>JASDDO010000029.1:294126235-303603663 GCA_030015575.1 Agapanthus africanus
ATCATGCACTTTTTTCGTTTGGGCGGCACGGGAAATCTGGTATTCCCCTAATTCCTGCTCTGTCTTATAACAATTATAAGTTGGAGCGGGACCAACGTTCCCCAACTCAGTATAACAAGCGGGTTCGATTAATTCATCCATATTATTATCTTGATTAAGGCGTGACATGGTCGCTACCTGGAGAGAGAGAGAAGAAAACACTCTGCGTGCGCTCTAGCAAGATAAGATTGGATATATATTTTATCTAATCAGGATGGCTCCCACTGTTTTTATCAAATCTTCCTTCAAACCTTAAAAGGAAAGACTAGCCGGGATTAATTACACTCTACAAGTTCGCCAATTTTTCAGCCAGGCCAGTGCCGGTATTTTGAGGGAGGTTCCCCATGCTTTCGCACGGACCTAATTAAAGTAAACCTCGTTTTCCCAGGGGCGTAACCCCGTTGACACTTTTCTAGACACCTACTTGATCGGCTAATTGTAAAGTGCAAAACTCTCCCAGGAGTAACAATTACTGGCAGTGGGTATCAGGATCCAACTATCATATAGAAGGTATGCAATCTCATTGCAAATTTCAACACTTAAAACTCCCGATAATGGTTTTTACCCCTAGCACCTATGACCTTGGCTAAGGTCAACAAATCATAAGCACTAGTCAAGTTCTACCCGTCATTTCGTGATTAATTAGACCCACCCACATGATCCTTGGCTAAGGTCAACAAAGCCACATGACTGTCCTAACTAATCGCATCATATGCGGTGTAGGAAGACATCACTTAGCTACCGTACACTGTGCCTTGACTATGGTCAACAAACACAGCACGAATACTAAGTACTCTGCTTCCTAAAATGACGGAGGGTTGCGGATGGTTTTTATGAAAACCTTTAACGCTTTGAACTTGATCTCGTTGCGGAATCAAATGATTTTTAAATGGAGTGTTTTTGAGGCTTTTCTAGTTTTGCTAAAGGGGTCACTCCCGGTGAAGGGATCGTCGGCCCTTTCCTCATCGAATAAGGTGCAGGATATATCATATATACCGCTTTGCAAAATAAAAATTATAGAAGCAATCTAAAGACAAACCGAGGGCTGTAGCATCTGCCAGTTATTGCTAAAGGGGTCACTCCCGGTGAAGGGATCTCGGCCCTTTCCTTATCAAATAAGGTGCAGGATGTTCTACAAGGAACACCGCGATGCAAAGCAAGAACTGTAGCTACCTGTTTTATTTTTGAAATTCGATTCCACAACATCAATTAAGTTTATTTTCTTTCATTAATCTCATTAATGAATGTCCCATCATTTAAGTCCACCTAAACATCACAGATAAATATAACGTACGCTTATTCCATCCACATTCGCCTCGATGTCCCGTCTGCACCGTTAGGTTAGGTAACTAACGCCAGAGCGAGGCAGGGCTAGCGCGGGTGTAAAACATAAGCAACGTCTATATAATATATCATATATACTATATACAATATCTATCTGAACATATCACATGATCACATCACAAATAACGCAGCAGAAAAATATCATATGAAATATTGGATATACTAGGACGTCCGTGTTTTATTTTGAGCCTGTATAAAACACGGATTCCACGGTCGTGATGAATAGCCAATCCTACACCCCTAGACCCCTACGAGAGCGGCAAGCAATCCTACCAATTCTAGAGTTAGGAGACCCGGACTCGACTCCTCGAGATGGTCTCCCACTTGATCCTAGAACCCGGTTACTTGTGCTCCCCTCCTTGGGTCTATCCTAATGCGGAAAAGTAAATAATATACATCAACAGTGACATCTTCCGCAACCTGGAAGTTCCCCAAATAAAAGAATATTACATACAAGTTTTTTACATGAATGAAAATGAAAAACACTCATCTCACATAAAACCCCCCGGCAATTCAAACACGACGATCCAATATAACATATCCAGCAGCACATAACATCACATATCATCAACGTAAGTAAATATGCCCATCCCAATAGTCGTTGACATATAGCAACGAAACCGGCGATATCACATATTACACTTACGGTCGCAGAAAAAAAAGTGTAAAACTACAACAGTTGGAATCCGCAACCTCCTTAGACATCGCATGCCTAATCAAATGAATTCCTTAAACATCGCATGCCAAATTATTATAAACCTCGCATTTTAGTCTCATTATCGAAAACTCTTTTCAATATCAAGTCGGGCAATTCAACAAGATTCCCGACATCCTGATCGAATGCTCGTCGTAAACTTTAGTACACGGCCGCACCCTCGATACTGTCGACGAAGTGCACTAAGGTGGAACACCGCTGCCGCGAGCACCCGAACGGATGCTTTCGGCGACGGGGTTCTCCTACAGTCACTTGGTCGGGGCTATGGGGCGTGGCTATCTATTAAGTTTACCGGCGAGTATCCGCGTATGCTACGTGATTGCGACGGACTTTTGATCACATCAAAATCCCGTGGCAACCGATCAAATGAGACTAAACTGCTATGTTTATAACATTCAAACATTGTTGATTCCAATTATTGTATCGCATTCCAGATAAATAGAAAATGTTAAACTTTCCGATCGAACAATCAAACACCCAAGTTTTCCCGAAAAGCTCAACACATGAAATAAGTTTAAAAACATTCACTTCATGCCACAGTACCAACGGTCCAGCCGTAGAAGGGTCAAGCCAACGCCTCACATGCGGCACGCCGTACTGCCCCAAACCCTAAGGTTCAAAGGGCAGTTCAAGACGGTCATATAATCGAGTTAAGGTTTGTTGTCTTGTAGAGGGTCCGTCGCGTTACTTGCACTACTTAGAACGTTATTAAAACTACGGAAAAATCCAATACTTGGAAATTTCCTGGCAGGGGAAAAAATGGGTATTTATATCCGGTCGAACTTTTTAACATGTTCTAAAATTACCCGGAAAAACACATAGATGAAGTTAAACTTTCCGATCGAAACATCGAGTCCCCAATACAACTCAGAAAACTCAACTCTTGAGGAAAAATTAAAAATTCCCAGAAAACACAGGAAACAAATAAGGACATTACTATGCAAACTGCAATGAATGAAGTGATTGTACGGCCGCGGAACCGTCGCACGAGCCATGATCATGCCGCGGTTCCGCGGTGCTCTGATAGACTTACGGGCACGTGCTGCACAGTAACTCCTAGAAAAGCCTGCTGATTTTTCTGAGTATTTTTAATTCACAAAAAATCACAGTTTCAGAAAATGTACAGAGAAGGGTGTAGTTTAGGGATTCGGGGTTCGATCGGGTTTCTGACATCATCTACACTTCGCCTAAACCTCTAGCTAGGCTCTGATACCACTGTAGGGTTCCTAGGCACACTCAAGAGGTTCCATAAGGCATCAACCATGCCAAAATCAATTTTTTAACATGTGCCGAGAAACCCTAATGCTAGATCGTTACTAGAGGTAAGGCGAAAAACATGCAAGTTAACTACTTTAACTACAAGTGAAAGGGATTACAACCTTTGTAGATCCGGTCCCCCACTTCTTTAGCTCCCTGTTGACGTCCCTCCACTGCGATCATCGAGATCCCGGACTCTAGCGTTGGTTTCATCGGAGAAATGAGCGGGCTAGGTCGTTGACTTCGATGCCGAAGATGATCTACGTTGAGGCGACTCAAACTCAAGCTCCATCTTCACTAGGTCATGAAACTTGTGAAGATAACACACTCTACTACATGGAAAGTTATAGAGGATGAAGAAATAGGAAGTGGGTTCACTTTAGAATTGGATTTCTCACTTGATTTCTTCACTTGGAAATTTTCAAGAAAACTTTCTTCACTTCATGAAGAAGAAGATGAAGAAGGAAAAGAAAAAGAATTATATGAAAAAAATAATTCAAGTGAAGTCGTATCATTTTGCAACCATGGGTGAGATTAACTTTTGTAGAGAATAAACTAGGGTTTAGGTAATGGTAAGGTTAAGGAACAAAACAAAATGGTTAGACTTTTCAAAGATGCTAAGAAGCTTCATGAAGCTTGAAGCCAAAACAATAAAAGCCACCATTTAGTTTTTGCCAAAATAAATAAAATGAATAAAACCCTAACCATTAACCTAAACATGGTGTAAAGCATACACACACCCAAGTTTGCATGTATCATCAATCATGATACAAACTAGTGCACAAACATATATCACATATACAACTTGTGCACATCAAGTGAGAAAATCAATCTTAAGTGAACAAATACTAGTTAATGTAAAGTAATATATCAAATATATAATTATACATTAAATCATTAAATCAACACTTGATTTAATGATCCGGTCATATTGCATATAACCGACCAATATCAAGTGTATCAATATATCGAATCAACATTTGATTCGGTAACCCGGCTATATCTTATATTACCGTCCGATGATACAAATCGCGAGAATAGAATTCAGTATCATATACTGGTATTATTCTCGGTCCCGCACATATCTCATATGCGCTCCTATTTCGTTTCGCTTGAGCCAGGAAACCTCTGTGTAGGACTCTAAAGACTCGTCAATACGCCGGCAGTAGGTGATGATCATATCAAACACCCACAAGCCGCAAGCGGTCTGCCAAACGTAACGGCCACCCGGGTATTGAGCGATCAGAAGATCAACGAACAAGCCCGCTCACACTCCTATGAATCCAACCAGTAACACTTACCGTACAGTCCGGTCTGTTCGTCTGATATGTCGCATATCTCGCCTATGGGTGGTAAACGTCAGACCCCAGTAGCTCGATAAGTCATGCCGATGTAAGGTCCATAACAAGCATGAAATTACTGATAACACTTACCAGTAAATCAGTGCAACCCTGGCCAGGGATTTCCAGTTATGGCCAGTCGAGCATAGCGCAACATCAACCCCCAATACCGGGAGAGACGAATCCCCTCCTATCGCTCATTGCCTCCATGTGAATCGGGACTGTACCCAAAAACCACCTGTTTGCACGACTCAGTAGAGCCGTGGTAGGGTGGAAATCAAAGCACAGCGGGAGACACACAAGACTCTATGACGATCTCGGGTCAACAGACTAAGCTGTACTAGTGTCACCAGAGAACTGCCATCTGACGTAAGGTATAATACCATCTGGGAGTTCTCGGCGAGTCCGTTCAGTGTACCCAGTCTCCACTGAGCACCCGCATACCATCTCTGATGTCAAACACCAATGGATATGGGATCATCCATCGCCCATCATATGGGTCGAGAAGATATACGGTAGTCTACTCTGGAATATCGATGCCCCGTCTCGATATTCCCATGACTAGGAACATTGAAGGATGTACTCATGGACTACCCAGGCCCCACTAGTATGATCTACATCATAGTCCTGGAAGTCGAGTACACATCCTAAGGGCTTTATCAACATGTAACGGAGAGACAATAAGTATACATGTTAAGATAAAGATCAACCAGATAGCGTACTATCATGTCGAGCAAGAAAGTCCTACCTATATATGTCCCAGCATCCACTACAATATACATCTCATGTACAGTAATGGCCTCTAGGGCATACATATAACTAACACCGGTCACGTGCTAAATTACGGGTCGTGACAATCCTGTTCCGGTATCTCATACCCAGGACATAGAATGTACCGAGAAACAGTTCTCGTTAATGAACACGTCCGAAGAAGATGCATCAACATGCACATTCCTCGAATTGGTCGCGCAGGAATCCGGATATTCTCCTATTTCCTGCTTAGTCTTATAACAATTATAAGAAAGAACGGAACCAACATTCCCCAGCTCGGTATGATAAGCAGGTTCGGTCAAAACATCCATATTATTATCTTGATTAAGGCATGTTACGGTCGCTACCAGGAGAGAGGGAGAGAAGAAAACACTCAGCGTATGCTCTTGCAGGATCAGATTGGTTATTATTTTATCTAATCAGGATGGCTCCCACTGTTTTTATCAAATCTTCCTTCAAACCCTAAAATATAAGACTAGCCGGGATTAATTACACCCTACAAGTTCGCCAATCTTTTGGCCAGGCCAGTGTCGGTACTTTGAGGGGGGTTCCTTGTGCTTTCGCACGGACCTAATTAAAATAAATCTCGTTTTCCCAGGGGCGTAACCCCGTTAATACCTTTCTAGACACCTATTTGATCGGCTAATTGTAATATGTAAAACTCTCATAGGAGTAACTCTTACTCGCAGTGGGTATCGGGATCCAACTATCTTATAGAAGGTATGCAATCTCATTGCAAATTTCAACACTTGAAATTCCCGATAATATTTTGCCCCTAGCCTCCTATGACCTTGACAAAGGCTAACAAACCATAGGTTGCTAGTCAAGTTCAACCCGTACATTTTATGATTGAATTAAACCCACATACACGACCCTTGACAAAGGCCAACAAGGTCGCACGACTACCCTAATCCAATCGTATCACATGCTTAAGCAGATAAGCACTAGTCAGCTACCGCACACTACGCCTTGACAGTGGCCAACAAACGCAGCACGAATACTAAATAGTCCTTATCTGAAATGACGGAGGCCCACGACAGGTTTTTAAGAAAACCTTTTGCGTAATGAACTTGATATCGTTGTAGAATTGAGTGATTTTGAAAAGGAGTGTTTTTTAGGCTTTTACTGGTTTTGCTAAAGAGGTCACTCCCGGTGAAGGGATCTCGGCTCTTTCCTTATCGAATAAGGTACTGGATATTTCACAAATACCACTATGCAAAGCATGAACTAAAAAAGGCAATCAAAAACAAAACCGAGTGGGTTGTAGCATCTGCTAGTTTCGCTAAAGAGGTCACTCTCGGTGAAGGAATCTCGTCTCTTTCCTTATCGAATAAGGTGTTGGATATTCTACAAGGAATACCGCTATGCAAGCAAGAACTAGAGCTACCAGTTTTTAAAACAAGATTCTACCACATTTTTAGGTTACTTTTATTTCATTAATCTCATTAATGAAGTCTCATCAATTATGCTTCCTAAGCATCACAGAAGAAACGAAAATATAACGTACGCTTATGCCATCCGCATTTGCCACAGTGTCCCGTTATGCACCGTTAGGTTACTTAACTAACGGCATAGCGGGGTGGGACTAGCGCGGGTGTAAAACATAAGAAATGTTTATTATATATCATATATGTAAGTCTACGGCAGCGCCCCGGTCGTCTTTCCGAGGCCAAATGAGGAACAAAAACTTTTTCGAACTGGCGCTAATGCAAACTTAAAACCCGGATCGTTCCATTAACCGTAAACTAGTATTCTGTAAAATGGGGTTTAGATATTATACCGATCGATCCGTGTCCTTCGGTCTTTAACCACAGCCCCTAGCTTGTTGCAGTTGCGCCGACGAAGCTCGCACTCCGATCTCACTCGATCTACAGTCTCCTCCTCACTGAAAGTTGTGCCACATCATCGAATCTTTATACGGGCTCCCGTCTCTAAACCAAGACAACTCGGACATGAAGTTTGCTAGCCGACATGTCCAAGGATGAAGTAGAGTGAGTGTAGAACAATTTGTCTCAAGTCACCCACACTAATGGATGAAGGTTAATCGAAGTTGCCAAAAGGAGTGATGAAATGGAAAATGAGCTTTGGAGATGAACTAAGGATTTTCTTTTGCAAATGAATCATTCTCCTCCTCAAGAGGCTCGGCCAAAAAAAAATGGGGCTGCCCAAAAAGCTCTCGGCCATTATGAGGAGAGGGTGAGCACAAGGCAAAAGAGATGGTGACCATAGGCTAAAATATCACAACAAATATCTAAGCCATTCTAAAAACCAATCAATGCAATAATTGAGCCAAAGCAAGAGCCAAGCTCATCTAGAATCCTCTGGTGGCTGCTGGAGCCCCGTACACCGCAGAAAGGTCCCCCATTTAAAAAAAAAACTACATTTATAAATAACCCCTTTTACAACAATTTCAGCCAAGAAGGATAGAAAGGTAGTTTGGCCAAAAAAGGAAATGCACAACATTAAACATTAAACATAATTTTTAATCGGGGGAAGAAACTGGCAACTTCAAAAAGCGATCCCGTAATAAATTACAGGATAACCCCGCTACTGTATATACATACCCGCATTTGTATTCCGACCGAATACAAATGCAATGAGACAAAAAAATATTCCTACAAGATATAATACTAGGATCCGGCTTAAACCAAAGCCCACTAGTATTATCCGTCCGAACCATGACATGTATACAAGTGCACCTGTATGTTCGAACCCTGCCATAAAACTATACGGCCTCTGTAACGTTTCGCCCGAACTGGGAAACTGTCTGTGGGGGACTCTAAAGACTCGTCAATACTCTGGCAGTGGATTTAACCACAAGCCGTCAGTGGTACTAGCTGTACGTAACGTCCGCCCATTTATTGAGCGAAAGGGAAATCGATGAGCGAACTCATCCTGGAACCCTACTGAGCCTATGTGTGACAATATCCGTACAGTCCGATCCGTTTGTCTATAAGTATCGCATATCGGGCCTAGGGAGCTGGTAAACGTCAGACCCCCAAAAGCGGTATAAGTCGTGTCAGAGTGTAGCCCAGAACACCCTGAGATACTACTGGAATATCTACCAGTAAATCTCGCTTGCGATGGCCATGGACTTCGTATAATGGCTCTCCTAAACACAGCGCGATCTCACCCCCAACATTGGGAGAGACGAATCCCCTGCCGATCCGCTCACTGCCTCCATGTGGCTCGGGACTGTACCCAACTAAAACCTGTTTGCACGACTCCTTTGAGCCGTGGTAGGGTAATAATCAAAGCACGGTGGGAACTCACTCGAGACAAATGATGATCTCAGGTCGATAGACTAACCTGTACACATGTCACCTGGGAATTGCTATCTGACGACAGGTTTTAATAACCAGTTAGCATGTTCCCGACGAGTCCTGTCTGGTGTACTCATAACCCAATGAGCAGCTGTATACATCTTAGGTGAACCAACTGACACCAATGGCTTGTGAGACCGGACACCGCCCCTCGTCGGGGTCTCGACTGTATACACTAATCTACTACGGAGTATCGATGCCCTATTTCAAAACTCCTACAACTAGGGACCACTTTGAAGGATGTGCTTATAGACTACCCAACTCTCACGTATATGATCGCCATCATACTGTTGGTAGTCAAGCAAGAATCCTATGGGCTCTATCAACATGCAGTAGTGATATATCATGTCACCTAAAGCAGTACACGTTTGATAAAGATAAACCAGATAGCGTACTATCATCTCGAGTAAGATTGTCCCACCGGTATAGGTCCTTCCTCAATCATTGCAATCACGTGCCTGCGATCCAATAATTGACTTTGAGGGCACTATATCCAACAATCTCCCACTTGCATTTAAGGCTAATTATTGTGATGCAGCATACTTACAGCCCGTGTGATACCGAACACCTAACTCCTATACTAATCAGTGTCACAAAGTTCGTTTGTAAAACTATTGTGTTCGAGAAATAACCTCAGTGAGTGGATCCGCTCTGATGTTTCTTTCTAGGTCTCTCTATATCTCAAGTTCGCAGAGAAACCCATCTCCCGAAACGAGTAATACCTGTCATAAAATATGTCTGGATATCTGATGGGACCTAGTTCACGAATGAACTCCAAATCCAAACTTCTTAGACTATATCGTCAACTGAACCTAATCAGTATCCTGCGCCACACCTCCCTCAGTATCCGCTTGGATCACCTGTCCAAACTACTGCCCCTCGTCAGAGGGAAAATTATAACTTTGACAGTCACTTTGTCATCCAGGTCACCTTTGAAGCCTGGAATGATAACTGTATCCCGAAGGAGGCTGCCGTTATCAAATCCCAAGAACATTCACTTATGTTCTAAAACTGCCTCCGAACGTTTCTCCAGGATTGGATCAATATCAACTTATTGCATCTAGTGCAAAAACAACATCTGGTGTGGTACTTGACATCTCATGATCAACTCAATTGCCTAAGCAAGTGATCTGCCAATCATGCGCATCCCTCTCCCCATTAGTCTTTAAGACACCTTTAGAGAGGGTGACTCCATCACCTGCTGGTGCACCACCATGCCAGGAGTCGTCCATTCTAAATATCAGTCTAAGTACCCAGATTAGGAAACTACCCAAATCTAGATCTAAAATGATAGATCTTGTAACCAGAATGTCTGATATAATATCCATATCTTATGTAGAGAAACCACTGTGTGACAACCTAAGTATAACCGATCGTCGTATAGGAGTTTTACTTCCTACTCTATATATGTCATCCAAATACCAGGACATCACACTAAACTACTTTCTTAACAGATCCATCCCCTATTCTGATGAAGTCAAAGCCCATGACTGTCACATCAAAAATAGATGGTCTATCTCCGCTATATCTGCTTTAGTCTATAAATAGACACATGCAACTTATCCATTATGCTTCCGCTGCTCCCACTGACTACGACAACCCTCTGGCAGAATAATATACACGAGCACTTCTAAAACTAGTTTAGAACGACGCTATACTTATACTCCTGCCGGGTCTCATAGTCTGGAACAACAGTAATGGCAAGTCTGGGTAAAAAAGAACCTCCATGTCACCATCCTTGAGGCTACCGGAGTACCTCTTGGGTGTCTGAGGTTACCCACTAATCAGTCGAAAATATTGCATTTTTAACACATCAATTTCCCTACTCTTTGCAATCATCTAAAGGGGTTTGGTATAAATATAGCACATATTAGCAATTCGTCTGCAAAATATCAAATAACATGTGTTATACATTATAACCGGCATTTTGTGGGAAATTATGTGTTTATTACTGCACGCATGATATTGTTTATCTCACCACTGTTTATCAAGATTGTGTGCAGAAAATCCTTCAGGTTAAAGAGCCGGAATCACAAAAGTGCCGATAAAATGCATCAAGTACAAGACTTGAGATCTGGCAGCAACCAAGAAAGAAATATCAGATTCCAGGTATCAGAAGAAGATCCCAAAATTGTCAGAAGAACACCAAAAAAATTTCATGCAGCGAGCCCATTATATGGCCGCGGATCCACGGCCGAGTTGGCCGATCCGCCGTGGATCCGTGGTTTACTTGACACGTCATCAAATCAGATTTTATCCAGAAGCTTCATCTAACAACCCTTGCTTCTAGAAGACTCTCAAAGACCACGTGGCTTCTTCCAGAAGGCTCTACATAACAAACTCACTCTAGAATATTCCTTGTAACAACCTTCCTCTAAAATATTCCCTCCAACAACCTCATTCTAGAAGGCTCCTTGTAACAACCTCATTCTAAAATATTCTCTCTAACAACCTCATTCTAGAATATTCTCTCTAACAAACTCATTCTAGAAGGCTCTCTCTAACAATCTAGCTTTGGAGGGAAGATTCAAATGAGGTAGTTATAAAATGAGATCTAGATGTAGGGTTTTGGAGGTTAGACAATTAGTGGTGAGTTAGTTACACATTTGGAGCCAAAATTCAAATTCCAGTTGAGTGACACAACTTGATACTAAAACCCTAGCCCAAATTCAAATCCAAAGCCAAATCAAGATCATTTTGAGAAGCAAATCAAGCAAACAACCATCGATCCTTTATCCGCGAGGCCAATCTTCATCCGAGCAAGAGATCCACGACGATCCGCGACTCACGGAGATCGAGCGGAGAAAACTTCGATGGATCTAGTTACCTCTTCAAAGGAGCGATCGAGAGCAACTCTTGTAAGCTCGAATTGAGGGAATGTGTAATTAGTCGTCGATTTAATAAAGGTGATAATTGAAATTCTTGCTTTCTTTACATTCTTGCGTTATGAAACTTCTTAATTCTTGATTCATTAATTTTCATGATGTGTGAGTGAAATCTCCGCTTGTGGAGGATTCGAGAGAATCGGTAGATCTAGTGATGATAAATTTGTTACGATTCTTGAAATTGGTTGTTTGCATATTTTAATACGGAAATTAAGGGGCAAAGACCAAATTCAGATTAGGTCGGGAGTTCATTACCCTTTCTAAGCCCCAAAAATCACAAACTTGCATCCACATTGCCCTTCATTAACTAAAAAATATCTAGACAAGACTCTAAGGACCGTCGCGCTCAATTAGGACAGAAGGAGGTCGTGGGTAATTTATTGCTTATCCGCGTTTCTTTTGTGGTGTCTAAGGCAAGTGTGTCTAAGTCAAGTGGTTACTTAATTAGGCCCACTACTTGTTAGTGTATATGCCCTAGGGGCCATTATTGTATCATACTGGTTTGTATATTACTTAATGGAAGCTTGGGATATTCACATGTGTATAACAGTCTTGCTAAACATGGTAGTATGCTACTTGGTTTTTCTATCTTAATATGTGAGTATACATATTGATAGAGCTCTTAGGATCTTGCTTGACTACCAGCGTTGTGATGGCAGTCACACTAGTGGGGGCTGGGTAGTCTACAAGCACATCCTTATTCAGGTCCCTAGTCGTTGGATTATCGAGACATGGCATCGATACGCCGGAGTAGACTAGTGTATACGCTTCTCATCCCAGTTGGGGAGATGGTCTGTCCCACAGCCGTCAGTACGTTGTACTGGAGATAGTATGCAGGTGCTCGTTGGGTTACGGGTACACCGGACAGGACTCACAGGGAACTGTTGGTTGATTTTATACCAGTCGTCAGTGAACAGTTCCCAGGTGACATGAATACAGCATAGTCCGCAGACTTGACACTGCTACTTCGCCTCGAGTGTGTCCCACTGTTCTTAGATTACTACCCTACCACGGCTCAAAGGAGTCATGCAAACAGGTAGCAGTTGGGTGCAGTCCTGAGCACTTGGAGGCAGTGGCGGTTAGACAGGATTCGTCTCTCCCGGTATTGAGGGTTGATATCGCGCTGTGTCAGAGAGCCATTACGCAAAGTCCCTGGCCAGGGTAAGCGAGATTTGCTGGTAGGTTCCAGTAGTTTCTCAGGGTGTAATGGGCTTCGCTCCGACACGACTTATACCGCTATTAGGGGACTGACGCTTGCCGCCCCCTAGGCCCGATATGTGATAGTCTTAGACGAACGGACCGGACTGTATGGAGATTGTCACATCAGACTCAGTAGGAGTTCGGATGGGTTTCCTCATCGGCCTTCTTATCGACATCTACCTGGGGACCGTTACGTACAGCTAGTGCCGCTTGCGGTCTGTGGTTAAACCCACTGCCAGCGTAGTAGTCGAGTCTCTAAAGTCCCACACAGAGAGTTTCCCTATTCCAGGCGAAACGATATAGAGGTCGTATGGTTTTACGACAAGGGTTCGGACGCATACGTGTGTTTACGCACGTACGACTTTCGGACAGTTTTTACTAGTCGGCTTTGGTTTAAGCCAGTTACTAGTATCCGGTTATTGGATTTATACAGTCTAAAGATTTTCCGTGTTTTCACGGATAGGAGGGGCATTCTCGTAATTGCGCGAGAAGCTTCTAGAAGATAGTGACTAAGGAGGTTTAGGTGGCATATACATTGAATGAGATTAGTGAGTCATATGGATGATTCATCCATGTCATTAATGCTTCATAATTGCTTAATGACTCATGGAGATGAATCACCATTAGATATTTATCAAGCATGGTTGTAAATCATTTTATTTTATTTTCTTGAAAAACAATAATGCTTGATATATATTATGATAGCCATTTTCTCATTTCATTATTATGTTCATCTTCTCTCTCCTCAAGCTCTCTCTCTTCAAACGCTAATCCTCCCCTCTCATGTGTTGAGTACAAAGATTAGTTAGACTAATAAACCATAACCCTCTCTATATATCATCTAGGTACTTTGATTAGCACTTAAAAAAACCTAGTTACCTCTAGTTTGAGGTGAAGCTTGTAGTAAAGCTCTCGGGTGGATTTTGTACTACTTAGAGAAGGCCGGAGAGGACGTGGAGAATGACAAGACGAAGGACTCGGAGCTTTAGGTATAATCACTTCACATAGTAGTTTAGAACTTCTATGTTTGTTGTTAGTTATCGTTTAGCTTCGATTCATGCGGTTAGTTGATGTTTAAGCAAAGAACAAGATCGTTTTTCATATTTCCGCCTCCCCGCAAGTCGTGGGGTGTTGCACATCGACTTACACTACTTACGTAGTGGAGAACCTCCTACTTACCTGGCACTTACCTGGCCACAAAAGGGATAAAGAGGCAGTAGAGGATTTATCCTGCGATTTGTCTTCTGGAAGTCTAGGAGCGGTCTAGAGACTTGACCTAGGTGACCATTAGATCTAGGGTTGTGTGTGCATTTTTTTGTGATTTGTTTTTTCAAAACCCGTATTTTTCAAAACAAACACCAACCAACTTTTTCCCTAATTATTACCAACGCTGCCACTTGTGCTACAACTATTTAGCACATGTTAGGCTGGACACGGGATTCCATTTCCCGTCTTGTCCGTGTTTCTTTTATCGACCCCAGAGTCGGTAATTCTTCGTCTTCTTTCCTACCACCCACCACGACCGCGATGGACGGATTTCCATCAAACTTTAACAGCACTCTGCCACCGTCCACAGGTGTGCAGAATCCTCCACACATTTCTCTCCAAGAGAGATGCTATCTTACACGTGTTCCCCTTCCCACCTGTCTTTCTATACCACCAGCCAATGGGGAAAATTTCAAAATTAAACCCCAATTCATCAAACTTTTACCTAAATTTTACGGGCTCGAGTCTGAAGACGCATACCGTTTTATCACCAAATTTCAAAACGTATGTGCTTTGATGGGTAATTCACAACTGCCTATGGATGCTATGCGTTTACGTCTTCTCCCATTCACTTTGTGCGATTTAGCTGAGAAGTGGCTTTACAACACACCCGCACATTCTATTTCAAAATGGGATGAATTTGTTGTAGCATTCCTTAAGAAATTTTATCCCAATCATAAGACCGCCCGTATTCGGAGCGAAATCTTCAAATTTACCCAACTTCCCAATGAACCATTTTGGAAATACTTTGAACGGTTCAAGGATCTTCTTTTACAATGCCCTCATCACGGAATCCCTAGATGGGATCTGTGTCGAATTCTTTATGAGGGTATTGATTTCACGACTAAACAGATGCTTGAAACCATGTGTCATTGCCGATTCCTATCTAAAGATGATGGTGAAGCTTGGAAATATCTAGAAGATTTAGCTCAAAACACATTACAATAGGAAAGTGTTAGACCACCATTGTCTGGGGAAGGTAGCAATCATCTCGATGTTTCCGTCACAATGAGAGCCGAAATGGCCACAATGCAAAGGAAGCTCGACGCTATAGAAAACAAAATCTCTTCAGCCTCCCTAAACCAATACACACTTCCCAAAACCGTGTGTGGCTGCAGTTCAAATCCATCACATTTGATGGAAGAATGTCCTTTGAATATACCATTTCAAGGTCACACTAATGCTGCATTTTAGCAAGACCTGGAAACGATCCTTCTTCTTCCTCATATAATCAAGATTGGAGGAATCACCCTGATCTTTCTTTGATCCAACACCAAACTCAATACACGGATCCAAACCAGAATAACTTTCAATGGGTCCCTCCACATCAACAGCAACTACTACCAATGAGTCAGCTGTTGGAGATAGTGCCCTCAGAGTCAATTATTGGATCATAGGCACGTGATTGCAATGATTGAGGGAGGACCTATCCCGGTGCGACAGTCTTACTCGAGATGATAGTATGCTATTTGGTTTACCTTTATCATCGTGTACTGCTTTAGGTGACCTGACAGGTCGCTATTGCACGTTGATAGAGCCCCTAGGATTCTTTCTTGACTGCCGGCAGTATGAGGGCGATCATATACGTGGGAGCTGGTAGTCTATAAGCACATCCTTAAAAGGTCCCTAGTCGTAGGAGTTTCGAGACAGGGCATCGATTCTCCAGAGTAGACTAGTGTATACAGTCGAGACCCCGACGAGGGGCGGTGGCCGGTCTCATAAGCCACTGGTGTCAGTTGGTTCACCTAAGATGTATACAGGTGCTCATTGGGTTATGAGTACACCGGACAGGACTCGCCGGGAACATGCTAGTTGGTCTTATACCTGACGTCAGATAGCAGTTCCCAGGTGACATGTGTACAGGTTAGTTCATCGACCTGAGGATCGTCATTTGTCTCGTGTGAGTTCCCACTGTGCTTTGATTACTACCCTACCACGGCTCAAAGGAGTCGTGCAAACAGGTTTTAGTTGGGTACAGTCCCGAGCCACATGGAGGCAGTGAGCGGATCTTCAGGGGTTCGTCTCTCCCGGTATTGGGGGTGAGGTCGCGCTGTGTCTAGGAGAGCCATTACACAAAGTCCTTGGCCAAGGCAGGAGATTTACTGGTAGGTATTCCAGTAGTATCTCAGGGTGTTCTGGGCTACACTCCGACACGACTTGTACCGCTTTTGGGGGTCTGACTTTTACCAACCCCCTAGGCCCGCCATGCGATGCTCATAGACGAACGGACCGGACTGTACGGATATTGTCACTGACAGGCTCAGTAGGGTGTCAGGATGAGTTCGCTCATCGACGTCCATTTTGGTCAATTGCTGGTGGCCCGTCACGTATTGGCTTATACATCTGACGTGCTGGTGGTTAAATCCACAGCCATAGTATTGACGAGTCTTTAGAGTCCACCACACTTTCAGTTACTCAAGCTTTCGGGCGAAACGCTGTAGAGGCCGTATGGAGATATGGCAGGGTCCGATCAGATACGTGCGGTATTGCACGGATCAGGATCGGACGGTTAGTACTAGAGGCCGTATAGATATATGGCAAGGTTCGGTCAGATACGTGCGGTATTGCACGGATCAGGATCGAACGGATATTACTAGCCGGCTTTGGTTTAAGCCGGATCCTAGTTTAGTACAGTATAGATTTTGTCTCTTTGCATTTGTATCCGGTCGGAATACAGATGCGGGTGTGTATGCACAGTATCGGGGTTTTCCTGTAATTTATTACGGGACCAGTTTTCTGGAGTTGCCAGTTTGCATTCCGTTCCGGCCGGTTTTCCTTTGTTCTTTCCCAGCCGGACTTTTCCGATGGAGGGGGTTATTTGCAATTGTGCAAATAACATTTGTGGAGGGGGTTTCTTGCAAATATATTTCTTATGATATGTTTAGCATCTTTCATCCATGATGGTGCATTAAATGAGATTAGAAAGGGTATGGAGTGATAAGCATGGTTGATGTTTTTAGCTTTATGATGTGGTCACCTTTTCTTTTCTCCTACACTCACCTCCCTTCATGAGTTTTGTTTATTCCTCCACCATTCTCACATTTGTTTTGGCCGGCCACAATTTGGGAGAGGAGAGAAAATGAGAGGTTTCATTTTTGGTGAGGAAATTTCATCATCTCATTCCATGCTTGATAAATGAGAGTTCCACTTGAAAGTTACAATCCATTCCTCCATCAAGGCAACATAACCCCAAAGAGACAAGCATCATCTACACTACATTATACAGCACCTCTTGGGCACGTCGACTTGCCAGCTTCGTGCCCGAGTTGCCTCGGCATTGAGGTGGGAGCCCGTAAAAGATACAGACGATGTGGTGCCCTTCTGGCAAGGAGGCGAAGACCGGAGTTTCCGCGGGAGATCGGGACGATGACGAGAAGACCGGAGGACTCGGATCGCTCGGTATATCTCTTCCCTATCTTGTTAGTTTGCTAGGACAAGTTTAATGGCCCGATCCGGGGTTTAGTGCGCGGTGGTGCCGGTTTGCTAAGTTCGCAAAATTAAAGTTTATCACCGTTTCCGCATTTGGCCGTCGGATTGACGGCCGGGGCGCCGCAGTGCACTTACAGTGGTATCAGAGCCTCGCCATTAACTTCGTCTAGCTTTGTTTGATATGTTTTACATTTCCGATCGACCAAAATTCCAAAACTTGCATTTTTGTTCACATCAGTTTTCTGTTGAAATTTTTTGGTCTCGAAAAATTTTTCAGGTTGTTTCAGAATGATGTGCAGGAAGTTCTAAGAACACTGGAAAAATTCGACAACACGATCCCTCCGTACGACCGCGGAACCGCGGCCATTACCACTCTGGAGGCCGCGGATCCGCCGCATGAATGAGGGATCATGTCATCATTTTTTTGCAGTGGGCTTGTGGACTAAAAATAGGGGTTTTGGAATATTAAAATTGGGCCCAGATTTTCTGTGAGTGCTACAGTATTGCTTGGGGGCCCACTTGTTAATTTTTGATCGATCGGATATTTTAAACACATTTTTTCACAGTATTTACATTATATCTGCGACCGTGAATGTCACTCGATCGGTAAATCCTGTCTAACTGCTATAGCACGGTTAGACGGATTTGCGAACGTGACTTTCACGTTGATGTTCTGTGTTTTTGCTGTGATGTTGCGGATCGGTCGTGGGGATAGCCTGGATGCAATGCTAGTACAGTTTTGTTGTATTATGTACATTTGATATTGCGGGGCGAGCGTCCGACATGTGGACTGCCGTCACTGCCTGTTTGTATTATTCTTTTGGGGCACGACCTGGTTGCGGTCGATGTACCCGTTGTATGTATATTTTACTTTCTGTACTAGGATTGCCCCACGGTGGGGTGCACGGATAGCCGGGTTCTGGAGGGCAACAAGCCCGCATCTCATGGCATTGAGACCGAGGGGGCTTCAGTCTGGAATTGGCGGGCTATTCGTCGCACTCGTAGGGGGTACAGGTTGACCCAGGAGGGGTGCCCATGTTACCGGATTCCGTGAAGTGCTGGGTGGTCCATTCACGGCGCTGAAGGGGGCTGCCTCGCTTCAGGTTTTGGCGGGTAATTTGCCGCGCCCGTAGGGGTCTAGGATTTCATTGCACAGGCTATCCACACGACCAGGGGAACGTCGGGTTTCAGCAGTGGCTCTGTGAAACCCGGGGATCCCAGATATCTGTATTGTTCTGTGATGCTGTACATTTCTGTGATGTTGCATTTTATTCACGCCTTGAGCGAAATATAATATATTGGTATATATATTAGTAGATGTTGTATATGTTTTTCATCCGCGCTAGTCCAGCCCCCGCTCTGCCGTTAGTTAGCTAACCTAACGGGTGATGACGGGACCCAGTGGCGAATGCGGATGACATATACGTACGTCAGTATATTTTCGTTCTTTGTGGTGTGATCAATTGATGGGAATGCATTGATTCGGATCAATGCAAGTTAAACAAACCTATTCTGATG
The DNA here is from genome assembly GCA_030015575.1 of Agapanthus africanus. Taxonomy (NCBI): domain Eukaryota; kingdom Viridiplantae; phylum Streptophyta; class Magnoliopsida; order Asparagales; family Amaryllidaceae; genus Agapanthus; species Agapanthus africanus. The sequence goes on from JASDDO010000029.1 coordinate 294,145,323, forward strand.
TTGTTGGAACACTTTTCAAAAAATGTTGTTATTGCAAGGACGTTCACTTTTGTTTTGCATCGTGGTATTCATTTGGAATATCCTGCTCCTCAATCGACGAGGCAAGGGCCGAGATCCCTTCACCGGGAGTGACCCCTTGGACAGAAGTTTGCGTCAGGGCATTAACTTCACTATAGCCGATTACTTTTGCTTTGCACAGTGATATTCGGTTATGAATATCCAGCACCCCATTCTATGGGGAAAGAGCCGAGATCCCTTCACCGGGAGTGACCTCTTTAGTAAAGGTTTTCGTCACTATATTTTCTAAAAAGCTATCCGTTCCTTCAACGATATCAAGTTCATTACGTTAAAGGTTTTCGCTAGAAACCATTCGTAGCCCTCCGTCGTTTCAGACAGGTAGCACGTAGTATTCATGCTATGTTTGTTGACCTTCGTCAAGGCATAGTGCATGGTAGCTGCTTGTTGCTTTTCTGCTGCATAGATAGATGTGTTGGTTTGGGACAGTCGTATAGCCTTGTTGACCTTCGTCAAGGGCTTGTACGGGTGGGTTCAAATTAACCTGGACAATGACGGGTGGAACTTGACATGTGACTTATGATTTGTTGACCTTCGTCAAGGTCATAAGAGCATGGGGCAGAAATCACATCGGGAGTTTCAAAAGAACTGAAACTTGCCAGATATGCGCATACCTTCTGGAGTGTGATAGCGTGAGCAGATTCCGTCACGTTATCATGCGATGATAGTTGGATCCCGATTCCCACTGATGAGTTAGTTTACTCTTCGGGTGACCCCGACTAATTCTTCTTTCAGGTTTGGAGGAGAATTTGAGGTACAGAGGGAAGTTTCCAGATTAGATAAATTGGTAACCATTCTGATCTAGGGTAGAGTGCACGCTGAGTGTTTCTTTTCTCTCTCTCTTTGGCAGCGACCATTGACCCGACCCAAGACTATGACTATGTGACCAAGTTGACCGAACCTTCTTTACACTGGCTTTTGGATTGTCAGAGTTGCAGACCTCATTGCCACTCCTACTTTTACCCTTTTCTCCAGGACACCCCGTATTACTACGAACGTCCACTTCCATTGGACAAAACCATCGTATGGTTATATACGAACTTGAAGGAATTCGAGGATGGTTTCCGGTTCTGGAGAAAACGGATAAGATTTATTCAGTTGTCTTTTCCTTTTTGCCTTCTCTCAAGTTGCGAGTACTCCTTAGTTTAGGAGATAGTACACCTATTACGCAAATTGGATAGTCTTCTTCCAAACTTTAGGCTGGTGCCGAACAGTAGGGAATGAAGAAAACCAATTAGCATAACGATGGTGTGCAGAAGGTATTAAGATTAAGACAAAGCAAGGGATTAGTAAGAGAGCAAAGTAAATTGCGACTGATATTCACGACCAAACCAAGTATTTCTTCGCCAATCCTAAATCACCTTTGTATTTCTCCAGGACACTCCGTATCACTACGAAGATCCACAGTTTATTGGATACTCCATCGTATGGTTATATACGAACTCGAAAGGAACTTGTTCCAGTTCGGGGATGGATTCTGGTCCAGGAGAAATATGAATAAGGTTTATTCGGTTGTCTTTTATCTTCACCTTCTCTCGCATTGCGAGTGCTCCTAGGACTAGGACAGTACACCCATTATGCTTATTGGATAGTCTTCTTCCAAACCATAGGCTGGTGCCGAACGGTAGGGAAGGAAGAAAACCAATTGGCCTAAAGGGGTGTGCAGAAGGTAATGACTAAAGACATATAAAGGGATTTGGAGAGGTGGCAAAGAATTAATACGGTTATAGTTGTGAATCTGGATAATGGTAGAGGCATTACCAGGAATACCAGGATACCCCAACGAAACATTTCAATATTTCAGTTCAACTGTGTACTGTTAAAAGAAAATTGATTTCCCGATTAGACACTTGCTCCAGGGTATGTATTTACCAGGTTTGATTCTCACATCTGTATGGTTTTACAGATGATGAGTGGGAGTAAGTTATTGGGAATTGGGTGATCATCCTCATTATATCGAGATTCGTTGTAATCGGTGATATTTGAGGAGATCACCTGGGCTGTTTGCCGGTCGGCAAATATTTGGTTTTGAATATCCGCTGTTGTGCACCAATTTCAAATTGATATATCTGTACGTCTATTTTCATAGAGTGAGATATACCTTTTGATATTATGTCGATGACATTTACCTATATCAGTGGATGGTTAGGTAAGGAGGATTAAACAGCGGTGTAATTCTTCTTAACCATAAGTACAGTTTTCAACCTACGACACACAGTGAAAGAGTTGTTAGACTCGGCGGACTTATACAGAGTATTGTATGTTGTCCAGTGTCTATTAGGACAGAGGGGTTGGTCCTCATACTATATTCTGTTTACTTTTAACTTCTCTAGTTCTTAGACGTGTGTTTCGTAGAAACACAGGGTCTAAGTTTTGAGGAGTTATAGGTATTTGAATAGAGTAGAGAACCAGGTGTAGCAAGTATCGGGATTCTTCAAGGTGATCGAAGATGTAGATACTTGTGTATGGTATTCAGTTGATAGTAATGATAAAGAGAAATTGCTTCTCTTTCAGGTTACTCATAATTGGAAGCATTCCTAAATTGAGTAATGCTGATCGGCCTCTCTCCATTTAGTTGACATGCACTGGAGACAGCTGCATGATTTGAATCTGGTTCAATTAAATCAGTGCCTCTGGTTCTATATTGGATATAGAACAGTTCATATCTTAACGATGTTAAGGTACGGGGAGTTGTCCGGCTTATGATTAAAACCAGACACTGGACAACTCAAGGCACGTTTCTGTAATGGCTGTTTGTGGGTTGACCCAGGCTATGACGAGGGTTGATTTTCTACCATCTGGCAGATCAATAGAAATATTGTTCTAGACTCGCCACAGTTTTATTAAAAATGGATTTTTTCAAAAACAGTAGTGGGAGTATGGTAGAACTGGAAGTGATTCCAGAACCGCAAACGATTACTGAAGATTTGATAAGGAACCTAAAGATTCAATCTGATTTGACATTCCATTGGCCACTCCGCAGATAAGGTGGGTAACTTCAGGCACCCGAGAGGTACTCCCGTAGCCTCAAGGACGGTGACAGGGAAGTTCTTGTTTACCCACACTTGCCATTGCTGTTGTTCCAGGCTGCGAGCCCCGGCAGGAGGATGAGTATAGCGTCGTTCTAAACTAGCTTTAGAAGTGCACGTCTATATGACTCTGCCAGAGGGTTGTCGTAGTCAGTGGGAGCAGCGGAAGCATTGGTGGATATCAGGCTTATGTCTATTTGTAGACTAAAGCAGATATAGCGGAGATAGATCATCTATTTCTGATATGACAGTCATGGGTTTGACGTCATCAGAATAGGGGATGGATCTGTTGAGAAGGTAGTAGGGTGTGATATCCGGGTTTTGGATGACATACACAAAGTAGGAAGTGACATTCCTATACTACGATCGGTTATACTTTGGTCGTCACACAGTGGTTTCTCCATAAGGGACTTGGACATTATATCAGACATACTGGTTACTAGATCTATGGTTTTAGATCTAGATTTGGGTGGTTTCCCAATCAGGGTACTTTGACAGCATTCTAAGAGTATTTAGAATGGAAGACTCCCGGCATGGTAGTGTACCTGCTGGTGATGGAGTCACCCTCTCTAAAGGTGTCTTATAGACTAAAGTAGAGAGGGATGTGCATGATTGGCAGATCACTTGCTTAGGCAATTGAGTCAATCATGAGATGTCAAGTACCACACCAGATGTTGTTCTTGCACTAGATGCAATAAGTTGACATTGATCCAATCCTGGAGAAACAGTTGGAAGCAGTTTTAGAACATAAGTGGATGTTCTAGGGATATGATAACGACAGCCTCATTTGGGAGACAATTATCATTCCAGGCTTCCAAGGTGACATGGACGACAAGGAGGTTGTCAGAGTTATAGTTTTCCTTCTGACGAGGGGCAGTATTTTGGACAGGTGGTCCAAGAAAATACTGAGGGTGGCATGGCGCAGGATACTGATTAAGTTCAGTTGACGATACAGTCTAAGAAGTTTGGATTTGGAGTTCATTTATGAGCTCGGTCCCATCAGACATCCAGACATTCTAAGACAGGTATTGCTCATTTCGGGAGATGGCATTCTCCGCGAACTTGAGATTTAGAGAGACATAGAAAGAAACATCAGAGCGGATCCACTCGCTGAGGCTATTCCTCGAACGCAATAGTCTCGTAAACGAGCTTTGTGAGACTGACTAGTAGAGGAGTTGGGTGTTCGGTATCACACGGGCTGTGAGTATGCGACATCGCAATAATTAGCCTTGAGTGCAAGTGGGAGATTGTTGGAGATAGTGCCCTCAGAGTCAATTATTGGATCACAGGCACGTGATTGCAATGATTGAGGGAGGACCTATCCCGGTGCGACAGTCTTACTCGAGATGATAGTATGCTATTTGGTTTACCTTTATCATCGTGTACTGCTTTAGGTGACCTGACAGGTCGCTATTGCACGTTGATAGAGCCCCTAGGATTCTTGCTTGACTGCCGGCAGTATGAGGGCGATCATATACGTGGGAGCTGGTAGTCTATAAGCACATCCTTAAAAGGTCCCTAGTCGTAGGAGTTTCGAGACAGGGCATCGATTCTCCAGAGTAGACTAGTGTATACAGTCGAGACCCCGACGAGGGGCGGTGGCCGGTCTCACAAGCCACTGGTGTCAGTTGGTTCACCTAAGATGTATACAGGTGCTCATTGGGTTATGAGTACACCGGACAGGACTCGCCGGGAACATGTTAGTTGGTCTTATACCTGACGTCAGATAGCAGTTCCCAGGTGATATGTGTACAGGTTAGTTCATCGACCTGAGGATCGTCATTTGTCTCGTGTGAGTTCCCACTGTGCTTTGATTACTACCCTACCACGGCTCAAAGGAGTCGTGCAAACAGGTTTTAGTTGGGTACAGTCCCGAGCCACATGGAGGCAGTGAGCGGATCTTCAGGGGTTCGTCTCTCCCGGTATTGGGGGTGAGGTCGCGCTGTGTCTAGGAGAGCCATTACACAAAGTCCTTGGCCAAGGCAGGAGATTTACTGGTAGGTATTCCAGTAGTATCTCAGGGTGTTCTGGGCTATGTTGCGCCACGGCAGCGCCCCGGCCGTCTTACTCGAGGCCAAATTGCGGAATCAAAAATTTTCCTTACTCGGAAACCGGCGCTACCGCGGACAAAGAAAACCCGGATCGTTAACCATTAACCTAACTAGCAAACAAGAGATGGGAAAAGAAGTATACCGAGTGATCCGAGTCCTCCGGTCTTCTCTTCATCATCCCGATCTCCCGCGGAAAGTCTTTGCTCCACATCGTCGCCTCCTTGCCGGAAAGGGCACCATATCGCCTTCGTCTTTTACGGGCTCCCGCCTCAATACCGAGGCAACTCGAGCATGAAGCCGGCAACTCGACATGCCCAAGAAGTGCTGTAGAATGTAGTGTAGATGATGCTAGTCTCATTTGGGGTTTGTAGTTGCCATGATGGAGGATTGGGGTTAAGAAAAATGGTGCTTTCATTTTTCTAAAACAAGAAGAAGAAGGAGATGAAGAATTCCTCACATAATCAAGATGAACTCTCTCATTCTTTTTCTTTCTCTCTTTCTTTTTCTTCTTCTCTCTTTTTTCTCTCAACCATGAATAACTTCTTATCAAAAAGAGAATGGTGGAGGAGGTAATATCAAGCAAGGAGGGAGGTGAGTGTAGGAGCAAGGAAGTGGTGACCACATCAAGAGACAAATAAACATACAACCATGCTTAAACACTATGCACTCCATAACCTTTCATCTCACCATAAAAGCAAGCAAGGATGAAAGAAAATGAAATCTATCATAATCAAACTTTATGCAAGAAACCCCCCACAAAGTGTAATTTGCAAAACTGCAAATTACCCCCTCCATCGGAAAAGTCCGGCCGGGAAAGAACAAAGGAAAACCGGCCGGAACGGAATGCAAACTGGCAACTCCAGAAAACTGGTCCCGTAATAAATTACAGGAAAACCCCGACACTGTGCATACACACCCGCATCTGTATTCCGACCGGATACAAATGCAATGAGACAAAATCTACACTGTACAAAACTAGTACCGGCTTAAACCAAAGCCGGCTAGTAAAATCCGTTCGATCCTGATCCGTGCAATACCGCACGTATCTGATCGAACCCTGCCATATAACTATACGGCCACTAGTACAGAACTGTCCGATCCTGATCCGTGCAATACCGCACGTATCTGATCGGACCCTGCCATATCTCCATACGGCCTCTACAGCGTTTCGCCCGAAAGCTGAGTAACTGAAAGTGTGGTGGACTCTAAAGACTCGTCAATACTATGGCTGTGGATTTAACCACTGGCACGTCAGAGGTATAAGCCAATACGTGACGGGCCACCAGCTATTGACCAAAAGGGACGTCGATGAGGAAGCTCACCCCGACACCCAACTGAGCCTGTCAGTGACAATATCCGTACAGTCCGGTCCGTTCGTCTATGAGTATCGCATGGCGGGCCTAGGGGGTTGGTAAAAGTCAGACCCCCAAAAGCGGTACAAGTCGTGTCGGAGTGTAGCCCAGAACACCCTGAGATACTACTGGAATACCTACCAGTAAATCTCCTGCCTCGGCCGAGGGCTTTGCGTAATGGCTCTCCTAGACACAGCGCGACCTCACCCCCAATACCGGGAGAGACGAACCCCTGAAGATCCGCTCACTGCCTCCATGTGGCTCGGGACTGTGCCCAACTAAAACCTGTTTGCACGACTCCTTTGAGCCGTGGTAGGGTAGTAATCAAAGCACAGTGGGAACTCACACGAGACAAATGACGATCCTCAGGTCGATGAACTAACCTGTACACATGTCACCAGGGAACTGCTATCTGACGTCAGGTATAAGCCCAACTAGCAGGTTCCCGGCGAGTCCTGTCCGGTGTACTCATAACCCAATGAGCACCTGTATACATCTTAGGTGAACCAACTGACACCAGTGGCTTGTGAGACCGGCCACCGCCCCTCGTCGGGGTCTCGACTGTATACACTAGTCTACTAATGGAGTATCGATGCCCAGTCTCGAAACTCCCACGACTAGGGACCTTTTAAGGATGTGCTTATAGACTACCAGCTCCCACGTATATGATCGCCATCATACTGCTGGTCGTCAAGCAAGAATCCTAGGGGCTCTATCAACGTGTAATAGCGACATGTCAGGTCACCTAAAGCAGTACACGATGATAAAGATAAACCAGATAGCATATTATCATCTCGAGTAAGACTGTCCTACCGGGATAGGTCCTCCCTCAATCATTGCAATCACGTGCCTGTGATCCAATAATTGACTCTGAGGGCACTATCTCCAACAATCTCCCACTTGCACTCAAAGCTAATTATTGCGATGTCGCGTACTCACAGCCCGTGTGATACCGAACACCCAACTCCTCTACTAGTCAGTCTCACAATGCTCGTTTGCGAAACTATTGCGTTCGAGGAATAGCCTTAGTGAGTGGATCCGCTGTGATGTTTCTTTCTATGTCTCTCTATATCTCATGTTCGCGGAGAAAACCATCTCCCGAAATGAGCAATACCTGTCTTAGAATGTCTGGATGTCTGATGGGACCTAGCTCATAAATGAACTCCAAATCCAAACTTCTTAGACTGTATCATCTACTGAACTTAATCAGTATCCTGCGCCATGTCACCCTCAGTATTGCCCTGGACCACCTGTCCAAAATACTGCCCCTCGTCAGAGGGAGAACTATAACTCTGACAACCTCCTTGTCGTCCATGTCACCTTGGAAGCCTGGAGTGATAACCGTCTCCTAAAGGAGACAGCCGTTATCATATCCCTAGAACATTCACTTATGTTCTAAAACTGCTTCCGACTGTTTTTCCAGGATTGAATTAATATCAACTTATTGCACCTACTGCAAGAACAACATCTGGTGTGGTACTTGACATCTCATGATTGACTCAATTGCCTAAGCAAGTGACCTGTCAATCATGCGTATCCCTCTCCCCTTTAGTCTGTAAGACACCTTTAGAGAGGGTGACTCCATTACCTGCAGGTACACTACCGTGCCAGGAGTCGTCCATTCTAAATACTCTTAGAATGCTGTCAAAGTACCCTGATTGGGAAACCACCCAAATCTAGATCTAAAACCATAGATCTAGTAACCAGTATGTCTGATATAATGTCCAAGTCCCTTGTGGAGAAACCACTGTGTGACGACCAAAGTATAACCGATCGTAGTATAGGAATATCACTTCCTACTACCTTCTCAACAGATCCATCCCCTATTCTGATGACGTCAAACCCATGACTGTCACATCAGAAACAGATGATCTTACTCCGCTATATCTGCTTTAGTCTATAAATAGACATAAGCACAAAGTCCACCAATGCTTCCGCTGCTCCCACTGACTACGACAACCCTCTGCCAGAGTCATATAGACGTGCACTTCTAAAGCTAGTTTAGAACGACGCTATACTCATCCTCCTGCCGGGTTTCGCAGCCTGGAACAACAACAATGGCAAGTGTGGGTAAACAAGAACTTCCCTGTCACCGTCCTTGAGGCTACCGGAGTACCTCTCGGGTGCCTGAAGTTACCCACCTTATCTGCGGAGTGGCCAATGGAATGTCAAATCAGATTGAATCTTTAGGTTCCTTATCAAATCTTCAGTAATCGTTTGCGGTTCTGGAATCACTTCCAGTTCTACCATACTCCCACTTCTGTTTTTGAAAAAAAATCCATTTTTAATAAAACTGTGGCGAGTCTAGAACAATATTTCTATTGATCTGCCAGATGGTAGAAAATCAACCCTCGTCATAGCCTGGGTCAACCCACAAACAGCCATTACAGAAACGTGCCTTGAGTTATCCGGAGTCTGGTTTTAAGCATAAGCCGGACAACTCCCCGTACCTTAACATCGTTAAGATATGAACTGTTCTATATCCAATATAGAACTAGAGGCACTGATTCAATTGAACCAGATTCAAATCATGCAACTATCTCCAGTGCATGTCAACTAAATGGAAGGAGGCCGATCAGCGTTACTCAACTTAGGAATGCTTCCAATTATGAGTAACCTGAAAGAGAAGCAAGTTCTCATTACTATCAACTGAATACCATACACAAGTATCTACATCTTCGATCACCTTGAAGAATCCCGATACTTGCTACACCTGGTTCTCTACTCTATTCAAATACCTATGACTCCTCAAAACTTAGACCCTGTGTTTCCACGAAACAGCTGTCTAAAATCTAGAGAAGTCATAAGTAAACCGAATATAGTACGAGGACCAACCCCTCCGTCCTAATGGACACTGGATAACATACAATACTCTGTATAAGTCCGCTGAGTCTAATAACTCTTTCACTGTGCGTCGCAGGTTGAAAACTGTACTTATGGTTAAGAAGAATTACACCGCTGTTTAATGCTCCTTACCTAACCATCCACTGATATAGGTAAATGTCATCGACATAATATCAAAAGGTATATCTCACTCTATGAAAATAGACGTACAGATATATCAATTTGAAATTGGTGCATAACAGCGGATATTCAAAACCAAATATTTGCCGACCGGCAAACAGCCCAGGTGATCTCCTCAAATATCACCGATTACAACGAATCCCGATATAATGAGGATGATCACCCAATTCCCAATAACTTACTCCCACTCATCATCTGTAAAACCATACAGATGTGAGAATCATACCTGGTAAATACATACCCTGGAATAAGTGTCTAATCGGGAAATCAGTTTTCTTTTAACAGTACACAGTGAAACTGAAACATTGTAATGTTTCGTCGGGGTATCCTGGTATTCCTAGTAATGCCTCTTCCATTATCCAGATTCACAACTGTAACCGTATAATTCTTTGCCACCTTTCCAAATCCCTTTATATGTCTTTAGTCATTACCTTCTGTACACCCCTTTAGGCCAAATGGTTTTCTTCCTTCCCTACCGTTTGGCACCAGCCTATGGTTTGGAAGAAGACTATCCAAAAAGCATAAAGGGTGTACTGTCCTAATCCTAGGAGCACTCGCAATGCGAGAGAAGGTGAAGATAAAAGACACCTGAATGTACTTTATTCCTATTTCTCCTGAACCAGAATCCATCCCCGAACTGGAACAAGTTCCTTTCGAGTTCGTATATAACCATACGATGGAATATCCAATAAACTGTGGATCTTCGTAGTGATACGGAGTGTCCTGGAGAAATACAAAGGTGATTTAGGATTGGCGAAGAAATACTTGGTTTGGTCGTGAATATCAGTCGCAATTTACTTTGCCCTCCTACTAATCCCTTTAGTTTTGTCTAAACTTAATACCTTCTGTACACCGTTTTAGGCTAACTGGTTTTCTTCATTCCCTACCGGTCGGCACCAGCCTATGGTTTGGAAGAAGACTATCCAATTTGCGTAATAGGTGTACTACTCCTAAACTAAGGAGTACTCGCAACGAGAGAAGGTGAAAAGAAAAGACAACTGAATAATCCTATTCGTTTTCTCCAGAACCAGAAACCATCCTCGAAGTCCTTCGAGTTCGTATATAACCATACGATGGTTTTGTCCAATGGAAGTGGACGTTCGTAGTAATACGGGGTGTCCTGGAGAAAAGGGTAAAAGTAGGAGTGGCAATGAGGTCTGCAACTCTGACAATCCAAAAGCCAGTGTAAAGAAGGTTCGGTCAACTTGGTCACTGAGTCAAAGTCCAGGGTCGGGTCAATGGTCGCTGCCAAAGAGAGAGAGAAAAGAAACACTCAGCGTGCACTCTAACCAAGATCAGAATGGTTATCACTTTATCTAATCTGGAAACCTCCCACTGTACCTCAAATTCTCCTCCAAACCTGAAAGAAGAATTAGTCGGGGTCACCCGAGGAGTAAACCAACTCATCAGTGGGAATCGGGATCCAACTATCATCGCATGATAACGTGACGGAATCCACTCAAGTCACCACACTCCAGAAGGTATGCGCAGGCTTGGCAAGTTTCAGTTCTTTTGAAACTCCCGATGTGTGTTTTTACCCCTAGGACCCAAGTGACCTTGACGGAGTCAACAAATCAAAGAGTCCTAGTCAAGTTCATCCCGTCATTATCTGGATTGCATTAAACCCACCCGTACGTGCCCTTGACGGAGTCAACAAGGCCGCACGACTGTCCTAACCAATCCCATTTATGCAACAAACAAGCACTACTTAGCTACCGTACACTACGCCTTGACGGAGTCAACAAACGCAGCACGAATACTAAATAATACTCATAAGAAATGACGGAGGGCTACGAATGGTTTTTGGCGAAAAACCTTTAACGTAAAGAACTTGATATCGTTGAAGGAACTGCACAACTTTTTATAAAATATAGTGACGAAAACCTTTACTAAAGAGGTCACTCCCGGTGAAGGGATCTCGGCTCTTTCCCCGTAGAATGAGGTGCAGGATATTCCAACTGAATACCACGATGCAAAGCAAAAGTAATCGGCTATAATGAAGTTAATGCCCTGACGCAAAATTCTGTCCAAGGGGTCACTCCCGGTGAAGGGATCTCGGCCCTTGCCTCGTCGACTGAGGAGCAGGATATTCCAAATGAATACCACGATGCAAAACAAAAGCGAACGTCCTTGCAATAACAGCTTTTTGAAAAGTGTTCCAACAACATCATAATTAGGTTTGTTTAAACTTGCATTGATCCGAATCAATGCAGTCCCATCAATTGATCACACCACAAAGAACGAAAATATACTGACGTACGTATATGCCATCCGCATTCGCCACTGGGTCCCGTCATCACCCGTTAGGTTAGCTAACTAACGGCAGAGCGGGGACTGGACTAGCGCGGGTGTAAAACATATACAACATCTACTAATATATAGTATTTCGCTCAAGGCGTGAATAAAATGCAACATCACAGAAATGTACAGCATCACAGAACAATACAGATATCTGGAAGCCCCGGCTTTCACAGAGCCGCTGCTGAAACCCGACGTTCCCCTGGTCGTGTGGATAGCCTGTGCAATGAAATCCTAGACCCCTACGGGCGCGGCAAGTCACCCGCCAAAACCTGAAGCGAGGCAGCCCCCTCCAGCACCGTGAATGGACCACCCAGCACTTCACGGAATCCGGTAACTTGGGCACCCCTCCTGGGTCAACCTGTACCCCCTACGAGTGCGGCGAATAGCCCGCCAATCCTGGACTGAAGCCCCCTCCGTCTCAATGCCCTGAGATGCGGGCCCGTTGCCCTCCAGAACCCGGCTATCCGTGCACCCCACCGCGGGGTAACCCTAGTACAGAAAGTAAAATATACATACACCGGGTACATCGACCGCAACCAGGTCGTGCCCCAAAAGAATAATACAAACAGGGACGGCAGTCCACATGTCGGACGCTCGCCCCGCAATATCAAATGTACATAATACAACAAAACTGTACTAGCATTGCATCCAGGCTATCCCCCACGACCGATCCGCAACATCACAGCATAAACATAGAACATCAACGTGAAAATCACGTTCGCAAATCCGTCTAACCGGGCTATAGCAGTTAGACCGGATTTACCGATCGAGTGACATTCACGGTCGCAGAAAAAAATGTAAATACTGTGAAATAATGTGTTTAAAATTTTCCAATTGACCAAAAATTAACAAGTGGGCCCCCAATCAAAACTGTAGCACTCACAGAAAACCTGGGCCTAATTTTAATATTCCAAATACCCCATTTTCATGTTCAAGACAATCTGGAAAAATTTGGTAAAGTGAGGATTTTAAAGCGCGGCGGAAGAGCGGCCAAAGCAAGGCTTTGGCCGCGCTTCCGCGGTGGAAGAAAGGAATCAGGGTACCAAATTTTATCAGATCTCTTATATTTCCCTGCACATCATTCTGAAACCACCTGAAAAATTTTTGGACTTCAAAAAAATTCGACAGAAACTGATGTGCAATAAAAATACGGTTTTTGGAAATTTCGGTCGATCGGAAACGCAAACACATCAAACGAAGCTAGGTAAGGTTAATGGCGTGTCTCTGATACCATGTTGCGCCACGGCAGCGCCCCGGCCGTCTTACTCGAGGCCAAATTGCGGAATCAAAAATTTTCCTTACTCGGAAACCGGCGCTACCGCGGACAAAGAAAACCCGGATAGTTAACCATTAACCTAACTAGCAAACAAGAGATGGGAAAAGAAGTATACCGAGTGATCCGAGTCCTCCGGTCTTCTCTTCATCATCCCGATCTCCCGCGGAAAGTCTTTGCTCCACATCGTCGCCTCCTTGCCGGAAAGGGCACCACATCGCCTTCGTCTTTTACGGGCTCCCGCCTCAATACCGAGACAACTCGAGCATGAAGCCGGCAACTCGACATGCCCAAGAAGTGCTGTAGAATGTAGTGTAGATGATGCTAGTCTCATTTGGGGTTTGTAGTTGCCATGATGGAGGATTGGGGTTAAGAAAAATGGTGCTTTCATTTTTCTAAAACAAGAAGAAGAAGGAGATGAAGAATTCCTCACATAATCAAGATGAACTCTCTCATTCTTTTTCTTTCTCTCTTTCTTTTTCTTCTTCTCTCTTTTTTCTCTCAACCATGAATAACTTCTTATCAAAAAGAGAATGGTGGAGGAGGTAATATCAAGCAAGGAGGGAGGTGAGTGTAGGAGCAAGGAAGTGGTGACCACATCAAGAGACAAATAAACATACAACCATGCTTAAACACTATGCACTCCATAACCTTTCATCTCACCATAAAAGCAAGCAAGGATGAAAGAAAATGAAATCTATCATAATCAAACTTTATGCAAGAAACCCCCCACAAAGTGTAATTTGCAAAACTGCAAATTACCCCCTCCATCGGAAAAGTCCGGCCGGGAAAGAACAAAGGAAAACCGGCCGGAACGGAATGCAAACTGGCAACTCCAGAAAACTGGTCCCGTAATAAATTACAGGAAAACCCCGACACTGTGCATACACACCCGCATCTGTATTCCGACCGGATACAAATGCAATGAGACAAAATCTACACTGTACAAAACTAGTACCGGCTTAAACCAAAGCCGGCTAGTAAAATCCGTTCGATCCTGATCCGTGCAATACCGCACGTATCTGATCGAACCCTGCCATATAACTATACGGCCACTAGTACAGAACTGTCCGATCCTGATCCGTGCAATACCGCACGTATCTGATCGGACCCTGCCATATCTCCATACGGCCTCTACAGCGTTTCGCCCGAAAGCTGAGTAACTGAAAGTGTGGTGGACTCTAAAGACTCGTCAATACTATGGCTGTGGATTTAACCACTGGCACGTCAGAGGTATAAGCCAATACGTGACGGGCCACCAGCTATTGACCAAAAGGGACGTCGATGAGGAAGCTCACCCCGACACCCAACTGAGCCTGTCAGTGACAATATCCGTACAGTCCGGTCCGTTCGTCTATGAGTATCGCATGGCGGGCCTAGGGGGTTGGTAAAAGTCAGACCCCCAAAAGCGGTACAAGTCGTGTCGGAGTGTAGCCCAGAACACCCTGAGATACTACTGGAATACCTACCAGTAAATCTCCTGCCTCGGCCGAGGGCTTTGCGTAATGGCTCTCCTAGACACAGCGCGACCTCACCCCCAATACCGGGAGAGACGAACCCCTGAAGATCCGCTCACTGCCTCCATGTGGCTCGGGACTGTGCCCAACTAAAACCTGTTTGCACGACTCCTTTGAGCCGTGGTAGGGTAGTAATCAAAGCACAGTGGGAACTCACACGAGACAAATGACGATCCTCAGGTCGATGAACTAACCTGTACACATGTCACCAGGGAACTGCTATCTGACGTCAGGTATAAGCCCAACTAGCAGGTTCCCGGCGAGTCCTGTCCGGTGTACTCATAACCCAATGAGCACCTGTATACATCTTAGGTGAACCAACTGACACCAGTGGCTTGTGAGACCGGCCACCGCCCCTCGTCGGGGTCTCGACTGTATACACTAGTCTACTAATGGAGTATCGATGCCCAGTCTCGAAACTCCCACGACTAGGGACCTTTTAAGGATGTGCTTATAGACTACCAGCTCCCACGTATATGATCGCCATCATACTGCTGGTCGTCAAGCAAGAATCCTAGGGGCTCTATCAACGTGTAATAGCGACATGTCAGGTCACCTAAAGCAGTACACGATGATAAAGATAAACCAGATAGCATATTATCATCTCGAGTAAGACTGTCCTACCGGGATAGGTCCTCCCTCAATCATTGCAATCACGTGCCTGTGATCCAATAATTGACTCTGAGGGCACTATCTCCAACAGGCTACACTCCGACACGACTTGTACCGCTTTTGGGGGTCTGACTTTTACCAACCCCCTAGGCCCGCCATGCGATGCTCATAGACGAACGGACCGGACTGTACGGATATTGTCATTGACAGGCTCAGTAGGGTGGCAGGATGAGTTCGCTCATCGACGTCCATTTTGGTCAATTGCTGGTGGCCCGTCACGTATTGGCTTATACATCTGACGTGCTGGTGGTTAAATCCACAGCCATAGTATTGACGAGTCTTTAGAGTCCACCACACTTTCAGTTACTCAAGCTTTCGGGCGAAACGCTGTAGAGGCCGTATGGAGATATGGCAGGGTCCGATCAGATACGTGCGGTATTGCACGGATCAGGATCGGACGGTTAGTACTAGAGGCCGTATAGATATATGGCAAGGTTCGGTCAGATACGTGCGGTATTTCACGGATCAGGATCGAACGGATATTACTAGCCGGCTTTGGTTTAAGCCGGATCCTAGTTTAGTACAGTGTAGATTTTGTCTCTTTGCATTTGTATCCGGTCGGAATACAGATGCGGGTGTGTATGCACAGTATCGGGGTTTTCCTGTAATTTATTATGGGACCAGTTTTCTGGAGTTGCCAGTTTGCATTCCGTTCCGACCGGTTTTCCTTTGTTCTTTCCCAGCCGGACTTTTCCGATGGAGGGGGTTATTTGTAATTGTGCAAATAACATTTGTGGAGGGGGTTTCTTGCAAATATATTTCTTATGATATGTTTAGCATCTTTCATCCATGATGGTGCATTAAATGAGATTAGAAAGGGTATGGAGTGATAAGCATGGTTGATGTTTTTAGCTTTATGATATGGTCACCTTTTCTTTTCTCCTACACTCACCTCCCTTCATGAGTTTTGTTTATTCCTCCACCATTCTCACATTTGTTTTGGCCGGCCATAATTTGGGAGAGGAGAGAAAATGAGAGGTTTCATTTTTGGTGAGGAAATTTCATCATCTCATTCCATGCTTGATAAATGAGAGTTCCACTTGAAAGTTACAATCCATTCCTCCATCAAGGCAACATAACCCCAAAGAGACAAGCATCATCTACACTACATTATACAGCACCTCTTGGGCACGTCGACTTGCCAGCTTCGTGCCCGAGTTGCCTCGGCATTGAGGTGGGAGCCCGTAAAAGATACAGACGATGTGGTGCCCTTCTGGCAAGGAGGCGAAGACCGGAGTTTCCGCGGGAGATCGGGACGATGACGAGAAGACCGGAGGACTCGGATCACTCGGTATATCTCTTCCCTATCTTGTTAGTTTGCTAGGACAAGTTTAATGTCCCGATCCGGGGTTTAGTGCGCGGTGGTGCCGGTTTGCTAAGTTCGCAAAATTAAAGTTTATCACCGTTTCCGCATTTGGCCGTCGGATTGACGGCCGGGGCGCCGCAGTGCACTTACATCAGCACCCCTACCAACCACAAAATTTTGAAAACCCGGCCAACAACTTTGATCCTTTTTCTGCCGGAACCAATAACACCTCTTCACTCGAACAAACCATGAATTTTTTTCTGACAAATTTCATGCAAGTTGCTGCAAATTTTCAGTCTTCCGTCGATGACTTAAATAGGAACTTTGCCTCCCAAGGTGAGATTATTAAATCGATGGAAGCACAAATTGCCCGTATAAATGCAGCAATGAGTGCTAGAGAGAAAGGGAATCTTCCATCTCAACCCCTACCTGATCCTGGACCTTCACATTACACTAATGTGGATGCATTTACCACGTTGATATCTGAAAGAGTGCTAGACAATCATGTGGGTGAACAAATTGATAATGATGAATTGATCATTAACACCCAGGCTTCCACTTCCACTTCCATTCCCACTTCTACTTCTTACCCTATTTCGTCCAATTTACCTTCTTCTTCTTCCGGGCCTATTCTCCGTTTTCCCAAAGGCTCGAACCCTCCACCCACTTCATCCTTTCTACCTCCATAAACTTCTCCACAAATATTAGACCCAACACTTATTGATAAAGCTCCATTTCCAGAAAGGTTGAGGCCCAACAAACCTAATGCACAAATGGAGAAGATTGTGGACATGTTTAAGGAAGTTAACATCAACATCCCTCTCCTAGATGCTATACAACAAGTTCCGTCCTATGCGAAAATTCTTAAGAATTTGTGCACTAGGAAGAGGAAGACTCAAGTGCCGAAAAAAGTGTTCATGTCAAGTACTGTAGACACAGCTTTTCCCCAACAATTACCAAGGAAACGTAAGGACCCTGGCTGTCCTACTATTTCTATTTCTATTGGGGATAAACACATTAACCGTGCTTTACTTGACCTTGGCACTAGTGTTAACTTGCTTCCATATTCAGTCTATGAGCAACTAGGTATTGGAGTGTTAAAGCCCTCGAACATAACTCTCCAGATGGCCGACCAATCAATCACCAAACCTAGGGGTGAAATTGAGGATGTGTTGATAAAAATCGGGGAAGTTGTATTCCCTGTGGACTTTATTGTTCTTCAGCCTGTAGTGAACCGACGGAACCAAATTCCGGTGATTCTAGGTCGTCCTTTTTTGGCTACTTTCAACGCTGTAATCAACTGTAGAAATGGCTCTATGAACCTATCTTTCGGGAATAGGTCAATTGAGCTTAACATTTACAAGTTGGGAAGTCAGCCTCCGATCCTCATGCTCGAGTATGTTTTGTCGAATTAATGGATGTTGACAGCAGCGAATTTGATCAGCTTCACGATACAGATCCAGACTTCCTTTATACGTTGTTGTTTGACCCAGTATCATATACATACGGACCCTTCTTTCGAGTTGTCCGGGTCAACATCTAACGTCGATTATGAACCTTTTCTGGAGTCTGAGTATCATCCTGTTCTTTCAAATAAGAATATTCTTCAGGATATTGATGAAAGCTTCAAGGAAATGTTCGCTGATAGACTTGCATTCTTAGCAAACACGGGTGTTGAGATGAATCATCTCCACAACGAAGAAATTGAACCTCCACCCCTTCTTCTTGACAATCATGAGAATGCAAGTAATCCATCACTTTCACTATGTCGTCTTTCCAAAACGAGACGCAAACACATTCTTTCATGCCACTTATCTTTTCCCCACTTCTTCTTGGCTCTTTTCAACTTGTTCTTCCACCAACCGATGCACTACACTGATAAAATCTTCGAATGGTTGGTGCTGACTTTCGGTCTTTGCAAAGCTTGGCATTGACCAGTAATTTTGACCCCCTCTTGTGATTTTCAAAGCTTAACATGGTTTAACTCAAGTTTAGGGGGGGTATAATCTGGCTCTTGAAAATAAAATTTTTACTTAAAATTGTGAGCCAAAAGAATAATTTTGGGGGAGCATTTTCACGATCATATTTATTGCCCCCGTTAAATAATTTCCTCCCAAGCTTATAGGTTTTTTTGATCTAGCGGATGACAACAGTGAGGACACTGTTGAAAACAAGTTTGGGGGAGGTTTGTGCTTATTTACGCATCACTTTCCATCATACTTTGCATAAGCACAAAACATATGATAAAAAAAATTGTGTACATAAATAAGATAATAAAATATTAGATAGTGAAAAATTACATCCAAAATATCGGAAAAATTTAAGAAAACCTAGAAAATTAGAAGTTTTCTTAAACGAAACTAGTAATAAGTAGTTATGAGCTGTTGTCCCAAGGGTTAGAAAGATGAAGGAAGTCACTAATCTGAGGATAAAAATAAGTCTAAAAAATAGTTTCTATTCTGGAAGCCAAACATTTGAATGTTGATACCCTACTATACGCACTTACACACGTCTTGAAACTCGGGATAGTAGAGGATACCTTAAAATGCTCTTATCTAAAAGCCAAAGTATGAAGGAAATAAAAAATGAATAAAATATAAAATGGTGAAGAAAAAAATGAACACTGGTTTTGTTATCGCCAAGGCAGCAATAAAAAAATATAGCGAGGGTGCTTCATCACCTAGTGCCTTAGACCAACTGATTTGGGAGTCACTGCTAAGCCTTAGGTGTTGCAAAACGAGGAAAATATTAATACACCTAATCAGCAAGCACATGAGTAATCGGTCGGTTAGTACCTCAAGAATTATTAACGGTCGCATGAAAAATGTATGAGCAATCTCATCTAAATATTCATCGATTAAAAAGCACTGAGGTAGATGGACAAGAGTATGATAGCTTGAATTGAATTCTCCGAGTGTAGGGATGTCTTTTACACACACGTAGGGGTATATGATCGATATTTGGATGAAAGGTAGGAATGAAAAATAAAGACGATGTTTTATTGAGGGATGATGTGATTTCTAACATCTTTTCATGACTATTAAGATAGGGCTCATGACAACCGAAAAGCTAGTATTAGTTGGAAACTCTAATTTTCAAAGTCTTTCCTTTATAATTCTTATCTTTACATGTAACTTTCACGGTCTTCCTTTTATTATGGGATTTTGTGGGTGCAATCCGCTGAAAACCCTCAGGAGACAACACTCAACCTACTAGGGACACCTAGAGGTTTAAAGGCTTGTTGCACGTGCTCAGTGCAATCGTGTTGCCTACGAAAGTGTGCTAGTTAGTTTTTCTTTTTCTTTATTTTCTCCTTCTCTTGAATAAAAGATGTTTGCTCGAGACGACCAAAATTATGTTTGGGGGTATTTGATCAGTCGAAAATATTGCATTTTTAACACATCAATTTCCCTACTATTTGCAATCATCTAAAGGTGTTTGGTATAAATATAGCACATATTAGTAATTCGTCTGCAAAATATCAAATAACATGTGTTATACATTATAATCGGCATTTTGTAAGAAATTGTGTGTTTATTACTGCACGCATGATATTGTTTATCTCAACACCATTTATCAAGATTGTGTGCAGAAAATCCTTCAGGTTAAAGAGCCGGAATCACAAAAGTGCCGATAAAATGCATCAAGTACAAGACTTGAGATCTGGCAGCAACCAAGAAAGAAATATCAGATTCCAGGTATCAGAAGAAGATCCCAACATTGTCAGAAGAACACCACAGAAATTTCATGCAGCGAGCCCATTATATGGCCGTGGATCCGCGGTCTACTTGACACGTCATCAAATCAGATTTTATCCAGAAACTTCATCTAACAACCCTTGCTTCTAGAAGACTCTCAAAGACCACGTGGCTTCTTCCAGAAGGCTCTTCATAACAAACTCACTCTACAATATTTCTTGTAACAACCTTCCTCTAGAATATTCCCTCCAACAATCTCATTCTAGAATATTCCCTCCAACAAACTCATTCTAGAAGGCTCTCTCTAACAACCTAGCTTTGGAGGGAAGATTCAAATGAGGTGGTTATAAAATGAGATCTAAATCTAGGGTTCTGGAGGTTAGATAATTAGTGGTGAGTTAGTTACACATTTGGAGCCAAAATTCAAATTCCAGTTGAGTGACACAACTTGATACTAAAACCCTAGCCCAAATTCAAATCCAAAACCAAATCAAGATCATTTTGAGAAGCAAATCAAGCAAGCAAGCAACCATTGATCCTTTATCCAGGAGGCCAATCTTCATCCGAGCAAGAGATCCACGATGATCCGCGACTCACGGAGATCGAGCGGAGCGAACTTCGACGGATCTAGTTACCTCTTCAAAGGAGTGATCGAGAGCAACTCTTGTAACCTCGAATTGAGGGAATGTGTAATTAGTCATCGATTTAATAAAGGTGATAATTGAAATTCTTGCTTTCTTTACATTCTTACGTTATGAAACTTCTTGATTCTTGATTCATTAATTTTCATGATGTGTGAGTGAAATATCCGCTTGTGGAGGATTCGAGAGAATCGGTAGATCTAGTGATGATAAAATCTTAATACTAATTTTAAGTCTTATGAGATTTGTGAACTCTAGGAAAAAGAATCATCAATGACCTAATTTGGATCGGGATCACATTCTTGTGAATTTCGTTGCAATTTAGGGATCAAATGATTGATTATTTTCTTTGCTAGAGGCTAGATCCGAATGATCATGATTGAAAAGACAAGGGATAGAAGGAGAAACCCGAGTTTCTTCAATAGATTCCTAATCTTCATTCATCATCATCAATGTAGCTACAAATTATCAATAGATAAGATTAGGAATTATTAGATTCATCACTACTACTAATTTGATCGATTCCTACAAGCCTTTTTACAAATCTTGATAATTCAAACGATTTGGATATTTTCTTGATCTTTAGTATTTCTTGATTTTAGATCTAGTTCTTTATAATTGTTGAAACTAAATTTCACAAATTTTGAATCAAATTTCTTGCAATTTTCTCTTATCTTTTCATTTTGACTCATCTAAAACAATATCGATCAAAACACACATCTCAGTGGACGATCTGTATTCATTAACGCGCTACATCGACACCGTTAATTGATTGCGGTATAAATTTCTTTGGTTGTGAAACATTTCTAAACACGACACGGAAACGATCAATCACCCACCATATCTACGGAGTGGCTAATGGAATGTCAAACCTCATTGAATCTTTAGGTACTATTAAATTTTTCGTAATCGTTTGCGGTTCTGGAATCTCTTCTAGTTCTACCATACTCCCACTACTGTTTTCTGAAAAAATCCATTTTACTGAAACTGTGGTGAGTCAAGAACAATATCACTATTGATCTTCCATATAGTAGAAAGTCAACCCTCATCAAAACCCGGGTCAACCCACAAACTGCCATTACAAAAACGTGCCTTGAGTTATCCAGAGTTTGGTTTTAAGCATAAGCCGGACAACTCCATAGACCTTAACGTCGTTAAGATATGATCCATTCTATATACAATATAGAAACAGAGGCACTGATTTAATTGGAACCAGATTCAAATCATGCAGTTGTCTCCAGTGCATGTCAACTAAATGGAGAGAGGCCGATCGGTATTACTCAACTTAGGAATGCATCCAATTATGAGTAACCTGAAAGAGAAGCAAGTTCTCCAAAACATTACTATCAACTGAATACTATACACAAGTATCTACATTTTCGATCACCTTGAAGAATACCGATACTTGCTACACCTGGTTCTCTACTTTATTCTTGTACCTATAACTTCTCAAAATTTAGATCTTGTATTTCTACGAAACACATGTCTAAAACTAGAGAAGTCATAAGTAAATAGAATATAGTACGAGGACCTACCCCTTTGTCCTAATGGACTCTGGACAATATACAGTACTTTGTATAAGTCCCCTGAGTTTAATAACTCAAACCCTGTACGTCGTAGGTTGAAAACTGTACCCAGACAATTTTCTTAAATATCACCAATTACAACGAATTCCGATATAATGAGGATGATTACCTAATTCCCAATAACTTACTCCCACTCACCATCTATAAAACCATACAGATGTGAGAATCATACCTGGTAAATACATACCCTGGAGCAAGGACTAATTGGGAAATCAGTTTTCTATTAACAATACACAGTGAAACTGAAACATGAATATGTTTCGAAGGGGTATCCGGGTATTCCTAGTAATGCCTCTTCCATTATCCAGATTCATGACTATAACCATATATTTCCTTTGCCATCTCTCCAAATCTCTTTATTTGTCCTTAGTCGTTACCTTCTGTACACCATCGTTAGGCTTAATGGTTTTATTTCTTCCCTACCATTTGGTGCCAACCTATGGTTTGGAAGAAGACTATCCAATAAGCATAATAGGTGTACTCTCCTAATCCTAGGAGTACTCGCAACCTGAGAGAAGGTGATGATAAAAGACAACTGAATAAAACTTATTCTATTTCTCCCGAACCAGAATCCATCCACGAACTGGAACAAGTTCCATCGAGTTCGTATATAACCATACGATGGATTGTCCAAATAACTGTGGATCTTCGTAGTGATACGGAGTGTTCTGGAGAAATACAAAGGTGAAATAGGAGTGGTGATGAAATATTTGGTTTGGTCGTGAATAGCAGTCGCAATTTACTTTGCCCTCTTTCTAATCGCTTCATATGTCTTTACTCATTACCTTATGTACACCACAGTTAGGCTAATTGTTTTTCTTCATTCTCTACCTTTCGGCACCTGCCTATGGTTTGGAAGAAGACTATCCAATAAGCGTAATAGGTGTACTGTCTCCTAATCCTAGGAGCCCTCATCACCTGAGAGAAGGTAAAAGGAAAAAACAACTGAATAGTCCTATTCAATCTCTCCAGAACCAGAATCCATCCTCGAATCTAGAAAAAGTTCTTTCGAGTTCGTATATAACCATACGATGGATTTATCCAATGGAAGTGGATGTTCGTAGTGATACGGGATGTTCTGGAGAAATGCAAAGGGTAAAAGAAGGAGCAGCAATTATGTATGCAACTCAGACAATCCAAAAGCCAGTGTTTTAAGAAAGTTTAGTTAACTTGGTTACTAAGTCATAGTCTAGGGTCGGGTCATGGTCGCTGCCAAAGAGAGAGAAAAGAAACACTCTGCGTGCACTCTAACCTAAATCAGAATGGTTATCACTTTATCTAATCAGGAAACCTCCCACTGTATTCTCAAATTCTCCTCCAAACCTGAAAGAAAAATTAGTCGGGATCACTCGAGGAGTAAACCAACTCATCAGTGAGAATCGGGATCCAACTATCATCGCATGATAACGTGATGGAGTCCACTCACGTTATTACACTCCAGAAGGTATGCGCATGCCTGGCAAGTTTCAGTTTCTTTAGAAACTCCCGATGTGATTTTTACCCCATGCTCTTATGACCTTGACGAAGGCCAACATATCATAAGTCACATGTCAAGTTCTACCCGTCATTATCCAGGTTAATTTGAACCCACCCGTACATACCCTTGACGAAGGCCAAAATGGTAGTACGACTGTCCCAAACCAACGCATCTATCTATGCAACAGAAAAGTAACAAATAGCTACCATATGCTATGCCTTGACGAAGGCCAACATACATAGCATGAATACTAAGTGCTACCCGTCTGAAATGACGGAGGGATACGAATGGTTTTTGGCGAAAAACCTTTAATGTAATGAACTTGATATCGTTGAAGGAACCGGATAGCTTTTACAAAAATATAGTGGTGAAAACCTTTGCTAAAGAGGTCATTCCCGGTGAAGGCATCTCGGCTCTTTCCTCGTAGAATGAGGTGCAGGATATTCCAAAATGAATACCACGATGCAAAGCAAAAAGTAATCGACTATAGTGAAGTTATTACCCTGACGCAATCCTCTGTCCAAGGGGTCACTCCCGATGAAGGGATCTCGGCCCTTGTCTCGTCGAATGAGGTGCTGGATATTCATAACCGAATACCTCTATACAAAACAAAAGAAAACGTCCTTGTAATAACAACTTTTTGAAAAATATTCCAACAACATCTGTATAGGTCTGTTTTCTTTGGATTGATACAAATCAACGCAGTCCTATCAATTAATCACACCAATAAAGAACAAAAATAAAATGTACGTATATGCCATCCGCATTCACCACTGGGTCCCGTCATCACCCGTTAGGTTACTTAACTAACGACATAGCGGGGACAGGACTGCGGGTGTAAAATATATACAATATCTACTAGTATATATAACAATATACAATAATCGCTCCAGGCGTGATAAATGCAATATCACAGAAAAGTAATAAGGATCACAGAACAATACAGATAATATGGGATCCCCAGGTTTCATAGAGCCACAAATGAAACCCGACGTTCCCCTGGTCGTGTGGATTGCCTGTGCAATGAAAATCTAGATCCCTACGAGTGCGGCAAGTTACTCGCCAAAACCAGAAGCGAGGCAGCCCCCTTCAGCATCGTGAATGGACCACCCAGCACTTCACGGAATCCGGTAACTTGAGCACCCCTCCTTAGGTCAACCTGTACCCCCTACGAGTGCGGCGAATAGCCCTCCAATCCTAGAGTGAGGTCCCCTCCCTCTCAAAGCCATGAGATGCGGACCCGTTGCCCTCTAGAACCCGGCTATCCGTGCACTCCACCGCGGGGTAATCCTAATACAGAAAAGAAAAATATATACAACGGGTACATCGACCTCAGCCCGGTCGTGCCCCAAAAGAATAATATACAAATAGGCAGTGACGGCAGTCCACATGTCGGACGCTCGTCCCGCAATATCAAATGTAAAAATATATCCAAACTGCACTACCATTGCACGCAAATTATCCACCACGACAAATCCGCAACATCACAGAAGAACACAGAATATCAACGTGAATGTCACGTTCGCAAACCCGTCTAAAAGAGCTATAGCAATTAGACAAGATTTACTGATCGAATGACATTCACGGTCACGGATAAAAATGTAAGTACTGTAAATTTTAAACAATATTAGAAAATATCGAGTTCGAAATAACCCCTGGATAGCCCCCAAACAAGTAGATATAATCATATCAAAACTGGGCTAAACAAACAATACCACTGAACCAATATTCCAGAGACTAAATGCAATTAGGGCGAAGAAAATGTGAGCACAAGATTTTAGGCTGGGCCATTTCTTTTTGAAGAATGGGGCTCGGCCATGTGGGAAAAATCATCTCAGTTATTGTAACGAGGGTGTGTGAAATGAATGATTAAAATCAACACAAGAAATTAATCCTCCCAAAATAACACAGAAGCCCCACATTTACACTACACTCACTCACTGAAACATACACAAAGAACATTTCTTCATGGCCGAGCACAAAAAAAAATCCAGCAAGCCCCTTATTTTTTTTAAAGCAAAGAATATTAACAATGGTATTGTTTCGGGTTGTTTCGGTTTCGATATTTTAACATTGTCTAAACAACTAGCATGCGGTTAATAGTTTGTCTCTGATACCATGTAAGTCTATGGTAGCGTCCCGGACGTCTTTCCGAGGCCAAATGCGGAACAAAAACTTTTTCGAACTGGCGCTAAAGAAAACTTAAAACCCGGATCGTTCCATTAACCGTAAACTAGTATTCTGTAAAATGGGGTTTAGAGATTATACCAATCAATCCGTGTCTTTCGGTCTTTAACCACAGCCCCAAGCTTGTTGCGGCTGTGCCGACGAAGCTCGCTCGATCTACGGTCTCTTCCTCGCTGAAAATTGTGCCACATCATTGAATCTTTATACGGGCTCCCACCTCTAAACCAAGGCAACTCGGACATGAAGTTTACCAGCCGACATGTCCAAGGATGAAGTAGAGTGAGTGTAGAACAATTTGTCTCAAGTCACCCACGCTAATGGATGAAGGTTAATCGAAATTGCCAAAAGGAATGATGAAATGGAAAATGAGCTTTGGAGATGAACTAAGGATTTTCTTTTGCAAATGAATCATTCTCTTCCTCAAGAGGCTCGGCTAGAAAAAAATGGGGCTGCCCAAAAAGCTCTCGGCCATTATGAGGAGGGGGTGAGCACAAGGCAAAAGAGATGATGACCATAGGCTAAAATATCACAACAAATATCTAAGTCATTCTAAAAACCAATCAATGCAATAATTGAGCCAAAGCAAGAGCCAAGCTCATCTAGAATCCTTTAATGGTTGCTGGATCCTTGTACACCACAGAAAAGCCCCCCATTTACAAAAAAAATGCAAATAACCCTCTTGGCAGCAATTGATAGAAAGCTAGTTTGGCCAAAAAAGGAAATGCACAACATTAAACATTAGACATCATTAAACATTAAACATAATGTTTAATCGGGGGAAGAAACTGGCAACTTCAAAAAGCGATCCCGTAATAAATTACAGGATAACCTCGCTACTGTATATACATACCCGCATTTGTATTCCGACCGAATACAAATGCAATGAGACAAAAAAATATTCCTACAAGATATAATAGTAGGATCCGGCTTAAATCAAATCCCACTAGTATTATCCGTCTGAACCATGACACGTACATAAGTGCACGCGTATGTTTGAACCCTGCCATAAAACCATACGGCATCTACAACGTTTCCCCCGAACTGGGAAACTTTCTGTAGGGGACTCTAAAGACTCGTCAATACTCTGGCAGTGGGTTTAACTACAAGCCGTCAGTGGTACTAGCTGTACGTAACGGCAGCCCATGTATTGAGCGAAAGAGAAACCGATGAACGAACTCATCCTGGAACCCTACTGAGCCTATGTGTGACAATATCCGTACAGTCCAGTCTGTTCGTCTATGAGTATCGCATATCGGGTCTAGGGAGCTGGTAAACGTCAGACCCCCAAAAGCGGTATAAGTCGTATCGGAGTGTAGCCCAAAACACCCTGAGATACTATTGGAATATCTACCAGTAAATCTCGCTTGCCATGGCCATGGACTTCGTGTAATGGCTCTCCTAAACACAGCGCAATCTCATCCCCAACGTTGGGAGAGACGAATCCCCTGCCGATCTGCTCACTGCCTCCATGTGGCTCGGGACTGTACCCAACTAAAACCTGTTTGCACGACTCTTTTGAGCCGTGGTAGGGTAATAATCAAATCACAGTGGGAACTCACACGAGACAAATGACGATCTCAGGTCGATAGACTAACCTGTACACATGTCACCTGGGAATTGCTATCTGACGATAGATTTTAATAACCAGCTAGCATGTTCTCGGCGAGTCCTGTCCGGTGTACTCATAACCCAATGAGCACCTGTATACATCTTAGGTGAACCAACTGACACCAATGGCTTATGAGACAGGCCACCGCCCCTCGTCGGGGTCTCGACTGTATACACTAGTCTACTCCGGAGTATCAATGCCCTATCTCGAAACTCCCGAGACTAGGGACCACTTTTAAAGATGTGCTTATAGACTACCCAACTCTCACGTATATGATCGCCATCATACTGTTGGTAGTCAAGCAAGAATCCTATGGGCTCTATCTGTAGGTTTTCTAGGCACACTTATGAGGTTCTACAACTGATCAACCATGGCAAAATCAAATTTTCCATGTGCCGAGAAACCCTAATGCTAGATCGTTAACTAGAGATTAAGCGAAACAATGCAAGCAAACAACTTTGCTACTAAGTGAATGGAAATACAACCTTTGTAGATCCGGTCCTCCACTTCTCTAGCTCCGTGTTGACTTCCCTCCACTGCGAACATCGGAATCCCGGACTCTAGCGATGGTTTCGTCGGAGAAATGATCGGGCTAGGTCATTGACTTCGATGCCGAAGATGATCTATATCGAGGCGACTCAAACTCAAGCTCCATCTTCACTTGGTCATGAAACTTGTGAAGATAACACACTCTACTACATGGCAAGTGGTAGAGAATGAAGAAATAGGAAGTGGGTTTACTTTGGAATTGGATTTCTCACTTGGATTCATCACTTGGAATTTTCAAGAGAGCTTTTTTCTCTCTTCATGAAGAAGAAGAAGAAGAAGAAAAGAAAATGAATAATGAATTATCTCAAAATAGAAAATCAAGTGATTCTTATCATTTTGCAACCATGGGTGAGTGTAACTAATGTAGAGAATAAACTAGGGTTTAGTTAAATGGTTAGGTTAAGCATAAAACAAAATGGTAGACTTTTTCAAAGATGCATGAAGCATCATGAAGCTTCTTGCATAAAGACAAAGAAAGCAACCATTCTATTTTACCAAAATAAATAAATAAATAAATAAATAAGGTAATGGAAACCCTAATCATTAACTAAACATGGTGTATAGCATACACACACCCAAGTTTGCATGTATCATCAAACATGATACAAACTAGTGCACAAAAATATATCACATATACAACTTGTGCAAATCAAGTGAGAAAATCCATCTTAACTGAACAAATACTAGTTAATGTAAAGTAATATATCAAATATATAATTATACATTAAATCATTAAATCAACACTTGATTTAATGATCCGGTCATACCGCATATAACCGACTAATATCAAGTGTATCAATATATCGAATCAACATTTGATTCGGTAACCCGGCTATATCTCATATAACCGTCCGATGATACGAATCACGAGAATAGAATTCAGTATCACATACTGGTATTATTCTCGGTCCCGCACATATCTCATATGCGCTCCTATTTCGTTTCGCTTGAGCCAGGAAACCTCTGTGTAGGACTCTAAAGACTCGTCAATACACCGGCAGCAGGTGATGATCATATCAAACACCCACAAGCCGCAAGCGGTCTGCTAAACGTAACGGCCACCCGGGTATTGAGCGATCAGAAGATCAACGAGCAAGCCCGCTCACACTCCTGTGAATCCAACAAGCAACACTTACCGTACAGTCCGGTCTGTTCGTCTGATATGTCGCATATCTCGCCTAGGGGTGGTAAACGTCAGACCCCAGTAGCTTGATAAGTCATGCCGATGTAAGGTCCATAACATAGCGTGAAACTACTGATAACTCTTACCAGTATATCACTGCAACCCTGGCCAGGGATTTCTAGTTATGGCCAGTCGAGCATAGCGCAATATCAACCCCCAATACCGGGAGAGACGAATCCCCTCCTATCGCTCATTGCCTCCATGTGAATCGGGACTGTACCCAAAAACCACCTGTTTGCACGACTCAGTAGAGCCATGGTAGGGTGGAAATCAAAGCACAGCGGGAGACACACAAGACTCTATGACGATCTCGGGTTAACAGACTAAGCTGTACCAGTGTCACCAGAGAACTGCCATCTGACGTGAGGTATAATACCATCTGGGAGTTCTCGGCGAGTCCGTTCAGTGTACCCAGTCTCCACTGAGCACCCGTATACCATCTCTGATGTCAAACACCAATGTATATGGGATCATCCATCGCCCATCACATGGGTCGAGAAGATATACGCTAGTCTACTCTGGAATATCGATGCCCCGTCTCGATATTCCCACGACTAGAAACATTGAAGGATGTACTCATGGACTACCCAGGCCCCACTAGTATGATCTACATCATAGTCCTGGAAGTCGAGTACACATCCAAAGGGCTTT
Organism: Agapanthus africanus; assembly: GCA_030015575.1. Lineage (NCBI taxonomy): Eukaryota > Viridiplantae > Streptophyta > Magnoliopsida > Asparagales > Amaryllidaceae > Agapanthus > Agapanthus africanus. The sequence continues at coordinate 294,175,504 of JASDDO010000029.1, forward strand.
ATCAACATGTAATAGAGAGACAGCAAGTATACATGTTAAGATAAAGAGCAACCAGATAGCGTACTATCATGCTGAGCAAGAAAGTCCTACCTATATATGTCCCAGCATCCACTGCAATATACATCCTATGTACAGTAATGGCCTCTAGGGCATACATATAACTAACAATCTCCCACTTGCACTAGGGCCATCTGTAGTGGTTGTAGTAACTCATACTCAACCATCCCATATAAGTCTCTCTCTGGGAAAAAGCCTTTGTGAGTGGATCCGCCGTGTTGTCCTCTGAGTCTACTCTCCTAATCTCGATCACTCTGGAGATCAACTATCTCCATGATCAGGTGATGCTGCCTCAGAATATGTCTGGGTCACTTATGGGACCAGGGTTCCTTAGACAAAGCCACACTTCCATTGTCATACAATGGTAGGAACCTAGTTCATCTCATGAACTAATATACACCCAAACTGCCTCTTTGGTAGTATCTTTAATAACGATGTTACCAGCCTTTATCGCCTAGTTTGCCATGGTATCTAGCTTGGAACTCTTCCAACATACCGTCCCTTCACTGAGGGTAAAGACAATGCCTGCGACTGATATTCAGTCGTCTTTATCACCGTGGAACTTTTCCAGTGATTCTCCCCAGGATCGATTGATACCATCTCACTATACCTAGTGAGAATCCTAACATCCATTTAGATCTATCTCATAGATCCAAATCCCAGGATTTAGGAGGTATCACCTTTATCCTATATGAAGAATCTTTGTGATAAGAGGAGATTGACCATTCGTAGCATAGGAAACTCCTTTTCCTATCAAGAGTATGTTGTCCACGTACAATACGAGGATGACCACCTTACTCTCTACTACCTTTTTTGTATATACAAGGTTCATCTACCATTTTGATGAAGTCAAACTCTTTGACTACCACATCAAAACAGACGTTCCAACTCCGCGATGCCTGCTTTATCCTGCAAAGCAACTTGCACACGTTTCCGCTGCTCCCACTGTTTATGAAGCCCTCTGGTTGTGTTCTTATAGACGCTCTCTTCTAAATCATTATTTAGAAAAGTAGTCATGGCACCCAACCACCAGATATCATAGTCATGGTATGTAGCAATGGCAAGTAGGATCCGGATGGACTTAAGCATAGCCACTGGAAAAGGTTTCATCATTATCCATGCCTGGTCGATGACGAAAACCTTTAATAAGTCTAGCTTTGAAAGTCTCAACTTTTCCATCTACACCAAGTAATCTTCTCAAGACATACTTGCTCCTGATGGGATTTAACCCTTCAGATATAGCAACCAAAGTCCATACTTTGTTGGTGTACATGGATTCCATCTCAGATCGCTAAACATCCAGCCATTCTTACAGAGTCCCTACTCTCGATGGCTTGCTCGAAACTAGTTGGGGCATCATCTCATGATGCATTCCTCGCTCCCACTGTCATCGAGAAACCGAAGTATCTCTCAAGCGGATGAGGAACCCTGCTAGATCGGCGGAGAGGCTGAGGTTTGTCGGAATCTATTGAATCCTTTAGTTCTGTCAAATCATTAGCTGTAGTTTGTATAGCTGGAACCTTTCCAGTTCTACAGAACTGACCTTACCTCGAGCTTGTCCAGATTTTGCTTTTAGACATAGGCCGGACAACCCCAAATCTTAACTAACTTAAGAGATAGGCTCTTCCCATACCATATCTTATATGGAGTGGTAGGCACTGATTTGATTCGAACCCAATTCAATAGGTATGCAGCTTTTCAAGTGCATAACCCCTAAAAGGAAACAGGTAACTCAGTAATACTCATCATAGAGCACGCCATATCCAATATGGTGTGATTGCTCCGCCCCGATACGCCTACGTGCTGTGGTGTATACGGAGGAGTAATGCTGAGAGAGAATCTCATTCTCCTTTAGAATAGTCCAAGAATCTTATGCACAAGTATTCTCCTCCCTGATCTCATCATAGGACATAATACTTATACCTGTATTTTAGTTCTCTACTTCTAACTTATATTCTGTGATTATCTCAAAAGTTTCGAACTTATGTTTCAACAGGAACATATGACTGAATCTTGAGAGATCATCAGAGAATGTAATGAAGTATAAAGAACCGGTCCTGGCATGTGTAGACAGGGGACCTTACATACATCATCATGTATCAGTCCCAAGAGTTTACTAACTCTTTCTCTGTTTCCAATAAACAGAGCTGTGGTCATCTTATCTCTGTGACATGACTGGCAAGTTTCACAAGATATAAATTCAAACTAATTTAAATATGCATCTATTTATAACTTCAGCTAGTCGGGTCGCATTGATATGACCTAGTCTACAATACCGCAAGAAGGATTTGTTCATTTCTGAACTCTTCCTCTTGTGTGTGTTCTGTATACTAAGAACTGTAGTTTGATTTAGAACGTCAATGCTTTTAGATAATGTGCCTGAACCGATCAACTTTTGATATAGGAAATGTTCAAAACATTATCCAACAATACAAAATTATATCCTTTCTTTACTAATAAAGAGACTGATATGATTTTGTACATCAGGTTCGGTATCTAATAATATTTGTTCAGAATCAATGTATTCTGGTAATACAGGGTGACAGTGACCAACAGACTTGACTGCAACACTTGCACCGTTTTCTGTCTCATGAAACTTATCACCCGTTCTCAGTTCTCTACCTGTCTGTAGCCCATGTAACGGATTACATTTGCGGGATCCTGATCCGGTATCTAATACCTAGGACGTAGAGAACATTGAGAAACAGTTCTTTATAATGAACACACCCGAAGGAGATGCATCGCATGAACTTTCTTCGTTTGGGCGGCATGGGAATTATGGTATTCCCCTATTTCTTGCTCTGTCTTATAACAATTATAATTTGGAGCGGGACCAACGTTCCCCAGCTCAGTATAACAAGCGGGTTCGGTCAATACATCCATATTATTATCTTGATTAAGGCATGATATGGTCGCTACCTGGAGAGAGAGAGAAGAAAACACTCTGCGTGCGCTCTTGCAAGATTAGGTTGGTTATTTATTTTATCTAATCAGGATGGCTCCCACTGTTTTTATCAAATCTTCCTTCAAACCCTAAAAGGAAAGACTAGCCGGGATTAATTACACTCTACAAGTTCGCCAATCTTTCAGCCAGGCCAGTGTCGGTACTTTGAGGGAGGTTCCCCGTGCTTTCGCACGGACCTAATTAAAGTAAACTTCATTTTCCCAGAGGCGTAACCCCGTTGACACCTTTCTAAACACCTACTTGATCGGCTAATTGCAAAGTGCAAAACTCTCCCAGGAGTAACAATTGCTCGTAGTGGGTATCGGGATCCAACTATCTCATAGAAGGTATGCAATCTCATTGCAAATTTCAACACTTGAAACTCCCGATAATGGTTTTTACCCCTAGCACCTATGACCTTGGCTAAGGTCAACAAATCATAAGCACTAGTCAAGTTCTACCCGTCATTTCGTGATTAATTAGACCCACCCACATGACCCTTGGCTAAGGTCAACAAAGCCACATGACTGTCCTAACTAATCGCATCATATGCGGTGTAGGAAGACATCATTTAGCTACCGTACACTGTGCCTTGACTATGGTCAACAAACACAGCACGAATACTAAGTACTCTACTTCCTAAAATGACGGAGGGTTGCGGATGGTTTTCATGAAAACCTTTAACGCTTTGAACTTGATCTCGTTGCGGAATCAAATGGTTTTTAAATGGAGTGTTTTTAAGGCTTTTCTAGTTTTGCTAAAGGGGTCACTCCCGGTGAAGGGATCGTCGGCCCTTTCCTCATCGAATAAGGTGCAGGATATATCATATATACCGCTGTGCAAAGCGAAAACTATAGAAGCAATCAAAAGACAAACCGAGGGTTGTAGCATCTGCCAGTTATTGCTAAAGGGGTCACTCCCGGTGAATGGATCTCGGCCCTTTCCCTATCGAATAAGGTGCAGGATGTTCTACAAGGAACACCGCGATGCAAAGCAAGAACTATAGCTACCTGTTTTTATTTTTGAAATTCGATTCCACAACATCTTTTAGGTTTATTTTCTTTCATTAATCTTATTAACGAATGTCCTATCATTTAAGTCCACCTAAACATCACAGATAAATATAACGTATGCTTATGCCATCCGCATTCGCCTCGATGTCCCGTCTGCACTGTTAGGTTAGGTAACTAACGCTAGAACGAGGCAGGGCTAGCGCGGGTGTAAAACGTCTATATAATATATCATATATACTATATACAATATCTATCTGAACAAATCACATGATCACATCACAGATAACGCAGCAGAAAATATCATATGAAATATTGGATATACTAGGACGATCGTGTTTTATTTTGAGCCTGTATAAAACATGGATTCCACGGTCGTGATGAATAGCCAATCCCACACCCCTAGACCCCTACGAGAGCGGCAAGCAACCCTACCAATTCTAGAGTTAGGAGACCCGGACTCGACTCCTCGAGATGGTCTCCCACTGAACCCTAGAACCCGGTTACTTGTGCTCCCCTCCTTGGGTCTATCCTAATGCGGAAAAGAAAATAATATACATCAACGGTGACATCTTCCGCAACCTGGAAGTGCCCCAATAAAAGAATATTACATACAAGTTTTTACATGAATAAAAATGAAAAAACACTCATCTCACATAAAAAAAACCCCGGCTATTCAAACACGACGATCCAATATAACATATCCAGCAATACATAACATCACAAGTCATCAACGTAAGTAAATATGCCCATCCCAATTGTCGTTGACATATAGCAACGAAACCGGTGATATCACATATTACACTTACGGTCGCAGAAAGGAAAGTGTAAAACTACAACAGTTGGAATCCGCAACCTCCTTAGACATCGCATGCCTAACTAAATGAATTCCTTAGACATCGCATGCCTAACAATTATAAACTCCTCATTTTAGTCTCAATATCGAAAACACTTTTCAATATCAAGTCGGGCAATTCAACAAGATTCCCGACATCCTGAACGAATGCTCGTCGCAAACTTTAGTAGACGGCCGCACCCCAGATGCCGTCGACGAAGTGCACCAAGGCAGAAAACCGCTACCGCGAGCACCCGAACGGATGCTTTCGGCGATGGGGTTCTCCTACAGTCACTTGGTCGGGGCTATGGGGTGTAGCTGTCTATTAAGTTTACCCGGCGAGTATCCGCGTACGCTACGTGATTGAGACGGACTTTTGATCACATCAAAATTCCGTGGCAACCGATCAAGTGAGACTAAACTGCTATGTTTATAACATCCAAATCAGTTATCTCATAACTACATGTGGATTCCAAATATTGTATCACATTCCAGATAAATAGAAAATGTTAAACTTTCCGATCGAACAATCAAACACCCAAGTTTTCCTAAATAGCTCAACACTTGAAATAAGTTCAAAAACATCCATTTCATGCCACAGTACCAACGGTCCAGCCGTAGAAAGGTCAAGCCAACGCCTCACATGTGGCACGCCGTACTGCCCCAAACCCTGAGGTTCAAAGGGCAGTTCAAGACGGTCACATAATCGAGTTAAGCTTTGTTGTCTTCTAGAGCTTCCATCGCGTTACTTGCACTACTTAGAACGTCTTTAAACCACGGAAAAATCCAACATTTGGAAATTTCCCGACAGGGGAAAAATTGGGTATTTATATCCGGTCGAACTATTCAACATGTTCTAAAATTACCCGGAAGAACACATAGACAAAATTAGACAATCCGATCGAATCTACGAACTCCCAATACAACCCAGAAAACTCAACTCTTGAGTACAGATTAAAAATTTCCAGAGAACAGAGGAAACTGCTACAGGCATAACTGTAGAAACTCGAGACCATAATCAGTACATACGGCCGCGGAACCGCCGCAAATAGAGGTTAATGCCGCGTTTCCGCGGCTCTACAGTAGAATTAGGGTTTCGTTTTCTGCCAATATTCTTAGAATTTCCTGCTATATTTTCTGAGAATTTTTAATTCACAAAAATCCACAGTTTGAAAAATTGTACAGAGAGGGGTGAAATGTGGGGATTTCGGATTCGATCGGACTTCTAACGTTGTCTACACTTCGCCTAAAGCTCTAGCTAGGCTCTGATACCACTGTAGGGTTCCTAGGCACACTCATGAGGTTCTACAACTGATCAACCATGGCAAAATCAAATTTTCCATGTGCCGAGAAACCCTAATGCTAGATCGTTAACTAGAGATTAAGCAAAACAATGCAAGCAAACAACTTTGCTACTAAGTGAATGGAAATACAACCTTTGTAGATCCGGTCCTCCACTTCTCTAGCTCCGTGTTGACGTCCCTCCGCTGCGAACATCGGAATCCCGGACTCTAGCGATGGTTTTGTAAGTCCACGTTGCCCATCCCGGTGCATGCGGGGAGGCGGAAAACGGTATAAAAATCGGATTTTTATCGAACTAGGCAACATGGACTAACTAAAGGAGGATCTTTGCTAAACAAAAACTAACTACAAGCTAACTAGTATTAGCTACATGGAAGAAAGGTTATACCTTGGGCTTTATGTCCTTCTCACCTTGCTCCTTGGAGTGGAAGAAAGAGATCACCTTGTCGCCTTCTCTAGTCGAAGAAGGATCCACCTGAGAGCCTCAATCTTTGGCTTCAACTTCAAGCTAGAAGTAACTAAGATGCTAGAAGTGCTAATCCTAGAACCTTAGAAGAGAGTAGAGATTATTTTAGAGAGGTTTATCTCAAGCTCATGTGTTTCTCAACTCATGAGAGGGGAGAGCTTGAGAGAGAGGAAAAGGAGGAGAGAGAATCAATATGATAGAATGAGGAGAATAATGAACCATTCTCACATATATGTGTGAATTATGTAAATTAGATAATTAGCTAGATAATTGTCATGGTTAATCAAGAATTGACCATTATCATTTCACATTAAATGCAAATTGTAAGGATCAAAGAGCATCTTTTATATGGAATGATGATGGTCAACATGTCAACCTAAGTCAACAAGTCAAGATAGTCAAATGGTCAACAACCCTAACCATACACAATTATATTTAACTAATATCAATTAATCATAATACACACATAAGCATTAGGGTTAAGAAAATGACAATGGTCATTAACCCTAATCAAAGTCCTCTCCCTCTGTCTCAGTCAACTGTGCATACGCAACCGCATCCGTGATCCGAGGAACACGAATACAATGAGATAAAACCAATCTCAAATCATATACTAGGATCCGGCTTAAACCAAAGCCCGCTAGTATAAGCTGTCCAGACAGCAAACGTGCACAAGTGCGCGGATGTGAACGAACCCTGTCGCAAGACCACGCGACCTCTACTCATTTTGCTTAAAGGCGAATAACTCTCTGTGTGGGACTCTAAAGACTCGACACTACGCTGGCAGTGGGTTTAACCACAGACCGCAAGCGGCACTAGCTATACGTAACGGTCCCCAGGTAGATGCCGATAAGAAGACTGACGAGGTGAACCCATCTGAACTCCTACTGAGCCTGTATGTGACAGTCTCCGTACAGTCCGGTCTGTTCGTCTGATACATCGCATGACGGACCTAGGGGGCGGTAAACGTCAGTTCCCAAATAGCGGTACAAGTCATGTCGGAGTGTAGCCCAGAACACCCTGAGATAACACTGGAAACCTACCAGTATATCTCGCTTGCCCTGGCCAGGGACTACTTGTGTAATTGCTCTCCTGGACACAGCGCGATGTCAACCCCCAATACCGGGAGAGACGAATCCTGTCTAACCGTCACTGCCTCCAAGTGCTTCGGGACTGCACCCAACTACTACCTGTTTGCACGACTCCTTTGAGCCGTGGTAGGGTAGTAATCAAAGTACAGTGGGAACACACTCGAGGCGAAGTGACAGTGTCAAGTCAGCGGACTAAGCTGTACTCATGTCACCTGGGAACTGATAACTGACGATAGGTATAATACCAACCAACAGTTCCCGACGAGTCCTGTCCAGTGTACTCGTAACCTAACGAGCACCCGCATACTATCTCAAGTATGACGTACTGACGGCTGTGGGACAGACCGTCTCCCACGCTGGGATGAGAAGCGCATACGCTAGTCTACTCCGGAGTATCGATGCCCTGTCTCGACAGTCCTACGACTAGGGACCTGTATAAGGATGTGCTTATGGATTACCCAGCCCCGACGAGTGTGAGCGCCATCACAACGCTGGTAATCAAGCAAAGATCCTAAGGGCTCCACTAATGCGTATAAGTGATATAATAAAAGAAACACATGTACACATTAAAGCAGAGACAAACCAAGTAGCATACTACCATTTCGAGCAAGATTGTATATACAACTGTGAATATCCCAAGCTTCCATCAAGTAATATACATACTAGTATGATACAGTAATGGCCTCCAGGGCATATACACTAACAATCTCCCACTTGCACTAAGGCCATGTACTGGCGTATCGAAGACCTATCATCTCGATCAGCCGCTCGAACTGAGTCTGGGGTAAGGCCTTCATGAATGGATCTGCAGTGTTATCTTCTGAAGCAACCCTCTAAACCTCGATCTCCTGGTGATCCACGATCTCCCTGATCAGGTGATACCGCTTCAAGATGTGTCTGGATTTCTGATGGGACCTGGGTTCCTTCGCTAAAGCTATAGCCCCGTTGTTGTCGCAATACAGAGGTATTGGATCAACAATGGACGGAACCACCTGAAGTTTTTTCAAGAACTTCCTCATCCAGACAGCTTCTTTTGCTGCATCAGATGCAGCGATGTATTCCGCTTCCATAGTCAAGTCAGCAACGGTTTCCTATTTGGAGCTCTTCCAACACACCGCCCCTCCATTGAGGGTAAAGACAAAACCCGACATGGACTTGGAATCATCTTTGTCACTCTGGAAGCTGGAGTCAGCAAAGGCCTTAATCTGGAGGTCTTTTCCGCCATACCCCAAGAACATCTCCTTAGTCCTTCTCAGGTACTTGAGAATGTTCTTTACCGCTATCCAATGTTTCTCCCCAGGGTTTGACTGATACCTGCTTACCACACTCAGTGCATAAGCCACATCTGGTCTGGTACACAACATCGCATACATTATAGAGCCTACCGCAGGAGCGTAGGGTATAATAGACATGTGATCCCTCTCCAAATCAGTCTTGGGAGACATCTCTTTGGAGAGGGTGATCCCGTGACAAGCCGGTAGATTACCGCGCTTAGAATCTTCCATACTGAATCTTTTCAGTATAGTGTCGATGTACCTGGACTGTGAGAGTCCTAAAATCCTCTTGGATCTGTCACGGTAGATCCGGATCCCCAGAATGTATGAGGCATCACCCAGGTCTTTCATGGAGAACCTGTGTGACAAGAACCCCTTGACAGATTATAGCATATGAATGTCATTTCCTATTAAGAGAATGTCATCTACGTATAAAACGAGGAATACTATAGTTCTCGCTACAAATCTACAATAGATGCATGGTTCATCTGGATTTTTAATAAAGCCAAATTCCTTGATCGTCTCATCAAAACAGATGTTCCAACTCCGCGATGCCTGCTTTAGTCCATAAATGGACTTGAGCAACTTGCACACCTTTCCGCTGCTCCCACTCTGAATGAAACCCTCTGGCTGGTCCATATAGACACACTCCTCTAAATGTCCAATTAGAAAAGCGGTCTTTACGTCCATCTGCCAAATCTCATAATCGTGGAAGGCAGCAATGGCAAGAAGGATCCGAATGGATTTCAGCATAGCCACTGGAGAAAAGGTTTCGTCATAGTCCAAACCAGGTCTCTGACGAAAACCTTTTGCAACCAGTCTAGCTTTATAGGTCTCAACCTGTCCATCTACACCAATCTCCCTTTTGAAGATCCACTTGCATCCTACGGGTTTTACCCCATCTGGAGCAATGTCCAACGTCCATACTTTGTTGGTGTACATAGACTCCATTTCGGTCCGCATTGCATCCAGCCATTTTACTGAGTCAACGCTCTGAATGGCTTGCTGGAAGCTAGTAGGCTCATCACAATCTATGATGCAATCCTCTCTATTCCTGTCTATGAGAAAACCGTAGTATCTCTCGGGCGGATGAGACTGCCTACTACTCCTACGGAGTGGCGTGGGAATGTCCTGATCTTTCAAACCCTCTGGTTCTACTAAGCTTTCAGTAATAGCTCGTGGTTCTGGAATTTCTTCCAGTTCTATTGCGCTCCCACTTATTTCTTTTTCTATGAACCGGTGTTCTAGAAAGTGGGCATGGCGAGAAACAAAAACCTTTTGTTCCTCTTCGCAATAGAAGAAATATCCCTTGGAGTTCTTTGGATATCCCACAAACTTGCACTGTACTGAGCGTGCCTCGAGCTTGTCTGCATGCTGCTTTTTGACAAAAGCTGGACATCCCCATATCTTAATGTGATTAAGATAGGGTCTCTTCCCACACCACATCTGATATGGTGTAGTAGGCACAGTCTTAGTAGGAACTCGGTTCAAAAGGTATGCAGCTGATTCTAGCGCACATCCCCAGAACGATCGCGGCAACTCAGCGTTACTCATCATGGACCGTACCATATCCAATAGGGTTCGGTTCCGTCTCTCCGATACACCGTTATGTTGCGGAGTGTATGGAGGAGTAAGCTGAGAGAGAATTCCATTCTCTTTTAAGTAACCCAGGAACTCGGCATTCAAGTATTCACCACCTCGATCAGATCTCAGTGCCTTGATACTTTTGGCTGTTTGTTTTTCTACTTCATTCTTATATTCCTGGAATTTTTCAAACGCCTCGGATTTATGTTTCATTAAGAAGACATAACCGTACCTTGAAAAGTCATCCGTAAAAGTAATGAAGTAAGAATAACCGCTTCGTGCATGTGTAGACATTGGACCGCACACGTCGCTGTGTACGAGTCCCAAGAGCTCGCTCGCTCTTACTCCGTGTCCAGTGAACGGAGTCTTTGTCATCTTTCCTTTGAGACAGGATTGACAAGTTGCATACGATTGATATTCGAACGGATCCAAATATCCTTCTGTATGTAACTTAGTCAATCTTCTCTCATTGATGTGACTCAGTCTACAATGCCACAAGAAAGTTTTATTGATTTCTGGAGACTTTCTTTTGTGTGTATTCTGGACATTGAAAATCTGTGGTTGGTTTAATACGTATATACCGTTGTTTAATGTACCTGACCCAATCAAAACTTGATTAAGGTGAATGTTCACTACATTACTTACAAATGCAAATTCATAACCTTCTTTAGATAATAAAGATACAGAAATAAGATTACAGGTTGCATTTGGTACAAAATAAAGCCTAAGCAAAACCAAAAAGTGTCCATCTGATAATCTCAGGTGATAGTCCCCACGGCCTCAGCATCCATGCTAGCTCCGTTTGCAACTCTGAGGGTCATATCACCTGCCTTCAAAACTCTACGCTTTCTCAACGCCTGCAAAGAATTACAGATATGAGATCCTGATCCGGTATCCAATACCCAGGAAGTAGAATATATTGATAGACAGTTTTCAATAACATACACACCTGAAGCTGAAGCCGCAACTCGCTTCAGATCCTGGGTTCTGGCCTTCCAAGCCTTGCAATCCTGTTTCCAGTGTCCACTTTTGTGACAGTAAAAGAATTCTTCCTTCCCCACAAGCTTTCCCGCTACCTTTGTTGCCTATCCCTTTCCCTTCGTATCCACTTTACTGACACCGCCCCTTGGTTTGGCGGGGGCTTTCTTCTTCTTTCCCTTGGCTTTCGCCCTGGACCTAGAAGAGGAAAATCCTCCTACAAACAAAGTGGATGTCTCCCTACCTTTCTGTAGGATGCCCTCAGCACTCCTCAACATGTTTAGAAGTTCGGAAAGTTCAACCTCCTTTCCTTGCATGTTGAAGTTAAGGATAAACTGGGCGTAAGTGGAAGGAAGGAACTGGAGAATCAAGTCAGTGTAGAGTTCATTCTCCAACGTGGTCCCAAGGTCCGCGAACTCCTCTATGTAGCCAATCATCTTAAGCACGTGTTCCGCTACCGATGATCCGATGGCCAACCTTCCCGAAAACAACTTCTTCGACACTTCGTATCTGGCGATACGAGACCGCTCTCCATACAGTTCTTTTGTATGAAGAAATATGGACTCTAGGTCCATATTCTCGTGCCTCCTCTGATGTTCGTTGTCCATCAAGGCAAGCACGGGGCATTTGGCCTTCGCGCAATCTATTTCCCAGGTCTTATAGATTTCCCTATCTACGACACTGGTTTTGGGACCTGGGACAGGGGGAGCTTTGGTGGTAAGGAGATACCCCAACTTGTCATAAGTGATTGCCATCTTGACATTCCTGAGCCAATCTTTGTAGTTTGGCCCTGTCAGTATGTTTTTATCTAGTAATAACTTAAGTCCGGTCATCTTGAATGGTCGCTGCAATTAGGAGAGAGAAAAGAAACACTTTAGCATGATGCTCTTGCAAGTTTAGAGTGGTTTTTAGTTTGTCTAAACAGGATGGCTCCCACTGTCTCTCGAATCCCTCCTCAAACCATAAAGGAAGAATTAGTCGGGATCAATCTCACCGTACAATACTTGCTTAACCGTTCAGCCGGGCCAGTGTTGGTACTTCGAGGGAGGTTTTCCAACGCTTTCGCGAAGTTCCTTAATTAAGTAACCTCTTTTCCCTGTGGGCGTAGCCCCGCTAACACCTTTCTAGACACCTACTAGGTTTATAGCATTGATCGTTAAGTGAGAGATTTCCCGAGGAGTAGTATATACTCACAGTAGGATCGGGATCCAAATATCATCGCGTGATAAAACCGAAGGAATCCTACCAGAATCATCACACTCCAAATGGTATGCAGCGCTAGCAAGTTTCAGTACTTATGAAACTCCCGATGTGGATTTTTGCCCCATGCTCTTATGACCTTGACTTTGGCCAAAATATCATAAGTCACATGTCAAGTTTTACCCGTCATTCTCCTGGTTAATTTGGACCCACCCGTACCTACCCTTGACTTTGGCCAAAATGGCAGTACGACTATCCCAAACCAACGCATCTACCTATGCTGCACATGAATACCCAATAGCTACCAATCACTATGTCTTGACTTTGGCCAATATACATAGCTTGAATACTTTTTGACCATTCATGTGGAATGACGGAGGGCTACGAATGGTTTTGGCGAAACCGTGAACGTAGTGAACTTGATATAATCGATGGAACGAGATAGCTTTTAAAAGGAGTGATTCAAGCTCCGCATTTAAAAGTTTGGTTTTGAAAAGAACCGAGTGGTTTTCAAAGTGTTCCAATCGACTTTTACTTGGTTTATTTTCTTGCATTAGTTCTTTTAATGCGTCCCATCATTTAATCCTACCACTGCAGAAAACAACCAAAATATGGCGTACGCTTATGCCATTCGTATTCGCCACGGGGCCCCGTCATCACCCGTTAGGTTACTTAACTAACGACAGAGCGGGGGCTGGGCTAGCGCGACTGTAAAACATAAGCAACGCCTAAATAGTTATCGTATATAGATATATAGCAATGATAGACATTACAGATCACAGATGAATACATTGGATATACTAGGAATCCGCAATCCGTTCGAGCCTGCAACGAAAAGCGGATTACACGGTTGCGGTGAATAGCCAATACCCCACCCAAGACCCCTACGGGTGCGGCAAACTACCCGCCAAGTATCCGAAGCGAAGCAACTTCCCTCAACACCGTGAGTAGGCCACTCGGCACTTCGAGATACCCGGTAGTTTGTGCACCCCCTCCATGGGTCTATCCTAGGAGCAAAAACAGTAAAAATAATTATATAATGACGGCTACAACCCCGACCCGGTTGTGCGGTCATACAAATAATATTACATCAATTTACATGTTACATGAATTGAAAGAAAAGAAAACTCTCGTCTCACAAAACCCCCCGGCTATTCACCCGCGATAATCCAACGCATTCATATACACTTACCATCAACAAACACAGATCACAGATATGTATAACCCCCACTAATCGACGTATAGCGATTAGCAGACGTTCAATACATATAAACATCACAGATATAACCCATTAGTCAAAGTGTAGTGAAGTTCGATCAAAAATACGGATTTATAGGCACCCCAAATACAAATTTCTTTTCTGGAAAATCTGGGCAGAAAGAAACCATCTTAAAAATCCCAAAACCTCAGCAGAAGAATACTGCACCAAACTCGGTCCAGAACCGAGTCAAAACGGCCGCGGTTCCGTGGCAAAAGGCATGTTATTGCCGCGGAAGCGCAGCGCTTTGAGCGATTCACTGGATCGTTTTTGGTGTGCTTCTTTAAAAAACCCTGAGCCGATTTTTGAAGTATGATTTATTATTTTTTGAGCAGAAAAAAAAATCAACAGAAACTTAGGGTTTTGAAATTTTGGTTTTGCGATTTTTACCGATCGAACTTCTATACACTTTATTAACTAGCTAGTTTATGTTTAGTTAGGCTCTGATACCACTGTAAGTCCACGTTGCCCACCCCGGTGCTTGCGGGGAGGCGGAAAATGGTATAAAAATCGGATTTTTATCGAACTAGGCAACATGGACTAACTAAAGGAGGATCTTTGCTAAACAAAAACTAACTACAAGCTAACTAGTATTAGCTACATGGAAGAAAGGTTATACCTTGGGATTTATGTCCTTCTCTCCTTGCTCCTTGGAGTGGAAGAAAGAGATCACCTTGTCGCCTTCTCTAGTCGAAGAAGGATCCACCCGAGAGCCTCAACCTTTGGCTTCAACTCCAAGCTAGAAGTAACTAAGATGCTAGAAGTGCTAATCCTAGAACCTTAGAAGAGAGTAGAGATTATTTTAGATAGGTTTATCTCAAGCTCATGTGTTTCTCAACTCATGAGAGGGGAGAGCTTGAGAGAGAGGAAGAGGAGGAGAGAGAATCAATATGATAGAATGAATAGAATAATGAACCATTCTCACATATATGTGTGAATTATGTAAATTAGATAAATAGCTAGATAATTGTCATGGTTAATCAAGAATTGACCATTATCATTTCACATTAAATACAAATTGTAAGGATCAAAGAGCATCTTTTATATGGAATGATGATGGTCAACATGTCAACCTAAGTCAACAAGTCAAGATAGTCAAATGGTCAACAACCCTAACCATGCACAATTATATTTAACCAATATCAATTAATCATAATACACACATAAGCATTAGGGTTAAGAAAATGAAAATGGTCATTAACTCTAATCAAAGTCCTCTCCCTCTGTCTCAGTCAACTGTGCATACGCACCCGCATCCGTGATCCGAGGAACACAAATACAATGAGATAAAACCAATCCCAAATCATATACTAGGATCCGGCTTAAACCAAAGCCCGCTAGTATAAGCTGTCCGGACAGCAAACGTGCACAAGTGCGCGGATGTGAACGAACCCTGTCGCAAAACCATGCGACCTCTACTCATTTTGCCTAAAGGCGAATAACTCTCTGTGTGGGACTCTAAAGACTCGACACTACGCTGGCAGTGGGTTTAACCATAGACCGCAAACGGCACTAGATGTACGTAACGGTCCCCAGGTAGATGCCTATAAGAAGACTGACGAGGTGAACCCATCTGAACTCCTACTGAGCCTGTATGTGACAGTCTCCGTAGAGTCCGGTCTGTTCGTCTGATACATCGCATGGCGGGCCTAGGGGGGCGGTAAACGTCAGTCCCCTAATAGCGGTACAAGTCGTGTCGGAGTGTAGCCCAGAACACCCTGAGATAACACTGGAAACCTACCAGTATATCTCGCTTGCCCTGGCCAGGGACTACTTGTGTAATGGCTCTCCTAGACACAGCGCGATGTCAACCCCCAATACCGGGAGAGACGAATCCTGTCTAACCGTCACTGCCTCCAAGTGCTTCGGGACTGCACCCAACTACTACCTGTTTGCACGACTCCTTTGAGCCGTGGTAGGGTAGTAATCAAAGTACAGTGGGAACACACTCGAGGCGGAGTGACAGTGTCAAGTCAGCGGACTAAGCTGTACTCATGTCACCTGGGAACTGCTAACTGACGATAGATATAATACCAACCAACAGTTCCCGACGAGTCCTGTCCAGTGTACTCGTAACCTAACGAGCACCCGCATACTATCTCAAGTACGATGTACTGACGGCTGTGGGACAGACCGTCTCCCACGCTGGGATGAGAAGCGCATACGCTAGTCTACTCCGGAGTATCGATGCCCTGTCTCGACAGTCCTACGACTAGGGACCTATATAAGGATGTGCTTATGGATTACCCAGCCCCGACGAGTGTGAGCGCCATCACAACGCTGGTAATCAAGCAAAGATCCTAAGGGCTCCACTAATGCGTATAAGTGATATAATAAAAGAAACACATGTACACATTAAAGCAGAGACAAACCAAGTAGCATACTACCATTTCAAGTAAGATTGTATATACAACTGTGAATATCCCAAGCTTCCATCAAGTAATATACATACTAGTATGATACAGTAATGGCCTCTAGGGCATATACACTAACAATCTCCCACTTGCACTAAGGCCATGTACTGGCGTATCGAAGACCTATCATCTCGATCAGCCGCTCGAACTGAGTCTGGGGTAAGGCCTTCGTGAATGGATCTGCAGTGTTATCTTCTGAAGCAACCCTCCGAACCTCGATCTCCTGGCGATCCACGATCTCCCTGATCAGGTGATACCGCCTCATGATGTGTCTGGATTTCTGATGGGACCTGAGTTCCTTCGCTAAGGCTATAGCCCCGTTGTTGTCGCAATACAGAGGTATTGGATCAACAATGGACGGAACCACCTGAAGTTCTTTCAAGAACTTCCTCATCCAGACAGCTTCGAGGAAAACAGGCAAATTTACGAATAAATACATTCTGTAATAATTTCGTGGAACTTGAATTGGGGGTGTGTAAAGTAAATAGCAAAATTATCTAAATTAACTTAGAGGAAACCTACATGCATGATGTGAAAAGTTTATTGAATAAATACATTCTGTAATTGTATTTAGAGAAGAACGATACAGACATAAAGGTAAAGCGACCATAACCTAATGTCTTGATTTAAAACAACCTATCGGATGCAAATTTACGAATCTAGACTTCTACTTTCTGATTTTATTAGTTAATTTTAGAAAATATATAGAGTAAAACAGGCAAATAACTTCTCTAATGACAGAATTAAAACAATTAAGTTCATGTTAGCGAATAATCACAGGAGCAATCTTGTCTTGTTATATAACGAGCATTAATTAATAAAATTCTGTCTCATTAAACTATATAAAAACTACAATTAGAAACTAACAGAAACATTCTTTGGATACAAGGGTATTAGATATACTTCCCTGATACTACCAAGAACTAAAATTATAACTTTAAACATTATTATAAATAAAACTTTGTCCCTCTTATAATTTCGGTTTAGAGTGTTCTGGATTGACAACTTCTTGTTTCTGCAGATTCTCCGTCGCGGTATCATTGTTCCAAGTCAATGGAAGTGGGAACGGATAGAAGTACGAGTATGGATAATAACCCATCCAATTGCCAGGATGCATTGCATAATATGCGTACGACAAAGCTTCAGACTTCGCAACGGCAGGTTCAAACTGATCCAAACCAGTACTTGTAACTATGGCACCTTGATTCATACAACTTTCTGGTGTCGGATTTGTACCCTTTACTTCAAGATCTTGTATCATACAACGCTTCGGAACCTGATGTTGATTTGGAGCTATGCCCGTCACTTCATGAACTGGATTACTACAACTTCTTGGAGCTGGAAGCTGACTCGGCTTAGCAACTCGATTGCCGCTAATACCGGGACACGGATCCCTAACTGATTTACCATCGGTTTCTATTTGAACTTTAGCGACGCTCTTCCCGACTGTGCCGACTGATTTATCACTTCCAGTTGAGGAGACCTAAGCATCCACAAACCAGAAAAAGAAAATCCGTGCTTGATTATGTTTAGAGATAATATAATAGTCTGACTGGAAATATATAATCTTCTAAACAATGAGTGGTATTGAGTTCAAAAAAGTTCCCTAGCTTTTAATTATCATTCATGCCTTGTATCTTTAGGTTTGGGTCATAGTAGCGATAAATAACCAATTATTTATAAACCAAACACCAAATATCATTCCATCCCTCTTCATTAGTCTGGATATTTCAACATTAGGATAAATAATTTTTATTTATAAACAATTACACAACAATGAGTAATAGCTCAGTTGGTATATGACACTTTCTCTTCTTGGAGAGTGCGGGGTTTGAATCTTAGGTGGAGAAAAAGTGACCACAAAATATAGCGTTTTCGGGGCATATTCATGGGTTCTCCAGGTGCGCGTGTGTGTTGTGTGTGTTTGTGCATGTGTTACAATATTTAGGACCTTTTCCTTCCACTTTCTTTTATGAAAAAATAAGACTTTTGAAGCTTTTAAGAATGTTTCTATGTGTTAGAATTAAAATAGGACAGAGACATAGCAAGGATTTTGTGCAAGTGTGATATTGTACATCTAGTCGATAAATTGAAAAAATTAAGTTACGGCTAAACCTGTCGAAATAAGAATCTGTCCCTAAGTATAACAGATAACAGCTGATGTTAAGTTGTTTTCTAACCAAAATATACTTGAAACATATTTTGCATGTGCAAATAAATTGAATCAACATAATTAAAACATAAAAGTGCTTATATCAAAAGTAATTTCTAATTGAAATAATATCTCTAATCAATATTTTCGTTTACGGATAATTTCCTTTTACTATAGTTTTTAATGCTTCTCGGAAAATTAGGAGAAGTTTTTTCACTCTTATAATACCATACACGCAAATTGCCGGAGGGAACCCTATATACCTCCGCCAGTGATAGTAGAGATATACATATAGTAATGGAAAATAAAATAATTTCATTATTGTAAGAGTATCGTATCATTCCATAATTTTGAGAATTTTTAAAAAAAAGATTATAACTTAACTTTTTGAATTTTTTTATAGTGCATAAAAATCTCTGAACATTCTTTATTAATTTTAATTTAATTTCTTTAGAAACCCTTTTTATCTTAACAATTTTATTTTACAAAAGTCAAATCTTTAGTCTATGACGTTAACATATATATACATGCATCACTCGTGTAGAATGCGAGCAAGTTGTATAGCAACAATCTTTGAGAGATCGTCCATGTCTAGAAAGCATGCACTAAAGATGGGATCTATGCGCGCACACATGCACACACGGTGAAAAACAAAAGATACATAAAAAGAATTTGTAAAGCCTAATCACTTTAGAATAAATTTAGTACAATATATATATAACAAAAGCTTAATCCCTTTAGAATAAATTTACCTTGTTATCAAAGTGTACATCAAATATACTAGCCGTAGCTCTTCTCTTTCTTCTGTTAGAACTCATCAGATGTTCAAAATACTTCTGGGCATGGCTCGCAACTTGAGTACTAGTCCTTGACTTCACAAAATCACGTGAAATTTTCGCCCAATTGCCTTTCCCATGCTTTTCCAACCCAACGAGAAACCTTTTGTGTTCTTCTTCGGTCCATGAACTTTTCTTTATCGAACTCGAACTTGAACTCAAACCCTTTTGAATTGGCGTTTCGCTCAAAAATACACCAAAGACCTTCGGCCCTCGTTTCGGACAAGTTTCATTATTGTGCCCACTCTCCGTAAACATTGTGCAACTCTCTTCGGCCATCTCTGTTCCTTCGTTAAACTTGATCTTCTCATAAAGATGGTCAGGGTATAAATAAGGTTCAAGTTTAGGATTAAGGATATATAACAGGAATGTCTATTACTTCATTGATTTGATTCTCAATTTAGTATATTCAAGTAACAGGGCTAAATATAGAAATTATCCCATCTAAATTTCTAAAGAAAAGATCAGCCAAAATTTTTTTCTATAGAAAAGATTTCACGACATGGCATGTGCATATCAGCGTTCTCAATATTAGTATGGAGATTTTTATTTCCATTTTTTGTTCTATTTTTAGTATGACAATTTAGTATAATTTTCATGTTCTTCATGTGATCTACGTAGTTTAATGAATGTCATCTTTTTATGATCAATTGGGTATAATTAATTTTAAGCTGATAGTTATGGTTTGTTTTGTTCTTTCTGGAAAAATTAAAACAAAAATGGAATATCAAGTACATCTTTGATTAAATACAAAGCAAGATATTTCCTTGTTAATTAGGATTCAGTAATTGTCATAGTTCATGCTTAGCCATGGAGAACAACTAGCAATTTGCACATTTGTATATTGCAATATGATTGACAAAGATTTGAAAGGATTTTTAAAGAATTTTACTTCAGTTAATATGGATTTTTAAATATTTGAGTGGATAAGGAAAGTTAGTTATTATTTTTATTAAATAATTTTTTTCGAAACTATGAGGATATTTTTTTGCCGCGTGTCTTATTGAGAATCAAATTGAAATTTTATTTGAAGATCCTATTTCCTTTTGCATTAAAATAGGAGATTGAGACATTTAATTAAAAAATTTACGGTTTTGGCACATGCATTGCATGTACATAAAGCTGACAGGACATCGACAACGAAAAGATTATTTACTTCTGTTATATAGAAAACCTATGTTTTATTATTATAATTTGTAATCAATTTATCATTATACAAAATATTTATCATTTTACAAGTTTAATTCTGTTATGTATAATCCTTTGTTTTATTCTGTTAATCTGTTATTAATTTACTATTTTAAGAAGATTTAATGATTCAAAAATTTAGTTATGGAATTTAAAAGAAGTTCTAAAAATATGAGAATTTTTTGTATTTGTCTGAGAACTAATTGGCAATTTCAATTTGAATATCCACTTTCTTTAGCGTTAAAATTGCAGAGATAAGGATAAAGAAGATATTTCTAAAATCATCTTAGAATATGGCAGGTCGTCGCATGCGCTTCCACAAAGTATATATATTTTTTCAAAGGATGAAAAGATTAGAAAAATCATTTCATATATCTCTACTATTAAAATTAGAAAATAAAGGTGACAAATGGCAAACTCAAATTAATCCAAATATAAGTTAATTAAAAATAAGAAAATTTCTTTGTTCTAAGAGCTTCCTGTTGGGGAGATCGATCCCCCAAAACCATCGAGGAACACAAAGATAGCATACACAATATAACAAGAAGAAGAAATAACACATTGGATATAATATGGTTCGGCCATTTCGACCTAGTCCACGGGGCAATCATGTCACTCTGAGTTTCATTATAATTAGAAAATAACATACAAGAGATCACAAGCTCTCATAGCACTCTAATTGCTCTCTCTCTCTCTCTCTCTCTCTCTATATATATATATATATATATATATATATATATATCCACACAAGAGAGGGAGGCACACACAAATCTAAAAGACTACATTTTGGCACACACTCACAACTCTCTACAATAAGAGTATATATAATGTTAACAATAACTAACACCACCTATCATCCATTGGTAGTCCACACCAATGGATGTCCTGACCTTGGCTTGAATCCGTGAGCCGAAATTCGGAGATATAACAACGTCCTCGCAACACACTTCTCAGATATTGTAACATTTCAGAAATATAAAATATTATTTTTGGAATTTAAATATTAAAATAATATATTTCACGAAAACTATTCGATTTGCGAGTAGGGTTTTCTTTTCCCGTAAAATGGTATAAGTATATACCAATATTTGGAATATAAGTGGAGATTAAAATGATTTATTTATTAAAAAGATATTTATCGGATTTTGGCATTTTTATAATTAATAATATGCAAGTTTAAAGTAAACTTGATTAGTGCACTACTAATCACGATTAAACCAAATCCGTATTTTTATATTTTCCATGGCTAGTGCACCATGGCATGTTGCATTTTGTTGCATGTTGTTCATTTGTATTTGTGACTTGTGATTTATTTGGAAAAAGAGAGAAAGAAAAGAGAGAATAATTGAGGTGAGAGGGGGGGCACATAATGGCATGTGATGAGAGAGAGATATGAGAGTATGGCTACACCTTGACCCTTTCTCCATTTTCTTTCCTTTATCCATCATTATTTCTTCACTTCATTATTTCTTCTCCTCCTCCTTCATTTCCTCCTCCACCTCCTCTTCCTCCATGATTCATCTTCAAAACCCTCTCAAAACCACATACTCTCTTCATTAAAAATGATCCCCACCTCATCCTACACCCCTTAGCAAGTCCAAGTTTGGATTTTGAAGATTTTGAACATCTAGGGTTTTCTTAAGTTGCTCTCATGAGGTATATTTCATTTCCTTTAGTTAAGTTATTGTGTTTAATGTATCTTAGTTGTAGTTTAGAGTTAAACAAGTGTGGATTTGTGATCTTAGAAATTTCCAAGTTGATATTTAGTGGGAGACTTGACTTGTAAGTGGCAAATTGAGATGTAGTGAGTGTTTGTAAGACCTTAGTGGTGTTTTTACTGGTCAAGACCTGAGACTAGAACCCAAAACACGAAGTTAGAATTTCCCGACATCGGATTTTTGACAGATTGTGGTGATTTAATGGAATCTGGGATGACCCGAGAGACCCATAAAATAAGTTCCCTTCACTGTGAGACGATCGGGCAACCTAGAAGCACCACCTGAAACCCGAGCCCAATTTTCCAAGTCCGGACCGCAGATTTATTGCCTGGGGCCACAAATTGCGGCCAAGTCGAGGTGAAAAGTGTTGATTTTTGGACTATGGACTTGTTATCTGATATATAGAGCAACCCTATATGCAAAATTCTTTAGTTTGACTGAGGGTAGAATCTGGGAGTGATTTTCTCTGTTGTTGAATTTCGTTTTGTGATTCTAAAACTTGGTTTTGGTATTTAAGATTTATTTGGTCATTGGACGTTTGTACATCAACGACGAGGGATAGTTGGTTATTTTTGCATGCGTAAGCTATAGGTTCTAACCTATAAGCAATTCGTGTGCCGTATCGGTTTCGGATATTGGTTTTAATAGTATCGCGATTGTGTATTGATTGTAGGTACCTTTGTGTGGACTTCCGAGACGGCGAAGCACATCGACTTCGGCTAAGCGAAAAGTTTAGCAGGTGAGTAGATTTATATCTATGGGGGAAGTCGGATGGATGGCGTATAGCACCCGCGCAACCATTGATATGGATAAGTGATATATTAATTGTAGTTTGGAGAAAACCTATGTATAAACTCACGGATATGATAGCTAAGGATGATTCGGATTAATATATGAGGATATGATTGATGATGTGAAGCTTGATATATAGAATTGAAAGATGACAAGTATGAGTTGATAGTGTTATGATATGAGATCGGTATAAATACGACATGAGATGTGGTGGGATTAATAAGATATGACGTATATACAAGATGACATGATATGAGATTGATACAGATGTGGCTCGAGATATTTGTGTACATAAATATATATTTATGAGAATTAAGAGTGATACGCCGTATGAGATCATAGATCCGTATCCTTATGGACGAATAGGACGATAGAATCCTTATTCTGTTTGATATTATCGTACGATGGATTGCCGTACGCGATGAGATATACCGGACGATTGATCCGCGCTTATGATTTGAGAATGATGATCGAGGATATTGCCATATCGGATACTATGAGGCGGGATCGCCGACGTAAATATGCCACCTGAACCATACTTATTTCCAAAATTGACGAATCGTATGCATCTTCTAAATGGAAAACATCAAGGGACGCTACGGATTTTCAAATAGTGTCTTTTCCTTAAAAACACCATAGCCCCCACTTTCAAAACTACGATTCGTATTTTTAAAACTGACCGTATGGTTCATGTGTAGATAGATATACCCATTGATTGTTCATGTTGTGTAGGATATTACCCCTCGTGATGTACATATCACACTCCAGTACTATTGCTATATGATATCATCTGCTAGTACACCTGTACAATTACCGTTGATGCGCATGTTACACCTACATAGATTGCCGACTCACACACATTCATCATCCGTAATTGCCATGCCACTTGCACAGTAGAATAGCTGTATCATGATATTATTCATAACAATAAGTACATTCATTATCCAGTACTATCATATGACATGTTTGCGTGATATACTTGATATGCTCATCTTACCGTTCTATATTGCATATATTGCACTTTATGGTTATATGCATTGAGATGTTGTTTTATGAGATCTCTGGATTTGAGAATCGTGGTTATATTTCAAAGGAAATTGTGTATTATTTTAAAAACCCGGTTTCTCTTGATATGATATTTCGAGGTGTCTATCATGAATTTTCTCGGTTCTGAGTTGTGAGCATACCCGATTTGAGGAGTGGGAGCCACCGTCTGCAGGTATATGGTACACCTGGTAAGGTACTCCGGGGCAAGAAGCTCGAGATGTAGACGATGAGTCTGGCAGGGGAGCACTACCTACCGGTGATATATTTGGACCCGACGGTTATCCGGAGAATACTGACCGGAGTCGTGAGATAGATATGAGGGCCGATCAGAGTATGCAGCGCCTGAGGGCCGATCTGAGTATGCGGCGTCTGAGATGAGATAGATATGAGGGCCAATTTGAGTATGCGGCGCCTGAGATATGAGGATATATGTGTCGATACTGGACACGGGTTTCATGATGTTTCTATTGTTGATATTGGACACTCAGTTTCCATGATTTTGACGTGTCGTTGATTGGCACATGTGGTTGATATCCTCATACATACAGGCACATGTTTTCATGATGATTCGAGTGTCGATGTTGGACACTCAGGTTCTATGATATTGATTGTGTCGTTGATGGACACGTGGATGATATCCACATGCATACAGGCATATGATGCCAGATGTTTATTTCTACATGCTATTGGATTTGACTCTATTGTTGACATATATGCATTCATGGTCACCCTAGATATCATAGTATTACCTTCATGATATAGTATGACCTAGGAAATCGTTGTTTTATTCGATATCTACCTGCTGATGTTTTTTACTCACGAGTTGGCAACTCACTCCCGTTGTGCCACAGTTCTTGCAGGTTTGACCGCTTGGGATCAGTAGTGGTATCGTTGGCACACAGCTTTATCCAGGGTGTTTTGCTTTGGTAGGTAGGACACATATTGGATCGTGCCCACTCTCATACTTATATTCTGTTGTATCTAGATAAACTCTATCAAACAGAAACTAGAATTTTATATTAATAGACTAGAAGACTTGAGTTGCGAGACTTAGAGCGATGGGTGTATGTTCGCTTCCTTTCGGTTTTGATGTCTCGCTTTATTATTTGTTTCTTTCTGTGTTTGATCTTCGCCGTTGGGCGTCGTATGTATATCTCTTGCTTACTTGCGAGGTTGTGTTTCCGCCGATTGACGAAGAGCTACCTCCCTCTTGGAGATGCTTATATATATTGCTTGTATGTGGTTTTTGGATCAAAATATACAATGGAGGTACTGCCCGAAATTTCAAGGACGAAAAATGTTTTCAATTATAGTATAATCCACTTGCATTTTCATGTTTCATTTGTTCGAGATGTTGGGCATGCGGTACGCCGGCAACTGATTCTAGTGTAGACATTGGGTACTTATTGCACCAACTACAGGCCTTAATGCAAGTGGGAGATTGTTAGATATGTATGCCCTAGAGACCTGTATTGTATAGGATGCTAGGTATGTATATATACAGAAACAATATTTGCTCGAAATGATAGTATGCTATCTGGTTTATCTTCATCTTAACTTGTGATGTGTTGTATTTCATATCTTTATATACATGTTGTGTTAGTGTATATGCCCTAGAGGCCATTACTGTATCATACTAGTTTGTATATTACTTAATGGAAGTTTGGGATATTCACCTTGTATATACAATCTTGTTCAAAATAGTAGTATGCTACTTGGTTTGTTTCTACTTCAATGTGTACTTGTGTTTATTTCAGTATATCACCTATACACATTAGTGGAGCCCTTAGGATCTTTGCTTGATTACCAGCGTTGTGATGGCAGTCACACTAGTGGGGGCTGGGTAATCTATAAGCACATCCTTATGCAGGTCCCTAGTCGCAGGACTATCGAGACAGGGCATCGATACTCCGGAGTAGACTAGCGCATGCGCTTCTCATCCCAGTGTGGGAGACGGTCTGTCCCACAGCCGTTAGTACGTCGTACTGGAGATAGTATGCGGGTGCTCGTTAGGTTACAAGTACACTGGACAGGACTCGTCGGGAACTGACAGGTTGGTATTATACCTATCGTCAGTTATCAGTTCCCAGGTGACATGAGTACAGCTTAGTCCGCTGACTTGACACTGTCACTTCACCTCGAGTGTGTTCCCACTGTACTTTGATTACTACCCTACCACGGCTCAAAGGAGTCGTGCAAACAGGTAGTAGTTGGGTGCAGTCCCGAAGCACTTGGAGGCAGTGACGGTTAGACAGGATTCGTCTCTCCCGGTATTGGGGGTTGACATCGCGCTGTGTCTAGGAGAGCCATTACACGAGTAGTCCCTGGCCAGGGCAAGCGAGATATACTGGTAGGCATCCAGTGTTATCTCAGGGTGTATTGGGCTTCACTCCGACACGACTTGTACCGCTATTAGGAGACTGACGTTTACCGCCCCCTAGGCCCGCCATGCGATGTATCAGACGAACAGACCGGACTGTACGGAGACTGTCACATTCAGGCTCAGTAGGAGTTCAGATGGGTTTCACCTCGTCAGTCTTCTTGTCGGCATCTACCTGGGGACCGTTACACACAGCTAGTGCCGCTTGCGGTCTGTGGTTAAACCCACTGCCAGCGTAGTATCGAGTCTTTAGAGTCCCACACAGAAAGCTATTCGCCTTTAGGCAAAAGAGTAGAGGTCGCATGGTTTTGCGACAGGGTCCGGTCACATCCGTGCACTTGTGCACGTACAGTGTCCGGACAATTAACACTAGCGGGCTTTGGTTTAAGCCAGATCCTAGTGTACGTTTTGGGATTGGTTTTATCTCGTTTGTATTCATGTTCCTCGGAACGCGGATGCGGGTGTGTATGCACAGTTGACAGAGAGACAGAGGCAGAGTATTCTCATTAGGGGTTGTTGACTGTTGACTGTTGACAGTTGACTGTTGACCATTGACTTTTGCTTAACCCTAATAAGAATAAGATACATGATTAACATTAATATTAATTAAGTATTATAGTGACATGGTTGTTGAGGGGTTGACTTTGTTGACTTGTTGACTTTGTTGACCGGTTGACTGTAAGTCCACGTTGCCCACCCCGGTGCTTGCGGGGAGGCGGAAAACGGAATAAAAATCGAATTTTTATGAGCTTAGGCAACATGGACTAGACAAAGAAGGATCTTTGCTAAACAAAAATAAGCTAAAGCTAACTAGAAACTAGCTAAGTGCTAGAAAGGTTATACCTTGGGCTTTATGTCCTTCTCTCCTTGCTCCTTGGAGTGGTGGAAGGAGGTCACCTTAGTCGTCTTCTCACGTCGAAGAAAGATCCACCCGAAAGCCTCGACCTTTGGCTTCAACTCCAAGCTAGAAGTAACTAGGGTGCAAGAAGTGCTAATCCTTGAACCCTAGATGAGAGTAGAGATTATCAAGAGAGGGTTTTTCTCAAGCTCAAGTGTTTCTCAACACATGAAAGGGGAGAGCTTGAGGGAGAGGAAGAACAAGAGAGTGTGAATAATAGAATGAGAGAATAATATGAAGCATTCTTTCATATATGTGAATTATTGTAATTAGATAATTAGTGAGATAATTGTCATGGCTAAATCAAGACATGACCATTATCATTTCATCTTTAATGCAAATTGCAAGGATCAAAGAGCATCTTCCAAATGAAATGATGATGGTCAAAGTATCAACAAGGTCAACAAGTCAAGGTGGGACAAATGGTCAACAACCATAACCATGCACAATTATTAAACTAATACCAATTAACCATAATACACACATAATTATTAGGGTTAATAAAATGACAATAGTCATTAACCCTAATCAAAGTCCTCCCCCTCTGTCTCAAGCAACTGTGCATACGCACCTGTATTCGTGATCCGAGGAACACGAATACAATGAGAAAAACCAATCCCAAATGATATACTAGGATCCGGCTTAAACCAAAGCCCGCTAGTATAAGCTGTCCGGACAGCAAACGTGCACAAGTGCGCGGATGTGAACGAACCCTGTCGCAAAACCATGCGACCTCTACTTATTTTGCCTAAAGGCGAATAGCTCTCTGTGTGGGACTCTAAAGACTCGACACTATGCTGGCAGTGGGTTTAACCACAGACCGCAAGCGGCACTAGCTGTACGTAACGGTCCCCAGGTAGATGTCGATAAGAAGACTAACGAGGTGAACCCCATCTGAACTCCTACTGAGCCTGTATGTGACAATCTCCGTACAGTCCGGTCTGTTCGTCTGATACATCGCATGGCGGGCCTAGGGGGGCGGTGAACGTCAGTCCCCTAATAGCGGTACAAGTCGTGTCGGAGTGTAGCCCAGAACACCCTGAGATAACACTGGAAACCTACCAATATATCTCGCTTTCCCTGGCCAGGGACAACTCGTGTAATGGCTCTCCTGGACACAGCGCGATGTCAACCCCCAATACCGGGAGAGACGAATCCTATCTAACCGTCACTGCCTCCAAGTGCTTCGGGACTGCACCCAAAAACTACCTGTTTGCACGACTCCTTTGAGCCGTGGTAGGGTAGCAATCAAAGTGCAGTGGGAACACACTCGAGGCGAAGTGATAGTGTCAAGTCAGCGGACTAAGCTGTACTCATGTCACCTGGGAACTGATAACTGACGATAGGTATAATACCAACCAACAGTTCCCGACGAGTCCTGTCCAGTGTACTCGTAACCTAACGAGCACCCGCATACTATCTCAAGTACGACGTACTGACGGCTGTGGGACAGACCGTCTCCCATGCTGGGATGAGAAGCGCATACGCTAGTCTACTCCGGAGTATCGATGCCCTGTCTCGATAGTCCAACGACTAGGGACCTGTATAAGGATGTGCTTATAGATCACCCAGCTCCCACGAGTGTGAGCGCCATCACAACGCTGGTAATCAAGCAAAGATCCTAAGGGCTCTACTAATATGTATATCAGCGATATGCTAAAAGAAACACATGCACATATTAAAGCAGAGACAAACCAAGTAGCATACTACCATTTCGAGCAAGATTGTATATACAACTGTGAATATCCCAAGCTTCCATTAAGTAATATACAAACTAGTATGATACAGTAATGGCCTCTAGGGCATATACACTAACAATGACTAGGTTGGACTAGTTGACCATCATCATGACAATGGCTATCATTCCATGGCAAAGACTTTTGCTTGCTTGTTTATTTATGCAAAATGAGTGCATGAAATGATATAGCCATTTTGACTTAAACCATTTACACAATACTTGATTACTATTTTTGTTATGATGGCTTTTGGATTATGAGAGGTTAGAATGAGAAGAGTATGGTTGATTCTATCATTTGCTTTCTCTCTCTTGAGCTCTCTCATTCTCAAGCTCTCCCTCTTGCTCTTGCTCTCTCTACCTCAAGGCAAACCATTCTCATGTGTTGAGACTCATTGCCTTAGAGATAAAAAGACACCAAACATTCCTCTACTCATTCTAGTTCACAAGGTTTAGCAAACCGAGTGAACTAGTTTCTTCAAAATTCGAAGAAGAAGCCAAAGGTAGAAGCTTTCAGGTGGATCGATCTTCGGCGCAAGGAGACGACGGGGTGAAGCCGATCCGGACAACCATCGAGGCTTGAAGACGAAGGAGTTCAAGAAAGAAAGGTATAACCCCCTAACCGAGTAGTTAACAACTCCTAGTTAGGTTGTTAGTTAGATGTTTAACAAAGATCCGGTTTTGAGTCCATGTTACCGCCTCTAGAAAATCGTTTTTCACCAAATTCCGCAAGCCCGTAAGTACCGGGAGAGGTAGCATGGACTTACAGTGGTATCAGAGCCTAGTTAAACTCTATCTAACATGTTAGCAAAGTAACTAGAAGATCGATCAAAGAAAAAGTCATGAAATACACCAAAAATTCATGCTTGCTGTCGATTTTCAAAGTACTGTAAAAGTAATAAATCATGCTTCAAAAATTGACTCAGGGTTTTTAGAGTATACTGTAGAAAGACGGTCCTCTGATCTCATCAAAGCGCCGCGGAAACGCGGCAATAGCCGCGGTTCCGCGGCCGTATTGGCTCCTCTCTGGATCTTCTTTGCTACAGTATATTCAGTGGGGTATTTTGGGATTTTTGAAATATGTCTTTTCAGCCCAGATTTTCCAGAACGAAAATTTTGTGTTTGGGGCCTAAAAATCCGTATTTTTGATCGAACTTCTAAAGACTTAAGCTGACGGGTTTTTATCTGTGATGTGATATTTGTATTGAACGTCTGCTAATCGCTATATGTCGATTAGTGGGGGTTATACAAATCTATGATCTGTAATGTTGCTGGAATGTGTATATGAATTCATTGGATTGTCGCGGGTGAATAGCCGGGGGTTGTGAGACGAGAGTTTTCTTTTCTTTCAATTCATGTAAATTTGTAAATTGATGTAATAATTATTTGTATGGCCGCACAACCAGGTCGGGGTTGTAGCCGTCATTGTATAATTTCTTTTTACTGTTTTTGCTCCTAGGATAGACCCATGGAGTGGGTGCACAAACTACCGGGTATGCCGAAGTGCCGAGTGGCCTACTCACGGAGTTGAGGGAGGTTGCTTCGCTTCGGGTACTTGGCGGGTAGTTTGCCGCACCCGTAGGGGTCTTGGGTGGGGTATTGGCTATTCACCGCGACCGTGTAATCTGCTTTTCGTTACAGGCTCGTACGAATTGCGGGTTCCTAGTATATCCAATGTGTTCATCTGTGATCTGAAATGGCTATCATTGCAATATATCTATATATGATATTATTTAGGCGTTGCTTATGTTTTACAGCCGCGCTAGCCCAGCCCCCGCTCTGTCGTTAGTTAAGTAACCTAACGGGTAATGACGGGGCCCCGTGGCGAATGCGAATGGCATAAGCGTACGTCATATTTTGGTTGTTTTCTGCAATGGTAGGATTAAATGATGGGACGCATTAAAAGAACTAATGCAAGAATATCACGCATTAAAAGAACTAATGCAAGAAAATAAACCAAGTAAAAGTCGTTGGAACACTTTCGAAAAACCACTCGGTTCTTTTCAAAAACAACTTTTAAATGCGGAGCTTGAGCCACTCCTTTTAAAAGCTATCTCGTTCCATCGATTATATCAAGTTCACTACGTTCACGGTTTAGCCAAAACCATTCGTAGCCCTCCATCATTTCAGTTAAATATTCGGTAGTATTCAAGCTATGTATTTTGACCTCACGCCAAGGCATAGTGATTGGTAGCTGCCGGATATTTATCTGTTGCATAGACAGAATGCGTTGGTTTGGGACAGCCATACTGCCATTTTGGCCTACGTCAAGGGTAGGTACGGGTGGGTTCAAATTAACCTGGATAATGATGGGAAGAACTTGACATGTGACTTATGACATTTTGACATCACGCCAAGGTCATAAGAGCATGGGGCAAAAATCTACATCGGGAGTTTCATAAGTACTGAAACTTGCTAGAGTTGCATACCATTTGGAGTGTGATGATTCTGGTAGGATTCCTTCAGTTTCGTCACGTGATGATATTTGGATCCCGATCCTACTGTGAGTATATACTACTCCTCGGGAAAATTCTCACTTAACGATCTGTTAGTTATATGTATGCCCTAGAGGCCATTACTATACATAGGATGTATATTGTAGTGGATGCTTGGACATATATAGGGAGGACTTTCTTGCTCGACATGATAGTATGCTATCTGGTTACTCTTTACCTTAACGTGTACATTGATTGTCTCTCTGATACATGTTGGTAAAGCCCTTAGGATATGTACTTGACTACCTGGACTATGATGCAGATCATACTAGTGGGGACATGGTAGTCCATAAGTACATCCTTCAAGGTCCCTAGTCGTGGGTGTATCGAGACGGGGGCATCGATATACCAGAGTAGACTAGCGTATACCTTCTCGACCCATACAGATGGGCGATGGATGATCCCATATCCATTGGTGTTTGACATCAGAGATGATATACGGGTGCTCAGTGGAGACTGGGTACACTGGACGGACTCGCCGAGAACTCCCAGATGGTATTATACCTAACGTCAGAAGGCAGTTCTCTGGTGACACTGGTACAGAGTAGTCTGTTGACCCGAGATCGTCATAGAGTCTTGTATGGTTCCCACTGTGCTTTGATTTCCATCTTACCATGTCCAAGAGGGCGTGCAAAACGGTGGTTTTTGGGTACAGTCTTGAATCACATGGAGGCAATGAGCGATAGGAGGGGATTCGTTTCTCCCGGTATAGGGAGTTGATGTTGCGCTGTGTTCGATTGGCTATAACCGGAAATCCCTGGCCAGGGTTGCTGAGATTTACTGGTAAGAGTTACCAGTAGTTTCTCGAATTGTTATAGACCTCATATCGACACGACTTATCGAGCTATTGGGGTCTGACGTTTACCACCCCTAGGCGAGATATGCGACATATCAGACGGACAGACCGGACTGTACGGTAAGTGTTACTGGTTGGATTCACAGCAGTGTGAGCGGGCTTGCTCGTCGATCTTCTGATCGCTCAATACCCGGGTGGCCGTTACGTTTAGCAGACCGCTTGCGGCTTGTGGGTGTTTGATATGATCATCACCTGCTGCCGGCGTATTGACGAGTCTTTAGAGTCCTACACAGAGATTTCCTGGCTCAAGCGAAACGAAATAGGAGCGCATATGAGATATGTGCGGGACCGAGAATGATACCAGTATGTGATACTGTATTCGATTCTCGCGATTTGTGACATTGATCGGTTATATGCGATATAGCCGGGTTATCGGATCAAGTGTTGAATCGATAAGTTGTTACTGTTGATGTTAGTCGGTTATATGCGATATGACCGGATCATTAAATCAAGTGTTGATTTAATGATTTAATGCATAATTATATATTTGATATATTACTTTGCATTAACTAGTATCGGTTCATTTAAGATGGATTTTCTCACTCGGATGTGCACATTGTAATGTGATATATTTTGTGCACTTGATTGTATCATGTTTGATGACATATGATTGCTAGGGTTTGTGTAAAGAATTAAACCTTGGTTAAATAAATGGTTAGGGTTTTTATTTGATTATTCATTCATTTATCTATTTATTTTTGGATTAAAAGAATGAGAAATGAAAACAAAAGGTTGCTTTTCTTTATGAAGCTTGTTGAAGCTTCATGAAGCTTTGACCAAAGTAACCATTTTTGTCTTCATCTCCTTAACCCTAACCATTCCTTTAACCTTGGTCAATTATCTACACATAACTATAGTTAAAATTATGATAAGAATTGATTTTTCTTTTCTATTCTACATTCTTATCATAAAGATTATCATCTTCTTCTTCTTCTTCTTCAAGAAGAAAACCTAGACTTCATCAATGGTGACTTGATGAAATGAGTGAGAAATCCAATTCTAAAGTGAACCCACTTCCTATTTCTTCATCCTCTACCTCTTGCCAAGTAGTATAGGGTGTTTCCTTCACAAGTTTTCATGGCTTGGTGAAGGTGGAGCTTGATCTTGTGATGCCTCGACGTAGATCATCTTCGGCAGCGTAGTCGATGACCTAGCCCGTCCATTCTCCGATGAAGCCGATGCTAGAGCCCGGGATCCGATGATCGCAGCGAGGAGACATCATCACGGAGCTGTGGAGGTGGAGCACCGGATCTACAAAGGTTGTATTTCCGTTCAACTCATAGTTAAGTTGTTAACTAGCTTATCGTTTCGCCTAAAATCCAGTTAACGATCCGTATTAGGGTTTCTCGGCACTCATAAATTTTTAAATTGGCATGGTTGATGCCTTGTGAGACTTCATTAGCGTGCCTAGGAACCCTACAGTGGTATCAGAGCATAGCTAGAGCCTTAGGCGATGCGTAGACGGAATTGGAAGTCCGATCGAACCAAAACCCAAACCCTAAAATGCTCTCTGTACATTTTTGTAATTCGTGGATTTTTCAGAATTAAAAATATGCAAAAAAATCAGCAGGGAATCCTTAGAATTACTGTGCAACACGTGTCCTTGATTCAACAAGAGTGCGGCGGAACCGCGGCATAAGCAAGGCTTATACGGCGGTTCCGCGGCCGTATTATCACATTGCCCCATATTTTTTGCACAGTAATTCCACATTTCTGGTGTTGGATTTTCTGGGAATTTTTAATATTTATTCAAGAGTTGAATTTTCTGGGGTTGTTTTGGGGATTCGATGATTCGATCGGATTATCAATCTTTGTCTATGTATTTTTCCGGATAATTTGTTGAATATGTTAAAAAGTTCGACCGGATATAAATACCCAATTTTTCCCCTGTCGGGAAATTTCCAAGTGTTGGATTTTTCCGTGGTTTAAAGACGTTCTAAGTAGTGCAAGTAACACGATGGACCCTCTAGAAGACAACAAACCTTAACTCGATTATGTGACCGTCTTGAACTGCCCTTTGAACCTTCAGGTTTAGGGCAGTACGGCGTGCCACATGTGAGGCGTTGGCTTGACCCTTCTACGGCTGGACCGTTGGTACTGAGGCATGAACTGGATGTTTTTAAACTTGTTTCATGTGTTGATTTGCTTTGGGAAAACTTGGGTGTTCGACTGTTCGATCGGAAAGTTTAACATTTTCTGTTTATCCGGAATGTGATACAATAATTGGAATTCACAAGAAGTTATGAGATAACTGAATGAATGTTATAAATCTAGCGGTTTAGTCTCACTTGATCGGTTGCCACGGAATTTTGATGTGATCAAAAGTCCGTCGCAATCACGTAGCGTACGCGGATACTCGCCGGATAAACTTATTAGACAGCTACATCCCTTAACCCCGACCAAGTGACTGTAGGAGAACCCCGTCGCCGAAAGCATCCATTCGGGTGCTTGCGGTAGCGGTGTTCCGCCTTGGTGCACTTTGTCGACGGTATCGGGGGTACGGCCGTCTACTGAAGTTTGCGACGAGCATTCGATCAGGATGTCGGGAATCTTGTTGAATTGCCCGACTTTATATTGAAAAGTGTTTTCGATTTTGAGACTAAAATGCGGGGTTTATAATTGTTAGGCATGCGATGTCTAAGGAATTCATTTGATTAGGCATGCGATGTCTATGGAGGTTGCGGATTCCAACTGTTGTAGTTTTACACTTTCTTTTCTGTGACCGTAAGTGTAATATGTGATATCGCCGGTTTCGTTGCTATATATCAACGACAATTGGGATGCGCATATTTACTTACGTTGATGACATGTGATGTTATGTGTTGCTGGATATGTTATATTGGATCGTCGTGTTTGAATAGCCGGGGTTTTTTATGTGAGATGAGTGGTTTTCTTTTTCATTCATGTAAAAACTTGTATGTAATATTCTTTTATTGGGGCGCTTCCAGGTTGCGGAAGATGTCACCGTTCATGTATATTATTTACTTTTCCGCACTAGGATAGACCCAAGGAGGGGAGCACAAGTAACCGGGTTCTGGAGTTCAGTGGGAGACCAACTCGAGGAGTCGAGTCCGGGTCTCCTAACTCTAGAATTGGTAGGGTTGTTTGCCGCTCTCCAAGGGGTCTTGGGGTGTGGGTTTGGCTATTCATCGCGACCGTGGAATCCGTGTTTTATACTGGCTCGTATTGAAAACACGGACGTCCTAGTATATCCAATATTTCATATGATTCTTCTGCTGCGATATCTGTGATGTGATCATGTGATGTTCTGTGATGGATACTTTATATAGTATATATGATATATTATATAGGCGTTACTTATGTTTTACACCCGCGCTAGCCCTGCCCCGCTCTGCCGTTAGTTACCTAACCTAACGGTGTACGAGGGGACATCGAGGCGAATGCGGATGGCATAAGTGTACGTCGTATTTATCTATGATGTTTAGGTACTGAAATGATGGGACTTCATTAATGTGATTAATGAAAGTAAAAAGAAACCTAAGATGTTGTAGAATTGAATTTCAAAAATAAAACAGGTAGCTACAGTTCTTGCTTTGCATAGCGGTATATGTGATATATCATGCACCTTATTCGATGAGGAAAGGACCGAGATCCCTTCACCGGGAGTGACTCCTTTAGCAATAACTGGCAGATGCTACACACTCGGTTTGTCTTTTGATTGCTTTTAAGAGTTTTTGCTTTGCACAGCGATATATATGATATATCCTGCACCTCATTCGACGAGGAAAGGACCGACGATCCCTTCACCGGGAGTGACTCCTTTAGCAAAACTAGAAAAGCCTAAAAAACACTCCATTTTAAAATCATTTGATTCTACAACGATATCAAGTTCATTACGCAATAGGTTTTCAGAAAAACCTGCCGTAGCCCTCCGTCATTTCAGATAAGTCCTGTTTAGTATTCGTGCTGCGTTTGTTGACCTTGTCAAGGCGCAGTGTGCGGTAGCTAACCAGTATTTATCTGCTTATGCATATGATGCAGATTAGGTTAGGGTAGTCGTGCGGCCTTGTTGACCTTGTCAAGGGTCGTGCGGGTAAGTTTGATTCAATCAAGAAATGACGGGTTGAAGTTGACTTGCGGTCTATGGTTTGTTGACCTTGTCAAGGTCATAGATCGTTCGGGGCAAAATATTATCGGGAATTTCGAGTGTTGAAATTTGCAATGAGATTGCATACCTTCTATGAGATAGTTGGATCCCGATACCCGCTGCGAGTAATTGTTACTCCTGGGAGAGTTTTACACATTAAAATTAGCCGATCAAGTAGGTGTCTAGAAAGGTGTCAACGGGGTTACGCCTCTGGGAAAACGAGGTTTACATTAATTAGGTTCGTGCGAAAGCACGGGGGACCTCCCTCAAAGTACCGACACTGGCCTGGCTGAAAGATTTGTAAGTCCACGTTGCGACCCCCGGTTCTTACGGGGAGGCGGAAACGGTATAAAAATCAAATTTTTAGCGCAAGGGGCAACATGGACTAAGCAAAGTCGGGATCTTTAACTAAACTAAAACTAGCATACTTAGCTAAAGAGAGTTAGCTACTCGGATGAAGATGGTTATACCTAAACTTGAACTCCTTCTTCTTCAAACTTTGTAGAGGTTGATGGTTCTCTTTTTGTCGCCTTCTTCCGTCGAAGATGGATCCACCTCGAGAGTTCAACCTTTGGGCTCTTCCTCGTGCTTTGAGTGAACTAGGGTTTCCGGCTTGCTAAACCTTGAACCTAGAATAAGTAGAGAGTGTCTAAGGGGTGCTTTTCTTTTTAAAGAGAAGGATTCTCAACACATGAGAAGGTTTCTCTTTAGCTAGAGGAAGAAGAAGATGAAGTGAAGAGAGAGAATGAATATGATAGAATGAGCTATCCTTTTTCTTTCTTGCAACCATAATGCAAAAGAAAAAGAATTATCAATGATAATAATAATGAAAATGAAAAGGTTGATGGAAAGTTTTAGAATGACCATTATCATTTCAAACATTAAATGAATTTGCTAGAATCAAAGAGCATCTTTCTTTTGTAATGATGATGGTCAAAACTTCAACCATGGTCAACAAGTCAACCATGGTCAACAAGTCAACAAAAACCAACCATGACACAATTTCATTTTATTATATATTATTAATTGATATAATACAAATCCATTAGGGTTTGGAAAAAGACGACTGTCAACTGTGCATACGCACCCGTTCCGAAACCCTAATGAAAGTCATCTTCCTCTTCCTCAAATAACCGTGCATACACACCTGCATCCTTGTTCCGAGGAACATGAATACTGAGATAAAAGCAACCCCAAAAACATATACCAGTATCTGACTCAAACCAGAGCCAGCCAGTAATATCCGTCCGGACTCTAAACGTGCACAAGTGCGCGGATGAGAACGAACCCTGTCGCAAAACCATGCGACCTCTACTCTGTTTTGCCCAGAGGCGAATACCCTCTGTGTGGGACTCTAAAGACTCGACACTACGCTGGCAGTGGGTTTAACCACAGACCGCAAGCGGCACTAGCTGTGCGTAACGGTCCCCAGGTAGATGTCGACAAGAAGGCTGGCGAGGTGAAACCCCATCTGAACTCCTACTGAGTCTGAATGTGACAGTCTCCGTACAGTCCGGTCTGTTCGTCTGATACATCGCATGTCGGGCCTAGGGGGCGGTAAAACGTCAGTCCCCCAATAGCGGTACAAGTCGTGTCGGAGTGAAGCCCAAAACACCCTGAGATAACACTGGAAACCTACCAGTATATCTCGCTTGCCCTGGCCAGGGACTACTCGTGTAATGGCTCTCCTAGACACAGCGCGATGTCAACCCCCAATACCGGGAGAGACGAATCCTGTCTAACCGTCACTGCCTCCAAGTGCTTCGGGACTGCACCCAACCACCACCTGTTTGCACGACTCCTTTGAGCCGTGGTAGGGTAGTGATCAAAATGCAGTGGGAACACACTCGAGGCGAAGTGCCAGTGTCAAGTCAGCGGACAAAGCTGTACTCATGTCACCTGGGAACTGATAACTGACGATAGGTATAGTACCAACCTGTCAGTTCCCGACGAGTCCTGTCCAGTGTACTCGTAACCTAACGAGCACCCGTATACTATCTCCAGTACGACGTACTGATGGCTGTGGGACAGACCATCTCCCATACTGGGATGAGAAGCGCATACGCTAGTCTACTCCGGAGTATCGATGCCCTGTCTCGATAGTCCTGCGACTAGGGACCTGTATAAGGATGTGCTTATAGATTACCCAGCCCCCACTAGTGTGACTGCCATCACAACGCTGGTAATCAAGCAAAGATCCTAAGGGCTCCACTAATGCGTATAAGTGATATACTGAAATAAACACAAGTACACATTGAAGTAGAAACAAACCAAGTAGCATACTACTATATTGAGCAAGATTGTTTATACAAGGTGAATATCCCAAGCTTCCATCAAGTAATATACAAACTAGTATGATACAGTAATGGCCTCTAGGGCATATACACTAACAAGATTGGCGAACTTGTAGCGTGTAATTAATCCCGGCTAGTCTTTCCTTTTAGGGTTTGAAGGATGATTTGATAAAAAGCAGTGGGAGCTATCCTGATTAGATAAAATAATAACCAATCTATTCTTGCAAGAGCGCACACTGAGTGTTTTCTTCTCTCTCTCTCCAGGCAGCGACCATATCACGACTTAATCAAGATAATAATACGGATATTGACCGAACCCGCTTGTTATACTGAGCTGGGGAACGTTGGTCCCGCTCCAACTTAAAATTGTTATAAGACAGAGCAGGAATTTGGGGATTACCAGAATTCCCGTGCCGCCCAAACGAAGAGAGTGCATGCTGATGCATCATCTTCGGGTGTGTTCGTTACAAAGAACTGTTTCTCAGTATCCTCCGCATCCTGGGTATATGATACCGGATCAGGATCCCAGATATGTAATCTGTTACATAGGGCTACAGATAGGTAGAGAACTGAGAACGGGTGATAAGTTTCATGAGACAGGAAACTGGGCAAGTGTTGCAGCCAAGTCTGTTGGTCACTGTCACCCTGTATTCCAAATACATTGATTCTGAACGAATGTTATTAGATACCGAACCTGATATACAAAATCATATCTATCTCTTTATTAGTAAAGAAATGATAAAATTTTGTATAGTTGGATAATGTTTTGAACATTTCCTATATCAAAAGTTGATCGGTTCAGGCACGTTATCTAAAAGCATTGATGTTCTAAATCAAACTACAGTTCTTTAATATACGGAACACACATAAGAGGAAAAGTTCAGAAATGAACGAATCCTTCTTGAGGCATTGTAGACTAGGTCATATCAATGCGATTCGACTGGCTGAAGTTACATTTTAGATGCATATTTAAATCAGTTTGAATTTACATCTTATGAAACTTGCCAGTCATGTCACAGAGATAAGATGACCATAGCTCCGTTTACTGGAAACAGAGAAAGAGTTAGTAAACTCTTGGGATGATACATGTTGATGTATAAAGGTCCCCTGTCTACACATGCCAAGACCGGTTCTTTGTACTTTATTACATTCTCTGATGATCTCTTTAGATTCAGACATATGTTCCTGTTGAAACACAAGTCCGAACCTTTTGAGATATTCACAGAATATAAGTTAGAAGTAGAGAACCAATACGGGTATAAGTATTATGTCCTTTGATGAGATCAAGGAGGAGAATACTTGAGCACGGAATTCCTGGATTATTCTAAAGGAGAATGAGATTCTCTCTCAGCATTACTCCTCCGTATACACCATAGCACGATGGTATATCGGGGCAGAGCAATCACACCCTATATGATAAGGTGTGCTCTGTGATGAGTACTACTGAGTTACATGTTTCCTTTTTGGGAGTTATGCACTTGAGAAGCTGCATACCTATTGAAAAGGGTTCAAATCAAATCAGTTGCCTACCACTCCATATGAGATATGGTATGGGAAGAGCCCATGTCTTAAGCTAGTTAAGATTTGGGGTTGTCCGGCCTATGTCTAAAAGCAAAATCCGGACAAGCTCGAGGCAAGGTCTGTTATGTAGAACTGGAAATGTTCCAGCCATACAAATTGCAGCTGATGATTTGATAAAACCAAAGGATTCAATAGTTACCAACGAACCTCAGCCTCTCCGCCGATCTAGTAGGGTTCCTCACCCACCGGAGAGATACTTCAGTTTCTCTATGACAGTGGGAGCGAGGATTACATCATGAGATGATGACCCAACTAGTTTCGAGCTGGCCATCAGGAGTAGGACTCTATAAGAATGGCTGGATGCTTAGTGATCTGAGATGGAATCCATGTACACCAACAAAGTATGGACTTTGGCTGCTATATCTGAAGGATTAAATCCCCATCAGGAGCAAGTATATCTTGAGAAGATTACTTGGTGTAGATGGAAAAGTTGAGACTTTCAAAGCTAGACTTGTTAAAGTTTTTCGTCATAGACCAGGCGTGGATTATGATGAAACCTTTTCAAGTGGCTATGCTTAAGTCCATCCAGATCCTACTTGCCAGGCTACATACCATGACTACGATATCTGGCGGTTGGGTGCCATGACTGCTTTTCTAAATGATGTTTTAGAAGAGAACGTCTATAAGTACACAGCCAGAGGGCTTCGTAGACAGTGGGAGCAGCGGAAACGTGTACAAGATGCTTTATAGGATAAAGCAGGTATCGCGGAGTTGGAACATCTGTTTTGATGTGATTAGTCAAAGAGTTTGACATCATCAAAATGGTAGATGAACCTTGTATAAACAAAAAGGTAGTAGGGAGTATGGTGTTGATCCTCATAGAGTACGTGGATGACATACTCTTGATAAGAAAGGAGTTTCCTATGCTACGCTCGGTCAATCTCCGCTTATCACAATGATTCTCCATATAGGATCAAAGTGATGCCTCCTAAATCCTGGGTTTTGGATCTATGAGATAGATCTAATTGGATGTTAGGATTCTCACTAGTTGTAGTGGGATGGTATCAATCGATCCTGAGGAGAATCACTTGAAGGGTTCCAGGGGGATAAAGACGACTGAAAGTCAGTCACAGGCATTGTCTTTACCCTCAGTAAAGGGACGGTATGTTGGAAGAGTTCCAAGCTAGATACCGTGGCATACTAGACGATTAAGGCTGGATACATCGCTACTTAAGATGCTACCAAAGAGGCTGTCTGGGTGTATATTTGTTCATGAGATGAACTTAGTTCCTCCCATTGTGTGACAATGGAGTTGTAGCTTATGCCAAGGAACGTCCGTCCCATCAGTGATCCAGACATATTCTAAGGCAGTGTCACCTGATCATGGAGATGGTTGATCTCCAGGGTGATCGAGGTTAGGAGAGTAGACCAAGAGGACAACACGGCGGATCCACTCACAAAGGCCTTTTCCCAGAGAGAGACTTTTATGGGATGGTTGAGTATGAGATACTACAACCACTGCTATCAGATGGCCCCAGTGCAAGTGGGAGATTGTTAGTTATATGTATGCCCTAGAGGCCATTACTATACATAGGATGTATATTGTAGTGGATGCTTGGACATATATAGGGAGGACTTTCTTGCTCGACATGATAGTATGCTATCTGGTTACTCTTTACCTTAACGTGTACATTGATTGTCTCTCTGATACATGTTGGTAAAGCCCTTAGGATATGTACTTGACTACCTGGACTATGATGCAGATCATACTAGTGGGGACATGGTAGTCCATAAGTACATCCTTCAAGGTCCCTAGTCGTGGGTGTATCGAGACGGGGGCATCGATATACCAGAGTACACTAGCGTATACCTTCTCGACCCATACAGATGGGCGATGGATGATCCCATATCCATTGGTGTTTGACATCAGAGATGATATACGGGTGCTCAGTGGAGACTGGGTATACTGGACGGACTCGCTGAGAACTCCCAGATGGTATTATACCTAACGTCAGATGGCAGTTCTCTGGTGACACTGGTACAGAGTAGTCTGTTGACCCGAGATCGTCATAGAGTCTTGTGTGGTTCCCACTGTGCTTTGATTTCCATCTTACCACGTCCAAGAGAGCGTGCAAAACGGTGGTTTTTGGGTACAGTCCCGAATCACATGGAGGCAATGAGCGATAGGAGGGGATTCGTTTCTCCCGGTATAGGGAGTTGATGTTGCGCTGTGTTCGATTGGCTATAACCGGAAATCCCTGGCCAGGGTTGCTGAGATTTACTGATAAGAGTTACCAGTAGTTTCTCGAATTGTTATAGACCTCATATCGACACGACTTATCGAGCTATTGGGGTCTGACGTTTACCACCCCTAGGCGAGATATGCGACATATCAGACGGACAGACCGGACTGTACGGTAAGTGTTACTGGTTGGATTCCCAGGAGTGTGAGCGGGCTTGCTCATCGATCTTCTGATCGCTCAATACCCGGGTGGCCGTT
Source organism: Agapanthus africanus (assembly GCA_030015575.1). Lineage (NCBI taxonomy): Eukaryota > Viridiplantae > Streptophyta > Magnoliopsida > Asparagales > Amaryllidaceae > Agapanthus > Agapanthus africanus. Next base: position 294,218,437 of record JASDDO010000029.1, read on the forward strand.
ACGTTTAGCAGACCGCTTGCGGCTTGTGGGTGTTTGATATGATCATCACCTGCTGCCGGCGTATTGACGAGTCTTTAGAGTCCTACACAGAGGTTTCCTGGATCAAGAGAAACGAAATAGGAGCGCATATGAGATATGTGCGGGACCGAGAATGATACCAGTATGTGATACTGTATTCGATTCTCGCGATTTGTGACATTGATCGGTTATATGCGATATAGCCGGGTTATCGGATCAAGTGTTGATTCGATAAGTTGTTACTGTTGATATTAGTCGGTTATATGCGATATGACCGGATCATTAAATCAAGTGTTGATTTAATGATTTAATGCATAATTATATATTTGATATATTACTTTGCATTAACTAGTATCGGTTCATTTAAGATGGATTTTCTCACTCGGATGTGCACATTGTATATGTGATATATTTTGTGCACTTGATTGTATCATGTTTGATGACATATGATTGCTAGGGTTTGTCTAAAGAATTAAACCTTGGTTAAATAAATGGTTAGGGTTTTTATTTGATTATTCATTCATTTATCTATTTATTTTTGGATTAAAAGAATGAGAAATAAAAACAAAAGGTTGCTTTTCTTTATGAAGCTTGTTGAAGCTTCATGAAGCTTTGACCAAAGTAACCATTTTTGTCTTCATCTCCTTAACCCTAACCATTCCTTTAAACTTGGTCAATTCTCTACACATAACTATAGTTAAAATTATGATAAGAATTGATTTTTCTTTTCTATTCTACATTCTTATCATAAAGATTATCATCTTCTTCTTCTTCTTCTTCAAGAAGAAAACCTAGACTTCATCAATGGTGACTTGATGAAATGAGTGAGAAATCCAATTCTAAAGTGAACCCACTTCCTATTTCTTCATCCTCTACCTCTTGCCAAGTAGTATAGGGTGTTTCCTTCACAAGTTTTCATGGCTTGGTGAAGGTGGAGCTTGATCTTGTGATGCCTCGACGTAGATCATCTTCGGCAGCGTAGTCGATGACCTAGCCCGTCCATTCTCCGATGAAGCCGATGCTAGAGCCCGGGATCCGATGATCGCAGCGAAGAGACATCATCACGGTGCTGTGGAGGTGGAGCACCGGATCTACAAAGGTTGTATTTCCGTTCAACTCATAGTTAAGTTGTTAACTAGCTTATCGTTTCGCCTAAAATCCTGTTAACGATCCGTATTAGGGTTTCTCGGCACTCATAAATTTTTAAATTGGCATGGTTGATGCCTTGTGAGACTTCATTAGCGTGCCTAGGAACCCTACAGTGGTATCAGAGCCTAGCTAGAGCCTTAGGCGATGCGTAGACGGAATTGGAAGTCCGATCGAACCAAAACCCAAACCCTAAAATGCTCTCTGTACATTTTTGTAATTCGTGGATTTTTCAGAATTAAAAATATGCAAAAAAATCAGCAGGGAATCCTAAGAATTACTGTGCAACACGTGTCCATGATTCAACAAGAGTGCGGCGGAACCGCGGCATAAGCAAGGCTTATGCGGCGGTTCCGCGGCCGTATTATCACATTGCCCCATATTTTTTGCACAGTAATTCCACATTTCTGGTGTTGGATTTTCTGGGAATTTTTAATATTTATTCAAGAGTTGAATTTTCTGGGGTTGTTTTGGGGATTCGATGATTCGATCGGATTATCAATCTTTGTCTATGTATTTTTCCGGATAATTTGTTGAATATGTTAAAAAGTTCGACCGGATATAAATACCCAATTTTTCCCCTGTCGGGAAATTTCCAAGTGTTGGATTTTTCCGTGGTTTAAAAACGTTCTAAGTAGTGCAAGTAACACGATGGACCCTCTAGAAGACAACACACCTTAACTCGATTATGTGACCGTCTTGAACTGCCCTTTGAACCTTTGGGTTTGGGGCAGTACGGCGTGCCACATGTGAGGCGTTGGCTTGACCCTTCTACGGCTGGACCGTTGGTACTGAGGCATGAACTGAATGTTTTTAAACTTGTTTCATGTGTTGATTTGCTTTGGAAAAACTTGGGTGTTCGACTGTTCGATCGAAAAGTTTAACATTTTCTGTTTATCCGGAATGTGATACAATAATTGGAATTCACAAGAAGTTATGAGATAACTGAATGAATGTTATAAATCTAGCGGTTTAGTCTCACTTGATCGGTTGCCACGGAATTTTGATGTTATCAAAAGTCCGTCGCAATCACGTGCGTACGCGGATACTCGCCGGATAAACTTATTAGACAGCTACATCCCTTAACCCCGACCAAGTGACTGTAGGAGAACCCCGTCGCCGAAAGCATCCGTTCGGGTGCTTGCGGTAGCGGTGTTCCGCCTTGGTGCACTTTGTCGACGGTATCGGGGGTGCGGCCGTCAACTGAAGTTTGCGACGAGCATTCGATCAAGATGTCAGGAATCTTGTTGAATTGCCCGACTTTATATTGAAAAGTGTTTTCGATTTTGAGACTAAAATGCGGGGTTTATAATTGTTAGGCATGCGATGTCTAAGGAATTCATTTGATTAGGCATGCGATGTCTATGGAGGTTGCGGATTCCAACTGTTGTAGTTTTACACTTTCTTTTCTGTGACCGTAAGTGTAATATGTGATATCGCCGGTTTCGTTGCTATATATCAACGACAATTGGGATGCGCATATTTACTTACGTTGATGACATATGATATTATGTGTTGCTGGATATGTTATATTGGATCGTCGTGTTTGAATAGCCGGGGGTTTTTATGTGAGATGAGTGGTTTTCTTTTTCATTCAGGTAAAAACTTGTATGTAATATTCTTTTATTGGGGCACTTCCAGGTTGCGGAAGATGTCACCGTTCATGTATATTATTTACTTTTCCGCACTAGGATAGACCCAAGGAGGGGAGCACAAGTAACCAGGTTCTGGAGTCCAGTGGGAGACCAACTCGAGGAGTCGAGTCCGGGTCTCCTAACTCTAGAATTGGTAGGGTTGCTTACCGCTCTCGTATGGGTCTTGGGGTGTGGGTTTGGCTATTCATCGCGACCGTGGAATCCGTGTTTTATACTGGCTCGTATTGAAAACACGGACGTCCTAGTATATCCAATATTTCATATGATTCTTCTGCTGCGATATCTGTGATGTGATCATGTGATGTTCTGTGATGGATACTTTATATAGTATATATGATATATTATATAGGCGTTACTTATGTTTTACACCCGCGCTAGCCCTGCCCCGCTCTGCCGTTAGTTACCTAACCTAACGGTGCACGAGGGGACATCGAGGCGAATGCGGATGGCATAAGTGTACGTCGTATTTATCTATGATGTTTAGGTACTGAAATGATGGGACTTCATTAATGTGATTAATGAAAGTAAAAAGAAACCTAAGATGTTGTAGAATTGAATTTCAAAAATAAAACAGGTAGCTACAGTTCTTGCTTTGCATAGCGGTATATGTGATATATCCTGCACCTTATTCGATGAGGAAAGGACCGAGATCCCTTCACCGGGAGTGACTCATTTAGCAATAACTGGCAGATGCTACACACTCGGTTTGTCTTTTGATTGCTTTTAAGAGTTTTTGCTTTGCACAGCAATATATATGATATATCCTGCACCTCATTCGACGAGGAAAGGACCGACGATCCCTTCACCGGGAGTGACTCCTTTAGCAAAACTAGAAAAGCCTCAAAAACACTCCATTTTAAAATCATTTGATTCTACAATGATATCAAGTTCATTACGCAATAGGTTTTCAGAAAAACCTGTCGTAGACCTCCGTCATTTCAGATAAGTCCTGTTTAGTATTCGTGCTGTGTTTGTTGACCTTGTCAAGGCGCAGTGTGCGGTAGCTAACCAGTATTTATCTGCTTATGCATATGATGCAGATTGGGTTAGGGTAGTCGTGCGGCCTTGTTGACCTTGTCAAGGGTCGTGCGGGTGGGTTTGATTCAATCAAGAAATGACGGGTTGAACTTGACTTGCGGTCTATGGTTTGTTGACCTTGTCAAGGTCATAGATCGTTCGGGGCAAAATATTATCGGGAATTTCGAGTGTTGAAATTTACAATGAGATTGCATACCTTCTATAAGATAGTTGGATCCCGATACCCGCTGTGAGTAATTGTTACTCCTGGGAGAGTTTTACACATTACAATTAGCTGATCAAGTAGGTGTCTAGAAAGGTGTCAACGGGGTTACGCCTCTGGGAAAACGAGGTTTACATTAATTAGGTTCGTGCGAAAGCACGGGGGACCTCCCTCAAAGTATCGACACTGGCCTGGCTGAAAGATTGGCGAACTTGTAGCGTGTAATTAATCCCGGATAGTCTTTCCTTTTAGGGTTTGAAGGAAGATTTGATAAAAAGCAGTGGGAGCCATCCTAATTAGATAAAATAATAACCAATCTATTCTTGCAAGAGCGCACGCTGAGTGTTTTCTTCTCTCTCTCTCCAGGTAGCGACCATATCACGACTTAATCAAGATAATAATACGGATATTGACCGAACTCGCTTGTTATACTGAGCTGGGGAACGTTGGTCCCGCTCCAACTTATAATTGTTACAAGACAGAGCAGGAATTTGGGGATTACCAGAATTCCCGTGCCGCCCAAAAGAAGAGAGTGCATGCTGATGCATCATCTTCGGGTGTGTTCGTTACAAAGAACTGTTTCTCAGTATCCTCCGCATCCTGGGTATATGATACCGGATCAGGATCCCAGATATGTAATCTGTTACATAGGGCTACAGATAGGTAGAGAACTGAGAACGGGTGATAAGTTTCATGAGACAGAAAACGGGCCAAGTGTTGCAGCCAAGTCTGTTGGTCACTGTCACCCTGTATTCCAAATACATTGATTCTGAACGAATGTTATTAGATACCGAACCTGATATACAAAATCATATCTATCTCTTTATTAGTAAAGAAATGATAAAATTTTGTATAGTTGGATAATGTTTTGAACATTTCCTATATCAAAAGTTGATCGGTTCAGGCACGTTATCTAAAAGCATTGATGTTCTAAATCAAACTATAGTTCTTTAATATACGGAACACACATAAGAGGAAGAGTTCAGAAATGAACGAATCCTTCTTGAGGCATTGTAGACTAGGTCATATCAATGCGATCCGACTGGCTGAAGTTACATTTTAGATGCATATTTAAATCAGTTTGAATTTACATCTTATGAAACTTGCCAGTCATGTCACAGAGATAAGATGACCATAGCTCCGTTTACTGGAAACAGAGAAAGAGTTAGTGAACTCTTGGGATGATACATGTTGATGTATAAAGGTCCCCTGTCTACACATGCCAAGACCGGTTCTTTGTACTTTATTACATTCTCTGATGATCTCTTTAGATTCAGACATATGTTCCTGTTGAAACACAAGTCCGAACCTTTTGAGATATTCACAGAATATAAGTTAGAAGTAGAGAACCAATACGGGTATAAGTATTATGTCCTTTGATGAGATCAAGGAGGAGAATACTTGAGCACGGAATTCCTGGATTATTCTAAAGGAGAATGAGATTCTCTCTCAGCATTACTCCTCCGTATACACCATAGCACGATGGCATATCGGGGCAGAGCAATCACACCCTATATGATAAGGTGTGCTCTGTGATGAGTACTACTGAGTTACCTGTTTCCTTTCTGGGAGTTATGCACTTGAGAAGCTGCATACCTATTGAAAAGGGTTCAAATCAAATCAGTTGCCTACCACTCCATATGAGATATGGTATGGGAAGAGCCCATGTCTTAAGCTAGTTAAGATTTGGGGTTGTCCGGCCTATGTCTAAAAGCAAAATCCGGACAAGCTCGAGGCAAGGTCTGTTATGTAGAACTGGAAATGTTCCAGCCATACAAATTGCAGCTGATGATTTGATAAAACCAAAGGATTCAATAGTTACCAACGAACCTCAGCCTCTCCGCCGATCTAGTAGGGTTCCCCACCCACCTGAGAGATACTTCAGTTTCTCTATGACAGTGGGAGCGAGGATTGCATCATGAGATGATGACCCAACTAGTTTCGAGCTGGCCATCAGGAGTGGGACTCTGTAAGAATGGCTGGATGCTTAGTGATCTGAGATGGAATCCATGTACACCAACAAAGTATGGACTTTGGCTGCTATATCTGAAGGGTTAAATCCCCATCAGGAGCAAGTATATCTTGAGAAGATTACTTGGTGTAGATGGAAAAGTTGAGACTTTCAAAGCTAGACTTGTTAAAGTTTTTCGTCATAGACCAGGCGTGGATTATGATGAAACCTTTTCAAGTGGCTATGCTTAAGTCCATCCAGATCCTACTTGCCACGGCTACATACCATGACTACGATATCTGGCGGTTGGGTGCCATGACTGCTTTTCTAAATGATGTTTTAGAAGAGAACGTCTATAAGTACACAGCCAGAGGGCTTCGTAGACAGTAGGAGCAGCGGAAACGTGTACAAGATTCTTTATAGGATAAAGAAGGTATCGCGGAGTTGGAACATCTGTTTTGATGTGATTAGTCAAAGAGTTTGACATCATCAAAATGGTAGATGAACCTAGTATAAACAAAAAGGTAGTAGGAAGTATGGTGTTGATCCTCGTAGAGTACGTGGATGACATACTCTTGATAAGAAAGGAGTTTCCTATGCTACGCTCGGTCAATCTCCGCTTATCACAATGATTCTCCATATAGGATCAAAGTGATGCCTCCTAAATCCTGGGTTTTGGATCTATGAGATAGATCTTAATTGGATGTTAGGATTCTCACTAGTTGTAGTGAGATGGTATCAATCGATCCTGAGGAGAATCACTGGAAGGGTTCCAGGGTGATAAAGACGACTGAAAGTCAGTCACAGGCATTGTCTTTACCCTCAGTAAAGGGACGGTATGTTGGAAGAGTTCCAAGCTAGATACCGTGGCATACTAGACGATTAAGGCTGGATACATCGCTACTTAAGATGCTACCAAAGAGGCTGTCTGGGTGTATATTTGTTCATGAGATGAACTTAGTTCCTCCCATTGTGTGACAATGGAGTTGTAGCTTATGCCAAGGAACGTCCGTCCCATCAGTGATCCAGACATATTCTAAGGCAGTGTCACCTGATCATGGAGATGGTTGATCTCCAGGGTGATCGAGGTTAGGAGAGTAGACCAAGAGGACAACACGGCGGATCCACTCACAAAGGCCTTTTCCCAGAGAGAGACTTTTATGGGATGGTTGAGTATGAGATACTACAACCACTGCTATCAGATGGCCCCAGTGCAAGTGGGAGATTGTTAGTTATATGTATGCCCTAGAGGCCATTACTATACATAGGATGTATATTGTAGTGGATGCTTGGACATATATAGGGAGGACTTTCTTGCTCGACATGATAGTATGCTATCTGGTTACTCTTTACCTTAACGTGTACATTGATTGTCTCTCTGATACATGTTGGTAAAGCCCTTAGGATATGTACTTGACTACCTGGACTATGATGCAGATCATACTAGTGGGGACATGGTAGTCCATAAGTACATCCTTCAAGGTCCCTAGTCGTGGGTGTATCGAGACGGGGGCATCGATATACCAGAGTAGACTAGCGTATACCTTCTCGACCCATACAGATGGGCGATGGATGATCCCATATCCATTGGTGTTTGGCATCAGAGATGATATACGGGTGCTCAGTGGAGACTGGGTACACTGGACGGACTCGCCGAGAACTCCCAGATGGTATTATACCTAACATCAGATGGCAGTTCTCTGGTGACACTGGTACAGAGTAGTCTGTTGACCCGAGATCGTCATAGAGTCTTGTGTGGTTCCCACTGTGCTTTGATTTCCATCTTACCACATCCAAGAGGGCGTGCAAAACGGTGGTTTTTGGGTACAGTCCCGAATCACATGGAGGCAATGAGCGATAGGAGGGGATTCGTCTCTCCCGGTATAGGAAGTTGATGTTGCGCTGTGTTCGATTGGCTATAACCGGAAATCCCTGGCCAGGGTTGCTGAGATTTACTGATAAGAGTTACCAGTAGTTTCTCGAATTGTTATAGATCTCATATCGACACGACTTATCGAGCTATTGGGGTCTGACGTTTACCACCCCTAGGCGAGATATGCGACATATCAGACGGACAGACCGGACTGTACGGTAAGTGTTACTGGTTGGATTCACAGGAGTGTGAGCGGGCTTGCTCATCGATCTTCTGATCGCTCAATACCCGGGTGGCCGTTACATTTAGCAGACCGCTTGCGGCTTGTGGGTGTTTGATATGATCATCACCTGCTGCCGGCGTATTGACGAGTCTTTAGAGTCCTACACAGAGGTTTCCTGGCTCAAGCGAAACGAAATAGGAGCGCATATGAGATATGTGCGGGACCGAGAATGATACCAGTATGTGATACTTTATTCGATTCTTGCGATTTGTGACATTGATCGGTTATATGCGATATAGCCGGGTTATCGGATCAAGTGTTGATTCGATAAGTTGTTACTGTTGATATTAGTCGATTATATGCGATATGACCGGATCATTAAATCAAGTGTTGATTTAATGATTTAATGCATAATTATATATTTGATATATTACTTTGCATTAACTAGTATCGGTTCATTTAAGATGGATTTTCTCACTCGGATATGCACATTGTATATGTGATATATTTTGTGCACTTGATTGTATCATGTTTGATGACATATGATTGCTAGGGTTTGTGTAAAGAATTAAACCTTGGTTAAATAAATGGTTAGGATTTTTATTTGATTATTCATTCATTTATCTATTTATTTTTGGATTAAAAGAATGAGAAATGAAAACAAAAGGTTGCTTTTCTTTATGAAGCTTGTTGAAGCTTCATGAAGCTTTGACCAAAGTAACCATTTTTGTCTTCATCTCCTTAACCCTAACCATTCCTTTAACCTTGGTCAATTCTCTACACATAACTATAGTTAAAATTATGATAAGAATTGATTTTTCTTTTCTATTCTACATTCTTATCATAAAGATTATCATCTTCTTCTTCTTCTTCTTCAAGAAGAAAACCTAGACTTCATCAATGGTGACTTGATGAAATGAGTGAGAAATCAAATTCTAAAGTGAACCCACTTCCTATTTCTTCATCCTCTACCTCTTGCCAAGTAGTATAGGGTGTTTCCTTCACAAGTTTTCATGGCTTGGTGAAGGTGGAGCTTGATCTTGTGATGCCTCAACGTAGATCATCTTCGGCAGCGTAGTCGATGACCTAGCCCGTCCATTCTCCGATGAAGCCGATGCTAGAGCCCGGGATCTGATGATCGCAGCGAGGAGACATCATCACGGAGCTGTGGAGGTGGAGCACCGGATCTACAAAGGTTGTATTTCCGTTCAACTCATAGTTAAGTTGTTAACTAGCTTATCGTTTCGCCTAAAATCCAGTTAACGATCCATATTAGGGTTTCTCGGCACTCATAAATTTTTAAATTGGAATGGTTGATGCCTTGTGAGACTTCATTAGCGTGCCTAGGAACCCTACACGATCAATGCTATAAACCAAGTAGGTGTCTAGAAAGGTGTTGGTGGGGCTACACCCACAGGGAAAAGAGGTTATTTAATTAAGGAACTTCGCGAAAACGTTGGAAAACCTCCCTCGAAGTACCGACACTGGCATGGCTGAACGGTTAAGCAAGAATTGTACGGTGAGATTGATCCTGACTAATTCTTCCTTTTTGGTTTGAGGAGGGATTCGAGAAACAGTGGGAGCCATCCTGTTTAGACAAACTAAAAACCATTCTAAACTTGCAAGAGCATCATGCTGAGTGTTTCTTCTCTCTCCTAATTGCAGCGACCAATCGACATGACTGGACTTAAGTTACTCCTAGATAAAAACATACTGACAGGGCCAAACTACAAAGATTGGCTCAGGAATGTCAAGATGGCAATCACTTACGACAAGCTGGGGTATCTTCTTACCACCAAAGCTCCCCCTGTCCCAGGTCCCAAAACCAGCGTCGCGGATAAGGAAATCCGTAAGACCTGGGAAATCGATTGCGCGAAGGCCAAGTGCCCCGTGCTTGCCTCTATGGACAACGAACATCAGAGGAGGCACGAGAATATGGACCTCGAATCCATATTTCTCCATACAAAAGAACTGTATGGAGAGCAGTCTCGTATCGCAAGATACGAAGTGTCGAAGAAGTTATTTTCGGCAAGGTTGGCCGTCGGATCATCGGTAGCGGAACACGTGCTTAAGATGATTGGCTACATAGAAGAGCTCGCGGACCTTAGGACCACGTTGGAGAATGAGCTCTATACGGACTTGATTCTCCAGTCCCTTCCTTCCGCTTACGCCCAGTTTATCCTGAACTTCAACTTACAAGAAAAGGAAGTTGAACTTTCAGAACTCCTCAACATGCTGAGGAGCGCAGAGGGCACCCTACAGAAAGGTAGGGAAACATCCACTTTGTTTGTAGGAGGATCTTCCTCTTCTAGGCCCAAAGCGAAAGCCAAGGGAAAGAAGAAGAAAGCCCCCGCCAAACCAAGGGGCGGTGTTAGTAAAGTGGATACGAAGGGAAAGGCAAAAGCAACAAAGAAAGTGGGAAAGCTTGTGGATAAGGAAGAATGCTTCTATTGTCATAAGAAGGGACACTGGAAAAATGATTGCAGGGCTTGGAAGGCCAGAACACAGGATCTGAAGCAGGTTGCGGCTTCAGCTTCAGGTGTGTATGTTATTGAAAACCGTCTTTCAATAAACTCTACTTCCTGCGTATTGGATACTAGATCAGGATCTCATATCTGTAATTCTTTGCAGGCGTTGAGAAACCGTAGGGTTTTGAAGACAGGTGACATGACCCTCAAAGTTGCAAACGAAGCTAGCATGGATGCTAAGGCCATGGGGGACTATCACCTGGGGTTGTCAGATGGACACGTTTTGGTTTTGCGTAATTGCTATTTTGTACCCAACGCAACTTGTAATATCATTTCTGTATCTTTGACTTCTAAAGAAGGTTATGAATTTGCGTTTGTAAGTAATGTTGTAAACATTCACCTTAATCAAGTTCTGATTGGGTCAAGTACATTAAGCAATGGTATATACGTATTAAACCAACCGCAGATTTTCAATGTCCAGAATACACACAAAAGAAAGTCTCCGGAAATCAATCAGACTTTCTTATGGCATTGTAGACTGGGTCACATCAATGAGAGAAGGTTGACGAAGTAACATACAGAAGGATATTTGAATCCGTTCGAATATCAATCGTATACCACTTGTCAATCCTGTCTCAAAGGAAAGATGACAAAGACTCCGTTCACTGGACACGGAGTAAGGGCGAGCGAGCTCTTGGGACTCGTACACAGCGATGTGTGCGGTCCAATGTCTACACATGCGCGAAGCGGTTATTCTTACTTCATTACTTTTACGGATGACTTTCCAAGGTACGGTTATGTCTTCTTAATGAAACATAAGTCCGAAGCCTTTGGAAAATTCCAGGAATATAAGAATGAAGTAGAAAAACAAACCGGCAAAAGTATCAAGATTCTAAGATCGGATCGAGGTGGTGAATACTTGAGTGCCGAGTTCCTGGACTATTTAAAAGAGAATGGAATTCTCTCTCAGCTTACTCCTCCATACACTCCGCAACATAACGGTGTATCGGAGAGACGGAACCGAACCCTATTGGATGTGGTACGGTCCATGAAGAGTAACACTGAGTTACCGCGATCATTCTGGGGATATGCGCTAGAATCAGCCGCATACCTTTTGAACCGAGTTCCCACTAAGCCTGTACCTACCACACCATATGAGTTATGGAGTGGGAAGAAACCCTATCTTCAATATCTGAAGATCTGAGGATGTCCAGCTTTTGTCAAAAAGCAGCATGCGGATAAACTCGAGGCACGCTCAGTACTGTGCAAGTTTGTGGGATACCCAAAGAACACCAGGGGGTATCTTTTCTACCACGCAGAGGAACAAAAAGTCCTTTTTTCTCGTAATGCCCACTTTCTAGAACACCAGTTCTTGGAAAAGGAAATTAGTGGGAGCACAGTAGAACTGGAAGAAATTCCAGAACCACAGACTATTACTGAAAGCTTAGTGGAACCAGAGGGTTCAAAAGAACAGGACATTCCTACGCCGCTCCGCAGGAGTAGTAGGCAGTCTCATCCGCCCGAGAGATACTACGGTTTTCTCATAGACGGGGATAGAGAGGATTGCATCATAGATTATGATGAGTCTACTAGCTTCCAGCAGGCCGTTCAGAGCGTTGACTCGGTAAAATGGCTGGATGCAATGCGGACCGAAATGGAGTCCATGTACACCAACAAAGTATGGACGTTGGACATTGCTCCAGACGGGGTAAAACCCGTAGGATGCAAGTGGATCTTCAAAAGGAAGATTGGTGTAGATGGACAGGTTGAGACCTATAAAGCTAGACTTGTTGCAAAGGGTTTCCGTCAAAGACCTGGCTTGGACTATGACGAAACATTTTCTCCAGTGGCTATGCTGAAATCCATTCGGATCCTTCTTGCCATTGCTTCCTTCCACGATTATGAGACCTGGCAGATGGACGTAAAGACCGCTTTTCTAAATGGAAATTTAGAGGAGTGTGTCTATATGGACCAACCAGAGGGTTTCATTCAGAGTGGGAACAGCGGAAAGGTGTGCAAGTTGCTTAAGTCCATCTATGGACTAAAGCAGGCATCGCGGAGTTGGAACATCTGTTTTGATGAGACGGTCAAGGAATTTGGCTTTATCAAAAATCCAGATGAACCATGCATCTATAGTAGATTTGTAGCGAGAACTGTAGTATTCCTCGTTTTATACGTGGATGACATTCTCTTAATAGGAAATGACATTCCTATGCTACAATCTGTCAAGGGGTTCTTGTCACACAGGTTCTCCATGAAAGACCTGGGTGATGCCTCATACATCCTGGGGATCCGGATCCATCGTGATAGATCCAAGAGGATATTAGGACTTTCACAGTCCAGGTACATCGACACCATACTGAAGAGATTCAGAATGGAAGATTCCAAGCGCGGTAACCTGCCGGCTTGTCACGGGATCACCCTCTCTAAAAAGATGTCTCCCAAGACTGATTTGGAGATGGATCGCATGTCTATTATACCCTACGCTTCTGCGGTAGGCTCTATAAGTATGCGATGTTGTGTACCAGACCGGATGTTGCTTATGCACTGAGTGTGGTAAGCCGGTATCAGTCAAACCCTAGGGAGAAACACTGGATAGCGGTAAAGAACATTCTCAAGTACCTGAGAAGGACTAAGGAGATGTTCTTAGTGTATGGCGGAAAAGACCTCCAGATCGAGGCCGTTGCTAACTCCAGCTTCCAGAGTGACAAGGATGATTCCAAGTCCATGTCGGGTTTTGTCTTTACCCTCAATGGAGGGGCGGTGTGTTGGAAGAGTTCCAAACAGGAAACCGTTGCAGACTCGACGATGGAAGCGGAATACATCGCTGCATCTGATGCCGCAAAAGAAGATGTCTGGATGAGGAAGTTCTTGAAAGAACTTCAGGTGGTTCCGTCCATTGTTGATCCAATACCTCTGTATTGCGACAACAACGGGGCTATAGCTTTAGCGAAGGAACCCAGGTCCCATCAGAGATCCAGACACATCTTGAGGCGGTATCACCTGATCAGGGAGATCGTGGATCGTCAGGAGATCGAGATTCGGAGGGTTGCTTCAGAAGATAACACTGCAGATCCATTCACCAAGGCCTTGCCCCAGACTCAGTTCGAGCGACTGATCGAGATGATAGGTCTTCGATACGCCAGTACATGGCCTTAGTGCAAGTGGGAGATTGTTAGTGTATATGCCCTAGAGGCCATTACTGTATCATACTAGTTTGTATATTACTTAATGGAAGCTTGGGATATTCACCTTGTATATACAATCTTGCTCAAAATAGTAGTATGCTACTTGGTTTATTTCTACTTCAATGTGTACTTGTGTTTATTTTAGTATATCACCTATACACATTAGTGGAGCCCTTAGGATCTTTGCTTGATTACCAGCGTTGTGATGGCAGTCACACTAGTGGGGGCTGGGTAATCTATAAGCACATCCTTATGCAGGTCCCTAGTCGCAGGACTATCGAGACAGGGCATCGATACTCCGGAGTAGACTAGCGCATGCGCTTCTCATCCCAGTGTGGGAGACGGTCTGTCCCACAGTCGTTAGTACGTCGTACTGGAGATAGTATGCGGGTGCTCGTTAGGTTACGAGTACACTGGACAGGACTCATCGGGAACTGACCGGTTGGTATTATACCTATCGTCAGTTATCAGTTCCCAGGTGACATGAGTACAGCTTAGTCCGCTGACTTGACACTGTCACTTCGCCTCGAGTGTGTTCCCACTGTACTTTGATTACTACCCTACCACGGCTCAAAGGAGTCGTGCAAACAGGTAGTAGTTGGGTGCAGTCCCGAAACACTTGGAGGCAGTGACGGTTAAACAGAATTCGTCTCTCCCGGTATTGGGGGTTGACATCGCGCTGTGTCAGCCATTACACGAGTAGTCCCTGGCCAGGGCAAGCGAGATATACTGGTAGGCATCCAGTGTTATCTCAGGGTGTATTGGGCTTCACTCCGACACGACTTGTACCGCTATTAGGGGACTGACGTTTACCGCCCCCTAGGCCCGCCATGCGATGTATCAGACAAACAGACCGGACTGTACGGAGACTGTCACATTCAAGCTCAGTAGGAGTTCAGATGGGTTTCACCTCATCAGTCTTCTTGTCGGCATCTACTTGGGGACCGTTACGCACAGCTAGTGCCACTTGCGGTCTGTGGTTAAACCCACTGCCAGCGTAGTGTCGAGTCTTTACAGTCCCACACAGAAAGCTATTCGCCTTTAAGCAAAAGAGTAGAGGTCGCATGGTTTTGCGACAGGTCGCATGGTTTTGCGACAGGGTCCAGTCACATCCGTGCACTTGTGCACGTACAGTGTCCGGACAGTTAACACTAGCGGGCTTTGGTTTAAGCCAGATCCTAGTGTACGTTTTGGGATTGGTTTTATCTCGTTTGTATTCGTGTTCCTCGGAACGCGGATGCGGGTGTGTATGCACAGTTGACAGAGAGACAGAGGCAGAGTATTCTCATTAGGGGTTGTTGACTGTTGACAGTTGACTGTTGACCATTGACTTTTGCTTAACCCTAATGAGAATAAGATATATGATTAACATTAATATTAATTAAGTATTATAGTGACATGGTTGTTGAGGGGTTGATTTTGTTGACTTGTTGACTTTGTTGACCGGTTGACTAGGTTGGACTAGTTGACCATCATCATGACAATGACTATCATTCCATGGCAAAGACTTTTGCTTGCTTGTTTATTTATGCAAAATGAGTGCATGAAATGATATAGCCATTTTGACTTAAACCATTTACACAATACTTGATTACTATTTTTGTTATGATGGCTTTTGGATTATGAGAGGTGAGAATGAGAAGAGTATCGTTGATTCTATCATTTGCTTTCTCTCTCTTGAGCTCTCTCATTCTCAAGCTCTCCCTCTTGCTCTTGCTCTCTCTACCTCAAGGCAAACCATTCTCATATGTTGAGACTCATTGCCTTAGAGATAAAAAGACACCAAAACATTCCTCTACTCATTCTAGTTCATAAGGTTTAGCAAACCGAGTGAACTAGTTTCTTCAAAATTCGAAGAAGAAGCCAAAGGTAGAAGCTTTCAGGTGGTTCGATCTTCGGCGCAAGGAGACAATGGGGTGAAGCCGATCCGGACAACCATCGAGGCTTGAAGACGAAGGAGTTCAAGAAAGAAAGGTATAACCCCCTAACCGAGTAGTTAACAACTCCTAGTTAGGTTGTTAGTTAGATGTTTAACAAACATCCGGTTTTGAGTCCATGTTACGGCCTCTAGAAAATCGTTTTTCACCAAATTCCGCAAGCCCGTAAGTACCGGGAGAGGTAGCATGGACTTACATGTTGATGAAGCCCTTAGGATTATGCTTGACTGCCTGGATTATGATGTTGATCATACTAGTGGGGCCTGGGCAGACTATAAGCATATCTATTAATAGTTCCTAGTCAAGGGTATATCGAAGCAGGGCATCGATATTACCAGAGTAGACTAGTGCGTACGTTTCTTGACCCTGTGGGCTATGGTTGATCCCATAACCATTGGTGTTCGACATCAAAGATTGTACACAGGTGCTCATTGGAGAATGGGTACACCGAACAGGACTCACCGAGAACTCCTAGATGGTATATATTGTTGGAGATAGTGTCCTCAGAGTCAATTATTGGATCACAGGCACGTGATTGCAATGATTGAGGGAGGACCTGTCCCAATAGGACAGTCTTACTCGAGATGATAGTATGCTATCTGGTTTATCTTTATCATCGTGTACTGCTTTATGTGACCTTACGAGTCGCTATTACACGTTGATAGAGCCCTTAGGATTCTTGCTTGACTACCAGCAGTATGAGGGCGATCATATACGTGAGAGCTGGAGTCTATAAGCACATCCTTAAAAGGTCCCTAGTCGTGGGAGTTTCGAGACAGGGGCATCGATACTCCGGAGTAGACTAGTGTATACAGTCGAGACCCCGACGAGGGGCGGTGGCCGGTCTCACAAGCCACTGGTGTCAGTTGGTTCACCTAAGATGTATACAGGTGCTCATTGGGTTATGAGTACACCGGACAGGACTCGCCGGGAACCTGCTAGTTTGGATTATACCAGACGTCAGATAGCAGTTCCCTGGTGACATGTGTACAGGTTAGTTCATCGACCTGAGATCGTCATTTGTCTCGTGTGAGTTCCCACTGTGCTTTGATTACTACCCTACCACGGCTCAAAGGAGTCGTGCAAACAGGTTTTAGTTGGGTACAATCCCGAGCCATATGGAGGCAGTGAGCGGATCTGCAGGGGTTCGTCTCTCCCGGTATTGGGGGTGAGGCCGCGCTGTGTCTAGGAGAGCCAGAACATGAAAAGTCCTTGGCCAAGGCAGGAGATTTGCTGGTAGCTATTCCAGTAGTATCTCAGGATGTTCTGGGCTACACTCTGACACGACTTGTACCGCTATTGGGGGTCTGACTTTTACCAACCCCCTAGGCCCGCCATGCAATGCTCATAGACGAACGGACCGGACTGTACGGATATTGTCACTGACAGGCTCAGTAGGGTGTCAGGATGAGTTTGCTCATCGACATCCCTTTTGGTCAGTACCTGGTAGCCCGTTACGTATTGGCTTATACCTCTGACGTGCTAGTGGTTAAATCCACAGCCATAGTATTGACGAGTCTTTAGAGTCCACCACACACAGTTACTTAAGTTTCGGGCGAAACGCTGTAGAGGCCGTATGGAGATATGGCAGGGTTCGATCAGATACGTGCGGTATTGCACGGATCGTGATCGGACGGATTTTACTAGCCGGCTTTGGCTTAAGCCGGATCCTAGTATTAGATAGTATAGATATTGTCTCTTTGCATTTGTGTTCAGTGGGAATACAAATGTGGGCATGTATTTGCAGTAGCGGGGTTTTCCTGTAATTTATTACGGGATCAGTTTTCTGAAGTTGCCAGTTTGCATTTCGTTCCGGCCGGTTTTCTTTTGTTCCTTCGCGGCCGGACTTTCCGATGGAGGGGGGTATTTGCACATTTGCAAATAACTTATTTATGGAGGGGTATCTTGCATAAGTGTGGCTTCATAATTATTCTTTCATCATGAGATGCTTTTCTTGTCCATTTCATTGCTTTTCATATGATGGTTGTTTGATTTGATGAGAAATGAAATGGGTGTGACCATTTTATATTGTTTTATTCTTTTTTCCTTCTCTTGATGAAGATTCCTATTTGAACTCCTCCACCATTCCATTCATGAGGTCGGCCACTTTGGGTAGAAGGGGAGAATGAGGGAATTCATATTATGTGTGGAAATTGATTCATCTCATTTTCCATTTCTTTTGCTTGCCAAAATTCCAAAGCTCTTTCCATGGTTCATTCTCTATTCCTCCATCCATGGCAACTTCTAAAACCCTAAAGAGACAATCCACTACACTATATCTACAGCAAACCTTGGACGCGTCGGCTAGCCAACTTCGCGCCCGAGTTGCCTCGGTCAAGAGGTGGGAGCCCGTAAAAGATTCCGGCTACGTGGTGCCCTTTTCGACGAGGTCGCAACGGACGGAGATTCCGCGGGAGATCGGAGTGGAGACGAAGACCGAAGGACATGGATCGCTTGGTATACTTCTCTACCCATCTTGTATTTTGCTAGTAGCTAGGTTAATGGCCCGATCCGGGTTAAAAGTGCGCGGTGGTGCCGGTTTGCTAGTTTGCAAAGTTTTTGTTTCCGCGTTTCCGGCGTCGGATCGACGGCCGGGGCGCCCCCGCGGACCTACATTGGTATCAGAGACACGCCATTAACCATGCCTAGCTTGCTCTAGTATGTTTAAAACCCGATCGAACAAAAATCGCAAAATCCGTATTTTCAGTGCACTGGTTTCAGTCGAATTTTTTTTTAGCTCCAAAAATTTTTCAGGTTGTCTCAGAATACTGTGCATGGATATCGAAGCAATCTGTGAAAATTTGGTCGCGCGATCTCTCCATACCGCCGCGGAACTGCGGCCAAACCCATACTTGGGCCGCGGTTCCGCCGCTCTTTTGATTGATCACTTGATCAAAATTTTGCAGATAGCTTATGAGTTAAAAATAGGGGTTTTGGGATATTCTTTTTGGGCCCAGATTTTCTGTGAGTGCTACAGTACTGCTTGGGGCCCACTTTGATAAATTTGTTCGATCGGATATTTTAAACTTGCTAGTTCACAGTATTTACATTATATCTGCGACCGTGAATGTCACTCGATCGGTAAATCCAGTCTATCTGCTATAGCCCTTTTAGACGGATTTGCGAATGTGACATTCACGTTGATGTTCTGTGTTGTGCTGTGATGTTGCGGATCGGTCGTGGGGATAGCCTGGTTGCAGTATTAGTACAGTTTTATTTTATATGTACATTTGATATTGCGGGGCGAGCGTCCGACATATGGACTGCCGTCACTGCCTGTTTGTATTATTCTTTTGGGGCACGACCAGGTTGCGGTCGATGTACCCATTGTATGTATATTTTACTTTCTGTACTAGGATTACCCCGCGGAGGGGTGCACGGATAGCCGGGTTCTAGAGGGCAATGAGACCACATCTCATGGCATTGAGACGGAGGGGGCTTTACTCTAGAATTGGCGGGCTATTCGCCGCACTCGTAGGGGGTACAGGTTAACCCAGGAGGGGTGCCCAAGTTACCGGATTCCGTGAAGTGCTGGGTGGTCCATTCACGTTGCTGAAGGGGCTGCCTCGCTTCAGGTTTTGGCGGGTAACTTGCCGCGCCCGTAGGGGTCTAGGATTTTCATTGCACAGGCTATCCACACGACCAGGGGAACGTCGGGTTTCAGTAGCGGCTCTGTGAAACCCGGGGATCCCAGATATCTGTATTGTTCTGTGATGCTGCTGTACATTTCTGTGATGCTGCATTTTTATCACGCCTTGAGCGAAAATTATATATTATATATATACTAGTAGATGTTGTATATGTTTTGCATCCGCGCTAGTCCAGTCCCTGCTCTGTCGTTAGTTAGCTAACCTAACGGGTGATGACGGGACCCAGTGGCGAATGCGGATGGCATATACGTACGTCATTATTTTCGTTCTTTTATGGTGTGATCAATTGATGGGACTGCGTTGATTTGGATCAATGCAAGATAAACAAACCTATTTGATGTTGTTGGAATATTTTTCAAAAAGTTGTTATTGCAAGGGCGTTCTCTTTTATTTTGCACAATGGTATTCAGTTGGAATATCCTGCTCCTCAGTCGACGAGGCAAGGGCCGAGATCCCTTCACCGGGAGTGACCCCTTGGACAAAAGTTTGCGTCAGGGCAATAACTTCACTATAGCCGATTATTTTTGCTTTGCATCGTGGTATTCAGTTGGAATATCCTGCACCTCATTCTACGGGGAAAGAGCCGAGATCCCTTCACCGGGAGTGACCTCTTTAGCAAAGGTTTTCGTCACTATATTTTTCTAAAAAGCTATCTGTTCCTTCAACGATATCAAGTTCATTACGTTAAAGGTTTTCGCCAGAAACCATTCGTAGCCCTCCATCATTTCTGTTAAATATTCGGTAGTATTCAAGCTATGTATTTTGACCTCACGCCAAGGCATAGTGTTTGGTAGCTGCCGGGTATTTATCTGTTGCATAGATAGATGCGTTGGTTTGGGACAGTCGTACTACTATTTTGGCCTACGTCAAGGGTATGTACGGGTGGGTTCAAATTAACCTGGACAATGATGGGTAGAACTTGACATGTGACTTATGATATTTTGACCTCACGCCAAGGTCATAAGAGCATGGGGCAAAAATCCACATCGGGAGTTTCAAAAGAACTGAAACTTGCCAGATATGCGCATACCTTCTGGAGTGTGATAATATGAGCGGATTCCGTCACGTTATCATGCGATGATAGTTGGGTCCCGATTCCCACTAATGAGTTGGTTTACTCCTCGGGTTATCCCGGCTAATTCTTCTTTCAGGTTTGGGGAAGAATTTGACGTTACAGTGGGAGGTTTCCAGATTAGATAAAGTGATAACCATTCTGATCTAGGTTAGAGTGCACGCTGAGTGTTTCTTTTCTCTCTCTCTTTGGCAGCGACCATTGACCCGACCCTAGACTATGACTCAGAGACCAAGTTGACCGAACCTTCTTTAACACTGGCTTTTGGATTGTCAGAGTTGCAAACCTCATTGCCACTCCTACTTTTACCCTTTTCTCCAGAACACCCCGTATTACTACGAACATCCACTTCCATTGGACAAATCCAACGTATGGTTATATACGAACTTGAAGGAATTCGAGGATGGTTTCCGGTTCTGGAGAAAACGAATAGGACTATTCAGTTGTCTTTTCTTTTCACCTTCTCTCATTGCGAGTACTCCTTGGTTTAGGAGATAGTACACCTATTACGCAAATTGGATAGTCTTCTTACAAACCATAGGCAGGTGCCGACCGGTAGGGAATGAAGAAAACCAATTAGCCTAAACGGTGTACAGAAGGTATTAAGTTAAGACAAAGCAAGGGATTAGTAAGAGGGCAAAGTAAATTAGGACTGCTATTCACGACCGAACCAAGTATTTCTTCGCCAATCCTAAATCACCTTTGTATTTCTCCAGGACACTCCGTATCACCACGAAGATCCCAAGTTTATTGGATAATCCATCGTATGGTTATATACGAACTCGAAAGGAACTTGTTCCAGTTCGGGGATGGATCCTGGTTCAGGAGAAATAGGAATAAGGTTTATTCGGTTGTCTTTTATCTTCACCTTCTCTCGCATTGCGAGTGCTCCTAGGATTAGGACAGTACACCCATTATGCTTATTGGATAGTCTTCTTCCAAACCATAGGCTGGTGCCGAACGGTAGGGAAGGAAGAAAACCATTTGGCCTAAAGGGGTGTACAGAAGGTATTGACTAAAGACATATAAAAGGATTTGGAGAGATGGCAAAGAAATATATGGTTACAGTTGTGAATATGGACAATGGAAGAGGCATTACTAGGAATACCAGAATACCCCATCGAAACATTTCAATGTTTCAGTTTCACTGTGTACTGTTAAAAGAAAACTGATTTCCCAATTAGATACTTGCTCCAGGATATGTATTTACCAGGTTTGATTCTCACATCTGTATGGTTTTACAGATGATGAGTGGGAGTGAGTTATTGGGAATTGGGTGACCATCCTCATTATATCGGGATTCGTTGTAATTGGTGATATTTGAGGAAGTCACCTGGGTTGTTTGCCGGTCGGCAAATATTTGGTTTTGAATATTCGTTGTTATGCACCAATTTCAAATTGATATATCTGTACGTCTATTTTTATAGAGTGAGATATACTTTTTTGAAATTATGTCTATGACATTTACCTATATCAGTGGATGGTTAGGTAAGGAGCATTGAACAGCGGTGTAATTCTTCTTAACCATAAGTACAGTTTTCAACCTACGACACACAGTGAATGAGTCACTAGACTCGGGGACTTATACAGAGTATTGTATATTGTCCAGTGTCCATTAGGACAGAGGGGTTGGTCCTCGTACTATATTCTGTTTACTTATGACTTCTCCGGTTCTTAGACAGGTGTTTCGTAGAAACACAGGGTCCAAGTTTTGAGAAGTTATGGGTATAAGAATAAAGTAGAGAACCAGGTATTGCAAGTATCGGGATTCTTTAAGGTGATCGAAGATGTAGATACTTATGGATGGTATTCAGTTGATAGTAATGATTAAGAGAACTTGCTTCTCTTTCAGGTTACTCATAATTGGAAGTACTCCTAAGTTGAGTAACGCTGATCCGCCTCCTTCCATTTAGTTGAAATGCACTGGAAACAGCTGCATGATTTGAATCTGGTTCAATTAAATCAGTGCCTCTGTTTCTGTATTGGATATAGAACAGTTCATATCTTGACATTGTTAAGGTACGGGGAGTTGTCTGGCTTATGCTTAAAACCAGACTCCGGATAACTCAAGGCACGTTTCTGTAATGGCTGTTTGTGGGTTGACCCGGGCTATGACGAGGGTTGACTTTCTACCATCTGTAAGATCAATAGTGATATTGTTCTTGAATCGCCACAGTTTTAATAAAAATGGATTTTTTCAAAAAACAGTAGTGGGAGTATGGTAGAACTGGAAGTGATTCCAGAACCACAAACGATTACTGAAGATTTGATAAGAACCTAAAGATTCAATCTGGTTTGACATTCCATTGGCCACTCCGCAAATATAGTGGGTAACCTCAGGCACTCAAGAGGTACTTCGGTATGCTCAAGGACGGTGGCAGGGAGGTTCTTGTTTACCCAGACTTTCCATTGCTGTTGTTCCAGACTGTGAGACCTGGCAGGAGGATGAATATAGCGTCGTTCTAAACTAGCTTTAGAAGTGCATGTGTATATGACTCTGCCAGAGGGTTGTCATAGTCAGTGGGAGCAGCGGAAGCATTAGTGGACATCAGGCTTATGTCTATTTATAGACTAGAGCAGATATAGCGGAGATAGATTATCTATTTCTGATGTGACAGTCATAGGTTTGACTTCATCAGAATAGGGGATGGATCTGTTAAGAAGGTAGTAAGGTGTGATGTCCTGGTATTTGATGACATACACAGAGTAGGAAGTGATATTCCTATACTACGATCGGTTATACTTTGGTCGTCACACAGTAGTTTCTCCATATAGGAATTGGATCTTATATCGTACATTCTGGTTACTAGATCTATAGATTTAGATTTGGGTGGTTTCCCAATCTGGGTACTTAGACAGCATTCTATGTGTATTTAGAATGGACGACTCCTGGCACGGTAGTATACGTGCAGGTGATGGAGTCACCCTCTCTAAAGGTGTCTTACAGACTAAAGGGGAGAGGGATGTGCATGATTGGCAGATCATTTGCTTAGGTAATTGAGTCAATCATGAGATGTCAAGTACCACACCAGATGATGTTCTTGCAGTAGATGCAATAAGTTGATATTGATCCAATCCTAGAGAAACAGTCGGAAGCAGTTTTAGAACATAAGTGGATGTTCTAGGGATATGATAACGACAGCCTCATTCGGGAGACAGTTATCATTCCAGGCTTCCAAGGTGACCTGGATGGCAGAGTGGCTGTCAGAGTTATAGTTTTCCCTCTGAAGAGAGGCAGTATTTTGGACAGGTGGTCCAGGTGGATACTGAGGGAAGGCATGGCGCAGGATACTGATTAAGTTCAGTTGACGATACAGTCTAAGAAATTTGGGATTTGGAGTTCACTTATGAGCTAGGTCTCATCAGACATCCAGACACATTCTAAGACAGGTATTTCTCATTTCGGGAGATGGCTTTCTCCGCGAACTTGAGATAAAGAGAGACATAGAAAGAAATACCAGAGCGGATCCACTCACTGAGGCTATTCCTCGAACGCAATAGTTTCGCAAACGAGCTTTGTGAGACTGACTAGTAGAGGAGTTGGGTGTTCGGTATCACATGGGCTGTGAGTATGCGACATCGCAATAATTAGCCTTGAGTGCAAGTGGGAGATTGTTGGAGATAGTGCCCTCAGATTCAATTATTTGATCACAGGCATGTGATTGCAATGATTGAGGGAGGACCTGTCCCAGTAGGACAGTCTTACTCGAGATGATAGTATGCTATCTGGTTTATCTTTATCATCGTGTACTGCTTTAGATGACCTTACGAGTCGCTATTACACGTTGATAGAGCCCCTAGGATTCTTGCTTGACTACCAGCAGTATGAGGGCGATCATATACGTGAGAGCTGGAGTCTATAAGCACATCCTTAAAAGGTCCCTAGTCGTGGGAGTTTCGAGACAGGGGCATCGATACTCCGGAGTAGACTAGTGTATACAGTCAGACCCCGACGAGGGGCGGTGGCCGGTCTCACAAGCCACTGGTGTCAGTTGGTTCACCTAAGATGTATACAGGTGCTCATTGGGTTATGAGTACACCGGACAGGACTCGCCGGGAACCTGCTAGTTGGGATTATACCAGACGTCAGATGGCAGTTCCCTGGTGACATGTGTACAGGTTAGTTCATCGACCTGAGATTGTCATTTGTCTCGTGTGAGTTCCCACTGTGCTTTGATTACTACCCTACCACGGCTCAAAGGAGTCGTGCAAACAGGTTTTAGTTGGGTATAGTCCCGAGCCACATGGAGGCAGTGAGCGGATCTGCAGGGGTTCGTCTCTCCCGGTATTGGGGGTAAGGTCGCGCTGTGTCTAGGAGAGCCAGAACATGAAAAGTCCTTGGCCAAGGCAGAAGATTTGCTGGTAGCTATTCCAGTAGTATCTCAGGGTGTTCTGGGCTACACTCCGACACGACTTGTACCGCTATTGGGGGTCTGACTTTTACCAACCCCCTAGGCCCGCCATGCGATGCTCATAGACGAACGGACCGGACTGTACGGATATTGTCACTGACAGGCTCAGTAGGGTGTCAGGATGAGTTCGCTCATCGACGTCCCTTTTGGTCAGTACCTGGTAGCCCGTTACGTATTGGCTTATACCTCTGACGTGCTAGTGGTTAAATCCACAGCCATAGTATTGACGAGTCTTTAGAGTCCACCACACACAGTTACTCAAGTTTCGGGCGAAACGCTGTAGAGGCCGTATGGAGATATGGCAGGGTTCGATCAGATACGTGCGGTATTGCACGGATCGTGATCAGACGGATTTTACTAGCCGGCTTTGGCTTAAGCCGAATCCTAGTATTAGATAGTGTAGATATTGTCTCTTTGCATTTGTGTTCAGTGGGAATACAAATGCGGGCATGTATTTGCAGTAGCGGGGTTTTCCTGTAATTTATTACGGGATCAGTTTTCTGAAGTTGCCAGTTTGCATTCCGTTCCGGCCGGTTTTCTTTTGTTCCTTCGCGGCCGGACTTTCCGATGGAGGGGGGTGTTTGCATATTTGCAAATAACTTATTTATGGAGGGGTATCTTGCATAAGTGTGGCTTCATGATTATTCTTTCATCATGAGATGCTTTTCTTGTCCATTTCATTGCTTTTCATATGATGGTTGTTTGATTTGATGAGAAATGAAATGGGTGTGACCATTTTATATTGTTTTATTCTTTTTTCCTTCTCTTGATGAAGATTCCTATTTGAACTCCTCCACCATTCCATTCATGAGGTCGGCCACTTTGGGTAGAAGGGGAGAATGAGGGAATTCATATTATGTGTGGAAATTGATTCATCTCATTTTCCATTTCTTTTGCTTGCCAAAATTCCAAAGCTCTTTCCATGGTTCATTCTCTATTCCTCCATCTATGGCAACTTCTAAAACCCTAAAGAGACAATCCACTACACTATATCTACAGCAAACCTTGGACGCGTCGGCTAGCCAACTTCGCGCCCGAGTTGCCTCGGTCAAGAGGTGGGAGCCCGTAAAAGATTCCGGCTACGTGGTGCCCTTTTCGACGAGGTCGCAACGGACGGAGATTCCGCGGGAGATCGGAGTGGAGACGAAG
This sequence comes from Agapanthus africanus, assembly GCA_030015575.1. Taxonomy (NCBI): domain Eukaryota; kingdom Viridiplantae; phylum Streptophyta; class Magnoliopsida; order Asparagales; family Amaryllidaceae; genus Agapanthus; species Agapanthus africanus. Next base: position 294,244,419 of record JASDDO010000029.1, read on the forward strand.
ACCGAAGGACATGGATCGTTTGGTATACTTCTCTACCCATCTTGTATTTTGCTAGTAGCTAGGTTAATGGCCCGATCCGGGTTAAAAGTGCGCGGTGGTGCCGGTTTGCTAGTTTGCAAAGTTTTTGTTTCCGCATTTCCGGCGTCGGATCGACGGCCGGGGCGCCCCCGCGGACCTACATATATACATATTGTCAGATAGCAGTTCTCTGGTGACACTTGTACAGGTTAGTCTGTAAACCCGAGATCGTCATAGTGTCTTGTGTGATTCCCACTGTGCTTTGATTTTCTCCCTACCACGGCTCTACTGAGTTATGCAAATAGATGGATTTTGGGTACAGTCCCGAATCACATGGAGGTAGTGAGCGATAGGAGGGGTTTCTTCTCTCCCGGTATAGGGAGTTGATGTCGTGCTATGCTTGATCGGCCATAACAGCAAATCCCTGGCCAGGGTTCTCGAGATTTACTGATAAGAGTTATCAGTAATTTCTCGAACCGTTATGGGCCGTAAATCAGCATGACTTATAAAGTTACCGGGATCTGACATTTACCACCCTTAGACTTCATATGCGACGTATCAGATGAAAAGACCGGACTGTACGGTAAGTGTTGGTTACAGGCTCGTTAGGGTTGTGATGAGTTCTTTCGTCGGCCACCCATTTCATCATGTACCTGGGTAGTCGTTACGCACAGCTAGTGCCGCTGACGTGCTTGTGGTTAAACCCACTGCCAGCGTACTGTCGAGTCTTTAAAGTCCCACACAGAGGGTTCTCTGGTTCAGACAAAAGATGTATAGGCCGTAAATTGTTACGGTGGGGTTTCGATCATGTTCCTGTAATGGTTACAGGAATAATGATCGAAAGGATAATACTGGTAGGTTTTGGTTTAATCCGGATACCGGTATTATATTATTGGATTATTTGTATTCGTATTTTTCGGAATTCAGATACGGGTATACTTATACGGTATACAGTGGAGGGGTATTCTTGTAATAGTACAAGAACACCTTCTAGAAGGAGACACCTCATAATTGGATATTTATTTTATGAAAATAAATAAATGAGGTGGAATTTGGAGAGAGAGTCAAAGCATGGATGAAGGAATAGCCCACTTGCACTAAGGCCTGTAGTTGGTGCAATAAGTACCCACTGTCTACATTAGAACCAGTTGCCAGCGTAATGCATGCCCAACATCTCGAACAGTTTCTCAAACTGGATTTAAGGGATGGCCTTAGTGAATGGGTCTGCTGTGTTATCTTTCGTGTCTACTCTCCGCACCTTGATGTCCTGGCGATCCACTATTTTCCTGATGAGGTGATACCGCCTCAAGATATGTCTGGATTTCTGATGGGACCGCGGTTCCTTTTACCAAAACCATGGCTCCATTGTTATTGCAATACAGAGGTATTGGATTAGCAATGGATGGAACCACCTGAAGTTCAAAAATGAACTTCCTCATCCAGACTGCTTCTTTTGCGGCATCATTAGCAGCAATATACTCAGCTTCCATCATGGAGTCAGTGACGGTATCTTGTTTGGAACTCTTCCAACATACCGTCCCTCCATTTAGGGTAAATACAAACCCTGAGATGGACTTACTATCATCCTTGTCGCTCTGGAAGATGGAGTCGGTAAAGCCCTCCATTTGGAGATCTCCGTTACCATACACCAAGAACATTTCTTTAGTTCTTCTCAAGTACTTTAGAATGTTCTTCACAGCAGTCCAGTGTTTCTTCCCTGGATTGGATTGATACCTGCTTACTGCACTCAGTGCATAAGCTACATCTGGGCGAGTACACAACATCGCATACATTATAGATCCTACCGCCGAAGCGTAGGGTATAATGCTCATGCGAGCCCTCTCCTCATCAGTCTTTGGAGATATCTCTTTGGAGAGGGTGATCCCGTGACAAGCTGGTAAATTACCCCGCTTGGAATCTTCCATACTAAATCTTTTTAGTATGGTGTCTATGTATCTCGATTGGGACAATCCTAATAATTTCTTAAATCTATCTCTATAGATCTTGATTCCCAGAATGTACGGGGCATCACCCAGGTCTTTCATGAAGAACCTCTGCGATAAGAATAGTTTGACCGATTGTAGCATACGAATATCATTTCCTATTAAGAGAATGCCGTCCACGTACAATACGAGGAATGTAACAGTACTCTCTATAATCCTTTTATAAATACATGGTTCATCTACATTTTTGATAAAACCAAACTCTTTGATTGTATCATCAAAGCAAATGTTCCAACTCCGTGATGCCTACTTTAATCCATAGATGGATTTAAGCAACCTGCATACTTTTCCGCTGCTCCCACTATCAATGAAGCCTTTTGGCCGATCCATAAAAATGCATTCTTCTAAATCAACATTTAGAAATGCCGTTTTAACCAGATCTTATAGTCATAGTGAGCAGCTATAGCAAGCAAGATCCGAATGCATTTGAACATCGCGACTGGTGAAAAGGTTTCATCATAGTCCAAGCCTGGTCTTTGATGAAATTCTTTTGCGACTAGCCTAGCTTTATAGGTCTCCACCCGACCATCCACACCGATCTTTCTCTTAAAGATCCATTTGCACCCTATGAGTTTTACTCCAGAAGGTGCAACCTCCAAAGTCCACACTTTATTGGTGTGCATGGATTCTATTTCAGATCTCATGGCATCCAGCCACTTCACTGAGTCACCACTCGTGATAGCTTGCTGAAAACTAGTAGGGTCATCATCATCCATGATGCAATCTTCTCTATCACCATCAATTAGATAACCGTAGTATCTATCAGGTGGGCGAGAAGTCCTACTAGATCTACGGAGTGGTTGAGATTCATCAGGTTCTATTGAAACCTCAGGTTCAACCAAATCATCAGTAGTGAGTGTTTGTAAGACCTTAGTGGTGTTTTTACTGACCAAGACCTGGGTCCAAGTCTTCTCGTGAAGTATCCCATCATATGATATCCGGATGACGTCGAATTTTTCGATCGATTCATCAAAGTCCCATAATTTCCCGAGAGCTCAACACTCATGTACAGTTTAATAATATCCAGTACATGCCACAGTACCTATGAACCAGCCGTAGAAGGGCAAACCCAAGCCTCACTAATGGCACCGCGGGACTGCCGCCAACATTAAGGTTCAAAAGCGTTCGCATGGTCATTATGTCGAGTTAGGGTTTTATTCTTCTAGAGGGTCCACAGAATTACTTGCATGTTTTTCCGAATACTTTAAACTTGGAAGAAAATGGGTTTCTGACATTCGTTCGTTTCCATCGACTCATCATCGTACCTGCGTGAAGTCTTCTCTAGCTGGAATCCATCAATCTGATGACCTCGCATCGGGGTATGCAACTAACCACATGCCCTAGTCGTTCCTCCATGGGTGACTAGCGATCTTCTACCATATCTCTACTTGCAACTCATGCTGCAATAGCTTCAAATATCTGGAGAGATATCTTGTCAGTCGCCGCAACAACTGAATCATTCGTCTGCACGCTGAACAGTGCCTCAATCATCAAGAATAATCGGTGCATTGACGGTCATCACATTCTGGCTGGCCTCTAGCGGTAGCCCGATCCTCTGGTGCTAATCTGCACGTTCGAGAAATTTTTGTAAAAGCAATTCATCAAACGCTCATGGCGCGAAAAACACAATAAAACGACACCCCTATGCAATCGTGTGTCACCGGAATCACGCCCTGGTCAGTCCTCGTCCGTGACAAGCTCGTGCTGACTATAACCCTAGCTGCAGTTCTCTCTGCCAATGCAATCGTGGTAGCAAAACCATAAACCGATATCAATGAGGATAGATCATAGGAATGAATATAATACTGTGCAAGGAAATGTACATCTTAAGGCTTCTTAAGTGGAGTAGCGTATCGTAAGTATGCCGCGGAACATACACACGGTACGTCACTCTACTTAAGTCACCTACTCCATCAACCAAGGTCAACCTACGCGACGAAAGTTCGGGTCTAATACCCCCTCGACCAAGTCTAAGTTCCATAAGGTCAAGCCTAGGTTCCGAATAAATATACACTCTAGACTCCGCATAGTCAAACATAGACTTGAACCAAGGTTAAACCTAGCGCTCTGATACCAACTTTGTCACGACCTGAAATGGCACGTGACTGGCACTTGAATCATATGAAGTCTATAGGACCCCATCTAATTCAAGTAAGCCAAAATCCCAGAAATCTAAACCATTTAAAAGAAGAGAAGGAAAACTTGTTTTTAATAAAAAGTGGTATTAAACATTTTTAAAACAACATCATATTTTCCCGAAAATTTCGGCAGAGTCTCCTTTGTAAAAACTGGCCCTAAACGGGTACAAACATGAATAATACACATAATGAATAAAGGCATCCCCAAACGGGAGCTAGCTCTTCGCCAATTGGTGGTCACAACCACGCAAGCAATATAATATACAACGCCGAAGGACGAGGATCAAAACTCAAAAGGAAAACCAATATCATCAAGAAAACCATAATAATACAAGCGCGACTCTAAGGTCGAAAGAATATACACTGGTCTTCTAAGTCTAATAATAATACAAGTCTGGTTGATGGAGTTACTAGATACAACTGAAATAAATAAATGTACAATGGTGGTCACGATACGAGTGAACCCACCTACCAAAGCAATCACCTGGAAAGAAGCAGTGTGCCAGCAAAGCCGCCAAGAAAACCTGTACGGCAAAACCTGCAAGAAACTGTGGCACAACGGGAGTAAGTTGCCAATGTAGGGTTACTAGACACTGTCACAAGGTTCTATAAGGAATCAACCATGCCCGATTCAAAATTTAGACATGCCGAACAACCCTAACCAAGATCTTAGACTAGAGATTAGGTGAAACAAATAGCAAGTAAACAACTTTACTTCTAAGAGTTAGGGATTACAACCTTTGTAGTCCGTTCCTTCACTTCTAAAGCTCCGTGTTGAGGTCCCTTCGCTGCGATCATCGAGTATCTGAACTCTAGAGAGGCTCCACAAAAGAAAGATGCAAGCTTGCTTTCGATCTTCGATAACAAAGATGGTCTACCTTGAAGAAACTCAAACCCAAGCTCTTGCTTTGCTAATCAAGTATTAGCAAAGCAAACACCCTAATCTAAGTGGCAAGAATAGATGAGGATGATAAAGTAGGAATTTAGCTCTCATTTGTTTTCAATTTCTCACTCATTTTCATCACTTTGCAAAAAGCTAGAAAGGTTTTTCAAGAGAAAGAAGAAGAAGAATCTATTTGTGATGAATAATGAAAAGTGTGTGAGGTTAGAAATGCAACCATGGATTAAGAATGAAAACTTAACCCATGTAGAGAATTAACCATGGTTAAAGGTTGGGTTGGGTCAAACAAATATCTACAAAAAATATCAACACATAATATCTTTGCAAGAAACAAAACAAAAGCTTTTAGAAGCTTCTAGAAAAGATTAACCCAAATCAAACCCTAACCATGTTTAATCTCCACTAATCATGTTGCATTTATAACCATAACATGTTACAATATTATATATCACATATACAATATTTATTGTAACAAAATAAAATAATACAATTAACATATATCACATATATATCAATGTATTACCCGAGTGAGAAAAAGAATCTTTAAGTGAGCTTATATTAGTTAATATAATTTAATATATCAAATATATAATTATACATTAAATTATCAAATCAACACTTGATCCGATAATCCGGCTGTTTCATAAATAACCGACTAATATAATATGTATCAGTTCATCGAATCAACACTTGATCCGATGACCCGGCTTTATCACATATACCCGGCCGATGTCTCATATCGCGAGAATCTAATACGTTATCGCATACACGTATTATTCTCGGTCCCGCACATATCACATATGTGCTCCTACTCCGTTTTGCCTGAGCCAAGAAACCTCTGTGTAGGACTCTAAAGAATCGTCAATATGCCGGCAATAGGTGATGATCATATCAAACACCCACAAGCTGCAAGCGGTCAGCTAAACGTAACATCCACCCAGGTATTGAGCGATCAGAAGATCAACAAGAAAGCATGTACATTCTCCTGCGAATCCAATCAGTAACACTCCCGTACAGTCCGGTCTCTTCATCTGATATGTCGCATATCTCGCCTAGGGGTGGTAAACGTCAGACCCCAGTAGCTTGATAAGTCGTGTCGATATGAGGTCTATAATAGTTTGAGAAACTACTGATAACACTTACCAGTAAATCTCAGCAACCCTGGCCAGGGATTTCCAGTTATAGCCAATCGAACACAGCGCAACATCAACTCCCTATACCGGGAGAGACGAAACCCCTCCTATCGCTCATTGCCTCCATGTGATTCGGGACTGTACCCAAAAGAAACCTTTTTGCACGCACTCTTGGACGTGGTATGATGGAAATCAAAGCACAGTGGGAATCAAACAAGACTCTATGACGATCTCGGGTCTACAGACTAACCTGTACCAGTGTCACCAGAGAACTGCCATCTGACGTGAGGTATAATACCATCTGGGAGTTCGGCGAGTCCGTCCAGTGTACCCAGTCTCCACTGAGCACCCGTATACCTTCTCTGATGTCAAACACCAATGGATATGGGATCATCCATCGCCCATCATATGGGTCAAGAAGCGCATACGCTAGTCTACTCTGGAGTATCGATGCCCTGTCTCGGTACTCTCTCGACTAGGAACATTTGAAAGATGTACTTGGCGACTACACTGTCCCCACTAGTATGATCCGCATCATAGTCCTGGTAGTCAAGTACTCATCCTAAGGGCTTTATCAACATGTAACATAGAGACAATCAGAGTACATGTTAAGATAAAGAGCAACCAGATAGCATACTATCATGTCGAGCAAGAAAGTCCTCCCTATATATGTCCAAGCATCCACTACAATATATATCGTATGTATAGTAATGGCCTCTAGGGCATATATATAACTAACAATCTCCCACTTACACTAGGGTCATCTGTTGTGGTATCGCATACCCAACAATCAGCTGTGGTTGAAGTATCTCATACTCAACCATCCCATAAAAGTATCTACTGGGAAATAGGCCTTTGTGAGTGGATCTGCGCTGTTGTCCTCTGTGTCTACTCTCCTAACCTCGATCTCCCTGGAGATCAACCATCTCCATGATCAGGTGATATTGCCTAAGAATTATATCTGGATTTCTGATGGGACGGGGGTTCCTAGGCCAAAACCATAACTCCATTGTCACACAATGGTTGGAACGAAATTCATCTCATGAACTTATATATATCCAGACTGCCTCTTTGGTAGCATCCTTGGTAACGATGTATCTTGCCTTTAATCGTCTAGTAAGTCACGGTATCTAGCTTGGAACTCTTCCAACATACCGTCCCTCCACTGAGGGTAAAGACAATGCATGCGACTGACATTCAGTCGTCCTTATCACCCTGGAACCTTTTCCAGTGATTCTCCCTAGGATCGATTGATACCATCTCACTACAACTAGTAAGAATCCTAACATCCAATTACATCTATCTCATAGATCAAAACCCAGGATTTAGGAGGTATCACTTTGATCCTTTATGGAGAATCCTTGTGATAAGCGGAGATTGACCGAGCGTAGCATTGAAAACTCCTTCCCTATCAAGAGTATGTCATCCACGTACAATACGAGGATCACCACCATACTCCCTACTACCTTTTTGTATATACAAGGTTCATCTACCATTTTGATGAAGTCAAACTCTTTGACTACCACATCAAAACAGATGTTCCAACTCCGCGATGCCTGCTTTATCCCATAAAGCAACTTGCACACGTTTTCGCTGCTCCCATTGTCTACGAAGCCCTCTGGCTGTGTACTTATAGACGCTCTCTTCTAAATCAACATTTAGAAAAGCTGTCATGACACCCAACCGCCAGAAATCGTAGTCATGGTATGTAGCAATGGCAAGTAGGATCTGGATGGACTTAAGCATGGCTTTGAAAGTCTCAACTTTTCCATGTACACCAAGTAATCTTCTCAAGATATATTTGCTCCTGATGGGGATTTAACCCTTCAGATGAAGCAACCAAAGTCCATACTTTGTTGGTGTATAAGGATTCCATCTCAGATCGCTAAGCATCCAGCCATTCTTACAGAGTCCCACTCCTGATGGCCTGCTCGAAACTAGTTGGGTCATCATCTCATGATGCAATCCTCGCTCCCACTGTCATAGAGAAAACTGAAGTATCTCTCAGGTGGGTGAGGAACCCTATTAGATCGGCGGAGAGGCTGAGGTTCATTGGAAACAATTTAATCTTTTGGTTCTACCAAATCATCAGCTGCAGTTTGTATAGCTGGAACTCTTTCCGGTTCTACCTCATGACCACTAATTTCTTCACAAGAAATTCCCTTTCACAAAGGTGGCATGCTGAGAAACAAAACATCTTTTGTTCCTCGGTTTGGTAGAAGATATTCCTTTGCGAATGCTTGGGTTATCCAATAAACTTCTACAGAACTGACTTTGCCTCGAGCTTGTCCGGATTATGCTTTTAGACATAGGATGGACAACCCCAAATCTTAACATACTTAAGATATGGGCTCTTCCCATTCCATATCACATATGAAGTGGTAGGCACCTGATTTGATTGGAACCCTATTTAATAGGTATGCAACTTCTCAAGTGCATAACTCCCAAAAGGAAATAGGAAACTCAGTAGTACTCATCATAGAGCGCACCATATCTAATAGGGTGTGATTGCTCCGCCCCGATACACCGACGTGCTATGGTGTATACGGAGGAGTGATGATGAGAGAGAATCTCATTCTCCTTTAGAATAGTCCAGGAATCTCCGTGCTCAAGTATTCTCCTCCTTGATCTCATCAAAGGACATAATACTATATCCGTTTTGGTTCTCTACTTCTAATTCATATTTATTGAATTTCTTAAAAGGTTCAGACTTGTGTTTCAACAGGAACACATGTGCGAATCTTGAGAGACCATCAGTGAATATAATGAAGTACAAAGAACCAGTCCTGGCATGTGTAGACAGGGGACCTTACATACATCATCATGTATCAATCCCAAGAGTTCACTAACTCTTTCTCTGTTTACAATAAACAGAGCTGTGGTCATCTTATCTTTGTGACATGACGGCAAGTTTCACAAGATGTAAATTCAAACTAATTTAAATATGCATCTAAATGTAACTTCAGCTAGTCGGGTCACATTGATATGACCTAGTCTACAATGCCTCAAGAAGGATTTGTTCATTTCTGAACTCTTCTTTTTGTGTGTGCTCTATACGTTAAAAACTGTGGTTTGATTTAGAACGTCTATGCTTTTTGATAACGTGCCTGAACCGATCAACTCTTGATATAGGAAATGTTCAAAACATTATCCAACAATACAAAATTATATCCTTCTTTATTAAATAAAAATACTGATATGATGTTGTATATCAGGTTCGGTATCTAATAACATTCGTTCTGAATCAATGTATTCTGGTAATACAGGGTGATAACTGCCAACAGATTTGGCTTGCAACAATTGCATCGTTTCCAACTCTTGAAACTTATCACCCGTTCTCAGTTCTCTACCTATCTGTAGCCCATGTAACAGATTACATATCTGGGATCCTGATCCGGTATCTCAAACCTAGGACGTAAAGGAAACTGAGAAACAGTTCTCTGTAATGAACACACCCGAAGAAGATGCATCAGCATGCACTTTCTTAATTTGGGCGGCACGGGAATTCTGGTAATCCCCAATTTCCTGCTCTGTCTTATAACATTTATAAGTTGGAGCGGGACCAATGTTCCCTAGCGCAGTATAACAAGCGGGTTCGGTCAATACATCCGTATTATTATCTTGATTAAGGTTTGATATGGTCTCTACCTGGAGAGAGAGAGAAGAAAACACTCAGCGTATGCTCTTGCAAGATTAGATTGGTTATTTAATATATCTAATCAGGATGTCTCCCACTGTTTTAGTCAAATCTTCCTTCAAACCTAAAAGGAAAGACTAGCCGGGATTAATTACACGCTACAAGTTCGCCAATCTTTCAGCCAGGCCAGTGCCGGTACTTTGAGGGAGGCTACCCGTGCTTTCGCACGGACCTAATTAAAATAAACCTTGTTTTCCCAAGGGCGTAACCCCGTTGACACCTTTCTAGACACCTACTTGATCGGCTAATTGTAATGTGTAAAATTCTCCCAGGAGTAACTCTTACTCGCAGCGGGTATCGGGATCCAACTATCTCATAGAATGTATGCAATCTCATTGCAAATTTCAACACTTGAAATTCCCAATAATATATTGCCCCTGGTGACTTATGACCTTAACTATGGTCAACAAATCATAAGCACTAGTCAAGTTCTACCCGTCATTTCTTGATTAATTAGACCCACCCACATGACCCTTAACTAAGGTCAACAAAGTCACATGACTGTCCTAACTAATCGCATCATATGCTATATAGAAAGACATCACTTAGCTACCGTACACTGCGCCTTAACTAAGGTCAACAAACACAGCACGAATACTAAGTACTCTACTTCCTAAAATGACGGAGGGTTACGACAGGTTTTTAAGAAAACCTTTTGCGTAATGAACTTGATATCGTTGTAGAATCGAGTGAATTTAAATGGAGTGTTTTTTAGGCTTTTACTAGTTTTGCTAAAGAGGTCACTCCCGGTGAAGGGATCGTCGGCTCTTTCCTCATCGAATAAGGTGCAGGATATTTCACAAATACCACTATGCAAAGCAAAAACTATAGAAGCAATCAAAAGACAAACCGAGTATACAGCATCTGCTAGTTTCGCTAAAGATGTCACTCCCGGTGAAGCGATCTCGGTTCTTTCCTTATCGAATAAGGTGCTGGATGTTCTATAAGGAACACCGCTATGCAAATCAAAAACTAAAGCTACCAGTTTTTAAACAAGTTTCTACAATATCTTTAGGTTTCTTTTATTTCATTAATCTCATTAATGAAGTCCTATTTTAATTATGCTTCACAAGCATCAGATTTGAAACGAAATCAGCAATATATAATATATATCTCATATATATAATATAAATATTCGTCTCAGGCAGTAATATGATCTCATCACAGAACATTACAGCAGAAGAACACATATGAAATATTGGATATATTAGGACGTCCGTGTTTTAATACGAGCCTGTATAAAACACGGATTCCACGGTCGCGATGAATAGCCAAACCCACATCCCTAGACCCCTACGAGAGCGGCAAGTAAGGCTGCCAATTCTAGAGTTAGGAGACCCGGTCTCAACTCCTCGAGATGGTCTCCCACTGAACCCTAGAACCCAGTTACTTGTGCTTCCAGCCTTGGGTCTATCCTAATGTGGAAAAGTAAATAATATACAATGGTGACATCATCCTCAGCCCGGAAGTGCCCCAATAAAAGAATATTACATACAAATGAATTTTACATGAATGAAAAAGAAAAACTCTCATCTCACATAAAACCCCCGGCTGTCCAAAACACGACGATCCAATATAACATATCACAGCAACACATAACATCACATATCATCAACATAAGTAAATATGCGTATCCCAATTGTCGTTGATGTATAGCAACGAAACCGGCGATACACCACATATTACACTTACGGTCGCAGAAAAGAAAGTGTAAAACTACAACAGTTGAAATCCGCAACCTCCTTAGATATCGCATGCCTAACCAAATGAATTCCTTAGACATCACATGCCTAACAATTATAAACCCCGCATTTTAATCTCAATATCGAAAACTCTTTTCAATATCTGGTCGGGCAATTCAACAAGATTCCCGATATCCCGATCGAATGCTCGTCGAAAACTTTAGTAGACGGCCGCACCCCCGATGCCGTCGACGAAGTGCACTAAGGTGGAACACCGCTGCCGCGAGCACACGAACGGATGCTTTTGGCGACGGGGTTCTCCTACAATCACTTGGTCGGAGTTATGGGGCATGGCTATCTATTAAGTTTCCCGGCGAGTATCCGCGTACGCTACGTGATTGCGACGGACTTTTGATCGCATCAAAATCCCGTGGCAACCGATCATCTGAGATTAAACTGCTAGATTTATAACATTCAAATTAGTTATCTCATAATTACGTGTGGATTCCAAATATTGTATCATAATCCAGATAAATAGACAATGTTAAATTTTCCGATCGAATAAACAAACACCCAAAATTTCCCAAATGGCTCAACACTTGAGCGGAGTTTAAAAGCATCCATCACATACCACAGTACCAATGGTCCAGCCGTAGAAGGGTCAAACCAACGCCTCACATGTGGCAACGCCGTACTGCCCCAAACCCTAAGGTTTAGAGACGGTTCAGACGGTCATATAATCGAGTTAAGGTTTGTGTTCTTCTAGAGGGTCCACCGCGTTACTTGCACGACTTTGAACGTTCTTTAACTAAGGAAAAATCCAACACTTGGAAATTTTTCGACAGGGGAAAAAGTGAGTTATTGATATCCGTTCGAACTTTTTAACACGTTTTAAATTACCCGGAAAAACTTAAACGAAGTTAAACTTTCCGATCGAACCAACGAATACAAAAGATCTCCAGAGAACTCAACACTTGAGTAGAATTAAAAATTCCCAGAAGCATGCAAAATTAACCAAGAATAAACCCAAGAAGTATTATCCCATGATAACCTAAGATGGCCGCGGAACCGCCACCAAACCCATGGTTTGGCCGCGGAACCGCCGCCAAACCCATGGTTTGGCCGCGGTTCCGCGGTCTCTTGAAGGGTTCATGGGACCGTACTTCACAGTAATTCTTAGAATTCCCTACTTATTTTTCTGAGTATTTTTAATATGAAAAAAACAATATTTTTAAAAATTTCCAGAGAAGGGGTAAGTCGCGACGTTTCGGGGTTCGATAGGACTTTAAATTTCGTCTAGACTTCGCCTAAAGCTCTAGCTTGGTTTTGCTACCACTGTAGGGTTACTAGGCACTGTCACAAGGTTCTACAAGACATTAACCATGCCCGATTCAAAATTTAGACGTGCCGAACAACCCTAACCAAGATCTTAGACTAGAGATTAGGTGAAACAAATAGCAAGTAAACAACTTTACTTCTAAGAGTTAGGGATTACAACATTTATAGTCCATTCTTTCACTTCTAAAGCTCCGTGTTGAGGTCCCTTCGCTGCGATCATCGAGTATCTGGACTCTAGAGAGGTTCCACAAAAGAAAGATGCAAGCTTGCTTCCGATCTTCGATAATAAGGATGATCTACCTTGAAGAAACTCAAACCCAAGCTCTTGCTTTGCTAATCAAGTATTAGCAAAGCAAACACCCTAATCTAAGTGGCAAGAATAGATGAGGATGATAAAGTAGGAATTTAGCTCTCATTTGTTTTCAATTTCTCACTCATTTTTATCACTTTGCAAAAAGCTAGAAAGCTTTTTCAAGAGAAAGAAGAAGAGGAATCTATTTATGATGAATAATGAAAAATGTGTGAGGTTAGAAATGCAACCATGGGTTAAGAATGAAAACTTAACCCATGTAGAGAATTAACCATGGTTAAAGGGTTGGGTTGGGTTAAACAAATATCTACAAAAATATCAACACATAATATCTTTGCAAAAAATAAAACAAAAGCTTCTAGAAGCTTCTAGAAAAGATTAACCCAAATAAAACCCTAACCATGTTTAATCTCCACTAATCATGTTGCATTTATGACCATAACATGTTATAATATTATATATCGCATATACAATATTTATTGTAACAAAATAAAATAATACAATTAACACATATCACATATATATCAATGTATTACCCGGGTGAGAAAAAGAATCTTTAAGTGAGCTTATATTAGTTAATGTAATTTAATATATCAAATATATAATTATACATTAAATTATCAAATCAACACTTGATCCGATAATCCGTCTATTTCATAAATAACCGACTAATATAATCTGTATCAGTTCATCGAATCAACACTTGATCCGATGACCCGGCCATATCACATATACCCGGCCGATATCTCATATCGCGAGAATCTAATACGGTATCGCATACACGTATTATTCACGGTCCCGCACATATCACATATGTGCTCCTACTCCGTTTTTCCTGAGCCAAGAAACCTCTGTGTAGGACTCTAAAGAATCGTCAATACGTCGACAGTAAGTGATGATCATATCAAACACCCACAAGCTGCAAGCGGTCAGCTAAACGTAACAACCATCCAGGTATTGAGCGATCAGAAGATCAACAAGCAATCCTGTACATTCTCCTGCGAATCCAATCAGTAACACTCCCGTACAGTCCAGTCTCTTCGGCTGATATGTCGCATATCTCGCCTAGGGATGGTAAACGTCAGACCCCAGTAGCTTGATAAGTCGTGTCGATATGAAGTGTATAACAGTTCGAGAAACTACTGATAACACTTACCAGTAAATCTCAGTAACCCTGGCCAGAGATTTCCAGTTATAGCCAATCGAACACAGCGCAACATCAACTCCCTATACCGGGAGAGAAGAAACCCCTCCTATCGCTCATTGCCTCCATGTGATTCGGGACTGTACCCAAAAGCCACATTTTTGCACGCCCTCTTGGACATGGTATGATGGAAATCAAAGCACAGTGGGAATCACACAAGACTCTATGACGATCTCGGGTCTACAGATATCACCAGAGAACTGCCATCTAACGTGAGGTATAATACCATCTGGGAGTTCTCGGCGAGTCCGTCCAGTGTACCCAGTCTCCACTGAGCACCCGTATACCTTCTCTGATGTCAAACACCAATGGATATGGGATCATCCATCGCCCATCATATGGGTCAAGAAGCGCATACGCTAGTCTACTCTGGAGTATCGATGCCCTGTCTCGGTACTCCCTCGACTAGGAACATTTGAAAGATGTACTTGGCGACTACACTGTCCCCACTAGTATGATCCGCATCATAGTCCTGGTAGTCAAGTACTCATCCTAAGGGCTTTATCAACATGTAACATAGAGACAATCAGAGTACATGTTAAGATAAAGAGCAACCAGATAGCATACTATCATGTCGAGCAAGAAAGTCCTCCCTATATATGTCCAAGCATCCGCTACAATATACATCGTATGTACAGTAATGGCCTCTAGAGCATACATATAACTAACAGCCAACTCGTGAGTAGAAAATATCGCTGAGCAGAAATCGCATGTATGACTCAGTCCTAGGTCATACGATAATAATATTCTCAACATCCATGTGTGTGTGTGTGTGCGTGTGTATACATACTCACATACATACATACATACATACATACATACATATCCCCATATACGCACAAGTAGAACAGATGTATGCGTATGTGTGCGTGAGTGTAAACATTATTCTAGGGTTCGCGACTAAAATAAACTAACGACACTATCATCCAATTATACTAAAATTTAACCCATGATCTCCTAAGATCTTACTTGTTAACTATCCATGTTTCACATAACACAAATTCATATATAAATATAATATATCATAGGCTACACTACGAACTGCGGGGGTGCTATACGCCATCCACCCAACTTTCCCTGTAGATATATCTACTCACCTGATCCTTACTTGCCGAAGTCGATGTCGACACGCTCTTGCTTGTCGTCCCAAAGTTCACGCGGAGGTACCTACATATCATAACATATCGTGCCGCATTAAAATCCAATTCAAAACCAAAACGACACACGAATCGTACATAGGTTAAAACCTATGGCCTACGCATGCAAGAAAGGCCCAACAAATCCTCGATGTCGATGTACAAACGTCAAACCATCGAGTTAAAATCCAGATACCAAAACTCAAGCTAAAACGAAGTCGCAAAATAAAGCAGCAACTCAAGAAAATATCTCTAGATTTTACCCTAGGTTGAATTAGCCAATTTTGCACATGTGGAAGGTCTAGTTTACTGAAGATAAAGCCCTGGACCAAGCACAAACCAAAATGGAAGTAACCAGGCCGCAAATTGCGGCCATAAAGGATATATTTGCGGCCAAGATGAAGGGGTTGAGGCTCGGGTCTCTATGGTAGCTTCCAGGTTTCCTGCACGACTCACAGTAATCGCTGAAAATTTTTCAGGTGCCCCGGGTCATAGCAGATCTCTAAAGCACATCACCAAAGTCAACAAAATCCCATATCGGGGTTTCTAAGTTTGGGGTTTGGGGTTCTAGTCTCTGTTTTAGTTCAAAATTCTAACACTAAAGGGGTTGTATGGCCTCTACTAATCTCAATTTACACTTCACAACTCATAAAATCTCCTAGCATCTTCTTGGAATTTTCAAAGTTCACAAAACTACACTAAATGGATTCTAAACTAGTATGGATGCTAAAATAAACCAAACACTACACTAATGGTAAAGGAATTACCTCATTTGGCAACTTAAGAAAATTCTTGAGTTTCCACAAGTCTCCAAAATCCAATTTTTCTTGGTCCATCATGCTTGTAGTGAGCTTGTGCATGTTTTTAGTGAAGAGGGTGAAGTGTTTTGATGTATTTTTGGTGTTGTTATGAGGGGTTGAGGTGGTGGAGAGAGGAGGGCAGTCATGGGGTTGAGAGGGAGAGAGAATGATGAAGATAAAATGCAGGGAATGTAGGAATGGGACTAAGGTCAAAGACCCCTCACCTCTCTCTCTCTCTTCTCTCTCATGCCCATACTTCTTTCTTTATTCATCTTCCTTTTCTTTTCTTTTCTTCTCATTTAAAACCAAACCATGCTTGAAAATAAAGAAAGAAGCCAGAGTAGAAAAATGTAACAATGTGTAATATGACATGGTGCATATCATGTGCACAAATCAAGTTTAATGCACGATCAGTGATATTTAATCGTGATTAGCATAAAAATGGAATATAATTAATCATAAAGAATTTATAATTTGCTTAAATCATATAAAACACCCTCATTTCAGTAATTCCTATAATTTTTCAAATATTTCCCCAATTTATCGGTACTTAATCGCATTATCAAAATATCCATAATATTTATTATTTAACTATATAAATTCCCAAAAATAATATTTTATTTTTCTGAAATGTTACACCTTACATGGTTTCATCGTTCAAAACATTTTTTTTATTTCAAAAGGCAAGTTTTCCAGGTTTTTGCTTTTCAGATGTCTGCTCGTTATGCTTTAGATGCCTGGTCTTTGTAGCCTTTAAAATATCAGAAAGTGTGCAGATTTACAGACGTCTGAAGGTCATTTTTGGCAGACGTCTGAAATTTTTTTAATACTGCATGTTTTTGAACGACAGACGTCTGCCGGTTGAATTTCAGACGTTTAAGGTGCGCTCTGTCTTTTGGAGACCCCTTATCAGACGTCCAAAATCATTTTGGACAGACGTTTGAAAGGCTTTTAATACTGCATGTTTTGAACATCAGACGTCTGCATATTGAACTTCAGACGTCTATGGTGTGCTCTGTCCTTTGGAGGCCCCTTACCAGACGTCTGCAGTTGATCGTGGCAGACATATGAAGCTTTATTTTTGACGAAAATCTTTCTTGTTCGGACATCTGCCTATTTACTCTTCAGACGTCTACCTCGCAAAACTTTTCAAAAAAATTACCGTTACCGTGGATTAAATATTCCAACAGATCTATTTTTTAAGGGAGTAGACGTCTGGCCCGTTGACTTTCAGACATCTGCCTCTTCTGTCAAAACCGCATTTAATTCTTTTTTCTTGGTTTTTGTGTAGGGCTATAAAAGGGTGTTTTGGTGAGAATTTATTGGCATATATTAACTGAGTATTTCATTGAAGTTTTTCATCTTCCTCACCAAACAAAATACACAAAATCTTGAGCTCTTATTTGCAAATCTCATACTCATTGAAGTATATCTAGAGGATTGTTTGTAAAACTCTTGAGAGAGTAATTTGGATTGTAATTTTCCTTCTTTTTCTTTTGTATGAGGTCTCTTTAGTGTGAGAGAGCCTTTGTAAGAAGGAAGAACTTGTTGAGAAGCAAGTCGCTCGTGTGTCAAGTGACGTGGTGTAAAGAATTGCAAGTGTGCAACGTGCTTGTCTCATCGAAGACGTGAATAAGTGGAATGGGCTCATATGTCTAAAAAAAGTGGACTAGGGGATCTCCCGAACCACTCTAAAACTCTTGTATTTGCAATTGTTTTTCTGTCTCTCTCATTATATTACTTGCTATTTAAGTGCTTGTTTATTTGCTTGCAAGTAGATTTTTAATTTCAAAAGAAAACGAAGTCCAAGGAGCGTAGAACTTTCATCATGAGCACAACGTCTATACTTCATAAACACTCCAAACCGGTGTGATATACATTGGAAGAGCTGGAAAGATCCGAAACGGTGTGATAGACACCTACGAAACAGAATAATCCCATCGCTAACCGGTGTGACATACACAGATGAAGCATGAAAGACCCCATCACATGCCGGTGTGACATACACCGAAGTAGCAGAAAAGGTCCCACAATCGCAAACCAGTCTGACATACGCAGGAGAAGCCAACAAGGTCCTCCATCGATCAAGTCCTACGCAAAGCCGGTGCGACATGCACCACTGAAGCTAATCCGTTCTAGTCCCATCAACCAGCGTGGCGAAAACTATGAAGCCTCATTCGTCCCATTAACATCATTTCCAAATGCGTGTCCAAAACCGGTTACATTAGGTTTTAAATTCGAAATCCTAACTCAAAACCCCGAGTTGATAAACCCTCCTTATTTTTTAGCTTACAATATTTTATTGTGAAAAGTCTCGAGAATAGAGAATATTTTTTTCATGATTTTTCTTTAATCGAAACTAGAGCATTAATACAGCAGAGATGGATCAAGCAAATTATGGTCTGATTTCATAAGAGTGGGCCTTGAGGGCTAGTACCAATGGCCCACATCGTTCTGAATACTCTTTTTATAAAAGGAAAAAGTAGTTAGTCCCTTACTAAAACAAATTATTTAAAACAGTAAAAATGTACATATTCTACAGGATAAATAAAAGAGTGGAGTGAGTGCAAAAGGGCTGGATGTTGGCCTTTGTAGGAGTACAAGGTAAAGAGTGAAGAACGATAAGCGGATCCTAATTAGTCATCCGTTACTTACCATGTATTCAAAATGTCGACAAAGTCCCACTACACAAACTTACAAGCCACTCGAAACTCCAAAATAATAGATAATAAGTTGTCAAATGGCCCAGCTATTTCGGGAGTTGTCTAAAAATCCCTGTAATTTTCGAAACTGTTAGAAAATGCCTATTGATCAAAATCTTTGTGATTAAACCCATGGGTTGTATTTCATTTAGACTTTGTATTCCCTCAACTGCTGGGATATTACAGGCAACTGCTTAGATATTACATGCAACTTGTATGCATGGAGTTTTGATTGGGGCCAGGGTTTTTTAACAAGAGCAAAAGACCTAGGAGATTTTACACAAGTTTGAAACGGACTGGGGGCTTTTTGACAATTTACCCTAAAGTTTTAGTGAAAACCTTATCCATCTTTTATCTTGAATCTTAAAATTTCAAAAGTTGTGTCAAGGATTGGTTGATATATTCTTGCATTTCGTCATACTTCTTTAGGGCTGAAAATTAGATATTTTAAATGTGATTTTTTTTTAATTTTGTTTTACTAACGCACTCATAATAATTTGAATGATGACGACCCATAAAAATTTGAATGTGAGTGAATCTGGTTAAATGAATTTTAAATTGAAAGTAAATTCTCCACTTGTTTCTCCATCTTATATGCTCCCTCTGTTTCACAATATATTTTTTGTATCTTTTCTCAAATTACTTGTCTTTTTGAAATATCAAAAAAAATGTATGTTCTACTCTACATTTATTATAGTCTTCATTGATTCTCTTGAACTTGAATAAAATTCATGATGGCCTATGAAACTTAGATGTGGGCCCGCAACAATTTTTCTGACTAGATTTGAAACTCCATTATTCAAGTTCAAGAGAATCAATGAAGACTATTATAAATTTTAGTTTGGGATCCCACATTTATGATATTTTAGATTTTAGAAAATCTATAATCATGTACAAGAGAAAAACAAAGAGGACAGTAAAATCTTAAAACCAATTACGCACAGGGCAAAACATTTACAACAGTGAAAATTGATTTCTCAATACTATCTATAAAACTTTTGTGTTAACTAAAAGTTCAAAATAAGTATAAATATGTCATTGCAAATCCTCTTTTGTATGTGAGGGTATTGAAATAATATGATTTAATTTGAGAGAAAAACACCAAAGTGGCAATACTAAGACAAACATTGTGAGTCAAGTCCATTCACAAATCCATTCAAAGAGCTGAGAAAATTACGGATCAAGCATCATAATTACCTAAAATTGGAGTTAAATTGCAACATAGCTAGAATTAATACAACAATTTAAATACCGAAACCGTCGCTATATATATATTTTTCCTACCAAAGACTGTCCCTAAACTTAACTAAAGTCACTGTTTGAGCTTCATCAGTAATCGCCAAAACTTTTCGCCTCTTCCTGTCAGATAAAAAAACTCAAATCGCTTTCTCTCGGCTCCAACGATCGAAGCTTTCTCGAGCTTCAGAGTCCCAATAAAATGTAGTAGACCAAGGTGATGGGGAGAGCAATTAGCATCCCAAAGATAACCCTGCAATCATTAATCACAATGCATTTCGTTAATCAGTGACCTTAAAATTTTGAACTTTGTTGTATATAATATATATAAAACGTTTAATGTTTCTAACCCTGTGCTCAAAATGTCAGGATGAACATTGTATTCCTTGGCAAACACAAAGGGAACAATTCCTTGGGGCAGAGCTGCCTGTAATTTACAAATTTTTCAATAACTCAAATTTTGCATTTCGATCGTTAAATTAGTAGTAGAAAGAAGATTACCTGAACGATGGCGATATGCAAAAGAACTCCCCGCAATCCGACGGCAATGGATGCAGCCGCCATCACGGCCGGCCCTGTAATGAACCTGACCGCCATTGCAAATGACGCGATAGAGTTACCACATGCGATGATCCTCGGCTGCAATGCCATAAATAACCCTGCACCATCATCAAAATAATTAAGGCGACAGATACATTAAGGGTTTTATATGCAATTGTTATATGCAATTGAAGACTAAATATAACCGGCAGAGATGCATACCGAGGCTGAACATAGCCATCCCCAGCCCGGCGTCGGAGAGTATCGCTATAGAACGAGCGATGATGGCAGGCATTTCAATCCCCCACCTATATATATATTAAAAGCGACGATTATTTACACACTTGCAGATGGATCGATGCGGAAGAGGAAATGAAATGAGGTTACCTGAAGGAGACGAGGGACCAGATGAGACCAATGAGGCTAGAGTAGGTGTTGGGATTGCGGATGAGCTTTCTCCAGACCATGATGAGAATGAGCCTGGTCATAACACTAGCAGGCGGCATCGATCTTGACTTCATTTCGCCTGTCGGGCCTTTCGGGTGGAGCTCGGCTGTTGAGTTTGATCCCAGTTTTGATAAGCTCGTCCCGTCCTTTTGCATTGTAGCGTCTACGGGCCTGTTGCGGAAGCTGAACTCATCACGGCTGTACTCATCATATGCTTCTTCGGAAATAAATATAAGCATAAGCATCATCAGTGATCATAATTAAAGGTTGAGAAGAAATCAAGAAAATGGAGTTGCGTAAACTACACTAAAATACCCTTAACCATCCCTGTTATTCACCCAACAACCTTTAAATTACAGTTAAGAAATCCCATAAAAACTAGTGAGGTTCAAGGGATTTTACTGTAATAAGTTTTTTTAAGGTATTCCAGTAAGGAGAAAACAAACTCAGAAAAGAAATATGTCTATTTACATTTGTAAGAAAACTTTTTGCATTTTTAAATTACAGTTTCATGAACAGGCCGTAATTAGTTTTATCACTTCCTGAAATTTAGCCTAATTAAACAAAAGACGAAACAAATACTGAGTAAAAAAAATGCTACCTTTGTTAATGTGATGAGCTCCTCCTCCTCCTCCTCCTCCTCCTCCATCTCCATTCTCATTCCCAAAGTCTAGGCCTCCTCGAAACACAGGAATCCCTCCCTCGGCCGAAACAGGCGAAGCGGTGGAGCTCCACACAAACATATGCAGATCCTTCCCATTGCTCTGATCCTTCTTCCGGCCTCCGGTAACCGGCGAGGAAAACAAGCCGGTCCCCCTACAAACCCCCCCATTCTCTTCATCCGCTCCCGCATTGTTCCCGAAATTAGAGCCTCTCCCATAGACCAAATCGCTGTGATTGAAGCTCGAGCCTCGAGGCGTGGGGTTCCTCGAGGACTGCAGCGAGTAGATCTCCGCGTTGGTCAGGTTCGACGGCCTCCGCGTCATTGCCGAAACCATGCCTCCCGAGAAATTCTTGGACCTTCTGGAAAGGGCCTCGGACGTCGTCCTCGAGGAGGTGGACTTCCGGACGGTTACGTGGAGCTTCCCGTCTTCCCCTACCTCCGCCTCGGTTTGCAATGCGTCCTTCCCGTCCAGCGAAATGATGTCTGAATCGACACGGAAGGAGACGATGGACCCGGCCGTGTTGTCGGGGAACTGATCAATGATCAGGAGCCTGGCGCCGCGGTACTCGAACAAGAACAGCATCAATGTGTACCTGTCCACACCACACCACCCAACAAAACATCAACTCAATTTCTTCTTGTCTTAATTTGTTGCTAATCTGCTTTTTGTTAGTAACATCGATCATCTCAATCGACATGCCATGAAATATATATATATACATGCTCGCTCTTATATGCCATGCTATATATGTATGATTACTACTTTTCAAGGCATGAAAATATGAATGCATGCATGCATGCGAAATCGGGTTACCAGATAATGCACTGCAGGACAACGATCTGAACCATGAGGGTCCCGGAGTCGGCCCCATACATGCCCTTCAGCAGCGGGATCCCCATCACAAGCGTGTTCGGCAGCGTCGACAGCGAGAACAGGGTGATGGCCCACTCCATGCCCCCGCGCGCGCTGAACCTGCACCACAGCGACAGGATGCCAAGGACCATCACCTTCTGCAGGGTGTCGGCGGCGATGAACCTTAGGTTCATGGCGTAAGGGTCGTTGGTGGAGATGAAATGGAACGACAGGAGCGGGACGGCGAAGAGGGCCACGAAGCGGTTGATGCCGGAGCACTGGTCCGGGCTGAAGATACCCCACCACTTCACCGACCCGTACGCCAGGACCATCGCCACGTACAGCGGCACCACCGCCGTCAGCACGTGGTATAAATCCGACAATGTGATCATCTTTCCTCTCTCTCTCTCTTTCCCTTAATCACTCTTCTCTTAACTTGTCAAGCAGATCGATGTGGGCGGGCTTTATCAAGACAAGGAGAGGAAGAGTATATATGTGTGTGTATATATATATATATATATATATATATATATATATATATATATATATAGATAGCTAGATAGCTGTAAATTAATGATTTGGAAATTTGGGTTGAGGAATCATGGAATGGAGCAGTTGATAGCTGTAAATGTTTTTAATTATGAGAAAGGAAAAAGAAGAGGGGGGAGAGTCAAGAGAGCAGAAGAGAGAATCGGTCCATTAGGGTGATATGGAGATTTTTTGTAAGAGACACAGAGAGGAACAAAGAACAAAAGCAAGCAAGTACCTCTTCTTATTAAAGTTGTGTGTTTATATATATGTATGTATGTATGTATATATATATATATATATATATATATATATATATGAGATTAATGGAGGAAAGAGGCCATAGGAGGGAATTTCCTTCCATGACGTCGAAAAAACACCCCCTCCCTAGTTTTTTCCGACGATCGGCATCCACCAACTTCATCGTCATCATCTAAGATGTGGATACACCAAATTTCATGTGATTCTACAACTTTTTCACCGTTGATTTAACAATGTAAAAAGTTCTATTGTCGGTAAACCGTTAATTTTGTGGCATCTTTTCTCCATTATTCTCTTCTCTCTATATATATAGCTTTCTTTCTTTCTTGAAATAAATTTTTTAAATTGTGATGGGTTGAGGATTTAATGGGAGACAAGAAAGAAAAGAAAGGGTTTGTTGGGGGTTAGGGGTGCTCAGCACTTTGGGTCTCAGAGTTTGTCTTTCTCTCTAGTAGAGTTGTAGGGCTGCAACAAAAGAATTGATGTGGGGAGAACATTGAGGGAATATATTTGTCCCAACAACTATAATGTACTTTGAAATTATGAGCTTTATTTTTAAGTTTTGATGGAAGTGCAAAATCTCATTTCTAGGTTTTCCGTTTTACACTAGCAGATTCCTCCATGCCATACAATGGTATGGAAAGTTGTTCGAAAAATATTCTCTCATACGGCTGATCATAATAGTAACTAAATTTATTGCCGGTAAATATGCATGCTTTACTTGAATTTTCTCCAAACAATTATAAAAATTTCTTCATTTCCCTGCAAAACAAATTATAAAAGGGTATTTTACCGACCAAATATTTTTATAAAAAATGCAATTTATCATCATTCTTCAATATGTTCTAGAAATAAATAAATGCAATTTATCGTCCTCTAAATGAATGCAATATGTACAAATATGAAATTTATCATCTTTCTTCAAACAACGGTTATCTCAAAGTCATTATGGACTCTTTTTTCATTACTTTTCATATTATGTAATTCAAATCACTGCTTTTAATATACATTTCAGAAGTATATATAACTTTTAATATATATTTCATAGCCGTATTAGTAGTCGATTTATAGAATACGGATTTTCATTTCTTATAGCTATCACTACTACAAATAGGGGTTGCCCCTACGGATTTATCCGTAGGAGCAAACCACTGCCCCCCGTAGGGGCAAGAAAATACCCTGTAGGTGCAAACGCCGTATGTACAAGTCTTAGCCTTAAACATACCCCTACGGTCAAAAACTTGCCCCTACGGAGTAATGTGTAGGTCCAGTTGTCCCTACGGATTAGGCTGTAGGGGCAAAAAATTTATTTAATTTATCTGTTTATAAAATAAATTAGGTGTCCCTACAGACGTATCTGTAGGGTCAAATAGTTGCCCCTACGGATAAGTGCGTAGGTATAAATCTGTAGGGACAAAATATCAGGTATCCTGATATTTTGTCCCTACGGATACCTGTGTAGGGGCATTTGTTTGCCCCTACGGATATATCCGTCGGGACAAGCGTAAACCCTAATACTGAGATCATAGGGGCAAAATATCAGGTATCCTGATATTTTGTCTCTACGGATAAATCTGTAAGGGTAATGTTGGGCCCTACGGATTAATCCGTACGGTCAATGTTGGGCCCTACGGATTAATCCGTAGGTACATATTATCAGTTTTTTTTTAAAAAAGGCTGCCTATTTTTTTCTCGCCCTGTGCACAATAATATATACATCATATATAAAATTAATCAGCACGCAGAACATATATCACAGTATTCATAATCACATCTCACGCATAATATACAAAAGAAATCAACAAGCAGAATATGATATCAATATAAACACCACCAATATCAATATCGTCCAAAATATAGTACAATATGTATCATATAAATAAATACATGTTTAAAATATAGGAATTAAAAAGCTACCCTAGCTCGGTCCAGCTCCACCTCTGATAAACGCCATAATCTGACGCGCCTGCTCCTCGGATATACCCTGAGTCAATAAATCATGCAATGCGGAATGTGCGGGAGTCTGAGCGGGTTGTGGAGCTGTAGGAGTGGACTGCGCAACCGCCGCCGAGGTAGTGGCTTGCAGAGCCGCGGCTGCGGGAGTTTGAGCGGGCAGTGGAGCTATAAGAGCTGTCTGCGGAACCGCAGCTGATGTAATGGCTTGCGGAGCCGCAGCCAAAAGAGATGCATGTGGAGGCTCGGCCGATGTACCCTGTCGCGTCTGGACATACGTGTGTAATAAACGAGTAAGAACTGTATATTAGTCGAGTTCGTATCATTATCAAGTTATTTCGAAACCCCAATCTATGTATACTTAGGGACTTAGGTCTCGTTTGGATATCTAGTTTGGAAAACTGTAGTTTATTTTAATTAGATATGTATGTATGATTAATCAAAGCTAAGTCTACAACCATCAAAGCTCAGGCTACGTACTAATATTGGATATGTTGCTATCTATAATATGACATAATATTTTACTATTAAGTAGTATACATACCAACATCTCCTTCAACTCCTGAACGGTGGCCTTCAAGCTCTCTAGTTCTTGCTGGAAACGTCGCTCACTGGAGACGGAGGAAGTAACCGCCGGAGTGGAGTCCAACCTCGTATGGGCCCTGCTAGGGCCCAGTCCCCGGCCTCTCTCCCAACCTCCGTGTGCGGCGTCTAGGACTGGGATCAGCAACATCGAATCGTTCTATCCAGTAAAATCGATCTCCGATGCCTCGGCCTGCTCAACCACCCGCTCCTACACCCACATTAACCAGTAAAATAGAAGTATATCATTTAAATTTGAACCTTTCAAAAATAAAATTTCAAATAGGGGTTGAATAAATATTAACACTTACGCAATACTCCTGGATAGCGGCGTCGGGGTATCGAAGCTCGCCCGTGGCGGGATCTGTCGAGGTGCCGTGGATGGCAAGATATGCGGACAGCACGCTCGGTGTACCACCTTGCGCCAGGGTCTGAGCTCTCTGCAATATTAGAAAATAACTCTTAATATTAGATATATTAGAAAATAACTCTTAATATTACATTATATCACAAAGGCCGGTCTATTGTAATTTACCGATAACTCCATGGCACGAGTAATATTTCTCGAGCCACCTGTATAAGTGGGGCGACCCCTCTTCCCCGACTTCCTATTCTCTTTATTTTGATCGGCATGTTTCTGCACAACACATTCACATTTAGTTTTCTAATTAAGCAACACAAAAAAATAAATTATATACTAAACAATGAATTACATTTAAAATACATACCTGTTTGCGATGAGAGTCGAAATATTTGCACAATAGAGGCCATGTATCTACGTCGACTCTCGCAAAGGCCGGAGTAGATAGGGGGGCCACTCTCTCTATCTCGGGGGTCGCCATCCACAGGGAATAGCATTCGGTCTTCAGCTCATTCCTATTTTATCGGACCTTCGTCTGCATGTTCTTCATCAGGCCATTGTACAGAGCGTGAAGATCGAGCACCCTCCCAGGATGATCAGGGTCGGGTACAGGCTGAAAATCGTAATCCAACTGAAAATACAAAAAAAACATTGTTATTAGATTGCAAGTGTTAATAATAAATATATTGGATAAATCAAATGAAAATATATATTAATACCCGAGTCTGATCCCAGAAGAGGGCGAATGAGCGCCGGTGCTGGTCGCCCCACTCAACGTGAAATGGATAGTTCTTCACGAGCCGGCTCTCATCCCCCATATACCGGGCGAACCTCTCGGCATGATCGTCGGTATAGCGATAATCAGGGGTAAAAAAGAGGAGGAATGCTGCCTTTCCTAACTCTGTCGGGCCTCAGCCTGTGGGACTGATTCGGACCTCAAGTCCCCCTATGGGGATGGGGAGGCCCTGCGTTTGCAAGAAATATCAAGACAATCAATATTAGGACAAAGTTGTATTAAGAAATCAAGGTTTAACGAAAATTGAAGCGTGATATATACCTCCGGTGACTAAAGCACGAGCCTGGGCTCGGGCAGCAGCACGAGCGGGACGATAGTTCTTCCGGTGAGGAACAACCGGTGACCCGGATGCGGACGCATTCCCTCCAACTAGAAAATAAATATTGACGCTAAATTTCCATGAAGTTCATATTTATTCTTTAGAGGATATGTAAAATGAATAAATATTTTATATTTATTCATACTAACCTACAGACTGAGCGGAGGGTACGGAAGTGACGGGAGTGGCCTCTGCGTCAGATGTGGACGCACCACCTATAATTAGACAATTAAAATAGATTATATAAGTAATTGCAAAAGTAATGTGTAGATCAATAATATAACATTCTAAATCAATATGCATGCACTAAGGATATATAAACATATCCGCAAGTGCGGTGGTGGCCTCTGCCCGAGATGCGGAGGCACCACCTACAGCCAGACAATAAAAATAATGATTATCTAAGTAAGAGCAAAAGGAATGTGTGTATATTTATGATATAGCATTCTAAATCAATATACATGCACTATATGATATATAAACATACTTGGAGGTATGGGAGTGGCCTCTGTCCCTAATGTGGACGCATCACCAACAGCTAGACAATCAAACATTGACAATATAAGTAATTTTGACATGAACATGCATGTATATCTATAATATTACATTCAAAATAGATATGCGTGCAATATACCTGGAGGTGTGGCAAAGTCCACACGGAAGGAGTCATCCGAAGGGGTCTCCGATCGGGGTGCAAGACCGGCCCTCTGAAGCTCCCTACGCAGCTTTCCGGGCGGCAGAACCGCTCTGCCTCTGCCTCTGCCTCTGCCGCGGCTGGAGCTCCTGCCACCCCTCGCTGCTCCCATCATCATCATCAGATCTAGATAAACGGTTCGTGGACGCATTAGACAATCATTACAAGTATTGACTATATATATATAGATCGTAAAATGTGAAGTAATAATATAACATTACTGATAACCTTTTTCGTTTCGTGTGCGCATTAGACATATCTACTTGGATTTCATCATCGATATCATTTCTAACCCACGTAACTTCTGTAAGTCTATGTCACGCACCCCACGAGCTTGCGGGGAGGCGGAATATATGAAAAACAATTATCAAAGCTTCATAACACGGACTTGAGCACACGGATCGTGTCTAAACCATTACTAGCAAATTACGAAAGGTTTAACTACTCTGATTCGAAATTATACCTCACGTTACTTGTCCTTCGGGTCTTCATCGCTGTCCTCCACCCCTCGTCGGCTCTATGGAACATGGGCACCTCAACGGCCTCCTTGAGTCAAAGACGATCCATCCGAGAGTATATAGTCCGAGCTCTAATCTCAAATCTGAGATAACTACGGCTTCTAGTTTGCTAATCTAGAAGTCCTAGAGAGTGTAGAGTATTTAGATGAATTACTTAGTCACTTAAACCCTGGGATTCTCAACTCATGAGAGCTTTTAGGGTTTGAGGAAGAAGATGAAGACTTGAGGAGAGAAAAAGCTTTTGTGATAATGATAATGAATAATGTCTCATGAAAGAATATAATGAAGCATACAAATATCTCTTGATAAATATCTAGAAATATCTTGTGAGCTTCATTTAATCCCAAGGGTGAATCACCTCATGAGTCATTAAGTATTTAATGAAAACTTACTGTAGGGTTCCTTGGCACGCTAAGGAGGTCTCACAAGGCATCGAACATGCCAATATAAAATTTTACGGTGCCGAGAAACCCTAAACTACGGATCGTTGGCTAGATGTCTAGGCGAAAAAGCTAACTAGTTAACACTTAACTATGAGAATACGGATATACAACCTTTGTAGATCCGGTGCTCCACCTCCACGGCTCCGCAATGAAGTCTCCTCGCTGTCCAAGATGGATCCCGGGCTCTAGCGTCGTCTTCATCGGAGAATGGACGGGCTAGGTCATCGACAACGTGCCGAAGATGATCTATGTCGAGGCATCGCTAAATCAAGCTCCGACTTCACCAAGTCAAGAAACTTGTGAAGAAAACACACTCTACTACTTGGCAAAAGGTAGAGGATGAAGAAATAGGAAGTGGGTTCTATTTAGAATTGGATTTCTCACTCTTTATCATCAATCACCATTGATGAATGCAAGCTTCTTTCTTGAAGAAGAAGAAGAAGATGATAATTGTTATGATAAGTTATTTAAAAATAAAAAGAAAATGAAAACTTATCATAATCTAAACCATGGTCAAGTGTAGAGATTAAACTAGGGTTAGTGGGAATGGTTAGGGTTAAGGATGAGATAAGAATGGTTGACTTGATCAAAGCTTCAAGAAGCTTCAACATGAAACAAAATTAGCCACCATTCTTTTCTCTTTTCTTTTATTCATTTATCAAAAATAAAAGGATAATTAAATAAGATAAATGAATAACAAATAATAAACCCTAACCATTTCATTAACCAAGGTTTAATACTTTACACTTAACCAAAAAGCATGTATCATCAAACATGATACAAGCAAGTGCACAAAATCATATCACATATATAATGCGCACATCCGAGTGAGAAAATCCATCTAAAGTGAACCAATATTAGTTAATGCAAAGTAATATATCAAATATATAATTATACATTAAATCATTAAATCAACACTTGATTTAACGATCCGGTCATATCGCATATAACCGGCTAATATCCAATGTATCGATTTATCGAATCAATCCTTAATTCGATAACTAGGTTATATCGCATACAACCATTCAACACATTCATCACGAGAATAGAAGACGGTATCACATACACGCATTATTCTCGGTCCCGCACATATCTCATATGCGCTCCTATTTCATTTCGCTTGAGCCAGGAAACCTCTGTGTAGGACTCTAAAGACTCGTCAATACGCCGGCAGCAGGTGATGATCATATCAATCACCCACAAGCCGCAAGCGGTCTGCTAAACATAACGGCCACCCGGGTATTGAGCGATCTGAAGATCGACGAGCAAGCCCGCTCACACTCCAGTGAATCCAACCAGTAACACTACCGTACAGTCCGGTCTGATCGTCTGATCTGTCGCATATCTCGCCTAGGGGTGGTAAACGTCAGACCCCAATAGCTCGATAAGTCGTGTCGATATGAGGTCTATAACTGTTCGAGAAACTACTGGTAACACTTACCAGTAAATCTCAGCAACCCTGGCCAGGGATTTCCTGTTATAGCCAATCGAACACAGCACAACATCAACTCCCTATACCGGGAGAGACGAATCCCCTCCTATCGCTCATTGCCTCCATGTGACTCGGGACTGTACCCAAAAACCACCGTTTTGCACGCCCTCTTGGACGTGGTAAGATGGAAATCAAAGCACAGTGGGAACCACACAAGACTCTATGACGATCTCGGGTCAACAGACTACTCTGTACCAGTGTCACCAGAGAACTGCCATCTGACGTGAGGTATAATACCATCTGGGAGTTCTCGGCGAGTCCGTCCAGTGTATCCAGTCTCTACTGAGCACCCGTATATCATCTCTGATGTCAAACACCAATGGATATGGGATCATCCATCGCCCATCTGTATGGGTCGAGAAGGTACACGCTAGTCTACTCTGGTATATCGATGCCCCGTCTCGATACACCCACGACTAGGGACTTTGAAGGATGTACTTATGGACTACCATGTCCCTACTAGTATGATCCGCATCATAGTCCAGGTAGTCAAGTACAGATCCTAAGGGCTTTACCAACATGTAACAGAGAGACAATCAGTATACACGTTAAGGTAAAGAGCAACCAGATAGCATACTATCATGTCGAGCAAGAAAGTCCTCCCTATATATGTCCCGGCATCCACTACAATATACATCCTATGTATAGTAATGGCCTCTAGGGCATACATATAACAAAAATCTCCCACTTGCACTAGGGCCATCTGTAGCAGTAGTTGTAGTATCTCATACTCAACCATCCCATAAAAGTCTCTCTCTGGGAACAGGCCTTTGTGAGTGGATCCGCTATGTTGTCCTCTGAGTCTACTCTCCTAACCTCGATCTCCCTGGAGATCAACCATCTCCAAGATCAAGTGATACTGCCTTAGAATATGTCTGGATCACTGATGGGACCCGCGTTCCTTGGCATAAGCCACAACTCCATTGTCTCACAATGGTAGGAACGTAGTTTATCTCATAAACCATTATACACCCAAACAGCCTCTTTGGTAGCATCTTAAGTAGCGATGTATCGTGCCTTTATCGTCTAGTATGTCACGGTATCTAGCTTGGAACTCTTCCAACATACCGTCCCTTTACGGAGGGTAAAGACAATGCCTGCGACTGACATTCAGTCGTCTTTATCACCCTGGAACACTTCCAGTGATTCTCCCCAGGGTCGATTGATACCATCTCACTACATCTAGTGAGAATTCTAACATCCATTTAGATCTATCTCATAGATCCAAAACCCCAGGATTTAGTAGGTATC
Source organism: Agapanthus africanus (assembly GCA_030015575.1). Lineage (NCBI taxonomy): Eukaryota > Viridiplantae > Streptophyta > Magnoliopsida > Asparagales > Amaryllidaceae > Agapanthus > Agapanthus africanus. The sequence goes on from JASDDO010000029.1 coordinate 294,276,419, forward strand.
ACTTTGATCCTACACGGAGAATCTTTGTGATAAGCGGAGATTGATCGAGCGTAGCATAAGAAACTCCTTCCCTATCAAGAGTATGTTATCCACGTACTCTACGAGGATCGTTACCATACTCCCTACTACCTTTTTGTTTATACAAGGTTCATCTACCATTTTGATGATGTCAAACTCTTTGACTAATTCATCAAAACAGATGTTCCAACTCCGCGATGCCTGCTTTATCCTATAAAGAATCTTGCACACGTTTCCGCTGCTCCCACTGTCTACGAAGCCCTCTGGCTGTGTACTTATAGACGCTCTCTTCTAAATCATCATTTAGAAAAGCAGTCAAGACACCCAACCACCAGATATCTCAGTCATGGTATGTAGCCGTGACAAGTAGGATCTGGATGGACTTAAGCATAGCTACTTGAAAAGGTTTCATCATTATCCACACCTGGTCAATGATGCAAACTTTTAACAAGTCTAGCTTTGAAAGTCTCAACTTTTCCATGCACACCAAGTAATCTTCTTAAGATATACTTGCTCCTGATGGGGATTTAACCCTTCAGATATAGCAACCAAAGTCCATACTTTGTTGGTGTATAAGGATTCCATCTCAGATCACTAAGCATCCAGCCATTCTTATAGAGTCTTACTCTAGATGGCCAGTTCGAAACTAGTTGGGTCATCATCTCATGATGTAATCCTCGCTCCCATTGTCATAGAGAAACTTATGTATCTCTCAGGTGGGTGAGAAAACCCTACTAGATCGGTGGAGAGGCTGAGGTTCGTTGGTGATTATTGAATCCTTTGGTTCTATCAAATCATCTGCTGTAGTTTGTATAGCTGGAACATTTCCAGTTCTACATAACAGATCTTGCCTCGAGCTTGTCCGGATTTTGCTTTTAGACATAGGCCGGTCAACCCCAAATCTTAACTAGCTTAAGACATGGGCTCTTCCCTTTCCATATCACATATGAAGCAGTAGGCAACTGATTTGATTGGAACCCTATTCAATAGGTATGCAGCTTCTCAAGTGCATAACTCCCAAAAGAAAAAAGGTAACTCAGTAGTACTCATCATAGAGCACACCTTATCATATAGGGTGTTATTGCTCCGCCCCGATATACCATCGTGCTATGGTGTCTACAGAGGAGTAATGCTGAGAGAGAATCTCATTCTCCTTTAGAATAATCCAGTATTTTCGTGCTCAAGTATTCTCCTCCTTGATCTCATCATAGGACATAATACTTATACCCGTATTTGGTTCTCTACTTCTAACTTATATTCGGTGAATATCTCAAAAGGTTCGGACTTGTGTTTCAACAGGAACATAGGTCTGAATCTCGAAAGATCATCAGAGAATGTAATGAAGTACAAAGAACCGGTCTTGACATGTGTAGACAGGGGACCTACATACATCAATATGTATCATCCCAAGAGTTCATTAACTCTTTCTCTGTTTCCAGTAAACGGAGCTGTGGTCATCTTATCTTTGTGACATGACCGGCGAGTTTCATAAGATGTAAATTCAAACTAATTTAAATATGCATCTTTATGTAACTCTAGCTAGTCGGGTCGTATTGATATGACCTAGTCTACAATACCTCAAGAAGGATTCGTTCATTTCTGAACTTTTCCTCTTGTGTGTGTTCAGTATACTAAGAACTGTAGTTTGATTTAGAACATTAATGCTTTTAGATAACGTGCCTGAACCGATCAACTTTTGATATAGGAAATGTTCAAAACATTATCCAACAATACAAAATTATATCGTTTCTTTACTAATAAAGAGACAAATATGATTTTGTATATCAGGTTCGGTATCTAATAACATTCGTTCAGAATCAATGTATTCGTAATACAGGATGACAGTGACCAACAGACTTGGCTGCAACGCTTGCCCCGTTTTCTGCCTCATGAAACTTATCACCCGTTCTCAGTTCTCTACCTATCTGTAGCCCTATGTAACAGATTACATATTTGGGATCCTGATCTGGTATCACATACTCAGGACGTAGAGGATACTGAGAAACAGTTCTCTGTAATGAACACACCCGAAGATGATGCATCAGCATGCACTCTCTTCGTTTGGGCGGCACGGGAATTCTGGTAATCCCCAATTTCCTGCTCTGTCTTATAACAATTATAAGTTGGAGCGGGACCAACGTTCCCCAGCTCAGTATAACAAGCGGGTTCGGTCAAATATCCGTATTATTATCTTGATTAAGGCGTGATATAGTCGCTACCTGGAGAGAGAGAGAAGAAAACAATCAGCGTGCGCTCTGCCAAGAATAGATTGGTTTTTATTTTATCTAATCAGGATGGCTCCCACTGCTTTTTATCAAATCTTCCTTCAAACCCTAAAAGGAAAGACTAGCCGGGATTAATTACACACTACAAGTTCGCCAATCTTTCAGCCAGGCCAGTGTCGGTACTTTGAGGGAGGTCCCCCGTGCTTTCGCACGGACCTAATTAATGTAAACCTCGTTTTCCCAGAGGCGTAACCCCGTTGACACCTTTCTAGACACCTACTTGATCGGCTAATTGTAATGTATAAAACTCTCCCAGGAGTAACTCTTACTCGCAGCGGGTATCGGGATCCAACTATCTCATAGAAGGTATGCAATCTCATTGCAAATTTCAACACTTGAAATTCCCGATAATATTTTGCCCCTAGCTCGCTATGACCTTGACGCATGCCAAACAACCCATAGTCTGCTAGTCAAGTTCAACCCGTACATTTCTTGATTGAATTAAACCCACCCGCACGACCCTTGACGCATGCCAAACAACGCCGTACGAATACCCTAATCCAATCGCATCATATGCTGGCAGATAAGCACTAGTTAGCTACCGTACACTACGCCTTGACGCATGCCAAACAACCGCAGCACGAATACTAACTAATACTTATCTGAAATGACGGAGGGCTACGACAGGTTTTTCTGAAAACCTATTGCGTAATGAACTTGATATCGTTGTAGAATCAAATGATTTTTAAAATGGAGTGCTTTTGAGGCTTTTCTAGTTTTGCTAAAGGAGTCACTCCCGGTGAAGGGATCGTCGGTCCTTTCCTCGTCGAATGAGGTGCGGGATATATCATATATATCACTGTGCAAAGCAAAAACACTTAAAAGCAATCAAAAGACAAACCGAGTGTGTAGCATCTGCCAGTTATTGCTAAAGGAGTCACTCCCAGTGAAGGGATCTCGGTCCTTTCCTCATCGAATAAGGTGCAGGATATATCATATATACCGCTGTGCAAAGCAAGAACTGTAGCTACCTGTTTTATTTTGAAATTCGATTCTACAACATCTTAGGTTTCTTTTATTTCATTAATCACATTAATGAAGTCCCATCAATTATGTACCTAAACATCACAGATAAATACGACGTACACTTATGCCATCCGCATTCGTCTCGATGTCCCCTCGTGCACCGTTAGGTTAGGTAACTAACGACAGAGCAGGGCAGGGCTAGCGCGGGTGTAAAACATAAGTAACTTCTATATAATATATCATATATACTATATACTGTATCTATCAAAGAACATCACATGATCACATCACAGATATCGCAGCAGAAGAATCATATGAAATATTGGATATACTAGGACGTCCGTGTTTTCAATACGAGCCAGTATAAAACACGGATTCCACGGTCGCGATGAATAGCCAAACCCACACCCCTAGACCCCTACGAGAGCGGCAAGCAACCCTACCAATTCTAGAGTTAGGAGACCCGGACTCGACTCCTCGAGTTGGTCTCCCACTGGACTCCAGAACCCGGTTACTTGTGCCCTCCTCCTTGGGTCTATCCTAGTGCGGAAAAGTAAATAATATACAAACGGTGACATCTTCCGCAACCTGGAAGTGCCCCAATAAAAGAATATTACATACAAGTTTTTACATGAATGAAAATGAAAAATACTCATCTCACATAAAAACCCCCGGCTATTCAAATACGACGATCCAATATAACATATCCAGCAACACATAACATCACATGTCATCAACGTAAGTAAATATGTCCATCCCAATTGTCGTTGACATATAGCAACGAAACCGGCGATATCACATATTACACTTACGGTCACAGAAAAGAAAGTGTAAAACTACAACAGTTGAAATCCGCAACCACCTCAGACATCACATGCCTGACCAAATGAATTCCTTAGACATCGCATGCCTAACAATTATAAACCCCGCATTTTAGTCTCATTATCGAAAACACTTTTCAATACCAAGTCGGGCAATTCAACAGGATTCCCGACATTTTGATCGAATGCTCGTCGCAAACTTCAGTAGACGGCTGCACCCCCGATACCGTCGACGAAGTGCACCAAGGCGGAACACCGCTGCCGCGAGCACCCGAACGGATGCTTTCGGCGACGGGGTTCTCCTACAGTCACTTGGTCGGGGCTATGGAGCGAGGCTGTCTATTAAGTTTATCGGCGAGTATCCGCGTACGCTACGTGATTGCGACGGACTTTTGATCACATCAAAATTCCGTGGCAACCGATCAAGTGAGACTAAACTGCTATGTTTATAATATTCATTCCGTTATCTCATAACTATTTGTGAATTCCAATTATTGTATCACATTCCAGATAAACAGAAAATGTTAAACTTTCCGATCGAACAATCGAACACCCAAGTTTTCCCGATACAATCCAACACATGAAATAAGTCTAACAACATTCAGTTCGTGCCTCAGTACCAACGGTCCAGCCGTAGAAGGGTCAAGCCAACGCCTCACATGTGGCACGCCGTACTGCCCCAAACCCGAAGGTTCAAAGGGCAGTTCAAGACGGTCACATAATCGAGTTAAGGTTTGTTGTCTTCTAGATGGTCCATCGCGTTACTTGCACTACTTAGAACGTCGTTAAACTACGGAAAAATCCAACACTTGGAAATTTCCCGACAGGGGAAAAATTGGGTATTTATATCCGGTCGAACTTTTTAACATATTCTAAAATTTATCCGGAAAGCCACATAGACAAAATCTGATACTCCGATCGAAACACCGAATCCCCAATAACAACTCAGAAAATGCAAACTCTAGAAAAAATATTAAAAATACCCAGGAGAACCAGCACTGTTAAATAGGAGTTACTGTGCAAACTAATTTAAATATTGTGGCCGTACGGCCGCGGTTCCGCCGTGTGAGCCTAGCTCATGCCGCGGAAACACGGTGGAAAAGTTGAATTAGGTCCACGAAATTTACAGTAATTCCTATAAAACCCTGCTTGATTTTCTGCATATTTTTAATTTCAAAAAATCCACGTTTTTAGAAAAAGGACAGAGAGCATTATTTGAGATGGGGTTTCGGGTCGATCGGACTTCAAACTCCGTCTAGACTTCGCCTAAGGCTCTAGCTAGGCTCTGATACCACTGTAGGGTTCCTTGGCACGCTAAGGAGGTCTCACAAGGTATCGAACATGCCAATATAAAATTTTACGGTGCCGAGAAACCCTAAACTACGGATCGTTGGCTAGATGTCTAGGCGAAAAAGCTAACTAGTTAACACTTAACTATGAGAATACGGATATACAACCTTTGTAGATCCGGTGCTCCACCTCCACGGCTCCGCAATGAAGTCTCCTCGCTGCCCAAGATGGATCCCGGGCTCTAGCGTCGGCTTCATCGGAGAATGGACGGGCTAGGTCATCGACAACGTGCCGAAGATGATCTACGTCGAGGCATCGCTAAATCAAGCTCCGACTTCACCAAGTCAAGAAACTTGTGAAGAAAACACACTCTACTACTTGGCAAGAGGTAGAGGATGAAGAAATAGGAAGTGAGTTCTATTTAGAATTGGATTTCTCACTCTTTATCATCAATCACCATTGATGAATGCAAGCTTCTTTCTTGAAGAAGAAGAAGAAGATGATAATTGTTATGATAAGTTATTTAAAAATAAAAAGAAAATGAAAACTTATCATAATCTAAACCATGGTCAAGTGTAGAGATTAAACTAGGGTTAGTGGGAATGGTTAGGGTTAAGGATGAGATAAGAATGGTTGACTTGATCAAAGCTTCAAGAAGCTTCAACATGAAACAAAATTAGCCACCATTCTTTTCTCTTTTCTTTTATTCATTTATCAAAAATAAAAGGATAATTAAATAAGATAAATGAATAACAAATAATAAACCCTAACCATTTCATTAACCAAGGTTTAATACTTTACACTTAACCAAAAAGCATGTATCATCAAACATGATACAAGCAAGTGCACAAAATCATATCACATATATAATGCGCACATCCGAGTGAGAAAATCCATCTAAAGTGAACCAATATTAGTTAATGCAAAGTAATATATCAAATATATAATTATACATTAAATCATTAAATCAACACTTGATTTAACGATCCGGTCATATCGCATATAACCGGCTAATATCCAATGTATCGATTTATCGAATCAATTCTTGATTCGATAACTAGGTTATATCGCATACAACTATTCGACACATTCATCGCGAGAATAGAATACGGTATCACATACACGCATTATTCTCGGTCCCGCACATATCTCATATGCGCTCCTATTTCATTTCGCTTGAGCCAGGAAACCTCTGTGTAGGACTCTAAAGACTCGTCAATACGCCGGCAGCAGGTGATGATCATATCAATCACCCACAAGCCGCAAGCGGTCTGCTAAACGTAACGGCCACCCGGGTATTGAGCGATCTGAAGATCGACGAGCAAGCCCGCTCACACTCCAGTGAATCCAACCAGTAACACTACCGTACAGTCCGGTCTGATCGTCTGATCTGTCGCATATCTCGCCTAGGGGTGGTAAACGTCAGACCCCAATAGCTCGATAAGTCGTGTCGATATGAGGTCTATAACTGTTCGAGAAACTACTGGTAACACTTACCAGTAAATCTCAGCAACCCTGGCCAGGGATTTCCTGTTATAGCCAATCGAACACAGCACAACATCAACTCCCTATACCGGGAGAGACGAATCCCCTCCTATCGCTCATTGCCTCCATGTGACTCGGGACTGTACCCAAAAACAACCGTTTTGCATGCCCTCTTGGACGTGGTAATATGGAAATCAAAGCACAGTGGGAACCACACAAGACTCTATGACGATCTCGGGTCAACAGACTACTCTGTACCAGTGTCACCAGAGAACTGCCATCTGACGTGAGGTATAATACCATCTGGGAGTTCTCGGCGAGTCCGTCCAGTGTACCCAGTCTCTACTGAGCACCCGTATATCATCTCTGATGTCAAACACCAATGGATATGGGATCATCCATTGCCCATCTGTATGGGTCGAGAAGGTACACGCTAGTCTACTCTGGTATATCGATGCCCCGTCTCGATACACCCACGACTAGGGACTTTGAAGGATGTACTTATGGACTACCATGTCCCCACTAGTATGATCCGCATCATAGTCCAGGTAGTCAAGTACAGATCCTAAGGGCTTTACCAACATGTAACAGAGAGACAATCAGTATACACGTTAAGGTAAAGAGCAACCAGATAGCATACTATCATGTCGAGCAAGAAAGTCCTCCCTATATATGTCCCGGCATCCACTACAATATACATCCTATGTATAGTAATGGCCTCTAGGGCATACATATAACTAACACTTACAACTCATCTCTCCATCTCATTTGTGTTTAATCCAAAAGAAATAAATACAAATGAGTCATCTTCTTCTAGAAGCTTCCCGATAAATTACGAGACTACCGCTCCTATCCGTATTTCCGAAAAACACGGATAATCTTTGACTGAATAAATCCATCTGTATAATACTAGAATCTGGCTTAAACCAAAGCCCGCTAGTATTATCTGCCCGATCAAAATACGTGCACAAGTGTACGTAAGTGATCGCGGCCCTGCCGTAAAACCATACGGCCTCTACACCTTTTTCCCGGTGCAGGGAAACTCTCTGTGTGGGACTCTAAAGACTCGACACTACGCTGGCAGTGGGTTTAACCATAGACCGTAAGCGGTACTAGCTGTACGTAACGGTCCCCAGGTAGATGTCGATAAGAAGTACGAGTAGGAAACCCATCCGAACTCCAACTGAGCCTGATGTGACAATCTCCGTACAGTCTGGTCTGTTCGTCTAGGTTTATCGCATATAGGGCCTAGGGGGCGGTAAACGTCAGACCCTTAATAGCGGTATAAGTCGTGTCGGAGTGAAGCCCATTACACCTTGAGAAACTACTGGCAGCCTACCAGTAAATCTCGCTTGCCCTGGCCAGGGACTTTGCGTAATGGCTCACCATACACAGCGCGATATCAACCCCCAATACCGGGAGAGACGAATCCTGTCTAACTGCCACTGCCTCCAAGTGCTTCGGGACTGCACCCAACTACTACCTGTTTGCACGATGATTGATCTCAAAAATTATCTAGTAACCGCAATCAAGAACGGCGTCACTTGGTAGCTAGCCAGTGAGTACGGGTCGGTCCACAGGGATGTTGTGAATTTCCTAATCGCTCAAACGAGTTAATTCCGATGGGTGTTCGGAATGATTTATTTAAATCTAAAAACTAAATCTATCTATACTAAGATTATCTAGATCTAAATCTTCCTAGGGTTAGGTTTTTAGGGTAGGTTTGGAAATGTAAATAAATCTCAACGCTTTCTATACCCAAATTAGGATCTAAAATGAGTTATGGTAATTATTCATAAAGGGGATTAGAACCATCGGGAAGATGTTTCTTCCTCTACCTTCTTGTCCTTCCTTTATCAATCCTTACCCAAACCTCCATGGAAAACACACGCAACCGGGCCTTTATACTACGGTATCACCACTACCTCGTGGGATAGGGTGCCGTAGGGAGCGGTATGTGCATGTATGCATGAAGTCCTTTGAAAAAGTATGATGGGCAAGAAAGGGATGAGAGATCTCATCTCTCAAAAAGCCTTCCCGAAAGCTAACCCTAACAAGTGAGGAGACTACTCGCTCATTAGGGAATTGAAAAACATTTATCTAGGGCAAGGAATTAAATCTAAACTAGAGAAATTAAATAAAACTACTTACAGATGGCTCTCTCCAAACATTTACACAGGGCTGTCAGATCTGAATAGATGATATGAAAAGAGGCATCGATGCTCTCCAAAAGAAATCTGAATTTTATTAATGAAAGGAGGCATACCTCAAAAGAGGTATTTGAGTTTCTATTTATAGGACATAGAAACCCTAGAGTTACAATTGACTCGCATATCTGCTATTACAAAAATATCCCTTAAGAAAAAGACCTATTCAACGCCCGCCAGCTCCTCTGGAATTTTGCACCGACACGGGCCTTACATGGCCGCGGATCCGCGGCCAAAGCCCACGTTTGGCCGCGGTTCCGCGGCCATTTATGGGCTTTGTGGGCTCATTTTTCCTGGGCTGATTCTGGCTGCTGTTGTCTTCTGTTTTCTTCACTTTTTTCTCAGGTTGGCTTCTAGGTTTCTTCCAGATCTCCACAGTGAATAATTGTAGTGGACTTTTACCGTTGCTTCATGACGAAGTCTTGAACCTTACACTGCCTTGTACTTTGTGAACTGATCTTCGTGTAGGCTTGATCAAGATTCCACCATTTATTGGTTTTAGTCTCACTTTTATATCGTCTTTTGTCTTTTTCACTGTTTTTGTCCCGAGAATCTGTAACCTGCAACTATGTAGCAGACATGGGTCAAAAGCACCTGTTTATTTGTAAAATGACTAGGACTGGGGAATATAATAATGCAATATTATGATATGAACAAATACCCCCAAACTTATCTTTTGCTCGTCCTCGAGCAAACCTAGTTTTATTCTCAAAAAAAACCTAATCGCACTTTCGCAAGGAATCGCGATTGCACTAAGCTCGTGCAACAAGCCGTTAAACCTCTAGGTGTCCCAAGTAGGAGGAATGTTGTCTCCTGAGGGTTTTCAGCGGATACTACCCACAAAATCCTATCAATTAGGCCCATTGACTTTTATTCTCCAATTATGTTTTCTAACAAGGAATTCTATTATCTTTGACTCGTAAATTATCCACCCGTATTCTTCACGCTTCCTCATTATTTAACTTAAGATTATATACATTCTGTAGACTTATTTAGCTTTCGGCATCTCTTAAGTTTTCCTTCTAGGGTTCCATCTCAACTTAGGAATTTTTATCATCTCTACTAAACATACAAGTCCTATTCTTCATTCCTATCTCTTATTTAAACCCCAATCATATATCCCTACGTGTGTGTATATATCACCCCTACACTTGGAAATTCAAATCAAGCAATCATACTCTTGTCCGTTGTCCAAAGCACTTCTTAATTGGTGAATTTTTAGATGAATTTCTCTCACACATCCTTGATGCGACCGTTAATACTTCTTGAGGTACCAATAACTGATTACAAGACGTGTTTGCATATTAAAGCGTAATTCCTAGCCTTGTAATACCTAAGGCTTTAGCAGTGACTCTCAAACCAGTTGGTCTAAGGCACTAGGTGATGAAGCACCCTTGCTAAATATTTTTCTATTTTTTGCAGCCTTAAGTAATCACAAAAACCAGTGTTCGTTTTTTTATTATCTCTTTATTCACACTTGTATTTTTATTTTATTTCGTACTAAGGACTTTAGACAAGAGCATTTCAAGGTCTCCTCTACTATTCCAAGTTTCAAGGCGCGTGTTTGTGCAATTTGTAGGGTATATATTTTCAGAATTTAGACTTAAGCTAGGAATTATTTTTCAAACTTATACTTTAATAAAAATATCAATACTCTTCCCTTGTTTTAACTTAGCCCAAGAAGTGAACTCAAAATTTTGCCTATTTCTAAATAAACTATAAAGACATATACTTTCTACCGTTAAATTTTAAGAAAGGTTATTTTTAGGGTTTTTAATTTACTAAGTCTAGAATCTAGTTGTTCCTAACTAGTTAACCTTTTTGTCAAACTCAAGTCAATTATGGCCAAAATTGAATACTTTAATTTTTATAATTTTTCAAATTTTTTCAATTTTTATGGGTTTTAAAATAAGTATGCAAATGCAAAAATATACACATGAATGCGAAGGAAGAAGGCTTAAGATCTATCGGCTGACGCAGACTTAGACCTGTTACAACCTCGAAAGGAGATCTTCCTGAGCACACCCCCAAACTTAAACTTAACAGTGTCCTCACTGTCATGCTACACCAAGATGGTTGAAAATGTCGGCACTCCCCTGTTTATTTATTTATAAATTTTTTTATTGTTAAAAGAAAAACAAATATATATATACATATATACAACAAGGTCCTCCCCAAACTAAACAAGGCCTTACACAGACCAAAGGTTAGCACCAACCATTCAAAAATTCTATCGTGATAATGGTAGGGCTGCTGGAAGAATGGAGTATAGAGGAAGGAGTGGAGAAACACACGAGACCAAATGGGAAGAAGAGTGGAATATGGTCTCGGTGGAGGAGAAGAATGGCGGAAAAGAGTAAGAAGTGTAGTACGATCTTGAGGGTGTAAATCGAGTGAATAAATTAGTGCAATTTGTGATGACCGATGTGTTAAAAGCGATTGTGCTAATCTATCAACCCGTCGAGAAATGGGGTCAAATCCCTCAAGATTCGCAAGAAAACATGGGTACATTGAACTTGGTAAACCCTCCATTGAAAATGGAAACGCGACGGAGTCTTGCGTGGTCGAAACAATAGGAAGGACGACAGGGAGTGATTGAGGGATAGTCTTAATCTCACCTAAGTAATCTGTCTCGAACTTGAAAGATTCCATCAATGGTTCGAAACAACTGTAAGCAACCGAGTCTGATGGTTCAACTAACTCATCTGAAAATGTAAAGGACTCAAACTCGGGAGGTGAGTTTTCAACATCGTCCGAAAAGGTGAGACATTCGTAATCGATATCGTCTGTGAGAACTGTGTCAGATTCAAAGAGAATTTTTTCAAGCTCACAGTCTTCAAGCGTGATCTTATGCGTGGTCAGAACGATGGAAAGAAGGGAGGGTGATTTAGGAAGTATAACAGTTAAAGGGTTTGGAGGATGAATAGGAAAGTCCGACACATCAAACAAAAATGGTTCATCCTCAATATTATCCTCAATACTCTCCTCAATACTATCCTCATAATTCTCCTCAATATTTAGCTTATCCATGCTATTATCATCAAAATCAAGACGCGTATGAAGTTCGGGAGAAAAAAATAATGACTTGGGATGATGAATTGGAGATAAAATTTCAGTCAAATTTACGGGTTCATCATCCAAAATATTCCCGGCGTCAATATCCTCAATCAAGTGAAAATCAATTTTTTCTGACACCTCATCAAAAGCATGGATATCTATCAATTCAGGTTCTAGATTGGAGGTGTAGAGTTCAAAGGGATTAGGTATGGTTTCACTCGAAAGGGATTCCTCACAATCTGGCAAATCAAGCACTACAAAGTCGCACAACTCATTAAATGTTTTATTTTCAACTGATGAATCATTTGGGACAATCGATAGAAAACCGGAGTTGTGGGATTCAATTTGGTGTGGGTATGTTTGATTTGGAAAGGTGTAGAACTCTCCTCTCAAATTCTCACTCTGTCCAACCGCCTCCTCATACATTGGAATTTTTGGAGCTAGTTGGAAACTAGCTACCGGTTCATTAGGTCGTATAAGGGCGGCTATGGACGCATCCACATTCCTTACCATTTTGTTTGTTGCTAAAATATAAGCTTCCAACGACTGTTCCAAACTAGACATGGGTTGTGAAGAGGTTTCGGTAAAAGATTCGAAATTGTTTGGATACGTGAAACTCCTAAATGGCTGTGTAGAAGAAATGTCTAGTGAAGGTGGGAAAGTCAGGTAGGACTGGTAGGAATTGGATGGTTGGACAGGAGTAGGGTCAACATTTGGATAAAAAGGTGAATGGGCTTGTTAATCCCTAGAACTGGATGTGTGGAGATGAGTGAAAGATCGGCTACGAGATTGTTCAATGTGCTCAGCGATAGACATGGGTTTAGGAGTTATAACAGGACTCGAAAAAGTGGTATCAACGTACGAAGGTGGTGAAGGATGAGATGGTTGATACAAAGTGGATTGCAAAGTCGAACTGTTTCTCCTAGACGCTTCTATTTGATCTTTCAATGAAATTTTAGGCATGGAGGGGTCATCCTTAAATCGACTGAACAATTCGCGTAAGAGGCAAAGTTAGGTTCAGGGTACCAAAGTTCGGCAAGAGATTTATGAGGTGGGGTACCCATGATGTAAGAAGGAGAAGAGAAAGAAGGTAGGTGGTGCAAGGATTTCTTAGCGACAAGATTTTGCAAGTATTTGAAAAAAATTTCTTTTTTTTTATTTGGAGCTTTTTGCACAAAAGATTTTCGATAAAAGGCTTTAACACAAATGCAATCAACCAGAAATGCACAATCAGGCTTAAATCTAGGGTCACCTAGGTCAGCTAGACAGCTCCTAACTATTCCAAAGGGCTAGAAATAGGACCTCAAACCGCCTCTTCACCGCCAATTGCGGCCAGGTAAATGCCAGATGAGTGGGAGGCTCCCCGCTACAAATAGCGGTCCTAATTAAGTAACCACTCGCCTTAGACACACTTGCCTAGACACCGCAAAGTCAGGTTAGGATTAATGGCCGATTCCTATAACTAGTCCTCTGTCCTATTGAGCTCGAAGTCCTTAGGGCTGAGTCTAATATTTTTTAATTAATAAATGGTCAATGCACATGCCTTATGTGATTTCTGGGGTCCTGGGAAGGGTGATGAAATCCCCACCCAATCTGAATTGGTCAAAAGCCCCTTAAAGTCCGATTAAAGATATGCAAAACAGTAAATCACTTGCAATCAAATCTTTTTATTTTATGCGCGGCGCAAAGAATCCTGCACAAGATTTGTTATTGGAAGGGGGAAGATTTTTAAGCGCAAAGAATCCTGCAGGAGATTTTTCAGAGGAGATATCAGAGATTTGCAGAGGAGGAGATCAGAAGACTTATAGAGTTTTTTTTTTCAAGCCCTGAATCGACCAGGCCGCGGCGGTTCCGCGGCCAGAATGGGGGTCGCGCGGCGGTTCCGCGGCCGGTTGGACGGTTCAACAGTTTTTTTTTTGTCACCAGATCGCCGCGGTTGACTTGTTGACTCGGTCCTCCAAATTTCTTCTGTTGTCTGTTGTGATATTCCTCTGTTTGTTCAGATTTGATATTTGCGATTTTGATCTCTGGAGATTTCCAGATCCGAACTTGATTGTAAATCCTGAAAAATTCAAACAAAGATACCCTTCACAAAATAACAAAATGATAAATTTTTATATTTTTTTTTTGATTTTTCAGTTTTTATGATTTTTTGATTTTAGATTAACCCGAAATTGCAAAAAGGAAATAACACGCCATCCCCGGCAACGGCGCCATTTGATTGATCTCAAAAATTATCTAGTAACCGCAATCAAGAACGGCGTCGCTTGGTAGCTAGCCGGTGAGTACGGGTTGGTCTACAGGGATGTTGTGAATTTCCTAATCGCTCAAACGAGTTAATTCCGATGGGTGTTCGGAATGATTTATTTAAATCTAAAAACTAAATCTATCTATACTAAGATTATCTAGATCTAAATCTTGCTAGGGTTAGGTTTAGGGTAGGTTTGGAAATGTAAATAAATCTCAACGCTTTCTATACCCAAATTAGGATCTAAGAGGAGTTATGGTAATTATTCATAAAGGGGATTAGAACCATCGGGAAGATGTTTCTTCCTCTACCTTCTTGTCCTTCCTTTATCAATCCTTACCCTAACCTCCATGGAAAACACGCGCAACCGGGCCTTTATAATACGGTATCACCACTACCTCGTGGGATAGGATGCCGTAGGGAGCGGTATGTGCATGTATGCATGAAGTTCTATGAAAAAGTATGATGGGCAAGAAAGGGATAAGAGATCTCATCTCTCAAAAAGCCTTCCCCAAATCTAACCCTAACAAGCGAGGAGACTACTCGCTCATTAGGGAATTGAAAAATATTTATCTAGGGCAAGGAATTAAATCTAAACTAGAGAAATTAAATAAAACTACTTACAGATGGCTCTCTCCAAACATTTATACAGGGTTGTCAGATCTGAATAGATGATATGAAAAGAGGCATCGATGCTTTCCAAAAGAAATCTGAATTTTATTAATGAAAGGAAGTATACCTCAAAAGAGGTATTTGGGTTTCTATTTATAGGACATAGAAACCCTATGGTTACAATTGACTCGCATATCTTCTATTACAAAAATACCCCTTAAGAAAAAGACCTATTCAACGCCCGCCAGCTCCTCTGGAATTTTGCGCCGACACGGGTCTTACATAGCCGCGGATCCGCGGCCAAAGCCCACGTTTGGCCGTGGTTCTACGGCCATTTATGGGCTTTGTGGGCTCATTTTTCCTGGGCTGATTCTGGCTGCTGTTGTCTTCTGTTTTCTTCACTTTTTTCTCAGGTTGGCTTCTAGGTTTCTTCCAGATCTCCACAGTGAATAATTGTAGTGGATTTTTACCGTTGCTTCGTGACGAAGTCTTGAACCTTGCACTGCCTTGTATTTTGTGAACTGATCTTCGTGTAGGCTTGATCAAGATTCCACCATTTATTGGTCTTAGTCTCACTTTTATATCGTTTTTTTTTTGTCTTTTTCACTGTTTTTGTCCCGAGAATCTGTAACCTGCAACTATGTAGCAGACATGGGTCAAAAGCACCTGTTTATTTGTAAAATGACTAGGACTGGGGAATATAATAATGCAATATTATGATATGAACATACGACTCCTTTGAGCCGTGGTAGGGTAGTAATCTAAGAACAGTGGGAACACACCCGAGGCGAAGTGGCAGTGTCAAGTCGACGGACTAAGATGTACTCATGTCACCTGGGAACTGCTATCTGACGATGGGTATAAAACCAACCTGCAGTTCCCGGCGAGTCCTGTCCGGTGTACCCGTAGCCTAACGAGCACCTGCATACTATCTCCAGTACGACGTACTGATAGCTGTGGGACAGACCATCTCCCCAACTGGGATGAGAAGCGTACACACTAGTCTACTCCAGAGTATCGATGCCCCATCTCGATAATCCTATGACCAGGGAGCTGTATAGGATGTTGCTTATAGACTACCCAGCCCCCACTAGTGTGACTGCCATCACAACGCTGGTAATCAAGCAAAGATCCTAAAGGCTCTACTAATATGTATAAGCGATACGTTAAAAGAAACATATGCACATATTAAAGTAGACACAAACCAAGTAGCATACTACCATCTTTAGCAAGACTGTCAATACAACTGTGAATATCCCAAGCTTCCATTAAGTAATATACAAACTAGTATGATACAGTAATTGTAGGTTTACTAGGCGCTGTCACAAGGGTCTACAAGGCATCAACCATGCCCGATTTAAAATTTAGACGTGCCGAACAACCCTAACCAAGATCTTTAAACTAGAGTTTAGGTGAAACAAAGCATGTTAAACACTTTAACATTAAGTGAGAGGGATTACAACCTTTGTAGATCCGGTCCTTCACTTCATAAGCTCCGTGTTGAGGTCCCTTCGCTGCGATCATCAAGTTCCGGACTCTCGAGAGGCTCTACGAAGAGAAAGATGCAAGCTTGCTTCCGATCTTCGATAACAAAGATGATCTACCTTGAAATTTTATTAACACAAGCTCTTACTCACTAAATGAAGTGAACACCGTAATCTAAATGGCTAGGATAGATTAGGATGATGAAATAGAATTTTAGCTCTATTTTATTTTCATTAACTCACTCATTTTCACCACCTTTGAAAAAGCTAGAAAGCTTTTCCAAGAAAGAAAAAGAAGGAAGAAGAAGATCATTTTCTTTTGTGATGAATAATAAAATGTAATAATAATTACTTATGCAACCATGGTTGCTAATAATATAATCAAACCCTTATAGAGAGTTGACTAGGGTTATGGGTTTGAGTTGGCCGGGTTAAGAATGAGTCACAAAAATATCAAGCATAATATCTTAGCTCAATCCAAAAGAAAACCTTCTAGAAGCATCATGAAGGAACTAACCCAAATCAAACCCTAACCTTGTTTAATCTCCACTAAACTTGTTGCATTAGTAATCATATCATGTTACAATATTATATATCACATATATAATATTTATTGCAACAAAATAAAATAATACAATTAACATATATCGCATATATATCAATGTATTACCCGAGTGAGAAAAAGAATCTTTTAGTGAGCTAATATTAGTTAATGTAATTTAATATATCATATATATAATTATACATTAAATCATCGAATCAACACTTGATCCGACAATCTGGCTATTTCATAAATAACCGACTAATATTATCTGTATCAGTTTATTGAATCAACATTTGATCCGATGACCCGGTTATATCTCATATACCCGGCCGATATCTCATATCGCGAGAATCTAATACGGTATCACATATCGCATTATCCTCAGTCCCGCACATATCATATATGTGCTCCTACTCCGTTTTGCCTGAGCCAAGAAACCTCTATGTAGGACTCTAAAGAATCGTCAATACGCCGGCAGTAGGTTGATGATCATATCAAACACCCACAAGCTGCAAGCGGTCAGCTAAACGTAACAGCCACCCAGGTATTGAGCGATCAGAAGATCAACAAGTAAGCCTATACATTCTCCTACGAATCCAATCAGTAACACTCCCATACAGTCCGGTCTCGTCGTTTGATATGTCGCATATCTCGCCTAGGGGTGGTAAACGTCAGACCCCAGTAGCTCGATAAGTCGTGTCGATATGAGGTCTATAACAGTTCGAGAAACTACTGATAACACTTACCAGTAAATCTCAGCAACCCTGGCCAGGGATTTCCAGTTATAGCCAATCGAACACAGCACAACATCAACTCCCTATACCGGGAGAAACGAATCCCCTCCTATCGCTCATTGCCTCCATGTGATTCGGGACTGTACCCAAAAGCCACCTTTTTGCACACCCTCTTGGACGTGGTATGATGGAAATCAAAGCACAGTGGGAATCACACAAGACTCTATGACGATCTCGGGTCTACAGACTAATCTGTACCAGTGTCACCGGAGAACTGCCATCTGACGTGAGATATAATACCATCTGGGAGTTCTCGGCGAGTCCGTTCAGTATACCCAGTCTCTATTGAGCACCCGTACACCATCCTTGATGTCAAACACCGATGGATATGGGATCATCCATCGCCCATCATATGGGTCAAGATGCGTATACGCTAGTCTACTCTGGTGTATCGATGCCCTGTCTCGATACACCCTCGACTAGGAACAGTTATAGGATGTACTCGTCGACTACAGTGGCCCCACTAGTATGATCTCATCATAGTCCCAGTAGTCGAGTACATATCCTAAGGACTTTATCAATATGTAACATAGAGACAACCAGAGTACATGTTAAGATAAAGAGCAACCAGATAGCGTACTATCATGTCGAGCAAGAAAGTCCTCCCTATATATGTCCAAGCATCCACTACAATATACATCGTATGTACAGTAATGACCTCTAGGGCATACATATAACTAACAATCTCCCACTTGCACTATGGCCATCTGTTGTGGTATCACATACCCAACAATTAGCTGTGGTTGAAGTATCTCATACTCAACCATCCCATAAAAGTCTCTACTGGGAAAAAGGCCTTTGTGAGTGGATCCGCGTTATTGTCCTTTGTGTCTACTCTCCTAATCTCGATCTCCCTGGAGATCAACCATCTCCATGATCAGATGATACTGCCTAAGAATGATATCTGGATTTCTGATGGGACGGTAGTTCCTTGGCTAAACCCACAACTCCATTGTCACACAATGGTAGGAACGAAGTTCATCTCATGAACTTATATATATCCAGACTGCCTCTTTGGTAGCATCCTTAGTAACGATGTATCTTGCCTTTAATCGTCTAGTATATCACGGTATCTAGCTTGGAACTCTTCCAACATACCGTCCCTCCACTGAGGGTAAGGACAATGCCTGCGACTGACATTCAGTCGTCCTTATCACCCTGGAACTTTTCCAGTGATTCTCCTCAGGATCGATTGATACCATCTCACTACAACTAGTGAGTATCCTAACATCCAATTAGATCTATCTCATAGATCCAAAACCCAGAATTTAGGAGGTATCATTTTGACCCTATATGGAGAATTCTTGTGATAAGCGGAGATTGACCGAGCGTAGCATAGGAAACTCCTTCCCTATCAAGAATATGTCATCCACGTACTCTACGAGGATCACCAGCATACTCTCTACTACCTTTTTGTATATACAAGGTTCATCTACCATTTTGATGAAGTCAAACTTATTGATTACCACATCAAAACAGACATTCCAACTCCGCGATGCCTGCTTTATCAACATAAAACATCTTGCACACTTTTCCGCCGCTCCCACTATCTACGAAGCTCTCTGGCTGTATACTTATAGACGCTCTCTTCCAAATCATCATTTAGAAAAAGCAGTCATGACACCCAACCACCAGATATCGTAGTCATAGTATGTACCAGTGGCAAGTAAGATCTGGATGGACTTAAGCATAGCTTTGAAAGTCTCAACTTTTTCATGTACACCAAGTAATCTTCTCAAGATATACTTGCGCCTGATGGGGATTTAACCCTTCAGATAAAGCAACCAAAGTCCATACTTTGTTGGTGTATAAGGATTCCATCACAGATCACTAAGCATCCAGCCATTCTTACAGAGTCTCACTCCTGATGGCCAGCTCGAAACTAGTTGGGTCATCATCTCATGATGCAATCCTCGCTCCCACTGTCATAGAGAAGACCGAAGTATCTCTCAGGTGGGTGAGGAACCCTACTAGATCGGCGGAGAGGCTGAGGTTCGTTAGAATCTATTGAATCCTTTGGTTCTACCAAATCATCTGCTGTAGTTTGTATAGCTGGAACTCCTTTCAGTTCTACTTCATGACCACTAATTTCTCCATAAGAAATTCCCTTTCACAAAGGTGGCATGCTGAGAAACAAAACATTTTTGTTCCTCGGTTAGGTAGAAGATATTCCCTCGCGTATGCTTGGGATATCCAACAAACTTCCACAGATCTGACTTTGCCTCGAGCTTGTCCGGATTTTGCTTTTTAGATATAGGCCGGACAACCCCAAATCTTAACAAGCTTAAGATATGGGCTCTTCCCTTTACATATTGTAGGGTTCCTAGGCACTCTAACAAGGTTCCACAAGGCATCTACCATGCCCAATTCAAAAATTAGCCGTGCCGAACAACCGTAACCAAGATCGTATACTAGAGATTATGCGAAAACTAGTAAGCAAACAGCTTTAACAATAAGTGAAAGGGATTACAACCTTTGTAGATCCGGTCCTTCACTTCAATAGCTCCGTGTAGATGTCCCCTTCGCTGCGATCATGTGTTAGTTATATGTATGCCCTAGAGGCCAGTATTGTACAGATGATGTATATTATATTGGATGCTTGGACATATATAGGGAGGACTTTCTTGCTCGATATGATAGTATGCTATCTGGTTGCTCTTTATCTTAACATGTATACTTGTCTCTTTAAACTGTCTTATAGTTACATGTTGGTAAAGCCCTTAGGATGTGTACTTGACTACCTGGACTATGATGCAGATCATACTAGTGGGGACACGGTAGTCCATAAGTACATCCTTCAAGGTCCCTAGTCGTAGGTGTATCGAGACAGGGCATCGATATACTAGTGTAGACTAGCGTATACGCTTCTCGACCCATGAGATGGGCGATGGATGATCCTATATCCATTGGTGTTTGACATCAGAGATGGTATACGGGTGCTCAGTGGAGACTGGGTACACTGGACGGACTCGCCGAGAACTCCCAGATGGTATTATACCTTACGTCAGATGGCAGTTCTCAGGTGACACTTGTGCAGGTTAGTTTGTAGACCCGAGATCGTCATAGAGTCTTGTGTGATTCCCACTGTACTTTGATCTCCACCTTACCACGTCCATGAGGGCGTGCAAAACGGTGGTTTTTGGGTACAGTCCCGAGTCACATGGAGGCAATGAGCGATAGGAGGGGTTTCGTCTCTCCCGGTATTGGGGGTTGATGTTGCGCTGTGCTCGATTGGCCGTAACAGGGAAGTCCCTGGCCAGGGCTGATTCAGAGATTTGCTGGTAAGTGTTACCAGTAGTTTCTTGACCCGTTATGAGCCTCACATCGGCACGACTTATCGGTTATTGGGGTCTGACGTTTACCACCCATAGACTTGATATGCGACATATCAGACGAGGAGACCGGACTGTACGGGAAGTGTTGCCGGTTGGCTCGACGGGAGTTGTAGCAGGTTCGCTTGTTCTCTTCTGATCGCTCAATACCCGGGTGGCCGTTACGTTTAGCTGACCGCTTGCGGCTTGGGGGTGCTTGATATGATCATCACCCACTGCCGGCGTATTGACGAGTCTTAGAGTCCCACAATGGAGTTACCTAGTCCAGGCGAAATGTTGTGGTGCGCGTATGCGATATGCGCATGGACCCGATTAAAATACGTGTATGGGATACCGTATATTGATCGGGCGGCTTGCTTTTGGTTAGGGTCGTATGTGATATGGCCGGATTGATAAATCAAGTGTTGATTTATCATTTAACCATTAGATTCTCACTAGAAATCCTTTCTTGTTTCTATGGATGTATGGATGCATGTATGCATTCCTTATTGTTTCATGCACATATGGATGTGCATATATACATACATACATACATACATCCATCATGGTTGCTTATTCATTGAGAATGGTGGCAATATAAGAATAACACCATGGTTATTATATGGATTTTTATTGCTTTTGAATTAAAACAAAAAAGGAAAAGAAAAAGGGTTAAATGATAGAATGTTTCTACACTCTTTTTTACCTTACCATGCTCACCTACCTTTTAACCCTTGGTTTATTTTCCTTTTGTGCTTTTAACTCCATTACAATAATATCTATATAATTAACCATGGTTTGAAATGAGAGATGGAAAATATATATGCTTATATTTTTCATTTTTCTATATAGAGTTTTTCTTCTCTTCTTCTAAAAAGCCCTCATCTTCATCAACCTTGATCATTTGCTCTCTAGATTTTTGTAGTGAGAAATATACTCATCAAGTTAGGATTTTGAAGTGAGAAAGAGAGCCACAACACCATTCTACATAAGTCTAGCCCACTTGTTTGGAGTGTTAGCTTCATTTCGTTCTCTTGATCGGGTAAAATTGCAAGCTTGGACAAAGCGGACTCCGGGTGGATCATCGGTGACCTTGAGGAGTTCAAGCGGAGCTTTTTCAAACCCCAAGTAGCCGAGGAGTCTAGCGTAGGGAGCTACAAAGGTTGTACTCTCTAAACCCCATCTATTCTTTTATATGTTGATGTGAAAATTTTAGAAACCCTAATTTTCTAGGAACGATCCGATGTTTGTTAACTTAGCACCCTAAAGACTCTACCTTTGGTACATGTGATGCTTCCAAACCCTTCATGAGGTGCTAGGCTAACCCAACATTGGTATCAGATCCAACCTAGAACATTAGACGACTTTTTTACGAAATTAAAACTCTGATCGAACCGAAATGCAGCCTTTTAGAATGCTCTCTGGACATTTTTTAAAAACTGGTTATTTTCAGAATTAAAAATATGAAAAAAATTCAGTAGGTAAATATAAGAGTTACTGTGAAAAACGAGTCAATGAACAGTTATTTTCGCCGCGTAACCACGGCAATAGCCTGCTTAGGCCGCGGTTTCGCGGCCGTTTTGTTGATTCATGGACTCGTTTTTGTACAGAAACTAATGCCTCTGATTGTATATGGTTTTGGGTATTTTTAATCTGAATTTAGTTCTGTAAATTCTGGAGATGGTTTTAGACTCGTCGATTCGATCGGAATTTTCATTTCGTGGTTTTTCCGGATAAATTAGAAAGTATCGAATTGTTCGAACGAATGTCATTTGCTCACTTTTCACGGGGTTTAAATATTTTGGAGATACGTGCAAGTTTTGTGGTGGACCCTCTAGAAGACAACAAACCTTAACTCGATTATGTGACCGTCTTGAACTGCCCTTTGAACCTTAGGGTTTGGGGCAGTACGGCGTGCCACATGAGAGGCGTTGGCTTGACCCTTCTATGGCTGGACCGCTACTACTATGTCACATTCCGGGTCTTTTGAACTCCGCTCAAGTGTTGGGCTTTAGGGAATCTTGGGTATTTGATCATTCGTTCGAAAACTTTAATACTGTCTAATTATCTGGAATGTGATGCAATGTGTGGAATTCATATTACTAGACATGAAATACGAAGTATGTGATATTTCGCATTTACGATGTCTAAAGAGAATGCGGATTCCAGATATTGCAGTTTTACACTTTCTTTTCTATGACCGTAAGTGTAGTATGTCGATATCGCCGGTTTCGTTGCTATACATCAACGACAATTGGGGTATGCATACTTACTTACGTTGATGATATGAGATATTATGTGTTGCTGAGATATGATGTGCAGGATTGTCGCGATTGAATAGCCGGGGGGTTTTATGTGAGATGAGAGTTTTATTTTTTCATTCATGTAAATTCAAATGTAAAGTAATATTCTTTTATTTGGGGCACTTCCGGGTTGAGGTTGATGCCACCAGTGTTGTATATTATTTACTTTTCCGTATTACGATGGACCCAAGGAGGGGAGCACGGGTGACCGGGTTCTGGGGTTCAGTAGGAGGACATCTCGAGGAGTCGAGACCGGGTCTCCTAAACTCCAGAATTGGTAGGGTCGCTTGCCGCTCTCGTAGGGGTCCAGGGTGTGGGCTTGGCTATTCATCGCGGCTGTGGAATCCGTATTTTCTATTATTGGCTAAATACTAAATACGGACGTCCTAGTATATCCCACATTATATCTATGTTTCTGCTGCGATATCTGTGATGTGATCATTTGATATGTTCTGATGGATACAGTATATAGTATATAGTATATATGATATATTATATAGACGTTACTTATGTTTTGCACCCGCACTAGCCCTGCCCTGCTCTGTCGTTAGTTACCTAACCTAACGGTGCACGAGGGGACATCGAGGCGAATGCGGATGGCATAAGTGTACGTCGTATTTATCTGTGATGTTTAGGTGACTTAAATGATGGGACTTCATTAATGTAATTAATGAAAGAAAAGAAACCTAATAGATGTTGTAGAATCAAATTTTTAAATAAAAAGGGTAGTGATTGTTAAGAATTTCTCGATTGTGTACGTAAATCAAATAGTCCCCGGCAACGGCGCCATTTGATTGGTTATAAAATTCAAGACTGTGTAAATCGAATAAAATGAATAAGTTTCTTTGTGTCGGTATTTAGAAAATTGAATAAAATTCACAATCAAAGAATTATATTTGACCGCAATCAATTACGGTGTCAGTTGTAGATCGTAAGCGAGTGCGGATCGTCCACAGGGATTGTGCGATTCGTTTCTATGTTAGATTTGTTTGAATTGAAAGTTAATCGAAAAGAAAAGAAAACATGATTCAATATTTTATCAAATGTTTCAAGTGTCACTATTCTAATCAAGAATCAAGAAAATGATAAACATCAAGAATCGAGTTTCGATAGAATTCCAATCACTTAGGGTTTCAAGATTTGTAATAAAGCTCGTAGGAATCGATTAGATTGTAGATGTGATGAAGATTAGAAATCAACGTTTCTTATCCATTAGCGAATTGATGCTAACACGATGTCGATTGATCGAGGGTTAAGGATCTTGCGAAGAATTAGGGTTCTTCGTCCTATCCTTTGTCCTTTCGATGAATCACATTCACTAGATAGCTTCTTGAAAATCCAATGATCGATCGTTGATTCTCTAGATCGTGCGAAAGAATCAAGAACCCATTTCACATCGATCTAGATCACTGATCATTCTATTTTCAAGAATTTACAATTGCTATAGGACTTAAGAAAACGTTTAAAGATTTATCAACATCATCATTCTACGATCATCTTGACTCCTCCACGAGCGGAGTTTATTCACACATCATCACAAAGAATGCATTCAAGAATTGAAATGAAATCATGATGCAAGAATTAAAATGTACACAAGTTTAAAGAATCTTCACCTTTATTATATCAACAAGAAGTTACAACTCTCAAGAATTACAAGAGGAAGGAACTTTGCTCGTCGAATCTTGCATCGCTCGGCTTCTTGAGTCTTGGATCGCTTCGACCTCTTGCTCCGATGAAGTCCGGCTTTGCTTCTAAAGGGTTGTAGAAGACTTGCTTGGCTTGAACTCCATGAATCTTGAAGTGGGTATTTGTGGATTGGATTAGGGTTAGGGTTTGGAGGTGGTTGTTGTTGGGTAGAAGAAGAACTAGGGTTTCTACTCAACAACAATGAATTTTCTCACAATGAATCAATGAATTGAATGAATGAATCCCCTTTTACAAGTGAGCCTAGGGTCCTATTTATAGATTTCCCAAACCCTAGGCCTTGATTTTGAAATAGAAGTTCCCTCCAAAAGTTTGTTGAAAGACTTCTAGAAGTAGTTAGTTAGGCTTAGCTTAGGGTTTAAGCTAGGGTTTAGGGAGAAGTTTCTAAAATACAAGGCTAGTTTAGTGTAGATCCAAGTGTTTGCTGATCTGGCAGAAGGTTCTGGGGTCTTCTGGAATTTGACATGTCTTGCTGAAGTGTGGGCCCTGAAAGAGGCATTGTGCACCAAAAATTTAGGGCTGACGTGGCATAACTGCCGCGGAACCGCGGCTTAAGCCGGCTCCCGCCGCGGTTCCGCGGCGCTTTGATGGCTTCATGGCTTGGTTCTTCTGGTGACTGCTTGGGCTGACATTTGGGGCTTTATCTGATGTGTTGATTTGTGTTTGTCCCTTTGGATTGATACCAGAACTGAAATCATTGTGTTGGCGTATCTTTTAGCGGTGTAGATTTGAGAAAGCTTCTGATTTTTCTGCACAGACTTCGAAACACGGGTTGCGATATATAGAAATGATGCCATGTTATGAAATGCAGTCAATTTCCCTAGAAATGCCGGTTTTAAGGTCTAACACATGTAATCTGATATTTTGCGACAAATTTGCTAATATGTGAAATATGAATGCCGAACACTTCTATATGAATACGAATGATAGGGAAATTGCCGGTTAAAAGATGCAATATTTTCGACTAATCAGGTAGCTACAGTTTTGCTTTGCATAGCGGTATATATGATATACCCTGCACCTTATTCGATGAGGAAAGGGCCGAGATCCCTTCACCGGGAGTGACCCCTTTAGCAATAATTGGCAGATGCTACAACACTCGGTTTGACTTTTGACTGCTTTTGGAGTTTTGCTTTGCATAGTGATATATATGATATGTCCTGCACCTTATTCGATGAGGAAAGAGCCGAGATCCCTTCACCGGGAGTGACCTCTTTAGCAAAACTAATAAAAGCCTCAAAATCACTCCATTTCAAAATTCATTCGATTCTACAACGATATCAAGTTCATTACGCAATAGGTTTTCAGAAAAACCTGTCGTAGCCCTCCGTCATTTCAGATAAGTACTAGTTAGTATTCGTGCTACGTTTGTTGACTATGTTAAGGCGTAGTGTGCGGTAGCTGATTAGTGCTTATCTGTATATGCATATGATGCGATTGGATTAGGGTAGTCGTGCGACTTTGTTGACTATGTTAAGGGTCGTGCGGGTGGATTTAATTCAATCAGGAAATGACGGGTTGAACTTGACTAGCACTTATGATTTGTTGACTATGTTAAGGTCATATAGCTGCTAGGGGAAAAATATTATCGGGAATTTCAAATGTTGAAATTTGCAATGAGATTGCATACCTTCTATGAGATAGTTGGATCCCGATACCCACTGTGAGTAAGAGTTACTCCTGGGAGAGTTTTACACATTACAATTAGCCGATCAAGTAGGTGTCTAGAAATGTGTCAACGGGGTTACGCCTCTGGGAAAACGAGGTTTACTTTAATTAGGTCCGTGCGAAAGCACGGGGAACCTCTCTCAAAGTACCGACACTGTCCTGGCTGAAAGATCGGTGAAGTTGTAGGGTGTAATTAATCCCGGCCAGTCTTTCCTTTTAGGGTTTGAAGGAAGATTTGATAAAAACCAGTGGGAGCTATCCTGATTAGATAAGATAATAACCAATCTGATCTTGCAAGAGCATACGCTAAAGTGTTTTCTTCTCTCTCTCTCCAGGTAGTGACCATGTCATGCCTTAATCAAGATAATAATATGGATGTATTGACCGAACCTGCAAGTTATACTGTGCTGGGGAATGTTGGTTCCGTTCTTTCTTATAATAGTTATAGGAATGAACAGGACATAGGGGAATACCAGGATTCCCATGCCACCCGAATGAAGAAAGTACATGATGATGCATTTTCTTCGGGTGTGTTCGTTACAGAGAACTGTTTCTCCATTTGCCCTACGTCCTGGGTATTAGATACCGGGTCAGGATCCCATATATGTAATCAGTTACATGGGCTTAGGAAAGGTAGAGAACTTGGAGAAGGTGATAAAGACATTAGAGTTGGAAATGGTGCAATTGTTGCAGCTAAGACTGTCGGGGAATATCACCTTGCATTACCAACTGGTAATACATTGGTTCTGAACGAATGCTATTACATGCCGAACCTGATATGCAATATTATATCGGTTTCTTTGTTGAGTAAAGAGGGATATAATTTTGTATTACAGGATAATGTTATGAACATTTTCCGTAACCAAAAGTTGGTTGGATCAGGCACGTTATGTAATGGCATTTATGTTCTAAATCAATCAACAGTTCTAAGCATAACAAACACACACAAGAGGAAGAGTTCAGAACTGAACGAATCCTTCTTGTGGCATTGTAGACTCGGTCATATAAATGCGACACGGCTAGCTAAGTTGCATAAGGATGGATACTTGAAACCGTTCGAATTTTCATCTTATGACACTTGCCAGTCATGTCTCAAAGGAAAAATGACCAAAACTCCGTTTACGGGACATGGAGAAAGAGTTACCGAACTCTTGGGACTGATACATAGTGATGTATGCGGTCCCATGTCTACACATGCCAGGGATGGTTCTTCGTACTTCATTACATTCACTGATGATCTCTCTAGATTCGGATATGTGTTCCTGATGAAACACAAATCAGAAGCTTTTGAGAAATTTAGAAAATATAAACAAGAAGTCGAGAACCAAACCGGAAAAAGTATTAAAGTCCTTCGATCTGATCGAGGAGGTGAATACTTGAGCAATGAATTCCTGGACTTCCTAAAAGAGAATGGGATTCTCTCTCAGCTGACTCCTCCATATACACCACAGCACAACGGTGTATCAGAACGGAGGAACCGCACCCTATTAGATATGGTGCGCTCTATGATGAGCACAGCTGAGTTACCTATTTCCTTCTGGGGATATGCACTGGAAACAGCAGCATACCTATTGAATCAAGTTCCATCTAAATCTATACCTACCACACCATATGAGATATGGAGTGGGAAGAGACCATATTTTAAACGGGTTAAGATATGGGGTTGTCCGGCCTATGTCAAAAGGCAAAATCCAGACAAACTCGAGGCACGGTCAGTTCTTTGCAAGTTTGTGGGATATCCTAAGAATTCCCAAGGATATTTTTTCTACCACGCTGAAGAAAAAAAAGTGTTTGTTTCTCAATATGCCACCTTTTTGGAAAAGGAATTTCTTGCAAAAGAAATTAGTGGCAAAGTGGTAGAGCTGGAAGAGGTTCCAGAAACACAAACTGCTACTGAAGATTTAGTGGAACCAGAGGATTCGGTAGTTCCCAACGAAACTCAGCCTCTCCGTCGATCTAGGAGGGTTCCTCGCCAACCTGAGAGATACTACAGTTTTCTCATGTATGGTGAGAGCGAGGATTGCATCATGGAGGATGATGACCCAACTAGCTTTGAGCAGGCTATCACGAGTGGGGACTTAGTGAAATGGCTGGATGCTATGCGGTCCGAGATGGAATCCATGTACACCAACAAAGTATGGACTTTGGAAGATGCTCCTGAAGGGGTAAAACCCATTGGGAGCAAGTGGATCTTCAAGAAAAAACTTGGTGTAGATGGGAAAGTGGAGACTTTCAAAGCTAGACTTGTTGCAAAGGGTTTTCGTCAAAGACCAGGTGTGGACTATGACGAAACCTTTTCTCCAGTGGCTATGCTTAAATCCATCCGGATCATGCTTGCCATCGCTGCATATCATGATTACGAAATATGGCAAATGGATGTTAAGACCGCCTTTCTAAACGGTGATTTAGAAGAGTGCGTGTACATGACTCAGCCAGAGGGCTTCGTAGATAGTGGGAGTAGCGAGAAGGTGTGCAAGCTGCTTAAATCCATTTATGGATTGAAGCAAGCATCGCGGAGTTGGAACATCTGCTTTGACGTCGTTATCAAAGAGTTTGATTTCGTCAAAAACATAGATGGACCTTGTATTTACAAGAAGGTAGCAGAAAGTAAGGTTGTCTTCCTCGTATTGTACGTGGAAGATATACTCTTGATAGGAAATGATATTCCTATGCTGCAATCGGTCAAGCTCTTCTTATCACAAAGATTCTCAATGAAAGATCTTGGTGATGCCTCCTGCATATTGGGAATTAGGATCTATAGAGATAAATCCAAACGGATATTGGGATTG
This sequence comes from Agapanthus africanus, assembly GCA_030015575.1. NCBI lineage: Eukaryota > Viridiplantae > Streptophyta > Magnoliopsida > Asparagales > Amaryllidaceae > Agapanthus > Agapanthus africanus. The sequence goes on from JASDDO010000029.1 coordinate 294,306,005, forward strand.
TCCTAATCCAGGTACATTGACACCATACTAAAGAGGTTTAGTATGGAAGAATCCAAGCGTGGGAACTTGCCCACGATCTCTGGAGTCACTCTCTCCAAAGAGATGTCTCCCAAGACTGATTTGGAGAGAGCTCGCATGCAAGGGATACCCTATGCTTCGGCTGTAGGCTCTATCATGTATGCGATGCTATGCACCAGACCCGATGTAGCATACTCACTAAGTGTAGTGAGCAGGTATCAAGCTGATCCTGGAGAGAGTCACTGGACAGCTGTGAAGAGCATTCTCAAGTACTTGCGAAGGACTAAAGTGATGCTCTTGGTGTATGGTAACGAAGAACTCCAAGTGGAGTCCTTTACCGATTCGAGCTTCCAGAGTGATAAGGACGACTCTAAGTCGCAGTCGGGATTTGTCTTTACTCTTTACGGAGGGGCGGTTAGTTGGAAGAGTTCCAAGCAGGAAACCGTGGCAGACTCGACGATGGAGGCTGAATACATCGCTGTCAACGATGCTGCCAAAGAGGCTGTCTGGATCAAGAAGTTCATTTCTGAACTTGGAGTGGTTCCATCCATTGAGCATCCAATACCTTTGTATTGCGATAACAATGGAGCGGTGGCTTTGGCCAAGGAACCCAGGTCCCATCAGCGATCCAGGCATATTCTGAGGCGGTATCACCTGATCCGGGAGATAGTTGATCGCGGGGAGATCGAGGTCAGGAGGGTTGACACGAAGAACAACACAGCGGATCCACTCACGAAGGCCATTCCCCAGATACAGTTTGAGAGACTCTTCGGGATGCTCGGTATGCGATACTACAGCAGCTGGCCCTAGTGCAAGTGGGAGATTGTTAGTTGTATGTATGCCCTAGAGGCCAGTATTGTACAGATGATGTATATTATATTGGATGCTTAGACATATATAGAGATGGCTTTCTTGCTCGATATGATAGTATGCTATCTGGTTGCTCTTTATCTTAACATGTATACTTGTCTCTTTAAACTGTCTTATAGTTACATGTTGGTAAAGCCCTTAGGATGTGTACTTGACTACCTGGACTATGATGCAGATCATACTAGTGGGGTTAAATGATAGATTTTTATTGCTTTTGAATTAAAACAAAAAAGGAAAAGAAAAAGGGTTAAATGATAGAATGTTTCTACACTCTTCTTTACCTTACCATGCTCACCTACCTTTTAACCCTTGGTTTATTTTCCTTTTGTGCTTTTAACTCCATTACAATAATATCTATATAATTAACCATGGTTTGAAATGAGAGATGGAAAATATATATGCTTATATTTTTCATTTTTCTATATAGAGTTTTTCTTCTCTTCTTCTAAAAAGCCATCATCTTTATTAACCTTGATCATTTGCTCTCTAGATTTTTGTTGTGAGCAATATACTCGTCAAGTTAGGATTTTGAAGTGAGAAAGAGAACCACAACACCATTCTACACAAGTCTAGCCCACTTGTTTGGAGTGTTAGCTTCATTTCGTTCTCTTGATCGGGTAAAGTTGCAAGCTTGGACAAAGCGGACTCCGGGTGGATCATCGGTGACCTCGAGGAGTTCAAGCGGAGCTTTTTCAAACCCCAAGTAGCTGAGGAGTCTAGCGTAGGGAGCTACAAAGGTTGTACTCTTTAAACCCCATTTATTCATTCATATGTTGATGTGAAAATTTTAGAAACCCTAATTTTCTAGGAACGATCCGATATTTGTTAACTTAGCACCCTAAAGACTCTACCTTTGGTACATGTGATGCTTCCAAACCCTTCATGAGGTGCTAGGCTAACCCAAAATCATGAACTCCGGACTCTAGCGATGGTTTCCTCGGAGAAATGAACGGGCTAGGTTGTTGACTTCGAGGCCGAAAATGATCTACGTCGGGGAGACACTAACTCAAGCTATTCCTTCACTAGGTCATGAACTTTGTGAAGAGAACACACTCTACTACATGGCAAGTGGTAGAGGATGAAGAAGTAGGAGGTTGTCTCACTTTAGAATTGTTTTTCTCACAATTTTTCTCATAGCACCATTAGAGCTTGAAAGCTTTTTCAAGGAGCATGATGAAGATGAAGAAGAAAGAATAATATCATCATATGAATTATTTTCTTCAATAATGTAACCATGGGTGAGTTAAGCTATAATGCTTAACTCATGTAGAGAATTAACCAAAGTATGAGGTTAAGGGTTGGGTTAACTAAATATCCTAAAGAATGATAAAAGAGTTGACTTTGTCAATGTTTCCACAAGCTTCATGAAAGCTTGAGAACTTTGACAAAGTCTTTCTCTTTTGTTATTCTTAAGATATAAACAAAACCCTAATCTTTACCCTAATCTTGGTATAAGTCTCATACACCCATCTTTGATGTATCATCAAGCATGACACAATCATATGTACACAAATATATATCACATATACACTTATGCACAATCAAGTGAGAAAATAAATCTTAAGTGAGCTAATACTAGTTAATGTAATGTAATATATTAAATATATAATTATACATTAAATTATTAAATCAACTCTTGATTTAATAACCCGGCTATAACCGACTAATATCATCTGTAACAACTTATCGAATGAACACTTGATCCGATAACCCGGCTATAACGCATACAACCGATCAATGTCACGAATCGCGAGAATAGAATACGGTATCTCATATCGTATTAATCTCGGTCCCGTACATATCACATATGTACTCCTACTCCGTTTCGCTTGAGCTAGGAAACCCCTATGTAGGACTCTAAAGACTCGTCAATACGCCGGCAGTAGATGATGATCATATCAAACACCCACAAGCCGTAAGCGGTCTGCTAAACGTAACGGCCACCCGGGTATTGAGCGATCAGAATATCAACAAGCAAGCCTGTACATTCTCCTGTGAATCCAATCAGTAACACTTACCGCACAGTCCGGTCTGTTCGTCTGATATGTTGCATATCTCGCCTAAGGGTGGTAAACGTCAGACCCCAGTAGCTTGATAAGTCATGCCGATGTAAGGTCCACAACAAGCGTGAAACTACTGATAACACTTACCAGTAAATCACTGCAACCCTGGCCAGGGATTTCCAGTTATGGCCAGTCGAGCATAGCGCAACATCAACCCCCAATACCGGAAGAGACGAATCCCCTCTTATCGCTCATTGCCTCCATGTGAATCGGGACTGTACCCAAAAACCACCTGTTTGCATGACTCAGTAGAGCCGTGGTAGGGTGGAAATCAAAGCACAGTGGGAGACACACAAGACTCTATGACGATCTCGGGTCAACAGACTAAGCTGTACCAGTGTCACCAGAGAACTGCCATCTGACGTAAGGTATAATACCATATGGGAGTTCTCGGCGAGTCCGTTCAGTGTACCCAGTCTCCACTGAGCACCCGCATACCATCTCTGATGTCAAACACCAATGGATATGGGATCATCCATCACCCATCACATGGGTCGAGAAAATATACGCTAGTCTACTCTGGAATATCGATACCCCGTCTCGATATTCCCACGACAAGGAACATTGAAGGATGTACTCATAGACTACCCAGGCCCCACTGGTATGATCTACATCATAGTCCTGCAAGTCGAGTACACATCCTAAGGGCTTTATCAACATGTAACAGAGAGACAGTAAGTATACATGTTAAGATAAAAAGCAATCAGATAGCGTACTTGTTAGTTATATGTATGCCCTAGAGGCCATTACTATACATAGGATGTATATTGTAGTGGATGCTTGGACATATATAGGGATGACTTTCTTGCTCGATATGATAGTATGCTATCTGGTTACTCTTTACCTTAACGTGTACACTGATTGTCTCTCTGTTACATGTTGGTAAAGCCCTTAGGATGTGTACTTGACTACCTGGACTATGATGTGGATCATACTAGTGGGGACGTGGTAGTCCATAAGTACATCCTTCAAAGTCCCTAGTCCTGGGTGTATCGATATACCAGAGTAGACTAGCGTATACCTTCTCGACCCATACAGATGGGCGATGGATGATCCCATATCCATTGGTGTTTGACATCAGAGATGATATACGGGTGCTCAGTAAAGACTGGGTACACAGGACGGACTCGCCGAGAACTCCCAGATGGTATTATACCTTACGTCAGATGGCAGTTCTCTGGTGACACTGGTGCAGGTTAGTCTGTAGACCCGAGATCGTCATAGAGTCTTGTGTGATTCCCACTGTGCTTTGATTTCCATCATACCACGTCCAAGAGGGCGTGCAAAAAGGTGGCTTTTGGGTACAGTCCCGAATCACATGGAGGCAATGAGCGATAGGAGGGGTTTCGTCTTTCCCGGTATAGGGAGTTGATGTTGCGCAGTGCTCGATTGGCTATAACAAGAAGTCCTTGGCCAAGTCTGCTTTAGGGATTTACTGGTAAGCGTTACCAGTAGTTTCTCGACCCGTTATGAGCCTCATATCGACATGACTTATCAAGTTATTGGGGTCTGACGTTTACCACCCCTAGACAAGATATGCGACATATCAGACGAACAGACCGGACTGTACGGTAGTGTTACTCGTTGGATTCACAGGAGTGTGAGCGGGCTTGCTCGTTGATCTTCTGATCGCTCAATACCCGGGTGGCCGTTACGTTTGGCAGACCGCTTGCGGCTTGTGGGTGTTTGATATGATCATCACCTGCTGCCGGCGTATTGACGAGTCTTTAGAGTCCTACACAGGGGTTTCCTGGCTCAAGCGAAACGAAATAGGAGAGGATATGAGATATGTACGGGACCGAGGATAATACCAGTATGTGATACTGTATTCTATTTTCGCGATTTGTGACATTGATCGGTTGTATGCGATATAGCCGGGTTATCGGATCAAGTGTTGATTCGATAAGTTGTTACTATTGATATTAGTCGGTTATATGCGATATGACCGGATCGTTAAATCAAGTGTTGATTTAATGATTTAATGTATAATTATATATTTGATATATTACTTTACATTAACTAGTATTGGTTCACTTAAGATTGATTTTCTCACTTGAATGTGCATATTGTTTTATATGTGATATATGCAAGTGTACATGTTTGTATCATGCTTGATGATACAAACAAGTTGTGTGTATGAGACTTGAACCATATCAAGGTTAGATTAGGGTTTACTATTTTCCTAGCAAATAACAAAAGAATTGAGACTTTGGTCAAAGTTATCAAGCTTCATGAAGCTTGATAAGCATTGACAAAGTCAAACCTTTTGTCATTTGTGTAGGATATTAGTTAACCCAACCCTTAACCTAATGGTTTGGTTAAATCTCTACATGAGTTAAGCATGAGGGATTAACTCAACCATGGTGCCATGATTAAAAGGATAAGTGTTCATATTATTCTTTTAATGGAAATGATTCTTTCTTCTTCTTCATCTTCATCAAGCTTGAAAAAGCTTGCTAGCTCCAATGGCATCATGAGAAAAAGAGTGAGAAATTCAATTCTAAAGTGAACCCACTTCCTATTTCTTCATCCTCTACCACTTTCCATGTAGTATAGGGTGTTCTCTTCATAAAGTTTTCGACCGAGTGAAGGAATAGCTTGAGTTTGAGTCTCCGCGACGTAGATCATCTTCGGCCTCGAAGTCAATGACCCAGCCCGATCATTTCTCCGACGAAACCATTTCTAGAGTCCGGGATCCGATGATCGCAGCGGAGGGACGTCAACACGGAGCTAAAGAAGTGGTGGACCGGATCTACAAAGGTTGTAATCCCTTTCACTTAGTAGCAAAGTCGTTTGCTTGCTTGCTTTTCGCCTTAACTTCTAGTTAACGATTTAGTTTAGGGTTTCTCGGCACCGGAAAATTTTTGTTTGGCATGGTTGATGCCTTGTGGAACCTCCTTAGTGTGCCTAGGAACCCTACAGTGGTATTAGAGCCTAGCTAGAGCCTTAGGCGATGCGTAGACGGAGTTAGAAGTCCGATCGAACCGAAACTCTAATGCAAAATTGCTCTCTGTACATTTTTTGAAATCGGGGATTTTTGAGAATTAAAAATATGCAGAAAAATCAGCAGGAGTTTCTAAGAATTACTGTGAAGCCCGTTCTCCTGATTCCATCAATGCGCGGCGGAACCGCGGCATTAGCATGGCTAATGCGGCGGTTCCGCGGCCACTTTGTCTCTTCTTCAATTAGTTTTTACACAGTAATTCCTATATTTTGGTGCTGTATTTTCTGGGAATTTTTAAATCTTACTCAAGAGTTGAGTTTTCTGGGTTGTATTGGGAGTTCGTAGATTCGATCGGATTATCAAACTTTGTCTATGTGTTTTTTCCGGGTAATTTTAGAATATGTTAAAAAGTTCGACCGGATATAAATACCCACTTTTTCCCCTGCCGGGAAATTTCCAATTGTTGGATTTTTCCGTAGTTTAATGACGTTCCAAGTAGTGCAAGTGACGCGATGGTCCCTCTAGAAGACAACAAACCTTAACTCGATTATGTGACCGTCTTGAACCGCCCTTTGAACCTTCGGGTTTGGGACAGTACGGCGTGTCACATGTGAGGTGTTGGCTTGACCTTTCTATGGCTGGACCGTTGGTACTGTGGCATGAACTAGATGTTTTAAACTTATTTCATGTGTTGAGCTGTTTCGGGAAAACTTGGGTGTTTGAATGTTCGATCGGAAAGTTTAACATTTTCTATTTATCTGGAATAGGATACAATATTTGGAATCCACAAGTAGTTATGAGATAACTGATATGAATGTTATAAATATAGCACTTTAGTCTCACTTGATCGGTTGCCACGGAATTTTGATGCGATCAAAAGTCCGTCGCAATCACGTAGCGTACGCGGATACTCGCCGGTAAAGTTAATAGACAGCTACACCCCATAGCCCCGACCATGTGACTGTAGGAGAACCCCGTCGTTGAAAGCATCCGTTCGGGTGCTCGCGGTAGCGGTGTTCCGCCTTGGTGTACTTCGTCGACGGTATCGTGGGTGCGGCCGTCTACTAAAGTTTGCGACGAGCATTCGATCAAAATGCCGGGAATCTTGTTGAATTGCCCGACTTGATATTGAAAAGTGTTTTCGATAAAGAGACTAAAATGCGGGGTTTATAATTGTTAGGCATGCGATGTCTAAGGAATTCATTTGATTAGGCATGCGATGTCTAAGGAGGTTGCGGATTCCAACTGTTGTAGTTTTACACTTTCTTTCTGTGACCGTAAGTGTAATATGTGATATCGCCGGTTTCGTTGCTATATGTCAACGACAATTGGGATGCGCACATTTACTTACGTTGATGACATGTGATGTTATGTGTTGCTGGATATGTTATATTGGATCGTCGCGTTTTGAATAGCCGGGGGTTTTATGTGAGATGAGAGTTTTTCATTTTCATTCATGTAAAATTTATTGTATGTAATATTCTTTTATTGGGGCACTTCCAGGTAGCGGAAGATGTCACCCATTGTATATTATTTACTTTTCCGCACTAGGATAGACCCAAGGAGGAGGGCACAAGTAACCGGGTTCTGGAGTCCAGTGGGAGACCAACTCGAGGAGTCGAGTCCGGGTCTCCTAACTCTAGAATTGGTAGGGTTGCTTGCCGCTCTCGTAGGGGTCTAGGGGTGTGGGTTTGGCTATTCATCGCGACCGTGGAATCCGTGTTTTATACTGGCTCGTATTGAAAACACGGACGTCCTAGTATATCCAATGTTTCATATGATTCTTCTGCTGCGATATCTGTGATGTGATCATGTGATGTTCTGTGATAAATACTGTATATAGTATATATGATATATTATATAGACGTTACTTATGTTTTACACCCGCGCTAGCCCTGCCCCACTCTGCCGTTAGTTACCTAACCTAACGGTGCACGAGGGGACATCGAGGCGAATGCGGATGGCATAAGTGTACGTTGTATTTATCTGTGATGTTTAGGTACTTAAATGATGGGACTTCATTAATATGATTAATGAAAGAAAAAGAAACCTAAGATGTTGTAGAATCGAATTTCAAAAATAAAACAGGTAGCTACAGTTCTTGCTTTGCACAGCGGTATATATGATATATCCTGCACCTTTTTCGATGAGGAAAGGGCCGACGATCCCTTCACCGGGAGTGACCCCTTTAGCAATAACTGGCAGATGCTACACCCCTCGGTTTGTCTTTTTGATTGCTTCTATAGTTTCTGCTTTGCACAGTGATATATATGATATATCCCGCACCTCATTCGACGAAGAAAGGGCTGACGATCCCTTCACCGGGAGTGACCCCTTTAGCAAAACTAGAAAAGCCTCAAAAGCACTCCATTTTAAAATCATTTGATTCTACAACGATATAAAGTTCATTACGCAAAAGGTTTTCTTAAAAACCTGTCGTAGCCCTCCGTCATTTCAGATAAGTAATAGTTAGTATTCGTGCTGCGTTTGTTGACTCAGTCAAGGCGTAGTGTGCGGTAGCGGATTAGTGCTTATCTGCAAAGCATATGATGTGATTGGATTAGGGTAGTCGTGCGGCCTTGTTGACTCAGTCAAGGGTCGTGCGGGTGGGTTTAATTCAATCGAGAAATGACGGGTTGAACTTTACTTGCGGTCTATGGTTTGTTGACTCAGTCAAGGTCATAGATCGCTTGGGGCAAAATATTATCGGGAATTTCAAGTGTTGAAATTTGCAATGAGATTGCATACCTTCTATGAGATAGTTGGATCCCGATACCCACTGCGAGTAATTGTTACTCCTGGGAGAGTTTTGCACTTTGCAATTAGCCGATCAAGTAGGTGTCTAGAAAGGTGTTAACGGGGTTACGCCTCTGAGAAAACGAGGTTTACATTAATTAGGTTCGTGCAAAAGTACGTGGGACCTCCCTCAAAGTACCGACACTGGCCTGGCTGAAAGATTGGCGAACTTGTAGGGTGTAATTAATCCCGGCTAGTCTTTCCTTTTAGGGTTTGAAGGAAGATTTGATAAAAACTGTGGGAGCCATCCTGATTAGATAAAATAATAACCAATCTGATCTTGCAAGAGCGCACGCAGAGTGTTTTCTTCTCTCTCTCTCCAGGTAGCGACCATGTCACGCCTTAATCAAGATAAAAATACGGATATTTGACCGAACCTACTTGTTATACTGAGCTGGGGAACGTTGGTCCCGCTCCAACTTATAATTATTATAAGACAGAGCAGGAAATAGGGGATTACCAGAATTCCCGTGCCGCCCAAACGAAGAAAGTGCATGCTGATGCATCATCTTCGGGTGTGTTCGTTACAAAGAACTGTTTCTCTGTATCCTCTACGTCCTGGGTATTTGATACCGGATCAGGATCCCAGATATGTAATCTGTTACATTAGGCTACAGATAGGTAGAGAATTGAGAACAGGTGATAAGTTTCATGAGACAGAAAACGGGGCAAGTGTTTCAGCCAAGTCTGTTGGTCACTGTCACCCTCTATTATCAGTACATTGATTCTGAACAAATGCTATTAGATACCGAACCTGATATACAAAATCATATTAGTCTCTTTATTAGTAAAGAAACGATAAAATTTTGGATTGTTGGATAATGTTTTGAACATTTCCTATATCAAGAGTTGATCAGTTCAGGCACGTTATCTAAAAGCATTGACGTTCTAAATCAAACTACAGTTCTTAGTATACAAAACACACACAAGAGGAAGAGTTCAGAAATGAACGAATCCTTCTTGAGGTATTGTAGACTAGGTCATATCAATGCGACCCGACTAGCTGAAGTTACATTTAGATGCATATTTAAATCCGTTTGAATTTACATCTTGTGGAACTTGCCAGTCATGTCACAGAGATATTATGACCATAGCTCTGTTTATTGGAAACAGAGAAAGAGTTACTGAACTCTTGGGATTGATACATGCTGATGTATGAAGGTCCCCTGTCTGCACATGCCAAGACCGGTTCTTTGTACTTCATTACATTCTCTGATAATCTCTCAAGATTCAGACATATGTTCCTGTTGAAACACAAGTCCGAACCTTTTGAGATATTCACAGAATATAAGTTAGAAGTAGAGAACCAAAATACGGGTATAAGTATTATGACCTTTGATGTGATCAAGGAGGAGAATACTTGAGCACGGAAATCCTGGATTATTCTAAAGGAGAATGAGATTCTCTCTCAGCATTACTCCTTCATATACACCATGGCATGATGGTATATCGGGACGGAGCAATAACACCCTATGTGATATAGTGTGCTCTATGATGAGTACTACTGAGTTTCCTATTTCCTTTTAGGGAGTTATGCACTTATGAAGTTGCATACCTATTGAATAGGGTTCCGATCAAATCAGATGCCTACCATTTCATATGAGATATGGAAAGGGAAGAGCCCATCTCTTAAGTCAGTTAAGATTTGGGGTTGTCCGGCCTATGTCTAAAAGCAATCCGGACAAGCTCGAGGTAAAGTCAGATCTGTAGAAGTTTGTTGGATATCCTAAGTATATGCAAGGGAATATCTTCTACCTAACCGAGGAACAAAAAATATTTTGTTACTCAGCATGCCACCTTTGTGAAAGGGAATTTCTTGTGAAGAAATTAGTGGACATGAAGTAGAACTGGAAAGAGTTCCAGCTATACAAACTGCAGCTGCTGATTTGGTAGAACCAAAGGATTCAATAGCAACCGACGAACCTCAGCCTCTCCGCCGATCTAGTAGGATTCCTCATCCACCTGAGAGATACTTCGGTTTCTCTATGACAGTGGGAGTGAGGATTGCATCATGAGATGATGACCCAACTAGTTTCGGGATGGCCATCAGGAGTAGGACTCTGTAAGAATGGCTGGATGCTTAGCGATCCGAGATGGAATCCTTATACACCAACAAAGTATGGACTTTGGTTGCTTTATCTGAACGGTTAAATCCCCATCAGGAGCAAGTATATCTTGAGAAGATTACTTGGTGTACATGGAAAAGTTGAGACTTTCAAAGCTAGACTCGTTAAAGGTTTGCATCATAGACCAGTTGTGGCTAATGATGAAACCTTTTTCTGGGGCCTATGCTTAAGTCCATCCAGATCCTACTTGCTACGGCTACATACCATGACTACGATATCTGGCGGTTGGGTGTCATGACTGCTTTTCTAAATAAAGATTTAGAAGACAGAGTCTATAAGTACATAGTCAGAGGGCTTCGTAGACAGTGGGAGCAGCGGAAACGTGTGCAAGATGTTTTATGTGATAAAGCAGGCATCGCGGAGTTGGAACGTCTGTTTTGATGTGGTAGTCAAAGAGTTTGACTTCATTAAAATGGTAGATGAACCTTGTATATACAAAAAGGTAGTAGGGAGTATGGTGGTGATCCTCGTAGAGTACGTGGATGACATACTCTTGATAGGGAAGGAGTTTCCTATGCTACGCTCGGTCAATCTCCGCTTATCACAAGGATTCTCCATATAGGATCAAAGTGATACCTACTAAATCCTGGGTTTTGGATCTATGAGATAGATCTAATTGGATGTTAGGATACTCACTAGTTGTAGTGAGATGGTATCAATTAATCCTGGGGAGAATCACTGGAAAGGTTCCAGGGTGATAAGGACGACTGAATGTCAGTCGCAGGCATTGTCTTATCCCTCAACTCAGGGACGGTATGTTGGAAGAGTTCCAAGCTAGATACCGTGGTATACTAGACGATAAAGACTGGATACATCGCTACTTAAGATGCTACCAAAGAGGAAGTTTGGGTGTATATTAGTTCATGAGATGAACTTCGTTCCTCCCATTGTATGACAATGGAGTTGTGGCTTATGCCTAGGAACGCCCGTCCCATCAGTGATCCAGACATATTCTTAGGCAGTATCACCTGATCGTGGAGATGCTTGATCTCCAGGGGATCGAGGTTAGGAGAGTAGACTCAGAGGACAACACGGAGGATCCACTCACAAAGGCCTTTTTCCAGAGAGAGACTTTTATGGGATGGTTGAGTATGAGATACTTCAACCACTGCTATCAGATGGCCCTAGGGCAAGTGGGAGATTGTTAGTTATATGTATGCCCTAGAGGCCATTACTATACATAGGATGTATATTGTAGTGGATGCTTGGACATATATAGGGATGACTTTCTTGCTCGATATGATAGTATGCTATCTGGTTACTCTTTACCTTAACGTGTACACTGATTGTCTCTCTGTTACATGTTGGTAAAGCCTTTAGGATGTGTACTTGACTACCTGGACTATGATGTGGATCATACTAGTGGGGACGTGGTAGTCCATAACTACATCCTTCAAAGTCCCTAGTCGTGGGTGTATCGAGACGGGGCATCGATATACCAGAGTAGACTAGCGTATACCTTCTCGACCCATACAGATGGGCGATGGATGATCCCATATCCATTGGTGTTTGACATCAGAGATGATATACGGGTGCTCAGTAAAGACTGGGTACACTGGACGGACTCGCCGAGAACTCCCAGATGGTATTATACCTTACGTCAGATGGCAGTTCTCTGGTGACAATGGTGCAGGTTAGTCTGTAGACCCGAGATCGTTATAGAGTCTTGTGTGATTCCCACTGTGCTTTGATTTCCATCATACCACGTCCAAGAGGGCGTGCAAAAAGGTGGCTTTTGGGTACAGTCCAGAATCACATGGAGGCAATGAGCGATAGGAGGGGTTTCGTCTCTCTCGGTATAGGGAGTTGATGTTGCGCAGTGCTCGATTGGCTATAACAGGAAGTCCTTGGCCAAGGCTGCTTTAGGGATTTACTGGTAAGTGTTACCAGTAGTTTCTCGACCCGTTATGAGCCTCATATCGACACGACTTATCGAGTTATTGGGGTCTGACGTTTACCACCCCTAGACAAGATATGCGACATATCAGACGAACAGACCGGACTGTACGGTAGTGTTACTCGTTGGATTCACAGGAGTGTGAGCGGGCTTGCTCATTGATCTTCTGATCGCTCAATACCCGGGTGGCCGTTACGTTTGGCAGACCGCTTGCGGCTTGTGGGTGTTTGATATGATTATCACCTGCTGCCGACGTATTGACGAGTCTTTAGAGTCCTACACAGGGGTTTCCTGGCTCAAGCGAAACGAAATAGGAGCGCATATGAGATATGTACGGGACTGAGGATAATACCAGTATGTGATACTGTATTCTATTCTCGCGATTTGTGACATTGATCGGTTGTATGCGATATAGCCGGGTTATCGGATCAAGTGTTGATTCGATAAGTTGTTACTATTGATATTAGTCGGTTATATGCGATATGACCGGATCGTTAAATCAAGTGTTGATTTAATGATTTAATGTATAATTATATATTTGATATATTACTTTACATTAACTAGTATTAGTTCACTTAAGATTGATTTTCTCACTTGAATGTGCACATTGTTTTATATGTGATATATGCAAGTGTACATGTTTGTATCATGCTTGATGATACAAACAAGTTGTGTGTATGAGACTTGAACCATATCAAGGTTAGATTAGGGTTTACTATTTTCCTAGAAAATAACAAAAGAATTGAGACTTTGGTCAAAGTTATCAAGCTTCATGAAGCTTAATAAGCATTGACAAAGTCAAACCTTTTGTCATTTGTGTAGGATATTAGTTAACCCAACCCTTAACCTAATAGTTTGGTTAAATCTCTACATGAGTTAAGCATGAGGGCTTAACTCAACCATGGTGCCATGATTAAAAGGATAAGTGTTCATATTATTCTTTTAATGGAAATGATTCTTTCTTCTTCTTCATCTTCATCAAGCTTGAAAAAGCTTGCTAGCTCCAATGGCATCATGAGAAAAAGAGTGAGAAATCCAATTCTAAAGTGAACCCACTTCCTATTTCTTCATCCTCTACCACTTGCCATGTAGTATAGGGTGTTCTCTTCACAAAGTTTTCGACCGAGTGAAGGAATAGCTTGAGTTTGAGTCTCCCCGACGTAGATCATCTTCGGCCTCGAAGTCAATGACCTAGCCCGATCATTTCTCCGACGAAACCATTTCTAGAGTCCAAGATCCGATGATCACAGCGGAGGGACATCAATACGGAGCTAAAGAAGTGGTGGACCGGATCTACAAAGGTTGTAATCCCTTTCACTTAGTAGCAAAGTCGTTTGCTTGCTTGCTTTTCACCTTAACTTCTAGTTAACGATCTAGTTTAGGGTTTCTCGGCACCGGAAAATTTTTGTTTGGTATGGTTGATGCCTTGTGGAACCTCCTTAGTGTGCCTAGGAACCCTACAGTACTATCATGTCGTGCAAGAAAGTCCTACCTATATATGTCCTAGCATCCACTACAATACACATCTCATGTACAGTAATGGCCTCTAGGGCATACATATAACTAACAATCTCCCACTTGCACTAGGGCCATCTGTAGCAGTGGTTGCAGTATCTCATACTCAACCATCCCATAAAAGTCTCTCTCTGGGAAAATGCCTTTGTGAGTGGATTCGCCGTGTTGTCCTCTGAGTCTACTCTCCTAACCTCGATCACCCTGAAGATCAACTATCTCCATGATCAGGTGATACTGCCTTAGAATATGTCTGGGTCCCTGATGGGACCGTGGTTCCTGGGACAAAGCCTCACCTCCATTGTCATACAATGGCAGGAACCTAGTTCATCTCATGAACTAATATACACCCAAATTGCCTCATTGGTAGTATCATTGATAGCGATGTCAGCAGCCTTTATCGTCTAGTTTGCCACGGTATATAGCTTGGAACTCTTCCAACATACCGTCCCTCCACTGAGGGTAAAGACAATGCCTGTGACTGACATTCAGTCAACCTTACCACCCTGGAAGCTATCCAGTGATTCTCCCCAGGATCGATTGATACCATCTCACTACACCTAGTGAGAATCCTAATATCCATTTAGATCTATCTCATAGATATAAAACCTAGGATTTAGGAGGTATCACATAGATCCTATATGGAGAATCCTTGTGATAAGAGGAGATTGACCGTGCGTAGCATAAGAAACTTTTTTCTTATCAAGAGTATGTTGTCCACGTACAATACGAGGATGACCACCTTACTCTCCACTACCTTTTGTATGTACAAGGTTCATCTACTATTTTGATGAAGTCAAACTCTTTAACTACCATATCAAAACGGATGTTCCAACTCCGCGATGCCTGCTTTATCACACAAAGCATCTTGCATACGTTTCCGCTGCTCCCACTGTTTACGAAGCCCTCTGGCTGTGTTCTTATAGACGTTCTCTTCTAAATCAATATTTAGAAAAGCAGTCATGACACCCAACCACTAGATATCGTAATCATGGTATGTAGCAATGGCAAGTAGGATCCGGATGGACTTAAGCACAGCCACTGGAAAAGGTTTCATCATTATCCACGCCTGGTTGATGACGAAAACCATTAACAAGTCTAGCTTTGAAAGTCTCAACTTTTCCATCTACACCAAGTAATCTTCTCAAGATATACTTGCTCCTGATGGGAATTTAACCCTTCAGATATAGTAACTAAAGTCCATACTTTGTTGGTGTACATGGATTCCATCTCAGATCACTAAGCATCCAGTCATTCTTACAGAGTTCCCACTCTTGATGGCCTGCTCGAAACTAGTTGGGTCATCATCTCATGATGTAATCCCCGCTCCCACTGTCATCGAGAAACCGAAGTATCTCTCAGGTAGGTGAGGAACCCTGCTAGATTGGCGGAGAGGCTGAGGTTCATCGGCGACTATTGAATCTTTTGGTTCTATCAAATCATCAGCTGTAGTTTGTATAGCTGGAACTCCTTCCAGTTCTACATAACTGACCTTGCCTCGATCTTGTCCGGATTTTGCTTTTGACATAGGCCGGACAACCCCAAATCTTAATTTACTTAAGAGATGGGTTCTTCCCATACTATATCTCATATGAAGTGGTAGGCACTGATTTGATTCGAACCCAATTCAATAGGTATGCAGCTTCTCAAGTGCATAACCCCCAAAAGAAAATAGGTAACTCAGTAGTACTCATCATAGAGCGCACCATATCACATAGGGTGCAATTGCTCCACCTCGATACACCGTTGTGCTGTGGTGTATACGGAGGAGTAATGCTGAGAGAGAATCTCATTCTCCTTTAGAATAGTCCAAGAATTCCATGCACAAGTATTCTCCTCCTTGATCTCATCATAGGACATAATACTTATACCCGTTTTGGTTCTCTACTTCTGACTTATATTCTTTGAATTTCTCAAAAGTTTCAGACATGTGTTTCAATAGGAACATGTATCCGAATCTTGAGAGATTCTCATTGAATGTAAGGAAGTATAAAGAACCAGTCCTGGCATCTGCAGACAGGGGACCTTCATATATCACTATGTATCAGTCCCAAGAGTTTTCTAACTCTTTCTCTGTTTCCAGTAAATGGAGCTATTGTCATCTTATCTTTGTGACATGACTGGCAAGTTTCACAAGATGTAAATTTAAACTGATTTAAATATGCATCTAAATGTAACTTAGCTAGTCGGGTCGCATTGATATGACCTAGTCTACAATGCCTTAAGAAGGATTCGTTCATTTCTGAACTCTTCCTTTTGTGTGTGTTCTGTACGTAAGGAACTGTGGTTTGATTTAGAATGTATATGCTTTTAGATAACGTGCCTGAACCGATCAACTCTTGATATAGGAAATGTTCAAAACATTATCCAACAATACAAAATTATATCCTTCTTTAATAAAAAGTGATTGATATAATGTTGTGGATCAGGTTCGGTATTTAATAACATTCGTTCAAAATCAATGTATTCTAGTAATACAGGGTGATAACTATCAACAGACTTGGCTGCAACACTTGCACCGTTTCTATCTCATGAAATTTATCACCCGTTCTCAATTCTCTACCTATCTGTAGCCCATGTAACAGATTACAACGGGATCCTGATCCGGTATCTAATACCCAGGACGTAGAGGATACAGAGAAACAGTTCTTTGTAATGAACATACCCGAAGAAGATATATCATTATGCACTTTCTTCGTTTGGGCGGCATGGGAATCCTGGTATTCCCCTAATTCCTGCTCGGTCTTATAACAATTATAAGTTAGAGCGGGGCCAACGTTCCCCAGCTCAGTATAACAAGCGGGTTCGGTCAATACATCCATATTATTATCTTGATTATGGCGTGACATGGTCGCTACCTGGAGAGAGAGAGAAGAAAACACTCTGCGTGCGCTCTTGCAAGATTAGATTGGTTATATATTTTATCTAATCAAGATGGCTCCCACTATTTTTATCAAATATTCCTTCAAACTCTAAAAGGAAAGACTAGCCGGGATTAATTACACTCTACAAGTTTGCCAATCTTTCAGCCAGGCCAGTGCCCGTACTTTGAGGGAGGTTCCCCATGCTTTCGCACGGACCTAATTAAAATAAATCTCGTTTTCCCAGGGGCGTAACCCCGTTGACACCTTTCTAGACACCTACTTGATCGGCTAATTGTAAAGTGCAAAACTCTCCCAGGAGTAACAATTACTCGCAGTGGGTATCGGGATCCAACTATCCCATAGAAGGTATGCAATCTCATTGCAAATTTCAACACTTGAAACTCCCGATAAAGGTTTTTACCCTTAGTACTTATGACCATAACTATGGTCAACAAATCATAAGCACTAGTCAAGTTCTACCCGTCATTTCGTGATTAATTAGACCCACCCACATGACCCTTAACTAAGGTCAACAAAGTCACGCGACTGTCCTAACTAATCGCATCATATGCGGTGTAGGAAGACATCACTTAGCTACCGTACACTGTGCCTTGACTATGGTCAACAAACACAGCACGAATACTAAGTACTCTACTTCCTAAAATGACGGAGGGTTGCGGATGGTTTTTAAGAAAACCTTTATCGCTTTGAACTTGATCTCGTTGCGGAATCAAATGGTTTTTAAATGGAGTGTTCTTGAGGCTTTTGCTAGTTTTGCTAAAGAGGTTACTCCAGGTGAAAGGATCTCGGCTCTTTCCTCGTCGAATGAGGTGCAGGATATTCACAATACCACTATGCAAAGCAAGAACTAGAAAAGCAATCAAAAGACAAATCGAAGATTGTAGCATCTGCTAATTATTGCTAAAGAGGTCACTCCCGGTGAAGGGATCTCGGCTCTTTTCTCGTCGAATGAGGTGCAGGATATTCTACAAGGAATACCGCTATATAAAGCAATAACTAGAGCTACCTTATTTTTGAAATTCGATTCCACAACATCATTTAGGTTTATTTTTCTTTCATTAATCTCATTAATGAATGTCCCATCATTTAAGTCCACCTAAACATCACAGATAAAAATAACGTACACTTATGCCATCCACATTCGCCTCGATGTCCCGTCTGCACCGTTAGGTTAGGTAACTAATGGCAGAGCGGGGCAGGGCAAGCGCGGGTGTAAAACATAAGCAACGTCTATATAATATATCATATATACTATATACAGTATCTATCTGAACATATCACATGATCACATCACAGATAACGCAGCAGAAAACAACATATGAAATATTGGATATACTAGGATGTCCGTGTTTTATTTTGAGCCTATATAAAACACGGATTCCACGGTCGTGATGAATAGCCAATCCCACACCCCTAGACCCCTACGAGAGCGGCAAGCAACCCTACCAATTCTAGAGTTAGGAGACCTGGACTCGACTTCTCGAGATGGTCTCCCACTGGACCCTAGAACCCGGTTACTTGTGCTCCCCTCCTTGGGTCTATCCTAATGCGGAAAAGTAAATAATATACAATGGTGACATCATCCTCAGCCCGGAAGTGCCCCAATAAAAGAATATTACATACAATGAATTTTACATGAATGAAAAAGGAAAAACACTCATCTCACATAAAACCCTCCGGCTATTCAAACACGACGATCCAATATAACATATCCAGCAACACATAACATCACATGTCATCAACGTAAGTAAATATGCGTATCCTAATTGTCGTTGATGTATAGCAACGAAACCGGCGACACTCCACATATTACACTAACGGTCGCAGAAAAGAAAGTGTAAAACTACAACAGTTGGAATCCGCAACCTCCTTAGACATCGCATGCCTAACAATTATAAACCCCGCATTTTAGTCTCATTATCGAAAACTCTTTTCTATATCAAGTCGGGCAATTCAACAAGATTCCCGACATCCTGATCGAATGCTCGTCGCAAACTTTAGTAGACGGCCGCACCCCCGGATGCCTTCGACGAAGTGCACTAAGGCAGAACACCGCTTCCGCGAGCACCCGAACGGATGCTTTTGGCTACGGGGTTCTCCTACAGTCACTTGGTCGGGGCTATGCGGCGTGGCTATCTATTAAGTTTACCCGGCGAGTATCCGCGTACGCTACGTGATTGCAACGGACTTTTGATCACATCAAAATTCCGTGGGAACCGATCAATTGAGACTAAAGTGCTAGATTTATAACATTCAAATTAGTTATCTCATAACTACTTATGTATTCCAAATATTGTATCACATTCCAGATAAATAGACAATGTTAAACTTTCCGATCGAATAATCAAACACCCAAGTTTTTCTAAATAGCTCAACACTTGAAATAAGTTTAAAAACATCCATTTCATGCCACAGTACCAACGGTCCAGCCGTAGAAGGGTCAAGCCAATGCCTGGCAACGCCGTACTGCCCCAAACCCTAAGGTTCAAAAGGCAGTTCAAGACGGTCACATAATCGAGTTAAGGTTTGTTGTCTTCTAAAGGGTCCATCGCGTTACTTGCACGACTTAGAATGTTCTTAAACCACGGAAAAATCCAACACTTGGAAATTTTCCGGCAGGGGAAAAAGTGAGTTATTGATATCCGGTCGAACTTTTTAACACATTCTAAAATTACCTGGAAAACTTAAACGAAGTTAAATTATCCAATCGAATTAATGAATCCCCAATACAACCCAGAAAACTCAACACTTGAGTATAAATTAAAAATTCCCAGAAGAATCAGGAAACACATACGGAGGTTACTGTGCAAACAGTGAAGCATGAAGCTACAGTATGGCCGCGGAACCGCCGCGCAAGCCAGGGTACGGCCGCGGTTCCACGGCGCTTTGATGGAATTAGGAGCACGTGCTGCACAGTAATTCCTAGAAAACCCTGCTGATTTTTTTGAGTATTTTTAATGTGGAAAAAATCAAATTTTCAGAAAATTTCTAGAGAAGGGTTTAAATTAGGATTTCGGGGTTCGATCAGACTTTAAACTCCGCTCAGACTTCGCCTAAAACTCTAGCTTGGCTCTGATACCACTGTAGGGTTCCTAGGCACTCTAACAAGGTTCCACAAGGCATCTACCATGCCCGATTCAAAAATTAGCCGTGCCGAACAACCCTAACCAAGATCGTATACTAGAGATTATGCTAAAACTAGCAAGCAAACAACTTTAACAATAAGTGAAAGGGATTACAACCTTTGTAGATCCGGTCCTTCACTTCAATAGCTCCGTGTAGATGTCCCCTTCGCTGCGATCATGAACTCCGGACTCTAGCGATGGTTTCCTCGGAGAAATGAGCGGGCTAGGTTGTTGACTTCGAGGCCGAAGATGATCTACGTCGGAAAGACACTAACTCAAGCTATTCCTTTACTAGGTCATGAACTTTGTGAAGAGAACACACTCTACTACATGGCAAGTGGTAGAGGATGAAGAAGTAGGAGGTGGGCTCACTTTAGAATTGTTTTTCTCACAATTTTTCTCATAGCACCATTAGAGCTTGAAAGCTTTTTCAAGGAGCATGATGAAGATGAAGAAGAAAGAATAATATCATCATATGAATTATTTTCTTCAATAATGTAACCATGGGTGAGTTAAGCTATCATGCTTAACTCATGTAGAGAATTAACTAAAGTATGAGGTTAAGGGTTGGGTTAACTAAATATCCTAAAGAATGACAAAAGAGTTGACTTTGTCAATGTTTCCACAAGCTTCATGAAAGCTTGAGAACTTTGACAAAGTCTTTCTCTTTTGTTATTCTTAAGATATAAACAAAACCCTAATCTTTACCCTAATCTTGGTATAAGTTTCATACACCCATCTTTGATGTATCATCAAGCATGACACAATCATATGTACACAAATATATATCACATATACACTTATGCACAATCAAGTGAGAAAATAAATCTTAAGTGAGCTAATACTAGTTAATATAATGTAATATATCAAATATATAATTATACATTAAATTATTAAATCAACTCTTGATTTAATAACCCGGCTATAACCGACTAATATCATCTGTAACAACTTATCGAATTAACACTTGATCCGATAACCCGGCTATAACGCATACAACCGATCAATGTCACGAATCGCGAGAATAGAATACGGTATCTCATATCGTATTAATCTCGGTCCCGCACATATCACATATATGCTCCTTCTCCATTTCGCTTGAGCCAGGAAACCCCTATGTAGGACTCTAAAGACTCGTCAATACGCCGGCAGTAGATGATGATCATATCAAACACCCACAAGCCGTAAGCGGTCTGCTAAACGTAATGGCCACCCGGGTATTGAGTGATCAGAAGATCAACAAGTAAGCCTGTACATTCTCCTGAGTCTCCAATCAGTAACACTTACCGCACAGTCCGGTCTGTTCGTCTGATATGTCGCATATCTCGCCTAGGGGTGGTAAACGTCAGACCCCAGTAGCTTGATAAGTCATGCCGATGTAAGGTCTACAACAAGCGTGAAACTACTGATAACACTTACCAGTAAATCACTGCAACCCTGGCCAGGGATTTCCAGTTATGTCCAGTCGAGCATAGCGCAACATCAACCCCCAATACCGGGAGAGACGAATCCCCTCCTATCGCTCATTGCCTCCATATGAATCGGGACTGTACCCAAAAACCACCTGTTTGTACGACTCAGTAGAGCCGTGGTAGGGTGGAAATCAAAGCACAGTGGGAGACACACAAGACTCTATGATGATCTCGGGTCAACAGACTAAGTTGTACCAGTGTCACCAGAGATCTTCCATCTGACGTGAGGTATAATACCATCTGGGAGTTCTCGGCGAGTCCGTTCAGTGTACCCAGTCTCCACTGAGCACCCGCATACCATCTCTGATGTCAAACACCAATGGATATGGGATCATCCATCGCCCATCACATGGGTCGAGAAGATATACGCTAGTCTACTCTGGAATATCGATGCCCCGTCTCGATATTCCTACGACTAGGAACATTGAAGGATGTACTTATAGACTACCCAGGCCCCACTAGTATGATCTACATCATAGTCCTGCAAGTCGAGTACACATCCTAAGGGCTTTATCAACATGTAACAGAGAGACAGTAAGTATACATGTTAAGATAAAGAGCAATCAGATAGCGTACTATCATGTCGAGCAAGAAAGTCCTACCTATATATGTCCCAGCATCCACTACAATACACATCTCATGTACAGTAATGGCCTCTAGGGCATATATATAAATAACACATATCACATTTGAAGTGGTAGGCAACTGATTTGATTTGAACCCTATTCAATAGGTATGCAACTTCTCAAGTGCATAACTCCCAAAAGAAAATAGGAAACTCAGTAGTACTCATCATAGAGCACACCATATCACATAGGGTGCTATTGCTCCGTCCCGATATACCATCGTGCTATGGTGTATACAGAGGAGTAATGTCAAGAGAGAATCTCATTCCTTTAGAATAGTCCAGGAATTCCGTGCTCAAGTATTCTCCTCTTTGATCTCATCAAAGGACATAATACTTATACCCATTTTTGGTTTTATACTTCTAACTTATATTCTGTGAATATCTCAAAAGCTTCAGACTTGTGTTTCAACAGGAACATATGTCTGAATCTTGAGAGATCATCAGAGAATGTAAAGAAGTACAAAGAACCGGTCTTGGCATGTGTAGACAGGGGACCTTACATACATCATCATGTATCAATCCCAAAAGTTCACTAACTCTTTCTCTGTTTCCAATAAACAGAGCTGTGGTCATCTTATCTTTGTGACATGACCGTCAAGTTTCATAAGATGTAAATTCAAACTAATTTAAATATGCATCTAAATGTAACTTAGCTAGTCTGGTCGCATTGATATGACCTAGTCTACAATGCCTCAAGAAGGATTCGTTCATTTCTGAACTCTTCCTCTTGTGTGTGTTCTGTACATTAAGAACTGTAGTTTGATTTAGAACATCTATGCTTTTAGATAACGTGCCTGAACCGATCAACTCTTGATATAGGAAATGTTCAAAACATTATCCAACAATACAAAATTATATCCTTCTTTACTAATAAAGAGACTGATATAATGTTGTATATCAGGTTTGGTATCTAATAACATTCGTTTAGAATCAATGTATTCTTGTAATACAGGGTGATAACTACCAACAGACTTGGCTGCAACACTTGCACCGTTTCTATCTCATGAAACTTGTCACCCGTTCTCAGTTCTCTACCTTTCTGTAGCCCATGTAACAGATTACATTTGCGGGATCCTGATCCGGTATCTCATACCCAGGACGTAAAGGATATTGAGATACAATTCTCTGTAATGAACACACCCGAAGAAGATACATCAACATGTACTTTTTTCGTTTGGGCGGCACGGGAATTCTGGTAATCCCCTATTTCCTGCTCTGTCTTATAACAATTATAAGTTGGAGCGGGACCAATGTTCCCTAGCGCAATATAACAAGCGAGTTCGGTCAATATATCCGTATTATTATCTTGATTAAGGCGTGACATGGTCGCTACCTGGAGAGAGAGAGAGAAGAAAACACTCAGCGTGTGCTTTTACAAGATTAGATTGGTTATCAATTTATCTAATCAGGATGTCTCCCACTGTTTTAGTCAAATCTTCCTTCAAACGCTAAAAGGAAAGACTAGCCGGGATTAATTACCCCCTACAAGTTCGCCAATCTTTCAGCCAGGCCAGTGCCGGTACTTTAAGGGAGGTTCCCCGTGCTTTCGCACGGACCTAATTAAAATAAATCTCGTTTTCCCAGGGACGTAACCCCGTTAACACCTTTCTAGACACCTATTTGATCGGCTAATTGCAATGTGTAAAACTCTCCCAGGAGTAACTCTTACTCGCAGCGGGTATCAGGATCCAACTATCTCATAGAAGGTATGCAATCACATTGCAAATTTCAACTCTTGAAATTCCCAATAATATTTTGCCCCTAGCAGCTATATGACCTTAACATGGTCAACAAATCATAAGTGCTAATCAAGTTCAACCCGTCATTTCCCGATTGAATTAAACCCACCCGCACGACCCTTAACATGGTCAACAAAGTCGCACGACTACCCTAATCCAATCGCATCATATGCTTATATAGACAAGCACTAATCAGCTACCGCACACTACGCCTTAACATGCTCAACAAACGTAGCACGAATACTAACTAGTACTTATCTGAAATGACGGAGGGCTACGACAGGTTTTTAAGAAAACCTTTTGCGTAATGAACTTGATATCGTTGTAGAATCGAATGATTTTAAATGGAATGTTTTTGAGGCCTTTTCTAGTTTTGCTATAGAGGTCACTCCCGGTGAAGGGATCGTCGGCTCTTTCCTCATCGAATAAGGTGCAGGATATTTCACAAATATCACTATGCAAAGCAAAAACCATAGAAACAATCAAAAGACAAACCGAGTTTGTAGCATCTGCTAGTTTCGCTAAAGAGGTCACTCCCGGTGAAGGGATCTCGGCTCTTTCCTTATCGAATAAGGTGCTGGATGTTCTACAAGGAACACCGCTATGCAAAGCAAGAACTAGAGCTACCAGTTTTTAAACAAGTTTCTACAACATCTTTAGGTTTCTTTTATTTCATTAATCTCATTAATGAAGTCCCATTTTAATTATGCTTCACAAGTATCATATATGAAACGAAATCAACAATATATAATATATATCTTATATATATAATATAAACATTCGTCTCAGGCAGTAATATGATCTCATCATAGAACATTGCAGCAGAAGAACATATATGAAATATTGGATATACTAGGACGTCCGTGTTTTAATACGAGCCTGTATAAAACACGGATTCCACGGTCACGATGAATAGCCAAACCCACATCCTTAGACCCCTACGAGAGCGGCAAGCAACTCTGCCAATTCTAGGGTTAGGAAACCCGGTCTCGACTCCTCGAGATGGTCTCCTACTGGACCCTAGAACCCGGTTACTTGTGCTCCCCGCCTTGGGTCTACCTAATGCGGAAAAGTAAATAATATACAATGGTGACATCATCCTCAGCCCGGAAGTGCCCCAATAAAAGAATATTACATACAAATGAATTTTACATGAATGAAAATGAAAAACTCTCATCTCACATAAAACCCCCGGCTATTCAGACATGACGATCCAATATAACATATCACAGCAACACATAATATCTCATATCATCAACGTAAGTAAGTATGCATACACCGATTGTCATTGATGTATAGCAACGAAAACCGGCGATACAACTACATACTACACTTACGGTCGCAGAAAAGAAAGTGTAAAACTACATCAGTTGGAATCCGCAATCTTCTTAGACATCGCATGCCTAACCAAATGAATTCCTTAGACATCTCATGCCTAACAATTATAAACCCCGCATTTTAGTCTCATTATCGAAAACTCTTTTCAATATTAAGTCGGGCAATTCAACAAGATTCCCGACATCCTGATCGATTGCTCGTCGTAAACTTTAGTAGACGGCCGCACCCCCGACGCCGTCGACGAAATGCACTAAGGCGGAACACCGCTGCCGCGAGCACCCGAACGGATGCTTTTGGCGATGGGGTTCTCCTATAGTCACTTGGTCGGGGCTATGGGGCGTGGTTATCTATTAAGTTTACCCGGCGAGTATCCGTGTACGCTACGTGATTGCGACGGACTTTTGATCATATCAAAATCCCGTGGCAACCGATCAAATGAGACTAAACTGCTAAATTTACAACATTCAAATTAGTTATCTCATAACTACTTGTGCATTCCAAATATTGTATCACATTCAAGATAAATAGATAATGTTAAACTTTCCGATAGAATAAACAAACACCCAAGTTTTCCCAAATAGCTCAACACTTGAGCGGAGTTCAAAAAGTATCCATCACATGCCACAATACCAATGGTCCAGCCGTAGAAGGGTCAAGCCAACGCCTCACATGTGGCAACGCCGTACTGCCCCAAAGCCTAAGGTTTAGAGGCGGTTCAGACGGTCACATAATCGAGTTAAGGTTTGTGTTCTTCTAGAGGGTCCACCGCGTTAGTTGCATGATTTTCCGGAAGTTTCAAACTCGAGAAAAAAAATCCAACTTTTGAAAAAAATTTCGATAGGGGAAAAAGTGAGTTATTGATATCCGTTCGAACTTTTTAACACGTTCTAAAATTATCCGGAAAAAACTTAAACGAAGTTAAATTATCCGATCGAATCAACGAGTCCCCAAAACAACCCAGAAAACTCAACACTTGAGTAAAATAAAAAATTCCCAGAACAATCAGGAGACCTGTAAGGATTTTACTGTACAAAAATGAAACCATAATTCAATTATAGCGCCGCGGAACCGCCGCGCAAGGCATGGTCCTGCCGCGGTTCCGCGACGCTTTAAGCGTGTTAATGGCTCGTTTTTCACATAAATCCTTATAATTCTCTGCTGATTTTTTTGAGTATTTTTAATGCAGAAAAAAATCACATTTTTATAAAATTTCCAGAGAAGGGTATAAACCAGGGTTTCAGGGTTCGATCGGACTTTAAACTTCGCCTAAAACTCTAGCTTGGCTCTGATACCACTGTAGGGTTACTAGGCACTGTCACAAGGGTCTACAAAGTATCAACCATGCCTGATTTAAAATTTAGACGTGCCGAAAAACCCTAACCAAGATCTTTAAACTAGAGTTTAGGTGAAACAAAACATGTTAAACACTTTAACACTAAGTAAGAGGGATTACAACCTTTGTAGATCCGGTCCTTCACTTCATAAGCTCCGTGTTGAGGTCCCTTCGCTGCGATCATCAAGTTCCAGACTCTCGAGAGGCTCCACGAAGAGAAAGATGCAAGCTTGCTTCCGATCTTCGATAACAAAGATTATCTACCTTGAAGTTTCATTAACACAAGCTCTCACTCACTAAATGAAGTGAACACCCTAATCTAAATGGCTAGGATAGATTAGGATGATGAAGTAGGATTTTAGCTCTATTTTATTTTCATTTTCATCACCTTTGAAAAAGCTAGAAAGTTTTTCCAAGAAAGAAAAAGAAGGAAGAAGAAAATCATTTTCTTTTGTGATGAATAATGAAATGTAATAATAATTACTTATGCAACCATGGTTGCTAATAATATAAGCAAACCCTTGTAGAGAGTTGACTAGGGTTATGGATTTGGGTTGGGTTAAGAATGAGTCACAAAAATATCAAGCATAATATCTTAGCTCAATCCAAAAGAAAACCTTCTACAAACATCATTAAGGAACTAACCCAAATCAAACCCTAACCTTGTTTAATCTCCACTAAACTTATTGCATTAGTAATCATATCATGTTACAATATTATATATCACATATATAATATTTATTGCAACAAAATAAAATAATACAATTAACATATATCGCATATATATCAATATATTACCCGAGTGAGAAAAAGAATCTTTTAGTGGGCTAATATTAGTTAATGTAATTTAATATATCATATATATAATTATACATTAAATCATCGAATCAACACTTGATCCGACAATTCGGCTATTTCACAAATAACCGACTAATATTATTTGTATCAGTTCATCGAATCAACACTTGATCTGATGACCCGGCTATATCTCATATACCCGGCCGATATCTCATATCGCGAGAATCTAATACGGTATCACATATCGCATTATCCTCGGTCCCGCACATATCATATATGTGCTACTACTCCGTTTTGTCTGAGCTAAGAAACCTCTGTGTAGGACTCTAAAGAATCGTCAATACGCTGGCAGTAGGTGATGATCATATCAAATACCCACAAGCTGCAAGCGGTCAGCTAAATGTAACAGCCACCCAGGTATTGAGCGATCAGAAGATCAACAAGCAAGCCTGTACATTCTCCTGCGAATCCAATCAGTAACACTCCTGTACAGTCCGTTCTCATCGTCTGATATGTCACATATCACGCCTAGGGGTGGTAAACGTCAGACCCCAGTTGCTCGATAAGTCGTGTCGATATGAGGTCTATAACAGTTCGAGAAACTACTGATAACACTTACCAGTAAATCTCAGCAACCCTGGCCAGGGATTTCCAGTTATAGCCAATCGAACACAGCACAACATCAACTCCCTATACCGGGAGAGACGAATCCCCTCCTATCGCTCATTGCCTCTATGTGATTCGGGACTGTACCCAAAAGCCACCTTTTTGCACGCCCTCTTGGATGTGGTATGATGGAAATCAAAGCACAGTGGGAATCACACAAGACTCTATGACGATCTCAGGTCTACAGACTAACCTGTACCAGTGTCACCGGAGAACTGCCATCTGACGTGAGGTATAATACCATCTGGGAGTTTTCGGCGAGTCCGTCCAGTGTACCCAGTCTTTACTGAGCACCCGTACATCATCCTTGATGTCAAACACCGATGGATATGGGATCATCCATCGCCCATCATATGGGTCAAGATGCGTATACGCTAGTCTGGTGTATCGATACACCCTCGACTAGGAACAGTTATAGGATGTACTCGTCGACTACAGTGGCCCCACTAGTATGATCTCAACATAGTCCCAGTAGTCGAGTACATATCCTAAGGACTTTATCAACATGTAACATAGAGACAATCAGAGTACATGTTAAGATAAAGAGCAACCAGATAGTATACTATCATGTCGAGCAAGAAAGTCCTCCCTATATATGTCCAAGCATCCACTACAATATACATCGTATGTACAGTAATGGCCTCTAGGGCATACATATAACTAACAGTAATGGCCTCTAGGGTATAATCACTAACAATCTCCCACTTGCACTAGTGCCATGTACCGGCATATCGCAGACTTATCATCTCGAATAGCCTCTCGAACCGCGTCTGAGGAATGGCCTTTGTGAATGGATCAGCAGTGTTATTCGCCGTATCTACTCTCTTTACTTCGATCTCCCGGCGATCTACGATCTCCCTGATCAGGTGATACCGCCTTAAGATATGTCTGGATTTCTGATGGGACCTGGGTTCCTTCGCTAAAGCTATAGCGTCGTTGTTGTCGCAATACAGAGGTATTGGATCAACACTGGTAGGAACCACTTGAAGTTCTGTGAGGAACTTCTTCATCCAGACAGCTTCTTTTGCGGCATCGCAAGCAGCTATGTACTCCGCTTCCATCGTTGAGTCAGCAACGGTGTCCTGCTTGGAACTCTTCCAACAGACCGCCCCTCCATTGAGGGTAAAGAAATAACCCGACATGGACTTGGAGTCATCCTTGTCACTCTGGAAGCTGGAGTCTGCAAAGGCCTCGATCTGGAGGTCTTTTCCGCCATACACCAAGAACATCTCCTTAGTCCTCCTCAGGTACTTGAGAATGTTGTTTACTTCTATCCAGTGCTTCAACCTTGGGTTTGCCTGATACCGGCTTACAACGCTCAATGCGTATGCTACATCTAGTCTGGTACATAACATCGCATACATTATAGAGCCTACCGCAGAAGCGTAGGGTATAATCGACATGCGATCCCTTTCCAAATCAGTCTTGGGAGACATCTCTTTGGAGAGGTTGCTTCCGTGACAAGCCGGTAGGTTACCGCGCTTAGAATCGTCCATACTGAATCTTTTCAATATGGTGTCTATGTACCTGGACTGTGAAAGTCCCAACATCCTCTTTGATCTATCACGATAGATCTGGATCCCCAGAATGTAGGTGGCATCACCCAGGTCCTTCATGGAGAACTTCTGTGACAAGAATCCTTTGACTGACTGTAGCATAGGAATATCATTTCCTATTAGGAGAATGTCATCCACGTACAAGACGAGGAATACAACAGCTCTCCCTGCAATCTTACTGTATATGCATGGTTCATCTGGATTCTTGATAAAGTCGAATTCTTTGACAGTATCATCAAAACAGATGTTCCAACTCCGCGATGCCTGCTTTAGTCCATAAATGGACTTAAGCAACTTTCACACTTTACCGCTCCCACTCTGAATGAATCCGTCTGGCTGATCCATATAAACACACTCTTCCAAATTACCATTTAGAAAGGCCGTCTTTACGTCCATCTGCCAGATCTCATAATCGTGGAAGGCAGTAATGGCAAGAAGGACCCAAATGGATTTGAGCATAGCCACTGGAGAAAAGGTTTCGTCATAGTCCAAACCAGGTCTTTGACGAAAACCCTTTGCAACAAGTCTAGCCTTATAGGTTTCAACCTGTCCATCCACACCAATCTTCTTTCTGAAGATCCATTTGCATCCTACGGGTTTTACCCCATCTGGAGCAATGTCCAAAGTCTATACTTTGTTAGTGTACATGGACTCCATTTCGGTCCGCATTGCATCCAGCCATTTTACCGAGTCGCCGCTCTGAATGGCTTGCTGGAAGCTAGTAGGGTCATCTTTATCAATGATGCAAACTTCTAGATCCCCGTCTATGAGAAAACCGTAGTATCTCTCGGGCGGATGAGACTGCCTACTACTTCTGCGGATAGGCACTGGTATGTCCCTTTCTTCTGAAACTTCTGGTTCTACCATACTTTCAGTAACAGCTTGTGGTTCTGGAATTTCTTCCAGTTCTATTGCGCTCCCACTCTTCTGATTTTCTAAAAATTCAGCTTCCAAGAAGTGGGCATAAGGAGAAACAAAAACCTTTTGTTCCTCTGCATAATAGAAATAATACCCCTCGGAGTTCTTTGGATATCCCACAAACTTACACTATACTGAGCATGCCTCGAGCTTGTCTGGATGCTGCTTTTTTACAAAAGCTGGACATCCCCATGTCTTCAGGTACTGAAGATAGGGTTTCTTCCCACTCCACATCTGATATGGTATGGTAGGCACAGTTTTGGTTGGAACCTTGTTCAAAAGATATGTAGTTGATTCTAGTGCATAACCCCAGAAAGATCGCGGTAACTCAGCCTTACTCATCATGGAACGAACCATATCCAATAGGGTTCGATTCCTCCTTTCCGATACACCGTTGTGTTGTGGTGTGTATGGAGAAGTAAGCTGAGAGAGAATTCCATTCTCTTTTAAGTAACCCAAGAACTCGGCACTTAAGTATTCACCACCTCGATCAGATCTCAGTGTCTTGATACTTTTTCCTGTTTGGTTTTCCCTTCATTCTTGTATTCCTGGAATTTCTCAAAGGCCTCGGATTTATGCTTCATCAAGAAGATATGTCCATACCTAGAGAAATTATCCGTAAAAGTAATGAAGTAGGAATAACCACCTCGCGCATGTGTAGACATTGGACCACACACATCGCTGTGTATGAGTCCCAAGAGCTCGCTCGCTCTTACTCCATGTCCAGTAAACGGAGTCTTTGTCATCTTTCCCATGAGACAAGATTCACAAGTGGCATAAGATTGATATTCGAACGGATTAAAATATCCTTCTCTATGTAACTTAGTCAACCGTTTTTCATTGATGTGACCTAGTCTATAATGCCATAAGAAAGCCTGATTTACTTCTGGGGACTTTCTTTTAAGTGTGTTCTGGATATTGAAAACCTGAGCTTGATTCAATACGTATATACCGTCATCTAATGTACTGGACCCAATCAGAACTTGATTTAGGTGGATGTGAACTACATCGCTTACGAATGTAAAAGCATATCCCTCTCTTGAAAGTGAGGACACTGATATGATATTACAAGTCAAACTAGGTACATACAAACAGTTACGTAGAATCAATATCTTCCCACTTGTCAAACCTAGGCGATATTCTCCCACAGATTCAGCGTCCACGCTCATTCCGTTTGCAACTCTGAGAGACAAATCGCCTACCCTGATTAACTCTACGGTTTCTCAAAGCATGTAATGAATTACAGATATGAGATCCTGCTCCGGTATCTAGTACCCAGAAAGTAGAGTTAATTGACAAACAGTTCTCAATAACATACACACTCGAGGCCGAAGCCATAACATGCTTCGTATCCTGGCTACTGGCTTCCAAAGCCCTGCAATCCTTCTGCCAATGCCCGTTCCCATAAAAATAGGAACATCCATCCTTACCTACACCAAGTCCCGAAACTTTTGCTCTTCCCTTTCCTTCTACTTTACTGATACCGTATATCGGCTTTGTGGAGGTCTTCTTCTTTTCACCTTTTGCTTTCGCCCTGGATGCAGAAGAAGAAGGTCCCCATTAAGCAAAGCGGGTGTCTCCCTGGTTTCTTTTAGGGTGTAAGTAGAGGGTAGGGACTGTGGAAATAAGTCATCATATGACCTGTTTCCCAACGTAGTCTCCAGGTCCGTGAGCTCATCAATATAGCTAGTCATTGTAAGGACGTCGTCCCTTACAGATGACCTGACAGCCAACCTCGCTTGAAGTAATTCGTTCGAGATCTCATATTTTGTGATATGAGATTGCTCTCCATATAAATCTTTGTTATAGTGAAAGATGGAAACCAAGTCCATCTTCTCGTGCTGCTTCTGGTATATACCATCAACTGAAGCCAACACGAGGCACTTGGCATTCGCACTATCCTTTTCCCTTGTCGGACGGATATCCATATCCGCGACGGTGGAAACTGGACCTGGGACGGTAGGGGCTTGAGTAGTAATATGGTGGTCCAGCTTGTCATAGGTAATGGACATCTGGACAGACCTTTGCCAATCATAAAAGTCAGATTTAGTCATTTTATTATCTAGATGTAACCTAGTCATGGTCACATGGTCGCTGCAAAGAGAGAGAGAGGGAACACTTTAGCATGATGCTCTTGCAAATTTAGATTGGTTTTTAGTTTATCTAAACTGGATGGCTCCCACTGTTTCTCGAATCCTTCCTCAAACCATAAAAGAAGAATTAGTTAGGACTGATCTCACCGTACAATACTTGCTTAACCATTCAGCCAGGCTAGTGTCGGTACTTCGAGGGAGGTTTTACGACGCTTTCGCGAAGTTCCTTAATTAAATAACCTCTTTTCTCTGGATGCGTAGCCCCGCTGACACTGTTCTAGACACCTACTTGGTTTATAGCATTGATAGTTAAGTGACGAATCTCCTGATGAGTAGCTGATACTCACAGTAGAATCGGGATCCAAATATCATCGTATGGTAAAGCTGAAGGAATCCTACCAAAATTATTACACTCCAAATGGTATGCAACTCTAGCAAGTTTCAGTTTCTTTAGAAACTCCCGATGTGGATTTTTGCCCCATGCTCTTATGACCTTGACGAAGGCCAACAAATCATAAGTCACATGTCAAGTTCTACCCATCATTATCTTGTTAATTTGAACCCACCCGTACATACCCCTGACGTTGGCCAAATGGCAGTACGACTGTCCCAAACCAACTCATCTATCTATGCAACAAATGAATACCCCAGCATCTACCAAACACTATGCCTTGACGAAGGCCAACAAACATAGCTTGAGTACTACTGACTATCTATATGAAATGACGGAGGGCTACGACTGGTTTTGGCGAAACCGTGAACGTAGTGAACTTGATATAATCGAAGGAACCTGATAGCTTTTTAAAAGGAGTGGTTAAAGCTCCGCAATTAAAAATTCTGCTCTTTTAAAATAACCGAGTGGTTTCTTTTAAATTTGTTCCAATGATTCAACTTTGGTTTATTTTCTTTACATTAATATAATGCGTCCCATCAATTAACCTATCATTGTAGAAAACAACGAAAATACAATGTCCTCTTATGCCATCCGCATTCTCCACCGGGTCCCGTCATTCACCCGTTAGGTTACTTAACTAACGACAGATCGGGGGCTGGGCTAGCGCGGGTGTAAAACATAAGTAATGCCTGATAGATATCATATATAGATATTGTACATTCGTCAGACGCAATAATAGGCATTCCAGATCATAGATGAACATTATTGGATATACAAGCAATCCGCGTTTCCTTTGAGCCTGCAACGAAAGACGAATTACACAGTTGTGATGAATAGCCATTACCCCACCCTAGACCCCTACGGGTACGGCAAACTACCCGCCAAGTACCCGAAGTGAAGCGGTCTCCCTCAACAACGTGAGTAGGCCACTAAACACTTCAAAGTACCCAGTAGTTTGTGTACCCCATCTTGGGTCTATCCTAGGACCATAAAACAGTAAATGAAATAATACAAAGGTGGCTACAACCTCAGCCCGGATGTGCCCCGCAAAAGAATATTACATCATATTACAATTTACATCGAATGAATGAATATAAAAACTCATCTCAAACCCCGGCTAATCATCACAACGATCCAATGAAGTTCATATACACAAACCAGTAAAAACCATTACAGAAATGTGCAACCCCCTGCTAACCGACATACTAGCAATTAGGGGAGGTTTACGAACACATTAAATATCACAGATAAAACTTGATTTGCAAATAACTTAGAATTTCGACCGACAACCTTTTTCCGTCTCTACCCCAAATGCAAGCCAGCACTGAAATAACCTGGACAGAAACAAAATATACAGAAAAACAGAACACCCAAAACTAAGAGTTACTGTGTAAATACATGTCAACTCGGAGTTGACTCGGCCGCGGATCCGCGGCGGATTGCACTAATCCGCCGCGCTTCCGCGGCGTTCTAACCGAGTTGGGACTTCGTATTTCACCAGTATTCTTAGAATTCCCTGCTGTGAATTTTAATACCTCTGAAATAATTTTTTCGATACGTTTAAAATTTACAGAAACATGAAGGGTCCGGGGTTAAGTTTTCGCGTTTTTCCGACGATCGAAATTCTAATTAGTTGCTAACAAGCTAGTAAAGGCTTAGTAGGCTCTGATACCACTATAAGTCCATGTCACGCACCCCACGAGCTTGCGGGGAGGCGGAATATATGAAAAACAATTATCAAAGTTTCGTAACGCGGACTTGAGCACACGGATCGTGTCTAAACCATTACTAGCAAACTACGAAAGGTTTAACTACTCTGATTCGAAGTTATACCTCACGTTACTTGTCCTTCGGGTCTTCATCGCTGCCCTCCACCCCTTGTCGGCTCTATAGAACATGGGCACCTCAACGGCCTCCTCGAGTCAAAGACGATCCACCCGAGAGTCTATAGTCCGAGCTCTAATCTCAAATATGAGATAACTACGGCTTCTAGTTTGCTAATCTAGAAGTCCTAGAGGGTGTAGAGTATTTAGATGAATTACTTAGTCACTCAAACCCTAGGATTCTCAACTCATGAGAGCTTTTAGGGTTTGAGGAAGAAAATAAAGACTTGAGGAGAGAGAAAGCTTTTGTGATAATGATAATGAATAATGTCTCATGAAAGAATATAATGAAGCATACAAATATCTCTTGATAAATATCTAGAAATATCTTGTGAGCTTCATTTAATCCTAAGGGTGAATCACCTCATGAGTCATTAAGCATTTAATGAAAACATACAACTCATCTCTCCACCTCATTTGTGTTTAATTCAAAAGAAATAAATACAAACGAGTCATCTTCTTCTAGAAGCTTCCCGAAAAATTATGAGACTGCCCCTCCTATCCGTATTTCCGAAAAACACGGATAATCTTTGACTGAATAAATCCATCTGTATAATACTAGAATCTGGCTTAAACCAAAGCCCGCTAGTATTATCTGCCCGATCATAATACATGTACAAGTGTACGTAAGTGATCGCGGCCCTGCCGTAAAATCATACGGCCTCTACACCTTTTGCCCAGTGCAGGGAAACTCTCTGTGTGGGACTCTAAAGACTCGACACTATGCTGGCAGTGGGTTTAACTACAGGCCGTAAGCGGTACTAGCTGTACGTAACGGTCCCCAGGTAGATGTCGATAAGAAGGACGATGAGGAAACCCATCCGAACTCCAACTGAGCCTGATGTGACAATCTCCGTACAGTCCGGTCTGTTCGTTTAGGACTATCGCATATCGGGCCTAGGGGGCGGTAAACGTCAGACCCCTAATAGCGGTATAAGTCATGTCGGAGTGAAGCCCATTACCCCTTGAGAAACTACTGGAAGCCTACCAGTAAATCTCGCTTGCCCTGGCGAGGGACTTTGCGTAATGGCTCTCCATACACAGCGCGATATCAACCCCCAATACCGGGAGAGAAGAATCCTGTCTAACCGTCACTGCCTCCAAGTACTTCGGGACTGCACCCAACTACTACCTGTTTGCACAACTCCTTTGAGCCGTGGTAGGGTAGTAATCTAAGAACAGTGGGAACACACCCGAGGCGAAGTAGCAGTGTCAAGTCGACGGACTAAGCTGTACTCATGTCTCCTGGGAACTGCTATCTGACGATGGGTATAAAACCAACCTGCAGTTCCCGGCGAGTTCTGTCCGGTATACCCGTAACCTAACGAACACCTGCATACTATCTCCAGTATGACGTACTGATGGCTGTGGGATAGACCATCTCCCCAACTGGGATGAGAAGCATACATACTAGTCTACTCCGGAGTATCGATGCCCCATCTCGATAATCCTATGACCAGGGACCTATATAGGATGTTGCTTATAGACTACCCAGCCCCCACTAGTGTGACTGCCATCACAACGCTGGTAATCAAGTAAAGATCCTAAGGGCTCTACTAATATATATAAGCGATACGTTAAAAGAAACATATGCACATATTAAAGTAGACACAAACCAAGTAGTATACTACCATTTTTAGCAAGACTGTCAATACAACTGTGAATATCCCACGCTTCCATTAAGTAATATACAAACTAGTATGATACAGTAATGGCCTCTAGGGCATAATCACTAACAACTTCATGATCAGCCGAAGAAAACCCGTCTTTCGAAACAGACGGTCGGAGCACTCTAAGTCTTCTTTCTTCTTCATTCTCATCGTTGTCCTCGAATTCTGGGACATCGTAGACATCCCTGGCTTTCCAACGGCATACGACATTCCATCTCGGATGCTTCAAACACTGTGAGTAGTATACTTGGAACGCTTGGTTCGGAAAGATAAACGGATCTTCCTGACCGTAAAATCGAACTGTGTTCACACTGGTCAATCCATATCCATCTTTCCAAGTCCCAAGATTGCTTCTCCAGTTATCCGTATCGGTTCGCGTATCGTATCAAGTACACTAGAATATATAAAAGGGTTCTGATCGTCCGGGATAATAGATGCCGAGTATACAATTTAAGTATCCATAATAAATCACACCGTCCGATCCTACCATCGCAATCCCACTATTCTGAGTGGTTTTAGATGTTTTTATGTCCTTAACTTCAAATTTGTATCCAAGGATACCGAATCCTTTAAAATATGCAACCTCCATACTTGGAAATTGAGCTAAACATCTTGAATCACTCTCAAATGATGCAGATAAGTTCGGATCATGGATCTAATGAAACAAATTTTACGACAAATACATAACGATATAAGTTTAGATTAAAACTGATAGCAATAACATGTTATTCGAATAACTTACATGATCTGTGACCCAATTACAAAAATTATCCTGATGATATTTTTCCAATCGTTCATCGTTCCAATCAGGATGCCCCTCACGTACCTCGTTAAAATGAATTCTGTTTTCGACAATAAATTGTGACATTAATATTATATCATTTCATACACACACAAACACAACTATAACAATTAATTCAAAAAAACTTACTCTCTAATTTGTTCAAGACATGCATAATTAAGCAAGATAAACCGGTATATCTTGTTGATAAATATAGTGTCTACCCTCTTATAATCGGCTTTACCATATGGCCCGTCTTGAATTCTTCGAGGCCGGTTAAGTCTCGTCTCAATGTTCTCGTCCAGATAGCGGGAACAAAATGTGGTTGCTTTATCAAGAAGATAACCTTGCATGATAGAACCCTCTGGTCGATTTCTATTGTATATATACTTTTTAAGAGTGTAGAGGTACCTAAAAAATATATATTAAATAAATAAATACGGGCATACAGGACAACAATAATTTTAAAAATTGCGTGAAACGAAAAGTTCCACGTACCTCTCGACGGGATACATCCATCGATATTGTACCGGTCCGGCTAACTTAGCCTCAGTTGCAAGATGAACCGTCAGGTGTATTATGATATCGAAGAATGACGGTGAGAAAATACGCTCAAACTTGCAAAGTATCAATGCAATAGAATTTTCTAGTTTATCCAGCGTCACAACATCCAGTGTTTTAGCACACAACTCTCTGAAAAAACAACATAGGTCGTTGATTACTAGACCAACCGATTCGGGGAGAGAAGTCCTGAGGGTTAATGGAATAAGGTGCTCCACGATAACATGGTGATCATGACTTTTCAGCCCATTGATCTTGCCTTTCACAATTTTTATCTTCTTGCTGAATGATCCTGAGAAACCTGTGGGAACTTTCAAATCATGCAACACCTGTAGGAATCTTTTCTTCTCCGGTTGTGACATATGATAAGCGGCATTGGGAAGTATAAACTTTCCTGGTTTACCCGCTACCGGTCTAGGGTGCAATTCACTTCTTATTCCCTACTCCTGTAGATCCATCCGAGCGTTCAGGCTGTCTTTCGATTTCCCGTCTTTACAAAGAAGCAAGTTAAGTATGTGCTCTGATACTCCCTTCTATATATGCATGACGTCAAGATAATGACGCACTAAATTTGTTGACCAGTACGGAAGCTCGAAGAAAATGCTTAACTTGTTCCAAAATGGTGGTTTGACTTGTTTTGTCGGATCCATCCCGAAGGTCACATTATTGTAACCATCCCACTGAGCAGTCACGTCCTCTCCGGACAATTGGGGTGGAGGTCCAAGAAGCTCTTGATGACCATCAAAGTGAACATCGTCTAACCTGTAGGGGTGGTCTAGAGGTAGGAAACGTCGATGGCCGCAATAACAAACTTTCCTGCTAAAATTCAAGAATTTCGATGTTGTGTGTTGATGGCAAAGAGGACATACTTTGTGACCATGTACGGACCAACCTGATAGCATTCCATACGCAGGAAAGTCATTAATTGTCCACATTAAAGCCGCACGCAGTATGAAGGTTGTATTTGTGTTTGCATCGTAAGTCTCTACACCATCAATGAACAAAGATTTTAACTCTTCGATCAGAGTTCGGAGATAGACGTCGATATTATTTCCCGGTGTGTTTGGTCCGTCGATAAGAAGAGGCATCATAAAATATGATTGGTCCATAGCCAACCAAGGCGACAGATTATAAATTATCATTACAACGGGCCATGTGCTGTGACTTCCAGCCATATGTTTTGCCCAATCAGAGCAAAGCTCTGTTGAAATTCAAAATTCAAAATTTTGGAGCGACGCTTCAAATCTCGGACGCAACGCGCCACATGTCAGGCGCTGATACGTCAGCGCAGCGCCCAAGAAGGCGCGCCCAATCAGAGCAAATCTCTATTTTAAGTAAAAATTAAAGGAAGCAACGCTTCAGTTGCGCAAGCACTGCGCTGCGCGACACGTGTCAGCGCAGATGCGCTA
The DNA here is from genome assembly GCA_030015575.1 of Agapanthus africanus. NCBI lineage: Eukaryota > Viridiplantae > Streptophyta > Magnoliopsida > Asparagales > Amaryllidaceae > Agapanthus > Agapanthus africanus. The sequence continues at coordinate 294,345,480 of JASDDO010000029.1, forward strand.
GCTCAGTTGCGCTGCGCTGTGCGCTGCGCGACACGTGTCACGCGCTGGGGCATTTGCGCCAAACAGAATTAAGAATTTAAAGAAATCTTTCTGTTCTTGTTAAAACAAGAAGATTTTCTTCTGTAAAACAGAAGCCCTTGGATCAAAGATCCAACGGTGGGGAAAATTCCCCAAATCACTCAGAGAAAGATCTCTTCAATAAAATTAACTAATTTATGGGCACTATAAAAGAAACCCCAAACCTCAATTCAAAGGGATGAACATTTTTCTTGAAAAAAAGTCAAGAGCTTCAAACAGAGAGAGAAATCTGAGAAAATTTCAAAGAAAAAGGTAAAAACCTTTAGGAGAGAAAAGAAATCTCTTTTAATAAATCATCGATCTAAAAACCAGATCAATGTTCTTTACATAATAAATAGTGCTTTGCACTTTTATGAACCTCTGGTTCTTGAAACAAAAGAAAAAAAAAACTTATTTTTCTTTGATCTAAATTAGATCAAAGAAATCAAATAGTACTTTGCACTTCTGTTCTTGAATCTAAAAGATTCTTAGTGCTTTGCACTTCCAACTTACGCTACGCGCTCTTAAAATAGAGCTTTGCTCTCTGGAATTGGCACAACTCACCAGAGCGCGCCACGTGTCAGCAGCGCAACAGCGCAGCGCACTGCGCTGTTGCGCTTGCGCTCATCTGAGCATGACACGTGTCCTCACCACAAGCGCTTGCGCTCAGTGATTGGCGCAAAGCGTCTGATAAATGCAATGCATTTCCTAAAAGGGCCAGGCCCAAATCAGAAGACCTAGCAGGCCAAAATAAATTGCAAAGCAATAAAAAGGGGGCAGAGCCCAAGTGAAATTGACGCTCTGCATCTTTTATGGGCATAGCCCAAACAAAAAATAGAAGTAGTGCAATGCATTATTTAAGTGTGGGCAAAGCCCTAGTACAGGTCTAATAGACTAAAAATAAATAAAATGTTGAACATTTTCAACTGGACTTAGCCCAATTCTGGCCGTAAGTCCTTAAATTAAATTGAACTGAGCACAAATGCTCTCTCAAATCAATTTACCTCCGGTTCGAGGGTACATATCCGAACACCTCTGACACTTCTCGTTGTAATCCTTCAACGACGTCAGAGAGGCGACGGGTCCCAACGACCACACATGAATATGGACTGCGGGGTCCTTAAACTCGTGGACCGGAACGTCCTTAAACTAATATTGGACCGTAACGTCCTTAAACTAATATTGGACCGGAACGTCCTTAAACTAATGTTGGACCGAAACATCCTTAAACTAATAGCGGACCACCGCGTCCTTAAACTGGAATATAGACCACCACGTCCCTAAACTGGAATGCGGACCACCACGTCCCTAAACTGGAATGCGGACCACCATGTCCCTAAACTGGAGCATGGACCGCAACGTCCCTAAACTACCTATGGACCACTACGTCCCTAAACTGGAACAATAGAGCCTCCAAATGCTCTTTTGCCGGATCTAAACGATCCCGTTTAAGTTGATTTTAGCCCCTAAACATGGCTAACGTATCCTTAAACATTCAAACGGACTATAAAACTTCAAATCAACCTTGGTTCAAGGGTACATCTCTGAACTCCTCTGACATCTGCCGTTGTAATCCTTCAACGACATTAGAGAGGTGACGAGTCCCGATGGCCAGATATTAAATGGATTATCACGTTAAGTTGATCTTAGTCCCAAACAGGACTAACGTATCCTTAACGAACGTTTAAGTTGATCTTAGCCGCAATACGGCTAACGTATCCTTAAACTAAAAACACCAAACCCAAATCTAAGTAAATACGGATTTGGACTAATCCACGTCCTACGGGCGACGGCATTACTTAGTCTCCGTATACAATCCACGGGCAACCACAAACAAAACAAACACACACGACACGAAGTGAAATTCCGGAGAAGGAGAAAGTTGTTACCGCGATGCGGTAGCGTAATTAACTGCAGGGGCTTGCGCCTGCAGGGAAGAGCGTCCCCACAATAAAAAACCCCTCAAGCGAGGGGGAATCTGACGAAGTCTGCTACATCGGCCGCATCCGTCTAAACCTCTGATACACGGTGCCATAAATCAACTTGGCATCTTCGGAGAGGTGGACGGATAAAACCAAATAGCATCTGCCCCGAATCTCAGCGTCAGGACATCGCGGTCCTGTGCGCCGCCTTTCGGAGGGGAACAGATTCTGGCACGCCCGGTGGGACCTCTTCCTCTTTCCACTCTACACTTCATGTGTCGTCTTCGCGAACCAATCGCGGTTTGTTAAATGGTTGCCTTCGGATTTCAAGTTACTAAGATTTGGTCTGTTGCCTGCCGTAGAACTCAAGATTCAATGGCCTCTAATTGCACCAACTGCTCGAAGTGCCACTGCAACGGACGCTCCACCTCACTGGGAGGTGTAGCATATGGGCCCCAAGCGGCTTCCTTCCTCACTCTGCCGGTAGACCAGGTGACCCACGCCACCACTGGCCTGTTCTTCGGGACCATGATCCCACCTACAAGCTTCTCTGCGCCAATACCGGCACCGGAAGTGAACAAGAAGTCGATCTTTGACCCGCTCACTGCTACGACGACCCCTGTCAACGGGTCGCCCACTACCAAACCGACAGCCTCTGTTTTCACCAGGCTAATCAGAACTCTAAATTGGCTGTCCCAAGGAAGGCAATAACTGCTGCTCCAGAAGTCGTCAAGGCGGCTTCCCCTGTCAGAGAGTCAGTCTTTTCAAGACTGATGATTCCTGCTCCTGCCCCTGCCCGAGGATCTGTCTTCGACAGGTTAAATATCACCCCTCAAAAGACAACCTCAGTCTTTAAGAGGTTAACACCAGCGGCGCCTTATTCAGACAGGGGGAAAAAAGAAGCTACCTCTATCTCCGAGCCAGTCCCAACGGCTCGTCGTGCTCGACGTCGCCATTGGCAACGAGTGAGGAAGGCAGGGGGCAACTCCCCCTCAGGGATAACTCCACCGGCTCGAGTGGTGGAAGTCAACGCTGCTATTCCAACAGGGAACAACTTTGAACTGCTGAGGAGGGTACGCAAGAACTCTCCAACCGCTACACTGAAGAGATCTCCTCCACCTGCGGAGAGAGTCCCAGAAACAAAGCAAGAACAGCCCCCTCAACGGATGTCCTCAAGAATTTATAAAGTTTGGAGGAGGGTTCAAGACTCCGTGATCGACACGGATCACTCCCGTCAACGATAGAAGATGAAGGTGCAAAAAGAAAAGGACCGTCCTATTAAACAGCAGAGGACAACGATCACCAAGATGCCCACTGCAACGGCCCACAAAAGAAGAAGGACGGAGAAAACCCTCGTGCCGGCGACAAATGTCAAAGGTGGTGAGCTTAAACGCCCTAAGTCAGGGGGAATGATAATTCATACAGTTTATGTGGCATCGGGAAAGGAGGATAGCCGCATATCAACAGGTCATAGACCGCAAACGAGGTCAGTGACCAAGGCTCAAGAGCAGCAGCAGAAGCTCCAAGAAATGATGAACGCTATGGCCGCACTTACAGGGCCAAAAGAAAACCTTAAAACGTCCTCGGATGAACGCCAAGAGGAAGAAACCGACGCCGAATTCCTTCGTCGGATATTGGAGAAGAAGGACAAAGAGGCTGCTGAACAAGCAGCCAACATATAGCGTATGGGCCTCCTCTTCCAAGACATGATAGGGATGATGATACAACAAGATCCTCCGGCTGAAGAGCCACCGATCGTCCTTGGAGACGATAGGAGAGAAACATCAAATCCTCCACCAGCTCTATCGATAGCCAAGGAGGATACAATCTCCAAAGCTGATTTGGATGAGTACATCGCCCAGCAAATACGGGTTCATCATGCGACCGAAGCGGCCGGTCAGGTCGTAAAAACGGGGCGACCATATCCAAGTTAGTACGATCAAATCAAGTACCCACCTGGTTACACAATTCCCAAGTTCCATGTCTACAAGGGGACGGGCAATCCTCATCAGCATGTTGCCCAGTTCAGGGCACTCTGCGGCAACACCGGCGGTGATGACAAGCTGTTACTTTGCCAGTTTGTTGGAAGCTTATCAGATACGGCGTTCGAATGGTACTCTGAGCTCCCGAACGACTCTATTAAAACCTTCGCGGAGATGGAGCTGCTGTTTACTCAGCGTTTTGCAAGCGCCAGTGAACGTACCCCGATGACGGCACTGATTAACGCCAGGGTAAAACCCGGCGAGACGTGGGTTCAGTACGCTATACGATGGCGGAACTTATGGTCGAAGTGTGAGCAGCGCATTGAAGAAGCTCCCGCAGTGGGTATGTTTGTGGGAACCCTTGATCCACAAGCAACCATCTCGCAATTTATGATGTTTTTCAAGCCAACTACCTTCCAGGCTTTGATTGACAAGCTAGCGCAGATGGATCAGATGGGCCATAAACCCCCTCTTTCAAGGCCGGACTCCCAAAATGACAAAGGGAAGGGAAAAGCGATCGTCGTCGCTAATGCTCAACAACAACCGAGCGACTCGAAGCCGGTTGCTCGTCAAAGTAATATACGCCCCTACGTACCCCTTGAGGATAGGATGGGACATCCTTATTCTTTTCCCCGCGATAAAACGAGGAGGTTATTCGAGCTGGCGTTGCGCAATAGACTCATAAATCTGCCGGATCCAAAACGTCCGTTGCAACCAAGTGACGTCAATGAGCCTAACTACTGTCCTTATCATCGAGTACTAGGCCATCCGATCGAAGATTGCTACGTTTTCAAGAATTGGCTTGAAAATCAGTACAGACAGGGCAAGTTCGCGTTATCTGACAAATGGAAGGTGAATCCCCCGCAGCCCCACACCTCTAAGGGGACGAATACGCCGGGGGCAACATGCTCCGTCATTGAAGAAGCTCCTTGGGAGGTTGTATTATCAGCCAAGACAAAGAGGATGCTAAACGATCTTCAGACATGTCCAGCGATCAAGTGGAAGAACCCGTTGGAACCGCAGGTCATTGAAGGGATGTTGAAGCCATGTCCAACTCCAAAGACCAATGGTGGTGGTTCAAGCACTTGCAGCCAGCCGTCAAAATCTTCGAAAAAGAAGAAGAAGAAATCTAAGAAGTCCGTGAATCCTGGCGACAAGCGCACGGACTTACAAAAGCAAATTGACGCGTTGGATGAATACAACCAAAAGGCATGGACTCCCATTACGCTCCAAGAGTTCCTCAATCACGTCTTTCAAGAAGAAGATGAGGGAGAAAGTTCATCGGATGAATCCGAGGAATATGTGGCTAGCTGTCATATGATTTCCCATTCGATCACGAACGATGAGGAGACTCCTTGCACCGAAAAGCTGGGGGCAGATCCTGAACCAAAAGTTCTGGGGCCATCAGATAAAGTAATTGACGCATTCCTTAATGAAGCTCGGTTGAAAAGTAAAGCTGATCGGGAGCGCGAGGCGGTTATATTTGAAAGGGCCAAGCGCCAGCGACTTGATGAAAGAGCTGAGACGATCCCGCTGGAGCTAAACACTTCCGCTACCGAAAAAAGCCAATTCAAGATGAGGAAAAAGTTTGCTAAGGCCATATCAATGGGCATGAAGCTACCATCCTCTGACGGAAACATCACTGGTGAAATGGAAACGCACCCCTCCTATTGCTTATATCATCAAAAGATTTCGCACCCCACTCAAGAATGCAAAGCTTTCGATAGGTGGTGGCAAGGATATGTTGCTCATCGACAACACTTTAAGCGGGAAAAGCGTAAAACTCGTCGAGAACAAAGAAATATGACCGAAGGGCTTAAAAGAACTGCTGGCGATTGTTGCATGGTTAACACCGGTAGATCACAAGTGCCCACATTCGGGAGTGATTCTGATGAAGAGTTAGAACTTGCCCCTCTCTTTAAAGAGTCCGCCTCGAGAAAAGAAGAAGAACCGAAGGTTTGCGAAAATATCCGGCTACGTAATCGCACGCTGCCCGAAAAGAACCTCGGACCCTCGAACAAAAAAGATAAAGGGAAAGAAAAGGCCACTGAAGATATCGTCTTAGATGACCAAGTGGTGGAAGAGCTAGCTGCCAAAGACCCACCAAAGAAGAATAAGGTGGATTACAACGTCTTAGCACATCTGAGGAAGCTGCCCTCACAGCTCAGCATTCTTGACGCCCTTTTGCTATCAAAAGAGGCGAGAGATTCGTTAATTAAGGCGCTCCAAGACCCGGATCAATTCTAAGCATGCCTGGCCGAGGAAAAGATGAAGGATGAATTGGAGGAAGTGCACACGGCCGATGTTACTTTTGGCGATGAAGACCTTCTACTTGGGACGTGCGAACACAATCGCCCTCTCTATGTCTCGGGATACTGCCATGATATAAAGATAGGCAAAATCCTGATCGATAATGGGTCGTCTGTTAACCTACTCAACGTGCGGGTGTTGAAGGAAATCTGCATGAGCGTCCAGCACCTTGCTCGGGACAAGATCACCATCTCCGGGTTCGACTCCCAATCGTCAAAGACTCTTGGATCTGTGATACTGACGCTACGCTTCGGACTACTCGTCACGGACATTAAGTTCCACGTCATAGATGCCAAGACATGCTACAACGCTTTGCTCGGCCGACCATGGTTACACGAGTACAACATCATCCCTTCTACACAACATCAGTGTATGAAGTATTTTAAGGATGGTTTCGAGTATACCGTGACGGGAGAACTGAACCCGTTCTCTGTGAACGAGGTCCGCAAATACGAAGATGCCAAATACTTCTTACCGGATTTCGAAGACACAGAGAAGTGTCACAAGCCGGAGGATAAAACTAACGCTACCATCCTTGTCTTCGGCAGTGATACTGAGGAGGAAGAGGAGAGAGTTTATTCGGGTCCGCCCCAATACACCAAGCCGGGACCATCGGCTCCTACATTGATCTTTGGTAGCGATTCGGAAGATGAAGTCCATGCTGTATTCTCTGCTCGACCTTCAATACAAACGTCCGCTGACGAAGAGCAAAGTCTACAAGTCGCCATGGTGCCGCCTAAACATCATAAAGGACTGGATGCACTTAATATCTACAGTGTAGAAGAGCTGCGGACATTCTATATCCTTCCCAAACGAGAAAGCGAAAAAGCAATTCTATTTTACCGCTCTAAAGAAAACAAAGCGGAGAAAGAAGTCTGGCACGGGGCGGATCCTACGTTGGACAGGCTTCAGCCTATCCGTCTCCCCAGATATTATACGGAAGGTTTGAAAAAGCTGCTAAAACGCCAGGGGATACCCTTCAAACAGACCGTTAGAAAGGCCAAATTCTATGACAGGGTCTGGAACATCCCCGGGACTCAACGCAAATTGCCTAACGGGAGAATGGAAACAAAAGGGCTTGGATACATCCGGTCAAAGAAACGAGAGTTACTACCCGGCTGTTACGTCGTGTATGACCTTGATGAAGAAGCCGATGCTCAATGGGAGGACGCTAATCCTAAGCCAGTGAAAATTCCAGATGCACAGGAGCCCAGTCCGTCGTTCGAGGAACAAATGGACAAACTTATAAAGAAAGCTGGTCAAAAAGTCCGAGATGATCACAACCGCGAGATGATCATCTACGAGAAGGCCAAAACGCAACGCCTCCTTCAACAGGCCGTCAAAGATGAAAGTGCCGCCCCTTGCCAACCTGTTATAAAAAAGGCTCGACGCAGAGGCGGAAACAAATCGAAAGGCCAAAAAGACGCTCAGCAGCAACAAAGCGGGGCTAAGAAGCCACGCAAACGGGAGTCGAGCGTTATTGATCTGTCCCTCATGAAGAAATTGGGTCAAGAATACTCGTTTCCTCGGGACAAGACGAAGAAGATACTTGAGCTTGCTCTAAAACATCAGATGCTCACACTGCCGGAATCTAAGCACCCCGAACAAGCAAGCGAAGTCTCTGACCCAAACTATTGCTCTTACCATCGAATAATAGGGCACCCTCTCGAAGACTGCTTCACCTTCAAGAATTGGGTTGAAGATCAGTATCAGCTCGGCAAATTCGCTCTGTCCGACAACTAGAGGGTAGAGCCGCCACAGAAGCACGAACCCAAAGCCACAAGAACAGAACCAACTCCACATTGGGATTGGAAGCGGATTCGCACTTGTCACATGATAACAATATCAAAAGAAGAGCACGAGAACATGGACAGCCTTCCCTGGTGCTTCGAAAACAGCAATGAGGAGATGATCTCAGAATTTCCGCCATCTCCGAAAGAATTGGAGGATGGAATACATACCACCGCAGATAACCTCAAGAAAATCGAGTTGGGGACAGCTGATGACCCACGGCCGACGTTTGTCAGTGAGCTGCTATCTGAAGAAAGGGTGACTGCTTTAAAAGACGTCCTTGTACAGCACAAAGATTGCTTCGCATGGAACTATTCCGAAATGCCGGGACTAGATCCAGAAATTGCTGTGCATAGGTTGGCAATATCTCCGGACGTCAAACCGGTAAAACAGGCGCCAAGAAGAATGCGGCTCGAGCTTGAGATGAGCGTCAACGCTGAGGTCAAAAAGTTAATCGACTCTGGCTTTATTCAGGAGGTTCAATATCCTGAATGGATCGCTAACATCGTCCCGGTGATGAAGAAAAATGGGACGGTGCGCATATGTGTGGACTTCCGGGATCTCAACAAAGCCTGCCCGAAGGATGATTTCCCGCTGCCAGTCACCGAACTGATGATAGACAACACGTCCACTCATGAGGTTTTCTCCTTTATGGACGGCTCGTCATGGTATAATCAGATAAAGATGCATCCCGAAGATCAGAAGCACACGGCCTTCAGGACCCCTCTAGGTATATTCTATTATAAAGTGATGCCCTTCGGTTTAAAGAACGCCGGTGCTACTTATCAGAGGGCCATGACGAAGATCTTCGATGACCTTATACATGAAATCGTCGAATGCTATATTGACGATCTCGTGGTTAAAAGCAAATCATATGAGGAGCATCTCGAACATTTGAAGACCGTATTTCAACGCCTTCGACAATACAACTTGAAGATGAACCCTCTTAAGTGTGCATTCGGAGTTTCCTCGGGAAAATTTTTAGGATTCATCGTCCGACACCGGGGTATCGAAATAGATCCGTCCAAGATCAAGGCGATCATGGAAATGCCTCCGCTGAGGATTCTCAAACAGTTGCGATCTCTCCAAGGAAAGCTCGCATATATTCGGCAATTTATAGCCAACCTCTCTGGCAAGTGCCGTCCTTACAGCCACCTGATGAAGAAGGGAACTCCGTTCATCTGGGACCAAAAATGCCAAGGCGCGCTAGACGAGATCAAGCAATACCTGCAGAACCCACCGGTGTTGGCTGCTCCGGTTAAGGGAAAGCCTCTCATTCTTTATACAACCGCCCTCGAAGGTTCCTTAGGTGCATTATGGGCACAAGAGAACGACCAAGGGAAAGAAAGAGCACTCTAATACTTAAGTCGAGTTCTATTGGGTGCAGAAAGCAACTACTCCCCCATTGAAAAACACTGCCTGGCGTTAATCTTTGCGATAATAAAGCTCAGACATTACGCATTAGCCCATGAGGTCCGTCTCATTTCGAAGGTGGACCCTCTTAAGTATTTAATGACAAAGGCCATACTGACAGGTCGACTCGCTAAATGGGCTCTGCTCTTGATGGAGTTCTCGATAACATATCAACCTCTCAAAGCAGTGAAAGGCCAGGCCATCGCCGATTTCCTCGCTGAGCACCCGATACCGGCCGACTCCCTTTTAAACTGCGATCTTCCAGACGAACATGCGTTTGATGCGGTCGACGGTGATGAGACTCGATGGGAGCTTTATTTCGATGGCGCATCTTCCATGAAGAAGCGCAAACAAAGCACCCCTATAATCAAATCGGGCGTAGGGCTCATCTTTATAATTCCACAAGGAGGGATAATGCGCTTTGCTTTCTCCCTAACAGAGCCGAGGACAAACAATGAAGCCGAATACGAAGCTCTGATAGCAGGCCTCGAGATCGCCATCGACATGGGAATTGAAAACCTTCTCATATACGGAGACTCCCAGCTGGTCGTTAGTCAAGTAAATGGCGACTACCAAACGTGCAAACCGGAGTTGGTGAGGTACGGCGAAAATGTGCAACAATTGTTGACCCAAATTCCCTCTTATACTTTGGAGAACATACCGCGCGCGGAAAACAGCAAAGCAGACGCATTGGCCAAACTTGCTAAAGAACTGGCTGACGAGAATCTCGATGACGTTAGAATCATGGTACAAAGCCGTCAAGTGCTTGCCCCAGCAGAAATATCTCCAGAATCATCCGAAGAGAAGGGAGCGACTGAGCAAACGACCCTGCAAGTAAAAGACCGAGAAAAGGCCGAGGATTGGAGAGAAGTCTTCATAGACTACTTTAGGTCCCACCGAATGCCTGAAGAAGCGTCCACAAGACATCAGCTTATGAAACGAGCTCTGTCTTTCGCCTTTGTCAATGATACTCTATACAAGAGGTCGTTTGATTCTCTGTGGCTGAGATGTTTAGGACCTGACGAAGCGAAAAGAGTCGTCCAGGAAGTTCACGACGGACTCTGCGGTTCTCACCAAGCGGGCCCAAAGATGAAGTTGAAGATCAAACGGATGGGCTACTATTGGCCCACAATGATCCAGGACTGCCTCGAATATGTGAAGCAATGCCATTCATGCCAAATTCATGGGGACTTCATCCATCAGCATCCGAATCCACTACATCCAACGGTGGCTAGCTGGCCATTCGAAATGTGGGGGACTGATATAGTCGGCCCCATCGAACCAGCATCGTCTAGAGGATATCGTTTCATCCTAGCGACGACTGACTACTTCTCTAAGTGGGCAGAAGCGGTACCGCTGAGGGAAGTAAAGACGGAGAATATCCTCCATTTCTTCAAGACGCATGTCATATATCGGTTTGGAACGCCAAGGCGAATCGTCTCCAATAACGGGCCAGCCTACAGAAGCCACAAAATCAGTCGCTTCGCACAGCATAATATAGACTGGAGATATTCCTCAGTTTATAATCCGCGAGCTAACGGTCTAGCTGAAGCCTTCAACAAGACCTTGACGAAGATCATGAAGAAAACGGTGTCACGAAATAAGAAAGACTGGCACGAAAGACTGCAAGAAGCTCTCTGGATGTATCGAACTACGTTTAAAACGGCCACGAACGCAACGCCATATGCGTTGGTATTCGGTACAGAAGCAGTACTCCCTCTCGAGATAGAATTACCCTCTCTACGAGTGGCAGTCCACTACGAGCTAACGGACGAAGAAAATGCTCACCTTCGGCTTGAGGAGCTTGACGCCCTTGATGAAACCCGGCTCATAGCACAGCAAAATCTGGAAGCTTATAAAGCAAAGATGACGCGCTCATATGAAAGATTGACCCGACCGAGGACATTCCGCCAAGGCGAACTTGTGCTAGTGGTCAAAAGGCCTATGATTCCCAATCGCGCCAAGCGAGGAAAATTCGAGCCAAACTATGAAGGCCCATACATCATAGATAAGGTCTACCAGGGTGGGGCCTATTTACTCATGGACATGCACGGTGAAAGGACTTTCAGGCCAATAAACGGTCGCTTCCTAAAGAGATACTACGCTTAATGAGCCACAGCCTAGGTCAATGATAGATGACGACGACTATATCCGCTCTCTATCTTCCTAAGCTCAAGCTTTATAAGCAGTAGCCGGCCTTCTCCATGTCGGACCGAAATGTCCTTAAACTAATAGCGGACCGAAACGTCCTTAAACTAATACCGCAGCATCCTTAGGCTGACGAGATGAATAAAAAAAATATACAAATAAAAAAAAATATAATAAATAAAGACGGTAAGTCTATAAGCAAAAAGGGCACGGATGAAAACCCGAAAGGGCTCCGTGAGTAAAAACAGCAGGGCTACCGGTGAGCGTTCGTGAAAATCCGAAAGGGCGCGACCTCGTAAAAAAAAATATATATATAAAAATAAAAAAAATAATAATAATAATAAAAAACGGTATGTCCATAAGCAAAATGGGCGCGGATAAAAACCCAAAAGGGCTCCGTGAGTAAAAACAGCAGGACTACCGGCGAGTGTTTGTGAAAACCTGAAAGGGCGCAACCTCGTTAAAAAACACTTACAAGATCCTCTCGACCTTGTAGGGAGAAACCACCCGCGTGAGATCCTTACGACTCACAAGGGAGCAACACACTTAGGGATCCCCATGATTCCTAAGGAGAAAATACACTTGCGAGATCCTCACGACTCGTAAGGAGAACTCTCTTATGGGACCCTCACGACTCATAAGAGTTGAAAGTCTTGAGTTACAGAGACCTAAACCTGTGCTTAAGCAACCCCCACAACTTTCGATATTGCCCTACAAGTGGCTCAATACTGACCCTTGTATACAATCCACGGGCGCGAATAAACATTTCCCTAATCAAGTCTCATCCGAGACTGGGGATATGTTCGCATGGTAAACAACCCTTATAAGTCCTCTCGACTTACAAGGAGAAAACCCTCTTGTAGGATCCTTACGACTTACAGAGGAACATACACTTAGGAATCCTCACGATTCCTAAGGAGAAAATACACCTACAAGATCCTCACGACTTGTAGGGAGAAATACCTTTGTGAGACCCTTACGGCTCATGAAGTTAAAAGCCTTAGACGACAGGACCCTAACCCTGGTCGCCAAGCCATCTTTGTTCAACATCGACAGAGGCAGATGATGATTCGCTCCTGGCAATATCCCAGTTGTAGCGGTGCTGATGCCGAAATCGGTGTCTAATTCCAGGTTTATGGCGGAAAGCCAGTAAGCCGCACATGCATACAAAATAGCCGAAACGATTGGGCAACTTGCAATAAAAAAAGTAGCAAGTAAAAAGGTATGCATGCAAAATAGCCGAAATGATTCGGCAACCCGCAATAAAAAGCAACGAGTAAAAATAAAATAAATAGCTGAAATGATTGGGCACCGCGAAAAATAGCCGAAATGATTGGGCAATTGTTTATCACATAATATTGCATTTTGTACTCCCCATTCTTATGCATTTAAGAATAAAAACAGGTGCTTTTGACCCATGTCTTCTACATGTTACAGGTTACAGGTTCTTAGAGCAAAAACAGTGAAAAACACAAAAGACGACACAACAGAAGGACTTTTGACCAACAATTAGGAGAATCTTAGTAAAGCCCAGCAGAAGAACGGTTCACCATCAACAAGGCAACTCAAGATCCAAATTTGCAAGAAAGACGGTTAAAAGATCCATTCCAAAGTGTTTGCTGAAGATCTGGTAGCACTGCAGAAGCCTAATTGAAAATAGGAATGAAGAACCTGGAAGCCCAAAGAAATATACAGCAGCCTAAGAAAATTTATCAATTGAACCCACTAAAGGGCCGCGGATCAGCGGCCCAAAGCCCACCAAGGCCGCGGATCCGCGGCCCTTCTGAAGCATCATGGAAAGAAATTTATTGCAGATTGTTCAGAGGAAGCTATGGAAAGATTTCTTGGGGCTATATTTGTAATTTTAGACATGCGGAGCAATTGTAAACGTAGGGTTTCCATGTCCTATAAATAGAACCCTAAAGCCTTGTATTTTTCTCATGCCTCCCTTCATTAATAAATTTCAGCATTCTTTTGGAGAGCATCATTTTTTTGTAAGTTCTTTATTTTCTGCCTTAGCTTAATTTTCTTTCCTTGCCCTAATTATGGTTTTTCATATCTGCCCTAGGTAATTTACTTTCCTGCCTTAGTTTAATTTAGTTTAGAATTTTATTTAATTGCAATCGATGTTTTCTCTCTTTAATAAAATCATGTCTTTCTTCATCCCTTCAATGAGCGAGTAGTTTCCTCGTTTGTTAGGGTTAGGAATAAGGAAGGATTTGAGAGATGAAGATCTCTCATCTCTTTTCTTTGCCAATCTTTTATAAAAATTAGGACTCCATGCATACCTTCTTATTCCGCTCCCTACGGCACCCTATCCCTCGAAGTAGCGGTGATACCGTAGTATAAAGGCCCGGATTTTAAGGTTTTCCATGGAGGTTAGGGTAAAGATTAAGAAAGGAAGGACAAGGATCTAGAAGAAGAATCAATCTTCCCAATCATCCTAATCCCCTTTGTTAAGATTTACCATAACACTAATATGATATATTTAATTAAAGGCAATGGAAAGAGATGTAGATTTTTGTTTACCAAATTTTCCCTAAACCTAATCCTAGCAAGTTTCTAATCCTAGTATCATACAACTTCAATTTTTAGATTTAATAATCAATCCGAACACCCTTCGGAATTAACTCGTAAGAACGAATCGAAAATTCACAACATCCCTGTGGACCGACCCGTACTCACCGGCTAGCTACATGCGACGCCGTTCTTGATTGCGGTTACAAATATTTTTAATATATCTTTTAGAAAGCGCAAGCATGCTAAATCATTCCAATCAAATGGCGCCGTTGCCAGGGATGGCGTAGTAATTTCCTTTTTGCAATTTCGGGTTAATCAAAATTTAAAAAAATCATAAAAATCTGAAAAATCCCAAATATTATAAAAATATATCAATTGTTATTTTTTGGAAAGGGTACTTTGTTGTGTGAAATCTTGCAGGAACAAACTCGGATCTGGAAATTTACAGAAAGACAAACAGAAAACTAAATATCAAAACAGAAGGGAACTACGAAATCAGAGCAGCAGAATTTTTCCCGAGAACCAAGCCTTCCATTGCGCCGCCCTTCCGCCGCACTAACCCACTTTAGACCGCGGATCCGCCGCGGTCTTGGAGTTTCAGAACGTCAAAATTTTTCTGGGGACCCGCGCCTGCTCCTTCACAGCGGAACCGCGGCGGGAGACCCCTTTTGGCCGCGGTTCAGCTGCTCTCGGGTGACGTCATCAGGATTTGTGGGCCCCGCTTGAACTAAATTGATTGCAAGAAATATTTTGCTGTTAATTCTTTCCAAATAAAGATTCTTGTGATATGCTTAACATAATAACTGATTGCAAGTGATATCTTCTGTTGCATATCTTTTATTAAAAAATCTCTTGCAACAACTTTCAAATAAAGAAAAAGTAAAAGGAAAATTTTTATTAGAGAACTTGCAAACTTTTGCCGCAAATAAATCCTTGCACTACCTAACCTTCCTTCTTGTCACTTTTCTTCTTCTAACATGGGTACCCCACATCATAAATCTCTAGCCGAACTTTGGTATCCCGAACCTAATTTTGCGTCGTTCGGCAATTTGTTCAATCAATTTAAAGACGATCCTTCCATGCCTAAAATATCGTTGAAAGATCAAATAGAAGCGTCTAGGAGAAACAATTCGACTTTTCAACCCACTTTGTGTCAACCAAGTCAACCGTTACCACCTCCATATGTTGATACCACTTTTTCAAGTCCTTCTGTCACTCCTAAGCCGATGTCCATTGCTGAGCATATTGCTCAATCTCGTAGCCGATCTTTCACCCCTCTCCACACATCTAGTTCTAGGGATCAACAAGACTATTCACCTTTTTATCCACATGTTGACCCTACCCCAGTCCAAGAACCTTGGTATCCCGAACTTAATTTTGCGTCATATGTCAATGTGTTCGGTCAATTTAAAGACGATCCTTCCATGCCTAAAAAATCTTTGAAAGATCACATAGAGGAGTCTAGGAGAAATAGTTTGACTTTTCAACCCACTTTGTGTCAACCAAGTCAACCTTCACCACCTACATATGTTGATACCACTTTTTCAAGTCCTTCTGTCACTCCTAAGCCGATGTCCATTGCTGAGCATATTGCTCAATCTCGTAGCCGATCTTTCACCCCTCTCCACACATCTAGTTCTAGGGATCAACAAGACTATTCACCTTTTTATCCACATGTTGATCCTACCCCAGTCCAATCACCCACTTCCTACCAGTCCTACCCGACCTTTCCACCTTCACTAGACACTGCTTCTACACAGCCATTAGGGAGTTTCACATATCCAAACAATTTCGCATCTTTTACCGAAACCCCTTTACCACCCAAGTCTAGTTTGGAAGAGGCGTTGGAGGCATATATCGCAGCAACAAACAAAATGGTTAGGAATGTGGAAGCGTCCGTGGCCACCCTTATGCAACCTGCTGAACCGGTAGCTAGTTTCCAACTAGCTCCAAATTTTTCAATGTATGAGGCGGCAGTTGGACAGAGTGAGAATGAGAGAGGATTTCCAAATCAAACCTACCCTTACCCAATTGAAGCCCACAACTCCAGTTTTCCATCGAATGTCCTAAATGATTCACAAGTTCAAAATAAAAGCGAGTTGTGTGATTTTGTAGTGTTTGATTTGCCAGATTGTGAAGAACCCCCTTCGAGTGAAACAGCACCTAATCCGTTTGACCTTTACACTTCCACTCTAGAACCTACATTGATAAACATCCATGCTTTTGAGGAGGTGTCTAAAGAAATTGACTTTCACTTGATTGAGGATATAGACGCCGGGAATATTTCGGATGATGAACCTGTCGATTTAATTGAAGTTTTATGTTCAAATCATCATCCCGAGTTATTAAATGTTTCTCCCGAATCTCATATGCGTCTTGATTTTGATGATAATGGCATGGATGAGTTAAATATCGAGGAGAATTATGAGGATAATTATGAGGATAGTACTGAGGATAATATTGAGGTTGAACCATTTTCGTTTGATGTGTCGAATTTTCCAATACACCCTCCTAAATCCTTAACTGATACCCTTCCTCACTCACTTCCTTCCGTCCTTCCTGTCGTTTCGACTGTGCAAGAGACCGTTACGCTTTCATCTCCAATACCTAGTTCGACGTACCCATGTTTGCTCACGACTCTTGAGGGATTTAATCTCATTTTTTCGCGGGTTGATAGATTAGCACAATCGCTTTTTACACATCGGTCATTACAACTTGTGCTAATCTATACGCTCCATCCACACCCTCAAATTCGTATTCCCACTTTCTTTGGTTCTTCTAATCTTCCTTTAATGATATCGAGTGTTGATGAATCACAATCCGACATTTTGAGTTCTATAATTTTCAATTGGACCTTTGAGGAAAGTTTCGAAGATATTTTCGCCGACGAACTTGCATTCTTAAATGATATGGATTTTGTGATTAATCAACCTCCACTCGAAGAAGTAGAACCCCTACCATTTCTTCTTCCCCTCCGCCATTATCCTCTGTTGCGCCACGGCAGCGCCCCGGCCTCGTAGTCGAGGCCAAAATGCGGAATAAAAATTTTCCTTGCTCGGAAACCGGCGCTACCGCGGACAATTAAAACCCGGATCGAAACCATTAACCTATACTAGCTAACTAGAGATGGGGTGAGAAGTTATACCAAGCGATCCGTGTCCTTCGGTCTTCGTCTCCACTCCGATCTCCCGCGGAATCTCCGTCACCTCCTCGCTCGTCGGAAAGGGGCACCACGTAGCCGGAATCTTTTACGGGCTCCCGCCTCTTGACCGAGGCAACTCGGGCGCGAAGTTGGCTAGCCGACGCGTCCAAGGCTTGCTATAGAATAGTGTAGCGAACTTGTCTCTTGGGGTTACATGAAGTTGCCATGATGAAAGAATGGGAGGAGGAGAAGAAAGCAACTAAAGAAAAATGTGCTTTGGAATTTTGGTAGCATGAAATATGATATGAAACTTTATCCTCACACAAAATGAAAAACCCCTCTTCTCACTTGGAATAGTGGCCGGCCTCCCTCTCAAGAAAATGAGATTGGAGAGAGAAAGAAAAAAAAATGCAAGAAAGAATATAAATCAACCATAATAGAAATAGGTCACTCTCATTTCTTATCTCAAAACCTTTCCATCAACCATCAAAATGAAAGCAAGTGAGAAGACCAAAAAGGGATCTCATGATGAAGCAACATCATGATGCCACAAATATGCAAAGAAACCCCTCACAAAGTGTTAATTGCAAACTTGCAATTAACACCCTCCATCACAAAGTCCGGCCGAGAAGGAATGAAAGAAAACCGGCCGGAACGGAATGCAAACTGGCAACTTCAGAAAAACTGATCCCGTAATAAAATACGGGAAAACCCCGCTAGTGCAAATACATGCCCGCATTTGTATTCCCACTGAACACAAATGCAAAGAGACAAAACTACACTATCAAATACTAGAATCCGGCTTAAGCCAAAGCCGGCTAGTAAAAACTGTCCGATCACGATCCGTGCAATACCGCACGTATCTGATCGAACCCTGCCATATCTCCATACGGCCTCTACAGCGTTTCGCCCGAAACTTGAGTAACTGTAACTGAGTGTGGTGGACTCTAAAGACTCGTCAATACCTTGGCTGTGGATTTAACCACTGGCACATCAGAGGTATAAGCCAATACGTGACGGGCCACCAGGTATTGACCAAATGGGACGTCGATGAGGAAGCTCACCCCGACACCCAACTGAGCCTGTCAGTGACAATATCCGTACAGTCCGGTCCGTTCGTCTATGAGTATCGCATGGCGGGCCTAGGGGGTTGGTAAAAGTCAGACCCCCAAAAGCGGTACAAGTCGTGTCGGAGCGTAGCCCAGAACGCCCTGAGATACTACTGGAATACCTACCAGTAAATCTCCTGCCTCGGCCGAGGGCTTTGCGTAATGGCTCTCCTAGACACAGCGCGACCTCACCCCCAATACCGGGAGAGACGAACCCCTGCAGATCCGCTCACTGCCTCCATGTGGCTCGGGACTGTACCCAACTAAAACCTGTTTGCACGACTCCTTTGAGCCGTGGTAGGGTAGTAATCAAAGCACAGTGGGAACTCACATGAGACAAATGACGATCTCAGGTCGATGAACTAACCTGTACACATGTCACCAGGGAACTGCTATCTGACATCTGGTATAAGACCAACTAGCAGGTTCCCGGCGAGTCCTGCCCGGTGTACTCATAACCCAATGAGCACCTGTATACATCTTAGGTGAACCAACTGACACCAGTGGCTTGTGAGACCGGCCACCGCCCCTCGTCGGGGTCTCGACTGTATACACTAGTCTACTAATGGAGTATCGATGCCCTGTGTCGAAACTCCTACGACTAGGGACCTTTTAAGGATGTGCTTATAGACCACCAGCTCCCACGTATATGATCGCCATCATACTGCTGCCAGTCAAGCAAGAATCCTAGGGGCTCTATCAATGTGTAATAGCGACATGTCAGGTCACCTAAAGCAGTACACGATGATAAAGATAAACCAGAGAGCATACTATCATCTCGAGTAAGACTGTCCTACCGGAATAGGTCCTCCCTCAATCATTGCAATCACGTGCCTGTGATCCAATAATTGACTCTGAGGGCACTAACTCCAACAATCTCCCACTTGCACTCAAGGCTAATTATTGCGATGTCGCATACTCACAGCCCGTGTGATACCGAACACCCAACTCCTCTACTAGTCAGTCTCACAAAGCTCGTTTGCGAAACTATTGCGTTCGAGGAATAGCCTCAGTGAGTGGATCCGCTCAGATGTTTCTTTCTATGTCTCTCTATATCTCATGTTCGCGGAGAAAGCCATCTCCCGAAACGAGCAATACCTGTCTTAGAATGTCTGGATGTTTGATGGGACCTAGCTCATAAATGAACTCCAAATCCAAACTTCTTAGACTGTATCAACAACTGAAACTAATCAGTATCCCGCGCCATGCCTCCCTCAGTATTACCTTGGACCACCTGTCCAAAATACTGCCCCTCGTCAGAGGGAGAGTCTATAACTCTGACAACCTGCATGTCGTCCATGTCACCTTGGAAGCCCGGAGTGATAACCGTCTCCTAAAGGAGGCAGCCGTTATCATATCCCTAGAACATTCACTTATGTTCTAAAACTGCTTCCGACTGTTTCTCCAGGATTGGATCAATATCAACTTATTGCATCTAGTGCAAGAACAACATCTGGTGTGGTACTTGACATCTCATGATTGACTCAATTGCCTAAGCAAGTGATCTGCCAATTATGAGTATCCCTCTCCCCTTTAGTCTATAAGACACCTTTAGAGAGGGTGACTCCATTACCTGCAGGTATACTACCGTGCCAGGAGTCGTCCATTCTAAATACTCATAGAATGCTGTCAAGTTACCCAGATTGGGAAACCACCTAAATCTAGATCTAAAACCATAGATCTAGTGACCAGTATGTCTGATATAATATCCAAGTCCCTTGTGGAGAAACCACTGTGTGACGACCAAAGTATAACCGATCGTAGTATAGGAATATCACTTCCCACTACCTTCTCAACAGATCCATCCCCTATTCTGATGACGTCAAACCCATGACTGTCACATCAGAAACAGATGATCTATCTCCGCTACATTTGCTTTAGTCTATAAATAGACATAAGCCTGATGTCCACCAATGCTTCCGCTGCTCCCACTGACTACGACAACCCTCTGGTGGAGTCATATAGACGCGCACTTCTAAAGCTAGTTTAGAACGACGCTATACTCATTCTCCTGCCGGGTCTCGCAGCCTGGAACAACAACAATGGCAAGTGTGGGTAAACAAGAACTTCCCTGTCACCGTCCTTGAGGCTACCGGAGTACCTCTCGGGTGCCTGAAGTTACCCACCGTATCTGCGGAGTGGCCAATGGAATGTCAGTCCAGATTGAATCTTTAGGTTCCTTATCAAATCTTCAGTAATCGTTTGTGGTTCTGGAATCACTTCCAGTTCTACCATACTCCCACTGTTTTTGAAAAAATCCATTTTTAATAAAACTGTGGCGAGTCTAGAACAATATTTCTATTGATCTGCCAGATGGTAGAAAGTCAACCCTCGTCATAGCCTGGGTCAACCCACAAACAGCCATTACAGAAACGTGCCTTGAGTTATCCGGAGTCTGGTTTTAAGCATAAGCCGGACAACTCCCCGTACCTTAACATCGTTAAGATATGAACTGTTCTATATCCAATATAGAAACAGAGGCACTGATTCAATTGAACCAGATTCAAATCATGCAGCTGTCTCCAGTGCATGTCAACTAAATGGAAGGAGGCCGATCAGCGTTACTTAACTTAGGAATGCTTCCAATTATGAGTAACCTGAAAGAGAAGCAATTTCTCTTTATCATTACTATCAACTGAATACCATACACAAGTATCCACATCTTCGATCACTTTGAAGAATCCCGATACTTGCTATACCTGGTTCTCTACTGTATTCAAATACCTATAACTCCTCAAAACTTAGACCCTGTGTTTCCACGAAACACATGTCTAAGAACCAGAGAAGTTAAAAGTAAACAGAATATAGTATGAGGACCAACCCCTCTGTCCTAATGGACACTGGACAACATACAATACTCTGTATAAGTCCGCTGAGTCTAACAACTCTTTCACTGTGTGTCGTAGGTTGAAAACTGTACTTATGGTTAAGAAGAATTACACCGCTGTTTAATGCTCCTTACCTAACCATCCACTGATATAGGTAAATGTCGTAGACATAATATCAAAAGGTATATCTCACTCTATGAAAATAGACGTACAGATATATCAATTTGAAATTGGTGCATAACCGCGGATATTCAAAACCAAATATTTGCCGACCGGCAAACAACCCAGGTGACTTCCTCAAATATCACCGATTACAACGAATCCCGATATAATGAGGATGATCACCCAATTCCCAATAACTTACTCCCACTCAGCATCTGTAAAACCATACAGATGTGAGAATCCAACCTGGTAAATACATACCCTGGAGCAAGTGTCTAACTGGGAAATCAGTTTTCCATTAACAGTACACAGTGAAACTGAAACATTGAAATGTTTCGTTGGGGTATCGTGGTATTCCTAGTAATGCCTCTTCCATTATCCAGATTCACAACTGTAACCATATAATTCTTTGCCACCTCTCCAAATCCCTTTATGTGTCTTTAGTCATTACCTTCTGTACACCCCTTTAGGCCAAATGGTTTTCTTCCTTCCCTACCGTTCGGCACCAGCCTATGGTTTGGAAGAAGACTATCCAAAAAGCATAAAGGGTGTACTGTCCTAATCCTAGGAGCACTCGTAACGCGAGAGAAGGTGAAGATAAAAGACACCTGAATGTACTTTATTCCTATTTCTCCTGAACTAGGATCCATCCCCGAACTGGAACAAGTTCCTTTCGAGTTCGTATATAACCATACGATGGATTATCCAATAAAATGGGATCTTCGTAGTGATACGGAGTGTCCTGGAGAAATACAAAGGTGATTTAGGATTGGCGAAGAAATACTTGGTTTGGTCGTGAATATCAGTCGCAATTTACTTTGCCCTCTTACTAATCCCTTGCTTTGTCTTAATCTTAATACCTTCTGCACACCATCATTATGCTAATTGGTTTTCTTCACTCCCCACCGTTCGGCACCAGCCTAAGGTTTGGAAGAAGACTATCCAATTTGCGTAATAGGCGTACTATCTCCTAAACCAAGGAGTACTCGCAATGAGAGAAGGTGAAAAGAAAAGACAACTGAATAGTCCTATCCGTTTTCTCCAGAACCAGAAACCATCCTCGAAGTCCTTCGAGTTCGTATCTAACCATACGATGGTTTTGTCCAATGGAAGTGGACGTTCGCAGTAATACGGGGTGTCCTGGAGAAAAGGGTAAAAGTAGGAGTGGCAAAGAGGTCTGCAACTCAGACAATCCAAAAGCCAGTGTTAAGAAGGTTCGGTCAACTTAGTCACTGAGTCAAAATCCAGGGTCGGGTCAATGGTCGCTGCCAGAGAGAGAGAAAAGAAACACTCAGCGTGCACTCTAACCTAGATCAGAATGGTTATCACTTTGTCTAATCAGGAAGCCTCCCACTGTACCTCAAATTCTCCTCCAAACCTGAAAGAAGAATTAGTCGGGATCACCCGAGGAGTAAACCAACTCATCAGTGGGAATCGGGATCCAACTATCATTGCATGATAACTTGACGGAATCCACTCACGTCACCACACTCCAGAAGGTATGCGCATGCCTGGCAAGTTTCAGTTCTTTTGAAACTCCCGATGTGATTTTTACCCCTAGGACTCAAGTGACCTTGACGGAGTCAACAAATCAAAGAGTCCTAGTCAAGTTCAACCCGTCATTATCTGGATTGCATTAAACCCACCCGTACGTGCCCTTGACGGAGTCAACAAGGCCGCACGACTGTCCTAACCAATCCCACTTATGCAACAAACAAGCACCACTTATCTACCGTACACTACGCCTTGACGGAGTCAACAAACGCAGCACGAATACTAAATAATACCCATAAGAAATGACGGAGGGCTACGGATGGTTTTTGGCGAAAAACCTTTAACGTAATGAACTTGATATCGTTGAAGGAACTGCATAGCCTTTTATAAAATATAGTGACGAAAACTTTTACTAAAGAGGTCACTCCCGGTGAAGGGATCTCGGCTCTTTCCCCGTAGAATGAGGTGCAGGATATTCCAACTGAATACCACGATGCAAAGCAAAAGTAATCGGCTATAGTGAAGTTAATGCCCTGACGCAAACTTCTGTCCAAGGGGTCACTCCCGGTGAAGGGATCTCGGCCCTTGCCTCGTCGACTGAGGAGCAGGATATTCCAAATGAATACCACGATGCAAAACAAAAGCGAACGTCCTTGCAATAACAGCTTTTTTTTGAAAAATTGTTCCAACAACATCAGAATAGGTTTGTTTAAACTTGCATTGATCCGAATCAATGCATTCCCATCAATTGATCACACCACAAAGAACGAAAAAATATACTAATGTACGTATATGCCATCTGCATTCGCCACTGGGTCCCGTCATCACCCGTTAGGTTAGCTAACTAACGACAGAGCGGGGACTGGACTAGCGCGGATGTAAAACATATACAACATCTACTAATATATATACCAATATATAGTATTCGCTCAAGGCGTGATAATAAGGCAGCAACACAGAAATGTATAGCAACACAGAACAATACAGATATCTGGAAACCCCGGGTTTCACAGAGCTGCTGCTGAAACCCGACGTTCCCCTGGTCGTGTGGATAGCCTGTGCAATGAGAATCCTAGACCCCTACGGGCGCGGCAAGTCACCCGCCAAAACCTGAAGCGAGGCAGCCCCCTTCAGCACCGTGAATGGACCACCCAGCACTTCACGGAATCCGGTAACTTGGGCACCCCTCCTGGGTCAACCTGTACCCCCTACGAGTGCGGCGGATAGCCAGCCAATCCTGGAGTGAAGCCCCCTCCGTCCCAATGCCATGAGATGCGGGCTTGTTGTCTTCTAGAACCCGGCTATCCGTGCACCCCACCGCGGGGCAACCCTAGTACAGAATGTAAAATATACATACACCGGGTACATCGACCGCAACCAGGCCGTGCCCCAAAAGAATAATACAAACAGGCAGTGACGGCAGTCCACATGTCGGACGCTCGCCCCGCAATAACAAATGTACATAATACAACAAAACTGTACTAGCATTGCATCCAGGCTATCCCCCACGACGGATCCGCAACATCACAGCATAAACATAAAACATCAACGTGAAAGTCACGTTCGCAAATCCGTCTAACCGGGCTATAGCAGTCAGACCGGATTTACCGATCGAGTGACATTCACGGTCGCAGATATAATGTAAAAACTGTGAACTGGCATGTTTAAAATATCCGATCGAACAAATATATCAAAGTGGGCCCCAAAAACTACTGTAGCACTTACAGAAAAACTGGGCACAAATAAAATATCCCAAAAGCCCTATTTCCAACTGATAAGCTTACTGGGAAAATATGGTGCCACAATTCCCTATTTCCGCCGCGCAAGCGCGGCCAAACCAGGGGTTTGGCCGCGCTTCCGCGGTCGAAGTATGGAATGAGTGGATCGTATTTTCCCAGATTTCTTATAATTGCTTGTACATGCCTCTGAAACAACCTGAAAAATTTTAGGAGCTCAAAAAATTTTAACAGAGAACACATGTGCACAAAATACGGTTTTTGGGGATTTTCGTTCGATCGAGCACTAAACATACTAGAGCAAGCTAGGTAGGTTAACGGCGTGGCTCTGATACCATTTTGCGCCACGGCAGCGCCCCGGCCTCGTAGTCGAGGCCAAAATGCGGAATAAAAATTTTCCTTGCTCGGAAACCGGCGCTACCGCGGACAATTAAAACCCGGATCGAAACCATTAACCTATACTAGCTAACTAGAGATGGGGTGAGAAGTTATACCAAGCGATCCGTGTCCTTCGGTCTTCGTCTCCACTCCGATCTCCCGCGGAATCTCCGTCACCTCCTCGCTCGTCGGAAAGGGGCACCATGTAGCCGGAATCTTTTACGGGCTCCCGCCTCTTGACCGAGGCAACTCGGGCGCGAAGTTGGCTAGCCGACGCGTCCAAGGCTTGCTATAGAATAGTGTAGCGAACTTGTCTCTTGGGGTTACATGAAGTTGCCATGATGAAAGAATGGGAGGAGGAGAAGAAAGCAACTAAAGAAAAATGTGCTTTGGAATTTTGGTAGCATGAAATATGATATGAAACTTTATCCTCACACAAAATGAAAAACCCCTCTTCTCACTTGGAATAGTGGCCGGCCTCCCTCTCAAGAAAATGAGATTGGAGAGAGAAAGAAAAAAAAATGCAAGAAAGAATATAAATCAACCATAATAGAAATAGGTCACTCTCATTTCTTATCTCAAAACCTTTCCATCAACCATCAAAATGAAAGCAAGTGAGAAGACCAAAAAGGGATCTCATGATGAAGCAACATCATGATGCCACAAATATGCAAAGAAACCCCTCACAAAGTGTTAATTGCAAACTTGCAATTAACACCCTCCATCACAAAGTCCGGCCGAGAAGGAATGAAAGAAAACCGGCCGGAACGGAATGCAAACTGGCAACTTCAGAAAAACTGATCCCGTAATAAAATACGGGAAAACCCCGCTAGTGCAAATACATGCCCGCATTTGTATTCCCACTGAACACAAATGCAAAGAGACAAAACTACACTATCAAATACTAGAATCCGGCTTAAGCCAAAGCCGGCTAGTAAAAACTGTCCGATCACGATCCGTGCAATACCGCACGTATCTGATCGAACCCTGCCATATCTCCATACGGCCTCTACAGCGTTTCGCCCGAAACTTGAGTAACTGTAACTGAGTGTGGTGGACTCTAAAGACTCGTCAATACCTTGGCTGTGGATTTAACCACTGGCACATCAGAGGTATAAGCCAATACGTGACGGGCCACCAGGTATTGACCAAATGGGACGTCGATGAGGAAGCTCACCCCGACACCCAACTGAGCCTGTCAGTGACAATATCCGTACAGTCCGGTCCGTTCGTCTATGAGTATCGCATGGCGGGCCTAGGGGGTTGGTAAAAGTCAGACCCCCAAAAGCGGTACAAGTCGTGTCGGAGCGTAGCCCAGAACGCCCTGAGATACTACTGGAATACCTACCAGTAAATCTCCTGCCTCGGCCGAGGGCTTTGCGTAATGGCTCTCCTAGACACAGCGCGACCTCACCCCCAATACCGGGAGAGACGAACCCCTGCAGATCCGCTCACTGCCTCCATGTGGCTCGGGACTGTACCCAACTAAAACCTGTTTGCACGACTCCTTTGAGCCGTGGTAGGGTAGTAATCAAAGCACAGTGGGAACTCACACGAGACAAATGACGATCTCAGGTCGATGAACTAACCTGTACACATGTCACCAGGGAACTGCTATCTGACATCTGGTATAAGACCAACTAGCAGGTTCCCGGCGAGTCCTGCCCGGTGTACTCATAACCCAATGAGCACCTGTATACATCTTAGGTGAACCAACTGACACCAGTGGCATGTGAGACCGGCCACCGCCCCTCGTCGGGGTCTCGACTGTATACACTAGTCTACTAATGGAGTATCGATGCCCTGTGTCGAAACTCCTACGACTAGGGACCTTTTAAGGATGTGCTTATAGACCACCAGCTCCCACGTATATGATCGCCATCATACTGCTGCCAGTCAAGCAAGAATCCTAGGGGCTCTATCAACGTGTAATAGCGACATGTCAGGTCACCTAAAGCAGTACACGATGATAAAGATAAACCAGAGAGCATACTATCATCTCGAGTAAGACTGTCCTACCGGGATAGGTCCTCCCTCAATCATTGCAATCACGTGCCTGTGATCCAATAATTGACTCTGAGGGCACTAACTCCAACATCCTCCACCCAGACCATATTATCCCTTTCTCTCCACACGGTCTCGTGTGCTTCTCATTTCTTTTCTTTCCACTCCATTCTTTCACCAACTCTACCATTACCACGATAGAATTTTTGACTGGTTGGTGTTAACCTTTGGCTTGTGTAAGGCCAAGCTTAAGTTTGGGGGAACCTTTGTATATATGTATATATATTTTTGTTTTCTTTTTCTCTAAAAAAATAAAAAAATTTCAAAACATTAAAAATAAAAAAAAATAATAAACAGGGGAGTGCCGGTATTTTGACCCTTTTGGTTTAGCATGACAGTGAGGACACTGTCAAGTTCAAGTTTGGGGGTATGCTCGGTACGTCTTCTTCCTTCGCATTCATTTGTACATATTTTTGCATTTGCATGCTTATTTGAAAACCCATAAAAATTTGAAAAAATTTCAAAAATTATAAAAATTACTGTATTCAATTTTGGCTTATTTGACTTGAGTTTGACAAATAGGTTAACTGGTTAGGAACAACTAGATCTTAGACTTAGTAAATTAAAAACCCTAAAAATAACCTTTCTTAAAGTTTAACAGTAGAAAGTATATGCCTTGTAGTTTATTTAGAAATAGGCAAATTTTGGGTTCACTTCTTGGGCTAAGTCGAAACAAGGGAAGAGTATTGATGTTCTTATTAGAGTATAAGTTTGAAAAATAGTTCCTAGCTTAAGTCTAGATTCTGAAAATGTATACCCTACAATTTGCACAAACATGCACCTTGAAACTTGGATTAGTAGAAGAGACCTTGAAATACTCTTGTCTAAAGTCCTTAGCACAATGAAAAAGAAAAAAAAAAGTGGATAAAGAAAAAAAAAATGGACACTGGTTTTTGTGATTACTTAAGGCTGTAAAAATAGAAAAATATTTAGCGAGGGTGCTTCATCACCTAGTGCCTTAGACCAACTGGTTTGGGAGCCACTGCTAAAAGCCTTGGGTGTTGCAAAAATTAGGAAGTACGCTTTAACACGCTAACGCATCTTGTAATCAGTTGTTGGTATCTCAAGAAGTATTAACAGTCGCATGAAGGATGTGAAAGCGAAAGTTCACAAGTGCTTTGGACAATGGACGGGAGTACGATTGCTGATTTGAATTTCCAAGTGTAGGGGTGATATTTACACACACGTGGGGATATGTGATTGGAGTTTAGATAAGAGAAAGGAATGAAGAATAGAACTTGTGTCTTTAATAGAGTTGATAGAAATTCCTAAGTGGAGATGGAACTCAAGAAGGAAAACTTAAGAGATGCCGAAAGCTAAGTAGGTCTACATAACATATATAATCTTAAGTTAAATGATGAGGAAGTGTGAAGAATATGGGTGGATAATTTGCGAGTCAAAAGATAATAGAATTCCTTGTTAGAAAACCTAATTGGAGAACAAAAGTCAATGGGCTGAATTGATAGGATTTTGTGGGTGTAATCCGCTGAAAACCCTCAGGAGACAACACTCCTCCTACTAGGGACACCTAGAGGTTTAACGGCTTGTTGCACGAGCTCAGTGCAATCGCGTTTCCCTGCGAGAGTGCGGCTAGGTTAGATTTTTATCGAGAATAAAAAAATAAGTTTGCTCGAGGACGAGCAAAAGATAAGTTTGGGGGTATTTGTTTATCACATAATATTGCATTTTGTACTCCCCATTCTTATGCATTTAAGAATAAAAACAGGTGCTTTTGACCCATGTCTGCTACATGTTACAGGTTACAGGTTCTTAGAGCAAAAACAGTGAAAAACACAAAAGACGACACAACAGAAGGACTTTTGACCAACAATTAGGAGAATCTTAGTAAAGCCCAGCAGAAGAACGGTTCACCATCAACAAGGCAACTTAAGATCCAAATTTGCAAGAAAGACGGTTAAAAGATCCATTCTAAAGTGTTTGCTGAAGATCTGGTAGCACTGCAGAAGCCTAATTGAAAATAGGAATGAAGAACCTGGAAGCCCAAAGAAATATACAGCAGCCCAAGAAAATTTATCAATTGAACCCACTAAAGGGCCGCGGATCAGCGGCCCAAAGCCCACCAAGGCCGCGGATCCGCGGCCCTTCTGAAGCATCATGGAAAGAAATTTATTGCAGATTGTTCAGAGGAAGCTATGGAAAGATTTCTTAGGGCTATATTTGTAATTTTAGACATGCGAAGCAATTGTAAATGTAGGGTTTCCATGTCCTATAAATAGAACCCTAAAGCCTTGTATTTTTCTCATGCCTCCCTTCATTAATAAATTTCAGCATTCTTTTGGAGAGCATCATTTTTTTGTAAGTTCTTTATTTTCTGCCTTAGCTTAATTTTCTTTCCTTGCCCTAATTATGGTTTTTCATATCTGCCCTAGGTAATTTACTTTCCTGCCTTAGTTTAATTTAGTTTAGAATTTTATTTAATTGCAATCGATGTTTTCTCTCTTTAATAAAATCATGTCTTTCTTCATCCCTTCAATGAGCGAGTAGTTTCCTCGCTTGTTAGGGTTAGGAATAAGGAAGGATTTGAGAGATGAAGATCTCTCATCTCTTTTCTTTGCCAATCTTTTATGAAAATTAGGACTCCATGCATACCTTCTTATTCCGCTCCCTACGGCACCCTATCCCTCGAAGTAACGGTGATACCGTAGTATAAAGGCCCGGATTTTAAGGTTTTCCATGGAGGTTAGGGTAAAGATTAAGAAAGGAAGGACAAGGATCTAGAGGAAGAATCAATCTTCCCAATCATCCTAATCCCCTTTGTTAAGATTTACCATAACACTAATATGATATATTTAATTAAAGGCAATGGAAAGAGATGTAGATCTTTGTTTACCAAATTTTCCCTAAACCTAATCCTAGCAAGTTTCTAATCCTAGTATCATACAACTTCAATTTTTAGATTTAATAATCAATCCGAACACCCTTCGGAATTAACTCGTAAGAACGAATCGGAAATTCACAACATCCCTGTGGACCGACCCGTACTCACCGGCTAGCTACATGCGACGCCGTTCTTGATTGCGGTTACAAATATTTTTGATCTATCTTTTAGAAAGCGCAAGCATGCTAAATCAATCAATCAGCAATCGCGACCTTCGCGATATAAAAGCTGAAATGATAGAGCATCGCGGAAATAAAACAAAAAAAAGGAAGATGATAAAACTTTGGCCCTACAGTTAAGATCACATCGATCCCTGTATACAATCCAAGGGCGTAAACAAAAAGGGAACCGTGCTTTCCCAACAGGCTCCGCCAGAAGACGAAGCCAAATCTCGACGGTTCAGTCCAACTCTGAAGAAACCAGTGTCTTCAGCAGATATCTTGACTCACGGATACAAACACTCCTTGACGAGAGCCTCCTGATCCGTGTCGACTCGCAGAGCCACCAGTGCCTCCGTGGGAAATTCTTGACTCGTTTCAAACCCCAAGGAAACAAATAATCCTTGGCGCTTGGGAAACAAATAATCCCTAGCAAATTCCTCGACTCACGGATACAAACACTCCTTGACGAGAGCCTCCTGATCCGCGTTGACTCGCAGAGCCACCAGTGCCTCCGTGGGAAATTCTCGACTCGTTTCAAACCCCAAGGAAACAAATAATCCTTGGCGCTTGGGAAACAAATAATCCCTAGCAAATTCCTCGACTCACGGATACAAACACTCCTTGACGAGAGCCTCCTGATCCGCTTCGACTCGCAGAGCCACCAGTGCCTCCGTGGGAAATTCTCGACTCGTTTCAAACCCCAAGGAAACAAATAATCCTTGGCGCTTGGGAAACAAATAATCCCTAGCAAATTCCTCGACTCACGGATACAAACACTCCTTGACGAGAGCCTCCTGATCCGCGTCGACTCGCAGAGCCACCAGTGCCTCCGTGGGAAATTCTCGACTCGTTTCAAACCCCAAGGAAACAAATAATCCTTGGCGCTTGGGAAACAAATAATCCCTAGCAAAATTCCTCGACTCACGGATACAAACACTCCTTGACGAGAGCCTCCTGATTCGCGTCGGCTCGCAGAGAAACTAGCGTCTCCGCGGGAAAATTCCCGATTCGTCTCAACTTGCAAAATGAAGCCTCAGGCAGCAGAGACTAAAAAGCTTGCTTCCTGAACAATGGGACCCTGCAAGTCAATCCAAAATGGTGTCTTGCATACTATTCACGGGTCTCACTCTCCAAAGTCGAGTTTCGACAAGGAGGGAAACAACCGCTTACGAACCCTCTCGACTCGTAAGAGAGAAAATTCTCTTATAGCATCCTTATGACTTATAAGAAAAAACCACACTTAGGAATCCTCACGATTCCTAAGGAGAAAACCCACCTACGAGATCCCCTCGTTCCGTAGGGAGAAAAGTCTCTATGAGACCCTCACGGCTCATAGAGTTGAAAAGTCTTAGGCGGCAGATTTGAACCTGCGGCCTAAGCCATCGCTATCTCTTGGAGAAATTAAGTTATCGGCCAATTAGGTTCATCGAAAACATCATGATACAAAGGGAGAAAGCAAAGAGATAGTATAAGACATTGCAAAAAGAAAATGTGTATCTTTATTCATTGACTTCAATCAAATACAAGATGAATCGTACAAAAGAATAAAGAATGGATACATATTATTTAAAAGGAAAATTTTACAAATATATTGATACAAAGACAGCTATTGGGAAGGAAGCGTCTTAAGTAGCTTTATCAGTTGTTCGTACACTTCCTTCTATGCCTTTTCCTGATTGGCCACCACTGCCAACTCCGTCTCTACTTGGGCCCGTTGCTGTGCGACAGATGCAAGCTGATCCCTGACGGCCTGATGAGCAGCTTCACGGCCTGGAGTGTCATGCTCGGCAACATCAAGTGCCCTCTTCAGTCTCAGCCCATTTGATATGCGCTCCAGAAGGCCCTCGAAGACGGCCTTTACCTCAGCGGCGTTTGCCTCAACTCCAGCACGCAGGCGAGCAGTTTCGCTTGAAGATTCTTGGCACTCCTTTAGCCTCAAGGCTGCTTCTTGTTCCAAATGACGGAAATGAGAAGTGCTTTGCTTGAGCCATGCTCCCCGTTGAGTGCTCACGGACAAAGTCTCAGGGGATAGGCGCATCGACTCCAGCTGATGAAGGCGAGCCTCAATCTCCCGACAATAGTTAACCCAAGAGGTGACAATGCCCTCGTCATGGAAGGTGGCAAATATCAACAACATTGGGTTAACCGTCATAGTGAAGTCCTCAGCAGATGTAGGAGCCTCGACGTCGAGTTCCTCGATGTAGTCGCTCAACATGCGCAGACTATTCGCCGCACCTTTTGAGGACGGACGTCTCTGGGAAGGGCCGCCCGGTATTGTAATGCGAGACTCGAAAGGCACCGAGACTGGAACGATAGCTGAAAAGGACAAAATGTGATTAGATGATGATTCAATAGATGCGGAGAAAGCAATTGATAAGATAGTTTACTATACCGGTTGAAGCAGGTGGCAAGGCCAGAAGGGCCGGTGGCGCAACCGATCTTTCTTCTCCCCCTTCGATTTGTAACACTGCGGTCAGGACAAGAGAGAGTTAGAAATAATTCTACCACTAAAAAAAAAACAAAGATATCAATCGGGAACGGTACTCACCAGTGCTACCAGAGGGGTAGGCGAATTCAGATGGGAAGGAGAAGTGTGGGACCAACACTTGATAAAGATGGTCAAAAAGCACTCCTGAAAGACACAACAGTACAACTTTAGTACACAAATCATGCGTCTGGAAGATAAGATTAATAAGTTGCAAACCCATACCTTCCAACATCTTCGAGGGTATGAGAGAGGGTTGAGAGGTGACCACCGCCAAGGCAGTCGTTGGAGGCGCTCCCTCGAGCAGTGGGGCATCGGCGCTGGCTGCACCTGCGTTACAAAAAGGTAAATTTGTCAGAAAGATTTTAAAGCAAAGTAACGAAAAACAGCAACTTGGGGTTTACCTGAGGAGCTCCCAGCTGAAACGGAGGCGATTCCCTCCTCTATCGACATGAGACCACCGCCCGTGGCCTCATCGCCTGACTCAATGGGGGCCGTCGTCGTGCTAGCGCGACCAGGAGACGGCAGGAGATTGTAAGCAGGGAGGGCAATGATTGGAGCGTTGCCGGATTCTTGGAAGGAAGCGGCTGACTCTTCCCCAAGAGTCGTACCCATCTCACCCGCTACTTCTTCGGGCTCCGCCATCTCCATCGGCTCATCCACTGTCACCACGAGGTTGCCGGCCTCAAGCGCCTCATCCTCCAACACCCTTGGTTCAGTTGTAATGATCATTTCATCTGCCGCCACTTCAGGCTGGGCATCAATGACCCTCTCAGCTGCAGACCCCTCAACCTCCATCTCGGGCCCCGAAGCCTTGGCGACGTTGCCCACCGTCGGCTCAGGCTCGGTAGGAGCTGCCTCCTCTGTCTCCTTGGGATCAACGGTTTCCGCCTCCCCCTCGATCGAACTTGGTCCTACAAGATAAGAAATATAAGGACCAATGGCATTAAAATCCTTATAACAAAAACTCTGAGAGAAATATTACCTGAAGCGGATTTACCGTTTGCGCTCCGAACTGCGTGCGCCACCTCTCTGCGGGCAGTGGATAGGGCGACAGGGGGCTTTTCGGATGGAGTGTCAGCACGAGGGACAGTGCTGGGGCCCGCTCCCATAGCCAAGGCAGTCCTGCGCGCCTTCGCCTCATGCCTCAGCCACTTCCTTTCCTCCCGGGCTGTCACGATGGACCTACGTGACGCTTCTTTCAAGGCGTCGTCATCCTCGTTCAGGGATGCCTCCAGAGCCTTTAGGGCATCTTTCATCGGCTCTTCAAGACGAACCTCCTGCGGTGGCCCAGAGGAAGCAGGAACATCGGCAGTTGGTAGAACATCTGCGTCACTTGGAGGGAACGGCATTGAGGTTCCTGTGATTAAAAGGGAAAGGTTAGATCGACCATAACACAAGGGAAATGAAAGCTTGATGAATCGAAACTTACTAAGGCCCATGGATGCTCTAAGACGTTCCTCCTCCTGGAAAGTCTTCAGAGAAGCGGCAATGGCTTCTTCATCAGTGATGCCTGTCGAAAGAAAAGAAAGAAAAGCGTTAGTCAAAAGCAATGAAGAGGATATGATGCAATAAAGAAAAGGCGACTAGTAGTTACCTGATTGCGCAAGCTTAGCTAGCCACGCGTCACGCCTCGCCAACCACGCTGAAGCTTCAAGAGCAGCCTCCAAGTCTGTATCGTCCGGCGGCGGCATCACTAATCCTTCGTTAGTCCCGTATTCGATCAGGCCCTCGGCATAGGGAGCATGGGGTTCCTGACCGAACACGACATCGGCAGCGAAAAGCGATTTCTTTTTCTTCTGCCCTCCGCCCCTAGGCTCACGTGGGATCGCCTTCCGCTTAGCAGCCGCCTTGGGACGGCGGGTCCCGATGTCCGCACCCACGCCAGACTCCGGTGAGGCTGTAACCACTATCTCCACTGGAGCACATGGCGCTGGTGGTGCATCCGCAATATCAGGGAGCGGAAATCCGTGCGGAGGACTCCGCGCACGCGATGGTCCAGTTCTGACCTCTTTTAGAGGGGCAATTACTGGAGTCTTCGGGACCAAAGGAGCGTTGCGATCGGTACCTGGAAGCACGCCCTTACGATCGACCAACAGTCGCCTTTCCTCCTTTATAACTGCTCCTGTTGCATGATTGTACCAGTCTTTGTACACATTGAGGAGTCTCGGAGCGTAAGCCGGCGCATTGATAAAAAAATGAGAGCTCGTATTCAGGCGCATGAAATGGTGCAGTGCGTTCTCCATCCCTTCTTCAGTGGCAGTGGGTTCCAGCAAGAAGGCTTCCAAGGGGACCCCTTGATCGTAGCCCAGTTGTTGAGCAAAACGATGCGGGTTGTACCTCATAAAAATTGCCACACCATTCTGCCTAAAGACTAAGAAACCCGGTCTAATGGAATATAAGTGAAGGATCTCCCGAGCCGTCAAAACTGAGGCTCCATCCTTAAAGACATCTTGTAATGACCGCGTCACGGTGGTAGACACCTTTCCAATGGTCAATACCTTATCGACAAAGGACATACCGGCTCCAACGGTGTGAGGGCGAAGGAGTAAGCCCCTGGTGTTCCGCGGTGATGGGGTTACAATTGATGAGCCAATCAACTATATAATGCGAGGAAAACCGCACTTATCAAAGAATGAAGGCCTTTTATGCATGCCGAAGACACCCGCCGTGTGTAGCTCAAGCCACGATGCAAAGTAGTGCATCGAGAAGACCACGTGCAGTACCCTGGGCTCATTGGCATCCGCTGCTCGGCTGAGGCCATGATATAGGTGCACCAAGCCAGCGATCCCCACAGCCACCTTTACCCCGATGACCATTCGGTGGGTTGGGTAAAAGACAGAAGGCCGCATGCGATGAGAGTGCATTGGGATCGCGAACCAACTCAGCCACAGTCCGAGAAATCCTAAGAAAAAGGCCTCCTCATCCATTCCAGGGGCCGCAATTTCTGCAAGAGACATGGTCGGGAAGTTAGGAAGAAAAAAATCCTTTTGGCCTAGTTCATTCGCCGGCAGGTTATCCAAACCTAAACCGAAAGGGTCCTCAAGGGTGGCAAACTTGGCAGTGTCTGCAGAGAGGACGTTTGGGTGAAGAAACCGAGCAATGAAATCCTCAAAGTTAACTCCCCGACTCCCATGTTCGACGAAGAGGGACTCATATATGTTCAACACTTTAATTAAGCTTGGGAATTGATGTTGAACGGCATTCTCCGGTGTGACCCCCTTACCATCGGCCTAGCACCAAAGACGTACACATCTGTCGGGAGCAGCTCCTCATAATGTTCCCCCATCACTGGTAAACCGGATACCTCCGCGAACTCCTCCAAGGAGATTGACACTTCCCGATCCATGGCAAGAAAAGTGTGGGTAGGAATATTCCATTGCTCCAAGAAAGCTTTGAACCACCAGGTGGGGAGCGTGGGATACTGGAAAAGAGAGACGTAGACCGCGGTGTATAGTCCTAATCTTATCAACTGCGACTTCTTCGTCGACAGGATGTACCGGGCCCACGGCAGATAGCCGATCGGGTGGCAGGGGATCAGACCAAGGTTATACGATTACCCCCAAGGTCGTACTTCACCGTGACAGATACGGCGTCCTAGGATGTCCAAAACCATAGGACGCTGAACCGGTATCGCATCTATAGCGGGATGTAGAAAGCCCTTCGATGTCCAATCCACCAACTCCACGGCATACTGCACCGAGGGTGGGGTAGCATAATGAATCGCCGTGATGGGTTCAGACGGCACTGCGCATGTGAAGCTGCGTCGACCCATAATGATCTGGTTATACCAGGACCCCCAAAGGTGAAGATTCTTGTACTCCGAGTCGTATTCTCTAATCATGGTCAGGACTTCACGGTCTGAGGGCGCCTCGGGAAATCCCTCCTCCGAGCGGACGAACGGGAATGAAGTGTCTAGAGACATGATCGCTGCAAAAGGAACGATTTAGCCGTTAGTGTTGTAATTCCAACGTTTGGCGTCTAAAAAAAGAAAATGCATTAATTAAATTTAAATTAATTAATTACACCATACAGCAGTGCAGTGAGTAGGAGACCAAAGGGGGACCCACAAAATCTGGATGACAATATGTCAGTTAATAAGACAACCTCATTATTGGATGAGATTGTCAGTTGGTCCCCAGGAAAGCATTCCTATTTTAAAATGGGGGAAGAATCCCTAGAGACAAGGAGAAAATCTTCTCTTTCAGAGCAAAGCTCTGTCATAGAGTGACACTTGTCAAACTCTGGTCTCAGGAAAATAAGATTCCTTAAAAGAGCACGGCTCTGTGGTAATAATGGAAAAGGTCCATCAG
This sequence comes from Agapanthus africanus, assembly GCA_030015575.1. Lineage (NCBI taxonomy): Eukaryota > Viridiplantae > Streptophyta > Magnoliopsida > Asparagales > Amaryllidaceae > Agapanthus > Agapanthus africanus. Next base: position 294,382,394 of record JASDDO010000029.1, read on the forward strand.
AAAACTTTTTTTTTACACTTAAAAGAATTAAAAAATTTTGGAATCTTGAAAAATTCATGAAAAATTTATAAAAAGACTCTTCATTTTTCAAATCTAAAAAAGCTATTTTTAGATCTATGAGCAAAGCTCTGTTCATGGGTTAAAACCCATGAACAAGATCCCTGTAGATCTATAAGTTTTGAGAGCAAACCTCTGTTTATGAAACCCCAATGGGGATCTCTTTAGATCAAAAGATCTGTGGGAGCAAAGCTCTTTGGTTAAGATTAATTTAAATTAATTTGATTTAAATTAATTTTTACCTAAAGTTTCTAACTTTGGGAATGAGCAAAGCTCTGAAGTTCTTAAGCAAGAGCAAAACTCTGTTGAAATCAAAAATCTTAAAACGGTAAGATTTTTCTAAGGGCCAGAGGTCCTATTTATAAGGCGCTTGAGCCCCTTGAGCTCATCCCTTGATCCAACGATCAGGAGTTTGCCACCGCTGCACTCACGTGTGCGCCACGTGAGCGCAACGGTGGGGGGGCATTTGTTTCGCCCAGTCAGAGCAAAGCTCTGTTGAAATTCAAAATTCAAAATTTTGAAGCAACGCTTCAAATCTCGGGTGCAACGCGCCACATGTCAGGCGCTGATACGCCAGCGTAGCGCCCAAGAAGGCGCGCCTAATCAGAGCAAAGCTCTATTTTAAGTAAAAATTAAAGGAAGCAACGCTTCAGTTGCACAAGCACTGCGCTGCGCGACACGTGTCAGCGCAGATGCGCTAGTACAGTTGCGCTGCGCGATACGTGTCAGCGCAGATGCGCTAGCGCAGTGGCGCTGCGCTGTGCGCTGCGCGACACGTGTCACGCGCTGGGGCATTTGTGCCAAACAGAATTAAGAATTTAAAGAAATCTTTCTGTTCTTGTTAAAACAAGAAGATTTTTTTCTGTAAAACAGAAGCCCTTGGATCAAAGATCCAACAGTGGGGAAAATTCCCCAAATCACTCAGAGAAAGATCTCTTCAACAAAATTAACTAATTTATGGGCACTATAAAAGAAACCCCAGACCTCAATTCAAAGGGATGAACATTTTTCTTGAAAAAAAGTCAAGAGCTTCAAACAAAGAGAGAAATCTGAGAAAATTTCAAAGAAAAAGGTAAAAACCTTTAGGAGAGAAAAGAAATCTCTTTTAATAAATCATCGATCTAAAAACCAGATCAATGTTCTTTACATAATAAATAGTGCTTTGCACTTTTATGAACCTCTGGTTCTTGAAACAAAAGAAAAAAAAACTTATTTTTCTTTGATCTAAATTAGATCAAAGAAATCAAATAGTGCTTTGCATTTCTGTTCTTAAATCTAAAAGATTCTTAGTGCTTTGCACTTCCAACTTACGCTACACGCTCTTAAAATAGAGCTTTGCTCTCTGGAATTGGCGCAACTCACCAGAGCGCGCCACGTGTCAGCAGCGCAACAGCGCAGCGCACTAGCGTAGCGCACTGCGCTGTTGCGCTTGCGCTCATCAGAGCATGACACGTGTCCTCACCACAAGCGCTTGCGCTCAGTGATTGGCGCAAAGCGCCTGATAAATGCAATGCATTTCCTAAAAGGGCCAGGCCCAAATCAGAAGACCTAGCAGGCCAAAATAAATTGCAAAGCAATAAAAAGGGGGCAGAGCCTAAGTGAAATTGACGCTCTGCATCTTTTATGGGCAGAGCCCAAACAAAAAATAGAAGTAGTGCAATGCATTATTTAAGTGTGGGCAAAGCCCTAGTACAGGTCTAATAGACTAAAAATAAATAAAATGTTGAACATTTTCAACTGGACTTAGCCCAATTCTGGCCGTAAGTTCTTAAATTAAATTGAACTGAGTACAAATGCTCTCTCAAATCAATTTACCTCCGGTTCGAGGGTACATCTCCGAACTCCTCTGACGCTTCTCGTTGTAATCCTTCAACGACGTCAGAGAGGCGACGGGTCCCAACGACCACACATGAATATGGACTGCGGGGTCCTTAAACTCGTGGACCGGAACGTCCTTAAACTAATATTGGACCGTAACGTCCTTAAACTAATATTGGTCCGGAACGTCCTTAAACTAATATTGGACCGGAACGTCCTTAAACTAATGTTGGACCGAAACGTTCTTAAACTAATAGCGGACCACCACGTCCTTAAACTGGAATATAGACCACCACGTCCCTAAACTGGAATGCGGACCACCACGTCCCTAAACTTGAATGCGGACCACCATGTCCCTAAACTGGAGCATGGACCGCAACGTCCCTAAACTACCTATGGACCACTATGTCCCTAAACTGGAACAATAGAGCCTCCAAATGCTCTTTTGCCGGATCTAAACGATCCCGTTTAAGTTGATTTTAGCCCCTAAACACGGCTAACGTATCCTTAAACATTCAAACGGACTATAAAACTCCAAATCAACCTTGGTTCAAGGGTACATCTCTGAACTCCTCTGACATCTGCCGTTGTAATCCTTCAACGACGTTAGAGAGGTGAAGAGTCCCGATGGCCAGATATTAAATGGATTATCACGTTAAGTTGATCTTAGTCCCAAACAGGACTAACGTATCCTTAACGAACGTTTAAGTTGATCTTAGCCGCAATACGGCTAACGTATCCTTAAACTAAAAACACCAAACCCAAATCTAAGTAAATACGGATTTGGACTAATCCACGTCCTACGTGCGACGGCATTACTTAGTCTCCGTATACAATCCACGGGCAACCACAAACAAAACAAACACACACGACACGAAGTGAAATTCTGGAGAAGGAGAAAGTTGTTACCGCGATGCGGTAGCGTAATTAACTGCAGGAGCTTACGCCTGCAGGGAAGAGCGTCCCCACAATCAAAAACCCCTCAAGCGAGGGGGAATCTGACGAAGTCTGCTACATCGGCCGCATCCGTCTAAACCTCCGATACACGGTGCCATAAATCAACTTGGCATCTTTGGAGAGGTGGACGGATAAAACCAAATAGTATCTGCCCCGAATCTCAGCGTCAGGACATCGCGGTCCTGTGCGCCGCCTTTCGGAGGGGAACACCATATAGTTGAATGGGCAGAAGCCATCACTAGCCAGTCCGAGCCTGACATTGCGAGGATCGCTACTGAATACTGCGTGCCTCCTATCGAAATCCTTCCACGCCAGTGAATCTCTTGGATGGCTCATTTTTCCGTCTTCACTTGGAGGAGCACGGTGATGTCAAATCATTGCCTCGGCTGTTTTCTTGCACCTGAATAGCCTCTGTAGCCTTTATGTTATAGGAGAGTATCGTGCTATCTTGACAGGTATATCAGGCTTCTTATCAGAATCTTTCGGCTTATACCCGGCCTCTCCGTATGTTGGACACTCTTTCAAATCTGAATTCTCTTTCCGGTACAACACGCAATTTTTAGGACATGCTTGAATCTTCTCACACTTCAGACCTAAATCAGACATTATCTTCTGGGCTCCATACCAGCTGTCGGGCACGTTATTTCCCGGGGGCATAGAATCTTTCAAGAACGAAAGAAGCATTGTGAATGACTTGTTGCTCCCTCCATTTAGGCACTTAATCTGGAAAAGTTGGACGAACCATGAGAGGGTGGAATACTTTGCATTCTCATAAATTGGTTTTCTAGTATCATTCATGAAATTTTCATATTTATCCGCACGCGGTCCTTAACCGGAAGGAATGTCATCTTCGGTACGAATAGATTCACCTAGGGCAGCCTCTACCATATCCTTCATTTTTTCTGATGGAAATAAATTACCATCTTCTTCTTCTGCCGCATTACCATCTTCTCCTTCTTTTCCTGCCGCATTATCGCGTTCTCCTTCTTCTTTTGCCGCATTACTGCGTTCTTCTCCTTCCCCGTGATATTTCCAAGTTGTATAAAATCTAGTAAAACCATATTTTACGAAATGAAGCTCTGCCAATTCTACTTTCTGCCAGTACTTATTCCTACATCTATCGCACGGGCAGAGAATCTTCTCTATCACGATCTTATTATGTGCGCGTGCAAATTCAATAAAAGCAGCAACTCCTGCGACAAACTTAGGTTGCATACGTTGTTGCCAATCCACATACATCCAGTCCTTAACTCTGACGTACTCATAGGCCATGTTAGACTGTATAACATATAAATTGTAGGTTATGTTGACTATATTGAGAAATCTAAGAACGGGATGGTTACTGACAAAGGAGAAAATCCGTGTATATGCTTTGTGTGTGCGTTTGTCGTTGAAAAGAATAAATTATCGATAATCAAAGTTAGATTTGAGGATACTCATGTATCATAGACTACGCTATTGGCATTGCTTTGTTTTTCTCTCCTTTCCTATCAGCGAGAGGAGGCGAATAGAGGTTAGACAGGTAGAGTCCGACAGGGCAGTTAGTTTATGCATAAGTGAAAGGAGGGGTTCGTTATCGGGAACTAGAGTCCAACTCCCAAATGTCGTCTCGACGGTTGTTAGTATCTAGCTATACCGTCCGATATTTAACAACCTTTGTAGAGTTCTATGTCACGACGAACATCGAACGTATTTAACCGATAAACGGGGACTAAGTGGTGCTTTGAGTTTCATATATGAGTATCGATGAGAATATGAAAATTTCATATAATTATCGAGTATCATATATTGGTTTTAACTTGAACATCTTGAATCACTCTCTAATGATACATTTGTTGTGTATTCTTGTTGTATGTGTGTGTTTCGGCTGTCGGGGGTAAGGCTTCTATCCCATTAAGAATGTATAGAGCGAACACCCATTCGCTTGTGCTTTCAACCGTTTCGAGTAAATTTCGGCAGCACCTCCCCGCTGTTCTCCGAGTACACTGTAATAGAATAGATAATTATTTCAAAGCTGTGAAACAACGTTGAAACGAATATCTAATCTATCTTTGTACACGGAGAACCAGCGGAAAGATACCGATAAAATATCTCGAAACGGATGAAAATACAAGTGAATGAAGGTGTTTGCTTCATACATTCCTAATTTGTCCACACAGGACAAATCTATCGGTTATCATACGATTGAATCTTCTCGTCACATAGACTATACGACGGTTGTTAGTGTCGAGCTATACCGTCCGATATTTAACAACCTTCGTATAGTTCTATGTCACGATGAATATCGAACGTATGTTAACCGATAGACGGGGACTAAGTGGCGCTTTGAGTTTCATATATGAGTATCGATGAAAATATGAAAGTTTCATATTATCATCGAATATCATATATTGGTTTTAACTTGAACATCTTGAATCACTCTCTAATGATGCGTTTGTTGTGTATTCTTGTTGTATGTGTGTGTTTCGGCTGTCGGGGGTAAGGCTTCTATCCTATTACGAATGTATAGAGCGAATACCCATTCACTTGTGCTTTCAACCGTTTCGAGTAAATTTCGGCAGCACCTCCCCGCTATTCTCTGAGTACACTATAATAGAATAGATAATCATTTCAAAGCTGTGAAACAACGTTGAAATGAACATCTAATCTATCTTTGTACACGGAGAACCAGGGGAAAGGTACCGAAGAAATATCTCGAAACGGATGAAAACACAAGTGAATGAAGGTGTTTTCTTTATACATTCCTAACTTGTCCACACGGGACAAATCTATCGGTTATCATACGATTGAATCTTCTCGTCACATAGACTATACGACGGTTGTTAGTATCGAGATATACCGTACGATATTTAACAACCTTCGTAGTTCTATGTCACGACGAACATCGAACGTATGTTAACCGATAGACGGAGACTAAGTGGCGCTTTGAGTTTCAAATATGAGTATCGATGAGAATATGAAAGTTTCATATTATTATCGAGTATCATATATTGGTTTTAACTTGAATATCTTGAATCACTCTCTAATGATGCGTTTGTTGTGTATTCTTGTTGTATGTGTGTTTCGGTTGTCGGGGGTAAGGCTTCTATCGGTTATCATACGATTGAATGTTCTCGTCACATAGACCATACGAAGTATTTAAATAAAATATAAAGTAATTGATATAACATGATTTTAAACTTATGAAATAATAATTGCTTAGTTACTTGCAAGTTGCAACTTGAGAATAAGATATATGAAGAATTGAGCATTAAAGAACTAAGTTGCATTAGACTTGAGATTGAGATACATATCTTCAACATAGAAAATAAATCAATAAACAAGATAAATATAATATAAATTCAAGTTGAAAGAATATATATCAAATACACTAACGAAGATCAAACAGAATTGGAAAAATATAAATATGAAGTATCACGATTCACAACAAACATTGGTAAAAGAAAATTAGTTAACTAAATAATACATGCCTAGATGCATTCAAAGTTAAAACATAAAGATATAAACATAATGTCAAAAACTAAATCAAACCATACGAGAATTTATCATCATAAAAAACCTACGATTCTAGCATACTAAAAAGTGACCGATAAACAAACCAAGTTCATATCCTAACTACGCCATTAACTATAACACTAACCATACGCATAAAAGTCATCAATCAAAATATAAATCTAAAAATAATCTTCATTCTCGTCTTCCTCATTTTCCGACTCGGATGTCGACATATCATCCTCCGACGATGACCTTATATTTTCATTTTTGACGACCATCCATATCCGTATACGAAAATGATAACACCTATTCCGTTCCGTATCTGATACCAAAAATGGTAATTTTTGGCTTTATCGAGTTAAATTTTCCTAAAAATCACAACCTAACCCTAACCCTAGCCCCAGCCCTAGCCCCAGCCCCAACCCTAACCTTAACCCTAGCCCCAGCCCCAGCCGAACCCCAACCGAACCCCAACCCCAACCCCAACCGAACCCCAACCCCAACCGCAACCCCAGCCCCAGCCCCAACCGCAACCCCAACCTTAACCCTAACACTAACCCCAACCGATGCCTAACCCTAACCCTCATCGGTACCCAAACCCTGAACCCTAGCCCTAAAATAATCAAAAATTTGTTTAATTGAAGATTTACTAACCTGTGCGGTGGAGGAGACGATCGATCGGTGGTCGACAACGCGCGCAATCGGCGACGAGGAAGAATGAGGGCGGTGGCGACAGTGAAACAGAGGGCGGTGGCGATGACGAGAACGGCAACGTAGCGGGAATGAGAGATTTGGGGATTTTTGGTGTTATCGCGCGCGAGAAAGAGATAAACAGCGTAGGGCATTTCTATGCCTTTTTAATTAAATGCCTCTATGGATTAGTCCGTAGGTCATTGGTTTGCGGCTCCGTAGGGACAAACAACAAATTGCAATTTAATATTTTTAAATTAAAACGTCTGGTACCGTAGGGGCAACCGTCTGGACCTACGGATTAGTCCGTAGGGCCAAAATAAATCCGCCCCTACGGATTTCATCATTCGTAGGGGCAACCCCCTATTTTAGTAGTGTATCCATATCCATATTTGCATATGTCAAAAATTACATGATACGAATATGGTAACCTCTGCATCCAATCCATATCCGGTTGATGAAAATGTTTACAAAGTAAAAGTTGAAGGGTTGATTGCAACTTCTTCAAAAATATCAAGAGTCTCGTTTAATTTTCCATGCATGTACGTATAGAAGGTAATAGTGGATATGTTGATTGCAATTTTCAAAAGATATTGAGAGCCTTAACTAATTTTCTATCCACATGTATCCAGGAAGAAAATGATTTCCATAGATGTTATGATGCAATTTAGATTGAACAATAATAACTCAAATGAAAATAAATATAGATAACTCATCTGAAAATATATTGTACGTATCTGAATTACAACAAAATTTACTAAAATTAAAATTTGATGATGACGCAAATAAACAAATTAAAATACGTTGCATGTATCCTGATTAAATTGATTTCAATTTCATTTTCCACGGAAACAACGTTTTTAGTTTTGTATATGGGAGCTTAGAAGTGGCCAACTATAAACTAACTTAAAATATAAAGGCCGGAGGATAAATTCCTTACAAGAAAACCAAAAGAGCGACTAAATGCAAATTTCCTTAAAATAGAATTGTTGGAGTCTAATTTTCCATTCAAAAAGACAAAAGAAAATGCTTGAAGTGGGAATCGTTTCCATATAGATTTTATATAAGAATTATATGGATATATATAGATTAGAGATAGAAATTAAATTGAATGCAATAAGCAAATTGGGAAGAAGAAAAGCTTGAATCAAAGCTTGAATTAAGGCTTTATATAATATATTTAATAATTGATGGGGTGAAACTTTCTCCATAGAATACTAGTAAGAAATTGTTTGATTGGCAGCCGCCTTAGAACTATGAAGTTGTGATGACGGTCCGGAGATGTAATCTAATACTCTACACATCCTCACAACCACATATCAAAGGCCTTTTTATGGTGTTGGGCTTTTATTGTTATGGTATTTGTTTAATTTATCCACTTTAAGTACACCGTCCGATGTGCAATTGGTGGGACTTCTTTTTGTACGGTACAAAAATTCCGAAGTTTTAATTAAGGCACGATAGATGAGATATAAATTTTTTGGCTCTTATATTTCCTATATCAAAAAAGTTAGCACCTTACAACATAATATTTAAAGCAACACAAATCTCCACAATTATAACTATAACGATGAGAGGAAGAGGAGGATAAATATGATAATGGTCATCAATACTATTCTTATGATAGGCCAAGACATAAATATGATAATGATTGTGCTTGATTTCGTAAGAGCTTTCCTATTGTTCAAACTTTCTCATATTTATAGCCCTCCAAAAATTTCCATTATGCACGGCGGCTTTCCGATGTTTCCTAAACGTGGCCTTGTAGTATCAACCAATCACATGTTCATGCCCATGTTCTTGAGCACGCCCTGCTTTCGGAAGCCGATAATATTCGGCCAAAACTTCTCTATTTCCAACCTAGGTATAAGCTCTTAATCTTCTCGAAATTGTGACTAGCCGAACATTGAGAGCTCATTTTCCATTGTTCTAGCCGAATTTAGAAGCAAACAGTATCTTTATATGCGAACAAATGGATGTTCATGACTTTAAATTTAAGGGTAAATTGTTAAAAATGAAACCAGTCCTATAGGGGATGAATATGACTATGCTGCCGATATACCCAAATTAAAAATTCTAAACACTTTCTAATAAGATATCACAACTGTAAGCTTAGACAAATGATGAACCAATAGAGATAAGAGCTAAGCATAACTACAATTGTGAATCATAAGCATATAGAAAGAACAAATAACAAGCATGAGCAACGAGCATATGATTACAAGCATGCAATTTATAAGCTATGAATATAAAGCGATAGCAAAAGGTAAATAGAAATTGCAAACTCAAACACAAGGGTTTATAGTAGTTCGGCGTCCCGACAACGTCTCGATCCCTAATCCACTTTCTTTAGGCTCTCAAGCCCGTTCCCATTATTTTCAACACGTCTCCTTCGAGACTACACATTGCTTAACACACGACCCACACTCTCCACTTCTGGTCAGTGTTGAACCTTACAATTCACTCAACTTCCTTACAAAGCAACTCTTGCACACAAAATCCCTCACACAAAGAAAGAAGATGATAAAATACAAGCTCAATACTCTAAAAAGAGTTTCTCTGAAAGCTCAAACTAAAACTCAAAGAGTATGGATATTTTCAAATGAAGCTCTTGAATTTTTTGTGTATGAGAGAAATGATAAAGATCGAATTTGAGTTTTTCTTCTCACAAAACATTGGTTGATCACTTGAAGATGTTCAAGTTCAGTTTTGTAAAGTGATAACCATAAAAAATGCTATGGAAAACACACACACACACACATACAGCATCTCAATAAAAACAAGTCATTATTGGTGGGGTCAGTAGTTTAAAACAACATCAAGTATAAATGGGCAGACGTCTGAAGTTCAACCAAAATGTCCCAACGGCTATAATTTTGAAATTCTTTCAGCCACAAACGCCTGAGCTGAAATTCTTTCAGCCACAGACGCATGAGCTCAAGCCATCAGACGTCTGGCCATTTTCTGTTAGAAATGCCAATAAAGTACAGAGAGAAGGCAGACGTCTGATGTACAATGTTCAGACGGCTGAAGAACAAATACCATTTTCCTAAAACATTATCAGACGTCTATCAATTGATCATCAGACATTTGGCTCTCATTTTGAAGATATGCAAGCAAATACACAGAGAGTAGACAAACGTCTGATGAGTAATGCTCAGATGTCTGAGGTTCAAAAAATCCTTTTCCAATACTTCATCTCATCTCAGGGTATTAAACTATCATTTTAAAAATCCTTTGTCAAACGTCTATATACTTGGCATCAGACGTCTGTCTCACTGTAACGTTTTGAAAACCGTTCAGGTGAAATTTCGGTTAATTGGTAAAATAACGGGTGTTTTCCGTAAAAATCAAGATATAAATATCTTTTAATATAAAATTAAATATACATATTCTAGCTATGTAATTGCTAGTATTTGGTGTTTATTGAGCCACTTGTAAAATTTCTAATTTACTGATTTTTTTTTCAAAATTATTTATTTTAATATTATTTTTAGCCGTCACTAATACATTTAATTAGGGAAAATTACAAATTGGAATGGGTTAATAAAAATTTTGTGTATCATGACACACTAAACTAACATGTAAAATATTGTTTTTGAAATGAAATGAAATTTGTCAAGATGGTTTAGAAAATGTAAAAGGAAAAGGCTAAAGTTGTGAATTTAATTAAAGTAATTGAGATATGGGGGTATTTCCATCACTTGGAACTTGCCACACACATACCCACACTTACACACCCTTATTTCTCCTCCTCATTTCTGCAGAAATCAGCAGCCCTCCCCAAACAATTCCCCACTTATTTTGGTAAAAGAAAAGAAAAAGAAGAAAAGAAATGTTAAACAAGAAGGGTATGGTGTTAGATAATGGAGACTTGGACTTTTCTTTGACCTTACCAACACCCCCACACCCTCTCTCCTTGCCTTCCTCGTGCTGGCCGAAAATGCAGCAGCCCCCTTCCCCCAAAATCCCACTCTTTTTCCATCAAAAATTCATCAAATTTCCATCAAAAATCAAGATAAAACTTAAATCCATTCCTTACCCATTATTCCTTGACCATTCAAGCATGTATCTTAGGGCATAGAAGCTAATTTGGGAGGCTAAGATGCATGTAGATTTACAAGTCTTGGAGGTATAAATCTTATCCAAATGGTTAATTTGTTGGTATTTTGCATAAAGCTAAGTAGTTAAATGTTAATTCGGTTTCTAATTTCAAGTTGAGAATTTAAAGTGAGGGTTTGGAAAATTTTAGAATAGGGTTTGAATGCAAGTTAGTTTTTTTTATTATGTAATTATGTTGCAAAGTGTAATTTATCACCTTATGAAATGAAAAACCCAATCTAGTTGCTAGTTTGCAATTTGTTAAATTAAAATCGTAATAATTAAGCTATATTGCTAACTAGGTTTTAAAAATTAAGTTAAACTGTTAGATTAAAAATCTAATTAGGGTCTTCATGATATCATTAAATTTATAAATTGTAGTTTACCACCTTAGATCATGCAAAACCTAGTCAAATTGTTGATTTGTGTATTGTTACTTTGAAAATTGTTAAAATTGGATAAATTGAAAACTATAATTTTGGGGTTAATGAAATTTAATGAGATTAAATTGTGCAAATGGTTTGTACGTATGACTTATTTAAGAGGTTTAATGAGTATTATGGCCATTCGAATTGTTAAAACATCAAGTTTTGTTTTAAAACGGCTAATTGATGCTTACTAGGTTTCTTGTAATAAATCGATTTAATCAATTTATAGGTTTTGATGAATTAAACTCTATTTCTTATAAATTAGTGAGTTTTGAAACCACGATTAATACGTTTGAGTTTTTCTCGATAGTTTGACGTTTGTACATCGACATCGAGGGTTGGTTTGGCTATTCTTGCATGCGTAGGCGATAGGTTTTGACCTATACAGGATATGCGTGCCGATTTGGTTTTCGTATGCCGTTTCGATTTTGAATTGGGTTTTTATGCGAGACGATACGTTGTGACATGTAGCTACCCCCATGTGGACTTCGAGACGACAAGCAAGCGCGTGGCGACGTTGGTACTGGCGAGCGAAGATCAGGTGAGTATATTTATATCTATGGGAAGAAGTCGGGTGGATGGCATATAGCACTCCCGCAGTTCATAGTATATTTATGATATATAATTAGATATATATGTGGTTATGATCCGTGGATGATTATCAAGTTATGATTATATGTTTATGGTTAGTTTGGTGTTATTAGAAGGGAACTAGCATAGCTTCTTAGTCGCGAAACCTAGAATAGGTTTACACCCATACGCTCACACCTGCTTTCACTTTATTAACTGTGCGTATATGGAGATATGTATGTATATACACACACACACTGTTAGGTCCACGTTACCTCTCCCGGTACTTTCGGGGTTGCGGAAACGGTAAAACAAAATTTTTTCTAGACTTGGTAACATGGACCGTAAAAGCCGGATCTTTGCTAAACAACACACTAGCATCCTAACTAGAGATTTATCTACTCGGTTAGGGGTTATACCTCAACTTGAACTCCTTCTCTTCTTGTTGTTCTTCTCCTTGCTTTCTCCGAGGGTTGATCCGGACTTTGGACACCTCCGCGGCCTCCTTGAGTCGAAGACGATCCACCCGAGAGATGTACACCGAGCTCCACCTCGAGCCGAGGCAACTAGGGCAAAGTGATTGCTAGTCAAGAAGCTCTAGGATGTGTAGAGGAGATGTATGGATGTGTTTGTCTTTGTGGGATCTTTTTCTCTCAACACATGAGATCAAAAGATAAGATCAAGAGGAGGAAGAAGAAGGAGAAACTTAGCAACCATGGAGCTTTTCTTTTTCTTCTCACTTCAAGAGAGAGAATGAGAAGAGAATAATGAAAAGATTAAGCCAAAAAGAAATGAACCATGGTTCCAATAATACACAAAATCATCATTATTAATCTTATCATGATAGAAGTTGATGGCACATTGAATTGACCATTATCATAACACAAGAAATAAAAAGAAAATGAAAGAAGAGTGTGGATCTCTCTTGAAGGTCAATGGTCAACACGGTCAACGGGTCAACAAAGTCAAGAGAGATCTAAGTGGTCAAATGGTCAATGCAATTAGCCATCACAAATCTATCACTAAAAGGATTAGTAAACAATGTCTCCGGCTCATAACGGTTTTGAATAAACGAACTGTCAAAACCCTAATGAGTGTGCCACATTACGGTTTTGGCCGAACCAACTGCCAAAACCCTAATGGGGCACCTCCTCCTTCATCGCTCCTCAAAACTGTGCATACACACTCGCATCCGCATTCCGTAGAATGCGAATGCACAGAAGACAAATCAAATTCATCTGTGCAATACTAAGATCTGGCTTAAACCAAAGCCCACTAGTATTGCCTGCCCGAACAGCATACGCACACAAGTGCACGTAAGTGATCGTAGCCCCACCGTAAAACTATACGGCCTCTACACGTTTCGCTCAATGCAGGGAAACTCTCTGTGTGGGACTCTAAAGACTCGACACTACGCTGGCAGTGGGTTTAACCACAGACCGCAAGCGTCACTAGCTGTACGTAACGGTCCCCAGGTAGATGTCGATAAGAAGGCCGATGAGGTAAACCCATCCGAACTCCTACTGAGCCTGTATATGACAATCTCCGTATAGTCCGGTCTGTTCGTCTGATACATCGCATGGCGGGCCTAGGGGGGTGGTGAACGTCAGTCCCCTAAAAGCGGTACAAGTCGTGTCGGAGTGTAGCCAAGAACACCCTGAGACATCACTGGAAACCTACCAGTATGTCTCACTTGCCCTGGCCAGGGACTACATGTGTAATGGCTCTCCTAGACACAGCGCGATGTCAACCCCCAATACCGGGAGAGACGAATCCTGTCTAACCGTCACTGCCTCCAAGTGCTTCGGGACTGCACCCAACTACTACCTGTTTTCACGACTCAGTAGAGCCGTGGTAGGGTAGTAATCAAAGAACAGCGGGAACACACTCGAGGCGAAGTGACAGTGTCAAGTCAGCGGACTAAGCTGTACTCATGTCACCTGGGAACTGATAACTGACGATAGGTATAATACCAACCATCAGTTCCCGACGAGTCCTGTCCAGTGTACTCGTAACCTAACGAGCACCCGCATACTATCTCAAGTACGACGTACTGACGGCTGTGGGACAGACCGTCTCCCATGCTGGGATGAGAAGCGCATACGCTAGTCTACTCCGGAGTATCGATGCCCTGTCTCGATAATCCCACGACTAGGGACGTGTATAAGGATGTGCTTGTGGATTACCCAGCCCCTACGAGTGTGATCGCCATCACAACGCCGGTAATCAAGCAAAGATCCTAAGGGCTCTACTAATGCGTATAGGTGATATAATAAAGAAACACATATACACATTAAAGCAGAGACAAACCAAGTAGCATACTACTATTTCGAGCAAGATTGTCTATACAACTGTGAATATCCCAAGCTTCCATCAAGTAATATACATACTAGTATGATACAGTAATGGCCTCTAGGGCATATACACTAACAATCTCTCACTTGCACTAAGGCCATGTACTGGCGTATCGAAGACCTAACATCTCGATCAGCCGCTCGAACTGAGTCTGGGGCAAGGCCTTCGTGAATGGGTCCGCTGTGTTGTCCTTTGTGTCCACTCTCTGCACCTCGATCTCCTGGCGATCAATGATCTCCCTGATCTGGTGATACCGCCTTAATATGTGCCTGGATTTCTGATGGGACCTTGGTTCCTTCGCTAAAGCTATAGCCCCATTGTTATCGCAATACAAAGGTATTGGGTCAACAATTGACGGAACCACCTGAAGTTCACTAATGAACTTCTTTATCCAGACCGCCTCTTTTGCGGCATCGCTTGCAGCAATGTATTCAGCCTCCATCGTCGAGTCTGCGACGGTATCCTTTTTGGAACTCCTCCAACATACCGCCTCTCCGTTGAGGGTAAACACAAAACCCGAGACAGACTTGCTGTCATCTTTGTCACTCTGGAAGCTTGAATCGGTAAAGGACTCGACCCT
Organism: Agapanthus africanus; assembly: GCA_030015575.1. Classification (NCBI taxonomy): domain Eukaryota; kingdom Viridiplantae; phylum Streptophyta; class Magnoliopsida; order Asparagales; family Amaryllidaceae; genus Agapanthus; species Agapanthus africanus. Next base: position 294,397,445 of record JASDDO010000029.1, read on the forward strand.
AAGGTCTCTATTACCGTAAACTAGGAATATCTCCTTAGTCCTTCTCAGGTACTTGAGAATGTTCTTCACTGCTGTCCAGTGGTCCTCACCTGGGTCTGACTGATACCGGCTTACCGTGCTCAGCGCGTAAGCTACATCTAATCTTGTACATAGCATCGCATACATTATAGATCCTACCGCCGAAGCGTAGGGTATAGTGCTCATGCGAACCCTCTCCTCGTCAGTCTTAGGAGACATCTTCTTGGAGAGGGCAATTCCGTGCAATGCGGGTATGTTACCGCGCTTGGAATCCTCCATACTAAATCTCTTTAGTACGGTCTCTATGTACCTGGACTGCGAAAGTCCCAGTAGTCTCTTGGATCTATCTCTATAGATCTTGATCCCCAGAATGTACGAGGCATCACTCAGGTCCTTCATGGAGAACCGTTGTGACAAAAATAGCTTGACCGATTGTAGCATAGGAATGTCATTTCCTATCAAAAGAATGTCGTCCACGTACAAGACTAGGAATACGACAGTTCGTCCTACAATCTTCTTATAGACACAGGGTTCATCTTCGTTCTTGATGAAATCAAATTCCTTGATTGCCTCATCAAAACAGATGTTCCAGCTCCGCGATGCCTGCTTTAATCCATAAATGGATTTAAGCAACTTGCACACCTTCCCGCTGCCCCCACTGTCTACGAAACCTTCTGGCTGATCCATGTAAACGCACTCTTCCAAACAGCCGTTTAGAAAAGCCGTTTTAACGTCCATCTGCCAGATTTCATAGTCATGGAAGGCAGCAATTGCAAGTAGGATCCGAATGGATTTCAGCCTAGCCACTGGATAAAAGGTTTCGTCATAGTCCAAACCAGGTCTTTGACGAAAACCTTTCGCAACGAGTCTAGCCTTATAGGTTTCCACCTGCCCATCCACACCAAGTTTCCTTTTGTAGATCCATTTGCATCCAACGGGTTTTGCCCCAGGTGGAGCAATATCCAAGGTCCACACTTTATTGGTGTACATGGACTCCATTTCGGATTGCATTGCTTCCTGCTACTTATCAGAGTCCCTACTGATAATGGCCTGCCTGAAACTGGTAGGGTCATCTTCTTCCAAGATGCAATCCTCTCGATCCCCGTCTATGAGAAAACCGTAGTATCTCTCGGGCGGATGAGAAATCCTACCAGATCTGCGGAGTGGCTGAGGTTCGTTGGGTGTAACTGAATCTAGCGGTTCCTCCAAGTCTTTAGTTAAAGTTCGTGTTTCTGGAATTTCATCCTGTTCTACCGTGCTGCCACTAATATTTTTAACAAGAAATTCTTTTTCCAAAAATGTGGCATTCCTGGAAACAATTATCTTCTGTTCCTCTGCATGGTAGAATAGATACCCACTTGAATCTTTTGGGTATCCCACAAACTTACATAAAACTGCCCGTGCCTCAAGTTTGTCTGGGTTCTTCTTTTTGACATAAGCTGGGCAACCCCAAATCTTAATACGTTTAAGATACAATCTCTTACCACTCCATATTTCATACGGAGTCTTAGGCACGGATTTGGATGGAACTTGATTCAATAGATGTGCTGCAGTTTGAAGTGCATATCCCCAGAATGAAAGAGGTAACTCAGCACTACTCATCATGGAGCGAACCATATCCAATAGGGTATGATTCCTCCGCTCCGAAACACCGTTATGCTGTGGTGTATAAGGAGGAGTAAGCTGAGAGAGAATACCATTCTCTTTTAAGTAATCTAGGAATTCCGTGCTTAAGTACTCCCCTCCTCTATCAGACCGAAAGATCTTGATACTTTTGCCAGTCTGGTTCTCTACTTCGTTTCTGAATTCCTTGAATTTCTCAAAAGCTTCAGATTTGTGTTTCATAAGATACACATATCCGAATCGAGAGAGATCGTCAGTGAATGTGATGAAGTAGGAGAACCCACCCCTTGCATGTGTAGACATCGGACCACATACATCACTGTGTATGAGTCCCAAGAGCTCTGTTGCTCTTTCTCCATGTCCGGTGAACGGAGATTTGGTCATCTTCCCTTTGAGACAAGACTGACAAGTTTCATAGGATGAAAACTCGAACGTATTCAAGAGTCCATCTTTATGCAACTTACTCAGTCTTTTCTCTCCGATATTACCAAGTCTACAATGCCATAAGTAGGATTCATTCGTATCTGAATTCTTCCTCTTGCGTGTGTTTTGTACATTGAGAACTGTATTCTGATTTAGAACGTAGATACCATTACACAGTGTACCTTCTGCAACCAGTACCTTATGAAGGTAAATGTTCATGATATTTCTATCAAGAACAAAGTTATATCCATCTTTATCGAGTAAAGAAACTGATATGATGTTGCAAACCATAGAAGGTACATAGTAGCAATCGTTCAAAATCATAGTCTTGCCATTTGGCAATACTAGGTGATATTCACTGACGGCTGCCGCAGTAACTTGTGCTCCGTTCGCTACTCTGAGCGACATATCACCCGGTGCAACTTTCCTACTTTTTCTCAGTCTCTGCAATAAATTATAGATATGAGATCCTGATCCGGTATCAAGTACCCAGGAGGCAGGGCTGACCGTAAAATAGTTCTCAATTACAAGAACACCTGAAGTAGATGCAAAACCATGCTTCTTCTTCAACTGGGTATCCTGGGAATCCATACAATCCCCTTTCCCTTGCTCATACTTATGACTGTTGTCATAAGTTAGAGCCGAACCAACGTTCCCCAGCCCCGAATAAGAATTCGGATCGGTCAAGCGATACATTTTATTATCTTGATTAGGGCGTGAAATGGTTGCTACCTGGAGAGAGAGAAAAGAAACACTTAGCGTGCGCTCTTGCAAGTTTAGATTGGTTTTTAATTTATCTAAACAGGATGGCTCCCACTGTCTCTCGAATCCCTCCTCAAACCATAAAGGAAGAATTAGTTGGGATCAATCTCACCGTACAATACTTGCTTAACCGTTCAGCCAAGCCAGTGTCGGTACTTCGAGGGAGGTTTTCCAACACTTTCGCGAAGTTCCTTAATTAAGTAACCTCTTTTCCCTGTGGGCGTAGTCCCGCTAACACCTTTCTAGACACCTGCTTGGTTTATAGCATTGATCGTTAAGCGAGAAAGTTCCCGAGGAGTAGCATATACTCACAGTAGGATCGGGATCCGAATATCATCGCGTGACAAAACTGAAGGAATCCTACCAGAATCATCACACTCCAAATGGTATGCAACACTAGCAAGTTTCAGTACTTTTGAAACTCCCGATGTGGTTTTTTCCCCTAGGACCCAAGTGACCTCGACACAGTCAACAAATCAAAGGGTCCTACTCAAGTTCAACCCGTCATTATCTTGATTGCATTAAACCCACCCGCATAACCCTTGACACAGTCAACAAGGTTATACGACTGTCCTAACCAATCACATTGTATCCAGCAGATAAGCAATACTCAGCTACCGTTCACTGCGCCTTGACACAGTCAACAAACGCAGAACGAATACTAAGTATAACTTATAAGAAATGACGGAGGGCTGCGGCTGGGTTTTGGCGAAAACCCGTTAACGTAATGAACTTGATATCGTTGAAGGAACGTGATACACTTTTTGAAAATATAGTGGCGAAAAACTTTTGCTAAAGAGGTCACTCCCTGTGAAGGGATCTCGGCTCTTTCCTCGTCGAATGAGGTGCAGGATATTCCAAACTGAATACTTCGATGCAAAGCAAGAATTAATCGACTATAGTGAAGTTATTACCCTGACGCAAACTTTTGTCCAAGGGGTCACTCCCGATGAGGGGATCTCGGCCCTTGCCTCGTCGAATGAGGTGCTGGGCATTCATAACCGAATACCTCGATGCAAAACAAAAGTGAACGTCCTTGCAATAACAGCTTTTTTTTGAAAAATTGTTCCAACAACGTCTTTTAGGTTTATTTTCTTGCATTAGTTCTTTTAATGCGTCCCATCATTTAAATCCTACCATTGCAGAAAACAACCAAAATATGACGTACGCTTATGCCATTCGCATTCGCCACGGGGCCCCGTCATCACCCGTTAGGTTACTTAACTAACGACAGAGCGGGGGTTGGGCTAGTGCGGCTGAAAAACATAAGCAACGCCTAAATAGTTATTATATGTAGATATATAGCAATGATAGCCAATCCAGATCACAGATGAACACTTTGGATATACTAGGAACCCGCGATTCGTTCGAGCCTGCAACGAAAAGCGGAATACACGGTCGCGATGAATAGCCAAAACCCTACCCAAGACCCCTACGGGTGCGGCAAACTACCCGCCAAGTAGCCGAAGCGAAGCAACCTCCCTCAACGCCGTGAGTAGGCCACTCGGCACTTCGAGATACCCGGTAGTTTGTGCACCCCCTCCATGGGTCTATCCTAGGAGCAAAAATAGTAAAAAGAATTATACAATGACGGCTACAACCCCGACCCGGTTGTGCGGCCATACAAATAATATTACATCAATTTACAAATTTATTACATGAATGAAAGAAAAAGAAACTCTCATCTCACATCCACCCCGGCTATTCATCCGTGACAATCCAACGAGTTCATATACACAAACCATCAACAACACAGATCACAGATATGTATAACCCCCACTAATCGACATATAACGATTAGTAGACGTTCAATACACATATAACATTACAGATATAACCATTAGCCAAAGTCTACAGAACATCGACCAAACAATACGGATTTTTAAGCCCCAAAAACAAATTTTTCTTTCTGGAAAATCTGGGCAGAAAAATCATATTTCAAAAATCCCAAAATACCCATATAAGAATACTGCAACAAACAGGATCCTCAACCGAGTTAACTCGGCCGCGGTTCCGCGGCATAAGCAAGCTTATGCCGCGGAACCGCGGTGCTTTAAACGAGTTGGGTGATCAATTTTCTTCAGTATTCTATAAAAAGCCTGAGCCGATTTTTAGTGTATGATTTATTAATTTTGGAACAGATCTGAAAATCGGCAGAAACTTGAAATTTCCGGGTGTTTTGCGGTTTTTCGTCTGGTCGAAATTCTAAATACTTTGCTAACATGCTAGGGTGTGTTTAGTTAGGCTCTGATACCACTGTTAGGTCCACGTTACCTCTCCCGGTACTTTCGGGGTTGCGGAAACGGTAAAACAAAATTTTTTCTAGACTTGGTAACATGGACCGTAAAAGCCGGATCTTTGCTAAACAACACACTAGCATCCTAACTAGAGATTTATCTACTCGGTTAGGGGTTATACCTCAACTTGAACTCTTTCTCTTCTTGTTGTTCTTCTCCTTGCTTGCTCTGAGGGTTGATCCGGACTTTGGTCACCTCCACGGCCTCCTTAAGTCGAAGACGATCCACCCGAGAGATGTACACCGAGCTCCACCTCGAGCCGAGGCAACTAGGGCAAAGTGATTGCTAGTCAAGAAGCTCTAGGATGTGTAGAGGAGATGTATGGATGTGTTTGTCTTTGTGGGATCTTTTTCTCTCAGCACATGAGATCAAAAGATAAGATCAAGAGGAGGAAGAAGAAGGAGAAACTTAGCAACCATGGAGCTTTTCTTTTTCTTCTCACTTCAAGAGAGAGAATGAGAAGAGAATAATGAAAAGATTAAGCCAAAAAGAAATGAACCATGGTTCCAATAATACACAAAATCATCATTATTAATCCTATCATGATAGAAGTTGATGGCACATTGAATTGACCATTATCATAACACAAGAAATAAAAAGAAAATGAAAGAAGAGTATGGATCTCTCTTGAAGGTCAATGGTCAACACGGTCAACTGGTCAACAAACTCAAGAGAGATCTAAGTGGTCAAATGGTCAATGCAATTAGCCATCACAAATCTATCACTAAAAGGATTAGTAAACAATGTCTCCGGCTCATAACGGTGTTGACCAAACGAACTGTCAAAACCCTAATGAGTGTGCCACATTACGGTTTTGGCCGAACCAACTGCCAAAACCCTAATGGGGCACCTCCTCCTTCATCGCTCCTCAAAACTGTGCATACACACCCGCATTCGCATTCCGTAGAATGCGAATGCACAGAAGACAAATCAAATCCATCTGTGCAATACTAGGATCTGGCTAAAACCAAAGCCCACTAGTATTGCCTGCCCGAACAGCATACGCACACAAGTGCACGTAAGTGATCGTAGCCCCGCCGTAAAACTATACGGCCTCTACACGTTTCGCTCAATACAGGGAAACTCTCTGTGTGGGACTCTAAAGACTCGACACTACGCTGGCAGTGGGTTTAACCACAAACCGCAAGCGGCACTAGCTGTACGTAACGGTCCCCAGGTAGATGTCGATAAGAAGGCCGATGAGGTAAACCCATCCGAACTCCTACTGAGCCTGTATGTGACAATCTCCGTACAGTCCGGTCTGTTCATCTGATACATCGCATGGCGGGCCTAGGGGGTGGTGAACGTCAGTCCCCTAAAAGCGGTACAAGTCGTGTCGGAGTGTAGCCCAGAACACCCTGAGACATCACTGGAAACCTACCAGTATGTCTCGCTTGTCCTGGCCAGGGATTACATGTGTAATGGCTCTCCTAGACACAGCGCGATGTCAACCCCCAATACCAGGAGAGACGAATCCTGTCTAACCGTCACTGCCTCCAAGTGCTTCGGGACTGCACCCAACTACTACCTGTTTGCACGACTTAGTAGAGCCGTGGTAGGGTAGTAATCAAAGAACAGTGGGAACACACTCGAGGCGAAGTGACAGTGTCAAGTCAGCGGACTAAGCTGTACCCATGTCACCTGGGAACTGATAACTGACGATAGGTATAATACCAACCATCAGTTCCCGACGAGTCATGTCCAGTGTACTCGTAACCTAACGAGCACCCGCATACTATCTCAAGTACGACGTACTGACGGCTGTGGGACAGACCGTCTCCCGTGCTGGGATGAGAAGCGCATACGCTAGTCTACTCCGGAGTATCGATGCCCTGTCTCGATAATCCCACGACTAGGGACGTGTATAAGGATGTGCTTGTGGATTACCCAGCCCCCACGAGTGTGATCGCCATCACAACGCCGGTAATCAAGCAAAGATCCTAAGGGCTCTACTAATGCGTATAGGTGATATAATAAAGAAACACACGTACACATTAAAGCAGAGATAAACCAAGTAGCATACTACTATTTCGAGCAAGATTGTCTATACAACTGTGAATATCCCAAGCTTCCATCAAGTAATATACATACTAGTATGATACAGTAATGGCCTCCAGGGCATATACACTAACACACACACACATGGGTATGGGACTATGTATATATATATACGTATACATATACACGGATTATGAGGATAGTACTTGGGATTGGAGATGAGTTGATGAGATTGGGCTTGAGGCCATGAGATTGGTGATGTGATATGGTTCGTATTTGAGATACGACGTGATGTTTTAGCGGGTCCTTCGACGTGGTGTTTTCAGACACACGCATGCATATACATAGATGGTATCAATATTGTACTAGACGTAGATCAGTACCCCTGATATTTGATAAAGAGAATACCAGATGAATAATGTGATAGATGTGACATTTGACCCGTACCCAGATTTGGGAGGCCGTACGACGGATTTACCGTACGAGCTACATATTGATGATATATCCGCACTCTTGACTCGAGGATATCATATTATATAGGGTATCGTCTGGGATACTATTGAGGCGGGATCACCGACTAATATACATATATATATCGACTCAGATTTAGGTAGTTTCCATACCCCTTCCGATTGGTTGTTAGTTAGACCTGTAGTTACCTAGTAGATGTTAGACTGGACCCGAGTCATACCTATTTCCAAAACTAATGAATCGTGAGGATTTTAAAGACATGTCAAGGGATACTACGGATATTTCAAAAGATGTACCTTTTCTTAAAAACACCGTAGCCCTTATTTTCAAAACACCACGATTCGTACTATTTCAAACGGCAAAACAGTATAACACAGGTGTAGCGATGTAGATTCCTTATTATTACGTTATCATTCATGTTCCGCATGTTATTGTTGCAATTACTATTCATTGCCATTTATCATGTTTTTATCGTCTCATTGCATGTTTATTGTGTACTTAGTGATTATGAACCATGCTGTTAGGACACAACGCCATTACCGATGATGCGTATGTTCCACATACACTTACTTGCCGTCTCACACACATCATCATTGGTAATTTCCATGTCACGTACACTTTAGAAAAAACTATTTCATTGATATAGCTTGCTAACTGATAGTTGCTACATGTTATAACTTTCATATGCTAGTTTAATTATTGCATGATATCAGATGCATCCATATATTTATGGATTATGCGGTATTATGGAGATTTATGCCGGCTTTCATTGTTATTGACATGGTGACTTGATGATTTTGGATTCTTCTTGATATTTTATGGATTTGAAACCGCATATGAAAGTTTTGTAAACTGATGAACCATTTTAAAGAGAAAAATGCGGTTTTCCTTGATATGTTGAGTATCGTCCACCATAATGTTTTCTCGGTTCTGAGATATTTTCGAGAACCGATTCGAGGAGTTGGATGAACCGTCTCGGGTACATGGTGGACCCGGTATGGTATCCTATGGCAAGAAGCTCGAGTTGTAGACGATGAGCCCGGCAGGGGCAGACTGCCTACCGGCGATTTTACCTGGCGCGGCGGATATCCGGAGGATACCGTTCGTGTTCGTGTGATTGATGATATGGGCCGATACGGATTGACGGAGCCCGAAGTATTGAGATATTGAGATTTGAGATACTGAGATATATAGATTTGATGATACAGGCCAGTCCGGATAGCCGGAGCCTGAGATATTGAGATATTGAGGTTTATGTTTTGTGTCGATATTTGACACGGATTTGATGTTGATTTCATTGATGATATATTGATTTATATACATACAGAAATCTCATTAAATAAAGAAAAACAGTTCTTTGATTCATGATGTACTTTGTCCTCATTATATGCATCTGCACATCATTTTAGTGATATATTGCTACCTGACATTTGTACATCATATTAGCGACATGTTGTTACCTGAGGCACTGACACGAGTACTTGGTTTTACACTTAGTGATAGATGTTTACCCTTACCATTATATTATGCTTCAGGCTATATTGTTATTTTGAGGATATTACTGATCGTATGACCTAGGATTGCGTTATACATGCGATTTCTGCTGGTAGATGTTTTCTACTCACGAGTTGGCAACTCACCCCCGTTGTGCCATAGTTCCTTGCAGGTTTTGCCGTACAGGTTTCGTTGCGGCTTTGCTGGTACACTGTTCCTTCCGGGTGATTGCTTTGGTAGGTGGATTCTTTGCATCAGGACCACCATTGTTTATTTATTATTTCCGTTGTATCTAGAAACTCCATCAACAAGATTGTATATTTGATAGAGATAGAAGACCAGAATTATTACTATTTCGACCTTAGAGTCGCGCGTTGTATTATTATGGTTTTCATGCTGATTTTGGGTTTTCTTTTGAGTTTTGATCCTCGCCCTTCGGCGTTGTATATTATATTGCTTGCGTGGTTGTGACCGTCGATTGACGAAGAGCTAGCTCCCATTTGGGGATGCTTTTTTATTTATTTCGTATACTATTCATGTTGTATCCCGTTTGGGGCCGGTATTTACAAAGGAGACTCTGCCGAAATTTTCAGAAAATACTTGAGATTTTAAAAATACATACTTCGGCCTATGTTGTTAAAACTACTTGTTTTAAGTTGGTTTTGTCCTTCACTCTACTGCTTCTTTGGTTTTGATTTCTGGGTTTTGTCTTACTTAGATTACGTATACCTTGAGACATTTCGTAATTTAAGTGCCGGTCATGTTCCGTACTTTTCGGGTCGTGACACTCACATAAAAAATAATGCAGATGAAAACACAAAGAGATCGCAGACGTCTGATGAAGCATATGCAGACGTCTGAAGAACAAAAATCATTTTCCCAGATATTTCTGATAGTTTGAAAAACTTAAAACCACAGAAATACCTCAGATGTTTGATGCTCAAGATGTAAATGTCTGAGCATGTACAAAAACTCATATTGGGGTTTTAATGAAATGGAAAACTTCAAAATCAAAAACCCCGACATTTATGCAATGTAAAACACTTGTGCATGCATGTGTGAGTGTTCAAGAGCTCCTATATGATAATAACCATAATCAAATAGTACTTACAATGATTCCTAAGTCGATATCACAATTCTTTGATTATTGAATCTTCGACTCTTCGATTTTGAGCTCTCAATCTTGGTGCTTCGCTTGGTTTGACCTTTGCCACTTGAACTTCGCCACTCACTAGGTCTTAAAGTCGATCGTTGATCATCAATTGGACTTGGACTTCAACACTTGACGCTTCAAACTTGGTCTTCGGCATCTTACCTTCTTCAAGCTTGATTTTGGCAAATTGAGAAACCTTCGTCCGTATCCTCCAACCTCTAATAGATTTACATTTAAGCTCAATGTCCTCCATCCTCCATTATATGCTTGTGCCCTGAGATATCCTGAAATACAATCTCAAAATGACAAGGTCATCATATACAATGTTATGAAATAAGCAAGTTAATAAACACATGTATATGTATATAGTGTCTAAAATATAAACAAGTATAGAATGTGACACTATATAAATCATTCATTGTTTCGATATTGCAAAAGTATGAAAAAAATAGTATATCAATATATAGACAAAAAACAAATGCAAAGCATGATAAACACACCCACACACACACATGTTATATAAAAAATCAAGATAAAGAACACATGTATATATATAAGTTATTTATGATGTCTAATAAAATAGGCAAGAATACGAAAATACTACATGATGAACAACTATTCATATTTTGAATATCAAAACAATAAATGAGAATAATGAATCAATATCAAAATATATAACACATGTAAAGCATGAGATATTGATATATAATTCGATATATATCTGTTATAAGATATGTAAGCTAATAAACAAGTGTATATCAGTTTGGTGTCGATAAAGTAAACAAGATAAAGCGGGTGACACCAAGCAACTATTCATATTTTAGCTATCATCAAAATAAAGCGAGAATGGATAATACAATCACATGAAAAATCATAAGCTAACATTCTCACCCTTTTTGATGATGACAAAATATGAATAGAAGATATTATATCTAGATCAAAGATATCCAATAATCTGATATTGATATACCATCACACCCTATTATTCTCTTCCTTTTTGATATAATCAAAAATGGTGTTTAAGAAGTTTAGAACATTTGAGCTACTCCCCCTAAACATATGCATACATCTAAAGTGAATAAAATGGTTGAATCACTCCTCTTAAATATATACATAGGAAACTAATAGGAGATGATATGAGCAACAAAAAGAAAAAAATAGACAAAAGGCTCATATCATCAAAGCATATATAGAGGATATTCATCAGAAGCAAATGATACATTCAAAGATCCACAAAAAAATGATCAACTTCAAAAAGCATGTGGAGGTAAGCATGAGTTGATACCAATTGAAAATGAAAAATTTGAAAACGGGACTCAACTCATACCCAAAATCAAGTAATGAAAAGATAATCAATGATAAGATAAAAAAATACATGCGCTAACTCATAAAATAAAATCAAGTTTTGAAACGTATAAGTTAGAATATTAGTCGTAATACGAAATATAGGATATCAACTGAAAATCATAATCGTACTATATATGTACAAGGTGTGTGCGTGATTTTTTTAAAAATAGACTTTTATGACATAAGCATACACAACACAAGATTAGGAAAGTAAATATAACCTCATAAACATGAGATTTACTTACCCCAAATGCTTGAATCTCCTAAGTACGAGAACCAAGCCCAAAAGATCCATTCATGAGTCCTATCTCACAATCACTTGCATATCAAATCATTAGAGCTCAAAGATGATATATAATGAAACTCTAGTCATAGAATTTAATGATAATAACTCATGAACTGATCAAAATATGCATAAAGATACAAGATGATACCAATTGGAAAGTTCAAATATGCAATCTACTCACATAAACAATAACTAACTTATGAAAGCATATGAGTGCAAGCATAAGTAATCAACGATGGTTTTCTCATCTAATGAATCGACTATCCGGTGAAAGGTCTCTAATCCATTTTGATAGACCCGTAAATTGGATATGTTGTAATTAACATAATCCATAACCGGGTTCCTCTAAAAGGGTTGCAAAAGCCATTTTTTGGCAAGATGAGATACCAACAGAAAAAAAATCGACTCATGCAATGGGTGTACAAAGATAAAGCAAGTTTAAGCATATAAACTGTTGGATATAGTGCCTTCAAGGCAATTATTGTAATTGCAGGTAGGCAATTATGGTAATTGAGGGATGACCTAAACGGGTAGAATAATCTTGCTCGAAATGATAGTATACTACCTGCTTTGTTTTTATCATTTATGTGTATACGTTTTACTTGCTATTATGTGTCACTAATATATAATGATAAAGCCCATAGGATCCTTACTTGACTACTAGTGTTATGATGGCAATCATACTTATAGGAGCTGGGTAGTCCATAAACACATCCTTAAATGTTCCTAGTCGTGGGAGTAACAAGACTGTGCATCGATATTCCAGAGTAGACCCGTGTATACTTTCTAGACCTTAACGAGGGGCGGTGGCCCGTCTCACAAGCCATTGGTGTTATGGCACCTAAGATTGTATACAGGTGCTCACACGAGGTGAGTACACCGAACGGGCTTGCCGAGAATTTCTAAATGGTATTATACATATCATCAGGTAGCAGTTATCTGGTGACATGAGTACAGGGTAGTATTTTAACCCGAGATCATCATTTGTCTCATGTGAGTTCCCGATGTACTTTGATTACTACCTTACCACGGCTCAAAGGAGTTGTGCAAATAGGTTTTAGTTGGGTACAGTCCCGAGCTATATGGAGATAGTGAGCGATCGGAAGGGATTTGTCTTTCCCGGTAAAGGGATTCGATGTAGCGCTATGTTCGGTTAGCCATCACCATAAGTCTCTAGTCAGGACGGATGAGATTTACTGATAGGAGATCAGTAGTTTCTCGGTAGGTCATGAGCTTGACACCGGCACGACTTATTGGGTTATTAGGGGTCTGACGTTATTCATCTTCTAGACCCGGTATGTGACACTCTCAGACGAAGAGACCGGACTGTATGGAGTTGTCACTTACAAGCTCGGTAGGGTCTAGACGGACTTGATTATTGACCTCTCTTTCGACATATACCTGAACAGGCGTTATGTACAGTTAGTACCGCTGACGTGCTTGTGATTAAGGATTTTATCCAGTAACTCACTGCCAGCGTATTGTCGAGTCTTTGGAGTCCCACACAGAGAGTTTTTCCAAGTTCAGGCAATATGATGTAGATGCCGTACATTGATACGTGCAGGGGTCTGATTAAATACGTGTACTGGCTACACGGACTTTAATCAGGCATTTGATAATACTAGCCGGTTTAGGATTAAGCCGGATTATTAAATTAAGTATTGATTTAATACTTTACATATATATATATATTGATATATATATATATATATTCTAGTATTATGTTCACTATTCATTTTCTCTTTCTTGGCTATTCGTATTTTTATATGGATTCATTCTCCCTCTCTCTCTTAGCTATTCATATTTTTATATGGGTTCATTCTCTCTCTCTCTATCTTGGCTATTCGTATTTTTATACGAAAATGCGTATATGTATTTTGATACACATATCGGGAGTAGTATTTTTTATTTTTACAAAATACTTCTAGAATGGGACACCTCATTAGGATTTTCTTTTTGCTAAAAAGAAAAAAATGAGGTGGAGGAGGCATGGATGAGAGTATGTGTAATATTTCGGAAAATGGAAAATATTATTTTATAATTTAAATAATAAAACAATAAATTTTATGGATATTATACGAGTATGAATTTGAGTTTTAGTAGAATGGTATAATTATATATCTATATTTTTGGAAAATAATTGGGAATTAAAATGAATTATTATTTATGAAAGCATTTATTTGATTTTGGATTTTTATGAATTAGTATATAATTATTTCCATACAAGTTTAGTGTTAAAATTAATTAATGTTTTCCTAATTATGTATTAAACCAAGTTTATTTTGTTAACCATATTTTAAAGTACCATGACACATTTATTTGTACGAGTTAACACATTACATTGTATTTTATGTATAGTTTTATTTTTATTTTGGTTTTGTGTTTTTATTTAAAGAAAAGATAAGAAAAGAAAATGATAAGAAAGGAGGGACAAGGAGGTATGGGTGTGAGAGAGTGAGAGAGATTGAAAGAGAGAGGTATGGTTTCCAACCTTAACCATTTGTATTCCTTCATTTTTTCATCTCCTTCATCTTCTTCCTTCACCTTCTCTTCCTCCACCTTCTCCACCATCTCTACCACCACAAACCACCTAAAAACATCATATAGCCTTCACTAAAAATGTTTCTAATCCTATCCTAAATTTTATGGTGGGATCAAGTTTTCGTTTTGAGGATCGTTTGCCATCTTGGAAAATTCTTGAGTTGCTTTTATGAGATAAAACTTCTACTTTTAATCAAATTTCTAGATTTTTTTAACTTTATAAACTAGTTAGAGTTAGTTTTAGAGCCTAAAGTATATGTTTTCTTAACTTGAGAATTCTAAAGTGAGTTGTAGTGGGTAGAACTTGTAGTAGTAGTGTAATAGAGGGTTTAGAGAGTGATTACTAGCCTTTTAGTGACAGTATCCCTGGTTTAGAGGAGTTTTGAAATTTTAAAGATGAGTTTAGAATTTTCCGATATCGGTTTTGATTGAGTTTTGAGAATCAAATGGAATCTGGGATAATTAGAGAACTCTGAAAGTTAAATAGAGAATACAGAGAGATGTATAGACCAGTAGAAAGCCACCGTAGAAGCCCGAACTACCAATTCAAAGTCTTGGTTGCAAATTTAATGGATATAGTCGCAATTTGCGGGCCAAATTTTGAGTTAGGGTTTGAATTTTGTTCTGTAGCTCACTCACTCAATAACTAAGACTACTATATATGCTAAAAAGTCTTAAATCACCTGGAAAAAACCTGGAGTTGTTTTACTTAATTTCTGGCAATGTTTTGCAATATTTGGAAACTTGGTTTCTGATATTTGTGTTTTGACTCGGTCGTTTGACGTTCGTACGTCGACGCCGGAGAGTATTTTGTCGTTTTAGCACGCGTTGACCATATGTTCTAACCTATGTGCGCTTCGCTCATGATTTCAAATTCGATTCAGGTTTTTATACGATTTTGGTTATGAATTTGATTGTAGGTATAATCGTGTGGACTACCGAGACGAATAAGAAGAGCAAGACGTCTGTCGACATCGACTAGGAGAGATGATAAGGTAAGTAAACGTATATCTACGGGGGAAATTGGGTGGATAGCGTATAACACCCCCGCAACCGTAGAATTAGGATACGATATAATATACTTAGTCTATAGGTTATGCTAAACTACTATATTTGTATAAGTCTATACTTAATAGAATGATATACCCCTAATACTATTTCTTAGCCTATGAGATATATCTACTTATATAAGTATATATATACATATGATTACCTTATATGTGTTGGATATAGTGCCCTCAGAGTCAATTATTGGATCACAGGCACGTGATTGCAATGATTGAGGGAGGACCTATGCCGGTAGGACAGTCTTACTCGAGATGATAGTATGCTATCTGGTTTATCTTTATCATCGTGTACTGCTTTAGGTGACCTTACAGGTCACTATTGCACGTTGATAGAGCCCCTAGGATTCTTGCTTGACTACCAGCAGTATGAGGGCGATCATATACGTGGGAGCTGGAGTCTATAAGCAAATCCTTAAAAGGTCCCTAGTCGTGGGAGTTTTGAGACAGGGCATCGATTCTCCAGAGTAGACTAGTATATATAGTCGAGACCCCACGAGGGGCGGTGGCCGGTCTCACAAGCCATTGGTGTCAGTTGGTTCACCTAAGATGTATACAGGTGCTCATTGGGTTATGAGTACACCGGATAGGACTCGCCGGGAACCTGCTAGTTGGGATTATACCAGACGTCAGATAGCAGTTCCCAGGTGACATGTGTACAGGTTAGTTCATCGACTTGAGATCGTCATTTGTCTCGTGTGAGTTCCCACTGTACTTAGATTACTACCCTACCACGCTCAAAGGAGACGTGCAAACAGGTTTTAGTTGGGTACAGTCCCGAGCCATATGGAGGCAGTGAGCGGATCTGCAGGGGTTCGTCTCTCCCGGTATTAGGGGTGAGGTCGCGCTGTGTCTAGGTGAGCCATTACACGAAGCCCTCGGCCGAGGCAGGAGATTTACTGGTAGGTATTCCAGTAGTATCTCAGGGTGTTCTGGGCTACACTCTGACACGACTTGTACCGCTATTGGGGGTCTGACTTTTACCAACCCCCTAGGCCCGCCATGCGATGATCATAGACGAACGGACCGGACTGTACGGATATTGTCACTGACAGGCTCAGTGTAAGTCCACGTTGCCCACCCCGGTACTTGCGGGGAGGCGGAAAACGGAATAAAAATCGGATTTTTATGAGCTTAGGCAACATGGACTACACTTTGAAGGATCTTTGCTAAACAAAAACTTGCTAAAGCTAACTAGAAACTAGCTAAGTTCTAGAAAGGTTATACCTTGGGCTTTATGTCCTTCTCTCCTTGCTCCTTGGAGTAGTGGAAGGAGGTCACCTTGTCGTCTTCTCCCGTCAAAGAAAGATCCACCCGAAAGCCTCAACCTTTGGCTTCAACTCCAAGCTAGAAATAACTAGGGTTCAAGAAGTGCTAGTCCTTCAACCCTAGATGAGAATAGAGATGATCAAGAGAGGGTTTTTCTCAAACTCAAGTGTTTCTCAACACATGAGAGGGGAGAGCTTGAGGGAGAGGAAGAACAAGAGAGAGAAATGAAATGATAGAATGAGAATTATGTGAACCATTCTCACTAATATGTGTATATTATTTTAATTGAATAATTAGCTAGATAATTGTCATGGCTAATCATGACATAACCATTATCATTTCAATTTGCAAGGATCAAAAAGCATCTTCTAAAAGAAATGATGATGGTCAAAGTGTCAACCTAGGTCAACAAGTCAAGGAGGCCAAATGGTCAACAACCATAACCATGCACAATTATTAAACTAATTATCAATTAACTATAATACACACATAAGCATTAGGGTTAATAAAATGACAATAGTCATTAACCCTAATCAAGGTCCTCTCCCTCTGTCTCAAACAACTGTGCATACACACCCGCATTCGTGATCCGAGGAACACGAATACTATGAGAAAAACCAATCCCAAATCATATACTAGGATCCGGCTTAAACCAAAGCCCGCTAGTATAAACTGTCCGGACAGCAAACGTGCACAAGTGCACGGATGCGAACGAACCCTGTCGCAAAACCATGCGACCTCTACTCATTTTGCCTAAAGGCGAATAGTTCTCTGTGTGGGACTCTAAAGACTCGACACTACGCTGGCAGTGGGTTTAACCACAGACCGCAAGCGGCACTAGCTGTACGTAACGGTCCCATGTAGATGTCGATAAGAAGACTGACGAGGTGAACCCCATCTGAACTCCTACTGAGCCTGTATGTGACAGTCTCCGCACAGTCCGGTCTGTTCGTCTGATACATCGCATGGCGGGCCTAGGAGGGCGGTGAACGTCAGTCCCCTAATAGCGGTACAAGTCGTGTCGGAGTGTAGCCCAGAACACCCTGAGATAACACTGGAAACCTACCAGTATATCTCGCTTGCCCTGGCCAGGGACTACTCGTGTAATGGCTCTCCTGGACACAGTGCGATGTCAACCCCCAATACCGGGAGAGACGAATCCTGTCTAACCGTCACTGCCTCCAAGTGCTTCGGGACTGCACCCAAAAACTACCTGTTTGCACGACTCCTTTGAGCCATGGTAGGGTAGTAATCAAAGTGCAGTGGGAACACACTCGAGGCGAAGTGACAGTGTCAAGTCAACGGACTAAGCTGTACTCATGTCACCTGGGAACTGATAACCGACGATAGGTATAATACCAACCAACATTCCCGGCGAGTCCTGTCCAGTGTACTCGTAACCTAACGAGCACCCGCATACTATCTCAAGTACGACGTACTGACGGCTGTGGGACAGACCGTCTCCCACACTGGGATGAGAAGCGCATACGCTAGTCTACTCCGGAGTATCGATGCCCTGTCTCGATAGTCCAACGACTAGGGACCTGAATAAGGATGTGCTTATAGATCACCCAGCTCCCACGAGTGTGAGCGCCATCACCACGCTGGTAATCAAGCAAAGATCCTAAGGGCTCTACTAATATGTATATCAGCAATATGTTAAAAGAAACACATGCACATATTAAAGCAGAGACAAACCAAGTAGCATGCTACCATTTCGAGCAAGATTGTATATACAACTGTGAATATCCCAAGCTTCCATCAAGTAATATACAAACTAGTATGATACAGTAATGGCCTCTAGGGCATATACACTAACAATCTCCCACTTGCACTAAGGCCATGTACTGGCGTATCGAAGACCTATCATCTCGATCAGCCGCTCGAACTGAGTCTGGGGCAAGGCCTTGGTGAATGGATTTGCTGTGTTATCTTCTGAAGCAACCCTCCGAAACTCGATCTCCTGGCGATCTACGATCTCCCTGATCAGGTGATACCGCCTCAAGATGTGTCTGGATTTCTGATGGGACCTGGGTTCCTTCGCTAAAGCTATAGCCCGTTGTTGTCGCAATACAGAGGTATTGGGTCAACAATGGACGGAACCACCTGAAGTTCTTTCAAGAACTTCCTCATCCAGACAGCTTCTTTTGCGGCATCAGATGCAGCGATGTATTCCGCTTCCATAGTCGAGTCAGCAACGGTTTCCTGTTTGGAGCTCTTCCAACACACCGCCCCTCCATTGAGGGTGAAGACAAAACCCGACATGGACTTGGAATCATCCTTGTCACTCTGTAAGCTGGAGTCAGCAAAGGCCTCAATCTGCAGGTCTTTTCCGCAATACACCAAGAACATCTCCTTAGTCCTTCTCAGGTACTTGAGAATGTTCTTTACTGCTATCCAATGTTTCTCCCCAGGGTTTGACTGATACCTGCTTACCACACTCAGTGCATAAGCCACATCCGGTCTGGTACACAACATCGCATACATTATAGAGCCTACCGCAGATGCGTAGGGTATAACAGACATGCGATCCCTCTCTAAATCAGTCTTGGGAGACATCTCTTTGGAGAGGGTGATCCCGTGACAAGCCGGTAGATTACCGCGCTTGGAATCTTCCATACTGAATCTCTTCAGTATGGTGTCGATGTACCTGGACTGCGAAAGTCCTAATATCCTCTTGGATCTGTCACGGTAGATCCGGATACCCAGAATGTATGAGGCATCACCCAGGTCTTTCATAGAGAACCTGTGTGACAAGAACCCCTTGACAGATTGTAGCATAGGAATGTCATTTCCTATTAAGAGAATGTCATCTACGTATAAAACGAGGAATACTACAGTTCTCGCTACAAATCTACAATAGATGCATGGTTCATCTGGATTTTTGATAAAGCCAAATTCCTTGACCGTCTCATCAAAACAGATGTTCCAACTCCGCGATGCCTGCTTTAGTCCATAAATGGACTTAAGTAACTTGCACACCTTTCCGCTGCTCCCACTCTGAATGAAACCATCTGGCTGATCCATATAGACAGACTCCTCTAAATGTCCATTTAGAAAAGCTGTCTTTACGTCCATCTGCCAAATCTCATAATCGTGGAAGGCAGCAATGGCAAGAAGGATCCGAATGGATTTCAGCATAGCTACTGGAGAAAAAGTTTCGTCATAGTCCAAACCAGGTCGCTGACGAAAACCCTTTGCTACCAGTCTAGCTTTATAGGTCTCAACCTGTCCATCTACACCAATCTTCCTTATGAAGATCCACTTGCATCCTACGGGTTTTACCCCATCTGGAGCAATGTCCAACGTCCATACTTTGTTGGTGTACATGGACTCCATTTCGGTCCGCATTGCATCCAGCCATTTTACCGAGTCGACGCTCTGAATGGCTTGCTGGAAGCTAGTAGGCTCATCAAAGTCTATGATGCAATCCTCTCTATCCCCGTCAATGAGAAAACCGTAGTATCTCTCGGGCGGATGAGACTGCCTACTACTTCTGCGGAGTGGCGTGGGAATGTCCTGATCTTTCGATCCCTCTGGTTCTACTAAGCTTTCAGTAATAGCTTGTGGTTCAGGAATTTCTTCCAGTTCTTTTGCGCTCCCACTTATTTCTTTTTCTAAGAACTGATGTTCCAGAAAATGGGCATTACGAGAAGCAAGGACTTTTTGTTCCTCTGCGTAATAGAAAAGATACCCCCTGGAGTTCTTTGGGTATCCCACAAACTTGCACAGTACTGAGCATGCCTCGAGCTTGTCCGTATGCTGCTTTTTGACATAAGCTGGACATCCCCAAATCTTCAGGTATTGAAGATAGGGTTTCTTCCCACTCCATAACTCATATGGTGTGGTAGGCACAGTCTTAGTTGGAACTCGGTTCAAAAGGTATGCAGCTGATTCTAGCGCATATCCCCAGAACGATCGCGGTAACTCAGCGTTACTCATCATGGACCGTACCATATCCAATAGGGTTCGGTTCCGTCTCTCCGATACACCGTTATGTTGCGGAGTGTATGGAGGAGTAAGCTGAGAGAGAATTCCATTCTTTTTTAAGTAACCCAGGAACTCGGCACTCAAGTATTCACCACCTCGATCAGATCTCAGTGCCTTGATACTTTTGCCTGTTTGTTTTTCTACTTCATTCTTATATTCCTGGAACTTATCAAAAGCTTCGGATTTATGCTTCATTAAGAAGACATGTCCGAACCTTGAGAAATCATCCGTAAAAGTAATGAAGTAAGAATAACCGCTTGGCGCATGTGTAGACATTTGACCGCACACGTCGCTGTGTACGAGTCCCAAGAGCTCGCTCGCTCTTACTCCGTGTCCAGTGAACGGAGTCTTTGTCATCTTTCCTTTGAGACAGGATTGACAAGTTGCATATGATTGATATTCAAACGGATCCAAATATCCTTCTGTATGTAACTTAGTCAACCTTCTCTCATTGATGTGACCCAGTCTACAATGCCATAAGAAAGTTTTATTGATTTCTGGAGACTTTCTTTTGTGTGTATTCTGGACATTGAAAATCTGTGGTTGGTTTAACACGTATATACCGTTGTTTAATGTACCTGACCCAATCAAAACTTGATTAAGGTGAATGTTCACTACATTACTTACAAATGCAAATTCATAACCTTCTTTAGATAATAAAGATACAGAAATGATATTACAGGTTGCATTTGGTACATAATAACAACTACGTAAAACCAAAAAGTGTCCATCAGACAATCCCAGATGATAGTCCCCCACGGCCTCAGCATCCATGCTAGCACCGTTTGCAACTCTGAGGGTCATGTCACCTGCCTTCAAAACTCTACGCTTTCTCAACGCCTGCAAAGAATTACAGATATGAGATCCTGATCCGGTATCCAATACCCAGGATGTAGAGTTTATTGATAGACAGTTTTCAATAACATACACACCTGAAGCTGAAACTGCAACTCGCTTCAAATCCTGTGTTCTGGCCTTCCAAGCCTTGCAATCCTGTTTCCAGTGACCACTTTTGTGACAATAGAAGCATTCTTCCTTCCCCACTAGCTTCCCTGCTATCTTTGTTGCTTTTCATTTTCCCTTCGTATCCACTTTACCGACACCGCCTCTTGGTTTGGCGGGGGCTTTCTTCTTCTTGCCCTTGGCTTTCGCCCTGGACCTAGAAGAGGAAGATCCTCCTACAAACAAAGTGGATGTCTCCCTACTCTTCTGTAGGGTGCCCTCAGCACTCCTCAACATGTTCAGAAGTTCGGAAAGTTCAACCTCCTTTCCTTGCATGTTGAAGTTAAGAATGAACTGGGCGTAAGTGGAAGGAAGGGACTGGAGAATCAAATCAGTATAGAGTTCATTCTCCAACGTGGTCCCAAGGTCCGTGAGCTCCTCAATGTAGCCAATCATCTTAAGCACGTGTTCCGTTACCGATGATCCGACGGCCAACCTTGCCGAAAATAACTTCTTCGACACTTCGTATCTTGCGATACGAGACTGCTCTCCATACAGTTCTTTTGTATGAAGAAATATGGACTCTAGGTCCATATTCTCGTGCCTGCTCTGATGTTCGTTGTCCATCGAGGCAAGTACGAGGCATTTGGCCTTCGCGCAATCTATCTCCCATGTCTTACGGATTTCCTTATCCGCGACGCTGGAAGTGGGACCTGGGACAGGGGGAGCTTTGGTGGTAAGGATATACCCCAACTTGTCGTAAGTGATTGCCATCTTGAAATTCCTGAGCCAA
This sequence comes from Agapanthus africanus, assembly GCA_030015575.1. Lineage (NCBI taxonomy): Eukaryota > Viridiplantae > Streptophyta > Magnoliopsida > Asparagales > Amaryllidaceae > Agapanthus > Agapanthus africanus. The sequence continues at coordinate 294,419,916 of JASDDO010000029.1, forward strand.
TCTTTGTAGTTTGGCCCTGTCAATATGTTTTTATCTAGTAAGAACTTAAGTCTGGTCATGTTGAATGGTCGCTGCAATTAGGAGAGAGAAAAGAAACACTTTAGCATGATGCTCTTGCATGTTTAGAGTGGTTTTTAGTTTGTCTAAACTGGATGGCTCCCACCGTCTCTCGAATCCCTTCTCAAACCGTAAAGAAAGGATTAGTCAGGATCAATCTCATCGTACAATACTTGCTTAACCGTTCAGCCAGGCCAGTGTCGGTACTTCGAGGGAGGTTTTCCAACGCTTTCGCGAAGTTCCTTAATTAAGTAACCTCTTTTCCCTGTGGGCGTAGCCCCGCTAACACCTTTCTAGACACCTACTAAGTTTATAGCATTGATCGTTAAGTGAGAGTTTTCCCGAGGAGTAGCATATACTCACAGTAGGATCGGGATCCAAATATCATCGCGTGATAAAACCGAAGGAATCCTACCAGAATCATCACACTCCAAATAGTATGCAGCGCTAGCAAGTTTCAGTACTTATGAAACTCCCGATGTGGATTTTTGCCCCATGCTCTTATGACCTTGGCGTGAGGTCAAAATGTCATAAGTCACATGTCAAGTTCTTCCCATCATTATCCTGGTTAATTTGAACCCACCCGTACCTACCCTTGACGTAGGCCAAAATGGCAGTACGACTGTCTCAAAACAACGCATTCTATCTATGCAACAGATAAATATCCGGCAGCTACCAATCACTATGCCTTGGCGTGAGGTCAAAATACATAGCTTGAATACTACCGAATATTTAACTGAAATGATGGAGGGCTACGGATGGTTTTGGCGAAACCGTGAACGTAGTGAACTTGATATAATCGATGGAACGAGATAGCTTTTAAAAGGAGTGGTTCAAGCTCCGCGTTTAAAAGTTTAGTTTTGAAAAGAACCGAGTGGTTTTCAAAGTGTTCCAATCGACTTTTACTTGGTTTATTTTCTTGCATTAGTTCTTTTAATGCGTCCCATCATTTAATCCTACCATTGCAGAAAACAACCAAAATATGACGTACGCTTATGCCATTCGCATTCGCCACGGGGCCCCGTCATCACCCGTTAGGTTACTTAACTAACGACAGAGCGGGGGCTGGGCTAGCGCGGCTGTAAAAGATAAGCAACGCCTAAATAGTTATCATATATATAAGTATATACAGCAATGATAGACATTACAGATCACAGATGAATACATTGGATATACTAGGAATCCGCAATCCGTTCGAGCCTGCAACGAAAAGCGGATTACACGGTCGCGGTGAATAGCCAAATACCCCACCCAAGACCCCTACGGGTGCGGCAAACTAACCGCCAAGTACCCGAAGCGAAGCAACCTCCCTCACCACCGTGAGTAGGCCACTCGGCACTTCGAGATACCCGGTAGTTTGTGCACCCCTCCATGGGTCTATCCTAGGAGCAAAAACAGTAAAAAGAATTATACAATGACGGCTACAACCCCGACCCGGTTGTGCGGCCATACAAATAATAATATTACATCAATTTACATGTTACAATGAATGAAAGAAAAAGCAACACTTATCTCACATCCACCCCGGCTATTCACCCGCGACAATCCAACCCATTCATATACACAAACCATCATCAATCACAGATCACAGATATGTATAACCCCGACTAATCGACATATAGCGATTAGCCGACGTTCAATACATATAAACATCACAGATATAACCGTTATAGTCAAAGTGTAGTGAAGTTCGGAAAAATACAGATTTATAGGCCCCCAAAAATAAATTTCTATTCTGGAAAATCTGGGCACATATAAAATATCTTAAAAATCCCAAAACCAAGACAGAGATACACTGCACCAAACTCGACCCAGTGAAGAGCCAACTTGGCCGCGGTTGCGCGGCAATAGCTTGCTATTGCCGCGGAACCGCGGCTCCTTGGTCGAGTCACTGGACCGGGTTTGGTGGTTATCTTCAAAAAACCCTGAGACGATTTTTGGAGTATAACAAATTTTGTTTTGACCAGAAAAATTTTTAACAGAAACTTATGGTTTCGAAAACTTGGTTTTTCGATTTTTACGTTTCGAACTTCGATACACTTCACTACTTAGCTAGTTTATGTTTAGTTAGGCTCTGATACCACTGTAAGTCTACGTTGCCCACCCCGGTACTTGCGGGGAGGCGGAAAACGGAATAAAAATCGGATTTTTATGAGCTTAGGCAACATGGACTACACTTTGAAGGATCTTTGCTAAACAAAAACTTGCTAAAGCTAACTAGAAACTAGCTAAGTTCTAGAAAGGTTATACCTTGGGCTTTATGTCCTTCTCTCCTTGCTCCTTGGAGTAGTGGAAGGAGGTCACCTTGTCGTCTTCTCCCGTCAAAGAAAGATCCACCCGAAAGCCTCAACCTTTGGCTTCAACTCCAAGCTAGAAATAACTAGGGTTCAAGAAGTGCTAGTCCTTCAACCCTAGATGAGAATAGAGATGATCAAGAGAGGGTTTTTCTCAAGCTCAAGTGTTTCTCAACACATGAGAGGGGAGAGCTTGAGGGAGAGGAAGAACAAGAGAGAGAAATGAAATGATAGAATGAGAATTATGTGAACCATTCTCACTAATATGTGTATATTATTTTAATTGAATAATTAGCTAGATAATTGTCATGGCTAATCATGACATGACCATTATCATTTCAATTTGCAAGGATCAAAAAGCATCTTCTAAAAGAAATGATGATGGTCAAAGTGTCAACCTAGGTCAACAAGTCAAGGAGGCCAAATGGTCAACAACCATAACCATGCACAATTATTAAACTAATTATCAATTAACTATAATACACACATAAGCATTAGGGTTAATAAAATGACAATAGTCATTAACCCTAATCAAGGTCCTCTCCCTCTGTCTCAAACAACTGTGCATACACACCCGCATTCGTGATCCGAGGAACACGAATACTATGAGAAAAACCAATCCAAAATCATATACTAGGATCCGGCTTAAACCAAAGCCCGCTAGTATAAACTGTCCGGACAGCAAACGTGCACAAGTTCGCGGATGCGAACGAACCCTGTCGCAAAACCATGCGACCTCTACTCATTTTGCCTAAAGGCGAATAGCTCTCTGTGTGGGACTCTAAAGACTCGACACTACGCTGGCAGTGGGTTTAACCACAGACCGCAAGCGGCACTAGCTGTACGTAACGGTCCCCAGGTAGATGTCGATAAGAAGACTGACGAGGTGAACCCCATCCGAACTCCTACTGAGCCTGTATGTGACAGTCTCCGCACAGTCCGGTCTGTTCGTCTGATACATCGCATGGCGGGCCTAGGGGGGTGGTGAACGTCAGTCCCCTAATAGCGGTACAAGTCGTGTCGGAGTGTAGCCCAGAACACCCTGAGATAACACTGGAAACCTACCAGTATATCTCGCTTGCCCTGGCCAGGGACTACTCGTGTAATGGCTCTCCTGGACACAGCGCGATGTTAACCCCTAATACCGGGAGAGACGAATCCTGTCTAACCGTCACTGCCTCCAAGTGCTTCGGGACTGCACCCAAAAACTACCTGTTTGCACGACTCCTTTGAGCCGTGGTAGGGTAGTAATCAAAGTGCAGTGGGAACACACTCGAGGCGAAGTGACAGTGTCAAGTCAACGGACTAAGCTGTACTCATGTCACCTGGGAACTGATAACGGACGATAGGTATAATACCAACCAACAGTCCCCGGCGAGTCCTGTCCAGTGTACTCGTAACCTAACGAGCACCCGCATACTATCTCAAGTACGACGTACTGACGGCTGTGAGACAGACCGTCTCCCACACTGTGATGAGAAGCGCATACGCTAGTCTACTCCGGAGTATCGATGCCCTGTCTCGATAGTCCAACGACTAGGGACCTGAATAAGGATGTGCTTATAGATCACCCAGCTCCCACGAGTGTGAGCGCCATCACCACGCTGGTAATCAAGCAAAGATCCTAAGGGCTCTACTAATATGTATATCAGCAATATGCTAAAAGAAACACATGCACATATTAAAGCAGAGACAAACCAAGTAGCATACTACCATTTCGAGCAAGATTGTATATACAACTGTGAATATCCCAAGCTTCCATCAAGTAATATACAAACTAGTATGATACAGTAATGGCCTCTAGGGCATATACACTAACACTCAGTAGGGTGTCAGTATGAGTTCGCTCACAGACGTCCCTTTTGGTCAATAGCTGGTGGCCCGTCACGTATGGTTAATACCTCTGACGTGCTAGTGGTTAAATCCACAGCCATAGTATTGACGAGTCTTTAGAGTCCCCCACACAGACAGTTACTCAAGTTTCGGGCGAAACGCTGTAGTGGCCGTATGGAGATATGGCAGGGTTCGATCAGATACGTGCGGTATTGCACGGATCGTGATCGGACGGATTTTACTAGCGGGTTTTAGTTTAAGCCGGATCCTAGTATTAGACAGTGTAGATTTTGTCTCTTTGCATTTGTATTCAGTGGGAATACAAATGCGGGCATGTATATGCAGTAGCGGGGTTTTCCTGTAATTTATTACGGGATCAGTTTTCTGAAGTTGCCAGTTTGCATTCCGTTCCGGCCGGTTTTCCTTTGTTCCTTCGCGGCCGGACTTTCCGATGGAGGGGGTTATTTGCAGTTGTGCAAGTTACATTTTGTGGAGGGGGTTATTTGTGATTGTGGCTTCATGATGGTTCTTGTCATCATGAGATTCTTTTTGAATCAACTCTTTGCATTAAATGAGATTAGAATGGATGAGAGTTGATGTGAGGCTTGCTTTTGGATGTGGTCACCTCTTTTCATTTCCTACACTCACCTCCCTTCATGTTTTAGTCTTATTCTCTCCACCATTTCCACTATAAGGGGCCGACCATTTTTGGAGAAAGAGAGGGAGTTCATTTTTCATGTGGGAAAAATTATCATCATCTCATTCTATGTTTGCAAAAAGACTAACTCCATTTTCTCATTGCTACTTTTCATTCTCCTCCTCATTCCTCCATAGCAACTTCAATCACCCCAAATGAGCCAATAGTTTCTACACTACACCTACAGTATCCTTGGACGTGTCGTCTTGCCAACTTCGCGTCCGAGTTGCCTCGGTCCAGAGGTGGGAGCCCGTAAAAGAAAACGGCTACGTGGTGTCCTTTCCGACGAGGAGGTAACGAACGGAGATTCCGTGGGAGATCGGGACGACGACGAGAAGACCGAAAGACACGGATCACTCGGTATATCTCTTTACCCATCTTTTAGTTTGCTAATAGCTAGGTTAATGGCCCGATCCGGGTTGATAGTGCGCGGTGGTGCCGGTTTGCAAGTTTCGCAAAGTTTTTCGTTTCCGCATTTCCGGCACCGGATTGACGGCCGGGGTGCCGCCGTGCACTTACAATGGTATCAGAGCCACGCCATTAACCTAGTCTAGCTTGCTCTAACGTGTTTAGAACTCGATCGAACAAAAATCCCAAAAACCGTATTTTCCAGTGCATCTGTTCTTTGTCGAAATTTTTTTAGCTCCAAAAATTTTTCAGGTTGTTGCAGAAACACATGCAGGCAATTATAAGCATACTGTGAAAATTTGGTAGTGTGACGTCATATTTCCATCGCGGACCCGTGGCCAATCCCATGCTTGGGCCGCGGTTCCGCCGCCACTTTGAGTGTTCACTGTGCTAAATTTTTACAGTGGGCTTTTGACTAGGAAATGGGGGTTTTGGGATATTCTGTTTGGGCCCAGATTTTCTATAAGTGCTACAGTAGTGCTTGGGGCCCACTTCGGTAAATTTGATCGATCGAAAAGTTTAAACATGTTGGTTCACAGTATTTACATTATATCTGCGACCGTGAATGCCATTTGATCGGTAAATCCTGTTTAACTGCTATAGCCCTTTTAGACGGATTTGCGAATGTGACATTCACGTTGATGTTCTGTGTTGTGCTGTGATGTTGCGGATTGGTCGTGGGGATAGCCTGGATGCAATATTAGTACAGTTTTATTTTATATGTACATTTGATATTGCGGGGCGAGCGTCTGACATGTGGACTGCCGTCACTGCCTGTTTGTATTATTCTTTTGGGGCACGACCGGGTCGAGGTCGATGTACCCGTTGTATGTATATTTTACTTTCTGTACTAGAATTACCCTACGGAGGGGTGCACGGATAGCCGGATTCTAGAGGGCAACGGGCCCACATCTCATGGCATTGAGACGGAGGGGGCTTCACTCTAGAATTGGCGGGCTATTCGCCGCACTCGTAGGGGGTATAGGTTGACCCAGGAGGGGTGCCCAAGTTACCGGATTCCGTAAAGTGCTGGGTGGTCCATTCACGTTGCTGAAGGGGGCTGCCTCGCTTCAGGTCTTGGCGGGTAACTTGCCGCGCCCGTAGGGGTCTAGGATTTTCATTGTACAGGCTATCCACACGACCAGGGGAACGTCGGGTTTTAGTAGCGGCTCTATGAAACCCGGGGATCCCAGATATCTGTATTGTTCTGTGAAGCTGGTTACATTTCTGTGATGTTGCATTTTATCACGCCTTGAGCGAATATTATATATTGATATATATACTAGTAGTTGTTGTATATGTTTTGCATCCGCGCTAGTCCAGTCCCCGCTCTGTCGTTAGTTAAGTAACCTAACGGGTGATGACGGGACCCAGTGGCGAATGCGGATGGCATATACGTACATCATTATTTTCGTTCTTTATTGGTGTGATCAATTATGGGACTGCGTTGATTCGGATCAATGCAAGATAAACAAACCTATTCTGATGTTGTTGGAACATTTTTCAAAAAGCTGTTATTGTAAGGACGTTCACTTTTGTTTTGCACAGTGGTATTCGGTTATGAATATCCAGCACCTCAGTCGACGAGGCAAGGGCCGAGATCCCTTCACCGGGAGTGACCCCTTGGACATAAGTTTGCGTCAGGGCAATAACTTCACTATAGCCGATTACTTTTGCTTTGCATCGTGGTATTCAGTTGGAATATCCTGCACCTCATCCTACGGGGAAAGAGCCGAGATCCCTTCACCGGGAGTGACCTCTTTAGCAAAGGTTTTCGTTACTATATTTTTTAAAAGCTATCCGTTCCTTCAACGATATCAAGTTCATTACGTTAAAGGTTTTTCGCCAGAAACCATTCGTAGCCCTCCGTCGTTTCATATGGATAGTCAATAGTATTCAAGCTGTGTTTGTTGGCCAAAGTCAAGGCACAGTGTTTGGTAGCTGTTGGTTATTCATATGCAGCATAGATAGATGCGTTGGTTTGGGACAGTCGTATAGCTTTGTTGGCCAAAGTCAAGGGCTTGTACGGGTGGGTTCAAATTAACCTGGAGAATGACAGGTAGAACTTGACATGTGACTTATGATTTGTTGGCCAAAATCAAGGTCATAAGAGCATGGGGCAAAAATCACATCGGGAGTTTCTAAAGAAACTAAAACTTGCCAGATATGCGCATACCTTCTGGAGTGTGATAACGTGAGCGGATTCCGTCACGTTATCATGCGATGATAGTTGGATCCCGATTCCCACTGATGAGTTGGTTTACTCCTCGGGTGATCCCGACTAATTCTTCTTTCAGGTTTGGAGAAGAATTTGACGTTACAGTGGGAGGTTTCCTGATTAGATAAAGTGATAACCATTCTGATCTAGGCTAGAGTGCATGCTGAGTGTTTCTTTTCTCTCTCTCTTTAGCAGCGACCATTGACTCGACCCTAGACTATGACTCAGTGACTAAAATTAACCGAACCTTCTTAAACACTGGCTTTTGGATTGTCAGAGTTGCATACCACATTTCCACTCCTACTTTTACCCTTTTCTCCAGAACACCCCGTATTACTATGAACGTCCACTTCCATTGGACAAAACCATCATATGGTTATATACGAACTCGAAGGAATTTATTCGAGGATGGTTTCTGGTTCTGGAGAAAACGAATAGGACTATTCAGTTGTCTTTTCCTTTTACCTTCTCTCAGGTTGCGAGTGCCCCTTAGATTAGGGGATAGTACACCCATTACGCAAATTGGATAGTCTTCTTCCAAAGCATAGGCAGGTGCCGACCAGTAGGGAATGAAGAAAACCAATTAGCCTAAACGGTGTACAGAAGGTATTAAGTTAAGACAAAGAAAGGGATTAGAAGGAGGGCAAAGTGAATTGCGACTGATATTCACGACCAAACCAAGTATTTCGTTACCACTCCCACTTCACCTTTGTATTTCTCCAGGACACTCCGTATCACTACGAAGATCCACAGTTTATTGGATATTCCATCGTATGGTTATATACGAACTCGAAAGGAACTTGTTCCAGTTCGGGGATGGATTCTGGTTCAGGAGAAATAGGAATAAGGTTTATTCGGTTGTCTTTTATCTTCACCTTCTCTCGCATTGCGAGTGCTCCTAGGATAATGACAGTACACCCATTATGCTTATTGGATAGTCTTCTTCCAAACCATAGGCTGGTGCCGAGAGGTAGGGAAGGAAGAAAACCATTTGGCCTAAAGGGGTGTGCAGAAAGTAATGACTAAAGACATATGAAGGGATGTGGAGAGATGGCAAAGAAATATACGGTTACAGTTGTGAATATGATAATGGAAGAGGTATTACTAGGAATACCAGGATACCCCTACGAAACATTTACATGTTTCAGTTTCACTGTGTATTGTTAAAAGAAAACTGATTTCCCAATTAGACACTTGCTCTAGGGTATGTATTTACCAGATATGATTCTCACATCTGTATGGTTTTACAGATGATGAGTTGGAGTAAGTTATTGGGAATTAGGTGATTATCCTCATTATATCAGAATTCGTTGTAATTGGTGATATTTGAGGAAATCACCTGGGTTGTTTGCCGGACGGAAAATATTTGGTTTTGAATATCCGTTGTTATGTACCAATTTCAAATTGATATATCTGTACGTCTATTTTCATAGAGTGAGATATAACTTTTTGAAATTATGTCTATGACATTTACCTATATCAGTGGATGGTTAGGTAAGGAGTATTAAACAGCGGTGTAATTCTTCATAACCATAAGTACAGTTTTCAACTTACAACATACAGGAATTGAGTTATTAGACTCAGGGGACTTATACAGACTATTGTATATTGTCCAGTATCCATTAGGACAGAGGGGTTGGTCCTCGTACTATATTCTGTTTACTTGTGACTTCTCTAGTTCTTAGACATGTGTTTCGTAGAAACACAAGGTCTGAGTTTTGAGAAGTTATAGGTATAAGAATAAAGTAGAGAACCAGATGTTGCAACTATCGGGATTCTTCAAAGTGATCGAAGATGTAGATACTTGTGTATGGTATTCAGTTAATAGTAATGATTAAGAGAACTTGCTTCTCTTTCAGATTACTCATAATTGGAAGCATTCCTAAGTTGAGTAACGCTGGTCGGCCTCCTTCCATTTAGTTGACATGCACTGGAGACAGCTGCATGATTTGAATCTGGTTCAATTAAATTAGTGCCTCTGTTTCTGTATTGGATATAGAACAGTTCGTATCTTGACGATGTTAAGGTACGGGGAGTTGTCCGGTTTATGCTTAAAACCAGACTCTGGATAATTCAAGGCACGTTTCAGTAATGGCTGTTTGTGGGTTGACCCAGCCTATGACGAGGGTTGACTTTCTACCATCTGGAAGATCAATAGTGATATTGTTCTTGACTCGCCACAGTTTTAATAAAAATGGATCTTTTTTCAGAAAAACAGTAGTGGGAGTATGGTAGAACTGGAAGTGATTCCAGAACCGCAAACGATTATTGAAAATTTGATAGGAACATAAAGATTCAATCTGGTTTGACATTCCATTGGCCACTCCGCAGATACGGTGGGTAACCTTAGGTACCCGAGAGGTACTCCGGTAGCCTCAAGGACGGTAGCGGGGAGGTTCTTGTTTACCCTGACTTGCCATTGCTGTTGTTCCAGGTTGTGAGACCCGGCAGGAGGATGAGTATAGCGTCGTTCTAAACTAGCGAGACGACTAAGAAGAGAAAGACGTCCGTCGACATCGACTAGGAGAGACGATAAGGTGAGTAAACGTATATCTACGGGGGAAATTGGGTGGATGGCGTATAACACCCCCGCAACCGTAGAATTAGGATACGATATAGTATACTTAGTCTATAGGTTATGCTAGACTACTATATTCGTATAAGTCTATACTTAGTAAAATGATATACCCCTAATACTATTTCTTAGCCTGTGAGATATATCTACTTATATAAGTATATATACATATGATTACCTTATATGATATAAGTTTACTAATGATATAAGGATATTTACGATATGATGATATGAGTTGATATGATATGATATGATGATATGAGGCGGTGTGATAAGATATGATACGAGATGACATGAGATGATATGTTATGAGATGAGATGATGTACGCGACTATAGATCCGTACTATTTGATTTGATGATATCGTACGATAAATATTCCGTACGTGATATGATGAGAATGGATTGCTGATATTTATTTCGACTTGAGAAATCTTGTCTAAAATCATTAAAGTAGATATTATGATATGTTTAGAGCCATACCTACTTTCAAAACTAACGAATCATACAAAGTTTTAAATGATAACTTCAAGAGGATGCTACAACTTTTCAAACGATATCTTCTTCAAGAACATCGTAGCCCCCTATTTTCTAAAACAACGTTTCGTACTATTTTAAACTATAACTGTATGGCTCATACGTAGTTGTGTATTTTTATACTTGTTCGCGTTTCGATTCTTATTTCTACATCGCTCGCATTTCGATTTCTTATTTCTGCATATGCTCATATTTTGATTTCTTATTTCTGCATACGTTCGCAATTCGACTACTTACGACATATATTGCATTCATACCTTTAGCTTTACTTGACCTCGTACTAGGACATGCGCACCATTACCGATGATTTACATGTTGCACGTGCACATACTCGTATTATCATACATACATCATTGGTAATTGCCATGCCACGTATACAGATAGAACTCGCTATGCTATCGCATCACACTATACCTGTAAGCATGTTAGATTCTATTAGTACTTTCTTTACAATACTATACGACACGCTTATATGAACACACTTGCTATGCATTATAGTATTGTTCTGTTCCTGCACATATCTTTTCATTATTACCATATTCTTATGAGATTCTGTTTTTATGAGATTTCTGGATTTGAGAAACCACAGATATTATTTAAAAACTTGTGAATGTTTTAAAAACGAGATTTTCTCTTGATATGATATTTCGACGTCCACCATGAGATTTTGCGGTTCTGAGCTATGATTACTATCCGATTCGAGGAGTGAGGAGTCACTGTCTGCGGGTACATGGTGGACTCGGTATGGTACTCTGGGGCAAGAAGATCGTATAGAAAGGCGTTGAGCATGGCTTGAAACACTACATACCGGTTACAGTATTGGACTCGGCGGAATCTAAAGGATACTGACCAGAGTGATATGAGACAGATGGATATGAGGACTAATCTGATGAGACGGTGTCTGAGATATGATGGCCGATTCAATAAGACGGCGCCTGAGATATGAGGATTTACATGTCGATACTGGACACGGGATTTATGATGATTTCGAGTGTCGATACTGGACACTCATGATTTTATGATGATTTTGAGTGTCGTTGATGGATACTCAGTGGATGATACACACATACACACATAGTATGGATGACATGATACCACATATTGATACAGGCACGATATTATACTTATATATACATATATACACGTTCACCTTTGATACTACACGATATGATATTATTATTAAAGTATGACCTAGGCAGATCATTATGCATTCAATTTCTACCTGATGATGTTTTGGGTTTTTCTTTTACTTATTTTCTAAGTTGATCTTCCACTTGGGCGTCATATATACTTATTTGCATGATTGTATTTCCGCCGATCGGCGATGAGCTAGCTCCCTCTTGGGGATGCCAATGTTATTATTGATTATGTTCATGTTTTGATCAAAATTTACAAAGGAGCTGCTGCCCAAATTTCAAACGACGAAAACATTTTCAAATTTTAGTATACACTCCACTTGTATTTTCAACGAACCTTATTTATATTTTAAAAAAAAGGGAACTTGATTTCATTTATACCCCTTTTTCAAAACTTCACTTCCACTATTTTCTTAAAAATGTTTAGATTCCTGATTTTCGGCTTACTTAGGTTACAGTGGGGTCCTATAGACTTCATGTGATTCAAGTGCAGGTCGCGTGCCATTTCCGGGTTATGACAGCATGGTAGATAGGGATGGTTTTCATTTGTTTATTTCAAAATAGTTTTTTAAATGTTATGGTTGGAAATAATCCCTCTCTCTTATTTTTTTCATTCATTCTCTCATGAGAACTCTCTCTCCTCTTCTCCTCCTCCTTCTTCCTCTTGAGCTTTTTAGCTCTCTTGAGTTTGGGAATTGAGAGAAAAAGATAGTGATAATTTCCTATATCCCTCACACTCTATTCTTAGCGAGTCTAGAGTGTCAATTGCTTACTCAAAGTTCTCTTTGGAGCAAAACTGAAGCTTGGATCGATTTCCCTTAGATGGATCATCTTTGGCAAGGGCGATCGTCTCTCAAGCTCGTTCCCGATGGTCTACGAAACTTGGAGGGGTCTTCCACAATTGGATGGACATGCTACAATGGTTGTATGCTCTCAACCTTGTATATTTAGTTGCTATTTAGTGTTTGGAATCGATTTCAAGGTTACGGTTCCTTGTGCTCGCACGAAAATTTTGTTTTGTATTCTTCCTTTGTTCTTCGCTTCCGCTGCGTGAGCGCCAGGAACCTAGCACAAACTGCCTAAAAACAAGGCACAATAATGATACCAAAAGAAAATGGTTCAATGTTTAAAACACGTGCCAAAGTATCCATTTGAAAAAGACCTAAACTATTTAAAACCACATAGATACATATCCTCTCACATAAATACTAATAGAAAATTAAGATCATGTACGAGAGAGTAAGCCATGGCAAGAAAAACAAATGATATACAAATATAAAACTAGTTTTTCATACCAAGTTGTGCTCATGGATAAAAAATCAGAAGTTAAAGCAAATGAGCACAAAAGAAATTATATATGAGCAAAAGAATAACATTATAGATAGCATCTTATATATTAAAAAGGCACAAACAAATATTAAACAAAGACCACTCTTGTGCATCACATAGGGTATATATAAAACATACTTCTTTTAAATATCAACATTAAGCACAAACAAATAGGTAATATTTTACAAGAAATAGCAAAGAAATACATTACCCTACAAAGTGATGAGCCAAACAAATAACTTATTAAAGCGCTCTTGCTCATCATGATCCTACATCCCTCAAGTCTTCGATTTGTCCATACCTACAAAACAAGGTATGGGAAAGGTTTTCGGTATCCAAGTTTTCTTGAATCTACATGTGTTAGATTTTGGAACCCATATCAATTGTCGGCTATAGTGCCCTCAAGGCAATTATCGTAATCGCAGGCAGGTGATTATGATGATCGAGAGAGGACCTATACTGGTAGAACAGTCTTACTCGAGATGATAGTATGCTATTTGGTTTGTCTTTATCATCATGTACATGTTGATAGAGCCCATATGATTCTTGCCTGACTACCAGCATTATGATGGCGATCATATACGTGGGAGCTGGTGGTCTATAAGCACATCCTTAAATGTCCCTAGTCGTGGGAGTTTCGAGACTGGGCATCGATACTCCAGTGTAGACTAGTGTATACTGATCGAGACCCCGACGAAGGGTGGTGGCCAGGTATCATAAGCCATTGGTGTTAGTTTGTTCACCTAAGATAGTATACATGTGCTCATTGGGTTAAGAGTACACTGGACGGACTCGCCGGGAACCTGCTAGTTGGTATTATACCTATTGTCAGATAGCAGTTCCCAGGTGACATATGTATAGGTTAGTCTGTCGACCTGAGATCATCATTTGTCTCGTGTGAGTTCCCACTGTGCTTTGATTACTACCCTACCATGGCTCAAAGGAGTCGTGCAAACAGGTTTTAGTTGGGTATAGTCCCGAGCCACATGGAGGCAGCGATCGGATCGTCGGGGATTCGTCTCTCCCGGTATTGGGGTTGATGTCGCGTTTGTTAGTTATATATATGCCTTAGAGGCCATTGTTGTACATATGATGTATATTATAGTGGATGCTTGGATATATATGGATAGGACTTTCTTGCTCGACATTATAGTATGCTATTTGGTTTCATTTTGTCCTAACATGTTGACTTGTATTAGTTTACTGTCTTGCTCTCAAATGTTGATAAAGCCCTTAGGATATGTACTCGACTACTGGGACTATGATGAGATCATACTAGTGGGGCCACGGTAGTCTATGAGTACATCCTATAATTGTTCCTAGTCGAGGGTGTATCGAGACAGGGCATCGATACACCAGAGTAGACTAGCGTATACGCATCTTGACCCATATGATGGGCGATGGATGATCCCATATCCATCGGTGTTTGACATCAAAGATGGTGTATGGGTTCTCAGTGGAGACTGGGTACACTGAACGGACTCACCGAGAACTCCTAGATGGGTTTATACCAATCGTCAGATAGCAGTTCTCCGGTGACACTGGTACAGGTTAGTCTGTAGACCCGAGATCGTCATAGAGTCTTGTGTGATTCCCACTGTGGTTTGATTTCCACCTTACCACGTCCAAGAGGGTGTGCAAAACGGTGGCTTTTGGGTACAGTCCCGAATCACATGGAGGCAATGAGCGATAGAAAGGGTTTCGTCTCTCTCGGTATAGGGAGTTGATGTTGTGCTGTGTTCGATTGGCTATAACTGGAAGTTCCTGGCCAGGGCTGATATAGAGTGCTACTGGTAAGTGTTATCAGTAGTTTCTCGAACTGTTATAAGCCTCACATCGACACGACTTATCGGTTACTGGGGTCTGACGTTTACCACCTCTAGACTAGATATGCGACATATCAGACGAAGAGACCGGACTGTACGGTAGTGTTACCGATTAGATTCACAGGAGAATGTACAGGCTTTCTTGTTGATCTTCTGATCGCTCAATACCTGGGTGGCTGTTACGTTTAGCTGACCGCTTGCAGCTTGTGGGTGTTTGATATGATCATCACCTACTGCCGGCGTATTGACGAGTCTTTAGAGTCCTACACAGAGGTTTCTTGACTCAGGCAAAACGGAGTAGGAGCATATATGTGATATGTGCGGGATCGAGAATATTACGATATGAGATACCATATTTTATTCTCACGATATTAGATATCGGCCGGGTATATATGATATAGCCGGGTCATTGGATCAAGTGTTGATTCGATGAACTGATACAGATTATATTAGTCGGTTATTTGAGAAATACCCGGATTGTCGGATCAAGTGTTTATTCGATAATTTAATGTATAATTATATATGTGATATATTACATTACATTAACTGATATAAGCTCGCTTTATTGATTCATTTTCTCACTGGATAATACATTGATATATATGCGATATATGTTAATTGTATTATTTTCTTTTGTTACAAAAATATATTATATATGTGATATATAATATTATAACAAGTTATGATTACAAATGCAACATGATTTGTGGAGATTAAATATAGTTAGGGTTTGATTTGGGTTAGCATTTTCATGAAGCTTCTAGAAGCTTTACTTTTGTTTTATACTTAGATATTTTGGTTTGATATTTTTAGTTGATATTTCTTAACCCAACCCAAACCCTTTACCCTAGTTTATTCTCTACAAGGGTTAAGCCATCATACTTAACCCAAGGTTGGATTTGTAACCATGGACAATAATTCATTATTCATCACAAAAAGACTTCTTCTTCTTCTTCCTCTTGCAAAAAGCTTGCTAACTTTTTGCAAGTGATGAATAAAAGTGAGAAATTGAAATAAAAAGAGAGCTAAATTCCTACTTCATCATCCTCATCTATCAATTAGATTAGGGTGTTCACTTCACTAATACTTGATTAGAGAAGTGAGAGCTTGAGTTAAAGATTCTTCAAGGTAGATCATCTTCGAAAAGGAAGACTTCAAGCAAGCATGGTTTGTTAACCCTAATTATCTAGCAAAGATCCTCGCTTTAGGTTGTTCGGCACTTGTAAATTTTAAATTCGGCATAGTTGATGCTTTATAGACCCTTGTGATAGTGTCTAGTAACCCTACAGTGGTATTAGAGCCTCACTAGAGCATTAGGCGATGTGTAGACAAAATTAAAAGTCCGATTGAACCCCGAAACGCCGTATTTGACCCCCTCTCTGGAAATTTTTTAAAAAGATGGTTTTTTCCGTATTAAAAATACTCAAAAAAATTAGCAGGTGATTCTATGGATAACAGAGAAATACGAACCCCTAATTCCTTAAAGTCGCCGCGGAACCGCGGCCATAACAGGCTTTTGGCGGCTGTTCCGCGGCCGTACTTGGCTATTAGGGATAGTTGTTTCTGGGTAACATCCGCAGGTATTACTACATGCTTCTGGGAATTTTTAATATTACTCAAGTGTTTATTTTTCTGGAAATCTTTGGAATTCGTTGATTCGATTGGAAAGTTTAACATCGTTTAGTTTTTCGGGTAATTTAGAACGTGTTAAAAGGTTCGAACGGATATCAATAACTCATTTTTTTCATGACGGAAAACTTTCAAGAGCTGGATTTTTTCCTCTGTTTAAAACTTTCGGGCAATCATGCTAGTGTATCTGTGGACCCTCTAAAAGAATGTAACCTTAACTCGATTATATGACCGTCAAAACTGCCACTGAACCCTAGGGTTTGTGGTAGTTTAGCGTTGCCACATGTGAGGCGTTGGTTTGACCCTTCTACGGTTGGTTCATTGGGGCTGTGACATGTTCTGGGTTTTTTAAACTCCGCTCAAGTGTTGAGCTAATTGGAAAATCTTGGGTATTTGATTATTCGATCGGAAAGATTAACATTGTCTATTTATCTGGAATGTGATATAATATGTGGAATTCATATAGTTAGGCATGAAATGCGAAGTATGTGATATTTCGGATTTAAGATGTCTAAACTATTTGTGGATTCCAAATGTTGTAGTTTTACACTTTTTTTCTGTGACCGTAAGCGTAGTATGTGGTGTATCGCCGGCTTCGTTTCTATACATCAACGACAGTCGGGATACGCATATTTGCATACGTTGATGATATGAGATATTATGTGTTGCTGTGATATGTTATATTGGATCGTCGTGTTCTAAATAGCCGGGGGTTTTATGTGAGATGAGGATTTTTAATTTTCATTCATGTAAAATTCATTTGTATGTAATATTCTTTTATTGGGGCACTTCCAGGTTGAGAATGATGTCACCATTGTATATTATTTATTTTTCCGCATTAGGTAGACCCAAGGAGGGGAGCACAAGTAACCGGGTTCCAGGGTCCAGTGGGAGGCCACCTCGAGGAGTCAAGACCAGGTCTCCTAACCCTAGAATTGGCAGTGTTGCTTGCCGCTCTCGTAGGGGTCTAGGGATGTAGGTTTGGCTATTCATCGCGATCGTGGAATCCGTGTTTTATACAGGCTCGATGTAAAACACGGACGTCCTAGTATATCCAATATTTCATATGTTATCTTCTGCTGCAATATTCTGTGATGAGATCATATTACTGCCTGAGATGAATGCTTATACTATATATATGGTATATAAATATTACAGCTTTCGTTTCTTCTGTGATGCTTAGGAAGCATAACTGATGGGATTTATTAATGAGATTAATAAAAGAAAAAAAACCTAAAAGATGTTGTAGAATCAAAACTTTATAAAAAGGGTAGCTACAGTTCTTGCTTTGCATAGTGGTATATATGATATACCCTGCACCTTATTCGATGAGGAAAGAGCCGAGATCCTTCACCGGAAGTGACCTCTTTAGCAAAACTAGCAGATGCTACAAACTCGCGGTTTAGTTTTTGATTGCTTCTATAGTTCTTGCTTTGCATAGCGGTATATATGATATACCCTGCACCTTATTCGATGAGGAAAGAGCCGAGATCCCTTCACCGGGAGTGACCTCTTTAGCGAAACTGAAAAAGCCTCAAAGACACTCCTTTTCAAAATCACTTGTTTCTACAACGATATCAAGTTCATTACGCTCATGGTTTTCTGAAAAACCTGTGTAGCCCTCCGTCATTTCAGATAAGTACTACTTAGTATTCGTGCTACGTTTGTTGACTATGTTAAGGCGTAGTGTGCGGTAGCTAATTAGTGCTTATTTGTTAAAACATGAGATGTGATTGGATTAGGGTGGTTGTACGACTTTGTTGACTATGTTAAGGGTCGTACAGGTGGGTTTAATTCAATCGGGAAATGACGGGTTGAACTTGGCTAGCAATTATGATTTGTTGACTATGTTAAGGTCATTAGTTGCTAGGGGCAAAAGCATTATCGGGAATTTCAAGTGTTGAAATTTGCAATGAGATTGCATACCTTCTATAAGATAGTTGGATCCCGATACCCACTACGAGTAAGAGTTATTCCTGGGAGAATTTTACACAGGACAATTAACCGATCAAGTAGGTGACTAGAAAGGTGTTTACGGGGTTAAGCCTCTGGGAAAACGAGGTTTATTTTAATTAGGTCCGTGCGAAAGCACGGGGAACCTCCCTCAAAGTACTAATACTGGCCTGGCTGAAAGATTGGCGAACTTGTAAGGTGTAATTAACCCTGGCTAGTCTTTCCTTTTAAGGTTTGAAGGAAGATTTGATAAAAACAGTGGGAGACATCCTGATTAGATAAGATAATAACCAATCTAATCTTGCAAGAGCATACACTAAAGTGTTTCCTTCTCTCTCTCTCCAGGTAGCGACCATGTCAAGCCTTAATCAAGATAATAATACGAATGTATTGACTGAACCCGGTTATTATACTGAGCAGGGGAACGTTGGTCCCATTCTTTCTTATAAGTGTTATAAGACTGAGCAGGAAATAGGAGAATATCTGGATTCTCACACCGCCCAAACGAAAAACAAGCATGCTGATGCATCTTCTTCGGAAGTGTTAGTTATTGAGAACTGTTTCTCAGTTCACTCTACGTCCTGGGTATTAGATACCGGATCAGGAACCCACATATGTAATATGTTACGTGGGCTAGGTAAAGGTAGAGAACTGGGAATGGGTGATCATTCCGTAACAGTAGAGAATGGTGCAAATGTTGCAGCCAAAGCAGTTGGCGAATATCACATAGTATTACCAAATGGTAATACATTGGTTCTGAACGAGTGCTATTACATTCCGATCCTGATATGCAATATTATATCAGTTTCTTTATTGAATAAAGAAGGAAATAATTTTGTAATACAGGATAATGTTATGAACATATTCCTGAATCAAAAGTTGATTGGATCAGGATCGTTAAATAATGGCATGTTCGTTCTAAATCAAACTACAATTCTTAATGTACAGAACACAAACAAGAGGAAAAGTTCATAAATGAACTAATCCTTCTTGTGGCATTGTAGACTAGGTCATATCAATACGACACGGCTAGCTAAATTGCATAAGGATGGATATTTGAATCCGTTCGAATTATTATCTTATGACACTTCCCAGTCATGTCTCAAAGGCAAAATGACCAAAACTCCGTTTAGTGGACACGGAGTAAGAGTTACAGAACTCTTAGGGATGATACATAGTGATGTATGTGGACTCATGTCTACAAATGCCAGGAATGGTTCTTCCTACATCATTACATTCACTGACGATCTCTCAAGATACGGACATGTGTTCCTGATGAAACACAAGTCTGAAGCTTTTCAGAAATTCAGGGAATATAAGCACGAAGTAGAGAACCAAACGGGCAAAAGTATTAAAATCCTTCGATCTGATCGAGGAGGAGAATACTTGAGCAATGAGTTCCTGGACTATTTAAAAGAGAATGGGATTCTCTCTCAGCTTACTCCTCCTTATACACCACAGCACAACGGTGTATCAGAGCGGAGGAATCGCATCTTATTAGATATGGTGCGCTCTATGATGAGCAATGCTGAGTTGTCTATTTCCTTCTGGGGTTATGCGCTTGAGACAGCAGCATACCTATTGAATCAAGTTCTATCTAAATCTATACCTACCACACCATATGAGATATGGAGTGGGAAGAGACCGTATCTTAAACGAGTTAAGATATGGGGTTGTCCGGCCTATGTCAAAAGGCAAAATCCGGACAAACTCGAGGCACGATCAGTTCTTTGCAAGTTTGTGGGATATCCTAAGAATTCCCAATGATATTTTTTCTACCATGCTGAAGAACAAAAAGTGTTTGTTTCTCAATATGCCAGCCTTTTAGAAAAGGAATTTCTTGTTAAAGAAATTAGTGGCGAAGAGGTTGAGCTGGAAGAGGTTCCAGCACCACAAACTATAACTGAAGATTTAGTGGAACCAAATGATTCAGTAGTTCCCAACGAACCTCAGCCTCTCCGCCGATCTAGTAGGGTTTCTCATCCACCTGAGAGATACTACGGTTTTCTCGTTGATGGTGGGAGCGAGGATTGCATCATGTAAGATGATGACCCGACTAGTTTCGAGCAGGCCATCACGAGTGGGGACTCTGTGAAGTGGCTGGATGCAATGCGATCTGAGATGGAATCCATGTACACCAACAAAGTATGGACTTTGGAAGTTTCTCAGGGGTAAAACCCATTGGGAGCAAATGGATCTTTAAGAAGAAACTTAGTGTAGATGGAAAAGTGGAGACTTTAAAAGCTAGACTTGTTGCAAAAGGTTTTCGTCAATGACCAGGTGTGGATTATGACGAAACCTTTTCTCCAGTGGCTATGCTTAAGTCTATCCGGATCTTACTTGCCATTGCTGCATACCATGACTACGAAATCTGGCAAATGGATATTAAGACCGCCTTTCTAAATGGTGATTTAGAGGAGTGCGTATACATGACTCAGCCAGAGGGCTTCGTAGATAGTGGGAGCAACGGAAAGGTGTGCAAGCTGCTTAAATCCATCTACAGGTTAAAGAAGGCATCGCGGAGTTGGAACATCTGCTTTGATATTGTAGTCAAAAAGTTTGACTTCATCAAAAACGTAGATGAATCTTATATATATAAAAAGGTTGCAGAGAGTAAGGCTGTCTTCCTCGTATTATACGTCGATGACATACTCTTGATAGGAAATGATGTTCCTATGCTGCAATCGGTCAAGCTCTTCTTATCATAAAAATTCTCAATGAAAAATCTAGGTGATGCTTCCTGCATACTGGGAATAATGATCTATAGAGATAGACCTAAACAGATACTGGGATTGTCCCAATCCAGGTACATTGGCACCAAACTAAAGAGGTTTAGTATGGAAGAATCCAAGCGTGGGAACCTACCCATGATCTCTGGACTCACTCTCTCTAAAGAGATGTCTCTCAAGTCTGATTTGGAAAGAGTTCGCATGCAAGGGATACCCTATGCTTCGGCAGTAGGCTCTATCATGTATGCGATGCTATGTACCAGATCCGATGTAGCATACTCACTAAGTATAGTGAGTAGGTATCAAGCAGATCCTGGAGAGAGTCACTGGATAGCTATGAAGAACATTCTCAAGTACTTGAGAAGGACTAAAGAGATGTTCTTGGTGTATGGTAACGGAGAACTCCAGGTAGAGTCCTTTACCGATTCAAGCTTCCAAAGTGATAAGGACGACTCTAAGTCGCACTCGGGATTTGTTTTTACCCTCAATGGAGGGGCGGTGTGTTGGAAGAGTTCCAAACAGGAAACCGTTGCAGACTCGATGATGGAGGCTGAATACATCGTTGCCAACGATGCTGCAAAAGAGGCTGTCTGGATGAAGAAGTTCATTACTGAACTTGGTGTGGTTCCATCCATTGAGCATCCAATACCTTTGTATTGTGATAACAATGGAGCTGTGGCTTTGGCCAAGGAACCCAGGTCCCATCAGAAGTCCAGACATATTCTGAGGCGGTATCACCTGATCCGGGAGATAGTTGATCGCCGGGAGATTGAGGTCAGGAGAGTTGATACGAAGGACAACACTGCGTATCCACTCACGAAGGCCATTCCTCAGACACAGTTTGAGAGACTCCTCGGGATGTTGGGTGTGAGATACTACAACAGCTGGCCTTAGTGCAAGTGGGAGATTGTTTGTTATATATATTCCCTAGAGGCCATTGTTGAACATATGATGTATATTATAGTGGATGCTTGGATATATATAGAGAGGACTTTCTTGCTCGACATGAAAGTATGCTATTTGGTTTCACTTTATCTTAACATGTTGACTTATATTAGTTTACTGTCTTGCTCTCACATGTTGATAAAGCCCTTAGGATATGTAATCGACTACTGGGACTATGATGAGATCATACTAGTGGGGCCACGGTAGTCTATCAGTACATCCTATAATTGTTCCTAGTCGAGGGTGTATCTGAAGGGTTCCGGCAGTGCTCCGGCCATCAAAACGCGGCCAAAATGCGGAATAAAAATTTCTAAAACCGGCGCTATCGTTACCCGAATCCCGGATCGACCTTAAACCCTAAGCTAGCAAACTAACTAAGAGTTAGAATCGTTATACCGAGTTGATCCGAGTCCTTCGGTCTTCATTCCAAGCACCTAAGGGTTCTTTGACGAAATTTGGTTGCCGGTCTTCCTTCATCTCCGATGATCTACCCGAGGGAAATGGCGCAAGCTCCAACCTCGACAAACGAGGTAACCTACGCTCCAAAGTCTCTAGCGATGGAGAGTGGGGGTGTATGAAAATATCACTACAATTTTCTCTCAACACATATGCTCAATGATCAATGCAAGAAGAAGATGGAAGAGGTAAGGAAAACTTTTTGCATGAACTAGAATGGCTAAGGCTTTTCTGAACTTGAGAGAGTGAGAGAGTTGGCTAGCATAATATGTAATGAGCCAAAATGAAACTAACCCCATCATGGAAGTGGCTGTCCCCCCCTCTCTCTCCCATCAAAAAAATATCATTTTCCAATTAACCAATAAACAATGCCAAACATACTCAAGCCCATACCATGGTCATGTTCATGCCACCTCACACCTTCCACCTCATTATTAAACAAAATGAATTTCTATAAATGGAAAATCAAATAATGAGGTGGCAAAGATTCTAGAAGATATTCCATATAAAATACGGAATACTTCCCGGTACATGTATCGAAATACATATACGCGTATTCATACAAAAATACGAATAGCCAAGAGAGAAAATAAATAGCGAACAATAATACTAGAATACATATATATAAATACATATGTAAATTATTAAATCAAAACCTGATTTAATAAATTGGCTTAATCCTAAGCCGCTAGTATTATCAACCATCCAATTAAAGTCTGCACAGCATGCACATATTTAATCGGACACCTGTATGTACCAACATACGCCATGTACACCATATTGCCTGAACCGTGAAAACCCTCTATGTGGGACTCTAAAGACTCGTCAATACGCTGGCAGTGGGTTTAATTACAAGCACGTCAGCGGCACTAGCTGTACGTAACGGCTACCAAGGTATTGAGCGAAAGGGAGGCCGACGAGCAAACTCATGCAAAATCCCTACTGAGCCTGACAGTGACAATATCCACACAGTCCGGTCTGTTCGTCTAAGAGTATCGCATATCGAGTTTAGGGGGTGGATAAAGTCAGACCCCCAACAACGCGATATTTAGTGTCGGCATGAAACCCCATCACCACCTGAGAAACTATTGATCCTGGATCGATAATTCTCGTCCACCGTGGCCACGGATTTTTGGTGATGGCCATCCGTACACAACGCGACATCAACCCCCAATACCGGGAGAGACGAATCCCCGACGATCCGATCACTGCCTCCATATGGCTCAGGACTGTACCCAACTAAAACCTGTTTGCACGACTCCTTTGAGCCGTGGTAGGGTAGTAATCAAAGCACAGTGGGAACTCATATGGGACAAATGACGATCTCAGGTCGACAGACTAACCTGTACACATGTCATATGGGAACTGCTATCTGACAATAGGTATAATACCAACTAGCAGGTTCCCGGTGAGTCTGTCCTGTGCACTCATAACCCAATGAGCACCTGTATACTATCTTAGGTGAACATACTAACACCAATGGCTTGTGAGACCTGGCCACCGCCCCTCGTCGGGGTCTCGATCAGTATACACTAGTCTACACTGGAGTATCGATGCCCGGTCTCGATACTCCTACAACTAGGGATATTTAAGGATGTGCTTATAGACCCCAGCTCCCACATATATGATCGCCATCATAATGCTGGCAGTCAAGCAAGAATCCTATGGGCTCTATTAACACCTATATGATGATAAAGACAAACCAGATAGTATACTATCATCTTGAGTAAGACTGTTTTATCGGTATAGGTCCTCACTCAATCATCATAATCACAAATCCGCGACTATGATAATTGCCTTGAGGGCACTATAGCCAACAATCTCCCACTTACACTTAAGGCCAATTATTGCGATGTCGCATACTCACAGCCCGTGTGATACCGAACACCCAACTTCTCTACTAATCAGTTTTGCAAAGCCCGTTTGCGAAAATGATTGCGTTTGAGAAATAGCCTCAGTGAGTGGATCCGTTCCAATGTTTTTTTCTGTATCTCTCTATGTCTCAACTTCGCGGAGAAAACTATCTCCCGAAATGAGCAATACCTGTCTTAGAATTTGTCTGGATATCTGATGGGATCCAGTTCACAAATGAACTCCAAATCCAGCAAACTAATTAGACTGTATCGTCCACTGAATTTAATCAGTATCCTGCGCCATACCTTTCCTCAGTATCCGCTTGGACCACCCGTCCAACATACTGTCCCTCAAAAGAGGGAAAAACTATAACTCTGACAGTCACTCTGTCATCTAGGTCACCTTGGAAGCCTGATATGATAACCGTCTCCAGAAAGAGGCTGTCGTTACCATATCCCAAGAACTTTCACTTATGTTCATAAACTGCTTCCCAATGTTTCTTCAGGATTGGATATGTTTATTGCAGCTAGTGCAAAAACAACATCTTGTGTGGTACTTGACATTTCATGATTGACTCAATTGCCTAAGTAAGTGATATGCTAATCATGCAGACCCCTCTCCTCTTTAGTCTATAAGACACCTTCAGAGAGGGTGACTCCATCAACTGCAGGTACTCCACCATGCCAGGAGTCGTCCATCCTAAAATCCCTTTAGAATAATGTCAAAATACCCAGATTGGGATACTTCCCAAATCTAGATCTAGTAACCAGAAAACCTGATATTATATCCATATCCTATGTGGAGAAACAACTATGTGACAACCACAGTATAACCGAACGTAGTATAGGAATATCTTTTCCTATCAAGTGCATGTCATCCTAATACCTGGACATCACTCTCTACTACCTTCTTAGCAGATCCATCTCCTATTCTGATGAAGTCAAGACCTTTGACTGTCACATCAAAAAATAGATGATCTATTTCTGCTATACCTGCTTTAGTCTGTAAATAGACATAAGCTACTTGCCTACTATGCTTCCGCTGCTCCCACTGACTATAACCCTCCGGCAGAGTCATATACACGTATACTTCCAAAACTAGTTTAGAACAACGCTATACTCATCCTCCTGCTGAGTCTTATTGTCTAGAACAGCAGTAATGGCAAGTCTGGGTAAACAAGAACCTCCCTGTCACCGTCTCTGAGAAGACCAAATTACCTCTCGGGTGCCTGAGGTTTCCCACCAAAATCTGTGGAGTGGCTAATGGAACGTCGAAACTAATTGAATCGTTAGGTTCTATTAAATCATCAGTGATCGTTTGTGGTTCTTGAATCACTTCCAGTTCTACCATACTCCCACTATTGTTTTTCTGAAAAAAATCCATTTTACTAAAACTGTGGCGAGGCAAGAACAATATAAATATTGATCTTCCTGATGGTAGAAAGTTATCCCTCGTCAAAGCCTGGGATAACCCACGAACAGCCATTACTAAAGCGTGCCTTGAGTTTATCCGGATTCTGGTTTTAAGCATCAGCCGGACAACTCCCTATACCTTAACATCGTTAAGATATAAATTGATTCTATATATATCCAATATAGAAACAAAAGCACTAATTTAATGGGAACCAGATTCAAATCATGCAGCTGTCTCCAGTGCATATCAACCAAATGGAAGAAGGCCATTTAGCATTACTCATCTAGGAGTGCATCCTTATATGAGTAGCCCGAAAGAGAAGCAAGTTCTCAAAATCATTACTATCAATGGAATACCAAACACAAGTATCTACATCTTCGACTTCCTCGAAGAATCCTGATACTTCAAACAAATGGTTCTCTACTTTATTCTTATACCTATAACTTCTCAAAATCTGAACCATGCACTTCAATGAAATACATGTCTAGAATCAGAGAAGTTATGAGTAAACAGAATACAGTGCGAGTACCAACCCCATTGTCCTAATGGACACTGGAAAGCATACAATATTTTGTATAAGTTCCCTGAGTTCAATAACTCAAACCCTGTGCGTCATAGGTTGAAAAACTGTACTATGGTTAAGAAGAATTACACCGCTGTTTAATGCACCTTACTTAATCACCAGCTGATATAGGTAAATTTCATAGACATAATATCAAAAATTTATATCTCACTTTATAAAATAAATGTACAGATATACCAGTTTGAAATTGGTGCATAACAACGGATATTCAAAACCAAATATTTGCCATCCGGCAAAATCCAGACGATTTCCTCAAATATCACCAATTACAACGAATTTCGATATAATGAGGATCTAATCACCCAATTCTCAATATCTTACTCCCACTCACCATCCGTAATAACATGCAGATGTGAGAAAATGATCTGGTAAATACATACCCTGGAGTTAGATTCTAATTGGGAAAACAGTTTTCAATTAATATCGCACAGTCAGACTAAAACATGAAAATGTTTCAAAAGGGTTAACTGGTATTCCTAGTAACGCCTCTTCCATTATCCTGATTCACGACAGTAACCATATACTTGTCTGCCCTCTCTGCAATCCCTTTATTATGTCTTTACTTATTACCTTCTGTACACCTCTTTTACGCTAATTGGTTTTCTTCATTCCCTACCTTTCGGCACCAGCCTAAGGTTTGGAAGAAGACTATCCAATAAGCGTAATAGGTGTACTCTCCTAATCCTAGGAGCCCTCGCAACTTGAGAGAAGGTAAAGAGAAAAGACAACCGAATAATCTTATTCAATCTCTCCAGAACCAGAATCCATCCTTGAAAAAGTTCCTTCGAGTTCGTATGTAACTATACGATAGATTTATCTAATGGAAGTGGATATCCGTAGTGATACGGAGTGTTCTAGAGAAAAAGCAAAGTGGATGTAGGAGTGGCAGGGGTATACACGGTTTTTTGTCGTGAATGATGGTGATCGCAATTTCCTTTGCCATTATTCTAATCCCTTTATATGTCTTTACTTATTACCTTCTGTACACCACAGTTAAGCTTGTTGGTTTTCTTCCTTCCCTACCGTTCGGCACCTGCCTATGGTCTGGAGGAAGACTATCCAATAAGCTCAATAGGTGTACCCTCTTCTAATCCTAGGAGCCCTCACAACCTGAGAGAAGGTAAAGAGAAAAGACAACCGAATAATCCTATTCAATCTCTCCAGAACCAGAATCCATCCTCGAAAAAGTTCCTTTGAGTTCGTATGTAACTATACGATGGATTTATCCAATGGAAGTGGATGTTCGTAGTAATACGGGGTGTTCTGGAGAAATGCAAAGGTGATATAGAAGTGGCAATGATATATGCGACACCGTGACATTCCAAAAGTCAAAGTATTTTAAGAAGGTTCGGTCAACTTGGTTTCATGAGTTTTAGTCAAAGGTTGGGTCATAGTCGGAGCCAGAGAGAGAGAGAGAAGAAACACTCAACGTGCACTCTAATCTAAATCAGAATGGTTAATCATTTTATTTAATCAGGATGGATCCCACTGTTTCCTCGAATTCTCCTCCAAACCTAAAAGGAGAATTAGTCGGAATCACCCGAGGAGTAATCCTACTCATCAGTGGGAATCGGGATCCAACTATCATCGTATGGTAACTTGATGGAAGCCACTCAAGTTACCACACTCTAGAAGGTATGCGCTGTAGGGTTACTAGGCACTCTAATAAGGATCTACAAGGCATCAACCATGCCGGATTAAAATTTTAGCCGTGCCGAATAACTCTAAACAAGATCTTTACTAGAAAATTAGGTTTTCAAATGCAAGTTAAACTCATTAACTCTAAGTGAATACGAAATACAACTTTTGTAGATCGGTCCTTCACTTCTTAAGCTCCTTGTAGTAGTCCCTTCGCTGCGATCATCGAACATCCGGACTCTTAGACGGCTCCATGAGAAAAGGCAACGGAATTGCTTGTAGTCTTCGAGGCCGAAGATGATCTACGTCGAGGGAATACGAACTCAAGCTTCTACTTCAGTAACCAAAGAATTAGTGAAGCAAACACCCTAAACTAAAGTGCTAGTCTAGTAGAGGATGGTGAGATAGGAAATGGGTACACTTTAGAATTTCTTTTCTCACTTTGTATCTTTCTCTTTTTCAAACCCTAGAAAGAAAATCAAGGAGGAAGAAGATGAGCTCAAATGAGAATGAAACTTTTCAAGAGAGAGAATGAGCTAACCATGGTGAGTGAGTATTATACACTTAATTCATGTAGAGACATAACCATGGCTAAATATATTGGTTAGGTTAAATAATATCCAAAGCAAAACAAAAAGGGTTGAATTTGTCAAAGCACTCACAAGCTTCTACAAGCTTCATGCATTTAACAAATATTCACTAATTTTGTATTTACTTTGAATATTAAAAACCATACCAATGTATATATAATGGTGTATGTCTCATACACCCATGACAAGTGTATCAACAACCATGATACAAATAGTAAACACAAATAAATATATATCACATATATATCAAGCTGTGCACAAGTGAGAAAAAATGAATGCTTAAGTGAACCAATGTTAGTTAATGTAAATTAGTATATCACATATACAATTATACACTAAATTATTAAATCAACACTTGACTTAATAATCCGGTTATATCACATATAACCGACTAACATCCAATGTATCGACTTATCGAATCAACACTTGATTCGATATCCCGGTTATATCGCATATAACCGATCGATACAAACATTGCGAGAATAGAATACGGTATCACATACTCGCATTATTATCGGTCCCGCACATATCACATATGCGCTCCTATTTCATTTTGCCTGAGCCAGTATAACCTCTATGTAGGATTCTAAAGACTCGTCAATACACCGGCAGTAGGTGATGATCATATCAAACACCCACAAGCCTTCAGCGGTACTAGCTGGACGTAACGGCTATCCGGGTATTGAGCGATCAGAAGATCAGCAAGCAAGCCCGCTCCAACTCCTGCAAAAGCCTGATAGTGACACTACCGTACAGTCCGGTCTCCTCGTCTGATATGTCGCATCTCAAGTCTAGGGGTGGTAAACGTCAGACCCCAATAACCGATAAGTCATGCCGATATGAGGCTCATAACGGGTCGAGAAACTACTGGTAACACTTACCAATAAATCTCTAAACCAGCTCTGGCCAGGGACTTCCCTGTTTTGGCCAATCGAGCATAGCGCAACATCAACCCCCAATACCGGGAGATGAAACCCCTCCTATCGCTCATTGCCTCCATGTGACTCGGGACTGTACCCAAAAACCACCGTTTTGCATGCCCTCTTGAACGTGGTAAGATGGAAATCAAAGAACAGTAGGAATCACACAAGGCCCTATGATGATCTCGGGTCTACAGACTAACCTGTACCAGTGTCACCAGAGAACTGCCATCTGACGTAAGGTATAATACCATCTGGGAGTTCTCGGCGAGTCTGTCCAGTGTACCCAGTCTCCACTGAGCACCCGTATATCATCTCTGATGTCAAACACCAATGGATATGGGATCACCCATCGCCCATCTGTATGGGTCGAGAAGGTATACGCTAGTCTACTCTTGTATATCGATGCCCCGTCTCGATACACCCACGACTAGGGACCTTGAAGGATGTACTTATGGACTACCATGTCCCCACTAGCATGATCCGCATCATAGTCCAGGTAGTCAAGTACACATCTTAAGGGCTTTACCAACATGTAACAGAGAGACAATCAGTATACACGTTAAGGTAAAGAGTAACCAGATAGCATACTATCATGTCAAGCAAGAAAGTCCTCCCTATATATGTCCAAGCATCCACTACAATATACATCATATGTATAGTAATGGCCTCTAGGGCATACATATAACTAACAATCTCCCACTTGCACTAGGGCCATCTGATAACAGTGGTTGTAGTATCTCATGCTCAACCATCCCATAATAGTTTTTCTCTGGGAAAAATCCTTTGTGAGTGGATCCGCCGTATTGTCCTCTGAGTCTACTCTCCTGACCTCGATCCCCTGGAGATCAACCATCTCTATGATCAGGTGACACTGCCTTAGAATATGTCTGGATCACTGATGGGACGGGCGCTCCTAGGCTAAAGCCACAACTCCATTGTCTCACAATGGTAGGAACGAAGTTCATCTCATGAACTAATATACACCCAGACTACCTCTTTGGTAGCATCTTTGGTAGCGATGTATCCAGCCTTTATCGTCTAGTATGCCACGGTATCTAGCTTGGAACTCTTCCAACATACCGTCCCTTTACTGAGGGTAAAGACAATGCCTGGGACTGACATTCAGTCGTCCTTATCACCCTGGAACCTTTCCAGTGATTCTCTCCAGGATCAATTGATATCATCTCACTACAACTAGTGAGTATCCTAACATCTAATTAGATCTATCTCATTGATCCAAAACCCATGATTTAGTAGGTATCGCTTTAATCCTATGTGGAGAATCATTGTGATAAGCGGAGATTGACTGAGC
The DNA here is from genome assembly GCA_030015575.1 of Agapanthus africanus. NCBI lineage: Eukaryota > Viridiplantae > Streptophyta > Magnoliopsida > Asparagales > Amaryllidaceae > Agapanthus > Agapanthus africanus. The sequence continues at coordinate 294,450,849 of JASDDO010000029.1, forward strand.
GTAGCATAGGAAACTCTTTTCCTATCCAGAGTATGTTATCCACGCATTCTACGAGGATCTCCACCATACTCTCTACTACCCATTTTGTATATACAAGGTTCATTTACCATTTTGATGAAGTCAAACTCTTTGACTACCACATCAAAACAGACGTTCCAACTCCGCGATGCCTGCTTTATCACATAAAACATCTTGCACATGTTTCCGCTGCTCCCACTGTCTACGAAGCCCTCTGACTGTGTACTTATAGACGCTCTCTTCCAAATCATCATTTAGAAAAGCAGTCATGACACCCAACCGCCAGATATCGTAGTCATGGTATGTAGCCGTGGCAAGTAGGATCTGGATGGACTTAAGCATAGCTACTTAGAAAAGGTTTCATCATAATCCATACCTGGTCAATGATGCAAACCTTTAACAAGTCTAGCTTTGAAAGTCTCAACTTTTCGATGTACACCAAGTAATCTTCTCAAGATATACTTGCTCCTGATGGGGATTTAACCCTTCAGATAAAGCAACCAAAGTCCATACTTTGTTGGTGTATAAGGATTCCATCTCAGATCACTAAGCATCCAGCCATTCTTACGGAGTCCCACTCCTGATGGCCAGCTCAAAACTAGTTGGGTCATCATCTCATGATACAATCCTCGCTCCCACTGTCATAGAGAAACCGAAGTATCTCTTAGGTGGGTGAGGAACCCTACTAGATCAGCGGAGAGGCTGAGGTTCGTTGGTTACTATTGAATCCTTCGTTTCTACCAAATCGTCAGTGTAGTTTGTATAGATGGAACTCCTTCCAGTTCTACCTCATGAACACAAATTTGTTTCCAAAATAAATTCCTTTTTCCCAAAAAGGTGGCATGCCGAGAAACGAAACATCTTTTGTTCCTCGGTGTGGTAGTAGATATTCCTTTGCGAATGATTGGGATATCCAACAAACTTCCACAGGACTAACTTTGCCTCGAGCTTGTCCGGATTTCACTTTTAGACATAGACCGGACAACCCCAAATCTTAACTGACTTAAGAGATGGGCTCTTCCCTTACCATATCTCATATGGAGTGGTAGGCACCTGATTTGGTTGGAACGCCATTTAATAGGTATGCAGCTTCACAAGTGCATAACTCCCGAAAGAAAACAGGTAACTCAGTAGTACTCATCATAGAGCACACCTTATCATATAGGGTGTGATTGCTCCTTCCCGATACACCGACGTGCTGTGGTGTATACGGAGGAGTAATGCTGAGAGAGAATCTCATTCTCCTTTCAAATAATCCAGGAATTTCGTGCTCAGGTATTCTCCTCCTTGATCACATCAAAGGACATAATACTTATACCCATTTTGGTTCTCTACTTCCTAACTTATATTCTGTGAATATCTCAAAAACTTCGGACTTGTGTTTCAACAGGAACATATGTCTGAATCTTGAGAGATCATCAGAGAATGTAATGAAGTACAAAGAACCGGTCTTGGCATGTGTAGACAGGGGACCTTCATACATCAACATGTATCATCCCAAGAGTTCACTAACTCTTTCTCTGCTTCCTATAAACAGAGCTATGGTCATCTTTTCTCTGTGACATGACTGGCAAGTTTCACAAGATGTAAATTCAAACTAATTTAAATATGCATCTATATGTAACTTCAGCTAGTCGGGTCGCATTGATATGACCTAGTCTACAATACCTCAAGAAGGATTCATTCATTTCTGAACTCTTCCTGTTGTGTGTGTTCTGTATACTAAGAACTGTAATTTGATTTAGAACGCCAATGCTTTTAGATAACGTGCCTGAACCGATCAACTCTTGATATAGGAAATGTTCAAAACATTATCCAACAATACAAAATTATATCCTTTCTTTACTAATAAAGAGACTGATATGATTTTGTATATCAGGTTCGGTATCGAATAACATTCGTTCAGAATCAATGTATTCTGGTAATACTGGGTGATAGTGACCAACAGACTTGGCTGCAACACTTGCACCGTTTTCTATCTCATGAAACTTATCACCCGTTCTCAGTTCTCTACCTATCTGTAGCCCATGTAACATATTATATATGCGGGATCCTGATCCGGTATCTCATACCCAGGACGTAAAGGATACTGAGAAACAGTTCTCTGTAATGAATACACCCGAAGATGATGCATCAGTATGCACTTTCTTCGTTTGGGCGGCACGGGAATTCTGCTAATCCCCTATTTCCTGCTCTGTCTTATAACAATTATAAGTTGGAGCGGGACCAACGTTCCCCAGCGCAGTATAACAAGCGGGTTCGGTCAATACATTCGTTTTATTATCTTGATTAAGGCGTGATATGGTCGCTACCTGGAGAGAGAGAGAAGAAAACACTCAGCGTATGCTCTTGCAAGATCAGATTGGTTATTATTTTATCTAATCAGGATGGCTCCCACTGTTTTTATCAAATCTTTCTTCAAACCCTAAAAGGAAAGACTAGCCGGGATTAATTACACCCTACAACTTCGCCAATCTTTCAGCCAGGCCAGTGTCGGTACTTTGAGGGAGGTTCCCCGTGCTTTCGCATGGACCTAATTAAAGTAAACCACATTTTCCCACAGGCGTAACCCCGTTGACACCTTTCTAGACACCTACTTGATCGGCTAATTGTAATGTGTAAAACTCTCCCAGGAGTAACAATTACTCGCAGTGGGTATCGGGATCCAACTATCTCGTAGAAGATATGCAATCTCATTACAAATTTCAACACTTGAAATTCCCGATAATATTTTGCCCCTAACGTGCTATGACCTTGACGAAAGCAAACAAACCATAGCCCGCTAGTCAAGTTCAACCCATACATTTCTTGACTGAATTAAACCCACCCGCACGACCCTTGACGAAAGCCAACAAAGCCATACGACTCCCCTAATCCAGTCGCATCATATGTAGCAGATAAGCAGCATATAGCTTCCGCACACTACACCTTGACGAAAGCCAACAAATGCAGCACGAATACTATATACAACTTATCTGAAATGACGGAGGGCAACGACAGGTTTTTCTGAAAACCTATTGCGTAATGAACTTGATATCGTTGTAGAATCATGTGAATTTTGAAATGGAGTGATTTTGAGGTTTTTATTAGTTTTGCTAAAGAGGTCACTCCCGGTGAAGGGATCTCGGCTCTTTCCTTATGGAATAAGGTGCAGGATATATCATATACATCACTATGCAAAGAAAAACTCCAAAAGCAATCAAAAGCAAAACTCCAAAAGCATCTGCCAGTTTTGCTAAAGAGGTCACTCCCGGTGAAGGGATCTCGGCTCTTTCCCCATCGAATAAGGTGCGGGATATATCATATATATCGCTATGCAAAGAAAAACTGTAGCTACCCTTTTTGAAAAATTTGATTCTACAACATCTTTTAGGTTTCTTTTCTTTCATTAATCACATTAATGAAGTCCCATCAGTTAAGTCACCTAAACATCACAGATAAATACGACGTACACTTATGCCATCCGCATTCGCCTCGATGTCCCATCGTGCACCGTTAGGTTAGGTAACTAACGGCAGAGCAGGGCAGGGCTAGCGCGGGTGTAAAACATAAGTAACGTATATATAATATATCATATATACTATATACAGTATTTATCATAGCACATCAAATGATCACATCAAAGATATCGCAGCAGAAGAAACATATGAAACATTGGATATACTAGGTAGTCTGTGTTTTATTTTGAGCCTCTATAAAACACGGATTCCACGGTCTCAATAAATAGCCAAACCCACACCCCTAGACCCCTACGAGAGCGGCAAGCAACCCTACCAATTCTAGAGTTAGGAGACCCGGACTCGACTCCTCGAGTTGGTCTCCCACTGGACCCTAGAACCCGGTTACTTGTGCTCTCCTCCTTGGGTCAATCCTAGTGCGGAAAAGTAAATAATATATAAATGGTGACATCAACCTCATCCCGGAAGTGCCCCAATAAAAGAATATTACATACATTAAATTTACATGAATGAAAATAAAAACTCTCATCTCACATAAAACCCCCGGCTTTTCAAAACACGACGATCCAATATAACATATCCAGCAACACATAACATCACATGTCATCAACGTAAGTAAATATGCGCATCCCAATTGTCGTTGACATATAGCAACGAAACCGACGATATCACATATTAGACTTACGGTCGTAGAAAAGAAAGTGTAAAACTAAAACAGTTGGAATCCGCAACCTCCTTAGACATCACATGCCTAACAATTATAAACCCCGCATTTTAGTCTCCATATTGAAAACACTTTTCAATATCGATTCGGGCAATTCAACAAGATTCCCGATAAGTGATCGAATACTCGTCGCAAACTTTAGTAGACGGCCGCACCCCCGGATGTTGTCGACGAAGTGCATTAAGGCGGAACACCGCTGCCGCGAGCACCCGAACGGATGCTTTTTGGCGACGGGGTTCTCCTACAGTCACTTGGTCGGGGCTATGGGGCATGGCTGTCTATTAAGTTTACTCGGCGAGTATCCGCGTACGCTACGTGATTGCGACGGACTTTTGATCGCATCAAAATTCTGTGGCAACCGATCATCTGAGACTAAACTGTTATGTTTATAACATTCAAATTAGTTATCTCATAACTACTTGTGGATTCCAAATATTGTATCACATTCCAGATAAATAGACAATGTTAAACTTTCCGATCGAATGATCAAACACCTAAGTTTTCCATCTAGTTCTCAACATTTGAGGGGAGTTTAAAAACATCCATCACATGCCACAGTACCAATGGTCCAGCCGTAAAAGGGTCAAGCCAACGCCTCACATGTGGCACGCCGTACTGCCCCAAACCCTAAGGTTCAAAAGGTAGTTCAAGACAGTCACATAATCGAGTTAAGGTTTGTTGTCTTTTAGAGGGCCCATCGCGTAACTTGCACGACCTAGACGTTCATAAACAAACGGAAAAATCCAACACTTAGAAATTTTCCGGGTCGAGAAAAAGTGAGTTATTGATATCCGTTCGAACTTTTTAACACGTTCTAAATATCCGGAAAACAAAACGAAATTAAATATTCCGATCGAATCAACGAATACAAAATAAACCCCAGAACACTCAACACATGAGTCAGAATAAAAAATACCCAGAAAGATATACTCACAGAAATAAACATTACTGTAGAAAAACAAAAGCCCATTGCTACAGTACGGCCGCGGATCCACGGCCAAAGAGAGGTATGGCCGCGGTTCCGCGGTGGGTTTTACTGTTCATGGGTTCGTTTTCTACAGTAATGTTTATATTTACCTGCAGATTTTTGTAGGTATTTTTAATTCAGAATAATCACAGATTTGAAAAAATGTACAGAGAGGGGTATAATTTGACGTTTTCGGGTTCGATCGAAGTTTTAACTTCGTTAACACATCGCTTAATGTTCTAGCTAGGCTCTGATACCACTGTAGGGTTACTAGGCACTCTAATAAGGATCTACAAGGCATCAACCATGCCGGATTAAAATTTTAGCCGTGCCGAATAACTCTAAACAAGATCTTTGCTAGAAAATTAGGGTTTCAAAAGCAAGTTAAACTCATTAACTCTAAGTGAATACAAAATACAACCTTTGTAGATCGGTCCTTCACTTCTTAAGCTCTTTGTAGTAGTCCCTTCGCTGTGATCATCGAACATCCGGACTCTTGGACGGCTCCATGAGAAGAGGCAACGGAATTGCTTGTAGTCTTCGAGGCCGAAGATGATCTACGTCGAGGGAATACGAACTCAAGCTTCTACTTCACTAACCAAAGAATTAGTGAAGCAAACACCTTAAACTAAAGTGCTAGTCTAGTAGAGGATGGTGAGATAGGAAATGGGTACACTTTAGAATTTCTTTTCTCACTTTGTATCTCTCTCTTTTTCAAACCCTAGAAAGAAAATCAAGGAGGAAGAAGATGAGCTCAAATGAGAATGAAACTTTTCAAGAGAGAGAATGAGCTAACCATGGTGAGTGAGTATCATATACTTAACTCATGTAGAGACATAACCATGGCTAAATATATTGGTTAGGTTAAATAATATCCAAAGCAAAACAAAAAGGGTTGAATTTGTCAAAGCACTCACAACCTTCTACAAGCTTCATGCATTTAACAAATATTCACTAATTTTGTATTTACTTTGAATATTAAAAACCATACCAATATATATATATATAAATATAATGGTGTATGTCTCATACACCCATGACAAGTGTATCAACAACCATGATACAAATAGTAAACACAAATAAATATATATCACATATATATCAAGCTGTGCACAAGTGAGAAAAAATGAATGCTTAAGTGAACCAATGTTAGTTAATGTAAATTAGTATATCACATATACAATTATACACTAAATTATTAAATCAACACTTGACTTAATAATCCGGTTATATCACATATAACCGACTAACATCCAATGTATCGACTTATCGAATCAACACTTGATTCGATATCCCGGTTATATCGCATATAACCGATCGATACAAACATCGCGAGAATAGAATACGGTATCACATACTCGCATTATTCTCGGTCCCGCACATATCACATATGCGCTCCTATTTCGTTTTGCCTGAGCCAGTATAACCTCTATGTAGGACTCTAAAGACTTGTCAATACGCCGGTAGTAGGTGATGATCATATCAAACACCCACAAGCCGTCAGCGGTACTAGCTGGACGTAACGGCTGCCCGGGTATTGAGCGATCAGAAGATCAGCAAGCAAGCCCGCTCCAACTCCTGCAAAAGCCTGATAGTGACACTACCGTACATTCCGGTCTCCTCATCTGATATGTCGCATATCAAGTCTAGGGGTGGTAAACGTCAGACCCCAATAACCGATAAGTCATGCCGATATGAGGCTCATAACGGGTCGAGAAACTACTGGTAACACTTACCAGTAAATCTTTAAACCAGCCCTGGCCAGGGACTTCCCTGTTATGGCCAATCGAGCATAGCGCAACATCAACCCCCAATACCGGGAGAGACGAAACCCCTCCTATCGCTCATTGCCTCCATGTGACTCGGGACTGTACCCAAAGACCACCATTTGGCATGCCCTCTTGGACGTGGTAAGGTGGAAATCAAAGCACAGTGGGAATCATACAAGACTCTATGACGATCTCGGGTCTACAGACTAACCTGTACCAGTGTCACCAGAGAACTGCCATCTGACGTAAGGTATAATACCATCTGGGAGTTCTCGGCGAGTCCGTCCAGTGTACCCAGTATCCACTGAGCACCCGTATATCATCTCTGATGTCAAACACCAATGGATATGGGATCATCCATTGCACATCTGTATGGGTCGAGAAGGTATAAGCTAGTCTACTCTTGTATATCGATACCCCGTCTCGATACACCCACGACTAGGGACCTTGAAGGATGTACTTATGGACTACCATGTCCCCACTAGCATGATCCGCATCATAGTCCAGGTAGTCAAGTACACATCCTAAGGGCTTTACCAACATGTAACAGAGAGACAATCAGTATACACGTTAAGGTAAAGAATAACCAGATAGCATACTATCATGTCGAGCAAGAAAGTACTCACTATATATGTCCAAGCATCCACTACAGTATACATCACATGTATAGTAATGGCCTCTAGGGCATACATATAACTAACAATCTCCCACTTGCACTAGGGCCATCTGATAACAGTGGTTGTAGTATCTCATGCTCAACCATCCCATAATAGTCTCTCTCTGGGAAAAAGCCTTTGTGAGTGGATCCGCCGTGTTGTCCTCTGAGTCTACTCTCCTGAGCTCGATCCCCTGGAGATCAACCATCTCTATGATCAGGTGACACTGCCTTAGAATATATCTGGATCACTGATGGGACGGGCGTTCCTAGGCTAAAGCCACAACTCCATTGTCTCACAATGGTAGGAACGGAGTTCATCTCATGAACTAATATACACCCAGACTGCCTCTTTGGTAGCATCTTTGGAAGCAATGTATCCAGCCTTTATCGTCTAGTATGCCACGGTATCTAGCTTGGAACTCTTCCAACATACCGTCCCTTTACTGAGGGGTAAAGACAATGCCTGCGACTGACATTCAGTCGTCCTTATCATCCTGGAACCTTTCCAGTGATTCTCCCCAGGATCAAATGATACTATCTCACTACAACTAGTGAGAATCCTAACATCCAATCAGATCTATCTCATAGATCCAAAACCCAGGATTTAGTAGGTATCGCTTTAATCCTATGTGGAGAATCATTGTGATAAGCGGAGATTGACTGAGCGTAGCATAGGAAACTCCTTTCCTATCAAGAGTATGTTATCCACGCATTCTACGAGGATCTCCACCATACTCTCTACTGCCCTTTTTGTATATACAAGGTTCATCTACCATTTTGATGAAGTCAAACTCTTTGACTACCACATTAAAACAGACGTTCCAACTCCGCGATGCTTGCTTTATCACATAAAACATCTTGCATACGTTTCCGCTGCTCCCACTGTCTACGAAGCCCTCTGACTGTGTACTTATAGACGCTCTCTTCTAAATCATCATTTAGAAAAGCAGTCATGACACCCAACCGCCAGATATCGTAGTCATGGTATGTAGCCGTGGCAAGTAGGATCTGGATGGACTTAAGCATAGCTACTTAGAAAAGGTTTCATCATAATCCATACCTGGTCAATGATGCAAACCTTTAACAAGTCTAGCTTTGAAAGTCTCAACTTTTCGATGTACACCAAGTAATCTTCTCAAGATATACTTGCTCCTGATGGGGATTTAACCCTTCAGATAAAGCAACCAAAGTCCATACTTTGTTGGTGTATAAGGATTCCATCTCAGATCACTAAGCATCCAGCCATTCTTACAGAGTCCCACTCCTGATGGCCAGCTCGAAACTAGTTGGGTCATCATCTCATGATGCAATCCTCGCTCCCACTGGATCCCGTCATCACCCGTTAGGTTACTTAACTAACGACAGAGCGGGGTCTGGGCTAGCGCGGGTGCAAAACATTTACAAATCTACTAGTATATATTAGTATATATAACAATCGTCCCATGCATGATATAAAGCAACATCACAGAACCATCACAGAAGCAGTACAGAATTGTGGATAATCTAGAGCCCCGAGTTTCACTTGAGCCGCAAGTGAGACCTGACGTTCCCTGTCGTGTGGATAGCATGTGCAATGAAACCTAGACCCCTACGAGCACGGCAAGTTACCCGCCAAAACCAGAAGTGAGGCAGCCCCCTTCAACAATGTGAATGGGCCACCCGGCACTTCTCGGAATCTGGTAACTTGAGCACCCCTCCGTGGGTCATACCTATATCCCCTACGAGTGCGGCGAATAGCCCGCCAATTCTAGAGTAATGTCCCCTCCATCCCAACGCCATGTGATGCGGACTAGTTGCTCTCTAGAACTCGGCTATTCGTGCACTCCACCGCGGGGTAATCCTAGTACAAAAAATAAATAATATACAAGGGTGACATCGACCTCATCCCGGTCGTGCCCTAAAAGAATAATATACAAACTGGCAGTGACGGAAGTCCACATGTCGGACGCTCGCCCCGCAATATCAAATGTACAAATGAAATTAAACTGTACTAACATTGCACCATAGCTATCTACCACGACGATCCAACCAATATCACAGCACAACACAGAACATCAACGTGAATGTCACATTCGCAAACCCGTCTAAAAGACATATAGCAATTAGACGAGTTTACTGATCAAGTGACATTCACGGTCGCAGATAGAAATGTATGTACTGTTAAACACATACTTAATATATCGATCGACTAAGTTCCAAATTGGCCCCAATAGCAAAACAACACTTCACTAAAACCTGGGCCAAAACAGAATATCACAAAAATCACAATTCCAAGTAAATGAGCTACAGAAAAAGTTTGGACGCCCGTTGCCACTAAATAGCCGCGGAACCGGTTCCAATAGGGGTTAAGTGCGACGGATCCACGGCGTTTTAGAGGAATCATGAGCCCAAACTTTTTGTGTACCCATAAAATTGCCTGCACGGATTTTTAAGCCTATGGAAATAATTTTTTGACCACTTTTGAAAATCGACAGCAAACCCAAAAATGAAATCGTGATTTCGGTAAATTCCGTTGATCGATCTTTTAAGCATGTTTAAACAAGCTAGTAAGGGGTTTAAAGGGTTGCTCTGATACCATGAAGGGTTCCGGCAGCGCCCCATCCATCAAAACGCGGCCAAAATGCGGAACAAAAATTTCTAAAACTGGCGCGACTGTTACCCGAATCCCGGATCGACCTTAAATCCTAAACTAGAAAACTAACTAAGAGTTAGAATTGTTATACCGTGTTGATCCGAGTCCTTCGGTCTTCATTCCAAGATCCTAGCAGTTCTTTGACGGAGTTTGGTTGCCGATCTTCCTCCATCTCCGATTATCCACCCGAGGGAAACGGCGCAAGCTCCAACCTCGACAAACGAGGTAACCTACGCTCCAAAGTTGCTAGCGATGGAGAGTGGGGGTGTATGAAAATATCACTACAATTTTCTCTCAACACATATGCTCAATGAGCAAAGCAAGAAGAAGATGAAAGAGGTGAGGAAAACTTTTTGCATGAACTAGAATGGCTAAGGCTTTTGTGAACTTAAGAGAGTGAGAAAGTTGGCTAGCATAATGTGTAATGAGCCAAAATGAAATTAACCCCATCATGGAAGTGGCCGGCCCCCACTCTCTCTCCCATTAAAAAAATATCATTTTCCAATTAACCAATAAACAATGCAAACCATACTCAAGCCCATACCATGGTCATGATCATACCACCTCACACCCTCCACCTCATTATTAAACAAAATGAATTTCCATAAATGGAAAATCAAATAATGAGGTGGCAAAGCTTCTAGAAGCTATTCCGTATAAAATACGGAATACTTCCCGGTACATGTAACGAAATACATATACGCGTATTCGTACAAAAATACGAATAGCCAAGAGAGAAAATAAATAGCGAACATTAATACTAGAATACATATATATAAATACATATGTAAATTATTAAATCAAAACCTGATTTAATAAACTGGATTAATCCTAAGCAGCTAGTATTATCAACCATCCGATTAAAGTCTGCGCAGTATGCACATATTTAATCGGATACCTGTATGTACCAACAAACGCCATGTACACCATATTGCCCGAACCGTGAAAACCCTCTGTGTGGGACTCTAAAGACTCGTCAATACACTGGCAGTGGGTTTAACCACAAGCACGTCAGCGGCACTAGCTGTACGTAACGGCTACCCAGGTATTGAGCGAAAGGGAGGCCGATGAGCAAACTCAAGCAGAACTCCTACTGAGCCTGACAGTGACAATATCCGCACAGTCCGGTCTGTTCGTCTAAGAGTATCGCATATCGAGTCTCGGGGGTGGATAACGTCAGACCCCCAACAACGCGATATTTAGTGTCGGCATGAAACCCCATCACCACCTGAGAAACTATCGATCCTGGATCGATAATTCTCATCCACTGTGGCCATAAATTTTTGGTGATGGCCATCCGTACACAACGCGACATCAACCTCCAATACCGGGAGAGACGAATCCCCGACGATCCGATCACTGCCTCCATATGGCTCGGGACTGTACCCAACTAAAACCTGTTTGCATGACTCCTTTGAGCCGTGGTAGGGTAGTAATCAAAGCACAGTGGGAACTCACATGAGACAAATGACGATCTCAGGTCGACAGACTAACTTGTACACATGTCACCTGGGAACTGCTATCTGACAATAGGTATAATACGAATTAGCAAGTTCCCGGCGAGTCCGTCCAGTATACTCATAACCCAATGAGCACCTGTATAGTAGCTTAAGTGAACATACTAACACCAATGGCTTGTGAGACCTGGCCACAGCCCCTCGTCGGGGTCTCGATCAGATACACTAGTCTACACTGGAGTATCGATGCCCAGTCTCGATACTCCTACGACTAGGGATATTTAAGGATGTGCTTATAGACCCCAGCTCCCACAAATATGATCGCCATCAATGCTGGCAGTCAAGCAAGAATCCTATGGGCTTTATCAACATGTATATGATGATAAAGACAAACCAGATAGCATACTATCATCTTGAGTAAGACTGTTTTATTGGTATAGGTCCTCACTCAATCATCATAATCACAAGTCCGTGACTATGATATTTGCCTTGAGGGCACTATAGCCAACAGTATCGAGACAGGGCATCGATACACCAGAGTAGACTAGCGTATACGCATCTTGACCCATATGATGGGCGATGGATGATCCCATATCCATCGGTGTTTGACATCAAAGATGGTGTACGGGTGCTCATTGGAGACTGGGTACACTAAACGGACTCACCGAGAACTCCTAGATAGGTTTATACCAATCGTCAGATAGCAGTTCTCCGGTGACACTGGTAAAGGTTAGTATGTAGACCCGAGATCGTCATAGAGTCTTGTGTGATTCCCACTGTGCTTTGATTTCCACCTTACCACATCCAAGAGGGCATGCAAAATGGTGGCTTTTGGGTACAGTCCCGAATCACATGGAAGCAATGAGCGATAGGAAGGGTCTCGTCTCTCCCGGTATAGGGAGTTGATGTTGTGCTGTGTTCGATTGGCTATAACTGGAAGTCCCTAGCCAGGGCTGATATAGAGTGCTACTGGTAAGTGTTATCAGTAGTTTCTCGACCTGTTATGAGCCTCACATCGACACGACTTATCGGTTACTGGGGTCTGACGTTTACCACCCCTAGACTAGATATGCGACATATCAGAGGAAGAGACCGGACTGTACGGTAGTGTTACTGATTGGATTCACAGGAGAATGTACAGGCTTGCTTGTTGATCTTCTGATCGCTCAATACCTGGTTGGCTGTTACGTTTAGTTGACCGCTTGCAGCTTGTGGGTGTTTGATATGATCATCACCTACTGCCGGCGTATTGACGATTCTTTAGAGTCCTACACAGAGGTTTCTTGACTTAGGAAAAATGGAGTAGGAGCACATATGTGATATGTGCGGGATCGAGAATATTACGATATGAGATACCGTATTCTATTATCGCGATATTAGATATCGGCCGGGTATATGTGATATAGCCGGGTCATCGGATCAAGTGTTGATTCGATGAACTGATACATATTATATTAGTCGGTTATTTAAGAAATACCCGGATTGTCGGATCAAGTGTTGATTCGATAATTTAATGTATAATTATATATGTGATATATTACATTACATTAACTGATATAAGCTCGTTTTATTGATTCATTTTCTCACCGGATAATACATTGATATATGTTAATTATATTATTTTCTTTTGTTACAAAAATATATTATATATGTGATATATAATATTGTAACAAGTTATGATTACAAATGCAATATGATTTGTGGAGATTAAACATACTTAGGGTTTGATTTGGGTTAACATTTTCATGAAGTTTCTAGAAACTTTACTTTTGTTTTATGCTTAGATATTTTGGTTTGATATTTTGAGTTGATATTTCTTAACCCAACCCAAACCCTTTACCCTAGTCTATTCTCTACAAGGGTTAAGCCATCCTACTTAACCCAAGGTTGGATTTGTAACCATGGACAATAATTCATTATTCATCACAAAAAGACTTCTTCTTCTTCTTCCTCTTGAAAAAAGCTTGCTAGCTTTTTGCAAGTGATGAATAAAAGTGAGAAATTGAAATAAAAAGAGAGCTAAATTCCTACTTCATCATCCTCATATATTCTAGCCACTTAGATCAGGGTGTTCACTTCACTAATACTTGATTAGAGAAGTGAGAGCTTGAGTTAAAGATTCTTCAAGCTAGATCATCTTCGAAAAGGAAGACTTCAAGCAAGTATGGATCATTCGGCTTGTAGAGCCTCTCTAGAGTCCGGAAGTTCATGGATCGCGGCGAAGGGACTAATACTCGGAGCTCATGAAGCGAAGGAGCGGACTACAAAGGTTGTAATCCCTTTCCTTTAGATGTAAAGTTGTTTACATGCTTTGTTAACCCTAATTATCTAGCAAAGATCCTCGCTTTAGGTTGTTCGGCACTTGTAAATTTTAAATTCGGCATGGTTGATTCCTTATAGACCCTTGTGATAGTGCCTAGTAACCCTACAGCGTTGTGCACGGGTGGCCATCACCAGAAATCCATGGCCATGGTGGACGAGAATTACTGATCCAGGATTAATAGTTTCTCAGGTGGTGATGGGCTTCATGCCGGCACTAAATGTTGCGTTGTTAGGGGTCTGACTTTATCCACCCCTTTAGACTCGATATGCGATACTCTTAGACGAATAGATCGGACTGTACAGATATTTTCACTGTCAGGCTCAGTAGGAGTTGAGGATGAGTTTGTTCATCGGCCTCCCTTTCGCTCAATACCTGGGTAGTCGTTACGTACAGCTAGTGCCGCTGACGTGCTTGTGGTTAAACCCACTGCCAGCGTATTGACGAGTCTTTAGAATCCCATACAGAGGGTTTTCACGGTTCAGGCGATATGGTGTAAATGACGTATGTTGGTACATACAGGTGTCCGATTAAATATATGCACATGCTGCATAGACTTTAATCGGACGGTTGATAATACTAGCGACTTAGGATTAAGCCGGATTATTAAATCAGGTTTTGATTTAATAATTTATATATGTATTTATATATATGTATTCTAGTATTATTGTTCACTATTCATTTTCTCTCTTGGCTATTCGTATTTCTGTACGAATACGCGTATATGTATTTCGATACATGTACCGGGAAGTACTCCGTATTTATATGGAATAGCTTCTAGAAGTGGACACCTCATTTGTATGATTTTCCATTTTTGGAAATTCATTTGTTTCACAAATGAGGTGGAGGAGTGAGGTGGCATGAGCATGGGTCATAGGTATGGCTTGGAATTGTTTATTTTGATATTGATATGAGATATTTTGGTGCATGAGAGAGAGGGGGGGAAGCCACAACTCTTGGGTAGCCTTGGTCATTTTCTTTACTTGCTAGCTCTTTCATTCACCACTCACTTCAACACTTAGCCAATTCTTGAGTTACTCATGCCATTGTTTCCTCACCTCCTTCATCTTCTATGGTTGCTCCTTTGAGCAATTGTGATGAGAGAAAAATATAGCGACACATTCCTACACCTCCACTCTCCATTGCTAGTAACCTTGGAGTGTCGGTTGCTTCGTTTCACGAGACTGAAACTTGCGCCGTTTCTCTCAGGTGGATTATCGTAGATGGAGGAAGACCGGAAACCAAACATGATCAAGGAGCCACTAGGAGCTTGGGGATGATAGTTGAAGACCGAAGGACACAGATCAACTCGGTATAAACATCTAATTTCTTATATATAGCTTGCTAGTTTAGGGTTTAGGGTAGATCCGGACATCGGGTAATGGTAGCGCCAGTTTAGTAAATTTTTTGTTCTGTATTTGGCCACGGTTTGATGGCCGGGGCGCTGCCGTAACCCAAGCATACAAATAGATATTCCTCTTTAAACTACAAAAGTATACCAAATGTTCATGTACACCACAATAATGACAAGTATAACTAGATGCATTCATGGAACTAGAAATGTTAACTAAAGCATGAGATGAAGCAATTTTATGATGCACATGCTTTTGAAAAGATTTTTTTGAGCTAAATCTATAAAGATATATATGCATGAAAATGAGCATGAGATTGTAGAGTGTTTTTCGTCACCCTATTGAGATAGGAATGCGCTTGCTTATCAAGCATGTACAGATTCTCCATGTTTAATCTAGACCGGGGTTTATTGACTGTGGGGTTTTAATCTCCGGCAGCCTTGGGAAAAACTGCCTTGGGCAAAACTGCCTTTAATTACTCCTTGCTCCTAAACGAGGGACCCCCGATTAACGGGTCATACGAATCATGCAAACTCAATATGGAACGTTCGTGCTTGAAATTAAATGTAAATGCGTTCATTTCATTTTTCTATTTTTTCATCTACTTGTATTTTGTTTTTACTTCTATTTTTATTTTTTACCCTTTTTCTTTTATATATATATATATATATATATATATATATATATATATATAACAAAATTAACATTATGCTATCAAGGAAATTTTCTTTTATATATATATATATATATAACTAAATTAACATTATGCTATCAAGGAAATTTTATTGTTTTGAATAAGACGGGCATAGGTCAAATCATAATATTCTATATTCTCCGCATTTTTTTTACTTTATTAAAAAAATTTAAAGGGGAAGCTCCAGGAAGCGGGAGCCTCCCATAAGCGGGAGACTCTAAAGAGGCGGGAGCCTCCCACGGGGAGGGGTCCGAAGGTGAGAGCCTCCCGTGATGAGGATGCTCCATTCATTTTTTAAGGCGGGGACCTCTCCACTTGTGAGGGTTCCCGACAGTTGGGTATCCCTGTAGGGTGCCCGAGATGGTAGCTTCAATTTATTTGTCAACTTCCGGGCAGTTCTGCAGAGACGAGATTGGGAAAAAGATCCCAACAGGATCTTTCTGGAATATTACACGTGAAAACTTGGACCCAGAATCGGTCGTATCACGCGCACTCAGCAGGCCAGAGATTTCCATCATTGACATGATACGTTACGAGTGACCATGTCAATTGGTCAGGAGATCTTCAGAGAAAGCGCCAGAACGGGTCTGTTTCCGTCAGTACCCCGAATCTGGTTGTCGAGCCGAGGAGTTATGTAACTGGTGATCCACAGTGAGAAACAAGGACATAATAGTAGAAGGCGCTAGACCGTGGGCAGGAGGCAAGTAGATATTCTTGCTCTACCAGCCTTGAATGCACCGGCACCTTTCGACATTGAAAGAGGGGTATATCGACGATAGTTAATTATGATTTGCGACTTGGTGATTCGGATATCACGTTTTCCTTGTTTGATTTTGGTATTATGACGATTTGTTTTATGATTGATATTTTCTATGTGCACACAAGGGCACATGATTCGTATTTCTACATATCAGTTGTGTTGATTTTTGTTTTGTGCACATTCTTTGCGCTCGATTAATTTTTATGCACTCCGGGATATTTGATTTAATTTCGTGGATAGGGGTTGCACATGATTTTGATTTATGCATTCGGTGTAATTTACACGAGCTTTCAGTACTTGATATGATTTCATGCACGTAGAAGCATACGTTTACGAGTTTATATACCACGGTATACCTGATTTGGATTGATGTATGTTGTATACCGTCGATTTTGATTATGATATTCGATAGTTGTTTTCGTGCACCTTGTGCACTTGATTTGGATTCTTGCACACATTATGTGCACCAGATGTGATTTTGTGCACACCAGATGCACTAAATCGAGATTTTTCATGCATATCAGATGCACCTGATATTGTTGTCATGCACACCCGTTGCACTGGACAGATATTTTCGTGCACACCCATTGCACTTGGGTTTTGTTTTTGTGCACATTAGTGGTACCTGTCTTGATTTTGATTTCCGTGCGCACCAGACGCACGTGGCATGTTTATATACTTTATTGAGATTGATTTCATTTCCAGCATCATGTTTTATGATAAATACTATAATTTAGTAACTAAACAGGACTGGTCTGAGAACAGTATCTGAGTATTTTGCATGTAATGATATTTACGGAAGGGATTTTCAGAAAGAGCTATGGTCTCAATATTTTCTTACGTGTCCATGATGACATGAAATTTTATAAAGAAAACCCTTCTAAATCATTTTTTCAAAGGCGGGACGTATATATTAAACAAAAGATATGTATATATATATATAACTATTTTCCTTATAATGAATGTCCGCTACTTGTGCCATAATACACGCATCGCACGGTGATTTGAAAAGGATTTTGCATGCACTTTCATTTGGTGGTTTTGACGATTTTACAACGATGCGTACTGCATGCATGTTATAGCCCTAACGATATCATGTTTGATTTTCATATTGGATTTGACATTGTATTTCATCATAATTCCAATGATTGCGTGGCGCTTGACGGAGTTTTGATTTTGAGCTTTGCACCCGTTTTCATGCGCATGCGTTGCGCTATGATATGTTTTATGTTTTCGTGATTTCGGAGACCCGATTAAGACAAACGATCGTTTGCTGAAATGTTTTCGTATTTAGGGGAGTGTAAATTTTAAATTCGGGGACCGAATTTATTTAAGGGGGGACGATTGTAACATTTCAGAAAATAAAATTTTATTTTTGGGAATTTAAATAATTAAATAATTAATATTATGGATATTTTAAAAGTATAGAGATTGGTTGTAAATGAAAGGATATAATTATATACCGATAAATTTGAAAATATTTGGAAAATTAATTTGAATTATTGATTTCGAAAGAAATTATGTGAATTGAGCATTTGTATATTTTTAAATAATTATTTGTATTCTATGTTAATACTAAACTTGATTAATATCTACTAATTATGCATTAATCTAGCTTATGTGCATGACATGCAACAAATCATGTTGTAAACTACTTGTTACATTTTTATTTTGAACCATGGCTTTGAAATATCCTTAAGTGCTTTGGTTTGGTTTGGTTTTAAAGGATAAAGGCAAAAAAAGAATTTCATAAGTGAGATGGGGACAAGTGAGCATGGCTAGTAAGAGAGAGAGAGAGAGAGGGAGAGAGAGAAGAAGGGAAGCTTCTACACAAACCATGGCTCATCATATCTCTTCCTTCATCTCCTTCTTCATTCTTCTTCATCTCATTTTCCACTACCCTCCGCCTCCTCTAGCACTTACAAACACCCCAAAAACTCAATTAAGACCCCATACTTGCTTCACAAAAATCACTCCACACCTCACTACAAACCCTATGGTGGAATCAAGATTGGACTTTGAGCACTTGGAATCATCTAGGGTTTTTCCTTAGTTGCTCCATAAGGTATATTCCACACTTCTAACTAGGTTATTAGTTTTCCTAACACCCTATGGTAATTTAGAGTTAATCTAGTGTAGAATTGTGGTGTTGGATATTTCAAGAAGAGGGTTAGGGAATATTTTGAATTGTGAAAGTGTATTGAGCTTTAGTAAAGGCCACCAACCCTTGTAATACTAGATTTATGGACTAAACTTGAGACCTAAACCACAAAACTTGAACATGAAAATCCTCCGATATAAGAATTTATGGGAATTGTGTATGACTTTTAGAGATCTGCTATGACCCGGAGACTTGGAATTTTTTTTAGCGATTACTGAGAGATGTGCAGGTGACTAGGAGGCTACCCCAAAAACCAGAGACCCCCATTCCTCTCTTTGGCCGCTAAAATGCCTTTTCTGGCCGCAATTTGCGGCCTGGGTGTGAGGAAATTGCTTCGTGCTTGGTGAGTGGCTCCCTTGTTCAGTAATTAGACCTATCCTATATGCTAAATGCCCCAATTCTCACATGAGGCAAATCTGGAGCTATTTTCCCAAGTTGCTGTTTTCGTTTTGTAGTTTTTATAACTTGGGTTTTGATATTTGGGTTTTATCTCGGTCGATTGACGTTTGTACGACAACGTCGAGAGTTTTGTTATTCTTGCATGCGTAGTCCATAGGTTCTAACCTATATACATCTCGTGTGCCGTTTTAGTTTTCGTATTTGATTCGTGGTTACGATATAACGTATTGAAAACTGTAGGTACCTTTGCGTGTACTTCAGATGACAAGGGAGAGGTGGTGTCATTGACTTCGGCAAGCAAAGATCGAGGTGAGTAGATGTATATCTATGGGGGAAGTCGGGTGGATAGCGTATAGCACCCCCGCAACTGTAGGTTAGGTTATATATTATATATATATATATTGGTACAAGATTTGGATAATTAGCAAATAGGGTTTTAGGAAACCGTAGGATTTGAATAAGCGTGTTCGTAGAAGTATTTTACCTTAGCCTTGAACTTTAGGATATATGTGTTAGGAATATATATGCCTTAGAGGCCATTATTATACATTGATGTATATTATAGTGCATGCTTGGACATATATATAGAGGACTTTCTTGCTCGACATGATAGTATGCTATCTGGTTACTCTTTATCTTAACATGTGGACTGCTATTCTTATACTGTCTTTCTCTTATATGTTGATAAAGACCTTAGGATAT
Organism: Agapanthus africanus; assembly: GCA_030015575.1. NCBI lineage: Eukaryota > Viridiplantae > Streptophyta > Magnoliopsida > Asparagales > Amaryllidaceae > Agapanthus > Agapanthus africanus. Next base: position 294,470,920 of record JASDDO010000029.1, read on the forward strand.
GTACTTGACTACCAGGATTATGATGAGATCATACCAGTGTGGCCAGGGTGGTCCAAAAGTACATCCTTTAATAGTTCCTAGTCGAAGGGATATCGAGACAAGGGCATCAATATTCCAGAGTAGACTAGTGTGTACGTTTCTTGTCCCTTAGAGGGCGATGGTTGATCCCCCAACCATTGGTGTGTGACATCAAATATTGTACACAAGTGCTCATTGGAGAATGCGTAAACCGAACAGGACTCGCCGAGGACTCCTAGTTGGTAGTATACTTATCGTCAGATAGTAGTCCTCTGGTGACACTGGTACAGGTTAGTTTGTAGACCCGAGATCGTCATAGAGTCGTCATGACCCGAAAAATACGGAACATGACCGGCACTCAAATTACGAGACGTCTCGAGGCGTACGTAATCTAAGTAAGCCAAAAACCCAAAAATCCAAAACAAGTAAAGCGGTAGAGTGAAGGAAAAACCAATTTAAATCAAGTAGTTTAGCAACATATGCCGAAATATGCATTTTTAAAATCACAAGTCTTTTCTGAAAATTTCGGTAGAGTTTCCTTTATAAATACTGGCCCCGAACAGGGTACAATACTGATAAAGCATATATAATGATAAAAAGGCATCCCCAAGCGGGAGCTAGCTCTTCGTCAATCGACGGCTACAACCACGCAAGCATAGATAATATACAACGCCGAAGGGCGAGGATCAGAACTCAAAAGAAACTCAAATCACCATGAAAACCATAATAATACGACGCGCGACTCTAAGGTCGAAATAAATAAAAGTATGGTTTCTATGTCTATCAAATATACATGTCTGGTTGATGGAGTTTTACTAGATACAACTGAAATAACAAATATACAATGGTGGTCCTGATGCAAAAGAACTCACCTACCAAAGCAATCACCCGGAAAGGATAGTGTGCCAGCAAAACCGCAACGAAACCTGTGCGGCAAAACCTGCAAGAAACTGTGGCACAACGGGGGTGAGTTGGCAACTCGTGAATAGAAAACATCTACGAGTAGAAATTGCATGCATAATGCTATCCTAGGTCATAACAAGTAATATCCTCAAAATCATATCCTGGCCCATCTATGTATAAGTGTAATACTACATGCTCGTGTCAGTGCCTCGGGTAGCAACATATCATAATCATGAGGTATGATCAAAGTAATCATCATGAAATCAGTGTCAACTATATCATGAAGTCTATAAGTATGTGGATATCATCCAACTATGTAATCAATGCCTGTATGCATATGGGTCTTGTCCATGTATCAACAAATGACATAACAACATCATGCATGAAAAAAAGTCATAGAAGCATATGCATGAAAGTATGAGAATATAAATCAAAATGTGTCCTTCGCGACACCTAAAATCATGGAACCTGAGTGTCTAGCATTGACACTCGAAAACATCATGAAACCTGTGCCCAGCATCGGCATGTAAATCCTCATATATCTCAGGCTACGTATCATCTGCGGGATCGGCCTGCGGGCTCCGGCAGTACGGGTCGGCCTATATCCATCTCGTGACTCCGGTCAGTATCCTCCGGATAACCGCCAGGTCCAAATGCTATCACCGGTAGACAGTCTGCCCCTGCCAGGCTCATCGTCTACACCTCGAGCTTCTTGCCCCGGGGTGCCTTACCGGGTCCACCATGTACCCGAGACGGTTCATCCAACTCCTCGAATCGGGTCTCAAAAACATCTCAGAACCGAGAAAACATCATGGTGGACAATACTTAACATATCAAGGAAAACCACATTTTACTCTTTAAAATAACACATCAGTTTATAAAACTTTCACATACGGTTTCCAAATCCCGAAAATCTCATAAAATTCCGAAATCTAAACATCAATAGCAAGTAAACAGTGAATAATAATATGCATGCGGTAGCAAGTAATAACTACAACGTCTAATCTAGTATATAAGGACGAGTACGCTAATACCATGTTGAACTACCAGTTAACAAGCTATGTCAATGAGTAATATTCTCTAAAGTGTACGTGACATGGCAATTACCGATGATGATGTGTGTGAGCCGGCAAGTAAGTGTATGTGGAACATACGCATCATCGGTAATGGTGCTGGTGTCCTGACAGCATGATCTCAATAATGGCATATGTACAAGTATGCAATGCGATAAAACATCATGAATATACAGAAAGTGATATAGTAACAGCAACACTGAAAATATACCTACCCAATATACGAGTCATACAGTTTGGTATATAAACATACTCACGACTCCCCACTTTTGAAAATGAGTATGACTCGAGCCCAGTCAAAAGGGTAAGGGAATCCGCCTAAGTCTGAGTCGATCTATACATATATACCTAGTAGTCGGTGATCTCGCCTCAACAGTATCACATACGATACAATAATAATATGACATCCTCGAGTCAAGAGTATGGATCTATCCTCATAACTATCTCTCGTACGGTAAATCTATCGTACGGCATCCCAAATCTGGGTACGGGTCAAATATCATATTTATCTCATTATTCATCTGATATCCACATCATCACATATCGTGAGCAGGGGGTACTGATCTGAGTCTAGTACACTACTAATATCATCAACAATATCATGATCTGGCTACTGATCTAAAGTCTCATACAATCCGGTGTCGTCAATACTTATCATCATATAGGAGTATACATCGCCCAAGCGATCCATTATAAATATCGTAACATATCATACCTCATATCTTGATGTATAACTCGTCAACTATCATAAATATATCATCAACATAGTATCGTCGTCCAATGACCCGCTATAACATCATGACATATCTTGGTCACGCATTCAATATCTCACGGCATCATGCCCGATCAGATCGACTCATTCCCAAGTATCATGTAACATTATCGTCATCCAAGCATATGAATACAAATATAAATAAGTCCCCAATACACACAAGGAAGTCAAAGTATGCGAGTATGTGTATGTGCATGTATGCAAATCTTTACCCTAGGGTTTCGGGACTAAGAAATCGACTAGAGTCCTTTCATCCATACTCGCTAACACTAACCCCTAATCTCCTAAAGCTTTCTTACTAAGGATCATGTCACACCCTAACATATAAAAGTATATATATATATATATATATATATCATATCCCATTCTTTTCTCACAACTTTGCGGGGGTGCTATACGCCATCCACCCGACTTCTCCTCGTAGATATAAATCTACTCACCTTGTTTCTTGTGTGCCGATGCCAATGTCGCCATCTTCATCTTCAACGTCTCGACATCATGTGGGGTACCTACACATATACACAATCGCAAATGCGCATTAAAATCACATCAGAAAACCAAAACGATACGCTAAAGGCCTATAGGTTAGAACCTATGGACCACGCTTTCAAAACCACCAACAACCCTCGATATCGTCGTACAAACGTCAAGTGATCGAGGCAAAACACAGATACAAAAATCCAGAATTCAAAATACGAGAAACGAAACCCCGAATCAAAACAGCAACTCTTGAAAATGGTCCCAGATTTTACCCTAGGTCAAATTAGTCAATTTTGCATATGCCAAGGGTCTAGTTTACTGGAGATAAGGCCCTGGAACAAAAACGAGTCACTTCTTCACTGCTCTGGCCGCAAATTGGGGCCAGAATTAATTAATTTGCCGCCTGGGTTGAGGGTTAGGGGCTAGGGTTTTGGTGGTACACTCCAGGTTGCCTGCACATCACTCTGTGTTTGCTAAATAATTTTCATAGGCTCCGGGTGTTAGCAGATTTCAATATACACACAAAGAATCCACAATTCTTCCGATATCGGGTTTCTAAGTTCGCTAAAATGGGTTTTAGTCTCTGGTTTATGTCTCCAATCAACCACTACAGGGGTTGTGTAGCCTCTACTAGCCGTAATTTCACCTTTGGTTTCAACTTAAACCCTAATCCTCAACTTAAAGTTTTCGAAGTCCCCAAAACCATACAATATCGATTCTAATTTAACATGGATGCTAAAGCAATGGAAATTCTACACTAATGATGGGATAATTATCTCCTTTTGCACTCATCAATCCTCTACATCGCCAAAACTCAAACTTTCTTGATCCAAAGGGTTGCTTGAGAGCTTGTGCACATTTTTTGTGAAGTGGGGGTGGGGTTTTGGTTTTGTTTTGGTGATGAAGTGAGGTGATTTATGGAGGGGGAGATAGGAGGTGCAGCCATGAAGAAGGAGAAGGAGAAGAAGATGAAGAGAATGAAGTGGAGAGAATGGCCCAAGTCAAAGAACCCCCCCCCCTCTCTCTCTCGTCCATACCTCCCATACTTCTTTGTTTATTCATTTTCCATTTTCCTTTTTCTTTTCTTTTCTTTTCTTCTCTTGGCAATAGTAAACCCAAAACAATAACCATATACCCAAAAATCATTTAGGAAATATGTAACAAGTGTGAAAAAAAGGGCATGTGCACAAAACACGCTTAAACTCCGATTAGCGATTTTTAATCGCGATTAGCGCAAAAATTAGTGTATAATAAATCATAAACTCTCATAATTTGCTTAAATCACATAAAGCACCCTCTTTTTAGTAATTTCCATAATTTTCCAAATTTTTCCCAATTTATCGGTATTTAATTATACCGCCTTATTAAAATATTCAATATTTTATTATTTAATTACAAAAATTCCCAAAAATAATATTTTATTTTTTTAAATGTTACAAGAGTCTTTTGTGGCTCCCACTGTGCTTTGATTTCCTCCCTACCATGCTCAAAGGAGACATGCAAACAGGTGGATTTTGGTACAGTCCCGAGTCACATGAAGGCAATGAGCGATAGGAGGGGTTTCGTCTCTCCCGATATTGGGGGTTGATGTTGCGCTATGCTCGATTGACTATAAATGGAAGTCCCTGGCCAGGGCTACTGCTGAGATTTATTGATAAGAGTTATCAGTAGTTTCTCGAACCATTATAGGTCAGACATCGGCATGACTTATCACATTACTGGGGTCTGACGTTTACCACCCGTAGATATGATATGGGACATATCAGACGAAGAGACCGGACTGTATGATAGTGTTACTGATAGGCTTCATAGAGAGTATGGACAAGCTTGCTTGTTGATCTTCATATCGCTCAATACCCGGGTAGCCGTTATGTCCAGCTAGTACCGCTGACGGCTTGTAGGTGACTGATGTGATCATCACCTACTGCTGGCGTATAGACGAGTCTTTAGAGTCCTACACAGAAGTTTCCTAGTTCAATCGAAATGAAGTAGGGCACATATGTGATATGTGCGTGGGCCTGATTAAATACGTGTATGTGATATCGTATTGTAATCTGGCAGTCATTTATTATCAAGTTAGGTTATATGTGATATAACCAGATTATCGAATCATGTGTTGATTTGATAATGTGATACACAGATAAATGATATTAGTCGGTCATATGTGATATAATCGGATTATTAAATCAAGCGTTGATTTAATAATGTGATAGATATAATTATATCTTAACTAATATCATTAGCTCACTAATTATTCTTCATGATATATATGTGTGTGTGTGTGTGTGTGTGTGTGTGTGTTTTTTATGAAGCATGGCATGTTTTTCTATTTTATGGAAAATGGAAAAATTAGGGGAAAGTGAAGAGATATGGAGGGCATGGGTGAAGCATGGCTTCATTTTATTATTGAAAAAAATAGCATGCTTCAATAAGTGAGGGATTTATTATGAGCCATTCTTCATTCTTGACTACACTTAGTTCATTTTCTCTAGTTGAGCCATTTTCTTGAGTTGCTCTCTAGCTTGTTCTCTTCTTCTTCTTCTTCCTCTTCATGAATCAAAATTCCAACCCCTCACATGTGATGTGAACCATAGAATTTTGAACAAATTAGTGAGCTAAATCAAACCCCTACTTCATCATCCTACACTTGATTAGTAATCAAGTGTAGCGTGTTTCCTTCGCTGTAACATTTTAAAAATTAAATAAATAAATAATTAGATAAATAAAATCCTTTAGGTGAATTTTCTGATAATCGGTAAAATAAACCGTATTTTCCGTAAAACTCAACTATAATTATTTTTCAATATAGATTTAAATACGCCTATTTTAACTATATAATTACTAGTAATTGATATTATTTAGTGACTTATAAATTATTAGTTTACTTAAATATTTTTCCTTAATTAATTATTTTTAATATTAACATAAGTTTTTAATTATACATTAAATTGGTGCAAATTATAAATTGGAATGGATTAATTTTACAAAAGTGAACCATGACAATTTAAAACAAGTGTGTAATATGCAAAATTCTTTCTCAAAATCTCTCCATGGTTCTAGATTTTTCTAGGTTTTATTTTTTGAAAAGAAAATAAATAAAATAATGAATTAATGAAAAGTCTAAAGTGAGGTGATTAATTAATGAAACTTCTACACATTTCTACACTCTTTCTCTCTCTCCCATCACTCCCTCTCTCATGGTCGAAACCACCTCATGGCAGCCTCTCATTTTTCCATCTCCTTCTCTCATCAAAATTCTTCAAAAAATTCATGAAAAATCAAAATAAAACATCACAAATTCATAATTAAATCATTACCATTTTATTCTTTGGCTAAACAAGCAAGGATCTTGGAGCAAAGTTAGCATTTTGGAGGCTAGGTTGCATGTTGCTCTCATGTGTGTGGAGGTATAATCCTAACCCAAGTGTTTAATTATTGATAAACTACTTTAAATCAATTTAATTAGCTAATTAATTGGTTCCAATTTCAAATTTGAAAAATAACGATCAGGGTTTGTGATCAAGTGAGGATTTTTATCAATTATTCATGGTTTTAATGGGTTGATTAACATGTTAACGGAATGCAAAACCTAATCTAGTTACTAGTTTGCTAATTTTTACATAAAATTTTGATAATTATGCTATTTTGCAAACTAAGTTTTTAGAAATTGATTAAATAATTGAGATTAAAATCTAATTAGGGATTGCATCACATCATTTATATCATAAATTGTAGTTTAACATTTTAGATCATGCAAAACCTAGTTTAGTTGTTGTTTTGTGCATTGTTACTTTGAAATTGTTAAAATTAGATAATATTGCAAACTAGAATTTTGGGTTTAATGAAAATTGATGAGATTAAATTATAGAAATGGTTTGTATGATCTAGTTATGATATTTAGTGAATATTGTGGCCACTAGTTTTGTTTAAACGTCAAATTTCGAACTAAAACGGTTATTGGAGGCTTTCTAGGTTTTCGGAAATAAATCGATTTGAACTATTTTGAGGTTTTGATGAGTTACAATCTATTTCATATTATAGTTAGTGATTTGTGAAACCACGATTGATACGTTTGGGTTTTTCTCGATCAATCGGCATTTGTACGCCGATGTCGAGCGTTATTTGGTTCTTTTGCATGAGCGGGTCATAGGTTTTAACTTATGCGCGTTTCGTGTGCCGTTTTGGTTTTGTCCGCGATTTCGGTTTACGATATTATATATGTTGGCATATAGGTACATCTCACGTGGACATTGGACGATGAAGAAGAGGATGGTGGCATCGACTTTGGCAAGTAAGGACCAGGTGAGTAGATGTATATCTACGGGGGAAGTCGGGTGGACGGCGTATAGCACCCCCGCAAATGTAGAGTAAGGTTATTGCGTATTATTATTTTGAGTCGGACGTGACCTTGGATTTTGGCGAGTAGGGTACTATTGAAGACCTTAAGTAGGATTAGGTTGATTTAGAAAGACTTAACCAGAGGATGATTACTTTGGAGGTAATTCATAGGTTTCACGCAGACACGCACACACACGCATACACATACACTTGACTTGGGGGTATATGTGTGTGTGTGTGTCTATATATATATATATATATATGTATGTATGTATATATATATATATAGAAACCTACACATTTTCATATATATATATATATTCATATATACATATATGAATGTGTGTAGGTTTCTATACACACACACACAACATATACACGTGATATGAGAATGTTATATGATACTTGGGGATGAGTCGATATGGCTGGGCATGATGCCGTGAGATATTTGATATATGATCGAGTTATGATACGAGAAATGTTATGATTTTATAGCGGATCGTTGGGCGTTGAGAAAATATATATGTATATATACAATAAAATGTAGGATGACATTGGAATGTATGAGACTGTAGATCAGTATCCAGATCATGATATTGTTTGTTGATGATACCATATGAATGATGATGTAAATATGATAGTTGACCTGTACCCCGACTTTGGGATGCCGTACGATGGATTTTATCATATGAGATATTGATGTGATGATTGATCCGCACTCTTGACTTGAGGAAGTCGTACTTTGTACGTGACGCTATTGAGGCTGGATCGCCGACTACTAGAGATATCGACTCGGACTTTAGGTGGATTTTTCTTACCTTTCGACCAGTTCTTGAGTTTAGTCCCTTAGTTGGTTAGGTAGATGTTAGTTTAGGCTCGAGTCATACATATTTTCAAAACCAACGAATTGTGAGCATTTTTTTCAAAAAGACAACTAGGGGATACTACAGATTTTCAAAGGATGTATTTTTTCTCAAAAACACCGTAGCCCCTATTTTTCTAAAAACCATGATTCGTGCTTTTTCAAACACCAAAACGGTATGACTCGTATGGTAGAAATATATATTCTTCGGTATTGTGGTTATTACTCCTTCTCTGTTATATTTATGTTATTCTCATTATACTGCATGTTTATACATATGTTCCTTAACTGTTATGATTCCATATGTTAGGACACCAGCACCATTATCCATGATGTGCATGTTCCACGTGCACATATTTTCCGGCTCACACACATTATCATCGGTAATTGCCATATCACGCACATTTTAGGAAAAGCTACTTCATTTAGTATAGCTGCTAATTAGTAGTTTAAACATATTTTAGTACGCTTGCTTCATGTGCTAGTTTAGATATTGCATTGCTTACTCAGACACTTCATGCATTTATATATTCATACTGTCATACAGTTTGGTGGGGCTTATGACGATACTTATTATTTATTTACTCAGGATTTTGGTATTTGGATTTTCTATGAGATTTCTGGATTTTGGGGAAAACCGCAACAATTTCATAACTTATTATTATTTTCAAAGAAAAGCTGCGGTTTTCTCATGATGTGATGTGTGTGCCGTCCACCATGAGTTTTCTCGGTTCTTAAACAGTATCATATACCCGATTCGAGGAGGGGGATGCACTGTCTGCGGGTACATGGTGGACCCGGTGCGGTACTCTGGGGCAAGAAGATCGTAGATGATGGCGTTGATCGCGGCAGGGGAGCACTACCGACCAGTTATTGTTGTTATTTTTGACGCGGCAGATATCCGGAGGATACCGACTTTGGTCATGAGATTGGATGATATGGGCCGATCTGGACAGACGGAGCCCAAGATACAGAGTTATTGAGATTTGAGATACAGATATATTGTGATTTGAGATACAGGGATATGAGATTTTGAGACATATCTATTTTGTGTCGATGCTTGACATGGATTTTTGTCGAGTTCACTGATGAGGTTTCAGTTTTATTATACAAGACTCATTGATGTTTTTCTTATATCAGATTATTCAAATTTCATGGTTGATTTTCTCATTCATGATGCATTCATACATCAGATATGTGACATATTACTGTTTAGTGATACTGACACGATGCACTGAGTATTGTACTTATGCATAGATTATTACCCTGTCACTACTAGATTTCTAGTCTTACATATGTATATTATTATGACCTAGGAGATCATCGTGCATGCGATTTCTACTCGCTGATGTTTTCTACTCACGAGTTGGCAAATCACCCCCGTTGTGCCAAACTTTTCTTACAGGTATAGATATACAGGTTTCCTTAGCGGCTTGCTGGCACACTATTTCATTCAGGGTGATTGCTTGGTAGGTTGGTTCACTTGTATCGTGACCGCCATTGTACTTTTATATTATTTCAGTTGTATCTAGTAAGCTCCATCAACCAGACTTTTATTACTTGATAGATTTAGAAGACCAGTTGTTTATTCTTTCGACCTTAGAGTCACGCTTGCATTATTATGGTTTTCTGGTGGTTTTGATGGTTTTCTTTGAGTTTTGATCCTCGCCCTTTGGCGTTGTATATTATATTGCTTGCGTGGTTATGACCGCCAATTGGCGAAGAGCTAGCTCCCGCTTGGAGATGCCTTTTATTGTTGCTTATGTATATATTCTTGTTTGTACCCGTTTGGGGCCAGTTTTTACAAAGGAGACTCTGTCGAAATTTTTGAGAAAATTTGGTGTTGCTTTTAAACCTGTTTTCCTACACTTCTTCTTTTAAATGATTTAGATTTCTGGGCTTCGGCTTGCTTAGATTATGTTACGCCTTTAGACATTTCGTAATTTAAGTGTCGGTCACGTTCTATACCTTCGGGTCGTGACAAAGTTGGTATCAGAGCATTTAGTTTTACCTTCTAGTGTAGGATGACCCTTGGTTGATGGAGTAGGTGACTAAAGTAGAGTGACGTACCGTGGGTATGTTCTGTGGCATACTTACGATACACTACTCCGCTTAAGAAGCCCTAGGATGTACATTTCTTTGCACTGTATTTCTATTCATTCCTATGATCCATCTTCGTCGATGTCGGATGGTGGTTTCTGTTACCACGGTTGCACGGGCAGAGAGAGCTGCGGCTAGAATTGTGGTCAGCGCGAGCGTTTGATATCTGCACCAGATGATCGGGCCATTGCTAGAGACCGGCTAGAATGTGATGACCGTTAGTGTATCGTCTATTCTTGAGGATCGAGGCACTGTTTAGCGTGCAGATGAAAGGTATTCACATGTCGTCTAGGTGAAGTTAAAAGGTTCGAACGAATGTCAGAAACCCATTTTCCCAAGTTTAAGGTATTCGGAAGAACATGCAGGTAATTCTATGGACCCTCTAGAAGAATGAAACCCTAACTCGACATAATGACCATGAGAACGCCTTTGAACCTTAGGGTTTGCGGCAGTTCCGCGGTGCCATTAGTGAGGCTTAGGTTTGCCCTTCTACAGCTGGTCTGCAGGTGCTGTTGCATGTACTGGATATTTTTAAACTGTACTTGAATGTTGAGCTCTTGGGGAATTATGGGATGAATCGATCGAAAAGTTTAACGTAGTCTGGATATCATGTGATGGGATATATTACTTGGAAGACTCTAGATATGAGTATATCCGTTTGTAGCACAGTTCATACAGCTACGAAGAGACGAGTTCGAATCAGTCGATACCAGAGGAAAGAGGAGCACATTGACGTCGGTGTTATGATTTGCGATTTGGTGATTTGAATTTCACATTTCCGTTGTTTGGATTATGGTATTTTGAGGATTTCGTTTTATGATTGTTATTTCCTACGTGCACATTCATTGCACTTGATTATTGTTCCATATATCAGTTGTATTGATGTTCGTTTTATGCATACCCATTGCACTTGATTTGATTTTATATATTCTGAGAGACTGATTTGATTTCGTGTATATGGGTTGCATATGATTTTGGACTTATGTTTTCGGTATAGATTTCATGCACTTTTCGTACTTTTATTTGGTTTTGTGCACACTGATGCATGTGGTTGTAAATTTATCTATCGTGGTATACTTGATTTTGATTCGGTGTATGTCGTATACCGCTGATTTCGATTTTGATATTCGATTTATGTTTTCGTGCACCATGTGCACTTGATTGAGATTCTTGCGCACACTTGGCGCGCTTGATGCGATTTTGTGCACACCAGATGCACTAAATCGGGATTTGTGCAGATTAGATGCACCTGATATTGTTGTCGTGCATGCCCGTTGCACTTGACAAGATGTTTTTGGTGCACACCCGTTGCACTCAGTTTTGTTTCTGTGCGTATTCGTAGCTTCTGTATTTGATTTCGATTTTCATGCACACCGGACGCACGTGGTACTTTGTATAATGTATTTGAGATTGATTTCATCTTGAGCAGTACGTTTTTATGATATTTACTTTGGTGTAGTAACCGAGCAGGACTGTTCTGAGAACAGTACCTAGGTGTTTTTCATGTATTGATAGTTACCGAAGAGATTTCCAAAAAGGAGCTATAGTCTCAATATTTTTCTTATGTGTTCGAGATGACACGAACCATTTTACAAGGGAAACCCTTTTAAATTATTTTCAAAAATGGAGGGACGTGTATGTTAAAAGATATGTATATACGTATAACCATTTTCCTTAAATGAACATCCGCTACTTGTGCCGTGATACGCGCATCGCACGGCGATTTGAAAAGGGGTTTTCATGTATTTCTTTCGGATGTTTGAACAATTTTACTATGTTGTGCACTATATACAAGCTATAGTTTTGATGTATATCATATTGGTTTTCGTATTGGACTTTGACATTGTATTTTCACCATAACTCCGATAATTGCGTGACGCTTGACGGAGTCTTACTTTTGAGTATGTACTTGTTTTTCATGCGCATGCATTGCGCTAAAGTATGTTTTAAGTATTAATGATTTCGGAGTCCCAACGATTTGAGTGCTTTGCTGAAATGTTTTAGTATTTGGGGGAGTTTTGATTTAAATTCGGGGACCGAATTTCTTTAAGGGGGGAAGATTGTAACATTTTAAAAATTAAACAAATAAATAATTAGATAAATAAAATCTTTTAGGTGAATTTTCTGATAATCGGTAAAATAAACCGTATTTTCCGTAAAACTCAACTATAATTATTTTTCAATATAGATTTAAATACGCCTATTTTAACTATATAATTGCTAGTAATTGATATTATTTAATGACTTATAAATTATTAGTTTACTTAAATATTTTTCCTTAATTAATTATTTTTAATATTAACATAAGCTTTTAATTATACATTAAATTGGTGCAAATTATAAATTGGAATGGATTAATTTTACAAAAGTGAACAATGACAATTTAAAACAAGTGTGTAATATGCAAAATTCTTTCTCAAAATCTCTCAATGGTTCTTGATTTTTCTAGGTTTTATTTTTTGAAAAGAAAATAAATAAAATAAAGAAATTAATGAAAAGACTAAAGTGAAGTGATTAATTAATGAAACTTCTACACATTTCTACACTTTTTCTCTCTCTCCCATCACTCCCTCCGTCATGGCCGAAACCACCTCATGGCAGCCCCTCATTTTTCCATCTCCTTCTCTCATCAAAATTCTTCAAAAAATTCATGAAAAATCAAAATAAAACATCACAAATTCATAATTAAATCATTACCCTTTTATTCTTTGGCCAAACAAGTAAGGATCTTAGAGCAAAGTTAGCATTTTAGAGGCTAGGTTGCATGTTGATCTCATGTGTGTGGAGGTATAATCCTAACCTAAGTATTTAATTATTGATAAACTACTTTAAATAAATTTAATTAGCTAATTAATTGGTTCCAATTTCAAATTTGAAAAGTCAAGATTAGGGTTTTTGATCAAGTGAGGATTTTTATCAGTTATTCATGATTTTAATGGGTAGATTAACATGTTAATGGAATGCAAAACCTAATCTAGTCACTAGTTTACTAATTTTTAGTTAAAATTTTGATAATTATGTTATTTTGCAAACTAAGTTTTTAGAAATTGATTAAATAATTGAGATTAAAATCTAATTAGGGTTTTCATCACATCATTTACATTATAAATTGTAGTTTAACATTTTAGATCATGCAAAACCTAGTTTAGTTGTTGTTTTGTGTATTGTTACTTTGAAATTGTTAAAATTAGATAATTTTGCAAACTAGAATTTTGGGTTTAATGAAAATTAATGAGATTAAATTATAGAAATGGTTTGTATGATCTAGTTATGATATTTAGTGAATATTGTGGCCACTAGTTTTGTTTAAACGTCAAGTTTCGAACTAAAACGGTTATTTGAGGCTTTCTAGGTTTTCGGAAATAAATCGATTTGAATTATTTTGAGGTTTTGATGAGTTACAATCTATTTCATATTATAATTAGTGATTTGTGAAACCACGATTGATACGTTTGGGTTTTTCTCGATCAATCGGCTTTTGTATGCCGATGTCAAGGGTTATTTGGTTTTTTTGCATGAGCGGGTCAAAGGTTTTAACCTATGCCCGTTTCGTGTGCCGTTTTGGTTTTGTCCGCGATTTTGGTTTACGATATAATATATGTTTGCATATAGGTACTTCCCACATGAACATCGGACGATAAAGAAGAGGATGGCGGCATCGACTTTGGTAAGTAAGGACCAGGTGAGTAGATGTATATCTACGGGGGAAATCAGGTGAATGGAGTATAACACCCCCGCAAACGTAGAGTAAGGTTGTTGCGCATTATTATTTTGAGTCGGACGCGACCTTGGATTTATGCGAGTAGGGTACTATTGAAGACCTTAAGTAGGATTAGGTTGATTTAGAAAGACTTAATCAGAGGATGATTACCTTGGAGGTAATTCATAGGTTTCACGCAGACACACACACACGCACACATATACACTTGACTTGGGGTATGTGTGTGTGTATGTGTGTGTGTATGTGTGTATGAATGTGTATAGGTTTCTATACACACACACACACACACACACACAAGATATACGCGTGACATGAGGATGTTATATGATACTTGGTGATGAGTCGATATGGCTGGGAATGATGCCGTGAGATATTTGATATCTGATCGAGTTATGATACGAGATATGTTATGATTTGATAGCGGATCATTGGGCGATGAGAAAATATATATGTATATATACGATAAAATGCAGGATCACATTGGAATGTATGAGACTGTAGATTAGTAGCCAGATCATGATATTGTTTGTTGATGATACCATATGAATGATGATGTAAATATGATAGTTGACCTGTACCCCGACTTTGGGATGCCGTACGATGGATTTTACCGTACGAGGTATTGATGCGATGATTGATCCGCACTCCTGGCTTAGGAAGTCGTACTTTGTACATGACGCTATTGAGGCTGGATCGCCGACTACAAGAGATATCGACTCAGATTTTAGGTGGATTTTTTTTCCTTTCGAACAGTTCTTGAGTTTAGTCCCTTAGTTGGTTAGGTAAATGTTAGTTTTGGCTCGAATCATACATATTTTCAAAACCAACGAATCGTGAGCATTTTTTACAAAAAGAAAACTAGGGGTTACTACAGATTTTCAAAGGATGTATCTTTTCTCAAAAACACCGTAGCCCCTATTTTTCTATAAACCACGATTCGTACTTTTTTCAAACACGAAAACGGTATGACTCGTACGGTAGAAATGTATATTCTTCGGTATTGTGGTTATTACTCCTTCTCTGTTATATTCATGTTATTCTCATTATACAGCATGTTTATACATATATTCCTTAACTGTTATGATTCCATATGTTAGGATACCAGCACCATTACCGATGATGTGCATGTTCCACGTACACTTATTTGCCGGCTCACACACATCATCATCGGTAATTGCCATGTCACGCACACTTTAAAAAAAGCTACTTCATTTAGTATAGCTGCTAATTAGTAGTTTAAATATATTTTAGTACGCTTGCTTCACGTGCTAGTTTAGATATTGCATTGCTTACTCAGACACTTCATGCATTTATATATTCATACTGTCATACAGTTTTGTGGGGCTTATGCCGATACTTATTATTTATTTACTCGGGATTTTGGGATTTGGATTTTCTATGAGATTTCTAGATTTTGGGGAAAACCGCAACAATTTCATAACTTATTATTATTTTCAAAGAAAAACTGCGGTTTTCTCATGATGTGATGTGCGTGCCGTCCACCATGAGTTTTCTCGGTTTTTGAGCAGTATCATATACCCGATTCGAGGAGGGGGATGCACTGTCTGCGGGTACATGGTGGACCCGGTGCGGTACCTCGGGGCAAGAAGATCACAGATGATGGCGTTCAGCCCGGCAGGGGAGCACTACCGACCGGTTATTGTTTTTATTTTTGACGCGGCGGATATCCGGAGGATACCGACCTTTGTCGTGAGATTGGATGATATGGGCCGATCCGGACTGCCGGAGCCCGAGATTCAGAGATATTGAGATTTGAGATACAGAGATATTGAGATTCAGATACAGAGATATTGAGATTTGAGATACATAGATATGAGATTTTGAGACATACCTATTTTGTGTCGATGCTTGACACGGATTTTTGTCGAGTTGAGGTTTCAGTTTTATTATACAAGACTCATTGATGTTTTTCTTATATCAGATTATTCATATTTCATGGTTGATTTTCTCATTCATGATGCATTCATACATCAGATATGTGACATATTACCGTTTAGTGATACTGACACGATGCACTGAGTATTGCACTTATGCATAGATTATTACCCTGTCACTACTAGATGTCTAGTCTTACATATGTATATTATTATGACCTAGGAGATCATCGTGCATGTGATTTCTACTCGCAGATGTTTTCTACTCACGAGTTGGCAACTCACCCTCGTTGTGCCAAACTTTTCTTACAGGTTTAGATGTACAGGTTTCCTTGGCGGCTTGCTAGCACACTATTTCATTCAGGGTGATTGCTTGATAGGTTGGTTCACTTGTATCGTGACCGCCGTTGTATTTTTATATTATTTTAGTTGTATCTAGTAAGCTCCATCAACCAGACTTGTATTACTTGATAAATTTAGAAGATCGGTTGTTTATTCTTTCGACCTTAGAGTCGCGCTTGCATTATTATGGTTTTCTAGTGGTTTTGATCCTCGTCCTTTGGCATTATATATTATATTGCTTGCGTGGTTATGACCGCCAATTGGCGAAGAGCTAGCTCCCGCTTGGGGATGCCTTTTATTGTTGCTTATGTATATATTCTTGTTTGTACCCGTTTGGGGCCAGTTTTTACAAAGGAGACTCTGCCGAAATTTTTGAGAAAATTTGGTGTTGCTTTTAAACTTGTTTTCCTACACTTCTTCTTTTAAATGGTTTAGATTTCTGGGCTTCAGCTTACTTAGATTATGTTACGCCTTTAGACGTTTCGTAATTTAAGTGCCGGTCATGTTCCGTACCTCCGGGTCGTGACATTCGCTAAAAGATTGTTTAGTGAAGAGATTGCTTGAGCTAATTGAGCTTCGGGTGGATCATCTTCCGCATGAAGATCATCGGAGGAAGCTTGCACCAACTCAAAAAGGATCCTAGTGGAGTCACGTGGACTACAACCTGGAGCTTAAGAAGTGAAGGACTTGATCTATGACGGCATACTTTCTTTTACTTCTTATAGTTTACTTTGATATCAAACTAAAACCCTAATCACCTAGTTAACAATCTAGGTTAGTGTTAGTTAGCACTCCAAAATTTAAAAAATTGGCATGCTTGATACTTGTAAACCCAGTGGTGGTGCTAGCGTAGATTTTCATGGTATCAAAGCCAAAGCTAGAAGATTAGACGATGTAGTTAAGATTACGAAAACGAAACAACTCCGAAACTGCAAACCCCAACACCAAGTTTCTGTCGATTTTTTAAAGGTCTCTAAATTTTTTTTAAATAAGTGTAGAATGTTACATGTGATGTAACTAGAACACCAGAGAAATTTGAGGGCAAAACTCCAAAATTGACCCGGTGAGATTGCTCAAAAAACCGGCCTCACCTTTTTTACTGTAGAGAAAGACCTTGAAATTCTTATGGTGTTCTGATCTCTTAGTTTTAGGGTTTTGTTCAGTCGAAAATAGTGTACTTTTAACGTGACAATTTTCTTACTTTTCTTAATCATCTAAAGGTATTTGCTATAAATATAACATATATTAGAAGTTCATCTGCAAAATATCATTCACCATGTGTTATACATTATAATCAACATTATGAGGGAAATTGTATGTTTAATATTTTTACGCATAATATTTTGTACCTCACATTCTTCATTGAGATCTTGTGCAAGATTAGCTCAGGTCAGATATCAGAAATCATGAATCTGCCGATAAAATACAAAAAAGTCGAAGAATCAAATACTGGAAGAAATTCAGAAGAGATAAGAAGATTCCAGATATCACATAAAGACCCTGAGATCAACAGAATAAGACTACAGAAGTTTGAAGCAACGAGCTCACCAATTGGCTGTGGAAATGCGGCCGAGTCAGGCCGAGCCGCCGCGGATCCGCGGCCGATTCAGGGACTTGGGGTTCGAGAGTTCTCTGGAAGCTTCTTTGTAACAACCTAGCTTGTTGATGACCCTTCTTTGTAACAACCTAGCTTGTTCTGGAAGATTCTTTATAACAACCTAGTTTATTGGGGAAGCATGATCAAGGGCTATAAAAAGGACCTAAGGCTACATTGAAAGGATTCCGAACTTTTAATTCCAATTTCTTGTCTAATTTTATCGCAGTTCTTGATCAAATCAAATCAAGAAAAGAGCTAACAAATTCAACAAATACAAGATCCAAGATCAAGAATCATTGAGAAATTCATCGAGTGACATCATTCAAGACTCCTTTATATGAAGCCGATCATCATCAACGAGCACACGATCCACGACAGGTCCAAGACCCATGGTGATCGAGCGACGTGAAGATCGACGGAAAAATTACCTCTTCAAGAGAGTGATCGAGAGCAATTCTTCTTGTAATCTCGGATTGAAGAAATTGTAATTTGAAGTTGAATAATAAAGGTGATAATTAGTTTTAATTTTGCTTTCTTTTAATTTCCGCATTATAAGTTCTTTTTCTAATCTTTCTTCGATTGTCATGATGCGTGAGTAAATCTCCGCTTGACAGGATTCGTAGGATTATGGTAGATCGATGGATGATAAAATTCTATACTTATTTTAAGTATTATGAAGTTTACAAACCTTCCCAAAAGAATAGTTAACATCCTCCTTGGGCACGATAACAAATTCTTGATTATCTTGACCATGATTTGAGATAAGATTGACAATCTTTTTGTGAAGGGCTAGAAAATGAATGGGATCAATGAAAGGATAAGGGACTATAGTGAAGAAACCTTAGTTTCTTCCAAAAAAAACCCTAATCCGCATTCATCGCCATCAATCTGGTGTTAAACTATCAATAGATAAGATGAGTCGCTTTTATTAGTCATCCATAGCTACTAAATCTGATCGAATCGTACAAGCATTCTTCATATTTTCTTGATAATTAGATCTTGAAAATTTTCTTGATTTTCTTTCTTGAAAACAATTTCTTGATTTTCTTGAAACTATTACTTCAACTAAATCTTAAACAATTTTCTTGATTTTCTTTACTATTTTTTTTCAATCGAGCTAAAGCAAAAACGATAAAATTCCACGAATTCCAGAGGACGACCCGCACTCACTAAAGGTCTAGCTACATGCGATACCGTTATTGATTGCGATTACTTTACTACTAAAACATCTCTTCTTTACTTCCTTTACGTTACTTTTAATCAAAAGAAGAATCATATTTTGAGCAAACAATCAAATGGCGCCGTTGCCGGGAAATACGTGCGTAATTTGTTCTTTCTTTCTATTTGGGTTGAAGTATTATTATTATATCGAAATATAAATCAAGAACGCATCGTGTGCTTAACGATTAGTGTGTGAATTTTTGCAAGGGGATCTGGAATCATTGTAGCAGGAAGATAAAGATTCAGATCATTTCATCAAGACCAGAGGAGCAAGTGAAGCAACTGTAGAAAAACGAAGTCCAAGAACTCTCAACATGGCGGCGGAACCGCGGCAATAGGCATGTTCTTGTGGCGGAACCGCGGCATCTTGGAAGATCTAGGGTTTCAGCTCTTTATGGTATAATTTCTATCTTCTTCTCTCTCCTCTGAAAAGTCCAATAATAATTTTTCTGCAGGATTCTTTGCAAAAATTCGCCGCGTAAAAAATTCTTGTAGCGTGCTTTGATATTGGTTGTTTGTGCATATTGTAATACGGAAAATTAAAGGGTAAAGACCAAATTCAGATTAGGTGGGGATTTCATTACGCTTCCTAAACCCCACGAATCACAAAACTAGCATCCACATCACTCTTTATTAATTAAAAAATATCTATACAAAGACTCTAAAGACCGTCGCGCTCAATTAGGATAGAGGAAGGTCATGGGTATTCTACTGCTTATCCGCATTTCTTTTGTGGTGTCTAGACAAGTGTATCTAAGACAAGTGGTTACTTAATTAGGCCCACTATTTACATAGCGGATATCTCCCACTTACCTGGCACTTATCTGGATAGAAGAGAGATAAAGAGGTAGTAGAGGATTGATCCTACGATTTGTCTTCTGGAAGTCTAGGAGCGGTCTAGTGACTTAACTTAGGTGACCTTAGATCTAGGGTTGATTGTGCATTTTTGTGATTTGTCTAAATCCGTTTTTTTCAAAACAAACTTTTCTTTTTAGTTTAAATAAATAAAAAAATAAAGAAATTAACGCTACCACTTGCGCTAAACCTGCTTAGTGCATGCTCGGCTGGACATGGAATTCTAGTGCCCGTCTTGTCCACGTTCCTTCTATCGACTCCGAAGTCGGTATTTCTTCATCTTCTTTTTCCTCACCACCCACAATATCCACCGAGATGGATGGTTCTCCATCAAATTTTAAAAACACCACTCTGCCACCACCCGCAAGTGCGCAGAATTTACCTCGTATATCTCCAAGAGAGATGCAACACTATACGTGTTCCTCTTTCTACTTGTCTTTCTATTCCACCAGCCAATAAGAATAATTTTGAAATCAAACCACACCTTTTCAATCTTTTTCCTAAATTTCACGGTCTAGAGTCTGAAGACGCATACGTTTTTATCACCAAATTCGAAAACGTATGTACTATGATGGGCACTTCACAACTTTCTATGGATGCTATGCGTTTACGTCTTCTCCCGTTTATTTTGTGCGATTTAGTCGAAAAGTGGCTTTATAACACAACCACACACTCTATTTCCAATTGGGATGAATTCGTCATAGCATTCCTTAAGAAATTTTATCCCAATCATAAGACCGCCCGTGTTCGGAGCGAAATCAACCAGTTTACCTAGCTTCCCAATGAACCATTTTGGAAATTCTTTGAACGGTTCAAGGATCTGCTTGTTCAATGTCCTCATCACGGAATCCATAGACAGGATCTGTGCCGAATTATATATGAGGGCATTAATCCAATAAAAAGCAGATGCTTGAAACTATATGTCAAGGCAATTTCATGTCTAAAGACGATGGTGAAGCCTGGAAATTCTTGGAAGATTTTGCTGAAAACACTTTGCAATGGGAAGCGTTAGTCTACCATCATCTAGGGGAGATATCCATCAACTTGATGTTTCCATAGCAGTAAAAGCCGAAATGGAAGCAATGCAAAAGAAACTCGAAGCTATGGAAAACAAATTTTTATTAGCCTCCCTAAACCAGGTGACGCTCCCTAAAACCGTATGTAGATGCTGTTCCGATCCATCACATCTGACAGAAGAATGCCCTTTGAATTCTCCGTTTCAAGGTCAAGAACACACTAATGTTGCTTTTCAGCAGCGACCTAGAAACGATTCTTATTCTTCTATATATAATCAGGGTTGGAGAAACCGTTCTAATTTTGCTTGGAACCAACACCAAACTCAAAATACGGTTCCAAACAAAAATAACTATCAAAGGGTTCCTCCACAACAACAGCAAGCACCACAGAATTAGTATCCCTTGCAACCACAAACTTTTCAAAATCCTGCCAACAATTTTGCACCTTATAATAATTCTTTCCAAACGGCCGGTACCGAAAACTCCTCTTCACTCGAACGAACCTTGGATTTTTTTATGAAACATTCCATGCAAATGTCGGCTGATATAAGGTCTTCTATCGATACCATAAATAAGGACTCCGCCTCTCACGGTGAAAGTATAAAGTCGATAGAAGCACAAATTGCACAATTAAATGCCGCAATGAGTGCTAGAGAGAAAGAGAAACTTCCATCTCAACCCTTACCGAATCCTGGCCACTCACAATATCATAATGTGAATGCCATTACTACGTTGAGATCCGGAAGAATACTGAATAACCAAGTCGGTGAACAGGTTGATAATGATGAATCAATCAATGACACCCCAGCTTCCATTTCCACTTCCACTTCCACTTCTGACCCTATTTCATCTAGTCCATCTTCTTTCGAGCCGATTCTCCATTTTCCCCTAGGCTCGAACCCTCCGCCCACCTCGTTGAGTCAACTTGAAACGATCCCCACTCCAATTCTGAGATCCGTTCTATCCACACGAACTTCTCCACAAATGTTGGAACCAACTATTATTGATAAAGCTCCTTATCCAAATAGGTTGAGGGCCAACAAACTTAACGCACAAATGGAAAAGATTATGGAAATCTTTAAACAGGTTAACATAAATTTCCCTCTCCTAGATGCTATCCAACAAGTTCCGGCTTATGCGAAAATACTTAACGACTTGTGCACTAGGAAGAGAAGAACTCAAGTGCCGAAAAAAGGTGTTCATGACGAGTAATGTTAGCACAGCTTTTACCCAGCAATTACTAAAGAAACGTAAGGACCCTGGCTGTCTTACAATCTCTATTTCTATTAGGGGTAAAAATATTAATCATGCTCTACTCGACCTTGGCGCTAGTGTTAACCTGCTTCCTTACTCTGTCTACGAGCAGTTAGGTATTGGAGAGTTGAAACCTGCCTACTGCACTCTCCAGATGACAGATCGATCTATCACCAAACCTAGGGGTGAGCTTGAGGATGTGTTGATAAAAGTCGGGGAATTTATATTTCCTGTGGACTTTATTGTTTTAGATACACAATCTGTAGCGAACCCACGGAACCAAATTCCGGTGATTCTCGGTCGACCCTTCTTAGCCACTTCCAGTACTGTCATTAATTGTCGTAACGGTTCTATGAACCTAACCTTTAGGAAAATGAAAATTGAGCTTAACATTTACAACCTAGGAAGTCAACCATCTGAACCTTCTGCTCATTTACTTGATGTCTGTTCTGTCCACGAGATGCTCCCGAAAGCTGCAAGGTTGATGAACTTTGCTATAATGATCTCAAGGACATTAGTACATCATTGTTTGATCTAGCACATTATTATAGTGAGGACACCCTTGATGAGTCCACCCCCGAGTTTGAACCTTTTGACTCATCACAAAAGTCAGTAGCGCTTTCCGAGTCAATATCCTATGCAGGTTATGAACTTTTTAAGGATTCCAAATATCATTCCCTTACCCCACCTTCTATTATTTCTCTGCCGACATTAGATCTCAAACTATTACCTTCTAATCTTAAATATGCATATTTAGGTAAGAATGAGTCTTTACCCGTGATCATATCCACTTCTCTAGCTTTAGAGCAAGAGAACGCTCTTTTGATGGTCTTGAGATCAAATCGGTAAGCATTTGGTTGGACAATAGCAGACATCAAAGGGATTAGTCCCTTGATTGTTGAACATCATATACATTTGATGGATGAAGCCAAACCAACCCGAGACCCACAAAGATGGTTAAATCCCGTCATGAAGGAGGCGGTAAAGAAAGAAATCGTCAAGTGCCAAGATAGTGGTATAATTTACCCAATCTCTGATAGCCAATGGGTAAGTCCTATTCATGTGGTCCCTAAAAAATCTGGCATCACGGTCATAACTAATGAGGCTAATGAGTTGATCCAAACACGCACCCAAACTGGGTGGCGTGTTTTTATTGATTATAGAAAACTCAATGCCGCAACTAGGAAAGATCACTTCCCTTTACCTTTCATTGACCAGATGTTGGAACGATTAGCTGGACATGAATATTATTATTTTATGGACGGATACTCTGGCTATAATCAGGTCCCTATCGCCGAAAAGGATCAAGATAAAACAATATTTACTTTTCCTTTCGGTACCTTTGCTTATAGACGCATGCCCTTTGGGTTATGCAATACTCCTGCTACATTTCAGTGGTGTATGATGGGGATATTCTCAGACATGGTCGAGAATTTTCTGGAGATTTTCATGGACAATTTCTTTATATTGGGGGACTCATTTGAGGATTGCCTACGTCATCTTGACGCAGTTCTTACCCCCTGTAAGGATAAGAACTTAACTTTGAATTCAGATAAATGCCATTTCATGGTCCAAGAAGGTATCGTGCTTGGACATGTCATTTCACGAAAAGGCATTGATATATACAGAGCTAAAATAGATGTCATCCATAACCTTCCTCATCCTAAATGCGTCAAAGATATACGATCCTTCCTTAGTCATGCTGGATTTTATAAGAGATTCATTAAGGATTTTAGCAAAATTGCTAGACCTTTAACTCTTCTCTTGGCCAAGGATACTACATTTCACTTCGATTCGGATTGTGAGGCTTCTTATGAATCACTTAAATGATCTCTCACTACAGCCCCTATTCTATCATCTCTTAATTGGAACCAACCGTTTGAGCTAATGTGTGATGCATCAGATTTTGCTATTGGTGCAGTCTCAGGACAGCACATTGATAATATGCCACATGCAATTTATTATGCAAGTAAGACCTTACATGATGCCCAAATTAATTATGCAACTACCGAGAAAGAACTCTTGGCAGTTGTATTTGCATTAGAAAAATTCAGGCCTTACTTGATTGGCTCACCGATTGTGGTTTACACCGATCACTCCGCCCTAAAACATCTTTTATCAAAGAAGGATGCTAAGGCCAGGTTAATACGTTGGATCCTTTAATTACAAGAATTTGATCTTGTCATACGAGATAAGAGAGGATGTGAAAATGTAGTAACCGACCATTTTTCACGCATCTCTTATTCACCTATTATGACCTTACCAATAAACGACTCTTTCCCTTATGAATAACTCTTGAACGTATCCTGCGAACCTTTGTTCGTAGATATTGTGAATTATCTAGCAACGAGACTTATTTCCAGCGAATGGTCTAAACAAGACAATCATCGATTTCTATCCCAAGTAAAGCATTTTTACTGTGATGAACCTTATTTGTTTAAGTATTGTCCTGACCAAATCATTCGCAGATGTGTCCCTAATGATAAATTCAAGAGTGTTTTGTCTTTCTGTCATGATCAGGCATGTGGTGGTCACTTTGGTCCATGTAAAACGACGGAGAAAGTTTTGCAATGTGGTTTTTACTGGCCTACATTATTCAAAGATGCATTTGATCATTGCAAAACTTGTCTACGGTGTCAACGCACGGGTCGGATTTCTCAAAAAAAAAAAACAGATGCCACTCTAACCTATCTTGGTTGTGGAAATTTTTGACATTTGGGATATTGATTTTATGGTCTCAAAATGGGTGGAAGCAATACCGTGTCGCACTAATGACAATAAGGTTGTTATTAAGTTCTTTAAAGAAAATATCTTTTCGCGATTTGGACACCCTCGCGCTATAATTAGCGATAATGGGACGCATTTCTGTAATCGGTCTTTCGAGACTTTGATGCGAAAATATTCAATCAACCATAAACTTTCTACGCCCTATCATCCTCAAATGAGCGGGCAAGCTGAGATTTCCAATAGGCAAATCAAACAAATTTTGGAGAAGACAGTTTCTAAAAACCGTAAAGATTGGTCAACCAAATTGACTGATGCTCTTTGGGCATTTCGTATCGCTTATAAGACTGATCTTGGTATGTCTCCTTACTGTAGGGTTAGCTTAGTACCTCAACAAGGTTTTGGCAAGCATCTATCATGCTATTTTAAAAATTTGGGGTGCTAAACAAACCAAACAAGTAATCGAACAAGAGAATTAGGGTTAACTTTGCATGTAAACAACTTTACATCTAAGTGATAGAGATTACAACCTTTGTAGTCCGTTCCTTCCCTTCAAAATCTTCGAGTAGTGGTTCCTTCGCTGCAATCCATGAATTCCCGGACTCTAGAGAGGCTCCACAAGATATACGATGCATCCTTGCTTGAAGTCTTCAAAGTTTACGATGATCTACGTCGAGGAAACACGGACTCAAGCTCTCTCTTCACTAATATGGAATTAGAAAAGCTAACACACTAATCTATATGGCTAATATAGAAGAGGATGATGAAGTAGGAATTTTTCTCACTTTATTATTTAATTTCTCACAATCATTCATCACAAATTAAAAATCTAGCAAGCTTTTTTCAAATCAAGAAGAAGAAGAAGCAAGTGATGAATTATTGTTATGTGGTTAGAAATGCAACCATGGGTCAAGTATACCATCATTAACCCTTGTAGAGACTTAACTATGAGTTATGGTTAAATGTATGGTTGATAAATATCTTAAGCTAGATGAAAAGAGTGGACAAAGTCAAAGAAGACTACAATCTTCTACAAGCTTCAACAAATATCTATCATGACAAATATCCACAATATTTGAATTACTTAATGATAAATATAAACCCAAACATTAACCGTAGCATGGTTTAACTCTCATTAACCCTAGTAGCATTTATAACCTAGTATGTCACAATATTATATATCACATATATAATATTTATGCAACAAATGAAAACAATATAATAAACATATATCACATATATGTTAAAAGTATTAAAAGTGAGAATAATAAATATTTAAGTGAGCATATAATACACACACACACACACACACACACACACATATATATATATATATATTATATTATTTCATTGAATCAACACTTGATCCGATAACCCGGCTATATCACATATAACCAGCCGATATCATATATCGCGAGAATAGAATACGGTATCACATACTCGTATCAATCTCGATCCCGCACATATCACATATGTGCTCCTACTCCGTTTTGCCTGAGCCAGGAAACCTCTATATAGGACTCTAAAAACCCGTCAATACGCCGACAGTAGGTGATGATCATATCATACACCAACAAGCCAAAAGCGGTCAGCTAAACGTAACGACCACCCGGGTATTGAGCGATCAGAATACCAACAAGCAAGTCTGCTCTAACTCCTGTAAATCCAATTAGTAACACTACCGTACAGTCCGGTCTCTTCGTATGATATGTCGCATATC
This sequence comes from Agapanthus africanus, assembly GCA_030015575.1. Taxonomy (NCBI): domain Eukaryota; kingdom Viridiplantae; phylum Streptophyta; class Magnoliopsida; order Asparagales; family Amaryllidaceae; genus Agapanthus; species Agapanthus africanus. Next base: position 294,497,811 of record JASDDO010000029.1, read on the forward strand.
AAGTCTAGGGGTGGTAAACGTCAGACCCCAGTAACCGATAAGTCGTGTCGATGTGAGGCTCATAACGGGTCGAGAAACTACTGATAACACATACCAGTATATCTCCATATCAGCCCTGGCCAGGGACTTCTAGTTATAGCCAATCGAACACAGCGCAACATTAACCCCCAATACCGGGTGAGACGAAACCCCTCCTATCGCTCATTGGCTCCATGTGATTCGGGACTGTACCCAAAATCCGCCGTTTTGAAAGTTCTTATGAACGTGGTAAGGTGGAAATCAAAGCACAATGGGAATTACACAAGACTCTATGACGATCTCGGGTCTACAGACTAATCTGTACCAGTGTCAACAGAGAACTGCTATCTGACGATAGGTATAATACCAACAAGGAGTTCTCGGCGAGTCCGTTCAGTGTACCCAGTCTCCACTGAGCACCCGTATACTATCTTTGATGTCAAACACCATTGGATGTGGGATCATCCATCGCCCATCATATGGGTCATGATGCGTATACGCTAGTCTACTCTGGAGTATCGATGCCCTGTCTCGATACCCCCTTCGACTAGGAACAGTTATAGGATGTACTTGTGGACTATCTTGGCCTCACTAGTTTGATCTGCATCGTAGTCCTAGTAGTTAAGCACATATCCTAAGGGCTTTATCAACATGTGAGAGCAAGACAGTAACCCAATACAAGTCAACATGTTAAGACAAAGAGCAACCGGATAGCATACTATCATATCGGGCAAGAAAGTCCTCTCTATATATATCCAAGCATCCACTATAATATATATCATATGTACAACAATGGCCTCTAGGTCATATACATAACTAACAATCTCCCACTTGCACTAAGGCCAGCTGTTGTAGTATCTCATACCCAACATCCCGAAGAGTCTCTCAAATTGTATCTGGGGAATGTCCTTTGCGAATGGATCCGCAATGTTATCCTTTGTGTCTACTCTCCTGACCTCAATCTCCCGGCGATCAACTATCTCCCGGATCAGGTGATACCGCCTCAGAATATGCCTGGATCTCTGATAGGACCTGGGTTCCTTGGCCAAAGCCACAGCTCCATTGTTATCACAATACAAAGGTATTGGATGCTCGATGGACCGAACCACTCCAAGTTCTATAATGAACTTTTTTATCCAGACAGCCTCTTTGGCAGCATCGTTGGCAGCGATGTATTCAGCCTCCATCGTTGAGTCTGCAACGGTTTCCATTTTGGAACTCTTCCAACACACCGCCCCTCCATTTAGGGTAAAGACAAATCCCAAGTGCGACTTAGAGTCGTCCTTATCACTTTGGAAGCTTGAATTGGTAAAGGACTCCACCTGGAGTTCTCCGTTACCATACACCAAGAACATCTCTTTAGTCCTTCTCAAGTACTTGAGAATGTTCTTCACAGCTATCCAGTGACTCTCTCCTGGATCTGCTTGATACCTACTCACTACACTTAGTGAGTATACTATATCAGGTCTGGTACATAACATCGCATACATGATATAGCCTACTGCAGAAGCATAGGGTATCCCTTGCATGCGAGCTCTCTCCAAATCAGTCTTAGGAGACAACTCTTTGGAGAGAGTGAGTCCAGTGATTGTGGGTAAGTTCCCATGCTTGGATTCATCCATAATAAACCTCTTTAGTATGGTGTCAATGTACCTGGATTGGGACAATCCCAGTATCCGTTTAGATCTATCTCTATAGATCTTAATCCCCAAAATGCAGGAGGCATCACCTAGATCTTTCATTGAGAATCTTTGTGATAAGAAGAGCTTGACCGAGTGCAGCATAGGAACATCATTTCCTATCAAGAGTATGTCATCCACGTACAATACGAGGAAGACAACCTTACTCTCTGCCTCCTTCTTGTAAATACAAGGTTCATCTACATTTTTGATGAAGTCAAACTCTTTGACTACAACATCAAAACAGATGTTCCAACTCTGTGATGCCTGCTTTAACCCGTAAATGGATTTAAGCAGTTTGCACACCTTTCCGCTACTCCCACTGTCTACGAAGCCCTCCGGCTAAGTCATCTACACGCACTCCTCTAAATCACCATTTAGAAAGGTGGTCTTAACATCCATTTGCCAGATTTCGTAGTCATGGTATGCAGCAATGGTAAAAAAGATCTGGATGGACTTAAGCATAGCTACTGGAGAAAAGGTTTCGTCATAATCCACACCTGGTCTTTGACGAAAACCCTTTGCAACAAGTCTAGCTTTGAAAGTCTCAACTTTTCCATCTACACCAAGTTTCTTCTTAAAGATCCATTTGCTCCCAATGAGTTTTACCCCTTCAGGAGCAACTTCCAAAGTCCATATTTTGTTGGTGTACATGGATTCCATCTCAGATCGCATTGCATCCAGCCACTTCACAGAGTCCCCACTCGTGATGGCCTGCTCGAAGCTAGTCGGGTCATCATCTTCCATGATGCAATCCTCGCTCCCACCGTCTATGAGAAAACCATAGTATCTCTCAGGTGGATGAAGAACCCTACTAGATCATCGGAGAGGCCGGGGTTCATCGGGAACTACTGAATCCTCTGGTTCCACCAAATCTTTTGTTGCAGTTTGTGTAGCTGGAACTTCTTCCGGTTCTACCTCATTGTCACTAATTTTTTTCATAAGAAAACCCTTTTCTAAGAAAGTGGCATGTCGAGAAACAAACGCTTTTTGTTCCTTGGAGTGGTAGAAGATATACCCTTATGAGTTCTTGGGATATCCTACAAACTTGCACAGGATAGACCTTGCCTCGAGTTTGTCCGAATTGTGCCTTTTGAAAAAGGCCGGACAACCCCATATCTTAACATAATTAAGAGATGGTCTCTTCTCCTTCCATATCTCATATGGAGTGGTAGGCACTGATTTGGTAGGAACCGTATTCAATAGGTGTATAGCTGTCTCAAGCGCATACCCCCAGAAGGAAATAGGTAACTCAGCAGTGCTCATCATTGAACGCACCATATCTAATAGGGTGTGATTCCTTCGCTCTGATACACTGTTGTGCTGTGGTGTATAGGGAGGAGTAAGCTGAGAGAGAATCCCATTCTCTTTTAGATATTCCAGGAACTCATTGCTCAAGTATTCTCCTCCTCGATCAGATTGAAGGATCTTAATACTTTTACCCGTTTGGTTCTCGACTTCGTGCTTATATTCTCTGAATTTCTCAAAAGCTTCTGACTTGTGTTTCAACAGGAACACATGTCCGTATCTTGAGAGATCGTCAGTGAATGTAATGAAGTATGAGGAACCATTCCTGGCATGTGTAGACATGGGACCACATACATCACTATGTATCAGTCCCAAGAGTTCTGTAACTCTTTCTCCGTGTCCACTAAACGGAGTTTTGGTCATTTTGCCTTTGAGACATGACTGGCAAGTGTCATAAGATGAAAATTCGAACGGATTCAAATATCCATCCTTATGCAACTTAGCTAGTCGTGTCGCATTGATATGACCTAGTCCATAATGCCACAAGAAGGATTCGTTCATTCCTGAACTCTTCCTCTTGTGAGTGTTTTATACATTAAGAACTGTGGTTTGATTTAGAATGTATATGCCATTATGTAACAAGCCTGATCCAATCAACTTTTGATTTAGGAAGATGTTCATAACATCATCCTGTATTACAAAATTATATCCTTCTTTACTTAATAAAGAAACTGATATAAGATTGCATATCAGGTTTGGTATGTAATAGCATTCGTTCAGAATCAATGTATTATCATCTGATAATACAAGATGATATTCGCCAACTGTTTTGGCTACAACATTTGCACCATTCCCAACTAGTACGGAATGATCACCTATTCCCAGTTCTCTACCTTTCCATAGACCATGCAACATATTGCATATGTGAGATCTTGATCTGGTATCTAATGCCCAGGACGTAGAGTGAACTGAGAAACAGTTCTCGATAACAAACACACCCGAAGAAGATGCATCAACATGCTTATTCTTCGTCTGGGCGGTAAGTGAATTCTGGCATTTCCCTATTTCCTGTTCAGTCTTATAACAATTATAAGAAAGAACGGAACAAACGTTCCCCTGCTTAGTATAACAAGCGGGTTCAGTCAATACATCCATATTATTATCTTGATTAAGGCTTGACATGGTCACTACCTGGAGAGAGAGAGAGAAGAAAACACTTTAGCGTATGCCATTACAAGATTAGATTGGTTATTATCTTGTCTAATCAGGATGGCTCCCACTGTTTTAATCAAATCTTCCTTCAAAAACCCCTGAAAAGGAAAGACTAGCTGGGATTAATTACAGTCTACAACTTTGCTAACCGTTCAGCCAGGCCAGTGCCGGTACTTTGAGGGAGCGTCCCCGTGCTCTCGCACAGAACTAATTAAGATAAACCTCGTTTTCCCTTAGGGGCAACCCCATTAACACATTTCTAGACACCTAATGGGTTAGCTAATTGTAAAGTGCAAAACTCTCCCAGGAGTAATGTTCATATCATAATATTGCATTATTATATTCCCAATTCTTATGCATTTTACAAATAAATAGGTACTTTTGACCCATGTCTGCTATTTAGTTACAGGTTACAGGTTCTCGGAGCAAAAACAGTGAAATTGATAAAAAAGATGATACAAAGTGAGACTACGACCAATAAATGGTGGAATCTTGATCAAGCCTACATGAAGATCAGTTCACAAAGTACAAGGCAGCGCAAGGTTCAAGACTTCGTCACGAAGCAACGGTAAAAGTCCACTACAATTATTCACTGGGAGATCTGGAAGAAACCTAGAAGCCAATCTGAAGAACCAACCAAAGAAATAGGAAGACAAACAAGACTAGAAGAAGCACAGGAAATTGCAGCGTTCAAACTCTCCATTTGGCCGCGGAACCGCGGCTAAACCTGGCCTGCGGCTGCGGTTCCACGGCCATGCTGAGCCCGTAGTGGCGAAATATTTTACCATAATCTCTGGCGGCGCTGACTAGTCTTCCTAGGGGTATTTTTTTAAAAGCATACATGCGGCGATTGTAAACCTAGGGTTTTCTATGTCCTATAAATAGAGACCCAAATTCTTGTATTAGGTCATGCCTCCTTTCATTAATAAAATTCAGAATTCTTTTTGGAGAGCATCAATTTGTAAGTAGTTCTTTTTATTTGCCCTAGTTAATTTTATTATCTGCCCTAGGTAATTTCTATTCTTGCTCTAATTTAGATTTAATTCCTTGCCCTAGATAGATAGTTTAGATCTGTTCTTCAATTCCCTAATGAGCGAGTAGTCTCCTCGTTTGTTAGGGTTAGCTTTGGGGAAGGCTTGAGAGATGAAAATCTCTCAACCCTTTCTTGTCCATCACATATAATTAATAGGACTCCATGCATACATGCACACACCGCTCCCTACGGCACCCTATCCCACGAGGTAGCGGTGATACCGTAGTATAAAGGCCCGGTTGAGCGTGTTTTCCATGGAGGTTAGGGTAAGGATTGATAAAGGAAGGACAAGAAGGTAGAAGAAGAAACACCGTTTCTTCCCGATGGTACTAATCCCCTTTATTAATAATTACCATAACTCCTAATAGATCTTAATATGGGTATAGAAAGCGGTGAGATTTATTGACTTTCCAAACTTAACCTAAACCTAACCCTTGCAAGATTTAGATCTAGATTAATTTAGTTTTTAGATTAAATCAATTCGACAACAATTGGAATTAACTCATTAGAGCAATTAGGAAATTCACAAAATCCCTGTGGACCGACCCGTACTCACCGGTTAGCTACCAAGCGATACCGTTCTTGATTGCGATAATATTATTTTTGATCTAAAACATCACAGAAATCAAATGGCGCCGTTGCCGGGGATGGCGTGTTATTTTCTTTTTGCGATTTCGGGTTAATCTAAAATTGAAAAATCATAAAAACCTGAAAAATTAAAAAAAAATATAAAAATTTATCATTTTGTTATTTTGTGAAGGGTATTTTTGTTTGAATTTTGCAGGATCTACAATCGAGTTCGGATCTGGAAAAATCCAGAAAGCGAAACAGAAAACCGAAGATCTGAATAACAGAGGATTTCCATAACAGAATAGCAGAAGAAAGTTGGAAGGCCAAGTCAACAGGGCGACCGCGGAACCGCCGCAAAAGCTTGCTCCCGCCGCGGAAGCGCGGCGATTTGGTGACATCAGCAAAATTTGGAGGGCCAAGCCAATCTTCAAGCCGCGGAACCGCCGCTGGACTATACCTCTCGCCGCGGAAGCGCGGTGTGCAGGTGACGTCAGCATGTAAAAATTGCTCTGTAAGATCCCTTTCTCTCTCCTCTGCAAATCCAAATATATCTTCTGTAAAATCTCCTGCAGAATTCTTTGCGCTTAAAAAAATCTCTCCCCCCTCCAATAATTGATTTTGTGCAGGATTCTTTGCGCCGCGCTAAAAAATAAAAAAATTGATTGCAAGTGATTGTTACTGCTTTGCATATTTTTAATCGGACTTTAAGGGGCTTGAAACCAATTCAGATTGGGTGGGGATTTCATCACCCTTCCCAGGACCCCAGAAATCACATAAGGCATTTTGCATTAACCATTATTTAATTAAAAAAAATACTATACTCAGCCCTAAGGACGTCGAGCTCAATAGGACAGAGGACTAGTTGTAGGCATCGGCCGTTGATTCTAACCTGACTTTTCGGTGTCTAGGCAAATGTGTCTAAGGCGAGTGGTTACTTAATTAGGGCCACTACTTGTAGTGGAGAGCCTCCCACTCACCTGGCACTTACCTGGCCGCAATTGGCGGTGAAGAGGCGGTTTGAGGTCCTATTTCTAGCCCTTTGGAACAGTTAGGAGCTATCTAGTTGACCTAGGTGACCCTAGATCTAGGCTTGATTATGCATTTGTGGTTGATTGAAAGTGTGTCTAAGCCCTTTATCGAAAATTTTTGCAAAGAACACCACATGAAAAAAGAAAAGAAATTTTTTATAAAAATTTGCAAAATTTTGTCGCTAAGAAATCCCTGCACTCCACTTACACCCACCTTCTTTTTCTTCTCCTTTTTACATCATGGGTACCCCACCTCACAAATCTCTTGCCGAACTTTGGTACCCTGAACCAAACATTGCCTCTTACGCGAATTGTTTCGGTCGATTTAAAGACGACCCCTCCATGCTCAAAATTTCTTTGAAAGATCGAATAGAAGCATCTAGGAAAAACAGTTGGACTCCGCAATCCACTTTGTATCAACCGTGTCAATCTTCACCACCTTCGTACGTTGATACCACTTTTTCGAGTCCTATTGTAACTCCTAAACCCATATCTATTGCTGAGCATATTGAACAATCTCGTAGCCGATCTTTCACTCCTCTCCACACAACCAGTTCTAGGGATCAACAAGTCCATTCACCTTTTTTATCCAAATGTTGATCCTACTCCTGTCCAACCATCCAATTCCTACCAGTCCTACCCGACTTTCCCTCTTTCACTAGACATTGCTTCTACACAGCCATTTGGGAGTTTCACGTATCCAAAAAATTTCGAATCTTTTACCGAAACCCCTTCATAACCCATGTCTAGTTTGGAACAGTCGTTGGAAGCTTATATTTTAGCAACAAACAAAATGGTAAGGAATGTTGATGCGTCCATAGCCGCCCTTATACGACCTAATGAACCGGTAGCTAGTTTCCAACTAGCTCCAAAAATTCCAATGTATGAGGAGGCGGTTGGACAGAGTGAGAATTTGAGAGGAGAGAGTGAGTTCTACACCTTTCCAAATCAAACCTACCCATACCCAATTGAAGCCCACAACTCCGATTTTCCATCGATTGTCCCAAATGATTCATAAGTTGAAAATAAAACGTTTAACGAGTTGTGTGACTTTGTAGTGCTTGATTTGCCAGATTGTGAAGAATCCCTTTCGAGTGAAACCACACCTAATCCTTTTGAACTTTACACCTCCACTCTAGAACCTAAATTGATAAATATCCATGCTTTTGATGAGGTGTCAGAAAAAATTGATTTTCACTTGACTGAGGATATAGACGCCGGGAATATTTTGGATGATGAACCCGTAGATTTGATTGAAATTTTATGTCCAATTCATCATCCCGAGTCATTAAATGTTTCTCCCGAACTTCATATGCGTCTTGATTTTGATGATAATGGCATGGATAAGCTAAATTTTGAGGATAATATTGAGGAAATTATTGAGGATAAACCATTTTTGTTTGATGAGTCAGATTTCCTAATTCATCATGTCCCTTCCACTGATTGTGTACACCCTCCTGAATCTTTAACTGATACCCTTCCTCACTCACTTCCCTCCGTCCTCGTTCCGACCTTGCAAGAGACCGCTACGCTTTCATCTCCAGTACCAAGTTCGACGTACCCATGTTTGCTCACGAATCTTGAGGGCTTTAATCTCATTTTTTCCGCAGGTTGATAGATTAGCACAATCGCTTTTTACACATCGGTCATTACAAATTGTGCTAATTTATACACTCCATCCCCGTCCTCAAGTTCGTATTACCGCTTTTTTTGGTTCTTCTAATCTTCCTTTAATGATACCGAGTGTTGATGAATCACAATCCGATCTTTTGAGTTCGATAATTTTAGAAACACAACTTGATTTAGAATCTCTTGAGAATGAGGTAGATGAGCTTTACGAGTCTCCTACCTCTGTAGTTTTTGAACAATCTAGTGTGTTAAATTCCGGCGTGACACTTTTTGAGATTGAAACGTTCAATCGGACCTTCGATGAAAGTTTCGAAGATATTTTCGCCGACGAACTCGCATTCTTAAACGATACGGATTTTGTGATTAATCAACCTCCACTCGAAGAAGTAGAACCACTACCTTTTCTTTTTTCCCTCCGCCATTCTCCTCCACCGAGACCGTATACCGTTTCTATCTCCACACGGTCTCGTGTGCTTCTCATTTCTTTTCTTTACACTTCATTCTTTCACCAACCCCACCATTATCACGATAGAATTTTGAATGGTTGGTGCTAACTTTTGGTCTGTGTAAGGCCTTGTATAGTTTGATTTTTCTCCTCCCTAACTCTCAACTTTAATTCTTAAACAGTGGAAACACTGTTTCACTTAAGTTTGGGGGGAACCTTGTTGTATATATATTTTGTTTTTCTTTTAACAATAAAAAAATAATTTTTTTTTTATAAATAAATAAACAGGGGAGTGCCGACATTCTCAACTCTCTTGGTGTAGCATGACAGTGAGGTCACTGTCAAGGTTAAGTTTGGGGGTATGCTCGGTAAGCCTTCTTCCTTCGCATTCATATGTACATATTTTGCATTTGCATTACTTATTTTAAAACCCATAAAAATTGAAAATTTTAAAAATTATAAAAATTAAAGTATTCAATTTTGGCCATAATTGACTTGAGTTTGACAAATAGGTTAACTAGCTAGGAACAACTAGATCTTATACTTAGTAAATCAAAAACACTAAAAATAACCTTTCTTAAAATTTAACGGTAGAAAGTATATGTCTTTGTAGTTTATTTAGAAATAGGCAAATTTTGAGTTCACTTCTTAGGTTAAGTTAAATCAAGGGAAGAGTATTGATATTTTTATTAAAATATAAGTTTGAAAAATAATTCCTAAGCTTAAGTCTAGATTCTGAAAATATATACCCTACAAATTGCACAAACACGCACCTTGAAATTTGGAATAGTAGAAGAGACCTTGAAATGCTCTTGTCTAAAGTCCTTAGTACGAAGAAAATAAAATAAAAATTCAAGTGTGAATAAAGAGATAATAAAAAAAAAATGAACACTGGATTTTGTGATTACTTAAGGCTGCATATTTAGCGAGGGTGCTTCATCACCTTCTGCCTTAGACCAACTGGTTTGGGAGTCACTGCTAAAGCCTTAGGTGTTACAAGACTAGAAATTACGCTTTAATGTGCAAACATATCTTGTAATCGGTTGTTGGTACCTCAAGAAGTATTAACGGTCGCATGAAGGATGTGTGAGCAAACTTCACCTAAAAATTTTTACAATTAAGAAGTGCTTTAGACAACGGACAAGAGTATGATTGCTTGATTTGAATTTCCAAGTGTAGGGGTGATATATACACACACGTAGGGGTATGTGATTGGGATTTAGATAAGAGATAGGAATGAAGAATATGACTTGTATCTTTAGTAGAGATGATAAAAATTCCTAAGTTGAGATAGAACCCTAGAAGGAAAACTTAAAAGATGCCGAAAGCTAAGTAATTCTACCGAACATATATAATCTTAAGTTAAATGATAAGGAAGCGTGAAGAATATGGGTGGATAATTTACGAGTCGAAGATAATAGAATTCCTTGTTGGAAAACGTAATTGGAGAATAAAAGTCAATGGGCCAAATTGATAGGATTTTGTGGGTAGTATCCGCTGAAAACCCTCAGGAGACAACACTCCTCCTACTAGGGACACCTAGAGATTTAACAGCTTGTTGCACGAGCTCAGTGCAATCGCGATTCCCTGCGAAAGTGAGGTTAGGATTTTGTCGAGAATAAAACTAGGTTTGCTCGAGGACGAGCAAAAGATAAGTTTGGGGGTATTTTTTCATATCATAATATTGCATTATTATATTCCCCATTCTTATGCATTTTATAAATAAACAGGTAATTTTGACCCATGTCTGCTACTTAATTACAGGTTACAGGTTCTCGGAGCAAAAACAGTGAAATTGATGAAAAAGATGATACAAAGTGAGACTACGACCAATAAATGGTGGAATCTTGATCAAGGCTACACGAAGATCAGTTCACAAAGTACAATGCAGCGCAAGGTTCAAGACTTCGTCACGAAGTAACGGTAAAAGTCCACTACAATTATTCACTGGGAGATCTAGAAGAAACCTAGAAGCCAATCTGAAGAACCTACCAAAGAAATAGGAAGACAAACAAGACAAGAAGAAGCACAGGAAATTGCAGCGTTCAAACTCTCCATTTGGCCGCGGAACCGCGGCCAAACCTGGCCTGCGGCCGCGGTTCCACGACCGTGCTGAGCCCGTAGTGGCGAAATATTTTACCATAATCTCTGGCGGCGCTGACTAGTCTTCCTAGGGGTATTTTTGTAAAAGCATACATGCGGCGATTGTAAACCTAGGGTTGTCTCTGTCCTATAAATAGAGACCCAAATTCTTGTATTAGGTCATGCCTCCTTTCATTGATAAAATTCAGAATTCTTTTTGGAAGCATCAATTTGTAAGTAGTTCTTTTTATTTGCCCTAGTTAATTTTATTATCTGCCCTAGGTAATTTATATTCTTTCCCTAATTTAGATTTAATTCCTTGCCCTATATAGATAGTTTAGATCTTTTCTTCAATTCCCTAATGAGCGAGTAGTCTCCTCGCTTGTTAGATTTAGTTTTGGGGAAGGCTTGAGAGATGAAGATCTCTCACCCCTTTCTTGCCCATCACATATAATTAATAGGACTCCATGCATACATGCACACACCGCTCCCTACGGCACCCTATCCCATGAGGTAGCGGTGATACCCTAGTATAAAGGCCCGGTTGAGCGTGTTTTCCATGGAGGTTAGGGTAAGGATTGATAAAGGAAGGACAAGAACCTAGAAGAAGAAACACCGTTTCTTCCCGATGGTACTAATCCCCTTTATTAATAATTACCATAACTTCTAATAGATCTTAATTTGGGTATAGAAAGCGATGAGATTTATTGACTTTCCAAACTTAACCTAAACCTAACCCTAGCAAGATTTAGATCTAGATTAATTTAGCTTTAGATTAAATCAATCCGACAACAATCGGAATTAACTCGTTAGAGCAATTAGGAAATTCACAAAATCCCTGTGGACCGACCCGTACTCATCAGCTAGCTACCAGGCGACACCGTTCTTGATTGCGGTAATATTTTTTTTGATCTAAAACATCACACAAATCAAGTAACTCTTACTCGCAGTGGGTATCGGGATCCAACTATCTCATAGAGGGTATGCAATCTCATTGCAAATTTCAACACTTGAAATTCCCGATAATCTTTTTACCCTTAGCATGCTATGACCTTGACGAATGCCAAACAACCCATAGTCCGCTAGTCAAGTTCAACCCGTACATTTCTTGATTGAATTAAACCCACCAGCATGACCCTTGACGAAAACCAAACAACGCCGTACGAATACCCTAATCCAATCGTATCATATGCAGCAGATAAGCAGTAAATAGCTATCGCACACTACGCCTTGACGGAAGCCAAACTACCGTAGCACGAATACTATATAATACTTATCTGAAATGACGGAGGGCTACGCAGGTTTTTAAGAAAACCATGAGCGTAATGAACTTGAAATCGTTGTAGAAACAAGAGATTTTAAAAGGAGTGTTTTTGAGGTTTTTACTAGTTTCGCTAAAGAGGTCATTCCCGGTGAAGGTATCTCGGCTCTTTCCTTATCGAATAAGGTGCTGGATATTCTACAAGGAATACCGCTATGCAAAGCAAGAACTATAGAAACAATCAAAAAACATAACCGAGTGAGTTGTAGCATCTGCTAGTTTCACTAAAGAGGTCACTCCCGGTGAAGGGATCTCGGCTCTTTCCTTATCGAATAAGGTGCTGGATATTCTACAAGGAATACCTCTATGCAAAGCAAAACCTAGAGCTACCCTTTTGAAAATTTGATTCTACAACATCTTTTAGGTTTCTTTTTCTTTTCATTAATCTCATTAATGAAATCCCATTATATAAATGCTTCCTAAGCATCACAGAAGAAACGAAAGCAGTAATATTTATATATCATATATATATAGTATAAGCATTCATCTCACGCATATAAAATGATCACATCAAAGTATAACAGCAACAGAAGAATCATATAATAAATATTGGATATACTAGGAATTCCGTGTTTTATTTAAGCAAGTAAAAATGGGGATTCCACGGTCGTGATGAATAGCCAAACCCACATCCCTAGACCCCTACGAGAGCGGCAAGCAACCCTACCAATTCTAGAGTTAGGAGACCCGGACTCGACTCCTCGAGTTGGTCTCCCACTGGACTCTAGAATTCAGTTACTTGTGCTCCCCGTCTTGGGTCTATTCTAATGAGGAAAAGTAAATAATATACAATAATGGTGACATCATTCTCAACCCGGAAGTGCCCCAATAAAAGAATATTACATACAATGAATTTTACATGAATGAAAATAAAAACTCTCATCTTTCATAAAACCCCCGGCTATTCTAATCACGATGATCCAATATAACATATCACAGCAACACATAACATCACAACGTAAGTAAATATACGTATCCCAATTGTCGTTGATGTATAGCAACGAAACCGGCGATACACCACGTATTACACTTACGGTCGCAGAAAAGAAAATATAAAACTACAACATTTGGAATCCACAATTACCTTAGACATCATAAACCCAAAATATCACATATTACGGATTCCATGCCTAACTATATGAATTCTACATATTGTATCACAATCACAGATAGCTAGGCGAAGTTAGACAATTCGATCGATTCAACGAATTCCTAAAATTTCCCAGAGAGCTCAACACTTGAGCACTGTTAAAGTTAACCAGAGACATACCACAGTTCCTACGGACCTACAGCTGAAGGGCCTGACCCAAGCCTCTCAAGTGGAGCCGCGGATCCGCCGCCAAAACCATGTTTTGTCCGTGGATCCGCGGTCACTTAGACGAGTTAGGGTTTTGTTCTTCAGGTGTGTCCATAGAATTCCCTGCATGATTTTCTGAATATTTTTAACATGGAAAAATCCAACTTTTTGAAAAATTTCCAGAGCGGGGGTCCGTTTTGGCTATTCGGAGTTCAATCGGAATTCTAACTTCGTCTAGACAACGCCTAATTATCTAGCTTCGCTCTGATACCACTGTAGGGTTAGCTTAGCACCTCAGAAAGGTTTTGGCAAGCATCTATCATGCTATTTTAAAAATTTAGGGTGCTAAACAAACCAACCAAGTAATCGAACCAGAGAATTAAAGTTAACTTTGCATGTAAACAACTTTACATCTAAGTCATAGGGTTTACAACCTCTGTAGTCCGTTCCTTCGCTTCAAAAGCTCCGAGTAGTGGTCCCTTCGCTGCAATCCATGAACTCCTGAACTCTAGAGAGGCTCCACAAGATATACGATGCATCCTTACTTGAAGTCTTCAAAGTCTACGATGATTTACGTCGAGGAAACACGGACTCAAGCCATCTCTTCACTAATATGGAATTAGTGAAGCTAACACACTAATCTATATGGCTAATATAGAAGTGGATGATGAAGTAGGAATTTTTCTCACTTTATTATTTAATTTCTCGCAATCATTCATCACAAATTAAAAATCTAGCAAGCTTTTTTCAAATCAAGAAGAAGAAGAAGAAGCAAGTGATGAATTATTGTTATATGGTTAGAAATGCAATCATGGGTCAAGTATATCATCCTTAACCCTTGTAGAGACTTAACCATGAGCTATGGTTAAAGGTATGGTTGATAAATATCTTAAACTAGACAAAAAGAGTGGACAAAGTCAAAAAAGACTACAAGCTTCTACAAGCGTCAACAAATATCTACCATGACAAATATCCACAATATTTGAATTACTTAATGATAAATATAAACCCTAGCATTAACCCTAGCATGGTTTAACTCTCATTAACCCTACTTGCATTTATAACCTAGCATGTCACAATATTATATATAACATATATAATATTTATGCAACAAAAGAAAACAATACAATAAACATATATCACATATACGTTAAAAGTATTAAAAGTGAGAATAATAAATATTTAAGTGGGCATAATACACACACACACACACATATTATATATTATTTCATCGAATCAACACTTGATCCGATAACCCGGCTATATCACATATAACCGGCCGATTTCACATATCGCGAGAATAGAATACGGTATCACATACTCGTATCAATCTCGATCCCGCACATATCACATATGTGCTTCTACTCCGTTTTGCCTGAGCCAGGAAACCTCTATGTAGGACTCTAAAGACCCGTTAATACGCCGGCAGTAGGTGATGATCACATCATACACTAACAAGCCACAAGCGGTCAGCTAAACGTAATGGCCACCCGGGTATTGAGTGATCAGAAGATCAACAAGCAAGTCTGCTCTAAATCTTGTAAATCCAATTAGTAACACTACCGTACAGTCCGGTCTCTTTATCTGATATGTCGCATATCCAGTCTAGAGGTGGTAAACGTCAGACCCCAGTAACCGATAAGTCGTGTAGATATGAGGCTCATAACGGGTCGAGAAATTATTGATAACACTTACCAGTATATCTCCATATCAGCCCTGGCCAGGGACTTTCAGTTATAGCCAATCGAACACAGCGCAACATTAACCCCCAATACCGGGAGAGATGAAACCCCTCCTATCGCTCATTGTCTCCATGTGATTCGGGACTGTACTCAAAAGACACCGTTTTACACGTTCTTATGAACGTGGTAAGGTGGAAATCAAAGCATAGTGGGAATCACACAAGACTCTATGACGATCTCAAGTCTACAGACTAACCTGTACCAGTGTCACCAGAGAACTGCTATCTGACGATAGGTATAATACCAACAAGGAGTTCTCGGCGAGTCCGTTCAGTGTACCCAGTCTCCACTGAGCACCCGTATATCATCTTTGATGTCAAACACCAATAGATGTGGGATCATCCATCGCCCATCATATGGGTCATGATGCGTATACGCTAGTCTACTCTGGAGTATCGATGCCCTGTCTCGATACCCCCTTCGACTAGGAACAGTTATAAGATGTACTTGTAGACTACCCTAGCCTCACTAGTATGATCTGCATCATAGTCTTAGTAGTCAAGTATATATCCTAAGGGCTTTATCAACATATGAGAGCAAGACAGTAACCAAATACAAGTCAACATGTTAAGACAAAGAGCAACCAGATAGCATACTATCATATCGAGCAAGAAAGTCCTCTCTATATATATCCAAGCTTCCACTATAATATACATCATATTTACAACAATGGCCTCTAGGGCATATCCATAACTAACACTTACCGCCTAGTGTTTGGAAAGGCTTGCCACCTTCCCGTCGAGATCGAACATAAAGCAATGTGGGTTATTAAAGAACTTAATTTCGATTTAAATCAAGCCTGCAACTTTCGGAACCTGCAAATAAATGAGCTAAGCGAACTCCACGATGAAGTTTACGATAATGCGGTTACAGTAAAGAACCGGACTAAAGTCTTTCACGATAAAAATATTTTGAGAAAAACTTTTATCCCGGGACAACAAGTCCTTCTTTATGATTCTCGTATCCATCTTCATACGGGTAAGCTAAAATCTCGTTGGAAAGGACCATTTGGGTGCGGTTTGTATACTTGCATAGGGTAATTGAAGTTGAAAATATTAAAAACGGTTATATTTTTAAAGTGAATTGGCATAGATTAAAACTGTATTTTTCTACTGACCCCACGGAGGAGCTCCTGTTTTTACAGGAGCCGCTTTATCATAACTAAATTTCCTCCCCCTCACCTCCATGTCTCGATAATATTGTCTCATCATAAGAATGGAGGTGAGTTAAAAAGGACCTAACTGAATATTCATATGATTAAAAATAAGTTTGGGGGAGATTTTCACTTACATTTATTCTTGTCCCCATTAATAATTTTTCCTCCCAAGTCTATAGGTTTTTGAGATTTAAAAATAACAACAATGAGGACACTGCTGTGAACAGGTTTGGGGGAGGCTTGTGCTTATTTACGCATTACTTTGCATTATACCCTTTGCATAAGCACAAAATTTTTAATTTTTTATTTTATAATGAAAGATTAGAAAATGAAAAATTACATTTGAAAGATTGGAAGAGTTTAAGAAAACCGAGAAAGTTAGATGTTTTCTTAAACGAAACTAGTAATAAGTAGTTATGAGCCGTTGTCCTAAGGGTTAGTAAGATGATGGAAGTCACTAATCTGAGAATAAAAATAAGTCTGAAAAATAGTCCATATTCTTGAGGCCAAACATTTGAACGTTGATACCCTACTATACGCACTTACACATGTCTTGAAACTCGAGATAATAGAGAATACCTTGAAATGCTCTTGTCTAAAAGCCATAGTACGAAGAAAATAATAAATGAAGTATAAAAGTATAAAATGGTGAAGAAAAAAGTACGAAGAAAATAATAAATGAAGTATAAAAGTATAAAATGGTGAAGAAAAATGAACACTGGTTTTGTAATCACCAAGACAGTATAAAAAAAATATAGCGAGGGTGCTTAATCACCTAGTGCCTTAGACCAACTGGTTTGGGAGTCACTGCTAAGCCTTAGGTGTTGCAAAACGAGGAAATTGCTAATTACGACTAATACGTGAGCACATTTAGTAATCGGTCGGTTAGTACCTCAAGAATTATTAACGGTCGCATGAAGAATGTGTGAGCAATTCCATCTAAAATATTCACTGACTAAAAAGTACTAAGGTAGATGGAAAAGAGTATGATAACTTGAATTGAATTCTTCGAGTGTAGGGATGTCTTTTACACATACGTAGGGGTATATGATCGGTGTTTGGAGCAAAGGTTGGGATGAAGAATAAAGGCGATGTTTTATTAAGGGATGATGCGATTTCTAACATCTTTTCATGACTATTAACATAGGGCTCACGACAACCAAAAAGCTAGTGTAGTTGAAAACTCTGATTTTCAAGTTCTTTCTTTTACAATTCTTATCTTTATATGTAACTTTCACAGTCTTTTTTTTATTATAGGATTTTATCGGTGCAATCCGCTGAAAACACTCAGGAGACAACACTCCTCCTACTAGGGACACCTAGAGATTTAAAGGCTTGTTGCACGTGTTCAGTGCAATCGTGTTGCCTACGAAAGTGTGCTAGTTAGTTTTTTCATTTTTCTTTCTATTTTTCTCCTTCTATTGAATAAATAAATTTTGCCCGGGACGATCAAAGTCAAGTTCGGGGGTATTTGTTCAGTCGAAAATAGTGCACTTTTAATATGACAATTTCCTTATTTTTCTTAATTATCTAAAAGTATTTGCTATAAATATAACACATATTAGAAGTTCATCTGCAAAATATCATTACCATGTGTTATACATTATAATCAACTTTATGAAGAAAATTGTATGTTTAATATTTTTAAGCATAATATTTTGTATCTCACATTCATCATTGAGTTCTTGTGCAAGATTAGCTCAGGTCAGATACCGGGAATCAGGAATCTGCCAATAAAATACAAGAAAGTCGAAGAATCAAATACTGGCAGAAATTCAGAAGAGATAACAAGATTCCAGATATCACATAAAGACCCAGAGATCAACAGAATAAGACTACAGAAGTTTGAAGCAACGAGCTCACCAATTGGCCGCGGAAACGAGGCCGAGTCAGGCCGAGTCGCTGCGGAACTGCCGCTGATTCAGGGACTTAGGGTTCAAGAGTTCTCTGGAAGTTTCTTTGTAACAACCTAACTTGTTGATGACACTTCTTTGTAATAAGCTAGCTTGTTCTGGAAGTTTCTTTGTAACAGCATAGCTTGTTAGGGAAGCTTGATTAAGGTCTATAAAAAGGACCTAAGGCTACATTGAAAGGATTCTGAACTTTTAATTCCAATTTCTTGTCCAATTTTATCCTAGTTCTTGATCAAATCAAATCAAGGAAAGAGCTAACAAATTCAACAAATCCAAGATCCAAGATCAAGAATCATTGAGAAATTTATCGAGCGACATCATTCAAGACTCCTTTATACGAAGCCGATCATCATCAACAAGCACGCGATCCATGACAGGTCCAAAACTTACGGTAATTGAGCGACGTGAAGATCGACGGAAAAATTACCTCTTCAAGGGAGTGATCGAGTATAATTCTTCTTGTAATCTCGGATTGAAGAATTTGTAATTTGAAATTGAATAATAAATGTGATAATTAGTTTCAATTTCGCTTTCTTTCAATTTCCACATTATGAGTTCTTTTTCTAATCTTTCTTCGATTTTCATGATGCGTGAATAAATCTCCGCTTGATAGGATTCGTAGGATTAGGATAGATCGATGGATGATAAAATTCTATACTTGTTTTAAGTCTTATGAAGTTTACAAACCTTGGCAAAAGAATCATTAACATCCTCATCGGGCGCGATATCAAATTCTTGATTATCTTGACCATGATTTGAGATAAAATTGACGATCTTTTTGTGAAGGGCTAGAAAATGAATGGGATCGATGAAAGGACAAGGGACTATAGTGAAGAAACCTTAGTTTCTTCCAAAAAAAACCCTAATCCGCATTCATCGCCATCAATCTAGTGTTAAACTATCAATAGATAAGAAGAGTCACCTTTATTAGTCATCCATGGCTACTAAATCCGATCGAATCCTACAAGCCTTCTTCATATTTTCTTGATAATTAGATCTTGAACATTTTCTTGATTTCCTTTCTTGAAAACAATTTCTTGATTTTCTTGAAACTATTACTTCAACTAAATCTTAAACAATTTTTTTGATTTTCTTTACTATTTCTTTCAACCTATCTAAAGCAAAAACGATAAAATTCCAAGAATCCCAGTGTTACGACCCGAAGATACGGAATGTGACCGGTACTTAAATTACGAAACGTCTAGAGGCGTAACGTAATCTAAGTGAGCCGAAGCCCAAAAATCCAAACCCTTTAAAAGAAGAAGTGTAAGGAAACAAGTTTAAAAGCAACATCAAATTTCTCAAAAATTTCGGCAGAGTCTCCTTTGTAAAAACTGGCCCCAAACGGATACAAATACGAATATATGCAAAAGCAATAATAAAGGCATCCCCAAGAGGGAGCTAGCTCTACGCCAAAAAGGCGGAAACAACCACACAATGTACTAAAATGTACAACGCCGAAGGGTAAGGCTCAAAACTCAAAAGAAAACCAAATCCACCAGAAACCATAATAGTACAAACGCAACTCCAAGGTCGAAAGAAAACAACTGGTCTACTAAATTATCCGTAATACAAGTCTGGTTGATGGAGCTTACTAGATACAAATGAAATAATAAAAGTACAACGGCGGTCCTGATACAAGAGAACCAACCTACCAAGCAAATCACCCTGAATGAAATGATATGCCAGCTAGCTGCCAAGGAAACCTGTAAGAAAAATTTGGCACAACGGGGGTGAGTTGCCAACTCGTGAGTAGAAGACATCTACGAGTAGAAATCGCATGCACGACGCTCTCCTAGGTCATAATAATATTCTTAATATATCACTAGTCATCTAGTAGTGGCAGGGTAATAAACTATGCGTAAGTGCAAATGCTCAGTGCTCGTGTCAGTGCCTCAAGTAGTAACATGTCATGTGTATGAGTATGCATGCACCATGAATGTAAAACAATCAACCATGAAATCTGGGTATATCTGTATAAGAAATCTTTAACTTCATCATAGTAAAATTTGTATGGTAATCTGAAACAGCAATGAAATCCATGGAAATCCGTGTCAAGCATCGACACAAAACATGTAAAACTCAAAATCTCAATAGCTCATAGTCTCAATATCTCATAGTCTTAATCTCTCGGGCTCCGTCAGTCCGGATCGGCTCATATCATCAAATCTCACGACAATGGTCGGTATCCTCCGGATATCCGCCGCGCCAGACATCACCGGTAGGTAGTCTTCCCCTGCCAGGCTCATCGTCTACAACTCGATCTTCTTGCCTCGGGGTACCATACCGGGCCCACCATGTACCCGAGACGGTTCATCCACTCCTCGAATCGGGTCTCGAAATCCAACAGAAAACATGAAATCTCATGGTGGACGACACATACATCACAAGAAAACCGCAACTTGTATTTTAAAAAGAGAGGGGGAGAGAGAGAAGTTTTTTTTATATATATTCTTGCGGTTTTCCCCAAAATCCAGAAATCCCATAGAAGTCCAAAATCCCAAAATCATGAGTAAGTAATAATGAGTATAGGCATAAGCCCCACAATACTGCATGATAGTATGAAAATGTGAATGCATGAAATGTCTATGTAATAAATGCAATGTCTAACTAGCACATGAGAGTAATCATACCCTATTATATTGATCTAGCCTTTAGTTGATTCTATCAATAAAAGATAACATGTTCTAAAGTGTACGTGACATGGCAATTACCGATGATGATGTGTGTGAGCCGGCAAATAAGTGTACGTGGAACATGCGCATCATCGGTAATGTTGCTGGTGTCCTAACAGGCAGAGTTTCATATTAACTAAAAAAACATATGCATGAACATGCAACGTGATGATTACAATCTGAATATAAAGGTGAATGTGTATTAACCACTCATTTGGAATATACAAGTCTAACTATAAACTATATGACTCGAGCCTAAATTAGTATCTATCTAACCCACTAAGGAACTAAATTAAAGAAACTAGTCGATAGGAAATAAGAATCCACCTAAAGTCTGAGTCGATATCTTTAATAGTCGGCGATCCGACCTCAATAGCGTCACCACATAGTACGACTTCCTCGAGTCAAGAGTGCGGATCAAGCATCACATTTATGCCTCGTACGGTAAAATCCATCGTACGGCATCCCAAAATCAGGGTACGGGTCAACTATCACCTATGTACATCATCATTTGTATAATATCATCATCATACAATATCATGATCAAAGGTCCTCTTTTTCCATATTCACGAGTTCCATCAACTAGAGAAATTCACTTATTTTACACAATTCTTTTGGTTATGCCTGATCTGTACTATAATCACATACATCCCAATATCATCAAACATATATCATCGTCCGTGTAATTATCCATCGTCAAATGATCCACTAAAACATCATGTCATATATCATCTCGTGATTAAGTCACATATTACAATCCAGGTTCTATTCTAGAATCTCGTACATTTCAATGTCATCATCACCTATTATCGTTTATGTATAAATATATATTTCTCATTTCCTAACAATTATCTAATATCACAGTACATCTCATATCATACTCGATCGCATATTTTTAACTCACGGCATCACGCCCAATCATACTGACTCCTCCCCAGATACCATATAACCTTCCCATATCGCGTGTATATGTTATATATATATATATATATATATATACACACCTATAGAAACCTACACACATTCATATATATATATACATATACATATATATATATATATATACACACACACATATACATATACACCAAGTCAAATGTATGTGTGTGCGTGTGTGTGTGTCTACCTGAAACCTACGAATTCCCTCCAAGGCGTTCATCCTCTGGTTAAGTCTTTCTAAATCAGTCTAGTCCAACCTCAAGTCTTTAATAGGACCCTACTCGACAAGAATCTAAGGTCACGTCCGACTTCCTAATGACAGTAAGTAATATCCCTATTCAACGTTTGCGGGGGTGCTAAACGCCATCCATCCGATTTCTCCCGTAGATATACATCTACTCACCTGGCCTTTGTCTACCGAAGTCGATACCGCCATCCTCTTCTTTATCGTCCGAAGTCCACGTGAGGGGTACCTATACGCAAACATATATGTACATCGTAAACCGAATCGCGGATAAAACCCAAAACGACGCACGAAACGCGCATAGGTTAAAACCTATGGCCCGCTCATGCAAAATAACCAAATAGCACTCGACATCGGCGTACAAACGCTGATTGTTTGAGAAAAACCCAAACATACAAGTCATAGTTCCAAGACTTATTAGTTATAATATACAATAGATTGCAACTTATCGAAAACTCAAAATAATTTAAATCGGTTTATTTCCGAAAACCTAGAAAGTGTCTATTAACCTTTTCACTTCAAAACTTGATTTTTAAACAAAACCAATGGCCATAATATTCACTAAATATCATAACTAAGTCATACAAATCATTACTATATTTTTCTCACACTAATTTGTATTAAATTGAAAATTCTAGTTTGCAAATTTAGCCAAATTTAACACCTTTTAAGCCAAAATTCATAATTCCACAACTAAACTTGATTTTGCATAATTTAAATTGTTAATCCACTCAATGAAACCTTAAGGATGTGCTAAAGCCCTAACTAGATTTTTAATCCCACATTTTAAATAAATTTCAAAAACCTAGTTTACAAAATAGCATACTTATGACAATTTTAAAGTAAAAGCTAGCAATTTGTAACTAGATTATGTTTCACATTCATTTAACATGTTAACCTACAGATTAAAACCTTAATCTAATGATAAAACCCTAATTTGATCACAACCAATTTCTAGAATTTTAAATCTTGAACTTAAAACCATATTAAACATCAAAATAATCTAAATTGGAGTAATTAATCAATACATGGCAATGTAGGGTTGCTAGGCACACGCACAAGGGTCTACGAGGTATCAACCATGCCCGATTTAAAATTTAACCGTGCCGAACAACCCTAAACGAGATCTTTAAACTAGAGTTTAGACGAAAACAAGCATGTTAAATACTTTAACACTAAGTGAGAGGGATTACAACCTTTGTAGATCCGGTCCTTCACTTCTTAAGCTCCGTGTTGAGGTCCCTTCGCTGCGATCATCGTGTTCCAGACTCTCGAGAGGCTCCACGAAGAGAAAGATGCAAGCTTGCATCCGATCTTCGATAACAAAGATGATCTACCTTGAAGTTTTATTAACATAAGCTCTCACTCTCTAAATGAAGTGAACATCCTCATCTAAATGGCAAGGATAGATGAGGATGATGAAGTAGGATTTTTTCTCTCATTTGTTTTCAATTACTCACTCATAATCATCACTTAGCAAAAAGCTAGAGAGCTTTTCCATGAAGAAAAGAAGGAAGAAGAAGATGAATAATGATTAATTCTTTTGTGATGAATAATGAAAGTTATGATAAGGTTAGAAATGCAACCATGGTCAAACAAACCTTTATAGAGATTTAACTAGGGCTAGGGTGTGGGTTGAGTTAAAGAATATCTTGCAAAATATCTACACAAAAATCTTTGCACAAAACAAAATAAAACCTTCTAGAAGGTTCTAGAAAAGATTAACCCAAATCAAACCCTAACCTCGTTTAATCTCCACTAAACATGTTGCATTAATAACCATATCATGTTACAATATTATATATCACATATATAATATTTATTGTAACAAAATAAAATAATACAATTAACATATATCGCATATATATCAATGTATTACCCGAGTAAGAAAAAGAATCTTTTAGTGAGCTTATATTAGTTAATGTAATTTAATATATCACATATATTATTATACATTAAATTATCGAATCAACACTTGATCCGACAATCCGGCTATATCGTATATAACCGACTAATATATCATTTACCGATTCATCGAATCAACACTTGATCCGATGACCCGGCTGATATCAAATATCACGAGAATATAATACGGTATCTCATATCGCATTATCCTCGGTCCTGCACATATCACATATGTGCCCCTACTCCGTTTTGCCTGAGCTAAGAAACCTCTGTGTAGCACTCTAAAGAATCGTCAATACGCCGACAGTAGGTGATGATCATATCAAACACCCACAAGCTGCAAGCAGTCAGCTAAACGTAACAGCCACCCAGGTATTGAGCGATCAGAAGATCAACAAGCAAGCCTGTACATTCTTCTGTGAATCCAATCAGTAACACTCCCGTACAGTCCGGTCTCGTCGTCTGATATGTCGCATATCTCGCCTAGGGGTGGTATATGTCAGACCCCAGCAGCTTGATAAGTCGTTTCGATAACAGTTTGAGAAACTACTGATAACACTTACCAGTAAATCTCAGCAACCCTGGCCAGGGATTTCCAGTTATATCCAATCGAACACAGCGCAACATCAGCTCCCTATACCAGGAGAGACGAATCCCCTCCTATCGCTCATTGCCTCCATGTGATTCGGGACTGTACCCAAAAGCCACCTTTTTGCATGCCCTCTTGGACGTGGTATGATGGAAATTAAAGCACAGTGGGAATCACACAAGACTCTATGACGATCTCGGGTCAACAGACTAATCTGTACCAGTGTCACCGGAGAACTGCCATCTGACGTGAGGTATAATACCATCTGGGAGTTCTCGGCGAGTCCGTCCAGTGTACCCAGTCTCTACTGAGCACCCGTACACCATCCTTGATGTCAAACACCGATGGATATGGGATCATCCATCGCCCATCATATGGGTCAAGATACGTATACGCTAGTCTCCTCTGGTGCATCGATGCCCTGTCTCGATACACCCTCGACTAGGAACAGTTATAGGATGTACTCATCGACTACCGTGGCCCCACTAGTATGATCTCATCATAGTCCCAGTAGTCGAGTACATATCCTAAGGGCTTTATCAACATGTAACATAGAGACAATCAGAGTACATGTTAAGACAAAGTACAACCAGATAGCATACTATCATGTCAAGAAAGAAAGTCCTCCCTATATATGTCCAAGCATCCATTACAATATACATCATATGCACAGTAATGGCCTCTAGGGCATACATATAACTAACAATCTCCCACTTGCACTAGGGCCATCTGTTGTGGTATCACATACCCAACAATTAGCTGCGGTTGAAGTATCCCATACTCAACCATCCCATAAAAGTCTCTGCTTGGAAAAAGGCCTTTGTGAGTGGATCCACGCTGTCGTCCTCTGTGTCTACTCTCCTAACCTCGATCTACCTGGAGATCAACCATCTCCACGATCAGGTAATACTACCTAAGGATTATATCTGGATTTCTGATGGGACGGCAGTTCCTTGGCTAAAGCCACAACTCCATTGTCACACAATAGTAGGAACGAAGTTCATCTCATGAACTTATATATATCCAGATTGCCTCTTTGGTAGCATCCTTGGTAACGATGTATCTTGCCTTTAATCGTCTAGTAAGTCACGGTATCTAGCTTGGAACTCTTCCAACATAACGTCCCTCCACTGAGGGTAAAGATAATGCCTGCGACTGAAATTCAGTCGTCCTTATCACCCTGGAACTTTTCCAGTGATTCTCCCCAGGATCGATTGATACCATCTCACTACAACTAATGAGTATCCTAACATCCAATTAGATCTATCTCATAGATCCAAAACCCAGGATTTAGGAGGTATCACTTTGATCCTATCTGGAGAATCTTTATGATAAGTGGAGATTGACCGAGTGTAGCATAGGAAACTCCTTCCCTAACAAGAGTATGTCATCCACGTACTTTACGAGGATTATCACCATACTCACTACTACCTTTTTGTATATACAAGGTTCATCTACCATTTTGATGAAGTCAAACTCTTTGACTACCACATCAAAACAGATGTTCCAACTCCGCGATGCCAGCTTTATCACATAAAACATCTTGCACACGTTTACGCTGCTCCCACTGTCTACGAAGCCCTCTGGTTGTGTACTTATAGACGCTCTCTTCTAAAACATTATTTAGAAAAGCAGTCATGACACCCAACCACCAGATATCGTAGTCATGGTATGTAGCAGTGGCAAGTAGGATCTGGATGGACTTAAGCATAGCTTCGAAAGTCTCAACTTTTCCATGTACACCAAGTAATCTTCTCAAGATATACTTACTCCTGATGGGGATTTAACCCTTCAGATAAAGCAAACAAAGTCCATACTTTGTTGGTGTATAAGGATTCCATCTCAGATCACTAAGCATCCAGCCATTCTTACAGAGTCCCACTCCTGATGACCAGCCCGAAACTAGTTGAATCATCATCTCATGATGTAATCCTCGCTCCCACTGTCATAGAGAAACCGAAGTATCTATCAGGTGGGTGAGGAACCCTACTAGATCGGCGGAGAGGCTGAGGTTCGTTGGTTACTATTGAATCATTTGGTTCTACCAAATCATCAGCTGCAGTTTGTAAAGCTGGAACTCCTTCCAGTTCTACCTCATGACCACTAATTTTTCCACAAGAAATTCCCTTTCACAAAGGTGGCATGCTGAGAAACAAAACATCTTTTGTTTCTCGGTTAGGTAGAAGATATTCCCTTGCGAATGCTTGGGATATCCAACAAACTTTCCACAGATCAGACTTTGCCTCGAGCTTGTCCGGGTTTTGCTTTTTAGACATAGGCCGGACAACTCCAAATCTTAACAAACTTAAGATATGGGCTCTTCCCTTCCATATCACATATGAAGTGGTAGGCAACTGATTTGATTTGAACCTTATTCAATAGGTATGCAGCTTCTCAAGTGCATAACTCCCAAAAGGAAATAGGAAACTCAGTATTACTCATCATAGAGCACACCATATCACATAGGGTGCTATTGCTCCGCTCCGATATACCGACGTGCTGTGGTGTATTCGGAGGAGTAATGCTGAGAGAGAATCTCATTCTCCTTTAGAATAGTCCAGGATTTCCGTGCTCAAATATTCTCCTCCCTGATCTCATCAAAGGACATAATACTTATACCCGTTTTTGGTTCTCTACTTCTAACTTATATTCTGTGAATATCTCAAAAGGTTCGGACATGTGTTTCAACAGGAACATATGTCTGAATCTTGAGAGATCATCAGAGAATGTAATGAAGTACAAAGAACCACTCTTGGCATGTGTAGACAGGGGACCATCATACATCAGCATGTATCAATCCCAAGAGTTCACTAACTCTTTCTCTGTTTCCAATAAACATAGCTATGGTCATCTTATCTTTGTGATATGACCGGCAAGTTTCACAAGATGTAAATTCAAGCTAATTTAAATATGCATCTAAATGTAACTTAGCTAGTCGGGTCGCATTGATATGACCTAGTTTACAATGCCTCAAGAAGGATTCGTTCATTTCTGAACTCTTCCACTTGTGTGTGTTATGTATACTAAGAACTGTAGTTTGATTTAGAACGTCAATGCTTTTAGATAACGTGCCTGAACCGATCAACTCTTGATATAGGAAATGTTCAAAACATTATCCAACAATACAAAATTATATCCTTTCTTTATTTATAAAGAAACTGATATGATGTTGTATATCAGGTTCGGTATCTAATAACATTCGTTCAGAATCAATGTATTCTGGTAATACAGGGTGATAGTGACCAACAGACTTGGCTGCAACACTTGCACCGTTTCTATCTAATGAAACTTATCACCCGTTCTCAGTTCTCTACCTATCTGTAGCCCATGTAACAGATTACATATGCGGGATCCTTCTCCGGTATCACATACCCAGGACATAAAGGATACTGAGAAACAGTTCTCTGTAATGAACACACCCGAAGAAGATGCATCAGCATGCACTTTCTTCGTTTGGGCGGCACGGGAATTCTGGTAATCCCCTATTTCCTGCTCTGTCTTATAACAATTATAAGTTGGAGCGGGACCAACGTTCCTCAGCTCAGTATGACAAGCGGGTTCGGTCAATATATCCGTATTATTATCTAGATTAAGGCGTGACATAGTCGTAACCAGGAGAGAGAGAGAAGAAAACACTCAGCGTGCGCTTTTACAAGATTAGATTGGTTATCAATTTATCTAATCAGGATGTCTCCCACTGTTTTAGTCAAATCTTCCTTCAAACCCTAAAAGGAAAGACTAGCCGGGATTAATTACACCCTACAAGTTCGCCAATCTTTTAGCCAGGCCAGTGCCGGTACTTTGAGGGAGGTTCCCCGTGCTTTCGCACGGACCTAATTAAAGTAAACCTCGTTTTTCCAGGGGCGTAACCCCGTTAACACCTTTTTAGACACCTACTTGATCGGCTAATTGTAATGTGTAAAACTCTCTCAGGAGTAACTCTTACTCGCAGCGGGTATCGGGATCCGACTATCTCATAGAAGGTATGCAATCTCACTGCAAATTTCAACACTTGAAATTCCCAATAATATTTTTTATCCCTAGCGTGCTATGACCTTGACGCATGCCAAACAACCCATAGTCCGCTAGTCAAGTTCAACCCGTACATTTCGTGATTGAATTAAACCCACCCGTACGACCCTTAACACATGCCAAACAACGCCGTACGAATACCCTAATCCAATCGCATCGTATGCTAGCAGATAAGTACTAGTTAGCTACCGTACACTACGCCTTGACGCATGCCAAACTATTGCAGCACGAATACTAAGTAGTACTTATCTGAAATGACGGAGGGCTACACAGGTTTTTAAGAAAAACATGAGCGTAATGAACTTGATATCGTTGTAGAATCGAGTGATTTTAAATGGAATGTTTTTTAGGCCTTTTCTAGTTTTGCTAAAGAGGTCACTCCCGGTGAAGCGATCGTCGGCTCTTTCCTCATCGAATAAGGTGCAGGATATTTCACAAATATCACTATGCAAAGTAAGAACTATAGAAGCAATCAAAAGACAGACCGAGTTTGTAGCATCTGCTAGTTTCACTAAAGAGATCACTCCCGGTGAAGGGATCTCGGCTCTTTCCTTATCGAATAAGGTGCTGGATGTTCTACAAGGAACACCGCTATGCAAAGCAAGAACTAGAGCTACCAGTTTTTAAACAAGTTTCTACAACATCTTAGGTTTCTTTTATTTCATTAATCTCATTAATGAAGTCCCATTTTATTATGTTTCACAAGCATCATATTTGAAACGAAATCTGCAATATAACATATATCTCATATATATAATATAAACATTCGTCTCAGGCAGTAATATGATCTCATCACAGAACATTGCAGCAGAAGAACATATATGAAATATTGGATATACTAGGACATCCGTGTTTTTAATACGAGCCTGTATAAAACACGGATTCCACGGTCGCGATGAATAGCCAAACCTACATCCCTAGACCCCTACGAGAGCGACAAGCAACACTGCCAATTCTAGGGTTAGGAGACCCGGTCTCGACTCCTCGAGATAGTCTCCCACTGGACCCTAGAACCCGGTTACTTGTGCTCCCCGCCTTGGGTCTACCTAATGCGGAAAAGTAAATAATATACAATGGTGACATCATCCTCGGCCCGGAAGTGCCCCAATAAAAGAATATTACATACAAATGAATATTACATGAATGAAAAAGAAACTCATCTCACATAAAAACCCCGGCTATTCAGAACGCGACGATCCAATATAACATATCACAGCAACACATAATATCTCATATCATCAACGTAAGCAAGTATGCGTATCCCGATTGTCGTTGATGTATAGAGATGAAGCCGACGATACACCACATACTACGCTTACGGTCACATAAAAGAAAGTGTAAAACTACAACAGTTGGAATCCGCAACCTCCTTAGACATCACATGCCTTACCAAATGAATTCCTTAGACATCGCATGCCTAACAATTATAAACCCCGCATTTTAGTCTCTTTATCGAAAACTCTTTTCAATATCTAGTCGGGCAATTCAACAAGATTTCCGACATCCTGATCGAATGCTCGTCGCAAACTTTAGTAGACGGCCGCACCCCCAGTTGCCGTCGACGAAGTGCACTAAGGCGGAGCACCGCTGCTGCGAGCATCCGAACGGATGCTTTTGGCGATGGGGTTCTCCTACAGTCACTTGGTCGGGGCTATGGGGCGTGGCTGTCTATTAAATTTACCCGGCAAGTATCCGCGTACGCTACGTGATTGCGACGGACTTTTGATCACATCAAAATTCCGTGGCAACCGATCATTTGAGACTGAACTGCTAGATTTATAACATTCAAATTAGTTATCTCATAACTACATGTGGATTCCAAATATTGTATCACATTCCAGATAAATAGATAATGTTAAACTTTCCGATCGAATGATCATACACCCATGTTTTCCCGAATGGCTCAACACTTGAGCGGAGTTAAAAAAAAATCCATCACATGCCACAGTACCAATGGTCTAGCCGTAGAAGGGTCAAGCCAACGCCTCACAAGTGGCAACGCCGTACTGCCACAAACCCTAAGGTTTAGAGGTAGTTCAAGACGGTCACATAATCGAGTTAAGGTTTGTTATCTTCTAGAGGGTCTACCGCGTTACTTGCATGATTTTCTGAAAGTTTCAAACTCGAGAAAAAATCCAACTTTTGAAAAATTTTCCGACAGGGGAAAAAGTGAGTTATTGATATCCGTTCGAACTTTTTAACAGTTTCTAAAAATTATCCGAAAAAACTTAAACGAAATTAAATTATCCGATCGAATCAACGAGTCCCCAATCCAACCCAAAAAACTCAACACTTGAGTGGAATTAAAAATTCCCAGAAACAGCCAAAAGTACCTACGGATCAACTGTAGCAAAAACTAACCATCAATCCCCAATACCGGCCGCGGAACCGCTGCTAATACCCTAGTTTGGTCGCGGTTCCGCGGCGCTTTGAGCGATTTAGAGTGTCGTTTTGCACACGTGTCCATAGAATTCCCTGCTGAATTTTTAAGTATTTTTAATAAGAAAAAATGTCAACTTTTGAAAAATTTCCAGAGAAGGGTCAAAACTAGGGTTTCGGGGTTCGATCGGACTTTAAACTTCGTCTAGACTTCGCCTAAAGCTCTAGCTTGGCTCCGATACTACTGTAAGGTTGCTAGGCACACGCACAAGGGTCTACGAGGCATCAACCATGCCCGATTTAAAATTTAGCCGTGCCGAACAACCCTAAACGAGATCTTTAAACTAGAGTTTAGGCGAAAACAAGTATGTTAAACACTTTAACACTAAGTGAGAGGGATTACAACCTTTGTAGATCCGGTCCTTCACTTCTTAAGCTCCGTGTTGAGGTCCCTTCGCTGCGATCATCGTGTTCCGAACTCTCGAGAGGCTCCACGAAGAGAAAGATGTAAGCTTGCATTCGATCTTCGATAACAAAGATGATCTACCTTGAAGTTTCATTAACACAAGCTCTCACTCACTAAATGAAGTGAACACCCTTATCTAAATGGCAAGGATAGATGAGGATGATGAAGTAGGATTTTTGCTCTCATTTGTTTTCAATTATTCACTCATAATCATCACTTAGCAAAAAGCTAGAGAGCTTTTCCATGAAGAAAAGAAGGAAGAAGAAGATGAATAATGATTAATTCTTTTGTGATGAATAATGAAAGTTATGATAAGGTTAGAAATGCAACCATGGTCAAACAAACCTTTGTAGAGATTTAACCAGGGCTAGGGTTTGGGTTGAGTTAAAGAATATCTTGCAAAATATCTACACAAAAATCTTTGCACAAAACAAAATAAAACCTTCTAGAAGGTTCTAGAAAAGATTAACCCAAATCAAACCCTAACCTCGTTTAATCTCCACTAAACATTTTGCATTAATAACCATATCATGTTACAATATTATATATCACATATATAATATTTATTGTAACAAAATAAAATAATACAATTAACATAAATGGCATATATATCAATGTATTACCCGAGTGAGAAAAAGAATCTTTTAGTGAGCTTATAATAGTTAATGTAATTTAATATATCATATATATTATTATACATTAAATTATCGAATCAACACTTGATCCGACAATTCGGCTATATCGCATATAACCGACTAATATATCATTTGCCGATTCATCGAATCAACACTTGATCCGATGACCCGGCTGATATCAAATATCACGAGAATATAATATGGTATCTCATAACGCATTATCCTCGGTCCTGCTCATATCACATATGTGCCCCTACTCCGTTTTGCCTGAGCTAAGAAACCTCTGTATAGGACTCTAAAGAATCGTCAATACGCCGACAGTAGGTGATGATCATATCAAACACCCACAAGCTGCAAGCGGTCAGCTAAACGTAACAGCCACCCAGGTATTGAGCGATCAGAAGATCAACAAGCAAGCCTGTACATTCTCGTACGAATCCAATCAGTAACACTCCCGTACAGTCCGGTCTCGTCGTCTGATATGTCGCCTATCTCGCCTAGGGGTGGTATACTTCAGACCCCAGTAGCTTGATAAGTCGTGTCGATATGAGGTCTATAACAGTTTGAGAAACTACTGATAACACTTACCAGTAAATCTCAGCAACCCTGGCCAGGGATTTCCAGTTATAGCCAATCGAACACAGCGCAACATCAACTCCCTATACCGGGAGAGACGAATCCCCTCCTATCTCTCATTGCCTCCATGTGATTCGAGACTGTACCCAAAAGCCACCTTTTTGCATGCCCTCTTGGACGTGGTATGATGGAAATCAAAGCACAGTGGGAATCACACAAGACTCTATGACGATCTCGGGTCAACAGACTACTCTGTACCAGTGTCACCGGAGAACTGCCATCTGACGTGAGGTATAATACCATCTGGGAGTTCTCGGCGAGTCCGTCCAGTATACCCAATCTCTACTGAGCACCCGTACACCATCCTTGTTGTCAAACACTGATAGATATGGGATCATCTATCGCCCATCAAATGGGTCAAGATGCGTATACGCTAGTCTACTCTGGTGCATCGATGCCCTGTCTCGATACACCCTCGACTAGGAACAGTTATAGGATGTACTCGTCGACTACCGTGGCCCCACTAGTATGATCTCATCATAGTCCCAGTAGTCGAGTACATATCCTAAGTGCTTTATCAACATGTAACATAGAGACAATCAGAGTATATGTTAAGATAAAGTACAACCATATAGCATACTATCATGTCGAGCAAGAAAGTCCTCCCTATATATGTCCAAGCATCCATTACAATATACATCATATATACAGTAATGGCCTCTAGGGTATACATATAACTAACAGACAAAAGGGTTAAGATTTTACCTCAACG
The DNA here is from genome assembly GCA_030015575.1 of Agapanthus africanus. NCBI lineage: Eukaryota > Viridiplantae > Streptophyta > Magnoliopsida > Asparagales > Amaryllidaceae > Agapanthus > Agapanthus africanus. The sequence continues at coordinate 294,531,396 of JASDDO010000029.1, forward strand.
AACTTGAGATCCAAACATGCAACTTGACCTTTAAAGATGGCTCTCTTGCTCCTAATTCCAAGCTAATTAGGGGCAAAGAAAATTGGATAAGGTTTAGTGATGAATTTGTGATAATATATATTGATTTTTGATAGATTTTAGAGACTTTTTGAAGAAAAAATGAAGTAGGAAATGTGGGAACGGGGGAGCCCAAGCTCGGCCAGCAGCATGAATGAGAGAAAAGGGAGGGAGTGAGGTGTGTAGAGATATGTAGAAGGTTCCCCAATAATTTCTTTCTTTAAGTCATTTCTTATTTAACTTATTTTCTTTTCATTTTTAATTAAACCTAGATTCTAGAAGACAAATGAAATGAATCAAATTGGGGGGGGGGCTGCTAAGGGCTCGGCCACATGGGGTGAGGGAGAGAGAGAGAGAGTGTGGGGTTTGTGGGTGAGTGTGGAGACTTCCAAATAATCACCTCTTTTAATTAATTAGTTTATTTTTCCCTTTTTCCAATAACTCATTCTATAATTATCTAGAAACCTCATGAAAATTCCAAATCATTTCAAAGCAACATGTTACATTTTATTTTAGTGTGTCATGGTACATAATTTTGTAATTAACCCATTTCAATTTGTAATTTACACTAATTAAATGTATAATTAAAAGCTTATGTTAATATTTAAAATAATTAATTAAGGAAAAATATTTAAGTAAAATAATAATTTATAAGTCACTAATTAAACACCATTTACTAGTAATTACATAGTTAAAATAGGCTTATTTATATCTATATGGAAAAATAATTATAGTTAAGTTTTACGGAAAATACGGTTTATTTTACCGATTATCAGAAAATTCACCTAAAGGATTTTATTTATTTAATTATTTATTTATTTCTTTTTAAAACGTTACACCCAGAGGACAACCCGTACTTACTGAAGGTCTAGCTACATGCGACACCATTATTGATTGCGGTTACTTTACTACTAAAAGATCTCTTCTTTACTTCCTTTGCTTTACTTTTAATCAAAAGAAGAATCATATTTTGAGCATCCAATCAGGTTTCAGGTTATGTTTGTTTTAGCCAAAATTGCATGTGATGTTAATTTTGTTAAGGGGCTAATACGGAGTTTTTTGTAGTCGTAATTATTACATCGTTTCGGGTTTAAATTTGATAAGGATGCAGTAGTTGGAATCCACATTTAATTAGTTTTGAAAAAACTAGTTAGTGATTATAAATCTAGTGTTTTAGTCTCGGTAGATCGATTGTCACAAAGTTTTGATTCGGATCGAAATTCCATCGCAATCGCGTATAGTACGTGGATTCTCGCCGGATAATTTTACTAGATATCCTCGCCCCATTGCCCTAACCAAGTGACTGTAGGAGAACCTCATTACCAATAGCATCCACTCGGATGCTCGCGGCCACGGTGTTCCGCCTAAGTGCACTTGGTCGATGACATCGGGGGTTCGGCCATCTACTAAAGTTTCCGACGAGTATTCGATCGGTTAGTTGGGAATCTTGTTTAATTACCCGACTAAATTATTGAAAAGAGTTTTTGATATGAGACTAAAATGCGGGGTTTATAGAATTAGGCATGAAATTCGGAATATGAGATATTCCGGGTTTATGATGTCTAAGGATATGTGGATTCTAATTATTGCAGTTTTACATTTCTTTTCTGCGACCGTAAGTGTAATATGTGGGGTATCCCAAATCTCGTTGCTATATGTCAACGGAATTTGGGATACGCGTATTTACTCACGTTGATGTTATGTGATATTATGTGTCGCTAATATGTTTTATTGGATCGTTATGATTGAATAGCCGGGTTTTTTTTATGTGAGATGAGATTTTTTCAATTTTCATTCATGTAAAATTTTATATGTAATATTCTTTTATTGGGGCACTTCCTGGTTGAGGATGATGTCACCACTGATGTATATTATTTATTTTTCCGCATTAGGATAGACCCAAGGCGGAGAGCACAAGTAACCGGGTTCTAGAGTCCAGTGGGAGACCATCTCAAGGAGTTGAGACCGGGTCTCCTTACTATAGAATTGGTAGGGTTACTTGCCGCTCTCGTAGGGGTTTAGGGATATGGGTTTGGCTATTCATCACTACCGTGGAATCTGTGTTTTTCATTACTGGCTAAATTTAAAACACGGACATCCTAGTATATCCAATATTTCATATGTTGCTTTTGCTGCTTGGTTCTGTGATGTGATCATATAACCACGTGAGATGAATGTTATATTATATATATGATATATAATAAACGTTGCTTATGTTTTGCACCCGCGCTAGTCCAGTCCCCGCTCTGCCGGTAGTTAAGTAACCTAACGGTGCATGATAGGGCCCAGTGGCGAATGCGGATGGTATAAGCGTACGTTCTATTTTCGTTTCATTTTTCTGTGATGTTTAGGAAATATTAAATGATGGGACTTCATTAATGAGATTAATGAAAAGAAAAGAAACCTAAAGATATTGTAGAATCAAATTTTTAAAAAGGGCAGCTCTAGTTTTTGCTTTGCATAGTGGTATTCCTTGATGAATATCCAGCACCTCATTCGATGAGGAAAGAGCCGAGATCCATTCACCGGGAGTGACCTCTTTAGCGAAACTAGCAAAAGCTATAACCCACTCGGTTTTGTCTTTTGATAGATTCTCTAGTTCTTGCTTTGCATAGTGGTATTCCTTGATGAATATCCAGGACCTCATTCGATGAGGAAAGAGCCGAGATCCCTTCATCGGGAGTGCCCTCTTTAGCGAAACTAGCAAAAGCCTAAAAAACACTCCTTTTCAAAATCACTAGATTCTACAACGATATCAAGTTCATTACGTTAAAGGTTTTCTTCAATACCAGCCGTAGCCCTCCCTCATTTCAGATAAGTACTATTTAGTATTCGTACTGCGTTTGTTGACCTTGTCAAGGCGTAGTGTGCGGTAGCTGATTAGTGCTTACCTGCTAGCATGTGATGCGATTGGATTAGGGTAGTCATATGGCCTTGTTGACCTTGTAAAGGGTCGTGCGGGTGGGTTAAATTCAATCAAGAAATGACGGGTAGAACTTGAATAGCGCTTATGATTTGTTGACCTTGTCAAGTTCATAAGTGGTTAGGGGTAAAAACCATTATCGGGAATTTCAAGTGTTGAAATTTGCAATGAGATTGCATACCATCTATATGATAGTTAGATCCCGATAACCACTGTGAGTAAGAGTTACTCCTGGGAGAGTTTTGCACTTTACAATTAGCTAATCTAGTAGGTGTCTAGAAACGTGTCAACGGGGTTATGCCTCTAGGGAAATAAGGTTTATTTTCATTAGGTCCGTGCGAAAGCACGGGGAACCTCCCTCGGAGTACCGACACTAGCCTGGCTGACCGGTTGGCGAACTTATAGAATGTAATTAATACCGGCTAATCTTACCTTTTATGATTTGAAGGAAGATTTGATAAAAACAGTAGGAGCCATCCTGATTAGATAAGATAATAACCAATCTAATCTTGCAAAGAGCACACGGTAATGCGTTTCCTTCTCTCTCTCTCTCCAAGCAGCAACCAATGTCACGCCTTAATCAAGATAATAATATGGATGTATTGACCGAACCCGCTTATTATACTAAGTGGGGAACGTTGGTTCCGTAGGAATAGGGGAATATCAGGATTCCCGCGCCACCCGTATGAAGAAATAGCATGTTGATGCATCTTCTTTAGGTGTGTTCGTTACCGAGAATTGTTTCTTAGTTTCAAGGTGGCATTTCTTTCATCTTGTTCCGTTCTACGTCCTGGGTATTGGATATCGGATCAGGATCCCACGTATGTAATTTGTTACATGGGCTAAAGAAAGATAGAGAACTGGAAAAGGTGATAAATCTCTAACAGTAGGGAATAGTGCAGTTGTTGCAGCCAAGGCAGTTTGCGAATATCACCTTGTATTACCAACTGGTAATACATTGATTCTGAACGACTGTTACTACGTACCAAACATGATGTGCAACATTATATCTGTTTCTTTGCTAACTAAAGAAGGATATAATCTCACATTAGAGGACAATGTTATGAACATTTTCCAAAATCAAGTGTTGATTGGATTTGGTACGTTATGTAACGGTATATACGTTCTGAATCAAAATACAATTCTGAACATATAGAACTCAAACAAGAGGAAAAGTTCAGAAATGAACGAAACTTTCTTGTGGCACTGTAGACTAGGTAATATCAACGCGAAAAGGATAGCTAAGTTGCATAAATATGGGTATTTGAATCAGTTTGAATTTTCATCTTATGAAACTTGCCAGTCATGTCTCAAAGGAAAGATGACCAAAACTCCGTTTACTGGACATGGAGAAAGAGTTACTGAACTCTTTGGACTGATACATAGTGATGTATGTGGTCCTATGTCTACACATGTCAGGAATGGTTTCTCGTACTTCATTACATTCACCGATGATCTCTCAAGGTTCGGACATATTTTCTTGATGAAACACAAGTCTGAAGCTTTTGAGAAATTCAAGGAATATAAGCACGAAGTTGAGAACCAGATGGGTAGAAGTATTAAAATCCTTCGATCTGATCGGAGAGGAGAATACTTGAGCACGGAATTCCATGATTATCTAAAAGAGAATGAGATTCTCTTTTAGCCTACTCCTCCGTATATACCACAGCACAACGGTGTATCGGAGAAGAGGAATCACACCCTATTAGATATGGTGCACTCGATGATGAGTACCGTTGAGTTGTCTATTTTTTTAGGGTTATGCGCTTTAGACAGCCGCATACCTATTGAATTGAGTTCCATGAAACTCTGTGCCTAAAACACCATATAAGATATGGAGTGGAAAGAGACCATATCTTAAACGAGTTAAGATATGGGGTTGTTCGACCTATGTCAAAAGGAAAAATCCGGACAAACTCGAGGCAAGGTCAGTTCTATGTAAGTTTGTAGGATATCCAAAGAATTCGCATGGATATCTTTTCTACCAAAGTGAGGAACAAAAGGTGTTTGTTGCTCAACATGCCACCTTTTTAGAAAAGGAATTTCTTGTAAAAGAAATTAGTGGCAATGAGATAGAACATGAAGAAGTTCTAGCTACATAAACTGTAACTGACAATTTGGTGGAACCAGAGGATCCAATAGTATCTAACAAACCCCAGCCACTCCGCAATCTAGTAGGGTTCCTCATCCACCTGAGAAATACTATGGTTTTCTTGTAGACGGTGGGAGCGAGGATTTCATCATGGAAGATGATGACCCGACTAGTTTCAAGCAGGCCATCACAAGTGGAGATTCTGTTAAATGGCTGGATGCTATGCGATCGGAGATGGAATCCATGTACACCAACAAAGTATGGACTTTGGAAGTTTCTCCTGAAGGGGCAAAATCTATTGGGAGCAAGTGGATCTTCAAAAAGAAGATTGGTGTAGATGGAAAAGTTGAGACTTTCAAAATTGGACTTGTAGTAAAAGGTTTTCGTCAACGACCTGGTGTCGACTATGATGAAACCATTTCTCCTGTCACTATGCTTAAGTCCATCAGGATCCTACTTGCCATTGCTGCATACCATGACTACGAAATCTGGCAGATGGACATCAAGACCGTTTTTCTAAATGGTGATTTAGAAGAGAGCGTATACATGACACAGCCAGAGGGCTTTGTAGATAGTGGGAGCAGCGGAAAGGTGTGCAAGCTGATTAAATCCATCTACAGATTGAAGCAGGCGTCATGGAGCTAGAACATCTGTTTTGATGAAGCTGTCAAAGAGTTTGACTTCATAAAAAATGTAGATGAACTTTGTATATATAAGAAGGCTGTAGAGAGTAAGGTGGTCTTCCTCGTATTGTACGTGGATGACATACTCTTGATACGAAACGATATTCCTATACTACACTCGATCAATCTCTTCTTGTCACATAAATTCTCCATGAAAGATCTAGGTGATGTCTTTTATATCCTGGGGATAAAGATCTATAGGGATAGATCTAAACGGATGTTGGGATTATCCCAATCCAGGTACATAGACACCATACTAAAGAGTTTTAGTATGGAAGATTCCAAGCGAGTTAATTTACCCGCTTGCTCAGGAATCACTCTCTCCAAAGAGATGTCTCCCAAGACTGATTTGGAGAGGTCTCGCATGCAAGGGATACCCTATGCTTCGGCAGTCGGGTCAATCATGTATGCGATATTGTGTACCATACCGGATGTAGCTTACTCACTAAGTGTATTAAGCAGGTATCAATCAGATCCAGGGGAGAAACACTGGACGGCTGTAAAGAACATTCTTAAGTACTTGAGAAGGACTAAAGAAATGTTCTTGGTGTATGGTAACGATGAACTCCAGGTGGAGTCCTTTACCGATTCGAGCTTTTAGAGTGATAAGGACGACAATAAGTCGGTCTCGGGTTTTGTCTTTACCCTTAACGGAGGGGCGGTATGTTGGAAGAGTTCCAAGCAAGACACCGTAGCAGACTCAACAATGGAAGCTGAATACATCGCTGCCAACGATGCTACCAAAGAGGCTGTCTGGATGAAGAAGTTCATTTCTGAGCTTGGTGTGGTTCCATCCATTGAGCATCCAATACCTGTGGATTGTGATAACAATGGAGCTGTGGCTTTGGCCATGGAACCCAAGTCCCATCAGAGATCCAGACATATTCTTAAGCGGTATCACCTGATCAAGGAGATAGTAGATCGCCAGGAGATCGAGGTCAGGAGAGTTGACACGAAGGACAACGTAGCGGATCCACTCACGAAGGCCCTCCCCTAGATGCAGTTTGAGAGACTTATTGGGATGTTGGGTATGAGATACTACAACACATGGCCTTAGTACAAGTGGAAAAATGTTAGGAATATGTATGCCCTAGAGGCTATTATTGTACATTGATGTATATTATAGTGGATGCTTGGACATATATATAGAGGACTTTCTTTCTCGACTTGATAGTATGCTATCTGGTTACTCTTTATCTTAACATGTGGACTGGTATTCTTATACCGTCTTTCTTTTACATGTTGATAAAGCCCTTAGGATATGTACTTGACTACCAGGATTATGATGAGATCATACTAGTAGGGCCAGGTGGTCCAAAAGTATATCCTTTAATAGTTCCTAGTCGAGGGGATATCGAGACAACGGCATCGATATTCTAGAGTAGACTAGTGTGTATGTTTCTTGTCCCTTAGAGGGCGATGGTTGATCCCACAACCATTAGTGTGTGACATCAAAGATTGTACACAGGTGCTCATTGGAGAATGGGTACACCGAACAGGACTCGCCGAGGACTCCTAGTTGGAAGTATACCTATCGTCAGATAGCAGACCTCTGGTGACACTAGTACAGGTTATCCTGTAGACCCGAGATCGTCATAGTGACTTGTGTGGCTCCCAATGTGCTTTGATTTCCTCCCTACCATGCTCATAGGAGACGTGCAAACAAGTGGATTTTAGGTACAGTCCCGAGTCACATGGAGGCAATGAGCGATAGGAGGGGTTTCGTCTCTCTCGGTATTGGGGGTTGATGTTACGGTATACTCGATTGGCTATAACTGGAAGTCCCTATCCATGGCTGCCGCTAAAATTTACTGATAAGAGTTATCAGTAGTTTCTCGAACCGTTATAAGCCAGACATCGGCATGACTTATCATGTTACTGGGGTCTGACGTTTACCACCCCTAAACATGATATGCAACATATCAGACGAAGAGACCGGACTATACGGTAGTGTTACTGATAGGATTCTTGGAGTGTATGAACAACCTTGCTTGTTGATCTTCATATCGCTCAATACCCGGGTAGCCGTTACGTCCAGCTAGTACCGCTGACGGCTTGTAGGTGAATGATGTGATCATCAGCTACTGCTGGCGTATTGACGAGTCTTTAGAGTCCCACACAGAAGTTTCCTGGTTCAAGCGAAACGAAGTAGAGCACATATGTGATATGTGCGTAGGCCTGATTAAATACGTGTATGTGATACCGTATTGTAATCTGGCAGTTATCTGTTATCAAGTTAGGTTATATGTGATATAACCGGATTATCGAATCAAGTGTTGATTTGATAATGTGATACACAGATAAATGATATTAGTCGGTCATATGTGATTTAACCGGATTATTAAATCAAGTGTTGATTTAATAATGTGATATATATTATATTTGATATAATTATATCTTAACTAATATCATTAGCTCACTAATTATTTTTCATGATTAATATATATATATATATATATATATATATATATATATATATGTTTTATGAATCAAGGCATGTTTTTCTATTTTATGGAAAATGGAAAAATGAGGTGGAAAGTGAAGAGATATGGAGGGCATGGGTGAAGCATGGCTTTTTATGTTTGTTTATTCATCTTACTTCACTATTGAAGCATGGCTTCATTTTATTATTGAAAAAAATAGCATGCTTCAATAAGTGAGGGATTTATTATGAGCCATTCTTCATTCTTTACTATACTTAGTTCATTTTCTCTAGTTGAGACATTTTCTTGAGTTGCTCTCTAGCTTGCTCTCTTCTTCTTCCTCCTCTTCATGAATCAAAACTCCAACCCCTCACAAGTGATGTGAACCATGGATTTTTGAACAAACTGTTGGAGATAGTGCCCTCATAGTCAATTATTGGATCACAGGCACGTGATTGCAATGATTGAGGGAGGACCTATCCCGGTAGGACAGTCTTACTCAAGATGATAGTATGCTATCTGGTTTACCTTTATCATCGTGTATTGCTTTAGGTGACCTGACAGGTCGCTATTACACGTTGATAGAGCCCCTAGGATTCTTGCTTGACTACCAGCAGTATGAGGGCGATCATATACGTGAGAGCTGGTAGTCTATAAGCACATCCTTAAAAGGTCCCTAGTCGTGGGAGTTTCGAGACAGGGCATTGATACTCCAGAGTAGACTAGTGTATACAGTCGAGACCCCGACGAGGGGCGGTGGCCGGTCTCTCAAGCCACTGGTGTCAGTTGGTTCACCTAAGATGTATACAGGTGCTCATTGGGTTATGAGTACACCGGACAGGACTCGCCGGGAGCATGCTAGTTGGTCTTATACCTGACGTCAGATAGCAGTTCCCTGGTGACATGTGTACAGGTTAGTTCATCGACCTGAGGATCGTCATTTGTCTCGTGTGAGTTCCCACTGTACTTTGATTACTACCCTACCACGCTCAAAGGAGACGTGCAAACAGGTTTTAGTTGGGTACAGTCCCGAGCCACATGGAGGCAGTGAGCGGATCTTCAGGGGTTCATCTCTCCCGGTATTGGGGGTGTGGTCGCGCTGTATCTAGGAGAGCCATTACATGAAGTCCTTGGCCAAGGCAGGAGATTTACTGGTAGGTATTCCAGTAGTATCTCAGGGTGTTCTGGGCTACACTCCGACACGACTTGTACCGCTTTTGGGGGTCTGACTTTTACCAACCCCCTAGGCCCGCCATGCGATGCTCATAGACGAACGGACCGGACTGTACGGATATTGTCACTGACAAGCTCAGTAGGGTGTCAGGATGAGATCGCTCATCGACGTCCCTTTTGGTCAATACCTGGTAGCCCGTTACGTATAGGCTAATACCTCTGACGTGCTAGTGGTTAAATCCACAACCAAGGTGTTGACGAGTCTTTAGAGTCCTCCACAGACCAGTTTCTCAAGTTTCGGGCGAAACTCTGTAGAGGCTGTATGGAGATATGGCAGGGTTCGATCAGATACGTGCGGTATTGCACGGATCATGATCAGGCGGGTTATACTAGCGGGCTTTGGTTTAAACCGGATCCTAGTATTTTACAGTGTAGATTTTGTCTCATTGCATTTTTATTCGGTCGGAATACAAATGTGGGTATATATATACAGTAGCGGGGTTTTCCTGTAATTTATTACGGGATCAGTTTTTTGGAGTTGCCAGTTTGCTTTGCGTTTTGGCCATTATTCCTTGTATTTTTCATTGGCCGAAGATTGGTGGAGGAGGGCTAATTTGCACTTGTGCAAATTGGCAATTTGGAGGGTTGTTTTTGCAAGATGTAATGTCATGATGATTGCACCATACGTTGACTTTCTTGTTCATGATGGCTTGACCTTTTGGTGTGATGATTGGATGATGGAGTATTGGTTTTGGTTGATGTTCATTGCTTGTAATCATCACACTTTCTCTTTCTTGCATGAGGTTATGGCTCTCCCCTTTTTGATGGTGATGGACTCCATTCTCTTTTTCTCCTCTATCATTTTCATGGCCGGCCAAGCTCTTGATGAGGGCTGCCCATTTTTGTGTGGGGATTTTTTTTTGTTCTCTTGATGCTCCAAAAATTCCCAAGTTCATCAAAAATTCCATAGTTCATTTCCTCCACCAAAGGCAACTTCCTAAAACCCCAAATGAGACATAGAGCACTATACGTATTCTACTGCAAACCTTGAGCACGTCAGCTCGCCAACTTCGTGCCCGAGTTGCCTCGGTCCAGAGGTGGGAGCCCGTAAAAGAACCCGGCGATGTGGTGCCCTTCCGGCGACGTGGTGGAGACCGGAGATTCCGCGGGAGATCGGGACGTCGACGAGAAGACCGAAGGACACGGATCGCTCGGTATATCTCTCTACCCCTTTCTCTTGTTAGCTAGGACTAGTTTAATGGCACGATCCGGGATTTTAGTGCGCGGTGGTGCCGGTTCAAAAATTTAAAGTAAATCATCGCTTCCGCATTCCGGCGTCGGATTGACGGCCGGGGCGCCGCCGTGCACTTACACAAACCAGTGAGCTAAACCAAACCCCTACTTCATCATCCTACACTTGACTATCAATCAAGTGTAGCGTGTTTTCTTCACTAAAAGATTGTTAAGTGAAGAGGTAGCTTGAGCTAGTGGGCTTCAGGTAGATCATCTTAGGCATGAAGATTATTGGAGGAAGCTTGCTCCAACTCAAAGAGGAGCCGAGTGGAATCATGGAGCTTAAGAAGTGAAGGACTCGATCTACGAGAGTATACTTTCTTTCACTTCTTATAGTTTACTTTGATATCAAACTAAAGCCCTAATCATCTAATTAACGATCTAGGTTAGTGTTAGTTAGCACCCCAAAATTTTAAAAAAATGGCATGCTTGATGCTTATAAACCCAGTGGTAGTGCTAGCGTAGACTTTCAATGTGTAGTCACCCTTGCACGCACACACGCACTTGGTAGATGTGTGTATATGTGTATATGTGTGTGTGTGTGTGTGTGTGTGTGTGTGTGTGTGTGTGTGTGTTTGATTATACACACACACACACACACTTGATTACACACACACACACGTGAGATGAGGATAGTTTATGTTATGGATATGAGTCGATATGATCGGGAATGATGCCGTGAGGTTATGATACGTGATTGAGTCGAGACACCGTATATGATATGATATAATAAAGGATCGTTGGACGATATTTATGCAAGCATGTGATAACATGTGTTTTGATGATATAATAGATTGTACGGGACCTTAGATCCGTACCACTGATTTATGATATTGATATAGTACGAAGATTGATAACATGCGAATGATGATTTATAATGATATTTGACCCGTACCCTCGATTTTGGGGATGTCGTACGATGGATATTACCGTACGAGGTATATATGATAATTAATCCACACCGTTGACTCGAGCATGTCGTACGATGTATTATTACCGTACGTGATGATATGATGCTGGATCGCCGACTATTAGATCTATTGGCTCGGGATATTATAGATTTCTTATCACCTTCGACTAGGTTCTTAGTTTAGTATTTAGTTGCGTAGATATAGGTTAACTTAGGCTCGAGTCATACCTATTTTCAAAACCGACGAATCGTAGGCTTTTCAAAGTATAAATGAGGGGTGCTACGAATTTTCAAAAGACATCTATTTTCTCAAAACACCGTAGTCCCTACTTTTCTAAAAACAACGATTCGTGCTATTTAAACATGATAAATGGTATGGCTCGTATGTAGTTGATATATCTCATTGTTGCTTTTGTTGTTTACTTTCTGTTATGATCTCATCTGCTAGGACACCTGCACCATTACCGATGATACGTATGTTGCACGTACACTTACTGGCCGGCTCACATACATCATCATCGGTAATTGCTATGTCACGTGCACATTAGAAAATGTTACTTCACTGGTATAACCTACTAGCCGGTAGTTTATTCATATTGTTAGTATTCTTGTTCTCACATGTTAGTTTAAATATTGTATTTCTTATTTAGATGTCGTATACATTCATGTATTCATTCTGTTATGCCCTGTTTAAGGGCTTATGGCTGATATTCATTGTTTTCTTATTGATTCATGATTATGAAAATTTCGGTATTTCATGAGATTTCTGGATTTGGAGAAACCGCAAGAATTTTATAAACCTATTATCATTTAAAAAATGCAAATTGCAGTTTTCTCATGATATGATGTGTGTGGCGTCCACCATGAGTTTCCTCGGTTCTTGAGCCACGTGTCTACACATACCCGATTTGAAGAGTGAGAGGAACCGTCTGTGGGTACATGGTGGACTCGGTGAGGTACCCCGGGGCAAGAAGGCCATATAGAGAGATGTTGAGCCCGGAAGGGGAGCACTACCTACCGGTGATTATTGACTCGGCGGTTATCTGGAGGATACCGACCTGAGTCGTATGATTTGAAAGATTTGAGCGCCGATCTGAGAGATGGCTATCGAGATATTGATGTATATATTGTGTCGATATTTGACACGGATTTCTGTCGATTTCATTTGATGATACTCCAGTTTTATAATACTAAAATTTTACTAAGATAAGAACACAGTTTTCTCATACAGATATATCCAGATTTTATGTTGATTATTCATTCATGATGTATTCATACATCATATATATGACATGTTATTACTTTGTGACACTGACACGAGTACTTGGTATTACACTTACGCACATGCTTATAATGTTATCCTTGTTATTACCCGATGTCTATATATATATTGTTTTTATCTACTGTATGACCTAAGAGATCGTCATACATTCGGTTTGTACTCGGTGATGTCTTCTACTCACGAGTTGGCAACTCACCCCCGTTGTGCCACAGTTTCTTGTAAGTTTTGCCGTACAGGTTTCATAGCGGCTTTGCTGGCACAATGCTTTTTCTTCCGGGTGATTGCTTGGGTAGGTGGGATCACTTACATCGTTACCACCATTGTACTTTATATTTTATTCCAGCTGTATCTAGTTAAAATCTCCATCAACCAGACTTGTATATTAGTAGACTTAGAAACCTCTGTTGTGTATTCTTTCGGCCTTAGAGTCATGCTCATGTATTTTCATTATTGTTTGGATTTTCTTGATGATACTTTAGTTTTCTTGCTTTCTTTCTGTGTTTTGATCCTCTCCCTTGGCCATTGTATATTTACATTATTGCATGGTTGTTTCCGCCCACTAGCGAAAAGTTAGCTCCCGCTTGGGGATGCCTTATATTATATTGCTTGTATTCGTTTTTGGGTTAAAAATTACAAAGGAGGTGGTGCCCAAATTTTAAATGACGAAAAGGTTTTCAAGTTAAATACAAAGATTCTATTTTTCATATATTATCACTCATATATTTTAAGGAATGAACTTGATTTCATTATACCATTCTTTCAAGACTGCACCTCCATTATTTTCCCTATAAGATTTAGATTTCTGGGCTTTTGGCTTACTTGAATTAAGTGGGGTCCTATAGACTTCACATGATTCAAGTTCCAGTCACGTGCTTTTACGGGTCGTGACAATAAGGTTCCGATAGGAATACTGAGGTAAGCATGGTTCAGGATGATGATTATGACTCAACAGAGGATACATCCGAAGAAGTTTGTTGGATAAAATTGTTCATTTATGAACTTGGTCCTATCATGTATCCAGACAAATTCATGAGGTGGGGTATTGCTCAGTTCGGGAGATTGTTGATCTCTGCGAAGTTGAGATATAGAGAGAGGAAGTTGAAACATTGTAGCGGATCCACTCACTGAGGCTATTTCTCGAACACGGATGTTCCTCAAATAAGATTTGAGAAACTGATTGGTACAGAAATTGGGTATTCGATAGCACACGGGATGTGGGTATGCGATACCGTAATAATTAGCCTTCAGTGCAAGTGGGAGATTGTTGGATATAATGCCCTCAAGGCAATTATTGTAATTGCTAGCATGCGATTATGATAATTAAGGGAGGACCTATACATGTAGAACAATCTTAATCAAAATGATAGTATGTTATCTGGTTTGTCTTTATAATTGATGTGTACACATTTTACTTGTTATTATGTGTCGCTAATATATAATGATGAAGCCCGTAGGATTCTTGCTTGACTATCAGCATTATGATGGTGATCATATACGTGAGAGCTGGGTAGTCCATAAGAACATCCTTAAATTTCCTTAGTCGTGGGAGTATCAAGACTGGGCATCGATATTCCAGAGTAGCCTAGTGTATACATTTCGAGACCCCGACGAGGGGCGGTGGCCGGTCTCACAAGCCATTGGTGTTATGTCACATAAGATAGTATACAGGTGCTTACTGGAGGTGAGTACATTGGACGGACTCGCTGAGAACTTCTAGATGGTATTATATCTATCGTCAAATGAAAGTTCTCGAGTGGAATTAGTACAAATTAGTTTTCTGACCTGAGATCGTCATTTGTCTCGTGTGAGTTCCTATTGTACTATGATCACTATCCTACCACGGCTTAAAGGAGTCATGCAAATAGGTTTTAGTTGGGTATAGTCCCGAGCTATATGGGGGCAGTGAGTGATTGTCGGGGATTCGTCTCTCCTGGTATTAGGAGTCGATGTCATGCTGTGATCGGTAGGCTATCACCTTAAATCCGTGACCACGGTAGATGATATTTACTGATATGAGTTCAGTAGTTTCTCGGTTGGTGATGAGCTTGATTCTGACACGACTTATCGGGTTATTAGGGGTCTGAAGTTTCCACCCATAGACCCGGTATGCGATACTCTCAGACGAAGAGATAGAACTGTACGGAGATTGTCACATTCAGGCTCAGTAGGGTTCGGACAGACTTGATTGTTGACCTTCCTTTCGACAGATACCTGGACAGCCGTTACGTACAGCTAGTGCCGCTGACGTACTTGTGGATTTTGGATTTATTCATTAAATCACTGCCAGTGTATTGTCGAGTCTTTAGAGTCCCATACAGAGGGTATTCCCAGTTCAGGCGATATGCTGTAGATGACGTATGTTAGTGCATACAGGGTGTTCGATTGAATACGTGTACAGGCTACACGGAATTTAATTGGACGGTTGGTAATACTAGCCGTTTAAGATTAAGCTGGATTATTAAATCAGGTTTTGATTTAATAATTTAAATATTTTTTAATATGTATATTCTAGTATTATTATTCACTATTCATTTTCTCTCTCTTGGTTATTCGTATTTTTATACGAATACGCCTATATGTATTTCGATAAGTATACCGGGTTGTATTCCGTATTTATACGGAATTTGTTTTAGAAGATGGACATTTCATTTCTTGATTTTTCTTTTATAGAAAATCAAAAATAAGGTGGAGGATGAGGTGTAAAGAAGTATGGTGTAGAGAGGTATGGCTTGATTTTTATATGATATATTTCATTTGGATACACTATTCTTTCATGGTTGCAAATAATGAAGCCATTCTTTTTCATGCTCGCTGGTTTTTCTTCAGTTGAAGACTTAGCCATTTTCAATGGCTTCTTCTTCTTCACCTCCTCCTACTTCTTCTAGGTAGCTCACTGGTGATTAGAAAAGAGAGAAAAAGATAGTGAGAGTATTCAAACATCCCCACTCTCTATTTGTAGCGAGCTTGGAGCGTCAGTCGCTTCACTAGGTGAAGCTGGAGCTTGGATCGGTTTCACTCTGGTGGATCTTCATCGGCAAGGGCAGTCACCACTCAAGCTCGATCCGGACAGCGTATACAGAGCATGGAGAGATCTTCCATGATTGGGTGGACATGCGTCAAAGGTAGTATTCTGTATCTTTGCATGCTTGGTTTCCTAGTTTAGGCATTTGGATCGTTTCTAGGTTCGAGGTTCTTTCATGTTAGCTTGAAATTTTTGTTTGCCGTTCGTGCTTTTGCTGTGCCACGGGCACTGGGGAACCCTACATTCCACTCGGAGTTGTACCTTACAATTCAGTCAACTTCCTTGCAAAGCAACTCTTGCACACAAGAGTCCTCACACAAAGAAAGTGTTAGATATGTATGCCCTAGATGCCATTATTGTATGATATAGTGGATACTTGGACATATATATTGTCACGCCCCGCTTCCCAGAGTGCGCTAAGATCAGCACGCGACAGAGCCAACCATGCTACCTGTGGCTAGGAAACATCCCTCCACAGTCACTTACGGCTGTCTAGAAGATATCAAGAACAGGAAAATAAAAATAAACTATCTAGTATATGTCCATGAGCCAGAATAAACGAGTCAAGAAATAATATGCGGAAGTAATAAATTCAAGTAACAATAACAATCTGGAAGGTACGTCCCAATAAGAGCTCACATCAGGAAATGAAAGTACGGAAATAAAACTAAACTAAACTAGATACTAACAGGATCCTCATTGTTCGGCCTGTCGGCTGAAGTACTCCTGCTCAGCCTGCGACAAAGGTAGAGGATCTGGGCCATGCAAAACCCAGACGTCAGTGCGTCATAATATAAAACAATAATAAATGAACAGATACACGAGATATGCAGGCATGAAAATGAACAGTAATGAGTGTATAACAGTAACATGAATATGGAACAGCGAAGTGTACCAATGTATGTGACGTGCGGTGAATAATCAATACTACTGAGTTAGTTACTCTCAAGTCTTTGAAATCAATTAAATGAATCGTCGATATAACTCAATAGTATCCCGTGCATACCTGATTATTGTCCAAAAACTTGTATTTACCGCAATCAGAAACGGCGTCGCTTTGCAGCTAGCCAGTGAGTGCGGGTCGATCCACAGAGATGGGTAAATTCCTTTTATGTGTTTTAACGAGTTGATTCAAAGTGTCGTTTTGGTTGATTTCTAAAATCTATAAAAAAACTGGATCTTAATTAATCTAATTTAAAAGTCTTGCTAGGGTTAGGTTTAGGGGAAGTTTTGGAGATTAACGTTTTCTTCACCGCTTTCAATGCCTTCTTTTTTGGATCTATTAGGTGTTACGGTAATTGTCAATAAAGTGGATCCGAATCTTTTGGGAAGATGTTTCTTCCTCTAGATTCGCATTCTTCCTTTGTTGATAATTACCCTAACCCCCATGGAAAACACGCGCAACCGGCCCTTTATACTACGGTTCATCGTTACCTCGAGGGGTAGGATGCCGTAGGGAGCGGTTGTGCGTGCATGCATGGAGTTCTAACTCTTAGGTGAATGTGGCATTGAAAGGGGTGAGAGATCTCATCTCTCAACCTTTTCCCTAAGGCTAACCCTAACAAGCGAGGAGATTACTCGCTCATTAGGGGATGAGAAAACATTTTAATTAAAAGAACAGAAATAAAATTACTTACTAATTCGATGGCTCCCTCCAAGCAAGAAGAACAGATCTGAATAAACTCCCAGAAAGTCTGAATTTTATTGATTGAAAAGAGGCATAGGTTTTTACAGATCTGGAAATACAATTTATAGGAAAACATAAAAACTAGGGTTACAGACTCTCAAACATGTGAAATTACATATTTGCCCACGAAAAATCCCAACACCTGCACCGACGCACCGTCACGGGAAAAATGCACCGACACGGGCACTAAGCGGCCGCGGAACCGCGGCATTGGTTGGCTTGGGCCGCGGTTCCGCGGCCCTTTGGTGGGCTTAGCTCACCAAACTTCAGGGTATGCTTTAGGGTTATTTGGTCTGGTTATTTCTTCAGTTCTTTTCTCTTCTGGGCTTCTAGGTCTTCTCCAGATCTTCAGTGAAAACTTGTGAGGATCTTTTGACCGTTCACTTTGACATTTCGGACTGCATTGCCTTATACAATTGTAAATTGTTCTTCGTGACTAGGATCCGTCTACTTGTTGGTCAAAAGTCCTTTTTCTGTATCAACTTTGTCTTTTTCACTGTATTTGCTCCAAGAACCTGTATCCTATAATATGTAACAAACGTGCGTCAAGAGTACCTGTTTATTTATAAAACGGATAAGAATAGGGGGATGAAAAATGCAATATTATGGTCTGAACAAATACCCCCAAACTTACCTTTTGCTCGTCCTCGAGCAAACTTATTATTTTATTCACTAAAATCCTAACCACACTTCCGCAGGGAAACACGATTGCACTGAGCACGTGCAATAAGCCGTTAAACCTCTAGGTGTCCCTAGTAGGAGGAGTGTTGTCTCCTGAGGGTTTTCAGCGGATACTACCCACAAAATCCTATCAACTCGGCCCATTAACTTTTGTTCTCCAATTAGGTTTTCTAACAAGGAATTCTACTATCTTTTGACTCGCAAATCATCCACCCACATTTTTCACACTTCCTTATCATCTAACTTAAGATTATATATGTTCTATAGATTTACTTAGCTTTCGGTATCTCTTAAGTCTTCCTTCTATGGTTTCATCTCTACTTAGGAATTTCTATCAACTCTACTAAAGATACAAGTTCTATCTTTCATTCCTTTCTCTCATCTAAACTCTAATCACATATCCCCACGTGTGTGTAAATATCACCCCTACACTTGGAAATTCAAATCAAGCAATCGTACTCTCGTCCATTGTCCAAAGCACTTATTAACTCGTTAATTTTGAATTTCGCTTACACATCCTTCATGCGACTGTTAATACTTCTTGAGGTACCAACAACCGATTACAAGACGCGTTAGCACTTTAAAGCGTACTTCCTAGTTTTTGCAATACCCAAGGCTTTTAGCAGTGACTCCCAAACCAGTTGGTCTAAGGCACTAGGTGATGAAGCACCCTCGCTAGAGATTTTTTCTATTTTTACAGCTTTAAGTAATCACAAAAACCAGTGTCCATTTTTTTATTCACTTTTTTTTTCTTTATTTTCATTGTACTAAGGACTTTAGACAAGAGCAATTCAAGGTCTCTTCTACTATTCCAAGTTTCAAGGTGTGTGATTGTGCAAGTTGCAGGGTATACATTTTCAGAATCGAGACTTAAGCTAGGAACTATTTTTCAAACTTATACTCTAATAAGAACATCAATACTCTTCCCTCATTTCGACTTAGCCCAAGAAGTGAACCCAAAATTTGCCTATTTCTAGATAAACTACAAAGGCATATACTTTCTACCGTTAAACTTTAAGGAAGGTTATCTTTAGGGTTTTTAATTTACTACGTCAAAAATCTAGTTGTTCCTAGCCAGTTAACCTATCTGTCAAACTCTAGTCAATTAGCCAAAATTGAATACATTATTTTTTATAATTTTTAAAATTTTTCAAATTTTTATGGGATTTCAAATAAATATACAAATGCAAAAATATATACAAATGAATGCGAAGGAAGAAGACGTACCGAGCATACCCCCAAACTTGTACTTGACAGTGTCCTCACTGTCATACTAAACCAAGAGGGTCAAAATGTCGGCACACCCCTGTTTATTTATTTACAATTTTTTTATTGTTAAGAAAAACAAAGAATATATACAAAAAGGCCCTCCCCCAAACTTCATTTAAACTATGTTAGACATTACTGCCAAACTTTGCATAGACCAACACTAACCAGTTGAAAATTTTATCGGTAAAGAGTATTGGTTGGTGGAAGAATAAATTGTAGCGGTCCATAAAGAATTGGGGAAGATAGAAGTAGTGGTATGGGAGGTGTGGAGGTAAATATACAGGCGATGGTGATGCATCGAAACGAGAATGTAAATGATCAGCAATCAGTGGAGTGTTGGCATTCTCGTAGCTTATTAAAAGAAATGGGGGTATTTCAACTTCTAAAAGAGGAGGTTGACTAACCACAATATCCCCAAAATGTTCCTGTGGGTCCTCTATTGACTTGGAATCATCCATCAATTTCATATGATATTCAATTATAAGGGAACTGATCTCCTCGATGTCCGCCACAGTCCAATTGAAAACTTGCCGCCTATCTTGTAAGACCATTAAGAGGGCGTTCTCTTGCTCGAGGGCTAGAGAGGCTGATATTATAATGGGAAAGGTCTCATTCTCACCTATGTAAGCAAATCTAAGGTGAGACGGCAAGGGCGTGAGTTCGAGTTTCGGAGGCGAAAGAATCATTTCGGAATCTACCTCGAACTCAAAGGACTCCAACACAGGTTCGAAATCACTGCAAACAACCGATTCGGATGGCTCGACTAACTCATCCAAAAATTCAAAAGCCTCATATTCGGGCTGTGAGTCGTCATCATCCGAAAAAGTAAAACATTCATAATCAATATCGGTTGTGTCAACGGTGGTAGGCTTAAGGAGGGACGCACTAGTGGCGTCAAAACTGTTTTCATCAAATAGAAATCTCTCAAGTTCGCAGTCCTCCTGCGTGATTTCGTGAATAGAGCAAACTTCCTGTGTACTAGTTTTAGGCACGGGGGGCAGACTTCCCATCTTATAAATATTGAACTCACTAGACATTTTCCCAAAGGATAAAGTCATGGAGCCATTGCGACAGTTTATCACAGCATTGGAAGTGGCCAAAAATGATCGACCGAGAATCACCGGAATTTGGTTTCTTGGGTTAGCAACAGGTTGTGTATCCATAATGATAAAATCAACGGGGAATATGAACTCCCCGACTTTGATCAACACATCCTCTAGTTGACCCCTAGGATGGGTGATTGATCGATCAGCCATTTGGAGAGTACAACGAGTGGGTTTCAACTCTCCAACCTCTAATTGTTCGTACACGGAGTAGGGAATCAGGTTAACACTAGACCCAAGATCTAAAAGTGCTCGATTAATTTTCTTATCCCCAATTGTGATTGAAATAGTAGGACAGCCGGGGTCCTTTCGTTTTTGGGGTAAGGTTTGATGGTGGTTAATAGCATTGCTCACTGCACTGGCCACTAGCACTTTCTTAGGTACTTGAGATGCCTTTCTCTTCGAGGTGCACAAGCCCTTTAAAATTTTCGCGTATGAAGGGACTTGTTGGATAGCATCCAAGAGAGGTATATTTATGCTAACCTGCTTAAATATCACCACAATCTTCTCCACTTGTGCAGTTGGTTTATTAGGACTCAACCTGTTTGGAAATGAAGCATTTTGAAAATTTGTTGAGTCACATGTTTGTGGAGTAGAATGTGGAGTAGGAACGGATCCCGGTGTAGATGTGTTCATGTTGTGAGAATTGGGTCCGTTCAAATTAGAAGAAGTAGAGCCGTGTGAAGGGTGGAGAATAGGCTCTAAAGAAAAAGGTGAAGAAGAAAGTGAAGAAGGGGAAGGTGACGATGGAGAAAAAGAAGAAGAAGAAGAAGAAGAACCACCGGCGGGGATGTCATCATGAGTTCCCACATTATTTTGCAACACTCTTTTGGATCTCAACGTGGTCACCGCATTTACATTATGATTGTGATATGCGTTTTTTGTGTGACCGGGATTTGGCAATGGTTGAGATGGAAGC
This sequence comes from Agapanthus africanus, assembly GCA_030015575.1. NCBI lineage: Eukaryota > Viridiplantae > Streptophyta > Magnoliopsida > Asparagales > Amaryllidaceae > Agapanthus > Agapanthus africanus. The sequence continues at coordinate 294,552,913 of JASDDO010000029.1, forward strand.
TTTCCCTTTTCTCTCTCGCTCAACGCAGCAGTTAATTGTGCAATTTGTGCCTCAATAGATTTGATACTTTGATCGTGTGAGGCATTGTTATTCATTAAAGATTGAACATAACTTTCAAATCTTGCTGCGGATTCTGTAGATTGCTTGAGAAATGCTTCTAGACTTTTCTCGAGCGAGATAACCTTATCATCATTAGGTTGAACCAAATTGTTCGTTTGATTTGCATAAGGTTGTTGTTGGAAAGGTTGCTGGTTTTAAGTTTGTAAAGGTGCTTGTTGTTGTTGTGGAGGAGGAGGTCTTTGAAAATTATTATTTCCTTGGACTTGTTGATTTTGGTTCCAAGCGAAATTTGGGTGACTCCTCCACCCCTGATTGTATGTCGAAGAGTACGGATCATTTCTTTGTCGTTGCTGAAATGCAGCATTGACTTGATCCTGTCCTTGAATAGGTGCATTATAAGGACACTTTTCGGTTAGATGCGATGGATTCGAACAACAAGCACAAACAGTTCGTGTGGGTAGAATAGGGGCAGGAGAAGACGATGAGATTTTGGTCTCAATAGCTTCTAGTTTTTTCATAAGTGAGGCCATCTCGGCCTTCATAGCAATCGACATATCTATTTGATGTATGCCTGCCCTAGATTGACCAACAGAAGAAGATGATGTGGTCTTGGTACTCTCCCACTGAATTGTTTGCTCACTAAGATCCTCAAGAAACTGCCACGCTTCGTCACTAGACTTGGAGAGAAAATGACCTTGACATATTGTTTCTAGCAACTGCTTCGTTGCTGCGTTCAATCCCTCGTATAATGTTTGGCAAAGTTGCCAACTTTCGATCCCATGATGAGGGCATTGAACAAGTAGGTCTTTAAATCTCTCGAAGCACTTCCAAAATGGTTCGGAAGGAAGCTGTGAAAATTGTATAATCTCGTTACGGATTCTAGCAGTTTTGTGATGAGGATAGAACTTTTTCAGAAAAGCTCTCACAAACCCGTCCCAATTTCTAATGGAATGTGATGCGGTGCTATATAGCCACTTCTCGGCTAGGTCACATAAGGTGAAAGGAATGACCCTTAACCTTATCGCGTCATCACTTAATTGGGTTGTTTTCATCATAGCGCATACATTTTGGAATTTATTAATAAAAATATACGCATCTTCAGATTCCAAACCATGAAATTTTGGCAGCATATTGATGAAATGTGGTTTTATTTCAAAGTTGTCCCCATTTGCCGGTGGGGGTGAAAGACATGTAGGTAAAGAAGTGCGGATGGGGTAGAAGAGATCCTGGAGCGCAACTCGTGCGGGCGCTACAACAGGCGGAAGATTCGGGTTATTTGCACCTAACGGAGGTGGAATCATTCCCGTCGGTAAGGTATCGTTGGGGTTGAATCCCGACATACCTTCGGTGAAAGAATTTGAAGGTGGAGGTAAGAAAATGGAGGGAATTTCGACTTCGGTGTCGAAAGGTTCGTCGGTCGGTACCAACGAAACACGGACTAATCGGGCGTTAGTATCCCTAGTCCAAAATGACATACACTAAAGGGTTAGTGTAGTCAGAAAAAAGAAAGACAGAATGTGTGGGTAAGATAACGTCAGTGAAGGGACGTGATGGAAGTGAGTTGCAAGTTTTTTTTTAGCGGCAAGTTGCAAGTTTTTGAAAAGATTTATATATTTTTTTTATTTTTTTGTGAGTTTTGCAAAGAGGTTTTTGAAATGGGACTCGTGACACAAATGTATCAACCACACATGCACAATCAGGCCTAGATCTAGGGTCGCCTAGGTCTGCTAGACAGCTCCTAACTAGGGCTAGAGATAGGACCTCAAACCGCCTCTTCACGGACAAGTACGGCCAGGTAAGTGGGAAGGTACCACCACTACAGTGGGCCTAATTAATAACCACTAGCCTAGACACCGCAATGTCGGTTAGGATAAACGGTCGATGCCTATACTAGTCCTTTTCCTATTGAGCTCGATGTCCTTAGGTCTGAGTCTAGTCTTTTTTAATTAATTGTGGTCGATGCAAAATACTTTAGGTGTTTTCTGGGGTCCTGGGAAGGGTGATGAAATCCCCACCCAATCCGAGTTTGGTCAATTAGCCCCTTAAAGTCCGATTAAATTATGCAAAACAATAAAAATTCACTTGCAATCAATTTTTTTAGCGCGGCGCAAAGAAACCTGCAGAAAATCTGTTATTTAGAAGGGGGAGGAAAAATTTTTAGCGCAAAGAACCCTGCAGAAAATTTTTACAGTAGATATATTGTAGGTTACAGAGGGGAGAATGAGAGATCGAACCAACTAATTTTTATGTGCTGACGTGGTGGAAGTGCGGCGGATCCGCGGTCTGGTGCCCACCTTTGCCGCGGAAGCGCGGTGGAAAGAGGGGATCAGGCTCTGGAAAAAATTCTGTGGTTCTGTACTTTCAATTCCTCTCTGTTCTTATGTACCAATTTTTGTTTTGCCCTCTGTAAATTTCCAGATCCTCAATTCTTCGCTGTTCCTGCAAGATTTAAAAGATACACCCTTCAAACAGATCAAATTTGATAATTTTTGTATTTTTTAAATATTTTCAGATTTTTATAATTTTTAAAATTTATATCAACCCGAAAATTCACAAAAAGAAAAATTACGCCATCCCCGGCAACGGCGCCATTTGATTGGTGTCCAAAAACTTGTATTTACCGCAATCAGAAACGGCGTCGCTTTGCAGCTAGCCAGTGAGTGCGGGTCGATCCACAGAGATGGGTAAATTCCTTTTATGTGTTTTAACGAGTTGATTCAAAGTGTCGTTTTGGTTGATTTCTAAAATCTATAAAAAACTGGATCTTAATTAATCTAATTTAAAAGTCTTGCTAGGGTTAGGTTTAGGGGAAGTTTTGGAGATTAACGTTTTCTTCACCGCTTTCAATGCCTTTTTTTTTAGATCTATTAGGTGTTACGGTAATTGTCAATAAAGTGGATCCGAATCTTTTGGGAAGATGTTTTTTCCTCTAGATTCGCATCCTTCCTTTGTTGATAATTACCCTAACCCCCATGGAAAACACGCGCAACCGGCCCTTTATACTACGGTTCATCGTTACCTCGAGGGGTAGGATGCCGTAGGGAGCGGTTGTGCGTGCATGCATGGAGTTCTAACTCTTAGGTGAATGTGGTATTGAAAGGGGTGAGAGATCTCATCTCTCAACCTTTTCCCTAAGGCTAACCCTAACAAGCGAGGAGATTACTCGCTCATTAGGGGATGAGAAAACATTTTAATTAAAAGAACAGAAATAAAATTACTTACTAATTCGATGGCTCCCTCCAAGCAAGAAGAACAGATCTGAATAAACTCCCAGAAAGTCTGAATTTTATTGATTGAAAAGAGGCATAGGTTTTTACAGATCTGGAAATACAATTTATAGGAAAACATAAAAACTAGGGTTACAGACTCTCGAACATGTGAAATTACATATTTGCCCACGAAAAATCCCAACACCTGCACCGACACGGGAAAAATGCACCGACACGGGCACTAAGCGGCCGCGGAACCGCGGCATTGGTTGGCTTGGGCCGCGGTTCCGCGGCCCTTTGGTGGGCTTAGCTCACCAAACTTCAGGGTATGCTTTAGGGTTATTTGGTCTGGTTATTTCTTCAGTTCTTTTCTCTTCTGGGCTTCTAGGTCTTCTCCAGATCTTCAGTGAAAACTTGTGAGGATCTTTTGACCGTTCACTTTGACATTTCGGACTGCATTGCCTTATACAATTGTAAATTGTTCTTCGTGACTAGGATCCGTCTACTTGTTGGTCAAAAGTCCTTTTTCTGTATCAACTTTGTCTTTTTCACTGTATTTGCTCCAAGAACCTGTATCCTGTAATATGTAACAAACGTGTGTCAAGAGTACCTGTTTATTTCTAAAACGGATAAGAATAGGGGGATGAAAAATGCAATATTATGGTCTGAACAATACCCAGGACCACGGTCTAGACTCTAGGGGCTGAATCCGAGACGTGCCGCTAAGCACAAACAGGAAACATGTACAGACGAATGATGTCAGCAACATCATTCCGGGACTGGCCTACCCCCCAAAACTGATCAGTATAAGCGTCGAACTATTGAGTTACAAGTCAGGTTTCATCATTGATTTCCCCTTACCCCTAAGTTATGTGTACAAGTCAGGTATTGATAAATCTGGAGCTAATGCCAACACAGGATCAAGCAGGTACAAGTTTGTCTATATAGACAACAGGATATGTCCATCGGGACAACATGTCAAGATTGTCGGCATTAGAAACAGGATCAGGTAACATGTCAGGTAGTGGTGTATCAGGTCATGTCAAGTAGCGCACAATGTATCAAAAGGGTGCTCATAATAAAACTGTAGCAAGTACGGATGCACGATAAAAGTATGGATGCACAAATATTTATCAGAGGTTACATCATGACAATGTAGGATGCACATTATCAAGTATGGGGTGCTAATATAACAATAATATGAATTAATACGATATGGTGTGGAACTAGATATAAAGAATTAATGGTATGGGTACACAATAAAACATGGATGCATAAACAACTATCAGGGGTTGCAACTATAGCTCCATTACTGTGTAGGATGCACGTTATCTAGTATAGGGTGTTAATGTAGCAGTAATATGAAATAACGTGACATATCATGCAACTAGATATATAATTAATGGTATGGATACACAAATATCGATCAGGGGTTACATTTACAGCTCCAAGACTAAGTGGGATGCACATTACTAAGCATGGGGTGTTACTACAACAATAACATGAACTAATATGATCTGTGGATGCAGCTACATGTATATTAAATGATATGGACGCATAAGGGTATCCGAAAACAGTGAAACTTTAATATGGATGTATAATGCAATCAACATGCAATATTTTATTCATATGGATGCAAATATAATAGTATAGCATGTAGCAAGATAAACTTGCATGCAACTAGATATGTAATAAATGATAAGGATACGAACGACTATTCGAAAACAGTAAAACAGTAACATGGATGTACAATGCAGTAAACATGTGATATTTTTATTCATATGGATGCAAAATATATATAATAGCATGTAGCAAGATAAACTTGCCTCGATTAGATCACACGACGGGTACGTACGGCACGTCCGTTGTCGGGTAAACGTCGCAATAAATACACGGTGCGTAGAACTGAACCAGGAAAAGCAAGAAATTGACCACGTTGGCTGGGGATGTCCACTGAGTTGGCCGGATCGTCGGTGACGGGCCCGGCTCCGGCTATCACCGGAATCAAGAATTCAAGAAAAGAAAGAAGAAGAAGAAGAAGAAGAGGAGGAGGAGGAGGAAGAGGAGAGGACTGAGGTTGAAGGGCGCTCTGGTGTTTGGGAGAAGGAGAGGAGGTGGTTGAGAAGGTGTTGAGGCAACGGCGAGGGATCGCCGGCGATGGAGGCAGGGTGTACAGGCGAGGTGAAAAGTTTCTCGGTGATGGGTTGTGTCAGGCTTGGTGCTGGTTGTGGGTTGCCGGGGTTGGAGAGAGGAGATAATGTGGTCGAGGCGATGGGGATGAGGGGAGGTCGACAAGGTGGTCGGGGCTCCGGCGACGGGGACAGAAAAGATGGCCACAGTGGGTTCTTGGGTGTGCAGTGAGGAGGCTTGGGTGTAGGGGATGAAGTTGATGGTGGTGGTGGTGATGCCAGGAGTGGGGGTGGTGAGGAGGTAACGCGACGACGAAGTCGGCGCTCCGGCGGCGAGGTGTTGCAGTCGCAGGGTTTTAGGTATGGGTTGTGGTTATGGGTTGGTGGGTTTTAGATTTGTCGGCGAGATGAAGGAGGAGGTGAGGTTGAGGAGGAGAGCGAAGGGGCGCGGTCGTGGCGACGGCGACGGTGACGAGTGATGGGCACGGGTGCGGGCACGGCCACGAGGACCAAGAAAGAAGGCAGGAGAAAGAAAATGAGATGAAGGAGGAGAGAGAGAGAGACGCGGGTACGTATGGGTTAGGTTCTTGCAGGGTTGTCGGGTCTAGAAGGAAAGTGGAGGAGGAAGAGGAGGTGGAGACGAGGGTGTGGGGCAACGGTGTTGAGGTAGTGACGGCGACGATCGAGGGCTCGGGAAAAAGAATCGAAGAAGACGATGACGAGAGAGAGAGAACGTGCATGGGTTTTAATAAGAAAAGAAATGAAGAAGGGAGGTGAGTGTAACATGAGAAGGAAGGTGACAAGAATCGAGAAGCGCACAGTAACTGCGAGAAGAGAGAGAGAAAGAAAGAGAAAGAGAAAGAGAGAGAGAGAGAGATAGAGAGACGGAGAGAAAAAAAGAGAGGGAGAAAGAAAAGGAGAGAAAGATGGGCTGTAAGTTTTTTTAAAAATCTTTTTAGAATATTTGTCACGACCCAAAAAGTACGGAACATGACCGACACTTATATTACGAAACGTCTCGAGTCGTACGTAATCTAAGTAAGCCAAAACCCAGAAATCAAAACTATGTAAAGCAGTAGAGTGAAGGAAAACCAATTTAAATCAAGTAGTTTAGCAATTAAGCCGAAGTATGCATTTTTAAATTACAAGTCTTTTCTGAAAATTTCGGCAGATTTTCCTTTGTAAATACTAGCCCCGAAAGGGGTACAACATGATAAATATATACATGAATGATAAAAGGCATCCCTAAGCGGGAGCTAGCTCTTCGTCAATTGACGGCCATAACTATGCAAGAAATATAATATACAACGCCGAAGGGCGAGGATCAAAACTGAAAAGGAAACTCAAACAACATGAAATCCACAATAATACAACATGCGACTCTAAGGTCGAAAGAATAAACATCACTGGTTTCTAAGTCTGAATAAATATACAAGTTTGGTCTTCTATCTCAATCAAATAATACATGTCTGGTTGATAGAGTTTTACTAGATACAATTAAAATAACAAATACACAATGGTGGTCCTGATGCAAAAGAACCCACCTACGAAAGAAATCACCCGGGAGGGACAGTGTGCCAGCAAAACCGCAACAAAACCTGTACGGCAAAACCTGCAAGAAACTGAGGCACAATGGGGGTGAGTTGCCAACTCATGAGTAGAAAACATCTATGAGTAGAAATCACATGTATGACACAATCATAGGTCAATACGGTCAATAATATATAACCTCAAATGATAAGTCTGAAGCAAGAAAAGGTGGAAAGGATAAACATCTATACATAAGTGTAATCCCATGTGCTCGTGTCAGTGCCTCAGGTAACAACATATCATATGAATGAGGTATGAATGCATGAAAACAGAATACATGTAAATGAAGAAACTGTTTTCATAACTTAGTGAGATTTCTGTATATTTAAAACGAGGTGTCATCAATGAAATCAATATAATCAGTGTCTAGCATCGACACAAAACATAAATCCCAATATCTCAATATCTTAGGCTCCGGCTATCCGGACTGGCCTGTATCATCGAATCTCAATAACTCAATATCTCAAAATCTCAAAATCTCAAATCTCACTACCTAGGGCTCCGTCAGTCCTGATCGGCCCCTATCGTCATTCACACGACCACGAACGGTATCCTCCGGATATCCGACACGCCAGGTAAAATCACCGGTAGGCAGTCTGCCTCTACTGGGCTCATCGTCTACACCTCGATCTTCCTGCCACGGGGTACCTTACCGGGTCCACCATGTACCCGCAGACGGTTCATCCAACTCCTCGAATCGGGTATCGAAATCCATCTCATAACCGAGAAAACATCATTGTGGACAGCTCATACATCATGAGAAAACCGCACTTTTCATTTTAAAAAGAGAGAGAGAGAGAGAAAGAAGTTTATATATATTCTTGCGGTTTTCTCCCAAATCCAGGAATCTCATAAAAATCCGAAATCCAAGAATCGAATGTAAATAAACAGTGAATATCGGCATAAACTCCATAATACTGCATAACAGTGAATAAAAGTATGCATGAATTTGCAAGTAATAAGTGAAATGTCTAACTTGACATATAAAGCAAGTACACTAATATCATGTCGAAACTATCAACTAACAAGCTATGTCAATGAAATAATATTCTCTAAAGTGTACGTGACATGGCAATTACCGATGATGATGTGTGTGAGCCGGCAAGTAAGTGTATGTGGAATGTACGCATCATCGGTACTGGTGCTGGTGTCCTGACCACATGATTTCAATATTAACATATGAAAACACAATATAAGCATGTAATGCGATATGAGCAGCAAGAATACGTGGGAGCTGAATATCAAATACAATGATAACGAATCTACATATGTTTAAGTATGAGTCGTACAGTTTTGCCACTTGAAATAATACGAATTATGTGTTTAGAAAATAGGGACTATGGTGTTTTTAAGAAAATGTACGTCCTTTGAAATATCCGTAGAATCCTTTGGCCTGTCTTTAAAAATACTCATGATTCATTAGTTTCGAAATAGGTATGACTCGAATCTAATCTATCATTTACAAGTAAACTACCGGACTAAACTAAACAGGCTGATCGAAAGGTAAGGAAACCGCCTAACATCTGAGTCGATACATACATATATACATATATATATATATATATATATATATATATATATATATATATATAACAGTCGGTGATCCTGCCTCAAAAGTATCCCATACGATACAATATCTATAATATGACCTCCTCAAGTCAAGAGTGCGGATCTATCATCAATATATAGCTTGTACGGTAAATCCGTCGTACGGCCGCCCAAATATGGGTACGGGTCAAATGTCACATCTATCACATTATTCATCTGGTATCCTCTTTATCAAATATCATGATCCGGGGTACTGATCTACGTCTAGTACAATACTGATACCACATATGTATATGCATGCGTGTATGAAAACACCACGTCAAAAGGACCCGCTAAAACATCATGTCGTATCCCAAATACGAACCATGTCACATCACCGATCTCACGGCCTTAAGCCTAATCTCATCGACTTATCTCCAATCCCAAGTACTATCCACATAATCTCGTATATGTATATGTGTGTGTGTATATATATATACATAGTCCCATACCCATGTGTATGTATGTATATATATATATATACACATACATACATATCCCCATATACGCACAGGTAAAAGAATGAATGTATGCAAGTGCGTGTGCGTGTGTGGGTGCAACAACTACTCTAAGGTTTCGCAAGTAACACTACTAATTCATGAACACATAACCATATCTTGAATATCCATGTCTCACATAAAAGATATCATATATATAGTATATATATAGCATAATATACATCGAACTGCGGGGGTGCTATACGCCATCCACCCGACTTCCCCCGTAGATATATATCTACTTACCTGATCTTCGTTTGCTGATACCGACGTCGCCATGCACTTGCTTGTCGTTTCGAAGTTCATATGGGGGTACCTACATTTTACACATATCGTATCGCATAAAAATCCAATTCGAAACCGAAACGACATACGAAAACCAAATCGGCACGTGTATTACACATAGGTCAAAACCTATAGCCTACGCATGCAAGAATAACTAAACAAACCCTCGATGTCGATGTACAAATGCCAAACCATCAAGTTAAAACCCAATACCAAAACTTAGATTCAAACACATTGCAAAACATAAGGCAGAAACGACGAAAACATGCTCCAGATTTTAGTTAGAGTGAAAACAAAGTTCCTAAACAACACTGGGGTGCTATATATGGTGCATAAGTGCTATGGAAACAACCTGGACACCCTCACCCACCAAGGGGTCGGCCACTTCCCTATCAAATCCGGCCTCCTCGGTTTTGCTGGGGAATCGTGGTGTCGTTTTCACAGGGTGGTCTCGTGGTGCTTTAACTAGGCCTTTGAAGTTGTTTGCTTTTCTAGTAAAAATCCCAGTTCATTCCAGATTTCCCTGCACCCTCAAAGTCGTTATAAACCGACATGAAAAGTTCTGAAATTCTGTATTTTGGGTCTTCAGTTGGGTTTGGTCTGGGTTTCTATCATTATAGAGGGTCTAAGGTCATCTCTAAAGTCCAATTACACCATCTCTAATCAAATCAAACCCTAATTCCCAACATGAGTTTTCAAAGTTCACTAAATTTCGCCAAATCAATTTTAAACTTGAAAAGAGACTTAAGCATATGAAACACTACACTAATTGTGAAAGGATTATCTCATTTGGGACCCAAGAATCCCCTACAGCACCAAAATGTAATTTTTCTTTGTCCAAGGTGTAGCTTGTGAGCTTGTGCACAACTTTTGTGAAATGGGGATGGGGTTTTAAGGTGTTTTGAAGCTTGAGTGAAGAGAAGAAGAAGAAGAAGAAGGAGAAGGGGAAAGGGAAGGGGCTGTTGCTGCTGTGCTTGGAGGGAGTGAGGGAAAGAGAGAGCGAGAGTCCAAGGTCAAAGCACCATGCCTCCTAATTACCCCCCATGCTTATTAGTTTAATCCTTTTCCCTTTTCTTTTCTTTTTCATTTTCCTTTATTTTCTTCTCTCTAATAAACCCAAACCATGCATGAATGAAGAAATAACGATGAAGGAAAAAGAAACAAGTGTCAAAAATGACATGTGCATGCCATGTGCACAAAACACGCTTAAAGCCGATTAGCGATTTTTAATCGCGATTAGCACAAAATTAGTGTATAGTAATTCATAAAATTTTATAATTTGCATAAATCACTTAAATCACCCTCTTTTCAGTAATTTCCATAATTTTCCAAAATTTTCCCCATTTATCGGTATTTAATTATACCGAAATATTAAAATATTCATTAAAATTAATATTAAATTATAAAAATTCCCAAAAAAATAATATTTTATTTTTCTGAAATTTTACAATCTTCCCCCTTAAAGAAATTCGGTCTCCGAATTTAAATTTAAACCTTTCAAACACTAAAACATTTCAGCAAAAGCCTAAGCCGTCGGGGTCTCGAAATCATAAATACACCAAGCACATCGTAGCGCAATGCCTGCGCATCAACAATGAACAGATAGCTCAAAAACGAAACTCCATCAAGCATCCTGCAATCATCGGAGTCATGGCGAAGACACAAATGTCAAATCTAAAACGAAACCAATATGATATACATCAAAACTATACATGTAAACATCAAATCTATGCCTGTAAACATCAAATCTATACATGTAAACATCTGATGGAAATGCATGCCAAACCGTTTTAAGTCGCTGTGCGATGCGCATAACACTGCACAGTGGCGGACGTCTGTTGTAGAAAAATAACTATATAAATATACCCTTTGTTTAACATGCACATCTCGCCGTTTTTTTGAAAAAATAATTTAGAAGGGTTCTCTTATTTTAAATGTTTCGTTTCCTATCAGACACGTAGGTAAATACTGGGATTATAGCTCCCTTTTCGGAAATCCTTTCGATATCTATCAATACATGCAAAAATATACTTAGGTACTGCCCTCTGACTAGTCCTGCTCAGAACGAAACAATAGTAAATACCATAAAAACGTACTGCTCCATAAGAAATCAATCCCAAAAGGTGCATAAGAATACCATGTGCGTCTGGTGCGCACGGAAATCAAAATCCATGAATGTGCCATACATGTGCAGAGAAACAATATCTAAGTGCAATGGGTGTGCACGAAAAACCTGTCAGAGGCAACGGTGTGCCTGACAGCGATATCAGGTGCATCTGACATGCACGAAGAATCCCGATTTAGTGCATCTAGTATGCACCAAAATCTCATCTCAAATCATGCGCCAAATATGCGCGAAAATCCAAATCAAGTGCATCCATCATTCCCGAAATCATGAAATCCAATATCAAGCATGTCAAATATGCGCAAGAATCTAATCAGGTGCACAAAACAAATATCGATCATCACAATCGAAATCGACGGTATACAACACATCTCAAATCCAAATCAGGTATACCGTGGTATCAAATCTCACAACCATGTGCATCAGCGTGCACAAAATCTAATCAAAACGCTATAAGCAAGAAAACTATGCCGTAAGCATAAGTCAAATCATATGCATGCCCTAGGCATGAAGTCAAAATCAATACCTCCAATAACATCAAATCGAAGTCCTGTGCAACTGTAGTACACAAAATACGTATCACTGTACTGCAAGCATATGTGAACTATACCGAGTGCAAAAATCAAATCGGGTGCATACCATATGCACAAAATCAACTCAACTGTATAAAATCCATGAAATCATAAGCATGTGTGGCCAAGGCACAAAACGATATCAAGTGCAATAACTGTGCACAAATCATAAATCAACACAACAGTGTATAAAGGATATCTCAAGTGTAATAACTATGCACAAAATATAATACCCTGTAGGTGCAACCATGGTGCACAAAAACAAATATCATGAAACTCAGTCATCAAGACTAAATCATGCGAATAAATCGCCCAAAATACCGAAATCCAAGGTGACGGATACGTTATAATCAAATCACCAAATCATAAATCATAAATACCGTCGTAGATATTTCCTCCTTCAGAGTCGAGAAGGTGCCAGTGCATCTAATGCTAGCAGAGCAAGATATCTACTTGCCTCCTGTTCATGTCCTGTTGCTTGGTGCTTTTAGGTTCTTGTCTCTCACTGCGAATTGCTAAGTACATCGCTCCCCGGCTCAACGGTCCAATATAGAACAATAATGGAAGTAGTCCGCTCTGGGACGTCCTCTAAAGATCTCTGGCCAACCCTTATGATCACTCATAACATGTCTCGTCGACGACGCTGAACTATGGCCTGCTGGGCGTGTGCAATATGATTGATCCTGGGTCCAAGTCTTCTCATATGGTATTTCCAGTAAGTCCTGTCGAGGTCTCTCCCAAATCTCGTCTCTACCAAACTGTCCGGAAGTTATCACCCTTCACTAAATCTGTTTCTTGTTCCGGAACGGCAGCATACTCATCGCGATTCTTTCTGGAAAATATATCCATATATAACGCCTCTGCGTGCGTATCACATCTCTGATATCGGCGGAGTGGAACGTCATCTCATCAAGATCTCGTACGAACCTCTTACTCCACTTTTATCTAATGTCGACTGCTCCGGACTCGTCTCTTCGTGGCTACATAGACTGTGCTCCAACGGCTATACTCGTATCTGGACTCTCCCAAGAAATGCATCTCACCACATAGCATTCGAATGAAGTCGAACCATTCGACCGATTCATCAAAACCTCATAATCCCCCATGAGCTCAACATCTTGGGTACGGTTTAATAGTATCGAGTACATACCATAGCATCGGTGGACCAGCCGTAGAAGGGCAAACCCAAGCCTCACTAATGGCACCGCGGAACTGCCGCAAACCCCTAAAGTTCAAAGGATTTCACATGGTCATTATGTCGAGTTAGGGTTTCATTCTTCTAGAGGGTCCATAGAATTGCTTGCATGTCTTTCCGAATACTTTAAACTTAGAATAATGGGTTTCTGATATTTGATCGTCTTCATCGACTCCCAACGTATCCGTGTGAAGTCGTCTCTAGCTGGAATCAAACAATCTGATGACCTCGCATCGGGGTAAGCGAACGAACCACATGTCCTAGTCATTCATCCTCGGATGACCAGCAACCATCTATCATATCTCTGAGTATAACTCGTACTGCAATAGCTCCAACATCTGGACGATATCTCGTCGTTCGCAGCAAGAACTGGCTCATTCGTCTGCACGCTGAACAGTGCCTCAATCATCATGAAGATACATCAATGGTCATCACATTCTGGCTGGCCTCTATCAGTGGCTCAATCCTCTGGTGCTGATCTGCACGTGCGAGTAATCTCGTAAAAGCGATCCATCAAATTCTCATGACGCGAAAACACAATAACACGGCGCATCTATGCAAATCGTATGTCCCTGGAATCACGCCTTGGTCAGTCCTCGTCCATGACGAGCTCGTGCTGACCGCAACTCTAGCCGTAGCTCTCTCTGCCCGTAATCGTGGCAGCAAAACCATAAACTGGTACTGATGAGGATAGATCATGAATGAATATAATACTGTGCAAAGAAATATACATCCTAAGGTTTCTAAAGCGGAGTATTGTATCGTAAATATGCCGCGGAACATACGTACGGTTTGTCACTCTACTCAAGCTACCTACTCCATCAACCAAGGGTCATCCTACACTCCAAAGCTAAAACCTAACGCTCTGATACCAACTTTGTCATGACCCGAAAAGTACGAAACATGACCGGCACCTAAATTACGAAACGTCTCGAGGTGTACGTAATCTAAATAAGCCAAAACCCAGAAATCAAAACCAAGTAAAGCAGTAGAGTGAAAGAAAACCAATTTAAATCAAGTAGTTTAGCAACATAAGATGAAGTATGCATTTTTAAAATTACAAGTTTTTTCTGAAAATGTCGGCAGAGTTTCCATTGTAAATACTGGCCACGAACAGGGTACAACATGATAAATATATACATGAATGATAAAAGGCATTCCCAAGCGGGAGCTTGCTCTTCGTCAATCGACGGCCTCAACCACGCAAGGAATATAATATACAAAGCCGAAAAGCGAGGATCAAAACTGAAAAGGAAACTCAAACAATATGAAATCCACAATAATACAACGCGCGACTCTAAGGTCGAAAGAATAAATATCACTGGTCTCTAAGTCTGAATAAATATACAAGTTTGGTCTTCTATCTCTATCAAATAATACATGTCTGGTTGATGGAGTTTTACTAGATACAACTAAAATAATAAATACACAATGGTGATCCTGATGCAAAAGAACCCACCTACCAAAGCAATCACCCGGAAGGGACAATGTGCCAGCAAAACCGCAACAAAACCTGTACGGCAAAACCTGCAAGAAACTGTGGCACAACGAGGGTGAGTTGCCAACTCGTGAGTAGAAAACAACTACGAGTAGAAATCGCATGTATGAGACAATCCTAGGTCAATACGATCAATAATATATAACCTCAAATGATAAGTCTGAAGCAAGAAAAGGTGGCAAGGGTAAACATCTATACATAAGTGTAATCCCATGTGCTCGTGTCAGTGCCTCAGGTAACAACATATCATATGAATGAGGTATGAATGCATGAAAACAGAATGCATGTAAATGAAGAAACTGTTTTCATAACTTAGTGAGATTTCTGTATATTTAAAACGAGGTGTCATCAATGAAATCAACATAATCAGTGTCTAGCATCGACACAAAACATAAATCCCAATATGTCAATATCTCAGGCTTCGTCTATCTGGACTGGCCTGTATCATCAAATCTCAATACCTCAATATCACAAAATCTCAGTGTCTCAAATCTCACTACCTAGGGCTCTGCCAGTCCTGATCGGACCCTATCGTCAATCACACGACCACGAACGGTATCCTCCGGATATCCGACACGCCAGGTAAAATAACCGGTAGGCAGTCTGCCCCTGCCGGGCTTATCGTCTACACCTCGATCTTCTTTTCCCGGGGTACCTTACCGGGTCCACCATGTACCCGCAGACGGTTCATCCAACTCCTCGAATCGGGTCTCGAAATCCATCTCATAACTAAGAAAACATCATGGTGGACGACTCATACATCACGAGAAAAACACACTTTTCATTTTAAAAAAAGTGAGAGAGAGAGAGAAAGAAGTTTATATATATTCTTTCGGTTTTCTTCCAAATCCAGGAATCTCATAAAAATCCGAAATCCAGAATCGACAGTAAATAAACAGTGAATATCGGCATAAAACTCCATAATACTGCATAACAGTGAATAATAATATGCATGAATTTGTAAGTAATAAGTGAAATGTCTAACCTGACATATAAAGCAAGTACACTAATGTCATGTCGAAACTATCAGCTAACATGCCTTGTCAATGAAATAATATTCTCTAAAGTGTACGTGACATGGCAATTACCGATGATGATGTGTGTGAGCCGACAAGTAAGTCTATGTGGAACATACGCATCATCGGTAATGGTGCTGGTGTCCTGACCGCATGATTTCAATATAAACATATGAAAACACAATATAAGCATGCAATGCGATGCGAGCAGCAAGAATATGCGGGAGCTGAATATCAAATACAATGATAATGAATCTACATATGTCTAAGTATGAGTCGTATAGTTTTGCCATTTGAAATAATACGAATCGTGTGTTTAGAAAATAGGGACTACGGTGTTTTTAAGAAAATGTACGTCCTTTGAAATATCCGTAGAATCTCTTGGCCTGTCTTTAAAAATACTCACGATTTGTTTGTTTTGAAATAGGTATGACTCGAATCTAATCTATCATTTACAAGTAAACTACTGGACTAAACTAAACAGGCTGATCGAAAGGTAAGGAAACCGCCTAACATCTGAGTCGATACACACACACACACACACACACACACACACACACATATATATATAACAGTCGGTGATCCCGCTTCAAAAGTATCCCATACGATACAATATCTATAATATGACATCCTCAAGTCAAGAGTGCGGATCTATCATCAATATATTCCTTGTACGGTAAATCCGTCATACGGCCTCCCAAATCTGGGTACGGGTCAAATGTCACATCTATCATATTATTCATCTGGTATCCTATTTATCAAATATCATGATCTGGGATACTGATCTACGTCTAGTACAATACTGATACCATATATGTATATGCATGCGTGTGTATGAAAACACCACGTCAAAAGGACCCGCTAAAACATCATGTCGTATCCCAAATACGAACTATGTCACATCACCGATCTCACGTCCTCAAGCCCAATCTCATCGACTCATCTCCAATCCCAAGTACTATCCACATAATCCCGTATATGTATATGTATATATATATATACATACATACATAGTCCCATACCCATGTGTGTGTGTGTGTGTATACACACACACACATATCCCCATATACGCACAAGTAAAAGAATGAATGTATGCAAGTGCGTGTGCGTGTATGGGTGCAACAACTACTCTAGGGTTTCGCAAGTAACACTACTAATCCATGAACACATAACCATATCTTGAATATCCATGTCTCACATAAAAGATATCATATATATAGTATATATATATATATAGCATACTATACATTGAACTGCGGGGGTGCTAAACGCCATCCACCCAACTTCCCCCGTGGATATATATCTACTCACCTAATCTTCGTTTGCCGATGCCGACGTCGCCACGCGCTTGCTTATCGTCTCGAAATTCACATGGGGGGTACCTACATTTTACACGTATCGTATCACATAAAAATCCAATTCGAAACCGAAACGACATACGAAAACTAAATCGACACGCGTATCACACATAGGTCAAAACCTATAGCCTACGCATGCAAGAATAACTAAACAAACCCTCGATGTCGATGTACAAACGCCAAACCATCGAGTTAAAACCCAATACCAAAACTTAGATTCAAACACATCGCAAAACATAAGGAAGAAACGATGAAAACATGCTCCAGATTTTAGTTAGAATGAAAACAAGGTTCCCAAACAACACTGGGGTGCTATATATGGTGCATAAGAGCTATGGAAACAACCTGGACACCCTCACCCACCAAAGGGCCAGCCACTTCCCTATCAAATCCGGCCTCCTCGGTTTTGCTAGGGAATTAGGGTGTGATTTTCACAGGGTGGTTTCGTGGTGCTTTAACTAGGCCTCTGAAGTTGTTTTCTTTTCTAGTAAAAATCCCAGTTCATTCTAGATTTCCCTGCACCCTCAAAGTCGTCATAAACCGACATGAAAAGTTCTGAAATTCCTTATTTTGGGTTCAGTTGGGTTTGGTCTGGGTTTCTATCATTCTAGGGGGTCTAAGGTCATCTCTAAAGCCCAATTACACCATCTCTAATCAAATCAAACTCTAATTCCCAACTTGAGTTTTCAAAGTTCACTAAATTTCGCCAAATCAATTTTAAACTTGAAAAGAGGCTTAAGATATGAAACACTACACTAATTGTGAAAGGATTACCTTATTTGGGACCCAAGAATCCCCTACAACACCAAAATGTGATTTTTCTTTATCCAAGATGTAGCTTGTGAGCTTGTGCACAACTTTTGTGAAATGGCGATGGAGTTTTGAGGTGTTTTGAAGCTTGAGTGAAGAGAAGAAGAAGAAGAAGGAGAAGGGCAAAAGGAGGGGGCTACTGCTGCTGTGCTTGGAGGGAGTGAGGGAAAGAGAGAGAGAGTCCAAGGTCAAAGCACTATGCCTCCTAACTACCCCCTATGCTTATTAGTTTTATCCTTTTCCCTTTTCTTTTCTTTTTCATTTTCCTTTATTTTCTTCTCTCTAATAAACCCAAACCATGCATGAATGAAGAAATAACCATGAAGGAAAAAGAAACAAGTATCAAAAATGACATGTGTATGCCATGTGCACAAAACACGCTTAAAGCCGATTAGTGATTTTTAATCGCGATTAGCACAAAATTAGTGTATAATAATTCATAAAATTTCATAATTTGCATAAATCACATAAAGCACCATCTTTTCAGTAATTTCCATAATTTTCCAAATTTTTACCCATTTATCAGTTTTAATTATACCGAAATATTAAAATATTCATTAAAATTAAGATTAAATTATAAAAATTCCCCAAAATATAATATTTTATTTTTCTGAAATGTTACAATATTATTTGTTAAATAAAATATTATTAAGTACATTTACTGTTAAAAATCTATTAGAATAAAATATTAGGAAATTTGAGTTTTCTGGCTAATACAAAAATAGTCCAAAACATGCCCGGGTCGAATCTAAAAATCCAATTTTAAAATATGGAAAATATACTTGTCAACCAAAATTAAAATTGGATATCCGGGTAACGAAAATGTATACCCCTAAGAACGGATACACGCACGTGCGCGTAGCTATCCAAACAGGTCCGTCATACTGAACGGGACGAGAACAAGGTGCGCGGATACAACAACGGGGTTAGAGGTTATATGCTGGCCATGCTAGACATTTTTTTAAAATATTTTATTTGACTTTAAATGTTATATTAAAAATACAGATGCCAGATAAAATGCCAGTATGCAGTATAAAATGAAAATGTGTGGATCCACAAAACAAGCCGGGATAAATCATAAGCAGGAATCAAGGCGGGTTTCCCAGTAAGAGGGTCGGGTCGGATGCAAATACAGATGTTAATTTCACTATTCGCACCCAAAACACAATAAATCAAGAAAATACTATAAATAAAGAAATACTCAAAATAGAACTGATATAAATGAACTAGGGTGTTACATTATACCCAACTAAAAAAGAATTTCGTCCTCGAAATTTCAGGAACCAGAAAAGATAAACAAACATGATTCTAAAAGAAGATGTGTGGAAACTTCTGTCGTATCTCGTCTTCTCATTTCCAAGTTGATTCTCCATGCTTGTGATTCCCCTATGAAACAAGTACGAGAGGGATAATCTTGTTCTTAAGAACCTTTTCTCTACGATCAAAAATCGACATCGGTCGTTCCTCAAAGGTCAAATCCTCTCTTACTGTCATCTCCGAATGATCTATCACGTGTGTTTCATCCCGAACATACTTACGGAGTTGAGATACATGAAACACGTCATGAACATTCTCCAAAGACTGTGGTAACGCCAATCAATAAGCCACTTCTCCAACACGCTCCATAATCTCGAAAGGCCCCATGAATCGAGGACTAAGCTTGCTTCGACTCCCAAAACGAATCACTCCTTTATTCGGTGATATCTTCAAGAATACCAGATCACCAACAGCGAACTCTTGAGGTCTTCTCGATGTGTCGTCCTAACTCTTCTGTCGATCCTGCACTGCCTTCATATGATTCCGGATAGTATTAACTTTCTCCATGGTTTGCACGATCAAATCCGGTCCCAACAATCTTCATTCTCCAATATCGTCCCAACAAACAGGTGAGCGACACTTGCGACCATACAATACTTCAAATGGAGCCATCTGAATAGTCCCCTGAAAGATGTTATTGTAGAAAAACTCCACCAGGTGTAGATGATTCTCTCATGAACCCTTGAAGTCTAACATGCAAGCTCTTAACATGTCTTCAGGAGTTTGGATCGTTCTCTCCGACTGGCCATCTGTCTGAGGATGATAAGCAGTGCTAAACTTCAATCGCGTTCCCAAACTTTCCTGTAAACTCCTCCAGAAGTGCGATAAGAATCGGGTATCACGATCGGAAACGATGCTTATAGGTACTCCATACAATCTCACAATCTCCTGCATGTACCGTTCTGCCAACGCTTCCGTTGACTCACCAACTCGAAATGGTATGAAATGAACCGCCTTGGTCAATCGATCAACAATCACCCAAACTGCATTGTTGCCCTTTGGACTCCGCGGTAAAGCTGTCACAAAATCCATGGTTATATGTTCCCACTTCCGTTGAGGAATCGGAAGTGGTTGCAATAAACCAGCTACCCTCTAATGCTCAGCCTTAATTTGCTGACACACCAAGCACTTCGCTACAAAGCGGGCAATCTCCCTTTTCATACCTTTCCACCAGAAATGCTGTCTTAGGTCACGGTACATTTTCGTGCCTCCGGGATATACAGAATATGCGGAACTGTGCATCTCCTTCATAACTTCTTCATGAATGTCACATTTCGGCACACACAAACGGCTACCATAACGCAACGAACCATCTTCATGAATCAACAAGTCCGTTCAGAGTCCCGCTTCTACCTGTTCTCGAAACTTTTGTAATCTTGGATCATGTGATTGTGGTGCTTTAATATTTTCGATCAACGATGACTAAACCTGCAGCTGCATCAACTGTCCTGAAGAATGTGGTAACGCGACCTCCAACTCGAATCTCCGAAAATCATCGATAAGCTCCCTTTGTGCTGTCAACATCCGAATTGCTGGCAACCGACTAAGCGCATCCGGCACAACATTAACTTTCCCCGGATGGTAGTTAAGATCAAGATCATAGTTAGCCATCAGCTCCAACCATCTACGCCGTCTCATGTTTAGCTCTTTCTACGTGAACACGTACTTTAGGCTTTTGTGATCGGTGAATACTTCAACCCTTTCGCCCAGTAAGTGTGTCTCCAAATTTTCAAAGCGAAAATCACTGCTGCAAGCTCCAAATCATGAGTTAGGTAATTCTTCTCATGGGTCTTCAACTGTCTCGATGTATAAGCTATAACCTTCCCATGCTGCATCAAAACACATCCCAAACCTTTCCCAGACGCGTCGCTGTGAATCACCAATCTTCCAGAACCATCTGGTACGGTCAAAATAGGAGCGGTTATCAATCTCTGCTTCAACGCCTCGAAAGTTGACGCACACCTATCCGTCCATACGAACGGTACTTCTTTGTGTGTAAGCTTAGTCAAAGGCTCAGCCAAACGGGCAAAAATCTCCACGAACCTTCTGTAATATCCGGCAAGTCCAAGAAAACTTCTGATCTCTGCTACGTTCTTCGGAATCGGCCAATCTTGAACTACTGCAATCTTCTTGGGATCAACGGTGATTCCATCTCCGGATACGACATGCCCTAAAAACTTCACTTCTTTAAACCAAAACTCGCACTTGCTCATCTTCGCATATAATCTTTCTTGCCTCAATGTCTGCAGTGCGATCTTCAAGTGTTCTGCATGCTCTTTAAGGCTCCTCGAGTAGACCAGAATATCATCAATGAACATCACAATAAACTGGTCCAAGAACGGTGAAAATGTTCGGTTCATCAAGTCCATAAATATTGCCGGTGCATTCGTAACTCCGAATGGCATCACTAAATACTCGTAATGTCCATACCGAGTTCGAAACACAGTCTTGCAAATATCCTCCGGTTTAACTCGGACGTGATGATATCCAGATCGCAAATCAAGCTTCAAGAATACCCTAGTGCCACTGAGTTGCTCAAACAATTCGCCAATGCGAGGGATCGGGCACTTGTTCTTAATAGTCACCCGATTCAATTCTCGATAATTGATGCACATCCTCCTTGTGCCATATTTCTTCTTTACTAGAAGAACTGGAGCTCCCCAAGGTGAATTGCTGCTGCGATCCAACCCTTCTCTAACAATTCGGTAACCTGCTTCTTTACTTCTTCCAACTCAACTGGTGCCATCGGATAGTACGCCTCTGAGATTGGCGTTGCACCAGGAACAAGATCGATCGCGAACTCCACATCTCGTTTTGGCGGTAAACCCGAGATGTCCCCGAACATGTCCATGAACTATCGAACTACAGGTGGCGCTTCCATCGACGAAAGAACATTGTTGTTCGGCCTAGCCCTAAACACGATTGGCCCGACAGAACTGCTACCTCCAGCAAAATCAAATTCTGGAGTTCCGGGAATCGGGAAAATCATTTTCTTTGCTCTACAATCAATGTGAGCGTGGAAAGTGCCGAGAAAATCCATTCCTAAGACAACATCATAACTGCCGGTATCGATCACCAAGAAATATGCAAATAACTCTCGTCCACAGACAACAATTGAACAATCCTTGCACTCAATACTGTTAGTGTATATGCCCTAGGAGCCATTATTGTATCATACTAGCTTGTATATTACTTAATGGAAGTTTGGGATATTCACAGTTGTATTAACAGTCTTGCTCAATATAGTAGTATGCTACTTGGTTTATATCTATCTTAATATGTGTATATGTTTCTTTTAGCATATCACGAATACATATTGATAGAGCCCTTAGGATCTTACTTGACTACCAGCATTGTGATGGCAGTCACACTAGTGGGAGCTGGGTAGTCTACAAGAACATCCTTTTTTAGGTCCCTAGTCGTAGGATTATCGAGACAGGGCATCGATACTCCAGAGTAGACTAGTGTATACGCTTCTCATCCTAGCAGGGGAGATGGTCTGTTCCACAGCTATTAGTGCGTTGTACTGGAGATAGTATGCAGGTGCTTTTTGGGTTACGGGTACACCGGACAGGACTCGCAGGGAACTGTTGGTTGGTATTATACCCGTCGTCAGTTAACAGTTTCCAGGTGACATGAGTATAGCATAGTCCGCAGACTTGACACTGCTGCTTTGTCTCGAGTGTGTTCCCACTGTTCTTAGATTGCTACCCTACCACGGCTCAAAGGAGTCGTGCAAACAGGTAGCAGTTGGGTGCAGTCCCGAAGCACTTGGAGGCAGTGGCAGTTAGAAAGGATTATTCTCTCCTGGTATTGGGAGTTGATATCGCGCTGTGTTTGGAGAGCCATTACGCAAAGTCCCTGGCCAGGGAAAACGAGATTTACTGGTAGGTTTTCTAGTAGCTTCTCAAGGTGTAATGGGCTTCACTCCGAAACGACTTATACAGCTTTTAGGGGACTGACGCTTGCCGCCCCTAGGCCCGATATGCGATAGTCTTAGACGAACAGACCGGACTGTACGCAGATTGTCACATCAGGCTTAGTAGGAGTTCGGATGGGTTTCCTCATCATCCTTCTTATCGATATCTACCTGGGGACCGTTACGTACAGCTAGTACCGCTTGCGGCCTGTGGTTAAACCCACTGCCAGCGTAGTGTCGAGTCTTTAGAGTCCCACACAGAGAATTTTCCTGCTTCAGGCGAAACGATATAGAGGTCGTATGGTTTTACGACAAGGTTCGGACATATATGTGTACTTGTGCCCGTATGATGTTCGGACAGATTTTACTAGCGGGCTTTAGTTTAAGCCAGATTCTAGTATTGGATTATTGGATTTATACAGTCTCAGTATTTCCGTGTTTTCACGGATGGGAGGGGCATTCTCGTAATTAGTCGAGAAGCTTCTAGAAGAAAGGTGAGGTGGAGAGTTTAGGTGTAAAATGCATTAAATGAATTAGTGACTCATGAGATGATTCATCCGAATGAGTTAATGAAGCATTTATTGCTTAATGACTCATGTGATGATTCATTGAATGTATTAAATGAAGCATGGTTATAATTATCATATATGTTTTATTTGATAATCTTTATGCTTCATAATATATATATAGAATTGAGACATAATTTATTTCATTATCACATACACACTCTCTCTCCTCAAGCTTTCCTCTTCTTCAACCTAACCCTAATCCTCTCATGTGTTGAGATCCCAAAGGTTAGCAAGACTAATAGATCCCTAATCCATCTCTATATCTTCTAGGTCACATGGATTAGCAATCCTAACCACTTAGTTACCTCAAGTGAGAGGTTAAAGCTTGGAGAAGGAGCTCTCGGGTGGATCTTCTATCACATCGAGGAGGCCGACGAGGAGGTGAACAACAAGAACAAGAAGGACTAGTATCTTGAGATATAATCATCTATCATAGTAGTTTAGCACTTCTAGAT
This sequence comes from Agapanthus africanus, assembly GCA_030015575.1. Lineage (NCBI taxonomy): Eukaryota > Viridiplantae > Streptophyta > Magnoliopsida > Asparagales > Amaryllidaceae > Agapanthus > Agapanthus africanus. The sequence continues at coordinate 294,577,104 of JASDDO010000029.1, forward strand.
AGTTTGTCAGTTAGGGTTTAGCAAAGATTCATAAAGTTAGTCGATGTTAACTTAAACAAAATGATTGTTTTACCTATTTCGCCTCCTCGCATCATGTGGGGTGTCTAATGTCGACTTACAGTGGTATCAGAGCCTAGCTAAACCATAACTAACATGTTAGCAAAGTTTTTAGAAATTCGATCGCAAAACAATCCCGAAAATACGACCTTTTCACTAAGTTTCTATGGAATTTAAAACAGGGTCTAAAAATTTTTCAGGGACCCATAAAAATACAGACGGGGTTTTTTAAGAATTGTGAAGAAATTTAGGACTGTTAATCGGCCATACCACTGCAGAACCACCGCCGATCCAAGCGATCCACCTCGGATCCGCGGCCGAGTTGACTCCGAGTCAACCCAGATTTGCTCAGTTATTTTTCTGTGTTGATATTGTGTTTTCTGGGATGTTTTGTTTCTGCTCAGGTTTTATGTGCTTAGAGAATTGTTTGGAGTAGATTCATTTGTGTTGCTTGATCAAAATTCTAAGATATTTGGTGTAACGTTTTGAAAATCGTTTCGGTGAAATTTCGAAAAAATCGGTAAAATAAGGAGGTTTTCTGTAAAAAGTCAAAATACAAATATCTTATTATAAAAATTAAACATACATATTCTAGCTATGAAATTGCTATTATTTGGTGTTTATTGAGCCGCGGGTGAAATTTCAAATTTTCTGAAAAAAATATTATTTTATTATTATTTTAAGCCGTCACTAATACATTTAATTAGGGAAAATTACAAATTGGAATGAGTTGAAACAAATTTTGTGCATCATAAAACTTTAAATAAAATTTTATCATGTGGGTTTTGGAATGAAATCATTTGCCAAAACGGTTTAGAAATTATTGAAGAAAAAAGGCTTTTTTTTAGCGTAAATGGATGTTTGGGGTATTGTATTTATCATTTTTCATCACCCCACACCCGTACCCACACCCACACACCCCCATTCACTTATCCCCTTGAAGAATTCAGCAGCCCCCTCTTTTGTCCCCACTTGGATTTCAAAGGAAATGAAATGAAAGAAAAGAAAAGAAAAGAGTAGAAAATGATATAATTTGAGTTGACTTTGACTTGAACTAACTTTCTCCTCCTCACTCTCTCTCCTCCCTCACCCAAACCCCCCACAATCTGGCCGAAACCAGCAACCCCCAACAGCCCCCTTTTCCTCTTCTCCTCTCTTTGTTCCATCAAAGAAAATCCAAAGAAAAATCCACTAAAAATCAAGCAAAAATCCAAATCAAAATTTTGGTGACAAGGGAGCATTTTGGAGGGCTATGTGTGCTTGTGGGATCTTCAATTTGTTTGGGTAAATTCTAATCCTTTTGCTTAAATTGTTGTTAATTGCTTGTAGTTAGCTTAATTAAGTGTTAATTTGGTTTTATGTGGGTTCAATTGTATGATTAAGGAATTCTAGTTAGGGTTTTGTTTTGAAATTGGGTTGTGATCACTTGTGCATGGTTTGTGATGTGAGCTAACATCTTGAAAAATTGTTAAAATTTATCTAGTTGCATATTACAAGTTGTTACTTGAAAAATGTCCAAATTAAGTTTTTTTTGTGCAAACTAGGGTTTTATGAAATGCATTTATATGTGAGATTAAAAATATGGTTAGGGTTTTTATCATATTATTAACTTTATTAAGTGTAGTTTAACACTTTATTTCATGGAAATCCAACCTAAATTGTAGTTTGCGCATTTTTTTGCTATGAAATTGTTAAAAAAAGGGTATTTTGTAAACTAGAATATTATGGTTTTTGGAATTTAATGAGATTAAATTCCGGAAATTGTTTCTATGACTTATTTAAGATATTTAATAAATATATTGGCCGCTACATTCATTTAAACATCCCGTTTTGTACAAAAACGGCGAATTGTGCTTGCTAGATTTTCGGAAAAGTGACTTTTTAAGTAAAGTTGGGGTTTTTGTGAGTTTTAACCTAGTTTATATTAAAATTAGTGTTCGTGAATGTGCAAATGAGTGTGATTGGATTTTTTCTCGATGGTTTGACATTTGTACATCGACATCGAGGGTTGGTTTGACTATTCTTGCATGCGTAGGCGATAGGTTTGGACCTATGCGTGATACGCGTGCCGATTTGATTTTCGTATGCCGTTTCGATTTCGAATTTAGTTTTAATGCGATACGGTGCGTTATGATATGTAGGTACCCCATGCGGACTTCGAGACGACAAGCAAGCGCGTGGCGACGTCGGCACCGGCGAGCGAGGACCAGGTGAGTAGATTTCTATCTACGGGGAGAAGTCGGGTGGATGGCGTATAGCACCCCCGCAGTCCGTGGTGGTGTATACGGATGCGTATACATACCAACAATTATTATATGTTATTTGGGATTAATAACGTTGCTTAGGATGGATATTGGTGTGTTGGATTACCTTAGTGTTGCGAACCCTAGGGTAGTGTTGCACTACACATACACACATACATACTTGCATACATTCCTATTGATATGTGCTCATGGGATTCTTTATAGTTATGGGTTCACATGGGTATGGGACTATGTGTTCACATACGGATTTGAGGATGATACTTGGGATTAAGCTGAGTCGATGAGATTTGATTTGAGGCCGTGAGATCGGTGATATAGCAGGGTTCGTATTTGAGATACGACATGACGTTGTAGCGGGTCCTTGACGTAGTGTTTCACACACGTCCATGCATACGTAGGCGGTATCAGTATGGTACTAGACGTAGATCAGTACCCCGATCATGATAATTGATAAAGAGGATACCAGGTGAATAGTATGATGAATGTGATATTGACCCGTACCCAGATTGGGATGCCGTACGACGGATTTACATACGAGCTATATTGATGATTGATCCGCACTCTTGACTTGGGATGCCTGATTATAGATATGGTATCGGATATGATATTATTGAGGCGGGATCACCGATTATACATATACAGGTATGTATATGTATCGACTCAGATGATAGGCGGTTCCCTTACCTGTAGTTCAGCTTGTTAGTTCAGCCGTATAGTTTAGTGTAGTTGTTAGATTAGATTAGACTTCTTATCTATTTCAAAATCCAACGAATCATGGGCATTCTTAAAGACAGCCCAAGGGATCCTACGGATATTTCAAAAGACGTATCTTTTCATAAAAACACCGTAGCCCCTATTTTCAAAACCCATGATTCGTGTTATTTCAAAAGGCACCATTTGTAGGACTTATATTAGATTAATGCAGATTGTTATAGTTGCGTCTAGTTTTCAGCTCCCGCTCATTTTTGTGGTCCGCTTCGCATCGCATGTTTATTTTATGTTTCATACTCCATTAGTGATATCATGCTGTTAGGACACCAGCACCATTACCGATGATGCGTAGGTACCACGTACACTTAATTGCCGGCTCACACACATCTTCATCGGTAATTGCCATATTACGTACACCTTAGAAAATATTATTGCTTAACTTAGCTAGATAGCCAGTAGTTTGACATAATATTAGTGTACTTACCTTATATGCCAGCTTAGATATTGTAGTTATTACTTGTCACTTCATGCATACTGTTATTCATCGTTATGCCGCAGCCATGGATTCTCATGCATATATTCACTATTTTACGTGTTATTGAGGTTTTGGATTCGGATTTCCATGAGATTTTCTGGATTTGGAGGAAAACCGCAAAAACATAAATAAACCTCTTCTCTCTTTTAAAATAAAAAGTGCGGTTTTCCTATGATGTATGAGTCGTCCACCATGAGTTTGCTGATGGATTTCGAGACCCGATTCGAGGAGTGGAGGAACCGTTTCGGGTACATGGTGGGCCCGGTGCGGTACCCCGGGGCAAGAGGAATGTGGTGTTGACGTTGAGCCCGGCAGGGGAGCACTACCGACCGATGATATTACCCGACGCGTCGGATATCCGGAGGATACCGTCGTGGTCTTGAGATGGATGGTAGGGGCCGGTCTGGACTGACGGCGCCCTAGATATTGAGATTGAGACATTGATATTTCGAGACATTGAGATTTAAGTTTTGTGTCGATGCTAGACACTGTTGATACTGATTTCATTTATGATACCTCAGTTTAAAAATACAAAGGAAATCTCACTAATTTATGAAAACAGTTCTTCATTTACATGTATTATGTTTTCATGCATTCATACCATATGATATATTGCTACCTGAGGCACTGACACGGGCACAAGAGATTACACTCGGGTTAGATATTTACCCTAGCCTTGTTATAGGCTACGTGTTATTCATATATTTGAGGACATATTATGATCATTGACCTAGGTTGCGTTATTTATGCGATTTCTGTGCGTAGATATTTTTCTATTCACGAGTTGGCAACTCACCCCGTTGTGCCCCAGTTTCTTGCAGGTTTGCCGTAAATGTTTCATTACGGCTTTGCGGGCTCAGTTTCATTCGGGTGACTTGCTAGTAGGTGGGTTTTTCTTGTATCGTACCCATCATATTACCTTCTATAATATTATTCCGCTGTATCTAGTAAATTCCATCAACCAAACATGTATTTTTTGAGATAGAGACCAGTGTTGTTTATTCTTTCGACCTTAGAGTCGCTCGTTATATTTCTGGTGGTTTTGAGTTTCCTTTTGAGTTTTGATCCTCGCCATTGGCGTTGTATATTATTGCTTGTGTGGTTGTGACCGTCGATTGACGAAGAGCTAGCTCCCGCTTGGGGATGCCTTTTTATTGATTTCGTATACTATTCATGTTGTATCCCGTTTAGGAGCCAGTATTTACAAAGGGGACTCTGCTGAAATTTTCAGTAAATTTTGATGTTCTTAAAAACCGCATAATTCGGCTTATGCTATTAAAACTACTTGTTTTATATTGGTTTTCCTTCACTCTACTTCTTTTCTTGGTTTGGATTTCTGGGTTTTCGGTTTACTTAGATTACGTACGCCTCAAGACGTTTCGTAGTTTAAGTGCCGGTCATGTTCCGTACTTTCGGGACGTGACATTTGGATAACTTGATTATATCTGTGTTGTGTTTAATGTGTTCGTAAACCTCCCCTAACTGCTAGTATGTCGGTTAGCAGGGGGTTGCACATTTCTGTAATGGTTTTTACTGGTTTGCGATTGTGAACTTATTGGATTGTCGTGAATGGATAGCCGGGGATGTGAGACGAGTGTTTCTTTCATTCAAATGTAAATTGTAATTTGTTATAATATTCTTTTGCGGGGAACATCCGGGTTGAGATTGTAGCCACCGTTGTATTATTTCATTTATTGTTTTCTGCTCCTAGGATAGACCCAAGGTGGGGTGCACAAACTACCGGGTACTTTGAAGTGTTTAGTGGCCTACTCACGTCGTTGAGGTAGACTGCTTAACTTCGGGTACTAGTCGGGTAGTTTGCCGTACCCGTAAGGGTCTAGGATGGGGTTTTGGCTATTCATCATGACTGTGTAATCCGTCTTTCTTTGCAGGCTTAAAAAGAATGCGGATTCGTAGAAAATCCAATATGTTCATCTGTGATCTGGAATGCCTATTATTGCGTCTGACGAATGTACAATATCTATATATGATATCTATTAGACGTTACTTATGTTTTGCACCCGCGCTAGCCCAGCCCCCGCTCTGTCGTTAGTTAAGTAACATAACGGGTGAATGACAGGGCCCAGTGGCGAATGCGGATGGCATAAGAGGACGTTGTATTTTCGTTGTTTTCTGCAATGATAGGTTAATTGATGGGACGCATTATATTAATGCAAAGAAAATAAACCAAAGTTGAATCGTTGGAACAGTTTAAAAGAAACCACTCGGTTATTTTAAAACAGAAGATATTTTTTTAATTGTGGAGCTTAAACCACTCCTTTTTTAAAAGCTATCAGGTTCCTTCGATCATATCAAGTTCACTACATTCACGGTTTCGCCAAAACCATTCGTAGCCCTCTGTCATTTCATTTGGGTATTCAGTAGTATTCAAGCTATGTATTTTGACCAATGCCAAGGCATAGTGTTTGGTAACTGCTGGGTATTCATTTGTTGCATAGATAGATGAGTTGGTTTGGGACAGTCGTACTATCATTTGGCCAACGTCAGGGGTATCTACGGGTGGGTTCAAATTAACAAGATAATGATGGGTAGAGCTTGATATGTGACTTATGACATTTTGACCAACGCTAAGGTCATAAGAGCATGGGGCAAAAATCCACATCGGGAATTTCTAAAGAAAGTGAAATTTGCTAAGAGTTGCATACCATTTGGAGTGTGATAATTTTGGTAGGATTCCTTCAGCTTTATCACACGATGATATTTGGATCCCGATCCTACTGTGAGTATCCACTACTCATCAGGAGATTCGTCACTTAACGATCAATGCTATAAACCAAGTATATGTCGAGAAAGGTGTCAGCGGGGCTACGCCCCCAGAGAAAAGAGGTTATTTAATTAAGGAACTTCACGAAAGCGTCGTAAAAACTCCCTCGAAGTACCGACACCGGCCTGGCTGAACGGTTAAGCAAGTATTATACGGTGAGAATAGTCCTGACTAGTTCTTATTTTTTGGTTTGAGGAGGGATTCGAGAAACAGTAGGAGCCATCCTGTTTAGATAAACTAAAAACCACTATAAACTTGCAAGAGCATCATGCTAAAGTGTTTCCTCTCTCTCTCATTGCAGCGACCCAGAACATGACAGGTCTTAAGTTATTATCAGATAAAAATATTTTGACAGGGCCAAACTATAAAGATTGGTTTCGGATTGTTAAGATGGTTATTACCTATGACAAATTGGGATATGTCCTTACTACAAAGGCCCCTGCCGTCCCAGGTCCTGAATCCAGTGTCGCGGATAAGGAAATCTGAAAGACCTGGGAGTTAGACTGCGCGAAGGCCAAGTGCATCGTGCTTGCCTCTATGAATAATGAACATCAGAGGATGCACGAGAATATGGATCTAGAATCCATATTTCTCCACACCAAGGAACTGTATGGAGAGCAATCTCGTATAGCTAGATACGAGACCTCGAAGAACTTGTTTCAGTCGAGGATGGCCGTCGGATCATCTGTAGGAGAACATGTCCTTAAGATGATTGGCTATATTGAAAAGCTCGCAGACCTCGAGACAACATTAGAGAACGAGCTGTATACAGACTTGATTCTCCAGTCCCTTCCTTCCACCTACGTCCAGTTTATCTTGAATTTCAACATTCAAGGTAAAGAAGTTGAACTTCCAGAACTCCTTAACATGTTGATGAGTGTAGAGGGCACCTTGAGAAGGTAAGGGAAACACCCACTATGTTTGTTTGTGGTGCTTCCTCTTCCAAGTCTAAGGCAAGGGCCAAAGGAAGGAAGAAGAAGGCCGCTACCAAACTAAGAGGTAGTGTTGGTAAGGTGGGAGCCAAGGGAAAGGCAAAGGTTGTGGTGCCAGTAGTGGTAAAGGATGAATGCTTCCACTGTCGTAAGAAAGGCCATTGGAAGAAGGATTGCAAAGCTTGGATTGCCAAGAACCAGGACCCGAGGCAAGTTATGGTTTCGGCTTCAGGTGTGTTTGTAATTTAAAATTGTCTGTCAATCAACTCTACTTCCTGGGTATTGGATACCGGATCAGGATCTCATATATGCAATTCATTGCAGGCATTTAAAAACCGTAGAGTGCTGAAGGTTGGTGATATGACCCTCCAGGTTGCTAACTGAGCTAGCATGAATGCTGTGTCCGTAGGGGATTATCACCTTGGATTGACGAGTGGACATATTTTGGTTTTGCGCAACTGTTTTTGTGTACCTAGTTTAACGTGTAATTTCATATCAGTATCGTTGTTATCAAAAGAAGGTTATGATTTCACGTTTTTAAGCGATGTTGTTAACATCCACCTTAATCATGGTTTGATTGGGTCCGGTACACTAGATAACGGTATATACGTGTTAAACCAATTACAGATTTTCAATGTCCAGAACACACTAAAAAGAAAGTCTCCAGATATAAATCAGGCTTTCTTATGGCATTGTAGACTGGGTGATATCAATGAGACAAGGTTAACTATATTACATAGAGAAGAATATTTAGATCCATTCGAATATCAATCCTTGTCAATCATGTCTCAAAGGAAAGATGACAAAGAATCCATTAACAGGACATGGAGTAAGAGCAAGCGAGCTCTTAGGACTCATACACAGCGATGTATGTGGTCCAATGTCTACACATGCAAGAGGCGGTTTTTCATATTTCATTACTTTTACGGATGATTTCTCTAGGTATGGATTCATTTTCTTGATGAAACATAAATCCGAGGCCTTTAAGAAATTCCGAGAATATAAGAATAAAGTAGAAAACCAAACCGGCAAAAGTATCAAGACACTGAGATCCGATCGAGGTGGTGAATACTTAAGTGCCGAGTTCCTAGGTTACCTAAAAGAGAAAGGAATTCTCTCTCAGCTTACTCTTCCATACACTCCACAACATAACGGTGTATCGGAGAGACGGAACCGAACCCTATTGGATATGGTACGTTCTATGATGAGTAATGCTGAGTTACCGTGATCTTTCTGGGGTTATGCACTAGAATCAGCTGCATATCTTTTGAACAGGGTTCCTACCAAGATTGTGCCTACTACACCATATCAGATGTGGAGTGGGAAGAAACCCTATCTTCAGTATCTGAAGATATGGGGATGTCCAGCTTTTGTTAAAAAGCAGCATGCCGACAAACTCGAGGCACGCTCAGTACAGTGTAAGTTTGTGGGATATCCAAAGAACTCCAAGGGGTATTTTTTCTATTATGCAGAGGAAAAAAGGTTTTTGTTTCTCGTAATGCCTATTTTCTAGAACAGCAGTTTTTAGAAAAGGAAACAAGTGGTAGCGCAATAGAACTGGAAGAAATTCCAGAACCACAAACTACTACTGAAAGTTTGGTAGAGCCAGAAGTTCCAGAAGAACAGGACATTCCCGTACCCCTCCACAGGAGTAGTAGGCCGTCTCATCCGCCTGAGAGATACTACGGTTTCTCATAGACGGGGATAGAGAGGATTGTGTCATTGATGGTGATGAACCTACTAGCTTCCAGCAGGCCATCCAGAGTGGCGACTCGGTAAGATGGCTAGATGCAATGCGGACCGAGATGGAGTCCATGTACACCAACAAAGTATGGACCTTGGACCTTGCTCCAGACGGGATAAACCCATAGGATGCAAGTGGATCTTCAAGAAAAAGATTGGAGTAGATGGACAGGTGGAAACCTATAATGCTAGACTTGTTGCAAAGGATTTTCGTCAAAGACCTGGTTTGGACTATGACGAAACTTTTCTCCAGTGGCTATGCTTAAATCCATTCGGATCCTTCTTGCTATTGCCGCCTTCCATGATTATGAGATCAGGCAGATGGACGTAAAGACGGTTTTTCTAAATGGTAATTTAGAAGAATGCGTCTATATGGATCAGCCATAAGGTTTCAATTAGAGTGGGAGCAGCGGGAAAGTGTGCAAGTCGCTTAAGTCCATTTATAGACTAAAGCAGGCGTCGCGGAGCTGGAACATCTGTTTTGATGAAATAGTCAAAGAATATGACTTTATCAAAAATCCAGATGAACCATGTATATATAGTAAAATTGTAGCATGAACTGTCGTATTTCTCGTATTGTACGTGGATGACATTCTCTTGATAGGAAATGACATTCCTATGCTACAATCTGTCAAAGGATTCTTGTCATACAGCTTCTCCATGAAAGACCTGGGTGATGCCTCTTACATTCTGGGGATCCATATCTATCGTGATAGATCTAAGCGGATGTTGGGACTTTCGCAGTCCAGGTATATCAACACTATACTAAAAAGATTTAGTATGGAAGATTCTAAGCGCGGTAATTTACCGGCTTGTCACGGAATCACTCTCTCCAAAGAGATGTTTCCCAACACTGATTTGGAAAGGGATCGCATGTCAGTTATACCCTACGCTTCTGCAGTAGGCTCTATAATGTATGCGATGTTGTGCACCAGACCAGATGTAGCTTACGCACTGAGCGTGGTAAGCCGGTATCAGTTAGACCCAGGGGAGAAGTACTGGATAGCAGTAAAGAACATTCTCCAGTACCTGAGAAGGACTAAGGATATGTTCTTGGTTTACGGCGGAAAAGACCTCCAGCTCGAGGCTTTTGCTGACTCCAGCTTCCAGAGTGACAAGGATGACTCCAAGTCCATGTCAGGTTATGTCTTTACCCTCAATGGAGGGGTGGTGTGCTGGAAGAGTTCCAAGCAGGACACCGTTGCTGACTCGACGATGGAAGTGGAGTATATCGCTGATTGCGATGCCGCAAAAGAAGCAGTCTGGATGAAAAAGTTCCTAACAGAACTTCAGGTGGTTCCTACCGTTGCTGATCCAATACCGCTGTATTGTGACAACAACGGCACTATAGCTTTAGCGAAGGAACCCAGGCCCCATCAGAAGTCCAGACACATCTTGAGGCGGTATCACCTGATCAGGGAGATCATAGATCGCCAGGAGATCGAGGTCCGGAGAGTTGCTACAGAGGAGAACACTGCAGATCCATTCACAAAGGCCTTACCTCAGACACAGTTCGAGAAGCTATTCGAGATGATAGGTCTTCGATATGCCAGTATATGGCCCTAGTGCAAGTGGGAGATGGTTAGTGTATATGCCCTAGGAGCCATTATTGTATCATACTAGCTTGTATATTACTTAATGGAAGCTTGGGATATTCACAGTTGTATTAATAGTCTTTCTCAACATAGTAGTATGCTACTTGGGTTATATCTATCTTAATATGTGTATATGTTTCTTTTAGCATATCACAAATATATATTGATAGAGCCCTTATGATCTTGCTTGACTACCAGCGTGGTGATGGCAGTCACACTAGTGGGAGCTGGGTAGTCTACAACCACATCGTTTTTCAGGTCCCTAGTCGTAGGATTATCGAGATAGGGCATCGATACTCCAGAGTAGACTAGTGTATACGCTTCTCATCCCAGCAGGGGAGATGGTCTATTACACAGCCATTAGTACGTTGTACTGGAGATAGTATGCAGGTGCTCGTTGGGTTACGGCTACACCGGACAGGACTCGCAGGGAACTGTTGGTTGGTATTATACCCGTCGTCAGTTAACAGTTCCTAGGTGACATGAGTACAGCATAGTCCACAGACTTGACACTGCTGCTTCGTCTCGAGTGTGTTCCTACTATTCTTAGATTGCTACCCTACCACGGCTCAAAGGAGTTGTACAAACAGGTAGCAGTTGGGTGCAGTCCCGAAGCACTTGGAGGCAGTGGCAGTTAGAAAGGATTCGCCTCTCCTGGTATTGGGAGTTGATATCGCGCTGTGTTTGGAGAGCCATTACACAAAGTCCCTGGCCAGGGCAAACGAGATTTACTGGTAGGTTTTCCAGTAGCTTCTTAAGGTATAATGGGCTTCACTCCGACACGACTTATACAGCTTTTAGGGGACTGATGCTTGCCGCCCCCTAGGCCCGATATGCGATAGTCTTAGACGAACAGACCGGACTGTACGGAGATTGTCACATCAGGCTCAGTAGGAGTTCGGATAGGCTTCCTCATCGGCCTTTTTATCGACATCTACCTCGGGACCGTTACGTACAGCTAGTACCGCATGCGGCCCGTGGTTAAACCCATTGCCAGCGTAGTGTCGAGTCTTTAGAGTGCCACACAGAGAGTTTCCCTGCTTCAGGCGAAACGATATAGAGGTCGTATGGTTTTACGACAAGGTTCGGATATATACGTGTACTTGTGCATGTGTGATGTTTGGACATATTTTACTAGCGGGCTTTAGTTGAAGCCAGATTCTAGTATTGGATTATTGGATTTATACAGTCTCAGTATTTCCGTGTTTTCACGGATGGGAGGGGCATTCTCGTAATTAGTCGAGAAGCTTCTAGAAGAAAGGTGAGGTGGAGAGCTTTGGTGTAAAATGCATTAAATGAATTAGTGACTCATGAGATGATTCATCCAATTGAGTTAATGAAGCATTTATTGCTTAATGACTCATGTGATGATTCATTGAATGTATTAAATGAAGTATGGTTGTAATTATCATATATGATTTATTTGATAATCTTTATGCTTCATAATATATATATAGAATTGAGACATAATTCATTTCATTATCATATACACACTCTCTCTCCTCAAGCTCTCCTCTTCTTCAACCTAACCCTAATCCTCTCATGTGTTGAGATCCCAAGGGTTAGCAAGACTAATAGATCCCTAATCCATCTCTATATCTTTTAGGTCACTTGGATTAGCAATCCTAGCCACTTAGTTACCTCAAGTGAAAGGTTCAAGCTTCGAGAAGGAGCTCTCGGATGGATCTTCTATCATATCGAGGAGGCCGACGAGGAGGTGAACAACAAGAATAAAAAGGACTAGTATCTTAAGGTATAATCATCTATCATAGTAGTTTAGCACTTCTAGATAGTTTGTTAGTTAGGATTTAGCAAAGATCCGTAAAGTTAGTCGATATTAACTTAAACAAAATGATTGTTTTACCTATTCCGCCTCCCCGCGTCATATGGGATGTCTAACGCCGACTTACAACTACTAGATACGATCTTCCCGTTCCCAGTGTGTATGCCCTAACAACTAGACAGGTCTGTGCAAGAAATCGAGCGTGCAGCAATAAACTTGGACAACATACAACAATGAGATGCACCTGAATCGAATAATGCTAATGCGGGAAAATCATGAACAAGTAGGATACCTGAAACGAATTCACCCGAAGCCAAACACTGAAGAGGATAAGCACGGTAAACAGGATTCAAGCTTGCGATAAAACATAAACTGATAAGCATTGAAACCGAGAGAAGCAAGATAATATCATGACCATAAATAAAGGAAATGAATCAACACTAGGACTCCAAGTTACATAAATAGAGTACTGCATTGTAACCATGCTGCAGTTCATATTAACAATCACATAACTCCGTTCAAGTAGCCCAAATCCTAGTATCAGAATCAAAAGAATAAGTAGGGAGAAACAATAGGGAACCAAAAGGATTTCAAGTCAAGATGCAAGGTCATTTGCATATCGTCAAGACAAGGGTCAAAAGAAAGATATGATTCAAGAATCACGATAACAATGTGGTCGGACATGTTCCTAATTACAGGTTTTTCTGATTCGTGTATTGGGTCCAATATCGAACTACAAAAAATCAAACCCGATTAACTTAAATCCTATGGCTCTGATACCAAACAAACCCTGTCATGCCCCGCTTCCTAGAGTGCGCTAAGATCGGCACGTGATAGAGCCAACCATGCTACCTATGGCTAGGGACATCCCTCCACAGTCACATTACGGCTGTCTAGAAGATATCAAGAACAGGAAAATAATAATAAACTATCTAGTACATGTCCATGAGCCAGAATAAAAGAGTCAAGAAATAATATGCAGAAGCAATAAATCCAAGTAACAATAACAATCTGGAAGGTACGTCCCAATACGGGCTCACATCAGGAAATGAAAGTACAGAAATAAAACTAAACTAAACTAAATACTAACAGGATCCTCATTGCTCGGCCTGTCGGCTGAAGTACTCCTGGTAAGCCTGCGACAAAGGTAGAGGATCTGGGCCATGCAAAACCCAGACGTCAGTGCGTTATAATATCAAACAATAATAAATGAACGGATACACGAGATATGCAGGCATGAATATGAACAGTAATGAGTGTATAACAGTAACATGAATATGGAACAACGAAGTGTATCATTGTATGTGACGTGCGGTGAATAATCTATACTACAGGGTTACTTACTCTCAAGTCTTTGAAATCAATTTAATGAATCGTCGATGTAACTCAATAGTATCCCGTGCATACCCAGGATCACGGTCCAGACTCTCGGGGCTGAATCCGAGATGTGCCGCTAAGCACAAACAGGAAACATGTACAGACGAATGATGTCAGCAACATCATCCCGGGATTGGCTTAGCCCCTAAAACTGATCAGTATAAGCGTCGAACTGTTGAGTTACAAGTCAGATTTCATCATTAATTTCCCCTTACCCCCAAATTATTTGTACATGTCAGGTATTAATAAATCTGGAGCTAATGCCAACACAGGACCAAGCAGGTACATGTTTTCTATACAGACAACAGGATATGTCCATCGGGACAACATGTTAGGATTGTCGGCATTAGAAACAGGATCAGGTAACATGTCAGGTAGTGGTGTATCAGGTCATGTCAAGTAGCGCACAATGTATCAAAAGGGTGCTTATAATAAAATTGTAGCAAGTATGGATGCATGTTAAAAGTATGGATGTACAAATATTTATCAGGGGTTACATCATGACTATGTAGGATGCACATTATTAAGTATGGGGTGCTAATATAACAATAATATGAATTAATACGACATGGCATGCAACTAGATATAAAGAATTAATGGTATCGGTACACAATAAAATATGGATGCATAAACAACTATTAGGGTTGCAACTATAGCTCCATTACTGTGTAGGATGCACATTATCCAGTATGGTGTATTAATGTAGCAGTAATATGAAATAATGTGACATATCATGCAACTAGATATATAATTAATGGTATGGATGCACAAATATCGATCAGGGGTTACATTTACAGCTCCAAGACTAAATGGGATGTACATTACTAAGCATGGGGTGTTACTACAATAATAAAATGAATCAATATGATCTTTGGATGCAGCTATATGTATATTAAATAATATGGATGCATACGGGTATCCGAAAACAGTGAAACTTTAACATGGATGTATAATGCAATCAACATGTAATATTTTATTCATATGGATGCAGATATAATAGTATAACATGTAGCAAGATAAACATGCATGCAACTAGATATGTAATAAATGATACGGATACGAACGACTATCCGAAAACAGTAAAACAATAACATGGATGTACAATGCAGTAAACATGTGATATTTTTATTCATATGGATGCAGAATATATATAATAGCATGTACCAAGATAAACTTGCATCGATTGGATCACACGACGAGTACGTACGGTACGTCCGACGTCGGGTAAATGTCACAATGCACACATGGCATACAGAACTTGTTAGTGTATATGCCCTAGAGGCCATTACTGTATCATACTAGTTTGTATATTACTTGATGGAAGCTTGGGATATTCACAGTTGTATATACAATCTTGCTCGAAATGGTAGTATGCTACTTGGTTTGTCTCTGCTTTAATATATGCATGTGTTTCTTTTAGCATATTGCAGATATACATATTAGTAGAGCCCTTAGGATCTTTGCTTGATTACCAGCGTTGTGATGGCGCTCACACTCGTGGGAGCTGGGTGATCTATAAGCACATCCTTATACAGGTCCCTAGTCGTTGGACTATCGAGACAGGGCATCGATACTCTGGAGTAGACTAGCGTATGCGCTTCTCATCCCAGTGTGGGAGACGGTCTGTCCCACAGCCGTCAGTACGTCGTACTTGAGATAGTATACGGGTGCTCGTTAGGTTACGAGTACACTGGACAGGACTCGTCGGGGACTGTTGGTTGGTATTATACCTATCGTCAGTTATCAGTTCCCAGGTGACATGAGTACAGCTTAGTCCGTTGACTTGACACTGTCACTTCGCCTCGAGTGTGTTCCCACTGCACTTTGATTACTACCCTACCACGGCTCAAAGGAGTCGTGCAAACAGGTAGTTTTTGGGTGCAGTCCCGAAGCACTTGGAGGCAGTGACGGTTAGACAGGATTCGTCTCTCCCGGTATTGGGGGTTGACATCGTGCTGTGTCCAGGAGAGCCATTACACGAGTAGTCCCTGGCCAGGGCAAGCGAGATATACTGGTAGGTTTCCAGTGTTATCTCAGGGTGTTCTGGGCTTCACTCCGGCACGACTTATACCGCTATTAGGGGACTGACGTTCACCGCCCCCCTAGGCCCGCCATGCAATGTATCAGACGAACAGACCGGACTGTACGGAGATTGTCACATACAGGCTCAGTAGGAGTTCAGATGGGGTTCACCTCGTCAGTCTTCTTATCGACTTCTACCTGGGGACCGTTACGTACAGCTAGTACCGCTTGCGGTCTGTGGTTAAACCCACTGCCAGCGTAGTGTCGAGTCTTTAGAGTCCCACATAGAGAGCTATTCGCCTTTAGGCAAAATGAGTAGAGGTCGCATGGTTTTGCGACAGGGTTCGTTCACATTCGCGCACTTGTGCACGTTTGCTGTCCGGACAGTTTATACTAGCGGGCTTTGGTTTAAGCCGGATCCTAGTATATGATTTGAGATTGGTTTTTCTCAGTGTATTCGTGTTCCTCGGATCACGAATGCGGGTGCGTATGCACAGTTGCTTGAGATTGAGGGAGAGGACCTTGATTAGGGCTAATGGCTATTGTCATTTTATTAACCCTAATGTTTATGTGTGTATTATTGTTAATTAATAATTAGTTTAATTGTCCATGGTTATGGTTGTTGACCATTTGACTTCTTTGACTTGTTGACCTAGGTTGACACTTTGACCATCATCATTTCTTTTGGAAGATGCTTTTTGATCTTTGCAAATTGAAATGATAATGGTCATGTCATGATAAGCCATGACAATTATCTAGCTAATTATTCAATTAAAATAATTCACACCTATTAGTGAGAATGGCTCAATTATTTCTCATTCTATCATATCCTTTCTCTCTCTTGTTCTTCCTCTCCCTCAAGCTCTCTCCCTCTCATGTGTTGAGAAACACTTGAGCTTGAGAAAAACCCTCTCTTGATCTTCTCTACTCTCATCTAGGGTTGAAGGACTAGCACTTCTTGAACCCTAGTTACTTCTAGCTTGGAGTTGAAGCCAAAGGTCGAGGCTTTCGGGTGGATCTTTCTTCGGC
Source organism: Agapanthus africanus (assembly GCA_030015575.1). NCBI lineage: Eukaryota > Viridiplantae > Streptophyta > Magnoliopsida > Asparagales > Amaryllidaceae > Agapanthus > Agapanthus africanus. Next base: position 294,593,937 of record JASDDO010000029.1, read on the forward strand.
GTGAGAAGACGAGCAAGGTGACCTCCTTCCACTACTCCAAGGAGCAAGGAGAGAAGGACTAAGAGACCAAAGGTATAACTTTTCTACCACTTAGCTACTTTCAAGTTAGTTTTAGCAAGTTTTTGTTTAGTAAAGATCCTTAAAGCATAGTCCATGTTGCCTATAGTTGATAAAAATCCGATTTTTATTATGTTTTCCGCCTCCCCGTAAGCACCGGGGTGGGCAACGTGGACTTACAGTGGTATCAGAGCCTAACTAAACATAAACTAGCTAGGTAGTGAAGTGTAACGAAGTTCGAAACCGAAAAATCCAAAAACCGAGTTTTCAAAAACCCTAGTTTCTGTTAAAACTTTTTCTGGTCAAAACAAAATTTGTGATACACCAAAAATCATCTCAGGGTTTTCTAAAGATAACCACAAAAACCGGTCCAGTGAGTCGACTAAACAGCCGCGTTTTCGCGGCAATAGCAACCGCCGCCGTTTGGACTCCTCACTGGGTCGAGTTTGGTGCAGTGTATCTCTGGCTTGGTTTTAGGATTTTTAAGATATGTTATATGTGCCCAGATTTTCCAGAATAGAAATTTATTTTTGGGGGCCTATAAATCCGTATTTTTTTCCGAACTTCACTGCACTTTGACTATGATGGTTATATCTGTGATGTTTGCATGTATTGAACGTCGGCTAATCGCTATATGTCGATTAGTCGGGGTTATACATATCTGTGATCTGTGATTGATACTAGTTTGTTTATATGAATGGGTTGGATTGTCGCGGGTGAATAGCCGGGGTGGATGTGAGATGAGTGTTGCTTTTCTTTCATTCATTGTAACATGTAAATTGATGTAATATTATTATTTGTATGGCCGCACAACCGGGTCGGGGTTGTAGCCGTCATTGTATAATTCTTTTTACTGTTTTTGCTCCTAGGATAGACCCATGGAGGGGGTGCACAAACTACCGGGTATCTCGAAGTGCCGAGTGGCCTACTCACGGTGTTGAGGGAGGTTGCTTCGCTTCGGGTACTTGGGGGGTAGTTTGCCGCACCCGTAAGGGTCTTGGGTGGGGTATTTGGCTATTCACCGTGACCGTGTAATCCGCTTTTCGTTGCAGGCTCGAACGGATTGCGGATTCCTAGTATATCCAATGTATTCATCTGTGATCTGTAATGTCTATCATTGCTATATATTTATATATGATAACTATTTAGGCGTTGCTTATGTTTTACAGCCGCGCTAGCCCAGCCCCCGCTCTATCGTTAGTTAAGTAACCTAACGGGTGATGACGGGGCCGCGTGGCGAATGCGAATGGCATAAGCGTACGTCATATTTTGGTTGTTTTCTGCAATGGTAGGATTAAATGATGGGACGCATTAAAAGAACTAATGCAAGAAAATAAACCAAGTAAAAGTCGATTGGAACACTTTGAAAACCACTCGGTTCTTTTCAAAAATAAGCATTTTAAACGCGGAGCTTGAACCACTCCTTTTAAAAGCTATCTCGTTCCACCGACTATATCAAGTTCACTACGTTCACGGTTTCGCCAAAACCATCCGTAGCCCTCCGTCGTTTCATATAAATATTCAACAGTATTCAAGCTGTGTTTGTTGGCCTTAGTCAAGGCACAGTGTTTGGTAGCTGGTGGGTATTCATATGTTGCTTAGATAGAATGCGTTGGTTTGGGATAGTCGTATTGCTTTGTTGGCCATAGTCAAGGGTATATACGGGTGGGTTCAAATTAACCTGGATAACGACGGGTAGAACTTGACATGTGACTTATGATTTGTTGGCCTTAGTCAAGGTCATAAGAGCATGGGGCAAAAATCTACATCGGGAGTTTCAAAAGTACTGAAACTTGCTAGCGCTGCATACCATTTGGAGTGTGATGATTCTGGTAGGATTCCTTCGGTTTTATCACGCGATGATATTTGGATCCCGATCATACTGTGAGTATATGCTACTCCTCGGGAAAACTCTCACTTAACGATCAATGCTATAAACTTAGTAGGTGTCTAGAAAGGTGTTAGCGGGGCTACGCCCACAGGGAAAAGAGGTTACTTAATTAAGGAACTTCGCGAAAGCGTTGGAAAACCTCCCTCGAAGTACCGACACTGGCCTGGCTGAACGGTTAAGCAAGTATTGTACGGTGAGATTGATCCTGACTAATCCTTTCTTTACGGTTTGAGAAGGGATTCGAGAGACAGTGGGAGCCATCCTGTTTAGATAAATTAAAAACCAATCTAAACTTGCAAGAGCATCATGCTAAGTGTTTTCTTCTCTCTCTCTTAATTGCAGCGACCCAGTGACCGCACCTAGGTTACATGTAGATAATAAGATGACTGAATCTGACTGTTATGACTGGCAAAGGTCTGTCCAGATGTCCATTGCCCAGGACAAGCTGGGACACCTCTTAACTGATCCAACCCCTGCCGTCTCAGGTCCAGTTTCCCCTGTCACGGATATTGATATTCGTAGGACATCGGAAGAAGACTGTGCGAAAGCCAAGTGCCTCTTGTTAGCCTCAGTTGATGGTATATACCAGAGGCAGCACGAGAAGATGGACTCAGCTTCTATCTTCCTCCATAACAAAGTTTTATATGGAGAGCAATCTCGTATCGCAAGATATGAGACCTCGAACGAATTGCTTCCAGCGAGGTTGGCTATCGGGTCATCTGTAGGGGGCAACGTCCTTACAGAGACCAGCTCTTTTGAGCTCTCGGACCTGAAGACCACGTTGAAGAACGGGTCAGATGCTGACTCAGTTCAACAGTCTCTACCTACTACCCTAAAGGAAACTAGGGAAGTAGAAAGAAAGGGAAGGGCAGAAGTTTCAGGAACATATGTAGTAAAAGAAGGATGTTCCTATTGTTACGGGAATGAACATGGACAGAAGGATTGCAGGGCTTGTAAAGCCAGTAGCCAGAATTCGAAGCATGTTGTGGCTTCGGCTTCGGGTGTGTTTGTGATTGAGAACTGTATGTCAGTTAACCCTACTTCCTGGGTATTGGATACCGGATTAGGATTTCATATCTGTAATTCGTTACAGGCTTTGAGAAACCGTAGGGTTATCAGGAAAGGTGATATGACTCTCAGGGTTGCTAACGGAATGAGCATGTATGCTGAATCCGTAGGGGAATATCATCTAGGACTGAAAACTGGGCAGATATTGATTCTGTGTGACTGTTTTTATGTGCCAGGTGCGACTTGTAACATCATATCTGTATCCTTACTTTCTAAGGAAGGATATGATTTTACTTTTGTAAGCGATGTAGTAAACATCCACCTAAATCAAGTGCTGATTGGGTCAGGTACATTGAAATACGGTATATACGTTTTGAATCAAGCTCAGGTCTTCAGTGTCCAGAACACACTTAAAAGAAAGTCTCCGGATTTAAATCAGGCTTTCTTATGGCATTGTAGACTGGGTCACATTAATGAGACACGGTTGACAAAATTACATAAAGAAGGATACTTGGATCCGTTCGAGTACCAGTCTTATGCCACTTGTGAATCATGTCTCATGGGAAAGATGACAAAGACTCCGTTCACTGGATACGGAGAAAGAGCGAGCGAGCTCTTGGGACTCATACACAGTGATGTGTGTGGTCCAATGTCTACACATGCGCGAAGTGGTTATTCATACTTCATTACTTTCACAGATGATTTCTCTAGGTATGGGCATGTCTTCTTAATGAAGCACAAATCCGAGGCCTTTGAGAAATTTCAGGAATACAAGAATGAAGTTGAAAAACAAACAGGCAAAAGTATCAAGACACTGAGATCTGATCGAGGTGGCGAATACTTGAGTGCCGAGTTTCTGGGCTTCTTAAAAGAGAATGGAATTCTCTCTCAACTTACTCCCCCATACACACCACAACACAACGGTGTATCGAAAAGGAGGAATCGAACCCTATTGGATATGGTTCGTTCCATGATGAGTAAAGCTGAGTTGCCGCGATCCTTCTGGAGTTATGCACTAGAAACAGCTGCATATCTTTTGAACCAAGTTCCTACTAAGTCAGTGCCTACCACACCATATCAGATGTGGAGTGGGAAGAAACCCAGTCTTAAACACTTTAAGACATGGGGGTGTCCAGCTTTTGTAAAAAAGCAGCATGCGGACAAGCTCGAGGCACGTTCGGTACAGTGTAAGTTTGTGGGATACCCAAAGAACTCCAAGGGGTATCTTTTCTATTACGCAGAGGAACAAAAGGTTTTTGTTTCTCGTCATGCCCTCTTCTTGGAAACTGAGTTTTTGGAAAATCAGATAAGTGGGAGCGCAATAGAACTGGAAGAAATTCCAGAACCACAAACTATTACTGAAAGCTTGGTAGAACCAGAAGGTTCGAAAGAACAGGACATCCCAGCGCCACTCCGCAGGAGTAGTAGGCAGTCTCATCCGCCCGAGAGATACTACGGTTTTCTCATTGACGGGGATAGAGAGGATTGCACTATGGATCATGGTGAGCCTACTAGCTTCCAGCAAGCCATTCAGAGCGGTGACTCAGTGAAATGGCTGGATGCAATGCGGGCCGAGATGGAGTCCATGTACACCAACAAAGTTTGGACTTTGGACTTTGCACCAGAAGGGGTAAAACCCGTAGGCTGCAAATGGATCTTCAGAAAGAAAATTGGTGTAGATGGGCAGGTTGAGACCTATAAAGCTAGACTTGTAGCAAAGGATTTTCGTCAAAGACCTGGTTTGGACTATGACGAGACCTTTTCTCCAGTGGCTATGCTGAAATCCATTCGGATCCTTCTTGCCATTGCTGCCTTCCATGATTATGAAATCTGGCAGATGGACGTAAAGACGGCTTTCCTAAATGGAAATTTGGAAGAGTGCGTCTATATGGATCAGCCGAAGGGATTCAATCAGAGTGGGAGCAGCGGTAGAGTGTGCAAGTTGCTCAAGTCCATTTATGGACTTAAGCAGGCATCGCGGAGTTGGAACATCTGCTTTGATGATACTGTCAAAGAATTCGACTTTATCAAAAACCCAGATGAACCATGCATTTACAGTAAGATTGTAGGGAGAACTGTGGTATTCCTCGTCTTGTACGTGGATGACATTCTCCTAATAGGAAATGATATTCCTATGCTACAGTCAGTCAAAGGATTCTTGTCGCAGAGGTTCTCCATGAAGGACCTGGGCGATGCCAACTACATTCTAGGGATCCAGATCTATCGTGATAGATCTAAGAGGATGTTGGGACTTTCACAGTCAAGGTACATTGACACCATACTGAAAAGGTTCAGTATGGAAGATTCCAAGCGCGGTAATCTACCGGCTTGTCACGGGATCACCCTCTCCAAAGAGATGTCTCCCAAGACTGATTTGGAAAGGGATCGCATGTCTATTATACCCTACGCTTCTGCGGTAGGCTCTATAATGTATGCGATGTTGTGTACCAGACCAGATGTAGCATAAGCATTGAGCGTTGTAAGCCGGTATCAGTCAAACCCAGGGGAGAAACACTAGATAGCGGTAAAGAACATTCTCAAGTACCTGAGAAGGACTAAGGAGATGTTCTTGGTGTATGGCGGAAAAGACCTCCAGCTCGAGGCCTTTGCTGACTCTAGCTTCCAGAGTGACAAGGATGACTCCAAGTCCATGTCGGGTTATGTCTTTACCCTCAATGGAGGGGCGGTTTGCTGGAAGAGTTCCAAGCAGGAGACCGTTGCAGACTCAACTATGGAAGCGGAGTACATAGCTGCTTGCGATGCCGCAAAAGAAGCTGTCTGGATGAAGAAGTTCCTCACGGAGCTTCAGGTGGTTCCTACCTATTAGTTATATGTATGCCCTAGAGGCCATTACTATACATAGGATCTATATTGTAGTGGATGCTGGGACATATATAGGGAGGACTTTCTTGCTCGACATGATAGTATGCTATCTGGTTGCTCTTTACCTTAACGTGTATACCGATTGTCTCTCTGTTACATGTTGGTAAAGCCCTTAGGATGTGTACTTGACTACCTGGACTATGATGCGGATCATACTAGTGGGGACATGGTAGTCTATAAGTACATCCTTCAAAGTCCCTAGTCGTGGGTGTATCGAGACGGGGCATCGATATACCAGAGTAGACTAGCGTATACCTTCTCGACCCATACAGATGGGCGATGGATGATCCCATATCCATTGGTGTTTGACATCAGGGATGATATACGGGTGCTCAGTAGAGACTGGGTACACTGGACGGACTCGCCGAGAACTCCCAGATGGTATTATACCTCACATCAGATGGCAATTCTCTGGTGACACTGGTACAGAGTAGTCTGTTGACCCGAGATCGTCATAGAGTCTTGTGTGGTTCCCACTGTGCTTTGATTTCCATCTTACCACGTCCAAGAGGGCGTGCAAAACGGTGGTTTTTGGGTACAGTCCCGAGTCACATGGAGGCAATGAGCGATAGGAGGGGATTCGTCTCTCCCGGTATAGGGAGTTGATGTTGCGCTGTGTTCGATTGGCTATAACCGGAAATTCCTGGCCAGGGTTGCTGAGATTTACTGGTAAGTGTTACCAGTAGTTTCTCGAATTGTTATAGACCTCATATCGACACGACTTATCGAGCTATTGGGGTCTGACGTTTACCACCCCTAGGCGAGATATGCGACATATCAGACGAACAGACCGGACTGTACGGTAGTGTTACTGGTTGGATTCACTGGAGTGTGAGCGGGCTTGCTCGTCGATCTTCAGATCGCTCAATACCCGGGTGGCCGTTACGTTTAGCAGACCGCTTGCGGCTTGTGGGTGATTGATATGATCATCACCTGCTGCCGGCGTATTGACGAGTATTTAGAGTCTTACACAGAGGTTTCCTGGCTCAAGCAAAACGAAATAGGAGCGCGTATGAGATATGTGCGGGACCGAGAATGATACCAGTATGTGATACTGTATTTGATTCTCGCGATGTGACATTGATCGGTTATATGCGATATAGCCGGGTTATCGGATCGATAAGTTGTTACTAATGATACTAGTCGGTTATATGCGATATGACCGGATCGTTAAATCAAGTGTTGATTTAATGATTTAATGCATAATTATATATTTGATATATTACTTTGCATTAACTAGTATCGGTTCATTTTAAATGGATTTTCTCACTCGGATGTGCGCATTGTATATGCGATATATTTTTGTTCACTTGTTTGTATCATGTTTGATGATACATGTTTACTTGGTTAAGTGTAAAGAATTAAACAATGGTTAAACTTATGATTAGGGTTTTATTTCCTTTTCTCTTTTCCTTTATCTATTTATTCATTTTGGAAAATAGATGGAAAAAGGAGAAAAAGAATGGTGGCTTTTTTTGGATTTATGTTGAAGCTTCATGAAGCTTTGACTTAGTCACCATTTTTGTCTTCATACCTAACCTAACCATTCACTTAACTTGAGTTTAGTCTCTACACTTAACCATGGTTGATTATGATAAGTATTCTTTTATTTTCTATTTTCTAAATTAACTTATCATAACAATTTCCATCTTCTTCTTCATCTTGACACATGAAGAAACCTTCACTTCATCAATGGTGGATTGATGAAATGAGTGAGAAATCCAATTCTAAAGTCTACCCACTTCCTATTTCTTCATCCTCTACCTCTTGCCAAGTAGTGGAGTGTGTTTCCTTCACAAGTTTTCATGGCTTGGTGAAGGTGGAGCTTGATCTAGCGATGCCTCGACGTAGATCATCTTCGACATGGACATCGACGACCTAGCTCACCATTTCTCCGACGAAGCCGACGCTAGAGCCCGGGAATTCATTTGGACAGCGAGGGGACTTCGTTGCGGAGCTATGGAGGTGGAGCACCGGATCTACAAAGGTTGTATTTCCGTATTATTATAGTTAAGTGTTAACTAGTTTACTTTTCGCCTAGAATTCTAGCCAACGATCCGTTCTAGGGTTTCTCGGCACCGTTTAAATTTGAAATTGGCATGGTTGATGCCTTGTGAGACCTCATTAGGGTGTCTAGGAACCCTACAGTGGTATCAGAGCCTAGCTAGAGCCTTAGGTGAAGTCCAGACGGAATTTGAAGTCCGAACGAACCCGAAACCCGATCACAAACTTGCTCTCTGGACTTTTTCTAAAATCTGGAGTTTTTCGATATTAAAAATGCTTAAAAAATTCAGCAGGGAATTATAAGAATTACGACGCAAAAATTGAGTCATGAACAGTAAATATCGCGGCGGAACCGCGGTAGAAGCCTGGCTTCTGCGGCGGTTCCGCGGCGAGATGATGACGTCATCCTCCTATGTTTGCACAGTAACTCTTATTATATTATGCTGGATTTTCTGGGTATTTTTAAATTTTATTCAAGAGTTGAATTTTCTGGGATTGTTTTGGGGATTCGAATGTTCGATCGGATTATCAAATTTTGTCTGTTTGGCTTTCCGGATAAATTTTAGAATATGTTAAAAAGTTTGACCGGATATAAATACCCAATTTTTCCCCTGTCGGGAAATTTCCAAGTGTTGGATTTTTCCATAGTTTAACGACGTTCTAAGTAGTGCAAGTAACTCGATGGACTCTCTAGAAGACAACAAACCTTAACTCGATTATGTGACCGTCTTGAACTGCCCTTTGAACCTTCGGGTTTGGGGCAGTACGGCGTGCCACATGTGAGGCGTTGGCTTGACCCTTCTACGGCTGGACCGTTGGTACTAAGGCACGAACTGAATGTTGTTAGACTCATATTTCATGTGTTGATCAGTATTGGGAAAACTTGGGTGTTTGACTGTTCGATTGAAAAGTTTAACATTTTCTGTTTACCTGGAATGGGATACAATAATTGGAATTCATAAAAGTTATGTGATAACGGAATGAATATTATAAACGTAGCAGTTTAGTCTCACTTGATCGGTTGCCACGGAATTTTGATGTGATCAAAAGTCCGTCGCAATCACGTAGCGTACGCGGATACTCGCCGGGTAAACTTAATAGACAGCCTCACTCCATAGCCCCGACCAAGTGACTGTAGGAGAACTCCATCGCCGAAAGCATCCGTTCGGGTGCTCGCGGCAGCGGTGTTCCGCCTTGGTGCACTTCGTCGACGGTATCGGGGGTGCGGCCGCCTACTAAAGTTTGCGACGAGCATTCGATCAGGATGTCGGGAATCTTGTTGAATTGCCCGACTTGATATTGAAAAGTGTTTTCGATTTTGAGACTAAAATGCGGGGTTTATAATTGTTAGGCATGCGATGTCTAAGTAATTCATTTGGTCAGGCATGCGATGTCTAAGGAGGTTGCGGATTCCAACTATTGTAGTTTTACACTTTCTTTTCTGTGACCGTAAGTGTAATATGTGATATCGCCGGTTTCGTTGCTATATGTCAACGACAATTGGGATGCGCATATTTACTTACGTTGATGACATGTGATGTTATGTGTTGCTGGATATGTTATATTGGATCGTCGTGTTTGAATAGCCGGGTTTTTTTTATGTGAGATGAGTGTTTTTCATTTTCATTCATGTAAAAACTTGTATGTAATATTCTTTTATTGGGGCGCTTCCAGGTTGCGGAAGATGTCACCCTTTGTATATTATTTACTTTTCCGCACTAGGATAGACCCAAGGAGGAGGGCACAAGTAACCGGGTTCTGGAGTCCAGTGGGAGACCAACTCGAGGAGTCGAGTCCGGGTCTCCTAACTCTAGAATTGGTAGGGTTGCTTGCCGCTCTCGTAGGGGTCTAGGGGTGTGGGTTTGGCTATTCATCACGACCGTGGAATCCGTGTTTTATACTGGCTCGTATTGAAAACACGGACGTCCTAGTATATCCAATATTTCATATGATTCTTCTGCTGCGATATCTGTGATGTGATCATGTGATGTTCTTTGATAGATACAGTATATAGTATATATGATATATTATATAGACGTTACTTATGTTTTACACCCGCGCTAGCACTGCCCCGCTCTGCCGTTAGTTACCTAACCTAACGGTGCACGAGGGGACATCGAGGCGAATGCGGATGGCATAAGTGTACGTCGTATTTATCTGTGATGTTTAGGTATTCAAATGATGGGACTTCATTAATGTGATTAATGAAATAAAAGAAACCTAAGATGTTGTAGAATCGAATTTCAAAATAAAACAGGTAGCTACAGTTCTTGCTTTGCACAGCGGTATATGTGATATATCCTACACCTTATTCGATGAGGAAAGGACCGAGATCCCTTCACCGGGAGTGACTCCTTTATCAATAACTGGCAGATGCTACACACTCGGTTTGTCTTTTGATTGCTTTTAAGTGTTTTTGCTTTGCACAGTGATATATATGATATATCCCGCACCTCATTCGACGAGGAAAGGACCGACGATCCCTTCACCGGGAGTGACTCCTTTAGCAAAACTAGAAAAGCCTCAAAAGCACTCCATTTTAAAATCATTTGATTCTACAACGATATCAAGTTCATTACGCAATAGGTTTTCAGAAAAACCTGTCGTAGCCCTCCGTCATTTCAGATAAGTACTAGTTAGTATTCGTGCTACGTTTGTTGACCTCTGTCAAGGCGTAGTGTGCGGTAGCTGATTAGTGCTTATCTGCATAAGCATGTGATGTGATTGATTTAGGGTAGTCGTGCGACCTTGTTGACCTCTGTCAAGGGTCGTACGGGTGGGTTTACTTCAATCAGGAAATGACGGGTTGAACTTGACTAGCAGCCTATGGTTTGTTGACCTCTGTCAAGGTCATAGGACGCTAGGGGCAAAACATTATCGGGAATTTCAAGTGTTGAAATTTGCAATGAGATTGCATACCTTCTATGAGATAGTTGGATCCCGATACCCGCTGCGAGTAAGTGTTACTCCTGGGAGAGTTTTATACATTACAATTAGCCGATCAAGTAGGTGTCTTGAAAGGTGTCAACGGGGTTACGCCTCTGGGAAAACGAGGTTTACATTAATTAGGTTCGTGCGAAAGCACGGGGGACCTCCCTCAAAGTACCGACACTGGCCTGGCTGAAAGATTGGCGAACTTGTAGTGTGTAATTAATCCCGGCTAGTCTTTTCTTTTAGGGTTTGAAGGAAGATTTGATAAAAGCAGTGGGAGCCATCCTGATTAGATAAAATAATAACCAATCTATTCTTGCAAGAGCGCACGCTGAGTGTTTTCTTCTCTCTCTCTCCTGGTAGCGACCATATCACGCCTTAATCAAGATAATAAAACGGATATTGACCGAACCCGCTTGTTATACTGAGCTGGGGAACGTTGGTCCCGCTCCAACTTATAATTGTTATAAGACAGAGCAGGAAATTGGGGAATACCAGATTTCCCGTGCCGCCCAAACGAAGAGAGTGCATGCTGATGCATCATCTTCGGGTGTGTTCATTACAAAGAACTGTTTCTCAGTATCCTCTGCGTCCTGGGTATTTGATACCAGATCAGGATCCCAGATATGTAATCTGTTACATAGGGCTATAGAAAGGTAGAGAACTGAGAACGGGTGATAAGTTTCATGAGGCAGAAAACGGGGCAAGTGTTGCAGCCAAGTCTGTTGGTCACTGTCACCCTGTATTACCAATACATTGGTTCTGAACGAATGTTATTAGATACCGAACCTGATATACAAAATCATATCAGTCTCTTTATTAGTAAAGAAATGATAAAATTTTGTATTGTTGGATAATGTTTTGAACATTTCCTATATCAAAAGTTGATCGGTTCAGGCACGTTATCTAAAAGCATTGATGTTCTAAATCAAACTACAGTTCTTAGTATACGAAACACACACAAGAGGAAGAGTTCAGAAATGAACGAATCCTTCTTGAGGCATTGTAGACTAGGTCATATCAATGTGACCCGACTAGCTGAAGTTACATAAAGATACATATTTAAATTAGTTTGAATTTACATCTTGTGAAACTTGCCAGTCATGTCACAAAGATAAGATGACCATAGCTCTGTTTACTGGAAACAGAGAAAGAGTTAGTGAACTCTTGGGATGATACATGTTGATGTATGTAGGTCCCCAGTCTACACTTGCCAAGACTGGTTCTTTATACTTCATTATATTCTCTGATAATCTTTCGAGATTCAGACCTATGTTCCTGTTGAAACATGAGTCCGAACCTTTTGAGATATTCACAGAATATAAGTTAGAAGTAGAGAACTGATAAGGGTATAAGTATTATGTCCTATGATGAGATCAAGGAGGAGAATACTTGAGCATGGAAATTCTGGACTATTCTAAAGGAGAATGAGATTCTCTCTCAGCATTACTCCTCCGTATACACCATAGCACGATGGTATATCGGGGCGGAGCAATCACACCCTATATGATAAGGTGTGCTCTATGATGAGTACTACTGAGTTACCTATTTCCTTTTTTGGGAGTTATGCACTTGAGAAGCTGCATACCTATTGAATTAGGTTTGAATCAAATCAGTGCCTACCACTTCATATGTGATATGGAAAGGGAAGAGCCCATGTCTTAAGCTAGTTAAGATTTAGGGTTGTCCGGCCTATGTCTAAAAGCAAAATCCGGACAAGCTCGAGGCAAGGTCAGTCATGTAGAACTGGAAATGTTCCAGCTATACAAAACTGCAGCTGAAGATTTGACAGAACCAAAGGATTCAATAATTACCAATGAACCTCAGCCTCTCCGCCGATCTAGTAGGGTTCCTCACCCACCTGAGAGATACTTCGGTTTCTCTATGACAGTGGGAGCGAGGATTGCATCATGAGATGATGACCCAACTAGTTTCGAACTGGCCATCAGGAGTAGGACTCTGTAAGAATGGCTGGATACTTAGCGATCTGAGATGGAATCCTTATACACCAACAAAGTATGGACTTTGGTTGCAATATCTGAAGGGTTAAATCCCCATCAGGAGCAAGTATATCTTGAGAAGATTACTTGGTGTAGATGGAAAAGTTGAGACTTTCAAAGCTGGACTTGTCAAAGGTTTTCGTCATCGACCAGGCGTGGATAATGATGAAACCTTTTCCAGTACCTATGCTTAAGTCCATCCAGATACTACTTACCACGGCTACATACCATGACTACGATATCTGGTGGTTGGGTGTCATGACTGCTTTTCTAAATGATGTTTTAGAAGAGTGCGTCTATAAGTACACAGCCAGAGGGCTTCGTAGACAGTGGGAGCAGTGGAAACGTGTATAAGATGCTTTATAGGATTAAAGCAGGCATCGCGGAGTTGGAACATCTGTTTTGATGGATTTGTCAAAGAGTTTGACATCATCAAAATGGTAGATGAACCTTGTATAAACAAAAAGGTAGTAGAGAGTATGGTGACGATCCTCGTAGAGTACGTGGATGACATACTCTTGATAGGGAAAGAGTTTCCTATGCTACGATCGATCAATCTCCGTTTATCACAATGATTCTCCATATAGGATCAAATTGATACCTACTAAATCCTGGACTTTGGATCTATGAGATAGATCTAATTGGATGTTAGGATACTCACTAGCTATAGTGAGATGGTATCAATTGGTCCTGGGGAGAATCACTGGAAGTGTTCCAGGGTGATAAAGCTGACTGATTGTCAGTCACAGGCATTGTCTTTACCCTCAGTAAAGGGACGGTATGTTGGAAGAGTTCCAAGCTAGATACCGGGACATACTAGACGATAAAGGCTGGATACATCGCTACTTATGATGCTACCAAAGAGGATGTTTGGGTGTATATTGGTTCATGAGATGAACTACGTTCCAACCATTGTGTGACAATGGAGTTGTGGCTTATGCCAAGGAACGCCGGTCCCATCAGTGATCCAGACATATTCTAAGGCAGTATCACCTGATCATGGAGATAGTTGATCTCCAGGGTGATCGAGGTTTGGAGAGTAGACACAGAGGATAACACGGCGGATCCACTCATGAAGGCCTATTCCCAGAGAGAGACTTTTATGGGATGGTTGAGTATGAGATACTAAAACCACTGCTACAGATGGCCCTAGTGCAAGTAGGAGATTGTTAGTTATATGTATGCCCTAGAGGCCATTACTATACATAGGATGTATATTGTAGTGGATGCTGGGACATATATAGGGAGGACTTTCTTGCTCGACATGATAGTATGCTATCTGGTTGCTCTTTACCTTAACGTGTATACCGATTGTCTCTCTGTTACATGTTGGTAAAGCCCTTAGGATGTGTACTTGACTACCTGGACTATGATGCGGATCATACTAGTGGGGACATGGTAGTCTATAAGTACATCCTTCAAAGTCCCTAGTCGTGGGTGTATCGAGACGGGGCATCGATATACCAGAGTAGACTAGCGTATACCTTCTCGACCCATACAGATGGGCGATGGATGATCCCATATCCATTGGTGTTTGACATCAGGGATGATATACGGGTGCTCAGTAGAGACTGGGTACACTGGACGGACTCGCCGAGAACTCCCAGATGGTATTATACCTCACGTCAGATGGCAGTTCTCTGGTGACACTGGTACAGAGTAGTCTGTTGATCCGAGATCGTCATAGAGTCTTGTGTGGTTCCCACTGTGCTTTGATTTCCATCTTACCACGTCCAAGAGGGCGTGCAAAACGGTGGTTTTTGGGTACAGTCCCGAGTCATATGGAGGCAATGAGCGATAGGAGGGGATTCGTCTCTCCCGGTATAGGGAGTTAATGTTGCGCTGTGTTCGATTGGCTATAACCGGAAATTCCTGGCCAGGGTTGCTGAGATTTACTGGTAAGTGTTACCAGTAGTTTCTCGAATTGTTATAGACCTCATATCGACACGACTTATCGAGCTATTGGGGTCTGACGTTTACCACCCCTAGGCGAGATATGCGACATATCAGACGAACAGACCGGACTGTACGGTAGTGTTACTGGTTGGATTCACTGGAGTGTGAGCGGGATTGCTCGTCGATCTTCAGATCGCTCAATACCCGGGTGGCCGTTACGTTTAGCAGACCGCTTGCGGCTTGTGGGTGATTGATATGATCATCACCTACTGCCGGCGTATTGACGAGTCTTTAGAGTCCTACACAGAGATTTCCTGGCTCAAGAAAAACGAAATAGGAGCGCGTATGAGATATGTGCGGGACCGAGAATGATACCAGTATGTGATACTGTATTTGATTCTCGCGATGTGACATTGATCGGTTATATGCGATATAGCCGGGTTATCGGATCGATAAGTTGTTACTAATGATACTAGTCGGTTATATGCGATATGACCGGATCGTTAAATCAAGTGTTGATTTAATGATTTAATGCATAATTATATATTTGATATATTACTTTGCATTAACTAGTATCGGTTCACTTTAAATGGATTTTCTCACTCGGATGTGCGCATTGTATATGCGATATATTTTTGTGCACTTGTTTGTATCATGTTTGATGATACATGTTTACTTGGTTAAGTGTAAAGAATTAAACAATGGTTAAACTTATGATTAGGGTTTTATTTCCTTTTCTCTTTTCCTTTATCTATTTATTCATTTTGGAAAATAGATGGAAAAAGGAGAAAAAGAATGGTGGCTTTTTTTGGATTTATGTTGAAGCTTCATGAAGCTTTGACTTAGTCACCATTTTTGTCTTCATACCTAACCTAACCATTCACTTAACTTGATTTTAGTCTCTACACTTAACCATGGTTGATTATGATAAGTATTCTTTTATTTTCTATTTTCTAAATTAACTTATCATAACAATTTCCATCTTCTTCTTCATCTTGACACATGAAGAAACCTTCACTTCATCAATGGTGGATTGATGAAATGAGTGAGAAATCCAATTCTAAAGTCTACCCACTTCCTATTTCTTCATCCTCTACCTCTTGCCAAGTAGTAGAGTGTGTTTCCTTCACAAGTTTTCATGGCTTGGTGAAGGTGGAGCTTGATCTAGCGATGCCTCGACGTAGATCATCTTCGGCATGGACATCGACGACCTAGCTCACCATTTCTCCGACGAAGCCGACGCTAGAGCCCGGGAATTCATTCGGACAGCGAGGGGACTTCGTTGCGGAGCTATGGAGGTGGAGCACCGGATCTACAAAGGTTGTATTTCCGTATTATTATAGTTAAGTGTTAACTAGTTTACTTTTCGCCTAGAATTCTAGCCAACGATCCGTTCTAGGGTTTCTCGGCACCGTTTAAATTTGAAATTGGCATGGTTGATGCCTTGTGAGACCTCATTAGGGTGTCTAGGAACCCTACACTACCATTGTTGATCCAATACCGCTGTATTGCGACAACAACGGAGCTATAGCTTTAGCGAAGGAACCCAGGTCCCATCAGAAGTCCAGGCACATTTTGAGGCGGTACCACCTGATCAGGGAGATCATAGATCGCCAGGAGATCGAGGTGAAGAGAGTTAATACGGAGAATAACACTGCAGATCCACTCACGAAGGCCCTACCCCAGACTCAGTTTGAGCGGCTGATCGAGATGATAGGTCTTCGATATGCCAGTACATGGCCTTAGTGCAAGTGGGAGATTGTTAGTGTATATGCCCTAGAGGCCATTACTGTATCATACTAGTTTGTATATTACTTGATGGAAGCTTGGGATATTCACAGTTGTATATACAATCTTGCTCGAAATGGTAGTATGCTACTTGGTTTGTCTCTGCTTTAATATGTGCATGTGTTTCTTTTAGCATATTGCAGATATACATATTAGTAGAGCCCTTAGGATCTTTACTTGATTACCAGCGTTGTGATGGCGCTCACACTCGTGGGAGCTGGGTGATCTATAAGCACATCCTTATACAGGTCCCTAGTCGTTGGACTATCGAGACAGGGCATCGATACTCCGGAGTAGACTAGCGTATGCGCTTCTCATCCCAGTGTGGGAGACGGTCTGTCCCACAGCCGTCAGTACGTCGTACTTGAGATAGTATACGGGTGCTCGTTAGGTTACGAGTACACTGGACAGGACTCGTCGGGGACTGTTGGTTGGTATTATACCTATCGTCAGTTATCAGTTCCCAGGTGACATGAGTACAGCTTAGTCCGTTGACTTGACACTGTCACTTCGCCTCGAGTGTGTTCCCACTGCACTTTGATTACTACCCTACCACGGCTCAAAGGAGTCGTGCAAACAGGTAGTTTTTGGGTGCAGTCCCGAAGCAGTTGGAGGTAGTGACGGTTAGACAGGATTCGTCTCTCCCGGTATTGGGGGTTGACATCGCGCTGTGTCCAGGAGAGCCATTACACGAGTAGTCCCTGGCCAGGGCAAGCGAGATATACTGGTAGGTTTCCAGTGTTATCTCAGGGTGTTCTGGGCTTCACTCCGGCACAACTTGTACCGCTATTAGGGGACTGACGTTCACCGCCCCCCTAGGCCCGCCATGCGATGTATCAGACGAACAGACGGGACTGTACGGAGATTGTCACATACAGGCTCAGTAGGAGTTCAGATGGGGTTCATCTCGCCAGTCTTCTTATCGACTTCTACCTGGGGACCGTTACGTACAGCTAGTGCCGCTTGCGGTCTGTGGTTAAACCCACTACCAGCGTAGTGTCGAGTCTTTAGAGTCCCACACAGAGAGCTATTCGCCTTTAGGCAAAATGAGTAGAGGTCGCATGGTTTTGCGACAGGGTTCGTTCACATTCGCGCACTTGTGCACGTTTGCTGTCCGGACAGTTTATACTAGCGGGATTTGGTTTAAGCCGGATCCTAGTATATGATTTGAGATTGGTTTTTCTCAGTGTATTCGTGTTCCTCGGATCACGAATGCGGGTGCGTATGCACAGTTGCTTGAGATTGAGGGAGAGGACCTTGATTAGGGCTAATGGCTATTGTCATTTTATTAACCCTAATGTTTATGTGTGTATTATTGTTAATTAATAATTAGTTTAATTGTCCATGGTTATGGTTGTTGACCATTTGATTTCTTTGACTTGTTGACCTAGGTTGACACTTTGACCATCATCATTTCTTTTGGAAGATGCTTTTTGATCTTTGCAAATTGAAATGATAATGGTCATGTCATGATAAGCCATGACAATTATCTAGCTAATTATTCAATTAAAATAATTCACACATATTAGTGAGAATGGCTCAATTATTTCTCATTCTATCATATCCTTTCTCTCTCTTGTTCTTCCTCTCCCTCAAGCTCTCTCCCTCTCATGTGTTGAGAAACACTTGAGCTTGAGAAAAACCCTCTCTTGATCTTCTCTACTCTCATCTAGGGTTGAAGGACTAGCACTTCATGAACCCTAGTTACTTCTAGCTTGGAGTTGAAGCCAAAGGTCGAGGCTTTCGGGTGGATCTTTTTTCGGCGTGAGAAGACGAGCAAGGTGACCTCCTTCCACTACTCCAAGGAGCAAGGAGAGAAGGACTAAGAGACCAAAGGTATAACTTTTCTACCACTTAGCTACTTTCAAGTTAGCTTTAGCAAGTTTTTGTTTAGTAAAGATCCTTAAAGCATAGTCCATGTTGCCTATAGTTGATAAAAATCCGATTTTTATTATGTTTTCCGCCTCCCCGTAAGCACCGGGGTGGGCAACGTGGACTTACAGAACTGAACCAGGCAAAGCAAGAAATTGACCATGCTGGCTAAGATGTCCACTGAGTTGGTTGGATCGCCGGTGACGGGCCCGGCTTCGGCGATCACCGGAATCAAGAATTCAAGAAAAGAAAGAAGAAGAAGAAGAAGAGGAGGAGAAGGAGGAGGGGACTGAGGTTGAAGGGAGCTCTGGTGCTTAGGAGAAGGAGAGGAGGTGGTTGAGAATGTATTGAGGCGACGGTGAGGGATCGCCGGCGATGGAGGCGGGGTGTGCAGGCGAGGTGAAGAGTTGCTCGGTGATGGGTTGTGTCGGGCTTGGTGCTGGTCGTGGGTTGCCGGGGTTAGAGAGAGGAGATAATGTGGTCGAGGTGATGGGGATGAGGGGAGGTCGACAAGGTGGTCGGGACTCCGGCGACGGGGACAGAAAAGATGGCCGTAGTGGGTTCTTGGCTGTGCAGTGGGGAGGCTCGGGTGTAGGGGATGAAGTTGATGATGGTGGTGGTGATGCCAAGAGTCGGAGGTGGTGAGGAGGTAACGCGACGACGAAGTCGGCGCTCCGGCGGCGAGGTGTTGCAGTCGCAGGGTTTTAGGTATGGGTTGTGGTTATGGGTTGGTGGGTTTTGGATTTGTCGACGAGATGAAGGAGGAGGTA
This sequence comes from Agapanthus africanus, assembly GCA_030015575.1. Classification (NCBI taxonomy): domain Eukaryota; kingdom Viridiplantae; phylum Streptophyta; class Magnoliopsida; order Asparagales; family Amaryllidaceae; genus Agapanthus; species Agapanthus africanus. Next base: position 294,613,037 of record JASDDO010000029.1, read on the forward strand.
AGGTTGAGGAGGAGAGTGAAGGGGCGCGGTCGTGGCGATGGTGATGGCGACACGCGCGAGCGATGGGCGCGGGCACGGGTACGGCCACGAGGACGAAGAAAGAAGGCGGGAGAAAGAAAATGAGATGAAGGAGGAGAGAGAGACGTGAGTACGTATGGGTTTAGTTCTTGCAGGGTTGTCGGGTCTAGAAGGAAAGTGGAGGAGGAAGAGGAGGTGGAGACGAGGGTGTGGGGTGACGGTGATGAGGTGATGACGGCGACGATCGAGGGCTCGAGAAAAAGAAACGAAGAAGACGATGACGAGAGAGAGAGAGAACGTGCATGGGTTTTAATTACAAAAGAAATGAAGAAGGGATGTGAGAGTAACGTGAGAAGGAAGGTGACGGGAATCATGAAGTGCACAATAACCGCGAGAGGAGAGAGAGAAAGAAGGAGAAAGAGAAAGAGGGGGGGGAGAGAGAGAAAGAGAGACGGCCTGTAAGTTTTTTTAAAAATCTTTTTAGAATATTATTTGTTAAATAAAATCTTATTAAGTACATTTACTGTTAAAAATCTATTAGAATAAAATATTAGGAAATTTGAGTTTTCTGGCTAATACAAAAATAGTCCAAAACATGCTCGGGTCGGGTCTAAAAATCCAGTTTTAAAATACGGAAAATATACGTTTCAACCAAAATTAAAATTGGATATCCGGATAACGAAAATGTATACCCCCAAGAACGGATGCACGCACGTGCGCGTAGCCATCCAAACAGGTCCATTACACTGAACGGGACGAGAACAAGGTGCGCGGATACAACGACGGGGTTAGGGGTATCATGCCGGCCATGCTAGACATTTTTTTAAAAATATTTTATTTACTTGACTTTAAATGTTATATTAAAAATGCAGATGTCAGATAAAATGCCAGTATGTAGTATAAAATGAAAATGCATGGATCCACAAAACAAGCTGGGATAAATCATAAGCAGGAATCAATACGGGTTTCCCAGCAAGTGGGTCGGGTCGGATGCAAATACAGATGTCAATTTCACTATTCGCATCCAAAACACAATAAATAAAGAAATACTTAAAATAGAATTGGTATAAATGAACTAGGGTGTTATATATATGTATATGACAGTCTTTCTCGATATGATAGTATGTTATTTTTTGGTCTTTATCATTCATGTATATAGTTTCTACTTATTATTAGTATCACTAATACTTGTTGATAAAGCCCGTATGATCTTTGCTTGACTACCAGGATTATGATATAGATCGTACTAGTGGTACCTGGTAGTCCATAAGCACATTCTTAAATGTTCCTAGTTATGGGAGTATCGAGACTGGGCATCGATACTCCAGAGTAGACTAGTGTATAAGTTTCTAGACCTCGACCGGGGCGATAGCTATTCCTATAACTATTGGTGTTTGACATCAAAGATTGTATACAGATGCTTATTGAAGAATGAGTTTCACCGAACGGACTCACCGAGAACTCTTAGATGGTATTATAACTACCGTCAGATAGCAGTTCTCTAGTGACATGAGTATAGGGTAGTCTGTAGATCTAAATGAAAGTATGTCTTAGCACCTACACTAGGTTTATACAAGCATCAAGTATGCAATTTTAAAAAATCTAGAGTGCTAAGCTATACTAACCTAGAATCGAGCTAGAGAATTAGGGTATAGGTGAAGAGGGTTACAACCTTTGTAGACCAAGTCCTTCACTTCTAAAGCTCTAAGTAATAGTCTCTAGAACTCTTCTTGGCTCCACTTGAAGAAAGGATCGAGCTTGCAATGTTGTCTTCGAAACTGAAGATTATCCACCTTGAAGTCTCTCTAACTCAAGCTCACTCTTCACTAATCAAAGTATTAGTCATGCAAACAACCTAAACTAATGAGCTAGATTAGAGTAGGTTGATGAAGTAGGAGATATGGCTCACTTAGAAATATTATCCTCTCTCTTTTTCCAACTCAAATAAAACCCTAGAAAGCTTACTTGAGGAAGAAGATGAACTTGGGTGTGTGAGTGAATATATGAATGAGAGAATGAACCATGAGCTCAAGATAAAGTTGTGATGAATAAATATCTAAGAGTTAAACAAAAAAAAGATGATGAGTCATGCTTCTCCAAGCATCCAAGCCATGATTCATAATCCACTCATTTTAATTTCACTTTTAAATAAAAATTATCACAATAATCTTTAGCCCTAGGTGTGAGTCTCATACACCCATATTCTATGTATCAACCATGACACAATATCCATATATATATATAAATACATATATCAAATATATATAGCATTATATATCAAGAGAAGAAAATCAATAGTGAGCTATATTAGTTAATATATATGTATATATCAAATATATTAATACATATCGAATTATTAAATCAACACTTGATTCAATAATCCGGTTATATCATATATAACCGACTAATATCATTTATATATATATATATATATATATAATATTATAAAATCAACACTTGATTCAATAACCCGGTTATATCACATATAACCGACAACATTCAATATTAGATATTAAATAAACACTTGATTCAATAATCCGGTCATATTATATATAACCGGCCAATATCAAATATATATACAAATAAAAAATCATTAAATCAACACTTGATCACATATAATCAAACCGATATCAAATATCGCGAGATTAGAATACAGTATCACATACTCGTATTTAATCAATCTCCCGCACATATCACCATATGTGCCCTACTTCGTTTCACTTGAGCTAAGAAATCTCTATGTGGGACTCTAAAGACTCGTCAATACGCCAGCAGTAGGTAATGATCATATCAGATATCCACAAGCCGTCAACAGTACTAGCTGGACGTAACAGCTACCCAGGTATTAAGCGAATAGAAGATCAACAAGCAAACTTGTCCAAACTCCCGTGAAGCCTATAAGAAACACATACCGTACAGTCCGGGCTCTTCGTATGATATGTTGTATATTGAGTCTAGGGGTGGAATCGTCAGACCCAGTAACATGATAAGTCATGCCGATATGTGGCCTATAACCTTTCGAGAAACTATTGATAATACTTACCAGTAAATCTCATCAGCCCTGGCCAGGGTCTTGCTTTTATAGCCAATCGAGTATAGTGCAACATCAACTCTCTATACAGGGAGAGACGAAACCCCTCCTATCGCTCACTGTCTTCATGTGACTCGGGACTGTACCCAAAATCCACCTATTTGCATGACTCCTTTGAGCCGTGATAGGGAGGAAATCAAAGCATAGTGGGAACCAAACAAGACATTATGACGATCTCGGGTCTACAGGCTAACCTATACAAGTGTCACCAGAGAACTGCTATCTGACGATTGGTATGGTATCATCTAGGAGTTTTTGGTGAGTCCTGTTCGGTGTACCTATTCTCTAATGAGCACCTATGTATAATCGTTGATGTCAAACACCAATGGTTGTGGGATCAACCATCGCCCCATACAGGGTCAAGAAACGTACACACTAGTCTACTCTGGAATATCGATGCCCTGTCCCGATACTCCCTCGACTAGGAAATGTTAAGGATGTGCTTGCGGACTACACAAGCCCCACTAGTATGACCTACATATTAGTCCTGGTAGTCAAGCCTACATCCTAAGGGCTTTATCAACATGTATCAGAGAGACAATATAATAATATAAGTGTACATGTTAAGATAAAGAACAACCAGATAGCATACTATCATGTCGAGTAGGAAAGTACTCTATATATATGTCCATGCATCCACTATATTATACAATAATGGCCTCTATATATAATCCTAACAATCTCCCACTTGCACTAAGGCCAGTTGTTGTAGTATCTCATACCCAATATCCCAAAAAGTCTCTGAAACTGCGTCTGGAGAAGGGCCTTCGTGAGTGGATCCACTGTGTTGTCCTTCGTATCAACTCTCCTGACCTCAATCTCCGGACGATCAACTATCTCCCGGATTAGGTGATACCGCCTCAGAATATTTCTGGATCGCTGATGGGACCGGGGTTCCTTGGGCAAAGCCATATCTCCATTGTTATCATAATACAAAGGTATTGGATGCTCAATGGATGGAACCACACCATGTTCAGCAAAGAACTTCTTCAGTCAAAAAGCCTCTTTGGCAGTATCGTTGGCAGCGATGTATTCTTCCTCCATCGTTGAGTCTTTAGATATAATGCCCTCAAGGAAATTATTGTAATTATAGGTACGCGATTATGATAATTGAGGGAGGACCTATACAGGTAGAACAATTTTACTCAAAATGATAGTATGGTTTGTCTTTATCATCATGTACATGCATTATGTGGTATTGCAGATCACTATTACATGTTAATAGAGCCCATAGGATTCTTGCTTGACTACCAGCATTATGATGGGGATCATATACGTGAGATCTGGGTATCCTATAAGCATATCCTTAAATGTCCCTAGCCGTAGGAGTATCGAGACTGGGCATCGATATTCCGGAGTAGGCTAGTGTATATGCTTCGAGACCCCGACGAGGGCCGGTGGCTAGTGTTAGTTATATGTATACCCTAGAGGCCATTACTGTACAAACGATGTATATTGTAGTGGATGCTTGGACATATATAGGGAGGACTTTCTTACTCGACATGATAGTATCCTATCTGGTTGCTCTTTATCTTAACATGTACGCTGATTGTCTCTATGTTACATGTTGATAAAGCCCTTAGGATGAGTACTTGACTACTAGGACTATGATATAGATCATACTAGTGGGGATAGTGTAGTAGCTAAGTACATCCTTCAAATGTTCCTAGTCGAGGGTGTATCGAGACAGGGCATCGATATACCAGAATAGACTTACGTATAGCTTCTCGACCTATGTAGATGGGCGATGGATGATCCCATATCCATTGGTGTTTGACATCAGAGACAGTATACGGGTGCTCAGTGGAGACTGGGTACACTGAACGGACTCGCCGAGAACTCCCAGATGGTATTATACCTAACGTCAGATGGCAGTTCTCTGGTGACACTGGTACAGATTAGTCTGTAGACCCGAGATCATCATAGAGTCTTGTGTGATTCCCACTGTGCTTTGATTTCCACCATAGCACGTTCAAGAGAACGTCCAAAACGGTGGCTTTTGGCTACAGTCCTGAGTCACATGGAGGCAATGAGCAATAGGAGGGGTTTCTTCTTTCCCGGTATTGGGAGTTGATGTTGCGCTGTGCTCGATTGGCTATAACAGGAAGTCCTTGATCAAGGCTGCTTCAGAGATATACTGGTAAGTGTTATCAGTAGTTTCTCGATCGGTTATGAGACTCATATTGACATGACTTATCGAGTTACTGGGGTCTGACATTTGCCACCCCTAGACAAGATATGCGACATATCAGACGAAGAGACCGGACTGTACTGTAGTGTTACTGATTGGATTCGCAGGAGTGTGGGCAGGATTGCTTGTTGATCTTCTGATCGCTCAATACCCGGGTGGCCGTTACGTTTAGCAGACCGCTTGCGGTTTGTGGGTGTTTAATATGATCATCACCTACTGCCGGCGTATCGACGAGTCTTTAAAGTCCTACACAGGGGTTTCCTGGCTCAAGAGAAACGGGGTAGGAGCACATATATGATATGTGCGGGACCGAGATTAATGCGATATGTGATACCGCATTCTATTCTCGCGATGTGTGACATGAAAGGTTATATGTGATATAACCGGATTATCGGATCAAGTGTTGATTCGATAAGATATTACATTGTGATATTAGTCGGTTATATGTGATATAGCCGGATTATTAAATCAAGTGTTGATTTAATAATTTAATATATAATAATATATATTTGGTATATTATTACATTAACTAATATTAAGCTCACTTATGATTTCTTTTTCTCACTTTGTGCACATTGTATATATATGTGATATGTATATTTGTGTACATGTTTGTACTATGCTAGGTTACAAATGCAACTAGGATTTATAAGACTTGAACCATGCTAGGGTTAGATTAGGGTTAATGTTTATTATTAAAGATATTCAAAATTTTGGAAATAGTCATGGTTGATATTTGGAAGAAGCTTGTAGGGTTCTTTGACTAAGTCCACCCTTTTAGATATTTCTAAGATATTTGTTAACCTAACTTTAACCCTAGCCTATGGTTAAGTCTCTATAAGGGTTAGGCATGATATTATCTAACCATGGTTGCATTTCTTGTAGGGATGCTAGGCACACTCACAAGGGTCTACGAGGCATCAACCATGCTCGATTTAAAATTTAGCCGTGCCGAACAACCCTAACCAAGATCTTTATACTAGAGTTTAGGTGAAACAAAGCATGTTAAACATTTTAACACTAAGTGAGAGGGATTACAACCTTTGTAGATCCTGTCCTTCACTTCTAAAGCTCCGTGTTGAGGTCCCTTCGCTGTGATAATCGTGCATCCGGACTCTAGAGAGGCTCCACGAAGAGAAAGATGCAATCTTGCATCCGATCTTCGATAACAAAGATGATCTACCTTGAAGTTTCCTTAACCCAAGCTCTCACTCACTAATGAGGTGAACACCCTCATCTAAATGGGAAGGATAGATGAGGATGATGAAGTAGGATTTTAGTTCTCATTTGCTTTCTTATTCTCACTCACTTTCATCATAAAAATCAAAGCAAGAAAGCTTTTCAAAAGGGAAGAAGAAGATGAATCCTTTTGTGATGAATAATGAAAACCATGGTGAGGTTAGAAATACAACCATGGGTTAAGAATGAAGTCTTAACCCATGTAGAGAGTTAACTATGGTGAAGGGTTGGGTTGAGTTAAGAAAATATCTACACAAAATATCCAAAGTCAAAGTCAAAGCTTCAAGAAGCTTCTTGAAAGCTTTATGCTTGCTTAACCCTAATCCAAACCCTAAGAACAATTAAACTCCCCAAAACATGTTGCATTTATAACCATAACATGTTACTATATTATATATCACATATACAATATTTATTGTAACAATATAAAATAATACAATTAACATATATCGCATATATATCAATGTATTACCCGAGTGAGAAAAAGAATCTTTTAGTGAGCTTATATCAGTTAATGTAATTTAATATATCAAATATATAATTATACATTAAATTATCGAATCAACACTTGATCCGATAATACGGCTATTTCACAAATAACCGACTAATATAATCTGTATCAATTCATCGAATCAACACTTGATCCGATGACCCGGCTATATCACATATACCCGATCGATATCTCATATCGCGAGAATCTAATACGGTATCACATATACGTATTGTTCTCGGTCCCGCACATATCACATATGTGCTCTTACTCCGTTTTGCCTGAGCCAAGAAACCTCTGTGTAGGACTCTAAAGAATCGTCAATACGCCGGCAGTAGGTGATGATCATATCAAATACCCACAAGCTGCAAGCGGTCAGCTAAACGTAACAGCCACCCAGGTATTGAGTGATCAGAAGATCAACAAGCAAGCCTGTACATTCTCCTACGAATCCAATCAGTAACACTCCCGTACAGTCCGGTCTCGTCGTCTGATATGTCGCATATCTCGTCTAGGGGTGGTATACGTAAGACCCCAGTAGCTTGATAAGTCATGTCGATATGAGGTATATAACAGTTCGAGAAACTACTGATAACACTTACCAGTAAATCTCAGCAACCCTGGCCAGAGATTTCCAGTTATAGCCAATCGAATACAGCACAACAGCAACTCCCTATACTGGGAGAGACGAATCCCCTCCTATCTCTCATTGCCTCCGTGTGATTCGGGACTGTACCCAAAAGACACCTTTTTGCATGCCCTCTTGGATGTGGTATGATGGAAATCAAAGTACAGTGGGAATCACACAATACTCTATGACGATCTCGGGTCAACAGACTACTTTGTACCAGTGTCACTGGAGAACTGCCATCTGACGTGAGGTATAATACCATCTGGGAGTTCTCAGCGAGTCCGTCCAGTATACCCAGTCTCCACTGAGCACCCGTACACCATCCTTGATGTCAAACACCGATGGATATGGGATCATCCATCGCCCATTATATGGGTCAAGATGCGTATACGCTAGTCTACTCTGGTGTATCGATGCCCTGTCTCGATACACCCTTGACTTGGAACAGTTATAGGATGTACTTGTCGACTACCATGGCCCCACTAGTATGATCTCATCATAGTCCAAGTAGTCGAGTACATATCCTAAGGGCTTTATCAACATGTAACACAGAGACAATCAGAGTACATGTTAAGATAAAGTACAACCAGATAGCATACTATCATGTCGAGCAAGAAAGACCTCCCTATATATGTCCAAGCATCCATTACAATATACATCATATGTACAGTAATGGCCTCTAGGCATAAATATAACTAACAATCTTCCACTTGCACTAAGGCCATCTGTTGTGGTATCACATACCCAACAATTAGCTGTGGTTGAAGTATCTCATACTCAACCATCCCATAAAAGTCTCTACTGGGAAAAAAGGCCTTTGTCAGTGGATCCGCGCTGTTGTCCTCTGTGTCTACTCTCCTAACCTCGATCTCCCTAGAGATCAACCATCTCCATGATCAGGTGATACTGCCTAAGAATTATATCTGGATTTCTGATGGGACGGGGGTTCCTTGGCATAAGCCACAACTCCATTGTCACACAATGGTAGGAACGGAGTTCATCTTATGAACTCATATATATCCAGACTTCCTCTTTGGTAGCATCCTTGGCAACGATGTATCTTGCCTTTAATCGTCTAGTAAGTCACGGTATCTAGCTTGGAACTCTTCCAACATACCGTCCCTCCACTGAGGGTAAAGACAATACCTGCGACTGACATTCAGTCGTCCTTATCACCCTGGAACCTTTCCAGTGATTCTCCCCAGGATTGATTGATACTATCTCACTACAACTAGTGAGTATCCTAACATCCAATCAGATCTATCTCATAGATCCAAAACCCAGGATTTAGGAGGTATCACTTTGATCCCAGATGGAGAATCCTTATGATAAGCGGAGATTGACCGAGCGTAGCATAGGAAACCCCTTCCCTATCAAGAGTATGTCATCCACGTACTCTATGAGGATCATCACCATACTCCTTACTACCTTTTTGTATATACAAGGTTCATCTACCATTTTGATGAAGTCAAACTCTTTGACTACCACATCAAAACAGACGTTCCAACTCCGCGATGCCTGCTTTATCGCATAAAACATCTTGCACATGTTTCCGCTGCTCCCACTATCTATGAAGCCCTCTGGCTGTGTACTTATAGACGCTCTCTTCTAAATCAGTATTTAGAAAAGCAGTCATGACACCAACCGCCAGATATCGTAGTCATGGTATGTAGCCATGGCGAATAGGATCTGGATGGACTTAAGCATAGCTTTGAAAGTCTCAACTTTTCATGTACACCAAGTAATCTTCACAAGATATACTTGCTCCTGATGGGGATTTAACCCTTTAGATAAAGCAACCAAAGTCCATACTTTGTTGGTGTATAAGGATTCCATCTCAGATCACTAAGCATCCAACCATTCTTACAGAGTCCCACTTCTGATGGCCTGCTCGAATCTAGTTGGGTGATCATCTCATGATGCAATCCTCGCTCCCACTGTCAGAGAGAAACCGAATTATCTCTCAGGTGGGTGAGGAACCCTACCAGATCGGTGGAGAGGCTGAGGTTCGTTGGAAACTATTGAATCCTTTAGTTCTACCAAATCATCAGCTGCAGTTTGTATAGCTGGAACTCTTTCCAGTTCTACCTCATGACTAAAAATTTCTTCACAAGAAATTCCCTTTCACAAAGGTGGCATGCTGAGAAACAAAACATCTTTTGTTCCTAGGTTTGGTAGAAGATATTCCCTTGCAAATGCTTGGGATATCCAACAAACTTCCACAGAACTGACTTTGCCTCGAGCTTGTACGGATTTTGCTTTTTAGGCATAGGCCGGACAACCCCAAATCTTAATACACTTAAGAGATGGGCTCTTTCCATTCCATATCACATATGAAGTGGTAGGCAACTGATTTGATTGGAACCCTATTCAATAGGTATGCAGCTTCTCAAGCGCATAACACCCAAAAGGAAATAGGAAACTCAGTAGTACTCATCATAGAGCACACCATATCATATAGGGTGCAATTGCTTCGCCCCAATACACTGAGGTGCTGTGGTGTATACGAAGGAGTAATGCTGAGAGAGAATCTCATTCTCTTTTAGAATAGTCCAGGAATCTCCATGCTCAAGTATTCTTCTCCTTGATCTCAGCAAAGGACATAATACTTATACCCGTTTTGGTTCTCTACTTCTAACTTATATTCATTGAATTTTTCAAAAGTTCCAGACTTGTGTTTCAACAGGAACACATGTGCGAATCTTGAGAGACTATCAGTGAATATAACAAAGTACAAAGAACCAGTCCTGGTATGTGTAGACAGGGAACTTACGTACATCATCATGTATCAATCCCAAGAGTTCACTAACTCTTTCTCTGTTTCCAATAAACGGAGCTGTGGTCATCCTATCTTTGTGACATGACCGACAAGTTTCACAAGATATAAATTCAAACTAATTTAAATATGCATCTAAATGTAACTTCAGCTAGTCGGGTCGCATTATTATGACCTAGTCTACAATACCTTAAGAAGCATCCGTTCATTTCTGAACTCTTCCTCTTGTGTGTGTTCTGTATACTAAGAACTGTGGTTTGATTTAGAACGTCAATGCTTTTAGATAACATGCCTGAACCGATCAACTCTTGATATAGGAAATGTTCAAAACATTATCCAACAATACAAAATTATATCCCTATTTACTAATAAAGAGATTGATATGATGTTGTATATCAGGTTCGGTATCTAATAACATTCGTTCAGAATCAATGTATTTGTTAATACAGGGTGATAACTACCAACAGACTTGGCTGCAACACTTGCACCGTTTCTATTTCATGAAATTTATCACCCGTTCTCAGTTCTCTACCTATCTGTAGCCCATGTAACAAATTACATATGTGGGATCCTGATCCAGTATCAAATACCCAGGACGTAAAGGATACCGAGAAACAGTTCTCGGTAATGAACACACCTGAAGAAGATGCATCAACATGCACTTTCTTCATTTGGGCGGCACGGGAATTCTGGTAATCCCCTATTTCCTGCTCTGTCTTATAACAATTATAACTTGGAGCGGGACCAACGTTCCCTAGCGCAGTATAACAAGCGGGTTCGGTCATTACATCCGTATTATTATCTTGATTAAGGTGTGACATAGTCGTAACCAGGAGAGAGAGAGAAGAAAACACTCAGCGTGCGCTTTTACAAGATTAGATTGGTTATCAATTTATCTAATCAGGATGTCTCCTACTGTTTTTAGTCAAATCTTCCTTCAAACCCTAAATGGAAAGACTGGCCGGGATTAATTACACTCTATAAGTTCGCCAATCTTTCAGCCTGGCCAGTGCCGGTACTTTGAGGGAGGTTCCCCATGCTTTCACACGGACCTAATTAAAATAAACCTCATTTTCCCAGGGGCGTAACCCCGTTGACACCTTTCTAGACACCTACTTGATCGGCTAATTGTAATGTGTAAAACTCTCCCAGGAGTAACTCTTACTCGCAGCGGGTATCGGGATCCAACTATCTCATAGAAGGTATGCAATCTCATTGCAAATTTCAACACTTGAAATTCTCAATAATATTTTGTCCTTAGCAACTTATGATCTTGGCTAAGGTCAACAAATCATAAGTGCTAGCCAAATTCAACCCATCATTTCCGATTGAATTAAACCTACCCGCACGACCCTTGGCTAAGGTCAACAAAGTCGCACGACTACCCTAACTCAATCGCATCATATGCTTATACAGATAAGCACTAATCAGCTACAGCACACTACGCCTTGGCTAAGGTCAACAAACGGAGCATGAATACTAACCAGAACTTATCTGAAATGACGGAGGGCTACGACAGGTTTTTAAGAAAACCCTTTGCGTAATGAACTTGATATCGTTGTAGAATCGAGTGATTTTAAATGGAATGTTTCTGAGGCCTTTTCTAGTTTTGCTAAAGAGGTCACTCCCGGTGAAGGGATCGTCGGCTCTTTCCTCATCGAATAAGGTGCAGGATATTTCACAAATATCACTATGCAAAGAAAGAACTATAGAAGCAATCAAAAGACAAACTGAGTTTGTAGCATCTGCTAGTTTCACTAAAGAGGTCACTCCCGGTGAAGGGATCTCGGCTCTTTCCTTATCGAATAAGGTGCTGGATGTTCTACAAGGAACACCGCTATGCAAAGCAAGAACTAGAGCCACCAGTTTTTAAACAAGTTTCTACAACATCTTAGGTTTCTTTTATTTCATTAATCTTATTAATGAAGTCCCATTTTAATTATGCTACACAAGCATCAGATATGAAACGAAATCAACAATATATAATATATATCTCATATATATATAATATAAACATTCGTCTCAGACAGTAATATGATCTCATCACAGAACATTACAGCAGAAGAACATATATGAAATATTGGATATACTAGGACATCCATGTTTTAATACGAGCCTGTATAAAACACGGATTCCACGGTCGTGATGAATAGCCAAACCCACATCCCTAGACCCCTATGAGAGCGGCAAGCAACACTGCCAATTCTAGGGTTAGGAGACCCGGTCTCGACTCCTCGAGATGGTCTCCTACTGGACCCTAGAACCCGGTTACTTGTGCTCCCCGCCTTGGGTCTACCTAATGCGGAAAAATAAAAAATATACAATGATGACATCATCCTCAGCCCGGAAGTGCCCCAATAAAAGAATATTACATACAAATGAATTTTACATGAATGAAAATAAAAAACTCTCATCTCACATAATACCCCCGGCTATTCAAACACGACGATCCAATATAACATATTACAGCAACACATAACATCACATGTCATCAACGTAAGTAAGTATGCATACACCGATTGTCGTCAATGTATAGCAACGAAAACCGGCGATACAACTACATACTACACTTACGGTCACAGAAAAGAAAGTGTAAAACTACAACAGTTGGAATCCACAACCTCCTTAGACATCGCATGCCTAACCAAATGAATTCCTTAGACATCGCATGCCTAACAATTATAAACCCGGCATTTTAGTCTCATTATCGAAAACTCTTTTCAATATCAAGTCGGGTAATTCAACAAGATTCCCGACATCCTGATCGAATGCTCGTCGCAAACTTTAGTAGACGACCGCACCCCCGGATGCCGTCGATGAAGTGCACTAAGGTGGAACACCGCTGCCGCGAGCACCCGAACAGATGCTTTTGGCGACGGGGTTCTCCTACAGTCACTTGGTCGGGGCTATGGGGCGTGGCTGTCTATTAAGTTTACCCGGTGAATATCCGCGTACGCTACGTGATTGCGACGGACTTTTGATCACATCAAAATTCCGTGGCAACCGATCATCTGAGACTGAACTGCTAGATTTATAACATTCAAATTAGTTATCTCATAACTACTTGTGGATTTCAAATATTGTATCTCATTCCAGATAAATAGAAAATGATAAACTTTCCGATCGAATAATCAAACACCCAAGTTTTCCTAAATAGTTCTCAACACTTGAAATTAGTTTAAAAACATCCATCACATGCCACAGCACCAATGGTCCAGCCGTAGAAGGGTCAAGCCAATGCCTCACATGTGGTACGCCGTACTGCCTCAAACCCTAAGGTTTAGAGACGGTTCAGACGGTCACATAATCAAGTTAAGGTTTGTTGTCTTCTAGAGGGTCAACCGCGTTACTTGCACGACTTAGAACGTTCTTAAACTACGGAAAAATCCAACGCTTGGAAATTTTCCGGCAGGGGAAAAAATGAGTTATTGATATCCGTTCGAACGTTTTAACACGTTCTAAAAATTACCCGGACAAACTAAACGAAGTTATACTTTCCGATTGAATCAACGAGCTCCCAATACAACCCAGAAAACTCAACACTTGAGCAAATATTAAAAATCTCCAGAAGCATCAGGAAGTACCTACGGTTATTACTGTGCAAACACTATCTCTCAATCCTCAATTGTTGCCGCGGAACCGCCGCCAATACCCTGGTTTGGCCGCGGTTCCACGGCGCTTTGGTTGATTTAGGGGTTCGTATTTCACAGTAATTCCTAAAATACCCTGCTGATTTTTTTGAGTATTTTTAATATAGAAAAAATCAACTTTTTGAAAAATTTCCAGAAAATAAGGTTTTACAGGTATTCGGAGTTCGATCGGACTTTAAACTTCGTCTACACTTCGCCTAAAGCTCTAGCTTGGCTCTGATACCACTGTAGGGATGCTAGGCACTCTCACAAGGGTCTACGAGGCATCAACCATGCCCGATTTAAAATTTAGCCGTGCCGAACAACCCTAACCAAGATCTTTATACTAGAGTTTAGGTGAAACAAAGCATGTTAAACACTTTTACACTAAGTGAGAGGGATTACAACCTTTGTAGATCCTGTCCTTCACTTCTAAAGCTCCGTGTTGAGGTCCCTTCGCTGCGATCAACATGCATCCGGACTTTAGAGAGGCTCCACGAAGAGAAAGATGCAAGCTTGCTTCCGATCTTCGATAACAAAGATGATCTACCTTGAAGTTTCCTTAACCCAAGCTCTCTCTCACTAATGAGGTGAACACCCTCATCTAAATGGCAAGGATAGATGAGGATGATGAAGTAGGATTTTAGCTCTCATTTGTTTTCTTATTCTCACTCACTTTCATCACAAAAATCAAAGCAAGAAAGCTTTTCAAAAGGGAAGAAGAAGATGAATCCTTTTGTGATGAATAATGAAAACCATGATGAGGTTAGAAATGCAACCATGGGTTAAGAATGAAGTCTTAACCCATGTAGAGAGTTAACTATGGTGAAGGGTTGGGTTGAGTTAAGCAAATATCCACACAAAATATCCAAAGTCAAAGTCAAAGCTTCAAGAAGCTTCTTGAAAGCTTCATGCTTGTTTAACCCTAATCCAAACCCTAACCACAATTAAACTCCCCAAAACATGTTGCATTTATAACCATAACATGTTACAATACTATATATCACATATACAATATTTATTGTAACAATATAAAATAATACAATTAACATATATCGCATATATATCAATGTATTACCCGAGTGAGAAAAAGAATCTTTTAGTGAGCTTATATCAGTTAATGTAATTTAATATATCAAATATATAATTATACATTAAATTATCGAATCAACACTTGATCCGATAATCCGGCTATTTCATAAATAATCGACTAATATAATCTGTATCAATTCATCGAATCAACACTTGATCCGATGACCCGGCTATATCACATATACCCAGCCGATATCTCATATCGCGAGAATCTAATACGGTATCACATACATGTATTGTTCTCGATCCCGCACATATCACATATGTACTCCTACTCCGTTTTTCCTGAGCCAAGAAATCTCTGTGTAGGACTCTAAAGAATCGTTAGTACGCCGGCAGTAGGTGATGAACATATCAAACAGCCACAAGCTGCAAGCGGTATGCTAAACGTAACAGCCATCCAGGTATTGAGCGATCAGAAGATCAACAAGCAAGCCTGTACATTTTTCTGCGAATCCAATCAGGAACACTCCCGTACAGTCCGGTCTTGTCGTCTGATATGTTGCATATCTCGCCTAGGGGTGGTATACGTCAGATCCCAGTAGCTTGATAAGTCGTGTCGATATGAGGTCTATAACAGTTCGAGAAACTACTGATAACACTTACCATTAAATCTCAGCAACCCTGGCCAGGGATTTCCAGTTATAGCCAATCGAACGCAGCACAACATCAACTCTCTATACCGGGATAGACGAATCCCCTCCTATCGCTCATTGCCTCCATGTGATTCGGGACTGTACCCAAAAGACACCTTTTTGCATGCCCTCTTAGACGTGGTATGATGGAAATCAAAGCACAGTGGGAATCACACAAGACTCTATGACGATCTCGGGTCAACAGACTACTCTGTACCAGTGTCACCGGAGAACTGCCATCTGACGTAAGGTATAATACCATCTGGGAGTTCTCGGCGAGTCCGTCCAGTGTACCCAGTCTCCACTGAGCACCCGTACACCATCCTTGATGTCAACCACCAATGTATATGGGATCATCCATCGCCCATCATATGGGTCAAGATGCGTATACGCTAGTCTACTCTGGTGTATCGATTCCCTGTCTCGATACACCCTCGACTAGGAACAGTTATATGATGTACTCGTTGACTACCGTGGCCCCACTTGTATGATCTCATCATAGTCCCAGTAGTCGAGTACATATCCTAAGGGCTTTATCAACATGTAATATAGAGACAATCAGAGTACATGTTAAGATAAAGTACAACCAGATAGTATACTATCATGTCGAGCAAGAAAGTCCTCCCTATATATGTCCAAGCATCCATTACAATATACATCATATGTACAGTAATGGCCTCTAAGGCATACATATAACTAACATTTCTAACCTAATCTAATTCATTCTTTCATCATCACTTGCTTCATCTTCTTCTTCCTTTCAAGCTTTCTAGCTTTAATGGAAAGTGATGATTTCTTGTGAGAAAATGATTTCTAATGTGAGCAAACTTTCTACTTCATCATCCTCTACTACTTGCCATTTATTATAGGGTGTTTGCTTCACTAATTACATGATTAGTGAAGAGATAGCTTGGGTTAGTGTCTCCTCGACGTAGATCATCTTCGGTCTTGAAGTCTTCGAAGGAAGCATATTCGTTTCTTTAAGGGAGCCTCTCTAGAGTCCGGAGTTTACGATCGCAGCGAAAGGGACTACTACACGGAGCTATTGAATTGAAGGACCGGTCTACAAAGGTTGTATTTCTTGCTCACTAGACTTGCAAAGTGTTTGCATTTATATTTCCGCCGATTTCTAGTTAACGATTCGATGTTAGGGTTAGCTAGAACAGCAAAAATTTGAATTTAGCATGGACGATGCCTCCCAAAACCTTGCTACCGTGCTAGGTAACCCTGCAGTGGTATCAGAGCCATGCTAGAAATCTAGACGGATTTTGTTAAGATTACAAAACCGAAATACTCCGTAACTTGAAACACGAAACTCCACTTTCTCTCGATTTTTAAAAGCTTTCAAAAAATTATTTAAATAAGTGCAGAATGTTGTATGAGATTCAACATGAACACACAAGAAATTTCACCCCCTCTCGCCGGAATTGGGCCGGCGACAAAGCAAGGGATTTTGGCGACGCCGGATTTCCTGTGGAGGAAGGGGGTAAATTTTTTTGGTGTGTTCCAGGTACTGGGTTTTGGTGTTTCAGGTGTTGTTTGTGTTTTGCTAATTTTGCATGTGATGTAACCTTACACTATAAGCAATTCAGAGTGTTTCGTATTCGTAGTTTTAACATTGTTTCGGGTTATTCGCATGTTGTCTAGGCGAAGTTAAAAAGTTCGATCGAATGTCAAAAACCCATTTTTCCAAGTTTAACGTATTCGGAAAAACATGCAAGTGATTCTATGAACCCTCTAGAAGAATGAAACTCTAACTCGACTTTTTGGATCGTGGAACCGCAGTTAAACCCTAGGGTTTGCCGTAGTTCCGTGGCAATATGAGTGAGGCTTGGGTTTGCCCTTCTACGGCTGGTGCTTAGGTGCTGTGGCATATTCTGGGTATTACTAAAACTGTGCTCAAGTGTTGATCTGTCGGGAAATTGTAGGAATTTGATGAATCGATCGAAAAGTTTAAAGTCAACCGGATATTATGTGATGGGATACAATATTTGGAATCCACATGTAGTTATGAGATAACTAATTTGACTGTTATAAATCTAGCAGTTCAGTCTCATTTGATCGGTTTCCACAGGATTTTGATGAGATCAAAAGTCCGTCGCAATCACGTAGCGTATGCGGATACTCGCCGGGTAAACTTAATAGATAGCCATGCCCCATAGCCCCGACCAAGTGACTGTAGGAGAACCCCGTCGCCAAAAGCATCCGTTCGGGTGCTCGCGGCAGCGGTATTCTGCCTTAGTGCACTTCGTCGATGGCATCGGGGGGTGCGACTGTTAGTTGTATGTATGCCCTAGAGGCCAGTATTGTACAGATGATGTATATTATATTGGATGCTTGGACATATATAGATAGGACTTTCCTGCTCGATATGACAGTATGCTATCTGGTTACTCTTTATCTTAACATGTATCCTTGTCTCTTGAGACTGTCTTATAGTTACATGTTGGTAAAGCCCTTAGGATGTGTACTTGACTACCTGGACTATGATGCGGATCATACTAGTGGGGACATGGTAGTCCATAAGTACATCCTTCAAGGTCCCTAGTCGTGGGTGTATCGAGACGGGGCATCGATATACCAGAGTAGACTAGCGTATACCTTCTCGACCCATATAGATGGGCGATGGAT
Source organism: Agapanthus africanus (assembly GCA_030015575.1). Taxonomy (NCBI): domain Eukaryota; kingdom Viridiplantae; phylum Streptophyta; class Magnoliopsida; order Asparagales; family Amaryllidaceae; genus Agapanthus; species Agapanthus africanus. The sequence continues at coordinate 294,631,460 of JASDDO010000029.1, forward strand.
GATCCCATATCCATTGGTGTTTGACGTCAGAGATGATATACGGGTGCTCAGTAGAGACTGGGTACACTGGACAGACTCGCTGAGAACTCCCAGATGGTATTATACCTCACGTCAGATGGCAGTTCTCTGGTGACACTTGTGCAGGTTAGTCTGTAGACCCGAGATCGTCATAGAGTCTTGTGTGATTCCCAATATGCTTTGATTTCCACCTTACCATGTCCAAGAGGGCATGCAAAACGGTGGTTTTTGGGTATAGTCCCGAGTCACATGGAGGCGATGAGCGATAGGAGGGGTTTCGTCTCTCCCGGTATTGGGGGTTAATGTTGCGCTGTGCTCGATTGGCCATGACAGGGAAGTCCCTGGCCAGGGCTGATTTAGAGATTTACTGGTAAGTGTTACCAGTAGTTTCTCGACCCGTTAGAGCCTCACATCGGCACGACTTATCGGTTATTGGGGTCTGACGATTACCACCCCTAGACTTGATATGCGACATATCAGACGAGGAGACCGGACTGTACGGAAAGTGTTACCGGCAGGCTTATACAGGAGTTGGAGCGGGCTTGCTTGCTGATCTTCTGATCGCTCAATACCCGGGTGGCCGTTACTTCCAGCTATACCGCTGACGGTTTGTGGGTGCTTGATATGATCATCACCTACTGCCGGCGTATTGACGAGTCTTTAGAGTCCTACATAGAGGTTTTACTGGCTCAGGCAAAACGAAATAGGAGCACGTATGTGATATGTGCGGGACCGAGAATAATGCGTGTATGTGATACCGTATTCTATTCTCGCGACTTTTTGTATCGGTCGGTTATATATGATATAGCCGGGTTATCGAATCAAGTGTTGATTCGATAAGTCGATACAATGGATGTTAGTCGGTTATATGAGATATGACCGGATTATTAAGTCAAGTGTTGATTTAATGATTTAGTGTATAATTGTATATTAGATATACTAGTTTACATTAACTAACACTTGTTCACTTAAGGATTTTTCTCACATGTGCACAACTTTAATATATATGTGTTATATATTAAAATGTGTTTTCTTTTTGTATCATGGTTGATGATACATCTTTCATAGGTGTATGAGACTTACACCATCCTATTTGTTATGTTAGGTTTTAATATTTAAAAGTAATTACAAAATTAGTAGAAAATTAGAAAATGCATGAAGTTTTTGGATGCATTGACTAAAGTCCACTAAGTTTGTTTTTACTTTGGATTTTTGTTAACCTAACCATCACACTTACCCATGATTAAGTCTCTACATCAGTTAGTATATGATACTCACTCACCATGGTTAGCTCACTCACTTGATCATTATCCTCATCCTTTTCTTTTGTTCATCTTCTTCTTCTTTGAGCAAAAAGAAAAAGGTTGCTAGGGTTTCAAAAAGAGAGTGAAAGATTGTGAGAAATAAAATTCTAAAGAGAACCCACTTCCTATTTCTCCATCCTCTACTAGACTAGCACTTTAGTATAGGGTGTTTGCTTCACTAATTCTCTAGTTAGTGAAGTAGTAGCTTGAGTTGATATTCCCTCGACGTAGATTATCTTCGGCCTCGAAGACTTCAAGCAAGGACGCGTCTTTCGCCTCGTGAAGCCATGCAAGAGTCCGGGAGAACCACGATCGCAGCGAAGGGACATCAACAAGGAGCTAATGAAGTGAAGGACCGATCTACAAAGGTTGTATTTCGTATTCACTTAGTCGTAAATGCTATTTACTTGCATGTGAAACCCTAATTTTCTAGCAAAGATCTTGTTTAGGGTTGTTAGGCATGGCTAAAATTTTAATCGGGCATGGTTGATGCTTTCTTAACCCTTGTTAGAGTGCCTAGTAACCCTACAGCGACCGTCTACTAAAGTTTCCGACGAGCATTCGATCAGAATGTCGGGAATCTTGTTGAATTGCCCGACTTGATATTGGAAAGTGTTTTCGAGATCGAGACTAAAATGCGGGGTTTATAATTGTTAGGCATCGATGTCTAAAGAATTCATTTGGTTAGGCATGAAATCCGAATATGAGATATTTCGGGTTTATGATGTCTAAGGTGGTTACGATTCCAACTGTTGTAGTTTTTCACTTTCTTTTCTACGACCGTAAGTATAATATGTGGTGTATCGCCGGTTTCGGTGCTATATATCAACGACAATTAGGATACGCATATTTACTTACGTTGATGACATGTGATGTTATGTGTTGCTGTGATATGTTATATTGGATCGTCGTGTTTTGAATAGTCGGGGGTTTTATATGAAATGAGAGTTTTTCATTTTCATTCACGTAAAATTCATTGTATGTAATATTCTTTTATTGGGGCACTTCCGGGTTGAGGATGATATCACCATTGTATATTATTTACTTTTCCGCATTAGGATAGACCCAAGGCGGGGAGCACAAGTAACCGGGTTCTAGGGTCCAGTGGGAGACCATCTCGAGGAGTCGAGACCGGGTCTCCTAACTCTAGAATTGGCAGGGTTGCTTGCCTCTCTCGTAGGGGTCTAGGGGTGTGGGATTGGCTATTCATCACGACCGTGGAATCCGTGTTTTATACAGGCTTAAAATAAAACCCGGAAATCCTAGTATATCCAATATTTCATATGTTGATGTTTTATTCTGCCGCGATATTCTGTGATGTGATCATTGATTATATTCTAAGACGAATGCCTATATATTATATATATGAGATATAATTAATATTGCTGCTTTCGTTTCATATCTGATGCTTGGGAAGCATAATAAATGAGACTTCATTAATGAGATTAATGAAATAAAAGAAAGCTAAAGATGTTGTAGAAACTTGTTTTAAAAAATGGTAGCTCTAGTTCTTGCTTATGCATAGCGGTATTCCTTGTAGAATATCTAACACCTTATTCGATAAGGAAAGAGCCGAGATCCCTTCACCGGGAGTGACCTCTTTAGCAAAACTAGTAGATGCTATATACTCGGTTTGTGTTTTGATTGCTTTTATAGTTTTTGTTTTGTATAGTGGTATTTCTGAAATATCCTGCACCTCATTTGATAAGGAAAGAGCCGAGATCCCTTCACCTGGAGTGACCTCTTTAGCAAAACTAGTAAAAGCCTAAAAAACACTCCTTTTCAAAATCACTCGATTCTACAATGATATCAAGTTCATTACGCAAAAGGTTTTCTTAAAATCTTGTCATAGCTCTCCGTCATTTCAGATAAGTACTTCATAGTATTCATGCTACGTTTGTTGGCTTTCATCAAGGCGTAGTGTACGGTAGCTATTTATGCTTATCTGCATAAGTATATGATGCGATTGGATTAGGGTAGACGTACGACTTTGTTGCCTATGTTAAGGGTCATGCGGGTGGGTTTAATTCAATCAAGAAATGTACGGATTGAACTTGACTCGTAGCCTATGATTTGTTGATCTCTGTCAAGGTCATAGGATGCTAGGGGCAAAACATTATCGGGAATTTCAAGTGTTGAAATTTGCAATGAGATTGCATACCTTCTAAAAGATAGTTGGATCCCGATATCCACTGCGAGTAAAAGTTACTCCTGGGAGAGTTTTACACGTCACAGTTAGCCGATCAAGTAGGTGTCTACAAAGATGTTAACGGGGTTACGCCCCTGGGAAACCGAGGTTGATTTTAATCAGGTCCATGCGAAAGCACGGGGAATCTCCCTCAAAGTACCGACACTGGCCTGGCCGAAAGATTGGCAAACTTGTAGGGTGTAATTAATCCCGGCTAGTCTTTTCTTTTAGGGTTTGAAGGAAGATTTGACTAAAACAGTAGGAGCAACCTGATTAGATAAATTAATAACCAATCTAATCTTGCAAGAGTATACGCTGAGTGTTTTCTTCTTTCTCTCTCTGCAGGTAGCGGCCATGTCACGCCTTAATCAAGATAATTATACGGATGTATTGACCGAACCCGCTTGTTATACTGAACTAGGGGAACATTGGTCCCGCTCCAACTTATAATTGTTAAAAGACCGAGCCGAAAATAGGGGATTACCAGGATTCCCGTGCCGCGCAAACGAAGAAAGTGCATGCTGATGCATTATCTTCGGGTGTGTTCATTACAGAGAACTGTTTCTCAGTATCTTTTACGTCCTGTGTATGTGATACCGGATCAGGATCCAGCATATGTAATCTGTTACATGGGCTACAGATAGGTAGAGAACTAAGAATGGGTGATAAGTTTCAAGAGTTCGAAACGGTGCAAGTGTTGCAGCCAAGTTTGTTGGCAGTTATCACCCTGTATTACCAAATACATTGATTCCGAACGAATGTTATTAGATACCGAACCTGATATACAATATCATATCAGTCTCCTTATTTAGTAAAGAAGGATATAATTTTGTATTGTTGGATATTGTTTTGAACATTTCCTATATCAAGAGTTGATCGGTTCAGGCAGGTTATCTAAAAGCATATACGTTCTAAATCAAACTACAGTTCTTAATTTACAGAACACACACAAGGGGAAGAGTTCAGAAATGAACGAATCCTTCTTGAGGCATTGTAGACTAGGTCATATCAATGCGACCCAACTAGCTGAAGTTACATAAAGATGCATATTTAAATCAGTTTGAATTTACATCTTGTGAAACTTGCCAGTCATGTCACAAAGATAAGATGACCATAGCTCCGTTTATTGGAAATAGAGAAATAGTTATTGAACTCTTGGGATTGATACATGATGATGTATATAGGTCTCCTGTCTACACATGCCAAGACCGGTTTTTTGTACTTCAATACATTCACTGATCATCACTCAAGATTCGAATATATGTTCCTGTTGAAACACAAGTCTGAACCTTTTGATAAATTCAAAGAATATAAGTCAGAAGTAGAGAACCAAAAATGGGTATAAGTATTATGTCCTTTGATGTGATCAGGGAAGAGAATACTTGATCACAGAATTCCTGAACTATTCTAAAGAAGAATGAGATTCTCTCTCAGCATTACTCCTCCGAATACACCACAGCACGTTGGTGTATCGGGGCGGGGCAATCGCACCCTATGAGATAAGGTGTGCTCTATGATGAGTACTACTGAGTTTCCTATTTCCTTCTGGAGTTTATGCACTTGTGAAGCTGCATACCTATTGAATAAGGTTCCAATCAAATCAGATACCTACCACTCCAAATGTGATATGGTATGGGAAGAGCCCATCTCTTAAAGATGTTAAGATTTGGGATTGTATGGCCTATGTCTAAAAGCAAAATCCGGACAAGCTTGAGCCAAGGTCAGTTCTGTGGAAGTTTGTTGGATATCCCAAGCATTCGCAAGGGAATATCTTCTACCACACTGAGGAACAAAAGGTGTTTTGTTTCTCAGCATCCTACCTTTTGAAAAGGGAATTTCTTATGAAGAAATTAGTGGTCATGAGCTAGAACTGGAAGCAGTTCCAGCTATACAAACTACAACAGATGATTTGAGAGAACCGGAGGATTCAATAGCTCCTGACGAACCTCAGCCTCTCCGCCGATCTAGTAGGATTCCTCATCCACCTGAGAGACATTTCGGTTTTCTCTATGACAGTTGGAGCGAGGATTGCATCATGAGATGATGACCCAACTAGTTTCGAGCAGGCCATTAGGAGTGGGGACTCTGTGAGAATGGCTGGATGGTAAGCGATCTGAGATGGAATCCATATACACCAACAAAGTATGGACTTTGGTTGCTATATCTGAAGGGTTAAATTTTTGGTGTGTAGTAGCGCCTCTAGTTGGGTTACAACATCATAAAGCAGTGAACTTTTAAATTTCTAGAGGGCTATTACAAACGAACTACGAATCGTAACTAGAGATTTGGGTAATATCAGCATAATATGAAGTCTAAGCTAAAGGAAAAGGAAATACAACCTTTGTAGCCAACTCCTTCAGTCTTTCGGACTCCTATGGCTTTGCTCGAAGCTTGGATCAACTCCGCTAGAGGTCCTTCCACGTCTATGATGATCCACCCGGAGATTTCTAGGTCAAGCTCTTAGCTTCATAAAATCAAGATGAAGTGGAGCAAACACTCTACACTAAAGGGCTAGGGTAGTGTAAAATGGTTATGTGGTTTGTGTACTCTCTTAAAAACCCTTTCTTTTTAAGTTCCTCACTCAAAACAAAACTCAAAAGAGCTTGAAGAAGGGGGAAGAAGAAGATGGCACAGCTTTTGTCAATATTATGAAAAAACTTAATCCAGAAAGAAAAAGAAAAGAATATATATGAGACACTCTCAAATATAACCATAGTTAACTAAATATCTAGATATTTTGTAGATGGGTTAAAGAACAAAGGAAATCTAACCATAGTTAAAGTCAAAAGTCAAATAAGAAGAATGTAGAAACAACGAGTCATTTAGCTAATTTCCTTTTTCTTTAATTCATTAACAAAATGTAGATATTTATCAACCATGTGAGTCTTACATTGCCATCTCCTATGTATCAACAACAATGATACATATGTATGTATGTATGTGTGCATGCACATCATCATGTGCATGTATAAACATATATGCATACATCTAAAAGAAAAGGTTTAATTAAAAGTAAGATAAAAGTCAATTTTAAATCAACACCTGATTTAATAAATCGGTCATATCAAATACGACCCGATACCCGATTAAAATACGGTATCACATATTCATATTTAATCGTGCTCCCGCACATATCTCATATGCACACCACATCGTTTCGCCTGAGCTAGAAAAATCCAATATGGGTCTCTAAGACTCGTCAATACGCCGGCAGTAGGCGATGATCATATCAAAACACCCACAAGCCGCAAGCGGTCAGCTAAACGTAATGGCCACCCGGGTATTGAGCGAACAGAAGAACAACAAGCGAACTTGTTAAAAAACTCCCGCATAAGTCATTGGTAACACTTACCGTACAGTCCGGTCTCTTCGTCTAATATGCTGCATATCAAGTCTAGGGATGGAATCGTCGAGCCCTTATAACTCAATAAGTCATGTCAATATGGACTATGACCGGTCGAGAAACAATTAATAACACTTATCAGTAAATCTCATCAGCCCTGGCCAAGGACTTCGAGTCAAATCCAATCACACATAGCACAACATCAACTCCCAATATCGGGAGAGACGAAACCCCTACTATCGCTCATTGTCTCCATGTGTCTCGAGACTGTACCCAAAAGCCACCTGTTTCCACCACTCAGTAGAGTCGTGGTAGGGTGGAAATCAAAGTATAGTGGGAGAACACACAAGACTCTATGATGATCTCGGGTTTACAGACTAACCTGTACCTGTGTCACCTGAGAACTGCTATCCAAAGATAGACATAATACCATATAGGAGTTATCGATGAGTCCGTTCAGTGTACCCAGTCTCCACTAAGCACCCGTATAGAATCTTTGATGTCATAACACCAATGGATATGGGATCATCCATCGCCCATCATATGGGTCAAGAAGCGTATACGCTAGTCTATTCTGGAATATTGATGCCTTATCCTGATATACCCTTGACTACGAACATTTAAGGATATGCTTATAGACCATACATGCCCCACTGGTATGATCTCCATCATAGCCATGGAAGTCAAGCCGATATCCTGAGGGCTTTATCAATATGTATCAAATGAACAGTATCAAGTAAATATGTCAAGATAAAGTACAACCAGATAGCATACTATCATGTCGAGCAAGAAAGTTATCTATATATATATATATATATATACATCTCCAAGCATCCACTATACATTTAATGGCCTCTAGGGCTGTTCAGTTGATAAAACTGCATATTTGTTATTACATTTTTCCTACTATTTCTATACTAGAAAAGGTGTTTATTATAATATATGATACATATGAGGGTTTATCTATAAAAATTCTATTTTTCATGTGTTGATATATTATAATTAACATTTGGTAAGAAAATGTATGCAAAGATACCATTGACCAAATCTTAATGGTGAAATTAATATCTCAATAAAACAAAACACTACTAATATTATTTGTTGAGATTGTGCAGAATTTTTCAGGGCTAAAAATCAAGAGAATCAAAGTTGTTAAGAGCAAACCTGCCTAATTAAGAAAGCAAACTAAGAAATCAAGTCTGGCAGAAACAAAGAAAAGTTTTCCAATTTCCAAAGGTTACAGAGAACTCCACGTGTCATAAAGAGAAAAACCCAAGAAACCAAATCAATGGACAACAGCATAGGGCCGCGGATCCGTGGCCAAACCTCCCTGTTGGCCGCGGATCCGCCGCATGACAGAAGAATTTGGGGGCTGGCATTTTTCTGTTTGGATCTTAACTACTAGTCCCCAATTTAGGCATTTAGGGTTCTCGCTTTGGGACTATAAATAATGACCGAGAGCCTCTTGGAAAAATTATCAAGTCGACGAGATCACGAACTCCAAGACAGCTCACGCATCCAGGCTGATCATCAACGGTTCATCTACCTCCTTAGAAGAGATCGAGAAGCAAACTAGTATTTGTAATCATTTTCTAAGGAAACAAAGTGTAATGAGTTTTGTTGATTAATAAAGGTAGTTCTTTTTCTTATTCTATTTCTTTGTAGTTTCATTATGAATTCTCTCTCTATCTCTTTTTCTCCCAACATGCGCGAGTAATTCTTCGCTTGTTAGGGTTCGTAGGATTAGGGTAGGTTAATGGATGATGAAAATACCTAAACTCTTTTTACGTCCTATAAGGTTTATAAACTTTATCAAAAGAATCATTAACATCCTAATCGGGCGCGCTACCAATTCATTGTTAGTCTCGACCGCGATTAGAGATTAGATTAATGATTGTTTTGGTAAAGGCTAGATATGAACGGAGTTCCATATCGAGATAGGGGTTAAGAGTGGGATTCCTTTTCCCTCCAGAAACCCTAATCTACATGCATCACTGTCGTTCTAGTTTTAAATCTATTAAAGGATAGAAAGAGTAATCTTTAATTAAATATCCATAACTACTAAATCCTAATGAACTCTACAAGCCCTCTTCTTATATAAACTTACATCCGTAGTTAATCTAGATCTATATTTTGCATCCGTGTTTAACATAGATCTAGCTCCTACAACCATTCTACAATATTTTTTATCCCTCCTCTTTTTCTCAACACGCCTAAAGTAAGAGTAAAAGGTTCCACGTTTCCCAGAGGACGACCCGTACTCATCTCGGTCTAGCTACGCGCGACACCGTTACTGATTTCGGTTATTCTACAAACACAACTTTTTCACATCAATCAAATGGCGCCGTTGTCGGGGAGACGTGCGTAATTTTTTTAGTCTTACTATTTGTGTTGAATTCTTATTCGATCCATATCATAATTAAAACAAAACTGCAAATCGTATATTTAACGAAGTGTATGAAATTTTTGCAAGGATATCTGGAGTCACAGACTTGAGGAAACAGGAGACAGAGACATTCGTTGAGATCCAGAGGAGTACAGAAGGCCACGTAGCAAAACTCATCACCTGAACCCTCTTCCTTGCGGCGGATCCGCAGCCGGAAGTGCACATCGGCGGCGGAAGCGCGGCCAGTTAGGAGATCTTGGGCTTCAATCTTCTCTGGTAAGATTCTAACCTCTTTCTCTCTCCTCTCAAATCCAATAATATCTCTTTTCTGCAGGATTCTTTGCAAAATATCGCCGCTAAAAAAAAATCTTTTTGCAAAGTTTTGTGATTGGTTTTGTTTTGCATATTTTAATACGGACTTTAAGGGGCAAAGACCAAATCCAGATTAGGTGGGGATTTCATCACCCTTCCTAAGCCCCACAAATCATAAACCGAGCATCTGCATCAACCCTACATTAATTTAAAAAATATTTAGACCAGACTCTAAGGACTGTCGCGCTCAATAAGGACAGAGGAAGGTCGTGGGTAATCTATCGCTTATCCACATTACTTTTGTGGTGTCTAGGAAATTGTGTCTAAGGTAAGTGGTTACTTAATTAGGACCACTAATTACGTAGTGGACAACCTCCCACTTACCTGGCACTTACCTGGCTACAAGAGTAGTAAAGAGGCGGTAGAGGATTGATCCTACGGCTTGTCCTTTGGAAGTCTAGGAGCGGTCTAGAGACAGACCTAGGTAACCTTAGTTCTAGGGTTGTTTGTGCATTTTTGTGTGATTTGTCTTGAGTCCCACTTTTTTCAAAACAAACCAATTTTAAAGCACACACACGCTGCCACTTGTACTAAACCCGCTTAGTGCATGCTCGGCTGGACACGGGATTCTAGTGCCCGTCTTGTCCGCGTTCCTGCTATCGACGCCGAAGTCGGTACTTCTTCATCTTCTTTTCCCCCACCACACACCACGACCGAGATGGACGGTATTCCATCAGATTATAACACCACGCTGCCACCGCCCGTAGGTGTGCAGAATCCACCGCGCATCTCTCTCCAAGAGAGATGCTATCCTATCCATGGTCCTCTTCCCACTTGTCTATCTATTCCACCAGCTAACGGGGATAATTTTGAAATTAAACCCCACTACATCAATCTGTTGACCAAATTTCATGGGCTTGAGTCGAAAGACGCGTACGTTTTCATCACCAAATTCGAAAACGTATGCGCAATGATGGGTACTTCACAATTGACTGTGGATGTTATGCACTTGCGTCTTCTCCCATTCACTCTGTGCGACTTGGCAGAAAAATGGCTTTATAATACAGCCGCACACTCTATCACTAACTGGGATGAATTTGTAATTGTATTTCTTAAGAAGTTTTACCTAAACCATAAGACTGCCTATATTAGGAGCGAGATCAACCAGTTCACCCAGCTTCCCAATGAACCATTTTGGAAGTGCTTTGAACGTTTCAAGAATCTGCTTATCCAATGTCCTCATCATGGAATACAAAGATGGGATTTATGTCGAATTATATGTGAGGGCATTAATCCAGTGACAAAGCAGATGCTTGAAACAATGTGTCAATGAAATTTCATGTCTAAAGATGACGGTGAAGCGTGGAAATATCTGGAAGATCTCGCTGAAAACACTTTCCAGTGGGAAAGCGTAAGACCACCTTCATCTAGGGGAGGTATTCACAAGCTCGATGTTTTCATCGCAGTAAAAGCCGAAATGGCAGCGATGCAGAAGAAACTCGACGCTTTTGAGAACAAATTTTCATCAGTCTCCCTAAATCAGGTCACACTTCCCAAGACCGTCTGCGGTTGCTCTTCAGATCCTTCACACTTAACGGAAAAATGTCTTATGAATGCATCGTTTCAAACTAATGCTGCTTTTCAGCAGCAACCTAGAAATGATCCTTATTCTTCCACGCACAATCAAGAATGGAGGAATCATCCTAATTTTGCTTGGAACCAAAACCAACCCCAAAATCAAAATCAGTTCCAATGCAATTATCAAAGACCTCCTCCACAGCAACCACAACCACAAAGTCAGCTCCCCTTTCAGTCACTAAATTTTTAAAATCCGGCCAACACTTCTGTACCACCAGTGGCCGGTACTGACAACTCTTCACTCGCACAAACTTTGGATATATTTATTAAACATACCATTCAAATGTCGGCTGATATGAAGTCTTCTATTGATACCATAAAGAAAGACTCCGCCTCCCACGGCGAGAGTATTAAATCAATAGAAAACCAACTTGCACAGTTGAACGCCGCAATGAGTGCGAGAGAGAAAGGGAAACTCCCATCTCAACCACTACAGAATCCTGGCTATTCACAAAATCATAATGTGAATGCCGTTACTACGTTGAGATCGGGAAAAGTGCTGAATAACCGAGTGTATGAGCAATTTGATGTTAGTGACATCAATGATACCCTAGCTTCTTCTTCTTCCCCTAATTCGTCTAGTCTCCCACCTTCATCCGAGCCTATTCTCCGTTTTCCCTAAGGCTCGAATATTTTTCCAAATCTATCTAAGTCGATTCCCACTCAAATTTTGGGATCGAATCCGTCCCCACAATCTTCTCCACAAACGTTGGACCCAAAACATATTGATCAAGCTCCATTTCCAAACAGATTAAGGGCCAACAGACCTAACCCACGAATGGAGAAGATTGTGGAAATGTTTAAGCAAGTTAGTGTGAATATTCCTCTCCTAGATGCTATTCAACAAGTCCCATCTTATGCAAGAATCCTTAAAGACTTGTGCACTAGAATGAGAAAAACTCAAGTGCCTAAGAAGGTTTTCATGACGAGTAATGTTAGCACAGCTTTTACCCAACAAATACAAAAGAAACGTAAGGACCCTGGCTGTCCTACAATCTCTATTTCTATTGGGGGTAAAATTATTAATCGTGCTTTACTCGATCTTGGCGCTAGCGTTAACTTGCTTCCTTATTCAGTATACGAGCAGTTAGGAATTGGAGAGTTAAAACCCGCCCATTGTATTCTCCAGATGGCAGACCGATCGATTACCAAACCTCGGGGTGAACTAGAGGATGTGTTAATTAAAGTCGAGGAATTCATATTTCTCGTAGACTTTATTATTTTAGATACACAACCTGTAGCAAACCCACGCAATCAAATCCCGGTGATACTTGGTCGACCCTTCCTAGCAACTTCTAACGCTGTAATTAATTGTCGTAACGGTTCTATGAACTTATCTTTCGGGAAAATGACAATTGAGCTTAATATTTACAAGCTAGGAAGTCAGCCATCAGAACCTTCTGCTCATTTGCTGGATGTTTGTTCCATCTACGAGATAGCTCCCGAAAGCTGCATGGATGAGGAACTTTGCTTTGATGATCTCGACAACACTAATGAGACATCGTTTGATCTTGCACCACTTCATAGTGAGGATATGTTCAATGAGTCCGTCCTTGAGTTTGAACCCGTTGACTCGTTGCAAAAGTCAGCAGCACTTTCCGAGTCAATATCTTATGCAAGTTTTGAGCCTCTTAGGGAGTCCGAATATCATTCCCTTACCCCACCTTCTATTGTCTCTCTGCCGATACTTGATCTGAAACCGCTACCTTCTCATCTTAAATATGCATATTTAGGAGAGAATGAGACTTTGCCAGTGATTATATCCGCCTCTCTAGCCTTAGAGCAAGAGAACGCACTTTTGGCAGTGTTGAGATTGAATCGGCAAGCAGTTTTTTGGACAATGGCCGACATCAAAGGGATTAGTCTCTTAATTGTTGAACATTACATACATCTGATGGATGAAGCCAAACCAACCCGAGACCCACAAAGACGGTTGAATCCCGTCATGAAGGAGGCGGTAAAGAAAGAAATCGTCTAGTACCTTCATAGTGGAATAATTTACCCTATATCTGATAGCCAATGGGTAAGTCCAATTCATGTGGTCCCTAAAAAGTCTGGCATCACGGTCATCACTAATGAGGCTAATGAGTTAATCTAAACACGCACCCAAACTGGGTGGCGCGTATGTATTGATTACAGGAAACTCAATGCCGCGACGAGGAAAGATCACTTCCCTCTACCTTTCATTGACCAGATATTAGAATGATTAGCTGGACACGAATACTACTGTTTCTTGGATGGATACTCTGGCTATAACCATGTCCCCATCGCCGAAAAGGATCAAGATAAAACCACATTTACTTGTCCTTTCGGAACTTTTGCTTATAGACGCATGCCCTTTAGGTTATGCAACGCTCTCGCTACATTTCAGCGGTGCATGATGGGGATATTTTCAGATATGGTGGAGAATTTTCTGGAAATTTTTATGGACGATTTCTCCATTTTTGGGGACTCCTTTGAGGACTGCCTTTGTAATCTTGACATGGTTCTTACCCGCTGTAAGGATAAGAACTTGATTTTGAATTGGGAAAAATGCCATTTTATGGTCCAAGAAGGTATTGTACTTGGACATATAATTTCACGAAAAGACATTGAGGTTGACAGAGCTAAAATAGATGTCATTCATAATCTCCCTCGTCCCAATTGCGTCAAAGATATACGATCCTTCCTTGGTCATGCAGGATTTTATAGGAGATTTATTAAGGACTTTAGCAAAATTGCTAGACCTTTAACCCTTCTATTGGTCAAGGATACTACATTTCACTTCGATTCGGATTGTGAGGCTGCTTTTGAATCGCTTAAAGGATCACTCACTATAGCCCCCATTCTATCATCTCCGGATTGTAACCACCCGTTCGAGCTTATGTGTGATGCATCAGATTTTGCTATTGGTGCTGTCTTAGGACAACACATTGATAAGATGCCACATGTAATTTACTATGCAAGTAGGACCTTGAATGATGCACAAATAAATTACACAACTACCGAGAAAGAACTCTTGGCAGTTGTATTTGCATTAGAGAAATTCATGCCCTATTTGATTGGCTCGCCTATTGTGGTTTACACAGATCACTCCGCCCTACGACATCTTTTATCGAAGAAGGATGCGAAGGGCAGGCTAATACGTTGGATCCTATTGTTACAAGAACTTGATCTTGTCATCCGAGACAAGAGTGGATGTGAAAACGTTGTAGCCGACCATCTTTCACGCATCACTTTTTCGCCAACTTTGACCGTGCCGATAAATGACTCATTTCCTGACGAACAGCTCTTGACTGTATCCTACGAACCTTGGTTCGTGGATATCGTGAACTATCTTGCGACTGGACTTATTCCTAGCGATTGGTCGAAACAAGATAAACTACGATTTCTATCCCAAGTAAAATACTTTTACTGGGATGAACTTTATCTGTTTAAGTATTGTTCCGATCAAATCATTCACAGGTGTGTCCCTAACGATGAATTCAAGAGTGTGTTATCATTTTTTCATGATCATGTGGCGGTCATTTTGGTCCTCGAAAAATGGCGGAGAAAGTTTTGCAATGTGGTTTTTATTGGCCAACATTATTTAAAGATGTATATGAACACTGCAAAACTTATCCGCGATATCAGCATTTGGGTTGGATTTCATGAAGAAACGAGATGCCGCTCCAACCTATATTGGTTGTGGAAATATTCGATGTTTGGGGTATTGATTTCATGGGCCCTTTTCCTAACTCCTTTGGGAATTTATATATCTTGTTAGCGGTTGATTATGTCTCGAAATGGGTGGAAGCTATACCGTGTCGTACTAATGACAACAAAGTTGTCATTAAGTTCCTTAAAAAAAATATCTTTTCACGATTCGGACACCCTCGCACTATAATTAGCGACAACGGGACACATTTCTGTAATCGGTCTTTCGAGGCCTTGATGCGGAAATATTCAATCACTCACAAACTTTCTACGCCCTATCATCCCCAAACAAGCGGGCAGGCTGAGATCTCAAATAGGCAGATCAAACAAATTTTGGAGAAGATGGTTTCTAAAAACCGTAAAGATTGGTCAACCAAATTGACGGATGCTCTTTGGGCATTCCGCACCGCTTATAGGACCGTTCTTGGTATGTCTCCATACCGCCTAGTGTTTGGAAAGGTATGCCATCTTCCTGTCGAGATCGAACATAAAGCAATGTGGGCTATTAAAGAGCTTAACTTCGATTTTGATCATGCAGGCAGCTATCGGAAGCTGCAATTGAATGAGCTAAGAGAACTCCGCGATGAAGCTTACGATAATGCGGTGATAGTAAAGAAGAGGACTAAAGTGTTCCACGATAAAAATCTTTTTAGAAAAATCTTCACATCGGGGCAACAAGTCCTTCTTTACGATTCCCGTCTCCATCTTCATCCGGATAAGCTTAAATCTCGTTGGAAAGGACCTTTTCTGGTGCGGTATGTACACCCGCACGGGGCAGTAGAAGTTGAAAATTTGAAAAACGGTTCAATTTTTAAAGTAAACGGGAATAGATTAAAACCGTATTTCTCTGCTGACCCCGCGGAGGAGCTCCTGTTTTTACAGGAACCGCTTTATCAAAACTGAATTTCCTCCGCCTCACCTCCATGTTTTGGTAACATTTTCTCATTTTAAGAATGGAGGTGAGTAAAAATGGATTTAACTGAATATCTGTGCGTGCCAAAGATCAAGTTTGGGGGTAGTTTCATTTAACCATTATTTTACCCCTTTTATCTCTCCCCAAGTATACAGGTCCATGCTCTCAAAAGACAACATCAGTGAGGACACTGGTGAAAACAGGTTTGGGGGGGAGGTTTGTATTCACTGAATTATCTTTGACACTGGGCAATCAAAATTATTTTTTATAACAAAAGAGTAGAAAGTGAAAAATTACATCCAAAAGATAGGAATAGTTTAAGAAAACCAAGAAAATTAGAAGTTTTCTTAAATGAACTGGTAATAAGTAGTTATGAGCCGTTGTCCCAAGGGTTGGTAAGATGAAGGAAGTCACTAATCTGAGGATAAAAATAAGTCTGAAAAATAGTTTCTATTCTGAAAGCCAAATATCTAAATGTTTATACCCTACTATATGCACTTACACACGTCTTGAAACTCGGGATAGTAGAGGATACCTTGAAATGCTCTTGTCTAAAAGCCTAAGTATGAAGGAAATAATAAATGAAGAAAATATAAAAATGGTGAAAAGAAAAATGAACACTGGTTTTGTTATCGCCAAGGCAGCAATAAAAAAAATATAGCAAGGGTGCTTCATCACCTAGTGCCTTAGACCAACTGGTTTGGGAGTCACTGGTAAGCCTTAGGTGGTGCAAGACGAGGAAAATACTATCACCTAATCAGCAAGCACATAAGTAATCGGTCGGTTAGTACCTCAAGAAATATTAACGGTCGCATGAAAATGTGTGAGCAAATCCATAAATATTCATCAAATTAAAAAGTACTGAGGTAGATGGACAAGAGTATGATAGCTTGAATTGAATTCTCCGAGTGTAGGGATGTCCATTACAGACACGTAGGGTTATATGATCGATGTTTGGATGAAAGGTAGGAATGAAGAATAAAGACGATGTTTTATTGAGGGATAATGTGATTTCTAACATCTTTTCATGACTATTAAGATAGGGCTCATGACAGTTGAAAAGCTAGTGCAGTTGGAAACTCTAAATTTTCAAAGTATTTCTTTTATGGGTCTTATCTTTATATGTAAATTTCATCATCTCTCTTTTATTATAGGATTTTGTGGGTGTAATCCGCTGAAAACCCCCAAGAGACAACACTGCTCCTACTAGGGACACCTAGAGGTTTAACGGCTTGTTGCACGTGCTCAGTGCAATCGTGTTTGCCTACGAAAGTGTGCTTAGTTTTCTCCTTTCTTTTTCTCCTTCTCTTGAATAAACTAGTTTGCTCGGGACGACCAAAGATAAGTTTGGGGGTATTTGTTCAGTTGATAAAACTGCACTTTTATTATTATATTTTTCCTATTATTTCTATATTAGAAAAGGTGTTTATTATAATATATGATACATATGAGGGTTTGTCTGTAAAAATTCTATTTTTCATGGGTTGATATATTATAATTAACATTTGGTAGGAAAATGTATGCAAAGATACCATTGACCAAATCTTAATGGTGAAATTAATATCTCAATAAAAAAAAACACTACTAATATTATTTGTTGAGATTGTGCAGAATTTTTCAGGGATAAAAATCAAGGGAATCAAAATTGTTAAGAGCAAACCTGCCTAATTAGAAAGTAAACTAAGAAATCAAGTCTGGCAGAAACAAAGAAAAGATTTCCAATTTCCAAAAGTTCCAGAGAACTCCACGTGTCATAAAGAGAAAAACCTTAGAAACCAAATCAATGGACAGCAGCATAGGGCCGCGGATCCGCGGCCAAACTCCCCTGTTGGCCGCGGATCCGCCGCATGACCGAAGAATTGGGGGCTGGCATTTTTCTGTTTGGATCTTAACTACTAGTCCCCAATTTAGGCATCTTTGTTAGTTGTATATATGCCCTAGAGGCCAGTATTGTACAGATGTTGTATATTATATTGGATGCTTGGACATATATAGAGATGACTTTCTTGCTCGATATGATAGTAGGCTATCTGGTTACTCTTTATCTTAACATGTATACTAGTCTCTTTAAACTGTCTTATGATTACATATTGGTAAAGCCCTTAGGATGTGTACTTGACTGCCTGGACTATGATGCAGATCATACTAGTAGGGACATGGTAGTCCATAAGTACATCCTTCAAGGTCCCTAGTCGTAGGTGTATCGAGACGGGGCATCGATATACCAGTGTAGACTAGCGTATACGCTTCTCGACCCATGAGATGGGCGATGGATGATCCTATATCCATTGGTGTTTGACATCAGAGATGGTGTACGGGTGCTCAGTGGAGACTGGGTACACTGGACGGACTCGCCGCGAACTCCCAGATGGTATTATACCTCACGTCAGATGGCAGTTCTCAGGTGACACTTGTACAGGTTAGTCTGTAGACCCGAGATCGTCATAGAATCTTGTGTGATTCCCACTGTGCTTTGATCTCCACCTTACCACGTCCATGAGGGCGTGCAAAACGGTGGTCTTTGGGTACAGTCCCGAGTCACATGGAGGCAATGAGCAATAGGAGGGGTTTCATCTCTCCCGGTATTTGGGGTTGATGTTGCGCTGTGCTCGATTGGCCGTAACAGGGAAGTTCCTGGCCAGGGCGGATCAGAGATTTGCTGGTAAGTGTTACCAGTAGTTTCTCGACCCGTTATGAGCCTCACATCGGCACGACTTATCGGTTATTGGGGTCTGACGTTTACCACCCCTAGACTTGATATGCGACGTATCAGACGAACAGACCGGACTGTACGGTAAGTGTTACTGGTTGGATTCACAGGAGTGTGAGCGGGCTAGCTCGTCGATCTTCTGATCGCTCAATACCCGGATGGCCGTTACGTTTAGCAGACCGCTTGCGGCTTGTGGGTGCTTGATATGATCATCATCTGCTACCGGCGTATTGACGAGTCTTTAGAGTCCTACACAGAGGTTTCCTGGTTCAAGCGAAACGAAATAGGAGCGCATATGAGATATGTGCGGGACCGAGAATAATGCGTGTATGTGATACCGTATTTCATTCTCGCGATAAATGTTTCGATTGGTTATATTCGATATGACCTAGTTATCGAATCATTGATTCGATAAGCCGATACATTGGATACTAGTCGGTTATATGCGATATGACCGGATCGTTAAATCAAGTGTTGATTTAATGATTTAATGTATAATTATATATTTGATATACTACATTTCATTAACTAGTATTGGTTCACTTTATATGGATTTTCTCACTTGATATGCAAGAAGTATATGTGATATACTTTTCTGCACATATTTGTATCATGTTTGATGATACATGATCTTGTTGTTAAGTATAAAGAATTAAACCATGGTTAAGTGTTGATTAGGGTTTTGCATTTTCATTTATTTATTTATTTATTTATTTGAAAAGGATTAAGATGAGAATGGTGGCCTTTTTTGTTTTAATTTGAAGCTTCATGAAGCTTTGACTTTTGTAACCATTCTTGTCATCATGCTTAACCCTAACCCATCCAAGTGACCATGGTTTATTCTCTACACTTAACCTAGGTTAGAACATGATAAGTATTTGATTTTATTATTCTTTTTCAAATATACTTATCATATTCTATTTGCTTCTTCATCTTCATCTTCAAGAGAAAAGCTTGATGCCATCAATGGCAACTTGAGCAAAAGTGAGTGAAATCCAATTCTAAAGTGAACCCACCTCCTATTTCTTCACCCTCTACCTCTTGCCAAGTTGTTTTGGGTGTTTTCTTCACAAGTTTCACAACTTGGTGAAGTTGGAGCTTGAACTTGTGCAACCTCGACGTAGATCATCTTCGGCACGAAGCTGACGACATTGCCCGCTCGTTTTCCCGATAAAGCCAACGATCGAGTCTAGGATTCGAGATGGACAGCGAGAGGACACCTACGTGGAGCTAAGCAAGTGGATATTCAGATCTACAAAGGTTGTAACTTCCGATCTTTAGTTAAAGTGTTAACTAGATTCGTTTTTCGCCTAGGATTCTAGCCGACGATCCGTATTAGGGTTTCTCGGCACCATAATTTTTGTAAAATGGCATGGTTGATGCCTTGTGAGACCACTATAGGGTGCCTAGGAACCTTTCATCTAGGGTTCTCACTTTGGAACTATAAATAAAGACCAAGAGCCTCTTGGAAAAATTATCAAGTCGACGAGATCACGAACTCCAAGACGGCTCACGCATCCAGGCTGATCATCAACGGTTCATCTACCTCCTTAGAAGAGATCGAGAAGCAAACTAGTATTTGTAATAATTTACTAAGGAAACAAAGTGTAATGAGTTTTATTGATTAATAAAGGTAGTTCTTTTTCTTTTTCTATTTCTTTGTAGTTTCATTATGAATTCTCTCTCCATCTCTTTTTCTCCCAACATGCGCGAGTAATTCTCCGCTTGTTAGGGTTCGTAGGATAAGGATAGGTTAATGGATGATGAAAATACCTAAACTCTTTTTACGTCCTATAAAGTTTATAAACTTTATCAAAAGAATCATTAACATCCTAATCGGGCGCGCTACCAATTCATTGTTAGTCTCGACCGCCATTAGAGATTAGATTAATGATTGTTTTGGTAAAGGCTAGATATGAACGGAGTTCCGTGTCGAGATAGGGGTTAAGAGTGGGATTCTTTTTCCCTCCAGAAACCCTAATCTACATGCATCACTGTCGTTCTAGTTTTAAATCTATTAAAGGATAGAAAAAGTAATCTTTAATTAAATATCCATAACTACTAAATCCTAATGAACCCAACAAGCCCTCTTCTTATATAAACTTACATCCGTAGTTAATCTAGATCTATATTTTGCATCCGTGTTTAACATAGATCTAGCTCCTACAACCATTCTACAATATTCTTTATCCCTCCTCTCTTTCTCAACACGCATAAAGTAAGAGTAAAAGGTTCCATGTTTCCCAGAGGACGACCCGTACTCATCTCGGTCTAGCTACGCGCGACACCGTTATTGATTGCGCTTATTCTACAAACACAACTTTTTCACTTCAATCAAGGGCATACATATATCCTACAATCTCCCACTTGCACTATAGCCAATTATTGGCGTATCTCATACCCAACATCTTAAATAGTCGCTCATGTTGCGGCTGTGGCAGGGCCTTGGTGAGTGGATCCGCGGTGTTATTCTTTGTATCTACTCTCCGAATCTCGATCTCTTGGCGATCAACAATCTCCCGGATCAAATGATATCGCCTGAGGATGTGTCTGGACTTCTGATGGGATCTAGGTTCTTTGGCTAACGCCATAGCTCCATTATTATCACAATACACTGGTATTGGATTAATAATGGTTGGAACTACTCCTAGTTCCGCGACGAACTTCCTCATCCAGACGGCTTCCTTGGCAGCATCATTTGCAGCAATATACTCAGCTTCCATTGTTGAGTCTGCAATGGTATCCTGTTTGGAACTCTTCCAACATACTGCCCCTCCATTAAGGGTAAATACAAACCCTGAGATAGACTTACTATCATCCTTATCACTTTGGAAGCTAGAATCGGTAAAGGCCTCCATTTGTAGATCCCCATTACCATACACCAAGAACAATCCTTTAGTTCTTCATAAGTACTTAAGAATGTTCTTCACAGCTATCAAATGTTGCTCCCCTGGGTTGGATTGATACCTGCTTACTACAGCTAGTGCATAAGCTACATTAGGGCGAGTACAAATCATCGCATACAGTATAGATCCTACGGCTGAAGCATAGGGTATAATGCTCATGTGAGCTCTCTCTTCATTAGTCTTCGGACAGAAGTCCATGGAGAGAGTGATTCCATGGCAAGCGGGCTAGACACCATGCTTGGAATCTTCTGTACTGAACCTTTTTAGGATGGTATCAATGTACTTTGATTGGGAAAATCCCAGTAGCCTCTTGGATCTATCTTTATAGATCCTTATTCCCAAAATGCACGAGGCATCACCCAGGTCCTTCATGGAGAACCTTTGTGATAAGATTGATTTGACCGATTGTAGCATAGGAATATCATTTCCTATCAAGAGAATGTCATCTATGTACAATACGATAGTGCTCCTTACAATCTTCTTATAAATTCATGGTTCATCTATATTTTTGATAAAATCAAACTCTTTGATTGTATCATCAAAGCAGATGTTCGAGCTCTGAGATGTCTGCTTTAATCCATAAATGGATTTAAGCAACCTACATGCCTTTTCGTTGCTCCCACTATCAATGAAGCCCTCTGGCTGATCCATAAAAACGCACTCTTCTAAATCACCATTTAGAAATGCAGTTTTAACGTCCATCTGCCAGATCTCATAGTCATAGTGAGCAGAAATAGCAAGTAGGATCCGAATGGATTTAAGCATTGCTACTGGAGAGAAAGTTTCATCATAGTCCAGTCCTGGTCTTTGACGAAAACCTTTCGCTACAAGCCTTACTTTATAGGTCTCCACCTGTCCATCTACACCAATATCTCTTAAAGATCCATTTGCAACCTACGGTTTTTATTCCAGGAGGTGCAACGTCCAAAGTCTATACTTTGTTGGTGCACATGGACTCCATTTCGGATCTCATGGCATCCAGCCACTTCACTGAGTCACCACTCGTGATAGCTTGCTGAAAAATAGTAGGGTCATCATCTTCTATGATGCAATCTTCTCTATCACCATCAATGAAAAACCCATAGTATCTCTCTGGTGAGCGAGAAGTTCTACTAGATCTACGGAGCGGCTGAGGTTCTTGATGTTCTATTGCAACATCAGGTTCAACCAATTCATCATGAGTAATTTGTGTCTCTAGAACCTCTTCTAGTTCTACCGCATTGCCATCAACACTATTTGTAAAAAATTTATTTTCTAAAAAAGTGGCATGTTGTGAAACAAACACCTTTTGTTCCTCCTTGTGGTAGAATATATATCCATATGAATGTTTTAGATATCCCACAAATTTACACATGACCGACCGTGTCTCGAATTTATCCGGATTCTGCTTTTTGACAAAAGCCGGACAACCTCATATCCTAACCCTTTTAAGAGATGGTCTCTTCCCACTCCATATCTCATATGGAGTGGTAGACACGGTCTTGGTTGGAACCCTGTTCAATAGATAAATTGTTATCTCTAATGCATGTCCCCAGAAAGAAAGCGGTAACTCAGCATCATTTATCATGGACCGTACCATATCTAATAGGGTACGATTCCTCCGTTCTGACACACCATTATGCTGTGGTGTGTAAGGAGGAGTGAGCTGAGTGAGAATCCCATTCTCTTTTAAGAAGTCTGAAAACTCAGTGCTTAAATACTCTCCACCTCGATCTGATCAAAGTTTCTTGATACTCGAGCCATTTTTTTTTCTACTTCAAGTTTGTACTCCTTGAATTTCTCGAAAGCTTTGGATTTATGCTTCAATAAAAACACGTGTCCGAATCTTGAGAAATTATCAGTAAAAGTGATGAAGTATAAAAAACCGGCTCTGGCATGTGTAGACATTGGTCCGCATACATCACTATGTATGAGGCCTAAGAGTTCTGAAGCTCTCTCTTCATGTCCGATAAATGGAGTTTTGGTCATTTTATCTTTGATACAGGACTGACAAGTCGCATAATATTTATATTCAAACGGATTCAAATATCCATCTTTATATAGTTTTTTAAGTCTTGTTTCATTAATATGACCAAGTCTACAATGTCAAAGAAAAGCTTCATTTATGTCTGAAAATTTTCTTTTATTTGTATGTTGTATATTGAAAACTATGTGTTGGTTTAGGACGTAAATACCGTTATTTAGTATACCATACCCAATCAACTGTTGATTCAAGTTAATGTTCATAACATTATTCTGTAACACATAATGATATCCTTCATTGTCTAACAAGGAAACGGATATTATATTACATAGCATACTAGGTACATAATAATAAGGGTTCAAAACCAAAATACATCCTGAAAGCACCCCCAGATGATACTCTCCAACGGATACAGCATGCACATTGGAACCATTTCCAACCCGAAGAGTATGGTCCCCAGTCTTCAAAGCTCTACTGTTTCTCAATCCCTGCAGATAATTGCAGATGTGAGAACCAGAACCGGTATCTAATACCCAAGATGCAGAGTTTATAGAAAAACAGTTTTCAGTTACAAACACACCTGAAGCGAAAGCATCAGCATGCTTCTTCTTCTTGAGATCTGCAAGGTACAAAGCACAATTGCATTTCCAGTGTCCCGACTTATGGCAGTAAAAACATTCTCCTTTTCCACTTCCCGCGGCCCCAGACTTGTCTTTCCCCTTCGCCTTTATATCTCCACCTCTCGGCTTAATGGGTTTCTTCTTCTTCTTTCATTCGACCTTGGCTTTTGGGACTGAAGGGGAAAATGGCCCAGCAAGCAGAGCGGGAGTTTTCTCTATCTTAAGCATTCCTTCTGCACTTCTCAACATATTGAGAAGTTCAGGTAGTGAATTCTCCAAATTGTTCATATTGAAAGTCACTATGAAAGGAGCAAAGGCAGGGAGGAGAGACTGCAGAACAATATCAGTATATTGCTCGTTATCTATGGTCCATCCGAGGTCCTCAAGTTCTTCAATAAGACCAATCATCTTCAAAACATGTTCTCCTACTGATGTACCAGAAGCCATCTGCATATGAAACAACTTTCGAGATGCCTCATAGCGTAAAGCCCGAGATTGCTCTCCATACAAATCCTATGTATGGAGAAAGATGGATTGAACATCCAACTTCTCGTGTTGCTTCTGATGTACATTATCCATAGAAGCTAATGTGAGGAATTTGGCCTTGTTACAATCAATATCCCATGTTTTTCGGATCTCCTTATCCGAAACAGATGATTCAGGACCTGGGGTGGGTGGGGCTTTGGTAGCGAGGACATATGATACTTTATCATATAAAAGTGCAATGTTCAGGTTCCTCAGCCATTCTATATAATTCGGTTCAATCAGTTTTTTTCTCTAACAGAAGTTTTAGTCCCGTCATCGGTATCTGCCATTAGGAGAGAGAAAAGAATACGCTCAGCGAAATGCTCTTGCAAAGAATTAGATTGGTTATTATCTTATCTAATCAATGTCTCCCATTGCTTTTATTAAATTTTCTTTCAAACTTTAAAAGAAAACTAGCCAGGATTAATTACATTCTACAGTTTCGCTAACCGGTCAGCCAGGCCAGTGTCGGTTCTTTGAGGGAGGTTCCCCAAGCTTTCGCAGGGACCTAAAAAAAATAAACCTCATTTTTCCTAGAGGTCAAACCCCGTTAACACCTTTCTAGACACCTACTGGATTAGCTAATTGTAAAGTGTAAAATTCTCCTGGGAGTAACTCTTACTCACAGTAGGATCGAGATCCAACTATCATATAGATGGTATGCAATCTCATTGCAAATTTCAACACTTGAAATTCCCGATATTGTTTTTACCCCTAGCAGCTTATGACCTTGGCTATGGTCAACATATCACAAGCACTAGTCAAGTTTTACCCGTCATTTCGTGATTAAATAAACCCACCCATATGACCCTTGACTATGATCAACATAATCATATGAATGTCCTATCCTATCGCATCATATGTTTTATAGGAAGACATCACTTAGCTACCGTACACTACGCCTTGACTATGATCAACATACGTAGCACAAATACTAAGTACTCTGCTTTCTAAAATGACGGAGGGTTGCGAATAGTTTTTTATAAAAACCTTTAACGCTTTGAACTTGATCTCGTTGTACAATCTAAATAGTTTTTAGAAAAGGAGTGGCTTAAACTCCGCATCTATTGAAACTTGCTTTTTCATAAAAGTGCCAAGTGGGTTTCAAATCCGATTCTACAACATCTTTAGGTTTCTTTTTCTTTACATTAATCTCATTAATGTATTCCCATCATTTAAGTTTCTAGGCCATCACGGAAATGAAATAGACATTTTATCACATATCACATATATAACAACAATATTGCATTTGTCTCAGATATTTAAGCAATCACATCACAGAATAATCAGCAGCAGAAACACATATATGAAAATATAGGATATACTAGGAACTCCGTATTTTATATCTAGCCTATGATAGAAAATACGGATTCCACGGTCGTGATGAATAGCTAAGCCCATACCCTCAAACCCCTACGAAAGCGGTAAGCGACCCTTCCAATTCTGGAGTTTAGGAGACCCGGTCTCGACTCCTCGAGATGGCCTCCCACTGAACTCCAGAACCCGGTCACTCATGCTCCCCTCCTTCGGTCTATCCTAAGGCGGAAATATAAAATATATATCAATGGAGACATCATCCTCAACCCGGAAGTGCCCCAATAAAAGAATAATATTTACAATAAATTTTACATGAATAACAAGAGAAACTCTCGTCTCACATAAAACCCGCAGCCATTCAATCACGACGATCCTATACATCATATCACATCAATAATTGAAAAACATAGAGGACATTAAAATATATCAATCAACACATCATCATACCCACTAATCAACCAGATCTCAACACTTGAACCTGCATTAAAAATTCCCAGAGAGCACATACAGTACTTACGGATCAACACAAGAAAGTACGGTCCAATCCTCACCAACGGCGCCACGGAACCGCCGCAAATACAACTGTTTGGCCGCGGTTCCACGGTCTTTATGTCGAGTTAGGCGCTCGTTTTTCTTGAGGATCCACAGAAAACCCTGCTCTATTTTTTGAATATTTTTATTTCCAAAAATTCCAACTTTTGAAAAAATTTCCACTGAGCATGTAAAAATCTCATTTTTCATGTTCGATTGAGTTTTTAAACGTCGTCTAGTTTACCCTAAAGGTCTAGCTAGGCTCTGATACCATGTTGGTGTATAGTAACGCCTCTAGTTGGGTTACAACATCATAAAATAGTGAACTTTTAAATTTCTAGAGGGCTATTACAAACGAACTACGAATCGTAACTAGAGATTTGGGTAATATCAACATAATATGAAGTCTAAGCTAAAGGAAAAGGAAATACAACCTTTGTAGCCAATTTCTTCAGTCTTTAGGACTCCTACGGGCTTGCTCGAAGCTTGGATCAACTCCGCTAGAGGTCCTTCCACGTCCACGATGATCCACCCAGAGATTTCTAGATCAAGCTCTTTGCTTCACAAAATTAAGATGAAGTGGAGCAAACACTCTTCACTAAAGGTTTAAGGTAGTGTAGAATGGTTATGTGGTTTGTATACTCTCTTAAAAATCCTTTCTTTTTAAGTTCCTCACTCAAAACAAAACTCAAGAGAGCTTGAAGAAGGAGGAAGAAGAAGATGGCAAAGCTTTTGTCAATATTATGAAAAACCTTAAACCATAAAGAAAAAGAAAAGAATATATATGAGACACTCTCAAATATAACCATAGTTAACTAAATTTCTAGATATTTTGTAGATGGGTTAAAGAACAAAGGAAATCTAACCATGGTTAAAGTCAAAGGTCAAATAAGAAGAATGTAGAAACAATGAGTCATTTAGCTAATTTCCTTTTTCTTTAATTCATTAACAAAATATAGATATTTATCAACCATGTAATTCTTGCATTGCCATCTCCTATGTATCAACAACCATGATACATATGTATGTATGTATATGTGCATGCACATCATCATGTGCATGTATAAACATATATGCATCCATCTAAAAGAAAATGTTTAATTGAAAGTAAGATAAAAGTCAATATTAAATTAACACTTGATTAAATAAATCAGTCATATCAAATACGACCCGACCAATATTAAACGCCCGATTAAAATACGGTATCACATATTCGTATTTAATCATGTTCCCGCACATATCTCATATGCACACCACATCGTTTCGCCTGAGCTAGAAAAATCCTGTGTGGGACTCTAAGACTCGTCAATACGCCGGCAGTAAGTGATGATCATATCAAAACACCCACAAGCCGCAAGCGGTCATCTAAACGTAACGGCCACCCGGGTATTAAGAGAACAAAAGAACAACAACCGAACTTGTCAAAAAAACTCCCGCATAAGTCATTGGTAACACTTACCGTACAGTCCGGTCTCTTCGTCTATTATGCTGCATATCAAGTCTAGGGATGGAATCGTCGAGCCCTAATAACTCAATAAGTCATGTCAATATGGACTATGACCGGTCGAGAAACTACTGATAACACTTATCAGTAAATCTCATCAGCCCTGGCCAGGGACTTCGAGTCCAATCCAATCGCACATAGCACAACATCAACTCCTAATATCGGGAGAGACGAAACCCCTCCTATCGCTCATTGTCTTCATGTGTCTCAAGACTGTACCCAAAAGCCACCTGTTTGCACCACTCAGTAGAGCCGTGGTAGGATGGAAATCAAAGTATAGTGGGAGAACACACAAGACTCTATGACGATCTCGGGTCTACAGACTAACCTGTACCTGTGTCACCTGAGAACTGCTATCCGATGATAGACATAATACCATATAGGAGTTCTCGATGAGTCCATTCAGTGTACCCAGTCTCCACTGAGCACCCGTATACAATCTTTGATGTCATAACACTAATGGATATGGGATCATCCATCGCCCATCATATGGGTCAAGAAACGTATACGCTAGTCTACTCTGGAATATCGATGCCCTATCTTGATATACCCTTGACTAGGAACATTTAAGGATATGCTTATAGACCACACATGCCCCACTAGTATGATCTCCATCATAGCTATGGAAGTCAAGCCGATATCCTGAGGGCTTTATCAACATGTATCAAATGAACAGTATCAAGTAAACATGCCAAGATAAAGTACAACCAGATAGCATACTATCTTGTCGAGCAAGAAAGATATCTATACACACACACACACACACACACACACATGTCCAAGCATCCACTATACATATAATGGCCTCTAGGGTATACATATACCCTACATAAATTCCCATCAGGAGCAAGTATATCTTGAGAAGATTACTTGGTGTACGTGGAAAAGATGAGACTTTCAAAGCTAAGACTTTTTGCAAAAGGTTCTCGTCATCGACCAGGTGTGGATAATGATGAAACCTTTTCTAGTCCCTATGCTTAAGTCCATCCAGATCTTACTTGCCGTTGCTACATACCATGACTACGATATCTGGCAGTTGGGTGTCATGATTGCTTTTCTAAATGGTGATTTAGAATAGAGCGTCTATAAGTACACAGCGAGAGGGCTTCGTAGACCGTGGGAGCAGCGGAAACATGTGCAAGTTGCTTTATGGGTTAACGCAGGTATCGCGGAGTTGGAACATCTGTTTTGATGTGGTAGTCAAAAAGTTTGACTTCATCAAAATGGTAGATGAAGCTTGTATACACCAAAAGGTAGTAGGGAGTATGGTGGTGATCCTCGTATTGTACGTGGATGACATACTCTTGATAGGAAAGGAGTTTCCTATGCTACACTCGGTCAATCTCCTTTTATCACAAGGATTCTCCATATAGGATCAAGGTGATACCTCCTAAATCCTGGGTTTTGGATCTATGAGATAGATCTAAGTGGATGTTAGGATTCTCACTAGGTGTAGTGAGATGGTATCAATCGATCCTGGGGAGAATCACTGGATAGCTTCAAGGGTGGTAAGGTCGATTGAATGTCCGTCACAGGCATTGTCTTTTCCTTCAGTGGAGGGAAGGTATGTTGGAAGAGTTCCAAGCTAGATGACGTGGCAAACTAGATGATAAAGGCTCGATACATTGCTGCCAAAGATGCTACCAAAGAGGTAGTATAGATCTATATAAGTTCATTAGATGAACTTCGTTCCTACCATTGTGTGACAATGGAGCTGTAGCTTAGGCCTAGGAACCCCCGTCCCATCAGTGATCCAGACATATTCTTAGGCAGTATCACCTGATCATGGAGATGGATGATCTCCAGGGAGATCGAGGATTGGAGAGTAGATAAAGAGAAGAACAGGGCGGATCCACTCACAAAGGCCTATTCCCAGAAGAGACTTTTATGGGATGGTTGAGTATGAGATACTTCAACCACTGCTGATTGTTGGGTATGGGATACTACAATAGATGGCCCTAGTGCAAGTGGGAGATTGTTTGTTATATGTATGCCCTAGAGGCCATTACTGTACATACGATGTATATTGTAGTGGATGCTTGGACATATATAGGGAGGACTTTCTTGCTCGACATAATAGTATGCTATCTGGTTGCTCTTTATCTTAACATGTACGTTGATTGTCTCTATGTTACATGTTGGTAAAGCCCTTAGGATGAGTACTTGACTACCAGGACTATGATGTAGATCATACTAGTGGGGACAGTGTAGTCGCTAAGTACATCCTTCAAATGTTCCTAGTCGAGGGTGTATCGAGACAGGGCATTGATATACCAGAGTAGACTAGCGTATAGCTTCTCGGCCCATATAGATGGGCGATGGATGATTCCTTATCCATTGGTGTTTGACATCAGAGACAGTATACGGGTGCTAAGTGGAGACTGGGTACACTGAATGGACTCACCGAGAACTCCCAGATGGTATTATACCTAACGTCAGATGGCAGTTCTCTGGTGACACTGGTACAGGTTAGTTTGTAGACCCGAGATCGTCATAGAGTCTTGTGTGATTCCCACTATGCTTTGATTTCTACCTTACCACATTCAACAGAACGTGCAAAACGTTGGCTTTTGGGTACAGTCCCGAGTCATATGGAGGCAATGAGCGATAGGAGGGGTTTCATCTTTCCCGGTATTGGGAGTTGATGTTGCGATATGCTCGATTGGCTATAACAGGAAGTCCTTGGCCAAGGCTGCTTCAGAGATATACTGGTAAGTGTTATTAGTAGTTTCTCGACCCGTTATGAGCCTTATATCGACATGACTTATCGAGTTACTGGGGTCTGACGTTTGCCACCCCTAGACGAGATATGCGACATATCAGACGAAGCGACCGGACAGTACGGTAGTGTTACTTATTGGAATTGCAGGAGTGTGAGCAGGCTTTCTTGTTGATCTTCTGATCGCTCAATACCCGGGTGGCCGTTACGTTTAGCATACCGCTTGCGGCTAGTGGGTGTTTGATATGATCATCACTTACTGCCGGCGTATTGACGAGTCTTTAGAGTCCTACACAGGGGTTTCCTGGCTCAAGCGAAATGGAGTAGGAGCACATATGTGATATGTGCGGGACCGAGATTAATGCGATATATGATAGCGCATTCTATTCTCGCGATGTGTGACAAGAAAGGTTATATATGATATAGCCGGATTATCGGATCAAGTGTTGATTCGATAAGATGTTACATTATGATATTAGTCGGTTATATGTGATATAGCCGGATTATTAAATCAAGAGTTGATTTAATAATTTAATGTATAATTAAATTATTAAATCAAGATATATTATTACATTAATTAATATTAAGCTCACTTATGATTTCTTTTTCTCACTTTGTGCATATTGTATATATATGTGATATGTATATTTGTGTACATGTTTGTATTATGTTAGGTTACAAATGCAACTAGGGTTTATGAGACTTGAACCATACTAGGGTTATATTTGGGTTTATGTTTATTATTAATGATATTCAAAATTGTGGAATTAGTCATGATTGATATTTTGGAAGAAGCTTGTAGGCTTCTTTGACTAAGTCCACCATTTCGGATATTTCTAAGATATTTGTTAACCTAACTTTAACCCTATCCTATGGTTAAGTCTCTACAAGGGTTAGACATGATATTATCTAACCATGGTTGCATTTCTAACCTAATCTAATTCATTCTTTCATCATCACTTGCTTCATCTTCTTCTTCCTCTAAAGCTTTCTAGCTTTAATGGAAAGTGATGATTTCTTGTCAGAAAATGATTTCTAATGTGAGAAAACTTCCAACTTCATCATCCTCTACTACTTGCCATTTAGTATAGGGTGTTTACTTCACTAATTCCATGATTAGTGAAGAGATAGCTTGGGTTAGTGTCTCCTCGACGTAGATCATCTTCGGCCTCGAAGTCTTCGAAACAAGCATGTTCGTTTCTTCAAGGGAGCCTCTCTAGAGTCCGGAGTTCACGATCGCAGCGAAAGGGACTATTACACGGAGCTATTAAAGTGAAGGACCGGTCTTCAAAGGTTGTATTCCTTGCTCACTAGACTTGCAAAGTGTTTGCATTTATATTTCCGTCGATTTCTAATTAACGATTTGATGTTAGGGTTAGCTAGAACGGCAAAAATTTGAATTTGGCATGGACGATGCCTCCCGAAACCTTGTTGCCGTGCTAGCTAACCCTGCAGCCGATCTCACAAGGTATTGGTGTTGTGTCACTTAAGATAGTATACATGTGCTCACTGGAGGTGAGTACACTGGACGGACTCGCCGAGAACTTCTAGATGGTACTATACCTATCGTCAGATAGAAGTTCTCAGGTGGCATGAGTACAGATTGGTCCTTTGACATGAAGTAGTCATTTATATCGTGTGAGTTCCCACTATACTTTGATTACTACCCTACCACAGCTCAAAGGAGTCGTGCAAACATGTTTTAGTTGGGTACAGTCCTGGGCCACATGGAGGCAGTGGTCGACTGTCAGGGATTTGTCTCTCCTGGTATTAGGAGTCGATGTCGCACTATGTTCAATTAGCTATCACCATAAATCCATGGCCATGGTGGGGGAGATTTACTGATAGTTGATCAGTAGTATCCCAGTTGGTGATGAGCTAGACTCAGACACGACTTATCGGGTTAGTAGGGGTCTGACGTTATCCACCCCTAGATCCGATATGCGATACTCTTTGATGAAGAGACCCGACTGTACAGAGATTGTCGCATTCAGACTCAGTAGGGTAAAGACGCACTTGATTGTCGACCCCCATTTCGACAAATACCTGGGTAGCAGTTACGTACAGCTAATGCCGCTGACGTGTTTGTGGTTAAACCCACTGCCAGCGTATTGTCGAGTCATTAGAGTCCCACACAGAGGGTTTTCCCAATTCAAGCGACAGATGTAGGATCCGTACGGTGGTACGTGCAGGGGTCCGATTAAATACGTGTACGCAGTACACGGATTTTAATCGGACGGTCGATAATACTAGCCGGCTTAGGATTAAACCGGATTATTAAATCATGTTTTGATCTAATAATTTATATATGTATTTTGATGCATGTATTTTAGTATTATTGTTCACTATTCATTTTCTCTCTTTGGTGCTATCCGTATTTTAATACGGATACGCGTATATGTAGCGATACATATACCAGATGAAGTATTCCATATTTATACAGGAATGCTTCTAGAAGGACACCTCATATTTGATTTTTCTTTTTGGAAAATCAAATAGGAAATGAGGTAGCATGTAAGGACATGAAGCATGGGTGCTACATGGTAGAAAGGAATGGCTTGGTTTTTTAAATTATTTATTCATTTGCTTGCATTATTGGTGCATGGTTGATTATATAGTGGCCATTCCTTTTTACCATAAGACTTGATGATTATTTTCTTCTACTCACTTGAGCTCCATAGCTCATGGCTTATGCTTCATCTTCTCCTACACCTTCTTCTTCTTGCTCCCATGTTTGAGCAAGATCCTAAAAAGAAATATTTAGTGGAGTATTCTTACATCACCGGCCATCCAAACCTAGCGGCTTTGGATCGTCGGTTCGAGCCTCCTCCACATTACCTCAGGCGGATCGTCTTCGGCAAGGGTGATCGATGCTCAAGCGCGTTCCCGACGGCTATGAGCTTGGAGGGGTCTTCCACAATTGGATGGACACGCGATGAAGGTTATATTTCTTAACCATGCATGTTTTAGCTTATTAGTTTAGGGTGTTTGGTACGAATCCTCGGGTGTGAGCGTCCGGTGCCCGCAAAAAGTTTTTGTTTTCGCTTCCGCCTCGTCCGCGGCCTCCGCGGGGTGGGCGTCGGATCCCAACATGGTATCAGAGCCACCCAAACACCATAAACTAGTGTTTGACGATGCTTAAGTTTCAAAAACTGAAAACACCAATTTCAAAACCCAGTTTCTGTCGAAATATTTTTGATCTCTAAAATTTTTTTAAACAAGTGCAGAAGCTTACTCTAGACAAGATAGAGACACACAATGAAAATGAGACGAGTCCATCAAGTTTGGCCCGGCGAGGTGCTTATTTTGGCCGACCACACCCATTTACTATTCATGTATAGGGCTCGTTTTCATAGTGTGTGTTGGATTTTGTAAAATAGTATTTTTGGTGTCGTTTGATTTGTCCCAGATTTCACTTTGTGTCATCTTAGCTTTGGGACAACTCGGGAGTTTTAGAAACTCGAAACTTTTGCATCGTCGGTATCTGTGATGTGTATATGTGTTGTTGAACGTCGTCTAATTACTATATGTTCATTTAGACGGGGTTGCACACATTCTGATGTTGCTTGCTTCTGCGGTTATATATATATATATATCTGGTGATGGTTTGTGCGGATTGTCGTGATGGATACCCTTGTGTGCAATGTTAGATGTAAAGTTAAGATTCATTTGTATATTCATTATTGCGGGACGAGCGTCTGATATGTGGACTGCCGTCACTGCCAGTTTGTATATTATTTTGTTGGGGCCGACCGCGTTTTGGTTGATGTCGCCGTTGTGTATATATTTTCTTTTTTGTACTAGGATTACCCGGTGGAGGAGTGCTCGAATAGCCGGGTTTTAGAGGGCAACGGGCCCGCATCTCATGGAGTTGAGACCGGGGGGTCTTACTCTAGAATTGGCGGGCTATTCTCTACACTCATAGGGGGTATAGGTTGACCCACGGAGGGGTGCTCAAGTTACCGGATTCCGTGAAGTGCTGGGTAGCCCACTCACTTTGTTGATTGGGGTTGCCTCGCTTCGGGGATTGGCGGGTAACTTGCTGCACTCGTAGGGGTCTAGGATCTTCATTGCACTGGCTATCCATACGACCGGGGGACATCACATTTCATTTATTGCTCAAATGAAACGCGGGGCTCCTAGATTATCCGCTATTCCATATTGTTGTTTCGCATGCTTATGATGATTTTGTCTGCTGTGATGATTATTATTTGCCTATGATGTTGATATATATATTATATAAATTTAGTAGACGCTTCTATATGTTTTGCATCCGCGCTAGTCCAGCCCTCGCTCTGCCGTTAGTTAAGTAACCTAACGGTGCATGACGGAGCCCCATGGCGAATGTGGATGGCATATAAAAAGCATGTTATTTTGGTTATTTCTTTTGTGGCTTGGAAACATAAAATGATGGGAGCGCATTATCGATATAATGCAAGGAAAAATAAACCTAAATGATATTGTCGGAACCAATTTTAAAACTGCACGGTTTTCTTTAAAACTCATGGTCGTATTCTTTTGCTTTGCATAGAGGTATTCGGTTAGGAATATCCCGCACCTCATTCTATGAGGTCAGAGCCTTGATCCCTTCATTGGGAGTTCGCTCTTAAGAAAAAGTTTATGTTACTAGTTTTAAAATGCGGAGCTTAAACCACTCCATTTCAAAGCCACTCGAGTTTCTTCAACAATATCAAGTTCATTACATTAAAGGTTTTTCGCCAAAAACCAGCCGTAGCTGTCCGTCATTTCAGAAAGGTAGCGCCTAGTATTCGTGCTATGTTTGTTGGCTTCCGTCAAGGCATAGTGTGCGGTAGCTATGTGTTACTTTTCTGTAGCATGGATATGCATTAATTTAGGACAGTCGTACAACCTTGTTGGTATCCGTCAAGGGCGAGTGCTGGTAGGTCCAAATTAATCAGGACAATGATGGGTAGAACTTGACTTGCAACTTATGATTTGTTGGTTTCCATCAAGGTCATAAGCTGCTTGGGGCAAAAACCACATCGGGAGTTTCAAACATACGGGAAACTTTCCAGTCATGCGCATACCTTCTGGAGTGTGGTGACTTGATAGGATTCCATCAGGTTATCACATGATGATAGTTGGGTCCCGATTCCTACTGATGAGTATGTATTACTCCTCAGGAGATTTTTCACTTTAAGGTTTCAAGTTGTAAAGTGTAAATGATCCCGACTAGTTCTTCTTTTAGGATTTGAAGGAGGATTCGAGGATACAGTGGGAGCCATCTTGATCAGATAAAGTGATAACCAATCTAATCTTGATAGAGTGCACGCTGAGTGTTTCTTTTCTCTCTCTCTAGTACAGTGACCCATGACTTACCTTAAAAACTCATGAATCAATTTGACCGAACCTTCTTACACCCTTTGGATTTGATTTGACTTGGTTCACGACAAAGTCGTATGTATCCCTGCCACTCCTACTTTACCCTTTGCATTTCTTCAGAACACGTCATATCACTACGATGATCCATATTACTTGAAATGACCATCGTATAGTTACATACGAACTCGATGTAGTTACTTCTGTTGAGGATGGCCACAGGTTCTGAAGAAATTGAATAGAATTATTCGGTTGTCTCTTCCCTTTACCTTCTCTCAGGTTGCGAGAGCTCCTTGATTAAGAGAGTACACCTGTTATGCTTATTAGATAGTCTTCTTCCAAACCTTAGGCTGGTGCCGAAAGGTAGGGAAGGAAGAAAACCAGTTAGCGCATGGACGGTGTGCAGAAGATAAGATATAGAGATATATAAAGGGATTGAAGTGAGGGCAAAGGAAATTGCGACTACTGTCATGAATCTGGATAATGGAAAAGGCACTACTAGGAATACCTGACCATCCCTTATGAAACATTTTCATGTTTCAGTATTTCTGTGTATATGTAATAGAGAACTGTTTTCCCAGTCAATTCTGACTCCAGGATATGTATTTACCAGATTTTGGTCTCACATCTGTACGGTGTTATAGATGATGAGTAAGAGTAAAATATTGGGAAATGGGCAATTTGATCCTCAATATTGAAATTCGTTGTAATTAGTGATATTGGATTAAATCGTCTGGCTTTTTCTTGACAGCATATATTTGGTTTTGAATAACCGTTATTATGCACCAGATTTTAAAATGAAATATCTGTACATTTATTTTTATAAAGATAGGTACATTTTGAAAATTATGTTGTAAACATTTACCTTTATCAGTTGAGGATAAGGTAAGGTGCATTGAATAACGGTATAAGATATTCTTAACCAAGATACAGTTTTCAATTTACAAGACGCATAATTTGAGTTAGTATACTCTTGGGACTTATACATGGAGGTGTACGTTGTCCAGTGTCCTTCGGGACAAGAGGTTAGTACTCTTACTTCATGCAGGATTACCTATGAGTTCTCTAGTTTTAGACACGCATTAGTAGTAATGCAAGGTCAAAGATTTTGAGAAGTTTATAGGTATAAGAATAAAGTAGAGAACCATACGTTAGAAGTATCGGGATTCTTCGAGGTGATCGAAGATGTAGATATTTATGCTTGGTATTCCATTATAGTAATATCGAGAACTTGATTCTCTTACAGGTTACACATCAGTGGACGCGCTCTATGATAAATAATGCTGTATTGGCATTTTTCCATTAAATGATATGTTAGTTATATGTATGCCCTAGAGGCCATTACTGTACATGCGATGTATATTGTAGTGGATGCTTGGACATATATAGGGAGGACTTTCTTGCTCGACATAATAGTATGCTATCTGGTTGCACTTTATCTTAACATGTTAACAAATACTGTTTTATGATCACATGTTGATAAATCCCTTAGGATAATTACTTGATTATCAGGATTATGATGCAGATCATACTAGTGGGGACAGGGTAGTCGATAAGTACATCCTTCAAATGTTCCTAGTCGTGGGAGTATCGAGACAGGGCATCGGTATTCTAGAGTAGACTAGCGTATGCGCTTCTTGACCCATATGATGGGCGATGGATGATCGCATATCCATTGGTGTTTAACATCTGAGAAGGCATACGGGTGCTCAGTGGAGACTGGGTACACTGAACGGACTCGCCGAGAACTCCTAGATGGTATTATACCCATCGTCGGATAGCAGTTCTCCGGTGACACTGGTACAGGTTAGTCTGTAGACCCGTGATCATCATAGAGTCATGTGTGATTCCCACTGTGCTTTGATTTCCACCATACCACGGTCAAGAGATCATGCTAAAAGGTTGTTTTTGGGTACAGTCCCGAGTCACATGGAGGCAATGAGCGATAGGATGGGTTTCTTCTCTTCCGGTGTTGGGAGTTGATGTTGCGCTATGCTCGATTGGCCATAACAGGAAATCCCTGGCTAGAGTTGCTGAGATTTACTGGTAAGTGTTATCAGTAGTTTCTCGAACCGTTATGGATCTTTCATCGGCATGACTTATCAGGCTATTGGGGTCTGACGTTATACCACCCCCAGGCCATGATATGGGACATATCTGACGAAGAGACCGGACTGTACGGTAGTGTTACTGATTGGATTCGCAGGAGTTATAGCAGGCTTGCTTGTTGATCTTCTGATCGCTCAATATCCGGATGGCCGTTACGTTTAGCAGACCGCTTGTGGCTTGTGGGTGTTTGATATGATCATCACCTACTGCGGGCGTATTGACGAGGCTTTAGAGTCATACACAAAGGTTTCCTGGTTCATGCGAAATGGAGTAGGAGCACATATGTGATATATGCGGGACCGAGATTAATACGAATATGTGATACCGTATTCTATTCTCCCGATATGTGATATCGGGAGGGTATATGTGATATAGCCGGGTTATCGGATCAAGTGTTGATTCGATAAGTTGTTGCATATGATATTAGTCGGTTATATGTAATATAGGCGGATTATTAAATCAAGAGTTGATTTAATAATTTAATGTATAATTATATATTTGATATATTAAATTACTTTGACTAATATTAGCTCACTTAAGATTTCTTTTCTCACTTTATGATAAATTGATATATATGCGATATATGTTAAATGCATTGTTTTCTTTTTGCATAAAATATATATGTGATATATATTATTGTGTCATGCTAGGTTACACATGCAACATATATGTATGAGACTCACACCATGCTAGGATTAAGTTAGGGTTTTATTTGTTTTAAGTAATTCAAACACTTGGATAATGAGTCATGGTATAAGCTTGGAGAAGCTTGTGGAAAACATTGACTTAGTCCACTTGTTTGTCTAGCTTAAGTTATTTTTCAACCCAAACCTTAACTCATAGCTATGGTTAAGTCTCTACAATGGTTAATGGATGACATACACAAACCATGGTTGCATTTCTAACCTCATGAGTTCATTGATCTCTTCATCACTTCTTCTTCTTCCTCACTTGAAAAAGCTTGCTAGTTTTTTCTAAGTGATGGAAACTTGTGAGAAAAATATATCTAAAGTGAGACTACTTCCTACTTCATCATCCTATACTATTAACCATTTAGTTTGGGGTGTTTGCTTCACTAATCTACACAATTAGTGAAGTGATAGCATGAGCTAGTGTCTCCTCGACGTAGATCATCTTCGGCCTCGAAGACTTCGAAGCAAGGTTATTTGTTTCTTCATGGGAGGCTCTCTAGAGTCCGGAAGTTCGTGATCGCAGTGAAGGGACTACTACATGGAGCTATTGAAGTGAAGGACCGGTATACAAAGGTTGCATTCCTTGTTCACTTAGATGTAAAGAGTTTACATATCATGTTTAACCCTAATTCTCTAGTTAAGATCTTGGTTAGGGTTTGTTTAGCACCCCAAAATTTCAAAGTAGCATGGTTGATGCTTGACAAAACCTTGCTAAGGTGCTAAGCTAACCCTACAGTGGTATCAGAGCCAGGCTAGAGCATTAGGCATTGCTTAGGGGAAGTTTAAAGTCCGATCGAACTCCGAAAGTACGAAATGACCCCCTTTCTGGAAATTTTTCAAAAAGTTGGATTTTTCCATGTTAAGAATACTAAAAAAATCATGCAGAAAATTCTATGGACACACCTGAAGAACGAAACCCTAACTCGTCCAAGTGACCGCAGATCCCGGGCCAAAACATGGTTTTGGCGGCGGATCCGCGGCGCCACTTGAGAGGCTTGGGTTGGGCCTTTCAGCTGTTGGTCCGTAGGTACCGGGGAATGCTTCTGGGAACTTTTAATTCTGCTTAAGTTTTGAGCACTCTGGGAATTTTGGGAATTCATTGATTCGATCGAATTATTTAATTTCGTCTAGCTATCTGTGATTGCGATACAATATTTGGAATCCACAAATAGTTATGAGATAACTAGTTTGAATTTTATAAATCTAGCAGTTCAGTCTCATTTGATCGGTTACTATAGGATTTTGATATTGATCAAAAATCCGTCGCAATTACGTAGTGTACGCGGATACTCGCCGGGTAACCTTATTAGATAGCCACGCCCCATAGCCCCGACCAAGTGACTGTAGGAGAACCCCGTCGCTAGAAGCATCCATTCGGGTGCTCGCGGATTTGGTGTTCCGCCTCAGTGCACTTCATCGACGGCATCAGGGGTGCGGCCGTCTACTAAAGTTTCCGACGAGTATTCGATCAGGTTATCGGGAATCTGGTTGAATTACCCAAAAGGTTATTGGAAAGTGTTTTCAATATCGTGACTAAAATGCGGGGTTTATAATTGTTAGGCATGCGATGTCTAAGGAATTCATTTGGTTAGGTATGAAATCCAAAGTATGTGATACATTGGGTGTATGATGTCTAAGCGAGTTGCGGATTCCAACTATTGTAGTTTTTCACTTTCTTTTCTGCGACCGTAAGTGTAATATGTGGTGTATCGCCGGTTTCGGTGCTATATGTCTATGACAATTGGGATACGCATATTTATTTACGTTTATGACATGTGATGTTATGTGTTGCTGTGATATGTTATATTGGATCGTCGTGTTTTGAATAGACGAGAGTTTTTATGTGAGATGAGAGTTTTGGATTTTCATTCATGTAAAATTCATTGTATGTAATATTCTTTTTTCGGGCCATTTCCGAGTTGAGGATAATGTCACTATTGTATATTATTTAATTTTTTGCATTAGGATAGACCCAAGACGGGGAGCATAAGTAATCAGGTTCTAGGGTTCAGTGGGAGATCATCTCGAGGAGTCGAGACTGGGTCTCCTAACTCTAGAATTGGTAGGGTTGCTTGCCGCTCTCGTAGGAGTCTAGGGATGTGGGTTTGGCTATTCATCACGATCATGGAATCCGTATTTTATACTGGCTTAACTTACAACTCGGAATTCCTAGTATATCCAATATTTCATATGTTGTTCTTCTGCTACTGATATTTTGTGATGCGATCATTTGATATGTTCTGAGACGAATGCCTATATTATATATATGAGATATAATAAATATTGATGCTTTCGTTTCTTATCTGATGCTTGGGAAGCATAATAAATGGGATTTCATTAATGGGATTAATGAAATAAAAAGAAACCTAATGATATTGTAGAAACTTGTTTAAAAATGGTAGCTCTAGTTCTTGCTTTGCATAGCAGTATTCCATGTAGAATATCTAGCACCTTATTCAATAAGGAAAGAGCCGAGATCCCTTCACCAGGAGTGACGTCTTTAGCGAAACTAGCAGATGGTACAAACACAGTTTGTCTTTTGATTGCTTCTATAGTTTTTGCTTTGCATAGTGGTATTTGTGAAATATCCTGCACCTTATTCGATAAGGAAAGAGCCGAGATCCCTTCACCGGGAGTGACCTCTTTAACAAAACTAGTAAAAGCCTCAAAAACACTCCTTTCTCAAAATCACTCGATTCTACAACGAGATCAAGTTCATTACGCAAAGGGTTTTCTTAAAAACCTGTCGTAGCCCTCCGTCATTTCAGATATGTACTACTTAGTATTCGTGCTACGTTTGTTTGCCTCCGTCAAGGCATAGTGTGCGGTAGCTAACTAGTGTTTATCTGTTGCATACGATGCGATTGGATTAGGGTAGTCATACGACTTTGTTGGCCTCCGTCAAGGATCGTGCGGGTGGGTTTAATTCAATCATGAAATGTACGGGTTGAACTTGACTAGCAGCCTATGGTTTGTTGGTCTCCGTCAAGGTCATAGGAAGCTAGGGGTAAAATATTATCGGGAATTTCAAGTGTTGATATTTGCAATGATATTGCATAACTTCTATGAGATAGTTGGATCCCGATACCCACTGCGAGTAAGAGTTACTTCTGGGAGGGTTTTACACATGACAATTAGCTGATCAAGTAGGTGTCTAGAAAGGTGTTAACGGGGTTACGCCCCTGGGAAAACAAAGTTTATTTTAATTAGGTCCGTGCGAAAGCACGGGGAACCTCCCTCAAAGTACCAACACTGGCCTGGCCGAAAGATTAGTGAACTTGTAGGGTGTAATTAATATCGGCTAGTCTTACCTTTTAGGGTTTGATGGAAGATTTGACTAAAACAGTGGGAGCCACCCTGATTAGATAAAATAATAACCAATTTAATCTTGGAAGAGCGCACACATATTGTTTTCTTCTCTCTCTCTCCTGGTAGCAATAATGTCATGCCTTAATCAAGATAATAATATGGATGCATTGACCGAACCTCCTTATTCTACTGTGCTAGGGAACGTTGGTTCTGCTCAATCTTATAATTGTTATAATTCCGAGCAAGAAATAGGGGAATATCCGGATTCCCAAACCACCCAATCGAAGAAAGTGCATGTTGATGCATATTCTTCAGGTGTCCTTATTACTGAGAACTGAGAATGGGTGATATGTCTCTAAATGTTAGAGAATGGTGCAATTGTTGCAGCCAAGTCTGTTGGCAGATATCACCTTATATTAAATACATTGATTCTGAACAAATGTTATTACATACCGAACCTGATATATAACATTGCATCAGGTTCTTTAATGAGTTAAAGAAGGATATAATTATGTATTAGAGGATAATGTTGTGAACATTTTCCTGAATCAAGAGTTGATTCGATCAGGCACGTTATATAATAGCATATACGTTCTAAATCAAAGCACAGTTCAAAGTATATAGAACACAGACAAGAGGAGCAATTCATGAATGAACGAATCCTTCTTGAGGCATTGTAGACTAGGTCATATCAATTCGACACGACCATCTAAGTTACATAAGGATGAATATGAGAATCTGTTCGAATTTTCATCTTATGTTACTTGCCAGTCTTGCCTCAAAGGTATATGACCAACATTCCGTTTACTGGAAACAGAGAAAGAGTTAGTGAACTCTTGGGACGGATACATGATGATGTATATGGTCCCATGTCTACAAAAGCCAACCTTGGTTCTTTTAAGAACCAAACGGGTAGAAGTATTAAAGTCCTGCGATGTGATCGAAAAGGCGAATACTTGCGTATGGTATTCCTGGAGTTTCTAAAGGAGAATATGATTCTCTCCCAGCTTACTCCTTTGTATACACCACAGCACAACGGTGTATCGGGACGGAGGTATCGCACCCTATGAGATATGGCGTGCTTTATGATAAGTACTACTGAGTTACCTGTTTCCTTTTGGTGTTATGCGCTTGAGAAGCTGCATACCTATTGAATAGGGTTCCATCCAAATCAGTGCCTACCACTCCATATGAGATATAGAATGGGAAGAGACCATGTCTTAAATGAGTTAAGATATGGGTTGTCCGGAAAAATTTCGAAAGGCTAAATCCGGACAAGCTCAAGGCAAGAACAGTTCTGTAAGTTTCTTAGGATATCCCAAAACATTTGTAAGGGAATATCT
The DNA here is from genome assembly GCA_030015575.1 of Agapanthus africanus. Taxonomy (NCBI): domain Eukaryota; kingdom Viridiplantae; phylum Streptophyta; class Magnoliopsida; order Asparagales; family Amaryllidaceae; genus Agapanthus; species Agapanthus africanus. The sequence continues at coordinate 294,674,825 of JASDDO010000029.1, forward strand.
TCTACCACCCTGAGGAGCAAAGGTGTTTTGTTTCTCGGCATGCCACCTTTTTAGAAAAGGAAATTCTTGTGATGAAATTAGTGGTAATGAGGTTGAACATGAAGAAGTTCAAGCTAGACAAAATAACAGCTGATGATTTGGTGAAACCAAAGGATTCAATAGTCTCCAACGAACATCAGCCTCTCCATGAATCTGGTAAGGGTTCCTCATCCACTTGAGAGATACTACGATCTTCTCGGTAACAGTAGGAGCGAGGATTACATCATGGGATGATGGCCCAACCGGGTTCAGGCAGTTGGAACGTCTGTTTTGATGTGATAGTCAAAGAGTTTGACTTCATCAAAAAGATAGATGAACCTTGTATATATAAGAAGGTTGTAGAGAGTAAGGTTGTCTTACACGTATTGTACGTAGATGACATACTCTTGATAGGAAATGGTTTCCTATGCTACACTCGGTCAAGCTCCTCTTATCACGAGGATTCTCAATAAAAGATTTGGATGATACCTACTACATCTTATTGTTTATGATCTATGGTGATAGATCAAAGTGGATGTTGGGAGTGTCCCAAATCCAGGTACATTAACACAATACTAAAGGGGTTTAGTATGGAAGATTCTAAGCGTGGTGGTTCTCCCACTTACTCATGGATCACCCTTTCCGAAAAGATGTCTCCCAAGACTGATTTGAAGAGAGCTCGCATACAAGGGATGTTAGTTATATATATGCCCTAGAGGCCATTGTTGTAAATATGATGTATATTATAGTGGATGCTTGGATATATATAGAGAGGACTTTCTTGCTCGACATGATAGTATGCTATTTGGTTTCACTTTGTCTTAACATGTTGACTTGTGTTAGTTTACTGTCTTGCTCTCACATGTTGATAAAGCCCTTAGGATATGTACTCGACTACTGGGACTATGATGAGATCATACTAGTGGGGCCACGGTAGTCTATGAGTACATACTATAATTGTTCCTAGTCGAGGGTGTATCGAGACAGGGCATCAATACACCAGAGTAGACTAGCGTATACGCAACTTGACCCATATGATGGGCGATGGATGATCCTATATCCATCAGTGTTTGACATCAAAGATGGTGTACGGGTGCTCAGTGGAGACTGGGTACACTGAACGGACTCGCCGAGAACTCCCAGATGGTATTATACCTCACGTCAGATAGCAGTTCTCTGGTGACACTGGTACAGGGTAGTCTGTAGACCCGAGATCGTCATACAGTCTTGTGTGATTCCCACTGTGCTTTGATTTCCACCTTACCATGTGCAAGAGAGCGTGCAAAACGGTGGCTTTTGGGCACAGTCCCGAATCACATGGAGGCAATGAGCGATAGGAGGGGTTTCGTCTCTCCCGGTATAGGGAGTTGATGTTGTGCTGTGTTCGATTGGCTATAACTGGAAGTCTCTGGCCAGGACTGATATAGAGTGCTACTGGTAAGTGTTATCAGTAGTTTCTCGACCTGTTATGAGTATCACATCGACACAACTTATCGGTTACTGGGGTCTGACATATACTATCCCTAGACTGGATATGCGACATATCAGACGAAGAGACCGGACTGTACGGTAGTGTTACTGATTGGATTCACAGGAGAATGTACAGGCTTGCTTGTTGATCTTCTGATTGCCCAATACCTGGGTGTCTATTACGTTTAGCTGACCGCTTGCAGCTTGTGGGTGTTTGATATGATCATCACCTACTGCCGGCGTATTGACGATTCTTTAGAGTCCTACATAGAGGTTTCTTGACTCAGGAAAAATGGATTAGGAGCACATATGTGATATGTGCGGGACCGAGAATAATACGATATGAGATACCATATTCTATTCTCGCGATATATGATATAACCGGGTCATCGGATCAAGTGTTGATTCGATGAATCGGTACATGTTATATTAGTCGGTTATATGCGGTATAGCCGGATTGTCGGATTAAGTGTTGATTCGATAATTTAATGTATAATTATATATGTGATATATTACATTACATTAACTAATATTGGCTCGCTTTATTGATTCATTTTCTTACCGGATAATACATTGATATATATGTGATATATGTTAAATGTATTATTTTCTTTTGTTACAGAAATATATTATATATGTGATATATAATATTATAACAAGTTATGATTACAAATGCAACATGATTTGTGCAGATTAAACATAGTTAGGGTTTGATTTGGGTTAGCTTTTTCATGAAGCTTCTAGAAGCTTTGTTTTGTTTTAAGCAAAGATATTTTGTTGATATTTTGTGGAAATATTTCCTAACCCAACGCAAACCCTTTACCCTAGTTAAATCTCTACAATGGTTAAAGCCTTTTTTTATTAACCAAGGGTTGCAATTGTAACCATGGGCAATAATTCATTATTCATCACAAAAGGAATTATTCATCTTCTTCTTCCTTAAGCTCTTGAAAAAGCTTTACTAGGTTTTTCTTTTGTGATGATATTGAGTGAGAATTTGAAAACAAATGAGAGCCAAATTCCTACTTCATCATCCTCATCTAATCTAGCCACTTCGATTAGGGTGTTCACTTCACTAATACTTGATTAGAGAAGTGAGAGCTTGAGTTAAAGATTCTTCAAGGTAGATCATCTTCGAAAAGGAAGACTTCAAGCAAGCATGGATCATTCGGCTTGTGGAGCCTCTCTAGAGTCCGGAAGTTCATGGATCGCGGTGAAGGGACTACTACTCGAAGCTTATGAAGCGAAGGAGCGGACTACAAAGGTTGTAATCCCTTTTCTTTAGATGTAAAGTTGTTTACATGCTTTGTTAACCCTAATTATCTATCAAAGATCCTCGCTTTAGGTTGTTCGGCACTTCTAAATTTTAAATTTAGCATGGTTGATACCTTATAGACCCTTGTGATAGTGCCTAGTAACCCTACAGTGGTATCAGAGCCTAGCTAGAGCATTAGGCGACGTGTAGACGAAATTAAAAGTCCGATCTAACCCCGAAACGTCGTATTTGACCCCCTCTATGGAATTTTTTTAAATAGATGGTTTTTTCCGTATTAAAAATACTCAAAAAAATAAGCAGGTGATTCTATGGATAACAGAGAAAGATGAGCCCCTAATTCCCTAAAGTCGCCACGGATCCGTGGCCATAACAGGCTTTTGGCGGCAGTTCCGCGGCCGTATTTGGGTATTAGGGTTAGTTGTTTCTGGGTAACATCTGTAAGTATTACTACATGCTTCTGGGAATTTTTAATATTTCTCATGTGTTACGTTTTCTGGAGATCTTTGGAATTCGTTAATTCGATCGGAAAGTTTAACATCGTTTAGTTTTTCGGGTAATTTGGAACGTGTTAAAAGGTTCGAACGGATATCAATAACTCATTTTTTTCATGACGGAAAACTTTCAAGTGTTGGATTTTCTCTTTTAAATCTTTCGGGAAATCATGCTGGCGTATCTGTGGACCCTCTAGAAGAACGTAACATTAACTCGATTATGTGACCGTCAAAACTTCCACTGAACCCTAGGGTTTGTTGTAGTTTAGCATTGCCACATGTGATGTGTTGGGTTGACCATTCTACGACTAGTTCATTGGCGAAGTGACATATTCTGGGTTTTTTGAACTCCGCTCAAGTGTTGAGCTATTTTGGAAATCTTGGGTATTTGATTATTCGATCGGAAAGTTTGACATTGTCTATTTATCTGGAATGTGATACAATATGTGGAATTCATATAGTTAGGCATAAAATGCGAAATATGTGATATTTCGGATTTAAGATGTCTAAAGAATTTGTGGATTCCAAATGTTGTAGTTTTACACTTTCTTTTCTGTGACCGTAAGCGTAGTATGTGGTGTATCGCCGGCTTCGTTGCTATACATCAACGACAATCGGGATACGCATACTTGCTTACGTTGATGATATGAGATATTATGTGCTGCTGTGATATGTTATATTGGATCGTCGTGTTCTGAGTAGCCGGGGGTTTTATGTGAGATGAGGGTTTTTATTTTCATTCATGTAAAATTCATTTGTATGTAATATTATTTTATTGGGGCACTTCCGGGTTGAGGATGATGTCACCATTGTATATTATTTACTTTTCCGCATTAGGTAGACCCAAGGAGGGGAGTACAAGTAACCGGGTTCTAGGGTCCAGTGGGAGGCCATCTCGAGGAGTCGAGACCGGGTCTCCTAACCCTAGAATTGGCAGTGTTGCTTGCCGCTCTCGTACGGGTCTAGGGATGTGGGTTTGGCTATTCATCGCAACCGTGGAATCCGTGTTTTATACTGGCTGGATGTAAAACATGGACGTCCTAGTATATCCAATATTTCATATGTTATCTTCTGCTGCAATGTTCTGTGATGAGATCATATTAATGCCTGAGACGAATGCTTATATTATATATATATGATGATATATAAATATTGGAGCTTTCGTTTCTTCTGTGATGCTTAGGAAGCATAATTGATGGGAATTATTAATGAGATTAATAAAAGAAAAGAAACCTAAAAGATGTTGTAGAATCAAAACTTTATAAAAAGGGTAGCTACAGTTTTGCTTTGCATAGCGGTATGTATGATATACACTGCACCTTATTCGATGAGGAAAGAGCCGAGATCCCTTCACCGAGAGTGACCTCTTTAGCAAAATTGGCTGATGCTACAAACTCACGGATTAGTTTTTGATTGCTTCTATAGTTCTTGCTTTGCACAACGGTATTTATGAAATATCCTGTACCTTATTCGATGAGGAAAGAGCCGAGATCCCTTCACCGGGAGTGATCTCTTTAGCGAAACTAGAAAAGCCTCAAAAACACTCATTTTCAAAATCACTTGTTTCTACAACGATATCAAGTTCATTACGCTCATGGTTTTCTGAAAAACCTGCGTGGCCCTCCGTCATTTCAGATAGACACTAGTTAGTATTCGTGCTGCGTTTGTTGACCTTAGCCATGGCGTAGTGTATGGTAGCTAATTAGTATTTATCTGCTAAAAAATGTGATGTGATTGAGTTAGGGTAGTCGTACGAATTTGTTGACCTTAGCTAAGGATCGTACGGGTGGGTTTAATTCAATCGAGAAATGACGGGTTGAACTTGGCTAGCACTTATAATTTGTTGACCTTAGCCAAGGTCATGAGTTGCTAGGGGCAAAAACATTATCGAGAATTTCAAGTGTTGAAATTTACAATGAGATTGCATACCTTCTATGAGATAGTTGGATCCCGATACCTACTGCGAGTAAGAGTTACTCCTGGGAGAATTTTACATAGGACAATTAACCGATCAAGTAGGTGACTAGAAAGGTGTTTACGGGGTTAAGCCTCTGGGAAAACGAGGTTTATTTTAATTAGTTCCGTGCGAAAGCACGGGGAACCTCCCTCAAAATACCAACACTGATCTGGCTGAAAGATTGACAAACTTGTAAGGTGTAATTAATCCCGGCTAGTCTTTCTTTTTAGGGTTTGAAGGAAGATTTGATAAAAACAGTGGGAGACATCATGATTAGATAAGATAATAACCAATCTAATCTTGCAAGAGTATACGCTAAAGTGTTTTCTTCTCTCTCTCTCCAGGTAGCGACCAAGTCAGGCCTTAATCAAGATAATAACATGGATATATTGACTAAACCCGCTTATTATACTGAGCAGGGGAACGTTGGTCCCATTCTTTCTTATAAGTGTTATAAGACTGAGCAGGAAATAGGAGAATATCTGGATTCTCACGCCGCCCAAACAAAGAACAAGCATGCTGATGCATCTTCTTCAGGTGTGTTTGTTATCGAGAACTGTTTCTCAGTTAACTCTATATCCTGGGTATTAGATACCGGATCAGGATCCCACATATGTAATATGTTATATGGGCTACGTAAAGGTAGAGAACTGGGAATGGGTGATCATTCCGTAAGAGTAGGGAATATTGCAGATGTTGCAGCCAAGGCTGTTGGAGAATATCACCTTGTGTTACCAAAAGGTAATACATTGATTCTAAACGAATGCTATTACATTCCGACCCTGATATGCAATATTATATCATTTTCTTTATTGAATAAAGAAGGATATAATTTTGTAATACAGGATAATGTTATGAACATATTCCTGAAACAAAAGTTGATAGGATCAGGATCGTTAAATAATGGCATGTACGTTCTAAATCAAACTATAATTCTTAATGTACAAAACAAAAACAAAAGGAAAAGTTCAGAAATGAACGAATCCTTCTTATGGCATTGTAGACTGGGTCATATCAATGCGACACGGCTAGCTAAGTTACATAAGGATGGATATTTGAATCCGTTTGAATTATCATCTTATGATACTTGCCAGTCATGTCTCAAAGGCAAGATGACCAAAACTCCATTTAGTGGACACGGAGAAAGAGTTACAGAACTCTTGGGGCTGATACATAGTGATGTATATGGTCCCATGTCTACACATGCCAGGAACGGTTCTTCCTACTTCATTACATTCACTGACGATCTTTGAAGATACGGACATGTGTTCCTGATGAAACACAAGTCTTAAGCTTTTGAGAAATTCAGAGAATATAAGCACGAAGTGGAGAACCAAACGGGTAAAAGTATTAAGATCTTTCGATCTGATCGAGGAAGAGAATACTTGAGCAATGAGTTTCTGGACTATCTAAAAGAGAATGAGATTCTCTATCAGCTTACACCTCCCTATACACCACAGCACAACGGTGTATCGGAGCGGAGGAATCGCACCCTATTAGATATGGTGCGCTCTATGATGAGCAATGCTGAGTTACCTATTTCCTTTTGGAGGTATGCGCTTAAGACAGCCATATGCCTATTGAATAGAGTTCCAACCAAATCGGTGCCTACCACTCCATATGAGATATGGAATGGGAAGAGACCATCTCTTAAACCAGTTAAGATATGGGGTTGTCCGGCCTATGTTAAAAAGAAAAATCCGGATATGCTCGAGGCAAGATCAGCTCTTTGCAAGTTTATGGGATATCCAAGCAATTCGTATGGATATCTATTGTACCACGGTGAACAACAAAATGTGTTTGTTGCTCAACATGCCACCTTTTTAGAAAAGGAATTTCTTGCAAAAGAAATTAGTTGCAAAGAGGTAGAGCTGGAAGAAGTTCCAGCACCACAAACTACAACTGATGATTTATTAGAACCAGAAGATTCAGTAGTACCCAACGAACCCCAGCCTCTCCGCCGATCTAGTAGGATTCCTCATCCACCTGAGAGATACTACGGTTTTCTCGTTGATGGTGGGAGAGAGGATTGCATCATGGAAGATGATGACCCAACTAGTTTCGAGCAGGCCATCACGAGTAGGGACTCTTTGAAATGGCTGGATGCAATGCGATCTGAGATGGAATCCATGTACACCAACAAAGTATGGACTTTGGAAGTTGCTCCTGAAGGGGTAAACCCCATTGGGAGCAAATGAATCTTTAAGAAGAAACTTGGTGTAGATGGAAAAGTTGAGACTTTCAAAGCTAGACTTGTTGCAAAGGGTTTTCGTTAACGACCAGGTGTGGATTATGACGAAACCTTTTCTCCAGTAGCTATGCTTAAGTGCATCCGGATCTTACTTGCCATTGCTGCATACCATGACTAGAAATCTAGCAAATGGATGTCAAGACAGCCTTTCTAAATGGTGATTTAGAAAAGTACGTGTACATGACTCAGCCAGAGGGCTTTGTAGACAGTGGGAGCAGCGGAAAGGTGTGCAAGCTGCTTAAATCCATTTACGGGTTAAAGCAAGCATCGCGGAGTTGGAACATCTTCTTTGATGTTGTAGTCAAAGAGTTTGACTTCATCAAAAACGTAAATGAACCTTATATATATAAAAAGGTTGCAGAGAGTAAGGTTGTCTTCCTCGTATTGTACGTCGATGACATACTCTTGATAGGAAATGATGTTCCTATGCTGCAATCGGTCAAGCTCTTCTTATCACAAAAATTCTCTATGAAAGATCTAGGTGATGCCTCCTGCATACTGGGAATAATGATCTATAGAGATAGATCTAAACGGATACTGGGATTGTCCCAATCCAGGAACATTGACACCATACTAAAGAGGTTTAGTATGGAAGAATCTAAACGTGGGAACCTACCCACGATCTCTGGACTCACTCTCTCCAAAGAGATGTCTCCCAAGACTGATTTGGAGAGAGCTCGCATGCAAGGGATACCCTATACTTCGGCAGTAGACTCTATCATGTATGCGATGCTATGTACCAGACCCGATATAGCATACTCATTCGGTATAGTGAGTAGGTATCAAGCACATCTTGGAGAGAGTCACTAGATAGCTGTGAAGAACATTCTCAAGTACTTGAGAAAACTAAGGAGATGTTCTTGGTGTATGGTAACGGAGAAATCCAGGTGGAGTACTTTAGTGATTCAAGCTTCCAAAGTGATAAGGACGACTCCAAGTCGCACTCGGGGCGGTGTGTTGGAAGAGTTCCAAACAGGAAACCGTTGCAGACTCGACGATAGAGGCTGAATACATCGCTGCCAACAATGCTGCAAAAGAGGCTGTCTGGATGAAGAAGTTCACTACTGAACTTGGTGTGGTTCCATCCATTGTGTTAGTTATATGTATGCCCTAGAGACCATTACTATACATAGGATGTATATTGTAGTGGATGCTGGGACATATATAGGGTGGACTTTCTTGCTCGACATGATAGTATGCTATCTTGTTGATCTTTACCTTAACGTGTACACTGATTGTCTCTCTGTTACATGTTGGTAAAGCCCTTAGGACGTGTACTTGACTACCTGGACTATGATGCGGATCATACTAGTGGAGACATGGTAGTCTATAAGTACATCCTTCAAAGTCCCTAGTTGTGGGTATATCGAGACGGGGCATCGATATACCAGAGTAGACTAGCATATACCTTCTCGACCCATACAGATGGGCGATGGATGATCCCATATCCATTGGTGTTTGACATCAGAGATGATATACGGGTGCTCAGTAGAGACTGGGTACACTGGACGGACTCGCCGAGAACTCCCAGATGGTATTATACCTCACGTCAGATGGCAGTTCTCTGGTGACACTGGTACAGAGTAGTTTGTTGACCCGAGATCGTCATAGAGTCTTGTGTGGTTCCCACTGTGCTTTGATTTCCATCTTACCACGTCCAAGAGGGCGTGCAAAACGGTGGTTTTTGGGTACAGTCCCGAGTCACATGGAGGCAATGAGCGATGGGAGGGGATTCGTCTCTCCCGGTATAGGGGGTTGATGTTGCGCTGTATTCGATTGGCTATAACCGGAAATCCCTGGCCAGGGTTGCTGAGATTTACTGGTAAGTGTTACCAGTAGTTTCTCAAACTGTTATAGACCTTATATCGACACGACTTATCGAGCTATTGGGGTCTGACGTTTACCACCCCTAGGCGAGATATGCGACATATCAGACGATCAGACCGGACTGTACGGTAAGTGTTACTGGTTGGATTCACAGGAGTGTGAGCGGGCTTGCTCGTCGATCTTCTCATCGCTCAATACCCGGGTGGCCATTACGTTTAGCAGACCGCTTGCGGCTTGTGGGTGATTGATATGATCATCACCTGCTGCTGGCGTATTGACGAGTCTTTAGAGTCCTACACAGAGGTTTCCTGGCTCAAGCGAAACGAAATAGGAGCGCATATGAGATATGTACGGGACCGAGAATGATACCAGTATGTGATACTGTATTCGATTCTCACGATTTGTGACATTGATCGGTTATATGCGATATAGCCGGGTTATCGGATCAAGTGTTGATTGGATAAGTTGTTACTATTGATATTAGTCGGTTATATACGATATGACCGGATCATTAAATCAAGCGTTGATTTAATGATTTAATGCATAATGATATATTTGATATATTACTTTGCATTAACTAGTATCGGTTCACTTAAGATGGATTTTCTCACTCGCATGTGCACATCGTATATGTGATATATTTTTGTGCACTTGATTGTATCATGTTTGATGATGCAAGATTTCTAGGGTTTGTGTAAAGAATTAAACCTTGGTTAAGTAAATGGTTAGGGTTTTATTTATTTATTCATTCATTTATCTATTTATTTTTGGATGAAAAGAATGAGAAAAGAAAACATATGGTTGCTTTCTTAGAAGCTTCATCAAGCTTCATGCAACTTTGACCAAAGCAACCATTCTTGTCTTCTTCTCTAACCCTAACCATTCAACCTAACTCAAGTTAATTCTCTACACTTTACCATGGTTAAAATTATGATAAGAATTCATTTTCTTTTCTTTTCTATTATTCTTATCATAACATTATCATCTTCTTCTTCTTCATCTTCATGAAGAAAACCTTGACTTCATCAATGGTGAATTGATGAAATGAGTGAGAAATCCAATTCTAAAGTGAACCCACTTCCTATTTCTTCATCCTCTACCTCTTGCCAAGTAGTATAGGGTGTTTCCTTCATAAGTTTTCATGGCTTGGTGAAGGTGGAGCTTGATCTAGTGATGCCTCGACGTAGATCATCTTCGGTATCGTCGTCGATGACCTAGCCCGCTCTTTCTCTGATGAAGCCGATGCTAGAGTCATGGTTCGATTTGGACAGCGGAGAGGACTTCATCATGGAGCTATGGAGGTGGAGAAACGGATCTACAAAGGTTGTATTTCTGTTCTTTTAGTTTAGTTGTAGACTAGTTTCATTTGTCGCCTAAACTTCTAGCCAACGATCCGTATTAGGGTTTCTCGGCACCCGTAAAATTTGAAATTGGCATGGTTGATGCCTTGTGAGACCTCTTCGGAGTGCCTAGGAACCCTACAGTGGTATCAGAGCCTAGCTAGAGCCTTAGGCGATGTGTAGACGACATTTGAAACCCGATCGAACCAAAACCCTAACCCCAAAATAGCTCTCTGGACTTTTTCTAAAAACTGGGATTTTTCCAGATTAAAAATGCTTTAAAAATTCAGCAGGGAATTCTAAGAATTACGGCGCAAAATTTTTCTCATTCTCCCTCTAATGCGTGGCGGAACCGCGGCATAAGCCTAGCTTATGCGGCGGTTCCGCGGCTAAAGTGTGACGTCACGCTTCCAATTTTGCACAGTAACTTCTTTTATTCAGTGCTGAGTTCTCTGGGTATTTTTAAATATTATTCAAGAGTTGAATTTTCTGGGGTTGTTTTGGGGATTCGATAATTCGATCGGATTATCAGATTTTGTCTATGTGGCTTTCCGGATAAATTTTAGAATATGTTAAAAAAGTTCGACCGGATATAAATACCCAATTTTTCCCCTGTCGGGAAATTTCCAAGTGTTGGATTTTTCCGTAGTTTAACGACGTTCTAAGTAGTGCAAGTAACGCGATGGACCCTCTAGAAGACAACAAACCTTAACTCGATTATGTGACCGTCTTGAACTGCCCTTTGAACCTTCGGGTTTGGGGCAGTACGGCGTGCCACATGTGAGGCGTTGGCTTGACCCTTCTACGGCTGGACCGTTGGTACTGAGGCACGAACTGAATGTTGTTAGACTTGTTTCATGTGATGAGCTGTATCGGGAAAACTTGGGTGTTCGATTGTTCGATCGGAAAGTTTAACATTTTCTATTTATCCGGAATGTGATACAACAATTGGAATTCACAAGAAGTTATGAGATAACTGAATGAATGTTATAAACATAGCACTTTAGTCTCACTTGATCGGTTGCCACAGAATTTTGATGTGATCAAAAGTCCGTCGCAATCACGTAGCGTACGCGGATACTCGCCGGGTAAACTTAATAGACAGCCTCACTCCATAGCCCTGACCAAGTGACTGTAGGAGAACCCCGTCGCCGAAAGCATCCGTCCGGGTGCTCGCGGTAGCGGTGTTCCGCCTTGGTGCACTTCGTCGACGGCATTAGGGGTGCGGCCGTCTACTGAAGTTTGCGACGAGCATTCGATCAGGATGTCGGGAATCTTGTTGAATTGCCCGACTTGATATTGAAAAGAGTTTTCGATTTTGAGACTAAAATGCGGGGTTTATAATTGTTAGGCATGCGATGTCTAAGTAATTCATTTGATTAGGCATGCGATGTCTATGGAGATTGCAGATTCCAACTGTTGTAGTTTTACACTTTCTTTTCTGTGACCGTAAGTGTAATATGTGATATCGCCGGTTTCGTTGCTATATGTCAACGACAATTGGGATGCGCATATTTACTTACGTTGATGACATGTGATGTTATGTGTTGCTGGATATGTTATATTGGATCGTCGTGTTTGAATAGCCGGGGGTTTTTATGTGAGATGAGTGTTTTTCATTTTCATTCATGTAAAAACTTGTATGTAGTATTCTTTATTGGGGCACTTCCAGGTTGCGGAAGATGTCACCCTTTGTATATTATTTACTTTTCCGCACTAGGATAGAACCAAGGAGGGGAGCACAAGTAACCGGGTTCTGGAGTCCAGTGGGAGACCAACTCGAGGAGTCGAGTCTGGGTCTCCTAACTCTAGAATTTGTAGGGTTGCTTGCCGCTCTCGTAGGGGTCTAGGGGGTGTGGGTTTGGCTATTCATCACGACCGTGGAATCCGTGTTTTATACTGGCTCGTATTGAATACACGGACGTCCTAGTATATTCAATATTTCATATGTTTCTTCTGCTGTGATATCTGTGATGTGATCATGTGATGTTCTGTGATGGATACTGTATATAGTATATATGATATATTATATAGATGTTACTTATGTTTTACACCCGCGCTAGCCCTGCCCTGCTCTGTCGTTAGTCACCTAACCTAACGGTGCACGAAGGGACATCGAGGCGAATGCGGATGGCATAAGTGTACGTCATATTTATCTGTCATGTTTAGGTAACTTAAATGATGGGACTTCATTAATGTGATTAATGAAATAAAAGAAACCTAAAGATGTTGTAGAATCAAATTTCAAAAATAAAACAGGTAGCTACAGTTCTTGCTTTGCACAGCGGTATATATGATATATCCTGCACCTTATTCGATGAGGAAAGGACCGAGATCCCTTCACCGGGAGTGACTCCTTTAGCAATAACTGGCAGATGCTACACACTCGGTTTGTCTTTTGATTGCTTTTAAGTGTTTTTGCTTTGCACAGTGATATATATGATATTTCCCGCACCTCATTCAACGAGGAAAGGACCGACGATCCCTTCACCGGGAGTGACTCCTTTAGCAAAACTAGAAAAGCCTAAAAAACACTCCATTTTAAAATCATTTGATTCTACAACGATATCAAGTTCATTACGCAATAGGTTTTCAGAAAAACCTGTCGTAGCCCTCCGTCATTTCAGATAAGTAGTAGTTAGTATTCGTGCTACGTTTGTTGTCCTTTGTCAAGGCGTAGTGTGCGGTAGCTGACTGGTGCTTATCTGCTTATGCATATGATGCAGATTGGATTAGGGTAGTCGTGCGACCTTGTTGGCCTTTGTCAAGGGCCGTGCGGGTGGGTTTGATTCAATCAGGAAATGACTGGTTGAACTTGACTAGCATCCTATGGTTTGTTGGCCTTTGTCAAGGTCATAGGAGGTTAGGGGCAAAATATTATCGGGAATTTCAAGTGTTGAAATTTGCAATGAGATTGCATACCTTCTATGAGATAGTTGGATCCCGATACCCGCTGCGAGTAAGAGTTACTCCTGGGAGAGTTTTACACATTACAATTAGCCGATTAAGTAGGTGTCTAGAAAGGTGTCAACGAGGTTACGCCTCTGGGAAAACGAGGTTTACATTAATTAGGTTCGTGCGAAAGCACGGGGGACCTCCCTCAAAGTACCGACACTGGCCTGGCTGAAAGATTGGCGAACTTGTAGTGTGTAATTAATCCCGGCTAGTCTTTCCTTTTAGGGTTTGAAGGAAGATTTGATAAAAAACAGTGGGAGCCATCCTGATTAGATAAAATAATAACTAATATATTCTTGTAAGAGCGCACGCTGAGTGTTTTCTTCTCTCTCTCTCCAGGTAGAGACAATATCACGCCTTAATCAAGATAATAATACGAAATATTGACCGAACCCGCTTGTTATACTGAGCTGGGGAACGTTGGTCCCGCTCCAACTTATAATTGTTATAAGACAGAGCAGGAAATTGGGGATTACCAGAATTCCCGTGCCGCCCAAACGAAGAGAGTGCATGCTGATGCATCATCTTCGGGTGTGTTCGTTACACAGAACTGTTTCTCAGTATACTCTACGTCCTGGGTATTTGATACCAGATCAGGATCCCTGATATGTAATCTGTTTCATAGGGCTACAGAGAGGTAGAGAACTGAGAACGGGTGATAAGTTTCATGAGGCAGAAAATGGGGCAAGTGTTGCAGCCAAGTCTGTTGGTCACTGTCACCCTGTATCCCAAATACATTGATTCTGAACAAATGTTATTAGATACCGAACCTGATATACAAAATCATATCAGTCTCTTTATTAGTAAAGAAAGGATATAATTTTGTATTGATGGATAATGTTTTGAACATTTCCTATATCAAAAGTTGATCGGTTCAGGCGCGTTATCTAAAAGCATTGATGTTCTAAATCAAACTACAGTTCTTTAGTATACGGAACACACACAAGAGGAAGAGTTCAGAAATGAACGGATTCTTCTTAAGGTATTGTAGACTAGGTCATATCAATGCGATCCGACTAGCTGAAGTTACATTTAGATGCATATTTAAATCAGTTTGAATTTACATCTTATGAAACTTGCCAGTCATGTCACAAAGATAAGATGACCATAGCTCTGTTTATTGGAAACAGAGAAAGAGTTAGTGAACTCTAGGGATTGATACATGCTGATTGATGGAAGGTCCCCTGTCTACACATGCCAAGACCGGTTCTTTTACTTCATTACATTCTCTGATGATCTCTCAAGATTCAGACATATGTTCCTGTTGAAACACAAGTCCGAACCTTTTGAGATATTCACAGAATATAAGCTAGAAGTAGAGAACCAATACGGGTATAAGTGTTATGTCCTTTGATGAGGTCAAGGAGGAGAATACTTGAGCACGGAATTCTTGGACTTTTCTAAAGGAGAATGAGATTCTCTCTCAGCATTACTCCTCCGTATACACCATAGCACGATGGTATATCGGGGCGGAGCAATCACACCCTATATGATAAGGTGTGCTCTATGATGAGTACTACTGAGTTACCTATTTCCTTATAGAAGTTATGCACTTGAGAAGCTGCATACCTATTGAATAGGGTTCAAATCAAATCCGTTGCCTACCGCTTCATATGTGATATGGAAAGGGAAGAGCCCATATCTTAAGTTGGTTAAGATTTGGGGTTGTCCGGGCTATGAATAAAAGCATAATCCGGACAAGCTCGAGGCAAGGTCTGTTATGTACAACTGGAAAGGTTCCAGCTATACAAACTACAGCAGATGATTTGATAAAACCAAAGGATTCAATAGTTACCAACGAACCTCAGCCACTCCGCCGATCTAGTAGGGTTCCTCATCCACCTGAGAGATACTTCGATTTGTCTATGACAGTGGGAGCGAGGATTGCGTCATGAGATGATGACCCAACTAGTTTCGAGCAGGCCATCAGGAGTGCGACTCTGTAAGAATGGCTGGATGCTAAGTGATCTGAGATGGAATCCATGTACACCAACCAAGTATGGACTTTGGTTGCTATATCTGAAGGGTTAAATCCCCATCAGGAGCAAGTATATCTTGAGAAGATTACTTGGTGTAGATGGAAAAGTTGAGACTTTCAAAGCTAGACTTGTTAAAGGTTTTCGTCATCGACCAGGCGTGGATAATGATGAAACCTTTTCCAGTGGCTATGCTTAAGTCCATCCAGATCCTACTTGCCACGGCTACATACCATGACTATGATATTTGGTGGTTGGGTGTCATGACAGCTTTTCTAAATGATGTTTTAGAAGAGAGCGTCTATAAGTACACAGCCAGAGGGCCTCGTAGACAGTGGGAGCAGCGGAAACGTGTGCAAGGTGCTTTATAGGATAAAGCAGGCATCGCGGAGTTGGAACATATGTTTTGATGTGTTAGTCAAAGAGTTTGACATCATCGAAATGGTAGATGAACCTTGTATAAACAAAAAGGTAGTAGGGAGTATGGTGATGATCCTCGTAGAGCACGTGGATGACATACTCTTGATAAGAAAGGAGTTTCCTATGCTACGCTCGATCAATCTCCGCTTATCATAATGATTCTCCATATAGGATCAAAGTGATACCTACTAAATCCTGGGTTTTGGATCTATGAGATAGATCTAATTGGATGTTAGGATTCTCACTAGTTGTAATGAGATGGTATCAATCGATCCTGGGGAGAATCACTGGAAGGGTTCCAGGGTGATAAGGACGACTGAATGTCAGTCACAGGCATTGTCTTTACCCTCAGTAAAGGGACGGTATGTTGGAAGGGTTCCAAGCTAGATATCGTGACATACTAGACGATTAAAGGCTCGATACGTCGCTACTTAAGATGCTACCAAAGAAGTAGTCTGGATGTATATTTGTTCATGAGATGAACTTAGTTCCTCCCATTGTGTGACAATGGAGTTGTGGCTTATGCTAAGGAACGCCCGTCCCATCAGTGATCCAGACATATTCTAAGGCAGTATCACCTGATCATGGAGATAGTTGATCTCCAGGGTGATCGAGATTAGGAGAGTAGACTCAGAGGACAACACGGCGGATCCACTCACAAAGGCCTTTTCCCAGAGAGAGACTTTTATGGGATGGTTGAGTATGAGATACTACAACCGCTGCTATCAGATGGTCCTAGTGCAAGTGGGAGATTGTTAGTTATATATATGCCCTAGAGACCATTACTATACATAGGATGTATATTGTAGTGGATGCTGGGACATATATAGGGAGGACTTTCTTGCTCAACATGATAGTATGCTATCTGGTTGATCTTTACCTTAACGTGTACACTGATTGTCTCTCTGTTACATGTTGGTAAAGCCCTTAGGATGTGTACTTGACTACCTGGACTATGATGCGGATCATACTAGTGGGGACATGGTAGTCCATAAGTACATCCTTCAAAGTCCCTAGCCGTGGGTATATCGAGACGGGGCATCGATATACCAGAGTAGACTAGCGTATACCTTCTCGACCCATACAGATGGGTGATGGATGATCCCATATCCATTGGTGTTTGACATCAAAGATGATATACGGGTGCTCAATAGAGACTGGGTACACTGGACGGACTCGCCGAGAACTCCCAGATGGTATTATAACTCACGTCAGATGGCAGTTCTCTGGTGACACTGGTACAGAGTAGTCTGTTGACCCGAGATCGTCATAGAGTCTTGTGTGGTTCCCACTGTGCTTTGATTTCCATCTTACCACGTCCAAGAGGGCGTGCAAAACGGTGGTTTTTGGGTACAATCCCGAGTCACATGTAGGCAATGAGCGATAGGAGGGGATTCGTCTCTCCCGGTATAGGGGGTTGATGTTGCGCTGTGTTCGATTGGCTATAACCGGAAATCCCTGGCCAGGGTTGCTGAGATTTACTAGTAAGTGTTACCAGTAGTTTTTCAAACTGTTATAGACCTCATATCGACACGACTTATCGAGCTATTGGGGTCTGACGTTTACCACCCCTAGGCGAGATATGTGACATATCAGACGATCAGACCGGACTGTACGGTAAGTGTTACTGGTTGGATTCACAGGAGTGTGAGCGGGCTTGCTCGTCGATCTTCTCATCGCTCAATACCCGGGTGGCCGTTACGTTTAGCAGACCGCTTGCGGCTTGTGGGTGATTGATATGATCATCACCTACTGCCGGCGTATTGACGAGTCTTTAGAGTCCTACATAGAGGTTTCCTGGCTCAAGCGAAACGAAATAGGAGCGCATATGAGATATGTACGGGACCGAGAATGATACCAGTATGTGATACTGTATTCGATTCTCGCGATTTGTGACATTGATCGGTTATATGCGATATAGCCGGGTTATCGGATCAAGTGTTGATTGGATAAGTTGTTACTATTGATATTAGTCGGTTATATACGATATGACCGGATCATTAAATCAAGCGTTGATTTAATGATTTAATGCATAATGATATATTTGATATTTATTTTGCATTAACTAGTATCGGTTCACTTAAGATGGATTTTCTCACTCGCATGTGCACATCGTATATGTGATATATTTTTGTGCACTTGATTGTATCATGTTTGATGATGCAAGATTTCTAGGGTTTGTGTAAAGAATTAAACCTTGGTTAAGTAAATGGTTAGGGTTTTATTTATTTATTCATTCATTTATCTATTTATTTTTGGATGAAAAGAATGAGAAAAGAAAACATATGGTTGCTTTCTTAGAAGCTTCATCAAGCTTCATGCAACTTTGACCAAAGCAACCATTCTTGTCTTCTTCTCTAACCCTAACCATTCAACCTAACTCAAGTTAATTCTCTACACTTTACCATGGTTAAAATTATGATAAGAATTCATTTTCTTTTCTTTTCTATTATTCTTATCATAACATTATCATCTTCTTCTTCTTCATCTTCATGAAGAAAACCTTGACTTCATCAATGGTGAATTGATGAAATGAGTGAGAAATCCAATTCTAAAGTGAACCCACTTCCTATTTCTTCATCCTCTACCTCTTGCCAAGTAGTATAGGGTGTTTCCTTCACAAGTTTTCATGGCTTGGTGAAGGTGGAGCTTGATCTAGTGATGCCTCGACGTAGATCATCTTCGGCATCGTCGTCGATGACCTAGCCCGCTCTTTCTCTGATGAAGCCGATGCTAGAGTCATGGTTCGATTTGGACAGCGGAGAGGAATTCATCATGGAGCTATGGAGGTGGAGAAACGGATCTACAAAGGTTGTATTTCCGTTCTTTTAGTTTAGTTGTAGACTAGTTTCATTTGTCGCCTAAACTTCTAGCCAACGATCCGTATTAGGGTTTCTCGGCACCCGTAAAATTTGAAATTGGTATGGTTGATGCCTTGTGAGACCTCTTGAGAGTGCCTAGGAACCCTACATTGAGCATCCAATACCTTTGTATTGTGATAACAATGGAGCTGTGGCTTTGGCCAAGAAACCTAGGGCCCATCAGAAGTCCAGATATATTCTGAGGCGGTATCACCTGATCCGGGAGATAGTTGATCGCCGGGAGATCGAGGTCAGGAGAGTTGATACGAAGGACAACACTGCGGATCCACTCACGAAGGCCATTCCCCAGACACAGTTTGAGAGACTCTTCAGGATGTTGGGTATAAGATACTACAACAGCTGGCCTTAGTGCAAGTGGGGGATTGTTAGTTATATATATGCCCTAGAGGCCATTATTGTACATATGATATATATTATAGTGGATGCTTGGATATATATAGAGAGGACTTTCTTGCTCTACATGATAGTATGCTATTCGGTTTCACTTTGTCTTAACATGTTGACTTGTGTTAGTTTACTGTCTTGCTCTCACATGTGATAAAGCCCTTAGGATATGTACTCGACAACTGGGACTATGATGAGATCATACTAGTGGGGCCATGGTAGTCTATGAGTATATCCTATAATTGTTCCTAATCGAGGGTGTATCGAGACAGGGCATCGATACACCAAAGTAGACTAGCGTATACACATCCTGACCCATATGATGGGCGATGGATGATCCCATATCCATCGGTGTTTGACATCAAATATGGTGTACGGGTGCTCAACGAAGACTGGGTACACTGAACGGACTCGCCGAGAACTCCCAGATGGTATTATACCTCACGTCAGATGGCAGTTTTCTGGTGACACTGGTACAGGATAGTCTGTAGACCCGAGATCGTCATAGAGTCTTGTGTGATTCCCACTGTGCTTTGATTTCCACCTTACCATGTCTAAGAGGGCGTGCAAAACGGTGGCTTTTAGGCACAGTCCCGAATCACATGGAGGCAATGAGCGATAGGAGGGGTTTCGTCTCTCCCGGTATAGGGAATTGATGTTGTGCTGTGTTCGATTGGCTATAACTGGAAGTCCCTGGCCAGGGCTGTATAGAGTGCTACTGGTAAGTGTTATCAATAGTTTCTCGACCTGTTATGAGCCTCACATCGACACGACTTATCGGTTACTGGGGTCTGACGTATTCCACCCCTAGACTGGATATGCGACATATCAGACGAAGAGACCGACTGTACGGTAGTGTTACTGATTGGATTCACAGGAGAATGTATAGGCTTGCATGTTGATCTCCTGATCGCTCAATACCTGGATGGCTGTTACGTTTAGTTGACCGCTTGAAGCTTGTAGGTGTTTGATATGATCATCACCTACTGCCGGCGTATTGACGATTCTTCAGTGTCCTACACAGAGATTTCTTGACTCAGGCAAAACGGAGTAGGAGCACATATGTGATATGTGCGGGACCGAGAATAATACGATATGAGATACCGTATTCTATTCTCGTGATATATGATATAGCCGGGTCATCAGATCAAGTGTTGATTCGATGAATCGGTACATGTTATATTAACCGGTTATATGCGGTATAGCCAGAATGTCGGATCAAGTGTTGATTCGATAATTTAATGTATTATTATATATGTGATATATTACATTACATTAACTAATATTGGCTCGCTTTATTGATTCATTTTCTCACCGGATAATACATTGATATATATGCGATATATGTTAAATGTATTATTTTCTTTTGTTACAAAAACATATTATATATGTGATATATAATATTGTAACAAGTTATAATTATAAATGCAACATGATTTGTGGAGATTAAACATAATTAGGGTTTGATTTGGGTTAGCTTTTTCATGAAGCTTCTAGAAGCTTTGTTTTGTTTTAAGCAAAGATATTTTGTTGATATTTTGTGGAGATATTTCCTAATCCAACCCAAACCCTTTACCCTAGTTAAATCTCTACAATGGTTAAAGACTTTCTTTATTAACCAAGGGTTGCAATTATAACCTTGGGCAATAATTCATTATTCATCACAAAAGGAATTATTCATCTTCTTCTTCCTTGAGCTCTTGAAAAAGCTTTACTAGGTTTTTCTTTTGTGATGATATTGAGTGAGATTTTGAAAAAAAATGAGAGTCAAATTCCTACTTCATCATCCTCATCTAATCTAGCTACTTAGATTAGGGTGTTCACTTCACTAATACTTGATTAGAGAAGTGAGAGCTTGAGTTAAAGATTCTTCAAGGTAGATCATCTTCGAAAAAGAAGACTTCAAGCAAGCATGGATCATTCGGCTTGTGGAGCCTCTCTAGAGTCCGGAAGTTCATAGATCACGGCGAAGGGAATACTACTCGGAGCTTATGAAGCGAAGAAGCAGACTACAAAGGTTGTAATCTTTTTCCTTTAGATGTAAAGTTGTTTACATGCTTTGTTAACCCTAATTATTTAGCAAAGATCCTCGCTTTAGGTTGTTCGGCACTTCTAAATTTTAAATTTGGCATGGTTGATGCCTTATAGACCCTTGTGATAGTGCCTAGTAACCCTATAAGGGATACCCTATGCTTCGGCAGTAGGCTCTATCAGAGTATGCGATGTTATGTACGAGACCAGATGTAGATGACTCACTAGGTGTAGTGATCAGGAATCAATCGGATCTTGGAAAATCACTGGACAACTGTGGAGGACATTCTTAAGTACTTGAGAAGCACTAAAAGAAAGTTCTTGGTTCCAGCTTCCAGAGTGATAAGTTCGACTGAAGTCAGTCACTGGCATTTTCTTTACCCGCGGTGAAAGGACGGTATGTTAGAAGAGTTCCAAGCTAGATACCGTGACATACTGGACGATAAAGGCTGAATACATTGCTACCAACGATACTACCAAAGTGGCTGTCTGGACATTTCTTGTTCATGAGATGAACAAGGTTCCTACCATTGAGTGTCCAATAATTGTTATTGTGACAACAATGGAGTTGTGGCTTTGGCCTAGGAACACCAGTCCCATCAGCGTTCCAGACATACTCTGAGGCAAGTATCACCTGATTAGGGAGATGATTGATCTCCAAGGGATCGAGGTTAGAAGAGTAGACCTGAAGGATGACACAGCGGATCCACTCACAAAGGCCATACCCCTAGAGATACTTCTCTACAATGGTTGAGTATGGGATACTACAATCACTAGTACATTGTTGGGTATTGGATACTATAACAGATAGCCTTAGTGCAAGTAGGAGATTGTTAGTTATATGTATGCCCTAGAGGCCATTACTGTACATGCGATGTATATTGTAGTGGATGCTTGGACATATATAGGGAGGACTTTCTTGCTCGACATAATAGTATGCTATCTGGTTGCATTTTATCTTAACATGTTAACCAATACTGTTTTGTGATCACATGTTGATAAAGCCCTTAGGATGATTACTTGACTATCAGGATTATGATGCAGATCATACTAGTGGGGACAGGGTAGTCGATAAGTACATCTTTCAAATGTTCCTAGTCGTGGGAATATTGAGACAGGGCATCGGTACTCCAGGGTAGACTAGCGTATGCGCTTCTTTACCCATATGATAGGTGATGGATGATCCTATATCCATTGGTGTTTGACATCAAAGAAGGCATATGGGTGCTCAGTGGAGACTAGGTACACTGAACGGACTCGCCGAGAACTCCTAGATGGTATTATACCCATCGTCGGATAGCAGTTCTCTGGTGACACTGGTATAGGTTAGTCTGTAGACCCATGATCGTCATAGAGTCTTGTGTGATTCCCACTGTGCTTTGATTTCCACCATACCAAGGTCAAAAGATCGTGCAAAAAGGTGGTTTTTGGGTACAGTCCCGAGTCATGGAGGCAATGAGCGATAGGAGGGGTTTCGTCTCTTCCGGTGTTGGGAGTTGATGTTGCGCTATGCTCGATTGGCCATAACAGGAAATCCCTGGCCAGGGTTGCTGAGATTTACTGGTAAGTGTTATCAGTAGTTTCCCGAACCGTTATGAACCTTGCATCGACATGACTTATCAGGCTATTGGGGTCTGACGTTATACCACCCCCAGGCCATAATATGCGACAAATCAGACGAAGAGACCGGACTGTACGGTAGTGTTACTGATTGGATTCGAAGGAGTTATAGCAGGCTTACTTGTTGATCTTCTGATCCCTCAATACCCGGGTGGCCGTTACGTTTAGCAGACCGCTTGCTACTTATGGGTATTTGATATGATCATCACCTACTGCCGGCGTATTGACAAGTCTTTAGAGTCCTACACAGAGGTTTCCTGGTTCATGCGAAACGGAGTAGGAGCACATATGTGATATGTGCGGGACCGAGATTAATACAAGTATGTGATACCGTACTCTATTCTCCCGATATGTGATATCGGTCGGGTATATATGATATAGCCAGGATATCGGATCAAGTGTTGATTCGATAAGTTGTTACATATGATATTAGTCAGTTATATGTAATATAGGCGGATTATTAAATCAAGAGTTGATTTAATAATTTAATGTATAATTATATATTTGATATATTAAATTACATTGACTAATATTAGCTCACTTAAGATTTCTTTTCTCACTTTATGATACATTGATATATATATGCGATATATGTTAAATGTATTGTTTTCTTTTTGCACAAAATATATATGTGATATATATTATTGTGTCATGCTAGGTTACACATGCAACATATATGTATGAGACTCACACCATGCTAGGGTTAAGTTAAGGTTTTATTTGTTTTAAGTAATTCAAACACTTGGATAATGAGTCATGGTAGAAGCTTGGAGAAGCTTGTGGAAAACATTGACTTAGTCTACTTGTTTGTCTAGCTTAAGTTATTTTTCAACCCAACCCTTAACTCATACCTATGGTTAAGTCTTTACAATGGTTAGTGGATGACATACACAAACCATGGTTGCATTTCTAACCTCATGAGTTCATTGATCTCTTCATCACTTCTTCTTCTTCGTCACTTGAAAAAGCTTGCTAGTTTTTTTTAAGTGATGGAAACTTGTGAGAAAAATATATCTAAAGTGAGCCTACTTCCTACCTCATCATCCTATACTATTAGCCGTTTAGTTTAGGGTGTTTTCTTCACTAATCTACACAATTAGTGAAGAGATAGCATAAGCTAGTGTCTTCTCGACGTAGATCATCTTCGGCTCGAAGACTTCGAAGCAAGCTTGTTTGTTTCTTCATGGGAGCCTCTCTAGAGTCCGGAAGTTCGTGATCGCAGCGAAGGGACTACTACACGGAGCTATTGAAGTGAAGGACCGGTCTACAAAGGTTGTATTCCTTGTTCACTTAGATGTAAAGAGTTTACATATCATATTTAACCCTAATTCTCTAGTTTAGATCTTGGTTAGGGTTTGCTTAGCACCCTAAAATTTTAAAGTAGCATGATTGATGCTTGCCAAAACCTTGCTAAGGTGCTAAGCTAACCCTACATGATATGCACTAGAAAGAGTTGCATGACTTTGGAATCTCGTCCCATCTAAATTAGTACCTTAATTCTATATGGATATAGAATGGCTACATATCTTCATGTTGTTAAGATATGGAGTTATCTAGTTTCTATTTAAATGTAGAATTTGGACAAACTCGAAGCACGCTTCGGTAATGGTAGTTTGTGGATTATCCCGAGCATTCGATGGGATTTTGTTTCTACCATTTACAAGATCAATAATTATATTCATCTTGACTCGCCACATTTTTATAAAAGGAACTTTTTGCAAAAGAAACTAATGGGAGTATGGTAGAATTGGAAGTGATTCCAGGATAACAAACGATTACCGAAAATTTAGTAGAACCTAAGGATTTAATTGGACTTGACAAACCATTAGCCACTCCATAGATTTTAGTAGGTGGCCTCAGACACCCGAGAGATGCTTCGTTTTTCTCATAGACGGTGACAGGGAGGTCAGCATCATGGAGATGATGGTCCTAATAGTTATCAGCAGGTCATAGGATGTGGAAACTTCCAGGTGACCAGATGCTTCATATCCAAGATGGACTCTATGCACTTCAGTAAATTATGGATTTTGGATTTTGCTGGGTTCTCCTTAAAGGGTAAAACCAATTAGGAGTAGGTAGATCTTTTGAGATCTGTACAGGTGGGAAGGTGCTATGCTGAAATACATATGGATATGACTTGACACTGCTATTCCCCTACTTGTTATCAGCAGGTCATAGGAAGTGGTAACTTCTAGCTGACCAGGTATTTCATACCCAAGATGGACTCCACGCACTTTAACAAATCATAGATTTTGGACTTTGCTGGGTGCTCCTGAAGGGGTAAAACCCATTAGGAGCAAGTAGATCTTTCGAGAACTATGCTGGTGGAAGGGTGCTAACCTAATATGGCTAGACTTGTTGTAAAGAGTTTTCATCAAATACCCTTGTGGATTATGATGTGACTTTTACTTCAGTGTCTATGCTGAAGTCTATATGGATATCTTTTGGCACTGATGTAGTTCATGGCTATAATATCTGGCAGGTGGGTGACTATAACGTCTTTCCAAATGGGATTTTGGAAGTGCACGTGTATATGACTCTGCCAGAGAGTTATTGTAGTCAGTGGGAGCAGCAGAAGGTGTGCAAGATACTTATGTCTATTCATAGACTAAAGCAAGGATAGCGGAAATGGATCATTTTCTTTGATGTGACAGTCAAGGTAATTGACTTCATCAAAACGAAAGATGAACCTAGTAAGAAGGATGTAGGGAGTACTCTCCTGGATTTGGATGACATGCTCCAGATAGGAAGTGATGTTCCTATACTACAATTGGTCAAACTTTGGTTGTCAAACAATGTTTTCTCCATGTTGGATTATAGATAGTATATCAGGAGTTCTGGTGACTAGATCTGTGGTTTTAGATCTAGATTTAGGAAGTTTCTTAAATCGGGTACTTAGACAGCATTCTAAAAGTATTTTTGAATGGACGAATCCTGGCGTGGTGGTGTATCTGCAGGTAATGGAGTCACTCTCTCTGAAGAGATGTCTTTTAGACTGATGAGGAGAAGGACTAGCATGAATGACATATCATTTGCTTAGGCAATTGAGTCAATCATTCAAAGTCTTGTACAGCACCAGATATTGCTTTTGCACTAGATGCAATAAGCAGATACTAATCCAATCCTCGAGAAACAAAGGGAAGCAGTAAAGAATATAAGAGGTTGTTCTTGGTATTTGGTAACGGCAGCCTCGTCCTGGAGGCAGTTATCGATTATGGCTTCCATGGTGACTGGGTTGATAGAGACGCTGTCAAGTTTTGAGTTTAGCCTCTTCTGAGGATCAATATATTGGATAGTGTTCCGATAGAGATACTGAGGTAGGTATGATTCAGGATGCTGGTTATAACTAAACAGAGAATACAGCCCAAAAAGTTTGTTTGATAGGAGTTATTCATTGATGAACTTGGCCCCATCTGGTATCTAGACAAATTCTTATGGCGGGGTATCGCTCAGTTTGGAAGATTGTTAATCTCCGCAAAGTTGAGATATAGAGAGAAGAATTTGAAACATTATAGCGGATCCACTCACTGAGGCTATTTCTCAAACATGGATATTCCTCAAACGAGATTTGAAAAACTGTTTAGTAGAAAAGTTGGGTATTCAGTAGCACATGAGCTGTAGGTACGCGATACCGCAATAATTAGCCTGAAGTGCAAGTGGGAGATTGTTGGATATAGTGCCCTCAAGGCAATTATTGTAATTGCAGGCACACGATTATGACAATTGAGAGAGGACCTATACAGCTAGAACAATCTTACTTAAAATGATAGTATGCTATCTGGTTTGGCTTTATCATCATGTACATGCATTATGTGGTATTGCAGATCACTATTACATGTTAATAGAGCCCATAGAATTTTTGCTTGACTACTAGCATTATGATGGCGATCATATACGTGGGAGCTCGGTAGCTTATAGACACACCTTAAATGTCCCTACTCGTGGGAGTATCGAGACTGGGCATTGATATTCCAGAGTAGACTAGTGTATACACTTCGAGACCCCAACGAGGGGCGGTGGCTAGTCTCACAAGCCATTGGTGTTGTGTCACCTAAGATAGTATACAGGTGCTCACTGGAGGTGAGTACTTTGGATGGACTCGCTGAGAACTTCTAGATGGTATTATACCTATCGTCAGATGGAAGTTCTCAGGTGGCATGAGTACCGGTTAGTCCTTTGACCTGAAGTCGTCATTTGTATTTTGTGAGTGTTAGTGTATATGCCCTAGATGCCATTACTGTATCATACTAGTTTGTATATTACTTAATGGAAGCTTGGGATATTCACAGTTGTATAGACATTCTTTCTCAAAATGGTAGTATGATACATGGTTTGTTTCTATTTTAATATGTGCATGTGTTTCTTTTAGCATATCGCCTATACATATTAGTGGAGCCCTTAGGATCTTTGCTTGATTACCAGCGTTGTGATGCAAGTCAACTAGTAGGGGCTGGGTAATCTACAAGCACATCCTTATACAGGTTCCTAGTCATAGGATTATCGAGACGGGGTATCGATACTCCGGAGTAGACTAGCGTATGCGTTTCTCATCCCAGCAGGGGAGATCGTCTGTCCCACAGCCATTAGTACGTCATACTGGAGATAGTATGCGGGTGCTCGTTAGGTTATGAGTACACTGGACAGGATTCGCTGGGAACTGTTGGTTAGTATTATACCTATCGTTAGTTATCAGTTCCCAGGTGACATGATTACAGCTTAGTCCGTTGACTTGACACTGTCACTTCGCCTCGAGTGTGTTCCCACTGTTCTTAGATTACTACCCTACCATGGCTCAAATGAGTCATGCAAACAGGTAGTAGTTGGGTACAGTCCCGAAGCACTTGGAGGCAGTGACGGTTAGACAGGATTCGTCTCTCCCGGTATTAGGAGTTGATATCGCGCTGTGTCTAGGAGAGCCATTACACAAAGTCCCTGGCCAGGGCAAGCAAGATTTGCCGGTAGTGTTTCCAGTAGTTTCTCAGGGTGTTCTGGGCTACACTCCGACACGATTTGTACCGCTATTAGGGGACTGACGTTTACCGCCCCCATAGGCCCGACATGCGATACTCTCTGACGAACAGACCGGACTGTACGGAGATTGTCACATTCAGGCTCAGTAGGAGTTCGGATGGGTTCACCTCATCGGTTTTCTTATCGGCATCTAACTGGGGACCGTTACGTACAGCTAGTACCATATGCGGCCTATGGTTAAACCCACTGCCAGTGCAGTGTCGAGTCTTTAGAGTCCCACACAGAGGTTGTTCACCTTTGGGCAAAACAGAGTAGAGGTCGCATGGTTTTGCGACGGGGTTCGTTCACATACGCGCACTTGTGCACGTTTGGAGTCCGGGCAGTTATTACTAGCGGGCTTTGGTTTAAGCCAGATTCTAGTATTTGTTTTGGGATTGGTTTTGTCTCATTGTATTCATGTTCCTCAGAACACGGATGCGGGTGTGTTTGCACAGTTGACAGAGGCAGAGGAACCTCATTATGGTTTTTGACCGTTGACTTTCTCTAAACCCTAATGAGAATGAGAAATATGATTAATAATATTAATTTAGGATAATTGTGCCATGGTTATGGTTGGGTTGACCATTTGACATGTTGACTTTTGTTGACCATGATGATTTCTTTTGCAAAGATGCTTCTTGAAGCTTGCATTAGCATTTAATGTGATATGATAATGGTCAAATCAACTAACCATCAAAATTTTCCTAATTATTATTATTATTCTCATATTCTCTCATATGAGAGCAAGGTTGGGATTTATTCTCTCATTCTCTCTTGCTCATTCTCTCTTGCTCATTCTCTCTCTTGCATTGCTCTCCCTCTACCTCTCTCTTAAAAGCTTAAGTGTTTCATGTGTTGAAAATCCAAGCTTTGTGAGATAAAACCATCAAAAGACCTCTCTACTCATTCTAGGGTTCTTAGCCTAGCAAGCCAAACACTCTAGTTACTTCTTGGTTGAGGTAGGAGCTCAAGGTAGAGGCCTTCGGGAGGAACTTTCTTCGGCAAAGAGAAGACGACGAGGAGGAGCCGTCTACACCACTCCAAGGAGCTAGCAACAAAGAGGACAACAACAAGGAGAGAAGGAGTTAAAGAACTAGGTATAACCATCTTACCTAGTAGCTAGAACTTGTAGTTACTTTGTTAGTTTTTGTTTAGCAAAGATCCTTCATGGTTAGTCTTTGTACCCTTGTATTAAAATTTTGATTTTTACTCTTTCCGCCTCCCCATAAGTACCGGGGTGGGTTACATAGACTTACAGTGGTATCAGAGCCTAGCCAAATGTTAGCAAAGTGTTTAGAACTTCGATCCAAAAAAAATTCGCAAAATACATCAAAATTTAGTGTTTTCTGCCGTTTTTAAAAGTAGGTCTAAAAATATTTCCAGAGACCTGAAAAATACAAGCAGGCTTTTTAGAGAAAACTGTAGAAATTTGGGCGCCTGAGTCAACTCGGCTGCGCACCAAATTTCTTCTGGGGTTCTATGTGTTGGTTTTGTGATTTTTAAGATACTTTGTTTCTGCCCAGATTCTTCTGAGAACAGTGTTGTGTTTGGGGTAGCTTCTAATTGATATATTGATCGAATTTCTATAAACTTTAGCTAATTGGATTATATCTGTAATGTGATATATGTACTGAACGTCTGCTAATCGCTATACGTCGATTAGTAGGGGTTGTACATATCTGTGATCTGTGATGTTGCTTTGTGGATATGAACTTATTGGATCGTCGCGATGAATAGCCGGGGATGTGAAATGAGGGTTTTCATTTTTCATTCGATGTAATAATTGTAAATTGATGTAATATTATTTTTATGGCCGCACATCCGGGTTGAGGTTGTAGCCGCCATTGTATATTATTTCTTTTATTGTTTTTTCTCCTAGGATAGACCCAAGGTGGGGTGCACAAACTACCGGGTACTTTGAAGTGCCGGGTGGCCTACTCACGTTGTTGAGGGAGGTTGCTTCACTTCGGGTACTTGGCGGGTAGTTTGCCGCACCCGTAGGGGTCTAGGGAGGGGTTTGGCTATTCATCGTGACCGTGTAATCCGTCTTTCATTGCAGGCTCGAACGAAACGCGGATTCCTAGCATATCCAATGTGTTCATCTGTGATCTGGAATGGCTATCATTGCATCTGACGAATGTATATATCTATATATGATATCTAGTAGGCGTTGCTTATGTTTTGCATCCGCGTTAGTCCAGCCCTCGCTCTATCGTTAGTTAAGTAACCCAACGGGTGATGACAGGGCCCAGTGGCAAATGCGGATGGCACAAGCATACGTCATATTTTTGTTGTTTTCTGCAATGGTAGAATTAATTGATGGGACGCATTAAATTAATGCAAAGAAAACAAACCAAACTTAAATCGTTGGAACAATTTCAAAACCACTCGGTTTTTTCCAAAACAGAAAACTTTTTAAAAACGCGGAGCTTAAACCACTCCTTTTAAAAGCTATCAGGTTCCTTCGATTATATCAAGTTCACTACGTTCACGGTTTCGCCAAAACCATTCGTAGCCCTCCGTCATTTCGTATGGATAGTCAATAGTATTCAATCTATGTTTGTTGGCCAAAGTCAAGGCATAGTGATTGGTAGCTATTGGATATTCATATGTAGCATAGATAGATGCGTTGGTTTGGGACAGTTGTAGTGCCTTGTTGGTGTAAGTCTACGGTAGCGCCCCGGCCGTCTTTCCGAGGCCAAAATGCGGAAACGAAAACTTTTTCAAAACTTTAAACCGGCGCTATCGTATGCTTAGAACCCGGATCGAACTATTAACCTACAACTAGCTATCAAGAGAGAGGGTTGGAAAGCTATACCGATCGATCCGTGTCCTTAGGTCTTTGGCCACCATCCCAAGCTCCTCGCGGCATCTCCGGTCTCGGTCTCCTCGTCGGAAAGGGCACCACATCTTCGTGTCTTTTTACGGGCTCCTGCTTCCAGCGAAGCAACTCGTGCATGAAGTTCGCTAGCCGACGTGTCCAAGGCGAAGTTAAGAATGTTTGTGACAACTTTGTCTCTTGCATCCATAGCATGGATGGAGGTTAGAGATGATGCCATTAATGGAGGTTGTGAGCTAGAGGAGGAGGAAGAAGAAGAGACCTTTTCTTTTGTGTGTTTCTTATGATAAAAGGAGAGAGTGAGTATCAAAAAATACAAAACCAAGCTCTCATATGGCATCCCCTCTCTCTCGCTTCTCATCATATCAACACCAAATCAAACAATAATATGACATATGCACATAAAAAGAGACCATGAGTCACTAACCTTGCACATGCCACATTAAATGCACAAAATGATGATTTCTAGCTCACAATTTCCATTTGTAAACATTAACCCAAATGTTTACAACAATAAAAAGATACGGCAACATCTAAAGTAAACTCGTGACGGATCACAAGGATACCCCTCACCTGTATATACATACCTGCATCCGCATTCCGACTGAATGTGAATGTGATGAGACTAAAGTAATCCAACAAATCTAATACTAGGATCCGGCTTAAACCAAAGCCCACTAGTATGATCCGTCCGATCATGATCCGTGCACTACTGCACGTATATGATTGAACCCTGCCATATATCATACGGCCTCTACAACGTTTCGCCCGAAACTTGAGAAACTGTCTGTGGGGGACTCTAAAGACTCGTCAATACTTTGGCTGTGGATTTAACCACTAGCACGTCAGAGGTATTATCCGTACGTAACGGGCTACCAGGTATTGACCAAAAGGGAGGTCGATGAGCGAACTCATCCTGACACCCTACTGAGCCTGTCAGTGACAATATCCGTACAGTCCGGTCCGTTCGTCTATGAGCATCGCATGGCGGTCCTATAGGGTTGGTAAAAGTCAGACCCCCAAAAGCGGTACAAGTCATGTCGGAGTGTAGCCCAGAACACCCTGAGATACTACTGGAATACCTACCAGTAAATCTCCTGCCTTGGCCAAGGACTTCATGTAATGGCTCTCCTAGACACAGCGCGATCTCACCCCCAATACCGGGAGAGACGAAACCCCTGCCGATCCGCTCACTGCCTCCATGTGGCTCTGGACTGTACCCAACTAAAACCTGTTCGCACGACTTCTTTGAGCCGTGGTAGGGTAGTAATCAAAGCACAGTGGGAACTCACACGAGACAAATGACGATCTCATATCGATGAACTAACCTGTACACATGTCACCAGGGAACTGCTATCTGATGTCAGGTATAATACCAACTAGCATGCTCCCGGTGAGTCCTGTCCGGTGTACTCATAACCCAATGAGCACCTGTATACATCTTAGGTGATCCAACTGACACCAATGGCTTGTGAGACCGGCCACCGCCCCTCGTCGGGGTCTCGACTGTATACACTAGTCTACTAATGGAGTATCGATACCCAGTCTCGAAACTCCCACGACTAGGGACCTTTTTAAGGATGTTCTTATTGATCCCAGCTCCCACGTATATGATCGCCATCATACTGCTGGCCGTCAAGCAAGAATCCTAAGGGCTCTATCAACGTGTAATAGTGACCTGTAAGGTCACCTAAAGCAGTACACGATAATAAAGATAAACCCGAAAGCATACTATCATCTTGAGTAAGACTTTCCTACCGGCATAGGTCCTCCCTCAAACATTGCAATCACGTGCCTGTGATCCAATAATTGAATCTGAGGGCATTATATCCAACAATCTCCCACTTGCACTCAAGGCTAATTATTGCGATGTCGCATACTCACAGCCCGTGTGATACCGAACACCCAACCCCTCTACTGATCAGCTTCACAAAGCCCATTTGCGAAACTATTGCATTCGAGGAATAGCCTCAGTGAGTGGATCCGCCCTAATGTTTCTTTCAATGTCTCTCTTTATCTCAAGTTCGCGGAGAAAGCCATCTCCCGAAATGAGCAATACCTGTCTTAGAATATGTCTGGATATCTGATGGGACCTAGTTCATAAATGAACTCCAAATCCAACTTCTTAGACTGTATCGACAACTGAACTTAATCAGTATCCTGCGCCATGCCTCCCTCAGTATCCGCTTGGACCTCCTATCCAAACTACTGCACCTCGTCAGAGGGAAAACTATTACTCTGACAGTCACTCTGTCATTCAGGTCACTTTGGAAGCGTGGAATGATAACCGTCTCCTAAAAGAGGCTGTTGTTATCATATCCCTAGAACATCCACTTATGTTCTAAAACAGCTTCCGAATGTTTCTCCAGGATTGGATCGATATCAACTTATTGCATCTACTGCAAAAACAACATCTGGTGTGGTACTTGACATCTCATGATTGACTCAATTGCCTAAGCATGTGATCTGCCAATCATGCTCATCCCTCTCCCCTTTAGTCTGTAAGACACCTTTTGAGAGGGTGACTCCATCACCTGCAGGTACACTACCATGCCTGGAGTTGTCCATTCCAAAACACCTTTAGAATGCTGTCAAAGTACCTAGATTGGGAAACTACCCAAATCTAGATCTAAAACCATAGATCTAGTAACCAGAATGTCTGATATAAAATCCATGTCCTTTGTGGAGAAACCACTGTGTGACAACCAAAGTATAACCGATCGTAGTATAGGAATTTCACTTTCTACTCTGTGTATGTCATCCAAATACCAGGACATCACACCCTACTACCTTCTTAACAGATCCATCCCCTATTCTGATGAAGTCAAACCTATGACTGTCACATCAGAAATAGATGATCTATCTCCGGTATGTCTGCTTTAGTCCATAAATAGACATAAGCTACTTGTCCACTATGCTTCCGCTGCTCCCACTGACTACGACAACCCTCTGGCAGAGTCATATACACGTATACTTCTGAAGCCAGTTCAGAACGATGCTATACTTATGCTCCTGCCGGGTCTTATAGCCTGGAACAACAGTAGTGTCAAGTTTGGGTAAACAAGAACCTCCCTGTCACCGTCCTTGAGCATACCGAAATACCTCTCAAGTGCCTGAGGTTACCCACCATATCTGTGGAGTGGCTAATGGAGTGTCAAACCAGATTGAATCTTTAGGTCGTATTAAATTTTCAGTAATCGTTTGCGGTTCTGGAATCACTTCCAGTTCACCATACTCCCACTACTGTTTTCTGAAAAAATCCATTTTACTAAAACTGTGGCGAGTCAAGAACAATATCACTATTGATCTTCCAGATGGTAGAAAGTCAACCTTCGTCATAGCCCGGGTCAACCGACAAACAGCCATTACAGAAACGTGCCTTGAGTTATCCAGAGTCTGGTTTTAAGCATAAGCCAGACAACTCCCCGTACCTTAACATTGTTAAGATATGAACTATTCTATATCCAATATAGAAACAAATGCACTGATTTAATTGGAACCAGATTCAAATCATGCAGCTGTCTCCAGTGCATGTCAACTAAATGGAAAGAGGTCCATCAGCATTACTCAACTTAGGAGTGCTTCCAATTATGAGTAACCTGAAAGAGAAGCAAGTTCTCATAATCATTACTATCAACTGAATGACATACACAAGTATCTATATCTTCGATCACCTTGAAGAATCCTGATACTTGCAACGCCTGGTTCTCTACTTTATTCTTATACCTATAACTTCTCAAAACTTAGACTTTGCATTTCTACGAAACACATGTCTAAGAACCAAAGAAGTCACAAGTAAACAGAATATAGTACAAGTACCAACCCCTCTGTCCTCATGAACACTGGACAACATACAATACTCTGTATAAGTCCCCTGAGTCTAATAACTCATTCCCTATGTGTCGTTAGTTGAAAACTGTACTTAGGCTTAAAAAGAATTACACCGCTGTTTAATGCTCCTTACCTAACCATCCACTCATATAGGTAAATGTCATGGACATAATTTCAAAAAGTTATATCTCATTTTATAAAAATAAACGTACAGATATATCAATTTGTAATTGGTGCATTATAACGGATATTCAAAACCAAATATTTGTCGTCCGGCAAACAACCCTGGTGATTTCCTCAAATATCACCAATTACAACGAATCCCGATATAATGAGGTGATCACCCAATTCCCAATAACTTACACCCACTCATCATCTGTAAAACCATACAGATATGAGAATCAAACCTGGTAAATACATACCCTGGAGCAAGGGCTAATTGGGAAATCGGTTTCTTTTAACAATACACAGTGAAACTGAAACATGTAAATGTTTCGAAAGGGTATCCGGGTATTCCTAGTAATGTCTCTTCCATTATCAGATTCATAACTCTAACCGTATATTTCTTTGCCATCTCTCCAAATCCCTTTATATGTCTTTAGTCATTACCTTCTGTACACCTCTTTAGGCCAAATGGTTTTCTTCCTTCCCTACCGTTCGGCACCAGCCTATGGTTTGGAAGAAGACTATCCAATAGGCATAATGGGTGTACTCTCCCAATCTTAGGAATACTCGTAACCTAAGAGAAGGTGAAGATAAAAGACAACTGAATAAAACCTTATTCCTATTTCTCCTGAACCAGAATCCATCCCCGAACTGGAACAAGTCCCTTCGAGTTCGTATATAACCATACGATAGAGTATCCAATAAACTATGGATCTTCGTAGTGATACGGGGTATTCCAGAGAAATACAAAGGTGATGTAGGATTGGCGAAGAAATACTTGGTTTGGTCATGAATAGCAGTCGCAATTTATTTTGCCCTCTTACTAATCCCTTTATTTGTCTTTACTCAATACCTTCCGTACACCTTTTAGGCTAAATGGTTTTCTTCATTCCCTACCGTTTGGCACCTGCCTATGGTTTGGAAGAAGACTATCCAATAAGCGTAATAGGTGTACTGTCCTAATCCAAGGAGCACTCGCAACCTGAGAGAAGGTAAAAGGTAAAGACAACTGAATAGTCCTATTCATTTTCTCCAGAACCGGAAACCATCCTCGAATCTGGAACAAGTTCCTTCGAGTTCGTATATAACCATATGATGGTTTTAACCAATGGAAGTGGATGTTCGTAGCAATACGGGGTGTTCTGGAGAAAAAAAAAAGGTAAAAGTAGGGTGGCAGTGAGGTATGCAACTCAGTCAATCCAAAAGCCAATGTTTTAAGAAGGTTCGGTTAATCTTGGTCACTGAGTCATAGTCAAGGGTTGGGTCATGGTCGCTGCCAAAGAGAGAGAGAAAAGAAACACCCGGCGTGCACTCTAACCTAGATCAGAATGGTTATCAATTTATCTAATCAGGATACCTCCCACTGTAACCTCAAATTCTCCTCCAAACCTGAAAGAAGAATTAGTCGGGATCACCCGAGGAGTAAACCAACTCATCAGTGGGAATCGAGATCCAACTATCATCGCATGATAACGTGATGGAATCTACTCACGTTATCACACTCCAGAAGGTATGCGCATATCTGGCAAGTTTCAGTTTCTTTAGAAACTCCCGATGTGATTTTTTACCCCTAGGACCCAAGTGACCTTAACGAATAATCAACAAATCAAAAGGTCCTAGTCAAGTTCAACCCGTCATTATCTTGATTACGTTAAACCCACCCGCACGACCCTTGACGAATAATCAACAATGTCGTACAACCGTCCTAACCAATCCACATATCCATGCGACAGAAAAGCATTACAGAGCTACCGCACACTACGCCTCGGCAAATAGCAACGACAAATGTAGCGCGAATACTAAGCAATACTAATCTGAAATGACGGAAGGCTACGGCAGGTTTTTGGCGAAAAACCTTTAACGTAATGAACTTGATATCGTTGAAGGAACCGGATAGCTTTTTATAAAAATATAGTGGCGAAAACCTTTGCTAAAGAGGTCACTCCCGGTGAAGGTATCTCGGCTCCTTCCCCGTAGAATGAGGTGCAGGATATTCCAACTGAATACCACAATGCAAAGAAAAAAGGCAATCGGCTATAGTGAAGTTATTACCCTGACGCAAACTTCTGTCCAAGGGGTCACTCCCGGTGAATGGATCTCGGCCCTTGCCTCGTCGACTGAGATGCTGGATATTCATAACCGAATACCACTATGCAAAACAAAAGAAAAAGTCCTTGCAGTAACAGCTTTTTTTTGAAAAATGTTCCAACAACATCAAACAGGTTTGTTTAGCTTGCATTGATCCGAATCAATGCAGTCCCATCAATTAATCACACTACAAAAGAACGAAAATACGATGTACGTATATGCCATCCGCATTCGCCACTGGGTCCCGTCATCACCCGTTAGGTTACTTAACTAACGACAGAGCGGGGACTGGACTAGCGCGGGTGTAAAACATATACAACATCTACTAGTATATATATCAATATATAATATTCGCTCATGGCGTGATAAAATGCAACATCACAGAAATGTAATAAGCATCACAGAACAATACAGATAATCTGGGATCCTCGGGTTTCATAGAGCCGCTACTGAAACCCGACGTTCCCCTGGTCGTATGGATAGCCTGTGCAATGAAATCCTAGACCCCTACGGGCGCGGCAAGTTACCCGCCAAAACCTGAAGTGAGGCAGCCCCCTTCAACAAAGTGAATGGACCACCCAGCACTTCGTGGAATCCGGTAACTTGAGCACCCCTCCTTGGGTCAACCTGTACCCCTACGAGTGCGGCGAATAGCCCGCCAATTCTAGAGTGAAACCCCCTCTGTCTCAAAGCCATGAGATGCGGGCTCGTTGCCCTCTAGAACCCGGCTATCCATGCACCCCACCGCGGGGTAATCCTAGTACAGAAAGTAAAATATACAATGGGTACATCGACCTCAGCCCGGTCGTGCCCCAAAAGAATAGTATACAAACAGATAGTGACGGCAGTCCACATGTGGGACGCTCGCCCCGCAATATCAAATATACAAATACAACCAAACTGTACTACTAATGCATCTAGGCTATCCACCACGACAAATCCGCAACATCACAGCACAACACAGAACATCAACGTGAATGTCACGTTTGCAAATCCGTCTAAAAGGGCTATAACAATTAGACAGGATTTACCGATCAAATGACATT
Organism: Agapanthus africanus; assembly: GCA_030015575.1. Lineage (NCBI taxonomy): Eukaryota > Viridiplantae > Streptophyta > Magnoliopsida > Asparagales > Amaryllidaceae > Agapanthus > Agapanthus africanus. The sequence continues at coordinate 294,712,702 of JASDDO010000029.1, forward strand.
CACGGTCCCAGATATAATGTAAATACTGTGAACTAACATGTTTAAAATTTTCGATCGACAAAATTTCCCGAAGTGGGCCCCAAGCACAATTCCCAGTACTCAAAATAACCAGGGCCCAAACAAAAAATACCAGAAACCCCAATTCCATGTCAGATAGCACTGTAGAAAAAATGGTGCAGTGCAGCTACAGTGCGGCGACGGAACCGCGGCCAAAACGGGGTTATGGCCACGGTTCCGCGGCGCTACAGTGCTGTCTTGCCACCATTTTCTGCGATGTTCTTAAAAAACCCTGCCTATTTTTCTGCAGCACACCAAATAATTTTTTGACCACAAGAAAAATTCGACAGAAACAGTGACTTGGAAATGCCGTTTTTAGAAAATTCGTTCGATCGATGTTTTAAATACGTTGGAACAAGCTAGTAAAGGTCAATGGCGTGGCTCTGATACCATGTAAGTCTACGGTGGCGCCACGGCCGTCATTCCAAGGCCAAAATACGGAAACGAAAACTTTTTCAAAACTTTAAGCCGGCGCTATCGTATGCTTAAAACCCGGATCGAACCATTAACCTACAACTAGCTTTCTAGAGAGAGGGTTGGAAAGCTATACCGATCGATCCATGTCCTTCGGTCTTTGGCCACCATCCCAAGCTCCTCGCGGCATCTCCGGTCTCGGTCTTCTCGTCGGAAAGGGCACCACATCTTCGAGTCTTTTTACGGGCTCCCGCTTCATCCGAAGCAACTCAGGCACGAAGTTTGCTAGCCGACGTGTCCAAGACGAAGTAAAGAATGTTTGTGACAACTTTATCTCTGGCATCCATAGCATGGATAGAGGTTAGAGATGATGCCATTAATGGAGGTTGTGAGCTAGAGGAGGAAGAAGAAGAAGAGACCTTTTCTTTTGTGTGTTTCTTATGATAAAAGGAGAGAGTGAGTGTCAAAAAATACAAAACCAAGCTCTTATATGGCAGCCCCTCTCTCTCTTCTCATCATATCAACACCAAATCAAACAATAATGTGACATATGCACATAAAAAGAGACCATGAGTCACTAACCTTGCACATGCCACATTAAATGCACAAAATGATGATTTCTAGCTCACAATTTCCATTTGTAAACATTAACCCAAATGTTTACAACAATAAAAAGATACGGCAACATCTAAAGTAAACTCGTGACGGATTACAAGGATACCCCTCACCTTTATATACATACCCGCATCCGCATTCCGAGTGAATGTGAATGCGATGAGACTAAAATAATCAAACAAATCTAATACTAGGATCCGGCTTAAAGGAAAGCCCACTAGTATGATCCGTCCGATCATAATCCGTGCACAGCCGCACGTATATGATCGAACCCTGTCATATATCATACGGCCTCTACAATGTTTCGCCCGAAACTTAAGAAACTGTCTGTGGGGGACTCTAAAGACTCGTCAATACTTAGGCTGTGGATTTAACCACTAGCACGTCAGAGGTATTAGCGGTACGTAACGGGCTACCAGGTATTGACCAAAAGGGAGGTCGATGAGCGAACTCATTCTGACACCCTACTGAGCCTTTCAGTGACAATATCCGTACAATCCAGTCCGTTCGTCTATGAGCATCGCATGGCGGGCCTAGGGGTTGGTAAAAGTCAAACCCCTAAAAGCGGTACAACTCGTGTCGGAGTGTAGCCCAGAACACCCTGAGATACTACTGGAATACCTACCAGTAAATCTCCTGCCTTGGCCAAGGACTACATTTAATGGCTCTCCTAGACACAGCGCGATCTCACCCTCAATACCGGGAGAGACGAAACCCCTGCCGATCCGCTCACTGCCTCCATATGGCTCGGGACTGTACCCAACTAAAACCTGTTTGCACGACTCCTTTGAGCCGTGGTAGGGTACTAATCAAAGAACAGTGGGAACTCACACGAGACAAATGACGATCTCAGGTCGATGAACTAACCTGTACATATGTCACCAGGGAACTGCTATCTGACGTCAGGTATAATACCAACTAGCATGCTCCCGGCGAGTCCTGTCCGGTGTACTCATAACCCAACGAGCACCTGTATACATCTTAGGTCATCTAACTGACACCAATGGCTTGTGACACCGGCCACCGCCCCTCGTCGGGGTCTCGACTGTATACACTTGTCCACTAATGGAGTATCGATGCCCAGTCTCGAAACTCCCACGACTAGGGACCATTTTAAGGATGTGCTTATCGACCCCAGCTCCCACGTATATGATCGCCATCATACTGTTGGCTGTCAAGCAAGAATCCTAAGAGCTCTATCAACGTGTAATAGTAACCTGTAAGGTCACCTAAAGCAGTACACGATGATAAAGATAAACCGATAGCATACTATCTTGAATAAGACTGTCCTACCGGCATAGGTCTCCCCTCAATCATTACAATCACGTGCCTGTGATCCAATAATTGACTCTGAGGGCATTATATCCAACAGTTGGCCAAAGTCAAGGGTAGGTACGGGTGGGTTCAAATTAACCTGGATAATGACAGGTAGAACTTGACATGTGACTTATGATTTATTAGCCGAAGTCAAGGTCATAAGAGCATGGGGAAAAAAATCCACATCGGGAGTTTCAAAAGAAACTGAAACTTGCTAGTGTTGCATACCATTTGGAGTGTGATGATTTTGGTAGGATTCCTTCAGCTTTATCACACGATGATATTTGGATCCCGATCCTACTGTGAGTATATGCTACTCCTCGGGTAACTTTCTCACTTAACGATCAATGTTATAAATCAAGTAGGTGTCTAGAAAGGTGTTAGCGGGGCTACGCCCACCGGGAAAAGAGGTTATTTAATTAAGGAACTTCACGAAAGCGTCGTAAAACCTCCCTCGAAGTACCGATGATCGCACGCCAAAAGCGTGTCGGATGTTCAAAGTTCTAAAGTTATAACCGCGATCAAGACGGTGTCGCTTTGCAGCTAGCCGGTTGAGCACGGGTCGATCCACAGGGAGATGGTTGTATCTCCGTTCTTGTCTTAGACGATTCAATAAAGAATGTGTATATGTTTGTTCGATTCTAACCTATGTGTTATATGTAAGTATAAAGTTGTTAAGAAAAAGATACGAAATTGTAAGCTAAAGAAATCCGCACTCAAAACCTTTGAGCCGAGTCTTGACCAATTGAAACTAGAGCAATCGGCAACAACGTGGATTAGGGGATTTAAGCACGGTATTCGTGGAATCCGGCTTATTTACCCTTGTCCTTCCGTTCTTGTTTCTTGCTTTCGCCTCCGGCCAAACCGAACACAACCTGTCGCGGTTAGGAATCACCGTTACCTTGGTAGGGTAGGGTGCCTAACGGAGTGCTTGCGTAACGTTTGGGCGGAGTTCAATGGAAAATAACGGGAAAAGGAAATGAGCAAAGAAATCTTAACTTATAATACCGTATTTATTCTTAACAACGATAATTACAACCATTCACAAAACGAACCAAAAAGAGAGAACAAAAAGATAAACAAAGAAAAGAAAAGATTACAAGCAAGTAATTAAAGTGCATAGTAATAAATTGCAAGTAATAAAAGACAAGAATGAAAAATGCAAGAAAGTAACACTAAGAACCATAGAGCTCAAGACAAGCATGGGATCAATAGCCAACCCTTAAACTTGCAAGCTCAATCAAGAGGTTGCAAGATCAAGAGAAGGGTAAAGAACTCATGTGAAATGAAGCACAAAAGAGAGAACAAAATGATACAACCCCTTGAGATCAATGACCAAAGCTTAAACTTGCAAGCTCACTTAAGAGTTTGCAAGATCAAGTTAAGGTAGAGAGCTCAAGGGGGAAGCTAAGCAAAAAGAATGATACAAAAACCCTCATCTTCATTTAACATCCACTCAATGCTCTCACTACATTTTCATGGAGGAAGGAATGAAGAAGAAGAAGAAGAAGACTAAAAACTAACAAAAAAGAGGCTTAAGAATGAACTAAGAAAGTGCCTCTTGGTTTGGCTCAGAACCGGGGTATTTATAGGAGGGGAAATGGAAACCGAGGGCAACAATCTGGACCAAGATGGAAGTACCAAACTGCCCCTGAAAAATGACCACCTGTCGACACCATACGGCCACGGTTCCGCGGCCCTTTAATGGTGTTAGGCCATCAACTTTTGGGTGCTTCCCTGGTTTGGCTTTTCCCTGTGTTTGAAAACTTTAAACTGCAACAAGTCTTCCAGAATATCTTCAGATTTCATAGTCCAAAATTGCATTATTTTCTTCACTTTTGACTTCTATCTCCCTCGAGCTCCGTGCACCCATTGATTCTTGTGCAGCCCCCCTCGTGCTCTGTGCTTGTCCGAGACACGAATGACCACTGTCATATGTCTTGTCTCTGGAACTGGTACTCGGCACTGGACGGATATGGATGACCGGAACCCTGCTTTTATCTGCTGTCAACAGATGTTCTGTATTTGGCGTAACTGTGGAGATTTTGTCTTGATTTGCAATATTTGTACTGGAAACCTGTGCTCTGTAAATATGTAAAAAAACACGGATTAAAAGCACCTACCTATAAACACACGAGCATAAGAATGGGCAGTATAAAATGCAGTATTCTGTTATGAACAAATACCCCCAAACTTAACTTTTGCTCGTCCCGAGCAAAACCAATTATTCACAAAAATGAAATCCTAACCGCACTTTCGCAAGGAACGCGATTGCACTGAGCACGTGCAACAAGCCGTTAAACCTCTAGGTGTCCCTAGTAGGAGGAGTGTTGTCTCCTGAGGGTTTTCAGCGGATTACACCCACAAAATCCCGTCAAGCTAGTGTCATAAGTTAACATCGATTCTACTCCTACAGTTTAGTATTTACGTTAGAAATTCTATCATCCTAAGTTAGAAATATTCAACCCTTATTCTTCACACCTCCTATATATTTAACCTTGGATCTTCTGAGTTTTCCTTCTAAAGTGCGGCCTCAAATCAGGGATTTTTTATCAACTTTACAGAAAACACAAGTCTTATTCTTTATTTCTATCTTTTATCCAAACATGGATTGTATACCCCTACGTGTGTGTGTATTTGCACCCCTATACTCAAGAATTCAATTCAAGCTATAATACCATTGCCCTAATACCTAATACTACTTCTTTTCATTAAGGATGAATGGATTTGCTCACACACCTTTCATGCGACTATTAATACTTCTTGAGGCATTAACGACCGATTACTGAATGTGTGAACTTTAAAGCGTAAATAGCAGTTTCCAGGTCTTGACTTTATTCTATTTTTTCTTTTTCTTTTTCTTTTTCTTTTTCTTTTTTCTTTTTTAAGACCAGATATATTTTTTAATATGCTTTTTTGGTGTTTAGCTTTAAATACCATTTTTTCTTTCATACTAGGCTTTCAGGCAAGAGTATTTCTAGGTATCCTCTACCATCCCAAGTTTCAAGGTGCGTGTAAGTGCAGTTTGTAGGGTATATACTTTCTAAATTTGAACTCAAGAAAAGAAACTATTTTTCAGACTTATCCTCCAGTAAAGCTTCAATACTTTCCCTTCATCTTGACTTAACTCAAGAACTGAACTCAAAAAACTGTAAGGACGTATACTTACCAAAGTTAGACAGAATGAGGGTTATTTTAAGGATTTTCAATTCCTAAGTCTAGAATTTAGTTATTTCTAACATATCAACTAAATTTTCAGAATAAAAATCTAAGTTACCCTATTAGCTAACTTGACGACAAAGTTTTTATATTTTTTTTGGAAAATTTTCGATTTTTGTGGGTTTTTAATAAGGTATGCAAATGAAAAATATACAAATGAATGCGAAGGAAGAAAGCTTACCGAGCACACCCCCAAACTTAAACTTGACAGTGCCCTCACTGTCAGGCTACACCAAGAGGGTCAAAATTGTCGGCGCTCCCTACAAACAAATTTTATACAAAACAAAAAGGAAAACAAAAAATATATAAAAAAAAAGGAGTCCCCCCCAAACTTAAGTAAAACAGTGTTTCCACTGTTAAGCGTTGAAGTTCAGGATTAGGGGAGAAAGAGAATAGTATCAAGCTATACAAGGCCTTACAAAGGCCAAAAGTTAACACCAACCATTCAAAAATTCTATCTTTGTAAGATGCGGGTTGGTGAAAGAAGGTGAAGAGGAAAGAAATGGAGAATACGGGAGACCGTATGGAGATAGAAGCGGGATACAGTCTCGGTATATGAGAAGAAGAATGGCGAAAGGGAGAAGGAAGTGGAATACGAACTTGAGGGTGGGAATGGAGTGAATAGATTAGCACAATTCGTGATGACTGATGTGTAAGAAGCGTTTGTGCTAATCTATTAACCCATCGAGAAATGGGGTCAAATCCCTCAAGATTCGTGAGAAACTATGGGTATGCCGAACTTGGTAAACCAGACATATGAAATGAAAGTGAGACGGTTTCTTGCAAGGTCGGAACGATGGAAAGGATGGAAGGAAGTGATCGAGGAAGGGTATCTGTTAAGGGTTCGGGGGGGGTGTACATAGTCAATGAAAGGGACAAGATGAATTGGAAAATCCGACTCATCATCTAGAACTGTTTCATCCTCAAAAATATCCTCAAAATTCTCCTCAAAGTTAAGCTCATTCATGCATATTTCATTAATATCCAGACGCATATGGGGTTCGGGAAAAACAGTTAATGATTCGGGATGATGAATTGGAGAGGAAAACTCAGCCAAATCTGCGGGTTCATCATCAAAAATATTCCCAGCGTCAATATCCTCAATCAAGTGAAAATCTATATTCTCAAAAACCTCAACAAAAGCATGGATATCAATCAATTCAGGTTCTAGAGTGGAGGTGTAGAGGTCAAAAGGATTGGGTGTGGTTTCACTTGGCAAGGTCCCTTCACAATCGGGTAAATCAAACACTACAGAGTCGCACAACTCATTAATCATTCTATCTTCAATCGGTGAATCGTTGGGAACACTAGATAGACATTCAAAACTGGAGTTGTGGGATTCAGGTTGAAACGGGTAAGCTTGATTCGGAAGGGGGTACAGCTCACTCTCACCACTCAAATTCACAGCCTGTCCTACCGCCTCTTTATACATTGAAAAATTTGGAGCTAGTTGAAAACTAGCTATCGGGACACTAGGTTGTATGAGGGCGGCCATGGACGCATTCAAATCCATCATCTGTTGGTACGACGCTACCCTAAAGTCTTCCAATGACTGTTCCAAACTAGACATGGGTTGTGAAGGGGTTTCAGTAAAAGATTCAAAGTTGTTTTGGTACTGGAAACTCCCAAATGACGGTTCAGAAGCAATGTCTAGGGAAGGTGTAAAAGTCGGGTAGGACTGGTAGGAATTGAATGGCTGGACAGGGGTAGGATCAACATTTGGATACGAAGGTGAATGGAATTGTTGATCCCAAGAATTTAAAGTGGTGAAAGGAGTGAAAGATCGGCTATGAGATTGTTCAATACGTTCAGCGATGGACAAAGGATGACTTGTAAAAGGGGTATCAACATAAGTGGGTGCGGGAGGTTGAAAAGGTTGATACAAAGTGAAATGCGGAGGGCAAGTGTTTGTCCTAGACGCGTCTATGCGATCTTTCAATGACATTTTGAGCATGGAGGGGTCGTTCGATGTTTGGCCAAAGCAAGAACCGTAAGAAGTAATGTCTGGTTGTGGGTACCAAAGTTCGGCAAGAGTTTTGCGAGGTGGGGTACCCATAATATGAAGAGAGAAAAGGAGGGGAAAAAGAATGTGATTTTTTTTTTAATTTTTTTTTTGATATTAACAAAAGAATGAAATATACACACAAAAAGAATCTGGACGAAAACAATCACGACACAAAAATACCACACACCTAATCGTTCTAGGGTTCACCTAGGTCAACTAGACCTGCTCCCGAACTTGATTGTCGAAGTAAAACTGTGTCGAGAAACGGGCTCAAGATACACTGATTACGAGGCCAGGTAAGTGCAGAGATAAGGAGAGGTTTTCCGACGCTTTCGCGAAGGTCCTTAATTAAATAACCCTTTCTCTTTTGGCGGTTTCGCCGTTAACACTTTTCTAGACACCCCATAAACAATGTACCGTTAAGCGAGGTTCTAAACACAGTTAACTTCTCCTAGTGAGCGCGAAGTCCTTAAGGCTTAAAGTCTAGTTTCTTTTAAAGTTTGTGCGGGTAAACGTTATGCTCAAGTTCGTGATTTGTGGGCCACGGAAAAGGTGATGAAATCCTTTACCGTATGTTGTGGGTTTCGCTTGCCCTTAAGTCCGTATTAATGTATGCAATGCGCAATTCAAAAAATTCTATAAAGAATCAAACAATCGTTTTTTATATTAAGCACGGCACTGCAGCAAATACGGGTTAGTCAATTTTTAGCGTTTGCTAGCGAACTTGCAAAGAATCCTGCAAAGATATTATAGTGGATGCGTCGGATTTGAGAAGAAGGTGTTAGTAAAGTACGTACCGTTAAGTTTTTGGGTTTAGAAAACCCCCGTTGAATCAATTCCGGTAAGCTTGAAAAGTTCGCTTGCGCGGGTCAAACTTCCCGGATCTTTGGTACTGTACCTCGTAATCACCTTAACCTTGAACGTATGCTTTGCTCCCCACAATCGCAGTTTGCAAATCTGCAAAAATCTCCACACTTGCACACAAAAATGATCAAAAAAAAAGATTTTTCTTTATTTATAAATATATACAAAAAGAATATTAACCCTAATAACAAGAAAGAAAATACGCTACCGTCTCCCCGGCAACGGCGCCATTTGATCGCACGCCAAAAGCGTGTCGGATGTTCAAAGTTCTAAAGTTATAACCGCGATCAGGACGGTGTCGCTTTGCAGCTAGCCGGTTGAGCACGGGTCGATTCACAGGGAGATGGTTGTATGTCCGTTCTTGTCTTAGACGAGTCAATAAAGAATGTGTATATGTTTGTTCGATTCTAACCTATGTGTTATATGCAAGTATAAAGTTGTTAAGAAAAAGATACGAAATTGTAAGCTAAAGAAATCCACACTCAAAACCTTTGAGCCGAGTCTTGACCAATTGAATCTAGAGCAATCGGCAACAACGTGGATTAGGGGATTTAAGCACGGTATTCGTGGAATCCGGCTTATTTACCCTTGTCCTTCCTTTCTTGTCTCTTGCTTTCGCCTCCGGCAAAACCGAACGCAACCGGTCGCAGTTAGGAATCACCGTTACCTTAGTAGGGTAGGGTGCCTAACGGAGCGCTAGCATAACGTTTGGGCGGAGTTCAATGGAAAATAACGGGAAAAGGAAATGAGCAAAGAAATCTTAAGTTACAATACCGTATTTATTCTTAACAACGATAATTACAACCATTCACAAAACGAACCAAAAAGAGAGAACAAAAAGATAAACAAAGAAAAGAAAAGATTATAAACAAGTAATTAAAGTGCATGGTAATAAATTGCAAGTAATAAAATACAAGAATGAAAAATGCAAGAAAGTAACACTAAGAACCATAGAGCTCAAGACAAGCATGGGATCAATAGCCAACCCTTAAACTTGCAAGCTCAATTAAGAGGTTGCAAGATCAAGAGAAGGGTAAAGAACTCATGTGAAATGAAGCACAAAAGAGAGAACAAAATGATACAACCCCTTGAGATCAATGACCAAAGCTTAAACTTGCAAGCTCACTTAAGAGTTTGCAAGATCAAGTTAAGGTAGAGAGCTCAAGGGGGAAGCTAAGCAAAAAGAATGATACAAAAACCCTCATCTTCATTTAACATCCACTCAATGCTCTCACTACATTTGCATGGAGGAAAGAATGAAGAAGAAGAAGAAGACTAAAAACTAACAAAAAAGAGGCTTAAGAATGAACTAAGAAAGTGCCTCTTGGTTTGGCTCAGAACCGGGGTATTTATAGGAGGGGAAATGGAAACCGAGGGCAACAATCTGGACCAAGATGGAAGTACCAAACTGCCCCTGAAAAATGACCACCTGTCGACACCATACGGTCGTGGTTCCGCGGCCTAAGTATGCTTAGGCCGCGGTTCCGCGGTCCTTTAGTGGTGTTAGGCCATCAACTTTTGGGTGCTTCCCTGGTTTGGCTTTTCCCTGTGTTTGAAAACTTTAAACTGCAACAAGTCTTCCAGAATATCTTCAGATTTCATAGTCCAAGATTGCATTATTTTCTTCACTTTTTGACTTCTATCTCCCTCGAGCTCCGCGCACCCATTGATTCTTGTGCAGCCCCCCTCGTGCTCTGTGCTTGTCCGAGACACGAATGACCACTGTCATATGTCTTGTCTTTGGAACTGGTACTCGGCACTGGACGGATATAGATGACCGGAACCCGGCTTTCATCTGCTGTCAACAGATGTTCTGTATTTGGCATAACTATGGAGATTTTGTCTTGATTTGCAATATTTATACTGGAAACCTGTACTCTGTAAATATGTAAAAAACACGGATTAAAAGCACCTACCTATAAACACACGAGCATAAGAATGGGCGGTATAAAATGCAGTATTCTATTATGAACAACCGACACTGGCCTGGCTGAACGGTTAAGTAAGTATTGTATGGTGAGATCAATCCCGACTAATTCTTCTTTTATAGTTTGAGGAAGGATTCGAGAAACAGTGAGAGCCATCTTGTTTAGATAAACAAAAAACCAATCTAAACTTGCAAGAGCATCATGCTAAGTGTTTTCTTCTCTCTTTCTTAATTGCAGCGACCCAGTGACCAGACATAGGTTACATCTAGATAATAAAATGACTGAATCTGACTGTTATGACTGGCAAAGGTCTGTCCAGATGTCTATTACCCATGACAAGCTGGGACACCTCCTAACTAATCAAACCCCTACCGTCTCAGGACCAGTTTCCCCTGTCACGGATATTGATATCCGTAAGATATCGGAAAAAGACTATGCGAATGCCAAGTGCCTCATGTTGGCCTCAGTTGATGGTGCTGTTAGTGTTTATACCCTAGAAGGCCATTACTGTATCATACTAGCTTGTATATTACTTAATGGAAGCTTGGGATATTCACATATATATATAACAGTCTTGCTAAACATGGTAGTATGCTACTTGGTTTTTCTATCTTAATATGTTAGTGTACGTATTGATAGAGCTCTTAGGATCTTGCTTGTCTACCAGCGTTGTGATGGCAGTCACACTAGTGGGGGCTGGGTAGTCTACAAGCACATCCTTATTCAGGTCCCTGGTCGTTGGATTATCGAGACAGAGCATCGATACTCCGGAGTAGACTGGTGTGTACGCTTCTCATCCCAGTTGGGGAGATGGTCTGTCCCACAGCCGTCAGTACGTCGTACTGGAGATAGTATGCAGGTGCTCGTTAGGTTACGGGTACACCGGACAGGACTCACAGGGAACTGTTGGTTGGTTTGATACCAGTCATCAGTGAACAGTTCCCAGGTGACATGAGTACAGCGTAGTCCGCAGACTTGACACTGCTACTTCGCCTCGAGTGTGTCCCACTGTTCTTAGATTGCTACCCTACCACGGCTCAAAGGAGTCGTGCAAACAGGTAGCAGTTGGGTGCAGTCCCGAGCACTTGGAGGCAGTGGCGGTTAGACAGGATTCGTCCCTCCCGGTATTGGGAGTAGATATCGTGCTGTGTCAGAGAGCCATTACGCAAAGTCCCTGGCCAGGGCAAGCGAGATTTACTGGTAGGTTCCAGTAGTTTCTCAGGGTGTAATGGGCTTCACTCCGACACGACTTATACCGCTATTAGGGGACTGACGCTTGCCGCCCCCCTAGGCCCGATATGCGATAGTCTTGGACGAACGGACCGGACTGTATGGAGATTGTCACATCAGACTCAGTAGGAGTTCGGATGGGTTTACTCATCGGCCTTCTTATCGACAACTACCTGGGGACCGTTACGTACAGCTAGTGCCGCTTACGGTCTGTGGTTAAACCCACTTCCAGCGTAGTAGTCGAGTCTCTAGAGTCCCACACAGAGAGTTTCCTACTCCAGGCGAAACGATATAGAGGTTGCATGGTTTTGCGACAAAGGGTTCGGACGCATACGTGCGTTTACGCACGTATGACTTTCGGACAGTTTTTACCAGTCGGCTTTGGTTTAAGCCAGTTACTGGTATCCGGTTATTGGATTTTTACAGTCTAAAGTTTTTCCGTATTTTTTACGGATTGGAGGGGCGTTCTCGTAATTGTACGAGAAGCTTCTAGAAGATGTGACTAAGGAGGTTTCTTTTGGATAAGAAAGTGAGTCATGGTGGTGATTCATTCATTTCATTAATGCACATTTATTGCTTAATGACTCATGCTAATGAATCACCACTAGATATTTCATGAAGCATGCTTATTCATTTCCTTTATTCATTTTTCTTAAAAAGAAATGCTTCATGATATATTATGATACACTCTCTCTCTTCTCTCATTATCTCATTCACATTCTCTCTCCTCAAGCTCTCATCTTCAAACCCTAATCCTTACACCTCATGAGTTGAGATCAAAGGATTAGTTAGACTAAACAATCCATAACCATCACTCTTTATCATCCTTTCATCTTTGATTAGCAATCAAAGTTGATTAGTTACCTCAAGTTTGAGGTTTAGCTTGGAGTTTTGCTCTCGGGTGGATCGTCTACTACCTAGAGAAGGCCGAGGAGAACAAGGAGATCGTAAAGACGAAGGACTAGTATCGATAGGTATAATCCTTTAACACTTTAGTTTAGTATAACTATGTGTTCGGTTATTAGTTGTTTAGCTTCGATTTAAGCGGTTAGTCGATGTTCGTTCTTTAAACTTGATCGTTTTAGAAAATTCCGCCTCCCCACAAGTACTGGGGTGTACTACATCGACTTACAGTGGTATCAGAGCCTCGCTAAACACTAAATAACTTAATTGCAAATTTGTACGAATTTCGAACGGAAAAACGAAGCCGAAAAACCCTAATTCTGTCATGTTTCTGTCGAATTTAAAACGATGTCAGAAAATTTTTCAGGTGAGTTCAGAGAGCTTTACATGACACCAGAAGAACACCCAAGAAAAACAGTCGACTGAATCGACCATCTCGCCGCGGAAGAGCGGCCTCAGCCTACTGAGTCGCCGCGCTTCCGCCGCCGAGTTGGCGAGTCAGCGACCGATTTTTCTTCTGTTGCTTCTCTGTGAAATTTGGGGTTTTCTGGTATGTTTAATTATTGCTCAGGTTACTGTTTAACAGAGCAGATTTTGGAGCAATATTGATGTTGTTTATTCGATCGAATTGTACAGTATTTGCGTATTGGATTATATCTGTGATTGTTTAAATGTGTTCGTAAACCTTCCCCAACTGCTAGTATGTCGGTTGGCAGGGGGTTGCACATTTCTGAAATGGTTATTTCTGTTTGTGCATATAAACTGTATTGGACTGTTGTGGTGTATAGCCGGGGTTTGCAATGGGTTATTGTTTCATTTGTTGTAAATGTAATTTGTTGTAATATTATTTTTGCGGGGCACTTCCAGGTTGCGGTCGTAGCCACCGTTGTATTATTTCATTTTACTGTTTTTGCTCCTAGGACTGACCCAAGGTGGGGTACACAGACTGCCGGGTGGGTAGTTTGCCGTACCCGTAGGGGTCGAGGGTGGGGTAACGGCTATTCATCACAACTGTGTAATCTGTCTTTTCTTGCAGGCTCAAAAGAAATACAGATTGCTTGCATATGCAATATTGTTTATCTGTGTTCTGGAATGAATATCATTGCGTCAGACGAATGTAAAATATCTATATTTATTGTAGCTATTTAGACGTCACTTATGTTTTACACCCGCGCTAGCCCAGCCCCCGCTCTGTCGTTAGTTAAGTAACCTAACGGGTAATGACGGGACCCCGTGGCGAATGCGGATGGCATAAGAGGACGTTGTATTTTCGTTGTTTTCTGCAATGATAGGTTAATGATGGGACGCATTATCTGTAATGCAAAGAAAATAAACCAAAGTTTAAATCGTTGGAACAATTTAAAAGAAACCATTCGGTTATTTTTAAAACAGATATTTTTTAAATGCGGAGCTTTAACCACTCCTTTTAAAAAGCTATCAGGTTCCTTCGGTTATATCAAGTTCACTACGTTCACGGTTTCGCCAAAACCATTCGTAGCCCTCCGTCATTTCATTTGGGTATTCAGTAGTATTCAAGCTATGCATTTTGGCCAAAGTCAAGGCATAGTGTTTGGTAGCTGCTGGGTTTTCATTTGTTGCATAAGATAGATGAGTCGGTTTGGGACAGTCGTATTACCATTTGACCAAAGTCAGGGGTATATACGAATGGGTTCAAATTGACAAGATAATGACGGGTAGAACTTGACATGTGACTTATGACATTTTGACCAAAGCCAAGGTCATAAGAGCATGGGGCAAAAACTTATATCGGGAATTTCAAAAGAAACTGAAATTTACAAAGAGATGCATACCATTTTGAGTTTGATGAATGTTGGTAGCATTCCTACAACATTATCAGACGATGATATTTGGATCCCGATCCTACTGTGAGTATATGCTACTTATCAGGATATTCGTCACTTAACGATCAATGCTATAAACCTAGTAGGTGTCCAGAAAAGTGTCAGCGGGGTTACGCCCCCAGAGAAAAGAGGTTATTTAATTAAGGAACTTCGCGAAAGCGTTGGAAAACCTCCCTCGAAGTATCGACACTGGCCTGGCTGAACGGTTAAGCAAGTATTGTACGGTGAGAATAGTCCTGGCTAATTCTTCTTTTATGGTTTGAGGAAGGATTCGAGAAACAGTGGGAGCCATCCAGTTTAGATAAACTAAAAACCACTCTAAACTTGCAAGAGCATCATGCTAAAGTGTTTTCTTCTCTCTCTCCTAATTGCAGCGACCCTGAAAATGACTGGACTTAAGTTACTTTTAGAAAAGAATATACTGACGGGGCCAAACTATAAAGATTGGCTGCGGAATGTCAAAATGGCCTTGACCTATGACAAACTGGGGTACGTCCTCACCGCTACGGCACCTGCTGTCCTTGGTCCCAAATCCAGCAATGCGGATAAGGAAATCCGCAAAACCTGGGATTTAGATTGCGCGAGAGCCAAGTGCATCGTGCTTGCCTCTATGAACAACGAACATCAGAGGAGGCACGAGGATATGTCTCTAGATGGCATATTTCTCCATACAAAGGAACTTTATGGAGAGCAATCTCGTATTGCTAGATACGAGACCTCGAAGAAACTATTTCGAGCGAGGTTGGCTGTCGGGTCATCGGTAGGTGAACATGTCCTACAGATGATCGGCTATATTGAGGAGCTCGCAGACCTTGGGACGACTTTGGATAATGAGCTCTATACAGATCTTATTCTCCAGTCCCTTCCTCCCACCTACGCCCAGTTTATCCTCAACTTCAACCTTCAAGGAAAAGAAGTTGAACTTGCGGAACTCCTGAACATGTTAAGGAGTGCAGAGGGCACCTTACAGAAGGTAAGGGAAACACCCGCTATGTTTGTTGGCGGTTCATCTTCTTCAGGGTCCAAGGCTAGGGCCAAAGGAAGGAAGAAGAAGGCCGCACCCAAACCTAGAGGAGGTGTTAGTAAGGTGGGAAAGAAGGGAAAGAAAAAGCTTGCAGCACCGGTAGTTGGCCAGGATGAGTGCTTCCATTGTCACAGGAAAGGGCACTGGAAGAAGGATTGCAAGGCGTGGAACGCCAAGAACCAGGAACCGAAGCAAGCTGTGGCTTCGACTTCAGGTGTGTTTGTAATTGAGAATTGTCTGTCAATCAACTCTACTTCCTGGGTATTGGATACCGGATCAGGATCTCATATTTGCAATTCATTGCAGGCACTGAGAAACCGTAGGGTGCTGAAGGAAGGTGATATGATCCTCAGGGTTGCTAACGGAGCTAGCGTGGGAGCTGCGTCCGTCGGGGATTATCACCTAGGATTGACGAGTGGACATATTTTGGTTTTGCATAACTGTTATTTTATACCCAGCTTAACGTGTAATATCATATCAGTTTCCTTGTTATCAAATAAAGGTTATGATTTCACGTTTGTAAGAGATGTTGTCAACATCCACCTTAATCATGGTTTGATTGGGTCCGGTACTCTAAATAACGGCATATATGTGTTAAACCAACTCCAAATTTTCAATGTCCAGAACACACTAAAAAGAAAGTCTCCAGATTTAAATAAAGCTTTCTTATGGCATTGTAGACTGGGTCACATCAATGAGAGAAGGTTAACTAAGTTGCATAGAGAAGGATATTTAGACACGTTCGAATATCAATCCTATGACACTTGTCAATCTTGTCTCAAAGGAAAGATGACAAAGACTCCATTTACTGGACAAGGAGTAAGAGCGAGCGAGCTCTTAGGACTCATACACAGTGATGTATGTGGTCCAATGTCTACACATGCGAGAGGTGGTTTTTCCTATTTCATTACTTTCACGGATGATTACTCAAGATACGGATTCATTTATCTGATGAAACATAAATCCGAGGCTTTTGAGAAATTCCAAGAGTATAAGAATGAAGTAGAAAACCAAACCGGCAAAAGTATTAAGACACTTAGATCTGATCGAGGTGGAGAATACTTAAGTGCCGAGTTCCTAGGTTACCTAAAAGAGAAAGGAATTCTCTCTCAGCTTACTCCTCCATACACTCCACAGCATAACGGTGTATCGGAGAGACGGAATCGAACCCTATTGGATATGGTACGATCCATGATGAGTAATGCTGAGTTACCGCGATCTTTCTGGGGTTATGCGCTAGAATCAGCGGCATATCTTCTGAACAGGGCTCCTACCAAGACTGTGCCTACCACTCCATATCAGATGTGGACTGGGAAGAAACCCCATCTTCAACATATGAAGATTTGGGGATGTCCAGCTTTTGTTAAAAAGCAGCATGTGGACAAGCTCGAGGCACGATCAGTAAAATGTATGTTTGTGGGATATCCAAAGAACTCCAAGGGATATTATTTCTATTACGCAGAGGAACAAAAGGTTTTTGTTTCTCGTAATGCCCATTTTCTGGAAAATCAGTTTTTAGAAAAGGAAATAAGTGGGAGCGAAATAGAACTGGAAGAAATTCCAGAACCACAAACTGCTACTGAAAGTTTGGTAGAACCAGAGGTTCAAGAAGAACAGATCATTCCCGCACCCCTCCGCAGGAGTAGTAGGCCGTCTCATCCGCCTGAGAGATACTACGGTTTTCTCATAGACGGGGATAGAGAGGATTGCATCATAGATGATGATGAACCTACTGACTTCCAACAGGCCATCCAGAGCGGCGACTCGGTACGATGGCTAGATGCAATGCGGACCGAAATGGAGTCCATGTACACCAACAAAGTATGGACTTTGGACTTTGCTCCAGATGGGGTAAAACCCATAGGATGCAAATGGATCTTCAAGAAAAAAAAAGATTGGTGTAGATGGACAGGTGGAAACCTATAAGGCTAGACTTGTTGCAAAGGGTTTTCGTCAAAGACCTGGTTTGGACTATGACGAAACTTTTTCTCCAGTGGCTATGCTCAAATCCATTCGGGTCCTTCTTGCTATTGCTGCCTTCCATGATTATGAAATCTGGCAGATGGACGTAAAGACGGCTTTTCTGAATGGAAATTTAGAAGAGAGCGTCTATATGGATCAGCCAGAGGGTTTCAATCAGAGTGGGAGCAGCGGGAAAGTATGCAAGCTGCTTAAGTCTATTTATGGACTAAAGCAGGCATCGTGGAGTTGGAACATCTGTTTTGATGAGACAGTCAAAGAATATGACTTTATCAAAAATCCAGATGAACCGTGCATATATAGTAAAGTTGTGGCCAGAAGTGTCGCATTCCTCGTCTTGTACGTGGATGACATTCTATTGATAGGAAATGACATTCCTATGCTACAATCTGTCAAAGGATTCTTGTCACACAGGTTCTCCATGAAAGACCTGGGTGATGCCTCTTACATTCTGGGGATCCGGATCTATCGTGATAGATCCAAGAGGATGTTGGGACTTTCGCAGTCCAGGTATATCGACACTGTACTGAAAAGATTCAGTATGGAAGATTCTAAGCGCGGTAATCTACCGGCTTGTCACGAAATCACCCTCTCCAAAGAGATGTCTCCCAAGACTGATTTGGAAAGGGAACGCATGTCTATTATACCCTACGCTTCTGCGGTAGGCTCTATAATGTATGCGATGTTGTGTACCAGACCAGATGTAGCTTACGCACTGAGCGTGGTAAGCCGGTATCAGTCAGACCCAGGGGAGAAACACTGGATAGCAGTAAAGAACATTCTCAAGTACCTGAGGAGGACTAAGGAGATGTTCTTGGTTTACGGCGCTAAAGACCTCAGGTTGGAGGCCTTTGCTGATTCCGGCTTCCAGAGTGATAAGGACGATTCCAAGTCCATGTCGGGTTATGTCTTTACCCTCAATGGAGGGGCGGTGTGCTGGAGGAGCTCCAAGCAGGACACCGTTGCTGACTCGACGATGGAAGCGGAGTATATAGCTGCTTACGATGCCGCAAAAGAAGCAGTCTGGATGAAGAAGTTCCTAACAGAACTTCAGGTTGTTCCTACCATAGTTGATCCAATACCTCTGTATTGCGACAACAACGGAGCTATAGCTTTAGCGAAGGAACCAAGGTCCCATCAGAAGTCCAGACACATCTTGAGGCGGTATCACCTGATCAGGGAGATCATTGATCGTCAGGAGATCGAGGTTCGGAGAGTTGCTTCAGAAGAGAACATTGCTGATCCATTCACGAAGGCCCTTCCTCAGATTCAGTTCGAGAGGCTGCTCGAGATCATTGGTCTACGATATGCCAGTACATGGCCCTAGTGCAAGTGGGAGATTGTTAGTGTTTATGCCCTAGAAGGCCATTACTGTATCATACTAGCTTGTATATTACTTAATGGAAGCTTGGGATATTCACATATATATATAACAGTCTTGCTAAACATGGTAGTATGCTACTTGGTTTTTCTATCTTAATATGTTAGTGTACGTATTGATAGAGCTCTTAGGATCTTGCTTGTCTACCAGCGTTGTGATGGCAGTCACACTAGTGGGGGCTGGGTAGTCTACAAGCACATCCTTATTCAGGTCCCTGGTCGTTGGATTATCGAGACAGAGCATCGATACTCCGGAGTAGACTGGTGTGTACGCTTCTCATCCCAGTTGGGGAGATGGTCTGTCCCACAGCCGTCAGTACGTCGTACTGGAGATAGTATGCAGGTGCTCGTTAGGTTACGGGTACACCGGACAGGACTCACAGGGAACTGTTGGTTAGTTTGATACCAGTCGTCAGTGAACAGTTCCCAGGTGACATGAGTACAGCGTAGTCCGCAGACTTGACACTGCTACTTCACCTCGAATGTGTCCCACTGTTCTTAGATTGCTACCCTACCACGGCTCAAAGGAGTCATGCAAACAGGTAGCAGTTGGGTGCAGTTCCGAGCACTTGGAGGCAGTGGCGGTTAGACAGGATTCGTCCCTCCCGGTATTGGGAGTAGATATCGTGCTGTGTCAGAGAGCCATTACGCAAAGTCCCTGGCCAGGGCAAGCGAGATTTACTGGTAGGTTCCAGTAGTTTCTCAGGGTGTAATGGGCTTCACTCCGACACGACTTATACCGCTATTAGGGGACTGACGCTTGCCGCCCCCCTAGGCCCGATATGCGATAGTCTTGGACGAACGGACCGGACTGTATGGAGATTGTCACATCAGACTCAGTAGGAGTTCGGATGGGTTTACTCATCGGCCTTCTTATCGACAACTACCTGGGGACCGTTACGTACAGCTAGTGCCGCTTACGGTCTGTGGTTAAACCCACTTCCAGCGTAGTAGTCGAGTCTCTAGAGTCCCACACAGAGAGTTTCCTACTCCAGGCGAAACGATATAGAGGTTGCATGGTTTTGCGACAAAGGGTTCGGACGCATACGTGCGTTTACGCACGTATGACTTTCGGACAGTTTTTACCAGTCGGCTTTGGTTTAAGCCACTTACTGGTATCCGGTTATTGGATTTTTACAGTCTAAAGTTTTTCCGTATTTTTTACGGATTGGAGGGGCGTTCTCGTAATTGTACGAGAAGCTTCTAGAAGATGTGACTAAGGAGGTTTCTTTTGGATAAGAAAGTGAGTCATGGTGGTGATTCATTCATTTCATTAATGCACATTTATTGCTTAATGACTCATGCTAATGAATCACCACTAGATATTTCATGAAGCATGCTTATTCATTTCCTTTATTCATTTTTCTTAAAAAGAAATGCTTCATGATATATTATGATACACTCTCTCTCTTCTCTCATTATCTCATTCACATTCTCTCTCCTCAAGCTCTCATCTTCAAACCCTAATCCTTACACCTCATGAGTTGAGATCAAAGGATTAGTTAGACTAAACA
The DNA here is from genome assembly GCA_030015575.1 of Agapanthus africanus. NCBI lineage: Eukaryota > Viridiplantae > Streptophyta > Magnoliopsida > Asparagales > Amaryllidaceae > Agapanthus > Agapanthus africanus. The sequence goes on from JASDDO010000029.1 coordinate 294,733,014, forward strand.
ATCCATAACCATCACTCTTTATCATCCTTTCATCTTTGATTAGCAATCAAAGTTGATTAGTTACCTCAAGTTTGAGGTTTAGCTTGGAGTTTTGCTCTCGGGTGGATCGTCTACTACCTAGAGAAGGCCAAGGAGAACAAGGAGATCGTAAAGACGAAGGACTAGTATCGATAGGTATAATCCTTTAACACTTTAGTTTAGTATAACTATGTGTTCGGTTATTAGTTGTTTAGCTTCGATTTAAGCGGTTAGTCGATGTTCGTTCTTTAAACTTGATCGTTTTAGAAAATTCCGCCTCTCCACAAGTACTGGGGTGTACTACATCGACTTACAGGTGCATACCAAAGGCAGCGCGAGAAGATGGACTTAGTTTCTGTCTTCTTCCATAACAAAGATTTATATGGAGAGCAATCTCGTATCGCAAGATATGAGACCTTGAACGAATTGCTTCAAGCGAGGTTGGCTTTCGGGTCATCTGTAGGGGACAACGTCCTTACAGAGACTAGCTATTTTGATGAGCTCATGGACCTGAAGACCACGTTGAAGAACGGGTCAAATACTGACTTGATTCTACAGTCTCTGCCCTCTACTTATACCCTGAAGGAAACCAGGGAAGAAGAAGGAAAGGGAAGGGAAAAAGATTCGGGACTGGATATAGTAAAGGAGAGACGTTCCTATTGTTATGGGAAGGACATTGGCAGAAGGATTGCAGGGCTAGCAAAGCCAGTAGCCAGGATTCGAAGCATGTTGTGGCTTCGTCTTCGGGTGTGTTTGTAATAGAAAACTGTATGTCAATTGACCCTACTTCTTGGGTACTGGATACCGGATCAGGATCTCACATCTGTAATTCATTACAGGCTTTGAGAAACCGTAGAGTTATCAGGATAGGTGATATAACTCTCAGGGTTGCCAACGGAATGAGCGTGGACGCTGAATCCGTAGGGGAATATCACCTTGTATTGACAAGTGGGCAGATATTGATTCTACGTAACTGTTTGTATGTACCTAATATGGCTTGTAATATCATATCTGTATGCTTACTTTCTAAAAAAGGATATGATTTTACTTTTGTAAGCGATGTGGTCCACATCCACCTAAATCAAGTTCTGATTGGGTCAGGTACATTAGAAAACGGAATATACGTATTAAATCAAGCTCAAGTTTTCAGTGTCCAGAACACACTTAAAAGAAAGTCTCCGGAAACAAATCAGGCTTTCTTATGGCATTGTAGACTGGGTCACATTAATGAGACACGGTTAACAAAGTTACATAAAGAGAGATACTTGAATCCGTTCGAGTATCAGTCTTATGCTACCTGTGAATCTTGTCTCAAAGGAAAGATGACAAAGACTCCGTTCACTGGACACGGAGTAAGAGCGAGCGAGCTCTTGGGACTCGTACACAGCGATATATGTGGTCTAATGTCTACACATGCGTGAAGTGGTTATTCTTACTTCATTACTTTTACGGATAATTTTTCAAGGTATGGACATGTCTTCTTAATGAAGCATAAATCTGAAGCCTTTGGAAAATTCCAGGAATACAGAAATGAAGTAGAAAAACAAACAGGAAAAAGTATAAAGACACTGAGATCTGATCGAGATGGAGAATACTTGAGTGCCAAGTTCCTGGATTACTTAAAAGAGAATGAAATTCTCTCTCAGCTTACTCCTCCATACACTCCACAATATAATGGTATCGGATAGACGGAACCGAACCCTATTGGATATGGTACGTTCCATGATGAGTAATACTGAGTTATCGCGATCTTTCTGGGGATATGCACTAGAATCAGCTGCATATCTCTTGAACCGAGTTCCAACTAAGTCAGTGCCTACCACACCATATCAGATGTGGAGTGGGAAGAAACCCTATCTTAAAAACATTAAGACATGGGGATGTCCAGCTTTTGTCAAAAAGCAGCACACGGACAAACTCGAGGCACGCTCAGTACAGTGCAAGTTTGTAGGATATCCAAAGAACTCCAAAAGATATTTCTTCTATTACGCAGAGGAACAAATGGTATTTGTTTCTCATCATGCCTGCTTCTTAGAAACTGAATTTTTAGAAAATCAGATAAGTGGGAGCGTAATAAAACCGGAAGAAATTCCAGAAGCACAAGCTATTACTGAAAGCTTGGTAGAATCAGAGGTTTCAGGAGAACTGGACATCCCAGCGCCACTCCGCAGGAAGAGTAGGAAGTCTCATCCGCCCAAGAGATACTACGGTTTTCTCATAGATGGGGATCGAGAGGATTGCATCATTGAAAACGATGACCCTACTAGTTTCCAGCAGGCCATTCAGAGAACTGACTCGGTAAAATGGCTGGATGCAATGCGGACCGAGATGGAGTCCATGTACACCAACAAAGTGTGGACTTTGGACGTTGCACCAGAAGGGGTAAAACCCGTAGGCTGCAAATGGATCTTCAAAAGGAAGATTGGTGTAGATGGACAGGTTGAGACCTATAAGGCTAGACTTGTTGCAAAGGGTTTTCATTAAAGACCTGGTTTGGACTATGACGAAACCTTTTCTCCAGTGGCTATGCTCAAATCCATTCAGATCCTTCTTGCCATTGCTGCCGTCCACAATTATGAGATTTGGCAGATGAACGTAAAAACCGCTTTTCTAAATGGTAATTTAGAGGAGTGTGTCTATATGGACCAGCCAGAGGATTTCATTCAAGGTGGGAGCAGCGAGAAGGTGTGCAAGTTGCTTAAGTCCATTTATGGACTGAAGCAGGCATCGCGGAGTTGGAACATCTGTTTTGATGAGACGGTCAAAGAATTTGGCTTTATCAAAAATCCAGATGAACCATGTATTTATTGTAAAATTGTAGCACGAACTGTCGTATTCCTCGTTTTATACGTGGATGACATTCTCTTGATAGGAAATGACATTCCTATGATACAATCTGTCAAAGGGTTCTTATCACACAGGTTCTCCATGAAAGACCTGGGTGATGCCTCTTAAATTTGGGGATACGGATCTATCGTGACAGGTCCAAGAGGATATTAGGACTTTCACAGTCCAGGTACATCGACACCATACTGAAAAGATTCGGTATGGAAGATTCCGAGCGCGGTAATTTACCGTCTTGTCACGGGATCACCCTCTCAAAAAAGATGTCTCCCAAGACTGATTTGGAAAGGGATCGCATGTCTATTATACCCTATGCCTCTGCGGTAGGCTCTATAATGTATGCGATGTTATGTACCAGACCAGATGTAGCTTATGCATTGAGTGTAGTAAGCCAGTATCAGTCAAACCCTGGGGAGAAGTACTGGATAGCGGTAAAGAACATTCTGAAGTACCTGAGAAGGACTAAGGATATGTTTTTGGTTTACGGCGGAAAAGACCTCCAAATCGAGGCCTTTGCTGACTCCAGCTTTCAGAGTGACAAGGATGACTCCAAATCCATGTCGGGTTATGTCTTTACCCTCAATGGAGGGACGGTGTGTTGGAAGAGTTCCAAACAGGAAACCGTTGCTGACTCAACGATGGAACCGGAATATATCGCAGCATCTGATGCCGCAAAAGAAGCCGTCTGGATTAAGAAGTTCTTGACAGAACTTCAGGTGGTTCTGTCCATTGTTGATCCAATACCTCTCTATTGTGACAACAACGGGGTTATAGCTTTAGTAAAGGAACCTAGGTCCCATCAGAAGTCCAGACACATCTTGAGGCGGTATCATCTGATCAGGGAGATCGTGGATCGCCGGGAGATCGAGGTTCGGAGGGTTGCTACAGAAGATAACACTGCAGATCCATTCACGAAGGCCATACCCCAGACTCAGTTCGAGCGGCTGATCGAGATGATAGGTCTTCGATACGCCAGTACATGGCCCTAGCGCAAGTAGGAGATTGTCAGTGTATATGCCCTAGAGGCCATTATTGTATCATACTAGTTTGTATATTACTTAATGGAAGCTTGGGATATTCACAGTTGTATAGACAATCTTGCTCAAAATGGTAGTATGCTACTTGGTTTGTTTCTACTTTAATATGTGCATGTGTTTCTTTTAGCATATCGCCTATACATATTAGTGGAGCCCTTAGGATCTTTGCTTGATTACCAGCGTTGTAATGGAAGTCACACTAGTAGGGGCTGGGTAATCTGCAAGCACATCCTTATACAGGTCCCTAGTCGTAGGATTATCGAGACGGGGCATCGATACTCCGGAGTAGACTAGCGTATGCGCTTCTCATCCCAGCAGGGGAGATGGTCTATCCCACAGCCATTAGTACATCGTACTAGAGATAGTATGCGGGTGCTCGTTAGCTTACGAGTACACTGGACAGGACTCGCTGAAAACTGTTGGTTGGTATTATACCTATCGTCAGTTATCGGTTCCCAGGTGACATGAGTACAGCTTAGTCCGTTGACTTGACACTGTCACTTCGCCTCAAGTGTGTTCCCACTGTTCTTAGATTACTACACTACCACGGCTCAAATGAGTCGTGCAAACAGGTAGTAGTTGTGTGCAGTCCCGAAGCACTTGGAGGCAGTGACGGTTAGACAGGATTCGTTTCTCCCGGTATTGGGAGTTGATATCGTGCTGTGTCTAGGAGAGCCATTACACAAAGTCCCTGGCCAGGGCAAGTGTGATTTGCTGGTAGTGTTTCCAGTAGTTTCTCAGGGTGTTCTGGGTTACACTCCTACACGACTTGTACCGCTATTAGGGGACTGACGTTTACCAACCCCTAGGCCCAACATGCGATACTCTCAGACGAACAGACCGGACTGTATGGAGATTGTCACATTCAAGCTCAGTAGGAGTTCGGATGGGTTCACCTCATCGGTCTTCTTATCGGCATCTACCTGGGGACCGTTACGTACAGCTAGTACCGCTTGCGGCCTGTTGTTAAACCTACTGCCAGCGTAGTGTCGAGTCTTTAGAATCCCATACAAAGGGTTGTTCACCTTTGGGCAAAACAGAGTAGAGGTTGCATGGTTTTGCGACGGGGTTCATTCACATACGCGCACTTGTGCACGTTTGGTGTCCGGGCAGTTATTACAAGCGGGATTTGGTTTAAGCCAGATCCTAGTATTTCTTTTGGGATTGGTTTTGTCTCATTGTATTCATGTTCCTCGGAAGTCGGATGCTGGTGTGTATGCACAGTTGACAGAGGCAGAGGAACCTCATTAGGGTTTTTGACCGTTGACTTTCTCTAAACCCTAATGAGAATGAGAAATATGATTAATAATATTAATTAAGGATAATTGTGCCATGGTTATGGTTGGGTTGACCATTTGACTTGTTGACTTTTGTTGACCATGATGATTTCTTTTGCAAAGATGCTTCTTGAAGCTTGCATTAGTATTTAATGTGATATGATAATGGTCAAATCAACTAACCATCACAATTTTCCTAATTATTATTATTATTCTCATATTCTCTCATATGAGAGCAAGGTTGGGATTTATTCTCTCATTCTCTCTTGCTCATTCTCTCTTGCTCATTCTCTCCCTTGTATTGCTCTCCCTCTTCCTCTCTCTCAAAATCTTAAGTGTTTCATGCGTTGAAATTCCAAGCTTTGTGATATAAAACTGTCAATACACCTCTCTACTCATTCTAGAGTTCTTAGCCTAGCAAGCCAAGCACTCTAGTTACTTCTTGGTTGAGGTAGGAGCTCAAGGTAGAGGCCTTCGGGTGGATCTTTCTTCGGCAAAGAGAAGAAGACGAGGAGGAGCCGTCTACACCACTCCAAGGAGATAGCAACAAAGAGGACCACAACAAGAAGAGAAGGAGTTCAAGAACTAGGTATAACCATCTTACCTAGTAGCTAGAACTTGTAGTTACTTTGTTAGTTTTTGTTTAGCAAAGATTCTTCATGGTTAGTATATGTACCTTTGTGATAAAAATTTGATTTTTACTCTTTCCGCCTCCCAGTAAGTACCGGGATGGGTTACATAGACTTACAGTGAGTTCCTACTGTACTTTGATTACTACCCTACCACGACTTAAAGGAGTAGTGCAAACTGGTTTTAGTTAGGAACAGTCCCGAGCCACATAGAGGCAGTGGTCGATTATCAGGGATTCGTCTCTCCTGGTATTAGGAGTAGATGTCGCACGGTGTTCAGTTGGCTATCACCAAAAATCCATCTCCACGGTGGGGGAGATTTACCGATAGTTGATCAGTAGTATCTCAGTTGGTGATGAGCTAGACTTAGACATGACTTATCGGATTAGAAGGGGTCTGACATTATCCACCGCATAGATTTGATAAGCGATACTCTTTGACGAAGAGACCAGACTGTACGGAGATTGTCACATTCAGGCAAAGTAGGGTAAGGACACACTTGATTGTCGACCCCCCTTTCGACAAGTACCTGAGTAGCCGTTACGTACAGGTAGTGCCGCTAACGTGCTTGTGGTTTAACCCATTGCCAGTGTATTGTCGAGTCTTTAGAGTCCCACATAGTGGGTTTTCCCGGTTCATACGACAAATGTAGAAGCCGTACAGTGGTACATGCAGGGGTCCGATTAAATACGTGTACGCTGTACACGAACTTTAATCGGACGGTTGATAATACTAGCCGGCTTAGGATTAAGCCGGATTATTAAATCTGGTTTTGATTTAATAATTTATATATGTATTTTGAAACATGTATTTTAGTATTATTGTTCACTATTCATTTTCTCTCTTTGGTGCTATCCGTATTTTTATACGGATACGCGTATATATAGCGATACATATACTAGATGAAGTATTCCGTATTTATATGGGAATGCTTCTAGAAGAAGGACACCTCATATTTGATTTTCCTTTTTGGAAAATCAAATGGGAAATGAGGTGGCATGTGAGGACATGAAGCATGGATGCTACATGGTAGAAAGGCATGGCTTGGTTTTTTAAACGATTTATTCATTTGCTTGCACTATTGGTGCAAGGTTGATTATATAGCAGCCATTCCTTTTTACTATGAGACTTGATGATTATTTTCTTCTACTAACTTGAGCACCATGGCTCATGGCTTGTGCTTCATCTTCTCCTTCTCCTTCTTCTTCTTGCTCCCATGTTTGAGCAAGATCCTAGATAGAAATATTTAGTGGAGTATTCCTACATCACTGGCCATCCAAACCTAGCGGCTTTGGATCGTCGGTTCGAGCCTCCTCCGTGTTCTCTTAGGTGGATCGTCTTCGGCAAGGGTGATCGATACTCAAGCGCATTCCCGGCGGCTACTTTCTTGGAGGGGTCTTCCACAATTGGGTGGACACACGACAAAGGTTGCATTTCTCAGCCTTGCATGTTTTAGATTACTAGTTTAGGGTGTTTCGTTCGAATCTTCGGGTGTGAGTGTCCGGTGCCCGCAAAAATTTTTTGTTTTCGCTTCTTCCTCGCCCGCGGCCTCCGTGGTGTGGGCACCGGATCCCAATAGAGTCTGCAACGGTATCTTGTTTGGAACTCTTCCAACATACCGCCCCTCCATTGAGGGTGAACACAAAACCCGGGACTGACTTGTTGTTGTCCTTATCACTTTGGAAGATCAAATCGGTAAAGGACTCCACTTGGAGTTCTCCGTTACCATACACCAAGAACATTTCTTTAGTCCTTCTCTAGTACTTAAAAATGTTCTATACAGTTGTCCAGTGCTTCTCCCTAGGGTCTGATTGATACCTACTTTCCATACTAAGTGCGTAAGCCATATTCGGTCTGGTGCATATCATTGCATACATGATAGACCCAACTGCAGAAGTATAGGGTATCATGGTAATGCGAGCCCTCTCTAAATCAGTCTTAGGAGATATCTCTTTGGAGAGAGTGATGCCTGAAAAAGTGGGTAAATTACCATGCTTAGAGTCTTTCATACTAAATCTCTTTAGTATGGTATCTATGTACCTGGATTAGGACAATCCCAACATCCTTTTGAAATCTATCTCTATAGATCTTAATCCCGAGGATGTAAGAGGCATCACCCAGATCTTTCATGGAGAACTTTTGTGATAGGAAGAGTTTGACCGAGTGTAGTATAGGAACATCATTTCTATCAAGAGTATGCCATTCACGTAAAATACGAGGAAGACAACCTTACTCTCTACAACATTTTTATATATACATGGTTCATCTACATTTTTGATGAAGTCAAACTCTTTGACTGCTATATCAAAACAGATTTTCCAACTCCGTAATGCCTGCTTTAATCCGTAGATTGATCTAAGCAGCTTGCACACCTTACCGCTGCTCTCACTATCTACTAAACCCTCTGGCTGTGTCATGTACACGCTCTCTTCTAAATCACAATTTAGAAAAGCGGTCTTGATGTCCATCTGCCAGATTTTGTAGTCATGGTACAAGTAGGATCTTGATGGACTTAAGCATAGCCACGGGAGAAAAAGTTTCATCATAATCGACACCTGGTCGTTGACGAAAACCTTTTGCTACAAGTCTAGCTTTAAAGGTCTCAACCTTTCCATCCACACCAAGTTTCTTCTTAAAGATCCACTTGCTCCCGATGGGTTTTACCCCTTCAAGAGCAGCTTCTAAAGTCCATACTTTATTGGTGTACATGGATTCCATCTCAGATCATATAGCATCCAGCCATTTCACAAAGTCCCCACTTGTGATGGCTTACTCGAAACTAGTTGGGTCATCATCTTCCATGATGCAATCCTCTCTCCCATCGTCTATGAGAAAACCGTAGTATCTCGCAGGTGAATGAGGAACCCTAGTAGATCTGCGGTGAATGAGGAACCCTAGTAGATCTGCGGAGTGGCTGAGGTTTGTCGGGGACTATTGAAACCTCCAGTTCTACCAAATCATCAGTTGTAGTTTTTGTAGCTGGAACTTCTTCTAGTTCTACTTCATTACCACTAATTTCTTTCATAAGGAATTCCTTTTCTAAAAAGCTGGCATGTTGAGCAACAAACAACTTTTGTTCCTCACTGTAGTAGAATAGATATCCATGTGAATTCTTTGGATATCCCATAAACTTGCAAAGAACTGATCGTGCCCCGAGTTTGTCTGGATTCTGTTTTTTAACATAGGCCGGACAACTGTCACGACTCGAAAGTACGGAACATGACTGGCACTTAAACTACGAAACGACTCGAGGCGAACGTAATCTAAGTAAGCCGAAAAACCCAAAAATCCAAACCAAGAAAGTAGTAGAGTGAAGGAAAAACCAATTTAAATCAAGTTGTTTGCAACATATGCCGGAATGTGCATCTTTAAAATCACAATTCTTTTCTAAAAATTTCGGCAGAGTTCCCTTTTTAAAAACAGACCCCAAACAGGTACAAAACCTGATAAAGCATATATAATGAATAAAGGCATCCCCAAGCAGGCGCTAGCTCTTCGTCAAACGACGGTCACAACTACGCAAGCGAAATAATATACAACGCCGAAAGGCGAGGATCAAAACAGAAAAGGAAACTCAAAACAGCAAGAAATCCATAGAAATACAACGCGCGACTCTAAGGTCGAATGAATAAACAACACTGGTCTCTATCTGAAATAAATATATGTTTGGTTGATGGAACTTCTAGATACAACTGAATAATAATATACAAAATATACCGATGGTCATGATACAAGTGAACCCACCTACTAGCAAATCACCTGGAAATGGAAGTAGTGCCAGCAAAGCCGTAATGGAACCGGTATGGCAAAACCTGCAAGAAACTGTGGCACAACGGGGGTGAGTTGCCAACTCGTGAATAGAAAATATCTACAAGTAGAAATCGTATGTATGACTCATCCTAGGCCAATACGATCAGTAATAATATAAACCTCAATATGAATAAGTCTGAAGCATGCTAAAGTGGCAATGTAATCTCTATACATGAGTGTAGTGCCAAGTGCTCGTGCCAGTGCCTCAGGTAATAACATTTCATAAATATGAGGTATGATCAATGTAGTCAAATCTGTATGTATGTGGATCCCGTCCACCCGTCACCTAATGACAATAACCATCATGCATGTAAATATCATAAAGCATATGCATGGAAATGTGAGGATATAAACCATCTGTGTACCATGCGACATGTCAAAATCATGGAACCGGAGTATCCAGCATCGACACTCGAAAACATCATGAAAGCTGTGCCCAGTATCGGCACGTAAATCCTCATATATCGGGCTCCGTCAGTCCGGATCATCCCATGGGCTCCGTCTGCGGAATCAGCCCTCGGCCCCAGTAGTAAGGATCGTCCTATATCCATCTATCGACTCTGGTCAGTATCCTCCGGATAACCGCCAGGTCTAACCAATCACCGGTAGATAATAGTCCCTCTGCTAGGCTCATCGTTTAGCTACACAGCAGATCCGTTCTCGCCCCGGGGTACCATACCGGGTCCACTATGTACCCGCAATCGGCCTCGTCAGCTCCTCGAATCGGGTTTCACATGCCGCTCTCAGCACCGAGAAAACACATGGTGGATGCACTGAAATATCATATCAAGGGTAACCGAGTTTTTAAAACAGTTACATACTCTCTTTGAAATTCCCACGGTTCCCAAATCCAGAAATATGATGGAAACAACATATCTCAATGCGTATAATAAAAAAGCATGATGTATGCGACATGTAAAAGAAATGTAAGCATATCAGTATACCATGCAACATGGAATAGTAATATGCACATGTTGAGGGAAACCGCTCTTTTAAAATAAATCAGTTTTAAAGAGTATCTTACGGTTCCCAAATCTCTAATCAAGCCAGAATCATCAATGTATGTGCGAATACGTATGAATATACAGTAATAGGTACACAAGTATGCCATGCAAGGGTCATATCCTGAATGCAACAGTACTACAGTATAGTGACATGGCAATTATCGATGATGAAGTGTGTGAGCCGGTAAGCAGTGTACGTGGAACATACGCATCATCGATAATGGTGCTGGTGTCCTAACCGCATGGTTTTAATATAGCAATAAACACATTTACACATGTAAAGCGATGCGAATAGTATGAATATACGGAAATCGAATAATCAACGCAACAGTGAAGAATCTACATCAATATATAAATGTCATGCAGCTTTGCCATTAGAAATAAGACGAATCGGGGTTTTTAGTAACATAAGGACTACGGTGTTTTTAAGAAAAGATGCATCTTTTGAAAATATCCGTAAGATCCCTTGCCTGTCTTTAAAATATTCCCGATTCGTTAGTTTTGAAATAGGTATGACTCGGGTCTAGTCGAACATCTGCTATGCAAACTACAGATCTAACTAACAAGTCAATCGGGAGGGGTATGGAAACCACCTAAATCTGAGTCGATATATATATAAATATAAATATAAAAGTCGGTGATCCTGCCTCAATAGTATCACATACGATACGATATAAATCATATAATATCCTCGAGTCGTGAGTGCGGATCTATCATCAATATAAAGCTCGCACGGTAAATCGTCGTACGGCATCCCAATAGCTGGGTACGGGTCAATATCACATTCATCTCATCAATTATCTGGTATCTTTATCATCATATCACATAATCTGGGTACTGATCTAAGTCTAGTACAATCGACACCATCTATATAAATATGAATGCGTGTGTGAAACACACGTCCTAAGGCGCCCTAAAAATCTCACGTCGTATCCCAAATACAAATCACCTCATATCACCGATCTCACGGTCTCAAATCAATCTCATCGACCCACCTCAAATCCCAAATACTATCCTCAAATCCAGTATATGAACACATAGTCCCATACCCATGCGAACACATAATTATATATGTCACGTCCCGAAAGTACGGAACATGACCGGCACTTAGACTACGAACGTCTCGAGGCGTACGTACTCTAAGTAAGCCGAACCCAGAAATCCAAACCAAGAAAAGTAGTCGAGTGAAGGAAAACCATTTTTAAATCAACCAGTTTGCAATATAATATACAACGCCTAAAGGCGAGGATCACAACGGAAAAGGAAACTCAAACAACATGAAATCCATAGAAATATAACGCGCGACTCAAAGGTCGAAAGAATAAAGATCACAGGTCTCTATCTCAAATAAATACATGTTTGGTTGATGGATCTTCTAGATACAACTGAAATATAATATACAATGTATAATGATGGGTACGATACAAATAAACCCACCTACTAGCAAGTCACCCGAAAGAAGCAGTTCCAGCAAAGCCGTAATGAAACCTGTATGGCAAAACCTGCAAGAAACTTGAGCACAACGGGGGTGAGTTGCCAACTCGTGAGTAGAAAAACATCTACGAACAGAAATCGCATGTATGACGCAATCCTAGGTCATTCGATCATAATATATAATTCTCAAATATATAACCAGTAGCCTATACAATGGCTAGGGTAAATATCTAACCCGAATGTAATTCCATATGCCTGTGTCAGTGCCTCAGGTAGCAATATATCATATGGATGATGTATGAATGCATGAAACATAATGCATGTACTGAAGAAAACTGCTTTCATAAATTAGTGAGATTTCTGTATTTTTAAAATTAGATATCATAAATGAAATCAGCATAAAACAGTGCCTAGCATTGACACAAAACAAGTATCCGAATATCTCGATATCTCTGTGTCGCTATCTCTGTACCTCGATAACTCAAAATCTCAATGTCTCAATCACAATATCTAGGGCGCCATCAATCCAGACCGGCCCCTACCATCCATCTCAAGACCACGACGGTATCCTCCGGATATCCGACGCGTCGGGTAAAATCACCGGTCGGCAGTGCTCCCCTGCCAGGCTCAATGCCATCATCTGCGATCCTCTTGCCCCGGGGTACCGCACCGGGCCCACCATGTACCCAAAACGGTTCATCCGCCTCCTCGAATCGGGTCTCGAAATCCATCAGCAAACTCATGGTGGACGACTCATACATCATGGGAAAACCGCACTTTTTAATTAAAAAGAGAGAAAGTAGTTTATATAAGTTTTGCGGTTTTCCCCCAAATCCAGAAAATATCATGGAAATCCGAATCTAAATCATCAATAGCATGTAAAACCATGAATATAAGCATGAGAATCCATGAATGCGGCATATAATGAATAACAGTGTGCATGAAGTGACAAGTAATATCTACAATGTCAAGCTGGCATATAAGGCAAGTACACTAATATCATGTCACTACTAGCTAACAGGCTAAATCAAGCAATAATATTCTCTAAGTGTACGTGACATGGCAATTACCGATGAAGATATGTATGTGCCGGCAAATAAGTGTACGTGGTACATACGCATCATCGGTAATGGTGCTGGTATCCTAACAGCATGATATCAATAAAGGAATATGAATCACAATAAGTTTACGATGCAAAGCAACGACAATAATGTGCGGGAACTGAATACCAAACACAAGGATAGCTAAACTGCATCTAATGTAATATGAGTCATACAGCTACACTAAACTATACGGTCGAGCTAACAAACTAAATTAAAGGTAAGGAAGCCGCCTAACATCTGAGTCGATACATACATATATATATATATATATATATATATATATTAGTCGGTGTTCCCGCCTCGATAATATCACATCCGATACCATATCTCTATAATCAGTTATCCCCAAGCCAAGAGTGCGGATCAAACATAAAAACATAGCTCCTATGTAAATCCGTCGTACGGCATCCAAATCCGGGTACGGGTCGATATCACATTCATCATATCATTCAGCTAGTATCCTCTTTATCAAAGATCACAATCCGGGTACTGACCTACGTCTAGTACAATACTAATATCATCAATATAACCATGATTTGACTATGGATCAACAGTCCCATACAAACCGATTTCATCATCATATATCGTACTAAAGAGGTATACACCGCCTAATGCGACCTATTCTAAGTACCTTATCATATCACATCATATCTCATATCGCGATCACATGTCAACCGTTTTATACATATATCACTGTTCACATGGCATCGTCATCCAAAAATCCACTAAAACATCAAGACGTATCTCAAATACGAATTCTACCATATCACCGATATCATAATCTCGAATCAAATATCATCGACTCATCTCAATCCCAAGTATCATCCTCAAGTCCGTATGTGAACACATAGTCCCATACCCATGTGAACACATAACTATATATAATCCCCTAAGCACATATGAAATAAGAATGTATGCAAGTATGTAAGTGTGTGTGTGTGTATGTGTGGTGCGACCACTACTCTAGGGTTTCGCGACACTAAATCATTCAAGCACACCCAAATATCCATCCTAAACATTATCAATAATCCCAATCAACATATAATATTTGTATGTGTGTATACGCATCCGTATACATCACCACGAACTGCGGGGGTGCTATACGCCATCCACCCGACTTCTCCCCATAGATATAAATTTACTCACCTTGCTTATGCGTGCCGATGCCGACGTCGCCATTTGCATCTCCAACGCCTCGACGTCACATGGGGTACCTACAAGGATATCACAAACGCTAAAGCACATGAAAACCATGTCGGAAACCAAAACGGTACACGCTACGCCCATAGGTAAAAACCTACAGCCTCGCGTGCAAACACAGCCATAACCCTCTGCCGTTGGTGTTCAAACGCCACCCGACAGAAACGAATCACCAAATACCAAAAATCCATGCTAAACAAGTCGTAAATCATGCGCCAACTCAAGAAAATCAACCCAGATTCTACTCTGATTGGAATCAGACAAAACTAGACATACCCTGGGTCAAGTTTACAGGTAATAGAGCCGTGCACCAAAAACAAGGGGGTTTCCCCCTGCTCTGGCCGCAAATTGCGGCCAGGGGGAATTTATCTGCGGCCATGGAAATGAGGTAGGGGCTAGGGTTTTGGGTCTTGGTTTCTATCTGCCTGCATATCTCACTGCCAAGTCAAAATTATTTTAGGAGGTCCCGGTTGATAGCAGTTTCCAGAAAGGCCACAAAGTCGACAAAATCGCTTATTACGCCAAGTCGAATAAATCTGGTATTTTTGCTGGAATCTGGAACAAATATTGGGTTAAACTGGTCTTAACAGCACCTTGTAAAGCTATACTAATATTCAAAACCATCACTTGGCCAAATCTCACTCAAAATCACTAAACTAGCACTAAACTACATAGCAAACACTAAATTTCAGCTCAACAACTATAACTTAACAAGATTGAAGTTGGGTTGCAAGATTATACCTCAAGGGGTCTTAGGATGTAGGAGAAGGGAAGAAAGAGGAAGGAGGAAGGGCTGTTGCTGCTGTGGAGCTGCTGGTGTTGCTGCAGTTTTTGTGTTGCTGTTGCTGTTGCTGTAACTGCTGCTATTGTTTGCAACTTGTTTTGTTGCTGTTGCAGCTGCTACAAGCTGATGGGGTTGATATTATGGTGTTGTTGCAGCAGCTACTGCTGTGGCTGAAGTTATTTTGTGGTTGTTTTGTGGTTGGGGTTGAAGTTGTGGTATATGATGGTGTGGGTATGCGAGTGAGAGGGAGAGATGTGAGAGGCAAAAAGTTTTGAAGTGAAATGGGGTGAAAAGTTTTGAAATGAGATGAGTTAACCCCCATCATCCTCTCTCTCATTAAATGCTTGTCATGGCACATCCATCATGCCCCCTTCTCTCTCTCTCTCCTACACAAGTCAAGCCTAACCTTAATCACCCTTAAACAAGGCCAAAACCCTTAGTTAAAACTAATTAACCTAACCAAATGGTTTAGACCACCATGGTCATCTAAGCATGGTTCAACCCTAGGCTACCATGAATCCAAAACATGAAACAAGTGTGACAAGTGTGGAAAATGTTATGTGCACATTTTTGCACAAAAAGCCAAAAATCCAATTAGCGATTTTTAATCGCGATTAACACTAAAATAGCATATACTTAACCATAAAAACTTTAAAATGGCATATTTCCACAAAATAACCTATTTTAGAATTTCCAGAATTTTCCCCAGAATTTTCCCCATTTATCGGTATTTAATTATACCGAAATAATAAAATATTCATTAAAAATTAATATTAAATTATGAAAATTCCCAAGAATAATATTTTATTTTTTGAAATGTTACAATCTTCCCCCCATAAAGAAATTCGGTCTCCGAATATAAATTTATACCCCCAAATTCTAAAACATTTCAATAAAATGTCCACGTCAATAGGGCTCCGAAATCATCAATACATAAAACACATCGTAGCGCAATACATGCGTGTGAGTAATGAGCAGATAACTCGAAATTATACACGTAAATATCAAATCTATATATGTAAATATCTGAAGGAAATGCACGCCAAATCTCTTAAAGTCGCTGTGCAATGCGCATAACACTGCACAGTGGCGGACGTCTATCATTAAAAAATAACCATATACATATATACCTTTTGTTTAAATGTACGTTCCGCCATTTTGGGAAACAATTTAGAAGGGTTTCCTTGTTTTATACGTTTCGTGTCATATCAGACACGTAGGTAAATACTGAGACTATAGCTCGCTTTTTGGAATTCCCTTCGATAGTTATCAATGCATGCAAAATAGATTCAGGTACTGTCCTCTGACTAGTCCTGCTCAGTACGAAAACACATAGCAAATATCATAAAAACGTACTGCTCTATAAGAAATCAATCCCAAAATATGCATATGAATACTACGTGCGTCTGGTGCGCACGGAAATCAAAATCCATATATGTGCCATACATGCGCACAGAAACAACATCTAAGTGCATCGGGTGTGCACACAACATCTGTCATTGGCAACGTGTGTGCCTGACAGCAAAGACAGGTGCATCTGACACGCACGAAGAATCTCGATTTAGTGCATCAGGTGTGCACCAAAATCGCATCTCAAAACATACGCTCAACATACGCGAAAATCCAAGGCAGGTGCATCTATCATGCACGAAATCATGAAATCCAATATCAAGCGCCGAACATACGCAAAATCCAATCAGGTGCACAAGGTGCACAAAACCAATATCGAGCATCACAATCGAAATCGAAGTCCAGTGCATCTAAGTGCACAAAATGCGTATCACTGCACTACAAGCATATGTGAACTATACCGAGTGCAAAAACCAAATCGTATGTGTATATACGCACAAATCAACTCAACTGTATGAAATCCATATAATCACGAACATGAGAAACCAAGGCACGAAAACTATCTCAAATGCAACAACTGTGCAAAAATCGTAAATACTCAGTAGGTGCAACCATGGTGCATGAAAACGATATCATGAAACTCAATCATCAAAACCAAATCATGCGAATAGATCGCTCAAAATACCAAAATCAAGTATGGCGGAATAGTCCTGCTCAAGCACATCCTCCAAGAATCTCTGGCCAACTGTCAAGGTCACTCATAGCATGTCTCATCGACGATCCTGAACTCTGGCCTGCCGGTGTGCGTAACATGACCACTCCTGGGTCCAAGACTTCTCGTAATTCATCCCAGAAAGGTCATGTCGAGGTCTCTCCCAAATCCCGTCTCTGCCGAACTATCCGGAAGTCATCGTCCCTTACTAGATCTGTTCCCGTTCTGGAATGGCTGCATACTCATCGCGACTCCTTCTGGAAGGTATATCCAGCACTATGCCTCGGCATGCGTATCGCATCTCTGATGTCGGCGGAGTGGAACATCATCTTATCCGGATCTTGTACGAAACTCTTACTCTACTTTTTTCTAATGTCGACTGCTTCGGACTCCTCTCGTCGTGGCTGCATGGACTGAGCTCCAACGGCTATCCTCGTATCTGGAGTCTCCCAAGAAATGCATCTTACTACCTGACATCCGAATGAAGTCGAACTATCCGATCGATTCGTCAAAACCTCATAATCCCCCAAGTGCTCAACATCTTGGGTACAGTTTAACAGTATCGAGTACATACCACCGCATCGATGGTCCAGCCGTAGAAGGGCAAACCCAAGCCTCACTAATGGCGCCGCGGAACTGCCGCAAACCCTAAGGTTCAAAGGCTTTCACACGGTCATTAAATCGAGTTAGGGTTTCATTCTTCTAGAGGGTCCATAGAATTGCCTGCAGGTCTTTCTGAATACTTTAAACTTGGAATAATAGGTTTCTGACATTCGATCGTCTCTGCCGACTCTCAACGTCTCCGCGTGAAGTCGTCTCTAGCTGGAATCAATCTATCTGATGACCTCGCATCGGGGTAGCGAACGAATCACATGTCCTAGTCTTTCATCCTTGGTGACTAGCGACCTCTATCATCTCTTAGTACAACTCGTACTGTAATAGCTCCAACATCTGGGGCGATATCTCGTCGTTCGCAGCAATGAATGGCTCACTCGTCTGCACGCTGAACAGTGCCTCAATCATCAGGAGTAAGAAATACGCCAACGGTCATCAAAATCAGGTTGGCCTCTGTCGGTAGCCCAATCCTCTGGTGCTGATCTGTACATCCGAGTAACCTCATACAGCGGTCCATCCCACGCTCGTGGCACGAAAACACAATAAAAAGACACATCTCTGCAATCGTGTGTCGCCGAAATTACGCCCTGGTCAGTCCTCGTTCTTAACGAGCTCGTGCTGACCGCAACTGTAGCCGTAGCTCTCCCTGCCCGTAATCATGGCAGCAAAACCATAACTGGTACCGATGAGGCTAGATCATAGGAAAGAATATAATACCGAACAAAGAATTGTACATCCTAAGGCTTCTTAAGTGGAGTGGAGTAGCGTAAGTATGCCGCGGAACATACCCATGGTACGTCACTCTACTTTAGTCACCTACTCCATCAACCAAGGGTCATCCTACGCTTCGAAGGTAAAACCTAATGCTCTGATACCAACTTTGTCACGTCCCGAAAGTACGGAACATGACCGGCACTTAGACTACGAACGTCTCGTGGCGTACGTACTCTACGTAAGCCGAACCCAGAAATCCAAACCAAGAAAAGTAGTGGAGTGAAGGAAAACCATTTTTAAATCAACCAGTTTGCAATATAATATACAACGCCTAAAGGCGAGGATCACAACAGAAAAGGAAACTCAAACAGCATGAAATCCATAGAAATATAACGCGTGACTCTAAGGTCGAAAGAATAAAGATCACAGGTCTCTATCTCAAATAAATACATGTTTGGTTGATAGAACTTCTAGATACAACTGAAATATAATATACAATGTATAATGATGGGTACGATACAAATAAACCCACCTACTAGCAAGTCACCCGAAAGAAGCAGTGCCAGCAAAGCCGTAATGAAACCTGTACGGCAAAACCTGCAAGAAACTGGGCACAACGGGGGTGAGTTGCCAACTCGTGAGTAGAAAAACATCTACGAACAGAAATCGCATGTATGACGCAATCCTAGGTCATACGATCATAATACTGAAGAAAACCCTCAAATATATAACCCTCAAATATATAACCCTCAAATATATAACCAGCAGCCTATACAATGGCTAGGGTAAATATCTAACCCGAATGTAATTCCATGTGCCTGTGTCAGTGCCTCAGGTAGCAATGTGTCATATGGATGATGTATGAATGCATGAAACAGAATGCATGTACTGAAGAAAACTGCTTTCATAAATTAGTGAGATTTTTGTATTTTTAAAATGAGGTATCATAAATGAAATCAGCATAAAACAGTGCCTAGTATCGACACAAAACAAGTATCCGAATATCTCGATATCTCTGTGTCGCAATCTCTGTACCTCGATATCTCAAAATCTCAATGTCTCAATCATAATATCTAGGGCGCCGTCAGTCCAGACCGGCCCATACCATCCATCTCAAGACCACGACGGTATCCTCCGGATATCCGACGCGTCGGGTAAAATCACCGGTCGGTAGTGCTCCCCTGCCAGGCCCAACGCCATCATCTGCGATCCTCTTGCCCCGGGGTACCGCACCGGGCCCACCATGTACCCGAAACGGTTCATCCGCCTCCTCGAATCGGGTCTCGAAATCCATCAGCAAACTCATGGTGGACGACTCATACATCATGGGAAAACCGCACTTTTTATTTAAAAAGAGAAAAAGCAGTTTATATAAGTTTTGCGGTTTTCCCCCAAATCTAGAAAATATCATTGAAATTCGAATCTAAATCATCAATAGCATGTAAAACCATGAATATAAGCATGAGAATCCTTGAATGCGGCATATAATGAGTAACAGTATGCATGAAGTGACAAGTAATATCTACAATGTCATGCTGGCATATAAGGCAAATACACTAATATCATGTCACTACTAGCTAACATGCTAAATCAAGCAATAATATTCTCTAAGTGTACGTGACATGGCAATTACCGATGAAGATGTGTATGCGCCGGCAAATAAGTGTACGTGGTACATACGTATCATCGGTAATGGTGCTGGTGTCCTAACAGCATGATATCAATAATGGAATATGAATCACAATAAGTTTGCGATGCAGAGCAACGACAATAATGTGCGGGGACTGAATACCAAACACAAGGATAGATAAACTGCATCTAATGTAATATGAGTCATACAGCTACACTAAACTATACGGTCGAGCTAACAAACTAAACTAAAGGTAAGGAAGCCGCCTAACATCTGAGTCGATACATATATATATATATATATATATATATATATATATATATTAGTCGGTGTTCCCGCCTCGATAATATCACATCCGATACCATATCTCTATAATCAGTTATCCCCAAGCCAAGAGTGCGGATCAAACATGAAAACATAGCTCCTACGTAAATCCGCCGTACGGCATCCCAAATCCGGGTACGGGTCGATATCACATTCATCATATCATTCAACTAGTATCCTCTTTATGAAAGATCACAATTCGGGTACTGGCCTATGTCTAGTACAATACTAATATCATCAATATAACCATGATCTAACTACTGATCAACAGTCCCATACAAACCGATTTCATCATCATATATCGTACTAAAGAGGTATACACCGCCTAATGCGACCTATTATAAGTACCTTATCATATCACATCATATCTCATATCGCGATCACATGTCAACCGTTTTATACATATATCACTGTTCACATGGCATCGTCATCCAAAAATCCGCTAAAACATCAAGACGTATCTCAAATACGAATTCTACCATATCACCGATATCATAATCTCGGATGAAATATCATCGACTCATCTCAATTCCAAGTATCATCCTCAAGTCCGTATGTGAACACATAGTCCCATACCCATGTGAACACATAACTATATAGAATCCCCTAAGCACGTATGAAATAAGAATGAATGCAAGTATGTAAGTGTGTGTGTGTATGTGTGGTGCGACCACTACTCTAGGGTTTCGCGACACTAAATCATCCAAGCACACCCAAATATCCATCCTAAACATTATCATTAATCCCAATCAACATATAATAATTGTATGTGTGTATACGCATCCGTATACATCACCACGAACTGCGGGGGTGCTATACGCCATCCACCCGACTTCTCCCCGTAGATATAAATCTACTCACCTTGCTTATGCATGCCGATGCCGACGTCGCCATTTGCATCTCCAACGCCTCGACGTCACATGGAGTACCTACAAGGATATCACAAACGCTAAAGCACATGAAAACCATGTCGGAAACCAAAACGGTACACGCTACGCCCATAGGTAAAAACCTACAGCCTCGCATGCAAACACAGCCATAACCCTCTGCCGTTGGCGTTCAAACGCCACCCGACAGAAACGAATCACCAAATACCAAAAATCCATGCTAATCAAGTCGTAAATCATGCGCCAACTCAAGAAAATCAACCCAGATTCTACCCTGATTGGAATCAGACAAAACTAGACATACCTAGGGTCA
Organism: Agapanthus africanus; assembly: GCA_030015575.1. Lineage (NCBI taxonomy): Eukaryota > Viridiplantae > Streptophyta > Magnoliopsida > Asparagales > Amaryllidaceae > Agapanthus > Agapanthus africanus. The sequence continues at coordinate 294,754,699 of JASDDO010000029.1, forward strand.
AGTTTACAGGTAAAAGAGCCGTGCACCAAAAACGAGGGGGTTTCCCCCTGCTCTGGCCTCAAATTGTGGCCAGGGAGAATATATTTGCGGCCATGGAAATGAGGTCGAGGCTATGGTTTTGGGTCTTGGTTTCTATCTGCCTGCATATCTCACTGCCAAGTCAAAATTATTTTAGGAGGTCCCGGTTGATAGCAGTTTCCAGAAAGGCCACAAAGTCGACAAAATCGCTAAATTACGCCAAGTCGAATAAATCTGAAATTTTTGCTGGAATCTGGAACAAATTTTGGGTTAAACTGGTCTTAACAGCACCTTGTAAGGCTATACTAACATTCAAAACCATCACTTGGCCAAATCTCACTCAAAATCACTTAACTAGCACTAAACTACATAGCAAACACTAAATTTCAGCTCAACAACTATAACTTAACAAGATTGAAGTTGGGTTGCAAGATTATACCTCAAGGGGTCTTAGGATGTAGGAGAAGGGAAGAAGGAGGAAGGAGGAAGGGCTGCTGCTGCTGTGGAGCTGCTGGTGTTGCTGCAGTTTTTGTGTTGCTGTTGCTGTTGCTGTAACTGCTGCTATTGTTTGCAACTTGTTTTGTTGCTGTTGCAGCTGCTACAAGCTGATGGGGTTGGTGTTATGGTGTTGTTGCAGCAGCTACTGCTGTGGCTGAAGTTATTTTGTGGTTGTTTTGTGGTTGGCGTTGAAGTTGTGGTACATGATGGTGTGGGTATGTGAGTGAGAGGGAGAGATGTGAGAGGCAAAAAGTTTTGAAGTGAAATGGGGTGAAAAGTTTTGAAATGACATGAGTTAACCCCCATCATCCTCTCTCTCATTAAATGCTTGTCATGGCACATCCATCATGCCCCCTTCTCTCTCTCTCTCCTACACAAGTCAAGCCTAACCCTAATCACCCTTAAACAAGGCCAAAACCCTTAGTTAAAACTAATTAACCTAACCAAATCGTTTAGACCACCATGGTCATCTAAGCATGGTTCAACCCCAGGATACCATGAATCCAAAACATGAAACAAGTGTAACAAGTGTGGAAAATGTTATGTGCACATTTTTGCACAAAAAGCCAAAAATCCAATTAGCAATTTTTAAACGCGATTAACACTAAAATAGCATATACTTAACCATAAAAACTTAAAAATGGCATATTTCCACAAAATAACCTATTTTAGAATTTCCATAATTTTCTCCAGAATTTTCCCCATTTATCGGTATTTAATTATACCGAAATAATAAAATATTCATTAAAAATTAATATTAAATTATGAAAATTCAAAAAAATAATATTTTATTTTTTGAAATGTTACAATATATTCCCATATACGCACATATGAAAGAAGACTGTATGTAAGTATGGGTGTGTGTGTATGTGTGGTGCTACTCTAGGGTTTCGCAACACTAAACCAATCCAATCACACCTAGAATCCATCTTTATCATCAATAATCTCAAACAATATATAATCAATAAATGTGTGCATACGTATTCGCATACATCACCACGAACTGCGGGGGTGCTATACGCCATCCACCCGACTTCTCCCCGTAGATATAAATCTACTCACCTTGCTTCTCGTGTGCCGATGCCGATGTCGCCATCTTCATCTTCAACGCCTCGACGTCACGTGGGGTACCTACAAGGATATCACAAACGCTAAAGCACATGAAAATCACATCGAAAAACCAAAACGGCACACACTACTCGCATAGGTAAAAACCTATAGCCTCGCATGCAAACACGACAAATAACCCTTTGCCGTTGATTTTCAAACGCCACCCGACAGGAACGTATCACCAAATACCAAAATCCATGCTAAAACAAGTCATAAACCATGCGCCAACATATGAAAATTTCCCCAGATTCTACACTATGTGGAATCGGTCAAAGTTGCATATGCCAAGGGTCTATTTTATAGGGTATGAAGCTACAGAACAAGAACGGACCCTAGAACCCATGCTCTGGCCGCAAATTGCGGCCAGAGGGATTAAATCTGTAGCCAGGTTGAAAGGTTAGGGGCTAGGGCTTCGAGTGATGGTTCCTGAGTGCCTGCACATCTCACTGTCAATCAAAAATAATTTTCAGATAGCTCGGGTGTTAGCAGATTTCCAAATACCCTCACAGAATCACAGTTTTTCCCGATATCGTTTTCATAAATCCGTATTCCGGGTTCTAGTCTCCGGTTTTGTCCAATATAACATCACAACAGGGGTTGTAGTCTCTAATTACACCTCAAATCACCTTTGATTTCAAATCAAACCCTAAACCCTAACTTGAAATTTCCAAAGTTCATCAAAACACACAATATCGACATGAAACAAGTATAGATGCGTAAGGAATCGAAATACTACTCTAAGGGTGCAGAAATTACCTCCTTTGGCAACTCAAGAATTTTCTTGAGTTGCTCAAAGTCCTCAAAACCATCTCTTTCTTAGTCCAATGTATAGCTAGTAAGCTTGGGAACAATATTTGTGAAATGGTAATAGGGTTTTGGGGTGAATTTCATGGTGTTAAGGGGCTTCGAAGATGGAGGACGAAGAGGGAAGGGAGGCAGCAGCAGCAGCTCAAGGAATGAGGAGAGAGAAAATGAAAAGAAGAAATGATGGTGAGCATGGTTCAACAAGTCAAAAGTAACCCTCACCCACTCTTAATCTCTCTTAATCATTCTTACCTTTTTCTTTTCTTTTCCTTTTTCTTTATTTCCTTCTCCTCACAATGGTAACCCTAGGAAACCATACACCCACAACATGTAAGAAAATATGACAAGTGTGGAAAAATGATATGTGCATGTTTTGCACCAAAAATGCTAAAAAACCGATTAGCGATTTTTAATCGCGATTAGCACTAAATTAGCATATAATTAATCATAAAAACTTAAAAATGGCATAATTCCATAAAATACCCTATTTTAAAATTTTCTATAATTTTTCCAAAATTTTCCCATTTATCTGTGTTTAATTATACCGAAATATTAAAATATTCATTAAAATAATATTAAATTATAAAAATTCCCAAAAATAATTTTTTATTTTTTTGAAATGTTACAATCTTCCCCCCTTAAAGAAATTCGGTCCCCGAATTTAAATTTAAACCCCTAAATTCTAAAACATTTCAAAGGAAAGTCCAAGTCGTCGGGGCTCCGAAATCATCAATACATAAAACGCAACATAGCGCAATACATGCGCATGAGTAATGAGCAGATAACCCAAAAACAAAACTCTGTCAAGCGTCCCGCAATCATCGGAGTCAAGGTAAGGACACGAATGCCAAATCCAAAGCAAAACAATATGATATAACTCGAAACTATACATTTAACTATCAAATCTATACAAGTAAATATCTGAAGGAAATGCATGCCAAATCTTTTAAAGTCGCTGTGCAATGCGCATAACACTGCACAGAGGCGGACGTCTATCATAAGAAAATAACCATATATGTATATACCCTTTGTTTAATATGTACGTCCCGCCGTTTTGGAAACAATTTAGAAGAGTTTCCTTGTTTAAAACGTTTCGTGTCATGTCAGACACGTAGGTAAATACTGAGACTATAGCTCGCTTTTTGGAAATCCCTTCGATAACTATCAATGCATGCAAAATATACTCAGGTACTTTCCTCTGACCAGTCATGCTCAGTACAAAAATACATAGAAATACCATAAAACGTACTGCTCCACAAGAAATAAATCCCAAATTGTGCATATGAAAACTACGTGCGTCTGGTGCGCACGGAAATCAAATCCATCTATGTGCCATACATGCGCATAGAAACAACATCTAGGTGCAACAGATGTGCACACAACATCTGTCATAGGCAACATGTGTGCCTGACAGCAAAATCAGGTGCATCTGACATGCACGAAGAATCTCGATTTAGTGCATCTGGTGTGCACCAAAATCGCATCTCATAACATGCGCCCAACATGCGTGAAAACCCAAATCAGGTGCACAAGGTGCACAAAACAAATATCGAGCATCACCATCGGAATCGAAGTCCAGTGCATCTAAGTGCACAAAATCAACTCAACTGTATGAAACACATAAAATCATAAACATGAGAAACCAAGGCACGAAAACGATATCAAGTGCAACAACTGTGCAAAAATCGTAAATACTCAGTAGGTGCAACCATGGTGCATGAAAACAAATATCATAAAAGTCAATCATCAAAATCAATCATGCGAATAGATCGCTCAAAATACCGAAATCAAGTATGGTGGAATAGTCCCGCTCAAGCACATCCTCCAAGAATCTCTGGCCAACTGTCGTGGTCACTCATAGCATGTCTCGTCGACGATCCTGGACTCTGGCCAGCTGATGTGCGTAACATAACCACTCCTGGGTCCAAGTCTTCTCGTAATTTATTCCAGAAAGGTCCTGTCGAGGTCTCTCCCAAATCTCGTCTCTTCCGAACTGTCCGGAAGTCATCGTCCTTTACTATATCTATTTCTTGTTCCGGAACGGCTGTATACTCATCGCGACTCCTTCTGGAAGGTATATCCAAGTACAATGCCTCGGCATGCGTATCGCATCTCTGATGCTGGCAGAGTGGAACATCATCTTATCCAGATCTTGTACGAACCTCTTACTCCACTTTTCTCTAATGTCGACTGCTTAAGACTCGTCTCGTCGTGGTTGCATGGACTAAGCTCCAGCGGCTATCCTCGTATTTAGAGTCTCCCAAGAAATGCATCTCACCACCTAGTATCCGAATGAAGTCGAACCATTCGATCGCTTCATCAAAACCTCATAATCCCCCAAGAGATCAACATGTTGGGTACAGTTTAATAGTATCGAGTACATACCACAGCATCAGTTGTCCAGCCGTAGAAGTGCAAACCCAAGCCTCACTAATGGCGCCGTGGAACTGCCGCAAATCCTAAGGTTCAAAGGCTTTCACACGGTCATTATGTCGAGTTAGGGTTTCATTCTTCTAGAGGGTCCATAGAATCGCTTGCATGTCTTTCCGAATACTTTAAACTTGGAAAATGGGCTCCTGACATTCGATCGTCTCAATCAACTCTCAACGAACCTGCGTGAAGTCGTCTCTAGCTGGAATCAATCAATCTGATGACCTCGCATCGGTAAGCGAATGAACCACATGTCCTAGTCCTTCATCCTTAGTAACTAGCGACCTTCCATCATAACTCTAAGTATATACTCATGCTGCAGTAGCTCCAATCATCTGGGCGATATCTCGTCATTTGCAGCAGCAACTGGCTTATTCGTCTGTACGCTGAACAGCACCTCAATCATCATGACTAAGCGATATATCAATAGTCATCACATCTGGCTGGCCTCTAGCAGTAGCCTGATCCTCTGGTACCGATCAGCACATCCGAGAAATCTCGTGAAAGCGATCTGTCAAACGCTCATGGCGCGAAAACACAATAAGACGACGCCTCTCAATGCAATCGTATGTCCGTAGAATCACGCCCTTGTCAGTCCTCGTCTGCGACAAGTTCAAGCTGACGCAACTCTAGCCGTAGCTCTCCCTGCCTGTAATCGTGGAAGCAAAACTATAACTGGCACCGATGAGGCTAGATCATAGGTGTTAGGTCCACGTTACCTCTCCCGGTACTTTCGGGGTTGCTGAAACGGTAAAACAAAAAATTTCTAGACTTGGTAACATGGACCGTAAAAGCCGGATCTTTGCTAAACTAGAAACTAGCGAACAAAAGGAGGTGCTAACTACTATGCCGAAGAAGTTATACCTCACGATACCGGTCCTTCGGGTCTTCACTCCGCTGCACCGTTTGTTCATCCATGCTCCGAGGGTTGATCCGGACTTTGGTCACCTCCGTGGCCTTCTTGAGTCGAAGACGATCCACCCGAGAGATGTACACCGAGCTCCACCTCGAGCCGAGGTAACTAGGGCAACAAGATTGCTAGCCTTGGTACCCTAGGTTGTGAAGAAGAGAAAGATGGAGGTGTTTGTCTTTGTGGGATCTTTATCTCTCAACACATGAGATCAAAAGATGAATCAAGAGGAGGAAGAAGGAGGAGCTAGCAACCATGGTGCATTTCTTTTCTTCTCATGAGAAAGAGCAAGAGAGAGAATGAGAAAAGAATTATGAAAAGATTAACTCAAGAAAATGAACCATGGTTGCAATAATACACCAAAACCATCATTACTAATCTTATCATGATAAAGTTGATGCTACATTGAATTGACCATTATCATAAGCAAAAATTAAAAAGAAAATCAAAGAAGAGTGTAGACCTCTCTTGAAGGTCAATGGTCAACACGGTCAACCGGTCAACAAAGTCAAGAGAGGTCATAGTGGTCAAATGGTCAATGCAAATAGCCATCATAAAATTATCACTAAAAGGATTAGTAAATGATGTCCGCGGCTCATAATGGTTTTGACCAAACGAATTGCCAAAACCCTAATGAGCCTGCCATATAACGGTTTTGGCCGAACCAACTGCCAAAACCCTAATGAGGCACCTCCTCCTTCATCGCTCCGGAAAACTGTGCATACATACCTGCATCCGCATTCCGTAGAATGCGGATGCACAGAAGACAAAACAAATCCATCCGTGCAATACTAGGATCCGGCTTAAACCAAAGCCCACTAGTATTGCCTGCCCGAACACCTCACGCACACAAGTGTACGTAAGTGATCGCAGCCCTGCCATAAAATCATACGGCTTCTATACGTTTCGCTCAGTGCAGGGAAACTCTCTGTGTGGGACTCTACAGTCTCGACACTACGCTGGCAGTGGGTTTAACCACAGACCGCAAGCGGCACCAGCAGTACGTAACGGTCCCCAGGTAGATGTCGATAAGAAGGCCGATGAGGTAAACCCATCCGAACTCCTACTGAGCCTGTATATGACAATCTCCGTACAGTCCGGTCTGTTCGTCTGATACATCGCATGGCGGGCCTAGAGGGGCGGTAAACGTCAGTCCCCTAATTGTAGGGTTCCTAGGCACACTAATGAGGTTCCACAAGGCATCAACCATGCCAAATTCTAATTTTTCCGGTGCCGAGAAACCCTAATGCGATCGTTAACTAGAGTTTAGGCGAAAAAAAATGCGAATAAACAACTTTACTCTAAAGTGAAAGTGACTACAACCTTTGTAGATCCGGTCCTCCACTTCCTTAGCTCCGTGATGATGTCCCTCCGCTGCGATCATCGGATCCCGGACTCTAGCGATGGTTTCGTCGAAGAAATGATCGGGCTAGGTCGTCGACTTCGATGCCGAAGATGATCTACGTCGAGGCAACTCAAGCTCAAGCTCCACCTTCACCAAGTCATGAAACTTGTGAAGAAAACACCCTATACTACATGACAAGTGGTAGAGGATGAAGAAATAGGAAGTGGGTTCACTTTGGATTTGGATTTCTCACTTGGAATCATCACTTGATCATTTTCAAGAATGGTTTTTCTTTTTCTCTTGAAGAAGATGAAGAAGAAGAAGGAAAAATAATAATTAATTAAGAATAAAATCAAGTGATGGTTATCATTTAGTAACCATGGGTGAGTGTAGAGAATAAACTAGGGTTTAGTTGAATGGTTAGGGTTAAGGAAAAAACAAAATGGTCAAAGCTTTCAAAGCTTCATGAAGTTTCAAGAATGAAACAAATTTAGCCACCATTTTATTCTTGCCAAAATAAACAAATAAATAAAATGAATAAGTAAATAAAACCAAACCCTAACCATTAACCTAATCATAGTTTAAAGCATACACACACCCAAGTTTGCATGTATCATCAAACATGATACAATCTTGTGCACAAAAATATATCACATATACAATGTGCACTAACAAGTGAGAAAAACATCTTAAGTGAACCAATATTAGTTAATGTAAAGTAATATATCAAATATATAATTATACATCAAATCATTAAACCAACACTTGATTTAATGATCCGGTCATACTGCATATAACCGACTAATATCAAGTGTATCAATGTATCGAATCAACACTTGATTCGGTAACCCGGCTATATCTCATATAACCTTCCAACGATACAAATCGGGAGAATAGAATATAGTATCACATACTGGTATTATTCTCGGTCCCGCACATATCACATATGCGCTCCTATTTCGTTTCGCTTGAGCCAGGAAACCTCTGTGTAGGACTCTAAAGACTCGTCAATACGCCGGCAGCAGGTGATGATCATATCAAACACCCATAAGCCACAAGCGGTCTGCTAAACGTAATGGCCACCCGGGTATTGAGCGATCAGAAGATCGACGAGCAAGCCCGCTCACACTCCTGTGAATCCAACCAGTAACACTTACCGCACAGTCCGGTCTCGTCGTCTGATATGTCGCATATCTCGCCTAGGGGTGGTAAACGTCAGACCCCAATAGCTCGATAAGTCGTGTCGATATGAGGTCTATAACAGTTCGAGAAACTACTGGTAACACTTACCAGTAAATCTCAGCAACCCTGGCCAGGGATTTCCGGTTATAGCCAATCGAACACAGCGCAACATCAACTCCCTATACCGGGAGAGACGAATCCCCTCCTATCGTTCATTGCCACCATGTGATTCGGGACTGTACCAAAAAACCACCGTTTTGCACGCCCTCTTGGACGTGGTAAGGTGGAAATCAAAGCACAGTGGGAATCACACAAGAGTCTATGACGATCTTGCGTCTACAGACTAACCTGTACCAGTGTCACCAGAGAACTGCCGTTTGACGTAAGGTATAATACCATCTGGGAGTTCTCAGCGAGTCCGTCCAGTGTACCCAATCTCCACTGAGCACCCGTATATCATCTCTGATGTCAAACACCAATGGATATGGGATCATCCATCGCCCATCTGTATGGGTCGAGAAGATATACGCTAGTCTACTCTGCTATATCGATGCCCCGTCTCAATACACCCACGACTAGGGACCTTGAAGGATGTACTTATAGACTACCATGTCCCCACTAGTATGATCCGCATCATAGTCCAGGTAGTCAAGTAAACATCCTAAGGGCTTTACCAACATGTAACAGAGAGACAATCAGTATACACGTTAAGGTAAAGTGCAACCAGATAGCATACTATCATGTCGAGCAAGAAAGTCCTCCCTATATATGTCCAAGCATCCACTACAATAATTTATCATATGTATAGTAATGGCCTCTAGGGCATACATATAACTAACAATCTCCCACTTGCACTAGGGCCATCTGATAGAAGTGGTTGCAGTATCTAATACTCAACTATCCCATATGAGTCTTTCTCTGGGAAAAAGCCTTTGTGAGTGGATCCGCCGTGTTGTCCTCTGAGTCTACTCTCCTTACCTCGATCACCTTGGAGATCAACTATCTCCATGATCAGGTGATGCTGCCTCAGAATACGTCTTGGTCACTGATGGAACTGGGGTTCCTGGGCCAAAGCTACAACTCCATTGTCACACAATAAGAGGAACTAAGTTCATTTCATGAACCATTATACACCCAGACTGCCTCTTTGGTAGCATCTTAAGTAGCGATGTACCCTGCCTTTATTGTCTAGTATGCCACGGTATCTATCTTGGAACTCTTCCAACATACCGTCCCTTTACTAAGGGTAAAGACAATGCCTGTGACTGACATTCAGTCATCCTTATCACCCTGGAACCTTTCCAGTGATTTTCCCCAGGGTCAATTGATACCATCTCACTACAACTAGTGAGTATCCTAATATCCAATTAGATCTATCTCATAGATCCAAAACCCAGGATTTAGTAGGTATCACTTTGATCCTATATGGAGAATCTTTGTGATAAGCGGAGATTGACCGAGCATAGCATAGGAAACTTCTTTCTTATCAAGAGTATGTCATCCACGTACTCTACGAGGATCGTCACCATACTTCCTACTACCTTTTTTGTTTATACAAGGTTCATCTACCATTTTGATGATGTCAAACTCTTTGACTAACTCATCAAAACAGATGTTCCACCTCCGCGATGCCTGTTTTATCACATAAAACATCTTGCACATGTTTCCGCTGCTCCCACTGTCTACGAGGCCCTCTGGCTGTGTACTTATAGACGCTCTCTTCCAAAACATCATTTAGAAAAGCTGTCATGACACCCAACCACCAGATATCGTAGTCATGGTATGTAGCCGTGGCAAGTAGAATCTGGATGGACTTAAACATAGATCCTTAGAAAAGGTTTCAACATAATCCATACCTGGTCAATGATGCAAACCTTTAATAAGTCTAGCTTTGAAAGTCTCAACTTTTCCATGTACACCAAGTAATCTTCTCAAGATATACTTGCTCCTGATGGGGATTTAACCCTTCAGATAAAGCAACCAAAGTACATACTTTGTTGGTGTATAAGGATTCCATCTCAGATCACTAAGCATCCAGCTATTCTTATAGAGTCTTATTCCTGATGGCCAGCTCGAAACTAGTTGGGTCATCATCTCATGATGCAATCCTCGCTCCCACTGCCATAGAGAAACCGAAGTATCTCTCAGGTGGGTGAGGAACCCTACTAGATCGGCGGAGAGGCTGAGGTTCGTTGGTAACTATTGAATCCTTTGGTTCTACCAAATCATTAGCTGCAGTTTGTATAGCTGAAACATTTCCAGTTCTACATAACAGATCTTGCCTCGAGCTTGTCCGGATTTTGCTTTAGACATAGGCCGGACAACTCCAAATCTTAACTAACTTAAGATATGGGCTCTTCCCATTCCATATCACATATGAAGTGGTAGGCAACTGATTTGATTTGAACCATATTCAATAGGTATGCACCTTCTCAAGTGCATAACTCCCAAAAGGAAATAGGAAACTCAGTAGTACTCATCATAGAGCACACCATATCAAATAGGGTGCTTTAGCTCCGCCCCGATATACCATCATGCTATGGTGTATACGGAGGAGTAATGCTGAGAGAGAATCTTATTCTCCTTTAGAATAGTCCAGGAATTCCATGCTCAAGTATTCTCCTCCTTGATCTCATCAAAGGACATAATACTTGTACCCGTTTTTGGTTCTCTACTTTTAACTTATATTCTGTGAATATCTCAAAAGGTTCGGGCTTGGGTTTCAACAGGAACATATGTCTGAATCTTGAGAGATCATCAGAGAATGTAATGAAGTACAAAGAACCGGTCCTGGCATGTGTAGACGGGGGACCTTACATACATCAATATGTATCAATCCCAAGAGTTCACTAACTCTATCTCTGTTTCCAGTAAACGGAGCTGTGGTCATCTTATCTTTGTGACATGACCGGCAAGTTTTCACAACATGTAAATTCAAACAGATTTAAATATGCATCTATATGTAACTTCAGCCAGTCGGGTCGCATTGATATGACCTAGTCTACAATGCCTCAAGAAGGATTCGTTCATTTCTGAACTCTTCCTCTTGTGTGTGTTCTGTGTACTAAGAACAGTAGTTTGATTTAGAACATCAATGCTTTTAGATAACGTGCCTGAACCGATCAACTTTTGATATAGGAAATGTTCAAAACATTATCCAATAATACAAAATTTTATCATTTCTTTACTAATAAAGAGACTGATATGATTTTGTATATCAGGTTCGGTATCTAATAACATTCGTTCAGAATCAATGTATTTGGAATACAGGGTGACAGTGACCAATAGACTTGGCTGCAACACTTGCACCGTTTTCTGTCTCATGAAACTTATCACCCGTTCTTAGTTCTCTACCTTTCTGTAGCCCTATGTAACAGATTACATATCTGGGATCCTGATCCGGTATCAAATACCCAGGACGTAGAGGATACAGAGAAACAGTTCTTTGTAATGAACACACCCGAAGATGATGCATCAGTATGCACTTTCTTCGTTTGGGCGGCACAGGAATTCTGGTAATCCCCAATTTCCTGCTCTGTCTTATAACAATTATAAGTTGGAGCGGGACCAACGTTCCCCAGCTCAGTATAACAAGCGGGTTCGGTCAAATATCCGTATTATTATGTTGATTAAGGCGTGATATGGTCGCTACCTGGAGAGAGAGAGAAGAAAACACTCAGCGTATGCTCTTGCAAGATCAGATTGGTTATTATTTTATCTAATCAGGATGGCTCCCACTGTTTTTATCAAATCTTCCTTCAAACCCTAAAAGGAAAGACTAGACGGGATTAATTACACGCTATAAGTTCGCCAATCTTTCAGCCAGGCCAGTGTCAGTACTTTGAGGGAGGTTCCCCGTGCTTTCGCACGGACCTAATTATAGTAAACCTCGTTTTCCCAGAGGCGTAACCCCGATGACACCTTTCTAGACACCTACTAGATCGGCTAATTGTAATGTGTAAAACTCTCGCAGGAGTAACAATTACTCGCAGTGGGTATCGGGATCCAACTATCTCATAGAAGGTATTCAATCTCATTGCAAATTTCAACACTTGAAATTCCCGATAATATTTTGCCCCTAGCGTGCTATGACCTTGACGCATGCCAAACAACCCATAGTCCGCTAGTCAAGTTCAACCCGTACATTTCTTGATTGAATTAAACCCACCCGCACGACCCTTGACGCATGCCAAACAACGCCGTGCGAATACCCTAATCCAATCGCATCGTATGCAAGCAGATAAGCACTAGTTAGCTACCGTACACTACGCCTTGACGCATTCCAAGCTACCACAGCACGAATACTAAATAGTACTTATCTGAAATGACGGAGGGCTACGACAGGTTTTTCTGAAAACCTATTGCGTAATGAACTTGATATCGCTGTAGAATCAAATGATTTTAAAATGGAGTGTTTTTTAGGCTTTTCTAGTTTTGCTAAAGGGGTCACTCCCGGTGAAGGGATCGTCGGCCCTTTCCTCGTCGAATGAGGTGCGGGATATATCATATATATCGCTGTGCAAAGCAGAAACTATAGAAGCAATCAAAAGACAAACCGAGGGTTGTAGCATCTGCCAGTTATTGCTAAAGGGGTCACTCCCGGTGAAGGGATCTCGGCCCTTTCCTTATCGAATAAGGTGCAGGATATATCATATATACCGCTGTGCAAAGCAAGAACTGTAGCTACCTGTTTTATTTTTGAAATTCGATTCTACAACATCTTTAGGTTTCTTTTTCTTTCATTAATCACATTAATGAAGTCCTATCATTTAAGCACCTAAACATCACAGATAAATACGACGTACACTTATGCCATCCGTGTTCGCCTCGATGTCCCCTCGTGCACCGTTAGGTTAGGTGACTAACGGCAGAGCGGGGCAGGGCTAGCGCGGGTGTAAAACATAAGTAACGTCTATATAATATATCATATATACTATATAAAGTATTTATCACAGAACATCAAATGATCACATCACAGATATCGCAGCAGAAGAAACATATGAAACATTGGATATACTAGGACGTCCGTGTTTTCAATACGAGCCAGTATAAAACACGGATTCCACGGTCGCGATGAATAGCCAAACCCATACCCCTAGACCCCTACGAGAGCGGCAAGTAACCCTACCAATTCTAGAGTTAGGAGACCCGGACTCGACTCCTCGAGTTGGTCTCCCACTGGACTCCAGAACCCGGTTACTTGTGCCCTCCTCCTTAGGTCTATCCTAGTGCGGAAAAGTAAATAATATACAAAAGGTGACATCTTCCGCAACCTGGAAGTGCCCCAATAAAAGAAAATTACATACAAGTTTTTTAAATGAATGAAAATGAAAATCACCCATCTCACATAAAAAAAACCCGGCTATTCAAACACGACAATCCAATATAACATATCCAGCAACACATAACATCACATGTCATCAACGTAAGTAAATATGCGCATCCCAATTGTCATTGACATATAGCAACGAAACCGGCGATATAACATATTACACTTACGGTCACAGAAAAGAAAGTGTAAAACTACAACAGTTGGAATCCGCAATCTCTTTAGACATCGTATGCCTAACCAAATGAATTCCTTAGACATCGCATGCCTAACAGTTATAAACCCCGCATTTTAGTCTCCATATCGAAAACACTTTTCAATATCAAGTCGGGCAATTCAACAGGATTCCCGACATCCTGATCGAATGCTCGTCGCAAACTTTAGTGGGCGGCCGCACCCCCGATACCGTCGACGAAGTGCACCAAGGCGAAACACCGCTACCGCGAGCACCCGAACGGATGCTTTCGGCGACGGGGTTCTCCTACAGTCACTTGGTCGGGGCTAAGGGGTGTAGCTGTCTATTAAGTTTATCCGGCGAGTATCCGCGTACGCTGCGTGATTGTGGCAGACTTTTGATCGCATCAAAATTCCGTGGCAACCGATCATATGAGACTAAAGTGCTATGTTTATAACATTCATTCAGTTATCTCATAATTATTTGTGGATTCCAAATATTGTATCACATTCCAGATAAACAGAAAATGTTAAATTTTTCGATCAAACACCCAAGTTTTCTCGAAACAGCTCAACACATGAAATAAGTCTAAAAACATCCATTTCATGCCACTGTACCAACGGTCCAGCTGTAGAAGGGTCAAGCCAACGCCTCAAATGTGGCACGTCGTACTGTCCCAAACCCTAAGGTTCAAAGGGCAGTTCAAGACGGTCACATAATCGAGTTAAGGTTTGTTGACTTCTAGAGGGTCCATCGCGTTACTTGCACTACTTCGAACGTTCTTAAACTACGGAAAGTTCCAACATTTGGAAATTTCCCGACAGGGAAAAAGTGGGTATTTATATCCGGTCGAACTTTTCAACATTTTCTAAAATTATCCGGAAAAACACAGACGAAGTTAAACTTCCCGATCGAAACACCGAGTCCCCAATGCAACCCAGAAAACTCAACTCTTGAGTAGAAGTTAAAAATTCCCAGAAAGTACAGCACTAAAAGATAGGAATTACTGTGCAAAATTCACAAAACAATGTGACAAAATGGCCGCGGAACCGCCGCATGAGCCATGCTCTTGCCGCGGTTCCGCCGCGCTTTAGTCGACTCAGGCACACGTGCTGCACAGTAATCCCTAAAAAAGGCTGCTGAATTTTCTGCATATTTTTAATTTGGAAAAAACCCAGTTTTGAAAAAATGTACAGAGAAGGGTTTTAAACTAGGGTTTCGGGTTCGATCGGACTTCTAACTTCGTCTACACATCGCCTAAGGCTCTAGCTAGGCTCTGATACCACTGTAGGGTTCCTAGGCATACTAATAAGGTTCCACAAGGCTTCAACCATGCCAAATTCTAATTTTTCCGGTGCCGAGAAACCCTAATGCGATCGTTAAGTAGAGTTTAGGCGAAAACAAATGCGAATAAACAACTTTACTCTAAAGTGAAAGTGACTACAACCTTTGTAGATCTGGTCCTCCACTTCCTTAGCTCCGTGATGATGTCCCTCCGCTGCGATCATCGGATACTGGACTCTAGCGATGGTTTCGTCGAAGAAATGATCGGGCTAGGTCGTCGACTTCGATGCCGAAGATGATCTACGTCGAAGTAGCTCAAGCTCAAGCTCCACCTTCACCAAGTCATGAAACTTGTGAAGAAAACACCCTATACTACATGGCAAGTGGTAGAGGATGAAGAAATAGGAAGTGGGTTCACTTTGGATTTGGATTTCTCACTTGGAATCATCACTTGATCATTTTCAAGAATGGTTTTTCTTTTTCTCTTGAAGAAGATGAAGAAGAAGAAGGAAAAATAATAATTAATTAAGAATAAAATCAAGTGATGGTTATCATTTAGTAACCATGGGTGAGTGTAGAGAATAAACTAGGGTTTAGTTGAATGGTTAGGGTTAAGGAAAAAACAAAATGGTCAAAGCTTTCAAAGCTTCATGAAGTTTCAAGAATGAAACAAATTTAGCCACCATTTTATTCTTGCCAAAATAAACAAATAAATAAAATGAATAAGTAAATAAAACCAAACCCTAACCATTAACCTAATCATAGTTTAAAGCATACACACACCCAAGTTTGCATGTATCATCAAACATGATACAATCTTGTGCACAAAAATATATCACATATACAATGTGCACTAACAAGTGAGAAAAACATCTTAAGTGAACCAATATTAGTTAATGTAAAGTAATATATCAAATATATAATTATACATCAAATCATTAAACCAACACTTGATTTAATGATCCGGTCATACTGCATATAACCGACTAATATCAAGTGTATCAATGTATCGAATCAACACTTGATTCGGTAACCCGGCTATATCTCATATAACCGTCCAACGATACAAATCGGGAGAATAGAATATAGTATCACATACTGGTATTATTCTCGGTCCCGCACATATCACATATGCGCTCCTATTTCGTTTCGCTTGAGCCAGGAAACCTCTGTGTAGGACTCTAAAGACTCGTCAATACGCCGGCAGCAGGTGATGATCATATCAAACACCCATAAGCCACAAGCGGTCTGCTAAACGTAATGGCCACCCGGGTATTGAGCGATCAGAAGATCGACGAGCAAGCCCGCTCACACTCCTGTGAATCCAACCAGTAACACTTACCGCACAGTCCGGTCTCGTCGTCTGATATGTCGCATATCTCGCCTAGGGGTGGTAAACGTCAGACCCCAATAGCTCGATAAGTCGTGTCGATATGAGGTCTATAACAGTTCGAGAAACTACTGGTAACACTTACCAGTAAATCTCAGCAACCCTGGCCAGGGATTTCCGGTTATAGCCAATCGAACACAGCGCAACATCAACTCCCTATACCGGGAGAGACGAATCCCCTCCTATCGTTCATTGCCGCCATGTGATTCGGGACTGTACCCAAAAACCACCGTTTTGCACGCCCTCTTGGACGTGGTAAGGTGGAAATCAAAGCACAGTGGGAATCACACAAGAGTCTATGACGATCTCGCGTCTACAGACTAACCTGTACCAGTGTCACCAGAGAACTGCCATCTGACGTAAGGTATAATACCATCTGGGAGTTCTCGGCGAGTCCGTCCAGTGTACCCAGTCTCCACTGAGCACCCGTATATCATCTCTGATGTCAAACACCAATGGATATGGGATCATCCATCGCCCATCTGTATGGGTCGAGAAGGTATACACTAGTCTACTATGGTATATCGATGCCCCATCTCGATACACCCACGACTAGGGACCTTGAAGGATGTACTTATAGACTACCATGTCCCCATTAGTATGATCCGCATCATAGTCCAGGTTGTCAAGTACACATCCTAAGGGCTTTACCAACATGTAACAGAGAGACAATCAGTATACACGTTAAGGTAAAGTGCAACCAGATAGCATACTATCATGTCGAGCAAGAAAGTCCTCCCTATATATGTCCAAGCATCCACTACAATATACATCCTATGTATAGTAATGGCCTCTAGGGCATACATATAACTAACACTAACAGCGGTACAAGTCGTGTCGGAGTGAAGCCCAGAACACCCTGAGATAACACTGGAAACCTACCAGTATATCTCGCTTGCCCTGGCCAGGGACTACTCGTTTAATGGCTCTCCTAGACACAGCGCGATGTCAACCCCCAATACCGGGAGAGACGAATCCTGTCTAACCGTCACTGCCTCCAAGTGCTTCGGGACTGCACCCAACTACTACCTATTTGCACGACTCAGTAGAGCCGTGGTAGGGTAGTAATCAAAGAACAGTGGGAACACACTTGAGGCGAAGTGACAGTGTCAAGTCAGCGGACTAAGCTGTACTCATGTCATCTGGGAACTGATAACTGACGATAGGTATAATACCAACCATCAGTTCCCGACGAGTCCTGTCCAGTGTACTCGTAACCTAACGAGCACCCGCATACTATCTCAAGTACGATGTACTGATGGCTGTGGGACAGACCGTCTCCCGTGCTGGGATGAGAAGCGCATACGCTAGTCTACTCCGGAGTATCGATGCCCTGTCTCGATAATCCCACGACTAGGGACGTGAATAAGGATGTGCTTGTGGATTACCCAGCCCCCACGAGTGTGATCGCCATCACAACGCCGGTAATCAAGCAAAGATCCTAAGGGCTCTACTAATGCGTATAGGTGATATAATAAAGAAACACACATGTACACATTAAAGCAGAGACAAACCAAGTAGCATACTACTATATCGAGCAAGATTGTCTATACAACTGTGAATATCCCAAGCTTCCATCAAGTAATATACATACTAGTATGATACAGTAATGGCCTCTAGGGCATATACACTAACAATCTCCCACATATACTGGCGTATCGAAGACCTATCATCTCGATCAGCCGCTCGAACTGAGTCTGGGGTAAGGCCTTCGTGAATGGGTCCGCTGTGTTGTCCTTTGTGTCCACTCTCCGCTCCTCGATCTCCTGGCGATCAATGATCTCCCTGATCAGGTGATACCGCCTTAAGATGTGCCTGGATTTCTGATGGGACCTTGGTTCCTTCGCTAAAGCTATAGCCCCATTGTTATCGCAATACAAAGGTATTGGGTCAACAATGGACGAAACCACCTGAAGTTCACTAATGAACTTCTTCATCCAGACCGCCTCTTTTGCGGCATCGCTTGGAGCAATGTATTCAGCCTCCATCGTCGAGTCTGCGACGGTATCCTGTTTGGAACTCCTCCAACATACCGCCCCTCCGTTGAGGGTAAACACAAAACCCGAGACAGACTTGCTGTCATCTTTGTCACTCTGGAAGCTTGAATCGGTAAAGGACTCGACCCTGAGGTCTCCATTACCGTAAACCAGGAACATCTCCTTAGTCCTTCTTAGGTACTTGAGAATGTTCTTCACTGCTGTCCAGTGGTCCTCACCTGGGTCTGACTGATACCGGCTTACCGCGCTTAGCGCGTAAGCTACATCTGGTCTTGTACATAGCATCGCATACATTATAGATCCTACCGCCGAAGCGTAGGGTATAGTGCTCATGCGAACCCTCTCCTCGTCAGTCGTAGGAGACATCTTCTTGGAGAGGGTAATTCCGTGCAATGCGGGTATGTTACCGCGCTTGGAATCCTCCATACTAAATCTCTTTAGTACAGTCTCTATGTACCTGGACTGCGAAAGTCCCAGTAGTCTCTTGGATCTATCTCTATAGATCTTGATCCCCAGAATGTACGAGGCATCACCCAGGTCCTTCATGGAGAACCGTTGTGACAAAAATAGCTTGACCGATTGTAGCATAGGAATGTCATTTCCTATCAAAAGAATGTCGTCCACGTACAAGACTAGGAATACGACAGTTCGTCCTACAATCTTCTTATAGACATAAGGTTCATCTTCGTTCTTGATGAAATCAAATTCCTTGATTGCCTCATCAAAACAGATGTTCCAGCTCTGCGATGCCTGCTTTAACCCATAAATGGATTTAAGCAACTTGCACACCTTCCCGCTGCTCCCACTGTCTACGAAACCTTCTGGCTGATCCATATAAACGCACTCTTCCAAACAACCGTTTAGAAAAGCCATTTTAACGTCCATCTGCCAGATTTCATAGTCATGGAAGGCAGCAATGGCAAGTACGATCCGAATGGATTTGAGCATAGCCACCGGAGAAAAAGTTTCGTCATAGTCCAAACCAGGTCTTTGACGAAAACCTTTTGCAACGAGTCTAGCCTTATAGGTTTCCACCTGCCCATCTACACCAAGTTTCCTTTTGTAGACCCATTTGCATCCAACGGGTTTTACCCCAGGTGGAGCAATATCCAAGGTCCACACTTTATTGGTGTACATGGACTCCATTTCGGATTGCATTGCTTCCTGCCACTTATCAGAGTCCCTACTGATAATGGCCTGCCTGAAACTGGTAGGGTCATCTTCTTCCAAGATGCAATCCTCTCGATCCCCGTCTATGAGAAAACCGTAGTATCTCTCGGGCGGATGAGAAATCCTACCAGATCTGCGGAGTGGCTGAGGTTCGTTGGTTGTAACTGAATCTAGCGATTCCACCAAATCTTTTGTTAAAGCTTGTGTTTCTGGAATTTCATCCAGTTCTACCGTGCTGCCACTAATATTTTTAAGAAGAAATTCTTTTTCTAAAAATATGGCATTTCTTGAAACAATTATCTTCTGTTCCTCTGCATGGTAGAATAGATACCCACTTGAATCTTTTGGGTATCCCACAAACTTACACAAAACTGCCCGTGCCTCAAGTTTGTCTGGGTTCTACTGTTTGACATAAGCTGGGCAACCCCAAATCTTAATATGTTTAAGATACAAACTCTTACCACTCCATATTTTATACGGAGTTTTAGGCACGGATTTAGATGGAACTTGATTCAACAGATGCGCTGCAGTTTGAAGTGCATATCCCCAGAATGAAAGAGGCAACTCAGCACTACTCATCATGGAGCGAACCATATCCAATAGGGTACGATTCCTCCGCTCCGAAACACCGTTGTGCTGTGGTGTATAAGGAGGAGTAAGCTGAGAGAGAATACCATTCTCTTTTAAGTAATCTAGGAATTCCGTGCTTAAGTACTCCCCTCCCCTGTCAGACCGGAGGATCTTGATACTTTTGCCAGTTTGGTTCTCTACTTCGTTTCTAAATTCCTTGAATTTCTCAAATGCTTCAGATTTGTGTTTCATAAGATACACATATCCGAATCTAGAGAGATCGTCAGTGAATGTGATGAAGTAGGAGAACCCACCCCTTGCATGTGTAGACATCGGACCACATACGTCACTGTGTATGAGTCCCAAGAGCTCTGCTGCTCTTTCTCCATGTCCGGTGAACGGAGATTTGGTCATCTTCCCTTTGAGACAAGACCGACAAGTTTCATAAGATGAAAACTCGAACGCATTCAAGAGTCCATCTTTATGCAACTTACTCAGTCTTTTCTCTCCGATATGACCAAGTCTACAATGCCACAAGTAGGATTCATTCGTATCTGAATTCTTCCTCTTGCGTGTGTTTTGTATATTAAGAACTGTATTCTGATTTAGAACATAGATACCATTACACAGTGTACCCTCTGCAACCAGTACCTTATGAAGGTAAATGTTCATGATATTTCTATCAAGAACAAAGTTATATCCATCTTTATCGAGTAAAGAAACTGATATGATGTTGCAAACCATGGAGGGTACATAGTAGCAATCGTTCAAAATCATAGTCTTGCCATTTGGCAATACTAGGTGATATTCACCGACGGCTGCCGCATTAACTTGTGCTCCGTTCGCTACTCTGAGCGACATATCACCCAGTGCAACTTTCCTACTTTTTCTCAGTTCCTGCAATAAATTACAGATATGAGATCCTGATCCGGTATCAAGTACCCAGGAGGTTGGGCTGACCGTAAAACAGTTCTCAATTACAAGAACACCTGAAGTAGATGCAAAACCATGCTTCTTCTTCAACTGGGTATCCTGGGAATCCATACAATCCCCTTTCCCTTGCTCATACTTATGACTGTTGTCACAAGTTAGAGCTGAACCAACGTTCCCCAGCCCCGAATAAGAATTCGGATCGGTCAAGTGATACATTTTATTATCTTGATTAGGGAGTGAAATGGTTGCTACCTGGAGAGAGAGAAAAGAAACACTCAACGTGCGCTCTTGCAAGATTAGATTGGTTTATTAGTTTCTCTAACCAGGATGTCTCCCACTGTTTCCTCAAATTCTTCTTAAAACCTTTTAAAAGAAGAACTAGTCGGGATTTAATTCACGTCACAATACTTGCTTAACCTTTCAGCCAGGCTAGTGTCGGTACTTCGAGGGAGGTTTTCCAACGCTTTCGCGAAGTTCCTTAATTTAAGAACCTCTTTTCCCTGGGGGCGTAGCCCCGCTAACACCTTTCTAGGCACCTACTAGGTTTATAGCATTGATCGTTAAGTGAAATAATCTTCCGAGAGTAATCCAACTCATCAGTGGGATCGGGATCCAACTATCATTGTGTGATGACCTCGATGGAATCCACTCTAGTCACCACACTCCAGAAGGTATGCTAAATCTGCAAGTTTCAGTTTCTTTAGAAACTCCCGATGTGGTTTTTGCCCCTAGGACCAAGGTGACCTTGACACAGTCAACAAATCAAAGAGTCCTAGTCAAGTTCAGCCCGTCATTATCTTGATTGCATTAAACCCACCTGCATAACCCTTGGTACAGTCAACAAAGTTACACAAATGTCCTAACCAATCACTTTGTATCCATCAAATAAGCAACACTTAGCTACCGTTCACTGCGTCTTGACACAGTCAACAAACGCAGCACGAATACTAAGTATAACTTATAAGAAACGACGGAGGGCTACGGCTGGGTTTTTGGCGAAAAACCCATTAACGTAATGAACTTGATATCGTTGAAGGAACGTGATACATCTTTTTGAAAATATAGTGACGAAAACTTTTGCTAAAGAGGTCACTCCCTGTGAAGGGATCTCGGCTCTTTCCTCGTCAAGTGAGGTGCTGGGCATTCATAAGATGAATATCTCGATGCAAAGCAAGAATGATCGACTATAGTGAAGTTATCACCCTGACGCAAACTTTTATCCAAGGGGTCACTCCCGATGAGGGGATCTCGGCCCTTGCCTCGTCGAATGAGGTGCTGGGCATTCATAACCGAATACCTCGATGCAAAACAAAAGTGAACGTCCTTGCAATAACAGCTTTTTGAAAAATTGTTCCAACAACGTCTTTTAGGTTTATTTTCTTGCATTAGTTCTTTTAATGCGTCCCATCATTTAAATCCTACCATTGCAGAAAACAACCAAAATATGACGTACGCTTATGCCATTCGCATTCGCCACGGGGCCCCATCATCACCCATTAGGTTACTTAACTAACGACAGAGCGAGGGCTGGGCTAGCGCGGCTGAAAAACATAAGCAACGCCTAAATAGTTATTATATATAGATATATCGCAATGATAGCCAATCCAGATCACAGATGAACACTTTGGATATACTAGGAACCCGCGATTCGTTTAAGCCTGCAACGAAAAGCGGATTACACGGTCGCGATGAATAGCCAATACCCTACCCAAGACGCCTACGGGTGCGGCAAACTACCTGCCAAGTACCCAAAGCGAAGCAACCTCCTTCAACACCGTGAGTAGGCCACTCGGCACTACGAGATACCCGGTAGTTTGTGCACCCCCTCCATGGGTCTATCCTAGGAGCAAAAAACAGTAAAAAGAATTATACAATGACGGCTACAACCCCGACCCGGTTGTGCGGCCATACAAATAATATTACATCAATTTACAAATTTATTTACATGAATGAATGAAAAAAGAAACTCTCATCTCACATCCACCCCGGCTATTCATCCGCGACAATCCAACGAGTTCATATACACAAACCATCAGCATTACAGATCACAGATATGTATAACCCCCACTAATCGATGTATAGCGATTAGCAGACGTTCAATCCACATATAACATCACAGATAAAACCCATTAGTCAAAGTCTACAGAATATCGACCAAAAATACGGATTTTTAAGCCCCAAAAACAAATTTTGCTTTCTGGAAAATCTGGGCAGAAAAATCATATTCTAAAAATCCCAAAATACCCATATAAGAAGACTGCAGGAAACCGGACCCACAACCGAGCTAAATCGGCCGCGGTTCCGCGGCATAAGCAAGCTTATACCGCGGTTCCGCGGCATAAGCAAGCTTATACCGCGGTTCCGCGGCGCTTTAGCCGAGTTAGGGGATCGAATTTCTCCAGTGTTCTATAAAAGGCCTGAGCCGATTTTTAGTGCATGATTTATTAATTTTTGGACAGATCTAAAAATCGGCAGAAACTTGAATTTTCCGGGGTGTTTTGTGGTTTTTCGTCCGGTCGAAATTCTAGATACTTTGCTAACTTTCTAGTTTATGTTTAGCTAGGCTCTGATACCACTGTTAGGTCCACGTTACCTCTCCCGGTACTTTCGGGGTTGCGGAAACGGTAAAACAAAAATTTTCTAGACTTGGTAACATGGACCGTAAAAGCCGGATCTTTGCTAAACTAGAAACTAGCGAACAAAAGGAGGTGCTAACTACTATGCCGAAGAAGTTATACCTCACGATACCGGTCCTTCGGGTCTTCACTCCTCTGCGCCGTTGGTTCATCCATGCTCCGCGGGTTGATCCGGACTTTGGTCACCTCCGCGGCCTTCTTGAGTCGAAGACGATCCACCCGAGAGATGTACACCGAGCTCCACCTCGAGCCGAGGTAACTAGGGCAACAAGATTGCTAGTCTTGGTACCCTAGGTTGTGAAGAAGAGAAATATGTAGGTGTTTGTCTTTGTAGGATCTTTATCTCTCAACACATGAGATCAAAAGATGAATCAAGAGGAGGAAGAAGGAGGAGCTAGCAACCATGGTGCATTTCTTTTCTTCTCATGAGAAAGAGCAAGAGAGAGAATGAGAAAAGAATTATGAAAAGATTAACTCAAGAAAATGAACCATGGTTGCAATAATACACCAAAACCATCATTACTAATCCTATCATGATAAAGTTGATGCTACATTGAATTGACCATTATCATAAGCAAAAATTAAAAATAAAATCAAAGAAGAGTGTAGACCTCTCTTGAAGGTCAATGGTCAACACGGTCAACCGGTCAACAAAGTCAAGAGAGGTCATGGTGGTCAAATGGTCAATGCAAATAGCAATCATAAAATTATCACTAAAAGGATTAGTAAATGATGTCCGCGGCTCATAATGGTTTTGACCAAACGAATTGCCAAAACCCTAATGAGCCTGCCACATAACGGTTTTGGCCGAACCAACTGCTAAAACCCTAATGAGGCGCCTCCTCCTTCATCGCTCCGGAAAACTGTGCATACACACCTGCATCCACATTCCGTAGAATGCGGATGCACAGAAGACAAAACAAATCCATCTGTGCAATACTAGGATCCGGCTTAAACCAAAGCCCACTAGTATTGCCTGCCCGAACACCACACGCACACAAGTGTACGTAAGTGATCGCAGCCCTGCCGTAAAACCATACGGCCTCTACACGTTTCGCTCATTGCAGGGAAACTCTCTGTGTGGGACTCTAAAGACTCGACACTACGCTGGCAGTGGGTTTAACCACAGACCGCAAGCGGCACCAGCTGTACGTAACGGTCCCCAGGTAGATGTCGATAAGAAGGCCGATGAGGTAAACCCATCCGAACTCCTACTGAGCCTGTATGTGACAATCTCCATACAGTCCGGTCTGTTCGTCTGATACATCGCATGGCGGGCCTAGGGGGGAGGTAAACGTCAGTCCCCTAATAGCGGTACAAGTCGTGTCGGAGTGAAGCCCAGAACACCCTGAGATAACACTGGAAACCTACCAGTATATCTCGCTTGCCCTGGCCAGGGACTACTCGTGTAATGGCTCTCCTAGACACAGCGCGATGTCAACCCCCAATACCGGGAGAGACGAATCCTGTCTAACCGTCACTGCCTTCAAGTGCTTCGGGACTGCACCCAACTACTACCTGTTTGCACGACTCAGTAGAGCCATGGTAGGGTAGTAATAAAAGAATAGTAGGAACACACTCGAGGCGAAGTGACAGTATCAAGTCAGCAGACTAAGCTGTACTCATGTCACCTGGGAACTGATAACTGACGATTGGTATAATACCAACCATCAGTTCCCGACGAGTCCTGTCCAGTGTACTCGTAACCTAACGAGCACCCGCATACTA
Source organism: Agapanthus africanus (assembly GCA_030015575.1). Lineage (NCBI taxonomy): Eukaryota > Viridiplantae > Streptophyta > Magnoliopsida > Asparagales > Amaryllidaceae > Agapanthus > Agapanthus africanus. Next base: position 294,780,208 of record JASDDO010000029.1, read on the forward strand.
TCTCAAGTACGACGTACTGACGGCTGTGGGACAGACCGTCTCCCGTGCTGGGATGAGAAGTGCATACGCTAGTCTACTCCGGAGTATCGATGCCCTGTCTCGATAATCCCACGACTAGGGACGTAAATAAGGATGTGCTTGTGGATTATCCAGCCCCCACGAGTGTGATCGCCATCACAACGCCGGTAATCAAGCAAAGATCCTAAGGGCTCTACTAATGCGTATAGGTGATATAATAAAGAAACACACATATACACATTAAAGCAGAGACAAACCAAGTAGCATACCACTATATCGAGCAAGATTGTCTATACAACTGTGAATATCCCAAGCTTCCATCAAGTAATATACATACTAGTATGATACAGTAATGGCCTCTAGGGCATATACACTAACAATCTCCCACTTGCACTAAGGCCATGTACTGGCGTATCGAAGACCTAGGTCAATACGATCAGTAATAATATAAACCTCAATATGAATAAGTCTGAAGCATTCTAAATTGGCAATGTAACCTTTGTACATGAGTGTAGTGCCAAGTGCTCGTGCCAATGCCTCAGGTAATAACATATCATAAATATGAGGTATGATCAATGTAGTCAAATCTGTATGTATGTGGATCCCGTCCACCCATCACCCAATGACAATAACCATCATGCATGTAAATATCATAAAGCATATGCATGGAAATGTGAGGATATAAACCATCTGTGTACCACGCGACACGTCAAAATCATGGAACCGGAGTGTCCAGCATCGACACTCGAAAACATCATGAAAGTTGTGCCCAGCATCGGCACGTAAATCCTCATATATCGGGCTCCATCAGTCCGGATCAGCCCACGGGCTTCGTCTGCGGAATCAGCCCTCGGCCCCAGCAGTATGGATCGTCCCATATCCATCTATCGACTCTGGTCAGTGTCCTCCGGATAACCGCAGGTCCAACCAATCCCCGGTAGGTAATAGTCCCTCTGCCAGGCTCACCGTCTAGCAACACATCACATCCGTTCTCGTCCTGGGGTACCATACCCGGTCCACCATGTACCCGCAATCGGCCTTGTCCGCTCCTCGAATCGGGTTTCACATGTCGCTCTCAGCACCGAGAAAACACATGGTGGACGCACTGAAATATCATATCAAGGGTAACCGAGTTTTTAAAACAATTACATACTCTCTTTGAAATTCCCACGGTTCCCAAATCCAGAAATATCATGGAAACAACATATCTCAATGTGAATAATCAAAAAGCATGATGTATGCGACGTGTAAAAGAAATGTAAGCATATCAGTATATCATGCAACATGAAATAGTAATATGCACATGTTGAGGGAAACCGCCCTTTTAAAATAAATCAGTTTTAAAGAGTATCTTGCGGTTCCCAAATCTCTAATCAAGCCAGAATCATCAATGTATGTGCGAATACGTATGAATATACAGTAATAGGTACACAAGTATGCCATGCAAGGGTCATATCCTGAATGCAACAGTACTACAGTGTAATGGCATGGCAATTATCGATGATGAAGTGTGTGAGCCGGCAAGCAGTATACGTGGAACATACACATCATCGATAATGGTGCTGGTGTCCTAACCGCATGGTTTTAATATAGCAATAAACACATTTACACATGTAAAGCAATGCGAATAGCATGAATAAGCGAAAATCGAATAATCAACGCAACGGTGAAGAATCTACATCAATATATAAATGTCATGCAGCTTTGCCATTTGAAATAAGACGAATCGGGGTTTTTAGTAACATAAAGGCTACGATGTTTTTAAGAAAAGACGCCTCTTTTGAAAAAATCCTAGGATCCATTGCCTGTCTTTAAAATATTCCCGATTCGTTAGTTTTGAAATAGGTATGACTCGGGTCAAGTCGAACATCTGCTATGCAAACTACAGATCTAACTAACAAGTCAATCGGGAGGGGTATGCAAACTACCTAAATCTGAGTCGATATATATATAAATATAAATATAAAAGTCGGTGATCCTGCCTCAATAGTATCACATACGATACGATATACATCATATAATATTCTCGAGTCGTGAGTGCGGATCCATCATCAATATAAAGCTCGCACGGTAAATCGTCGTACGGCATCCCAATAGCTGGGTACGGCTCAATATCACATTCATCTCATCAATTATCTGATATCTTTATCATCATATCACATAATCTGGGTACTGATCTAAGTCTAGTACAATCGACACCATCTATATAAATATGAATGCGTGTGTAAAACACAAGTTCCAAGGCCCGCTAAAAATCTCACGTCGTATCCCAAATACAAATCACCTCATATCGCCGATCTCACGGTCTCAAATCAATCTCATCGACCCGCCTCAAAACCCAAATACTATCCTCAAATCTAGTATATGAACACATAGTCCCATACCCATGCGAACACATAATTATATATTCCCATATACGCACATATGAAAGAAGAATGTATGTAAGTATGGGTGTGTGTATATGTGTGGTGCAACCACTACTCTAGGGTTTCGCAACACTAAACCAATCCAATCACACCTAGAATCCATCTTTATCATCAATAATCTCAAACAATATATAATCAATAAATGTGTGTATACGTATTCGCATACATCACCACGAACTGCGGGGGTGCTATACGCCATCCACCCGACTTCTCCCCGTAGATATAAATCTACTCACCTTGCTTCTCGTGTGTCGATGCCGATGTCGCCATCTTCATCTTCAACGCCTCGACGTCACGTGGGGGTATCTACAAGGATGTCACAAACCCTAAAGCACATGAAAATCACATCGAAAAACCAAAACGGCACACGCTACTCGCATAGGTAAAAACCTATAGCCTCGCATGCAAACACGACTAATAACCCTTTGCCGTTGACGCTCAAATGCCACCCGACAGAAACGTATCACCAAATACCAAAATCCATGCTAAAACAAGTCATAAACCATGCGCCAACACATGAAAATTACCCCAGATTCTACCCAGGTGGAATCAGTCAAAGTTGCATATGCCAAGGGTCTATTTTATAGGGTATGAAGCTACAGAACAAGAACGGACCCCAGAACCCATGCTCTGGCCGCAAATTGCGGCCAGAGGGATTAAATCTATGTCCAGGTTGAAGGGTTAGGGGCTAGGGCTTCGGGTGATGGTTCCTGGGTGCCTGCACATCTCACTGTCAATCCAAAATAATTTTCAGATAGCTCGGGTGTTAACAGATTTCCAAATACACTCACAGAATCACAGTTTTTCTCGATATCGTTTTCATAAATCCGTATTCCAGGTTCTAGTCTCTGGTTTTGTCCAATATAACATCACAACAGGGGTTGTAGTCTCTAATTACACCTCAAATCACCTTTGATTTCAAATCAAACCCTAAACCCTAACTTGAAATTTCCAAAGTTCATCAAAACACACAATATCGACATGAAACAAGTATAGATGCATAAGGAATCGAAATACTACTCTAATGGTGCAGAAATTACCTCCTTTGGCAACTCAAGAATTTTCTTGAGTTGCTCAAAGTCCTCAAAACCATCTCTTTCTTAGTCCAATGTATAGCTAGTGAGCTTGGGAACAATATTTATGAAATGGGAATAGGGTTTTGGGGTGAATTTCATGGTGTTATGGGGATTCGAAGATGGAGGAGGAAGAGGGAAGGGAGGCAGCAGCAGCATCTCAAGGAATGAGGGGAGAGAAAATGAGAAGAAGAAATGATAGTGAGCATGGTTCAACAAGTCAAAAGTAACCCTCACCCACTCTTTCTCTCTCTTAATCATTCTTACCTTTTTCTTTTCTTTTCCTTTTTCTTTATTTCCTTCTCCTCACAATGGTAACCCTAGGCAACCATACACCCATAACATGTAAGAAATGTGACAAGTGTGGAAAAATGATATATGCATGTTTTGCACCAAAAATGCTAAAAAACCGATTAGCGATTTTTAATCGCGATTAGCACTAAATTAGCATATAATTAATCTTAAAAACTTAAAAATGGCATAATTCCATAAAATACCCTATTTTAGAATTTTCTATAATTTTTCCAAAATTTTCCCATTTATCTGTATTTAATTATACCGAAATATTAAAATATTCATTAAAATAATATTAAATTATAAAAATTCCCAAAAATAATATTTTATTTTGTTGAAATGTTACAACAACCCCATATCTTAACTCATTTAAGATATGGTCTCTTTCCACTCTATATCTCATATGGTGTTTTAGGCACTGATTTTGATGGAACTTGATTCAATAGGTATGCAGCTGTCTCAAGCGCATAACCCCAAAAGGAAATAGGTAACTCAACAACACTCATCATAGAACGCACCATATCTAATTTGGTGCGATTTCTCAGCTCCGAAACTCTATTGTGCTGTGGTTTATACGGAGGAGTAAGCTGAACGAGAATCCCATTCTCTTTTAAATAATCTCGTAATTCTGTGCTTAAGTATTCTCCTCCTCGATCAGATCAAAGAATTTTAATACTTTTACCCGTCTGGTTCTCTACTTTGCACTTATATTCCTTGAATTTCTCAAAAGCTTTAGATTCGTGTTTCAATAGGAACACATGTCCGAATCTTAAGAGATCATAGGACCGCATACATCACTATGTATCAGTCCCAAGAGTTCAGTAGCTCTTTCTCCATGCCCTGTAAACAGAGTTTTGTCATCTAGCCTTTGAGACATGACTGGCAAGTTTCATAAGATGTAAATTCAAACTGATTCAAATATCCATCTTTATGAAACTTAGCTAGTCTTGTCGCGTTGATATGACCAAGTCTACAATGGTACAAGAAGGCTTCATTCATTTCTGAACTTTTCCTCTTTTGTGTGTTCTGTATATTTAGAACTGTATTTTGATTTAGAATGTATATACCGTTATATAACGTACCAAACCCAATCAATACTTAATTTAGGAAAATGTTCATAACATTTTTCTCTAGTGAAAAGTTATATCCTTCTTTATCTAATAAAGAAACGGATATTATATTGCACATCATCGATGGTACGTAATAACAGTCGTTCAAAATCAATATATTACAATTTAGCAATACAAGGTGATATTCGCCGACAGCTTTGACGGCAGCAATAATTGCTCCGTTCCCTACTCTGAGGGACATATCACCCTTTCCCAATTCTCTACTTCTTCTTAACCCTTGTAACATATTACAAATATGGGATCCTGATCCGGTATCTAATACCCAGGACGTAGAGCAAACTGAGAAATAGTAATACACCCGAAGAAGATGCGTCATAATACTCTTTCTTCGTTCGGGATGCATGGGAATCCTTGCATTCCCCTATTCCATGCTCAGACTTATGACAGTCATAAGATAGAGCGGAACGAACGTTCCCCAGCCCAGTATAATAAGCGGGTTCGGTCAATACATCCATATTATTATCTTGATTAAGGCGTGTCATGGTCGCTACCTGGAGAAAGAGAGAAGAAAACACATTAGCGTGCGCTCTTGCAAAATTAAATTGGTTATTATCTTATATAATCAGGATGGCTCCCACTGTTTTTATCAAATCTTCCTTCAAACCCTAAAAGATAAGACTAGCCGGAATTAATTACCCCCTACAAGTTCGCTAATCGGTCACCCAGGCAGGTATTGGTACTCCGAGAGAGTCTCTCCAATGCTTCCACATAGACTAATTAAATAACCTCGTTTCCGCAGGGACAATACCCCGTTAACACCTTTCTTAGACACCTACTGGATCAGCTAATTGTAATGTGGAAAACTCTTCCTGGTGTAACACTTACTCGCAGTGGGCATCGGGATCCAACTATCATATAGAAGGTATGCAATCTCATTGCAAATTTCAACACTTGAAATTCCCAATATTTGTTTTTACCCCATGCGGTTTATGAACATGACAAGGTCAACAAACCATAAACTACAAGTCAAGTTAAACCCGTCATTCCGTGATTGAATTAAACCCACCCGCACGACCCATGATAAGGTCAGCATGGTCGTACGACTACCCTAATCCAATCGCACCATATACGGCAGATAAGCACTAATCAGCTACCGCACACTACGTCTTGACAAGGTAAACAAACGCAGAATGAATACTAAATTACACTTATCTGAAATGACGGAGGGCTACGACTGGTTTTGAAGAAAACCTTTAACGTAATAAACTTGATATCGTCATAGAATTTAGTGATTTGAAAAAGGAGTGGTTTAAGCTCCGCTTTTAAAATCGAGTAGTTTTCAAAACAAACCGAGTGGGTTGTAGCATATGCTAGTTTTGCTAAAGTGGTCATTCCCGGTGAAGGGATCTAGGCTCTTTCCTCATCGAATGAGGTGCTGGATATTCATAATGGAATACCGCTATGCAAAGCAAGAACTAGAGCTACCTTTTTGAAAAATTTGATTCTACAACATCTTTAGGTTTCTTTTCTTTTCATTAATCTCATTAATGACATCCCATCATTTATGTTTTCTAAACATCAAAGAACAAATGAAAATAAAACACACATATATTCCATCGGCATTCGCCACAGGGACCCGGGCCTTCACCGTAAGGTTACTTAACTTACAGCAGGGCAGGGTCAGGACTAGCGTGGATGCAAAACATATATAGTGTCTACTAGTATATCATATATATAAGTAGCATTTGACTCACGCAGTTATATGATCACATCATATCAGAATCAGCAGAAGCAAACATAAGAAATATATGACATACTAGAAAGTCTGTGTTTTAAATTAAGCTAGTAATGAAGAACACGGATTCCACGGTCATGATGAATAGCCAAACCCATATCCCTAGACCCTTATGAGAGAGGCAAGCAACCCTTCCAATTCAAGAGTTAGGTGTAACGTTTTAAAAATAATTAAATAAATAAATAAATAAATAAAATTCTTTAAGTGAATTTTATGATTTTCGGTAAAGTAAAATGTTGTTTTTGTAAAACTAAACCGTAATTATTTTTCAATATAAATTTAAAAATACCTATTTTAATTATGTTATTACTAGTAAATGGTGTTTATTTAGCCACTTATAAATTTTTAGTTTAATTAAATATTTTTCTTAAATTAATTATTTTAAATATTAACATAAGCTTTATTTTTACACTAAATTAGTGTAAATTACAAATTTGAATGGGTTTAATTAGCAAAAGTGAACCATTACATATTAGAATCAAGTGTGTTTCATGCAAAATTTATTTTCAAAATTTTACAATGGTTCTAGACCATTCTAGGTCAAATGGAGTGAAGAAAATAAAGAATTTTTAAATAAATTCATGAAAAGACTTAATTGTGTGATATTTTTGTGAAACCTTCTACATTTTTCTTCACCTTTTCTCACTCTCCTCTCTTATCCTCACCTCATGGCCGGCCTCACCACCATGGGCAGCCCCAAAATTTCCCCCCATCATTTTTGTATTAAAATTCATCAAAATTCAATAAAAAACCCCACAAAATCCTAATTAATTCTACCCTCCATTCTTTGCTCATCTTTACATGGATTTTGGATATGGAAAGCATTCATTTTGGAGGCCTATTTTCATGTTTGGATTTCATGTTGTGGAGGTATAAATCTTCTTCTTTTGATTTATTGTTATTAGATGTTTCATTTAAGCATAATTAGATTTAATAAATAATTTCTATCTACAAGTTTTAAAATTCAAGTTAGGGTTTATAAAATTAAGTTATGGTTTTTATTAATTAAGTAGGCTTATAATAACTAGTTTAAAATTTTTAGAAGTGGAAAATCTTGTATGGATGATATATTGTAAATTGTTTATCCAAAATTGTTTAAATTAATCCATTTTGCAAACTAGATTTCTATATATTGTATATATTGGTGAGATAAAATTCCAATTAATGTTTGTAACACTAGATTGTGGTTTTAATGAGGATATTAACTTGTTAGTGGAATGAAAAACTTAAATTGGTTACTAGTTTCTATTGATAATTGAAAAATACTAATAAAAATGCTATTTTTGCTAACTAGATTTTGGAAATTCTTAAATAAATGAGGTTTAAAATTGAAATTATGATTTCATTATATTATTATCATCATGAATTTTAGTTTAATGCATTAATTCATGCAAAATCCAGTTTAAATGAGATATTGTGAAATTTTCCTTAAATGTATCGAAATCGGGCAAGTTTGCAAACTAGAATTTTCAAACTAATATAAATTAGGGTGTTAAAAATATAGTGATGGTTTATATAGTCTAGTTATGCTAATTAATGAATACTATGACCATTAGTTTCTTTTAAACATCAAGTTTTGAAGTAAAACGGTAAATTGGTGTTTTCAGGTTTTACGGAATCGGACGATTTGATCGATTTTTATGGTTTCGATGAATTAAATTATGTTTTATATTATAAGTAATGAGTTTTATAACTATGAGTTGTTTGTTGATGCTTATCTCAATCAATCGGCGTTTGTACGCCGATATCGAGCGATATTTGGTTCTTTTGCATAAGCGGGACATAGGTTTTAACCTATGCGCGTTTCGTGCGTCGTTTTGATGTTGTCCGTAATTCAGTTTACGATATTATATGTGTTTCCGTATAGGTACCCCTCACGTGGACTGCGGGCGATGAAGAAGAGGATGGAGACACCGCCTTCGGCAGACAAGGACCAGGTATGTATATGTATTTCTACGGGGGGAAGTCGGGTGGATGGCGTTTAGCACCCCCGCAAACGTAGAATAGGGATAGTACTTATTGTCATTAGGAAGCCAGACGTGACCTTAGAATTTCAGTAAGTAGGACCTTGGTAGTGACTTTAGGTTGGACTAGATTGATTTAGAAAGACCTTACCCGAGGATGAATATCTTGGAGGAGATTCGTAGGTTTCAGGTAGATACACACACGCACACACTGAGACTCGACGTAGTGTATACGTGTATGCGTATATATTTATATAGGACTAGGTGTAGGTATATACATATATATACACAATACGTATATGTGATACAAGGATGTGATATGATACACGGGGATGAAACAATATAACTGGGCTTGATGCCGGGATTCTTGGCTTTATGGTCGTGTTATGATATTAGCGGATCATTAGGAAATGAGATAATGAATAGGTATACATAAATAATAAAGGGTGGTGATGATATTGAAGTATATGGGACTCTAAAATAGAAGCCGGACCGTAACCGGTGCCTGAAATTCTGATATGATATCATATAGGTGTGACTTGATTACGACATCTTATAGGTGTGACTTGATTTCGATATCATATATGTGTGACTTGATTACGATATCATATAGGTGTGACTTGATTACGATATGATCTAAGTGTGATTTAATCACAATATGATACATATGACATGATATTTCTGAGGATAAATTAACGATGTATATTTATGCTGACAATGATATATGATTGATGTATGCGATTACAGTATAGCACCTTGATCTTGACATGTGTTGATGATGATATTATACGAATGATGAGACACGTAGGTGATACTTGACCCATACCCCGATATTGGGATGCCGTACGATGGATTTTACCGTACGAGGCATAGATATGATGATTGATCCGCACTCTTGATTCGAGGAAGCCGTACTACGTACGTGACGCTATTGAGGATGGATCGCCGACTATTAGAGATATGGATTCAGACCTTAGGTGGACTCTTATTTCTTATTGACTAGTTTCTTAGGTTTAGTTCCTTAGGAGGTTAGATGGACACTAGTTTAGGCTCGAGTCATATAGTTGTAGTTATACTTGTATATCACAGATGAGTGGTTATTACACATCGGTCTTTACATTCAGGCCGTAATCATTATGGTGCATGTTTATACATATGTTTCTATAATCAGAATAAAACTTTGCCTGTTAGGACACCAGCACCATTACCGATGATGCACATATTCCACGCACACTTATTTGCCAGCTCACACACATCATCATCCGTAATTGCTATGTCGCGTACACTTTAGATCATATTATCTTTTATTGATACAATCAGCTAACAGCTAGATCGATATAATATTGTGATTACTCTCTGGTGTTAGTATAGACATGGTATTTATTACTTAGACATTTCATGCATTCGCATTTTCATGTTATCATGCAGTATTATGGGGCATATGCCGACACTTATCATATACTTACTCATGATTTTGGGATTTTGGATTTCTATGAGATTTCTGAATTTTTGGGGAAAACCGCAAGAATATATAAAATCTTCTCTCTCTTTCCTCCTCTTTTTTTAAAACATAAGATGCGGTTTTCTCGTGATGTATGTGTCGTCCACCATGAGATTTCATGTTTTCTGTTGGATTTCGAGACCCGATTCGAGGAGTGAATGAACCGTCTCGGGTACATGGTGGGCCCGATATGGTACCCCGGGGCAAGAAGATCGAGTTGTAGACGATGAGCGTGGGAGGGGAGGACTACCTACCGGTGATGTCTGGCGCGGCGGATATCCGGAGGATACCGACCGTTGTCGTGAGATTTGATGATATGGGCCGATCCGGACTGACGGAGCCCGAGATATTGAGACTATGAGACATTAAGATTATGAGGTATTGAGACTTGAGATTTACATGTTTTGTGTCGATGCTTGACACGGATTTCCATGGATTTCATCGTTGATATTTCAGATTTCTATACACATTTTACCATGATAAAAGTTAAAGATTTCTTATACAGGGATATATCTAGATTTCAGGATTGGTTCTTTCACATTCATGGTGCATGCATACTCATTCACATGACATAGTTCTATATGAGGCACTGATACGAGCACGGAGCATTTGCACTTACACGCAGCTTATTATCCTGTCTTTACTTGATGACTAGTAGTATATTAGTATATTATTATGACCTAAGATAGCGTCGTGCATTCGATTTCTTTTCACAGATATCTTCTACTCACGAGTTGGCAACTCACCCCCGTTGTGCCAAATTTTATTACAGGTTGATGTACAGGGTTCCTTGGCAGTTGGCTGGCACATCATTTTCATTCCGGGTGATTTGCACGGTAGGTTGGTTCACTTGTATCTGGACCGCCATTGTACTTATATTATTTCATTTATATCTAGAAAGCTCTAGCAACCAAACTTGTATTACTTGATAGTTTACTGGATCAGTTGATTATTTCGATCTTAGAGCCGCGCTTGTATTATTATGATATTTGGAAGTTTTGTTTTCTTTTGAGTTTTGAGCCTCGCCCTTTGGCGTTGTATACTATTGTGCATTGATGTGCTTGTTTCCGCCTTTTGGCGTAGAGCTAGCTCCCGTTTGGGGATGCTTTTTATTGTTTGTATATATATTATTCTTGTTTGTACCCGTTTGGGGCCAGTTTTTACAAAGGAGACTCTGCCGAAATTTTTGAGAAAATTTGATGTTGCTTTTAAACTTGTTTTCTACATGTTTTCCTTTACTTATTCTTCTTTTTATGGTTTAGATTTCTGGGCTTCGGCTTATTTTGGTTACGTTGTGCCTCTAGACGCTTCGTAATCTAAGTGCCGGTCACGTTCCGTACTTTCAGGTCGTGACAAAGTTGGTATCAGAGCTCTAGGTTTAACCTTGTCTAAGTCTAGGGTGACCCTTGGTTGATGAAGTAGGTGACTTAGGTAGAGTGACGTACCGTGGGTATGATCCGCGGCATACTTATGATACGCTACTCTGCTTAAGGAGCCTTAGGATGTATATTTCTTTGCACCGTGTTTCATTCGTTCCTTTGATCTATCTTCGTCGATATCGGATGGTGGTTTCTGTTACCACGGGCGCACTGGCAGAGGGAGCTGCGGCTCGAATGCGATAACCATTAGGGTATCGTTTATTCTTGAGGATTGAAGCATTGTTTAGCCTGCGGACGAAGGGTATTGACATGCCGTCCAGACGAAGTTAAAGGATTCGAACGATTGTCAGAAACCCATTTTCCCAAGTTTAAGGTATTCGGAAGAACATGCAGGTATTTCTATGGACCCTCTAGAAGAATGAAACCCTAACTCAACATAATGACCACGAGAACGCCCTTGAACCTTAGGGTTTACGGCAGTTCCGCGGTGCCATTAGTGAGGCTTGGGTTTGGCCTTCTACGGCTGGACCATCGATGCTGGGGTATGTACCGGATATTTTTAAACTGTACTTGAGTGTTGAGATCTCGGGGAATTATGGGATTTTGATGGATCGATCGAAAAGTTTAATGTAGTCCGGATAACAGGTGAAGGGATCGACTACGTGGGAGACTTTAGATATGAGTATTGCCGTTGGTAGCGCAGTCTGCACACCTATGAAGAGACAAGTTCAAAGCAGTCGACATCAGAGGAAAGGGGGAAAGAGGCGCACATTGACGATAGTGTTTACGATTGTGATTTGGTGATTTAAATTTCATATTTCCGTTGATTGGATCTTTTTTTGGTATTTTGAGGATTTTGTTCTACGATTGGTATTTCTTATGTGTGCATTCATTACATTCTATTCGTGCTTCATATATCAGTTGTATTGATGTTGTTTTGTACATACCCAGTACACTCGATTTGGTTTTATACATTTTGAGATTTTGATTTGATTTCGTGCATATGGGTTACACATGATTTTGACATATGCTTCGACCTAGTTTTCATGCATTTTCGTACTGTAATTTCGATTTTGATATTCGGTGTATATTTTCGTGTACCATGTGCACCTAATTGAGATTCTTGCGCACATTCGGTGCACCTGATACGATTTGTGCTCACCAGATGCACTAAATCGTGGTTTTGTGCAGATTAGATGCACCTGATATTAGAGTCGTGCACGCCCGTTGCACTTGACAGATGTTTTTGGTGCACACCTGTTGCACTCAGTTTTGTTTTTGTGTGAATTCATGGCATCTGTATTTGGTTTCGATTTCAGTGCGCACCGGATGCACATGATATTTTTATGATATGATTGGGATTGATTTCAGCTTGAGCAGTATGTTTTTATAATCATTACTATTTGATTTAGTAACCAGGCGGGACGTGTATGTTAAATAAAAGATATATATATATATATATATATATATATATATATATAGCTATTTTTTTAAAATAAACGTCCGCTACTTATGCCATGGCACGTGCATCACACGGCAATTTTCAAAAGGGATTTTTGCATGCTTCTTTATCCAGATGTCTGGACGATTTTATTACGATGCGCATTATATATAAGTTATAGTTTTGATGTATATTATGTTGGTTTTCGTATTGGGTTTTGATATTTTATTTTCGCCATAACTCCGATGATTGCGTTATGCTTGACGGAGTTGATTTTAGTTATGTATTGATGATTTCAGAGCCCCGACGATTTGAGTGTTTTGGCTGAATGTTTTAGTAATTGGGGGGAGTTTTAATTTAAATTCGGGGACCAAATTTCTAAAAGGGGGGAAGATTGTAACGTTTTAAAAATAACTAAATAAATAAAATTCTTTAAGTGAATTTTATGATTTTCGGTAAAGTAAAATGTTGTTTTTGTAAAACTAAACCGTAATTAATTTTCACTATAAATTTAAAAATACCTATTTTAATTATATTATTACTAGTAAATGGTGTTTATTTAGCCACTTATAAATTTTTAGTTTAATTAAATATTTTTCTTAAATTAATTATTTTAAATATTAACATAAGCTTTATTTTTACACTAAATTAGTGTAAATTACAAATTTGAATGGGTTTAATTAGAAAAAGTGAACCATTACATATTAGAATCAAGTGTGTTTCATGCAAAATTTATTTTCAAAATTTTACAATGGTTCTAAATCATTCTAGGTCAAATGGAGTGAAGAAAATAAAGAATTTTTAAATAAATTCATGAAAAGACTTAATTGTGTGATATTTTTGTGAAACCTTCTACACTTTTCTTCACCTTTTCTCACTCTCCTCTCTTTTCCTCACCTCATGGCCGGCCTCACCACCATGGGCAGCCCCAAAATTTACCCCCCATCATCTTTGTATTAAAAATCATCAAAATTCATCAAAAATTCAATAAAAAACCAACAAAATCCTAATTAATTCCTACTCTCTATTCTTTGCTCATCTTTACATGGATTTTGGAGATAGAAAGCATTCATTTTGGAGGCTTATTTTCATGTTTGGATTTCATGTTGTGGAGGTATAAATCTTCTTCTTTTGATTTATTGTTATTAGATGTTTCATTTAAGCATAATTAGATTTAATAAATAATTTCTATCTACAAGTTTTAAAATTCAAGTTAGGGTTTATAAAATTAAGTTATGGTTTTTATTAATTAAGTAGGGTTATAATAACTAGTTTAATATTTTTAGAAGTGGAAAATCTTGTATGGATGATATATTGTAAATTGTTTATCCAAAATTGTTTAAATTAATCCATTTTGCAAACTAGATTTCTATATATTGTATATATTGGTGAGATAAAATTCCAATTAATGTTTGTAACACTATATTGTGGTTTTAATGAGGATATTAACTTGTTAGTGGAATGAAAAACTTAAATTAGTTACTAGTTTCTATTGATAATTGAAAAATACTAATAAAAATGCTATTTTTGCTAACTAGATTTTGGAAATTCTTAAATAAATGAGGTTTAAAATCAAAATTATGAATTCATTATAGTATTATCATCATGAATTGTAGTTTAATGCATTAATTCATGCAAAATCCAGTTTAGATGAGATATTGTGAAATTTTCCTTAAAAGTATCGAAATCGGGTAAGTTTGCAAACTAGAATTTTCAAACTAATATAAATTAGGTTGTTAAAAATATAGTGATAGTTTATATAGTCTAGTTATGCTAATTAATGAATACTATGACCATTAGTTTCTTTTAAACATCAATTTTTGAAGTAAAACGGCAAATTGGTGTTTTCAGGTTTTACGGAATCGGACGATTTGATCGATTTTTAGGGTTTCGATGAATTAAATTATGTTTTATATTATAAGTAATGAGTTTTATAACTATGAGTTGTTTGTTGATGCTTATCTCAATCAATCGGCGTTTGTACGCCGATATCGAGCGATATTTGGTTCTTTTGCATGAGCGGGACATAGGTTTTAACCTATGCGCGTTTCGTGCGTCGTTTTGATATTGTCCGTGATTCGGTTTACGATATTATATGTGTTTGCATATAGGTACCCATCACGTGGACTGCGGGCGATGAAGAAGAGGATGGCGACACCGTCTTCGGCAGACAAGGACCAGGTGAGTAGATGTATATCTACGGGGGGAAGTCGGGTGGATGGCGTTTAGCACCCCTGCAAATGTAGAATAGGGATAGTACTTATTGTCATTAGGAAGCCAGACATGACCTTAGAATTTCGGTGAGTAGGACCCTAGTAGTGACCTTAGGTTGGACTAGATTGATTTAGAAAGACCTTACCCGAGGTTGAATATCTTGGAGGAGATTCGTAGGTTTCAGGTAGATACACACACGCACACACTGAGACTCGACGTGGTGTATACGTGTATGTGTATATATATATAGGACTAGGTGTAGGTATATACATATATATACACAATACGTATATGTGATACAAGGATGTGATATGATACACGGGGATGAAACAATATAACTGGGCTTGATGCCGGGATTCTTGGCTTTATGGTCGTGTTATGATGTTAGCGGATCATTAGGAAATGAGATAATGAATAGGTATACATAAATAATAAAGGGTGGTGATGATATTGAAGTATATGGGACTCTAAAATAGAACCCAGACCGTAACCGGTGCCTGAAATTCTGATATGATATCATATAGGTGTGACTTGATTACGACATCATATAGGTGTGACTTGATTTCGATATCATATATGTGTGACTTGATTACGATATCATATAGGTGTGACTTGATTACGATATGATCTAAGTATGACTTAATCACAATATGATACATATGACATGATATTTCTGTGGATAAATTAACGATGTATATTTATGCTGACAATGATATATGATTGATGTATGCGATTACAGTATAGCACCTTGATCTTGACATGTGTTGATGATGATATTATACGAATGATGAGACACGTAGGTGATACTTGACCCGTACCCCGATATTGGGATGCCGTACGATGGATTTTACCGTACGAGGCATAGATATGATGATTCATCCGCACTCTTGATTCGAGGAAGCCGTACTACGTACGTAACGCTATTGAGGCTGGATCGCCGACTATTAGAGATATGGATTCAGACCTTAGGTGGACTCTTATTTCTTATTGACTAGTTTCTTAGGTTTAGTTCCTTAGGAGGTTAGATGGACACTAGTTTAGGCTCGAGTCATATAGTTGTAGTTATACTTGTATATCACAGATGAGTGGTTATTACACATCCGTCTTTACATTCAGGCCGTAATCATTATGGTGCATGTTCATACATATGTTTCTATAATCAGAATAAAACTTCGCCTGTTAGGACACCAGCACCATTACCGATGATGCGCATATTCTACGCACCCTTATTTGCCGGCTTACACACATCATCATCGGTAATTGCTATGTCACGTACACTTTAGATCATATTATCTTTTATTGATACAATCAGCTAACAGCTAGATCGATATAATATTGTGATTACTCTCTCTGGTTTTAGTATAGACATGGTATTTATTACTTTGACATTTCATGCACTCGCATTTTCATGTTATCATGCAGTATTATGGGGCATATGCTGACACTTATCATATACTTACTCATGATTTTGGGATTTTGGATTTCTATGAGATTTCTGGTTTTTTGGGGAAAACCGCAAGAATATATAAAAACTTCTCTCTCTCTCCTCCTCTCTTTTTAAAACATAAGTTGCGGTTTTCTCGTGATGTATGTGTCGTCCACCATGAGATTTCATGTTTTCTGTAGGATTTCGAGACCCGATTCGAGGAGTGGATGAACCGTCTCGGGTACATGGTGGGCCCGGTATGGTACCCCGGGGCAAGAAGATCGAGTTGTAGACGATGAGCCTGGTAGGGGAGGACTACCTACCGGTGAGGTCTGGCGCGGCGGATATCCGGAGGATACCGACCGTTGTCGTGAGATTTGATGATATGGGCCGATCCGGACTGACGGAACCCGAGATATTGAGACTATGAGACATTGAGATTATGAGGTATTGGGACTTGAGATTTACATGTTTTGTGTCGATGCTTGACACGGATTTCCATGGATTTCATCGTTGATATTTCAGATTTCTATACACATTCTACCATGATAAAAGTTAAAGATTTCTTATACAGATATATCTATATTTCAGGATTGGTTATTTCACATTCATGGTGCATGCATACTCATTCACATGACATAGTTCTATATGAGGCATTGATACGAGCACAGAGCATTTGCACTTCCACGTAGCTTATTATCCTGTCTTTACTTGATGACTAGTAGTATATTAGTATATTATTATGACCTAGGACAGCGTCGTGCATTCGATTTCTTTTCGCAGATATCTTCTACTCATGAGTTGGCAACTCACCCCCGTTGTGCCAAATTTTATTACAGGTTGATGTACAGGGTTCCTTGGCAGTTGGCTGGCACATCATTTCATTACGGGTGATTTGCACGGTAGGTTGGTTCACTTGTATCTGGACCGCCATTGTACTTATATTATTTCATTTGTATCTAGAAAGCTCCATCAACCAAACTTGTATTACTTGATAGTTTACTGGATCAGTTGTTTATTTCGACCTTAGAGCCGCGCTTGTATTATTATGATATTTGGTAGTTTTGTTTTCTTTTGAGTTTTAAGCCTCGTCCTTTGGCGTTGTTTACTATTGTGCACTGATGTGGTTGTTTCCGCCTTTTGGCGTAGAGCTAGCTCCCGTTTGGGGATGCTTTTTATTGTTTGTATATATATTATTCTTGTTTGTACCCGTTTGGGGCCAGTTTTTACAAAGGAGACTCTGCCGAAATTTTTGAGAAAATTTGATGTTGCTTTTAAACTTGTTTTCTACATGTTTTCCTTTACTTCTTCTTCTTTTTATGGTTTAGATTTCTGGGCTTCGGCTTACTTTGGTTACGTTGCGCATCTAGACGCTTCGTAATCTAAGTGCCGGTCACGTTCCGTACTTTCGGGTCGTGACATTAGGGGACCAGATCTCGACTCCTAGAGATGGCCTCCCACTAGACTCTAGAACTCGGTTACTTGTGCTCCCCGCCTTGGGTCTATCTTAATGCGGAAAAGTAAATAATATACATCAATGGTGACAACAAGCTCAACCCGGAAGTGTCCAAATAAAAGAATATTACATACAAATTTACATGAATGAAAATTCAAAAACTCTCATTTCACACAAAAACCCCGGCTATTCAATCACGACGATCCAATATAACATATCACAATAACACAATAACATCACATGTTATCAACGTAAGTAAATATGTGTATTCCTGATGTCGTTGACATATAGCAACGTGATTAAAGATACACCACATATTACACTTACGGTCGCAAAAAATATATGAAAACTACAATAATTAGAATCCGCATCATGCTTAGACATCATAAACCCGGAATATCACATACTCCGGATTTCATGCCTAACCCTATAAAACATGCATTTAAGTCTCGAATTGAAAACACTTTTCAAAATCAAGTCGGGTAATTCAACAAGATTCCCGATTCAAAGATCGAATGCTCGTCGGGAACTTTAGTAGATGGCCGTACCCCCCGATGCCGTCAACAAAATGCACTTGGGCGGAACACCGTGGCCACGAGCACCCGAGCAGATACTTTTGGCCATGGGGTTCTCCTATAGTCACTTGGTTGGGGTTATGGGGCGTGGCTATCTAGTAGTGTTTCTCGACTAGTGTTCGCGTCCAATACGAGATTGCGACAGAGTTTTGATCCGAATCGAAACTCCATGGCAATCCATCAAATGAGACTAAAGTGTTAGATTTACAAAACCCTAACTAGTTTCCAGAAAACTAATCAATGTGGATTCCAAAAATTGTATCACATATCAAAACTATCTAGACGATGTTAAACATTTCAATCAATATTTCAAACACCAGCAAATCATAGAGACCTCAACAACTTGAGCCTCATTAAAAAATTAAGAAGCAGAAGAAATATGAGCTATCACCTCTTCAAGTTTGCGGCCAAACCAAGGGTTAGGCGGCGGTTTCGTGGTGACTTGGTGGAGATAGTGTCTCGTACTTCTTAGGGATCCATACAATTACCTGCATGATTTTCTGAGAATTTTTAATCTGTAAAATTTCAACTTTTGAGAAAATGGACAGAAACATGTAAAATACGGGTTTCGAAACTTCGATCGAACACTTTAACGTCGTTTAGACATCACCTAAGTCTCTAGCTTGGCTCTGATACCATGAAAGTATGTCTTAGCACCTCCACTAGGTTTATACAAGTATCAAGTAAGCAATTTAAAAAATCTAGAGTGCTAAGCTATACTAACCTAGAATCGAACTAGAGAATTAGGGTTTCAAAGAAAGAATACAAGTTCTTATCTAAATGAAGAGGGTTACAACCTTTGTAGACCAAGTCTTTCACTTCTAAAGCTCTAAGTTGTAGTCCCTAGAACTCTTCTTAGCTCCACTTGAAGAAAGGATTGAGCTTGCAATGTTGTCTTCGAAGCCGAAGATGACCCATCTTGAAGTCTCTCTAACTCAAGCTCACTCTTCATTAATCAAAATATTAGTTAAGCAAATAACCTAAACTAATGAGCTAGATTAGTGTAGGTTGATGAAGTAGGATATATGGCTCACTTAGAAATATTTTCCTCTCTTTTTCCAACTCAAGAAAAACCCTAGAAAGATCATTTGAGGAAGAAGATGAACTTGAGTGTGTAAGTGAATATGTGAATGAGTGAATGAACCATGAGCTCAAGATAAAGTTGTGATGAATAAATATCTAAGAGTAAAACAAAAAAAGAGGATGAGTCATGGCTTCTCAATACTTCTCCAACCATCCAAGCCATGACTCACGTGCTGGGTTCGCTTAGCACCACCGCTAGGTTTTGGTAAGCATCGAGTATGCAATTTAAAAAAATCTAGTGTGCTAATCAATCCGAACCTAGAATCGAACTAGAGAATTAGGGTTTTAAAGCATGCAAACAAACTTTACACTAAGTAAAATAGGAATACAACCTTTGTAGACCGGTCCTTCACTTCTAAAACTCTGTGTAGTAGTCCCTTTGCACCAAGTAGTGGCTCCCGAACTCTTCTTAGGTTCCACTAGGCGAAAGGAACAAGCTTGCTTAAAGATCTTCGAGGCCGAAGATGATCGACCTCGAAGAATCTCTAACTCAAGCTACCTCTTCACTAATTGAGGAATTAGTGAAGTAAACATTCTATACTAAATGGTTAGTTTGGTGTAGATTAAAGAAGTAGGAATTTTTCTCACTTTAGAATTATTTTTCTCTTTTTCATTTTCACCTCTCTCAAAAGCTAGAAAGCAAAGAAGATGATGATCTAGATCAAGTGATGAACCAGGGTGTAAAAATATCTCAAATATCATTTGTAGAGAATTAACCATGGCTAAAGATAATGGTTGGGTAAATAAATATCTAGAGTAAAACAAAATTAGTGGACTTAAGTCGAGGCTTCTATATGCTTCCACAAGCATCTTTAGCCATGCTAATTTCCACTTAATTTTGATTTTCCCCTTAATAATTAATCACCTAAATTATCTTTACTTTAGTATGAGTCTCATACATCCATATCCAATGTATCATTTAGCATGACATAATATAAATACATTAATATATATCACATATATATTTATATGTATTTAGAGAAGAGAAATTCTTAAGTGAGCTAATATTAGTTAATATATATTAATATATCAAATATATATTTATATATTAAATTATTAAATCAACACTTGATTTAATAATCCGGCTATATCACATACAAACGACTAATATCATTTATATCAACTTATCAAATCAACACTTGATTCAATAACCCGGCTATATCTCATATAACCGACTGATACCATATATCGCGAGATTAGAATACGGTATCATATATATGTATTAATCTCGGTCCCGCACATATCATATATGTGCCCTACTTCGTTTCACTTGAGCCAGGAAACCTCTGTGTAGGACTCTAAAGACTCGTCAATACACCGGCAGTAGGTAATGATCATATCAGTCACCCACAAGCCGTCAGTGGTACTAACTGGACGTAACGGCTACCCATGTATTGAGTGATCAAAAGATCAACAAGCAATCTTGTCCATACTACCGTGAATCCAGTAAGTAACACTACCGTACAGTCCGATCTCTTCGTCTGATTTGTCGCATATCGAGTCTGGGGTGGTAAACGTCAGACCCAAATAACTTGATAAGTCATGCCGATATGAGACTCATAACGGGTCGAGAAACTACTGATAACACTTACCAGTAAATCTTATCATCAGCCCTGGCCAGGGACTTCCTGTTATAGCCAATCGAGCATAGCGCAATATCAACCCCCAATACCGGGAGAGACGAAACCCCTCCAATCGCTCATTGCCTCCATGTAACTCGGGACTGTACCCAAAATCCACCAGTTTGCTCGCTCTCTTGAGCATGGTAGAAATTAAATCAAAGCATAGTGGGAATCACACAAGACTCTATGACGATCTCGGGTCTACAGACTAATCTGTACCAGTGTCACCAGAGAACTGCTATCTGACGATAGGTATAATACCATCTAGGAGTTCTCGGCGAGTAATGTTCGGTGTACCCATTCTCCAATGAGCACCTGGAATATCGATGCCATGTCTCGATACTCCCACGACTAGGAACAATTAAAGGATGAACTTATGGACTACCCTGGCCTCGCTAGTATGATTTGCATCATAATCCTGGTAGTCAAGTACACATTCTAAAGGCTTTAACAACATGTAACAGAGAGACTGTATATTGATACAAGTGTACATGTTAAGATAAAGATCAACCGGATAGCAGACTATCATATCGAGCAAGAAAGTCCTCTCTATATATGTCCAAGCATCCACTATAATATACAATCTTGTACAATAATGGCCTCTGGGGCATACATATAACTAACAATCTCCCACTTGCACTAAGGCCAGTTGTTATAGTATCACATACCCAACATCCTAAAAGTCTCTCAAATGGCCTTGGTGAGTGGATCCGCTGTATTATTCTTCATGTCAACTATCCTGACCTCGATCTCCCGGAGATCAACTATCTCCCTGATCAGGTGATACCGCTTAAGAGTATGTCTGGATCACTGATAAGACCTTGGTTCCTAGGCCGAAGCCACAGCTTCAATGTTATCACAGTACACATGTATTGGATGCCTAATTGTTGGAACCTCACCAAGTTCATCTCATGAACTTGTTCATCCAGACGGCCTCTTTGGCAGTATCGTTGGTAGCAATATATTCAGCCTTTATTGTCGAATCCGCTACGGTATCTAGCTTGGAACTCTTCCAACATACCATCCCTCTACTGAGGGTAAAGACAAAACCCGAGACTGACTTTCAGTCAACCTTATCACTCTGAAAGCTCGAATCGATAAAGGACTCCATCTGGAGTTCACCATTACCATACACCAAGAACATTTCTTTAGTCCTTCTCAAGTACTTAAGAATGTTCTTCACAGCTGTCCAGTGATTCAACCCAAGATGTAAGAGGCATCACCCAAATCCTTCATGGAGAACCTTTGTGATAAGAAGAGCTTTGACCGAGTGCAGCATAAGAACATCATTTCCTATCAAGAGTATGTCATCCACGTACAATACGAGGAAGACAACCTTACTCTATGCAACCTTCTTGTATATACAAGGTTCATCTACGTTTTTAATGAAGTCAAACTCTTTGACTGCCACATCAAAATAGATGTTCCAGCTCCGCGATGCCTGCTTTAATCCGTAGATTGATTTAAGCAGCTTGCACACCTTTCCGCTGCTCCCACTGTCCATGAAGCCCTCTGGCTGTGTCATGTACACTCTCACTTCTAAATCACCATTTAGAAAAGCAATCTTGACGTCCATCTGCCAGATTTCGTAGTCATGGTATGCAGCAATGGTAAGTAGGATTCAGATGGACTTAAGCATAGCTACTGGAGAAAAGGTTTCTTCATAATCGACACCAGGTCGTTGACGAAAACCTTTTGCTACAAGTCTAGCTTTGAAAGTCTCAACTTTTCCATCTGCACCAAGTTTCTTCTTAAAGATCCATTTGCTCCCAATGTGTTTTACCCTTCAGGAGCAACTTCCAAAGTTTATACTTTGTTGGTGTATATGGATTCCATCTCAGATCGCATTGCATCCAGCCATTTCACAGAGTCTCCACTCGTGATGGCATGTTCGAAACTAGTTGGGTCATCATCTTCCATGATGCAATCCTCGCTCCCACCGTTAATGAGAAAACCGTTGTATCTCTCAGGTGGATGAGGAACCCTACTAGATCTGCGAAAAGGCTGAGGTTCGTCCATGTCCAGTAAATAGAGTTTTGGTCATCTTACCTTTGAGACATGACTGGCAAGTTTCATAAGATGTAAATTTGAACGGATTTAAATATCCATTCTTATGTAACATAGCTTGTCGTGTCGCATTGATATGACCTAGTCTACAATGCCACAAGAAAAATTCATTCATTTTTAAACTTTTCTTCTTGTGTGTGTTCTGTACATTAAGAACTGTATTTTGATTCAGAATGTATAAATCGTTACATAACGTACTAAACCCAATCAACACTTTATTTAGGAAAATGTTCATAATATTTTTCTCTACTACAAAGTTATATTCTTCTTTATCTAATAAAGAAATCGATATTAAATTGCATATCATAGATGGTACATAATAACAGTCGTTCAAGATCAATGTATTCACATTTGGTAATACAAGGTGATATTCACCAACTGCTTTGGCTGCAACATTTGCACCATTCTCTACTTTTAGAGAATGATCACCTTTTCCCAGTTCTCTACCTCTCTTTAGCCCATATAACAAATTACATATGTGGGATCCCGATCCGGTATCTAATACCCAAGACGTAGAGTGTACTGAGAAACAGTTCTCGGTAATGAACACACCAGAAGAAGATGCATCAACATGCTCATTTCTCGTTCAGGTCGCATGGGAATCCGGATATTCCCTTATTTCCTGCTCAGACATATAAAAATTATAAGGTAGAGCGGAACCAACGTTCCCCAGCTCAGTATAACAAGCGGGTTCGGTCAATACAGCAATATTATTATCTTGATTAAGGCGTGTCATGGTCGCTACCAGGAGAGAGAGAGAGAAGAAAATACTTTAGTGTACGCTCTTACAAGGTTAGATTGGTTATTATCTTATCTAATCAAGATGGCTCCCACTGTTTTTATCAAATCTTCCTTTACTAAAAAGTAAGACTCGTCGGGATTAATTATATTCTACAAGTTCGCTAACCGGTCAGTCATGCCAGTGTCGGTAATTTGACGGAGGTTCCCCATGCTTTCACATGGAACTAATTAAATAACCTTATTTCCGCAGGGGCATAACCCCGTTAACACCTTTCTTAGACACCTGCTTGATCAGCTAATTGTAAAGTGGAAAACTCTCTCAGGAGTAATTCTTACTTGTAGTGGGTATCAGGATCCAACTATCTCATAGAAGGTATGCAATCTCATTGCAAATTTCAACACTTGAAATTTCCAATAATATTTTGCCCCTAGCGTCCTATGACCTTGACGCTGGCTAACAAACTATAGTCCGCTAGTCAAGTTCAACCCGTACATTTCATGATTGAATTAAACCCACCCGCACAACCCTTGACGCAGGCCAACAAAGTCGCACGACTAGCCTAATCCAATCGCATCACATGCTGCAGATAAGCACTAATTAGCTACCGCACACTATGCCTTGACATAGGACAACAAATGTAGCATGAATACTAAATAGTACTTATCTAAAATGATGGAGGGCTATGACATGTTTTTAAGAAAACCTTTTGCTTAATGAACTTGATATCGTTGTAGAATTGAGTGATTTGAAAAGGAGTGGTTTAAGCTCCGCTTTTAAAATCGAGTTTTTCAAAATAAACAGAGTGGTGGTAGCATCTGCTAGCTTCAGCTAAAGAGGTCAATCCCGGTGAAGAGATCTAGGCTCTTTCCTCATCGAATGAGGTGCTGGATATTCATCAAGGAATACCACTATGCAAAGCAAGAACTAGAGCTACCATTTTGAAAATTTAATTCCACAACATCATTAGGTTTCTTTCCTTTTCATTAATCCCATTAATGAAGTCCCATCATTTATGCTTCCTAAGCATCACAGATAAAGAAACGAAAATACAACGTATGCTTAAGCCATCTGCATTCATCACGGGGTCCGGTCATGCACCATTAGGTTAGTTAACTAATGGCAGAGCTGGGGCAGGACTAGTGCGGATGCAAAACATACGCAACGTTTATTATATATTATATATATAATATAAAGTACTCGTCTCACTCAGTTATAAGATCTCATCACAGAACATTGCAGCAGAAGTCAATATATGAAATATATGAGATACTAGGAAGTCCGTGTTTTAAATTAAGCCAGTAAAAACCACGAATTCCACGGTCGTGATGAATAGCCAAACCCACATCCGTAGACCCCTACGAGAGCGGCAAGCAACCCTGCCAATTCTAGAGTTAGGAGACCCGGTCTCGACTCCTCGAGATGGTCTCCCACTTGACTTTAAAACCCGGTTACTTGTGCTGCCCGCCTTAGGTCTATCCTAATACGAAAAAGTAAATAATATATATCAATAGTGACATCATCCTCAACTCGGAAGTGTCCCAATAAAAGAATATTACATATAACTTTTTACATGAATGAAAATGAAAAACTCTCATCTCACGTAAAAAAACCCGGCTATTCAAACACGACGATCTAATATAACATATCACAGCAACACATAACATCACATGTCATCAACATAAGTAAATATGCGTATCACAATTGTCGTTGACGTATAGCAACGAAACCGGCGATACACCACATATTGCACTTACGGTCGCAGAAAAGAAAATGAAAACTACAATAATTGGAATCCGCAACATCCTTAGACATCATAAACCCGAAATATCACATACTTCGGATTTCATGCCTAACCATATAAATTCCTTAGACATCATAAACCCGGAATATCACATATTCCGAATTTCATGCCTAACATTATAAACCCGGCATTTTAGTCTCAAATTGAAAACACTTTTCAATAACCAGTCGGACAATTCAACAAAATTCCCGACAGTTGATCGAATGCTCATCGGAACCATCAGTAGATGGCCGCACCCCCGATGCCGTCGATGAAGTGCACTTAGACGGAACACCGCGGCCGCGAGCACCCGAACGGATGCTTTTGGCTACGGGGTTCTCCTACAGTCACTTAGTCGGGGCGATGGGGCGTAGCTATCTATTAGTGTTACCCGGTGAACGTTCGTGTACTATACGAGATTGGGATGGAGTTTTGATCTGAATCAAAACCCCGTGGCAACCGATCAATGAGACTAAATTGCTAAATTTACAAAACACTAATTAGTTTTCACAAAACTAATTATTGTAGATTCCAAATATTATATCACAAATCACAGATATCTAAACGATGTTAAACATTTCGATCGATTCATCATACTCCCAAAATTCCCAGAGTCCTCAACACTTGAGTCACACTTAAAAATACCCAGAATGTTCCAAATGTACCTACGGATCATCACAAGAAGGCACGTTCCCTGCCTTACCAACGGCGCCGTGGAACCGTGGCTAAACTTATAGTTTGGCCGCGGTTGCACGGCCGTTTGGTCGAGTTGGGCCATCTTTTTTCCTGGGGATCCATAAAAAAACCCTGTACAATTTTCTGGTAATTTTTAATCTGGAAAAAATCCAACATTAGAAAAAATTTCCAAAAAGGGATTTTTGGGTTTCGAAAAGTCGATCGAACACTTTAACTACGCCTAGACGACTTCTAATGCTCTAGCTTGGCTCTGATACCACTGCTGTGTTCGCTTAGCACCACCGCTAGGTTTTGGAAAGCATCGAGTATTTAATTTTAAAAAATCTAGTGTGCTAAGCAATCCGAACCTAGAATCGAACTCGAGAAATAGGGTTTTAAAACATGTAAACAAACTTTACACTAAGTGAAATAGGAATACAACCTTTGTAGACCGGTTCTTCACTTCTAAAGCTCCGTGCAGTAGTCCTTTTGCTCCAAATAGTGTCTCCCGAACTGTTCTTAGGCTCCACTAGGCGAAAGGAACGAGCTTGCTTAAGGATTTTCGAGGCCGAAGACGATCTACGTTGAAAAATCTCTAACTCAAGCTACCTCTTCACTAATTGAGGAATAAGTGAAGTAAACAACATATACTAAATGGCTAGTTTGGTATAAATTGATGAAGTAGGATTTTTGCTCACATTAGAATTATTTTTCTCTTTTTCTTTTTCACCTCTTTCAAAAGCTAGAACGCAAAGTGGATGATGATCTAGATCAAGTGATGAACCATGGTGTAAAAATATCTCATATAACATTTGTAGAGAATTAATCATGGCTAAAGATAATGGTTGGGTTAATAAATATCTAGAGTAAAACAAAATTAGTGGACTTAAGTCAAGGCTTCTATATGTTTCTACAGGCATCTTTAGCAATGCTAATTTCCACCTAATTTTGATTTTTCCCTTAATAATTAATCACCCAAAATATCTTTACTTTGGTATGAGTCTCATACACCCAAGTCCAATGTATCATCTAGCATGACATAATATAAATACATTAATATATATCACATATATATTTATATGTATTTAGAGAAGAGAAATTCTTAAGTGAGCTAATATTAGTTAATATATATTAATATATCAAATATATAATTATATATTAAATTATTAAATCAACACTTGATTTAATAATCCGGCTATATCATATACAACCGACTAATATCATTTATATCAACTTATCAAATCAACACTTGATTCAATAACCCGGCTATATCTCATATAACCGACTGATACCATATATCGCGAGATTAGAATACGATATCACATACACATATTAATCTCGGTCCCGCACATATCACATATGTGCCCTGCTTCGTTTCACTTGAGCCAGGAAACCTCTGTGTAAAGATTCGTCATTACGCCAGCAGTAGGTAATGATCATATCAGTCACCCACAAGCCGTCAGAGGTACTAGCTGGACGTAACGGCTACCCAGGTATTGAGCGATCAGGAGATCAACAAGCAAGCTTGTCCATACTACCGTGAATCCAGTAAGTAACACTACCATACAGTCCGGTCTCTTCGTCTGATATGTCGCATATCGAGTCTGGGGGTGGTAAATGTCAGATTCCAATAACTTGATAAGTCATGCCGATATGAGACTCATAACGGGTTGAGAAACTACTGATAACACTTACCAGTAAATCTCATCATTAGCCCTGGCCAGGGACTTCCTCTTATAGCCAATCGAGCATAGCGCAACATAAACCACCAATACCGGGAGAGACGAAACCCCTCCTGTCGCTCATTGCCTCTATGTGACTCGGGACTGTACCCAAAATCCACTAGTTTGCACGCTCTCTTGAGCATGGTAGAGAGGAAATCAAAGCTCATTGGGAATCGCACAAGTCTCTATGACGGTCTCGGGTCTACAGACTAACCTGTACCAGTGTCACCAGAGAACTGCTATCTGACGATAGGTATAATACCATCTAGGAGTTCTCAGCGAGTACTGTTCGGTGTAACCATTCTCCAATGAGCACCTATGTACCATCTTTGATGTCAAACAACAATGGATGTGGGATCATCTATCGCCCCATACAGGGTCAAGAAAAGTACACACTAGTCTACTCTGAAATATCGATGCCCTGTCTCGATACTCCCACGATTATGAACAATTAAAAGATGAACTTGTGGACTATCCTGGTCCCACTAGTATGATCTGCATCATAATCCTGGTAGTCAAGTACACATCCTAAGGGCTTTATCAACATGTAACAGAGATACTGTATAATAATACAAGTATACATGTTAAGATAAAGAGCAACCAGATAGCATACTATCATGTCGAGCAAGAAAGTCCTCTCTATATATGTCCAAGCATCTACTATAATATACAATTATGTGCAATAATGGCCTCTAGGGCATACATATAACTAACATCACAATCCACTCATTTTCATTTCACTTTTAAATATAAATTATCACAATAATCGTTAGCTCTAGGTGTGAGTCTCATACACCCATGTTCTATGTATCATCAACCATGACATAATATCCATATATATATAAATACATATATCAAATATATATCATTATATATCAAGAGAAGAAAATTATTAGTGAGCTATTTTAGTTAATATATATGTATATATCAAATATATTAATATATATCAAATTATTAAATCAACACTTGATTCAATAATCCGATTATATCATATATAACTGATTAATATCATTTATATGTATATCATATTATTAAATCAACACTTGATTCAATAACCCAGTTATATCACATATAACCGAAAACATTCAATATTAGATATTAAATCAAAACTTAATTCAACAATCCGGTCATATCATATATAACCGGCTAATATCAAATATATATACATAAACAAATCATTGAATCAACACTTGATTCAATAATTCGGTTATATCATATATAACCTAACCGATATCAAATATCGCGAGATTAGAATATGGTATCACATACTCATATTTAATCAAGCTCCCGCACATATCACCATATATGCCCTACTTCGTTTCGCTTGAGCTAGGAAACCTCTGTGTGGTACTCTAAAGACTCATCAATACCCCAGCAGTAGGTAATGATCATATCAGATACCCATAAGCCGTCAGCGGTACTAGCTGGACGTAACAGCTGCCCAGGTATTGAGCGAATAGAAGATCAACAAGCAAACTTGTCCAAACTCCCATGAGGCTTATAAGCAATAGTTACTGTATAGTCTGGTCTCTTCGTCAGATATGTCGCATATTGAGTCTAGGGGTGGAATCATCAGACTCCAGTAACTTGATAAGTCATGCCGATGTGTGGCCTATAACCTTTAGAGAAACTACTGATAACACTTAACAGTAAATCTCATCAGCCCTGACCAGGGACTTGCTGTTATAGCCAATCGAGTTTAGCGCAACATCAACTCCCTATACCGGGAGAGAAGAAACCCCTCCTATCGCTCATTGCCTTCATGTGACTCGGGACTGTACCAAAAATCCACCTGTTTGCATGACTCCTTTGAGCCGTGGTAGGGAGGACATCAAACTACAGTGGGAACCATACAAGTCACTATGACGATCTCAGGTCTACAGACTACCATGCATAAGTGCCACCAGAGAACTGCTATCTGACAATTGGTATGGTACCATCTAGGAGTTCTCGGTGAGTCATATTTAGTGTACCCATTCTATAATAAGCATCTGTATACAATCTTTGAAGTCAAACACCAATGGTTGTGGGATCAACCATCGTCCCATACAGGGTCAAGAAACGTACACAGTAGTCTACTCTGGAATATCGATGCCCTGTCTCGATACTCTCTCGACTAGGAACTGTTAAAGGATGTGCTTGCGGACTATACAAGCCCCACTAGTATGATCTGCATCATAGTCTTGGTAGTCAAGCCTACATCATAAGGGTTTTATCAATATGTATCAAAGAGACAGTATAATAATATAAATGTACATGTTAAGATAAAGAGCAACAAGATAGTATACTATCGTGTCAAGCAAGAAAGTCCTCTATATATATGTCCAAGCATCCACTTTATTATACAATAATGGGCTCTAGGGCATACATAATCCTAATACTAAGATTGTCATAGTGTCTTGTGTGTGTTCCCACTTTACTTTGATTACTACCCAACCACGGATTTAAAGAGCCGTGCATACAGGTTTTAGTTGGGTACAGTCCTAAAGCACATGGAGGCACTAAGCGATCGAAAGGATTCGTCTTGTTGGCTATAGTGCCCTCAAGTTAATTATTGTAATCGCAGGCACGTGATTATGATGATTGAGGGAGGACCTATATGGATAGAACAGTCTTACTCAAAATAATAGTATGCTATATGGTTTGTCTTTATCATCATGTACATGCTTTATGTGGTATTACAGATCACTATTACATGTTGATAGAGCCTATAAGATTCTTACTTGACTACCAGCATTATGATGGCGACCATATACGTGGGAGCTGGGTGGTTTATAAGCACATCCTTAAATGTCCCTAGTCGAGGGAGTATCGAGACTGGGCATCGATACTCCAGAGTAGACTAGTGTATAGCTATTGTATTATACCTATTGTCAGATAGCAGTTCGCAGGTGACATGAGTATAGGTTAGTCTGTCGACCTGAGATCATCATTTGTCTTATGTGAGCTCCCACTGTGCTTTGATTACTACTGTACCATGGCTCAAAAGAGTCATGCAAATAGGTTTTAGTTGGGTGCAGCCCCGAGTCACATGAAGGCAGTGAGCGGATCGTCGGGGATTCGTCTCTCCCCGTATTGGGGGTTGATGTCGCGCGGTGAACAGATGGCCATCACCAGAAATCCTTGGCTAAGATAGTCGAGAATTACTGATTTGGATCAGTAGTTTCTCAGTTGGTGATAGGCTTCATACCGACACGAAATATCGCGTTATTAGGGGTCTGACTTTATCCACCCCCTAGGCTCGTTATGCGATACTCTTAGACGAACAGACTGGACTGTATGGAGATTGTCACGGACAGGCTCGGTAGGGGTTCGGATGAGTTTACTTGTCTGCCTTCCTTTCGCTCAATACCTGGGTAGCCGTTACGTACAGCTAGTGCCGCTGACGTGCTTATGGTTAAAACCACTGCCAACGTATTGACGAGTCTTTAGAGTCCTACATAGAGGTTTTCCTTGTTCAGGCGAAACGATGTAGTAGCCGTATTGGACACGTGCAGGGTTACGATCGATTAATTGTACTATATACTCGGACTTTCGATCGGACAATTGATAATACTAGCCGGCTCGGGATTGAGCCGGATTATTAATTCAAGCGTTGATTTAATAATTTACATATATGTATTTCGATATGTATATTATAGTATTATTCTATCTCTTCGGGTA
The DNA here is from genome assembly GCA_030015575.1 of Agapanthus africanus. Taxonomy (NCBI): domain Eukaryota; kingdom Viridiplantae; phylum Streptophyta; class Magnoliopsida; order Asparagales; family Amaryllidaceae; genus Agapanthus; species Agapanthus africanus. Next base: position 294,812,196 of record JASDDO010000029.1, read on the forward strand.
TTCGTATTTCGGTACGAATACAGGTATGCATATATAGTAGAGTGTAATCCATATTTTTTATAGATAATATTGTAGAAGGTGGACACCTCATTTTGGATTTATCCATTTATCATAAATGGATAATGAGGTGGAAAAGGAAAAAGGAGAGTATGGTGAGAACCATGCTTGAATAGTGTTAACAAATGAATTGTTAATTCATTTGTGCTCACTATTCAAATATGGTTGCATTTTAAAAATTAGAAAAAGGAGTTTGATAAAACCATGCTTCATGGTTTGCTCTTTTGGATAGTTGGTTCATTATTTTTGAGATGAGAAAAACACTCTCACCATTAGCTTCACTCTCCTCTATCTTTTCTTGAGTTCCTCCAGCTTCATCTTCAACCTCCTCTCTACAATCTCATGTGTTAAGAATCAAGAAAGGAGGTGAGGAAGAGATACTTTTAAAACACTCCACTACATCTTAGGCATTCTAGACTAGCCATCCAGAATCCCTAGTTGCTTCACTTGATCTTTTATGTGGAGCAAGAGCCATGAGCTACATCTCTCGGGTGGATCATCTTCGACGGAGGAAGACCGGCGGCCAAGCTCGATCCAAAGGACCTCAAGGAGGTTAGGGAGATGGTGGAAGACCGAAGGACAAGGTTCATTCGGTATAATACACTATCACAGTAGTTAGACTTCTTTAGATTACTAGTTTCATGTTTGGATTTGATTCTAGGTAGTTGTTTCTAGCGCCAAGTTCTTTAAACGCAAAAAAAAAAAATTGTTCCGCAATCGGCCACGGTAGATGGCCAGGGCGCTAGGAACCCAAATATGGTATCAGAGTCACTCAAACATTAGAAACTAATAGTAAACGATGCATTAGTTTCAAAACCGAAAAACTGCGATTTCTAAACCCACTCTTTGTTCTGAAATTTTTTTGATCTTTGAAATTTTTTTAAACAATTGCAGAGTCTTAGTATGGACATGAGTATGACACAGAATGAAAACAAGGCATTTTCATGCAAACTTGGCCGGCCACATTGCCCAAATTCCCGGCCTCACCATTTTACTATTCACCAGTGGGCCCCATTTTCATTCTGTGTCTTGGGTTTTATAAATTGGTGTTTTTGGTCTTGTTTGTTTTCCCCAGATTTCACTTAGTGTTGTCTTTGCTTTGGGGGGAACTTGGAAAGTCTCAAAACTTGAAATTTTGCATCATTGATATCCGTGATGTGGTGTATGTGTTTTTCAAACGTCGTCTATTTTCTATATGTCGTTTAGACGGGGTTGCACATACTTGTTTATACTGCTGTGATGTTGATATCTGTGATGGCTTTGTTCGGATTGTCATGTAGGATAGCCTCTTGTGCAATGGTAGTTGTACAATTTAAAGTCATTTGTATATTCAGTGTTGTGGGGTGAGGGTCCGATATGTGGACAGCCGTCTTTGCCAGATTATATATTCTTTTATTGGGGCACGACCGGGTTGAGGTCGATGTCGCCATTGTATATGTATTTTTCTTTTCTGTACTAGGATTACCCCACAGTGTAGTGCTCGAATAGCCAATTTCTAGAGGGCAACAAGCTCGCATCTTATGGCGTTGAGACGGAAAGGGACTTACTCTAGAATTAGCGTCCTATTCGCTGCACTCGTAGTGGGTATAGGATGACCCACGGAGGGGTGCTTAAGTTACCAGATTCCGTGAAGTGCTGGATGGTCCATTTACTTTGTTTATTAGGGTTGCCTCACTTCTGGGATTGGTGGGTAACTTTCCGTGCTCGTAGGGGTCCAGGTTTTCATTGCACAGGCTATCCACACGATCGTGAAACGTCGGGTTTCATTTGCGGCTCAAAGGAAACCCGGGGCTCCTAGATTATCCGTTATTCTGTGTGTTTCTGTGATGTTGCTTATATCATGCCTGGGACGAATGTAATATATATTTATATATACTGGTAGATATTTTATATGTTTTGCATCCGCGCTAGTCAAGCCCCCGCTCTGCCGTTAGTTAAGTAACCTAACGGTGCATGATGGGGCCCCGTGGCGAATGCGGATGGCATATACGTACATTTTATTTTCGTTCTTATTTCTGGTGTGATATTGATTAATTGATGGGACTGCATTAATTTTGATTAATGCAAGGAAAAATAAACCCAAATGATATTGTTGGAAGCAGATTTTGAAAACTGTTATTACAGGACATTTCCTTTTACTTTGCACAGTGGTATTCGGTTCAGAATATCCAGCACCTCATTCGACGAGACAAGAGCCGAGATCTCCTCATCGGGAGTGACCTCTTGGGCAATAGTTTGCATCATTATAATAATTTCACTATAGTCGATTCTTTTGCTTTGCATTGTGGTATTCATTTTGGAATATCCTGCACTTCATTCGATGAGGAAAGAGCCGAGATGCTTTCATAGGGAATGACCTCTTTTGCAAAAGTTTACGCCACTATATATTTGTAAAAACCACTGGGTTCCTTCAACGATATCAAGTTCATTATGTTAAAGGGGTTTTACCAAAAACCCAGTTGTAGCCCTCCGTCATTTCAGATTAGTATTGCTTAGTATTCGTGCTGCGTTTGTTGACCTCATTAAGGCGTAGTGTGTAGTAGCTCTGTAATATTTTTCTGTCGCATGGATATGTGGATTGGTTAGGACAGTCGTTCAACCTTGTTGACCTCGTCAAGGGTCTGTGCGGGTGGGTCTAATGCAATCAAGATATGTTAGTGTTATTTCCCTAGAGGCCATTATTGTATAGTACTGGCTTGTATATTACATTTTGGAAGCTTGGGATAGATACACAGGTTTATAAAAGTCTTGCTCAACATAGTAGTATGCTACTTGGTTTGTATCTATCTTAATATGTGTATATGTTTCTTTTAACATATCGCGAATACATATTGATAGAGCCCTTGGGATCTTGCTTGACTACCAGCGTTGTGATGGCAGTCACACTAGTGGGGGCTGGGTGGTCTACAGGCACATCCTTTTACAGGTCCCTAGTCGTAGGATTATCAAGACAGGGCAACGATACTCCGGAGTAGACTAGTGTATACGCTTCTCGTCCCAGCAGGAGAGATGGTCTGTCCCACAGCCATTAGTACGTTGTACTGGAGATAGTATACAGGTGCTCGTTGGGTTACGAGTACACCGGGCAGGACTCGCTGGGAACTGTTGATTGGTACTATACTTATCGTCAGATAGCAGTTCCCAGGTGACATAAATACAACATAGTCCGTTGACTTGACACTGCTGCTTTGTCTCAAGTGTGTTCCCACTGTTCTTAGATTGCTACCCTACCACGGCTCTATTGAGGCGTGCAAACAGGTAGCGGCTGGGTGCAGTCCCGAAGCGTTTGGAGGCAGTGGTGGTTAGATAGGAATCGTCTCTCCCGGTATTGGGGGTTGATGTCGCGCTGTGTTCGGAACTCCATTACGCAAGGTCTCTGGCCAGGGCAAGTGAGATTTACTGGTAGGTGCTCCAGTAGTTTTTCAGGGTGTTTTGGATCGTACTCCGACACGACTTATACCGCTATTAGGGGTCTGATGCTTGCCACCCCCTAGGCCCGATATGTGACGTTCTTAGACGAACAGACCGGACTGTACGTATATTGTCACATCAGGCTCGGTAGGAGTTCGTATGGGTTTCCTCACCGGCCTTCTTATCGACATCTACCTGGGGACCGTTACGTACAGCTAGTACCACTTGCAGCCTGTGGTTAAACCCACTGCTAATATAGTGTTGAGTCTTTAGAGTCCCATACAGAGGGTTTCCCTGCTTCAGGAGAAACGATATAGAGGTCGTATGGTTTTTACGACAGGGTTCGAACATATACGTGTACTTGTGCATGTATGATATTCGGAAAGATTATACTAGTAGGCTTAGGTTTAAGCCGGATCCTAGTATTGGATTATTGGATTTGATATAGTCTCAGTATATCCGTGTTTTTCGTAAATACGGATGGGAGGGGCGTTCTCGTAATTTTTCGAGAAGCTTCTAGAAGGAGATAACCCATTTGTGTTTTTATCTTTTAGATTTAAACTAAATGAGGTGGAGGAGATGAGGTGTAATTATCATTAAATGAACGATGACTCATGAGATGATTCATCTTATGAATTAAATGAAGCATGGTTGATATTTTGCTAGATATTTTTAGTAAGATATTTTCATGCTTCATGATATTCAAAGTTGAGTCAAGATTCATTTCAGTCTCACAAACACTTTTTCTCTCCTCAAGCTCTCTCTTCTTCATCTTAACCTAATCCTCTCATGAGTTGAGAACCCTAGGGTTAACAAGACTATTAAATCCTTAATTGCTCTCTATATTCTCTAGGTCACTTGGATTAGCACCCTAAGTCACTTTGTTACCTCAAGTTAGAGGTGTAAGCTTGTAGTGGGCACTCTCGGGTGGATCTTCTTTGATTTGAGGAGGCCGACGAGGAGGAGAACAACAAGAACAAGAAGGACTAGTATCTTAAGGTATAATCATCTTTCATAGTAGTTTCAACTCCTAGCTACATTGTTAGTTAGGGTTTAGCAAAGATCCTTTTGCATAGTCAATGTTACCTTGAACGATAATGATCGTTTTACCTATTCCGCCTCCCTGCATCATGTGGGGTGTGTAATGTCGACTTACCGTCGTATCAGAGCCTAGCTAAACCATAACTAACTTCTTAGCAAAGCCTTTAAAAATTCAATCACGGTTTTATCCCGAAAAACACGACATTTTAACACAGTTTCTGCCAAATTTTATTTCTGGTCTAATTTTTTTTTCCGAGACCTGAAAAAACAAGCAGGGTTTTTAAGATCACTGTAGAGATTTGGGCACCTAAATCGGTGAGACAACCGCGGAACCCAGGGTTCACCGCGGATCCGCGGTCGAGTCAACTCCTAGTTGGTCCAAATTTCCTGTGATGGTCTACTGTGTGGTGTTGAGTTTTCAGGGATATTTTGTTTCTGCTCAGGATTATTTGTGTACAGAGAAGTACTTGGAGTAGATTCAAATGTGGTGATTGATCAAAATTCTAAGAACTTTGGCTAACAGGATTATATCTGTGTTGTGATAAATGTGTTCATAAACTTACGCTAATTGCTATATGTCGGTTAGTTGGGGGTTGTACATTTCTGTGATGGTTTTACTGGTTTGTGTATATGGACTTATTGGATTGTCGTGAATGAATAGCCGGAGATGGGAGACGAGTGTTTCTTTTATTCAATTGTAAATTGTAAATTGTTGTAATATTTTTTCCACGGGAAACATCCGGGTTGAGGTTGTAGCCACCGTTGTATTATTTCATTTATTGTTTTTGCTCCTAGGATAGACCCAAGGTGGGGTGCACAAACTATCGGGTACTTTGAAGTGCTTAGTAGCCTACTCACATTGTTGAGGGAGACTGCTTCACTTCGGCTATTTGGCGGGTAGTTTGCCGTACTCGTAGGGGTCTAGGGTAGGGTTGGTTATTCATCACGACTGTGTAATTCGTTTTTCATTTCAGGCTCAAAGGAAATGCGGATTCCTAGAATATCCAATGTGTTCATCTGTGATCCGGAATGCCTATTATTGCGTCTGACGAATGTACATATCTATATATGATATCTAGTAGGCGTTGCTTATGTTTTGCACCTGCGCTAGTCCAGCCCCCGCTCTGTCGTTAGTTAAGTAACCTAACGGATGATGACGGGGCCCAGTGGCGAATGCGGATGGCATAAGCGTAGGTTGTATTATCGTTGTTTTCTGCAATGATAGGTTAATTGATGGGACTCATTAGATTAATGCAAAGAAAACAAACCAAAACTGATTCGTTGGAACAATTAAAAAACCACTCGGTTTTTCAAAACAGTAAAACTTTTAAAATGCGGAGCTTAAACCATTCCTTTTAAAAGCTATCAGGTTCCTTCGATCATATTAAGTTCACTACATTCATGGTTTCGCCAAAACCATTCATAGCCCTCCATCATTTAAGTTGGATATTCATTAGTATTGAAGCTATGTATTTTGACCAACGCCAAGGCATAGTGATTGGTAGCTGCTTGATATTCATCTGTTGCATAGATAGATGCGTTGGTTTGGGACAGTCGTACTACTATTTTGGCCAACGTCAAGGGTATGTATGGGTGGGTTCAAATTAACCTGGATAATGATGGGTAGAACTTGACATGTGACTTATGATATTTTGGCCAACGTCAAGGTCATAAGAGTATGAGGCAAAAATCCACATCGGGAGTTTCTAAAGAAACTGAAACTTGCTAGTGTTGCATACCATTTGGAGTGTGATAATTTTGGTAGGATTCCTTCGAATTTATCACACGATGATATTTGGATCCCGATCCTACTGTGAGTATATGCTACTCTTCGGGAGATTTTTTCACTTAACGATCAATGCTATAAACCAAGTTGGTGTCTAGAAAGGTGTTAGCGGGGCTACGCACCCAGGAAAAAGAGGTTATTTAATTAAGGAACTTCACGAAAGCATCGTAAAACCTCCCTCGAAGTACCAGAACTAGCCTGGCCGAACGGTTAAGCAAATATTGTACGGTGAGAATAGTCCTGACTAGTTCTTCTTTTATGGTTTGAGGAAGGATTCGAGAAACAGTGGGAGACATCCTGTTTAGATAAACTAAAAACCATTCTAAACTTGCAAGAGCATTATACTAAAGTGTTTCTTCTCTCTCTCCTAATTACAACGAACAGAACATGACGAGCCTTAAGTTATTATTAGATAAAAATATTTTAACAGGGACAAACTATAAAGATTGGTTCAGGAATGTCAAGATGGCAATCACTTATGACAAATTGGGGTATGTCCTTACTACTAAAGCCCCTGCCGTCCCAGGTCCAGAATCCAGTGTCGCGGATAAGGAAATCTGCAAGACCTGGGAGATTGACTGCGCGAAAGCCAAATGCATCGTACTTGCCTCTATGGACAATGAACATCAGAGGAGGTATGAGAATATGGATCTTGAATCCATATTTCTCAACACCAAGGAACTGTATGGAGAGCAATCTCGTATAGCAAGATACGAAACCTCGATGAAGTTATTTCAGTCGAGGCTGGCCTTCAGATCATCTGTTGGGGAACATGTCCTCAAGATGATTGGCTACATAGAGGAGCTCGCGGACCTCGGGACAACATTAGAGAATGGGCTATATACAGACTTGATTCTCCAGTCCCTTCCTTCCACCTACGCCCAATTTGTCTTGAATTTTAATATTCAAGGTAAATAAATTAAACTTTCAGAACTCCTTAACATGTTGAGGAGTGCAGAGGGCACCTTGCAGAAAGCAAGGGGTTTAACCCGCTCTGTTTGTTCGTAGTGCTTCTTCTTCTAGGTCCAAGGCGAAAGCCAGAGGAAAGAAGAAAAAGGCCCCTACCAAACCGAGAGGAGGTGTTAGTAAGGTAGAAGCCAGGAGAAAGGCAAAGGTTGCAGTGCCGATAGTAGCAAAAGACGAGTACTTCCACTGTCATAGAAAAGGCCAATGGAAGAAGGATTGCAAAGCTTGGAATGCCAAGAACCAGGACCCGAGGCAAGTTGTGGCTTCGGCTTTAAGTGTGTTTGTAATTGAAAATTGTCTGTCAATCAACTCTACTTCCTAGGTATTGGATACCGGATCAGGATCTCATATATGCAATTCATTATAGGCACTGAAAAGCCGTAGAGTGCCGAAGACTAGTTATATGACCCTCAGGGTTGCTAACGAAGCGAGCGTGGATGCTGTGTCCGTAGGGAATTATGACCTTGGATTGACGAGTGGACATATTTTGGTTTTGCGCAACTATTTTTGTGTACCTAGTTTAATATGTAATATCATATCAGTATCCATGTTATCAAAAGATTTTACATTTGTAAGCGATGTTGTCAACATCCACCTTAATCATGGTTTGATTGGGTCCGGTACACTAGATAACGGTATATACGTGTTAAACTAATTGCAGATTTTCAATGTCCAGAACACACTTAAAAGAAAGTCTCCGGATATAAATCAGGCTTTCTTATGGCATTGTAAACTGGGTCACATCAATGAGACAAGGTTAACTAAGTTACATAAAGAAGGATATTTGGATCTGTTCGAATATCAATCTTATGCCACTTGTCAATCATGTCTCAAAGGAAAGGTGATAAAGACTCCGTTCACTGGACACGGAGTAAGAGAGAGCGAGCTCTTAGGACTCATACACAACGACGTGTGTGGTCCAATGTCTACACATGCAAGAAACGGTTTTTCTTATTTCATTACTTTTATGGATGATTTCTCCAGGTATGGATATATTTTCTTGATGAAACATAAATCCGAGGCCTTTGAGAAATTCTGAGAATATAAGAATGAGGTAGAAAAACAAACCGGCAAAACTGTCAAGACACTAAGATCTGATCGAGGTGGTGAATACTTAAGTGCCGAGTTCCTGGATTACCTAAAAGAGAATGGAATTCTCTCTCAGCTTACTCCTCCATACACTCCACAACACAACGGTGTATCAGAGAGACGGGACCGAACCCTATTGGATATGGTACCTTCCATGATGAGTAACGCTGAGTTACCGCGTTCATTCGGGGTTTATGCACTAGAATCAGCTGCATATCTTTTGAAGGTTCCTAACAAGACTGTGCCTACCACGCCATATCAGATGTGGAGTGGGAAGAAACCCTATTTTCAGTATCTCAAGATATGGGGATGTCCATCTTTTGTTAAAAAGCAGTATGTGGACAAACTCGAGGCACGCTCAGTACAGTGTAAGTTTGTGGGATACCCAAAGAACTCCAAGGGGTATTATTTCTATTACGCAGAGGAACAAAAGTGTTATGACCCGGAAATGGCACGTGATTGGCACTTGAATCATATGAAGTCTAAAGGGCTCCATCTAATTCAAGTAAGCCAAAATCCCAGAAATCTAAACCATTTTAAAAGAAAGTGTTTTGATAAAATAAGCCGAATAAGCGTTTTTAAAACATCAAGTCTTTTCTGAAAATTTCGGCAGAGTTTCCTTTGTAAATACTGGCCCCGGACGGGGTACAACATGATAAAAGCATATATAATGATAAAAGGCATCCCCAAGCGGGAGCTAGCTCTTCGTCAATCGACGGCCACAACCACGCAAGCAATATAATATACAACGCCGAAGAGCGAGGATCAAAACTCAAAAAAAAACTCAAAACATCAATGAAAACCATAATAATACAACGCGCGACTCTAAGGTCGAAAGAATATACAACTCTGGTCTCTAAGTCTGAAATAAATATACATGTCTGGTTGATGGAGTTTACTAGATACAACTGAAATAAATAATATACAAGGTATAATGGTGGTCACAATGCAAGTGAACCCACCGACCAAAGCAATCATCCGGAAAGGGAGCAGTGTGCCAGCAAAGCCGTAATGAAACATGTACGGTAAATGTCACGCCCCGCTTCCCAGAGTACGCTAAGGTAGGCCCATGACATAGCCAACCATGCTACCTGTGGATAGGAATTATCCTTCCACAGTCAAATTACGGCTGTAGAGATATCAAGAACAAAATAAAACTATCTAGCACATGTCCATAAGCCAAAATAAAATGAGTCAAGAATAAATAATGCGGAAGCAAAAGATCCAATACAAGAATACCTGGAATGTATGTCCCATAATGCGGGCTCGCATCAGGAATGAAAATACTGAAAATAAAAGAACTAACTACTAACGAGTCCTCACTGCTCAGCCTGCTGACTGAAGTACTCCTGCTCAGACTGCAGCAAAGGTAAGGAATCTGGGCCATAAAAAACCCAGACGTCAGTGCGTCATAATATCAAGCAATAATATTAACAGAGGTAGTACGACATGCAGGTATGAGTATGAGCAAGAATATAATAAGAATATATAATGGTGAATGTGTCAGTATAAATGGCATACAGAGATATCTAAACTGTGCTACGGGGTTACCTATTCTAAAGTCTTCGAAGCCAAGTAATGTAATCCTCATCGTAACTCGTCGGTGATTATTCCGTAACACCCGGAAAGACGGCAAACAATAGGAATTCCGTAACGCCCGGAAAAACGACAAACTGTGGGTATTCCGTAACGCCCGGAAAAACGGCAAACAATAGGATGGCCCGTTGAGTTACGTTTGGTTACAATACTGATTTTCCCATACCCCCAAGTTATAAGCGTTCAAGTCAGGTATTAAGTAATCAAGAACTAATGCCAACTCAGGATCAAGTAGGTGCAGGTTTGTCTGGATAGACAACAGGAACGGTCCGTAAGGACTACAGGTCAGTTTTGTTGGCATTAGATACAAGATCAGGTAACAGGTAGAGCCATGGTACATCTGGTCAAGTCAAGTAGTGTATTTAGGTGTCATGTCATGTCACGAGTGTACAGTACCATGTCATATCAAGTAGGCAGTGCAACAGGTCATGTCAGGAAGCACAAGATGTCATGTGGGTGCTCATAATCAAATTAACATAAACAAGATTATAAATGAACAAGCATGAGTACTATCAGAACAATAAACTAGATCAGGTAATATGATAAGCAAATAGGTACAGATTAAATTATATCGAAGCACGGTTATCATTTTGCGTTTAAGGGATAGTTTCAACATTACTTAACTACAGTATAACCAATATGGATGTTAAAATCATGTTATTATGTACTAAATAATTTAGAGAGGCGATTGAATATAGATCAGATTAGATGTATGCAAACGGTCGTCCGATAGGGTACAAAAATATAAAGGGGTACTGTGGACTATGCAAATAATTGTTATATGATTTAAATATGATTGTGGGTGCTATGTATAGTAGAACTAAGTGCAACATGGTATATTTCGTGCGATGAATCTAAAATGATATAACGGAACGTCAAACTGTTAAAAGGAAATTATGGTATTAAATGTAAGCTATAGGTTTAACGTGCAATCAAATGGATATATAGAACTCTAAAAAGCATATATAGCAATTCAAATAGCATGTAGCAAGTTTTCACTTGCCTTGACGGATCCAAGAAACGGTAAACAGAACGTCACGCGTCAGCGGGAAAAGTCGCGACGCGCGCACGATACACGGAAAGAGTCCAAACAACGAACAGTGGGATGACACGAGTCAGGTATCCTTGCTAGGTTGTCGGGATCGTCGACGGCACGGTCGGATTCCGGCGATCACAAAAACAGAGAACAATCTTAAATAAAGAAAAGCATGAAAGAAAAAGAAGAGAAGGATAAGAAGAAGGAAGGCTCACTGTGCTTGTGCTGTTTGTTTGCAGAGGGGGTGATGGTACTGACAGCAGTGATCGGAGCTCCGGCGAAGAGGGTCGGTGGTTAGAGCTTGGGGTCGGCTGATGTTGGTTGGGTGTTGTGCAGGGGTGCATGAGTTGGTTCCTGGAGAATGAGGGAGATGAGGAGAGAAGGGAGAGAGAAAAGGAGATGAATGAGGAGGCGACGGCGAGAGGTGGTCGGCGATGGAATGAGGTGGCGGCGAGGTCGGGTGTGCAGGGTTTCTTGAGCGCTCGGGAGAAAAAGAAAAAGGAGGAAGAAGAGAAGATGGAGGCGAAGGAGGCGAAGGCGCGGAGATGACGAGGTCGGGAGCTTCGTTGTCGGCGGTGTGCGACAAGGAGGAGAGGCGGCTAGGGTTCGCAGGCGATGGGTTTAGGTTTTATCAAAGAATGAAGAAGAAGAGAAATATATAAAGGAAGGGGAGAGAGAGATACGCGGAGAGAGAGAGAGAGAGGAGAGAGGAAAAGATCGAGAGGAGTGAGAGAGAGAGAGGAATGCACAGTGAGGAGAGATAAATTTGGCTGTATGCGCAGGAGAGATAAGGAGAGAAGAGAGAGAAAGAGAAGGAGAAAGGTGAGAGAGGGAGAGAGCTGTGGGGCCTAGGGGAAAAATGGAGGGTTTGATTGGCTCGTGGAGATTTGTTTTGAAAATTATAAAAGATTTACCGTTTAAGAAAATCGTGAGAAAATATCGTAATCTGTAAAATATATTTTTAAACTGATTAAATTTAAAAAATAAAATAGGATTTGGCGGGATATAAATAATTCAGAAATGTACCCGGGTCGGGCCCAAAATTTTGAATTCGAAATATGAAAATTATTAGCAAATCCCAAAAATTAAAATGAAGGTTTATGTAATGAAAAAGCATACCCCCAAGAACGGTAGCACGTACGTGCGCGTAGCCATCCAAACACGTCCGTTTCTCTGAACGGGATGAGAACACGATGCAAGGACGCTACCACAGGGTTAGGGGTATCAAGCAGGCCATGTCAAGTATTTTAAAATTATTTTAAGGGACTTAAATTGTTATATGCAACAATATGTAATGTTAGGGTAATCTATAACTAGGAAACAACAAGCTCATGTTAACGGGTCGAATATAAAGTAAACTACCACTCAAATCAAACATGGTAAATGAAATAAACACCACAAACCACACATATGGCAATAGAAATTGGTATAATTGAACTCGGTTGTTACATTATACCCAACTACAAAAAGAATTTCGTCCTCGAAATTCCAAAACAAGAAAGGATAAACAATCAATCAAACTATAAGAAAAGATAGGGAAACTTCTGCCGGATTTCATCTTCCCGTTCCCAAGTTGACTCTCCATGTGAGCGATTACCCCAAAAAATAAGTACAAGAGGGATAACCTAATTCTTAAGAACCTTTTCCCTTCGATCCACGATCGCTCCTCAAAAGTCAAGTCTTCTCGTACAGTCACATGTGTTTTACCTCGAACATACTTACGGAGTTGAGATACATGATACACATCATGCACACTCGCCAAGGATTGCTGTAACGCCGATCGATACGCTACCTCACCAACACGCTCCAAAAATTTTTTTCAAAAGGTCCAACGAATCGAGGACTGAGCTTTTCTCGACTTCCGAAACAAATCACCCCTCTAGTCGGTGATATCTTCAAGAATACCAAATCACCCACGGCGAACTCTAGAGGTCTTCTCGACGTATCTGCCCAACTCTTCTGTCGGTCTTGTGCTACTTTCATATGATTTCTGATAGCGTTAACTTTCTCAACAGTCTGCACAACCAAATTTGGTCCCAAAAATCTTCGTTCACCGACATCGTCCCAACAGACAGGTGAACGACATTTGCGACCATACAAAACTTCGAATGGAGCCATCTGAATAGTTGCCTAGAAACTGTTGTTGTAAGAAAACTCCACCAAATGTAGATGATCCTCCCATGAACCCTTGAAGTCCAATATGCAAGATCTCAACATATCTTCAAGAGTTTGGATCGTTCTCTCCGTCTGGCAATCTGTTTGAGGATGATAAGCCGTGCTAAACTTCAATCGAGTCCCCAAACCTTCCTGTAAGCTCCTCCAAAAGTGTGATAAGAACCGAGTGTCACGGTCGGACACGATGCTCACCGGTACTCCGTGCAATCTTATCATCTCCTGCATGTACCATTCTGCCAAGGTTTCTGTTGATTGACCAACCCAAAAAGGAAAGAAATGAGCTGCCTTGGTCAATCGATCAACAATCACCTAACCTTCAATGCTGCCCTTTGGACTCCGCGGTAAAGTCGTCACGAAATCTATGGTCATATGCTCCCACTTCCACTGAAGAATCGGAAGTGGTTGCAATAAACCAGCAACCCTTTGATGTTCAGCCTCAACTTGCTGACACACTAAGCACTCTGCTACAAAACGAGCAATCTCCCGTTTCATGCCTTCCCACCAGAAATGCTGTCGTAAATCTCGGTACATCTTCGTGCCTCCTGGATATACGGAACATGCTGAACTGTGCGCTTCCTACATGAGTTCTTCACGAATATCTGTAATACCCGGCAATTCCAAGAAAACTTCTGATCTCTACAACATACTTCGGAATCGGCCAATCTCGAACTGTTGTAATCTTTCCAGGATCAACGGTGATTCCATCTCCAGACACGACATGTCCCAAAACTTCACCTCTTTAAGCCAAACTCGCACTTGCTCATCTTTGCATGCAAATTTTCTTGCCCCAACGTCTGCAGTGCGATCACCAAAAATTCTGCATGCTCTTCACTGCTCTTGGAGTCAACCAGAATATTATCAATAAAGACCACTATGAACTAGTCCAAGAATGGTGAAAAGATTCGGTTCATCAAATCCATGAATATCGCCGGTGCATTCGTTACTCCGAAGGGCATCACTAAGTACTCGTAATGTCCATACCGAGTTCGGAACGCCGTCTTGCAAATCTCTTCTGCATTCACTCGGACCTGATGATATCCGGATCGCCAATCCAGCTTCGAGAATACCCTCGCGCCACTAAGCTACTCAAATAGTTCGCCAATGCGAGGGATTGGGTACTTGTTCCTAATAGTCACCCGGTTTAATTCTCGATAATCGATGCACATCCTCCTTTTGCCATCTTTCTTCTTTACTAGATGAACTGGAGCTCCCCAAGGTGAGTTACTGCTTCGAATCCAATCCTTCTCAAGTAATTCAGAAACCTGCTTCTTAACTTCCTCCAACTCCACTGGCGCTATTGGATAGTGCACCCTTGAGATTGACGCTGCACTAGGAGCAAGATCAATCGCGAACTCCACGTCTCGCCTCTGCGGTAAACCTGATATGTCTTCGAACACATGCATCCATGAAACTTCGAACAACAGCTGGCGCTTCACTTTCATCAACTTCCATCGATGAAAGAACACTGCTTGTCGGCCTAGCCTCAAACTCGACCGGCCCGACAGAACTGCTAATACCAAACATCCTCTGGATGTCCGGAAATATGGAAATTTGCTTTCCTTGCTCTACACTCGATGTGATCGTGGAAAGCGCCGAAAATCCATCCTCAAAGAGACTTCATTTTGCCAGTAACAATCACCAAGGAATCTACACTAGCTCTCGTCTGCCAACAACAACAGAATAATCCTTACACCCTCTATTAGTTAAGGTTTTCCCATTCCCAGTGTGTATGTCCCAATAACTAAACAGAGTCGTACCAGTCATCGAGTGTATAGTAATAAACTTGGATGACATAAATCAATGGGATGTACTAGAGCAGAAAAACGCTAATGCGAGAAAACCATGAACAAGTAAAGTACCTGAAACGACTTCCTCTGGATAGGAATTATCCTTCCACAGTCACATTACGGCTGTAGAGATATCAAGAACAAAATAAAACTATCTAGCACATGTCCATAAGCCAAAATAAAATGAGTCAAGAATAAATAATGCGGAAGCAAAAGATCCAATACAAGAATAACTGGAATGTATGTCCCATAATGCGGGCTCACATCAGAAATGAAAATACTGAAAATAAAAGAGCTAACTACTAACGAGTCCTCACTGCTCAGCCTGCTGACTGAAGTACTCCTGCTCGGACTACAGCAAAGGTAAGGAATCTGGGCCATGCAAAACCCAGACGTCAGCGCGTCATAATATCAAGCAATAATATTAACAGAGCTAGTACGACATGCAGGTATGAGTATGAGCAAGAATATAATGAGAATATATAACGGTGAATGTGTCAGTATAAGTGGCATACAGAGATAACTAAACTGTGCCATGGGGTTATCTATTCTAAAGTATTCGAAGCCAAGTAATGTAATCCTCATCGTAACTCATCGGTGATTATTCTGTAACGCCCGGAAAGATGGCAAACAATAGGTATTCCGTAACGCCCGGAAAAACGGCAAACAATGGGTATTCCGTAACGCCCGGAAAAACGGCAAACAATGGGTATTCTGTAACGCCCGGAAAAATGACAAACAATAGGATGGCCCTTTGAGTTACGTTTGGTTACAATACTGATTTCCCCATGCCCCCAAGTTATAAGCGTTCAAGTCAGGTATTAAGTAATCAAGAACTAATGCCAACTCAGGATCAGGTAGGTGCAGCTTTATTTGGATAGACAACAGGAACGGTCCGTAAGGACTACAGGTCAGTTTTGTTGGCATTTGACACAAGATCAGGTAACAGGTAGAGCCATAGTACATCTGGTCAAGTCAAGTAGTGTATTTATGTGTCATGTCATGTCACGAGTGTATGATACCATGTTATATCAAGTAGGCAGTGCAACAGGTCATGTCAGGAAGCACAAGATGTCATGTGGGTGCTCATAATCAAATTAACATAAACAAGATTATAAATGAACAAGCATGAGTACTATCAGAACAATAAACTAGATCAGGTAATATGATAAGCAAATAGGTACAGATTAAATATATCGATGCACGGTTATCATTATGCGTTTAAGGTATGGTTTCAACATTACTTAACTACAGTATAACCAATATGGATGTTAAAATCATGTTATTATGTACTAAATAATCTAGAGATGCGATTGAATATAGATCAGGTTAGATGTATGTAAACGGTCGTCCGACAGGGTATAAAAATATAAAGAGGTACTGTGGACTATGCAAATAATTGTTATATGATTTAAATATGATTGTAGGTGCTATGTATAGTAGAACTAAGTGCAACATGGTATATTTCGTGCGATGAATCTAAAATGATATAACGGAACGTCAAACTGTTAAAAGAAAATTATGGTATTAAATGTAAGCTATAGGTTTAACGTGCAATCAAATGGATATATAGAACTTTAAAAAGCATATATAGTAATTCAAATAGCATGTAGCAAGTTTTCACTTGCCTTGACGGATTCAAGAAACGGTAAACGGAACGTCACGCGTCGGTGGGAAAAGTCGCGACGCGCGCACGGTACACGGAAAGAGTCCAAACAATGAACAGTGGGATCACACGAGTCAGGTATTCTTGCTGGGTTGTCGGGATCGTCGACGGCACGGTCGGATTCCGGGGATCACAAAAACAGTGAAAAATCTTAAATAAAGAAAGGCATGAAAGAAAAAGAAGAGAAGGATAAGAAGAAGGAAGGCTCACTGTGCTTGTGCTGTTTGTTTGCAGAGGGGGTGATGGTACTGATAGCAGTGATCGGAGCTCCGACGAAGAGGGTCGGTGGTTAGAGCTTGGGGTCGGCTGATGTTGGTTGGGTGTTGTGCAGGGGTGCACGAGTTGGTTCCTGGAGGATGAGGGAGATGAGGAGAGAAAGGAGAGAGAAAAGGAGATGAATGAGGAGGCGACGACGAGAGGTGGTCGGCGACGGAATGAGGTGTCGGCGAGGTCGGGTGTGCAGGGTTTCTTGAGCGCTCGGGAGAAAAGAAAAAGGAGGAAGAAGAGAAGATGGAGGCGAAGGAGGCGAAGGCACGAAGATGACGAGGTCGGGAGCTTCATCGTCGGCGATGGGTTTAGGTTTTATCAAAGAATGAAGAAGAAGAGAAATATATAAAGGAAGGGGAGAGAGAGATACGCGGAGAGAGAGAGAGAGGAGAGAGAAAAAGATCGAGAGGAGTGAGAGAGAGAGAGGAATGCACAGTGAGGAGAGATAAATTTGGCTGTATGCGCAGGAGAGATAAAAAGAGAAGAGAGAGAAAGAGAAGGAGAAAGGTGAGAGAGGGAGAGAGCTGTGGGGCCCAGGGGAAAAACGGAGGGTTTGATTGGCTCGTGGAGATTTGTTTTGAAAATCATAAAAGATTTACCGTTTATGAAAATCGTGAGAAAATATCGTAATCTGTAAAATATATTTTTAAACTGATTAAATTTAAAAAATAAAATAGGATTTGGCGGGATATAAATAATTCAGAAATGTGCCCGGGTCAGGCCCAAAATTTTGAATTCGAAATATGAAAATTATTAGCAAATCCCAAAAATTAAAATGAAGGATTATTTAATGAAAAAGCATACCCCCAAGAACGGTCGCACGTACGTGCGCGTAGCCATCCAAACACATCCGTTTCTCTGAACGTGATGAGAACACGATGCAAGGACGCTACCACAGGGTTTGGGGTATCAAGAAGGCCATGTCAAGTATTTTTAAATTATTTTAAGGGGCTTAAATTGTTATATGCAACAATATGTAATGTTAAGGTAATCTATAACTAGGAAACAACTAGCTCATGTAAACGGGTCGAATATAAAGTAAACTACCACTCAAATCAAACATGGTAAATGAAATAAACACCACAAACCACACATACAGCAATAGAAATTGGTATAATTGAACTCGGTTGTTATAGTAAAACCTGCAAGAAACTGTGGTACAACGGGGGTGAGTTGCCAACTCGTGAATAGAAAACACCACCGAGCATAAATCGTATGTATGACACAATCCTAGGTCAATACGATCAATATATATATAAAATCTCAAAATGATAAAGTCTGAAGAACGAAAAGGTGGCAAGGGTAAACATTTATACATACGTGTAATCCCATGTGCTCGTGTCAGTGCCTCAGGTAGCAATTTATCATGTATATGAGGTATGAATGTAATGTAATCAAATGAGTGAGACGACTGTTTTCTTTTATTTAATGAGATTTCTGTATGTATATAAATCGAGTATCATCAATGAAATCAACAGAAGAATCCGTGTCAAGTATCGACACAAAACATAAATACCAATATCTCAATATCTCATGCTCCGGCTACCCGGACTGGCCTGTAACAGCAAATCTCAAAATCTCAGTGTCTCAAAACTCAATATCTCAATGTCACAATACCTCAGGCTTCGTGAGTCCGGATCGGCCCGTATCATCAATCACACGACCACGAATGGTATCCTCCGGATATCCGACGCACCAAACAATCACCGGTCGGCAGTCTGCCCCTGCCGGGCTCATCATCCTCCATGAAATCACTCTTGCCCCAGGGTACCATACCAGGTCCACCATGTACCCGAGACGATTCATACTACTCCTCGAAACAGGTCTCGAAATCCAACAGCTATCATGAAACTCATGGCGGACGACTCATACATCACGAGAAAACCGCACTTGTCATTTTAAAGAGAGAGAGAGAGAGAAGTTTATATATATTCTTGCGGTTTTCCCCCAAATCCAGGAAATCTCATGAAAATCCGAAATCCAATCATCAATAGCAATTAAACAGTGAATATCAGCATAAAACTCTATAATACTGCATAACAGTGAATAATAATATGCATGAAGTAGCAAGTAATAAACTGCAATGTCTAAACTAGCATATAAAGACGAGTACGCTAATACCATGTCGAACTATCAGTTAACAAGCTATGTCAGTGAGTAATATTCTCTAAAGTGTACGTGACATGGCAATTACCGATGATGATGTGTGTGAGCCAGCAAGTAAGTGTATGTGGAACATACACATCATCGATAATGGTGCTGGGTCCTGACAGCATGATCTCAATAATGGCATATGAAAACAAAATATAAGCATGCGATGCGATGCGAACAGCAAGAATATGCGGGAGCTGAATAATAAACAAAATGATAACTAATATGCATTTATATAAATATGAGTCATACAGTTTTGCCATTTGAAATAACGCGAATCGTGGTGTTTTGAAAATAAGGGCTACAGTGTTTTTAAGAAAAGATACGTCCTTTGAAATATCCGTAGAATCCCTTGGCCTGTCTTTAAAATCTTCACGATTCGTTAGTTTTAAAATAGGTATGACTCAAGTCTAGTCTAAACTACAGGACTAAACGAACATTCTAACCGAAAGGGTAAGGGAAGCCACCTAAATATGAGTCGATATACATATATATATATATATATATATATATATATATATAATAGTCGGTGATCCCGCCTCAATAGTATCACACACGATACAATACACAATATGACATCCTCGAGTCAAGAGTGCAGATCTATCATCAATATAGCTCGTACGGTAAATCCATCGTACGGCCTCCCAATCTGGGTACGGGTCAAAATCACATTTATCTCTTTATTTTCTTAGTATCCTTATCATTACCTCATGATCTGGGGGTACTGATCTACGTCTAGTACATACTGATACCATCTATATATAGGCATGCGTGGGTCTGAAAACACCACGTCGAAAGGACCCGCTAAAACATCATGTCGCATCTCAAATACGAATCATGTCATATCACCGATCTCACGGCCTCAAGCCCAATCTCATCGACTCATCTCCAATCCCAAGTACTATCCTCATCATCCGTGTATATGTATATGTATATGTATATGTATATGTATATGTGTGTGTGTGTGTGTGTGTGTATACATAGTCCCATACCCATGTGTGTGTGTATATACATATCCCCATATACGCACAAGTAAAATAAATGTATGCATGTGTGTGCGTGCGTGTGAGTGTAATCTCAAATCTAGGGTTCGCAACTAAAATTTACTAATGACGCTATCAGTAAGTCATCTAAAGCATTTATAGCTAACAAGCACATCTCTATATACATAGGTATATAAATATATAATATATAACATAACGCATATGCGATATATAATACGAAATTGCGGGGGTGCTATACGCCATCCACCCGACTTCCCCCGTAGATATATATCTATTCACATTGCTCTTCGCTTGCCGTTGCCGACGTCGCCACGCGCTTGTTTGTCGTCTCGAAGTCCTCGTGGGGGTACCTACATGTCACAACGCATCGTATCGCATTAAAATCCAATTCAAAACCAAACGACACGCTAAAAGCCTATAGGTTAGAACCTACGGACTATGCCTTTCAAACCACCAAACAACACTCGATATAGACGTATAAACGTCAATTGATCGAGGTAAAACACAATTACTAAAATCCAGCATCTAAAATACGAAAAATATAACTCCGGATCAAAACTGCAACTCATGAAAATGGTCCCAGATTTTACCCTAACAGAAATTAGCCAATTTTGCATATGTGGAGGGTCTAGATTACAGATACTGGAGCCATGGAACAAACATGAAGCCACAAGTCCCTAGTCTGGCCGCAATTTGCGGCCAGAATGATTATTTTTGCGTCCAAGGATAAAAAGAGATTGGGATCATCCTGTGGTTACCGGATGATGGGAATAACAAAGCAGGAATTCGGAAATGAGCACGAAATGTCAATAAATGAATTCTCTCGCCATGTGAAAAGATCTATCTTTATGCTCGAAATCAATCGTCCGGTATGGACTTCGATTATGGGAGTTGGGGTCTCGGGTTTTGGGTAATGCTTCTAGGTTGCCTGCTTGTATCCCAGTCTTTGCTAAATAATTTTCAGGTCACCCGGGTGTTAGCAGATTTTATTTTACCCTCACAGAATCCATAATTCTCCGATATCGGGTCTTCTAAGTTCGTATTCCGGGGTTTAAGTCTTAGGTTCAGTCCACTATATCATCACAACAGGGGTCGTATAGTCTTTACTAATCTCAATTACCCTTCACTACTCAAGATTTCATCACAACCCTAACTAGGAATTTCAAAGTTCACTAAACCGCACTAAAATCACAACTAAACATATATGGATACTAAAGTGAAAGAAATACAAAGATAATGGCAATGAAAGTACCTCATTTGGCAACTCAAGAAAATTTTTGAGTTGCCCCAAGTGTCCAAAATGCAAACTTTCTTGGTCCAAAGTGCTTGGTGTGAGCTTGTGCATGCTTTTTGTGAAATGGAGATGGAGTTTTGGTGTTGTTTTGATGACGTTTTGGGGTTTTGAAGAGGAGGGGAAGATAGGGCAGCAGCTTGAGAGGGAGAGGAGAAGAAAAATAAAGAAGATGATGAAGTGTGACCAAGTCAAGAGAACCCCTCACATGACTCTCTCTCATGCCCATACCCATTTGATTAATGTTTTCCATTTTCTTTTGTTTTCTTTTCTAGGTTATCTTTTCTCTTCTCATTTCATTTAAACCAAAACATGCTTGAAAATGTAGAAAAGTCTTGCTAGGAAAAATGTAAAAATGCCAAAAATGACATCTGCATGTCATGTGCACAAAACACGCTTAATGCGCGATTAGCGATATTTAATCGCGATTAGCATTAAAATGGTGTATAATAAATCATAAAATTTCATAATTTACATAAATCACATAAAGCACCCTCTTTTTAGTAATTTCTATAATTTTCCAAAATTTTCCCCATTTATCGGTATTTAATTATACCGCCTTATTAAAATATTCAATATATTCATTATTTAATTATAAAAATTCCTAAAAATAATATTTTATTTTTCTGAAATGTTACAAAAAGGCTTTTGTTTCTCGTAATGCCCATTTTCTAGAACATCAGTTTTTAGAAAAGGAAACAAGTGGGAGCGCAATAGAACTGGAAGAAATTCCAAAACCACAAGCTATTACTGAAAGCTTGATGGAACCAGTAGTCTCAAAAGAACATGACATTCCCGCACCCTTCCGTAGAAGTAGTAGGCCGTCTCATCCGCCTAAGAGATACTACGGTTTTCTCGTAGATGGGGATCGAGAGGATTGCATCATTGATAATGATGAACCTACTAGCTTCAAGCAAGCCATTCAGAGCAGGGACTCGGTAAAATGGCTGGATGCAATGCGGACCGAGATGGAGTCTATGTACACCAACAAAGTATGGACTTTGGACATTGCTTCAGATGGGGTAAAACCCATAGGATGCAAATGGATCTTTAGAAGGAAGAATGGTGTAGATGGACAGGTTGAAACCTATAAGGCTAGACTTGTTGCAAAGGGTTTTCGTCAACGACCTGGTTTGGACTATGACGAAACCTTTTCTCCAGTGGCTATGCTCAAATCCATTCAGATCCTTCTTGCCATTGCTGCCTTCCACGATTATGAGATCTGGCAGATGGACGTAAAGACGGCTTTTCTAAATGGAATTTGGAATAGTGTGTCTATATGGATCAGCCAGAAGGTTTCATTCAGAGTGGGAGCAGCGGGAAAGTGTGCAAGTTGCTTAAGTCCATCTATGGGCTAAAGTAGGCATTGCGGAGTTGGAACATCTGTTTTGATGAAACAGTCAAAGAATATGACTTTATCAAAAATCCAGATGAGCCATGTATTTATAGTAAGATTGTAGCACGAACTGTCGTATTCCTCGTCTTGTACGTGGATGACATTCTCCTGATAGGAAATGATATTCCTATGCTACAATCTGTCAAAGGATTCTTGTCACACCGGTTCTCCATGAAAGACCTGGGTGATGCCTCTTACATTCTGGGGATCCAGATCTGTCGTGATAGATCTAAGAGGATGTTGGGATTTTCGCAGTTCGGGTACATCAACACTATACTGAAAAGATTCAGTATGGAAGATTCAAAGCGCGGTAATCTACCAGCTTGTCTCGGAATCACCCTCTCCAAAGAGATGTCTTCCAAGACTGATTTGGAAAGTGATCGCATGTCGATTATACCCCACGCTTCTGCGGTAGGCTCTATAATGTATGCGATGTTATGTACCAGACCAGATGTTGCTTATGCACTAAGCGTGGTAAGCCAGTATGAGTCAAACCCTGGGGAGAAACACTGGATAGCAGTAAAGAACATTCTCAAGTACCTGAGAAGGACTAAGGAGATGTTCTTGGATATGTCTTTACCCTCAATGGAGGGGCGGTGTGCTGGAAGAGTTCCAAGCAGGACACCGTTGCTGACTCGACAATGGAAGCGAAATATATCGCAGCTTCTAATGCCGCAAAAGAAGCAGTCTGGATAAGGAAGTTCCTAATAGAACTTCAAGTGGTTCGATCCATTGTTGATCCAATACCACTGTATTGTGACAACAACGGGGCTATAGCTTTAGCAAAGGAACCCAGGTCCCATCAGAATTCCAGACACATCTTAAGGTGGTATCACCTGATCAAGGAGATCATAGATCGCCGGAAGATCGAGGTCCGGAGAGTTGCTACAGAGGAGAACACTACAGATCCATTCACAAAGGCCATACCTCAGACACAGTTCGAGAGGCTATTCGAGATGATAGGTCTGCGATACGCCAGCACATGGCCTTAGTGCAAGTGGGAGATTGTTAGTGCTATATGCCCTAGAGGCCATTATTGTATAGTACTGGCTTGTATATTACATTTTTGAAGCTTGGGATATATACACAGGTTTATAACAGTTTTGCTCAACATAGTAGTATGCTACTTGGTTTGTATCTATCTTAATATGTGTATATGTTTCTTTTAACATATCGCGAATACATATTGATAGAGCCCTTGGGATCCTGCTTGACTACCAGCGTTGTGATGGCAGTCATACTAGTAGGGGCTGGTTGGTCTACAGGCATATCCTTTTACAGGTTCCTAGTCGTAGGATTATCGAGACAGGCCATCGATACTCCGGAGTAGACTAGTGTATACGCTTCTCGTCCCAGCAGGGGATATGGTCTGCCCCACAACCATTAGTACGTTGTACTGGAGATAGTATACAGGTGCTCGTTGGGTTTTGAGTATACCGGACATGACTCCTTGGAAACTATTGGTTGGTACTATACCTATTGTCAGATAGCAGTTTCTAGAAGACATGAGTACAGCATAGTCCGTTGACTTGACATAGCTGCTTCGCCTCAAGTGTGTTCCCACTGTTCTTACATTGCTACCCTACCACGGTTCTATTGAGTCGTGCAAATAGGTAGCGGTTGGGTGCAATCCCGAAGCGCTTGGAGGCAGTGACGGTTAGATAGGATTCGCCTCTCCCGGTATTGGGGGTTGATGTCACGCTGTGTTCGGAACTCCATTACGCAAGGTCCCTGGCCAGGGCAAGTGAGATTTACTGGTAGGCGCTCCAGTAGTTTCTCAGGGTGTTTTGGATCGTACTCCGACACGACTTATACCACTATTAGGGGTCTGATACTTGCCGCCCCCTAGGCCCGATATGAGACGTTCTTAGACGAACAGACCGGACTGTACGGAGATTGTCACATTAGGCTCGGTAGGAGTTCGGATGGGTTTCCTCATCGGCCTTCTATCGACATCTACCGGGGGACCGTTACGTACAGCTAGTACCGCTTGCGGCCTGTGGTTAAACCCACAGCCAGCGTAGTGTTGAGTCTTTAGAGTCCCACACAGAGGGTTTCCCTGCTTCAGGCGAAACGATATAGAGGTCGTATGGTTTATACGACAGGGTTCGAACATATACGTGTACTTGTGCACGTATGATATTCGGACAGATTATACTAGTGGGCTTTGGTTTAAGCTGGATCCTAGTATTGGATTATTGGATTTGATATAGTCTCAGTATAGCCATGTTTTTCGTAAATACGGATGTGAGGGGCGTTCTCGAAATTTTTCGAGAAGCTTCTAGAAGGAGATGACTTTTTTGTGTTTTTATCTTTTAGATTTAAACTAAATGAGGTGGAGGAGATGAGATGTAATTATTATTAAATGAACCATGACTCATGACGTGATTCATCTTGTGAATTAAATGAAGCATGGATGATATTTTGCTAGATATTTTTAGTGAGATATTTTCATGCTTCATGGTATTCAAAGTTGAGTCAAGATTCATTTCATTATCACAAACACTTTCTCTCTCCTCAAGCTCCCTCTTCTTCATCTTAACCCTAATTCTCTCATGAGTTGAGAACCATAGGGTTAACAAGACTATTAAATCCTTAATCACTCTCTATACTCTCTAGGTCACTTGGATTAGCACTCTAAGTCACTTAGTTACCTCAAGTTTGAGGTGTAAGCTTGTAGTTGGCACTCTCGGGTGGATCTTCTTTGATTTGAGGAGGCCGAAGAGGTGGAGAACAACAAGAACAAGAAGGACTAGTATCTTGAGGTATAATCATCTTTCATAGTAGTTTCAACTCCTAGCTAGATTGTTAGTTAGGGTTTAGCAAAGATCCTTTTGTATAGTCAATGTTACCTTGAACGATAATGATTTTTTTACCTATTCCGCCTCCTCGCATCATGTGGGGTGTGTAACGTCGACTTACAAGATAGTGACGGGTTGAACTTGACTACGACCCTTTGACTTGTTGACCTCGTCACGGTCACTTGGATTCTAGGGGTAAAAACCACATCGAGAGTTTCAAACATACAGGAAACTTGCCAGGCATGCGCGTACCTTCTAGAGTGTGGTGACTTGAGTGGCTTCCATCAAGTTATCATGTGATGATAGTTGGATCCCGACTCCCGTTGATGAGTAGGTGTTACTCCTCGGGTGATTTTCAGATGATCCCAACTAATTCTCCTTTTAGGGTTTGAAGGAGAATTCGAGAAAATAGTGGGAGCCATCCTGATTAGATAAAGTGATTAACCAATCTAATCTAAATTAGAGTGCATGCTGAGTGTTTCTTTTCTTTCTCTCTTTGGCAGCGACCATGTCCCAACCCTAAACTATAACTCATGAACCAAGTTAACCGAAGCTTCTTAAAACACTTTGGCTATTGGATTGTCATTTAGTCGCATATATCATTACCACTCCTATTTTCCCTTCGCATTTTTCCTGAACACTCCGTATCACTACGAAGATCCACATTTCTTTGATATTCTACCGTATAGTTACATACGAACTCGAATGGACTTGTTCCAGTTCGAGGATGGATTCCGGTTCTGAAGAAATTGAATAGGTTGTCTTTTCCCTTTACCTTCTCTCAGGTTGTGAAGGCTCCTAGTATTAGGAGAGTACACCTATTGCGCTTATTGGATAGTCTTTTTCCAAACCATAGGCAGGTGCCGAAAGGCAGGGAAGGAAGAAAACCAATTAGCGTAAGTATGGTGTACAGAAGGTAATAAGTAAAGACATATGAAGGGATTGCAGAGAGGGCAAGGAAGTATACGGTTATTGTCATGAATCTGGATAGTGGAAGAGGCATAACTTGGAATACCAAGCCACCCCTTCGAAACATTTTTTTGTTTCAGTTTTTCTGTGCGGTGTTAAGTGAAAACTATTTTCCCAATTAGATTCTAACTCCAGAGTATGTATTTACCAGATTTTATTCTCACATCTGTATGGCGTTACGGATGCTGAGAGGGAGAAAGATATTGGGAATTGGGTGATTAGATCCTTATCATATCGGAATTCTTTGTAATTGGTAATATTTGATAAAATCACCTAGGTTTTGCCTGACGGTAAATATTTGGTTTTGAATATCCGTCGTTATGCACCAATTTCAAACTGATATATCTATACGTTTATTTTATAAAGTGAGACATAACTTTTTGAAATTATGTCTATGACATTTACCTATATCAGTTGATAGTTAGGGAAGGAGTATTCAACAGCGGCGTAATTCTTCTTAACCATAGCACAGTTTTCAACCTACGACACACAGAATTTGAGTTATTAAACTCAGTGGACTTATACAGAGTATTGTATGTTTTCCGGTGTCCGTTAGGACAATGGGGTTGGTACTCGTACTATATTCTGTTTACTCATTACTTCTCTAGTTTTAGACAAGTATTTCGTTAAAATATAAGGTCCATATTTTGAGAAGATATATGTATAAGAATAAATTAGAGAACCATATATTGCAAGTATCAAGATTCTTCAAGATGATAGAAGATGTAGATACTTGTGTTTGGTATTCCGTTGTAAGTAATAGTTTTGAGAACTTGCTTCTCTCTTAGGTTACTGATGCGTGGGTGCTCTTCTTGATGAGTAATATTGCTTGGCCTCCTTACATCTAGTTGATATGCACTGGAAACGGCTGCTTGTTTTTTTTTTGAATCTGGTTCAAATTAAATTAGTGCATTTGTTTCTATATTGGATATATAGAATGAATTCATATCTTAATGATGTTAAGGTATATGGAGTTGTCTGGCTTATACTTAAATCCAGAATCCGAATAAACTCTAGACACGTTTCAATAATAGCAGTTTGTGGGTTATCTGGGCATTGACGAGGGTTAACATTCTACCATCTGGAAGATCAATAGTTATATTTTTCTTGACTCGCCACAGTTTTAGTAAAAAGAACTTTTTTCAGAAAACATTAGTGGGAGTATGGTGGAACTAAAATTATTCCAGAACCATAAACGATTACTGAAAATTTAGTAGAACCTAAGGATTCAATTGGTTTCAACGATCCATTAGCTACTTCGCAGATTTGTTGGGTAATCTCAGGCCCCCGAGATGTACTTCGGTCTTCTCAAAGACGGTGACAGCGAGGATTTTGATGACCTAAACTTACAACCGCTGTTGTTCTAGACTATGTGATTTTGCAGGAGGATGAATATATGTGATTTTGCAGGAGGATGAATATAACGCCGTTCTAAATTAGCTTTAGAAGTGCATGTGTGTATGACTCTGCTAGAGGGTTATTATAGTCAGTGGGAGCAGCGGAAGTATAGTGAGCAAGTAGCTTATGTCTATTTATTGACTAAAGCAGGTATAGCGGAGATAGATCGTCTAGTTTTGATGTGACAGTCATAGAGTTTGACATCATCAGAACAACAGATGGACCAGGCAAGAAGGTAGTAGGGAGTGATGTCCTAGTATTTGGATGACATGCTATTGATAGGAAGTGATATTCCTATACTACGATTGGTTATACTGTGGTTGTCACAAAGTGTTTCTCCACATAGTATCTGGATAAAATATCAGGGATTCTGGTAACTAGATCTATAGTTTTATAACTAAATTTGGGAAGTGTCCCAATTTGGGTACTTGACACTATTCTAAAGTGTTTTAGAATGGACGACTCCTGGTATAGTGGTGTACCCGCAGATGATGGAGTCACCCTCTCTAAAGAAATGTCTCCTAGACTGATGAGGAGAGGAATTTGCAAGATTGGCATATCTCTTGCTTAGGCAATTGAGTCAATCATGAGATATCAAGTACCACACCAGATATTTCTTTTGCACTAGCTACAATAAGTATATATATTAATCCAATCCTGAAGAAACGTTGGGAAGAAATTATGAACATAAATGGATGTTCTTGGTATATGGTAACAGCAGCTTTCTTCAGGAGGCGGTTATCATTTTAGGCTTCCACGGTGACTTGGATGACAGTGTGGCTGTTAGAGTTATAGTTTTCCCTCTTTTGGGGGCAGTATATTGTACAGGTGGTCCAAGCGGATACTGAGAAAGGCATGGCGGAGGATACTGATTAAATTCAGTGGATGATACGGTCTAAGAAGTTTGTTGGATTTGGAGTTCATTTGTGAACAGGGTTCTATCAAATATCCAGACAAATTCTAAGACTGGTATCGCTCATTTCGGGAGATAGTCTTTCTCCGCGAAATAGAGATATAGAGAGATAAAGATAGAAATATTGGAGCGGATCCACTCACTGAGGCTATTTCTCGAACGCAATAGTTTATCAAACGGGCTTTGCGAGACTGATTAATAGAGAAGTTGGATGTTCGGTATCACACGGATTGTAAGTATGCGACGCCGCAATAATTAGCCTTAAGTACAAGTGGGAGATTGTTGGCTATAGTGCCCTCAAGTCAATTATTGTAATCGCAGGCACGCGGATATGATGATTGAGGGAGGACCTATATGGATAGAACAGTTTTACTCAAATTGATAGTATGCTATCTGGTTTGTCTTTATCATCATGTACATGCATTATGTGGTATTAAAAATCACTATTACATGTTGATAGAGCCCATATGATTCTTGCTTGACTACCAGCATTATGATGGCAATCATATACGTGGGAGCTAGGTGGTCTATAAGCACATCCTTAAATGTCTCTAGTCGAGAGAGTATTGAGACTGGGCATCGATACTCTGGAGTAGACTAGTGTATACTTATCGAGACCCCGACGAGGGGCGGTGGCCGGTCTCATAAGCCATTAGTGTCAGTTAGTCACCTAAGATAGTATACAGGTACTCATTAGGTTATGAGTACACTATACGGATTCGCCGGGAACATGCTAGTTGGTATTATATCTATTGTCAGATAGCAATTCCCAGGTGACATGAGTACAGGTTAGTCTGTCGACCTGAGATCGTCATTTTTTCATGTGATTTCCTACTATGGTTTGATTACTACCCTACCACGGCTCAAAGGAGTCGTGCAAACAGGTTTTAGTTGAGTATAGTCCCAAGCTACATGGAGGCAGTGAGCGGATCGTCGGGGATTCATCTCTCCCGGTATTGGGGGTTGATGTCGCGCGATGCACAAGTGGCCATCACCAAAAATCCTTGGCCAAGGTAGTCGAGAATTACTGATTCGGATCAGTAGTTTCTCAGCTGGTGATGGGCTTCATACCGACATGAAATATCGGGTTATTAGGGGTCCGACTTTATCCACCCCCTTGGTATCGATATGCAATACTCTTAAATGAACAGACCGGATTGTATGGATATTGTCACGGACAGGCTCAGTAGGGGTTCGGATGAGTTTGCTTGTCGGCCTTCCTTTCGCTCAATACCTGGGTAGCCGTTACGTACAATTAGTGCCGCTGAAGTGCCTATGGTTAAACCCACTGTCAGCGTATTAAGAAGTCTTTAGAGTCCAACACAAAGGGTTTCCTTGGTTGAGGCGAAACGATGTAGTATCCGTATTGGATACATGCAGAGTTCCGATCGATTGATTGTACAATGTACCTGGACTTTCAATCGGACAATTGATAATACTAGCCGGCTCGGGATTAAGCCAGATATTTAAATCAGGTGTTGATTTAATAATTTACGTATATGTATTTCGATATGTATATTCTAGTATTATGTTCTTTGTGTTACTCTATATCTTCGCGTATTCGTATTTCGGTACAAATACAGATATGTATATACAATAGAGTGTAATCCATATTTTTTTACAGATAACATTCTAGATGGTGGACACCTCATTTTGGATTTATCCATTTATCATAAATGGATAATGAGGTGGAAAAGAAAAAAAGGAGAGTATGGGGAGAACCATGGTTGAATAGTGTTGACAAATGAATTGTTAATTCATTTGTACTCACTATTCAAGTATGGTTACATTTTAAAAATTGGAAAAAGGAGTTTGATAAAACCATGCTTCATGGTTTGCTCTCTTGGATGGTTGGTTCATTATTTTTGAGATGAGAAAAACACTCTCACCATTAGCTTCACTCTCCTCTTTCTTTTCTTGAGTTCCTCAAGCATCATCTTCAATCTCCTCTCTACAATCTCATGTGTTGAGAATCAAGAGAGGAGGTGAGGAAGAGATACACTTAGAACACTCCACTACATCCTAGGCATTCTAAACTAGCCATCTAGATTCCCAAGTTACTTCACTTGATCTTTTATGTGGAGTTAGAGTCATGAGCTACATCTCTCGGGTGGATCATCTTCGACAGAGGAAGACCGGCGACCAAGCTCGATCCAAAGGACCTCAAGGAGCTAAGGGAGATGGTGGAAGACCGAAGGACATGGTTCGTTCGGTATAACACTCTATCACAGTAGTTAGACTCCTTTAGATTACTAGTTTCATATTTGGATTCGATTCTAGGTACTTTTTTCTAGCACCCAGTTCTTTAAACACAAAAAAAAAAAATTGTTCCGCAATCGGCCACGGTAGATGGCCAGGGAGCTAGGAACCGCAACACGTATCTCCCGGTATTGGGAGTTGATGTCGTACTGTGTCTTATTGAATATAAACATAAGTCTCTAGCCATGACAGATGAGATTTACTGATAAGTGTTATCAGTAGTTTCTTGGTTGGTTATGAATTACTGATCAACACGACTTATCGGGTTATTGGGGGTTCGACGGATTCCACCTTCCAGACTTGATATGCGGCTCTAAGACGTAGAGATCAGACTGTACGGAGACTGTCACTTTCTGTCTCTATTGGATTTCAGATAAGCTTGCTTATTGATCTTCCTTATCGATTAATACGTTGGTAACCTTATGTGCAGCTAGTACCGCTAACATTCTTATGGGCTATGGATATGAACCTAACCAACCTCCTGCGTATTGGTAAGTCTTTAGAGTCTCATACAGTGGTTTCCAAGCACAGGCGAAACGATGTAGGGCACGTATAGGGATACATACAGGAGTTCGATTAAACACGTATTTTAATCGAGCGTTTTATGATATTAGCCAGTATATATATATTGATATAACCGGATTATTAAATCATGTGTTGATTTAATAATTAAATGTATAATTATATTTGATATAGATATACATTAACTAATATCATGCTTACTTATTTTTCTTCTCTTTAATTATATTTATATATGATATAAATATAAAATAATATGTATGTTGATAAATGATAGATGTATGTATGAGAATCACATTGGAATTAAGATAAGATCAAAGTGATTTATTTATTTATTCTTTTAAATGAAAGAGTGAGTCATTTTGTAAATGTTTGTGGAAACCATTACTCATTCTTGTTTTATTATAAGAAATAAGTATGGCATATCTCTTATGCTCATCTTAATTCTAAGATGATTCTCATTCTCATATAATCTCTCTCTCTCTCTGTCTCTCTCTCTCTCTGTTCTACAGAAAAGGAGAAAGAAAAAGAAAAGAGAAGAAATATAGTGCGCAAAAGTTGTACTTCATCTCTTAGCACTCTTTTGGAAAACTAGTGCTATTAATTTATCCACATACATCTAGTTTGAGAATTTGAAGCTTGTGTTGGAGAAACTTCAAGATGGATCTTCTTCGACCAAGAAGACCGATTTCAAGTTCGATCGCGGAGGCTAGGACCATCACTGGAGTCTAAAGAGAGAAAGTTATCGCGCTACGAAGGTTGTAGCTTCAACTCCTTTAGCATAGCTCTCTCTTTTAGTGTCAAGTTAGTGTCTTTGGTCAAGATTCTAGGGTTTGCATGCTTTTGTTCTCATAATTTTTCAAATTTGATTCTTCTGCTCGCTTTAAAACCTAAACATGAGATCATAGCAAGCTTATAGTAGTATCATTGCCTAACCAAAAACATTAACGTGTTATTTAACGAAGTTATAGTTTCGAATCTGGAAAAAGTTTTGTTTTCCGATTCTAATTGTGTGCTCACTGTCCATGTTTTAAAATGACACCTGCAATTTTTTTAAGCTATAAAATTAGGATCTACACTTTATATGTTTTACTTCTACGAAACGTAAAAGCATGCAGAAGCTTCTAGGCCGTTAGAAACGTGCTTTTAGCTGTTTCTGGCGGCCATAATTCTTCTGCTTGCCCCAAGTTTTTTGGAGGTGGTTACACTGTTGGAATTGGAATATCTGGAATTATTTAAATTTTCCCAGATCATGATTTGATAATGATGGTTTGTTTGGGATGTACGGAAAGTTTTTGGATCAAAACTGTATCATCATTTATAGTTTTTATGTGCTTGTTCTGTGATTTAATGCGTTGGTAAATGTCGATAATTGCTATATGTTCAATTAGTTAAGATTGTGCATTAGATATTTGCAATATTGCTTATGATGTTTTTTTAGTAGAAAACGGATCATTGTGTGAATAGCCTAGTGTGGGGTGGTTTTATATATAAGTGTTATATGTAATTCGTCATTCATTCGGTATAAAATTTGTAATATATTTTTATGGAGCACTTCCAGGAGTGAGGTTGATGTCTCCATTTGATATATATTTTACTTTTCCCGCATCTAGGTTTGACCCACGGAGGGGTGCTCAAGTTATTGGGTCCTAGAATCCATAGGGTAACCATCTTAAGGAGTTGAGACCTGGGTCACCTAATTTTAGGATTGGCAGATAATTTGCCGCCCTCGTAGGGGTCTAGAAAAGATGGGGTAGTGGCTATTCACATGAATGTGGAATTTCTCATTTCGTTTGATGGCTCGATCGAAACAGAAAATTCAAGTATATCCGTTTTTCATTTTTTCTGTGATGCTACTGTTTCTCATGCCTGAGATGAATATGTATGTATGTATGCATGAATGTAAATGCAATATATGTTTTGCATCTGTGCTAGCTCTACCCTCGCCCTGACGTAAGTTAAGTAACCTTACGCTGAAGACCTAGGGCCCCGTAGCGAATGCGAATGGCATATATGTGAGTTCTATTTTTGTTTTTTCTGGTATGACTAGGAAACTTAAATGACAGGAATGCATTAAATTGGTTTAATGCAAAGAAATAAACCTAAAATAAAGTTGTTGGAACCAATTTTAAATCCACTCGGTTTTCTTCAAAACTTTTCGTTTTTCTTCAAAACCGCTCGTTTTTCTTCAAAACCGCTCGTTTTAAAAACCAGAGCCTAAACTGTTAGTGTATATGCCCTAGAGGCCATTATTGTATCATATTGGCTTGTATATTACTAATGGAAGCTTGGGATATTCATAGTTGTATTGGCAGTCTTGCTAAAAATGGTAGTATGCTACTTGGTTTGTTTCTACTTCAAAATGTGCATATGTTTATTTTAGCATATCGCTTATACATATTAGTAGAAGATCTTTGCTTGATTATCAGCGTTGTGATGGCAGTCACGCTAGTGGGGGCTGGGTAGTCTATAAGCACATCCTTATACAGGTCCCTGGTCGTAGGATTATTGAGACGGGGCATCGATACTCCGGAGTAGACTGGTGTATACGTTTCTCATCCCAGGTGGGGAGATGGTCTATCCCACAGCCATTAGTGCGTTGTACTAGAGATAGTATGCCGGTGCTCGTTAGGTTATGAGTACACTGGACAGGACCGCCGGGAACTACTGATGGTTATTATACCTGTCGTCAGGTAGCAGTTCCCAGGTAACATGAGTACATCTTAGTCCGTCGACTTGACACTGCTACTTCGCCTTGAGTGTGTTCCCTCTGTACTTTGATTACTACCCTACCACAGCTAAAAGGAGTCGTGCAAATAGGTAGTAGTTGGGTGCAGTCCCGAAGTGCTTGGAGGCAGTGGTGGTTAGACAGGATTCGTCTCCCCCGGTATTGGGGGTTGATATCGCGCTGTGTTGGAGAGCCATTACACAATGGTCCGTGGCCACGACAAGTGAGATTTACTGGTAGGTGTTCCAGTAGTTTCTCAGAGTGTTCTGGGATACACTCATACACGACTTATACCGCTATTAGGGGTCTGACATTCACCATCCTCCTAGGCCCGATATGCGATACTCTTAGACGAACAGACCGAATTGTATGGAGATTGTCACATACAGGCTCAGGAGGATTTCGAATGAGTTACCTCATCGGCCTTCTTATCGACATCTACCTGGGGACCGTTACGTACAGCTAGTACCGATTTTGGCCTGTGGTTAAACCCACTAGTGTTGAGTCTTTAGAGTCCCACACAGAGAGTTTCCCTGCACTGGGCAAAAGGTGTAGAGGCCGTATGGTTTTACGGCAGGGTCGCGATCACTTACGTACACTTGTGCACGTACTATGATCGGGCAGATAATACTAGTGAGCTTTGGTTTAAGCCAGATTCTAGCATTATACTGATGGATTTATTTAGTCTAAGTTTATCCGTGTTTTTCGTAAATACGGATGGGAGGGGCAGTCTCATAATTTGTCAGGAAGCTTCTAGAAGAAGGTGACGCATTTGGGTTTATTTCTTTTTGGATTAAACCTAAATGGGGTGGAGGAGATGAGGTGTAGTTTTCATTAAATGAACCATGACTCATGAGGTGATTCGCCATTAGAATTAAATGAAGCTTACAAGATATTTCTAGAGATGTTTTTATGCTTCATGATATTCTATCATGAGGTATGATTCATTAACATTATCACATACACCTTCTCTCTCCTCAAGTCTTCATCTTCTTCCTCAAACCCTAAAAGCTCTCATGTGTTGAGGATCCTAGGGTTTAGAGAGACAAAGTAATCCATCTAAATACTCTACACCATCTAGGACTTCTATCTCAGCAAACTAGAAGCCGTAGTTATCTCTGATTCGAGATAGTAGCTCGGATTATAGACTCTCGGGTGGATCGTCTTTGACTCGAGGAGGCCGTCGAGGTAGCCGCGATCCGTTCCGATCCTTGGAGCCCACGATGACAAGGAGGACATCGATGAAGACCCGAAGGATATGTAATGTGAGGTATAATTTCGAGACCGAGTAGTTAAACCTCATACAGTTTGCCTGTAATGGTTTAGACACGATCCGTGTACTCAAGTCCGTGTTACGAAGCTTTGATAATTGTTTTTCATATATTCCGCCTCCACTGAAACACATGGGGTGCGTGACATGGACTTACAGTGGTATCAGAGCCTACTAAACCATTACTAGCTTGTTAGCAACTTATTAAAACTTCGATCGTCGGAAAAACACGAAAACAAAACTCCGAATCCATGCAGTTTTTGTCGATTTTAAAACTGTCGAAAAAATTATTTCAGAGGTCTTAAAATTCACTCCAGGGAATTATAAGAACACTGAAGAAATACGAGTCCCTAACTCGGTTAGACAACCGCGGAAGCGCGGCGAATCCACGCGATTCGCCGCGGATCCGCGGTCGAGTCGACTCCGAGTTAGCTCGTTTTTCTACAGTATTGTTTTATTTTTGGTGTTCTGTTTTCTTGTATATTTGGTATCTACCAAGATTATTCAGAGTGCTGGTTTACATTTGGGGTGGACACGGAAAATACTTTTCGATCGAAATTTTATGTTATTTGCTAATCAGGTTTCATCTGTTCTGTTAAATGTGTCCGTAAACTTCCGCTAATTGCTATATGTCGGTTAATTGGGGGTTGCACATTTCTGTGATATTGGATTGTATATATGAACTTGTTGGATTGTCGTGGATGAATAGCCAGGGATGTGAGATGAGGTTTTTTTTTTAACTTTCATTCGATGTAAATTGTAATTTGTTATAATATTATTTCACGGGGCACATCCGGGTTGAGGTTGTAGCCACCGTTGTATTATTTCATTTACTGTTTTTGCTCCTAGGATAGACCCAAGATGGGGTGCACAAACTACCGGGTACTTGGAAGTGCTAAGTGGCCTACTCACGTTGTTGAGGGAGACTGCTTCACTTCGGATACTTGGCGGGAAGTTTTCCGCACCCGTAGGGGTCTAGGGTGGGGTTTGGCTATTCATCACGACCGTGAAAACCGTCTTTTGTTGCAGGCTCAAACGAAACGCGGACTTCCTGATATATCCAATGTGTTCATCTGTGATCTGGAATGCCTATTATTGCGTCAGACGAATGTATATATCTATATATGATATCTAGTAGACGTTGCTTATGTTTTACATCCGCGCTAGTCTAGCCCCCACTCTGTCGTTAGTTAAGTAACCTAACGGGTGATGACGGGGCCCAATGGCGAATGCGGATGGCATAAGCGTACGTTGTATTTTCGTTGTTTTCTGCAATGATAGGTTTTAAATGATGGGACTGCATTACATTAATGCAAAGCAAATAAACCAAAGATAGATCGTTGGAACAAATTTTAAAAACCACTCGCTTATTTTAAAACAGCAGATTTTTAATTGCGGAGCTTAAACCACTCCTTTTAAAAAGCTATCAGGTTCCTTCGATTATATCAAGTTCACTACATTCGCGGTTTCGCCAAAACCAGTCGTAGCCCTCCGTCGTTTCATATGAATAGTCAGTAGTATTCAAGCTATGTTTGTTGGCCTTAGTCAAGGCATAGTGATTGGTAGCTGCTGGGTGTTCATATGTAGGATAGATAGATGCGTTGGTTTGGGACAGTCGTATTACTTTGTTGGCCCTAGTCAAGGGTATATATGGGTGGGTTTAAATTAACCTGGATAATGACGGGTAGAACTTGACATGTGACTTATGATTTGTTGGCATTAGTCAAGGTCATAAGAGCATGGGGAAAAAATCCACATCGGGAGTTTATAAAGAAACTGAAACTTGCTAGTGCTGCATACCATTTGGATTTTGATAATATTGGTAGGATTCCTTCAGCATTATCAAACGATGATATTTGGGTCCCGATCTTACTGTGAGTATATGCTACTCTTCGGGAGATTTTCACTTAACGATCAATGCTATAAACCAAGTAGGTGTCTAGAACAGTGTTAGCGGGGCTACGCCTCCAGGGAAAATATGTTATTTAATTAAGGAACTTCGCGAAAGCGTCGTAAAACCTCCCTCGAAGTACCAACACTAGCCTGGCTGAACGGTTAAGCAAGTATTGTACGGTGAGATAAGTCCTGACTAGTTCTTCTTTTATGGTTTGAGGAAGGATTCAAGAAACAGTGGGAGCCATCCTATTTAGATAAATTAACAACCAATCTAACCTTGCAAGAGCATCGAGCTAAGTGTTTTCTTCTCTCTCTCTTAATTGCAGCGACCCTGTGACCGAGACTAGGTTACATCTAGATAATAAAATGACTGAATCTGACTATAATGACTGGCAAAGGTCTGTCCAGATGTCCATTGCCTATGACAAGCTGGACCACATCATTACTACTCTAAACCCCTCTGTCCCAGGTCCAGTTTCCACCGTCGCGGATATGGATATCCGTAAGACAAAGGAAAAAGAATGTGCGAATGCCAAGTGCCTCATGATAGCCTCAGTTGACAGTGTAAACCAGAGGTAGCACGAGAAGATGGACTTAGTTTCTATCTTCCTCCATAATAAAGTTTTATATAGAGAGCAATCTCATATCGCAAGATATAAGACCTCGAACGAATTGCTTCAAGCGAGGTTGGCTGTCGGGTCATCTGTAGGGGACAACGTCCTTATGATGACTAGCTATATTGATGAGCTCACGAATCTGGAGACCACGTTAAGAAATGAGTCATATGCTGACTTGATTCTACAGTCCCTACCTCCTACTTACGCCCAGGGGAAGAAAGTTATACTTCCAGTTGAGGGCACCCTGAAGGAAACCAGGGTGACACCCGCTCTGCTTATTGGAGAATCATTCTCTTCTGGAACCAAGGCAGATGCCAAGGGTGAGAAGAAGAAGACCTCCACAAAGCTGATATGTTGTGTCAGTAAGGTAGAAGGACAGGGAAGGGAAAATGTTTCGTGGTTAACAGTAGGGAAGGAGGGTTGTTCCTGTTGTTATGGGAAGGGGCATTGGCAGAGGGATTGCAGGGCTTCGAAAGCCAGAATTCAGGATCCGAAGCATGTTATGGCTTCGACTTTGGGTGTGTTTGTGATTGAAAACTGTATGTCAATTAACTCTACTTCCTGGGTATTAGATACCGGATCAGGATCTCATATCTGTAATTCGTTACAGGCTTTGAGAAACCGTAGAGTTATCAGGGTAGGTGATATGTCTCACAGAGTTGCGAATGGAATGAGCGTGGATGCTGAATCCGTGGGGTAATATCATCTAGGACTGACAAATGGGCAGAAATTGATTCTACGTAAATGTTTGTATGTACCTAGTTTGGCTTGTAATATCATATCAGTGTCCCTGCTTTCTAAAGAGGGATATGATTTTACATTTGTAAGCGATGTCGTGCACATCCACCTAAATCAAGTTCTGATTGGGTCCGGTACATTAGAGGACGGTATATATGTATTGAATTAAGCTCAGGTTTTCAGTGTCCAGAACACACTTAAAAGAAAGTCTCCAGAAACAAATCAAGCTTTCTTGTGGCATTGTAGACTGGGTCACATCAATGAAACATGGTTGACAAAGTTACATAGAGAAGGATATTTGAATCCGTTCGAATATCAGTCTTATGCCACTTGTCAATTTTGTCTCATGGGAAAGATGACAAAGACTCCGTTCACTGGACACGGTGTAAGAGCGAGCGAGCTCTTATGACTCATACACAGCGATGTATGAGGTCCAATGTCTACAAATTCGCGAAGTGGTTATTCCTATTTCATTACTTTTACGGATGATTTCTCTAGGTATGGACATGTCTTCTTGATGAAGTATAAATCCAAGGCCTGTGAGAAATTCCGAGAATACAAGAATGAAGTGGAAAAACAAACAGGCAAAAGTATCAAGACACAAAGATTGATCGAGGTGGTGAATACTTAAGTGTCGAGTTCCTGGGTTACATAAAAGGGAATGGAATTCTCTCTCAGCTTACTCCTCCATACACGCCACAACACAATGGTGTATCGGAAATGCGGAATCGAACCCTATTGGATATGGTTCGTTCCATGATGAGTAAGGCTGAGTTACCAAGATCCTTCTAGGGTTATGCGCTAGAATCAGCTGCATATCGTTTGAACCAGGTTCCAACCAAGACTGTGCCTACCACACCATATCAGATGTGGAGTGGGAAGAAACCCTGTCTTAAGTACTTTAAGACATGGGGGTGTCCAGCTTTTGTAAAAAAGCAGTATGCGGACAAGCTCGAAGCACGCTCAGTACAGTGTAAGTTTGTGGAATACCCAAAGAACTCCAACGGGTATTTTTTCTATTACGCAGAGGAATAAAAGGTATTTGTTTCTCGTCATGCCCACTTCTTAGAAGCTGAATTTTTATAAAATCAGAAGAGTGGGAGCGCAATAGAACTGGAAGAAATTCCAGAACCACAAGCTATTACTGAAAGCTTGGTAGAACCAGAAGTTTCGGAAGAAAGGGACATCCCAGCGCCAATCCGCAGAAGTAGTAGGCAGTCTCATTCGCCCGAGAGATACTACGGTTTTCTCATAGACAGGGATCGAGAAGATTGCATCATTGACAATGATGAGCCTACTAGCATCCAGCAAGCCATTCAGAGCGGCGACTCGGTAAAATGGCCGGATGCAATGCGGACCGAGATGGAGTCCATGTACACCAACAAAGTATAGACTTTGGACATTGCTCCAGAAGGGGTCAAACCCATAGGATGCAAATGGATCTTCAGAAAAAAGATTGGTGTAGATGGAAAGGTTGAAACCTATAAGGCTAGACTTGTTGCAAAGGGTTTTCGTCAAAGACCTGGTTTGGACTATGACGAAACCTTTTCTCCAGTGGCTATGCTCAAATCCATTCGGATCCTTCTTGCCATTGCTTCCTTCCACGATTATGAGATCTGGCAGATGGACGTAAAAAAGGCTTTTCTAAATGGTAATTTGGAAGAGTGCATCTATATGGATCAGCCAGAGGGTTTCATTCAGAGTGGGAGCAGCGGGAAAGTGTGCAAGTTGCTTAAGTCCATTTATGGACTAAAGCAAGTATCACAGAGTTGGAACATCTTTTTGATGATACTGTTAAAGAATTCAACTTTCTCAAAAATCCAGATGAACCATGCATTTACAGTAAGATTGTAGGGAGAATTGTAGTATTTCTCATCTTGTACATGGATGAAATTCTCTTAATTGAAAATGATATTCTTATTCTACAGTCAATCAAAGGATTCTTGTCACAGAAGTTCTTTATGAAGGACCTGGGTGATGCCTCCTACATTCTGGGGATCCAGATCTATCGTGATAGATCTAAACGGATAGTTGGACTCTCACAGTCAAGGTGCATAGACACCATACTGAAAAGATTCAGTATGGAAGATTCTAACCGCGGTAATCTGCCGGCATGTCACGGAATCACGCTCTCCAAAGACTGATTGGAAAGGGCTCGCATGTCATCTATACCCTACGCGTCAGCGGTAGGCTCTATAATGTATGCGATGTTATATACCAGACAAGATATAGCCTACACATTGAGCGTTGTAAGCCGGTATCAGTCGAACCCAGGGGAGAAGCACTGGATAGCAGTAAAGAATATTCTTAAGTACCTAAGAAGGACTAAGGAGATGTTCTTGGTGTAT
The DNA here is from genome assembly GCA_030015575.1 of Agapanthus africanus. Classification (NCBI taxonomy): domain Eukaryota; kingdom Viridiplantae; phylum Streptophyta; class Magnoliopsida; order Asparagales; family Amaryllidaceae; genus Agapanthus; species Agapanthus africanus. Next base: position 294,853,371 of record JASDDO010000029.1, read on the forward strand.
GGCGGAAAAGACCTCCAGATCGAGGCTTTTGCTGACTCCAGCTTCCAGAGTGACAAGGATGACTCCAAGTCCATGTCGGGTTATGTTTTTACCCTCAATGGAAGGACAGTCTGTTGGAAAAGCTCCAAGCAGGACACCGTTGCTGACTCGACGATGGAAGCGGAGTACATAGCTACTTGCGATGCCGCAAAAGAAGCTGTCTGGGTGAGGAAGTTCTTAACTGAAATTCAGGTGGTTCCTACCATTGTTGATCCAATACCGCTGTATTGCGACAACAACGGCGCTATAGCTTTAGCGAACCCAGGTCCCATCAGAAGTCCAGACACATATTAAAGCGGTATCACATGATCAGGAAGATTGTAGATCGCCAGGAGGTCGAGGTGAGGAGAGTAGATACAGAGGATAACACTGCTGATCCACTCACGAAGGCCATCCCTCAGACACAGTTTGAGCAGCTAATCGAGATGATAGGTCTGCGATACGCCAGTACATGGCCCTAGTGCAAGTGGGAGATTGTTAGTGTATATGCCCTAGAGGCCATTATTGTATCATACTGGCTTGTATATTACTAATGGAAGCTTCGGATATTCACAGTTGTATTGGCAGTCTTGCTAAAAATGGTAGTATGCTACTTGGTTTGTTTCTACTTCAATATGTGCATATGTTTATCTTATCATATCGCTTATACATATTAGTAGAGCCCTTAGGATCTTTGCTTGATTACCAGTGTTGTGATGGCAGTCACACTAGTGGGCGCTGGGTAGTCTATAAACACATCCTTATACAGGTCCCTGGTCGTAGGATTATCAAGACGGGGCATCGATACTACGGAGTAGACTGGTGTATACGTTTCTCATTCCAGGTGGGAGATGGTCTATCCCACAGCCATTAGTACGTCGTACTGGAGATAGTACTCAAGTGCTCGTTAGGTTTCAAGTACACTGGACAGGACTTACCGGGAACTGCTGATGGTTATTATACCTGTCGTCAGGTAGTAGTTCCCAGGTGACATGAGTACAGCTTAGTCCGTCGACTTGATACTGCTACTTCGCCTCGAGTGTGTTCCAACTGTACTTTGATTACTACCCTACCATGGCTCAAAGGAGTCGTACAAACAGGTAGTAGTTGGGTGCAGTCCCAAAGCACTTGGAGGCAGTGGCGGTTAGACAGGATTCGTCTCTTCCGGTATTGGGGGTTGATATCGCGCTGTGTTGGAGAGCCATTACACAAAGGTCCGTGGCCACGGCAAGTGAGATTTACTGGTAGGTGTTCCAGTAGTTTCTCAGGATGTTCTGGGCTATACTCTGACATGACTTATACCGCTATTAGGGGTCTGACATTCACCATCCCCTTAGGCCCGATATGCGATACTCTTAGACGAACAAACCGGACTGTATGGAGATTGTCACATAGAGGCTCAGTAGGAGTTCAAATGAGTTACCTCATCGGCCTTCTTATCGATATCTACCTGGGAACCATTACGTACAGCTAGTACCATTTGCGGCCTATGGTAAAACCTACTGCCAGCGTAGTGTCTAGTCTTTAGAGTCCCACACAGAGAGTTTCCCTGCACCGGGCAAAAGGCGTAGGGGCCGTATGGTTTTACGGCAGGGCCACGATCACTTACGTACACTTGTGCACGTACTATGATCGGGCATATAATACTAGTGGGCTTTGGTTTAAGCAAGATTCTAGTATTATACTGATGGATTTATTTAGTCTCAGTTTATCCGTGTTTTTCATAAATACGGATGGGAGGGGCAATCTCATAATTTGTCGGGAAGCTTCTAGAAGAAGGTGACTCATTAAGGTTTATTTCTTTTTGGATTAAACCTAAATGAGGTGGAGGAGATGAGGTGTAGTTTTCATTAAATGAACAATGACTCTTAAGGTGATTTACCATTAGAATTAAATGAAGCTTACAAGATATTTCTAGATATTTATCAAGAGATATTTGTATGCTTCGTGATATTCTATCATGAAGTATGATTCATTAACATTATCACATACACCTTCTCTCTCCTCAAGTCTTCATATTCTTCCTCAAACCCTAAAAGCTCTCCTGTGTTGAGGATCCTAGGGTTTAGAGAGACAAAGTAATCCATCTAAATACTTTACACTATTTTGGACTTCTAGCTTAGCAAACTATAATCCATAGTTATCTCAAATTCGAGATAGTACCTCGGATTATAGACTCTCGGGTGGATCGTCTTTGACTCGAGGAGGCCGTCGAGGTAGCCTCGATCCGTTCCGATCCTTGGAGCCTACGATGATGAGGAGGACAACGATGAAGACCTAAAGGACTTGTAACGTGAGGGATAACTTCGAGACCGAGTAGTTAAACTTCATACAGTTTGCTTGTAATGGTTTAGACACGATCCTTGTACTCAAGTCCGTATTACGAAGCTTTGATAATTGTTTTTCATATATTCCGCCTCCCCGCGAACACGTGGGGTGCATGACATGGACTTACATAAACTACTCCTTTACAAAGCACTCGGTTCCTTCAACGATATTAAGTTCATTACGTTAATGGTTTTCTTCAAAACTAGTCATAACCCTCTGTCATTTAAGATACGTTGTGCTTAGTATTCGTGCTGTGTTTGTTGGCTCAGTTAAAACGTAGTGTACGGTAACAAAGTAATGTTTGTTTGCCGCATGTTGATGTGATTAGTTAAAAAAGTCGCATTGCCTTGTTCGCTTAGTCAAGGACTTGTGTGGGTGGATCTAAATTAGTTACGAAATGACGGGTTGAACTTGACCAGCAACTTATAATTTGTTGGCTCAGTCAAGGTCCTATGTTGTTAGGGGTAAAAATCATATCAGGAGTTTCAATTGTTGAAACTTGCAATGTGGTTGCATATCTTCTATGTGATAGTTAGATCCTAATTCCCACTGTGAGTAAGAGTTACCCCAGGAGATTTTTTCGCTTTGCAATTAGCTAACACATTAGGAATAGAAAAGTGTTAACGGGGTTATGCCTCTATGGAAATGGGGTTATTTAATTAAGTCTGTACGAAAGTGTGGGAAGCTTCTCTCGGAGTACAAACACTGGCCTGACTGAACGTTTAGTGAACTTGTGAGGTGTAAATAATCCAGGTTATTTTTCCTTTTCGGTTTGAAGGAAAATTCGACGAAACAGTGGGATCCATCCTGATTAGAAAAATTAATAAACCAATCTAATCTTGAAAGTGAAGGGTTACACTAGCGTCCCGGCCAACTCACATGGCCAAATGCGGAACAAAAATTTCTTACGAATAAAACTTGGCGCTAGACTAAACCCTAAAACCGGATCTTTACCATAAAACCAACTAGCAAACAAAGAGATGCTAACTACTATGAAAAATGGTATACCAAAAGAATCGAGTCCTTCGGTCTTCTTTCTTCATCCTTAGCTCCTAGCAAGCGCCTTGAACAAGCTTGAAGTTCAAATCCGGCTCCATCAGTCCATCGGGATCGTGCTTGTTCTCTGGCCTCCTTTTGTCGCAGATGATCCACCCGGGGAGTATGATCCATGGCTCTAGCTCCTAACTATGTAACCAAAGGAGAAACTAGAGAACTTGGTTTGCTCAACCAAGTAGTCTAGGATGTAGTGAAGGGTGTCTTAGTATTTAGCTATCTCTTTCTTGCCTCTTCACTTGATTCTCAACATATGAGAAGGCAGTGAAGAGGAAAAAGATGAAGGTGGAGGAAGCTAGAGAGGAAAGAGGAGAGCAAGCGCAAAAGAGAGCTTAAGAAAAAATAATAAAGGAAGCATGAAAGAGAAAATACACATCTAGGTTTTGTGTATCAATTCTTTCATTAAACAATTAGCAACCATGCTTCAATAGTAACTCCAAAATGAATTATAAATTCATTTGACTACTATTGAAGCATGGTCACTACCTTTCCTCCCTTACCTCTCACTTTCCACCTCATTTCCATTTATGAAATAAATGGAAAATCCAAAATGAGGTGGCCACCTTCTAGAGGGAAATTTATAGTAAATACGGATTTCGGTCTACTGTACAAATATACTGGCAATCAGATAAAAATCCGAACGCCCAAAAGAGATAGAATAATACGAAGAACGTAATACTAGAATATATATATCGAAATACATATACGTAAATTATTAAATCAATACCAGATTTAATAATCCGGCTCAAACCGGAGCCGGCTAGTATTACAAACTGTCCGATCGAAAATCCGAGTACCATGTACATCAATCGATCGAACCCTGCACGTATCCAATACAGCTACTACAACGTTTTTCCTGGATAAGGGAAACCCTCTGTGTGGGACTCTAAGACTCGACAGTACTCTGGCAGTGGGTCTAACCACAAGCACTTCAGCGACACTAGCTGTACGTAACGGCTGCCCAGGTACCTGTCGAAAAGTAAGGCCGACGAGTAAACTCATCCGGATCTCCTACTGAGCCTATCCGTGACAATATCCGTACAGTCTGGTCTCTTCGTCAAAGAGTATCGCATACCGGGTCTAGGGGATGGTGAACATCAGACCCTAACAACCTGATAAGTCATGCCGATGTGGCTCAGGACCAATCCGGGATACTACTGATCAACCTATCAGTAAATCCCAAGTGCCTTGGCCAAGGTCTTATGGTCCTGACCAATCGAATCAGAGTGCGATATCGACTCCCTATACCGGGAGAGACGAATCCCCGACAATCGCTCACTGTCTCCATGTGGCTCGGGACTGACCCCAACCAAAACCTGTTTGTACGACTCAGTAGAGCCGTGGTAGGATAGTGATCAAAGATCAGTGGGAACTCACACGAGACAAATGCCAATCTCGGGTCTAAGGACTAACCTGTACACATGTCACCTGAGAACTTCCATCTGACGATAGGTATAGTACCACATGGAAGTTCTCGGCGAGTCCGTCCGGTGTACTCACCCAGTGATCACCTGTATACGATCTTGGGTACATCAGACCAATGGCTGCGGGACCAACCATCCCCGACCGGGGTAGAAACGTATACACTAGTCTACTCTGGAGTATCAATGCCCAGTCTCGATACTCACGCGACTAGTGACCATTTAATGATGTGCTTGTGGACTACCCTGCTCCCACAAGTATGATCGCCATCACAACGTAGGTTGTCAAGCAAGATCCTATGGGCTTTATCAACATATAACCGCAATATGTAATAACGAGTATAACATATGCTATGTTAAGATAAAGTCAAACCACAATAGTATACTACCGTATCGAGTCTTTATCAATATGTGCAAACTAGATATAACAACAATAAATACATATATCCTGAGAAAGACAAGTCGAATAATATACTTTAAAACTGAGCAAGATTGTTTTGTACATACATATCCCTAGTATCCATACGTATACATATACAATACTGGACTCTAGGGCAAATACATCGAACAAACTCCCACTTGCACTAAAGGCCAGTGATTGGCGTACCGAATACCCAACGTCTGCTCTAAGGCCAGCTGCCGGCGTACCGCATACCCAACATCCCAAAAAGTCGCTCGAACTGTGCTTGAGGGAGGGCCTTTGTAAATGGATCCGCCGTGTTCTCTTTCGTATCCACTCTTCGGACCTCGATCTCCTAGCAATCTACGATCTCCCTGATCAGGTGATACCGCCTTAAGATGTACCTAGATTTCTGATGGGACCGTGGTTCCTTCGCTATAGCTATAGCGCCATTATTATCACAATACACTAGTATTGGATTAACAATGGACGGAACTACCTGAAGTTCAGCTATGAACTTCTTCATCGAGACCGCCTCTTTTGCGGCATCCCTTGCAGCAATGTATTCAGCCTCCATCGTCGAGTCTGCGACGGTATCCTGTTTGAAACTCTTCCAACATACCGCCCCTCCGTTGAGGGTAAACACAAAACCCGAGACAGACTTGCTGTCATCCTTGTCACTCTGGAAGCTTGAGTCGGTAAAGGACTCGACCCTGAGGTCTCCATTACCATAAATTAGGAACATCTCCTTAGTCCTTCTCAGGTACTTGAGAATGTTCTTTACTGCTATCCAGTGGTCCTCACATGGGTCCGACTGATACCGTCTCACCACGCTTAGCGCATAAGCTACATCTGGTCTTGTACATAGCATCGCATACATTATAGATCCTACCGCCGAAGCGTAGGGTATAGTGCTCATGCGAACCCTCTCCTCGTCAGTCTTGGGAGACATCTCCTTAGAGAGGGTGATTCCTTGCAATGCGGGTATGTTACCACGCTTGGAATCTTCCATACTAAATCTCTTTAGTACGGTCTTTATGTACCTGGACTGTGAAAGTCCCAGTAATCTCTTAGATCTATCTCTGTAGATCTTGATCCCAAGAATGTATGAGGCATCACCTAGGTCTTTCATAGAGAACCTTTGTGATCAGAATAGCTTGACCGATTGTAGCATAGGAATGTCATTTCCTATCAAAAGAATGTCGTATACGTACAAGACTAGGAACACGACAGTTCGTCCTACAATCTTCTTATAGATACAAGGCTCATCCTCGTTTTTGATGAAGTCAAAGTCCTTGACTGTCTCATCAAAACAGATGTTCCAGCTCCGCGATGCCTGCTTCAATCCATAAATGGATTTTAGCAACTTGCACACCTTCCCGCTGCTCCCACTGTCTACAAAACCTTCCAGCTGATCTATATAAACGCACTCTTCTAAACTTCCATTTAGAAAAGCCGTTTTTACGTCCATCTGCCAGATCTCATAGTCATGGAAGGAAGCAATGGCAAGCAGGATCCTAATGGATTTGAGCATAGCCACTGGAGAAAAGGTTTCGTCATAGTCCACTCCTGGTTTTTGGCGAAAACCTTTTGCAACAAGTCTAGCCTTATAGGTTTCCACCTGCCCATCTACACCAAGTTTCTTCTTGTAGATCCATTTGCATCCAATGGGTTTTACCTCAGGTGGAGCAACTTCCAGGGTCCACACTTTGTTGGTGTACATGGACTCCATTTCAGATTGCATAGCATCCAGCCATTTATCAGAGTCCCTACTGATAACGGCCTGCCTGAAACTAGTAGGATCATCTTCTTCCAAGATGCAATCCTCTCGATCCCTATCTATGAGAAAACCGTAGTATCTCTCGGGCGGATGAGAAATCCTACAAGATTTGTGGAGTGGCTGAGGTTCGTTCGGGGTTATTGAATCTTCTGGTTCCTCCAAACCTTCAGCTATAGTTTGTTCTTCTGGAATTTCTTCCAGTTCTACCGTGCTCCCACTAATTTCTTTTGCAAGAAATTCCTTTTCTAAGAAGACAGCGTGGCGAGCAACAAACAGCTTTTGTTCCTCAGTGTGGTAGAATAGGTATCCATGCGAATGCATTGGATATCTAACAAACTTACATAAGACTGACCGTGCCTCTAGCTTGTCCGGTTTCTGTGTTTTTACATAGGACGGACATCCTCATATCTTAATACCCTTAAGACATGGCACCTTTCCTTTCCATATTTCATACGGAGTTTTAGGCACAGATTTGGAAGGAACCTGATTCAAAAGATATGCCGCTGTCTGAAGCACATGTCCTCAGAATGAAAGAGGCAACTCAGCATCACTCATCATGGAGAGAACCATGTCCAATAGGGTACGATTCCTCCTCTCCGACACACCATTGTGCTGTGGTGTATACGGAGGAGTAAGCTGAGAGAGAATTCCATTCGCTTTTAAGTATTCTAGGAATTCCGTGCTTAAGTACTCTCCTCCTCTATCAGATCGGATGATCTTGATACTTTTGCTAGTCTGGTTCTCTATTTCGTTTCTGAATTCTTTGAATTTCTTAAAAGCTTCAGATTTGTGTTTCATAAGATACACATATCCGAATCTAGAGAGATTGTCAGTGAATGTGATGAAGTACGAGAACCCACCCCTTGCATGTACAGACATCGGACCACACACATCACTGTGTATGAGCCCCAAGAGCTCTGCTGCTCTTTCTCCATGCCCGGTGAACGGAGATTTGGTCATCTTTCTTTTGAGACAAGACTGACAAGTTTCATAAGATGAAAACTCGAACGTATTCAAGAGTTCATCTTTATGCAACTTAGTCTTTTCTCTCCGATATGACCAAGTCTACAATGCCACAAGTAGGATTCGTTCGTATCTGAACTCTTCCTCTTGCGTGCGTTTTGTATATTGAGAACTGTGTTTTGATTTAGAGCATAGATACCATTACACAATGTACCTTCTGCAACCAGTACCTTATCAAGGTAAATGTTCATGATATTTCTATCAAGAATAAAATTATATCCATCTTTATTAAGTAAAGAAACTGATATGATGTTGCAAAGCATGGAAGGCACATAGTAGCAATTGTTCAAAATCATAATATTGTTATTTGGCAATACTAGGTGATATTCACCGACGGCTGCAGCATTAACTTGTGCTCCATTCCCTACTCGGAGGGACATATCACCAGGTCCAACTATCCTACTTTTTCTCAGTCCCTGCAATAAATTACAGATATGAGATCCTGATCCGGTATCGAGTACCCAGGAGGTAGGACTGACCGAAAAATAGTTCTCAATAATAAGAACGCCTGAAGAAGATGCAACGGTATGTTTCTTCTTCGATGGGGTTGTCAAGGAATTCAAACTTTCCTCTTTCCCTTACTCATACTCATAACCGTTGTCATAAGTTAGAATCGAACCGACGTTCCTCAGCCCCGAATAAGAATTCAGATCGATCAAGCGATACATTTTATTATCTTGATTAGGGCGTGAAATGGTTGCTACCTGGAGAGAGAGAGGGAAACACTCAGCGTGGGCTCTTGCAAGATTAGATTGGTTTATTAATTTATCTAATCAGGATGGCTCCTACTGTTTCCTTGAATTCTTCTTCAAACCCTAAAAGAAGAACTAGTCAGGATTAATCACACGTCATAATACTTACTTAACCTTTCAGCCAGGTTGGTGTTGGTACTTTAAGGAAGGTTTTCCAACGCTTTCGTGAAGTTCCTTAATTATATAACATCTTTTCCCTGGAGGCGTGGCCCCGCTAACACCGTTCTAGACACCTACTTGGTTTATAGCATTGATTGTTAAGTAAAAAAATCTCCCAAGAGTAATCCTACTCATCAGTGGGATCGGGATCCAACTATCATTATGTGATGCACTAGATGGAATCCACTCTAGTCACCACACTCCAGAAGGTATGCTAAATCTGCAAGTTTCCTGTATGTTTGAAACTCCCGATGTGGTTTTTGCCCCTAGCGGTTCATGACCTTGACAAAGGCCAACAAATCATAATCCACTAGTCAAGTTCAACCCGTCGTTATCCTGGATTAATCTAGACCCACCCGTACATACCCTTGACAAAGGCCAACAAGGTTATACGACTGTCCTAGATAATCGCATCTTTCTATGCAACAAACAAGCAATATCTAGCTACCGTACACTGCGCCTTGACAAAGGCCAACAAACGCAGCACGAATACTAGGTACAACTCATTTGAAACGACGGAGGGCTATGGCTGGGTTTTTAGCGAAAAACCCGTTAACGTAACGAACTTGATATTGTTGAAGGAACCTGAGTAGTTTTTTAAATTTATATAGTGGTGAAAACCTTTGCTAAAGAGGTCCCTCCCTGTGAGGGATCTCGGCACTTTCCTCGTCGAATGAGGTGCAGGATATTCCAAACTGAATACCACGATGCAAAGTAAAAACAGTCGACTATATTAAAGTTATTACCCTGGCGCAAACTTTTACTCAAGGGGTCACTCCTGGTGAAGGGATCTCGGCCCTTGCCTCATCGAATGAGGTGCGGGATATTCCAAACTGAATACCACTATGCAAAGCAAAAGAGAACGTCTGTAATATCAGTTTTTAAAGCTTGGTTCCAACAACATCTTTTAGGTTTATTATCTTGCATTAATTAAAATTAATGCGGTCTCATCAATTTGTAACCTATCACACCAGAAAAGAACGAAAATAAAATATACGTATATGCCATCCGCATTCGCCACGGGGCCCCGTCATCACCCGTTAGGTTACTTAACTAACGACAGAGCGGGGGCTGGACTAGCGTGGGTGCAAAACATATACAACATCTACTAGTATATATATAAGTATATATAACATTCGTCCCAGGCATGATAATAAACAACATCACAGATAACATTACTGAATGGTGGATAATCTTGGAGCCCCGGGTTTCATTCGAGCTGCAAATAAAACCCGACGTTCCCTGTCGTATGGATAGCCTGTGCAATGAAAACCTGTACCCTGTACGATTGCGGCGAATAGCCCGCCAGTTCTAGAACGAAGCCCCCTCCGTCTCAGTGCCATGAGATGCGGGCTTATTGCCTTTTAGAACCCGGCTATCCGTGCACTCCGCCGTGGGGTAATCCTAGTACAGAATATTATAAAAATATATACAACCGGTGACATCGACCTCAGCCCGGTCGTGCCCCAAAATAATATACAAACGACAAAGACGGCAGTCCACATGTCGGACGCTCGCCCCGCAATAACAAATGTACAAATGAATTATAAACTGTATTTCTAACATTGCACCACATGCTATCCACCACGATAATCCAACCACAATCATAGCACAAGAACACAACATCAACGCGAATGTCACGTTCGCAAAACCCGTCTAAAAGAACATATAGCAATCAGACGAGTTTTACCGATCGAGTGACATTCCCGATCGCAGATAAAAGTGAATGTACTGATAATAAAACACGTATCTTAAAATTACGATCGACTAAACTTTCCAAGTGGGCCCCAAGAATTTAAACCAACACTGTAACAAATCTGGGCACAAAAATAATTATCCAGAAACTACAACCCCAACAATTAAGAGGCCCAGAAGAAATTTGTGGCCCAGAGGCCCATATACTGCAGCGGAACTGCGGCCAAGTGTGGCATTATGCCGCGGTTCCACAGTGGAAGTATGGGTTCAGGAGCCCAAATTTCTTGTGGGTTCTTAAAAAAGCGTGCATGATTTTCTGAGAACAAAAAATTGATTTTTCGAGCAATTTAAAAATCGACAGAAAACCCATGTAAGGAAATGCGGTTTTTGAAAAATCCAGTCGATCGTTATTCTAAACACATTTAAACAAGCTTGTATAAGTTTTATGGGTGGCTCTGATACCATGAAGGGTTACCCTAGCACCCCGGCCAACTCACGTGGCCAAATGCGGAACAAAAATTTCTTACGAAAAAAACTTGGCGCTAGACTAAACCCTAAAACCGGATCTTTACCGTAAAACCAACTAGCAAACAAAGAGATGCTGACTACTATGAAAAATGGTATACCAAAAGAATCGAGTCCTTCGGTCTTCTTTCTTCATCCTTAGCTCCTGGCAAGCGCCTTGAACATGCTTGAACTTCAAATCCGGCTCCATCGGTCCATCGGGATCATGCTTGTTCTCCGGCCTCCTTTTGTCGCAGATGATCCACCCGGGGAGTATGATCCATGGCTCTAGCTCCTAACTATGTAACCAAAGGAGCAACTAGAGAACTTGGTTTGCTAAACCAAGTAGTCTAGGATGTAGTGAAGGGTGTCTTAGTGTTTAGCTATCTCTTTCTTGCCCCTTCACTTGATTCTCAACACATGAGAAGGTAGTGAAGAGGAAGAAGATGAAGGTGGAGGAAGCTAGAGAGGAAAGAGGAGAGCAAGAGCAAAAGAGAGCTCAAGAAAAAATAATGAAGCAAGCATGAAAGAGAAAATACACATCTAGGTTTTGTGTATCAATTCTTTCATTAAACAATTAGCAACCATGCTTCAATAGTAACTCCAAAATGAATTATAAATTCATTTGACTACTATTAAAGCATGGTCACTATCTTTCCTCCCTTACCTCTCACTTTCCACCTCATTTCCATTTATGAAATAAATGGAAAATCCAAAATGAGGTGGCCACCTTCTAGGAGGAAATCTGTAGTAAATACGGATTTCAGTCTACTGTACAAATATACCGGCAATCAGATAAAAATCTGAACGCCCAAAAGAGATAGAATAACACGAAGAATTTAATACTAGAATATATATATCGAAATACATATACGTAAATTATTAAATCAATACCTGATTTAATAATCCGGCTCAAACCGGAGCCGGCTAGTATTACAAACTGTCCGATCGAAAATCCGAGTACCATGTACATCAATCGATCGAACCCTGAACGTATCCAATACGGCTACTACATCGTTTTGCCCGGATCAGGGAAACCCTCTGTGTGGGACTCTAAAGACTCGACAGTACTATGGCAATGGGTCAAACCACAAGCACGTCAGCGGCACTAGCTGTACGTAACGGCTGCCCAGATATCTGTCGAAAAGGAAGGCCGACGAGAAAACTCATCCGGATCTCCTACTGAGCCTATCCGTGACAATATCTGTACAGTCAGGTCTCTTCGTCAAAGAGTATCGCATATCGGGTCTAGGGGATGGTGAACGTCAGACCATAACTACCTGATAAGTCGTGCTGATGTGGCTCAGGACCAATCCGGGATACTACTGATCAACCTATCAGTAAATCCCAAGTGCCTTGGCCAAGGTCTTATGGTCCTGACCAATCGAATCAGAATGCGATATCGACTCCCTATACCGGGAGAGACGAATCCCTGACAATCGCTCACTGCCTCCATGTGGCTCGGGACTGAACCGAACCAAAACCTGTTTGCACGACTCAGTAGAGCCGTGGTAGGGTAGTGATCAAAGATCAGTGGGAACTCACATGAGACAAATGCCGATCTCGGGTCTAAGGACTAATCTGTACACATGTCACCTGAGAACTTCCATCTGTCGATAGGTATAGTACCACATGGAAGTTCTCGGCGAGTCCGTCCAGTGTACTCACCCAGTGAGCACCTGTATACGATATTGGGTACATCAGACCAATGGCTGCGGGACCAACCATCCCCAACCGGGGTAGAAACATATACAGTAGTCTACTCTGGAGTATTAATGCCCAGTCTCGATACTCACGTAACTAGGGACAATTTAAGGATGTGCTTGTGGACTACCCTGCTCCCACAAGTATGATCGCCATCACAACGCAGGTAGTCAAGCAAGATCCTATGGGCTTTATCAACATGTGACCGCAATATGTAATAACGAGTATAACATATGCTATGTTAAGATAAACTAACCACAATAGTATACTACCGTATCGAGTCTTTATCAATATGTGCAAACTAGATATAACAACAATAAATACACATATCCTGACAAAGACAAGTCGAATAATATACTATAAAACTGAGCAAGATTGTTTTGTACTTACATATCCCTAGTATCCATATGTATACATATACAATACTGGCCTCTGGGGCATATACATCCAAAAGAAAGAGCGCATGCTAAGTGTTTCTTTTTTCTCTCTTCACGTAGCGAACATTTCATGCCTTAATCAAAAGATAACAAAAATGTATGAATTGACCAAACCCGCTTATCATACTTGGCTGGGGAACGTTGTTTCCACTCTAACTTGTAACAATTGTCCTGAATATGGACATGGTATAGAGGAATGCAAGGATTTCCTAAGAACCCTGATGAAGAAGAAGCATTCCGATGCTTCTTCTTCAGGTGTGTTAGTTATTGAAAATTGTTTCTCGGTATACTCTACATCCTGGGTATTGGATACCGGATCAGGATCCCATATTTGTAATATGTTACAAGGATTAAGGAAAACTAGATCATTGGGAAAGGGTGATATGTCTCTCAGAATAGGGAACGGAGTAATTGTTGCTGATGATGCTGTCGGCGAATATAACCTATTATTGCCAGATGGAAATACTTTGATTCTGAACAACTGTTACTATGTACCGTCTATGCTATGCAATATAATATCCGTTTCTTTATTGTATAATATGGATATAACTTTGCCTTAGAGAAAAATGCTATGAACATTTCCCTGAATCAAGTGTTGATTGGGTTTGGTACATTATGTAATTGTTTATATGTTCTTAATCAAAATGCGGTTTTAAATATACATATCACACACAAGAGGAAGAGTTCAGAAATGAACGAAGCTTTCTTGTGGCATTGTAGATTTGACCATACCACTGAGACCAGATTAACTAAGTTACATAAGGATGGATATTTTCATCCATTCGAATTTACATCTTATGAAACTTGTCAATCTTGTCTCAATAGAAAGATGACCAAAACTTCGTTTACGGGACACAGAGAAAGAGCTATAGAACTCTTGGGACTGATATATAGTGATGTATGCAGTCCGATGTCTATACATGAAATGGGTGAGTACTCCTACTTTATTGCATTCACTAATGATCTCTCTAGGTATGAATATATATTCCTGTTGAAAAAAAAGAAGCTTTTCAGAAATTTATAGAATATAAGAACGAAGTAGAGAATCAAACAGAAAAAAGTATCAAAATACTGCGATCTGATCGAGGAGGGGAATACTTGAGCACGGAATTCCATGACTACTTAAAAGAGAATGGGATTCTTTCTCAGCTTACTCCTCCGTATACATTACAGCACAATGATGTATCGGAGTGAGGGAATAGCACCATATTGTATATGGTGCGCTTTATGATGAGTAGTGTTGAGTTACCTCTTTCATTTTGGGAATATGCGCTTCAGACAGCAGCATACCTATTGAATGATGTTCCATATAAATCTGTGCCTACTACACCATTTGAAATATGGAATGGTAAGAGACCATTTCTTAAACGTGTTAAGATATGGGGTTGTCCAGTCTATGTTGAAAGGCAAAATCGGGACAAACTCGAGGCCCGAGCAGTTCTGTATAAGTTTGTGGGATATCCAAAGTATTTGACTGGATATCTATTATACCAAGTCAAGGAGCAAAAGGTGTTTGTTTTTCGATATGCCACCGTTTTAGAAAAGGAATTTATTGCAAAGAAAATTAGTGGCTGTGCAGTAGAACTGAAAGAGATTCCAGAAACACAAAGTACAACTGAAGATTTGGTGGAACCAGATAATTCGGTAGTCCCCAATGAATCCCAACCACTCCGTGGATCTAGTAGGATTCCTCATCCACTTGATCTACGGTTTTCTCATAGATCATGATAGGGAGGACTGCATCATAGAAGAAGATGGCCCTAGTAATTTCGACCAGGCCATCACAAGTGGAGACTCTGTGAAATGGTTAGATGCTATGCGGTCTGAGATAGAATCCATGTATACCAACAAAGTATGGACTTTGGAGGCTGCTCCTGAAGGGGAAAAACCCATTACGAGCAAATGGATTTTCAAAAAGAAGATTGGTGTAGATGGAAAGGTTGAGACCTTCAAAGCTAGACTTATAGCTAAAGGTTTTCATCAAAGACCATGTGTGGAATATAACGAAACTTTTTCTCCAGTGGCTATGATTAAGTCTATTCGAATCTTACTTATCATTGCTGTCTTTCATGACTACGAAATCTGGCAGTTGGATGTCAAGACAGCCTTTCTAAATAGTGATTTAGAGGAGAGCGTGTACATGACACGGCCAGAATGCTTCGAGAAAGTGGGAGCAGCGGAAAAGTGTGCAACCTGCAAAAATCTATTTATGGATTAAAACAGGCATCACGGAGTTAGAATATCTGTTTCGATATTGCACTCAAGAGTTTGACTTCATCAAAAATATAAACGAACTTTACATTTATAAAAAGGTTGCAGGGAGTGCAACCGTATTTCTTGTATTGTACGTGGATGACATTCTCCGAATAAAAAATGATATTCCTATCCTACAATCGCTCAAACTTCTCTTGTCACAAAATTTCTCCATGAAAAACCTGGGTGATACCTCCTACATTCTGGGAATTAGAATCTATGGAGATAGATTTAAAAGGATGTTGGAATTGTACATAAACACCATACTAAAGAGGTTTAGTATGGAAGATTCTAAACGCGGTAATTTACCCGCTTTTCACGGAATCACCCTTTCCAAAATGATATCTTCTACGACTAATGAGGAGAGGGCTCGCATGAACACTGCTACAAAAATGGAACCACTGCTCCTACGGTGAAGTCCGTAGGGCCATAAAAATCCCCCATAGGGGAAAAGGTCGCAGGTGCAAGTCTTCGTCCTGAACATGCCCCTACGGAGTAATAATTGTCCCTACGCTTTTCTCCGTAGGGACATATTTCCCTACGGCTAACTCCGTAGGGACAAAATATTTATTTAATTTAATTGTTTATAAAATAAAATACTTGCCCCTAAGGATTACTTCGTAGGGCCTGAACATGCCCCTACGGCGTTCTCCGTAGGTCCAGATAAAAGCCCCTACGGATTTCTCCGTAGGTCCAGCTAAACCTAAACCGAACCCTAACCCTGAGCCTAAACCTTACACTAACCCTCACCCTAACCCTAACCCTAACCCCTAATTAACCACGAACTAACCCTAACCCTAATAAAAAAAATCAACAATAACACAAAAAATAAGAATAATTAATAGTTAAAAATGGAATTAACTCACCTCACTTGTAGTTTTGTCGACGGTTAGAGCTCGACGAGGTAAAGGAGGTCGGTCCTAGAACTCGACGAGAGGATCTGATCGGGAAATTTTGGTGACGAGTGATTTTGGTGACGAGACAGAGGTCGAGACGGCGGCTGACGTGAAAATTTTTGGCGACGAGAGGCTCCGGGGGCGGCTGACGAGAGGTGGAGAAGGCACGGATGAGGGTGAGCGATCACGCGCGAGGAGTTGGTGAGAGGAAATATTTTGGGGACGGTGGGGAAATTACTGAGCTTTATTTTTTTATAAATAACCCTTTGATACCCCTACGGATTAATCCATAGGGCATTCTTATGCGGCTCCGTAGGCTAAGTAAAAGATTACATTTTAATTTTAATTAATCCGTAGGGTACCGTAAGGGCAAACCGATGGCCCTACGGATTAATCCGTAGGGGTAATAAAAAGTTGCCCCTATGGATTTCTATCTCCGTAGGGGCAACCCCTTATTGTAGTAGTGGAATGATATACCATATGCTTCGGTGGTGAGATCCATCATGTACGTGATGTTATATACCAGGCCAGATGTAGCTTACACACTTGGTGTGGTAAGTAGGAATCAATCAAACATAGGGAAGAAGTATTGGACAGCTGTGAAGAACATTCTTAAGTACCGGCGAATGACTAAAGAATTGTTCTTGGTGTATGGTAGTGGCGATCTCCAAATGGAGGCTTTTACAGATTCAAGCTTCCAAAGTGACATAGAAGACAACAAGTCTATCTTAGGTCATGTGTTTACCCTCAATGGAGGGGCGGTATATTGGAAGAGTTCCAAACAGGATACCGTAGCAGAATCGATGATTGAGGCTGATTATATTGCTGTCAACGATGCTGCTAAAGAGGTTTTCTGGATGAAAAAGTTCATCACTGAGCTTGGAGTGGTTCCAACCATTGTTGATCCAATACCCTTGTATTACGATAACAATGGGGCTATGGTGCTAGCCAAGGAACCCCGGTCCCATCAGCGATCCAAACACATCTTGTCACCTGATCTGGGAGATAGTTTATCGCCATGAGATCGAGGTTAGGAAAGTTGACACGAAGGACAATACAGCGGGTCCACTCATCAAGGCCCTCCCTTATACAAAATTCGAACGACTTTTTGATATGTTAGGTATACGATACTACAACAACTGGCCTTAGTGCAAGTGAGATATTGTTAGATATGTATGCCCTAGAGGCCATTATTATATGATATAGTGGATACTTGGACATATATATCTACAGGACAATCTTGCTCGATATAATAGTATGATATTTTGTTTGTCCTTATCATTCATGTATATAGTTTCTACTTGTTATTACTATCGCTAATACATATTGATAAAGCCCGTATGATCTTTACTTGAATACCAGAATTATGATAGAGATCGTACTAGTGGGACCTGGTAGTCCATAAACACATCCTTAAATATTCCTAGTCATGGGAGTATCGAGACTGTACATTGATACTCCAGAGTAGACTAGTGTATGTTATGCCTAAGAGGCCATTATTGTATAGTATAAGATTATATATTACATTTTAGAAACTTGGGATATATACAGATATATAATAGTCTTGCTCAATATGATAGTATGCTATCCAGTTTGAGTCTATCTTAACATATGTATATGTTTCTTTTAACATATGACTAATACATATTGATAGAGCCCATAGGATCTTTGCTTGACTACCGGCATTGTGATGGCAGTCACACTAGTGGGGGCTGGGTAGTCTATAAGCACATCCTTAAAATTGTCCCTAGTCGTAAGATTATCGATACAGGGCATCGATACTCCAGAGCAGACTAGTGTATATGTTTTTTATCCTCGTCAGGGGAGATATCCTGTCTCGTAGCCATTGGTATATGGTACCAAAGATAGTATACATGTTCTCATTAGGTTATGAGTTACACTGGACGGACTCGCTCGGAACTGCCGGTTAGTATTATACCTATCGTCGGATAGAAGTTCAACAATGATATGAGTACAGGTTGTTCCGTTGACTTGACATCACTATTCGTATTAAGTGTGTTCCCACTGTACTTACATTACTACCCTACCACGGCTCTGAGGAGTCATGCAAACAGGTAGTAGTTAGGTGTAGTCCCGAAGCACTTGGAGGCAGTAGGTGATAGAAGGGATTCATCTCTCCCAGTATTGGGAGTTGATGTCACGCTGTCTACGGTTGGCCAATACTAAAGGTCTCTATTCAGGGAAAGTGAGATTTACTGGTAGGTACACCAGTTGTTTCTCATGTTGTATTGGGTTCCACACTGACATGACTTGTTGCGCTATTAGGGGTATGATGTTTACCATCACTCTTGGCCCGATATGTGATACTCTTAGACGAGCGAACCGGACTGTATGGAGAATGTCATATATAGGCTCAGTAGAAGTTTAGACGAGTTATCGATCTTCCTTTCGACAGATACCTGGGTAGCTATTACGTACAGCTAGTACCACTTACGTGCTTGTAGTTAAACACACTGCCAGCGTATTGTCGAGTCTTAAGAGTCCTACATAGAGGGTTTCCCGGTTCAATAGTTTGTGTATTTTGGTACGCTCGGGTGTTCGATTGAACACGTGTATTTATAGACGTGCTTTAATCGGACTGTTTAGTAGTACTAGCAGGTTTGAAAGACAGCCAGTTTTGGTGAAAGTATTATATTGCTCTATTTTGGGTATTTGTATTTTAATACGAATACGGTATTTATACGAATACACACATTTGTATAAATACGGGTATTTGTTCTTTGATACAAATACATGTATTTCTTTCTAAATATGAATACGCGTATTTTATATTTTCGGTGGAATTACGGTATTCTTATTTTAGTAGAAATACGGTATACGTATTTATTATTAATACAGGTTTAGGTATACTTGATTATATACATACAAGTATATGTGTGTGTATGTGTACCTAGTGAGATGGCCTTTCTCTTCAAGCTTATCTCTTCATGTTTATTCATGAAATGTGTTGGCTTATGACTCACCCTTGTGGGTCACAAGCCTACTCACTTCATTTTGTTTCTATATTATTAAAAGTTAGATGAAGAGATAAGGATTGGTGAGAGTGTGATGATAGTTTTCATCAAGTGAGATATTTCTCTAGTTGCCATCTTTATCTTCTTCCTCATTTCTCCACTTGAGTTTTGAGAAAGTATAGCGAGTATCTTGTTTCATAAACCACACCCTCCTAAGTATCTTTTCCTAGCAAGACTTGATCTTTAGTTGCTTCGTAGAACCTATCGCTTGAATCGGCATCCTCGGGTGGATCGTCTTTGACGTGGGAGTTTGACTTCGAGAGTTCGATCCGAATACCTAGAAGCTTGAGGAATGAACCTTTTAAGACCTAAAGAACCATCTACAAAGGTTGTTACACTAACCTAGTATCTAAAACTCTAGTTAGTGTAGTTTAGTTTACTGTTTGGGCTTGTATTCTATGGTTTCCAGTGTGTAGTGCTCAGTTTTTAAAAGTTTTTGATTCCGCAAACCCGTAGTAATCACGGCAAGGAGCACCATACACTTACACTGGTATCAGAGCCAACCCAAACACTTAACTAATTGAATAAACAAAGTTTAGAGTCTCAAAACCGAAATAGTTCTGTAACGAAAATCCGAACTCCAAGTTTCTGTCAAAATATTTTTTGGTCTTTGAAAATTATTTTGCGTATTGAAGAGACATGTATATTGTATTTGATGACCACTGTAGAAACACGATCCCAAAACACTGAGTATTGTCCGCAAAAAAATTCCTTTATACCGCAATTTGCGGCAGTACAGTGGAGTTGGGTGTCGTGTTTCATGCAGTGGTTTGGTCATTTGGAATTAGGATTTTTGTGATGCGCAATTTTGGCCCAGATTTCCTATAGTGTTATCTTTGTATTCGGGCTTCACGGAATGTTTTGAATTCAAGATTTTAGTATCGTTTATTCGCTTTGTGTTTGTATATGTTTTTATAAACGTCGACTAATTTCTATACGTCGATTATGGAAGTCTACCATAGCACAACCATGAGGTTCTTATGGCATCAAGCAAGCCCAATTTTAATTTTTAGTAGTGCTTGTAGGATATAGTGCCCTCAGAGACAATTATTGGATCACAGGCACGTGATTGCAATGATTGAGGGAGGACCTATACCGATAGGACAGTCTTACTCAAGATGATAGTATGCTATCTGGTTTATCTTTATCATCGTGTACATGCTTTAGGTGACATTAAAGGTCACTATTGCACATTGATAGAGCCCATAGGATTCTTGCTTGACGGCCAGCAGTATGATGGCGATCATATACATGAGAGCTGGGGTCTATAAGCACATCCTTAAAGTGGTCCCTAGTCGTGGGAGTTTCGAGACTGGGCATCGATACTCCATTATAAGACTAGCGTATACAGTTGAGACCCCGACGAGGGGCGGTGGCCGGTCTCACAAGCCATTGGTGTCAGCTGGTTCACCTAAGATTTATACAGGTGCTCATTGGGTTATGAGTACACCGGACAAGACTCGCCGGGAACATGCTGGTTGGTATTATACCTGACGTCAGATAGCAGTTCCCTGGTGACATCTGTACAGTTTAGTTCATCGACCTGAGATCGTTATTTGTCTCGTGTGAGTTCCCACTGTGCTTTGATTACTACTCTACCACGGCTTAAAGGAGTCGTGCAAACAGGTTTTAGTTGGGTACAGTCCCGAGCCACATGGAGGCAGTGAGCGGATCGGCAGGGGTTCATCTCTCCCGGTATTAGAGGTGAGGTCGCGCTGTGTCTAGGAGAGACATTACACGACGTCCTTGGCCAAGGCAGGAGATTTACTGGTAGGTATTCCAGTAGTATCTCAGGTGTTCTGGGCTACACTCCGACACGACTTGTACCGTTTTTGGGGGTCTGACTTTTACCAACCACCTAGGCCCGACATGCGATGCTCATAGACGAACGGACCGGACTGTACGGATATTGTCACTGACAGGCTCAGTAGGGTGTCAGGATGAGTTCGCTCATCGACCTCCCTTTTGGTCAATACTTGGTAGCCCGGTACGTACGGCTAATACCTCTGACGATCTAGTGGTTAAATCCACAGCCAAAGTATTGACGAGTCTTTAGAGTCCCCCACAGACAGTTTCTCAAGTTTCGGGCGAAACGTTGTAGAGGCCGTATGATATATGGCAGGGTTCGATCTTATACGTGCGGTATTGCGCGGATCTTGATCGGACGGATCATACTAGTGAGCTTTGGTTTAAACCGGATCCTACTATTAGATTTGCTGGATTACTTTAGTCTCATCGCATTCGCATTCAGTCAGAATGCGGATACAGGTATGTATATACAGGTGAGGGGTATCCTTGTGATCCGTCACGAGTTTACTTTAGATGTTGTCGTATCTTTTTACTGTTGTAAACATTTGGATTAATTTTTACAAATGGAAATTGTGAGCTTAAGTCATCATGAAGAGCATTTAATGTGGCATGTGCATGTTTAGTGACTCATGGTCTCTTGCTTTGTGCATATGTCACATTATTGATTGATTAGAGTGTTGAAATGATAAGAGGAAAGAGAGAGGGCAGCCATATTAGTGAGGTTAGCTCTTGTATTATTTCATCTCACTCTCATTTTATTATACAACACATAAGAAAAAGAAAGGCTTTTCTTCTTCTTCTTCTTCCTCTAGCTCACAACCTCCATTGATGGCATCATCTCCAACCTCCATCCATACACTCTCATGTGTTAAGAATCAATGGATGCTTGGGACAAAGTGATCACACACATTCTCTACATCACCTTGGACACGTCGGCTAGCAAACATCATGTCCGAGTTGCTTCGGACGAAGCGGGAGCCCGTAAAAGGATTCGAAGATGTGGTGCCCTTTCCGACGAGGAGACCAGAGATCGGAGATGCCGTGAGTAGCTTGGGTTGGTGGCCAAAGACCGAAGGACACGGATCGACCGGTATAGCTTTTCTAACCCTTCTCTAGTTTGCTAGTTATAGGTTAATGGTTCGATCCGGGATTAAAGTCTGCGATAGCGCCGGTTTCAAGTTTAGAAAAAGTTTTCGTTTCCGCATTTTGGCCTCAGATCGACGACCGGGACGCTACCGTAGACTTACAGTGCTAAGCTAGACTAGACAAGATCTTTGCTAGAATATTAGGATTTTCTATGATGATGTGAACAACTAGAGAAAGTGAAAGATGGCTATACCCTCATAGGTCGAGTCCTTCAATTCACATGCTCCGTGTAGTAGTCCCGCGACTCCACTAGGCTCTACTTGAGGCTTTTGAAGAGCTTCCTCCGATGACCTTCGTGCCGAAGATGATCAACGCAAAGTCCCTCCACCTCAAGCTACATCTACACTAAACTCTTTAGCGTAGTAAACACGCTACACTCGATCACTAGTCAAGTGTAGGATGGTGAAGTAGGGGATGTTAAAAGCTCACAAGTTTGTGTTCAAGTTTCATGGTTCACATCACATGTGAGGGTTGAAGCTTGAAATATAGCAATTGAGGAAGAAGAAGAAGCTAGAGAGCAACCATGGGAGCAACTCAAGAAAATGGCTAAGTGTTGAGAATGAACTAAGAATTAATGGTAATTCTTGACCCCCACTCATTCAAGCATGGAATTTTGCAATATAAAATTGCAACCATGCTTGAATAGTGAGTCAAGATGAATAAACTATGAATAAAGCCCATGCTTGCAACCATGCTCTCATTTTCCACCACTTTTCTATTTTTCTCAAAAAAAGAAATTCAAGCCATGCAACACACACACACACACACACACACACACACACACACACACATATATGTATTAATTCATATAAGAAAATATTTAGTGAGCTAATGATATTAGTTAAGATATAATTATATCAAATATAATATATATCACATTATTAAATCAACACTTGATTTAATAATTCGGTTATATCACATATGACCAACTAATATCATTTATTTGAATATCACATTATCAAATCAACACTTGATTCGGCAATCTGGTTATATCACATATATCCGAACCGATAACAGATAACTGCCAGATTACAATACGGTATCTCATACACGTATTTAATCAGGCCCACACACATAGCACATATGTGTCCTACTTCATTTCGCTTGAACCAGGGAACTTCTGTGTGGGACTCTAAAAACTCGTCAATACGCCAACAGTAGGTGATGATCACATCAGTCACCTATAAGCCGTCAGCGGTACTAGTTGGACGTAACGGCTACCCGGGTATTGAGCGATAGGAAGATTAACAAGCAAGCTCGTCCGTAGTCTCTATGAAGCCTATCAATAACACTACCGTGTAAGTCCATGCTACCTCTCCCGGTACTTTCAGGCATGCGGAATTTGATAAAAAACGATTTTTATAGAGGTGGTAACATGGACTTAAAACCCGGATCTTTGTTAAACATCTAACTAACAACCTAACTAGGAGTCGTTAACTACTCGGTTAGGGGGTTTATACCTTGCTTGTCTTGAACTCCTTCGTCTTCAAACTCTGATGGTGGTCCGGATCGGCTTCTTCCCGTCGTCTCCTTACGCCGAAGATAGATCCACCTGAAAGCTCCAACCTTTGGCTCTTTCTTCGAACTTTGAAGAAACTAGTTCACTCGGTTTGCTAAACCTTGTGAACTAGAGTGAGTAGAGAAGAGTTTGTATGGGATTTTATCTATGGTTCTTGATTCTCAACTCATGAGACAAATGAACCATAGAGTCAAGAGAGGGAGCAAGAGGAAGAGGGTGAAAGCAAGGGCAAGAGAGCTCAAGAACAAGAGAGAGAATGAGCAAGTGAGAATGAGCCTCTCTTTTGTCTTTCACCCTCTCATAATCCAAAACAATGATAACACATTATACCAATCAAGTGTTATGTGATGGTTGAAGCAACCATAGCCATATCATTTCATGCACTCATTTTGCACAAAAGAGCAAGCAAGCAAAAGTCTTTGCCATGAAATGATAGCTATGGTTATCATGATGGTCAATTAGTCAAGCCTAGTCAACCGGTCAACAAGTCAACAAAGTCAACAAGTCAACAAAGTCAACAAGTCAACAAAGTCAACCCCTCAACAACCATGTCACCATAATACTTAATTAATATAATTGCTAATCATATATCATATTCTCATTAGGGTTGAGCAATAGTCAACAGCCAACGGTCAACGGTCAACAACCCTAATGAGAATCCTCTGCCTCTGTCTCTCCGTCAACTGTGCATACACACCCGCATCCGCGTTCCGAGGAACACGAACACATACTGGATAAATCCAATCCCAAAAGGTACACTAGGATCTGGCTTAAACCAAAGCCCGCTAGTGTAAACTGTCCGGACACTGTACGTGCACAAGTGCACGGATGTGACCGAACCCTGTCGCAAAACCATGCGACCTGTCGCAAAACCATGCGACCTCTACTCTTTTGCCTAAAGGCGAATAGCTTTCTGTGTGGGACTCTAAAGACTCGACACTACGCTGGCAGTGGATTTAACCACAGACCGTAAGCGGCACTAGCTGTGCGTAACGGTCCCCAGGTAGTGCCGACAAGAAGACCGACGAGGCGAAACCCATCTGAACTCCTACTGAGCCTGAATGTGACATTCTCCGTACAGTCCGGTCTGTTCGTCTGATACATCGCATGGCGGGCCTAGGGGGCGGTAAACGTCAGTCCCCCAATAGCGGTACAAGTCGTGTCGGAGTGAAGCCCAAAACACCCTGAGATAACACTGGAAGCCTACCAGTATATCTCGTTTGCCCTGGCCAGGGACTACTCGTGTAATGGCTCTCCTAGACACATCGCGATGTCAACCCCCAATACCGGGAGAGACAAATCCTGTCTAACCGTCACTGCCTCCAAGTGCTTCGGGACTGCACCCAACCACTACCTGTTTGCACGACACCTTTGAGCCGTGGTAGGGTAGTGATCAAAGTACAGTGGGAACACACTCGAGGCGAAGTGACAGTGTCAAGTCAGCGGACTAAGCTGTACTCATGTCACCTGGGAACTGATAACTGACGATAGGCATAATACCAACTAGTCAGTTCCCTACGAGTCCTGTCCAGTGTACTCATAACCCAACGAGCACCCGCATACTATCTCAAGTACGACGTACTGACGGCTGTGGAACCGACCGTCTCCCACACTGGGATGAGAAGCGCATGCACTAGTCTACTCCGGAGTATCGATGCCCTGTCTCGATAGTCCTGCGACTAGGGACCTGCATAAGGATGTGCTTATAGATTACCCAGCCCCACCAGTGTGACAGCCATCACAATGCTGGTAATCAAGCAAAGATCCTAAGGGCTCCACTAATGTGCATAAGTGATATACAAAAATAAACACATGTACACATTGAAGCAGAAACAAACCAAGTAGCATACTACTATTTTGAGCAAGATTGTATATACAAGGTGAATATCCCAAGCTTCCATTAAGTAATATACAAACCAGTATGATACAGTAATGGCCTTTAGGGCATATACACCAACAATCTCCCACTTGCACTAAGGCCATGTACTGGCGTATCGAAGACCTATCATCTCGATCAGCCGCTCGAACTGAGTCTGGGGCAAGGCCTTGGTGAATGGATCTGCCGTGTTATCTTCTGAAGCGACTCTCCGAACCTCGATCTCCCTGATCAGGTGATACCGCCTTAAGATGTGTCTGGATCTCTGATGGGACCTGGGTTCCTTCGCTAAAGCTATAGCCCCGTTGTTGTTGCAATACAGAGGTATTGGATCAACAATGGACGGAACCACCTGAAGCTCTTTCAAGAACTTCCTCATCCAGACAGCTTCTTTTGCGGCATCAGATGCAGCGATGTATTCCGCTTCCATCGTCGAGTCTGCAACGGTTTCTTGTTTGGAACTCTTCCAACACACCGCCCCTCCATTGAGGGTAAAGACAAAACCCGACATGGACTTGGAAACATCCTTGTCACTCTGGAAGCTGGAGTCAGCAAAGGCCTCGATCTGGAGGTCTTTTCCGCCATACACCAAGAACATCTCCTTAGTCCTTCTCAGGTACTTGAGAATGTTCTTTACCGCTATCCAGTGTTTCTCCCCAGGGTTTGACTGATACCGGCTTACCACACTCAGTGCATAAGCTACATCCGGTCTGGTACACAACATTGCATACATTATAGAGCCTACCGCAGAAGCGTAAGGTATAATAGACATGCGATCCCTCTCCAAATCAGTCTTAGGAGACATCTCTTTAGAGAGGGTGATCCCGTGACAAGCCGGTAGGTTACCGCGCTTGGAATCTTCCATACTGAATCTCTTCAGTATAGTGTCGATATACCTGGACTATGAAAGTCCTAATATCCTCTTGGATCTATCACGATGGATTCGGATCCCCAGGATGTATGAGGCATCACCCAGGTCTTTCATGGAGAACCTGTACGACAAGAACCCTTTGACAGATTGTAGCATAGGAATGTCATTTCCTATTAAGAGAATGTCATCCATGTATAAAACGAGGAATACTACAGTTCTCGCTACAAATCTACTATAGATGCATGGTTCATCTGGATTTTTGATAAAGCCAAATTTCTTGACCGTCTCATCAAAACAGATGTTCCAACTCCGCGATGCCTGCTTTAGTCCATAGATGGACTTAAGCAACTTGCACACCTTTCCGCTGCTCCCACTCTGAATGAAACCCTCTGGCTGGTCTATATAGACACACTCCTCTAAATTTCCATTTAGAAAAGCGGTCTTTACGTCCATTTGCCAGATCTCATAATCGTGGAAGGCAGCAATGGCAAGAAGGATCCGAATGGATTTCAGCATAGCCACTGGAGAAAAGGTTTCGTCATAGTCCAAGCCAGGTCTTTGACGGAAACCCTTTGCTACAAGTCTAGCTTTATAGGTCTCAACCTGTCCATCTACACTAATCTTCCTTTTGAAGATCCACTTGCATCCTACGGGTTTTACCCCGTCTGGAGCAATGTCCAACGTCCATACTTTGTTGGTGTACATGGACTCCATTTCGGTCCGCATTGCATCCAGCCATTTCACTGAGTCAACGCTCTGAACGGCCTGCTGGAAGCTAGTAGGCTCATCATAATCTATGATGCAATCCTCTCTATCCCCGTCTATGAGAAAACCGTAGTATCTCTCGGGCGGATGAGACTTCCTGCTACTCCTGCGGAGCGGCGTAGGAATGTCCTGTTCTTTTGAACCCTCTGGTTCCACTAAACTTTCAGTAATAGTCTGTGGTTCTGGAATTTCTTCCAGTTCTACTGTGCTCCCACTAATTTCCTTTTCTAAGAACTGGTATTCTAGAAAGTGGGCATGACGAGAAACAAGGACTTTTTGTTCCTTTTCGCAGTAGAAGAAATATCCCTTGGAATTCTTTGGATATCCCACAAACTTACACAGTACTGAGCGTGCCTCGAGCTTGTCCGCATGCTGCTTTTTGACAAAAGCTGGACTTCCCCATGTCTTAATGTGATTAAGATGGGGTCTCTTCCCACACCACATCTCATATGGTGTAGTAGGCACAGTCTTAGTAGGAACTCGGTTCAAAAGGTATGCAGCTGATTCTAGCGCATACCCCCAAAATGATCGCGGCAACTCAGCGTTACTCATCATGGACCGTACCATATCCAATAGGGTTCGGTTCCGTCTCTCCGATACACCGTTATGTTGCGGAGTGTATGGAGGAGTAAGCTGAGAGAGAATTCCGTTCTCTTTTAGATAGTCCAGGAACTCGGCACTTAAGTATTCTCCACCTCGATCCGATCTTAGAATCTTGATACTTTTGCCGGTCTGTTTTTCTACTTCACTCTTATATTCCTGAAACTTTCTAAAGGTTTCGGACTTATGTTTCATTAAGAAGACATAACCGTACCTTGAGAAGTCATCCGTAAAAATGATGAAGTAAGAATAACCGCTTCGCGCATGTGTAGACATTGGACCGCACACGTCGCTGTGTACGAGTCCCAAGAGCTCGCTCGCTCTTACTCCGTGTACAGTGAACGGAGTCTTTGTCATCTTTCCTTTGAGACAGGATTGACAAGTGGCATACGATTGATATTCGAACGGATTCAAATATCCTTCTGTATGTAACTTCGTCAACCTTCTCTCATTGATGTGACCCAGTCTACAATGCCATAAGAAAGTCTGATTTATTTCCGAAGACTTTCTTTTGTGTGTATTCTGGACGTTGAAAATCTGTGGTTGGTTTAATACGTATATACCATTACTCAATGTACCTGACCCAATCAAGACTTGATTAAGGTGAATGTTTACAACATTACTTACAAACGCAAATTCATAACCTTCTTTAGAAACTAAAGATACAGAAATGATATTACAAGTTGCGTTGGGTACAAAAAAGCAATTACGCAAAACCAAAACATGTCCATCTGACATTCCCAGGTGATAGTCCCCCACGGCTTTAGCATCCATGCTAGCTCCGTTCGCAACTCTGAGGGTCATGTCACCTGAATTCAAAACCCTACGGTTTCTCAACGCCTGCAAAGAATTACAGATATGAGATCCTGATCCGGTATCCAATACCCAGGAAGTAGAGTTTATTGAAAGACTGTTTTCAATAACATACACACCTGAAGCTGAAGCTGCAACATGTATCAATTCCTGTGTTCTGGCCTTCCAGGCCCTGCAATCATTCTTCCAGTGTCCTTTCTTATGACAATAGAAGCATTCTTCCTTATCCACAAGCTTCTCCGCTTTCTTTGTTGCTTTAGGTTTTCCCTTCGTATCCACTTTACTAACACCGCCCCTTGGTTTGGCGGGGGCTTTCTTCTTCTTTCCCTTGGCTTTCGCCTTGGACCTAGAAGAAGATGATCCTCCTACAAACAATATGGATGTTTCCCTACTTTTCTGTAGGGTGCCCTCTGCGCTCCTCAGCATGTTGAGGTGCTCTGAAAGTTCAACCTCTTTTTCTTGTAAGTTGAAGTTCAGTATAAACTGGGCGTAAGTGGAAGGAAGGGACTGGAGAACTAAGTCCGTATAGAGCTCACTCTCCAATGTGGTCCCTAGGTCCGCGAGCTCCTCAATATAGCCGATCATCTTTAGCACGTATTCTGCTACTGATGATCCGACGGCCATCTTTGCCGAAAATAACTTTTTCGACGCTTCGTATCTTGCAATACGAGATTGCTCTCCATACAGTTCTTTTGTATGAAGAAATATGGATTCCAAGTCCATATTCTCGTGCCTCCTCTGATGTTCATTGTCCATAGAGGCAAGTACGAGGCAATTGGCCTTCGCGCTATCAATCTCCCAAGTCTTACGAATTTCCTTATCTGCGACGCTGGAAATGGGACCAGGGACAGGGGGAGCTTTGGTGGTAAGAAGATACCCCAGCTTGTCGTAAGTGATTGCCATCTTGACATTCCTGAACCAATCTTTGTAGTTTGGCCCTGTCAGTATGTTTTTATCTAGGAGTAACTTAAGTCCAGTCATGTCGATTGGTCGCTGCAATTAGGAGAGAGAGAAGAAACACTCAGCACGATGCTCTTGCAAGTTTAGAATGGTTTTTAGTTTGTCTAAACAGGATGGCTCCCACTGTTTCTCGAATCCCTCCTCAAACCAAAAAGGAAGAATTAGTCGGGATCAATCCTACCGCACAATACTTGCTTAACCGTTCAGCCAGGCCAGTGTCGGTACTTCGAGGGAGGTTTTCCAACGCTTTCGCGAAGTTCCTTAATTCAAGAACCACTTTTCCCTGGGGGCGTAGCCCCGCTAACACTTTTCTAGGCACCTACTTGGTTTATAGCATTGATCGTTTAGTGAGAAATTTCCCGAGGAGTAGCATATACTCACAGTAGGATCGGGATCCAAATATCATCGCGTAACGAAACTGAAGGAATCCTACCAGAATCATCACACTCCAAATGGTATGCAAATCTAGCAAGTTTCAGTACTTATGAAACTCCCGATGTGGATTTTTGCCCCATGCTCTTATGACCTTGACTTTGGCCAAAATATCATAAGTCACATGTCAAGTTCTACCCGTCATTATCCAGGTTAATTTGGATCCATCCGTACCTATCCTTGACTTTGGCCAAAATGGCAATACGACTGTCCCAAACCAACACATCTATCTATGCTACACATGAACACCCAATAGCTACCAATCACTATGCCTTGACTTTGGCCAACATACATAGCTTTGAATACTATTGACTATTCATGTGAAACGACGGAGGACTACGAACGGTTTTGCCTAAACCGTGAACGTAGTGAACTTGATATAGTCGATGGAACGAGATAGCTTTTAAAAGGAGTGGCTCAAGCTCCGCATTTAAAAGTTGGTTTTGAAAAGAACCGAGTGGTTTTTCGAAAGTGTTCCAACGAATTTAGCTTGGTTTATTATCTTGCATTAGTTCTTTTAATGCGTGATATTCTTGCATTAGTTCTTTTAATGCGTCCCATCATTTAATCCTACAATTGCATAAAACAACCAAAATATGCCGTACGCTTATGCCATTCGCATTCGCCACTGGGCCCCGTCATTACCCATTAGGTTACTTAACTAACGACAGAGCGGGGGCTGGGCTAGCGCGTCTGTAAAACATAAGCAACGCCTAAATAATATCATATATAGATATATTGCAATGATAGACATTTCAGATCACAGATGAATACATTGGATATACTAGAAATCCGCAATTCGTACGAGCCTGTAACGAAAAGCAGATTACACGGTCGCGGTGAATAGCCAAAACCCCACCCAAGACCACTACGGGTGCGGCAAACTACCCGCCAAGTACCCGAAGCGAAGCAACCTCCCTCAACTCCGTGAGTAGGCCACTCGGCACTTCGGCATACCCGGTAGTTTGTGCACCCCCTCCATGGGTCTAACCTAGGAGAAAAAACAGTAAAAAGAAATTATACAATGACGGCTACAACCCCGACCCGGTTGTGCGGCCATACAAATAATATTACATCAATTTACAAATTTACATGAATTGAAAGAAAAGAAAAACTCTCGTCTCACAACCCCCGGCTATTCACCCGCGACAATCCAACATATTCATATCCACATTCCAGCAACATTACAGATCACAGATTTGTATAACCCCCACTAATCGACATATAGCGATTAGTAGACGTTCAATACAAATATCACATTACAGAAAAACCCGTCAGCTAAAGTCTTTTAGAAGTTCGATCAAAAATACGGATTTTCGGGACCCCAAATATAAAATTTTCGTTCTGGAAAATCTGGGCAGAAAACATATATTCCAAAAATCCCAAAACAACCCCAGAAACACACTGCACCAAAGATGGACCTCGGCCGAGTCAACTCGGCCGCGGAACCGCGTCGGGAGCGTGCTCCCGCCGCGTTTCCGCGGCTCTTTGACTCGATCGTTGGACCAAATTTGGTGGGTCTTCACACAAAAGCCTGAGCCGATTTTTAAGATGAAAATTATCAACTTTTGAACAGAATAAAAATCGACAGAAACTTGAAATTCTCGGGTTCGTTTTCGTGACTTTTTCTTTGATCGATCTTCTAGTTACTTGCTAACATGTTAGATAGAGTTTAACTAGGCTCTGATACCACTGTAAGTCCATGCTACCTCTCCCGGTACTTTCGGGCATGCGGAATTTGATAAAAAAAGATTTTTATAGAGGTGGTAACATGGACTTAAAACCCGGATCTTTGTTAAACATCTAACTAACAACCTAACTAGGAGTCGTTAACTACTCGGTTAGGGGGTTTATACCTTGCTTGTCTTGAACTCCTTCGTCTTCAAACTCTGATGGTGGTCCGGATCGACTTCTTCCCGTCGTCTCCTTACGCCGAAAATAGATCCACCTGAAAGCTCCAACCTTTGGCTCCTTCTTCGAACTTTGAAGAAACAAGTTCACTCGGTTTGCTAAACCTTGTGAACTAGAGTGAGTAGAGAAGAGTTTGTATGGGATTTTATCTATGGTTCTTGATTCTCAACTCATGAGACAAATGAACCATAGAGTCAAGAGAGGGAGAAAGAGGAAGAGGGTGAAAGCAAGGGCAAGAGAGCTCAAGAACAAGAGAGAGAATGAGCAAGTGAGAATGAGCCTCTCTTTTGTCTTTCACCCTCTCATAATCCAAAACAATGATAACACATCATACCAATCAAGTGTTATGTGATGGTTGAAGCAACCATAGCCATATCATTTCATGCACTCATTTTGCACAAAAGAGCAAGCAAGCAAAAGTCTTTGCCATGAAATGATAGCTATGGTTATCATGATGGTCAACTAGTCAAGCCTAGTCAACCGGTCAACAAGTCAACAAAGTCAACAAGTCAACAAAGTCAACAAGTCAACAAAGTCAACCCCTCAACAACCATGTCACCATAATACTTAATTAATATAATTGTTAATCATATATCATATTTTCATTAGGGTTGAGCAATAGTCAACAGCCAACGGTCAACGGTCAACAACCCTAATGAGAATCCTCTGCCTCTGTCTCTCCGTCAACTGTGCATACACACCCGCATCCGCGTTCCGAGGAACACGAACACATACTGGATAAATCCAATCCCAAAAGGTACACTAGGATCTGGCTTAAACCAAAGCCCGCTAGTGTAAACTGTCCGGACACTGTACGTGCACAAGTGCACGGATGTGACCGAACCCTGTCGCAAAACCATGCGACCTGTCGCAAAACCATGCGACCTCTACTCTTTTGCCTAAAGGTGAATAGCTTTCTGTGTGGGACTCTAAAGACTCGACACTACGCTGGCAGTGGGTTTAACCACAGACCGCAAGCGGCACTAGCTGTGTGTAACGGTCCCCAGGTAGTGCCGACAAGAAGACCGACGAGGCGAAACCCATCTGAACTCCTACTGAGCCTGAATGTGACATTCTCCGTACAGTCCGGTCTGTTCGTCTGATACATCGCATGGCGGGCCTAGGGGGCGGTAAACGTCAGTCCCCCAATAGCGGTACAAGTCGTGTCGGAGTGAAGCCCAAAACACCCTGAGATAACACTGGAAGCCTACCAGTATATCTCGTTTGCCCTGGCCAGGGACTACTCGTGTAATGGCTCTCCTAGACACAGCGCGATGTCAACCCCCAATACCGGGAGAGACGAATCCTGTCTAACCGTCACTGCCTCCAAGTGCTTCGGGACTGCACCCAACCACTACCTGTTTGCACGACTCCTTTGAGCCGTGGTAGGGTAGTGATCAAAGTACAGTGGGAACACACTCGAGGCGAAGTGACAGTGTCAAGTCAGCGGACTAAGCTGTACTCATGTCACCTGGGAACTGATAACTGACGATAGGCATAATACCAACTAGTCAGTTCCCGACGAGTCCTGTCCAGTGTACTCATAACCCAACGAGCACCCGCATACTATCTCAAGTACGACGTACTGACGGCTGTGGGACCGACCGTCTCCCACACTGGGATGAGAAGCGCATGCGCTAGTCTACTCCGGAGTATCGATGCCCTGTCTCGATAGTCCTACAACTAGGGACCTGCATAAGGATGTGCTTATAGATTACCCAGCCCCACTAGTGTGACAGCCATCACAATGCTGGTAATCAAGCAAAGATCCTAAGGGCTCCACTAATGTGCATAAGTGATATACAAAAATAAACACATGTACACATTGAAGCAGAAACAAACCAAGTAGCATACTACTATTTTGAGCAAGATTGTATATACAAGGTGAATATCCCAATCTTCCATTAAGTAATATACAAACCAGTATGATACAGTAATGGCCTTTAGGGCATATACACTAACATACCGTACAGTCCGGTCTCTTCGTCTGATATGTCGCATATCATGTCTAGAGGTGGTAAACGTCAGACCCCAGTAACGTGATAAGTTATGCCGATGTCTGGACTATAACAGGTTGAGAAACTACTGATAACTCTTATCGGTAAATCCCGGCAGCAGCCCTGTCCAGAGACTACCAGTTATAGCCAATCGAGTATAGCGCAACATCAACCCCCAATACCAGGAGAGACAAACCCCTTCCAATCGCTCATTGCCTTCATGCGACTCAGGACTGTACCCAAAATCCACCTGTTTGCACGTCTCCTTTGAGCGTGGTAGGGAGGAAATCAAAGCATAGTGAGAGCCGCACAAGGCTCTATGACGATCTCGGGTCTACAGACTAACCTATACCAGTGTTACCAGGGGACTGCTATCTAACGATAGGTATACTACCATATAGGAGTCCTCGGCGAGACCTAGTCGGTGTACCCATTCTCCAATGAGCACTTGTGTACAATCTTTAATGTCACACACCAATGGTTGTGGGATCAACCAATGCCCTCTGAGGGATAAGAAACGTACACACTAGTCTACTCTAGAATATCGATGCCCTAGTCTCGATATTCTCTCGACTAGGAACTTATTAAAGAATGTACTTTTGGACCACCCAGGCCCCACTAGTATGATCTCATCATAGTCCTGGTAGTCAAGTACATATCCTAAGGCCTTTATCAACATATAAGAGACAGACAGTATAAATACCAATCTACATGTTAAGATAAAGGTAACCTGATAGCATACTATCATGTCGAGCAAGGAAGTCCTCTATATATATGTCCAAGCATCCACTATATCAACAATAATGGCCTTTAGGGCATACATATTCCTAACAATCTCCCACTTGCACTAAAGCCGGTTGTTGTAGTATCTCATACCCAACGTCCTAAAAGTCTCTCGAATAGCATCTGGGGGATGGCCTTGGTGAGTGGATCCGCTGTGTTATCCTTTGTGTCAACTCTCCTGATCTTGATCTCCTGAAGATCATATATCTCCCTGATCAGGTGATACTGTCTAAGAATATGTCTGGATCACTGACGGGACCGAGGTTCCTAGGCCAAAGCCATAACTCCATTGTCATCACAATACACAGGTATTGGATGCTCAATGATAGGAACCAAGTTCATCACATGAAATTTTTCATCCAGACAACCTCTTTGGTAGCATCGTTGGTAGCGATGTAATTAGCTCGATCAACGAGTCTGCAACGGTATATAGCTTGGAACCCTTCCAACATACCGTCCCTCCACTGAGGGTGAAGACAAAACCCGAGATTGACTTTCAGTCGTCCTTATCATTCTGGAAGCTCGAATCGGTAAATTAGTCTATCTGGAGTTTACTGTTACCATACACCAAGAACATCTCTTTAGTCCTTCTCAAGCAATTAAGAATGTTCTTCAGCTGTCCAGTGGTTTTCCCAAAGATCTTTTCAATACTTATTCACTACACCTAATGAGTAAGCTACATCTGGTTTGGTACATAACATCGCATACACGATTGACCCGTCTGCCAAAGCATAGGGTATCCCTTGTATGCGAGCCCCCTCCAAATCAGTCTCGAGAGACTTCTCTTTGGAGAGAGTGGTTCCTGAACAAGCGGGTACATTACCACACTTAGAATTATCCATACTAAACCCCTTTAACATGGTGTCTATGTACCTGGATTGGGACAATCCCAAATCTATTTAGATCTATCTCTATAGATCTATATCTCCAGGATGTAGGAGACATCAGTTAGATCTTTCATGGAGAACCTGTATGATAAGAGGTGCTTGACCAAGTGTAGCATAGGAACATCCTTTCCTATCAAGAGTATGTCATCCGCGTACAATATGAGGAAGGCAACCATACTTTCTACCACCTTCTTATTTATACATGGTTCATCTACCTTTTTGATAAAGTCAAACTCTTTGACAGCATCATCAAAACAGATGTTCCATCTCCGCGATGCCTTCTTAAACCCATAGATGGATTTAAGCAGCTTGTACATGCTTACGCTGCTCCCACTGTCTACGAATCCCTCTAGCAGCGTCATATACACGCTCTCTTCTAAATCACCATTTAGAAAAGCGGTTTTGACATGCAGTCTGCCAGATTTCGTAGTCATGGTATGCAGCAATGGAAAGTAGGATCTTGATGGAGTTAAGCATAGCTGTGAAAGTCTCAACTTTTCTATCTACACCAAATTATCTTTCTCAAAGATTCTCTTGCTCCCGATGGGTTTTACCCCTTCAGGAGCAACATCGAAAGTCAATACTTTGTTGGGGTACATTGATTCCATCTCAGATCGTATAGCATCCAGCCATTTCACATAGTCTCCACTTGTGATGGCCTACTCGAAACTAGTTGGGTCATCATCTCCATGATGCAATCCTCGCTCCCACCATCTATAAGAAAACCGTAGTATCTCTTAGGTGGATGAGAAACCCTACTAGATCTGTGGAGTTGCTTCGGTTTGTCAGGGACTATTGAATCTTCCGGTTCCACCAAATCGTCAGTTATAGTTTGCGTTGTTGGAACTTCTTCCTGTTCTACCTCATTGCCACTAATTTCTTCGACAAGAAATTCCTTTTATAAAAAGGTGGCATGTCGAGAAACAAAACATCTTTTGTTCCTCGGTGTGGTAGAAGATATAACCTCGCGAATGGTTGGGATATCCTACAAACTTGAACAGAACTGACCTTGCTTCGAGCTTGTCCGGATTTTGCTTTTCAACATAGGCCGGACAACCCCATATCTTAACTCGTTTAAGAGATGGTCTCTTCCCATTCCATATCACATATGGAGTGGTAGGCAACGGATTTGATCGGAAATCTATTCAATAGGCATACATCTTCTCAAGTGTATGTCCCTGAAAGGAAATAGGCAACTCAGCAGTACTCATCATAGAGCGCACCATATCTCATTGGGTGTGATTCCTCCACCCCGATATACCGTTGTGCTGTGGTTTATACAGAGGAGTAAACTGAGAGAGAATTTCATTCTCTTTTAAATAGTATCGGAATTCCGTGCTCCAGTATTCTTCTCCTCGATCATATCGATGGATTTGAATACCTTTACACATCTGGTTTTCATCTTCGTACTTATACTCCTTGAAATTCTCAAAAGATTCAGATTTGTGTTTCAACAAGAATACATGTCCGTATCTTGAGAGAACATCGGTGAATATAATAAAGTATGTGGAACAATCCCTAGCATGTGTAGACATAGGACCGCATACATCACCATGTATCTGTCCAAGAGTTCAGTCGCTCTTTCTCCATTTCCATTAAACGGAGATTTGGTGACCTAGTCTTTAAGACATGACTAGCTAGTTTCATAAGATGTAAATTCGAATGGATTCAAATATGCATCCTTATGGAACTTTAGCTAGTCTTGTTTCATCAATATGACCCAGTCTACAATACCACAAGAAGAATTCGTTCATTTCTGAACTGTTCCTCTTGTGTGTGTTTTGTACGTTAGAACTGTGTTTTGATTCAGAACGTATACACTATTATACAACATACCTTACCAAATAAACACTTGATTTAGGAAAATATTCACAATATTATTGGTACGAAATAACAGTTGCTAAGAATCATTGTATTACCAGTTGGTAACATCAGGTGATATCTGCCAACTGCTTTGGATGCAACAATTGCACCATTCTCTACTACTAAAGACGTATCACCCTTTCCCAGTTTTCCACCTGTCTATCGCCCATGTAACAAATTAAATGTGTGGGATCCTGATCCGGTATCCAATACCCAGGACGTAGAGGTAACTGAGAAACCGTTCTTGGTTACGAACACACCCGAAAACAATGCATCAACATGCTTATTCTTCGTTTGGGTGGCGTGGGAATCCGTATATTCCCTTATTTCTTGCTCAGACTTATGACAATCATAAGGTAGAGCGGAACCTAGACCAGTATAATAAGTAGGTTCGGTCAATACATCCATATTATTATCTTGATTAAGGCATTTCATTGGTCGCTACCAGGAGAGAGAGAAGGGTAATCACTTTGCGTGCGCTCTTTTCAAGATTAGATTGGTTATTTTATCTAATTAGGATGGCTCCCACTGTTTTTATCAAATGTTCCTTCAAACCCTAAAAGGTAAGATTAGCCGGGATTAATTACACTATACAGGTTCACCAATCGTTCGGCCAGGCAGGTATCGGTACTCTGAGGGAGGTTCCCCATGCTTTCGCATGGACCTAATTAAAATAAACCTTGTTTCCCTAGAGGCATAACCCCATTGACACCTTTCTAAACACCTACTTGATTAGCTAATTAAAAAGTGCAAAATTCTCCTAGGAGTAACTCTTACTCGAAGTGGGTATCGGGATCCAACTATCATATAGAAGGTATGCAATCTCATTGCAAATTTCAACACTTGAAATTCGCGATAATGGTTTTTATCCCTAGCTTCCTATGACCTTGAGGGATGTCAACAAACTATAGACCTCTAGTCAAGTTCAACCCGTTCATTTCTTGATTGATTTAAACTCACCCGCACGATCCTTGACTGAGGTCAACAAGGCCGTATGACTACCCTAATCCAATCGCATCATATGCGGCAGATAAGCACTAACCAGCTACCATACACTACGTCTTGACGGAGGTCAACAAACGCAGCACGAATACTAAATAGTACTTATCTGAAATGACGAAGGGCTACGCAGGTTTTTAAGAAAACCATGAGCGTAATGAACTTGATATCGTTGTAGAATCTAATGATTTTGAAATGGAGTGTTTTTTTGATACTTTTGCTAGTTTTGCTAAAAAGGTCACTGTCGGTGAAGGGATCTCGGCTCTTTCCTCATCGAATGAGGTGCAGGATATTCAGGAATGCCACTATGCAAAGCAAGAACTAGAGAAGAAAAAAGAAAAAACCGAGTGGGCTATAGCATTTGCTAGTTTCGCTAAAGAGGTCACTCCCAGTGAAGGGATCTCAGCTCTTTCCTCATCAAACGAGGTGCTGGATATTCATCAAGGAATACCACTATGCAAAGCAAAATCTAGAGCTACCCTTTTTGAAAATTTGATTCTACAACATTTTTAGGTTTCTTTCTTTTCATTAATCTCATTAATGAAATCCCATCATTTAATATTTCCTAAACATTACAGAAAAATGAAACGAAAATAGAACGTACGCTTATGACATCTGCATTTTCCTCGGAGCCCCGCCATGCACCGTTAGGTTACGTAACTACCGGCAAAGCGGGGGCTGGACTAGCGCGGGTGAAAAACATAAGCATCGTTTATTATATATCATATATATAATAGTACATTCGTCTCACGCAGTTATATGATCAACATCACAGAATCAAGCAGCAGAAGCAATATATGAAATATTGGATATACTAGGATGTCCGTGTTTTAAATTTAGCCAGTAATGTAAAACACGGATTTCACGGTCATGATGAATAGCCAAACCCACATCCCTAGACCCCTACGAGAGCGACAAGTAACTCTGCCAATTCTAGAGTTAGGAAACCCGGTCTCAACTTCTTGAGATGGTCCCCTACTGGACTCTAGAACCCGGTTACTTGTGCTCCCTGCCTTGGGTCTATCCTAATGCGGAAAAGTAAATAATATATAACAATGGTAACATCATCCTCAACCCGGAAGTGCCCCAATAAAAGAATATTACATATAGATTTTACGTGAATGAAAATAAAAACTCTCATCTCACATAGAACCCCCGGCTATTCTTTCATGACGATCCAATAAATCATATCAACAACAACACATGATATCACATATCATCAATGTAAGTAAATATGCGTATCCCTAAAACTTGTTGACATATAACAACGAAATTGGGATACCTCACATATTACACATACGGTCTTAGAAAAGAAAACAGAAAACTACAATAATTAGAATCCGTAATATTCATAGACATCATAAACCCGGAATATCTTATATTCCGGATTTCATGCCTAACTTATAAAACTTGCATTTTAGTCTCAAATTGAAAACGCTTTTCAATTGGTTGTCGGGTAATTCAACAAGATTCCCAACTTAGTGATCGCGTACAATATGCAATTGCGAAAGAGTTTTGATCCGTATCAAAATTTCGTGGCAATCGATCAATTGAGGCTAAACGGCTAGGTTTACAATATTCTAACTAGTTTTCATAAAACTAATTAATCCAGATTCTAATAATTGTATCACACATCACAAAAGTTGTAAAGTAACCGCGACATTAGAATTTTGCACGCAATTAGCAAACTTAACCAATTTTCCCAAGACATGAAAAATCAAGTGAGCTAAAGATCCAAAACCGATCGTTTTAATCCAATCCGGGAGTCGAAATGAACTCAAAACCCGCCCGAATCTTCGCAGAGGCGAAGATTCCAAAGTTAACTGTCGAATGGGGGGCTTCAGGGGGTACCCACCCTCGGGGGACACAACGAAGTGGCCCCCTAGGGTAGGCAGACCCGAGAGCACCCAGTTGGGGTGCTCTCGGGTCACCTACCCCCAAGGCCGCCATGTGGTGCTCTTGGGGTGTGGGTCCGGCCTCTGGTCCCCCTCGGGGTGTCCCTGAGGTGCGCACGCTCTATCCTACGGCTTCTTGGTTCAAACCATGAGCCCGCTGGGTGTGCAAACAAATCAAAACATCATTTTTGAAGCTGTTTTTATCGGCAGTTTTTGCGCAACAAAAATGGCGGATTTCTAACGTCGCTACAAGTTACCGTAATGTTCTAGCTTAGCTCTGATACCATGAAAGTATACCCTAGCACCACCATGAGGTTCTTGTGGCACCAAGCATGCCCAATTTTAATTTTTAGTAGTGCTAAGCTAGACTAAACAAGATCTTTGCTAGAATATTAGGGTTTGCTATGATGACGTGAACAACTAGAGAAAGTGAAAGATGGCTATACCCTCGTAGATCAAGTCCTTCACTTCACATGCTTTGTGTAGTAGTCACGCGACTCCACTAGGCTCCACTTAAGGCTTTGGACGAGCTTCCTCCGATGGCCTTCGTGCCGCAGATGATCCACGTGAAGTCCCTCCACCTTAAGCTACCTCTACACTAAACTCTTTAGTGTAGTAAACACGCTACACTCAATCACTAGTCAAGTGTAGGATGGTGAAGTAGGGGATGTTAAAAGCTCACAAGTTTGTGTTCAAGCTTCATGGTTCACATCACATGTGAGGATTGAAGCTTGAAATATAGCAATTGAGGAAGAAGAAGAAGCTAGAGAGCAACCATGGGAGCAACTCAAGAAAATGGCTAAGTGTTGAGAATGAACTAAGAATTAATGGCAACTCTTGACCCCTACTCATTCAAACATGGAATTTTGCAATATAAAATTGCAACCATGCTTGAATAGTGAGTCAAGATGAATAAACTATGACTAAAGCCCATGCTTGCAACCATGCTTGCCTCAAGTGGAGCCTAGTAGAGTCGCGGGACTACTACATGGAGCATGTGAAGTGAAGGACTCGATCTACGAAGGTATAACCATCTTTCATAAGAGTCCTCGGCGAGTCCTGTTCGGTGTACCCATTCTCCAATGAGCACATGTGTACAATCTTCGATATCACACACCAATGGTTGTGGGATCAACCATCGCCCTCTAAGGGA
The DNA here is from genome assembly GCA_030015575.1 of Agapanthus africanus. Classification (NCBI taxonomy): domain Eukaryota; kingdom Viridiplantae; phylum Streptophyta; class Magnoliopsida; order Asparagales; family Amaryllidaceae; genus Agapanthus; species Agapanthus africanus. The sequence goes on from JASDDO010000029.1 coordinate 294,895,108, forward strand.
TAATAAACGTACATACTAGTCTATTCTGGAATATCGATGCCCTATTCTCGATATTCCCTCGACTAGGAACTTATTAAAGGATGTACTTTTGGTCCACCGTGGCCCCACTAGTATGATCTCATCATAGTCCTGGTAGTCAAGTACATATCCTAAGGATTTATCAACATGTAAGAGACAGACAGTATAAATACCAGTCTACATGTTAAGATAAAGGTAACCTGATAGCATACAATCATGTCGAGCAAGAAAGCCCTCTATATATGTCCAAGCATCCACTATATCAACAATAATGGCCTTTAGGGCATACATATTCCTAACAGATTAGTAGAGTTGCACATATTTTGTATCTTGTTATTGTAGTTTGTGGACATGAAGTATTGGATCATCGTGATTGAATAGCCGGGGAGATGTGAGAAGAGTGTTCTTTTCTTTCATTCATATATTTGTAAAAGTGATGTAATATTCTTTTGCGGGGAACATCCGGGTTGAGGTTGTAGCCACCATTGTATTATTCATTTACTTTTTCTGCGCCTAGTATAGCTCCAAGATGGGGTGCACAAACTACCGGGTTCTTGAAGTGCCGAGTGGCCTATTCATTTCATTGAGGGAGGTTGCTTCACTTCGGAGATTTGACGGGTAGTTTGCCGCACCCATAGGGGTCTAGGGTGAGGGTTTGGCTACTCATCACAATCGTGGAATCCTGTTTTCGTTAGAGGCTAAAACAAAACACGGAAATCCTAGTATATCCAATATTTTCATCTGTGTTGCTTCTGCTGTGATCTGTGATGACTATTATTGCATAAGACGAATGGCTATATATATTATATATAATAAACGTTGCTTATGTTTTGCACCCATGCTATCCCTGCCCCCGCCCTGCCGTAATTTAAGTAACCTTACGGTGAAGACCCAGGGCCCCATGGCTAATGCGGATGGTATAAGCTTATATTCTACTTTCGTTTCTTCTGCAATAATAGGGTTAAATGATGAGACAACATTTATTTTGATTAGTGTAATGAAAACAAACCAAAAGCTTAAATCTTTGGACCAATTTAAAAACATTCGGCTTTCTTTAAAAACATCCTTTAAATGCGGAGCCTAAACCACTCCTTTTAAAAGCTATCAGGTTCCTTCGACAATATCAAGTTCGTTACATTCACGGTTTTCGCCAAAACCAGCCGTAGCCCTTTGTCATTTCAGATGGGTATCCACTAGTATTTAAGCTATGTATTTTGACCTTCGCCAAGGTATAGTGATTGGTAGCTATTGGGTATTCTTCTGTACCATAGATAGATGCGTTATTTAGGACAGGCGTACAACTATTTTAGCCTTCGTCAAGGGTTTGTACGAATAGGTCTAGATTAGCCTGGACAATGATGGGTAGAACTTCACTTGCATCTTATGATATTTTGGCCTTCGTCAAGGTCATAAGCGCCTGGGGAAAAAATCCACATTTGGAGTTTCAAAAGAAAAGAAAACTAGGTAGTTTTGCATACTATCTCGAGTGAGATGATTTTGGTAGGATTCCTTTAAAGTTATCACACAATGATAGTTGGATCCCGATCCTACTGTGAGTAATTATTATTCCTCTTCAGAAGAGTTTTTTCACTTTACGATCAATGTTATTAACCAAGTAGGTGTCTAGAACGGTGCTAGCAGAGCTACGCCTCCAGGGAAAAGAAGTTATTTAATTAAGCAACTTCGCGAAAGTATTGTAAAACCTCCCTCGAAATACCAACACTACCCTGGCAGAAAGGTTAAAGTAAGAATTGTAGGGTGCGATTAATCCTGACTAATTCTTATTTTATGGTTTGAAGGAGGATTCGAGGAAATGATGTAAGTCCATGTCACGCACCCCACGAACTTGCGGGGAGACGGAATATATGAAAAACGATTATCAAAGCTTCATAACACGGACTTGAGCGCATGAATCGTATCTAAACCATTGCTAACTATCTACTAAAGGTCTAACTACTCGGATTCGAAGTTATACCTCACGTTACATGTCCTTTGGGTCTTCATCGCTGTCCTCCAATCCTCGTAGGCTCCTTGAAACATCGGCACCTCTACGGCCTCCTCGAGTCAAGGACGATCCACCCGAAAGCTCCTATGCCAAGCTTAATCTCAAACTTGAGATAACTAGGTTGCTTAAAGTGCTAATCAAAACTACCTAGGGGATATAGAGTGAGGTTATGGATGTATTAGTCTAGCTAACCCTTGATCTCAACTCATGAGAGATTAGGGTTAGGGTTTGAAGAATGAGAGAGCTTGAGGAGAGAGAAGGTGAAGATGATAATGAAATGAGATAATGATCTATCATAATATATATGAAGCATTTTTTATTTATCCAAAAATGAAATAATAGAATTGACAACCATGCTTCATAAATATCTATGAGTGATTCATCTCCATGAGTCATTAAGCATTTATGATGCATTAATGACATGGATGAATCACACAAATGAGTCACTAATCTCATTTAATGCAATGCCACCTTACCCCTCAAGTCACCACTCTTCTAGAAGCTTCCCGAAAAATTACGAGAATGCCCCTCCAATCCATGGAAACACGGAAAAACTTTAGACTGTATAAATCCAATAACCCGATACTAGAATCTGGCTTAAACCAAAGCCGGCTAGTAAAAACTGTCCGAAAAGTCGTACGTGCGTAAACACACGTACGCGTGCGAACCCTTGTCGTAAAACCATACGACCTCTATATTGTTTCGCCTGGAGCAGGGAAACTCTCTGTGTGGGACTCTAAAGACTCGACACTACGCTGGCAGTGGGTTTAACCACAGACCGCAAGAGGCACTAGCTGTACGTAACGGTTCCCAGGTAGATGTCGATAAGAAGGCCGATGAGGAAACTCATCCGAACTCCCACTGAGCCTGATGTGACAATCTTTATACAGTCCGGTCTGTTCTTCTAAGACTATCGCATATCAAGCCTAGGGGGCGGCAAGCGTCAGTCCCCTATTAGCTGTATAAGTCGTGTCGGAGTGAAGCCCATTACACCCTGAGAAGCTACTGGAACCTACCAGTATATCTCGCTTGCCCTGGCTAAGGACTTTGCGTAATGGCTTTCTGACATAGCGCGATATCATCTCCCAATACCGGGAGAGACGAATCCTGTCTAACCACTACTGCCTCCAAGTGCTCGGGACTGCACCCAACTGCTACCTGTTTGCACGACTCCTTTGAGCCGTGGTAGGGTAGCAATCTAAGTACAGTAGGACACACTCGAGGCGAAGTAGCAGTGTCAAGTCTGCGGACTATGCTGTACTCATGTCACCTGGGAACTGTTAACTGATGATGGGTATAATACCAACCAACAGTTCCCCTGCGAGTCCTGTCCGGTGTACCCGTAACCAAATGAGCACCTGTATACTATCTCCAGTACGACGTACTGATGGCTATGGGACAGATCATCTCCCCAACTGGGATGAGAAGCATACACACTAGTCTACTCTGGAGTATCGATGCCCTGTCTCGATAATCCTACGACTAGGGACCTGTATAGGATGTTGCTTATAGACTACCCAGCCCCCACTAGTGTGACTGCCATCACAACGCTGGTAATCAAGCAAAGAACCTATGGGCTCTACTAATATCTATAAGTGATACATTACAAGAAACATATGCACATATTAAAGTAGACACAAACCAAGTAACATACTATCATTTTTAGCAAGACTGTATATACAACTGTGAATATCCTAAGCTTCCATTAAGTAATATACAATCTAGTATGATACAATAATGGGCCCTAGGGCATATACACTAACAATCTCCCACTTGCGCTAGGGCCATGAGCTGGCATATCGTAGACCTATCATCTCGAATAGCCTCTCGAACTGCGTCTAAGGAATGGCCTTTGTGAATGGATCAGCAATGTTATTCTCCGTCTCTACTCTTTTCATCTCGATATCCCGGCGATCTACGATCTCCCTGATCAGGTGATACCGTCTTAAGATGTGTCTGGACTTCTGATGGGACCTGGGTTCCTTTGCTAAACCTATAGCGCCGTTGTTGTCACAATACAGAGGTATTGGACCAACACTGGAAGGAACCACCTGAAGTTCTGTAAGGAACTTCTTCATCCAGACAGCTTCTTTTGCGGCATCGCAAGCAGCTATGTACTCCGCTTCCATTGTTGAGTCAGCAACGGTCTCCTGCTTGGAACTCTTCCAACAGACCGCCCCTCCATTGAGGGTAAAGACATAACCCGACATGGACTTCGAGTCATCTTTGTCACTCTGAAAGCCGGAGTCGGCAAAGGCCTCCATCTGGAGGTCTTTTCCGCCATATACCAAGAACATCTCCTTAGTCCTCCTCAAGTACTTGAGAATGTTCTTTACTGCTATCCAGTGATTCTCCCCTGGGTTTGCTTGATACCGGCTTACTACGCTCAATGCGTATGCTACATCTGGTCTGGTACATAACATCACATACATTATAGAGCCTACCGCTGAAGCGTAGGGTATAATCGACATGCGATCCCTTTCCAAATCAGTCTTGGGAGACATATCTTTGGAGAGGATGATTCCGTGACAAGCCGGTAGGTTACCACGCTTAGAATCTTCCATACTGAATCTTTTCAATATGGTGTCTATGTGAATATGGTGTCTATGTACCTGGACTACGAAAGTCCCAACATCCTCTTTGATCTATCACGATAGATCTGGATCCCCATAATGTAGGTGGTATCACCTAGGTCTTTCATGGAGAACTTCTGTGACAAAAAACTTTTGACTGACTGTAACATAGGAATATCATTTCCTATTAGGAGAATGTCATCCACGTACAAGACGAGGAATACTACAGCTCTCCCTACAATCTTTCTGTATATGCATGGTTCATCTGGATTTTTGATAAAGTCAAATTCCTTGACAGTATCATCAAAACAGATGTTCCAACTCCGCGATGCCTGCTTTAGTCCATAAATGGACTTAAGCAACTTGCATACTTTACCACTGCTCCCACCCTGAATGAATCCCTTTGGCTGATCCATATAGACGCTTTCTTCCAAATTTCCATTTAGAAAGGCCGTCTTTACGTCTATCTGCCAGATCTCATAATCGTGGATGGCAATATAGCAAGAAGGACCCGAATGGATTTCAGCATAGCAACAGGAGAAAAAGTTTCGTCATAGTCCAAACCAGGTATTTGACGGAAACTCTTTGCAGCAAGTCTAGCCTTATAGGTTTCAACTTGTCCATCTACACCAATCTTCTTTCTGAAGATCCATTTGCATCCTAATGGTTTTACCCCATCTGGAGCAAAGTCCAAAATCCATACTTTGTTAGTGTACATGGACTCCATTTCGGTCCGCATTGCATCCAGCCATTTTACTGAGTCACCGCTTTGAATGGCTTGCTGGAAGCTAGTAGGCTCATCATAGTCAATAGTGCAATCCTCTCTATCCCCGTCTATGAGAAAACCGTAGTATCTCTCGGGCGGATGAGACTGCCTACTACTCCTGCGGAGTGGAGTCGGGATGTCCCTTTCTTCTGAAACTTCTGGTTCTACCATACTTTCAGTTGTAGTTTGTGGTTCTGGAATTTCTTCCAGTTCTATTTCGCTCCCACTTGTTTCCTTTTCTAAAAACTGATGTTCTAGAAAATGGGCATTGCGAGAAACAAAAACCTTTTGTTCCTCTGCGTAATAGAAATAATAGCCTTTGGAATTCTTCGGATATCCCACAAACTTACACTGTACTGATCGTGCCTCGAGCTTGTCCACATGCTGCTTTTTAACAAAATCCGGACATCCCCATATCTTCAGATGCTGAAGATGGGGTTTCTTTCCACTCCATATTTGATATGGCGTGGTAGGCACAGTCTTGGTAGGAGCCCTGCTTAGAAGATATGCCGCTGATTCTAGCGCATAACCCCGGAATGATTGCGGTAACTCAGCGTTACTCATCATGGAACAAACCATATCCAATAGGGTTCGAGTCCTCCTTTCTGATACACCGTTATGTTGTGGCATGTATGGAGGAGTAAGCTGAGAGAGAATTCCATTCTCTTTTAAGTAACCCAGGAACTCGGCACTTAAGTATTCACCACCTCGATCAGATCTCAGTGTCTTTATACTCTTGCCTGTTTGGTTTTCTACTTCATTCTTGTATTCTTGGAATTTCTCAAAGGCCTCGGATTTATGCTTCATTAAGAAGACATATCCATACCTAGAGAAATCATCCGTAAAAGTAATGAAGTAGGAATAACCACCTCCCGCATGTGTAGACACTGGACCGCACACATCACTGTGTATGAGTCCCAAGAGCTCGCTTGCTCTTACTCCATGTCCAGTGAATGGAGTCTTTGTCATCTTTCCTTTGAGACAGGATTGACAAGTTGCATATGTTTGATATTCGAACGAATCCAAATATCCTTCTTTATGTAACTTAGTCAACCTTCTCTCATTGATGTGACCTAGTCTACAATGCCATAAGAAAGCTTGATTTAATTCCGGAGACTTTCTTTTAAGTGTGTTCTGGATATTGAAAACCTGAGCTTGACTCAATACGTATATGCCGTTATCTAATGTACCGGACCCAATCAAAACTTGATTTAGGTGGATGTGAACTACATCACTTGCGAATGTAAAACCATATCCCTCTCTTGAAAGTGAGGACACTGATATGATATTGCAAGTCATACTAGGTACATACAGACAGTTACGTAGAATCAATAACTGCCCACTTGTCAAACCTAGGCGATATTCTCCCACGGATTCAGCGTCCACGCTCATTCCGTTTGCAACTCTGAGAGACAAATCACCTACCTTCATAACTCTACGGTTTCTCAAAGCATGTAATGAATTACAGATATGATATCCTGCTCCGGTATCTAGTACCCAGGAAGTAGAGTTAATTGACAAACAGTTCTCAATTACAAATAACTTGAGGCTGAAGCCACAACATGCTTCAAATCCTGGCTACAGGCTTTCAAAGCCCTGCAATCATTCTGCCAATGCCTAATCCCATAACAATAGGAATGTCCCTCTTTTACTACATCCAGTCCCGAAACTTCTGCCTTTCTCTTTCCTTCTACTTCCTTGGTTTCCTTCAGGGTAGAAGGCAGAGACTGTAGAATCAAGTTAGTATCTAACCTGTTTCCCAACGTGGTTTCCAGGTCCTGGAGCTCATCAATATAGCTTGTCATTGTAAGGACGCTGTCCCCTACAGATGACCCGACAGCCATCCTCGCTTGAATTAATTCGTTCTAGGTCTCATATCTTGCGATATGAGATTGCTCTCTATATAAATCATTGTTACGGAGAAAGATGGAAACTGAGTCCATCTTCTCGTGATTTTTCTGGTATACACCATCAACTGAAGCTAACACGAGGCACTTGGCTTTTGCTTTATCCTTTTCCCTTGTCTGGCAGATATCCATATCCGTGATGGTGGAAACTGGACCTGGGACGGCGGGATCTTGAGTAGTAATAGGGTGGTCCAGCTTGTTATAGAAAATGGACATCTGGACAGACCATTGCCAGTCATATAAGTCAGATTCAGTCAATTTGTTATCTAGATGTAACCTATGTGTGGTCACAAGGTCGCTGCATTGAAAGAAAGAGAAGAAAATATTTTAGCATGATGCTGTTGCAAGTTTAGATTGGTTTAAAGTTTATCTAAACTGGATGGCTCCCACTGTTTCTCGAATCCTTCCTCAAACCATAAAAGAAGAATTAGCCAGGATTATTCTCACCGTACAATATTTGCTTAACCGTTCAGCCAGGCCAGTGTCGATACTTCGAGGGAGGTTTTCCAACGCTTTCGTGAAATTCCTTAATTAAATAATCTCTTTTCTCTGGGGGCGTAGCCCCGCTGACACCTTTCTCGACACCTACTTGGTTTATAGCATTGATCGTTAAGTGACGAATCTCCTGATAAGTAGCATGTACTCATAGTAGGATCGGGATCCAAAATATCATCGTATGATAATATTGAAGGAATCCTACCAACATTCATCAAACTCCAAAATAGTATGCTCTCTCTGCAAATTTCAGTTTCTTTAGAAATTCCCGATATAAATTTTTGCCCCATGCTCTTATGACCTTGGCTTTGGTCAAAATGTCATAAGTCACATGTCAAGTTCTACCCATCATTATCCAGGTTAATTTGAACCCATCCGTACATACCCCTGACTTTGGTCAAATGATAATACGACTGTCCCAAACTAACTCACCTAACTATGCAACAAATGAATACCCAGCAGCTACCAAACACTATGCCTTGACTTTGGCCAAAATACATAGCTTGAATACTACTGAATACCCAAATTAAATGACGGAGGGATATGAATGGTTTTGGCAAAAACCGTGAACGTAGTGAACTTGATATAATCGAAGGAACCTGATAGCTTTTTAAAAGGAGTGGTTAAAGCTCCGCAATTAAAAAATTCTGCTCTTTAAAAATAACCGAGTGGTTTCTTTTAAATTTGTTCCAACGATTGAACTTTGGTTTATTTTCTTTGCATTATAATAATGTGTCCCATCATTTATCCTATCATTGCAGAAAACAACGAAAATACCACGTCCTCTTATGCCATCCGCATTCGCCACTGGGTCCCATCACCACCCGTTAGGTTACTTAACTAACGACAGAGCGGGGGCTGGGCTAGCGCGGGTGTAAAACATAAGTGACGTCTAATAGCTATCATATATAGATATTGTACATTCGTCAGACGCAATAATAAGCATTCCAGATCACAGATGAACTTTATTGGATATACTAGCAATCCGCATTTACTTTGAGCCTGCAATAAAAGACGGATTACACGGTTGTGATGAATAGCCATTACCCCACCCTAGACCCCTACGGGTACGGCAAATTACCCGTCAAGTACCCGAAGTGAAGCGGTGTCCCTCAACAACGTGAGTAGGCCACTAAACACTTTGACGTACCCGGTAGTTTGTGTACCCCATCTTAGGTCTATCCTAGGAGCAAAAATAGTAAAAAGAAATAATACAACGGTGGCTACAACCACAACCTGGATGTGCCCCGCAAAAGAATATTACATCTCATTACATTTACATTGAATGAATGAATATTAAACACATCTCAAACCCCGGCTAATCATCACAACAGTCCAATACAGTTCATATACACAAACAGTAAACATTTCAGAAATGTGCAACCCCCTGCCAACTGACATACTAGCAGTTAGGGGAGGTTTACGAACACATTAAACATTACAGATAAAAACCCAATTAGCAAATATCTTAGAACATCGATCGACTACCATTTTCCGTGTCTACCCCAATAGCAAGCGAGCACTGAAGTAACCTGGGTATAAACAGAACATACAGGAAACCAAAACACCAACAAATATGAATAACAGAGCAAATCCGAGTCAACTCGGCGTTGACTCGACGGCGGATCCGCTGCAGAAGCACTCTATTGCCGCGGATCCGCGGCCACAAAACCGAGTTGGAACATTGTATTTTCCCAGTATTCTTATATTTCCCTGCTGTGAATTTTAAGGTATGTCAAATATTTTTTCAGACACTTTTAAAATTAACAGAAACTTGGAATTTCCGGGGTTTTGTTTTCGTGTTTTCCGTCGATCGAACTTCTAATTAGTTGCTAACAAGCTAGTAATGGTTTAGTTGGCTCTGATACCACTAGAAGTCCATGTCACGCACCCCACGAACTGGCGAGGAGGCGGAATATATGAAAAACGATTATCAAAACTTCGTAACACGGACTTGAGCGCATGAATCGTATCTAATCCATTACTGACTATCTACTTGAGATTTAACTACTCGGATTCGAAGTTATACCTCACGTTACATGTCCTTCGGGTCTTCATCGCTGTCTTCCACTCCTCGTACGCTCCTTGGAACATCGGCACCTCTACGGCCTCCTCGAGTCAAGGACGATCCACCCGAAAGCTCCTACGCCAAGCTTAATCTCAAACTTGAGATAACTAGGTTTCTTAAAGTGCTAATCTAAGCTACGTAGAGGATATAGAGTGAGGTTATGGATGTATTAGTCTAGCTAACCCTTGATCTCAACTCATGAGAGGTTAGGGTTAGGGCAAGGCAAAACTTGACTCAACAGTGGGATACACTCGAGGCGAAGTAGCAGTGTCAAGTCTGCGGACTATGCTGTACTCATGTCACCTGGGAACTGTTAACTGACGATGGATATAATACCAAACAACAGTTCCCCTGCGAGTCCTGTCCGGTGTACCCGTAACCTAACGAGCACCTGTATACTATCTCCAGTACGACGTACTGATGGCTATGGGACAGACCATCTCCCCAACTGGGATGAGAAGCGTACACACTAGTCTACTCTGGAGTATCGATACCCTGTCTCGATAATCCTACGACTAGGGACCTGTATAGGATGTTGCTTATAGACTACCCAGCCCCAACTAGTGTGACTGCCATCACAACGCTGGTAATCAAGCAAAGAACCTATAGGCTCTACCAATATGTATAAGTGATATATTACAAGAAACATATGCACATATTAAAGTAGACACAAACCAAGTAGCATACTATCATTTTTAGCAAGACTGTATATACAACTGTGAATATCCCAAGCTTCCATTAAGTAATATACAATCTAGTATGATACAATAATGGCCCTTAGGCATATACACAAACAAATGGTGGGAGCCGTCTTGTTTAGATAAACTAAAAACCAATATAAATTTGCAAGAGTATCATGCTCAGTGTTTCTTCTCTCTCTCCTAATTGCAGCGACCAAGATGACTGAGCTTAAGTTACTATTAGATAAAAATATATTGACGGGGCCGAACTATAAAGATTAGCTAAGGAATATCCAGATGGCCATTACTTATGACAAGTTGGGCTACCTCCTTACTACTAAAGACCCCGCCGTTGCTGGTCCAGATTCCACCGTTGCGGATATTGAGATCCATAAGACATGGGATACAGACTATACGAAAGCCAAGTACCTCGTGTTAGCCTCTATGGGTAATGAACACCATAGGCGGAACGAGAAGATGGGCTTAGCTTCTATCTTCCTCCATAACAAGCATTTATATGGAGAGCAATCTTATATCGTAAGATACCAGATCTCGAAAAAACTATTTCAGGCGAGATTGGCTATCAGGTCATCTGTAGAAGACCCCGTCCTTAAGATGATTAGCTTCATTGAATAGCTCGCGAACCTTGAGACCACGTTGAAGAACGAGTTATATACGGACTTGATTCTAAAGTCCCTCCCCTCTACCTATACCCAGTTTATAATGAATTTCAATATTCAAGGTAAGGAAGTTACACTTCCAGAGCACTTTAACATTTTGAGGAGTGCAGTGGGCACTCTAAAGAAAACCAGGGAGACACCCGCTCTGCTTATTGGGGAATTTTCTTCCTTTAAATCCAAGACAAAAGCCAAGGGGAAGAAGAAGAAGGCCCCCACCAAGCCGAAAGGAGGTGTCGCTATGGTACAGAGGAAGGGCAAGGCAAAAGTTGGGGGCCAACAGTGACAAAGGAGGAATGCTTCAATTATCACATGAAAGGTTATTGGAAGAAGTACCGCAGGGCTTGGAAAGCCAGGAACCAGGATTCGAAGCAAGTTGTGGCATCGACATCAGGTGTGTTTATGATTAAAAACTGTCTGTCAATCAGCTTTACTTCCTCGGTATTGGATATCGGTTCAGGATCTCATATATGTAATTCATTGCAGGCACTGAGAAGCCGTAGAGTTTTGAAGGCAGGTGATATGACCCTCAGGGTTGCTAACAGAATGAGCTTGGATGCTGTTTCCGTAGGTGAATATCACCTAGGATTGACAAGTGGGAATATTTTGATTTTGCGTAACTATTTTTGTGTACCAAGTTTGACATGTAATATCATTTCTGTATCTTTACTATCTAAATAAGGTTATGATTTTACATTTGTAAGCGATGTTATAAACATTCACCTTAATCATGGTTTGATTGGGTCTGGTACACTAGACATCGGTATATACGTATTAAATCAACATTCAGTTTTCAATGTCTAGAAACACTCGAAAGAAAGACATCAGAATTAAATCAAGCTTTCTTATGGCATTGTAAACTAGGCCACATCAATGAAACATGGTTGACAAATTTACAAAAAGAGGGATATTTGGATCCGTTTGAATATCTGTCTTACACAACTTATCAATCATGTATTAAACGAAAGATGACAAAGACTCCGTTCACTAAACACGGAGAAAGAGCCAGCGAGCTCTTAGGACTCATACATGTAGGGTTACTAGGCACACTAACAAGGCTCTACAAGGCATCGACCATGCCAAAATTAAATTTTTATATGCCGAACAACCCTAAGCAAGATCGTATACTAGAGTTTAGGCGAAACAAATAGCAAGTAAACAACTTTACTTCTAAGCGAACACGAAATACAACCTTTGTAGATCGGTCCTTCACTTCATTTGCTCCTTGTTGAAGTCCCTTCGCTGCGATCAAGGTTCTCCCGGGCTCTTGCATGGCTTCACGAGGCGAAAAATGCGACCTTGCTTGAAGTCTCCGAGGCCGAAGATGATCTACGTCGAGGGAATTCCGACTCAAGCTACTGCTTCACTAACTAGAGAATTAGTGAAGCAAACACCCTAAACTAAAGTGCTAGTCTAGTAGAGCATGGAGAAATAGGAAGTGGGTTCTCTTTGGAATTTTATTTCTCACAATGATTCTCACTTTTGATCAAACCCTAGCAAGCATTTTCTTTTGAACCAAGAAGAAGATGAACAAAAGAAAGAGAAGAGGATAATTATCAAGTGAGTGAGCTAACCATGGTGAGTGAGTATCATATACTAACTTTTGTAGAGACTTAACCCTAAGCTAATTGTTATGGTTGGGTTAATAAATATCCATAGAAAAATACAAACTCAAGTTGAATTAGTCAATGCATCCACAAGCTTCATGCATTTTCTAATCCTCCACTTGATTTTGTATTTACTTTAAATATTAAAACCCAAACTAAAAATTAGCTTAGTGTAAGTCTCACACACCCATGGATGATGTATCATCAACCATGATACAAAATGATAACACATTTTAATATATATCATATATATAGTAAAGTTGTGTACATGTGAGAAAAAACCCTAAGTGAACATGTGTTAGTTAATGTAAACTAGTATATCAAATATACAATTATACAATAAATTATTAAATCAACACTTGACTTAATAATCCGGTCATATCACATATAACCGACTAACATCCAATGTATCGACTTATCGAATCAACACTTGATTCGATAACCGGCTATATCATATATAACCGACCGATACAGAAAGCCGCGAGAATAGAATACGGTATCACATACACGCATTATTCTCGGTCCCGCACATATCACATATGCGCCCCTATTTCGTTTTGCCTGAGCCAGAAAAACCTCTATGTAGGACTCTAAAGACTCGTCAATACGCCGGCAGTAGGTGATGATCACATCACGCACTGCCGTCAGCGGTACTAGCTGGACGTAACGGCTACCCGGGTATTTAGCGATCAGAAGATCAGCAAGCAAGCCCGCTCCAACTCCTGTAAAAGCCTGCCGGTAACATTTCCCGAACAGTCCAGTCTCCTCGTCTGATATGTCACATATCAAGTCTAGGGGTGGTAAACGTCAGACCCCAATAACCGATAAGTCGTGCTGATATGAAGCTCATAACGGGTCGAGAAACTACTGGTAACACTTACCAGTAAATCTCTGAATCAGCCCTGGCAAGGGACTTCCCTGTTACGGCCAATCGAGCACAGCGCAACATCAACCCCCAATACCGGGAGAGACGAAACCCCTCCTATCGATCATTGCCTCCATGTGACTCGGGACTGTACCCAAAAACCACCGTTTTGCATTCCCTCATGGACATGGTAAGGTGGAAATCAAAGCACAGTGGGAATCACACAAGACTCTATCGATCTCGGGTCTACAGACTAACCTGCACAGGTGTCACTGGAGAACTGCCATCTGACGTGAGATATAATACCATTTGGGAGTTCCCGGCGAGTCCGTCCAGTGTACCCAGTCTCCACTGAGCACCCGTATACCATCTCTGATGTCAAACACCAATGGATATGGGATCATCCATCGCCCATCTCATGGGTCGAGAAGCGTATACGCTAGTCTACTCTGGTATATCGATGCCCCGTCTCGATACACCCACGACTAGGGACCTTGAAGGATGTACTTATGGACTACCATGTTCCCACTAGTATGATCCGCATCATAGTCCAGGTAGTCAAGTTCACATCCTAAGGGCTTTACCAACATGTAACTATAAGACAGTATCAAGAGACAAGTATACATGTTAAGATAAATGGCAACCAGATAGCATACTATCATATCGAGCAAGAAAGTCCTCTCTATATATGTCCAACCATCCAATATAATATACATCATCTGTACAATACTGGCCTCTAGGGCATACATACAACTAACAATCTCCCACTTGCACTAGGGCCAGCTGCTGTAGTATCGCATGCCGAGCATCCCGAAGAGTCTCTCAAACTATATCTGTGGAATGTCCTTTGTGAGTGGATCCGCTGTGTTGTTCTTCGTGTCAACCCTCCTGACCTCGATCTCCCGGCGATCAACTATCTCCCGGATCAGGTGATACCGCCTCAGAATATGCCTGGATCGCTGATGGGACCTGGGTTTCTTGGCCATAGCCACCGCTCCATTGTTATCGCAATACAAAGGTATTGGATGCTCAATGGATGGAACCACTCCAAGTTCAGTAATGAACTTCTTGATCTAGACAGCCTCTTTGGTAGCATCGTTGGCAGCGATGTATTCAGCTTCCATCGTCGAGTCTGCCACGGTTTTCTGCTTGGAACTCTTCCAGCTAACCGCCCCTCCGTAAAGGGTAAAGACAAATCCCGACTGCGACTTAGAGTCGTCCTTATCACTCTGGAAGCTCGAATCGGTAAAGGACTCCACTTGGAGTTCTCCGTTACCATACACCAAGAGCATCTCCTTAGTCCTTCGCAAGTACTTGAGAATGCTCTTCACAGCTTTCCAGTGACTCTCTCCAGAATCAGCTTGATACCTACTCACTACACTTAGTGAGTATGCTACATCGGGTCTGGTACATAGCATCGCATACATGATAGAGCCTACTGCCAAAGCATAGGGTATCCCTTGCATGCGAGCTCTCTCCAAATCAGTCTTGGGAGACATCTCTTTGGAGAGAGTGAGCCCTGAGATTGTGGGTAAAAACCCACGTTTGGACTCTTCCATACTAAACCTCTTTAGTATGGTGTCAATGTACCTGGATTGGGACAATCCCAATATCCTTTTAGATCTATCTCTATAGATCATAATTCCCAATATGCAGGAGGCATCACCTAGATCTTTCATTGAGAATCTTTGTGATAAGAAGAGCTTCACTGATTGCAACATAGGAATGTCATTTCCTATCAAGAGTATGTCATCCACGTACAATACGAGGAAAACAACCTTACTCTCTGCCACCTTCTTGTAGGTACAAGGTTCATCTATGTTTTTGACGAAATCAAACTCTTTGATAACGACGTCAAAGCAGATGTTCCAACTCCGCGATACTTGCTTTAATACATAAATGGATTTAAGCAGCTTGCACACCTTCCCGCAGCTCCCACTACTACGAAGCCCTCTGGCTGAGTCATGTACACGCACTCTTCTAAATCACCGTTTAGAAAGGCGGTCTTAACATCCATTTGCCAGATTTCGTAGACATGATATGCAGCGATGGCAAGCATGATCCGGATGGATTTAAGCATAGCCACTGGAGAAAAGGTTTCGTCATAGTCCACACCTGGTCTTTGACGAAAACCCTTTGCAACAAATCTAGCTTTGAAAGTCTCCACTTTCCCATCTACACCAAGTTTTTTCTTGAAGATCCACTTGCTCCCAATGGGTTTTACCCCTTCAGGAGCATCTTCCAAAGTCCAAACTTTGTTGGTGTACATGGATTCCATCTCGGACCGCATTGCATCCAGCCATTTCACTGAGTCCCCACTCGTGATGGCCTGCTCGAAGCTAGTTGGGTCATCATCAACCATGATGCAATCCTCGCTCCCACCATCCATGAGAAAACCGTAGCATCTCTCAGGTGGGTGAGGAACCCTACTAGATCGGCGGAGAGGCTGAGGTTCGTTGGGAACTACCGAATCCTCTGGTTCAACCAAATCTTCTGTCGTAGTCTGTATTGCTGGAACCTCTTCCAGTTCTACCTTCTTGCCACTAATCTCTTTTTCAAGAAATTCCTTTTCTAAAAAGGTGGCATGTCGAGAAATTCCTCGGTGTGGTAGAAGATATACCCGCGTGAATGTTTGGGATATCCTATAAACTTACACAGAATGGACCTCGCCGCGAGTTTGTCCGGATTTTGCGTTTTTACATAGGCCGGACAACCCCATATCTTAACATAATTAAGACATGGTCTCTTTCCTTTCCATATCTCATATGGAGTGGTTGGCACAGATTTGGTGGGAACCATATTCATTAGGTCTGCAGCTGTTTCCAGTGCATACCCCCAGAAGGAAATAGGTAACTCAGCTGTGCTCATCATAGAGCGCACCATATCTAATAGGGTGCGGTTCCTCCGTTCCGATACACCGTTGTGCTGTGGTGTATATGGAGGAGTCAGCTGAGAGAGAATCCCATTCTCTTTTAAGAAGTCCAGGAATTCATTGCTTAAGTATTCTCCTCCTCGATCAGATCGAAGGATTTTAATACTTTTTCCGGTTTGGTTCTCGACTTCTTGTTTATATTCTCTAAATTTCTCAAAAGCTTCTGATTTGTGTTTCATCAGGAACACATATCCGAATCTAGAGAGATCGTCAGTGAATGTAATGAAGTACGCAGAACCATTCCTGGCATGTGTAGACATAGGGCCGCATACATCACTATGTACTAGTCCCAAGAGTTCCGTAACTCTTTCTCCGTGTCCCGTAAACGGAGTTTTGGTCATCTTGCCTTTGAGACATGACTGGCAAGTGTCATAAGATGAAAATTCAAACGGATTTAAATATCCATCCTTATGCAACTTAGCCATTCATGTCGTATTGATGTGACCCAGTCTACAATGCCACAAGAAGGATTCGTTCATTTCTGAACTCTTCCTCTTGTGTGTGTTTGTTATGCTCAGAACCGTTGATTGATTTAGAACATAAATGCCATTGCACAACGTGCCTGATCCAACCAACTTTTGGTTAAGGAAAATGTTCATGACATTATCCTGTAGTACAAAATTATATCCCTCTTTACTCAACAAAGAAACCGATATAATATTGCATATCAGGTTCGGCATATAATAGCATTTGTTCAGAATCAATGTATTACCAGTTGGCAATACAAGGTGATATTCCCCGATGGTTTTAGCTGCAACAATTGCACCATTTCCAACCCTTATGTCTTTATCCCCTTCTCCAAGTTCTCTACCTTTCCTAAGCCCATGTAACTGATTACATATATGGGATCCTGACCCGGTATCTAATACCTGTAGGGTTCCTAGGCACTCTAAGGAGGTCTCACAAGGCATCAACCATGCCAAATTCAAAAATTTCCGGTACCGAGAAACCCTAATGCGATCGTTAACTAGAATTTTAGGCGAAACAAGCAACTGGTTAAAGTTTGTTGTCTTCTAGAGGGTCCATCGCGTTACATGCACTACTTAGAACGTGATTAAACTATGGAAATATCCAACAATTGGAAATTTCCCGGCTGGGGAAAAAGTGGGTATTTATTTCTGGTCGAACTTTTAACATGTTCTAAAGATACCCGGAAAAACACAGTAAACAAAGTTAAATAATCCGATCGAATCATCGAGTCCCCAATACAACCCCAGAACACTCAACTCTTGAGTCATAATAAAAATACCCATAAAATACAAATCAAAGAAATAGGAATTATGGTGCAAAAAATATTGCCTAACTCCTCTGTACGGCCGCGGAACCGCGGCCTAAGTAGGCTATTGCCGCGGTTCCGCGATGGAATGTACGAATTAGGGGTTCGTTTTTCACTACAATTCTTATATTTTCCTGCTGAATTTTTCAGGTAT
This sequence comes from Agapanthus africanus, assembly GCA_030015575.1. NCBI lineage: Eukaryota > Viridiplantae > Streptophyta > Magnoliopsida > Asparagales > Amaryllidaceae > Agapanthus > Agapanthus africanus. Next base: position 294,913,131 of record JASDDO010000029.1, read on the forward strand.
TTTTAATTCAGAAAAACCCCCGATTTCAAAAAATGTACAGAGAGCGGATTTGGATTAGGGTTTCGGTTCGATCGGACTTCTAACTCCGTCTACACATCGCCTAAGGCTCTAGCTAGGCTCTGATACCACTGTAGGGTTCCTAAGCACTCTAAGGAGGTCTCACAAGGCATCAACCATTCCAAATTCAAAAATTTCCGGTGCCGAGAAACCCTAATGCGATCGTTAACTAGAATTTTAGGCGAAACAAGCAACTAGTTAACAACTTAACTAAGAGTGAACGAAAATACAACCTTTGTAGATCCGGTCCTCCACCTCCATAGCTCCGTGATGATGTCCCCTCGCTGCGATCATCGGATCCCGGACTCTAGCGATGGTTTCGCCGAAGAAATGATCGGGCTAGGTCGTCGACTACGATGCCGAAGATGATCTACGTCGAGGCAACTCAAGATCAAGCTCCAACTTCACCAAGTAATAAAACTTGTGAAGAAAACACCCTATACTACTTGGCAAGTGGTAGAGGATGAAAAAATAGAAAGTGGGTTCACTTTAGAATTGGATTTCTCACTCTTTTCATGAAATCACCATTGAAGGTTGCAAGCTCTCTTCTTCTTGAAGAAGAAGAAGAAGAAGAAAAAGAATATCATAAGTATTTGAAAAATAGGAAATAATATGATACTTATCATATTTGCAACCATAGTTAGGTGTAGAGAATAAACTAAGGTTAGGTTTAATGGTTAGGTTAAGGCTAAGAGGCAAAATGGTCAAAGCTTCAAAGCTTCATGAAGTTTCATGAAAGAAACAAAAACTAGCCACCATTTTATTCTTGCCTTAAAATGAATTAATAAAAATAAATAGATAAGTAAATCAAGACCCTAACCATTAAGATAACCATGGTTTAATCATACACACCCAAGTTTGCATGTATCATCAAACATGATACAAACTAGTGCACAAAACTATATCATATATACAATGTGCACATCAAGTGACAAAATCCATCATAAGTGAACAAATACTAGTTAATGTAAAGTAATATATCAAATATATAATTATACATTAAATCATTAAATCAACACTTGATTTAACGATCCGGTCATATTGCATATGACCGACTAATATCCAATGTATCGAGTTATCGAATCAATACTCGATTCGATAACTAGGTTATATCACATACAACCAATCGATACATTCATCACGAGAATAGAATACGGTATCACATACACGCATTATTCTCGGTCCCGCACATATCTCATATGCGCTCCTATTTCGTTTCGCTTGAGCCAGGAAACCTCTATGTAGGACTCTAAAGACTCGTCAATACGCCGGTAGCAGATGATGATCATATCAAACACCCACAAGCCGCAAGCGATCTGCTAAACGTAACGGCCACCCGGGTATTGAGCGATCAGAAGATCGACGAGCAAGCCCTCTCACACTCCTGTGAATCCAACCAGTAACACTTACCGTACAGTCCGGTCTGTTCGTCTGATATATCGCATATCTCGCCTAGGGGTGGTAAACGTCAGACCCCGGCAGCTCGATAAGTCGTGTCGATATGAGGTCTATAACAGTTCGAGAAACTACTGGTAACACTTACCAGTAAATCTCAGCAACCCTGGCCAGGGATTTTCGGTTATAGCCAATCGAACACAGCGCAACATCAACTCCCTATACCAGGAGAGACGAATCCCCTCCTATCGCTCATTGCCTCCATGTGATTCGGGACTGTACCCAAAAACCACCGTTTTGCACGCCCTCTTGGACGTGGTAAGGTGGAAATCAAAGCACAGTGGGAACCACACAAGACTCTATGATGATTTCGGGTCAACAGACTACTCTATACCGGTGTCACCAGAGAACTGCCATCTGACGTAAGGTATAATACCATCTGGGAGTTCTCGGCGAGTCCGTCCAGTGTACCCAGTCTCCACTGAGCACCCGTATATCATCTCTGATGTCAAACACCAATGGATATGGGATCATCCATCGCCTATCTATATGGGTCGAGAAGGTATACGCTAGTCTACTCTGGTATATCGATGCCCCGTCACGATACACCCACGACTAGGGACCTTGAAGGATGTACTTATGGACTACCATGTCCCCACTAGTATGATCCGCATCATAGTCCAGGTAGTCAAGTACACATCCTAAGGGCTTTACCAACATGTAACAGAGAGACAATCAGTGTACACGTTAAGGTAAAGAGCAACCAGATAGCATACTATAATGTCGAACAAGAAAGTCCTCCCTATATATGTCCAAGCATCCACTACAATATACATCCTATGTATAGTAATGGCCTCTAGGGCATACATATAACTAACAATCTCCCACTTGCACTAGGGCCATCTGATAGCAGTGGTTGTAGTATCTCATACTCAACCATCCCATAAAAGTCTCTCTCTGGGAAAAGGCCTTTGTGAGTGGATCCGCCGTGTTGTCCTCTAAGTCTGCTCTCCTAACATCGATCCCCTGGAGATCAACCATCTCCATGATCAGGTGATACTGCCTCAGAATATGTCTGGATCACTGATGGGACGGACGTTCCTTGGCATAAGTCACAACTCTATTGTCACACAATGGGAGGAACTAAGTTCATCTCATGAACAAATATACATCCAGACCGCCTCTTTGGTAGCATCTTAAGTAGCGATGTATCCAGCCTTTATCGTCTAGTATGCCATGGTATCTAGCTTGGAACTCTTCCAACATACCGTCCCTTTACTGAGGGTAAAGACAATGCCTGTGACTGACATTTAGTCGTTCTCATCACCCTGGAACACTTCCAGTGATTCTCCCCAGGATCATTTGATACCATCTCACTTCAACTAGTGAGAATCCTAACATCCATTTAGATCTATCTCATAGATCCAAAACCCAGGATTTAGTAGGTATCACTTTGATCCTATGTGGAGAATCATTGTGATAAGCGGAGATTGATCGAGCGTAGCATAGGAAACTCCTTCCCTATCAAGAGTATGTCATCCACGTACTCTACGAGGATCGTCACCATATTCCCCACTACCTTTTTGTTTATACAAGGTTCATCTACCATTTTGATGATGTCAAACTCTTTGACTACTTCAACAAAACAGACGTTCCAACTCCGCGATGCCTGCTTTATCCTATAATGCATCTTGTACACGTTTCCGCTGCTCCCACTGTCAACGAAGCCCTCTGGCTGTGTACTTATAGACGCTCTCTTCTAAAACAGCATTCTAGAAAAGCAGTCATGACACCCAACCGCCAGATATCGTAGTCATGGTATGTAGCCGTGGCAAGTAGGATCCGGATGGACTTAAGCATAGCCACTGGAAAAGGTTTCATCATTATCCACGTCTGGTCGATGACGAAAACCTTTAACAAGTCTAGCTTTGAAAGTCTCAACCTTTCCATCTACACCAAGTAATCTTCTCAAGATATACTTGCTCCTGATGGGGATTTAACCCTTCAGATAAAGCAACCAAAGTCCATACTTTGTTGGTGTATAAGGATTCCATCTCAGATCGCTAAGCATCCAGCCATTCTTACAGAGCCACACTCCTGATGGCCAGCTCGAAACTAGTTGGGTCATCATCTTATGATGCAATCCTCGCTCCCACTGTCCTCGAGAAACCGAAGTATCTCTTAGGTGGGTGAGGAACCCTACTAGATCGGCGGAGAGGCTGAGGTTCGTTGGTCTCTACTGAATCCTTTGGTTCTACCAAATCATCTGCTGTAGTTTGTATAGCTAGAACCTTTCCAGTTCTACATAACTGACCTTGCCTCGAGCTTGTCCGGATTTTGCTTTTAGACATAGGACGGACAACCCCAAATCTTAACTAACTTAAGATATGGGCTATTCCCTTTCCATATCACATATGAAGTGGTAGGCAACTGATTTGATTTGAACCCTATTCAATAGGTGTGCAGCTTCTCAAGTGCATAACTCCTAAAAGGAAATAGGTAACTCAGTAGTACTCATCATAGAGCACACCTTATAATATAGGGTGTGATTTCTCCGCCCCGATATACCATCGTGCTATGGTGTATACGGAGGAGTAATGCAGAGAGAGAATGTCATTCTCCTTCAGAAAAGTCCAAGAATTCCGTGCTCAAGTATTCTCCTCCTTGATCACATCAAAGGACATAATACTTATACCCGTTTTGGTTCTCTACTTCTAACTTATATTCTGTGAATATCTCAAAAGGTTCGGACTTGTGTTTCAGCAGGAACATATGTCTGAATCTTGAGAGATTATCAGAGAATGTAATGAAATACAAAGAACCAGTCTTGGCATATGTAGACAGCGGACCTACATATGTCAACATGTATCATCCCAAGAGTTCCCTAACTCTTTCTCTGTTTCCAGTAAACAGAGCTATGGTCATCGTATCTTTGTGACATGACTGGCAAGTTTCATAAGATGTAAATTCAAACAGATTTAAATATGCATCTAAATGTAACTTCAGCTAGTCGGGTCGCATTGATATGACCTAGTCTACAATACCTCAAGAAAAATTCGTTCATTTCTGAACTCATCCACTTGTGTGTGTTCTGTATACTAAGAACTGTAGTTTGATTTAGAACATTAATGCTTTTAGATAATGTGCCTAAACCGATCAACTCTTGATATAGGAAATGTTCAAAACATTATCCAACAATACAAAATTATATCCTTTCTTTACTAATAAAGAGACTGATATGATTTTGTATATCAGGTTCGGTATCTAATAACATTCGTTCAGAATCAATGTATTGGTAATACAGGGTGACAGTGACCAACAGACTTGGCTGCAACACTTGCCCCCTTTTCTGCCTCATGAAACTTATCACCCGTTTTCAGTTCTCTACCTTTCTGTAGCCTTATGTAACAGATTACATATCTGGGATCCTGATCCGGTATCAAATACCCAGGACGTAGAGGACATTGAGAAACAGTTCTTTGTAATGAACACACCCGAAGATGATGCATCAGCATGCACTTTCTTCGTTTGGGTGGCACGGGAAATCTGGTATTCCCCAATTTCCTGCTCTGTCTTATAACAATTATAAGTTGGAGCGGGACCAACGTTCCCCAGCTCAGTATAACAAGCGGGTTCGGTCAATATTCCGTATTATTATCTTGATTAAGGCGTGACATGATCGCTACCTGGAGAGAGAAAGAAGAAAACACTCAGCGTATGCTCTTGCAAGAATATATTGGTTATTATTTTATCTAATCAGGATGGTTCCCACAGTTTTTATCAAATCTTCCTTCAAACCCTAAAAGGAAAGACTAGCCGGGATTAATTACACACTACAAGTTCGCCAATTTTTCAGCCAGGCCAGTGTCGGTACTTTGAGGGAGGTCCCCCGTGCTTTCGCACGAACCTAATTAATGTAAATCTCGTTTTCCCAGAGGCGTAACCTCGTTAACACCTTTCTAGACACCTACTTAATCGGCTAATTGTAATGCGTAAAACTCTCCCAGGAGTAACAATTACTCGCAGTGGGTATCGGGATCCAACTATCTCATAGAAGGTATGCAATCTCATTGCAAATTTCAACACTTGAAATTCCCGATAATATTTTGCCCCTAACGTGCTATGACCTTGACGAAAGCCAACAAACCATAGCCCGCTAGTCAAGTTCAACCCGTACATTTCTTGATTGAATTAAACCCACCCGCACGACCCTTGACGAAAGCAAACAAAGCCGCACGACTACCCTAATCCAATCGCATCGTATGCAGCAGATAAGCAGCATATAGCAACCGCACACTACACCTTGACGAAAGCCAACAAATGTAGCACGAATACTATATACAACTTATCTGAAATGACGGAGGGCTACAATAGCTTTTTCTGAAAACCTATTGCGTAATGAACTTGATATCGTTGTATAATCAAATGATTTTAAAATGGAGTGTTTTTAGGCTTTTCTAGTTTTGCTAAAGGAGTCACTCCCGGTGAAGGGATCGTCGGTCCTTTCCTCGTCGAATGAGGTGCGGGATATATCATATATATCACTGTGCAAAGCAGAAACTATAGAAGCAATCAAAAGACAAACCGAGGGTTGTAGCATCTGCCAGTTATTGCTAAAGGAGTCACTCCCGGCGAAGGGATCTCGGTCCTTTCCTTATCGAATAAGGTGCAGGATATATCATATATATCGCTGTGCAAAGCAAGAACTGTAGCTACCTGTTTTATTTTTGAAATTCGATTCTACAACATCTTTAGGTTTCTTTTACTTTCATTAATCATATTAATAAAGTCCCATCATTTAAGTTACCTAAACATCACAGATATCTCATATGCGCTCCAATTTCGTTTCGCTTGAGCCAGGAAACCTCTGTGTAGGACTCTAAAGACTCGTCAATACGCCGGTAGCAGATGATGATCATATCAAACACCCACAAGCCGCAAGCGGTCTGCTAAACGTAACGGCCACCCGGGTATTGAGCGATCAGAAGATCGACGAGCAAGCCCGCTCACACTCCTGTGAATCCAACCAGTAACACTTACCGTACAGTCCGGTCTGTTCGTCTGATATGTCGCATATCTCGCCTAAGGGTGGTAAACGTCAGACCCCGGCAGCTCGATAAGTCGTGTCGATATGAGGTCTATAACAGTTCGAGAAACTACTGGTAACACTTACCAGTAAATCTCAGCAACCCTGGCCAGGGATTTTCGGTTATAGCCAATCGAACACAGCGCAACATCAACTCCCTATAACGGGAGAGACGAATCCCCTCCTATCGCTCATTGCCTCCATGTGATTCGGGACTGTACCCAAAAACCACCGTTTTGCACGCCCTCTTGGACATGGTAAGGTGGAAATCAAAGCACGGTGGGAACCACACAAGACTCTATGACGATCTCGGGTCAACAGAATACTCTGTACCGGTGTCACCAGAGAACTGCCATCTGACGTAAGGTATAATACCATCTGGGAGTTCTCGGCGAGTCCGTCCAGTGTACCCAGTCTCCACTGAGCACCCGTATATCATCTCTGATGTCAAACACCAATGGATATGGGATCATCCATCGCCCATCTATATGGGTCGAGAAGGTATACGCTTGTCTACTCTGGTATATCGATGCCCCGTCTCGATACACCCACAACTAGGGACCTTGAAGGATGTACTTATGGACTACCATGTCCCCACTAGTATGATCCGCATCATAGTCCAGGTAGTCAAGTACACATCCTAAGGACTTTACCAACATGTAACAGAGGGACAATCAGTGTACACGTTAAGGTAAAGAGCAACCAGATAGCATACTATCATGTCGAGCAAGAAAGTCCTCCCTATATATGTCCAAGCATCCACTACAATATGCATCCTATGTATAGTAATGGCCTCTAGGGCATACATATAATTAACAATACTCAGGACGTAGGGCAAATGGAGAAACAGTTCTCTGTAATGAACACACCCGAAGATAATGCATCAACATGTACTTTCTTCATTCGGGTGGCATGGGAATCCTGGTATTCCCCTATATCCTGTTCAGTCTTATAACTTTTATAAGAAAGAACGGAACCAACGTTCCCCAGCACAGTATAACATGCGGGTTCGGTCAATACATCCATATTATTATCTTGATTAAGGCATGATATGGTCGCTACCTGGAGAGAGAGAGAAGAAAACACTTTAGCGTATGCTCTAGCAAGATCAGATTGGTTATTATTTTATCTAATCAGGATGGCTCCTACTGTTTTTATCAAATCTTCCTTCAAACCCTAAAAGGAAAGACTAGCCGGGATTAATTACACCCTACAATTTCGCCAATCTTTCAGCCGGGCCAGTGTCGGTACTTTGAGGGAGGTTCCCCATGCTTTCGCATGGACCTAATTAAAGTAAACCTCGTTTTCCTAGAGGCGTAACCCCGTTGACACCTTTCTAGACACCTACTTGATCGGCTAATTGTCCTGTGTAAAACTCTCCCAGGAGTAACAATTACTCGCAGTAGGTATCGGGATCCAACTATCTCATAGAAGGTATGCAATCTCATTGCAAATTTCAACACTTGAAATTCCTGATAATATTTTGCCCCTACCGTCCCATGACCTTGACGCAGGCCAATAAACCATAGTGCGCTAGTGAAGTTCAACCCGTCATTTCTTGATTGAATTAAACCCACCCGTACGACCCTTGACGCAGGCCAACAAAGTCGTACGACTACCCTAATCCAATCTGCATCATATGCATAAGCAGATAAATACTAGTTAGCTACCGCACACTACGCTTTGACGCATGCCAACAAACATAGCACGAATACTAAGTAGGATTTATCTAAAATGACGGAGGGCTACAACAGGTTTTTCTGAAAACCTATTGCGTAATGAACTTGATATCGTTGTAGAATCGAGTGAATTTTGAAATGAAGTGATTTTGAGGTTTTCATTAGTTTTGCTAAAGAGGTCACTCCCGGTGAAGGGATCTCGGCTCTTTCCTTATGGAATAAGGTGCAGGATATATCATATACATCACTATGCAAAGCAAAACTCCAAAAGTTGTAGCATCTGCCAGTTTTGCTAAAGTGGTCACTCCCGGTGAAGGGATCTCGGCTTTTTCCCCATCGAATAAGGTGCGGGATATATCATATATATCACTATGCAAAGCAAAACTGTAGCTACTTTTTTTGAAAAATTTGATTCTACAACATCTTTTAGGTTTCTTTTCTTTCATTAATCACATTAATGAAGTCCCATCATTTAAGTCACCTAAACATCACAGATAAATACGACGTACACTTATGCCATCCGCATTCGCCTCGATGTCCCCTCGTGCACCGTTAGGTTAGGTAACTAACGGCAGAGCGGGGCAGGGCTAGCGCGGGTGTAAAACATAAGTAACACCTATATAATATATCATATATACTATATACAGTATTTATCACAGCACATTAAATGATCACATCACAGATCAGCAGAAGAAACATATGAAACATTGGATATACTAGGACGTCCGTGTTTTATTTTAAGCCTCTATAAAACACGGATTCCACGGTCGCGATGAATAGCCATACCCACACCCCTAGAACCCTACGAGAGCGACAAGCAACCCTACCAATTCTAGAGTTAGGAGACCCGGACTCGACTCCTCGAGTTGGTCTCCCACTGGACTCTAGAACCCGGTTACTTGTGCTCTCCTCCTTGGGTCTATCCTAGTGCGGAAAAGTAAATAATATACAAATGGTGACATCAACCTCATCCCGGAAGTGCCCCAATAAAAGAATATTACATACATTTAATTTTACATGAATGAAAAAATAAAACCCCCCATCTCACATAAAAACCCCTGGCTATTCAGAACGCGACGATCCAATATAACATATCCAGCAACACATAATATCACATGTCATCAACGTAAGTAAATATGCGCATCGCAATTGTCGTTGAAATATAGCAACGAAACCGGCGATATCACATATTACACTTACGATCGCAGAAAAGAAAGTGTAAAACTACAACATTTGGAATCCACAATCTCTTTAGACATCGTAAATCCGAAATATCACATATTTCGCATTTCATGCCTAACTGTATGAATTCCACATATTGTATCACATTCCAGATAAATAGACAGTATTAAACTTTCCGATCGAATAATCAAATACCCAAGATTTCCATAATAGCTCAACACTTGAGCGGAGTTCAAAAATTCCAGAATACGTCACAGTAGCAACGGTCCAGCCGTAGAAGGGTCAAGCCAACGCCTCACATATGGCACGCCGTACTGCCCCAAACCCTAAGGTTCAAAAGGCAGTTCAAGACGGTCACATAATCGAGTTAAGGTTTGTTGTCTTCTAGAGGGTCCATCGCGTCACATGCACGTTTTTCCGAATGATTTAAACCCGAGAAAAATTCAACACTTGAATATTTTTCGTGCAGGGAAAAATTGAGTTAATGATATCCGTTCGAACATTTTAATACTTTCTAAATTATCCGGAAAACTATAACGAATTTAAAATTCCCGATTGAATCAACGAATACAAAATAAACCCCAGAATACTCAACACTTGAGTCAAATTAAAAATACCCATAAAGATCCAATAACAGAAGTGAACATAACTGCACAAACAGAAAAGCCCAATGTGACTGTACGGCCGCGGTTCCGCGGCACAAGCAGGGTATTGCCGTGGAACCGCGGCGGTCCGTACGACTTAGGTGCTCATTTTGCACAGTGATGCTTAGAAAACCCTGCTGAATTTTTTAGGTATTTTTAATTCTTAAGAAACACAGTTTTGAAAAAATGTCCAGAGAGGGGGTTAACTTTGACGTTTTCGGGTTCGATCGGGGTTTTAACTTCGTTAACACATCGCCTAATACTCTAGCTAGTCTCTGATACCACTGTAGGGTTACTAGGCACACTAACAAGGCTCTACAAGGCATCGACCATGCCAAAATTAAATTTTTATGTGCCGAACAACCCTAAGCAAGATCGTATACTAGAGTTTAGGCGAAACAAATAGCAAGTAAACAACTTTACTTCTAAGGGAACACGAAATACAACCTTTGTAGATTGGTCCTTCACTTCACTTGTTCCTAGTTGAAGTCCTTTCGTTGCGATCAAGGTTCTCCCGGGCTCTTGCATGGCTTCACGAGGCGAAAAATGCGACCTTGCTTGAAGTCTCCGAGGCCGAAGATGATCTACGTCGAGAGAATTCCGACTCAAGCAACTACTTCACTAACTAGAGAATTAGTGAAGAAAACACCCTAAACTAAAGTGCTAGTCTAGTAGAGGATAGAGAAATAGGAAGTGGGTTCTCTTTGGAATTTTATTTCTCACAATGATTCTCACTTTTGATCAAACCCTAGCAAGCATTTTCTTTTGAAACAAGAAGAAGATGAACAAAAGAAAGAGAAGAGGATAATTATCAAGTGAGTGAGCTAACCATGGTGAGTGAGTATCATATACGAACTCTTGTAGAGACTTAACCCAAGGCTAATTGTTATGGTTGGGTTAATAAATATCCATAGTAAAATACAAACTCAAGTTGAATTAGTCAATGCATCCACAAGCTTCCACAAGCTTTATGCATTTTCTAATCCTCCACTTGATTTAGTATTTACTTTAAATATTAAAACCCAAACTAAAAATTAGCTTAGTGTAAGTCTCACACACCCATGGATGATGTATCATTAACCATGATACAAAATGATAACACATTTTAATATATATCATATATATAGTAAAGTTGTGTACATGTGAGAAAAAACCCTAAGTGAACATGTGTTAGTTAATGTAAACTAGTATATCATATATACAATTATACAATTAATTATTAAATCAACACTTGACTTAATAATCCGGTCATATCACATATAACCGACTAACATCCAACGTATCGACTTATCGAATCAACACTTGATTCGATAACCCGGCTATATCATATATAACCGACCGATACAGAAAGTCGCGAGAATAGAATACGGTATCGCATACACGCATTATTCTCGGTCCCGAACATATCTCATATGCGCCCCTATTTCGTTTTGCCTGAGCCAGTAAAACCTCTATGTAGGACTCTAAAGACTCGTCAATACGCCGGCAGTAGGTGATGATCACATCACGCACCCACAAGCCATCAGCGGTACTAGCTGGACGTAACGGCTACCCGGGTATTGAGCGATCAGAAGATCAGCAAGCAAGCCCGCTCCAACTCCTGTAAAAGCCTGCCGGTAACACTTCCCGTACAGTCCGGTCTCCTCGTCTGATATGTCGCATATCAAGTCTAGGGGTGGTAAACGTCAGACCCCAATAACCGATAAGTCGTGCTGATGTGAGGCTCATAACGGGTCGAGAAACTACTGGTAACACTTACCAGTAAATCTCTGAATCAGCCCTGGCCAGGGACTTCCCTGTTACGGCCAATCGAGCACAGCGCAACATCAACCCCCAATACCGGGAGAGACGAAACCCCTCCTATCGCTCATTACCTCCATATGACTCGGGAATGTACCTAAAAACCACCGTTTTGCAGGCCTTCATGGACGTGGTAAGGTGGAAATCAAAGCACAGTGGGAATCACACAAGACTCTATGACGATCTCGGATCTACAGACTAACCTGCACAAGTGTCACCAGAGAACTGCCAACTGACGTGAGGTATAATACCATCTGGGAGTTCTCGACGAGTCCGTCCAGTGTACCCAGTCTCCACTGAGCACCCGTATACCATCTTTGATGTCAAACACCAATAGATATGGGATCATCCATCGCCCATCTCATGGGTCGAGAAGCGTATACGCTAGTCTACTCTGGTATATCGATGCCCCGTCTCGATACACCCACGACTAGGGACCTTGAAGGATGTACTTATGGACTACCATGTCCCCACTAGTATGATCCGCATCATAGTCCAAGTAGTCAAGTACACATCCTAAGGGTTTTACCAACATGTAACTATAAGACAGTATCAACAGACAAGTATACATGTTAGGATAAAGAGCAACCAGATAGCATACTATCATATCGAGCAAGAAAGTCCTCTCTATATATGTCCAACCATCCAATATAATATACATCATCTGTACAATACTGGCCTCTAGGGCATACATACAACTAACAATACACAGCGACATATATGGTCAAATATCTACATATGCAAGATGTGGTTATTCTTAGTTCATTACTTTTACGAATGATTTCTCAAGGTATGGACATGTATTCTTGATAAAATATAAATCCGAGCCCTTTGAGAAATTTCAGGAGTATAAGAATGAAGTGGAAAAACAAACATGCTAAAGTCTCAAGGCATTTTGATCTGATCGGGATGGTGAATACTTAAGTGCTATGTTCCTGCGATATTTAAAAGAGAATGGAATTCTCTCTCGGCTTATTCCTCCATACACACCTCAACACAACGGTGTATCGGAAAGGCGGAACCGCACCTTACTAGATATGGTACGTTCCATGATGAGTAATGCTGAGTTGCCGTGATCCTTCTGGGGTTATGCACTAGAATCTGCTACATATATTTTGAACAAAGTCCCGACTAAATTAGTGCTTATCACACCATATGAAATGTGGAGTGGAAGAATCCTTATCTTAAGTATCTTAAGATATGGGGATGTCTAGTTTTTTCAAAAAGCAGCATGCGGACAATCTCGAGGCACGATCAGTATTGTGTAAGTTTGTAGGATACCCAAAGAATTTCAGGAGGTATCTTTTCTATTTCGCAGAGGAACAAAAATTTATTGTTTCTCGGCATGCCCATTTTCTGGAGACTCGGCTTCTTGAAAAAAAGAAATAAGTGGGAGCACAATAGAACTAGAAGAAATTCTAGAACCACAATCTATTACTGAAAGCTTGGTGGAACCCGAAGTTTCAAAGAATTGGACGTCCCTTCTCCGCTCCACAGATCTAATAGGTGGTATTATCAGTCCGAAAGATACTGCGGTTTTCTCGTAGACGGCGATAAAGAGAATTGCATCATCGATGATAATGAGCCAACTAGTTTCCAGCAGGCCATTACAAGCAGAGACTTAGTAAAGTGGTTGGATGCAATGCGGTCCGAGATAGAATCCATGTACACTAAAAAAGTTTAGACTTTGGACGTTGCACCTCAAGGGGTAAAACCCATAGGCTGCAAATGGATCTTCAGAAAGAAGATTGGTGCAGATGGACAGGTTGAAACCTATAAAAGTAGACTTGTAGCAAAAGGTTTTCGTCAAAGTCCTGGCTTGGACTATGATGAAACCTTTTCTCCAGTGGCTATGTTTAAATCCATTTGGATCCTACTTGCCATTGCTGCCTTCCATGATTATGAAATTTGGCAGATGGACGTAAAGACCGCTTTTCCAAATGGAAATTTGGAAGAATGTGTTTATATGGATCGGCCAGAGAGCTTCATAGAGAGTGGGAGCAGCGAAAGTGTGTACAAATTGCATAAATCCATTTATTGATTAAAACATGTATCGTGGAGTTGGAACATCTGTTTTGATGAGACGGTCAAATAATTTGACTTTATCAAAAATGTAGATGAACTATGCATTTATAGTAAGATTGTAGCGAGAAATGTGATATTCCGCGTCTTGTACGTCGATGATATTCTCTCGATAGGAAATGACATTCCTATACTACAATCGGTCAAAAGCTTCTTATCCCAGAAGTTCCCCATGAAAGACCTGGATGATGCTTCCTACATTCTAGAGATCAAGATCTATTGTGATAAATCTAAGAGGATGTTAGTACTTTCACAGTCCAGGTACATTGACACCGTAATGAAGAGATTTAGTATGAAAGATTCCAAGAGAGATAATTTACCCGCTTGTCACGGAATCGCCCTCTCCAAAGAGATGTCTTCCAAGACTGATTTGGAAAGGGATCGCATGAGTATTATACCCTACGCTTCTGCGGAAAGATCTATAATGTATGCGATGTAATGTACCATACCAGATATTGCTTACGCACTAAGCATGGTAAGCAGGTATCAGTCGAACCCAAGGGAGAAGCACTGGATAGCAGTAAAAAACATTCTCAAGTACTTGAGAAGGACAATGGAGATATTCTTAGTATACGGCAGTAAAGACCTCCAGATCGAGCCCTTTGCTGACTCCATCTTTCAGAGTAACAAGGATGACACCAAATCCATGTCGGGTTATGCCTTCACCTGAATGGAGGGGCGGTCTTTTGGAAGAGCTCCAAACAGGACACCATTGCCGACTCGACAACGGAGGCAGAGTATATCGCTGCATGTGACACCACAAAAGAAAAAGTATAGATGAGAAAGTTCATTACAAAACTTCAGGTGGTTCTGTCCATTATTGACCCAATACCTTTGTATTGTGATAACAATAGGGCTATTGCTTTAGCGAAGGAACCACGGTCCCATCAGAAGTCCAGACATATCTTGAGGCGATATCACCTGATCAGGGAGATCGTAGATCGCCAGGAGATCAAGGTAAAGAGTGTAGACACGGAGAACAACACTGCAGATCCACTCACAAAGGCTATCCCTCAAACGCAGTTCAAGAGGCTATTCGAGATTATATGTCTTCGATATGCCGATACTTGGCCTTAGTGCAAGTGGGAGATTGTTAGTGATATATGCCCTATTAGTTATGTATATGCCCTAGAGGTCGTTATTGTACATGTGAAGTATATTATAGTAGATGCTTGGACATATATAAAGAGGACTTTCTTGCTCGACATGATAGTATGCTATCTAGTTGCTCTTTGTCTTAACATGTTGACTTGTATTGTAATACTGTCTTACTCTCACATGTTGACGAAGCCCTTAGGATGTTTACTTGATTAACAGGACTATGATGGAGATCATACTAGTAAGGCCATGATAGTCCACAAGTACATCCTATAATTGTTCCTAATCGAGGATGTATCGAGACAGGGCATCGATACTCCAGAGTAGACTAGCGTATACGCTTCTTGACCCATATGATGGGCGATGGATGATCCCACATCCATTGGTGTTTGACATCAAAGATGGTATACAGGTGCTCAGTGGAGACTGGGTACACTGAACGGACTCGCCAAGAACTCCTAGTTGGTATTATACCTATCATCAGATAGCGGTTCTCTGGTGACACTGGTACAGGTTAGTCTGTAGACCCGAGATCGTCATAGAGTCTTGTGTGATTCCCACTGTGCTTTGATTTCCACCTTACCACGTTCAAGAGAACGTGCAATATGGTGGCTTTTGGGTATAGTCCCGAATTGCATGGAGGCAATGAGCGATAGGAAGGGTTTCGTCTCTCCCGATATTGGGAGTTGATGTTGCGCTGTGCTCGATTGGCTATAACTGGAAGTCTCTTGCTAGGGCTGATAAGGAGATTTACTGGTAAGTGTTATCAGTAGTTTCTCGACCTGTTATGAGCCTCACATCGACATGACTTATCGGTTACTAGGGTCTGATGTTTACCACCTCTAGACTGGATATGCGACATATCAAACGAAGAGACCGGACTGTATGGCATTGTTACAGACAGGCTTTACAGGAGTATGTGCAGGCTTGCTTGTTGATCTTCTGATCGCTCAATACCTGGGTGGCCGTTACGTTTAGCTAACCGCTGACGGCTTGTGGGTGACTGATATGATCACTACCCACTTCCGGCGTATTGACGAGTCTTTAGAGTCCTACATAGATGTTTACTGGCTCAAGCGAAACGAAGTAGGAGCACATATGTGATATGTGCGAGACCGAGAATAATACGAGTATGTGATACCATATTCTATTCTCGTGATATGTGATATCGGCCGATTATATGTGATATAGACGGGTCATCGGATCAAGTGTTGATTCGATGAAATGATACATTTTATATTAGTTGGTTATATATGATATAGCAGGATTATTAAATCAAGTGTTGATTTGATAATTTAATGTATAATTGTATATTTAATATACTAATTTACATTAATTGATATTAGCTCACTTGTATATTTCTTTTAATCACTATTGGACACTTAATATATATGATATATATTAATGTGTCATGCTTGATTATATATGCAATATGGGTGTATGAGACTTACACCATATAAACGATAATACAAAGGTTTTTATTTATTTAAGAAATTCAAAAATGAATGGATTTTGTCATGGTTGCAAGTTGTGGATAACCATTGACTTAGTCCACCATTTTTGTTTTTCCTTAGATATTTTTAAACCTAACCATTATCTTTTAACTATGGTTTATTCTCTACAAGGATTATATGAGATATTTTCTTATCCATGGTTGCCATTCACTCTCACAACATTATCTCTCTTCATCATCTTTTTCAAGCTCAAGAGCTCTCTAGCTTTTGTGCAAGTGAGAAAAATAGTCAGAAAAAGAAATCTAAAGTGAGCAAAATTCCTACTTCATCATCCTTTTCTGTACTAGCCATATAGTTTAGGGTGTTAGCTTCACTAGTTCCATATTAGTGAAGGGATAGCTTGGGTTTGTGTTTCCTCGAAGTAGATCATCTAGGATTTTGAAAACTTCTAGCAAGTTTGAATCTTTCGCCTTATGGAGCCTCTCAAGAGTCCGGGAGTTCTTTGATCGCAGCGAAGGGACCACTACTCGGAGCATTTGAAGTGAAGGACCGGTCTACAAAGGTTGTATTCCGCATACACTTAGCTGTAAAGTTGTTTACATATCGTATTGTCTAAATCTTTAGTTAAGATTCTAAGGTTAGGGTTAACTAGCATGGCAAAATTTTGAAAATGGCATGGACGATAACCCCGAAACCTTGCTGTTGTGCTAAGTAACCCTACATGACCTACAGGCCATTATTGTATAATACAGGATTGTATATTAGATTTTGGAAGCTTAGGATATATACATATGCATATAAGAGTCTTGCTCAATATGATAGTATGCTATCTGGTTTGAGTCTATCTTAACATGTGTATATGTTTCTTTTAACATATTTCTAATACATGTTGATAGATCCCGTAGGATCTTCGCTTGACTACCAGCGTTGTGATGGTAATCACACTAGTGGGAGCTGAGTAGTCCATAAGCACATCCTTAAACATGTCCCTAGTCGTTGGATTATCAAGATAGGGCATCGATACTCCGAATTATACTAGTGTATACGTTTCTTATCCCTGTCAGGGGAGATAGCCTGTCCTACAGCCATCAGTATACGGTACCAAAGATAGTATACAGGTGCTCATTAGGTTATGAGTTACACTAGACGGACTCGCTGGGAATTGCTGGTTGGTATTATACGTATCGTCGGATAGCAGTTCACCAATGACATGAGTACATGTTAGTCCGTTGACTTGACATCACTATTCGTTTTAAGTGTGTTCCTACTGTACTTAGATTACTACCCTACCACGGCTCTGAAGAGTCATGCAAACAGGTAGTAGTTGGGTGCTGTCCCGAAGCACTTGGAGGCAGTAGGTGATAGAAAGGATTCATCTCTCCCGGTATTGGGAGTTGATATCGCACTGTATACGGTTGGCCAATACTAAAAGTCTCTGGCGAGGGTAAGTAAGATTTACTGGTAGGTACACCAGTAGTTTCTCAGGTTGTATTGGGTTCTACACCGACACGACTTGTCACGCTATTAGGAGTCTGACATTTACTACCCCCTAAGACCGATATGCGATACTCTTAAACGAACAGATCGGACTGTATGGAGAATGTCACCTATAAACTTAGTATGAGTTTGGACGAGTTATCTTATCGATCTTCCTTTCGACAGATACCTGGGTAGCCGTTACGTACAGCTAGTGCCACCGACGTGCTTATGGTTAAACCCACTGCCAGCATATTGTCGAATCATTAGAGTTCTACACAGAGGATTTCCCAGTTCAGGCGAAACGATGTATTTTGCGTATTTCGGTATGCTCGGAAGTTCGACTGAGCATGTGTATTTATACACGTACTTTAGTCGGACCGTTTAGTAGTACTAACAGGTTTGAAAGATAGCCATTTTTTATGCTAGTATTATATTTTCTCTTTTGGGTATTTGTATTTTAACATGAATACGGTATTTATGTTAGTGTGATATGCCCTAGAGGCCATTATTGTATAGTACTAGTTTGTATATTACATTTTGGAAGCTTGGGTTATATACACGGATTTATGACAGTCTTGCTCGATATAGTAGTATACTACTTGGTTTGTATCTATCTTAATATGTGTATATGTTTCTTTTAACATATCGCTAATACATATTGATAGAGCCCTTAGGATCTTTGCTTGACTACAAGCGTTGTGATGGCAGTCACACTAGTAGGGGCTGGGTAGTCTACAAGCACGTCTTTATACAGGTCCCTAGTTGTAGAATTATCGAGACAGGGTATCGATACTCCAGAGTAGACTAGTATATACGCTTCTCATCCCAACAGAGGAGATGGTTTATCCCATAGCCATCAGTACGTCGCACTGGAGATAGTATGCAGGTGCTCACTGGGTTATGAGTTACACTGGACGGACTCGTGGGGTACTGCTGGTTAGTACTATATATATCGTCAGGAAGCAGTTCCTAGGTAACATGAGTACAGCTTAGTCCGTTGACTTGACACTGCAACTTCACCTCAAGTGTGTTCCCACTGTTCTTAGATTGCTACCCTACTACGGCTCTATTGAGTCGGGCAAACAGGTAGTAGTTGGGTGTAGTCCCGAAGCACTTGGATGCAGTGGTGGTTAGATAGGATTCGTCTCTCCCGGTATTAGGGGTTGATGTCGCGCTGTATTCGGAAAGCTATTACACAAAGTCTCTGGCCAGGGCAGGCAAGATTTACTGGTAGGTACTGTTAGTTATATGTATGCCCTAGAGGCCATTACTATACATGCGTTGTATATTGTAGTGGATGCTGGGACATATATAGGGAGGACTTTCTTGCTCGAAATGTTAGTATGCTATCTGGTTACTTTTTATCTTAACATGTACTCTGATTGTCTCTATGTTACATGTTGATAAAGTCCTTAGGATGAGTACTTGACTACCAGGACTATGATGCAGATCGTACTAGTGGGGACAGTGTAGTCGCCAAGTACATCCTTCAAATGTTCCTAGTCTTGGGAGTACCGAGACAGTGCATCGATACTCCAGAGTAGACTAGAGTATGCGCTTCTTGACCCATATGATAGGCGATGGATGATCCCATATCCATTGGTGTTTGACATCAGAGAAGGTATACGGGTGCTCAGTGGAGACTAGGTACACTGGACGGACACGCCGAGAACTCCCAGATGGTATTATACCTCACGTCAGAAGGCAGTTCTCTTATGACACTGGTACAGGTTAGTCTGTAGACCCGAGATCGTCATAGAGTCTTTTGTGATTCCCACTGTGCTTTGATTTCCATCATACCACGTCCAAGAGGGCATGCAAAAAGGTGGCTTTTGGATACAATCCCGAATCACATGGCGGCAATAAGCGATAGGAGGGGTTTCATCTCTCCCGGTATAGGGAGTTGTTGTTGCGCTGTGTTCGATTGGCTATAACTGGAAATCCCTGGCCAGGGTTGCTGAGATTTACTGGTAAGTGTAATCAGTAGTTTCTCGAACTGTTATGGACCTCATATCGACACGACTTATCAAGCTACTGGGGTCTGACGTTTACCACCCATAGGCAAGATATGCGACATATCAGACGAAAAGACCGGACTGTGCGGGTGTGTTACTGGTTGGATTCACGGGAGAAAGTACAGGCTTGCTTGTTGATATTCTGATCGCTCAATACCTGGGTGGCTGTTACGTTTAGCTGACCGCTTGCAGCTTGTGGGTGTTTGATATGATCATCACCTACTGCCGGCTTATTGACAATTCTTTAGAGTCCTACACAGAGGTTTCCTGGCTCAGGCAAAACGGAGTAGGAGCACATATGTGATATGTGCGGGACCGAGAATAATACGTGTATGCGATACCGTATTAGATTCTCGCGATATGAGATATCGGCCGGGTATATGTGATGTAGCCGGGTCATTGGATTAAGTGTTGATTCGATGAACTGATATAGATTAGATTAGTCGGTTATTTGTGAAATAGCCGGATTATCGGATCAAGTGTTGATTCGATAATTTAATGTATAATTATATATTTGATATATTAAATTACATTAACTAATATAAGCTCACTTAAAGATTCTTTTTCTCGCTCGGGTAATACATTGATATATATGTGATATATGTTAATTGTATTATTTTATTTTGTTACAAAATATATTATATATGTGATATATAATATTGTAACAAGTTAAAGTTACAAATGCAACATGTTTTGTGGAGTTTAAACATGGTTAGGGTTTGGATTAGGGTTAAGCTTTCTTCAAGCTTCTAGAAGCTTTGTTTTTGTTTTTAAGCAAAGATATTTTGTAAAGATATTTTCATAGATATTTCTTAACCAAACCCAAACCCTTCACCATAGTTAATTCTCCACATGGGTTAAGTCTTCATTCTTAACCCATGGTTGCATTTCTAATCTCACACTTGATTTTATTATTCATCACAAATAGATTCTTCTTCTTCTTCCTCTTGAAAAAGCTTTCTAGCTTTTTGCAAAGTGATGATAATGAGTGAGAAATTAAAAACAAAAGAGTGCTAAATTCCTACTTCATTATCCTCATCTATTCTAGCCGCTTAGATTAGGGTGTTTTCTTTGCTAATACTTGATTAGCAAAGCAAGAGCTTGGGTTTGAGTTTCTTCAAGGTAGATAATCTTTGTTATTGAAGATCGGAAGCAAGATTGCATCTTTCTCTTCATGGAGCCTCTCTAGAGTCCGGGTACTCGATGATCGCAGCGAAGGGACCTCAACACGGAGCTTTAGAAGTGAAGGAACGGACTACAAAGGTTGTAATTCCTAACTCTTAGAAGTAAAGTTGTTAACTTGCTATGTTTCGCCTAATCTCTAGTCTAAGATCTTGGTTAGGATTGTTCGGCACATGAAAAATTTGATTTTGGCATGGTTGATGCCTTGTAGAACCTTGTTCTAGTGTCTAGTAACCCTACAGTGGTATCAGAGCCAAGCTAGAACTTTAGGCGTTGTTTAGACGAACTTTAAAGTCCGATCGAACCCCGAAACGTCGCAATACACCCCCTCTCTGGAAATTTTTTAAAATGTTGTTTTTTCTGTATTAAAAATACTCAGAAAATTAAGCAGGGAATTCTAAGGATTACTGTGAAAAACGAACCACTAATCCCCTCAAGTCGCCGCGGAACCGTGGCAATACTATGCCTTGTGCGGCGGTTCCGCGGCCGAACTTAGGTATTAGGGTTAGATTTTTCACAGTAAACATCCGTAGGTGTTTCTAGATGCTTCTGGGAATTTTTAATATTACCCAAGTGTTGAGTTTTCTGGAGATCTTTTGTATTCGTTGATTCGATCGGAAAGTTTAACTTCGTTTAAGTTTTTCTGGGTAATTTAGAACGTGTTAAAATGTTCGAACGGATATCAATAACTCACATTTTCCCCTGGCGGAAAATTTCCAAGTGTTGGATTTTTTCCTTAATTAAAGAACATTCATAGTCATGCAAGTAACGCGGTGGATCCTCTAGAAGAACACAAACCTTAACTCAATTATGCGACCGTCTAAACCGCCTCTAAATCTTAGGGTTTGGGGCAGTACGGCGTTGCCACATGTGAGGCGTTGGTTTGACCCTTCTACGGCTAGACCATTGGTACTGTGGCATGTGATGGATGCTTTTAAACTATGCTCAAGTGTTGAGCTATTAGGGAAATCTTGGGTGTTTGTTTATTCGATCGAAAAGTTTAACATTGTCTAATTTGAATGTTTTAAATCTAGCAGTTTAGTCTCATTTGATCGGTTGCCACGGGATTTTGATGTGATCAAAAGTCCATCGCAATCACGTAGTGTACACGGATACTCGCCGGGTAAACTTAATAGATAGCTACGCCCCATAGCCCCGACCAAGTGACTGTAGGAGAACCCCGTCGCCAAAAGCATCCGTTCGGGTGCTCGCGGCAGCGGTGTTCCATCTTAGTGCACTTCGTCGACGGCATCGGGGGTCCGGCCGTCTACTAAAGTTTCCGACGAGCATTCGATCAGGATGTCGGGAATCCTATTGAATTGCCCGACTAGATATTGAAAAGTGTTTTCGAGATCGAGACTAAAATGCGGGGTTTATAATTGTTAGGCATGCGATGTCTAAGAAGATTGCGGATTCCAACTGTTGTAGTTTTACACTTTCTTTTATGTGACCGTAAGTGTAATATGTGGTGTATCGCCGGTTTCGTTGCTATACATCAACGACAACTGGGATACGCATATTTACTTACGTTGATAATATGTCATATTATGTGTTGCTGTGATATGTTATATTGGATCGTCGTGTTTGAATAGCCGGGGTTTTATGTAAGATGAGGGTTTTTATTTTCATTTATGTAAAATTCATTGTATGTAATATTCTTTTATTGGGGCACTTCTAAGTTGAGGATGATGTCACCATTGTATATTATTTACTTTTACGCATTAGGTAGATCCAAGACGGGGAGCACAAGTAATCGGGTTCTAGGGTCCAGTGGGAGACCATCTCGAGGAGTCGAGACCGGGTCTCCTAACCCTAGAATTGGCAGTGTTGCTTTCCGCTCTCGTAGGGGTCTAGGAATGTGGGTTTGGCTATTCATCGCGACCGTGGAATCCGCATTTTATACAGGCTCGCATAAAACACGGAAATCCTAGTATATCCAATATTTCATATGTTATCTTCTGCTGCAAATGTTCTGTGATGAGATCATATTACTGCCTGAGACGAATGTTTATATTATATATATGAGATATATGTTATATTGCTGATTTCATTTCAAATGTGATGCTTGTGAAGCATAATAAAATGTGACTTCATTAATGTGATTAATGAAACCTAAAGATGCTGTAGAAACTTGTCTAAAAAACAGGTAGCTCTAGTTCTTGCTTTGCATAGCGGTATTCCTTGTAAAATATCCAGCACCTTATTCGATAAGGAAAGAGCCGAGATCCCTTCACCGGGAGTGACCACTTTAGCAAAACTGGCAGATGCTACAAACTCACGGTTTAGTTTTTGATTGTTTCTATAGTTCTTGCTTTGCACCGCAATATTTGTGAAATATCCTGCACCTTATTCGATGAGGAAAGAGCCGAGATCCCTTTACCGGGAGTGACCTCTTTAGCAAAACTAGAAAAGGCCTAAAAAACATTCCATTCAAAATTACTCGATTCTACAACGATATCAAGTTCATTACGCAAAGGGTTTTCTTAAAAACATGTCGTAACCATCCGTCATTTTTAGGAAATAGAGTACTTAGTATTCGTGCTGCGTTTGTTGACCATAGTTAAGGCGCAGTGTACGGTAGCTGAATGATGTTTTCCTATATAACATATGATGTGATTAATTAGGACAGTCATATGACTTTGTTGACCATAATTAAGGGTCATGTGGGTGGGTCTAATTAATCAAGAAATGACGGGTAGAACTTGACTGGTGCTTATGATTTGTTGACCATAGTTAAGGTCATAAGTCACTGGGGGTAAAATATTATTGGGAATTTCAAGAGTTGAAATTTGCAATGATATTGCATACCTTCTATGAGATAGTTAGATCCCGATACCTGCTGCGAGTAAGAGTTACTCCTGGGAGAGTTTTACACATTACAATTAGCCGATCAAGTAGGTGTCTAGAAAGGTGTCAATAGGGTTATGCCTCTAGGAAAACTAGATTTATTTTAATTAGGTCCGTACGAAAGCGCGGGGAACCTCCCTCAAAGTACCGGCACTGGCCTGGCTGAAAGATTGGCGAACTCGTAGAGTGTAATTAATCCCGGCTAGTCTTTCCTTTTAGGGTTTGAAGGAAGATTTGACTAAAACAGTGGGAGACATCCTGATTGGATATATTAATAACCAATCTAATCTTGCAAGAGAATACGCTGAGTGTTTTCTTCTATCTCTCTCCAGGTAGCGACCATGTCACGCCTTAATCAAGATAATAATACGGATGTATTGACCGAACCCGCTTGTTATACTGCGCCAGGGAACGTTGGTCCCGCTCAAACTTATAATTGTTATAAGACCGAACAGAAAATAGGGGATTACCAGAATTCCCGTGCCGCCCAAACGAAGAAAGTGCATGCTGATGCATCTTCTTCGGGTGTGTTCATTACAGGGAACTGTTTCTCAGTATCCTTTACGTCTTAGGTAGAGATACCGGATCAGGATCCCGCAAATGTACTTTGTTACATGGGCTACAGATAGGTAGAGAACTGAGAACGGGTGATAAGTTTCAAGAGTTGGAAATGATGCAAGTGTTGCAGCCAAGTCTGTTGGCAGTTATCACCCTGTATTACCAGAATACATTAATTCTGAATGAATGTTATTAGATACCGAACCGGATATACAACATCATATCAGTCTCTTTATTAGTAAAGAAGGATATAATTTTGTATTATTGGATAATGTTTTGAACATTTCCTATATCAAGAGTTGATCGGTTCAGGAACGTTATCTAAAAGCATAGACGTTCTAAATCAAACTACAGTTCTTAATGTACAGAACACACACAAGTGGAAGAGTTCAGAAATGAACGAATCCTTCTTGAGGTATTGTAGACTAGGTCATATCAATGCGACCCGACTAGCTGAAGTTACATAAAGATGCATATTTAAATTAGTTTGGATTTACATCTTGTAAAAATTGCCAGTCATGTGATAAAGATAAGATGACCACAGCTCCGTTTATTGAAAACGGAGAAGAGTTAGTGAACTCTTGGGATTGATACATGATAATGTATGATAATCCCATGTCTACATATGCCAGGACAGGTTCTTTGTACTTCATTACATTCACTGATGATCTCTTAAAATTCAGACATATGTTCCTATTGAAACACAAGTCCGAAACTTTTGAGATAATCACAGAATATAAGTTGAGAAGTAGAGAACCAAAAATGGGTATAAGTATTATGTCCTTTGATGAGATCAAGGAGGAGAATATTTAAGCACGGAATTCCTGGACAATTCTAAAGGAGAATGAGATTCTCTCTCAGCATTACTCCTACGAATACACCACAGTACGTCGGTGTATCGGGACGGAGCAATCACACCCTATGTAATATGGTGTGCTCTATGGTGAGTACTACTGAGTAGCCTATTTTCCTTTGGGGTTATGCACTTGAGAAGTTGCATACCTATTGAATAGGGTTCTAACCAAATTAGATGCCTACCACTCCATATGTGATATGGTATGGGAAAAGCCTATCTCTTAAGGATGTTAACATTTGGGATTGTCCGGCCTATGTCAAGAGCAAAATCCGGACAAGCTCGAGGCAAGGTCAATTCTGTAGAAGTTTGTTGGATATCCCAAGCATTCGCAAGGGAATATCTTCTACCACACCGAGGAACAAAAGATGTTTTATTTCTCGGCATACCACTTTTTAAGAAAAAGGGAGTTTCTTGTGAAGAAATTAGTGGTCATGAGGTAAAACTGGAAGGAGTTCCAGCTATACAAACTGCAGCTGATGATTTGGTAAACCCGGAGGATTCAATAGTTTCCAACGAATCTCAGCCTCTCCGCTAATCTGGTAGGGTTCCTCATCCACCTGAGAGATTCTTCGGTTTTTCTATGACAGTGGGAGCAAGGATTGCATCATGAGATGATGACCCAACTAGTTTCGAGTAGGCCATCTGAGATGGAATCCTTATACACCAACAAAATATGGACTTTGGTTGCGTTATCTAAATGGTTAAATCCCCATCAGAAGAAAGTATATCTTGAGAAGATTACTTAGTGTACATAGAAAAGTTGAGACTTTCAAAGCTATGCTTAAGTTCATCCAGATCCTACTTGCCACTGCTGTATACCATGACTACGATATTTGGCGGTTGGGTGTCATGACTGCTTTTCTAAATGATGATTTGGAAGAGAGCGTCTATAAGTACACAGCCAGAGGGCTTCATAGAAAGTGGGAGCAGCGGAAACGTGTGCAAGTTGTTTTATGCGATAAATCAGGCATCGCGGAGTTGGAACGTCTGTTTTGATGGTAGTCAAAGAGTTTGACTTCATCAAAATGGTAGATGAACCTTTTATATACAAAAAGGTAGTAGAGAGTATGGTGGTGATCCTCGCATAGTATGTGGATGACATACTCTTGATAGGGAAGGAGTTTCCTATGCTACGCTCGGTCAATCTCCTCTTATCACAAAGATTCTCCATATAGGATCAAGGTGATACCTCCTAAATCCTGGGTTATGGATCTATGGGATAGATCTAATTGGATGTTAGGATTCTCACTAGTTGTAGTGAGATGGTATCAATCGATCTTGGGGAGAATCACTAGAAAGGTTCCAGGGTGATAAGGACGACTGAATGTCAGTCACAGGTATTGTCTTTACCCTCAGTGGAGAGAGGGTATGTTGGAAGTGTTCCAAGCTGGACACCGTGACTTACTAGACGATTAAAGGCAAGATACATCGTTACCAAGGATGCTACCAAAGAAGCAGTCGGGATATATTTTAGTTCATGAGATGAACTTCGTTCCTGCCATTGTGTGACAATGGAGTTGTGGCTTAGGCCTAGGAACCCCCGTCCCATCTGTGATCCAGACATATTCTAAGGCAATATCACCTAATCATGGAGATGGTTGATCTCCAGGAAGATCGAGATTAGGAGAGTAGACACATAGGACAACAGCGTGGATCCACTCACAAAGGCCTATTTCCCAGTAGAGACTTTTATGGGATGGTTAAGTATGAGATACTTCAACCACAGCTTATTGTTGGCTATGAGATACTACAACAAATGGCCCTAGTGCAAGTGGGAGATTGTTAGTTATATGTATGCCCTAGAGGCCATTACTGTACATGCGTTGTATATTGTAGTGGATGCTGGGACATATATCGGGAGGACTTTCTTGCTCGACATGATAATATCCTATCTGGTTACTCTTTATCTTAACATGTACTATGATTGTCTCTATGTTACATGTTGATAAAGTCCTTAGGATGAGTACTTAACTACCAGGACTATGATGCAGATCATACTAGTGGGGACAGTGTTGTCGCCAAGTACATCCTTCAAATGTTCCTAGTCGTGGGAGTACCGAGATAGGGCATCGATACTCCAGAGTAGACTAGTGTATGCGCTTCTTGAGCCATATGATGGGCGATGGATGATCCCATATCCATTGGTGTTTGACATCAGAGAAGGTATACGGGTGCTCAGTGGAGACTGGGTACACTGGACGGACTCGCCGAGAACTCCCAGATAGTATTATACCTCACGTCAGATGGCAGTTCTCTTGTGACACCGGTACAAGTTAGTCTGTAGACCCGAGATCGTCAAAGAGTCTTGTGTGATTCCCACTGTGCTTTGATTTCCATCATACCACGTCCAAGAGGGCGTGCAAAAAGGTGGCTTTTGGGTACAGTCCCGAATCATATGGAGGCAATGAGCGATAGGTGGGATTTCGTCTCTCCCGGTATAGGGAGTTGATGTTGCGCTATGTTCGATTGGGTATAACTCGAAATCCCTGGCCAGGGTTGCTGAGATTTACTGGTAAGTGTTATCATTAGTTTCTCGAACTGTTATGGACCTCATATCGACATGACTTATCAAGCTACTGGGGTCTGTCGTTTACCACCCCTAGGCAAGATATGCGACATATCAGACGAAGAGACCGAACTGTACGGGAGTGTTACTGGTTGGATTCATGGGAGAAAGTACAGGCTTGCTTGTTGATCTTCTGATCGCTCAATACGTGGGTGGCTGTTACGTTTAGCTGACCGCTTGCAGCTTGTGGGTGTTTGATATGATCATCACCTACTGCCGGCGTATTGACGATTCTTTAGAGTCCTACATAGAGGTTTTCTAGCTCAGGCAAAATGGAGTAGGAGCACATATGTGATATGTGCGGGACCGAGAATAATACATGTATGCGATACCGTATTAGATTCTCGCTATATGAGATATCGGCCGGGTATATGTGATATAGCCGGGTCATCGGATTAAGTGTTGATTCGATGAACTGATACAAATTATATTAGTCGGTTATTTGTGAAATAGCCGGATTATCGGATCAAGTGTTGATTCGATAATTTAATGTATAATTATATATTTGATATATTAAATTATATTAACTAATATAAACTCACTTAAAGATTCTTTTTCTCACTCGGGTAATACATTGATATATATGTGAAATATGTTAATTGTATTATTTTATTTTGTTACAAATATATTATATATGTGATATATAATATTGTAACAAGTTAAGCTTGCAAATGCAACATGTTTTGTGGAGTTTAAACATGGTTAGGGTTTGGATTAAGGTTAATCTTTCTTGAAGCTTCTAGAAACTTTGTTTTTGTATTTAAGCAAAGATATTTTGTAAAGATATTTTCATAGATATTTCTTAACCAAACCCAAACCCTTCACCGTAGTTAATTCTCTACATGGGTTAAGTCTTCATTCTTAAACCATGGTTGCATTTCTAATCTCACACTTGATTTCATTATTCATCACAGATAGATTCTTCTTCTTCTTCCTCTTGAAAAAGCTTTCTAGCTTTTTGCAAAGTGATGATAATGAGTGAGAAATTAAAAACAAAAGAGTGCTAAATTCCTACTTCATCATCCTCTTCTATTCTAGCCGCTTAGATTAGGGTGTTTGCTTTGCTAATACTTGATTAGCAAAGCAAGAGCTTGGGTTTGAGTTTCTTCAAGGTAGATCATCTTTGTTATTGAAGATCGGAAGCAAGATTGCATCTTTCTCTTCATGGAGCCTCTCTAGAGTCTGGGTACTCGATGATCGCAGTGAAAGGACCTTAACACGGAGCTTTAGAAGTGAAGGAACGGACTACAAAGGTTGTAATCCCTAACTCTTAGAAGTAAAGTTGTTTACTTGCTATGTTTAGCCTAATCTCTAGTCTAAGATCTTGGTTAGGGTTGTTCGGCACATGAAAATTTTGATTTTGGTATGGTTGATGCCTTGTAGAATCTTGTTCTAGTGCCTAGTAACCCTACAGGTATTCCAGTAGTTTCTCAGGGTGTTTTTGGCCGCACTCCGAAACGACTTATTGCACTATTAGGGGTCTAACGCTTGCCGCTCCCCTAGGACCCATATGCGACACTCTTAGACGAACAGACCGGACTGTACGGAGATTGCCACAGACAGGATCAGTAGGGGTACGGATGAGTTTCCTCATCGACCTTCTTATCGACAGATACCTAGGTAGCTGTTACGTACAGCTAGTGTCGCTGACGTGCTTATGGTTAAACCCACTGCCAGAGTACCGTCGAGTCTTTAGAGTCCCACACAGAGGGTTTTCCAGCTTCGGGCGAAACGATGTAGAGGTCGTATGGTTTTACAACAGGATTCGTTCACATACGTATTCTTGTACGCGTGTGATGTTCGAGTGGAAAATACTAGTGGGCTTTGGTTTAAGCCGTATCCTAGTATTTGATTATTGGATTAGTTTCGTCTTATAGTATTCGCGTTTCTCGGAACACGGATGCGGGTATGTATATTTTGATGAGAGGGGGTATAGAAAGAGACACCTCATTAGTATTTTGACCATTGACTTGATCAAACCAAATATGAGGTGAAGAATAGTATTTGTTATTTTTGGTAAATGATAATTTGTGGCACGGCTACTTAGATTGACCACTTGACTTGGATTGACTTTTAGACTTTAGATATTTTTGTGAGATATTTTGATACCTAGATATTTTGATGAGATGTTTTATTGTGCCATGCTTATGGTCATGTCAAGTAAGCCATTCCCTTATCAATTATCATTTATCAAAAACATTTATCTTTCCTCAAGTTCACTCTCTCCTTCTTCCTCTCAAAAACCCTATTGTCTCATGTGTTGAGAATCAAGGGTTAGTGAGACTAAGTTACCCAAAATCACACTCTACTTATTCTAGGTTACTTAGTTTAGCATACAAATTGATCTAGTTGCCTCAACTTGGAGGTTTAGCTCAAGGTTGGAACTCTCGGGTGGATCTTCTACGACTTCGAGAAGCCGACGAGGAGGTGCTATCCATTTCCACTCCAAGGAGCTTGCGAGGTGAAGGAGGATAGCGAGAAGACAAGAAGGACTTGAAACTTTAGGTATAATCTTCTTAAATAGTAGATAAAACCTCTAGTTAGTTTGTTAGTTATGGTTTAGCTAAGATCCTGGAGTTCAAGTCGATGTTATCTTGTTAGTAAAAATCGTTTTTTACCCGTTCCGCCTCCCCGCAAACCTGTGGGGTAGGTGACGTCGACCTACAATTTATACGAATACGTGTATTTATATAAATATGGGTATTTGTGCTTTAATACAAATACATATATTTCATTCTAAATATGAATACGCGTATTTTGTATTTTCGGTACAAATACAGTATTCGTATTTTGGTAGAAATATGATTTACGTATTTATTATTAATACGGGTTTATGTATACTTGATTATATACATACAAGTATATGTGTATGTATGTGTACCTAGTGAGGTGGCAATTCCCTACAAGCTTTACTCTTCATGTTTATTCATGAAGTATGTGGGCTTGTGACTCACCCTTATGAGTCACAAGCCAACTCACTTCATTTTGTTTTTATATTATTAAAAGTTAGATGAAGAGATAAGGATTGGTGAGAGTGTGATGATAGTTTTCATCAAGTGAGATATTTATCTAGTTGCCATATTCATCTTCTTCTTCCTCATTTCTCTACTTGAGTTTTGAGAATGTATAAAATGTATCTTGTTTCATAAACTACAACCTCCTATGTCTTGTCCTAGCAAAACTCGATCTTTAGTTGCTTCGTAGAAGCTATCGCTTGAATCGACATTCTCAGGTGGATCGTCTTTGACGCGGGAGTTCGATTTCGAGAGCTCATTCTGAATACCTAGAAGCTTGAGGAGTGAACCTTTCAAGACCCGAAGGACCGTTAACAAAGGTTGTTACACTAACCTAGTAGCTAAAACTCCAGTTAGTGTTGTTTTGTTTAGTGTTTGGGCTTGCATTCTATGGTTTCAAGTTTGTAGTGCTCAGTTTTATAAAGTTTTTGATTCCACAAAACCATAGTAATCACGGAAAGGAGCACCATACACTTACAGACTATACGTTTCTTGACCCCGACTGGGGCGATGACTGTTCCCATAACCATTGGTGTTTGACACCAAAGATTCTATACAAGTGCTTATTAGAGAGTGAGTTTCACTGAATGGACTGACCGAGAACTCCTGGATGGTATTATACCTATCGTCAGATAGTAATTCTCCAGTGATATGAGTATAAGATAGTCTGTAGACCTAAAATCATCATAGTGTCTTGTGTGTGTTCCCACTGTGTAACGACTCTAAAATATTTATACAGAAATTTTTTCTGTTAATATACAAGAAATGAGTTTTACAGCCTGAGTTTGAGTTATAGATCACTTTTGTGAAATAACAGCAAGAAGCCACTTGTAGCTCACTGGTAAAGCCTTTGCACTGCTGTGACGTAGCCTGTGTGTTTGATTCCCATCAGACACAATTTTTCTGATTTTTCTTTTTAACTTTTTGGAAGCCCAAAAGATTGCACGTGCAATATACGGGGAAATGAAAAGTTTAGAAAAATCAAACATGTGGAAAATAGAGTAAAGAAATGGTTGATCAGATGGCAAGAATCTCGAGGCAAATGCCTCACGATCGAGCTGCCAAACTAGCCAAAATACCGGTACCGACGACTTAGATGAGGCCAATGAAGCCCGGGCTCTGCACACATGACTCTTCAGCTACCCCTAACCCCTCAATTTTAATTCCCAATTTAACACAATTTTAATGCTTTTTAATCCACAATTTTAATTCCCAAACCCTAATTCTCCACTATAAATACCACCCCATACTTTGGCTCGACACCATTCTGAAAATTCTAGACCTCCTCACGGAGCATTCGATCTCGAAAGGATTAAAATACATTTTAAAGAAATACGAATTTTCTAAATAAAATAAAATTATTTTTAAAAAAATTATATAAAATTATAAATCCATAATTTCAAAATATAATGAAACGATATTTTTCTAAAAATGAAAGATTAAAAAATGTCAATAAAATACCATCAAGTTACCAAAAAAGACAAGTTTTACAATAAAATACCATGAACTTTCCAAAGTTTAGTATTTAACTTTAAAATACCACAATACTTAAAATCCATGCTCATGAAAATCCTAAGTAATACTAATCACCCTTGAAGTTTATTTCTAACTATATAAAAAATATTTTTCATAAAAACCCCTCGAGATATACAAAATAACAATATTTAAGGACTTTAGTAAAGATAGGTTTAAGCGGGATCAATTCTCTTGAGCACAAGGGAGCCGGAGAAAGTGAGTGTTTGCCTATTCAGGTTAGAAAACTTAACAGGAGTTATCAATGGCAATTGTCTTGGAAAAAAACACAAATCCTGCCGTCCATGTGCAACAGTTGCCGATGACTCCTGAATCTAAGAATTTCAGAGTTTAATCAGTACAAGTGTCTAACTCAGTCTGAGTCCAATTCAAACCTGAATCTAAAATCAAACATGAATACTTGATCATGAACATGAATACTCGAATTCAAACATCAATATCAAACATATATACTTGACTTGACTTGACCGACCATGGTTATAACTTGACATGACTACTTGAATACATGATTACATCCTGAACATGAATACCAGAACATTTTTAGTATCCATGGTTTCATCGAGTCTGATAAATATAATCTATACAATACATCATGTATGGATAAAGGGGTAGAATGGTACGGAACGTATATCGTGGCACGAGTGGTCACTTAAAAGACACATACATGAATTCACGCGTCGTTGTCCCGCGGGTTACGACGGGGCCTTATACTACATATTACCATAGTCCATGGGGTAAGATGGTGTCACGACCCGAAAGTACGGAACGTGACCGGCACTTAGATTACGAAGCATCTAGAGGCGCAACGTAACCTAAGTAAGCCAAAGCCCAGAAATCTAAACCATAAAAAGAAGAAGAAGGAAAACATGTAGAAAACAAGTTTAAAAGCAACATCCAATTTTCTCAAAAATTTCGGCAGAGTCTCCTTTGTAAAAACTTGCCCCAAACGGGTACAAACAAGAATAATATATATACAAACAATAAAAAGCCTCCCCAAACGAGAGCTAGCTCTACGCCAAAAGGCGGAAACAACCACATCAATGCACAATAGTATACAACGCCAAAGGGCGAGGCTCAAAACTCAAAAGGAAACAAAACCACCAAATATCATAATAATACAAGCGGTGCCCTAAGGTCGAAATAAACAACTGATCCAGTAAACTATCAAATAATACAAGTTTGGTTGATGGAGCTTTCTAGATACAAATGAAATAATAAAAGTACAATGGCGGTCCAGATACAAGTGAACCAACCTACCGTGCAAATCATCCTGAGTGAAAAGATGTGCCAGCAAGCTGCCAAGAAAACCTGTACATCGAACCTGTAATAAAATTTGGCACAACGGGGGTGAGTTGCCAACTCGTGAGTAGAAGATATCTGTGAAAAGAAATCGAATGGACGACGCTGTCCTAGGTCATAATAATATACTAATATACTACTAGTCATCAAGTAAAGACAGGATAATAAGCTGCGTGTAAGTGCAAATGCTCCGTGCTCGTATCAATGCCTCATATAGAACTATGTCATGTGAATGAGTATGCATGCACCAAGAATGTGAAATAACCAATCCTGAAATCTAGATATATTTGTATAAGAAATCTTTAACTTTTATCATGGTAAAATGTGTATAGAAATCTGAAATATCAACGATGAAATCCATGGAAATCCATGTCAAGCATCGACACAAAACATGTAAATCTCAAGTCTCAATCCCTCATAATCTCAATGTCTCATAGTCTCAATATCTCGGGCTCCGTCAGTCCGGATCGGCCCATATCATCAAATCTCACGACAACGGTCGGTATCCTCCGGATATCCGCCGCGCCAGACATCACCGGTAGATAGTCCTCCCCTGCCAGGCTCATCGTCTATAACTCGATCTTCTTACCCCGGGGAACCATACCGGGCCCACCATGTACCCGAGACGGTTCATCCACTCCTCGAATCGGGTCTCGAAATCCAACAGAAAACATGAAATCTCATTGTGGACGACACATACATCACGAGAAAACCGCATCTTATGTTTTAAAAAGAGAGGAGGAGAGAGAGAGAAGTTTTTATATATTCTTGCGGTTTTTCCCAAAAATCCAGAAATCTCATAGAAATCCAAAATCCCAAAATCATGAGTATGTATATGATAAGTGTCGGCATATACCCCATAATACTGCATGATAACATGAAAATGCGAATGCATGAAATGTCTAAGTAATAAATACCATGTCTATACTAACACCAGAGAGTAATCACAATATTATATCGATCTAGCTGTTAGCTGATTGTATCAATAAAAGATAATATGATTTAAAGTGTACGTGACATAGCAATTACCGATGATGATGTGTGTGAGACGGCAAATAAGTGTGCGTGGAATATGCGCATCATCGGTAATGGTGCTGGTGTCCTAACAGGCAAAGTTTTATTCTGAGTATAGAAACATATGAATGAACATGCACCATTATGATTACGGTATGAATGTAAAGACAGATGTGTAATGACTACTCATCTGTGATATACAAGTATAACTACAACTATATGACTCGAGCCTAAACTAGTGTCCATCTAACCTCCTAAGGAACTAAACCTAAGAAACTAGTCAATAAGAAATAAGAGTCCACCTAAGGTCTGAATCCATATCTCTAATAGTCGGCAATCCAGCCTCAATAGCGTCACGTACGTAGTACGGCTTCCTCGAATCAAGAGTGCGGATCAATCATCATATCTATGCCTCGTACGGTAAAATCCATCGTACGGCATCCCAATATCGGGGTACGGGTCAAGTATCACCTACGTGTCTCATCATTCGTATAATATCGTCATCAACACATGTCAAGATCAAGGTGCTATACTGTAATCGCATACATCAATCATATATCATTGTCAGCATAAATATACATCGTTAATTTATCCTCAGAAATATCATGTCATATGTATCATATTGTGATTAAGTCATACTTAGATCATATCGTAATCAAGTCACACCTATATGATATCGTAATCAAGTCACACATATATGATATCGAAATCAAGTGACGCCTATATGATGTCGTAATCAAGTCACACCTATATGATATCATATCAGAATTTCAGGCACAGGTTACGGTCCGGGTTCTATTTTAGAGTCCCATATACTTCAATATCATCACCACCCTTTATTATTTATGTATACCTATTCATTATCTCATTTCCTAATGATCCGCAAACATCATAACACGACCGTAAAGCCAAGAATCACGGCATCAAGCCCAGTTATATTGTTTCATCCCTTTGTATCATATCACATCCTTATATCACATATACATATTGTGTATATATATATATACCTACACATAGTCCTATATATATATATACACATACACGTATACACCACGTCGAGTCTCAGTATGTGCGTGTGTGTATCTACCAGAAACCTACGAATCTCCTCCAAGATATTCATCCTCGGGTAAGGTCTTTATAAATCAATCTAGTCCAACCTAAGGTCACTACTAGGGTCCTACTCACCGAAATTCTAAGGTCACGTCTGGCTTCCTAATGACAATAAGTACTATCCCTATTCTACGTTTGCGGGGGTGCTAAACGCCATCCACCCGACTTCCCCCCGTAGATATACATCTACTCACCTGGTCCTTATCTGCCAAAGACGGTGTCGCCATCCTCTTCTTCATCGCCCGCTGTCCACGTGAGGGGTACCTATATGCAAACACATATAATATCGTAAACTGAATCACGGACAACATCAAAACGACGCACGAAACGCGCATAGGTTAAAACATATGTCCCGCTCATGCAAAAGAACCAAATATCGCTCGATATCGGCGTACAAACGCCGATTGATCGAGATAAGCATCAACAAACAACTCATAGTTATAAAACTCATTACTTATAATATAAAACATGATTTAATTCATCGAAACCCTAAAAATCGATCAAATCGTCCGATTCCGTAAAACCTGAAAACACCAATTTACCGTTTTACTTCAAAACTTAATGTTTAAAAGAAACTAATGGTCATAGTATTCATTAATTAGCATAACTAGACTATATAAACCATCACTATATTTTTAACACCCTAATTTATATTAGTTTGAAAATTCTAGTTTGCAAACTTGCCCGATTTCGATACTTTTAAGGAAAATTTCACAATATCACATCTAAACTGGATTTTGCATGAATTAATGCATTAAACTACAATTCATGATGATAATAATATAATGAAATCATAATTTAGATTTTAAACCTCATTTATTTAAGAATTTCCAAAATCTAGTTAGCAAAAATAGCATTTTTATTAGTATTTTTCAATTATCAGTAGAAACTAGTAACCAATTTAAGTTTTTCATTCCACAATAGGTTAATATCCTCATTAAAACCACAATCTAGTGTTACAAATATTAATTGGAATTTTATCTCACCAATATATACAATATATAGAAATCTAGTTTGCAAAATGGATTAATTTAAACAATTTTGGATAAACAATTTACAATATATCATCCATACAAGATTTTCCACTTCTAAAAATTTTAAACTAGTTATTATAAGTCTACTTAATTAATAAAAACCATAACTTAATTTTATAAACCCTAACTTGAATTTTAAAACTTGTAGATAGAAATTATTTATTAAATCTAATTATGCTTAAATGAAACATCTAATAACAATAAATCAAAAGAAGAAGATTTATACCTCCACAACATGAAATCCAAACATGAAAATAAGCCTCCAAAATGAATGCTTTCCATCTCCAAAATCCATGTAAAGATGAGCAAAGAATAGAGGGTAGGAATTAATTAGGATTTTGTGGGTTTTTTTATTGAATTTTTGATGAATTTTGATGATTTTTAATACAAAAATGATGGGGGGGAAATTTTGGGGCTGCCCATGGTGGTGAGGCCAGCCATGAGGTGAGGAAAAGAGAGGAGAGTGAGAAAAGGTGAAGAAAAGTGTAGAAGGTTTCACAAAAATATCACACAATTAAGTCTTTTCATGAATTTATTTAAAAATTCTTTATTTTCTTCACTCCATTTGACCTAGAATGGTCTAGAACCATTGTAAAATTTTGAAAACAAATTTTGCATTAAACACACTTGATTCTAATATGTAATGGTTCGCTTTTGCTAATTAAACTCATTCAAATTTGTAATTTACACTAATTTAGTGTAAAAATAAAGCTTATGTTAATATTTAAAATAATTAATTTAAGAAAATTTATAAGTGGCTAAATAAACATCATTTACTAGTAATAACATAACTAAAATAGGTATTTTTAAATTTATAGTGGAAAAAAAATTACGGTTTAGTTTTATGAAAACTACGTTTTACTTTACCGAAAATTATAAAATTCACTTAAACGATTTTATTTATTTAATTAATTATTTAATTATTTTTAAAATGTTACAGATGGACTCCTCTCGTATACATGAATAACTTCTTTATCAAGGTACAAACAACCACGTTAAAATAACTATCATATACCGGTAATCAATCATACACAACTTACGTGTACATTTTATATTATTCGTTATATTCTTTTTCTTCTTTTGGAACATACCGAGCGTTAGTTCGCTGATAACATTCATTTCTGTTTCTTTCTTTAGAATTTTCATCAAGAGGACCTGTCACTGAAGAGATTGAGCCGAGCCAAGAGGACTTGGACCAGGTTACGGCAAGCCAGATTTCTAGTTCCATTGCACTTACTTTCATGTGTGCCATTGTTAAGGCACTACTTTACCCATTGTATCTTTTATTTTCAAACAGTTGTATGTAAATAAAGTTGATTTTTATTTTATTACTATTTTCATTCTTGTTCATTTTTATATGTTGCTTAATTATGCTTAACGTATTTATTTCTTAGTAAATACGTTGCGGCCTGCCACATCACTGTTTCCGTCTACTGGGATGAGGGGCATGACACACCGTAGTTTGATTAGTATCCAACTATGGCTTTAAAGAGCTGTGCATATAGGTTTTAGTTGGGTACAGTCC
This sequence comes from Agapanthus africanus, assembly GCA_030015575.1. Classification (NCBI taxonomy): domain Eukaryota; kingdom Viridiplantae; phylum Streptophyta; class Magnoliopsida; order Asparagales; family Amaryllidaceae; genus Agapanthus; species Agapanthus africanus. The sequence continues at coordinate 294,951,640 of JASDDO010000029.1, forward strand.
CGTGTCACATAGAGGTAATGAGCAATTGAAGGGATTCGTCTCTCCTGGTATTAGGAGTTGATATTCTGTTGTACTTTATTGACTATAACCATAAGTCCCTATCCAAGGTAGATGAGATTTACTGATAAATGGTATCATTAGTTTTTAGTTGGTTATGAGTTACTTATTGGAATGACTTATCAGGTTAGTGGGGGTTTGACGGATTCTACCCTCCAGACTTGATATGCGGCACTCTAAGACGAAGAGACCGGACTATACGGAGACTGTCACTTTTTGGCTCTGTAGGATTTCGGATGAGCTTACTTATCGATCATCCTTATCAATCAATACCTGGGTAGCCATTATGTGCAGCTAGTGCAGGGTTTCCTAGTGCTCGCGGCACAGCAGATGCGCGGATGCAAAAAAATTTCAAGCAAACACGAAGGAACCCCGAACCTAGAATCGATCCAAACTCCTAAACTAGCAAACCAAGCATGCAAAGATACGGAATACTACCTTCGACGCGTGTCCACCCAATAATGGAAGACCCCTCCATGCTCCGTGTACGCTGTCCGGATCAAGCTTGAGTGGCAACTGCCCTTGCCAAAGAAGATCCACCTGAGGGAAACTGATCCAAGCTCCAGCTTCACCTAGTGAAGCGACCGATGCTTCAAGCTCACTACGAATGGAGAGTAGGGATGTAGGAATATTCTCACTATCTTTTTCTCCCTTTTCTAAGCTCAAGAGAGCTACCTAGAAGAAGGTGGAGGAAGGCAAGAAGAAGAAGCCATGGAAAATGGCTAAGTCTTTTGTGTGAAGAAAAACTAGCAAGCATAGAATGAATGGCTTGATTTTTTTGCAACCATGGAAGAATAGTGTATCCAAATGAAATATATCATATAAAAATCAACCCATACCACTCTACCATACTTCTTTACATCTCATCTTCCACCTCATTTTTGAATTTCTATAAAAGAAAAATCAAGAAATGAAGTGTCCATCTTCTAGAACAAATTCCGTATAAATACGGAATACAACCCGGTATACGTACAGAAATACATATACGCGTATTCGTATAAAAATACGAATAGCCAAGAGAGCGAAAATGAATACTGAACAATAATACTAGAATATACATATAAAATATATACATATTAAATATATATATATATTATTAAATCAAAACCTAATTTAATAATCAGGCTTAATCCTAAGCCGCTAGTATTATCAACCGTCCGATTAAAGTCCGTGTAGCCTGTACACATATTTAATTGGACACCCTGTATGTGCTAATATACGTCATCTACATCATATCGCCTGAATCGGAAAAACCCTCTGTGTGGGACTCTAAAGACTCGGCAATACGCTGGCAGTGATTACTGGATAAATCCAAAAACCACAAGCACGTCAGCGGCACTACCTGTACGTAACGGCTGCCCAGATATCTGTCGAAAGGGAGGTCGACAATCAAGTCCGTCCGTACCCTACTGAGCCTGAATGTGACAATCTCCGTACAGTCCGGTCTCATCTTCTGAGAGTATCGCATACCGGGTCTAGGGGTTGGAAACGTCAGACCCATAATAACCCGATAAGTCATGTCGGAGTCAAGCTCATCACCAACTGAGAAACTACTGAACTTATATCAGTAAATCTCATCTACCGTGGCCATCGATTTTAGGGTGATGGCCAATCGAGCACAGCACAATATCGACTCCTAATATAAGGAGAGACGAATCCTCGATAACCGCTCACTGCTTCCATAGGCTCGGGACTGTACCCAACCAAAAACCTGTTTGCACGACTCCTTTAAGCCATGGTATGATAGTAATCAAAGTACAGTGGGAACTCACACGAGATAAATGACTATCTTAGGTCAAAAGACTAACCTGTACTAATTCCACTCGAGAACTTCCATCTGATGATAGATATAATACCATCTAGAAGTTCTCGGCGAGTCCGTCCAGTGTACTCACCTCCAGTGAGCACCTGTATACTATCTTTGGAGACATAACACCAATGGCTTGTGAGACCGGACACCGCCCCTTGTCGGGGTCTCGAAACTTATACAATAGTCTACTCCAGAATATCGATGCCCAGTTTCGATACTCCCATGACAAGGGGCATTTAAGGATGTGCTTATAGACTACCCAACTCTCACGTATATGATCGCCATCATAATGCTGGTAGTCACGCAAGAATCCTATGGGCTTCATAATTATGTATTAGCGACACGTAATAACATGTACAACATGTACACATCGATGATAAAGACAAACCAGATAGCATACTATCATTTCAAGTAATATTGTTCTACCGGTATAGGTCATCCCATAATTATCATAATCGCGTGCCTGCAATTACAATAATTGCCTTGAAGGCACTATATCCAACAATCTCCCACTTGCATTTAAGGCTAATTATTGCGGTATCGCATACCCACATCCCGTGTGCTATCGAATACCCAACTTCTCTACTAATCAGTTTCACAAATCTCATTTGAGGAACATCCGTGTTCGAGAAATTGCCTCGGTGAGTGGATCCACTATAATGTTTTAACTTCTTCTCTCTATATCTCAACTTCACGGAGATGAAAAATCTTCCGAACTGAGCGATACCCCGCCTCAATAATTTTGTCTGGATACAAGATGGGACCAAATTCATAAATGAACAAGCTTATCCTACAAACTTCTTGGGCTATATCCTCTGTTGAGTCAGAACCAGCATCATGAACCATACCTACCTCGGTATCCCTATTAGAACACTATCCAATATATTGATCCTCAGAAGAGGTAAAACTCAAAACTCTGATAGCATCTCTGTCATCCAGGTCACCTTGGAAGCCTAAACCGATAACCGCCTCCCGGAGGAGGCTGTCGTTATCATATACCAAGAACATCCTCTTATGTTCTTAATTGCTTCCCTTTGTTTCTCTAGAATTGGATTAATATCTGCTTATTACAGCAAGTGTATAAGCAATATCTGGTTTTGTACAAGACATTGCATAATTGACTAAATTGCCTAAGTAAATAATATGTCATACATGCCGGTCCCTCTCCACATCAGTCTAGAAGACATCTCTTCAGAGAGAGTGACTCCATCACCTGTGGGTACACCACCACGCCAGGAGTCGTCCATTCTAAAATACTTTTAGAATGCAGTCTAAGTACCCAATTGGGAAACTTCCCAAATCTAGATCTAAAACCATAGATCTAGTCACCAGAATCCCTGATATTTTATCCATATCCAACGTGGAGAAAACACTATGTGACAACCAAGGTTTGACCGATTGTAATATAGGAATATCACTTTCTAACTGGAGTATGTCATCCAAATCCTAGGACAGTACTCTATACACCCTTCTCACTGGGTTCATCTATTGTTTTGATGAAGTCAATCACCTTGACTGTCACATCAAAAACATATGATCCGTCTCCGCTATACATTATTTAGTCTATGAATAGACATATGCAACTTGCACACCTTCCGCTGCTCCCACTGACTACGATAACCCTTTGGTAGAATCATATACACATGCACTTCCAAATTCCTATTTGGAAAGACGTTATAGTCATCCTCTTACCAGCTATCATAGTCTAGAGCAGCAGCAGTGCCAAGTCATATCCGTATGGACTTTAGCATAGATACTGAAGTAAAAGACTTATCACAATCCCCAACAGGTATTTGATGAAAATATTTATAACAAGTCTAGCCTTATTAGGTTAATACCTTTCCACCTGCACAGATCTCGAAAGATCTACTTGCTCCTAATGGGTTTTACCCCTTCAAGAGCAGCCAGCAAAGTCCAAAATTCATAATTTGCTACAGTGCGTGGAGCCAAATTTGGATATAAAGTATCTGGTCATCTGGAAATTACCACTTCTTATGACCTACAGATAACTAGTGAGGCCATCATAACCATGATGCTGACATCCCTGTCACTGTCTCCAAGAAAACCGAAGTATCTCTCCGGTGGCTAAGGTCACCTACAAAAATCTGCGGAGTGGCTAATGGATTGTCAAGTCCAATTGAATCCTTAGGTTCTACTAAATTTTCGATAACCGTTTGTGGTTCTGGAATCACTTCCAGTTCTACCATACTCCCACTAGTTTCTTTTGCAAAAAGATTCCATTTATAAAAAGGTGGCGAGTCAAGAACAATGTAACTATTGATCTTGAAAATGGTAGAAGCAAAACCCTAGCGAATGTTTAGGATAATCCATAAATAGCTATTACTGAAGCGTGCCTTGAGTTTGTTAGGATTCTGCATTTAAACAGGAATCGGATAACTCCATATCTTTATAACCTCAAGATATGTAACCAATGTATGTCCATATAGAATTAAAGGCACTAATTTAGATGGAACTGGATTCAAATATCATGCAGCTGTTTCCAGTGCATATCACCTAAATGGAAAAAGGCCAATACAGCATTACTCATCAAGGAGCGAACCCGCAGATGAATAACCTGAGAGAGAATCAAGTTCTCAAAATTACTATAATGGAATACCTAGCATAAGTATCTATATCTTCGATCACTTCGAAGAATCCTGATACTTTCAACATATGGTTCTCTACTTTATTCTTTTACTTATAAACTTCTCAAAAATCTTTAGACCTTGCATTATAACGAATGCGTGTCTAAAACCAAAAAACTCATAAGTAAACCTGAATGAAGTATGTATACCAACCCCTTGTACTAAAGGACACTGGACAACATACATTTACATGTATAAGTCCCAAGAGTATACTAACTCAAATTCCATGTGTTGTAGGTAGAAAACTGTATTTTGGTCGAGAATGTTGTTTACCGCTGAAAACCAGGAAAGACAAACGTCTTGCATGAATTTGGGGACAGATGCTATTTGGGTTCATCCGTCCACCTCTCCGAAGATGCCAAGTTGATTTATGGCACCGTGCATCAGAGGTTTGGACGGATGCAGCCGTTGTAGCATACTTCATCAGATTACCCCTCTTTTGCGAGGGGTTTTTATTGTGGGGACGCTCTTCCCTGCAGGCGCAAGGCCCTGCAGTTAATTACGTTACCGAGTAGCGATAACCACTTTCTCCTGCTCCAGATGTTCACTTCGTGTCGTGTGTGTTTGTTTTATTTTTGGTTGCCCGTGGATTGTATACAAAGACTAATTTGTGTCGTCCGTAGGGCGTGTATTAGTCCAAATCCGTATTTTCTTAGATTTAGGTTTGGGTTAATTTAAGGATCGTTAATCTCGTTTGAGATTAAAATCAACTTAAATGTTTGTCGAGGATACGTTAGACTAATTTTAGACTAAGATCTACTCAACAGCATTTTTAGGATCATTCAGACCCAACAGAAGAGCATTTGGACTCTATATTGTTTGAGTTTATGGACGTTGTAGTCCATTGTTATTTTAAGGAAGTTTCGGTCCGTAGAGTTGTTGGTTGTCAGGACCCGCCACCTCTCTGAAGGCATTGAAGAATTACAACTACATATATCAGAGGTGTGGGGAGATGTACCCTAGAACCAATAAATATTCATCAGAAGCTCGGTAGTATATTTTTGGATTAAGACCACTATGGAAAATAAAGAGCCGTTGTGCTCGGTTGATTAGGAGTTTGGCCAAACATGGGCTCAGCCTAGTCATTTCATTTTTGAATAAAGTGTTAAACACTCGCTTAGGCTTGGTCCCCTTTCTGTACCAACGATGCTGAGCATCTATATTGGTTCTGACGCCCACACTTTATCTTGCTTTTCCCCTTTTTTGTTTTTTATAGGGTGTTAAACACTCTTTATGGCGTTCGCGTGTAGAGTACGTGAGGCGCCTGGCACTAGGCATGAGGCGCTGTTAGATGAGTGCAAAGCACTTCATGTTAAGCAGCGCCCACGTGATTGGCACGTGAGGCGCTTGGCACTGAGCGACAACTACTGAGTGCTAAGCACTCATTTTTTAGCAGCGCCCACGTAAGGGGCACGTGAGGCGCTTGGCGCTGAGCGCCAACTATTGAGTGCTAAGCACTCTTTATCTGAGCAGCGCCCACGTGAGGGGCACATGAGATGCTTAGCGCTGTTTCTTTCTTTATACATTTTTTTGAAGATGTTCAATTCTCTGTTCTCCCCTGGATTTTTGATCCCCAAGAACAAATTCGTCACCACGAGAACTAAATTATCATTTGTGGGAGAGTTGTCTCATGGGTCTCAGATCCAGGGGAAAGAACTGTGTTCTTTATGAGGGTTAAACCCTTGGATATGCAGATCAGATACTATGATCTCTATTATCTTTATTTACCTTGAAGAAAATTCTTCTTCCTTCTTCTCTCTTAAAGCTTTCTTTTTTGCCTGCTCTTATTTTTGATCTTGAAGTCTATGGGGGGTTCCTCTGTACAAGACTTGAAGTCTTGGGGCCTTTATATAGTAGAGGCCGACTTGTTGATTTAGTTAAAGAAATCTCTCATTGAGAGATCCTTAATTGATTTGGGGATTTTATCCACCGTTAGATCTTTGATCCAAGGACTTCTGTTTTACAAACGATATTTTTCTTGTTTTTAACAAGATTGGGGAAATATTTTTACATACAGAGCTTATTCTGTAGCTTGGTGATTTATAATCACCATTAGATTTTTAATCCAACGGTGCTCTATTTTACATAGGGTAATTTTCTTCGCTTAGAAAGATTTAAGGAATATTTTCTCAATAGAATTTAATTCTGTATTTTGATGATTTATCATCTCCGTTGGATCTTTGATCCAGTGACAGAGAACTTTTTGTTCTAGCGCGGGCGCACTCGTGCAAAGCACGTGAGGCACTGCCTCAGAGTTTTTAACTCATGGTGCTAACGCCCTCGTGCAAGGCACGTGAGGTGCTGCCTCTTTACTGAAGGTGTCTTTCGCCTTCTTTCTTTGCTTTTTCTCGTGTCAAAATTTTCTTTTCCAACACATGGAAATAGTTCCATCATGCACAACATTTTTTGTACCTAGACTTAAATATCTCCCTTCATAATCTGAGGCAATACTTCTCTTCTCTTTCACTTTCAGAGAATTATTTTAACAGAGAAGAGCTATGGCTTGTAATCGTTCACATGCTCGCCGGCAGCCATAGGAGGTGCCTATTGAGTAAATTATTCCTCGTTTTGCTGTCCGCTTGGCGAACCCTGCTCTTACGGATGACCAATGCGATACGGTGCTGCACGAGCTCTTGACTCGTAGAGGATCTCCTCTGCCCATCGGCTCCATTTGGCTCCGGATGGTCTCTTGTCCGTGCTTGATGATATTCCCCCTCATCCAGTGGAGATGACTCCGGCGATACTCGATGCAGCGGAGGACAAGATCGAGTGCTTTCATAAGGCACTTTTGGTTACCACGGCTCTGAGGGATCGCTCTGTTCAGCTGCTAAGCCAGATAAGGGCTCAACGGGCCATCATGTCTGCCTTCGCTAATGGGCATGGTGTTGACCGATGGGGAGCGACTCTTCATGAAGATCACCGCTTTGCCATGGTGGAGAAGGAAAAGAGGGAGTTATATAATTTTATCCATAGTTTTGTGAATCCATGTACTTTCGATCCCATGTTTGGTGATCTATTTCCTGTAGAATAAAATGTTCAATTAAATACTTTTTTTTTGTCGTTGACCACCAAGTGCCCCCTTTCTAACACATGTTCTTCCTATGATGTGTGTATGTGTGTATGTGCGTATATGAATGAGCCCGATTTCACACATATCTGTAAACGAAACTTAAACTGGTGCAAACAGGAACAAAAAGCTTTTGGTCGAACATTTCAGCGGGAACAAATGCCTCCCACAACTTTACCCCTGTAAGTATGTACGTGGATGAAGTAGTGCAGAGTTATGCAGGGCCATGGAATTGAGGGCTTAGGAAACAAGTTTAGGGTCCTTGTAGCCTAAGACTTTTTCCATCTTCATGAGCCGTAAGGGTATCAAGAAGATTTTTTCTCCCTATGAGTCGAGAGGATCTCATAGGTGCATATTCTCCCTAGAAATCGTGAGGATTTCTAAGTGTTCATCGCCTCCATGAGTGGTAAGGATCTCACTCGGGTATTTTTCATTATGAATCGTGAGGATCCGTAAGTGGCTTCTTTATTTCATCGGCAAATGTGGCTTTGGCAAATGTGGACCATAGATAGTCCATCTAGACCTCCTTGTAGGGCAACGATGGCATAGAAACAGGTTTGGATCTGCCTCCTATGACTTTTCAACTTCATGAGCCATGAGGGTCTCATAAAGACTTTTCTCCCTACGAGTCGAGAGGATCCCGTAGGTGTATTTTCTCCTTAGGAATCGTGAGAACCCCTAAGTGCGTTTTCTCTCGAGAGTCGTAAAGATCTCACAAGAGAATTTCCCCCTTACAAGTCGAGAGGACTCGTAAGTGGTTGTTCCTCTCCTTGTCGATATTCGACTTTAGAGAGTGTGGCCCATGAATAGTATGCAATAGTCCATCTTGGACCGACTTGCAGGGCCCCGGTGCTTAGGAAACAGGTCCTTATCCCTATTGCCTAAGGCTTTTCCCTACGAGTCGAGACGAATCGAGAAATTCTCGCAAGGACACTAATTTCCTCACGAGTCGAGACGAATCTAGAAGTTCTCGCAAGGGTGTCCTAACGTCACAGTTAACTCCTGCTAATAGAAGTCCGTTAGGGTTTGTGGTACTAGGGTTTTTTACCCGTCGCACCATCGCGCTGGCCGATGTATTCCCCGATATGAAATCTTGCTATTCAGGTAGCCCCGCGATTGTCGTATCTCTGATCCCTTCAGGGGCTGGACAAGACGTCTTCAAGTAATCTTCCAGGTAATATTACCGTCGAAAAAGCAAGCGTTAGGGATATTCTATGTCGCTTTTTTCTTGAGGTTAGGCTCAGTTTGGGAGCCTCGATGAGTCATGACCACTCCGTGCTAGAGCAGGATGATCTCCGATGGTCTTTCACGTCTCATTTGAGTTGCCGTCAAGACCCTGAAGCTAGGGATCTTCCTTTGCTTCATTTGTTGACATTGTGTCTACAATATTGCGATGACTATCGAGGTTGTCTCTGGGTTATCTGTGAACCACCGAGATTTGGAACTAGTGGATTTTTCCATAGCTCCGTTTGTTGATGTCGCGTCTGCAGATGTCGCGTCTGCATCTTGCTAGAGGGAGGAAGAACGCTGTTGTTGATCTCTAGGTTATGGATGCTGCCATCGAGACTTGGAGCTAGGAACACCACCATGGCTCCGAGGTAGTCTCTAGGTTGTCCATGAACCGTCGAGATATAGAACTAGGGGACTTTGCCGTGGCTCCGAGGTAGTCTCTAGGCTGTCTGTGAACTGCGAGATTTGGATCTAGGTGACTTTGCCGTGGCTCCGATGTAGTCTTTAGGTTGTCTGTGAACCGTCAAAATTTGGAACTAGGGGACTTTGTCATGGCTCCGAGGTAGTCCCTAGGCTGGCTGTGAACCGTCGAGATTTAGAACTAGGGGACTTTGCTGTGGTTTCATTTTGCTGACGTCGTATCTGCTTCTGGTTTGAACGAGAAGGAACGCCGTTATTGATTTCTAGGCTGTAGATGCAGCCATTGAGATCTAGCTTCCCTTTAACGAAGCCTGGTGCGACAATATGGTTCCCTTTTCATTTGTGCCCAAAGATTGTATACAGGGGTCGATGTGTTCTCACCTGCAGGGAAAAAGTTTCATTTTTTTATTTCTTTCCGCGATGCTCTACCATTTCAGCTTTTTATATCGCGAAAGTCACGATTGCCCAATCATTTCGGCAGTTTTTCGCGGTGCCCAATCATTTCGGCTGTTTTTCTTTTTCTTTACTCGCTGCTTTTTATTGCGAGTTGCCCAATCATTTCAGCTATTTTTATATACATATATTTTACTCGCTGGTTTTTGTTGCGAGTTACCCTATTATTTCGGCTATTTCATATGCATTTTTGTCTTGCCGATTTTTATTGCGAGTATGGAACCCAAGGTCCGATACCAATCTTAGCATCAGCATCGCTGCGACTGGAATATTGCCAGGAGAGAATCATCATTTGCCATGAAAGGGCTCGGAATTTGATACCAATCCTAGGCATCAGCATCGCTACCACTGGGACATTGCCAGGAGCAAATCATCATTTGCCTTTGTCGATTCGAACAAAGGTGGCTTAGCAAACAAGGTTAGGATCCTATCGACTAAGGCTTTTGACTTCATGAGCCGTAAGGGTCTCATAAAGGTGCTTCTCCCTATGAGTCATGAGGATCTCGTTGGTGTGTTTTCTCTTTAGGAGTCGTGGGGATTCCTAAGTGTGTGTTCTCTTATAAGTCGTAAGAATCTTACAAGAGTGTTTTCTCCTTATAAGTCGAGAGGACTTACAAGTGTCGTTCACCACATGAGGACATTCCTCGTCGTTGGTGGGACTTGGTGGGGAAAAAGTTTATTTGTGCCCATGGATTGTTTACAAGAGTCAATATTGAACCGCTTGTAGGGCAATCTGGAGAATGTGATGGCTTAAGAACAGGTTTAGATCCCTATAACTTAAGGCTTTCGAATCCTATGAGCCATGAGAGTCACATATGGGGATTCTCCTTACAAGTCGTGAGGACCTCGTAAGTGTAATTTCTCCTTAGGAATTGTGGGGATCCCTAAGTGTGTTGCTCCCTTGTGAGTCGTAAGGATATCACGCAGCTATTTTCTCTCTACAAGGTCAAGAGGACCTTGCAAATGTGCATGAATTATTTTTACGAGTCTGCGCCCTTTCGGGTTTTCACGAACTCGCCGGCAGTCATGCTGCTTTTACTCGCCACTTATGGACGTACCATTTTTTTAATTTATGGTGGGACTTCGCCAACCGGGTTAGCTGTGGAGCTAGAGGGACTTAAGTTGCAATCCTCGCTGCTAGGACTTATGGACCTAGATTCCACTGTCGCCAAGTTTGGAGGAAGCGTATTTAGTTTAAGGACATCACGGTCCATCGTTAGTTTAAGGACATCTCCGTCCATAGCTAGTTTAAGGATGTTGCGGTCCATTGGGATTTTAAGACGAGGTTTCGCTGGATACTACTTATAGAGTTTGGACTCAGGAAAACAGCGAGCAGACATGAGTATCGTCATCCATCATTAACCTGAGTCGTGACTTGTCAAGCATAGTATTTCTTAAGAAACCAGCCATTTATTGGCCTGAAGGGTCTTTCGCCATGCATATCCATGAGCAAGTAGGCCCCGCCTTGGTAGACCTTGTCTATGGTGTACGAGCCCTCATAGTTCGGCTTGAATTTCCCCAGTTTAGCACGAGGGATCATAGGTCTTTTTACGACTAGCACGAGTTCACCTTGGCGGAATGTTCTCGGCCTAGTCAATCTTTCGTATGAGCGCGTCATCTTTGCTTAGTAAGCTTCTAGGTTTTTCTACGCCATGAGATGAGTTTCATCGAGGGCGTCATGCTCCTCAAGTCGAAGATGGGCATTTTCTTCATCTGTCAGCTCGTATCGAACCGCTACTCGTCGAGAAGGTGGCTCTATCTCCAAGGAAAGTACTACTTCCGTGCCAAATACCAACGCGAATGGCGTTGTATTTGTGGTCGTCTTGAACGTGATCCGATAAGCCTAAAGAGCTTCATGCAATCTCTCGTGCCAGTCCTTTTTATTTCTGGACACCATTTTCTTTATAATCTTCGTCATGGTTTTGTTGAAAGCTTCAGCTAGACCGTTAGCTCGGGGGTTATAGACTGAAGAATATCTCCAATCTATTTTATGCTACTGTGCGAAGCGACTGATCTTATGGCTTCTGTAGGCCGGCCCATTATCCGAGATGGTCCGTCGCGGAGTGCTGAACCGGTAGATGACATGTGTCTTGAAGAAATGGAGGATGTTTTCCGTCTTAACCTCTCTTAACGGTATTGCTTCTGCCCATTTAAAGAAGCAATCGGTTGTTGCTAGTATGAACCGATGTCCCTTGGATGATGCTGGTCTGATAGGCCCGATTATATCAGTTCCCCACATTTTGAATGACCAGCTAACCAATGTTGGGTGTAACGGATTCGGATGCTGGTGGATGAAGTCCCCATGAATTTGGCATGAGTGACATTGCTTTGCATATTCAAGGCAATCATGAATCATCGTGGGCTAATAGTAACCTATTTTTTTGATCTTCAGCTTCATCTTCAGCCCGACTTGATGAGAACCGCAGAGTCCGTCATGAGTTTCTTGGACGACTCTCCTTACTTCTTCTAGCCCCAGACACCTTAACCACAAACAATCGAACGTTCTTTTATATAGAGTATCATTGATGAAGGCGAAAGACAGAGCTCACTTCATGAGCTGATGTCTCGATGATGCGTTTTCAGGCATTCGATGGGATTTGAAGTATTCTATGAAGACTTCTCTCCAATCCTTTGCCTTTTCTTCATCCTCTATTTGGAAGACCGCTTGTTCAGTCACTCCCCTTCTTTTAGACGACTTCGGAGATATCTCTGCTGGTGCGAGAATCCGGCGGCTTTGCACAATGATCCTTACGTCATCGAGGTTATCATCGTCCAGTTCTTTAGCGAGCTTGGCTAACGCATCCGCCTTGCTATTTTCCGCACATGGTATGCTTTCCAGGGTGTAGGAGAGGATTTACGTTAACAATTGCTTCACTCTCTCTCCATATTTTACCAACTCGGGTTTACATGTCTGATAGTCACCATTTACTTGGCTGACGACCAGTTGAGAGTCTCCATATATGAGGAGGTTTTCGATCCCCATGTTGACAGCAATATCGAGACCTGCTATCAAAGCTTCATACTCAGCCTCATTATTTATTCTTGGCTCCATTAAGGAAAGAGAAAAACGCATTATCTCTCCTTATGGGGTCACGAAGATAAGGCCCACCCCGGCTTTAATCATGGGGGTGTTTTGCTTTCTCTTCTTCAAGGAGGACGCTCCATCGAAGTAAAGTTCCCATCGGGTATCACTCCCTTCTTTCTCCCTGTCGATTGTGTCAAACGTATTTTCGTCCTGCAATTCGCAGTTTAAGGGATAGTCGGCGGGTATCGGATGCTCAGCGAGAAAGTCGGCGATGGCCTGGCCTTTTATTGCCTTGAGGGGTCGATATACTATCGAGAACTCCATCAAGAGGAGGGCCCATTTGGCAAGCCTTCCTGTTAATATGGCTCTTGACATCAAATACTTTAGAGGATCCATCTTTGATATGAGATGGACTTCATGTGCCAGGGCCTAATGTCGGAGCTTCGTTACCGCGAAGATCAATGCCAGGCAATGCTTTTCGATGGGGGAGTAATTGTTTTCTTCCCCTAGGAGAACTCGACTCAAATAATGGAGAGCTCTCTCATTTCCCTGGTCATTCTCTTGTGCCCATAACGCGCCTAAAAAACCTTCAAGGGCTATTGTGTATAGGGTGAGGGGCTATCCATTGACCGGAGTGTTCAGTACCGGTGGGTTCTGCAGATATTGCATGATTTCGCCCAGTGCGCTTTGGCATTTGCGATCCTAAACGAACGGGGTCCCTTTCTTCATTAGATGACTGTGTAAGTCCATGTCACGCACCCCACAAACTTGCGGCGAGGCGGAATATATGAAAAACCATTATCAAAGCTTCGTAACACGGACTTGAGCGCATGAATCGTATATAAACCGTTAATAGCAAACTACGAGAGGTTTAACTACTCGGATTCGAAGTTATACCTCATGTTACTTGTCCTTCGGGTCTTCATCGCTGTCCTCCACTCCTCGTAGGCTCCTTAGAATATCGACACCTCAACGGCCTCCTCGAGTCAAAGACAATCCACCCGAGAGCTCCTACGCCAAGCTTGATCTCTAACTTGAGATAACTAGGTTGCTCAAAGTGCTAATCTAAGCTACCTAGGGGATATAGAGTGAGGTTATGGATGTATTAGTCTAGCTAACCCTTGATCTCAACACATGAGAGGTTAGGGTTAGGGTTTCAAGAATGAGAGAGCTTAAGGGGGGAGAAGGTGATGATAAGAATGAATATGAATAATGAGCTCATTAGAATATATATCAACCATAACAATTTATCAAATAAATAATATATATGATTAATCATCATGGTTGATGCATTCACCTTGTGTGATTCATCATATGGGTCATAAGCTCAATAAATGAAGCATTAACTCTAAGGATGAATCACACAAATGAGTCATTAAGCAATAAATGCTTATGCCACCTTAACCCCCAAGTCACCATGCTTCTAGAAGCTTCCCGACAAATTATGAGAACGCCCCTACAATCCATGAAAACACGAAAAAACTTTAGACTGTATAAATCCAATAACCCGATACTAGAATCTGGCTTAAACCGAAGCCGGCTAGTAAAAACTGTCCGAACGTCGTACGTGCGTAAACACACGTACGCGTCCGAACCCTTGTCGTAAAACCATATGACCTCTATATCGTTTCGCCTGGAGCAGGGAAACCCTCTGTGTGGGACTCTAAAGACTCGACACTAAGCTGGCAGTGGGTTTAACCACAGACCGCAAGCGGCACTAGCTATACGTAACGGTCCCCAGGTAGATGTCGATAAGAAGGCCGATGAGGAAACCCATCCGAACTCCTACTGAGCCTGATGTGACAATCTCCGTACAGTCCGGTCTGTTCGTCTAAGACTATCGCATATCTAGCCTAGGGGGCGGCAAGCGTCAGTCCTCTAATAGCGGTATAAGTCGTGTAGGAGCGTAGCTCATTACACCCTGAGAAACTACTGGAACCTACCAGTAAATCCCGCTTTCCCTGGCCAGGGACTTTGCATAATGGCTCTCTGACCCAACGCGATATCAACTCTCAATACCGGGAGAGACGAATCCTGTCTAACCGCCACTGCCTCTAAGTGCTCGGGACTGCACCCAACTGCTACCTATTTGCACGACTCCTTTGAACCGTGGTAGGGTAGCAATCTAAGAACAGTGGGACACACTCGAGGCGAAGTAGCAGTGTCAAGTCTGCGGACTATGCTGTACTCATGTCACCTGGGAACTGTTAACTGACGATGGGTATAATACCAACCAATCAGTTCCCCTGCGAGTCCTGTCCGGTGTACCCGTAACATAACGAGCACCTGTATACTATCTCCAGTACGACGTACTGATGGCTGTGGGACAGACCATCTTCCCAACTGGGATGAGAAGCGTACACACTTTGTCTACTCCGGAATATCGATGCCCTGTCTCGATAATCCAACGACCAGGGACCTGTATAGGATGTTTCTTACAGACTACCCAGCCCCCACTAGTGTGACTGCCATCACAATGCTGGTAATCAAGAAAAGATCCTATGGGCTCTACTAATATGTATAAGTGATACGTTACAAGAAACATATGCACATATTAAAGTAGACACAAACCAAGTAGCATACTACTATTTTTAGCAAGACTGTTATATACAACTGTGAATATCCCAAGCTTCCATTAAGTAATATACAACCTAGTATGATACAATAATTGCCCCTAGGGCATATACACTAACAATCTCCCACTTGCACTAGGGCCAGAGCTGGCATATCGTAGACCTATCATCTCGAATAGCCTCTCGAACTGCGTCTGAGGAATGGCCTTTGTGAATGGATCAGCAATGTTATTCTTCGTCTCTACTATTTTCACCTCGATCTCCCGGCCATCCACGATCTCCCTGATCAGGTGATACCGCCTTAAGATGTGTCTGGACTTCTGATAGGACCTGGGTTCCTTCGCTAAAGCTATAGCCCCGTTGTTGTCACAATACAGAGGTATTGGATCAACAGTGGTAGGAACCACCTGAAGTTCTGTGAGGAACTTCTTCATCCAGACAGTTTCTTTTGCGGTATCGCAAGCAGCTATGTACTCCGCTTCCATTGTTGAGTCAGCAACGGTCTCCTGCTTGGAACTCTTCCAACAGACCGCCCCTCCATTGAGGGTAAAGAAATAACCCGACATGGACTTGGAGTCATCCTTGTCACTCTGGAAGCCGGAGTCGGCAAAGGCTTCCATCTGGAGGTCTTTTCCGCCATACACCAAGAACATCTCCTTGGTCCTCCTTAGGTACTTGAGAATGTTCTTTACTACTATCCAGTGATTCTCCCCTAGGTTTGCCTGATACCGGCTAACAACGCTCAATGCGTATGCTACATCTGGTCTGGTACATAACATCGCATACATTATTGAGCCTACCGCAGAAGCGTAGGGTATAATCGACATGCGATCCCTTTCCAAATCAGTCTTGGGAGACATCTCTTTGGAGAGGGTGATTCCGAGACAAGCCGGTAGGTTACCGCGCTTAGAATCATCCATTTTGAATCTCTTCACTATGGTGTCTACGTACCTGGACTGCGAAAGTCCCAACATCCTTTTTGATCTATCACGATAGATCCGGATCCCCAGAATGTAGGTGGCATCACCCAGGTCTTTCATGGAGAATTTCTGTGATAAGAATCTTTTGACTGACTGTAACATAGGAATATCATTTCCTATTAGGAGAATGTCATCCACGTACAAGACGAGGAATACTACAGCTCTCCCTACAATCTTACTGTATATGCATGGTTCATCTAGATTTTTGATAAAGTCGAATTCTTTGACAGTATCATCAAAACAGATGTTCCAACTCCGAGATGCCTGTTTTAGTCCATAAATGGACTTAAGCAGCTTGCATACTTTATTGCTGCTCCCACTCTGAATGAATCCCTCTGGCTGATCCATATAGACGCTCTCTTCCAAATTTCCATTTAGAAAGGCCGTCTTTACGTCCATCTGCCAGATTTCATAATCGTGGAAGGCAGCAATAGCAAGAAGGACCCGAATGGATTTAAGCGTAGCCACTAGAGAAAAGGTTTCGTCATTGTCCAAACCAGGTCTTTGACGGAAACCCTTTGCAACAAGTCTAGCCTTATAGGTTTCAACCTGTCCATCTACACCAATCTTCTTTCTGAAGATCCATTTGCATCCTACGGGTTTTACCCCATCTGGAGCAATGTCCAAAATCCATACTTTGTTAGTGTACATGGACTCCATTTCGGTCTGCAATGCGTCCATCCATTTTACTGAGTCACCGCTTTGAATGGCTTGTTGGAAGCTAGTAGGGTCATCTTCATCAATGACACAATCCTCTCTATCCCCATCTATGAGAAAACTGTAGTATCTCTCAGGCGGATGAGACGGCCTACTACTCCTGCGGAGGGGTGTGGGAATGTCCAGTTCTTCTTGAACTACTGGTTCTACCAAACTTTCAGTTGTGGTTTGTGGTTCTGGAATTTCTTCCAGTTCTATTTCGCTCCCACTTGTATCCTTTTCTAAAACTTGCTGTTCTAAAAAATGGGCATTACGAGAAACAAAAACCTTTTGTTCCTCTGCGTAATAGAATAGATACCCCTTGGAGTTCTTTAGATATCCCACAAACTTACACTGTAATGATCATGCCTCGAGCTTGTCCGCATGCTGCTTTTTAACAAAAACCTGACATCCCCAAATCCTCAGATACTGAAGATAGGGTTTCTTCCCACTCCACATCTGATATGGGGTGGTAGGCACTGTCTTGGTAGGAACCCTGTTCAGAAGATATGCCACTGATTCTAGCGCATAACCCCAGAAAGATCGCGGTAACTCAGCCTTACTCATCATGGAACGAACCATATCTAATAGGGTTCGATTCCTCCTTTCTGATACACCATTGTGTTGTGGTGTGTATGGAGGAGTAAGCTGAGAGAGAATTCCATTCTCTTTTAGGTAACCCAGGAACTCGGCACTTAAGTATTCACCACCTCGATCAGATCTCAGTGTTTTGATACTTTTTCCTGTTTGGTTTTCTGCTTCATTCTTGTATTCTTGGAATTTCTCAAAAGCCTCGGATTTATGCTTCATTAAGAAGACATATCCATACCTAGAGAAATCATCCGTAAAAGTAATAAAGTATGAATAACCACCTCGCGCATGTGTAGACATTGGACCGAACACGTCACTGTGTACGAGTCCCAAAAGCTCGCTTGCTCTTACTCCGTGTCCAGTAAACGGAGTCTTGGTCATCTTTCCTATGAGATAAGATTCACAAGTAGCATAAGATTGATATTCGAACGGATTCAAATATCCTTCTCTATGTAACTTAGTTAACCTTCTCTCATTGATGTGACCTAGTCTACAATGCCATAAGAAAGCCTGATTTATTTCTGGAGACTTTATTTTAACTGTGTTCTGGACATTGAAAACCTGAGCTTGACTTAATACGTATATGCCGTTATCTAATGTACCCAACCCAATCAGAACTTGATTTAGGTGGATGTGTATTACATCGCTTTCGAATGTAAAATTATATCCCTCTCTCGAAAGTGAGGACACTGATATAATATTATAAGTCATACTAGGTACATACAGACAGTTACGTAGAATCAATATCTGTCCACTTGTCAAACCTAGGCGATATTCTCCCATGGATTCAGCGTCCACGCTCATTCCGTTTGCAACTCTGAGTGACCAATCTCCTACCTTTATAACTCTACGGTTTCTCAAAGCATGTAATGAATTACAGATATGAGATCCTGCTCCGGTATCAAGTACCCAGGAAGTAGAGTTAATTGACAAACAGTTCTCAATTACTAACACACTTGAGGCTGAAGCCACAACATGCTTTGTATCCTGGCTACTGGCTTCTAAAGCCCTGCAATCTTTCTGCCTATGCCCAATCCCATAACAATAGGAACGCCCCTCTTTTACTATATCCAGTCCTGAAACTTTTGCCCTTCTCTTTCCTTCTACTTCCCTGGTTTCCTTCAGGGTAGAAGGTAGAGATTGTAGAATCAAGTCAGTATCTGACTCGTTCTCCAACGTGGTCTTCAGGTCCTTGAGCTGATTAATACAGCTAGTCATTATAAGGACGTTGTCCCCTACAGATGACCCGACGGCCAACCTCGCTTGAATTAATTCGGTCGAGGTCTCATATCTTGTGATATGAGATTTCTCTCCATATAAATCTTTATTATGGAGAAAGATGGAAACTAAGTCCATCTTCTCGTGCTGCTTCTGGTATACACCATCAACTGAAGCTAACACGAGGCACTTGGTTTTCGCTTTATCTTTTTCCCTTGTCTGACGGATATTCATATCCGTGACAGTGGAAACTGGACCTGGGACGGCGGGATCTTGAGTAGTAATAGGGTGGTCCAGCTTGTCATAGGCAATGGACATCTGGACAGACTTTTGCCAGCCATATAAGTCAGATTCAGTCAATTTATTATCTAGATGTAACCTAGTCGTGGTCACAAGGTCGCTGCAATTTAAGAGAGAGAAGAAAATACTATTAGCATGATGCTCTTGCAAGTTTAGAGTGGTTTTTAATTTATCTAAACAGGATGGCTCCCACTGTTTCTCGAATCCTTCCTCAAACCATAAAATAAGAATTAGCCAGGACTATTCTCACCGTACAATACTTGCTTAACCGTTCAGCCAGGTCAGTGTCGATACTTCGAGGGAGGTTTTCCAACGCTTTCGCGAAGTTCCTTAATTAAATAACCTCTTTTCTCTGGGGGCGTAGCCCCGCTGACACCTTTCTAGGCACCTACTTGGTTTATAGCATTGATCGTTAAGTGACGAATCTCCTGATAAGTAGCATGTACTCACAGTAGGATCGGGATCCAAAATATCATCGTATGATAATGTTGAAGGAATCCTACCAACATTCATCAAACTCCAAAATAGTATGCATCTCTCTGCAAATTTCAGTTTCTTTAGAAATTCCCGATATAAATTTTTGCCCCATGCTCTTATGACCTTGGCGTTGGTCAAAATGTCATAAGTCGCATGTCAAGTTCTACCCATCATTGTCCTTATTAATTTGAACCCATCCGTACATATCCCTGACGTTGGCCAAATAATAATACGACTGTCCCAAACTAACACATCTATCTATGCAACAAATGAAATACCCAGCAGCTACCAAACACTATGCCCTGGCGTTGGTCAAATGCATAGCTTGAATACAACTGAATACTCAAATGAAATGACGGAGGGTTACGAATGGTTTTGGCAAAACCGTGAACGTAGTGAACTTGATATAATCGAAGGAACCTGATACTTTTTAAAAGGAGTGGTTAAAGCTCCGTAATTAAAAATTCTGATCTTTTAAAATAACCGAGTGGTTTCTTTTAAATTTGTTCCAACGATTAAACTTTGGTTTATTTTTCTTTGCATTATAATAATGTGTCCTATCATTAATCCTATCATTGCAGAAAACAACGAAAATACCACGTCCTCTTATGCCATTCGCATTCGCCACTGGGTCCCGTCATCACCCGTTAGCTTACTTAACTAACGACAGAGCGGGGGCTGGGCTAGCGCGGGTGTAAAACATAAGTGACGTCTAATAGCTATCATATATAGATATTGTACATTCGTCAGACGCAATAATAGGCATTCCAGATCACAGATGAACTTTATTGGATATACTAGCAATCCGCATTTGTTTTGAGCCTGCAATAAAAGACGGATTACACAGTTGTGATGAATAGCCATTACCCCACCCTAGACCCCTACGGGTACGGCAAACTACCCGCCAAGTACCCGA
Organism: Agapanthus africanus; assembly: GCA_030015575.1. Classification (NCBI taxonomy): domain Eukaryota; kingdom Viridiplantae; phylum Streptophyta; class Magnoliopsida; order Asparagales; family Amaryllidaceae; genus Agapanthus; species Agapanthus africanus. Next base: position 294,972,098 of record JASDDO010000029.1, read on the forward strand.
TGTGAAGCGGTCTCCCTCAACGATATGAGTAGGCCACTAAACACTTCAACGTACCCAGTAGTTTGTGTACCCCACCTTGGGTCTATCCAAGGAGCAAAAACAGTAAAAAGAAATAATACAACGGTGGCTACAACCGCAACCTGGATGTGCCCCGCAAAAGAATATTACATCATATTACATTTACATCGAATGAATGAATATTAAACCCATCTCAAACCCCGGCTAATCACCACAACAGTCCAATACAGTTCATATACACAAACAGTAAACAATACAGAAATGTGCAACCCCCTGCCCACCGACATACTAGCAGTTAGGGGAGGTTTACGAACACATTAAACACTACAGATAAAAACCCAATTAGCAAATATCTTAGAACATCGATCGACTTCCTTTGTCCGTGTCTACCCCAAAAGCAAACCTGCACTGAAGTAACCTAGGTAGAAACAGAACATACTGGAAAACAATACACCAAAATATATGAATAACAGAGCAAATCCGAGTCAACTCGATGATGACTCGGCGGCGGATCCGCGGCCAAAAGCACCATCTTGCCGCGGATCCGCGGCCGTCTTGCCGAGTTAGAGGCTCGTATTTTCCCAGTATTCTTATAATACCCTGCTTTGAATTTTAAGGCATATCAAATAATTTTTCTGACACTTTTAAAATCAACAGAAACTGTTAGGGTGTTAGGGTTTTGTTTTCGTGTTTTCCGTCGATCGAACTTCTAATTAGTTGCTAACAAACTAGTAATGGTTTAGTTGGCTCTGATACCACTGTAAGTCCATGTCACGCACCCCACGAACTTGCGGGGAGACGGAATATATGAAAAACGATTATCAAAGCTTTGTAATATGGACTTGAGCGCATGAATCGTATCTAAATCGTTACTAGAAAACTACGAGAGGTTTAACTACTCGGATTCGAAGTTATACCTCACGTTACTTGTCCTTCGGGTCTTCATCGCTGTCCTCCACTCCTCATAGGCTCCTTGGAACATCGGCACCTCAACGGCCTCCTCGAGTCAAAGATGATCCACCCGAGAGCTCCTACGCCAAGCTTGATCTCTAACTTGAGATAACTAGGTTGCTCAATGTGCTAATCTAAGCTACCTAGGCATATAGAGTGAGGTTATGGATGTATTTGTCTAGCTAACCCTTGATCTCAACACATGAGAGGTTAGGGTTAGGGTTTCAAGAATGAGAGAGCTTAAGGATAGAGAAGGTGATGATAAGAATGAATATGAATAATGAGCTCATTAGAATATATATCAACCATAACAATTTATCAAATAAATAATATATATGATTAATCATCATGGTTGATGCATTCACCTTGTGTGATTCATCACATGAGTCATAAGCTCAATAAATGAAGCATTAACTCTAAGGATGAATCACACAAATGAGTCATTAAGCAATAAATGCTTATGCCATCTTAACCCCCATGTCACCATGCTTCTAGAAACTTCCCGACAAATTACGAGAACGCCCCTACAATCCGTGAAAACACGGAAAAACTTTAGACTGTATAAATCCAATAACCCGATACTAGAATCTGGCTTAAACCAAAGCCGGCTAGTAAAAACTGTCCGAACGCCGTACATGCGTAAACACACGTACGCGTCCGAACCCTTGTCGTAAATCCATACGACCTCTATATCGTTTCGCCTAGAGTAGGGAAACCCTCTGTGTGGGACTCTAAAGACTCGACACTATGCTGGCAGTGTGTTTAACCACAGACCGCAAGCGGCACTAGCTGTACGTAACGGTCCCCAGGTAGATGTCGATAAGAAGGCCGATGAAGAAACCCATCCAAACTCCTACTGAGCCTGATGTGACAATCTCCGTACAGTCCGGTCTGTTCGTCTAAGACTATCGCATATCTAGCCTAGGGGGCGGCAACCGTCAGTCCCCTAATAGCGGTATAAGTCGTGTCGGAGCGTAGCCCATTACACCCTGAGAAACTACTGGAACCTACCAGTAAATCTCGCTTGCCCTGGCCAGGGACTTTGCGTAATGGCTCTCTGACACAGCGCGATATCAACTCCCAATACCGGGAGAGACGAATCCTGTCTAACCGCCTCTGCCTCCAAGTGCTTGGGACTGCACCCAACTGCTACCTGTTTGCACGACTCCTTTGAGCCGTGGTAGGGTAGCAATCTAAGAACAGTGGGACACACTCGAGAAGAAGTAGCAGTGTCAAGTCTGCGGACTATGCTGTACTCATGTCACCTGGGAACTGTTAACTGACGATGGGTATAATACCAACCAATCAGTTCCCATGCGAGTCCTGTCCGGTGTACCCGTAACCTAACGGGCACCTGTATACTATCTCCAGTACGACGTACTGATGGCTGTGGGACAGACCATCTCCCCAACTAGGATGAGAAGCATACACACTTAGTCTACTCCGGAATATCGATGTCCTGTCTCGATAATCCAACGACCAGGGACCTGTATAGGATGTTGCTTACAGACTACCTAGCCCCCACTAATGTGACTGCCGTCACAACGCTGGTAATCAAGCAAAGATCCTATGGGCTCTTTTAATATGTATAAGTGATACGTTACAAGAAACATATGCACATATTAAAGTAGACACAAACCAAGTAGCATACTACTATTTTTAGCAATACTGTTATATACAACTGTGAATATCCCAAGCTTCCATTAAGGAATATACAACCTAGTATGATATAATAATGGCCCCTAGGAAATATACACTAACAGTCTGTAGGGGCGGCATTTGTCAGAGAGGTTCGCTATGAACCGCCGGATATACGCTAGCTTTTCTTGGAGAGACAGCAGTTGCTTGAGAGGTCATAGCGAATGAATTTCCATAATCGCCTTGATCATTGACGGGTCTATTTCGATGACCCGGTGTCGTACGACGAATCCTAGGAATTTGCTTGAGGAAACTCCAAACGCGCATTTCAGAGAGTTCATCTTCAGGTTGTACTTCCGAAGGCGCTGGAACACTATCTTCAGATGCTCCCAGTGCTCCTCGTACGATTTGTTTTTCACCACGAGGTCGTCAATATAACATTCGTAAATCTCGTGTATGAGGTCATCAAAGATCTTTGTCATGGCCCTCTGGTAGGTGGCGCCAGCGTTCTTCAGACCGAAGGGCATCACTTTGTAGCAAAATATGCCTAGCGGGGTCCGGAAAGCAGTGTGCTTTTGGTCTTCAGGATGCATCTTTATTTAATTATACCCTGAAGATCTATCCATGAAGGAGAAGACTTCATGGGTGGATGTGTTATCGATCATCAGCTCGGTAACAGGCACTGGGAAGTCATCCTTCAGACAAGCTTTGTTAAGATCCCGAAAATCTACGCAGATGCGTACTGTTCCAATTTTCTTAATTACCGGAACGATATTGGCGATCCAGTCAGGGTATTGAACTTCTTGGATAAAGCCGGAGTTGATTAGCTTCTTGATTTCGGCATTGATACTCATCTCAAGCTCGAGCCGCATTCTTCTTGGCGCCTGTTTGACAGCCTTGACGTCCGGCGATATCGCCAGTTTATGCATAGCCATCTCTGGATCTAATCCCGGCATTTCGGAATAGTTCCATGCGAAGCAGTCTTTATATTGCATCAGCATGTCTTTTAACGTAGCCACCTGTTTCTCAGACAGCAGCTCACTGACTAACGTTTGCCTTGGCTCGTTTGCCGTCCCCAAGTCGATTTTTCTCAGGTTGTCTGCTGTGGTGTGCATTCCATCTTCCAGCTCTTTTGGCGCCAGTGGAAATTCTAAGATCACCTCGTCCTCATCTTCATTTGCGAAGCACTGGGAGAGGTCGTCCACATTCTCATGCTCTCCCTCCTTTGAGGATGTTATGATATGGCAGGTACATGCTCGTTTCTAAGCTCGATGTTGATCTGAACTTCCCTTCGCAGCGTAGGTTTCTTTTGGCTCATGCATTCGTGGTGGGATTACCCTCCAATTTTCGGATAGAGCAAACCTACCTTACTGATACTGGTCTTCGACCCAGTCTTTGAAGGTGAAGCAGTCTTCAAGAGGATGTCCTATTACTCGGTGATAGGAGCAATAAGATGGGTGATGGACCTCGTCTATTTGTTCAGGGCGCCGAGACTCCGGGAGTGTCATCATTTGATGCTTCATGACAAGGCTGAATATTTTCCTTGTCTTGTCTTGAGGGAAAGAGTACTCCCGACCCATCTTCTTCATAAAAGACAGGTTTCAGCTGACTTTTCCTCGCTCGCGTGGCTTCTTTGATCCGCTTCGCTGTCTTTGAATGCCGTCCTCGTTCTTGATCTTATCATTGCTTCTGCGTTGGACTTTTCCCTTGCTGCGAGAGCGCACAGCAGGCTGAGGGTGAAGGGGATTGTCATCCTCCGTAGCCTGCTGAATGATATGTTGCGTCCTGGCTTTTTCGTAAATGGCCATTTCGCGGCTGTGGTCATCCCGAACCTTTTGACCTGCTTCTCTTATTAGCTTGTCAATCTGTTCTTCGAATGACGGGCTTGGTATTCCCATGGCTAGATTTCGCTCTGTTTCAATATCAGCGCTGTCTGGAAAGGCATTCTCTTTTCAACCGCAATCATTTATAACATGGCAGCCATAGAATCGCTCCCGTTTCTTGGACTGAACGTATCCAAGGCCAATCGTCTCCATTCTCCCATTGGGCATCTTTTGCTGAGTCCCGGGAGCATCCCAAATCTTGTTATAGAACTGGGCTTGTCGAGCAATCTGTTTGAAGGGTACACCTTGGCATCTCAATAGCCTTTTCAGTCATTCTGCGTAGTATCTGGGCAGACGGATTGGTTGAAGTCTGTCGAGCGCAGGTTCGGCGCCGTGCCATACTTCCTTCTCTATTTTAGTCTCCGTGGATTGGTAGAAAGGGATCGACTTTTCACCTATTTTTTTAGGAGGGACATAGAAGGTCTGCAGCTCTTGTACGCTGTATGTATCAAGTGCATCAAGTTCTTTGTAATGCCACTGCGGAACCATGGTAATTTGTAAACTCTGGTCAGCTACAGCAAAGGTCTATATTGATGGGCGGACGGAGAACACCGTGTTGGCCTCGTCCTCAGAGTTACTGCCAAAGACTAGAATAGGAGTAGATGGTCATAGCCTGTTGCCTTGGGGTTATCCCGAGTAGATTATCTCTTCATCCTCCTCAGTATTGCTCCCAAATATCGAAATAGTGGCTATGGCTTTTTGTTTATTCTCCGGTTTGCGACATCTTTCCATGTCTTCGAAGCCTGGTAAGAAGTACTTGGCATCTTCATATTTGTGGACTTCATTTACGGAGAATGGGTTCAGCTCCCCTGTAACTGTGTACTCAAGGCTATCCTTGAAGTACTTCATACACTAATGTTGTGTAGAAGGGATGATGTTGTACTCATATAACCAAGGCCTGCCGAGCAAAACGTTGTAGCAAGTCTTGGCGTCAATAACATGGAACTTGATATCAGTGATGAGCAGCCCGAAGCGTAGTGTCAGTATTACAGACCCGATCGTTTGTGATAACTGCGAGTCGAACCCAGAGATAGTAATTTTGTCTCGAGCCAGGTGTTGAACATTCATGCAAATCTCTTTCAACACTCTCATATTGAGAAGATTGACGGAGGACCCATTGTCAACCAGAATCTTCCCTATCTTGATGTCGTGGTAGTACCCAGTGACATACAGAGGACGGTTGTGCTCGCACGTTCCGAGAAGGAGATCTTCGTCGCCGAATGTGATGTCAGCTGTATAAACCTCTGCCAGCTCGCCCTTCATCTTTTCTTCCGTAAGCAAAGCTTGGAACTGATCGGGCTCTTGTAACGCTTTGATCAGGGAACCTCGTGCCTCTTTAGACAGGAGAAGGGCATCCAAAATGCTTGATTGTGGGGGTATCTTACTCAGATGTGCCAGGACATTGTAATCCACCCTGTTTTTCTTGGGCGGGTCCTTGGCTGTGAGCTCTTCGACGACTCTATCATCGAGGGCAATCTTCTCAGGGACTTTTTCCTTCCCTTTGTCCCTTTAGCCTGAACCTTTGTTTGAAGGTCTGAGATTCTTTTCGGGCAACGTACGGTTACACAGCTGAATGTTCTCACAGATCTTCATCTCCTCTTCTTTTTCAGAGTTGGATTCCTTGAAGAGAGGGCCGGAGGCTATTTCTTCGTCAGAATCGCTCCTGAAGGTAAGAACTCGAGGTTTTGCTCCTGTCGGGATAGCATCGACCATATGACGGTTACCGGCAGTTCCTTCATGCTCGTCTGCCGCGCTTCTCTGTTCCCGACGGCTTTGCGCTTTATTCGCTTGAAGTGTTGTGGGTGGGCAACGTATCCCTGCCACCACTTCTTGAAGGCATTGCACTCTTCGGTAGGGTATGTGACCTTCTGATGGTACAAGTAGTAATTCGGATGTACGTTCGCTTCGTTGAGGCACGTACCCCTAGGAGTATTTCCTTCAAAAGGAGGCAGCTTCATTCCCATTGACAGAGCTTTGGCGAACTGCTTCCCTACCTTGGTTCTGCTCTTGCTGGTGGCATACGATCCAGTTGGGATACATTATGACTTCTCATTACCAGGGCTTCTTCAGCCTGATGCCGATACTTGGCCTTTTCTTATATGGCCACTTCACGTCATTGGTCAGCTTTTCTCTTTTGGAAGGCTTCGTTCAGTAGCTTGTCGATCAGGTCATCTGACAGTTCCATAGATTTTGGTTCTGGATCTGCCCCCAGTTTCTCTACATCAGGAGCTTCTTTGCCATTTATTAACGAGTGAGAGATCATGTGGCAACTCGCTACAAAATCCTGGGGTTCTTCCAAAGAATCGTCTCCTTCATCAATGTCACTATTTCTATTCTCAAGAACATGCTTGAAGAACTCTTCCAGTGTGACTGGGGTCCGTGCCTCTTGGTTGTATTCCTCCAGTGCATCGATGTATTTCTGCAGACCCATACAATTGCCGTCGGGTTGGACGGGCCTCTTGGCCTTCTTATTTTTCTTTGAAGACTTCGGAGGCTTGGCCTGGAGGTTTTGTCCATCTTTACCAACTTTTGGCGTTGGGCGCGGTTTCAGCATTCCGTCAATAATTTCAGGCTCCAGCGGGCTTTTCCACCTAATCGCCGGACATGTTTGAAGATCCTTCAGCATTCTTTTAGTTTTAGCTGAATGGTCCACTTCCCACGGAGCTTCTCCTGCAAATGAGCATGATGCCCCCGGCGTATCCACCTTTTTAGGAGCGTGCTTCTGCGGCGGGTTTACCTTCCAGTTTTCGGACAGCGCAAACTTTTCCTGTTGGTACTGGTCTTCAACCCAGTTTTTGAAGTCGTAGAAATCTTCGATTGGGTGGCCCACTATTCGGTGGTAGAGGCAGTAATTGGGATTGTTGACGTCACCCGATTGTATTGGGCATCTCGGATCCGGCAGAGTGATGAGCCTGTTGTGCACCACCAGTTCGAATAGTCTCCTCGTTTTATTCCGGGGGAACGAGTAAGAACGTCTCAACTTTTCTTCGAGGGATCTTGGTTTTTTTTTTTGGCGAGTAACCGGTTTCGGGTCACTCGGTTGTTGTTGAGCGTTGGCGACGAAGGTCGCTTTCCCTTTGCCCTTTTTATTCCGAAGATATGTCTTTGAAGAGGATGGACTATGGTCCATCTGGTCCATTTGGGCCAGTTTGTCAATCAAGGCCTGGAAGGTGGTCAGCTTGAAGTGCATCATAAACTGGGATATAGTTGCCTGAGGATCAAGGGTCCCCATGAACATGCCCACAGCAGAAGCTTCTTCTATGCGCTGTTCACACTTTGACCATAGGTTATGCCACCGAATTGCGTATTGAACCCAGGTCTCTCCCGGCTTCACTCTGGCGTTGATTAATACCGTGATTGGGGTGCGCTCTCTTGCACTCACGAACCGCTGTGTGAACAATATTTCCATCTCCGTAAATGTCTTAACAGAATCATTTGGGAGCTCGGAGTACCATTCAAATGTCGTCTCCGACAAACTGCCAACAAACTAGCGAACCAACAGTTTGTCATCACCCTCGGTATTACCGCACAAAGCTCTAAATTGAGCAACGTGTTGATGTGGATTGCCCGTCCCCTTATACACATGGAATTTGGGTATTGTATATCCTGGCGGGTGTTTAATTTGTTCATACCAGCCTGGATACGATCACCCAGTTCTAACGACTGTTAGTTATATATATGCCCTAGAGGCCATTGTTGTACATATGATGTATATTATAGTGGATGCTTTGATATATATAGAGAGGAATTTCTTGCTCGACATGATAGTATATTATCTGGTTTCATTTTGTCTTAACATGTTGACTTATATTATATTACTGTCTTACTTTCACATGTTGATAAAGCCCTTAGGATATGTACTTGACTACTAGGACTATAATGCAGATCATACTAGTGGGGCCAGAGTAGTCCACGAGTACATTCTATAATTGTTCCTAGTCGAAGGTGTATCGAGACAGGGCATTGATACTCCAGAGTAGACTAGCATATTCGCATCTTGACCAATATGATGGGCGATGGATGATCCCACATCTATTGGTGTTTGACATCAAAGATGGTATACGGGTGCTCAGTGGAGACTGGGTACACTGAACGGACTCAATGAGAACTCCTAGATGGTATTATATCTATCGTCAGATAGCAGTTCTCTGGTGACACTGGTACAGATTAGTCTGTAGACCTAAGATCGTCATAAAGTCTTGTGTGATTCCTACTGTGCTTTGATTTCCACCTTACCACGTTCATGAGAACGAGCAAAACGGTGGATTTTGGGTACAGTCCCGAATCACATGGAGGTAATGAGCGATAGGAGGGATTTCGTCTCTCCCAGTATTGGGGGTTGATGCTGCGCTGTGTTCGATTGGCTATAACTGGAAGTCCTTGGTCGGGGCTGATATGGATACCTACTGGTAAGAGTTATCAGTAGTTTCTCGACCCGTTATGAGCCTCACATCGACACGACTCATCGGTTACTGGGGTCTGACGTTTACCACCCCTAGACTGGATATGCGACATATCAGATGAAGAGACTGGACTATACGGTGGTGTTACTGATTGGATTCACAAGATTGTGTGCAGGCTTGCTTGTTGATCTTCTGATCGCTCGATACCCGGGTGGCTGTTACGTTTAGCTGACCGCTTGCAGGTTGTGGGTGTTTGATATGATCATCACCTACTGCCGGCGTATTGACGAGTCTTTAGAGTCCTACACAGAGGTTTCCTGGCTCAGGAGAAACGGAGTAGGAGCACATATGTGATATGTGCGGGACCGAGAATAATACAAGTCTGTGATGCTGTATTCTATTCTCGCGATATGTGGTATCGACCGGGTATATGTGATATAGCCGGGTTATCGGATCAAGTGTTGATTCGATAAAATGATACATATTATATTAGTTGTTTATATGTAATATAGCCGGATTATCGGATCAAGTGTTGATTCGATAATTTAATATATAATTATATATTTGATATATTACATTACATTAACTAATATAAGCTCACTTAAATGATTCTTTTTCTCACTTGATGATACATTGATATATATGTGATATATGTTAATTGTATTATTTTCTTTTGTTACAAAATATTATATATGTGATATGTGATATTGTAACATGTTAGGTTACAAATGCAACAATGGTTTATGAGATTAAACCATGCTAGGGTTTAGATTAGGGTTAATGTTTTACTTTAGATAAATCAAAATTATAGATTATGCTAAGATATTTTGCTCTTGTTGACTTAGTCCACCCTTATTGATATTTCTAAGATATTTATTAACCTAACCCTAACCCTAGCCCATGGTTTATTCTCTACAAGGGTTAAGCATGACATGCTTAACCCTTGGTTGCATTTCTAACCTCACACAATTATTCATTTATCACTTCATCTTCTACTTCCTAAAAACCTTTCTAGATTTTTCATTTGTGATGAATGTTTGTGAGAAAAAGAAAACTAAAGAGAGTAAAATTCCTACTTCGTCATCCTCATCTATACTAGCTATTTAGATTAGGGTGTTTGCTTCACTAATACCTCATTAGTGAAGTGATAGCTTGGGTTTGTGATTCCTCGAGGTAGATCATCTTGGATTATGAAGACTTCAAGCTAGCATGGATCATTCACCTCATGGAACCTCTTTAGAGTGCGGGAGCTTGATGATCGCAGCGAAGGGACCTCAACTCGGAGCTTATGAAGCGAAGGAATGCACTACAAAGGTTGTAATCCCTAATCTCTTAGTAGTAAAGATGTTTACTTGATGTTTTTGTTTGATTCTCTAGTTAAAGATCTAGGGTTAGGGTTGCTTAAACACGACAATTTTTAAATTGGCATAAATGATGCCACCCGAAACCTTACTGTCGTGATAAATAACCCAGCAACGACCTGGCCTGCCGCTTCGCTCGCTTGATGAGCTCGTATTTGTTGAACTATGTAGTCATCAAGGGTATCTTTGGAGATCATCTCCTCCCTGGCTGCTGATAAAGCCGGAGGAGGGTTTGATGTCTCCCCTCTATCGTCTTCAATGATTATTGGAGGGTCTTTGGCTGGAGGATCCGGCTGGATCATCATCCCAACCATGTCTTGAAATAGAAGCGCCATTTTTTTTATATTAGTCGCTTTTCCGCGGCCTCTTTATCTTTCTTTTCAAGCACCCTTTGTAGAAATTCGGTGTCGATCTCCTGCTCCTGGCGTTGTTCCGACAATACTTCCGGGCTTTCTTTCTGCCCAGTGAGTGCGGCCATCCTTTTTAACATCTCCTGGATCTTTTGTTGATGCTCCTGAGCTTTTGTCATAGACCGTGTGAGTGGTCGATGACCCGTGGAAGTACGGCTTCCCACTTTCCCGAAATCTATGTAGACGGTATGCAGCCATGCCCCCAAACTTGGGGCATATGGGTCAACTATAAGTCTACGGTAGCACCCTGGCCGTCATTCTGACGCCAAACGCAGAACAAAAACATCAAGTAAACATCTTTACTACTAAGAGTATCGCATATCGGGAAACAATCTGTGGGGGACTCTAAAGACACGTCAGTACCCTGGCAGTGGGTTTAACCACAAGCACGTCAACGGCACTATCTGTGCGTAACGGCTGCCCATGTACTGACCGAAAGGGAAGTCGATGAGCGAACTCATCCTGGAACCCTACTGAGCCTATCAGTGACAATATACGTACAGTCTGGTCCGTTCGTCTATGAGTATCGCATATCGGGCCTAGAGGGCTGGTAACGTCAAACCCCCAATAGCGGTATAAGTCGTGTCGGAGAGTAGCCCTGAACACCCTGAGAAACTACTGGAATACTTACCAATAATTCTCACCTGCCTTGTCCAAGGACTTGGTGTAATGGCTCTCCTAGACACCGCGCGATCTCATCCCCAATACCGGGAAAGAAGAATCCCCTGCCGATCCGCTCACTTGCCTCCATGTGGCTCGGGACTGTACCTAACTAAAACCTGTTTGCACGACTCCTTTGAGCCGTGGTAGGGTAGTAATCTAAGCACAGTGGGAACTCACACGAGACAAATGACGACCTCAGGTCGATGAACTAACATGTACACATGTCACCAGGGAACTTCTATCTGACGCTAGGTATAAATACCAACTAGCAGGTTCCCGGCGAGTCCTGTCCGGTGTACTCATAACCCAATGAGCACCTGTATACATCTTAGGTGATCCAACTGACACCAATGGCTTGTGAGACCGGCCACCGCCCCTCATCGTGGTCTCGACTGTATACACTAGTCTATTCTGGAGTATCGATGCCCTGTCTCGAAACTCCAACAACTAGGGACCACTTTTAAGGATGTGCTTATAGACTACCCAAATCTCACGTATATGATCGCCATCATACTATTGGTAGTCAAGCAGGATCCTAAGGGCTCTATCAATGTGTAATAGTGATCACGTCACCTAAAGCTGTACACGATGATAAAGGCAAACCAGATAGCATACTATCATCTCGAGTAAGATTGTCCTACCGGTATAGGTCTTCCCTCGATCATTGCAATCACGTACCTGCGATCCAATAATTGACTTTGAGGGCACTACATCCAACAATCTCCCACATGCACTTAAGGCTAATTATTGCGATGTCGCATACTCACAGCCCGTGTGATACCGAACACCCAACTCCTCTACTAACTAGTTTCACAAAGCTCGTTTTTAAAACCCCTGTGTTCGAGAAATAGCCTCAATGAGTGGATCCACCCTGATATTTCTTTCTATGTCTCTCTTAATCTCAATTTCGTAGAGAAATCCATCTCCCGAATTGAGTAATACATGTCTTAGAATATGTCTGGATATCTGATGGGACCTAGTTCATAAATCAACTCCAAATCCAAACTCCTTAGACTGTATCGACAACTGAACCTAATCAGTATCCCGCACCATGCCTAACACAGTATCCTCTTGGACCACCTGTCCATAATACTGCCTCCTTCATCAGAGGAAAAACTATAACTCTGACAATCACTCTGTCATCCATGTCACCTTTAAAAACCTGGAATGATAACCGTCTCCGAAGGAGGCTGCCGTCATCAAATCCGTAGAACATTCACTTATGTTCTAAAACTGCTTCCGAATGTTTCTCCAGGATTGGATTAATATAAACTTATTGCATCTAGTGCAAAAACAACATCTAGTGTGGTACTTAACATCTGATGATCAACTCAATTTCCTAAGCAAGTGATATGTTAATCATGCACATCCCTCTCCCCTTTAGTCTGTAAGACACCTTTAGAGAGGGTGACTCCATCACCTGCAGGTACACCACCATGCCAGGAGTCATCTATTCCAAATACTTTTAGAATACTGTCTAAGTACCCAAATTGGGAAACTACCCAAATCTAGATCAAAAACAATAGATCTAGTAACCAAAATGTCTTATATTATATCCATATCCTGTGTGGATAAACAACTGTGTGACTACGACAGTACAACCGATCGTAGTATAGGAATTTTACTTCCTACTCTATGTATGTCATCCAAATACCAGGACATCACACCCTACTACCTTCTTAACAGATCTATCCCCTATTCTAATGAAGTCAAACCCATGACTGGCACATCAAAATTAGATGATCTATCTCCGCTATATCTGCTCAAGTCTATAAATAGTCATAAGCTACTTGCCCACTATGCTTCCGCTGCTCCCTCTGACCACAACAACCCTCTGGCAGAATAATATATACATGCACTTCTAAAGCTAGTTTAGAACGACGCTATACTTAACCTCGTGACGGGTCTCATAGTCTGGAAAAACAGTAGTGTCAAGTCTGGGTAAACAAGAACCTCCTTGTCACCGTCCTTGAGGCTACCGAAGTACCTCTCGGATGCCTGAGGTTACCCACCATATTTGCGGAGTGGCTATTGAAATGTCAAACCTGATTGAATCTATAGGTCCTATTAAATTTTCCGTAATCGTTTGCGGTTATGGAATCTCTTCCAGTTCTACCATACTCCCACTACTGTTTTCTGAAAAAATCCATTTTACTAAAACTGTGGCGAGTCAAGAACAATATCACCATCTTCCAGATGGTAGAAAGTCAACCCTCGTCATAGCCTGGGTTAACCCACAAACTGCCATTACAGAAACGTGCCATGAGTTATCCAGAGTCTGGTTTTAAGCATAAGCAGGACAACTCCCCATACCTTAACATCGTTAAGATATGAACCATTCTATATCCAATATAGAAACTTTGGCACTTATTTAATTGGAACCAGATTCTAATCATGCAGCTGTCTCCAGTGCATATCATCTAAATGGAGAGAGGCTGATCAGCATTACTCAACTTAAGAATGCATCCAATTATGAGTAACCCGAAAGAGAAACAAGTTTCTCAAAACCATTATTATCAATTGAATACCAATCACAAGTATCTACATCTTCGATCTCTTTGAAGAATCCCGATACTTGCGACATCAGGTTCTCTACTCTATTCCTATACCCACAACTTCTCAAAACTTAGAGCTTGTATTTCTACGAAACACTTGTCTAAAAACTAGAGAAGTCATAAGTAAACAGAACATAGTACGAGGACTAGCCCCTTTGTCCTAATGGACACTGGACAACATACAATACTCTGTATGAGTCCCCTGAGTTGAATAACTCAGAACCTGTGCAACGTAGGTTGAAAACTGTACTTATGGTTAAAAACTACTCCACTGTTCAATACTCCTTACCCAATCGTCAACTGATATAGGTAAATGTCACGGACATAATTTCAAAAAGTTAAATCTCACTTTATAAAACTAAACGTACAGATATATCAGTTTGAAATTGATGCACAACAACGGATATTCAAAACCAAATACTTGCCGTCTGGCAAAAAACCCAGGCGATTTCCTCAAATGTCACCAATTACAACGAATTCCGATATAATGAGGATGATCACCTAATTCTCGATAACTTACTCCCACTCATCATCTGTAAAACCATACAGATGTGAGAATCATACCTGGTAAATACATACCCCAGAGTAAGTATCTAATCGGGAAATCAGTTTTCCTTTAACAATGCACAGTGAAACTGAAACATGAACATGTTTCGTAGGGGTATCCTGGTATTCCTAGTGATGCCTCTTCCATAATCCAATTCATGACTGTAACCGTATATTTCTTTGCCATCTCTCCAAATCCCTTTATTTGTCTTTATTTATTACCTTCTGTACACCCCTTTAGGCTAAGTGGTTTTCTTCCTTCCCTACCGTTCGGCACCAGCCTATGGTTTGGAAGAAAACTATCCAGTAAGCATAACAGGTGTACTCTCCTAATCCTAGGAGTACTCATAACCTGAGAGAAGGTGATGATAAAAGACAACTGAATAATATCTTATTCTATTTCTCCCGAACTGGGGAAAAGGGCAAAGGTGAAATAGGAGTGGCGATGAACTACACGGTTTGGTCGTGAATGATAGCAGTCGCAATTTACTTTGCCCTCTTTCTAATCCTTTTATTTTGTCTTTACTTATTACCTTCTGTACACCCTACTTAGGCTAATTGGTTTTCTTCATTCCTTACCTTTCGGCACCTGCCTATGGTTTGGAAGAAAACTATTCAATAAGCGTAATAGGTGTACTCTACTAAACCAAGGAGCCCTAGCAACCTGAGAGAAGGTGATGATAAAAGACAACTGAATAAACCAATTCAATTTCTCCTGAACCTGGATCTATCCTCGAAGAAGTCCCTTCGAGTTCGTATATAACCATACGATGGATCTATCCAATGGAAGTGGATGTTCGTAGTGATACGAGGTGTTCTGAGAAATGCAAAGGGTAAAAGAAGGAGGGGCAATGACTTATGAAACTCAGACAATCCAAAAGCCAGTATTTTAAGAAGGTTCAGTCAACTTGGTCACTGAGTCATAGTCTAGGGTCGGTCAATGGTCACTGCCAAAGAGAGAGAGAAAAGAAACACTCTGCGTGCACTCTAACCTAGATCAGAATGGTTATAACTTTATCTAATCTGGAAACCTCCCACTGTATTGTCAAATTCTCCTCCAAACCTGAAAGAAGAATCAATCGGGATCACCCGAAGAATAAACCAACTCATCGGTGGGAATCGGGATCCAACTGTCATCGCATGATAACGTGAAGGAATCCACTCATGTTATCACACTCCAGAAGGTATTCGCATGCCTTGCAAGTTTCAGTTTCTTTAGAAACCCCCGATATGATTTTTGCCCCATGCTCTTATGACCCTGACGTTGGCCAAATGCCATAAGTCACATGCCAAGTTCTACCCATCATTATCTTGTCAATTTGAACCCACCTGTACATGCCCCTGACGTTAGCCAAATGGCTGAACGACTGTCCCAAACCAACTCATCTATCTATGCAACATATGAATACCCAGCAGCTACCAAACACTATGCCTTGGCGTTGGTCAAAATACATAGCTTGAATACTACTGAATACCCAAATGAAATGACGGAAGGCTACAGCTAATTTTTGGCGAAAAAACCTTTAACGTAACGAACTTGATATCGCTGAAGGAACCTGATAGCTTTTTATAAAAATATAGTGGTGAAAACCTATGCTAAAGAGGTCACTCCCGGTGAAGGGATCTCGGCTCTTTCCTCATAGAATGAGGTGGAGGATATTCCAACTGAATACCGCGATGCAAAGCAACAAGTAATCAACTATAGTGAAGTTATTACCCTGACGCAAATTTCTGCCCAAGGGGTAACTCCCAGTGAAGGGATCTCGGCCCTTGCCTCGTCGAATGAGGTGCAGGATATTCCAACTGAATACCACTGTACAAAACAAAAGAAAATATACTTGTAATAACACTTTTTAAAACTGTTCCAACAACGTCCAAACAGGTTTGTTTTCCTTTGCATTGATCAGAATCAACGCAGTCCCATCAATTAATCACACCAGAAAAGAACGAAAATAAAATGTACGTATATGCCATCTGCATTCGTTACTGGGTCCCGTCATTACCCGTTAGGTTACTTAACTAACGACAGAGCTGGGGCTGGACTAGCGCGGGTGTAAAACATATACAACATCTACTAGTATATATACCAATATATAATAATCGCTTCAGGCGTGATAATCTGCAACATTACAGAAAAGTAATAAGCATCACAGATCAATACAGATAATCTGGGATCCCGGCTTTCACAGAGCCGCTACTGAAACCCGACGTTCCCCTGGTCGTGTGGATAGCCTGGGCAATGAAAACCTAGACCCCTACGAGTGCGGCAAGTTACCCGCCAAAACCTGAAGCGAGGCAGCCCCTTACATTAAAGTGAATGGACCACCCAGCACTTCACGGAATCCGGTAACTTGGGAACTCTATCTTGGGTCAACCTGTACCCCATACGAGTGCGGCGAATAGTCTTCCAATTCTAAAGTCAGGCCTTTTTGCCTCTCAAAGACATGAGATGTGGACCCGTTACCCTCCAGAACCCGGCTATCCGTGCACTCCATCGCGGGGTAAACCTAGTACATAAATGAAAAATATGTACAACGGGTACATCGACCTCAGTCCGGTCGTGCCCCAAAAGAATATTATACAAACAGGCAGTGACGGCAGTCCACATGTTGGACGCTCGTCCCGAAATATCAAATGTATAAATAAATCCAAACTGCACTACCATTGCACACAGCTATCCACCATGACAAATCCGCAACATCACAGCACAACACAGAACATCAACGCGAATGTCACGTTCGCAAACTCTTCTAAAAGAGCTATAGCAATTAGACGTAATTTACCGCTCGAATGACATTCACGGTCGGAGATATAATGTAAGTACTATAAACTAACAAGTTTAAAATTCCGATCGACAAAACTTCCCGAAGTGGGCCCCAAGTACAACTGCAGTACTCAAACAAAATCTGGGCCCAAACAAAATATTCCAGAAACCACAATTCCCTATGCAAAACACCCAGAAGAAATTTGGTCCACTGTTGCCACAAATCGGCAGTGGAACCGCGGCCAAACCATGGTTTGTGCGGCGGTTCCACGGCAGTCTTGTGGATTCAGTGTACCAAATTTCTACAGTATACTTAAAAAAGCCTACTCGATTTTCTGAGATGCTCAAAATGATTTTTAGACCAGTTTAAAAATTCGACAGAAACTTTATCATGAAAAGTGCGGTTTTGGAAATTTCGTTCGATCGATGTTTTAAACACGTTAGAACAAGTTAATAAAGGTTAATGGCGTGGCTTTGATACCATGTAAGTCTACGGTAGCGCCACGGCCATCATTCTGACGCCAAACGCGGAATAAAAACTTTTATAACTGGCGCTATCGCATACTATAACCCGGATCTTGCCATTAACGCTAAACTAAAAAACTGTAAAGAGGTAGAAAGGCTATACCGATCGATCCGAGTCCTTCGGTCTTTAGCCATCATCCCATGCTCCTCGAGGCAACTCCGATCTCTTGTCTCCTCATCGAGGTGGCACCACGTCAACGGATCTTTAAACGGGCTCCCGCCGCTATACCGAGGTAACTTGGTCATCAAGTCTGCTAAAAGAGATGACCAAGATGAAGTAGAGAATGAGTAGAATACTTTTTCCCAAACACCCTAGGGTTCTCATCACATGAGAGGGTTAGGATGGAGGTTGAAGAAAATGCAAAGAGTTGGAAATGGTGAAATCAAGAAACTCTCAAGAAAGCAAGAACTCAAGCATAAAACTTATTCATCTCACTCTCTCTCTTTTGTGAATAGATATATAAGGTTGAGAAAGAAAAATATCTCATGAAAATATCTCCTCAAACATCCATACCCAAAACAAAAACTCATTAATACTTTAATGACTCACTAGATGACTCATTACATGAGTCATTAGTGAACATTCTAGAATTAATGAGTCATAACAATGAGTCACCCTTTCCAAAACCAATAATCATTTAAACCAAAATGATTAATCCAAAAAGAAATGCATCTTCTAAAATATTCTCGTAACGGATTATGAGAATACCCCTCACCTGTATATACATATCTGTATCCGTATTCCGACCGAATACGAATACGAGAGACTAAAATATTCCGACTCAATATAATACATGGATCCGGATTAAACCAAAGCCCACCGGTATTATCTGTCCGAAATATGACACGTGCACAAGTGCACGTGCATTTTTGAACCCTGCCATAAAACCATACGGCCTCTGCAACGTTTCGCCCAAACTTAGGAAACAATCTGTGGGGGACTCTAAAGACTCGTCAGTACCCTGGCAGTGGGTTTAACCATAAGCACGTCAGCGGCACAAGCTGTGCGTAACGGCTGCCCATGTACTGACCGAAAGGGAAGTCGATGAGCGAACCTATCCTGGAACCCTACTGAGCCTATCAGTGACAATATACGTACAGTCTGGTCCGTTCGTCTATGAGCATCGCATATCGGGCCTAGGGGATGGTAACTGTTGGAGATAGTGCCCTCAGAGTCAATTATTGGATCACAGGCACGTTATTGCAATGATTGAGGGAGGACCTATGCCGGTAGGACAGTCTTACTCAAGATGATAGTATGCTATCTGGTTTATCTTTATCATCGTGTACTGCTTTAGGTGACCTTACAGGTCGCTATTACACGTTGATAGAGCCCCTAGGATTCTTGCATGACTGCCAGCAGTATGATGGCGATCATATACGTGGGAGCTGGGGTCTATAAGTACATCCTTAAAAGGTCCCTAGTCGTGGGAGTTTCGAGACAGGGCATCGATACTCCAAAGTAGACTAGTGTATACAGTCGAGACCCGGACGAGGGGCGGTGGCCGGTCTCACAAGCCACTGGTGTCAGTTGGTTCACCTAAGATGTATACAGGTGCTCATTGGGATATGAGTACACCGGACAGGACTCGCCGGGAACATGCTAGTTGGTCTTATACCTGACGTCAGATAGCAGTTCCCTGGTGACATGTGTACAGGTTAGTTCATCGACCTGAGATCGTCATTTTTCTCGTATGAGTTCCCACTGTACTTTGATTACTACCCTACCACGCTCCAAGGAGTCGTGCAAACAGGTTTTAGTTGGGTACAATCCCGAGCCACATAGAGCCAATGAGCGGATCTGCAGGGGTTCGTCTCTCCCGGTATTGGGGGTAAGGTCGCGCTGTGTCTAGGAGATCCATTACACGAAGCCCTTGGCCAAGGCAGGAGATTTACTGGTAGGTATTCCAGTAGTATCTCAGGGTGTTCTGGACTACACTCCGACACGACTTGTACTACTATTGGGGGTCAGACTTTTACCAACCCCCTAGGCCCGCCATGCGATGCTCATAGACGAACGGACCGGACTGTACGGATATTGTCACTGACAGGCTCAGTAAGGTGTCAGGATGAGTTCGCTCATCGACGTCCCTTTTGGTCAATACCTTGTAGCCCGTTACGTATGGCTAATACCTCTGACGTGCTAGTGGTTAAATCCACAGCCAAAGTATTGACGAGTCTTTAGAGTCCCCCATAGACAGTTTCTCAAGTTTCGGAAGAAACGCTGTAGAGGCCGTATGGAGATATGGCAGGGTTCGATCAGATACATGCGGTATTGCACGGATCATGATCGGACGGATAATACTAGCGGTCTTTGGTTTAAGCCGGATCCTAGTATTGTACAGTGTAGATTTTGTCTCATTGCATTTGTATTCGGTGGGAATACAAATACGGGTATGAATATACGGTCGCGGGGTTTTCCTGTAATTTATTACGGGATCGTCTTTTTAAAGTTGCCAGTTTGCATTCCGTTTTAGCCAGTTTTCATTTTTTCCTTTCGTTGGCTGATAATTGATGGAGGGTGGTTATTTGCAAGTATGCAAATTAGTTATGTGGAGGGGGTTTCTTGTAAATGGAGATATTATGATAATCTAGCATCTTTTGATTCCATTCTTTGTGCACATGGCTTGCTTTAATGAGATTGGATTTGTATTTGAAATTGGTGTGACCTTTTTCCCTCTTTTTCATCACCTTTTCTTATGCTCACACACACACTCTCTTGTGCTCACCTCCCTTGCTTTTTCCCTCCTCCAATTTGTTATGGCCGGCCATATATGTGAGAGGGAGAGGATTCATTTTTGGTGGTGTGGGAAAATTCTTCTTCTCATTTTAAGTTTACACCAATGTTCCAAAAGCTCAATTCCTCTTGTTCATTATTCTCCACCTCCATCATGGCAACTTCATAACCCAATAGAGATAAACTATTCTACACTAGCCTACAGTATTCTTAGACACGTCGACTCGCCAACTTCGTGCTCGAGTTGCCTCAGTCCAGAGGTGGGAGCCCATAAAAGAACCCGGCGATGTGGTGCCCATTCCGAAGAGGAGATGAAGACCGAAGATTCCGTGAGGAGATCGGGATGGAGGCCGAAGACCGAAGGACACGGATCGCTTGGTATAGCTCTTTTCCCATTTTCTAGTTTGCTAGCATTAGATTAATGGCCCGATCCAGGTTTCATAGTGCGCGGTAGTGCCGGTTTATAAGTTTTGTAAAAGTTTTGTTTCCGCATTTTGGCCTTGGATTGACGGCCAGGGCGCTGCCGTGCACTTACAGTAACGTCAGACCCTCAATAGCGGTATAAGTCGTGTTGGAGAGTAGCCCTAAACACCCTGAGAAACTACTGGAATACTTACCAGTAATTCTCACCTAAAGCTGTACACGATGATAAAGGCAAACCAGATAGCATACTATCATCTTGAGTAAGACTGTCCTACCGATATAAGTCCTCCCTCAATCATTGCAATCACGTACCTGCGATCCAATAATTGACTTTGAGGGCACTACATCCAACATCCACTGCCTTTGAAATTTACCGCAGGCATGGGGGTCTTTTCCGGCCTTCTCCTCTTATGGGAGGTCGAAGTTGAGAGGGCCGTTGCAGCAGGCACCCATGCAGATGATACCTTCCGTGGTATGATGGAGGGATGGTCCTCCTCTTGCTGAGCCTTCGTCTTCTTCAGTCGGTGAGAGTAATCTTTGTCAATTACTGAGTCTTGGACTTTCCGCCAAACTCTGTGGATCTTGGAGGACAACTGCTGAGGAGGCTATTACGGCTTCACCTGTGTTGTGTTTCGACAGGTGGAGGAGACTTCTTCAATATAGCGGTTGGAGAGTTCTTGCGCACCCTCTTGAGCAGCTCAAAGCTGTTCCCAGTTGGAACATCAGCATTAATTTCCACCATTGGAGCAGGTGGGGTAAGTCCAGAGGGGGAACTGCCCCCAGTTTTCCTTACTCGGCGCCAATGGCGACGTCGAGCATGTCATGCGGATGGGACCATCTCTGTTGTCGGAGCGACTTCGTCATGCCCTCTGCTCTGATGGGGTGTTGTTGGTGTCAGCCTGTCGAAGATCGACGTCCGCTGAGAGGGAATGGTCAATCTTGCAAAGGCTGACTTTTGGGCAAGGGAAGCAGCCTTGGTGACTTCGCGCGTAGCAGGAGTCGGAATGGCCAGCCTTATGAAGACCGATCCTTTGAAAGGAGAAGCCCCTTTGACGGCTTCGTCTACCGGAGCTGGAATAGCTATCCGCTTTGGGATAACCCCTTCAGGTATCGCGGGCCTCTTTGCGGGCTCATTGAAACTTTGGCTCATCCTATCGAAGACTGAGGCGGCAGACTTGGATGACCCGTTGAGAGGGGCCGTGGTGGTTGTGAGCAGATCAAAGACTGACTTCTTTGGAGCCTCTTATGATGGAATTGAGGCATTGAAGCTTATTGGCGGGAGCATGGTCCCAAAAATCAGTCCAGTGGTGGTCCGAATCACCTGTTCCACCGGCATTGCAAAGATGGAGGCTGCTTAGGGCCCATAAGTTACTCCTCCACTAGGGACGGAGTGGGAGTTGCTGTTGCAATTGGTGAAGTTGGAAGAAATTGATGTCATCTTCTCTTTTGCGTGGAGCACAACACCAAATCTTAGTACCTCGAATCCAGAGGCAACCATATTAAACAGCGATTCGTTTGCGAACACGACACATGAAGTGTGGAGTGGAAAAAGGAAAAGGTCCCACCGGGCGTGCCGGAATCTATTTACCGCCAAAAACCGGGAAAGACAAACGTCTTACCTGAATTTGGGGGCAGATGCTATTTGGGTTTTTCCGTCCTCCTCTCCGAAGATGCCAAGTTGATTTGTGGCATCGTGCATCGGAGGTTTGGATGGATGCGGCCTTTGTAGCAGACTTCATCAGATTCCCCCTCTTTTGCGAGGGGTTATTTAATTGTAGGGACGCTCTTCCCTGCAAGCGCAAGCCCCTACAGTTAATTACATTACCGCATAGCAATAACCACTTTCTCCTGCTTCAGATATTCACTTCGTGTCGTGTGTGTTTGTTTTATTTTTGGTTGTCCATGGATTGTATACGGAGACTAATCTGTGTTGTCGCCCGTAGGGCGTGGATTAGTCCAAATCCATATTTTCTTAGATTTGGGTTTGGATTAATTTAAGGATCTTTAATCTCGTTTGAGATTAAGAACAACTTAAATGTTTGTCGAGGATACGTTATACTAATTTTAGGCTAAGATCTACTCAACAGGATTTTTGGGATCATTCACACCCAACAGAAGAGCATTTGGACTCTATATTGTTTTAGTTTAAGCACGTTGCGGTCCATTGTTACTTTAAGTACATTTCGGTCCATGGAGTTGTTGGTTGTCAGGACCCGCCACCTCTCTGAAGGCGTTGAAGAATTATAACGACATATATCAGAGGTGTGGGGAGATGTACCCTGGAACCAATGAATATTCGTCAGAAGCTCGGTAGTCTTGTTTGGGAATAAGACCACTCTGGAAAATAAAGAGCCTATGTGCTCGGTTGATTAGGAGTTTGGCCAAACTTGGGCTCAGCCCAGTCATTTCATTTTTGAATAAAATGTTAAGCACTCGCTTGGGTTTGGACCCATTTCTGTACCAACGATGCTGAGCATCCATATGGGTTCTGACGCACACACTTTATCTTGCTTTTCCCTTTTTTTTGTTTTTTTATAGGGTGTTAAACACACTTTATAGCGCCCGTGTATGGAGCACGTGAGGTGCCTGGTGCTAGGTAGACGCTATTTGATGAGTGCAGAGCACTTCCTATTAAGCAGCGCCCGCGTGATTGGCACGTGAGGCGCTTGGCGCTGAGCGACAACTACTGAGTGCTAAGCACTCTTTTTTTTAGTAGCGCCACGTGAGGGACACGTGAGATGCTTGGCGCTGAGCGCCAACTATTGAGTGCTAAGCACTCTTTATCTGAGCAGCGCCCACGTGAGGGGCACTTGAGGCACTTGGCGTTGTTTCTTTCTTTATGCATTTTTCTGAGGATGTTCAATTCTCTGTTCTCCCCTGGATCTTCGATCCCCAAGAAAAAATTCATGCCCACGAGAATTAAATTCTCATTTGTGGGAGACTTGTCTCATGGGTCTCGGATCCAGGGGAAAGAACTGTGTTCTTTATGAGGGTTAAACCTTTGGATATGCAGATGAGATACTATGATCTCTATTATCTTTATTTATCTTGAAGAATGTTCTTCTTCCTTCTTCTCTCTTAAAGCTTTCTTTTTTGCTTGCTCTTCTTTTTGAACTTGAAGTTTATGGGGGGGTTCCTCAATACAAGACTTGAAGTCTTGGGTGTAGGGTTCCTAGGCACACACTAGAGGTCTCACAAGGCATCAACCATGCCAATTTCAAATTTTACGGTGTCGGGAAACCCTAAACTACGGATCGTTGGCTAGATGTCTAGGCGAAAAAGAAACTAGTTAACAACTTAACTAAAGTTTAGACGGAAATACAACCTTTGTAGATCCGGTGCTCCACCTCCATAGCTCCGCAACGAAGTCCCCTCGCTGTCCATATGATTTCCCGGGCTCTAGCGTCGGCTTCGTCGGAGAAATGGTGAGCTAGGTCGTCGATGTCCATGCCGAAGATGATCTACGTCGAGGCATCGCTAGATCAAGCTCCAACTTCGCCAAGTCAAGAAACTTGTGAAGGAAACACACTCTACTACTTGGCAAGAGGTAGAGGATGAAGAAATAGGAAGTGGGTAGACTTTAGAATTGGATTTCTCACTTCTTTTCATCAATCACCATTGATGAAGTAAGGTTTCTTCATGTGTCAAGATGAAGAAGAAGATGAATATTGTTGTGATAAGTTTTTTCAAAATAGAAAATAAAAGGAATGCTTATCATAATCTAACCATGGTGAAGTGTAGAGAATCAACTAGGGTTGAGTGGAGTGGTTAGGGTTAAGCATGAGACAAAATGGTGACTAAGTCAAAGCTTCATGAAGCTTCAACATGCAAGTCCAAAATTAGCCACCATTTCATTTCTTTATGCTTAATATTTTTCCAAAATAAATAAATGAATAAATAATGGATAAAACAAAACCCTAATTTCCAACTTAACCATGGTTTAATTCTTTACACTTAACCAAAAAGCATGTATCATCAAACATGATACAATCATGTGTACAAAAGTATATCACATATACAATGTGCACAAACCAAGTGAGAAAATCCGTTTAAAGTGAACCAATACTAGTTAGTGCAAAGTAACATATCAAATATATAATTATGCATTAAATCATTAAATCAACACTTGATTCAATGATCCGGTCATGTCGCACACAACCGACTAGTATTCAATGTATCGGCTTATCGAATCAATACTTGATTCGATAACTAGGTTATATCGCATACAACCATTCGATACATTCATCGCGAGAATATAATACGGTATCACATACACGCATTATTCTCGGTCCCGCACATATCTCATATGCGCTCCTATTTCGTTTCGCTTGAGCCAGGAAACCTCTGTGTAGGACTCTAAAGACTCGTCAATACGCCGGCTGCAGGTGATGATCATATCAAGCACCCACAAGCTGCAAGCGGTCTGCTAAACGTAACGGCCACCCGGGTACTGAGCGATCAGAAGATCGACGAGCAAGCCCGCTCACACTCCAGTGAATCCAACCAGTAACACTACCGTACAGTCCGGTCTGATCGTCTGATATGTCGCATATCTCGCCTAGGGGTGGTAAACGTCAGACCCCAATAGCTCAATAAGTCGTGTCGATATGAGGTCTATAACAGTTCGAGAAACTACTAGTAACACTTACCAGTAAATCTCAGCAACCCTGGCCAGGGATTTCCGGTTATAGCCAATCGAACACAGCGCAGCATCAACTCCCTATACCGGGAGAGAAGAATCCCCTCCTATCGCTCATTGCCTCCATGTGACTTGGGACTGTACCCAAAAACCACCGTTTTGCACGCCCTCTTGGACGTGGTAAGATGGAAATCAAAGCACAGTGGGAACCATACAAGACTCTATGACGATCTCGGGTCAACAGACTACTCTGTACCAGTGTCACCAGAGAACTGCCATCTGACGTGAGGTATAATACCATCTGGGAGTTCTCGGCGAGTCCGTCCAGTGTACCCAGTCTCTACTGAGCACCCGTATATCATCTCTGATGTCAAACACCAATGGATATGGGATCATCCATCGCCCATCTGTATGGGTCGAGAAGGTACACGCTAGTCTACTCTGGTATATCGATGCCCCGTCTCGATACACCCACGACTAGGGACTTTCAAGGATGTACTTATGGACTACCATGTCCCCACTAGTATGATCTACATCATAGTCCAGGTAGTCAAGTACACATCCTAAGGGCTTTACCAACATGTAATAGAGAGACAATCTGTGTACACGTTAAGGCAAAGAGCAACCAGATAGCATACTATCATGTCGAGCAAGAAAGTCCTCCCTATATATGTCCCAGCATCCACTACAATATACATCCTATGTATAGTAATGGCCTCTAGGGCATACATATAACTAACAATCTCCCACTTGCACTAGGGCCATCTGTAGCAGTGGTTGCAGTATCTCATACTCAACCATCCCATAAAAGTCTCTCTCTGGGAATAGGCCTTCGTGAGTGGATCCGCTGTGTTGTCCTCTGAGTCTACTCTCCTAACCTTGATCTCCTTGGAGATCAACCATCTCCATGATCAGGTGACACTGCCTTAGAATATGTCTGGATCACTGATGGGACCTGCGTGCCTTGGCACAAGCCATAACTCCATTGTCACACAATGGTAGGAACCTGGTTCATCTCATGAACCAATATACACCCAAACAGCCTCTTTGGTAGCATCTTGAGTAGCAATGTATCCCGCCTTTATCGTCTAGTATGTCACGGTATCTATCTTGGAACTCTTCCAACATACCGTCCCTTTACTGAGGGTAAAGACAATGCCTGTGACTGATACTCAGTCGTCTTTATCACCCTGGAACACTTCCAGTGATTTTCCCCAGGATCGGTTGATACCATCTCACTACAATTAGTGAGAATTCTAACATCCATTTAGATCTATCTCATAGATTCAAAACCCAGGATTTAGGAGGTATCACTTTGATCCTATATGGAGAATCTTGTGATAAGCGGAGATTGACCGGGCGTAGCATAGGAAACTCCTTTCTTATCTAGAGTATGTCATCTACGTACTCTACGAGGATCATCACCATACTCCCTACTACCTTTTTGTTTATACAAGGTTCATCTACCATTTCGATGATGTCAAACTCTTTGACTAACACATCAAAACAGATGTTCCAACTCTGCGATGCCTGCTTTATCCTATAAAGCACCTTGCACACGTTTCCGCTGCTCCTACTGTCTACGAGGCCCTCTGGCTGTGTACTTATAGACGCTCTCTTCCAAATCATCATTTAGAAAAGTAGTCAAGACACCCAACCACCAGATATCGTAGTCATGGTATGTAGCCATGGCAAGTTGGATCTGGATGGACTTAAGCATAGCCACTGGAAAAGGTTTCATCATTATCCACGCCTGGTCGATGACGAAAACCTTTAACAAGTCTATCTTTGAAAGTCTCAACTCTTCCATGTACACCAAGTAATCTTCTCAAGATATACTTGCTCCTGATGGGGATTTAACCCTTCAGATATAGCAACCAAAGTCCATACTTTGTTGGTGTATAAGGATTCCATCTCAGATCGCTAAGCATCCAGCCATTCTTACAGAGTCCTACTCCTGATGGCCAGCTCGAAGCTAGTTGGGTCATCATCTCATGATGCAATCCTCGCTCCCACTGTCACAGAGAAACAGAATTATCTCTCAGGTGGGTGAGGAACCCTACTAGATCGGCGGAGAGGCTGAGGTTCGTTGGTAACTATTGAATCCTTTGGTTTTACCAAATCATCTGCTGTATTTTGTTTAGCTGGAACCTTTCCAGTTCTACATAACAGATCTTGTCTCGAGCTTGTTCGGATTTTGCTTTTAGACATAGGCCGGACAACCCCAAATCTTAACTAACTTAAGATATGGGCTCTTCCCTTTCCATATCACATATGAAGCGGTAGACAACTGATTTGATTGGAACACTTATTCAATAGGTACGCAACTTCTCAAGTGCATAACTCCCAAAAAGGAAATAGGTAACTCAGTAGTACTCATCATAGAGCACACCTTATCATATAGGGTGTGATTGCTCCGCCCCGATATACCATCGTGCTATGGTGTATACAGAGGAGTAATGCTGAAAGAGAATCTCATTCTCCTTTAGAATAGTCCTGGATTTCCGTGCTCAAGTATTCTCCTCCTTGATCACATCAAAGGACATAATACTTATACCCTTATTTTGGTTCTCTACTTCTAACTTATATTCCGTGAATATCTCAAAAGGTTCGGACTTGTGTTTCAACAAGAACATAGATCTGAATCTCGAGAGATTATCAGAGAATGTAATGAAGTACAAAGAACCGGTCTTGGCATGTGTAGACAGGAGACCTTACAAACATCATCATGTATCAGTCCCAAGAGTTCATTAACTCTTTCTCTGTTTCCAATAAACAGGGCTCAGGTCATCTTATCTTTGTGACATGACTGGCAAGTTTCACAAGATGTAAATTCAAACTGATTTAAATATGCATCTTAAATGTAACTTCAGCCAGTCGGATCGCATTGATGTGACCTAGTCTACAATGCCTCAAGAAGGATTCGTTCATTTCTGAACTCTTCCTCTTGTGTGTGTTCCGTATACTAAAGAACTGTAGTTTGATTTAGAACATCAATGCTTTTAGATAACGTGCCTGAACCGATCAACTTTTGATATAAGAAATGTTCAAAATATTGTCCAACTATACAAAATTTTATCATTTCTTTACTAATAAAGAGATTGATATGATTTTGTAAATCAGGTTCGGTATCTAATAACATTCGTTCAGAATCAATGTATTGGTAATAGAGGGTGACAGTGACCAACAGACTTGGCTGCAACACTTGCCCCGTTTTCTGCCTCATGAAACTTATCACCCGTTCTCAGTCCTCTACCTTTCTATAGCCCTATGTAACATATTACATATGCGGGATCCTGATCTGGTATCACATACCCAGGACGTAAAGAATACTGAGAAACAATTCTGTATAATGAACACACCCTAAGATGATGCATCAGTATGCACTGTCTTCGTTTGGGTGGCACGGGAATTCTGGTAATCCCCTATTTCCTGCTCTGTCTTATAACAATTATAAGTTTGAGCGGGACCAACGTTCCCCAGCTCAGTATAACAAGCGGGTTCAGTCAATAATCCGTATTATTATCTTGATTAAGGCGTGATATGGTCGCTACCTGGAGAGAGAGAGAAGAAAATACTCAGCGTGCGCTCTTGCAAGAATAGATTGGTTATTATTTTATCTAATCAGGATGGCTCCCACTGTTTTTTATCAAATCTTCCTTCAAACCCTAAAAGGAAAGACTAGCCGGGATTAATTACACACTACAAGTTCGCCAATCTTTCAGCCAGGCCAGTGTCGGTACTTTGAGGGAGGTCCCCCGTGCTTTCGCACGAACCTAATTAATGTAAACCTCGTTTTCCCAGAGGCGTAACCTCGTTGACACCTTTCTAGACACCTACTTGATCGGCTAATTATAATGTGTAAAACTCTCCCAGGAGTAACAATTACTCGCAGCGGGTATCGGGATCCAACTATCACATAGAAGGTATGCAATCTCATTGCAAATTTCAACGCTTGAAATTCCCGATAATATTTTGCCCCTAGCTCGCTATTGTTGGAGATAGTGCCCTCAGAGTCAATTATTGGATCACAGGCACGTGATTGCAATGATTGAGGGAGGACCTATCCCGGTAGGACAGTCTTACTCGAGATGATAGTATGCTATCTGGTTTATCTTTATCATCGTGTACTGCTTTAGGTGACCTGACATGTCGCTATTACACGTTGATAGAGCCCCTAGGATTCTTGCTTGACGACCAGCAGTATGATGGCGATCATATACGTGGGAGCTGGTAGTCTATAAGCACATCCTTAAAAGGTCCCTAGTCGTGGGAGTTTCGAGACTGGGCATCGATACTCCATTAGTAGACTAGTGTATACAGTTGAGACCCCGACGAGGGGCGGTGGCCAGTCTCACAAGCCACTGGTGTCAGTTGGTTCACCTAAGATGTATACAGGTGCTCATTGGGTTATGAGTACACCGGACAGGACTCGCCGGGAACCTGCTAGTTGGTCTTATACCAGACGTCAGATAGCAGTTCCCAGGTGACATGTGTACAGGTTAGTTCATCGACCTGAGATCGTCATTTGTCTCGTGTGAGTTCCCACTGTGCTTTGATTACTACCCTACCACGGCTCAAAGGAGTCGTGCAAACAGGTTTTAGTTGGGTACAGTCCCGAGCCACATGGAGGCAGTGAGCGGATCTTCAGGGGTTCGTCTCTCCCGGTATTGGGAGTGAGGTCGCGCTGTGTCTAGGAGAGCCATTACGCAAAGCCCTCGGCCGAGGCAGGAGATTTACTGGTAGGTATTCCAGTAGTATCTCAGGGCGTTCTGGGCTACACTCCGACACGACTTGTACCGCTTTTGGGGGTCTGACTTTTACCAACCCCCTAGGCCCGCCATGCGATACTCATAGACGAACGGACCGGACTGTACGGATATTGTCACTGACAGGCTCAGTAGGGTGTCAGGATGAGTTCGCTCATCGACGTCCCTTTTGGTCAATAGCTGGTGGCCCGTTACGTATTGGCTTATACCTCTGACGTGCTAGTGGTTAAATCCACAGCCATTGTATTGACGAGTCTTTAGAGTCCACCACACTTTCAGTTACTCAGCTTTCGGGCGAAACGCTGTAGAGGCCGTATGGAGATATGGCAGGGTCCGATCAGATACGTGCGGTATTGCACGGATCAGGATCGGACGGTTTGTACTAGTAGCCGTATAGGTATATGGCAGGGTTCGATCAGATACGTGCGGTATTGCACGGATCAGGATCGAACGGATTTTACTAGCCGGCTTTGGCTTAAGCCGGTCCTAGTCTAGTACAGTGTAGATTTTGTCTCATTGCATTTGTATCCGGACGGAATACAGATGCGGGTGTGTATGTACAGTATTGGGGTTTTTCCTGTAATTTATTACGGGACCAGTTTTCTGGAGTTGCCAGTTTGCATTCCGTTCCGGCCGGTTTTCCTTTGTTCTTTCCCGGCCGGACTTTTCCGATGGAGGGGGTAATTTGCAGTTTTGCAAATTACATTTGTGGAGGGGTTTTCTTGCATATTGTTTGATTATGATAGCTTTCTTATCTTTCAACCATGCTTGCTTTAATGTGATTTAAAGGGTTATGGAGTGAATAGGAGAAGAAGCATGGTTGAATGTTTTCTTGTCTAGGATATGGTCACCTTTCTCTTGCTCCTACACTCACCTCCCTCTTGCTATCATATTATCCTTCCTCCACCTTTCTCATTCTCACTTGAAGATGATAAGTTTTTCCATGAGAAGAAAAAGAAAGAGAGGAAGAAGAAGAGAGAGCTTCATTCTTGAGAGTTTCTTTCTTGATCTCTTTTTCATGCTAGAAAAATGCAAGCACCATTTTTCTAATCCTTGTTTCCTCCATCATCTTCAAATGGCAACAAAACCCAAGTGAGACAATCTACTACACATTCTACAGCACATCTTGAGCATGTCGAGTTGCCGGCTTCATGCGCGAGTTGCCTCGGTATTGAGGCGGGAGCCCGTAAAAGAAGAAGGCGATGTGGTGCCCTTTCCGGCGAGGAGGCGACGATGTGGAGGCAACACTTTCCGCGGGAGATCGGGACGATGACGAGAAGACCGGAGGACTCGGATCACTCGGTATACTTCTCACCCTATCTCTTGATTGCTAGCGTAGGTTAATGGTTAACGATCCGGGTTTTCTTTGTCCGCGGTAGCGCCGGTTTCCGAGTAAGGAAAAATTTTGATTCCGCAATTTGGCCTCGAGTAAGACGGCCGGGGCGCTGCCGTGGCGCAACATGGTATCAGAGCCACGCCATTAACCTTATCTAGCTTGTTCTAATGCGTTTTACTTATCCGATCGACCAAAATCTCAAAAACCGTATTTTAGTTCACATCAGTTTCTGTTGAAATTTTTTGGTGTCTAAAAATTTTTCAGGTGGTCTCAGAAAGATGTGCAAGGAGTTCTAAGAACTCTGGGAAAAAACGACAAAGTGAACCCTCATATGGAGCGCGGAAGAGCGGCAATACCCCCCTTTCTGCCGCGCTTCCGCCGCACTATGGTGGGCCCACTTGGTCATTTTTCTTCAGTTGTCTTATGGGCTTATTTTAGGGCTTTTGGGATATTAAAATTGGCCAATTATTTCTGTGAGTGCTACAGTTTTCTTTGGGGCCCACTTGTTAATTGTTTGATCGATCGGATATTTTTAAACACATTATTTCACAGTATTTACATTATATCTGCGACCGTGAATGTCACTCGATCGGTAAATCCGGTCTAACTGCTATAGCCCGGTTAGACGGATTTGCGAACGTGACTTTCACGTTGATGTTCTATGTTCATGCTGTGATGTTGCGAATCGGTCGTGGGGGATAGCCTGGATGCAATGCTAGTACTGTTTTGTTGTATTATGTACATTTGATATTGCGGGGCGAGCGTCCGACATGTCGACTGCCGTCACTGCCTGTTTGTATTATTCTTTTGGGGCACGACCTGGTTGCGGTCGATGTACCCGGTGTATGTATATTTTACTTTCTGTACTAGGGTTGCCCCGCGGTGGGGTGCACGGATAGCCGGGTTCTGGAGGGCAACGGGCCCGCATCTCAGGGCATTGAGACGGAGGGGGCTTCAGTCCAGGATTGGCGGGCTATTCGCCGCACTCGTAGGGGGTACAGGTTGACCCAGGAGGGGTGCCCAAGTTACCAGATTCCGTGAAGTGCTGGGTGGTCCATTCACGGTGCTGAAGGGGGCTGCCTCGCTTCAGGTTTTGGCGGGTGACTTGCCGCACCCGTAGGGGTCTAGGTTTTCATTGCACAGGCTATCCACACGACCAGGGGAACGCCGGGTTTCAGCAGCGGCTCTGTGAAACCCGGGGCTTCCAGATATCTGTTTTGTTCTGTGATGCTGTACATTTCTGTGATGTTGCATTTTATTCACGCCTTGAGCGAAATACTATATATTGGTATATATATTAGTAGATGTTGTATATGTTTTACACCCGCGCTAGTCCAGTCCCCGCTCTGCCGTTAGTTAGCTAACCTAACGGGTGATGACGGGATCCAGTGGCGAATGCGGATGGCATATACGTACGTCAGTATATTTTCGTTCTTTGTGGTGTGATCAATTGATGGGACTGCATTGATTCGGATCAATGCAAGTTTAAACAAACCTATTCTGATGTTGTTGGAACACTTTTCAAAAAGCTGTTATTGCAAGGACGTTCACTTTTGTTTTGCATCGTGGTATTCATTTGGAATATCCTGCTCCTCAGTCGACGAGGCAAGGGCCGAGATCCCTTCACCGGGAGTGACCCCTTGGACAGAAGTTTGCGTCAGGGCATTAACTTCACTATAGCCGATTACTTTTGCTTTGCATCGTGGTATTCAGTTGGAATATCCTGCACCTCATTCTACGGGGAAAGAGCCGAGATCCCTTCACCGGGAGTGACCTCTTTAGTAAAGGTTTTCGTCACTATATTTTATAAAAGGCTATGCAGTTCCTTCAACGATATCAAGTTCATTACGTTAAAGGTTTTTCGCCAAAAACCATTCGTAGCCCTCCGTCATTTCCTACAGGTATTATTTGGTATTCGTGCTGCGTTTGTTGACCTAGTCAAGACGTAGTGTTCGGTAGCTAAGTGGTACTTGTTTGTTGCATAAGTGGGATTGGTTAGGACAGTCGTGCGGCCTTGTTGACCTAGTCAAGGGCACGTACGGGTGGGTTTAATGCGATCCAGAACAATGACGGGTTGAACTTGACTGGCGGTTTATGGTTTGTTGACCTAGTCAAGGTCATAAACCGCTTGGGGTAAAAATCACATCGGGAGTTTCAAAAGAACTGAAACTTGCCAGGCATGCGCATACCTTCTGGAGTGTGGTAACTTGAGTGGATTCCGTCAAGTTATCATGCGATGATAGTTGGATCCCGATTCCCACTGATGAGTTGGTTTACTCCTCGGGTGATCCCGACTAATTCTTCTTTCAGGTTTGGAGGAGAATTTGAGGTACAGTGGGAGGTTTCCAGATTAGACAAAGTGGTAACCATTCTGATCTAGGATAGAGTGCACGCTGAGTGTTTCTTTTCTCTCTCTCTGGTAGCAACCATTGACCCGACCCTAAGACTATGACTCAGTGACCAAGTTGACCGAACCTTCTTAACACTGGCTTTTGGATTGTCAGAGTTGCAGACCTCATTGCCACTCCTACTTTTACCCTTTTCTCCAGGACACCATGTATTACTACGAACGTCCACTTCCATTGGACAAAACCATCGTATGGTTATATACGAACTCGAAGGATTTCGAGGATGGTTTCTGGTTCTGGAGAAAACGGATAGGACTATTCAGTTGTCTTTTCTTTTCACCTTCTCTCAGGTTACGAGTACTCCTTGGTTTAGGAGATAGTACACCTATTACGCAAATTGGATAGTCTTCTTCCAAACCTTAGGCTGGTGCCGACCGGTAGGGAATGAAGAAAACCAATTAGCATAACGATGGTGTGCAGAAGGTATTAAGTTAAGACAAAGCAAGGGATTAGTAGGAGGGCAAAGTAAATTGCGACTGATATTCACGACCAAACCAAGTATTTCTCCGCCAATCCTAAATCACCTTTGTATTTCTCCAGAACACTCCGTATCACTACGAAGATCCCATTTTATTGGATAATCCATCGTATGGTTATATACGAACTCGAAAGGAACTTGTTCCAGTTCGGGGATGGATTCTGGTTCAGGAGAAATAGGAATTAAGTACATTCAGGTGTCTTTCATCTTCACCTTCTCTCGCATTGCGAGTGTTCCTAGGATTGGGACAGTACACCCTTTATGCCTTTTGGATAGTCTTCTTCCAAACCATAGGCTGGTGCCGAACGGTGGGGAAGGAAGAAAACCATTTGGCCTAAAGGGGTGTGCAGACGGTAATGACTAAAGACATATAAAGGGATTTGGAGAGGTGGCAAAGAATTATACGGTTACAGTTGTGAATCTGGATAATGGAAGAGGCATTACTAGGAATACCAGGATACCCCGACGAAACATTTCAATGTTTCAGTTTCACTGTGTACTGTTAATAGAAAACTGATTTCCCGATTAGACACTTACTCCAGGGTATGTATTTACCAGGTTGGATTCTCACATCTGTATGGTTTTACAGATGATGAGTGGGAGTAAGTTATTGGGAATTGGGTGATCATCCTCATTATATCGGGATTCGTTGTAATCAGTGATATTTGAGGAAGTCACCTGGGTTGTTTGCCGGTCGGCAAATATTTGGTTTTGAATATCCGCTGTTGTGCACCAATTTCAAATCGATATATCTGTACGTCTATTTTCATAGAGTGAGATATACCTTTTGATATTATGTCGATGACATTTACCTATATCAGTGGATGGTTAGGTAAGGAGCATTGAACAGCGGTGTAATTCTTCTTAACCATAAGTACAGTTTTCAACCTACGACGCACAGTGAAAGAGTTGTTAGACTCAGCGGACTTATACAGAGTATTGTATGTTGTCCAGTGTCCATTAGGACAGAGGGGTTGGTGCTCGTACTATATTCGGTTTACTTATGGCTTCTCTAGATTTTAGACAGCTGTTTCGTGGAAACACAGGGTCTAAGTTTTGAGGAGTTATAGGTATTTGAATAGAGTAGAGTACCAGGTGTAGCAAGTATCGGGATTCTTCAAAGAGATTGAAGATGTAGATACTTGTGTATGATATTCAGTTGATAGTAATGATGAAGACAGATTGCTTCTCTTTCAGGTTACTCATAATTGGAAGCATTCCTAAGTTGAGTAACGCTGATCGACCTCCTTCCATTTAGTTGACATGCACTGGAGATAGTTGCATGATTTGAATCTGGTTCAATTGAATCAGTGCCTCTGGTTCTATATTGGATATAGAACAGTTCATATCTTAACGATGTTAAGGTACGGGGAGTTGTCCAGCTTATGATTAAAACCAGACACTGGACAACTCAAGGCACGTTTCTGTAATGGCTGTTTGTGGGTTGACCCAGGCGATGACTAGGGTTGACTTTCTACCATCTGGATGAACAATAGCAATATTGTTCTAGACTCGCCACAGTTTTATTAAAAATGGATTTTTTCAAAAACAGAAGTGGGAGTATGGTAGAACTGGAAGTGATTCCAGAACCGCAAACGATTACTGAAGATTTAATAAGGAACCTAAAGATTCAATCTGATTTGACATTCCATTGGCCACTCCGCAGATAAGGTGGGTAACTTCAGGCACCCGAGAGGTACTCCGGTAGCCTCAAGGACGGTGACAGGGAAGTTCTTGTTTACCCACACTTGCCATTGTTGTTGTTCCAGGCTGCGAGACCCGGGAGGAGAATGAGTATAGCGTCGTTCTAAACTAGCTTTAGAAGTGCACGTCTATATGACTCTGGCAGAGGGTTGTCGTAGTCAGTGGGAGCAGCAGAAGCATTGGTGGACTTCATGCTTATGTCTATTTATAGACTAAAGCAGATATAGCGGAGTTAGATCATCTGTTCCTGATGTGACAGTCATGGTTTTGACGTCATCAGAATAGGGGATGGATCTGTTGAGAAGGTAGTAGGAAGTGATATTCCTATACTACGATCGGTTATACTTTGGTCGTCACACAGTGTTTTCTCCACATGAGACTTGGACATTATATCAGACATACTGGTTACTAGATCTATGGTTTTAGATCTAGATTTGGGTGGTTTCCCAATCAGGGTACCTTGACAGCATTCTATGAGTATTTAGAATGGACGACTCCTGGCATGGTAGTGTACCTGCAGGTAATGGAGTCACCCTCTCTAAAGGTGTCTTACAGACTAAAGGGGAAAGGGATACGCATGATTGACAGATCACTTGCTTAGGCAATTGAGTCAATCATGAGATGTCAAGTACCACACCAGATGTTGTTCTTGCACTAGATGCAATAAGTTGATATTGATCCAATCCTGGAGGAACAGTCGGAAGCAGTTTTAGAACATAAGTGAATGTTCTAGGGATATGATAACGGCTGTCTCCTTTAGGAGACGGTTATCACTCCAGGCTTCCAAGGTGACATGGATAACAAGGAGGTTGTCAGAGTTATAGTTCTCCCTCTGACGAGGGGCAGTATTTTGGACAGGTGGTCCAGGGCAATACTGAGGGAGGCATGGCGCAGGATACTGATTAAGTTCAGTTGATGATACAGTCTAAGAAGTTTGGATTTGGAGTTCATTTATGAACTAGGTCCCATCAGACATCCAGACATTCCAAGACAGGTATTGCTCATTTCGGGAGATGGCTTTCTCCGCGAACTTGAGATATAGAGAGACATAAAAAGAAACATCACAGCGGATCCACTCACTGAGGCTATTCCTCGAACGCAATAGTTTCACAAACGAGTTTTGTGAGACTGACTAGTAGAGGAGTTGGGTGTTCGGTATCACACGGGCTGTGAGTATGCGACATCGCAATAATTAGCCTTGAGTGCAAGTGGGAGATTGTTGGAGATAGTGCCCTCAGAGTCAATTATTGGATCACAGGCACGTGATTGCAATGATTGAGGGAGGACCTATCCCGGTAGGACAGTCTTACTCGAGATGATAGTATGCTATCTGGTTTATCTTTATCATCGTGTACTGCTTTAGGTGACCTGAC
The DNA here is from genome assembly GCA_030015575.1 of Agapanthus africanus. Classification (NCBI taxonomy): domain Eukaryota; kingdom Viridiplantae; phylum Streptophyta; class Magnoliopsida; order Asparagales; family Amaryllidaceae; genus Agapanthus; species Agapanthus africanus. Next base: position 295,009,682 of record JASDDO010000029.1, read on the forward strand.
ATGTCGCTATTACACGTTGATAGAGCCCCTAGGATTCTTGCTTGACGACCAGCAGTATGATGGCGATCATATACGTGGGAGCTGGTAGTCTATAAGCACATCCTTAAAAGGTCCCTAGTCGTGGGAGTTTCGAGACTGGGCATCGATACTCCATTAGTAGACTAGTGTATACAGTCGAGACCCCGACGAGGGGCGGTGGCCGGTCTCACAAGCCACTGGTGTCAGTTGGTTCACCTAAGATGTATACAGGTGCTCATTGGGTTATGAGCACACCGGACAGGACTCGCCGGGAACCTGCTAGTTGGTCTTATAACAGACGTCAGATAGCAGTTCCCAGGTGACATGTGTACAGGTTAGTTCATCGACCTGAGATCGTCATTTGTCTCGTGTGAGTTCCCACTGTGCTTTGATTACTACCCTACCACGGCTCAAAGGAGTCGTGCAAACAGGTTTTAGTTGGGTACAGTCCCGAGCCACATGGAGGCAGTGAGCGGATCTTCAGGGGTTCGTCTCTCCCGGTATTGGGAGTGAGGTCGCGCTGTGTCTAGGAGAGCCATTACGCAAAGCCCTCGGCCGAGGCAGGAGATTTACTGGTAGGTATTCCAGTAGTATCTCAGGGCGTTCTGGGCTACACTCCGACACGACTTGTACCGCTTTTGGGGGTCTGACTTTTACCAACCCCCTAGGCCCGCCATGCGATACTCATAGACGAACGGACCGGACTGTACGGATATTGTCACTGACAGGCTCAGTAGGGTGTCAGGATGAGTTCGCTCATCGACGTCCCTTTTGGTCAATAGCTGGTGGCCCGTTACGTATTGGCTTATACCTCTGACGTGCTAGTGGTTAAATCCACAGCCATTGTATTGACGAGTCTTTAGAGTCCACCACACTTTCAGTTACTCAGCTTTCGGGCGAAACGCTGTAGAGGCCGTATGGAGATATGGCAGGGTCCGATCAGATACGTGCGGTATTGCACGGATCAGGATCGGACGGTTTGTACTAGTAGCCGTATAGGTATATGGCAGGGTTCGATCAGATACGTGCGGTATTGCACGGATCAGGATCGAACGGATTTTACTAGCCGGCTTTGGCTTAAGCCGGTCCTAGTCTAGTACAGTGTAGATTTTGTCTCATTGCATTTGTATCCGGACGGAATACAGATGCGGGTGTGTATGCACAGTATTGGGGTTTTTCCTGTAATTTATTACGGGACCAGTTTTCTGGAGTTGCCAGTTTGCATTCCGTTCCGGCCGGTTTTCCTTTGTTCTTTCCCGGCCGGACTTTTCCGATGGAGGGGGTAATTTGCAGTTTTGCAAATTACATTTGTGGAGGGGTTTTCTTGCATATTGTTTGATTATGATAGCTTTCTTATCTTTCAACCATGCTTGCTTTAATGTGATTTAAAGGGTTATGGAGTGAATAGGAGAAGAAGCATGGTTGAATGTTTTCTTGTCTAGGATATGGTCACCTTTCTCTTGCTCCTACACTCACCTCCCTCTTGCTATCATATTATCCTTCCTCCACCTTTCTCATTCTCACTTGAAGATGATAAGTTTTTCCATGAGAAGAAAAAGAAAGAGAGGAAGAAGAAGAGAGAGCTTCATTCTTGAGAGTTTCTTTCTTGATCTCTTTTTCATGCTAGAAAAATGCAAGCACCATTTTTCTAATCCTTGTTTCCTCCATCATCTTCAAATGGCAACAAAACCCAAGTGAGACAATCTACTACACATTCTACAGCACATCTTGAGCATGTCGAGTTGCCGGCTTCATGCGCGAGTTGCCTCGGTATTGAGGCGGGAGCCCGTAAAAGAAGAAGGCGATGTGGTGCCCTTTCCGGCGAGGAGGCGACGATGTGGAGGCAACACTTTCCGCGGGAGATCAGGACGATGACGAGAAGACCGGAGGACTCGGATCACTCGGTATAATTCTCACCCTATCTCTTGATTGCTAGCGTAGGTTAATGGTTAACGATCCGGGTTTTCTTTGTCCGCGGTAGCGCCGGTTTCCGAGTAAGGAAAAATTTTGATTCCGCAATTTGGCCTCGAGTAAGACGGCCGGGGCGCTGCCGTGGCGCAACAGCTATGACCTTGACGCATGCCAAACAACCCATAGTCTGCTAGTCAAGTTCAATCCGTACATTTCTTGATTGAATTAAACCCACCCGCACGACCCTTGACGCATGCCAAACAACGCCGTACGAATACCCTAATCCAATCGCATCGTATGCTAGCAGATAAGCACTAGTTAGCTACCGTACACTACGCCTTGACGCATGCCAAACAACCGCAGCACGAATACTAACTAGTACTTATCCGAAATGACGGAGGGCTACGACAGGTTTTTCTGAAAACCTATTGCGTAATGAACTTGATATCGTTGTAGAATCAAATGAAGTTTTGAAATGGAGTGATTTTGAGGCTTTTCTAGTTTTGCTAAAGGGGTCACTCCCGGTGAAGGGATCGTCGGCCCTTTCCTCGTCGAATGAGGTGCGGGATATATCATATATATCACTGTGCAAAGCAAAAACTCTTAAAAGCAATCAAAAGACAAACCGAGTGTGTAGCATCTGCCAGTTATTGCTAAAGGAGTCACTCCCGGTGAAGGGATCTCGGTCCTTTTCTTATCGAATAAGGTGCAGGATATATCATATACACCGCTGTGCAAAGCAAGAACTGTAGCTACCTGTTTTATTTTGAAATTCGATTCTACAACATCTTAGGTTTCTTTTATTTCATTAATCACATTAATGAAGTCCCATCATTTAAGTACCTAAACATCACAGATAAATACGACGTACACTTATGCCATCCGCATTCGCCTCGATGTCCCCTCGTGCACCGTTAGGTTAGGTAACTAACGGCAGAGCAGGGCAGGGCTAGCGCGGGTGTAAAACATAAGTAACATCTATATAATATATCATATATACTATATACAGTATCTATAACAGAACATCACATGATCACATCACAGATATCGCAGCAGAAGAAACATATGAAATATTGGATATACTAGGACGTCCGTGTTTTCAATACGAGCCAGTATAAAACACGGATTCCACGGTCGCGATGAATAGCCAAACCCACACCCCTAGACCCCTACGAGAGCGGAAAGCAACCCTACCAATTCTAGGGTTAGGAGACCCCGACTCGACTCCTCGAGTTGGTCTCCCACTGGACCCTAGAACCCGGTTACTCGTGCACCCCTCCTTGGGTCTATCCTAGTGCGGAAAAGTAAATAATATACAAAAGGTGACATCTTCCGCAACCTGGAAGTGCCCCAATAAAAGAATATTACATACAAGTTTTTACATGAATGAAAATGAAAAACACTCATCTCACATAAAAAACCCCGGCTATTCAAACACGACGATCCAATATAACATATCCAGCAACACATAACATCACATGTCATCAACGTAAGTAAATATGTGCATCCCAATTGTCGTTGACATATAGCAACGAAACCGGCGATATCACATATTACACTTACGGTCACAGAAAAGAAAGTGTAAAACTACAACAGTTGGAATCCGCAACCTCTTTAGACATCGCATGCCTAATCAAATGAATTCCTTAGACATCGCATGCCTAACAATTATAAACCCCGCATTTTAGTCTCAAAATCGAAAACTCTTTTCAATATCAAGTCGGGCAATTCAACAAGATTCCCGACATCCTGATCGAATACTCGTCGCAAACTTCAGTAGACGGCCGCACCCCCGATACCGTCGACGAAGTGCACTAAGGCGGAACACCGCTGCCGCGAGCACCCGAACGGATGCTTTCGGCGACGGGGTTCTCCTACAGTCACTTGGTCGGGGCTATGGAGTGAGGCTGTCTATTAAGTTTACCCGGCGAGTATCCGCGTACACTACGTGATTGCGACGGACTTTTGATCACATCAAAATTCCGTGGCAACCGATCAAGTGAGACTAAACTGCTATGTTTATAACATTCATTCAGTTATCTCATAACTTATTGTGAATTCCAATTATTGTATCCCTTTCCGGATAAATAGAAAATGTTAAACTTTCCGATCGAATAATCGAACACCCAAGTTTTCCCGATACAGATCAACACATGAAATAAGTCTAAAAACATTCAGTTCGTGCCTCAGTACCAACGGTCCAGCCGTAGAAGGGTCAAGCCAACGCCTCACATGTGGCACGCCGTACTGCCCCAAACCCGAAGGTTCAAAGGGCAGTTCAAGACGGTCACATAATCGAGTTAAGGTTTGTTGTCTTTTAGAGGGTCCATCGAGTTACTTGCACTACTTAGAACGTCGTTAAACTGCGGAAAGATCCAACACTTGGAAATTTCCCGACAGGGGAAAAATTGGGTATTTATATCCGGTCGAACTTTTTAACATATTCAAAAAATTATCCGGAAAGCCACTTAGACAAAATATGATACTCCGATCAAAACACCGAATCCCCAAAACAACTCCAGAAAATTCAACTCTTGAATAAATTTTAAAAATACCCAGAGAACTCAGCACCTGAAACATTGAATTACTGTGCAAACAGTTAGGGCTGACGTCACAATTCTGCCGCGGAACCGCCGCATAAGCTAGGCTTATGCCGCGGTTCCGCCGCCGATTACGCTGTTCATGCAAAACTTTTTGCGCCGTAATTCTTAGATTTCCCTGCTGAGTTTTCTGCATATTTTTAATTTGGAAAAATCCACGATTTTAGAAAAAGTACAGAGAGCATGTTTCGAGTTCGGGTTTTGGTTCGATCGGACTTCAAATTGCGTCTAGACTTCGCCTAAGGCTCTAGCTAGGCTCTGATACCACTGTAGGTCAGGCAGCCACCCCATCCAATGGGGTCGCCGTGGCACCAACGGGTCCTTTAGCCGCTACTTTTTACGCATGCCCCCTCGCGAGGACTACAACCCGCCAGAACACCTTCCGGTCTCGGGACACCCTGGGGGTAAGAGCCTATGCTTCGCCACACTGTCACACAGTGAGAACCCCCCATAGGTCGACATCCAATGCCTAATAGCTCTGATACCACTGTAGGGTTCCTAGGCACACACTAGAGGTCTCACAAGGCATCAACCATGCCAATTTCAAATTTTATGGTGCCGGGAAACCCTAAACTACGGATCGTTGGCTAGATGTCTAGGCGAAAAAGAAACTAGTTAACAACTTAACTAAAGTTTAGACGGAAATACAACCTTTGTAGATCCGGTGCTCCACCTCCATAGCTCCGCAACGAAGTCCCCTCGCTGTCCATATGATTTCCCGGGCTCTAGCGTCGGCTTCGTCGGAGAAATGGTGAGCTAGGTCGTCGATGTCCATGCCGAAGATGATCTACGTCGAAGCATCGCTAGATCAAGCTCCAACTTTGCCAAGTCAAGAAACTTGTGAAGGAAACATACTCTACTACTTGGCAAGAGGTAGAGGATGAAGAAATAGGAAGTGGGTAGACTTTAGAATTGGATTTCTCACTTGTTTTCATCAATCACCATTGATGAAGTAAGGTTTCTTCATGTGTCAAGATGAAGAAGAAGATGAATATTGTTATGATAAGTTTTTTTCAAAATAGAAAATAAAAGGAATGCTTATCATAATCTAACCATGGTGAAGTGTAGAGAATCAACTAGGGTTGAGTGGAGTGGTTAGGGTTAAGCATGAGACAAAGTGGTGACTAAGTCAAAGCTTCATGAAGCTTCAACATGCAAGTCCAAAATTAGCCACCATTTCATTTCTTTATGCTTAATATTTTTCCAAAATAAATAAATGAATAAATAATGGATAAAACAAAACCCTAATTTCCAACTTAACCATGGTTTAATTCTTTACACTTAGCCAAAAAGCATGTATCATCAAACATGATACAATCATGTGTACAAAAGTATATCACATATACAATGTGCACAAACCAAGTGAGAAAATCCGTTTAAAGTGAACCAATACTAGTTAGTGCAAAGTAACATATCAAATATATAATTATGCATTAAATCATTAAATCAACACTTGATTCAATGATCCGGTCATGTCGCACACAACCGACTAGTATTCAATGTATCGGCTTATCGAATCAATACTTGATTCGATAACTAGGTTATATCGCATACAACCATTCGATACATTCATCGTGAGAATATAATACGGTATCACATACACGCATTATTCTCGGTCCCGCACATATCTCATATGCGCTCCTATTTCGTTTCGCTTGAGCCAGGAAACCTCTGTGTAGGACTCTAAAGACTCGTCAATACGCCGGCTGCAGGTGATGATCATATCAAGCACCCACAAGCTGCAAGCGGTCTGCTAAACGTAACGGCCACCCGGGTACTGAGCGATCAGAAGATCGACGAGCAAGCCCGCTCACACTCCAGTGAATCCAACCAGTAACACTACCGTACAGTCCGGTCTGATCGTCTGATATGTCGCATATCTCGCCTAGGGGTGGTAAACGTCAGACCCCAATAGCTCAATAAGTCGTGTCGATATGAGGTCTATAACAGTTCGAGAAACTACTGGTAACACTTACCAGTAAATCTCAGCAACCCTGGCCAGGGATTTCTGGTTATAGCCAATCGAACACAGCGCAACATCAACTCCCTATACCGGGAGAGACGAATCCCCTCCTATCGCTCATTGCCTCCATGTGACTCGGGACTGTACCCAAAAACCACCGTTTTGCACGCCCTCTTGCACGTGGTAAGATGGAAATCAAAGCACAGTGGGAACCACACAAGACTCTATGTCGATCTCGGGTCTACAGACTAACCTGTACCAGTGTCACCAGAGAACTGCCATCTGACGTGAGGTATAATACCATCTGGGAGTTCTCGGCGAGTCCATCCAGTGTACCCAGTCTCTACTGAGCACCCGTATATCATCTCTGATGTCAAACACCAATGGATATGGGATCATCCATCGCCCATCTGTATGGGTCGAGAAGGTACACGCTAGTCTACTCTGGTATATCGATGCCCCGTCTCGATACACCCACGACTAGGGACTTTCAAGGATGTACTTATGGACTACCATGTCCCCACTAGTATGATCTACATCATAGTCCAGGTAGTCAAGTACACATCCTAAGGGCTTTACCAACATGTAATAGAGAGACAATCTGTGTACACGTTAAGGCAAAGAGCAACCAGATAGCATACTATCATGTCGAGCAAGAAAGTCCTCCCTATATATGTCCCAGCATCCACTACAATATATATCCTATGTATAGTAATGGCCTCTAGGGCATACATATAACTAACATTGGGGCCTTTATATAGTAGAGGCCGACTTGTTGATTTAGTAAAAGAAATCTCTAATTGAGAGATCCTTAATTGATTTAGGGATTTTATCTACCGTTGGATCTTTGATCCAAAGACTTCTGTTTTACAGATGATATTTTTCTTGTTTTTAACAAGATTGGGGAAATATTTTCCCATACAGAGCTTATTCTGTAGCTTGGTGATTTTTAATCACCATTGGATTTTGAATCCAACAGTGCTCTGTTTTACAGAGAGTAATCTTTTACGTTTAGAAAGATTTGATGAATATTTCCTCAACAGAATTTAATTCTATATTTTGATGATTTATCATCTCCGTTGGATCTTTGATCCAGTGGCAGAGAACTTTTAGTTCTGACGCGGGCGCCCTCGTGCAAGGCACGTGAGGCGCTGCCTCAGAGTTTTTAACTCTTGGCGTTGGCGCCCTCGTGCAAGGCACGTGAGGCGCTGCCGCAGAGGTTTTTTATCTCTTGGTGCTGGCGCCCTCACGCAAGGCACGTGAGGCGCTGCCTCAGAGTTTTTAACTCTTGGCGCTGGTGCCCTCATGCAAGGCACGTGAGGCGCTGCCTCAGAGTTTTTAACTCTTGGCATTGACACCCTCGTGCAAGGCACGTAAGGCGCTGCCTCTTTACTGAAGATGTCTTTTCGCCTTCTTTCTTTGCTTTTTCTCGAGTCAAACTTTTCTTTTCCAACACTTGGAAATAGTTCCATCATGCGCAACATTTTCTGTATCTAGACTTAAATGTATCCCTTCATAATCTAAGGCAATGCTTCTCTTCTCTTTCACTTTCAGAGAATTATTTTAACAGAGAAGAGCTATGGTTTGCAATCGTCCACATGCTCGCCGGCAGCCATGGGAGGTGCCTATTGTGGAAATTGTTTCTTGTTTTGCTGCCCTCTTGGAAAACCCTGCTCTCACGGATGACCAATGTGATATGGTGATGCACGAGCTCTTGACTCATAAAGGATCTCCTCTCCCCCATCGGCTCCATTTGGCTCCGGATGGTCTTCTTGTCCGTGCTCGATGATATTCCCCCTCATCCAGCGGAGATGACTCCGGCGATACTCGATGCAGTGGAGGACAAGATCGAGTGCTTTCATGAGGCACTTTTCATTACCACGGCTCTGAGGGATCGCTCTGTTCAGCTGCTAAGCCAGATACGGGCTCAGCGGGCCATCATGTCTACCTTCGCTGATGGGCACGGGGTTGATCGATTGGGAGCGACTCTTTGTGAAGATCGCAGCTTCGTTATGGTGGAGAAGGCAGAGAGGGAGTTAAAGAATTTTATCCATAGTTTTGTGAATCCCTGTACTTTCGATCCCATGTATGGTGATCTATTTCCTGTAGAATAAAATGTTCAATTAAATGCTTTGTTTTTGTCGTTGACCACCAAGTGCTCCCTTTCTAACACATGTTCTGCCTCTGATGTGTGTATGTGCGTATATGAATGAACCTGATTTCACACATATTTGTAAACGAAACTTAAATCGGTGTAAACAGGAACAAATAGCTCTTGGCCGAAGATTTCAGCTGGAACAAATGTCTTACACCGTTATTCAATGCACCTTACGTTATTCTTAACTGATAAAGGTAAATGTTTGAAACACAATTGTCAAAATTTATATCTCACTTTATAAAATAAAGATAAAGATATTTCATTTTAAAAATTGGTGCATAACAACGGTTATTCGAAACCAAATATTTTGCCATTAGGCAAAGCCAGGCAATTCAATCCAATATCACCAATTACAACGAATTCCGATATTGAGGATCAGATTGTCCATTTCCCAATATTCTACTCCTCAGCATCTGTAACACAGTACATATGTGAGATCCAAATCCAGTAAATACATACCCTGAAGTCAGAATTGATTGGAAAAATAGTTCTCGAAAACAAGTACACAGAAAATATGAAATATAAATGTTTAAGGGGTGGCCGAGATTCCTAGTAATTCCCTTTCCCTATTCAGATTCATGAAAGTAATCATAATTTCCTTTGCCCTTATTTCAATCCCTTTATATGTCTCTACATCTTAGCTTCTGTACACCACACTTACGCTAATCAGTTTTCTTCTTTCCCTACCTTTTGGCACCTGCCTAAGGTTCGGAAGAAGACTATCCAATAAGCGTAATAGATGTACTCTCTTAATACAAGGAGCTCTCACAACCTGAGAGAAAGAAAAAAGAAGAGACAACCGAATAATACAATCTGAATTCTTCATAACCATTGACCATCCTCGACTGAAATAATTTCTTCGAGTTCGTATGTAACTATACGACGGCCATTTCCAAGCAATATGGATCATCGTAGTGATACGGAGTGTTCGGGAGAAATGCAAAGGGAAAGTAGGAGTAGCAGGGATATTTGCGACTTTGTCATGAATCATGACAATCCAAAGCCAACGTATGTAAGAAGGTTCGGTTAACATGGTTAATGAGTTTTAGGTAAGTCATGGGTCGTTGTACCAAAGAGAGAGAGAAAATAAACACTCAGCGTGCACTCTATCAAGATTAGATTGGTTATCACTTTATCTAATTAGGATGGCTCCCACAGTTTCCTCGAATTCTCCTTCAAACCCTAAAAGGAGAACTAGTCGGGATCATGTATACCTTACAAGTTCGCTAACCGTTCAACCAAGTCAGTGTTGGTACTCCGAGGGAGGTCCCCCGTGCTTTCGCATGAACCCAATTAATAACCTCATTTCCGCAGAGGCGTAATCTCGTTAACACTTTCTAGACACCTAATAGGTTAGCTAATTATGAAGTGAAAAATCTCCCGAGGAGTAACACCTACTCATCAGTGGGAATCAGAACCCAACTATCATCGTGTGATAACCTGATGGAATCAACTCAAGTCACCACACTACAGAAGGTATGCGCATGCCTGGCAAGTTTCCTTTATATTTGAAACTCCCGATATGGTTTTTGCCTCAAGCGCTTATGACCCTGACGAAGGTCAAAATATCATAAGTCGCAAGTCAAGTTCAACCCGTCATTGTCCTGATTAATCTAGACCCATTCGTATATGCCCTTGACGAAGGCCAAAACAGGTGTACGCCTGTCCTCGATTAATGCATCTACCTATGCTACAGGCAAGTATCCCCTATCTACCAAACACTATGCCTTGGCGAATGTCAAAACACATACCCTGAATACTAGTTGATACTCATCTGAAATGACGGAGGGCTACGACTAGTTTTGGCAAAAAACCTTTAACGTAATGAACTTGATATCGTTGAAGAAACTCGAGTGGATTTGAGTGGTTTAAGCTCCGCTTTTTAATACTAGTAACATAAACCTTTACTTAAGAGCGAATTCCCCGTGAAGGGATCAAGGCTCTTCTCTCATAGAATGAGGTGCGGGATATTCCTAACCAAATACCTCAATACAAAGCAAAAGAATACAACAGTTGTTTTGAAGAAAACCGAGTAGTTTTAAAAATTTGTTCCGACAACATCAAATAGGTTTGTTTTCTTTGCATTAAAGATATAATGCAGTCCCATCAAATCTAGTTTCTAAGCCATAACAGAAACAACCAAACTAGCATGCTTTTATATACCATCCGTATTCGCCATGGGGTCCCGATTTTTCACCGTAAGCTTACTTAACTTACGGCAGGGCGGGGACAGTGCTAGCGCGGATGCAAAACATATAGAAGAATCTACTAATAATATATATATATATATATATATATATATATCAACATCGCAGGAAGATAATAGTCATCACAGACAGATAAGAATCATCACAGGCATGCGAACAACAATATAGAATAGCGAATAAGTTGGAGCCCCGCGTTTCATCTGATCCGTAAATGAAATGCGACATTCCCTGGTCGTGTGGATAGCCCATACATAGTCGATCCGAGACCCCTACGAGTGCAGAAAGCCACCTGCCAATTCTAGAAACTGGATAACATGCCCTAATGAAATGAGTCGATCACCCGCTGCTTTCTAGAATCCGGTAATTTGTGCACCCATCCATGGGTTGAATCCTATAATCCCTACAAGTGCGGCGAGCAACCCGCCAATTCTAGAGCAGTTAGTTATGTATATACCCTAGAGGCCATTGTTGTGCATATGATGTATATTATAGTGGATGCTTGGATATATATAGAGAGGACTTTCTTACTCGATATGATAGTATGCTATCTGGTTGCACTTTATCTTAACGTGTAGACTTATATCGGAACAATTTCTTGCTCTCACATCTTGATAAAGCCCTTAGGATATGTACTTTACTACTGGGACTATGATGCAGATCATACTAGTGCGGCCAGGGTAGTCTATGAGTACATCCTTTAACTGTTTCGAGTCGAGGGTGTATCGAGACAGGGCATCGATACTCCAGAGTAGACTAGCGTATACGCATCTTGACCCATTTGATGGGCGATGGATGATCCCACATCCATTGGTATTCGACATCAAAGATGGTATACGGGTGCTCAGTGGAGACTGGGTACACTGAGCGGACTCGTCGAGAACTCCTAGATGGTATTATACCTATCGTCAGATAGCAGTTCTCTGGTGACACTAGTACAGGTTAGTCTATAGACCCGAGATCGTCATAGTGTCTTGTGTAATTCCCACTGTGCTTTGATTTCCACCTTACCAGGTTCAAGGGAACGGGCAAAACGGTGGCTTTTGGGTACAGTCCTGAATCACATGGAGCAATGAGCGATATGAAGGGTTTCGTCTCTCCCGGTATTGGGGGTTGATGTTGCGCTGTGTTTGATTGGCTATAACTGGAAGTCCCTGGCCAGGGCTGATATGGAGATATACTGGTAAGTGTTATCAGTAGTTTCTCAACCCGTTATAAGCCTCACATCAACACGACTTATCGGTTACTGGGGTCTAACATTTACCACCCATAGACTGGATATGCGACATATCAGACGAAGAGACCGGACTGTACGGTAGTGTTACTAATTGATTCGCAGGAGTATGTACAGGCTTGTTTGTTGATCTTCTGGTGGCTCAATACCCGGGTGGCTGTTACGTTTAGCTGACCGCTTGCAGCTTGTGAGTGTTTGATATGATCATCACGTACTGTCGGCGTATTGACGAGTCTTTAGAGCCCAACATAGAGGTTTCCTGGCTCATGCGAAACGGAGTAGGAGCACATATATGATATGTGTGGGATCGAGATTGATATGTGTATGTGACACTGTATTCTATTCTCGCGATATGTGATATCGGTCGGTTATATGTGATATAGCCGGGTTATCGGATCAAGTGTTGATTCAAAGAAATGATACATATTATATGCTCACTTAAGTATTTATTATTCTCACATATAATACATTTAACATATATGTGATATAAGTTTATTGTATTGTTTACTATTGTTACATAAATATTATATATGTGATATATAATATTGTGACATGTTTGGTTATACATGCAACTAGGGTGTATGAGACTTAAACCATACTAAGGTTAATGTTAGGATTTATATTTATCATTAAGTTATTCAAATATTGTGGATATTTGTCACGGTTGATATTTTGGTGAAAGCTTGTAGATGCTTGTAGACTTCATTGACTTTGTCTACTCTTTTTGTCCAGCTTAAGATATTTATCAACCTTACCTTTAACCATAGCTAATGGTTAAGTCTCTACATGGGTTAAGGATGACATACTTAACCTATGATTGCATTTCTAACCTCACACAATCATTCATTCATCTTCTTCTTCCTCATCTCTTTTGAGCTCTCTTGACTTTGAGATCAAGAAGAAAATAAGTGAGAGATTAAATTCTAAAGTGAGAAAAATTCCTACTTCATCATCCTCTTCTATACTAGCCATAAAAATTAGTGTGTTTGCTTCACTAATTCCATATTAGTGAAGAGAGAGCTTGAGTTCGTGTTTCCTCGAAGTAGATCGTCTTGGATTTCGAAGATTTCAAGCAAGATGCATCATAAATCGTGTGGAGCCTCTCAAGAGTCCAGGAGTTCATGGATCACAGTGAAGGGACCACTACTTGGAGCTTTTGAAGCGAAGGAACGGACTATAGAGGTTGTAATCCCTATCACTTAGATGCAAAGTTGTTTACATGCAAAGTTAACCCTAATACTCTAGTTAAGATCTTGGTTAGGGTTTCATAGCACCCCAAAAATTTATATAATGGCATGTGTGATGCCTTCCAAAACCTTATAGTCGTGCTATACAACCCTACAAGAGTGAGGCGGCCCGGTCTCAACTCCATGAGATGGCCACCTGCTGCACTATAGAACTCGGCTACTTGAGCACTTCTCCTGGGTTAATCCTAGTACAGAAATGAAATATATACAATGGTGACATCGACCACATCCTGGTCGAGCCCTAATAAAAGAATATACATAATACAGAAACGGTGGCCACATGTTGGAGCTCGTCCCGAACAAATGAATACAATATAATAAATCAAAACTGTACAAGCAACACACGAGGGGCTATCCGACACGACAATCCAACAAAACCATAAAAAAAATATCCACAGAAACAAGTAACCGAAACAAATGTGTAACTCCGTCCAATTGAGCATATAGCAATTAGACAATGTTAATAACACATCTAGGCACGCAAATGAAGTCACGACATTAGAATTCCAAAACACTATTAGTGCACATCCCAAATTTACCAAGGATCAAAAACCAAGTGCACTAAACATCTAAAAAAGTCGAGCTTTGAGCCAATTCGGAAGTCCGAATCAGAACGAAACGTACCCGAACCTATGTGGGGGTTAGAGCATGTAATTAACTTTGAGTCGAGGGGCCTAGAAGGGGTACCCCCACCCCCTAGCCACCACGAGGTGGCCAGTAGGTGAAGTAGACCCGAAACTGCCCATGGGGGCAGTTTCGGATCCCCACCCCCAAGATGAAAGGTTACGCTAACGCCCTGGCCATCATCCGTGGCCGATTGCGAAACAAAATTTTTTCTAACGATGTAAATTTGGTGCTAGAATAACCCTAAACCGGATCTACCATAAACCTAACTAGCAACTAAAGAAGCTATCTACTATGAAAAGAGTTTATACCAAGAGGCTGAAGTCCTTCGGATCTTCACTCTTCTCCTTTAGCATGTTCCTAGTAGCCTCTATGATCGAGCTTGATCGACGGCTTCCTCATGTCAAAGATGATCCACCCGAGAGTATCTACTTTGAGCTCCTATCTTTAAACTAAGATAACTAGGTTACTTAGTATGTTAATCTAAATAGCCTAGACGATTTAGAGAGTAATGATAGATTGTTTTGTCTTAAGAACCCTAGGTTTCTCAACATATGAGACTATTAGGGTTTGAGGTAGAAGAAAAAAATCTTGGAGGAGTTGAGAGTGTTGTAGAGAGCAACATAAGAATTGAGTGAAGAATGGCTAAATCTTGTGACTAATAAAGCAAGCATCCCAAGATAAGATAATAATAAAAAATTATCTCCACCACAAAATATCTAGATGCCACCTTGCCTCAACAGTAACCCATGACTCACTAAGTGAGTCAACAAATAGTCATGCTTCACTTAATGAAAGTCAACACCTCATACCTCCACCTCATTTAACATTTAATCAAAAACATTAAATAACAAATGAGGTGTCTTCTTCTAGAAGCATTCTTGTCAAACAATACAAGAATGCCCCTCATCCGTATATACATACCCGTATCCTTATTCCGAAAAATACGAATACAAAAGAGACGAAAATAATCCAACAATATAATACTAGGATCCGGCTTAAACCAAAGCCTACTAGTATTATCCGTCCGAACATCATACGTGCACAAGTACACGTATGTGATCGAACCCTGCTGTAAAACCATACGGCCTCTACATCGTTTCGCCCGAAGCAGAGAAACCCTCTGTGTAGGACTCTAAAGACTCGACAGTATACCGGTAGTGCGTTACTGGATAAATTCATAACCAGAAACATGTCAGCGGCACTAGTTGTACGTAACGGCTACCCGGGTACCTGTCAAAAAGGAAAGCCAACGAGCAAACTCATCCGGATCCCCACTGAGCCTATCCGTGACAATATCTATATAATCCGGTCTATTCGTCTAAGAGTATCACATATCGGATTTAGAGGTGGTAAGAGTCAGACCCTAATAACCCGATAATTCGTGCTTATTCGACTCAGGACCAATTCGGGAAACTACTGATCAACCTATTAGTAAATCCCAACTATCTTGGCCAAGGTCTTATGGTCCTGACCAATCGAACACAGTGCGATATCAACTCCCAATAACTGGAGAGGTGAATCCCTGACAATCACTCACTACCTCCATGTGGTTCGGGACTGTACCTAACCAAAACCTGTTTGCACAACTCAGTAGAGCCATGGTAGGGTAGTGTTCAAAGCACAGTGGGAACTCACATGAGACAAATGACCATCTCAGGTCCAAAGGCTAACCTGTACACATGTCACAAGAGAACCGCTATCTGACGATAGGTATAATACCATCTAGAGGTTCTCTGCGAGTCCGTCCAGTGTACTCACCCCCAGTGAGCACCTGTATACAATCTTAGGTGATTACACCAATAGTTGTGGGACCAACCACCTCTCCTCGTCGGGGTCTAGAAACGTATATTCAAGTCTACTCTGGAGTATCGATGCCCGATTTTGATACTTCTACAACTTGGGACATTTAAGGATGTGCTTATAGACTACCCAACTCCTACAAGTATGATCGCCATTACAACGTAAGTAGTCAAGAAAGATCCTACGGGCTTTATCAACATGTAACCGCAATATATAATAACGTATATAACATATGCCATATTAAGATAGTCAAACCATAATAGTATACTACTATATCAAGTCTTTATCAATATGTGTAAACTGGATAAAGCATCAATAAGAACAAATACACATATCCTGATAAAGGCAACTAAAATAATATACTATATAACTGAGCAAGATCATCCTCCGCATGTATACATATACAAGCATATTCCCAACATCCACATGTATACATATACAATAATGGCCTCTAGGGCATATATATCCAATAATCTCCCACTTGCACTAAAGGCCAGTTATTGGCGTACTGAATACCCAACGTCTGCTCTAAGGCCAGCTGATGGCGTACCATATACCCAACATCTCAAAAAGTCTCTTGAACTGTGCTTGAGGGAGGGCTTTTGTAAATGGATCCGCCATGTTCTATTTTGTATCCACTCTCCGGACCTCGATCTCCTGGCTATCTATGATCTCCCTGATCAGGTGATACCGACTTAAGATTTTTCTGGATTTTTTATGGGACCGTGATTCCTTCGCTAAAGCTATAGCCCCATTGTTATCGCAATACAAAGGTATTGGATCAACAATGGATGGAACTACCTGAAGTTCAGCAATGAACTTCTTCATCCAGAACGCTTCTTTTGCGGCATCGCTCGCAGCAATGTATTCAGCCTCCATCGTCGAGTCTATGACAGTATCCTGTTTGGAACTCCTCTAACACACCACCCCTCCGTTGAGAGTAAACACAAAATCCGAGACAGATTTGTTGTCATCCTTGGTACTATGGAAGCTTGAATCGATAAAGGACTCAACTTTGAGGTCTCCATTACTGGAAACCAAGAACATCTCCTTAGTCCTTCTCAGGAACTTGAGAATGTTCTTCACTACTGTCCAGTGGTTCTCACTTGGATTCGATGATACCGGCTCACCACGCTTAGCGTGTAAGCTACATCTGGTCTTGTACATAGCACTGCATACATTATAGATCCTACCGCCGAAGCGTAGGGTATATTGCTCATGCGAACCCTCTCCTCATAATTCTTGGGAGACATCTCCTTAGAGAGGGCGATTCCGTGCAATGCAGGTATATTGCTATGCTTGGAATCTTCCATACTAAATCTATTCAGTACGGTCTCTATGTACCTGGACTGCGAAAGTCCCAGTAATCTTTTGGATCTATCTCTGTAGATCCTGATCCTCAGACTGTATGAGGCATCACTCAGGTCCTTCATGGAGAACCTTTGTGATAAGAATAGCTTGACCGATTGTAGCATTGGAATATCGTTTCCCATCAAAAGAATGTCGTCCACGTACAAGACTAGGAATACGAAATTTCGTCCTACAATCTTCTTATAAATACATGGCTCATCCTAGTTCTTGATGAAGTCAAATTCCTTGACTGTTTCATCAAAACATATGTTCCAGCTCCGCGATGCTTTCTTTAATCCATAAATGGATTTAAGTAATTTGCACACCTTACCGATGCTCCCACTGTCTACAAAACCTTCTAGCTGATCCATATAAACGCACCCTTCCAAACTTCCGTTTAGAAAAGCCGTTTTTACATTCATCTGCCAGATTTCATAGTCATGGAAAGCAGCAATGGAAAGTAGGATCCGAATGGATTTGAGCATAGCCACTGGAGAAAAACTTTCTTCATAGTCCAATCCTGGTCTTTGACGAAAACCTTTTGCAACAAGTCTAGCCTATAGGTTTCCACCTGCTCATCTACACCAATTTTCCTTTTGTAGATCTATTTGCATCCAACGGGTTTTACACCAGGTGGAGCAACTTCCAAGGTCCACACTTTATTGGTGTACATGGACTCCATTTCGGATTGCACAGCATCCAGCCACTTATCAGAGTCCTTACTGATAATGGCATGCCTGTAATTAGTAGGATTATCTTCTTCCAAAATGCAATCCTCTCGATCCCCGTCTATGAGAAAACCGTAGTATCTCTCGTTCGGATGAGAAATCCTACTAGATCTGCGGAGTGGCTAAGGTTCGTCTGGGACTATTGAATCTTTCGGTTCTATTAAATCTTCAGTTGTAGTTTGTCCTCCTGGAATTTCTTCCAATTCTACCATACTCCCACTTCTTTCTTTTTCAAGAAACAACCTTTCAAGAAAGGTGGTGTGTCGAGAAACAAAAACATTTTGTTCATTGACATGGTAGAATAGATATCCATTCGAATGCCTGGGATATCCTACAAACTTATATAAAACTGATCGTGCCTGATGTTTGTCCAGATTCTGGTTTTTCACATAGGTCGGACAACCCCATATCTTAACCCATTTAAGACATAGTCTTTTACCACTCCATATTTCATATGGAGCCTTAGGTACAGATTTAGACGGAACCTGATTCAATAGGTATGCTAATGTTTCAAGTGCTTGTCCCCAGAATGAAAGAGGCAATTCTGCATTACTCATCATGGAGAGAACCATGTCCAATAAGGTAAGGTTCCTCCACTCCAATACACCGTTGTGCTGTGGTGTAGACGGAGGAGTAAGCTGAGAAAGAATACCATTCTCTTTCAGAAAGCCCTGGAATTATGTGCTCAAGTACTCCCCTCCTCTATCAAATCGGAGGATCTTGATACTTTTTCCAGTCTGGTTTTCTACTTCGTTCTTATATTCTTTGAATTTCTCAAAAGCTTCAGATTTGTGTTTCATGAGATACACATATCCGAACCTAGAGAGATCGTCAGTGAATGTGATGAAATACGAGAACCTACCCCGTGCATGTATAGATATTGGACCACATACATCACTGTGTATGAGTCCCAAGAGCTCTTCTGCTCTTTCTCCGTGTCCGGTGAACGGAGATTTGGTTATCTTTCCGTTGAGACAAGACTGATAAGTTTCATAAGATAAAAATTCGAACGTATCCAAATATCCATCCTTATGCAATTTACTCAGACTTTTTTTCTCCAATATGACCAAGTATACAATGCCTGTGTTTTGATTTAGAACATAGATACCATTACACAGTGTACCTTCTGCAACCAATATCTGATTAAGGTAAATATTCATGTTATTTCTATCAAGAATAAACTTATATCCATCTTTATCAAGTAAAGAAACTAATATGATGTTGCAAACAATGGAAGGTACATAGTAGAAATTGTTCAAAATCATAGTATTGCCTTTTGGCAATACAAGGTGATATTCACCGATGGCAGCATCATCAACTTGTGCTCCGTTCTCTACTCTGAGGGACATATCACTAGGTCCAACTATCCTACTTTTTCTCAGTCCCTGTAATAAATTACAGATATGAGATCCTGATCCTGTATCTAGTACCCAGGAGGTAGGAATGACCGAAAAACAGTTCTCAATAACAAGAACACCTGAAAGAGACGCAATAGTATGCTTCTTCTTCATTGGGGTCATCAAGGAATTCATGAAATCCTCATTCCCTTGCTCGTACTTATGACCATCATCATAAGTTAGAGCTAAATCGACGTTTCCCAGCTCCGAATAAGAATTCGGATCAGTCAAGCGATACATTTTATTATCTTGATTAGATCGTAAAATGGTTGCTACCTGGAGAGAGAGAAAAGAAACACTTAGCGTGCGCTCTTGCAAGATTAGATTGGTTATTAGTTTATCTAATCAGGATGGCTCCCACTGTTTCCTCAAATTCTTCTTCAACCCTTAAAAGAAGAACTAGTCAGGATTAATCGCACGTCACAATACTTGCTTAGCCTTTCAGCCAGGCTAGTATTGGTACTTCGAGGGAGGTTTTCCAACGCTTTCGTGAAGTTCCTTAATTATATAACCTCTTTTCCCTAGAGGCGTAACTCCGCTAACACCGTTCTAGATACCTACTTGGTTTATAGCATTGATTGTTAAGTGAAATAATCTCCCAAGAGTAATCCTACTCATCAGTGGAATCGGGATCCAACTATCATTGTGTGATGACCTAGATAATCCACTCTAGTCACCATACTACATAAAGTATGCTAAATCTGCAAGTTTCCTGTATATTTGAAACTCCCGATATAGTTTTTGCCCCTAACGACATATGGTCTTGATAGAGACCAACGTACCATAAGTCGCAAGTCAAGTTCAACCCGTCATTGTCCTGGATTAACTTAGACCCATCCGCATAAGCCCTTGATAGAGACCAAAGTGGCTATGCGACTGTCCTAATTAATCGCATCTTAAAATGCAACAGATAAGTAACATTTAACTACCGTTCACTTTGCCTTGATAGAGACCAACGTACATAGCACGAATACTAATTGCTACTTATCTGAAATGACGGTGGGCTATGGCTGGGTTTTTGGCGAAAAAACCTTTAACGTAATGAACTTGATATCGTTGAAGAAACCTGAGCAGTTTTGAAAAGGAGTGGTTTAAGCTCCGTGTTCATATCAGAATTTTGCATTATTATATCGCCCATTCTTAATCACATTACATATAAATAGTTTCTTTTGATCCATGTCTGCTAAATAGTTGCAGGCAACAGGTTCTCAGATCGTTACAGTGAAATTCATGAAAAGTTGCTACAAATGTGAGACTACGACCGACAATAGATGAATCCGTATGATGCCGCCTACCAGTTCAAGGAACAAATGAAAATCATTAGACAGTTCAATGCATAAAGCACAAGGGCAGCACAAGATTCAAGACTTCAATGCGAAGCTCACGGCAAAATTCCGCATCATTCTGCACTGTTGGAAATCTGGAAGAAAATAGAAGAGATTCTGAGGAACCAAGTGAAGAAAAAAGAAGGTAAAAGCAACATGAAGCAACCCTGAAAGATGGAGACCAAGATCCCACCAAATGGCCACGGAACCACGGCCAAACAGGCCTTTCTGCCACGGAACCGCGGCCGTATGGTGCATGTGTCGGTGAATGTGTCGGTGGGTGTCGGTGCTTTAACCAGGCTTTCTTAGGGTAGTTTTGTAAATTTATGTGTGGATCAGAATGTAACCTAGGGTTTCTCCTATCTATAAATAGGAGATTTGAAAGCCAAATGAAGGCATGCCTCTCTTTAGTTTTAACTCTTTTTAATTCTTAGATTCAATTGTAATGCGTTGTTGAGAGGACATCAATAAAGTAAGTTCATTTTATCTCGCATTGTTTTTATCTGAATTTTAATTCTTGCAATTTCTTATCTGTTCTTTTATTATTTGCAAATTAGTTCATCAATTAAAATCAAATAAAAAATGAATTTTATTTTCACCTTTCTAATGAGTGAGTAATTCCTCATTTGTTAGGAGTAGGATAAGGAAGGTTTGAGAGAAGGAAATCTCTCTTACTCCTTTCTTTGCCCAAATAATTTTAAAATACGGACTCCCTTTAAATAAACCATAATCCGCTCACTACAGCACCCTATCTTACATGATAGCGGTGATTCCCTAGTTAGACCGGTTGTGGTTGAATTAACTGGAGGTTAGGGCTAAGAGACAAGAACGGACGGACAAGAACCAAAAGGAAGAAACTAAGTTTCTTCCTAGTCGTGCTAATCCCCGTTGTTGATTATTACCCTGACACCTATATTCTTAACTAGGGCATTGAAAGAAGTGAGAAGAATCCCTATTTCGAACTAACCTAATCCTAACACTAGCAAGCCTTTAAATCAATTTATTCTCATTCTTAGATCGTAAAACAAAACCTACCAAAGTTAGGACTTAACTCGTTAGAACTTAAAGAAAAGGACACCATTTCCCTATGGATCGACTCGTACTCAACCGGATAGCTACCAAGCGACACCGTCTTGATTGCGGTAAAATTTTAGGTATTCTTAAATATAAAACGCACACAAAAATCTCTTCCAATCAAATGGCGCCGTTGCCGGGGAAACGGTAGTTTATTTCTTTTTGTAATTTCGGGTTAATTAAATAAAAAATATAAAAACTAAAAAATTTTATAAAAAAATCATCTTGTTATTTTTGATTGGTTTTTGTGCGAATTGTGCAGGAAAGAAAGACGGACCGATTCAGATCTGGAGCAAACTCAGTGAACAAATCCAGAAACAGAGGATCTGAACCGACAGAGGAGAACAAAATCAGCACAGAGAAAATTTTTGGAGATCTAAACCTACTGATCCGCCGTGGAACCGTGGCAGATTCAAGCAGTTGACCGTGGAACCGCTGTCAACCTGTGACGTCAGCATCCCATTTTCTCTGTGAGTATCTTTTCTCTTCCCTCCTATCCTCTGAACTCCACTGAAATAATTTTCCTGCAGGTATTCTTTGCACAGCAACTTCTTCTCCCTCTCCAATAAATTGTTTTTGTGCAGGATTCTTTGCGCTGCAAATAAAAAAAAATTGGCAAGTGTTTTAGATTTTGTGCGTTACTGCTTTTCATATTTAATACGGAATCTAAGGGGCTCTAACACCAATTAAGATTGGGTGGGGATTTCATTACCCTTCCTAAGACCCCAGAAATCACTAAAAGCATATGCATCACCCTTGAGCTAATTAAAAAATATCTAGACTCAGCTAATTAAGGACTGTCGCGCTCATTAGGACAGAGGAAGGTTGTGGGCATTCAGTCGTTTATCTAAACCTGACTTTGTGGTGCCTAGGCTAGATAAGTGAGAAAGGTAACTTTAAAAGGCCCGTCTCATGGTGATTCGTGAGCGGAACCCTCCTTTCTTCATTTGTGCTTACCTGGCCACAATTAGCGGTGAAAAGGCGATTTGAGGGATATCTCACAACTTGTCGCTTTGGAACAGTTAGGAGCAGTCTAGTTGACTTAGAAGACCCTAGCTCTAAGTTTGATTGTGCATGTTTAAACTGTCATTGTTTGAAAGTGTGCCGTAGTTCCGTAAAAAATTTTGCAAAACATTTTATAAAATAAAAATATATATATAAGAAAAACACAAAACAAAAAATTCTTACAAAAACTTGCCCCTTTTGTCGCTAGAATCCCATTGCACCCACCTTTCATCCTCACATTTCCCCATTGACGTTTTCTTACCCTCACATTCTACGTTTTGACTACACTAAAATTCGTTTAGTGTATGTCCGGTTGGACTCGGGACACTAGTTCCTGTTTAGTCCGTGTTTCATTAGTTGCTACCGACTACGCGATCGACTCCGACGTCGAAACTCCCTCCACTTCTTTTTCATCCTTACCTTTGCCAGCCAACTCCGACGTTGACGGGAATTCTGTCCATTCACCTTCATCTTCACATTCATCATCTTCTAAAGAGATGTCAGGATTCAATCCTAACAATCCTTTACCTACCTCGGGACTGATTCCACTTCAACTGGGTGCGAATAACCCGCAACAACCTCCTGTTGAAGCGCCACAGCGAATCGCGCTCTAGGATCGTTTCTATCCTACCCACTCCGCACTTCCTACTTGTCTTTCACTTCCGCCGGCAAATGGGGATAATTTCGAAATTAAGCCCCACTTCATCAACATGTTGTCTAAATTTCACGGACTGGAATCCGAAGATGCATATATCTTCATTAACAAATTCTAGAATGTTTGTGCAATGATGAAGACCACCCAACTGTCTGACGATGTTATACGGCTACGATTCATTCCTTTCACTTTGTGTGACATAGCTGAAAAGTGGTTGTATAGCACCGCATCACATTCTATAAACAGTTGGGAAGAGTTTGTTAAACCATTTCTTAAAAAGTTTTACCCACATCATAAGACCGCGAGAATACGTAATGAAATTAACCAATTTTCCCAGCTTCCTTGCGAACCTTTTTGGAAGTGTTTCGAACGATTCAATGACCTTCTTATTCAGTACCCTCATCACGGTATTGAGAGATGGCAACTTTGCCAGACCTTATACGAAGGACTGAACCCAGCAACTAAGCAGTTGCTGGAGACCATTTGTCAAGGCCACTTCTTATCCAAATCTGATGAGGAAGCTTGGCAATTTCTCGACGATCTTGCTGAACAAACGCTTCAGTGGGAAAGCACTAGACCGACCACTTCATCCACTTCATCTACTTCCTCCGGTCCGTCTAGGGCAGGCGTTCATCAACTTGATATGTCAATTGCAATGAAAACCGAAATGGCCGCAATTACACGAAAACTAGAAGCAATTGAGAGCAAATTCTCATCGCCTTCTCCTGCCCCTGCTTTACCCCCTCGCACTATATGCGCTTGTTATTCGGATCCATTCCATTTGACTGAAGAGTGTCCTTACAACCCACCTGCTCAAGAAAATGATCAAGTCAATGCTGCCTTTCAGCAAAGACAAAGAATGATCAGTACTCTTCAACTTACAATCCTGGTTGGAAGAACCACCCTAATTTTGCTTGGAATCAAAATCAACAACAATTCCAAGGCAACAACAATTTTCAGAGGCCTCCTCCTCAACAACAAGGTCCTCAACAAACTGAATATCAGCAACCTTTCCAACTCTAACCTTACCAAAATCAAATGAACAATTTTTCACCTAACAACTCTTTTCCTCAAAACAATTTTGTTCCACCAAATAACGATAAGGTTTCCTCGTTAGAACGAAGTATGGAGGCGTTTTTAAAACAATCAACTTAATCCTCAGCCAACATCCAGTCTTCCATTCAGTCTTTGGTGCAACACACTGCGTCACATGGGCAAAGCATTAAAACCATTGAAGCCCAGATGGCACAACTGAATGCAGCCTTAAGCGAGCGAGAGAAAGGGAAGCTTCCATCTCAACCACTCCTAAATCCTGGCCGCCCACAAAATGCACATATTGCTCTTGAACAAAAAAACCATAATGTGAGTGTCGTAGCTACATTGAGATCTGGAAGGATGTTGCACAACAATGTTGGCACTGATGTTGACACCCCGGCCGCCGCTTCTTCTTCTTCAGCTTCAGAGCCTGTTCTCCATTCTTCACAAGGCTCTACTTCTTCTGCTGCTCCGAATGGACTCACATCTCACTACACGAAAACACCAGCACTGGGATCTGTTCCAACTCTGTAATCTCCTCCACAAGTATTGGACTCAACCAATTTTCAAAATGTTCCATTTCCAAACCGGTTGAGATCCAATATACAAAATCCATAAATGGAGAAGATTGTGGAATTGTTTAAACAGGTTAGAATTAACATTTCCCTCTTGGATGCAATCCAACAAGTCCCTTCTTACGCAGAAATCTTGAAGGACTTGTGCACCAAGAAGAGCAAATCACAGGTACCTAAGAAAGTTTTCTTGGCTAGTGCGGTGAGTGATGCTCTTACCCAACCTTTACCTCAAAAACGAAAGGACCCTAGCTGTCCTACGATTTCAATAACTATTGAGGATAAGAACATCAACCACGCACTTTTAGATTTTGGTGCCAGTGTTAACCTGCTTCCCTATTCAGTATTTGAGCAATTAGGTGTCGGAGAGCTGAAACCCACACATTATACTCTCCAAATGGCCGACCGATCCATCACCCATCCTAAGGATGAGCTATAGAATGTGTTAATAAAGGTTGGGGACTTCACACTACTACAAATAAGGGTTGCCCCTACGGATTTATCCGTAGGAGCAAACCACTGCCCCTACGGATATATCCGTAGGACAAGAAAATACCCTGTAGGTACAAACGCTGTAGGTGCAAGTCGAAGCCCTGAACTTGCCCCTACGGACAAAAATTTGCCCCTACGGAGTTCTGTGTAGGTCCAGTTTGCCCTACGGAATAGGCTGTAAGGGCAAAAAATTTATTTTATTTACGGTTTTATAAAATATATTAGTTGTACCTATGGATGAATCCGTAGGTCCAAGTAGTAGCCTCTACGGATAAATGCGTAGATACCCATCCGTAGGGGCAAAATATCAGGAATCCTGATATTTTGCCCCTACGGATCACTGTGTAGGGGCATTTGTTTGCCCCTACGGATATATCCGTAGGGGCAAGCTCAACCCCCTGATACTGAGATCATAGGGGAAAATATCAGTTATCCTGATATTTTGCCCCTACGGATTACTCCGTAGGGGCAACGTTGCGCCCTACGGATTAATCCGTAGGTACAGATTATCAGTTTTTTTTTTTAAAAAGGGCTGCCTATTTTTTTCTCGCCCTGTGCACAATAATATATACATCGATCAAATATAAAATTAATCATCATACAGAACATATATCGCAGTATTCATAATCACATCTCACGCATATAATATACCAAAGAAACCAAAAAAAAGAATATGATAAAAAAAACACGCAAACACCACCAATATCAATATCGTCCAAAATGTAGTACAATATGTATCATATAAATAAATACATGTTTCAAAAAATAAGAATCAAAAAGCTACCCTAGCTCGGTCCAACTCCACCTCTAATAAACGCTAGAATCTGGCGCGCCTGCTCCTCGGTCAATAAATCATGCAATTCGGAGCATGCGGGAGTCTGAGCGGGCTGTGGAGCTGGCGATGTGGTCTGCGCAGCAGCCGTCGAGGTAGTGGCTTGCGGAGCCACGGCTGCGGGAGTCTGAGCGGGCGGTGGAGCTATAGGAGCTGTCTGCGGAACCGCAGCCAATGTAGTGGCTTGCGGAACCGCAGCCGAAGGAGATGCATGTGGAGGCTCGGTCGA
Source organism: Agapanthus africanus (assembly GCA_030015575.1). Classification (NCBI taxonomy): domain Eukaryota; kingdom Viridiplantae; phylum Streptophyta; class Magnoliopsida; order Asparagales; family Amaryllidaceae; genus Agapanthus; species Agapanthus africanus. Next base: position 295,036,138 of record JASDDO010000029.1, read on the forward strand.
TGTACCCTGTCGCGTCTGGACCTAACGTGTGTAATAAGAGTGTAAGAACTGTGTATTATTCGAATTCGTATCATTATCAAGTTATTTCGAAACCCCATTTGGATATCTAGTTTGGAAAACCGTAGTTATTTTAATTTGATATGTATGTATGATTAATCAAAGCTAAGTCTACAACCAAATAAGCTCAGGCTACGTACTAATATTGGATATGTTGATATCTATAATATGACATGATATTTTAATATTAAGTAGTATACATACCAGCATCTCCTTCAACTCCTGAACGGTGGCCTTCAAGCTCTCCAGTTCCTGCTGGACACGTCGCTCACTGGAGACGGAGAAAGTAACCGTCTGGGTGGAGTCCAACCTCATATGGGCCCTGCTAGGGCCCAGTCCCCGGCCTCTCTCCCAACCTCCGTGGTGCCCTCCGTGTGCGGCGTCCAGGACTGGGGTCAGCAGCCTCGGATCACTCTGTCGGGTAAAATCGATCCCCGATGCCTCGGCCTGCTCAACCACCCGCTCCTACACCCATATTAAGCAGTAAAATATAAGTATAAAATTTAAATTTGAACCTTCCAAAACTAAAATTTCAAATAGGGGTTGAATAAATATTAACACTTACGCAATACTCCTGGGTAGCGACGTCGGGATATCGAAGCTCGCCCGTGGCGGGATCTGTCGAGGTGCCGTGGACGGCAAGATATGCGGACAGCACGCTCGGTGTACCACCTTGCGCCAGGGTCTGAGCTGTCTGCAATATTAGAAAATAACTCTTAATATTAGATATATTAGAAAATAGCTCTTAATATTGCATTATATCATAAAGGCCGGTCTATTGTAATTTACCGATAACTCCATGGCTCGAGTAATATTCCTCGAGCCACCTATATAAGTGGGGCGACCCCTCTTCGCCGACTTCCTATTCTCTATATTTTGAGCGGCCTGTTTCTGCACAACGCATTCATATTTAGTTTTCTAATTAAGAAACACAAAAAAATAAATTATATCCTAAACAATGAATTACATTTAAAATACATACATGTTTGCGTTGAAAGTCGAAATATTCACACAATAGAGGTCTTGTCTCTACGTCGACTCTCGCAAAGGCCGGAGTAGATAGGAGGGCCGCTCTCTCTGCCTCGGGGGTCGCCATCCATAGGGAGTAGCAGTCGGCCATCAGCTCATTCCTGTTGTATCGGACCTTGGTCTGCATGTTCTTCATCAGGCCATTGTACAGAGCATGAAGGTCGAGCACCCTCCCAGGGTGATCAGGGTCGGGTACAGGCTGAAAATCGTAATCCAACTGAAAATACAAAAAAAACATTGTTATTAGATTACAAGTGTTAATAATAAATATATTGGATAAATCAAATGAAAATATATATTAATACCCGAGCCTGATCAAAGAAGAGGGCGAATGAGCACCGGTGCTGCTCGCCCCACTCAACGTGAAGTGGATAGTTCTTCACGAGCCGGCTCTCATCCCCCATATACCGGCCGAACCTCTCGGCATGAAGACCGGTATAGCGATAATCAAGGGTAAAAAAGAGGGGGAATGCTGCCTCCCCCCTATCTCTGTCAGGCCTCAGCCTATGGGACCGATTCGGGCCTCGAGTCCCCCTATGGGGATGGGGAGGCCCTGCGTCTGCAAGAAATATCAAGACAATAAATATTAAGACAAAGTTGTATTAAGAAAACAAGGTTAAACGAAAATTGAAGTGTGATATATACCTCCGGTGACTAAAGCACGAGCCTGGGCCCGGGCAGCAGCACGAGCGGGACGATTGTTCCTCCGGTGAGGAACAGCCGGTATCCCGGATGCGGACGCATCCCCTCCAACTAGAAAATAAACATTGACGCTAAATTTCCATGAAGTTTATATTTATTCTATAGAGCATATGTAAAATGAATAAATATTTTATATTTATTCATACTAACCTACAGACGATACGGAGGGTACGAAAGTGGCAGGAGTGGCCCCTGCGTCAGATGTGGACGCACCACCTATAATTAGACAATTAAAAATAGATTATATAAGTAATTGCAAAAAGAATGTGTAGATCAATAATATAACATTCTAAATCAATATGCATGCACTATAGGATATATAAACATACCCGCAGGTGCGGTGGTGTCACCACCTACAGCTAGACAATAATAAAAATTACTATCTAAGTAAGAGCAAAAGGAATGTGTGTATATTTATGATATAGCATTCTAAATCAATATACATGCACTATATGATATATAAACATACCTGGAGGAGCGGGAGTGGCCTCTGTCCCTGATGTGGACGCATCACCAACAACTAGACAATCAAACATTGAAAATATAAGTAATTTTGACATAAACAGGCATGAATATCTATAATATTACATTCAAAATGGATATGCGTGCAATATACCTGGAGGTGTGGCAAAATCCACACGGAAGGAGGCATCCGAAGGGGTCTCCGATCTGGGTGCAAGACCGGCCCTCTGAAGCTCCCTACGCAGCTCTCCGGACGGCAGAACCGCTCTGCCTCTACCCTTGCCTCTGCCGATGCCGCGGCTGGAGCTCCTGCCGCCCCTCGCTACTCCCGTCATCGTCATCAAATCTAGATAAACGGTTCGTGGACGCATTAGACAATCATTAAAAGTATTGACTATATATGTATAGATCGTAAAATGTGAAGTAATAATATAATATTACTGATAACCTTTTTCGTTTCGTGGGCACATTATACATATCTACTTGGATTTCATCGTCGATGTCATTTCTAACCCACGTAACTTCATGATCGGTCGAAGACAACCCGTCCTTCGAAACAGACGGTCAGAGCACTCTAAGCCTTCTCTCTTCTTAATCCTCATCGCTGTCCTCTAATTCTGGGACATCGTAGACATCTCTGGGTTTCCATCGGCATACAACACTACATCCCGGATGCTTCAAACACTGTGAGTAGTATACTTGGAACGCTTGGTTCGGAAAGATAAATGGATCTTCCTGACCGTAAAATCGAAGTGTGTTCACACTGGTCAATCCATATTCATCTTTCCAAGTCCAAGATTGCTTCTCCACTTACCCGTATCGGTCGCGTATCGTACCAAGTACACTGGAATATATAAAAGGGTTCTGATCGTCCGGGATAGTGGATGCCGAGTATACAATTTAAGTACCCATAATAAATCACACCGTCCGATCCTACCATCGCAATCCCACTATTCTGAGTGGTTCTAGATGTTTCTATATTCTTAACTTCGAATTTGTATCCAAGGACACCAAATTCTTTGTAATATGCAACCTCCACACTAGGAAATTGAGCTAAACATCTTGAATCACTCTCAAATGATGCAGACAAGTTCGGATCGTGGATCTAACAAAACAAATTTTACGAAAAATACATAACGATACAAGTTTAGATTAAAACTGATAGCAATAAAATGTTATTCGAATAACTTACATGATCTGTGACCCAATCACAAAAATTATCCTGATGATATTTTTCCAATCGTTCTTCGTTCTAATCAGGATGCCCCTCACGTACCTCATTAAAATGAATTCTGTTTTCGACAAATAATGATGACATTAATATTATATCATTTCATACACAGACAAACAAAAATATAACAATTAATCCAAAAAAACTTACTCTCTAATTTGTTCAAGACATGCGCAATTAAGCAAGATAAACCGATATATCTTGTTGATAAACATAGTGTCTACCCTCTTATATTCGGTTTTACCATATGGTCCGTCTTGAATTCTTCGAGGCCGGTTAAGTCTTGTCTCAATGTTCTCGTTCAGATAGCGGGAACAAAATGTAGTTGCTTCATCAAGAAGATAACCTTGCATGATAGAACCCACTGGTCGATTTTTATTACGTATATACTTTTTAAGAGTGTAGAGGTACCTAATGAAAATATGTTGAATAAATAAATACGGGCATACAGGACAACAATAAATTTATAAATTGCGCGAAACGAAAAATTACACGTACCTCTTGACGGGATACATCCATCGATATTGTACCGGTCTGGCTAACTTAGCCTCAGTAGCAAGATGCACCGTCAAGTGTATTATGATATCGAAGAATGACGGTGGGAAAATATGCTCAAACTTGCAAAGTATCAACGTAATAGAATTTTCTAGGTCGTTGATTACTAGACCAACCGATTCGGGGAGAGAAATCCTAAGGGCTAATGGAAGAAGGTGCTCCACGATAACATGGTGATCAAGACTTTTCAGCCCATCGATCTTGCCTTTCACAATTTTTATTTTCTTGCAGAATGATCTTGAGAAACCTGTGGGAACTTTCAAATCATGCAATATCTGCAGGAATCTTTTCTTCTCCGGTTGTGACATATGATAAGCGGTATTGGGAAGTACAAACTTGCCCGGTTTGTAGGGTTACTAGGCACTCTAATAAGGTTCTACAATGCATCAAATATGCCCGTTTAAAATTTTAACCATGCCGAATAACCCTAAACAAGATCGTTGCTAGAGAATTAGGGTTTCATATGCTAGTAAACTATGTTTACGACTAAGTGAATACGAAATATAACCTTTGTAGATCGGTCCTTCACTTCTAGGGCTCCTTGTCATAGTCCCTTCGCTGCGATCATGGTTCTCCCGGGCACTTGCATGGCTTCACGAGGCGAAAGATGCGTCCTTGCTTGAAGTCTCCGAGGCCGAAGATGATCTACGTCGAGAGAATTCCGACTCAAGATACTACTTCACTAACTTGAGAATTAGTGAAGCAAACACCCTATACTAAAGTGCTAGTCTAGTAGAGGATGGAGAAATAGGAAGTGGGTTCTCTTTGGATTTTTATTTCTCACAATATTTCTCACTTTGGATCAAACCCTAGCAAGCTTTTCTTTTGAACAATGAAGATGAACAAAAGAAAGAGATGAGGATAATGATCAAGTGTGTGAGCTAACCATGATAAGTGAGTATCATATACTAACTCTTGTAGAGACTTAACCCATGGCTAATTGTTATGGTTGGGTTAATAAATATCCATAGTAAAAACAAACTCAAGTGGAATTAGTCAATGCATCCACAAGCTTCCACAAGCTTCATGCATTTTCTAATCCTCTACTTAATTTTGTAATTACTTTAAATATTAAAACCCAAACTAAAAATTAGCATAGTGTAAGTCTCATACACCCATGGATGATGTATCATCAACCATAATACAAAAAGATAACACATTTTAATATATATCACATATATATTAAAGTTGTGTACATGTGAGAAAAAACCCTAAGCGAACATGTGTTAGTTAATATAAACTAGTATATCAAATATACAATTATACAATAAATTATTAAATCAACACTTGACTTAATAATCCGGTCATATCACATATAACCGACTAACATCCAATGTATCGACTTATCGAATTAACACTTGATTCGATAACCCCGCTATATCATATATAACTGATCGATACAGAAACTCGCGAGAATAGAATACGGTATCACATAAACGCATTATTCTCGATCCCGCACATATCACATATGCACTCCTATTTCGTTTTGCCTGAGCCAGTAGAACCTCTATGTAGGACTCTAAAGACTCGTCAATACGCCGGCAGTAGGTGATGATCACATCAAGTACCCACAAGCCGTCAGCGGTACTAGCTGGACGTAACGGCTACCCGGGTATTGAGCGATCAGAAGATCAGCAAGCAAGCATTCTCCAACTCCTGTAAAAGCCTGCCGGTAACACTTTCCGTACAGTCCGGTCTCCTCGTCTTATATGTCGCATATCAAGTCTAAGGGTGGTAAACGTCAGACCCCAATAACCGATAAGTCATGCCGATGTGAGGCTCATAACGGGTCGAGAAACTACTGGTAACACTTACCAGTAAATCTCTAATCAGCCCTGGCCAGGGACTTCCCTGTCACGGCCAATCGAGCACAGCGCAATATCAACCCCCAATACCAGGAGAGACGAAACCCCTCCTATCGCTCATTGCCTCCATGTGACTCGGGACTGTACCCAAAAACCACTGTTTTGCAAGCCCTCATGGACGTGGTAAGGTGGAAATCAAAGCACAGTGGGAATCACACAAGACTCTATGACGATCTCGGGTCTACAGACTAACCTGCACAAGTGTCACCAAAGAACTGCCATCTGACGTGAGGTATAATACCATCTGGGAGTTCTCGGCGAGTCCGTCCAGTGTACCCAGTCTCCACTGAGCACCCGTATACCATCTCTGATGTCTAACACCAATGGATATGGGATCATCCATCGCTCATCTCATGGGTCGAGAAGTGTATACGCTAGTCTACTCTGGTATATTGATGCCCCGTCTCGATACACCCACGACTAGGGACCTTGAAGGATGTACTTATGGACTACCATGTCTCCACTAGTATGATCCGCATCATAGTCCAGGTAGTCAAGTACACATCCTAAGGGCTTTACCAACATGTAACTATAAAACAGTATAAAGAGACAAGTATACATGTTAAGATAAAGAGCAACCAGATAGCATACTATCATATCGAGCAAGAAAGTCCTCTCTATATATGTCCAAGCATCCAATATAATATACATCATCTGTACAATACTAGCCTCTAGGGCATACATACAACTAACAATCTCCCACTTGCACTAGGGCCAGCTGCTGTAGTAACGCATACCCAGCATCCCGAAGAGTCTCTCAAACTGTATCTGGGGAATGGCCTTCGTGAGTGGATCCGCAGTGTTGTTCTTCGTGTCAACCCCCCTGACCTCGATCTCCCGGTGATCAACTATCTCCCGGATCAGGTGACACCGCCTCAGAATATGTCTGGATCGCTGATGGGACCTGGGTTCCTTGGCCAAAGCCACCGCTCCATTGTTATCGCAATACAAAGGTATTGGATGCTCAATGGATGGAACCACTCCAAGTTCAGTAATGAACTTCTTGATCCATACAGCCTCTTTGGCAGCATCGTTGGCAGTGATGTATTCAGCCTCCATCGTCGAGTCAGCCACGGTTTCCTGCTTGGAACTTTTCCAGCTAACCGCCCCTCCGTAAAGGATAAAGACAAATCCCGACTGCGACTTAGAGTCGTCCTTATCATTCTGGAAGCTCGAATCGGTAAAGGACTCCACTTGGAGTTCTCCGTTACCATACACCAAGAGCATCTCTTTAATCCTTCGCAAGTACTTGAGAATGCTCTTCATAGCTGTCCAGTGACTCTCTCCAGGATCAGCTTGATACCTACTCACTACACTTAGTGAGTATACTACATTGGGTCTGGTACATAGCATCGCGTACATGATAGAGCCTGCAGCCGAAGCATAGGGTATCCCTTGCATGCGAGCTCTCTCCAAATCAGTCTTGGGAGACATCTCTTTGGAGAGAGTGATCCCTGAGATTGTGGGTAAAAACCCATGTTTGGACTCTTCCATACTAAACCTCTTTAGTATGGTGTCAATGTACCTGGATTGGGACAATCCCAATATCCTTTTAGATCTATCTCTATAGATCATAATTCCCAGTATGCAGGGGGCATCACCTAGATCATTCATTAAGAATCTTTGTGATAAGAAGAGCTTGACCGATTGCAGCATAGGAATGTCATTTTCTATCAAGAGTATGTCGTCCACGTACAATACGAGGAAGACAACCTTACTCTCTACCACCTTCTTGTAGATACAAGGTTCATCAATGTTTTTACGAAATCAAACTCTTTGATAACGATGTCAAAGCAGATGTTCCAACTCCGCGATGCTTACTTTAATCGATAAATGGATTTAAGCAGCTTGCACACCTTCCCGCTGCTCCCACTATCTACGAAGCCCTCTGGCTAAGTCATGTACACGCACTCTTCTAAATCACCGTTTAGAAAGGCGGTCTTAACATCCATTTGCCAGATTTCGTAGTCATGATATGCAGCGATGGCAAGCATGATCCAGATGGATTTAAGCATATAGCCACTGGAGAAAAGGTTTCGTCATAGTCCATACCTGGTCTTTGACAAAAACCCTTTGCAACAAGTTTGGCTTTGAAAGTCTCAACTTTCCCATCTACACCAAATTTTTTCTTGAAGATCCACTTGCTCCCAATGGGTTTTACCCCTTCAGGAGCATCTTCCAAAGTCCATACTTTGTTGGTGTACATGGATTCCATCTCGGACCGCATTGCTTCCAGCCATTTCACTGAGTCCCCACTCGTGATGGCCTGCTCGAAGCTAGTTGGGTTATCATCAACCATGATGCAATCCTCGCTTCCACCATCCATGAGAAAACCGTAGTATCTCTCAGGTGGGTGAGGAACCCTACTAGATCGGCGGAGAGGCTAAGGTTCGTTGGGAACTACCGAATCCTCCGGTTCCACTAAATCTTCAGTTTGAGTTTGTGTAGCCGGAATTTCTTCCAGTTCTACCTTGTCGCCACTAATTTCTTTTGTAAGAAATTCCTTTTCTAAAATGGTGGCATGTCGAGAAACAAACACTTTTTGTTCCTCGGTATGGTAGAAAAGATATCCATGTGAATGTTTGGGATATCCCACAAACTTGCATAGAACTGATCGTGCCTCGAGTTTGTCCGGATTTTGCCTTTTGACATAGGCCGGACAACCCCATATCTTAACTCGTTTAAGACATGGTCTCTTCCCACTCCATATCTCATATGGTGTAGTAGGTACAAATTTAGATGGAACTTGATTCAATAGGTATGCTGCTGTCTCCAGCGCATACCCCCAGAAGGAAATAGGTAACGCGGCTGTGCTCATAATAGAGCGCACCATATCTAATAGGGTGCGGTTCCTCCATTCAGATACACCGTTGTGCTGTGGTGTATATGGAGGAGTCAGCTGAGAGAGAATCCTATTCTCTTTTAGGAAGTCAGGAATTCATTGCTAAAGTATTCACCTCCTCGATCAGATCGAAGGATTTTAATACTTTTCCCGGTTTGGTTCTCGACTTCTTGTTTATATTCTCTAAATTTCTCAAAAGCTTCTGATTTGTGTTTCATCAGGAACACATATCCGAATCTAGAGAGATCTTCAGTGAATGTAATGAAGTATGCAGAACCATTCCTGGCATTTGTAGACATGGGGCCGCATACATCACTATGTACCAGTCCCAAGAGTTCCGTAACTCTCTCTCCGTGTCCCGTAAACGGAGTTTTGGTCATCTTGCCTTTGAGACATGACTGGCAAGTGTCATAAGATGAAAATTCAAACGGATTCAAATATCCATCCTTATACAACTTAGCTAGTCGTGTCGCATTGATGTGACCCAGTCTACAATGCCACAAGAAGGATTCGTTCATTTCTGAACTCTTCATCTTGTGTGTGTTTGTTATGCTCAGAACTGTTGATTGATTTAGAACATAAATGCCATTGCACATCATGCCTGATCCAACCAACTTTTGGTTTAGAAAAATGTTCATAACATTATCCTGTAATACAAAATTATATCCTTCTTTACTCAACAAAGAAACCGATATAATGTTGCATATCAGGTTCGGCATGTAATAGCATTCATTCAGAATCATTGTATTACCAGTTGGCAATATAAGGTGATATTCCCCGACGGTTTTAGCTGCAACAATTGCACCATTTCCAACCTTTATGTCTTTATCACCTTCTCCAAGTTCTCTACCTTTCCTAAGCCCATGTAACTGATTACATATATGGGATCCTGACCCGGTATCTAATACCCAGGACGTAGAGGAAATGGAGAAACAGTTCTCTGTAATGAACACACCCGAAGAAAATGAATCAACATGTACTTTCTTCATACGGGTGGCATGGGAATCCTGGTATTCCCCTATATCCTGTTCAGTCCTATAGCTCTTATAAGAAAGAACGGAACCAACGTTCCCCAGCACAGTATAATATGCGGGTTCAGTCAATACATCCATATTATTATCTTGATTAAGGCATGATATGGTCGCTACCTGGAGAGAGAGAGAGAAAAGAACACATTAGCGTATGCTCTTGCAAGATCAGATTGGTTATTATTTTATCTAATCAGGATGCTCCCACTGTTTTTATCAAATCTTCCTTCAAACCCTAAAAGGAAAGACTAGCCGGGATTAATTACACCCTACAACTTCGCCAATCTTTCAGCCAGGCCAGTGTCGGTACTTTGAGGGAGGTTCCCCGTGCTTTCGCACGGACCTAATTAAAGTAAACCTCATTTTTCCAAAGGCGTAACCCCGTTGACACCTTTCGAGACACCTACTTGATCGGCTAATTATCCTGTGTAAAACTCTTCCAGGAGTAACAATTACTCGCAGTGGGTATCGGGATCCAACTATCTGATAGAAGATATGCAATCTCATTGCAAATTTCAACACTTGAAATTCCCGATAATATTTTGCCCCAAACCCCTATGACCTTGACAAAGGCCAACAAATCATAGGATGCTAGTCAAGTTCAACCCGTCATTTCTTGACTGAATCAAACCCACCCGCACGACCCTTGACAAAGGCCAACAAGGTCGTACGACTACCCCAAAACAATCTGCATCATATGCATAAGCAGATAAGCACCATTCAGCTACCGCACACTATGCCTTGACAAAGGCCAACAAACGCAGCACGAATACTAAATAGTTCTTATCTGAAATGACGGAGGGCTACGATAGGTTTTTCTGAAAACCTATTGCGTAATGAACTTGATATCGTTGTAGAATCGAGTGAATTTTGAAATGGAGTGATTTTGAGGCTTTCATTAGTTTTGCTAAAGAGGTCACTCCCGGTGAAGGGATCTCGGCTCTTTCCTCATCGAATAAGGTGCAGGACATATCATATATATCACTATGCAAAGCAAAACTCCAAAAGCAATCAAAAACAAACCGAGTGTTGTAGCATCCGCCAGTTTTACTAAAGAGGTCACTCCCGGTGAAGGGATCTCGGCTCTTTCCTCATCGAATAAGGTGCGGGATATATCATATATATCGCTATGCAAAGCAAAAACTGTAGCTACCCTTTTTGAAAATTTGATTCTACAACATCTTTTAGGTTTCTTTTTCTTTCATTAATCACATTAATGAAGTCCCATCATTTAAGTCACCTAAACATCACAGATAAATACGACGTACACTTATGCCATCCGCATTCGCCTCGATGTCCCCTCGTGCATCGTTAGGTTAGGTAACTAACGGCAGAGCGGGGCAGGGCTAGCGCGGGTGTAAAACATAAGTAACGCCTATATAATATATCATATATACTATATACAGTATTTATCACAGCACATCAAATGATCACATCACAGATATCGCAGCAGAAGAAACATATGAAACATTGGATATAGTAGGACGTCCGTGTTTTATTTTGAGCCTCTATAAAACACGGATTCCACGGTCGCGACGAATAGCCAAACCCACACCCCTAGACCCCCTACGAGAGTGGCAAGCAACCCTATCAATTCTAGAGTTAGGAGACCCGGACTCGACTCCTCGAGTTGGTCTCCCACTGGACTCTAGAACCCGGTTACTTGTGCTCTCCTCCTTGGGTTTATCCTTGTGCGAAAAAGTAAATAATATACAAAAGGTGACATCAATCTCATCCCGGAAGTGCCCCAATAAAAGAATATTACATACATTTAATTTTACATGAATGAAAATAAAAACCCTCATCTCACATAAAACCCCCCGGCTATTCAGAACGCGACGATCCAATATAACATATCCAGCAACACATAACATCACATGTCATCAACGTAAGTAAATATGCGCATCCCAATTGTCGTTGACATATAGCAACGAAACCGGCGATATCACATATTACACTTACGGTTGCAGAAAAGAAAGTGTAAAACTACAACATTTGGAATCCACAATCTCTTTAGACATCGTAAATCCGAAATATCATATATTTCGCATTTCATACCTAACTGTATGAATTCCACATATTGTATCACATTCCAGATAAATAGACAGTATTAAACTTTCCGATCGAATAATCAAATACCCAAGATTTCCATAATAGCTCAACACTTGAGCGGAGTTCAAAAATTCCAGAATACGTCACAGTAGCAACGGTCCAGCCATAGAAGGGTCAAGCCAACGCCTCACATGTGGCACGCCGTACTGCCCCAAACCCTAAGGTTCAAAAGGCAGTTCAAGACGGTCATATAATCGAGTTAAGGTTTGTTGTCTTCTAGAGAGTCCATCGCGTCACATGCACGTTTTTCCGAAAGATTTAAACTCGAGAAAAATTCAACACTTGAATGTTTTTCGTGCCGGGAAAAATTGAGTTAATGATATCCGTTCGAACATTTTAATACTTTCTAAATTATCCGTAATAACTATAACGAATTTAAAATTCCCGATCGAATCAATGAATACAAAATAAACCCCAGAATACTCAACACTTGAGTCAAATTAAAAATACCCATAAAGATCCAATAACAGAAGTGAACATTACTGTACAAACAGAAAAGCCCAATGTCACAGTACGGCCGCGGTTCCGCGGCATAAGCAGGGTATTGCCGCGGAACCGCGGTGGTCCGTACGACTTAGGTGCTCGTTTTGCACAGTGATGCTTAGAAAACCCTGCTGAATTTTTTAGGTATTTTTAATACTGAAAATACACAGTTTTGAAAAAATGTACAGAGAGGGGGTTAACTTTGACGTATTCGGGTTCGTTCGGAGTTTTAACTTCGTTAACACATCGCCTAATACTCTAGCTAGGCTCTGATACCACTGTAGGGTTACTAGGCACTCTAATAAGGTTCTACAATGCATCAAACATGCCCGTTTAAAATTTTAGCCGTGCCAAATAACCCTAAACAAGATCGTTGCTAGAGAATTAGGGTTTCATATGCTAGTAAACTATGTTTACGACTAAGTGAATACGAAATACAACCTTTGTAGATCGTTCCTTCACTTCTAGGGCTCCTTGTCGTAGTCCCTTTGCTGCGATCATGGTTCTCCCGGGCACTTGCATGGCTTCACGAGGCGAAAGATGCGTCCTTACTTGAAGTCTCCGAGGCCGAAGATGATCTACGTCGAGGGAATTCCGACTCAAGCTACTACTTCACTAACTTGAGAATTAGTGAAGCAAACACCCTATACTAAAGTGCTAGTCTAGTAGAGGATGGAGAAATAGGAAGTGGGTTCTCTTTGGATTTTTATTTCTCACAATATTTCTCACTTTGGATCAAACCCTAGCAAGCTTTTCTTTTGAACAATGAAGATGAACAAAAGAAAGAGATGAGGATAATGATCAAGTGTGTGAGCTAACCATGGTGAGTGAGTATCATATACTAACTCTTGTAGAGACTTAACCCATGGCTAATTGTTATGGTTGGGTTAATAAATATTCATAGTAAAAACAAACTCAAGTAGAATTAGTCAATGCATCCACAAGCTTCCACAAGCTTCATGCATTTTCTAATCCTCCACTTGATTTTGTAATTACTTTAAATATTAAAACCCAAACTAAAAATTAGCATAGTGTAAGTCTCATACACCCATGGATGATGTATCATCAACCATGATACAAAAAGATAACACATTTTAATATATATCACATATATATTAAAGTTGTGTACATGTGAGAAAAAACCCTAAGCGAACATGAATTAGTTAATGTAAACTGGTATATCAAATATATAATTATACAATAAATTATTAAATCAACACTTGACTTAATAATCCGGTCATATCACATATAACCGACTAACATCCAATGTATCGACTTATCGAATCAACACTTGATTCGATAACCCGGCTATATCATATATAACCGACCGATACAGAAAGTCGTGAGAATAGAATACGGTATCACATACACGCATTATTCTCGGTCCTGCATGTAGGGATCCTAGGCACACTAATGAGGTCTCACAAGGCATCAACCATGCCAATTTCTAATTTTTCATGTGCCGAGAAACCCTAATACGGATCGTTAACTAGAATTTAGGCGAAACTAAATGCTCCTAAACTACTTTAGTGCTAAGTGAACGGAAATACAACCTTTGTAGATCCGGTCCTCCACTTCTCTAGCTCCGTGTTGACGTCCCCTCGCTGCGATCATCGGATCCCGGACTCTAGCGTCGGCTTCATCGGAGAAATGGGCGGGCTAGGTCGTCGACTTCGATGCCGAAGATGATCTAAGTCGAGGCAACACAAGATCAAGCTCCAACTTCACCAAGTCTTAAAACTTGTGAAGAAAACACCATTGATGGTAGCATACTTTTCTTCATGTTGAAGAAGGAGAAGAAGAAGAAAAGAATATGATAAGAATTATTGGAAAAAAGAAAATAAGTCATTCTTATCATATTAGCAACCATGGTTAAGATAACAAGTGTAGAGAATAAACTATGGTTCAAGTGAATGGTTAGGGTTAAGGAAAGAAACAAAATGGTCAAACTATTCAAAGCTTCATGAAGCTTCAAAAGAAAATCCAAAATTAGCCACCATTTTATTTCTTTCTCAAATGAATAAATAAATAAATAAATAAGCAAATAAATCAAATGAAACCCTAACCATTAACTAACCATGGTTTAATACAAACATACACCCAAGTTTGCATGTATCATCAAACATGATACAAACTTGTGCACAAAAATATATCACATATACAATGTGCACAAACAAGTGAGAAAAACATCTTAAGTGAACCAATATTAGTTAATGTAAAGTGATATATCAAATATATAATTATACATTAAATCATTAAATCAACACTTGACTTAATGATCCGGTCATGTCATATATAACTGACTAATATCAATAGTAACAACTTATCGAATCAACACTTGATCCGATAACCCGGCTATATCTCATATAACCGATCAATGTCACAAATCGCGAGAATCGAATACAGTATCACATACTGGTATTATTCTCGGTCCCGCACATATCTCATATGCGCTCCTATTTCGTTTCGCTTGAGCCAGGAAACCTCTGTGTAGGACTCTAAATACTCGTCAATACGCCGGCAGCAGGTGATGATCATATCAAACACCCACAAGCCGCAAGCGGTCTGCTAAACGTAACGGCCACCCGGGTATTGAGCGATCAGAAGATCGACGAGCAAGCCCGCTCACACTCCTGTGAATCCAACCAGCAACACTTACCGTACAGTCCGGTCTCGTCGTCTGATATGTCGCATATCTCGCCTAGGGGTGGTAAAAGTCAGACCCCAATAGCTCGATAAGTCGTGTCGATATGAGGTCTATAACATTTCGAGAAACTACTGGTAACACTTACCAGTAAATCTCAGCAACCCTGGCCAGGGATTTCCGGTTATAGCCAATCGAACACAGCGCAACATCAACTCCCTATACCGGGAGAGACGAATCCCCTCCTATCGCTCATTGCCTCCATATGATTCGGGACTGTACCCAAAAACCACCGTTTTGCATGCCCACTTAGACGTGGTAAGGTGGAAATCAAAGCATAGTGGGAATCACACAAGACTCTATGACGATCTCGGGTCAACAGACTACTCTGTACCAGTGTCACCAGAGAACTACCATCTGACATAAGGTATAATACCATCTGGGAGTTCTCGGCGAGTCCGTCCAGTGTACCCAGTCTCCACTGAGCACCAGTATATCATCTCTGATGTCAAACACCAATGGATATGGGATCATCCATCGCCCATCTATATGGGTCGAGAAAGTATACGCTAGTCTACTCTGGTATATCGATGCCCCATCTCGATACACCCACGACTAGGGACCTTGAAGGATGTACTTATGGACTACCATGTCCCCACTAGTATGATCAGCATCATAGTCCAGGTAGTCAAGTACACATCCTAAGGGCTTTACCAACATGTAACAGAGAGACAATGAGTGTACACGTTAAGGTAAAGAGCAACCAGATAGCATACTATCATGTCGAGCAAGAAAGTCCTCCCTATATATGTCCAAGCATCCACTACAATATACATCCTATGTATATCAATGGCCTCTAGGGCATACATATAACTAACAATCTCCCACTTGCACTAGGGCCATCTGATAGCAGTGGTTGTAGTATCTCATACTCAACCATCCCATAAGATTCTCTCTTTGGGAAAAGGCCTTTGTGAGTGGATCCGCCGTGTTGTCCTCTGAGTCTACTCTCCTAACCTCGATCTCCTTGGAGATCAACCATCTCCATGATCAGGTGATGCTGCCTCAGAATATGTCTGGATCACTGATGGGACGGACGTTCCTTGGCATAAGCCACAACTCCATTGTCACACAATGGGAGGAACTAAGTTCATCTCATGAACAAATATACATCCAGACTGCCTCTTTGGTAGCATCTTAAGTAGCGATGTATCCAGCCTTTATCGTCTAGTATGCCACGGTATCTAGCTTGGAACTCTTCCAACATACCGTCCCTTTACTAAGGGTAAAGACAATGCATGTGACTGACATTCAGTCGTCCATATCACTCTGGAACCTTTCCAATGATTCTCCCCAGGATCAACTGATACCATCTTACTACAACTAGTGAGTATCCTAATCATCCAATTAGATCTATCTCATAGATCCAAAACCCAGGATTTAGGAGGTATCACTTTGATCCTATATGGAGAATCCTTGTGATAAGCGGAGATTGACTGAGCGTAGCATAGGAAACTCTTTCCCTATCAAGAGTATGTCATCCACGTACTCTACGAGGATCACCACCATATTCCCTACTACCTTTTTGTTTATACAAGGTTCATCTACCATTTTGATGATGTCAAACTCTTTGACTAATTCCATCAAAACAGATGTTCCAACTCCGCGATGCCTGCTTTATCACATAAAACATCTTGCACACGTTTCCACTGCTCCCACTGTCTACGAGGCCCTCTGGCTGTGTACTTATAGACGCTCTCTTCTAAAACATTATTTAGAAAAGCAGTCATGGCACCCAACCGCCAGATATCGTAGTCATAGTATGTAGCCGTGGCAAGTAGGATCTGGATGGACTTAAGCATAGCCACTGGAAAAAGGTATCATCATTATCCACGCCTGGTCAATAACGAAAACCTTTAACAAGTCTAGCTTTGAAAGTCTCAACTTTTCCATCTACACCAAGTAATCTTCTCAAGATATACTTGCTCCTGTTGGGAATTTAACCCTTCAGATATAGCAACTAAAGTCCATACTTTGTTGGTGTATAAGGATTCCATCTCAGATCGCTAAGCATCCAGGCATTCTTACAGAGTCTCACTCCTGATGGCCAGCTCGAAACTAGTTGGGTCATCATCTCATGATGCAATCCTTACTCCCACTGTCATAGAGAAACCGAAGTATCTCTCAGGTGGGTGAGGAACCCTACTAGATCGGCGGAGAGGCTGAGGTTCGTTGGTAACTATTGAATCCTTTGGTTCTACCAAATCATCTGCTGTAGTTTGTATAGCTGGAACCTTTCCAGTTCTACACAACAGACATTGCCTCGAGCTTGTCCGGATTTTGCTTTTAGACATAGGCCGGACAACCCCAAATCTTAACTAGCTTAAGACATGGGCTCTTCGCATACCATATCTCATATGGAGTGGTAGGCAACTGATTTGATTTTAACCCTATTCAATAGGTATGCAGCTTCTCAAGCGCATAACTCCCAAAAGGAAACAGGTAACTCAGTAGTACTCATCATAGAGCGTACCATATCGAATAGGGTGCAATTGCTCCGCCCCGATATACCATCGTGCTATGGTGTATACGGAGGAGTAATGCTGAGAGAGAATCTCATTCTCCTTTAGAATAGTCCAGGAATTCCGTGCTCAAGTATTCTCCTCCCTGATCGCATCAAAGGACATAATACTTATACCCTCATTTTGGTTCTCTACTTCAACTTATACTCCGTGAATATCTCAAAAGGTTCGGACTTGTGTTTCAACAGGAACATATGTCTGAATCTTGAGAGATCATCAGAGAATGTAATGAAGTACAAAGAACCGGTCTTGGCATGTGTAGACAGGGGACCTTTATACATCAACATGTATCATCCCAAGAGTTCACTAACTCTTTCTCTGTTTCCAATAAACAGAGCTGGTGTCATTATATCTTTGTGACATGACTGGCAAGTTTCACAAGATGTAAATTCAAACTTATTTAAATATGCATCTACAAGTAACTTCAGCTAGTCGGGTCGCATTGATATGACCTAGTCTACAATGCCTCAAGAAGGATTCGTTCATTTCTGAACTCATCCTCTTGTGTGTGATCTGTATACTAAGAACTGTAGTTTGATTTAGAACATCAATGCTTTTAGATAACGTGCCTGAACCGATCAACTCTTGATATAGGAAATGTTCAAAACATTATCCAACAATACAAAATTATATCCTTTCTTTACTAATAAAGAGACTGATATGATTTTGTATATCAGGTTCGGTATCTAATAACATTCGTTTAGAATCAATGTATTTAGAATACTGGGTGACAGTGACCAACAGACTTGGCTGCAACACTTGCCCCGTTTTCTGTCTCATGAAACTTATCACCCGTTCTCAGTTCTCTACCTTTCTGTAGCCCTATGTAACATGTTACATATCTGGGATCCTGATCCGGTATCAAATACCCAGGACGTAGAGGACACTGAGAAACAGTTCTTTATAACGAACACACCCGAAGACGATGCATCAACATGTACTTTCTTCATTTGGGCGGCACGGGAAATCTGGTATTCCCCAATTCCTGCTCTGTCTTATAACAATTATAAGTTGGAGCGGGACCAAAGTTCCCCAGCTCAGTATAACAAGCGGGTTCGGTCAATATATCCGTTTTATTATCTTGATTAAGGCGTGATATGGTCTCTATCTAGAGAGAGAGAGAAGAAAACACTCAGCGTGCACTCTTGCAAAAATAGATTGGTTATTATTTATCTAATCAGGATGGCTCCCACTGTTTTTATCAAATCTTCCTTCAAACCCTAAAAGGAAAGACTAGCCGGGATTAATTACACGCTACAAGTTCGCCAATCTTTCAGCCAGGCCAGTGTCGGTACTTTGAGGGAGGTTCCCCGTGCTTTCGCACAGACCTAATTATAGTAAACCTCGTTTTCCCAGAGGCGTAACCTCGTTGACACCTTTCTAGACACCTACTAGATCGGCTAATTGTAATGTGTAAAACTCTCCCAGGAGTAACAATTATTCGCAGTGGGTATCGGGATCCAACTATCTCATAGAAGGTATGCAATCTCATTGCAAATTTCAACACTTGAAATTCCCGATAATATTTTGCCCCTAGCAGCTATATGACTTTAACATAGTCAACAAATCATAAGTGCTAGTCAAGTTCAACCCGTCATTTCCCGATTGAATTAAACCTACCCGCACGACCCTTAACATAGTCAACAAAGTCGCACAGCTACCCTAATCCAATCGCACCATACTTATGCAGATAAGCACTAATTAGCTACCGCACACTACGCCTTAACATAGTCAACAAATGTAGCACGAATACTAACTAGTACTTATCTGAAATGACGGAGGGCTACGACAGGTTTTTCTGAAAACCTATTGCGTAATGAACTTGATATCGTTGTAGAATCAAATGATTTTGAAATGGAGTGTTTTCGAGGCTTTTCTAGTTTTACTAAAGGGGTCACTCCCGGTGAAGGGATCGTCGGCCCTTTCCTCATCGAATAAGATGCGGGATATATCATATATATCACTGTGCAAAGCAAAAACTCTTAAAAGCAATCAAAAGACAAACCGAGTGTGTAGCATCTGCCAGTCATTGCTAAAGGAGTCACTCCCGGTGAAGGGATCTCGGTCCTTTCCTTATCGAATAAGGTGCAGGATATATCATATATACCGCTGTGCAAAGCAAGAACTGTAGCTACCTGTTTTATTTTTGAAATTCGATTCTACAACATCTTTAGGTTTCTTTTCTTTCATTAATCATATTAATGAAGTCCCATCATTTAAATTTACCTAAACATCAAAGATAAATACGACGTACACTTATGCCATCCGCATTCGCCTCGATGTCCCCTCGTGCACCGTTAGGTTGGTAACTAACGGCAGAGCGGGGCAGGGCTAGCGCGGGTGTAAAACATAAGTAACGCCTATATAATATATCATATATACTATATACAGTATCTATCACAGAACATCACATGATCACATCACAGATATCGCAGCAGAAGAAACATATGAAATATTGGATATACTAGGACATCCGTGTTTTCAATACGAGCCAGTATAAAACACGGATTCCACGGTCGCGATGAATAGCCAAACCCACACCTCTAGACCTCTACGAGAGCGGCAAGAAACCCTACCAATTCTAGAGTTAGGAGACCCGGACTCGACTCCTCGAGTTGGTCTCCCACTGGACTCCAGAACCCGGTTACTTGTGCCCTCCTCCTTGGGTCTATCCTAGTGCGGAAAAGTAAATAATATACAAAAGGTGACATCTTCCGCAACCTGGAAGTGCCCCAATAAAAGAATATTACATACAAGTTTTTACATGAATGAAAATGAAAAACACTCATCTCACATAAAACTCCCGGGCTATTCAAACACGATGATCCAATATAACATATCCAGCAACACATAACATCACATGTCATCAACGTAAGTAAATATGCGTATCCCAATTGTCGTTGACATATAGCAACGAAACCGGCGATATCACATATTACACTTACGGTCACAGAAAAGAAAGTGTAAAACTGCAACAGTTGGAATCCGCAACCTGCATAGACATCGCATGCCTAATCAAATAAATTCCTTAGACATCGCATGCCTAACAATTATAAACCCCGCATTTTAGTCTCATTATCGAAAACTCTTTTCAATATCAAGTCGGGCAATTCAACAGGATTCCAGGCATCCTGACCGAATACTCGTCGCAAACTTTAGTAGACGGCCGCACCCCCTATACCGTCGACGAAGTGCACCAAGGCGGAACACCGCTACCGCGAGCACCCAAACGGATGCTTTCGGCGACGGGGTTCTCCTACAATCACTTGGTCGGGGCTATGAGGCGTGGCTGTCTATTAAGTTTACCGGCGAGTATCCGCGTACGCTACGTGATTGCGACGGACTTTTGATCGCATCAAAATTCCATGGCAACCGATCAAGTGAGACTAAAGTGCTATGTTTATAACATTCAAATCAGTTATCTCATAACTGCTTGTGGATTCCAAGTATTGTATCCCATTCCAGATAAATAGAAAATGTTAAACTTTCCGATCGAACAATCAAACACCCAAGTTTTCCCGAAACAGATCAACACATGAAACAAGTTTAAAAACATCCAGTTCATGCCTCAGTACCAACGGTCCAGCCGTAGAAGGGTCAAGCCAACGCCTCACATGTAGCACGCCGTACTGCCCCAAACCCGAAGGTTCAAAGGGCAGTTCAAGACGGTCACATAATCGAGTTAAGTTTTGTTGTCTTCTAGAGGGTCCATCGCGTTACTTGCACTACTTAGAACGTTTTTAAACCACGGAAAGATCCAACACTTGGAAATTTCCCGACAGGGGAAAAAATGGGTATTTATATCCGGTCGAACTTTTTAACATATTCAAAAATTATCCGGAAAACACATAGACAAAATTAGACAATCCGATCGAATAATCGAATCCCCAAAACAATCCCAGAAAACTCAACAGTGGAGTCTAAGTTAAAAATTCCCACAAAATACAGCACTTTAATATAAACATTACTGTGCAAATTTTGGTCAACGATGCAACAGAATGGCCGCGGAACCGCCGCGCCACGTGGGCTAAGGCCGCGGTTCCGCGGCGGTTTGATGGAATTACGACCTCGTTTTACACAGTAATTCTTATAAAACCCTGCTTATTTTTCTGCATATTTTTAATATAGAAAAATCCACATTTTCAAAAATTGGACAGAGAGGGGTATGAATTAGGGTTTCATGTTTCGTTCAGGTTTCTAACTTCGTCTACACATCGCCTAAGGCTCTAGCTAGGCTCTGATACCACTGTAGGGTTCCTAGGCGCAAACTAGAGGTCTCACAAGGCATCAACCATGCCAATTTCTAATTTTTCATGTGCCGAGAAACCCTAATACGGATCGTTTACTAGAATTTAGGCGAAACTAAATGCTACTGAACTACATTAGTGCTAAGTGAACGGAAATACAATCTTTATAGATCCGGTCCTCCACTTCTCTAGCTCCGTGTTGACGTCCCCTCGCTGCGATCATCGGATCCCGGACTCTAGCGTCGGCTTCATCGGAGAAATGGGCGGGCTAGGTCGTCGACTTCGATGCCGAAGATGATCTACGTCGAGACAACACAAGATCAAGCTCCAACTTCACCAAGTCTTAAAACTTGAAAATAAAACACCATTGATGGTAGCATGCTTTTCTTCATGTTGAAGAAGGAGAAGAAGAAGAAAAGAATATGATAAGAATTATTGGGGAAAAAAGAAAATAAGTCATTCTTATCATATTAGCAACCATGGTTAAGATAACAAGTGTAGAGAATAAACTATGGTTCAAGTGAATGGTTAGGGTTAAGGAAAGAAACAAAATGGTCAAACTATTCAAAGCTTCATGAAGCTTCAAAAGAAGATCCAAAATTAGCCACCATTTTATTTCTTTCTCAAATGAATAAATAAATAAATAAATAAGCAAATAAATCAAATGAAACCCTAACCATTAACTAACCATGGTTTAATACAAACATACACCCAAGTTTGCATGTATCATCAAACATGATACAAACTTGTGCACAAAAATATATCACATATACAATATGCACAAACAAGTGAGAAAAACATCTTAAGTGAACCAATATTAGTTAATGTAAAGTGATATATCAAATATATAATTATATATTAAATCATTAAATCAACACTTGACTTAATGATCCGGTCATGTCACATATAACCGACTAATATCAATAGTAACAACTTATCGAATCAATACTTGATCCGATAACCCGGCTATATCGCATATAACCGATCAATGTCACAAATCGCGAGAATCGAATACAGTATCACATACTGGTATTATTCTCGGTCCCGCACATATCTCATATGCGCTCCTATTTCATTTCGCTTGAGCCAGGAAATCTCTGTGTAGGACTCTAAAGACTCGTCAATACGCCGGCAGCAGGTGATGATCATATCAAACACCCACAAGCCGCAAGCGGTCTGCTAAACGTAACGGCCACCCGGGTATTGAGCGATCAGAAGATCGACGAGCAAGCCCGCTCACACTCCTGTGAATCCAACCAGCGACACTTACCGTACAGTCCGGTCTCGTCGTCTGATATGTCGCATATCTCGCCTAGGGGTGGTAAACGTCAGACCCCAATAGCTCGATAAGTCGTGTCGATATGAGGTCTATAACATTTCGAGAAACTACTGGTAACACTTACCAGTAAATCTCTAATCAGCCCTGGCCAGGGACTTCCCTGTCACGGCCAATCGAGCACAGCGCAACATCAACCCCCAATACCGGGAGAGACGAAACCCCTCCTATCGCTCATTGCCTCCATGTGACTCGGGACTGTACCCAAAAACCACCATTTTGCACGCCCTCATGGACGTGGTAAGGTGTAAATCAAAGCACAGTGGGAATCACACAAGACTCTATGACGATCTCGGGTCTACAGACTAACCTGCACAAGTGTCACCAGAGAACTGCCATCTGACGTGAGGTATAATACCATCTGGGCGTTCTCAGCGAGTCCGTCCAGTGTACCCAGTCTCCACTGAGCACCCGTATACCATCTCTGATGTCAAACACCAATGGATATGGGATCATCCATCGCCCATCTCATGGGTCGAGAAGCGTATACGCTAGTCTACTCTGGTATATCGATGCCCCGTCTCGATACACCCACGACTAGGGACCTTGAAGGATGTACTTATGGACTACCATGTCCCCACTAATATGATCCGCATCATAGTCCAGGTAGTCAAGTACACATCCTAAGGGCTTTACCAACATGTAACAGAGAGACAATGAGTGTACACGTTAAGGTAAAGAGCAACCAGATAGCATACTATCATGTCGAGCAAGAAAGTCCTCCCTATATATGTCCAAGCATCCACTACAATATACATCATATGTATAGCAGTGGCCTCTAGGGCATACATATACCTAACACCGCACATATCACATACGCGCTCCTATTTCGTTTTGCCTGAGCCAGTAAAACCTCTATGTAGGACTCTAAAGACTCGTCAATACGCCGGCAGTAGGTAATGATCACATCAAGCACCCACAAGCCGTCAGCGGTACTAGCTGGACGTAACGGCTACCTGGGTATTGAGCGATCAGAAGATCAGCAAGCAAGCCCGCTCCAACTCCTGTAAAAGCATGCCGGTAACACTTCCCGTACAGTCCGTTCTCCTCGTCTGATATGTCGCATATCAAGTCTAGGGGTGGTAAACGTCAGAACCCAATAACTGATAAGTCGTGCCGATGTGAGGCTCATAACGGGTTGAGAAACTACTGGTAACACTTACCAGTAAATCTCTAATCAGCCCTGGCCAGGGACTTCCCTGTCACGGCCAATCGAGCACAGCGCAACATCAACCCCCAATACCGGGAGAGACGAAACCCCTCCTATCGCTCATTGCCTCCATGTGACTCGGGACTGTACCCAAAAACCACCGTTTTGCACGCCCTCATGGACATGGTAAGGTGTAAATCAAAGCACAGTGGGAATCACACAAGACTCTATGACGATCTCGGGTCTACAGACTAACCTGCACAAGTGTCACCAGAGAACTGCCATCTGACGTGAGGTATAATACCATCTGGGAGTTCTCAGCGAGTCCGTCCAGTGTACCCAGTCTCCACTGAGCACCCGTATACCATCTCTGATGTCAAACACCAATGGATATGGGATCATCCATCGCCCATCTCATGGGTCGAGAAGCGTATACGCTAGTCTACTCTGGTATATCGATGCCCCGTCTCGATACACCCACGACTAGGGACCTTGAAGGATGTACTTATGGACTACCATGTCCCCACTAGTATGATCCGCATCATAGTCCAGGTAGTCAAGTACACATCCTAAGGGCTTTACCAACATGTAACTATAAGACAGTATAAAGAGACAAGTATACATGTTAAGATAAAGAGCAACCAGATAGCATACTATCATGTCGAGCAAGAAAGTCCTATCTATATATGTCCAAGCATCCAATATAATATACATCATCAATACAATACTGGCCTCTAAAGCATACATACAACTAACACGGTTTACCCGCTACCGGTCTAGGGTGCAATTCACTTCTTATTCCCCACTCCTGTAGATCCATCCGAGCATTCAGATTGTCTTTCGATTTCCCGTCTATACAAAGAAGCAAGTTGAGTATGTGCTCTGATACTCCCTTCTCTATATGCATGACGTCCAGACAATGACGCACTAAATTTTTTTACCAGTACGAAAGCTCGAAGAAAATGATTAACTTGTTCCAAAATGGTGGTTTGACCTGTTTCGTCGGATCCATCCCGAAGGTTACATTATTGTAACCATCCCATTGAGCAGTCACATCCTCTCCGGACAATGGGGATGGAGGTCCAAGAAGCTCCTGATGACAATCAAAGTGAACCGTGTCTAACCTATAGGGGTGGTCTGGAGGCAGGAAATGTCGATGGCCGCAATAACAAACCTTCCTGCTAAAATTCAAGAATTTCGATGCTGTGTGTTCATGGCAATGAGGACATGCTTTGTGACCATGTACGGACCAACCTGATAGCATTCCATACGCAGGAAAGTCATTAATTGTCCACATTAAAGCCGCACGCAGTATGAAGGTTGTATTTGTGTTTACATCGTATGTCTCTACACCATCAATGAACAAAGATTTCAACTCCTCGATCAGAGGTCGGAGATAGACGTCGATATTGTTTCCTGGTGAGTTTGGTCCGTCGATAAGAAGAGGCATCATAAAGTATGATTGGTCCATAGCCAACCAAGGCGACAGATTATAAATTATCATTACAACGGGCCATGTGCTGTGACTTCCAGCCATATAATTGAATGGGCAGAAGCCATTACTAGCCAGTCCGAGCCGGACATTGCGAGGATCGCTACTGAATATTGCGTGCCTCCTATCGAAATCCTTCCATGCCGGTGAATCTCTTGGATGGCTCATTTTTCCATCTTCACTTGGAGGAGCACGGTGATGCCAAATCATTGCCTCGGCTGTTTTCTTGCACCTGAATAGCCTATGTAGCCTCTGTGTTATGGGAAAGTATCGTGCTATCTTGACATGTATATCAGGCTTCTTATCAGAATCTTTCGGCTTATACCTGGCCTCTCCGCATGTTGGACACTCTTTCAAATCTGAATTCTCTTTCCGGTACAACACGCAATTTTTAGGACATGCTTGAATCTTCTCGCACTTTAGACCCAAATCAGACATCATCTTCTAGGCTCCGTACCAGCTGTCGGGCACGTTATTTCCCAGGGGCATAGAATCTTTCAAGAACGAAAGAAGCATTGTGAATGACTTGTTGCTCCATCCATTTAGGCACTTAATCTGGAAAAGTTGGACGAACCATGAGAGGGTGGAATACTTCGTATTCTCATAAATTGGTTTTCTAGCATCATTCATGAAATTTTCATATTTATCCGCACACGGTCCTTGACCGGAAGGAATGTCATCTTCGGTACGAATAGATTCACCTAGGGCAGCCTCTACCATATCCACCATTTCTTCTGATGGAAATAAATTACCGTCTTCTCCTTCTGCCGCATTACCGAATTCTCCTTCTTCTCCTGCCGCATTATCGTGTTCTCCTTCTTCTTCTGCCGCATTACTGCATTCTTCTCCTTCCCCGTGATATTTCCAAGTTGTATAAAGTCTAGTAAACCCATATTTTACAATATGAAGCTCTGCCAATTCTACCTTCTGTCAGTACTTATTGCCACATCTATCGCACGGACAGAGAATCTTCTCTATTATGATCTTATTATGTGCGCGTGCAAATTCAATGAAAGCAGCAACTCCTGCGACAAACTTAGGTTGCATACGTTGTTGCCAATCCACATACATCCAGTCCTTAACTCTGACGTACTCATGGGCCATGTTAGACCGTATAACATATAAATTATAGGTTATGGTGACTATATTGAGAAATATAAGAACGGGATAGTTACTGACAAAGGAGAAAATCCGTGTATATGCTTTGTGTGTGCGTTTGTCGTTGAAACGAATAAATTATCGAACGTATGTTAACCGATAGACGGGGACTAAGTGGCGCTTTTAGTTTCATATATGAGTATCGATGAGAATATGAAGGTTTCGTATTATCATCGAGTATCATATATTGGTTTTAACTTGAACATCTTGAATCACTCTCTAATTATGCGTTTGTTGTGTATTCTTGTTGTATGTGTGTGTTCCGGCTGTCGGGGGTAAGGCTTCTATCCCATTAAGAATGTATAGAGCGAACACCCATTCGCTTGTGCTTTCAACCGTTTCGAGTAAATTTCAGCAGCACCTCCCCGCTGTTCTCCGAGTACACTGTAATAAAATAGATAATCATTTCAAAGCTATGAACAACGTTGAAATGAACATCTAATCTATCTTTGTACATGGAGAACCAGCGGAAAGGTACCGACGAAATATCTCGAAACGGATGAAAACACAAGTGAATGAAGGTGTTTGCTTTATACATTCCTAACTTGTCCACACGGGACAAATCTATCGGTTACCATACAATTTAATCTTCTCGTTACATAGACTATACAACGGTTGTTAGTATCGAGCTATACCGTCCGATATTTAACAACCTTCGTATAGTTCTATGTCACGACGAACATCGCACGTATGTTAACGGATATACGGGGACTAAGTGGCGCTTTTAGTTTCATATATGAGTATCGATGAGAATATGAAGGTTTCATATTATCATCGAGTATCATATATTGGTTTTAACTTGAACATCTTGAATCACTCTCTAATTATGTGTTTGTTGTGTATTCTTGTTGTATGTGTGTGTTCCGGCTGTCGGGGGTAAGGCTTCTATCCCATTAAGAATGTATAGAGCGAACACCCAATCACTTGTGCTTTCAACCGTTTCGAGTAAATTTCGGCAGTACCTCCCCGCTGTTCTCCGAGTACACTTTAATAGAATAGATAATCATTTCAAAGCTGTGAAACAACGTTGAAATGAACATCTAATCTATCTTTGTACACGGAGAACCAGTGGAAAGGTACCGATGAAATATCTCGAAACGGATGAAAACACAAGTGAATGAAGGTGTTTGCTTTATACATTCCTAACTTGTCCACATGGGACAAATCTATCGGTTACCATACGATTGAATCTTCTCGTCACATAGACTATACGACGGTTGTTAGTACCGAGCTATACCGTCCGATATTTAACAACCTTCGTATAGTTCTATGTCACGATGAACATCGCACGTATGTTAACCGATAGACGGGGACTAAGTGGCGCTTTTAGTTTCATATATGAGTATCGATGAGAATATGAAGGTTTCATATTATCATCGAGTATCATATATTGGTTTTAACTTGAACATCTTAAATCACTCTCTAATTATGTGTTTGTTGTGTATTCTTGTTGTATGTGTGTGTTCCGGCTGTCGGGAGTAAGGCTTCTATCCCATTAAGAATGTATAGAGCGAACACCCATTCGCTTGTGCTTTCAACCGTTTTGAGTAAATTTCGGCAGCACCTCCCCGCTGTTCTCTGAGTACACTGTAATAGAATAGATAATCATTTCAAAGCAGCGAAAAAACGTTGAAATGAACATCTAATCTATCTTTGTACACGGAGAATCAGCGGAAAGGTACCGACGAAATATCTCGAAACGGATGAAAACACAAGTGAATGAAGTTGTTTGCTTTATACATTCCTAACTTGTCTACACGGGACAAATCTATCGGTTACCATACGATTGAATCTTCTCGTCACATAGACTATACGACGGTTGTTAGTATCGAGCTATACCGTCCGATATTTAACAACCTTCGTATAGTTCTATGTCACGACGAACATCGCACGTATGTTAACCAATAGACGGGGACTAAGTGGCGCTTTTAGTTTCATATATGAGTATCGATGAGAATATGAAGGTTTCATATTATCATCGAGTATCATATATTGGTTTTAAGTTGAACATCTTGAATCACTCTCTAATGATGCGTTTGTTGTGCATTCGTGTTGTATGTGTAACATGATTTTAAACCATTGAGATCAAGATTGATAGAACTGATCATCCATAAAGAGATTAAGGATCGACTTTTGACAGCCATATGAAGGAAAATTTTCTCCTACGGCAACCTAATAATATACCAATTATCCTCATATATACATATATGCAGGCAGGCATGGATACATACATGCAAATATTTGAAAAATTAATACATCAACCAAAAACTATTATTGCAATGGCATAAATCTATAACAATCAACAATTAAAACTACAAATGTAGGATACTGATATCATAAAGCGTTATACGCAACATATGAATTCAGATGACTGAAACATGCATCAAAAAAACATGTTCATCCAAAACAAATGCCACTGTCAACAAATATAGACAAATACGTCATAAAAACAGTAACTAATTAACAAGTTGATTAGCATCTGGATTAAGGAAATGATAGGAAAAACAATTGACTGTGATCTATAATGACAAGTCTATTACCATGACTCTCGACTAACAAAGGTAGCTTTTCATCCTCGGTAGCTTGATAATTGGGATTTCATGGCGAATAAAAATATGCATATGTCGTTTGACCGGGAACATCAATAAAAAAACTCAATGAAGTCAGGTGTACTGAAGTACGCATTGTATTTCTCTATATCAGGTGATGAAGCCCAAGCCCTAGCTAGCCCCAGCCCCACCTCAACCGAACCCTAGCCCCAGCCCCAGCCCAGCCCTAACCCCAACCGAACCCTAGCCCCAGCCCCAGCCCCAGCCCCACCCCAACCGAACCCTAGCCCCAGCCCCAGCCCATCCCCAACCCCAACCGAACCTTAGCCCCAGCCCCAACCCAGCCCCAGACTCAGCCCAGCCCCAGCCCCAACCCCAACCCCAACCCCAACCGAACCCCAGAACCAAACCCTAACCCTAACCCTAACCCTAGCCGAACCCGATGCCGATGCCGATGCCAAACCCTCACCCCTGCCCGAATCTGGCCTGAACCCTAGACCTAACATAATCAAAATTAAAAATAATTTGAGATTTAATTACTAACTGGGCGTGCGGTGGAGGAGACGACAGAAATCGGTGGTCGACGACTATCGGCGAAGGTGGCGACGAGGCGCGGGAAGTCGACGAAAAGGTGGGAACGACCGACGAAGGTGGCGACGATGCGCGGAGCACGGTGGCGACGAGGTGCGGGAACAGGCGATGAGGCGCACGGGAGTGAGAGAGAGAAATTTTGGGAACGATGAATGACTTTTCTATGCTTTTTTTTATTAATAACCTATTTATATGCCCCTACGGACATAACCGTAGGTCCACCGTTTGCGGCTCCGTAGGGCCAAACAAAAAATTAAAACTGTAACACCTTAGAATGTGTTTAGTGGCTAATTATATTTTAATATATAGTTTTTAATAAAAAGTTTACCAAATTGATTTCCAATTATTTTATCCTAATTAATGAATATTTTATTAGATTTTTCCTAGCCTTGCACACACTTGTGCATGTTAACTAGGGTGTTAATTTGGGGTTTAGCCATGATTAGCAAGCATGGTGAGCTAATCATTTCCTTAATCTTGTTTTTAATAATTATATTAAGTGTTTTGGGTTTTAACCTTATATGGTTGTTTTAAAAATAAAATGAGAAGGGTTTTAAATGGGGTTGAATTGTTGACCAAGAGAGAAAGAGTGAGGGCATGGTGCTACATGGAGTGAGCCATGCCTCATTTAATGAGGGAAGAGAGAGAGGGGGGTCTTTGTTTTGTTTTCTCTCATTTCTCCCTCTCATTTTCTCTTTCTCTCATTCTCTCTCACACACACACCCCTTCAGCAAGGCAGCAGCAGCACCAGAAGCAAGTAGCAGCAGCATCAGCAAACAGCAGCAGCAAGCAGCTTCTGCAACAGCAGCAAGGGCAGCAGACAGCAACAGCAACAGCAGGAGCCCAGCAGCAATAGAAAGCTCTTATCTCCTCCATACACTCTTTCTCCTGCTTCTTAAGGTTCCATAGGGTATATATTCTGAACCCAATTTCCTTTTTTGCTTAGCTTGTGTGTTGTTTAGCATCGGTTTGCGTTTAAAGTTAGTTTTGTGCTAAATATGGTGAATTATGTGGACTTTTGATTAAATGATGATTGTGTTGGTTAACCCTACCTATTTAAGTGTTATTAGGGTCACTTTAACTGAGATTTAACCCAGATTTCACTAAAATACCATAGGGTTTCCGTTTTGTGCAATATATCGTATTTTAGTGTCGATTTGCGACATCGGGAACCTACTGTGACCCGGAGGAAATACTGGAAAATTAAGCAAAATTGTAGTGATGTACTAGGGACCCTGGAGCACCACCTGAGACACGACACCCAGGCCACCAGCCAAGGCCGGCGACGGCAAGGAGGAGGTCCGGCGATGCCAGCTAGGGTTAGGAGTTAGGGTTTGGTTTTTCCTGGGTTGGTGTCTGCAGTGGTTTGGGTTCTGTTGGTCCTGTTTGTTTGTTTAGTTTTCACAGTATGCAAAATCTGGGATCACTTAGGCAGTTTCTAGTGTTTTGTGTCCACGCGATACGTAATACGACACGGATCGTGCAGTTTGCATGGTTTTGCTCTTGGGTTAGTTTCGTCGTGTCGCTACGCACGTTAGCCACAATACGAACACTTGAGAGTATGTTTCGTGTTGTTGCGTCGGTCTAGTGTAGTGTGTACGTGATTTGGATCTGTTATTAATATATATTTGCTTTATTGTTTTAATGTTGCAGGTTCACAGGCGAGGACTACGGACACTGCTACAGGGGGAAACAGGTGGTAGGATTCACCTAGCTTGGAGCGTTGGTGAGTAGATTTAACATCTATAAGGGAATCGCCCGCATGGCGCTATGCGTCTGGGCTAGAATTCTAATAATTGCCGCATATTCTACATTATAGTTAGAATTGCGCATTTACCCTATTACTTAGATGGTGTGCTTGGACTAGTAGCCATAAGACACTGCACAAATTATTGACGATTCATGTTGTACGAGCACTGATTGTATGCTACACACACCGTCAATAATTGTCATGTCACACACAAACCACTTATAGATACTATATTGCTCGGTTAGGGACATTATGACATTGATTCATACTGCTTATCACATATGACATTTACCATACCTGTATTCCTATAGAGTATTATACCACTAGTGATAGGTACATACACACTTTACGATATAGCTACAGGTATACCTTGCTCACATATTTTGCTTATACCCAGGGGGTATACTACATCATTTCATATAGGTAGATACCTATACTTGCTACAGCTGTATGTTACACATATATCAATTTCAGCTACATATTTACCATTACCTGATGTTATTTAGAATTGGATGAAATAAGAACCGCCTTGATGTTTTATTTTAACTTGTTGCAGTTAATTAGCGGTTTTCCTTTATATGCTCGCATTTCAGTTTATATCGCATATATTCTATTCATGGATTTTCGCATTGTTATATGGATTTTTTATGATGTTTTCTGGATTTGGGAACCGTGGGAGTTCATGAAATTATGCATTAATTGAAAAACCCGGTTTCCTTGATATGATATTTGAGCATCCACCATGAGTTTTATCGGTTCTGACCTATATATACCCCTACGAGGAGGCGTCGAGGCCGTAGAGGGTACATGGTGGGGCTTGGAGGTACCCTAGGGCAAGAAAGGGATGTCGATGTACCACGCCGATGAGCCCGGCAGGGGAGCCATACCATCCGGTGACAGTACCAATGACTCGGCGGTGATCAAGAGAATACCGTTGGGAGTCATGTACGTATGGATACGTGAAAAGACGAGGCTCAGAGCTAGGCACTCGTGCTTTTCAGGATAGCGTATGATACGTACCTATCAGGATGCTAGTCTTGGTGACGGCA
The DNA here is from genome assembly GCA_030015575.1 of Agapanthus africanus. NCBI lineage: Eukaryota > Viridiplantae > Streptophyta > Magnoliopsida > Asparagales > Amaryllidaceae > Agapanthus > Agapanthus africanus. The sequence continues at coordinate 295,069,052 of JASDDO010000029.1, forward strand.
TCTGATAGATCAATATTTCTGTGTCAATACTTGGCATATTGGTTTTCATGATATTTCTAATTACTTTGTATATATAACAGGGGATTCAGTCGTTGTTATATATACCCTTACACCAATATTAGTGGAGTGGGACGCTAATATATGTGTATTGACCCCATCATATTTATTTCTGCAAATATATATTTAGGATGTTAGAATTTTACTTGAGATTTGATTTGGGATATAGGTGATTCATTGAGATTGAATATTGGATATATATGAGATTGCTGATTTGTACATTCGGGATATAGGAGATCTATTCGATATTGTGCATTGAGGAGATGTGAGACTTATATGATATGAGAGCCCAACTTGGGGGCTGATTTGAGGAATTGTGAATTTGAGTGTCTTGATGGATTGTGATCCTACCACGATGTCAGGTATCTGTGGAAATGACATATTTCACTCCATACCTCACACTTATCTATTTATGCACTGTTTCATGTATTAGTAGTACATGTTAGTGTACCTTCCATGATTACTGCATATCTACATTTTCATATCTCTATTGCATGGTTATTGCATACTATTGTCATATCATTACTGTTTCATATATTTGTTGTATCTGCTAGTGTACTTTCCATTATTCTGCATTCATATGACCTGTTATTACTGTTAATTGCATATCTTAGATTCATGCTATACGTACATATCTGCGATTACCTGCATATGTTATCTACTATTCACGAGTTGGAAACTCACCCCCGTTGTGCCACAGTTGTTTTGCAGGGCGTTTTCCCAGAGTAGTCGAGGCAGGCTATTCATCTATCATCTTTTGCTATAGATACCGCATCGGCTCACAGTGTGCTACTTTGCTTAGGTGGGTTTTGGTGGTTATCTGTATTTTGTATTGTACATTCGTTGTATCTTGTACTCTCCATCTACTATTATGTTTTTGACTTAGAGACTTGGTGGGGATGATATTGTATATTATTTGTGGATTTGTTGTCTTTTACACAGCTTTATCTCTATTGTCTTTATTTCTTCGCTAAGGCGTCGTATATTTATGGTGGTGATTGTTTTCCGTCTATGGGCGTGTATTTGCTCTCGTTTGGGGATGCTTTATTTATCTTTATTTGTTGTACCTCTTTTGGGGTCAGTTTTTACAAAGGGGGTGTTGCCAAAATTTTAAAGAAAGAAAGTTGGACTTCTAAAGAATTTGGGTTGTGATTTCAAATGTTTCAAAACTGCTAATATATTTTCTTTTCTTCTTTTTATGGTTTAGATTTCTGGGTTTTGGTTTTCTTTTACTGCGTTACGTCTTTAGGCGTTGCGTAGTATTAGGGCCGTCACGTGCCAATTTCGGGTCGTGACAAGAACGTAAGGCACTGTAGAGACAAAGATGTGGCCCTATGGATAAATCCGTAAGGGCAAGAAATATTTGCCCCTACGGATTCCTGAGTCCGTAGGGGCAACCCCATATTGTAGTAGTGTCATATTCCCTATTGATTTCATTGTTTTGGACACACAGCCTGTAGCTAACCCCCAGAATCAAATTCCGGTGATACTTGGTCGACCATTCCTTGCAACTTCTAATGCGGTGATCAATTGTCGAAATGGTTCGATAAACCTATCTTTTGGAAACATGACAATTGAACTCAACATTTTTAAGTTGGGGAATCAGCCCTCTGAACCTAATGCTAATATACTTGATGTTTGCTCGATCCAAGAGATCACCCAGGAAGACTGTAAGCTCGAGAAATTTCTATTCGATCACAGAAATTTTGACGCCACTAGTGCGTTCCTCCTTGAATCTGATATTGTTTTCACGCCCGATAATGACTACGAGTGTTTCACTTTCTCAAACGATCTTGACCAATCACCACTCCTTTGAATTTTCGGATGAGTTGGCTGAACCATCGGACTCGGTTGCTTACACTCGTTTTGAACCTCTGTTGGAATCCTTTGAGTTTGAGACAATTTCACCGATTTTACCATCAATTGTTTCACCTCCAACACTCAAACTCAAGATATTGTCGTCTCACCTTAAATACGCTTACTTAGGTGAGAATGAGACCCTCCATGTTATCATCTCGGCTTCTCTAGACCCAGAGCAAGAGAAAGCCCTTTTGACGGTCTTGCAAAGCAATCGGCAAGCTTTTGGTTGGACTATGGAGGATATCAAGGGGATTAGTCCCCTAATTATTGAACATCATATTCATATGATGGATGATGCCAAGCCAGCCAGAGATCCACAGAGACGACTCAACCCAGTCATGAAGGAGGCTGTTAAAAAGGAGATCGTAAAATGTCTTGATAGTGGTATCATTTACCCTATCTCTGATAGCCAGTGGGTTAGCCCCATTCACGTTGTTCCCAAGAAATCGGACAAAACGGTCATAACTAATGAGGCGAATGAGTTAATACCTACTCGCACCCAAACTGGGTGGCGAGTATGCATCGATTATAGAAAACTCAACGCCGCGACACGGAAAGACCACTTTCCATTACCTTTCATTGACAAAATGCTAGAACGATTGGCTGGGCATGAATACTATTGCTTTTTGGATGGCTACTCCGGCTATAATCAAATTCCCATCGCCGAAAAAGACCAAGACAAGACCGCATTCACTTGTCCTTCGGTACGTTTACATATCGTCGCATGCCCTTTGGGTTATGCAATGCGCCCGCTACTTTCCAACAGTGTATGATGGGAATTTTTCAGACATGGTGGAAAAAATCTTGGAGATCTTCATGGATGATTTCTCCATTTTCGGCGACTCCTTTAATGAGTGTTCGCTACATCTAGACGCAGTCCTTAGCCGGTGTAAGGATAAGAATCTTACTTTAAATTGGGAGAAGTGCCACTTCATGGTGCGAGAAGGTATTGTCTTAGGACATATCATCTCACAAAATGGCATTGAGGTAGATAAAGCGAAGATTGAAGTCATTTCCACTCTCCCTCCTCCCAAATGCGTCCAAGACATTCGAGCCTTCCTTGGCCATGCCGATTTCTATAGACGGTTCATCAAGGATTTTAGCAAGCTTGCTAGACCCTTGACTCTTTTGTTGGCCAAGGACACCATTTTTGATTTCGACTCAAGCTGTATGACGGCATTCAAGTCATTGAAAAACTCACTTACTTCTGCTCCCATTCTTTCGTCTCCTGACTGGACGCATCCATTTGAAATTATGTGCGATGCATCTGATTTTACCATTGGTGCTGTCCTTAGACAGCACATCGAGAAGATGCCGGTTGTAATTTATTACGCTAGCCGAACCTTGAATGAGGCCCAATTAAATTACACAACAACCGAGAAGGAATTCTTAGCTGTTGTGTTTGCATTAGAAAAGTTCAGGCCCTACTTAATCGGCTCTCCAGTCATCGTATACACTGACCATTCAGCTCTTCGCCATCTTTTTGCAAAGAAGGATGCTAAATCCCGGCTAATACATCTTATCCACTTACTACAAGAGTTTGACCTTGTCATCAAAGGCAAAAGAATATGCGAAAACCTAGTCGCCGACCATCTTTCACGCCTCCCTTCTTCGCTGACACCTCAATTTCCTATAAAAGACGTTTTTCCAGATGAGAAGCTCTTGACTGTATCATGCGAACCTTAGTTCGCGGATATTGTGAATTATTTGGCCACCGGACTTATACCAAATGAATGGTCGAATCAGGACAGACTCCGATTCCTATCTCAAGTAAAACATTTTTACTGGGATGAACCTTATCTATTCAAATACTGTCCCGACCAAATTATTCATCGGTGTGTCCCCGACAATGAATTTAAGAGGGTGCTGTCATTCTGCCACGATCAAGTGTGTGGCGGACATTTTGGCCCTAAAATGACAGCTGAAAAGATCTTGCAGTGTGGGTTCTACTGGCCACAGCTTTTTAAAGACGCACATGATTACTGCAAGACGAGTTCCCGGTGCCAACACTTGGGCCGGATACCTCGGAGAAACGAAATGCCGCTCCAACCAATATTGGTTGTGGAAATTTTTGATATTTGGGGGATTGATTTTATGGGACCGTTTCCCAATTCTTTTTGGAACGTGTATATTCTTCTTGCTGTTGATTATGTATCTAAATAGGTCGAGGCTGTGACCAGTCGGACTAACGATAACAAGGTTGTCGTTAGATTCCTCAAAGAAAACATTTTCTCCCGGTTTGGGCACCCCCGCGCAATCATCAACGACAATGGAACTCATTTCTGTAATAGGACTTTCAAATCCTTAATGCGGAAATATTCCATTAATCACAAGCTATCAACGCCCTATCATCCCCAAACGTATGGGCAAGCCGAGATTTCAAATCGGCAAAATAAACAGATATTGGAGAAAATGGTTTCCAAAAACCGTAAGGATTGGTCTTCAAAACTTACTGATGCCCTTTGGGCATTTCGAACTGCCTATAAGACCGATCTTGGCATGTCTCCTTATAGGCTTGTTTATGAAAGGCTTGCCACCTTCCTGTTGAAATTGAGCATCGTGCATTTTGGGCGATAAAACAGCTGAATCTGTCTATCGAAGATGCGGGCAACCATAAAAAGCTGCCGTTAAATGAATTAAACGAGCTTCGGGATGAAGTTTACGAGAACGCGGTTGTCATCAAAAACCGAACAAAGGTGTTTCACGATAAACACCTTATGCGCAAAACATTCAAACTTGGTCAACAGGTTTTACTTTACGACACCCGGCTACATTTCCATCCCGGCAAGCTTAGATCTCAATGGAAAGGGCCATTTTTTGTACGTACCGTATATCTGCACGGTGCGGTCGACTTAGAGAATCCGGAGGACGGTTCACTATTCAAAGTGAACAGATATAGACTTAAACCATTCCTCACCGCGGACCCTTCGGAGGAGCTCCTGATATTGCAGGAGCCGGATTACAAAGACTGATCATCCTCCATCTACCCCCAAATTTTGGTTATCCAGCCATAAACAGAGGAAACACTGTTTCAAATAAGTTTAGGGGTATGTCACACTTGTAATTATATAAAAAAAATTAAAAATATTAAAAATATATATATAAAAAATTCAAATTATTGGGTGTATTTTTGTAAATTTTCAGTTTTAATAAAAAAAAAATATTTTTTTACAAATAAATTCCTCTTTTTAAGAGGTCATTTTTGCAAATAACCAAAATACCCCCTATAAATACAACCCGACCCCTCTCTGAATTTTCATAACCCTAATTTCTCATTTCCTTAAAATCCTAGCCACCACCAAAGGTCTACAGTGAGATCTCGCCAGACCGCCGCCCAACCGCCGCGAAACCCTCCTCTGAGCCGCGCTTCCGCCGCCTCTTGGTGTCATCGCCCTCTAAAAACTTCAGAGGAGGTTTGCACTTCATGTTAAAATTAAATTTTTTCAATTTGCTCTCTGTGATGGCACCAATTTTGCAATTTGAAAGAGATTTTTCACAAATGTTTGCACACACGGTCTATGGTAGTTATTTCGGTGATGAGATCCGAAGGCGTGGGTAGAACTTTTTACTTTTTAACCATCCAAATTCCTTCGCGCTTCCGGATCTTGTCACCCGTTTTTACGAGTGCATGGAGGATGGTTGCCTCTCACAACACGGCTACATTAGGTTAATGTGGGGGGATAGGGAAATAATAATTGATAGGGACTTCCATGAAGTCACCTTAATACCTAGACTCCCTATTCATGATCAACCCTTCCAATTCGAAGACTACCTACCCTTGATGGGTAATGATTGTTCGAGGGAGTCACGAAAAGGCATCCAGGCTAGAACCATTTTTGCGAACGTCTTGACTGTGTGTCGTTGGGCATAAAATAATATTTTTGGTAGTTCGCTTAACACGACATTTTTTACACCATCCCTTCATATAGTGCACACTTTGATGACACGAAACCCCAGCTATGATATGTGCACTGTATTGCTTCACTCAATTGGCACGGGCAAGAGGGCTGCCAACTATCCATACCCTATGTTGGTGACACAACAGTGTCACCATTTCCTCCTTGTGGAGGAATTCGAATTTTATATGTATGGTAAAATTCCAATTCGACCCCTTTTTGAGGGTGTCTCCACGTCTTATACACGATTACATGATTTATGGTCACGCACCGAGCCGGCCGAAGACGTGCCCGCAAAGACACCCAGCTCCAGCTCGACCGCGAGCGATGAAGAGCTTACCCCCGCGGCACAAGCGCGCTTACTTAGAAGAACCAATAGGGGGTAGAAAGATTGATAAGGATGATGACCAACCTTGGTCAGCGAGTGACGAGTTTGGAGCAGGTTATGACCACCCTGCTGGCAAGAGAGGAACGTTCCCGTTCAGGATCGAAGGGACGGGGGCGAGAGCAGTGAGGCTGCATCTGGTAGACGCCGCTGGGAGCAGTGAGGACACTGCTTTCGATAAGTTTGGGGGTGGAGGTGGATTGTAAATAGTTATCTTTGCATTGCATCTGCATATTTTTATTTTTGTACATATTTATTTTTTTTCTTTCTTTGCATATTTAATTCCGCATTGCATCTTTATAAAAAATATAAATATATAAATATAAATATATATATATATGTATATATATAAATAAAATCAAATAAAAATTTAAAAATTTAAATATATATATATATATATATAAATGAAAAATTCAATTTTGGCCATATTTCACTTAAGTTCAACATAACGGTTGACTAGTTAGAAAAAACTAGATCCTAAACTTGGTAAATTAAAAACCCTAAGAATAACCTCTCTTAAAGTTTAACTGTAGAAAATATATGTCCTTATAGTTTATTTAGAAATAGGCAAATTTTGAGTTCAGTTCTTAGGCTAAGTCAAAATAAGGGAAAAGTATTGAATTTTTATTTGAAGTGTAAGTCTGAAAAATAATTCTGAATCTTAAGTCTAAATTCTGAAAATATATACCCTACAACTTGCACATACACGCACCTTGAAACTCGGGATAGTAGAGGAAACCTTGAAATGCTCTTGTCTAAAACCCTTAGTATGAAGGAAAATAAAATAAAAGTATAAATGGTGAATAAAGAGACATCAAAAAATGAACACTGGTTTTGTAATTTCTTAAGGCAACATAAATAAAAAATATAGAGAGGGTGCTTTATCACCTAGTGCCTTAGACCAACTGGTTTGGGAGTCACTGCTAAGCCTTAGGTATTACAAGACGAGGAATTATGCCTAAATGCGCAAGCACATTTTGTAATCGGTCGTTTAGTACCTCAAGAAGTATTAACGGTCGCATGAAGAATGTGTGAGCAATTTTTATCACCATCTAAAAAGTACTTTGGACGATGGACAAGAGTATGATAGTTTGAATTGAATTTCCAAGTGTAGGGGTGATAATTATACACACGTAGGGGTATATAATTGGGGTTTGGATGAGAGATAGGAATGAAAGATAGGCCTTATATCTTCAGTAAAGATGATAAAAATTCCTGAGTTGAGACTGCACCATAGAAGGAAAATTCAAAAGATGCTGAAAGCTTAATAAATTTGCAAACTATATACAATCTTAAGTTAAATGAAGAGGGAGTGTGAAAAATACGGGTTGATAATTTCTAAGTTAACGATAATAGAATTTCTTACTAGGATACTGAATTGAAGAATCAGAGTCAATGGCCTAATTGATTGGATTTTGTGGGTAGTATCCGCTGAAAACCCTCAGGAGACAACACTCCTCCTACTAGGGACACCTAGAGGTTTAACGGCTTGTTTCACGAGCTCAGTGCAATCGCGTTCCCTGCGAAAGTGAGGTTAGGAATTTTTCGAGAATAAAATTGGCTTTGCTCGGGACGAGCAAAAGATAAGTTTGGGGGTATTTGTTCATATCAGAATTTTACATTATTATATCGCCTATTCTTAATCACATTACATATAAACAGGTGCTTTTGATCCATGTCTGCTAAATAGTTGCAGGCAACGGGTTCTCAGATCGTTACAGTGAAATTCATGAAAAGTTGCTACAAATGTGAGACTACGACCGACAATAGATGAATCCGTATGATGTCGCCTACCAGTTCAAGGAACAAATGAAAATCATTAGACAATTCAATGCACAAATCACAAGGGCAGCATAAGATTCAAGACTTCAACGTAAAGCTCACGGCAAAAGTCCGCATCATTCTGCACTGTTGGAAATCTGGAAGAAAATAGAAGAGATTCTGAGGAACCAAGTGAAGAAAACAGAAGGTAAAAGCAACATAAAGCAACCCTGAAAGATGGAGACCAAGATCCCATCAAAAAGCCGCGGAACCGCGGCCAAACAGGCCTTTCTGCCGCGGAACGGCAGCCGTATGGTGCACGTGTCGGTGCATGTGTCGGTGGGTGTCGGTTCTTTGACCCGGCTTTCTTAGGGTAGTTTTGTAAATTCATGTGTGGATCAGAATATAACCTAGGATTTCTCCTATCTATAAATAGGAGAGTTGAAAGCCAAATGAAGGTGTTAGGGTAATAGTTCTAACGAGTGAAGTCCTAACCTTAGCAAGCCTTTAAATCAATTTATTCTTATTCTTAGATCGCAAAACAAAACCTACCAAAGTTAGGACTTCACTCGTTAGAACTTAAAGAAAATGATACTATTTCCCTATGGATCGATTTGTACTCAACCGGCTAGCTACCATGCGACATCGTCTTGATTGCGGTAAAATTTTAGGTATTCTTAAATATAAAACGCAAACAAAAATCTCTTCCAATCAAATGGCGCCGATGCCGGGGAAACGGTAGTTTATTTCTTTTTGTAATTTCGGGTTAATTAAATAAAAAAATATAAAAACTAAAAAATTTATAAAAAAAAAATCATCTTGTTCTTTTTGATTGGTTTTTATGCGAATTGTGCAGGAAAAGAAGATGGACTGATTCAGATCTGGAGCAAGCTCAGTGAACAAATCCAGAAAAAGAGGATCTGAACAGACAGAGGAGAACAAAATCAGCGCAGAGAAAATTTTTGGAGATCTAAACCTACTGATTCGCCGCGGAACCGCGGCAGATTCAAGCAGTTGACCGCGGAACCGCTGTCAACCTGTGACGTCAGCATCCCATTTTCTCTGTGAGTATCTTTTTACTTCCCTCCTATCCTCTGAACTCCACTGAAAAAATTTTCCTGCAGGTATTCTTTGCACAACAACTTCTTCTCCCTCTCCAATAAATTGTTTTTGTGCAGGATTCTTTGCGCTTTAAATAAAAAAAATTGGCAAGTGTTTTAGATTTTGTGTGTTACTGCTTTGCATATTTAATACGGAATTTAAGGGACTCTAACACCAATTAAGATTGGGTGGGGATTTCATTACCCTTCCTAAGACCCCAGAAATCACTAAAAGCATATGCATCACCCTTGAGCTAATTAAAAAATATCTAGACTCAGCCAATTAAGGACTGTCGCGCTCATTAGGACAGAGGAAGGTTGTGGGCATTCAGTCGTTTATCTAAACCTGACTTTATGGTGCCTAGGCTAGACAAGTGAGAAAGGTAACTTTAAAATGCCCGTTTCACGGTGATTCGTGAGCGGAACCCTCCTTTCTTCATTTGTGCTTACCTGGCCACAATTGGCGATGAAGTGGCTGTTGGAGATAGTGCCCTCAAAGTCAATTATTGGATCGCAGGTACATGATTGCAATAATTGAGGCAGGACCTATACCGATATGACAGTCTTGCTCGAGATGATAGTTTGCTATCTGGTTTGTCTTTATCATCGTATACATGCTTTAGTTCACTATTGCATGATGATAGAGCCCATAGGATTCTTGCTTGACTACCAGCAGTATGATGGCGATCATATACGTGGGAGCTGGGGTCTGTAAGCACATCCTTGAAGTGTCCCTAGTCGTCGGAGTTTCGAGACAGGGCATCGATACTCCAGAGTAGACTAGTGTATACAGTCGAGACCCCGACGAGGGGCGGTGGCCGGTCTCACAAGCCATTGGTGTCAGTTGGATCACCTAAAATGTATACAGGTGCTCATTAGGTTATGAGTACACCGGACAGGACTCGCCGGGAACATGCTAGTTGGTATTATACATATCGTCAGATAGCAGCTCCCTGGTGACATGTGTACAGGTTAGTTCATCGACCTGAGATTGTCATTTGTCTCGTGTGAGTTCCCACTGTGCTTAGATTACTACCCTACCACGCTCAAAGGAGTTGTGCAAACAGGTTTTAGTTGGGTACAGTCCCGAACCACATTGGAGGCAAGTGAGCGGATCGTCGGGGATTCATCTCTCCCGGTATTGGGGGTTGATGTCGCACAATGCACGGGTGGCCATCACTAGAAATCCTCGGCCGAGGTAGTGGAGAATTACTGATTCGGATCAGTAGTTTCTCAGATGGTGATGGGCTTCATGCCGACACGATTTATCGCGTTATTAGGGGTCTGACTTTATCCACCCCACTAGACTCGATATGCGATACTCTTTAGACGAACGGACCGGACTGTATATGCATTGTCACTGTCAGGCTCAGTAGGGTTTATGGATGAGTTCGCTCATCAGCTTCCTTTCCAATCAATACATAGGCAAACCGTTATGTATAGCTAGTACCTCTGACGTGCTAGGGGTTATACCCAGTGCCAGTGTGTTGATGAGTCATTAGAGTCCCCCACAGACACTTTCCCAAGTTCGGGCGAAACGTTGTAGAGGCCGTATGGGTTTATGGCAAGGTTCGGAAAATGCACGTGCGTTTTCGCACGTGTCATTTTTCGGGCAGATAATACTGGTAGGTTTTGGTTTAAGCCGGAACCCAGTATTATACTGTGTAGATATAATATTTTTGTCTCAGTTGCATTTGTATTCGGCCGTAATACAAATGCGGGTATGTTTATACTGATACGGGGTTATCCTGAAATTCGTTTCAGGATCATTTTTGGAAGTTGCCAGTTTCCAGTTTTCTATCGGCCGTATTTAACATTCGGTTAAATACGGATTTATCTTCTTTGGGTGAGTCATGAGGAGATGTGTGTAGATGCTTCTAGAAGTGGTGATGAGGATAGTGACTCATTAGTGCATTAATGGACCATTAATGATTATGATGACTAAGGGTGATGATTCATTAGTTCATTAATGGGGTTTTGTTTGAGCTTAGATATTTTCTTCTTGATCTTTTCCTTATGATCACCTCCCCCTCTCCTACATCACCCCCTCCTTCCATATAAGTGGCCGGCCCCTCATGGTGGGGAAATTATGGTTGTTCTTTTGGGAAAAAGACTAGGAATTAGATTCATGGAAATTTCATAGCCTCATTTCTCATTCCACCCGACCCAAAATGGCAACTTCATTAACCGTTCGTCCGTAGCATTGGACGTAATGAGACAAAGTGTTCTACTCATTCTCTACAACATCTTGGTCGTCTCTTTTGGCAAACTTGACGACCGAGTTGCCTCGGTTCAGAGGCGGGAGCCCGTTTAAAGATCCGTGGACGTGGTGCCACCTGGACGAGAAGACTGGAGATTCAGGAGATCGGAGCAGCCGCAACAAAGCGTGGGATGATGGTTGAAGACCGAAGGACTCGGATCATTCGGTATAACGTTTCTACCCATTTGTAATTTGTTAGTTTAGCTTTAATGGCAGATTTGGGTTACGGTACACGATAGCGCCAGTTTGTAAAAAGTTTTTGTTCCGCATTTGGCGTCTGTTAGACGGCCGGGGCGCTACCGTGGACTTACAGAGGCGATTTGAGGGATATCTCACAACTTATCGCTTTGGAACAGTTAGGAGCAGTCTAGTTGACTTAAGAGACCCTGGCTCTAAGTTTGATTATGCATGTTTAAACTGTGATTGTTTGAAAGTGTGCCGTAGTTCCGTACAAATTTTTGCAAAACTTTTTATAAAATAAATATATATATATATAAAACAAAACAAAAAATTCTTACAAAAACTTGCCCCTTTTGTCGCTAGAATCCCATTGCACCCACCTTTCATCCTCACATTTCCCCATTGACGTTTTCTTACCCTCACATTCTACGTTTTGACTACACTAAAACTCATTTAGTGTATGTCCGGTTGGACTCGAGACACTAGTGCCCGTTTAGTCCTTGTTTTGTTAGTCGCTGCCGACTACGCGATCGACACCGACGTCGAAACTCCCTACACTTCTTTTTCATCATTACCTTTGCTGGCCAACTCCGACGTTGACCGGAATTCTGTCCATTCACCTTCATCTTCACATTCATCATCTTCTAAAGAGATGTCAGGATTCAATCCTAACAATTCTTTACCTACCTCAGGACTGATTCCATCTCAACTGGGTGCGAATAACCCGCAACAACCTCTTGTTGAAGCGCCACAGCGAATCGCGCTCCAGGATCGTTTCTATCCTACTCGCTCCGCACTTCCTACTTGTCTTTCACTTCCGCCGGCAAATAGGGATAATTTCGAAATTAAGCCCCACTTCATCAACATGTTGTCTAAATTTCGCGGACTGGAATCCGAAGATGCACATATCTTCATTAACAAATTTCAGAATGTTTGTGCAATGATGAAGACCACCCAACTGTCCGATGATGTTATACGGCTACGAGTCATTCCTTTCACTTTGTGTGACCTAGCTGAAAAGTGGTTGTATAGCACCGCATCACATTCTATAAACAGTTGGGAAGAGTTTGTTAAACCATTTCTTAAAAAGTTTTACCCACATCACAAGACAGCGAGAATACGTAATGAAATTAACCAATTTTCCCAGCTTCCTTGCGAACCTTTTTGGAAGTGTTTCGAACGATTCAATGACCTTCTTGTTCAGTGCCCTCATCACGGTATTGAGAGATGGCAACTTTGCCAGACCTTATACGAAGGACTAAACCCAGCAACTAAGCAGTTGCATGAGACCATTTGTCAAGGCCACTTCTTATCCAAATCTGATGAGAAAGCTTGGCAATTTCTCGACGATCTTGCTGAACAAACGCTTCAGTGGGAAAGCACACAACCGACCACTTCGTCCACTTCATCTACTTCCTCCGGTCCGTCTAGGGCAGGCGTTCATCAACTTGATATGTCAATTGCAATGAAAGCCAAAATGGCCGCAATTACATGAAAACTAGAAGCAATTGAGAGCAAATTCTCATCGCTTTCTCCTGCCCCTGCTTTATCCCCTCGCACTATATGCGCTTGTTGTTCAGATCCATCCCATTTGACTGAAGAGTGTCCTTACAACCCACCTGCTCAAGAAAAGGATCAAGTCAATGCTGCCTTTCAACAAAGACAAAGAAATTATCCATACTCTTCAACTTACAATCCTGGTTGGAGGAACCACCCCAATTTTGCTTGGAATCAAAATCAACAATAATTCTAAGGCAACAACAATTTTCAGAGGCCTCCTCCTCAACAACAAGCTCCTCAACAAACTTAATATCAGCAACCTTTCCAACTCCAACCTTACCAAAATCAAATGAACAATTTTGCACCTAACAACTCTTTTTTTCAAAACAATTTTGTTCCACCAAATAACGATAAGCTTTCCTCGTTAGAACGAAGTCTGGAGGCGTTTTTAAAACAATCAACTCAATTCTCAGCCAACATCCAGTCTTCCATTCAGTCTTTGGTGCAACACACTGCATCATGGGCAAAGCATCAAAACCCCAGATTGCACAGCTGAATACAGCCTTAAGCGAGCGAGATAAAGGGAAGCTTCCATCTCAACCACTCCCAAATCCTGGCCACCAACAAAATGCACATGTTGCTCTTGAACAACAAAACCATAATGTGAGTGCCGTAACTACATTGAGATCTCGAAGAATATTGCACAACAATGTTGGCACTGATGATGACACCCTGACCGCTGCTTCTTCTTCTTCTGTTTCAAAGCCTGTTCTCCATTCTTCACAAGGCTCTACTTCTTCTGCTGCTCCGAATGGACCCACATCTCACTACACGAAAACACCAACACTGGGATCTGTTTCAACTCTGCAATCTCCTCCACAAGCATTAGACTCAACCAATTTTTAAAATGTTCCATTTCCAAACCGGTTGAGATCCAATAAACAAAATCCATAAATGGAGAAGATTGTGGAATTGTTTAAACAGGTTAACATTAACATTCCCCTCTTTGATGCAATCCAACAAGTCCCTTCTTACGCAAAAATCTTGAAGGACTTGTGCACCAAGAAGAGGAAATCACAGGTACCTAAGAAAGTTTTCTTGGCTAGTGCGGTGAGTGATGCTCTTACCCAACCTTTACCTCAAAAACGAAAGGACCCTGGTTGTCCTATGATTTCAATAACTATTGGGGATAAGAATAACAACTGTGCACTTTTAGATCTTGGTGCCAGTGTTAACCTGCTTCCCTATTCAATATATGAGCAATTAGGTGTCGGAGAGCTAAAACCCACACATTGTACTCTCCAAATGGCCGACCGATCCATCACCCATCCTAGGGGTGAGCTAGAGGATGTGTTAATAAAGGTTGGGGACTTCATATTCCCCGTTGATTTCATTGTTTTGGACACACAGCCTGTAGCTAACCCCCAGAATCAAATTTCGATGATACTCGGTCGACCATTCCTTGCAACTTCTAATGCGGTGATCAATTGTCGAAATGGTTCGATGAACCTATCTTTTGGAAACATGACAATTGAACTCAACATTTTTAAGTTGGGGAATCAGCCCTTCGAACCTAATGCTAATATACTTGATGTTTGCTCGATCCAAGAGATCACCCAGGAGGACTGTAAGCTCGAGAAATTTCTATTCGATCACAGCAATTTTGACGCCACTAGTGCGTTCCTCCTTGATTCTGATACTGTTTTCACGCCCGATAATGACTACGAGTGTTTCACTTTCTCAAACGATCTTGACCAATCACCACTCCTTTGAATTTTCGGATGAGTTAGATGAACCATCCGACTCGGTTGCTTACACTCGTTTTGAACCTCTGTTGGAATTCTTTGAGTTTGAGACAATTTCACCGATTTTACCTTCAATTGCTTCACCTCCAACACTCGAACTCAAGCTATGGCCGTCTCACCTTAAATACGCTTACTTAGGTGAGAATGAGACCCTCCCTGTTATCATCTCGACTTCTCTAGCCCCAGAGCAAGAGAAAGCCCTTTTGACGGTCTTGCAAAGCAATCGGCAAGTTTTTGGCTGGACTATGGCGGACATCAAGGGGATTAGTCTCCTAATTGTTGAACATCATATTCATATGATGGATGATGCCAAGCCAGCAAAGGATCCACAGAGACGACTCAACCCAGTCATGAAGGAGGCTGTTAAAAAGGAGATCGTAAAATGTCTTGATAGTGGTATGATTTACCCTATCTCTGATAGCCAGTGGGTTAGCCCCATTCACGTTGTTCCCAAGAAATCGGGCATAACGATCATAACTAATGAGGCGAATGAGTTAATACCTACTCGCACCCAAACTGGGTGGCGAGTATGCATCGATTATAGAAAACTCAACGCCGCGACACGGAAAGACCACTTTCCATTACCTTTCATTGACCAAATGCTAGAACGATTGGCTGGGGATGAATACTATAGCTTTTTGGATGGCTACTCCGGCTATAATCAAATTCCCATCGCCGAAAAGGACCAAGACAAGACCACATTCATTTGTCCTTTCGGTACATTTGCATATCGTCGCATGCCCTTTGGGTTATGCAATGCGCCCGCTACTTTCCAACGGTGTATGATGGGAATTTTTTTCAGACATGGTGGAAAAATTCTTGGAGATCTTCATGAATGATTTCTCCATTTTCGGCGACTCCTTTGATGAGTGTTCGCTACATCTAGCCACAATCCTTACCCGGTGTAAGGATAAGAACCTTACTTTAAATTGGGAGAAGTGCCACTTCATGGTACGAGAAGGTATTTTCTTAAGACATATCATCTCATAAAATGGCATTGAGGTAGATAAAGCGAAGATTGAAGTCATTTCCAATCTCCCTCCTCCCAAACGTGTCCGAGACATTCGAGCCTTCCTTGGCCATGCCGGTTTCTATAGACGGTTCATCAAGGATTTTAAAAAGATTGCTAGACCCTTGACTCTTATTATGGCCAAGGAAACCATATTTGATTTCGACTCGAGCTGTATGAAGGCGTTCGAGTCATTGAAAAACTCACTTACTTCTGCTCTCATTCTTTCGTCTCCTGACTGGACGCATCTATTTGAAATTATGTGCGATGCATCTGATTTTGCCATTGGTGCTGTCCTTGGACAGCACATCGAGAAGATGCCGCATGTAATTTATTACGCTAGCCGAACCTTGAACGAGGCCCAATTAAATTACACAACAACCGAAAAGGAATTCTTAGCTGTTGTGTTTGCATTAAAAAAGTTCAAGCCCTACTTAATCGGCTCTCCAGTCATCGTATAAACTGACCATTCAGCTCTTCGCCATCTTTTTGCGAAGAAAGACGCTAAATCTCGGCTAATACGTTGGATCCTCTTACTACAAGAGTTTGACCTTGTCATCAAAGACAAAAGAATATGCGAAAACGTAGTCGCCGACCATCTTTCACGCCTCCCTTCTTCGCCGACACTTCAATTTCCTATAAAAGACGTTTTTCCAGATGAGCAGCTCTTGACTGTATCATGCGAACCTTAGTTCGCGGATATTGTGAATTATTTGGCCACCGGACTTATACCAAATGAATGGTCGAATCAGGACAGACTCCGATTCCTATCTCAGGTAAAACATTTTTACTGGGATGAACCTTATCTATTCAAATACTGTCCCGACCAAATTATTCGTTGGTATGTCCCCGACAATGAATTTAAGAGCGTGCTGTCATTCTGCCACGATCAAGCATGTGGCGGGCATTTCGGCCCTAAAAAGACAGCTGAAAAGATCTTGCAGTGTGGGTTCTACTGGCCACAACTTTTTAAAGATGCACATGATTACTGCAAGACATGCTCCCGGTGCCAACACTTGGGCCGGATATCTCGAAGAAACGAAATGTCGCTCCAACCAATATTGGTTGTGGAAATTTTTGATGTTTGGGGGATTGATTTTATGTGACCGTTTCCCAATTCTTTTGGGAACGTGTATATTCTTCTTGTTGTTGATTATGTATCTAAATGAGTCGAGGCTGTGCCCATTCGGACTAACGATAACAAGGTTATCGTTAGATTCCTCAAAGAAAACATTTTCTCCCGGTTTGGGCACCCCCGCGTAATCATCAGCGATAATGGAACTCATTTCTGTAATAGGACTTTCGAGTCCTTAATGAGGAAATATTCCATTAATCACAAGCTATCAACACCCTATCATTCCCAAACGTATGGGCAAGCCGAGATTTCAAATCGGCAAATTAAACAGATATTGGAGAAAACGGTTTCCAAAAACCGTGAGGATTGGTCTTCAAAACTTACTGATGCCCTTTGGGCATTTCGAACTGCCTATAAGTCCGATCTTGGCATGTCACCTTATAGGCTTGTTTATGGAAAGGCTTGCCACCTTCCAGTTGAAATTGAGTATCGTGCATTTTGGGCGATAAAACAGCTGAATCTGTCTATCGAAGATGCGAGCAGCCATAGAAAGCTGCAGTTAAATGAATTAAACGAGCTTCGTGATGAAGCTTACGAGAACGCGGTTGTCGTCAAAAACCGAACGAAGGTGTTTCACGATAAACACCTTATGCGCAAAACATTCAAACCTGGTCAACAGGTTTTACTTTACGACACCCGGCTACATTTCCTTCCCGGCAAGTTTAGATCTCGATGGAAAGGACCATTTTTTGTACATACCGTATATCCGCACGGTGCGGTCGACTTAGAGAATCCGGAGGACGGTTCACTATTCAAAATGAACAGACATAGGCTTAAACTGTTCCTCACCGCGGGCCCTTCGGAGGAGCTTCTGATATTGCAGGAGCCGGATTACAAAGACTGATCTTTCTCCATCTACCCCCAAATTTCGGTTATCCAGCCATAAACAGTGGAAACACTATTTCAAATAAGTTTGGGGGTATGTCACACTTGTAATTATATAAAAAAAAATTAAAAATTTTAAAAAATAAATAAAATTATTTTTTCAAATTTTTGGGGGTATTTTTGTAAATTTTCAGTTTTAATAAAAATAATAAATATTTTTTATAAATAAATTCCTCTTTTTAAGAGGTCCTTTTTGCAAATAACCAAAATAACCCCTATAAATACAACCCGACCCCTCTTTGAATTTTCATAACCCTAATTTCTCATTTCCTCAAAACCCTAGTCGCCGCCAAAGTTCTGTAGTGAGATCTCGCCAGACCGCCGCCCAACCGCCGCGAAACCCTCCTCTGAGCCGCGCTTCCGCCGCTTCTTAGTGTCATTGCCCACTAAAAACTTCAGAGGAGGTTTGCACTTCCTGTTAAAATTAATTTTTTTCAATTTGCTCTCTGTGATGGCACCAACTTTGCAATTTGAAAGAGATTTTTCACAAATGTTTGCACACACGGTCTATGGTAGTTATTTCGGTGATGAGATCCGAAGGCGTGGGTGGAACATTTTACTTTTTAACCATCCAAATTCCTTCGCGCTTCCGTATCTTGTCACCCGTTTTTACGAGTGCATGGAGGATGGTTGTCTCTCACAACACGGTTACATTAGGTTAATGTGGGGGGATGGGGAAATAATAATTGATAGGGACTTCATCCATGAAGTCACCTTATTACCTAAACTCCCTATTCATGATCAACCCCTCCAATTCGAGGATTACCTACCCTTGATGGGTAATGATTGTTCGAGTGAGCCACGAAAAGGCATCCAGGCTAGAACCATTTTTGCGAACGTCTTGACTGTGTGTCGTTGGGCACAAAATAATATTTTTGGTAGTTCGCTTAACACGACATTTTTTACACCATCTCTTCATATAGTGCACACTTTGATGACACGAAACCCCGGCTATGATATGTGCACTGTATTGCTTCACTCAATTGGCACGGGCAAGAGGGCTGCCAACTATCCATGCGCTATGTTGGTGACACAACTGTGTCGCCATTTCCTCCCTGTGGAGGAATTCGAATTTTATATGAATGGTGGAATTCCAATTCCACCCCTTCTTGAGGGTGTCTCCACGTCTTATACACGATTACATGATTTATGGTCGCGCACCGAGCCGGCTGAAGACGTACCCACAAAGACACCCAGCTCCAGCTCGACCGCGAGCGATGAAGAGCTTACCCCCGCGGCACAAGCGCGCTTACTTAGAAGAACCAATAGGGGGTAGAAAGATTGATAGGGATGATGACCAACCTTGGTCAGCGAGTGACAAGTTTGGAGCAGGGTATGACCATCCTGCTGACAAGAGAGGAACGTTTCCGTTCACGATCGAGGGGACGGGGGGTGAGAGCAGTGAGGCTGCGTCTGGTAGACGCCGCTGGGAGCAGTGAGGACACTGCTTTCGATAAGTTTGGGGATGGAGGTGGATTGTAAATAGTTATCTTTGCATTGCATCTGCATATTTTTATTTTTGTACATATTTGTTTTTTTTCTTTCTTTGCATATTTAATTCCGCATTGCATCTTTATAAAAAAAATATTAATATATATATATAAAAATAAAATCAAATAAAAATTTAAAATATTTAAAATATATATATATATATATATATATATATATATATATATATAAAATGAAAAATTCAATTTTGGCCATATTTGACTTAAGTTCAACATAACGGTTGACTAGTTAAAAAAAACAATATCCTAAACTTGGTAAATTAAAAATCCTAAAAATAAGCTCTCCTAAATTTTAACTGTAGAAAATATATGTCCTTATAGTTTATTTAGAAATAAGCAAATTTTGAGTTCAGTTCTTGGGCTAAGTCAAAATAAGGGAAGAGTATTGAATTTTTATTTGAAGTGTAAGTCTGAAAAATAATTCTGATCCTTAAGTCTAAATTCTGAAAATATATACCCTAGAACTTGCACATACACGCACCTTGAAACTTGGTATAGTAGAGGATACCTTGAAATGCTCTTATCTAAAAACCTTAGTATGAAGGAAAATAAAATAAAAGTATAAAAAGTGAATAAAGAGACATAAAAAAAAATGAACACCGGTTTTGTAATTTCTTAAGGCGGCATAAATAAAAAATATAGCGAGGGTGCTTTATCACCTAGTGCCTTAGACCAACTGATTTGGGAGTCACTGCTAAGTCTTAGATATTACAAGACGAGGAATTACGCCTAAATGCATAAGCACATTTTATAATCGGTCGTTTAGTATCTCAAGAAGTATTAACGGTCGCATGAAGAATGTGTGAGCAATTTTTATCACCATCTAAAAAGTACTTTGGACGATGGACAAGAGTATGATAGCTTGAATTGAATTTCCAAGTGTAGGGGTGATAATTACACACACGTAGGGGTATATAATTGGGGGTTGGATGAGAGATATGAATGAAAAATAGGCCTTATATCTTCAGTAAAGATGATAAAAATTCCTGAGTTGAGACTGCACCTTAGAAGGAAAATTCAAAAGATGCTGAAAGCTATATAAATTTGCAAAACATATACAATCTTAAGTTAAATGAAGAGGGAGTGTGAAAAATATGGGTTGATAATTTCTAAGTTAACGATAATAGAATTTCTTACTATGATATTGAATTGAAGAATTAGAGTCAATGGCCTAATTGATTGGATTTTGTGGGTAGTATCCGCTGAAAAGCCTCAGGAGACAACACTCCTCCTAATAGGGATACCTAGAGATTTAGCGGCTTGTTGCACGAGCTCAGTGCAACCGCGTTCCCTGCGAAAGTGAGGTTAGGAATTTTTCGAGAATAAAATTGGCTTTGCTCGGGACGAGCAAAAGATAAGTTTGGGGGTATTTGTTCATATCAGAATTTTGCATTATTATATCGCCCATTCTTAATCACATTACATATAAATAGGTGCTTTTGATCCATATCTGCTAAATAGTTGCAAGCAACAGGTTCTCAGATCGTTACTGTGAAATTCATGAAAAGTTGCTACAAATGTGAGACTACGACCGGCAATAGATGAATCCGTATGATACCGCCTATCAGTTCAAGGAACAAATGAAAATCATTAGACAGTTCAATGCACAAAGCACAAGGGCAGCACAAGATTCAAGACTTCAACGCGAAGCTCACGGCGAAAGTCCGCATCATTCTGCACTGTTGGAAATCTAGAAGAAAATAGAAGAGATTCTGAGGAACCAAGTGAAGAAAACAGAAGGTAAAAGCAACATGAAGCAACCCTGAAAGATGGAGACCAAGATCCCACCAAATGGCCGCGGAACCGCGGCCAAACAGTCCTTTCTGCCGCGGAACCACAGCCGTATGGTGCACGTGTCGGTGCATGTGTCGGTGGGTATCGGTGCTTTGACCCGGCTTTCTTAGGGTAGTTTTGTAAATTCATGTGTGGATCAGAATGTAATCTAGGGTTTCTCCTATCTATAAATAGGAGAGTTGAGAGCCAAATGAAGGCATGCCTCTCTTTAGTTTTTACTCTTTTTAATTCTTAGATTCAATTGCAATCCATTGTTGAAAGGACATCAATAAAGTAAGTTCATTTTATCTCGCATTGTTTTTCTCTGAATTTTAATTCTTGCAATTTCTTATCCGTTCTTTTATTATTTGCAAATTAGTTCATCAATTAAAATCAAATAAAAAATGAATTTTATTATCTCCTTCCTAATGAGTGAGTAATTCCTCACTTGTTAGGGGTGGGATAGGGAAGGTTTGAGAGAAGGAAGTCTTTCTCACTCCTTTCTTTGCCAAAATAATTTTAAAATACGGACTCCTTTTAAATCAACCATAATCCGCTCACTACGGCACCCTATCCTACATGATAACGGTGATTCCCTAATTAGACCGGTTGTGGTTGAATTAACTGGAGGTTAGGGCTAAGAGACAAAAACGGACGGACAAGGACCAAAAGGAAGAAACTAAGTTTCTTCCTAATCGTGCTAATCCCTGTTGTTGACTATTACCCTAACACCTATATTCTTAAATAGGGCATTGAAAGAAGTGAGAAGAATTCCTATTTCGAACTAACCTAATCCTAACCCTAGCAAGCCTTTAAATCAATTTATTCTCATTCTTATATCGTAAAACAAAACCTACCAAAATTAGGACTTAACTCGTTAGAACTTAAAGAAAATGACACCATTTCCCTGTGGATCAACTCGTACTCAACCGGCTAGCTACCAAGCGACACCGTCTTGATTGCGGTAAAATTTTAGGTATTCTTAAATATAAAACGCACATAAAAATCTCTTCCAATCACTCCGCTTTTGAAAACTTCTGGTTTTGAAGAAAACCGAGTAATCTACAGGATAAACTTTTGCTTAAGAGGCCACTCCCCACGAAGGGATCTCGGCTCTTGCCTCCTGGAATGAGGTGCTGGATATTCACAACCGAATACCACTATGCAAAGCTAAAGAATATATCTATAGTTTTTCGAAATTTGTTCCAACAATATCTTTTTAGGTTTCTTTTCTTGCATTAATCAAAATTAATGCGGTCCCATCAATTAACCTATCAACCAGAAAAAAACGAAAATACAATATACGTATATGCTATCCGCATTCGCCATTGGGCCCCGTCATCACCTATTAGGTTACTTAACTAACGACAGAGCGGGAGCTGGACTAGCGTGGGTGCAAAACATATACAACATCTACTAGTATATATATAAATATATATAACATTCGTTCCAGGCATGATAACAAGCAACATCATATAATCTCAGCAAGCAACACAGAATGGTGGATAATTTTGGAGTCTCGGGTTTCACTTGAACCGCAAATAAAGCCCGACGTTCCCGGTCGTGTGGATATCATGTGCAATGAAAACCTGGACCCCTACGAGCGCGGCAAGTTACCCGCCAATCTCAGAAGTGAGGCAGCCCCAATCAACAAAGTGAATGGGTCACCCAGCACTCCACAGGATCCGGTAACTTGAGCGCCCCTCCGTGGGTCATCCTACACCCCTTACAAGTGCGGCAAATGGCCCGCCAATTCTAGAATGAAGCCCTCTCTGTCTCAACGCCATGAATTGTGGGCTTGTTGCCTTCTAGAACCCGGTTATTCATGCACTCCACCGCGTGGTAATCCTAGTACAGAAAATGAAAATAATATGTATAATGGTGACATCGACCTCAACCCGATCGTGCCCTAAACAAATAATATACAATATGGCAGTGACGGCGGTCCACATGTCAGACGTTCACCCCACAATAACAAATGTACAAATGAATCTCAACTGTACCACTAATATTGCACCACAAGCTATCCACCACGACTATCCAACCACAAACACAACACAAACACAGAACATCAACGTGAATATCATGTTCGCAAACCCGTCTAAAAGAGCATATAGCAGTTAGAAGAGCTATACCGCTCTAATGACATTCACGATCGCAGATAGTAATGTATGTACTGAAACTCTTAAACAGTGTTAAAAATAATGACTTCGAAATATCCCGAATCGCCCCAAAATACAAGATAACAGAATATCTAAGCTGGGGAAAAACAAACAATAGCTGAAACCCAAAATCCAAGAGACAAGAACATAGACCAAAACCCAACTCAATTTCACCCTCACAAAACCGGTGGGGCCGGCCAAATGGGCACTTTCGCCGGCCAAAGTAAAGTGAAATCGTCTCGTTTTTTGTTTGTGTTCATATCATAGCTAAAAGAGCACTCTGCAATTGTTTAAAAAATTTTAGAGCCTCTGGAAATTTCGACAGAAACTTGGATTTTCGTTTCGTGTTTCGGAGTTATTTCGGTTTCATTACTTTAACATTATTTAAACTTGCTAGTGTAGGGTTTATGGGCTGGCTCTGATACCATGAAAGGTTGAGCTAAAGCCCTGGCCATCATCCGTGGCCTATTGCGGAACAAAATTTTTTCTAACGATTTAAACTTGGCGCTAGAATAACCCTAAACCGGATTTACCATAAACCTAAATAGAAACTAAAGAAGCTATCTACTATGAAAAGAGTTTATACCAAGAGCCTCAAGTCCTTCGAGTTTTCACTTCTCTCCTTTAGCATGCTTATAGTGGCCTCCATGATCGAGCTTGATCGACGGCTTCCTCACGTCAAAAATGATCCACCCGAGAATGTCTACTTTGAGTTCCTACCTTAAACTAAGGTAATCAGGTTACTTAGTATACTAATCTAAGTAGCCTAAAGAATATAGAGAGTGATGATGGATTGTTTTATCTCAAGAACTCTAGCTTTCTCAACACATGAGACTATTAGGGTTTGAGGTAGAAGAAGAGAAGTTTGGAGAAGATGAGAATGTTGTAGAGAGCAACATAAGAATTGAATGAAGAATGGCTAAGTCTGGTGACTAATAAAGCAAGCGTCCCAAGAGAATAATAAAAAATTATCTCTATCACAAAATATCTAGGTATTTTCGACAAAATATATAGATATGTTTTAAGTAGATTCTACAAACACAAAAGGAAAATTCGAATTTTTTGGGATAACCTGTGGTAACTCTCATATGAAATTTATTATTTGGACAAGCATAAATAGTTGGATATAGCTATTGAATCAAATATCAGTTATATCTACCGATATACCATATAGAGACGAGCAATACTTTTACTACCCGCAATTTGCCTACCCAAAAGTTTACCCAAGAGGCAAAATATGGTAGGACCAATAATATCTAGATAATAGTGTCAATCAAGTGGGCCCATGATGTTTCTCTCTTGGATAAACTTTTGGATAGATAAATTGCTGTAGCAAAGGTATTTTTGTATCGAGATCCCTGACGATACGATAAAACCGATATTTTTGTTATATATGATGTATCAAATATCTATCCGAAATCAATTTGATATTCCGCCGATGTCCAAAATATAAATCTTTGGATACAATTCTATTTATTGAGGTGATTTAATGAGTAGTAAATCCTACAAAATCTCTAAGATGTCATCATCCTAAAAGTCCTATGGGCCCAGAAACAAACCTACCATAGCTCTAGGTCATGATTGCCGCCACCCTAGCTACATCTACATCTTCAATTACCCCATCAACTGCTCACACCTCAAACCCTAGCTTGCCCAATCCACTACAGCATGTACTATTATTACGCACATGAAAAGCGTATAAAAAATCAAATGAACCATCTCTTTGTATTTTATGTATCTTATGAATCCTAATTTGTACACCATTACGCATTACGCATTCCTTAGAATTATCGAATACCATCCGAAATTGCTTAAGTTTGTAGACAGTCGACAAAAGATTGGTCTTTACAGGTCAAATAAGTCTACAGTCCTCTTTCAGTGAGCAGTATCTCTATCAATACAAGAAGTCACCTCAACGCCATTGTCTTGATCATCTTTACAGTCGGCATTTCTTGCCATTAATTGTAACATTGGTTATTTATATCATGCGGCTTGTTGCAAGCACCGGCTCTTTTCTTGCTTTTGTTTACCATGTCATTTCTATTCCTGGTTGTGGTCACGCCCGTCCGGTTGTCAATCGTTTTGCCTAGGTCGTCGTTCTCGCTTCTCCATAATATTGTTCATTTTTCATCTTGCAAGAGCCACCATCATTTTTCTTAAATCAAAGGGAATGATTATAATTACATGTTAAATGTCGCTAGTGATGTAAACAAATATAACATGGTTGTCAGTGTGAGAATTGACTGAGCCTGACCTGTAGCTGATCTCCATCAAGGTTTTTAACATTTCTTGTTTTTCTCCTTTTTGTTATTTTCCTTTGAAGTGACGGAACAGCAATCGATGAGAGAGAGAGAGAGTTAGAGGAGAGAGAAAGAGACCGAGGCTCAAACTCCAAAAGCCCAACAAAGGAAGGACAATTAGCGAGCTCCCCGATGAAGGTGTCGAGGGTTATAGCAAGTAAAAAGGAACAACTTTAGCCCCCTAGTGCCATCACACACGCATGCCCCCTGTTACTCAATTATTTCTCTCTTCCTTTTTTTCATTTCATTTTTCCAAAAGGTAATGATAACTCGTAATTTCATGGCAAAATTGCAGGAAACACTACTCGTTTTTGCGCATCGGAATCAAACGACTACAATTTCCAGGGTTTCAAGTCCGGTTTGGTTTGATCCGAACCCGATCCGATCCGACCTAATTTTTCTAGGTTTTTAGACATCCTATTCCTGTCCGGAACCTAAATCCGGCCGGAATCAAACCCGCATCCTATATCGGATCCGTCCCGATATATTACATTGATATTTAATTCTACAAATTATATTGTACATGTAATTTATTATATGATGTCTAACTAGTGCAATTTTTTAAGTATAATATATATAAATCTATCATACGTAAATTATATATTTTTTATAAAAAGTATAAATTTTGTGTATATATTTTTGATGCAACTAACCTCAAGTATTATAATTTCAATTTTTCTTGATGATTATAACGGGATAAGGCTGAAAAGCATGCAAAAACTGACCACCCGAAACCCGTCCGAAACCCAAAGTCGCGGGTTCGGGTTTTACGCATTATAAACCCGTCGAGTTCTGGCGGGTTTGGATTTATATTTTAATTTTCAGGTCAGGCATACAATTTGTAGAAACCTGTCTAACCAGGTCCGATTTCACCCCTTACACTTGCGATGGATCAAAATTAATTTAGATGGCTTGATTCACAGCGGGAATGGATTTGTGATAAAGGATTATACCGGTCATCTACTTGTAGTGATAGCTATCCCCTTTTCGGCACCTTATTGGAGCATAGGTAAGCGCTGAATGTGTTTTCTTGGAACAAATGGTAAAACGTATTTGGTAAGAAGGTGATGCGCTTGGCGTAATTATAAACAATGCGCAAATTCGTTACTCAAAAGACATAAAGAATTGGTTGGTAGCCAGCGCAAGATGAGTATAACATTTTTCGCATCATGGAAGAATGCAACATCGCAGTGGATTATATGACTATTAATGCCTCTAAAGATTTACATGAATGCCGACCTAACTCTCTCTTACAAAAAAGAAGAAGAAGAAGAAGAAGAAGAAGTTCGAAACCGCAATTTCCTTCCTTTATTTTAATACCATCAATCTTTTAGTTTTTCTTTCAACTCCTTTCAACTGTTCAAAATCTACATTTAAAAGTGTTTCGAAACCGGTTTTATGAAGAGAGCTAGTCATACGAAACAGATGAATCGAAAGGCATTTTGCCAAAAGAAAAAAATTATATTACGGACAAAAATAACGGTGTTAGAGTCAGGAGTCCAGAGTGTTTTCTGCTTTTGTCAAAAATTGATTCATAAGCATGTGATGTACTCCATTTACAAAGAGAAAACTGTGAAAAAATAAAATAAAATAGAGGGGTATAATGAGATTTTCTGTATCAATCGGCGCCGCTTCCGAAAAGCATTAATTACGTAGGGTATGCTTTATTCATGGAATCGAATCATAAGCAGACAAAAAAGCTAAAAAAGCAAAAGAAAAAGGGCCTTTGTGCATCATTAACCTGCAAACAATTTGTTTATTATAATTTTTAAAAAAAGAAGAAGGAAAGAGAAGAGAATACTTCAGTACATGGAAACTGGTTATTGCTTTGTCCGTACAAATTTACTGCCTAATGCTCTTTCACAAAGCATCACGTGATGGATTTGGGTAATCAGGTACGGAACCATAAAGGGAGATAGTGAGGCAATCGCCCTCCTAATATTTTAGAACGTCCATATATATCAAAATTTTTGCTCCGGACAAAATTTAAGAAGATACAATTTTTCGGTTGTTTTGAGAAATCATCTAAATTAAGGATTGGTGTTTATTTTAGAAAGTATAGTTCTTAAAAATCACGGTGAATATTTCTCTTTCTCGTATCAAGAAGAGATTGCTATTCTTGAAATGATATAAACTATACAAACAAATTAATCAAAACACAATAAGATTTTTTAAGCGTGCATTTTATAATAATATTGACCTTTCAGCATGCAAATCTTATCATTTAAAACTGACAAATTAGATAGTTTGTTATGTAAATCCACTCATTTAGATTTGTAATCTAACTTACAAATTATTGGTTTGATTTAATTTCCAATTCTAAATCACATATAGTCAAACATAGAATTTTTGTGGTAGAACAAATTAGACTTAAGTATAAGCATTTTATGAGGAATATTGTTAAGCATTTTGCAATGTTAAAAACATATAATTATTTGTTTTTGTCATCTAATCAATTTGATAAGTAATTGTATAAGACGGTTTTGTTTTCAAATAAAAACATCTTCTCAATATTATATAAATAAGTTTTTAACATTTTATGATTATAAAAAAATATCATTTTTATGCTACAAAAATGATGTTTAATATTTTTCTTTCTTTATTAAGAAAAAAGTTTACCAATAGAACCAAATTTACAATTGTTGTTGAATTTAGCCCCCTAATTAATGAAACCTGGTTTGGTCCTTGGAGGTAACGATCAATCTAAACAAGTGACCTTACAATCTTTCTTGAACTCTGCTTTATAATTCATAATAATAATAATAATAATCTTTATAATTTTCAATTTATAACTGTTATAAATTAAATGACTTTAGAAATGTAATAATAACAAAAACTATTTCCCTTCTTCGTCTAAACTATTGCAGGTATTTAGCTGCCACAAACAAACAACTACGTTTCCTCCTTTATTGTGAGAGGTGGCTACTTTAATTCCGTAAAGGTTGCATGCATCCAATAAAAATTACGAATGCTTTCGCATTGATGTAGGACACAAGGCCATCCATATAACTCACACTGTGATATACTTGTATTATAGGTTACGATCAATTGTTTATTTTCTTAAAACAAAGCCAGAGAAGGGAATTTTTCCAAAATTTACTAATAAACTTCATGGGACTGCCTCTTTTTGAGCTATGCTCTTCATTTTAAGAAAATGTCAGAGAAGGGAGTGCGCTTGTGTGCATCTCCATAGGTGTGCACTTGTCTGGCAAAGGGTTTTTGTCGAGTGAAGTTTTATCATTATTTTGAGGCTTATATCACAGAAACCACCAGATGATTAACTTGAATTTTCCAAAACCATCATGTAGTTCAAACTCATCATGAAGCTCTACCGAACTTTCAATTTTTAGTACAAAAACCCCCTGTGATTGTTGAAACCAAAATATATCAAATTTTCCATCCATGGATATCTCTGCATGCGGGAACCTCCTATTGTGGATATCTCCTTTGACTAAGCCAAAAGAGATATCCGCTCCATGTTAGAAGCGACTGCGGTATCTCTAAGAGATACCCGCATGAATGGTTTCCTTAGGGTTTTAGTTGGCTAATTTCATCCCCACTACCCCAAAAACGTGGGTGATGGCTTGCTAACTTCCCAATTATTGAAGAAAGTATAAATACCCCCCTTAAGAGGCAAACGAGACAACACATGAGAATATACAAATTAACTTTTTAAAAAAGGTTGAAAAATGCAAGGACTCTCGGCTAAGGAAGAAAAAAAAAGAGGATTGAAAATTGCAAGGACTCTCGGCTAAGGAAGAAAAAAAAAGAGGATTGAAAATTGCAAAGACTCTCGGCTAAGGACTCTCGGCTAAGGAAGAAAAAGAAACAGGTTGAAAATTGCAAGGACTTGATGAAGACAAGAAAGGATGTGATGGTGGATGATCGATGAAGACCTTCTATTTTCTTTAAGAACACTTCTCTTCTTAATTTTAACACGATCTACAAAATTGAAGGGCTTGAAAGAATTCTTACTAATTCCTATAATCAAGAACTCTCTAAAGAACTTAAGAACATGATCAATTTCATAATTTTTTTGACATAATTCAGAACACGAAGTGTTACTCTTTGAAAAATATGAGAAATCTTACTTTTCCCTACATACATAAGAATATGGATTTTTAAAAAGTCCATATTTCTTCACAATAACCCCAAAATACAGTGGAAGATGCTGTCCAAATGTACTTTGTACAAAAATAAACATGATAAGTAAAGTAAATATTTTTAAAAGAACATTTATCAGGCCGCTCTTCTATAAAGAAAGCTAAGAACAATCCTTTATTGAATTTTCAATTGCAACATGGGGAATTCTTAAAAAAAATCCTCATTTGTGGATATCTCTAAAGATATCTCCATCGGATATCTCCAAAGATACCCGCTTGACACTTTAAAGCTCATCCATTGTGGGTGTTTTAGAGAATACTTCAATGGATATCATAAAAGACTCACATTGGGTATCTAAAAGATACCGCATGAGATAAAAATATATACCTGCAAATATAAAAAATAGAGCGGATACCTCTAACATTTCAGAAAATATAAAATATTACTTTGGAATTTAAATAATAAAATAATAAATTTCTCGGATATTATGCGAATATAGATATGAGTTTTCGTAGATTGGTATAATTATATACCTATATTTTTGGAAAATAATTGGAATTTAAAAATGAATTATCATTTATGAAAGCATTTATTTGATTTGGGCTTTTTATAAATTAATATATGATTATTTACATATAAGTTTAATGTTAAACATGATTAGTATTTTCCTAATTATTCATTAAACCAAGTCTATTTTATTAACCATATTTTAATATGCCATGACACATTACATTTGTATTCTAGGTATGGTTTTATTTATATTTTAGTTTTTATATTTTTCTAAAAGAAAAAGAAAAGAAAAGAAAATGGAGGGACAAGAAGGTATGGTCGGAGAGAGAGAATGAGAGGGGGGGGTTTATGGTTATAAGTACATCCTTCAAAGTCCCTAGTCGTGGATGTATCGAGACGGGGCATCGATATACCAGAGTAGACTAGCGTATACCTTCTCGACCCATACAGATGGGCGATAGATGATCCCATATCCATTGGTGTTTGACATCAGAGATGATATACGGGTGCTCAGTAGAGACTGGGTACACTGGACGGACTCGCCGAGAACTCCCAGATGGTATTATACCTTACGTCAGATGGCAGTTCTCTGGTGACACTGGTACAGAGTAGTCTGTTGACCCGAGATCGTCATAGAATCTTGTGTGGTTCCCACTGTGCTTTGATTTCCATCTTACCATGTCCAAGAGGGCGTGCAAAACGGTGGTTTTTGGGTACAGTCCCGAGTCACATGGAGGCAATGAGCGATAGGAGGGGATTCGTCTCTCCCGGTATAGGGAGTTGATGTTGTGCTGTGTTCGATTGGCTATAACAGGAAATCCCTGGCCAGGGTTGCTGAGATTTACTGGTAAGTGTTACCAGTAGTTTCTCGAATTGTTATAGACCTCATATCGACACGACTTATCGAGCTATTGGGGTCTGACGTTTACCACCCCTAGGCGAGATATGCGACATATTAGACGATCAGACCGGACTGTACGGTAGTGTTACTGGTTGGATTCACTGGAGTGTGAGCGGGCCTGCTCGTCGATCTTCTGATCGCTCAATACCCGGATGGCCATTACGTTTAGCAGACCGCTTGCGGCTTGTGGGTGTTTGATATGATCATCACCTACTGCCGGCGTATTGACGAGTCTTTAGAGTCCTACACAGAGCTTTCCTGGCTCAAGCGAAACAAAATAGGAGCGCATATGAGATATGTGCGGGACCGAGAATAATTCGTGTATATGATACCGTATTTTATTCTCGGGATGAATGTATCGATTGGTTGTATGCGATATAACCTAGTTATCGATTCAAGCGTTGATTCGATAAGCCGATACATTGAATACTAGTCGGTTGTGTGTGACATGACCGGATCATTGAATCAAGTGTTGATTTAATGATTTAATGCATAATTATATATTTGATATATTACTTTGCACTAACTAGTATTGGTTCATTTTAAACGGATTTTCTCACTTGGTTTGTGCACATTGTATATGTGATATACTTTTGTACACATGATTGTATCATGTTTGATGATATATGCTTTTTGGTTAAGTGTAAAGAATTAAACCATGGTTAAGTTGGAAATTAGGGTTTTGTTTTATCCATTATTTATTCATTTATTTATTTTGGAAAATATTAAGCATAAAGAAATGAAATGGTGGCTAATTTTGGACTTGCATGTTGAAGCTTCATGAAGCTTCGACTTAGTCACCATTTTGTCTCATGCTTAACCCTAACCACTCCACTCAACCCTAGTTGATTCTCTACACTTCACCATGGTTAGATTATGATAAGCATTCCTTTTATTTTCTATTTTGAAATTATCTTATCATAACAATATTCATCTTCTTCTTCCTTTCTTCACTTGAAGAAAGCAAGCTCCATCATTGGTGATTGATGGAAATGAGTGAGAAATCCAATTCTAAAGTCTACCCACTTCCTATTTCTTCATCCTCTACCTCTTGCCAAGTAGTAGAGTGTGTTTCCTTCACAAGTTTTCATGGCTTGGTGAAGGTGGAGCTTGATCTAGTGATGCTTCGACGTAGATCATCTTCGGCACGTTGTCGACGACCTAGCCCGGTCTTTTCTCCGATGAAACCACCGTGAGAGTCATGGTTCGATTTGGACAGCGGAGAGGACTTCATTGCGGAGCCGTGGAGGTGGAGCACCGGATCTACAAAGGTTGTATTTCCGTATTCTTATAGTTAAGTGTTAACTAGTTTACTTTTCGCCTAGAAATCTAGCCAACGGTCCGTAGTCGGGTTTCTCGGCACCTAGAATTTTTGAAATTGGCATGGTTGATGGCTTGTGAGACCTCACTAGTGTTCCTAGGAACCCTACAGTGGTATCAGAGCCCAGCTAGAGCCTTAGGCGAAGTCTAGACGACGTTTGAATCCCGATCGAACCCGAAACCCCATTTTTCCCATGCTCTCTGTACTTTTTTCAAAACAGTGCATTTTTCCACATTAAAAATATGCAGAAAATTAAGCAGGGTATTATATGAATTACTGTGAAATACGGGGGCCAAATTCAATTAAACCACCGGGGAACCGTGGCACGTGCTTGTCATGTGCGGCGGTTCCGCGGCCTTATGGTATCCTCTTGCGTTGACTTTTGCACAGTAATTCCTATTTTACAGTGATGAGTTCTCTGGGTATTTTAATATTTATTCAAGAGTTGAATAATCTGGGATGTTTTGGAGCTTCGATGATTCGATCGGGTTTATCAGACTTTGTCTATTTGGCTTTCCGGATAAATTTTTTGAATATGTTAAAAAGTTCGACCGGATATAAATACCCAACTTTTCCCCTGTCGGGAAATTTCCAAGTGTAGGATTTTTCCGAAGTTTAACGACGTTCTAAGTAGTGCAAGTAACGCGATGGACCCTCTAGAAGACAACAAACCTTAACTCGATTATGTGACCGTCTTGAACTGCCCTTTGAACCTTCGGGTTTGGGGCAGTACGGCGTGCCACATGTGAGGCGTTGGCTTGACCCTTCTACGGCTGGACCGTTGGTACTGAGGCACGAACTGAATGTTGTTAGACTTATTTCATGTGTTGAGCTGTATCGGGAAAACTTGGGTGTTTGACTGTTCGATCGAAAAGTTTAACATTTTCTAATTATCCGGAATGGGATACAATAATTGGAATTCACAAAGAGTTATGTGATAACTGAATGAATGTTATAAACATAGCAGTTTAGTCTCACTTGATCGGTTGCTACGGAATTTTGATGCGATCAAAAGTCTGTCGCAATCACGTAGCGTACGCGGATACTCGCCGGGTAAACTTAATAGACAGCCTCACTCCGTAGCCCCGACCAAGTGACTGTAGGAGAACCCCGTCGCCGAAAGCATCCGTTCGGGTGCTCGCGGTAGCGGTGTTCCGCCTTGGTGCACTTCGTCGACGGTATCAGGGGTGCGGCCGCCTACTAAAGTTTGCGACGAGCATTCGATCAGGATGTCGGGAATCTTGTTGAATTGCCCGACTTGATATTGAAAAGTGTTTTCGATTTTGAGACTAAAATGCGGGATTTATAAATGTTAGGCATGCGATGTCTAAGTAATTCATTTGGTCAGGCATGCGATGTCTGAGGTGGTTGCGGATTCCAACTGTTGTAGTTTTACACTTTCTTTTCTGTGACCGTAAGTGTAATATGTGATATCGCCGGTTTCGTTGCTATATGTCAACGACAATTGGGATGCGTATATTTACTTACGTTGATGACATGTGATGTTATGTGTTGCTGGATATGTTATATTGGATCGTCGTGTTTGAATAGCCGGGGTTTTTTATGTGAGATGAGTGTTTTTCATTTTCATTCATGTAAAAACTTGTATGTAATATTCTTTTATTGGGACACTTCCAGGTTGCGGAAGATGTCACCCTTTGTATATTATTTACTTTTCCGCACTAGGATAGACCCAAGGAGGGGAGCACAAGTAACCGGGTTCTGGAGTCCAGTAGGAGACCAACTCGAGGAGTCGAGTCCGGGTCTCCTAACTCTAGAATTGGTAGGGTTGCTTGCCGCTCTCGTAGGGGTCTAGGGGTGTGGGTTTGGCTATTCATCGCGACCGTGGAATCCGTGTTTTATACTGGCTCGTATTGAAAACACGGACGTCCTAGTATATCCAATATTTCATATGTTTCTTCTGCTGCGATATCTGTGATGTGATCATGTGATGTTCTGTGATAGATACTGTATATAGTATATATGATATATTATATATACGTTACTTATGTTTTACACCCGCGCTAGCCCTGCCCCGCTCTGCCGTTAGTTACCTAACCTAACGGTGCACGAGGGGACATCGAGGCGAATGCGGATGGCATAAGTGTACGTTGTATTTATCTGTGATGTTTAGGTACTTAAATGATGGGACTTCATTAATGTGATTAATGAAATAACAGAAACCTAAGATGTTGTAGAATCGAATTTCAAAATAAAACAGGTAGCTACAGTTCTTGCTTTGCACAGCGGTATATGTGATATATCCTGCACCTTATTCGATGAGGAAAGGACCGAGATCCTTTCACCGGGAGTGACTCCTTTAGCAATAACTGGCAGATGCTACACACTCGGTTTGTCTTTTGATTGATTTTAAGAGTTTTTGCTTTGCACAGTGATATATATGATATATCCCGCACCTCATTCGACGAGGAAAGGACCGACGATCCCTTCACCGGGAGTGACTCCTTTAGCAAAACTAGAAAAGCCTCAAAAACACTCCATTTTTAAAATCATTTGATTCTACAACGATATCAAGTTCATTACGCAATAGGTTTTCAGAAAAACCTGTCGTAGCCCTCCGTCATTTCAGATACGTACTAGTTAGTATTCGTGCAGCGGTTGTTTGGCCTCCGTCAAGGCGTAGTGTACGGTAGCTAACTAGTGCTTATCTGCTAGCATATGATGCGATTGGATTAGGGTATTCGTACGGCGTTGTTTGGCCTCCGTCAAGGGTCGTGCGGGTGGGTTTAATTCAATCAAGAAATGTACGGGTTGAACTTGACTAGCGGACTATGGGTTGTTTGGCCTCCGTCAAGGTCATAGGACTCTAGGGGCAAAATATTATCGGGAATTTCAAGTGTTGAAATTTGCAATGAGATTGCATACCTTCTATGAGATAGTTGGATCCCGATACCCGCTGCGAGTAAGAGTTACTACTGGGAGAGTTTTACACATTACAATTAGCCGATCAAGTAGGTGTCTAGAAAGGTGTTAACGGGGTTACGCCTCTGGGAAAATGAGGTTTACATTAATTAGGTTCGTGCGAAAGCATGGGGGACCTCCCTCAAAGTACCGACACTGGCCTGGCTGAAAGATTGGCGAACTTGTAGTGTGTAATTAATCCCGGCTAGTCTTTCCTTTTAGGGTTTGAAGGAAGATTTGATAAAAAGCAGTGGGAGCCATTCTGATTAGATAAAATAATAACCAATCTATTCTTGCAAGAGCGCACGCTGAGTGTTTTCTTCTCTCTCTCTCCAGGTAGCGACCATATCACGCCTTAATCAAGATAATAATACGGAATATTGACCGAACCCGCTTGTTATACTGAGCTGGGGAACGTTGGTCCCGCTCCAACTTATAATTGTTATAAGACAGAGCAGGAAATTGGGGATTACCAGAATTCCCGCGCCGCCCAAACGAAGAGAGTGCATGCTGATGCATCATCTTCGGGTGTGTTCATTACAAAGAACTGTTTCTCTGTATCCTCTACGTCCTGGGTATGTGATACCAGATCAGGATCCCAGATATGTAATATGTTACATAGGGCTACAGAAAGGTAGAGAACTGAGAACGGGTGATAAGTTTCATGAGGCAGAAAACGGGGCAAGTGTTGCAGCCAAGTCTGTTGGTCACTGTCACCCTGTATTACAAATACATTGATTCTGAACGAATGTTATTAGATACCGAACCTGTTATAAAAAATCATATCACTCTCTTTATTAGTAAAGAAATGATAAAATTTTGTATTGTTGGATAATGTTTTGAACATTTCCTATATCAAAAGTTGATCGGTTCAGGCACGTTATCTAAAAGCGTTGATGTTCTAAATCAAACTACAGTTCTTAGTATATGGATCACACACAAGAGGAAGAGTTCAGAAATGAACGAGTCCTTCTTGAGGTATTGTAGACTAGGTCATATCAATGCGACCCGACTAGCTGAAGTTACAGTTAGATGCATATTTAAATCAGTTTGAATTTACATCTTGTGAAACTTGCCAGTCATGTCACAGAGATAAGATGACCATAGCTCCGTTTACTGGAAACAGAGAAAGAGTTAATGAACTCTTGGGATGATACATGTTGATGTATGTAGGTCCCCTGTCTACACTTGCCAAGACCGGTTCTTTATACTTCATTACATTCTCTGATGATCTTTCAAGATTCAGACCCATGTTCCTGTTGAAACACAAGTCCGAACCTTTTGAGATATTCACAGAATATAAGACAGAAGTAGAGAACCAACACGGGTATAAGTATTATGTCCTTTGATATGATCAAGGAGGAGAATACTTGAGCACGGAATTCCTGGATTATTCTAAAGGAGAATGAGATTCTCTCTCAGCATTACTCCTCCGTATACACCATAGCACGATGGTATATCGGGGTGGAGCAATCACACCCTATATGATAAGGTGTGCTCTATGATGAGTACTACTGAGTTTCCTATTTTCCTTTTGGGAGTTATGCACTTGAGAAGCTGTATACCTATTGAATAGGGTTCTAATCAAATCAGTTGCCTACCACTTCATATGTGATATGATAAGGGAAGAGCCCATCTCTTAAGTTAGTTAAGATTTGGGGTTGTCCGGGCTATATCTAAAAGCATAATCCGGACAAGCTCGAGGCAAGGTCAGTTATGTAGAACTGAAAAGGTTCCAGCTATATAAACTACAGCAGATGATTTGAAAGAACCAAAGGATTCAGTAG
The DNA here is from genome assembly GCA_030015575.1 of Agapanthus africanus. Taxonomy (NCBI): domain Eukaryota; kingdom Viridiplantae; phylum Streptophyta; class Magnoliopsida; order Asparagales; family Amaryllidaceae; genus Agapanthus; species Agapanthus africanus. Next base: position 295,106,173 of record JASDDO010000029.1, read on the forward strand.
ATTCCAACGAACCTCGGCCTCTCCGCCGATCTAGTAGGGTTTCTCACCCACCTGAGAGATACTTCGGTTTCTCTATGACAGTGGGAGCGAGGATTGCATCATGAGATGATGACCCAACTAGTTTCGAGCTGGCCATCAGGAGTGTGACTCTGTAAGAATGGCTGGATGCTTAGCGATCTGAGATGGAATCCATACACACCAACAAAGTATGGACTTTGGTTGCTATATCTGAAGGGTTAAATCCCCATCAGGAGCAAGTATATCTTGAGAAGATTACTTGGTGTAGATGGAAAAGTTGAGACTTTCAAAGCTAGACTTGTTAAAAGTTTGCATCATTGACCAGGCGTGGATAATGATGAAACCTTTTCTAGTGGCTATGCTTAAGTCCATCCAGATCCTACTTGCCACGGCTACATACCATGACTACGATATCTGGTGGTTGGGTGTCATGACAGCTTTTCTAAATGATGTTTTAGAAGAGAGCGTCTATAAGTACACAGCCAGAGGGCCTCGTAGACAGTGGGAGCAGCGGAAACGTGTGCAAGATGCTTTATAGGATAAAGCAGGCATCGCGGAGTTGGAACATCTGTTTTGATGAATTAGTCAAAGAGTTTGACATCATCAAAATGGTAGATGAACCTTGTATATACAAAAAGGTAGTAGGGAGTATGGAGATGATCCTCGTAGAGTACGTGGATGACATACTCTTGATAGGGAAAGAGTTTCCTATGCTGCGCTCGGTCAATCTCCGGTTATCACAATGATTCTCCACATAGGATCAAAGTGATACCTACTAAATCCTGGGTTTTGGACCTATGAGATAGATCCAAATGGATGTTAGATACTCACTAGCTGTAGTGAGATGGTATCAATTGATCCTGGGGAGAATCACTGGAAGGGTTCCAGAGTGATAAGGACGACTGAAAGTCAGTCGCAGGCATTGTCTTAATCCTCAGTAGAGGGACGGTATGTTGGAAGAGTTCCAAGGTAGATACCGTGACATACTAGACGATAAAGGCAGGATACATCGCTACTTATGATGCTACCATAGAGGCAGTCTGGGTGTATATTGGTTCATGAGATGAACTACGTTCCAACCATTGTGAGACAATGGAGTTGTGGCTTGTGCCAAGGAACGCAGGTCCCATCAGTGATCCAGACATATTCTAAGGCAGTATCACTTGATCATGGAGATGGTTGATCTCCAGGGTGATCGAGGTTTGGAGAGTAGACTCAGAAGACAAACACAGTGGATCCACTCACAAAGGCCTGTTCCCAAAGAGAGACTTTTATGGGATGGTTGAGTATGAGATACTACAACCACTGCTACAGATGGCCCTAGTGCAAGTGGGAGATTGTTAGTTATATGTATGCCCTAGAGGCCATTACTGTACATTGGATGTATATTGTAGTGGATGCTGGGACATATATAGGGAGGACTTTCTTGCTCGACATGATAGTATGCTATCTGGTTACTCTTTACCTTAACGTGTACACTGACTTTCTCTCTGTTACATGTTGGTAAAGCCCTTAGGATGTGTACTTGACTACCGGGACTATGATGCAGATCATACTAGTGGGGACAGATAGTCTATAAGTATATCCTTCAAAGTCCCTAGTCGTGGGTGTATCGAGACGGGGCATCGATATACCAGAGTAGACTAGCGTATACCTTCTCGACCCATACAGATGGGCGATGGATGATCCCATATCCATTGGTGTTTGACATCAGAGATGATATACGGGTGCTCAGTAGAGACTGGGTACACTGGACGGACTCGCTGAGAACTCCCAGATGGTATTATACCTTACGTCAGATGGCAGTTCTCTGGTGACACTGGTACAGAGTAGTCTGTTGACCCGAGATCGTCATAGAGTCTTGTGTGGTTCCCACTGTGCTTTGATTTCCATCTTACCACGTCCAAGAGGGCATGCAAAACGGTGGTTTTTGGGTACAGTCCCGAGTCACATGGAGGCAATGAGCGATAGGAGGGGATTCGTCTCTCCCGGTATAGGGAGTTGATGTTGTGCTGTGTTCGATTGGCTATAACAGGAAATCCCTGGCCAGGGTTGCTGAGATTTACTGGTAAGTGTTACCAGTAGTTTCTCGAATTGTTATAGACCTCATATCGACACGACTTATCGAGCTATTGGGGTCTGACGTTTACCACCCCTAGGCGAGATATGCGACATATCAGACGATCAGACCGGACTGTACGGTAGTGTTACTGGTTGGATTCACTGGAGTGTGAGCGGGCTTGCTCGTCGATCTTCTGATCGCTCAATACCCGGGTGGCCGTTACGTTTAGCAGACCGCTTGCGGCTTGTGGGTGTTTGATATGATCATCACCTGCTGCCGGCGTATTGACGAGTCTTTAGAGTCCTACACAGAGGTTTCCTGGCTCAAGCGAAACGAAATAGGAGCGCATATGAGATATGTGCGGGACCGAGAATAATTCGTGTATATGATACCGTATTTTATTCTCGGGATGAATTTATCGATTGGTTGTATGCGATATAACCTAGTTATCGATTCAAGCGTTGATTCGATAATCCGATACATTGAATACTAGTCGGTTGTGTGTGACATGACCGGATCATTGAATCAAGTGTTGATTTAATGATTTAATGCATAATTATATATTTGATATATTACTTTGCACTAACTAGTATTGGTTCACTTTAAACGGATTTTCTCACTTGGTTTGTGCACATTGTATATGTGATATACTTTTGTACACATGATTGTATCATGTTTGATGATACATGCTTTTTGGTTAAGTGTAAAGAATTAAACCATGGTTAAGTTGGAAATTAGGGTTTTGTTTTATCCATTATTTATTCATTTATTTATTTTGGAAAATATTAAGCATAAAGAAATGAAATGGTGGCTAATTTTGGACTTGCATGTTGAAGCTTCATGAAGCTTTGACTTAGTCACCATTTTGTCTCATGCTTAACCCTAACCACTCCACTCAACCCTAGTTGATTCTCTACACTTCACCATGGTTAGATTATGATAAGCATTCCTTTTATTTTCTATTTTGAAATTATCTTATCATAACAATATTCATCTTCTTCTTCCTTTCTTCACTTGAAGAAAGCAAGCTCCATCAATGGTGATTGATGGAAATGAGTGAGAAATCCAATTATAAAGTCTACCCACTTCCTATTTCTTCATCCTCTACCTCTTGCCAAGTAGTAGAGTGTGTTTCCTTCACAAGTTTTCATGGCTTGGTGAAGGTGGAGCTTGATCTAGTGATGCTTCGACGTAGATCATCTTCGGCACGTTGTCGACGACCTAGCCCGGTCTTTTCTCCGATGAAACCACCGTGAGAGTCATGGTTCGATTTGGACAGCGGAGAGGACTTCATTGCGGAGCCGTGGAGGTGGAGCACCAGATCTACAAAGGTTGTATTTCCGTATTCTTATAGTTAAGTGTTAACTAGTTTACTTTTCGCCTAGAAATCTAGCCAACGGTCCGTAATCGGGTTTCTCGGCACCTAGAATTTTTGAAATTGGCATGGTTGATGGCTTGTGAGACCTCACTAGTGTGCCTTGGAACCCTACAATGGTTACACCCTCAACCATCACATTTACTTCCTCATCTTCATTCCGCATTTCTTCATCACCTCCTTCATCTTCTTCATCTCCATTCTCCACCATCGTCACTACCATTATGAAACCATCCCCCAAACCACCTCAAAACCACACAAAACCTTCACTAAAAATGTTCTTCACCTCATCCTACACACCATGGCATGATTAAGTTTGGGTTTTGAACTCCTTTGGCTATCCAAGAATTTTCTTGAGTTGTTTTTTGAGATAAAACTCCCTCATTAAACTATGTTTTAGTTTAGTTTGCCTTCACAATTTAGTTAGAGTTAGCTTAGATGCTTTATGTGTATGTTTTGAAAACTTAAGTTTTCTAGGGTGAGTTTTGGAAGATAAAATGAGTAGTAGTAATATAGTAGAGGGTTTAGTGAGTGTTTATTGGCCAATTAGTGACAGAATCCTTTACCTAGATGAGTTTAGAAGATTCAAAGACGAGTTTAGAATTTTCTGATGTCGGTTTTGTTGAACTTGTGGTGATCAAATGGAATCTGGAGCGACTCATGGACTCTGAAAACTATTTAGAGAATACAAAGAGATGTTTGGACTTGCAGAAGACCACCCTCGATGTTGGGTTACTGCAGCGCCCCGGCCATCAAACGATGGCCAAATGCGGAACAAAATTTTTCTAAACTGGCGCTACCATTACCCGATGTCCGGATCTACCCTAAACCCTAAACTAGCAAGCTATAAAAAGAAGTTAGAATGGTTATACCGAGTTGATTCATATCCTTCGTGAAGGGTTACACTAGCGCCCCGGCCAACTTCTGTGGCCAAATGCGGAATAAAATTTTATAGCGATAAAAAACTTGGCGCTAGAATAAAGACAAATCGGATCTTTACCATAAACCTAGTTAGCTTATTAGGGTTCTATCTACTATGATAGAAAGTATACCTAATGGAAACAAGTCCTTCGGGTCTTCGATCCTCTTCTTAAGCTCCTCGATGGAAGTAAGGATCGTGCTTGAACTTCGGCCTCCTTGCGTCAACGATGATCCACCCGAGAGCTCCAAACTTGAGCTAAACCTCTAACTTGAGGTAACTAGAATACTTAACTTGCTAATCTAAGTAGACTAGGGTGAGTAGAGTGTGATTTGAGTGGCTTAGTCTCATTAACCTTTGATTATCAACACATGATACATTAGGATTTGAGAGAGGGAGGAGGAGAGAACCATGAAAGAGAGTGAGAATGGAAAAAATGAGGAGAGTTCTCTTACGAGGAAAAAGAATAATAAGTTTTATTAGGATAATTGTGTTGGTTCATTTGATTTGATCATTATCATGTCATAATTAATGCTAAGCAAAATATCTTGTGCTCAACAAAAATATCTAAGTCAACAATGGTCAACAAGTCAAATGGTCAAACCAATTAACCATGACACAATTATCTCTAATAAAGATTAGTAAACAATTTTGTCCATCTCATTATGGTTTTAATCAAGTCAATGGTCAAAACCCTAATGAGGTGTCTCCTTCTCTGTCCCACTCAACCGTATATACATACCCGCATCCGTGTTCCGAGAAACACGAATACAATGAGACTAAACCAACCCAAAATCTAATACTAGGATCCGGTTTAAACCAAAGCCCACTAGTATTGACCGCTCGATTACCATACGCGCACAAGTACGCGTATGTGAACGAACCCTGTCGCAAAACCATACGACCTATAAATTGTTTCGCCCGAAGCTGGGAAACCCTCTGTGTGGGACTCTAAAGACTCGACAGTACTCTGGAAGTGGGTTTAACCACAAGCACGCCAGCGGCACTAGCTGTATGTAACGGCTTTACAGGTATCTGTCGAAAAGGAAAGCCGACGAGCAAACTCATTCGAACTTCTACTGAGCCTATCCGTGACAATATCCGCATAGTCCGGTCTCTTCGTTAAAGACTATCGCATACCAAGTCTAGGGGTGGTGAACATCAGACCCTAATAACCTGATAAGTCATGCCGATGTGGCTCAGGACCAATCCGGGAAACTACTGATCAACCTATCAGTAAATCCCAACTGTCTTGGCCAAGATCTTATTGTCCTGACCAATCGATCACTGCACGATATCAACTCCCAATACCGGAAGAGACGAATCCCCAACAATCACTCACTGCCTCTATGTGGCTCGGGACTGAATCCAACCAAAACCTGTTTGCACGACTCAGTAGAGCCGTGGTAGGGTAGTGATCAAAACTTAGTGGGAACTCACACGAGACAAATGCCGATCTCAGGTCCAAAGACTAACCTGTACACATGTCACCTGAGAACATCCATCTGACGATATAGTACCATCTGGAAGTTCTCAGCGAGTCCATCCAGTGTACTCACCCCCAGTAAGCACCTGTATACGATCTTAGGTGCATCAGACCAATGGCCGCGAGACCAACCATCCCCTGACGGGGCTAGAAACGTATACACTAGTCTACTCTGGAGTATCAATGCCCAGTCTCGATACTCCCGCGACTAGGGATCATTTAAAGATGTGCTTATGGACTACCCTGCTCTTACAAGTATGATCGCCATCACAACGTAGGTAGTCAAGCAAGATCCTACGGGCTTTATCAACATGTAACCGCAATATGTAATAACGAGTATGACATATGCCATGTTAAGATAAAGACAAATCATAATAGTATACTACCGTATCGAGTCTTTATCAATATGTGCAATCCAGATATAACAACAATAGAAATAAATACACATATCCTAACAAAGACAATTCAAATAATATATTATAAAACTGAGCAAGATTGTCATGTACATACATATCCCTGGCATCCATATGTATACATATACAATACTGGCCTACAGAGCATATATATCCAACAATCTCCCACTTGCACTAAAGGCCAGTAATTGGCGTATCGAATACCCAACGTCTGCACTAAGGCCAGTTGCTGGCGTACCGCATACCCAGCATCTCAAAAGTCGCTCTAACTATGCTTGAGGGAGAGCCTTTGTAAATGGATCCGCCGTGTTCTCTTTCGTATCAACTCTCCGGACCTCGATCTCCTGGCGATCTACGATCTCCCTGATCAGGTGATATCGCCTTAAGATGTGCCTGGATTTCTGATAGGTCCGTGGTTCCTTCGCTAAAGCTATAGCTCTATTGTTATCACAATATACAGGTATCGGATTAACAATGGACGGAACTACCTGAAGTTCAGCTATGAACTTCTTCATCCAGACCGCTTCTTTTGCGGCATCGCTTGCAGCAATGTATTTAGCCTCCATCGTTGAGTCTGCGACGGTGTTCTGTTTAGAACTCTTTCAACACACCGCCCCTCCGTTGAGGGTAAACACATAACCCGAGATAGACTTGCTGTCATCCTTGTCACTCTGGAAGCTTGAGTCGGTAAAGGACTCGACCCTGAGGTCTCCATTACCGTAAACCAGGAACATCTCCTTAGTCCTTCTCAGGTACTTAAGAATGTTCTTTACTGCTGTCCAGTGGCTCTCACCTGGGTCTGACTGATACCGGCTCACCACGCTTAGCGCGTAAGCTACATTTGGTCTTGTACACAGCATCGCATATATTATAGATCCTACCGCCGATACGTAGGGTATAATGCTCATGCGAACCCTCTCCTCGTCAGTCTTGGGAGACATCTCCTTGGAAAGGGTGATTCCGTGCAATGCGTGTATGTTACCGCGTTTGGAATCTTCTATACTAAATCTCTTTAGTATGGACTCTATGTACCTGTACTGCGAAAGTCCCAATAATCTCTTAGATCTATCCTTGTGGACCTTAATCCCCAGAATGTATGGGACATCACCTAGGTATTTCATGGAGAACCTTTGTGATAAGAATAGGTTGACCGATTGTAGCATAGGAATGTCATTTCCTATCAAAAGAATGTCATCCACGTACAAGACTAGGAACACGACAGTTCGTCCTACAATCTTCTTATATATATATGGCTCATCTTCGTTCTTGATGAAGTCAAAGTTTTTGACTGTTTCATCAAAACAGATGTTCCAGCTCCGCGATACTTGCTTTAATCCATAAATAGATTTAAGCAACTTGCACACCTTCCCACTGCTCCCACTGTCTACGAAACCTTCTGGCTGATCCATATAAACGCACTCTTCTAAACTTCCATTTAGAAAAGCCGTTTTTACGTCCATCTGCCAGATCTCATAGTCATGGAAAGCAGCAATGGCAAGTAGGATCCGAATGGATTTGAGTATAGTCACTGGAGAAAAGGTTTCGTCATAGTCCACACCTGGTCTTTGACGAAAACCTTTTGCAACGAGTTTAGCTTTATAGATTTCCACCTACCTATCTACACCAAGTTTCCTTTTGTAGATCTATTTGCATCCAACAGATTTTACCCTAAGTGGAGCAATATCCAAGGTCCACACTTTATTGGTGTACATAGACTCCATTTCAGATCGCATAGTATCCATCCACTTATCAGAGTCTCTACTGATAATGGCCTGCCTGAAACTAGTAAGATCATCTTCTTCCAAGATGCAATCCTCTCGATCCCCGTCTATGAGAAAACCGTAGTATCTCTCGGGCGGATGAGAAATCCTACTAGATCTTCGGAGAGGCTGAGGTTCGTCTGGGACTATTGAATCTTCTGCTTCCACCAAACCTTCAGTTATAGTTTGTCCCTCTGGAATTTCTTCCAGTTCTACCGTGCTCCCACTAATTTCTTTTGCAAGAAATTCCTTCTCCAAAATGACGGCGTGGCGAGCAACAAACACCTTCTGTTCCTCAGTGTGGTAGAACAGATACCCTTGCGAATGCTTAGGATATCCTACAAACTTACACAAAACTGACTGTGCCTCGAGTTTGTCCGGATTCTGCTTCTTTACATAAGCCGGACAACCCCATATCTTAATAAAATTAAGGTATGGTCTCTTCCGCTCCCACAGTGCATGTGGAGTGATAGGCACAGCTTTGATAGGAACTCTATTCAATACATATATTGCCGTTTCAAGGGCATATCCTCAGAATGAAAGAGGCAACTCGGTATTACTCATCATGGAGCAAACCATATCCAATAGTGTACGGTTCCTCCGCTCCGATACACCGTTGTGCTGTGGTGTATACGAAGGAGTAAGCTGAGAGAGAATTCCATTTTTTTTAGGTATTCTAGGAATTCCGTGCTTAAGTACTCCCCTCCTCTATCAGATCGGAGGATCTTAATACTTTTACCAGTCAGGTTCTCTACTTCGTTTCTGAATTCTTTGAATTTCTCAAAAGCTTCAGATTTGTTTATCATAAGATACACATACCCGTACCTAGAGAGATCGTCAGTGAATGTGATAAAGTACGAGAACCTACCCAGTGTATGTATAGACATTGGACCACACACATCACTGTGTATGAGTCCTAAGAGCTCTGCTGCTCTTTCTCCATATCCGGTGAACGGAGATTTGGTCATCTTTCTTTTGAGATAAGACTGACAAGTTTTATAAGATGAAAACTCGAACGTATTCAAGAGTCCATCTTTATGTAACTTACTTAGTCTTTTCTCTCCGTTATGACCAAGTCTACAATACCACAAGTAGGATTCGTTCATATCTGAACTCTTCCTCTTGCGTGTGTTTTGTACATTGAGAACTGTATTCTGATTTAGAACATAAATACCATTACACAGTGTACCTTCTGCAACCAGTACCTTATCAAGGTAAATGTTCATGATATTTCTATCAAGAACAAAGTTATATCCATCTTTATTAAGTAAAGAAACTGATATGATGTTGCAAACCATGGAAGGTACATAGTAGCAGTTGTTCAATATCATAGTATTGCCATTTGGCAATGCTAGGTGATATTCGCCGACGGCAGAAGTATCAACCTGTGCTCCGTTCCCCACTGTGAGGGACATATCAGCAGGTCCAACCATCCTATTTTTTCTCAGTCCCCGTAATAAATTACAGATATGAGATCCTGATCTGGTATCGAGTACCAAGGAGGTAGGACTGACCGAAAAACAGTTCTCAATAACGATAACACCTGAAGAAGACGCAATATTATGTTTCTTCTTCGATGGGGTCATCAAGGAATTCAAATAATCCTCTTTCTCTTGCTCATACTTATGACTGTTGTCATAGGTCAGAGTCGAACCGACGTTCCCCAGCCCCGAATAAGAATTCGGATCGGTCAAGCGATACATTTTATTATCTTGATTAGGGTGTGAAATGGTTGCTACGTGGAGAGAGAGAAAGAAAACACTCAGCGTGCGCTCTTGCAAGATTAGATTGCTTATTAATTTATCTAATCAGAATGGCTCCCACTGTTTCCTCGAATTCTCCTTCAAACCATAAAAGGAGAACTAGTCAGGATTAGTCGCACGTCACAATACTTGCTTAACCTTTCAGCCAGGCAAGTGTCGGTACTTCGAGGAAGGTTTTCCAATACTTTCGTGAAGTTCCTTAGTTATATAACCTCTTTTCCCTGGAGGCGTAGCCCCGCTAACACCTTTCTAGACACCTACTTGGTTTATAGTATTGATTGTTTAGTGAAAAAATGTCCCGAGAGTAATCCTACTTATCAGTAGGATCGGGATCCAACTATCATTGTGTGATGACCTAGATGGAATCCACTCTAGTCACCATACTCCAGAAGGTCTGCTAAATCTGCAAGTTTCCTGTATGTTTGGAACTCCCGATGTGGTTTTTTCCCCTAACGACCTATAAACTTGACGCTTGCTAACAAGTCATAGGCCACTAGTCAAGTTCAACCCGTCATTGTCCTGGATTAACTCGAACCTACCCGCACAAACTCTTGATGCTTGCCATCAAAGCAGTATGACTGTCTCGATTAATCGCATATCTATGCAACAGATAAATATCACTCAGCTACCGTTTACTGTGTCTTGACGCTTGCCAACAAACACATCATGAATACTAGATGGTACCCATCTGAAATGACGGAGGGCTACGGCTGGGTTTTTGGCGAAAAACCCATTAACATAATGAACTTGATATCGTTGGAGGAACCTGAGTGGTTTTACAAAAATATATATAGTGGCGAAATCTTTTGCTAAAGAGGTCACTCCCTGTGAAGGGATCTCGGCTCTTTCCTTGTCGAATGAGGTGCAGGATATTCCAAAATGAATACCACGATGCAAAGCAAAAAATAATCGACTATAGTGAAGTTATTATGTTGACGCAAACTTTTACTCAAGGGGTCACTCCCGATGAAGGGATCTCGGCCCTTGCCTCGTCGAATGAGGTGCTGGATATTCATAACTGAATATCACCATGCAAAGCAAAAGAGAATGTCTGTAATGTCAGTTTTTTAAAATATAGTTCCAACAACATCTTTTAGGTTTATTATCTTGCATTAATCAAAATTAATGCGGTCCCATCATTTTAATCCCATCACACTAAAAAAGAATGAAAATACAATGTACGTATATGCCATCCGCATTCGCTACTGGGCCCCGTCATCACCCGTTAGGTTACTTAACTAACGATAGGGCGGGGGCTGGACTAGCGCGGGTGCAAAACACATACAACATCTACTAGTATATATATAAGTATATATAACATTCGTCCTAGGCATGATAATAAGCAACATCACAGAATCACAGCCAACAATACAGAATGGTGGATAATCTTGGAGCCTCAGGTTTCATTTGAGCCACAAATAAAACCCGATGTTCCCGGTCGTGTGGATAGACTGTGCAATGAAAACCTGTACCCCCTACGAGTGCGGCGAATAGCCCTCCAATTCTAGAATGAAGCCCCTTCCGTCTCAACACCATGAGATACGAGCTTGTTGCCTTCTAGAACCCGGCTATTCGTGCACTCTTCCGCGGGGTAATCCTAATACAGAAAAAGAAAATAATATGTACAAACGGTGACATCGACCTCAACCCGGTCGTGCCCCAAAATAATATACAACCCGGCAAAGACGGCAGTCCACATGTCGGACGCTCGCCCCGCAATAACAAATGTACACATGAATATAAACTGTATTTCTAACATTGCACCACATGCTATCCACCATGACAATCCAACCACAATCACAGCACACGCACGAAACATCAACGCGAATGTCACGTTCGCAAACCCTTCTAAAAGAACATATAGTAATCAGATGAGTTTACCGATCAAGTGACATTCACGGTCGCAGATAAAAGTGAATGTACTGTAAACAATTAAACAGTGTTAAATTTAACGATTTCGAGACACTCCAAATTGCCCCGTACAGAAAACAGCAGAGAATCAAACTTGGGCAAAAAACAAACAACACCAGAAACCCAAACTTCACTGGATGAGAACACAAACCAAAGCACGACACAAATCTCCAAAAGAAAATCGAGGAAGCCGGTTTTTGGTGGGTTCTAGATGGCCAAAAAGTGCTGCAATTGTGTCGTTTTTGTTCAGTGTTTATCTCACAGTGTAAATATCACTCTGCAGTTGTTTAAAAAAATTTTGAAGCCTTTTAAAAATCGACAGAAACTGCAGTTTGGGTTTTGATGTTACGGGGTCGTTTTGGTTTCGTTGTTTTAACATTTTTTAAACTTGCTAATCTAGGGTTTATGGGCTTGCTCTGATACCATGAAGGGTTACACTAGCGCCCCGGCCAACTTCTGTGGCCAAATGCAGAACAAAATTTTTATAGCGATACAAAACTTGGCGCTAGAATAAACACAAACCAGATCTTTACCATAAAGCTAGTTAGCTTATTAGGGTTCTATCTACTATGATAGAAAGTATACCTAATGGAAACAAGTCCTTCGGGTCTTCGATCCTCTTCTTAAGCTCCTCGATGGAAGTAGGGATCGTGCTTGAATTTCGGCCTCCTTGTGTCAACGATGATCCACCCGAGAGCTCCAAACTTGAGCTAAACCTCTAACTTGAGATAACTAGAATACTTAGCTTGCTAATCTAAGTAGACTAGGGTGAGTAGAATGTGATTTGAGTGGCTTAGTCTCATTAACCATTGATTATCAACACATGATACATTAGGGTTTGAGAGAGGGAGAATGAGAAAACCATGAAAGAGAGTGAGAATGGAAAAAATGAAGAGATTTCTCTTATGAGGAAAAAGAATAATAAGTTTTATTAAGATAATTGTGATGGTTCATTTGATTTGACCATTATCATGTCACAATTAATGTTAAGCAAAATATCTTGTACTCAACAAAAATATCTAAGTCAACAATGGTCAACAAGTCAAATGGTCAAACCAATTAACCATGACGCAATTATCTCTAATAAAGATTAGTAAACAATTTCCTCCATCTCATTATAGTTTTAATCGAGTCAATGGTCAATACCCTAATGAGGTGTCTCCTTCTCTTTCCCTCTCAACCGTATATACATACCCGCATCCGTGTTCCGAGAAACACGAATACAATGAGACAAAACCAACCAAAAATCTAATACTAGGATCCGGCTTAAACCAAAGCCCACTAGGTACAACCGCTCGATTACCATACGCGCACAAGTACGCGTATGTGAATGAACCTTGTCGCAAAACCATACGACCTCTACATCGTTTCGCTCGAAGCTGGGAAACCCTTCGTGTGGGACTCTAAAGACTTGACAGTACTCTGTCAATGGGTTTAACCACAAGCACGCCAGCAGCACTAGCTGTACGTAACGGCTACCCAGGTATCTGTCGAAAAGGAAAGCCGACGAGCAAACTCGTCCGAACTCCAACTGAGCCTATCCGTGACAATATCCGCAAAGTCCGGTCTCTTCGTTAAAGACTATCGCATACCGGGTCTAGGGGGTGGTGAACGTCAGACCCTAATAACCTGATAAGTCATGCCGATGCGGCATAAGACCAATCCGGGAAACTACTGATCAACCTATCAGTAAATCCCAACTGCCTTGGCCAAGGTTTTATAGTCCTGACCAATCGATCACTGCGCGATATCAACTCCCAATACCGGGAGAGACGAATCCCCAACAATCGCTCACTGCCTCCATATGGCTCGGGATTGAACCCAACCAAAACCTATTTGCACGACTCAGTAGAGCCGTAGTAGGGTAGTGATCAAGTTTAGTGGGAACTCACACGAGACAAATGCCGATCTCAGGTCCAAAGACTAACCTGTACACATGTCACCTGAGAACTTCTATCTGACGATAGGTATAGTACCATCTGGATGTTCTTGGCGAGTCCGTCTAGTGTACTCACCCCCAGTGAGCACCTGTATACGATCTTAGGTACATCAGACCAATGGCTGCGGGACCAACCATCCCCTGACGGGGCTAGAAACGTATACACTAGTCTACTCTGGAGTATCAATGCCCAGTCTCGATACTCCCGTGACTAGGGACCATTTAAGGATGTGCTTATGGACTACCCTGCTCCCACAAGTATGATCGCCATCACAACGCAGGTAGTCAAGCAAGATCCTACGGGCTTTATCAACATGTAACCATAATATGTAATAACGAGTATGACATATGCCATGTTACGATAAAGAAAAACCATAATAGTATACTACCGTATCGAGTCTTTATCAATATGTGCAAGCCATATATAACAACAATAGAAATAAATACACATATCCTGACAAAAACAAGTCAAATAATATACTATAAAACTGAGCAAGATTGTCCTGTACATACATATCCCTGGCATCCATATGTATACATATATAATACTGACCTCTAGGGCATATATATCCAACACTTCGGTCTTCAACCATCATCCCCAAGCTCCTAGTGGCTCCTTGATCGAATTTGGTTGCCGGTTTTCCTCCATCTACGATGATCCACCTGAGGGAAACGGTGCAAGCTTCAGCCTCGTCGAGCGAGAAAACCGATGCTCCAAGGTTGCTAGCAATGGAGAGCGGAGGTGTAGAAATGTGTCACCATAATTTTCTCTCATCACATATGCTCAATGAGCAACTCAAGAAGATGAAGGAGGTGAGGAAACATGTGGCATGGGCAACTAAAGAAAGTGGCTAAGTGTTTTCTCCAAGTGAGAAATGAGTGAGTGAAAAGAGCAAGTGAAGAATCAAGTGAGGAAACAAATGAGCAACCCCACTCCAAAAAATGTGGCTGCTCCCTCTCTCATTCTCAATCAACCAAAGAAAAATATCTCATCAATTTTACCAATAAACAATTGCATGCCATACCTCTCTACATGCTCAAGTCCATGCTCATGCCGCCTCACTCCTCCACCTCATTTGTGAAACAAATGAATTTCCTAAAAAGGAAAATCATACAAATGAGGTGTCCACTTCTAGAAGCTATTTCGTATAAATATGGAATACAACCCGGTACATGTATCGAAATACATATATACGTATTCGTACAAAAATACGAATAGCTAAGAGAGAAAATGAATAGGGAACAATAATACTAGAATACATATATATAAATACATATATAATTTATTAAATTAAAACCAGATTTAATAATCCAGCTCAATCTTATGCCGCTAGTATTATCAACCGTCCGATTAAAGTCTTTGCAGCATGTGCACATATTTAATCGGACACCTGTATGTACCAACATACGTCATCTATACCATATTTCCTGAATCGTGAAAACCCTTTGTGTGGGACTCTAAAGACTCGTCAATACGCTGGCAGTGGGTTTAACCACAAGCATGTCAGCGGCACTAGCTGTACGTAACGACTACCCAGGTATTGAGCGAATGGGAGGCCGACGAGCAAACTCATCCTGAATCCCTACTGAACCTGATAGTGACAATATCCGTACAGTCCGGTCTGTTCGTCTAAGAGTATCGCATATTGAGTATAGGGGTGGATAAAGTCAGACCCCTAACAACGTGGCATTTAGTGTCGGCATGAAACCCATCACCACCTGAGAAATTATCGATCCTGGATCGATAATTCTCGTCCACCATAGCCACAGATTTCTGGTGATGGCCACCCGTGCACAACGCGACACCAACCCCCAATACCGGGAGGGACGAATCCCCGACGATCCGATCACTGCCTCCATGTAGCTTGGGACTGTACCTAACTAAAACTTGTTTACACGACTCCTTTGAGCTGTGGTAGGATAGTAATCAAACCACAGTGGGAACTCACACGAGATAAATGATGATCTCAGGTCGACAGACTAACCTATACACATGTCACCTAGGAACTGCTATCTGACAATAGGTATAATACCAACTAGCAGTTTCACGGCGAATCCGTCCAGTGTACTCATAACCCAATGAGCACCTGTATACTATCTTAGGTGAACAACTAACACCAATGGCTTGTGAGACCTGGCCACCGCCCCTCGTCGGGGTCTTGATCAGTATACACTAGTCTACATTGGAGTATCGATGCCCAGTCTCGATACTCCCATGACTAGGGACATTTAAGGATGTGCTTATAGACCCCCAGCTCCCATGTATATGATCGCCATCATAATGCTAGTAGTCAAGCAAGAATCTTATGGGCTCTATCAACATGTAATAGTGATGATAAAGACAAACCAGATAGCATACTATTATCTCGAGTAAGACTGTTCTACCGGTATAGGTTCTCACTCAATCATCATAATCACCTACCCGCGACTATGATAATTGCCTTAAGGGCACTATAGCCAACAATCTCCCACTTGCACTTAAGGCCAATTATTGCGGTGTCGCATACTCACAGCTCGTGTGATACCGAACACCCAACTTCTCTATTAATAAGTTTCACAAAGACCGTTTGCGAAACTATTGCGTTCGAGAAATAGCCTCAGTGAGTGGATCCACTCCAATATTTCTTTCTGTATCTCTCTATATCTCAACTTCGCGGAGAAAACTATCTCCCGAAATGAGTAATACCTGTCTTGGAATTTGTCTGGATATCTGATGGGACCCAGTTCACAAATGAACTCCAAATCCAACGAACTTCTTAGACTGTATTATCCACTGAATTTAATCAGTATCCTGTGCCATGCCTTTCCTCAGTATCCGCTTGGACCACTTGTCCAATATACTGTCCCTCAAAAGAGGGAAAACTATAACTCTAACAGCCACTCTGTCATCCATGTCATCTTGGAAGCCTGAAATGATAACTGTCTCCCGAAGGAGGTTGCCATTACCATATCCCTACAACATCCATTTATGTTCATAAACTGCTTCCCAACGTTTCTCCAGGATTGGATTAATATATCTGCTTATTGCAGCTAGTGCAAAAACAATATCTGGTATGGTACTTGACATTTCATGATCAACTCAATTGCCTAAGTAAGTGATATGCTAATCATGCAGATCTCTCTCCCCTTTAGTCTGTAAGACACCTTTAGAGAGATATACATCCAACACTGCAGGTACACCACCATGCCAGGAGTTGTCCATTCTAAAATACCTTTAGAATAATGTCAAAGTACCCAGACTAGGATACTTCCCAAATCTAGATCTAAAACCATAGATCTAATCACCAGAACCCTGCTATTATATCCAAATCTTATGTGGAGAAACCACCTTGTGACAACCACAGTATAACCGATCGTAGTATAGGAATATCTCATCCTATCAAGTGCATGTCATCCCAATACCTGGACATCACTCTATACTACTTTCTTAGCAGATCCATCTCCTATTCTGCTGAAGTCAATGCCTATGATTGTCACATCAAAAATACATGATCTATTTCCGCTATACCTGCTATAGTTTATAAATAGACATAAGCTACTTGCCCACTATGCTTCCGTTGCTCCCACTGACTACAACAACCCTCTGTGCACTTCTAAAGCTAGTTTAGAACGACGCTATACTCATCCTCCTGCCTGGTCTTATAGTCTAGAACAACAGTAATGACAGGTCTAGGTAAATAAGAACCTCCCTGTCACCGTCTCTGAGAAAACCGAAGTACCTCTCGGGTGCCTGAGATTACCCACCAAAATCTGCGGAGTGGTTAATGGAATGTCAAATCCAATTGAATTCTTAGGTTCTATTAAATCTTCAGTGGTCGTTTGTGGTTCTGGAATCACTTCTAGTTCTACCATACTCCCACTTCTGTTTTCTGGAAAAGAAATTCCATTTTATTAAAACTGTGGCGAGTCAAGAGTAATATAAATATTGATCTTCTTGATGGTAGAAAGTTAACCCTCGTCAAAGCCCGGGACAACCCACAAACTTCCATTACTGAAACGTGCCTTGAGTTTATCCGGATTCTGGTTTTAAGTATCAGCCGGACAACTCCCTATACCTTAACATTGTTAAGATATAAATTGATTCTATATATATCCAATATAGAAACAAAAACACTAGTTTAATTGGAACCAGATTCAAAATCATGCAGCTGTCTACAGTGCATATCAACCAAATGGAAGGAGGCCATTCAACATTACTCAACTAGGAGTGCATCCATATATGAGTAACCCTAAAGAGAAGCAAGTTCTCAAAACCATTACTATCAACGAAATTCCAAACACAAATATCTACATCTTCGATAATCTCGAAGAATCCTGATACTTCCAACAAATGGTTCTCTACTTTATTCTTATACCTATAACTTCTCAAAATCTAAACCTTATATTTCAACGAAATACTTGTCTAGAACTAGAGAAGTTATGAGTAAACAGAATATAGTACGAGTACCAACCCCGTTGTCCTAATAGACACTGGACAACATACAATTCTTTGTATAAGTCCCCTGAGTTCAATAACTCAAACCATGTGCGTCGTAGATTGAAAAACTGTACTATGGTTAAGAAGAATTACACCGCCGTTGAATGCATCTTACCTAATCACCAACTGATATAGGTAAATGTCACAGACATAATATCAAAAAGTTATATCTCACTTTATAAAATAAACGTACAGATATATCAGTTTGAAATTGGTGCATAATAACGGATATTCAAAACCAAATATTTGCCATCCGGCAAAAACCAGATGATTTCCTCAAATATCACCAATTACAACGAATTCCGATATAATGAGGATCTAATCACCCAATTCCTAATATATTACTCCCACTCACCATCCGTAATAACATACAGATGTGAGAAATTGATCTGGTAAACACATACCCTGGGGTTAGATTCCAATGGAGAAAACATTTTTCAATTAATATCGCAGAGTGAAACTGAAACATGAAAATATTTCAAAAGGGGTTAATTGGTATTTCTAGTAACGCCTCATTCACTATCCTGATTTATGACAGTAACCATATATTTACCTGCCCTCACTCCAATCCTTTTATTATTTCTTTACTTATTACCTTCTGTACACCTTCATTAGGCTAATTGGTTTTCTTCTTTCCCCACCCTTTGGCACTAGCCTATGATTTGGATGAAGCCTATCCAATATGTGCAATAGGTGTATTCTCCTAATCCTAGGAGCCTTCTCAATGTGAGAGAAGGTAATGGGAAAAGACATCTGAATAATCCTATTCAATTTCTTCTGAACCGGAAACCATCCTCGAATCTGGAACGAATTCCTTCGAGTTCGTATATAACTATACGATGGCATATCCAATAGGAGTGGATATCCGTAGTGATACGGAGTGTTCTGGAGAAATCCAAAGTAGATGTGAGAGTGGCAGGGGTATACACGGTTTTGTCATGAATGATGGTGGTCGCAATTTTCTTTTCCCTTAATCTAATCCCTTTATATGTCTTTACTTATTACCTTCTGTACACCACACTTAGGCTTAATTGGTTTTCTTCCTTCCCTACCTATCGGCACCTGCCTATGGTTTGGAAGAAGACTATCCAATAAGCTTAATAGGTGTACCCTTTCCTAATCCTAGGAGCCCTTACAACCTGAGAGAAGGTAAAGAGAAAAGACAACCGAATAATCTTATTCAATCTCTCCAGAATCAAAATCCATCATCGAATCTGGAACAAGTTCCTTCGAGTTCATATGTAACTATACGATGGATTTATCCAATGGAAGTGGATGTTCGTAGTGATACAGGGTGTTCTGGAGAAATGCAAAGGTGATATAGAAGTGGCAATGATGTATGCGACACCGTGACATTCCAAAAGCTAAAGTGTTTTAAGAAGGTTCGGTTAACTTGGTTCATGAGTTTCAGTCAAGGGTCGAGCCATGGTCGCTGCCAAAAAGAGAGAGAAAAGAAACACTCTGCGTACACTCTAAGCTAGATCAGCGTGGTTAATCACTTTATCTAATCAGGATGGCTCCCACTGTTTCCTCGAATTCTCCTCCAAACCCAAAAGGAGAATTAGTTGGAATCACCCGAGAAGTAATCCTACCCATCAGTGGGAATCGGGATCCAAATATCATCGCATGATAACTTGATGGAAGCTACTCAAGTCACCACACTCTAGAAGGTATGCACAAGCCTGACAAGTTTCCTGCATGTTTGAAACCCCCGATGTGATTTTTACCCCTAGGACCTAAGTGACCTTGACTAAAGATCAAAATGTCAAAAAGTCCTAGTCAAGTTCTACCCGCCATTATCTTGATTGCATTAGACCCACCCGTACGAGCCTTCACTAAAGATCAAAATGATTGCACGACTGTCCTAATCAATCGTATATCCATGCAACGGAAAATCATTACACAGCTACCGAACACTACGCCTCGACTAAAGATCGAAATGCGTAGCGCGAATACTAAGCACTACCAATCCGAAATAAAGGAGGACTACGGATGGTTTTTGGAGAAAAACCTTTAATGTAATGAACTTAATATCGTTGAAGCAACCGAGTGATTTTATAAATTTATAGTGGCGAAAACTTTTGCTAAAGAGGTCACTCCCGGTGAAGGGATCTCGTCTCTTTTCTCGTCGGATGAGGTGCAGGATATTCTAAACTGAATACCACGATGCAAAGCAAAAGAAAATGACTATGGTGAAGTTATTACGTTGACGTAAACTTTTACTCAAGGGGTCACTCCCGATGAAGGGTTCTTGGCCCTTGCCTCGTAGAATGAGGTGCTGGATATTCATAACCGAATACCACTATGCAAAGCAAAAGCGAACGTCTGTAATGTCCGTTTTTTTAAAAACTTGGTTCCAACAACATCATATATAGGTTTGTTTTATCCTTGCATTGATAAGAATTAATGCAGCCCCGTCAATTAATCACACCAGAAAAGAATGAAAATATATGATGTACGTATATGCCATCTGCATTCGCCACTGGGTCCCGTCATCACTCGTTAGGTTGCTTAACTAACGACAGAGCGGGGATTGGACTAGCGCGGGTGCAAAACATATACAACATCTACTAGCATATATATAAATATATATAACAATCGTCCCAGACATGATTAAAGCAACATCACAGAAGCAACACAGAATGGTGGATAATCTTGGAGCCCCGGGTTTCATTTGAGCTGCAAATGAGACCGACATTCCTTATCGTGTGGATAGCTTGTGCAATGAAAACCTAGACCCCTACGAGCAGGGCAAGTTACCCGCCAAAACCAGAAGTGAGGCAACCCCCTTCAACAACATGAATGGGCCACCCAGCACTTCACGGAATCCGGTAACTTGGGCACCCCTCTGTGGGTCAACCTATACCTTCTACGAGTACGACGAATAGCCCGCCAATTCTAGAGTAAGGTCCCCTCTGTCTCAATGCCATGAGATGCGGACCCGTTGCCCTCTAGAACCCGGCTATTCGTGCACTCCACCGCGGGGTAATCCTAGTACAGAAAAGAAAATAATATATAAGGGTGATATTGACCTCAACCCGTTCGTGCCCCAAACAAATAATATACAAACTGGCAGAGACGGCAGTCCACATCTCGGACGCTCGCCCCGCAATATCAAATGTACAAATGGAACTAAATTGTACTAACATTGCACCAAAGCTATCCACCACGACGATCCAGCCAACAACACAGCACAACATAGAATATCAACGTGAATGTCACGTTCGCAAACCCGTCTAAAAGAACTATAGTAATTAGACAAGTTGTACCGATCTAATGACATTCACGGTCACAGATAGTAATGTAAGTACTGTAAACATTTAAACAGTGTTAAATTATCGACTTTGAAACACCCCGAATTGCCTCAGAACAAAAGTCAACACTATATCCAAACTGGGCAAAACAAGCAATACCACTGAACCAATATTCCAGAGACTAGACCACACCCAAAATACGAATCCCAAACTCACTCCCCAGGCCGGCCGGCTCGGAAATTTTGAGCATGTACTCGGGTCAAATTGGGAACGGGTTTGTATTTGGGGTATGTTTTAGTTGTCGCCTAAATAGCCTTCTAAAGTTGCTTAAATTTTTTTTTGAAGACTTTAAAAATCGACAGAGACTGGAATGTGCAGTGCACTGTTTCGGAGTTGTTTAGGTTTCGATATTTTAATATTGTCTAAACAAGGTAGGTTAGGGTTTAAAGGCTATCTCTGATACCATATTGGGTTACTGCAGCGCCCTGGCCATCAAACCGTGGCCAAATGCGGAACAAAATTTTTCTAAACTGGCGCTACCATTACCCGATGCCCGGATCTACCCTAAACCCTAAACTAGCAAGCTATAAAAAGAAGTTAGAATGGTTATACCGAGTTGATCCATGTCCTTCGGTCTTCAACCATCATCCCTAAGCTCCTAGTAGCTCCTTGATCGAATTTGGTTGCCAGTCTTCCTCCATCTACGATGATCCACCTGAGGAAAACGACGCAAGCTTCAGCCTTGTCGAGCGAGGCAACCGACGCTCCAAGGTTGCTAGCAATGGAGAGTGGAGGTGTAGGAATATGTCACCATAATTTTCTCTCATCACATATGTTCAATGAGCAACTCAAGAAGATGAAGGAGGTGAGGAAACATGTAGCATGAGCAACTAAAGAAAGTGGCTAAGTGTTTTCTCCAAGCGAGAAATGAGTGAGCGAAGGGAGCAAGAATCAAGTGAGGAAAAAAAATGAGCAAGCCCACTCCAAAAAATGTGGCTACCCCCTCTCTCATTCTTAATCAACTAAAGAAAAATATCTCATCAATTTATCCAATAAACAATTGCATGCCATACCTCTCTACATGCTCAAGCCCATGCTCATGCCACCTCACTCCTGCACCTCATTTTGTGAAACAAATGAATTACCAAAAAAGGAAAATCATACAAATGAGGTGTCCACTTCTAGAAACTATTCCGTAAAAATACAGAATACAACCCGTGTTAGTGTATATGCCCTAGGTCCATTATTGTATCATACTAGGTTGTATATTACTTAATGGAAGCTTGGGATATTCACAGTTGTATATACAGTCTTGCTAAAAATGGTAGTATGCTACTTGGTTTGTGTCTACTTTAATATATACATATGTTTCTTGTAACGTATCACTTATACATATTAGTAGAGCCCATAGGTTCTTTGCTTGATTACCAGCGTTGTGATGGCAGTCACACTAGTGGGGGCTGGGTAGTCTATAAGCAACGTCCTATACATGTCCCTAGTCGTAGGATTATTGAGACAGGGCATCGATACTCCAGAGTAGACTAGTGTGTAAGCTTCTCATCCCAGTTTGGGATATGGTCTGTCCCACAGCCATCAGTACGTCGTACTGGAGATAGTATACAGGTGCTCGTTAGGTTACGGGTACACCGGACAGGACTCGCATAGGAACTGTTGGTTGGTATTATACCCGTTGTCAGTTAACAGTTCCCAGATGACATGAGTACAATATAGTCCGCAGACTTGACACTGCTACTTCGCCTCGAGTGTGTCCCACTATTCTTAGATTGCTACCCTACCACGGCTCAAAGGAGTCATGCAAACAGGTAGCAGTTGGGTGCAGTCCCGAGCACTTGGAGGCATTGGCGGTTAGACAGGATTCGTCTCTCCCGGTATTGGGAGTTGATATCGCGCTGTGTCAGAGAGCCATTACACAAAGTCCCTGGCCAGGGCAAGCGAGATTTACTGGTAGGTTCCAGTAGTTTCTCAGGGTGTAATGGGCTACGCTCCGATACGACTTATACCGCTATTAGGGGACTGACGCTTGCCGCCCCCTAGGCTCGATATGCGATAGTCTTAGACGAACAGACCAGACTGTACGGAGATTGTCACATCAGGCTCAGTAGGAGTTCAGATGGGTTTCCTCATCGGCCTTCTTATCGACATCTACCCGGGGACCGTTACGTACAGCTAGTGCCGCTTGTGGTCTGCGGTTAAACCCATTGCCAGCGTAGTGTCGAGTCTTTAGAGTCCCACACAGAGAGTTTTCCTGCTCCAGGAGAAACGATATAGTGGTCGTATGGTTTTACGACAAGGGTTCGGACGCATACGTGTTTAAATGCACGTACGACGTTCGGACAGGTTTTACTAGCCGGTTTTGGTTTAAGCCAGATTCTAGTATCGGGTTATTGGATTTATACAGTCTAAAGTTTTTCCGTGTTTTCACGGATTGGAGGGGCGTTCTCATAATTTTCTGGGAAGCTTTTAGAAGCATGGTGACTTGGGGGTTAAGGTGGCATAAGCATTTATTGCTTAATGACTCATTTGTGTGATTCATCCTTAAAGTTAATGCTTCATTTATTGAGCTTATGACTGTAGGGTTCCTAGGCACACTAGTGAGGTCTCACAAGGCATCAACCATGCCAATTTTAAATTTTCTAGGTGCCGAGAGACCCGACTACGGATCGTTGGCTAGATTTCTAGGCGAAAAGATAACTAGTTAACAATTAACTAATGGGAAAACGGAAATACAACCATTGTAGATCCGGTGCTCCACCTCCATAGCTCCGCAACGAAGTCCCCTCCGCTGTCCAAAAGGAATCCGGACTCCAGCGTCGGCTTCGTCGAAGAATAAGCGAGCTAGGTCGTCGATGTCCATGCCGAAGATGATCTACGTCGAGGCATCGCTAAATCAAGCTCCGACTTCACCAAGTCAAGAAACTTATGAAGAAAACACACTCTACTACTTGGCAAGAGCTAGAGGATGAAGAAATAGGAAGTGGGTTCAATTTAGAATTGGATTTCTCACTCTTTATCATCAATCACTATTGATGACCTAAGCTTTTCTTCTTGAGTTCAAGGAAGAAGAAGAAGAAAAATGATATGATAAGTTAATTGAAAAAGAAAAGAAAATGAATTCTTATCATAAAATTAACCATGGTCAAGTGTAGAGACTAAATTAGGGTTAGTGGGAATGGTTAGGGTTAATGATGAGATAAGAATGGTTGACTTGATCAAAGCTTCATGAAGCTTCAACTAAAGAACAAATAAAGCCACCATTCTTTTCTCTTTTCCATTTATTTTCCAAAATGTATAAACAAATAAATAAATGAATAAATAAGTAATGGAAAATAAAACCCTAACCACTCTCACAACCATGGTTTAATCTTCACACAAAACACAAGTTAGCATGCATCATCAAACATGATACATACAAGTGCACAAAAATATATCACATATACAATGTGCACAATCCAAGTGAGAAAATCCGTTTAAAGTGAACCAATACTAGTTAGTGCAAAGTAACATATCAAATATATAATTATGCATTAAATCATTAAATCAACACTTGATTCAATGATCCGGTCATGTCGCACACAACCGACTAGTATTCAATGTATCGGCTTATCGAATCAACGCTTGAATCGATAACTAGGTTATATCGCATACAACCTTTCCGATACATTCATCGCGAGAATGGAATGCGGCATCACATACACGCATTATTCTCGGTCCCGCACATATCTCATATGCGCTCCTATTTCGTTTCGCTTGAGCCAGGAAACCTCTGTGTGGGACTCTAAAGACTCGTCAATACGCCGGCAGCAGGTGATGATCATATCAAACACCCACAAGCCGCAAGCGGTCTGCTAAACGTAACGGCCACCCGGGTATTGAGCGATCTGAAGATCGACGAGCAAGCCCGCTCACACTCCAGTGAATCCAACCAGTAACACTACCGTACAGTCCGGTCTGATCGTCTGATATGTCGCATATCTCGCCTAGGGGTGGTAAACGTCAGACCCCAATAGCTCAATAAGTCGTGTCGATATGAGGTCTATAACTGTTCGAGAAACTACTGGTAACACTTACCAGTAAATCTCAGCAACCCTGGCCAGGGATTTCCTGTTATAGCCAATCGAACACAGCGCAACATCAACCCCCTATACCGGGAGAGACGAATCCCCTCCTATCGCTCATTGCCTCCATGTGACTCGGGACTGTACCCAAAAACCACCGTTTTGCACGCCCTCTTAGACGTGGTAAGATGGAAATCAAAGCACAGTGGAAACCACACAAGACTCTATGACGATCTCGGGTCAACAGACTACTCTGTACCAGTGTCACCAGAGAACTGCCATCTGACGTAAGGTATAATACCATCTGGGAGTTCTCGGCGAGTCCGTCGAGTGTACCCAGTCTCTACTGAGCACCCGTATATCATCTCTGATGTCAAACACCAATGGATATGGGATCATCCATCGCCCATCTGTATGGGTCGAGAAGGTATACGCTAGTCTACTCTGGTATATCGATGCCCCGTCTCGATATACCCACGACTAGGGACTGTGAAGGATGTACTTATGGACTACCATGTCCCCACTAGTATGATCCGCATCATAGTACAGGTAGTCAAGTACAGATCCTAAAGGCTTTACCAACATGTAACAGAGAGACAATCAGTATACACGTTAAGGTAAAGTTCAACCAGATAGCATACTATCATGTCGAGCAAGAAAGTCCTCCCTATATACGTCCCAGCATCCACTACAATATACATCCTATGTACAGTAATGGCCTCTAGGGCATACATATAACTAACAATCTCCCACTTGCACTAGAGCCATCTGATAGCAGTGGTTGTAGTATCTCATACTCAACCATCCATAAAAGTCTCTCTCTGGGAACAGGCCTTTGTGAGTGGATCCGCTGTGTTGTCCTCTGAGTCTACTCTCCAAACCTCGATCACCCTGGAGATCAACCATCTCCATGATCAAGTGATACTGCCTTAGAATATGTCTGGATCACTGATGGGACGGGCGTTCCTTGGCATAAGCCACAACTCCATTGTCACACAATGGGAGGAACTAAGTTCATCTCATGAACCAATATACACCAAGACAGCGACTTTGGTAGCATCTTAAGTAGCGATGTATCCTGCCTTTATCGTCTAGTATGTCTCGGTATCTAGCTTGGAACTCTTCCAACATACCGTCCCTTTACTGAGGGTAAAGACAATGCCTGTGACTGACATTCAGTCGTCTTTATCACCCTGGAACCCTTCCAGTGATTCTTCCCAGGATCGGTTGATACCGTCTCACTTCAACAAGTGAGTATCCTAACATCCAATTAGATCTATCTCATAGATCCAAAATCCAGGATTTAGTAGGTATCACTTTGATCCTATATGGAGAATCCCAGTGATAAGCGGAGATTGATCGAGCGTAGCATAGGAAACTCCTTCCCTATCAAGAGTATGTCATCCACGTACTCCACGAGGATCACCACCATACTCCCTACTACCTTTTTGTTTATACAAGGTTCATCTACCATTTTGATGATGTCAACTTCTTTGACTTGTTCATCAAAACAGATGTTCCAACTCCGCGATGCCTGCTTTATCAAATAAAGCATCTTGCACACGTTTCCGCTGCTCCCACTGTCTACGAGGCCCTCTGGCTGTGTACTTATAGACGCTCTCTTCTAAATCATCATTTAGAAAAGCAGTCAAGATACCCAACCACCAGATATCGCAGTCATGGTATGTAGCCGTGGCAAGTAGGATCTGAATGGACTTAAGCATAGCCACTGGAAAAGGTTTCATCATTATCCACGCCTGGTCGATGACGAAAAGCTTTAACAAGTCTAGCTTTGAAAGTCTCAACTTTTCCATCTACACCAAGTAATCTTCTCAAGATATACTTGCTCCTGATGGGGATTTAACCCTTCAGATATTGCAACCAAAGTCCATACTTTGTTGGTGTACATGGATTCCATCTCAGATCGCTAAGCATCCAGCCATTCTTACAGAGTCTTACTCCTGATGGCCAGCTCGAAACTAGTTGGGTCATCATCTCATGATGCATTCCTCGCTCCCACTGTCATAGAGAAACCGAAGTATCTCTCAGGTGGGTGAGGAACCCTACTAGATCGGCGGAGAGGCTGAGGTTCGTTGGTATCTACTGAATCCCTTGGTTCTATCAAATCATCAGCTGCAGTTTGTACAGCTGGAACATTTCCAGTTGTACATAACAGACCTTGCCTCGAGCTTGTCCGGATTATGCTTTTAGACATAGCCCGGACAACCCCAAATCTTAACTAACTTAAGAAATGGGCTCTTCCCATTCCATATCACATATGAAGCGGTAGGCATCTGATTTGATTAGAACCTTATTCAATAGGTATGCAGCTTCTCAAGTGCATAACTCCCTAAAGGAAATAGGTGACTCAGTAGTACTCATCATAGAGCACACCTCATCATATAGGGTGTATCTGCTCCGCCCCGATATACCATCGTGCTATGGTGTATACGGAGGAGTAATGCTGAGAGAGAATCTCATTCTCTTTTGGAATAATCCAGGATTTTCGTGCTCAAGTATTCTCCTCCTCGATCACATCAAAGGACATAATACTTATACCCGTATTTTGGTTCTCTACTTCTAACTTATATTCCGTGAATATCTCAAAAGGTTCAGACTTGTGTTTCAACAGGAACATATGTCTGAATCTTGAGAGATTATCAGAGAATATAATGAAGTATAAAGAACCGGTCTTGGCATGTGTAGACTGGGGACCTTACATACATCAACATGTATCATCCCAAGAGTTTATTAACTCTTTCTCTGTTTCCAATAAACAGAGCTGTGGTCATCTTATCTTTGTGACATGACTGGCGAGTTTCACAAGATGTAAATTCAAACTGATTTAAATATGCATCTATATGTAACTCTAGCTGGTCGGGTCACATTGATCTGACCTAGTATACAATGCCTCAAGAAGAATTCGTTCATTTCTGAACTCTTCCTCTTGTGTGTGTTCCATATACTAAGAACTGTAGTTTGATTTAGAACATCAATGCTTTTAGATAACGTGCCTGAACCGATCAACCTTTGATATAGGAAATGTTCAAAACATTATCCATCAATACAAAATTATATCCTTTCTTTTCTAACAAAGAGAGTGATATGATTTGGTAAATCAGGTTCGATATCTAATAACATTCGTTCAGAATCAATGTATTGGTAATACAGGGTGACAGTGACCAACAGACTTGGCTGCAACACTTGCCCCGTTTTCTGCCTCATGAAACTTATCACCCGTTCTCAGTTCTCTACCTTTCTGCAGCCCTATGTACCAGATTACACATCTGGGATCCTGATCTGGTAACACATACCCAGGACGTAAAGGATACCGAGAAACAGTTCTCTGTAATGAACACACCCGAAGATGATGCATCAGCATGCACTCTTTTCGTTTGGGCGGCACGGGAATTCTGGTAATCCCCTATTTCCTGCTCTGTCTTATAACAATTATAAGTTGGAGCGGGACCAATGTTCCCCAGCTCAGTATAACAAGCGGGTTCGGTCAAATATCCGTATTATTATCTTGATTAAGGCGTGATATGGTCGCTACCTGGAGAGAGAGAGAAGAAAACACTCAGCGTGCGCTCTGTCAAGAATAGATTGGTTATTATTTTATCTAATCAGGATGGCTCCCACTGCTTTTTATCAAATCTTCCTTCAAACCCTAAAAGGAAAGACTAGCCGGGATTAATTACACACTACAAGTTCGCCAATCTTTCAGCCAGGCCAGTGTCGGTACTTTGAGGGAGGTCCCCCGTGCTTTCGCACGAACCTAATTAATGTAAACCTCGTTTTCCCAGAGGCGTAACCCCGTTGACACCTTTCTAGACACCCACTTGATCGGCTAATTGTAATGTATAAAACTCTCCCAGGAGTAACTCTTACTCGCAGCGGGTATCGGGATCCAACTATCTCATAGAAGGTATGCAATCTCATTGCAAATTTCAACACTTGAAATTCCCGATAATATTTTGCCCTTAGCTCGCTATGACCTTGACGGAGGCCAAACAACCCATAGTCCGCTAGTCAAGTTCAACCCGTCATTTCCTGATTGAATTAAACCCACCCGCACGACCCTTGACGGAGGCCAAACAACGCCGTACGAATACCCTAATCCAATCGCATCATATGCTAGCAGATAAGCACTAGTTAGCTACCGTACACTACGCCTTGACGGAGGCCAAACAACCGCAGCACGAATACTAACTAGTACGTATCTGAAATGACGGAGGGCTACGACAGGTTTTTATGAAAGCCTATTGCGTAATGAACTTGATATCGTTGTAGAATCAAATGAATTTTAAAAATGGAGTGCTTTTGAGGCTTTTCTAGTTTTGCTAAAGGAGTTACTCCCGGTGAAGGGATCGTCGGTCCTTTCCTCGTCGAATGAGGTGCGGGATATATCATATATATCACTGTGCAAAGTAAAAACTCTTAAAAGCAATCAAAAGACAAACCGAGCGCGTAGCATCGACCAGTTATTGCTAAAGGAGTCACTCCCGGTGAAGGGATCTCGGTCCTTTCCTCATCGAATAAGGTGCAGGATATATCACATATACCGCTATGCAAAGCAAGAACTGTAGCTACCTGTTTTATTTTGAAATTCGATTCTACAACATCTTAGGTTTCTTTTTATTTCATTAATCACATTAATGAAGTCCCATCATTTATATACCTAAACATCACAGATAGATATGACGTACACTTATGCCATCCGCATTCGCCTCGATGTCCCCTCATGCACCGTTAGGTTAGGTAACTAACGGCAGAGCAGGGCAGGGCTAGCGCGGGTGTAAAACATAAGTAACATCTATATAATATATCATATATACTATATAAAGTATCTATCAAAGAACATCACATGATCACATCACAGATATCGCAGCAGAAGAATCATAAGAAATATTGGATATACTAGGACGTCCGTGTTTTCAATACGAGCCAGTATAAAACACGGATTCCACGGTCGCTATGAATAGCCAAACCCACACCCCTAGACCCCTACGAGAGCGGCAAGCAACCCTACCAATTCTAGAGTTAGGAGACTTGGACTCGACTCCTCGAGTTGGTCTCCCACTGGACTCCAGAACCCGGTTACTTGTGCCCTCCTCCTTGGGTCTATCCTAGTGCGGAAAAGTAAATAATATACAAACGGTGACAACTTCCGCAACCTGGAAGCGCCCCAATAAAAGAATATTACATACAAGTTTTTACATGAATGAAAATGAAAAACACCCATCTCACATAAAAACCCCCGGCTATTCAAACACGACGATCCAATATAACATATCCAGCAACACATAACATCACATGTCATCAACGTAAGTAAACATGCGCATCCCAATTGTCGTTGACATATAGCAACGAAACCGGCGATATCACATATTACACTTACGGTCACAGAAAAGAAAGTGTAAAACTACAACAGTTGGAATCCGCAATCTCTTCAGACATCGCATGCCTGACCAAATGAATTCTTTAGACATCGCATGCCTAACAATTATAAACCCCGCATTTTAGTCTCAAAATCGAAAACTCTTTTCAATATCAAGTCGGGCAATTCAACAAGATTCCCGACATCCTGATCGAATGCTCGTCGCAAACTTCAGTAGGCGGCCGCACCCCCGATACCGTCGACGAAGTGCACCAAGGCGGAACACCGCCACCGCGAGCACCCGAACGGATGCTTTCGGCGACGGGGTTCTCCTACAGTCACTTGGTCGGGGCTATGGAGCGAGGCTGTCTATTAAGTTTACCCGGCGAGTATCCGCGTACGCTACGTGATTGCGACGGACTTTTGATCGCATCAAAATTCCGTGGCAACCGATCAAGTGAGACTAAATTGCTAGATTTACAACATTCATTCAGTTATCTCATAACTTTTGTGAATTCCAATTATTATATCCCATTCCAGATAAATAGAAAATGTTAAACTTTCCGATCGAACAATCGAACACCCAAGTTTTCCCGAAACATCAACACATGAAATAAGTCTAACAACATTCAGTTCGTGCCTCAGTACCAACGGTCCAGCCGTAGAAGGGTCAAGCCAACGCCTCACATGTGGCACGCCGTACTGCCCCAAACCCGAAGGTTCAAAGGGCAGTTCAAGACGGTCACATAATCGAGTTAAGGTTTGTTGTCTTCTAGAGGGACCATCGCGTTACTTGCACTACTTAGAACGTCGTTAAACTACGGAAAAATCCAACACTTGGAAATTTCCCGACAGGGGAAAAATTGGGTATTTATATCCGGTGGAACTTTTTAACATATTCTAATATTTATCCGGAAAGCCACATAGACAAAATTTGATACTCCGATCGAAACACCGAATCCCCAAAACAACCCAGGAAAACTCTTCTGTAGAGTCACAATAAAAAATACCCCAGAAAATACAGTATTATATTATATGAGTTACTGTGCAGAAATTATTAAACAATGGAACAGTAAGGCCGCGGAACCGCTGCACCATGAATAGCACGTGCCGTGGTTCCGCGCTGGAAAAGTTGATTCAGGCCCTCGTATTTCACAGTAATTCAAATAACACCCTGCTTATTTTTCTGCATATTTTTAATTTCGAAAAATCCACAATTTTCAAAAAAGGACAGAGAGCATGTTTGAAATGGGTTTTCGGGTTCGTTCGGACTTCAAACTCCGTCTGGACTTCGCCTAAGGCTCTAGCTAGGCTCTGATACCACTGTAGGGTTCCTAGGCACACTAGTGAGGTCTCACAAGGCATCAACCATGCCAATTTTAAATTTTCTAGGTGCCGAGAGATCCGACTACGGATCGTTGGCTAGATTTCTAGGCGAAAAGATAACTAGTTAACAATTAACTAATGGGAAAACGGAAATACAACCTTTGTAGATCCGGTGCTCCACCTCCATAGCTCCGCAACGAAGTCCCCTCCACTGTCCAAAAGGAATCCGGACTCCAGCGTCGGCTTCGTCGAAGAATAAGCGAGCTAGGTCGTCGATGTCCATGCCGAAGATGATCTACGTCGAGGCATCGCTAAATCAAGCTCCGACTTCACCAAGTCAAGAAACTTGTGAAGAAAACACACTCTACTACTTGGCAAGAGGTAGAGGATGAAGAAATAGGAAGTGGGTTCAATTTAGAATTGGATTTCTCACTCTTTATCATCAATCACCATTGATGACCTAAGCTTTTCTTCTTGAGTTCAAGGAAGAAGAAGAAGAAAAATGATATGATAAGTTAATTGAAAAAGAAAAGAAAATGAATTCTTATCATAAAATTAACCATGGTCAAGTGTAGAGACTAAACTAGGGTTAGTGGGAATGGTTAGGGTTAAGGATGAGATAAGAATGGTTGACTTGATCAAAGCTTCATGAAGCTTCAACTAAAGAACAAATAAAGCCACCATTCTTTTCTCTTTTCCATTTATTTTCCAAAATGTATAAACAAATAAATAAATGAATAAATAAGTAATGGAAAATAAAACCCTAACCACTCTCACAACCATGGTTTAATCTTCACACAAAACACAAGTTAGCATGCATCATCAAACATGATACATACAAGTGCACAAAAATATATCACATATACAATGTGCACAATCCAAGTGAGAAAATCCGTTTAAAGTGAACCAATACTAGTTAGTGCAAAGTAACATATCAAATATATAATTATGCATTAAATCATTAAATCAACACTTGATTCAATGATCGTGTCATGTCGCACACAACCGACTAGTATTCAATGTATCGGCTTATCGAATCAACGCTTGAATCGATAACTAGGTTATATCGCATACAACCTTTCCGATACATTCATCGCGAGAATGGAATGCGGCATCATATACACGCATTATTCTCGGTCCCGCATATATCTCATATGCGCTCCTATTTCGTTTCGCTTGAGCCAGGAAACCTCTGTGTAGGACTCTAAAGACTCGTCAATACGCCGGCAGCAGGTGATGATCATATCAAACACCCACAAGCCGCAAGCGGTCTGCTAAACGTAACGGCCACCCGGGTATTGAGCGATCTGAAGATCGACGAGCAAGCCCGCTCACACTCCAGTGAATCCAACCAGTAACACTACCGTACAGTCCGGTCTGATCGTCTGATATGTCGCATATCTCGCCTAGGGGTGGTAAACGTCAGACCCCAATAGCTCAATAAGTCGTGTCGATATGAGGTCTATAACTGTTCGAGAAACTACTGGTAACACTTACCAGTAAATCTCAGCAACCCTGGCCAGGGATTTCCTGTTATAGCCAATCGAACACAGCGCAACATCAACCCCCTATACCGGGAGAGACGAATCCCTTCCTATCGCTCATTGCCTCCATGTGACTCGGGACTGTACCCAAAAACCACCGTTTTGCACGCCCTCTTGGACGTGGCAAGATGGAAATCAAAGCACAGTGGGAACCACACAAGACTCTATGACGATCTCGGGTCAACAGACTACTCTGTACCAGTGTCACCAGAGAACTGCCATCTGACGTAAGGTATAATACCATCTGGGAGTTCTCGGCAAGTCCGTCGAGTGTACCCAGTCTCTACTGAGCACCCGTATATCATCTCTGATGTCAAACACCAATGGATATGGGATCATCCATCGCCCATCTGTATGGGTCGAGAAGGTATACGCTAGTTTACTCTGGTATATCGATGCCCCGTCTCGATATACCCACGACTAGGGACTGTGAAGGATGTACTTATGGACTACCATGTCCCCACTAGTATGATCCGCATCATAGTCCAGGTAGTCAAGTACAGATCCTAAGGGCTTTACCAACATGTAACAGAGAGACAATCAGTATACACGTTAAGGTAAAGTTCAACCAGATAGCATACTATCATGTCGAGCAAGAAAGTCCTCCCTATATACGTCCCAGCATCCACTACAATATACATCCTATGTACAGTAATGGCCTCTAGGGCATACATATAACTAACAATGACTCATGTGATGAATCACACAAGGTGAATGCATCAACCATGATGATTAATCATTTATATTATTTATTTGATAAATTTTTATGGTTGTTATATTCTAAATGAGTTCATTTTCAATATCATTCTTATCATCACCTTCTCTCTCCTCAAGCTCTCTCATTCTTGAAACCCTAACCCTAACCTCTCATTTGTTGAGATCAAGGGTTAGCTAGACTAATACATCCATAACCTCACTCTTTATCCCCTAGGTAGCTTAGATTGGCACTTTGAGCAACCTAGTTATCTTAAGTTAGAGATCAAGCTTGGCGTAGGAGCTCTCGGGTGGATCGTCTTTGACTCGAGGAGGCCGTTGAGGTGCCGATGTTCCAAGGAGCCTACGACGAGTGGAGGATAGCGATGAAGACTCGAAGGACATATAACGTGAGGTATAAGTTCGAATCCGAGTAGTTAAACCTCTCGTAGTTAGTAGTAACGGTTTAGATACGATTCATGCGCTCAAGTCCGTGTTATGAGGCTTTGATAATCGTTTTTCATATATTCCGCCTCCCCGCAAGATCGTGGGGTGCGTGACATGGACTTACAGTGGTATCAGAGCCAACTAAACCATTACTAGCTTGTTAGCAACTAATTAGAAGTTCGATCGACGGAAAACGCGAAAACGAAACCCCGGATACCCTAACAGTTTCTGTAAATTTTAAACGTGTCGAAAAAAATATTTGATATGCCTTAAAATTCACAGCAGGGAAATATAAGAAAACTGGGAAAATACGAGCTCTTAACTCGGCAAGATGGCCGCGGATCCGCGGCAAGTTGGTGCTTTTCGCCGCGGATCCGCGGCGGAGTTAACTCCGAGTTGACTCGGATTTTCACATATATTCATGTTTTCTGGTGTTTTGTTTTCCAGTATGTTCTGTTTCTATCCAGGTTACATCAGTGCTGGTTTGCTTTTGGGGTAGACACGGAAAAAGGAAGTCGATCGATGTTCTAAGTTATTTGCTAATTTGGTTTTTATCTGTAATGTTTAATGTGTTCGTAAACCTCCCCTAACTGCTAGTATGTCGGTTGGCAGGGGGTTGCATATTTCTGTAATGTTTACTGTTTGTGTATATGAACTTGATTGGGATGTTGTGATGATTAGCCGGGGTTTGAGATGTGTTTTATATTCATTCATTCAATGTAATTGTAATATGATGTAATATTCTTTTGCGGGGCACATCCAGGTTGCGGTTGTAGCCACCGTTGTATTATTTCTTTTTACTGTTTTTGCTCCTAGGATAGACCCAAGGTGGGGTACACAAACTACCGGGTACGTTGAAGTGTTTAGTGGCCTACTCATATTGTTGAGGGAGACCGCTTCACTTCGGGTACTTGGCGGGTAGTTTGCCGTACCCGTAGGGGTCTAGGGTGGGGTAATGGCTATTCATCACAACTGTGTAATCCGTCTTTTGTTGCAGGCTCAAAGCAAACGCGGATTGCTTGCATATCCAATAAAGTTCATCAGTGATCTGGAATGCCTATTATTGCGTCTAACGAATGTACAATATCTATATATGATAGCTATTAGATGTCACTTATGTTTTACACCCGCGCTAGCCCAGCCCCCGCTCTGTCGTTACTTAAGTAACCTAACGGGTGATGACGGGACCCAGTGGCAAATGCGGATGGCATAAGAGGACGTGGTATTTTCGTTGTTTTCTGCAATGATAGGATAAATGATGGGACGCATTATTATAATGCAAAGCAAATAAACCAAAGTTAAATCGTTGGAACAAATTTAAAAGAAACCACTCGGTTATTTTAAAAGAGCAGAATTTTTAATTGCGGAGCTTTAACCACTCCTTTTAAAAAGTATCAGATTCCTTCGATTATATCAAGTTCACTATGTTCACGGTTTTGCCAAAACCATTCGTAGCCCTCCGTCATTTCTTTTGGGTATTCAGTAGTATTCAAGCTATGTATTTTTGGCCCTTAGTCAAGACATAGTGTTTGGTAGCTGCTGGGGTATTCATTTGTTGCATAGATAGATGCATTGGTTTGGGACAGTCGTATTACTTTTCTTGGCCCTTAGTCAAGACTAAATACGGGTGGGTTCAAATTAACCTGGATAATGACGGGTAGAACTTGACATGTGACTTATGACATTTTTGGCCCTTAGTCAAAGTCATAAGAGCATGGGGCAAAAAATACATATCGGGAGTTTCTAAAGAAACTGAAATTTGCTAGTGTTGCATACCATTTGAAGTTTGATGAATGCTGGTAGGATTCCTTCAACATTATCATACAATGATATTTGGATCCCGATCTTACTGTGAGTACATACTACTTATCAGGAGATTCGTCACTTAACGATCAATGCTATAAACCAAGTATGTGTCGAGAAAGGTGTCAGTGGGGCTACGCCCCCAGAGAAAAGAGGTTATTTAATTAAGGAACTTCGCGAAAGCGTTGGAAAACCTCCCTCGAAGTATCGACACTGTCCTGGCTGAACGATTAAGCAAGTATTGTACGGTGAGAATTGTCCTGACTAATTCTTCTTTTATGGTTTGAGGAAGGACTCGAGAAACAGTGGGAGCCATCCAGTTTAGATAAACTAAAAACCAATCTAAACTTGCAACAACATCATGCTAAAATGTTTTCTTCTCTTTCTCTCATTGCAGCGACCTTGTGACCACACATAGGTTACATATAGATAACAAATTGACTGAATCTGACTTATATGACTGGCAAAGGTCTGTCCAGATGTCCATTGCCTATGACAAACTGGACCACCCTATTACTACTCAAGATCCCGCCGTCCCAGGTCCAGTTTCCATCGTCGCGGATATGGATATCCGTCAGACAAGGGAAAAGGATAAAGTGAAAGCCAAGTGCTTCGTGTTAGCTTCAGTTGATGGTGTATACCAGAAGCAGCATGAGAAGATGGACTCAGTTTCCATCTTTCTCCATAACAAAGATTTATATGGAGAGCAATCTCATATCGTAAGATATGAGACCTCGAACGAATTAATTCAAGCGAGGTTGACTTTCGGGTCATCGGTAGGGGACAACGTCCTTATAATGACTAGCTATATTGATAAGCTCAAGGACCTGAAGACCACGTTGGGAAACGGGTCAGATACTGACTTGATTCTATAGTCTCTGCCTTCTACCCTGAAGGAAACCAGGGAAGTAGAAGGAAAGAGAAGGGTAAAAGTTTCGGAACTGGATGTAGTAAAAGAGGGACATTCCTATTGTTATGGGATTGGGCATTGGCAGAAGGATTGCTGGGCTGGCAAAGCCAGTAGCCAGGATACAAAGCATGTTGTGGCTTCGGCCTCAAGTGTGTTTGTAATTGAGAACTGTATGTCAATTAACTCTACTTCCTGGGTACTAGATACCGGAGCAGGATCTCATATCTGTAATTCATTACATTCTTTGAGAAACAGTAGAGTTATAAAGATAGGTGATTGGTCTCTCAGAGTTGCAAACGGAATGATAGTGAACGCTGAATCCGTGGGAGAATATCGCCTAGGTTTGACAAGTGGGCATATATTGATTTTACATAACTGTTTGTATATACCTAGTATGGCTTGTAATATCATATCAGTGTCCTCACTTTCGAGAGAGGGATATGATTTTACATTCGTAAGCGATGTAGTTAACATCCACCTAAATCAAGTTCTGATTGGGTCCAGTACATTAGATAACGGTATATACGTATTGAGTCAAGCTCAGGTTTTCAATGTCCAGAACACACTTAAAAGAAAGTCTCCAGAAATAAATCAGGCTTTCTTATGGTATTGTAGACTAGGTCACATCAATGAGAGAAGGTTGACTAAGTTACATAGAGAAGGATATTTGAATCCGTTCGAATATTAATCTTATGCTACTTGTAAATCTTGTTTCAAAGGAAAGATGACAAAGACTCTGTTCACTGGACACGGAGTAAGAGCAAGCGAGCTCTTGGGACTCGTACACAGTGACGTGTGCGGTCCAATGTCTACACATGCGCGGAGTGGTTATTCTTACTTCATTACTTTTACGGATGATTTCTCTAGGTATGGATATGTCTTCTTAATGAAACATAAATCCGAGGCCTTTGAGAAATTCCAAGAATACAAGAATGAAGTGGAAAAACAAACAGGCAAGAGTATAAAAACACTGAGATCTGATCGAGGTGGTGAATACTTAAATGCCGAGTTCCTGGGTTACTTAAAAGAGAAAGGAATTCTCTCTCAGCTTACTCCTCCATACACACCACAACACAACGGTGTATCGGAAAGGAGGAATCGAACCCTATTGGATATGGTTCGTTCCATGATGAGTAACGCTGAGTTACCGCGATCATTTTGGGGATATGCACTAGAATCAGCTGCATATCTTTTGAACCAGGTTCCCACCAAGACTGTGCCTACCACACCATATCAGATGTGGAGTGGGAAGAAACCCTATCTTTAGTATCTGAAGATTTGGGGATGTCCAGCTTTTGTTAAAAAGCAGCATGCAGACAAACTCGAGGCACGATCAGTACTATGTAAGTTTGTGGGATATCCAAAGAACTCCAGGGGGTATCTATTCTATTACGCAGAGGAACAAAAGGTTTTTGTTTCTCGTAATACCCATTTTCTAGAATATCAGTTTTTAGAAAAGGAAACAAATGGGAGCGAAATAGAACTGGAAGAAATTCCAGAACTACAAACTACTGCTGAAAGTTTGGTAGAACCAGAAGTTCAAGAAGAACAGGACATTCCCGCACCCCTCCGCAGGAGTAGTAGGCCGTCTCATCCGCCTGAGAGATACTACGTTTCTCATAGATGGGGATAGAGAGGATTGCACTATTGACTATGATGAGCCTACTAGCTTCCAGCAAGCCATTCAGAGCGGCGACTCAGTAAAGTGGCTGGATGCAATGCGGATCGAAATGGAATCCATGTACACTAACAAAGTATGGACTTTGGACTTTGCTCCAGATGGGGTAAAACCTGTAGGATGCAAATGGATCTTCAGAAAGAAGATTGGTGTAGATGGACAGGTTGAAACCTATAAGGCTAGACTTGTTGCAAAGGGTTTCCGTCAAAGACCTGGTTTGGACTATGACGAAACCTTTTCTCCAGTAGCTATGCTAAAATCCATTAGGGTCCTTCTTGCTATTGCTGCCTTCCACGATTATGAGATCTGGCAGATGGACGTAAAGACGGCCTTTCTAAATGGAAATTTGGAAGAGAGCGTCTATATAGATCAGCCAAAGGGATTCATTCAGAGTGGGAGCAGCGGTAAAGTATGCAAGTTGCTTAAGTCCATTTATGGACTAAAACAAGCATCGCGGAGTTGGAACATCTGTTTTGATGATGCTGTCAAAGAATTTGACTTTATCAAAAATCCAGATGAACCATGCATATACAGAAAGATTGTAGGGAGAGCTGTAGTATTCCTCGTATTATACGTGGATGACATTCTCCTAATAGGAAATGATATTCCTATGTTACAGTCAGTCAAAAGATTCTTATCACAGAAATTCTCCATGAAAGATCTGGGTGATGCCACCTACATTCTGGGGATCCAGATCTATCGTAATAGATCAAAAAGGATGTTGGGACTTTTGCAGTCCAGGTACATAGACACCATATTGAAAAGATTCAGTATGGAAGATTCTAAGCATGGTAACCTACCGGCTTGTCACGGAATCACCCTCTCCAAAGATATGTCTCCCAAGACTGATTTGGAAAGGGATCGCATGTCGATTATACCCTACGCTTCAGCGGTAGGCTCTATAATATATGCGATGTTATATACCAGACCAGATGTAGCATACGCATTGAGCGTACTAAGCCGGTATCAAGCAAACCCAGGGGAGAATCACTGGATAGAAGTAAAGAACATTCTTAAGTACCTGATGAGGACTAAGGAGATGTTCTTGGTGTATGGCGGAAAAGACCTCCAGATTGAGGCCTTTGCCGACTCCGGCTTCCAGAGTGACAAAGATGACTCCAAATCCATGTCGGGTTATGTCTTTACCCTTAATGGAGGGGCGGTCTGTTGGAAGAGTTCCAAGAAGGAGACTGTTGCTGACTCAACAATGGAAGTAGAGTACATAGCTGCTTGCGATGCCGCAAAAGAAGCTGTCTGGATGAAGAAGTTCCTCACAGAAATTCAGGTGGTTCCTACCGGTGTTGATCCAATACCTCTGTATTATGACAACAACGGCGCTATAGCTTTAGCGAAGGAACCCAGGTCCCATCAGAAGTCCAGACACATCTTAAGGCGGTATCACCTGATCAGGGAGATCGTAGATCGCCGGGAGATCGAGGTGAAAAGAGTAGAGACGGAGAATAACATTGCTGATCCATTCACTAAGGCCATTCCTCAGACGTAGTTCGAGAGGCTATTCGAGATGATAGGTCTACGATATGCCAGCACATGGCCTTAGTGCAAGTGGGAGATTGTTAGTGTATATGCCCTAGGGGCCATTATTGTATCATACTAGGTTGTATATTACTTAATGGAAGCTTGGGATATTCACAGTTGTATATACAGTCTTGCTAAAAATGGTAGTATGCTACTTGGTTTGTGTCCACTTTAATATGTACATATGTTTCTTGAAACGTATCACTTATACATATTAGTAGAGCCCATAGGTTCTTTGCTTGATTACCAGCGTTGTGATGGCAGTTACACTAGTGGGGGCTGGGTAGTCTATAAGCAAAGTCCTATACATGTCCCTAGTCGTAGGATTATCGAGACAGGGCATCGATACTCCAGAGTAGACTAGTGTGTACGCTTCTCATCCCAGTTGGGGAGATGGTCTGTCCCACAGCCATCAGTACGTCATACTGGAGATAGTATACAGGTGCTCGTTAGGTTACGGGTACACCGGACAGGACTCGCATGGGAACTGTTGGTTGGTATTATACCCGTCGTCAGTTAACAGTTCCCAGGTGACATGAGTACAGCATAGTCCGCAGACTTGACACTGCTACTTCACCTCGAGTGTGTCCCACTGTTCTTAGATTGCTACCCTACCACGGCTCAAAGGAGTCGTGCAAACAGGTAGCAGTTGGGTGCAGTCCTGAGAACTTGGAGGCATTGGCGGTTAGACAGGATTCGTCTCTCCCGGTATTGGGAGTTGATATCGCGCTGTGTCAGAGAGCCATTACGCAAAGTCCCTGGCCAGAGCAAGCGAGATTTACTGATAGGTTCCAGTAGTTTCTCAGGGTGTAATGGGCTACGCTCCGATACGACTTATACCGCTATTAAGGGACTGACGCTTGCCGCCCCCTAGGCTCGATATGCGATAGTCTTAGACGAACAGACCGGACTGTACGGAGATTGTCACATCAGGCTCAGTAGGAGTTCGGATGGGTTTCCTCATCGGCCTTCTTATC
Organism: Agapanthus africanus; assembly: GCA_030015575.1. NCBI lineage: Eukaryota > Viridiplantae > Streptophyta > Magnoliopsida > Asparagales > Amaryllidaceae > Agapanthus > Agapanthus africanus. Next base: position 295,147,917 of record JASDDO010000029.1, read on the forward strand.
GACATCTACCTGGGGACCGTTACGTACAGCTAGTGCCGCTTGCGGTCTGTGGTTAAACCCACTGCCAGCGTAGTGTCGAGTCTTTAGAGTCCCACACAGAGAGTTTCCTTGCTCCAGGCGAAACGATATAGAGGTCGTATGGTTTTACGACAAGGGTTCGGACGCATACGTGTTTAAACGCACGTACGACGTTCGGACAGTTTTTACTAGCCGGCTTTGGTTTAAGCCAGATTCTAGTATCGGGTTATTGGATTTATACAGTCTAAAGTTTTTCCGTGTTTTCACGGATTGGAGGGGCGTTCTCGTAATTTTCCGGGAAGCTTCTAGAAGCATGGTGACTTAGGGGTTAAGGTGGCATAAGCATTTATTGCTTAATGACTCATTTGTGTGATTCATCCTTAGAGTTAATGCTTCATTTATTGAGCTTATGACTCATATGATGAATCACACAAGGTGAATGCATCAACTATGATGATTAATCATTTATATTATTTATTTGATAAATTGTTATGGTTGTTATATTTTAAATGAGTTCATTTTCAATATCATTCTTATCATCACCTTCTCTCTCTTCAAGCTCTCTCATTCTTGAAACCCTAACCCTAACCTCTCATATGTTGAGATCAAGGGTTAGCTAGACTAATACATCCATAACCTCACTCTATATCCCCTAAGTAGCTTAGATTAGCACTTTGAGCAACCTAGTTATCTCAAGTTAGAGATCACGCTTGGCGTAGGAGCTCTCGGGTGGATCGTCTTTGACTCGAGGAGGCCGTTGAGATGCCGATGTTCCAAGGAGCCTACAAGGAGTGGAGGACAGCGATGAAGACCTGAAGGACATGTAACGTGAGGTATAACTTCGAATCCGAGTAGTTAAACCTCTCGTAGTTAGTTAGTAATGGTTTAGATACGATTCATGCGCTCAAGTCCGTGTTACGAAGCTTTAATAATTGTTTTTCATATATTCCGCTTCCCCGCAAGTTCGTGGGGTGTGTGACATGGACTTACAACCCTGGATACATATACACGTATCGAAATACATATACCCGCAAGATCGTGGGGTACATGTATCGAAATACATATACACGTATTCGTACAAAAATACGAATCGCCAAGAGAGAAAATGAATAGTGAACAATAATACTAGAATACATATATATAAATACATATATAATTTATTAAATCAAAACCTTATTTAATAATCCGGCTCAATTCTAAACCGCTAGTATTATCAACCGTTCGATTAAAGTTTGTGCAGCATGTGCACATATTTAATTGGACACCTGTTTGTACTAACATACGTCATCTACACCACATTGCCTGAACTGTGAAAACCCTCTGTGTGGGACTCTAAAGACTCGTCAATATGCTGACAGTGGGTTTAACCACAAGCATGCTAGTGGCACTAGCTGTATGTAACAGCTACCCAGGTATTGAGCGAAAGGGTGGCCGACGAGCAAACTCATCCTAAACCCCTACTGAGCCTGACAGTGACAATATCCATACAGTCCGGTCTGTTCGTCTAAGAGTATCCCATATCGAGTCTAGGGTGGTGGATAAAGTCAGACCTCTTACAACGCGACATTTAGTGTCGGCATGAAACCTATCACCACTTGAGAAACTATCGATCCTGGATCGGTAATTCTCGTTCACCGTGGCCACAGATTTCTAGTGATGGCCACCTGTGCACAACGCAACATCAACCCCCAATACCGGGAGAGACGAATTCCCGACGATCCGATCACTACCTCCATGTAGCTCGAGACTGTACTCAACTAAAACCTGTTTGCACGACTCCTTTGAGCCGTGGTAGGGTAGTAATCAAAGCACAGTGGGAACTCACACGAGATAAATGACGATCTCAGGTCGACAGACTAACCTGTATACATGTCACATGGGAACTGCTATCCGACAATAGGTATAATACCAACTAGCAGGTTCCCGGCGAGTCCGTCCAGTGTACTCATAACCCAATGAGCACCTGTATACTATCTTAGGTGAACAAACTAATACCAATGGCTTATGAGACCTGGCCACCGCCCCTCGTCGGGGTTTCGATCAGTATACACTAGTCTATATTGGAGTATCGATCCCAAGTCTCGATACTCCCACGACTAGGGACATTTAAGGATGTGCTTATAAACCCCCAGCTCCCACGTATATGATCGCCATCATAATACTGGTAGTCAAGCAAGAATCCTATGGGCTCTATCAACATGTAATAGTGATGATAAAGACAAACCAGATAGCATACTATTATCTCGAGTAAGACTGTTCTACCGGTATAGGTCCTCACTCAATCATCGTAGTCACCTGTCCGCGACTATGATAATTGCCTTGAGGGCACTATAGCCAACAATCGAAACCCGATCCCTAATTCATGAACAAAACTGCCAATTTATTCATTTTCACCGCAAATGTCGGCCCCATGGGTGATTTGGGGTCTGGGTTTTGTTCAGTAGCTCACTCATTAGATGACTAAGACTACCCTATATGCTAAAAAGTCTCAGATCACCTTAAAAAAAATCTGGAATCATTTTATTTGATTTTTGTCAATGTTTTCCGATATTTGAAACTTAGTTTTTGAATTTTCTTGATGTGACTTGGTCGTTCGACATTCGTACGTCAACGTCACAGAGTGTTTTGTTGTTTTAGCACGCGCTGACCATAGGTTCTAAGCTATGTGCGCTACGCTCGTCGTATCAGTTTACGATTTGGATTTTTATGCGATACGATATGCTTTGATTTTTAGGTACAAGCACGTTGACTTTCGAGACGATGAAGGAGGGCAAGGCATCCATCAGAATCGGCTAAGGCGGGGTGAAGTTAGGTGAGTAGATGTATATCTACGGGGGAAGTCGGGTGGATGGCTTATAGCACCGCCGCAACCGTAGAATTAGGATATGTATTTATATGTATTTTTACGTAGATATTAGATATGTATACCTAGCTAATAGGGTTCTAGAATACTATATGCAATAGAAGTATACTTGTAGGAAGGTATATCCCTAGTTCTAGTTTTTCTTAGCACACACACACACACACGAGGATAATTAAGATATGATATAATGAGATGAGGATATGATCTGATATGATGACACGAGTCGATATGATTGGATATGATGATTTGAGGCGATATTATATGATATGATATATGATGACATGAGATGATATATGATGATATGAGATGAGATGATGTACGTGACTATAGATTCGTACTATTGATTTGATGATATAGCACGATGGATATTCCATACGTGATATGATGAGGATGGATCGCCGACTTATATATCGACTCGAGAAAATCTTGTTTAAATTCACATTGTAGATATTATGATATGTTTAGAGCCATACATATTTTCAAAACTAATGAATTATTACACACGTTTAAATGATAACTTTAAGGGACGCTACGACATTTTAAATGGTGTCTTTTTTCAAAAATATCGTAGCCCCCTATTTTCTAAAACAACGATTCGTACTATTTTGAAGTATAACTGTATGGCTCATATATAGTTGCGAATTATTTTTATACCATTCGCGTTTATGATTTCTTTATTCTGTTTACGCTTGCGTTATGATTTTTTATTTCTGCATACACTCACATTTCCTTCATTTACAATACACACACACACACACACACACACACACACACACACACCGCGTTTCATACCATTATCTCTACGTAACTTCATTTGTTAGGACACACGCACCATTACCGATGATGCACATATTGCACGTACACATACTTGCCGGCTCACACACACATCATCGGTAATTGCCATGCCACGTACACATTAGAAATCGCTATGTCACCGTATCACCTTATAACCTGTTAGCATTTTAGTTATTAATTAGTACACAGTACTACATATTATTGTAGATATTGCACTTTCTTTATCTTGCTACACGACACACTCATATGAACACACTTGCTATGCATTACAGTATTGTTCTGTGCTTGTACATATTATTTCATTACTGCCATGCATTTCATGAGATTCTGTTTTCATGAGATTTCTAGATTTAAGAAATCGCAGATATTATTTAAAACTTATGATTGTTTTAAAAACGCGGTTTCTCTTGATATGATATTTCGGCGTCCACCATGAGATTTCTCGGTGCTTACCTATGATGATTATCTGAATCGATGTAGAGGGAGAAACCGATTGTGGATACATGGTGGACCCGATACGATACCCCAGGACAAGAAGATCATATAGAAAGACGTTGGGCCTGGCAGGGAAACACTACCTACCGTTGACAGTTCTGGACTCGATGGATATCCAGAGGATACCGACCGGAGTGATATGAGAATGATGGATATGAGGACCGATCTGATGAAACGGTGCCTGCGATATGAAGGCCGATTCGATGAGACAGCGTCTGAGATATGAGGATTTACGTGTCGATACTGGACACGTGTTTTATGATGATTTCGAGTGTCAATGCTGGACACTCAGGATTTTATGATGATTTCGAGTGTTGTTGATGGGCACTCCTTGGATGATATATATACACACACGATATGGATGACTTAGTATCACATATTGACACATGCACTGTATTATATTATTATACTAATGTATACACGATCACCTTAATACCATACGATATGATATTATTATATTACTGTATGACCTAGGAGATCTTCGTACATTCGATTTCTACCTAATGATGTTTTCTACTCACGGGTTGGCAACTCACTCCCGTTGTGCCATAGTTTTCTTGCAGGATCGACCGCTCGCATTTAGTAGCGGCTTGCTGGAACATTCTTCTTTTGGGTGATTTGCATTGGTAGGTGGGGTACACTACGGATCGTAATCGCCATTGTATACTTTTATATTCATTGTATCTAGTTAAAAGCTCCATCAACCAGATTATATATTTGGTAGACCTAGAGACCAGTTTGTATATTCTTTTGGACTTAGAGTCGAGACTTGTATTATTCTTTATATTGGATTTGATGATGTTTAGTTTTTTTTTACTTTCTTTCTGTGTTTGTTCTTCGCTTTGGGCGTCGTATATTTCATATTATGTGGTTGTGATTTCGCCAATTGGCGAAGAGCTAGCTCCCGTATTGGGATGCTTATATTATTATTGCTATGTAATGGTTTTGATCAAAATCTATAAAGGAGGTGCTGCCCAAATTTCAAATGTCGAAAATGTATTTCAAATGAACATTATTGAAACTTTATAAAAGAAGAACTTGATTTCCTTTATACCCCTATTTTAAACTTCACCTCCACTATTTTCTTAAAAATGTTTAGATTCCTGGTTTTCGGCTTATTTAGATGACGGTGGGGTCCTATGGACTTCACGTGATTCAAGTGCCGGTCACGTGCCATTTCTGGGTCGTGACAAAAAAGATATCCATTGCGGGTATCTTAAAATAGATACCCGCCAGCGTTGAAGAGAAGTGGATATCTATTTAAAAGATATCCGCATGCAACCTATATGGGGTTTGGATACCACTTAGAGTGATCCTCTTTATGTTTTCAAGTAAAGATGTTGTGGGTCCTATTCAAAGGATCCCGCATTGACTCAATTTGACCGAGAGTAGTACCTACAGAAGAAGATATCCGCAAATACTAGTTGGAGCGGATAGATATCTAGAAGACATCCACATCCATTCTATATAGGGTTTTGACCTAAATACCCGCAAATGCTAATGTTAGAACATATATCTATCGAGAAGTTATCCGCATCCACTTTATATAGGGCTTAAATCCTATGATGAGTCACAAAGGATCCCGCTTTCACTTTGTTTGCTTAAGTGTTGATCCCACAAGTGGAAATACCTATTGAAACTCCAAATGAAATATCAGTTTTTGATATTAAAACATTCCCCCTACTGTTCAAAGCATATTTGTATCTCTCTTTCTCTCCTTTGTATGAATTTAGATGTAAAGAAATGCATATGTATCTATGTTGTAAACAAACAATATGAATGAAATCTCCTTTGATTGTTACTTTATGTTACTCTTCATTTGCAAGTACATTTAACTATATTGTGATCTTGTATTCAAACTGATGTGATTTCGAACAGCCTAACAATGTATCCCATCTAGATATTTCCTAAGACATAAGGGAATAATAACGGTAAGTGCTTGCGCTTATCAGAAGTTTCGAACTCCAAGAGCTTCTGGTCAAACTTCTAAACCTTCCAACTTGTTTTTTTTAAACTCTACCTTTTCTTAACAATGCAATCATTAGAGATTATAAAGAGGGTAAATAAAGATGGTGACTCCCCTAGGGATTGACTTCTCCCTAAGTCGTTTTAAATCACATTAATATTTTATTCTATCCCAAAATCTCTAGTTGACAGAATTTCCGTTTAAAATATCACAGGTACTTGCATTGATAAAACTCCGTTGAATCTCATACTAATTTAGTAGGGCTATGTACTAACAAGGCCTGCTAAGTCTAACAAGTGATTTAGCAGGGTTATGCTTTCTCTTATAACACCATTATGACATTACGAAACCTTTCGAGTAAAAATCTTTCTTAAAAGCAGGATTGACATATTTTGTCTCCAACACAGGTTATGACTCAAGGCATCCAATGTCATGATAGTTTCCTTTACAACATTACTCAAACTATCAACAATGACATTCAACGGAATCAACAACAATAGCAATGTTTCGCTTGCTGATCTCGTTGTTGCTGCAAAAATAGCGAATTCCATGTTCTCGATTATCAGGGCTAATTAAAAAATCATCTTGTTGGCAACTGGCCTCGTAGAATATAACCTTGAGGAGTGTCGTTTTGGCACCATCAACAACTTTCAGTTGTTGCAAGCCTGATAGAAGAAGGCATTTGCCAAGATCAGACTCAACTTTAATGCGGGGAAAGTACCCGCACTAACCCAGGAGAACCGTCCGGCCGTACCAGTCTCTACTAGACCTATACCCTCAAAAAATTGACTCGTCACGTCAAAGACAAGAAATTGATCGTTACTGATATGATTACCATCTATAGGGGTAACCCATTGCGGTGCCAGCTCCCGGGTCAAAGATGAAAATAAAGTCTGTCTTCAAAAGGGTTTCTATCGCAGGGGGCAACCTATTGCGGTGCCAGCTCCCACCACAGGACTGAAAAGAAAGTTCATCTTCAAAAGGCACTCCTACACGTAGGCAAAATGTATGTTTTGGGAAGTGATGATAAAATCACCTTCATTGATGATTACATATCAGATCATTTTGTTTGGGATTTCGTTGGAAATTGAATATTTGTTAGTCGCAAGTAACGGATAAAGACAAGTTCCGCTCTTCGTTCTTCGCTTCTACCCTATATTTAAGGCTCAACATTTCTCCCGAAGGACTCTTTACGTCCAAAAAGACTCATTACGTCCTAAAAGATTTCCTTACGCCGTTTGACACAAATGAAAAAAGGTCTTGGATGAAAGATGCGAAGCCAAAAAGCAATCCTGAGATATACTCTACCAAAATCATCTGCAAACCTCCCCGATCCTCTTCAAGAGTTCATTTTCACCGCTTTGGCAGCATCAGACGTTGTTCTTAGAGAATAATTCAAATGTCGTGAGATTATCTAATCAGCAATGTTTGAATAAGACGAGCGCTAATCAGAAAGTCCATATGGCATACAGGAAAGCCAAGACCTTACAAAAGAAGATTTCTTCTGCGGCCTTCTACTGCAAGAAGCGGCAGATTCTGAAAAGTCTGTCAGAATAAATTCACCGGTCGATAGACTCCAAAGACTATCCGTTCTATGGGAAGCCCACACCACCAAAGCCAACGTCATCCTCGCCTTTTCCAATAATTCGTACGTGTCGGGTGGTAGGACATAAAAATGAAGAAATGAACAATCTACAAACAAATGTAAGTGATGGTCCTGAGGAAGTTTCTCGAAGAATCATCTAGATTAAATGTTGAGGGTTCGCCAGAAAATTGCTCGACAATCCAATAAGATGCATAGGGAACTACCTTCAATAATGAGGCAGATGATCCACCTCCGCGTGTTAATGACTGAAAGTCTACCTTAGCACCGTCAAGGGGTTCAAGAGACATCAAGCATGCCAAATTTTAATTTTTCTAGGTGCTAAGTTAGACTACCAAGATCATTACTAGAATTTTAGGGTTTTTCTTTGTGATATGATTAAACTTAAGAGAAGAAAAAGAGCATACAACCTTTGTAGTTCGTGTCCTTCTCTTCAAAAGCTCCGGGATGAAGTCCATGCGACTCTTCAAGGCTCCTCTCCAAGTTGAACAAACTTCCTTCGTGATCTTCACGCCAAAGACGATCCACTCGAAGTCCACAAGCACAAGCTTTTCACTACACTAAACACTTTTAGTGTAGGAAACAGACCACACCAAATTGCTAGTTTGGTGTGGGATGATGAAGTAGGGTATAAGTAAAGCTCACTAAGGTCTCACAAGCTCAATGATTCACATCTCATGTGAGGGTTTTGAGCTTGGAGGTGAGATGAAGAAAATTGTAGAGAGCAAGAGAGAAAAAGAGCTCTTGAAAAAATGTCTAAGGCATGAATTATGAAGCAAGTGTAGAATGAATGAATAAAATGAATAATATCTATCCTCACTTATTCAAGCATGGATTAAATTGCAATTCTAAACTGCAGCCATGCTTGAATAGTGAGTCAAGACTAATATTATATCATAAAAAGCCATGCCTTAACCATACCTAAAATATCTCCACAATTTACACCTCATTTTTTCTATTTTCTAAAAATAGAAAAATATGCCATGCTTCATATAATAATGTGTGTGTGTATATATATATATATTTATAAATATCAAATATACATTAGTATATACATATATACATACATATATATATACATATATACATACATATATATACATATATATATACATACACACACACACACACACACATATACATACATACATACATACATACATACATATATATATATATATATATATATATATAGCAATTAGTGAGCTAATGATATTAGTTAAGATATAATTATATCACATATAATATATATCACAATATTAAATAAACACTTGATCTAATAATCTAGTTATATCACATATAACCGACTAATATCATTAATCTGAATATCACATTATCAAACCAACATATGATTCGATAATCCTGTTATATCACATATAACCTGACTGATAACAGATAACTGCCAGATTACAATACGGTATCACATACTCGTATTTAATCAGGCCTACACACATATCACATATGTGTCCTATTTTATTTCGCTTGAACCAGGAAACTTCTGTGCGAGACTCTAAAGACTTGTCAATATGCCGACAGTAGGTGATAATCACATCAGTCACCTACAAACTGTCAGCGGTACTAGCTGGATGAAACGGCTATCCGGGTATTGAGCGATATGAAGATCAACAAGCAAGCTCATCCATATTCTCCATGAAGCCTATGAGTAACACCACCGTACAGTCCGGTCTCTTCGTCCGATATGTCACATATTATGTCTAGGGGTGGTAAACGTCAGCCCCCAGTAACGTGATAAGTCATGCCAATGTTTGGCCTATAACGGTTTGAGAAACTACTGATAACTCTTATCAGTGAATCTCATCAGTAGCCCTGGCAAGGGACTTCCAGTTATAGCTAATCGAGCATAGCGCAACATCAACCTCCAATACCAGGAGAGACGAAACCCCTCCTATCGCTTATTGCCTCCATGTGACTCGGGACTGTACCCAAAATCCACCTGTTTGCACGATCCTTTTGAGCCATGGTAGGGAGGAAATCAAAGCACAGTGGGAGCCATACAAGAATCTATGACGATCTCAGATCTACAGACTAACCTGTACCAGTGTCACCACAGGACTTCTATCTGACGATAGGTATACTACCAACTAGAAGTCCTCGGCGAGTCCGTTCGGTGTACCCATTCTCCAATGAGCACCTGTGTACAATCTTTGATATCATACACCAATGGTTGTGGGATCAACCATCGCCCTCTAGGGGACAAGAAATGTACACACCATTCTACTCTGGAATATCGATGCCCTAGTCTCGATATTCCCTCGACTAGGAACTTATTAAAGGATGTACTTTTGGACCATCCTGGCCCCACTAGTATGATCTCATCATAGTCCTGGTAGTTAAGTACATATCCTTAGGGCTTTATCAACATGCGAGAGTAAGACAGTATAGAATACCAGTCAACATGTTAAGATAAATAGTAACCAGATAGCACACTATCATGTCGAGCAAGAAAGTCCTCTATATATATGTCCAAGCATCCACTATAATATACATCACATGTACAATAATGGCCTCTAGGGCATACATATTCCTAACAATCTCCCACTTGCACTAAGGCCATGTGCTGTAGTATCTCATACCCAACATCCTAAAAAGTCTCTCAAACTATATCTGGGGGAGGGCCTTCATGAGTGGATCCGCTATATTGTCCTTCGTGTCAACTCTCCTGACCTCGATCTCCCAGCGATCTACTATCTCCCAGATCAGGTGATACCGCCTCAGAATATGTATGGATCTCTAATGGGACCTGGGTTCCTTGGCCAAAGCCACCGCTCCATTGTTATCACAATACACAGGTATTGGATGCTCAATGGATGGAACCACACCAAGCTCAGCAATGAACTTCTTCATCCAGATAGCCTCTTTGGCAGCATCGTTGGCAGCGATGTATTCAGCCTCCATCGTCGAGTCTGCTACGGTGTCTTGCTTGGAACTCTTCCAATGCACCGCGCCTCCGTTGAGGGTAAAGACAAAACCCGAGACCGACTTACTGTCGTCCTTATCATTCTGGAAGCTCGAATAGGTAAAGGACTCCACCTGGAGTTCACCATTACCATACACCAAGAACATTTCTTTAGTCCTTCTCAAGTACTTAAGAATGTTCTTCATAGCTGTCCAATGGTTCTCCCCAGGATTTGATTGATACCTGCTCACTACACCTAGTGAGTAAGCTACATCCGATATGGTACATAACATCGCATACATGATAGAGCCTACTGCCGAAGCATAGGGTATCCCTTGCATGCGAGCTCTCTTCAAATCATTCTTGGGAGACATCTCTTTGGAGAGAGTGATTCCTGAGCAAGGGGGTAAATTACGTCGCTTGGAATTTTTCATACTAAACCTCTTTAGTATGGTGTCTATGTACCTGGATTGGGACAATCCCAAAATCCGTTTAGATCTATCTCTATAGATCTTTATCCTCAGGATGTAGGAGACATCACCAAGATCTTTCATGGAGAACTTGAGTGATAAGAAGAGCTTGACCGAGTGTAGTATAGGAATATCAATCCCTATCAAGAGTATATCATCCATGTACAATACGAGGAAGACCACCTTACTCTCTACAGCCTTCTTATATATACAAGGTTCATCTACATTTTTGATGAAGTCAAACTCTTTGATAGCTTCATCAAAACAGATGTTCCAACTCCGCGACGCCTACTTTAATCCATAGATGGATTTATGCAGCTTGCACACCTTTCCATTGCTCCCATTGTCTACGAAGCCCTCTGGCTATGTCATGTACACGCTCTCTTCTAAATCACCATTTAGAAAAGCGGTCTTGACGTCCATCTGCCAGATTTCGTATTCATGGTATGCAGCAATGACAAGTAGGATCCTGATGGACTTAAGCATAGCGACAGGAGAAAAGGTTTCATCATAGTCGTCGCCAGATCATTGATGAAAACCTTTTGCTACAAGTCTAGCTTTGAAAGTCTTAACTTTTCTATCTACACTAATCTTCTTTTTGAAGATCCACTTGCTCCCAATGGGTTTTACCCCTTCAGGAGCAATTTCCAAAGTCCATACTTTGTTAGTGTACATGGATTCCATCTCGGACCGCATAGCATCCAGCCATTTCACAGAGTCCTCACTCGTGATGGCCCGTCCGAAACTAGTCGGGCCATCATCTTCCTTGATGCAATCCTCACTCCCACCGTCTACGAGAAAACCGTAGTATCTCTCAGGTGGATGAGAAATCCTACTAGATCTGCCAAGTGGCTGGGATTCGTTGGGCACTATTGGATCCTCTGGTTCCACTAAATCTTCTGTTGCAGTTTGTGCAGCCGGAATTTTTTCCAGTTCTACCTCTTTGCCACTAATTTCCTTTTCAAGAAATTCCTTTTCTAAAAAGGTGGCATATCGAGAAACAAACACCTTTAGTTCCTCGCTGTGGTAGAAAAGATATCTATGTGAATGTTTGGAATATCCCACAAACTTACAAAGAACATACCGTGCCTCGAGTTTGTCCGGATTTTGCCTTTTGACATAGGTCGGACAACCCCATATCTTAACTCGTTTAAGACATGGTCTCTTCCCACTCCATATCTCATATGGCATGGTAGGTACAGATTTAGATGGAACTTGATTTAATAGGTATGCCGCTGTTTCAAGCGCATAACTCCAAAAGGAAATAGGTAACTTAGCAGTGCTCATCATAGAGCGCATCATATCTAATAGGGTGTGATTCCTCCACTCCGATACACCGTTGTGCTGTGGTGTATACGAAGGAGTAAGCTGAGAGAGAATCCCATTCTCTTTTAGATAGTCACAGAATTCCGTGCTTAAGTATTCTCCTCCCCGATCAGATCGAAGGATTTTAATACTTTTACCCTTCTGGTTCTCAACTTCATGCTTATATTCTTTGAATTTTTCAAAAGCTTCAGACTTGTGTTTCAATAGGAAAACATGACCGAATCTTGAGAGATCGTCAGTGAATGTAATGAAGTATGAGAAACCATCCCTGGCATGTGTATACATGGGACTGCATACATCACTATGTATCAGTTCCAAGAGTTCCGTAACTCTTTCTCCGTGTCCTGTAAACGGAGTTTTGGTCATCTTGCCTTTGAGACATGACTGGCAAGTTTCATAAGATGAAAGTTCGAACGGATTCAAACATCCATCCTTATGTAACTTAGCTAGTCGTGTCGCATTGATTTGACCTAATCTACAATGCTACAAGAAGGATTCGTTCATTTCTGAACTTTTCTTCTTGTGTGTGTTCTGTACGTTAAGAACTGTGTTTTGATTCAGAACGTATAATCCGTTACACAACTCACCAAACCCGATCAACACTTGATTTAGGTAAATGTTCATAATATTATTCTCTACTACAAAGTTATATCCTTCTTTATCTAATAAAGAAATTGATATTAAACTGCATATCATAGAGGGTACGTAATAACTGTCATTCAGGATCAATGTATTCCTAGTTGGCAATACAAGGTGATATTCACCAACTGCTTTGGCCGCAACATTTGCACTATTCCCTACTTTTAGAGAGTGATCACCTTTTCCCAGTTCTCTACCTTTCCTTAGCCCATGCAATAAATTGCATATGTGAGATCCCGATCCGGTATCTAGTATCCAGGACGTAGAGTGTACTGAGAAGCAGTTCTCTGTAACTAACACACCCGAAGAATATGCATCAACATGCTTATTCTTCGTTTTGGTGGCGTGGGAATCCGGATATACCCCTATTTCCTGCTCGGACTTATAACACTTATAAGTTGGAGCGGAACCAATATTTCCCTGCTCAGTATAACAAGCGGGTTCGGTCAATACATCCATATTATTATCTTGATTAAGGCATGACATTGGTTGCTGCCTGGAGAGAGAGAGAAGGAAACGCATTAGCGTGCGCTCTTTGCAAGATTAGATTGGTTTATTATCTTATCTAATCAGGATGGCTCCCACTATTTTTATCAAATTTTCCTTCAAATCCTAAAAGGTAAGACTAGCGGGGATTAATTACACCTTACAAGTTCGCCAATCTTTCATCCAGGCCAGTGCCGGTACTTTAAGGAAGGTTCCCCATACTTTCGTACGGACCTAATTAAAATAAACCTCATTTTCCCAGAGGCATAACCCCGTTAACACCTTTCTAGACACCTACTTGATCGGCTAATTGTGATGTGTAAAATTTTCCCAGTAGTAACTCTTACTCACAGTGGGTATCGGAATCCAACTATCTTATAGAAAGTATGCAATCTCATTGATAATTTCAACACTTGAAATTCCCGATAATACTTTTGCCCCTAATCTCCCATGACCTTGACAAAGGCCAACAAACCATAGGATGCTAGTCAAGTTCAACCCGTCATTTCATGATTGAATAAAACCCACCCGCATGACTCTTGACAAAGACCAACAAGATCGCACGACTACCCTAATCCAATCACATCATATGCTTAAGCAGATGAGCACTAGTTAGCTACCGCACACTACGCCTTGACAAAGGCCAACAAACGCAGCACGAATACTAAATAGTACTTATCTGAAATGACGGAGGGCTACGCAGGTTTTTAAGAAAACCATAAGCGTAACGAACTTGATATCGTTGTAGAATCGATTGATTTTGAAAAGGAGTGTTTTTGAGTCTTTTACTAGTTTTTCTAAAGAGGTCACTCCCGGTGAAGGGATCTCGGCTCTTTCCTTATCGAATAAGGTGCGGGATATTCTACAAGGAATACCGCTATGCAAAGAAAGAACTAGGGAAGGAATCAAATGACAAAACCGAGTGGGTTGTAGCATCTGCTAGTTTCGCTAAAGAGGTCACTCCCGGTGAAGGGATCTCGGCTCTTTCCTTATCGAATAATGTGCTGGATATTCAACAAGGAATACCGCTATGCAAAGCAAGAACTAGGGCTACCCTTTTTGAAAATTTGATTCTACAATATCTTTTAGGTTTCTTTTCTTTCATTAATCTCATTAATGAAGTCCCATCATTTATGCTTCCTAAGCATTACAGAAAAAGAAACGAAAATAGAACGTACGCTTATGCCATCCGCATTCGCCACGGGGCCCCGTCAAGCACCGTTAGGTTACTTAACTACCGGCAGAGCGGGGGCTGGATTAGCGTGGGTGCAAAACATAAGGAACGTTTATTATATATCATATATATAATATAACATGATCACATCACAGAAACAAGCAGCAGAAGCAACATATGAAGTATCGAATATACTAGGATTTCCGTGTTTTAAATTCAGCCAGTAATGTAAAACACGGATTCCACGGTCGTGATAAATAGCCAAATCCCCATCTTTAGACCCCTACGAGAGCGGCAAGTAACCCTGCCAATTCTAGAGTTAGGAGACCCGATTTCAACTCCTTGAGATGGTCTCCCACTTGACCCTAGAACCTGGTTACTTGTGCTCCCTACCTTGGGTCTATCCTAATGCGGAAAAGTAAATAATCTACAACAATGGTGGCATCATCCTCAACCCGGAAGTGATCCAATAAAAGAATATTACATTGAATTTTATATGAATGAAAATATAAAAACTCTCATCTCACATAAAAACCCCTGGCTATTCAATCACGATGATCCAATAAATCATATCATAAGCAACACATAACATATCATGTCATCAACGTAAGTAAATATGCATATCCCAAAAACTCTTTGATATATAGCAACGAGATCGGGATACCCCACATATTACACTTACGGCTGCAGAAAAGAAATCGAAAACTACAATGATTAGAATTCGCATTATCCTTAGACATCATAAACCCGGAATATCACATATTCCGATTTCATGCCTAACATGTAAAACTTGCATTTTAGTCTCAAATTGAAAATACTTTTCAATAATGTGTCAGATAATTCAACAAGATTCCCGACTAGGTGATCGCGTACAATATGCAATTACGACGGAGTTTTGATCCGAATCAAAACTTCGTTGCAATCGATCAATTGAGACTGAACGACTAGGTTTACTAACTAGTTTTCATAAAAATAATTAATCCGGATTCTAATAATTGTATCATACATCACAAAGCTTGTAAAGTAACCGCGACATTAGAATTCTGCATGCATTTAGCAAACTTAAACCATTTTTTTTTCAACACTTGAAACAACAGTGAGCTAAAGTTTCAAAACCGATCGTTTTAAGCCAATACGGGAGTCGAAACGAACTCGAAACCCGCCCGAATCTTCACGGGGGCGAAGACCCACAAATAACTGTCGAATGGGGGGCCTTAGAGGGGGGTACCCACCCCTGGGCCACCATGAAGTGGCCCCCAGAAGTAAGCAGACCCGAGAGCACCCATTTGGGGTGCTCTCGAGTCACCCACCCCAAGGCCACCAAGTGGTGGTCTTGGGGTGTAGGCCCGGCCTTTGGCCCCGGGGGCGTCTCCGGGGTGTGCACGCTCCACCCCGCAGCTTCTCGGTTCAAACCGTGAGCCCGCGTGGTGTGAAAACAACATAAAACATCAATTTCGGAACTGTTTTTATCGGCTGTTTTTGCGCGATAAAAACGACGGATTTCTAACGTCGCTACAAGTAATTCTAATGTTCTCACCTGGCTCTGATACCATGAAAGTCTACCTTAGAACCTTCAAGGGGTTCAAGAGGCATCAAACATGCCAAATTTTAATTTTTCTAGGTGCTAAGTTAGACTACCAAGATCATTACTAGAATTTTAGGGTTTTCCTTTGTGATGTGATTAAACTTAAGAGAAGAAAAAGAGTATACAACCTTTGTAGTTCGTGTCCTTCTCTTCAAAAGCTCCGGGATGAAGTCCACGTGACTCTTGAAGGCTCCTCTCCAAGTTGAACGAATCTCCTTCGTGATCTTCATGCCAAAGACGATCTACCTGAAGTTCACAAGCACAAGCTTTTCACTACACTAAACACTTTTAGTGTATGAAACACACCACACCAAATTGCTAGTTTGGTGTGGGATGATAAAGTAGGGGATAAGTAAAGCTCACTAAGGTCTCACAAGCTCAATGATTCACATCTCATTTGAGGGTTTTGAGCTTAGAGGTGAGGTGGAAAAATTTGTAGAGAGCAAGAGAGGAAAAGTGCTCTTGAAAAAATGGCTAAGGCATGAACTATGAAGCAAGTGTAGAATGAATGAATAAAATGAATAATATCTATCCTCACTTATTCAAGCATGGATTAAATTACAATTCTAAATTGCAACCATGCTTGAATAGTGAGTCAAGACTAATATTATATCATAAAAACCTATGCCTTAACCATACCCAAAATATCTCCACAATTTACACCTCATTTTTTCTATTTTCTAAAAATAGAAAAACATGCCATGCTTCATATAATAATGTGTGTGCGTGTGTATAAAGCAATTTGTGAGCTAATGATATTAGTTAAGATATAATTATATCACATATAATATATATCACATTATTAAATCAACACTTGATCTAATAATCCGGTTATATCACATATAACCGACTAATATCATTAATCTGAATATCACATTATCAAACCAACACTTTATTCGATAATCCGGTTATATCACATATAACCAGACTGATAACAGATAACTGCCAGAATACAATACGGTATCATATACTCGTACTTAATCAGGCCCACACCAATATCACATATGTGTCCTACTTCATTTCGCTTGAACCAGGAAACTTCTGTGTGGGACTCTAAAGACCTGTCAATATACCGGCAGTAGGTGATGATCGCATCAGTCCCCTACAAACCGTCAGCGGTACTAGCTGGACATTGTAAGTCTATGGTAGCGCCTCGGCCGTCTGTCCGAAACCAAAATGCGGAAACGAAAACTTTTTCTAAACTAGAAACCGGCGCTATCGCAGACTTTAATCCCGGATCAAACCATTAACCTATAACTAGCAACTAGAGAAAGGTTAGAAAAGCTATACCGATCGATCCGTGTCCTTCGGTATTTACCCACCATCCCTAGCTCCTCGCGGCATCAAACATGTATATACATACCTGCATAAACATACCTGCATCCGCATTCCGACCGAATGCGAATGCGATGAGACTAAAGTAATCCAACAAATCTAACACTAGGATCCGGCTTAAACCAAAGCCCACTGGTATGATCCGTCCATCATGATCCGTGCACGACTGCACGTAAATGATCGAACCCTGCCATATATCATACGGCCTCTACAACGTTTCGCCCGAAACTTGAGAAACTGTCTGTGGGGGACTCTAAAGACTCGTCAATACTTTGGCTGTGGATTTAACCACTAGCACGTCAAAGGTACTATCCGTACGTAACGTGCTACCAGGTATTGACCAAAAGGGAGGTCGATGAGTGAATTCATCCTGACACCCTACTGAGCCTGTCAGTGACAACATCCGTATAGTCCGGTCCGTTCGTCTATGAGCATCGCATGTCGGGCCTAGGGGGTTGCTAAAAGTCAGACCCCCAAAAGCTGTACAAGTCGTGTCGGAGTGTAGCCCAGAACAACCTGAGATACTACTGGAATACCTACCAGTAAATCTCCTGCCTTGGCCAAGGACTTAGTGTAATGGCTTTCCTAGACACAGAGCGATCTCACCCCCAATACCGGGAGAGACGAAACCCCTGTCGATCCGCTCACTGCCTCCATGTGGCTCGGGACTGTACCCAACTAAAACCTGTTTGCATGACTCCTTTGAGCCGTGGTAGGGTAGTAATCAAAGTACAGTGGGAACTCACACGAGACAAATGACGATCTCAGGTCGATTAACTAACCAGTACACATGTCACCAGGGAACTGCTATCTGACGTCAGGTATAATACCAACTAGCATGTTCCCGGCGAGTCCTGTCCGGTGTACTCATAACCCAATGAGCACATGTATACATCTTAGGTGAACAAACTGACACCAATGGCTTGTGAGACCGGCCACCGCCCCTCGTTGGGGTCTCGACTGTATACACTAGTCTACTAATAGAGTATCGATGCCCAGTCTCGAAATTCGCATGACTAGGGACACTTTAAGGATGTGCTTATAGACCCCAGCTCCCACATATATGATCGCCATCATACGGCTGGCCGTCAAGCAAGAATCCTAAGGGCTCTACCAATATGTAATAGTGACCTGTAATGTCACCTAAAGCTGTACACGATGATAAACATAAACAAGATAGCATATTACCATTTCGAGTAAAACTGTCCTACCGGCATAGGTCCTCCCTCAATCATTGCAATCACGTGCCTGTGATCCAATAATTGACTCTGACGGCACTATATCCAACAATCTCCCACTTGCACTCAAGGCTAATTATTGCGATGTCGCATACTCATAGCCCGTGTGATACCGAACACCCAACTCCTCTACTAATCAGTCTCACAAAGCCCGTTTGCGAAACTATTGTGTTCGAGGAATAGCCTCAGTGAGTGGATCCGCCCTAATGTTTCTTTCTGTGTCTCTCTTTATCTCAAGTTTTCGGAGAAAGCCATCTCCCGAAATAAGCGATACCTGTCTTAGAATATGTCTGGATATCTGATGGGACCTTGTTCATAAATGAACTCCAAATCCAAAACTCTTAGACTGTATCGTCAACTGAACTTAATCAGTATCCTGCGCCATGCCTCCATCAGTATCCGCTTGGACCACCCGTCCAAAATACTGCCCCTCGTCAGAGGAAAAACTATAACTCTGACAGTCACTCTGTCATCCAGGTCACCTTGGAAGCCTGGAATGATAACCGTCTCCTAAAAGAGGCTGTTGTTATCATATCCCTAGAACATCCACTTATGTTCTAAAACTGCTTCCGAACGTTTCTCCAGGATAGGATTAATATCACATTATCACATCTAGTGCAAAAACAACGTCTGGTATGGTACTTGATATCTCATGATTGACTCAATTGCCTAAGCAAGTGATCTGCCAATCATGCACATCCCTCTCCCCTTTAGTCTGTAAGACACCTTTAGAGAGGGCGACTCCATCACCTGCAGGTATACTACCTTGCCAGGAGTCGTCCATTCTAAAACACCTTTAGAATGCTGTCTGAGTACCCAGATTGGGAAACTACCCAAATTTAGATCTAAAACCATAGATCTAGTAACCAGAATGTCTGATATAAATTCCATGTCCTTTGTGGAGAAACTACCGTGTGACAACCAAAGTATAACCGATCGTAGTATTGGATTTTCACTTCCTACTATGTGTATGTCATTCATGTACCAGGACATCACACCCTACTACCTTCTTAACAGATCCATCCCCTATTCTGATGAAGTCAAACCTATGACTGTCACATCAGAAATAGATGATCTATCTCTGCTATATCTGCTTTAGTCCATAAATAGACATAAGCTATTTGTCCACTATGCTTCCGCTGCTCCCACTGACTACGACAGCCCTCTGGCAGAGTCATATACACGTGCACTTCTAAAGTTAGTTTAGAACGACGCTATACTCATCCTCCTGCCGGGTCTCACAGTCTGGAACAACAGCAATGGCAAGTCTGGGTAAACAAGAACCTCCCTGTCACCATCCTTGAGGCTACCGGAGTAACTCTCGGGTGCCTGAGATTACCCACCATATCTGCGGAGTGGCTAATGGAATGTCAAACCAGACCGAATCTTTAGGTTCTTATCAAATTTTCAGTAATCGTTTGCGGTTCTGGAATCACTTCCAGTTCTACCATACTCCCACTACTGTTTTCTGAAAAAATCCATTTTTATTAAAACTGTGGCGAGTCAAGAACAATATCACTATTGATCTTCCAGATAGTAGAAAGTCAACCCTCGTCATAGCCCGGGTCAACACACAAACAGCCATTACAGAAACGTGCCTTGAGTTATCCAGAGTCTGGTTTTAAGCATAAGCCGGACAACTCCCCGTACCTTAACATTATTAAGATATAAACTATTCTATATCCAATATAGAAAGAGAGGCACTGATTTAATTGGAACCAGATTCAAATCATGCAGCTGTCTTCAGTGCATGTCAACTAAATGGAGAGAGGCCGATCAACATTACTCAACTTAGGAGTGCTTCCAATTATGAGTAACCTGAAAGAGAAGAAAGTTATCTTAATCATTACTATTAACTGAATACCATACACAAGTATCTACATCTTCGATCATCTTTAAGAATACTGATACTTGCAACGCCTGGTTCTCTACTTTATTCTTATACCTATAACTTCTCAAAACTTAGACCTTGCATTTCTACGAAACACATGTCTAAGAACTAGAGAAGTCACAAGTAAACAGAATATAGTACGAGTACCAACCCCTCTATCCTCATGGACACTAGACAAAATACAATACTCTGTATAAGTCCCCTGAGTCTAATAACTCATTCCCCGTGTGTCGTAGGTTGAAAACTGTACTTATGGTTAAGAAGAATTACACTGCTTTTTAATGCTCCTTACCTAACCATCCACCGATATAGGTAAATGTTATGGACATAATTTCAAAAATTTATCTCTCACTTTATAAAAATAAACGTACAAATATATCAATTTGAAATTGGTGCATAACAACGGATATTCAAAACCAAATATTTGCCGTCCGGCAAAACAACCCAGGCGATTTCCTCAAATATCACCAAATACAACGAATCCCGATATAATGAGGATGATCACCCAATTCCCAATAACTTACTCCCACTCATCATCTGTAAAACCATTCAGATATGAGAATCAAACCTGGTAAATGCATACCCTGGAGCAAGGGCTAATTGGGAAATCAGTTTTCTTTTAACAATACACAGTGAAACTGAAACATGTAAATGTTTCGGAGGGGTATCCGGGTATTCTTAGTAATGCCTCTTCCATTATCAGATTCACAGCGGTAACCGTATATTTTTTTGCCATCTCTCCAAATCCCTTTATATGTCTTTAGTCATTACCTTCTGTACACCTCTTTAGGCTAAATGGTTTTCTTCCCTCCCTACCGTTCGGCACCAGCCTATGGTCTGGAAGAAGACTATCCAATAAGCATAATGGGTGTACTCTTCTAATCCTAGGAGTAACCTGAGAGAAGGTGAAGATAAAAGACAACTGAATAAAATCTTATTCCTATTTCTCCTGAACCAGAATCCATCCCCGAACTGCAACAAATTCCTTCGAGTACGTATATAACCATACGATGGAATATCCAAAAAACTGTGGATCTTTGTAGTGATACGGAGTGTCCTGGAAAATACAAAGGTGAAGTAGGTGTGGCGAAGAAATACTTGGTTCGGTCGTGAATAGCAGTCGCAATTTACTTTGCCCTCTTACTAATCCCTTTATTTGTCTTTACTTAATACCTTCTGTATACCTTTTAGGCTAAATGGTTTTCTTCATGCCCTACCTTTCGGCACCTGCCTATGGTTTGGAAGAAGACTATCCAATTAGTGTAATAGGTGTACCGTCCTAATCCAAGGAGCACTCGCAACCTGAGAGAAGGTAAAAGGAAAAGACAACTGAATAGTCCTATTCATTTTCTCCAGAACCGGAAACTATCCTCGAATCTGGAACAAGTTCCTTCGAGTTCGTATATAACCATACGATGGCTTTATCCAATGGAAGTGGATGTTCGTAGTAATACAGGGTGTTCTGGAGAAAAGGGTAAAAGTAGGAGTGGCAATGAGGTATGCAACTCTGACAATCCAAAAGCCAGTGTTTTAAGAAGGTTCGGTTAACTTGGTCACTAAGTCATAGTCAAGGGTCGGGTCATGGTCGCTGCCAAAGAGAGAGAGAAAAGAAACACTCAGCGTGCACTCTAACCATGATCAGAATGGTTATCAATTTATCTGATCAGGAAACCTCCCACTGTAACATCAAATTCTCTTCCAAATCTGAAAGAAGAATTAGTTGGGATCACCCGAGGAGTAAACCAACTCATCAGTAGGAATCGGGATCCAACTATCATCGCATGATAATGTGATGGAATCCACTCACGTTATCACACTCCAGAAGGTATGCGCATGCCTGGCAAGTTTCAGTTTCTTTAGAAACTCCCGATGTGATTTTTACCCCATGCTCTTATGACCTTGACTTTGGCCAACAAATCATAAGTCACATGTCAAGTTCTACCCGTCATTATCCAGGTTAATTTGAACCCACCCGTACCTACCCTTGACTTTGGCCAACAAAGCAGTACGACTGTCCCAAACCAACGCATCTATCTATGCAGCAGAAAGATAACAAATAGCTACCATACACTATGCCTTGACTTTGGCCAACAAACATATCATGAATATTAAGTGCTACCCGTCTGAAATGACCGAGGGCTACGAATGGTTTTTGGCGAAAAACCATTAACGTAATGAACTTGATATCGTTGAAGGAACCGGATAGCTTTTTATAAAAATATAGTGGCGAAAACCTTTGCTAAAGAGGTCACTCCCGGTGAAGGGATCTCGGCACTTTTCCCATAGAATGAGGTGCAGGATATTCCAACTGAATACCACGATGCAAAGCAAAAAGTAATCGACTATAGTAAAGTTATTACCCTGACGCAAATTTCTGTCCAAGGGGTCACTCCCGGTGAAGGGATCTCGGCCCCTGCCTCATCGACTGAGGTGCTGGGTATTCATAAACGAATACCACTGTGCAAAACAAAAGAGAACGTCCTTGCAATAACAGCTTTTTAAAAAATGTTCCAACAACATCAGAATAGGTTTGTTTAGCTTGCATTGATCCGAATCAATGCAGTCCCATCAATAAATCACACCACAAAAGAACGAAAATATGATGTACGTATATGACATCCGCATTTGCCACTGGGTCCCGTCATCACCCGTTAGGTTACTTAACTAACGATAGAGCGGAGACTGGACTAGTGCGGGTGTAAAACATATACAACATCTACTAGTATATATATCAATATATAATATTCGCTCATGGCGTGATAAAATGCAACATCACAGAAATGTAATAAGTATCACAGAACAATATAGATAATCTGGGATCCTCGGGTTTCATAGAGCCGCTACAGAAACCCGACGTTCCCCTGGTCGTATGGATAGCCTGTGCAATGAAATCCTAGACCCCTACGGGCGCGGCAAGTTATCCGCTAAAACCTGAAGCGAGGCAGCCACCTACAGCAAAGTGAATGGACCACCCAGCACTTCACGGAATCCGGTAACTTGAGCACCCCTCCTTGGGTCAACCTGTACCCCCTACGAGTGCGGCGAATAGCCCGCCAATTCTAGAGTGAATCCCCCTCCGTCTCAAAGACATGAGATCCGGGCCCGTTGCCCTCTAGAACCCGGCTATCCGTGCACCCCACTGCGGGGTAATCCAAGTACAGAAAGTAAAAATATATATACAACGGGTAAATCGACCTCAGCCCGGTCGTGCCCCGAAAGAATAATATACAAACAGGCAGTGACGGCAGTCCACATGTCGAACGCTCGCCCCGCAATATCAAATGAATAAATAATACCAAACTGCACTAACATTACATCCAGGCTATCAACCACGACATATCCGCAAAATCACAGCACAACATAGAACATCAACGTGAATGTCACGTTCGCAAATCCATCTAAAAGGGCAATATCAATTAGACAAGATTTACCGATCAAATGACATTCACGGTCGCAGATATAAAGTATGCACTGTGAACTAACATATTTAAAATTTTCGGTCGACAAAATTTCCCGAAGTGGGCCCCAAGCACAAATCCAGCACTCAAAATAATCTGGGCCAAAACCAAAATTACCAGAAACCCCAATTCCAACTCAGAGACTACTGTAGAAAATTTGGTGCATAGTGGCTACAGTAGTGCGGCGGAACCGCGGCCAAAAGGTGGGTACGACCGCGGTTCCACGGCGCTACAGTGATATCAAGCTACCAATTTTCTGCAGTGTTCTTATAAAAGCCTTCCTGATTTTCTGCAATACTCAAAATAATTTTTCGACGACAAAAAAAATTCGACAGAAACCGCAGAATTGGAAATGCGGTTTCGGAAAATTTCGTTCGATCGATATTTTAAACACGTTAGAGCAAGCTAGTAAAGGTTAATGGCGTGTCTCTGATACAATGTAAGTCTACGGTAGCGCCCCGGCCATCTGTCCGAGGCCAAAATGCGGAAACGAAAACTTTTTCTAAACTAGAAACCGGCGCTATCGCAGACTTTAATCCCGGATCGAACCATTAACCTATAATTAGCAACTAGAGAAAGGTTAGAAAAGCTATACCGATCGATCCGTGTCCTTCGGACTTTAGCCACCATCCCTACCTCCTTGCGGCATCTCCGATCTCGATCTCCTCGCCAGAAAGGGACACCATATCTTCGAGTCTTTTTTCGGGCTCCCGCTTCGTCCGAAGCAACTCAGACATGAAGTTTGCTAGCCGACGTGTCCAAGGTGAAGTAGAGAATGTGTGTGATCACTTTGTCTCTTGAGGATATAGTGGATGCCATTAGTGAGGAGACAGTGAGCTCAAGAAAGAAGAGGAGGAAGAAGAAGTTTCCTTTCTTTTTCTTATGTGTTGCTATAATAAAATGAGAGTAAGAATGAATAAACACAAGAGCAAACTCAAACCATATGGCTTCCCTCGCTCTCTCCACTTATTATATCAACACATAAAATCAATCCTAATGTGACATTAGCACAAGAAAAGAGACCATGAGTCACTAAGCAAGTCCATGTCACATTAAATGCACCTAATCATGATTTTGAGCTCATTATTTCCATATGCAAACATTAATCCAAATGTTTGCAATAATACAAAGACAATGGCATCTACTAAAGTAAACTCGTGATGGATTACAAGAGTACCCCTCACCTGTATATACATACCTGCATCCGCATTCCGACCGAATGCGAATGCGATGAGACTAAAGTAATCCAGCAAATCTAACACTAGGATCCGGCTTAAACCAAAGCCCACTAGTATGATCCGTCCGATCATGATCCGTGCACGACTGTACGTATATGATCGAACCCTGCCATATATCATACGGCCTCTACAACGTTTCGCCCGAAACTTGAGAAACTGTCTGTGGGGGACTCTAAAGACTCGTCAATACTTTGGCTATGGATTTAACCACTAGCACGTCAAAGGTACTAGCCGTACGTAACGTGCTACCAGGTATTGACCAAAAGGGAGGTCGATGAGCGAATTCATCCTGACACCCTACTGAGCCTATCAGTGACAATATCCGTACAGTCCGGTCCGTTCGTCTATGAGCATCTCATGTCGGGCCTAGGGGGTTGGTAAAAGTCTGACCCCCAAAAGCGGTACAAGTCGTGTTGGAGTGTAGCCCAGAACACCCTGAGATACTACTGGAATACCTACCAGTAAATCTCCCGCCTTGGCGAAGGACTTAGTATAATGGCTCTCCTAGACACAGAGCGATCTCACCCCCAATACCGGGAGAGACGAAACCCCTGCCGATCCGCTCACTGCCTCCATGTGGCTCGGGACTGTACCCAACTAAAACCTGTTTGCACAACTCCTTTGAGCCGTGGTAGGGTAGTAATCAAAGTACAGTGGGAACTCACACGAGACAAATGACGATCTCAGGTCAATTAACTAACCAGTACACATGTCACCAGGGAACTGCTATCTGACGTCAGGTATAATACCAACTAGCATGTTCCCGGCGAGTCCTATCCGGTGTACTCATAACCCAATGAGCACCTGTATACATCTTAGGTGAACCAACTGACACCAATGGCTTGTGAGACCGGCCACCGCCCCTCGTCGGGGTCTTGACGGTATACACTAGTCTACTAATAGAGTATCGATGCCCAGTCTCGAAATTCCCACGACTAGGGACACTTTAAGGATGTGCTTATAGACCCCAGCTCCCACGTATATGATCGCCATCATACGGCTGGCCGTCAAGCAAGAATCCTAAGGGCTCTACCAATGTGTAATAGCGACCTGTAATGTCACCTAAAGCTGTACACGATGATAAAGATAAACAAGATAGCATATTATCATTTCGAGTAAGACTGTCCTACCGGCATAGGTCCTCCCTCAATCATTGCAATCACGTGCCTGTGATCCAATAATTGACTCTGAGGGCACTATATCCAACAATCTCCCACTTGCACTCAAGGCTAATTATTGCGATGTCGCATACTCACAGCCCGTGTGATACCGAACACCCAACTCATCTACTAATCAGTCTCACAAAGCCCGTTTGCGAAACTATTGTGTTCGAGGAATAGCCTCAGTGAGTGGATCCGCCCTAACGTTTCTTTCTGTGTCTCTCTTTATCTCAAGTTTTCGGAGAAAGCCATCTCCCGAAATAAGCAATACCTGTCTTAGAATATGTCTGGATATCTGATGGGACCTAGTTCATAAATGAACTCCAAATCCAAACCTCTTAGACTATATCGTCAACTGAACTTAATCAGTATCCTGCGCAATGCCTCCCTCAGTATCCGCTTGGACCACCTGTCCAAAATACTGCCCCTCGTCAGAGGGAAAACTATAACTCTGACAGTCACTCTGTCATCCAGGTCACCTTGGAAGCCTGGAATGATAACCGTCTCCTAAAGGAGGCTGTTGTTATCATATCCCTAGAACATCCACTTATGTTCTAAAACTGCTTCCGAACGTTTCTCCAGGATAGGATTAATATCACATTATCGCATCTAGTACAAAAACAACGTCTGGTATGGTACTTGACATCTCATGATTGACTCAATTGCCTAAGCAAGTGATCTGCCAATCATGCACATCCCTCTCCCCTTTAGTCTGTAAGACACCTTTAGAGAGGGTGACTCCATCACCTGCAGGTATACTACCGTGCCAGGAGTCGTCCATTCTAAAACACCTTTAGAATGCTGTCTGAGTACCCAGATTGGGAAACTACCCAAATTTAGATCTAAAACCATAGATCTAGTAACCAGAATGTCTGATATAAAATCCATGTCCTTTGTGGAGAATCTACCGTGTGACAACCAAAGTATAACCGATCGTAGTATAGGATTTCCACTTCCTACTATGTGTATGTTATCCATGTACCAGGACATCACACCCTACTACCTTCTTAACAGATCCATCCCCTATTCTGATGAAGTCAAACCTATGACTGTCACATCAGAAATAGATGATCTATCTCTGCTATATCTGCTTTAGTCCATAAATAGACATAAGCTATTTGTCCACTATGCTTCCGCTGCTCCCACTGACTACGACAACCCTCTGGCAGAGTCATATACACGTACACTTCTAAAGTTAGTTTAGAACGACGCTATACTCATCCTCCTGCTGGGTCTCACAGTCTGGAACAACAGCAATGGCAAGTCTGGGTAAACAAGAACCTCCCTGTCACCATCCTTGAGGCTACCAGAGTACCTCTCGGGTGCCTGAGGTTACCCACCATATCTGCGGAGTGGCTAATGGAATGTCAAACCAGACTGAATCTTGAGGTTCTTATCAAATTTTCAGTAATCGTTTGCGGTTCTGGAATCACTTCCAGTTCTACCATACTCCCACTACTGTTTTCTGAAAAAATCCATTTTTATTAAAACTGTGGCGAGTCAAGAACAATATCACTATTGATCTTCCAGATGGTAGAAAGTCAACCCTCGTCATAGCCCCGGTCAACACACAAACAGCCATTACAGAAACGTGCCTTGAGTTATCCAGAGTCTGGTTTTAAGCATAAGCCGGACAACTCCCCGTACCTTAACATTATTAAGATATAAACTATTCTATATCCAATATAGAAAGAGAGGCACTGATTTAATTGGAACCAGATTCAAATCATGCAGCTGTCTTCAGTGCATGTCAACTAAATGGAGAGAGGCCGATCAGCATTACTCAACTTAGGAGTGCTTCCAATTATGAGTAACCTGAAAGTGAAGCAAGTTATCTTAATCATTACTATTAACTGAATACCATACACAAGTATCTACATCTTCGATCATCTTTAAGAATCCTGATACTTGCAACGCCTGGTTCTCTACTTTATTCTTATACCTATAACTTCTCAAAACTTAGACCTTGCATTTCTACGAAACACATGTCTAAGAACTAGAGAAGTCACAAATAAACAGAATATAGTACGAGTACCAACCCCTCTGTCCTCATGAACACTGGATAAAATACAATACTCTGTATAAGTCCCCTGAGTCTAATAACTCATTCGCCGTGTGTCGTAGGTTGAAAACTGTACTTATGGTTAAGAAGAATTACACCGCTTTTTAATGCTCCTTACCTAACCATCCACTGATATAGGTAAATGTTATGGACATAATTTCAAAAATTTATCTCTCACTTTATAAAAATAAACGTACAAATATATCAATTTGAAATTGGTGCATAACAACGGATATTCAAAACCAAATATTTGTCGTCCGGCAAAACAACCCAGGCGATTTCCTCAAATATCACCAAATACAACGAATCCCGATATAATGAGGATGATCACCCAATTCCCAATAACTTACTCCCACTCATCATCTGTAAAACCATTCAGATATGAGAATCAAACCTGGTAAATGCATACCCTGGAGCAAGGGCTAATTGGGAAATCTGTTTTCTTTTAACAATACACAGTGAAACTGAAACATGTAAATGTTTCGGAGGGGTATCCGGATATTCTTAGTAATGCCTCTTCCATTATCAGATTCACAGCTGTAACCGTATATTTTTTTGCCATCTCTCCAAATCCCTTTATATGTCTTTAGTCATTACCTTCTGTACACACCTTTAGGCTAAATGGTTTTCTTCCCTCCCTACCGTTCGGCACCAGCCTATGGTCTGGAAGAAGACTATCCAATAAGCATAATAGGTGTACTATTCTAATCCTAGGAGTAACCTGAGAGAAAGTGAAGATAAAAGACAACTGAATAAAATCTTATTCCTATTTCTCCTGAAACAGAATCCATCCCCGAACTGCAACAAATTCCTTCGAGTACGTATATCACCATACGATGGAATATCCAAAAAACTGTGGATCTTTGTAGTGATACGGAGTGTCCTGGAAAATACAAAGGTGAAGTAGGTGTGGCGAAGAAATACTTGGTTCGGTCGTGAATAGCAGTCGCAATTTACTTTGCCCTCTTACTAATCCCTTTATTTGTCTTTACTTAATACCTTCTGTATACCTTTTAGGCTAAATGGTTTTCTTCATGCCCTACCTTTCGGCACCTGCCTATGGTTTGGATGAAGACTATCCAATTAGTGAAATAGGTGTACCGTCCTAATCCAAGGAGCACTCGCAACCTGAGAGAAGGTAAAAGGAAAAGACAACTGAATAGTCCTATTCATTTTCTCTAGAACCGGAAACCATCCTCGAATCTGGAACAAGTTCCTTCGAGTTCGTATATAACCATACGATGGCTTTATCCAATGGAAGTGGATGTTCGTAGTAATACGGGGTGTTCTGGAGAAAAGGGTAAAAGTAGGAGTGGCAATGAGGTATGCAACTCTGACAATCCAAAAGTCAGTGTTTTAAGAAGGTTCGGTTAACTTGGTCACTAAGTTATAGTCAAGGGTCGGGTCATGGTCGCTGCCAAAGAGAGAGAGAAAAGAAACACTCAGCGTGCACTCTAACCATGATCAGAATGGTTATCAATTTATCTGATCAGGAAACCTCCCACTGTAACGTCAAATTCTCTTCCAAATCTGAAAGAAGAATTAGTCGGGATCACCCGAGGAGTAAACCAACTCATCAGTAGGAATCGAGATCCAACTATCATCGCATGATAATGTGATGGAATCCACTCACGTTATCACACTCCAGAAGGTATGCGCATGCCTGGCAAGTTTCAGTTTCTTTAGAAACTCCCGATGTGATTTTTACCCCATGCTCTTATGACCTTGACTTTGGCCAACAAATCATAAGTCATATGTCAAGTTCTACCCGTCATTATCCAGGTTAATTTGAACCCACCCGTACCTACCCTTGACTTTGGCCAACAAAGCAGTACGACTGTCCCAAACCAACGCATCTATCTATGCAGCAGAAAGATAACAAATAGCTACCATACACTATGCCTTGACTTTGGCCAACAAACATAGCATGAATACTAAGTGCTACCCGTCTGAAATGACGGAGGGCTACGAATGGTTTTTGGCGAAAAACAATTAACGTAATGAACTTGATATCGTTGAAGGAACCGGATAGCTTTTTATAAAAATATAGTAGCGAAAACCTTTGCTAAAGAGGTCACTCCCGGTGAAGGGATCTCGGCTCTTTCCTCATAGAATGAGGTGCAGGATATTCCAACTGAATACCACGATGCAAAGCAAAAAGTAATCGACTATAGTAAAGTTATTACCCTGACGCAAATTTCTGTCCAAGGGGTCACTCCCGGTGAAGGGATCTCGGCCCTTGCCTCGTCGACTAAGGTGCTGGGTATTCATAAACGAATACCACTGTACAAAACAAAAGAGAACATCCTTGCAATAACAGCTTTTTAAAAAATGTTCCAACAACATCAGAATAGGTTTGTTTAGCTTGCATTGATCCGAATCAATGCAGTCCCATCAATTAATCACACCACAAAAGAACGAAAATATGATGTACGTATATGCCATCCGCATTTGCCACTGGGTCCCGTCATCACCCGTTAGGTTACTTAACTAACGACAGAGCGGAGACTGGACTAGTGCGGGTGTAAAACATATACAACATCTACTAGTATATATATCAATATATAATATTCGCTCATGGTGTGATAAAATGCAACATCACAGAAATGTAATAAGTATCACAGAACAATATAGATAATCTGGGATCCCCGGGTTTCATAGAGCCGCTACTAAAACCCGACGTTCCTCTGGTCGTGTGGATAGCATGTGCAATGAAATCCTAGACCCCTACGGGCGCGGCAAGTTACCCGCTAAAACCTGAAGTGAGGCAGCCCCCTACAGCAAAGTGAATGGACTACCCAGCACTTCACGGAATCCGGTAACTTGAGCACCCCTCCTTGGGTCAACCTGTACCCCCTGTGAGTGCGGCAAATAGCCCGCCAATTCTTGAGTGAAGCCCCCTCCGTCTCAAAGCCATGAGATGCGGGCCTGTTGCCCTCTAGAACCCGGCTATCCGTACACCCCACTGCGGGGTAATCCAAGTACAGAAAGTAAAAATATATATACAACGGGTAAATCGACCTCAGCCCGGTCGTACCCCAAAAGAATAATATACAAACAGGCAGTGACGGCAGTCCACATGTTGGACGCTCGCCCCGCAATATCAAATGAACAAATAATACCAAACTGCACTAACATTGCATCCAGGCTATCAACCACGACAAATCCGCAACGTCACAGCACAACATAGAACATCAACGTGAATGTCACGTTCGTATATCCGTCTAAAAGGGCAATAGCAATTAGACAAGATTTACCGATCAAATGACATTCATGGTCGCAGATATAAAGTAAGCACTGTGAACTAACATATTTAAAATTTTCGATCGACAAAATTTCCCGAAGTGGGCCCCAAGCACAAATCCAGCACTCAAAATAATCTGGGCCAAAACCAAAATTACCAGAAACCCCAATTCCAACTCAGAGACTACTGTAGAAAATTTGGTGCATAGTGGCTACAGTAGTGCGGCGGAACCGCGGCCAAAAGGTGGGTACGACCGCGGTTCCACGGCGCTACAGTGATATCAAGCTACCAATTTTCTGCAGTGTTCTTATAAAAGCCTTCCTGATTTTCTGCAATACTCAAAATAATTTTTCGACGACAAAAAAAATTCGACAGAAACTGCAGTATTGGAAATGCGGTTTTGGAAAATTTCGTTCAATCGATATTTTAAACACGTTAGAGCAAGCTAGTAAAGGTTAATGGCGTGTCTCTGATACAATGTAAGTCTACGGTAGCGCCCCGGCCGTCTGTACGAGGCCAAAATGCGGAAACGAAAACTTTTTCTAAACTAGAAACCGGCGCTATCGCAGACTTTAATCCCGGATCAAACCATTAACCTATAATTAGCAACAAGAGAAAGGTTAGAAAAGCTATACCGATCGATCCGTGTCCTTCGGACTTTAGCCACCATCCCTACCTCCTTGCGGCATCTCCGATCTCGATCTCCTCGCCAGAAAGGGACAGCATATCTTCGAGTCTTTTTTCGGGCTCCCGCTTCGTCCGAAGCAACTCAGACACGAAATTTGCTAGCCGACGTGTCCAAGGTGAAGTAGAGAATGTGTGTGATCACTTTGTCTCTTGAGGATATAGTGGATGCCATTAGTGAGGAGACAGTGAGCTCAAGAAAGAAGAGGAGGAAGAAGAACTTTCCTTTCTTTTTCTTATGTGTTGCTATAATAAAATGAGAGTAAGAATGAATAAACACAAGAGCATACTCAAGCCATATGGCTACACTCGCTCTCTCCACTTATTATATCAACACATAAAATCAATCCTAATGTGACATTATCACAAGAAAAGAGACCATGAGTCACTAAGCAAGTCCATGTGACATTAAATGCACCTAATCATGATTTTGAGCTCATTATTTCCGTATGCAAACATTAATCCAAATGTTTGCAATAATAAAAAGACAATGGCATCTACTAAAGTAAACTCGTGACGGATCATAAGAGTACCCCTCACCTGTATATACATACCTGCATCCGCATTCCGACCGAATGCGAATGCGATGAGACTAAAGTAATCCAACAAATCTAACACTAGGATCCGGCTTAAACCAAAGCCCACTAGTATGATCCGTCCGATCATGATCCGTGCATGACTGTACGTATATGATCGAACCCTGCCATATATCATACGGCCTCTACAACGTTTCGCCCGAAACTTGAGAAACTGTCTGTGGGGGACTCTAAAGACTCGTCAATACTTTGGCTGTGGATTTAACCACTAGCACGTCAAAGGTACTAGCCGTACGTAACGTGCTACCAGTTATTGACCAAAAGGGAGGTCGATGAGCGAATTCATCCTGACACCCTACTGAGCCTGTCAGTGACAATATCCGTACAGTCCGGTCCGTTCGTCTATGAGCATCGCATGTCGGGCCTAGGGGGTTGGTAAAAGTCAGACCCCCAAAAGCGGTACAAGTCGTGTCGGAGTGTAGCCCAGAATACCCTGAGATACTACTGGAATACCTACCAGTAAATCTCTTGCCTTGGCCAAGGACTTAGTGTAATGGCTCTTTTAGACACAGAGCGATCTCACCCCCAATACCGGGAGAGACGAAACCCCTGCCGATCCGCTCACTGCATCTATGTTGCTCGGGACTGTACCCAACTAAAACCTGTTTGCACGACTCCTTTGAGCCGTGGTAGGGTAGTAATCAAAGTACAGTGGGAACTCACACGAGACAAATGACGATCTCAGGTCGATGAACTAACCAGTACACATGTCACCAGGGAACTGCTATCTGACGTCAGGTATAATACCAACTAGCATGTTCCCGGCGAGTCCTGTCCGGTGTACTCATAACCCAATGAGCACCTGTATACATCTTAGGTGAACCAACTGACACCAATGGCTAGTGAGACCGGCCACCGCCCCTTGTCGGGGTCTCGACTGTATACACTAGTCTACTAATAGAGTATCGATGCCCAGTCTCGAAATTCCCACGACTAGGGACACTTTAAGGATGTGCTTATAGACCCCAGCTCCCACGTATATGATCGCCATCATACGGCTGGCCGTCAAGCAAGAATCCTAAGGGCTCTACCAATGTGTAATAGTGACCTGTAATGTCACCTAAAGCTGTACACGATGATAAAGATAAACAAGATAGCATATTATCATTTCGAGTAAGACTGTCCTACCGGCATAGGTCCTCCCTCAATCATTGCAATCACGTGCCTGTGATCCAATAATTGACTCTGAAGGCACTATATCCAACAATCTCCCACTTGCACTCAAGGCTAATTATTGCGATGTCGCATACTCACAGCCCGTGTGATACCGAACACCCA
Source organism: Agapanthus africanus (assembly GCA_030015575.1). Lineage (NCBI taxonomy): Eukaryota > Viridiplantae > Streptophyta > Magnoliopsida > Asparagales > Amaryllidaceae > Agapanthus > Agapanthus africanus. The sequence goes on from JASDDO010000029.1 coordinate 295,182,438, forward strand.
ACTCCTCTACTAATCAGTCTCACAAAGCCCGTTTGCGAAACTATTGTGTTCGAGAAATAGCCTCAGTGAGTGGATCCGCCCTAATGTTTCTTTCTGTGTCTCTCTTTATCTCAAGTTTTCGGAGAAAGCCATCTCCCGAAATAAGCAATACCTGTCTTAGAATATGTCTGGATATCTGATGGGACCTAGTTCATAAATGAACTCCAAATCCAAACCTCTTAGACTGTATCGTCAACTGAACTTAATCAGTATCCTGCGCCATGCCTCCCTCAGTATCCGCTTGGACCACCTGTCCAAAATACTGCCCCTCGTCAGAGGGAAAACTATAACTCTGACAGTCACTCTGTCATCCAGGTCACCTTGGAAGCCTGGAATGATAACCGTCTCCTAAAGGAGGCTGTTGTTATCATATCCCTAGAACATCCACTTATGTTCTAAAACTGCTTCCGAACGTTTCTCCAGGATTGGATTAATATCACATTATCGCATAGTACAAAAACAATGTCTGGTGTAGTACTTGACATCTCATGATTGACTCAATTGCCTAAGCAAGTGATCTGCCAATCATGCACATCCCTCTCCCCTTTAGTCTGTAAGACACCTTTAGAGAGGGTGACTTCATCACCTGCAGGTATACTACCGTGCCAGGAGTCGTCCATTCTAAAACACCTTTAGAATGCTGTCTGAGTACCCAGATTGGGAAACTACCCAAATTTAGATCTAAAACCATAGATCTGTTAGTTATATGTATGCCCTAGAGGCCATTACTGTACATTGGACGTATATTGTAGTCGATGCTGGGACATATATAGGGAAGAATTTCTTGCTCGACATGATAGTATGCTATCTGGTTACTCTTTACCTTAACGTGTACACTGATAGTCTCTCTGTTACATGTTGGTAAAGCCCTTAGGATCTGTACTTGACTACCTGGACTATGATACGGATCATACTAGTGGGGACATGGTAGTCCATAAGTACATCCTTCAAAGTCCCTAGTCGTGGGTGTATCGAGACGGGGCATCGATATACCAGAGTAGACTAGCGTATACCTTCTCGACCCATACAGATGGGCGATGGATGATCCTATATCCATTGGTGTTTGACATCAGAGATGATATACGGGTGCTCAGTAGAGACTAGGTACACTGGACGGACTCGCCGAGAACTCCCAGATGGTATTATACCTCACGTCAGATGGCAGTTCTCTGGTGACACTGGTACAGAGTAGTCTGTTGACCCGAGATCGTCATAGAGTCTTGTGTGGTTCCCACTGTGCTTTGATTTCCATCTTACCACGTCCAAGAGGGCGTGCAAAACGGTGGTTTTTGGGTACAGTCCCGAGTCACATGGAGGCAATGAGCGATAGGAGGGGATTCGTCTCTCCCGGTATAGGGAGTTGATGTTGTGCTGTGTTCGATTGGCTATAACAGGAAATCCCTGGCCAGGGTTGCTGAGATTTACTGGTAAGTGTTACCAGTAGTTTCTCGAATTGTTATAGACCTCATATCGACACGACTTATTGAGCTATTGGGGTCTGACGTTTACCACCCCTAGGCGAGATATGCGACATATCAGAGGATCAGACCGGACTGTACGGTAGTGTTACTGGTTGGATTCACTGGAGTGTGAGCGGGCTTGCTCGTCGATCTTCAGATCGCTCAATACCCGGGTGGCCGTTACGTTTAGCAGACCGCTTGCGGCTTGTGGGTGTTTGATAAGATCATCATCTGCTACCGGCGTATTGACGAGTCTTTAGAGTCCTACACAGAGGTTTCCTGGCTCAAGCGAAACGAAATAGGAGCGCATATGAGATATGTGCGGGACCGAGAATAATACGGTATGTGATACTGTATTCGATTCTCGCGATGTGACATTGATCGGTTATATGCGATATAGCCGGGTTATCGGATCAAGTGTTGATTCGATAAGTTGTTACTGATGATACTAGTCGGTTATATACGATATGACCGGATCGTTAAATCAAGTGTTGATTTAATGATTTGATGCCTAATTATATATTTGATATATTACTTTGCATTAGCTAGTATAGGTTCACTTTATATGGATTTTCTCACTCGATGTGCAAGTTGTATATGTGATATACTTTTGTGCATATACTTTGTATCATGTTTGATGATACATGTTGACTTGTGCTTGTGTAAAGATTAAACCATGGTTATATGAATGGTTAGGGTTTTATATACTTATTCATTTATTTATAATCATTATTCATTTAAGGAAAAGAAAAGAAAAATGGTGGCAATCTTTTGTTCATTCATGAAGCTTCATGAATACTTTGACTTAGTCACCATTTTTGTCTTCATTCCTAACCTAACCATTCACTTAACTTGGGTTTAGTCTCTACACATAACCATGGTCATGTTATGATAAAGATTGGATTATTCTTTTCTTTTTAATTAACTAATCATAACAATTAGCTTCTTCTTCTTCATCTTCTTCAAAGAAGAAAAGCTTTCTTCATCAATGGTGGATTGATGAAACAAGTGAGAAATCCAATTCTAAAGTCTACCCACTTCCTATTTCATCATCCTCTACCTCTTGCCAAGTAGTAGAGTGTGTTTCCTTCATAAGTTTTCAAGACTTGGTGAAGGTGGAGCTTGATTTAGCGATGCCTCGACGTAGATCATCTTCGGCATGGACATCGACGACCTAGCTCGCTTATTCTCCGATGAAGTCGACGCTAGAGCCCGGATTCTTTTTGGACAGCGGAGAGGACCTCATCTCGGAGCCGTGGAGGTGGAGGACCGGATCTACAAAGGTTGTATTTCCGTTTTCCCATTAGTTAAGTGTTAACTAGTTTTGTTTTCGCCTAGTTTTCTAGCAAACGATCCGTAGTCGGGTCTCTCGGCACCTGTAAATTTTTATATTGGCATGTTCGATGCCTTGCGAGACCTCACTAGTGTGCCTAGGAACCCTACAAGATCTAGTAACCAGAATGTCTGATATAAAATCCATGTCCTTTATGGAGAAACTACCGTGTGACAACCAAAGTATAACCGATCGTAGTATAGGATTTTCACTTCCTACTATGTGTATGTCATCCGTGTACCAGGACATCACACCCTACTACCTTCTTAATAGATCCATCCCCTATTCTGATGAAGTCAAACCTATGACTGTCACATCAGAAATAGATGATCTATCTCTGCTATATCTGCTTTAGTCCATAAATAGACATAAGCTATTTGTCCACTATGCTTCCGCTGCTCCCACTGACTACGACAACCCTCTGGCAGAGTCATATACACGTGCACTTCTAAAGTTAGTTTAGAACGACGCTATACTCATCCTCCTGCCGGGTCTCACAGTCTGGAACAACAGCAATGGCAAGTCTGGGTAAACAAGAACCTCCCTGTCACCATCCTTGAGGCAACCGGAGTACCTTTCGGGTGCCTGAGGTTACCCGCCATATCTGCGGAGTGGCTAATGGAATGTCAAACCAGATTGAATCTTTAGGTTCTTATCAAATTTTCAGTAATCGTTTGCGGTTCTGGAATCACTTCCAGTTCTACCATACTCCCACTACTGTTTTCTGAAAAAATCCATTTTTATTAAAACTGTGGCGAGTCAAGAACAATATCACTATTGATCTTCCAGATGGTAGAAAGTCAACCCTCGTCATAGCCCGGGTCAACCCACAAACAACCATTACAGAAACGTGCCTTGAGTTATCCAGAGTCTGGTTTTAATCATAAGACGGACAACTACCCGTACCTTAACATTGTTAAGATATAAACTATTCTATATCCAATATAGAAAGAGAGGCACTGATTTAATTGGAACCAGATTCAAATCATACAGCTGTCTTCAGTGCATGTCAACTAAATGGAGAGAGGTCGATCAGCATTACTCAATTTAGGAGTGCTTCCAATTATGAGTAACCTGAAAGAGAAGCAAGTTCTCTTAATCATTACTATTAACTGAATACCATACACAAGTATCTACATCTTCGATCACCTTGAAGAATCCTCATACTTGAAACACCTGGTTCTCTACTTTATTCTTATACCTATAACTTCTCAAAACTTAGATCTTGCATTTTTACGAAACATATGTCTAAGAACTAGAGAAGTCACAAGTAAACAGAATATAGTACGAGTACCAACCCCTCTGTCCTCATGGACACCGGACAAAATACAATACTCTGTATAAGTCCCCTGAGTCTAATAACTCATTCCCCGTGTGTCGTAGGTTGAAAACTGTACTTATGGTTAAGAAGAATTACACCGCTGTTTAATGCTCCTTACCTAACCATCCACTGATATAGGTAAATGTTATGGACATAATTTCAAAAAGTTATATCTCACTTTATAAAAATAAACGTACAAATATATCAATTTGAAATTGGTGCATAACAACGGATATTCAAAACCAAATATTTGCCGTCCGGCAAAACAACCCTGGCGATTTCCTCAAATATCACCAATTACAACGAATCCCGATGTAATGAGGATGATCACCCAATTCCCAATAACTTACTCCCACTCATCATCTGTAAAACCATACAGATATGAGAATCAAACCTGGTAAATGCATACCCTGGAGTAAGGGCTAATTAGGAAATCAGTTTTCTTTTAACAATACACAGTGAAACTGAAACATGTAAATGTTTCGGAGGGGTATCCGGGTATTCTTAGTAATGTCTCTTCCATTATCAGATTCACAACTGTAACCGTATATTCCTTTTCCATCACTCCAAATCCCTTTATATGTCTTTAGTCATTACTTTCTGTACACCCATTTAGGCTAAATGGTTTTCTTTCCCCCTACCATTCGGCACCAGCCTATGGTTTGGAAGAAAACTATCCAATAAGCATAATTGGTGTACTCTCCTAATCCTAGGAGTACTCGTAACCTGAGAGAAGGTGAAGATAAAAGGCAACTGAATAAAACCTTATTCCTATTTCTCCTGAACCAGAATCCAACCCCGAACTGGAACAAGTTCTTTCGAGTACGTATATAACCATACGATGGAATATCCAAAAAACTGTGGATCTTTGTAGTGATACGGAGTGTCCTGAAAAATATAAAGGTGAAGTAGGTGTGGCGAAGAAATACTTGGTTCGGTCGTGAATAGCAGTCGCAATTTACTTTGCCCTCTTACTAATCCCTTTATTTGTCTTTACTTAATACCTTCTGTACACCTTTTAGGCTAAATGGTTTTCTTCATGCCCTACCTTTCGGCACCTGCCTATGGTTTGGATGAAGACTATCCAATTAGCGTAATAGATGTACCGTCCTAATCCAAGGAGCACTCGCAACCTGAGAGAAGGTAAAAGGAAAAGACAACTGAATAGTCCTATTCATTTTCTCCAGAACCGGAAACCATCCTCGAATTTGGAACAAGTTCTTTCGAGTTCGTATATAACCATACGATGGCTTTATCTAATGGAAGTGGATATTCTTAGTAATACGGGGTGTTCTGGAGAAAAGGGTAAAAGTAGCAGTGGCAATGAGGTATGCAACTCTGACAATCCAAAAGCCAGTGTTTTAAGAAGGTTCGGTTAACTTGGTCACTGAGTGATAGTCAAGGGTCGGGTCATGGTCGCTGCCAAAGAGAGAGAGAAAAGAAACACTCAGCGTGCACTCTAACCATGATCAGAATAGTTATCAATTTATCTGATCAGGAAACCTCCCACTGTAACGTCAAATTCTTTTCCAAACCTGAAAGAAGAATTAGTCGGGATCACCCGAGGAGTAAACCAACTCATCAGTAGGAATCGGGATCCAACTATCATCGCATGATAATGTGATGGAATCCACTCACGTTATCACACTCCAGAAGGTATGCGCATGCCTGGCAAGTTTCAGTTTCTTTAGAAACTCCCGATGTGATTTTTACCCCATGCTCTTATGACCTTGACTTTGGCCAACAAATTATAAGTCACATGTCAAGTTCTACCCGTCATTATCTAGGTTAATTTGAACCCACCCGTACCTACCCTTGACTTTGGCCAACAAAGCAGTACGACTGTCCCAAACCAACGCATCTCTCTATGCAGCAGAAAGATAACAAATAGTTACCATACACCATGCCTTGATTTTGGCCAACAAACATAGCATGAATACTAAGTGCTACCCGTCTGAAATGACGGAGGGCTACGAATGGTTTTTGGCGAAAAACCTTTAACATAATGAACTTGATATCGTTGAAGGAACCGGTTAGCTTTTTATAAAAATATAGTGGCGAAAACCTTTGCTAAAGAGGTCACTCCCGGTGAAGGGATCTCGGCTCTTTCCTCGTAGAATAAGGTGCAGGATATTCCAACTGAATACCACGATGCAAAGCAAAAATTAATCGACTATAGTAAAGTTATTACCCTGACGCAAACTTCTGTCCAAGAGGTCATTCCCGGTGAAGGGATCTCGGCCCTTGCCTCGTCGACTGAGGTGCTGGGTATTCATAAACGAATACCACTGTACAAAACAAAAGAGAACGTCCTTGCAATAACAGCTTTTTAAAAAATGTTCCAACAACATCAGAATAGGTTTGTTTAGCTTGCATTGATTTGAATCAATGCAGTCCCATCAATTAATCACACCACAAAAGAACGAAAATATGATGTACGTATATGCCATCTGCATTTGCCACTGGGTCCCGTCATCACCCGTTATGTTACTTAACTAACGACAGAGCGGAGACTGGACTAGTGCGGGTGTAAAACATATACAACATCTACAAGTATATATATCAATATATAATATTCGCTCATGGCGTGATAAAATGCAACATCACAGAAATGTAATAAGCATCACAGAACAATACAAATAATCTGGGATCCCCGGGTTTCATAGAGCCGCTACTGAAACCCGACGTTCCCCTGGTCGTGTGGATAGCCTGTGCAATGAAATCCTAGACCCCTACGGGTGCGGCAAGTTATCCGCCAAAACCTGAAGCGAGGTAGCCCCCTACAGCAAAGTGAATGGACCACCAAGCACTTCACGGAATCCGGTAACTTGAGCACCCCTCCTTGGGTCAACCTGTACCCCCTACGAGTGCGGCGAATAGCCCGCCAATTCTAGAGTGAAGCCCCCTCCGTCTCAAAGCCATGAGATGCTGGCCCGTTGCCCTCTAGAACCCGGCTATCCGTGCACCCCACCGCGGGGTAATCCTAGTACAGAAAGTAAAAATATATATACAACGGGTAAATCGACCTCAGCCCGGTCGTGCCCCAAAAGAATAATATACAAACAGCCAGTGACGGCAGTCCACATGTCAGACGCTCGCCCCGCAATATCAAATGTACAAATAATACCAAACTGTACTAACATTGCATCCAGGCTATCCACCACGACAAATCCACAACATCACGGCACAACACAGAACATCAACGTGAATGTCACGTTCGCAAATTCGTCTAAAAGGGCTATAGCAATTAGACATGATTTACCGATCAAATGAAATTCACGGTCGCAGATATAAAGTAAGCACTGTGAACTAACATATTTAAAATTTTCGATCGACAAAATTTCTCGAAGTGGGCCCCAAGCACAAATCCAGCACTCAAAATAATCTGGGCCAAGACCAAAATTACCAGAAACCCCAATTCCAACTCAGAGACTACTGTAGAAAATTTGGTGCATAGTGGCTACAGTAGTGCGGCGGAACCGCGGCCAAAACGTGGGTACGGCCGCGGTTCCGCGGCGCTACAATGATATTAAGCTACCAATTTTCTGCAGTGTTCTTATAAAAGCCTTCCTGATTTTCTGCAATACTCAAAATAATTTTCCGATGACAAAAAAAATTTGACAGAAACTGCAGAATTGGAAATGCGGTTTCGGAAAATTTCGTTCGATCGATATTTTAAACACGTGAGAGCAAGCTAGTAAAGGTTAATGGCATGTCTCTGATACCATGTATGTCTACGGTAGCGCCCCGGCCGTCTTTCCGAGGACAAAATGCGGAAACGAAAACTTTTTCTAAACTAGAAACCGGCGCTATCGCAGACTTTAATCCCGGATTGAACCATTAACCTATAACTAGCAACTAGAGAAAGGTTAGAAAAGATATACCAATCGATCCGTGTCCTTCGGTCTTTAGCCCCCATCCCTAACTCTTCCCGGCATCTCCGATCTCGATCTCCTCGCCAGAAAGGGGCACCACATCTTCGAGTGTATTTACGGGCTCCCGCTTCGTCCGAAGCAACTCGGACACGAAGTTTGCTAGCCGACGTGTCCAAGATGAAGTAGAGAATGTGTGTGATCACTTTGTCTCTTGAGGATATAGTGGATGCTATTAGTGAGGAGATAGTGAGCTCAAGAAAGAAGAGGAAGAAGAAGAAGTTTCCTTTCTTTTTCTTATGTGTTGCTATAATAAAATGAGAGTAAGAATGAATAAACACAAGAGCAAACTCAAGCCATTTTGCTGCCCTCGCTCTCTCCTCTTATCATATCAACTCATAAATCAATCCTAATGTGACATTAGCACAAGAAAAGAGACCATGAGTCACTAAGCAAGTCCATGTCACATTAAATGCACCTAATCATGATTTTGAGCTCATTATTTCCATATGAAAACATTAATCCAAATGTTTGCAATAATAAAAAGACAATGGCATCTACTAAAGTAAACTCGTGACGGATCACAAGAGTACCCCTCACCTGTATATACATACCTGCATCCGCATTCCGACCGAATGCGAATGCGATGAGACTAAAGTAATCCAACAAATCTAACACTAGGATCCGGCTTAAACCAAAGCCCACTAGTATGATCCGTCCGATCATGATCCGTGCACGACTGCACGTATATGATCGAACCCTGCCATATATCATACGGCCTCTACAACGTTTCGCCCGAAACTTGAGAAACTGTCTACGGGGGACTCTAAAGACTCGTCAATACTTTGGCTATGGATTTAACCACTAGCATGTCAGAGGTACTAGCCGTACGTAACGTGCTACCAGTTATTCACCAAAAGGGAGGTCGATGAGAGAACTCATCCTGACACCCTACTGAGCCTGTCAGTGACAATATCCGTACAGTCCGGTCCGTTCGTCTATGAGCATCGCATGTCGGGCCTAGGGGGTTGGTAAAAGTCAGACCCCCAAAAGCGGTACAAGTCATGTCGGAATGTAGCCCAGAACACCCTAAGATACTACTGGAATACCTACCAGTAAATCTCCTGCCTTGGCCAAGGGCTTCGTGTAATGGCTCTCCTAGACACAGCGCGATCTCACCCCCAATATCAGGAGAGACGAAACACCTGCCGATCCGCTCACTGCCTTCATGTGGCTCGGGACTAAAACCTGTTTGTACGACTCCTTTGAGCCGTGGTAGGGTAGTAATCAAAGTACTGTGGGAACTCACACGAGACAAATGACGATCTCAGGTCGATGAACTAACCTGTACACATGTCACCAGGGAACTGCTATCTGACGTCAGGTATAATACCAACTAGCATGTTCCCGGCGAGTCCTGTCCGGTGTACTCATAACCCAATGAGCACCTGTATACATCTTAGGTGAACCAACTGACACCAATGGCTTGTGAGACCGGCCACCGCCCCTCGTCGGGGTCTCGACTGTATACACTAGTCTACTAATGGAGTATCGATGCCCAGTCTCGAAACTCCCACGACTAGGGACACTTTAAGGATGTGCTTATAGACCCCAGCTCCCACGTATATGATCGCCATCATACTGCTGGCCGTCAAGCAAGAATCCTAAGGGCTCTACCAATGTGTAATAGTGACCTGTAATGTCACCTAAAGCTGTACACGATGATAAAGATAAACCAGATAGCATATTATCATTTCGAGTAAGACTGTCCTACCGGCATAGGTCCTCCCTCAATCATTGCAATCATGTGCCTGTGATCCAATAATTGACTCTTAGGGCACTATATCCAACAGATATAATGGCTATCCGGGTATTGAGCGATTTGAAGATAACCAAGCAAGCTCGTCCATACTCTCCATGAAGCCTATCAGTAACACTACCGTACAGTCCGGTCTCTTCATCTGATATGTCGCATATTATGTCTAGGTGAGCTAAACGTCAGCCCCCAGTAACGTGATAAGTCATGCTGATGTTTGGCCTATAACGGTTTGAGAAACTACTGATAACTCTTATCAGTAAATCTCATCAGCAGACCTGGCCAGGGACTTCCAGTTTTAGCTAATCGAGCATAGTATAACATCAACCCCTAATACCGGGAGACATGAAACCCCTCCTATCGCTCATTGCCTCCATGTGACTTGGGATTATACCCAAAATCCACCTGTTTGCACGACTCCTTTGAGCCGTGGTAGGGAGGAAATCAAAGCACAGTGGGAGCCACACAAGAATCTATGACAATCTCAGGTCTAAAAACTAACATGTACCGGTGTCACCAGAGGACTGCTATCTGACGATAGGTATACTACCAACTAGGAGTCCTTGGCGAGTCCGTTCGGTGTACCCATTCTCCAATGAGTACCTGTGTACAATCTTTGATGTCACACACCAATGGTTGTGTGATCAACCATCGCTATCTAAGGGATAATAAACGTACACACTAGTCTACTCTGGAATATCGATGCCCTAGTCTCGATATTCTCTCGACTAGGAACTGATTAAAGGATGTACTTTTGGACCATCCTAGCCCCCTAGCATGATCTCATCATAGTCCTGGTAGTCAGGTACATATCCTAAGGGCTTTATCTGCATGCCAGAGCAAGACAGTATAGAATACCAGTCAATATGTTAAGATAAATAGTAACCAGATAGCACACTATCATGTCGAGCAAGAAAGTTCTCTATATATATGTCCAAGCATCCACTATAATATACATCACATGTATAATAATGGCTTTTAGGGCATACATATTCCTAATAATGACAACTCCGCTTATGAAGCCGAAGATGATGACATTGACGACAGAGTTTCTCTGACGCAAGTAAAACAACACGCCAGTGTTAAGGATCATCAAGTTAAAGAAGTACAGGCCCTGATTGCCAGTTTGACTGTGACCCTTCAGTATATGGCCGCTCAAATACAGAGTCTGACAGAAGCGCCTAAGATACATATGCCCATAGATAACACAGAACAACTAGCGCAACCACCCAATTCATCTCCAGACACACTTCAGACGAAGTAGCTTTTACTAGGCCCCCAAACGGGGGCAAACTCGAGTAAAGTGACAACTTCGGACCCAAATTGTTCAACAATGGTTATGGTAGTGACATCGTTGATAGCAACAACAATAATGACCAACATAGATATGGCAACTCTGCAAAAGCTCATCGCAGAGCAAATAAAGCAAAAGAATGCAGACTCGGTGACACCGATAGCTAACCAGCTTTACCCTGACGAATACAATGATGTTTCGTACCTTGTAGGTTGTACTGTTCCCTTATTTAAAATGTTCAACTGGATAGATAACCCTGAGAAACCCTAGCTCATTTCAAAGTAACCAGTGGAGATTTGATGAGAGACGATTGACTTATTCTTGGCCAGTTTTCTAAAAGTTTCACCGACACTGCTTTCAATTGGTTTGCTGAGTTAAAACTGGGATCCCTAACCTTTTTTAACCAACTCTATGATAAATTCAAGAAAACTTTTAGATGTGGCATCTCAAATAAAGTGACCCTCATGCGACTTCTATCAATGAATCCTCAAGACAAAGAGTCACTAGTCGATTATGTCCAAAGAGAGAAAATGACTAGTATACGGTGCGAAAAAATGCACGAAGTGCAATCTGTTCAATTCCTCATTTCTAAAATCCTGTGTCGGATCAAACCTTTCCTGTTGGCCTTCAAGCATGAGCCGTTCGCTTCGTTGATCGAAAAATAACGGTGTTAGACAGTGTAGAGTCTGAGCTATTTAAGGATCTTCGCTCGACCTTTCATGGAAAGCCCGAGCTTGCTAAAAAATCTCACTATCAACCGAGAAATGAACAAACAATGAAGATGATGGAAGATACGAATGAAGAGTCTACCGATTTGTGACCAACACCGTCTCAAGCTAATGATGTCAGTAGAGTATCCTCCCTCTTCCTTAATCCACACGTGTCAAATCATAAAGAAAATGAGGTCAGAAGATGCCCAGAAGTGCTGAGTCGGCGGTTCGACGATGTCAATTCGGAATCGCCCATTCCCTGCAATCGAAGAAGGACTGCCGGACAATGATCCGACGCGTCCCCATAACTTAGAAAGGATCGATCGCGATAACGTAATAGATGCTCTTACTCAAAATGTCGATGCCAACCCAATCCTTGAAAAGGAAAGCAACAATGACGACAATACTCTTTTGGTATGGATAAGAAGACACGCCAAAGATAAGAACCATCAAGTCAAAGAAATGCATGCTCATATGGCCAATCTCATAGCAACTATTCAGGTCATGGCCGCTCAAATATAGTAGAACAACCAACGCAACCCTTAGTTTGTCGACAAGGGACATCAGCAGGTCAAAATGGATTGAGCTAAAATCTCCCCAGATGATAGATTGAGTAGAAGATATTCTTTTTTTGAAAAAAGAATAATCTAAAAATATCTTCGAAACTGCTCTGAAGAATTGGTTACGATTTCCCACTCCCAAAAGATCAGAAGATATTAACAAAACAGACCATCTGAGGTACCACATGTATCATCAACTTGTCAGTTACTCAACCGAAGAATGCTATGTCTTCAAGGTTCAAAGGAAGTATCTAAAAGGAAATCTCATCCCAACAGATGAATTCAAGAAAGAATATCAAGCACTTCCCCAAACAGGGTAGCAAGGATATGCTGTTCATCCGAAATAACGCTAAACTAAATCTCATATGGAAGGAATTTTTTTTGACAATTTGAACACTTGATAAGCGTAAGTAACGGATGAAAACTAGGTTCCGCTTTTTGTTCTGCACCCGCTACCTTGTGTTTAAAGTCAAATAAGAACCCTCTCCTTTCTTTCAAGGAAAGTTGGCTTACATATGAAAGTTTATCGCTAACCTTTTGGGTGAGCACCAAGATTTCTCTAAACCGGTCTTTAGAAAAAGTGCGTCCTATATTTGGGATCAAGAATGTCAAGAGTCTTTTGAGTAAATCAAAACTTACCTTTTACAACCCTAATTTCGGCGTTGCATATTCATGACAGACCCTTTGTACTTTATATATCCATACTAGAAGGGTCCTTAGGGGCAATGCTTACACAAGTTAATGATATTGGATATGAAAACGCTTTATATATTATGTAGAGTGCTTTTAGGGGCAGAGACGAACAATTCCTCTATCAAAAAGCACTGTTTATCTTTAGTCTTCGCTGTGACTAAACTAAGACACTATTTGCTTTCAAATGAAATTTAGTTGATCTCTAAAACAGATCCCATTAAATACTTAATTTTACCTCAATTCGACATCTGATACGTGCCTCAGAAAGCGGTTAAAAGTCACGCTCTAGCCAACTCCTCAGCAGCACACCCTGGGCCGGATGATTCACCCCTCCTTTGTGAATTACCCAGAGAAAATATTTTATTCATCAAAGACGAGCAACCATTTTGGAAATTATATTTCGACGTCCTGTCGTCACTAGAAACAGGGGGACAATTCGAATTTCCCAAAGTTAAAGGAGTGTTCATAACGAAAAACTGCATTTCAATACCGCTCATTCTTTATCATTTTTGTGATATATCGGTACTATTAATCTGTGTCTGCTCAATAAGTACAAATTACAGGTATTCATGGGAAAACACTGAAAACACACTCAAATACACGGATACGACATTTTTGAGCCGACACTGCAACCGGAATAGAAAACCTGATCAGTATTCAAAGAGTTTTGCAAAACAATTCAAGTGTACACATTTTTTATCCAAAATGGTCAAACATGATACAAGTGTTAGACAAAACTCTTTTTGATGCATGAAACATGGTAGAACAGCCTAGCACAAGTGAGCACAGAAGAATCATGACTTGTGCTAGTGGATGAGCAAGTGAGCATGGGTCATGAGTGAAGAATAAAGAGTGATGTGATTTAAAGATATATTTTTCCTCCAAATATACAGATTAATATCCAAGTGTTAATAAAAGAATCAAACAAATCATAGAGAGGATATAAGATCAGCACAAGAAAACGGTCCCCACCACTCTACAATAAACCACCAGAATTGGCCAAAATCCCGTTACCATTGGTCCCAACTACCTCTTTTTGGCTCCAATTTCCTTCTAGTCATTCCATGTTGTCACATCATCTCATTTTTATTATTTGTTTTTGTTTATTTTGTACTTATAAATACCAGAACAGAGAGCAAGCTCAAAGAGCCATACTTGGACACATTTTATTCCATTTTCATTTTGCAATCTTGTTAAAGCTTTGTACATAGTAGTTGGTTTACCTTGAGTTTCTTGCCTTCTCTTGATCTTACAAACTCTTCATTAAGCTTGTAATTTTAGGTTTTGGTTATTGAACTCATGGTTTGTATCTTAGATTTGAACTTAATAAAGCTTTCATATTTTCACTTGGGTTCTTAGTATCTCTATACTTTCTTGCAATTTACTTTCTTGCTATACTTACTTGCAATATGTTTTCTTTGATCTATTCTCTTTTGTACCTTCTTTGGATGTTTGTGATGGTTTGTGACTAGTGTAACTTGTTAGGGAAAGAGAATGGTTGTATAAGTTAAGAATTTCTTTTGCTCATTTCCTTTGTCCGATACTTGTTAATTGAACATCGCCTAAATCTCAAGCAAGCGCTCCATTAAGCACCCTACCATATCATGGTATCGGTGATCCCCAACCATGACCGGTTGCGTTTGATTTAGCATGAGGCGAAATTCAATAGACAAGAATGGATGGACAAGGGTCAATAAGCCGGATTTCAAAAATACCGTGCTTAAACACCCTAATCCACGTTGTTGCCGATTACTCTAGCTTCAATAGTCAAGTTAGGCACAGAGGAATGAGTAAGGATTTTCCTAATTTACACTAACCTATCTCTATCCCTAACAAGCTTATATTTTGCATATACAAATACTTAGGTTAGAATTGAACTGCTCGGGCCTTTTTCTTAACTCATGAGAATAAGAACTTAAAATGCACCATCTCCCTGCGGACGACCCGTACTCATCATGGCTAGCTACACGCGACGCCGTCTTGATTGTGGTTAACTTTAAACTTAGATATGACACTTAAAATCTCTTCCAATCAAGTAGGCTTAGGTTTTGTGTTTATTACCCCTGCATGGGGCATCATCAGACAAGCCTTCGCGATGACGGATCCTAAAACAAACAACGAAGCTGAGTACGTAGCTCTTATTTTGGGCTTTTATCGAAATGGGCATCTTAAGTTTACGTATTCATGGAGATTTCCAGTTGATGGTTAATCAAGTGTTGGGAACTTTCAAAACCAACAAAGCTGAATTGTTAAAATATTTCTTACGAACCAGACAACTTCTCTTACAAATACCTTTATTTCGATTAGAGAATGTTCCTAGGGCACAAAATAGTAAGGCTGACTCATTAGCAAAGCTGGCTAAATAATTGGCTAACCTGGAGCTCAACGAAATTCATGTTATGGTGCAGAATCACTTGAGTGTATACCTCGCACTTCAAGAACATGAAGAAATATGTGCTCAGACCCTAAATATTGAAGAAGTTGAAAAGACCACAAAATAACCAGATCGGCGTCAATCATTTCTAGATTTCTTCTAACACGATTCATTACACGACGACAAATCCGCTCGTTTTGCTTTAAGAAAGCAAGCATTATGTTAAATATATTTTGACGGCATGTATATCGCCGTACCTTTGACAAACTCTTGTTGCGTTGCTTCGTCACCCGAAGAAGCTAAACAAGTAATGGAAGAATTTCATTCAGGAATTTGTGGGGCTCACCAAGATGGTCCCAAAATGAAAATAAAGATTAAAAGATTGGGTTATAATTGGCCTAATATGACACAAGATTGCATCGAACATGCAAAAAGATGCCATTTGAGTCAAATTCACGATAATTTTATCCACGTGCATCCAAATCCGTTGCATCCTACAGTTTCATTATGGCCCTTTGAAATGTGAGGTACTGATATCGTTGGCCAGATCAATCCTTCATCATTAAACGAACATAGGTTCATCTTGGCCATGACTGATTACTTTTCTTGATGGTTTGAAGATACGAGCTTTAAAGAGGTCACGACATAAGATTGTTAGTGATATATGCCCTAGAGGCCATTATTGTATAGTACTAGTTTGTATATTTTATTTTGGAAGCTTAGGATATACACGGGTTTTATGACAGTCTTGCTCAATATGGTAGTATGCTACTTGGTTTGTTTCTATCTTAATATGTGTATATGTTTCTTTTAACGTATCACTAATACATATTGGTAGAGCCCTTAGGATCCTTGCTTAACTACCAGCGTTGTGATGGAAGTCACACTAGTAGGGGCCGGATAGTCTATAAGCACATCCTTATATAGGTCCCCGGTCATAGGATTATCGAGACAGAGTATCGATACTCCAGAGTAGACTAGTGTATACGCTTCTCATCCCAGCAGGGGAGATGGTTTGTCCCATAGCCATTAGTGCATCGTACCGGAGATAGTATGCAGGTGCTCATTGGGTTATAAATTACACTGGACGGATTCATGGGGAACTGATGGTTGGTACTATACCTATCGTCAGGTAGCATTTCCCAGGTAACATGAGTATAACATAGTCCGTTGACTTGACACTGCTACTTCGCCTTGAGTGTGTTCCTACTGTTCTTAGATTACTACCCTACCATGGCTCTAATGAGTCGTGCAAACAGGTAGTAGTTAGGTGTAGTCCCAAAGCACTTGAAGGAATTGGCGGTTAGATATGATTCGTCTCTCTCGGTATTAGGGGTTGATATCGCGCTGTGTTCGGAAAGCCATTACACAAAGTCCCCGGCCAGGGCAAGTGAGATTTACTGGTAGGTACTTCAGTAGTTTCTCAGGGTGTTTTGGGCTCTATTCCTGCATGAATTATTACGCTATTAGGGGTCTGACGGCTACCGCTCGCCAAGGCCCGATATGCTATACTCTTAGACGAATAGACCGGACTGTACCGAGATTGTCACAGATAGGCTCAATAGGAGTTTGGATAAGTTTGCTCATTGACCTTTTTATCGACAGATACCTGGGTAGCCGTTACGTGCAGCTAGTACCGCTGACGTGCTTGTGGTTAAACCCACTGCCAGCGTACTATTGAGACTTTAGAGTCGCATACAGAGGGTTTTCCTGCTTTGGGCGAAACGATGTAGAGCTCGTATAGTTTTACGACAGGGTTCGAACATATACGTGTACTTGTGCACGGATCATGTTCGGACGGATAATACTAGTAGGTTTTAGTTTAAGCCAGATCCTAGTATTAGATTATTGGATTAGTTGTGTCTCATATATTCGTGTTTTTCGGAATATGGATACGGGTATGTATCTTCTTAGTTATGTATATGCCCTAGAGGCCATTGTTGTACATATGATGTATATTATAGTGGATGCTTGGATATATATAGAGAGGACTTTCTTGCTCGACATGATAGTATGCTATTTGGTTTCACTTTATCTTAACATGTTGACTTGTATTGGTTTACTGTCTTTCTCTCACATGTTGATAAAGCCCTTAGGATATGTTCTCGACTACTAGGACTATGATGTAGATCATACTGGTGGGGCCAGGGTAGTCAAAGAGTACATCCTATAATTGTTCCTAGTCGAGAGAGTATCGAGACAGGGCATCGATACTCCAGAGTAGACTAGCGTATACGCATCTTGACCCATATGATGGGCGATGGATGATCCCATATCCATCGGTTTTTGACATCAAAGATGGTGTACGGGTGCTCAGTGGAGACTGGGTACACTGAACGGACTCGCCGAGAACTCTTAGATGGTATTATACCTATCGTCAGATAGCAGTTCTCCGGTGACACTGGTACAGGTTAGTCTATAGACCCGAGATCGTCATAGAGTCTTGTGTGATTCCCACTTTGCTTTGACTTCCACCTTACCACGTCCAAGAGGGCGTGCAAAATGGTGGCTTTTGGGTACAGTCCCGAATCACATGGAGGCAATAAGAGATAGGTGGGGTTTCGTCGCTCCCGGTATTAGGAGTTGATGTTGCGCTGTGTTCGATTGGTTATAACTGGAAGTCCCTGGTCAGGGCTGATATGGAGATTTAATGGTAAGAGTTATCAGTAGTTTCTTGACCCGTTATGAGCTTCACGTCGACACGACTTATCGGTTACTGGGTCTGATACCACGCCTAGACTGGATATGAGACATATCAGACGAAAAGATTGGACTGTACGGTAGTGTTACTGATTGGATTCACAGGAGAATGTACAGACTTGCTTGTTGATCTTCTGATCGTTCAATATACGGGTGGCTGTTACGTTTAGCTGACCGCTTGCAGCTTGTGGGTGTTTGATATGATCATCACCTACTGCCGATGTATTGACGAGTCTTTAGAGTCCTACACAGAGGTTTCCTGGCTCAGGCAAAACGGAGTAGGAGCACATATGTGATATGTGCGGGGACCAAGATTAATACGATATGTGATACCGTATTCTATTCTCGCGATATATGATATCGGCCGGTTATATATGATATAGCCGGGTTATTGGATCAAGTGTTGATTCGATAAAATTATATATATATATATATATATTATATGCTCACTTAAGTATTTATTATTCTCATTTATGATACATTTAACATATATGTGATATATGTTTATTGTATTGTTTTGTTTTGTTACATAAATATTATATATGTGATATATAATATTATAGAATGCTAGATTATACATGAAACATGTATGTATGAGAATTATACCATGCTATATGTAATGTTTGGGTTTAAATATCTAAGTAATTTAAATTGTGGAAATGAGTCATGGATGAAGCTTCATGAAGCTTGTAGATTACCATTGACCAAATCCACCCTTTTTGTTTTGCCATAGATATTTCTAATCCAACCATGACACATAACCATGGTTAACTCTCTACAATGGTTAAGGATGATATACTTGACCCATGGTTGCATTTCTAACCTCAATCTCATTCATTCTTCTTCTTCTTCCTCATTCTCATTTTGCTTTCTAGCTTTTGAGATCAAGAAGAAAATAGTGAGAATTAAATAATAAAGTGAGCAAAATTCCTACTTCATTATCCTCTTCTATACTAGCCATATATATTAGTGTGTTTGCTTCATTAATTCATAATTAGTGAAGTCATAGCTTGAGTTCGTGTTTCCTCGAAGTAGATCATCTTGGATTTCGAAGTCTTCAAGCAAGCATGAATCATTCGACTTGTGGAGCCTCTCTAGAGTCCTGGAGTTCATGGATCGCAGCGAAGAGACTACTACTCGGAGCTTATGAAGCGAAGGAACGGACTACAAAGGTTGTAATCTCTCTCTCTTAAATGTAAAGTTGTTTACATGCAATGTTAACCCTAATTCTCTAGTTAAGATCTTTGCTAGGGTTTCATAGCACCCCAAAAATTTTCAATATGGCATGTGTGATGCCTTCATAAACTTCGTGGTGGTAGTACGCAACCCTACAGTGGTATCAGAACCAAGCTAGAGTATTAGACGTTGTCTAGACGAAGTTTAAAGTCTGATCGAACCCCGAAAACCCAAACGAGACCCCTTCTCTGGAAATTTTTCCAAATATTGAAAATTTTCATATTAAAAATACTCAGAAAATCGTGCAGGGAATTTTATGGATCCACCTGAAGAACGAGTCCGTAACTCGCTACAGTGACCGCGCAACCGCGGCCAAAACCTGGTTTTGGCGGCGGTTCCGCGGCGCCACTGTGGAGGCTTGGGACGGGCCCTTCAGCGACGGTCCGTAGGTGATAGGGCATGCTTCTGGGAATTTTTATTTTCTACTTAAGTGTTGAGCTCACTGGGGTATTTTGGGAATTCGTTGAATCGATCGAATTGTGTAACTTCGCCTAGATATCTGTGTTGTGATACAATATGTGGAATTCATTTAGTTAGGCATGAAATCCGTAATATGTGATATTTCGGGTTTACGATGTCTAAAGCGATTTTGGATTCCAAATATTGTAGTTTTACATTTTCTTTTCTGTGACCGTAAGTGTAATATGTGGTATATCACTGTTTTCGTCGCTATAGATCGACGACAATTGTGATAGGCATATTACTTACGTTGATGACATGTGTTGTTATGTGTTGCAATGATATGTTATATTGGATCGTCATATTTTGAATAGCCGGGGGTTTTATGTGAGATGAGAGTTTTCTTTTTCATTCATGTAAAATTCATTTGTATGTAATATTCTTTTATTGGGGCACTTCTGGGTTGAGCTTGATGTCACCATTATATATTATTTACTTTTCTGCATTAGGATAGACCTAAGGCGGAGAGCACAAGTAACCGAGTTCTAAGGTCCAGTGGGAGGCCATCTCGAGGAGTCGAGGTTGGATCTCCTAACCCTAGAATTGGTAGAGTTACTTGCCGCTCTCGTAGGGGTCTAGGGATGTGGGTTTGGCTATTCATTGCGACTGTGGAATCTGTATTTTATACATGCTCAAAATAAAACACGGACGTCCTAGTATATCCAATATTTCATATGTTGACTTTTGCTGCAATGTTGTGTGATGAGATCATATTACTGCCTGAGAAGAATACTTATACTATATATATGATATATAAATATTACATTTTTCGTTTCTTCTATGATGCTTGGGAAGCATAAATGATGGGATTTATTAATGAGATTAATAAAAGAAAAGAAACCTAAAAGATATTGTAGAATCAAATTTTCAAAAAGGGTAGTTACAGTTTTTGCTTTGCATAGTGGTATATATGATATACCCTGCACCTTATTCGATGAGGAAAGAGCCGAGATCCTTTCACCGGGAGTGGCCTCTTTAGCAAAACTGGCAGATGCTACAAACTCACGGTTTGGTTTTTGATTGCTTCTATAGTTCTTGCTTTGCACCGCGGTATTTGTGAAATATCCTGCACCTTATTCGATAAGGAAAGAGCCGAGATCCCTTCACCAGGAGTGACCTCTTTAGCGAAACTAGAAAAGCCTCAAAAACACTCTTTTTCAAAATCACTTGTTTTTAAAACGATATCAAGTTCATTATGCTTATGGTTTTATGAAAAACCTGCATAGCCCTCCGTCATTTCAGATAAGTACTACTTAGTATTCGTGCTATGTTTGTTGACTATGTTAAGGCGTAGTGTGCGGTAGCTAATTAGTGCTTATCTGCTAAAACATGAGATGTGATTAGATTATGGTAGCTGTACGACTTTGTTGACTATGTTAAGGGTCGTGCAGGTGGGTTTAATTCAATCGGGAAATGACGGGTTGAACTTGGCTAGCAATTATGATTTGTTGACTATGTTAAGGTCATAAGTTGCTAGGGGCAAAAGCATTATCGGGAATTTCAAGTGTTGAAATTTGCAATGAGACTGCATACCTTCTATGAGATAGATGGATCCTGATACCCACTGCGAGTAAGAGTTACTCCTGGAAGAATTTTACACAGGACAATTAGCTGATCAAGTAGGTGTCTAGAAAGGTGTTAACGGGGTTATGCCTCTGAGAAAACGAGGTTTATTCTAATTAGGTCCGTGCGAAAGCACGGGGAACCTCCCTCAAAGTACCAATACTGATCTGGCTGAAAGATTGACGAACTTGTAAGGTGTAATTAATCCCGGCTAATCTTACCTTTTAGGATTTGAAGGATTATTTGATTAAAACAGTGGGAGCCATCCTGATTAGATAAGATAATAACCTATCTAATCTTGCAAGAGCGCACGCTAAAGTGTTTTCTTCTCTCTCTCTCCAGGTAGCGAGCATGTCAGGCTTAATCAAGATAATAATATGGATGTATTGACTGAACCCGCTTGTTATACTGAGCAGGAGAATGTTGGTCCCGCTCCCACTTATAATTGTTATAAGTCCGAGCAGGGAATAGGAGAATATCTGGATTCTCACGCCACCCAAACGAAGAATAAGCATGTTGATGCATCTTCTTCTGGTGTGTTAACTGTTTCTCAGTTCACTCTACGTCCTGGGCAGTAGATACCGGTTCAGGATCCCACATATGCAATATATTGCATGGGCGAAAGAGAGGTAGAAAACTGGGAATGAGTGATCCTTCCGTAAGAGTGGGTAATGGTGTAAATGTTGTAGCCAAAGCAGTTGGCGAATATCATCTTGTATTACCAAGTGGTAATACATTGATTCTGAACGAATGCTATTATATACCGAACATGATATGCAACATTATATCAGTTTCTTTATTAAGTAAAGAAGGATATAATTTTGTAATACAGGATAATGTTATGAACATCTTCCTAAATCAAAAGTTGATTGGATCAGGCTCGTTACATAATGGCGTATACGTTCTAAATCAAAACACAGTTCTTAATATACAGAACACACACAAAAGGAAGAGTTCAGAAATGAACGAATCCTTCTTGTGGCATTGCAGACTAGGTCATATCAATACGACACGACTAGCTAAGTTACATAAAGATGGATATTTGAATCCGTTCGAATTTTTATCTTATGACACTTTCCAGTCATTTCTCAAAGGCAAAATGACCAAAACTCTGTTTAGTGGACACGGAGAAAGAGTTACGGAACTCTTGGGATTGATACAAAGTGATGTATGCGGTCCCATGTCTACACATGCCAGGAATGGTTCATCGTACTTCATTACATTAACTGACGATCTCTCAAGATACGGACATGTGTTCATGTTGAAACACAAGTCTAAAGCTTTTGAGAAATTCAGGGAATATAAACACGAAGTCGAGAACTAAACAGGTAAAAGTATTAAAGTCCTTCGATCTGAATGAGGAGGAGAATACTTGAGTGATGAGTTTCTGGACTATTTAAAAGAGAATGGGATTCTCTCTCAGCTTACTCCTCCTTATACACCACATCACAACGGTGTATCGGAGCGGAGGAATCGCACTCTATTAGATATGGTGCGCTCTATGATGAGCTCCGCTGAGTTGCCTATTTCTTTTTAGGGTTATGCGCTGGAGACAGCAACATACCTATTGAATCAAGTTCCATCTAAATCAGTACCTACCACACCACATGAGATTTGGAGTGGGAAGAGACCATATTTTAAACGAGTTAAGATATGGGGTTGTCCGGTCTATGTCAAAAGGCAAAATCCGGAAAAACTCGAGGCACGATCAGTTCTTTGCAAGTTTGTGGGATATCCTAAGAATTCATAAGGATATATTTTCTACAACATTGTGGAACAAAAGGTGTTTGTTTCTCAATATGCCACCTTTTTGGAAAAAGAATTTCTTGCAAAAGAAATTAGTGGTAAGAGGTAGAGTTGGAAGAAGTTCCAGTAGCACAAACTGCAACTGAGGATTTAATGGAACAAGAGGATTCGGTAGTTCCCGACGAACCTCCGCCTCTTCGCCGATCTAGTAGGGTTCCTCATCCACCTGAGAGATACTACGGTTTTCTCGTCGATGATGGATGTGGCTGGATGCAATGCGATCTGAGATGGAATCCATGTACACCAACAAAGTATGGACTTTGGAAGTTGCTCCTGAAGGGGTAAAACCCATTGGGAGCAAATGGATCTTTAAGAAGAAACTTGGTGTAGATGGAAAAGTTGAGACTTTCAAAGCTAGACTTGTTGCAAAGGGTTTTCGTCAACGACCAGGTGTGGATTATGACGAAACCTTTTCTCCAGTGGCTATGCTTAAGTCTATCCGGATCCTACTTTCTATTGCTGCATACCATGACTACGAAATCTGGCAAATGGATGTTAAGACCGCTTTTCTAAATGGTGATTTAGAAGAGTGCGTTTACATGACTCAGCCAGAGGGCTTCGTAGACAGTGGGAGCAGCGGAAAGGTGTGCAGGTTGCTTATATCCATCTATGGGTTGAAGCAGGCATCGCGGAGTTGGAACATATGTTTTCATGTGGTAGTCAAAGAGTTTGACTTCATCAAAAACATAGATGAACCTTGTATATACAAGAAGGTGGCAGAGAGTAAGGTTGTCTTCCTCGTATTGTTCGTGGATGACATACTCTTGATAGGAAATGATGTTCCTATGCTACACTCGGTCAAGCTCTTCTTATCACATAGATTCTCAATGAAAGATCTAGGTGATGCCTCCTGCATTTTGGGAATTAAGATCTATAGAGATAGATCTAGACGGATACTGGGATTGTCCTAATCCAGGTACATTGACACCATATTAAAGAGGTTTAGTATGGAAGAATCCAAGCATGAGAACTTACCCACGATCTCTGGACTCACTCTCTCCAAAGAGATGTCTCCCAAGACTGATTTGGAAAGAGCTCGCATGCAAGGGATACCCTATGCTTCGGCAATAGGCTCTATCATGTACGTGATGCTATGTACCAGACCCGATGCAGCATACTCACTAAGTGTAGTGAGTAGGTATCAAGCAGATCCAGGAGAGGATCACTGGACAGCTGTGAAGAACATTCTCAAGTACTTGAGAAGGACTAAGGAGATGTTCTTGGTGTATGGTAACGGAGAATTCCAGGTGGAGTCCTTTACCGATTCGAGCTTCAAAAGTGATAAGGACGACTCTAAGTCGCACTCGGGTTTTTTCTTTACCCTCAATGGAGGGGCGGTGTGTTGGAAGAGTTCTAAACAGGAAACTGTGGCAGACTCACGATGGAGGCTGAATACATCGCTGCCAACGATGCTGCCAAATAGGTTGTCTGGATAAAGAAGTTCATCACTAAACTTGGTGTGGTTCCGTCCATTGAGCATCCAATACCTTTGTATTGTTATAATAATGGAGCTGTGGCTTTAGCCAAGGAACCCAGGTCCCATCAGAAGTCCAGACATATTCTGAGGCGGTATCACCTGATCCGGAAGATAGTTGATCGCCAGGAGATCGAGATCAGGAGAGTTGATACGAAGGACAACACTGTGGATCCACTCACGAAGGCCATACCCCAGATACATTTTGAGAGACTCTTCGGGTTGTTGGGTATGAGATACAACAACAGCTAGCCTTAGTACAAGTGGGAGATTGTTAGTTATGTATATGCCCCAGAGGCCATTGTTGTACATATGATGTATATTATAGTGGATGCTTGGATATATATAGAGAGGACTTTCTTGCTCGACATGATAGAATGCTATTTGGTTTCACTTTATCTTAACATGTTGACTTGTATTGGTTTACTGTCTTGCTCTCATATGTTGATAAAGCCCTTAGGATATGTACTCGACTACTAGGACTATGATGTAGATCATACTAGTGGGGCCATGGTAGTCAAAGAGTACATCCTATAACTGTTCCTAGTCGAGGAAGTATCGGGACAGGGCATCGATGCTCCAGAGTAAACTAGCTTATACGCATCTTGACCCATATGATGGGCGATGGATGATCCCATATCCATCGGTGTTTGACATCAAAGATGGTGTACGGGTGCTCAGTGGAGACTGGGTACACTGAACAGACTCGCCGAGAACTCTTAGATGGTATTATACCTATCGTCAGATAGCAGTTCTCCAGTGACACTGGTATAGGTTAGTCTATAGACCCGAGATCGTCATAGACTCTTGTGTGATTCCCACTGTGTTTTGACTTCCACCTTACCACGTCCAAGAGGGCGTGAAAATTGGTGGCTTTTGGGTACAGTCCCGAATCACATGGAGGCAATGAGCGGTAGGAGGGGTTTAGTCTCTCCCGGTATTGGGAGTTGATGTTGTGCTGTTTTCGATTGGTTATAACTGGATGTCCCTGGACAGGGCTGATATGGAGATTTATCGGTAAAAGTTATCAGTAGTTTCTCGACCCGTTATGAGCCTCACATCGACACGACTTATCGGTTACTGGGGTCTGACGTTTACCGCCCCTGGACTGGATATGCGACATATCAGACGAAGAGATCGGACTGTACGGTAGTTTTACTGATTGGATTCACAGGAGAATGCACATGCTTGCTTGTTGATCTTCTGATCGTTCAATACACGGGTGGCTGTTACGTTTAGCTGACCGCTTGCAGCTTGTGGGTGTTTGATATGATCATCAACTACTGCCGGCATATTGACGAGTCTTTAGAGTCCAACACAGAGGTTTCCTGGCTCAGGCGAAACGGAGTAGGAGCACATATGTGATATGTGCGGGGACCGAGATTAATACGACATGTGATACCGTATTCTATTCTCGCGATATATGATATCGGCTGGTTATATGTGATATAGCCGGGTTATTGGATCAAGTGTTGATTCGATAAAATTATATATATATATATATATATATTTATATTTATATATATATTATAGGCTCACTCAAGTATTTATTATTCTCACATATGATACATTTAACATATATGTGATATATGTTTATTGTATTGTTTTCTTTTGTTACATAAATATTATATATGTGATATATAATATTGTAGCATGCTAGGATATACATGAAACATGTATGTATGAGAATTATACCTTGCTATATGTAATGTTTGGGTTTAAATATCTAGTGGAAATGAGTCATGGATGAAGCTTCATGAAACTTGTAGATTACCATTGACCAAGTCCACACTTTTTGTTTTGCCCTAGATATTTCTAACCCAACCATGACACATAACCATAGTTAACTCTCTACAATGGTTAAGGATGATATACTTGACCCATGGTTGCATTTCTAACCTCAATCTCATTCATTCTTCTTCTTCTTCCTCATTCTCATTTTGCTTTCTAGCTTTTGAGATCAAGAAGAAAACAGTGAGAAATTAAATAATAAAGTGAGCAAAATTCCTACTTCATCATCCTCTTCTATATTAGCCATATAGATTAGTGTGTTTGCTTCACTAATTCATAATTAGTGAATTCATAGCTTGAGTTCGTGTTTCCTCGAAGTAGATCATCTTGGATTTCGAAGTCTTCAAGCAAGTATGGAACATTCGACTTGTGGAGCCTCTCTAGAGTCCGGGAGTTCATGGATCGTGGCGAAGGGACTACTACTCAGAGCTTATCAAGCGAAGGAACGGACTACAAAGGTTGTAATCCCTCTCTCTTAGATGTAAAGTGGTTTACATGCAAAGTTAACCCTAATTCTCTAGTTAAGATCTTTGTTAGGGTTTCATAGCACCCCAAATTTTTTTAATATGGCATGTGTGATTCCTTCATAAACTTCATGGTGGTAGTATGCAACCCTACATATACGGTGAAGGGTATTCTTGTAATTTACTCAAGAATTCTTCTAGAAGAGGACACCTCATTTATTGTATTACCATTTATCTTAAATGGTTAATGAGGTGGAGGTATGAGGTGTTAGATTTTCATTAAATGAAGTATGGCTACTTGGTGACTCTTGGATGACTATTGAGGGAAGGTGGCACTTAGATATTTTGGTAGATATTTTGGTATGCTTCATAGTCATCACAATTAGCCATATTCATTTTATTATTATCTTGAACACTCTCTCTCCTCAAGAGCTCTTTTCTTCTTCCTCAAACCCTAATTGTCTCATGTGTTGAGAAACCTAGGGTTATTGAGACTAATCCTTCCATAAACACTCTCTATATCCTCTAGGTTACTTAGATTAGCATACTAGGTACCCTAGTTTTCTCATCTTAGGGATAGGAGCTCAAGGTAGACACTCTCGAGTGGATCTTCTTTAACGTGAGGAGGCCGAAGAGCAGGCGTGATCCGTACAGTCTTCAAGGAGCACAAGAAGAGGAGGAGGATTACAAGAAGAAGGACTTGATACTTGAGGTACAACTTTCTTACATAGTAGTTAAACCTCATAGATGTTTAGTTAGTTAGGATTTAGTATCGATCCTAGAATTTAGTCGGTATTGCGAAGCATATAAAAACCGTTTTTTGCAAACTACGCCTACCCGTGAACTTGCGGGGTGTGTGACATCGACCTACAGTGGTATCAGAGCCTACTAAACCTTAACTAGCTAGCTAGTAAGTAGTTAGAACTTCGATCGTCGGAAAAACCCGAAATCATAACTCAAAATCCATGCTTGATGTCTTTTTAAAAATCTAGTCTAAAATATATTTCAGAGGCCTTAAATATACAAGCAGGAAATTCTAAGATCACACAAGAAAAACGAGTCAATAACTCGCCAAGACGGCCGTGGAAGCGCGGCGAAATGGTGTGTTTCGCCGCCGTTCCGCGGCTGAGTCGAGTCCTAGTTGGCTCTGTTTTCTTCTGTGGTTCTCATTTGTTGTGTTTTGATTTCTAGTATATTTGGTTTCTATCACGTATTGTTTGTGTGCTGGTTTGTACATAGGGCAAATATGCAAAATATGTTTCGATCGAAATTCTAAAGATCTTGGCTAAGTATCTTTTTTGTGTTTGATATATATGTTCATAAACTTCCGCTAATTGCTATACGTCGATTAGCTGGGGGTTGCACATATCTGTGATGTTGGTTTGTGTTTATGGAATATTGGATCGTCATGGATGAATAGCCGGGGGATGTGAGATAAGAGTTTTCTTTCTTTCATTCGATGTAAATTGTAAAGTGATGGAATATTATTTTGTGGGGCACATCCGGGTTGAGGTTGTAGCCACCATTGTATTATTTCATTTACCGTTTTGCTCCTAGGATAGACCCAAGGTGGGGTGCACAAACTACCGGGTTCTTTGAAGTGCCGAGTGGCCTACTCATTTTACTGAGGGAGGTTGCTTCACTTTGGGAATTTGGCGGGTAGTTTGCCGTACCCGTAGGGGTCTAGGGCGGGGTTTTGGCTATTCATCACGACCGTGGAATCCGTCTTTCGTTACAGACTTAAACGTAACGTGGAATTCCTAGTATATCCAATATGTTCATTTGTGATCTGGAATACCTATTATTGCGTGAGACGAATGGGTATTTATATATATGCTATATAATATATGTTGCTTATATTTTGCATCCGCGCTAGTCTAGTCCCTGCTCTGCTGTTAGTTAAGTAACCTAACGGTGTATGACGAGACCCCGTGGCGAATGCGGATGGCATAAGTGTACGTTGTATTTTTGTTTCTTTCTGCAATGATAGGTGTAAATGATGGGACTGCATTAATTGATTAATGCAATGCAAACAAACCAAAGCTGAATCGTTGGAACAATTTCAAAAACCACTCGTTTTTTTCCTTCAAAAAAGCAACTTTTAATTGCGGAGCTTAAACCACTAATTTAAAAGCCAGCATAGTTCCTTCGATTATATTAAGTTCATTACGTTCACGGTTTTGCCAAAACCATTC
This sequence comes from Agapanthus africanus, assembly GCA_030015575.1. Classification (NCBI taxonomy): domain Eukaryota; kingdom Viridiplantae; phylum Streptophyta; class Magnoliopsida; order Asparagales; family Amaryllidaceae; genus Agapanthus; species Agapanthus africanus. The sequence continues at coordinate 295,211,598 of JASDDO010000029.1, forward strand.
GTAGCCCTCCGTCATTTTAGATGGATATTCAGTAGTATTCAAGCTATGTATTTTGACCTTCGCCTAGGCATAGTGATTGGTAGCTGCTGAATATTCATTTGTTCCATAGATAGATGCGTTGGTTTAGTACAGTCGTACTACTATTTTGGCCTTCGTCAAGGGTATGTATGGGTGGGTTCAAATTATCCTGGACAATGACGGGTATAACTTAACTTGCGACTTATGATATGTGTGCCTTCGTCAAGGACATAAGAGCTTGGGGCGAAAATCCACATCGGGAGTTTCAAAGGAAATTGAAACTTGCTAGTGTTGCATACCATTTTGAGTTTGATGATTTTGGTAGGATTCCTTCATGGTTGTCATACGATGATATTTGGATCCCGATCCTACTGTAAGTATCTGCTACTCCTCGGAAGAATTTTTCACTTTGCAATCAATGTTATAAACTAAGTAGGTGTCAGAACGGTGCTAGCGGGGCTACGCCTCCAGGGAAAAGATGTTATTTAATTAAAGAACTTCACGAAAGCATTGCAAAACCTCCCTCGAAGTACCGACACTAGTCTGGCCGAAAGGCTAAAGAAAGAATTGTAGGGTGCGATTAATCTCGACTAATTCTTCTTTTATTGTTTGATGGAGGATTCGAGAAACAGTCGGAGCCATCCCGTTTAGATAAATAAAAAAAACAATCTAAACTTGCAAGAGTATCATGCTAAAGTGTTTCTTCTCTCTCTCCTAATTGCAATGACCAAGATGACCGGCCTTAAGTTACTTTTAGATAAAAACATATTGACGGGGCCAAACTATAAAGATTGGCTCAGGAATGTCCAGATGGCCATAACATATAACAAACCAGGCTATCTCCTTACCGCCAAAGCCCCCGCCGTCCCAGGTCCAGAATTCAATGTCGCGGATATTGAGATCCATAAGACCTGAGAAATTGACGGTGTGAAACCAAGTGCCTCATGCTGGCCTCTATGGATAATGAACACCAGAGGCAGCATGAGAAGATGGACCTTGCTTCTATCTTCCTCCATACTAAGGACTTATATGGAGAGTAATCTCGTATCGCAAGATGCGAGACCTCGAAGAAATTATTTCAAGCGAGGTTGGCTATTGGGTTATCTGTAGGGGACCACGTCCTTAACATGATCAGCAACATTGAGGAGCTCACTGACCCGGGGACTACGTTGGAGAACGAGTTGTACACAGACTTGGTTCTACAGTCCCTCCCCTCTACCTGCGCCCAGTTCACCTTGAATTTTATTTCAAGCGAAGGAAATTACACTTCCAGAACTCCTCAACATTTTGAGAAGCGCTGAGAGCACTGTAGGATTGCTTGTCACGACAGCAAGGTTTCGGGAGGTATCGTTCATGCCATTTTCAAAATTTTTCCATGCCAAACAATCCTAACCCTAGAATCTTAACTAGTGATTTAGACAATACAATGTATAAACTACTTTACAACTAAGTAAACTAGGAATACAACCTTTGTAGACCGGTCCTTCACTTCAATAGCTCCTTGTAGTAGTCCCTTCGCTCCAAGTAGTGATCTTCCGGACTCTACAGTGGCTCCACAAGAAAGCAACGAGCTTTCATGAAGTCTTCGAGGCCGAAGATGATCTACGTCGAGGAGACACTAACCCAAGCTATCTCTTCACTAATATGGGATTGGTGAAGCTAACACCCTAAACTAAATTGCTAATCTAGTAGAGGATGATGAAGGTAGATTTTTGCTCACTTTAGAATTTATTTTCTCACTAATTTTATGCTCCTCTCAAAAACCTAGAGAGCTCTCTCTTGAGCTTGAGGAAGATGAAGCAAATAATGGATGAGAGAGTGAATGTCAACCATGGGTGAGAAAATATCTAATATAACTCATATAGAGACTTAACCATGGGTTTAGATAATATTTGGGTTAATAAATATCTAGTGTAAGACAAAACTAGTGGACTAAGTCAATGGGTCTCCAAGCTTTTACAAGCTTCATGCCATGTGACCAATTTCTAACTAATAATTGATTTACTCTAAATAAATAAACCCTTCATTATCATTATCATGGTGTAAGTCTCATACACCCGTGCATGTATCATCAAGCATGACACATAAAGAAAACACAATTAATTTATATCACATGTATATTAAGTGTGCACATGTGAGAAAAGGAAATGCTTAAGTGAGCTAATATTAGTTAATGTAAATTAATATATCAAATATATATAATCATACATTAAATCATTAAATCAATACTTGATTTAATAATTCGGTTATATCTCATATGACCCACTAATATTCTTTGTATCAACTTATCGAATCAACACTTGATTCGATAACCCGGTTATATATCTCATATAACCGACCGATACAGTATCGACTTATCGAATCAACATTTGATTCGATAACCTGGCTATATCTTATATAATCGATCGATAATTTATACCGCGAGAATAGAATACGGTATCATATACTCGTATTAATCTCGGTCCCGCACATATCACATATGTGCTCCTACTTCATTTTTCCTGAGCCAGTGAAACCTCTGTGTAGGACTCTAAAGACCCGTCAATATGCTGACAGTAGGTGATGATCACATCAAACACCTACAAGCCGTCAGTGGTACTAGCTAGACGTAACGGCTACCCGGGTATTGAGCGATCAGAAGATCAACAAGCATGCCTGCTCCTACTCGTGAAAAGCCTGTCAGTAACATTACCGTACAGTCCGGTCTTTTCGTCTGATATATCACATATCTAGTCTAGGGATGGTCAACGTCAGACCCCAGTAACCGATAAGTCGTGCGGATGTAAGGCTCATAACGGGTCGAAAAACTACTGATAACATTTATCAGTAAATTTCCGTAGCAGCCATGGCCATGGCCATATTGTTATGGCCAATTAAGCACAATGCAATATCAACCCCAAATACCTGGAGAGACGAATCCCCTCCTATCACTCATTTCCTCCATGTGATTCGGGACTGTACCCAAAAGCCACCGTTTTGCATGTTCTTTTGAACGTGGTAAGGTGGAAATCAAAGCACAGTGGGAATCACACAAGACTCTATGATGATCTCAGGCCTACAGACTAACCTGTACCAGTATCACCAGAGAACTGCTATCTGATGATAGGTAAAATACCAGCTAGGAGTTCTCGGTGAGTCCGTTCAGTGTGCCCAGTCTTTACTGAGCGCCCGTATACCATCTTTGATATCAAACCCCGATGGATGTGGGATCATCCATCGCCCATCATATGGGTCAAGATGCGTATACGCTAGTCTACTTTGGAATATCGATGGCCTATCTCGATACACCCTCGACTAGGAACAATTTTAGGGTGTACTTGTGGACTACCCTTGGCCCTACTAGTATGATCTCCATCATAGTCCTGGTTGTCAAGTACACATCCTAAGGGCTTTATCAACATGTGAGAGCAAGACATCATCACTTATACAAGTCAACATATTAAGACAAAGAACAACCAGATAGCATACTATCATGTCGAGCAAGAAAGTCCTCTTTCTATATATCCAAGCATCCACTATAATATACATCACATGTACAATAATGGCCTCTAGGGCATACATATAACTAACAATCTCCCACTTGCACTAAGGCCAGTTGTTGTAGTATCTCATACCCAACATCCCGAAGAGTCTCTCAAATTGTATCTGGGGTATGACCTTTGTGTGTGTATCCGCCGTGTTGTCCTTCGTGTCAACTCTACTGACCTCGATCTCCCGGTGATCAACTATCTCCCCGATCAGGTGATACCGCCTTAGAATATGCCTGGATCGCTGATGGGACCTGGGTTCCTTGGCCAATGCCACTGCTCTATTGTTATCTCAATACAAAGGTATTGGATGTTCAATGGATGGAACCACACCAAGTTCAGTTATGAACTTCTTCATCCAGACAGCCTCTTTGGCAGCATCTGTTAGTTATATGTATGCCCTAGAGGCCATTACTGTACATACGATGTATATTGTAGTGGATGCTTGGACATATATAGGGAGGAATTTCTTGCTCGACATGATAGTATGCTATCTGGTTTCTCTTTATCTTAACATGTACACTTATTGTCTCTCTATTACATGTTCATAAAGCCCTTAGGATGAGTACTTGACTACCAGGATTATGATGCAGATCATATTAGTAGTGACAGAGTAGTCGGTAAGTACATCCTTCAAATGTTCCTAGTCGTGGGTGTATCGAGACAGGGCATCGATATACCAGAGTAGACTAGCGTATAGCTTATCGACCCATGTAAATGGGCGATAGATGATCCCATATCCATTGGTGTTTGACATCAGAGATGGTATACGGGTGCTCAGTGGAGACTGGGTACATTGAACGGACTCGCCAAGAACTCCTAGATGGTATTATACCTCACGTCAGATGGCAGTTCTCTGGTGACACTGGTACAGGTTAGTCTGTAGACCCGAGATCGTCATAGAGTCTTGTGAGATTCCCACCGTGCTTTGATATCTACTTTACCACGTTCAAGAGAACGTGCAAAACGGTGGATTTTGGGTACAGTCCCGAGTCACATGGAGGCAATGAGCGATAGGAGGGGTTTCGTCTCTCTCGGTATTGGGGGTTGATGTTGCGCTGTGCTCGATTGGCTATAACAGGAAGTCCCTGGCCAGGGCTGATTCAGAGATATACTGGTAAGTGTTATTAGTAGTTTCTCGACCCGTTATGAGCCTCATATCGGCACGACTTATCGAGTTACTGGGGTCTGATGTTTACCACCCGTAGACGAGATATGCGACATATCAGACGAAGAGACCAGACTGTACGGTAGTGTTACTGATTGGATTCGCAGGAATATGAGCATGCATACTTGTTGATCTTCTGATCGCTCAATACCCGGGTGGCTGCTATGTTTAGCAGACCACTTGCGGCTTGTGGGTGTCTGATATGATCATCACTTACTGCCGGCGTATTGACGAGTCTTTAGATTGCTACACAGAGGTTTCCTGGCTCAAGCGAAATGGAGTAGGAGCATATATGTGATATGTGCCGGACCGAGATTAATACGATATGTGATACCGTATTCTATTCTCGCGACATGTGATATCGGTCGGTTTTATGTGATATTGCCGGGTTATCGGATGAAGGGTTGATTCGATAAATTGTTACATTTGATATTAGTCGGTTATATGAGATATAGCCGGATTATTAAATCAAATATTGATTTAATAATTTAATGTATTATTATATATTTGATATATTAAGTCACATTAACTAATACTTGCTCACTTATGATTTATTTTCTCACTTGATGTGCACATTGTATATATGTGATATATATATATATATATATGTGATATATATATATATATATATTTGTGTACATGTTTGTGTCATGCTTGATGATACAAGCAACTTGGGTTTGTGTATGACATACACCATACTTGGTTTAATCCTAGGGTTTTAATTTCTTAAGTAAATCAAAATAGGTTGCATTTAGTCATGGCAAGAAGCTTTGAGAAGCTTGGATTTGCATTGGCTAAGTCCACAAGTTTTGTTTTTCCTAATATATTTATTAACCAAACCAATTATCCTAGCAATGGTTAAGTCTCTACAAAAGTTAAGTATATGATGCTTAGCTCACCCATGGTTGCCATTATCCAATAATATTCATGAGAGTTTTCTTCTTCTTCTTCCTCAAAGCTTTCTAGCTTCAATGGAGATGATGGAAAATGAGTGAGAAAATCATTTCTAAAGTGAGAAAAATTCCTACTTCATCATCCTCTACTATTTGCCATTTAGTATAGGGTGTTTGATTCACTAATTCTACAATTAGTGAAGAGGTAGCTTGGGTTAGTGTCTCCTCGACGTAGATCATCTTCGGCCTCGAAGACTTCGATGCAAGCTTGTTCATTTCTTCATGCGAGCCTCTCTAGAGTTCGGGAGTTCATGATCGCAGCGAAGGGACTACTACATGGAGCTATTGAAGTGAAGGACCGGTCTACAAAGGTTTTATTCCTTGTTCACTTGATTGCAAAGTTGTTTGCTTTATGTTTCGTCGGATTTTCTAGTAACGATTCTAGGGTTAGGGTTAGCTAGAACGGCAATTTTTGAAATTGGCATGGACGATGCCTCCTGAAACCTTGCTGCCGTGCTAGACAACCCTGCATTATCGTTGGCAGCAATGTATTCAGCCTCCATCATCGAGTCTTCCACGGTTTCCTGCTTGGAACTCTTCCAACAAACCGCTCCTCCATTGAGGGTAAAGAAAAATCCCAATACCAACTTAGAGTTGTCCTTATCTCTCTGGAAGCTCGAATCGGTAATGGACTCCACTTGGAGTTCACTGTTACCATACACCAAGAACATCTCTTTAGTCCTTCTCAAGTACTTGAGAATGTTCTTCACAGCTGTCCAGTGATTCTCTCCTGGATCTACTTGATACCTACTCACTACACTTAGTGAGTATGCTATATTGGGTCTGGTACATAACATCGCATATATGATACAGCCTACTGTCGAAGTATAGGGTATCGCTTGCATGCGAGCTCTCTCCAAATCAGTCTTGGGAGACATCTCTTTGGAGAGAGCGACTCCTGTGATCGTGGGTAAATTCCTACGCTTGGATTCTTCCATAATAAACCTCTTTAGTATGGTGTCTATGTACCTGGATTGGGACAATCCTAGTATCCATTTAGATCTATCATTATAGATCTTAATCCCCAAGATGCAAGAGGCATCACCTAGATCTTTCATTGAGAATCTTTGTGATAAGAAGAGCTTGACCGAGTGCAGCATAGGAACATCATTTCTTATCAAGAGTATGTCATCCACGTACAATACGAGGAAGACAACCTTACTCTCTGCCACTTTCTTGTATATACATGGTTCATCTACATTTTTTATGAAGTCAAACTGTTTGACTACCATATCAAAACAGATGTTCCAACTCCGCGATGCCTGCTTTAACCCGTAGATCGATTTAAGTAGCCTGCTCACCTTTCTGTTGCTCCCATTGTCCATGAAGCCCTCTGGCTGATTCATGTACACGCACTCTTCTAATTCACCATTTAGAAAGTCGGTCTTAACATCCATTTTCCAGATTTCGTAGTCATGGTATGCAGCGATGGCAAGCAGGATCCGGATGGACTTAAGTATAGCCACTGGAGAAAAGGTTTCATCGTAGTCCACACCTGGTCGTTGACCAAAAGCTTTTGCAACAAGTCTAGCTTTGAAAGTCTCAACTTTTCCATCTAAACTAAGTTTCTTCTTAAAGATCCATTTGCTCCCGATGGGTTTTACCCCTTCAGGAGCAACTTCCAAAGTATATACTTTATTGGTGTACATGGATTTCATCTCAGATCGCATTGCATCCAGCCATTTCACAGAGTCCCCACTCGTGATGGCCTGCTCGAAGCTAGTTGGGTCATCATCTACCATGATGCAATCCTCGCTCCTATCATCAACGAGAAAACCGTAGTATCTCTCAAGTGGATAAGGAACCATACTAGATCGACGGAGAGGCTGAGGTTTATTGGGAACTATCGAATCCTCCGGTTCTACCAAATCATCAGTTGTAGTTTGTGCCGCTGGAACGTCTTCCAGCTCTACCTCTTCACCACTAATTTCTTTTACAAGAAATTCCTTTTCTAAAAAGGTGGCATGTAGAGAAACAAACACCTTTTGTTCCTCGATGTGGTAAAAGATATACCTGCATGAATGTTTGGGATATCCAATAAACTTACACAGAAAAGACCTTGCACCGAGTTTGTCCGGATTCTATGTTTTCAATATAAGCCGGACAACCCCATATCTTAACTCATTTAAGAGATGGTCTCTTCCCATTCCATATCTCATATGGAGTGATAGGCACCGATTTGGATGGAACTTTATTCAATAGGTAGGCGGTTATCTCAAGCGCATAACCTCAAAAGGAAATAGGTAACTCAGCAGTACTCATCATAGAGCGCACCGTATCCAATAGGGTGCGATTCCTCCGCTTCGATACACCATTGTGCTGTGGTGTATACGGAGGATTAAGCTGAGAGAGAATCCCATTCTCTTTTAGATAGTCACGGAATTCCATGCTCAAGTATTCTCCTCCCCGATTAGATCGTAGGATTTTAATACTTTTACCCGTCTGGTTCTTGACTTCATACTTATATTCTTTGAATTTCTCAAAAGCTTCAAACTTGTGTTTCAACAGGAACACATGTCCGTACCTTGAGAGATCATTAGTGAATGTAATGAAGTATGAGGAACCATTCCTGGCATGTGTAGATATGAGACCATATACATCACTATGTATTAGTCCCAAGAGTTCCGTAACTCTTTCTCCATATCCTGTAAACGAAGTTTTAGTCATTTTACCTTTGAGACATGCCCGACAAGTGTCATAAGATGAAAATTCGAATGGTTTCAAATATCCATCTTTATGTAATTTAGCTAGTCGTGTCGCATTGATATGACCTAGCCTACAATGCCACAAGAAGGATTCGTTCATTTCTGAACTCTTCCTCTTGTGTGTGTTTTGTACATTAAGAACCGTGGTTTGATTTAGAATATATATGCCATTATTTAACGAGCCTGTTCCAATCAACTTTTGATTCAGGAAGTTGTTCATAATATTATCCAGTATTACAAAATTATATCCTTCTTTACTTAATAAAGAAACAGATATAAGATTGCATATCAGGGTCGGTATGTAATAGCATTCGTTCAGAATCAATGTATTACCATTTGGTAAAACAAGGTGATATTCACCAACTGCTTTGGCTGCAACATTTGCACCATTTCCTACTAGTACGGAATGATCACCTATTCCCGGTTCTCTACCTTTTCTTAGCCTATGTAATATATTACATATGTGGGATCCCGATCCAGTATCTAATACCCCGGACGTAGAGTGTACTGAGAAACAGTTTTGGGTGACTAACACACCCGAAGAGGATGCATCAACATGCTTATTATTCGTTTGGGTGGCGTGGAAATCCAGATATGTTCCCATTTCTTACTCGGATTTATAACAATTATAAGTTGGAGTGGAACCAACGTTCCCCAGCTTAGCATAACAAGCGGGTTCGGTCAATACATCTATATTATTATCTTGATTAAGGCCTGACATGGTCGCTACCTGGAGAGAGAGAAGAAAACACTCAGCGTATGCTCTTACAAGATTAGATTGGTTTATTATCTTATCTAATCAGGATGGCTCCCACTGTTTTTATCAAATCTTCCTTCAAACCCTAAAAGGTAAGACTGATCGGGATTAATTACACCTTACAAGTTCGCCAATCTTTCGACCAGGCCAGTGTTGGTACTTTGAGGAAGGTTCCCTGTGCTTTCGCACAGACCTAATTAAAATAAACCTCATTTTTCCAGGAGTGTAACCTCGTTAACACCTTTCTAGAGACCTACTTGATTGGCTAATTGTGATGTGTAAAACTCTCCCTGGAGTATCTCTTACTCACAGTGGGTATCGGGATCCAACTATCTTATAGAAGGTATGCAATCTAATTGCAAATTTCAACACTTGGAATTCCCGATAATAATTTTTACCCCTAGTGACTTTTGAGCTTAACTATGGTCAACAAATCATAAGCACTAGTCAAGTTCTACCCGTCATTTCTTGATTAATTAGACCCATCCACATGACCCTTAACTATGGTCAACAAAGTCAAATGACTGTCCTAATTAATCGCATCATATGCTATATAGGAAGACATCACTTAGCTACCGTACACTGCGTCTTAACTATGGTCAACAAACGCAGCACGAATACTAAGTACTCTACTTCCTAAAATAACGGAGGGTTATGACAAGTTTTTAAGAAAAACCTTTTGCGTAATGAACTTGATATCATTGTAGAAACAAGTGATTTTTGAAAAGGAGTGTTTTTGAGGCTTTTTACTAGTTTTGATAAAGAGGTCACTCCCGGTGAAGGGATCTCGGCTCTTTCCTTATCGAATAAGGTGCATGATATTTCATAAATACCGCTATGCAAAGCAAGAACTAAAAGAAGCGGTTAAAAGAAAAAAAACGAGTGGGTTGTAGCATCTGCTAGTTTCTCTAAAGAGGTCACTCCCGGTGAAGGGATCTCGGCTCTTTCCTCGTCGAATGAGGTGCTGGATATTCTACAAGGAATACCGCTATGCAAAGCAAGAACTAGAGCTACCCTTTTTGAAAATTTGATTCTACAAAATCTTTTAGGTTTCTTTGTTTTTCATTAATCTCATTAATTAAGTCCCATCATTTATGCTTCCTAAGTATTACAGAAGAAACGAGAATATAACGTACGCTTATGCCATCCGCATTCACCACAGTGTCGCGTTATGCACCGTTAGGTTACTTAACTAACGGCATAGCGAGATGGGACTAGCGCGGGTGCAAAACAAAACCAACGTTTATTATATATCATATATATAATAATAAAGCTTTCGTCTCACGCATATAAAGTGATCACATCACAGAATATCAGCAGCAGAAGATAACATATGAAATATTAGATATACTAGAAATTCCGTGTTTTAAATTAAGCCAGTATAAAATACGGATTCCACGGTCGCGATGAATAGCCAAACCCACATCTCTAGACCCCTACGAGGGCGGCAAGCAACCCAACCAATTCTAGAGTTAGGAGACTCAGACTCGACTCCTCGAGATGGTCTCCCACTGGACACTAGAACCCGGTTACTTGTGCTCCCCTCCTTGGGTCTATCCTAATGCAGAAAAGTAAATAATATACAACAATGGTGACATCATCCTCAACCCGGAAGAGCCATAATAAAAGAATATTATATACAATGAATTTTATATGAATGAAAATAAAAACTCTTATCTCACATAAAACCTCCGGTTATTCAAAACACGACGATCCAATATAACATATCCGAAGAACACATAACATCACATCTCATCAACGTAAGTAAATATGTGTATCACAATTGTCGTTGATATATAGCAACAAAAAACGGTGATACACCAAATATTACACTTACGGCCGCAAAAAAGAAAATGTCAAGCTACAACATTTGGAATCCACAATCACCTTAGATATCATAAACACGAAATATCACATACATCGGATTTTATGACTAACTATATGAATTCCACATATTGTATTGATTGATATAATTTTAGTTAACTGCAATCAAGACGGTGTCGCTTTGCAGCTAGCCGGTTGAGCACGGGTCGTCCGCAGGGAGACGCAGCGTTTTACGTTCTTTTCGTAACGAGTTAATGCGCGTGGGCGGAATTGTTCATATCTACCCTATGTGTTTTATGCATAAGTAAAGTTGTTAGGAAATGACACAAAAGTGTAAGCTAAGGAAATCCGTATTCAAAACCTTTGAGCCGAACTTAACGATTGAAGCTAGAGCGATCGGCAACAACGTGGATTAGAGTACTTAAGCACGGTATTCGTGAAATCCGGCTTATTGACCCTTGTCCGTCCGTTCTTCTCTCTTACTTTCACCTCCGGCCAAACCGAACGCAACCGGTCGCGGCTAGGAATCACCGTTACCTTGGTAGGGTAGGATGCCTAACGAAGCGCTTGTGTAACGTTTAGACGGAGTTCAATGGAAAATACGGGAAAAGGGAATGGGCAAAGAAACCTTAACTTACAATATCGTATTTATTCCTAACAACACATAATTACAACCATTCACAAAACAAACCAAAAAGAGCAAAAGAAAAGAGAAAAGAGAAGAAAGGAAAAAGCATTACAAGTAAGTAAGTGCATGGAATTAAAGTTGCATGAAAGTAAAGCAAGTATTAAAGTGCAAGAAAGTAAATGAGCAAGAAATGAAACTAGGAACCATAGAACCCAAAACAAGATATGGGTTCAATAACCAAATCTTAAACTTGCAAGCTCAATTAAGAGATTGCAAGATCAAGAAAAGGCAAAGAACTCATGGAGAATGAAGCACAAAAGAGAGAACATTATTGATTCCAAAATGATACAACCCCTTGAGATCAATGACCAAAGCTTAAACTTACAAGCTCACTTAAGAGATTGCAAGATCAAGTTAAGGTAGAGAGCTCAAGGGGGAAGCTAAGCAAAAAAATGATACAAAATAACCCTCATCTTCATTTCATCATCCACTCAAAAAGCTCTCACTACAATTTTCATAGAGCAAGGAATGAAGAAGAAGAAGAAGCTAAACTAAATCTTAACAAAAAATGGGCATAAGAATTGATCCCTTACAATGGCTCAGAACCGGGGTATTTATACGAGGAGAGCTGAAACCCTAGGGCAATATTCTGGCCCCAAATGAAATGACAAAGCTACCCCCAAAATTTGGTCAGATGATGACACAAAACCGCGGCGGATCCGCCGCGGAAACCCATATTTTGCGGCGGTTCCGCCGCGCTTTTGTGGAATTGTGGTCTCGAATTTTCTGGGTTTTCTTATGTTGCCATCTTATGTTGTTCTACATGTACCAAATTGCAAATTTATTCCACAATTGTTTCAGATCTGCAACAGTCCAAAATGGCATCAAAAATAATACTTTTGACCTTTTCTCCCTCAAGCTCCGCGCACCCATTGATTCTTGTGCTGCCCCCCTCGTACTCTGTGCTTGTCCGAGACACGAATGACCACTGTCATATGTTTTGTCTCTGGAACCGGTACGCGGCACTGGACGGATACGGATGACCAGAACTCGGCTTTTATCTGCTGTCAACAGATGTTTTGTATTTTGGCGTAACAGTGGAGATTTTGTATCAATTGCGTTATTTTGGACTAGGAACCTGTAGCCTGTAAATATATAGCAAACACGGATTAAAAGCACCTACCTATAAACAAACGAGCGTAAGAATGGGCGATATTAAATGCAATATTCTCGTATTAACAAATACCCCCAAACTTAACTTTTGCTCGTCCCGAGCAAAACCAATTATTCACAAAAAAGTCCTAACCGCACTTTCGCAGGGAACGCGATTGCACTGAGCACGTGCAATAAGCCGTTAAACCTCTAGGTGTCCCTAGTAGGAGGAGTGTTGTCTCCTGAGGGTTTTCAGTGGATTACACCCACAAAATCCCGTCAAGCTAGTGTCATAAGTTAACATCGATTCTACTCCTACAGTTTAGTATTTACGTTAGAAACTCTATCATCCTAAGTTAGAAACATCCAACCCTTATTTTTCACACCTCCTATCTATTTAACCTCAGATCTTATACGTTCCAAAAAAGTTTAGAAAGATGTTGGTATCTCCTGAGTTTTCCTTCTAAAGTGCGGTCTTAATTCCGGGATTTTTATCAACTTTACAGAAAACACAAGTCTTATTCTTTATTTCTATCTTTTATCCAAACATCGATTGCATACCCCTACGTGTGTGTATATTTGCACCCCTACACTCAAGAATTCAATTCAAGCTATAATACCCTTGCCCTAATACCTAATACTACTTCTTTTCATTAAGGATGGACGGATTTGCTCACACACCTTTCATGCGACTATTAATGCTTCTTGAGGCACTGACGGCCTATTACTGAATGTGTGAGCTTAAATCGTAAATAGCAGTTTCCAGGTCTTGACTTTATTTATTTATTTTTCGTTTCTTTTATTTTTCTTTTTCAAGACCGGATATATTTTTCAATGATGCTCTTTTGGTGTTTAGCTTTAAATACCATTTTTTCTTTCATACTAGGCTTTCAGGCAAGAGTATTTCTAGGTATCCTCTACTATCCCAGGTTTCAAGGTGCGTGTAAGTGCAGTTTGTAGGGTATATACTTTCTAAATTTGAACTCAAGAAAAGAAACTATTTTTCAGACTTATCCTTCAGTAAAGCTTCAATACTTTCCCCTCATCTTGACTTAACTCAAGAACTGAACTCAAGATTACCTACTTCTATAAAAAACAACTGTAAGGATGTATAATCACCAAGTTTAAACAGAATGAGGGTTATTTTTAGGATTTTCAATTCCTAAGCTTAGAATTTAGTTATTTCTAACATATCAACTAAACTTTCAGAATAAAAATCTAAGTTACCCTATTAGCTAACTTGACGACAAAGTTTTTATATTTTTAGGAAATTTTTTTGATTTTTATGGGTTTTTAATAAGGTATGCAAATGAAAAATATACAAATGAATGCAAAGGAAGAAAGCTTACCGAGCACACCCCCAAACTTAAACTTGACAGTGCCCTCACTGTCAGGCTACACCAAGAGGGTCAAAATTGTCGGCGCTCCCTAGAAACAAATTATATACAAAACAAAAAAGGAAAACAAAAAATTTATACAAAAAGGTTCCCCCCCAAACTTAAGTAAAACAATGTTTCCACTGTTTAAGCGGTGAAATTCAGGATTAGGGGGAAAGAAAACAGTTTCAAACTATACGAGGCCTTACACAGGCCAAAAGTGAGCACCAACCATTCAAAGATTTTATCGCTGTAATGTACAGGTTGGTGGAAGAAGGCGTAGAGAAAAGAGATGGAGAATACGCGAGACCGTATGGAGATAGAAGTGGTATACGGTCTCGGTATATAAGAAGAAGAATGGCGGAAGGGAGAAAGAATTGGAATACGAACTTGAGGGTGAAAATGGAGTGAATAGATTAGCACAATATGTGATGAATGATGTGTAAAAAGTGATTGTGCTAATCTATCAACCCGTCGAGAAATGGGGTCAAATCCCTCAAGATTCGTGAGAAACCATGGGTAAGCCGAACTCGGTAAACCAGACATATGAAATGAAAGTGATACGGTTTCTTGCATGGTCGGAACGATGGAAAGGATGGACGTAGGTGATTGAGGAAGGTTATCGGTTAAAGGTTTATGAGGGTGTACACAGTCAATGAAAGGGATATGATGAATTGGAAAATCCGACTCATCAACAAGAACTGTTTCATCCTCAAAATTCTCCTCAAAGTTAAGCTTATCCATGCAAATTTCATCAAAATCAAGACGCATATGAAGTTCGGGAAAAACATTTAATGACTCGGGATGATGAATTGGAGAGAAAAACTCAGCCAAATCTACGGGTTCATCATCCAAAATATTCCCAGTGTCAATATCCTCAATCAAGTGAAAATCTATATTCTCAGACACCTCAACAAAAGCATGGATATCAATCAATTCAGGTTCTAAACTGGAGGTGTAGAGGTCAAAAGGTTTAGGATTGGTTTCACTTGGAAGGGACCGTTCACAATCAGGTAAATCAAACACTACAAAATCGCACAACTCATTAATCATTCTATCTTCAATTGGTGAATCGTTGGGAACACTAGATAGACATTCAAAACTGGAGTTGTGGGATTGAAATTGAAATGGGTAGGTCTGATTTGGAAGGGTGTACAGCTCACTCTCTCCGCTCAAATTCTCAGCCTGTCCTATCGCCTCTTCATACATTGGAAAATTTGGAGCTAGTTGGAAACTAGCTACCGGGTCACTAGGTTGTATGAGGGCGGCCATGGACGCATTCAAATCCATCATCTGTTGGTACGACGCTACCCTAAAGTCTTCCAATGACTGTTCCAGACTAGACATGGGTTGTGAAGGGATCTCAGTAAAAGATTCAAAGTTGTTTGGATACTGAAAACTCCCAAATGGCGGTTCAGAAGCAATGTCTAAGGAAGGTGCAAAAGTCGGGTAGGACTGGTAGGAATTGAATGGTTGGACAGGAGTAGGATCAACATTTGGATAAGAAGGTGGATGAAATTGTTGATCCCAAGAATTTGAAGTGGTGAAAGGAGTGAAAGATCGCCTACGGGATTGTTCAATATGTTCAGCAAGAGACATAGGTCTTGTGGTTACAACTGGACTTTCAAAAGGGGTATCAACGCAAGAAGGGGTGAATATTTGAAATGGTTGATACAAAGTGGATTGTGGGGTCCAGTTGTTCGTCCTAGACGCGTCTATCCGATCTTTCAAAGAGATTTTGGGCATGGAGGGGTCGTTCGAAGTTCGGCCAAAGCAAGAACCGTAGGAAGAAATGTCTGGTTGTGGGTACCAAAGTTCGGCAAGAGTTTTGCGAGGTGGGGTACCCATGATATGAAGAGAGAAAGAAAGAAAGGCAGAGAAAAGGGGGGGAAAGAATGTGATTTTTTTTTAATTTTTTAGTTAGTTATTAACAAAAGAATGAAATATACACACAAAAAGAATCTGGACCCAAAAAAACAATCACGACACAAAAATACCACACACCTAATCGGTCTAGGGTTCATCTAGGTCAACTAGACCTGCTCAAGAACTTGATTGTCGAAGTAAAACTATGTCGAGAAACGAGCTCAAGATATACTGATCACGGGGCCAGGTAAGTGCAGAGATAAGGGGAGGTTTTCCGATGCTTTCGCGAAGGTCCTTAATTAAATAACCCTTTCTCTTTTGGCGGTTTCGCCGTGAACACTTTCCTAGACACCCCGTAAACAATATACCGTTAAGCGGTATTCTAAATACAGTTAACTTCTCCTAGTGAGCGCGGAGTCCTTAAAGCTTAAAGTCTAATTTCTTTTAAAATTTGCGCGGGTAAACGTTATGCTCAAGTTCGTGATTTGTGGACCACGGAAAAGGTGATGAAATCTTTTACCGTATGTTGTGGGGTTCGCTTGCCCTTAAGTCTGTATTAATGTATGCAATGCGCAATTCAATAAAAATTCTATAAAGAATCAAACAATCGTTTTTTTTTTGTTTAAGCACGGCACTGCAACAAATACGGGTTAGTCAATTTTTAGCATTTGCTAGCGAACTTGCAAAGAATCCTGCAAAGAATAGTATATTGGATGCGTCGGATTTGAGAAGAAGGTGTTTAAGAAATACGTACCGTTAAGTTTTCGGGTTTAGAAAACCCCCGTTGAATCAAATCCGGTAAGCTTGAAAAGTTCGTTTGCGCGGGTCAAACTACCCGGATTTTTGGCACTGTACTTTGCAATCACCTTAGCCTTGAACGTACACTTTGCTCCCCATAATCGCAGTTCGCAAATCCGCAAAAATCTGTAGAAAATACAGTATGGTGGAATTCACAGAGAAGATAAAAGAAAAGAAAATGGGGTGGAGAAAAAATTGGGCACAGAGGCCTCAATGGGACTGCGGAACCGCCGCTCAAGGCACCTTTTGACCGCGGTTCCGCGGTCAAAAATATTGACTTGGGGATTTGTCTTTGGTCAACGAACTCCACTTCTTCTCTTCTCCAAAATAAAAACCTCTGTTTTCTTTTTGGATTACTGTACTTGCTCCAGATTAGCCTGTACACTTGCACACAAAAATTATCAAAAATAACAAAAAGATTTTATTTTTTTATTTATAAATGTATACAAAAGGAATATTAACCCGAATAACAAGAAAGAAAATGCGCTACCGTCTCCCAGGCAACGGCGCCATTTGATTGATATAATTTTAGTTAACCACAATCAAGACGGTGTCGCTTTGCAGCTAGCCGGTTGAGCATGGGTCGTCCGCAGGGAGACGCAGCGCTTTACGTTCTTGTCGTAATGAGTTAATGCACGTGGGCGGAATTGTTCATATCTACCCTATGTATTTTATGCACAAGTAAAGTTGTTAGGAAATGACACAAAAGTGTAAGCTAAGGAAATCCGTATTCAAAACCTTTGAGCCGAACTTAACGATTGAAGCTAGAGCAATCGGCAACAACGTGGATTAAGGTACTTAAGCACGGTATTCGTGAAATCCGGCTTAATGACCCTTGTCTGTCCGTTCTTCTCTCTTGTTTTCGCCTCCGGCCAAACCGAACGCAACCGGTCGCGGTTAGGAATCACCGTTACCTTGGGAGGGTAGGGAAAAAGGGAATGGGCAAAGAAACCTTAACTTACAATATCGTATTTATTCCTAACAACACATAATTACAACCATTCACAAAACAAACCAAAAAGAGCAAAAGAACAGAGAAAAGAGAAGAAAGGAAAAATCATTACAAGTAAGTAAGTGCATGGAATTAAAGTTGCATGAAAGTAAAGCAAGTATTAAAGTGCAAGAAAGTAAATGAGCAAGAAATGAAACTAGGAACCATAGAACCCAAAACAAGACATGGGTTCAATAACCAAATCTTAAACTTGCAAGCTCAATTAAGAGGTTGCAAGATCAAGAAAAGGCAAAGAACTCATGGAGAATGAAGCAGAAAAGAGAGAACATTATTGATTCCAAAATGATACAACCCCTTGAAATCAATGACCAAAGTTTAAACTTGCAAGCTCACTTAAGAGATTGCAAGATCAAGTTAAGGTAGAGAGCTCAAGGGGGAAGCTAAGCAAAAGAATGATACAAAATAACCCTCATCTTCATTTCATCATCCACTCAAAAAGCACTCACTACAGTTTTCATGGGGGGAGGAATAAAGAAGAAGAAGAAGAAGCTAAACTAAATCCTAACAAAAAGTGGGCATAAGAATTGATCCCTTACAATGGCTCAGAACCGGGGTATTTATACGAGGAGAGTTGAAACCCTATGGCAATATTCTGGCCCCAAATGAAATGACAAAGCTACCCCCAAAATGACCGGAACCCGGCTTTTATCTAGTGTCAACAGATGTTTTGTATTTTGGCATAACTGTGGAGATTTTGTATCAGTTGCGTTATTTTGGACTAGGAACCTGTAGCCTGTAAATATGTAGCAAACACGGATTAAAATCACCTACTTATAAACAAACGAGCGTAAGAATGGGCGATATTAAATGCAATATTTTGGTATGAACATGTATCATATTCTACAAATATCTAGAAGACGTTAAACATTCCGATCGAATCAAAACACCCAAAATTTCCAAAAAAACTCAACACTTGAGCGTAGTTTAAAAATAATCATCACATGCCACAGTACCTATGGCCCAACCGTAGAAGGGTCAACCCTTGCCTCACCTATAGCGCGCAGAACTACCGCAAACCCTAGGGTTTGGCGGCGGTTTTTACGGTCATAAAATCGAGTTAGGGTTTTGTTCTTTTAGAGGGTCCACCGTATTACTTGGATGATATTTGAATGTTCTTTAACTCGGAAAAAATCCAACTCTTGGAAAATTTTCCGTCGAGAGTTAAAGTGGGTATTTGATATCCGTTCGAACTATTTAACACCATCTAAATAACCCAAAATATAGTTAGAATTACGACTATGAAACACTCCGAATTGCCATTGCAAAAAGATAACATCACATGAAAATTTAGCAAAAACAAGTAACACCTGAAACACCAAAATCCAGAGATCAGAACACATGACAGAAACAAACCACAGAAGCACTAAACAGGCCAGCCTGCTCGGTTTTTAGGTGAATGTGTCCGGGTCAAAACCGTCCAATTGGGTTCGTTTTTGCTCAGTGTTCATATTACATCTCATGTAACATTTTGCAGTTGCTTAAATTTTTTTTCAACGACTTTAAAAGTTGACAGAAACTGGGTTTTTAGTTTTGAGTGTTTCAGAGTTGTTTCGGTTTTGTAATTCTACAAATATCGTCTAAATATCTAGTTTGGCTCTGATACCACTGTAGAATTGCTTGTCACGACAGCAAGGTTTCTGGAGGCATCGTTTATGCCATTTTCAAAATTTTGCCATGCCAAATAATCCTAACCCTAGAATCTTAACTAGTGATTTAGACAATACAATGTGTAAACTACTTTACAACTAAGTGAACTAGGAATACAACCTTTGTAGACCAGTCCTTCACTTCAATAGCTTCTTGAAGTAGTCCCTTCGCTCCAAGTAGTGATCTTCCGGACTCTAGAGTGGCTCCACAAGAAAAAAGCAATGAGCTTGCACGAACTTTTCAAGACCGAAGATGATCTACGTCGCGGAGATACTAACCTAAGTTACCTCTTCACTAATGTGGTATTAGTGAAGCTAACACCCTAAACTAAATTGCTAATCTAGAAAAGGATGATGAAGTAGGATTTTTGCTCACTTTAGAATTGATATTCTCACTAATTTTATGCTCCTCTCAAAAACCTAGAGAGCTCTCTCTTGAGCTTGAGGAAGATGAAGCAAATAATGGATGAGAGAGTGAATGGCAACCATGGATGAGAAAATGTAACAACCCCAAATTCCCTGTACAACTTTATGTGCAAAATTTTCAAAATTTAAAGAAACGGGTACTTTTGCCTGAGCACAAGTTAAATACTTGTTTTGCTAATTAATTACAGGAAGGAGCTTGTAGCTCATTGGTAATAGCTTGCACCGCTGAACCAAGCTACCAGAGTTCAAATCCCATACCCTACATTATTTTTAATATTGATTTTTTTTAAACCTTTAGAATACCAAGGGTTTACACGTGCATATCTCACAAAAACCCCACTA
This sequence comes from Agapanthus africanus, assembly GCA_030015575.1. Classification (NCBI taxonomy): domain Eukaryota; kingdom Viridiplantae; phylum Streptophyta; class Magnoliopsida; order Asparagales; family Amaryllidaceae; genus Agapanthus; species Agapanthus africanus. The sequence continues at coordinate 295,231,796 of JASDDO010000029.1, forward strand.
CACCCAAAAATGTAATATTGCCAGAGGAAAGATGAACTGTCGTGGGGGATTCCGGCCGCCTGACTCGGCCGGAAATCGGCCGACTCGGTCGACTCGGGCCTCGGACCGAGTCACGGCCGAGTCGGCCGATTCCGGCGACGACCCCAACATGAAAATTGTGTCTTTTCACATTCCCTACACACCTGTATAATTTATTTCCTCAGACCATTTCTAGAGTTCTTTGTAAACCACAATTAATCCACTTTTAATACATTTTTAATACATTTTATTACATTTTTTATTTTAACCTTTCATCTACCCTAACCCTAGCCTAACCCTATAAATACAACCCCTAAACACTACCCCCTCACTCCAAAATTCTGATCAAAACTCTCAAGAAAACCCTAGTGAAATTATGTACAAATCAAGCTAGCAAAGGGGCGAAGCTTCGGCGAAATTCCGACGACAACCCTAGGAGTATTCGGCGATGAAACGACGCACCGGCGCCTCCTCCCGATTCCTCTTCCCCCCTTCTAAGCTCTAAGCCAGTAATTCCCACTTTCCCCCTTCTCTACTCTTTCTGAAAATACGAGATCCTAAAATCCGACGGAATCGGAACAAATCCGATTTCCGATTCGGTTCTTCCTAAAATCTCACTTTTCCTTTAATACAATCTTGTTAAACCATTACATGTTGACTATTAAACACTAACTAATTATATTGAACAAGTTCCATATCAAAAGAAATTGCTATTTCCATTTTACCGTACTTTTTCATTTAAATACCATATAGTTTTATTTCGACATTTAAACCATCATAAACATGCTATACCTTTAAGTAGATCATGAGGTAATGACTTACCTCCTCACAACACTCATATGAAACATAGCACAATACTTTTTGGGAACATAAAATACGGGAAACGAACCATTACAAATAAATACCATGAATTAATAAAACCATTTTCTAAAGGATTAAGTATTTTACACAAATCATTGCAAAGCGCCGCTACAACCCAATTTGGGGAACCCGTTCGGGATGGTGTGGATTATCGCACATCCTCGGGCTCAGTAGTGCGAGATTCAGACCCCCGTAAGGGGCATTCAGTCTCGAAAGATTTATAAAATACAAAATCTTAAGAAAATGAGATTTCTAGAAAGATAATATATATTAAAAATTATTTTTATATAAATATATAGATATATATATATATATGTAACATTAAAATATCTATTTTGTGATAATCTAAATATTCCAACTTTTTCTAAAATCACAAGAGTCACTTTACATTAAAATACCATGAATTCCATACAAGTTTACATTAAATACCATGTATTATGAAAATTAGGTTATTCTCACTAGAAATGTCACATGTATAAAATTTGCAATTATTACAACTCTAAAGACGATAAATAAACACTTGGGTGTATTTTGAAAATTATGCAAAAGTATTTTTACATAAAACCCCCTCAAGTTCTATAAATTACCCTAAGGACCCTAGTAAACATAGGTGGCGGGACCAATCTCTTGAGCCTCAGGGAGCCGGAGAAGTGGGTACTTGCCTATTTAAGGTAGACAACTTAACAACGGTGTTATCAATACGGTAATCGTCTTTGAAAAAGACACAAATCCTGCCGTCCATGTGCAGCGGTTACCGATAATATCGAAACAATCATGATTTCAATTTACTTTTCTAATTGTCTGACTCAGATTGAGTCTCTTTAATAATCTGACTTGAATATGATTCAAGTACAATCTACAATCTACAATATTATAATTCAACATGAATCCATTCAATCTATATTGACTGAACCGAACCATGGATATACTTCCATTTACATGATTCTCCAGTTACATCTATGATTCTAAAATTACATCCATTTACTGATATCATGGTTTCGGAAAGTCATCCAATTATACAATCTATATTACAAGACAATACAAGTTGTAATACAATTTACAATACAACTATACAAACAAGACATCTCGGGGTTTAAGGGGTAGATTGGTACGGAAGGTGTTAAAAGTGGCACGAGACTGCAAGATTAAGACGTAATTACATCCATACCGTTGTTCCGTGATATTATCGATGGAGCCTTGTACATTCCGTTTGCCCTAGTCTCTAGCATATAGAGACTCGTCTCGTATACACTGGCATCCTTCTGTACCAAACTACAAATAACAACGTTAACACTAAATACAATTATAACAATATAATACAACTTTAAAAACTACCTTCTTATTCTGTCTATTCTATTTCACCCTTATCTTTGGGACTTACCGAGCGATTTGTTCGCTGACGACATTCTCTTCTTTCTTCTTTGAATGTCGTCAGGTGACCTGGACACGTCAGAGATCGAGCCCAGCGCTGAAGACTTGGACCATTTCGTTGAAGACCTAGAGCTTTAGTTCATTGTACACTTTTATTTCAGTACCTTTCCTTTTCTGTTATGCCATTGTTTAGGCATTTCTTTCTTCCAGATGTATTTACATTTCTATGCATTGTACAGAAAGAATGTGAATAAATAAAGTTGCTGTTTTATCAATCTTGTCTCTTGTGATTTTACTTTTATATTGCTTAGATACGCTTAGCGTATTTACTTCACAGTAAATACATAGCGGCCTCATCGCGTCCTCTTCGTCGTACACCGGGAAGCGGGGCGTGACAGAAAATATCTAATATAACTCATATAGAGACTTAACCATGGGTTTAGATAATGGTTGGGTTAATAATTATCCAGTGTAAGACAAAACTAGTGGACTAAGTCAATGGGTCTCCAAGCTTCTACAAGGTTCATGCCATGTGACCAATTTCCAACTAATAATTGATTTACTCTAAATAAATAAACCCTTCATTATCATTATCACGGTGTAAGTTTCATACACCCATGTTGCATGTATCATCAAACATGACACAAAAAGAAAACACAATTAATATATATCACATATATATTAAGTGTGCATATGTGAGAAAAGGAAATGCTTAAGTGAGCTAATATTAGTTAATGTAATTTAATATATCAAATATATATAATCATACATTAAATCATTAAATCAACACTTGATTTAATAATTCGGTTATATCTCATATGACCGATTAGTATTCATTGTATCAACTTATCGAATCAATACTTGATTCGATAACCCGGTTATATATATCATATAACCGACCAATACAGTATCGACTTATCGAATTAACATTTGATTCCATAACCCGGCTATATCTCATATAACCGATTGATACCTTATATCGCGAGAATAGAATATGGTATCATATACTCGTTTTAATTTCGGTCCCGCACATATCATATATGTGCTCTTACTTCGTTTTGCCTGAGCCAGTGAAATCTCAGTGTAGGACTCTAAAGACTCGTCAATACGCCGGTAGTAGGTGATGATCACATCAAACATCCATAAGCCGTCAGCGGTACTAGCTGGACATAACGGCTACCCAGGTATTGAGCGATCAGAAGATCAACAAGCATGCCTGCTCCGACTCCTGAAAAGCCTGTCAGTGACACTACCGTACAGTCCGGTCTTTTCGTCTGATATGTCGCATATCTAGTTTAGGGGTAGTCAACGTCAGACTCCAGTAACCGATGTAAGGCTCATAACGGGTCAAGAAACTACTGATAACACTTATCAGTAAATCTCCGTAGCAACCCTGGCCAGGGACTTATCGTTATGGTCAATCGAGCACAACGCAACATCAACCCCCAATACCAAGAGAGACGAATCCCCTCTTATCGTTCATTGCCTCCATATGATTCGGGACTGTACCCAAAAGCCACCGTTTTGCACGTTCTCTTGAATATGGTTAGGTGGAAATCAAAGCACAGTGGGAATCACACAAGACTCTATGAGGATCTCGGGTCTACAGACTAACCTGTACCAGTGTCACCAGAGAACTGCTATCTGACGTTAGGTATAATACCAGCTAGGAGTTCTCGGTGAGTCCGTTCAATGTACCCAGTCTCTACTGAGAACCCATATACCATCTTTGATGTCAAACACCAATGGATGTAGGATTATCCATCGCCCATCATAGGGATCAAGATGCGTATACGCTAGTCTACTCTGGAATATCGATGCCTTGTCTCGATACACCTTCGACTAGGAACAATTTTAGGGTGTACTTGTTGACTACCCTTGGCCTTACTAGTATGATCTCCATCATAGTCCTAGTTGTCAAGTACACATCCTAAAGGATTTATCAACATGTGAGAGCAAGACAACATCGCTTATACAAGTCAACATGTTAAGACAAAGAGCAACCATATAGCATACTATCATGTCGAGTATGAAAGTCCTCTCTATATATATCCAAGCATCCACTATAATATACATAACATGTACAATAATGGCCTCTAGGGCATACATATAACTGAAAAACACCCTGCAGATGTCCAGGGAGACACCCGATCTGCTTGTTGGGGAATCTTCCTCTTCTAAATACAAGGCGAAAGCCAAGGGGAAGAAGAAGAAGGCTCCCACCAAGCCGAAAGGCGGTATTAGTAAGGTAGAGGGAAGGGGCAAGGCAAAAATTGGGGGGCCAACGGTAGGGAAGGAAGAATGCTTCTACTGTTACAAGAAAGGCCATTGGAAGAAGGATTGCAGGGCCTGAAAAGCCTAGAACCAGGGTTCGAAGAATGTTGTGGCTTCGGCTTCAGGTGTGTTTGTGATTGAAAACTGTCTGTCAATCAACTCTACTTCCTGTGTATTGGATACCGGATCAGGATCTCATATCTGTAATTCTTTGCAGGCACTGAGAAGCCATAGAGTTTTGAAGGCGGGTGATATGACCCTCAGGGTTGCTAACGGAGCGAGCGTGAATGCTTTTTCAGTAGGGGAATATCTCTTAGGATTGACAAGTGGACATATTTTGGTTTTGCGCAACTGTTTTTGTGTACCTAGTTTGACTTGTAATATCATTTCTGTATCTTTGTTATCTAAAGAAGGTTATGATTTTACATTTGTAAGCGATGTCGTAAACATCCACCCAAATCATGGTTTGATTGTGTCGAGTACACTAAACAACGGTATATACGTATTAAACCAACATCAAGTTTTCAACGTCCAGAACACACACAAAAACGGTCTCCAGAATTAAATTAAGTTTTCTTATGGCATTGTAGACCGGGTCACATTAATGAAACACGGCTGACCAAGTTACATAAAGATGGATATTTGGATCCGTTTGAATATCAGTCTTATGCAACCTATCATTCATGTCTTAAAAGAAAGATGACAAAGACCATGTTCACTGGACACGGAGTAAAAGCGAGCGAGCTCTTGGGATTCATATACAGCGACGTGTATGGTCTAATGTCTACACATGCAAGAAGTGGTTATTCTTATTTCATTACTTTTACGGATGATTTCTCTAGGTATGGAAATGTTTTCTTGATGAAACATAAATTCGAGGCCTTTGAGAAATTCTGAGAATATAAGAATGAAGTGGAAAAACAAACCGGCAAAAGTATCAAGACACTGAGATCTGATCGATGTGCTGAATACTTAAGTGCCGAGTTCCTGGATTACTTAAAAGAGAATGGAATTCTTTCTCAGCTTACTCCTCCATACACACCACAACACAACGGTGTATCGGAAATGCGGAACTGAACCTTATTGGATATTGTACGTTCCATGATGAGTAATGCTGAGTTACCGCGATCCTTCTGGGGCTATGCACTAGAATCGGCTGCATATCTTTTAAACAAAGTTCCTACTAAGACTGTGCCTACCATACCATATCAGATGTGGATTGGGAAGAAACCCTATCTTTAGTATCTGAAAATATGGGGATGTCCAGCTTTTGCCAAAAGTAGCATGCGGACAAGCTCGAGGTACGCTCAGTACTGTGTAAGTTTGTGGGATACCCAAAAAACTCCAGGAGCCATCTTTTCTCTTACGCAGAGGAATAAAAGGTTTTTGTTTCTCGTCATGCCCACTTTTTGGAAAATCAATTTTTGGAAAAAGAAACTAGTGGGAGTGCAATAGAACTGGAAGAAATTCCAGAACCATAAGCTATTACTGAAAGCATGGTAGAACCAGAGGTTTCAAAAGAACAGGACATCCCCACACCCCTCCATAGGAGTAGTAGGCTGTCTCTTCCGCCCGAGAGATACTACGGTTTTCTCATAGACGGGGATAGAGAGAATTGCATCATTGTCAATGATTAGCCAACTAGCTTCCAGTAAGCCATTCAGAGTGGAGACTCGGTAAAATGGCTAGATGTAATGCGGACCTAGATGGAGTCCATGTACACCAACAAAGTATGGACTTTGGACATTGCTCCAGAAGGGGTAAAACCCATAGGCTGCAAATGGATCTTCAGACAGAAGATTGGTGTAGATGGACAGGTTGAAACCTATAAGGCTAGACTTGTCACAAATGGTTTTTGTCATAGACTTGGTTTGGACTATGATGAAACCTTTTCTCCAGTGGCTATGATCAAATCTATTCGGATCCTTCTTGCCATTACTGCCTTCTACGATTATAAGATTTGGCATATGGACGTAAAGACCGCTTTCTAAATGGAAATTTGGAAGAGTGCGTCTATATGGATCAGCCAGAAGGTTTCATTCAGAGTGGGAGCAACGAGAAAGTGTGCAACTTACTTAAGTCTATTTAAGAATTAAAGCAGGTATCGCAGAGTAGGAACATCTATTTTGATGAGACGGTCAAAGAATTTGACTTTATCAAAAATCCAGATGAACCATCCATCTATAGTAAAATTATAGCGAGAACTGCGGTATTCCTCATCTTGTACATGGATGACATTCTCTTGATAGGAAATGCCATTCCTATACTACAATAAGTCAAAGGATTCTTGTCACAAAGATTCTCCATGAAAGACCTGGGTGATGCCTCTTACATTCTGGGGATCCAGATCTATCGTGATAGATCTAAGAGGATGTTGGGACTTTCACAGTCCAGGTATATCGATACCATACTGAAAAGATTCAAAGTACGGTAATCTATCGGCTTGTCACGGAATCACCCTCTCTAAAGAAATATCTCCCAAGACTGATTTGGAAAGGGATCGCATGTCAACTATATCCTACGCTTCTGCGGTTGGCTCTATAATGTATGTGATGTCGTGTACCAGACCAGATGTTGCTTACGCACTAAGAGTGGTAAGACAGTATCAGTCAAACCCTGGAGATAAGCACTAGATAGCAGTAAAGAACATTCTCAAGTACCTGAGAAGGACTAAGGAGATGTTCTTTGTATACGGCGGAAAAGACCTCCAGATCGAGGTCTTTGCTGACTCTAGCTTCCAAAGTAACAAGAATGACTCCAAGTCCATGTCGGGTTATGTCTATACCCTCAATGAAGGGGCGGTCTGTTGGAAGAGCTCCAAGCAGGACACCGTTGCTGACTCGACGATAGAAGCGGAGTATATCGCCGCTTATGACGCCGCAAAAGAAGCAGTCTGGATGAGGAAATTCTTAACAGAACTTCAAGTGGATCTGTCCATTGTTGATCCAATACCTTTGTATTGTGACAACAACGGGGCTATAGCTTTAGCGAAGGAACCCAGGTCCCATCAGATGTCCAGACATATCTTGAGGAGGTATCACCTGATTAGGGAGATCGTGGATTGCCGGGAGATTAATGTGCGGAGAGTTGATACAGAGAACAACACTGCTGATCCACTCAAAAAGACCATCCCTCAGACGCAGTTCGAGAGGCTATTCGAGATGATAGGTCTGCGATATACCAACACATGGCCTTAGTGCAAGTGGGAGATTGTTAGTGATATATGCCCTAAAGGCCATTATTGTATAATACTAGTTTGTATATTTCATTTTGGAAGCTTGGGATAGACACGGATCTTATGACAATCTTACTCAATATAGTTGTATGCTACTTGGTTTGTTTCTATCTTAATATGTGCATATGTTTCTTTTAAGGAATGGCTAATACATATTGGTAGAGCCCTTATGATCTTTGCTTGAGTACCAACGTTGTGATTGCAGTCACACTAGTGGGGGCTGGATAGTCTATAAGCACATCCTTGTTCAGGTCTCTATTCATAGGATTATCGAGACAGGGCATCGATACTCTAGAGTAGACTGGTGTATATGCTTCTCATCCCACCAGGAGAAATGGTCTGTCCCACAGCCATTAGTGTGTCGTACTGTAGATAGTATGCAGGTGCTCATTGGGTTATGAGTTACACTGGACGGACTCGTGGGGAACTGCTGGTTGGTACTATATCTATCATCAGGTAGCAGTTCCCAGGTGCCATGAGTATAGTATAGTCCGTTGACATGACACTGCTACTTTGCCTCGAGTGTGTTCCCACTGTTCTTAGATTACTACCCTACGACGGCTCTAATAAGTCGTGAAAACAGGTAGTAGTTGGGTGCAGTCCCGAAGCACTTAGAGGCAATGGCGGTTAGATATGATTCGTCTCTCCCGGTATTGGGGGTTGATATCTTGCTGTGTTCTAAAAGCCATTATACAAAGTACTTGGCCAGGGCAAGCGAGATTTAGTGGTAGGTACTCCAGTAGTTTCTCAGGGTGTTTTGGGCTCTACTCTGGTATGACTTATTGCGGTATTAGGGGTCTGACAGCTACCGCCCCTAGGCCCGATATGCGATACTCTTAGACGAACAGACCGGACTGTATGGAGATTGTCACAGATAGACTCAATAGGAGTTCGGATGAGTTTGCTCATTGGCCTTCTTATTGATAGATACCTAGGTATACGTTATGTGCAGCTAGTACCGTTGAATTGCTTATGGTTAAACCCACTGCCAGCGTACTGTTGAGACATTAGAGTCCCACACAAAGGGTTTCCCTGCTTCGGGCGAAACGATGTAGAGGTCGTATGGTTTTACGTTAGGGTTCGAACATATACGTGTACTTGTGCACGGATCATGTTCGGACGGATAATACTAGTGGGCTTTGGTTTAAGCCGGATCCTTGTATTAGATTATTGGATTAGTTTCGTCTCATTGTATTCGTGTTTTTTGGAATACGGATACAGGTATGTATATACGGTGAGGTGTATTCTTGTAATTTACTCAAGAATTCTTCTAGAAGAGGACACCTCATTTATTGTATTACCATTTATCTTAAATGGTTAATGAGGTGGAGGTATGAGGTGTTAGATTTTCATTAAATGAAGCATGGCTACTTGGTGACTCTTGGATGACTATTGAGGCAAGGTGGCACTTAGATATTTTGGTAGATATTTTGTGAGATATTTTGGTATGCTTCATAGTCATCACAATTAGCCATATTCATTTCATTATTATCTTGAACACTCTCTCCCCTCAAGAGCTTTTTTCTTCTTCCTTAACCCTAATTGTCTCATACGTTGAGAAACCTAGGGTTATTGAGACTAATCCTTCCATAAACACTCTCTACATCCTCTAGGTTACTTAGATTAGCATACTAGGTATCCTACTTACCTCATCTTAGAGGTAGGAACTCAAGGTAGACACTCTCGGATGGACCTTCTTTGACGTGAGGAGGCTGAAGAGGAGGCGCGATCCGTACAGTCTTCAACGAGCATAAGAAGAGGAGGAGGAGTACAAGAAGAAGAAGGAATTTATACTTGAGGTATAACTTTCTTACATAGTAGTTAAACTTCATAGATGTTTAGTTAGTTAGGGTTTATTATCGATCCTGGAGTTTAGTCTGTGTTGCGAAGCATAAAAAATTCATTTTTTGCAATATCCGCCTCCCCGCGAACCCGCGGGGTGCGTGACATCGACCTACAAAGATGTCATCAAGTTCTTCCAAAACAACGTCCTATATAGGTTTGGAGTCTCAAGAATTTTTTTTTCTAATAATGGACCTGCCTAATAAAGTATCAAAATAAAAAGATTCGCTCGGTCATATAAAATTGGTTGGCGATACTCTACCATATACAACTAAAGAGCTAATGGTTTGGCCAAAATGCAAAACTCTGATTAAACTGCACTAAAAGATAATCCTTAAAAATAAAAGGGATTGTCACTCCAAAATGGCTGAAGCCTTGTGGGCATATCGTACTACATACAAAACTCCTACAAATGCTACGCCATATGAACTAGTATTCGGAACAGAAGCCGTACTCCTGCTTGAAGTCCAACTACCGTCTCAACGGGTTGCTATTCATGATGGAATGATGACAGAAGAAAATATGATTCTAAGACTGGAAGAATTGGAAACTTTAGACGATACGAAACTTAAAACTCAGCAAAATTTAGAGCTTTATAGAGCTCGGATGTTGTATGCATTTAACAAACTAGTCGGGCCTAGAGCATTCACTCAGGTAGAACTAGTTTTAGTATAGCGTCGTCCCAAAATCATGAATCATACAGTGGGTGGGAAATTCGAACCAAATTGGGAAGGATCTTATATTATCGAAATCGTTTATTAGGGTAGGTCCTATCAACTCATCGACGCCTACGGAGACAGACCTATTCTTTCTATTAAAGGTGGAAATTTAAAGAAATATTACATTTAGATGAAAGAGCCAAGCTGTATCTCTTCTTTATCTCAAGTAAAAAATGTCAAACAACAATGTCAAGGACGTTCTTGTCAAACACTAAAATTTTCAAACTCTTGGGATATACTCTTAACTAAAGTATTTCCTAATTAGTTTGATTCGCATACATATACCTGCAGATATGCCAGATAAATAAAGTGCTATTGTAAATGAAATTCTTTATTTAGGCCCTACTTTAAAATACATTAAAATGTGGATATGCCTGAAATGAAATTTCTGGCCCCATATAAGACAGGGATAGGTCCGAAACCTAACAAATGATAGTTTCTGGCTCCTTTTAAATGTTCATCGGATTTGGATCAGACTCGAGATAAGTCGGGCATGCTCTAAGAGGTGACTCGCATGATTTATCTCCAGTCACCGCGCAAATCCGTTAAGTGCAATATCAAAAGATAAAAACATAGTATATCCCCCAAAAGAATATTCGCCAATTTTTTTATCTTTTTGTTCTCGCGGTAAAATATCCACATTACGAAAAAGCCAGATAAAGGTGGCACCGAAGTAGAAAATTGAGTATAAAGATGGAAAGGTATTCAAAATTCCATTTCATATAGTCAAGTAATGATATCCATAAATGTGCAGATATGTCAAACGGTGTAGAATGTTCATGTAAGTAAGATAAGCTATGTAAAGCCCTGCTTCTATATATTTAAAAGTGGACAGGTTTGAGGCTAAGTAAAGAATAGTTTCTGACCCCACAAATCACATGTCAATATGAAGAAATAGCAAAATGGCTTTATTTGATTTATTCAAAAAAAAAAATTCCAAACGAACAAAACAAAAGAATACAAAACAAAGTCCAAAAAAAGAGGCTAAAATGTTCATCAAACAAAAGTTTCAAATAAAAGCCCTATCAGGGTTGTGGAGGGCTTCTAGCCGATGCGCAACCTCATCTTTTAAGGACTGGACAGCAGCTTTACGAAAATTGATAAGCTCAGAAAAATGCTTGTACCGACTGTCCAAGTCAATTATTTGTACGTTGCGTTCCTTCAGCTGAACTTGGCACTGATTAGACTTTTGATCAATAGTAGTCAGACTAGCTTGAGCATCGGTCAGCCGTTTATTAACGATTTTTAGCTGAGCTTCAAGCTTTTCTTTCTCCTTCTCACACTCAGCCTCAAGTTTCGCTCAACGATCTCTAGCTTTAACCAACTCCGCCTGTTCAGCAACTTCCTATTCTTTTGCCTTAACCGCGCTAGCTTTTTCTTGGAGAAGGGTATTCAAAATAGCTTGATCGTTATGGAATTCAAATTGTTGAGTTACTTCTCCAGTAAAAAGTGTCCTAGAGGGGGGGAGGGTAAATAGGATAGATGGCTAACAATTAAAATTTTATTGCTCAAATTATTAAATATTGCGGAATAATAATGTTAATAATAACAAATACGCAAACAATAAAATAAATAAAATAAGAAAATGCAAACTCAATTGCGATACCAGCAATTGGTAACGAAGTTTGATATTGCAGTATCTAGTCTCAGCCTAGGTCTCCCCTAAGAACATCTACTATTCAACTCTTCTTAAGATGAAGAAACCTTTACAAATGATGGACCACCTTCATCTGGTTTACAACTGATGGACAAGCTTCACCGGGTAATCTTTTCCACAGGCTTAGATAAAACCTTTACAACTTGATGGACCATCTCCACCGGGTAGTCTTTTCAAGCTCAAATCAAACCTTTACAACTCACACTTTGATAATGACCAAAGCAAAACAAACAAACTCCTAATCTCGTATTTATATCAACACAATTTTAGAACCAGAGAATTATGATATTTAATAAAGTCAAGTTAAAGTCCCTTTTGATCTCAAAGAAAATGTTAAAGTGTTTTAGAATATGAGATCAAGATTTTGCAAAGGAAAGAGATTAAAATCAGTTTAGGAAAATCCTTTGAAAGATTAAAATAAAAAGCTTTCAAAAACCTACAAAGAAAAATAACCAGGTGACGATCTAGGGTTTTGAAAACTTGAAAGATGATGATGACACTTGAAAGCAAGAGAGATAATAGATAATCTGTAGAATTGTTACAATTTAATTTGACCAAGACAATATATAAAGAGTCGGGAAAGAATCCCACAAAATAGGACAGAAATTGGTCAAGAATAATTTTAGGGATTTCAAACGGTCATCAGTTGAGCCAGCTCATACCAATAGTGTAAAATCATCAAGTGCGGACAATATATCAAGCCGTCTCAAAAATACCATGAGACGTATCAATACGAAGGTTGAGCCGGCTCAAAGAAATATGAGACGTGTCATGTTAATAGAGAAAAATTGGAGTTGCAGGGAATTCACTTTAGACGGCTCATATATCCATGAGCCGGCTCAAGGATATATGAAGTGAGTGTAAGGATCAAATGAATTATGTGCCGGCTTAAGAACCGATATATAAGTTATATAGAGAATTTAGAAGACTTTTAAAACCATGTGACTCATACGAGATACCTACGACTCAATATAAAAGAAAAATACATGTTTTTACTTAGTTATGGCACGTTCTCTGGGTCGCTTGAGTCTTCAACTCTATATCCATATTCCTTTGATTCTTTCACACTTCGTTTTGATAATCCATTGTAGCCATGTCCCTTTTTCTCTATGAAATCACCAAAGCTCATTCTTTTGATTTCGTCATCTGTAAGTCTTATGAATCCATATTCATATCCTTTTGCTCTTCAATATCTCCAAGCTTGTTCTTGTTGAACTTTTCATCTGAACGTCTCTTTTAGTCTATTTGCTCTTTGATATCGCTATACTTGTTCTTTTTCTTCGATAATGCGATACATGTTATGTTTCTCATACTGAAAAAATATAAAACTTAACTACAAGTATCGTCAGTATGTAAAATAGTTAAATAATATTTTTTCCAATATCAAAACCAAAGTAAGTAGATATTACCCAACAAGGTCAACATCCAACCTTGTGTATCCAATAAGGATCCTTGCAAATTTCTACCATTTGCAGACCGAACGGCTTTGGATCGAAACTGGCATTGGCCAGCACACCAGAAAGGCCACTAACTATCTCTCTAACAGCATTTGGGGAGATCGCACAAGTTTGGCACAAAGCATTTTGTTGGGATTCCTAGCATCCTGGCCGCTGACCACGACCGTTGCAGAATGAAATTTTTTGACTTTTGAAAAACTGGCGCTAGAAAACACATCTTAGAATCTAACCAAATATCGAAAGTGATAAATTATAGGAGTTTAGCTACTGTGAAAGAGTGTTATACCTAATGACACGTGCCCTTCAGTTCTTCACTTCTCTTCTCAAGCTCCTCGAGGTCTTCTAGATCAACCTTGATGGCCGGCCTCCTCGGTCCTAGATGATCCCCATGAAGGTTCATGATTCAAGCTCTTACTTCAAAAAGAAGCAAACTAAGCAAACTAGTTTGCTAATCCAATTTGCTTAAATGATGTGGTGATATTTAGTAGTATTTTTCTATCTCAAATCTCTTTGGTTCTTAACACATGAGAATGATAAGGGTTTGAACAAGAGAGTGAACTCAAGAAGAAGAGAGGAGAGAATGGCAAGTTAAGAAGCTTCATGAGAAGAAGAATGGCTAAGTTTTTTTTATGAAGTATTTTTCTTTTATTTAAAAACACAACCATATTCTAATAGTATTTGCAATAAATAGCAAATCCATGCTTCATGCCATGTTTCATGTCATCTCACTCTTTTCCACCTCATTTTCTATTTTCAACAAAATAGAAAAATGCATGATGATGTGTCATCTTCTAGAAGGTATTTTGTATAAATACAAAATACTTTTTACCGGATATTCATACCTGTATTCGTACCAAAATACAAATACCCAAGATATAGAATAATACTACTAATATAATACTAGCATTAAATCAATATCTGATTTAACAAATCAGCTTAATCCTAAGCCCGCTAGTATTATCAACTGTCCGATCGAAAACCTGGATAACACTAGAATACACATATCGAAATATGTATACGTAAATTATTAAATTAATACATGATTTAATAATCCGGCTTAATCCTAAGCCGGCTAGTATTATCATTCGATCGGAACCCTGCTCGATCGAAAACCTGGATGGCACTAGAATTTACATATCGAAAAGTGTATATGTAAATTATTAAATCAATACCTGATTTAATAATCCGGCTTAATCCTAAGCCGGCTAGCATTATCATTCGAACGAAACCCAGCACGTATAAACATACGGCCACAACATCATTTCGCCTGATTCAGAGAAACCCTCTGCGTGGGACTCTAAAGACTTAACAGTACTTTGGCAGTGGGTTTAACCATAGGCATGTCAGCGGCACTAGCGGTACATAACGGCTACCCAGGTAGCTGTAAAAAAGAAGGTCGATGAGCAATCTCATCCGAACCCCTACTGAGCCTATCCGTGATAATCTCTGTACAGTCCGGTCTCTTCTTCTAAGAGTATCGCATATCGGGTTTAGGGGATGGTAAACGTCAGATTGCCTATTGACCTAATAAGCCATGTTGATATGGCTCAAGTCCAATCCGAGAAACTACTGATCTAACCATCAGTATATTTTAACTGCCTTGGCTAAGGTCTTATGGTTCTCGCCAACTGGACATAGTACGATATCAACTCCTAATACCGGGAGAGACAAATCCCTGACAATCACTCACTGCCACTATATGGCTAAGAACTGTACCCAACCATAACCTGTTTTCATGACTCAGTAGAGCTGTGGTAGGGTAGTGATCAAAGCACAGTGGGGACTCACACGAGACAAATGATGATCTCAGGTCCAAGACTAACCTGTACTCATGTCACATGAGAACCTCTATCTGATGATGAAAGGTATAATACCATCTAGAGGTTCTCAGTGAGTCCGTTCAGTGTACTCACCCCTAGTGAGCACCTGTATACAATCTTAGGTGATCACACCAATGGCTATGGGTCCAACCATTGCCCTTTGTCGGGGTTTAGAAACGTATACACAAGTTTACTCTGGAATATCGATACCCGGTCTCGATATTCTTTCGACTTGGGACCTTTAAGGATGTGCTTATGGACTACCCATCTCCTACAAGTATGATCTCCATCATAACACTGGTAGTCAAGCAAAATCTTATGGGCTTTATCAATATATATCCGCCATATGTGATATTGAGTATAATATATGCACATGTTAGGATAAAGTTAAACCATAATAGTATACTACTGTATCGAGTCTTTATCAATATGTGTAAGCAATATAAAGCAAAAAGAGAAAGAAATACACATATTAAGATAAATAAAACTCAAATAATATACTATATACAAATAAGCAAGATTGTCATGTACATACATATCTCTAGCAACCTATACAATACAGGCCTTTAGGGCATACATATCCAACAATCTCCCACTTGCACTAAGGCCTGTAATTAGCGTACCGAATACCCAACGTCTACTCTAGGGCCAGTTGATGGCATATCGCATACCCAACATCTCAAAAATTCGCTCGAAATGCGCTTAAGGGAGAGCCTTGGTAAATGGATCCGATGTGTTGTCTTTTGTATCTACTCTTCGTACCTCGATCTTCCGGCAATCTACGATCTCCCTGATCAGGTGATACCGCCTTAAGATGTGTCTAGATTTCTGATGGGACCGTGATTCCTTCGCTAAAGCTATAGCCCCATTGTTATCGCAATACAAAGGTATTGGATTTACAATGGATGGAACCACCTCAAGTTCAGTAATGAACTTTTTCATCCAGACCACTTCTTTTGCGGCATCGTTCACAGCAATGTATTCTGCCTCCATCATCGAGTCTGCAACGATGTCCTGTTTGGAGCCTTTCCAACGGACCGCCCCTCCGTTGAGGGTAAACACAAAACCCGAGATAGACTTGCTATCATCCTTGTTACTCTGAAAGTTTGAGTCGGTAAAGGACTCGATCTGGAGGTCTCCATTACCGTAAACCAAGAACATCTTCTTAGTCCTTCTCAGGTACTTGAGAATGTTCTTCACTACTGTCCAGTGGTTCTCTCCTAGATTCAACTGATATTGGCTCACCATACTAAGTGCGTATGCTACATTTGGTCTGTGCACAGCATCGTATATATTATAGATCCTGCTGCCGAAGTATAGGGTATAGTGCTCATGTGAACCCTTTCCTCATCAATCTTGGAAGACATCTCTTTGGAGAGGGTGATTCCATGCAAGGCGGGTATATTACCGCACTTGGAATCTTCCATACTAAATCTCTTCAGTTTGGTCTCTATATGCCTGGACTGTGAAAATCCCAACAATTTCTTGGATCTATCTCCGTAGATCTTAATCCCCAGAATATAGGGTATCACCCAGGTCTTTCATAGAGAACTTTTGTGACAAGAACAACTTGACCAATTGTAGCATAGAAATGTTATTTCCTATTAAGAGAATATCTTCCATGTACAAGACTAGGAATACGACAGTTCTACCCACAATCTTCTTATATATACAAGGCATATCCTTGTTTTTGATGAAGTCAAATTCCTTGACTGTCTTATTAAAACAGATGTTCCAGCTCCACGATATCTGCTTTAATCCATAATGGATTTAAGAAATTTGCATACCTTCCCGTTTCTCCCACTGTCTATGAATCCTTCCGGCTGATCCATATAAATGCACTCTTCTAAACATCCATTTAGAAAAGCCGTTTTAACGTCCATCTGCCAAATATCATAGTCATGGTAGGCAGCAATGGCAAGTAAGATCTGAATGGATTTCAGCATAGCCACTGAAGAAAAGGTTTCGTCATAGTCCACTCCGGGTCTTTGATGAAAACCTTTTGCAACAAGTCTAACCTTATATGTTTCCACCTGTCCATCTGCACCAATCTTCCTTTTGATGATCTACTTGCATCTAATGGGTTTTACCCAAGGAGGAGCAACATCCAAAGTCCAAACTTTGTTGGTGTACTTGGATTCCATTTCAGATCGCATAGCATCCATCCATTTATTAGACTCCCTACTGGTAATGGCCTGTTTAAAACTAGTAGGATCATCGTCTTCCAAGATGCAATCCTTTCGATCCCATCTCTGTGAAAACTGTAGTATCTCTCGGATGGACGAGAAATCCGTTTGGATCTGCGGAGTGGCTGAGATTCATCCGGGATTATTGTGTTGGGTTATGTAAGCGCCCTGGCCATCAAACCGTGGCCGATTGCAGAACAAAAATTTTCAAAACTGGCGCTAACACAACCCGCTACCCGGATCTACCATGAACCCTAAACTAGCAAACTAAATATATAGGAGTTAGGAATGGTTATACTGAATTGATCCATGTCCTTCGGTCTTCAACCACCTTCCCAAGCTCCTAAAGGCTACCATGATATAGCTTGATCTACGGTCTCCCTCCGTCGAAGATGATCCACCTGAGGATTTGTATTCCGAGCTCCTACCTCAATAGCCGAGATAACTAGGGTACCTAGTTCGCTAAACTAGTTAGCCTAGAGGATATAGAGTATAGTGATGCATTAATTTGTCTCCAAACACGCTACGTTTCTCAACACATGAGACTTGAAGGGTGGAGGTAAAAGAAGAAGTTTGAGGATGAAAGCGAGAGGCAACTCAAGAAAAAAATGGCAAAGTTTTCTTGTGAGTTGTATTGTGTTGTGAGTAATAATGGAGCCACTAATAAATATCTCAAGACAAGAAAATATCTCAAGTCTAGAAAATTTCTCAAGTCTCCAAAATATCTCACAACAAATAGAAAACCAAGCAAGCTAGAATAGTAACCACAAGTCACTACAAAACCATACCACAATAAATGCAATATACACCTCATCATCTCCACCTCATTAACCATTTAATCCTAAATGGTTAAAACTAAATGAAGTGTCATCTTCTAGAAGCACCCTGTAATAAATTACAAGAATACCCCTCATCTGTATATACATACCCACATCTGTATTTTAACAAAATACGAATGCAATGAGATGAAAATAATCCAATAATATAATACTAGAATCCGGCTTAATCCAAAGCCACCAGTATTATCCGTCCGAATCATGATACGTGCACACATGCACGTATATGATTGAACCCTGCTGTAAAACCATACGGCCTCTACATCGTTTCACCCGAAGCAGGGAAACCCTCTGTATGGGACTCTAAAGACTCGTCAATAACTGGCAGTAGATTTAACTACAAGCAGGTCAGCGGCATTAGCTGTACGTAACGGCTACCCAGTTATTGAGCGAAAGGGAGGCCAACGAGCAAACTCATCTGAACCCCTACTGAGCCTGTCCGTGACAATATCCGTCCAGTCCGGTCTGTACGTCTAAGAGTATCGCATATCGATTCTAGGGTGTGGATAAAGTCAAACCCATAATAACGCGATAATTCGTGTCGGTATGAATCCCATCACCAACTGAGAAACTACTAATCCAAATCAGTAATTCTCGACTACCTTGGCCAAGGATTTCTGGTGTTGGCCACCCATGCACAACGCGACATCATCCCCTAATACCGAGAGAGACGAATCCCTGACGATACGCTCACTGTCTCCATATGGCTCGGGAATGTACCCAACTAAAACCTGTTTGCATGACTTCTTTGAGCCATGGTAGGGTAGTAATCGAAGCACAGTGGGAACTCACACGAGACAAATGAAGATATCAGATCGAAAGGCTAACCTGCACACATGTCACCTGGGAACTGCTATCAGACAATAGGTATACTACCAACTAGTATGTTCCCGGCGAGTCCGTCCAGTTTACTCATAACCCAATGAGAACCTGTATACTATCTTAGGTGAACAAACTGACACCAATGGCTTGTGAGACCTGGCCACCGCCCCTCATTGGGGTCTCGATCAGTATACACTAGTCTATTCTGGAGTATCGATGCCCAATTTTGAAACTCCCACGACTAGGGACATTTAAGGATGTGCTTATAGACCACCCAGCTCCCTCTTATATGATCACCATCATAATGCTGGTAGTCAAGAAAGAATCCTATGGGCTCTATCAACATGTAATAGTGATATGTAATACCACATAAAGCATGTACATGATGATAAAGAGAAACCAAATAGCATACTATCATCTTGAGTAAGACTGTTCTATCCATATAGGTCCTCCCTCAATCATCGTAATCGCGTGCCTGCGATTCAATAATTGACTTGAAGGAACTATAGTCAACATATTGAATCCCGAGGTTCTACCAAATCTTCATTTTCAGTTTGTGGTTCCTGAATTTCTTCCAGTTCAACCGCGTTCCCACTAATTTCTTTTTCAAGAAATTCCTTCTTTAAAAAGACGGCGTAGCGAGCAACAAACACCTTCTAATCCTCGGTATGGTAGAACTGATATCCAAGCGAATGCTTAGGATATCCCACAAACTTACATAGAAATGATCGTGCATGAAGTTTGTCTAGATTTTGTGTTTTTACATAGTCCAGACAACCCCATATCTTAATACGATTAAGATATGATTTCTTTCCACTCCATATTTCATATGAAGTCTTAGGCATTGATTTAGATGGAACCTGATTCAAAAGATATGCCATTGTCTGTAGTGCATGTCCTCAGAATGAAAGAGGCAGATCAACACTAATCATAATGGAGCGAACCATGTCCAATAGGTTATGAATCCTCCGTTGCGATACACCGTTGTGCTGTGGTGTGTAAGGAGGAGTGAGTTGAGAGAGAATACCTTTCTCTTTCAGGTATTCTAGGAATTCCGTACTCAAGTACTCCCCTCCTTAATCAGATCTGAGGATCTTAATACTTTTGCCAGTCTGGTTCTCTACTTCGTTTTTATATTCTTTGAATTTCTCAAAAGCTTCAGATTTGTGTTTCAGAAGATACACATATCCGAACCTAGAAAGATCATCAGTGAATGTAATGAAGTACGAGAACCCACCCCCTGCATGTATAGATATCGGACCGCATACATCACCGTGTATGAGTCCCAAGAGCTCTGTAGCTCTTTCTCCGTATCCGGTGAACGGAGATTTGGTCATCTTTCTTTTGAGACAAGACTGACAAGTTTTATAGGATGAGAATTCGAACGGATTCAGATATCCATCCTTATGGAACTTTCTTAGTCTTTTCTCACCGATATGACCAAGTCTACAATGCCACAAGTATGTTTCATTCATATCTGAACTCTTCCTCTTACGTGTGTTTTGTACATTGAAAACTGCATTTTGATTAAGAACATAGATACCATTATAAAGTGTATCTTCTGCAACCAATACCTGATTAACATAAATGTTCATGATATTTCTTTCAAGAACGAAGTTATATCTATATTTATCAAGTAAAGAAACTGATATGATGTTGCAAAGCATAGAAGATATATACTAGCAATTGTACAAAATCATAGTATTGCGGCTTGGCAATACTAGATGATATTCACCGACGGCAGCAGCATCAACTTGTGCTCCGTTCCCTACTCTGAGGGACATATCATCCGGTCCTATCATTCTACTTCTTCTTAGTCCTTATAATAAATTACATATGTGAGATCTTGGTTCGGTATCTAGTACCTAGGAGGTTGGGTTGACCGAAAAACAGTTTTCAATAACAAATACACAGGTATTAGATGCACAATGGATGGAACCACACTAAGTTCAGCTATGAACTTCTTCATCCAGACAAGCTCTTTGGCAGCATCATTGGCAGCGATGTATTCAGCCTCCATCATCGAGTCTACTACGGTATCTTGCTTGGAACTCTTCCAACATACCACCCCTCCATTGAGGGTGAAGACAAAAGCCGAGATTGACTTACTATCGTCCTTATCACTTTGGAAGCTTGAATCGGTAAAGGACTCCACCTGGAGTTCACCGTTACCATACACCAAGAACATCTCTTTATTTCTTCTTAAGTACTTAAGAATGTTCTTCACAGCTGTCCAGTGTTTCTCCCCAGGATCTGATTGATACCTTCTCCCTTCACCTAGTGAGTAAGCTGCATCCAGTCTGGTACATAACATCGCATACATGATAGATCCGACTGCCGAAGCATAGGGTATCTCTTCCATGCGAGCCCTCTCCAACTTAGTCTTGGAAGACATCTCTTTGGAGAGAGTGATTCCTGAACAAGCGGGTAAATTACCATGCTTAGAATCTTCCATACTAAACCTCTTTAGTATGGTGTCTATGTACCTAGATTGGGACAATCCAAACATTCATTTAGATCAATATCTATAGATCATTATCCCCAGGATGTAGGAGGCATCACTTAGATCTTTCATGGAGAACTTGTGTGATAAGAAGAGCTTGACCAAGTGTAGCATAGGAACATACACGTACAATACGAGGAAGACAACCTTACTCTCTACTACCTTCTTATATATACATGCTTCATCTATATTTTTAGTGAAGTCAAACTCTTTGATAGCTTCATAAAAACAGATGTTCCAGCTCCGCGATATCTGCTTTAATCCGTAAATTGATTTAAGCAGCTTGCACACGCTTCCGCTGCTCCTACTGTCTATGAAGCCCTCTGGCTGTGTCATGTACACGCTCTTTTCTAAATCACCATTTAAAAAAGTGGTCTTGACGTCCATCTGCCAGATTTCATAGTCATGGTATGAAGGAAAGGCAAGTAGGATCTTGATGGACTTAAGCATAGGGACCGGAGAAAAGGTATCATCATAGTCGACACCTGGTCGTTGACGAAAAACTTTTTTCTACAAGTCTAGCTTCGAAAGTCTCAAATATTCCATCTACACCAAGTTTCTTCTTAAAGATCCACTTGCTACCCATGGGTTTTACCCCTTCAGGAGAAACTACAAAGTCTATATTGTTGGTGTGCATGGATTCCATCTCAGATCGCATAGTATCTAGCCATTTCATAGAGTTTCCATTTATGATGGCATGCTCAAAACTTGTTGGGTCATCATCTTCCTTGATAAAATCCTCGCTCCAACCGTCTATTAGAAAATCGTATCTCTCAGGCGGATGAGGAACCCTACTAGATCTGCGAAGTGGCTGAGGTTCGTCGGGGAATATTGAATCCTCCGGTTCTACCAAATCGTCAGTTATAGTTTGTGTAGCAGGAACTTCTTCCAGTTCTACCTCATTACCACTAATTTTTTTCACAAGAAATTCCTTTTCTAAAATTGTGGCATGTTGAGAAACAAACACTTTTTGTTCCTCACTATGGTAGAAAATATATCCATATGAATCCTTTGGATACCCTACAAACTTGTACAAAACAGACCTTACCTTGAGCTTGTCCGGATTTTTCTTTTTAACATATGCCGGACAACCCCATATCTTAACTCGTTTAAGAGATGGTCTCTTCCCATTCCATATCTCATATGGAGTGGTAGGCATGGATTTTGTTGGAACTCTATTCAATAGGTGTGCAGTTATCTCAAGTGCATAACCCAAAAAGGAAATAGGCAACTCAGCATTACATATCATAGAGTGCACCATATCTAATAGGGTGCGATTCATCTGCTCCGAAACTCTATTATGCTGTGGTGTATACGGAGGAGTAAGCTGAGAGAGAATCCCATTCTCTTTTATGTAGTCTCTGAATTCTGTTCTCAAGTAATCTCCTCCCCTATCAGATCGAAGGATTTTATTATTTTTACCCGTCTGGTTCTCAACTTCGTACTTATATTCCTTGAATTTCTCAAAAGATTCAGATTTGTGTTTCATCAGGAACACATGTCCGTATCTTGAGAGATCATCAGTGAATGTAATAAAGTACGAGGAACCATTCCTGGCATGTGTAGACATAGGACCTCATACATCACTAGGTATGCGTCCCAAGAGTTTAGTAGCTCTTTCTCCGTGTCTATTAAACGGAGTTTTGGTCATCTTACCTTTGAGACATGACTGGCAAGTTTCATAAGATGTAAATTCGAACGGATTCAAATATCCATCCTTATGCAACTTAGCCAGTCTTGTCGCATTGATATGACCTAGTCTACAATGCCACAAGAAGGTTTCGTTCATTTCTGAACTGTTCATATTGTGTGTGTTCTGTATACTTAGAACGGTTTTGTGATTTAGAACGTATATACCATTATACAACGCACCGTACCAAATAAACACTTAATTTAGGAAACTATCACAATATTTTTGGTACGAAATAATAGTCGCTCAGAATCATTGTGGTACCACTTGGTAATACAAGGTGATATTCGCCAACTGTTTTGGCTGCAACAATTGCACTATTCCCTTCTCTGAGGCACATATCACCTTTTCCTAGTTTTCTACCTCTACTTAACCCATGTAGCAAATTACATACGTAGGATCTTGATCCGATATCCAATAACCAAGACGTAAAGCAAACTGAGAAAAAGTTCTCGGTAACGGACACACCCGAGGAAGATGCATCAGCATGCCCCTTCTTCATTTTGGGAATTTGGGTATTCTACTATTCCTTGCTCAGGCTTATGACAGTCATAAGATAGAGCGAAGCCTAGCCCAGTATAATAAGTGAGTTCGGTCAATACATCCATATTATTATCTTGATTAAGGTGTGTCATTGGTCGCTACCAGGAGAGAGAGAAGGATAATCACTTTTGCGTGCGTTCTTTGCAAGATTAGATTGATTATTATCTTATCTAATCAGGATGTCTCCTACTGTTTTTATCAAATCTTCTTTCAAACCCTAAAATGTAAGATTATCCGGGATTAATTATACCTTGCAAGTTCGCCAATCGGTCAGCCAGGCATGTATTGGTACTCCGAGGGAGTCTCCCCATGCTTTCGTATGGAACTAAGTAAATAACCTCGTTTCCGTAGGGGCATCACCCCGTTAACACCTTTCTTAGACACCTAATGGATCGGCTAATTGTTAAATGGAAAACACTCCTAAGAGTAACACTTACTCGCAGTGGGAATCGGGATCCAACTATCTCATAGAAGGTACGCAATCTCATTCCAAACTTCAACACTTGAAATTCCTAACAATTGTTTGAACCCCTAACGTCCTATGACCTTGACGAAGGTCAACAAACCATAGGCCTCTAGTCAAGTTCAACCCGTTCATTTCCTGATTGAATTAAACCCACCCGCATGACCCTTGATGAAGGCCAACAAAGTCACACGACTACCCTAATCCAATCGCATCATATGCGGCAGATAAGCACTAATCAGCTACCGCACACTACGCTTTGACAGAGGCCAACAAACGTAGCACGAATATTAAATAGTACTTATCTGAAATGACAGAGGGCTACGACTGGTTTTGAAGGAAACCTTTGACGTAATGAACTTGATATCATTATAGAATAAAATGATTTGAAAATGAGTGTTTTTTTATAGCTTTTGCTTAAGAGGTCACTTCCGGTGAACGGATCTCGGCTCTTTCCTCATCGAATGAGGTGCTGGATATTTATCAAAGAATATCACTATGCAAAGTAAGAACTAGAGAATATATAAAAACAAGACCGAGTGGGTTGTAGCATTTGCTAGATTTGCTAAAGAGGTCACTCCCGGTAAAGGTATCTCGGCTCTTTCCTCATCGAATGAGGTGCTGGATATTATCCAAGGAATACCACTATGCAAAGCAAGAACTAAAGCTACCTTTTTTTAAATTTCGATTCCACAATATCTTTGGGTTTCTTTTCTTTTCATTAATCTCATTAATGAAGTCCCATCATTTATGTTTTTCTAAACATCACAGAAAAGAAACGAAAATAGAATGTACGCTTATGCCATCCGCATTCGCCACGGGCCCCGTCATGCACTGTTAGCTTAGTTAACTAACGGCAGAGCGGGGGCTGGACTAGTGCGGGTGCAAAACATAAGCAACGTTTATATATATATATATATTATACATATATATATATATAGCATTCATCTCACGCGGTTATACGATCGCATCACAGAACCAAGTAGCAGAAGTCAACATATGAAATATTGGATATACTATGAGGTCCGTGTTTTAAATTAAGCCAATAATGAAAAACACGGATTCCACGGACATGATGAATAGCCAAACCCATATCCCTAGACCCCTACAAGAGCGGCAAGAAACCCAGCTAATTCTAGAGTTAGGAGACTCGGTCTCGACTCCTCGAGATGGTCTCCCAATGGACTCTAGAACCCGGTTACTTGTGCTCCTCGCCTTGGGTCTATCCTAATGCAGAAATATAAATAATATACATCAATGGTGACATCATCCTCAACCCGGAAGTGTCCCATTAAAAGAATATTACATACAATTTTTACATGAATGAAAATTGAAAAACTATCATCACACGCAAAAAAACCCCGGCTATTCAATCACGACGATCCAATATAACATATCACAGCAACACATAACAATACATGTCATCAACGTAAGTAAATATGCGTATCCCAAATTCCGTTGACATATAGCAACGAGATCGGGAATACACCACATATTACACTTATGGTCACTGAAAGAAATGAAAAACTACAATATTTAGAATCTGCAAATACCTTAGACATCATAAAATAGGAATATCTCGTATTCTGAATTTCTTGCCTAACATATAAACCCTGCATTTTAGTCTCAAATCGAAAATTCTTTTCAATAAGCAGTCGGATAATTCAACAAGATTCCCGACTGTCGTTCGCGTACTATACGCGATTGTGATGGTGTTTTGATCCGAATTGAAACTCCATGGCAATCGATGAACCGAGACTAAAATTCTAGATTTATAAAACACTAACTAGTTTTCTCAAAACTAATTGTTGTGGATTCCAAATATTGCATCACATATTATCATAATCTATACGACGCTAAATATTTCGATCGATTTCTCAAACACCCACAAATTCCAGAGACCTCAACAACTTGAGTCTCATTAAAAATACCTAGAAAGTGTCAAATATGATAATAGAGCAGCAGAAGAAAATTGATGCCAGTATGCCACAAAAGTGCGTCGGAACTGCGGCCAAACATAGGTTTAGGCTGCGGTTCCGCGGCTCTCTGGTAGAATTGGCATCTCAAATTTCTTAGGGCTCCACTAAATTCCCTGCATGATTTTCTGCATATTTTTAATCTGAAAAATTCTAACTTTTGAAAAATCGACAGAAATTTGGTGAAATCGGGTTTTTGAAGTTTGATCGAATACTTTAACGTCGTGTAGACTTCCCATAATTTTCTAGCTTGGCTCTGATACCATGAAAGTCTACCTTAGCACCACCATGAGGTCTAAACCGCATCAAGCATACCATATTCAAAAAATTAGGGTGCTAAGCTAGACTATCCTAGAATCTAAGTAGATTATTAGGGTTAACTATGATGATATAATAAAAACTAGCTAAGAGAAGGATGATACAACCTTTGTAGACCGTGTCCTTCTCTTCTCAAGCACCGTTTAGTAGTCCACGCGACTCCACTAGGCTCCACTTGAAGTTGGATCGAGCCTCCTTTGCGATCTTCGTGCTGAAGATGATCCACCCGAAACTCCGCTAATCCAAGCTACCACTTTACTAAACTCTTTAGTGAAGGAAACACACTACACTTAATTGCTAATCAAGAGTAGGATGATGACGTAGGGGTTTTGTTTGCTCACTAGGGTTCTCATATGCTCAATGTTTCACAACTCATGTGAGAGATTGAGCTTAGAGGAGTTGAGGAAGAAGATGGAGAGAGCTGAAGAGGAGAACTCATCATATGAGCTCATGGAAAAAAATGGCTAAGGGAAAAATGAACCAACCAAAAATGGCTCTACCCTTGCTCACTTTTTGAAGCAAGGATAAATTTCCAATAAATTTATTCAACCATGCATCAATAGTGTTGCAAGACCAATATATAAATAATAAAAGCCATGCCTTGCCCATCTCTCAAAAGTTTCCCCATTTTTCACTTCAATTTCTATTTTCACAAAATTGAAAATCCAACCATGCTATATATATATCATATATATTAATATATATATCATATATATTAATATATATATTATGAAGAAATTAATTAGTGAGCTAAATATTTGTTAATATATAATTATATCAAATATAAATATATATCATATTATTAAATCAACACTTGATTTAATAATCCGGTTATATGATATATAACCGACTAATATCATTTATCTGTATATCACATATAACCTAACCGATATCAAATTACCGCAAGATTAGAATACGGTATCACATACTCGTATTTAATCAGGCCCCCGCACATATAAACATATGTGCCCTACTTTGTTTCGCTTCAACTAGGAAACTTCTGTGTGGGACTCTAAAGACTCATCAATACGCCAGCAGTAGGTAATGATCACATCTGTTACCCACAGGCTGTCAGCGGTACTAGCTGGACGTATCAGCTACCTAGGTATTAAGCGATTAGAAGATCAACAAGAAAGCTTGTCCAAACTCCCATGAAGCCTATAAGTAACACTTACCATACAGTCCGGTCTCTCCGTCTGATATGTCGCTTATCGAGTATGGGGGTGGAATCGTCAGACCCCAATAACTTGATAATTCATACCGATGTGTAGCCTATAATGGTACGAGAAACTACTGATAACTATTACCAGTAAATCTCATCAACAGTCCTGACCAGGGACTTCCTGTTATAGCCAATCGAGCATAGCACAACATCAACTCCCTATACCGAGAGAGACGAAACCACTCCTATCGCTCATTGCCTCTATGTGACTCGGGACTGTACCCAAAATCCATCTGTTTGCATGACTCTTTTGAGCCGTGGTAGGGAGGAAATCAAAGCACAGTGGGAACCACACAAGACTTTATGACGATCTTGGATCTACAGATTAACCTGTATCAGTGTCACCAGAAAACTGCTTTTTGACGATAGGTATAGTACCATTTAGGAGTTCTCGGCGAGTCCTGTTCGGTGTACCCTTTCTCTAATGAGCACCCATGTACAATCTTTGATGTCAAACACCAATGGATATGGGATCAACCATCGCCCAATACAGGGTCAACAAACGTACACACTAGTCTACTCTAGAATATCGATGCCCTGTCTCGATACTCTCTCGACTAGGAATTGTTAAAGGGTGTGCTTATAGACTATACAAGTCCCAGTAGTTTAATCTACATCATAGTCCTGGTAGTCAAGCAAACATCTTAAGGGTTTTATCAACATATATTAGAGAGATATTATAATAATACTAGTGTAAATGTTAAGATAAAAAGCAACCAGATAGCATACTGTCATATCGAGCAAGAAAGTCCTCTATATATATGTCCAAGCATCCACTATATAATACAATAATGGCCTCTAGGGTATACATATTCCTAACAAAACCCACCTACATGAGCCCTTGATGGAGTCAACAAGGCCGCACGACTGTCCTAACCAATCGCATCATATGCTACAAACAAGCACCACTTAGCTACCATACACCACGCCTTGACGGAGTCAACAAACGCAGGATGAATACTAAGCACTATTCGTAGGAAATGATGGAGGGCTACGACTGGTTTTTGGCGAAAACCTTTAACGTAATGAACTTGATATCGTTGAAGGAACCGTGTGGTTTTACAAATATATAGTGGCGCAAACTTTTGCTAAAGAGGTCACTCCCTATGATAGGATCTCGGCTCTTTCCTCGTCGAATGAGGTGCAGGATATTCCAAACTGAATACCACGATGCAAAGCAAAAGAATCGACCATAGTGAAGTTATTATACTGACGCAAACTTTTGCTCAAGAGGTCACTTCCTGTGAAGAGATCTCGGCTCTTGCCTCGTTGAACGAGGTGCTGGATATTCATAACCAAATACCGCTGTGTAAAGCAAAAGAAAACGTCTGTAATGTCAATTTTTAAAAAAATTGGTTCCAATAACATCATATATGTTTGTTTTTCTTGCATTAATCAAAATTAATGCAGTCCCATCAATTAATCCATATTACACCAGAAAAGAACGAAAATACAATGTACGTATATGCCATCTGCATTCGCTACAAGGCCCGTCATGCACCGTTAGGTTACTTAACTAACGGCAGAGCGGGTGCTGGACTAGTGCGGGTGCAAAACATATACAACATCTACTAGTATATATATATATAAATATATATAGCATTCGTCCCAGGTATGATATAAGCAACATCACATAAATGTGATAAGCATCACAGAAGCACGGATAATCTGGGAGCCCCGGGTTTCCTTTGAGCCGCAAGTGAAACCCGACGTTTCCCTGGTCGTGTGGATAGCCTGTGCAATATAAAACTAGACCCCTATGAGCGTGGCAAGTTACCTACCAATCCTAGAAGTGAGGTAACCCCAATCAATAAAGTGAATAGGGCACCCAACACCTCATGGAATCCGATAACTTGAGAACCCCTCCGTGGGTCGACCTGTACCCCCTACGAGTGCGGTGAATAGCCCACTAATTCTAGAGAGAGGCCCCTTCCGTCTCAACACCATGAGATGCGGACTTATTGCCCTCAAGAATCTGGCTATTCGAGCACTTCACCGTGGGGTAATCCTAGTACAGAAAAGAAAAGTATATACAATAGTGACATCGACCTCAACCCGGTCGTGCCCCAATAATAGAATATACAATCTGG
The DNA here is from genome assembly GCA_030015575.1 of Agapanthus africanus. NCBI lineage: Eukaryota > Viridiplantae > Streptophyta > Magnoliopsida > Asparagales > Amaryllidaceae > Agapanthus > Agapanthus africanus. The sequence continues at coordinate 295,261,699 of JASDDO010000029.1, forward strand.
CAGGGACGGTAGTCCACATGTTTAACTCGCCCCGCAATAACAAATATACAAATGAATCTGAAATGTACTACTACCACTGCACCAAAGGCTATCCACCACGACAACCGATCCATAATATCAACACAATACAGAACATCAACGTGAATAACATATTCGCAAACCCATCTAGTCGAACATATAGCAATTAGTAGGGTTGTACCGCTCAATGATATTCACTGTCGCAGATATATCACATGCACTGATAAAAACACGCTTAAAATTTCGATCAACTAAACTTTTCCACATTGGCCCCAAATGCAAACCGGCACCCAAACAAATCTGGGCCAAAACCATATATACCAAAAATCATATTTCCATGAATAATAGTATAAAAAGAAAATTGGAGCCATATCGCCACAATATTGCCACGGAACCGCCGCCAAAAGGAACATTACGCCGCGGTTCCGTGGCCAAATTATTGTCTTAGGCGACCAAATTTCTTCAGGTGCCCTATAATTGCCTGCACGTATTTTTAAGACCCTCTGAAAAAAATATTGAGCAAGTTTAAAAATAGGCAGCAATCATATGAACATGGAACTGTGATTTGGAAAAATTAGTCGATTGATATTTTAACCTTATGCAAACTAGCTAGTAATAGTTTATAGGGTGTCTCTGATACCATGTTGGGTTACGCCAGCTCCCTAGCCATCTAATGCATCCAGTGTGGAAAAAAAACTGGCATTTAAAAACTTAGCGCTAACGAAACCCGCCGAGATCGAACCCTAAACCCTAAACTAGCAAACAACCAAGAGCTAAACTACTATGATAGAAGGGTTATACCGAATGATCCGTGTCCTTCGGTCTTCTACCATCATCATAAGCTCCTTGAGGTATTGTGGATCATGTTTGGCTTCCGGTCCCTCTCAATCGAAGATGATCCACCAGAGGATTTGTAGTTCGAGCTCCAACCTCAATACCGAGGTAACTAGGGTACCTAGTTTGCTAAACTAGATAGCCTAGAGGATGTAAAGTCTAATGATGGATTAATATATCATATAACATCCTAGGTTTCTCAACACATGAGAATTTTAGGGTGGAGGCAACCATCAAAGAAAAAAGGCTAAGTGTTGTGAACAAAAATTCTCAAGAATCCCAAAATATCTCACAACCCAAATAAATCGAGCATGCTTCAATAATGCAACCATGAGTCACCCCTGTAATTCGTTGCCACGCACCCCAAGTTTTCGCGGGGAGGCGGAGTTTGCAAAAAATGATTTTTATAAGCTTCGTAATATCGACTAAACTCCAGGATCAAAACTAACCCTAACAATAATCTAGCAAAGAGATTTAACTACTATGTGTGACTGTTATACCTCAAGTTCTCGCTGTCCTTCACCTCCTCTCTATCCTTCTCCATGTCGTAAGCTCTTTGAAATGAGAACGGATTGCACCTCTTCGTCGTCTTCTCCAAATCGTAGAAGATCCACCCGAGAGATCCGACTTTGAGATAAACCTCTAACTTGAGGCAACTAGGTCACTTAGTGTGCTAAACTAAGTATCCTATGATGTGTAGAGAGTGATGAGGAATCAAGTTGCCTCACTAAACCCTAGAATTCTCAACTCATGAGATGGTTAGGGTTTGAGAGGAGTTAGAGAAAGCTTGAGGAAAATGAGAAGGAGAAAGTACCTGTGGATTTCTTTTAGTGAAAAAGAAGTGGTGAAATGAGCTAGAGTTTTAGCATTTAAACCATAGGAAAATATCTCACAAATATCTAAGTCAATAAATGCCAAATGAGTCCAAGAAAGTCAAAGTGAAACCCTTATCCATTTCACTAAAATACCACAAAGTTTCCTCTCCCATTTTCTCCACATCACAAAAGAATTAATCATAAAAGAAAAACCCTAATTAAGGTGTCTCACTCCAAGTTGTAATCATGATCAAACTACAAGAATACCCCTCTCATCCGTATATACGTACCCGCATCCGTATCCCAAGAAACACGAATACATTGAGACGAAACTAATGTAATAATCAAATACCAGGATCCAGCTTAATCCAAAGCCCACTGGTATTGTCCGCCCGAACATCATATGCGCACAAGTACACGAATGTGATCGAACCCTGTCGTAAAACTATACGACCTCTACACGTTTCGCTCGAAGCTAGGAAACCCTCTGTGTGGGACTCGACAGTACGCTGACAGTGGGTTTAACCACAAGCACGTCAGCGGCACTAGCTTTATGTAACGACTACCCAGGTATCTGTCGACAAGAAGGCCGACGAGGAAACTCATCCGTACCCTTACTGAGTCCGTCCAGTGTAACTCATAACCCAATAAGCACCTGCATACTATCTCCAGTACGATGTACTGAAGGCTGTGGGACAGACCATCTCCCCTGCTGGGATGAGAAGCGTATACACTAGTCTACTATGGAGTATCGATGCCCTGTCTCGATAATCCTGTGACTAGGGACCTGTGTAAGTATGTTCTTATAGACTACCCAGCCCCTACTAGTGTGACTGCCATCACAACGCTGGTAGTCAAGTAAAGATCCTAAGGGCTCTATCAATATATATTAGCGATACGTTAAAAGAAACATATACACATATTAAGCTAGATACAAACCAAATAGCATACTACTATATCGAGCAAGACTCTCATAAATCCGTGTATATATCCCAAGCTTCCAAAATGTAATATACAAACTAGTACTATTCAATAATGGCCTGTAGAGCATATTACACTAACAATCTGCCAATTGCACTAAGTCTATGTACTGGCATATCGTAGACCTATCATCTCGAATATCCTCTTGAACCGCGTCTGAGAGATGGCTTTTATGAATGGATCTGCAGTGTTGCCCTCAGTAGCAACTCTCCGTACCTTGAACTCCCGGCGATCTACGATCTCCCTAATCAGTTGATACCGCCTTAAGATATGTCTGGACTTCTGATGGGACCTGGGTTCTTTTGCTAAAGCTATAGCCCCGTTGTTGTCACAATAAAGAGGTATTGGATCAACAATGGACGGAACCACCTAAGGATCTGTTAAGAACTTCTTCATCCAGACTACTTCTTTTGCGGCATCAGAAGCTGCGATATACTCTGCTTCCATCGTCGAGTCAGCAATGGTTTTGTCACGACCCGAAAGTATGGAACATGACCGGCACTTAGACTACGAAACGTCTCGAGGCGTACGTAATCTAAGTAAGCCGAAAACCCAGAAATCCAAACCAAGAAAAGTAGTGGAGTGAAGGAAAAACCATTTTAAATCAAGTAGTTTTAATAGCATAAGCCGAATTATGTGTTTTTTTTAAAACATCAAATATTTCCTGAAAATTTCGGCAGAGTCTCCTTTATAAATACTGCCCCCAAATGGGATACAACATGAATAGTATACGAAATGAATAAAAGGCATCCCCAAGCGGGAGCTAGCTCTTCGTCAATCGACGATCACAACCACGCAAGCAATATAATATACAACGCCAAGGGCGAGGATCAAAACTCAAAAGGAACTCAAAACAGCAAGAAATCCATAGAAATACAACGCGTGACTCTAAGGTCGAAAGAATAACATCACTGGTCTCTATCTCAAAAATAAATACATGTTTGGTTGATGGAACTTCTAGATACAACAGAATAATAATATACAAAGTATAATGATGGGTACGATACAAATAAACCCACCTACTAGCAAGTCACCCAAAAAGAAACAGTGCCAGTAAAGCCGTAGTGAAACCTGTACGGCAAAACCTGCAAGAAACTGTGGCACAACAGGGGTGAGTTGCCAACTCGTGAGTAAAAAAATATCTACGGACAGAAATCTCATGAACAACGCAATCCTAGGTCATAAGATCATAATATATCCTCAAATATATAACCAGCAGCCTATAACAATGGCTAGGGTATACCTCTAAACAACAGTAACACCAAGTGCTCGTATCAGTGCCTCAGGTAGCAATGTATCATATGGATGAGGTATGAATGCATGAAAACAGAATACATGTAAATGAAGAAACTGCTTTCATAATTTAGTGAGATTTTCTTTGTATTTTCTTAAATGAGGTATCATAAATGAAATCAGCATCAACAGTGTCTAGCATCGACACAAAACATAAATCTCAATGTCTCAAAATCTCAGGCTTCGGCTATCCGGACTGGCCTGTATCATCAAATCTCAGTACCTCAATATCTCGAAATCTCAATGTCTCGATCTCAATATCTAGGGCGCCGTCAGTCCAGACCGGCCCCTACCATCCATCTCAAGACCACGACGGTATCCTCCGGATATCCGACGCGTCGGGTAAAATCACCGGTAGGTAGTCTCTGCCAGGCTCACATCGTCATCACCACGCGCTTCTTGCCCTGGGGTACCTTACCGGGTCCACCATGTACCCGAAACGGTTCATCCAACTCCTCGAATCGGGCTTCGAAATCCATCAACAAACTCATGGTGGACGACTCATACATTATGGGAAAACCGCACTTTTCTTTTAAAAAGAGAGAAAGAAGTTTATAAATGTTTTTGCGGTTTTCCCCCAATTCCACGAAATCTCATGAAAATCCGAATCCAAATCATCAATAGCATGTAAACAGTGAATATAGGCATAAAAATCCATGAATGAGGCATAACGGTGAATAATAACATGCATGAAGTAGCGAGTAGTAACTACAATGTTTAAACTAGCATATAAGGTAAGTACACTAATATCATGTCTAAACTAGTAGCTAACATCCTATGTCAATGCAATAGTATTTCTAAAGTGTACGTGATATGGCAATTACCGATGAAGATGTGTGTGAGCCAGCAAGTAAGTGTACATGGTACATACGCGTCATCGGTAATGGTGCTGGTGTCCTAATAACATGATATCAACAATAGAATGTGAAGCATAATATAAGCATGTGATGCGGAGTGAACAACAATAATGAGCGGGAGATAAATACTAGACATAACGATAACTAATATGGTCTAACAACTACCCTAAACTATATGGCTAAGCTATCAAGCTAAATAGAAGGTAAGAAAACCGACTAACACCTGAGTCGATACATATGTATATATATGTATTAGTCGGTGATCCCGCCTCGATAATGTCACATCCGATACCATATCTATAATCAATATTCCCAAGTCAAGAGTGCGGATCAAACATCAATATATAGCTCGTACGTAAATCCGTCGTACGGCATCCCAAATCTGGGTACGGTCAATATCACATTCATCATATTATTCATCTGGTATCCTTTTTATCAAGATCATAATCCGGATACTGATCTATGTCTAGTACAATACTAATATCATCAATATAATCATGATCTGACTACTGGTCGACAATCTCATACAAACCGATATCATCAGCACATCTCATCATAAGGAAGTATACATCGCCCAATGCGGCCTATCATAAACATCCTAACATATCATATCTCATAACACGATCACATGTCGATCATTTTATTGATATCACTATTCACATGGTATCGTCGTCCAACAATCCGCTATAATATCATGACGTATCTCAAATACGAATTCTGCCAAATCACCGATCTCCTGGTCTCAAATCAAATCTCATCGACTCACCTCAAATCCCAAACACTATCCTCAAATCCAGTATGTGAACACATAGTTCCATACCCACGTGAACACATAAACACATATCCCCATATACGCATAGGTAATAACATAGATGTATGCATGTGTGTGTGCGCGTGTGTGGGTGTAATAACTACTCTAGGGTTTCGCAACTAACACTAAACTAATCCATGTACACCTAGAACCTACCTTTATCATCAAAGTCTCCTATCAACATGATATATATAAGTGTATACGTATTCGTATACATCACTGCGAACTGCGGGGGTACTATACGCCATCCACCCGACTTCCCCCGTAGATAAAAATCTACTCACCTGGTCCTCGCTCGCCGGTGCCGACGTCGCCACGCGCTTGCTTGTCGTCTCGAAGTCCACATGGGGTACCTACATATCATAACGCACCGTATCGCATTAAAATCCGACTCATGACCAAGACACACGAATCCCACATAGTTTAAAACCTATGGTTGCTTTCACAAATCAACCCAAAAACCCTCGACGTCGGCGTACAAACGCCAAACCATCGAGAAAAACCCAAACACACCCATTTTCACTTTCACAAACACTAAACATATATATGGAATAGGTTAAAATCATCAAAACCAATAAAAGTAAACAAATCGTTTTATTTCCCAAAAATCTAGTTAGCGGTCGTTAACCGTTTTAATACAAATCTTGATTTTTAAACAAAACTAATGGCCATAATATTTACTAAATAACTTAAATAAGCCATACAAACCATTTCCATAATTTAATTTCACCAAACTATATACGTTCAAAAAAACTAGTTTGAAATTTTACCCAAATTTTAACCATTTTAGCAAAAATGCATAAACAACAATTTAGCTTGGATTTGCATGATCTAAAATATTAAAATACAATTTAAAATGTTAATAATACCATGAATACCCTAATTAGATTTTTATCCTAATTGATTAATTAAATTCCCAAAACCTATTTAACAAAATTAACACAATTAGCAAAATTTTAAACTAACAAATAGCAACTAGTAACAAGCTTTTCCTTACATGACTTAAGATCTCAAATTACAACACACAAATCATGATCCAAATACCCAAAATTCTAATTTGATCATAACCCCTTCTCTTGAATTTTCAATCATGCAATTTAAACCCATATAAAACCTAATTAACACTTAATTAAGCTAACATAAGCATTAATCAACAATTTAACTACAAGGTTAAAATTATACCTCCACAATTTTGTAGATCTCACTTGAAATCTAGCCATCCAAAATGCTCTCTTTTCCCCACAATCCATGCATTATAGGCTAAACTAAAATGGGTAAGAGTTGGATTTGGATTTTGGGATTTTTTTTGATGGATTTTGAGGCAGTTTTTGATGAAATTTTTTCAAGAGAAATGAAGGGAGAAAAGAGAGGGGCTACTGTTGAGGGAGAGGGAGGGTCGGCCATGGCATGAGGAGAGAGTGGGGAGAGAGAATGAGGTGAGGAAAGAGTGGGCTTTGGTTTAAGCCGGATCCTAGTATTATATTGATGGATTATTTTCGTCTCTTTGTATTCGTGTTCTTCGGAATACGGATGTGGGTATGTATATACGGTTGAGGGGCATTCTCGTAATTTGTCGGGAAAGATTCTAGAAGGTCAAACCTCGGTAGGTTTTTAATTATTTTTTCATTTGGATTAAAGTTAATGAGGTGGAGGAAATAGGGTGGACTTGACAAAAGATCAAGCATGACTCACTTGTTAGATATTTTTCAAGCATGCTTGATATTTTGAGGAGATATTTTTGTAGGGTTAGCATAGTACCTTGTGAAGCTTTTGGCAAGCATCAATCATGCTACTTTAAAATTTTTGGGGTCCTAAACAAACCCTAACCAAGATCTTAACTAGAGAATTAGGGTTAACATGCATGTAAATAACTTTACATCTAAGAGAGAAGGATTACAACCTTTGTAATCCATTCCTTCGCTTCATAAGCTCCGAGTAATAGTCCCTTCGCCGCGATCCATGAACTTCCAGACTCTAAAGAGGCTCCACAAGTCGAATGATCCATGCTTACTAGAAGTCTTCCTTTTCGAATATGATCTACTTTGAAGAATCTCAAACTCAAGCTCTCACTTCTCTAATCGAGTATTAGTGAAGTGAACACCCTAATCTAAGTGGCTAGAATAGATGAGGATGATGATGTAGGAATTTTGCTCTCTTTTGTTTTCAATTTCTCACTTTTAATCATCACAACACAAAAGGCTAGAAAGCTTTTTCAAGGAGGAAGAAGAAGAAGAAAGCTTTTGTGATGAATAATGAATTATTGTTATGGTTACAATTACAACCATGAGTTAATAAAATGAAGGCTTTAACTCATGTAGAGAATAAACTAGAGTTAAGGGTTTGGTTTGGGTTAACAAATATCTACACAAAATATCAAAGCAAAATGACAAAAGGAAAGCTTTATGAAGCTTCATGAAAAAGCTAATCCAAAAGCTAACCCAAATCCAAAATCTAACTTTGTTTAAACTTAACAACCATATTGCATTTGTAACCCTAACTTGTTACAATATTATATATCATATATACAATATATTTTGTAACAAAAGAAAATAATACAATTAATATAAATCGCATATACATCAATGTATTATCCAGTAAGAAAATGAATCAATAAAGCGAGCTTATATTAGTTAACATAATGTAATATATCACATATATAATTATACATTAAATTATCGAATCAACTCTTGATCCGACAATCCGGCTATATTGCATATAACCGACTAATATAAAATGTACCAATTCATCGAATCAACACTTGATCCGATGACCCGGCTATATCACATATACCCGGTCGATATCTCATATCGCGAGAATATAATACGGTATCTCATATCGTATTATTCTCGGTCCCGCGCATATCACATATGTGCTCCTACTCCGTTTTGCCTGAGCCAGGAAAGCTCTGTGTAGGACTCTAAAGAATCGTCAATACGCCGGCAGTAGGTGATGATCATATCAAACATCCACAAGCTGCAAGCGGTCAGCTAAACGTAACAGCCACCCAGGTATTGAGCGATCAGAAGATCAACAAGCAAGCCTGTACATTCTCCTGTGAATCCAATCAGTAACACTACCATACAATCCGGTCTCTTCGTCTGATATGTTGCATATCTAGTCTAGGGGTGGTAAACGTCAGACCCAGTAACCGATAAGTCGTGTCGATGTAAGGCTCATAACGGGTCGAGAAACTACTGATAACACTTACCAGTAAATCTCCATATCAGCCATGGCCAGGGACTTCCAGTTATAGCCAATCGAACACAGCACAACATCAACTCCCTATACCAGGAGAGACGAAACCCCTCCTATCGCTCATTGCATCCATGTGATTTGGGACTGTACCCAAAAGCCACTGTTTTGCACACCCTTTTGGACGTGGTAAGGTGGAAATCAAAGCACAATGGGAATCACACAATACTCTATGACGATCTCAGGTCTACAGACTAACCTGTACCAGTGTCACCGGAGAGCTGCTATCTGACGATAGGTATAATACCATCCAGGAGTTCTCGGCGAGTCCTTTCAGTGTAGCCAGTCTCCATTGAGCACCCGTACACCATCTTTGATGTCCAACACCAATGGATATGGGATCATCCATCGCCCATCATATGGGTCAAGATGCATGTACGCTAGTCTACTCTGGAGTATCGATGCCCTGTCTCGATACACCCTCGACTAGGAACAGTTATAAGATGTACTCGTGGACTACCCTGGCCCCACTAGTATGATCTCATCATAGTCCTTGTAGTCGAGTACATATCCTAAGGGCTTTATCAACATGTGATCACAAAACGGTATTTGTTAACACGTTAAGATAAAGTGAAACCAGATAGCATACTATCATATCGAGCAAGAAAGTCCTCTCTATATATATCCAAGCATCCATTATAATATACATCACATGTACAACAATGCCCTCTAGGGCATATACATAACTAACAATCTCCCACTTGTACTAAGGCCAGCTGTTGTAGTATCTCATACCCAACATCCCGAAGAGTCTCTTAAATTGTATTTAAGGAATGGCCTTTGTGAGTGGATCCGCAGTGTTGTCCTTCGTATCAACTCTCCTGACCTCAATATCCCGGCGATCAACTATCTCCCGGATCAGGTGATACCGCCTTAGAATATGTCTGGACTTCTGATGGGACCTGGGTTCCTTGGCTAAAACCACAGCTCTATTGTTATCATAATACAGAGGTATAGGATGCTCAATGGACGGAACTACACCAAGTTCAGTGATGAACTTCTTTATCCAGACAGCCACTTTGGTAGTATCGTTGGCAGCGATGTATTCAACCTCAATCGTTGTGTCTGCCACGGTTTCCTGTTTGGAACTCTTCCAACACACCGCCCCTCCATTTAGGGTAAAGACAAAACTCGAGTGTGACTTAGAGTCGTCCTTATCACTTTGGAAGCTCGAATCGGTAATGGACTCTACCTGGAGTTCTCCGTTACTATACACCAAGAACATCTCTTTATTCCTTCTCAAGTACTTGAGAATGTTCTTCACAGCTGTCCAGTGATTCTCTCCGGGATCTGCTTGATACCTACTCACTACACTTAGTGAGTATGCTACATCGAGTCTGGTACATAGCATCGCGTACATGATAGAGCCTACTGCCGAAGCATAGGGTATCCCTTGCATGCGAGCTCTCTCCAAATCAGTCTTGGGAGACATCTCTTTGGAGAGAGTGAGTCCAGAGATCGTGGGTAAGTTCCCACGCTTGGATTCTTCCATACTAAACCTTTTTAGTATGGTGTCAATGTACCTGGATTGGGACAATCCCAGTATCCGTCTAGATCTATCTCTATAGATCTTAATTCCCAAAATGCAGGAGGCATAACCTAGATCTTTCATTGAGAATCTATATGATAAGAAGAGCTTGACCGAGTGCAGCATAGGAACATCGTTTCCTATCAAGAGTATGTCATCTACGTACAATATGAGGAAGACAATCTTACTCTCTGCCACCTTCTTGTATATACAAGGTTCATCTGTGTTTTTGATGAAGTCAAACTCTTTGACTACCACATCAAAACATATGTTCCAACTCCGCGATACTTGCTTCAACCCATAGATGGATTTAAGCAGCTTACACACCTTTCCGCTGCTCCCACTGTCTATGAAGCCCTCTGGCTGAGTCATGTACACGCACTCTTCCAAATCACCATTTAGAAAGGCGGTCTTAACATCCATTTGCCAGATTTCGTAGTCATGGTATGCAGCAATAGCAAGTAAGATCCGGATGGACTTAAGCATAGCCAGTGGAGAAAAGGTTTCGTCATAATCCACACCTGGTCGTTGACGAAAACCCTTTGCAACAAGTCTAGCTTTGTAAGTCTCAACTTTTCCATCTACACCAAGTTTCTTCTTAAAGATCCATTTGCTCCCAATGGGTTTTACCCCTTCTGGAGCAACTTCCAAAGTCCATACTTTGTTGGTGTATATGGATTCCATCTCAGATCGCATTGCATCCGGCCATTTCACAGAGTCACCACTCGTGATGGCCTGCTCGAAGCTAGTAGGGTCATCATCTTCCATGATGCAATCCTCGCTCCCACAATTAATGAGAAAACCGTAGTATCTCTCAGGTGGATGAGGAACCCTACTAGATCGGTGGAGAGGCTGGGGTTCATTGGGAACTACTGAATCCTCTGGTTCTACCAAATCTTATGTTTCAGTTTGTGTAACTGGAACTTCTTCCAGTTCTACCTCCTTACCACTAATTTCCTTTGCAAGAAATTCCTTTTCTAAAAAGGTGGCATGCTGAGCAACAAATACCTTTTGTTCCTCAAGGTGGTAGAAGATATGTCCTCGCGAATGCTTGGGATATCCTACAAACTTGCACAAAAACGATCTTGCCTCGAGCTTGTCCGGATTTTGCATTTTAACATAGGCCGGGCAACCCCATATCTTAAAGAAATTAAGACACGTTCTCTTCCCCTCCCATATCTCATATAGAGTGGTAGGCACTGATTTGGTTGGAACTCTATTCAATAGGTATATGGCTGTCTCAAGCGCATACCCCCAAAAGGAAATAGGTAACTCAGCAGTGCTCATCATAGAGCGCACCATATCTAATAGGGTGCGATTCCTCCGTTCCGATACACTGTTGTGCTGTGGTGTATAGGGAGGAGTAAGCTGAGAGAGAATCCCATTCTCTTTTAGATAGTCCAGGAACTCATTGCTCAAGTATTCTCCTCCTCGATCAGATCGAAGGATATTAATACTTTTACCCGTTTGGTTTTCTACTTCGTTTTTATATTCTCTGAATTTCTCAAAAACTTCAGACTTGTGTTTCAACAGGAACACATGTCCGTATCTTGAGAGATCGTCAGTGAATGTAATGAAGTACGAGGAACCATTCCTGGCATGTGTAGACATGGGACCGCATACATCACTATGTATCAGTCCCAAGAGTTCTGTAACTCTCTCTCTGTGTCCACTAAACGGAGTTTTGATCATTTTGCCTTTGAGACATGAAAGGCAAGTTTCATAAGATGATAATTCGAACGCATTTAAATAACCATTTTTATGTAACTTAGCTAGTCGTGCCGCATTGATATAACCATGTCTACAATGCCACTAGAAGAATTCGTTCATTTCTGAACTTTTCCTCTTGTGTGTGTTCTGTATATTAAGAACTGTATTTTGATTTAGAACGTATATGACATTATTTAATGAGCCTGATCCAATCAATTTTTGATTTAGGAAGATATTCATAACATTGTCCTGTATTACAAAATTATATCCTTCTTTATTTAATAAAGAAACTGATATAATGTTGCATATCATGTTCGATATATAATAGCATTCGTTCAGAATCAATGTATTACCACTTGGTAATACAAGGTGATATTCGCCAACTGCTTTGGCTGCAACATTTGCACCATTCCTTACTCTTACAGAATGATCACCCATTCTCAGTTCTCTGCCTTTCTTTAGCCCATGCAATATATTGCATATGTGGGTTCCTGATCCGGTATCTAATGCCCAGGACGTAGAGTGAACTAAGAAACAGTTCTCGGTAACTAACACATCCGAAGAAAATACATCAACATGTTTATTCTTCGTTTGGGCGGCGTGTGAATTCTGGTATTCCCCTATTTCCTGTTCAGTCTTATAACAATTATAGGAAAGAACGGAACCAACGTTCCCCTGCTCAGTATAACAAGCGGGTTCGGTCAATACATCCATATTATTATCTTGATTAAGGCCTGATATTGTCGCTACCTGGAGAGAGAGCGAGAAGAAAACACTTTAGCGTGCACTCTTACAAGATTAAATTGGTTATTTTCTTATCTAATCAGGATGGCTCCCATTGTTTTAATCAAATCTTCCTTCGAACCCTAAAAGGTAAGATTAGCCAGGATTAATTACACCCTACAAGTTCGCCAATCTTTCAGCCAGATCAGTGTTGGTACTTTGAGGGAGGTTCCCCATGCTTTCGCACGGACCTAATTAAAATAAACCTCGTTTTCCCAGAGGCATAACCCCGTTAACACCTTTCTAGACACCTACTTGATCGGCTAATTGTCCTGTGTAAAATTCCCCCAGGAGTAACTCTTACTCGTAGTGGGTATCGGGATCCATCTATCTCATAGAAGGTATGCAATCTCGTTGCAAATTTCAACACTTGAAATTCCCGATAATATCTTTTACCCCTAGCATCCTAGGACCTTGACGGAGGTCAACAAACCATAGGCTACTAGTCAAGTTCAACCCGTCATTTCCTGATTGAATTAAACCCACCCGCACGACCCTTGACGGAGGTCAACAAGGTCGTACGACTACACTAAAACAATTGCATCACATGCTGCAGATAAATACTAGTCTGCTACCGCACATTACGCCTTGACGGAGGTCAACAAACGTAGCACGAATACTAAGTAGGATTTATCTGAAATGATGGAGGGCTACGCAGGTTTTTCTGAAAACAATGAGCGTAATGAACTTGATATCGTTTGTAGAAACAAGTGATTTTGAAAAGGAGTGTTTTTGAGGCCTTTCTAGTTTCGCTAAAGAGGTCACTCCCGGTGAAGGGATCTCGGCTCTTTCCTCATCGAATAAGGTGCATGATATTTCATAAATACAGTTGTGCAAAGCAAGAACTATAGAAGCAATCAAAAACTAAACCGTGAGTTTGTAGCATCTGCCAGTTTTGCAAAAGAGGTCACTCCCGGTGAAAGGATCTCGGCTCTTTCCTTATCGAATAAGGTGCTGGATATTCTACAAGAAATACCGCTATGCAAAGCAAAAACTGTAGCTACTCTTTTTAAAAATTTGATTCTACAACATCTTTTAGGTGTAACAACCCCAAAATCTTTATACATTTTTATTATCCCTCTTCAATAATATACCATATTTATTTGTACTTGGTATTTTCCGTTTTCTATTAAATTTATTATTGTTTTATTCCTCAATCTATTATGTATTTTTTTCTAAGTACAATTTCTTTTTCTTATATTTAAGTTTTTAACTTTTCATTCTTTTCTTTCCTTTCATAAATATTTAACCCAAATTCATTATTTTTATTCTCTACAGCCCATCTGAAAAGCCCACTTTCTTTTTAAGCAACAGCATATATTTAATTCTAATTAAATATGTGCATGAATAAGCTTCTAGCACATTGGTTAAGTCTTTGCATTGTTATTCCATAAGTCATATGTTCAAATCTCCATTCTTGCAATTATTTTTTGATCAATTTTTTATTCTTCTCATAACCTACAAATGAGACCTTTCATTTCCAAAATGAATGGTGACCTTTCATTTCTCTTTTAATTCTCATGTTAAATGCATATATTATTATACATAATTCACCATTACACCATCTTTATTTGTCCTCCTCTATCTTTTCCTTCCACATATTTTTCTATCTCTCACTTCTCCCTCTTCACCTAGAGTCCAAGAAGAAGAACATGAAGAAGTTTTCAAGAAGGTCTCGCTAGTAACGCGAGACTATCGGCGGATAGACAAGCCCGGTGACAATATCGGCTTGTGTATGTAAGTCTCTTCTCTCTTTCCCTTCCTCCATCTCTTTCTCTTTTTCTTTATTTTTTTTATATTGCCATGAAAAACTTCCATTGTCATATTATAGTCCCTAAATAATTAATTAAATGGATACATATATAAATAATGAACACACACAAGCATACTCACATATATAGTTTGTAAATTTTTTTCATTACTCTCAATCCATATGTTAAAATTTCATAGTGAACAATTAGGATTAAATAGTTTGTTGTTGTATTTTAAATTACTTTATTTAAATTTTGTAAAAAAAAAAATAAAGTTACGAGTAAATACCATGATTTCCTCATTCTCACATATGACATATCAATACTTTTATCTTTAAAATAATTTTTAAAAATTAATTTTCACTTCTGGAAATCCTAGGAAAATTAGGATAAATAATAGATAGAATTTCAGGTTTACGGTAAAAATTTCATATCAAACCGAATAACGGTTTAGAAGTTACGTAATTTTTATTCACTGTTCGTAAAAACAGAAAACTGCAATTATCGGTCAATTTCTAGGACACATAACTTGGTCTAACGATGTACAAATTGAGCAAACTCAGGTGTTTTAAATATCTAAATCAAATGAACTATATTTTCTTAGTTTTATATTTTTACTGAAAACCGACGCAAAATATAGAAAACTGTGTTACAACATTAAACGACGAATCTGGACAGAATCTGTCCTGATTCGCACACTGTTTTTAAATTAGACATAACTCAAACTCCCGATGTCAATTCGTGACAAAATTTAGATGTGTAGATACACAATTGATAGAACTACAATTTTCTAATAATTTTTGTAACCTGAAACCCGATGGAAATTCACTTAAACTGCGTTTTAAAAATATGTGACGGTGCTGAACAGATTCTGATCTGTTTTGCTCGACGATACGAAAACGAGTATATCTCCAAAACTGGTAGGCGTATTTAGGTGAGACCAGAACTCACGTGTGCATAACACTTAATTCTATGTTTTGATTTTATTCCGCATTCGTTCGACTTAATTAATTAGTCGTACATAATATTTGTTTACAGCATTGTTTATTATAGTTACTCGAATAATTTACTTGACTCATTTCATACTATTCAAACATGTATACACATTTATCTTGATCATTAAATTGTTGTATTCCCATAAAGATGATAATTAAATACTTTAGTTGTATTTTGAAAACTACACAAAATTATTTTTACATAAAACCCCCTCAAGTTTTACAAATTACCCTAAGGACCCTAGCACTTATAAATTTAAGAAATAATCAAGACTTTGATTCACAGTTTTGATTGTCTAACTCGGGTTTGAGTCTGATTAATCTAACTTGAATATGATTCAAGTCAATCTATAATCTACAAGATCCCAATTCAATGTGAACACATGAATCCATGAATACAATTATCAACTTAAACAACTTGACTGAACCGAACCATTGATATATATTCCTTTTACATAATTCTCAGTATTCCATTTACATGACTCTACGCTTACAACCGTTTCCTGATATCATGGTTTCGGTCAGTTAGTCAATCAGTCATACAACCAATACAATTTACAAGATAATAATACAAATAAGACATCGCGGGGTTTAAGGGATAGATTGGTACGGAAGGTGTTAAAGGTAGCACGAGCTAGTCAGATTAAGACACCTAACCTATATTCCGTTGCTGTTGTACCGTGGCATAAACGGTTGCTTGTACTACACGTGCCTCTAGTCTCTGGCATATAGAGACTCCCCTCGTATACACTGGCATCCTTCTGTACCAAGCTACAAACAACAGCGTTAACACAACATTACCACAATAGTATACAACTTTAAATGATATCTTCTTATTCTGTCTTTTCTACTTTCCTCTTACCTTTGGGACTTACCGAGCGATCTGTTCGCTGACGACATTCTGTTTCTTTCTTCTTTGAATGTCGTCAGGTGATCTGGACACTGCAGAGATCGAGCCCACTGCTGAAGACTTGGACCAGTACAGCGAAGATCCTGAGCTCTAGACATTGTACATTTTCTAATCAGTACCATTAATTTCCTGTCATGCCATTGTTTAGGCACCGCTTTTATTTCATTTGTATTTCCTTTTCATGTATTGTACAAAAGAATGTTAATAAATAAGGTTGTTGTTTTTATTATATCTTGTCTCTTGTGCATTTACTTTTCATATTGCTTAGTTAAGCTTAGCGTATTTGCTTCTGAATAAATACGTAGCGGACCAGTCGCGTCCCCTTCGCCGTATACCGGGAAGCGGGGCACGACAGGTTTTGTTGGTGGCCCATGCAGGTCTGAGTTGTATGGAACACCGCCATGCAATTCTGTTCTGCGTGAACAACTTAAGCAATATAACACAAGAATCAGCAACTGAAAACATTCTTTACATTACATATTCCTTGAATCCATCTTGAACTCCACCTTCGGCTTCTTTGAAGTCTATCTCAAGACATTTGAATTCTTAACTCTTATTCATCCTTTCTATTTGTATCCCGTTGGCCTATTAGCTCAATTGGTTAGAGTATCAATCGACGGAGCTCGAAGACGACATCATCTAAATCGTGTTTCCTTACTCTGTTACATCATCTTTCTTGAGTAATTTCGAGGACGAAATTATTTTTAAGGAGGGTAGAATGTAACAACCCAAAATCTTTATAAATTTTTATTATCCCTCTTCAATAATATACCGTATTTATTTGTACTTGATATTTTCCGCTTTCTATTAAATTTATTATTGTTT
Source organism: Agapanthus africanus (assembly GCA_030015575.1). NCBI lineage: Eukaryota > Viridiplantae > Streptophyta > Magnoliopsida > Asparagales > Amaryllidaceae > Agapanthus > Agapanthus africanus. The sequence goes on from JASDDO010000029.1 coordinate 295,279,062, forward strand.
TATTCCTCAATCTATTATGTATTTTTTTCCTAGGTACAATTTCTTTTTCTTATATTTAAGTTTTTAACTTCTCGTTCTTATTTTTCCTTTCATAAATATTTAACCCAAATTCATTATTTTTATTCTCTACAGCCCATCTAAAAATTCAACTTTCTTTTTAAGCAACAGCATATATTTAATTCTAATTAAATATGTGCATGAACAACCTTGTAGCTCATTGGTTAAGTCTTTGCATTGTTATTTCATAAGTCACATATTCAAATCTCCATTCTTGCAATTATTTTTTGATCAATTTTTTATTCTTCTCATAACCTACAAATGAGACCTTTCATTTCCAAAATGAATGGTGACCTTTCATTTCTCTTTTAATTCTCATGTCAAATGCATATCTCTCTCTTCACCTAGAGTCCAAGAAGAAGAACAAGAAGAAGTTTTCAAGAAGGTCTCGCTAGCAACGCGGGGCTATCGGCGGATAGACAAGCCCGGTGACAATACCGGCTTGTGTATGTAAGTCCCTTCTCTCTTTCCCTCCCTCCATCTCTTTCTCTTTTTCTTTATTTTTTTTATATTGCCATGAAAAACTTCCCTTGTCATATTATAGTCTCTAAATAATTAATTAAATGGATACATATATAAATAATGAACACACACAAGCATACGCACATATATAGTTTGTAAAGTTTTTTCATTACTCTCAATCCATATGTTAAGATTTCATAGTGAACAATTAGGATTGAATCGTTTGTTGTTGTATTTTAAATTACTTTATTTAAATTTTGTAAAAAAAAAATAAAGTTACGAATAAATACCATGATTTCCTCATTCTCACATATGACATATCAATACTTTTATCTTTAAAATAATTTTTAAAAATTAATTTTCACATCTGGAAATCCTAGGAAAATTAAGATAAATAATAGATAGATTTTAAGGTTTACGGTAAAAATTTCATATCAAACCGAATAACGGTTTAGAAGTTACGTAATTTTTATTCTCTGTTCGTAAAAACAGAAAACTGCAATTATCGGTCGATTTCTAGGACGCATAACTTGATCTAAAGATGTCCAAATTGAGAAAACTCAGGTGTTTTGAATATCTACATCAAATTATATATATTTTCTTAGTTTTATATTTTTACTGAAAACCGACGTAAAATATAGAAAACTGTGTTACAACATTAAGCGACGAATCTGGACAGAATCTGTCCTGATTCGCACACTGTTTTTAAATTAGACATAACTCAAACTCCCGATGTCCATTCGTGACAAAATTTAGATGTGTAGATGCACAATTGATAGAAATACAATTTTATAATAATTTTTGTAACCTGAAACCCGATGGAAATTAACTTAAACTGCGTTTTAAAAATATGTGACGGTGCTGAACAGATTCTGATCTGTTTTGCTCGACGATACGAAAACGAGTATATCTCCAAAACCGGTAGGCGTATTTAGGCAAGACCAGAAATCAGGTGTGCATAACACTTAATTCTATATTTTTGTTTTTATTCCGCATTCGTTCGACTTAACTAATTTGTCGTACATAATATTTGTTTACAGCATTGTTTATTGTAGTTACTCGAATAATATACTTGACTCATTTCATACTATTCAAACATGTATACACATTCATCTTGATCATTAAATTTTTGTATTCCCATAAAGATGATAATTAAATACTTTAGTTATATTTTGAAAACTATACAAAACTATTTTTACATAAAAACCCCTCAAGTTTTACAAATTACCCTAAGGACCCTAGCACTTATAAGTTTAAGAAATAATCAAGACTTTGATTCACAGTTCTGATTGTCTGACTCGGGTTTGAGTCTGATTAATCTGACTTGAATATGATTCAAGTCAATCTATAATCTACAAGATCCCAATTCAATGTGAACACATGAATCCATGAATACAATTATCAACTTATACAACTTGACTGAACCGAACCATGGATATATATTCCTTTTACATGATTCTCAGTATTCCATTTACATGACTCTACGGTTACAACCGTTTCCTGATATCATGGTTTCGGTCAGTTAGTCAATCAGTCATACAACCAATACAATTTACAAGATAATAATACAAATAAGACATCGCGGGGTTTAAGGGGTAGATTGGTACGGAAGGTGTTAAAGGTGGTACGAGCTGGTCAGATTAAGACACCTAACCTATATTCCGTTGCTGTTGTACCGTGGCATAAACGGTTCCTTGTACTACACGTGCCTCTAGTCTCTGGCATATAGAGACTCCCCTCATATACACTGGCATCCTTCTGTACCAAGCTACAAACAACATCGTTAACACATCATTACAACAATAGTATACAACTTTAAAACATGTCTTCCTATTCTGTCTTTTCTATTTTCCTCTTACCTTTGGGACTTACCGAGCGACCTGTTCGCTGACGACATTGTAACAACCCTAATTTTCCTATACACTTTTCTATACAAATTTTTTCAAAATCCACAAAAGAGTATTTTAACCTGAGCACAATATATAAGTAATTATTTTGTTTTTAAATAACTCCATTTTTAGTGTACATAAAATTGTTTTAAAATTTAAAGTATACTTGGGGTATTTAATGTTGCTGTTACCACTTTAAGTAGTTATTTTCCCACAATAATTACAAGAAGGAGCTTGTAGCTCATTGGTAATACCTTACACTGCTGAACCAAGCCACCAGAGTTCAAATCCCATGCCCCACATTATTTTTTATTTTGTTTTAATTTCTTTTGGAAGTCAACAGTCAAAACGCCATAACTCACAAAATTTGTACTGGACATAAAAGAGTAAATATACCAAAATCTTCCCCAGGAGAACCCCGACCCCTGACACCTTGACTCGGCCCGACTCGGTCGAGTCGGCCGGCGAACCGGCCGACTCAGTCCGGCGCCGCCGGCCGGACAGCCGAGTCGTCAACACGAAAAAGTTGCATCTGGACTTGGTCAACCCTCCTGCACACTCCGAATGCCTGGATCGGTTACCAATTGCCCAATAAATCCCTTTTACTCCAAGGTTTAATGATTTTTATATAATTTTTATATATTTTTATATTTTTAATTGAAAACCCTAACCCTAGCCTAACCCTATATAAACCCCACATACCCTCTACCTTCTCATCCTAAATCTCTAAGTCCACTCTCTCAAAATTCCAAGAGAACTTGGTACGTTAGAAAACGAGCGAAAGGCGAAACGCTGCCGAAATCGACGACGAAATCCCGGTGATCGTGGTAGGACCTCTCAACGACGTTTCGACGCACCAGCAAACCCTCTACCTCCCTCTCACTCTCTAGCGTTGTCCAAACCCGTAAGTTCCCCTTTTCTATCCTTCTTTTCTTTCATTAAAATACGAACTTATAAACTCGACGGAAATCGGAACAACCCGATTTCCGATTTGGTTTTCTATAAAATCTCACTTATCACCAATTCCATAATTCTTAAACATCTTCATGTCGACTACTAATCACTTAAAAATTAATTTGAACAAGTTTTCTCATATGAAATGATAGTTTTTGCAATATATCGTATTCTTTCACTTAAATACCACCATGTTTAATTTATCACATTTAACCTCTTGACATTGCTAAACCTTAAAGTAGTTCATGAGGTAATGACCTACCTCCTCACACACTCATATGCAATCATAACACGATACCTTGAAAATTAGAATACGATAAAACAAGATTTTATATTAAAATACCATTTTCTTTATAAAACCTTTTCTAAAAGTTCTAGGTTTTATACAATTTTAAAACAATATCTTTTAATAGGAAATACGATAAGTTGTGGATATCGATCGTTTATCTAAACCAGAGTTTTTGATGTCTAGGCTAGGCAAGTGAGCAAAGATAAATTTAAAAGGCCCGTCTCACGATTCGTGAGCGGATCCCTCCTTCCTCACTTATACTTACCTGCCCACAATTGGCGGTGAAGAGGCGATTTGAGGCTTCTAACAACTTGTTGATTAGATCTTTTAGAAATAGTCTAGTTGAAATAGAAAACCCTAAAATCTAAAATACGGAAAATCGACTTTTGCAAATAAATACCTTTTAATTTAATAAAACCGTTTTCTAAAGGATTAGTATTTATAAAATTTTTGCAAAACGCCACTACAACCCACCTTTGAGGAACTCGTTAGGGATAGTATGGTTTATCGTGGACCCTCGGGCTTAGTAGTGCGAGATTCAGAACTCCGCAAGGAGCATTCGGTCTCGAAAGGTTTAAAATACGACATTTAAGAAAAATGAGATTTTTGGAAAATAAAATAGTTATTAAAAATTATTCTTGTATAAACATATGTATATTTATCATTTAAACACCTATTTTATTATAAGATAAAATTTCCACATTTTTCTAAAAAATCACAACACTAAGTTTTACATTATAATACCATGAATTTCAAATAAATCAATATTACAAATTAATACCTTTATTTAAGTAATTAGGATATTTTCTCTACAAATAAGACAAAATAAAAATCACACTCATTATAACTATAAACACGAAACCCACCATTGCCGGTCCCAAGTCCGGATGAGAAAGGGTGAGGGTTGTGGTAGGCTTGTGACAGCCAACGTAAAACTTTGTCACATTCTATGACATGAACCATAATAAGAATATCGTTGGGGCGTCCCCTACTCAGCGACGTGCTACATTGGATCCCGGGTGTAGTGTTAAATATGCAAGGGCTTCTCGGTCGTCGTCCAGATGCAGCGCGCTACATCGGACCCCGGGTGTAGTGAAAAATAAGCAAGGGTCGTCGTCCAGAGACGGCGCGCTACATCGGACCCCGGGTGTAGTGACAAATAAGCAAGGGTCGTCGTCTACAGACGGCGCGCTACATCGGACCCCGGGTGTAGTGACAAATAAGCAAGGGTCGTCGTCCAGAGACGGCGCGCTACATAGGACCCCGGGTGTAGTGACAAATAAGCAAGGGTTTCATAGGATCCGTCTAGCTTCCTGGAACATAGGTTCCCTTACGGGTAGACTAATAGAATTAGTGGAGGTGATGATTAGGAGGAGAGTTGGTATTATGTGTTTGCAAGAAACTAAGTGGGTAGGTGAAAAGAGTAGAGTCATAGAGCCTTGGGGTTATAAGCTTTGGTATACGGGTAGAGATAAAAATCGTAATGGGGTAGGCATAATCATAGATAAACGGTTGCTTGAAGATGTAGTTGAGATTAGGAGAAAAGGTGATAGAATTTTACTGGTTAAGCTTATTCTAGGTGGAGAGATCCTTAATGTTATTAGTGCTTATGCACCACAGATAGGTCTTGATGATGCTAGTAAGCGTCTATTCTGAGAGGATTTAGACGAGGTGGTGCAAAGTATACCTAGTGGAGAAAAGTTATTTATTGGTGGTGATCTTAATGGACATGTAGGTACTAGTCGTAGTGGGTTTGATACTATCCATGGAGGTTTTGGTTTCGGACAAAGAAATGAAGTAGGTGACTCGATTCTAGATTTTGCTTTATCTTATGACTTGATCTTAGCAAACACCTGGTTTAGGAAGAGAGAGTCCCACCTTATCACTTTTAGGAGCGGATCAAGTGCTAGTCAAATAGACTTTTTTCTGACGAGAAGAATAGATAGAGGTTGTTGCATCGACTGTAAGGTAGTGCCAGGTGAGAGTGTAACCACTCAACATAGACTTTTAGTTCTAGATTTTCGATTTAGAAGAGAACCTAGGAAGATTAGACATAAGGTAGAGCCTAAAATTAAATGGTGGCGATTGAAAGAAGGTAACCAAAAGGCTTTTATAGATCGTATAGTACAAGAAGCGGATTGGAAGTCGGAAGATGATCCAGACAAAACATGGAACAAAATGGCTAGTTGTATCAAGAAAGTAGCTAGAGATCTACTTGGTGAGTCGGGAGGTGGTGCTCCACCATCTAAGGACATATCATGGTGGAATGAAGATGTAAAGGCTGCTATTAAAATTAAAAGGGATTCTTATAAAGATTTGAAGAAAAGTAGAGATGTGGAGAGATTTGAGAAGTACAAAATGGCTAAAAAGGAAGTTAAGAAAGCTGTTCGGGAAGCTAAATCTAAGGTCTACAAGGAGGTGTACGAGAAATTAGACACTAAAGAGGCTGCAAATGATATATACCGGATTGCTCGAATGCGGGAAAGGAAGACTAGAGACTTATGTGCGGTCAAGTGTGTCAAAAATAAAAATCAGAAGGTTTTAGTTCGAGATGAGGATATCAAGGAAAGATGGAGAGATTATTTTGACAAATTGTTCAATGAGAGCTTTACTAAGAATTTGGATGGACTTGTCATTCAATCTCAAGATATAAATCGTGATTTCATGCGTAAAATAAGACTTCCTGAGGTTAAAGAAGCTTTGAACAGAATGGGTTTAAGAAAAGCGGTGGTCCTGACGGGATTCCTATCGAGATTTGGAGATGCTTAGGAGAAATAGGCGTTAAATGGCTGACAGATCTGTTTAATAAGATTTGGCAGACAAAAAAGATGCCAAATGAATGGAGAAAAAGTATCCTTGTACCTATCTACAAGAATAAGGATGACATTCAAAATTGCTCAAACTACCGTGGAATAAAACTGATGTGTCACACCATGAAACTTTGGGAGAGAGTGATTGAACACAGGCTAAGGAAGGATATTAAGATAACAGAGAACCAATTTGGGTTCATGCCTGGACGATCGACGACAGAGGCGATTCATTTGCTTCGTCAACTTGTCGAGCGCTTTCGAGAGAGGAGAAGAGATTTGCATATGATATTTATTGATTTAGAAAAAGCGTACGATAAGGTACCTAGAGAGGTATTATGGCGGACAATGATGAAGAAGGGGGTCCCCGTCAAGTATATTGACATAATCAAGGATATGTACGACGGAGTAGTGGCAAATGTCAGAACTTGCGGCGGCTTAACAAGTGATTTTCCGATTACTATTGGTTTACATCAAGGATCTGCATTAAGTCCATTCCTGTTTACCATCGTGATGGATGAGCTTACTAGAACTATCCAAGATGAGGTCCCTTGGTGTATGCTATTCGCTGATGATATTGTTCTAGTAAATGAGACGAAGGCAGGGGTTAATGCCAAATTGGAATTATGGAGGCAAACATTGGAATCTCGGGGATTCAGATTGAGCAGGTCCAAGACAGCATATATGCACTGCAAATTTAGTAGCCAGAGAAATTAAAACCATATTAGTATAACATTGGAAGGGCAAGAGATATCACCGAGCGACCAGTTTAGATATCTAGGTTCCATCATCCAAAGGAATGGGGAGATCGATAGTGATGTCAATCAAAGGATCCAAGCTGGTTGGTTGAAATGGAGGAGTGCAACAGGGATTTTGTGTGATCGTAACTTTCCGTTAAAATTGAAAGGGAAGTTTTATCGGAGCGCTATTCGGCCTGCCTTATTATATGGTACAGAATGCTGGGCTCCTAAGAAGCATCATACACAGAAGATGCACGTAGCGGAGATGCGCATGCTTCGTTGGATGTGCGGTAACACTAGAAAAGATAAGGTGAGAAATGAGGATATTCGTGCGAAAGTTGGTGTAGCACCCGTGGAGGAGAAGATGCGGGAAAACCGGCTAAGATGGTTTGGTCATGTGCGACGCAGACCTATGGAAGCACCGGTTCGACGAATAGATACTCTCGATATGGGCAATGGCAAAAGGGCAAAAGGAAGACCGAAGAAAACGTGGATGGAGGTGATACGAAACGATATGGTTGCCAAAGGACTCAATGAAAGTATATTGTTCGATAGAAGTGAGTGGAGACAGAGGATTCATGTGCTGGACCCGGCGTGATTCTCATGTTGGTTCATGTAGCCTACCCCATATGCTTGGGATAAAAGGCTCAGTTGTTGTTTGTATTATAACTATAAACACGAATAATATATACTTGAGGTGTATCTTGAAAACTATACAAAAGTATTTTTACATAAAACACCCTCAAGTTTTATAAATTACAATAAGGACCCTAACAATTATAGAACTTCGACTTACATTTCTTTTAGTCTTACTCGGGTTTGAGTCTGACTATTTCTGATTTGAATATAATTCAAGTCAATCTATATTCTTTAATATTCCAACTCAATATGAAAACATGAATCCCAGAATCCAGTTAACAATCTATACAACTTGACTGAATTAAACCATGGATATACATCCATTATTCCGTTATTCCATTTACCTGATTATGCAGTTACAATCTATTTACTGATATCATGGTTTTGGTCAGTCATCCAACTTATACAATACAATACAACAATACAATTAAAACACTACGGGATTTAAGGGGTAGATTGGTACGGAAGGTGTTAAAGGTGGCACGAGGTGGTCAGATTAAGACACCTAAACTATATTCCGTTACTGTTGTACGGTGGATTAACGGTTCCTGTACATTTCGTTTGCCCTGGTCTCTAGCATATAGAGACCCGTCTCGTATACACTGGCATCCTTCTGTACCAAGCTACAAACAACAGCGTTAACACAATATTCTACAATATTATACAACTTTAAAAGATACCTCTTATTCTGTCTTTTCTAATTCTTCTTTATCTTTGGGACTTACCGAGCGACCTGTTCGCTGACGACATTCTATTTCTTTCTTCTTTGAATGTCGTCAGGTGCTTTGGACCCGTCAGAGATCGAGCCAACCGGTGAAGACTTGAATCAGTTTCACGAAGACCCCGAGCTCTAGACATTGTATCTTGTTCTATTCAGTATTTTCATTTCCTGTTATGCCATTGTTTAGGCATCGCTTTTCATTCCAGTTGTATTTATTTTTCATGCATTGTACGAAAGAATGTTATTAATAAAGTTGATGTTAATTCTATATTTCTTGTCTCTTGTGATTTACTTTTATATTGCTTAGATACGCTTAGCGTATGTACTTCTGAGTATATACGTAGCGGACCTCGTCGCGTCCCCTTCGCCGTACACTGGGAAGCGCGGCGTGACAGGTTTTGTTGGCGGCCCATGCAGGTCAGAGCTGTATGAAAAACTATCATGCAGTTCTGTTCTGCGTGAACAACCTAAGCAATATAAAACACAAGAACCAGCAACTAAAACATTTTTACAATCATGTTCCTTGAATCTTATCTTTCATATTTCTTGAATCATATACTTTGAATCTGTTCTAACCCAAAATTCTCTCACCTCTTTTACAATCTTACCAAAACCTTCACATTCTTTTAATCCTTCACACATTCTTCATATTTTATAAACCCTTACACCACCTTGTTATTTTTCACATACTGTAAGTACACCAGCACCAAACTTTCCTTGGATTTGTTACACCTTCCTTTTACAAATTTCGAGGACGAAATTTTTATAAGGAGGGTAGAATGTAACAACCCTAATTTTCCTATACACTTTTCTATACAATTTTTTTCAAAATCCATAAAAGAGTATTTTAACCTGAGCACAATATATAAGTAATTATTTTTTTTTTAAATAACTCTATTTTCAGTGTACATAAAATAGTTTTAAAATTTAAAGTATACTTAGGGTATTTAATGTTGCTGTTACCATTTTAAATAGTTATTTTCCCACAATAATTACAAGGAGCTTGTAGCTCATTGGTAATACCTTACACTGCTGAACCAAGCCACCAGAGTTCAAATCCCAAGTATTTTTTATTTTGTTTTAATTTCTTTTGGAAGTCAACAGTCAAAACGCCATAACTCACAAAATTTGTACTGGACATAAAAAAGTAAATATACCAAAATCTTCCCCAGGAGAACCCCCGGCCGCTGACACCTTGACTCGGCCCGACTCGGCCGAGTCGGCCGGCGAACAGGCCGACTTGGTCCGGCGCCGCCGGCCGGACTCGGCCGGACGGCCGAGTCGTCAACATGAAAAAGTTGCATCTGGACTTGGTCAACCCTCCTGCACACTCTAAATGTCTGGATCGGTTACCAATTGCCTAATAAATCCCTTTTACTCCAAGGTTTAATGATTTTAATGATTTTTATATAATTTTTTATATATTTTTATATTTTTTTATTGAAAACCCTAACCCTAGCCTAACCCTATATAAACCCCCCATACCCTCTACCTTCTCATCCTAAATCTCTAAGTCCACTCTCTCAAAATTCCAAGAGAACTTGGTACGTTAGAAAACGAGCGAAAGGCGAAGCGCTGACGAAATCGATGGCGAAATCCCGGTGATCGTGCTAGGACCTCTCAACGACGTTTCGACGCACCGGCAAACCCTTTACCTCCCTTTCACTCTCTAGCGTTGTCCAAACCCGTAAGTTCCCCTTTTCTATCCTTCTTTTCTTTCATTAAAATACAAACTTATAAACCCGACGGAAATCGGAACAACCCGATTTCCGATTCGGTTTTCTATAAATTCTCACTTATCACCAATTCCATAATGCTTAAACATCTTCATGTCGACTACTAATCAGTTAAAAATTAATTTGAACAAGTTTTCTCACATGAAATGATAGCTTTTGCAATATATTGTATTCTTTCACTTAAATACCATCATGTTTAATTTATCACATTTAACCTCTTGACATTGCTAAACCTTAAAGTAGTTCACGAGGTAATGACCTATCTCCTCACACACTCATATGCAATCATAACACGCTACCTTGAAAATTAGAATACGATAAAACAAGATTTTACATTAAAATACCATTTTCTTTATAAAACCTTTTCTAAAAGTTCTAAGTTTTATACAATTTTAAAACAATATCTTTTAATAGGAAATACGATAAGTTGTGGATATCGATCGTTTATCTAAACCTGACTTTGTGGTGTCTAGGCTAGGCAAGTGAGCAAAGGTAATTTTAAAAGGCCCGTCTCACGATTCGTGAGCGGATCACTCCTTCCTCACTTGTACTTACCTGCCCACAGTTGGCGGTGAAGAGGCGATTTGAGACTTTTAACAACTTATTGATTAGATCTTTTAGAAATAGTCTAGTTGAAATAGAAAACCCTAAAATCTAAAATACGGAAAATCGACTTTTGCAAATAAATACCTTTTACTTTAATAAAACCGTTTTCTAAAGGATTAGTATTTATAAAATCTTTGCAAAGTGCCACTACAACCCACCTTTGGAAAACTCGTTAGGGATAGTACGATTTATCATGCAACCTCGGGCTTAGTAGTGCAAGATTCAGACCTCCGCAAGGAGCATTCGGCCTCGAAAGGTTTAAAATACGACATTTAAGAAAAATGAGATTTTTGGAAAATAAAATATTTATTAAAAATTATTCTTGTATAAACATATGTATACTTATCATTTAAACACCTATTTTATTATAAGATAAATTTTCCACCTTTTCCTAAAAAATCACAACACTAAGTTTTACATTATAATACCATGAATTTCAAATAAATCAATATTACAAATTAATACCTTTATTTTTGTAATTAGGATATTTTCACTAGAAATAAGACAAAATAAAAATCACACTCATTATAACTATAAAAACGAATAATAAATACTTGAGGTGTATCTTGAAAACTATACAAAAGTATTTTTACATAAAACCCCCTCAAGTTTTATAAATTACAATAAGGACCCTAACAATAATAGAACTTCGACTTACATTTCTTTTAGTCTGACTCGGGTTTGAGTCTGACTATTTCTGACTTGAATATGATTCAAGTCAATCTATATTCTTTAATATTCCAACTCAATATGAAAACATGAATCCCAGAATCCAGTTAGCAATCTATACAACTTGACTGAATCAAACCTTAGATATACATCCATTATTCCGTTATTCCATTTACCTGATTATACAGTTACAATCTGTTTACTGATATCATGGTTTTGGTCAGTCATCCAACTTATACAATACAATACAACAATACAATTAAAACACTACGGGGTTTAAGGGGTAGAATGGTACGGAATGTGTTAAAGGTGGCACGAGGTGGTCAGATTAACACACCTAACCTTTATTCCGTTGCTGTTGTACCGTGGCTTAACGGTTCCTTGTACATTCCGTTTGCCCTGGTCTCTAGCATATAGAGACCCGTCTCGTATACACTGGCATCCTTCTGTACCAAACTACAAACAACAGCGTTAACACAATATTCTACAATATTATACAACTTTAAAAGATACCTCTTATTCTGTCTTTTCTAATTCTTCTTTATCTTTAGGACTTACCGAGCGACCAGTTCGCTGACGACATTATATTTCTTTCTTCTTTGAATGTCGTCAGGTGCTTTGGACATGTCAGAGATTGAGCCCACCGGTGAAGACTTGGATCAGTTTCACGAAGACCCCGAGCTCTAGACATTGTATCTTGTTCTATTCAGTATTTTCATTTCCTGTTATGCCATTGTTTAGGCATCGCTTTTCATTCCAGTTGTATTTATTTTTCATGCATTGTACGAAAGAATGTTATTAATAAAGTTGCTGTTAATTCTATATTTCTTGTCTCTTGTGATTTACTTTTATATTGCTTAGATACGCTTAGCGTATGTACTTCTGAGTATATACGTAGCGGACCTCGTCGCGTCCCCTTCGCCATACACTGGGAAGCGGGGCGTGACAGACATTCTGTTTCTTTCTTCTTTGAATGTCGTCAGGTGATCTGGACACTGCAGAGATCGAGCCCACTGCTGAAGACTTGGACCAGTACAGCGAAGACCCTGAGCTCTAGATATTGTACATTTTCTATTCAGTACCTTTAATTTCTTGTCATGCCATTGTTTAGGCATCGCTTTTATTTCAGTTGTATTTCCTTTTCATGTATTGTACAAAAGAATATTAATAAATAAGGTTGCTGTTTTTATTATATCTTGTCTCTTGTGTATTTACTTTTTATATTGCTTAGTTACGCTTAACGTATTTGCTTCTGAGTAAATACGTAGCGGACCAGTCGCGTCCCCTTCGCCGTATACCGGGAAGCGGGGCGTGACAGGTTTTGTTGGTGGCCCATACGGTGCCCCGCTTCCCGGTATACGGCGAAAGGGATGCGACTGGTCCGCTACGTATTTACTCAGAAGCAAATACGTTAAGCGTAACTAAGCAATATAAAAAGTAAATGCACAAGAGACAAGATATTATGAAAACAGCAACCTTATTTATTAACATTCTTTTGTACAATACATGAAAAGAAAATACAACTGAAATAAAAGCGGTGCCTAAACAATGGCATGACAGGAAATTAAAGGTACTAAATATAAAATGTACAATGTCTAGAGCTCAGGGTCTTCGCTGTACTGGTCCAAGTCTTCAGCAGTGGGCTCGATCTCTGTAGTGTCCAGATCACCTAACGACATTCAAAGAAGAAAGAAACAAAATGTCGTCAGCGAACAGGTCGCTCGGTAAGTCCCAAAGGTAAAAGGAAAGTAGAAAAGACAGAATAAGAAGATATCTTTTAAAGTTGTATACTATTGTTGTAATGTTGTGTTAACGCTGTTGTTTGTAGCTTGGTACAGAAGGATGCCAGTGTATAGGAGGGGAGTCTCTAGATGCCAGAGACTAGAGGCACGTGTAGTACAAGGAACCGTTTATGCCACGGTACAACAGTAACGGAATATAGGTTAGGTATCTTAATCTGACCACCTCATTCCACCTTTAACACCTTCCGTACCAATCTACCCCTTAAACCCCGCGTTGTCTTATTTGTATTATTATCTTGTAAATTGTATTGGTTGTATGACTGATTGACTAACTGACCGAAACCATGATATCAGGAAACGGTTGTAACCGTAGAGTCATGTAAATGGAATACTGAGAATCATGTAAAAGGAATATATATCCATGGTTCGGTTCAGTCAAGTTGTATAAGTTGATAATTGTATTCATGGATTCATGTGTTCACATTGAATTGGGATCTTGTAGATTATAGATTGACATGAATCATATTCAAGTCAGATTAATCAGACTCAAACCCGAGTCAGACAATCAGAACTGTGAATCAAAGTCTTGATTATTTCTTAAACTTATAAGTGCTAGGGTCCTTAGGGTAATTTGTAAAACTTGAGGGGGTTTTATTTAAAAATAATTTTGTATAGTTTTCAAAATACAACTAAAGTATTTAATTATCATCTTTATGGGAATACAACAATTTAATGATCAAGATAAATGTGTATACATGTTTGAATAGTATGAAATGAGTCAAGTATATTATTCGAGTAACTACAATAAACAATGCTGTAAACAAATATTATGTACGACTAATTAATTAAGTCGAACGAATGCGGAATAAAAACAAAAACATAGAATTAAGTGTTATGCACACGTGAGTTCTGGTCTCGCCTAAATACGCCTACCGGTTTTGGAGATATACTCGTTTTCGTATCGTCGAGCAAAACAGATCAGAATCTGTTCAGCACCGTCACATATTTTTAAAATGCAGTTTAAATTAATTTTCATCGGGTTTCAGATTACAAAAATTATTAGAAAATTTTAGTTCTATCAATTGTGCATCTACATATCTAAATTTTATCACGAATGGATATCGGGAGTTTGAGTTATGTCTAATTTAAAAACAGTGTGCGAATCAGGACAGATTCTGTCCAGATTCGTCGCTTAATGTTGTGACACAGTTTTCTATATTTTACGTCGGTTTTCAGAAAAAATATAAAACTAAGAAAATATAGATCATTTGATGTAGATATTCAAATCACCTGATTTTGCTCAATTTGGACATCGTTAGACCAAGTTATGTGTCTTAGAAATTAACCGATAATTGCAGTTTTCTGTTTTTACGAACAGTGAATAAAAATTACGTAACTTCTAAACCGTTATTCGGTTTGATATGAAATTTTTACCGTAAATCTATAATTCTATATATTATTTATCCTAATTTTCCTAGGATTTTTAGATGTGAAAATTAATTTTTAAAAATTATTTTAAAGATAAAAGTATAGATATGTCATATGTGAGAATGAGGAAATCATGGTATTTATTCGTAACTTTATTTTTTTTTTTATAAAAAATTTAAATAAAGTAATTTAATATACAAGAACAAACGATTCAATCCTAATTGTTCACTATGAAATCTTAACATATGGATTGAGAGTAATGAAAAAACTTTATAAATTATATATGTGCGTATGCTTGTGTGTGTTCATTATTTATATATGTATCCATTTAATTAATTATTTAGGGACTATAATATGACAAGGGAAGTTTTTCATGGCAATATAAAAAAAATAAAGAAAAAGAGAAAGAGATGGAAGGAGGGAAAGAGAGAAGGGACTTATATACACAAGCCAGTATTGTCACCGGGCTTGTCTATCCGCCGATAGCCTCGTGTTACAAGCGAGACCTTCTTGAAAACTTCTTCATATTCTTCTTCTTGGACTCTAGGTGAAGAGGGAGAAGTGAAAGATAGAAAAATGTGAGGAAGGAAAAGATAGAGGAGGACAAATAAAGATGATGTAATGGTGAATTATGTATAATAATATATGCATTTAACATGAGAATTAAAAGAGAAATGAAAGGTCACCATTCATTTCGGAAATGAAAGGTCTCATTTGTAGGTTATGAGAAGAATAAAAAATTGATCAAAAAATAATTGCAAGAATGGAGATTTGAACATGTGACTTATGGAATAACAATGGAAAGACTTAACCAATGAGCTACAAGGTTGTTCATGCACATATTTAATTAGAATTAAATATATGCTGTTGCTTAAAAAGAAAGTGGGCTTTTCAGATGGGCTGTAGAGAATAAAAATAATGAATTTGGTATTTATGAAAGGAAAAATAAGAATGAGAAGTTAAAAACTTAAATATAAGAAAAAGAAATTATACCTAGAAAAAAATACATAATAGATTGAGGAATAAAACAATAATAAATTTAATAGAAAACGGAAAATACCAAGTACAAATAAATACGGTATATTATTGAAGAGGGATAATACAAATGTATAAAGATTTTGGGGTTGTTACATTAGGTTTCTTTTCTTTTCTTAATCATATTAATAAAACCCATCAATTAAGGTTTCTAAGTATCACAGAAGAAATGAAAGCAGTAATTTATATATATCAACATATACATATCGTATAAGCATTCGTCACAAGCAGTAATATGATCTCATCACAGAACATTACAGCAGAAGTCAACATATGAAATATTGGATATACCAGGACGTCCGTGTTTTATTTTGAGCCTGGATAAAACACGGATTCCACAGTCGTGATGAATAGCTAAACCTATATCCCTAGACCCCTACGAGAGCGGCAAGTAACCCTGCCAATACTAGGGTTAGGAGACCTGGTCTTGACTCCTCGAGATGGCCTCCCACTGGACCCTAGAACCCGGTTACTTGTGCTCTCCGTCTTGGGTCTATCCTAATGCGGAAAAGTAAATAATATACAATGGTGACATCATCTTCAACCCGGAAGTGCCCTAATAAAAGAATATTACATACAAATGAATTTTACATGAATGAAAAAGAAAACTCTCATCTCACATAAAACCCCCGGCTATTCAATACACAACGATCCAATTTAACATATCACAGCAAGACATAATCATCACAGATAACTAGGCGAAGTTAGATAATTCGATAGATACAACGAATTCCTAAAATACCCCAGTGAGCTCAACACTTGAGCAGAAATAAAAATTCCCAGTAGCATGCCCCAGCACCTATGGACCGTCGCTGAAGGGCCCGTCCCAAGCCTCCATAGTGGCGCCGCGGAACCGCCGCCAAAACATAGTTTTGGCCGCGATTGCGTGTTCACTGTAGCGAGTTAGGGACTCGTTCTTCAGGTGGGTCTATAAAATTCCATACATGATTTTCTGAGTATTTTTAATATGAAAAAATTCAACTTTTTGAAAAATTTCCAGAAAAGGGGTCGTTTCGGGGTTTCGGGGTTCGATCGGACTTCTAACTTCGTCTAGACAACGCCTAATGCTCTAGCTTGGCTCTGATACCATTGTAGGGTTAGCATAGCACCTTGTGAAGGTTTTAGCAAGCATCAATCATGCTACTTTAAAATTTTTGGGGTGCTAAACAAATCCTCACCAAGATCTTAACTAGAGAATTATGGTTAACATGCCACGTAAACAACTTTACATCTAAGATAAAGGGATTACAACCTTTGTAGTCCGTTCCTTCGCATCATAAGCTCCGAGTAGTAGTCCCTTCGCCGCGATCCATGAACTTCCGGACTCTAGAGAGGCTCCACAAGTCGAATGATCCATGCTTGCAAGAAGTTTTCCTTTTCGAAGATGATCTACCTTGAAGAATCTCAAACTTAAGCTCTCACTTCTCTAATCAAGTATTAGTGAAGTGAACACCCTAATCTAAGTGGCTAGAATAAATGAGGATGATGAAGTAGGAATTTTTCTCTTTTTTTTTTCAATTTCTCACTTTTAATCATCACAACACAAAAAGCTAGAAAGTTTTTTCAAGGAGGAAGAAGAAGAAGAAAGCTTTTGTGATGAATAATGAATTATTGTTATGGTTATAATTACAACCATGAGTTAATAAAATGAAGGCTTTAACTCATGTATTGAATAAACTAGAGTTAAGGGTTTGGGTTGGGTTAACAAATATCTACACAAAATATCAAAGCAAAATGACAAAAGGGAAGCTTCATGAAGCTTCATGAAAAAGTTAACCCAAAAGCTAACCCAAATCCAAAACCTAACTTTGTTTAAACTTAACAAGCATGTTGCATTTGTAACCCTAACTTGTTACAATATTATATATCACATATACAATATATTTTGTAACTAAAAAAATAATACAATTAACATATATCGCATATACATCAATGTATTATCCAGTGAGAAAATGAATCAATAAAGCGAGCTTATATTAGTTAACGTAATGTAATATATCACATATATAATTATACATTAAATTATCGAATCAACTCTTGATCCGACAATCCGGCTATATTGCATATAACCGACTAATATAACATGTACCAATTCATCGAATCAACACTTGATCCGATGACCCGGCTATATGACATATACCCGGCCGATATCTCATATCGTGAGAATATAATACGGTATCTAATATCGTATTATTCTCGGCCTCGCACATATCACATATGTTCTCCTACTCCGTTTTGCCTGAGCCAGGAAACCTCTGTATAGGACTCTAAAGAATCGTCAATACGCCGGCAGTAGGTGATGATCATATCAAACACGCACAAGCTGCAAGCGGTCAGCTAAACGTAACAGCCACCCAGGTATTGAGCGATCAGAAGATCAACAAGCAAGCATGTACATTCTCCTGTGAATCCAATCAGTAACACTACCATACAGTCCGGTCTCTTCGTCTGATATGTTGCATATCTAGTCTAGGGTTGGTAAACGTCAGACCCCAGTAACCAATAAGTCGTGTCGATGTAAGGCTCATAACGGGTCGAGAAACTACTGATAACACTTACCAGTAAATCTCCATATCAGCCCTGGCCAGGGACTTCCAGTTATAGCCAATCGAACACAGCATAACATCAACTCCCTATACCGGGAGAGACGAAACCCCTGCTATCGCTCATTGCCTCCATGTGATTCGGGACTGTACCCAAAAGCCAGCGTTTTGCACGCCCTTTTGGACGTGGTAAGGTGGAAATCAAAGCACAGTAGGAATCACACAAGACTCTATGACGATCTCGGGTCTACAGACTAATCTGTACCAGTGTTACCGGAGAACTGCTATCTGACGATAGGTATAATACCATCCAGGAGTTCTCGACAAGTCCGTTCAGTGTACCCAGTCTCCACTGAGCACCCGTACACCATCTTTGATGTCCAACACCAATGGATATGGGATCATCCATCGCCCATCATATGGGTCAAGATGCGTATACGCTAGTTTACTCTAGAGTATCGATGCCCTGTCTCGATACACTCTCGACTAGGAACAGTTATAGGATGTACTCATGAACTACCCTGGCCCCACTAGTATGATCTCATCATAGTACTAGTAGTCGAGTACATATCCTAAGGGCTTTATCAACATGTGATCACAAAACAGTATTTGTTAACACGTTAAGATAAAGTGAAACCAGATAGCATACTATCATATCGAGCAAGAAAGTCCTCTCTATATATATCCAAGCATCCATTATAATATACATCACATGTACAACAATGGCCTCTAGGGCATATACATAACTAACAATTTTATCTCCTCAATTATTATCTAGCATGCTTGAATATTTTATTCTTGAGCCATGGATTTTCTTTAGTTGTTTTCACACCTTCATCTTCTTCAAGTGACCTTCTTCTTCCTATAAACCCTAATCCTCTCATGTGTTGAGAATCCTAGGGTTCCAAGAGACAAAACACTCCATCTTCACACTCTACACCCTCTAGGACTTCAAGTTTAGCGAACTAGAAGACGTAGTTACCTCGGATTTGAGGTAGGAGCTCGGACTATAGACTCTCGGGTGGATCGTCTTTGACTCGGAGAGGCTGTCGAGGTGGCTACAATCCGTTACGATCCTTAAAGCCGATGACGAGTGGAGGACAGCGATGAAGACCCGAAGGACTTGTATCATGAGGTATAAGTTATATCTTTGTTGTTTACATCATACCCTAGTTAGCTATTTAGTGTTTAGACACGATCCGTGAGCTCGAGTCCGTGATGCGATGCCTCAAAAGATCATTTTTCACATATTCCGCCTCCCCGCGAGCCCGTGGGGTGCGTAACATGGACTTACAGTGGTATCAGAGCCAACTAAACCCTTACTAGCTTGTTAGCAACTTATTAGAATTTCGATCGTCGGAAAACACAAAAACAAAACTCCAAATCCCTAAAGTTTCTGTCGAATTTTAAAACTGCTCTAAAAATTATTTCAGAGGCATAAAAATTTCATTGCAGGGAATTCTAAGAACACTGAAGAAAAACGAGTCCCTAACTCGGCTAGACCACCATGGAACCGCGGCGAATCTGTGCAATTCACCGCCGTTCCGCGGCCGAGTCAACACCGAGTCGGCTCATTTTTCCACAGTTTGTCTTATTTTGGGTGTTCTGTCTTCTTGGATATTTGGTTTCTACCCAAGATATTTTGAGTGCTGGTTTGCATTTGGGGTAGACACGGAAAATAATTTTCGATTGAAATTCTAAGTTATTTGCTAATCGGGTTTTATCCGTGTTGTTATATGTGCTGAATGTCTGCTAATCGCTATACGTCAATTAGTGAGGGTTGCACATATCTGTGATCTGTTATGATGGTTTGTGTATATGAACTTGTTGGATCGTCGTGGATGAATAGCCGGGGATATGAGATGAGGGTTTTCATTTTTTCATTCGACGTAAATTTGTAAGGCGATGTAATATTATTTTTGTGGGGCACATCCGGATTGAGATTGTAGCCACCGTTTTATTATTTCTTTTACTATATTTGCTCTTAGGATGGACCTAAGGTGGGGTACACAAACTACCGGGTACTTTGAAGTGCCGAGTGGCCAACTCATTTTGTTGACGGAGGTTGCTTCACTTCGGGTATTTTGCGGGTAGTTTGCCGCACCCGTAGAGGTCTACGGTGGGGTTTGGCTATTCATCACGACCGTGGAATCTGTCTTTCGTTACAGGCTCAAACGAAACGCGGAATTCCTAGTATATCCAATGTGTTCATCTGTGATCTGGAATGCCTATCATTGTGTCTGACGAATGGGTATTATTATATATATATATATTATATAATAGATGTTACTTAGGGTTTGCATCCGCGCTACTCCATCCCCCGCTCTGGCGTTTGTTAAGTAACCTAACGGTGTTAGACGTGCCCCCGTGACGAATGCGGATGGCATAAGCGTACGTTGTATTTTCGTTGTTTTCTACAATGGTAGGTTAATTGATGGGACTGCATTACATTAATGCAAAGCAAACAAACCAAAGCTGAATCATTGGAACAAATTTTAAAAACCACTCGGTTATTTTAAAACAGCAGACTTTTAAATGCGGAGTTTAAACCACTCCTTTTAAAAGCTATCAGGTTCATTCGATTATATCAAGTTCACTACGTTTACGGTTTCGCCAAAACCATTCGTAGCCCTCCGTCATTTCATATGAATATTCAATAGTATTCAAGCTATGTTTGTTGGTCTTAGTCAAGGCATAGTGATTGGTAGTTGCTGGGTAATCATATGTTGCATCAATATATGTGTTGGTTTGGGACAGTCATACTACTTTGTTGGCCTTAGTCAAGGGTATGTACGGGTGGGTTCAAATTAACCTGGACAATGACGGGTAGAACTTGACATGTGACTTATGATTTGTTGGCCTTAGTCAAGGTCATAAGAGCATGGGGCAAAAATCCACATCGGGAGTTTCTAAAGAAACTGAAACTTGCTAGTGCTGCATACCATTTGGAGTTTGATAATGTTGGTAGGATTCCTTCAGCATTATCACACAATGATATTTGGGTCCTGATCCTACTGTGAGTATCCACTACTCCTCATGAGATTCTTCACTTAACAATCAATGCTATAAACTAAGTAGGTGTCTAGATCAATGTTAACGGGTCTACGCCTCCAGGGAAAAGATGTTATTTAATTTAGGAACTTTGCAAAAGCGTCGTAAAACCTCCCTCGAAGTACCGACACTAGCCTGGATGAACGGTTAAGCAAGTATTGTACGGTAAGATTAATCCTGACTAATTCTTCTTTTTTGGTCTGAGAAAGGATTTGAGAAACAGTGGGAGCCATCCTGTTTAGATAAATTAAAAACCAATCTAAACTTGCAAGAGTATCATGCTGAGTGTATTCTTCTCTCTCTCCTAATTGCAGCAACCAGGTGACCAAATTAGGTTACAGATAGATAATAAAATGACTGAGTTATACTATAATGAATGGCAAAGGTTTTTCCAGATGTCCATTACCTATGACAAGCTGGACCACCTCATTACTACTCATACCCCCCGCCATCCCAGGTCTAGTTTCCATCGTCGCGGATGTTGATATCCGTAAGACAAGGGAAAAGGACAGTGCAAATGCCAAGTGCCTTGTGTTGGCCTCAGTTGATGGTGTATACCAGAGGCAGCAAACCTCAGCCTCTCCGCGAATCTGGTAGGGTTCCTCGTCCACTTGAGAGATACTACGGTCTTCTTGGTGACAGTGGGAGCGATGATTGCATCATGGTAGATGATGACCCAACTAAGGTTTAGGCAGGCCATCACGAGTAGAGACTCTGTGAAATGGCTGGATGCTATGCGATCAAAGATGGAATCCATGTACACCAATAAAGTATGACTTTGAATGTTGCACCTAAAGGGGTAAAACCCATTGGAGCAAATGGATCTTGAAAAGATTCTTGGTGTAAATGGAAAAGTTAAGACTTTCAAAGCTATGCTTAAGTCCATCAGGATCAATGCGCGAATCACGGAGTTGGAACATCTGTTTTGATGTGACAGTCAAAGAGTTTGACTTCATCAAAAAGGTAGATGAACCTTGTAAATACAAGAAGGTTGTAGAGAGTAAGGTTGTCTTCCACGTATTGTACGTAGATGACATACTCTTGATAGGAAATGGTTTCCTATATTACACTCGGTCAAGCTCCTCTTACTACGAGGATTCTCAATAGAATATTTAGATAATACCCACTACATCTTATGGATTATGATCTATGGTGATAGATCTAAGTGGATGTTGGGAGTGTCCCAAATCCAGGTACATTAACACCATACTAAAGGGGTTTAGTATGGATGAGCACGAGAAGATGGACTTAGTTTCCATCTTCCTCCATAACATTTTTTTATATGGAGAGCAATCTCGTATCGCATGATATGAGACCTTGAAAGAATTTCTTCAAGCAAGGTTGACTGTCGGATCATCTGTAGGGGACCACATCCCTACAATGATTAGCTATATTAAAAGGCTCACGGACCTGGAGACTGCGTTGGAGAACGAGTCATATGCTGACTTGATTCTACAGTCCCTACCTCCTACTTACGCCCAGGGGAAGAAAGTTATACTTTCAGTTGAGGGCACCCTGAAGTAAACCAGGGAGACACCCGCTCTGCTTATTAGAGAATCTTCCTCTTCTGGATCTAAGGCGGATGCAAAGGGTGAGAAGAAGAAGACCTCCACAAAACCGATAGGCGGTGTCGGTAAGGTAGAAGAAAAGGGAAGGGCGAAAGTTTCGGGGTTAACAGTGGGGAAGGAGGGATGTTCCTATTGTGTAACATTTCAGAAAATATAAAATATTATTTTTGGAATTTAATATTAAAATAATATATTTCGCGAAAGTGCCCGATTTGCGAATTTGGGGTTTTCGTAAAAAGGTATAAATATATATACCAATAATTATGAAATAATTGGAGATTAAAATGATTTATTCATTTAAAAATATATTTATTGGATTTGGCATTTTTATAATTAATTATATGCAGTTTGGATAAAAATTGATTAGTGCACTACTAATCGTGATTAAGCCAAATCCGTGTTTCTATATTTTTCCATGTCTAGTGCACCATGACATGTTGTATTTTGTTGCATGTTGTTTCACTAGTACGGGTTGTTTTATTGATATTTGGTTTTAAGAAAAGAAAAGAAAAGAAAGTGTATGATTGGAGACAGAGAGTGTGTGAGGCATGGGCTTGAGAGGGATCAGAATAAGAGAGAGTGGGGGTAAGAGAGAGAGAGGGCAGACATCACTTTCTCCTCCCCATTTGTTTTCCTCCTCTTCTCCCTCCACCTCCATCTCCAAGAATCAACTCCATTTCTTTACCAAAACCCTACCCCCTCTTCATTAAAAATGATCTCCACCTCATCCTCAACACATTGGACCTTTCAAAGTTGGATTTTGGAGACTTTGCGAAGCTAGGGTTTTTCTTGAGTTGCCCAAATGAGGTATATCTTCTTTCATTTAGTTTAGTTTTAGTTTCTTGCATCCTATTTTTGTTTAGAATGTGATTTTGTTAGGGTATGTGATGTTTGGAAATTCCTAGAGAGGGTTGGGTGATGGTGTGGATTTGGTGATGTTTAGAGGCTGTTACAAGACCTTAGTGATGCTTTTGTTGGCCTAGACTGGATACTATAACCCAAAAACAGAACTTAGAATTTCCCCGACGTCGATATTTGACAGTTTGTGATGGTATCTGGGAATCTGGAGTGACCCGAGACTACCATAAATTAAGTTCCCATGACAGTGAGACATGCAGGCAACCATGAAGCAACACCTAAAACCCTAGCCCCTAATGAGCTTTTATGGCCGCATATTTACGGGATTTTGTCGCAAATTGCGGCCAAGTCGTTGTGATTTCTTGTGATTTTTGGCCCATAGCTTCCTTATCTGATATTTAGAGCAACCCAATATGCAAAATGTTCTAGTTTGGCCTAGGGTGAAATATAGGAGTGGTTTTCCTAGGTTGTTGTTTTCGTGTTTTGCGATTATGAAACTTGGGTTTAGGTATTTGATATTGTATTGGGTCGTTTAATGTTTGTACGTCAACGACGATGGTTGTTTGGTTGTTTTGCATGCGTAGGCTATAGGTTCTAACCTATGAGCGCACCGTGTGCCGTATTGGTTTTCCCGTCTTGATTTTAATAGCATTGCGACTGTGTATATATAGTAGGTACCTTCACGTGGATTCCGAGACGACGAAGCGCATCGACTATGGCTGAATAAGGACTTCCGCAGGTGAGTAAATATATATCTACGGGGGAAGTCGGGTGGATGGCATATAGCACCCCCGCAAATTTTGATGGAAACCGATATATAGAATATTGTAACAACCCTAAATTTTCTGCACAACTTTCTGTACAAATTTTTCAAAAAATATAGAAAGGGGTATTTTTGCCTGAGCATAAGATATAAGTTTGTTTTTCTTTTTAATAGCAAAAAGAAGCTTGCAGCTCATTGGTAAGACCTTGCACTGCTGAACCAAAGCACCAGAGTTCAAATCATATCACCCACATTATTTTTAATATTGTTTTCTATTAAATTTTTAGAAGCCCAAGAGCCTACACGTGCATAACTCGTAAAAACCCCACTACACCTGTAAAACAATCTGACCCAGGGGCTACACCAAGCGACGAGGGACACGTGGCAGCGAGCCCCGGCCCGACTCGGCCGACACGGCCCGCCGCCGCCGGCCGGACTCGACCGGATCGACGATTGTCCAGCATGAAAGTTCTGCCTCTTAGTCTTCCCTAAACCCCTGTACACTTTAAATTTCCTGCAATTTAACAGAGCTCTTTAAAATCCCATTAAACCATATTTTTAATACAATTTTTATTACATTTTCAATTCACCCTTTCACCAACCCTAACCCTAGCCTTCCCCTATAAATATCAACTCTAAACACACACACTCTCACTCACAAATTCTGTCCAAACTCTCAAGAAAACTCTATAGAACTTTTGTGTACAAGTAGAGTTAGTGAAGGGCGAAACTCCGGCGATCTTCCAACGACGACCCTAGGAGCTCCCGGCAACGAAATGACGCACCAGCAAATCCTACGTCTTCCTCTCCCTATTCTCTAACCTCTAAGCAAGTAAGTCCCACCCCCTTCTCTATTCTATTCTAAAAACTTGTAAAACTAAAACTCGATGGAAGCGGAGTTAAATCCGACTTCCGATTCGGTTTTCTTTATAAAGTTCAATTTCCCTTAACACAACCATATTGAACTCTTACATCTTGACTATTAATCAGTAACAAAACATGTTGAACAAGCTTCATAGCAAAATATTTTATTTTGTAACTTTTACCGCTCTTTTCACTAAAATACCATGTAGTTTACTTTCTACCTTAAAACATCATCAATCTTTTTATACCTTTAATTAGATGACGAGGTAATGACCTACCTCCTCACAACACTCATATACAACATAACACAATACCTTTCGGGAATATAGAATACGGGAAAACAAGACTTTACATATAAATACCATTTACTATTAAAACCGTTTTCTACAAGATTCGTATTTTTTACAAATCTTTGCAAAGCGCCGCTACAACCCATTTTGGGGAACCCAATCAGGATGGTGCGGATTATCACACATCCTCGGGCTTAGTAGTGCGAGATGCAGACCTCCGCAAGGAGCATTCTGTCTCTAGAGATTTAAAATACAAATATCTTAAGAAAATGAGATTTCTAGAAAATAATAAATTAAGATTGTTTTTATAAATATATATATATATATATATATATATATATATGTATGTATGTATGTATGTATGTATGTATGTATCATCAAAATATCTATTTTTGATATATTATAAATATTCCAATTTTTCTAAATCAAAATAATCACTTTACATGAAAATACCATGAATTTCTATACAAGTTCAATATTACAATTAAATACCCTATATTATGAAATTAGGTTATTTTCACTAGAAATATCACAAATATAAAATCTACAACTATGATAACTCTAAAAATGATAATTAAATACTTAGGGTATATTTTGAAAATTATACAAAATTATTTTTACTTATAAGCCCCTCAAGTACTATAAATTACCTTAAGAACCCTAGTAAATATAGGTTTAAGCGGGACCAATCTCTTGAGCCTCAGAGAGCTGGACAAGTGGGTGTTTGCCTATTTTAAGGTAAGCAACTTAACAAACGGTGTTATCAACACGGTAATCGTCTTTGAAAAAGACACAAATCCTGCCGCCCATGTGCAGCGGTTACCGATAATATCAAAAACCTAATTCAGGACTTTAATTTCTTTTATAATTGTTCCAACTCAGACTGAGTCTCATTATAATAACCTGACTTGAATATGATTCAAGTACAATCTACAATACTACAATTCAATATGAATCCATGAATACATATATCAATATATTCAATCTGTATTGACTGAACCGAACCATGGATATACTTCCATTTACATGATTCTCTAGTTATATCCATTTACTGATATCATGGTTTCGGTAAGTCATCCAATTATACAATCTATATTACAAGACAATACAAGTTGCAATACAATACAACAATACAATCAAGACACTACGGGGTTTAAGGGGTAGATTGGTACGGAAGGTGTTAGAAGTGGCACGGGAATGCAAGATTTAAGACACCTAACCTGAATACCACACCGTTGTTCCGGGCTTTCTAACGGATCCTTGTACTTCCATTTGCCTCTAGTCTCCGGCATTTAGAGACTCCTCTCGTATACACTGACATCCTTCTGTACCAAGCTACAAACAACAACGTTAATATTAAATACAACATTATAACAATATAATACCACTTTAAAAGCTACACTCTCTCTTACTCTCTGTCTATTCTATTTCTCCCTTATCTTTAGGACTTACCAAGCGATTATTCGCTGACGACATTCCTTCTCTTTCTTCTTTGGAATGTTATCCGGTGATTTGGACCTTCCAGAGATCGAACCTAGCACTGAAGACTTGGACCAGTTTATTAAAGATCCCGAGCTATAGTTTCTCTTGTACATTTCCTTTACATTCTGTATTTCCTTTTCTGTTATGCCATTGTTTAGGCATTGCTTTCATTCAGATGTATTTACTTTTCCATGCATTGTACAAAAGAATATTAATAAATAAAGTTGTTGTTCAGTTATATTTACTATTTTTGTCTCTTATGCATTTTTATTTATATTCCTTAGATACGCTAAGCGTATTTATTTCAGAGTAAATACGTAGCGGCCAGTCGCGTCCTCTGCCCGTACACCGGGAAGCGGGGCGTGACAAATTTGGTTAAGGAAACCTATATTAGAAAACTATGGATATGGTTAAAAAGGTAGTTAGAGATGATATGAACGATTGATATATAAGGATGTGAATCACGCTATATAGATATAGGTAGTTGCAAGAGAATACGTGATGATGAGATTCGAGATGTCAATATGATAGGATAAGATGATATGAGCGGATACGATTGATATGAGCTTTATAGTGGCATGTTATGAGAACGCTATATATATATATATATATTTATGAGAAGGATGAGTGATATGCCGTACGAGACTTGAGATCTGTACCCTCATTGTTGTATAGGTCGATAGAATCCTTATTTTTGTTTTAGGTCACCGTACGAAGGATTACCGTACGCGATGTGAGTTACCGGATGGATGATCCGCGTTTGTGTTTTGAGGATGTTATTCGAGGGTATCGCCGTATCAGATACTGTGAGACTGGATAGCCGACGTAAATGTGTCACCCGAACCATACATATTTCTAAAACTGACGAATCGTGTGCATCTCTTAAATAGATACCTTGAAGGACGTTACGGCTTTTCAAATGGTTTCTTTTCCATAAAAACACCGTAGCCCCTACTTTCTAAACTACGATTTGCATCTTTTAAAAACTGACCATATGGTTCATGTGTAGATGTTAGATTAGATACACTTACGATTTACTTTCTGCTATATTTAGGATATTCTCATTGCATTACATGTACCTATACTTCCATTATTTGTTATGATATCTTTGGCTAGTACACCTACACAATTATCGATGATGCGTATGTTACACTTACACAGAATTTCCGGCTTACACACTTTCTTCATCGATAATGGCTATGTTACTTATACGGTAGAGTTACTACATCATGCTATGATATATTGCTATGCTCACATCATTGTGCTATGTTGCATGATATACTTGCTATGCTCACATCATTATGATATGTCGCATGATATACTGATATTGTCATATCACTGTTCCATGTTGCATGATATACGGATATGCTTACATTTCTGTTATATGTCGCATACATCATGCTTTACGATTATATGCATTGAGATGATGTTTTCATGAGATTTTGGATTTGAGAACCGTGGTTACATTTCAAAAGAAGTATATATTGTTTTAAAAACCCGGTTTCTCTTGATATGATATATCGAGATGTCCACCATGTGTTTTCTCAGTTCTGAGATTGGCATGTGAAACCCGATTCGAGGAGCGGTAGGCACCGTCTGCGGGTACATGGTGGACCTGGTGAGGTACCCCGGGGCAAGAAGGCTTGTATTGTTAGGCGGTGAGCCTGGCAAGGGAGCACTACCTACCGGTCATAGTATTTAGACTTGGCGGTTATCCGGAAGATACCGACCGGAGTCGAGATATGATATGGGCCGATCCGGACTGCCGGAGCCTGAGGGCCGATCCAGACTGACGGAGCCCGAGAGATATGAGGATTTATGTGTCGATGTTGGACACGGGTTTCATGATTTTTCGAGTGTCGATATTGGACACTCAGGTTCCATGATTTGATATGTCATTGATGGTCACACGTTGATTGATATCCTCATATTTACATGCATATGTTTTTATGATATTTACATGCATGTTGTTGTTGTGTCATTGACGGACACGTAGATGTTATCCATATGCAGATAGGCATTGATTATATTGTTGGCACATATGCAGATACGGTCACCCTAGATATCATAGTATTACCTTTATGATATAGTTGACCTAGGAAATCGTTGTTTTATTCGATTTCTACCTGATGATGTTTTCTACTCACGAGTTGGAAACCTACCCCCGTTGTGCCACAGTTCTTGCAGGTTGACCACATGGATCAGTAGCGGCATCGCTGGCACACAGCTTACTTTCGGGTGATTTGCTTTGGTAGGTGGTACATATTGGATCGTGCTGCTGTTGTATTTATTATTCCTATTGTATCTAGTCAACTCCATCAATCAAAACTAGTATTTGTATATGTAGTAAGACTTAGCAAGACTTGTAGTTGCGAGACTTGAGCGATGGGTTATATGTTCGCTTGGTGGGTTTGATGTATTGCTTTACATTATTCTTTGTGCTGATCTTCGCTGTTGGGCGTCGTATACATATATTCTGTCTTGCGTGGTTGTGATTACGCCGATTGGCGAAGAGCTAGCTCCCGCTTGGGGATGCTTTTTATATTATCTTGTGTATGTGGTTTTGGATCAAAATATACAAAGGAGGTGCCACCCAAATTTTTAAAAGACGAAACATGTTTTTTCAACTTGCATAATCCACTTGTATTTTCATGTTCCCTCATCTATGCATTTAAGAAAACTTTTAAATTCATCATACCTTTATTTCAAAACATCTCCTCTTTTATTTTATTAAAAAGGTTTAGATTTCTGGGTTTCGGCTTACTTGAATTACGTTACCCTTTAGACGTTGCGTGATTTAAGTGCCGGTCACGAACTAAATTTTGGGTCATTACAAAGTTGGTATCAAAACGCTAGGTTTAACCTTGGTTCGAGTCTATATTTGACTATGCGGAGTCTAAGGCGTATATATATTTCGGAACCTAGGCTTGACCTTACGGAACTTAGACTTGAACAGGGGGGTATTAGACCCGAACTTTCGTTACATAGGCTGACCCTGATTGATGGAGTAGGTATCTTGAGTAGAGTGATGTACCGTACGTATGTTCCGCGGCATATTTACGATACGATACTCTACTTAAGAAACCTTAGGATGTACATATTTTGAGATTTGTGATTCTCATCGTCCCCTTGATCATACATCCTTGAGATCCTTGATTCTATTCGTTTCCATGATCATACTCTCACCGATTCCATTCCTCCTTATGATCATGTATCCATTTTGGGATCTGTTGATTCTTTTTATCTCTTTGATCTATTTTCGTCAATACTTGATTGAGGTTCATGTCACCATGGTTTGAGCGCAGATTGAACTACCGCTAGTGATGCGGTCAGGGCGAGCTCGTCATGGAAAAGGACTGACCATCGTGTTTTCTGGTGACATGGGAACGTATCGATTTAGTGTTTGTGTCGTGACCTCTTGTTTGAGGCGAGTGCTCGGTTTTGCACCGGATGATCGGGCCATTGCTAGAGGCTGCCTGTTGTAAGAGGAATGTTGATGTACAGCCTACCTCAGAGTTTGTGATGTCATCTAGCTTGCAGACGGATGACCCAGCTGTTGCTGAGATTGATGAGATGTCGCTTCCGGAGCTTACGAGCTTAGATCACTGGAGCTTCCAGGCAGAGATGCAACAGGAGATAGCTAGTCTATCTTGAGTTGAGAGACGAAGGTGATTCGTCCGATTTGATGCGTCGACGCAGGCTCAGTTGAGTTGAAGATTTCCAGTGTAGAGAATCTTATTGAGATCTAGAGTAGATCAATCCAGAGATGACGTCGTTCTTTGGATGATCCGATAGGAGATCAGTAAGTTGACCAGCTTCGGATAGAAGACCTCACCCAGATGCGTTGTGAGTTGATCGAGTACGGACGAATATGGAGTATTCCTCCGAAGATTTGGATGAATTCTCGAGGACGTGTTCAGCTAGATATCTTCTATAGAGTGATGAAGATACCGAGTTCGTAATTTCGAGTCCGTATGAGAGACTCTGGGTTGACTGTAGCAAAGAACCATTGCGGTACGCAGATAGCATGACGTGACGTCGAAGTGGACGATAATAAAGACGAGTAGAACAAGAGGTTCGTTCGAGATGTTAACGAGCTGTGGTTACTCCCCATCGAGATTAGAGATCTGATATGTATACAAAGGCATTAGGATACGGCTAGTTCCCGAGGAAATGCTGTGCTGAGAACGCAGAATTCCAGAAAGCGAGGAAAGATTATGCAAGAGTACCAGCCTCCGTACAGTTCGGCATAGAAGAGATTGGAAGAGACCTTGAGCAGGTTCCTTCCAGAACACGGCTGCAATAAGATTTGCACCGAGGATCAGTTGTGGCATATGTATTCAGAGGGCCAGAAGCCGACGCCAGTGATGTGCTGCTTTACGAGTGGTTATGCTAATTGGCCGAGAGATGACCAGAGGAGTGTCATAGCGGAATCGTTTCCGTTAGTACACCTGACCGGGCCGATGAGCCGATGGATTGCGAGATTGGTAATCCACAGAGAAAATAAGGACCCAGAGACAGAGGATGCCAGACCGTGAGCAAGAGACAAGCGGATGTTCTTTCTCTGCCGGTTTTGGGCGCACCGACATTTTTCGACATTGTAGGAGGTGTATCTCAATGTCATTTGTTGCGATTTGTGTTGTGATCCGAGTATCATGTTTATATCACTTGGATTTGAGTTTTGATGATTGAGTTTCATGATATCGTTTTCGTGCACCATGGCTGCACCTATTGGGTATTTACATTTTTGTGCATAATTATTGCACTTGATATATGTTTTATACACCGTTATGTTGGTTTATGATTTGTGCATATCTATTTGCTCCTGATATCAGTTTTTTGCCTTGGCTGCACGTGTTTATGATTTCGTGGATTTCATACAGTTGATTTGATTTTATGCATGTGGTACGCACTCAATTTGATTTTTGCACTCGGTATAGCTACATGTGCTTGCAATGCATTGATACGTGTTTTGTGCACGCAATTGCACACGTTTATGATTTTATACACCTTGGTACACTCGGTGTTTCTTTTTATACGTATGTGAGTTATTGATGATATTTCGTGCATTGGCTGCACCGGATTTGTATTTCGTGCACTGGATGCACCCGATTTGTATTTTGTGCATTTATTGCACCAGGTTTTTATTTTGTGCATTTGTTGCACCAGATTCGTATTTCATTCATTTGTTGCACTAGATTTGCATTTCATGCGTTTGTTGCACCAGATGGGTATTTCGTGCATTGATTGCACTAGATTTATACTCCGTACCTTGGTTGCATCCGATTTATGTCTTGAGCATTCGTTTTACCAGATTTACATTTTTGTGCGCGTTGTACTTGACATTCGTCTTTGTGCACTTTACTGCACTAGATGCTTTATACAGACCTAACACGCTTGGGTTGGATTTTGTGCATATGAGGCGCTTGGTATTGGATTTCGTATGCATCTGATGCACTTGAGTTAGATTTTATTCGTGCATGTTGGATGCACTTGATTTAGATTTCATTCGTGCATGATGGATGCACTTGATTTGGATTTTGCGCATGTTGGGCGCATGATTTGAGATGTGATTTGTGCACACCGGATGCACTCGATTGTGATTTTCACTCGTGCATGTTAGTTGCACTGGATTGAGATTTTCGTGCACTATAGATGCACTAGATGTTGTTGTCGTGCATACCCGTTGAATTGAACAGATACTTTCGTGCACACCCGTTGCACTTAGTTTGGTTTTGTGCACATTGGTAGCGCTTGTATTTGGCTTTGATTTCCGTGCGCACCAGACGCACGTGATTGTTGGACACACCTTTCGAGGCTGATTTACTCTTGAGCACTTTGTTTTCATGATGAGCACTATATTATGTAGTAGCCGAATAGGACTGATCCGAGGACAGTACCTAAGTACTTTACATGCATTAAAAGTTTAACAAGTGGTTTTCAAAAATGAGCTATAGTCTCTCTATTTCCTACGTGTCTGCGAGCGACACAAACGTTTATAAAGGAAAACCTCTTGGGATGTTTTATAAGGGCGGAACGTATATTTTAGCAAAACATATTTGAACGTATATTTATTACTTTACAAATGAGCGTCTGTCACTTGTGCCGTGAGTTACGCATCACACGGCGATTCAGAAAAGATTTTGCATGAGTTTTATTCCGTTTTTAGAAGATTTTTCAAGGATGCGTACTATATACGTATTATAGTATTTGACTAGTGCATATTAGATTTCAGTAGTGGATTTCGAAATATGTATCTCCATTGTGACTCCGATGATTTGCGTGACGCTTGACGGAGTTCGATTTTTGAATTTTGTACTCGTTTTCAGGCGCACGCGATGTGCTGTAGTATTTCTATATCTTCCGTGATTTCGGAGCCCCGTTGATTTGAGTTGATTATTGAAATGTTTTAGCATTTAGGGGTTTAAATTTAAATTCGGGGACTGAATTTATTTAAGGGGGGAAGATTGTAACATTTCAGAAAATATAAAATATTATTTTTGGAATTTAATATTAAAATAATATATTTCGCAAAAGTACCCGAT
Organism: Agapanthus africanus; assembly: GCA_030015575.1. NCBI lineage: Eukaryota > Viridiplantae > Streptophyta > Magnoliopsida > Asparagales > Amaryllidaceae > Agapanthus > Agapanthus africanus. The sequence goes on from JASDDO010000029.1 coordinate 295,312,800, forward strand.
TTGCGAATTTGGGGTTTTCGTAAAAGGGTATAAATATATACCAATAATTGTGAAATAATTGAAGATTAAAATGATTTATTCATTTAAAAATATATTTATTGGATTTGGGGTTTTTATAATTAATTATATGCAGTTTGAATAAAAATTGATTAGTACACTACTAATCGCGATTAAGCCAAATCCGTGTTTCTATATTTTTCCATGGCTAGTGTACCATGACATGTTGTATTTTGTTGCATTTTGTTTCATTAGTATGGGTTGTTTTATTGATATTTGATTTTAAGAAATGAAAAAGAAAAGAAAGTGTATGATTGGAGAGAGAGAGAGAGAGAGGCATGGGCTTGAGATGGATGAGAATAAGAGAGAGTGAGGGTAAGAGAGAGAGGGAAGCCATCACTTTCCCCTCCCCATTTGTTTTCCTTATCATCTTCCTCCTCATCTCCCTCCACCTCCATCTCCAAGAATCATCTCCATTTCTTCACCAAAACCCTACCTCCTCTTCATTAAAAATGATCCCCACCTCATTCTCAACACATTGGACCTTTCCAAGTTGGATTTTGGAGACTTTGGAAAGGTAGGGTTTTTCTTGAGTTGCCCAAATGAGGTATATCTTCTTTCATTTAGTTTAGTTTTAGTTTCTTGCATCCTAGTTTTGTTTAGAATGTGATTTGGTTAGGGTATGTGATATTTGGAAATTCCTAGAGAGAGTTAGGTGATGGTGTGGATTTGGTGATGTTTAGAGGCTGTTACAAGACCTTAGTGATGCTTTTGCTGGCCTAGACTGGATACTATAACCCAAAAATAGAACTTCGAATTTCCCCGACGTCGATATTTGACAGTTTGTGATGGTATCTGGGAATCTGGAGTGACCCGAGACTACCATAAATTAAGTTCCCATGACAGTGAGACGTGCAGGCAACCATGAAGCAACACCTGAAACCCTAACCCCTAATGAGCTTTTATGGCCATAGATTTAAGGGATTTGGCCGCAAATTGCGGCCAAGTCGTGGTGGATTCATGCGATTTTTGGACCATAGCTTCCTTATCTGATATCTAGAGCAACCCAATATGCAAAATGTTCTAGTTTGGCCTAGGGTGAAATCAGGGAGTGGTTTTCCTAGATTGCTGTTTTCGGTTTTTGCGATTCTGAAACTTGGGTTTTGGTATTTGATATTGTATTGGGTTGTTTGATGTTTGTACGTCAACGACGAGGGTTGTTTAGTTGTTTTGCATGCGTAGGCTATAGGTTCTAACCTATGAGCGCACCGTGTGCCGTATTGGTTTTCCCGACTTGATTTTAAAAGCATTGCGACTGTGTATTTATTGTAGGTACCTTCGCATGGATTCCGAGACGACGATGCGCATCGACTATGGCTGAACAAGGAGCTCCGCAGGTGAGTAGATTTATATCTACGGGGGAAGTCGGGTGGATGGCGTATAGGACCCCCGCAAACTTTGATGGAAACCGATAAGACTCGTATTGTTAGGCGATGAGCCTGGCAAGGGAGCACTACCTACCGGTGATAGTATTTGGACTTAGCGGTTATCTAGAGGATACCGACCGAAGTCGAGAGATGATATGGGCTGATCCGGACAGCCGGAGCCAGAGGGCCGATCCGGACAGACGGAGCCCGTGGGCCGATTCGGACTGACGGAGCCCGAGAAATATGAGGATTTACGTGTCGATATTGGACACGGGTTTCATGATGTTTCGAGTGTCGATGTTGGACACTCAGGTTCCATGATTTGATGTGTCGTTAATGGACATATGTTGATCGATATCCTCATATTTACATGCATATGCTTTTATGATAATTACATGCATGTTGTTGTTGTGACATTGACGGACACATAGATGTTATCCACATGCAAATAAGCATTGATTATATTGTTGGCACATATGCAGATACGATCACCCTAGATATCATAGTATTACCTTTATGATATACTTGACCTAGGAAATCGTTGTTTTATTCGATTTCTACCTGATGATGTTTTCTACTCATGAGTTGAAAACTCACCCCCGTTGTGCCACGGTCCTTGCAGGTTGACCGCATGGATCAGTAGCGGCATCGCTGGCACACAGCTTACTTTCGGGTGATTTGCTTTGGTAGGTGGTACATATTGGATCGTGCTGCTGTTGTATTTATTATTCCTATTGTATCTAGTCAACTCCATCAATCAAAACTAGTATTTGTATATGTAGTAAGACTTAGCAAGACTTGTAGTTGCGAGACTTGAGCGATGGGTTATATGTTCGCTTGGTGGGTTTGATGTCTTGCTTTACATTATTCTTTATGCTGATCTTCGCCGTTGGGCATCGTATACATATATTCTGTCTTGCGTGGTTGTGATTTCGCCGATGGCGAAGAGCTAGCTCCCGCTTAGGGATGCCTTTTATATTATCTTGTGTATGTGGTTTTGGATCAAAATATATAAAGGAGGTGCAGCCAAAATTTTTACTAGACGAAACATGTTTTTCAACTTGCATAATCCACTTGTATTTTCATGTTCCCTCATCTATGCATTTAAGTAAACTTTTAACTTCATCATACCTTTATTTTAAAACTTCACCTCTTTTATTTTCATAAGAAGGTTTAGATTTCTTGGTTTCGGCTTACTTGAATTACGTTACGCCTTTAGACGTTACGTGATTTAAGTGCCGGTCATGAACTAAATTTTGGGTCGTGACATATTGTTACGGGAAAAGGGCATTGGCAGAAGGAATGCAGGGCTTGGAAAGCCAGAATCTAGGATCCGAAGCATGTTGTGGCTTCAACTTCGGGTGTGTTTATGATTGAAAACGGTCTGTCAATTAACTCTACTTCCTGAATACTAGATACCGGATCAGGATCTTATATCTGTAATTCATTACAGGCTTTGAGAAACCGTAGAGTTATCAGGCAGGTGATATGACTCTCAAGGTTACTAACGGAATGAGCGTGGACACTGTATCCGTAGGGTATATCACCTAGAATTGACAAGTGGGCAGATATTGATTCTACGTAACTGTTTGTGTGTACCAAGTCTAGTTTGTAAGCGATGTGGTTCACATACACCTAAATCAAAGTTTGATTGAGTCAGGTACACTAGAGGACAGTATATATTGAATTAAGCTTAGGTTTTCAAACGTCCAGAACACACTTAAAAGAAAGTCTCCAAAATTAAATAAAACTTTCTTATGGCATTGTAGACAGGGTCACATCAATGAAATACAGTTGTCGAAGTTACATAGAAAGGGATATTTGGATCTGTTTGAATATTAGTCTTATGCAACTTGTCAATCTTGTCTCATAGGAAAGATGACAGAGACTCCGTTCACTGGACACAGAGTAAGAGTGAGCAAGCTCTTAGGACTCATACACATCAACGTGTGTAATCCAATATCTACAGATGCACGAAGTGGTTATTCCTATTTCATTACTTTTACGGATAATTTCTCTAAGTTAGGACATGTCTTCTTATGAAGAATAAATCCGAACCCTTTGAAAAATTCCGGGAATATAAGAATGAAGTGGAAAAACAAACAGGAAAAAGTATCAAGACACCGAGGTCTGATCGACGTGGTGAATACTTAAATTGCCGAGTTCCTAGATTACTTAAAAGAGAATAGAATGCTCTCTCAGCTTACTCCTCCATACACACCACAACACAACGGTGTATAGGAAAGGCGGAACAGAACCCTATTGGATATTGTTCGTTCCATGATGAGTAACGCTGAGTTGCCACGATCCTTTTGAAGTTATGCACTAGAATAAGCTGCATATCTCTTAAATAAGGTTCCTACCAAGACTGTGCCTACCACACCATATCAGATGTGGAGTGGGAAGAAACCCTATCTTCAGTATCTGAAGATATAAGGATGTCCAGCTTTTGTTGAAAAGCAGTATGCGGACAAGCTCAAGGCACGCTCAGTACTGTATAGGTTTGTGGGATACCCAAAGAACTCCGGGGGTATCTTTCCTATTACGCAGAGGAATAAAAGGTTTTTGTTCCTCATCATGCGCACTTTTTAGAAAATTAATTTTTGTAAAAGGAAATAGTGGGAGCGTAATATAACTGGAAGAAATTCCAGAACCACAAACTATTATTGAAAGTATGGTAGAACCAGAGATTTCAAAAGAACTGGACATCCCTACGCCAATCCGCAGAACTAGTAGGCAGTCTCATCCACCCGAGAGATACTGCAGTTTTCTCGTAGACGGGGATCGAGAGGATTGCATCATTGACAATGATGAGCCAACTAGCTTCCAGTAAGCCATTCAGAGCAGCGACTCAGTAAAATGGATGGATGCAATGCGGACCGAGATGGAGTCCATGTACAACAACAAAGTATGCACTTTGAACATTGCTCCAGAAGGGGTAAAATCCGTAGGCTGCAAATGGATCTTCAGAAAGAAGATTGGTGTAGATAGACAGGTTGAAACCTATAAGGCTAGACTTGTTGAAAAAGGTTTTTGTCAAAGACCTGGTTTGGACAGTGATGAAACCTTTACTCCAGTGGCTATGCTCAAATCCATTCGGATCCTTCTTACCATTGCTGCCTTCCAAGATTTTGAGATCCGGCAGATAGACGTACAGACGATTTTTCTAAACGGATATTTGGAAGAGTGCATCTATATGGATCAGCCGGAGGGTTTCAATCAGAGTGGGAGCAGCGGGAGAGTGTGCAAGTTGCTAAAATCCATTTATGGACTAAAGCAGGTATCGCGGAGTTGGAACATCTGTTTTGATGAGACGATCAAAGAATTCGACTTTATCAAAAATCCAGATGAACCATTGTAAAATTTTAGAAAATATAAAATATTATTTTTGGAATTTAATATTAAAATAATATATTTCCCGAAAACTGCCGATTTACGAAATTGGGGTTTTCGAAAAATGGTATAAATATATACAAATAATTGTGAAATAATTAGGGATTAAAATTATTTATTCATTTAAAAATATATTTATTGGACTTGGCATTTTTATAATTAATTATATGCAAGTTTAAAATTTTACCCGATTAGTGCACTGCTAATCGCGATTAAGCCAAATCCGTGTTTCTTCAGTTTTTCATGGCTAGTGCACCATGTCATGTTGCATTTTGGTTACTGTTAGTTATATGTATGCCCTAGAGGCCATTACTGTACATTGGATGTATATTGTGGTGGATGCTGGGACATATATAGGAAGGACTTTCTTGCTCGACATGATAGTACGTTATCTGGTTGCTCTTTGTCTTAACGTGTATACTTTCCGTCTCTCTGTTACATGTTGATAAAGCCCTTAGGATGTGTACTCGACTTCCAGGACTATGATGCAGATCATACTAGCGGGGCCTGGATAGTCCATGAGTACATCCTTGAAATGTTCCTAGTCGAGGGAATATCGAGACGGGGCATCGATATTCCAGAGTAGACTAGCGTATATCTTCTCGACCCATGCGATGGGCGATGGATGATCCCATATCCATTGGTGTTTGACATCGGAGATGGTATGCGGGTGCTCAGTAGAGACTGGGTACACTGAACGGACTCGCCGAGAACTCCCAGATGGTATTATACCTCACGTCAGATGGCAGTTCTCTGGTGACACTGGTACAGCTTAGTCTGTTGACCCGAGATCGTCATAGAGTCTTATGTGTCTCCCACTGTGCTTTGATTTCCACCCTACCACGGCTCTACTGAGTCATGCAAACAGGTGGTTTTTGGGTACAGTCCCGATTCACATGGAGGCAATGAGCGATAGGAGGGGATTCGTCTCTCCCGGTATTGGGGGTTGATGTTGCGCAATGCACGACTGGCCATAACAGGAAATCCCTGGCCAGGGTTGCAGTGATATACTGGTAAGAGTTATCAGTAGTTTCACGAATGTTATGGACCTCAAGTCGGCTTGACTTATCGAGCTATTGGGGTCTGACGTTTACCACCCCTAGGCGAGATATGCGACATATCAGACGAACAGACCGGACTGTACGGTAAGTGTTACTGGTTGGATTCACAGGAGTGTGAGCGGTCTTGCTCGTCGATCTTCTGATCGCTCAATACCCGGGTGGCCGTTACATTTAGCAGACCGCTTGCGGCTTGTGGGTGTTTGATATGATCAACATCTGCTGCCGGCGTATTGACGAGCCTTTAGAGTCCTACACAGAGGTTTCCTGGCTTAAGCGAAACGAAATAGGAGCGCATATGAGATATGTGCGGGACCGAGAATAATGCGTGTATGTGATACCGTATTCTATTCTCGCGATGAATGTATCGATTAGTTATATGCGATATAACCTTGTTATCGAATCAAGGATTGATTCGATAAGCCGATACATTCGATACTAGCCGGTTATATGCGATATGACCTGATCATTGAATCAAGTGTTGATTTAATGATTTAATGCATAATTATATATATTTGATATATTACTTTGCATTAACTAGTATTGGTTCACTTTAAAAGGATTTTCTCACTTTAACTGTGCAAGTTGTATATGTGATATACTTTTGTGCACATGATTGTATCATGTTTGATGATACATGCTTATTTGGTTAAGTGTAAAGAATTAAACTATGGTTAAGTTAATGATTAGGGTTTTGTTTACTTAATTACTTATTCATTTATCTTATTCATTTATTCATTTTGGAAAATGAAAAGGATAAATGAATGGTTGCTTGTTTTGTTTTTAGTTGAACTTTCTTGAAGTTTTGACTTTGTCTCCATTCTTGCCTTATACTTAACCCTAACCATTTAATGTTAGTTGTATGTATGCCCTAGAGGCCAGTATTGTACAGATGATGTATATTATATTGGATGCTTGGACATATATAGAGATGACTTTCTTGCTCGATATGATAGTATGCTATCTGGTTGCTCTTTATCTTAACATGTACACTTGTCTCTTTATACTGTCTTATAGTTACATGTTGGTAAAGCCCTTAGGATATGTACTTGACTACCTGGACTATGATGCAGATCATACTAGTGGGGACATGGTAGTCCATAAGTACATCCTTCAAGGTCCCTAGTCATGGGTGTATCGAGACGGGGCATCGATATACCAGTGTAGACTAGCGTATACGCTTCTCGACCAATGAGATGGGCGATGGATGATTCCATATCCATTGGTGTTTGACATCAGAGATGGTGTATGGGTGCTCAGTGGAGACTGGGTACACTGGACGGACTTGCAGAGAACTCCCAGATGGTATTATACCTCACGTCAGATGGCAGTTCTCAGGTGACACTTGTACAAGTTAGTCTGGAGACCCGAGATCGTCATAGAGTCTTGTGTGATTCCCACTGTGCTTTGATCTCCACCTTACCACGTCCATGAGGGCGTGCAAAACGGTGGTCTTTGGGTACAGTCCCGAGTCACATGGAGGCAATGAGCGATAGGAGGGGTTTCGTCTCTCCCGGTATTGGGAGTTGATGTTGCGCCGTGCTCGATTGGCCGTAGCAGGGAAGTCCCTGGCCAGGGCTGATCAGAGATTTGCTGGTAAGTGATACCAGTAGTTTCTCGACCCGTTATGAGCCTCACATCGGCACGACTTATCGGGTTATTGGGGTCTGACGTTTACCACCCCTAGACTTGATATGCGACATATCAGACGAAGAGACCGGACTGTACGGTAAGTGTTACTGGTCGGATTCGCAGGAGTGTGAGCGGGCTAGCTCGTCGATCTTCTGATCGCTCAATACCCGGGTGGCCGTTACGTTTAGCAGACCGCTTGCGGCTTGTGGGTGCTTGATATGATCATCATCTGCTACCGGCGTATTGACGACTCTTTAGAGTCCTACACAGAGGTTTCCTGGTTCAAGCGAAACGAAATAGGAGCGCATATGAGATATGTGCAGGACCGAGAATAATGCGTGTATGTGATACCGCGTTTCATTCTCGCGATATATGTTTCGATTGGTTATATTCGATATGACCTAGTTATCGAATCATTGATTCGATAAATCGATACATTGGATTCTAGTCGGTTATGTGCGACATGACCGGATCATTGAATCAAATGTTGATTTAATGATTTAATGCATAATTATATATTTGATATATTGCATTGCATTAACTAGTATTGGTTCACTTTAAATGGATTTTCTCACTTGATGTACATGTTGTATATGTGATATACTTTTGTGCACATCTTTGTATCATGTTTGATGATGCTTGCTCATTAGGTTAAGTGTGAAGTATTAAACCATGGTTAAGAGATGATTAGGGTTTTGCCTTTTTATTTATTTATTTGTTTATTTATTTGAAAAAGGTTATGATAAGAATGGTGGTTTTTTTTGTTTTAAGTTGAAGCTTCATGAAGCTTTGAGTTTTGTAACCATCGTTATCTTCATGCTTAACCCTAACCCTCTCAAGTGACCATGGTTTATTCTCTACACTTAACCTAGGTTAGAACATGATAAGTATTTGATTTTATTATTCTTTTTCACAATACTTATCATATTCTTTCTTCTTCATCTCCTTCTTCTTCAAGAGAGAAAACAAGATGCCATCAATGGCAACTTGAGCATAAGTGAGTGAAATCCAATTCTAAAGTGAACCCATCTCCTATTTCTTCACCCTCTACCTCTTGCCAAGTTGTTTTGGGTGTTTTCTTCACAAGTTTCACAACTTTGTGAAGTCGGAGCTTGAGCTGGTGCAACCTCGACGTAGATCGTCTTTGACACGAAGCCGACGACCTATTCCGCTCGTTTTCCCGATGAAGCCGACGAATGAGTCTAGGATTCGAAAAGGACAGCGAGAGGATCACTACGTGGAGCTAAGGAAGTGGATATCCGGATCTACAAAGGTTGTAGCTTCCGACCTTTAGTTAATTTGTTAACTAGAATCGTATTTCGCCTAGAAATCTAGTCTACGATCCGTGTTAGGGATTCTCGGCACCAATAATTTTTGAAATTGGCATGGTTGATGCCTTGTGAGACTTCATTAGGATGCCTAGGAACCCTACAGTGGTATCAGAGCCTAGCTAGAGCCTTAGGCGAAGTCTAGACGCGATTTGAAGCCCGAACGAACTCGAAACCCTAAACTTAACATGCTCTCTGTACATTTTCTAAAATCTGGGATTTTTCAAGATTAAAAATGCCAAAAAAATTCAGCAGGAATATCTAAGAATTATGGAGAAACACGAGCTCATGAAGCTTCCAGACAGCCGCGGAAACGCGGCAGAAGCATGGCTTCTGCCGCGCTTCCGCCGCCAACTGTTCACATTACCCAATTTGTGTTGCACAGTAATTCATCATTTCTGCAGCTGAGTTTTATGGGTATTTTTAATAATTATTCAAGAGTTGGATTTTCTGGGGTGTTTTAGAGCTTCGGTGTTTCGATCGGGGTATCAAATTTCGTCGTTGTGTTTTTCCGGATAATTTATAGAATATGTTAAAAAGTTCGACCGGATATAAATACCCAACTTTTCCCCTGTCGGGAAATTTCCAAGTGTTGGATTTTTCCGTAGTTTAACGACGTTCTAAGTAGTGCAAGTAACGCGATGGACCCTCTAGAAGACAACAAACCTTAACTCGATTATGTGACCGTCTTGAACTGCCCTTTGAACCTTCGGGTTTGGGGCAGTACGGCGTGCCACATGTGAGGCGTTGGCTTGACCCTTCTACGGCTGGACCGTTGGTACTGAGGCACGAACTGAATGTTGTTAGACTCATTTCATGTGTTGAGCTGTATCGGGAAAACTTGGGTATTCGACTGTTCGATCGGAAAGTTTAACATTTTCTGTTTATCTGGAATGTGATACAATAATTGGAATTCACAAACAGTTATGAGATAACTGAATGAATGTTATAAATCTAGCAATTTAGTCCCATATGATATTGAAAAGAGTTTTCGATAATGAGACTAAAATGCGGGATTTATATCTGTTAGGCATGCGATGTCTAAAGAAGTTGCGGATTCCAATTGTTGTAGTTTTACACTTTCTTTTCTGTGACCGTAAGTGTAATATGTGATATCGCCGGTTTCGTTGCTATACGTCAACGACAATTGGGGTATGCATACTTACTTACGTTGATGACATGTGATGTTATGTGTTGCTGGATATGTTATATTGGATCATCGTGTTCGAATAGCCGGGGGTTTTTATGTGAGATGAGTGTTTTTCATTTTCATTCATGTAAAAACTTGTATGTAATATTCTTTTATTTGGGGCACTTCCAGATAGCGGAAGTTGTCGCCTTTTGTATATTATTTACTTTTCCGCATTAGGATAGACCCAAGGAGGGGAGCACAAGTAACCGGGTTCTGGGGTCCAGTGGGAGACCAACTCGAGGAGTCGAGTCCGGGTCTCCTAACCCTAGAATTGGCAGGGTTGCTTGTCGCTCTCATAGGGGTCTAGGGGTGTGGGATTGGCTATTCATCACGACCGTGGAATCCGTGTTTTATACTGGCTCATATTGAAAACACGGACGTCCTAGTATATCCAATGTTTCATATGTTTCTTCTGCTGCGATATCTGTGATGTGATCATGTGATGTTCTGTGATGGATATAGTATATAGTATATATGATATATTATATAGACGTTACTTATGTTTTACACCCGCGCTAGCCCTGCCCTGCTCTGTCGTTAGTTACCTAACCTAACGGTGCACGAGGGGACATCGAGGCGAATGCGGATGGCATAAGTGTACGTCATATCTATCTGTGATGTTTAGGTATTTAAATGATGGGACTTCATTAATGTGATTAATGAAAGAAAAGAAACCTAAGATGTTGTGGAATCAGATTTTAAACAAAACAGGTAGCTACAGTTCTTGCTTTGCATAGCGGTATATATGATATACCCTGCACCTTATTCGATGAGGAAAGGACCGAGATCCCTTCACCGGGAGTGACTCCTTTAGCAATAACTGGCAGATGCTACACACTCGGTTTGGCTTTGATTGCTTTTAAGAGTTTTTGCTTTGCACAGTGATATATATGATATATCCCGCACCTCATTCGATGAGGAAAGGGCCGACGATCCCTTCACCGGGAGTGACCCCTTTAGAAAAACTAGAAAAGCCTCAAAATCATTCCATTTTAGAACTTCATTTGATTCTACAACGATATCAAGTTCATTACGCAATAGGTTTTCAGAAAAACCTGACGTAGCCCTCCGTCATTTCAGATAAGTACTAGTTAGTATTCGTGCTACGTTTGTTGACTATGTTAAGGCGTAGTGTGCGGTAGCTAATTAGTGCTTATCTGTATAAGCATATGATGCGATTGGATTAGGGTAGTCGTACGACTTTGTTGACTATGTTAAGGGTCGTGCGGGTGGGTTTAATTCAATCGGGAAATGACGGGTTGAACTTGACTAGCACTTATGATTTGTTGACTATGTTAAGGTCATATAGCTGCTAGGGGCAAAAGATTATCGGGAATTTCAAGTGTTGAAATTTGCAATGAGATTGCATACCTTCTATGAGATAGTTGGATCCCGATACCCACTGCGAGTAAGAGTTACTCCTGGGAGAGTTTTACACATTGCAATTAGCCGATCAAGTAGGTGTCTAGAAAGGTGTCAACGGGGTTACGCCTCTGGGAAAACGAGGTTTACAGTAATTAGGTCCGTGCGAAAGCACGGGGGACCTCCCTCAAAGTACCGACACTGGCCTGGCTGAAAGATTGGCGAACTTGTAGTGTGTAATTAATCCCGGCTAGTCTTTCCTTTTAGGGTTTGAAGGAAGATTTGATAAAAACAGTGGGAGCAATCCTGATTAGATAAGATAATAACCAATCTGATCTTGCACGAGCATACGCTAAAGTGTTTTCTTCTCTCTCTCTCCAGGTAGCGACCATTTCATGCCCTAATGAAGATAATAATATGGATGTATTGACCGAACCCGCATGTTATACTGTGCTGGGGAACGTTGGTTCCGTTCTTTCTTATAAGAGTTATAGGAATGAACAGGATATAGGGGAATACCAGGATTCCCATGCCACCCGAATGAAGAAAGTACATGTTGATGCATTTTCTTCGGGTGTGTTCGTTACAGAGAACTGTTTCTCCATTTGCTCTACGTCCTAGGTATTGGATACCGGGTCAGGATCCCATATATGTAATCAGTTACATGGGCTTAGGAAAGGTAGAGAACTTGGAGAAGGTGATAAAGACATTAGAGTTGGAAATGGTGCAATTGTTGCAGCTAAGACTGTCGGGGAATATCACCTTGTATTACCAACTGGTAACACATTGGTTCTGAACGAATGCTATTACATGCCGAACCTGATATGCAACATTATATCGGTTTCTTTGCTAAGTAAAGAAGGATATAATTTTGTATTACAGGACAATGTTATGAACATTTTCCATAACCAAAAGTTGGTTGGATCAGGCACGTTGTACAATGGCATTTATGTTCTAAACCAATCAACTGTTCTGAGTATAACAAACACACACAAGAGGAAGAGTTCAGAACTGAACGATTCTTTCTTGTGGCATTGTAGACTAGGTCACATCAATGCGACACGACTGGCTAAGTTGCATAAAGATGGATATTTGAAACCTTTCGAATTTTCATCTTATGACACTTGCCAGTCATGTCTCAAAGGCAAGATGACCAAAACTCCGTTTACGGGACACGGAGAAAGAGTTACCGAACTCTTGGGACTGATACATAGTGATGTATGTGGTCCCATGTCTACACATGCCAGGGATGGTTCTTCGTACTTCATTACATTCACTGACGATCTCTCTAGATTCGGATATGTGTTCCTGATGAAACACAAATCAGAAGCTTTTTGAGAAATTTAGAGAATATAAACAAGAAGTTGAGAACCAAACCGGAAAAAGTATTAAAATCCTGCGATCTGATCGAGGAGGTGAATACTTGAGCAATGAATTCCTGGACTTCGTAAAAGAGAATGGGATTCTCTCTCAGCTGACTCCTCCATATACACCACAGCACAACGGTGTATCTGAACGGAGGAACCGCACCCTATTAGATATGGTGCGCTCTATGATGAGCACAGCTGAGTTACCTATTTCCTTCTAGGGATATGCGCTGGAGACAGCAGCATACCTATTGAATCAAGTTCCATCTAAATCTGTACCTACCACACCATATGAGATATGGAGTGGGAAGAGACCATATTTTAAACGAGTTAAAATATGGGGTTGTCCGGCCTATGTCAAAAGACAAAATCCAGACAAACTCGAGGCACGGTCAGTTCTTTGCAAGTTTGTGGGATATCCTAAGAATTCCCAAGGATATTTTTTCTACCATGCTGAAGAACAAAAAGTGTTTGTTTCTCAATATGCCACCTTTTTAGAAAAGGAATTTCTTGAAAAAGAAATTAGTGGCAAAGTGGTAGAGCTGGAAGAGGTTCCAGATACACAAACAGTAACTGAAGATTTAGTGGAACCAGAGGATTCAGTAGCTCCCAATGAACCTCAGCCTCTCCGCCGATCTAGTAGGGTTCCTCGCCAACCTGAGAGATACTACGGTTTTCTCATGGATGGTGGAAGCGAGGATTGCATCATGGAGGATGATGACCCAACTAGCTACGAGCAGGCCATCACGAGTGGGGACTCAGTGAAATGGTTGGATGCTATGCGGTCTGAGATGGAATCCATGTACACCAACAAAGTATGGACTTTGGAAGTTGCTCCTGAAGGGGTAAAACCCATTGGGAGCAAGTGGATCTTCAAGAAGAAACTTGGTGTAGATGGGAAAGCGGAGACTTTCAAAGCTAGACTTGTTGCAAAAGGTTTTCGTCAAAGACCAGGTGTGGACTATGACGAAACCTTTTCTCCAGTGGCTATGCTTAAATCCATCCGGATCATGCTTGCCATCGCTGCATATCATGATTACGAAATCTGGCAAATGGATGTTAAGACCGCCTTTCTAAATGGTGATTTAGAAGAGTGCGTGTACATGACTCAGCCAGAGGGCTTCGTAGATAGTGGGAGCAGCGGGAAGGTGTGCAAGCTGCTTAAATCCATTTATGGATTAAAGCAAGCATCACGGAGTTGGAACATCTGCTTTGACGTCGTTATCAAAGAGTTTGATTTCGTCAAAAATCCAGATGAACCTTGTATCTACAAGAAGGTGGCAGAGAGTAAGGTTGTCTTCCTCGTATTGTACGTGGACGACATACTCTTGATAGGAAATGATATTCCTATGCTGCAATCGTTCAAGCTCTTCTTATCACAAAGATTCTCAATGAAAGATCTTGGTGATGCCTCCTGCATATTGGGAATTCAGATCTATAGAGATAGATCCAAACGGATTTTGGGATTGTCCCAATCCAGGTACATTGACACCATACTAAAGAGGTTTAGTATGGAAGAGTCCAAGCGTGGGAACTTGCCCACGATCTCTGGAGTCACTCTCTCTAAAGAGATGTCTCCCAAGACTGATTTGGAGAGAGCTCGCATGCAAGGGATACCCTATGCTTCGGCAGTAGGCTCTATCATGTATGCGATGCTATGTACCAGACCCGATGTAGCATACTCACTAAGTATAGTGAGCAGGTATCAAGCTGATCCTGGAGAGAGTCACTGGACAGCTGTGAAGAGCATTCTCAAGTACTTGCGAAGGACTAGAGATATGTTCTTGGTGTATGGTAACGGAGATCTCCAAGTGGAGTCCTTTACCGATTCGAGCTTCCAGAGTGATAAGGACGACTCTAAGTCGCAGTCGGGCTTTGTCTTTACCCTTTACGGAGGGGCGGTTAGCTGGAAGAGTTCCAAGCAGGAAACCGTGGCAGACTCGACGATGGAGGCTGAATACATCGCTGCCAACGATGCTGCTAAAGAAGCTGTCTGGATCAAGAAGTTCATTACTGAACTTGGAGTGGTTCCATCCATTGAGTATCCAATACCTTTGTATTGCGATAACAATGGAGCGGTGGCTTTGGCCAAGGAACCCAGGTCCCATCAGCGGTCCAGGCATATTCTGAGGCGGTATCACCTGATCCGGGAGATAGTTGATGGCCGGGAGATCGAGGTCAGGAGAGTTGACACGAAGGACAACACGGCGGATCCACTCACGAAGGCCATTCCCCAGATACAGTTTGAGAGACTCTTCGGGATGCTCGGTATGCGATACTACAGCAGCTGGCCCTAGTGTAAGTGGGAGATTGTTAGTTGTATGTATGCCCTAGAGGCCAGTATTGTACAGATGATGTATATTATATTGGATGCTTGGACATATATAGAGATGACTTTCTTGCTCGATATGATAGTATGCTATCTGGTTGCTCTTTATCTTAACATGTACACTTGTCTCTTTATACTGTCTTATAGTTACATGTTGGTAAAGCCCTTAGGATATGTACTTGACTACCTGGACTATGATGCAGATCATACTAGTGGGGACATGGTAGTCCATAAGTACATCCTTCAAGGTCCCTAGTCGTGGGTGTATCGAGACGGGGCATCGATATACCAGTGTAGACTAGCGTATACGCTTCTCGACCCATGAGATGGGCGATGGATGATCCCATATCCATTGGTGTTTGATATCAGAGATGGTGTACGGGTGCTCAGTGGAGACTGGGTACACTGGAAGGACTCGCCGAGAACTCCCAGATGGTATTATACCTCACGTCAGATGGCAGTTCTCAGGTGACACTTGTACAGGTTAGTCTGGAGACCCGAGATTGTCATAGAGTCTTGTGTGATTCCCACTGTGCTTTGATCTCCACCTTACCACGTCCATGAGGGCGTGCAAAACGGTGGTCTTTGGGTACAGTCCCGAGTCACATGGAGGCAATGAGCGATAGGAGGGGTTTCGTCTCTCCCGGTATTGGGAGTTGATGTTGCGCCGTGCTCGATTGGCCGTAGCAGGGAAGTCCCTAGCCAGGGCTGATCAGAGATTTGCTGGTAAGTGTTACCAGTAGTTTCTCGACCCGTTATGAGCCTCACATCGGCACGACTTATCGGGTTATTGGGGTCTGACGTTTACCACCCCTAGACTTGATATGCGACATATCAGATGAAGAGACCGGACTGTACGGTAAGTGTTACTGGTCGGATTCGCAGGAGTGTGAGCGGGCTAGCTCGTCGATCTTCTGATCGCTCAATACCCGGGTGGCCGTTACGTTTAGCAGACCGCTTGCGGCTTGTGGGTGCTTGATATGATCATCATCTGCTACCGGCGTATTGACGAGTCTTTAGAGTCCTACACAGAGGTTTCCTGGTTCAAGCGAAACGAAATAGGAGCGCATATGAGATATGTGCAGGACCGAGAATAATGCGTGTATGTGATACCGCGTTTCATTCTCGCGATATATGTTTCGATTGGTTATATTCGATATGACCTAGTTATCGAATCATTGATTCGATAAATCGATACATTGGATTCTAGTCGGTTATGTGCGACATGACCGGATCATTGAATCAAATGTTGATTTAATGATTTAATGCATAATTATATATTTGATATATTGCATTGCATTAACTAATATTGGTTCACTTTAAATGGATTTTCTCACTTGATGTACATGTTGTATATGTGATATACTTTTGTGCACATCTTTGTATCATGTTTGATGATGCTTGCTCATTAGGTTAAGTGTGAAGTATTAAACCATGGTTAAGAGATGATTAGGGTTTTGACTTTTTATTTATTTATTTGTTTATTTATTTGAAAAAGGTTATGATAAGAATGGTGGTTTTTTGTTTTAAGTTGAAGCTTCATGAAGCTTTGACTTTTGTAACCATCCTTATCTTCATGTTTAACCCTAACCCTCTCAAGTGACCATGATTTATTCTCTACACTTAACCTAGGTTAGAACATGATAAGTATTTGATTTTATTATTCTTTTTCACAATACTTATCATATTCTTTCTTCTTCATCTCCTTCTTCTTCAAGAGAGAAAACAAGATGCCATCAATGGCAACTTGAGCATAAGTGAGTGAAATCCAATTCTAAAGTGAACCCATCTGCTATTTCTTCACCCTCTACCTCTTGCCAAGTTGTTTTGGGTGTTTTCTTCACAAGTTTCACAACTTTATGAAGTCGGAGCTTGAACTTGTGCAACCTCGACGTAGATCGTCTTTGACACGAAGCCGACGACCTATTCCGCTCGTTTTCCCGATGAAGCCGACGAATGAGTCTAGGATTCGAAAAGGACAGCGAGAGGATCACTACGTGGAGCTAAGGAAGTGGATATCCGGATCTACAAAGGTTGTAGCTTCCGACCTTTAGTTAATTTGTTAACTAGAATCGTATTTCGCCTAGAAATCTAGTCTACGATCCGTGTTAGGGTTTCTCGGCACCAATAATTTTTGAAATTGGCATGGTTGATGCCTTGTGAGACTTCATTAGGATGCCTAGGAACCCTACAGTGGTATCAGAGCCTAGCTAGAGCCTTAGGCGAAGTCTAGATGCGATTTGAAGCCCGAACGAACCCGAAACCCTAAACTTAACATGCTCTCTGTACATTTTCTAAAATCTGGGATTTTTCAAGATTAAAAATGCCTAAAAAATTCAGCAGGAATATCTAAGAATTATGGTGAAACACGAGCTCATGAAGCTTCCAGACAGCCGCGGAAACGCGGCAGAAGCATGGCTTCTGCCGCGCTTCCGCCGCCAACTGTTCACATTACCTAATTTGTGTTGCACAGTAATTCATCATTTCTGCAGCTGAGTTTTATGGGTATTTTTAATAATTATTCAAGAGTTGGATTTTCTGGGTTGTTTTAGAGCTTCGGTGTTTCGATCGGGGTATCAAATTTCGTCGTTGTGTTTTTCCGGATAATTTATAGAATATGTTAAAAAGTTCGACCAGCTATAAATACCCAATTTTTCCCCTGTCGGGAAATTTCCAAGTGTTGGATTTTTCCGTAGTTTAACGACGTTCTAAGTAGTGCAAGTAACGCGATGGACCCTCTAGAAGACAACAAACCTTAACTCGATTATGTGACCGTCTTGAACTGCCCTTTGAACCTTCGGGTTTGGGGCAGTACGGCATGCCACATGTGAGGCGTTGGCTTGACCCTTCTACGGCTGGACCGTTGGTACTGAGGCACGAACTGAATGTTGTTAGACTCATTTCATGTGTTGAGCTGTATCGGGAAAACTTGGGTATTCGACTGTTCGATCGGAAAGTTTAACATTTTCTGTTTATCTGGAATGTGATACAATAATTGGAATTCACAAACAGTTATGAGATAACTGAATGAATGTTATAAATCTAGCAATTTAGTCCCATATGATATTGAAAAGAGTTTTCGATAATGAGACTAAAATGCGGGATTTATATCTGTTAGGCATGCGATGTCTAAAGAAGTTGCAGATTCCAATTGTTGTAGTTTTACACTTTCTTTTCTGTGACCGTAAGTGTAATATGTGATATCGCCGGTTTCGTTGCTATACGTCAACGACAATTGGGGTATGCATACTTACTTACGTTGATGACATGTGATGTTATGTGTTGCTGGATATGTTATATTGGATCGTCGTGTTCGAATAGCCGGGGTTTTTTATGTGAGATGAGTGTTTTTCATTTTCATTCATGTAAAAACTTGTATGTAATATTCTTTTATTTGGGGCACTTCCAGGTAGCGGAAGTTGTCGCCTTTTGTATATTATTTACTTTTCCGCATTAGGATAGACCCAAGGAGGGGAGCACAAGTAACTGGGTTCTGGGGTCCAGTGGGAGACCAACTCGAGGAGTCGAGTCCGGGTCTCCTAACCCTAGAATTGGCAGGGTTGCTTGCCGCTCTCGTAGGGGTCTAGGGGTGTGGGATTGGCTATTCATCACGACCGTGGAATCCGTGTTTTATACTGGCTCGTATTGAAAACACGGACGTCCTAGTATATCCAATGTTTCATATGTTTCTTCTGCTGCGATATCTGTGATGTGATCATGTGATGTTCTGTGATGGATATAGTATATAGTATATATGATATATTATATAGACGTTACTTATGTTTTACACCCGCGCTAGCCCTGCCCTGCTCTGTCGTTAGTTACCTAATCTAACGGTGCACGAGGGGACATCGAGGCGAATGCGGATGGCATAAGTGTACGTCATATCTATCTGTGATGTTTAGGTATTTAAATGATGGGACTTCATTAATGTGATTAATGAAAGAAAAGAAACCTAAGATGTTGTGGAATCAGATTTTAAAAAAAACAGGTAGCTACAGTTCTTGCTTTGCATAGCGGTATATATGATATACCCTGCACCTTATTCGTTGAGGAAAGGACCGAGATCCCTTCACCGGGAGTGACTCCTTTAGCAATAACTGGCAGATGCTACACACTCGGTTTGGCTTTGATTGCTTTTAAGAGTTTTTGCTTTGCACAGTGATATATATGATATATCCCACACCTCATTCGATGAGGAAAGGGCCGACGATCCCTTCACCGGGAGTGACCCCTTTAGCAAAACTAGAAAAGCCTCAAAATCATTCCATTTTAGAACTTCATTTGATTCTACAACGATATCAAGTTCATTACGCAATAGGTTTTCAGAAAAACCTGACGTAGCCCTCCGTCATTTCAGATAAGTACTAGTTAGTATTCGTGCTACGTTTGTTGACTATGTTAAGGCGTAGTGTGCGGTAGCTAATTAGTGCTTATCTGTATAAGCATATGATGTGATTGGATTAGGGTAGTCGTGCGACTTTGTTGACTATGTTAAGGGTCGTGCGGGTGGGTTTAATTCAATCGGGAAATGACGGGTTGAACTTGACTAGCACTTATGATTTGTTGACTATGTTAAGGTCATATAGCTGCTAGGGGCAAAAGATTATCGGGAATTTCAAGTGTTGAAATTTGCAATGAGATTGCATACCTTCTATGAGATAGTTGGATCCCGATACCCACTGCGAGTAAGAGTTACTCCTGGGAGAGTTTTACACATTGCAATTAGCCGATCAAGTAGGTGTCTAGAAAGGTGTCAACGGGGTTACGCCTCTGGGAAAACGAGGTTTACAGTAATTAGGTCCGTGCGAAAGTACGGGGGACCTCCCTCAAAGTACCGACACTGGCCTGGCTGAAAGATTGGCGAACTTGTAGTGTGTAATTAATCCCGGCTAGTCTTTCCTTTTAGGGTTTGAAGGAAGATTTGATAAAAACAGTGGGAGCCATCCTGATTAGATAAGATAATAACCAATCTGATCTTGCACGAGCATACGCTAAAGTGTTTTCTTCTCTCTCTCTCCAGGTAGCGACCATTTCATGCCCTAATGAAGATAATAATATGGATGTATTGACCGAACCCGCATGTTATACTGTGCTGGGGAACGTTGGTTCCGTTCTTTCTTATAAGAGTTATAGGAATGAACATGATATAGGGGAATACCAAGATTCCCATGCCACCCGAATGAAGAAAGTACATGTTGATGCATTTTCTTCGGGTGTGTTCGTTACAGAGAACTGTTTCTCCATTTGCTATACGTCCTGGGTATTGGATACCGGGTCAGGATCCCATATATGTAATCAGTTACATGGGCTTAGGAAAGGTAGAGAACTTGGAGAAGGTGATAAAGACATTAGAGTTGGAAATGATGCAATTGTTGCAGCTAAGACTGTCGGGGAATATCACCTTGTATTACCAACTGGTAACACATTGGTTCTGAACGAATGCTATTACATGCCGAACCTGATATGCAACATTATATCGGTTTCTTTGCTAAGTAAAGAAGGATATAATTTTGTATTACAGGACAATGTTATGAACATTTTCCATAACCAAAAGTTGGTTGGATCAGGCACTTTGTGCAATGGCATTTATGTTCTAAACCAATCAATAGTTCTGAGTATAACAAACACACACAAGAGGAAGAGTTCAGAACTGAACGATTCTTTCTTGTGGCATTGTAGACTAGGTCACATCAATGCGACACGACTGGCTAAGTTGCATAAAGATGGATATTTGAAACCTTTCGAATTTTCATCTTATGACACTTGCCAGTCATGTCTCAAAGGCAAGATGACCAAAACTCCGTTTACGGGACACGGAGAAAGAGTTACCGAACTCTTGGGACTGATACATAGTGATGTATGTGGTCCCATGTCTACACATGCCAGGGATGGTTCTTCGTACTTCATTACATTCACTGACGATCTCTCTAGATTCGGATATGTGTTCCTGATGAAACACAAATCAGAAGCTTTTTGAGAAATTTAGAGAATATAAACAAGAAGTTGAGAACCAAACCGGAAAAAGTATTAAAATCCTGCGATCTGATCGAGGAGGTGAATACTTGAGCAATGAATTCCTGGACTTCCTAAAAGAGAATGGGATTCTCTCTCAGCTGACTCCTCCATATACACCACAGCACAACGGTGTATCTGAACGGAGGAACCGCACCCTATTAGATATGGTGCGCTCTATGATGAGCACAGCTGAGTTACCTATTTCCTTCTAGGGATATGCGCTGGAGACAGCAGCATACCTATTGAATCAAGTTCCATCTAAATCTGTACCTACCACACCATATGAGATATGGAGTGGGAAGAGACTATATTTTAAACGAGTTAAAATATGGGGTTGTCCGGCCTATGTCAAAAGACAAAATCCAGACAAACTCGAGGCACGGTCAGTTCTTTGCAAGTTTGTGGGATATCCTAAGAATTCCCAAGGATATTTTTTCTACCATGCTGAAGAACAAAAAGTGTTTGTTTCTCAATATGCCACCTTTTTAGAAAAGGAATTTCTTGAAAAAGAAATTAGTGGCAAAGTGGTAGAGCTGGAAGAGGTTCCAGATACACAAACAGTAACTGAAGATTTAGTGGAACCAGAGGATTCAGTAGCTCCCAATGAACCTCAGCCTCTCCGCCGATCTAGTAGGGTTCCTCGCCAACCTGAGAGATACTACAGTTTTCTCATGGATGGTGGAAGCGAGGATTGCATCATGGAGGATGATGACCCAACTAGCTACGAGCAGGCCATCACGAGTGGGGACTCAGTGAAATGGTTGGATGCTATGCGGTCTGAGATGGAATCCATGTACACCAACAAAGTATGGACTTTGGAAGTTGCTCCTGAAGGGGTAAAACCCATTGGGAGCAAGTGGATCTTCAAGAAGAAACTTGGTGTAGATGGGAAAGCGGAGACTTTCAAAGCTAGACTTGTTGCAAAAGGTTTTCGTCAAAGACCAGGTGTGGACTATGACGAAACCTTTTCTCCAGTGGCTATGCTTAA
Source organism: Agapanthus africanus (assembly GCA_030015575.1). Classification (NCBI taxonomy): domain Eukaryota; kingdom Viridiplantae; phylum Streptophyta; class Magnoliopsida; order Asparagales; family Amaryllidaceae; genus Agapanthus; species Agapanthus africanus. The sequence goes on from JASDDO010000029.1 coordinate 295,334,891, forward strand.
ATCCATCCGGATCATGCTTGCCATCGCTGCATATCATGATTACGAAATCTGGCAAATGGATGTTAAGACCGCCTTTCTAAATGGTGATTTAGAAGAGTGCGTGTACATGACTCAGCCAGAGGGCTTCGTAGATGGTGGGAGTAGCGGGAAGGTGTGCAAGCTGCTTAAATCCATTTATGGATTAAAGCAAGCATCACGGAGTTAGAACATCTGCTTTGACGTCGTTATCAAAGAGTTTGATTTCGTCAAAAATCCAGATGAACCTTGTATCTACAAGAAGGTGGCAGAGAGTAAGGTTGTCTTCCTCGTATTGTACGTGGACGACATACTCTTGATAGGAAATGATATTCCTATGCTGCAATCGGTCAAGCTCTTCTTATCACAAAGATTCTCAATGAAAGATCTTGGTGATGCCTCCTGCATATTGGGAATTCGGATCTATAGAGATAGATCCAAACGGATTTTGGGATTGTCCCAATCCAGGTACATTGACACCATACTAAAGAGGTTTAGTATGGAAGAGTCCAAGCGTGGGAACTTGCCCACGATCTCTGGAGTCACTCTCTCCAAAGAGATGTCTCCCAAGACTGTTTTGGAGAGAGCTCGCATGCAAGGGATACCCTATGCTTCGGCAGTAGGCTCTATCATGTATGCGATGCTATGTACCAAACCCGATGTAGCATACTCACTAAGTATAGTGAGCAGGTATCAAGCTGATCCTGGAGAGAGTCACTGGACAGCTGTGAAGAGCATTCTCAAGTACTTGCGAAGGACTAGAGATATGTTCTTGGTGTATGGTAACGGAGATCTCCAAGTGGAGTCCTTTACCGATTCGAGCTTCCAGAGTGATAAGGACGACTCTAAGTCGCAGTCGGGCTTTGTCTTTACCCTTTACGGAGGGGCGGTTAGCTGGAAGAGTTCCAAGCAGGAAACCGTGGCAGACTCGACGATGGAGGCTGAATACATCGCTGCCAACGATGCTGCTAAAGAAGCTGTCTGGATCAAGAAGTTCATTACTGAACTTGGAGTGGTTCCATCCATTGAGCATCCAATACCTTTGTATTGCGATAACAATGGAGCGGTGGCTTTGGCCAAGGAACCCAGGTCCCATCAGCGGTCCAGGAATATTCTGAGGCGGTATCACCTGATCCGGGAGATAGTTGATCGCCGGGAGATCGAGGTCAGGAGAGTTGACACGAAGGACAACACGGCGGATCCACTCACGAAGGCCATTCCCCAGATACAGTTTGAGAGACTCTTCGGGATGCTCGGTATGCGATACTACAGCAGCTGGCCCTAGTGTAAGTGGGAGATTGTTAGTTGTATGTATGCCCTAGAGGCCAGTATTGTACAGATGATGTATATTATATTGGATGCTTGGACATATATAGAGATGACTTTCTTGCTCGATATGATAGTATGCTATCTGGTTGCTCTTTATCTTAACATGTACAATTGTCTCTTTATACTGTCTTATAGTTACATGTTGGTAAAGCCCTTAGGATATGTACTTGACTACCTGGACTATGATGCAGATCATACTAGTGGGGACATGGTAGTCCATAAGTACATCCTTCAAGGTCCCTAGTCGTGGGTGTATCGAGACGGGGTATCGATATACCAGTGTAGACTAGCGTATACGCTTCTCGACCCATGAGATGGGCGATGGATGATCCCATATCCATTGGTGTTTGATATCAGAGATGGTGTACGGGTGCTCAGTGGAGACTGGGTACACTGGAAGGACTCGCCGAGAACTCCCAGATGGTATTATACCTCACGTCAGATGGCAGTTCTCAGGTGACACTTGTACAGGTTAGTCTGGAGACCCGAGATCGTCATAGAGACTTGTGTGATTCCCACTGTGCTTTGATCTCCACCTTACCACGTCCATGAGGGCATGCAAAACGGTGGTCTTTGGGTACAGTCCCGAGTCACATGGAGGCAATGAGCGATAGGAGGGGTTTCGTCTCTCCCGGTATTGGGAGTTGATGTTGCGCCGTGCTCGATTGGCCGTAGCAGGGAAGTCCCTGGCCAGGGCTGATCAGAGATTTGCTGGTAAGTGTTACCAGTAGTTTCTCGACCCGTTATGAGCCTCACATCGGCACGACTTATCGGGTTATTGGGGTCTGACGTTTACCACCCCTAGACTTGATATGCGACATATCAGACGAAGAGACCGGACTGTACGGTAAGTGTTACTGGTCGGATTCGCAGGAGTGTGAGCGGGCTAGCTCGTCGATCTTCTGATCGCTCAATACCCGGGTGGCCGTTACGTTTAGCAGACCGCTTGCGGCTTGTGGGAGCTTGATATGATCATCATCTGCTACCGGCGTATTGACGAGTCTTTAGAGTCCTACACAGAAGTTTCCTGGTTCAAGCGAAACGAAATAGGAGCGCATATGAGATATGTGCAGGACCGAGAATAATGCGTGTATGTGATACCGCGTTTCATTCTCGCGATATATGTTTCGATTGGTTATATTCGATATGACCTAGTTATCGAATCATTGATTCGATAAATCGATACATTGGATTCTAGTCGGTTATGTGCGACATGACCGGATCATTGAATCAAATGTTGATTTAATGATTTAATGTATAATTATATATTTGATATATTGCATTGCATTAACTAGTATTGGTTCACTTTAAATGGATTTTCTCACTTGATGTACATGTTGTATATGTGATATACTTTTGTGCACATCTTTGTATCATGTTTGATGATGCTTGCTCATTAGGTTAAGTGTGAAGTATTAAACCATGGTTAAGAGATGATTAGGGTTTTGCCTTTTTATTTATTTATTTGTTTATTTATTTGAAAAAGGTTATGATAAGAATGGGGGTTTTTTTGTTTTAAGTTGAAGCTTCATGAAGCTTTGACTTTTGTAACCATCCTTATCTTCATGCTTAACCCTAACCCTCTCAAGTGACCATGGTTTATTCTCTACACTTAACCTAGGTTAGAACATGATAAGTATTTGATTTTATTATTCTTTTTCACAATACTTATCATATTCTTTCTTCTTCATCTCCTTCTTCTTCAAGAGAGAAAACAAGATGCCATCAATGGCAACTTGAGCATAAGTGAGTGAAATCCAATTCTAAAGTGAACCCATCTCCTATTTCTTCACCCTCTACCTCTTGCCAAGTTGATTTGGGTGTTTTCTTCACAAGTTTCACAACTTTGTGAAGTCGGAGCTTGAGCTTGTGCAACCTCGACGTAGATCGTCTTTGACACGAAGCCGACGACCTATTCCGCTCGTTTTCCCGATGAAGCCGACGAATGAGTCTAGGATTCGAAAAGGACAGCGAGAGGATCACTATGTGGAGCTAAGGAAGTGGATATCCGGATCTACAAAGGTTGTAGCTTCCGACCTTTAGTTAATTTGTTAACTAGAATCGTATTTCGCCTAGAAATCTAGTCTACGATCCGTGTTAGGGTTTCTCGGCACCAATAATTTTTGAAATTGGCATGGTTGATGCCTTGTGAGACTTCATTAGGATGCCTAGGAACCCTACATTTAAACTAACCCTAATTCATTCTCTACACTTAACTAAGGTTAGAAGATGATAAGAATGATTTCTTTTTCATTTTTTCTTTAATACTTATCATATCTTCTTCTTCTTCTTCATCTTCTTCTTCCATGAAGAAAGCTAGTGACCATCAATGGCAACTAGTGAAATCAAGTGAGAAATCCAATTCTAAAGTCTACCCACTTCCTATTTCTTCATCCTCTACCTCTTGCCAAGTTGTATAGGGTGTTTACTTCATAAGTTTTCAAAGCTTGGTGAAGTTGGAGCTTGTTCTTGTGATGCCTCGACGTAGATCATCTTCGGCATCGAACCGACGATCAAGCTCGCCCATTCTTCGATGATGCCAATGCTAGAGTCAAGGGTTCGATTTGGACAGCGGAGGGAGATCATCGCGGAGCTTAGGAAGTGGTGGACCAGATCTACAAAGGTTGTAGCCCCTTCCCTTTAGCTATATTTCCGTTTACTTACTCGCTTCGCCTATATATATCTAGTTAACGATCCGTTCTAGGGTTTCTCGGCACCGTATTTTTTAGAAATTTGCATGGGTGATGACTTGTGAGACTCCATTAGAGTGCCTAGGAACCCTACAGTGGTATCAGAGCCTAGCTAGAGCCTTAGGCGAAGTCCCGACGGAATTAGAAGTCCGATCGACCCAAAACCCCGACTTGAAATTGCTCTCTGGACTTTTTCTGAAATCGTGGTTTTTTTGAAATTAAAAATATGCAGAAAAATCAGCAGGGAATCCTAAGAATTACTGTGCAACACGTGTCCATGATTCGACAAGAGTGCGGCGGAACCGCGGCAGAAGCAAGGCTTCTGCGGCGGTTCCGCGGCAGTATAGTCACAATACCCAATACTGTTTGCACAGTAACTCCTAGTTTCTGGTGTTGGTTTTCCTGGGAATATTTTAATATTTATTCCAGAGTTTTATTTTCTGGGTTGTATTGGGAACTCAGTATATTCGATCGGACTGTCTAATTTTGTCGGTGTGTATTTCCGGGTATTTTTAGAATATGTTAAAAAGTTCGACCGGATAAAAATACCCACTTTTTCCCCTGCCGGGAAATTTCCAAGTGTTGGATTTTTCCGTAGTTTAACGACGTTCTAAGTAGTGCAAGTAACGCGATGGACCCTCTAGAAGACAACAAACCTTAACTCGATTATGTGACCGTCTTGAACTGCCCTTTGAACCTTAGGGTTTGGGGCAGTACGGCGTGCCACATGTGAGGCGTTGGCTTGACCCTTCTACGGCTGGACCGTTGGTACTGAGGCACGAACTGAATGTTGTTAGACTTATTTCATGTGTTTTGCTGTATCGGGAAAACTTAGGTGTTCGATTGTTCGATCGAAAAGTTTAGCATTTTCTATTTATCCGGAATGTGATACAATAATTGGAATTCGCAAATAGTTATGAGATAACGGAATGAATATTATAAACATAGCAGTTTAGTCTCACTTGATCGGTTGCCACGGAGTTTTGATGTGATCAAAAGTCCGTCGCAATCACGTAGCGTACGCGGATACTCGCCGGGTAAACCTAATAGACAGCCTCACCCCATAGCCCCGACCAAGTGACTGTAGGAGAACCCCGTCGCCGAAAACATCCGTTCGGGTGCTCGCGGCAGCGATGTTCCGCCTTGGTGCACTTCGTCGACGGTATCAGGGGTGCGGCCGCCTACTAAAGTTTGCGACGAGCATTCGATCAGTTTTTCGGGAATCTTGTTGAATTGCCCGACTTGATATTGAAAAGTGTTTTCGATAATGAGACTAAAATGCGGGGTTTATAATTGTTAGGCATGCGATGTCTAAGGAATTCATTTGATTAGGCATGCGATGTCTAAAGAGATTGCGGATTCCAACTGTTGTAGTTTTACACTTTCTTTTCTGTGACCGTAAGTGTAATATGTGATATCGCCGATTTCGTTGCTATATGTCAACGACAATTGGGATGTGCATATTTACTTACGTTGATGACATGTGATGTTATGTGTTGATGGATATGTTATATTGGATCGTCGTGTTTGAATAGCTGGGGTTTTTTTTATGTGAGATGAGTGTTTTTTATTTTCATTCATGTAAAAACTTGTATGTAATATTCTTTTATTGGGGCACTTCCAGGTTGCGGAAGTTATCACCGTTGATGTATATTATTTACTTTTCTGCACTAGGATAGACCCAAGGAGGGGAGCACAAGTAACCGGGTTCTGGGGTCCAGTGGGAGACCAACTCGAGGAGTCGAGTCCGGGTATCCTAACCCTAGAATTGGTAGGGTTTCTTATCGCTCTCGTAGGGGTCTAGGGGTGTGGGTTTGGCTATTCATCACGACCGTGGAATCCGTGTTTTATACTGGCTCGTATTGAAAACACGGACGTCCTAGTATATCCAATATTTCATATGATTCTTTCTGCTGCGTTATCTGTGATGTGATCATGCGATGTTCTGTGCTCTGTTCAGATAGATGTAGTATATAGTATATATGATATATTATATAGACGTTACTTATGTTTTACACCCGCGCTAGCCCTGCCCCGCTCTGCCGTCAGTTACCTAACCTAACGGTGCACGAGGGGACATCGAGGCGAATGCAGATGGCATAAGTGTACGTCATATTTAGGTAATTTAAATGATGGGATATTCATTAATGAGATTAATGAAAGAAAATAAACCTAATTGATGTTGTGGAATCGAATTTCAAAATAAAATAGTTAGCTACAGTTCTTGCTTTGCATCGTGGTGTTCCTTGTAGAACATCCTGCACCTTATTCGATAAGGAAAGGACCGAGATCCCTTCACCGGGAGTGACTCCTTTAGCAATAACTGGCAGATGCTACAACCCTCGGTTTGTCTTTGATCGCTTCTATAGTTTCCGCTTTGCACAGTGATATATATGATATATCCCGCACCTTATTCGACGAGGAAAGGGCCGACGATCCCTTCACCGGGAATGACCCCTTTAGCAAAACTAGAAAAGCCTAAAAAACATTCCATTTAAAAACCATTTGATTCCGCAACGAGATCAAGTTCAAAGCGTTAAAGGTTTTCACAAAAAACCATTCGCAACCCTCCGTCATTTTAGGAAGTAGAGTACTTAGTATTCGTGCTGTGTTTGTTGACCATAGTCAAGGCACAGTGTATGGTAGCTAAGTGATGTCTTCCTACACCGTATATGATGCGATTAGTTAGGACAGTCGCGTGACTTTGTTGACCTTAGTTAAGGGTCATGTGGGTGGGTCTAATTAATCACGAAATGACGGGTAGAACTTGACTAGTACTTATGATTTGTTCACCATAGTTAAGGTCATAGGTGCTAGGGGTAAAAACCTTTATCGGGAGTTTCAAGTGTTGAAATTTGCAATGAGATTGCATACCTTCTATATGATAGTTGGATCCCGATACCCACTGCGAGTAATTGTTACTCCTGGGAGAGTTTTGCACTTTGCAATCAGCCGATCAAGTAGGTGTCTAGAAAGGTGTCAACGGGGTTACGCCTCTGGGAAAACGAGGTTTACTGTAATTAGGTCCGTGCGAAAGCACGGGGAACCTCCCTCAAAGTACCGACACTGGCCTGGCTGAAAGATTGGCGAACTTGTAGAGTGTAATTAATCCCGGCTAGTCTTTCCTTTTAGGGTTTGAAGGAAGATTTGATAAAAAACAGTGGGAGCCATCCTGATTAGATAAAATACATAACCAATCTAATCTTGCAAGAGCGCACGCAGAGTGTTTTCTTCTCTCTCTCTCCTGGTAGCGACCATATCACGCCTTAATCAAGATAATAAACTGGATGTATTGACCGAACCCGCTTATTATTCTGAGCTGGGGAACGTTGGTCCCGCTCCAACTTATAATTGTTATAAGACAGAGCAGGAAAAAGGGAATACCAGAATTCCTATGCCGCCCAAACGAAGACAGTGCATATGATGCATCTCCTTCGGGTGTGTTCATTACAAAGGACTGTTTCTCAGTATCCTCTGCATCCTGGGTATATGATACCGGATCAGGATCCCAGATATGTAATCTGTTACATAGGGCTACAAAAAGGTAGAAAAACTGAGAACGGGTGATAAGTTTCATGAGGCAGAAAATGGGGCAAGTGTTGCAGCCAAGTCTGTTGGTCACTGTCACCCTGTATTACGAATACATTGATTCTGAACAAATGCTATTAGATACCGAACCTGATATACAAAATCATATCAATCTCTTTATTAGTAAAGAAAGGATATAATTTTGTATTGATGGATAATGTTTTGAACATTTCCTATATCAAAAGTTGATCGGTTCAGGCACGTTATCTAAAAGCATTGACGTTCTAAATCATACTACAGTTCCTCGTATACAGAACACACACAAGAAGAAGAGTTCAGAAATGAACGAATCATTCTTGAGGCATTGTAGACTAGGTCATATCAATGCGACCCGACTGGCTGAAGTTACATTTTAGATGCATATTTAAATCAGTTTGAATTTACATCTTGTGAAACTTGTCAGTCATGTCACAAAGATAAGATGACCATAGCTCTGTTTATTGGAAACAGAGGAAGAGTTAGTAAACTCTTGGGACTGATACATAATGTTGTATGTAAGGTCTCCTGTCTACACATGCCAGGACTGGTTCTTTATACTTCATTATATTCTCTGATAATCTCTCAAGATTTAGTCGTATGTTCCTGTTGAAACACAAGTCCGAACCTTTTGAGATATTTACAGAATATAAGTTAGAAGTAGAGAACCAATAACCGGGTAAAAGTATTATGTCCTATGATGAGATCAGGGAGGAGAATACTTAAGCATGGCATTCCTGGACCATTCTAAAGGAAAATGAGATTCTCTCTCAGTATTACTCCTCTGAATACACCACAGCACAACGGTGTATCGGGGCGGAGCAATCACACAATATTAGATATCGTGTGCTCTATGATGAGTATTACTGAGTTACCTATTTCCTTTTGGAAGTTATGCGCTTGAGAAGCTGCATACCTATTGAATTAGGTTCGAATCAAATCACTGCCTACCACTTCATATATGATATGGAAAGGGAAGATCCTATCTCTTAAATAAGTTAAGATTTGGGATTGTCCGGCCTATGTCAAAAGCAAAATCCGGACAAGATCAAGGCAAGGTCAGTTCTGTAGAACTGGAAAGGTTCCAGCTATACGAAACTACAGCTGAAAATTTGACAGAACCAAAGGATTCTATAGTCCCCGACGAACCTCAGCCTCTCCGCCGATCTGGTAGGGTTCCTCGCCTGCCTGAGAGATACCTCAGTTTCTCGATGACAGTGGGAGCGAGGATTGCGTCATGAGATGATGGCCCAATCAGTTTCGAGCAGGCCATCGAGAGTAGGGACTCTGTAAGAATGGCTGGATGCTTAGCCATCTGAGATGGAATTCATATACACCAACAAAGTATGGACTTTGGTTGCGATATACGAAGGGTTAAATCCCCATCAGGAGCAAGTATATCTTGAGAAGATTACTTGGTGTAGATGGACAAGTTGAGACTTTCAAAGCTAGACTTGTTAAAGGGTTTCGTCATCGACCAGGCACGAATAATGATGAAACCTTTTCCAGGGACTATGCTTAAGTCCATCCAGATCCTACTTGCCACGGCTACATACCATGACTACGATATCTGGTGGTTGGGTGCCATGACTACTTTTCTAAATAATGATTTAGAAGAGAACGTCTATAAGAACACAGCCAGAGGGCTACGTAAATAGTGGGAGCAGCGGAAACGTGTGCAAGGTGTTTTATGTGATGAAGCAGGCATCGCGGAGTTGGAACATCTGTTTTGATGAGTTAGTCAAACAATTTGACATCATCAAAATGGTAGATGAACCTTGTATACACAAAACGGTAGTAGAGAGTGAAGTGGTCATCCTCGTATTGTACGTGGACAACATACTCTTGATAGGAAAGGAATTTCCTGTGCTACGATCGGTCAATCTCCTCTTATCACATAGATTCTCCATAAAGGATCAAAGTGATACCTCCTAAATCCTGGGATTTGGATCTATGAGATAGATCTAAATAGATTTTAGGATTCTCACTAGCCATAGTGAGATAGTATCAGTTGATCCTGGGGAGAATCACTGGAAGTGTTCCAGGGTGATAAAGACGACTGAATGTCAGTCGCAGGCGTTGTCTTTACCCTCAGTAAAGGGACGGTATGTTGGAAGATTTTCAAGCTATATACCGTGACAAACTAGACGATAAAGGCTGGTAACATCGCTATTAAAGATACTACCAAAGAGGCAGTTTGGGTGTATATTGGTTCATAAGATGAACTAGGTTCCTACCATTGTGTGACAATGGAACTGTGGCTTTGGCCAAGGAACCATGGTCCCATCAGTGACCCAGACATATTCTGAGGCAGCATCACCTGATCATGGAGATAGATGATCTCCAGGGTGATCGAGGTTAGGAGAGTAGACTCAGAGGACAACACGGCAGATCCACTCACGAAGGCCTTTTCCCAAAGAGAGACTTTTAGGGGATGGTTGAGTATGCGATAATGCAACCACTGCTACAGATGTCCCTAGTGCAAGTGGGAGATTGTTAGTTATATGTATGCCCTAGAGGCCATTACTGTACATTGGATGTATATTGTGGTGGATGCTGGGACATATATAGGAAGGACTTTCTTGCTCGACATGATAGTACGCTATCTGGTTGCTCTTTGTCTTAACGTGTATACTTTCCGTCTCTCTGTTACATGTTGATAAAGCCCTTAGGATGTGTACTCGACTTCTAGGACTATGATGCAGATCATACTAGCGGGGCCTGGATAGTCCATGAGTACATCCTTGAAATGTTCCTAGTCGAGGGAATATCGAGACGGGGCATCGATATTCGAGAGTAGACTAGCGTATATCTTCTCGACCCATGCGATGGGCGATGGATGATCCCATATCCATTGGTGTTTGACATCGGAGATGGTATGCGGGTGCTCAGTAGAGACTGGGTACACTGAACGGACTCGCCGAGAACTCCCAGATGGTATTATACCTCACGTCAGATGGCAGTTCTCTGGTGACACTGGTACAGCTTAGTCTGCTGACCCGAGATCGTCATAGAGTCTTGTGTGTCTCCCACTGTGCTTTGATTTCCACCCTACCACGGCTCTACTGAGTCGTGCAAACAGGTGGTTTTTGGGTACAGTCCCGATTCACATGGAGGCAATGAGCGATAGGAGGGGATTCGTCTCTCCCGGTATTGGGGGTTGATGTTGCGCAATGCACGACTGGCCATAACAGGAAATCCCTGGCCAGGGTTGCAGTGATATACTGGTAAGAGTTATCAGTAGTTTCACGAATGTTATGGACCTCAAGTCGGCTTGACTTATCGAGCTATTGGGGTCTGACGTTTACCACCCCTAGGCGAGATATGCGACATATCAGACGAACAGACCGGACTATACGGTAAGTGTTACTGGTTGGATTCACAGGAGTGTGAGCGGGCTTGCTCGTCGATCTTCTGATCGTTCAATACCCGGGTGGCCGCTACGTTTAGCAGACCGCTTGCGGCTTATGGGTGTTTGATATGATCAACATCTGCTGCCGGCGTATTGACGAGTCTTTAGAGTCCTACACAGAGGTTTCCTGGCTCAAGCGAAACGAAATAGGAGCGCATATGAGATATGTGCGGGACCGAGAATAATGCGTATATGTGATACCGTATTCTATTCTCGCGATGAATGTATCGATTAGTTATATGATATATAACCTTGTTATCGAATCAAGGATTGATTCGATAAGCCGATACATTCGATACTAGCCGGTTATATGCGATATGACCGGATCATTGAATCAAGTGTTGATTTAATGATTTAATGCATAATTATATATATTTGATATATTACTTTGCATTAACTAGTATTGGTTCACTTTAAAAGGATTTTCTCACTTGAATTGTGCAAGTTGTATATGTGATATACTTTTGTGCACATGATTGTATCATGTTTGATGATACATGCTTATTTGGTTAAGTGTAAAGAATTAAACTATGGTTAAGTTAATGATTAGGGTTTTGTTTACTTAATTACTTATTCATTTATCTTATTCATTTATTCATTTTGGAAAATGAAAAGGATAAATGAATGGTTGCTTGTTTTGTTTTTAGTTGAACTTTCTTGAAGTTTTGACTTTGTCTCCATTCTTGTCTTATACTTAACCCTAACCATTTAAACTAACCCTAATTCATTCTCTACACTTAACTAAGGTTAGAAGATGATAAGAATGATTTCTTTTTCATTTTTTCTTTAATACTTATCATATCTTCTTCTTCTTCATCTTCTTCTTCCATGAAGAAAGCTAGTGACCATCAATGGCAACTAGTGAAATCAAGTGAGAAATCCAATTATAAAGTCTACCCACTTCCTATTTCTTCATCCTCTACCTCTTGCCAAGTTGTATAGGGTGTTTACTTCACAAGTTTTCAAAGCTTGGTGAAGTTGGAGCTTGTTCTTGTGATGCCTCGACGTAGATCATCTTCGGCATCGAACCGACGATCAAGCCCGCCCATTCTTCGATGATGCCAATGCTAGAGTCAAGGGTTCGATTTGGACAGCGGAGGGAGATCATCGTGGAGCTTAGGAAATGGTGGACCAGATCTACAAAGGTTGTAGCCCCTTCCCTTTAGCTATATTTCCGTTTACTTACTCGCTTCGCCTATATATATCTAGTTAACGATCCGTTCTAGGGTTTCTCGGCACCGTATTTTTTAGAAATTTGCATGGGTGATGACTTGTGAGACTCCATTAGAGTGCCTAGGAACCCTACAGTTACATGTTGTTTTCTTGTATTGTTTTGGGGTATTATATGGTTTGGTTTTAAAAGAAAAAGAAAAGGGTTAAAAAAAGAGAATGATTGGAGAGAGAAAAGGAGGGTGAGAATAAGAGAGAGTGAGAGTAGGAGAGAGAAAGGGCAGCCATTCTTTTCCCCTCCCCATTATTTACTTCATTTTCCTCCTCAACTCAACTCCCTCCACCTCTACCCTAAGATCCATCTCCAAATATTCATCAAAACCCTAATCCCCTTTCATTAAAAATGACCCCCTCTTCATCCTCTACAAAATGGAAAAGCAAAGTTTGATTTTGGAGACTTTGGTCGAGCTAGGGTTTTCTTGAGATGCCCAAGTGAGGTATATCTTCTTCCAATTAGTTAGTTTTGAGTTTTCTTGTATTTTAGTTTAGTTTAGAATTCGTTTAGTGGTGGATTTGTGAACTTAGGAATTCAAGAGAAGGGTTTGAGTGTTGTTTGGAATTGATGATGAGTAGTGGTTGTTAATAAGACTTGAGTGGTGTTTATTTGACCTAGAACAGAGAATAGAACCCAAACACGACTTAGAACTTTTCTGACATCGGTTAAATTGACAGTTTAAGGTAGCATTATGGAATCTGGAGTAATCCGGGGGCACTAAAAATAATTTAGCAAGGACGGGGAGGTAAGCAGGTGATTGTGAGTGTGACAATGAAACCCTAGCCCCAACACCCAAACCCAGGCCGCAGATTTATTCTTCCTAGCCAAAATTTATGGCCAGGGTGGGGTGGAACCCCTTCATGTTTGGTCCATATCTTGTTCTCCAGTAAACTAGACCATGTATATGTGCAACTTTGGCTAGTTTGACCTAAGTCAAAATCTGGGGGCATATTAGTGTGATTTTGGATATGTTTTCGGTATTTTGAGATGCTCATTTTTGATATTTGGATTCGTATTTGGTTGTTGGATGTTTGTACATCAACAACTAGGGATAATTGGTTGGTTTTGCATGCGTGGGCTATAAGTTCTAACCTATAGGCGATCCGTGTGCCGTTTCGGTTTTCAGAACTTGATTTTAATAGCGTTGCGATATGTGTTATGATTGTAGGTACCTTCGCATGGATTCCGAGATGACAGGGCATGGCGTCATCGACTTTGGCAAGCAAAAAGCAAGGTGAGTGGATCTGTATCCACGGGGGAAGTCGAGTGGATGGCGTATAGCACCCCCGCAAGTCTTTGATGGAAACCGATTCATAGTAATGGTTAAATAAACCTTTAATAGAAAACTAGATAGAGTTAAAAGGTAGTTAGATAACCATAATTGAAACTAAAGTATAGTTAGAAGCGATATGATACGGCTAGTATGTGATGACGAGACTTGAGGATGATATTTGATGATATTGCCGTTTAGGGTACTATAGGACTAAATAGTCGACGTAGATGTGTCATCCGAACCATACCTATTTCCAAACTGAAGAATCATATGCATCTTTTAAACAGACACCTTGAGGGGCGTTACGGATTTTCAAACGATATCTTGTCTTTAAAAACACCGTAGCCCCTACTTTTAAAACTACGATTCGCATCTTTCAAAAACTGTTTGTATGGTTCGGGTGTGCATGTTAGCTTAGATACTTATGCTTATAGTAAAGGTATAATGTATTTGTAAAATTGATCTTTGTGAGATATAAATGCGATGAAAAGAGAATACGATTTGACATGTGATATGATGATATGTTGGTATACGGATGCGAGTCGATTGAGATGATTGATACCTTGCCGGTCCCCTGATATGAGATTGTTATTGATATGACCTGGGACATAGGTATATAGATAAATTTATATATGTTGTGAATCGTGAGTGATAGCCGTACGAGACGTTAGGTCCGTACCCTCCTCGTCTTATAGGTTGATAGGATCCCTGATAGCTTAATGCCACCGTACGATGATTTTCCATACGTGATGAGTTTGACTTGAGGTTTGATCCATACCCTTGACTAGAGGATGCCGTATGATGGATTATACCGTACGTGATGTTGTGAGGCTGGATACCGATTGATAGATTCACCGACTCGATCATGTTAGATATGCATACCTTATAACTTTTAGCTGACGATTTACCTTATGCTGCATTCATGTTATTCATATTGCATTACTTATACCTATGCTAGTACACCTGCACCATTATCGATGATGCGTATATTACACTTACACTGATTTGCCGGCTCACACAATTCATCATCGATAATTGCCATGTCACTACACAGTAGAGTTGCTGCATCATGATATGACTCCTTGCTATGTTCACATCATTACGATATGACGCATGATATACTAATATTGTCACATCACTGTTCCATGTTTCAAGATACACGGTTATGCTTATATTTCTATCATATGTCGCATACATCATGCTTTATGATTTTACGCATTGAGATATGCTGTTTTCATGAGATTTCTGGATTTGAGAACCGTGGTCATTTTAAAAGAAAGTATGTATTGTTTTAAAAACCCGGTTTCTCTTGATATGATATTTCAGTGCGTCCACCATGTGTTTTCTCAGTTCTGAGACGTGTGACATGTGAAACCCGATTTGAGGAGCTGGATGAGGCCGATTGCGGGTACATGGTGGACCGGTATGGTACCTCGAGGCAAGAAAGAGATGTTGTGCAGTAGACGGTGAGCCTGACAGAGGGACTACTACCTACCGGTGATAGTATTTGGGCTCGGTGGATATCCGGAGGATACCGACCGGAGTCGAGAGATGATATGGGCCGATCCGGACTGACGGAGCCCGTGGGCCGATCCGGACTGACGGAGCCCGAGATATGAGGATTTACGTGTCGATGCTTGACACGGGTTTCATGATGTTTTCGAGTGTCGATGCTGGACACTCAGGTTCCATGATTTGTTTTGTCGCGAGGGACACACGTTGATTTATATCCTCATATTTTCATGCTTATGCTTTTATGATATTTACATGCATGATGTTGTTATGTCATTGGTTGACACGTGGAGGGGATCCACTTGCATACATACATTGATTATATTGTTGGATGATATCCACATGCTTATAGATATTGATTATCTTGTTGGCACATATACAGACCCGGTCATCCTAGATATCATAGTATTACCTTTATGATACAGTTGATCTAGGAGTCGTTGTTTATTCGATTTCTACTTGTTGATGTTTTTCTACTGACGAGTTGGCAACTCACCCCCGTTGTGCCACAGTTCTTGCAGGTTGACCACTTGGATCAGTAGCGGCATCGCTGGCATACAGTTGCTTTCGGGTGATTTCTTTGGTAGGTGGGACATTTGTATCGTACCCACTCTTATATTTATATTTCATATTGTATCTAGTCAACTCCATCAATCAAATTTAGTAATTGTATAAGAAATGAGGCTTAGCAAGACTTGTAGTTGCGATACTTGAGCGATGGGTTTTATGTTCGTATTTGGGGTTGATGTCTTGCTTATTTATTTATCTTTTGTGGTGAACTTCATCGTTGGGTATCGTATACTTATATATACTGGCTTGGGTGGTTGTATTATGCCGTTTGGCGAAGTGCTAGCTTCTGCTTGGGGATGCCTTTATTATTATTATGTATTTGTGGTTTTGGATCAAAAAAATACAAAGGAGGTGCTGCCCAAATTTTTAAAAGACGAAACATGTTTTCAAACTAGAAATTTTCACTTGCAATTTTTATGTCCCTTTTCTATGCATTAAGAAAACTTGATTTCCTTATACCTTTATTTCAAAACTTCACCTCTTTTATTTTCTTAAAAAGGTTTAGATTGCTGGGTTTCAGCTTACTTGAATTACGTTACGCTTTTAGACGTCGCGTGATTCAAGTGCTGGTCACGAGCTAATATTTCGGGTCGTGACAACCATGCATTTATAGTAAGATTGTAGCAAGAACTGTGGAATTCCTCATTGAGTACGTGGATTGCATTCTCTTGACAGGAAATGACATTCCTATGCTACAATCAGTCAAAGGATTCTTGTTACAGAAGTTCTTCATGAAAGACCTGGGTGATACCAACTACAATCTGGGGATCCAGATCTATCGTGATAGATCAAAGAGGATAGTGGGACTTTCACAGTCAAGGTAAAACAACACCATACTAAAAATATTTAGTATGGATGATTCTAAGCACGGTAATCTACCGGCTTGTCATGGAATCACCCTCTCCAAAGAGATGTCTTTCAAAACTGATTTGGAAAGGGCTCGCATGTTTATTATACCTTGCGCTTCTGCGGTAGGCTCTATAATGTATGTGATGTTTTGTACCAGACCAGATGTAGCTTATGCACTGAGCGTGGTAAGCCGGTATCAGTCAAACCCAAGGGAGAAGCACTGGGAAGCAGTAAAGAACATTTTCAAGTACCTGAGAAGGACTAAGGAGATGTTATTGGTATATGGCAGAAAAGGACCTCCAGATCGAGGCCTTTGCTAACTCCAGCTTCCAGAGTGATAAGGATGACTCCAAGTCTATGTCAGATTATGTCTTTACCCTCAGTGGAGGGGCGGTCTATTGGAAGATCTCCAAGCAGGACACCGTTGCAGACTCGACGATGGAAATGGAGTAGTTCACTACATGAGACGCCGCAAAAGAGGCAGTCTGGATATGGAAGTTCTTAATTGAACTTCAGGTGGTTCCTTCCATTTGTTGGTCCATTACTTTAGTGTTGTGACAACATACGGCGCTATAGCTTTAAGGAAGGAACCCAGGTCCCATCAGAGATCCAGACATATCTTGAGACGGTACCACCTGATCAGGGAGATCATTGATCCCCAGGAGATCGAGGTGAGGAGAGTAGATACGGAGATAAACACTGCAGATCCACTCACAGAGGCCATCACTCAGACAGTGTTCGAGAGGCTATTCAAGATCTTCGGTCTGCGATATGCCAGTATATGGCCTTAGTGCAAGTGGGAGATTATTAGTGATATATGCCCTATAGGCCATTATTGTATCATACTGGATTGTATATTACTTAATAGGAGATTGGGATATACACGGATATAGTAACAATCTTACTCGAAATGGTAGTATGCTACCTGATTTGTTTCTACCTCAATATGTGCATGTGCTTTTTAAGCATATCGCTTATACATATTGGTAGAGCCCTTAGGATCTTTGCTTGATTACCAGCGTTGTGATGGCAATCACACTAGTGGGGGCTGGGTAATCTATAAGCACATCCAATACAGGTTTCTAGTCATAGGATTATCAAGACGGTGCATCGATACTCTACAATAGACTAGTGTATATGCTTCTCATCCCAGCAGGGGAGATGGTCTGTCCCACGGCCATCAGTATGTCGTACTGGAGATAGTATGCAGGTGCTCATTAGGTTATGAGTACACTGGACAGGACTCGTCGAGAACTGTTGGTGGGTATTATACCTATCTGTAAGTCCACGTTGCGACCCCCGGTTCTTACGGGGAGGCGGAAACGGTATAAAAATCAAATTTTTAGCGCAAGGGGCAACATGGACTAAGCAAAGTCGGGATCTTTAGCTAAACTAAAACTAGCATACAAGCTAAAGAAAGTTAGCTACTCGGATGAGGATGGTTATACCTAAACTTGAACTCCTTCTTCTTCAAACTTTTGTAGAGGTTGATGGTTCTCTTCTTGTCGCCTTCTTCCGTCGAAGATGGATCCACCTCGAAGGTTCGACCTTTGGGCTCTTCCTCGATCTTTGAGTGAACTAGGGTTTCCGGCTTGCTAAACCTTGAACCTAGAATGAGTAGAGAGAGTCTAAGGGGTGCTTTTCTTTTTAAAGAGAAGGATTCTCAACACATGAGAAGGTTTCTCTTTAGCTAGAGGAAGAAGAAGATGAAGTGAAGAGAGAGAATGAATATGATAGAATGAGCTATCCTTTTTCTTTCTTGCAACCATAATGCAAAAGAAAAAGAATTATCAATAATAATAATAATGAAAATGAAAAGGTTGATGGAAAGTTTTAGAATGACCATTATCATTTCAAACATTAAATGAATTTGCTAGAATCAAAGAGCATCTTTCTTTTGTAATGATGATGGTCAAAACTTCAACCATGGTCAACAAGTCAACCATGGTCAACAAGTCAACAAAAACCAACCATGACAAAATTTCATTTTATTATATATTATTAATTGATATAATACAAATCCATTAGGGTTTGGAAAAAGACGACTGTCAACTGTGCATACGCACCCGTTCCGAAACCCTAATGAAAGTCATCTTCCTCTTCCTCAAATAACCGTGCATACACACCTGCATCCTTATTCCGAGGAACATGAATACGGAGATAAAAGCAACCCCAAAAACATATACCAGTATCTGACTCAAACCAGAGCCAGCCAGTAATATCCGTCCGGACTCTAAACGTGCACAAGTGCGCGGATGAGAACGAACCCTGTCGCAAAACCATGCGACCTCTACTCTGTTTTGCCCAGAGGCGAATACCCTCTGTGTGGGACTCTAAAGACTCGACACTACGCTGGCAGTGGGTTTAACCACAGACCGCAAGCGGCACTAGCTGTGCGTAACGGTCCCCAGGTAGATGTCGACAAGAAGGCTGACGAGGTGAAACCCTATCTGAACTCCTACTGAGTCTGAATGTGACAGTCTCCGTACAGTCCGGTCTGTTCGTATGATACATCGCATGTCGGGCCTAGGGGGCGGTAAAACGTCAGTCCCCCAATAGCGGTACAAGTCGTGTCGGAGTGAAGCCCAAAACACCCTGAGATAACACTGGAAACCTACCAGTATATCTCGCTTGCCCTGGCCAGGGACTACTCGTGTAATGGCTCTCCTAGACACAGCGCGATGTCAACCCCTAATACCGGGAGAGTCGAATCCTGTCTAACCGTCACTGCCTCCAAGTGCTTCGGGACTGCACCCAACCACCACCTGTTTGCACGACTCCTTTGAGCCGTGGTAGGGTAGTGATCAAAGTGCAGTGGGAACACACTCGAGGCGAAGTGCCAGTGTCAAGTCAGCGGACTAAGCTGTACTCATGTCACCTGGGAACTGATAACTGACGATAGGTATAGTACCAACCTGTCAGTTCCCGACGAGTCCTGTCCAGTGTACTCGTAACCTAACGAGCACCCGTATACTATCTCCAGTACGACGTACTGATGGCTGTGGGACAGACCATCTCCCATACTGGGATGAGAAGCGCATACGCTAGTCTACTCCGGAGTATCGATGCCCTGTCTCGATAGTCCTACGACTAGGGACCTGTATAAGGATGTGCTTATAGATTACCCAGCCCCCACTAGTGTGACTGCCATCACAACGCTGGTAATCAAGCAAAGATCCTAAGGGCTCCACTAATGCGTATAAGTGATATACTGAAATAAACACAAGTACACATTGAAGTAGAAACAAACCAAGTAGCATACTACTATATTGAGCAAGATTGTTTATACAAGGTGAATATCCCAAGCTTCCATCAAGTAATATACAAACTAGTATGATACAGTAATGGCCTCTAGGGCATATACACTAACAATCTCCCACTTGCACTAAGGCCATGTACTGGCGTATCGAAGACCTATCATCTCGATCAGCCGCTCGAACTGAGTCTGGGGTAAGGCCTTGGTGAATGGATCTGCAGTGTTCTCTTCTGAAGCAACCCTCCGAACCTCGATCTCCTTGCGATCCACGATCTCCCTGATCAGGTGATACCGCCTCAAGATGTGCCTGGATCTCTGATGGGACCTGGGTTCCTTTCCTAAAGCTATAGCCCTGTTGTTGTCGCAATACAAAGGTACTGGGTCAACAATGGACGGAACCACCTGAAGTTCTTTTAAGAACTTCCTCATCCAGACAGCTTCTTTTGCGGCATCAGATGCAGCGATGTATTCCGCTTCCATAGTCGAGTCTGCAACGGTTTCCTGTTTGGAACTCTTCCAACACACCGCCCCTCCATTGAGGGTAAAGACAAAACCCGACATGGACTTGGAATCATCCTTGTCACTCTGGAAGCTGGAGTCAGCAAAGGCCTCGATCTGGAGGTCTTTTCCGCCATACACCAAGAAAATCTCCTTAGTCCTTCTCAGGTACTTGAGAATGTTCTTTACTGCTATCCAATGTTTCTCCCCAGGGTTTGACTGATACCGGCTTACTACACTCAGTGCATAAGCTACATCCGGTCTGGTACACAACATCGCATACATTATAGAGCCTACCGCAGAAGCGTAGGGTATAATAGACATGCGATCCCTCTCCAAATCAGTCTTGGGAGACATCTCTTTAGAGAGGGTGATCCCGTGACAAGCCGGTAGGTTACCGCGCTTGGAATCTTCCATACTGAATCTTTTCAGTACGGTGTCGATGTACCTGGACTGTGAAAGTCCTAATATCCTCTTGGATCTATCACGATGGATCCGGATCCCCAGGATGTAAGAGGCATCACCCAGGTCTTTCATGGAGAACCTGTGTGACAAGAAACCCTTGACAGATTGTAGCATAGGAATGTCATTTCCTATTAAGAGAATATCATCCACGTATAAAACAAGGAATACTACAGTTCTCGCTACAAATCTACTATAGATGCATGGTTCATCTGGATTTTTGATAAAGTCAAATTCCTTGACCGTCTCATCAAAACAGATGTTCCAACTCCGCGACGCCTGCTTTAGTCCATAAATGGACTTAAGCAACTTGCACACCTTTCCGCTGCTCCCACTCTGAATGAAACCCTCTGGCTGATCCATATAGACACACTCCTCTAAATTTCCATTTAGAAAAGCGGTTTTTACGTCCATCTGCCAAATCTCATAATCGTGGAAGGCAGCAATGGCAAGAAGGATCCGAATGGATTTCAGCATAGCTACTGGAGAAAAGGTTTCGTCATAGTCCAAGCCAGGTCTTTGACGGAAACCCTTTGCTACAAGTCTAGCTTTATAGGTCTCAACCTGTCCATCTACACCAATCTTCCTTTTGAAGATCCACTTGCATCCTACGGGTTTTACCCCGTCTGGAGCAATGTCCAACGTCCATACTTTGTTGGTGTACATGGACTCCATTTCGGTCCGCATTGCATCCAGCCATTTTACCGAGTCAACGCTCTGAATGGCCTGCTGGAAGCTAGTAGGCTCATCATAATCTATGATGCAATCCTCTCTATCCCCGTCTATGAGAAAACCGCAGTATCTCTCGGGCGGATGAGACTGCCTACTACTCCTACGGAGCGGCATAGGAATGTCGTGTTCTTTTGAACCCTCTGGTTCCACTAAGCTTTCAGTAATAGTCTGAGGTTCTGGAATTTCATCCAGTTCTACTGCGCTCCCACTTATCTGATTTTCCAAAAACTCAGTTTCCAAGAAGTGGGCATGACGAGAAACAAGGACTTTTTGCTCCTCTGCGTAATAGAATAGATACCCCTTGGAGTTCTTTGGGTATCCCACAAACTTGCACTGTACTGAGCGTGCCTCGAGCTTGTCCGCATGCTGCTTTTTTACAAAAGCCGGACATCCCCATGTCTTAAAGGCTTTAAGACAGGGTTTCTTCCCACTCCACATCTGATATGGTGTGGTAGGCACAGTCTTAGTAGGAACTTGGTTCAAGAGATGTGCAGCTGTTTCTAGTGCATATCCCCAGAAAGATCGCGGTAACTCAGCCTTACTCATCATGGAACGAACCATATCCAATAGGGTTCGATTCCTCCTTTCTGATACACCGTTATGTTGCGGAGTGTATTGAGGAGTACGCTGAGAGAGAATACCATTCTCTTTTAAATAGTCCAGGAACTCGGCACTCAAGTATTCACCACCTCGATCCGATCTTAGGATCTTGATACTTTTGCCTGTTTGTTTTTCAACTTCATTCTTGTAATCCCGAAATATCTCAAAGGCCTCGGATTTGTGCTTCATTAAGAAGACATGTCCATACCTAGAGAAATCGTCTGTGAAAGTAATGAAGTATGAATAACCGCTTCTCGCATGTGTAGACATTGGACCACACACGTCACTGTGTATGAGTCCTAAGAGCTCGCTCGCTCTTTCTCCGTGTCCAGTGAACGGAGTCTTTGTCATCTTTCCCATGAGACAAGATTCATAAGTGGCATAAGACTGATACTCGAACGGATTCAAGTATCCTTCTTTATGTAACTTAGTCAACCGTGTCTCATTGATGTGACCCAGTCTACAATGCCATAAGAAAGCCTGATTGATATCTGGAGACTTTCTTTTGTGTGTATTCTGGATATTGAAAATCTGTGGTTGGTTTAATACGTATATACCATTGCTCAGTGTACCTGACCCAATCAGAACTTGATTAAGGTGAATGTTTACAACATTACTTACAAACGCAAATTCATAACCTTCTTTAGAAACCAAAGATACAGAAATGATATTACAAGTTGCGTTGGGTACAAAAAAGCAATTACGCAAAACCAAAACATGCCCATCTGTCATTCCCAGGTGATAGTCCCCCACGGCTTTAGCATCCATGCTAGCTCCGTTCGCAACTCTGAGGGTCATGTCACCTGCCTTCAAAAACCTACGGTTTCTCAACGCCTGCAAAGAATTACAGATATGAGATCCTGATCCGGTATCCAATACCCAGGAAGTAGAGTTTATAGAAAGACAGTTTTCAATAACATACACACCTGAAGCTGAAGCCGCAACCTGCTTCAGTTCCTGTGTCCTGGCTTTCCAAGCCCTGCAATCTTTCTTCCAGTGTCCACTCTTATGACAATAGAAGCACTCTTCCTTTCCAATAAGCTTCCCCGCAATCTTTGTTGCCTTTTCCTTTCCCTTCGTACCCACTTTACTAACACCGCCTCTTGGTTTGGCGGGGGCTTTCTTCCTCTTTCCCTTGGCTTTCGCCTTGGACCTAGAGGAAGAAGATCCTCCTACAAACAAAGCGGGTGTATCCCTACCCTTCTGTAGGGTGCCCTCTGCGCTCCTCAGCAGGTTGAGGAGTTCTGAAAGTTCAACTTTCTTTTCTTGCAAGTTGAAATTCAGTATGAACTGGGCGTAAGTGGATGGAAGGGACTGGAGAATTATATCCGTATAGAGTTCACTGTCCAACGTGGTCCCAAGTTCTGCGAGCTCCTCAGTGTAGCCAATCATCTTAAGCACGTGGTCCGCTACCGATGATCCGACGGCCAACTTTGTCGAAAATAACTTCTTCGACACTTCGTATCTTGCGATACGAGACTGCTCTCCATACAGTTCTTTTGTATGAAGAAATATGGATTCCAAATCCATATTCTCATGCCTCCTCTGATGGTCATTGTCCATCGAGGCAAGTACGAGGCACCTGGCCTTCGCGCTGTCAATCTCCCAAGTCGTACGGATTTCCTTATCCGCGACGCTGGAGGTGGGACCTGGGACGGGGGGAGCTTTGGTGGTAGGAAGATACCCCAGCTTGTCGTAAGCGATTGCCAATTTGACATTCCTGAGCCAATCTTTGTAGTTTGGCCCTGTCAGTATGTTCTTATCTAGAAGTAACTTAAGTCCAGTCATTTCGATTTGGTCGCTGCAGGTGGAGAGAAGAAACACTTAGCACGATGCTCTTGCAAGTTTAGAATGGTTTTTAATTTGTCTAAACAGGATGGCTCCCACTGTCTCTCGAATCCCTCCTCAAACCACAAAGGAAGAATTAGCCGGGATCAATCCCACCGTACAATACTTGCTTAACCGTTCAGCCAGGCCAGTGTCGGTACTTCGAGGGAGGTTTTCCAACGCTTTCGCGAAGTTCCTTAATTTAAGAACCTCTTTTCCCTGGGGGCGTAGCCCCGCTAACACCTTTCTAGGCACCTACTAGGTTTATAGCATTGATCGTTTAGTGAGAAATTTCCCGAGGAGTAGCATATACTCACAGTAGGATCGGGATCCAAATATCATCGCGTGACGAAAATGAAGGAATCCTACCATAATCATCACACTCCAAATGGTATGCAAATCTAGCAAGTTTCAGTACTTATGAAACTCCCGATGTGGATTTTTGCCCCATGCTCTTATGACCTTGACTAAGGCCAACAAATCATAAGTCACATGTCAAGTTCTTCCCGTCGTTATCCAGGTTAATTTGAACCCACCCGTATGTACCCTTGACTATGGCCAACAAGGCAATACGACTGTCCCAAACCAACGCATTCTATCTATGCAACATATGAATACCCAGCAGCTACCAAACACTGTGCCTTGACTAAGGCCAACAAACACAGCTTGAATACTGTTGAATATTCATATGAAACGACGGAGGGCTACGGATGGTTTTGGTAAAACCGTGAACGTAGTGAACTTGATATAATCGATGGAACGAGATAGCTTTTAGAAGGAGTGGCTCAAGCACCGCATTTAAAAGTTAGTTTTGAAAAGAACCGAGTGGTTTTCCGAAAGTGTTCCATCGACTTAAACTTGGTTTATTATCTTGCATTAGTTCTTTTAATGCGTGATATTCTTGCATTAGTTCTTTTAATGCGTCCCATCATTTAATCCTACCATTGCAGAAAACAACCAAAATATGACGTACGCTTATGCCATTCGCATTCGCCACGGGGTCCCGTCATCACTCGTTAGGTTACTTAACTAACGACAGAGCGGGAGCTGGGCTAGCGCGGCTGTAAAACATAAGCAACGCCTAAATAGAAAGCAATGATAGACATTACAGATCACAGATGAATACATTGGATATACTAGCAATCCGCAATCCTTTCGAGCCTGCAATGAAAAGCGGATTACACGGTCGCGGTGAATAGCCAAATACCCCACCCAAGACCCCTACGGGTGCGGCAAACTACCCGCCAAGTACCCGGCAGTTTGTGCACCCCTCCATGGGTCTATCCTAGGAGCAAAACAGTAAAAAGAATTATACAATGACGGCTACAACCCCGACCCGGTTGTGCGGCCAAACAAATAATAATTATTACATCAATTTACATTTACAATGAATGAAAGAAAAACAAAAGCTCATCTCACATCCACCCCGGATATTCACCCGCGACAGTCCAACACATTCATATACACAATCCAATATCAAACACAGATCATGTATAACCCCGACTAATCGACCTATAGCGATTAGCCGATGTTCAATACATGCAAACATCACAGATATAACCATCATAGTCAAAGTGCAGTGAAGTTCGGAAAAATACGGAATTATAGGACCCCAAAAGTGAATTTCAGTTCTGGAAAATCTGGGCACATATAATATATTTTAAAAATCCCAAAACCAACACAGACACACACTGCACGAAAAACGATGCACAGAAGACGACAAACCGCGGCGCTTCCGCGGCACATGCCTACCTCGTGCGGCGGAAGCGCGGCGGTTTGAACGAATCACTGCATCGTTTTTCTTGGGTGTTCACACAAAACCCTGAGCCGAATTTACAAGTGTAAAGTATTTCATTTAGAGCAGAAAAAATTTCAACAGAAACTTAGGGTTTTGTTTTTCCGGTTTTGTGATTTTTTTCGGTTCCGAACTTCGTTACACTTCACTACCAAGCTAGTTTAAGTTTAGTTAGTCTCTGATACCACTATAAGTCCACGTTGCGACCCCCGGTTCTTACGGGGAGGCGGAAACGGTATAAAAATCAAATTTTTAGCGCAAGGGGCAACATGGACTAAGCAAAGTCGGGATCTTTAGCTAAACTAAAACTAGCATACAAGCTAAAGAAAGTTAGCTACTCGGATGAGGATGGTTATACCTAAACTTGAACTCCTTCTTCTTCAAACTTTTGTAGAGGTTGATGGTTCTCTTCTTGTCGCCTTCTTCCGTCGAAGATGGATCCACCTCGAAGGTTCGACCTTTGGGCTCTTCCTCGATCTTTGAGTGAACTAGGGTTTCCGGCTTGCTAAACCTTGAACCTAGAATGAGTAGAGAGAGTCTAAGGGGTGCTTTTCTTTTTAAAGAGAAGGATTCTCAACACATGAGAAGGTTTCTCTTTAGCTAGAGGAAGAAGAAGATGAAGTGAAGAGAGAGAATGAATATGATAGAATGAGCTATCCTTTTTCTTTCTTGCAACCATAATGCAAAAGAAAAAGAATTATCAATAATAATAATAATGAAAATGAAAAGGTTGATGGAAAGTTTTAGAATGACCATTATCATTTCAAACATTAAATGAATTTGCTAGAATCAAAGAGCATCTTTCTTTTGTAATGATGATGGTCAAAACTTCAACCATGGTCAACAAGTCAACCATGGTCAACAAGTCAACAAAAACCAACCATGACACAATTTCATTTTATTATATATTATTAATTGATATAATACAAATCCATTAGGGTTTGGAAAAAGACGACTGTCAACTGTGCATACGCACCCGTTCCGAAACCCTAATGAAAGTCATCTTCCTCTTCCTCAAATAACCGTGCATACACACCTGCATCCTTATTCCGAGGAACATGAATACGGAGATAAAAGCAACCCCAAAAACATATACCAGTATCTGACTCAAACCAGAGCCAGCCAGTAATATCCGTCCGGACTCTAAACGTGCACAAGTGCGCGGATGAGAACGAACCCTGTCGCAAAACCATGCGACCTCTACTCTGTTTTGCCCAGAGGCGAATACCCTCTGTGTGGGACTCTAAAGACTCGACACTACGTTGGCAGTGGGTTTAACCACAGACCGCAAGCGGCACTAGCTGTGCGTAACGGTCCCCAGGTAGATGTCGACAAGAAGGCTGACGAGGTGAAACCCCATCTGAACTCCTACTAAGTCTGAATGTGACAGTCTCCGTACAGTCCGGTCTGTTCGTCTGATACATCGCATGTCGGGCCTAGGGGGCGGTAAAACGTCAGTCCCCCAATAGCGGTACAAGTCGTGTCGGAGTGAAGCCCAAAACACCCTGAGATAACACTGGGAACCTACCAGTATATCTCGCTTGCCCTGGCCAGGGACTACTCGTGTAATGGCTCTCCTAGACACAGCGCGATGTCAACCCCCAATACCGGGAGAGACGAATCCTGTCTAACCGTCACTGCCTCCAAGTGCTTCGGGACTGCACCCAACCACCACCTGTTTGCACGACTCCTTTGAGCCGTGGTAGGGTAGTGATCAAAGTGCAGTGGGAACACACTCGAGGCGAAGTGCCAGTGTCAAGTCAGCGGACTAAGCTGTACTCATGTCACCTGGGAACTGATAACTGACGATAGGTATAGTACCAACCTATCAGTTCCCGACGAGTCCTGTCCAGTGTACTCGTAACCTAACGAGCACCCATATACTATCTCCAGTACGACGTACTGATGGCTGTGGGACAGACCATCTCCCATACTGGGATGAGAAGCGCATACGCTAGTCTACTCCGGAGTATCGATGCCCTGTCTCGATAGTCCTATGACTAGGGACCTGTATAAGGATGTGCTTATAGATTACCCAGCCCCCACTAGTGTGACTGCCATCACAACGCTGGTAATCAAGCAAAGATCCTAAGGGCTCCACTAATGCGTATAAGTGATATACTGAAATAAACACAAGTACACATTGAAGTAGAAACAAACCAAGTAGCATACTACTATATTGAGCAAGATTGTTTATACAAGGTGAATATCCCAAGCTTCCATCAAGTAATATACAAACTAGTATGATACAGTAATGGCCTCTAGGGCATATACACTAACACTATCATCGGGTAGCAGTTCCCAGGTGATATGAGTATAGCTTAGTCCGTCGACTTGACAATGCTACTTCTCCTCGAGTGTGTTCCCATTGTACTTTGATTACTACCCTACTACGACTCAAAGGAGTCGTGCAAACAGGTAGTAGTTGGGTGCAGTCCCGAAGCACTTGGAGGTGTTAGTTGTATGTATGCCCTAGAGGCCAGTATTGTACAGATGATGTATATTATATTGGATGCTTGGACATATATAGAGATGACTTTCTTGCTCGACATGATAGTATGCTATCTGATTGCTATTTATCTTAACATGTACACTAGTCTCTTTATACTGTCTTATAGTTACATGTTGGTAAAGCCCTTAGGATTTGTACTTGACTACCTAGACTATGATGCAGATCATACTAGTGGGGACATGGTAGTCCATAAGTACATCCTTCAAGGTCCCTAGTCGTAGGTGTATCGAGACGGGGCATCGATATACCAGAGTAGACTAGCGTATACGCTTCTCGACCCATGTGATGGGCGATGGATGATCCCATATCCATTGGTGTTTGACATCAGAGATGGTGTACGGGTGCTCAGTGGTCACTGGGTACACTGGACGGACTCGCCGAGAACTCCCAGATGGTATTATACCTCACGTCAGATGGCAGTTCTCAGGTGACACTTGTACAGGTTAGTCTGTAGACCCGAGATCGTCATAGAGTCTTGTGTGATTCCCACTATGCTTTGATCTCCACCTTACCACGTCCATGAGGGCATGCAAAACGGTGGTCTTTGGGTACAGTCCCGAGTCACATGGAGGCAATGAGCGATAGGAGGGGTTTCGTCTCTCCCGGTATTGGGAGTTGATGTTGCGCTGTGCTCGATTGGCCGTAACAGGTAAGTCCCTGGCCAGGACTGATCAGAGATTTGCTGGTAAGTGTTACCAGTAGTTTCTTGACCCGTTATGAGCCTCACATCAGCACGACTTATCGGGTTATTGGGGTCTGACGTATACCACCTCTAGACTTGATATGCGACGTATCAGACGAAGAGACTTGACTGTATGGTAAGTGTTACTGGTCGGATTCGCAGGAGTATGAGCGGGCTAGCTCGTCGATCTTCTGATCGCTCAATACCCGGGTGGCCGTTACGTTTAGCAGACCGCTTGCGGCTTGTGGGTGCTTGATATGATCATCACCTGCTACCGGCGTATTGACGAGTCTTTAGAGTCCTACACAGAGGTTTCCTGGCTCAAGCGAAACGAAATAGGAGCGCATATGAGATATGTGCAGGACCGAGAATAATGCGTGTATGTGATACCGCATTTCATTCTCGCGATATATGTTTCGATTGGTTATATTCGATATGACCTAGTTATCGAATCATTGATTCGATAAATCGATACATTAGATTCTAGTCGGTTATGTGCTGCATGACCGGATCATTGAATCAAATGTTGATTTAATGATTTAATGCATAATTATATATTTGATATATTGCATTGCATTAACTAGTATTGGTTCACTTTAGACGGATTTTTCTCACTTGATGCACATTGTATATGTGATATGCTTTCGTGCACCTTTTTGTATCATGTTTGATGATGCTTGATCTTTATGTTAAGTGTATAGAATTAATCCATGGTTAATTTGATAATTAGGGTTTTGCATATTCATTTATTTATTTATTTGTTTATTTATTTATTTATTTATTTATTTGGAAAAGAATAAGATGAGAATGGTGGCTTTCTTTGTCATTTGTTGAAGGTTCATGAAGCTTTGACTTTAGCAACCATCCTTATCTTCATGCTTAACCCTAACCCATCCTAGTGACCATGGTTAATTCTCTACACTTAACCCTAGTTCAAGTTATGATAAGTATTTGATTTAAATTTATTTTTAACATAAGACTTATCATAATTCTTTTCTTGAGCTCATCTTCTTCTTCTTCTTCAAGCTTGCTACTCCAATGGCAACTTGAGATATAGTGAGATAAATCCAATTCTAAAGTGAACCCACCTCCTATTTCTTCACCCTCTACCTCTTGCCAAGTTGTTTTGGGTGTTTACTTCACAAGTTTCACAAGTTTGTGAAGTCGGAGCTTGAGTTTGTGCAACCTCGACGTAGATCGTCTTTGACACAAAGCCGACGACCTATTCCGCTTGCTTTCCCGATGAAGCCGATGATCGAGTCGAGGATTCATGATGGACAGCGAGGACATGACGTTGCGGAGCTGTGGAGGTGGATATCCGGATCTACAAAGGTTGTAATTTCCGTACCCTCTTAGTTAAGTGTTAACTAGCTTTCTATTTCGCCTAGACATCTAGTCTAAGATCCGTAGTCTAGGGTTTCTCGGCACCAAAAATTTTAATTTGGCATGTTCGATGCCTTGTGAGAACCCACTAGGGTGCCTAGGAACCTTTCACTGGTATCAGAGCCTAGCTAGAGCCTTAGGCGAAGTCCCGACGACGTTTGAAACCCGATCGAACCGAAATCCAAAACCTAAAAATGCTCTCTGGACTTTTTCTAAAAATTCGGATTTTTGTCAATTAAAAATATGTAGAAAATCAAGCAGGGTGTTATTAGAATTACTGTGAAATACGAGGGGGTAATTCGACTTTTCCACCGCGCAAGCGCGGCACATGCTAGGCATGTGCGGCGCTTCCGCGGCAGTACTGTAGCCTTGTTTAATATTTTCTGCACAGTAACTCTTGTAATATAATGCTATATTTTCTGGGACATTTTTATTGTGACTATACAGAAGAGTATTTTAGGGTTGTATTGGAAATCAACGATTCGATCGGAATATCAAACTTTGTCTAAGTGTTTTTCCAGATAACTGTAGAATATGTTAAAGAGTTCGACCGGATACAAATGCCCAGGTTTTCCCCTGCCGGAATAATTCCAAGTGTTGGATTTTTCTGTGGTTAAAAGACGTTCCGAGTAGTGCAAGTAACGCGATGGTCCCTCTAGAAGACACAAACCTTAACTCGATTATGTGACCGTCTTGAACTGCCCTTTGAACCTTTGGGTTTGGGACAGTACGGCGTGCCACATGTGAGGCGTTGGCTTGACCCTTCTACGGCTGGACCGTCGGTACTGAGGTATGAAGTGAATGTCTTTGAGCCTATTTCATGTGTTGATCGGTGTCGGGAAAACTTGGGTGTTCGAATGTTCGATCGGAAAGTTTAATATATTCTATTTATCCGGAACTGGATACAATAATTGGAATTCACAAAAAGGTTATGAGATAACTGGATGGATGTTATAAATCTAGCGGTTTAGTTTCATTGGATATCGAAAAGAGTTTTCGATAATGGGACTAAAATGCGGGGTTTATAACCGTTAGGCATGTGATGTCTAAAGAAGTTGCGGATTCCAATTGTTGTAGTTTTACACTTTCTTTTCTGTGACCGTAAGTGTAGTATGTTCATATCGCCGGTTTCGTTGCAATACGTCAACGACAATTGGGGTATGCATACTTACTTACGTTGATGACATGTGATATTATGTGTTGCTGGATATGTTATATTGGATCGTCGTATTCGAATAGCCGGGGGTTTTTATGTGAGATGAGTGTTTTTCATTTTCATTCATGTAAAAACTTGTATGTAATATTCTTTTATTTGGGGCACTTCCAGGTAGCGGAAGTTGTCACCCTTTGTATATTATTTACTTTTCCGCATTAGGATAGACCCAAGGAGGGGAGCACAAGTAACCGGGTTCTGGGGTCCAGTGGGAGACCAACTCGAGGAGTCGAGTCCGGGTCTCCTAACCCTAGAATTGGCAGGGTTGCTTGCCGCTCTCGTAGGGGTCTAGGGGTGTGGGATTGGCTATTCATCACGACCGTGGAATCCGTGTTTTATACTGGCTCGTATTGAAAACACGGATGTCCTAGTATATCCAATATTTCATATGTTCATTCTGCTGCGATATCTGTGATGTGATTCTGTGATGGATATAGTATATATTATATATGATATATTATATATGATATATTATATAGACGTTACTTATGTTTTACACCCGCGCTAGCCCTGCCCTGCTCTGTCGTTAGTTACCTAACCTAACGGTGCACGAGAGGACATCGAGGCGAATGCGGATGGCATAAGTGTACGTCATATCTATCTGTGATGTTTAGGTATTTAAATGATGGGACTTCATTAATGTGATTAATGAAAGGAAAGAAACCTAAGATGTTGTAGAATCAGATTTTAAATAAAACAGGTAGCTACAGTTCTTGCTTTGCATAGCGGTATATATGATATACCCCGCACCTCATTCGACGAGGAAAGGACCGAGATCCCTTCACCGGGAGTGACTCCTTTAGCAATAACTGGCAGATGCTACACACTCGGTTTGCTTTTGACTGCTTTTGCGTTTTTTCTTTGCACAGCGATATATATGATATATCCCGCGCCTCATTCGACGAGGAAAGGACCGAGATCCCTTCACCGGGAGTGACTCCTTTAGCAAAACTAGAAAAGCCTCAAAATCACTCCATTTCAAAACTTCATTTGATTCTACAACGATATCAAGTTCATTACGCTCATGGTTTTATGAAAACCTGCGTAGCCCTCCGTCATTTCAGATAAGTACTGGTTAGTATTCGTGCTACGTTTGTTGACTATGTTAAGGAGTAGTGTGCGGTAGCTAATTAGTGCTTATCTGTATATGCATATGATGCGATTGGATTAGGGTAGTCGTGCGACTTTGTTGACTATGTTAAGGGTCGTGCGGGTGGGTTTAATTCAATCGGGAAATGACGGGTTGAACTTGACTAGCACTTATGATTTGTTGACTATGTTAAGGTCATATAGCTGCTAGGGGCAAAATATTATCGGGAATTTTAAGTGTTGAAATTTGCAATGAGATTGCATACCTTCTATGAGATAGTTGGATCCCGATACCCACTGCGAGTAAGAGTTACTCCTGAGAGAGTTTTACACATTACAATTAGCCGATCAAGTAGGTGTCTAAAAGGTGTTAACGAGGTTACGCCTCTGGGAAAACGAGGTTTACAGTAATTAGGTTCGTGCGAAAGCACGGGGGACCTCCCTCAAAGTACCGACACTGGCCTGGCTGAAAGATTGGCGAACTTGTAGTGTGTAATTAATCCCGACTAGTCTTTCCTTTTAGGGTTTGGAGGAAGATTTGATAAAAAGCAGTGGGAGCCATCCTGATTAGATAAGATAATAACCAATCTGATCTTGCACGAGCATACGCTAAAGTGTTTTCTTCTCTCTCTCTCCAGGTAGCGACCATTTCATGCCTTAATAAAGATAATAATATGGATGTATTGACCGAACCCGCATGTTATACTATGCTGGGGAACGTTGGTTCCGTTCATTCTTATAAGAGTTATAGGAATGAACAGGATATAGGGGAATACCAGGATTCCCATGCCACCCGAATGAAGAAAGTACATGATGATGCATTTTCTTCGGGTGTGTTCGTTACTGAGAACTGTTTCTCCATTTGCTCTACGTCCTGGGTATTGGATACCGGGTCGGGATCCCATATATGTAATCAGTTACATGGGCTAAGGAAAGGTAGAGAACTTGGAGAAGGTGATAAAGACATAAGAGTCGGAAATGGTGCAATTGTTGCAGCTAAGACTGTCGGGGAATATCACCTTGTATTACCAACTGGTAATACATTGGTTCTGAACGAATGCTATTACATGCCGAACCTGATATGCAACATTATATCGGTTTCTTTGCTAAGTAAAGAGGGATATAATTTTGTATTACAGGACAATGTTATGAACATTTTCCATAACCAAAAGTTGGTTGGATCAGGCACGTTATGCAATGGCATTTATGTTCTAAATCAATCAACAGTTCTGAGCATAACAAACACACACAAGAGGAAGAGTTCTGAACTCAACGAATCCTTCTTGTGGCATTGTAGACTGGGTCACATCAATGTGACACGACTGGCTAAGTTGCATAAAGATGGATATTTGAAACCTTTCGAATTTTCATCTTATGACACTTGCCAGTCATGTCTCAAAGGCAAGATGACCAAGACTCCGTTTACAGGACACGGAGAAAGAGTTATCGAACTCTTAGGACTGATACATAGTGATGTATGTGGTCCCATGTCTACACATGCCAGGGATGGTTCTTCGTACTTCATTACATTCACTGACGATCTCTCTAGATTCGGATATGTGTTCCTAATGAAACACAAATCAGAATCTTTTGAGAAATTTAGAGAATATAAACAAGAAGTCGAGAACCAAACCGGAAAAAGTATTAAAATCCTTCGATCTGATCGAGGAGGTGAATACTTGAGCAATGAATTCCTGGACTTCCTAAAAGAGAATGGGATTCTCTCTCAGCTGACTCCTCCATATACACCACAGCACAACGGTGTATCTGAACGGAGGAACCGCACCCTATTAGATATGGTGCGCTCTATGATGAGCACAGCTGAGTTACCTATTTCCTTCTGGGGTTATGCGCTGGAGACAGCAGCATACCTATTGATTCATGTTCCATCTAAATCTGTACCTACCACACCATATGAGATATGGAGTGGGAAGAGACCATATTTTAAACGAGTTAAAATATGGGGTTGTCCGGCCTATGTCAAAAGACAAAATCCAGACAAACTCGAGGCACGGTCAGTTCTTTGCAAGTTTGTGGGATATCCTAAGAATTCCCAAGGATATTTATTCTACCATGCTGAAGAACAAAAAGTGTTTGTTTCTCAATATGCCACCTTTTTAGAAAAGGAATTTCTTGAAAAAGAAATTAGTGGCAAAGTGGTAGAGCTGGAAGAGGTTCCAGATACACAAACAGTAACTGAAGATTTAGTGGAACCAGAAGATTCAGTAGCTCCCAATGAACCTCAGCCTCTCCGCCGATCTAGTAGGGTTCCTCGCCAGCCTGAGAGATACTACGGTTTTCTCATTGATGGTGGCAGTGAGGATTGCATCATGGAGGATGATGACCCAACTAGCTTCGAGCAGGCCATCACTAGTGGGGACTCAGTGAAATGGCTGGATGCTATGCGGTCCGAGATGGATTCCATGTACACCAACAAAGTATGGACTTTGGAAGTTGCTCCTGAAGGGGTAAAACCCATTGGGAGTAAGTGGATCTTCAAGAAGAAACTTGGTGTAGATGGGAAAGTGGAGACTTTCAAAGCTAGACTTGTAGCAAAAGGTTTTCGTCAAAGACCAGGTGTGGACTATGACAAGACCTTTTCTCCAGTGGCTATGCTTAAATCCATCCGAATCATGCTTGCCATTGCTGCCTTTCATGACTACGAAATCTGGCAAATGGATGTTAAGACCGCCTTTCTAAATGGTGATTTAGAAGAGTGCGTGTACATGACTCAGCCAGAGGGCTTCGTAGACAGTGGGAGCAGCGGGAAGGTGTGCAAGCTGCTTAAATCCATTTATGGATTAAAGCAAGCATCGCGGAGTTGGAACATCTGCTTTGACGTCGTTATCAAAGAGTTTGATTTCGTCAAAAATCCAGATGAACCTTGTATCTACAAGAAGGTGGCAGAGAGTAAGGTTGTCTTCCTCGTATTGTACGTGGACGACATACTCTTGATAGGAAATAACATTCCTATGCTGCAATCGGTCAAGCTCTTCTTATCACAAAGATTCTCAATGAAAGATCTTGGTGATGCCTCCTGCATATTGGGGATCAGGATCTATAGAGATAGATCCAAACGGATTTTGGGATTGTCCCAATCCAGGTACATTGACACCATACTAAAGAGGTTTAGTATGGAAGAGTCCAAGCGTGGGAACTTACCCATGATCTCTGGAGTCACTCTCTCCAAAGAGATGTCTCCCAAGACTGATTTGGAGAGAGCTCGCATGCAAGGGATACCCTATGCTTCGGCAGTAGGCTCTATTATGTATGCGATGCTATGTACCAGACCCGATGTAGCATACTCACTAAGTGTAGTAAGCAGGTATCAAGCTGATCCTGGAGAGAGTCACTGGACAGCTGTGAAGAGCATTCTCAAGTACTTGCGAAGGACTAGAGATACGTTCTTGGTGTATGGTAACGGAGAACTCCAGGTGGAGTCCTTTACCGATTCGAGCTTCCAGAGTGATAAGGACGACTCTAAGTCGCAGTCGGGCTTTGTCTTTACCCTTTACTGAGGGGCGGTTAGCTGGAAGAGTTCCAAGCAGGAAACCGTGGCAGACTCGACGATGGAGGCTGAATACATCGCTGCCAACGATGCTGCTAAAGAAGCTGTCTGGATCAAGAAGTTCATTTCTGAACTTGGAGTGGTTCCATCCAATGAGCATCCAATACCTTTGTATTGCGATAACAATGGAGCGGTGGCTTTGGCCAAGGAACCCAGGTCCCATCAGCGGTCCAGGCATATTCTGAGGCGGTATCACCTGATCCGGGAGATAGTTGATCGCCGGGAGATCGAGGTCAGGAGAGTTGACACGAAGAACAACACGGCGGATCCACTCACGAAGGCCATTCCCCAGATACAGTTTGAGAGACTCTTCGGGATGCTCGGTATGAGATACTACAGCAGCTGGCCCTAGTGCAAGTGGGAGATTGTTAGTTGTATGTATGCCCTAGAGGCCAGTATTGTACAGATGATGTATATTATATTGGATGCTTGGACATATATAGAGATGACTTTCTTGCTCGACATGATAGTATGCTATCTGATTGCTATTTATCTTAACATGTACACTAGTCTCTTTATACTGTCTTATAGTTACATGTTGGTAAAGCCCTTAGGATTTGTACTTGACTACCTAGACTATGATGCAGATCATACTAGTGGGGACATGGTAGTCCATAAGTACATCCTTCAAGGTCCCTAGTCGTAGGTGTATCGAGACGGGGCATCGATATACCAGAGTAGACTAGCGTATACGCTTCTCGACCCATGTGATGGGCGATGGATGATCCCATATCCATTGGTGTTTGACATCAGAGATGGTGTACGGGTGCTCAGTGGTCACTGGGTACACTGGACGGACTCGCCGAGAACTCCCAGATGGTATTATACCTCACGTCAGATGGCAGTTCTCAGGTGACACTTGTACAGGTTAGTCTGTAGACCCGAGATCGTCATAGAGTCTTGTGTGATTCCCACTGTGCTTTGATCTCCACCTTACCACGTCCATGAGGGCGTGCAAAACGGTGGTCTTTGGGTACAGTCCCGAGTCACATGGAGGAAATGAGCGATAGGAGGGGTTTCGTCTCTCCCGGTATTGGGAGTTGATGTTGCGCTGTGCTCGATTGGCCGTAACAGGTAAGTCCCTGGCCAGGGCTGATCAGAGATTTGCTGGTAAGTGTTTCCAGTAGTTTCTCGACCCGTTACGAGCCTCACATCAGCACGACTTATCGGGTTATTGGGGTCTGACGTATACCACCCCTATACTTGATATGCGACGTATCAGACGAAGAGACTTGACTGTATGGTAAGTGTTACTGGTCGGATTCGCAGGAGTATGAGCGGGCTAGCTCGTCGATCTTCTGATCGCTCAATACCCGGGTGGCCGTTACGTTTAGCAGACCGCTTGCGGCTTGTGGGTGCTTGATATGATCATCACCTGCTACCGGCGTATTGACGAGTCTTTAGAGTCCTACACAGAGGTTTCCTGGCTCAAGCGAAACGAAATAGGAGCGCATATGAGATATGTGCAGGACCGAGAATAATGCGTGTATGTGATACCGCATTTCATTCTCGCGATATATGTTTCGATTGGTTATATTCGATATGACCTAGTTATCGAATCATTGATTCGATAAATCGATACATTAGATTCTAGTCGGTTATGTGCTGCATGACCGGATCATTGAATCAAATGTTGATTTAATGATTTAATGCATAATTATATATTTGATATATTGCATTGCATTAACTAGTATTGGTTCACTTTAGACGGATTTTTCTCACTTGATGCACATTGTATATGTGATATGCTTTCGTGCACCTTTTTGTATCATGTTTGATGATGCTTGATCTTTATGTTAAGTGTATAGAATTAATCCATGGTTAATTTGATAATTAGGGTTTTGCATATTCATTTATTTATTTATTTATTTATTTATTTATTTGGAAAAGAATAAGATGAGAATGGTGGCTTTCTTTGTCATTTGTTGAAGGTTCATGAAGCTTTGACTTTAGCAACCATCCTTATCTTCATGCTTAACCCTAACCCATCCTAGTGACCATGGTTAATTCTCTACACTTAACCCTAGTTCAAGTTATGATAAGTATTTGATTTAAATTTATTTTTAACATAAGACTTATCATAATTCTTATCTTGAGCTCATTTTCTTCTTCTGCTTCAAGCTTGCTACTCCAATGGCAACTTGAGATATAGTGAGATAAATCCAATTCTAAAGTGAACCCACCTCCTATTTCTTCACCCTCTACCTCTTGCCAAGTTGTTTTGGGTGTTTACTTCACAAGTTTCACAAGTTTGTGAAGTCGGAGCTTGAGTTTGTGCAACCTCGACGTAGATCGTCTTTGACACAAAGCCGACGACCTATTCCGCTTGCTTTCCCGATGAAGCCGATGATCGAGTCGAGGATTCATGATGGACAGCGAGGACATGACGTTGCGGAGCCGTGGAGGTGGATATCCGGATCTACAAAGGTTGTAATTTCCGTACCCTCTTAGTTAAGTGTTAACTAGCTTTCTATTTCGCCTAGACATCTAGTCTAAGATCCGTAGTCTAGGGTTTCTCGGCACCAAAAATTTTAATTTGGCATGTTCGATGCCTTGTGAGAACCCACTAGGGTGCCTAGGAACCTTTCAGGAGGCAGTGGCGGTTAGATAGGATTCGTCTCTCCCGGTATTGGGGGCTGATATCGTGCTGTGTTCGAAAGGCCATTACACAAAATACTTGGCCAAGGCAAGCGAGATTTACTGGTAGGTATTCCAGTAGTTTCTCAGGGTGTTTTAGGCTAACTCCGACACGACTTATTGCGCTATTAGGGGTCTGACGATTACCGCCCCCTAAGGACCGATATGCGATACTCTTAGACGAACAGACCGAACTGTACATAGATTGTCACATATAGGCTCAGTAGGAATTCGGATGAGTTAGCTCATCAGCATTCTTATCGACAGTTACCTGGGCAGCCGTTACATGCGGCTAGCACCGCTTGCGGCTTGTGGTTAAACCCACTGCCAGCGTAGTGTCGAGTTTTTAGAGTCCCACATAGAGAGTTTCTCTGCACCGGGAAAAAGGTATAGAGGCCGTATGGTTTTACGGCAGGGCTTCGATCACTTACGCACACTTGTGCACGTATGATGATCGGGCGGATAATACTGGCGGGCTTTGGTTTAAGCCGGATCCTAGT
Organism: Agapanthus africanus; assembly: GCA_030015575.1. Lineage (NCBI taxonomy): Eukaryota > Viridiplantae > Streptophyta > Magnoliopsida > Asparagales > Amaryllidaceae > Agapanthus > Agapanthus africanus. The sequence goes on from JASDDO010000029.1 coordinate 295,374,084, forward strand.
ATTATATTAATGGATTATTTTCGTCTCTTTGTATTCGTGTTCTTCGGAATACGGATGAGGGTATGTATATATAGTTAAGGGGCATTCTCGTAATTTGTCGGGAAAGCTTCTAGAAGGTCAAACCTCATTAGGGTTTTAATTCTTTTTTCTTTTGGATTAAAGTTAATGAGGTGGAGGAAATGAGGTGGACTTGACAAAAGATCAAGCATGACTCACTTGTTAGATATTTTTCTAGCATGCTTGATATTTTGAGGAGATATTTTATCTCCTCAATTATTATCTAGCATGCTTGAATATTCTATTCTTGAGCCAAGGGTTTTCTTTAGTTGTTTTCACACCTTCATCTTCCTCAAGTGACCTTATTCTTTCTCTAAACCCTAATCCTCTCATGTGTTAAGAATTCTAGGATTCCAAAAGACAAAGCACTCCATCTTCACACTCTACACCCTCTAGGATTTCTAGTTTAGCGAACTAGAAGCCGTGGTTGCCTCGGATTTGAGGTAGGAGCTCGTACTATAGACTCTCGGGTGGATCGTCTTTGACTCGAGGAGGCCGTCGAGGTGGCTACGATCCGTTACGATCCTTGGAGCCGACGACGAGTGGAGGACATCGATGAAGACCCGAAGGACTTGTATCGTGAGGTATAAGTTCTATCTTTGTTGTTTACATCATACCCTAGTTAGCTAGTTAGGGTTTAGACACGATCCGTGAGCTCGAGTCCGTGTTGCGATACTTTGAAAGATCGTTTTTCACATATTCCGCCTCCACGCGAGCCCGTGGGGTGCGTGACACGGACTTACAGATTCTAGGATGTGTTTTCTAGCGCCAAAGTTTTTAAAAGTCAAAAAAAATTCGTTCCGCAACAGACGCGGACAGCGACCAGGGCGCTAGAAAACCCAACACTGCCTCTGCCGCGGCTGGTGCTCCTGCCGCCCCTCGCTACTCCTAGCGTCATCATCAGACCTGGATAAAAGTATAATCATTACATATACATGCAATATATGTATAGATCATAGAAAATGTGAAGTAATAATATAACATTACTGATAACTTTTTTCGTTTTGTAGACGCGTTAGACATATCTACTTGGATTTCATCATCGATATCATTCCTAACTTACGTAACTTCACGATCAGCCGAAAACAACTCGTCTTTGGAGACAGACGGCCGGAGCACTCTAAGTCTTTTCTCTTATTCATCCTCATCGATGTCCTCCATCCGATCCTTGAATTCTGGGACATCGAAAGCATCCTTGGGTTTCCAATGGTATACGACACTCCATCCCAGATGCTTTAAGTACTGTGAGAGGTATACTTGAAACGCTTGTTGCGGAAAGATAAATGGATCGTCCTGACCGTAAAATCGAAGTGTGTTTACACTAGTCAATCTATATTCGTATTTCCAAGTCCCGAGACTGTTTCTCCACTTATCCGTATCAGTTCGTGTATCGTACCAATACACTAAAATATATAAAACGGTTCTGATCGTCCGGGATATTGGATACCAAGTATGCAATTTACGTATATATAATAAATCACACCATCCAATCCTACGGTCGTAATCCCACTATTCTGGGTGGTTTGAGATATTTCTATGACTTTAATTTCAAATTTATATCCAAGGATACCGAATCCTTTATAGTATGCAACATCCATGCTAGGAAACTGAGCTAAATATCTTGAATCTCTCTCTAATGATGCAAACAAGTTCGAATCGTGAATCCGACAAAACAAATTTTACAGCAAATACATAACGATATAAGTTTAGATTAAGACTGGTCGCAATAACATGTTATTCGAACAACTTTTATGATTTGCAACACAACCGCAAAAATTATCCTTATGATATTTTTTCAATCGCTCATCATTCCAATCATGATGCCCCTCACATACCTCATCAATATGAATTATGTTCTTAACAATAAATTATAGCATCAACATTATACACACACACACACAAATACAACAATTGATCCAAAAAAAATTACTCTCTAATTTCTTCAAAACATACTCTATTGAAGAGGATAAACTGATATATCTTATTGATAAACATGAGGTCCACTCTCTTATAATCAGTTTTACCATATGGCCCGTCCTGAATTCTTCGAGGCTGGTTAAATTTTGTCTCAATGTTCTCGTCCAGATAGCGGGAACAAAATGTGGTTACTTCATTTAGAAGATAACCTTGCATGATAGAATCTTCTGGTCGATTTCTATTGCGTATATACTTTTTTAGAGTGTAGAGGTACCTAAAGAAAATATGATAAATAGATAAATACGGGCATATAAGACAACAACAATTTTATAAATTGCGTGAAAAGAAAAATTCAACGTACTTTTTGACGGGATATATGTATCGATATTGTTCCGGTCCGGCAAACTTAGTCTCGATTGCAAGATGAACCATCAGGTGTATTATGATATTGAAGAACGACGGTGGTAAAATACGCTCAAGCTTGAAAAATATCAAGGAAATAGAATTTTCTAAATTCTCCAGAGTCACAGCATCTAAAATTTTAGCGCACAATTCGCTAAAAAAGCAACAAAGGCCATTGATTACTAAACCAACCGATTCGGGAAGGGAAGTCCTGAGGGCTAATGAGAGAAGATGCTCCATAATAATATGATGATCATGACTTTTCAGCCCATCGATCTTACCTTTCAAATTTTTTATCTTCTTCCTAAATGATCCTGAGAAACCTGTGAGAACTTTCAAATCATGCAACACTAACAGGAACTTTTTTTTCTCCGGTTGTGACATATGATATGCGGTATTGGGAAGTACAAACTTGCCTGATTTACCCGCTATCAGTTTAGGAGGCAATTCACTTCTAATTTCGCTGTCCTGAAGATCCATCTGAGCATGAAGGTTGTCATTCGATTTTCTGTCTTTACGAAGAAGCAAGTTAGGTATGTGCTCGGATACTCCATTCTCTATGTGCATGACGTATAGAAAATAACGCACTAAATTTGTTGACCAGTACGAAAGCTCGTAAAAAATACTTAACTTGTTCCAGCAGAGTGGTTTGTCATGTTTTGCTGGATCTATCCCGAAGGTCACGTTATTGTAAGCACCCCACTGAGAAATCACGTCATCTCCGGACAATGAGGCTGGAGGCCTAAAAAGCTCCTAATGACCATTAAAGTGAGAATCGTCTAGCATGTAGGGATGGTCTAGTGGCAGGAAACGTCGCTAACCGTAATAACAAACTTTCCTGCTAAAATTCAACCATTTCGATATTGTATCTTGATGGCAGTAAGGGCGTGCTTTGTGACCATGTACGGAGCAACCTGATAGCATTCCATATGCAAGAAAGTCATTAATTGTCCACATTAAAACCGCACGCATCGTGAAAGTTGTATCTGTGTTTGCATTGTAAGTCTCTACACCATCAATGAATAAAGATTTTAACTCATCGATCAGAGGTCGGAGATAAACGTCGATATTATTTCCCGGTGAGTTTGGTCTGTCAAAAAGAAGAGGCATCATAAAGTAGGATTGATCTATAGCTAACCAAGGCGACAGATTATAAACCATTATTAAAACGGGCCATGTGTTGTGGCTTCCAGCCATATTGTTGAATGGGCAGAAACCATCACTAAACAGTGCAAGTCTAACATTGCAAGAATCACTACTGAATGTTTGGTGCCTCCTATCGAAATATTTCCATGCTGGTGAATCTTTTAGATAACTCATTTTTCCATCTTCGCTTGGAGCAGGATGGTAATGCCAAATCATTGTCTCGGCTATCTTCTTACACCTGAATAGCCTCTGCAGCGTCTGTGTTATGGGAAAGTATCGTGCTATCTTAACAGGTATATCTAGCTTCTTATCAGATTCTTTCGGTTTATACATGGCCTCTCCGCATGTTGGACACTCTTTCAAATCTGAATTCTCTTTCCTGTACAACACGCAATCTTTGGGATATGCATGAATCTTCTCACAGTTCAGACCCAAATCAGATATTATCTTCTGGGCTTCGTACCAGCTCTCAGGCATGTTATTTCCCGGAGGCATAGAATCTTTTAGGAACTTCAGAAGTATCGTGAATGGCTTTTTGCTCCATCCATTTAGGCACTTAATTTGAAAAAGTTAGACGAATCATGATAGAGTGGAATACTTTGCATTCTTATAAATTTGTTTTCTAGCATCATTCATGAACTTTTCATACTTATCCGCACGTTGTCCTTGACCTGAAGGAATGTATTCTTTGGTAGGATTACTATCACCGAGAGCAGCCTCTACCATATCCTCTATATTTTCTCCTGGAAAGAAATTACCGTCTTCTTCTTCTTCCGCCGCATTACCGTATTCTCCTTCTTCTTCCGCCGCATTACCGTCTTCTTCTTTTCTTTTCCCATGATATAGCCAAGTTCTATAAAGTCTAGTAAAAGCATGTTTAACGATGTGAAGCTCTACAATTTCTACCTTCTTCCTGAACTTATTCCCACATCTATCGCACGGGCAGAGAATCTTCTCTAACACGATCTTATTATATAAGCGTGTAAATTCAATGAAAGCAGCAATTCTCACGACTAGATTGCATGCGTTGTTTCCAATCTACGTACATCCAGTCCTTAACTTTGATATACTCATGGGTCAAGTTAGACTGTATAACATATAAATTGTTGGTTATGGAAATTTGTTTTTTTATGGTGATTACATTGAGATATCTAAGAACGAGATGGTTATTGACAAAGAAGAAAATCCGTAGGGGCAAGTTTATCATTGAAAAGGATAAATTATCGATTAACAAAATTATGTTTAAAAATATCCAAGTATGAGTTGTATTTTGTGTATGTGTGTTTAAATTTATGATTTCGCTTAGGTGTAGGGTTGTTAGTGTGTATGTGCTTTGTGTGTGCGTGTGTTGTATATTCATGTTGTATGTGTGTGTTTCAGCTGTCAGGGGTAAGGCTTCTATCCCATTAAGAATGTATAGAGCAGACACCCATTCCCTTGTGTTGTCATCCGTTTCGAGAAAATTTCAGCAGCACCTCCCCGTTGTTCTCTGAGTACACTGTAATAGAATAGTTAATCATTTCAATTCTGTGAAACGACATTGAAATGAACATTTAATTTATCTTTATACACGGAGAACCAGCGGAATGGTACCGACAAAAAACTCGAAATGAATGAAAACACAAGTGAATGCAAGTGTTTGCTTTATACATTCCTAACTTGTCCAAGATGGACAAATTTATCGATTATCATACGATTGAATCTTCTCGTCGCATAGACTACACGATAGTTGTTAGCACCGAACGATACCGTCCGATATTTAACAAGTTTCGTATAGTTTTATGTCACGACGAATATTGAACGTATGCTAATCGATAGACGGCGACTAAGGCGCGCTTTGATTTTCAATATGACTATCGATGAGCATATGAAAATTTTATATTATCATTGATTATCATATATACACTTATTATAAGATTTAACTTGAATTGGTTTTACGTTTACGTTTCAATTTCAAGAGTTTGAAGTTTTTTGTTTAGGGTAAAGATTTTTAAAGTTAAGGGTTTTCTTAATCAAATTTAAGATTTTGGATTTGGTTCTGGTGTTAAATTTAAAATTAGGGTTTGGCCTTGTTTAATATGAGAGATCATCATCATTATCACAAACACACACACACACACACAAACACACACATATCATCATCAACATTCTCTCTCTCTCTCTCATACACACATACACACACACACCATCATCATATATATCGCAAACACACACACACATACATACACTTACACTAATACTAAAATACCATAACGCTCACCATTAACTCTAACCCTAATTATCTTAATCCTAACCCCAGACCTAATTAACCCTAATCCCCTATAAATTCTTGACTGAACTACCCTTAGCTATTGTACTTTCACTAAGCCCTAAACATAACCCTGATCCTAACCTTAATCCTAAATCTACCCCTAACATTAGTTCTAGCCCTAATCATAACTCTAACCAAACCAAACCAAACCAAATCCTAACCCACAACCAATCTTCTTCTTCTTCCCCTCACCATTACCACCAATCACATTTAAAATTACTTTTCTCGGCCCCTCACCCGACCTACCCGATCTCTGTCGACCTTCCCCGACCTCTTTCTCCACACCACAGCCACCGCCACCCACCACAGCCACCACCGCCGCCCATAGCCACAAACAACCCCAAATTGAAGCGCAGCCGCCATCACAGCCGCCACCGACCACCACCACAAACCAAAATCCCCGAATTAAAGCCATGTCCACCAAATTCAATTTAGGAAAATAAAATTTTAAATTGAATAAATTAACTAACCGGTTGAGGATTTCGACGGTGACGAGAAATCTAGGAAGGAGCTTGACGTTGATGAAAAGGGCGGCGATCGACGCTGACGAGGAGAGCGTGATCGAAACGGTGCTGGAGATGATAGAGGCGGCGCTAGAAGTCAAAGGAAAGGACGAGGAAGGAGGCGACGAGAGGTCGGAGGAGGCGACGAGGACGGGAAAATTTTGGGAGGGAAATTAATTGGGAATTAGGGTACTACGGTAATGGGAAGGATAAACCTTTGGGTTTTTTCTTTTAAATCCCCGATTTCGTCTTGCGGATATATCCGTAGGGCCTTATCTTACAGTACTGTAGGGGCAACTGTATATGTTAAATTTTAACAAATTTTTATTCATATATGCCCTTACGGTCTATTCGGTAGGGGCATTAGTTGTTCTTACGAATTTATCCGTAAGGACAACATAAAATTGCCCCATTTTATCATCCACAGGACAAACCATCTTTGTGCTAGTGTTGGGCTTTAGACTTGCGTATGATTGCTTTTAACCGGATGGTTAAGATCTGTAATTTGCTTAAATTATTTGGTCTTGTCTTTTTCTATTGTAAATAAACTAGTGTGAGATCAATTGATGCTTGGTTATTGTACGAGTGTTTATTATTTTTCTTATTTTTTATATAGTCTTTGTTTATTATTTTTCTTATCTTGTGGAATCCCTTCTTGATTTGGTGCAGAAAATTGGATTCTTCTAGTGATTTGTACTAAAGTCTATCTATAATTCAATGCTATTATTCGTATAGTAAACAGCTTCAAAGATACTATTTCAGTGGTTCCTTTGACTATGGCATTCCTATTTGGGCCACACTATATCCACCACCACCTCTGCAGTGGATATAATAAAATATCGCAGAGAAGACAATACGCAAAACAATACTAACGGCCAATCCACACAATCAACAACGTGAATAACAACGAAAGACAAAACACAAAAATTCGCGAGAATAAGAGAATAACAACCAAAAGAGACAGGGGGTTTGTTAACGAGATTCACCCACCGTAAGGCTAGTTCCCGGCAGAGCGGAATCTTCAAACTTCTTCTAGATCTTTAATCAAGTATTACACCTACGAGCAACTCAAAAAGATTTCTCTCAAATTTCTTTAGATTTGTAGCTGTCAACCTCTCTCTTTACAATAGTCTCAATAGACTTTTAATTTGCCTTACAAAATATCATATGAGAGACCCTATTTATAACCTAACCATAATTCTATACAGATTAGAGATAAACCAAGAAATTACCAAAATATTCGATTTTCATAACAGACCGTGTCTGCCTCTTTGAGCTAGCTCAACATGTCCATGAGCCGGCTCATGTACACAGAGAATATTGGATCATTCCATCATCTTGCGAACCGGCTCATAAAAACTTGAGCCGTCTCAAGCATATGGTCAAGCTGACGCAATAGCCGTCTCATACACCCAGAGAGTTATGACAATTCTGGAGCACTTGTGAGCCGTCTCAACGTTCTCTGAGCCGGCTCAAAATCAACTCCCAGGAAGAAACTCCACAGTATCAACATTCGCCCACTTAGAGATTCTTCTACCTTAATTTCCAAAACTAGTAGATTTTACACAATTCCGCTATCTGCTCTTTCTTCATCAAATCTTCATGAAGAGGTTCACCAACCTGTAACAGAGATCCAGCTTATCTCTATCTACGACCATGGCGAACATATTTGCAGGATTATTTTCTCCCGCTATCTTCTGCAGTGTCAACTCACTATCTTCCAATGCTATGCGTATAAAATGGTACCGCACCTTGATGTGCTTCGTCCAAGAGTGATATACAGTGTTCTTGGACAAGTGGATTGCATGTTAACTGTCTCTCTACAAGGTATTGAAATCTTGTTTCTTACCCAATTCCTCGAGTAATCCTTATAACCATATCATCGTTTTACTGGCTTCCGTGATAGCCACATATTTGGCCTCCGTCGTTGACAATGGCACAACTTTTACAACTGGGAGACCCAACTGACTGTTGCTCCCCCTACCGTGAATACATACCCTATTGTACTTTTCCCACTATCTCGATCATCTGAGTAGTCCGCATCAACAAAACCTTGCACATTTAGAGAATAACCCCCGAAACATAAACAATGACTGGATATTCCCCTATGATATCTCAATATCCACTTCACTGCATTCCAATGCTCATTTCCCGAGTTTTGCGTGTACCTGCTTACAACTCCCACTGCTTGTGTAATATATAGTCTTGTACTTGCCATTGCATACATCAAACTCCCAACCGCAGATGCATATGGTACTCGTGCCATTTCATCCTTCTGCTCTTGAGTTGTCGTGCACAACTCTTTGCTAAGTTTAAAGTGCATCGCTAAAAGCATACTCACCGGTTTTGATTTGTCCATGTTGAATCGCTTCAAAACCTTCTCCACGTAGTTCATTTGTGATAACCACAGCTTTCGTTGATGTCTATCTCTCATGATCTTCATATCCAGAATTTGCTTGGCTGCTCCCAAATCCTTCATGGAGAATTTTCAGCCATCAACTTCTTCAGACTTTGAATTTTCTGGAAATCGGACCCACTATCAACATATCGTCCATGTAAAGTGACAAAATAATATAGTTACCATACTCAAAAGTCTGAACGTAGACGAAGTGATCTGAATCACTTCACACAAATCCTGTCTCTAACATGAACTGATCGAATTTGATATATCGATAACTTAGAGCTTATTTGAGGCCATACAAACTTTTTTGCATTATACAAACCATGTTTTCTTTTCCCTTCATCTCGCATCCCGGTGGCTGTATCATATAGATTTTCTCCAAATCTCCATGAAGGAATGCTATTTTCACATCTAGCTGCTCTAAATGAAAATCCTCCACTGCTACGATATTGAGTATTGCCCAAATTTAAGTCATCTTCACCACCGGGAAAAATATCTCTTGATATCTTATCCCATGATTTTTTGCATATCCTAGACTACCAAGTGAGTCTTGTACAGCTTCATGCCATCAGCCTCATCCTTGATCCTGTACACACACCTATTCAGCAACGTTTTTCGACCCTTGGTGGCTTCACTAGAGATCATATACGGTTCTTATTTAAAGAATCCAACTCTTCATCCATAGCTTGCTTCGACTGCTTGCTAGCACTGTCTTGCGTCGCTTCTGTAAGGGATTCAGGCTCTCCCGAATCTGTGTACAATATGAAGTCGGCCACTAATTTTTCAGGTAGCCTCCTCTCTCATGTAGTTCTTCTCAGAATTGATACATCTGGTTGCTGAACTTAGTCTTCAACCTGTTCTTGAACCAAATCTTGCGCATGCAGTGCTCGTCTCCTCCATATTCTGATCTTCACTTGTAGATACTTGACCGCTCTCCTGAGTTTCATCTAACTCGACGAACTCAGATATTGCACCATTCTTGGCTTGCTTCGCTTTCTTATACAAGTGTTGCTCATCAAAAATGACGTTCCGGTTTTGTATTACCTTCTTACTTGAGTAATCCCACAGCAGATATCTGAACTCATCTCCTCCATACTCTATGAATGCACACTTCCTAGACTTGGAGTCAAGCTTATTCATTTCTGCCTTATCTATCAACGAATATATAATACAACCAAACACTTTTTGGTGCGAATAATTAACCGGTTTATCTGACCAAATTTCTTCCGGAATTTCTATATCGAGCGCACTTGCCGGGCTTCTGTTGATCAGATACACAACATTATCGACAGTTGCTGCCCATAGGAATTTCGGCACATCCGCATCCAATTTCATGCTTCTCATCCGCTCTAGGATCGTCTTGTTCCTTCTTTCAGCGATGTCGTTCTATTGTAGTGTCCCCAGTACCGTATTCAACCAACGTATACCCTTATATGAGCAAAACCCCTCGAAATCTTGTGTGCAATATTCCCCGCCATTATTGGACTTTAGGAACTTAACCTTCGTCCTCATTTAGTTCTCCACCTGTGTAATCCTATGTTTAAAGAGACCAAACACATCGAACTTCTTCTTCATTGTATACACCCATGTCTTCCGGCTTGCATTATCAATGAATGTCACAAAGTACCGAGTTCCTTCATAAGACTCTACTGAGGACGGTCCCTATACATCTATTATGCACCAACTCTAATTTCTTGGTCTTGTTTGTTATGCCTCCAATCTGAAATCTGAGTGCGCTTTACTTCCCACAAACACAACTCTCACAAAATCCCAACTCTACCTTTTTTAGCTCCAAAAGAAGTCCCCTACCCTGAAGAATTTTCATATTCTTCTTGTTGAGGTGCCCCAATCTCTTATGTCATAACAAAGTCTCAGAATCTACTTCTGAACCTGTCGCTAATGCAATTGAACCTCCACTGCTCCCACTGAAGGAATACAACGAAGCGCTCAATTTACCCCTTGCTCCCACCAACGATCCTTTGGAAATTTTTCACTAAGAATTCCCAAATACCGTAATATAACCTTCGTTGTCTAGCTGACTTGTAAAAATTAGACTTTTCTTCGGATCTGGAATGTGCCTTGCGTTCTTCAGCTTTATCTGACCCTTCCTAACGGTTGCAATAAGATCGTCCTTTTTCCAACGATCTTGCACAGCTGTCCGTTTCCCACCGTCACATGTCTAAGATCCTTTTAAACCTAAAATGGTGCCGACCAGAAGTGCAGTGAAATGATGTCGCCGAATCTAGAAACCAGGTATCCGAATTTATGCTCTCGTTCGCCGATAGACAAAGCCCATGTTCCCCGTGTTCATATGTAGACATCATATTGGATTCCTTTTCATCCGCCTTCTAATCTGATCCTTTCTTTAAGAGTCTACATTCACTTTTCTGTGACCCTTCTTTCCACAGTTCCAACAGTTGCCTTGGATCTTCCCTTTTGATTTTTCTCGGCTCTTTGACTTGCCCTTTTTCCCTTTTTTCCTTTCCATCGTCCTGTCACGATTATCCACTGAGAGTGCAAAAGTTTCCGAACTCCCACTCACATCCTTTCTCCTCATCTCATCATTTAATATGCAACTCACCGCATCATTGAATGTGTGAGTCCCTGAAATCGAGTTGCTTACTGCCATCATGAGGTTTTCCCAACTCTCTGACAACGAACATAGAAACAATAGGGCTCGAATCTCATCTTCAAACACGATTCGAGTTGGATTGTCACGCACTGTTGAATTCATTCATGCACTCTATCACCGAACTGTTTTATGCAATCTTCGTGTTGAAAAGTTTCTTCATCAGAAATATCTTGTTTGATGTTGAAGGCTTCTCACACTACTTTATTAATATCGTCATTAGCCCCATGGTTGTCTTCTCCTTTGAGATATTAAAGGCCATTTGCAGAGTCAATAATAGCCTAATCGTCGCCGAGGCTTTCCTATCCAATAGATTCCATACCTCATCGAACATCTTTTTGGGCCTTTCGCTTAACAACGGAAGATACAAATCTTTCCGGTATAAGTAGTCCTTCAGCTGCATCCGCCACCAACCAAAGTTATAACCATTGAACTTTTAGATTCTTATCGTATCCTCCGGCATCTTTCGTTTATACCGCCGCAGCAAACTCAACTTCTCCCTCGAATCTAAACCAATGCCTTCGAAAATAAAATCTAAGAAGATGAGGAGCGGACACAACTATCATCACCAACCGTAAACTTAGATCGTAAAATCAAAAGACCCTTCGGTTCCCTAACCACGCTCTGACACTGGTCTTTGTGGATATAATAAAATATCGCAGATAAGAAAATACACGGAACAATATTAGCGGCCAATCCACGCAATCAACAATGCAAATAATAACGAAATATAAAACACAAAAGTACACGAGAATAAGAGAATCACAAACCAAAAAAGACAAGAGATTTTTTAACAAGGTTCACCCATAGTATGGCTAGTCCCCGACATAGCGGAATCTGCAAAGTTTTACTAGATCTTCAATCAAATATTACATCCATGAACAACCCTAAAAGATTTCTCTCAAATCTCTCTAGATTTGTAGCCGTCACCTTCTCTCTTTACAATAGTCTCAATACTTTTTTAACATGCCTTACAAAATATTATATGAGAGACCCTATTTATAGCCTAACTCCAATTCTATACAGATTAGAGATAAACCCAGAAATTACCAAAATATTTGATTTTCATAATAGACCGCGTCTGCCTCCTTGAGCCGGCTCAACATGCCCATGAGCCGACTCATGTACATAGAGAATATTGGGTAATTCCATCATCTTATGAGCCGGCTCATTAAGACTTGAGCCGTCTCAAGCATAGGGTCAAGCCATCTCATACACCCTTAAGAGTTGTGACGGTTCTGGAGCACTTATGAGCCATTTCAACATCTCCTGAGTCAGCTCAAGATCAACTCCCAAAAAGGAACTCACAATATCAACACTATCCACCACCAATCTGAAAAGTCATCGTAGCAAAAGACTTGGGATAGTATCAAGAATGTCAACGAAGATGAGTCAAGCTAGGGCGAGCATAGAAGGATAATCGATCTTCTATTTCTTTCTATCTTTGTCAAAGTGGACTCAAACTGGCACTCGCTGTAAGAATTGTGAATTAGTCGAATAACAGAAAAGGGAACAATGCCCCTAATTAGGATCATCTGTGGGTATGAAGAGCCAATAGATTACCTATGATCATCTATTTCTTTCTTTTGGAGAGAAAAATAAAGATTTACACCCAATTTATAGAGAGAGAAACATTTATGGGAACATAGAATTGCGGCAACAATTTAATGAAATGTTCACCATTCAAGAAGAACGCTCCTTGAGACGTTGAGTTCCAAAGCATCGATAACAAGCGGATACCCCTAGGCGGGTATCTTCAAACGGACACCCCATTATGAGTACCCACTCCTAGTTAAAGAGGCGGCGGATACCTCAATATGAGGTATCCAGGACGTGCGGCCAATTTTTTATGGGTAATGGAGGGCCATTCCTTCCTCGCACTTGCCAAATTTTTTCTTTTAATGAATTCTGAATTTATAAAATATTTTTTTCGTTTTCTCAACCTCAGATTTGATATAGCTTTTAAGAGAATAAAGCATTCTTGTAACTCATTTTATATTCATAAGTTATTTTTTCTTATTTTTTACCCTCTCAAATTTGAGATAGCTTTTAACTGATCAAGAAATTTATTTCATGAATACTTAATTTCTTAAATTATTTTTTGTTTAATTTGGTTTTCGTCAAAGCTAGAGATTTCTTCTTTTTTTTTGTAGAAGATGATCGGGAGGAGAGAGAAAAAAATAGTGTGGCGATATTGTCAAAAATTTATTTGATAAATCCATACCAAAACTTGTATATGGACAAAATTAATCCTAACAACACCAGCCTTTAATTTTTCGCATTTTATGTTGTCATTTCCCTTGATCTTGATTCGAATCCCGTTCACAGCATCGATATAGCATTGTCCCGTGTCGATCGCAGGATGGTCGTTGATTGATCGTATGGATTTTGTTTTGAAGAATATAATCACAACCAAAGAATTTATAACCGCAATCAATAACGGTGTCGATTGTAGCACGTTAATGAGAACGGATCGTCCAATGAGATTCATATATTTATTCAATCTTGCTTTAGATGAGTCGAAAGAAAATATAAAAAGAAAATTCAAGAAAGTATTCCAAGATTTAATTGATTTGTCATTTCAAGAAAATCAAGAATATGTTCAAGAATTAGAAATTAAGAAAGTGTCCAATATCAATTTGAATTATCAATAATATGTAGAATAGCTTGTAGGATTCTATAGGAAATCCTAGCAATGATGAATACTAAAAATGACTAATCTTATCTATTGATGAATTATAGCTAGAACGATGGCGATGAATGAAGATTAGGGATCTATTGAAGAAACTAGGGTTTCTCCTCCACTATCCCTTGTCTTTTCATTGATCATCATTCAAATCTAGCCTCTAAAAAAGAGAATCATCAATCATTTAATCCCAAATTGCAACGAAATTATCAAGAACAGTGATCTCGCTACAAATTTGGTCATTTATGATTTTTTTTCTCCTAAAGTTCATAATTCTCATAAGACTTAAGACTAGTTTAGGATTTTATCACCATTTGATCTTCCGAATTCAATCGAATCCTTAACAAGCGGAGATTTCACTCACGCGTCATGAAAATAAAAGAATCAAGAATTAGGAATTTCATAATACGAGAATTTAAAGAAAGCTAGAATTAACAAATGATCACCTTTATTAAATCGACGTCTAATTACACTTTCCCTCGATTCGAGGTTACAAGATTTGCTCTCAATCGCTCCTTTGAAGAGGTAACTAATTCCGTCGAAATATGCGTTGCTCGATCTCCGTGAGACTTGGACCTGTCGAGGATCTCGCGCTCTCGGTGAAGATCGGTTTCGCGTAAAGGATCTTCGATGTCTTCGCTCGATGTCGTTCTCAACGAATCTTGATTTGGATTTGGTGTTTTGATCATAAGTTGTGTCACTCAACTTGTGTAATGAATTGGCTCAATGTTCAACAACCCTTGAAATGTAACCCTAGGTCTCCTTTTATAGTTCTCCCAATCTTCCTCTAGAAGCTAGGTTGTTATGAAGGTTGCATGAGAAGCTTGGCTGTTGTAGGGAAGCTTCTGAAGAAAGCTAGGAAGTTCGAAGCGTCTTGAAGAAGTTAGGAGGTTACGAGGAAGCATCTAGAGAAGTTTCGTCACCGGCGCCCCCAACTCGACCGCGGATCCGCGGCGGATCGGGCTGGATCGGTCATGGTTCCGCGGCCGTTTGATGAGTTTGCTGCATTTTCTGGGGCTGTTTGGTTTTGTCTTTAGGATCTTCTTCTGATGTCTGGAATTTTAATATCCTTTCTAAATCTCTGCCAGATTTTATTTCTTTAACTTGCTGCATTTTATCGGCAATTTTTACGATTCCAGTTCTTTGACCTGAATAATTTTCTGCACAAAATCTTGATGAAAAGTGTTGAGATATACAATATCATGCGTGAAGTAATAAACACACAATTTCCCTCCAGAATGTTGATTATAACTATAGCACGTGGTATTTGGTATTTTGCAGATGAATTTGTAATCCGTGTTATATTTACAATAAATATCGTTAGATGATTAGAATAATGAGGAAATTGTTATGTTACAGAATGCAATATTTTCGACTGAACAAATTCCCCCAAACTTAATTTTGATCGTTTCGAGCAAACTTCTTTTATTCAAAAGAATGAGAAAATATAAAGAAAAAGAAAAACTAACTAGCACACTTTCGTAGGCAACACGATTGCACTAAGCACATGCAATAAGCCTTTAAACCTCTAGGTGTCCCTAGTTGGAGGAGTGTTGTCTCCTGAGGGTTTTTAGCGGATTGCACCCACAAAATTCTATAATAAAAGGAAGACTGTGAAAGTTACATATAAAATATAAGAATTATAAAAGAAAGACTTTGAAAATTAGAGTTTCTAACTATACTAGCTTTTCAGTTGTCATGAGCCCTATCTTAATAGTCATGAAAAGATATTAGTAATCACATCATCTCTCAATAAAATATCGTCTTTATTCTTCATTCCTATCTTTCTTCCAAACACCGATCATATACCCCTACGTGTGTGTAAAAGACATCCCTACACTCGGAGAATTCAATTCAAGCTATCATACTCTTGTCCATTTACCTCAGTACTTTTTAGTCGATGAATATTTTAGATGGAAATGCTCACACATTTTTCATGCGACCATTAATACTTCTTGAGGTACTAACCGACCGATTATTAAATGTGCTCACAGATTAGGCGTAATTAGCAATTTCCTCGTTTTGCAACACCTAAGGCTTAGCAGTAACTCCCAAACCAGTTGGTCTAAGGCACTTGGTGATGAAGCACCCTCGCTATATTTTTTTATATGCTGCCTTGGTGATTACAAAACCAGTGTTCATTTTTCTTCACCATTTTATCTTTTTATGCTTCATTTATTATTTTCTTCGTACTTTGGCTTTTAGACAAGAGCATTTCAAGGTATCCTCTACTATCCCGAGTTACAAGACATGTGTAAGTGCGTATAGTAGGGTATCAACATTCAAATGTTTGGCTTTCAGAATAAGAACTACTTTTCAGACTTATTTTTATTCTCGGATTAGTGACTTCCTTCATCTTACTAACCCTTGGGACAACGGCTCATAACTACTTATTACTAGTTTCGTCTAAGCAAACATCTAACTTTCTTGGTTTTCTTAAACTTTTCCAATCTTTTAAATGTAATTTTTCACTTTCTAATCGTTTATTATAAAAGAAAATTTTTGAATTTTTTTTTGTGTTTTGTGCTTTTGCAAAGTGATGCAAAGTGATGCGTAAATAAGCACAAAGCTCCCCCAAACTTGTTTATAGCAATGTCCTCACTGTTGTCATCTGTGAAATCTTGAAAACCTGTAGACTTGGGAGGAAAAGTTATTAACAGGGACAAGAATATATGGACGTGAAAATCCTCCCCCAAACTTATTTTTGGCTCACCATTTTTTGAGGACAACTTTTATTTTCGAGAGCCAAAAATATAACCCCCCCAAACTTGAGTTAAACAATATTAAGCATTTTAAGATCATAAGAGGGGGGTAAAGTTATTGGTCAATGCAAAGCTTTGCAAAGACCGAAAGTCAACACCCACCATTCGAAGATTTTATCAGTGTGACGAACCGGTTGGTGGAAGAACATGTTGTATAGAGCCAGGAAGAAGTGAGGAAGAGATAAATGGTGTGATAGAACGGGTTTGAGTCTTAAATTAAAGAAATGAAAGAATGAGAATGAATGACAGCGAGAATGTGAATGATTAGGAACGAGCGGAACATTTGCATTCTCGTATCTTATAAGAAGGAGTGGTGGCGGTTCAACTTCTATAGGTGGAGGTTGATTAATCACAAAATTCATGTTGTTTAGGAATGCAAGTTCGTCAGAAAAAAGTTCTTCAAAACTTTCATCAATGGTGTGATTGAACATTTTGCTGTCAATAAGTTTTGTGCCAGAATTTATCATACTTGATTTGTCAAAAATTATAGAGGTAGGAGACTCGAGAAACTCATCTACCTCATTTTCAAAAGTATCCAAATCAAGTTGACTTTCTGGTATTATTGAACTTGAATTCTCGGATTGTGATTCATCAACACTCACTGAAATTATAGGAAGAATAGAAGAAGAACCTGGAAAAGAAGAAGGTGAAATGGGTAAAAAAAATTGGTGTATCGAGTATCGCTAAATCAGATGTGTGAGATGTAGGCTGAATTTCGGTCTGCTGTTCGGTTATACCATTAGTATCAACTTCAAGACACATTTGGGGTTCGGAAAGAATAATTGAAGGCTTGAGATGATGACCACAAGGAAGTGAAAGGACCTGATGAATTGGTGGGACAAACTCATCCAAAATTTTGGGTTCATCATTCAATATATCCCCAACGTCAATCTTCTCATTCAAGTGAAGGTTAAAATTCTCAAACACCACATTAAAAGTATGGTTTTCAATCAATTTTGGTTCAAGAGTGGAGGTATAGAGATCGCAAGGGTTTGTTAAGGTTTCACTCGAAATGGACCCTTCACATTTGTAAGTCCATGTCACGCACCCCACGAACTTGCGGGGAGGCGGAATATATGAAAAACGATTATCAAAGCTTCGTAACACGGACTTGAGCGCATGAATCGTTTCTAAACCATTGCTAACAAGCTACTAGAAGTTTAACTACTTGGATACGAAGTTATACCTCACGATACTAGTCCTTCGGGTCTTCGGTCCTCCACTCCTCGTAGGCTCCTTGGAACATCGGCACCTCAACGGCCTTCTCGAATCAAAGACGATCCACCCGAAAGCTCCTACGCCAAGCTTAATCTCAAACTTGAGATAACTAGGTTGCTTAAAGTGCTAATCTAAGCTACCTAGGGGATATAGAGTGAGGTTATGGATGTATTAGTCTAGCTAACCCTTGATCTCAACACATGAGAGGCTAGGGTTAGGGTTTGGAGAGAGAGTGAGCTTGAGGAGAGAGAAGGTGAAGATGAGAATGAAATGAGATAATGATGTTATCATAATATATATGAAGCATTATTATTTATCCAAAAATCAAATAAAAGAATTAACAACCATGCTTCATAAATATCTATGAGTGATTCATCTCCATGAGTCATTAAGCATTTATGATGCATTAATGACTTTGGATGAATCACACAAATGAGTCACTAATCTCATTTAATGCAATGCCACCTTAACCCCTTAGTCACCACTCTTCTAGAAGCTTCCCGACAAATTACGAGAACGCCCCCCCAATCCGTGAAAACACGGAAAAACTTTAGACTGTATAAATCCAATAACCTGATACTAGAATCTGGCTTAAACCAAAGCCGACTAGTAAAAACTGTTCGAAAAAGTCGTACGTGCGTAAACACACGTATGCGTCCGAACCCTTGTCGTAAAACCATACAACCTCTATATCGTTTCGCCTGGAGCAGGGAAACTCTCTGTGTGGAACTCTAAAGACTCAACACTACGCTGGCAGTGGGTTTAACCACAGACCGCAAGCAGCACTAGCTGTACGTAACGGTCCCCATGTAGATGTCGATAAGAAGGCCGATGAGGAAAATCATCCGAACTCCCACCGAGCCTGATGTGACAATCTCCGTACAGTCCGGTCTGTTCGTCTAAGACTATCGCATATCAAGCCTAGGGGGCGGCAAGCGTCAGTCCCCTAATAGCTGTATAAGTCATGTCGGAGCGAAGCCCATTACACCCTGAGAAGCTACTGGAACCTACCAGTATATCTTGCTTGCCCTGGCCAGGGACTTTGCGTAATGGCTCTCTGACACAGCGCGATATCAACCCCCAATATCGGGAGAGACGAATCCTATCTAACCGCCACTGCCTCTAAGTGCTCGGGACTGCACCCAACTGCTACCTGTTTGCACGACTCCTTTGAGCCGTGGTAGGGTAGCAATCTAAGAACAGTGGGACACACTCGAGGCGAAGCAGCAGTATCAAGTCTGTGGACTATGCTGTACTCATGTCATCTGGGAACTGTTAACTGACGACGGGTATAATACAAACCAATCAGTTCCCCTGTGAGTCATGTCCGGTGTACCCGTAACCTAACGAGCACCTGCATACTATCTCCGGTACGACGTACTGATGGCTGTGGGACAGACCATCTCCCCAACTGGGATGAGAAGCGTACACACTTAGTCTACTCCGGAATATCGATGCCCTATCTCGATAATCCAACGACCAGGGACCTGTATAGGATGTTGCTTACAGACTACCCAGCCCCCACTAGTGTGACTGCCATCACGACGCTGGTAATCAAGCAAAGATCCTATGGGCTCTACTAATATGTATAAGTGATACGTTACAAGAAACATATGCACATATTAAAGTAGACACAAACCAAGTAGCATACTACCATTTTTAGCAAGACTGTATATATAACTGTGAATATCCCAAGCTTCTATTAAGTAATATACAATCTAGTATGATACAATAATGGCCCCTAGGGCATATGCACTAACAATCTCCCACTTGCACTAGGGCCATGAGCTGGCATATCGTAAACCTATCATCTCGAATAGCCTCTCGAACTGCGTCTGAGGAAGGTCCTTTGTGAATGGATCAGCAATATTATTCTCTGTCTCTACTCTTTTCACCTCGATCTCCCGGCGATCTACGATCTCCCTGATCAGGTGATACCGCCTTAAGATGTGTCTGGATTTCTGATGGGACCTAGGTTCCTTCGCTAAAGCTATAGCGCCGTTGTTGTCATAATTCAGAGGTATTGGACCAACACTGGAAGGAACCACCTGAAGTTCTGTGAGGAACTTCTTCATCCTGACAGCTTCTTTTGCGGCATCGCAAGCAGCTATGTACTCCGCTTCCATTGTTGAGTCAGCAATGGTCTCCTGCTTGGAACTCTTCCAACAGACCGCCCCTCCATTGAGGGTAAAGACATAACCCGACATGGACTTGGAGTCTTCTTTGTCACTCTGGAAGCCGGAGTCGGCAAAGGCCTCCATCTGGAGGTCTTTTCCGCCATACACCAAGAACATCTCCTTAGTCCTTCTCAGGTACTTGAGAATGTTCTTTACTGCTATCCAGTACTTCTCCCCTGGGGTTGCCTGATACCGGCTTACAACACTCAATGCGTATACTACATCTGGTTTGGTACATAACATCGCATACATTATAGAGCCTACCACAGAAGCGTAGGGTATAATCGACATGCGATCCCTTTCCAAATCAGTCTTGGGAGACATCTCTTTGGAGAGGGTGATTCTGTGACAAGACGATAGGTTACCGCGCTTAGAATCATCCATACTGAATCTCTTCACTATGGTGTCTATGTACCTGGACTGCGAAAGTCCCAACATCCTCTTTGATCTATCACGATAGATCCGGATCCCCAGGATGTAGGTGGCATCACCCAGGTCTTTCATTGAGAATTTATGTGACAAGAATCTTTTGACTGACTGTAACATAGGAATATCATTTCCTATTAAGAGAATGTCATACACGTACAAGACGAGGAATACTACAGCTCTCCCTACAATTTTACTGTATATGCAAGGTTCATCTGGATTTTTGATGAAGTCGAATTCTTTGACAGCATCATCAAAACAGATGTTCCAACTCCGCGATGCCTGCTTTAGTCCATAAATGGACTTAAGCAGCCTGCATACTTTACCGCTGCTCCCACTCTGAATGAATCCCTCTGGCTGATCCATATAGACGCTCTCTTCCAAATTACCATTTAGAAAGGCCTTCTTTACGTCCATCTACCAGATTTCATAATCGTGGAAGGCAGCAATAGCAAGAAGGACTCGAATAGATTTAAGCATAGCCACTGGAGAAAAGGTTTCGTCATAGTCCAAACCAGGTCTTTGACGGAAACCCTTTGCAACAAGTCTAGCCTTATAAGTTTCAACCTGTCTATCTACACCAATCTTCTTTTTGAAGATCCATTTGCATCCTACGGGTTTTACCCCATCTGGAGCAACGTCCAAACTCCATACTTTGTTAGTGTACATAGACTCCATTTCGGTCCGCATTGCATCCAGCCATTTTACTGAGTCACCGCTCTGAATGGCTTGCTGGAAGCTAGTAGGCTCATCATAGTCAATAGTGCAATCCTCTCTATCCCCGTCTATGAGAAAACCGTAGTATCTCTCGGGCGGATGAGATTGCCTACTACTCCTGCGGAGTGGCGTCGGGATGTCCTGTTCTCCTGAACCTTCTTGTTCTACTAAGGTTTCAGTAATAGTTTATGGTTCTAGAATTTCTTCCAGTTCTATTGCGCCCTCACTTATCTGATTTTCTAAAAACTCAGTTTCCAAGAAGCAAGCATTATGAGAAACAAAAATCTTTTGTTCCTCTGCGTAATAGAAATAATATCCCTTGGAGTTCTTTGGATATCCCACAAACTTACACTGTACTGATCGTGCCTCGAGCTTGTCCGCAAACTGCTTCTTTACAAGAGCTGGACATCCCCATATCTTAATGTGCTTAAGATAGGGTTTCTTCCCACACCACATCTGATATGGTGAAGTGGGCACAGTCTTAGTTGGAACTCGGTTCAAAAGGTATGCAGATGATTTTAGTGCATATCCCCAGAATGATTGTGGTAACTCAGCCTTACTTATCATGGAACGAACCATATCCAATAGGGTTCGATTCCTTCTTTCGGATACACCGTTGTGTTGTGGTGTATATGGAGGAGTAAGCTGAGAGAGAATTCCATTCTCTTTTAAGTAACCTAGAAACTCGGCACTTAAGTATTCACCACCTCGATCAGACCTCAGTGTCTTGATACTTTTGCCGGTTTGTTTTTCCACTTCATTCTTGTATTCTTGGAATTTCTCAAAGGCCTCAGATTTATGCTTCATTAAGAAGATATATCCATACCTAGAGAAATCATCCGTAAAAGTAATGAAGTAGGAATAACCACCTCGCGCATGTGTAGACATTGGACCGCATACGTCACTGTGTATGAGTCCCAAGAGCTCGCTTGCTCTTACTCCGTGTCCAGAAAACGGAGTCTTTGTCATCTTTCCCATGAGACAAGATTCACAAGTAGCATAAGATTGATATTCGAACGGATTCAAATATCCTTCTCTATGTAACTTAGTCAACCTTCTCTCATTGATGTGACCTAGTCTACAATGCCATAAGAAAGCCTGATTTATTTCCGGAGACTTTCTTTTAAGTGTATTCTGGACATTGAAAACCTGAGCTTGACTTAATACGTATATTCCGTTATCTAATGTACCTGACCCAATCAGAACTTGATTTAGGTGGATGTTAACTACATCACTTACGAATGTAAAATCATATCCCTCTCTTGAAAGTGAGGACACTGATATGATATTACAAGTCATACTAGGTATATATAAACAGTTATGTAAAATCAATATATGCCCACTTGTCAAACCTAGGCGATATTCTCCCACAGATTCAGCGTTTACTGTCATTCCGTTTGCAACTTTGAGAGACCAATCACCTATCTTTATAACTTTATGGTTTCTCAAAGCATGTAATGAATTACAGTTATGAGATCCTGCTCCAGTATCTAATACCTAGGAAGTAGAGTTAATTGACAAACAGTTCTCAATCACAAACACACTTGAGGTTGAAGCCACAACAAGCTTCGTATCCTGGTTACTGGCTTCTAAAGCCCTGCAATCTTTCTGCCAATGTTCATTCCTGTGACAATAGGAACGTCCCTGTTTTACTATATCCAGTCCCGAAACTTTTGCCTTTCTCTTTCCTTCTCCTTCCCTGGTTTCCTTCAGGGTAGAAGGCAGAGACTGTAGAATCAAGTCAGTATTTGACTCGTTTCCCAACGCGATCTCTAGGTCCTGGAGCTCATCAATAAGCTAGTCATTGTAAGGACGTTGTCCCCTACAGATGACCCGTCAGCCATCCTCGCTTGAATTAATTCGTTCAAGGTTTCATATCTAGTGATATGAGATTGCTCTCCATATAAATCTTTATTATGGAGAAAGATGGAAACTAAGTCCATCTTCTCGTGCTGCTTCTGGTATACACCATCAACTGAAGCTAACACGAGGCACTTAGCTTTCGCTTTATCTTTTTCCTTTGTCTGACGGATATCCATATCCGTGACAGTGGAAACTGGACCTGGGACGGCGGGATTTTGAGTAGTAATAGGGTGGTCCAGCTTGTTATAGCTAATGGACATCTGGACAGACCTTTACCAGTCATATAAGTCAGATTCAGTCAAATTGTTATCTAGATGTAACCTATGTGTGGTCACAAGGTCGCTGCAATTAAGAGAGAGAGAAGAAAACATTTTAGCATGATGCTGTTGCAAGTTTAGATTGGTTTTATATTTATCTAAACAGGATGGCTTCCACTGTTTCTCAAATCCCTCCTCAAACCAAAAAGGAAGAACTAGCCAGGACTATTCTCACCGTACAATACTTGCTTAACCGTTCAGCCGGGCCAGTTTCGATACTTCGAGGGAGGTTTTCCAACGCTTTCGCGAAGTTCCTTAATTAAATAACCTCTTTTCTCTGGGGGCGTAACCCCGCTGACACCTTTCTAGGCACCTACTTGGTTTATAGCAATGATCGTTAAGTGACGAATCTCCTGATAAGTAGTATATACTCACAGTAGGATCGGGATCCAAAATATCATCGTATGATAATGTTGAAGGAATCCTACCAACATTCATCAAACTCCAAAGTTGTATGCATCTCTCTGCAAATTTCAGTTTCTTTAGAAATTCCCGATTGGATTTTTGCCCCATGCTCTTATGACATTGACTTTGGCCAAACAAATCATAAGTCACATGTCAAATTCTACCCGTCATTGTCCAGGTTAATTTGAACCCACCCGTACATACCCTTGACTTTGGCCAAACAAGGTAGTACGACTGTCCCAAAACAACGCATCTATCTATGCTACATATGACTATCCAACAGCTACCATACACTGTGCCTTGACTTTGGCCAAACAAACACAGCTTGAATACTATTGAACACCCAAATAAAATGACGGAGGGCTACGAATGGTTTTGGCAAAACCGTGAACGTAGTGAACTTGATATAATCGAAGGAACCTGATACTTTTTTAAAGGAGTGGTTAAAGCTCCGCAATTTAAAAAAATTTCTGATCTTTTAAAATAACCGAGTGGTTTCTTTTAAATTTGTTCCAACGATTCAACTTTGGTTTATTTTCTTTGCATTATAATAATGCGTCCCATTATTTATCTTATCATTGCAGAAAACAACGAAAATACCACGTCCTCTTATGCCATCCGCATTCGCCACTGGGTCCCGTCATTACCTGTTAGGTTACTTAACTAACGACAGAGCGGGGGCTGGGCTAGCGCGGGTGTAAAACATAAATGACGTCTAATAGCTATCATATCTAGATATTGTACATTCGTCAGACGCAATAATAAGCATTCTAGATCATAGATGAACTTTATTGGATTTATTAGCAATCCGCATTAGCTTTGAGCCTGCAATAAAAGACGGATTACACAGTTGTGATGAATAGCCATTACCCCACCCTAGACCCCTACGGGTACGGCAAACTACCCGTCAAGTACCCGAAGTGAAGCGGTCTCCCTCAACAACGTGAGTAGGCCACTAAACACTTCAACGTACCCGGTAGTTTGTGTACCCCACCTTGGGTCTATCCTAGGAGCAAAAACAGTAAAAAGAAATAATAATACAACGGTGTCTACAACCGCAACCTGGATGTGCCCCGCAAAAGAATATTACATCAAATTACATTTACATTGAATGAATGAATATTAAACACATCTCAAACCCCGGCTAATCATCACAACAGTCCAACACAGTTCATATACACAAACAGTAAACATTTCAGAAATGTGCAACCCCCTGCCAACCGACATACTAGCAGTACGGGGAGGTTTACGAATACATTAAACATTACAGATAAAAACCCAATTAGCAAATATCTTAGAATATCGATCGATCACCATTTTCCGTGTCTACCCCAAAAGCAAGCCTGTACTGAAGTAACCTTGGTAGAAAAAGAATATACAGGAAGACAAAAAACCAAAAATTATGAATTACTGTGAAACTCCGAGTCAACTCGACGTTGATTCGGCGGCGGATCCGCGGCAGAAGCACTCTATTGCCGCGGAACCGCGGCCGTTTTGCCGATTCACTGGCTCGTATTTTCCCAGTATTCATTAATTTCCCTACTGTGAATTTTAAGGTATGTCCAATATTTTTTTAGACAGTTTTAAAATTAACAGAAACATAGGGTTTTGGTTTTTTGTTTTTCGTATTTTTTGTCGATCGAACTTCTAATCAATTGCTAACAAGCTAGTAATGGTTTAGTTGGCTCTGATACCACTGTAAGTCCATGTCATGCACCCTACGAACTTGCGGGGAGACGGAATATATGAAAAACGATTATCAAAGCTTCGTAACACGGACTTGAGAGCATGAATCGTTTCTAAACCATTGCTAACAAGCTACTAGAGGTTTAACTACTTGGATACGAAGTTATACCTCACGATACTAGTCCTTCGGGTCTTCATCGCGGTCCTCCACTCCTCGTAGGCTCCTTGGAACATCGGCACCTCAACGGCCTCCTCGAATCAATGACGATCCCCCCGAAAGCTCCTACGCCAAGCTTAATCTCAAACTTGAGATAACTAGGTTGCTTAAAGTGCTAATCTAAGCTACCTAGGGGATATAGAGTGAGGTTATGGATGTATTAGTCTAGCTAACCCTTGATCTCAACACATGAGAGGCTAGGGTTAGGGTTTGAAGAGAGAGTGAGCTTGAGGAGAGAGAAGGTGAAGATGAGAATGAAATGAGATAATGATGTTATCATAATATATATGAAGCATTATTATTTATCCAAAAATCAAATAAAAGAATTAACAACCATGCTTCATAAATATCTATGAGTGATTCATCTCCATGAGTAATTAAGCATTTATGATGCATTAATGACTTTGGATGAATCACACAAATGAGTCACTAATCTCATTTAATGCAATGCCACCTTAACCCCTTAGTCACCACTCTTCTAGAAGCTTCCCGACAAATTACGAGAACGCCCCTCCAATCCGTGAAAATACGGAAAAACTTTAGACTGTATAAATCCAATAACCCGATACTAGAATTTGGCTTAAACCAAAGCCGACTAGTAAAAACTGTCCGAAAAAGTCGTACGTGCGTAAACACACGTATGCGTCCGAACCCTTGTCGTAAAACCATACGACCTCTATATCGTTTCGCCTGGAGCAGGGAAACTCTCTGTGTGGAACTCTAAAGACTCAACACTACGCTGGCAGTGGGTTTAACCACAGACCGCAAGCGGCACTAGCTGTACGTAACGGTCCCCATGTAGATGTCGATAAGAAGGCCGATGAGGAAAATCATCCGAACTCCCACCGAGCCTGCTGTGACAATCTCCGTACAGTCCGGTCTGTTCGTCTAAGACTATCGCATATCAAGCCTAGGGGGCGGCAAGCGTCAGTCCCCTAATAGCTGTATAAGTCATGTCGGAGCGAAGCCCATTACACCCTGAGAAGCTACTGGAACCTACCAGTATATCTTGCTTGCCCTGGCCAGGGACTTTGCGTAATGGCTCTCTGACACAGCGCGATATCAACTCCCAATACCGGGAGAGACGAATCATATCTAACCGCCACTGCCTCCAAGTGCTCGGGACTGCACCCAACTGCTACCTGTTTGCACGACTCCTTTGAGCCGTGGTAGGGTAGCAATCTAAGAACAGTGGGACACACTCGAGGCGAAGCAGCAGTGTCAAGTCTGCGGACTATGCTGTACTCGTGTCATCTGGGAACTGTTAACTGACGACGGGTATAATACAAACCAATCAGTTCCCCTGCGAGTCCTGTCCTGTGTACCCGTAACCTAACGAGCACCTGCATACTATCTCCAGTACGACGTACTGATGGCTGTGGGACAGACCATCTCCCCAACTGGGATGAGAAGCGTACACACTTAGTCTACTCCAGAATATTGATGCCCTATCTCGATAATCCAACGACCAGGGACCTGTATAGGATGTTGCTTACAGACTACCCAGCCCCCACTAGTGTGACTGCCATCACGACGCTGGTAATCAAGCAAAGATCCTATGGGCTCTACTAATATGTATAAGTGATACGTTACAAGAAACATATGCACATATTAAAGTAGACACAAACCAAGTAGCATACTACCATTTTTAGCAAGACTGTATATATAACTGTGAATATCCCAAGCTTCCATTAAGTAATATACAATCTAGTATGATACAATAATGGCCCCTAGGGCATATGCACTAACAACAATTTGGTAAATCAAACACTACAAAGTCACACAACTTATTAGACATTCTATCTTCAATTGGTGAATCATTTGGTGTATTCGATGAATCTGTGAAACTGGAGTTGTGGATTTCATTTTGGAAAGGGAAGGTTTGATTAGGAAGGGTGTATAATTCTGTCTCACTACCTAAATTCTCACTTTGTCCTATGGCCGTATTATATACCGAAAAATTTTGAGTTGGTTCAGAACTAGTTTCTCGTTTATACTCAACCATGCTTTCTGCCAATTCCTTTCTGAAGCAGCGCATCGATTCCACACCTTCTTCTAATTTCCGCTCAAAACTAGACTTGGGTCGATAAGGGATTTCAGTATAAGATTGAAATTCTTGTGGATAATTAAAACTCCCAAATGACTAATTAGAAGGACTGTCTAGAGAAGGTGTAAAGGTCGGATAGGATTGATAGGAATAGAGTGGTTGGGAAAATTGGGCAGGAGTAGGATCAACATTATGATAAGAAGAATATTGATATGAGTTGGTTGGTTGGCTATTTTCAATAGACATCATATATGCCACAAACCGATTATGAAATTCTTCTTTAGAAAGTGGTGGTAATGGTTGATATTGGTCCGGATTGAAACTTTGGCCGTTAGCCCTCGCTATATGCTCAGCAATGGATATGCGTCTAGGGGTAGCCTCACTCTGAGTATCAACTGAAGCAGATGTAGAAATAGGATACGATTGATAAGACCTGGACTGAGGTGGCCAACTGTTTCTATCCGCTTATTCTAACCGATCTCTTAAAGACATGGGAGTGTCGGATGGTATACCGAAGCGATTACGAAGACAAGAAATATCTGGTTGTGGATAGGAAAGCTCGGCAAGAGTTCGTCTATTTGGGTTACCCATTATCAGAAGGGAAGAGGGGGAAAGGGTAAAAAATTAATTGGTTTGTTTTGAAAAAAGACGGATTTAGAAAAATCACACAAAAATGCACAAGCAACCCTAGATCTAATGGTCACCTAGGTCAAATCACTAGACCGCTCCTAGACTTCCAGAAGATAAATCGCAGGATAAATCCTCTACTGCCTCTTTATCTCTCCTGTAGCCAGGTAAGTGGGAGGTTCTCCTCTACGTAAGTAGCGGGCCTAATTAAGTAACCATTTGCCTTAGACACCACAAAAGAAATGCGGATAAGCAATAGATTACCCACGACCTTCTTCTGTCCTAATTGAGCGCAACGGTCCTTATAGTCTTGTCTATATATTTTTTAGTTAATGAGAGTGATGCGGATGCTAGTTTTGTGATTTTTGGGGCTTAGGAAGGGTAATGAAATCCCCACCTAATCTGAATTTGGTCTTTGCCCCTTAATTTCCGTATTAAAATATGCACACAAATAACCAATTTCAAGAAACGCAACAAGAATTTTATTTGCGGCGCTGCGAATTTTTGCAAAGAATCCTACAGAAAATTTGTTATTGGACAAGATCAGAGAAGAGATAAGAAAGTAGAGAATATACCACAGAAGTTGGAAGCAATGAAGCACCTAAACGGCGGCGGAACCACCACAAAAACACTACTTTAGCCACGGATCCGCGGTTCAATTTGGGAATTAGGTTCTGACAATTTTCCTGTAGCTTTCTGTGATCCTCTGGATGCTTCAGAAAGTCTCTGAATCTTGATTTCCTCAGTACAATGATTCTATATTCCCCCGCGAAAAAAATTCAAACACTAATCGTTAAGCACACGATGCGAATCTTGAATTAAAATTTGATGGAATAATAATGTTTCAACT
The DNA here is from genome assembly GCA_030015575.1 of Agapanthus africanus. Lineage (NCBI taxonomy): Eukaryota > Viridiplantae > Streptophyta > Magnoliopsida > Asparagales > Amaryllidaceae > Agapanthus > Agapanthus africanus. The sequence continues at coordinate 295,403,448 of JASDDO010000029.1, forward strand.
CAAATAGCAAGAACGAACAAATTATGCACGCATCCCCGGCAACGGCGCCATTTGATTGGTCGTATGGTTTGTGTTTTGAAGAATATAATCACAACCAAAGAATTTATAACCACAATCAATAACGGTGTCGATTGTAGCGCGTTATTGAGAACGGATCGTCCATTGAGATTCGTGTATTTATTCAATCTTGCTTTTGATGAGTCGAAAGAAAATATAAAAAGAAAATTGAAGAAAGTATTCCAAGATTTAATTGATTTATCATTTCAAGAAAATCAAGAATATGTTCAAGAATTAGAAATCAAGAAAGTGTCCCATATCAATTTGAATTATCAAGAATATGTAGAATAGCTTGTAGGATTCGATAGGAAATCGTAGCAATGATGAATACTAAAAATGACTAATCTTATCTATTGATGAATTATAGCTAGAACGATGGCGATGAATGAAGATTAGAGATCTATTGAAGAAACTAGGCTTTCTCCTTCACTATCCCTTGTCTTTTCATTGATCATCATTCAAATCTAGCCTCTAGAAAAAAGAATCATCAATCATTTAATCCTAAATTACAACGAAATTATCAAAAACGGTGATCTCGCTACAAATTTGGTCATTGACGATTCTTTTTCCTAAAGTTCATAATTCTCATAATATTCAAGACTAATTTAGGATTTCATCACCATTTGATCTTCCGAATTCAATCGAATCCTTAACAAGCGGAGATTTCACTCACGCATCATAAAAATAAAAGAATCAAGCATTAGGAATTTCATAATACGAGAATTTAAAGAAAGCGAGAATTAACAAATGATCACCTTTATTAAATCGACGTCTAATTACACTTTCCCTCAATTCGAGGTTACAAGATTTTCTCTCGATCGCTCTCTTGAAGAGGTAACTAATTCCGTCGAAATTCGTGTTGCTCGATCTCCGTGAGACTCAGACCTGTCGAGGATCTCGCGCTCTCGATGAAGATCGGCTCCGCGTAAAGGATCTTCGATATCTTCGCTTGATATTGTTCTCAACGAATCTTGATTTGGATCATGATTTGGATTTGGTGTTTTGATCACAAGTTGTGTCAATCAACTTGTGTAATGAATTGGCTCAATGTTCAACAACCCTTGAAATGTAACCCTAGGTCTCCTTTTATAGTTCTCCCAATCTTCCACTAGAAGCTAGGTTGTTATGAAGCTTGCATGAGAAGCTTGGCTGCTGTAGGGAAGCTTCTGGAGAAAGCTAGTAAGTTTGAAGCGTCTTGAAGAAGCTAGGAGGTTAAGAGGAAGCATCTGGAGAAGTTTCGTCACCGGCACCCCCAACTCGGCCGCGGATCCGCGGCGGATCGGGATGGATCGGTCGCGGTTCCGCGGCCGTTTGATGAGTTTGCTGCATCATTTTTCTAGGGCTGATTGGTTTTGGTTTTAGGGTCTTCTTCTGATGTCTGGAATCTTAATATCCTTTCTGAATCTCTGCCAGATTTTATTTCTTTAACTTGCTGCATTTTATCAGCAATTTTTACGATTCCAGTTCTTTGACCTGAATAATTTTCTGCACAAAATCTTGATGAAAAGTGTTGAGATATACAATATCATGCGTGAAGTAATAAACACACAATTTCCCTCCGGAATGTTGATTATAACTATAACACGTGGTATTTGGTATTTTGCAGATGAATTTGTAATCCGTGTCATATTTACAATAAACATCCTTAGATGATTAGAATAATGAGGAAATTGTTATGTTACAGAATGCAATATTTTCGACTGAACAGTCGTCTTCAACGAGATCAAAAAGATCCGCAACCTCGCATGAGGATCCGTAGCCCCGCGGGCTCGTCGAAAATGCGATTGAGCTTCTCCATCATGTTTCCAAGATCTTCCTGCGTTGAGATCGAGATGAGAGCGTCGAGGTCCTCGTCGGGAAGCTGATGCTTGACGACACCGATCTCGCCTCCGAACACGCTCCCTATCCTGGCCATTAAATCCGCCAGGGTCGAGAAACGCTGAAGTGAGAGGATTGGGTCGGAGGAGAGGTCAGAGGTTGTTGAAGAGGTTGAGGAGGCGAAGATGGGATAGGAAGGAGATGGGGAGGGAGATGATGGGGCCGAGGAGGTTTGAGGAGGAGAGTTCGAAGGCGACGACGTGGCGGGTGAGGAGTCACAGGCATAGGAGGGGTGATGAGATGCGATTTGGGGGAAGGGAATTAAAGGCTGATATAGTTGTGGTTGATGTTGTTCATACACAAGTTTTGGCGTGGATTTATCAAATAAGGGTTCGGCAATATCGCCACCAAAAAAATATTTTGACCAAATAGAAGATCGAAAAATCATTTAATTTTAAATTAATCTAGATTCTTATCTTAGCAAATCTTTCTCTCTATCTTATCCCTCTTGGCTTATGTGGTCGTTTGAGTCCATATGGCAATATTTGATTAGTTGTGATATAACTAGTCAGCTGATGACCGGTTATGTCACAACTACCATAAAAATTTTCCATCTCAAGACCTTCACCAACCTGCACTTCATCTCGTTCATCATCCCAAGACCAACATATATAAGGATTTAAGGAATGAACAAATACATATGAACATCACACTACATATATTGAGGTTCAACTTCTTGAGTGTTCAAGGTGTTGGTTGAATCATCAGAAGACTGAAGTAGGAAGCTCGGGGTTTTAAATTTGGATGTGCACAAAATCTGAACATGCTCACTGCCGACAGCGATCGAGCGACTCAACTTCGGCTCCAGCTCAGCAAACATACTCCTCTGCGGCAATGGATCCAGAAACCTGCGGTGACCATGTAACCACTCATGCTTCTTCTTTATAAGGCATGGAGAATTGTATTACTGACGCCACCAAGGTAAATTTGGAAACAAATGAAAAAACAATAATGGATCTTAAAGAATTCGAGTTGAGTAACGATTTTATTTTTTAATAAAAACGGTGGGAAAGATCCCACGTTCCATTAAAATAACTAAACAAGATACAAAATAGAAAGAGAACGGAAAAGGAGAAAAGAAGGAATAAGGAAACAAAAAAAGGATAAAACAAGCATAGTTGAAAGGTGCAATAACTACAAATATTGTTACTCCCTCGTCCCGTATCCTTAGAAATCACAACAACCGATTAAAGATCGATAACTAATATCACTGTAGGCTTATACTAAGTATGACACAAAGTCGTGGATCCCCTTGCAACGAATACAAATCCATTACAAGAAGACACAAGAGGAAGCATAGAATTAACCAACGGCCTGCACGGCGTTAGATAAAACTTGTCACGTCCCGCTTCCCAAAAGACGAGGAGCGAGAGCTGACAAGTCCGTGACGTATTCACACCGAGAAGCACGCCTTCTCGATATAAATACGCTAAGAGTCTGTATAAGAAGAATATACATATCATCATATAAGAATCTAAATCACATTTAAATCCAACATCCATTTATTACAATTCCAATAAAGCAAGAGTCTAACTTAAAATATACGAAAATCGTCATCAAGTGAATAAGCGGTTAATGATTATTGGTCTTGAACAGAAGGCGTATTGAAAACTGAAGAAGTAACAACCTAGAGCTCTGCTTGGATAGAAAATTGATCAAAGTCCTCCTCTGTCGATTCTATCTCATACCTAACCTCGTCTCCTGTCCCAATATTGTCTGATGGCATTCCCACGGAACAAATATAAATCCATAGCAAGGAGACACAAGCGGAAGCATATAATTAACCAATGGCCTACACGACAATGGGATCTCATGTACCTTAGCAGGGTTGAGAGCTCCTGATTGATGGATGTATTGGATCTGATCTTGTCTCCTTCTTCATCTTCTGATGATCGGCGAAGGGCAATCACATGTTAAGCGGAAGGCCTTCTTCTCCTCTACAGCTACTAGACTCTTTGCAAAAGGGAGGAAGAACTCTCTATAGAACCGTTTAATTCTCTCTAGAATATGAGGAGACTATCACAACACATGTGAAACCTTAATTGTCATATATCATTATAACCCTAGCCTTGCACATCCATATATATAGCAAAGGGTTTAGATCGACGGCTTAGATTAAAACCCTAGCCCACTTGATTGGGCGGGTTTTGAGTTGGGTCTGACGAATAACCTAACCCGAATGCCAACATACTCCCACTCGTACAATCGAATGGGCGTTGTCACATTTACACAATTCCCTATATTCCCTTTCTCAACCTTTGCTCATACAAGCCAATGCTTCCGTACGACTATTGATACCTACAAGCGGGTAGCCTTGTAGCCAGATTTGTTAAGACCAACACAAGAATCTCGCTAATTTGAACACATCTAGTGGTTAATCCAAAAGGCTCGATATCGAATACTCCAATCAGCTCACATGTCTGTTTGAGTATTCTCAATCCTTCAAGAAGTATAGTCATAACACCATGGTAACCCTTTGATTTTCTACACTCTTTAGCCATCACATAGACGCTTAGAAGAGTTGTACGCACAGTTCAATCAAAGAGACATGCCCGATTGATCTTCCTCTAGACTTGTCAAGTTGGATCCGCCCTTCACCTGGTTTCCTGATACTTTCCCGTCTGTACGGTATGAGAATCACGTACTCTTGTGATAGCAGCCAAAATAGCGAACGCCCATGGCATTCCTTTCTTGACAGTCAAATGTCACTAAGGGTACAGTGACTAATCATCTCAAATTAAAACATGTCAGTTCATGAGGGCTTCACACATCGAGGGGATGGGATCCATCCCTTGCCTCCTCTTCTATAAGTCGCTAGCCCACGTAGTATGGTCAATGTGCTATGAAACTTCTTCTCTCTCACGAGAGCATCACATCATATAAGAATCATACAGATTCAAGTCCCATCAACACATGATGAACTTGCTAAGACATACTACACAAATGTGCCCGGATCCAGCCATAGTATCAAATCTAAATCCGACTCTGTAGGATCCACAATCTTGCTTCCAAGACAGGTATATATAATGGAATGTGGGGAAATTCCATTATGACAAAGACTCAAAATAGTCTCTGGCTCATCCTTATCTCCAAATAAGGGTCGTTCGAACGCTCCCACTGTCGCACACTCCGCTGCGCTGAATCAGTATAGTCGCTTGCTCAAGCAATCGACACAGAACACTCGTTCATACCTTACATGCACAAAGCATCAAAAGGATTGCTCGTGTAAGTGAGTCAATCCTACGTGCGATGTATTCTTTACTCAGAAGATGCAGGTAACGCATACCCGCTGGTAAATATATTTATATCACACAGAATATATATCTACTCCAACTCCATGATCATAAATCAAACAATAAATATACGCACACTACCCAAAAGTGTAAAATCGATAATCAATAATAAATAACCAATAATCAATCGTACATATATATAAGTCGCCATCCATAATAATAATATTTAAAAGCAATAATAACTGAGAATCAAGGACGCATCCCTAAGGATCTAACATGCAACAAGCACTCCTCGGCTATTCCTTTGTCAACAGATCTGCTATCATTCGCTCCGTAGAAAGATACTCTAACTCAACATCATTCTCCTCTTACTTCTTGATGAAGTGGTAACGAATCTCTATATGGTTTGATTTTCCCATGATACTTGGGATCTTTTGAGTAAGCTAACGCTGACTGGTTGTCTCAATAGAGAGTAACATGATTTCTTGCATGGTTAACTACGCGCAAACTCTCGAGGAAGCTTATAAACCAAACCGCCATCTTGGCTGCCTCAAATATGGAAACATATTCCGCCTCCATGGTAGACAACGCTATGCATTCCTGCTTCAACTGCACCACGTGATGGCATCGCCATTCAGCAAGAAAACTGTAAGGTTATTAGGCACTAGAACAAGGTTCTACAAAGGTATCAAACATGCCATATTTAAAATTTTCAAGTGCCAAACAACCTAAACAAGGATCTTTACTAGAGAATTAGGGTTAGAAACAACAAGTAAACTACTTTACATCTAAGTGATAACGGAATACAACCTTCGTAGACCGGTCTTTCACTTCAATTGCTCCTTGTAGTGGTCCCTTCGCTGTGATCATGGAACTCCCGGACTCTTGCATGCCTTCTCAAGGTGAAAGGGAACGAACTTGCTTGAAGTCTTTGAAGCCGAAGATGATTTACGTCGAGGAGACACTAACTCAACCTACTACTTCACTAATGAAAGATTAGTGAAGCTAACACCCTATACTAAAGTGCTAATCTAGTAGAGGATGATGAAGTAGAAAGTGGGCTCACTTTAGTTTTATTTTTCTCACGGTATTTTCTCACTTTGGAAAAAGCTAACAAGCATTTTCTCAAGGATGAAGAAGATGAAGTCAAGAGATGAGAATGAACTAACTAGGTGAGAGAATCAACCATGGGTGAGTTTGTATCATATATCTAACTCTTATAGAGACATAACCATGGCTAAGTTATAATAGTTAGGTTAATAAATATTTTTAGTAAAACAAAATTAGTGGACTAAGTCAATGCATCCACAAGCTTCTACAAGCTTCATGCATGTGACTAATTATCCACTAATTTGGATATACTTTAAATATCTAAACCCTACATTACAATTAGTATGGTGTAAGTCTCATACACCCATGTAGTGTGTGTCATCAACCATGACACAAAATAGAACACAATTAATATATATCACATATATATTAAGTGTGCACATGTGAGAAAAATAAATGCTTAAGTGAGCTAATATTAGTTAATGTAAACTAGTATATCAAATATACAATTATACACTAAATTATCAAATCAACACTTGATTTAATAATCCGGCTATATCACATATAACCGACTAATATTATATATACCAACTTATCGAATCAACACTTGATTCGATAACCCGGCTATATCACATATAACCGGCCGATACAAATATCGCGAGAATAGAATACGGTATCACATACTCGTATTATTCTCGGTCCTGCACATATCACATATGTGCTCCTACTTCGTTTTGCATGAGCCAGTAAAACCTCTGTGTAGGACTCTAAAGACTCGTCAATACGCCGGCAGTAGGTGACGATCACATCAAGTACTCATAAGCCGTCAGAGATACTAGCTGGATGCAATGGCTACCTGGGTTTTGAGCGATCAGAAGATCAACAAGAAAGCCCGCTCTAGCTCCTGTAAAGCCTGTCAGTAACACTACCGTACAGTCTGATATGTCGCATATCAAGTCTAGGGGTGGTAAACGTCAAATCCCAATAACTTGATAAGTCATGCCGATACGAGGCTCATAACGGGTCGAGAAACTACTGATAATACTTACCAGTAAATCTCTAAATCATCCCTGGTCAGGGAATTCCCTGTTATGGCTAATCGAGCACAGCGCAACATCAACCCCAAATACCTGGAAAGACGAAACCCCTCCTATTGCTCATTTCCTCCATGTGACTCGGGACTGTACCAAAAACCACGGTTTTGCACGTCTTCTTGAACGTGGTAAGGTGGAAATCAAAGCACAGTTGGAATCACACAAGACTCTATGACAATCTCGGGTCTACAGACTAACCTATACCAGTGTCACCAGAGAAATTCTATCTGACGTAAGGTATAATACCATCTAGGAATTATCGACGAGTCCGTCCAGTGTACCCAGTCTCCACTGAGCACCCGTATACCATCTCTGATATCAAACACCAATGGATATGGGATCATCCATCGCCTATCTCATGGGTCGAGAAGCGTATACGCTAGTCTACTCTGGTATATCAATGCCCCGTCTCGATACACCCACGACTAAGAACATTAAAGGATGAACTTATGGGCTACCATGGCTCCACTAGTATGATCTGCATCATAATCCTGGTAGTCAAGTACACATCCTAAGGGCTTTACCAACATGTAACCACAAGACAGTATCAAGAGACAAGTATACATGTTAAGATAAAGAGCAACCAGATAGCATACTATCATGTCAAGCAAGAAAGTCCTCTCTATATATGTCCAAGAATCCACTATTATATACATCATATGTACAATAATGGCCTCTAGGGCATACATACAACTAACAATCTCCCACTTGCACTAAGGCCAGCTGCTGTAGTATCGCATACCCAGCATCCCGAAGAGTCTCTCGAACTGTATCTGGGGAATGGCCTTCGTGAGTGGATCCGATGTGTTGTTCTTCGTGTCAACTCTCCTGACCTCGATCTCCCGGCGATCAACTATCTCCCGGATCAAGTGATACCGCCTCAGAATATGCCTGGATCACTGATGGGACCTGGGTTCCTTGGCCAAAGCCACCGCTCCATTGTTATCACAATACAAAGGTATTGGATACTCAATGGATGGAACCACTCCAAGTTCAGTTATGAACTTCTTCATATAGACAGCCTCTTTGGCAGCATCGTTGGCAGCGATGTATTCAGCCTCCATCGTCGAGTCTGCCACTGTTTCCTGCTTGGAACTCTTCCAGCATACCGCTCCTCCATTGAGGGTAAAGACAAATCCCGAGTGCGACTTAGAGTCGTCCTTATCACTCTAGAAGCTCGAATCGGTAAAGGACTCCACTTGGAGTTCTCGGTTACCATACACCAAGAGCATCTCTTTAGTTCTTCTCAAGTACTTGAGAATGCTCTTCACAGCTGTCCAGTGACTCTTTCCAGGATCTGCTTAATACCTACTCACTACACTTAGTGAGTATACTACATCGGGTCTGGTACATAGCATCGCGTATATGATAGAGCCTACTGCTGAAGTATAGGGTATCCCTTGCATGCGAGCTCTCTCCAAATCAGTTTTGGGAGACTACTCTTTGGAGAGAGTGAGTTCTGAGATCGTGGGTAAAAACCTACGCTTGGATTCTTCCATACTAAACCTCTTTAGTATGGTGTCAATGTACCTGGATTGGGACAATCCCAGTATCCGTGTAGATCTATCTCTATAGATCTTAATCCCCAAGATGTAAGAGGCATCACCTAGATCTTTCATTGAGAATCTTTGTGATAAGAAGAGCTTGACCGATTGCAGCATAGGAATGTCATTTCCTATTAAGAGTATGCCATCCACGTACAATACGAGGAAGACAACCTTACTCTCTGCCACCTTCTTGTATATACAAGGTTCATCTACGTTTTTGATGAAATCAAACTCTTTGATAACGACATCAAAACGGATGTTCCAACTCCGCGATGCTTGCTATAACCCATAGATGGATTTAAGCAGTTTACACATCTTTCCGCTGCTCCCACTGTCTACGATGCCCTCTGGCTGAGTCATGTACACGCACTTTTCCAAATCACCATTTAGTAAGGCGGTCTTAACATCTATTTACCAGATTTCGTAGTCATGGTATGCAGCAATGGCAAGTAGAATCCGGATGGACTTAAGTATAGCCACTGGAGAAAAGGTTCGCCATAATCCACACCTGGTCGTTGACGAAAACCCTTTGCAACAAGTCTAGCTTTGAAGGTCTCAACTTTTCCATCTACACCAAGTTTCTTTTTAAAAATCCATTTGCTCCCAATGGGTTTTACCCCTTCAGGAGCAACTTCCAAAGTCCATACTTTGTTGGTGTACATGGATTCCATCTCAGATCGTATTGCATCCAGCCATTTCACAGAGTCTCCACTCGTGATGGCCTGCTCGAAGCTAGTCGGGTCATCATCCTCCATGATGCAATCCTCGCTCCCACCATCAATGAGAAAACCGTAGTATCTTTCAGGTGGATGAGGAACCTTACTAGATTGGCGTAGAGGCTGAGGTTCGTTGGGAACTACCGGATCCTCTGGTTCCACCAAATCTTCTGTCGTAGTTTTTATAGCTGGAACTTCTTCCAGTTCTACCTCCTTGCCACTAAGTTCTTTCATAAGAAAACCCATTTCTAAAAAGGTGGCATGTCGAGAAACAAACACCTTTTGTTCCTCGGAATTGTAGAAGATATACCCTCGTGAATGTTTGGGATATCCTGTAAATTTACACAAAACAGATCTTGCCTCGAGCTAGTCCGGATTTTGTGTTTTCACATAGGCCGGGCAACCCCATATCTGAATAAAATTAAGATATGGCCTCTTCCCATTTCATATCTTATATGGAGTGGTAGGCACTGATTTTGTGGGAACTCGATTCAATAGATATGCTGCTGTCTCAAGCGCATATCCCCAAAAGGAAATAGGGAACTCAACGGTGCTCAACATAGAGCGCACAATATCTAATAGGGTGCGATTCCTCCATTCCGATACACCATTGTGCTGTGGTGTATACGGAGGAATAAGCTGAGAGAGAATCCCATTCTCTTTTAGAAAGTCCAGGAACTCCGTGCTCAAGTATTCACCTCCTCGATCAGATGTTAGGATTTTAATACTTTTACCCGTTTGGTTCTCGACTTCGTGTTTATATTCTTTGAATTTCTCAAAAGCTTCAGACTTGTGTTTCATCAGGAACACATGTCCGTATCTTGAGAGATCGTCAGTGAATGTAATGAAGTACGAAGAACCATTCCTGGCATGTGTAGACATGGGACCGCATACATCACTATGTATCAGTCCCAAGAGCTCACTAGTTCTTTCTCTGTGTCCTGTAAACAGAGTTTTAGTCATCTTGCCTTTGGGACATGACTGGCAAGTGTCATAAGATGAAAATTCGAATGGATTCAAATATCCATCCTTATGTAACTTAGCTAGTCATGTCGCAGTGATATGACCTAGTCTACAATGCCACAAGAAGGATTCGTTCATTTCTGAACTCTTCCTCTTGTGTGTGTTTTGTACATTAAGAACTGTGGTTTGATCTAGAACGTATATGCCATTATTTAACGAGCCTGATCCAATCAACTTTTGATTCAGGAAGATGTTTATAACATTATCTTGTGCTACAAAATTATATCCTTCTTTACTTAATAAAGAAACTGATATAAGATTGCATATCTGGGTCGGAATGTAATAGCATTCGTTCAGAATAATGTATTACCATTTGGTAATATAAGGTGATATTCGCCAACTGCTTTGGCTGCAACATTTGCACCGTTCCCTACTCTTACGAAATGATCACCCATTCCCAGTTCTCTACCTTTTCTTAGCCCATGTAACATATTACATATGTGGGATCCCGATCAGTTATCTAATACCCAGGACGTAGAGTGAACTGAGAAACGGTTCTCAATAACTAACACATCCAAAAAGATGCTTCAACATGCTTATTCTTTGTTTGGGCGGCGTGAGAATCCGGATATGTCTCTATTCCCTGCTCAGTCTTATAACATTTATAAGAAAGAACGGGACCAACGTTCCCCTGCTCAGTATAACAAGCGGGTTCGGTCAATACATCCATATTATTATCTTGATTAAGGCCTGACATGATCACTACCTGGAGAGAGAGAGAAGAAAACATTTTAGCGTATGCTCTTGCAAGATTAAAATGGTTATTATCTTATCTAATCAGGATGGCTCCCACTGTTTTCATCAAATCTTCCTTCAAACCCTAAAAGGTAAGACTAGCCGGGATTAATTACATCTTACAAGTTCGCCAATCTTTTGGCCAGGCCAGTGTTGGTACTTTGAGGGAGGTTCCCCGTGCTTTCGCACGGATCTAATTAAAATAAATCTCATTTTCCCAAAGGCATAACCCCGTAAACACCTTTCTAGACACCTACTTGATCGGCTAATTGTCTTGTGTAAAACTCTCCCAGGAGTAAGTCTTACTTGCAGTGGGTATCGGGATCCAGCTATCTCATAGAAGGTATGCAATCTCATTGCAAATTTCAACACTTGAAATTCCCGATAATAGTTTTTACCCCTAGCATCCTATGACCTTGACGGAGGCCAAACTACCCATAGGGCGCTAGTCAAGTTCAACCCGTTCATTTCTTGATTGAATTTGACCCACCCGCACGACCCTTGACAGAGGCCAAACTACGCCGTACGAATACCCTAATCCAATCGCATCTCATGCTACAGATAAGTATTAATCAGCTACCGTACACTACGCCTTGACGGAGGCCAAACTACCGTAGCACGAATATTAAATAATACTTATCTGAAATGACGGAGGGCTATGCAGGATTTTAAGAAAACCATGAGCGTAATGAACTTGATATCATTGTAGAAACAAGTGATTTTTGAAAAAGTAGTGTTTTTTAGGCTTTCACTAGTTTTGCTAAAGAGGTCACTCCCGGTGAAGGGATCTCGGCTCTTTCCTTATTGAATAAGGTGCAGGATATTTCATAAATATCACTATGCAAAGCAAAAACTATAAAATCAATCAAAAGACAAACCGAGTGCTATAGCATATGCTAGCATTTTGCTAAAGAGGTCACTCCCGGTGAAGAGATCTCGGCTCTTTCCTTATCCAATAAGGTGCTGGATATTCTACAAGGAATACCGCTATGCAAAGCAAAAACTAGAGCTACCCTTTTTGAAAATTTGATTCTACAACATCTTTTAGGTTTCTTTTCTTTCATTAATCTCATCAATGAAGTCCCATCATGTATGCTTCTTAAGCATCACAGAAGAAACGAAAATACAACGTATGCTTATGCCATCCGCATTCGCCACAGTGTCCCGTTATGCACCGTTAGGTTACTTAACTAACGACAGAGCGGGATGGGACTAGCGCGGGTAAAAAACATAAGCAACATCTACTATATATCTCATATATAATGTATATCCATTCTTCTCAGAATCCATAATGATCACACCACAGAGCAACAGTAGAAACATATGAAATATTGGATATACCAGGAGGTCCGTGTTTTATTTTAAGCATGTATAAAACACGGATTCCACGGTCAAGATGAATAGCTAAAGCCACATCCCTAGACCCCTACGAGAGTGGCAAGCAACCCTACCAATTCTAGAGTCAGGAGACCCGAACTCGACTCCTCAAGTTGGTCTCCCACTGGACTCTAGAACTCGGTTACTTTTGCTCCCCTCCTTGGGTCTATCCTAATGCGGAAAAGTAAATAATATACAACAATGGCAACATCATCCTCAATACGGAAGTGCCCCAATAAAAGAATATTACATATAATGAATTTTACATGAATCAAAATAAAAACTCTCATCTCACATAAAACCCCCGGCAATTCAAAACACGATGATCCAATATAACATATACAGCAACACATAACATCACATGTCATCAACGTAAGTAAATATGCATATCCCAATTGTCATTGACGTATAGCAACGAAACCGGCGATACACCACATACTACACTTACGATCGCGGGAAATAAAATGAAAAACTACAACAATTGGAATCGTAACTGCCCTTAGACATCATAAACCCGGGATATCACATATCCAAGATTTCATACCTAACAATGTAAAGCTCGCATTTAGGTCTCACCCATGAAAACACCTTTTCAAAATAAGTCGGACAATTCAACAAGATTTCCGATTACACACGAGACCGAAATGGTAGGTTTACACGCAACAAATATATTTGTGGATTCCAATTATTGTATCTCATTACAGAAAGCTAGACGACGTTAAACAACTCGATCGAATCAACGAATTTCCAAAATTCCAAGATAGCTCAACTCTTAAGCACTATTAAAAATTCCCAAAAGTATGCTCCAGTACCAATTGACCAACCGTTGAAGTGCCGTCCTTTGCCTCTTTAATGGCGCCGCGGAACCGCCGCCAAAACCATGTTTTGGCCGCGGTTCCGCGGTCACTAAAGCGAGTTAGGCACTCGTTCTTCAAGAGGGTCCATAGAATTACCTGCATGGTTTTCTGAATATTTTTAATATGAAAAAATTCAACTTTTGAAAAAAATTTCCAGAAAGTGGGAAAATTTGGTTATTCGGAGTTCGTTCGGACTTTTAATTTCGCCTACGCAACTTCTAATGCTCTAACCTGGCTCTGATACCACTGTAAGGTTCTTAGGTACTAGAACAAGGTTCTACAAAGGTATCAAACATGCCATATTAAAAATTTTCAAGTGCCAAACAACCTAAGCAAGGATCTTTACTAGAAAATTAGGATTAGAAACAATAAGTAAACTACTTTACATCTAAGAGATAACGGAATACAACCTTTGTAGACCGGTCCTTCACTTCAATTGCTCCTTGTAGTGGTCCCTTCGCTGCGATCATGGAACTCCCAGACTCTTGCATGGTTTCTCAAGGTGAAAGGAACGAAGTTGCTTGAAGTCTTCGAGGCCGAAGATGATCTACATCGAGGAGACACTAACTCAAGCTACTACTTCACTTATGAAAGATTAGTGAAGCTAACACCCTATACTAAAGTGCTAATCTAGTAGAGGATGATGAAGTAGGAAGTGGGCTCACTTTAGTTTTATTTTTCTCATAATATTTTCTCACTTTGGAAAAAGCTAGCAAGCTTTTTCTCAAGGATGAAGAAGATGAAGTCAAGAGATGAGAATGAACTAACTAGGTGAGAGAATCAACCATGGGTGAGTTTGTATCATATATCTAACTCATGTAGAGACATAACCATGGCTAAATTATAATGGTTAGGTTAATAAATATCTTTAGTAAAACAAAATTAGTGGACTAAGTCAATGCATCCACAAGCTTCTACAAGCTTCATACATGTGACTAATTATCCACTAATTTGGATTTACTTTAAATATCTAAACCCTACATTATAATTAGTATGGTGTAAGTCTCATACACCCATGTAGTGTGTGTCATCGACCATGACACAAAATAGAACACAATTAATATATATCACATATATATTAAGTGTGCACGTGTGAGAAAAATAAATGCTTAAGTGAGCTAATATCAGTTAATATAAACTAGTATATCAAATATACAATTATAAACTAAATTATCAAATCAACACTTGATTTAATAATCCTGCTATATCACATATAACCGACTAATATTATATGTACCAACTTATCAAATCAACACTTAATTCGATAACCCGGCTATATCACATATAACTGACTGATACAAATATTGTGAGAATAGAATATGGTATCACATACTCGTATTATTTTAGGTCCCACACATATCACATATGTGCTCCTATTTCGTTTTGCCTGAGCCAGTAAAACCTCCGTGTAGGACTCTAAAGACTCGTCAATACGCCGGCAGTAGGTTATGATTACATCAATCACTCACAAGCCGTCAGCAGTACTAGCTGGACGTAACGGCTACCCGGGTATTGAGCGATCAGAAGATCAACAAGCAAGCCCACTCTAGATCCTGTAAAGCCTGTCAATAACACTACCGTACAGTCCGGTCTCCTCGTCTGATATGTCGCATATCAAGTTTAGGGGTGGTAAATGTCAGACCCCAATAACTCGATAAGTCATGCCGATACGAGGCTCATAATGGGTCAAGAAACTACTGATAACACTTACCAGTAAATCTCTAAATCAGCCCTGGCTAGAGACTTCTCTGTTATGGCCAATCGAGCATGGCGCAACATAAAGCCCCAATACCGGGAGAGACGAAACCCCTCCTATCGCTCATTGCCTCCATGTGACTCGGGACTGTACCCAAAAACCACCGTTTTGCACGTCCTCTTGAACGTGGTAAGATGGAAATCAAAGCACAGTGGGAATCACACAAGCTCTATGACGATCTCGGGTCTACAGACTAACCTGTACCAGTGTCACCAGAGAACTGCTATCTGACGTGAGGTATAATACCATCTAGGAGTTCTCGGCGAGTCCGTCCAGTGTACCCAGTCTCTACTGAGCACCTATTCATATCAGAATTTTGCATTATTATATTCCCCATTCTTAATTATATTACAAATAAATACGTGCTTTTGATCCATGTCTGCTAAATAGTTGGAGGTTACAGGTTCTCAGATCATTACAGTAAAATTCATGAAAAGACGCTACAAATGTGAGACTACGACCAACAAATAGATGAATCTGTTTGATGCCGCCTACAGTTTAAGGAACAAATGAAAATTAATGAACAGTTCGATTGCACAAAGTATGAGGGCAGCACAAGATTCAAGACTTCAACACAAAGCTAACGGTAAAAGTCCACAAATTCTGCACTGTTGGAAATCTGGAAGAAAGTAGAAAAGAGTCTGAAGAACCAAATGAAGAAAATAGGAGAAAAAGGCAACATGAAGCAACCCTGGAAAAATGAGCCAAAGATCCTTCAAGATGGCCGCGGAACTGCGGCCAAACAAGGCTTCTGGCCGATGTTCCGCGGCCGTGCAATGCACGTGTCGGTGCAAAGTGTCGGTGGTGTCGGTGCTTTGACCCGGCTTTCTTAGGATAGTATTGTACTTTTAGATGTGGATCAGATGTAAACCCTAGGGTTTCTCCTATCTATAAATAGGAAAGCCTACAGCCTCTTTTGAGTTCCTTTTTTGAGATGTCTCTTTTTAATTTCTAGATTAAATTTTAATTTTCTTGTAATCGTCAAGTGGTCATCAATAAAGGTATTTTTTTCGTGCATTCTTTTATCTGAATTTAATTCCTGAATTTTTATCTGTCTTTTATTATCTGCAACTTAGATAGTCTTTTAAAATTATAAAAATGAATCTTATCATAACTTCACTAATGAGTGAGTAATTCCTCACTTGTTAGGGTTAGGATTGGGAAGGTTTGAGAGAAGTAAATCTCTCTCTCTCCTTTCTTTGCCCATATAATGTAAGGTTACTAGGCACTGTCACAAGGGTCTAAAAGGAATCAACCATGCCCGATTTAAATTTTAGACGTGCCGAACAACCTAAAGCGAGGATTTTTGCTAGATAATTAGGGTTAAACATGCAAGTAAACAACTTTACTTCTAAGAGTTAGGGATTACAACCTTTGTAGTCCGTTCCTTCACTTATAAAGCTCCGTGTTGAGGTCCCTTCATCGAGTACCCAGACTCTAGAGAGGCTCCATGAAGAGAAAGATGCAATCTTGCTTCCGATCTTTAATAACATAGATGATCTACCTTGAAGAAACTCATACCCAAGCTCTTGCTTTGCTAATCAAGTATTAGCAAAGCAAACACCCTAATCTAAGTGGCTAGAATAGATGAGGATGATGAAGTAGGAATTTAGCTCTCATTTGCTTTCAATTTCTCACTCATTTTCATCACATTAGAAAAAGCTAGAAAGCTTTTCAAAGGAAGAAGAAGAAGCAAATCAATTTGTGATGAATAATGAATTGTGTGTGAGCTTAGAAATGCAACCATGGGTTAAGAATGATAACTTAACTCATGTAGAGAAATGACCATGGTAAAGGGTTTGGGTTTGGTTAAGAAATATCAACCAAAATATCTTTACAAAATATCTTTACTTAAAACAAAAGCAAAGCTTCTAGAAGCTTCAAGAAAGCTTAACCCTAATCCAAACCCTAACCATGTTTAAACTCCACAAAACATGTTGCATTTGTAACCTTAACTTGTTGCAATATTATTTATCACATATACAATATTTATTGTAACAAAATAAAATAATACAATTAACATATATCGCATATATATCAATGTATTACCCGAGTGAGAAAATGAATTTTTAAGTGAGCTTATATTAGTTAATGTAATTTAACATATCAAATATATAATTATATATTAAATTATCGAATCAACACTTGATCCGATAATCCGGCTATTTCATAAATAACCGACTAATATAATCTGTATCAGTTCATCGAATCAACACTTGATCCGATGACCTGGCTATATCACATATACCCGGCCGATATCTCATATCGTGAGAATCTAATACGGTATCACATACACGTATTGTTCTCGGTCCCGCACATATCACATATGTGCTCCTACTCCGTTTTGCCTGAGCCAGGAAACCTCTGTATAGGACTCTAAAGAATCGTCAATACGCCGGCAGTAGGTGATGATCATATCAAACACCCACAAGCTGCAAGCGGTCAGCTAAACGTAACAGCCACCCAGGTATTGAGCAATCAGAAGATCAACAAGCAAGCCATTACATTCTCCCGTGATTCCAACCAGTAACACTCCCGTACAGTCCGGTCTCTTCGTCTGATATGTCGCATATCTCGCCTAGGGGTGGTAAACGTCAAACCCCTGTAGCTTGATAAGTCGTGTCGATATAAGATCCATAACAGTTCAAGAAACTACTGATAATACTTACCAGTAAATCTCAGCAACCCTGGCCAGGGATTTCCAGTTATAGCCAATCGAACACAGCGCAACATCAACTCCCTATACCGGGAGAGACGAAACCCCTCCTATCGCTCATTGCCTCCATGTGATTCGGGACTGTACCCAAAAGCCACCTTTTTGCACGCCCCCTTGGACGTGGTATGATGGAAATCAAAGCACAGTAGGAATCATACAAGACTCTATGACGATCTCGGGTCTACAGACTAACCTGTACCAGTGTCACCAGAGAACTGCCATCTGACGTGAGGTATAATACCATCTGGGAGTTCTCGGCGAGTCCGTCCAGTGTACCCAGTCTCCACTGAGCACCCGTATACCTTCTCTGATGTCAAACACCAATGGATATGAGATCATCCATCGCCCATCATATGGGTCAAGAAGCGCATACGCTAGTCTACTCTGGAGTATCGATGCCCTGTCTCGGTACTCCTACGACTAAGAACATTTGAAGGATGTACTTGGCGACCACACTGTCCCCACTAGTATGATCTGCATCATAGTCCTGGTAGTCAAGTATTCATCCTAAGGGCTTTATCAACATGTGACATAGAGACAATCAGAGTACATGTTAAGATAAAGAGTAACTAGATAGCATACTATCATGTCGAGCAAGAAAGTCCTCCCTATATATGTCCAAGCATCCACTGCAATATACAACGTATGTACAGTAATGGCCTCTAGGGCGTACATATAACTAACAATCTCCCACTTGCACTATGGCCATCTGTTGTGGTATCGCATACCCAACAATCAGCTGTGGTTGAAGTATCTCATACTCAACCATCCCATAAAAGTCTCTACTAAAAAATAGGCCTTTTTGAGTGGATCCGCGCTGTTGTCCTCTGTGTCTAATCTCCTAACCTCGATCTCCCTGGAGATCAACCATCTCCATGATCAGGTGATACTGCCTAAGAATATGGCTGGATATCTGATGGAACGGGGGTTCCTTGGCCTAAGCCACAACTCCATTGTCACACAATGGCAGGAACGAAGTTCATCTCATGAACTTATATATATATCCAGACTGCCTCTTTGGTAGCATCCTTGGTAACGATGTATCTTGCCTTTAATCATCTAGTATGTCACGGTATCTAGCTTGGAACTCTTCCAACATACCGTCCCTCCACTGAGGGTAAAGACAATGCCTGCGACTGACATTCAGTCGTCCTAATCACCCTGGAACCTTTCCAGTGGTTCTCCCCAGGATCGATTGATACCATCTCACTACAACTAGTGAGAATCCTAACATCCAATTAGATCTATCCTATAGATCCATATCCCAGGATTTAGGAGGTATCACCTTGATCCTATATGGAGAATCTTTGGGATAAGAGGAGATTGACCAAGCGTAGCATAGGAAACTCCTTCCCTATTAAGAGTATGTCATCCACGTACTATACGAGGATCGTCACCATACTCCCTAATATATTTTTGTATATACAAGGTTCATCTACCATTTTGATGAAGTCAAACTCTTTGACTACTTCATCAAAACAGACGTTCCAACTCCGCGATGCCTGATTTATCACATAAAACATCTTGCTCACGTTTCCGCTGCTCCCACTGTCTACGAAGCCCTCTGGCTATGTACTTATAGACGCTCTCTTCCAAATCAATATTTAAAAAAGCAGTCATGACACCCAACCGCCAGATATCGTAGTCATGGTATGTAGCCGTGGCAAGTAGGATCTGGATGGACTTAAGCATAGCTTTGAAAGTCTCAACTTTTCCATGTACACCAAGTAATCTTCTCAAGATATACTTGCTCCTGATGGGGATTTAACCCTTCAGATAAAGCAACCAAAGTCCATACTTTGTTGGTGTATAAGGATGCCATTTCAGATCGCTAAGCATCCAGCCATTCTTACAGAGTCCCACTCCTGATGGCCTGCTCGAAACTAGTTGGGTCATCATCTCATGATGCAATCCTCGCTCCCACTGTCATAGAGAAACCAAAGTATCTCTCAGGTGGATGAGGAACCCTACCAGATCAGCGGAGAGGCTGAGGTTCGTTGGAAACTATTGAATCCTCCGGGTTTACCAAATCATCAGCTGCAGTTTGTATAGCTGGAACTCCTTCCAGTTCTAACTCATGACCACTAATTTCTTCACAAGAAATTCCCTTTTTCTCAAAAAGTGGTATGCCGAGAAATAAAACATCTTTTGTTCCTCGGCGTGGCAAAAGATATTCCCTTGCGAATGCTTGGGATATCCAACAAACTTCCACAGAACAGACTTTGCCTCGAGCTTGTCCGGATTTTGATTTTGACATAGGCCGGACAACCCAAAATCTTAACATCTTTAATAGATGGGCTCTTCCCATACCATATCTAATATGGAGTGGTAGGCATCTGATTTGGTTGGAACCCTATTCAATAGGCATGCAACTTCTCAAGTGCATAACCCTAAAAGAAAATAGGCAACTCAGTAGTACTCATCATAGAGCACACCATATCACATAGGGTGTAATTGCTCCGCCCTGATACACCGACGTGCTGTGGTGTATTCGGAGGAGTAATGCTAAGAGAGAATCTCATTCTCCTTTAGAATAGTCCAGGAATTCCGTGCTCAAGTATTCTCCTCCTTGATCACATCAAAGGACATAATACTTATACCCATTTTTGGTTCTCTACTTCTAACTTATATTCATTGAATTTCTCAAAAGTTTCAGACCTGTGTTTCAACAGGAACATATGTCCGGATCTTAAGAGATAATCAGTGAATGTAATGAAGTACAAGGAACCGGTCTCGGCATGTGTAGACAGGGGACCTTCATACATCAGCATGTATCAATCCCAAGAGTTCACTAACTCTTTCTCTATTTCCAATAAACGGAGCTGTGGTCATCTTATCTTTGTGACATGACCGGCAAGTTTTAGAAGATGTAAATCCAAACTAATTTAAATATGCATCTTTATGTAACTTCAGCTAGTTGAGTCGTACTGATATGACCTAGTCTACAATGCCTCAAGAAAGATTCGTTCATTTCTGAACTCTTCCTCTTGTGTGGGTTCTGTACATTAAGAACTGTAGTTTGATTTAGAACGTCTATGCTTTTAGATAACGTGCCTGAACCGATCAACACTTGATATAGAAAATGTTCAAAACATTATCCAACAATACAAAATTATATCCTTCTTTACTAATAAAGAGACTGATATGATGTTGTATATCAGGTTCGGTATCTAATAACATTCATTCAGAATCAATGTATTCAGATAATACAGGGTGATAACTGCCAACAGACTTGGCTGCAACACTTGCATCATTTCCAACTCTTGAAAATTATCACCCGTTCTCAGTTCTCTACCTCTCTGTAGCCCATGTAACAAATTACATGTTTACCCCAATCAGAGCAAAGCTCTGTTCAAATTCCAAGGCGGGAGATGAAGCAACGCTTCATCTTCCCCCAATCAGAGCAAAGCTTTACTTTGAAAATTTAAACTTTAATAAATGAAGCAACGCTTCAGATTCTTTGCGCTGTGCGCAATGCGCCACGTGTCAGGTGCAGACGACAGCGCAACGCCCAAGGCGGTACGTCCAATCAGAGCAAGGCTCTTTAAAAAAAAAAAAGTAACACTTAACTGCGCAAGCGCACCGTAGCGCGACACGTGTCTGCGTAGTTGCGCAAGCGCACGGCAGCGCGACACGTGTCTGCGCAGTTGCGCAAGCGCAACCGCGCAAGCGCACGGCTGCACGACACGTGTCTGCGCAGTTGCGCAATCGCAACCGCGCAAGCACACGGCTGCGCGACACGTGTCTGCGCAGTTGCGCAATCGCTGTTGCGCAAGCGCCTTACTGCGCGACACGTGTCACGTGCTGGTGAGTTGCGCAACAACAGAGTGAAAATTTAAGGAAATCTTTTCTGTTCTTGTTAAAACAAGAAGATTTTTTCTGTAAAACAGGGGCCTTTGGATCAAAGATCCAACGGTGGGGAAAATTCCCCGAATCATTCAGAAAAGATCTTTTTAACAAATTTAACTGATCTTTGAGCACTATAAAAAGGACCGCAGACCCCATTTCAAAGATATGGACAATTGGATTAAAAAAAAGAGAAGAGAACCCTTGAGAATTTCTGGAGAACACAAAAAGAAGGTAAAAACCTTTGAGATAAGAGAAGATCCTCTTGAAGAATAGATCATTGATCTAGAAAACAAGATCAGTGATCTTCAATAGATAAATAAATAAATAAAAATAATAAAAATAGTGCCTTGCACTTGCTATGAACCTCTGGTTCTTAGATAAATAAATAAATAAAAATAATAAAAATAGTGCCTTGCACTTGCTATGAACCTCTGGTTCTCTGAAACAGAAAGAAAGAAAAGATTTCTTTCTTTTCTTTTCTTTGATCTAAATTTAGATCAAGAAATTAAAAAGTGCTCTGCACTTCTTTTCCTGAATCTAAAAGATTCTTGGTGCTTTGCACAAGTGCAATACATTATTTGAAGGGCTAGGCCCAAATCAAAAAGACCTAGCAGGTCAAAATAAATTGCAAAGCAATAAAAGGGCTGGGCCCAAATAAAATTGATGCTCTGCATCCCTTTTGGGCAAAGCCCAAATAAAAGCAAAAGAAATGCAAAAGCAATGGACTTAGCCCAATCGTGGCCATAAGTCCTTAAATTAAATTGACTGAGCAAAATGGCTCTCCTAAATCAATTTATGTCCGGTTCGAGGGTACATCTCCGAACTCCTTTGACATCTATCGTTGTAATTCCTCAACGACGTCAAAGAGGTGACGGGTCCCAACGACCACACACCCACATGGACTGCGGAGTCCTTAAACTCGTGGACCGAGACGTCCTTAAACTAACATCGGACCGAAACGTCCCTAAACTAATATTGGACCGAGACGTCCTTAAACTAACATCGGACCGAAACGTCCCTAAACTAATATTGGACCGAGACGTCCTTAAACTAATATTGGACCGAAACGTCCCTAAACTAATATTGGACCGGAACGTCCTTAAACTAATAATGGACTGAGATGTCCCTAAACTAATATCGGACCACCACGTCCCTAAACTGGCACAATAGGGCCCAAACGCTCTTTTGTCGGATCTAAACGGTCCCGTCTAAGTTGATCTTAGCCCCAAATACGGTTAATGTGTCCTTAGATATTTAAATAAACGATAAAACTCCAAATCAACTTTGGTTCAAGGGTACATCTCTGAACTCCTCTGACGCCTGTCGTTGTAATCCCTCAACGACGTCAGAGAGGTGACGAGTCCCGACGGCCAGATATTAAACCAATCACTACGTTAAGTCGATCTTAGTCCAAAATAGGACTATCGTATCCTTGACGAACGTTTAAGTCGATCTTAGCCGCAACGCGACTAATGCATCCTTAAACTAAAAACACCAAACCCAAATCTAAGTAAATGCGGATTTGGACTAATCCACGTCCTACGGGCGACGGCATTACTCAGTCTCCGTATACAATCCACGGGCAACTACAAAAAAAACAAACACACACGACACGAAGTGAAATTCTGGAGAAGGAGAAAGTTGTTACCGCGATGCGGTAGCGTAATTAACTGCAGGGGCTAGCGCCTACAGGGAAGAGTGTCCCCACAATCAAAAACCCCTCACCCTGAGGGGGAATCTGACGAAGTCTGCTACATCGGCCGCATCCGTCTAAACCTCCGATCCACGGTGCCATAAATCAACTTGGCATCTTCGGAGAGGTAGACGGATAAAACCAAATAGCATCTGCCCCGAACCTCAGGCACGGACGTCCTAACGTCCCGGCCGCCGTTCGGAGGGGAACATATTCTGGCACGCCCGGTGGGACCTCTTCCTCTTTCCACTCCACACTTCGTGTGTCGTGTTCGCGAACAAATCGTGGTTTGCTGTGATTGCCTGTGGATTCAAGGTACTAAGATTTGGTGTCTTGCTCTATGCAGAAAACAGAAAATCGATGGCTTCGAACTGCACCGCCCGCAGCGATAACTCTCGATCCGTCATTACTGGAGGAGTGACTTATGGGCCCCAAGCGGCCTCCCTTTTCAAAATGCCGGTGGAGCAGGTGGCTCAAGCCACCACTAGACTATTTTTTGGGACCATGCTCCCACCAACGAGCTTCAACACCCCAATGACATTGCAAGAAGCTCCAAAGAAGTCGGTTTTCGATCGACTTACCACTGCCGCGACCCCTCTCAATAGGTCGCCCAACTCCACTGCTTCAGGTTTTAATGGATTAGACCAGAGCTCCATCGGGCCCATGAAGAAGCCTGCCATACCAGAAGGCGTTATCCCGAAGCGGATAGCTATCCCAGCTCCCGTTCTTGGCGAAGTCACCAAGGTTGCTTCGCATGTTCAGAAGCCCGCTTCTGACAGGTTGGCCGTCCCCGTTCAACGGACGTCGATCTTTAAAAGGCTGGTACCAGCACATTCTGACCAACACAGGGGGCATGAGGAGGTCACCCCTATATCTGAAACAATTCCATCAGCACGACATGCTCGACGGCGCTACTGGCGTCGAGTTAGGAAGGCTCGGGGCAACTCCCCCTCTGGACTTACTCGTCCAACTCTAATGGTTGGGATCGATACTGCTGTTCCAACCAAGAACAGCTTTGAACTGCTCAACAAGGTGCGCAGAAACTCTCCTACTGCGATGTTGAAACGAACTCCTTCACCTGTGGAGAATACTCCAGAGAAGAAGCTAGAGCAGCCCCCTCAACGGCTGTCCTCTAAAATTTACAAAGTCTGGCGACAGGTCCAAGAGTCGGTGATCGATCAAGACTGCCTCCGACGACAGAAAAAGATGAAGGTTCGGCAGGGGAAGGATTACTCTGTCAAACCACAAAAAGCAAAAGCTACCTGGGTGCCCACTACAACGGCTCCCTTAACTCCAATCACTCAAAAAAGGAGGCCATAAAAAGCCCCTGTGAACATGGCGAAGCATAAAAGCGCTGAACACAAACGCCCCAAGTCTGGGGGCATGGTGGTGCACACTGTTTATATGACTTCTGGAAAGGATGAAAGCCGCACTTCTACGGGCCACCGACCGCTCACCCGATCCGTGACGAAAGCCCAGGAGCAACAACAAAAGCTTCAGGAAATGATGACTACAATGGCTGCACTCACTGAGCCAAAAGAAAGCTCTGAAACGTCTTCGGATGAGCGTCAAGAACAAGAAACCGACGCTGACTTTTTATGCAGAGTCCTCGAAAAGAGGGACAAAGAAGCTGCAGAGCAAGCGGCTAACATAAAACAAATGGCGCTCCTCTTCCAAGATATGGTAGGGATGATGTTACAGCCGGACCCTCCTGCTGAAGATCCTCCGATCGTCCTTGAAGACGACAGGGGAGAAACGTCAAATCCTCCGCCGGCTCTGTCAACAGCCAAGGAGGAGGCAATCTCCAAAGTTGACTTAGACGAATATATAGCTCAGCAGATCCGGGTTCATCAGGCGAATGAAGCGGCTGGGCAAATTGTTAGAACCGGACGACCGTATCTGGGCTGGTATGACCAAATCAGTTACCCGCCAGGATATACGATCCCTAAATTCCACGTATATAAAGGGACAGGGAATCCGCATCAGCATGTCGCTCAATTCAGGGCCTTATGCGGCAATACTGGAGGCGATGACAAATTGTTGCTACATCAATTCGTCGGCAGCTTAGCAGAAACAGCCTTTGAATGGTATTCGGAGCTACCTAACGACTCTGTCAAAACATTTGCAGAGATGGAACTGCTGTTTACACAAAGATTCGCGAGTGCTAGTGAACGCACCCCGATAACAGCACTAATAAATGCCAGGATAAGGCCAAGCGAAACGTGGGTTCAATACGCAACACGATGGCGGAACCTATGGTCGAAATGCGAACAACGGATAGAAGAGGCACCTGCGGTAGGCATGTTTGTGGGCACTCTCGATCCGCAGGCGACCATCTCACAATTCATGATGTTCTTCAGGCCGACCACCTTCCAGGCCTTGATTGACAAATTAGGCCAAATGGACCAGATGGGCCATAGACCGTCTCCTTCAAAATTAGATTCCCGAGATGAGAAAGAAAAAGGGAAGGCAACCTTCGTTGCCAATACTCAACAACGGTCGAACAACTCAAAGCCGGTCGTTCGCCAAAACAACGTGCGCCCACGCCTATCACTCGAAGAGAGGCTGGGACGTCCTTACTCGTTTCCGCAGAATAAAACGAGAAGACTGTTTGAGCTGGCAGTGCGCAACAGACTTATCAATCTGCCGAGTCCAAAGCGTCTGTCGCAGCCAGGCGATCTTAATAATCCCAATTATTGCCCTTACCACCAAACGGTAAGTCACCCGATTGAGGATTGTTTCGTCTTTAAGGGATGGATCGAGGATCAATACCTGCAAGGCAAGTTCGCGCTGTCTGAAAGCTGGAAGGTAAACCCACCACAGCCGCACTCTCCAAAGAAAATGGACACGCCGGGGGCAGCTTGTTCTTTAGTCAAGGATGAAAACAATGGAGAAAACTCATCGGATGAATCCGAAGACTACGCAGCGACTTGTCATATGATTTCTCATTCACTGACGGATGATAAAGAGGCTCCTTGCGCTGAGAAACCAATAGCGAATCCTGAGCCGGAGATTCTACAGCCATCAGACGAGTTGATCGATGTCTTCCTAAGTGAAATTCGTCTGAAAGCAAAAGCCAATCAAGAACGTGAAATGGCCATACTAGAAAGAACCAAGGTATTCCCGTCAAATCAAAAGCCATACACTGCGGGTAAAAACAAATTCAAGACGAGGAAACGGTTCGCCAAAGCTCTATCAGTAGGAATGAAGCTACCGCCCTCTGAAGAAAATTCTTTCTCTGAGGTAGAGATGCACCCTAACTTCTGTTTATATCATCAGAAGATCATACATCCTACCGAAGACTGCGAGTCCTTTAACTGTTGGTGGCAAGGGTATGTCGCTCAAAAGCAACACTTCGACAGGACAAAGTGTGAAGCTTGTGGACATCGGAAAAATGCGATATATGAGGGCAAAGGAGCCGCCGCAAACTGTCATATAGCCGACTTCAAGGGATCACAAATTATCACCTTTGGAAGCGACTCTGACGAAGAAGCTATCCCCAACTCTTCTCTCGGGGAATCTATTTCAAAAATAAAGGAATTGAGAAGCTGGGAGAACGTTCAGCCATGCAATCGCATGCTACTCGGAAAAAATCCCGACCCCGTAAGCAAGGGACCGAACAAGAAGAACAAAGGAAAAGGAAAAACGGCCCTCGTCGCCGGCGCTCAACAACAATCAGGTGACCCTAGACCAGTTGCTCGCCAAAGCAACAAGCGGCAATCCCTTCAAGAAAAGTTGAAACGTCCTTACTCGTTTCCGCAAGATAAAACAAGGGGACTGTTCGAGCTGGCAGTGTGCAACAGACTCATCAATCTGCCGGCTCCAAAACGTCCGTTGCGGCCAGGCGATGTTAATAATCCTAACTATTGCCCTTACCACCAAACAGTAGGTCACCTGATCGAGGACTGCTACGTCTTCAAAAACTGGGTTGAAGACCAATACCAACAGGGCAAGTTTGCGCTGTCTGAGAACTGGAAGGTGAGTCCGCCACAACCGCACGCTCCGAAGAAGATGGATACGCCGGGGGCATCACGTTCATTCATGGAGAAAGACTCATAGACCGAAAAGTCAATAAACTAGATATTCGCCTCAAATACGGCGACAACGGACCGAAACGTCCTTAAACTAACAACGGACCGAGATGTCCTTAAACTAATGATAGACCGCAATGTCCTAAAACTTGCAAATGACCGAAATGTTTTTGAACTACTACCGCAGCATTCTCAGGCTGACCAAAAAAAAAAAAACAAAAAAAAACGGTATGTCCATAAGCAAAATGGGCACGGATGAAAACCCGAAAGGGCTCCGTGAGTAAAAACAGCAGGACTACCGGCGAGTGTTCGTGAAAACCCGAAAGGGCGCGACCTCGTTAATAAAAAAAAAAGAAGAGAAGAAGAAAATAAAAAAAAACGGTATGTCCATAAGCAAAACGGGCATGGAGGAAAACCCGAAAGGGCTCCGTGAGTAAAAACAGCAGGGCTACCGGCGAGTGTTCGTGAAAACCCGAAAGGGCGCGACCTCGTAAAAAATATAAAAATAAAAATAAAAAAAATAAAAATAAAAAGATTAAAAAAAAAAACGGTATGTCCATAAGCAAAATGGGCACGGATGAAAACCCGAAAGGGCTCCGTGAGTAAAAACAGCAGGGCTACCGGCGAGTGTTTTTGAAAACTTGAAAGGGCGCAACCTCGTTAAGAAACACTTATAGAGTCCTCTCGACCCTGTAAGGAGAAACCACCTGCGTGAGATCCTTACGACTCACAAAGGAACAACACACTTAGGGATCCCCACGATTCCGAAGGAGAAAATACACTTGCGAGATCCTCACGACTCGTAAGGAGAACTCTCTTGTGGGACCCTTACGGCTCATAAGATTTGAAAGTCTTAAGTTGCAGAAACCTTAACCTGTTCTTAAGCAGCCCCCACAACCTTCGATATTGCCCTACAAGCGGCTCATAATGACCCTTGTATACAATCCACGGGCACGAATAAATATTTCCCTAACAAAGTCCCATCCGCGACTAGGGATATGCTTGTCCAGCAAACAACACTTGTAAGTCCTCTCGACTTATAAGGAGAAAATCCTTTTGTAAGATCCTTACGACTTACAGGGGAACATACACTTAGGAATCCTCACGATCTCTAAGGAGAAAACACACCTACAAGATCCTCACGACTTGTAGGAAGAAATACCTTTGTGAGACCCTTACGGATAATGAAGTCAAAAGCCTTAGCCGACAGGACCTTTAACCCTGTTTACTAAGCCACCTTTGTTCGGCATCGACAAAGGCAAATGATGATTCGCTCCTGGCAATATCCCAGTTGCAGCGATGCTGATGCCTAAATCGGTATCAAATTCCAAGTCCTTTCATGGCAGATGATGATTCGCTCCTGGCAATATCCCAGTTGCAGCGATGCTGATGCCTAAATCGGTATCAAATTCCAAGTCCTTTCACGGCAGATGATGATTCGCTCCTGGCAATATCCCAGTTGGAGCGATGCTGATGC
This sequence comes from Agapanthus africanus, assembly GCA_030015575.1. Lineage (NCBI taxonomy): Eukaryota > Viridiplantae > Streptophyta > Magnoliopsida > Asparagales > Amaryllidaceae > Agapanthus > Agapanthus africanus. Next base: position 295,432,537 of record JASDDO010000029.1, read on the forward strand.
CTAGACCGGTATCAAATTCCAAGTCCTTTCACGGTAGATGATGATTCGCTCCTGGCAATATCCCAGTCGCAGCGATGCTGATGCCAAGATTGGTATCAGATCCCAAATCCCCTACTCGCGAAAAAAAAATCAGCGAGCCCAAAAAAAAAAATGCATACGAAATAGCCGAAATGATGGGGCAACTTGCAAACAAAATCAGCAAGTAAAAATGTATGCATACGAAATAGCCGAAATGATTGGGCAACTCGCAATAAAAAAACAGCGAGTAAAAATAAAATAAATAGCCGAAATGATTGGGCACCGCGAAAAATAGCCGAAATGATTGGGAAATCGCGACCTTCGCGATATAAAAGCTGAAATGATAGAGCATCGCGGAAATAAAATAATAATATGAAAATGAATGAAACTTTTGCCCTACAAGTGAGATCACATCAATCCTTGTATACAATCCAGGGGCACAAACAAAGAGGGAACCATACCTTCCCAACAAGCTCCGCCAGAAAGCGAAGCCAAATCTCGACGGTTCATAGACAACCTCGACACCTGTCGCAATATCCCAGACATAATGTCAACAGACAAAGCAAAAGGAAGATCCCGAGCTTCAGAGTCTCAATGGCTACATCTACAGCCTGGAGACCAACAACGGCGTGCCTCCTCATTCCAGCAGGACACAGATGTTACACCATCAAGCGGAGCGATGGCAAAATCCCAGCTCCACCTCAGCGTTCGTCTCGTTACAGCAGACGCAATGTCAACAACGGCGTTCCTTCGCAGTCCAACGGGATGCAGAAGCAACATCAACAAAAGACCTCATGGTCGAAACAAAGCGGAGTGACGGCAAAATCCCAGATCCACCTCAGCATTCGTCTCGATACAGCAGACACAGTCAAAGCAAACGAAGCGAAGGCCAAATTCCTAGCTTCAACATCTTGACGGTAAGTCATATAAAACCGGAAAGACAAACAAAGATCATCCCACATGGAGTGGTCACCACCACGACATTCGTCTCGATACAGCAGACGAAATGTCACTACAGCATCCTTCCTCCAACAGAATCCGGACACACCAAAGAAAACGAAGCGAAGGCCAAATTCCTAGCTTCAGGGTCTTGACGGCAAAGTTATATAAAACCGGAAAGACAATCGGAGATCATCTCGCACCAGCACAGAATGGTCACCACCTCGACGTCCGTCTCGATACAGCAGACGGGATGTCACCCTAACGTTCGTCTCGACACAGCATACGCAACGTCATTAAACGAATGGAGCCACGGCAAAATCCCTAGTTCCAAACCTCGACGGTTCACCAGCAACCTAGAGACAACCTCGACGTCCGTCTCGATACAGTAGGCGAGATGTCACCCCAATGTTCGTCTCGACACAGCAGACGCAACGTCATTAAACAAATGGAGCCACGGCAAAATCCCTAGTTCCAAACCTCGGCGGTTCACCAGCAACCTAGAGACAACCTCGACGTCCGTCACGATACAGCAGACGAGATGTCACCACAACGTTCGTCTCGACACAGCAGACGCAACGTCATCAAACGAACGGAGCCACGGCAAAATCCCTAGTTCCCACCGCAACATTCGTCTCGATACAGCAGACGCAATGCCAGCAAACGAAGCAAATGCCAAATTTCTAGCTTCAGGGTCTTGACGGCAACTCATATAAAGCCCGAAAGACTATCGGAGATCATCCCACACCAGCGCGGAGTGGTTATGACTCATCGGGGCTCTCCAAAATGAGCCCAACCTCAAGTAAAAAGCGGCATGGCAAATTCCTAGCGCTTGCTCTTCCGACAGTCAAACTGCCAAGGAGGATTGCTTGAAGACGTCTTGTCCAGCCCCCGAAGGGATCAGAGACACGGCAGTCGCAGGGCTACTCGAACAGCACGATTGCCTATCGAGGACTATATCAGCTTATGCGACGGTACGATGGCCAAAACCCTAAGTACCACCAACCTTAACGGGCTTCTGTCGTAAAGAGCAGAGGTTAAATGCGACGTTAAGATGTTCTTGCGAGAAACGTTCGATTCGTCTCGACTTGTGAAAAATTATCGAGGCGGCTCGACTCGTGAGATGAAGCCTTAGGCAGTGGGCATAAAAGAAGCCTGTTTCCTAAGCATTGGGACCCCGCAAGTTAGCCCAAAATGGTCTCTTGCATACCATCCACGGGTCTCACTCTCCAACATCGAACTTCGACAAGGAGGGAAGCAACCGCTTACAAGTCCTCTCGACTCGTAAGAGGGAAAAATTCTCTTATAGGATCCTTACGACTTACAAGAGAAAACCACACTTAGGAATCCTCACGATTCTTAAGGAGAAAAATCCACCTACGAGATCCTCTCGATCCGTAGGGAGAAAAGTCTCTATAAAACCCTCACGGCTCATAGAGTTGAAAAGTCTTAGGCAGCAGATCTGAACCTTGGGCCTAAGCCCTCGCTATCTCATGAAGAAATCAAGAAGCTTACTCTATTACCTGCTAATTGTGACGACATGCTGAGAAAGAAGAAAAGAAACAGAAAGAGTATCCGATTTACATTTGATCAAGCGTTCGAGACACATTCATTCATGCATAAGCAAAAGACTCAGAACAAAAGATAAGACAGGCTGGGAAAAACAAAAATCTTCATTAATATTGCCAGAAGTTCTTACAATCATAAAAGCAATAAACGAAAAACATTATTACAAGGGAATAACCTCGGACCCAGGACATGGATTGAGGAATTCAAAAGAGACCCTATCTATGACTTTCCAGGCCTCGCGGACCATCCTAGTGTGCTTTCTCTCGCGAGCACAAGCGTCAGGGTCCCCCCTGATGTCTTCCACCCTCCAATAAGCAGCGAGTATGGCAGACTGTTGAAAGACCTCGTATAAGAGATCGATAAGACTGTCTCGCCGTCTTTTCGAGATGAAGTTCAATAGGTACACCGACTGCACCTTGTCCTCAGCGGCATCCAACGCCCTAAGCGGCACGCCGGAACAGAATAGGGGAAGCGCTTCCCAGATGGCTCCCACGATAAGCTTAAGGAGGGAGGAACGTCGGGGGAGCAGTGGACCATTGTATGCATCGAAGCGGCTCATAATTTCGGCACACTCCGCGTTTGTGAACTCTCGATTCTGAGAGCGGCCAAGTCGGCGGATGTCCCCGTAAGAAATGATCTCGTTAAGAGCATACATATGGGCATCCATTGTTCCTATGAAAGAAGATCAACAGAATTAGCAGACCGACTTATTAATCGAATTCTTGTTAAAAAAAAACAAAAACGAGCACAGACAGTTAAACTCCTCGAGAGCAATGCTCTACGAACATGAGTGACTATCAAAATCCTAATAAGGGAAATGTAAAGAAGTCCCCCAAGATTCTGAGATCACTATTATTAAAAGATGATATAGTCCATTAAAATACAAAACTCCATTTTTAATTTTCATTATTCATATTCAAACTCTTAAAAGTTCATCATTTTCAGATCAAAGAGATCTATGTTTTGACGAAGATGCAAGGTTCTGTTCATGGGTTAAGAAGCCTTGAAACAGATTCTTAAGAGCAAGGCTCTAATGATGAAACCCCAGAAGGGTTTCTTTAGATCAAAGATCTATAAGAGCAAGGCTCTGTTAATTAAAATTGATTTAATTCAAGACTAATTCTTACCTAAATAGTTTCTTTTAAAGAAAATCTAAGAGTTTTTTTAGAAACAAGAGCAGGGCTCTGAGATTCTGAAAATAAAAGTTTTGGAGATGATGATCATCTGTGAAGGACCAAAGGTCCTATTTATAGGCACTAAGTGCCCTTCCAACTTCCAAAGGCTGCCGCGACGGTTGGGATTCTGCCACCGTTGCGCTCGCGTTTGGAGGCCACGTAAGCGCAACGGTGGGGGGGCATTTGTTTACCCCAATCAGAGCAAAGCTCTGTTCAAATTCCAAGGCGGGAGATGAAGCAACGCTTCATCTTCCCCCAATCAGAGCAAAGCTTTACTTTGAAAATTTAAACTTTAATAAATGAAGCAACGCTTCAGATTCTTTGCGCTGTGCGTAATGCGCCACGTGTCAGGCGCAGACGACAGCGCAACGCCCAAGGCGGTACGTCCAATCAGAGCAAGGCTCTTTAAAAAATAAAAAAAACAAAAAAAAAACATAAGTAACACTTAACTGCGCAAGCGCACCGTAGCGCGACACGTGTCTGCGCAGTTGCGCAAGCACAACCGCGCAAGCGCACGGCTGCGCGATACGTGTCTGCGCAGTTGCGCAATCGCAACCGCGCAAGCGCACGGCTGCGCGACACGTGTCTGCGTAGTTGCGCAAGCGCACGGCTGCGCGACACGTGTCACGCGCTGGTGAGTTGCGCAACAACAGAGTGAAAATTTAAGGAAATCTTTTCTGTTCTTGTTAAAACAAGAAGATTTTTTCTGTAAAACAGGGGCCTTTGAATCAAAGATCCAACGGTGGGGAAAATTTCCCGAATCATTCAGAAAAGATCTTTTTAACAAATTTAACTGATCTTTGAGCACTATAAAAAAGGACCCCAGACCCCATTTCAAAGATATGGATAATTGGATAAAAAAAAAGAGAAGAGAACCCTTGAGAATTTCTGGAGAACACAAAAAGAAGGTAAAAACCTTTGAGATAAGAGAAGATCCTCTTGAAGAATAGATCATTGATCTAGAAAACAAGATCAGTGATCTTCAATAGATAAATAAATAAATAAAAATAATAAAAATAGTGTCTTGCACTTGCTATGAACCTCTGGTTCTTAGATAAATAAATAAATAAAAATAATAAAAATAGTGCCTTGCACTTGCTATGAACCTCTGGTTCTCTGAAACAGAAAGAAAGAAAAGATTTCTTTCTTTTCTTTTCTTTGATCTAAATTTAGATCAAGAAATTAAAAAGTGCTCTGCACTTCTTTTCCTGAATCTAAAAGATTCTTGGTGCTTTGCACAAGTGCAATACATTATTTGAAGGGCTAGGCCCAAATCAAAAAGACCTAGCAGGTCAAAATAAATTGCAAAGCAATAAAAGGGCTGGGCCCAAATAAAATTGATGCTCTGCATCCCTTTTGGGCAAAGCCCAAATAAAAGCAAAAGAAATGCAAAAGCAATGGACTTAGCCCAATCGTGGCCATAAGTCCTTAAATTAAATTGACTGAGCAAAATGGCTCTTCTAAATCAATTTATGTCCGGTTCGAGGGTACATCTCCGAACTCCTTTGACATCAATCGTTGTAATTCCTCAACGACGTCAAAGAGGTGACGGGTCCTAACGACCACACACCCACATGGACTGCGGAGTCCTTAAACTCGTGGACCGAGACGTCCTTAAACTAACATCGGACCGAAACGTCCCTAAACTAATATTGGACCGAGACGTTCTTAAACTAACATCGGACCGAAACATCCCTAAACTAATATTGGACCGAGACGTCCTTAAACTAATATTGGACCGAAACGTCCCTATACTAATATTGGACCGGAACGTCCTTAAACTAATAATGGACTGAGATGTCCCTAAACTAATATCAGACCACCACGTCCCTAAACTGGCACAATAGGGCCCAAACGCTCTTTTGTCGGATCTAAACGGTCCCGTCTAAGTTGATCTTAGCCCCAAATACGGTTAATGTGTCCTTAGATATTTAAATAAACGATAAAACTCCAAATCAACTTTGGTTCAAGGGTACATCTCTGAACTCCTCTGACGCCTGTCGTTGTAATCCCTCAACGACGTCAGAGAGGTGACGAGTCCCGACGGCCAGATATTAAACCAATCACTACGTCAAGTCGATCTTAGTCCAAAATAGGACTAACGTATCCTTGACGAACGTTTAAGTCGATCTTAGCCGCAACGCGACTAATGCATCCTTAAACTAAAAACACCAAACCCAAATCTAAAGTAAATGCGGATTTGGACTAATCCACGTCCTACGGGCGACGGTATTACTCAGTCTCCGTATACAATCCACGGGAAACTACAAACAAAACAAACACACACGACACGAAGTGAAATTCTGGAGAATGAGAAAGTTGTTACCGCGATGCGGTAGCGTAATTAACTGCAGGGGCTAGCGCCTGTAGGGAAGAGCGTCCCCACAATCAAAAACCCCTCATCCTGAGGGGGAATCTGACGAAGTCTGCTACATCGTCCGCATCCGTCTAAACCTCCGATCCACGGTGCCATAAATCAACTTGGCATCTTCGGAGAGGTAAACGGATAAAACCAAATAGCATCTGCCCCGAACCTCAGGCACGGACGTCCTAACGTCCCGGCCGCCGTTCGGAGGGGAACATTACATTTGCGGGATCCTGATCCGGTATCTCATACCCAGGACGTTAAGGATACCGAGAAACAGTTCTCGGTAATGAACATATCCGAAGATGATGCATCAGCATGCACTTTCTTCGTTTGGGCGTCACGGGAATTCTGGTAATCCCCTATTTCCTACTCTGTCTTATAACAATTATAAGTTGGAGCGGGACCAACGTTCCTTAGCGCAGTATAACAAGCGGGTTCGGTCAATACATCCGTATTATTATCTTGATTAAGGCATGACATGGTCGCTACCTGGAGAGAGATAGAAGAAAACACTCAGCGTATGTTCTTGCAAGATTAGATTGGTTATTAATATATCTAATCAGGATGTCTCCCACTGTTTTAGTCAAATCTTCCTTCAAACCCTAAAATGAAAGACTAGCCAGGATTAATTACACTCTACAAATTCGCCAATCTTTCAGCCAGGCCAGTGCCGGTACTTTGAGGTAGGTTCCCCGCGCTTTCGCACGGACCTAATTAAAATAAACCTCGTTTTTCCAGAGGCGTAACCCCGTTGACACCTTTCTAGACACCTACTTGATCGGCTAATTATAATGTGTAAAACTCTCCCAGGAGTAACTCTTACTCGCAGTGGGTATCGGGATCCAACTATCTCATAGAAGGTATGCAATCTCGTTGCAAATTTCAACTCTTGAAATTCCCAATAATATTTTACCCTTAGCATCCTATGACCTTGACGAAAGCCAACAAACCATAGGGTACTAGTCAAGTTCAACCCGTCATTTCCCGATTGAATTAAACCCACCCGCACGACCCTTGACGAAAGCCAACAAAGTCGCACGACTATCCTAACTCAATCGCATCATATGCTTATACAGATAAGCATAAATAGCTACAGCACACTACGCCTTGACGAAAGCCATCAAACGTAGTACGAATACTATGAAGTACTTATCTGAAATGACGAAGGGCTACGACAGGTTTTTAAGAAAACCCTTTGCGTAATGAACTTGATATCGTTGTAGAATCGAGTGATTTTAAATGGAGTGTTTTTTAGGCCTTTGCTAGTTTCGCTAAAGAGGTCACTCCCGGTGAAGGGATCGTCGGCTCTTTCCTTATCGAATAAGTTGCAGGATATTTCACAAATATTACTATGCAAAGCAAAAACTATAAAAACAATCAAAAGACAAACCGAGTTTGTAGCATCTGCTAGTTTCGCTAAAGAGGTCACTCCCGGTGAAGGGATCTCGGCTCTTTCCTTATCGAATAAGGTGATAGATGTTCTACAAGGAACACCGTTATGCAAAGCAAGAACTAGAAATACCAGTTTTTGAGACAAGTTTCTACAACATCTTTAGGTTTCTTTTAGTTTCATTAATCTCATTAATGAAGTCCCATTTTATTATGCTTCACAAGCATCACATTTGAAACGAAATCAGCAATATAACATATATCTCATATATATAATATAAACATTCGTCTCAGGCAGTAATATGATCTCATCACAGAACATTACAGTAGAAGATAACATATGAAATATTGGATATACTAGGATTTCCGTGTTTTATGCGAGGCTGTATAAAACGCGGATTCCACGGTCGCGATGAATAGCCAAACCCACATCCCTAGACCCCTACGAGAGCGGCAAGCAACACTGCCAATTCTAGGGTTAGGAGACCCGGTCTTGTCTCCTCGAGATGGTCTCCCACTGGACCCTAGAACCCGGTTACTTGTGCTCCCCGCCTTGGGTCTACCTCATGCGGAAAAGTAAATAATATACAATGGTGACATAATCCTCAGTCCGGAAGTGCCCCAATAAAAGAATATTACATACAATGAATTTTACATGAATGAAAGTAAAAACCCCTAATCTCACATAAAACCCCCGGCTATTCAAAACGCGATGATCCAATACAACATATCACAGCAACACATAATATCTCATATCATCAACATAAGCAAGTATGCGTATCCTGATTGTCGTTGATGTATAGCAATGAAACCGGCGATACACCACATACTACACTTACGGTCACAGAAAAGAAAGTGTAAAACTACAACAGTTGGAATCCGCAACCACCTCAGACATCTCATGCCTAACCAAATGAATTCCTTAGAAATCGCATGCCTAACAATTATAAACCCCGCATTTTAGTCTGAATATCGAAAACTCTTTTCAATATCTAGTCGGGCAATTCAACAAGATTCCCGACATCCTGATCGAATGCTCGTCGCAAACTTTAGTAGGCGGCCGCATCCCCGGATGCCGTCGACGAAGTGCACTAAGGCGGAACATCGCTGCCGCGAGCACCCGAACGGATACTTTTGGCGACGGGGTTCTCCTACAGTCACTTGGTCGGGGCTATGGGGCGTGGCTATCTATTAAGTTTACCCGGCGAGTATCCGCGTACGCTACGTGAATGTGACGGACTTTTGATCGCATCAAAATCCCATGGCAACCGATCATCTGAGACTAAACTGCTAGATTTATAACATTCAAATTAGTTATCTCATAACTACTTGTGGATTCCAAATATTGTATCACATTCCAGATAAATAGGCAATGTTAAACTTTCTGATCGAATAAACAAACACCCAAGATTTTCCAAATAGCTCAACACTTGAGCGGAGTTCAAAAAGCATCCATCACATGCCACTGTACCAATGGTCCAGCCGTAGAAGGGTCAAACCAACGCCTCACGTGTGGCAACGCCGTACTGCCCCAAACCCTAAGGTTTAGAGGCGGTTCAGACAGTCACATAATCGAGTTAAGGTTTGTGTTCTTCTAGAGGGTCCACCGCGTTACTTGCACGACTATGAATGTTCTTTAATTAAGGAAAAAAATCCAACACTTGGAAATTTTCCGGCAAGGGAAAAAATGAGTTATTGATATCCGTTCGAACTTTTTAACACGTTCTAAATTACCCGGAAAAACTTAAACGAAGTTAAACTTTTCGATCGAATCAACGAATACAAAGATCTCTAGGAAACTCAACACTTGAGTAATATTAAAAATTCCTAGAAACATGAAAAAGTACCAACGGATGTTACTGTGCAAAAAGCAAACCCTAATTCCACTGTACGGCCGCGGAACCGCCGCGCAAGGCATGGTATTACCACGGTTCCGCGGCGCTTTAATGGGATTAGTTGCTCGTTTTTCACAGTAATCCTTAGAATTCCCTGCTTAATTTTCTGAGTATTTTTAATACAGAAAAAATCAACATTTTAAAAAATTTCCAGAGAGGGGGTATTTTGCGATGTTTCGAGGTTCGATCGGACTTTAAACTTCATCTAGACATTGCCTAAAGCTCTAGCGTGGCTCTGATACCACTGTAGGGTTACTAGGCACTGTCACAAGGGTCTAAAGGCATCAACCATGCCCGATTTAAATTTTAGACGTGCCGAACAACCTAAAGCGAGGATCTTCGCTAGATAATTAGGGTTAAACATGCAAGTAAACAACTTTAGTTATAAGAGTTAGGGATTACAACCTTTGTAGTCCGTTCCTTCACTTCTAAAGCTCCGTGTTGAGGTCCCTTCACTGCGATCATCGAGTAATCGGACTCTAGAAAGGCTCCATGAAGAGAAAGATGCAATCTTGCTTCAGATCTTTAATAACATAGATGATCTACCTTGAAGAAACTCATACCCAAGCTCTTACTTTGCTAATCAAGTATTAGCAAAGCAAACACCCTAATCTAAGTGGCTAGAATAGATGAGGATAATGAAGTAGGAATTTAGCTCTCATTTGTTTTCAATTTCTCACTCATTTTCATCACATTAGAAAAAGCTAGAAAGCTTTTCAAAGGAAGAAGAAGAAGCAAATCAATTTGTGATGAATAATGAATTGTGTGTGAGGTTAGAAATGCAACCATGGGTTAAGAATGATAACTTAACCCATGTAGAGAAATGACCATGGTAAAGGGTTTGGGTTTGGTTAAGAAATATCAACCAAACTATCTTTACAAAATATCTTTGCTTAAAACAAAAGCAAAGCTTCTAGAAGCTTCAATAAAGCTTAACCCTAATCCAAACCCTAACCATGTTTAAACTCCACAAAACATGTTGCATTTGTAACCTTAACTTGTTACAATATTATATATCACATATACAATATTTATTGTAACAAAATAAAATAATACAATTAACATATATCGCGTATATATCAATGTATTACCCGAGTAAGAAAATGAATCTTTAAGTGAGCTTATATTAGTTAATGTAATTTAACATATCAAATATATAATTATACATTAAATTATCGAATCAACACTTGATCCGATAATCCGGCTATTTCACAAATAACCGACTAATATAATCTGTATCAGTTCATCGAATCAACACTTGATCCGATGACCTGGCTATATCACATATACCCGGCCGATATCTCATATCACGAGAATCTAATACGGTATCACATACACGTATTTTTCTCGATCCCGCACATATCACATATGTGCTCCTACTCCGTTCTGCCTGAGCCAGGAAACCTCTGTGTAGGACTCTAAAGAATCGTCAATACGCCGGCAGTAGGTGATGATCATATCAAACACCCACAAACTGCAAGCGGTCAGCTAAACGTAACATCCACCCAGGTATTGAGCAATCAGAAGATCAACAAGCAATCCTGTACATTCTCCCGTGAATCCAACCAGTAACACTCCCGTACAGTCCGGTCTCTTCGTATGATATGTCGCATATCTCGCCTAGGGGTGGTAAACGTCAGACCCCAGTAGCTTGATAAATTGTGTCGATATAAGGTCCATATCAGTTCGAGAAACTACTGATAACACTTACTAGTAAATCTCAGCAACCCTGGCCAAGGATTTCCAGTTATAGCCAATCGAACACAACGCAACATCAACTCCCTATACCGGGAGAGACGAAACCCCTCCTATCGCTCATTGCCTCCATGTGATTCGGGACTGTACCCAAAAGCCACCTTTTTGCACGCCCTCTTGGACGTGGTATGATGGAAATCAAAGCACAGTGGGAATCACACAAGACTCTATGACGATCTCGGGTCTACAGACTAACCTGTACTAGTGTCACCAGAGAACTGCCATCTGACGTGAGTTAAAATACCATCTGGGAGTTCTCGGCGAGTCCGTCCAGTGTACCCAGTCTCCACTGAGCACCCGTATACCTTCTCTAATGTCAAACACCAATGGATATGAGATTATCCATCGCCCATCATATGGGTCAAGAAGCGCATACGCTAATCTACTCTGGAGTATCGATGCCCTGTCTCGGTACTCCCACGACTAGGAACATTTGAAGAATGTACTTGGCGACTACACTGTCCCCACTAGTATGATCTGCATCATAGTCCTGGTAGTCAAGTACTCATCTTAAGGGCATTATCAACTTGTGACATAGAGACAATCTGAGTACTTGTTAAGATAAAGAGTAACCAGATAGCATACTATCATGTCGAGCAAGAATATATATGTCCAAGCATCCACTACAATATACAACGTATGTACAGTAACGGCTTCTAGGGCATACATATAACTAACATATAATTTTTATAATAGGACTCTATTTAAATTAACCACACACCGCTCACTACGGCACCTTATCCTACAAAATAGCGGTGATTCCCTAGTTAGACCGGTTGTGGTTGATTTAAATAGAGGTTAGGGCTAAGAGTTAAGAAAAGACGGACAAGGACCAAAAGGAAGAAACTAAGTTTCTTCCTAGTCGTGCTAATCCCCTTTGTTGACTATTACCCTAACACCTATATTCTTCACTAGGGTATTGAAAGCAGTGGTTAGAATCCCTTTTTTCCAAACTAATCTAATCCTAACCCTAGCAAGACTTTTAATCAATTTAATCTCATTCTTAGATCATAAAACAAAATCCAACTTGATCGGATTAACTCGTTAGTGTTAGTTATATGTATGCCCTAGAGGCCATTACTGTACATAGGATGTATATTGTAGTGGATGCTGGGACATATATAGGGAGGACTTTCTTGCTCGACATGATAGTATGCTATCTGGTTGATCTTTACCTTAATGTGTATACTGTTTGTCTCTCTGTTACATATTGGTAAAGCCCTTAGGATGTGTACTTGACTACCTGGACTATGATGCGGATCATACTAGTGGGGACATGGTAGTCCATAAGTACATCCTTCAAAGTCCCTAGTCGTGGGTGTATCGAGACGGGGCATCGATATACCAGAGTAGACTAGCGTATACCTTCTCGACCCATACAGATGGGCGATGGATGATCCCATATCCATTGGTGTTTGACATCAGAGATGATATACAGGTGCTCAGTAGAGACTGGGTACACTGGACGGACTCGCCGAGAACTCCCAGATGGTATTATACCTTACGTCAGATGGCAGTTCTCTGGTGACACTGGTACAGAGTAGTCTGTTGACCCGAGATCGTCATAGAGTCTTGTGTGGTTCCCACTGTGCTTTGATTTCCATCTTACCACGTTCAAGAGGGCGTGCAAAACGGTGGTTTTTGGGTACAGTCCCGAGTCACATGGAGGCAATGAGCGATAGGAGGGGATTCGTCTCTCCCGGTATAGGGAGTTGATGTTGCGCTGTGTTCGATTGGCTATAACCGGAAATCCCTGGCCAGGGTTGCTGAGATTTACTGGTAAGTGTTACCAGTAGTTTCTTGAATAGTTATAGACCTCATATCGACACGACTTATCGAGCTATTGGGGTCTGACGTTTACCACCCCTAGGCGAGATATGCGACATATCATACGATCAGACCGGACTGTACGGTAGTGTTACTGGTTGGATTCACTGGAGTGTGAGCGGGCTTGCTCGTCGATCTTCAGATCGATCAATACCCGGGTGGCCGTTACGTTTAGCAGACCGCTTGCGGCTTGTGGGTGTTTGATATGATCATCATCTGCTACTGGCGTATTGACGAGTCTTTAGAGTCCTACACAGAGGTTTCCTGGCTCAAGCGAAACGAAATAGGAGCGCATATGAGATATGTGCGGGACCGAGAATAATGCGTGTATGTGATACCGTATTCCATTCTCGCGATGAATGTATCGAATGGTTGTATGCGATATAACCTAGTTATCGATTCAAGCGTTGATTCGATAAGTCGATATATTGAATACTAGTCGGTTATGTTCGACATGACCGGATCATTGAATCAAGTGTTGATTTAATGATTTAATGTATAGTTATATATTTGATATATTACTTTACATTAACTAGTATTGGTTCACTTTAAATGGATATTCTCACTCGGATGTGCACATTGTATATGTGATATACTTTTTGTGCAATTGATTGTATCATGTTTGATGATACATGTTTGCTTTGGTTAAGTGTAAAGAATTAAACCTATGGTTAAGTATATGGTTAGGTTTTTATTTATTTATCCATTAATTTATCTATTTATTTTGGATTAATAAAGAGAGAAGAAAACAAAATGGTTGCATTGATTCATGAAGTTTCTTGAAGCTTCATTCAACTTTGACCATTTTGTCTTCATCTCCTTAACCTAACCATTCACTAACCCTAGTCTATTCTCTACACCTAACTATGGTTGGAATTATGATAAGGATTCATTTTTCTTTTGATTTTAATTATCTTATCATAACTTTCTTCTTCTTCTTCTTCATATCTATCATGAAGAAAGCTTAGGTCATCAATGGTGATTGATGATAAAGAGAGAGAAATCCAATTCTAAATTGAACCCACTTCCTATTTCTTCATCCTCTACCTCTTGCCAAGTAGTAGAGTGTGTTTCCTTCACAAGTTTTCATGACTTGGTGAAGTTGGAGCTTGATCTAGCGATGCCTCGACGTAGATCATCTTCGGCATGGACATCGACAACCTAGCTTGCCCATTCTCCGACGATGCCGACGCTAGAGCCCGGGAACTCATTTGGACAGCAAGGGGACTTCGTTGCGGAGCTATGGAGGTGGAGAACTGGATCTACAAAGGTTGTATTTCCGTATTCTTATAGTTAAGCGTTAACTAGTTTACTTTTCGCCTAAAATTCTAGCCAACGATCCGTTCTAGGGTTTCTCGGCACCGTTTAAATTTGAAATTGGCATGGTTGATGCCTTGTGAGACCTCATTAGGGTGCCTAGGAACCCTACAGTGGTATCAGAGCCTAGCTAGAGCCTTAGGCGAAGTCTAGACGACATTTGAAGTCCGAACGAACCCGAAAACCCATTTCCAAATTGCTCTCTGTCCTTTTTTGAAAATTCTGGATTTTTCAATATTAAAAATATGCAGAAAATAAAGCAGGGTTTTTTATGAAATACTGTGAAAAACGGAGACCTAACTCCGTCATAACACCGCGGAACCGCGGTCTTAGCCCACGTGGCGCGGCGGTTCCGCGGCCATGCTGTTGACTTTTTGACTCCTCTTTGCACAGTAATGTTTATAATTAACTCCTGTGTTTTCTGGGTAATTTTAATGTATACTATACAGTTGAGTATTCTGGGTTTGTTTTGGGGATTCGGTGTTTCGATCGGAGTATCAGATTTTGTCTATGTGGCTTTCCGGATAAATCTTTTAGAATATGTTAAAAAGTTCGACCGGATATAAATACCCAAGTTTTCCCTGTCGGGAAATTTCCAAGTGTTGGATTTTTCCGTAGTTTAACGACGTTCTAAGTAGTGCAAGTAACGCGATGGTCCCTCTAGAAGACAACAAACCTTAACTCGATTATGTGACCGTCTTGAACTGCCCTTTGAACCTTCGGGTTTAGGGTAGTACGGCGTGCCACATGTGAGGCGTTGGCTTGACCCTTCTACGGCTGGACCGTTGGTACTGAGGCACGAACTGAATGTTGTTAGACTTATTTCATGTGTTAAGCTGTATCGGGAAAACTTGGGTGTTCGATTGTTCGATCGAAAAGTTTAGCATTTTCTTTTTATCTGGAATGTGATACAATACTTGGAATTCGCAAATAGTTATGAGATAACTGAATGAATGTTATAAACATAGTACTTTAGTCTCACTTGATCGGTTGCCACGGAATTTTGATGTGATCAAAAGTCCGTCGCAAACACGTAGCGTACGCGGATATTCGCCGGTAAACTTAATAGACAGCCTCACTCCATAGCCCCGACCAAGTGACTGTAGGAGAACCCCGTCGCCGAAAGCATCCGTATGGGTGCTCGCGGTAGCGGTGTTCCGTCTTGGTGCACTTCGTCGACGGTATCGGGGGTGCAGCCGTCTACTAAAGTTTGCGAAGAGCATTCGATCAGGATGTCGGGAATCTTGTTGAATTGCCCGACTTGATATTGAAAAGAGTTTTCGATTTTGAGACTAAAATGCGGGGTTTATAATTGTTAGGCATGCGATGTCTAAGGAATTCATTTGATTAGGCATACGATGTCTATGGAGGTTGCGGATTCCAACTGTTGTAGTTTTACACTTTCTTTTCTGTGACCGTAAGTGTAATATGTGCTATCGCCGGTTTCGTTGCTATATGTCAACGACAATTGGGATGCGCATATTTACTTACGTTGATGACATATGATGTTATGTGTTGCTGGATATGTTATATTGGATCGTCGTGTTTGAATAGCCGGGGTTTTTTATGTGAGATGAGTGTTTTTCATTTTCATTCATGTAAAAACTTGTATGTAATATTCTTTTATTTGGGGCACTTCCGGGTTGCGGAAGATGTCACCGTTTGTATATTATTTACTTTTCCGCACTAGGATAGACCCAAAGAAGAGGGCACAAGCAACCGGGTTCTGGAGTCCAGTGGGAGACCAACTCGAGGAGTCGAGTCCGGGTCTCCTAACTCTAGAATTGGTAGGGTTGCTTGCCGCTCTCGTAGGGGTCTAGGGGTATGGGATTGGCTATTCATCACGACCGTGGAATCCGTGTTTTATACTGGCTCGTATTGAAAACACGGACGTCCTAGTATATCCAATATTTCATATGATTCTTCTGCTGCGATATCTGTGATGTGATCATGTGATGTTCTGTGATAGATACTGTATATAGTATATATGATATATTATATAGGCGTTACTTATATTTTACACCCGCGCTAGCCCTGCCCCGCTCTGCCGTTAGTCACCTAACCTAACGGTGCACGAGGGGACATCGAGGTGAATGCGGATGGCATAAGTGTACGTCGTATTTATCTGTGATGTTTAGGTATTTAAATGATGGGACTTCATTAATGTGATTAATGAAATAAAAGAAACCTAAGATGTTGTAGAATCGAATTTCAAAATAAAACAGGTAGCTACAGTTCTTGTTTTGCACAGAGGTATATGTGATATATCCTGCACCTTATTCGATGAGGAAAGGACCGAGATCCCTTCACCAGGAGTGACTCCTTTAGCAATAACTGGCAGATGCTACACACTCGGTTTGTCTTTTGATTGGTTTTAAGTGTTTTTCTTTGCACAGTGATATATATGATATATCCCGCACCTCATTCTACGAGGAAAGGACCGACGATCCCTTCACCGGGAGTGACTCCTTTAGCAAAACTAGAAAAGCCTAAAAAACACTCCATTTCAAAATTCATTCGATCCTACAACGATATCAAGTTCATTACGCAATAGGTTTTCAGAAAAACCTGTCGTAGCCCTCCGTCATTTCAGATAAGTACTAGTTAGTATTCGTGCTACGTTTGTTGACTATGTTAAGGCGTAGTGTGCGGTAGCTAATTAGTGCTTATCTGCATAAGCATATGATGTGATTGGATTAGGGTAGTCGTGCGACTTTGTTGACTATGTTAAAGGTCGTGCGGGTGGGTTTAATTCAATCGGGAAATGACGGGTTGAACTTGACTAGCACTTATGATTTGTTGACTATGTTAAGGTCATATAGCTGCTAGGGGCAAAATATTATCGGGAATTTCAAGTGTTGAAATTTGCAATGAGATTGCATACCTTCTATGAGATAGTTGGATCCCGATACCCGCTGCGAGTAAGAGTTACTCCTGGGAGAGTTTTATACATTACAATTAGCCGATCAAGTAGGTGTCTAGAAAGGTGTCAACGAGGTTACGCCTCTGGGAAAACGAGCTTTACATTAATTAGGTTCGTGCGAAAGCACGGGGGACCTCCCTCAAAGTACCGACACTGGCCTGGCTGAAAGATTGGCGAACTTGTAGTGTGTAATTAATCCCGGCTAGTCTTTCCTTTTAGGGTTTGAAGGAAGATTTGATAAAAAGCAGTGGGAGCCATCCTGATTAGATAAAATAATAACCAATCTGATCTTGCAAGAGCGCACGCTGAGTGTTTTCTTCTCTCTCTCTCCAGGTAGCGACCATATCACGCCTTAATCAAGATAATAATACGGATTATTGACCGAACCCGCTTGTTATGCTGAGCTGGGGAACGTTGGTCCCGCTCCAACTTATAAATGTTATAAGACAGAGCAGGAAATTGGGGAATACCAGATTTCCCGTGCCGCCCAAACGAAGAGAATGCATGCTGATGCATCATCTTCGGGTGTGTTCATTATACAGAACTGTTTCTCAGTATCCTTTACGTCCTGGGTATGTGATACCAGATCAGGATCCCAGATATGTAATATGTTACATAGGACTACAGAAAGGTAGAGAACTGAGAACGGGTGATAAGTTTCATGAGGCAGAAAACGGGGCAAGTGTTGCAGCCAAGTCTGTTGGTCACTGTCACCCTGTATTACAAATACATTGATTCTGAACGAATGTTATTAGATACCGAACCTAATATACAAAATCATATCAGTCTCTTTATCACTAAAGAAATGATAAAATTTTGTATTGTTGGATAATGTTTTGAACATTTCCTATATCAAAAGTTGATCGTATCAGGCACGTTATCTAAAAGCGTTGATGTTCTAAATCAAACTACAGTTCTTAGTATATGGAACACACACAAGAGGAAGAGTTCAGAACTGAACGAATCCTTCTTGAGGCATTGTAGACTAGGTCAGATCAATGTGACCCGACTAGCTAGAGTTACATAAAGATGCATATTTAAATTAGTTTGAATTTACATCTTGTGAAACTCGCCAGTCATGTCACAAAGATAAAATGACCGTAGCTCCGTTTATTGGAAACAGAGAAAGAGTTAAGCAAACTCTTGGGATGATTCATTTTAATGTATGTAAGTCCCCTGTCTACATATGCCAGGACTGGTTCTTTGTACTTCGTTACATTCTCTGATGATCTTTCGAGATTCAGACCTATGTTGCTGTTGAAACACAAGTCCGAACCTTTTGAGATATTCACAGAATATAAGTTAGAAGTAGAGAACCAATACGGGTATAAGTATTATGTCCTTTGATGAGATCAAGGAGAATACTTGAGCACGGAAATCCTGGGCTATTCCAAAGGAGAATGAGATTCTCTCTCAGCATTACTCCTCCGTATACACCATAGCACGATGGTATATCGGGGCGGAGCAATCACAACCTACATGATAAGGTATGCTCTATGATGAGTACTACTGAGTTACCTGTTTCCTTTTTGGGAGTTATGCACTTGAGAAGCAGCATACCTATTGAATAGGGTTCAAATCAAATCAGTTGCCTACCACTTCATATATGATATGGGAAGGGAAGAGCCCATGTCTTAAGTTAGTTAAGATTTGGGGTTGTCCGGCCTATGTCTAAAAGCAAAATCCGAACAAGCACGAGGCAAGATCTGTTATGTAGAACTGGAAATGTTCCAGCTATACAAACTGCAGCTGATGATTTGAAAGAACCAAAGGATTCAATAGTTACCAACGAACCTCAGCCTCTCCGCCGATCTAGTAGGGTTCCTCACCCATCTGAGAGATACTTCTGTTTCTCTATGACAGTGGGAGCGAGGAATGCATCATGAGATGATGACCCAACTAGTTTCGAGCTGGCCATCAGGAGTGGGACTCTGTAAGAATGGCTGGATGCTTAGCGATCTGAGATGGAATCCTTATACACCAACAAAGTATGGACTTTGGTTGCTATATCTGAAGGGTTAAATCCCCATCAGGAGAAAGTATATCTTGAGAAGATTACTTAGTGTAGATGGAAAAGTTGAGACTTTCAAAGCTAGACTTGTTAAAGGTTTTCGTCATTGACCAGGCGTGGATAATGATGAAACCTTTTCCAGTACCTATGCTTAAGTCCATCCAGATACTACTTGCCACGGCTACATACCCTGACTACGATATCTGGTGGTTGGGTGTCATTACTGCTTTTCTAAATGATGTTTTAGAAGAGTGCGTCTATAAGTACACAGCCAGAGGGCTTCGTATACAGTGGGAGCAGCGGAAACGTGTGCAAGATGTTTTATGTGATAAAGCAGGCATCGCGGAGTTGGAACATCTGTTTTGATGGATTAGTCAAAGAAGTTGACATCATCAAAATGGTAGATGAACCTTGTATAAATAAAATGGTGGTAGGGAGTATGGTGACGATCCTCATAGAGTACGTGGATGACATACTCTTGATAGGGAAGGAGTTTCCTATGCTACGCTCGATCAATCTCCGCTTATCACAATGATTCTCCATATAGGATCAAAGTGATACCTCCTAAATCCTGATTTTGGATCTATGAGATAGATCTAATTGGATGTTAGGATTCTCACTAGTTGTAGTGAGATGGTATCAATCGATCCTGGGGAGAATCACTGGAAGGGTTCCAGGGTGATAAAGACGACTGAATGTCAGTCGTAGGCATTGTCTTTACCCTCAGTAAAGGGACGGTATGTTGGAAGAGTTCCAAGCTAGATACCGTGACCATACTAGACGATAAAGGCTGGATACATCGCTACTTAAGATGCTACCAAAGAGGCTGTTTGGGTGTATATTGGTTCATGAGATGAACTATGTTCCTCCCATTGTGTGACCAATGGAGTTGTGGCTTATGCCAAGGAACGCCGGTCCCATCAGTGATCCAGACTTATTCTAAGGCAGTATCGCCTGATCATGGAGATAGTTGATCTCCAGGGTGATCGAGGTTAGGAGAGTAGATTCAAAGGACAACACAGCGGATCCACTCACAAAGGCCTGTTCCCAGAGAGAGATTTTTATGGGATGGTTGAGTATGAGATACTACAAACCACTGCTACAGATGGCCCTAGTGCAAGTAGGAGATTGTTAGTTATATGTATGCCCTAGAGGCCCATTACTGTACATAGGATGTATATTGTAGTGGATGCTGGGAACATATATAGGGAGGACTTTCTTGCTCGACATGATAGTATGCTATCTGGTTGCTCTTTACCTTAACGTGTATACTGTTTGTCCTCTCTGTTACATGTTGGTAAAGCCCTTAGGATGTGTACTTGACTACCTGGACTATGATGCGGATCATACTAGTGGGGGACATGGTAGTCCCATAAGTACATCCTTCAAAGTCCCTAGTCCGTGGGTGTATCGAGACGGGGCATCGATATACCAGAGTAGACTAGCGTATACCTTCTCGACCCATACAGATGGACGATGGATGATCCCATATCCATTGGTGTTTGACATCAGAGATGATGTACGGGTGCTCAGTAGAGACTGGGTACACTGGACGGACTCGCCGAGAACTCCCAGATGGTATTATACCTTACGTCAGATGGCAGTTCTCTGGTGACACTGGTACAGAGTAGTCTGTTGACCCGAGATCGTCATAGAGTCTTGTGTGGTTTCCCACTGTGCTTTGATTTTCCATCTTACCATGTCCAAGAGGGCATTGCAAAACGGTGGTTTTTGGGTACAGTCCCGAGTCACATAGAGGCAATGAGCGATAGGAGGGGATTCGTCTCTCCCGGTATAGGGAGTTGATGTTGCGCTGTGTTCGATTGGCTATAACCGGGAAATCCCTGGCCAGGATTGCTGAGATTTACTGGTAAGTGTTACCAGTAGTTTCTCGAATAGTTATAGACCTCATATCGACACGACTTATCGAGCTATTGGGGTCTGACGTTTACCACCCCTAGGCGAGATATGCGACATATCAGACGATCAGACCGGACTGTACGGTAGTGTTACTGGTTGGATTCACTGGAGTGTGAGCGGGCTTGCTCGTCGATCTTCAGATCGATCAATACCCGGGTGGCCGTTACGTTTAGCAGACCGCTTGCGGCTTGTGGGGTGTTTTGATATGATTCATCATCTGCTACGGCGTATTGACGAGTCTTTAGAGTCCTACACAGAGGTTTCCTGGCTCAAGCGAAACGAAATAGGAGCGCATATGAGATATGTGCGGGACCGAGAATAATGCGTGTATGTGATACCGTATTCCATTCTCACGATGAATGTATCGAATGGTTGTATGCGATATAACCTAGTTATTGATTCAAGCGTTGATTCGATAAGTCGATACATTGAATACTAGTCGGTTATGTTCGACATGACCGGATCATTGAATCAAGTGTTGATTTAATGATTTAATATATAATTATATATTTGATATATTACTTTACATTAACTAGTATTGGTTCACTTTAATTGGATATTCTCACTCGGATGTGCACATTGTATATGTGATATACTTTTTGTGCAATGATTGTATCATGTTTGATGATACATGTTTGCTTTGGTTAAGTGTAAAGAATTAAAACCTATGGTTAAGTATATGGTTAGGTTTTTTATTTATTTATCCATTAATTTATCTATTTATTTTGGATTAATAAAGAGAGAAGAAAACAAAATGGTTGCATTAATTCATGAAGTTTCTTGAAGCTTCATTCAACTTTGACCATTTTGTCTTCATCTCCTTAAACCTAACCATTTCACTAACCCTAGGCTATTCTCTACACCTAACTATAGTTGGAATTATGATAAGGATTCATTTTTCTTTTGATTTTAATTATCTTATCATAACTTTCCTTCTTCTTCTTCTTCATATCTATCATGGAAGAAAGCTCAGGTCCATCAATGGTGATTGATGATAAAGAGTGAGAAAATCCAATTCTAAATTGAACCCACTTCCTATTTCTTCATCCTCTACCTCTTGCCAAGTAGTAGAGTGTGGTTTCCTTCACAAGTTTTTTCATGACTTGGTGAAGTTGGAGCTTGATCTAGCGATGCCTCGACGTAGATCATCTTCGGCATGGACATCGACGACCTAGCTTGCCCATTCTCCGACGAAGCCGACGCTAGAGCCCGGGAACTCATTTGGACAGCAAGGGGACTTCGTTGCGGAGCTATGGAGGTGGAGCACCGGATCTACAAAGGTTGTATTTCCGTATTCTTATCGTTATGTGTTAACTAGTTTACTTTTCGCCTAAATTCTAGCCAACGATCCGTTCTAGGGTTTCTCGGCACCGTTTAAATTTGAAAATTGGCATGGTTGATGCCTTGTAAGACCTCATTAGGGTGCCTAGGAACCCTACAGTTAGAACATAAAGAAAAGGAATCTATCTCCCTCTGGACCGACCCGTACTCAACCGGCTAGCTACCAAGCGACACCGTCTTGATTGCGATATATCTTAATTTTGATTTTAAAAAGCGCCCGCACGCAAAATATCTTACAATCAAATGGCGCCGTTGCCGGAAAGACGGTGGTCTCTTTCTTTGTGTAATTTCGGGTTAAAAAAATAAAAATAAAAAAATTTAAAAATTATAAAAAATTGAAAAATTTTAAACAGAAAAAAATAAAATAAAATAAAATTCATCTTATTCTTTTTTAGAGGTATTGTGTGAATTGCGTAGGAAAAGAAGAGGGACAGATTCAGATCAGGAAAAAAACCCAGTGAACAAATCAATAAATAGAAGATCTGAACAGACAGAGGAGAATCATAACAACAAACAGAAAATTTTTGGAGATCCAAATTAACAGAACCACCGCGGAACAGCGGCGGATATATGCAGTTGACCGCGAAACCACGATCAACCAGTGACGTCAGCATCCCAAAATTCTCTTTAAGTATTTCTGTCCTCTCTTCTACCCTCTGAACTCCACTGAAAAATTTTTCCTGCTGGGTTCTTTGCGCAAAATTCTTCTCCCTCTCCAATAAATTGTTTTTGTACAGGATTCTTTGCGCTGCCAAATAAAAAAAAAATTTGCAAGTGTTTTAGATTTTGGTGTGTTAACTGCTTTGCATTTTTAAAACGGGACTTTTAAGGGGCTATAACACCAATCAAGATTGGGTGGGGGATTTCAATTACCCTTCCTAAGAACCCCATAAATCACAAAAAGCATATGCATCAACCCTCGAGTTAATTAAAAAATATCTAGACTCGGCCAATTAAGGTCTGTCGCGCTTATTAGGACAGAGAAAGGTTGTGGGGCATTCAGTCGTTTATCTAAACCTGATTTTGTGGTGCCTAGGCTAGACAAGTAGGAAAAGGTAACTTTAAAAGGCCCGTCTCACGGTGATTCGTGAGCGGATCTCTCCTTTCTTTACTTGTGCTTACCTGGCCACAATAGGCGGTGAAGAGGCGATTTGGGGGATATCTCACAACTTGTCTTTTGGAACAGTTAGGAGCAGTCTAGTTGACTTAGGAGACCCTAACTCTAGGCTTGATTGTGCATGTATAAAATTGTGATTGTTTGAAATTGTGCCGTAGTTCCGTATAAATTTTTGCAAAACTCTTTTCTAAAAAAACACTTTCAAAAATTTCAAAACTCCAAAAACAGACAATTTTTTTTAAATAAAAAAAAATAAAAAAAAAAAAATCATCACATTCTTTTTCTTCTCCTTTCTCACATCATGGGTTACCCCACCCTCGCAAAAACTCTTGCCGAACTTTGGTACCCTCACCAGATTATTACTTCCTACGCGCATTGTTTTTTGGTCGAATTTCGGACGACCCCTCCATGCTCAAAATTTCATTGAAAGATCGAATAGACGCGTGTAGGAGAAACAGTTGGACTCCGCAATCCACTTTGTATCAACCGTTTCAACCTTCACCACCTTCTTACGTTGATACCCCTTTTGAGAGTCCGGTGGTAACTCCGAAACCCATGTCTATTGCTGAACATATTGAACAATCTCATAGCCGATCTTTCACTCCTTTCAACACTTCCAGTTCTTGGGATCAACAATTCCATTCACCTTTTTTATCCAAATGTTGATTTTAATACTGTCCAACCATTCAATTCCTATCCATCTTACCCAACTGTTGCACCTTCTCTAGACATTGCTTCTACACAGCTATTTGGGGAGTTTCCAGAATCCAGACAACTTTGAATCTTTTACTGAAACCCCTTCACAACCCATGTCTAGTCCTGGAAACAGTCGTTGGAAGATTTTATGGTAACGTCAAGACAACATATGATGGATCTGAATGCGTCCATGGCCGCCCTTATACAACCTAGTGACCCGGTAGCTAGTTTCTAACTAACTCCAAATTTTCCAATGTATGATGAGGCGGTTGGGACAGATTGAGAATTTGAGTGGTGAGAGTGAGCTGTACACACTTCCAAATCAAACCTACCCATCTCTAATTGAATCCCATAACTTCAGTTTTGAATGTCTATCAAGTGTTTCCAAATGATTCACCAGTTGAAGATAAAACGTCTAATGAGTTGTGCGACTTTGTAGTGTTTGATTTACCTGATTGTGAAGGGTCCCTTTCGAGTGAAATCACCACCAATCCTTTTGACCTCTACACCTCCACTCTAGAACCTGAATTGATTAATATCCATGCTTTTTGATGAGGTGTCCTGAGAAATTTAATTTTCCACTTGATCATGGATATTGACGCAGGGAATATTTTGGATGATGAACCCACAAATTTGGATGAGTTTTTTCTTCAAGTCATCATCCGAGACATTAAATGTTTCTCCCGAACTTCATAAACGTCTTGAATTTGATGAAAATTGCATGGATAAGCTAAATTTTGAGGAGGGTATTGAGGATAGTATTAAGGATGAAACCAGTTTTGTTTGATAAGGTCGGATTTTTCCAATTCATCCTCCTGAACCTTTAACTGTTACACTTCCTAAATCAATCCTCTTCATCCTTTTTGTCGTTTCCGACCGCGCAAGAAACCCGTTATCCCTTTCATTTTTCAATGTCCGCTTTACCAAGTTCGATGTACCCATGTTTTTTCACGAATCTTAAAGGATTTGACCTCATTTCTCAGTGGGTTGATAGATTAGCACAATCGCTTTTTTACACATCGGTCATTACAAATGTTGCTAATTTATACACTCCATCTCTACCCTCAAGTTCGTATTCAACTTGTTTCTCCCACTTTCTCAGGTTCCTCTTCTATTCTTCCTATAATTTCAGTGAGTGTTGATGAATCACAATCGATAATTCAAGTTTGATCATTCCAGAAAACCAACTTGATTTGGATACTTTTTAAAATGAGGGTAGATGAGTTTTTTCGAGTCTCCTACCTCCATAACTTTTGACAAATCAACTATGATAAATTTCTGGCACAAAACTTACTGACAGCAAAAATGTTCAATTACATCGATGAGAGTTTTGAAGAACTTTTTTGCTGACGAACTCGCATTCTTAAACGACATAGATTTTGTGATTAATCAACCCCCACCTGAAGAAGTCGAACCACCACCATTTCTTTTTTCCCTTCCGCCATTCTTCTCCTCCACCGAGACTG
The DNA here is from genome assembly GCA_030015575.1 of Agapanthus africanus. Classification (NCBI taxonomy): domain Eukaryota; kingdom Viridiplantae; phylum Streptophyta; class Magnoliopsida; order Asparagales; family Amaryllidaceae; genus Agapanthus; species Agapanthus africanus. Next base: position 295,458,263 of record JASDDO010000029.1, read on the forward strand.
TATACTGATTCTATCTCTACATGGTCTCGTGTGTTTTCTCATTTCTTTTCTCTACACTCCATTCTTTCACCAACCACACCATTATAACGATAAAAATTTTGAATGGTTGGTGCTAACCTTTGGCCTATGTAAGGCCTTGTATAGCTTGATACGGTGTTTTTTTCTCCTCCGTAACTCTGAACTTTAATGCTTCAATAGTGGAAACACTGTTTCACTTAAGTTTGGGGGGGCCTTTTGTGCCGACAATTTTTGACCCTCTTGGTGTAGCCTGACAGTGAGGACACTATCAAGTTTTAAGTTTGGGGGTGTGCTCGGTAAGCTTTCCTCCTTCGCATTCATATGTATAATTTTGCATTTGCATACTTATTTTAAAACCCATAAAAAATTGAAAAATTATAAAAATTGAAAAGTTCAATTTTGGCCATATTTGACTTAAGTTCAACATGACGGTTGAATAGTAGGGAAAAAACTAGATCCTAAACTTAGTAAATTAAAAACCCTAAAAATAACCTTTCTTAAAGTTTAACTGTAGAAAATATAATGTTCTTGTAGTTTATTTAGAAATAGTCAAATTTTGAGTTCAGTTCTTTGGCTAAGTCAAAATAATGGAAGAGTATTGAATTTTTATTTGAAGTGTAAAGTCTGAAAAAATAATTCTGAACCTTAAGGTCTAAATTCTGAAAATATATACCCTACAATTAGCACATACACGTATCTTGAAACTTGGAATAGTAGAGGATACCTTGAAATGCTCTTGTTTAAAATCCTTAGTATGAATGGAAATAAAATAAAGTATAAAAGGGTGAATAAAGAGACATAAAAAAATAAACACCGGTTTTTGTAATTACTTAAGCCTGCATAAAATAAAAAAATATATAGCGAGGGTGCTTTATCACCTAGTGCCTTAGACCAACTGGTTTTGGGGAGTCACTGCTAAAGCCTTAGGTATTACAAGATGAGGAATTACGCCTTAATGCGGAAAACACATTTTGTAATCGGTCGTTAGTACCTCAAGAAGTATGAACGGTCGTATGAAGGATGTGTGAGCAATTTCATCTAAAATTCACCAACTAAAAGTACTTTTGGACGATAAACAAGAGTATGATAGTTTGAATTGAAATTCCAAGTGTAAGGGTGATAATCACACACATGTAGGGGTATATGATTGGGGTTTGGATGAAAGATAGGGCTTATACCTTCAGTAGAGATGATAAAAAATCTAAGTTTGAGATGGGAACCTTAGAAGGAAAATTCAAAAGATGCTGAATGCTAAGTAAATTTACAGAACATATACGATCTTAAGTTAAATGATAAGTGAATGTGAAAATACGGGTTGATAATTTTTAAGTTGAAGATAATAGAATTTCTTGCTAGAACACCCAACTGAAGAATGAAAGTCAACAGGCCAAATTGATCGGATTTTGTGGGTAGTATCCGCTGAAAACCCTCAGGAGGACAACACTCCTCCTACTAGGAAACACCTAGAGGTTTAACGGCTTGTTGCACGAGCTCAGTGCAATCGCGATTCCTTGCGAAAGTGAGGTTAGGATTTTTCGAGAATAAAATTGGCTTTGCTCGGGACGAGCAAAAAATAAGGTTTTGGGGTATTTGTTCATATCAGAATTTTTGGCATTATTATATTCTCCATTCATAATCATATTACAAATAAATAGGTGCTTTTGATCCATGGTCTGCTATTGCAGGTTATAGATTCTCAGATCGTTACAGTGAAATTCATGAGAAGACGCTACAAATGTGAGACTACGGACCAACAAATAGATGAATCTATTTGATGTCATCTACAGTTTAAGGAACAAATGAAAATCAATGAACAGTTCGATTGCACAAAGTACGAGGGCAGCCACAAGATTCAAGACTTCAACATGAAGCTAACGGTAAAAGTCCACAAATTCTGCACTGTTGGAAATCTGGAAGAAAGTAGAAAAGAGTCTGAATAACCAAATGAAGAAAACAGGAGAAAAAGGCAACATTAAGCAACCCTGGAAAAACGAGCCAAATATCCTTCAAGATGGCCGCGGAACCGTGGCCAAACAAGGTTTCTGGCCGCGGTTCCGCGGCCGTGCAGTGCACGTGTCGGTGCAAAGTGTCGGTGGTGCCGGTGCTTTGACCCGGCTTTCTTAGGGTAGTATTGTAATTTTAGATGTGGATCAGATATAAACCCTACGGTTTCTCCTATCTATAAATAGGAAAGCCTACAGCCTCTTTTGGGTGTCTCTTTTGAGATTCCTCTTTTTAATTTCTAGATTAAATTTTAATTTTCTTGTAATCGTCAAGAGGTCATCAATAAAGGTATTTTTTTCGTGCATTCTTTTATCTGAATTTAATTCCTGAATTTTTATCTGTCTTTTATTATCTGCAACTTAGATAGTCTTTTAAAATTATAAAAATGAATCTTATCATAACTTCCCTAATGAGTGAGTAATTTCCTCACTTGTTAGGGTTAGGATTGGGAAGGTTCGAGAGAAGTAAATCTCCCTCTCTCCTTTCTTTGCCTATATAATTTTTATAATAGGACTCTATTTAAATTAACCACACACCGCTCACTACGGGACCCTATCCTACAAGATAGTGGTGATTCCCTAGTTAGAACGATTGTGGTTGATTTAAATAGAGGTTAGGGCTAAGAGTTAAGAAAGGATGGACAAGGACCAAAAGGAAGAAACTAAGTTTCTTTCTAGTCGTGCTAATCCCCTTTGTTGACTATTACCCTAACACCTATATTCTTCACTAGGGTATTGAAAGCAGTGGGTAGAATCCCTTTTTCCAAACTAACCTAATCCTAACCCTAGCAAGACTTTTAATCAATTTAATCTCATTCTTAGATCGTAAAACAAAACCCGACTTGATCGGATTAACTCGTTAGAACATAAAGGAAAGGAATCCATCTACCTGTGGACCGACCCGTACTCAACTGGCTAGCTACCAAGCGACACCGTCTTGATTGCGGTATATTCTTAATTTTGATTTTAAAAGTGCACGCATGCAAAATCTCTTACAATCAGCACCCATATACCATCTCTGATGTCAAACACCAATGGATATGGGATCATCCATCGTCCATCTCATGGGTCGAGAAGCATATACGCTAGTCTACTCTGGTATATCGATGTCCCATCTCGATACACCCACGACTAGGAACATTAATGGATGAACTTATGGACTACCATGGCCCCACTAGTATGATCTGCATCATAATCCTGGTAGTCAAGAACACATCCTAAGGGCTTTACCAACATATAACTACAAGACAGTATCAAGAGACAAGTATACATGTTAAGATAAAGAGTAACCAGATAGCATACTATCATGTCGAGCAAGAAAGTTCTCTCTATTTATGTCCAAGCATCCACTATAATATATATCATATGCACAATAATGGCCTCTAAGGCATACATACAACTAACAAAAACATATGCAGAGGTGGATGCTCTATTATCTAGATCGCCAGCCCAGTTGACATCTGTATAACCGAGCACTCTCAGGTCACCTCCTCCATAGCACATGGTATAGTAGGTCGTCCCATGCAAATACCGAAAGATTCTCTTTACCGCCTTCCAATGCGTAACACCTGGATTTGATTGATAGCAACTAGTCAAACTTACAACACAGGATATGTTCGGTCTTGTACACATCATAGCATACATAATAATTCCAATTGAAATTTGGTACGGAACCGCATGCATCTTAGCAAATGGATTTTTGCAATTGGAGTGCCAATCAATTTGCAGTTGTGCATCTCGAACTATTCTAAAATTCTCCTTATGTAAGTCTCCTGAGATAAACTTAGGATCCTCTTAGAAGGGTTCGGCGGATCTGAATCCCGAGCATGAAACTAGCATCACCCATGTCCTTCATCTCCAAATTGGAGGACAGCCAACTCCAGGTTACATTAATGGTTTCCATATTGTTTCTATCCAATAGTATGTCATCAACATATAACGACATGATCACAAACGAGTTTCCAGTCCTTTTCAGGTACACACAGTTTTCCTGATCGACCATTTGAAAACCATATCTTAATACGTTCTGATGAAATCGAAAGTACCACTGTCAAGCCATAGATAGACTTTTTGAAGTGGAACACTTTACTCTCGAGTCCTTTGGCTTTAAAACAGACAGGTTGATCCATATAGATCTCCTGTTGCAATTCCCCATATAGGAACATTGTCTTAACGTCCATCTGGATAAGTTGAAGATCCATATACGCTACTATTGCCAGAATAAGGTGAATAGACACAATTCTCACCACCGGGGAGAATGTCTCCTCGTATTCTATGCCACAACGTTCGGTATAACCCTTCGCCACCAAACGCACCTTGTACCGTTCGATACTTCCATCTTCCTTTCGCTTGACTTTGAAACCCCATTCGTTCTCAACTGTCTTGCGTCCGGTAGGCAAATCGACCGAGTCCCTTACTTGGTTCAATCCCATTGACTTGAGCTCTTCACTCATTGCAATTCTCCATTCACTTATAGCTGGCCCTGAAATGACATCATCAAATGAATTGGGTTCCGCAACATCATGCGGAGCGACCATGAATGCTTCCCCTTCGATCTCAAAATGCCAACAGGAAACTAATCCACGATTTGATCTATGAGGCTCCATGGATTCTTTCATCGGCTCTTGGCCATCGACCTGAATCTCGCTCCCACTGTCCTCGACGGCTGGAAAATACACATCCTCCTGCTCAGTTGTCTGACCATGGTGTAAGTCTACGGTAGCGCCCCGGCCGTCTAACAGATGCCAAATGCGGAACAAAAACTTTTAACTGGCGCTATCGTATACTTTAACCCGGATCTGCCATTATTGCTAAACTAACAAACTGTAAAGAGAGTAGAAAGGTTATACCGAACGATTCAAGTTCTTCGTTCTTTAACCATCATCCCACGTTCCGTTGCGGCTGCTCCGATCTCATCGATCTCCGATCTGCTCGTCCAGGTGGCACCACGTCAACGATTCTTTAAACGGGCTCCCGCCTCTGACTCGAGGCAACTCGGTCATCAAGTTTGCTAAAAGAGACGACCAAGAATGATGTAGAGAATGAGTAGAATATTTTGTCTCGTTCCGTCCAAGGCTATGGACGAACGGTTAATGAAGTTGCTTTTTTGGATCGATATGAAAATGAGATATGAATATGTTAATTTCCATACATCCAAAACTCTATCTTTTTTCTAACAACCATATTCATCAAGTGAATAAGAGAGAGGGGAGGGGCCGACCATCTTATAGGAGAGGGGGGTGAGTGTAGGAGAGGGGGAGGTGACAATAAGAGAAATATCTTAGTGTGAACACAAAGTATGAACACAATAAATGCACCATTAAAGCACCATTAATGAACAAGTGAGTCACAAGCCTAATCACCTCATCTAGAACCTTCTAGAAGCATCCACACTTATCCAAAGAAAAGATAAATCCATCTTTAACCGAATATTAAAAGACGGCTGATAGAAAACTGGAAACTGGAAACTGGTAACTTCCAAAAGCGATCCTGAAACGAATTTCAGGACAACCCCGTAACTGTATAAATATACCCGCATTTGTATAACGACCGAATACAAATGCAACTGAGACAAAAATATTATATCTACTCAATATAATACTCGGATCCGGCTTAAACCAAAGCCCACCAGTATTATCTGCCCAAAAAATGACACGTGCGTAAACGCACGTGCATTTTCCGAACCCTGCCATAAAACCATACGGCCTCTACAACGTTTCGCCCGAACTTGGGAAACTGTATGTGGGGGACTCTAATGACTCGTCGGTACCCAGGCAGTGGGTTTAACCACAAGCCGTCAGCGGCACTAGCTATACGTAACGGCTGCCCATGGACTGACCTCAAGGGAGGCCGATGAGCGAACTCATCCGGAAACCCTACTGAGCCTAACAGTGACAATGTATATACAGTCCGGTCCGTTCGTCTATGAGTATCGCATATCTGCCTAGAGGGCTAGTAACGTCAGACCCCCAATAGCAGTATAAGTCGTGTCGGAGTGTAGCCTAATAACACCCTGAGATACTACTGGAGTACCTACCAGAAAATCTTCTACCATGACCGTGGGCTTTGTGTAATGGCTCTCCTAGACACAGCACGACCTCACCCCCAATACCGGGAGAGACGAATCCCCTGCCGATCCGCTCACATGCCTCCATGTGGCTCGGGACTGTACCCAAAAGCTATCTGTTTGCACGACACCTTTGAGCCGTGGTAGGGTAGAAATCAAAGCATAGTGGGAACTCACACGAGACAAATGACGACTTCAGGTCGATGAACTAACCTGTACACATGTCACCAGGGAACTGCTATCTGACGATATGTATAATACCAACTAGCAGGTTCCCGGCGAGTCCTGTCCGGTGTACTCATAACCTAATGAGCACCTGTATACATCTTAGGTGATCCAACTGACACCAGTGGCTTGTGAGACCGGCCACCGCCCCTCGTCGGGGTCTCGACTGTATACACTAGTCTACTCCGGAGTATCGATGCCCTGTCTCGAAACTCCCACGACTAGGGACCACATTTAAGGATATGCTAATAAACTACCCAAATCTCACGTATATGATCGCCATCATACTGTTGGTAGTAAAGCAAGATCCTAAGGGCTCTATCAAAGTGTAACAGTGATCAGTCTCCTGAACCTTTACACGACTGATAAAGGCAAACCAGATAGCATACTATCATCTCGAGTAAGACTGTCCTACCGGTATAGGTCCTCCGCAATCATTGCAATCACGTGCCTGCGATCCAATAATTGACTCTGAGGGCACTATATCCAACAATCTCCCACTTTCACTTAAGGCTAATTATTGCGATGTCGACTATTCACTGCCCGTGTGAAACCGAACATCCAACTCCTCTACTAATCAGTTTCACAAAGCTCGTTTGCAAAACTATTGTGTTCGAGAAATAGCCTCAGTGAGTGGATCCACTTAGATGTTTCTTTCTATATCTCTCTAAATCTCAAGTTCGCGGAGAAAGCCATCTCCCGAATTGAGTAATACCTGTCTTAGAATATGTCTAGATATCTGATGGGACCTAGTTCATAAATGAACTCCAAATCCAAACTTCTTAGACTGTATCGATCACTGAACCTAATCAGTATCCGGCACCATGCCACCCACAATATCCTCTTGGACCACCTGTCCATAATACTGTCCCTCGTCAGAGGGAAAACTATAACTCTGACAATCACTCTGTCATCCATGTCACCTTTGAAGCCTGAAATGATAACCGTCTCCCGAAGGAGGCTGCCGTCATCAAATCCGTAGAACATGTACTTATGTTCTAAAACTGCTTCCTTATGTTTCTCCAGGATTGGATTAATACAAACTTATTGCATCAAGTGCAAAAACAACATCTGGTGTGGTACTTGACATCTCACGATTGACTCAATTGCCTAAGCAAGTGATCTGCCAATCATGCACATCCCTCTCCCCTTTAGTCTGTAAGACACCTTTAGAGAGGGTAATTCCATCACCTGCAGGTACACCACCATGCTAGGAGTCAACTATTCTAAAAACTATCAGAATATTGTCAAAGTACCCATATTGGGAAACTACCCAAATCTATATCTAAGACCATAGATCCAGAAACCAGAATGTCTGATATTATATCCATATCCTGTCTGGAGAAACAACTGTGTGACGACCACAGTACAACCGATCGTAGTGTACGAATTTTACTTCCTACTTTGTGTATGTCATCAGATACCATGACATCACACCCCACTACCTTCTTAACAGATCCATCTCCTATTCTGATTGAAGTCAAAACCATGACTGTCACATCAAATTTAGATGATCCATCTCCGCTATAACTGCTCTAGTCTATAAATAGACGTAAGCTACTTGCCCACTATGCTTCCGATGCTCCCACTGACCACAACAACCCTCTGGCAGAATAATATATACGTGCACTTCTAAAGCAAGTTTAGAACGACTCTATACTTATCCTCCTGCCTGGTCTCATAGTCTGGAACAACAGTAGTGTCAAGTCTGGGTAAACAAGAACCTCCATGTCACCGTCCTTGAGGCTACCGAAGTACATCTCGGGTGTCTGAGGTTACCCACCATATCTGCGGAGTGGCTATTGGAATATCAAACCTGATTGAATATGTAGGTCCAATTAAATTTTCTGTAATCGTTCGCGGTTCTGGAATCACTTCCAGTTCTACCATACTCCCACTACTGTTTTCTGAAAAAATCCATTTTACTAAAACTGTGCCGAGTCAAGAACAATATCACTATTGATCTTCCAAATGGTAGAATATCAACTCTCGTCGTAGCCAGGGTCAACCCACAAACTGCCATTACAGAAACGTGCCCTAAGTTATCCAGAGTCTGGTTTTAAGCATAAGCCGGAAAACTCCTCGTACCTTAACATCGTTAAGATATGAACCATTCTATATCCAATATAGAAACTTTGGCACTTATTTAATTGAAACCATATTCAATCATGCAGCTGTCTCCAGTGTATATAAACTTAATGGAAAGAGGCTAATCAGCATTACTCATCTTAGGAGTCCATCCAATTATGAGTAACCTGAAAGAGAAACAAGTTTCTCAAAACCATTACTATCATCTGAATACCAATCACAAGAATCTACATCTTCGATCTCTTTGAAGAATCCCGATACTTGTGACACCTGGTTCTCTACTTTATTCTTATACCCACAACTTCTCAAAACTTAGACCTTGTATTTCTACGAAACACTTGTCTAAAAACTAGAGAAGTCATAAGTAAACAGAACATAGTACGAGGACCTACCCCTTTGTCCTGATGGACACTGGACAACATACAATACTCTGTATAAGTCCACTGAGTTGAATAACTCAAAACCTGTGCGTCGTAGGTTAAAAACTGTACCCTGGCGATTTCCTCAAATATCACCAATTACAACGAATTTCGATATAATGAGGATAATTACCTAATTCCCAATAACTTACTCCCACTCATCATCTGTAAAACCATACAGATATGAGAATGAAACCTGGTAAATACATACCCTTGGAGTAAGTATCTAATCGGGAAAACAGTTTTCCTTTAACAATGCACTGAAACATGAAAATGTTTTATAGGGGTATCCTGGTATTCCTAGTAATGCCTCTTCCAGAATCAATACATGACTATAACCGTATATTTCTTTGCCATCTCTCCAAATCCCTTTATTTGTCTTTAGTCGTTACCTTCTGTACACCATCGTTAGGCTAAATGGTTTTCTTCCTTCCCTACCGTTCGGCACCAGCCTATGGTTTGGAAGAAGACTATCCAGTAAGTATAATAGGTGTACCGTCCTATACCAAGGAGTACTCGCAACTTAAGAGAAGGTGATGATAAAAGACAACTGAATAATACCTTATTCTATTAAAGGTGAAATAGGAGTGGCGATGAAACACACGATTTGGTCGTGAATGATATCAGTCGCAATTTACTTTGCCCTCTTTCTAATCCCTTTATTTTGTCTTTACATATTACCTTTTGCACACCCTACTTAGGCTAATTGGTTTTCTTCATTCCCTACCTTTCGGCACCTGCCTATGGTTTGGAATAAGACTATCCAATAAGCGTAATAGGTGTACTCTCCTAAACCAAGGAGCCCTCGCAACCTGAGAGAAGGTGATAATAAAAGACAACTGAATAAACCAATTCTATTTCTCCCGAACCTTGATCCATCCTCGAAGAAGTCGCTTCGAGTTCGTATATAACCATACGATGGATCTATCCAATGGAAGTGGATGTCCGTAGTAATACGGGGTGTTCTGAGAAATCCAAAGGGTAAAAGAAGGAGTGGCAATGACTTATGCAACTCAGACAATCCAAAAGCCAGTATTTTAAGAAGGTTCGGTCAACTTGGTCACTGAGTCATAGTCTAGGGTCGGTCAAAAGTCGCTTCCAAAGAGAGAGAGAAAAGAAACACTCTGCGTGCACTCTAACCTAGATCAGAATGGTTATCACTTTATCTAATCCGGAAACCTCCCACTGTCCTGTCAAATTCTCCTCCAAACCTGAAAGAAGAATCAATCGGGATCACCCGAAGAGTAAACCAACTCATTAGTGGGAATCGGGATCCAACTCTCATCGCATGATAACGTGACGGAATCCACTCACGTTACTCACACTCCAGAAGGCATGCGCATACTTTGAAAGTTTCAGTTTCTTTAGAAACTCCCGATATGATTTTTGCCCCATGCTCTTATGACCTTGGCGTTATGTCAAAATGTCATAAGTCACATGCCAAGTTCAACCCATCATTATCTTGTTAATTTGAACCCACCCGCACATGCCCTTGGCGTTAGGTCAAAATGGCAGAACGGCTGTCCCAAACCAACTCATCTATCTATGCAACAAATGAATACCCAGCAGCTACCAAACACTATGCCTCGGCGTTAGGTCAAAATACATAGCTTGAATACTACTGAATACCCAAAAGAAATGACGGAGGGCTACGGTTGGCTTTTGGCGAAAAACCTTTAACGTAGTGAACTTGATATCGCTGAAGGAACCTGATAGCTTTTTATAAAATATAGTGGCGAAAACCTTTTGCTAAAGAGGTTACTCCCGGTGAAGGGATCTCAGCTCTTTCCTCGTGGAATGAGGTGCAGGATATTCCACTGAATATCGCGATGCAAAGCAACATATAATCGACTACAGTGAAGTTATTACCCTGACGCAAACTTCTGCCCAAGGGGTCATTCCCGGTGAAGGGATATCGGCCCTTGCCTCGTCGAATGATGTGCAGGATATTCACACCGAATACCGCTATGCAAAACAAAAGGAAACGTCTTTGTAATAACACTTTTCAAAATTGTTCCAACAACTCCAAATAGGTTTGTTTTATCTTTGCATTGATCAGAATCAACGCAGTCCCATCAATCAATCACACCAGAAAAGAACGAAAATAAAATGTACGTATATGCCATCCGCATTCGTCACTGGGTCCCGTCATCATCCGTTAGGTTACTTAACTAACGACAGAGCGGGGACTGGACTAGCGCGGGTGCAAAACATATACAACATCTAATAGTATATATACCAATATACAATAATCGCTCCAGGCGTGATAATATGCAACATTACAGAAAAGTAATAAGCATCACAGAACAATACAGATATCTGGGATCCCCGGGTTTCACAGAGCCGCTGCTGAAACCCGACGTTCCCCTGGTCGTGTAGATAGCCTATGCAATGAAACCTAGACCCCTACGGGTGCGGCAAGTTACCCGCCAAAACCTTAAGCGAGGTAGTCCCCCACAGCATAGTGAATGGAACACCTGGCAATTCACGGAATCCGGTAAATTGAGCACCCCTCCTTGGGTCAACCTGAACCCCCTACGAGTGCGGCGAATAGTCTGCCAATTCTAGAGTGAGGCCCCTCTGCCTCTCAATCCCATGAGATGCGGACCCGTTGCCCCCCAAAACCCGGCTATCCGTGCACTCCGTCGCAGGGTAAAACCTAGTGCAGAAATAAATAATAGTACAACAGATACATCGACCGCAACCTGGTCGTGCCCCAAAAGAATATTATACAACAGGCAGTGACTGCAGTCCACATATTGAACGCTCGCCCCGCAATATCAAATGTACAAACAAATCCAAACTGCACTATCATTGCACACTGCTATCCACCACGACAAATCCGCAACAACACAGCACAACACAGAACAACACAGAACATCAACGTGAATGTCACGTTCGCAAACCCGTCTAAAAGAACTATAGCAATCAGACGCGGTTTACCGATCAAATGACATTCACGGTCGGAGATATAATGTAAGTACTGTAAACTAACATGTTTAAATTTCGATCGACTAAAGATCACGAAGTGGGCCCCATGAACATCTGCTGTACAGTAACAAAATCTGGGCCCAAAAGATATATACCAAAACCCCCAATTTCCAGAGAAGAAAACACTGTGCAAATTTGGAGCCATGATCTCATATAATGGCCGCGGATGCGCGGTCAAACCATAGGTTTGACCGCGATTCCGTTGCGGTCTTGTTGAATTACATGCCTAAATTTGTAAGGTGTTCTTAGAAAACCCTGCACAGATTTCTGTGATATGTAAAATAATTTTAGGACTTGATTTAAAATCGACAGAAACTGTGAATGGAAATTTTGCAGTTTTTGATATTCGGTCCGATCGATATTTTAAACGCGTTAGCACAAGTTAGTAAAGCAAAATGGTGAGGCTCTGATACCACTGTAAGTCTACGGTAGCGCCCCGACCGTCTAACAGACGCCAAATGCGGAACAAAAACTTTTAACTGGCGCTATCGTATACTTTAACCCGGATCTGCCATTATTGCTAAACTAACAAACTGTAAAGAGAGTAGAAAGGTTATACCGAACGATCCAAGTCCTTCGTTCTTTAACCATCATCCCACGCTCCGTTGCGGCTGCTCCGATCTCGTCGATCTCCGATCTACTCGTCCAAGTGGTACCACGTCAACGATTCTTTAAACGGGCTCCCGCCTCTGACTCGAGGCAACTCGGTCGTCAAGTTTGCTAAAAGAGACGACCAAGAATGATGTAGAGAATGAGTAGAATACTTTGTCTCGTTCCGTCCAAGGCTATGAACGAACGGTTAATGAAGTTGCCTTTTTGGATCGATATGAAAATGAGATATGAATATGTTAATTTCCATACATCCAAAACTCTATCTTTTTTCTAACAACCATATTCATCAAGTGAATGAGAGAGAGGGGAGGGTCCAGCCATCTTATAGGAGAGGGGGTGAGTGTAGGAGAGGGGGAGGTGACAATAAGAGAAATATCTTAGTGTGAACACAAAATATGAACACAATAAATGCACCATTAAAGCACCATTAATGACCAAGTGAGTCACAAGCCTAATCACCTCATCTAGAACCTTCTAGAAGCATCCACACTTATCCAAAGAAAAAGATAAATCCGTTTTTAACCGAATGTTAAAAGACGGCTGATAGAAAACTGGAAACTGGAAACTGGCAACTTCCAAAAACGATCCTGAAACGAATTTCAGGACAACCCCGTAACTGTATAAATATACCCGCATTTGTATTACGACCGAATACAAATGCAACTGAGACAAAAATATTATATCTACTCAATATAATACTCGGATCTGGCTTAAACCAAAGCCCACTAGTATTATCTGCCCGAAAAATGACACGTGCGTAAACGCACGTGCCTTTTCCGAACCCTGCCATAAAACCATACGGCCTCTACAACGTTTCGCCCGAACTTGGGAAACTGTCTGTGGGGGACTCTAATGACTCGTCAGTACCCTAGCAGTAGGTTTAACCACAAGCCGTCAGCGGTACTAGCTATGCGTAACGGCTGCCCATGGACTGACCTCAAGGGAGGCCGATGTGCGAACTCATCCAGAAACCCTACTGAGCCTAACAGTGATAATGTATATACAGTCCGGTCCGTTCGTCTATGAGTATTGCATATCTGCCTAGAGGGCTAGTAACGTCAGACCCCCAATAGCAGTATAAGTCGTGTCGGAGTGTAGCCCAATAACACCCTGAGATACTACTGGAGTACCTACCAGTAAATCTCCTGCTACGGCCGTGGGCTTTTTGTAATGGCTCTCCTAAACATAGCACGACCTCACCCCCAATACCGGGAGAGACGAATCCCCTGCCGATCCGCTCACGTGCCTCCATGTGGCTCGGAACTGTACCCAAAAGCTACCTGTTTGCACGACTCCTTTGAGCCGTGGTAGGGTAGAAATCAAAGCACAGTGGGAACTCACACGAGATAAATGACGACCTCAGGTCGATGAACTAACCTGTACACATGTCACCAGGGAACTGCTATCTGACGATATGTATAATACCAACTAGCAGGTTCCCGGCGAGTCATGTCCGATGTACTCATAACCCAATGAGCACCTGTTTACATCTTAGGTGATCCAACTGACACCAGTGGCTTGTGAGACCGGCCACTGCCCCCCGTCGGGGTCTCGACTGTATACACTATTCTACTCCGGAGTATCGATGCCCTGTCTCGAAACTCCCACGACTAGGGACCACAATTAAGGATATGCTAATAAACCACCCAACTCTCACGTATATGATCGCCATCATACTGTTGGTAGTAAAGCAAGATCCTAAGGGCTCTATCAAAGTGTAACAGTGATCGGTCACCTGAACCTGTACACGACTGATAAAGGCAAACCAGATAGCATACTATCATCTCGAGTAAGACTGTCCTACCAGTATAGGTCCTCCGCAATCATTGCAATCACGTGCCTGCGATCCAATAATTGACTCTGAGGGCACTATATCCAACACATGGGTCTTGTCAGCATTATAGAGTCCCAAATCCTGACCCACTTTCTCCTTCTGCTGAAAGTCCTCTTTGAGTAACTGAACATCGCGTGACTCAACTTCGATTACAGTCCTATCACTGTTCTCACCTAAAAAAACACAACCCTTGAAGTTTTTGGAATAGCGTATGAAAATACACTTCCCTCTAAGGCCCAACTTCCCATGTGGATGTGAAGTGGTGGGTATACAGGCGACACACCCCCATGGACGCACGTGACCCAATACTGGTCTCTCACCCGTCCATAACTCATAGGTTGTTGACTGTACCGATTTTGAAGGCACACAACTTAAAACATAAGCTGCTATCAACAGAGCATCTCCCCAAAATGAAATGGGTAGATTAGTTTGCGCCATCATGCTCCTAACCATGTCTAGCAGTGTCCTATTTCTTCTTTCTGTGATACCATTTTTTTGCGAAGTGTAGGGTATCGTTAGCTGCCTAACAATCCCCTTACTTTCACACAATTCTCGGAACTGGTCGAATAAGTACTCGCGACCATGATCATTGCGCGTTGCCTTAATGCTCGTGCTTAATTGATTTTCAACTTCACTAATATAGCACTTGAAACAATACATGGCCTTAAATTTGTGAGAAATCAAATACACATGACCATAGCGTGAGTAGTTGTCTATGAAAGTGATGAAATAGGGCGTACCACCACGTGCCTTCACGGTGACATGTCCGCAAATATCAGAATGTATTAACTGCAAAGATGCAGTTGCTCGTTTGGCTTTGCCAAACAGTTTTCTGGTTGCTTTACCCGCAAGTCAATTCTCGCAGGTTGATAGAGTGATTTTGGCTAAGTCGCCAAGCAGACCGCCTTTAGCGAGTCTGTTCATTCTATCTAGGCCTATGTGACCTAAATGTCTATGCTATAATATCGTAGAATCATCAACATCAACAACATCAATAGCAAAGGCAGAATTATTCAAATTGTCACAATTGATAACCAATAAACCGTCAATAAGACGTCCAACAACAAAAAGAGTACCATTATAAGAATTATTTTTAAAAATAATGGAATATCCTAAAGACATAAGTCTAGCAACAGAAAGTGTAGGGTTCCTAGGCACCCTAATGAGGTCTCACAAGGCATCGATCATGCCAAATTAAAATTTTACGGTGCCGAGAAACCCTAGACTACGGATCGTCGGCTAGAATTCTAGGCGAAAAGTAAACTAGTTAACAATTAACTAAGGGAATACGGAAATACAACCTTTGTAGATCTGTTTGTCCACCTCCATAGCTCCGCAACGAAGTGCCTTCGCTGTCCAAGTGAACTCCCGGGCTCTAGCGTCGGCTTCGTCGAAGAATAAGCGAGCTAGGTCGTCGATGTCCATGCCGAAGATGATCTACGTCGAGGCATCGCTAGATCAAGCTCCACCTTCACCTTGCCATGAAAACTTGTGAAGGAAACACACTCTACTACTTGGCAAGAGGTAGAGGATGAAGAAATAAGAAGTGGGTAGACTTTAGAAATGGATTTCTCACTCTTAATCATCAATCACCATTGATGAAAATGAAGCTTTCTTCACTTGAAGAATGGAAGAAGATGAAGATGATATGATAAGTCTTGAATTAAAAAATAGAAAATAAAACAATACTTATCATACTTTTAACTCTAGTTAAGTGTAGAGAATTAACTTAGGTTAGTTAAAATGGTTAGGGTTAAGTATAGGACAAGAATGAAGACTTAGTCAAAGTTTCAAGAAACTTCAACTAAATCCAAAATATGCCATCATTTATCTTTCTTTTTCCCTTTTCCAAAAAGAATAAATAAGAAAGATAAATGAATAAATAAAAATCAAAACTCTAACCCATTCATTACCATGGTTCATTCTTTACACTTAACCAAGTTTGGCATGCATCATCAAACATGATACAAGCAAGTGCACAAAATCATATCGCATATGCAATACGCACACCCGAGTGAGAAAATCCATTTTAAAGTGAACCGATACTAGTTAATGCAAAGTAATATATCAAATATACAATTATGCATTAAATCATTAAATCAACACTTGATTTAACGATCCGGTCATGTCGCACATAACCGACTGGTATCATCAGTAACAACTTATCAAATCAACACTTGATCCGATAACCCGGCTATATCGCATATAACCGATCAATGTCACATCGCGAGAATCGAATACAGTATCACATACCGTATTATTCTCGGTCCCGCACATATCTCATATGCGCTCCTATTTCGTTTCGCTTGAGCCAGGAAACCTCTGTATAGGACTCCAAAGACTCGTCAATACGCCGGCAGCGGATGATGATCATATCAAACACCCACAAGCCGCAAGCGGTCTGCTAAACGTAACGGCCACCCGGGTATTGAGCGATCTGAAGATCGATGAGCAAGCCCGCTCACACTCCAGTGAATCCAACCAGTAACACTACCGTACAGTCCGGTCTGATCGTCTGATATGTAGCATATCTCGCCTAGGGGTGGTAAACGTCAGACCCCAATAGCTCGATAAGTCGTGTCGATATGAGGTCTATAACAATTCGAGAAACTACTGGTAACACTTACTAGTAAATCTCAGCAACCCTGGCCAGGGATTTCCTGTTATAGCCAATCGAACACAGCACAACATCAACCCCCTATACCGGGAGAGACGAATTCCCTCCTATCGCTCATTGCCTCCATGTGACTCGGGACTGTACCCAAAAACCACCGTTTTGCACGCCCTCTTGGACGTGGTAAGATGGAAATCAAAGCACAGTGGGAACCACACAAGACTCTATGGCGATCTCGGGTCAACAGACTACTCTGTACCAGTGTCACCAGAGAACTGCCATCTGACGTGAGGTATAATACCATCTGGGAGTTCTCGGCGAGTCCGTCCAGTGTACCCAGTCTCTACTGAGCACCCGTATATCATCTCCGATGTCAAACACCAATGGATATGGGATCATCCATCGTCCATCTGTATGGGTCGAGAAGGTACACGCTAGTCTACTCTGGTATATCGATGCCTTGTCTCGATACACCCACGACTAGGGACTTTGAAGGATGTACTTATGGACTACCATGTCCCCACTAGTATGATCCGCATCATAGTCCAAGTAGTCAAGTACAGATCCTAAGGGCTTTACCAACATGTAACAGAGAGACAATCAGTATACACGTTAAGGTAAAGTTCAACCAGATAGCATACTATCATGTCGAGCAAGAAAGTCCTCCCTATATACGTCCCAGCATCCACTACAATATACATCCTATGTACAGTAATGGCCTCTAGGGCATACATATAACTAACAATCTCCCACTTGCACTAGGGCCATCTGATAGCAGTGGTTGTAGTATATCATACTCAACCATCCCATAAAAGTCTCTCTCTGGGAACAGGCCTTTGTGAGTGGATCCGCTGTGTTGTTCTCTGAGTCTACTCTCCTAACCTTGATCTCCCTGGAGATCAACCATCTCCATGATCAGGTGACACTGCCTTAGAATATGTCTGGATCACTGATGGGACGGGCGTTCCTTGGCATAAGCCATAACTCCATTGTCACACAATGGGAGGAACATAGTTCATCTCATGAACCAATATACACCCAAACAACCTCTTTGGTAGCATCTTAAGTAACGATGTATCCTGCCTTTATCGTCTAGTATGTCGCGGTATCTAGATTGGAACTCTTCCAACATACCGTCCCTCCACTGAGGGTAAAGACAATGCCTGTGACTGACATTCAGTCGTCTTTATCACCCTGGAACCCTTCCAGTGATTCTCCCCAGGATCGGTTGATACCGTCTCACTACAACTAGTGAGAGTCCTAACATCCAATTAGATCTATCTCATAGATCCAAAATCCAGGATTTAGTAGGTATCACTTTGATCCTTTGTGGAGAATCATTGTGATAAGCGGAGATTGATCGAGCGTAGCATAGGAAACTCCTTCCCTATCAAGAGTATGTCATCCACGTACTCTACGAGGATCGTCACCATACTCCCTACTACCCTTTTTGTTTATACAAGGTTCATCTACCATTTTGATGATGTCAACTTCTTTGACTAACACATCAAAATAGACGTTCCAACTCCGCGATGCCTGCTTTATCCTATAAAGCATCTTGCATACGTTTCCGCTGTTTCCACTGTCTACGAGGCCCTCTGGCTGTGTACTTATTGACGCATTCTTCTAAAATATCATTTAGAAAAGCAGTCATGACACCCAACCGCCAGATATCATAGTCATGGTATGTAGCCGTGGCAAGTAGTATCTGGATGGACTTAAGCATAGGTACTGGAAAAGGTTTCATCATTAGCCACGCCTGGTCGATGACGAAAACCCTTAACAAGTCTAGCTTTGAAAGTCTCAACTTTTCCATATACACCAAGTAACCTTCTCAAGATATACTTGCTCCTGATGGGGATTTAACCCTTCAGATATAGCAACCAAAGTCCATACTTTGTTGGTGTATAAGGATTCCATCTCAGATCACTAAACATCCAGCCATTCTTACAGAGTCTTACTCTCGATGGCCTGCTCGAAACTAGTTGGGTCATCATCTCATGATGCAATCCTCGCTCCCACTGTCATAGAGAAACCAAAGTATCTCTCAGGTGGGTGAGGAACCCTACTAGATCGGCGGAGAGGCTGAGGTTCGTTGGTAACTATTGAATCGTTTGGTTCTATCAAATCATCAGCTGTATTTTGTATAGCTGGAACCTTTCCAGTTCTACATAACAGACTTTGCCTCGAGCTTGTCCGGATTTTGCTTTTAAACATAGGGCGGACAACTCCAAATCTTAACTAATTTAAGACATGGGCTCTTCCCTTTCCATATCACATATGAAATGGTAGGCAACTGATTTGTTTGGAACCCTATTCAATAGGTATGCAGCTTCTCAAGTGCATAACTCCCAAAAGGAAATAGGTAATTCAGTAGTACTCATCATAGAGCACACCTTATCACATAGGGTGTAATTGCTCCACCCCGATATACCATCGTGCTATGGTGTATGCGGAGGAGTAATGCTGAGAGAGAATCTCATTCTCCTTTAGAATAGTCCAGTATTTCCGTGCTCAAGTATTCTCCTCCTTGATCTCATCATAGGACATAATACTTATACCCGTATTCTGGTTCTCTACTTCTCGCTTATATTCTGTGAATATCTCAAAAGGTTCGGACTTGTGTTTCAACAGGAACATAGGTCTGAATCTCGAAAGATCATCAGAGAATGTAATGAAGTATAAAGAACCAGTCCTGGCATGTGTAGACAGGGGACCTTACATACATCAACATGTATCATCCCAAGAGTTTACTAACTCTTTCTCTGTTTCCAATAAACAGAGCTGTGGTCATCTTATCTTTGTGACATGACTGGCGAGTTTCACAAGATGTAAATTCAAACAGATTTAAATATGCATCTAAATGTAACTTCAGCTAGTTAGGTCGCATTGATATGACCTAGTCTACAATACCTCAAGAAGAATTTGTTCATTTCTGAACTCTTCCTCTTGTGTGTGTTCTTTATACTAAGAACTGTAGTTTGATTTAGAACATTAATGCTTTTAGATAACGTGCCTGAACCGATCAACTTTTGATATAGGAAATGTTCAAAACATTATCCAACAATATAAAATTATATCATTTCTTTACTAATAAAGAGACTGATATGATTTTGTATATCAGGTTCGGTATCTAACAACATTCGTTCAGAATCAATGTATTGTTAATACAGGGTGACAGTGACCAACAGACTTGGCTGCAACACTTGCCCCATTTTCTGCCTCATGAAACTTATCACCCGTTCTCAGTTCTCTACCTTTCTGTAGCCCTATGTAACAAATTACATATCTGGGATCCTGATCTGGTATCACATACCCAGGACGTAAAGGATACTGAGAAACAGTTCTCTGTAATGAACACACCCGAAGATGATGCATCAGCATGCACTCTCTTCGTTTGGGTGGCACGGGAATTCTGGTAATCCCCAATTTCCTGCTCTGTCTTATAACAATTATAAGTTGAAGCGGGACCAACGTTCCCCAGCTCAGTATAACAAGCGGGTTCGGTCAATATTCCGTATTATTATCTTGATTAAGGCGTGATATGGTCGCTACCTGGAGAGAGAGAGAAGAAAACACTCAGCGTGCGCTCTGTCAAGAATAGATTGGTTATTATTTTATCTAATCAGGATGGCTCCCACTGCTTTTTATCAAATCTTCCTTCAAACCCTAAAAGGAAAGACTAGCCGGGATTAATTACACACTACAAGTTCGCCAATCTTTCAGCCAGGCCAGTGTCGGTACTTTGAGGGAGGTCCCCCGTGCTTTCGCACGAACCTAATTAATGTAAACCTCGTTTTCCCAGAGGCGTAACCTCGTTAACACCTTTCTAGACACCTACTTGATCGGCTAATTGTAATGTATAAAACTCTCCCAGGAGTAACTCTTACTCGCAGCGGGTATCGGGATCCAACTATCTCATAGAAGGTATGCAATCTCATTGCAAATTTCAACACTTGAAATTCCCGATAAAATTTTGCCCCTAGCGTCCTATGACCTTGACGGAGGTCAACAAACCATAGGCTACTAGTCAAGTTCAACCCGTCATTTCTTGATCGAATTAAAACCACCCGCACGACCCTTGACGGAGGTCAACAAGGCCGCACGACTACCCTAACTCAATCTGCATCATATGCATAAACAGATAAATACTAGTTAGCTACCGCACACTACGCCTTGACGGAGGTCAACAAACGTAGCACGAATACTAAATAGGACTTATCTGAAATGACGGAGGGCTACGACAGGTTTTTCTGAAAACCTATTGCGTAATGAACTTGATATCGTTGTAGAATCAAATGATTTTAAAATGGAGTGTTTTTGAGGCTTTTCTAGTTTTGCTAAAGGAGTCACTCCCGGTGAAGGGATCGTCGGTCCGTTCATCGTCGAATGAGGTGCGGGATATATCATATATATCACTGTGCAAAGCAAAAAACTCTTAAAAGCAATCAAAAGACAAACCGAGTGTGTAGCATCTGCCAGTTATTGCTAAAGGAGTCACTCCCGGTGAAGGGATCTCGGTCCTTTCCTCATCGAATAAGGTGCAGGATATATCACATATACCGCTGTGCAAAGCAAGAACTGTAGCTACCTGTTTTAATTTTGAAATTCGATTCTACAACATCTTAGGTTTCTTTTATTTCATTAATCATATTAATGAAGTCCCATCAATTATGTACCTAAACATCACTGATAAATACGACGTACACTTATGCCATCCGCATTCGCCTCGATGTCCCCTCGTGCACCGTTAGGTTAGGTAACTAACGGCAGAGCAGGGCAGGGCTAGCACGGGTGTAAAACATAAGTAACGTCTATATAATATATCATATATACTATATATTGTATCTATCACAGAACATCACATGATCACATCACAGATATCGCAGCAGAAGAATCATATGAAATATTGGATATACTAGGACGTCCGTGTTTTCAATACGAGCCAGTATAAAACACGGATTCCACGGTCGTGATGAATAGCCAAACCCACACCCCTAGACCCCTACGAGAGCGGCAAGCAACCCTACCAATTCTGGAGTTAGGAGACCCGGACTCGACTCCTCGAGTTGGTCTCCCACTGGACTCCAGAACCCGGTTACTTGTGCCCTCCTCCTTGGGTCTATCCTAGTGCAGAAAAGTAAATAATATACAAACGGTGACAACTTCCGCAACCTGGAAGTGCCCCAATAAAAGAATATTACATACAAGTTTTTTACATGAATGAAAATGAAAAACACTCATCTCACATAAAAAACCCCGGCTATTCAAACACGACGATCCAATATAACATATCCAGCAACACATAACATCACATGTCATCAACGTAAGTAAATATGCGCATCCCAATTGTCGTTGACATATAGCAACGAAACCGGCGATATCACATATTACACTTACGGTCACAGAAAATAAAGTGTAAAACTACAACAGTTGGAATCCGCAACCACCTCAGACATCACATGCCTGACCAAATGAATTCCTTAGACATCGCATGCCTAACAATTATAAACCCCGCATTTTAGCCTCATTATCGAAAACACTTTTCAATATCAAGTCGGGCAATTCAACAGGATTCCCGACATCCTGATCGAATGCTCGTCGCAAACTTTAGTAGACGGCCGCACCCCCGATACCGTCGACGAAGTGCACCAAGGCGGAACACCGCTGCCGCGAGCACCCAAACGGATGCTTTCGGCGACGGGGTTCTCCTACAGTCACTTGGTCGGGGCTATGGAGCGAGGCTTTCTATTAAGTTTATCGGCGAGTATCCGCGTACGCTACGTGATTGCGACGGACTTTTGATCACATCAAAATTCCATGGCAACCGATCAAGTGAGACTAAACTGCTATGTTTATAACATTCATTTAGTTATCTCATAACTCATTGTGAATTCCAATTATTGTATCCCATTCCGGATAAATAGAAAATGTCAAACTTTCCGATCGAACAATCGAACACCCAAGTTTTCCCGATACAGATCAACACATGAAACAAGTCTAACAACATTCCGTTCGTACCTCAGTACCAACGGTCCAGCCGTAGAAGGGTCAAGCCAACGCCTCACATGTGGCACGCCGTACTGCCCCAAACCCGAAGGTTCAAAGGGCAGTTCAAGACGGTCACATAATCGAGTTAAGGTTTGTTGTCTTCTAGAGGGTCCATCGCGTTACTTGCACTACTTAGAACGTCGTTAAACTACGGAAAGATCCAACACTTGGAAATTTCCCGACAGGGAAAAAGTTGGGTATTTATATCCGGTCGAACTTTTTAACATATTCTAAAATTTATCCGGAAAGACACACAGACAAAATTTGATAATCCGACCGAACATTCGAATCCCTAAAACAACTCAGAAAATAACACTCTGGAAAAAATTTTAAAAATTCCCAGGAAAACCAGAACTGAAAACTAAGAATTAAGGTGCAAATTTCGAAGCACAAAACGACAAATGGGCCGCGGATCCGCCGCGTGAGCCTCTTGTAAGGCCGCGGATCCGCGCCCCCTTTGAGGAATCACGCGCTCGAAATTTGCAGTTAACCTTATATCTTCCTGCTGATATTTCTGAATAATTTTAATCTGGAAAAAATCACGATTTTGAAAATTATCCAGAGAGCTATTTTGAGTTGGGTTTCGGATTCGTTCGGGTTTCAAATTCCGTCTAGACTTCGCCTAAGGCTCTAGCTAGGCTCTGATACCACTGTAGGGTTCCTAGGCACCCTAATGAGGTCTCACAAGGCATCGATCATGCCAAATTAAAATTTTACGGTGCCGAGAAACCCTAGACTACGGATCGTCGGCTAGAATTCTAGGCGAAAAGTAAACTAGTTAACAATTAACTAAGGGAATACGGAAATACAACCTTTGTAGATCCGTTTGTCCACCTCCATAGCTCCGCAACGAAGTGCCTTCGCTGTCCAAGTGAACTCCCGGGCTCTAGCGTCGGCTTCGTCGAAGAATAAGCGAGCTAGGTCGTCGATGTCCATGCCGAAGATGATCTACGTCGAGGCATCGCTAGATCAAGCTCCACCTTCACCTTGCCATGAAAACTTGTGAAGGAAACACACTCTACTACTTGGAAAGAGGTAGAGGATGAAGAAATAGGAAGTGGGTAGACTTTAGAAATGGATTTCTCACTCTTAATCATCAATCACCATTGATGAAAATGAAGCTTTCTTCACTTGAAGAATGGAAGAAGATGAAGATGATATGATAAGTCTTGAATTAAAAAATAGAAAATAAAACAATACTTATCATACTTTTAACTCTAGTTAAGTGTAGAGAATTAACTTAGGTTAGTTAAAATGGTTAGGGTTAAGTATAGGACAAGAATGAAGACTTAGTCAAAGTTTCAAGAAACTTCAACTAAATCCAAAATATGCCACCATTTATCTTTCTTTTTCCCTTTTCCAAAAAGAATAAATAAGAAAGATAAATGAATAAATAAAAATCAAAACCCTAACCCATTCATTACCATGGTTCATTCTTTACACTTAACCAAGTTTGGCATGCATCATCAAACATGATACAAGCAAGTACACAAAATCATATCGCATATGCAATGCGCACACCCGAGTGAGAAAATCCATTTTAAAGTGAACCGATACTAGTTAATGCAAAGTAATATATCAAATATACAATTATGCATTAAATCATTAAATCAACACTTGATTTAACGATCCGGTCATGTCGCACATAACCGACTGGTATCATCAGTAACAACTTATCGAATCAACACTTGATCCGATAACCCGGCTATATCGCATATAACCGATCAATGTCACATCGTGAGAATCGAATACAGTATCACATACCGTATTATTCTCGGTCCCGCACATATCTCATATGCGCTCCTATTTCGTTTCGCTTGAGCCAGGAAACCTCTGTGTAGGACTCTAAAGACTCGTCAATACGCCGGCAGCGGATGATGATCATATCAAACACCCACAAGCCGCAAGCGGTCTGCTAAACGTAACGGCCACCCGGGTATTGAGAGATCTGAAGATCGACGAGCAAGCCCGCTCACACTCCAGTGAATCCAACCAGTAACACTACCGTACAGTCTGGTCTGATCGTCTGATATGTAGCATATCTCGCCTAGGGGTGGTAAACGTCAGACCCCAATAGCTCGATAAGTCGTGTCGATATGAGGTCTATAACAATTCGAGAAACTACTGGTAACACTTACCAGTAAATCTCAGCAACCCTGGCCAGGGATTTCCTGTTATAGCCAATCGAACACAGCGCAACATCAACCCCCTATACCGGGAGAGACGAATCCCCTCTTATCGCTCATTGCCTCCATGTGACTCGGGACTGTACCCAAAAACCACCGTTTTGCATGCCCTCTTGGACGTGGTAAGATGGAAATCAAAGCACGGTGGGAACCACACAAGACTCTATGACGATCTCGGGTCAATAGACTACTCTGTACCAGTATCACCAGAGAACTGCCATCTGACGTGAGGTATAATACCATCTGGGAGTTCTCGGCGAGTCCGTCCAGTGTACCCAGTCTCTACTGAGCACCCGTATATCATCTCCGATGTCAAACACCAATGGATATGGGATCATCCATCGCCCATCTGTATGGGTCGAGAAGGTACACGCTAGTCTACTCTGGTATATCGATGCCCTGTCTCGATACACCCACGACTAGGGACTTTGAAGGATGTACTTATGGACTACCATGTCCCCACTAGTATGATCCGCATCATAGTCCAGGTAGTCAAGTACAGATCCTAAGGGCTTTACCAACATGTAACAGAGAGACAATTAGTATACACGTTAAGGTAAAGTTCAACCAGATAGCATACTATCATGTCGAGCAAGAAAGTCCTCCCTATATACGTCCCAGCATCCACTACAATATACATCCTATGTACAGTAATGGCCTCTAGGGCATACATATAACTAACAGAAAGAATGTTCCGCCAGATCTTCGGAGTATAGAGAACGTCATGGTGGACCCACTCGCTACTAAAGCTGGTGGAGAGCTTGTACATATTGATGCCTAATACATCTACGTACGACTCGCTTCCCATGAATATCATTTTGCTTCTTGCCGGTATCTTGCAGAATGCTATGAAGCCTTCTCGATCCCGTACATTGTGGTCCGTGACTTCTGATTCAATAATCCAAGAAGACATGGATTCAAATAACAACGCACTACTAGCAACACATGCTACTAAGGGGCAAGAAAGGAAATGTACCATCTTGAACTCTTCGCAATCAAGTGTGAAATGTCCACGCTTGCCATAGTTATAATATGTGGCTTTGGCCTTCCTGTTCTTACCAGGTCGGTTTTTCTTTGGCTTCTTGTGATCAATATTTCCATCCTCCTTGGGTGGTGCTTTGCACTTAGACATGCGAGTCTTACATTTGGGAGCCTCAGCGACACTAGCCGATGAGCTCACTCCTTTCGCCCTCTTTTCCACTTCAAGTTCAATTCTTGTCCTCACGTCCGAAAAGTTTATCACTGTTTCGGTCTCTTGGGTTAAGAGAAACTTCATGGGTTCCTAAGAGTCAGGCAGTCAATGGATCACCACATGGATCTACTGCTCATCCATGATAGGAGAGCCACCGATCTCAAATCCCTGAACATAGATTCCATTATCCTGAGATGGAATTTTATGTCAAGGTTACCGGTCATCCGGTAATTCAACAATCGAACATGTAGAGAACGGATCTTTGCTGGACTCAGTTTTCAGAACCACTTCTTAAGCTTCTTCCATTAGGGCTTGGCGGTAGGTGTAAGTCCACGGTAGCGTCCCGGCCGTCAAACAGACGCCAAATGCGGAACAAAAACTTTTTACAACTGGCGCTATCGCGTACTATAACCCGGATCTGCCATTAAAGCCAAACTAACAAATTACAAAGTGGGTAGAAATGTTATACCGAACGATCCGAGTCCTTCGGTCTTCAACCATCATCCCTCGCTTTGTTGCGGCTGCTCCGATCTCCTGAATCTTCAGTCTTCTGGTCCAGGTGGCACCACATCGACGGATCTTTAAACGGGCTCCCGCCTCTGAACCGAGGCAACTCGGTCGTCAAGTTTGCTAAAAGAGACGACCAAGATGAAATAGAGAATGAGTAGAACACTTTGTCTCGTTACGTCCAAAGCCATGGACGAACGGTTAATGAAATTGCCTTTTGGATCGAATGGAAATGAGATATGGATCACATCTAATTTCTATGCACCAAAACTTATATCTTTTTCAATCAACAACCATCTATCTCCAAAATGAATGGCCGGCCACCATTTATCAAGGAGGGGGTGAGTGTAGGAGAGAGGAGGGGGTGACCATAACCATAATGAAGGAATGAGTCATTAAACACCTAGTATGAACTCATTTAATGAACTAATGAATCATCACCCTTAGTCATCAAAACATTAATTGCACAATTAAAGCTCTAATGACTCACTAGCCTCATCACCACTTCTAGAAACTTCCACACTCATCTCAAGAAGAAAAGATAAATCCGCATTTAACCGAATGTTAAATATGGCTGATAGAAAACTGGAAACTGGCAACTTTCAAAAACGATCCTGAAACGAATTTCAGGATAACCCCGTATCAGTATAAACATACCCGCATTTGTATTACGACCGAATACAAATGCATCTGAGACAAAGATATTATATCTACACAGTATAATACTCGGATCCGGCTTAAACCAAAACCGACCAGTATTATCTGCCCAAGAAATGACACGTGCGAAAACGCACGTGCATTTTCCGAACCCTGCAATAAAACCATACGGCCTCTACAACGTTTCGCCCGAACTTGAGAAACTGTCTGTGGGGGACTCTAATGACTCATCAACACACCGGTACTGTGTATAACCACTAGCCCGTCAGAGGTACAAGCTGTACGTAACGTTTGCCTATGTATTGATTGAAAGGGAAGCTGACGAGCGAACTCATCCATAAACCCTACTGAGCCTAACAGTGACAATATACATACAGTCCGGTCCGTTCGTCTAAAGAGTATCGCATATCGAATCTAGGGGGTGGATAAAGTCAGACCCCTAATAACGCGATAAATCATGTCGGCATGAAGCCCATCACCACCTGAGAAACTACTGATCCAAATCAGTAATTCTCCACTACCTCGGCCGAGGATTTCTAGTGATGGCCACCCGTGCACTGTACGACATCAACCCCTAATACCGGGAGAGACGAATCCCCGACGATCCGCTCACTGCCTCCATGTAGCTCGGGACTGTACCTAAAAAATACCTGTTTGCACGTCTCCTTTAAGCATGGTAGAGTAGAAATCAAAGCACAGTGGGAACTCACACGAGACAAATGACGATCTCAGGTCGACAAACTAACCTGTACACATGTCACCAGGGAACTGCTATCTGACGATATGTATAATACCAACTAGCATGTTCCCGGTGAGTCCTGTCCGGTGTACTCATAACCCAATGAGCACCTGTATACATCTTAGGTGAACCAACTGACACCAATGGCTTGTGAGACCGGCCACCGCCCCTCGTCGGGGTCTCGACTGTATACACTAGTCTACTCTGGAGTATCGATGCCCTGTCTCGAAACTCCCACGACTAGGGACACTTTAAGGATGTGCTTATAGACCCCAGCTCCCACGTATATGATCGCCATCATACTGCTGGCAGTCAAGCAAGAATCCTATGGGTTCTATCATCATGCAATAGTGAACTAAAGCATATATACGATGATAAAGACAAACCAGATAGCATACTATCATCTCGAGCAAGACTGTCATATCGGTATAGGTCCTGCCTCAATCATTGTAATCACGTACCTGCGATCCAATAATTGACTTTGAGGGCACTATCTCCAACAATCTCCAAATTGCACTTAAGGCTAATTATTGCGATGTCGCATACTCACAGCCCGTGTGATACCAAACATCCAACTCCTCTACTAATCAGTTTCACAAAGCTAATTTGTAAAACTCTTGTGTTCGAGTAATAGCCTCAGTGAGTGGATCCGCCTTGATGTTTCTTTCTATGTCTCTCTTAATCACAAGTTCGCGGAGAATGCCATCTCCCGAATTGAGCAATACCTGTCTTAGAATATGTCTGGATATCTGATGGGACCTAGTTCATAAATGAACTCCAAATCCAAACTACTTAGACTGTATCGATAATTGAACCTAATCAGTATCTAGCACCATGCCTCCCACAGTATCCTCTTGGACCACCTGTCCATAATACCGTCCATCATCATAGGGAAAATAATAACTCTGACAATCACTCTGTCATCCATGTCACCTCTGAAGCCTGGAATGATAACCGTCTCCCGAAGGATGCTGCCGTCATCAAATCCGGAGAACATGCACTTATGTTCTAAATCTGCTTCCTTATGTTTCTTCAGGATTGGATTAATATAAACTTATTGCATCTAGTGCAAAAACAACATCGGATGTGGTACTTGACATTTCATGATTGACTCAATTGCCTAAGCAAGTGATCTGCCAATCATGCACATCTCTCTCTCCTTTAGTCTCTAATACACCTTCAGAGAGGGTGACTCCATTACCTGCAGGTACACCACCATGCCAGGAGTCATCTATTCTAAATACCATTAGAATACTGTCAAAGTTGTAGGGTTCCTAGGCACGCTAATGAAGTCTCACAAGTGATCAAACACGGCCAATTCAAATTTTAACGGTGCCTACAAACCCTAATACGGATCGTTAACTAGATATATAGGCGATGCAAGCATGTAAATGAACTAAATGCTAAAGGAAAGTGACTACAACCTTTGTAGATCCGGTCCTCCACGTCCTAGGCTCCGTGATGAGGTCCCTCCGCTGTCCAAATCAAACCCATGACTCTTGCATCGGCTTCATCGGAGAAAAGGGCGGACTTGGTCGTCGGTTCGATGCCGAAGATGATCTACGTCGAGGCATCACATGATCAAGCTCCAACTTCACCAAGCCTTGAAAACTTATGAAGGAAACACCCTATACGACTTGGCAAGAGGTAGAGGATGAAGAAATAGAAAGTGGGTTCACTTTAGAATTGGATTTCTCACTCATTTTCACTAGTTGCCATTGAAGCTATCAAGCTTTCTCTCCTTTTATAAGAAGAAGAAGAAGAAGATGATATATGATAAGTTATTAAAAAGGAAAAAAAAAGAATACTTATCATGTCTTCAACCATGGTTTAGTGTAGAGATTTAACTAAGGTTAGATGAGTGGTTAGGGTTAGAGAAGAGACAAGAATGGTGGACTTGTTCAAAGCTTCAAGAAGCTTCAAAGAAAAAACAAAACTAGTAACCATTCTTTTCTCTTTATCTTTTCTAAAATAGATAAAAGAATAAGTAAATGAAATGAAACCCTAATCACTAACTAACCATGGTTTAATTCTTTACACAAACCCAAGCTAGAATGTATCATCAAACATGATACAATCATGTGCACAAATGTATATCACATATACAACTTGCACAATTCAAGTGAGAAAATCCATTTAAAGTGAACCAATACTAGTTAATGCAAAGTAATATATCAAATATATAATTATACATTAAATCATTAAATCAACACTTGATTCAATGATCCGGTCATGTCGCATATAACCGGCTAGTATCCAATGTATCGGCTTATCGAATCAATCATTGATTCGATAACTAGGTTATATCGCATACAACCATTCGACACATTCATCGCGAGAATGAAATACGGTATCACATACACGCATTATTCTCGGTCCCGCACATATCTCATATGCGCTCCTATTTCGTTTCGCTTCAGCTAAGAAACCTCTGTGTAGGACTCTAAAGACTCGTCAATACGCCGGCAGCAGGTGATGATCATATCAAACACCCACAAGCCGCAAGCGGTCTGCTAAACGTAACGGCCACCCGGGTATTGAGCGATCAGAAGATCGACGAGCAAGCCCGCTCACACTCCTGTGAATCCAACCAGTAACACTTACCGTACAGTCCGGTCTGTTCGTCTGATATGTCGCATATCTCGCCTAGGGGTGGTAAACGTCAGACCCCAGTAGCTCGATAAGTCATGCCGATGTGAAGTCCATCACATGTGTGAAACTACTGATAACACTTACCAGTAGGTCACTGCAACCCTGGCCAGAGATTTCCTGTTATGGCCAGTCGAGCATAGCGCAACATCAACCCCCAATACCGGGAGAGACGAATCCCCTCCTATCGCTCATTGCCTCCATGTGAATCGGGACTGTACCCAAAAAACCACCTGTTTGCACGACTCAGTAGAGCCGTGGTAGGGTGGAAATCAAAGCACAGTGGGAGACACACAAGACTCTATGACGATCTCGGGTCAACAGACTAAGTTGTACCAGTGTCACCAGAGAACTGCCATCTGACATGAGGTATAATACCATCTGGGAGTTCTCGGCGAGTCCGTTCAGTGTACCCAGTCTCCACTGGGCACCCGCATACCATCTCCGATGTCAAACACCAATGGATATGGGATCATCCATCGCCCATCACATGGGTCAAGAAGATATACGCTAGTCTACTCTAGAATATCGATGCCCCGTCTCGATATTCCCACGACTAGGAACAATGAAGGATGTACTCATTGACTACCCAGGCCCCACTAGTATGATCTTCATCATAGTCCTGGAAGTCGAGTACACATCCTAAGGGATTTATCAACATGTAATCAGAGAGACATAAAGTATACATGTTAAGATAAAGAGCAACCAGATAGCGTACTATCATGTCGAGCAAGAAAGTCCTACCTATATATGTCCCAGCATCCACTATAATATACATCCAATGTACAGTAATGGCCTCTAGGGCATACATATAACTAACAATCTCCCACTTGCACTAGGGCCATCTGTAGCAGTAGTTGTAGTATCTAATACTCAACCATCCCCTTAAAACTCTCTCTTTGGGAAAAGGCCTTCGTGAGTGGATCCGCCGTATTGTCCTCTGAGTCTACTCTCCTAACCTTGATCACCCTGGAGATCAACTATCTCCATGATCAGGTGATGCTGCCTCAGAATATGTCTGGGTCACTGATGGGACCAGGGTTCCAGGGCCAAAGCCACAGTTCCATTGTCACACAATGGTAGGAACCTAGTTCATCCTATGAACCAATATACACCCAAACTGCCTCTTTGGTAGTATCTTTAATAGCGATGTTACCAGCCTTTATCTTCTAGTTTGTCACGGTATCTAGCTTGGAAATCTTCCAACATACCGTCCCTTTACTGAGGGTAAAGACAATGCCTGTGACTGACATTCAGTCGTCTTTATCACACTGGAACACTTCCAGTGATTCTCCCCAGGATCAACTGATACTATCCCACTATAGCTAGTGAGAATCCTAAAATCTATTTAGATCTATCTCATAGATCCAAATCCCAGGATTTAGGAGGTATCACTTTGATCCTTTATGGAGAATCTATGTGATAAGAGGAGATCGATCGATCGTAGCATAGGAAATTCCTTTCCTATCAAGAGTATGTTGTCCACGTACAATACGAGGATGACCACTTCACTCTCTACTACCGTTTTGTATATACAAGGTTCATCTACCATTTTGATGATGTCAAATTGTTTGACTAACTCATCAAAACAGATGTTCCAACTCCGCGATGCCTGCTTCATCACATAAAACATCTTGCACACGTTTCCGCTGCTCCCACTGTTTACGTAACCCTCTGGCTGTGTTCTTATAGACGTTCTCTTCTAAATCATTATTTAGAAAAGTAGTCATGGCACCCAACCACCAGATATCGTAGTCATGGGATGTAGCCGTGGTAAGTAGGATCTGGATGGACTTAAGCATAGTCCCTGGAAAAGGTTTCATCATTATTCATGCCTGGTTGATGACGAAAACCTTTAACAAGTCTAGCTTTGAAAGTCTCAACTTGTCCATCTACACCAAGTAATCTTCTCAAGATATACTTGCTCCTGATGGGGATTTAACCCTTCAGATATCGCAACCAAAGTCCATACTTTGTTGGTGTATATGGATTCCATCTCAGATTGCTAAGCATCCAGCCATTCTTACAGAGTCCCTACTCTTGATGGCCTGCTCGAATCTAGTTGGGTCATCATCTCATGATGCAATCCTTGCTCCCACTTTCATCGAGAAACCGAAGTATCTCTCAAGCAGGTGAGGAACCCTGCTAGATCGGCGGAGAGGCTGAGGTTCGTCGGGAACTATTGAATTCTTTGGTTCTGTCAAATCATTGGCTGTAGTTTGTATAGCTGAAACACTTCCAGTTCTACATTACAGACCTTGCCTCGAGCTTGTCCGGATTTTGCTTTTAGACATAGGCCGGTCAACCCAAATCTTAACTAACTTAAGACATGGGCTCTTCCCTTTCCATATCACATATGAAATGGTAGGCAACAGATTTGATTCGAACCTAATTCATTAGGTATGCAGCTTCTCAAGTGCATAACTCCCAAAAGGAAATAGGAAACTCAGTAGTACTCATCATAGAGCACACGATATCTAATATTGTGTGATTGCTCCGCCCTGATACACCGTTGTGCTGTGGTGTATTCAGAGGAGTAATACGGAGAGAGAATCTCATTCTCCTTTAGAATGGTCCAGGAATGCCATGCACAAGTATTCTCCTCCCTGATCTCATCATAGGACATAATACTTATACCCGTATATTGGTTCTCTACTTCTAACTTATATTCTGTGAATATCTTAAAAGGTTCGGACTTGTGTTTCAACAGGATCATATGTCAGAATCTTGAGAGATTATCAGAGAACGTAATGAAGTATAAAGAACCAGTCCTGGCATGTGTAGACAGGAGACCTTACATACATCATCATGTATCAGTCCCAAGAGTTTATTAACTCTTTCTCTGTTTCCAATAAACAGGGCTAAGGTCATCTAATCTTTGTGACATGACTGGCAAGTTTCATAAGATGTAAATTCAAACTGATTTAAATATGCATCTAAAATGTAACTTCAGCTAGTCGGGTTGCATTGATGTGACCTAGTCTACAATGCCTCAAGAAGGATTCGTTCATTTCTGAACTCTTCCTCTTGTGTGTGTTCTGAATACTGAGAACTGTAGTTTGATTTAGAACGTTAATGCTTTTAGATAACGCGCCTAAACCGATCAACTTTTGATATAGGAAATGTTCAAAACATTATCCAACAATACAAAATTTTATCATTTCTTTACTAATAAAGAAACTGATATGATTTTGTATATCAGGTTCGGTATCTAATAACATTCGTTCAGAATCAATGTATTGATAATACAGGGTGACAGTGACCAACAGACTTGGCTGCAACACTTGCCCCGTTTTCTGCCTCATGAAACTTATCACCCGTTCTCAGTTTTTCTACTTCTTTGTAGCCCTATGTAACAGATTACATATCTGGGATCCTGATCCGGTATCAGATACCCAGGATGCAGAGGATACTGAGAAACAGTTCTGTATAATGAACACACCCGAAGGAGATGCATCATATGCACTTTCTTCGTTTGGGCGGCATAGGAATTCTGGTATTCCCCTATTTCCTGCTCTGTCTTATAACAATTATAAGTTGGAGCGGGACCAACGTTCTCCAGCTCAGTATAACAAGCGGGTTCGGTCAATAATCCATATTATTATCTTGATTAAGGCGTGATATGGTCGCTACCAGGAGAGAGAGAGAAGAAAACACTCTGCGTGCGCTCTTGCAAGATTAGATTGGTTATATATTTTATCTAATCAGGATGGCTCCCACTGTTTTTATCAAATCTTCCTTCAAACCTTAAAAGGAAAGACTAGCCGGGATTAATTGCACTCTACAAGTTCGCCAATCTTTCAGCCAGGCCAGTGTCGGTACTTTGAGGGAGGTTCCCCGTGCTTTCGCACGGACCTAATTACAGTAAACCTCATTTTCCCAGAGGCGTAACCCCGTTGACACCTTTCTAGACACCTACTTGATCGGCTAATTGCAAAGTGCAAAACTCTCCCAGGAGTAACAATTACTCGCAGTGGGTATCGGGATCCAACTATCACATAGAAGGTATGCAATCTCATTGCAAATTTCAACACTTGAA
Source organism: Agapanthus africanus (assembly GCA_030015575.1). NCBI lineage: Eukaryota > Viridiplantae > Streptophyta > Magnoliopsida > Asparagales > Amaryllidaceae > Agapanthus > Agapanthus africanus. Next base: position 295,493,153 of record JASDDO010000029.1, read on the forward strand.
ACTCCCGATAATGGTTTTTACCCCTAGCACCTATGACCTTGGCTAAGGTCAACAAATCATAGGTACTAGTCAAGTTCTACCCGTCATTTCGTGATTAATTAGACCCACCCACATGACCCTTGGCTAAGGTCAACAAAGCCACATGACTGTCCTAACTAATCGCATCATATGCTGTGTAGGAAGACATCACTTAGCTACCGCACACTACGCCTCGGCTATGGTCGACAAACGTAGCACGAATACTAAGTACTCTACTTCCTAAAATGACGGAGGGTTTCGAATGGTTTTTATGAAAACCTTTAACGCTTTGAACTTGATCTCGTTGCGGAATCAAATGGTTTTTAAATGGAATGTTTTCGAGGCTTTTCTAGTTTTGCTAAAGGGGTCACTCCCGGTGAAGGGATCGTCGGCCCTTTCCTCGTCGAATGAGGTGCGGGATATATCATATATATCACTGTGCAAAGCGAAAACTATAGAAGCGATCAAAGACAAACCGAGGGTTGTAGCATCTGCCAGTTATTGCTAAAGGAGTCACTCCCGGTGAAGGGATCTCGGTCCTTTCCTCATCGAATAAGGTGCAGGATGTTCTACAAGGAACACCTCGATGCAAAGCAAGAACTGTAGCTACCTGTTTTATTTTTGAAATTCGATTCCACAACATCTTTTAGGTTTATTTTCTTTCATTAATATCATTAATCAATATCCCATCATTAAAGTCCACCTAAACATCACAGATAAATATAACGTACGCTTATGCCATCCGCATTCGCCTCGATGTCCCGTCTGCACCGTTAGGTTAGGTAACTAACGGCACAGCGGGGCAGGGCTAGCACGGGTGTAAAACATAAGCAACGTTTATATAATATATCATATATACTATATATAATATCTGTCACAGAACATCACATGATCACATCACAGATAAATCACAGCAGAAGAAACATATAAAATATTGGATATACTAGGACGTCCGTGTTTTCAATACGAGCCAGTATAAAACACGGATTCCACGGTCGCAATGAATAGCCAAACCCACACCCCTAGACCCCTACGAGAGCGGCAAGCAACCCTACCAATTCTAGAGTTAGGAGACCCGGACTCGACTCCTCGAGTTGGTCTCCCACTGGACCCTAGAATCCGGTTACTTGTGCCCTCCTCCTTGGGTCTATCCTAGTGCAGAAAAGTAAATAATATACAAATGGTGACATCATCCGCAACCTGGAAGTGCCCCAATAAAAGAATATTACAAACAAGTTTTTACATGAATGAAAAAGAAAAACACTCATCTCACATAAAAAAAACCCCGGCTATTCAAACACGACGATCCAATATAACATATCCAGCAACACATAACATCACATGTCATCAACGTAAGTAAATATGCGCATCCCAATTGTCGTTGACATATAGCAACGAAACCGGCGATATCACAAATTACACTTACGGTCACAGAAAAGAAAGTGTAAAACTACAACAGTTGGAATCCGCAACCTCTTTAGACATCGCATGCCTAATCAAATGAATTCCTTAGACATCGCATGCCTAACAATTATAAACCCCGCATTTTAGTCTCAAAATCGAAAACACTTTTCAATATAAAAGTCGGGCAATTCAACAGGATTCCCGACATTCAGATCGAATGCTCGTTGCAAACTTTAGTAGGCGGCCGCACCCCCGATACCGTCGACGAAGTGCACTATGGCGGAACACCGCTGCCGCGAGCACCCGAACGGATGCTTTCGGCGACGGGGTTCTCCTACAGTCACTTGGTCGGGGCAATGGAGTGAGGCTGTCTATTAAGTTTACCCGGCGAGTATCCGCGTACGCTACGTGATTGCGACGGACTTTTGATCACATCAAAATTCCGTGGCAACCGATCAAGTGAGACTAAACTACTAGATTTATAACATTCATTCAGTTATCTCATAACTACTTGTGAATTCCAAATGTTGTATCACATTCCGGATAAGACAGAAAATGTTAAACTTTCCGATCGAACAATCGAACACCCAAGTTTTCCCGATACAGTTCAACACATGAAATAAGTCTAAAGACATTCAGTTCGTGCCTCAGTACCAACGGTCCAGCCGTAGAAGGGTCAAGCCAACGCCTCACATGTGGCACGCCGTACTGCCCCAAACCCGAAGGTTCAAAGGGCAGTTCAAGACGGTCACATAATCGAGTTAAGGTTTGTTGTCTTCTAGAGGGTCCATCGCGTTACTTGCACTACTTAGAACGTCGTTAAACTACGGAAAAATCCAACAATTGGAAATTTCCCGGCAGGGGAAAAAGTGGGTATTTATATCCGGTCGAACTTTTTAACATATTCTAAAAATATCCGGAAAAACACACTGACAAAATTAGACAATCCGATCGATACACCGAGTCCCCAATACAACCCAGAAAATTCAACTCTTGAAAAATTATTAAAAATTCCCAGGAAAACCAGCACTGCAAACTAGGAATTACTGTGCAAAATTTATTGCAAGAGGAGACAAAAGGGCCGCGGAACCGCCGCATTAGCATGCTAATGCCGCGGTTCCGCCGCGCGTTAATGGATTCAGGGGCCCCGTTTTATACAGTAATTCTTAGAATCTTTTACTGAGTTTTTTGAATATTTTTAATCTGGAAAAAACCACGTTTTTCAAAAATGTCCAGAGAGCAAAATGCGATTGGGGTTTCGGTTCAATCGGACTTCTAATTCCGTCTACGCATCGCCTAAGGCACTAGCTAGGCTCTGATACCACTGTAGGGTTTCTAGGCACGCTAATGAAGTCTCATAAGTGATCAAACACGGCCAATTCAAATTTTAACGGTGCCTACAAACCCTAATACGGATCGTTAACTAGATATATAGGCGATGCAAGCATGTAAACGAACTAAATGCTAAAGGAAAGTGACTACAACCTTTGTAGATCCGGTCCTCCACGTCCTAGGCTCCGTGATGAGGTCCCTCCGCTGTCCAAATCAAACCCATGACTCTTGCATCGGCTTCATCGGAGAAAAGGGCGGACTTGGTCGTCGGTTCGATGCCGAAGATGATCTACGTCGAGGCATCACATGATCAAGCTCCAACTTCACCAAGCCTTGAAAACTTGTGATGGAAACACCCTATACGACTTGGCAAGAGGTAGAGGATGAAGAAATAGGAAGTGGGTTCACTTTAGAATTGGATTTCTCACTCATTTTCACTAGTTGCCATTGAAGCTATCAAGCTTTCTCTCCTTTTAGAAGAAGAAGAAGAAGAAGATGATTTATGATAAGTTATTAAAAAGGAAAATAAAAAGAATACTTATCATGTCTTCAACCATGGTTTAGTGTAGAGATTTAACTAAGGTTACATGAGTGGTTAGGGTTAGAGAAGAGACAAGAATGGTGGACTTGTTCAAAGCTTCAAGAAGCTTCGAAGAAAAAACAAAACTAGTAACCATTATTTTCTCTTTATCTTTTCTAAAATAAATAAATAAATAGATAAAAGAATAAGTAAATGAAATGAAACCCTAATCACTAACTAACCATGGTTTAATTCTTTACACAAACCCAAGCTAGAATGTATCATCAAACATGATACAATCATGTGCACAAATGTATATCACATATACAACTTGCACAATTCAAGTGAGAAAATCCATTTAAAGTGAACCAATACTAGTTAATGCAAAGTAATATATCAAATATATAATTATACATTAAATCATTAAATCAACACTTGATTCAATGATCCGGTCATGTCGCATATAACCGGCTAGTATCCAATGTATCGGCTTATCGAATCAATCCTTGATTCGATAACTAGGTTATATCGCATACAACCATTCGACACATTCATCGCGAGAATGAAATACGGTATCACATACACGCATTATTCTCGGTCCCGCACATATCTCATATGCGCTCCTATTTCGTTTCGCTTGAGCTAGGAAACCTCTGTGTAGGACTCTAAAGACTCGTCAATACGCCGGCAGCAGGTGATGATCATATCAAACACCCACAAGCCGCAAGCGGTCTGCTAAACGTAACGGCCATCCGGGTATTGAGCGATCAGAAGATCGACGAGCAAGCCCGCTCACACTCCTGTGAATCCAACCAGTAACACTTACCGTACAGTTCGGTCTGTTCGTCTGATATGTCGCATATCTCGCCTAGGGGTGGTAAACGTCAGACCCCAGTAGCTCGATAAGTCATGCCGACGTGAAGTCCATCACATGTGTGAAACTACTGATAACACTTACCAGTAGGTCACTGCAACCCTGGCCAGGGATTTCCTGTTATGGCCAGTCGAGCATAGCGCAACATCAACCCCCAATACCGGAAGAGACGAATCCTCTTCTATCGCTCATTGCCTCCATGTGAATCGGGACTGTACCCAAAAAACCACCTGTTTGCACGACTCAGTAGAGCCGTGGTAGGGTGGAAATCAAAGCACAGTGGGAGACACACAAGACTCTATGACGATCTCGGGTCAACAGACTAAGCTGTACCAGTGTCACCAGAGAACTGCCATCTGACGTGAGGTATAATACTATCTGGGAGTTCTCGGCGAGTCCGTTCAGTGTACCCAGTCTCCACTGGGCACCCGCATACCATCTCCGATGTCAAACACCAATGGATATGGGATCATCCATCGCCCATCACATGGGTCGAGAAGATATACGCTAGTTTACTCTGGAATATCGATGCCCCGTCTCGATATTCCCACGACTAGGAACAATGAAGGATGTACTCATTGACTACCCAGGCCCCACTAGTATGATCTTCATCATAGTCCTGGAAGTCGAGTACACATCCTAAGGGCTTTATCAACATGTAATCAGAGAGACATAAAGTATACATGTTAAGATAAAGAGCAACCAGATAGCGTACTATCATGTCGAGCAAGAAAGTCCTACCTATATATGTCCCAGCATCCACTACAATATACATCCAATGTACAGTAATGGCCTCTAGGGCATACATATAACTAACAAAAGTACCCATATTAGGAACCTACCCAAATCTAGATCTAAAACCATAGATCTAGTAACCAGAATGTCTGATATTAAATCCATATCCTTTGCGGAGAAACAAACGTGTGACGACCAAAGTACAACCGATTGTAGTATAGGAATTTTACTTCCTACTCTGTGTATGTCATCCAAATACCAGGACATCACACCCTACTACCTCCTTAACAGATCCATCCCCTATTCTGATGAAGTCAAACCCATGACTGTCACATCAAAAATAGATGATCTTATCTCCGCTATATCTGCTTAAGTCTATAAATAGACATAAGCATCTTGTCCACTATGCTTCCGCTGCTCCCACTGAATACGATAACCCTCTGACAGAATAATATCTACGTACACTTCTAAAGCTAGTTTAGAACGACGTTATACTTATCCTCTTGCCGGGTCTCATAGGCTGGAACAACAGTAGTGTCAAGTATGGGTAAACAAGAACCTCCCTGTCACCGTCCTTGAGGGTACCGGAGTACCTCTCAGGTGTCTGAGGTTACCTACCATATCTGCGGAGTAGCTAATAGAATGTCAAACCTGATTGAATATATAGGTCCTATTAAATTTTTCGTAATCGTTTTGCGGTTCTGGAATCACTTCCAGTTCTACCAAACTCCCACTACTGTTTTCTGAAAAAATCCATTTTACTAAAACTGTGGCGAGTCTAGAACAATATCACTATTGATCTTCCAGATGGTAGAAAATCAACCCTCGTCGAAGCCAGGGTCAACCCACAAACTGCCATTACAGAAACGTGCCTTGAGTTATCTAGTGTCTGGTTTTAAGCATAAGCTGGACAACTCCCCTTATCTTAACATCGTTAAGATATGAACCATTCTATATCCAATATAGAAACAGAGGCACTAATTTAATTGGAACCAGATTCAAATCATGCAACTGTCTCCAGTGCATATCAACTTAATGCAGAGAGGCTAATAAGCATTACTCAACTTAGGAATCCATCCAATTATGAGTAACCTGAAAGAGAAACAAGTTTCTCAAAACCATTACTATCATCTGAATACCAATCATAAGTATCTACATCTTCGATCTCTTTGAAGAATCCCGATACTTGCGACATCTGGTTCTCTACTTTATTCTTATACCCACAACTTCTCAAAACTTAGACATTGTATTTCTGCGAAACACTTGTCTAAAAACTAGAGAAGTCACAAGTAAACAGAACATAGTACGAGGACCAACCCCTTTGTCCTAACGGACACTGGACAACATACAATATTCTGTATAAGTCCGCTGAGTTGAATAACTCAAAACTTGTGCGTCGTAGGTTGAAAACTGTACCCAGGCGATTTCCTCAAATATCACCAATTCCTACGAATTCCGATATAATGAGGATGATCACCTTATTCCCAATAACCTACTCCCACTCATCATCCGTAAAACCATACAGATATGAGAATGAAACCTGGTAAATACATACTCTGGAGTAAGTATCTAATCGGGAAATCAGTTTCCTTTAAAAATGTACTGAAACATGAAAATGTTTCGTAGGGGTATCCTGGTATTCTTAGTAATACCTCTTCCATAATCCTATTCATGACTATAACTTTATATTTCATTTACCATCTTTCCAAATCCCTTTAATTTTCTTTAGTCGTTACCTTCTGTACACCATCGTTAGTCTAAATGGTTTTCTTCCTTCCCTACCGTTCGGCACCAGCCTATGGTATGGAAGAAGACCATCCAGTAAGCATAATTGGTGTACTCTCCTTATCCTAGGAGTACTCACAACTTGAGAGAAGGTGATGGTAAAAAACAACTGAATAATACCTTATTCTATTTCTCCCGAACTGGGAAAATAAAAGCAAGGGTGAAATAGGAGTGGCGATGAAGTATACGGTTTGGTCGTGAATGATAACAGTCGCAATTTACTTTGCCCTCTTTTTAATCCCTTTATTTTGTCTTTACATATTACCTTCTATACACCCTAGTTAGGCTAATTGGTTTTCTTCATTCCCCACCTTTTGGCACCTGCCTATGGTTTGGAATAAGACTATCCAATAAGCGTAATAGGTGTACTCTCCTAAACTAAGGAGCCCTCGCAACCTGAGAGAAGGTGATAATAAAAGACAACTAAATAAACCAATTCTATTTCTCCTGAACCTGGATCCATCCTCGAAGAAGTCCCTTCGAGTTCGTATATAACCATACGATGGATCTATCCAATGGAAGTGGATGTCCGTAGTATACGGGGTGTTCTGAGAAATGCAAAGCGTAAAAGAAGGAGCGGCAATGACTTATGCAACTCGGACAATCCATAAGCCAGTATTTTAAAAAGGTTCGGTCAACACGGTCACTGAGTCATAGTCTAGGGTCGGTCAAAGGTTGCTGCCAAAGAGAGAGAGAGAGAGAGAAAAGAAACACTCTGCGTGCACTCTAACCTAGATCAGAATGGTTATCACTTTATCTAATCAGGAAACCTCCCACTGTTATCTCAAATTCTCCTCCAAACCTGAAAGAAGAATTAGTCGGGATCACCCGAAGAGTAAACTAACTCATCAGTGGGAATCGGGATCCAACTCTCATCGCATGATAACTCGATGGAAGCCACTCAAGTTATCACACTCTAGAAGGTATGCGCATGCCTGGCAAGTTTCAGTTTCTTTAGAAACTCCTGATATTATTTTTTACCTCATGCTCTTATGACCTTGACGAAGGTTAACAAATCATAAGTCACGTGTCAAGTTCTACCCGTCATTGTCCAGGTTAATTTGAACCCACCCGTACAAGCCCTTGACGAAGGTCAACAAGGCTATACGACTATCCCAAACCAACACATCTATCTATGCAACAAATGAATACCCAGCAGCTACCAAACACTACGCCTTGACGAAGGTCAACAAACATAGCTTGAATACTACCGACCATCCATAAGAAATGACGGAGGGCTACGACTGGTTTTTGGCGAAAAACCTTTAACGTAATGAACTTGATCTCGTTGCAGGAACCTGATAGCTTTTTATAAAAATATAGTGGCGAAAACCTTTTGCTAAAGAGGTCACTCCCGGTGAAGGGATCTCGGCTCTTTCCTCGTCGAATGAGGTGCGGGATATTCCAACCGAATATCACTATGCAAAGCAACTTGTAATCGACTATATTGAAGTTATTACCCTGACGCAAACTTCTGCCCAAGGGGTCTCTCCCGGTGAAGGGATATCAGCCCTTGCCTCGTCGAATGAGGTGCATGATATTCCAACCGAATGTCACTATGCAAAACAAAAGGAAACGTCTTTGTAATAACACTTTTTAAAATTTGTTCCAACAACATCAAATATAGGTTTGTTTTATCATTGCATTGATAAGAATCAATGCAGTCCCATCAATCAATCACACCATAAAAGAACGAAAATATAATGTATGTATATGCCATCCGCATTCGTCAATGGGTCCCGTCATCACCCGTTAGGTTACTTAACTAATGACAGAGCGGGGGCTGGACTAGCGTGGGTGTAAAACATATACAACATCTAATAGTATATATACCAATATATAATAATCGCTCCAGGCGTGATAATATGCAACATTACAGAAAAGTAATAAGTATCACAGAACAATACAGATAATCTGGGATCCCCGGGTTTCACAGAGCCGCTGCTGAAACCCGACGTTCCCCTGGTCGTGTGGATAGCCTGTGCAATGAAACCTAGACTCCTACGGGTGCGACAAGTTACCCGCCAAAACCTGAAGCGAGGCAGCCCCCTACAGCAAAATGAATGGACCACCCGGCACTTCACGGAATCCGGTAACTTGAGCACCCTTCCTTGGGTCAACCTGTACCCCCTACGAGTGCGGCGAATAGTCTGCCAATTCTAGACTGAGGTCCCTCTGCCTCTCAAAGCCATGAGATATGGACCCGTTGCCCTCCAGAACCCGGCTATCCGTCTACTCCGTCGCGGGGTAATCCTAGTACATAAAAGAAAATATATACAACGGGTACATCGACCTCAGCCCGGTCGTGCCCCAAAAGAATATTATACAAACAGGCAGTGACGGAAGTCCACATGTTGGACGCTCGCCCCGCAATATCAAATGTATAAATAAATTGAAACTGCACTGCCATTGCACACTGCTATCCACCACGACATATCGGCAACATCACAGCACAACACAGAATATCAACGTGAATGTCACGTTCGCAAACCTGTCTAAAAGATCTATAGCAGTTAGACGTGGTTTACCGCTCAAATGACATTCCCGGTCGGAGATATAATATAAGTACTGCAAACTAACACGTTTAAATTTCGATCGACATAATATCCCAAAGTGGGCCCCACATACATCTGCTGTACAGTAACAAAATATGGGCCCAAAAGAAATATTCCAAAAACCACAATTTTACAAGAAGAACCAGCTCTAGAAAAATGGTTTACTGTAGCTCCAAAACGGCGGCGGCACCGTGGCCAAACTAGGGTTTGCGCGGCGGTTCCGCGGAGCTTTGGAAGCTTCAGCTGACCAAATTTCACCAGAATTCGTAAAAAAGCCTGCTCTCTTTTCTGTGATATGCAAAATAATTTTTAGACCCTTTTAAAAATCGACAGAAACTTTAACCCAGAAAATTGCAGTATTCAAAATTCCTTTCGATCGATGTTTTAAACGCGTTAGCACAAGTTAGTAAAGCTTAATGGTGAGGCTCTGATACCACTGTAAGTCCACGGTAGCGCCCCGGCCGTCTAACAGATGCCAAATGCAGAACAAAAACTTTTTACAACTGGCGCAATCGCGTACTATAACCTGGATCTGCCATTAAAGCTAAACTAACAAATTACAAAGTGGGTAGAAATGTTATACCGAACGATCCGAGTCCTTCAGTCTTCAACCATCATCCCATGCTTTGTTGTGGCTGCTCCGATCTCCTGAATCTCCAGTTTTCTCGTCCAGATGACTCCACGTCGACGGATATTTAAACGGGCTCCCGCCTTTGAACCGAGGCAACTCGGTCGTCAAGTTTGCTAAAAGAGACGACCAAGATGAAGTAGAGAATGAGTAGAACACTTTGTCTCGTTACGTCTAAAGCCATGGACGAACAGTTAATGAAGTTGCCTTTTGGATCGAATGGAAATGAGATATAGATCACATCTAATTTCTATGCACCAAAACTTATATCTTTTTCAATCAACAACCATCTATCTCCAAAATGAATGGTCGGCTACCATTTATCAAGGAGGGGGTGAGTGTAGGAGAGAGGAGGGGGTGACCATAACCATAATGAAGGAATGAGTCATGAAACACCTAGTATGAACTCATTTAATGAACTAATGAATCACCGCCCTTAGTCATCAAAACATTAATTGCACAATTAAAGCTCTAATGACTCACTAGCCTCATCACCACTTCTAGAAGCTTCCACACTCATCTCAAGAAGAAAAGATAAATCCGCATTTAACCGAATGTTAAATATGGCTGATAGAAAACTGGAAACTGGCAACTTCCAAAAGCGATTCTGAAACGAATTTCAGGATAACCCCGTATCAGTATAAATATACCCGCATTTGTATTACGACCGAATACAAATGCATCTGAGACAAAGATATTATATCTACACAGTATAATACTCGGATCCGTCTTAAACCAAAACCGACCAGTATTATCTGCCCGAAAAATGACACGTGCGAAAACACACGTGCATTTTCCGAACCCTGCCATAAAACCATACGGCCTCTACAACGTTTCGCCCGAACTTATGGGGGACTCTAATGACTCATCAACACACTAGCACTGGGTATAACCACTAGCCCGTCAGAGGTACAAGCTGTACGTAACGTTTGCCTATGTATTGATTGAAAGGGAAGCTGACGAGCGAACTCATCCATAAACCCTACAGAGCCTAACAGTGACAATATACTGTAGCGTTTTGAAAATCGTTTCGGTGAAATTTCGAAAAATCGGTAAAATAAAGGGGTTTCTGTAAAAAGTCAAAATACAAATATCTTATTATAAAAATGAAATATACATATTCTAGCTATGTAATTGCTATTATTTGGTGTTTATTGAGCCGCTGGTGAAATTTCAAATTTTCTGAAAAAAATATTATTTTATTATTATTTTAAGCCGTCACTAATACATTTAATTAGGGAAAATTACAAATTGGAATGAGTTGAAACAAATTTTGTGCATCATAAAACTTTAAATAAAAATTTATCATGTGGTTTTTGGAACGAAATCATTTGCCAAAACGGTTTAGAAATTATTGAAGAAAAAAGGCTTTTTTTTAGCATAAATGGATGTTTGGGGTATTGTATTTATCATTTTTCATCACCCCACACCCGTGCCCACACCCACACACCCCCACTTACTTCTCCCCTTAGCTAAATTCAGCAGCCCCCATTTTTTTCCCCATTTGAATTTCAAAGGAAAAGAAATGAAAGAAAAGAAAAGAAAATGGATAAATTAGTTAGACTTTTGACCTTGAATTGACTTTGACTTTCTCCCCATTTTTCTCCACCTCCCTCTCTCTCCTCCCCCACTCATTTTCTGGCCAAAATCTGAACCCCAACAGCCCTTCATTCTTCATCTCCTTCTCTTTAAAAAAGTTCTTCAAAAATGCTTGAAAAATCCACAAAAAATCAAGCAAAAATCCAAATCAAAATCCACCTCCTACCCATTTTCCCTTGGCTACCATAGCATGGATCTAGGGATTTAGATTTCAATTTGGGAGGCTAAGTGTGCTTGTGGGTTCTTCAAATTATTTGGGTATAAATTCTAACCTTTTTGCTTAATGTGTTGTTAATTGCTTAGGTTAGCTTAATTAATTGTTTAATTAGGTTTTTAATTAGTTTTAGGTGCATGATTTAAAATTCAAGAGAGGGGTTTGATTTTAAATTGGTATTTTGGGTTGTGAGATTATGGTTGTGTGATGTATTTGACATATTAGGTTATGCTAAATCAAATTAAGTTGCTAGTTTGCATATTTATTGATTTAAATTGTGATAATTATATAAAATATAAACTAGGTTTTTAAAATAATTATATTTTGGTGAGATAAAATTCTAATTAAGGTTCCATGTCATTATAAATATTATATTGAGTGGTTTAATGCTTTTAGTTCATGGAAATCCAAGCTAAATTGTTGTTTGTGCATTGTTGCTATAAAATTGTTAAAATTTGGGTATATTGTAAACTAGAATTTTGGGGTTAATGAAATTTATTGGGATTAAATTATAGAAATTGTTTTTATGACTTATTTAAGATATTTAATAAGTATATTGGCCGCTACATTCATTTAAACAACATGTTTTGTACAAAAACGGCGCATTGTGCTTGCTAGATTTTCGGAAAAACAACTTTTTAAGTGAAATTGGGGTTTTTGGGAATTGTAAGCTATTTTATATTATAATTAGTGCTTGTAATTGTGCAAATGAGTGTGATTGGATTTTTCTCGATGGTTTGACGTTTGTACATCGACATCGAGGGTTGGTTTGACTATTCTTGCATGCGTAGGCGATAGGTTTGGACCTATGCGTGATACGCGTGCCGATTTGATTTTCGTATGCCGTTTCGATTTCGAATTTAGTTTTAATGCGATATGGTGCGTTATGATATGTAGGTACCCCCATGTGGACTTCGAGACGACAAGCAAGCGCGTGGCGACGTCGGCACCGGCTAGCGAGGACCAGATGAGTTGATTTATATCTACGGGGAGAAGTCGGGTGGATGGCGTATAGCACCCCCGCAGTCCGTGGTGGTGTATACGGATGCGTATACACACCAACATTTATTATATGTTATTTAGGATTAATAACGATGCTTAGGATGGATATTGGTGTGTTGGACTATTTTTAGTATTGCGAACCCTAGGGTAGTGTTGCACTACACATACACACATACATACTTGCATACATTCCTTTTGATATGTGCTCATGGGATTCTTTATAGTTATGTGTTCACATGGGTATGGGACTATGTGTTCACATACGGATTGAGGATGATACTTGGGATTGAGCTGAGTCGATGAGATTTGAATTGAGGCCGTGAGACCGGTAATATAGCAGGGTTCGTATCTTAGATACGACATGACGTTGTAGCGGGTCCTTGACGTAGTGTTTCACACACGTCCATGCATATGTAGGCGGTATCAGTATGGTACTAGACGTAGATCAGTACCCCGATCATGATATTTGATAAAGAGGATACCAGGTGAATAGTATGATGAATGTGATATTGACCCGCACCCAGATTGGGATGCCGTACGACGGATTTACGTACGAGCTATATTGATGATTGATCCGCACTCTTGACTTGGGATGCCTGATTATAGATATGGTATCGGATATGATATTATTGAGGCGGGATCACCGACTATACATATACAGGTATGTATATGTATCGACTCAGATGATAGGCGGTTTCCTTACCTGTAGTTCAGCTTGTTAGTTCAGCTGTATAGTTTAGTGTAGTTGTTAGATTAGATTAGACTTCTTACCTATTTCAAAAACTAACGAATCGTGGGCATTTTTAAAGACGGCTCAAGGGAATCTACGGATATTTCAAAAACGACGTATCTTTTCATAAAAACACCGTAGCCGCTATTTTCAAAACCCCATGATTCGTGTTATTTCAAAAGGCACCATTCGTAGGACTTATATTAGATTATTGCAGATTAGTTATCGTTGTGTCTAGTATTCAGCTCCCGCACATTATTACTGTTCGCTCTGCCTCACATATTTATTTTGCTGCATATTCCATTATTGATATCATGCTGTTAGGACACCAGCACCATTACCGATGATGCGTATGTACCACGTACACCTACTTGCCGGCTCACACACATCTTCATCGGTAATTGCCATGTCACGTACACTTTAGAGAATATAATTGCTTGACTTAGATTGTTAGCTGGTAGTTTTGACATGATATTAGTGTACTTCCCTTATATGCCATATTAGACATTGTAGTTATTACCTACCACTTCATGCATACTGTTATTCAGTTGTTCATGCCTAGTTCATTATCATTGACATATGCACTTGTGATGATTTCTTGAGATTTATGATATTTCTGGATTTCGGGGAAAGCCGCAAAATTTACAACTTATGATCTTTTAAAATACAAAATGTTGCGGTTTTCTAGTGATATAAAGTGTCGTCCACCATGAGTTTGCTGTGGTTTTGGAGATCCGTGTCGAGGAGTGGAGGAACCGTCACGGGTACATGGTGGGCCCGGTATGGTACCCCGGGGCAAGAGGAATGTGGTATTGACATTGAGCCTGGCTGGGGAGCACTACCTACCGGTGATATTACCCGACGCGTCGGATATCCGGAGGATACCGTCGTGGTCTTGAGATGGATGGTAGGGGCCGGTCCGGACTGACGGCGTCCTAGATATTGAGCTTGAGACATTGATATTTCGAGACAGTGAGATTTATGTTTTGTGTCGATGCTGGGCACTGTTTTATGCTGATTTCATATATGGTACCTCATTTCTTTTAAAATACAGAAATCTCACTGATTTATGAAACCAGTTTTATTCAGTACATGCATTCTGTTTTATGCATTCATACATCATCCATATGATATATTGCTACCCGAGGCACTGACACGGGCATATGAGTTTACACTCGGGTTAGATATTACCCTAGACATTGTCATAGGCTGCCTGTTATACATTTTTGAGGATATATTATGATCATTGACCTAGGATTGCGTTATTTATGCGATTTCTGTGCGTAGATATTTTTCTATTCACGAGTTGGCAACTCACCCCCGTTGTGCCCCAGTTTCTTGCAGGTTTGCCGTACAGGTTTCATTACGGCTTTGCGGGCATAGTTTCGTTCGGGTGACTTGCTAGTAGGTGGGTTTTTCTTGTATCGTACCCATCATATTATCTTGTATATCATTATTCTGTTGTATCTAGTAGTTCCATAAACCAAACATGTATTTTTGAGATAGAGACCAGTGTTGTTTATTCTTTCGACCTTAGAGTCGCTCATTATGTTTCTGGTGGTTTTGAGTTTCCTTTTGAGTTTTGATCCTCGCCGTTGGCGTTGTATATTATATTGCTTGTGTGGTTGTGACCGTCGATTGACGAAGAGCTAGCTCCCGCTTGGGGATGCCTTTTTCTTGATTTCGTATACTATTCATGTTGTATCCCGTTTGGGGGCCAGTATTTACAAAGGAGACTCTGCCGAAATTTTCAGTAAATTTTTGATGTTTTTTTAAAAAACCGCATAATTCGGCTTATGCTATTGAAACTACTTGCTTTAAGTTGGTTTTTCCTGCACTCTACTACTTTTCTTGGTTTGGATTTCTGGGTTTTCGGTTTACTTGGATTACGTACGCCTCGGGACGTTCGTAGTTTAAGTGCCGGTCATGTTCCGTACTTTCGGGTCGTGACAAAGTTGGTATCAGAGCGTTAGGTTTTACCTTCGGAGCGTAGGATGACCCTTGGTTGATGGAATAGGTGACTAAAGTAGAGTGACGTACCGTTGGTATGTTCCGCGGCATATTTACGATACGCTACTCCACTTATGAAGCCTTAGGATGTACATTTCCTTGTTCAGTATTATATTCCTTCCTGATCTAGCCTCATCGGTACCAGTTTGGTTTTGCTGCTACGGTTACGGGCAGGGAGAGCTACGGCTAGAGTTGCGGTCAGCACAAGCTCGTCACGAACGAGGACTGACCAGGGCGAAATTCCGGCGACACACGATTGCAGAGATGTGTCTTTTTACTGTGTTTCCGCGCCACGAGCGATTGGCGGATCGCCTTTATAAGGTTACTCGGAGGTGCTGATCGACACTAGAGGATTGAGCCAATGATAGAGGCCAGCCAGATTTTGATGACCGTTGGTGTGTTGCTTACTCCTGATGATTGAGGCACCGTTCAGCATGCAGACGAGTGAGCCAGTTGTTGCTGCGAGCGACGAGATATCGCCCCATTTATTGGAGCTATTGCAGTACAGATTGTACTAAGAGATGATAGAAGGTCGCTAGTCACCCGAGGATGAATGACTAGGACATGTGGTTCGTTCGCCTACCCGATGAGAGGTCATCAGATAGATTGATTCCAGCTAGAAACGACTTCACGCAGAGACGTGAGGGTCGACAGAGACGATCGAATGTCGGAAACCTATTATTCCAAGTTTAAAGTAGTCGGAAAGACATGCAGGAAATTCTATGGTCCCTCTAGAAGAATGAAACCCTAACTCGACTTAATGACCGTGTGAAAGCCTTTGAACCTTCGGGTTTGCGGCAGTTCTACAGCGCCATTAGTGAGGCTTGGGTTTGCCCTTCTACGGCTGGACCACCGATGCTGTGGTATGTATTCGATACTATTAAACTGTACCAAGATGTTGAGCTCTTGGGGGATTATGAGGTTTTAACGAATCGATCGAATGGTTCGACTTAATTCGGATGCTAGGTGGTGAGATGCATTTCTTGGGAGATTCCAGATACGAGGATAGCCGTTGGAGCTCAGTCCATGCAGCCACGACGAGACGAGTCCGAAGCAGTCGACATTAGAGAAAAAGTGGAGTAAGAGGTTCGTACATACCTGGATATGATGACGTTCCCCTCCGCCGACATCAGAGATGCGATGCGCATGCCGAGGCATTGTACTTGGATATACCTTCCAGAAGGAGTCGCGATGAGTATGCAGTCGTTCCAGAGCAAGATGCAGATATAGGAAAGGACAACGACTTCCGGACAGTTGGCAGAGACGAGGCATGGAATAGACCGTGAGCAGGATTCCTTCCAGGCCACTGATGCAATGATATTTGCACCCAGGATCAGATGTGTCACGTGCATTCAGAGAGCCAGAGGCCGACGCCAGTGATATGCTGCCTTGACAGGGCCGATGAGCCGATGGATTGTGAGATTGATAATCCACGGAGAAGACTTGGACCCAGGAGTGATCATGTTACGCACACCAGCAGGCCAGAGTTCATGATCATCGACGAGACGTCCCACTAGTAACCGCGACAGTTGGCCCGAGATTCTTAGAGGATGCACTTGAGCGGTACTGTTCCGCCATTATTGATTTCGATGTTTGGGTGATTTATTCGTATGATGTGATTTTGATGATTGAGGATTTACGATCTTTGCACAGTGTTGCACTTGATATCGTTTTCGTGCTTTAGTTTCATATGTTTGTGATTTTACGGTTTTAAACAGTTGAGTTGGTTTTGTGCGTATGCATGCACACGAATTGGTTCCTGCACTCTGTATAGTTATTATATGCTTGCAGTGTGCACTGGACTTCGATTTCGATTGTGATACTCGATATTTGTTTTGTGCACCTTGTGCACCTGATTGATTTTGCGCACGTTCGGCGCTTGATATTGGATTTCATGATTTCGTGCAAGATGGATGCACCTGATTTGGATTTTCGCGCATGTTGGGCGCATCTTTTGAAGGGTGATTTTGGTGCACACCCGAGGCACTAAATCGAGATTTTTTTCGTGCATGTCAGATGCACTTGATTTTGCTGTCAGGCACACATGTTGCCTACGACAGATGTTTCGTGCACACCCGATGCACTTAGATATTGTTCTGTGCGCATGTATGGCACATTCATGGATTTTGATTTCCGTACGCACCAGACGCACGTAGTATTCATGTGCATATTTTGGGATTGATTTCTTATAGAGCAGTACGTTTTTATGATATTGCTATATGTTTTCGTACTGAGCAGGACTAGTCAGAGGACAGTACCTGAATATATTTTGCATGCATTGATAGTTATTGAAGGGATTTCCAAAAAGCGAGCTATAGCCTCAGTATTTACCTACGTGTCTGATATGACACGAAATGTTTAAAATAAGGAGACCCTTCTAAATTGTTTCCAAAATGGCGGAACGTACATTTCAAACAAAGGTATATATGTATATAGCTATTTTCTTATGATAGACGTCCGCCACTGTGCAGTGTTATACGCGTTGCACAGCGACTTAAGAGATTTGGCATGCATTTCCTTCAGATACTTACAGATATAGATTCGATGTTTACATGTATAGTTTCGAGTTATATCATATTGGTTTGATTTGGATTTGGCATTGATGTCTTCTCCATGACTCCGATGATTGCGGGATGCTTGACGGAGTATTGATTTGAGTTATATACTCATTTTTTTTTCAAGCGCATGCACTGCGCTACGATTTGTTTTATGTATTTACAGTTTCGGAGCCCCGACGACTTGATGGTTTTTCTTAGATGTTTTAGTATTTGGGGAAGTTTGAATTTAAATTCGGGGACCGAATTTCTTTAAGGGGGGAAGATTGTAGCGTTTTGAAAATCGTTTCGGTGAAATTTCGAAAAATCGGTAAAATAAAGGGGTTTTCTATAAAAAGTCAAAATACAAATATCTTATTATAAAAATTAAATATACATATTCTAGCTATGTAATTGCTATTATTTGGTGTTTATTGAGCCGCTGGTGAAATTTCAAATTTTCTGAAAAAAATATTATTTTATTATTATTTTAAGCCATCACTAATACATTTAATTAGGGAAAATTACAAATTGGAATGAGTTGAAACAAATTTTGTGCATCATAAAACTTTAAATAAAAATTTATCATGTGGTTTTTGGAACGAAATCATTTGCCAAAACGGTTTAGAAATTATTGAAGAAAAAAGGCTTTTTTTAGCGTAAATGGATGTTTGGGGTATTGTATTTATCATTTTTCATCACCCCACACCCGTGCCCACACCCACACACACCCACTTACTTCTCCCCTTAGCTAAATTCAGCAGCCCCCATTTTTTTCCCCACTTGAATTTCAAAGGAAAAGAAATGAAAGAAAAGAAAAGAAAATGGATAAATTAGTTAGACTTTTGACCTTGAATTGACTTTGACTTTCTCCCCATTTTTCTCCACCTCCCTCTCTCTCCTCCCCCACTCATTTTCTGGCCAAAATCTGAACCCCAACAGCCCTTCATTCTTCATCTCCTTCTCTTTAAAAAAGTTCTTCAAAAATGCTTGAAAAATCCACAAAAAATCAAGCAAAAATCCAAATCAAAATCCACCTCCTACCCATTTTCCCTTGGCTACCATAGCATGGATCTAGGGATTTAGATTTCAATTTGGGAGGCTAAGTGTGCTTGTGGGTTCTTCAAATTATTTGGGTATAAATTCTAACCTTTTTGCTTAATGTGTTGTTAATTGCTTAGGTTAGCTTAATTAATTGTTTAATTAGGTTTTTAATTAGTATTAGGTGCATGATTTAAAATTCAAGAGAGGGGTTTGATTTTAAATTGGTATTTTGGGTTGTGAGATTATGGTTGTGTGATGTATTTGACATATTAGGTTATGCTAAATCAAATTAAGTTGCTAGTTTGCATATTTATTGATTTAAATTGTGATAATTATATAAAATGTAAACTAGGTTTTTAAAATAATTATATTTTGGTGAGATAAAATTCTAATTAAGGTTCCATGTCATTATAAATATTATATTGAGTGGTTTAATGCTTTTAGTTCTTGGAAATCCAAGCTAAATTGTTGTTTGTGCATTGTTGCTATAAAATTGTTAAAATTTGGGTATATTGTAAACTAGAATTTTGGGGTTAATGAAATTTATTGGGATTAAATTATGGAAATTGTTTTTATGACTTATTTAAGATATTTAATAAGTATATTGGCCGCTACATTCATTTAAACATCATGTTTTGTACAAAAACGGCGAATTGTGCTTGCTAGATTTTCGGAAAAACGACTTTTTAAGTGAAATTGGGGTTTTTGGGAATTGTAAGCTATTTTATATTATAATTAGTGCTTGTAATTGTGCAAATAAGTGTGATTGGATTTTTCTCGATGGTTTGACGTTTGTACATCGACATCGAGGGTTGGTTTGACTATTCTTGCATGCGTAGGCGATAGGTTTGGACCTATGCGTGATACGCATGCCGATTTGATTTTCGTATGCCGTTTCGATTTCGAATTTAGTTTTAATGCGATATGGTGCGTTATGATATGTAGGTACCCCCATGTGGACTTCGAGACGACAAGCAAGCGCGTGGCGACGTCGGCACCGGCTAGCGAGGACCAGATGAGTAGATTTATATCTACGGGGAGAAGTCGGGTGGATGGCGTATAGCACCCCCGCAGTCCGTGGTGGTGTATACGGATGCGTATACACACCAACATTTATTATATGTTATTTAGGATTAATAACGATGCTTAGGATGGATATTGGTGTGTTGGACTATTTTTAGTGTTGCGAACCCTAGGGTAGTGTTGCACTACACATACACACATACATACTTGCATACATTCCTATTAATATGTGCTCATGCGATTCTTTATAGTTATGTGTTCACATGGGTATGGGACTATGTGTTCACATACGGATTGAGGATGATACTTGGGATTGAGCTGAGTCGATGAGATTTGAATTGAGGCCGTGAGACCGGTAATATAGCAGGGTTCGTATCTTAGATACGACATGACGTTGTAGCGGGTCCTTGACGTAGTGTTTCACACACGTCCATGCATACGTAGGCGGTATCAGTATGGTACTAGATGTAGATCAGTACCCCGATCATGATATTTGATAAAGAGGATACCAGGTGAATAGTATGATGAATATGATATTGATCCGTACCCAGATTGGGATGCCGTACAACGGATTTACGTACGAGCTATATTGATGATTGATCCGCACTCTTGACTTGGGATGCCTGATTATAGATATGGTATCGGATATGATATTATTGAGGCGGGATCACCGACTATACATATACAGGTATGTATATGTATCGACTCAGATGATAGGCGGTTTCCTTACCTGTAGTTCAGCTTGTTAGTTCAGCCGTATAATTGAGTGTAGTTGTTAGATTAGATTAGACTTCTTACCTATTTCAAAAACTAACGAATCGTGGGCATTTTTAAAGACGGCTCAAGGGAATCTATGGATATTTCAAAAACGACGTATCTTTTCATAAAAACACCGTAGCCCCTATTTTCAAAACCCCATGATTCGTGTTATTTCAAAAGGCACCATTCGTAGGACTTATATTAGATTATTGCAGATTAGTTATCGTTGTGTCTAGTATTCAGCTCCCGCACATTATTGCTGTTCGCTCTGCCTCGCATATTTATTTTGCTGCATATTCCATTATTGATATCATGCTGTTAGGACACCAGCACCATTACCGATGATGCGTATGTACCACGTACACCTACTTGCCGGCTCATACACATCTTCATCGGTAATTGCCATGTCACGTACACTTTAGAGAATATAATTGCTTGACTTAGATTGTTAGCTGGTAGTTTTGACATGATATTAGTGTACTTCCCTTATATGCCATATTAGACATTGTAGTTATTACCTACCACTTCATGCATACTGTTATTCAGTTGTTCATGCCTAGTTCATTATCATTGACATATGCACTTGTGATGATTTCTTGAGATTTATGATATTTCTGGATTTCGGGGAAAGCCGCAAAATTTACAACTTATGATCTTTTAAAATATAAAATGTTGCGGTTTTCTAGTGATGTAAAGTGTCGTCCACCATGAGTTTGCTGTGGTTTTGGAGATCCGTGTCGAGGAGTGGAGGAACCGTCACGGGTACATGGTGGGCCCGGTATGGTACCCCGGGGCAAGAGGAATGTGGTGTTGACGTTGAGCCTGGCTGGGGAGCACTACCTACCGGTGATATTACCCGACGCGTCGGATATCCGGAGGATACCGTCGTGGTCTTGAGATGGATGGTAGGGGCCGGTCCGGACTGACGGCGCCCTAGATATTGAGCTTGAGACATTGATATTTCGAGACAGTGAGATTTATGTTTTGTGTCGATGCTAGGCACTGTTTTATGCTGATTTCATATATGGTACCTCATTTCTTTTAAAATACAGAAATCTCACTGATTTATGAAACCAGTTTTATTCAGTACATGCATTCTGTTTTATGCATTCATACATCATCCATATGATATATTGCTACCCGAGGCACTGACACGGGCACATGAGATTACACTCGGGTTAGATATTACCCTATACATTGTCATAGGCTGCCTGTTATACATTTTTGAGGATATATTATGATCATTGACCTAGGATTGCGTTATTTATGCGATTTCTGTGCGTAGATATTTTTCTATTCACGAGTTAGCAACTCACCCCCGTTGTGCCCCAGTTTCTTGCAGGTTTGCCGTACAGGTTTCATTACGGCTTTGCGGGCATAGTTTCGTTCGGGTGACTTGCTAGTAGATGGGTTTTTCTTGTATCATACCCATCATATTATCTTGTATATCATTATTCTGCTGTATCTAGTAGTTCCATCAACCAAACATGTATTTTTGAGATAGAGACCAGTGTTGTTTATTCTTTCGACCTTAGAGTCGTTCATTATGTTTCTGGTGGTTTTGAGTTTCCTTTTGAGTTTTGATCCTCGCCGTTGGCGTTGTATATTATATTGCTTGTGTGGTTGTGACCGTCGATTGACGAAGAGCTAGCTCCCGCTTGGGGATGCCTTTTTCTTGATTTCGTATACTATTCATGTTGTATCCCGTTTGGGGGCCAGTATTTACAAAGGAGACTCTGCCGAAATTTTCAGTAAATTTTTGATGTTTTTTTAAAAAACCGCATAATTCGGCTTATGCTATTGAAACTACTTGCTTTAAGTTGGTTTTTCCTGCACTCTACTACTTTTCTTGGTTTGGATTTCTGGGTTTTCGGTTTACTTGGATTACGTACGCCTCGAGACGTTCGTAGTTTAAGTGCCGGTCATGTTCCGTACTTTCGGGTCGTGACATATACATACAGTCCGGTCCGTTCGTCTAAAGAGTATCGCATATCGAGTCTAGGGGGTAGATAAAGTCAGACCCCTAATAACGCGATAAATCGTGTCGGCATGAAGCCCATCACCACCTTAGAAACTATTGATCCAAATCAGTAATTCTCCACTATCTCGGCCGAGGATTTCTAGCGATGGCCACCCGTGCACTGTACGACATCAACCTCCAATACCGGGAGAGACGAATCCCCGACGATCCGCTCACTGCCTCCATGTGGCTCGGGACTGTACCCAAAAAATACCTGTTTGCACGTCTCCTTTGAGCGTGGTAGGGTAGAAATCAAAGCACGGTGGGAACTCACACGAGACAAATGACGATCTCAGGTCGACAAACTAACCTGTACACATGTCACCAGGGAACTGCTATCTGACGATATTTATAATACCAACTAGCATGTTCCCGTCGAGTCCTGTCCGGTGTACTCATAACCCAATGAGCACCTGTATACATCTTAGGTGAACCAACTGACACCAATGGCTTATGAGACCGGCCACCGCCCCTCGTCGGGGTCTCGACTGTATACACTAGTCTACTCTGGAGTATCGATGCCCTGTCTCGAAACTCCCACGACTAGGGACACTTTAAGGATGTGCTTACAGACCCCAGCTCCCACGTATATGATCGCCATCATACTGCTGGCAGTCAAGCAAGAATCCTATGGGCTCTATCATCATGCAATAGTGAACTAAAGCATATATACGATGATAAAGACAAACCAGATAGCATACTATCATCTCGAGCAAGACTGTCATATCGGTATAGGTCCTGCCTCAATCATTGTAATCACGTACCTGCGATCCAATAATTGACTTTGAGGGCACTATCTCCAACAGTAGGAAGGTGCTCAAACTGAACTAGAAATTCATCCCACGTCGCTACTAGCATAGTGTAGCGCGTGGATCGGCCCTTGGTGGACTATGTTTTCCATTTGTCCAGCTCTTTCTTAAACTGGGCAGGGGTAAGGAAGCCCTGCACTAGATCAACCATCTCCTTCGAAGTGCAATCCAAAACCTCGATATCGTTTAGAAGGAACGATATTTTTCGACGCCATATGTTGAAATTGTCACCATTAAGTTTGTAGCCCTTAGTCAAATCAGCAATAACCGCTTTCGATGCCATCTGAAATTTTTTGACATTAGAATTATGAATGCGTTAAGATCATATGAATAAATATAATGAAGTACATAAATAATATTTAACCATATATATGAAAGATCATAGCGACAAAGTATATCTAAATAAAACTGAGAAAGGGACACTAGGCTATACTAGTATCACAATTCATAAGCTATAAAATAGAAAATGTCCTTTTATTATCCATATAATGAAGTCTTGATCTCTAACATGGTTCGTAGATGGGTAGCCTCATCTAATTGCTTACATCATCCAAAATCTCCTACTTGAAATATTTAGTGTTAGGTAATTCGTAATCAGCAAATAATTAGCAAATTAACCTAACTATAATTATTTCATAACAATATAAGTGTCTTTTTTTCGAATCAGTTTTGCATTTTAAAGTGTTCCTACTGAACCTAACTATCTCGATGCAATTCGAATTGCATATGGGTTAATTTTCATTGCATCAGAAAAATTTTACATGGTTTCTAATTACCAAAACATATGCCTACACCCAATAAAAATTTTATGGTCTTCGAAATATTTTTCTCCAATTTTCCGTAATTTTCTGGATTTTTTTAGAATTTTCCAAAATTAAAAAGATTTAAAACAAAAATTCCAATAAATTTGAAGAAAAAAACAGCTCAGGCATTTACGCCCAGGTTTACTAGGACTAAGCCTATGCCCGAGCCTTCGGGCCTAGCTCTGTTCGAGTCGTGCCCTTCGTTTTTTAAAAAAAAAATTAATTTCAATTTTCTTTTTTTATAAATAAATCCAAAAAGAGAAATTAAATAAAAATAAAATCCAAAAATCGACAGAAAAAATAGATCTTGCAAATCTTTCAGTTTTAACAAATAAAAACCAAAAAGATCTTATCCTTAAGAATTTTTTTTAAAAATAACACATTTTTTTAAAAATTGCTGAATCTAAGAAAAAACACAAATTTTAGGGATAGGGTTCATGAGAAGAAAAAAATTGTGATTACGGCCACCATCAACCTTTTTCACGGTGCCGTTTATGCATCAAAAAAAACTTTTTTTATATATTCTAACGCATAGAAATTAAATTAAAACAATTAAATTCAATTTTAATTAATCCAATCTAGTTCAATATCTGATCTACTACAAGAAAGCCATAAATTTTATCATGCATAATAAAAATTAGATCTTTAAAAATCTAAACTTTAATACATGATAAAAACTATTTTTTGATCGTAAAGAAAAGAGAAACAGTATAAATCATAATTAAAGCTGTGATACCAATGTGGCCTTATACTAAATACGACACAAAGTCGTGGATCCCCTCGTAATGAATACAAATATATCGCAAGGAGACACAAGCGAAAGCGTATAATTAACCAACGGCCTACACGGCTTTGAGATCTCACGTACCTTAGTAGAGTTGAGATCTCTTGATAGATGGATGCATTTAATCTGATCTTATCTCCTTCACCTTCTGATGATCGACGAAGAGCAATCACAAGTTAAACGGAAGGCCTCCTTCTCCACAGCAGCTACTAGACTCATTGCAAAAGGGAGTAAGAACTATCTTTAGAAACCTAGGTGAAATTCTCTTTAGAATATAAGGAGGCTATCACAACACATGTGAAACCCTAATTGTCAACTATCATTGTAACCCTAGCATTGCACATACATATATATAGCAAGGTGTTTAGATCATCGTCTTAGATTAAAACCCTAGCCAACTTGATTGGGTAGAATTTGGATCGGGACTAACGAATAACCCAACCCGAATGCCAACAATCACCACGCTTTTTACATTAGATTGAAGCAGAACTTGTAGTATTTATAATAACAATATGCAGCCCACCACCTGTTAGTTATGTATATGCCCTAGAGGGCATTGTTGTATATATGATGTATATTATAGTGGATTCTTGAATATATATAGAGAGGACTTTCTTGCTCGATATGATAGTATGCTATCTGGTTTCACTTTATCTTAACGCGTTAACAAATACTGTTTTGTGATCACATGTTGATGAAGCCCTTGGGATATGTACTTGACTACTAGGACTATGATGAGATCATACTAGTGGGGCCAGGGTAGTCAACGAGTACATCCTATAACTGTTCCTAGTCGAGGGTGTATCGAGACAGGGCATCGATACTTCAGAGTTGACTAGCGTACATGCATCTTGACCCATATGATGGGCGATGGATGATCCCATATCCATTGGTGTTGGACATCAAAGATGGTGTACGGGTGCTCAGTGGAGACTGGGTACACTGAACGGACTCGCCGAGAACTCCTGGATGGTATTATACCTATCGTCAGATAGCAGTTCCCGGGTGACACTGGTACAGGTTAGTCTGTAGACCCGAGATCGTCATAGAGTCTTGTGTGATTCCCACTGTGCTTTGATTTCCACCTTACCACGTCCAAGAGGGCGTGTAAAACGGTGGCTTTTGGATACAGTCCCGAATCACATAGAGGCAATGAGCGATAGGAGGGGTTTCGTCTCTCCCGGTATAGGGAGTTGATGTTGTGCTGTGTTCGATTGGCTATAACTTGAAGTCCCTGGCCAGGGCTGATATGGAGATTTACTGGTAAGCATTATAAGTAGTTTCTCGACCCGTTATGAGCCTTACATCGACACGACTTATCGGTTACTGGGGTCTGACGTTTACCGCCCCTAGACTAGATATGCAACATATCAGACGAAGAGATCGGACTGTACGGGAGTGTTTACTGATTGGATTTGCAAGAGAATGTACAGGCTTGCTTGTTGATCTTCTGATTGCTCAATACACGAGTGGCTGTTACGTTTAGCTGACCGCTTGCAGCTTGTGGGTGTTTGATATGATCATCACCCACTGCCGGCGTATTGATGATTCTTTAGAGTCCTACACAGAGGTTTCCTGGCTCAGGCAAAATGGAGTAGGAGCACATATGTGATATGTGCGGGACCGAGAATAATACGATATGAGATATCGTATTCTATTCTCGCGATATATGATATCGGCCGGGTATATATGATATAACCGGGTCATCGGATCAAGTGTTGATTCGATGAATCGGTATATGTTATATTAGTCGGTTATATGCTATATAGCCGGATTGTTGGATTAAGTATTGATTTGATAATTTAATGTATAATTATATATGTGATATATTACATTATGTTAACTGATATAAGCTCGCTTTATTGATTCATTTTCTCTCCGGGTAATACATTGATATATATGCGATATATGTTAAATGTATTATTTTCTTTTGTTCCAAAAATATATTATATATGTGATATATAATATTGTAACAAGTTAGGGTTACAAATGCAACATGTTTTGTGGAGATTAAACAAGTTAAGGTTTGATTTGGGTTAGCTTTTGGGTTAGCTTTTTCATGAAGCTTTCTTTTGTCATTTAGCTTGATATTTTGAGAAGATATTTGTTAACCCAACCCAAACCCTTTACCTATGGTTTATTCTCTACAATGGTTAAGCCTTACATTCTTAACCAAGGGTTGGAATTGTAACCACAACAATAATTCATTATTCATCACAAAAGCTTTCTTCTTCTTCTTCCTCCTTGAAAAAGCTTTCTAGCTTTTTGACTTGTGATGATTTAAAGTGAGAAAATGAAAACAAAAGAGAGCAAAATTCCTACTTCATCATTCTCATCTATTTTAGCCACTTAGATTAGGGTGTTCACTTGACTAATACTTGATTAGAGAAGTGAAAGCTTGATCTTGAGATTCTTCAAGATAGATCATCTTCGAAAAGGAAGACTTCAAGCAAGAATGGATCATTCGACTTGTGGAGCCTCTCTTGAGTCTGGGAGATCGTGGATCGTGGTAAAGGGACTACTACTCGAAGCTTATGAAGAGAAGGAACGGACTACAAAGGTTGTAATTCCTCTCTCTTAGATGTAAAGTTGTTTACATGCATAGTTAACCCTAATTCTCTAGTTAAGATCTTGGTTAGGGTTTGTTTAGCACCCCCAAAATTTTAACATAGCATGTTTGATACTTGCCAAAACCTTGCTAAGGTGTTATGCTAACCCTTCAGTGGTATCAGAGCCAAGCTAGAGCATTAGGCGTTGTCTAGACAAAGTTGGAAATCCGATCGAACCCCGAAACACCGAGAATTGACCCCTTACTGAAAATTTTTTCAAAAGTTGAAATTTTTAATATTAAAAATACTCAGAAAATCATGCAGGGAATTTTATGGACCCACATGAAGAAAGGATCCCTAACTCGCTACAGTGACCGCGTAACCGCGGCCAAAACCTGGTTTTGGCGGCGGTTCCGCGGCGCCACTGTGGAGGCTTGGGACGGGCACTTCAGCGACGGTCCATAGGTGCTGGGGCATGCTACTAGGAATTTTTATTTTCTGCTCAAGTGTTGAGCTTACTGTGGTATTTTGCGTATTCGTTGTGTTTGTCGAATTATCTAACTTCGCCTAGTTATCTGTGATGTTTATGTGTTGCTGTGATATGTTATATTGGATCGTTGTGTATTGAATAGCCAGGGGTTTTATGTGAGATGAGAGTTTTCTTTTTCATTCATGTAAAATTCATTTGTATATAATATTCTTTTATTTGGACACTTCCAGGTTGAAGATGATGTCACCATTGTATATTATTTACTTTTCCGCATTAGGATAGACCCAAGTCGGAGAGCACAAGTAACCGGGTTCTAGGGTCCAGTAGGAGGCCATCTCGAGGAGTCGAGATCAGGTCTCCTAACCCTAGAATTGGCAGGGTTACTTGCCGCTCTCGTAGGGGTCTAGGGATGTGGGTTTGGCTATTCATCGCGACTGTGCAATCCGTGTTTTATAAAGGCTCAAAATAAAACACGGATGTCCTAGTATATCCAATATTTCATATGTTGACTTTTGCTGCAATGTTCTGTGATGAGATCATATTACTGCATGAGACGAATGCTTATACTATATGCTGATATATAAATATTGCTGCTTTCGTTTCTTCTGTGATGCTTAGGAAGCTTAAATGATGGGTTTTATTAATGAGATTAATAAAAGAAAAGAAACCTAAAAGATATTGTAGAATCAATTTTTTCAAAAAAAAGAGTAGCTACAATTTTTGCTCTGCATAGCGGTATTCCTTAAAGAATATCCAGCACCTTATTCGATAAGGAAAGAGCCGAGATCCTTTCACCGGGAGTGACCTCTTTAGCAAAACTGGCAGATGCTACAAATTCACGGTTTAGTTTTTGATTGCTTCTATAGTTCTTGCTTTGCACATCGGTATTTTTGAAATATCCTGCACCTAATTCAATGAGGAAAGAGCCGAGATCCCTTCACCGGGAGTGACCTCTTTAGCGAAACTAGAAAAGCCTCAAAAACATTCCTTTTTCAAAATCACTTGTTTCTATAACGATATCAAGTTCATTACGCTTATGGTTTTCTGAAAAACCTGCGTTGCCCTCCATCATTTCAAATAATTACTACTTAGTATTCGTGCTACGTTTGTTGACTATGTTAA
Organism: Agapanthus africanus; assembly: GCA_030015575.1. Classification (NCBI taxonomy): domain Eukaryota; kingdom Viridiplantae; phylum Streptophyta; class Magnoliopsida; order Asparagales; family Amaryllidaceae; genus Agapanthus; species Agapanthus africanus. The sequence goes on from JASDDO010000029.1 coordinate 295,522,496, forward strand.
GGCATAGTGTGCGGTAGCTAATTAGTGCTTATCTCCTAAAACATAAGATGTGATTGGATTAAGGTAGTTGTACGACTTTGTTGACTATGTTAAGGGTCGTGCAGGTGGGTTTAATTCAATCGGGAAATGACGGGTTGAACTTGGCTAGCAATTATGATTTGTTGACTATGTTAAGGTCATAAGTTGCAAGGGGTAAAAGCATTATCGGGAATTTCAAATGTTGAAATTTGCAATGAGATTGCATACCTGCTATAAGATAGTTGGATCCCGATACCCACTGCGAGTAAGAGTTACTCCTGGGAGAGTTTTACACAGGACAATTAGCCAATCAAGTAGGTGTCTAGAAAGGTGTTAACGGGGTTATGCCTCTGGAAAAACGAGGTTTATTTTAATTAGGTCCGTACGAAAGCACGGGGAACCTCCCTCAAAGTACCAACACTGATCTGGCTGAAAGATTGGTGAACTTGTAGGGTGTAATTAATCTCGGCTAATCTTACCTTTTAGGGTTTGAAGGAAGATTTGATTAAAACAGTGGGAGCCATCCTGATTAGATAAGATAATAACCAATCTAATCTTGCAAGAGCGCACGCTAAAGTGTTTTTCTTCTCTCTCTCTCCAGGTAGCGACCATGTCAGGCCTTGATCAAGATAATAATATGGATGTATTAACCGAACCCGCTTGTTATACTGAGCAAGGGAACGTTGGTTCCGTTTTTTCTTATAATTGTTATAAGACTGAACAGGAAATAGGGGAATACCAGAATTCACACGCCGCCCAAACGAAGAATAAACATGTTGATGTATCTTCTTCGGATGTGTTAGTTACCGAGAACTGTTTCTCAGTTCATTCTACGTCCTGGACATTAGATACTGGACCAGGATCCCACATATGCAATATATTGCATGGGCTAAAAAAAGGTAGAGAACTGGGAATGGGTGATCATTCCGTAAGAGTAGGGAATGGTGCAAATGTTGCAGTCAAAGCAGTTGGCGAATATCACCTTGTATTACCAAGTGGTAATACATTGATTCTGAACGAATGCTATTATATACCGAATATGATATACAACATTATATCAATTTCTTTATTAAGTAAAGAAGGATATAATTTTGTAATACAGGATAATGTTATGAACATCTTCCTAAATCAAAAGTTGATTGGATCAGGCTCGTTAAATAATGGCATATACGTTCTAAATCAAAACACAGTTCTTAATATACAGAACACACACAAAAGGAAAAGTTCAGAAATGAACGAATCCTTCTTATGGCATTGTAGACTTGGTCATATCAATGCGACACGACTGGCTAAGTTACATAAAGATGGTTATTTAAATATGTTCGAATTATCATCGTATGAAACTTGTCATTCATGTCTCAAAGGCAAAATGTCCAAAACTCCGTTTAGTAGACACGGAGAAAGAGTTACGGAACTCTTGGGACTGATACATAGTGATGTATGCGGTCCCATGTATACACATGCCAGGAATGGTTCTTCGTACTTCATTACATTCACTGATGATCTCTCAAGATACGGACTTGTGTTCCTGTTGAAACACAAGTCTGAAGCTTTTGAGAAATTCAGAGAATATAAAAATGAAGTAGAGAACCAAACGGGCAAAAGTATTAAGATCCTTCGATCTGATCGAGAAGGAGACTACTTGAGCAATGAGTTCCTGGATTATCTAAAAGAGAATGGGATTCTCTCTCAGCTTACTCCTCCATATACACCACAGCACAACGGTGTATCGGAGCGGAGGAATCGCACCCTTTTAGATATGGTAAGCTCTATGATGAGCTTCGCTGAGTTTCCTATTTCCTTTTGGAGTTATGCGCTGGAGACAGCAGCATACCTATTGAATCAAGTTCCATCTAATCTGTACCTACCACACCACATGAGATATGGAGTAGGAAGAGACCATATTTTAAACGAGTTAAGATATGGGGTTGTCCGGCCTATGTCAAAAGGCAAAATCCGGACAAACTCGAGGCACGATCGGTTCTTTGCAAGTTTGTGGGATATCCTAAGAATTCATAAGGATATATTTTCTACAACACTGAGGAACAAAATGTGTTTGTTTCTCAATATGCCACCTTTTTGGAAAAGGAATTTCTTACAAAAGAAATTAGTGGCGAAGAGGTAGAACTGGAAGAAGTTCCAGTAGCACAAACAGCAACTGAAGATTTAATGGAACCAGAGGATTCAGTAGTTCCCGATGAACCCCTGCCTCTCCGCCGATCTAGTAGGGTTCCTCATCCACCTGAGAGATACTACGGTTTTCTCATCCATGGCGGGATCGAGGATTGCATCATGGAAGATGATGACCCGACTAGTTTCGAGCAGGCCATCACGAGTGGTGACTCTGTGAAATGGCTGGATGCAATGCAATCTGAGATGGAATCCATGTACACCAACAAAGTATGGACTTTGGAAGTTTCTCCTGAAGGGGTAAAACCCATTGGGAGCAAATGGATCTTTAAGAAGAAACTTGGTGTAGATGGAAAAGTTGAGACTTTCAAAGCTAGACTTGTTGCAAAGGGTTTTCGTCAACGACCAAGTGTGTATTATGACGAAACCTTTTCTCCAGTGGCTATGCTTAAGTCCATCCGGATCTTACTTGCCATTGCTGCATACCATGACTACGAAATTTGGCAAATGGATGTTAAGACCGCCTTTCTAAATGGTGATTTGGAAGAGTGCATGTACATGACTCAGCCAGAGGGCTTCGTAGATAGTGGGAGCAGCGGAAAGGTGTGCAAGCTGCTTAAATCCATCTACGGGTTAAAGCAGGCATCGCGGAGTTGGAACATCTGTTTTGATGTGGTAGTCAAAGAGTTTGACTTCATCAAAAATATAGATGAACCTTGTATATATAAAAAGGTTGCAGAGAGTAAGGTTGTCTTCCTCGTATTGTACGTGGATGACATACTCTTGATAGGAAATGATATTCTTATGCTGCACTCAGTCAAGCTCTTCTTATCAAATAGATTCTCAATGAAAGATCTAGGTGATGCCTCCAGCATTTTGGGAATTAAGATCTATAGAGATAGATCTAGACGGATACCGGGATTGTCCCAATCCAGGTACATTGACACCATACTGAAGAGGTTTAGTATGGAAGAATCCAAGCGTGGGAACTTACCCACGATCTCTGGACTCGCTCTCTCAAAAGAGATGTCTCCCAAGACTGATTTGGAAAGAGCTCGCATGCAAGGGATACTCTATGTTTCGGCAGTAGGCTCTATCATGTACGCGATGCTATGTACCAGACCCAATGTAGCATACTCACTAAGTGTGGTGAGTAGGTATCAAGCAGATCCTGGAGAGAATCACTGGACAACTGTGAAGAACATTCTAAAGTACTTGAGAAAGACTAAAGAGATGTTCTTGGTGTATGGTAACAGAGAACTCCAGGTGAAGTCCTTTACCGATTCCATCTTCCAAAGTGATAAGGACGACTCTAAGTCACACTCGGGTTTTGTCTTTACCCTTAATGGAGGGGCGGTGTGTTGGAAGAGTTCCAAACAGGAAACCGTGGCAGACTCGACGATGGAGGCTGAATACATCGCTGCCAAAAAGGCTGTCTGGATAAAGAAGTTCATCACTGAACTTGGTGTGGTTCCGTCCATTGAGCATCCAATACCTCTGTATTGTGATAAAAATGGAGCTGTGGCTTTGGCCAAGGAACCTAGGTCCCATCAGAAGTCCAGACATATTCTGAGGCGGTATCACATGATCCGGGAGATAGTTGATCACCGGGAGATCGAGGTTAGGAGAGTTGATATGAAAGACAACACTGCGGATCCACTCACAAAGGCCATTCCTCAGATACAATTTGAGAGACTCTTAGGGATGTTGGGTATGAGATATTACAACAGCTGGCCTTAGTGCAAGTAGGAGATTGTTAGTTATGTATATGCCCAAGAGGCCATTGTTGTACATATGATGTATATTATAGTGGATGCTTAGATATATATATAGAGGACTTGCTTGCTTGATATGATAGTATGCTATCTTGTTTCACTTTATCTTAACGTGTTAACAAATACTGTTTTGTGATAACATGTTGATGAAGCCCTTGGGATATGTACTTGACTACTAGGAATATGATGAGATCATACTAGTGGGGCCAGGGTAGTCAACGAGTACATCCTATAACTCTTCCTAGTCGAGGGTGTATCGAGATAGGGCATCGATACTCCAGAGTAGACTAGCGTACACGCATCTTGACCCATATGATAGGCGATGGATGATCCCATATCCATTGGTGTTGGACATCAAAGATGGTGTACGGGTGCTCAGTGGAGACTGGGTACACTGAACGGACTCGCCGAGAACTCCTGGATGGTATTATACCTATCGTCAGATAGCAGTTCTCCGGTGACACTGGTACAGGTTAGTCTGTAGACCCGAGATCGTCATAGAGTCTTGTGTGATTCCCACTGTGCTTTGATTTCCACCTTACCACGTCCAAGAGGGCATGCAAAACGGTGGCTTTTGGGTACAGTCCTGAATCACATGGAGGCAATGAGCGATAGGAGGGGTTTCGTCTCTCCCGGTATAGGGAGTTGATGTTGTGCTGTGTTCGACTGGCTATAACTGGAAGTCCCTAGCCAGGAATGATATGGAGATTTACTGGTAAGCGTTATCAGTAGTTTCTCGACTCGTTATGAGCCTTTCATCGACACGACTTATCGGTTACTGGGGTCTGACGTTTACCAACCCTAGACTAGATATGCAACATATCAGACGAAGAGATCGGACTCTACGGGAGTGTTTACTGATTGGATTTGCAGGAGAATGTACAGGCTTGTTTGTTGATCTTCTGATTGCTCAAAACACGGGTGGCAGTTACGTTTAGCTGACCGCTTGCAGCTTGTGGGTGTTTGATATGATCATCACCCACTGCCGGCGTATTGACGATTCTTTAGAGTCCTACACAGAGGTTTCCTGGCTCAGGAAAAATGGAGTAGGAGCACATATGTGATATGTGCGGGACCGAGAATAATACGATATGAGATACCGTATTCTATTCTCGCCATATATTGTATCGGCCAGGTATATGTGATATAGCCGAGTCATCGGATCAAGTGTTGATTCGATGAATCGGTACATGTTATATTAGTCGGTTATATGCTATATAGCCGGATTGTCGGATCAAGTGTTGATTCGATAATTTAATGTATAATTATATATGTGATATATTACATTACGTTAACTGATATAAGCTCGCTTTATTGATTCATTTTCTTACCGGGTAATACATTGATATATATGCGATATATGTTAATTGTATTATTTTCTTTTATTCCAAAAATATATTATATATGTGATATATAATATTGTAACAAGTTAGGGTTACAAATGCAACTTGTTTTGTGGAGATTAAACAAGTTAGGGTTTGATTTGGGTTAGCTTTTTCATGAAGCTTCATGAAGCTTTCTTTTGTCATTTAGCTTGATATTTTGAGAAGATATTTGTTAACCCAACCCAAACCCTTTACCTATGGTTTATTCTCTACAATGGTTAAGCCTTTCATTCTTAACCAAGGGTTGCAATTGTAACCACAACAACAATTCATTATTCATCACAAAAGCTTTCTTCTTCTTCTTCCTTCTTGAAAAAGCTTTCTAGCTTTTTGACTTGTGATGATTTAAAGTGAGAAAATGAAAACAAAAGAGAGCAAAATTCCTACTTCATCATCCTCATCTATTCTAGCCACTTAGATTAGGGTGTTCACTTGACTAATACTTGATTAGAGAAGTGAAAGCTTGATCTTGAGATTCTTCAAGATAGATCATCTTCGAAAAGGAAGACTTCAAGCAAGAATGGATCATTCGACTTGTGGAGCCTCTCTTGAGTCTGGGAGATCGTGGATCGCGGTAAAGGGACTACTACTCGGAGCTTATGAAGAGAAGGAACGGACTACAAAGGTTGTAATTCCTCTCTCTTAGATGTAAAGTTGTTTACATGCATAGTTAACCCTAATTCTCTAGTTAAGATCTTGGTTAGGGTTTGTTTAGCACCCCAAAAATTTTAATATAGCATGTTTGATGCTTGCCAAAACCTTTCTAAGGTGTTATGCTAACCCTTCACCACTAACTTAATGCATATACATGGGAGGGGGTGTAGGATGCATGTGAGAGACTATAGGATTCAGCTAGCTTTATTATTAATAAAGCTAGCTGAATCCTACAGCAACTATGAGTGTAACGGCTCGATCTTATGTTAAGCCGGTTCGATCCTATTTTGAGACGTCTCATAGTTATGTTGAGCCGGCTCAAAATATTTTCGTGATGTACAGGGTATTTTCGACAAGGCATTTTTGTAATACTGTTTAATACTAATTCAAGTGGGATTAGGGTTTGGCTATAAATATGGTTTCTCATTAGAGAAAATAAGATGCTTTCAGGAGAGGCTATTGAAAATAGAGAGAAGGTGACGGCTAAGAGAGATTAGAGAGATTTGAAAGAAATCTCTTAAGGCTTATTCTTGGTGTAATCTTGACAAAAGAATCAATGGAAGTTTTGTAGATTCCGCTCTACCGGGGACTAGCCATACGGTGGGTGTACCTCATAAACAAATATTTTGTCTCTCTCTGGTTTGATTCTTTTATTCTTTCATTGTTTTATCTTTCGTTATATATTGCGTTTTGCATGGTTGGCCATTTAGCATGGTTCTTGCTTCTTCCCGTTTTCCCCCAACAAAGTGCTATCAGAGCGTAGGGAACCGAAATGTCTTCGATTATACCGTCTAAGTTTACGGCGGGTGACGACACTTGTGTCCGCTCCCCATTTTCTTAGATTGTAATTTTGAAGGTGTTAGTTCAAAACTCCGAAGGAGAAGGTTAAGTTTGCTTTGGCGATAAATGAAAGATGGCATAGGATAAGATCAGAATCAAGAAATTTAATGGTCATAACTATGGTTGGTGGCATATGAAGATGGAGGACTACCTATATCAGAATGATTTGTATCTTTCATTATTGGGGGATAAGCCCGAGAAGATGTCCGATGAGGTATGGAATCTACTGGATAGGAAAGCCCTAGCGACTATTAAGCTACCGTTAACTTCGCAAGTAGCTATTGATATTTCAAAAGAGAAAACAACCATGGGGCTAATGATGACATTAGCAAAGTTGTATGAGAAGCCTTCAACGTCAAATAAAATATTTCTGATGAAGAAGTATTTCAACATGAAGATGGCAGAAAACGCTTCAGTGACAGAGCATCTGAACGAGTTCAACAGTGTGACAAACTAACTCGAATCGGTCTCAATCACTTTTGAAGATGAGATTCGAGCCTTATTGTTTCTATATTCGTTGCCGGAGATTTAGAAAAACCTGCTTATGGCGGTCAACAACTCGATCTCATAGACTCTCACATTTAATGATGCGGTGAGTTGTATATTAAATGATGAGATGAGGAGAAAGGTAGTGAGTGGAAGTTCAAGAACTTCTCCACTCTCGGTAAAGAATCGTGGCAGGATAATAGAAAGGGGAAAATGAAAGAAGGGCAAGTCAAAGAACCGAGAAAAGTCAAAAGGACATATTCAAGATGACTGTTGGAACTGCGGAAAAAATAGTCACAAGAAGAAGGACTGCAGACTCTTGAAGAAAGAAAAAGGCTCAGATGATAAGAAAGCCAATGTGGTGTCTACACATGAACAAGGGGAACATAGACTTTGTCTTTCGGCGAGCGAAAGCACAAAGGAAAATACCTGGTTTCTAGATTCAGGGGCATGCTTTCACTGCACTTCAAGTCGGCATCATTGTAGCGATTATGTTCAAGGGGATCTTGGGCATGTGACGGTAGGAAACGGTCAGCTATGCAAAATCGTTGGAAAAGGGACGATTATATTACATCCATTAGAAAGAGGTCAGATAAAGCTGAAGAACGCTAAACACATACTAGATATGAAGAGGAGTCTAATATGTACAAGTCAGCTGGACAACGAAGGGTACATTACGATATTTGAGAATTCTCAGTAGAAGATTTCCAAAGGATCATTGGTAGTCACAAGGGGTAAATTGATTGGTTCATTGTATTCTTTTAGTGGGAGCAGTGACGGTTCGATTACATTGAGGACGGGTTCAAATGCGGATTCTGAGATTTCGTTGCGGCACAAGAGATTAGGGCACCATAGCAAGAAGAATATGATGATTCTTCAGGGTAAGAGGCTTTTATCTAAGCTGAAGAAGGTAAAGTTGGGACCCCGTAAGAGTTGTGTTTGTAGAAAGAAAAGCGTACTCAGGTTTCAGATTAGCAATGTAGTAAAGAAGACTAAGAAGCAATAGTTGGTGAGTACGGATGTATGGGGACTGGCATCAGTAGAGTGTTATGGTGAAAATCGGTACTTCGTTACGTTCATTGATGATGCAAGCAGGAAGACCTGGGTTTATGCAATGAAGAAGAAGTCTGATGTGTTTGGTCACTTCAAACACTGGATTACACAGGTGGAGAACCAAACAAGGACGAAAGTTAAGTGCCTAAAGTCCGACAATGGCGGGGAATATTGCACACAAGAGTTCGAGGGGTTTTGCTTACAGAAGGGTATACGTTAGTTAAAGACGGTATCGGGAACACCGCAACAGAACGACATCGCTGAAAGGATGAACATGACGATTCTAGAGCGGGTAAGGAGCATGACCTTGGATGCAATTATGCCCAAATTCCTATGGGCAGCAGCTGTTGATGTTGCTGTGTATCTGATCAATCGAAGCCAGACAAATGCACACGATGGAGGAATTCCGGAAGAAATTTGGTCAGGTAAACCAGTAAATTACTCGCACCTTAAAGTTTTTGGTTGCATTGCTTATTTGCTGATAGATAAGGAGGAAATGAATAAGCTTGACTCCAAGTCTAGAAAGTGTGCATTTAGTGGTTATGGAGAAGATGAGTTCGGATGTCAATTGTGGGATTACTCAAGCAAGAAGATACTACGAAGCCGGAATATCGTCTTTGATGAGCAACACTTGTACAAGGAAGAAAAGCAACCCAATGTTAAGAATGGTGCAGTATCTGAGTTCGTTGAGTTAGATGAAACTCAGGAGAATAGTTAGGTGCCTACAGGTGCAGATCAGAATATGGAGGAGATAAGCACTGCAATGTAGGATTAGGTTCAGGAACCGATTGAAGACAAGGTTCAGCAACCAAATGTCCTAATTCTGAGGAGATCTACACGAGAGAAGAAACCATCTGAAAGATTGGTTACCGACTTCATTTTGTACATGATTCGGGAGAGCCCGAATCCCTCACAGAAGCGACGCGGGACAGTGCTAGCAAGAAGTGAGAGAAAACCATGGATAAAGAGATGGATTCATTGAAAAAGAATCATACATGGGATCTAGTAAAGCAAACCAAGGGTTGAAAGGTGTTGCTGAATAGATAGGTGTACAGAATCAAGGATGAGGACGATGGTATGAAGCGATATAAAGCTCGCTTGGTAGTGAAGGGATATGCGGAATAGTATGGAACAGACTATACGGAAATATTTTCCCCAGTGGTGAAAATGACTTCAATTCGGGTTATACTTAGTATGGTGGTGGTGGAAGATTTACATTTAGAACGGCTAAATATGAAAACTGCGTTTCTTCATGGAGATTTGAAGGAGGAAATTTATATGATGTAGCCACCAGGATATGAGCTTAAGGGGAAGGAAAGTTTGGTTTGTAGACTGCAAAAGAGTTTGTATGGCCTTAAACAAACTCCAAGGCAGTAGTATCTCAAGTTTGATTGATTCATGTTGGAGTCAGGATTTGTGAGATATGATTCAGGTCACTGTGTTTACATTCAGATATTTAAGAATGGCGACTAAATTATTTTATCACTCTATATTGATGAATTGTTAGTGGCGAATCCGAATTTCAAGAAAATTCAAAGTCTGAAGAAGCCGATGGATGATGTAACATTTTGAAAATCGTTTCGGTGTAATTTCGGAAAATCGGTAAAATAAGGGGGTTTTCCGTAAAAAATCAAAATGTAAATATCTTTAATATAAAATTAAATATACATATTCTAGCTATGTAATTACTAGTATTTGGTGTTTATTGAGCCACTGGTAAAATTTTTAATTTTCTGAAAAAATTTTAATTTTCTGAAAATTTTTCCGAAATTAATTATTTTAATATTATTTTAAGCCGTCACTAATACATTTAATTAGGGAAAATTACAAACTGGATTGAGTTGAAACGAATTTTGTACATCATAACACATTAAACAAAATTTTATCATGTCGTTTTTGAAATGAAATGGAGCTGTCAAACGATGTTAGAAAATATCGAAGAAAAATGCTAAAATTGTGAAGTTAATTAATGTAATTGAGATAAGGGGGTATTTCCTTCAATTGGAACTTGCTACACACATCCCCACACTCACACACCCCCATTTTTCCTCCTCTTTTATGCAGAATTCAGCAGCCCTCCCCAATTGTTTTCCCACTTCAAGTAAAAAAGAAAATGAAAAAGGAAACAAGAAATTAAAAGAAAACTAATAAAGAATGAGGTATGGGTTTTGTTGACTTGGGGTTTTTTCCTTGACTTATCCATAATTCCCTCACCACACTCCCTCATCCTTCCCTCATTTTCTGGCCGAAAATGGCAGCCCCATCTCCCCCATTTTCCCCTCTCATTCCACCTCAAAAACCATTCAAAAAATGCATCAAAAATCCCATAAAATCAAAATCAAAGCCCTACCCATTTTTCTTTAGCCAATTTAGCATGGATCTTGGGGGATGGAAGCTAATTTGGGAGGCTAGTGGCAAGTGGGATCTACAAAAATTGTGGAGGTATAATCTTAACCATGTAGTTAAATTGTTGATTATTGATTTAATCTAAGTTAATTAAGTGATTAATTAGGTTTTAGATGAGTTTAATTGCATGATTAAGGAATTCAAGTTAGGGTTTTGTTGTGGAATTGGGTTGTGATCAATTGTGCATGGATATGTGATGTGGATTAACATCTTAAGCCTTGTTGAAAGCTAATCTAGTTGTTAATTACAACCATTTCTAATAAATGCCCAAATTAAGCTAGTTTGCTAACTAGAGTTTTTGAAAAATTATCAAATGCTTAGATTAAAATATAATTAAGTTTTCATGTCATTATAAATATTGTATTGAGTGGTTTAATGCTTTTAGTTTATGAAAATCCAAGCTAAATTGTTGTTTGTGCATTTTTGCTAAATTGTTAAAATTTGGGTATATTGTAAACTAGGATTTTGGGGTTAATGAAATTTATTGGGATTAAATTATGGAAATTGTTTCTATGACTTATTTAAGATATTTAATAAGCATTATGGCCATTAGATTTGTTTAAACGTCGAGTTTTGTACTAAAACGGGTAATTTTTGCTTGCTACATTTTCGGAAAAATGGCTTTTAAGGTGAATTTGTGGTTTTGATGAATTTAACCATATTTCTTATACAGTTAGCGAGTTTTTAAACCATGATTGGTATGTTTGGTGTTTTTCTTGATCAATCGACGTTTGCACGCCGATGTCGAGGGTTTTGGGGTTGATTTGTGAAAGCAACCATAGGTTTTGACCTATGTGGGATTCGTGTATCGTTTTGGTCATGAGTCGGATTTTAATGTGATACGGTGCATTATGATATGTAGGTACCCCATGTGGACTTCGAGACGACATGTAAGCGTGTGGCGACGTCGGCACCGGCGAGCGAGGACCAGGTGAGTAGATTTATATCTACGGGGAGAAGTCGGGTGGATGGCGTATAGCACCCCCGCAGTCCGTGGTGGTGTATACGGATGCGTATACACACCAACAATTATTATATGTTATTTGAGATTAATAACGATGTTAGGATGGATATTGGTGTGTTGGATTATTTTAGTGTTGCGAACCCTAGGGTAGTGTTGCACTACACATACACACATACATACATACCTATTTATATGTTCTCATGGGATTCTTTATAGTTATGTGTTCACATGGGTATGGAACTATGTGTTCACATACGGATTTGAGGATGATACTTGGGTTTGAGCTGAGTCGATGAGATTTGTTTTGTGGTTGTGTTATCGGTGATATAGCAGGATTCGTACTTGAGGTACGTCCTGGTGTTATAGCGGATCTTGGGGCGGCGATACGGGTGAATAGTGTTATAAATAAAATGGTCGACATGTGATCGTGATATGAGGCATGATATGCTAGGATTTTGATATTATGCCGTATCGGGCGATATATACCCCTTGATGATGATATGTGCTGACGATATCAGTTTGTACGAGATTGTCGATCAGTAGTCAGATCATGAGTATATTGAGGATATTAGTATTGTACTAGACATAGGTCGGTACCCTAGACTATGATCTTGGATAAAGAGGATACCAGAGGAATAGTGTGAGGAATATGATATTAACCCGTACCCAGATTTGGGGATGCCGTACGACGGATTTACGTACGAGCTATATCTTGATGATTGATCCACACTCTTGACTTGGGATGTCTAATTATAGATATGGTATCGGATATGATATTATTGAGGCGGGATCACCGACTAATATATATACAGGTATGTATATGTATCGACTCAGATGTTAGGCGGTTTCCTTACCTGTAGTCTAGCTTGTAGCTTAGCCCTTTAGTTTAGTTAGTTGTTAGATTAAATTCGGTTCCTACCTATTTCAAAGCTTACGAATCGTGCGTATTTTAAAAGACAGGTCAAGGGATTCTACGGATATTTCAAAAACGTATCTTTTCTTAAAAACACCGTAGCCCCTATTTTCAAAACCCCACGATTCGTGTTATTTCAAAAGGCACCATTGTAGGACTTATATTAGGTTAATGCAGATTAGTTATCGTTGCGTCTAGTATTCAGCCCCCGCTCATTATTGTTGTTCGCTCCGCATCACATGCTTATATTATGCTTCATATTCTACTGTTGATATCTTGTGGTTAGGACACCAGCACCATTACCGAGGATGCGTATGTACCACGTACACTTACTTGCCGGCTCACACACATCTTCATCGGTAATTGCCATGTCACGTACACCTTAGAAAAAAATTATTGCTTGACATAGCCTGTTAGCTAATAGTTTAGACATGATATTAGTGTACTTGCCTTATATGTTAGTTTAGACATTGTAGTTATTACCTGTTACTTCATGCATACTGTTATTCATTGTTATGCCGCATTCATGGATTCTCATGCATATATTCACTTTTTACGTGCTATTGAGGTTTTGGATTCGGATTTCCATGAGATTTTCTGGATTTGGGAAAAACCGCAAAACATATACAAACTTCTTCTTTCTCTTTTTAAATGAAAAGCGCGGTTTTTCCCATGATGTATGAGTCGTCCACCATGAGTTTGCTGATGGATTTCGAGACCCGATTCGAGGAGTTGGATGAACCGTTTCGGGTACATGGTGGACCCGGTAAGGTACCCCAGGGCAAGATGCTCGTGGTGATGACGATCAGCCTGGCAGGGGGAGACTACCTACCGGTGATTTTACCCGACGCGTCGGATATCCGGAGGATACCGTCATGGTCTTGAGATGGATGGTAGGGGCCAGTCTGGACTGACGGCGCCTTAGAGATTAAGATTGAGACATTGAGATTTCGAGATATTGAGGTACTGAGATTTGATGATACAGGCCAGTCCGGATAGCCGGAGCCTGAGGCTTTGAGACATTGAGATTTATGTTTTGTGTCGATACTAGACACTGTTGATGCTGATTTCATTTATGATACCTCATTTTAAAAATACAAAGGAAATCTCACTAATTTATGAAAACAGTTCTTCATTTACATGTATTCTTTTTTCATGCATTCATACCTTATTCATATGATATATTGCTACCTGAGGCACTGACACGGGCACATGAGATCACACTCGGGTTAGATATTACCCTAGCCATTGTTATAGGCTGCATGTTATTCATATATTTGAGGATATATTATGATCATTGACCTAGGTTGCGTTATTTATGCGATTTCTGTGCGTAGATGTCTTTCTACTCACGAGTTGGCAACTCACCCCCGTTGTGCCACAGTTCTTGCAGGTTTCGCCGTACAGGTTTCATTACGGCTTTGCTGGCACTATTTCCATTTTCGGGTGACTTGCTAGTAGGTGGGTTTATTTGTATCGTACCCATCATTACATCTTGTATATTATTATTCTGTTGTATCTAGAAGTTCCATCAACCAAACATGTATTTATTTTTGAGATAGAGACCAGTGATGTTATTCTTTCGACCTTAGAGTCGCGCGTATATTTCTGCGGATTTCTTATGGATTTGAGTTTCCTTTTGAGTTTTTGATCCTCACCGTTGGCGTTGTATATTATTTTGCTTGTGTGGTTGTGACCGTCGTTTGATGAAGAGCTAGCTCCCGCTTGGGGATGCCTTTTATTGATTTCGTATACTATTCATGTTGTATCCCGTTTGGGAGCCAGTATTTACAAAGGAGACTCTGCCGAAATTTTCAGGAAATTTTTGATGTTCTTAAAAACCGCATAATTCGGCTTATGCTATTGAAACTACTTGCTTTAAGTTGGTTTTTCCTACACTCTACATCTTTTCTTGGTTTGGATTTCTGGGTTTTCGGTTTACTTAGATTACGTACGCCTCGAGACGTTCGTAGTTTAAGTGCCGGTCATGTTCCGTACTTCGGGTCGTGACAAAGTTGGTATCAAAGCGTTAGGTTTTACCTTCTGAGCATAGGATGACCCTTGGTTGATGGAATAGGTGACTAAAGTAGAGTGACGTACCGTTGGTATGTTCCGCGGCATATTTACGACACGCCACTCCACTTAAGAAGCCTTAGGATGTACATTTTCTTGTTCAGTATTATATTCCTTCCTGATCCAGCCTCATCGGTACCAGTTTGGTTTTGCTGCCACGATTACGGGCAGGGAGAGTTACGGCTAGAGTTGCGGTCAGCACGAGCTCGTCACGAACGAGGACTGACCAGGGCGTGATTCCGGCGACACCCGATTGTAGAGAGGTGTCTTTTGATTGTGTTTTGCGCCACGAGCGTTGGATGGATCGCCGTATGAGATTGCTCGGACGTGCAGATTAGCACCCGAGGATTGAGCCACCGGTAGAGGCCAGCCATACTTAGATGACCATTGAAGTGATTGAGGCACGTATCAGCGTGCAGATGAGCGAACCAGTTTTTGCTGTGAACGACGAGATATCGCCACAGATGTGGGAGCTATTGCAGTATGGGGTTGTACTAAGAGATTATAGAAGGCCGCTAGTCACCAAGGAAGAATGACTAGGACGTGTGGATCGTTCGCTTACCGATGCGAGGTCATCAGATAAATTAATTCCAGCTAGAGACGACTTCACGCGGAGACGTTGAGAGTCGACAGTGACGATCGAATATCAGAAACCTACTATTCCAAGTTTAAAGTACTCGGAAAGACATGCAGGCAATTCTATGGTCCCTCTAGAAGAATGAAACCCTAACTCGACTTAATGACCGTGTGAAAGCCTTTGAACCTTAGGATTTGCGGCAGTTCCGCGGCGCCATTAGTGAGGCTTCGGTTTGCCCTTCTACGGCTGGACCATCGATGCTGTGGTATGTACTCGATACTGTTAAACTGTACCCAAGATGTTGAGCTCTTGGGGGATTATGAGGTTTTGACGAATCGATCGGATGGTTCGACTTCATTCGGATGCTAGGTGGTGAGATGCATTTCTTGGGAGACTCCAGATACGAGGATAGCCGTTGGAGCTCAGTCCATGCAGCCACGACGAGACGAGTCCGAAGCAGTCGACATTAGAGAAAAGTGGAGTAAAGAGGTCCGTACAAGATCTGGATAAGATGACGTTCCACTCCGCCGACATCAGAGATGCGATACACATGCCGAGGCATTGTGCTTGGATATACCTTTCTAAAGGAGTCGCAATGAGTATGCAGCCGTTCCGGAACAAGAAACAGATATAGTAAAGGACGATGACTTCCGGACAGTTCGGCAGAGACGAGATTTGGGAAAGACCTCGACAGGACCTTTCTGGAATAAATTACGAGAAGACTTGGACCCAGGAGTGGTCGTGTTACGCACACCGGCAGGCCAGAGTTCAGGATCGTCGACGAGACATGCTATGAGTGACCACGACAGTTGGCCAGAGATTCTTGGATGATGTGCTTGAGCGGGACTATTCCGCCATATTTGATTTCGGTATTTTGGACGATCTTTTCGCATGACTGATTTTGATGATTGAGTTTCATGGTATTTGTTTTCATGTACCATGGTTGCACCTACTGAGTATTTACGATTTTGCACAGTTGTTGCACTTGACATCGTTTTCGTGCCTTGGTTTCTCATGTTTATGATTTTATGGGTTTCATACAGTTGAGTTGATTTTGTGCATATGTACGCACACGATTTGGTTCTTGCACTCGGTATAGTTCACATATGCTTGCAGTGCAGTGATTCGCATTTTGTGCACTACAGTTGTACTGGACTTCGATTTCGATGGTGATGCTCGATATTTGTTTGTGCACCTTATGCACCTGATTGGATTTTGCAAATGTTCGGCGCTTGATATTGGAATTCATGATTTCATGCATGATGGATGCACCAGATTTGGATTTTTAGCGCATGTTGGACGCCTGTTATGAGATGCGATTTGGTGCACACCAGATGCACTGAATTGGGATTTTTCGTGCATGTCAGATGCATCTGATTTTGCTGTCAGGCACACACGTTGCCTATGACTGATGTTGTGTGCACATCCGTTACACCTAGATGTTGTTTCTGTGCACATGTATGGCACATTTATAGATTTTGATTTCCGTGCGCACCTGACGCACGTAGTATTCATATATATTTATGATTGATTTCTTATGGAGCAGTACGTTTTTATGATATTCGCTATGTGTTCTCGTACTGAGCAGGACTAGTCAGAGGACAGTACCTGAATATATTTTGCATGCATTGATAGTTATCGAAGGGATTTCCAAAATGCGAGATATATTCTCAGTATTTACCTACGTGTCCGAGATGACACGAAGCATTTTATAAAGAAAACCCTTCTGAAATTGCTTCCAAAACGGCAGGACGTGCATATTAAACAAAGGATATATATATATATATATATATATATATATATATATATGTAGTTATTTTTTTTACAATAAACGTCCGCCACTGTGCAGTGCTGCGAGCATCGCACAACGATTTGAAGAAGATTTGGCATGCATTGCTTCCAGATGTTTTAATGATGTATATCATATTGATTTTCATTTTTGATTTGGACATTGTGTCTTCACCATGACTCCGATGATTGCGGGATGCTGGATGGAGTTTTAATTTTGAGTTATATGCTCATTTTTCATGCGCATGTGCTGCGCTACGATTTGTTTTATGTATTTACGATTTCGGAGCCCCGACGACTTCATGGTTTTGCTTAGATGTTTTAGTATTTGGGGGGAGTTTTAATTTAAATTCGGGGACCTAATTTCTTTAAGGGGGGAGATTGTAACGTTTTGAAAATCGTTTCGGTGTAATTTCGGAAAATCGGTAAAATAAAGGGGTTTTCCGTAAAAAGTCAAAATATAAATATCTTTAATATAAAATTAAATATACATATTCTAGCTATGTAATTACTAGTATTTGGTGTTTATTGAGCCACTGGTAAAATTTCTAATTTTCTGAAAAATTTTCCGAAATTAATTATTTTAATATTATTTTAAGCCGTCACAAATACATTTAATTAGGGAAAATTACAAACTGGATTGAGTTGAAACGAATTTTGTGCATCATAACACATTAAACAAAATTTTATCATATGGTTTTTGAAATAAAATGGAGCTGTCAAACGATGTTAGAAAATATCGAAGAAAAATGCTAAAATTGTGAAGTTAATTAATGTAATTGAGATAAGGGGGTATTTCCTTCAATTGGAAGTTGCTACACACACCCCCACACTCACACACCGCCATTTTTCCTCCTCTTTTATGCAGAATTCAGCAGCCCTCCCCAATTGTTTTCCCACTTCAAGTAAAAAAGAAAATGAAAAAGGAAACAAGAAATTAAAAGAAAACTAATAAAGAATGAGGTATGGGTTTTGTTGACTTGGGGTTTTTTCCTTGACTTGTCCATAATTCCCTCACCACACTCCCTCATCCTTCCCTCATTTTATGGCCGAAAATGGCAACCCCATCTCCCCCATTTTCCCCTCTCATTCCACCTCAAAAACCATTCAAAAAATGCATCAAAAATCCCATAAAATCAAAATCAAAGCCCTACCCATTTTTCTTTAGCCAATTTAGCATGGATCTTGGGGGATGGAAGCTAATTTGGGAGGCTAGTGGCAAGTGGGATCTACAAAAATTGTGGAGGTATAATCTTAACCATGTAGTTAAATTGTTGATTATTGCTTTAATCTAAGTTAATTAAGTGATTAATTAGGTTTTAGATGAGTTTAATTGCATGATTAAGGAATTCAAGTTAGGATTTTGTAGTGGAATTGGGTTGTGATCAATTGTGCATGGATATGTGATGTGGATTAACATCTTAAGCCTTGTTGAAAGCTAATCTAGTTGTTAATTACAACCATTTCTTATAAATGCCCAAATTAAGCTAGTTTGCTAACTAGAGTTTTTGAAAAATTATCAAATGCTTAGATTAAAATATAATTAAGTTTTCATGTCATTATAAATATTGTATTGAGTGGTTTAATGCTTTTAGTTTATGAAAATCCAAGCTAAATTGTTGTTTGTGCATTTTTGCTAAATTGTTAAAATTTGGGTATATTGTAAACTACGATTTTGGGGTTAATGAAATTTATTGAGATTAAATTATGGAAATTGTTTCTATGACTTATTTAAGATATTTAATAAGCATTATGGCCATTAGATTTGTTTAAACGTCGAGTTTTGTACTAAAACGGGTAATTTGTGCTTGCTACATTTTCGGAAAAATGGCTTTTAAGGTGAATTTGTGGTTTTGATGAATTTAACCATATTTCTTATACAGTTAGCGAGTTTTGAAACCATGATTGGTATGTTTGGTGTTTTTCTTGATCAATCGACGTTTGCACGCCGATGTCGAGGGTTTTGGAGTTGATTTGTGAAAGCAACCATAGGTTTTGACCTATGTGGGATTCGTGTGTCGTTTTGGTCATGAGTCGGATTTTAATGTGATACGGTGCATTATGATATGTAGGTACCCCATGTGGACTTCGAGACGACATGCAAGCGTGTGGCGACGTCGGCACCGGCGAGCGAGGACCAGGTGAGTAGATTTATATCTACGGGGAGAAGTCGGGTGGATGGCGTATAGCACCCCCGTAGTCCGTGGTGGTGTATACGGATGCGTATACACACCAACAATTATTATATATTATTTGAGATTAATAACGATGTTAGGATGGATATTGGTGTGTTGGATTATTTTAGTGTTGCGAACCCTAGGGTAGTGTTGCACTACACATACACACATACATACATTCCTATTTATATGTTCTCATGGGATTCTTTATAGTTATGTGTTCACATGGGTATGGGGCCATGTGTTCACATACGGATTTGAGGATGATACTTGGGTTTGAGCTGAGTCGATGAGATTTGTTTTGTGGTTGTGTTATCGGTGATATGGCAGGATTCGTACTTGAGGTACGTCCTGGTGTTATAGCGGATCTTGGGGCGGCGATACGGGTGAATAGTGTTATAAATAAAATGGTCGACATGTGATCGTGATATGAGGCATGATATGCTAGGATTTTGATATTAGGCCGTATCGGGCGATATATACCCCTTGATGATGATATGTGCTGACGATATCGGTTTGTACGAGATTGTCGATCAGTAGTCAGATCATGAGTATATTGAGGATATTAGTATTGTACTAGACATAGGTCAGTACCCTAGACTATGATCTTGGATAAAGAGGATACCAGAGGAATAGTGTGAGGAATATGATATTGACCCGTACCCAGATTTGGGGATGCCGTACGACGGATTTACGTACGGGCTATATCTTGATGATTGATCCGCACTCTTGACTTGGGATGTCTAATTATAGATATGGTATCGGATATGATATTATTGAGGCGGGATCACCGACTAATATATATACAGGTATGTATATGTATCGACTCAGATGTTAGGCGGTTTCCTTACCTGTAGTCTAGCTTGTAGCTTAGCCCTTTAGTTTAGTTAGTTGTTAGATTAGATTCGGTTCCTACCTATTTCAAAGCTTACGAATCGTGCGTATTTTAAAAGACAGGTCAAGGGATTCTACGGATATTTCAAAAATGTATCTTTTATTAAAAACACCGTAGCCCCTATTTTCAAAACCCCACGATTCGTGTTATTTCAAAAGGCACCATTATAGGACTTATATTAGGTTAATACAGATTAGTTATCGTTGCGTCTAGTATTCAGCTCCCGCTCATTATTGTTGTTCGCTCCGCATCACATGCTTATATTATGCTTCATATTCTACTGTTGATATCTTGTGGTTAGGACACCAGCACCATTACCGATGATGCGTATGTACCACGTACACTTACTTGCCGACTCACACACATCTTCATCGGTAATTGCCATGTCACGTACACCTTAGAAAAAAATTATTGCTTGACATAGCCTGTTAGCTAATAGTTTAGACATGATATTAGTGTACTTGCCTTATATGTTAGTTTAGACATTGTAGTTATTACCTGCTACTTCATGCATACTGTTATTCATTGTTATGCCGCATTCATGGATTCTCATGCATATATTCACTCTTTACGTGCTATTGAGGTTTTGGATTCGGATTTCCATGAGATTTTCTGGATTTGGGAAAAACCGCAAAACATATACAAACTTCTTCTTTCTCTTTTTAAATGAAAAGCGCGGTTTTTCCCATGATGTATGAGTCGTCCACCATGAGTTTGCTGATGGATTTCGAGACCCGATTCGAGGAGTTGGATGAACCGTTTCGGGTACATGGTGGACCCGGTAAGGTACCCCGGGGCAAGATGCTCGTGGTGATGACGATCAGCCTGGCAGGGGGAGACTACCTACCGGTGATTTTACCCGACTCGTCGGATATCCGGAGGATACCGTCGTGGTCTTGAGATGGATGGTAGGGGCCGGTCTGGACTGACGGCGCCCTAGAGATTGAGATTGAGACATTGAGATTTCGAGATATTGAGGTACTGAGATTTGATGATACAGGCCAGTCCGGATAGCCGGAGCCTGAGGCTTTGAGACATTGAGATTTATGTTTTGTGTCGATACTAGACACTGTTGATGCTGATTTCATTTATGATACATCATTTTAAAAATACAAAGGAAGTCTCACTAATTTATGAAAACAGTTCTTCATTTACATGTATTCTGTTTTCATGCATTCATACCTCATTCATATGATATATTGCTACCTGAGGCACTGACACGGGCACATGAGATCACACTCGGGTTAGATATTACCCTAGCCATTGTTATAGGCTGCATGTTATTCATATATTTGAGGATATATTATGATCATTGACCTAGGTTGCGTTATTTATGCGATTTCTGTGCGTAGATGTCTTTCTACTCACGAGTTGGCAACTCACCCCCGTTGTGCCACAGTTCTTGCAGGTTTCGCCGTACAGGTTTCATTACGGCTTTGCTGGCACTATTTCCATTTCCGGGTGACTTGCTAGTAGGTGGGTTTATTTGTATCGTACCCATCATTACATCTTGTATATTATTATTCTGTTGTATCTAGAACTTCCATCAACCAAACATGTATTTATTTTTGAGATAGAGACCAGTGATGTTATTTTTTCGACCTTAGAGTCGCGCGTATATTTCTGCGGATTTCTTGTGGATTTGAGTTTCCTTTTGAGTTTTTGATCCTCGCCGTTGGCGTTGTATATTATTTAGCTTGTGTGGTTGTGACCGTCGTTTGATGAAGAGCTAGCTCCCGCTTGGGGATGCCTTTTATTGATTTCGTATACTATTCATGTTGTATCCCGTTTGGGAGCCAGTATTTACAAAGGAGACTCTGCCGAAATTTTCAGGAAATTTTTGATGTTTTTAAAAACCGCATAATTCGGCTTATGCTATTGAAACTACTTGCTTTAAGTTGGTTTTTCCTGCACTCTACATCTTTTCTTGGTTTGGATTTCTGGGTTTTCGGTTTACTTAGATTACGTACGCCTCGAGACGTTCGTAGTTTAAGTGCCGTTCATGTTCCGTACTTCGGGTCGTGACAGATGAACAATTCTCCATGAAAGATTTAGGAACAGCTAAGCAAATTCTGAGCATGAAGATCATTAGAGATAGGCAGCAATGAAAGCCATGGCTGTCGTAACAGACCTATATGGAAAAGGTTTTGAAGCGGTTCAACATGAACAAAGCAAAACCAGTAAGTACGTCTTTAGAGAAGTATTTCAAACTCGGCAAAGATTTTTGTGCCCGACAACTCAAGAGCAGAAAGATGACATGGCACGAGTGCCATATAAATTGGCGGTTGGAAGTTTGATGTATGTAATGGTGAGTACACGACCAGATATTGCACAAGTAGTGGGAGTTGTAAACAGGTACATGCAGAACCTGGAGAAGGAGCATTTGAATGCAGTGAAGTGGATATTGAGATATCTCATGAGAACGTCCACTCATTGCTTATATTTTAGAGGTGATACACTCAATGTACGAGATTATATTGATAAAAACCACTCAGGTGATCGAGATGGCGGGAGAAGCACAATATGGTATGTATTCACGGTTGGGGGAACAGCGGTCGGTTGGATTACCCAGTTGTAAGAGATTGTTGCATTGTCAACGACAGAGGTCGAATATGTGGCCATCACGGAAGCCAGTAGAAAAATGATATGGCTACGAGGGTTACTCAAAGAATTAGATAAGAAACGGGAGTTCAATACCTTGTGGAGCGATGGTAAAAGTGCAATACATTTGGCCAAGAATACAACATATCACTCTAGGATAAAGCACATCAAGGTGCGGTATCATTTCATACGTATAGTATTGGAAGATAGTGAATTGACATTGCAGAAGATCGCGGAAGAAAAAAATCATGCAGATATGTTCGCTAAGATTGTACTCAGAGATAAGTTGGATCTCTGTTGCTGGTTGGTGAACCTATTCGAGAAGATTTGATGAGGAGAGAGCAGATAGCAGAATTGTATGAAGTCTACTAGTTTTTGTTAGTTATATGTATGCCCTAGAGGCCATTACTGTACATGCGAGGTATATTGTAATGGATGCTTGGACATATATATGGAGGACTTTCTTGCTCGACATGATAGTATGCTATCTGGTTGCTCTTTATCTTAACATGTACACTTATTGTCTCTTTATTACATGTTGATAAAGCCCTTAGACTGAGTACTTGACTACCAGGATTATGATGCGGATCATACTAGTGAGGACATGATAGTCGGTAAGTACATCCTTCAAATGTTCCTAGTCGTAGGAGTATCGAGACAGGGCATCGATACTCCAGAGTATACGAGCGTATGCGCTTGTTGAACCATATGATGGGTAATGGATGATCCCATATCCATTGGTGTTTGACATCAGAGAAGGTATACGGGTGCTCAGTGGAGACTGGGTACACTGGACGGACTCGCCGAGAACTCCTAGATGGTACATATCGTCAGATAGCAGTTCTCTGGTGGCATTGGTACAGGTTAGTCTGTCTACCCGAGATCGTCATAGAGTCATGTGTGATTCCCACTGTGCTTTGATTTCCACCATACTACGGTCAAGAGATCGTGCAAAAAGGTGGTTTTTGGGTAAAGTTCCAAATCACATGGGGGCAATGTAACACTTTGAATTTCCGTTAGAATGTTTTTCGTGATAATTAGTAATTGTACGTGTTATTGTATATGTGTACCTAGGATTATTAGTTATTTTAGTCGGGTTTATTAGTTATTTTAGCCGTGTTGGCAAATTGGGAAATTTTCCTTTGTAGCCACTCAGCCATTTTTGTGACTTAGGGTTTTTGGTATAACATGTTAACCATTTTCCTTCATGCATGGTTGTTATTTTCCCCACACTTTTATCCAAAACAAAACCCCATTTTATAATTCATATCCAATTAAACAATGAGGCATGGTTGTTAGGTGAAAGTTTGACCTTTAGACCCATTTTCTTCCCTTCTCTCTCTCTCTTTTCCCCACTTCAGAATTCTGCAGCATTCCAGCAGAAAAACCCCATCTTTCTCCATCTTTTCTTCTCCTTTTTCATTCTCCTTTGATCCATACACAAAACCCTATACATATCAACACATTTTCATCACAAAACCTTAGGAAAAGTGAGCTTTTGAGGTGTTTGAAGCAAAATCTGCATACTTGAGGGAAAAGCTGAGACTTTTGGTGTTATACAAGGTTCTTAGAAGGTATTAACTCATATTAGCACTCCTTTTCCTTAAACTTGTGATATTCTTTAGTAAAAATCTCATTTTTGTGCATTTTTAGTGATATTAAAGGATATTTGTGAAGTATATGTTAGATTGGTGTTCTCATAGTTTAGTTAGCTCCTTTAAGTGTTATTAGAGCTATTTTAACCAGGTTGTACTTCAGGTTTGCACAAAAATACCCTAAAGTTCCATTTTAGTGCAAAAGTGTGGATTTTGACTAGAAATAAGGCCCTGTAGGATCTGCTGCTACCCGAGATATTTCTGAGTGAAACTAGATGTTACTGTAGCATGTATGGGGGGTATAAAGTGCACACACCAAACCTGGGAGCCCAATTCCCAAGTGAGGCCACCGGAATATTCATTCTGGCCGCAATTTGCGGCCAGATGGGTGAGTTGGGATTTGGGGTTTGGGCCACTGGAGTCTGCTGCTATGTGGGTTATTTTGGTATATATAGTTTTACAATATCATTTCTGTATCAAAATCTGGAGTAGAATACCCTATTTCCTGTATTTTTAATCTTTCGCGACACGCGTGATACGTGTGTATCGGTTTTGGGTTTCTGCGTATCGCGACGCGTCGGAGTGACTTCAGACGCGTAATCACACGTTTTAGCGTATCGCGCACACGCGCGCTTGGTTCATGACACGAGTTACTAGTTCGGCCTTAATGTCGTGTTTGTGTGACTTCAAGCTTATGTATGATGTATTGTGTAATTCTAGGTTCGCAGGCGAGTACGGCGGGCGCCGCGCAGAAGGGGAAACAAGTTGTTGGCTATACCTAGCGAGAGACTTCGGTGAGTAGATTTAACATCTACGGGGATATCGCCCGCATGGCGTTCTACGTCAGGGCTGATAGGACCTTATAGCTATATTCACATACATTGACTGTTCATGGCTACTATTTAGTGCTTACTGCATTCCCTGCTATATGGTTATAAACTAGAATTGATAGAACACCGCACCATTACTAACGGTCCATGTTGCACGAGCACTATCCTGCATGTTACACACATACCGTTAGTAATTGCCATGACACTCACACTGCAGAATTTACATCGGATCATAATATTGTAGCTCATCTATATGTGACATGACTTGATATTCATACTTGATGCATATACCACATCGGATCATAATATTATAGCTCATCTATATGTGACATGACTTGATATTCATACTTGATGCATATACCACATCGGATCATAATATTGTAGCTCATCTATATGTGACTTGATATGATATTCATATTTGATGCACATATCATATCGGATCATTGACTTGCATATTGATTTGGATTACATGTGATTTCTGGATTTGGGAACCGTGGCTATACCAAATATGTAATCATTTAAAAACCCGGTCCCCTTGATATGATATTTCGGTGCGTCCACCATGTGTTTCCTCGGTGCTAGAGTGATATATGTGAACCCGAATCGAGGAGCTGGTTGAGGCCGATTACGGGTACATGGTGGACCCGGTATGGTACCCCGGGGCGAGAACGGTTTCGCTGTGTAGTAGACAGTGAGCCTGGCAGAGGGACTACTACCTACCGGTGATTGGTTGGACCTGACAGTTATCCGGAGGATACTGATCAGAGTCAATAGATGGATGCGGGGTGATCCGTACTATCGGAGCCGAGGGCCGATACCGCAGACGGAGCCCGTGGGCTGACCCGGACTGACGGGGCCCGATGGATGAGGATTTGCGTGTCGATGCTGGACACGAGTATTTATGATATTTGGGTGCCGATGTTGGGCACTCGGGATTCTCAGAGATTTACAGGATTTGAGGGCCGATGAGAGTGCCGGCGCCTGAGCTATTTGGGGGATCTGGGTGCATTGATGGACACCGATCATATATTCCATGTTGACATTCCGTGTAGATGTTATATTGCCCATGCTCAGCATTTATTATTGTACCTCATCCTGTAGTTATATTACCTGATAGAGCACTTGCATGATTATTGCACATACTGCTTATCGCATATTGATATCATCTGTTGGCATATGATAGAGTAGCGCAGTACGTGCATGCTCGCGATTACCTTTATATGTTATCTCTATTCACGAGTTAGAAACTCACCCCCGTTATGCCACAGTGTTTGCAGGTTGCCCTTCGGAGTAGTCGCGGCAGGCTGCGTTTTGCATCTTTTGACACAGATACCCCCATAGTTGGTGTAGTAGCTCTTTTGCTGATAGGTGGGTTTTGTGCGGTATCTGTTTATCTTTCAGTTATGTATATTGTTGTATCTAGTATTCTCCATCTACCATGTATGTATTTGACTTAGAGACGGTGTGAGGACGATGATGTATATTATTTGTATTCTGGTGTCGAGCTCGTTGGTAGCCGACTGTACTTGCAGTTTATTCTATCTGTGATGTTCCCACTTGTGGATATCGATCTTCGCTACGGCGTCGTATATTGTTATCTTGGTGATTGTTTACTTAGATTCCTTAACATGTTAGTAAGTGCTTTCATTTAAAACTTATAACACTCTATATTTTTACTGGTTTGATTTCTGGGTTCTCGGTTCACTTAGTCGCGTTACGCCTGTAGACGTTACGTTGTTAAGTGCCGGTCACGGGCCAAACTTTGGGTCGTGACAAAGTTGGTATCAGAGCGTAGGTTTTACCTTTCGGAGTGTAGGATGACCCTGGTATGATGGAGTAGGTAGCTGCAGCAGGGTAGCGTAGCGTGTGTATGTTCCACGGCATACTCACGACACGGTACTCCGCCTACGCGACCTTAGGACTTATTGATTTAAATTCCTTCTTGAGTCTATACATTCTTGCAATTCGATTTCCGTATCCTTATCGAATCCTATTATTCCTTTCAGCCATTATGCCGCCAAAGACTACGAGGGCGCAGAGAGCGGCCGCGAGGGCCGAGATTCGAGTTGACTCCTCGGAGACGAGGACTGATCCGGGTAGTACACCGGTTGTGCCCGAGCAGGCTGTTCCTGCCGTGACAGATCAGATTGCTATGTTAGCGGCTGGTGTGCAGGAGATACGCCAGACGATGGGATCCAGTATGCAGGAGATGCGCCAGATGATGGGATCTCTAGTTGAGACACTTCGAGCGCAGCGACCAGAGGTAGTTCCAACCGTTGCAGAGACCGCGGTGGTACCCACAGTTCAAGCAGTTGCACTTGCGACTACAGAGGTTATTATAGTATCGCTGTCAGAGTTTATGAGGCTGAAGCCTCCGGTCTTCACAGGCACCGATGTGGCCGAGGACCCACAGTCTTTCATTGATAGGATGGTGCGGATATGTCGTTCACTTAAATGCGCAGATGCGAGATGGGTTGAGTTCGCGAGCTTTCGCCTGGAAGGTCTTGCGCAGAAATGGTGCGAATCAGTCGAGAAGGGTAGAGCAGCAGGTCTTCCTCCTATGACCTGGACAGAGTTCGTGGCGCTATTCCTTGCCCGCTTTCTTCCCCTGAGTGTCAAAGATGCTAGAGCATGCAGGTTTGAGTCCTTACGCCAGACTCCGGAGATGTCAGTGGCAGAGTATGATGTTCTGTTCACCGAGCTATCAGTTTATGCTCCGTACCTAGTGGCTACTGAGGAGTTGCGAGTTAAGAGATTTGTCCGAGGCTTGCTTACACCACTATTCCTTGCTATCAGCGCGCAGCATTACGAGACATATGCAGCAGCAGTAGATGCAGCATTATTAGTTGAGGAGCGCCTTGCTGAGACTTCGGCAGTCCCAGAGCCGAAGAGAGTTCGTGCAGATACGTCAGTGCAGAGACGGCCTTTTCGGCATCGTGACAGGCACCTTGCAGGTGACAGAGATCCGAGGCGAGGCCGGTTATTTAGCTTCTATCCCCAGGAGGGTCAGCGACCATCATCGGGATGTTACCGTTGCGGGAGTTCTTATCATCGTGTGTGAGATTGTCCTGAGGTACCCCGGTATGGGGCGGCAGCACCGTATGTTACATTACCACCTTCACCACCCCAGACGGCATTGCCGATAGTACCTACTGTTACTCCGCATCAGACGCATGCACAGAGAGGTCATGGTCGCGGAGGATTTGTTCATAGAGGACGAGGTGACCGACGAAGAGGGCAGCCAGCGGCCGGCAGGGGACAGTTAGTTGCAGGTGGAGGACAGGCGCGAGTTTTTTCTTTGACGCATCAGGACGCGCAGGCATCCAATGCGGTGGTCTCAGGTATCCTTCCTGTATGTTCGGTTGATGCACACGTGTTATTCGATCCCGGATCCACGCACTCGTACGTATCCACACACTTTGTGCCGAGTTTGGGTAGAGAGTCCGGTTTGCTTGACCAGCCGCTTGTTGTGACTACGCCTGTGGGAGAGTCGTTTGTTGCCAGGCACGTGTTCCGATCCTGTACCGACCGTATTGGCGAGAGAGAGTTGCCGGTCGATTTGATCCTTCTTGAGATGTTGGACTTCGACGTTCTTTTGGGCATGGATTGGTTAGCCACGTGCTATGCTTCTGTTGACTGCCGCGAGAAGACAGTTCGATTTTATTTTCCCGGCGAGTCGGTTGTTGTTGTGTTGGGGGACCGTGGTGTTACCCCTCACAGTGTGATTTCTTCTTTTCGCGCTGGACAGCTTTTGCGGAAGGGATGTCAGGAATTTCTCGCCTATGTTTGTGATACTAGAGCTACAGAGGTTTCGATGGATCAGGTTCCGGTTGTTAGCGAGTTCCCTGATGTGTTCCCTGATGAGCTTCCTGGGCTACCGCCCGAGCGTGATATTTCTTTCTGTATTGATTTGGTTCCTGGCGCGGGGCCTATTTCTGTACCGCCTTATCGGATGGCCCCGGCGGAACATAGAGAATTGAAGGGTCAGTTGCAAGATTTGCTGGATAAGGGACTTATTCGACCCAGTATTTCTCCTTGGGGTGCTCCAGTCCTGTTTGTCAAGAAGAAGGACGGCAGTATGCGTTTGTGTATCGACTACCGCCAGCTGAACAGGGTGACAGTGCGGAACAGGTATCCTTTGCTACGCATCGACGATTTGTTCGACCAGCTTCAAGGGGCAGGGTACTTTTCGAGGATCGATTTGCGATCAGGCTACCATCAGCTGCGGGTTCGACAGGAGGACATTTCTAGGACAGCTTTCCGCACACGCTACGGCCATTATGAGTTTTTGGTGATGTCGTTCGGACTCACCAACGCGCCAGCGGCATTTATGGACTTGATGAACCGCATTTTCCGGACGTATCTTGATCTGTTCATCATAGTGTTCATTGACGATATCTTGGTGTATTCTCGGAGTAGAGAGGAGCACGAGCAGCACCTGCGGATTACACTGCAGACCTTGAGGGAGCATCAGCTTTTCGCCAAATTTTCAAAGTGTGCTTTTTGGCTAGACAGCGTAGACTTCTTGGGGCACGTGATTACACGAGATGGTATATGTGTAGACCCGAAGAAAATCGAGGCAGTTCGGAGTTGGCCTAGACCCACGTCAGTGACGGAGGTTCGCAGCTTCCTAGGGCTGGCAGGTTATTACAGGCGATTTGTGCAGGACTTCTCTCGCATTGCTACACCTTTGACCGGGTTGACCCGGAAGGGAGTTCGCTTCGATTGGACGGAGGGGTGTGAGCACAGTTTCCAGCAGCTACGGGCTCTACTGAATATGACACCAGTGCTATCATTTCCTTCAGGATCAGGCGGATTTGTGGTCTACTGTGATGCTTCACGAGTGGGGCTAGGGTGCGTTTTGATGCAACATGACAGGGTGATCGCGTATGCTTCGCGGCAATTAAAGAAACATGAACAGAATTACCCCACTCATGATCTGGAGATGGCTGCAGTGGTCCTTGCACTTAAGATCTGGCGACATTATCTGTATGGAGAGTCATGCCAGATATTTACTGACCATAAGAGCTTAAAGTATATATTTCAGCAGCGGGACCTGAACCTTAGACAGCGCCGATGGATGGAGTTGGTGAAGGACTACGATTGTGAGATCTTGTATCACCCGGGCAGGGCGAATGTAGTGGCGGATGCTTTGAGCAGGAGGCCCGGGGGTAGTCTATCTTGTTTGAGCGCAGTGCAGAGGCAGTCGTCGGCAGATTGGCAGATCTTATGCGACAGCCGGGTACAGTTCGAGTTTACGCCGATCGAAGGACAGATTGCGCATGTTCGTGCATGCCCACAGTTGCTTGACCATATACAGGAGGCACAGCACAGTGATGACCGCTGTTCAGAGATCAGGACACAGATGGGACAGGGCAGATTTTCCGAGTTCGTGATCGATGATCAGGGGATACTACGATTTGGAGCTAGACTGTGCGTACCAGATGCTGAGGGATTGCGGCGCGAGATTCTTGAGGAGGCACATCGATCGGTATATAGTGTTCATCCCGGTTCCACCAAGATGTACTATGACTTGAGAGGTGTTTACTGGTGGGACGGAATGAAGAGAGACATCACAGATTTTATGTCGAGATGCCTGACTTGTCAGCAAGTCAAGGCTGAGCACCAGAGGCCCGCGGGAGAGCTACAGCCGTTACCCATTCCGGAGTGGAAATGGGAACAGATATCTATGGACTTCATTGTGGGTCTACCCAGGACTAGTCGAGGGTATGACTCCATATGGGTGATCGTGGATCGTTTGACGAAAGCGGCTCACTTCGTACCGGTGAAGACGACTTTCGGGTTTGCTCAGTATGCCCAGATTTACATTGATGAGATTGTACGACTGCACGGAGTTCCAACATGTATCGTGTCCGATAGAGGCACCCAGTTTACCAGCCGGTTATGGCAGAGGCTTCAGGAGGCTTTGGGCACTCTCTTGAGTTTCAGCACAGCATTTCATCCGCAGACCGATGGACAGTCAGAGCGGACTATTCAGACTCTCGAGGACATGCTCAGAGCATGCGTATTAGACTTCGGAGGTAGCTGGGATCATCATTTGCCCTTAGTAGAGTTCTCCTACAACAACAGCTACCAGGAGACCATTCAGATGGCACTGTTTGAGGCTCTTTATGGGAGGAGATGCAGATCGCCCACCTGTTGGACGGAGCTCAGTGAGAGCAGTATCTTAGGGCCGCAGATTGTGGAGGAGACGACCGCGAAAATCCAGTTGATTCGCGATAGGATGAGAGCAGCCCAGAGTAGGCAGAGATCTTATGCGGACCGTCGTCGGCACAGACTTGAGTTTTCTGTTGGTGATCATGTTTTCTTGAGGGTCTCCCCAATGAAAGGCGGATGAGGTTTGGGAAGAAGGGGAAGCTTAGTCCCAGATATGTGGGCCCCTTCGAGATCCTCGAGCGTGTTGGTGCGGTTGTGTATCGATTAGCCCTTCCGCCCAGTTTTCCAGACGTGCACCCCGTATTTCACGTTTCGATGCTCCGCAGATATCTTCATGATCCTTCGTATGCGATTCAGCACCCGACGATCCAACTTGAGCGTGACCTTTCCTATGCAGAGCAGCCGGTGATGATCTTGGATCGACAAGTGAAGAAGTTGAGGTCAAAGGAGATACCGTCCGTCAAGGTACTTTGGCGTGGCCAGAGCGGCAAGGAGGTCACTTGGGAGACCGAGAGCGAGATGAGGAAGAGGTATACCCATCTTTTTGAAGGTGCGTATAGTTAGATTTTCAAATTCGGGGACCAAATTTCTTTAAGGGGGGTAGATTGTAACACTTTGAATTTCCGTTAGAATGTTTTTCGTGATAATTAGTAATTGTACGTGTTATTGTATATGTGTACCTAGGATTATTAGTTATTTTAGTCGGGTTTATTAGTTTTTTTAGCCGTGTTGGCAAATTGGGAAATTTTCTTTTGTAGTGTACACTTGCACACTTAGCCATTTTTGTGACTTAGGGTTTTTGGTATAACATGTTAACCATTTTCCTTCATGCATGGTTGTTATTTTCCCCACTATTTTATCCAAAACAAAACCCCATTTTATAATTCATATCCAATTAAACAATGAGGCATGGTGGTTAGGTGAAAGTTTGACCTTTAGACCCATTTTCTTCCCTTCTCTCTCTCTCTTTTCCCCACTTCAGAATTCTGCAGCATTCCAGCAGAAAAACCCCATCTTTCTCCATCTTTTCTTCTCCTTTTTCATTCTCTTTTGATCCATACACAAACCCCTATACATATCAACACATTTTCATCACAAAACCTTAGGAAAAGTGAGCTTTTGAGGTGTTTGAAGCAAAATCTGCATACTTGAGGGAAAAGCTGAGACTTTTGGTGTTTTACAAGGTTCTTAGAAGGTATTAACTCATATTAGCACTCCTTTTCCTTAAACTTGTGGTATTCTTTAGTAAAAATCTCATTTTTGTGCATTTTTAGTGATATTAAAGGATATTTGTGAAGTATATGTTAGATTGGTGTTCTCATAGTTTAGTTAGCTCCTTTAAGTGTTATTAGAGCTATTTTAACCAGGTTGTACTTCAGGTTTGCACAAAAATACCCTAAAGTTCCATTTTAGTGCAAAAGTGTGGATTTTAACTAGAAATAAGGCCCTGTAGGATCTGCTGCTACCCGAGATATTTCTGAGTGAAACTAGATGTTACTGTAGCATGTATGGGGGGTATAGAGTGCACACACCAAACCTGGGAGCCCAATTCCCAAGTGAGGCCGCCGGAATATTCATTCTGGCCGCAATTTGCGGCCAGATGGGTGAGTTGGGATTTGGGGTTTGGGCCACTGGAGTCTGCTGCTATGTGGGTTATTTTGGTATATATAGTTTTACAATATCATTTCTGTATCAAAATCTGGAGTAGAATACCCTATTTCCCGTATTTTTAATCTTTCGCGACACGCGTGATACGTGTGTATCGGTTTTGGGTTTCTGCGTATCGCGACGCGTCGGAGTGACTTCAGACGCGTAATCACACGTTTTAGCGTATCGCGCACACGCGCGCTTGGTTCACGACACGAGTTACTAGTTCGGCCTTAATGTCGTGTTTGTGTGACTTCAAGCTTATGTATGATGTATTGTGTAATTCTAGGTTCGCAGGCGAGTACGGCGGGCGCCGCGCAGAAGGGGAAACAAGTTGTTGGCTATACCTAGCGAGAGACTTCGGTGAGTAGATTTAACATCTACGGGGATATCGCCCGCATGGCGTTCTACGTCAGGGCTGATAGGACCTTATAGCTATATTCACATACATTGACTGTTCATAGCTACTATTTAGTGCATACTGCATTCCCTGCTATATGGTTATAAACTAGAAATGATAGAACACCGCACCATTACTAACGGTCCATGTTGTACGAGCACTATCCTGCATGTTACACACACACCGTTAGTAATTGTCATGACACTCACACTGTAGAATTTACATCGGATCATAATATTGTAGCTCATCTATATGTGACATGACTTGATATTCATACTTGATGCATATACCACATCGGATCATAATATTATAGCTCATCTATATGTGACATGACTTGATATTCATACTTGATGCATATACCACATCGGATCATAATATTGTAGCTCATCTATATGTGACTTGATATGATATTCATATTTGATGCACATATCATATCGGATCATTGACTTGCATATTGATTTGGATTACATGTGATTTCTGGATTTGGGAACCGTGGCTATACCAAATATGTAATCATTTAAAAACCCGGTCCTCTTGATATGATATTTCGGTGCGTCCACCATGTGTTTCCTCGGTGCTAGAGTGATATATGTGAACCCGAATCGAGGAGCTGGTTGAGGCCGATTACGGGTACATGGTGGACCCGGTATGGTACCCCGGGGCGAGAACGGTTTCGCTGTGTAGTAGACAGTGAGCCTGGCAGAGGGACTACTACCTACCGGTGATTGGTTGGACCTGACAGTTATCCGGAGGATACTGATCAGAGTCGATAGATGGATGCGGGGTGATCCGTACTATCGGAGCCGAGGGCCGATACCGCAGACGGAGCCCGTGGGCTGACCCGGACTGACGGGGCCCGATGGATGAGGATTTGCGTGTCGATGCTGGACACGAGTATTTATGATATTTGGGTGCCGATGTTGGGCACTCGGGATTCTCAGAGATTTACAGGATTTGAGGGCCGATGAGAGTGCCGGCGCCTGAGCTATTTGGGGGATCTGGGTGCATTGATGGACACCGATCATATATTCCATGTTGACATTCCGTGTAGATGTTATATTGCCCATGCTCAGCATTTATTATTGTACCTCATCCTGTAGTTATATTACCTGATAGAGCACTTGCATGATTATTGCACATACTGCTTATCGCATATTGATATCATCTGTTGGCATATGATAGAGTAGCGCAGTACGTGCATGCTCGCGATTACCTTTATATGTTATCTCTATTCACGAGTTGGCAACTCACCTCCGTTGTGCCACAGTGTTTGCAGGTTGCCCTTCGGAGTAGTCGCGGCAGGCTGCGTTTTGCATCTTTTGACACAGATACCCCCATAGTTAGTGTAGTAGCTCTTTTGCTGATAGGTGGGTTTTGTGCGGTATCTGTTTATCTTTCAGTTATGTATATTGTTGTATCTAGTATTCTCCATCTACAATGTATGTATTTGACTTAGAGACGGTGTGAGGACGATGATGTATATTATTTGTATTCTGGTGTCGAGCTCGTTGGGAGCCGACTGTACTTGCAGTTTATTCTATCTGTGATGTTCCCACTTGTGGATCTCGATCTTCGCTACGGCGTCGTATATTGTTATCTTGGTGATTGTTTACTTAGATTCCTTAACATGTTAGTAAGTACTTTCATTTAAAACTTATAACACTCTATACTTTTACTGGTTTGATTTCTGGGTTTTCGGTTCACTTAGTCGCGTTACGCCTGTAGACGTTACGTGGTTAAGTGCCGGTCACGGGCCAAACTTTGGGTCGTGACAGGCAATGAGCGAAAGGAGGGGATTCGTCTCTCCCGGTATTGGGAGTTGATGTTGCGCTATGCTCGATTGGCCATAACAGGAAATCCCTGGACAGGGTTGCTGAGATCTACTGGTAAGTGTTATCAGTAGTTTCTCGAACCGTTATGGACCTTGCATCGGCATGACTTATCAGGCTATTGGGGTCTGACGTTATACCATCCCAGGCTGCGATATGCGACATATCTGACGAAGAGACCGGACTGTCCGGTAGTTTTACTGATTGGATTCGCAGGAGTATGAGCAGGCTTGCTTGTTGATCTTCTGATCGCTTAATACCCGGGTGGTCGTTACGTTTAGCAGACCGCTTGTGGGTGTTTGATATGATCATCACCTACTGCCGGCGTATTGACGAGTCTTTAGAGTCCTACACAGACGTTTCCTGATTCATGTGAAACGATGTAGGAGCACATATGTGATATGTGCGGGACCGAGATTAATGCGCGTATGTGATACCGCATTATATTCTCGCGATATGTGATATCGGTCGGTTATATGTGATATAGCCGGGTTATCAGATCAAGTGTTGATTCAATAGATTGTTACATTTGATATTAGTCGGTTGTATGTGATATAGCCGGATTATTAAATCAAGTATTGATTTGATTATTTAATGTATAATTATATATTTGATATATTAATTTACATTAACTAATATTTGCTCACTAAACATTTCTTTTTCTCACTTGTGTGCATATAGTATATATGTGATATATATTAATGTACATTATATTGTGTCATGTTTGATGCCACAAGCAATATGGGTGTATGAGACTTACACCATGGTTATGATAATCTTAAGGTTTTATTTATTTTGGTAATTCAAAATGGATAGAATTTTGTCATGGCTAGAAGTTTGGAGAAGCTTGTTAAGCTCATTGACTTAGTCCACTAGTTTTGTTTTGCTTAAGATATTTATTAACCTAACCATTATCCTTATCCATAGTTTAGTCTCTACATGAGTTAGTGTATGACACTAACTCATCCATGGTTGCTATTCTCACCTCAAAAGTTTCATTTCTTATCTTCACTTGATCATCTTCTTCCTCATGAGAAAAAGCTTGCTAGCTTTTTTTCTAAGTGAGAAAATATTATGAGAAAATTAAATCTAAAGTGAGCCCATTTCGTACTTCATCATCCTCTACTATATTAGCCATTTAGTTTAGGGTGTTCGCTTCACTAATCTACCATTAGTGAAGAGGTAGCTGTAAGTCCATGCTACCTCTCCCGGTACTTTCGGGAATGCGGAATTTGGTAAAAAATGATTTTCTTAAAGATGGTAACATGGACCTATAACCCGGATCTTGGTTAAACATCTATCTAATATCCTAACTAAGAGATTCTAGCTACTCGGTTAGGGGGTTATACCTAGCTTGTCTTGAACTCCTTCTCTTCAAGCTCCGATGGTGGTCCGATGGCTCCTTCTCGTCGTCTCCGTACGCCGAAGATAGATCCACTTGAAAGCTCCAACCTTTAGCTCCTTCTTCGTTCTTTGAAGAAACTAGTTCACTTGGTTTGCTAAACCTAGTGAACTAGAATGAGTAGAGAGGAAATAGAATGGGATTTTATCTATGGTTCTTGATTCTCAACTCATGAGACAAGAGAAGCATAGATCAAGAGAGGGAGCAAGAGGTTGAGGGTGAGAGCAAGAGGAGAGCTCAAGAACAAGAGAGAGAATGAGCAAGAAAGAATGAGCAAGTATTTTGTCTCTCACCCTCTCATAATCCAAAGCAATGATAACTCATCATATTAACAAAAGTCTTATGTGATGGTTAGAAGCAACCACAACCATATCATTTCATGCACTCATTTTACACAAATGAGCAAGTAAACAAAAGTCTTTGCCATGAAATGATGGCTATGGTTATCATGATGGTCAACTAGTCAAGCCTAGTCAACCGGTCAACAAGTCAACAAAAGTCAACAAGTCAACAAAGTCAACAAGTCAACAAAAGTCAACAAGTCAACAACCATATCACCATAATACTTAATTAATATAATAGTTAATCACATATCATATTCTCATTAGGGTTGAGCATAAAGTCAAATAGTCAACGGTCAACTGTCAACAACCCTAATGAGAATCCGCTGCCTCTGCCTCCCTGTCAACTGTGCATACACACCCGCATCCGCGTTCCGAGGAACACGAATGCAAACTGGATAAATCCAATCCCATAAGGTACACTAGGATCTGGCTTAAACCAAAGCCCGCTAGTGTAAACTGTCCGGACACTGTACGTGCACAAGTGCACGGATGTGACCGAACCCTGTCGCAAAACCATGCGACCTGTCGCAATACCATGCGACCTCTACTCTTTTGCCTAAAGGCGAAAAGCTTTCTGTGTGGGACTCTAAAGACTCGACACTACGCTGGCAGTGGGTTTAACCACAGACCGCAAGCGGCACTAGCTGTGCGTAACGGTCCCCAGGTAATGCCGACAAGAAGACGGACGAGGCGAAACCCATCTGAACTCCTACTGAGCCTGAGTGTGACATTCTCCGTACAGTCCGGTCTGTTCGTCTGATACATCGCATGGCGGGCCTAGGGGGTGGTAAGCGTCAGTCCCCCAATAGCGGTACAAGTCGTGCCGGAGCGAAGCCCAAAACACCCTGAGATAACACTGGAAACCTACCAGTATATCTCGATTGCCCTGGCCAGGGACTACTCGTGTAATGGCTCTTCTAGACACAGCGCGATGTCAACCCCCAATACCGGGAGAGACGAATCCTGTCTAACCGTCACTGCCTCCAAGTGCTTCGGGACTGCACCCAACCACTACCTGTTTGCACGACTCCTTTGAGCCGTGGTAGGGTAGTGATCAAAGTACAGTGGGAACACACTCGAGGCGGAATGACAGTGTCAAGTCAGCGGACTAAGCTGTACTCATGTCACCTGGGAACTGATAACTGACGATAGGTATAATACCAACTAGTCAGTTCCCGACGAGTCCTGTCCAGTGTACCCGTAACCTAACGAGCACACGCATACTATCTCAAGTACGACGTACTGACGGCTGTGGGACAGACCGTCTCCCACACTGGGATGAGAAGCGCATGCGCTGGTCTACTCCGGAGTATCGATGCCCTGTCTCGATAGTCCTGCGACCAGGGACCTGCATAAGGATGTGCTTATAGATTACCTAGCCCCACTAGTGTGACGGCCATCACATCGCTGGTAATCAAGCAAAGATCCTAAGGGCTCTACTAATGTGTATAGGCGATATACAAAAATAAACACATGTACACATTGAAGTAGAAACAAACCAAGTAGCATACTACTATTTTGAGCAAGATTGTATATACAAGGTGAATATCCCAAGCATCCATTAAGTAATATACAAACCAGTATGATACAGTAATGGCCTCTAGGGCATATACACTAACAATCTCCCACTTGCACTAAGGCCATGTACTGGCGTATCGAAGACCTATCATCTCGATCAGCCGCTCGAACTGAGTCTGGGGCAGGGCCTTTGTGAATGGATCAGCAGTGTTATCTTCTGAAGCGACTCTCCGAACCTCGATCTCCTGGCGATCTACGATCTCCCTGATCAGGTGATACCGCCTCAAGATGTGCCTGGATTTCTGATGGGACCTGGGTTCCTTCGCTAAAGCTATAGCCCCGTTGTTGTCGCAATACAAAGGTATTGGATCAACAATGGACGGAACCACCTGAAGTTCTTTCAAGAACTTCCTTATCCAGACAGCTTCTTTTGCGGCATCAGATGCAGCGATATATTCCGCTTCCATCGTCGAGTCTGCAACGGTTTCTTGTTTGGAACTCTTCCAACACACCGCCCCTCCATTGAGGGTAAAGACAAAACCCGACATGGACTTGGAATCATCCTTGTCACTCTGGAAGCTGGAGTCAGCAAAGGCCTCGATCTGGAGGTCTTTTCCGCCATACACCAAGAACATCTCCTTAGTCCTTCTCAGGTACTTGAGAATGTTCTTTACCGCTATCCAGTGTTTCTCCCCAGGGTTTGACTGATACCGGCTTACCACACTCAGTGCATAAGCTACATCCGGTCTGGTACATAACATCGCATACATTATAGAGCCTACCGCAGAAGCGTAGGGTATAATAGACATGCGATCCCTCTCCAAATCAGTCTTGGGAGACATCTCTTTAGAGAGGGTGATCCCGTGACAAGCCGGTAGGTTACCGCGCTTGGAATCTTCCATACTGAATCTCTTCAGTATGGTGTCGATGTACTTGGACTGTGATAGTCCTAATATCCTCTTGGATCTGTCACGGTAGATCCGGATACCCAGAATGTATGAGGCATCACCCAGGTCTTTCATGGAGAACCTGTGTGACAAGAACCCCTTGACAGATTGTAGCATAGGAATGTCATTTCCTATTAAGAGAATGTCATCCACGTATAAAACGAGGAATACTACAGTTCTCGCTACAAATCTACTATAGATGCATGGTTCATCTGGATTTTTGATAAAGCCAAATTCTTTGACCGTCTCATCAAAGCAGATGTTCCAACTCCGCGACGCCTGCTTTAGTCCATAGATGGACTTAAGCAACTTGCACACCTTTCCGCTGCTCCCACTCTGAATGAAACCCTCCGGCTGGTCCATATAGACACACTCCTCTAAATTTCCATTTAGAAAAGCTGTCTTTACGTCCATTTGCCAGATCTCATAATCGTGGAAGGCAGCAATGGCAAGAAGGATCCGAATGGATTTCAGCATGGCTACTGGAGAAAAGGTTTCGTCATAGTCCAAGCCAGGTCTTTGACGAAAACCCTTTGCTACCAGCCTAGCTTTATAGGTCTCAACCTGTCCATCTACACCAATCTTCCTTTTGAAGATCCAATTGCATCCTATGGGTTTTACCCCGTCTGGAGCAATGTCCAACGTCCATACCTTGTTGGTGTACATGGACTCCATTTCGGTCCGCATTGCATCCAGCCATTTCACTGAGTCAACGCTCTGAACGGCCTGCTGGAAGCTAGTAGGCTCATCATAATCTATGATGCAATCCTCTCTATCCCCGTCTATGAGAAAACCATAGTATCTCTCGGGCGGATGAGTCTGCCTACTACTCCTGCGGAGCGGCGTAGGAATGTCTTGTTCTGTTGAACCCTCTGGTTCCACTAAGCTTTCAGTAACAGTCTGTGGTTCTGGAACTTCTTCCAGTTCTATTGTGCTCCCACTTATCTGGTTTTCCAAAAACTCAGTTTCCAAGAAGTAGGCATGACGAGAAACAAGGACTTTTTGTTCCTCTTCACAGTAGAAGAAATATCCTTTGAAATTCTTTGGATATCCCACAAACTTGCACTGTACTGAACGTGCCTCGAGCTTGTCCGCATGCTGCTTTTTGACAAAAGCTGGACATCCCCATGTCTTAATATGCTTAAGATAGGGTCTCTTCCCACACCACATCTCATATGGTGTAGTAGGCACGGTCTTAGTAGGAACTCGGTTCAAAAGGTATGCGGCTGATTCTAGCGCATATCCCCAGAATGATCGCGGTAACTCAGCGTTACTCATCATGGACCGCACCATATCCAATAGGGTGCGGTTCCGTCTCTCCGATACACCGTTATGTTGCGGGGTGTATGGAGGAGTAAGCTGAGAGAGAATTCCGTTCTCTTTTAAATAGTCCAGGAACTCGGCACTTAAGTATTCTCCACCTCGATCCGATCTTAGAATCTTAATACTTTTGCCGGTCTGTTTCTCTACTTCATTCTTATACTCTTGGAATTTTCCAAAGGCCTCGGACTTATGTTTCATCAAGAAGACATAACCGTACCTTGAGAAGTCATCCGTAAAAGTAATGAAGTAAGAATGTCCGCTTCGGGCATGTGTAGACATTGGACCGCACACGTCACTGTGTACAAGTCCCAAGAGCTCGCTCGCT
Organism: Agapanthus africanus; assembly: GCA_030015575.1. Lineage (NCBI taxonomy): Eukaryota > Viridiplantae > Streptophyta > Magnoliopsida > Asparagales > Amaryllidaceae > Agapanthus > Agapanthus africanus. The sequence continues at coordinate 295,563,568 of JASDDO010000029.1, forward strand.
CTTACTCCTTGTCCAGTAAACGGAGTCTTTGTCATCTTTCCTTTGAGACAAGATTGACAAGTGGCATACGATTGATATTCGAACGCATTCAAATATCCTTCTGTATGTAACTTAGTCAACCTTCTCTCATTGATGTGACCCAATCTACAATGCCATAAGAAAGTCTGATTCATTTCCGGAGACTTTCTTTTGTGTGTATTCTGGACGTTGAAAATCTGTGGTTGGTTTAACACGTATATACCATTACTCAATGTACCTGACCCAATCAAAACTTGATTAAGGTGAATGTTTACAACATTACTTACAAACGCAAATTCATAACCTTCTTTAGAAACTAAAGATACAGAAATGATATTACAAGTTGCGTTGGGTACAAAAAAGCAATTCCGCAAAACCAAAACATGTCCATCTGACATTCCCAGGTGATAGTCCCCCACGGCTTTAGCATCCATGCTAGCTCCGTTCGCAACTTTGAGGGTCATGTCACCTGCCTTCAAAACCCTACGGTTTCTCAACGCCTGCAAAGAATTACAGATATGAGATCCTGATCCGGTATCCAATACCCAGGAAGTAGAGTTTATTGAAAAACAATTTTCAATAACATACACACCTGAAGCTGAAGCTGCAACCTGCTTCAATTCCTGTGTTCTGGCCTTCCAGGCCCTGCAATCATTCTTCCAGTGTCCTTTCTTATGACAATAGAAGCATTCTTCCTTATCCACAAGCTTCCCCGCTATCTTTGTTGCTTTTGCTTTTCCCTTCGTATCCACTTTACTAACACCGCCCCTTGGTTTGGCGGGGGCCTTCTTCTTCTTTCCCTTGGCTTTCGCCTTGGACCTAGAAGAAGATGATCCTCCTACAAACAAAGTGGATGTATCCCTACCTTTCTGTAGGGTGCCCTCTGCGCTCCTCAGCATGTTGAGGAGCTCTGAAAGTTCAACCTCTTTTTCTTATAAGTTGAAGTTCAGTATAAACTGGGCGTAAGTGGAAGGAAGGGACTGGAGAACTATATCCGTATATAGCTCACTCTCCAATGTGATCCCTAGGTCAGCGAGCTCCTCAATGTAGCCGATCATCTTTAGCACGTGCTCGGCTACTGATGATCCGACGGCCATTCTTGTCGAAAATAACTTCTTCGACACTTCGTATCTTGCGATACGAGATTGCTCTCCATACAGTTCTTTTGTATGAAGCAATATGGATTCCATGTCCATATTCTCATGCCTCCTCTGATGTTCGTTGTCCATCGAGGCAAGCAGGAGGCACTTGGCCTTCGCGCTATCAATCTCCCAAGTCTTGCGGATTTCCTTATCCGCGACACTAGAAGTTGGACCAGGGACAGGGGGAGCTTTGGTGGTAAGAAGATACCCCAGCTTGTCATAAGTGATTGCTATCTTGACATTCCTGAGCCAATCTTTGTAGTTTGGCCCTGTCAGTTTGTTTTTATCTAGGAGTAACTTAAGTCCATTCATGTTGATTGGTCGCTGCAATTAGGAGAGAGAAGAAGAAACACTCAGCATGATGCTCTTGCAAGTTTAGAGTGGTTTTTAGTTTGTCTAAACAGGATGCCTCCCACTGTTTCTCGAATCCCTCCTCAAACCATAAAGGAAGAATCAGTCAGGATCAATCCCACCGTACAATACTTGCTTAACCGTTCAGCCAGGCCGGTGTCGGTACTTCGAGGGAGGTTTTCCAACGCTTTCGCGAAGTTCTTTAATTAAAGAACCTCTTTTCCCTGGGGGCGTAGCCCCGCTAACACCTTTCTAGGCACCTACTAGGTTTATAGCATTGATCGTTAAGTGAGAAATTTCCCGAGGAGTAGCATATACTCACAGTAGGATCGGGATCCAAATATCATCGCGTGACGAAACTGAAGGAATCCTACCAGAATCATCACACTCCAAATGGTATGCAAATCTAGCAAGTTTCAGTACTTATGAAACTCCCGATGTGGATTTTTGCCCCATGCTCTTATGACCTTGACTTTGTCCAACAAATCATAAGTCACATGTCAAGTTCTGCCCGTCGTTCTCCAGGTTAATTTGAATCCACCCGCACCTACCCTTGACTTTGGCCAACAAGGCAGTACGACTGTTCCAAACCAACGCATCTATCTATGCTGCACATGAATACCCAATAGCTACCAATCACTGTGCCTTGACTTTGGCCAACAAACACAGCTTGAATACTATTGACTATTCATGTGAAACGACGGAGGGCTACGGATGGTTTTGGCAAAACCGTGAACGTAGTGAACTTGATTTGGTCGATGGAACGAGATAGCTTTTAAAAGGAGTGGCTCAAGCTCCGCATTTAAAAGTTGTTTTGAAAAGAACCGAGTGGTTTTTCGAAAGTGTTCCAACGACTTTAACTTGGTTTATTATCTTGCATTAGTTCTTTTAATGCGTGATATTCTTGCATTAGTTCTTTTAATGCGTCCCATCATTTAAATCTACCATTGCAGAAAACAACCAAAATATGACGTACGCTTATGCCATTGGCATTCGCCACTGCGCCCCGTCATTACCCGTTAGGTTACTTAACTAACGACAGAGCGGGGGCTGGGCTAGCGCGTCTGTAAAACATAAGCAACGCCTAAATAATATCATATATAGATATACTGCAATGATAAACATTTCAGATCACAGATAAATACATTGGATATACTAGCAATCTGTAATTTGTACGAGCCTGTAACAAAAACAGATAACACGGTCGCGGTGAATAGCCAATACCCCACCCAAGACCCCTACGGGTGCGGCAAACTACCCGCCAAGTACCCGAAGCTTAGTAACCTCCCTCATCTCCATGAGTAGGCCACTCGACACTTCGGCATACCCGGTAGTTTGTGCACCCCCTCCATGGGTCTATCCTAGGAGCAAAAATAGTAAAAAGAAATTATACAATGACGGCTACAACCCCGACCCGGTTGTGCGGCCATACAAATAATTATTACATCAATTTACAAATTTACAAGAATTGAAAGAAAAGAAAACTCTCGTCTCACAACCCCCGGCTATTCACCCGCGACAATCCAACATATTTATATACACATTCCAGCACAATACAGATCACAGATTTGTATAACCCCCACTAATCGACATATAGCGATTAGTAGACGTTCAATACAAATATCACATTACAGAAAACCCGTTAGCTCAAGTCTTTTAGAAGTTCGATCAAAAATACGGATTTTCGGGACCCCAAAATAAAATTTTCGTTCTGGAAAATCTGGGTTGAAAATATATATTCTAAAAATCCCAAAATACCCCAATGACCAAACTGCAGAAAAGAAAACCGTTGAACGAGTCAACTCGGCCGCGTTTCTGCGGCGGGAGCGTGCTCCCGCCGCGGAAGCGCGGCGCTTTGATCGTTTCAGCGGCCCAAATTTTTGCAGTATCTTTAAAAATGCCTGAGTCGATTTTTGGTGTTTTTCAAAAAAGTTTTCCAGCACTTTTAAAATCGACAGAAAGTTTAAAATTCCGGGGTTCGTTTCGGGACTTTTTCGTTGATCGATCTTCTAGTTACTTGCTAACATGTTAGATAGAGTTTAATTAGGCTCAAATACCACTGTAAGTCCATGCTACCTCTCCCGGTACTTTCGGGAATGCGGAATTTGGTAAAAAACGATTTTCTTAAAGATGGTAACATGGACCTATAACCCGGATCTTGGTTAAACATCTATCTAACATCCTAACTAAGAGATTCTAGCTACTCGGTTAGGGGGTTATACCTAGCTTGTCTTGAACTCCTTCTCTTCAAGCTCCGATGGTGGTCCGATGGCTCCTTCTCGTCGTCTCCGTACGCCGAAGATAGATCCACTTGAAAGCTCCAACCTTTAGCTCCTTCTTCGTTCTTTGAAGAAACTAGTTCACTTGGTTTGCTAAACCTGGTGAACTAGAATGAGTAGAGAGGAAATAGAATGGGATTTTATCTATGGTTCTTGATTCTCAACTCATGAGACAAGAGAAGCATAGATCAAGAGAGGGAGCAAGAGGTTGAGGGTGAGAGCAAGAGGAGAGCTCAAGAACAAGAGAGAGAATGAGCAAGAAAGAATGAGCAAGTATTTTGTCTCTCACCCTCTCATAATCCAAAGCAATGATAACTCATCATATTAACAAAAGTCTTATGTGATGGTTAGAAGCAACCACAACCATATCATTTCATGCACTCATTTTACACAAATGAGCAAGTAAACAAAAGTCTTTGCCATGAAATGATGGCTATGGTTATCATGATGGTCAACTAGTCAAGCCTAGTCAACCGGTCAACAAGTCAACAAAAGTCAACAAGTCAACAAAGTCAACAAGTCAACAAAAGTCAACAAGTCAACAACCATATCACCATAATACTTAATTAATATAATAGTTAATCACATATCATATTCTCATTAGGGTTGAGCATAAAGTCAAATAGTCAACGGTCAACTGTCAACAACCCTAATGAGAATCCGCTGCCTCTGCCTCCCTGTCAACTGTGCATACACACCCGCATCCGCGTTCCGAGGAACACGAATGCAAACTGGATAAATCCAATCCCATAAGGTACACTAGGATCTGGCTTAAACCAAAGCCCGCTAGTGTAAACTGTCCGGACACTGTACGTGCACAAGTGCACGGATGTGACCGAACCCTGTCGCAAAACCATGCGACCTGTCGCAATACCATGCGACCTCTACTCTTTTGCCTAAAGGCGAAAAGCTTTCTGTGTGGGACTCTAAAGACTCGACACTACGCTGGCAGTGGGTTTAACCACAGACCGCAAGCGGCACTAGCTGTGCGTAACGGTCCCCAGGTAATGCCGATAAGAAGACGGACGAGGCGAAACCCATCTGAACTCCTACTGAGCCTGAGTGTGACATTCTCCGTACAGTCCGGTCTGTTCGTCTGATACATCGCATGGCGGGCCTAGGGGGTGGTAAGCGTCAGTCCCCCAATAGCGGTACAAGTCGTGCCGGAGCGAAGCCCAAAACACCCTGAGATAACACTGGAAACCTACCAGTATATCTCGATTGCCCTGGCCAGGGACTACTCGTGTAATGGCTCTCCTAGACACAGCGCGATGTCAACCCCCAATACCGGGAGAGACGAATCCTGTCTAACCGTCACTGCCTCCAAGTGCTTCGGGACTGCACCCAACCACTACCTGTTTGCACGACTCCTTTGAGCCGTGGTAGGGTAGTGATCAAAGTACAGTGGGAACACACTCGAGGCGGAATGACAGTGTCAAGTCAGCGGACTAAGCTGTACTCATGTCACCTGGGAACTGATAACTGACGATAGGTATAATACCAACTAGTCAGTTCCCGACGAGTCCTGTCCAGTATACCCGTAACCTAACGAGCACCCGCATACTATCTCAAGTACGACGTACTGACGGCTGTGGGACAGACCGTCTCCCATACTGGGATGAGAAGCGCATGCGCTGGTCTACTCCGGAGTATCGATGCCCTGTCTCGATAGTCCTGCGACCAGGGACCTGCATAATGATGTGCTTATAGATTACCCAGCCCCACTAGTGTGACGGCCATCACATCGCTGGTAATCAAGCAAAGATCCTAAGGGCTCTACTAATGTGTATAGGCGATATACAAAAATAAACACATGTACACATTGAAGTAGAAACAAACCAAGTAGCATACTACTATTTTGAGCAAGATTGTATATACAAGGTGAATATCCCAAGCATCCATTAAGTAATATACAAACCAGTATGATACAGTAATGGCCTCTAGGGCATATACACTAACAATCTCCCACTTGCACTAAGGCCATGTACTGGCGTATCGAAGACCTATCATCTCGATCAGCCGCTCGAACTGAGTCTGGGGCAGGGCCTTGGTGAATGGATCAGCAGTGTTATCTTCTGAAGCGACTCTCCGAACCTCGATCTCCTGGCGATCTACGATCTCCCTGATCAGGTGATACCGCCTCAAGATGTGTCTGGATTTCTGATGGGACCTGGGTTCCTTCGCTAAAGCTATAGCCCCGTTGTTGTCGCAATACAAAGGTATTGGATCAACAATGGACGGAACCACCTGAAGTTCTTTCAAGAACTTCCTTATCCAGACAGCTTCTTTTGCGGCATCAGATGCAGCGATGTATTCCGCTTCCATCGTCGAGTCTGCAACGGTTTCTTGTTTGGAACTCTTCCAACACACCGCCCCTCCATTGAGGGTAAAGACAAAACCCGACATGGACTTGGAATCATCCTTGTCACTCTGGAAGCTGGAGTCAGCAAAGGCCGCGATCTGGAGGTCTTTTCCGCCATACACCAAGAACATCTCCTTAGTCCTTCTCAGGTACTTGAGAATGTTCTTTACCGCTATCCAGTGTTTCTCCCCAGGGTTTGACTGATACCGGCTTACCACACTCAGTGCATAAGCTACATCCGGTCTGGTACATAACATCGCATACATTATAGAGCCTACCGCAGAAGCGTAGGGTATAATAGACATGTGATCCCTCTCCAAATCAGTCTTGGGAGACATCTCTTTAGAGAGGGTGATCCCGTGACAAGCCGGTAGGTTACCGCGCTTGAAATCTTCCATACTGAATCTCTTCAGTATGGTGTCGATGTACCTGGACTGTGATAGTCCTAATATCCTCTTGGATCTGTCACGGTAGATCCGGATACCCAGAATGTATGAGGCATCACCCAGGTCTTTCATGGAGAACCTGTGTGACAAGAACCCCTTGACAGATTGTAGCATAGGAATGTCATTTCCTATTAAGAGAATGTCATCCACGTATAAAACGAGGAATACTACAGTTCTCGCTATAAATCTACTATAGGTGCATGGTTCATCTGGATTTTTGATAAAGCCAAATTCTTTGACCGTCTCATCAAAGCAGATGTTCCAACTCCGCGACGCCTGCTTTAGTCCATAGATGGACTTAAGCAACTTGCACACCTTTCCGCTGCTCCCACTCTGAATGAAACCCTCCGGCTGGTCCATATAGACACACTCCTCTAAATTTCCATTTAGAAAAGCTGTCTTTACGTCCATTTGCCAGATCTCATAATCGTGGAAGGCAGCAATGGCAAGAAGGATCCGAATGGATTTCAGCATGGCTACTGGAGAAAAGGTTTCGTCATAGTCCAAGCCAGGTCTTTGACGAAAACCCTTTGCTACCAGCCTAGCTTTATAGGTCTCAACCTGTCCATCTACACCAATCTTCCTTTTGAAGATCCACTTGCATCCTACGGGTTTTACCCCGTCTGGAGCAATGTCCAACGTCCATACCTTGTTGGTGTACATGGACTCCATTTCGGTACGCATTGCATCCAGCCATTTCACTGAGTCAACGCTCTGAACGGCCTGCTGGAAGCTAGTAGGCTCATCATAATCTATGATGCAATCCTCTCTATCCCCGTCTATGAGAAAACCGTAGTATCTCTCGGGCGGATGAGTCTGCCTACTACTCCTGCAGAGCGGCGTAGGAATGTCTTGTTCTGTTGAACCCTCTGGTTCCACTAAGCTTTCAGTAACAGTCTGTGGTTCTGGAACTTCTTCCAGTTCTATTGTGCTCCCACTTATCTGGTTTTCCAAAAACTCAGTTTCCAAGAAGTAGGCATGACGAGAAACAAGGACTTTTTGTTCCTCTTCACAGTAGAAGAAATATCATTTGGAATTCTTTGGATATCCCACAAACTTGTACTGTACTGAGCGTGCCTCGAGCTTGTCCGCATGCTGCTTTTTGACAAAAGCTGGACATCCCCATGTCTTAATATGCTTAAGATAGGGTCTCTTCCCACACCACATCTCATATGGTGTAGTAGGCACGGTCTTAGTAGGAACTCGGTTCAAAAGGTATGCGGCTGATTCTAGCGCATATCCCCAGAATGATCGCGGTAACTCAGCGTTACTCATCATGGACCGCACCATATCCAATAGGGTGCGGTTCCGTCTCTCCGATACACCGTTATGTTGCGGGGTGTATGGAGGAGTAAGCTGAGAGAGAATTCCGTTCTCTTTTAAATAGTCCAGGAACTCGGCACTTAAGTATTCTCCACCTCGATCCGATCTTAGAATCTTAATACTTTTGCCGGTCTGTTTCTCTACTTCATTCTTATACTCCTGGAATTTTCCAAAGGCCTCGGACTTATGTTTCATCAAGAAAACATAACCGTACCTTGAGAAGTCATCCGTAAAAGTAATGAAGTAAGAATGTCCGCTTCGGGCATGTGTAGACATTGGACCGCACACGTCACTGTGTACGAGTCCCAAGAGCTCGCTCGCTCTTACTCCTTGTCCAGTAAACAGAGTCTTTGTCATCTTTCCTTTGAGACAAGATTGACAAGTGGCATACGATTGATATTCGAACGCATTCAAATATCCTTCTGTATGTAACTTAGTCAACCTTCTCTCATTGATGTGACCCAATCTACAATGCCATAAGAAAGTCTGATTCATTTCCGGAGACTTTCTTTTGTGTGTATTCTGGACGTTGAAAATCTGTGGTTGGTTTAACACGTATATACCATTACTCAATGTACCTGACCCAATCAAAACTTGATTAAGGTGAATGTTTACAACATTACTTACAAACGCAAATTCATAACCTTCTTTAGAAACTAAAGATACAGAAATGATATTACAAGTTGCGTTGGGTACAAAAAAGCAATTACGCAAAACCAAAACATGTCCATCTGACATTCCCAGGTGATAGTCCCCCACGGCTTTAGCATCCATGCTAGCTCCGTTCACAACTTTGAGGGTCATGTCACCTGCCTTCAAAACCCTACGGTTTCTCAACGCCTGCAAAGAATTACAGATATGAGATCCTGATCCGGTATCCAATACCCAGGAAGTAGAGTTTATTGAAAGACAATTTTCAATAACATACACACCTGAAGCTGAAGCTGCAACCTGCTTCAATTCCTGTGTTCTGGCCTTCCAGGCCCTGCAATCATTCTTCCAGTGTCCTTTCTTATGACAATAGAAGCATTCTTCCTTATCCACAAGCTTCCCTGCTATCTTTGTTGCTTTTGCTTTTCCCTTCGTATCCACTTTACTAACACCGCCCCTTGGTTTGGCGGGGGCCTTCTTCTTCTTTCCCTTGGCTTTCGCCTTGGACCTAGAAGAAGATGATCCTCCTACAAACAAAGTGGATGTATCCCTACCTTTCTGTAGGGTGCCCTCTGCGCTCCTCAGCATGTTGAGGAGCTCTGAAAGTTCAACCTCTTTTTCTTGTAAATGGTATCAGAGCCAAGCTAGAGAATTAGACGATATTTGTAGAATTACGAAACCGAAACAACTCCGAAACACCCGATACACATTCTTAGTTTCTGTCGAATTTTAAATGGCCTCTAAAAATTTTTTTAGCAAGTGCAGAATGTTGTATGTGATATAACATGAACACCATACAAATTTGAAGCAAAACCACCTTTTTCTGGCCAGCCACAAGGCAAAATCCGAGCTCTCGGTTTTCTTGAAGGGTTTTGGGTTCAAATTTTTAGGGTGTTCCAGTCTCTGGGGTTTGGTGTTTCACGTGTTGCTTGTTTTTGCTAAATTTGCATGTGATGTTAACTTTCTGCAAAGGCAATTTGGAGTGTTTCGTAGTCGTAATTCTAACATGTATTCGGGTTATTTAGACGGCGTTAAAAAGTTCGAACGGATATCAATAACCCATATTTTCCCTCGCTGGAAATTTTCCAAGAGTTGGATTTTTTCAAAGTTTAAAATCTTCAGAAAATCATGCAAGCGATTCTGTAGACCCTCTAGAAGAATGATACCCAAACTCGACTTTTTGGATCGCGGAACCGTGGATACTCTAAGGTTTGCGGCAGTTCCGCGGCGACATGAGTGAGGCATCGGTCGGCCCTTCTATGGATGGTTCATAGGAGCTGTGACATGTTCTGGGTACTTTTTGAACTCCGCTCAAGTGTTGAACTCTTTGGGAAAGTTTAGGTGTTTGTTTATTCGATCGAAAAGTTTAACATGGTCTAGATATCTGTGATTGTGATACAATATTTGGAATCCACATAATTAGTTATGAGATAACTAGTTTGAATTTTATAAATCTAGCAGTTTAGTCTCATTTGATCGGTTGCCACGGAATTTTGATGTGGATCAAAAGTCCGTCATAATTACGTAGTGTACGCGGATACTCGCCGGGTAACCTTACTAGATAGCCGCACCCCATAGCCCCGACCAAGTGACTGTAGGAGAAACCCGTCGCCAAAAGCATCCGTTCGGGTGCTCACGGCCGCGGTGTTCCGCCTAAGTGCACTTCGTCGATGGCATCGGGGGTGCGGCCGTCTACTAAAGTTTCCGACGAGCATTCGATCAGATTATCGGGAATCTTGTTGAATTACCCCACAGGTTATTGGAAAGTGTTTCCAATATCAAGACTAAAATGCGGGGTTTATAATTGTTAGGCATGTGATGTCTAAGGAATTCATTTTGTTGGGTATGAAATCCAAAGTATGTGATACATTGGGTTTATGATGTCTAAGGTGGTTGCGGATTCCAATTATTGTAGTTTTTCACTTTCTTTTCTGTGACCGTAAGTGTAATATGTGGTGTATCGCCGGTTTCGTTGCTATATGTCAACGACAATTGGGATACGCATATTTACTTACGTTGATGACATGTGATGTTATGTGTTGCTGTGATATGTTATATTGGATCATCGTGTTTTAAATAGCCAAGGGTTTTTATGTGAGATGAAAGTTTTTCATTTTCATTCATGTAAAAGTTTGTATGTAATATTCTTTTATTGGGGCACTTCTGGGTTGAGGATGATGTCACCATTTGATATATATTATTTACTTTTCCGCATTAGGATAGACCCAAGGCGGAGAGCACAAGTAACCGGGTTCTAGGATCCGGTAGGAGACCATCTCGAGGAGTCGAGATCGGGTCTCCTAACTCTAGAATTGGTAGAGTTGATTTCCGCTCTCGTAGGGGTCTAGGGATGTGGGTTTGGCTATTCATCGCGATCGTGGTGTAGGGTTACTAGGAAAAGTCATAAGGGTCTATAAGGCATCAACCATGCCCGATTTAAAATTTAGACGTGTCGAACAACCCAAAGCAAGGATCTTTGTTAGATTATTAGGGTTAAACATGCAAGTAAACACCTTTACATCTAAGAGAGAGGGATTACAACCTTTGTAGTCCGCTGCTTCGCTTCATAAGCTCCGAGTAGTAGTCCCTTTGCCGCGATCCATGATCTTCCGGACTCAAGAGAGGCTCCACAACCCGAATGATTCATGCTTGCTTGAAGTCTTCCTTTTCGAAGATGATCTACCTTGAAGTTTCTTTAACTCAAGCTCTCACTTCTCTAATCAAGTATTAGAGAAGAGAACACCCTAATCTAAGTAGCTAGAATAGATGAGGATGATGAAGTAGGAATTTAGCACTCTTTTGTTTTCATAATCTCACACTAATCCATCACAAAAGAAAAACCTAGAAACCTTTTCAAAAGCTCAAGAAAGAAGAAGAACAATCATTCCTTTTGTGATGAATAATGAATTGTTATTATCATTACAATTGCAACCATGGTTAAGTCAAGAAAGACTTAACCATTGTAGAGATTTAACTAGGTTAAAGGGTGTGGGTTGGGTTAGGAAAATATCAACAAAAATATCAACACATAATATCTTTGCAAGAAACAAAACAAAAGCTTCTAGAAGTTTCTAGAAAAGATTAACCCAAATCAAACCCTAACCATATTTAATCTTCACTAATTAAGTTGCATTTGTAAACATAACTTGTATTCCGACCGAATACAAATGCAATGAGACAAAATCTACACTGTATAATACTAGGATCCGGCTTAAACCAAAGCCCGCTAGTATTATCCGTCCGAACCATAACACGTGCACAAGTGCACGCGTACGTTCGAACCCTGCCATAAATCCATACGGCCTCTACAACGTTATGCCCGAAACTTGAGAAACTGTCTGTGGGGGACTCTAAAGACTCGTCAATACTTTGGCTGTGGATTTAACAACTAGCACGTCAGAGGTACTAGCTGTACGTAACGGGCTACCGGGTATTTACCAAAAGGGAGGTCGATGAGCGAACTCATCCTGACACCCTACTGAGCCTGTCAGTGACAATATCCATACAGTCCGGTCCGTTCGTCTATGAGCATCGCATGGCGGGCCTACGGGGTTGGTAAAAGTCAGACCCCCAAAAGCGGTACAAGTCGTGTCGAAGTGTAGCCCAGAACATCCTGAGATACTACTGGAATACCTACCAGTAAATCTCCTGCCTTGGCCAAGGACTTCATGTAATGGCTCTCCTAGACACAGCGCGACCTCACCCCCAATACCGGGAGAGACGAACCCTTGCCGATCCGCTCACTGCCTCCATATGGCTCGAGACTGTACCCAACTAAAACCTGTTTGCACGACTCCTTTGAGCCGTGGTAGGGTAGTAATCAAAGCACAGTAGGAACTCACACGAGACAAATGACGATCTCAGGTCGATGAACTAACCTGTACACATGTCACCAGGGAACTGCCATCTGACGTCAGGTATAATACCAACTAGCATGTTCCCGGCGAGTCCTGTCCGGTGTACTCATAACCCAATAAGCACCTGTATACATCTTAGGTGAACCAACTGACACCAGTGGCTTGTGAGATCGGCCACCGCCTCTCGTCGGGGTCTCGACTGTATACACTAGTCTACTCTGGAGTATCGATGCCCTGCCTCGAAACTCCCACGACTAGGGACCACTTTAAGGATGTGCTTATAGAGCCCAGCTCCTACGTATATGATCGCCATCATACTGCCGGTAGTCAAGTAAGAATCCTAAGGGTTGTATCAATGTGTAATAGCGACCTATAAGGTCACCTAAAGCAGTACACGATGATAAAGATAAACCAGATAGTATACTATCATCTTGAGTAAGACTGTCCTACCGGCATAGGTCCTCCCTCAATCATTGCAATCACGTGCCTGTGATCCAATAATTGACTCTGAGGGCACTATATCCAACAATCTCCCACTTGCACTCAAGGCTAATTATTGCGATGTCGCATACTCACAGCCCGTGTGATACCGAACACCCAACTCCTCTACTAATCAGTCTCACAAAGCCCGTTTGCGAAACTACTGTGTTCGAGGAATAGCCTCAGTGAGTGGATCCGCCCTGATATTTCTTTCTATGTCTTTCTTTATCTCAAGTTCGCGGAGAAAGGCATCTCCCGAAATGAGCAATACCTGTCTTAGAATATGTATGGATATCTGATGGGACCTAGTTCATAAATGAACTCTAAATCCAAACTTCTTAGACTGTATCGTCAACCAAATTTAATCAGTATCCTGCGCCATGCCTCTCTCAGTATCCGCTTGGACCACCTGTCCAAAATACTGCCCCTCGTCAGAGGGAAAACTATAACTCTGACAGCCACTCTGTCATCCAGGTCACCTTGGAAGCCTGGAATGATAACTGTCCACCGAAAGAGGCTGCCGTTATCATTTCCCTAGAACATCCACTTATGTTCTAAAACTGCTTCCGAATGTTTCTCCAGGATAGGATCAATATCAACTTATTACATCTACTGCAAAAACAACGTCTGGTGTGGTACTTGACATCTCATGATTGGCTCAATTGCCTAAGCAAGTGATCTGCCAATCATGCACATCCCTCTCCCCTTTAGTCTGTAAGACACCTTCAGAGTGGGTGACCCCATCACCTGCAGTATACTACCGTGCCAGGAGTCGTCCATTCTAAAAACACCTTTAGAATGCTGTCTAAGTACCCAGATTGGGAAACTACCCAAATCTAGATCTAAAACCATAGATCTAGTAACCAGAATGTCTGATATTAAATCTATATCCTATGTGGAGGAACCTCTGTGTGACAACCAAAGTACAACCGATCGTAGTATAGGAATTTCACTTCCTACTCTGTGTATGTCATCCAAATACCAGGACATCACACCCTACTACCTTCTTAACAGATCCATCCTCTATTCTGATGAAGTCAAACCTATGACTATCATATCAGAAATAGATAATCTATCTCCGCTATATTCTGCTTTAGTCCATAAATAGACATAAGCTACTTGTCCATTATGCTTCCGCTGCTCCCACTGGCTACGACAACCCTCTGGCAGAGTCATATACACGTATACTTCTAAAGCTAGCTTAGAACGACGCTATACTCATCCTCTTGCCGGGTCTCACAGTCTAGAACAATAGTAATGGCAAGTCTGGGTAAACAAGAACCTCCCTGTCACCGTCCTTGAGTATACCAAAGTATCTCTCGAGTGCCAGAGGTTACCCACCTTATCTGCGGAGTGGCCAATAGAATGTCAATCCAGATTGAATCTTTAGGTTCTTATCAAATTTTCAGTAATCGTTTGCGGTTCTGGAATCACTTCCAGTTCTACCATACTCCCACTACTGTTTTCTGAAAAAAATCCATTTTACTAAAACTGTGGCGAGTCAAGAACAATATCACTATTGATCTTCCAGATGGTAGAAAGTTAACCATCGTCATAGCCCGGGTCAACCCACAAACTGCCATTATGGAAACATGCCTTGAGTTATCCAGAGTCTGGTTTTAAGCATAAGCCGGACAACTCCCCGTACCTTAATATCGTTAAGATATGAACTGTTCTATATCCAATATAGAAACAGAGGCACTAATTTAATTGGAACCAGATTCAAATCATGCAGCTGTCTCCAGTGCATGTCAACTAAATGGAGAGAGGCCGATCAGCATTACTCAACTTAGGAGTGCTTCCAATTATGAGTAACCTGAAAGAGAAGCAAATTCTCTTAATCATTACTATTAACTGAATACCATACACAAGTATCTACATCTTCGATCACCTTGAAGAATCCTGATACTCGCAACGCCTGGTTCTCTACTTTATTCTTATACCTATAACTTCTCAAAACTTAGACCTTGCATTTCTACGAAACACATGTCTAAGAACTAGAGAAATCACAAGTAAACAGAATATAGTACGAGTACCAACCCCTCTGTCCTCATGGACACTGGACAATATACAACACTCTGTATAAGTCCCCTGGGTCTAATGACTTATTCCCTGTGTGTCGTAGGTTGAAAACTGTACCATGGTTATGAAGAATTACACCGCTGTTGAATGCTCCTTACCTAATCATCAACTGATATAGGTAAATATCATAGACATAATTCAAAAAGTTATATCTTACTTTATAAAAGTAAACGTACAAATATATAAATTTGAAATTGGTGCATAACAACGGATATTCAAAACCAAATATCTGCCGTCCGGCAAACAACCCAGGCGATTTCCTCAAAATATCACCAATTACAACGAATCGCGATATAATGAGGATGATCACCCAATTCCCAATAACTTACTTCCACTCATCATCTGTAAAACTATACAGATGTGAGAATCAAACCTGGTAAATACATACCCTGGAGCAAGTGTCTAATTGGGAAATCAGTTTTCTATTAACAGTACACAGTGAAACTGAAACATGTAAATGTTTCGAAGGGGTATTCGGGTATTCCTAGTAATGCCTCTTCCATTATCAGATTCACAACTATAACCGTATATTTCTTCGCCATCTCTCAAAATCCCTTTATATGTCTTTAGTCATTACCTTCTGTACACCCTCTTAGGCTAAATGGTTCTCTTCCTTCCCTACCGTTCGGCACCAGCCTATGGTTTGGAAGAAGACTATCCAATAAGCATAATGGGTGTACTCTCCTAATCCTAGGAGCACTCGCAACCCGAGAGAAGGTAAAGATAAAAGACAACTGAATAAAACCTTATTCCTATTTCTCCTGAACCAGAATCCATCCCCGAACTGGAACAAGTTCCTTCGAGTTCGTATATAACCATACGATGGAGTATCCAATAAACTGTGGATCTTCGTAGTAATACGGGGTGTTCCGGAGAAATACAAAGGTGATGTAGGATTGGCGAAGAAATACTTGGTTTGGTCGTGAAAAGCAGTTGCAATTTACTTTGCCCTCTTACTAATCCCTTTATTTGTATTTACTTAATACCTTCTGTACACCTTTTAGGCTAAATGGTTTTCTTCATTCCCTACCTTTCCGCACCTGCCTATGGTTTGGAAGAATACTATCCAATAAGCGTAATAGGTGTACTGTCCTTATCCAAGGAGCACTCGCAACCTGAGAGAAGGTAGAAGGAAAAGACAACTGAATAGTCCTATTCGTTTTCTCCAGAACTGGAAACCATCCTCGAATCTGGAACAAGTTCCTTCGAGTTCGTATATAACCATACGATGGTTTATCCAATGGAAGTGGATGTTCGTAGTAATACGGGGTGTTCTGGAGAAAAGGGTAAAAGTAGGAGTAGCAATGAGGTATGCAACTCTGACAATCCAAAGCCAGTGTTTTAAGAAGGTTCGGTCAACTTGGTCACTGAGTCATAATCTAGGGTCGGGCCATGGTCGCTGCCAAAGAGAGAGAGAAAAGAAACACTCCGCGTGCACTCTAACCTAGATCAGAATGGTTACCAATTTATCTAATCAGGAAACCTCCCACTGTATCGTCAAATTCTCCTCCAAACCTGAAAGAAGAATTAGTCGGGATCACCCGAGGAGTAAACCAACTCATCAGTAGGAATCGGGATCCAACTATTATCACATGATAACGTGATGGAATCCACTCACGTTATCACACTCCAAAAGGTATGCGCATGCCTGGCAAGTTTCAGTTTCTTTAGAAACTCCCGATGTGATTTTTACCCCATGCTCTTATGACCTTGACTTTGGCCAACAAATCATAAATCACATGTCAAGTTCTACCCGTCATTATCCAGGTTGATTTGAACCCACCCGTACCTGCCCTTGACTTTGGCCAACAAAGCAGTACGACTGTCCCAAACCAATGCATCTATCTATGCAACAGAAAAGTAACAAATAGCTACCATACACCATGCCTTGACTTTGGCCAACAAACATAGCATGAATACTAAGTGCTACATGTCTGAAATGACGGAGGGCTACGAATGGTTTTTGGCAAAAAACGTTTAACGTAATGAACTTGATATCGTTGAAGGAACCGGATAGCTTTTTATAAAAATATGGTGACGAAAACCTTTGCTAAAGAGGTCACTCCCGGTGAAGGGATCTCGGCTCTTTCCCCGTAGAATGAGGTGCAGGATATTCCAACTGAATACCACGATGCAAAGCAAAAAGTAATCGACTATAGTGAAGTTATTACCCTGACGCAAACTTCTGTCCAAGGGGTCACTCCCGGTGAAGGGATCTCGGCCCTTGCCTCGTCGAATGAGCTGCTGGATATTCATAACCGAATACCACTGTGCAAAACAAAAGAGAACGTCCTTGCAATAACAGCTTTTTGAAAATTGTTCCAACAACATCAAACAGGTTTGTTTAGCTTGCATTGATCCGAATCAATGCAGTCCCATCAATTGATCACACCACAAAAGAACGAAAATATGATGTACGTATATGCCATCCGCATTCTTCACTGGGTCCCGTCATCACCCGTTAGGTTACTTAACTAACGACAGAGCAGGGACTGGACTAGCACGGATGCAAAACATATACAGCATCTACTAGTATATATATCAATATATAATATTCGCTCAAGGCGTGATAAAATGCAACATCACTGAAATGTAATAAGCATCACAGAACAATACAGATAATCTGGGATCCCCGGGTTTCATAGAGCCGCTACTAAAACCCGACGTTCCCCTGGTCGTGTGGATAGCCTGTGCAATGAAATCCTAGACCCCTACGGGCGCGGCAAGTTACCCGTCAAAACCTGAAGCGAGGCAGCCCCCTTCAACAACGTGAATGGACCACCCAGCACTTCACGGAATCCGGTAACTTGAGCACCCCTCCTTGGGTTAACCTGTACCCCCTATGAGTGCAGCGAATAGCCCGCCAATTCTAGAGTGAAGCCCCCTCCATCTCAAAGCCATGAGATGTGGGCCCGTTGCCCTCTAGAACCCGGCTACCCATGCACCCCTCCGCGGGGTAATCCTAGTACAGAAAGTAAAAATATATACAACGGGTACATCAACCTCAGCCCGGTCGTACCCCAAAAGAATAATATACAAACAGGCAGTGACGGCAGTCCACATGTCGGACGCTCGCCCCGCAATATTAAATGTACAAACAACCAAACTGTACTACCATTGCATCCAGGCTATCCACCACGACAAATCCGCAACATCACAGAACAACACAGAACATCAACATGAATGTCACGTTCGCAAATCCGTCTAAAAGGGCTATAGCAATTAGACAGGATTTACCGATCAAATGACATTCACGGTCGCAGATATAATGTAAAAACTGTGAACTAACATGTTTAAAATTTTCGATCAACAAAATTTCCCGAAATGGGCCCCAAGTACAACTGCTGCACTCAAAATAATCTGGGCCAAAAATAAACATACCAGAAACCCCATTTCCAAGTCAAAGACCACTGCAGAAAGTTTGGTGCAGTGTTGCTACAGTACGGCCGTGGAACCGCGGCCAAAACGTGGGTACGGCCGCGGTTCCGCCGCGCTACAGTGCAATCAATGTACCAAATTTTCTCAGAACTCTTAAAAAACCCTGCCTGTTTTTCTGACATACCCAAAAAAAATTTTAGAGCACAACAAATTCGACAGAAACTTGATGACTTGGAATCGCGGTTTCGGAATTTTCGTTCGATCGAAATTCTAAACACGTTAGAGCAAGCTAGTAAAGGTTAATGGCGTGGCTCTGATACCATGTAAGTCTACGGTAGCGTCCCGGCCGTCTGTCCGAGGCCAAAATGCGGAAACAAAAACTTTTCTTTAACTAGAAACCAGCGCTATCGTATACTTTTTCTCCGGATCGGACATTTAACCTACTACTAGCTAACTAGAGAAAGGGTAGAGAGGCTATACCGAGCGATCTGTGTCTTTTGGTCTTCGGCCACCATCCAAAGCTCTTCACAGTATCTCCGGTCTCGATCTCCTCGTCCGAAAAGGGCACCAGATCATCGAGTCTTTTTACGGGCTCCTGCTTCATCCGAAGCAACTCGGGCACGAAGTGTGCTAGTCAACGTGTCTAAGGTTGAAGTAGAGTAGTGTAGAACTCTACGTCTCGAGGGTTGATGAAGTTGCCATTTTGGAGGTGAAGGTGGAAATGAGCTAGAATGATTTTGCAAGAATGAATCTCTTTCTTTTTCAACCCAAAATGAACTAATCTCACCTCACCCAAAATCATCATCCTCTCCAAAGTAGTGGCCGGCCACATAAGAGAGGAGGGAGGTAATCAAGGGAGGTGAGTGTAAGCAAAGTATGGTGATAATGAGGAAAAGAGGTCACACCCATTTCCTAATCAAATCCCATCTCATTTAATGCAAGAAATGATGCAAAAAGAATCAAGCTCATCTAGAAAGATCATGAACCCTCCACCACAAAAAACCCCTTGCATTTTGCTAAATGCCACTTTGCAAGAAAACCCCTCTCCTCACAAAAATTCAGCCATGAAGGAACGAAGGAAAAATGGCCGAAAAGAGAAAGCAAGCTGACAACTTCAAAAAGCGATCCCATAAAAAATTACAGGAAAACCCCGCGACTGTATATACATACCCGCACTTGTATTCCAACTGAATACAAATGCAATGAGACAAAATCTACACTGTATAATACTAGGATCCGGCTTAAACCAAAGCCCGCTAGTATTATCCGTCCGAACCATAACACGTGCACAAGTGCACGCGTACGTTCGAACCTTGCCATAAATCCATACGGCCTCTACAACGTTTCGTCCGAAACTTGAGAAACTGTCTGTGGGGGACTCTAAAGACTCATCAATATTTTGGCTGTGGATTTAACCACTAGCACGTCAGAGGTACTAGCTGTACGTAACGGGCTACCGAGTATTGACCAAAAGGGAGGTCGATGAGCGAACTCATCCTGACACCCTACTGAGCCTGTCAGTGACAATATCCGTACAGTCTGATCCGTTCGTCTATGAGCATCGCATGGCGGGCCTAAGGGGTTGGTAAAAGTCAGACCCCCAAAAGCGTTACAAGTCGTGTCGGAGTGTAGCCCAGAACACCCTGAGATACTACTGGAATACCTACCAGTAAATCTCCTGCCTTGGCCAAGGACTTCGTGTAATGGCTCTCCTAGACACAGCGCGACCTCACCCTCAATACCGGGAGAGACGAACCCCTGCCGATCCGCTCACTGCCTCCATGTGGCTCGGGACTGTACCCAACTAAAACCTGTTTGCACGACTCCTTTGAGCCGTAGTAGGGGAGTAATCAAAGCACAGTGGGAACTCATACGAGACAAATGACGATCTCAGGTCGATGAACTAACCTGTACATATGTCACCAGGGAACTGCCATCTGACGTCAGGTATAATACCAACTAGCATGTTCCCGGCGAGTCCTGTCCGGTGTACTCATAACCCAATGAGCACCTGTATACATCTTAGGTGAACCAAATGACACCAGTGGCTTGGAAGACCGGCCACCACCTCTCGTCGGGGTCTCGACTGTATACACTAGTCTACTCTGGAGTATTGATGCCCTGCCACGAAACTCCCACGACTAGGGACCACTTTAAGGATGTGCTTATAGACCCCAGCTCCCATGTATATGATCGCCATCATACTGCTGGTAGTCAAGCAAGAATCCTAAAGGCTCTATCAATATGTAATAGCGACCTATAAGGTCACCTAAAGCAGTACACGATGATAAAGATAAACCAGATAGCATACTATCATCTTGAGTAAGACTGTCCTACCGGCATAGGTCTTCCCTCAATCATTGCAATCACGTGCCTGTGATCCAATAATTGACTCTGAGGGAACTATATCAAACAACATATATAATATATTTTTGTAACAAAAGAAAATAATACATTTAACATATATCGCATATATATCAATGTATTATCCGGTGAGAAAATGAATCAATAAAGCGAGCCAATATTACATATCGTAATGTAATATATCACATATATAATTATACATTAAATTATCGAATCAACACTTGATCTGAAAATCCGGCTATTTCTCAAATAACCGACTAATATAAACTGTATCATTTCATCGAATCAACACTTGATCCGATGATCCGGCTATATCACATATACCCGGCCGATACCAAATATCGCGAGAATCGAATACGGTATCTCATATCGTATTATCCTCGGTCCCGCACATATCACATATGTGCTCCTACTCCATTTTTCCTGAGTCAAGAAACCTCTGTGTAGGACTCTAAAGAATCGTCAATACGCTAGTAGCAGGTGATGATCATATCAAACACCCACAAGCTGCAAGCGGTTAGCTAAACGTAACAGCCACCCAGGTATTGAGCGATCAGAAGATCAACAAGCAAGCCTGTACATTCTCCTGTGAATCCAATCAGTAACACTACCGTACAGTCCGGTCTCTTCGTCTGATATGTTGCATATCTAGTCTAGGGGTGGTATACGTCATACCCCAGTAACCGATAAGTCGTGTCGATGTGAGGCTCATAACAGGTCGAGAACCTACTGATAACACTTACCAGTAGTACTCAATATCCGCTCTGGCCAGGGACTTCCAGTTATAGCCAATCGAACACAGCACAACATCAACTCCCTATACCGGGAGAGACGAAACCCCTCCTATCGCTCATTGCCTCCATGTGATTCGGGACTGTACCCAAAAGCCACCGTTTTGCATGCCCTCTTAGACGTGGTATGATGGAAATCAAAGCACGGTGGGAATCACACAAGACTCTATGACGATCTCGTGTCTACAGACTAACCTGTACCAGTGTCACCAGAGAACCGCCATCTGACGTGAGGTATAATACCATCTGGAAGTTCTCGGCGAGTCCGTTCAGTATACCCAGTCTCTACTGAGCACCCGTACACTATCTTTGATGTCAAACACCGATGGATATGGGATCATCCATCGCCCATCATATGGGTCACGATACGTATACGCTAGTCTACTCTGGTGTATCGATGCCCTGTCTCGATACACCCTCGACTAGGAACAGTTATAGGATGTACTCGCTGACTACTCTGTGTTGAATATGTATGCCCTAGAGGCCATTATTGCATAGTACTAGTTTGTATAATACATTTTGGAGGCTTAGGATATGTATACGGGTTTACGACAGTCTTGCTCGATATAGTATTATGCTACTTGGTTTGTTTCTATCTTAATATGTGTATATGTTTCTTTTAACATATCGCTAAAAATATATCGATAGAGCCCTTAGGATCTTTGCTTGACTACCGGCGTTGTGATGGCGATCACACTAGTGGGAGCTGGGTGGTCTATAAGCACATCCTTATTTTAGTCCCTAGTCGTAGGATTATCGAGACAGGGCATCGATACTCCAGAGTAAACTGGTGTATACGCTTCTCTTCCCAGCATGGGAGATGGTCTGTCCCACAGCCATCAGTACGTTGTACTGGAGATAGTATGCAGGCGCTCGTTAGGTTACGAGTACACTGGACAGGACTCGTCGGGAACTGTTGGTTGGTATTATACCTATCATCTATTAACAGTTCCCAGGTGATATGAGTACAGCTTAGTCCGCTGACTTGACACTATCACTTCTCCTCAAGTGTGTTCCCACTGTTCTTAGATTACTGCCCTACCACGGCTCTACTGAGTCGTGCAAACAGGTAGTAGTTGGGTGCAGTCCCGAAGCACTTGGAGGCAGTGACGGTTAGACAGGATTCGTCTCTCCCAGTATTGGGAGTTGATATCGCGTTGTGTCTAGGAGAGCCATTACACATTGTCGTCCCTGGCCAGGGCAAGCGAGAATTACTGGTAAGTTTTCTAGTAGATTCTCAGGGTGTTTTGGGTTACACTCCGACACGACTTGTACCGCTATTAGGGGACTGACGTTTACCGCCCCCTAGGCCCGCCATGCGATACTCTTAGACGAACAGACCGGACTGTACGGAGATTGTCACATTCAGGCTCAGTAGGAGTTCGGATGGGTTTACCTCATCAGTCTTCTTGTCGGCATCTACCTGGGGACCGTTACGTACAGCTAGTACCGCTTGCGGCCTGTGGTTAAACCCACTGCCAGCGTAGTGTCGAGCCTTTAGAGTCCCATACAGAGGGTTACTCGCCTTTGGGCAAAACAGAGTAGAGGTCGCATGGTTTTGCGATGGGGTTCGTTCACATCCGCGCACTTGTGCACGTTTGGTGTCCGGGCAGTTAGTACTAGCAGGCTTTGGTTTAAGCCAGATCCTAGTATTTATTTTGGGATTGGTTTTGTCTCAGTGTATTCGTGTTCCTCAGAACACGGATGCGGGTGTGTATGCACAGTTGACAGAGGCAGAGGCAGAGGGTTCTCATTAGGGTTGTTGACCATTTGACTTTGGTTGACTTGTTAACCGTTGACTTTTTCTAAACCCTAATGAGAATGAGAAATATGATTAATAATATTAATTAAGAATTATTGTGTCATGGTTGAGTTGAACATTTGACTTTTGTTGACTTGTTGACTTTGTTGACCGGTTGACCATTGTGGACTTGTTGACCATCATCATTTCTTTTCAATGATGCTTCTTGTTCTTTGCAAAATGCATTAAATGAATGTAATGATAATGGTCATTCATAAACTAATCATCACAATTCTTAATTATTATTATTGTCATCATTATTCCAAATATGTGAGCATGGTTGCAAGATGAGAGCTCATTCTATCATATTCTTTCTCTATCTTAAAAGAAAGCTCTCCCTCTTCCTCTCCAAAAGTTTAAGTGTTCCATGAGTTGGAAATCATAAACTTTTGAGACAAAACCACCATAACTCTTCTCTACTCATTCTAAGGTCCTACGTCTAGCAAACCAAGCACCTTAGTTATCTCTAGGTTGAGATAGGAGCTCAAGTTCGAGGCCCTCGGGTGGATCCATCTACGGCAAAGAGGAGACTACGAGGAGGAGCCATTCAAACCACTACAAGGAGCAAGCAAGGAGGAGAACCACAAAAAGAAGAGAAGGAGTTCAAGACCTAGGTATAACCATTCTACATAGTAGCTAAAACTTGTAGTTTATTTGTTAGTTTTTGTTTAGCAAAGATCCTTCATGGATAGTCCATGTTACCTATTAAGGAAAATTTTGATTTTTACCTATTCCGCCTCCCTGAAAGAACCGGGGTGGGTAACGTGGACCTAACAGTAATATCAGAGACTAGCTAAACAACAACTAACTATTAGCAAAGTGTTTAGAACTTCCATCTGGAAAAAATTCCCGAAAACATGTCAAAAACTATATTTTCTGCCGATTTTTAAAACTGCTCTAAAAATTATTCCACATGCCTTAAAAATCGGTGCAGGGTTTTCTAGGAATATTCAAGAAATTTGAGCCCACGACTCGGCCAACTCGCCGCGGATCCGCAGCCGAGTTGACTAGGCCGCGACTCCGATTTCCTGCAGATTACTCAGTTTGTTGTTTTAGGATTTTTAAAATATTTTGTTTCTGCCCAGTTTTTCCAGAGAATGTTGTGTTTTGGGGTAGTTACAAATTGGTATTTTAATCGAAGTTCTACAAACTCTTGCTAAATGGTTATATCTGTAATGTGATATATGCACTGAACGTTGGCTAATCGCTATACGTCGATTAGTGGGGGTTGTGTATATCTGTGATCTGTAATGTTGTTGGATTGTGTATATGAACTTGTTGGATTGTCGCGGATGAATAGCCGGGGTTTTGTGAGATGAGAGTTTCTTTATCTTTCATTTGATGTAATATGTAAATTGATGTAATATTATTTTTATGGCCGCACATCCGGGATGAGGTTGTAGCCACCATTGTATATTATTTCTTTTACTATTTTTGCTCCTAGGATAAACCCAAGGTGGGGTGCACAAACTACCGGATACGTTGAAGTGCTGAGTGGCCTACTCATGTTGTTGAGGGAGGCTGCTTCACTTCGGGTATTTGGCGGGTAGTTTGCCGCACCCGTAGGGGTCTAGGGTGGGGTTTGGCTATTTATCGCTACCGTGTAATCCGTCTTTCGTTGCAGGCTCGAACGAAACGCGGATTCCTAGCATATCCAATGTGTTCATCTGTGATCTGGAATGGCTATCATTGCATCTGACGAATGTATATATCTATATATGATATCTAGTAGGCGTTGCTTATGTTTTGCATCCGCGCTAGTCCAGCCCCTGCTCTGTCGTTAGTTAAGTAACCTAACGGGTGATGATGGGGCCCCGTGGCGAATGCGGATGGCATAAGCGTACGTCATATTTTCGTTGTTTTCTGCAATGGTAGGATTAATTGATGGGACGCATTATATTAATGCAAGGAAAAAACAAACCTAAAAGACGTTGTTGGAACAATTTTCAAAAAGCTGTTATTACAAGGACGTTCTCTTTTATTTTGCACAGAGGTATTCGGTTATGAATGCCCAGCACCTCATTCGACGAGGCAAGGGCCGAGATCCCTTCATCAGGAGTGACCCCTTGGAAAAGTTTGCGTCAGGGTAATAACTTCACTATAGTCGATTATTTTTTGCTTTGCATTGAGGTATTCAGTTTGGAATATCCTGCACCTCATTCGACGAGGAAAGAGCCGAGATCCCTTCACAGGGAGTGACCTCTTTAGCAAAAGTTATCGTCACTATAATTTTAAAAGGGTTATCAGGTTCCTTCAACGATATCAAGTTCATTACGTTAACGGGTTTTTCGCCAAAAACCCAGCCGTAGCCCTCCGTCATTTCTTATAAGTTATACTTAGTATTCGTGCTGCGTTTGTTGACTGTGTCAAGGCGCAGTGAACGGTAGCTGAGTATTGCTTATCTACTGGATACAATGTGATTGGTTAGGGCAGTCGTGTAACCTTGTTGACTGTGTCAAGGGTTATGCGGGTGGGTTTAATGCAATCAAGATAATGACGGGTTGAACTTGACTAGGACTCTTTGATTTGTTGACTGTGTCAAGGTCACTTGGGTCCTAGGGGCAAAAATCCACATCGGGAGTTTCTAAAGAAACTGAAACTTGTAGATTTAGCATACCTTCTGGAGTGTGGTGACTAGAGTGGATTCCATCTAGGTCATCGCACAATCATAGTTGGATCCTGATCCCACTGATGAGTTGGATTACTCTCGGGAGATTATTTCACTTAACAATCAATACTATAAACCAAGTAGGTGTTTAGAACGGTGTTAGCGGGGCTACGCCTCCAGGGAAAAGAGGTTATTTAATTAAGGAACTTCGCGAAAGCGTTGGAAAACCTCCCTCGAAGTACCAACACTAGCCTGGCTGAAAGGTTAAGCAAGTATTGTGACGTGCGATTAATCCTGACTAGTTCTTCTTTTAGGGTTTGAAGAAGAATTTGAGGAAACAGTGGGAGCCATCCTGGTTAGATAAATCAATAAACCAATCTAATCTTGCAAGAGCGCACGCTGAGTGTTTCTTTTCTCTCTCTCCAGGTAGCAACCATTTCACGCCCTAATCAAGAAAATAAAATGTATCGCTTGACCAATCCGAATTCTTATTCGGGGTTGGGGAACGATGGTTCGGCTCTAACTTACGACAACAGTCATAAGTATGAGCAAGGGAAAGAGGATTGTATGGATTCCAAGGATACCCAGTTGAAGAAGAAGCATAGTTTTGCATCTACTTCAGGTGTTCTTGTAATTGAGAACTGCTTTACGGTCAGCCCTACCTCCTGGGTACTTGATACCGGATCAGGATCTCATATATGTAATCTATTGCAGGGACTGAGAAAAAGTAGGAAAGTTGTACCTGGTGATATGTCGCTCATGGTAGCGAATGGAGCACAAGTTAATGCTGCAGCCGTCGGTGAATATCACCTAGTGTTGCCAAATGGCAATACTATGATTTTGAACGAATGCTACTATGTACCTTCCATGGTTTGCAACATCATATCAGTTTCTTTACTCAACAAAGATGGATATAACTTTGTTCTTGATAGAAATATCATGAACATTTACCTTCATAAGGTACTGGTTGCAGAAGGTACACTGTGTAATGGTATCTACGTTCTAAATCAGAATACAGTTCTCAATGTACAAAACACACGCAAGAGGAAGAGTTCAGATACGAACGAATCCTACTTATGGCATTGTAGACTTGGTCATATCGGAGAGAAAAGACTAAGTAAGTTGCATAAAGATGGACTCTTGGATACGTTCGAGTTTTCATCTTATGAAACTTGTCAGTCTTGTCTCAAAGGAAAGATGACCAAATCTCCGTTCACCGGACATGGAGAAAGGGCAGCAGAGCTCTTGGGACTCATACACAGTGATGTATATGGTCCAATGTCTATACATGCAAGGGATGGGTTCTCGTACTTCATCACATTCACTGACGATCTCTCTAGGTTCGAATATGTGTATCTGATGAAACACAAGTCTGAAGCTTTTGAGAAATTCAAGGAATTCAGAAACGAAGTAGAGAACCAGACTGGCAAAAGTATCAAGATCCTCTGATCAGATAGGGGAGGGGAGTACTTAAGCAAGGAATTCCTAGATTACTTAAAAGAGAATGGTATTCTCTCTCAGCTTACTCCTCCTTATACACCACAGCACTACGGTGTATCGGAACGAAGGAATCGTACCCTATTGATATGGTTCGCTTCATGATGAGTAGTGCTGACATGTCTCTTTCATTCTGGGGATATGCACTTCAAACAGCAGCACATCTATTGAATCAAGTTCCATCGAAATCCGTGCCTAAGACTCCGTATGAAATATGGAGTGGTAAGAGTTTGTATCTTAAACGTATTAAGATTTAGGGTTGCCCAGCTTATGTCAAAAAGCAGAACCCAGACAAACTTGAGGCACAGGCAGTTTTATGTAAATTTGTAGGATACCCAAAAGATTTTAGTGGGTATCTATTCTACCATGCAGAAGAACAGAAGATAATTGTTTCCAGGAATGCCACATTTTTGGAAAAAGAATTTCTTGTTAAAAATATTAGTGGCAGCACGGTAGAACTGGATGAAATTCCAGAAACACGAACTTTAACTAAAGATTTGGAGGAACCGCTAGATTCAGTTACACCCAACGAACCTCAGCCACTCCGCAGATCTGGTAGGATTTCTCATCCGCCCGAGAGATACTACGGTTTTCTCGTAGACGGGTATCGAGAGGATTGCATCTTGGAAGAAGATGACCCTACCAGTTTCAGGCAGGCCATTATCAGTAGGGACTCTGATAAGCGGCTGGATGCAATGCAATCCGAAATGGAGTCCATGTACACCAATAAAGTGTGGACCTTGGATATTGCTCCACCTGGGGTAAAACTCGTTGGATGCAAATGGATCTACAAAAGGAAACTTAGTGTAAATGGGCAGGTGGGAACCTATAAGGCTAGACTCGTTGCAAAAGGTTTTCGTCAAAGACCTGGTGTGGACTATGACGAAACTTTTTCTCCAGTGGCTATGCTCAAATCCATTCGGATCCTACTTGCTATTGTTGCCTTCTATGACTATGAAATCTGGCAGATGGACGTTAAAACGGCTTTTCTAAACGGCTGTTTAGAAGAGTGCGTATACATGGATCAGCCAGAAGGTTTCGTGGACAGTGGGAGCAGCGGGAAGGTGTGCAAGTTGCTTAAATCCATTTATGGATTAAAGCAGGTATCGCGGAGCTGGAACATCTGTTTTGATAAGGCAATCAAGGAATTTGATTTCATCAAGAACGAAGATGAACCTTGTGTCTATAAGAAGATTGTAGGACGAACTGGCGTGTTCCTAGTCTTGTACGTAGACGACATTCTTTTGATAGGAAATGACATTCCTATGCTACAATCGGTCAAGCTATTCTTGTCACAATGGTTCTCCATGAAGGACCTAGGTGATGCCTCGTACATTCTGGGGATCAAGATCTACAGAGATAGATCCAAGAGAATACTGGGACTTTCGCAGTCCAGGTACATAGAGACCGTACTAAAGAGATTTAGTATGGAAGATTCCAAGCGCGGTAACATACCCGCATTGCACGGAATCACCCTCTCCAAGAAGATGTCTCCTAAGACTGACAAGGAGAGGGTTCGCATGAGCACTATACCCTACGCTTCGGCGGTAGGATCTATAATGTATGCGATGCTATGTACAAGACCAGATGTAGCTTACGCGCTGAGCGTGGTGAGCCGGTATCAGTCAGAACCAGGAGAGGACCACTGGACGGCAGTGAAGAACATTCTCAAGTACCTGTAAAGGACTAAGGAGATGTTCCTGGTTTACGGTAATGGAGACCTCAGGGTCAAGTCCTTTACTGATTCAAGCTTCCAGAGTGACAAAGATGACAGCAAGTCTGTCTCGGGTTTTGTGTTTACCCTCAACGGAGGGGCGGTGTATTGGAGGAGTTACAAACAGGATACCGTCGTAGACTCGACGATGGAGGCTGAATACATTGCTGCAAGCGATGCCGCAAAAGAGGTGGTCTGGATGAAGAAGTGCATTAGTGAACTTCAGGTGGTTCCGTCCATTGTTGACCCAATACCTTTGTATTGCGATAACAATGGGGCTATAGCTTTAGCGAAGGAACCAAGGTCCCATCAGAAATCCAGACACATCTTAAGGCGGTACCACCTGATCAGGGAGATCATTGATCGCCAGGAGATCGAGGTACGGAGAGTGGACACAAAAGACAACACGACGGATCCATTCACAAAGGCCTTCCCTCAAATACAGTTCGAGCGACTTTTTGAGCTATTGGGTATGCGGTACGCCAACAGCTGGCCTTAGTGCAGACGTTGGGAATGCGGTACACTAATTACTGGCCTTTAGTGCAAGTGGGAGATTGTTGAATATGTATACCCTAGAGGCCATTATTGTATAGTACTAGTTTGTATAATACATTTTGGAGGCTTGGGATATGTATACGGGTTTACGACAGTCTTGCTCGATATAGTATTATGCTACTTGGTTTGTTTCTATCTTAATATATGTATATGTTTCTTTTAACATATCGCTAAAAACATATCGATAGAGCCCTTAGGATCTTTGCTTGACTACCGGCGTTGTGATGGCGATCATACTAGTGGGGACTGGGTGGTCTATAAGCACATCCGTATTTTAGTCCCTAGTCATAGGATTATCGAGACAGGGCATCGATACTCCAGAGTAGACCGGTGCATGCGCTTCTCTTCCTAGCAGGGGAGATGGTCTGTCCTACAGCCATCAATACGTCGTACTGGAGATAGTATGCAGGCGCTCGTTAGGTTACGAGTACACTGGACAGGACTCGTCGGGAACTGTTGGTTGGTATTATACCTATCGTCAGTTAACAGTTCCCAGGTGACATTAGTACAGCTTAGTCCGCTGACTTGACACTGTCACTTCTCCTCGAGTGTGTTCCCACTGTTCTTAGATTACTGCCCTACCACGGCTCTACTAAGTCGTGCAAACAGGTAGCAGTTGGGTGCAGCCCCGAAGCACTTGGAGGCTGTGACGGTTAGACAGGATTCGTCTCTCCCGGTATTGGGAGTTGATATCGCGCTGTGTCTAGGAGAGCCATTACACATTGTCATCCCTGGCCAGGGCACGCAAGAATTACTGGTAGGTTTTCCAGTAGATTCTCGGGGTGTTTTGGGCTACACTCCGACACGACTTGTACCGCTATTAGGGGACTGACATTTACCGCCCTCCTAGGCCCGCCATGCGATACTCTTAGACGAACAGACCGGACTGTACGGAGATTGTCACATTCAGGCTCAGTAGGAGTTCGGATGGGTTCACCTCATCAATCTTCTTGTCGGCATCTACCTGGGGACCGTTACGTACAGCTAGTACCGCTTGCGGCCTATGGTTATGTAGGGTTCCTAGGCACACTAATGAGGTCTCACAAGGCATCAACCATGCCAATTTCAAAAATTACAAGTGCCGAGAAACCCTAATACGGATCGTTGACTAGAGTTTAGGCGAAAAATGAAACTAGTTAACAACTTAACTAAAAGAAAGAGGCTACAACCTTTGTAGATCCAATTCTCCACCTCCATGGCTCCGTGATGAAGTCCCCTCACTGTCCATAACGGATCCCGGACTCTAGCGTCGGCTTCATCGGAGAAATGGACGGGCTAGGTCGTCGACTTCGATGCCGAAGATGATCTACGTCGAGGCATCACAAGATCAAGCTCCCACTTCACCAAGTCATGAAACTTATGAAGAAAACACCCTATACTACTTGGCAAGAGGTAGAGGATGAAGAAATAGAAAGTGGGTTCACTTTAGAATTGGATTTCTCACTCTTTTTCACTAGTTGCCATTGATGGAGGAAAGCTTCTTCATCTTGAAGAAAAAGAAGAAGATAATATATGATTAGTTATTTTCTAATAGAAAATAATATGATAAGTATCATAATGCAACCATGGTTATGTGTAGAGAATAAACCAAGGTTAGGTGAATGGTTAGGTTAGGCAAAGAAACAAAAATGGTTGAACTTTTTCAAAGCTTCATGAAGCTTCAAGTAAATCCAAAAAGCAACCATTTCTTTTCTTGCCTTAAAAAAAAATAAACAAAAAAATGAATAAATAAATAAACTAAATAATCAAGAGAAGATTATAAAACCCTAACCATTCACTTAAACATGATTTAAGCTAAACATACACCCAAACTAGCATGTATCATCAAACATGATACAATCTTGTGCACAAAAGTATATCACATATACAACTTGTGCATTTCAAGTGAGAAAATCCATTTAAAGTGAACCAATACTAGTTAATGCAAAATAATATATCAAATATATAATTATACATTAAATCATTAAATCAACACTTGATTTAACGATCCGGTCATATCGCATATGACCGACTAATATCCAATGTATCGGCTTATCGAATCAATCCTCGATTCGATAACTAGGTTATATCGCATACAACCAATCGATACATTTATCGCGAGAATAGAATACGGTATCACATACACGCATTATTCTCGGTCGCGCACATATCTCATATGCGCTCCTATTTCGTTTCGCTTGAGCCAGGAAACCTCTGTGTAGGACTCTAAAGACTCGTCAATACGCCGGCAGCAGGTGATGATCATATCAATCACCCACAAGCCGCAAGCGGTCTGCTAAACGTAACGGCCACCCGGGTATTGAGCGATCAGAAGATCGACGAGCAAGCCCACTCACACTCCTGTGAATCCAACCAGTAACACTTACCGTACAGTCCGGTCTGTTCGTCTGATATGTCGCATATCTCGCCTAGGGGTGGTAAACGTCAGACCCCAATAGCTCGATAAGTCGTGTCGATATGAGGTCTATAACAGTTCGAGAAACTACTGGTAACACTTACCAGTAAATCTCAGCAACCCTGGCCAGGGATTTCCGGTTATAGCCAATCGAACACAGCGCAACATCAACTCCCTATACCGGGAGAGACGAATCCCCTCCTATCGCTCATTGCCTCCATGTGATTCGGGACTGTACCCAAAAACCACCGTTTTGCACGCCCTCTTGGACGTGGTAAGGTGGAAATCAAAGCACAGTAGGAATCACACAAGACTCTATGACGATCTCGGGTCAACAGACTACTCTGTACCAGTGTCACCAGAGAACTGCCATCTGACGTAAGGTATAATACCATCTGGGAGTTCTCGGCGAGTTCGTCCAATGTACCCAGTCTCCACTGAGCACCCGTATATCATCTCTGATGTCAAAC
Source organism: Agapanthus africanus (assembly GCA_030015575.1). NCBI lineage: Eukaryota > Viridiplantae > Streptophyta > Magnoliopsida > Asparagales > Amaryllidaceae > Agapanthus > Agapanthus africanus. Next base: position 295,596,132 of record JASDDO010000029.1, read on the forward strand.
ACCAATGGATATGGGATCATCCATCACCTATCTGTATGGGTCGAGAAGGTATACGCTAGTCTACTCTGGTATATCGATGCCCCGTCTCGATACACCCACGACTAGGGACCTTGAAGGATGTACTTATGGACTACCATGTCCCCACTAGTATGATCCGCATCATAGTCCAGGTAGTCAAGTACACATCCTAAGGGCTTTACCAACATGTAACAGAAAGACAATCAATGTACACGTTAAGGTAAAGAGTAACCAGATAGCATACTATCATGTCGAGCAAGAAAGTCCTCCCTATTATGTCCCAGCATCTACTACAATATACATCCAATGTACAGTAATGGCCTCTAGGGCATACATATAACTAACAATCTCCCACTTGCACTAGGGCCATCTGATAGCAGTGGTTGTAGTATCTCATACTCAACCATCCCATAAAATTCTCTCTTTCGGAAAAGGCCTTTGTGAGTGGATCCGCCGTGTTGTCCTCTGAGTCTACTCTCCTAACCTCGATCCCCTGGAGATCAACCATCTCCACGATCAGGTGACACTGCCTTAGAATATGTCTGGATCACTGATGGGACCGACGTTCCTTGGCATAAGCCACAACTCCATTGTCACACAATGGAAGGAACTAAATTCATCTCATGAACTAATATACACCCAGACTTCCTCTTTGGTAGCATCTTAAAAAGCGATGTATCCAGCCTTTATCGTCTAGTATGCCACGGTATCTAGCTTGGAACTTTTCCAACATACCGTCCCTTTACTGAGGGTAAAGACAATGCCTGTGACTGACATTCGGTCGTCCTTATCACCCTGGAACACTTCCAGTGATTCTCCCCAGGATCAATTGATACCATCTCACTACATCTAGTGAGAATCCTAACATCCATTTAGAACTATCTCATAGATCCAAAACCCAGGATTTAGGAGGTATCATTAAATCCTATATGGAGAATCCTTGTGATGAGCGGAGATTGACCGAGCGTAGTATAGGAAACTCCTTTCTTATCAAGAGTATGTCATCCACGTACTCTACGAGGATCACCACCATACTCCCTACTACCTTTTTGTTTATACAAGGTTCATCTACCATTTTGATGATGTCAAACACTTTGACTAATCCATCAAAACAGATGTTCCAACTCCGCGATGCCTGCTTTATCATATAAACCATCTTGCACACGTTTCCGCTGCTCCCACTGTCTACGAAGCCCTCTGGCTGTGTACTTACAGACTCTCTTTTCTGAAACATCATTTAAGAAAAGCAGTCATGACACCCAACCGCCAGATATCGTAGTCATGGTATGAAGCCGTGGCAAGTAGGATCTGAATGGACTTAAGCATAGCTCCTTAGAAAAGGTTTCATCATGATCCATACCTGGTTAATGATGCAAACCTTTAACAAGTCTAGCTTTGAAAGTCTCAATTTTTCCATGTACACCAAGTAATCTTCTCAAGATATACTTGCTCCTGATGGGGATTTAACCCTTCAGATAAAGCAACCAAAGTCCATACTTTGTTGGTGTACATGGATTCCATCTCAGATCACTAAGTATCCAGCCATTCTTACAGAGTCTTACTCCTGATGGCCAGCTCGAAACTAGTTGGGTCATCATCTCATGATGCAATCCTCGCTCCCACTGTCATCGAAAAACCGAAGTATCTCTCAGGCGGATGAGGAACCTTACTAGATCGGCGGAGAGGCTGAGGTTCGTTGGTAATCTACTGAATTCTTTGGTTCTACCAAATCATCTGCTGTATTTTGTATAGCTGAAACCTTTCCAGTTCTATATAACAGACTTGGCCTCGAGCTTGTCCGGATTTTGCTTTTAGACATAGGCTGGACAACTCCAAATCTTAACCATCTTAAGATATGGGCTCTTCCCTTTCCATATCACATATGAAGTGGTAGGCAAATGATTTGATTTGAACCCTATTCAATAGGTATGCAGCTTCTCAAGTGCATAACTCCCAAAAAGGAAATAGGCAACTCAGTAGTACTCATCATAGAGCATACCTTATCATATAGGGTGTGATTGCTCCGCCCCGATATACCATCGTGCTATGGTGTATACGGAGGAGTAATCCTGAGAGAGAATCTCATTCTCTTTTAGAATAGTCCAGGAATTCCCTGCTCAAGTATTCTCCTCCCTGATCACATCAAAGGACATAATACTTATACCCTTATTGGTTCCCTACTTCTAACTTATATTCTGTGAATATCTCAAAAGGTTCGGACTTGTGTTTCAACATGAACATATGTCTGAATCTAAAGAGATCATCAGAGAATGTAATGAAGTACAAAGAACCGGTCTTGGCATGTGTAGACAGGGGACCTTTATACATCAACATGTATCATCCCAAGAGTTCACTAACTCTTTCTTTGTTTCCAATAAACAGAGCTGGTGTCATTATATCTTTGTGACATGACTGGCAAGTTTCACAAGATGTAAATTCAAACTGATTTAAATATGCATCTACAAGTAACTTCAGCTAGTCGGGTCGCATTGATATGACCTAGTCTATAATGCCTCAAGAAGGATTCGTTCATTTCTGAACTCTTCCTCTTGTGTGTGTTCCGTATACTAAGAACTGTAGTTTGATTTAGAACATCAATGCTTTTAGATAACGTGCCTGAACCGATCAACTTTTGATATAGGAAATGTTCAAAACATTATCCGACAATACAAAATTATATCCTTTCTTTACTAATAAAGAGACTGATATGATTTTGTATATCAGGTTCGGTATCTAATAACATTCGTTTAGAATCAATGTATTGGTAATACAGGGTGACAGTGACCAACAGACTTGGCTGTAACACTTGCCCCATTTTCTGCCTCATGAAACTTATCACCCGTTCTCAGTTCTCTACCTTTCTGTAGCCCTATGTAACATATTACATATCTGGAATCCTGATCCGGTATCAAATACCCAGGACGTAGAGAATAGAGAAACAGTTCTGTATAAAGAACACACCCGAAGATGATGCATCAGCATGCACTCTCTTCGTTTGGGTGGCACGGGAATTCTGGTAATCCCCTATTTCCTGCTCTGTCTTATAACAATTATAAGTTGGAGCGGGACCAACGTTCCCCAGCTCAGTATAACAAGCGGTTTCGGTCAATACATCCGTATTATTATCTTGATTAAGGCGTGATATGGTCGCTACCTGGAGAGAGAGAAGAAAACACTCAGCGTGCGCTCTTGCAAGATCAGATTGGTTATTATTTTATCTAATCAGGATGGCTCCCACTGTTTTTATCAAATCTTCCTTCAAACCCTAAAAGGAAAGACTAGCCGGGATTAATTACACACTACAAGTTCGCCAATCTTTCAGCCAGGCCAGTGTCGGTACTTTGAGGGAGGTCCCCCGTACTTTCGCACGAACCTAATTAATGTAAACCTCATTTTCCCAGAGGCGTAACCCCGTTGACACCTTTCTAGACACCTACTTGATCGGCTAATTGTAATGTGTAAAACTCTCCCAGGAGTAACTCTTACTCGCAGCGGGTATCGGGATCCAACTATCTCATAGAAGGTATGCAATCTTATTGCAAATTTCAACACTTGAAATTCCCGATAATATTTTGCCCCTAATGTGCTATGACCTTGACGAAAGCCAACAAACCATAGCCCGCTAGTCAAGTTCAACCCGTACATTTCTTGATTGAATTAAACCCACCCGCACGACCCTTGACGAAAGCCAACAAAACCGCACGACTACCCTAATCCAATCGCATCGTATGCAGCAGATAAGCAGCATATAGCTACCGCACACTACACCTTGACGAAAGCCAACAAATGTAGCACGAATACTATATACAACTTATCTGAAATGACGGAGGGCTACGACAGGTTTTTCTGAAAACCTATTGCGTAATGAACTTGATATCGTTGTAGAATCAAATGATTTTAAAATGGAGTGTTTTTGAAGCTTTTCTAGTTTTGCTAAAGGGGTCACTCCCGGTGAAGGGATCATCGGTCCTTTTCTCGTCGAATGAGGTGCGGGATATATCATATATATCACTGTGCAAAGCAGAAACTATAGAAGCAATCAAAAACAAACCGAGAGTTGTAGCATCGGCCAGTTATTGCTAAAGGAGTCACTCCCGGTGAAGGGATCTCGGTCCTTTCCTCATCGAATAAGGTGCAGGATATATCACATATACCTCTGTGCAGAGCAAGAACTGTAGCTACATGTTTTATTTTGAAATTTAATTCTACAACATCTTTAGGTTTCTTTTACTTTCATTAATCACATTAATGAAGTCCCATCATTTAAGTTACCTAAACATCACAGATAAATACGACGTACACTTATGCCATCCGCATTCGCCTCGATGTCCCCTCGTGCACCGTTAGGTTAGGTAACTAACGGCAGAGCGGGGCAGGGCTAGCGCGGGTGTAAAACATAAGTAACGCCTATATAATATATCATATATACTATATAAAGTATCCATCACAGAACATATCACATGATCACATCACAGATATCGCAGCAGAAGAATCATATGAAATATTGGATATACTAGGACGTCCGTGTTTTCAATACGAGTCAGTATAAAACACGGATTCCACGGTCGTGATGAATAGCCAAACCCACACCCCTAGACCCCTACGAGAGCGGCAAGTAACCCTACCAATTCTAGAGTTAGGAGACCCGGACTCGACTCCTCGAGTTGGTCTCCCACTGGACCCCAGAACCCGGTTACTTGTGCCCTCCTCCTTGGGTCTATCCTAGTGCGGAAAAGTAAATAATATACAAAGGGTGACATCTTCTGCAACCTGGAAGTGCCCCAATAAAAGAATATTACATACAAGTTTTTACATGAATGAAAATGAAAAACACTCATCTCACATAAAAAAAAAACCCCGGCTATTCAAACACGACGATCCAATATAACATATCCAGCAACACATAACATCACATGTCATCAACGTAAGTAAATATGCGCATCCCAATTGTCGTTGACATATAGCAACGAAACCGGCGATATCACATATTACACTTACGGTCACAGAAAAGAAAGTGTAAAACTACAACAGTTGGAATCCGCAACCTACTTAGACATCACATGCCTAATCAAATGAACTACTTAGACATCGCATGCCTAACAATTATAAACCCCGCATTTTAGTCTCAAAATCGAAAACACTTTTCAATATCAAGTCGGGCAATTCAACAAGATTCCCGACATCCTGATCGAATACTCGTCGCAAACTTTAGTAGGCGGCCGCACCCCCGACGCCGTCGACAAAGTGCACCAAGGCAGAACACCGCTGCCGCGAGCACCCGAATGGATGCTTTCGGCAACGGGGTTCTCCTACAGTCACTTGGTCAGGGCTATGGAGTGAGGTTGTCTATTAAGTTTACCCGGCGAGTATCCGCGTACGCTACGTGATTGTGACGGACTTTTGATCGCATCAAAATTCCGTGGCAACCGATCAAGTGAGACTAAAGTGCTATGTTTATAACATTCATATCAGTTATCTCATAACTACTTGTGGATTCCAAGTATTGTATCACATTCCAGATAATTAGAAAATGTTAAACTTTCCGATCGAACAATCGAACACCCAAGTTTTCCCGAAACAGCTCAACACATGAAACAAGTTTAAAAACATTCACTTCATGCCTCAGTACCAACGGTCCAGCCGTAGAAGGGTCAAGCCAACGCCTCACATGTGGCACGCCGTACTACCCCAAACCCTAAGGTTCAAAGGGCAGTTCAAGACGGTCACATAATCGAGTTAAGGTTTGTTGTCTTCTAGAGGGTCCATCGCGTTACTTGCACTACTTAGAACGTCATTAAACTACGGAAAGATCCAACACTTGAAAATTTCCCGGCAGGGGAAAAGGTGGGTATTTATATCCGGTCGAACTTTTTAACATATTCAAAAATTATCCGGAAAACACATAGACAAAATTAGACAACCCGATCGAATAATCGAATCCCCAAAACAACCCCAGAAAAACTCAACTGTTGAGTAAAATATAAAAATTTCCAGAAGACTCAGCACTTCAAGACAAGAATTACTGTGCAAGCCACGTGGTCTAACTCACCAAAATGGCCGCGGAACCGCCGCGAAACCCAGGGTGGGGCCGCGGTTCCGCGGCGCTTTGGTCGAGTTAGCATCACGTGCTTCACAGTAACTCATAGAATTCCCTGCTGAATTTTTTGGCAATTTTTAATTCACAAAAATCCAAATTTTCAGAAAATTTCCAGAGAGCAATTTGAGTTAGGGTTTCGATATTCGTTCGGATTTCAAACGTCGTCTACGCATCGCCTAAGGCTCTAGCTAGGCTCTGATACCACTGTAGGGTTCCTAGGCACACTAATGAGGTCTCACAAGGCATCAACCATGCCAATTTCAAAAATTACAAGTGCCGAGAAACCCTAATACGGATCGTTGACTAGAGTTTAGGCGAAAAATGAAACTAGTTAACAACTTAACTAAAAGAAAGAGGCTACAACCTTTGTAGATCCGGTTCTCCACCTCCATGGCTCCGTGATGAAGTCCCCTCGCTGTCCATAATGGATCCCGGACTCTAGCGTCGGCTTCATCGGAGAAATGGGCGGGCTAGGTCGTCGACTTCGATGCCGAAGATGATCTACGTCGAGGCATCACAAGATCAAGCTCCCACTTCACCAAGTCATGAAACTTATGAAGAAAACACCCTATACTACTTGGCAAGAGGTAGAGGATGAAGAAATAGGAAGTGGGTTCACTTTAGAATTGGATTTCTCACTCTTTTTCACTAGTTGCCATTGATGGAGGAAAGCTTCTTCATCTTAAAGAAGAAGAAGAAGATAATATATGATTAGTTATTTTCTAATAGAAAATAATATGATAAGTATCATAATGCAACCATGGTTATGTGTAGAGAATAAACTAAGGTTAGGTGAATGGTTAGGTTAGGCAAAGAAACAAAAATGGTTGAACTTTTTCAAAGCTTTATGAAGCTTCAAGTAAATCCAAAAAGCAACCATTTCTTTTCTTGCCTTAAAAGGAAATAAACAAAAAAATGAATAAATAAATAAACTAAATAATCAAGAGAAGATTATAAAACCCTAACCATTCACTTAAACATGATTTAAGCTAAACATACACCCAAACTAGCATGTATCATCAAACATGATACAATCTTGTGCACAAAAGTATATCACATATACAACTTGTGCATTTCAAGTGAGAAAATCCATTTAAAATGAACCAATACTAGTTAATGCAAAGTAATATATCAAATATATAATTATACATTAAATCATTAAATCAACACTTGATTTAATGATCCGGTCATATCGCATATGACCAACTAATATCCAATGTATCGGCTTATCGAATCAATTCTCGATTCGATAACTAGGTTATATCGCATACAACCAATCGATACATTTATCGCGAGAATAGAATACGGTATCACATACACGCATTATTCTCGGTCCCGCACATATCTCATATGCGCTCCTATTTCGTTTCGCTTGAGCCAGGAAACCTCTGTGTAGGACTCTAAAGACTCGTCAATACGCCGGCAGCAGGTGATGATCATATCAATCACCCACAAGCCGCAAGCGGTCTGCTAAACGTAACGGCCACCCGGGTATTGAGCGATCAAAAGATCGACGAGCAAGCCCGCTCACACTCCTGTGAATCCAACCAGTAACACTTACCGTACAGTCCGGTCTGTTCGTCTGATATGTCGCATATCTCGCCTAGGGGTGGTAAACGTCAGACCCCAATAGCTCGATAAGTCGTGTCGATATGAGGTCTATAACAGTTCGAGAAACTACTGGTAACACTTACCAGTAAATCTCAGCAACCCTGGCCAGGGATTTCCGGTTATAGCCAATCGAACACAGCGCAACATCAACTCCCTATACCGGGAGAGACGAATCCCCTCCTATCGCTCATTGCCTCCATGTGATTCGGGACTGTACCAAAAAACCACCATTTTGCACGCCCTCTTGGACGTGGTAAGGTGGAAATCAAAGCACAGTGGGAATCACACAAGACTCTGTGACGATCTCGGGTCAACAGACTACTCTGTACCAGTGTCACCAGAGAACTGCCATCTGACGTAAGGTATAATACCATCTGGGAGTTCTCGGCGAGTCCGTCCAGTGTACCCAGTCTCCACTGAGCACCCGTATATCATCTCTGATGTCAAACACCAATGGATATGGGATCATCCATCGCCCATCTGTATGGGTCGAGAAGGTATACGCTAGTCTACTCTGGTATATCGATGCCCCGTCTCGATACACCCATGACTAGGGACCTTGAAGGATGTACTTATGGACTACCATGTCCCCACTAGTATGATCCGCATCATAGTCCAGGTAGTCAAGTACACATCCTAAGGGCTTTACCAACATGTAACAGAAAGACAATCAATATACACGTTAAGGTAAAGAGTAACCAGATAGCATACTATCATGTCGAGCAAGAAAGTCCTCCCTATATATGTCCCAGCATCCACTTTAATATACATCCAATGTACAGTAATGGCCTCTAGGGCATACATATAACTAACAGGTTAAACCCACTGCCAGCGTAGTGTCGAGCCTTTAGAGTCCAACACAGAGGGTTACTCGGCTTTGGGCAAAACAGAGTAGAGGTCGCATGGTTTTGCGACTGGGTTCGTTCACATCCGCGCACTTATGCACGTTTGGTGTCCGGGCAGTTAGTACTAGCGGGCTTTGGTTTAAGCCAGATCCTAGTATTTGTTTTGGGATTGGTTTTGTCTCAGTGTATTCGTGTTCCTCAGAACACGGATGCGGGTGTGTATGCACAGTTGACAAAGGCAGAGGCAGAGGGTTCTCATTAGGGTTGTTGACCATTTGACTTTGGTTGACTTGTTGACCGTTGACTTTTTCTAAACCCTAATAAGAATGAGAAATAAGATTAATAATATTAATTAAGAATTATTGTGTCATGGTTGAGTTGAACATTTGACATTTGTTGACTTGTTGACTTTGTTGACCGGTTGTCCATTGTGGACTTATTGACCATCATCATTTCTTTTCAATGATGCTTCTTGTTCTTTGCAAAATGCATTAAATGAATGTGATGATAATGGTCATTCATAAACTAACCATCACAATTCTTAATTATTATTATCACCATCATTATTCCAAATATGTGAGCATGATTGCAAGATGAGAGCTCATTCTATCATATTCTTTCTCTCTCTTGAAAGAAAGCTCTCCCTCTTCCTCTCCAAAAGTTTAAGTGTTCCATGAGTTGGAAATCATAAACTTTTGAGACAAAACCACCATAACTCTTCTCTACTCATTCTAAGGTCCTACGTCTAGCAAACCAAGCACCTTAGTTATCTCTAGGTTGAGATAGGAGCTCAAGTTCAAGGCCCTCGGGTGGATCCATCTACGGCAAAGAGGAGACTACGAGGAGGAGCCGTTCAAATCACTACAAGGAGCAAGCAAGGAGGAGAACCACAAAAAGAAGAGAAGGAGTTCAAGACCTAGGTATAACCATTCTACATAGTAGCTAAAACTTGTAGTTTATTTGTTAGTTTTTGTTTAGCAAAGATCCTTCATGGATAGTCCATGTTACCTATTGAGGAAAATTTTGATTTTTACCTATTCCGCCTCCCCGAAAGAACCGGGGTAGGTAACGTAGACCTAACACTCTGGCCCTACTAGTATGATCTCATCATAGTCCCAGTAGTCGAGTACATATCCTAAGGGCTTTATCAACATGTGAGAACAAGACAGTAAACTAATACAAGTCAACATGTTAAGATAAAGTGAAACCAAATAGCATACTATCATGACGAGCAAGAAAGTCCTCTCTAAATATATCCAAGCATCCACTATAATATACATCATATGTACAACAATAGCCTCTAGGGCATATATATAACTAACAATCTCCCACTTGCACTGAGGCCAGCTGTTGTAGTATCCCATACCCAGCATCCCGAAGTGTCTCTCAAACTGTGTCTGGGGAATAGCCTCTGTGAGTGGATCCACGGTGTTGTCCTTCGTATCAACTCTCCTGACCTCGATCTCCCGGCGATCAACTATCTCCCGGCGATCAACTATCTCCCGGATCAGGTGATACCGCCTTAGAATATGTCTGGACTTCTGATGGGACCTGGGTTCCTTGGCCAAAGCCACAGCTCCATTATTATCACAATACAAAGGTATTGGATACTCAATGGATGGAACCACACAAAGTTCAGTAATGAACTTCTTCATCCAGACAGCCTCTTTTGCAGCATCGTTGGCAGCGATGTATTTGTTAGTGTATATGCCCTAGGGGCCATTATTGTATCATACTAGTTTGTATATTACTTAATGGAAGCTTAGCATATTCACATGTATATAACAGTCTTGCTAAACATGGTAGTATGCTACTTGGTTTTTTCTATCTTAATATGTGAGTATACGTATTGATAGAGCTCTTAGGATCTTGCTTGACTACCAGCGTTGTGATGGCAGTCACACTAGTGGGGGCTGGTTAGTCTACAAGCACATCCTTATTCAGGTCCCTAGTCGTTGGATTATCGAGACAGGGCATCGATACTCCGGAGTAGACTAGTGTGTACGCTTCTCATCCCAGTTAGGGAGATGGTCTGTCCCACAGCCGTCAGTACGTCGTACTGGAGATAGTATGCAGGTGCTCGTTAGGTTACGGGTACACCGGACAGGACTCATAGGGAACTGTTGGTTAGTTTTATACCAGTCGTCAGTGAACAGTTCCCAGGTGACATGAGTACAGCATAGTCCGCAGACTTGACACTGCTACTTCGTCTCGAGTGTGTCCCACTGTTCTTAGATTGCTACCCTACCACGGCTCAAAGGAGTCGTGCAAACAGGTAGTAGTTGGGTGCAGTCCCGAGCACTTGGAGGCAGTGGTGGTTAGACAGGATTCGTCTCTCCCGGTATTGGGGGTTGATATCACGCTGTGTCAGAGAGCCATTACGCAAAGTCCCTGGCCAGGGCAAGCGAGATTTGCTGGTAGGTTCCAGTAGTTTCTCAGGGTGTAATGGGCTTCGCTCCGACACGACTTATACCGCTATTAGGGGACTGACGCTTGCCGCCCCCTAGGCCCGATATGCGATAGTCTTAGACGAACGGACCGGACTGTACGGAGATTGTCACATCAGACTCAGTAGGAGTTCGGATGGATTTCCTCATCGGCCTTCTTATCGACATCTACCTGGGGACCGTTACGTACAGCTAGTGCCGCTTGCGGTCTGTGGTTAAACCCACTGCCAGCGTAGTAGTCGAGTCTCTAGAGTCCCACACAGAGAGTTTCCCTACTCCAGGCGAAACGATATAGAGGTCGTATGGTTTTACGACAAGGGTTCGGACGCATACGTGTGTTTACGCACGTACGACTTTCGGACAGTTTTTACCAGTCGGCTTTGGTTTAAGCCAGTTACTGGTATCCGGTTATTGGATTTATACAGTCTAAAGTTTTTCCGTATTTTTGCGGAAAGGAGGGGCGTTCTCGTAATTGCGCGAGAACCTTCTAGAAGATGATGACTAAGGAGGTTTAGGTGGCATATTCATTGAATGAGATTAGTGAGTCATATGGATGATTCATCCATGTCATTAATGCTTCATAATTGCTTAATGACTCATGGAGATGAATCATCACAAGATATTTATCAAGCATGGTTGTAAATCATTTTCTTTTCTTTTCTTGATATTACAAAATGCTTGATATATATTATGATAACTCATTTTCTCTTCTCATTATAATCTTCACCTTCTCTCTCCTCAAGCTCTCCCTCTTCAAACCCTAATCCTCCCCTCTCATGTGTTGAGTACAAGGATTAGTTAGACTAATTAAACCATAACCCTCACTCTATATCACCTAGCTTCTTTGATTAGCACTTAAAGAAAGTTAGTTGCCTCAAGTTTAGAAGCTAAGCTTGGAGTAAAGCTCTCGGGTGGATCGTCTACTACTTCGAGAAGGCCGAGGAGGAGGTGGAGTTCGTAAAGACGAAGGACACGGTTCTTTAGGTATAATCCCTTTACATAGTAGTTGTTAACTTCTATGTTTGATGTTAGTTATCGTTTAGCTTCGATTCATGCGGTTAGTCGATGTTTAAGCAAAGAACAAGATCGTTTTTCATATTTCCGCCTCCCCGCAAGTCGTGGGGTGTTGTACATCGACTTACAGTGGTATCAGAGCCTCGCTAAACAATAAATAACTTACTTGCAAATTTGTATGAATTTCGAACGGAAAAAACGAAACCGGAAAAGCCCGAAATCACAAGTTTCTGTCGATTTTTAAATGAAGTCCAAAAATTTTTCAGGGATGTTCAGAAAGCTTGAAATGACAGTAGAAGAACACCCAAGAAAATTGGGCCCCTGAATCACCTAAAGAGCCGCGGAACCACGGCGGATCCCACCGATCCACCACGATTCCGCCGCCGAGTTGGCGATTCAGGAACCCAATTTTCCTGTGTTGCTTCTCTATGATATTTGGTATTTTCTGGAAGTTTTTATTTTTGCTCAGGTTTCAGATTTACAGAGAAGTATTGGAGCAATATTAAAAGTGTTTAATCGATTGAAATTATACAGTATTTGCTTGTTGGATTATATCTGTGTTTGTATAATGTGTTCGTAAACCTCCCCTAACTGCTAGTATGTCGGTTGGCAGGGGGTTGCATATTTCTGTAATGTTTTTTACTGTTTGTGGATATGAACTGTGTTGGACTGTTGTGATGTTTAGCCGGGGTTATGTGATGGGTTATTATTTAATTCATTTGATGTAAATGTAATTTGTTGTAATATTATTTTGCGGGGCACATCCAGGTTGCGGTTGTAGCCACCGTTGTATTATTTCATTTTACTGTTTTTGCTCCTAGGACAGACCCAAGGTGGGGTGCACAAACTACCGGGCGGGTAGTTTGCCGTACCCGTTGGGGTCTTGGGTGGGGTAATGGCTATTCATCACAACTGTGTAATCCGTCTTTTGTTGCAGGCTCAAAACAAACACGGATTGCTTGCAAATCCAATAAAGTTCATCTGTGATCTGGAATGCCTATTATTGCGTCTGACGAATGTACAATATCTATATATGATAGCTATTTAGACGTCACTTATGTTTTACACCCGCGCTAGCCCAGCCCCCGCTCTGTCGTTAGTTAAGTAACCTAACGGGTGATGACGGGACCCCGTGGCGAATGCGGATGGCATAAGAGGACGTTGTATTTTCGTTATTTTCTGCAGTGATAGGTTAATGATGGGACGCATTATTTATAATGCAAAGAAAATAAACCAAAAAGTTTAATCGTTGGAACAATTTAAAAGAAACCACTCGGTTAATTTTAAAAACAGATATCTTTAAATGCGGAGCTTTAACCACTCCTTTTAAAAGCTATCAGGTTCCTTCGGTTATATCAAGTTCACTACGTTCACGGTTTCGCCAAAACCATTCGTAGCCCTCCGTCATTTCATCTGGGTATTCAGTAGTATTCAAGCTATGTATTTTGACCTAACGCCAAGGCATAGTGTTTGGTAGCTACTGGGTATTCATTTGTTGCATAGATAGATGAGTTAGTTTGGGACAGTCGTATTATCATTTTGGCCGAACGTCAAGGATATATACGGATGGGTTCAAATTGACAAGATAATGATGGGTAGAACTTGACATGTGACTTATGACATTTTGACCTAACGCCAAGGTCATAAGAGCATGGGGCAAAAATATATATCGGGAATTTCTAAAGAAACTGAAATTTGCAAAGAGTTGCATACCATTTGGAGTTTGATGAATGTTGGTAGGATTCCTTCAACATTATCATACAATGATATTTGGATCCCGATCCTACTGTGAGTATATGCTACTTATCAGGAGATTCGTCACTTAACGATCAATGCTATAAACCAAGTAGGTGTCCAGAAAGGTGTCAGCGGGGTTACGCCCCCAGAGAAAAGAGGTTATTTAATTAAGGAACTTCGCGAAAGCGTTGGAAAACCTCCCTCGAAGTATCGACACTAGCCTGGCTGAACGGTTAAGCAAGAATTGTACAGTGAGAATAGTCCTGGCTAATTCTTCTTTTATGGTTTGAGGAAGGATTCGAGAAACAGTGGGAGCCATCCAGTTTAGATAAACTAAAAACCACTCTAAACTTGCAAGAGCATCATGCTAAAGAGTTTTCTTCTCTCTCTCCTAATTGCAGCGACCCTGAAAATGACTGGACTTAAGTTACTTTTAGAGAAGAATATACTGACAGGGCCAAACTATAAAGATTGGCTGCGGAATGTCAAAATGGCTTTGACCTATGACAAATTGGGGTACGTCCTCACCGCTACGGCACCTGCTGTCCCTGGTCCCAAATCCAGCAATGCGGATAAGAAAATCCGCAAAACCTGGGATTTAGATTGCGCGAAAGCCAAGTGCATCGTGCTTGCCTCAATGAACAATGAACATCAGAGGAGGCACGAGGATATGAACCTAGATGGCATATTTCTCCATACAAAGGAACTTTATGGAGAGCAATCTTGTATAGCAAGATACGAGACCTCTAAGAACTTGTTTCGAGCGAGGTTGGCTGTCGGGTCATCTGTAGGAGAACATGTCCTAAAGATGATCAGCTATATTGAAGAGCTCGCAGACCTTGGGACGACTTTGGATAATGAGCTCTATACAGACCTTATTCTCCAGTCCCTTCCTCACACCTACGCCCAGTTTATTCTGAACTTCAACATTCAAAGAAAAGAAGTTGAACTTCCGGAACTCCTGAACATGTTAAGGAGTGCAGAGGGAACCTTGCAGAAGACAAGGGAAACACCCGCTATGTTTGTTAGCGGTACATCTTCTTCTGGGTCCAAGGCAAGGGCCAAAGGAAGGAAGAAGAAGGCCGCCACCAAACCTAGAGGAGGTGTTAGTAAGGTGGGAGGGAAGGGAAAGAAAAAGTTTGCGGTACCGGTAGTTGGCCAGGATGAGTGCTTCCATTGTCACAGGAAAGGGCACTGGAAAAAAGATTGCAAGGCGTGGAACGCCAAGAACCAGGAACCGAAGCAAGCTGTGGCTTCGACTTCAGGTGTGTTTGTAATTGAGAATTGTCTGTCGATCAACTCTACTTCCTGGGTATTGGATACCGGATCAGGATCTCATATTTGCAATTCATTACAGGCACTGAGAAACCGTAGAGTGCTGAAGGAAGGTGATATGACCCTAAAGGTTGCTAACGGAGCTAGCGTGGGAGCTGCGTCCGTCGGGGATTATCACCTAGGATTGACAAGTGGACACATTTTGGTTTTACATAACTGTTTTTTTTGTACCAAGCTTAACGTGTAATATCATATCAGTTTCCTTGTTATCAAATAAAGGTTATGATTTCACGTTTGTAAGAGATGTTGTTAACATCCACCTTAATCATGGTTTGATTGGGTCCGGTACACTAAATAACGGTATATATGTTTTAAACCAACTCCAAATTTTCAATGTCCAGAACACACTTAAAAGAAAGTCTCCAGATTTAAATAAAGCTTGTTA
Organism: Agapanthus africanus; assembly: GCA_030015575.1. Taxonomy (NCBI): domain Eukaryota; kingdom Viridiplantae; phylum Streptophyta; class Magnoliopsida; order Asparagales; family Amaryllidaceae; genus Agapanthus; species Agapanthus africanus. Next base: position 295,611,621 of record JASDDO010000029.1, read on the forward strand.
GTTATATGTATGCCCTAGAGGCCATTACTGTACATAGGATGTATATTGAAGTGGATGCTGGGACGTATATAGGGAGGACTTTCTTGCTCGACATGAAAGTATGCTATCTGGTTGATCTTTACCTTAAGGTGTATGCTGATTGTCTCTCTGTTACATGTTGGTAAAGCCCTTAAGATCTGTACTTGACTACCTGGACTATGATGCGGATCATACTAGTGGGGACATGGTAGTCCATAAGTACATCCTTCAAAGTCCCTAGTCGTGGGTGTATCGAGATTGGGCATCGATATACCAGAGTAGACTAGCGTGTACCTTCTCGACCCATACAGATGGGCGATGGATGATCCCATATCCATTGGTGTTTGACATCGGAGATGATATACGAGTGCTCAGTAGAGACTGGGTACACTGGACGGACTCGCCGAGAACTCCCAGATGGTATTATACCTCACGTCAGATGGCAGTTCTCAGGTGACACTGGTACAGAGTAGTCTGTTGACCCGAGATCGTCATAGAGTCTTGTATGGTTCCCACTGTGCTTTGATTTCCATCTTACCACGTCCAAGAGGGCGTGCAAAACGGTGGTTTTTGGGTACAGTCCCGAGTCACATGGAGGCAATGAGCGATAGGAGGGAATTCGTCTCTCCCGGTATAGGGAGTTGATGTTGCGCTGTGTTCGATTGGCTATAACAGGAAATCCCTGGCCAGGGTTGCTGAGATTTACTGGTAAGTGTTACCAGTAGTTTCTCGAACAATTATAGACCTCATATCGACACGACTTATCGATCTATTGGGGTCTGACGTTTACCACCCCTAGGCGAGATATGCGACATATCAGACGATCAGACCGGACTGTACGGTAGTGTTACTGGTTGGATTCACTGGAGTGTGAGCGGGCTTGCTCGTCGATCTTCAGATCGCTCAATACCCGGGTGGCCGTTACGTTTAGCAGACCGCTTGCGGCTTGTGGTTGATTGATATGATCATCACCTGCTGCCGGCGTATTGACGAGTCTTTAGAGTCCTACACAGAGGTTTCCTGGCTCAAGCGAAACGAAATAGGAGCGCATATGAGATATGTGCGGGACCGAGAATAATACGTGTATGTGATACCGTATTCTATTCTCGCGATGAATGTGTCGAATGGTTGTATGCGATATAACCTAGTTATCGAATCAAGGATTGATTCGATAAATCGATACATTGGATATTAGCCGGTTATATGCGATATGACCGGATCGTTAAATCAAGTGTTGATTTAATGATTTAATGTATAATTATATATTTGACATATTACTTTGCATTAACTAATATTGGTTCACTTTAGATGGATTTTCTCACTCGGATGTGCGCATTATATATGTGATATGATTTTGTGCACTTGCTTGTATCATGTTTGATGATACATGCTTTTTGGTTAAGTGTAAAGTATTAAACCTTGGTTAATGAAATGGTAAGGGTTTATTATTTGTTATTCATTTATCTTATTTAATTATACATTTATTTTTGATAAATGAATAAAAGAAAAGAGAAAAGAATGGTGGCTAATTTTGTTTTATGTTGAAGCTTCTTGAAGCTTTGATCAAGTCAACCATTCTTATCTCATTCTTAACCCTAACCATTCCCACTAACCCTAGTTTAATCTCTACACTTGACCATGGTTTAGATTATGATAAGTTTTCATTTTCTTTTCATTTTTAAATAACTTATCATAACAATTATCATCATCTTCTTCTTCTTCTTCAAGAAAGAAGCTTGCATTCATCAATGGTGATTGATGATAAAGAGTGAGAAATCCAATTCTAAATAGAACCCACTTCCTATTTCTTCATCCTCTACCTCTTGCCAAGTAATAGAGTGTGTTTTCTTCACAAGTTTCTTGACTTGGTGAAGTTGGAGCTTGATTTAGCGATGCTTCGACGTAGATCATCTTCGGCATAGACATCGACGACCTAGCTCGCTTTTTCTCCGACGAAGCCGACTCTAGAGCCCGGATTCCTTTTGGATAGCGGAGACGACTTCGTTGCGGAGCTATGGAGGTGGAGCACCGGATCTACAAAGGTTGTATTTCCGATTCTTATAGTTAAGTGTTAACTAGTTAGCTTTTTCGCCTAGTTTTCTAGCAAACGATCCGTACACTAGGGTTTCTCGGCACCGGAATTTTTGAAATTGGCATGGTTGATACCTTGTGAGACCTCATTAGGATGCCTAGGAACCCTACAGTGGTATCAGAGCCTAGCTAGAGCCTTAGGCGAAGTCTAGACGGATTTTGAACTCCGAACGAACCCGAAATCCTAACACACCCATGCTCTCTGTCCAATTTTCAAAAACAGGGATTTTTCAATATTAAAAATATGCAGAGAAATGTGCAGGAAATTCTAAGGCAAACTGGAGAAAACGACAACCTGATTCAACAGTACGGCCGCGGAACCGCGGCGTTGACCCCCCTTTTGCGGCGGTTCCGCGGCCGTCTGTGATGATTAGCTTGTGTGTTTTCTTCAGTTGTTTGTGTTGGTGTTTCTTGTGTGTTCTGGATATTTTTAATATTTATTCTAGAGTTGTATTTTCTGGGTTGTATTGGGGACTCGGTGTATTCGATCGGACTGTCCAAATTTTGTCTGTGTGGCTTTCCGGATAAATTTTAGAATATGTTAAAAAGTTCGACCGGATATAAATACCCAATTTTTCCCCTGTCGGGAAATTTCCAAGTGTTGGATTTTTCCGTAGTTTAACGATGTTCTAAGTAGTGCAAGTAACGCGATGGTCCCTCTAGAAGACAACAAACCTTAACTCGATTATGTGACCGTCTTGAACTGCCCTTTGAACCTTCGGGTTTGGGGCAGTACGGCGTGCCACATGTGAGGCGTTGGCTTGACCCTTCTACGGCTGGACCGTTGGTACTGAGGCACGAACGGAATGTTGTTAGACTTATTTCATGTGTTGAGCTGTATCGGGAAAACTTGGGTGTTCGATTGTTCGATCGAAAAGTTTAACATTTTCTGTTTATCTGGAATGGGATACAATAATTGGAATTCACAAAAGTTATGAGATAACAGAATGAATGTTATAAATCTAGCAATTTAGTCTCACTTGATCGGTTGCCACGGAATTTTGATGTGATCAAAAATCCGTCGCAATCACGTAGGGTACGCGGATACTCGCCGGGTAAACTTAATAGACAGCCTCACTCTATAGCCCCGACCAAGTGACTGTAGGAGAACCCCGTCGCCGAAAGCATCCGTTCGGGTGCTCGCCGTAGCGGTGTTCCGCCTTGGTGCACTTCGTCGACGGTATCTGGGGTGCGGCCGCCTACTAAAGTTTGCGACGAGCATTCGATCAGTTTTTCGGGAATCTTGTTGAATTGCCCGACTTAATATTGAAAAGTGTTTTCAATGATGAGACTAAAATGCGGGGTTTATAATAGTTAGGCATGCGATATCTAAGTAATTCATTTGGTCAGGCATGCGATGTCTGAGGTGGTTGCGGATTCCAACTGTTGTAGTTTTACACTTTCTTTTCTGTGACCGTAAGTGTAATATGTGATATCGCCGGTTTCGTTGCTATATGTCAACGACAATTGGGATGCGCATATTTACTTACGTTGATGACATGTGATGTTATGTGTTGCTGGATATGTTATATTGGATCGTCGTGTTTGAATAGCCGGGGGTTTTTATATGAGATGAGTGTTTTTCATTTTCATTCATGTAAAAACTTGTATGTAATATTCTTTTATTGGGGCACTTCCAGGTTGCGGAAGTTGTCACCTTTTGTATATTATTTACTTTTCCGCACTAGGATAGACCCAAGGAGGGGAGCACAAGTAACCGGGTTCTGGAGTCCAGTGGGAGACCACTCGAGGAGTCGGGTTCGGGTCTCCTAACTCCCGAATTGGTAGGGTTGCTTGCCACTCTCGTAGGGGTCTAGGGGTGTGGGTTTGGCTATTCATCGCGACCGTGGAATCCGTGTTTTATACTGGCTCGTATTGAAAACACGGACGTCCTAGTATATCCAATATTTCATATGATTCTTCTGCTGCGATATCTGTGATGTGATCATGTGATGTTCTGTGATAGATACAGTATATAGTATATATGATATATTATATAGACGTTACTTATGTTTTACACCCGTGCTAGCCCTGCCCCGCTCTGCCGTTAGTTACCTAACCTAACGGTGCACGAGGGGACATCGAGGCGAATGCGGATGGCATAAGTGTACGTCGTATTTATCTGTGATGTTTAGGTATTTAAATGATGGGACTTCATTAATGTGATTAATGAATTAAAAGAAACCTAAGATGTTGTAGAATCGAATTTCAAAATAAAACAGGTAGCTACAGTTCATGCTTTGCACAGCGGTATATGCGATATATCCTGCACCTTATTCGATGAGGAAAGGACCGAGATCCCTTCACCGGGAGTGACTCCTTTAGCAATAACTGGTCGATGCTACGCGCTCGGTTTGTCTTTTGATTGCTTTTAAGAGTTTTTACTTTGCACAGTGATATATATGATATATCCCGCACCTCATTCGACGAGGAAAGGACCGACGATCCCTTCACCGGGAGTGACTCCTTTAGCAAAACTAGAAAAGCCTCAAAAGCACTCCATTTTAAAATCATTTGATTCTACAGCGATATCAAGTTCATTACGCAATAGGTTTTCAGAAAAACCTGTCGTAGCCCTCCATCATTTCAGATACGTACTAGTTAGTATTCGTGCTGCGGTTGTTTGGCCTCCGTCAAGGCGTAGTGTACGGTAGCTAACTAGTGCTTATCTGCTAGCATATGATGCGATTGGATTAGGGTATTCGTACGGCGTTGTTTGGCCTCCGTCAAGGGTCGTGCGGGTGGGTTTAATTCAATCAGCAAATGACGGGTTGAACTTGACTAGCGGACTATGGGTTGTTTGGCCTCCGTCAAGGTCATAGCGAGCTAGGGGCAAAATATTATCGGGAATTTCAAGTGTTGAAATTTGCAATGAGATTGCATACCTTCTATGAGATAGTTGGATCCCGATACCCGCTGCGAGTAAGTGTTACTCCTGGGAGAGTTTTACACATTACAATTAGCCGATCAAGTAGGTGTCTAGAAAGGTGTTAACGAGGTTACGCCTCTGGGAAAATGAGGTTTACATTAATTAGGTTCGTGCGAAAGCACGGGGGACCTCCCTCAAAGCACCGACACTGGCCTGGCTGAAAGATTGGCGAACTTGTAGTGTGTAATTAATCTCGGCTAGTCTTTCCTTTTAGGGTTTGAAGGAAGATTTGATAAAAAGCAGTAGGAGCCATCCTGATTAGATAAAATAAAAACCAATCTATTCTTGACAGAGCGCACGCTGAGTGTTTTCTTCTCTCTCTCTCCAGGTAGCGACCATATCACGCCTTAATCAAGATAATAATACGGAATATTGACCGAACCCGCTTGTTATACTGAACTGGGGAACGTTGGTCCCGCTCCACCTTATAATTGTTATAAGACAGAGCAGGAAATAGGGGATTACCAGAATTCCCGTGCCGCCCAAACGAGGAGAGTGCATGATGATGCATCATATTCGGGTGTGTTCATTATATAGAACTGTTTCTCAGTGTCCTTTACGTCCTGGGTATGTGATACCGGATCAGGATCCCAGATATGTAATCTGTTACATAGGACTACAGATAGGTAGAGAACTGAGAACGGGTGATAAGTTTCATGAGGCAGAAAACGGGGCAAGAGTTGCAGCCAGGACTGTTGGTCACTGTCACCCTGTATTACCAATACATTGATTCTGAACGAATGTTATTAGATACCGAACCTGATATACCAAATCATATCACTCTCTTTGTTAGAAAAGAAATGATATAATTTTGTATTGTTGGATAATGTTTTGAACATTTCCTATATCAAAAGTTGATCGGTTCAGGCGCGTTATCTAAAAGCATTGATGTTCTAAATCAAACTACAGTTCTTAGTATACGAATCACACACAAGAGGAAGAGTTCAGAAATGAACGAATTCTTCTTGAGGCATTGTAGACTAGGTCAGATCAATGTGACCCGACTAGCTAGAGTTACATAAAGATGCATATTTAAATCAGTTTGAATTTACATCTTGTGAAACTCGCCAGTCATGTCACAGAGATAAGATGACCATAGCTCCGTTTATTGGAAACAGAGAAAGAGTTAGTGAACTCTTGGGATGATACATGTTGATGTATAAAGGTCCCCTGTCTACACATGCCAAGACCGGTTCTTTGTACTTCATTACATTCTCTGATAATCTTTCAAGATTCAGACATATGTTCCTGTTGAAACACAAGTCCGAACCTTTTGAGATATTCACAGAATATAAGTAAGAAGTAGAGAACCAATATACAGGTATAAGTATTATGTCCTTTGATGTGATCGAGGAGGAGAATACTTGAGCACGGAAATCCTGGACTATTCTAAAGGAGAATGAGATTCTCTCTCAGCATTACTCCTCCGTATACACCATAGCACGATGGTATATCGAGGCGGAGCAATCACACCCTATATGATAAGGTGTGCTCTATGATGAGTAATACTGAGTTACCTGTTTCCTTATTGGGTGTTATGCACTTGAGAAGCTGCATACCTATTGAATAGGATTCCAATCAAATCAGTTGCCTACCGCTTCATATGTGATATGGAAAGGGAAGAGCCCATATCTTAAGTTGGTTAAGATTTGGGGTTGTCCGGCCTATGACTAAAAGCAAAATCCGGACAAGCTCGAGGCAAGGTCTGTTATGTAGAACTGGAAATGTTCCAGCTATACAAACTACAGCAGATGATTTGGTAGAACCAAAGGATTCAGTAGATTCCAACGAACCTTAGCCTCTCCGCCGATCTAGTAGGGTTCCTCACCCGCCTGAGAGATACTTCTGTTTCTCTATGACAGTGGGAGCGAAGATTGCATCATGAGATGATGACCCAACTAGCTTCGAGATGGCCATCAGGAGTGAGACTCTGTGAGAATGGCTGGATGTTTATCGATCTGAGATGGAATCCTTATACACCAACAAAGTATGGACTTTAGTTGCTATATCTGAAGGGTTAAATCTCCATCAGGAGCAAGTATATTTTGAGAAGATTACTTGGTGTACATGGAAAAGTTGAGACTTTCAAAGCTAGACTTGTTAAAAGTTTGCATCATTGACCAGGTACGGATAATGATAAAACCTTTTCAAGTAGCTATGCTTAAGTCCATCCAGATCCTACTTGCCACGGCTACATACCATAACTACGATATCTGGCGGTTGGGTGCCATGACTGCTTTTCTAAATGATGTTTTAGAAGAGTGCGTCTATAAGTACACAGCCAGAGGGCCTCGTAGAAAGTGGGAGCAGCAGAAACGTGTGCAAGATGTTTTATATGATAAAGCAGGCATCGCGGAGTTGGAACATCTGTTTTGATGTATTAGTCAAAGAAGTTGACATCATCAAAATGGTAGATGAACCTTGTATAAACAAAAAGGTAGTAGGGAGTATGGTGGTGATCCTCGTAGAGTACGTGGATGACATACTCTTGATAGGAAAGTAGTTTCCTATGCTACGCTCGATCAACCTCTGTTTATCACAATGATTCTCCATATAGGATCATAATGATACCTACTAACTCCTGGATTTTGGATCTATGAGATAGATCTAAATGGATGTTAGGATTCTCACTTGTCGAAGTGAGATGGTATCACATGATCCTGGGGAGAATCACTGGAAGGGTTCCAGGGTGATAAAGACGACTGAATGTCAGTCGCAGGCATTGTCTTTACCCTCAGTAAAGGGACGGTATGTTGGAAGAGTTCCAAGCTAGATACCGTGACATACTAGACGATAAAGGCTGGATACATCGCTACTTAAGATGCTACCAAAAGAGGATGTTTGGGTGTATATTGGTTCATGAGATGAACTACGTTCCTACCATTGTGAGACAATGGAGTTGTGGCTTATGCCGAGGAACGCCGGTCCCATCAGTGATCCAGACATATTCTAAGGCAGTATCACTTGATCATGGAGATGGTTGATCTCCAGGGTGATCGAGGTTTGGAGAGTAGACTCAGAGGACAACACAGCGGATCCACTCACAAAGGCCTGTTCCCAGAGAGAGACTTTTATGGGATGGTTGAGTATGAGATACTACAACCACTGCTATCAGATGGCCCTAGTGCAAGTGGGAGATTGTTAGTTATATGTATGCCCTGGAGGTCATTACTGTACATAGGATGTATATTGTAGTGGATGCTGGGACGTATATAGGGAGGACTTTCTTGCTCGACTTGATAGTATGCTATCTGGTTGATCTTTACCTTAACGTGTATGCTGATTGTCTCTCTGTTACATGTTGGTAAAGCCGTTAGGATCTGTACTTGACTACCTGGACTATGATGCGGATCATACTAGTGGGGACATGGTAGTCCATAAGTACATCCTTCAAAGTCCCTAGTCGTGGGTGTATCGAGATTGGGCATCGATATACCAGAGTAGACTAGCGTGTACCTTCTCGACCCATACAGATAGGCGATGGATGATCCCATATCCATTGGTGTTTGACATCGGAGATGATATACGAGTGCTCAGTAGAGACTGGGTACACTGGACGGACTCGCCGAGAATTCCCAGATGGTATTATACCTCACGTCAGATGGCAGTTCTCAGGTGACACTGGTACAGAGTAGTCTGTTGACCCGAGATCGTCATAGAGTCTTGTGTGGTTCCCACTGTGCTTTGATTTCCATCTTACCACGTCCAAGAGGGCGTGCAAAACGGTGGTTTTTGGGTACAGTCCCGAGTCACATGGAGGCAATGAGCGATAGGAGGGAATTCGTCTCTCCCGGTATAGGGAGTTGATGTTGCGCTGTGTTCGATTGGCTATAACAGGAAATCCCTGGCCAGGGTTGCTGAGATTTACTGGTAAGTGTTACCAGTAGTTTCTCGAACAGTTATAGACCTCATATCGACACGACTTATCGAGCTATTGGGGTCTGACGTTTACCACCCCTAGGCGAGATATGCGACATATCAGACGATCAGACCGGACTGTACGGTAGTGTTATTGGTTGGATTCACTGGAGTGTGAGCGGGCTTGCTCGTCGATCTTCAGATCGCTCAATACCCGGGTGGCCGTTACGTTTAGCAGACCGCTTGCGGCTTGTGGGTGATTGATATGATCATCACCTGCTGCCGGCGTATTGACGAGTCTTTAGAGTCCTACACAGAGGTTTCCTGGCTCAAGCGAAACGAAATAGGAGCGCATATGAGATATGTGCGGGACCGAGAATAATACGTGTATGTGATACCGTATTCTATTCTCGCGATGAATGTGTCGAATGGTTGTATGCGATATAACCTAGTTATCGAATCAAGGATTGATTCGATAAATCGATACATTGGATATTAGCCGGTTATATGCGATATGACCGGATCGTTAAATCAAGTGTTGATTTAATGATTTAATGTATAATTATATATTTGATATATTACTTTGCATTAACTAATATTGGTTCACTTTAGATGGATTTTCTCACTCGGATGTGCGCATTATATATGTGATATGATTTTGTGCACTTGCTTGTATCATGTTTGATGATACATGCTTTTTGGTTAAGTGTAAAGTATTAAACCTTGGTTAATGAAATGGTAAGGGTTTATTATTTGTTATTCATTTATCTTATTTAATTATACATTTATTTTTGATAAATGAATAAAAGAAAAGAGAAAAGAATGGTGGCTAATTTTGTTTTTGTTGAAGCTTCTTGAAGCTTTGATCAAGTCAACCATTCTTATCTCATCCTTAACCCTAACCATTCCCACTAACCCTAGTTTAATCTCTACACTTGACCATAGTTTAGATTATGATAAGTTTTCATTTTCTTTTCATTTTTAAATAACTTATCATAACAATTATCATCTTCTTCTTCTTCTTCTTCAAGAAAGAAGCTTGCATTCATCAATGGTGATTGATGATAAAGAGTGAGAAATCCAATTCTAAATAGAACCCACTTCCTATTTCTTCATCCTCTACCTCTTGCCAAGTAGTAGAGTGTGTTTTCTTCACAAGTTTCTTGACTTGGTGAAGTTGGAGCTTGATTTAGCGATGCCTCGACGTAGATCATCTTCGGCATGGACATCGACGACCTAGCTCGCTTTTTCTCCGACGAAGCCGACTCTAGAGCCCGGATTCCTTTTGGACAGCGGAGACGACTTCGTTGCGGAGCTATGGAGGTGGAGCACCGGATCTACAAAGGTTGTATTTCCGATTCTTATAGTTAAGTGTTAACTAGTTAGCTTTTTCGCCTAGTTTTCTAGCAAACGATCCGTACACTAGGGTTTCTCGGCACCGGAATTTTTGAAATTGGCATGGTTGATGCCTTGTGAGACCTCATTAGGATGCCTAGGAACCCTACAAAGCTTTCTTATGGCATTGTAGACTGGGTCACATCAATGAGAGAAGGTTGACTAAGTTGCATAGAGAAGGATATTTGGACTCGTTCGAATATCAAACTTATGACACTTGTCAATCTTGTCTCAAAGGAAAGATGACAAAGACTCCATTTACTGGACATGGAGTAAGAGCGAGCGAGCTCTTAGGACTCATACACAGCGATGTATGTGGTCCAATGTCTACACATGCAAGAGGTGGTTTTTCCTATTTCATTACTTTCATGGATGATTACTCAAGATACGGATTCATTTATCTGATGAAACATAAATCCGAGGCTTTTGAGAAATTCCAAGAGTATAAGAATGAAGTAGAAAACCAAACCGGCAAAAGTATCAAGACACTTAGATCTGATCGAGGTGGTGAATACTTGAGTGCCGAGTTCCTAGGTTACCTAAAAGAGAATGGAATTCTCTCTCAGCTTACTCCTCCATACACTCCACAGCATAACGGTGTATCGGAGAGACGGAATCGAACCCTATTGGATATGGTATGATCCATGATGAGTAATGCTAAGTTACCGCGATCTTTTTGGGGTTATGCACTAGAATCAGCGGCATATCTTTTGAACATGGTTCCTACCAAGACTGTGCCTACCACTCCATATCAGATGTGGAGCGGGAAGAAACCCCATCTACAGTATATAAAGATTTGGGGATGTCCAGCTTTTGTTAAAAAGCAGCATGTGGACAAGCTCGAGGCACGATCAGTAAAGTGTAAGTTTGTGGGATATCCAAAGAACTCCAGGGGATATCTATTCTATTACGCAGAGGAACAAAAGGTATTTGTTTCTCGTAATGCCCATTTTCTAGAACATCAGTTTTTAGAAAAGGAATCAAGTGGGAGCGAAATAGAACTGGAAGAAATTCCAGAACCACAAACTAATACTGAAAGTTTGGTAGAACCGGTAGTTCAAGAAGAACAGGACATTCCCGCACCCCTCCGCAGGAGTAGTAGGCCGTCTCATCCGCCTGAGAGATACTACGGTTTTCTCATAGATGGAGATAGAGAGGATTGCATCATAGGTGATGATGAACCTACTGACTTCCAGCAGGCCATCCAGAGCGGCGACTCGGTACGATGGCTAGATGCAATGCGGACCGAAATGGAGTCCATGTACACCAACAAAGTATGGACTTTGGACTTTGCTCCAGATGGGGTAAAACCCATAGGATGCAAATGGATCTTCAAGAAAAAGATTGGTGTAGATGGACAGGTGGAAACCTATAAGGCTAGACTTGTTGCAAAGGGTTTTCGTCAAAGACCTGGTTTGGACTATGACGAAACTTTTTCTCCAGTGGCTATGCTCAAATCCATTCGGGTCCTTCTTGCTATTGCCGCCTTCCATGATTATGAAATCTGGCAGATGGACGTAAAGACGGCTTTTCTAAATGGAAATTTAGAAGAGTGCGTCTATATGGATCAGCCAGAGGGTTTCAATCAGAGTGGGAGCAGCGGGAAAGTATGCAAGCTGCTTAAGTCCATTTATGGACTAAAGCAGGCATCGCGGAGTTGGAACATCTGTTTTGATGAGACAGTCAAAGAATATGACTTTATCAAAAATCCAGATGAACCGTGCATATATAGTAAAGTTGTAGCCAGAAGTGTCGTATTCCTCGTCTTGTACGTGGATGACATTCTATTGATAGGAAATGACATTCCTATGCTACAATCTGTCAAAGGATTCTTGTCACACAGGTTCTCCATGAAAGACCTGGGTGATGCCTCTTACATTCTGGGGATCCGGATCTATCGTGATAGATCCAAGAGGATGTTGGGACTTTCGCAGTCCAGGTATATCGATACTGTACTGAAAAGATTCAGTATGGAAGATTCTAAGCGCGGTAATCTACCGGCTTGTCACGGAATCACCCTCTCCAAAGAGATGTCTCCCAAGACTGATTTGGAAAGGGAACGCATGTCTATTATACCCTACGCTTCTGCGGTAGGCTCTATAATGTATGCGATGTTGTGCACCAGACCAGATGTAGCTTACGCACTAAGCGTGGTAAGCCGGTATCAGTCAGACCCAGGGGAGAAGCACTGGATAGCAGTAAAGAACATTCTCAAGTACCTGAGAAGGACTAAAGAGATGTTCTTGGTTTACGGCGGAAAAGACCTCAGGTTGGAGGCCTTTGCTGATTCCGGCTTCCAGAGTGATAAGGACGATTCCAAGTCCATGTCGGGTTATGTCTTTACCCTCAATGGAGGGGCGGTGTGCTGGAAGAGCTCCAAGCAGGACACCGTTGCTGACTCAACGATGGAAGCGGAGTATATAGCTGCTTGCGATGCCGCAAAAGAAGCAGTCTGGATGAAGAAGTTCCTAACAGAACTTCAGGTGGTTCCTACCATAGTTGATCCAATACCTCTGTATTGCGACAACAACGGAGCTATAGCTTTAGCAAAGGAACCAAGGTCCCATCAGAAGTCCAGACACATCTTAAGGCGGTATCACCTGATCAGGGAGATCATTGATCGTCAGGAGATCGAGGTTCGGAGAGTTGCTTCTGAAGAGAACATTGCTGATCCATTCACAAAGGCCCTACCTCAGATTCAGTTCGAGAGGCTACTCGAGATCATCGGTCTTCGATATGCCAGTACATGGCCCTAGTGCAAGTGCGAGATTGTTAGTGTATATGCCCTAGGGGCCATTATTGTATCATACTAGTTTGTATATTACTTAATGGAAGCTTGGGATATTCACATGTATATAACAGTCTTGCTAAACATGGTAGTATGCTACTTGGTTTTTTCTATCTTAATATGTGAGTATACGTATTGATAGAGCTCTTAGGATCTTGCTTGACTACCAGCGTTGTGATGGCAGTCACACTAGTAGGGGCTGGGTAGTCTACAAGCACATCCTTATTCAGGTCCCTAGTCGTTGGATTATCGAGACAGGGCATCGATACTCCGGAGTAGACTAGTGTGTACGCTTCTCATCCCAGTTGGGGAGATGGTCTGTCCCACAGCCGTCAGTACGTCGTACTGGAGATAGTATGCAGGTGCTCGTTAGGTTATGGGTACACCGAACAGGACTCACAGGGAACTGTTGGTTGGTTTTATACCAGTCGTCAGTGAACAGTTCCCAGGTGACATGAGTACAGCATAGTCCGCAGACTTGACACTGCTACTTCGCCTCGAGTGTGTCCCACTGTTCTTAGATTGCTACCCTACCACGGCTCAAAGGAGTCGTGCAAACAGGTAGCAGTTGGGTGCAGTCCCGAGCACTTGGAGGCAGTGGCGGTTAGACAGGATTCGTCTCTCCCGGTATTGGGGGTTGATATCGCGCTGTGTCAGAGAGCCATTACGCAAAGTCCCTGGCCAGGGCAAGCGAGATTTGCTGGTAGGTTCCAGTAGTTTCTCAGGGTGTAATGGGCTTCGCTCCGACACGACTTATACCGCTATTAGGGGACTGACGCTTGCCGCCCCCTAGGCCCGATATGCAATAGTCTTAGACGAACGGACCGGACTGTACGGAGATTGTCACATCAGACTCAGTAGGAGGTCGGATGGGTTTCCTCATCGGCCTTCTTATCGACATCTACCTGGGGACCGTTACGTACAGCTAGTGCCGCTTGCGGTCTGTGGTTAAACCCACTGCCAGCGTAGTAGTCGAGTCTCTAGAGTCCCACACAGAGAGTTTCCCTACTCCAGGCGAAACGATATAGAGGTCGTATGGTTTTACGACAAGGGTTCGGACGCATACGTGTGTTTACGCACGTACGACTTTCGGACAGTTTTTACCAGTTGGCTTTGGTTTAAGCCAGTTACTGGTATCCGGTTATTGGATTTATACAGTCTAAAGTTTTTCCGTATTTTTGCCGAAAGGAGGGGCGTTCTCGTAATTGCGCGAGAAGCTTCTAGAAGATGATGACTAAGGAGGTTTAGGTGGCATATACATTGAATGAGATTAGTGAGTCATGTGGATGATTCATCCATGTCATTAATGCTTCATAATTGCTTAATGACTCATGGAGATGAATCACCACAAGATATTTATCAAGCATGGTTGTAAATCATTTTCTTTTCTTTTCTTGATATTACAAAATGCTTGATATATATTATGATAACTCATTTTCTCTTCTCATTATAATCTTCACCTTCTCTCTCCTCAAGCTCTCCATCTTCAAACCCTAATCCTCCCCTCTCATGTGTTAAGTACAAGGATTAGTTAGACTAATTAAACCATAACCCTCACTCTATATCACCTAGCTTCTTTGATTAGCACTTAAAGAAAGTTAGTTGCCTCAAGTTTAGAGGCTAAGCTTGGAGTAAAGCTCTCGGGTGGATCGTCTACTACTTCGAGAAGGCCGAGGAGGAGGTGGAGTTCGTAAAGACGAAGGACACGGTTCTTTAGGTATAATCCCTTTACATAGTAGTTGTTAACTTCTATGTTTGATGTTAGTTATCGTTTAGCTTCGATTCATGCGGTTAGTCGATGTTTAAGCAAAGAACAAGATCGTTTTTGATATTTCCGCCTCCCCGCAAGTCGTGGGGTGTTGTACATCGACTTACAGTATTCAGCCTCCATCGTCGAGTCTGCAGCGGTATCCTATTTGGAACTCTTCCAACACACCGCCCCTCCATTGAGGGTAAAGACAAATCCCGAGTGCGACTTAAAGTCGTCTTTATCACTTTGGAAGCTCGAATCGGTAAAGGACTCCACCTGAAGTTCTCCGTTACCATACACCAAGAACATCTCCTTAGTTCTTCTCAAGTACTTGAGAATGTTCTTCACAGCTATCCAGTGACTCTCTCCAGGATCTGCTTGATACCTACTCACTACACTTAGTGAGTATGCTACATCGGGTCTGGTACATAGCATCGCATACATGATAGAGCCTACTGCCGAAGCATAGGGTATCCCTTGCATGCGAGCTCTCTCCAAATCAGTCTTGGGAGACATCTCTTTGGAAAGAGTGAGTCCAAAGATCGTGGGTTGGTTCCCATGCTTGGATTTTTCCATACTAAACCTCTTTAGTATGGTGTCAATGTACCTGGATTGGAACAATCCCAGTATCGGTTTAGATCTATCTCTATAGATCATAATTCCCAGTATGCAGGAGGCATCACCTAGATCTTTCATTGAGAATCTTTGTGATAAGAAGAGCTTGACCGATTGCAGCATATGAACATCATTTCCTATCAAAAGTATGTCATCGACGTACAATACGAGGAAGACAACCTTACTCTTTGCAACCTTCTTATAAATACAAGGTTCATCTACGTTTTTGATGAAGTCAAACTCTTTGACTACAACATCAAAGCAGATGTTCCAACTCCGCGATACTTGCTTTAACCCATAGATAGATTTAAGCAGCTTGCACACCTTTCCGCTGCTCCCACTATCTACGAAGCCCTCTGGCTGAGTCATGTACACGCTCTCTTCTAAATCACCATTTAAAAAGGCGGTCCTAACATCCATCTGCCAAATTTCGTAGTCATGGTATGCAGCAATGGCAAGTAAGATCCGGATGGAGTTAAGCATAGCCACTGGACAAAAGGTTTCGTCATAATCCACACCTGGTCGTTGACGAAAATCCTTTGCAACAAGTCTAGCTTTGAAAGTCTCAACTTTTCCATCTACACCAAGTTTCTTCTTAAAGATCCATTTGCTCCCAATGGGTTTTACCCCGTCAGGAGCAACTTCCAAAGTCCATATTTTGTTGGTGTACATGGATTCCATCTCAGATCGCATTGCATTTAGCCACTTCACAGAGTCCCCACTCGTGATGGCCTGCTCGAAGCTAGTTGGGTCATTGTTCCCTGATTAAAAATCAGGAAGAGCTTCAGAAGAGGCATCACGTGCTCATACGTGACCAGTAGTCACGTGTTGGCACGTGATGGTTAAGCAGCGGCCAGAAAACAGAGCGCAGAAGAAAAGAAGCCCACTCAAGGGGTCACGTGCTTACACGTGACAAGGGGTCACGTGCTCACACGTGACCAACGGTCACATGGCCACACGTGACCTGCTTTAAGAGCCTCATTCTTTAACAAAATTAAATTCTGAGGATAGATCCTTCAAATCTTTCCAAAATGGAGAAGAATTATTTGAAACCGTTGGATTAAAAATCCGAGGGTGATTAAATATCACCAATGTATGGAAAAATCTTGGACATGGAAAGATTTCCCCCTAAATCTAACCGAAATAACAAAGAGATATCTTTGGATTTAAAATCCAATGGTGAATAAAATTCACCCAATAATCTAAAGGTCCGGATTAATGATGAAGATAAATCAAATCTCTCAATAAACAAATGAAATCTTTCAATGAATGATTCACTAAAACAGATTGATTCTTTTCCTTCTCCTATAAATATGAGCCAAGAAAAGAAGAGGGGGGACTTTTGGACTTTGGACCTTTTTCTTTTGATACGCAGAGAGAGAGAAATATAGAGCCTTTGATTCTCTGCAAAAGGAAAACCTTAGGTAAGAAAAGAAAAGGGAGGCTTCAGAAGAGAATTTAATTCTCAAAAGAGTTTAACTCTTATATAAAAAGAAAAGAACTTAGTTCTTTCTCTGGTGAAGGATCTGCAAAGTGCACATCTCCCCATGAATTGAGAATTTAATTCTCATTGGGTTGAGATCCTACCATGCAGATCTAAAACACAGAAGAGGAACTGAGTTTTGAGAATTTAATTCTCACAGAATTATAGGAATTTAATTCCTTTGAGATAAAATTAGGGTTTAACCCTAAGTTATAGGAATTTAATTCCTTCAAAATGGACAGAACCAGGGTTGAACCCTAATTGAGAACTAAATTCTCTCAAACTTACAGGAATTTAATTCCCTTAAAGAAAAAAAAAAAGAACTAGGGTTTCACCCTATACCAGAATTTAATTCTTTACAGAAAAGAAATTAGGGTTTAACCCTATTCAAGAATATAATTCTTCAGAAGAAAACAGGAATGTGATTCCTTTAAAGTTTATTGCTAGGGTTTGACCCTATGAAGAATTTAATTCTTAAAAAATGAACAGATCTTTAAAACATGCAAAGAGTCAGAGTCACGTGCTACCACGTGACCCCTGCAAAGATCCATAGAAAAGAACTTGAGTCAGAGTCACGTGCTACCACGTGACCCCTGCAAAGATCCATAGAAAAGAACTTTGAGGCAATGCCTCACGTGCCCCCACGTGACCCCTAAAGCACACAGAGAAAAGGCAGAAGAAACAGAAAAGAGCTCTAGGGCGCTCTCACGTGCTACCACGTGACCCCTTGGCTGAAGCTGTAACTGACAAACATCTAAATTCCCATCACGTGACAGCATGTGATACTTCAAAGTATTCAATACTTTTGACTGAATAAAATAAGAGGAATCAGGGCGCCCTCACGTGTCCACACGTGACCCCTCTCTCCTTAGTTTTTTAACACTAATCTGGAGATTTTGTCCCCAATGTTTAACACTGATTTTCTTAGTGTTTAACACTAATTGGAAAACTCTATTTGCAGTGTTTAACACTGATTTGCTTAGTGTTTAACACTAATTAGAAAACTCTATTTGCAGTTTTTAACACTGAATTGCTTAGTGTTTAACACTAATTTGAAATCTCCGTTTGCAGTGTTTAACACTGATTTGCCTTAGTGTTTAACACTAATTTGAAAGCCCTATTGCTAGTGTTCAACATTGGTTATCTTTTAGTGTTTAACACTAACTTGTTAATCTTATTCCCAGTGTTCAACACTGTTGGTCTCTATTGTATAACACTAGCTTCAGTCCAATTGGCTAAGTTTCCAGAGGCAAAGCCTCTCCTTCAATAGACCAACAGAGGGTCAATATTAAACATGATTGCACTTATCCCAAGAAGGCCATAAGTCCTCAATTCAAACTTAACTGGGCCAATGGACTCATAATATAATTAATTGGTCTTGGTTCCAAATTGAGCCAAAGATCATTTAATCTACCTTGGTTTAAGGGTACATCTTTTCACTCCTTTGATTTTTGGCGTTGTAATTCCTCAACGTCTTCAAAAAGGTAACGGGTCCCGATGACCACACATTGATATGGACTGTGGGGTCCCTAAACTCATGGACTATGAGGTCCTTTACCTTTACCGTAATGTCTTAAAACTAACGCCGGACTGTGGGGTCCTTAAACCCTCGGACTATGACGTCCTTAACCTTGACCATAATGTCTTAAAACTAACGCCGGACTGTGGGGTCCTTAAACCCTCGGACTATGACGTCCTTAACCTTGACCGCAATGTCTTAAAACTAACACTGGACCGCAATGTTCTTAAACTACCTATTAACCGCAATGCCACTAAACTAAACAACAGGGCTCCCCTAATCGCTCTCTCGTCGGATCTAAACGATCCCGTTAAGTTGATCTTAGTCTAAAACTAGACTAACGTATCCTTAACAAATATTTAAGTTGATCTTAGTCTCAAACGAGACTAACGTATCCTTAAACCTAAACCCCCAAACCCAGATCTAAGATAATACGGATTTTGACTAGTCCGCGCCCTACGGGCGACGACATAACTCAGTCTCCGTATACAATCCACGGGCAACCAAACACACACGACACGAAGTGATCATCTGGAGAAGGAGAAAATTGTTACCGCAATGCGGTAGCGTAATTAACTGCTGGAGCTTGCGCCTGCAGGGAAGAGCGTCCCCACAATCAAAAACCCCTCAAGCGAGGGGGAATCTGACGAAGTCTTCTACATCGGACGCATCCGTTTAAACCTTCGTTACATGGTGCAATAAATCAACTTGGCATCTTCGGAGAGGTAGACGGATAGCACCAATTAGCATCTGCCCCGAATTTCAGGCAAGACGTCAGTCTTGGCCGTCTTTCGGAGGGGAACAGATTCTGGCACGCCCGGTGGGACCTTTTCCTCTTTCCGCTCCACACTTTGTGTGTCATGATTCGCGAACCCATCACGGTTCGCTAATGGTTGCCCTTGGGTTTCGAGGTACTAAGATTTGGCGTTTCGTTTACCTTAGAAATCAAGCGTCAATGGCCTCCAACTGCTCGAGCTGCTCAAAATGCAAGTGCAACCAACGCTCCGCCTCACCGGGAGGTGTAGCCTATGGGCCTCAAGCGGCCTCCATCCTTGCCATGCCGGTGGAACAGGTGACCCAGGCCACCATCGGTCTATTTTTCGGGACCATGCTCCCACCTGCAAGCTTCACCATACCAATGCCCGCACCGGAAGCAAACAAGAAGTCGGTCTTCGATCGGCTCACTGCTACAACGGCCCCTTTCAACGGGTCGTCCAATATCAAACCGGCAGCCTCTGTCTTTGCCAGGCTGAGCCAGAACCCTGATGGGCCCGCCAAGAAGCCCATGAACCCTGAAATAGCCATCCCGAGGAAGACAGCCACCCCTAGTCCATAAGTCGTCAAGGCGGCTTCTCCTGTTAAAGAGTCAGTCTTTTCAAGGCTGACTATTCCGGCTCCTGCTCCTGCTCGAGGATCTGTCTTTGACAGATTGAACATCGCTACTCAAAGGACAACATCAGTATTTAAGAGGCCGACACGAGCGGCACCTCATTCGGACAGGGGGCAAGAAGAAGCTGTCTCTATCGCCGAGCCAGTCCCGACGGCTCGTCATGCTCGACGTCGCCACTGGCGCCGAGTAAGGAAGGCCGGGGGCAACTCCCTCTCAGGGCTAACTCCACCCGCTCCAATGGTGGAAGTTAATGCTGCTGTTCCAACTGGGAACAGCTTTGAACCACTTAGGAGGGTACGTAAGAACTCTCCAACTGCTATGCTAAAAAGATCTCCTCCACCTGCGGAGAGGGTTACAGAAGCGAAACCGGAGCAGCCTCCTCAACGGCTGTCCTCCAAGATTTACAAGGTCTGGCAGAGGGTTCAAGATTCCATAATCGACCAAGATCACTCTCGCCGGCAGAAGAGGGCGAAGGTTCAGGAAGAAAAGAACCATCCTGTCAAACAACAAAGGACGACAACCGCTTGGGTGCCTGCTGCAACGGCTCCCTCCACGTTGACTACTCAAAAAAGAGGAAGGCCGGAGAAGGCCCCCACACCTACAGCTAATGTCAAAGACAGTAAGCCTAAACGCCCAAGGTCTGGGGGCATGATGGTACACACTGTCTACATGGCATCTGGTAAAGAGGACAGCCGTACATCTACGGGTCATAGACCGCTTACACGGTCAGTGACCAAAGCTCAGGAGCAGCAGCAAAAGCTCCAAGAAATGATGACCACGATGGCCGCACTCACTGGGCCAAAAGAAAGTCCCGAAGCATCCTCGGATCAACGTCAGGAGCAAGAAACCAACGCTGAATTCCTTCGGAGAATACTGGAAAAGAAGGATAAAGAGGCTGCGGAACAAGCAGCCAATATACAACGAATGGCCCTTCTGTTCCAGGATATGGTGGGTATGATGATACAGCCGGATTCTCCTGCTGAAGATCCTCCAATCGTCTTTGAAGATGACAGGGGAGAAACTTCAAATCCTCCACCGGCTCTGTCAACAGCCAAAGAGGAGACAATCTCCAAAGCTGACCTTGATGAATATATAGCTCAACAGATACGGGTTCATCAGGCAACTGAAGCAGCCGGCCAAGTCGTCAAAACGGGGCGACCATATCCGAGCTGGTATGATCAGATCAAATACCCGCCGGGCTATACAATACTGAAATTTCATGTCTATAACGGGACGGACAATCCCCACCAGCATGTTGCCCAGTTCAGGGCGCTTTGCGGCAACACCGGCGGTGATGATAAATTGTTGCTTCGCCAGTTCGTGGGTAGCTTGTCAGAAACGACGTTCGAATGGTACTCTGAGCTCCCGAACGACTCCGTCAAAACATTTGCGGAGATGGAGCTGCTATTTACGCAGCGATTCGTGAGCGCCAGCAAACGCACTCCGATAACGGCATTGATTAATGCCAGGGTGAAACCAGGCGAGACGTGGGTCCAGTACGCTATACGCTGGCGAAACTTGTGGTCGAAATGCGAACAACGCATTGAGGAAGCGCCCGTGGTGGGCATGTTCGTGGGTACCCTAGATCCTTATGCAACTATCTCACAGTTCATGATGTTCTTTAAGCCAACCACATTCCAGGCTTTGATCGACAAGCTGGCCAAGATGGACCAGATGGGTCACAGACCGTCTCCTCCGAAGCCAGAACCGCGAAATGAAAAGGGTAAAGGGAAGGCAACCTTCGTTGCGAACACTCAGCAGCAACCCAGTGCCCCAAAGCTGGCGGGTTAACTGGAAGAAAGACGGCGGTATTATAATGAGAAAATGAAGCGCCCCTACTCATTCCCGCGGGAGAAGACGAAGAGGCTATTCGAGCTGGCGATACGCAACAGGCTTATCAACTTGCCAAATCCAAGGCGACCGCCGCAACCCAGTGAGATGAATAACCCCAACCACTGCCCTTACCATCAAACGGTAAGCCATCCGATTGAGGATTGCTTCTTCTTCAAAGGATGGATTGAAGATCAATACCTACAGGGCAAATTTGCGCTGTCCGAGAAGTGGAAGGTGAACCCGCCACAACCTCACACTCCTAAGAAGACGGACACACCGGGGGCAACTTGTTCCTTCATTGAAGAAGCTCCATGGGAAATCGTGCTTTCAGCAAAAACCAAAAGGATGCTGAGTGATCTTCATACATGCCCGGCGGTCGAATGGAAGAACCCGCTGGAACCCCAGATCATCGAAGGGATGCTGAAGCCGCGCCCAACTCCAAAGATCAGTGATGACGACCCGAGCACTCACGACCAGCCGTCGAAATCTTCAAAGAAAAATAAGAAGAAATCTAAGAAGCCCATGAAGCCTGGAAACAAGCGTACGGACTTGCAGAAACAGATTGACGCGCTAGAGGAGTACAATCAGAAGGCGCGAACTCCCATCACACTCCAGGAGTTCCTCAACCACTTCTTTCAGGAGGAAGATGAGGGGGAGAGTTCGTCGGATGAATCTGAGGGATACGTGGTGAGTTGTAATGTGATCTCCCACTCGTTTACCGACGATGAAAGAACTCCTGGCACTAAGAAACTGGGGGCAGAGCCTGAACCGGAGCTTGTGTGGCCGACAGACGAAATGATCGACGCCTTTCTAGACGAGATTCGTTAGAAAAGTAAAGCCGATCGGGAGCGTGAGATGGCTGCATCAGAAGGAGCCAAACGCAGGCGACTAAACGAAAGAGTCGAAACACTCCCTCCAGATCGAAGGACACCCGACGCGGATAAAAACATATTCAAGACGAGGAAAAGGTTTGCCAAAGCCATGTCAATGGGAATGAAGCTACCGCCCTTGGTGGAAAACACGCTCAATGGGGCGGAGAGGCACCCTAATTACTGCTCATATCATCGGAAGATTTCACACCCCACGGAGGAGTGCGACGCTTTTAAGACGTGGTGGCAGGGATATATTGTTCACCGGCAACATTTTAAGCGCATGAAGCGCAGAGCTCGTCGGGAACAGGGAAGTACAACCGACATGCATAAAAGAACTACCGGCAACTGTTACACGGTCAACATCGGGGGATCGCAA
The DNA here is from genome assembly GCA_030015575.1 of Agapanthus africanus. Taxonomy (NCBI): domain Eukaryota; kingdom Viridiplantae; phylum Streptophyta; class Magnoliopsida; order Asparagales; family Amaryllidaceae; genus Agapanthus; species Agapanthus africanus. The sequence goes on from JASDDO010000029.1 coordinate 295,634,538, forward strand.
GTGCTCACATTCGGGAGAGATTCTGACGAGGAAATGGCTCTGGGCCCTCTCTTTAAAGAATCCGTCTTAGGGAAAGAGGAAGAACCGGAAGCCTGCGAAAACATTCAGCTGCGCAATCGCACGCTTCCCGAAAAGAATCTCGGACCCGCAACTAGAAAAGATAAGGGAAAGGAAAAGGCCGCTGAGGATATCGCCTTAGATGACCAAGTTACGAAAGAGCTGACTGCTAAGAACCCGTCTAAGAAAAGTAAGGTGGACTACAACATCCTAGCACACCTGAGAAAGCTACCTCGCAGCTCAGCATTCTTGACACCCTCTTATTATCACAAGAAGCGAGAGATTCATTAATCAAGGTGCTACAAGAGCCCGAACAATTCCAAGCCTTCCTCGCCGAAGAAAGGATGAAGGATGAACTGGAAGAAGTGCACACGGCCGATATCACATTCGGTGACGAAGACCTGCTCCTTGGGACGTGCGACCACAAACGTCCCCTATACGTCTCTGGATATTCCCACGATATAAAGATAGGCAAAATCTTGGTTGACAATGGGTCTTCCGTTAATCTCCTTAACGTGCGGGTGTTAAAGGAAATCTGCATGAGCGTTCAGCACCTCGCTCGGGACAAAATTACCATCTCCGGTTTCGACTCTCAATCATCACAAACTCTTGGATCTGTGATACTGACGCTACACTTCGGACTGCTCGTCACGGATATTAAGTTTCACGCCATTGACGCCAAGACCTGCTACAACGTCTTGCTCAGTCGTCCTTGGTTACACGAGTACAACATCATCCCTTCTACACAACATCAGTGTATGAAGTATTTCAAAGATGGTCTCGGGTATACCGTAACAGGTGAGCTAAACCCATTCTCCGTGAACGAAATTCGCAAATACGAAGATGCAAAGTACTTTTTGCCAGATTTCGAGGATACAGAGAGGTGTCGCAAATCGGAGAACAAAGCCGCCACCACCATTCTTGTTTTCGGGAGTGATACCGAAGAAGAAGAAGAGATAGTTTATGCTGGGCCGTCTCGACGCAGCAACCCGGGACCGTCCGCCCCCATATTGATCTTCGGAAGCGATTCGGAAGATGAGGTTAATGCTGTGTTCTCCAGTCGGCCGCCGATACATGAATTCCCTGGTGATGATCAAAGTTTGCAAATCACCATGATTCCGCGGGAGCACTACAAGGACCTTGATGCACTTGAAGCTTACAATGTGCAGGACCTGCAGACGTTTTACGTCCCTCCCAAGCGAAAGGGTGAAAAGGCGATCCTGTTCTACCGGTCCACGGAAACGAGAGGAAAGAAAGAAATCTGGCACGGCGTGGATTCTACACTTGACAGGCTCCAACCCATCCATTTGCCCAGATATTACACAAACGGACTAAAAAAGCTATTGAAGCGCCAAGGGGTACCTTTAAAACAGACTATTCAACAAGCTCGGTTCTATAACAGGATTTGGGATGTCCCTGGGACTCAGCGCAAGTTGCCCAACGGGAAAATGGAGACGCTTGGGCTTGGATATGTGAGATCTGGGAAACGGGAACGAGTCCACGGTAGCTACGCCATATATAACTTCGATAAAGAAGAGGACGCGCTGTCAGGAAATGCCAACCCCTCATCAAAACTAGATCCCGCGATCGAAGTGCCGAGTCCATCGTTTGAAGAACGAATGGACAAGCTTATCAGGAAAGCGGGTCAAAAAGCTCGGGACAACCATAATCGCGAGATGGCCATCTGCAAGAAAGCCAGGAAGCAACGTCTTTTTCAACAGGCTGCAAAAGACAAAAATACTCCTCCCTGCCAACCTGCTGTGTAAAAGGCCCGACGCAGAGGCAGAAATAAGTCAAAGAGCGGAAAAGGGAGTCGACAACTACAACGCGGGATCAAAGAGTCATGTGATCGGGAATTGCGCGGTCCGGATTTATCCCTTATGAAGAAGATGAGTCGAGCGTATTCTTTCCCTCAAGACAAGACGAAGAAGATACTCGATCTCGCTTTAAAACATCGAATGATCACACTTCCGGAGTCTAAACACCCTGAGCAAGCTAACGAGGTCTCTCATCCGGGCTATTGTTCTTATCACCGAGCCATTGGACACCCTATCGAAGACTGCTTCACCTTTAAGAACTGGGTCGAAGATCAGTATCAGCTCGGCAAGTTTGCTCTGTCTGACAGCTGGAGGGTAACGCCGCCACAGAAGCATGAGCCCAAAGCCACGAGAGCAGAACCAGATCCACATCGATCTTGGAAGCGAGTGCGTACTTGTCATATGATAACAATATCAAAAGGAGAGCCCGAGAATATAGATGACCTTCCTTGGTGTTTCGAAAACAATGACGACGACGTAATCTCAGAATTTCCACCAGCACCGAAAGAGCTGGAAGATGGCATACATACTACTGCAGATAACCTCAAGAAAATTGAGTTGGGAACGGCGAACGACCCGCGACCGACATTCATCAGCGAGCTGCTATCTGAAGAAAGGGTGGCTGCGTTAAAAGACGTGCTTATGCAGCATAGAGATTGCTTCGCATGGAACTATTCTGAAATGCCAGGACTAGATCCAGAAATTGCTGTACATAAATTGGCGATATCCCTGAACATCAAGCCAGTCAAACAGGCACCAAGAAGAATGCGGCTCGAGCTTGAAATAAGCATCAATGCCGAAATTAAGAAACTAATCGACTCTGGGTTCATCCAAGAAGTTCAATATCCTGACTGGATCGCCAACATCGTCCCGGTAATGAAGAAAAATGGGACAGTGCGCATATGCGTGGACTTCCGGGATCTCAATAAAGCTTGCCCGAAGGACGATTTCCCAGTGCTGGTCACCGAGCTGATGATAGATAATACGTCTGCTCATGAAGTTTTCTCCTTCATGGACGGCTCATCAGGATACAATCAGATAAAGATGCATCCCGAAGACCAGAAGCACACCGCTTTCCGGACTCCTCTGGGTATATTCTGCTACAAAGTTATGCCCTTCGGTTTAAAGAATGCCGGTGCCACCTATCAGAGGGCCATGACGAAGATCTTCGATGACCTCATACATGAAATTGTCGAATGATATATCGACGACCTCGTGGTTAAGAGCATGTCATACGAAGAGCATTTAAAGCATCTGAAGACCGTATTTCAACGCCTTCGGTAATACAACTTGAAGATGAACCCTCTCAAATGCGCGTTCGGGGTGTCCTCAGGCAAATTCCTAGGATTCATTGTTCGGCACCGGGGTATCGAGATAGATCCGTCGAAGATCAAGGCGATCATGGAAATGCCACCGCTAAGGACCCTCAAACAGTTGCGGTCTCTCTAAGGGAAGCTCGCGTACATCCGGGGATTTATAGCCAATCTTTCCGGCAAGTGCCGCCCTTACAGTCACCTGATGAAGAAGGGAATCCCGTTCGTCTGGGATCACAAATGCCAAGGCGCACTGGACGAGTTCAAGTAATACCTACAGAACCCGCCGGTGTTAGCTGCTCCGGTCAAGGAAAAGCCTCTTATTCTTTATACGACAACCCTCGAAGGTTCCTTAGGCGCATTATGGGCACAAGAGAACGACCAAGGGAAAGAGAGAGCGCTCTACTATTTAAGTCGAGTTCTTCTGGGGGCAGAAAGCAACTATTCCCCCCATTGAGAAGCATTGCCTGGCGTTAATCTTTGCGATAACAAAACTCCAGCACTATGCATTGGCGCATGAAGTCCGTCTCATATCAAAGGTGGACCCCCTCAAATATCTGATGTCAAAAGCCATATTGACAGGAAGACTCGCTAAATAGGCCCTGCTCTTGATGGAGTTTTCAATAACCTATCAGCCTCTTAAGGCAGTGAAAGGCCAAGCCATCGCCGACTTCCTCGCTGAGCATCCAGTACCTGCCGACTCTCCTTTGAAATGCGAGCTAAAGACGAACATGCATTTGACGCGATCGACGGTGGTGATACCCGATGGGAGCTTTATTTCGATGGAGCGTCTTCCATGAAGAAGCGCAAAAAAAACACACCTATAATCAAATCGGGGGTAGGTCTCATCTTCGTAAATCCACAGAGGGGGATAATGCGCTTTGCGTTCTCCTTGACAGAGCCGAGGACGAACAACGAAGCCGAATATGAAGCTTTGAGCAGGTCTCGAGATCGCCATCAACATGGGAATTGAGAACCTCCTCATATACGGAGATTCCCAGCTGGTCGTCAGTCAAGTAAATGGCGACTACCAAACATGCAAACCGGAGTTGGTAAAGTATGGCGAGAGAGTACAGCAACTACTAACTCAAATCCCCTCCTACACCTTGGAAAGCATACCGCGTGCCGAAAATAGCAAGGCGGATGCTTTAGCCAAGCTCGCTAAAGAACTGGCTGATGAAAACCTCGATGACGTCAGAATCGTGGTGCAAAGCCGTCGGGTACTCGCACCGGAAGAAATATCTCCGGAATCATCCGAGGAAAAGGAAGCAATTGAGCAAACGGCCCTGCAAATAAATAGCCAAGAGAAGGTTGAAGATTGGAGAGAAGTCTTCATAGACTACTTCAAATACCGTCGAACGTCTGAAGATGCGTCCTCAAGACATCAGCTTGTGAAACGAGCTCTGTCCTTCGCCTTCGTTAATAATACTCTGTACAAGAGGTCATTTGACTCTCTGTGGTTGAGATGCCTGGGACCTGACGAAGCGAAAAGAGTCGTTCACGAAGTTCACGACGGACTCTGTGGTTCTCACCAAGCAAGCCCGAAAATGAAGCTGAAAATCAAACGAATGGGTTATTATTGGCCCACAATGATCCAAGACTGCCTCGAGTATGCGAAGCAATGCCACTCATGCCAGATCCATGGGGACTTTATCCACCAGCACCCAAATCCTCTACATCCAACGGTGGCTAGCTGGCCGTTCGAAATGTGGGGGACTGACATAGTCGGCCCTATCGAACCAGCATCATCCAGGGGACATCGTTTCATCCTAGCGACCACTGATTACTTCTCCAAATGGGCAGAAGAAGTACCGTTGAGGGAAGTGAAGACGGAGAATATCCTCCATTTCTTCAAGACACACGTCATTTATCGGTTTGGAACGCCGAGACGGATCATCTCCGATAACGGGCCAGCCTACAGAAGCCACAAGATTAGTCACTTCGCGCAGCAACACAACATAGACTGGAGATATTCCTCAGTTTATAATCCCCGAGCTAATGGTCTAGCTGAGGCTTTCAACAAAACCTTAACAAAGATCATGAAAAAGACGGTGTCCCGTAGCAAGAAAGACTGGCACAAGAGACTGCAAGAAGCTCTTTGGGCGTATCGAACTACGTTCAAAACGGCCACAAACACAACGCCGTACGCATTGGTATTTGGTACAGAAGCAGTACTCCCCCTCGAGATAGAGTTACCCTCTCTACGAGTGGCAGTCCACTACGAGCTGATGGACGAAGAAAATGCCCACCTTCGGCTTGAGGAGCTTGATGCCTTTGATGAAACCCGGCTCATAGCGCAACAAAATCTGGAGGCTTACAAAGCAAAGATGACGCGCTCATATGAAAGATTGACCAGGCCGAGGACATTCCGCCAGGGCGAACTCGTGCTAGTGGTCAAAAGGCCTATGATCCCCAATCGCGCCAAGCGGGGAAAATTCGAACCGAACTATGAAGGCCTGTACATCATAGACAAGGTCTACCAGGGTGGAGCCTATTTACTCATGGATATGCACGGTGAAAGGCCTTTCAGGCCAATAAATGGTCGCTTCCTGAAGAAATACTACGCCTGACGGGTTAAGGCTTAGGTAAATGATAGATGACGACGACTATGGCCGCTCGCTATCTTCCAAAGCCCGAACTCTATAAGTAGTAACCGGCCTTCTTCGCCACGGACCGAAACGTCCTTAAACTAATAACGGACCGAAACGTCCTTAAACTAACAATGGACCACTATGTCCTAAAACTAGCTGTTGACCGAGATGTCGATAAACAACGGTGGATTGCAACATCTCAAAGCCGATAAAATAAAATAAATAAAATAAAATAAAATAAAATAAAAATAAAATAAAAATAAAAACGGTATGCCCATAAGAGAAATGGGCACGGATGAAAACCCGAAAGGGCTCCGTAAGTAAAAACAGCAAGGCTACCGGCGAGTGTTTGTGAAAACCCGAAAGGGCGCAACCTCGTTAAAGGACACTTGCAGGGTCCTCACGGCCTTGTAAGGAGAAACCACCCGCGTGAGATCCTTACGACTCACAAAGGAGCAACACACTTACGAATCCTCACGATTCATAAGGAGAAATTACACTTGCGAGATCCTCACGACTCGTAAGGAGAACTCTCTTATGGGACCCTCACGGCTCATAAGATTTGAAAGTCTTAAGTTACAGAGACCTGAACCTGTTCTTAAGCAAACCCCCCCCCCCCGACAACCTTCGATGTTGACATACAAGCGGCTCAATTCTGACCCTTGTATACAATCCACGGGCGCGAATAAACATTTCCCTAACAAAGTCTCACCAGTGACCAGGGATATGCTCACACGGTAAACAACCCTTGTGAGTCCTCTCGACTTATAAGGAGAAAACCCTTTTGTAAGATCCTTATGAATTACGGGGGAACATTCACTTAGGAATCCCCATGATTCCCAAGGAGAAAACACACCTACAAGATCCTCACGACTTGTAGGGAGAAATACCTTTGTGAGACCCTTACGGCTCATGAAGTCAAAAGCCTTAGTCGACAGGACCCTTAACCCTGTTTACTAAGCCACCTTTGTTCAACATCGACAGAGGCAAATGATGATTCGCTCCTGGCAATATCCCAGTTGTAGCGGTACTGATGCCAAAATCAGTGTCTAAATCCAAGCTTGCAGCGAAAAGCCAGCAAGCCACACATGCATGCGAAATAGCCGAAATGATGGGGCAACTTGCAATAAAAAGCAGCAGGTAAAAATGTATGCCTGAGAAATAGCCGAAATGATTGGGCAACTCGTAATAAAAAGCAGCGAGTGAAAAAATAAAATAAATAGCCGAAATGATTGGGCACCGCGAAAAATAGCCGAAATGATGGGGCAATCGCGACCTTCGCGATATAAAAGCTGAAATGATAGAGCATCGCGGGAAAAGAAATAAAATAAAAATGAAAAGTTTTGCCCTACAGGTTATGCCACATCAATCCCTGTATACAATCCAAGGGCGCAAACGAAGAAGGAATCATACTCCTCATCCCCAGGTTTCATCAGAAGAAGAAGCCAAATCTCGATGGATCACAGACAGCCTAGAGATCTTCTCAACACTCGTCTCACTACAGCAGACACAACATCAAGCAAAGCGGAACAGCGGTAACTCCCAGTTCCATGACTCGGCAATCTACTCCCACTGAGAGTCAAATCCCAACTCCGTGAAATACGGATATAATCAACAAAATTCCTGGTCACGTGGAACGCGGATAACGTCACTCTTTGACCCCGTGGAAAACGTCCAGAGCGGATCCTGGTCCTCGCAGAGCACGGCAGTGAACCCGTGTGAAGCATCCAGAGCAGAGCCTGGTCCTCGCCAAATGCGGCAGTGAACCCGTGTGAAGCATCCAGAGCAAAATTCCTGGTCATGTGGAACGCGGATAACGTCACTCTTTGACCCCGTAGAAAATGTCTAGAGCGGATCCTGGTCCTCGCAGAGCACAGCAGTGAACCTGTGTGAAGCATCCAGAGCGGAGCCTAGTCCTCGCCCAACACAGCAGTGAACCCGTATGAACGATCTAGCGCAAAATTCCTGGTCACGTGGAACGCGGATAACGTCACTCTTTGACCCCATGGAAAACGCCCAGAGCGGATCCTGGTCCTCGCAGAGCACGGCAGTGAACCCGTGTGAAGCATCCAGAGCGGAGCCTAGTCCTCGCCGAACACGGCAGTAAACCCGTGTGAAGCATCTAGAGCAAAATTCCTGGTCACGTGGAACGCGGATAACGTCACTCTTTGACCCCGTGGAAAATGTCCAGAGCGGATCCTGGTCCTCGCAGAGCATGGCAGTGAACCCGTGTGAAGCATCCAGAGTGGAGCCTAGTCCTCGCCAAACGCGGCAGTGAACCCGTGTGAAGCATCTAGCGCAAAATTCCTGGTCACGTGGAACGCGGATAACGTCACTCTTTGACCCCACGGAAAACGCCCAGAGCAGAGAGCCTAGTCCTCGCCAAACGCGGCAGTGAACCCGTGTGAAGCATCTAGCGCAAAATTCCTGGTCACATGGAACGCGGATAACGTCACTCTTTGACCCCGCGGAAAACGCCCAGAGCGGAGCCTGGTCCTCGCAGAGCACGGCAGTGAACCCGTGTGAAGAATCCAGAGAAAAATTCCTGGTCACGTGGAACGCGGATAACGTCACTTTTTGACCCCGTGGAAAACGTCCAGAGCGGATCCTGGTCCTCGCAGAACACGGCAGTGAACCCGTGTGAAGCATCCAGAGCGGAGCCTAGTCCTCGCCAAACGCGGCAGTGAACCCGTGTGAAGCATCTAGTGCAAAATTCCTGGTCACGTGGAACGCGGATAACGTCACTCTTTGACCCCATGGAAAACGTCTAGAGCGGATCCTGGTCCTCGCAGAGCACGGCAGTGAACCCGTGTGAAGCATTCAAAGCGGAGCCTAGTCCTCGCCAAACGCGGCAGTGAACCCATATGAAGCATCTAGTGAAAAATTCCTGGTCACGTGGAACGCAGATAACGTCACTCTTTGACCCCGCGGAAAATGTCTAGAGCGGAGCCTGGTCCTCGCAGAGCACGGCGGTGAACCCGTGTGAAGCATCCAGAGCAAACATTGGACTGTGGAGTCCTTAAAATCCATGGACTATGATGTCCTTAACCTCGACCGTAATGTCTTAAAACTAACGATCAACCATGATGATTCTAGACTGATTTTACCTTGGTTAAAGGGTAAATCTCTTCACTCCTTTGATAGTTGGCGTTGTAATTCCTCAACGTCTTTGAAGAGGTGACGGGTCCCAGTAACCACACATTTCGTGGACGGTGGAGTCCTTAAATCCACGGACTATGATGTTCTTAACCTTGACCGTGATGTCTTAAAACTAACATCGGACTGTGGAGTCCTTAAATCCACGGACTATGAAGTCCTTAACCTTGACCGTGATGTCTTACAACTAACATCGGACTGTGGAGTCCTTAAATCCACGGACTATGAGATCCTTAACCTTGACCGTGATGTCTTAAAACTAACATCGGACTGTGGAGTCTTTAAATCCACGGACTATGACGTCCTTAACCTTGACCGTGATGTCTTAAAACTAACGTTGGACTGTGGAGTCCTTAAACCCATGGACTTTGATGTCCTTAACCTTGACCGCAATGTCTTTAAACTACGATACCCTGGAAACCATCCCAAACCAACCCCTAACCCCGTGAAATACGGATAAGGGCGACCGCACCCAGCACTTGCGGGTCCTCACGACCTATAAGGAAGAAAACTCTCTTGTGAGATCCTTACGACTCTCAAGAGAAAACCCGCTTAAAAATCCTCACGATTCTTAAGGAGAACTTACACCTATGGGATCCTCTCGACCTGTAAGGAGAAAAACTCTTTATGAGACCCTCACGGCTCATAAAACTCAAAAGTCTTAGGAGGCAGATTCACCCCGGATCGTCCGACTCCCTTCATGAAACTTCTGTCTTTTGTATTCCTAACTCCTCTGTATACTTTAATTTACCTGCACGTTAACAGAGAGAGTAAAAACTCCATTAAACCCTATTTTTAATACATTTTTCTTTAACCCTTTCACCTACCCTAAACCCTAGCTTTACCCTATAAATACCACCCCTAGACACACACCCCTCACTCACAATTATGTCCAAACTCTCAAGAAATTCCTCTAGAAATTTTGTGTACAAGTGGAGTTAGCGAAGGGCAAAACTCCGGCGATCTTCCGACGACGACCCTAGGAGCTCCCGGCGACGAAACGACACGCCGGCGCCTCCTACGTCTTCCTCTCCCTCTTCTCTATACTACAAACCTGTATGTCCCACCCCCCTTCTCTATTCTTTTCTAAAAACTCATATCACTAAAACCCGACGGAATCGAAGTTAATCCGATTTCCGATTCGGTTCTTCCTAAAAATTCAACATTTCTTAAATATAAACATACCAAACCCTTACATGTTGACTATTAATTATTAACAAACTATAACGTTTTAGAAATCGTTTTGCGAATTTTCCGTTTTTAGGGAAAAATAGTCGGTATTTTCCGTTTTAACCCGATTGTGATCAAACTTCAATATAGACTTGCCGGCACCTAGTTTAGCTAGATAAAGCTAGTGTGCGAACTTTGAGGGTCAATGGAAAGTTTTGGTTCACATAGAATTTTTACCCTAATAAAATATTATTTTAATACTTTATTTGTGCACTTTATTAGTGGTAATTACTTTTTTTGTGGGTTAATTACTAATAATATGGTTTTATGCTAATCTAATCACTAGATATTTTGTTAAACCATTCATTCCAAATATCTAGATATTTTGTGAATTAAAATGAAAAAGAAAAAAGAAAAAAAAAAAAGAAAAGGTGGCAAAATGCATTAATTAGCATTTAATGTTGTTTCTTTTGCTAGATATTTCTTCTTTTTACACAAAACACCCCCCCCCCCATCACACTTGGCCGAGCCTCCCTTCCCCATTTCTGCCATCTTTTTCTTTTCTCCATTTTCATCTCATTATGCTTCAAATAAATCATGAAAAATCCAAATAAATTCATATAAACTCAAATATAATCATTTCCCATCATTCTTCTTCACAAAACTTGCTTGAATATTTATTCTAGTGAGGATTTTGGAGGCTAAAGTTTGGATTGTTCTTGTTTCAAATCTTATCTCTTTGATGGTATAAACCCTAACCCTAATCTCCTTTGTGGTATTATTACTTTAATTAGCTTAATTAGATGTTTAAATTAAGCTTTTAAATTCATATTTGGAAATTCTAGTAAGGGTTTTATTAATCAAATTAGGGTTTTGATTAGTGAAATGGTTAATTAATATGTTAAGCTTGAAGAAAATTAAACCAAGTTGCTAATTTGTTAAATGATATTTTCTTAATTGGATAATTAAGCTAATTAGAAAACTAAAATTTTACTAATCCTAATTAGTGAGATTTAAAATTATAGTAAAGATTTAAATGGTTTAATCTTGCTAATTAGTGATGTTTGTGAATTCTAGTTTGGTAAAAAGTTGTAGTTTGGTGCTAAAATGTTATATGTTGCTTACTAGATTTCGGTAAGTTTTAAGCATGGGTTTCTTTTGACGTTGCGACGTTAATTATATTGATTCCACATTTATTAGTGTGTTGTGAATGCGTGATCGATATGATCAGGGTCTAGGCTTGGTAGTTGTATCGCTTTGCGTTCCTAGCTAGGGTCGTGCCGATGTCGTTCGTGTTTTTGTGTAGCTTTTGCTCTTGAGTTCGTTTCGTAGTGTCGCTACGCACGTTAGCCGCTAAACGGACACTCGAGAGTGTGTTTGGAGTTGGTGCGTGATCGAACGCTTTTGGCGTGTCGGATGTTCAAACTTCTAAAGTTATAACCACGATCAGGACGGTATCGCTTTGCAGCTAGCCGGTTGAGCACGGGTCGATCCACAGGGAGATGGTTGTATGTCCGTTCGAGTTTTAGACGAGTCAATAAAGAATGTGTATATGTTTGTTCAAATCTAACCTATGTGTTATATGCAAGTATAAAGTTGTTAAGAAAAAGATACGAAAGTGTAAGCTAAAGAAATCCGTACTCAAAACCTTTGAGCCGGGTCTTGACCAATTGAAGCTAGAGCAATCGGCAACAACGTGGATTAGGGGATTTAAGCACGGTATTCGTGGAATCCGGATTATTTACCCTTGTCCTTCCGTTCTTATCTCTTGCTTTCGCCTCCGGCCAAACCGAACGCAACCGGTCGCGGTTAGGAATCACCGTTACCTTGGTAGGGTAGGGTGCCTAACGGAGCGCTTGCGTATCGTTTGGGCAGAGTTCAATGAAAAATAACGGGAAAAGAAAATGAGCAAAGAAACATTAACTTACAATATCGTATTTATTCTTAACAACAATAATTACAACCATTTACAAAACGAACAAAAAAGAGAGAACAAAAAGATGAACAAAGAAGAGAAAAGATTACAAGTAAGTAAGTGCATGAAATTTAAATTGCAAGTAATAAAAGACAAGAATGAAAAATTCAAGAAAGAGATAAGCAAGGAAGTAACACTAAGAACCATAGAACTAAAGAAAAGCCATGGGATCAATAGCCAACCCTTAAACTTGCAAGCTCAATCAAGAGGTTGCAAGATCAAGAGAAGGGTAAAGAACTCATGTGAAATGAAGCACAAAAGAGAGAACACAATGATACAACCCCTTGAGACCAATGACCAAAGCTTAAACTTGCAAGCTCACTTAAGAGGTTGCAAGATCAAGTTAAGGTAGAGAGCTCAAGGGGGAAGCTAAGCAAAAAAGAATGATACAAAAACCCTCATCTTCATTTAACATCCACTCAATGCTCTCACTACATTTTCATGGAGGCAAGAATGAAGAAGAAGAAGAAGAAGACTAAAAACTAACAAAAACAAGGCATAAGAATGAACTCCCCTTGGCTTGGCTCAGAACTGGGGTATTTATAAGCAGGGAAATGGAAACCTAGGGCAAGAATATGGCTCCACATAAAATTACCAAAATACCCCCAAAAAACGACACAGTGAGGAGCCTATATGGCCGCGGTTCCGCGGCCTAAGCGCGCTAATGCCGCGGAACCGCGGCCGTCTTGATGAGTTAGGCCACGATATTTTGTAGCCTTCCCTGGTTTGCAGTTGTCTGCTGTTTGGTATATGACTTTTCTCAGAATCTCTTCACATTTCTTCCAGAATTTCAGTAGATCAAAAGGTGATGTGATGTGGATCTTTTGCCATGATTTCCTCGAGCTCCGCATAGATATGTTGGATCTTGTGTTGACATTGAGCTTTGTGCACGAAAATGACATCGATTTGCCATTTTGTCCCTTAAACTGGTGTGTGGCAACACATGGATAAAGAGCGGAGACCCGTGTTTTATCTGTTGTTGGCAGTAATCCGGAATTTGACGTACTTTTCTATGAATTTCACTATTTAGAGCTGAGAACCAGTATCCTGTAAATATGTAGCAAACACTAATTAAAAGCACCTGCCTATAACCAAACGAGCGTAAGAATGGGCGATATAAAATGCAATATTCTGGTATGAACAGTGCGTCGATTAAACGTAGTTGTGCTTATTTTTTGTCGATTGCTTATATACACTTGCTTTATTATTATATGTGTTCAGGATCGCAGGCGGGGACTTCGGGCGCTGCGAACAGGGGAAAGCGAGTGGTAGGCTTTACTTAGCCAAGAGTGTTGGTGAGTAGATTTAACATCTACAGGGGAATCGCCCGCATGGCGTTATGCATCTGGGCTAGAGATGTTATGAATTGTCGCATATTCTATTTCATATATAGAGTTCCGCATACACCTTATTGCTTAGTTACTTGTTGTGCTTGGACTAGTACCCTAACGACACTGCACTATTATTAACAGCTCATGTTACACGAGCACTGATTGTATGCCACACACACCGTCAATAATTGCCATGTTACGCACAACACGCATACCTATATGATATTGTTTGGTTAGGGACATTGAGGCATTGATTCATATTTCTTTATGCATATGACCTATAGCATACCTGTATACCTACATGCTTACACATATGCCTTGACATGCTTACATGCTAGTTACATGTATACCTATAAGGTATTGTACCATTAGCGATAGGTACATACACACATAATAACATAGCTACATGTATACCTTGTATACATACTTCACTTATATCTGGAGGGTATATTACATCATTATTGATAGGTAGATACATATACCTTGCTATCCCTTCATGTTTACACACATATCTGGTTGTAGCTACATGTCTACCTTTATTTGATGTTATATAGACTTGGAGAAATTAGGAACCACATATATATATTTTTTAACTTGCTGCAGTTAAATAGCGGTTTTTCCTTTATATGCTTACATTGCAGTTTTATGTTGCATATATTATATTCATGGATTTTCGCATTGAGATATGGATTTTTCATGATGTTTTCTGGATTTGAGGACCGTGGTAGTTTCATGAAATTATGCATTATTTGAAAAAGCCGGTTTCTCTTGATATGATATTTCAGCAGCCACCATGAGTTTTATCGGTTCTGATATATATACCCCATGCGAGGAACGTCGTGGGCCGTGTGAGGGTACATGGTGGGGCCCGGTACAGTTCCCCTCGACAAGATGATCGACGATCCATGCCGATTGAGCCTGGAAGGTGGGCAACTACCTACCGGTGACAGTACCAATGACTCGGCGGTTATCGTGGGGATACCGACGGGAGTCATGTATGTATGGATACGTCGAGAGGCGAGGTCAGAGCTAGGCACTCGAGCTTTCGGTATAGTGTATGATACGTACCTATCAGGGGGCCAGTCGTGATGACAGCACCTGATAGATCAGTATTTATGTGTCGATACTTGACACTTGGTTTCATGATACTTTTACTTCTAAGTATATATAACAGTGGAATGGGACGCTGTTATATATATATATATATATATATATATATATATATATATATTAGTGGAATGGGACGCTAATATATATGTATACATTTCAATTCATATACATTATCATAATTATTCATGCAAATATACTTATTCAGGATATATGAGATTCACTTGATATTGGATTCAGGATATATGAGATTCACTTGATATTGGATACAGGATATATGAGATTTACTTGATTTTGTACATTCAGGATAATTGAGATTTACTTGATGTTGTACATTCGGGATTTGTGAGACTTACATGATATGAGAGCCAATTTGGGGGCTGATTTGAGGAATTGGGATTTGGATTGTCTTGATGGACTTTGGTCCTACCACGATGTCAGGATTCCGTGGAAATGACATGTTTCATCTCATACTTCGCATTTATTGTTTATGCACTGCTTCATGTAATAGTAGTACTTGATAGAGTACCTTCCATGACTGTTGCATTTACATACTTTATTTTATATGCATTGCTTCATGTATTAGCTGTACCTGCTAGAGTACCTTTCATGACTGTTGCATATATACATTGTCATATCATTTCTTTATGTATTAGTAGTACCTGATAGAGTACCTTAAATGATTGTTTCATACAGATTGTCATATTAGTATTGCTTCATGTATTAGTTGTACCTGCTAGTGTACCTTTCATGATTATTGCATACATATGACCATTTATTGCTATTAGCTTGCATATGTTAGATTCGCGTTGTACTTGCATACTTGTGATTACATGCATATGTTATTTACTATTCACGAGTTGGCAACTCACCCCGGTTGTGCTACAGGGTTTTGCAGGTTGTTTCCACAGAGTAGTCGAGGCAGGCTATTCATCTATCACATCATCTTTTGCAGCGGATACCGCTTCAACTCACGGTGTGCAGTTTTGCTCAGGTGGGTTTTACGGTTATCCAAAGTTGTTTATTGTATATTCGTTGTATCCATGTACTCTCCATCTACCATTATCTTGTATGACTTAGAGACTTGATGTGAGGACGATATTATATTATTTTGTGACTTGGAGATCTTTTAAGCAGTTTTACTTCTATCGTCTTTTATTTCTCCGCTACGGCGTCGTATATCTGTTGTGGTGGTTGTTTTCCACCGTTGGACGTGGATTTGCTCCCGTTGGGGATGTTTTACTTATATTTATGTTGTACCCATTTTTGGGGTTAGTTTTTACAAAGGAGATACTGCCAAAATTTTCAAGAAAATAAAGTTGGGCTTTAAAAAATTTGGGTTGAGATTTCAAAGGTTTTAAAATTTCTATTATTTCTTACTACTGTTGATGATTTAAATTGCTGGATTTTCGACTTACTTAAACTTCGTTACGCCTGTAGACATTGCATAGTTTAAGGGCCGTCACGTGCCAATTTCGGGTCGTGACACAAACATATTGAACAAGTTTCATGGTAATATATTTCATTTTGTAATTTTTACCGCTCTTTTTCAATAAAATACCATGTAGTTTACTTTCTACCTTTAAAACATCATAAATCTTGTTATACCTTTAATTAGATCAAGAGATAATGACCTACCTCCTCACAAAACTCATATGTAATATAACACAATATTTTTCGGGAACATAGAATACGGGAAAACAAAACTTTACATATAAACACCATTTACTATTAAAACCATTTTCTACAAGATACGTATTTTTACAAATCTTTGCAAAGCGCCGCTACAACCCATTTTGGGGAACCCATTCGGGATGGTGCGGATTATCGTACATTCTCGGGCTTAGTAGTGCGAGATGCAGACCTCCGCAAGGAGCATTCGGTCTCGAGAGATTTAAAATACAAATATCTTAAGAAAATGAGATTTCTAGAAAATAATAAATTAAAATTATTTTTATAAATATGTGTGTGTGTGTGTGTGTCATAAAAACATCTATTTTTCAAATATTATAAATATTCCAACTTTTCTAAATCACAAGAATCATTTTACATGAAAATACCATGAAATTTCCATACAAGTTCAATATTGCAATTAAATACCCTATATTATGAAATTAGCTTATTTTCATAAGAAATATCACATATATAAAATCTACACCTAAGAAAACTCTAAAGACGATAACTAAATACTTGGGGTGTATTCTGAAAAGTATACAACATTATTTTTACATAAAAACCCCTCAAGTTCTGTAAATTACAATAAGGACCCTAGTAAATATAGGTTTAAGCATGACCAATCTCTTGAGCCTCAGGGAGCCGGAGAAGTGGGTTCTTGCCTATTTTAAGGTAGACAACTTAACAAACGGTGTTATCAACACGGTAATCGTCTTTGAAAAAAAACACAAATCCTGCCGCCCATGTGCAGCGGTTACCGATAACATCAAAACTTAATTCAGGATTTCAATTTCTCTTTCTAATTGTTCTGAATCAGACTGAGTCTCATTATAATTAACCTGACTTGAATATGATTCAAGTACAATCTACAAACTACTATTCAATATGAATCCATGAATCCATATATTCAATCTATTCAATCTATATTGACAGAACCAAACCATGGATATATTTCCATTTACATGATTCTTCAGTTACATCCATGATTCTCCAGTTACATAAATTTACTGATATCATGGTTTCGGCAAGTCATCCAATTATACAATCTATATTACAAGACAATTCAAATTGCAATACAATACAACAATACAAACAAGATATCACGGGGTTTAAGGGCTAGATTAGTACGGAAGGTGTTAGAAGTGGCACGAGACAGCAACCATAAGACGTAATTACATCCACGTCGTTGTTCCGTAGTATTATCGACGGATCCTTGTACTTCCATTTGCATTAGTCTCTGGCATATAAAGACTCCTCTCGTATACACTGGTATCCTTCTATACCAAGCTACAAACAACAGCGTTAACTCTAAATACAACTTTAAAAGCTACACTCTCTTTTGCTCTCTGTCTATTCTATTTCTCCCTTATCTTTGGGACTTACCGAGCGATTGTTCGCTGACGACACTCTTTCTCTTTCTTCTTTGGAATGTTGTCAGGTGGATCGGAAGCACTAGAGCAAGAAACCATTAAGGAGCATTCGGAGCAGGCCCTTGAGCAATACACCGAAGACCTATAGCTGTAGCCACTTGTACCTATTTCATTTCAGTGCTTTCCATTTCTGTTATGCCACTGTTTAGGCATTGCTTTCATTCAGATGTATTTACTTTTCCATGCATTGTACAAAAGAATGTTAATAAATAAAGTTGATGTTCAGTTTTGCCTACTGTCTTTGTCTCTTATGCATTTTTTATTTATATTGCTTAGATACGCTTAGCGTATTTACGTCAGAGTAAATACGTAGCGGCCAGTCGCGTCCCCTTCGTCGTACACCGGGATGCGGGGCGTGACACTCTCCCTGAATCTGGTAGGGTTCCTTATCCACTTAAGAGATACTACGGTCTTCTCGGTGACAGTGGGAGCGAGGATTGCATCATGGTAGATGATGACCCAACCAGGTTCAAGAAGGCCATCACGAGTGGGGACTCTGTGAAAAGGCTAGATCTTAGTTATATGTATGCCTTAGAGGCCATTACTGTACATACGATGTATATTGTAGTGGATGCTTGGACATATATAGGGAGGACTTTCTTGCTCAACATGATAGTACGCTATCTGGTTATACTTTATCTTAACATGTACTCTGATTGTCTCTATGTTACATGTTGATAAAGCCCTTAGGATATGTACTCGACTACTGGGACTATGATGAGATTATACTAGTGGGGCCACGGTAGTCGACGGGTACATCCTATAACTGTTCCTAGTCGAGGGTGTATCGAGACAGGGCATCGATACACCAGAGTAGACTAGCGTATACGGATCTTGACCCATATGATGGGCGATGGATGATCCAATATCCATCGGTGTTTGATATCAAGGATGGTGTACGGGTGCTCAGTGGAGACTAGGTACACTGGACGGACTCGTCGAGAACTCCCAGATGGTATTATACCTCACGTCAGATGGCAGTTCTCCGGTGACACTGGTACAGAGTAGTCTGTTGACCCGAGATCGTCATAGAGTCTTGTGTGATTCCCACTGTGCTTTGATTTCCATCATACCACGTCCAAGAGAGCGTGCAAAAAGGTGGCTTTTGGGTACAGTCCCGAATCAAATAGAGGCAATGAGCGATAGGAGGGGATTCGTCTCTCCCGGTATAGGGAGTTGATGTTGTGCTGTGTTCGATTGGCTATAACTGGAAATCCTTGACCAGGGTTGCTGAGATTTACTGGTAAGTGTTATCAGTAGTTTCTCAAACTGTTATAGACCTCATATCGACACGACTTATCAAGCTACTGGGGTCTGACGTTTACCACCCCTAGGCGAGATATACGACATATCAGACGACGAGACCGGACTGTACGGGAGTGTTACTGATTGGATTCACAGGAGAATGTACAGGCTTGGTTGTTGATCTGCTGAGCGCTCGATACCTGGGTGGCTGTTACGTTTAGCTGACCGCTTGCAGCTTGTGGGTGTTTGATATGATCATCACGTACTGCCGGCGTATTGACAATTCTTCAGAGTCCTACACAGAGGTTTCTTGGCTCAGAAAAAACGGAGTAGAAGCACATATGTGATATGTGCGGGACCGAGGATAATGCGATATGAGATACCGTATTCTATTCTCGTGATATTTGATATCAGCCGGGTCATCGGATCAAGTGCTGATTCGATGAATCGGTACGGATAAATATTAGTCGGTTATATGCGATATAGCCGGATTGTCGAATCAAGTGTTGATTCGATAATTTAATATATAATAATATATATGATATATTAAATCACATTAACTAATATTAGCTCACTAAAAGATTCTTTTTCTCACTCGGGTAATACATTGATATATATGTGATATATATTAATTGTATTATTTTATTTTGTTACAATAAATATTATATATGAGATATATAATATTGTAACATGATATGGTTATTAATGCAACATGTTTTGTGGAGTTTAAACATGGTTAGGGTTTGGATTAGGGTTAAGACTTCTAGTAGTTTCTAGAAGCTTTTCTTTTGTCTTGGAAAATATATTATGCTTGATATTTTCAAGTAACTCACCCTTAACCCAACCCAAACCCTAGCCCTAGTTAATTCTCTACATTGGTTACTTGAACCATGGTTGCATTTCTAACCTTATGATTACTTTCATTATTCATCACAAAAGGATTATGATTTATTCTTCTTCTTCTTCCTTCTTCTTTTCATGGAAAAAGCTTTCTAGCTTTGATTTAGTGATGAAAAATGTGTGAGAAAAAGATTATAAATGAGAGCAAAAATCCTACTTCATCATCCTCATCTATCCTTGCCCTTTAGATGAGAGTGTTCACTTCATTTGGTGAGTGTTAGCTTATGTTAATGAAACTTCAAGGTAGATCATCTTTGTTATCGAAGATCGGAAGCAAGACTGCATCTTTCTCTTCGTGGAACCTCTCGAGAGTCTGGAACATGATGATCGCAGCGAAGGGACCTCAACACGGAGCTTAAGAAGTGAAGGACCGGATCTACAAAGGTTGTAATCCCTCTCACGTAGTGTTAAAGTGTTTAACATACTTGTTTTCACCTAAACTCTAGTTCAAAGATCTGGCTTTGGATTGTTCGGCACGGATAAATTTTTAATCGGGCATGGTTGATACCTCGTAGACCCTTGTGCGTGTGTCTAGCAACCCTACAGTGGTATCAGAGCCAAGCTAAAGCTTTAGGCGAAGTCTGAGCGAAGTTTGAAGTCCGATCGAACTCCGACACACCCGAGTATACCCCTCTCTGGACATTTTCTAAAAATGTGATTTTTTCTGCATTAAAAATACTCAGAAAAACAAGCAGGAAAAACTAAGAATTACTATGAAGTACGGCCTACTAATTCGCTTATTCGGCCGCGGAACCGCCGCCAAACCCTTGGTTTGGCCGAGGTTCCACGACCAAAATTTTGAATTAGTCCCTGGAACTTCATATATTTATTCTTAGGTCCTTTCTTGTCATTTTTTTCTGGAAATTTTTTAATTCCACTCAAGTGTTGAGTTTTCTAGGTTGTATTGGGGACTCGTTGATTCGATCGGATAATTTAACTTTGTTTAGTTTGTCCGGGTAATTTTTAGATCTTGTTAAAAAGTTCGACCGGATATCAATAACTCGCTTTTTCCCCTGCCGGAAAATTTTTCAAAAGTTGGATTTTTTTCTCGAGTTTAAGAACGTTCTAAGTCGTGCAAATAACGCGGTGGACCCTCTAGAAGACAACAAACCTTAACTCGATTATGTGACCGTCTTGAACTGCCTCTAAACCTTAGGGTTTGGGGCAGTACGGCGTGCCACATGTGAGGCGTTGGCTTGACCCTTCTACGGCTGGACCATTGGTACTGATGCATGTGATGGATGTTTTTAAACTAATTTCAAGTGTTGAGAACTATTTGGGAAAATTTGGGTGTTTGATTATTCGATCGGAAAGTTTAACATTGTCTATTTATCTGGAATGTGATACAATATTTGAAATCCACATATAGTTATGAGATAACTAATTTGAATGTTATAAACATAGCAGTTTAGTCTCAATTGATCGGTTGCCACGGAATTTTGATGTGATCAAAAGTCCGTGGCAATCACGTAGCGTACGCGGATACTCGCTGGGTAAACTTAATAGATAGCCACGCCCCATAACCCCGACCAAGTGACTGTAGGAGAACCCCGTCGCCAAAAGCATCCGTTCGGGTGCTTGCGGCAGCGGTGTTCCACCTTAGTGCACTTCGTCGACGGCATCCGGGGGTGCGGCCGTCTACTAAAGTTTGCGACGAGCATTCGATCAGGATGTCGGGAATCCTGTTGAATTGCCCGACTTGATATTGAAAAGAGTTTTCAATAATGAGACTAAAATGCGGGGTTTATAATTGTTAGGCATGCGATGTCTAAGGAATTCATTTGGTTAGGCATGCGATGTCTAAGGAGGTTGTGGATTCCAACTGTTGTAGTTTTACACTTTCTTTTCTGTGACCATAAGCGTAGTATGTGGTGCATCGCCGGCTTCGTTGCTATACATCAACGACAATCGGGATACGCATACTTGCTTACGTTGATGATATGAGATATTATGTGTTGCTGTGATATGTTATATTGGATCGTCGCGTTTTGAATAGCCGGGGGTTTTATGTGAGATGAGAGTTTTCTTTTTCATTCATGTAAAATTCATTTGTATGTAATATTCTTTTATTAGGGCACTTCCGGGCTGAGAATGATGTCACCATTGTATATTATTTACTTTTCCGTATTAGGTAGACCCAAGGTGGGGAGCACAAGTAACCGGGTTCTACGGTCCAGTGGGAGACCATCTCGGGGAGTCGAGACCGGGTCTCCTAACCCTAGAATTGGCAGTGTTGCTTGCCGCTCTCGTAGGGGTCTAGGTATGTGGGTTTGGCTATTCATCGCGACCGTGGAATCCGTGTTTTATACAGGCTCGTATTGAAAACACGGACATCCTAGTATATCCAATATTTCATATATGTTCTTCTGCTGCAATGTTCTGTGATGAGATCATATTACTGCCTGAGATGAATGTTTATATTATATATATGAGATATATGTTATATTGCAGATTTCGTTTCAAATGTGATGCTTGTGAAGCATAATAAAATGGGACTTCATTAATGAGATTAATGAAACTAAAAAGAAACCTAAAGATGTTGTAGAAACTTGTTTAAAAACTGGTAGCTCTAGTTCTTGCTTTGCATAGCGGTGTTCCTTGTAGAACATCCAGCACCTTATTCGATAAGGAAAGAGCCGAGATCCCTTCACCGGGAGTGACCTCTTTAGCGAAACTGGCAGATGCTACAAACTCGGTTTGTCTTTTGATTGTTTCTATAGTTTTTGCTTTGCATAGTGATATTTGTGAAATATCCTGCACCTTATTCGATGAGGAAAGAGCCGACGATCCCTTCACCGGGAGTGACCTCTTTAGCAAAACTAGAAAAGCCTCAAAAACATTCCATTTAAAATCACTCGATTCTACAACGATATCAAGTTCATTACGCAAAGGGTTTTCTTAAAAACCCGTCGTAGCCCTCCGTCATTTCAGATAAGTACTTCATAGTATTCGTGCTGCGTTTGTTGGCTTTTGTCAAGGCGTAGTGTGCGGTAGCTATTTATGCTTATCTGCATAAGCATATGATGCGATTGAGTTAGGGTAGTCGTGCGGCTTTGTTGGCTTTCATCAAGGGTCGTGCGGGTGGGTTTAATTCAATCGGAAAACGACGGATTGAACTTGACTAGTAGCCTATGGTTTGTTGGCATTCGTCAAGGTCATAGGACGCTAGGGGTAAAATATTATTGGGAATTTCAAGTGTTGAAATTTGCAATGAGATTGCATACCTTCTATGAGATAGTTGGATCCCGATACCTGCTGCGAGTAAGAGTTACTCCTGCGAGAGTTTTACACATTACAATTAGCCGATCAAGTAGGTGTCTAGAAAGGTGTCAACGGGGTTACACCCCTGGGAAAACGAGGTTTACTTTAATTAGGTTCGTGCGAAAGCACAGGGGACCTCCCTCAAAGTACCGACACTGGCCTGGCTGAAAGATTGGCGAACTTGTAGCGTGTAATTAATCCCGACTAGTCTTTCCTTTTAGGGTTTGAAGGAAGATTTGACTAAAACAGTAGGAGACATCCTGATTAGATAAATTGATAACCAATCTAATCTTGTAAAAAGTGCACGCTGAGTGTTTTCTTCTCTCTCTCTCCAGGTAGCGACCATGTCACGCCTTAATCAAGATAATAATACGGATGTATTTGACCGAACCCGCTTGTTATACTGAGCTGGGGAACGTTGGTCCCGTTCCAACTTATAATTGTTATAAGACAGAGCAGGAAATTGGGGAATACCAGATTTCTCGTGCCGCCCAAACGAAGAAAGTGCATGCTGATGCATCATCTTCGGGTGTGTTCTTTACAGAGAACTGTTTCTCAGTATCCTTTACGTCCTGGGTATTTGATACCGGATCAGGATCCCACATATGTAATTTGTTACATGGGCTACAGATAGGTAGAGAACTGAGAACAGGTGATAAGTTTCATGAGATAGAAACGGTGCAAGTGTTGCAGCCAAGTCTGTTGGTCACTATCACCCTGTATTACCAGAATACATTGATTCTGAACGAATGTTATTAGATACTGAACCTGATATACAATATCATATCAGTCTCTTTATTAGTAAAGAAAGAATATAATTTTGTATTTGTTGGATAATGTTTTGAACATTTCCCATATCAAGAGTTGATCGGTTCAGGCACGTTATCTAAAAGCATAGACGTTGTAAATCAAACCACAGTTCTTAGTATACAGAACACACACAAGAGGAAGAGTTCAGAAATGAACGAATCCTTCTTGAGGCATTGTAGACTAGGTCATATCAATGCGACCCGACTAGCTGAAGTTACATATAGATGCATATTTAAATAAGTTTGAATTTACATCTTGTGAAATTTGCCGGTCATGTCACAGAGATAAGATGACCACAGCTCCGTTTATTGGAAACAGAGAAAGAGTTAGTGAACTCTTGGGATTGATACATGCTGATGTATGAAAGTTCCCTGTCTACACATGCCAGGACCGGTTCTTTGTACTTCATCACATTCACTGATTATCTCTCAAGATTCGGACATATGTTCTTGTTAAATCACAAGTCTGGAACTTTTGAGAAATTCAATGAATATAAGTTAGAAGTAGAGAACCAAAAACGGGTATAAGTATTATGTCCTTTGATGAGATCAAGGAGGACAATACTTGAGCACGGAAATCCTGGACTATTCTAAAGGGGAATGAGATTCTCTCTCAGCATTACTCCTCCGTATACACCACAGCACGTCGGTGTATCGGGGCGGAGCAATCACACCCTATGTGATATGGTGTGCTCTATGATGAGTACTACTGAGTTGCCTATTTCCTTTTGGAAGTTATGCACTTGAGAAGCTGCATACCTATTGAATAGGGTTCAAATCAAATCAATTGCCTACCAGTTCATATATGATATGGAATGGGAAGAGCCCATATCTTAAGATTGTTAAGATTTGGGGTTGCCCGGCCTATGTCTAAAAAGCAAAATCCGGACAAGCTCGAGGCAAGGTCTGTTATGTAGAACTGGAAAGCTTCCAGCTATACAAACTGCAGCTGGTGATTTGGTAGAACCAAAGGATTCAATAGTTTCCAACGAACCTCAGCCTCTCCGCCGATCTAGTAGGGTTCCTCACCCACCTGAGAGATACTTCGGTTTTCTCTATGACAGTGGGAGCGAGGATTGCATCATGAGATGATGACCCAACTAGTTTCGAGCTGGCCATCAAGAGTGGGACTCTGTAAGAATGGCTGGGTGCTTAGCGATCTGAGATGGAATCCTTATACACCAACAAAGTATGGACTTTGGTTGCTTTATCTGAAGGGTTAAATCCTCATCAGGAGCAAGTATATCTTGAGAAGATTACTTGGTGTACATGGAAAAGTTGAGACTTTCAAAGCTATGCTTAAGTCCATCCAGACCCTACTTGCCACGGCTATATACCATGACTACGTTATCTGGCGGTTGGGTGTCATGACTGCTTTTCTAAATGATTGATTTGGAAGAGAGCGTCTATAAGTACACAGCCAGAGGGCTTCATAGACAGTGGGAGCAGCGGAAACGTGTGCAAGATGTTTTATGTGATAAATCAGGCATCGCGGAGTTGGAACGTCTGTTTTGATGTGGTAGTCAAAGAGTTTGACTTCATCAAAATGGTAGATGAACCCTGTATATACAAAAAGGTAGTAGGGAGTATGGTTGTGATCCTCGTATAGTACGTGGATGACATACTCTTGATAGGGAAGGAGTTTCCTATGCTACGCTCGGTCAATCTCCGCTTATCACAAGGATTCTCCATATAGGATCAAATTGATACCTACTAAATCCTAGGTTTTGGTTCTATGAGATAGATTTAATTAGATGTTAGGATACTCACTAGTTGTAGTGAGATGGTATCAATCGATCCTGGGGAGAATCACTGGAAAGGTTCCAGAGTGATAAGGACGACTGAATGTCAGTCGCAGGCATTGTCTTTACCCTCAGTGGAGGGACGGTATGTTGGAAGAGTTCCAAGCTAGATACCGTGACTTACTAGACGATTAAAGGCAAGATACATCGTTACTAAGGATGCTACCAAAGAGGCAGTCTAGATATATAAGTTCATGAGATAAACTTCGTTCCTACCATTGTGTGACAATGGAGTTGTGGCTTATGCCAAGGAACCCCCGTCCCATCAGAAATCCGGATATAATTCTTAGGCAGTATCACCTGATCATGGAGATGGTTGATCTCCAGGGAGATCAAGATTAGGAGAGTAGACACAGAGGACAACAGCGCGGATCCACTCACAAAGGCCTTTTTCCCAGTAGAGACTTTTTATGGGATGGTTGAGTATGAGATACTTCAACCACAGCTAATTGTTGGGTATGTGATACCGCAAAAGATGGCCCTAGTGCAAGTGGGAGATTGTTAGTTATATGTATGCCCTAGAGGCCATTACTGTACATACGATGTATATTGTAGTGGATGCTTGGACATATATAGGGAGGACTTTCTTGATCGACATGATAGTATGCTATCTTGTTGTACTTTATCTTAACATGTACTCTGATTGTCTCTATGTTACATGTTGATAAAGCCCTTAGGATATGTACTCGACTACTGGGACTATGATAAGATCATACTAGTGGGGCCACGGTAGTCGACGAGTACATCCTATAACTGTTCCTAGTCGAGGGTGTATCGAGACAGGGCATCGATACACCAGAGTAGATTAGCGTATACGCATCTTGACCCATATGATGGGCGATGGATGATCCCATATCCATCGGTGTTTGACATCAAGGATGGCGTACGGGTGCTCAGTAGAGACTGGGTACACTGGACGGACTCGCCGAGAACTCCCAGATGGTATTATACCTCACGTCAGATGGCAGTTCTCCGGTGACACTGGTACAGAGTAGTCTGTTGACCCGAGATCGTCATAGAGTCTTGTGTGATTCCCATTGTGCTTTGATTTCCATCATACCACGTCCAAGAGGGCATGCAAAAAGGTGGCTTTTGGGTACAATCTCGAATCACATGGAGGCAATGAGCGATAGGAGGGGATTCGTCTCTCCCGGTATAGGGAGTTGATGTTGTGCTGTGTTCTATTGGCTATAACTGGAAATCCCTGGCCAGGGTTGCTGAGATTTACTGGTAAGTGTTATCAGTAGTTTCTCGAACTGTTATAGACCTCATATCGACACGACTTATCAAGCTACTGGGGTCTGACGTTTACCACCCCTAGGCGAGATATGCGACATATCAGACGACGAGACCGGATTGTACGGGAGTGTTACTGATTGGATTCACAGGAGAATGTACAAGCTTCCTTGTTGATCTTCTGAGCGCTCCATACCTGGGTGGCTGTTACGTTTAGCTGACCGCTTGCAGCTTGTGGGTGTTTGATACGATCATCACCTACTGCCGGCGTATTGACGATTCTTTAGAGTCCTACACAGAGGTTTCTTGGCTCAGGCAAAACGGAGTAGGAGCACATATGTGATATGTGCGGGACCGAGGATAATGCGATATGAGATACCGTATTCTATTCTCGCGATATTTGATATCAGCCGGGTCATCGGATCAAGTGTTGATTCGATGAATCGGTACGAATAAATATTAGTCGGTTATATGCGATATAGCCAGATTGTCGGATCAAGTGTTGATTCGATAATTTAATGTATAATAATATATATGATATATTAAATCACATTAACTAATATTAGCTCACTAAAAGATTCTTTTTCTCACTCGGGTAATACATTGATATATATGCGATATATGTTAATTGTATTATTTTATTTTGTTACAATAAATATTATATATGAGATATATAATATTGTAACATGATATGGTTATTAATGCAACATGTTTTGTGGAGTTTAAACATGGTTAGGGTTTGGATTAGGGTTAAGACTTCTAGTAGTTTCTAGAAGCTTTTCTTTTGTCTTGGAAAAGATATTATGCTTAATATTTTCAAGTAACTCACCCTTAACCCAACCCAAACCCTAGCCCTAGTTAATTCTCTACAATGGTTACTTAAACCATGGTTGCATTTCTAACCTTATGATTATTTTCATTATTCATCACAAAAGGATTATGATTTATTCTTCTTCTTCTTCCTTCTTCTTTTCATGGAAAAAGCTTTCTAGTTTTGATTTGGTGATGAAAAATGTGTGAGAAAAAGATTATAAATGAGAGTAAAAATCCTACTTCATCATCCTCATCTATCCTTACCCTTTAGATGAGAGTGTTCACTTCATTTAGTGAGTGTTAGCTTGTGTTAATGAAACTTCAAGGTAGATCATCTTTGTTATCGAAAATCGGAAGCAAGACTGCATTTTTCTCTTCGTGGAACCTCTCGAGAGTCCGGAACACGATGATCGCAGCGAAGGGACCTCAACACGGAGCTTAAGAAGTGAAGGACCTAATCTACAAAGGTTGTAATCCCTCTCACTGTCACGACCCGAAGGTACGGAACGTGACTGGCACTTAGATTACGAGACGTCTAAAGGCGTACCGTAACCTAAGTCAGCCAAAGCCCAGAAAATCTAAACCAAATCAAAAGAGAGTGAAGGAAAACCTTACATGAAAACAATTTGTAAATCAATTAAGTTGCATTGAAACCCTTTTTTTAAAAACATCAAAAATTCCCAAAAATTTCGGCAGAGTCTCCCTTGTATTTTTTATCCCCCAAAATGGGTACAAAAAGATAATAAACCTGTAATCATAAAATGGCATCCCCAAGCGGGAGCTAGCTCTTCGCCCAAGGCGGATCACAACCACATGCAATATAATAGCAATATCAAGAAAAGAGCATGAAAGAAACGCAAAATATCAGAAACACAACGCCGGCTCAAGTGAGCTCGACCCAAAAGAAACCACAAATATACAAATCTCTCAGTCTCATCACTAGGTCGCATATACAATATAAAGTGGTAGATGGAGAATACTAGATACAACGATGGAGCAAAAGAAATAAAGTGTGCTCGCAACCCACCTACGGGCGATGTCGCGAGTCTGAGCAAAAGGAACTGATGATAGGATAGCCCGCCGCTACAAGGGTGACGGGTCCGACCTGCAAGATACTGTGGCACAACGGGGGTGAGTTGCCAGCTCATGAGTAGAATATAACATCTAGTAAGGCAATCGTAAGAATGCACGCAATGCGTCACAACATGTATGTCCATATGTGATATAATATATCTAGTATGCATGCACATGTATGTGTTGGAGATAGTGCCCTCAGAGTCAATTAATAGGTCACAGGTACGTGATTGTAATGATTGAGGGAGGACCTATCCCGGTAGGACAGTCTTACTCGAGATGATAGTATGCTATCTGGTTTACCTTTATCATCGTGTACTGCTTTAGGTGACCTGACACGTCGCTATTACACGTTGATAGAGCCCCTAGGATTCTTGCTTGACCACCAGCAGTATGAGGGCGATCATATAAGTGGGAGCTGGGGTCTATAAGCTTATCCTTAAAAGGTCCCTAGTCGTGGGAGTTTCGAGACTGGGCATCGATACTCCATTAGTAGACTAGTGTATACAGTCGAGACCCCGACGAGGGGCGGTGGCCGGTCTCACAAGCCACTGGTGTCAGTTGAATCACCTAAGATGTATACAGGTGCTCATTGGGTTATGAGTACACCGGACAGGACTCGCCGGGAACATGCTAGTTGGTCATATACCAGACGTCAGATGGCAGTTCCCTGGTGACATGTGTGCAGGTTAGTTCATCGACCTGGGGATCGTCATTTGTCTCGTGTGAGTTCCCACTGTACTTTGATTACTACCCTACCACGGCTCAAAGGAGTCGTGCAAACAGGTTTTAGTTGGGTACAGTCCCGAGCCACATGGAGGCAGTGAGCGTATCTTCAGGGGTTCGTCTCTCCCGGTATTGGGGGTGAGGTCGTGCTGTGTCTAGGAGAGCCATTACACAAAGTCCTTGGCCAAGGCAAGGAGATTTACTGGTAGGTATTCCAGTAGTATCTCAGGGTGTTCTGGGCTACACTCCGACACGACTTGTACCGCTTTTGGGGGTCTGACTTTTACCAACCCCCTAGGCCCGCCATGCGATACTCATAGACGAACGGACCGGACTGCACGGATATTGTCACTGACAGGCTCAGTAGGGTTGTCAGGCTGAGTTCGCTCACAGACGTCCCTTTTGGTCAATACCTGGTAGCCCGTTATGTATTGGCTTATACCTCTAACGTGCTAGTGGTTAAATCCACAACCAAGGTGTTGATGAGTCTTTAGAGTCCCCCACATTCAGTTACTCAGCTTTCGGGCGAAAGGTTGTAGAGGCCGTATGGAGATATGTAAAGGTCCGATCAGATACGTGCGGTATTGCACGGATCAGGATCGGACAGTCTGTACTATAGGCCGTATGCATATATGGCAGGGTTCGATCAGATACGTGCGGTATTGCACGGATCAGGATCGAACAGATATTACTAGCCGGTTTTGGTATAAGCCGGATTCTAGTATAGTACAGTGTAGATTTTGTCTCATTGCATTTGTATTTCGGTCGAAATACAGATGCAGGTGTGTATGCACAGTATTGGGGTTTTTCCTGTAATTTATTACGGGACCAGTTTTCTGGAGTTGCCAGTTTGCTTTCCGTTTCGGCCAATTTCCTTTGTTCCGTTCATTGGCCGAAGATTGGTGGAGGAGGGCTTATTTGCATTGTTGCAAATAGGCATTTGTGGAGGGGGTCTTTGCATATTGTTTTATCATGACATCTTTTCATTGACCTTGACTTCTTCTTGTCATGATGGCATGACTTTGGAAGCCATCATGCATGTTGATGATGGTTGAGTTGAGTGTTGGTTTTGCCTTGTCATCATTGGTTCTCATGATTTCCTTTTGCATGATAGCCTTCTCTCTCTCTCCATTGTATTATTGAGATGGTCTTTCATTTTCATTGGCCTCTCCCATTCATTCTCTCCTCTCCTCACTAGTGGTGGCCGGCCAAGTCCTATAGGGGCTGTCCAAAATTGGGTGTGGGTATTTTTGTTCATATCATGCTCCAAAATACCCCAAGCTCCTCCACATTTTGTCCTTGTTTTCATTCCTCCACCACAAAGGCACCTCCATGAACCCCAAATGAGACACAATCCTCTACTACACCTTCTACAGCAAACCTTGGGCACGTCGAGTAGCCGGCTTCGTGCCCGAGTTGCCTCGGCATTGAGGTGGGAGCCCGTAAACAAAGTAGGCGATGTGGTGCACTTCCGGCGACGAGGAGGAGACGGGACATTCCGCAGGAGATCGGGACGATGACGAGAAGACCGGAGGACTTGGATCGTCGGTATATCTCTAACCCATCTTCTAGTTAGCTTAGACTTGTTAATGGTTACGATCCGGGTGTTTAGTGCGCGGTGGTGCCGGTTTGCTAAGTCCGCAAAATTAAAGTTTTTCACCGCTTCCGCATTCCGGCGTCGGATTGACGGCCGGGGCGCCGCCGTGCACTTACAGTGGTATCAGAGACTCCCCATTAACTTAGTCTAGCTTTGTGTAATGTGTTTTTCAGTTCCGATCGATCGAAATGTTCAAAAACCTGTATTTGCCCACATCAGTTTCTGTTGAAATTTTTTAGTCTCTAAAAATTTTTCAGGTTCTAAAATATTGATGTTCTAAACATTATAAGAACACTGTTCAAATTCGAGGCACTGATCCTCTCACTAGAGCGCGGAAGGGCGGCCAAAACCCACGTTTGGCCGCGCTTCCGCCGCAGCATACTGGAATCAGTGGGTTGGGTTTTTACAGTGGGCTTCTGGGCTTAAATTAGGGGTTTTGGAATATTAAAATTGGGCCCAAGTTTTCTGTGAGTGCTACAGTTTTGATTGGGGCCCACTTGTTAATTTTTGGTCAATCGGAAAATTTTAAACACATTTTTCACAGTATTTACATTATATCTGCGACCGTGAATGTCACTTGATCGGTAAATCCGGTCTAACTGCTATAGCCCGGTTAGACGGATTTGCGAACGTGACTTTCACGTTGATGTTTTGTTTTTGCTGTGATGTTGCGGATCGGTCGTGGGGGATAGCCTGGATGCAATGCTAGTACAGTTCTGTTGTATTATGTACATTTGATATTGCGGGGCGAGCGTCCGACATGTGGACTGCCGTCACTGCCTGATTGTATTATTATTTTGGGGCACGACCTGGTTGCGGTCGATGTACCCGGTGTATGTATATTTTACTTTCTGTACTAGGATTGCCCCGCGGAGGGGTGCACGGATAGCCGGGTTCTGGAGGGCAACAAGCCCGCATCTCATGGCATTGAGATGGAGGGGGCTTCACTCTAGGATTGGCGGGCTATTCGCCGCACTCGTAGGGGGTACAGGTTGACCCAGGAGGGGTGCCCAAGTTGCCGGATTCCATGAAGTGCTGGGTGGTCCATTCACGGCGCTGAAGGGGGCTGCCTCGCTTCAGGTTTTGGCGGGTGACTTGCCGCGCCCGTAGGGGTCTAGGATTTCATTGCACAGGCTATCCACACGACCAGGGGAACGTCGGGTTTCAGCGGCTCTGTGAAACCCGGGGATCCCAAATATCTGTATTGTTTCTGTGATGCTGTTCATTCTCTGTGATGTTGCTTTTTATTCACGCCTTGAGCGAATATAATATATTGGTATATATATTAGTAGATGTTGTATATGTTTTACATCCGCGCTAGTCCAGTCCCCGCTCTGTCGTTAGTTAGCTAACCTAACGGGTAATGACGGGACCCAGTGGCGAATGCGGATGGCATATACGTACATCAGTATATTTTCGTTCTTTTTGGTGTGATCAATTGATGGGACTGCATTGATTCGGATCAATGCAAGTTAAAAACAAACCTAATCTGATGTTGTTGGAACACTTTTCAAAAAGCTGTTATTGCAAGGACGTTTACTTTTGTTTTGCATCGTGGTATTCATTAGAATATCCTGCTCCTCAGTCGACGAGGCAAGGGCCGAGATCCCTTCACCGGGAGTGACCCCTTGGACAAAAGTTTGCGTCAGGGCATTAACTTCACTATAGCCGAGTACTTTTGCTTTGCACCGTGGTATTCAGTTGGAATATCCTGCACCCCATTCTACGGGGAAAGAGCCGAGATCCCTTCACCGGGAGTGACCTCTTTAGCAAAGGTTTTCGTCACTATATTTCTAAAAAGCTATCCGTTCCTTCAACGATATCAAGTTCATTACGTTAAAGGTTTTCGCCAGAAACCATTCGTAGCCCTCCGTCGTTTCATATGGGTGGTCAATAGTATTCAAGCTGTGTATGTTGGCCAAAGTCAAAGCACAGTGATTGGTAGCTATTGGGTATTCATATGCAGCATAGATAGATGCGTTGGTTTGGGACAGTCGTACTGCCATTTTGGCCAAAGTCAAGGGTAGGTACGGGTGGATTCAAATTAACCTGGAGAATGACGGGTAGAACTTGACATGTGACTTATGATATGTTGGCCAAAGTCAAGGTCATAAGAGCATGGGGCAGAAATCACATCGAGAGTTTCAAAAGAACTGAAACTTGCCAGATATGCGCATACCTTCTGGAGTGTGATAGCGTGAGCGGATTCCGTCACGTTATCATGCAATGATAGTTGGATCCCGATTCCCACTGATGAGTTAGTTTACTCCTCGGGTAACCCCGACTAATTCTTCTTTCAGGTTTGGAGGAGAATTTGAGGTACAGTGGGAGGTTTCCAGATTAGATAAATTGGTGACCATTCTGATCTAGGTTAGAGTGCACGCTGAGTGTTTCTTTTCTCTCTCTCTTTGGCAGCGACCATTGACCCGACCCTAAGACTTTGACTCAGTGACCAAGTTGACCGAACCTTCTTAAACACCGGCTTTTGGATTGTCAGAGTTGCAAACCTCATTGCCACTCCTACTTTTACCCTTTTCTCCAGGACACCCCGTTTTACTACGAACGTCCACTTCCATTGGACAAAACCATCGTATGGTTAGATACGAACTCGAAAGAATTTATTCGAGGATGGTTTCCGGTTCTGGAGAAAACGGATAGGATTATTCAGTTGTCTTTTCCTTTTACCCTCTCTCAGGTTACGAGTACTCCTTGGTTTAGGGGTAGTACACCTATTACGCAAATTGGATTGTCTTCTTCCAAACCTTAGGCTGGTGCCGACCGGTAGGGAATGAAGAAAACCAATTAGCATAACGATGGTGTGCAGAAGGTATTAAGTTCAGACAAAGCAAGGGATTAGTAAGAGGGCAAAGTAAATTGCAACAGATTTTCACGACCAAACCAAATATTTCGTTACCACTCCCACATCACCTTTGTAT
Organism: Agapanthus africanus; assembly: GCA_030015575.1. NCBI lineage: Eukaryota > Viridiplantae > Streptophyta > Magnoliopsida > Asparagales > Amaryllidaceae > Agapanthus > Agapanthus africanus. The sequence goes on from JASDDO010000029.1 coordinate 295,668,558, forward strand.
TTCTCCAGGACACTCCGTATCACTACGAAGATCCACAGTTTATTTGGATACTCCATCGTATGGTTATATACGAACTCGAATGGAACTTGTTCCAGTTCGGGGATGGATTCTGGTTCAGGAGAAATAGGAATAAGGTTTATTCGGTTGTCTTTTATCTTCACCCTCTCTCATTGCGAGTGTTCCTAGGATTGGGACAGTACACCCATTATGCTTATTGGATAGTCTTCTTCCAAACCATAGGCTGGTGCCGAACGGTAGGGAAGGAAGAAAACCATTTGGCCTAAAGGGGTGTGCAGAAGGTAATGACTAAAGACATATGAAGGGATTTGGAGAGCTGGCAAAGAATTATACGGTTACAGTCGTGATTCTGGAAGAGGCATTACTAGGAATACCAGAATACCCCATCGGAACATTTCAATGTTTCAGTTTCACTGTGTAATGTTAAAGGAAAACTGATTTCCTGATTAGATACTTACTCCAGGGTATGTATTTACCAGGTACGATTCTCACATCTGTATGGTTTTACAGATGATGAGTGGGAGTAAGTTATTGGGAATTGGGTGATTATCCTCATTATATCGGGATTTGTTGTAATCAGTGATATTTGAGGAAATCACCTGGGCTGTTTGCCGGTCGGCAAATATTTGGTTTTGAATATCCGCTGTTATGCACCAATTTCAAATTGATATATCTGTACGTCTATTTTCATAGAGTGAGATATACCTTTCTGAAATTATGTCTACGACATTTACCTATATCAGTGGATGGTTAGGGAAGGAGCATTAAACAGCGGTGTAATTCTTCTTAACCATAAGTACAGTTTTCAACCTACGACACACAGTGAATGAGTTATCAGACTCAAGGGACTTATACAAAGGATTGTATGTTGTCCAAGGTCCATCAGGACAGAGGGCTTGGTCCTCGTACTATATTCGGTTTACTTATGACTTCTCTAGTTTTTAGACAAGTGTTTCGCGGAAACACAGGATCCGAATTTGGAGAAGTTATAGGTATTTGAATAGAGTAGAGAACCAGGTGTAGCAAGTATCGGGATTCTTCAAAGTGATCGAAGATGTAGATACTTGTGTATGGTATTCAGTTGATAGTAGTGATTAAGAGATCTTGCTTCTCTTTCAGGTTACTCATAATTGGAAGTATTCCTAAGTTGAGTAACGCTGATCGGCCTCCTTCCATTTAGTTAACATGCGCTGGGGACAGCTGCATGATTTGAATCTGGTTCAATTAAATCAGTGCCTCTGTTTCTATATTGGATATAGAACAGTTCATAGCTTAACGATGTTAAGGTACGGGGAGTTGTCCGGTTTATGATTAAAACCAGACACTGGACAACTCAAGGCACGTTTCTGTAATGGCTGTTTGTGGGTTGACCCAGGCTATGACGAGGGTTGACTTTCTACCATCTGGATGAACAATAGCGATATTGTTCTAGACTCGCCACAGTTTTATTAAAGATGGATTTTTTCAGAAAACAGTAGTGGGAGTATGGTAGAACTGGAAGTGATTCCAGAACCACAAACGATTACTGAAGATTTGATAAGGAACCTAAAGATTCAATCTGAATTGACATTCCATTGGCCACTCCGCAGATAAGGTGGGTAACTTCAGGCACCCGAGAGGTACTCCGGTAGCCTCAAGGACGGTGACAGGGAAGTTCTTGTTTACCCACAATTGCCATTGCTGTTGTTCCAGGTTACGAGACCCGGCGGGAGGATGAGTATAGCGTCGTTCTAAACCAGTTTTAGAAGTGTACGTCTATATGACTCTGCCAGAGGGTTGTCGTAGTCAGTGGGAGCAGCGGAAGCATTGGTGGACAGGTTGCTTATGTCTATTTATAGACTAGAGCAGATGTAGCGGAGATAGATCATCAATTTCTGATATGACAGTCATGGGTTTGACTTCATCAGAATAGGGGATGGATCAGTTGAGAAGGTAGTAGGGTGTGATGTCATGGTGTTTGGATGACATACACAGAGTAGGAAAGGAAACTCCTACACTACGATCGGTTATACTTTGGTCGTCACACAGTTGTTTCTCCACAATGGAAATGGATTTTATATCAGACATACTGGTTACTAGATCTATGGTCTTAGATCTAGATTTGGGTGGTTTCCCAATCAGGGTACTTGACAGCATTCTAAGAGTATTTAGGATGGACGACTCCTGGCACGGTAGTGTACCTGCAGGTAATGGAGTCACCCTCTCCAAAGGTGTCTTACAGACTAAAGGGGAGAGGGACGGGCATGATTGGCAGATCACTTGCTCAGGCAATTGAGTCAATCGTGAGATGTCAAGTACCACACCAGATGTTGTTCTTGCACTAGATGCAATAAGTTGACATTAATCCAATCCTGGAGAAACAGTCGGGAGCAGTTTTAGAACATAAGTGGATGTTCTAGGGATATGATAACGACAGCCTCATTCAGGAGACAGTTATCATTCCAGGCTTCCAAGGTGACATGGACGACAAGGAGGTTGTCAGAGTTATAGTTTTTCCTTCTGATGAGGGGTAGTATTTTGGACAGGTGGTCCAAGGCAATACTGAGGGAGGCATGGCGCGCAGAATACTGATTAAGTTCAGTTGACGATACAGTCTAAGAAGTTTGGATTTGGAGTTCATGTATGAGCTAGGTCCCATCAGACATCCAGACATATTCTGAGACAGGTATTGCTCTTTTCGGGAGATGGTTTTCTCCGCGAACTTGAGATTTAGAGAGACATAGAAAGAAACAACTAAGCGGATCCACTCACTGAGGCTATTCCTCGAACGCAATAGTTCCGCAAACGAGCTTTGTGAGACTGACTAGTAGAGGAGTTGGATGTTCGGTATCACACGGGCTGTGAGTATGCGACATCGCAATAATTAGCCTTGAGTGCAAGTGGGAGATTGTTGGAGATAGTGCCCTCAGAGTCAATTAATAGGTCACAGGTACGTGATTGTAATGATTGAGGGAGGACCTATCCCGGTAGGACAGTCTTACTCGAGATGATAGTATGCTATCTGGTTTACCTTTATCATCGTGTACTGCTTTAGGTGACCTGACACGTCGCTATTACACGTTGATAGAGCCCCTAGGATTCTTGCTTGACCACCAGCAGTATGAGGGCGATCATATAAGTGGGAGCTGGGGTCTATAAGCTTATCCTTAAAAGGTCCCTAGTCATGGGAGTTTCGAGACTGGGCATCGATACTCCATTAGTAGACTAGTGTATACAGTCGAGACCCCGACGAGGGGCGGTGGCCGGTCTCACAAGCCACTGGTGTCAGTTGGATCACCTAAGATGTATACAGGTGCTCATTGGGTTATGAGTACACCGGACAGGACTCGCCGGGAACATGCTAGTTGGTCATATACCAGACGTCAGATGGCAGTTCCCTGGTGACATGTGTGCAGGTTAGTTCATCGACCTGGGGATCGTCATTTGTCTCGTGTGAGTTCCCACTGTACTTTGATTACTACCCTACCACGGCTCAAAGGAGTCGTGCAAACAGGTTTTAGTTGGGTACAGTCCCGAGCCACATGGAGGCAGTGAGCGTATCTTCAGGGGTTCGTCTCTCCCGGTATTGGGGGTGAGGTCGTGCTGTGTCTAGGAGAGCCATTACACAAAGTCCTTGGCCAAGGCAAGGAGATTTACTGGTAGGTATTCCAGTAGTATCTCAGGGTGTTCTGGGCTACACTCCGACACGACTTGTACCGCTTTTGGGGGTCTGACTTTTACCAACCCCCTAGGCCCGCCATGCGATACTCATAGACGAACGGACCGGACTGCACGGATATTGTCACTGATAGGCTCAGTAGGGTTGTCAGGCTGAGTTCGCTCACAGACGTCCCTTTTGGTCAATACCTGGTAGCCCGTTATGTATTGGCTTATACCTCTAACGTGCTAGTGGTTAAATCCACAACCAAGGTGTTGATGAGTCTTTAGAGTCCCCCACATTCAGTTACTCAGCTTTCGGGCGAAAGGTTGTAGAGGCCGTATGGAGATATGGCAAGGTCCGATCAGATACGTGCGGTATTGCACGGATCAGGATCGGACAGTCTGTACTATAGGCCGTATGCATATATGGCAGGGTTCGATCAGATACGTGCGGTATTGCACGGATCAGGATCGAACAGATATTACTAGCCGGTTTTGGTATAAGCCGGATTCTAGTATAGTACAGTGTAGATTTTGTCTCATTGCATTTGTATTTCGGTCGAAATACAGATGCAGGTGTGTATGCACAGTATTGGGGTTTTTCCTGTAATTTATTACGGGACCAGTTTTCTGGAGTTGCCAGTTTGCTTTCCGTTTCGGCCAATTTCCTTTGTTCCGTTCATTGGCCGAAGATTGGTGGAGGAGGGCTTATTTGCATTGTTGCAAATAGGCATTTGTGGAGGGGGTCTTTGCATATTGTTTTATCATGACATCTTTTCATTGACCTTGACTTCTTCTTGTCATGATGGCATGACTTTGGAAGCCATCATGCATGTTGATGATGGTTGAGTTGAGTGTTGGTTTTGCCTTGTCATCATTGGTTCTCATGATTTCCTTTTGCATGATAGCCTTCTCTCTCTCTCCATTGTATTATTGAGATGGTCTTTCATTTTCATTGGCCTCTCCCATTCATTCTCTCCTCTCCTCACTAGTGGTGGCCGGCCAAGTCCTATAGGGGCTGTCCAAAATTGGGTGTGGGTATTTTTGTTCATATCATGCTCCAAAATACCCCAAGCTCCTCCACATTTTGTCCTTGTTTTCATTCCTCCACCACAAAGGCACCTCCATGAACCCCAAATGAGACACAATCCTCTACTACACCTTCTACAGCAAACCTTGGGCACGTCGAGTAGCCGGCTTCGTGCCCGAGTTGCCTCGGCATTGAGGTGGGAGCCCGTAAACAAAGTAGGCGATGTGGTGCACTTCCGGCGACGAGGAGGAGACGGGACATTCCGCAGGAGATCGGGACGATGACGAGAAGACCGGAGGACTTGGATCGTCGGTATATCTCTAACCCATCTTCTAGTTAGCTTAGACTTGTTAATGGTTACGATCCGGGTGTTTAGTGCGCGGTGGTGCCGGTTTGCTAAGTCCGCAAAATTAAAGTTTTTCACCGCTTCCGCATTCCGGCGTCGGATTGACGGCCGGGGCGCCGCCGTGCACTTACAGTATGCAATGTCATTACTAATTCTTTAAGTGTTTTAAATGCTAAGGGTTCTGCATTCTTAACTTTAGAAAATGAATATCTGTATAATAGCTAAGTACCATCAAGAAATCATCTGAAAACCCGTGTCAAGCGTCGACAACAAATATGAAATCATATATGTCTCAATATCTCACTATATCAACATCTCAAATATCGGGCTCCGTCAGTCCGGATCGGCCCATGTCATCAAATCTCACGACAACGGTCGGTATCCTCCGGATATCCGCCGCGCCAGACATCACCGGTAGGTAGTCTTCCCCTGCCAGGCTCATCGTCTACAACTCGATCTTCTTGCCCCGGGGTACCATACCGGGCCCACCATGTACCCGATACGGTTCATCCACTCCTCGAATCGGGTCTCGAAATCCAACAGAAAACATGAAAACTCATGGTGGACGACACATACATCACGAGAAAACCGCAACTTTGTTTTAAAAATGATGAATATAAGCTTTTGTTAAATTCTTGCGGTTTTCCCCAAAAATCCAGAAATCGCAGCAATACTGAAATCCTCAAGAAAATCATAATGTTCACATGTTATATATGATAAATGTCTATGATATCAATGTATATGATGTGAGTTTTGGCTAGAAATCTATGTAGATATGATGGTAATGCGAGGTATATGCATGCTATGCAATTCCATATATCATGTATGAATGCAAATGGCGTTATTAAGTTAAACAGGTTCTATAGTGCACGTGGCATGGCAATTACCAAAGACGTGTGTGTCACATGAATAATGCGCGTGCAACAGATGCCAATGGTAATGGTGTTCGTGTCCTACGAAGTGATATCGCATAAGTATAGATGAATGTCCATGCAATCTAATATACTGTTCGCTATAAGGGTATGCAGTGTACATGAATGGATAAGCTAGCTAACAATATAAATCTTGCAAAAAGTAGGGTAATCCTAACTAGGGGGGGCGCCTCGCGCCATTCAGACGATTCCCCCATAGATGAATACATCTACTCACCTGAAATCCCTGCTAACCCGATCCGACCACCGCCTTGCCTTTACGTGCCGTGTCCAATGTTTCCCCGACCGATCCTATATTTGCACAACACCAAGCATAAGATTACAAAACCTATAATGATGCAAGTCACAATATACAATTATCGACGCTCTCGAATTAAACATAACATACACTCGGTGCGCGGGAAAATGCACGAAAATCGCTAATCGTTAACTAGAATCGTCATTTCGGGGAAATCGACAAAACTAAAACCCGACTAGATGAAACCCCACGTTCACGCACTCTAATAGTCCTATACGAAGCTAATTATACCGCTAACATAACACAATTTGATCGCATTCTAATTTTTGTAAAAATCTAGTAAGCAAATTTCAAACCGATTCGATGCAAACGTCGCAATTTAACGATTTAGCGAGCGTAACCCTACGCAATTAACCACTCTAATCAAATAGGTAACCAAAGCCCTAACTTAACTCTAACAATCATGCTTCAAACCCTAGTTCAACATCAAATCCCATTCTTGATTTTCATGAACAAGAATTTACAACTAAATTAATACTTCAAAATTGAATTTTAGCACACATAAACTACAAGTTAACAAACTAGTTTAGAATTTCACCTCACAAATGGAACCCTAGCATGATCAAGCCACCAAAGAAGCCTCCTTTCTCCTAGTTTTGAACTAAATTTGGTTGAGGAGAGAGTGGATTAGGGTTTGGCTTTGAATTGAGATGGAAATTTATGAATTTTTATTGAATTTTAGCAAGAAAATGAAGCAAGAATGAAGTGAGGAAATGGGGAATTCTGCAGGTGAGGCTCGGCCAGCAGCTAGAGAAGAGGGTGTGGGATTTTTGGAGAAGTTTCTAGGTCAAAAAGATCCCTCACGTCTCATTTAATGCATTTCACATCAACTTTTTACAAAAAAAAACCCTTTTTACATCATTTTTTTCATAATTTTCACACCATAAAACTAAAATGTTGCAAGTCATGATACAATTTTATTAACACCATATTTTAGCTTATAAAGACTCCTAATTATGAAATTTACCTAATTAAATTTGTATTTATCACTAATTTAATGTATTTTAAAAAGCCTAAAATAAAAAAAAAATAATTAATTACGAAAAAAAATTTATTTAACTAGAAAATAATAAGTGACATTTTAGTGACAAAATTATAGTAATATCTTATCTAAATTTTGTATAATTAGGTCTACAATGAAAAATACCTATTTTGACTTTTTACGGAAAAAGCCGAAAAATTAACCGATTACCGAAAAACTGCCTAAACGATTTTCGAAGGGTTACACTCACTTAGTGTTAAAGTGTTTAACATACTTGTTTTCGCCTAAACTCTAGTTCAAAGATCTGACTTTGGGTTGTTCGGCACGGCTAAATTTTTAATCGGGCATAGTTGATACCTCGTAGACCCTTGTGCGTGTGCCTAGCAACCCTACACTGGATGCTATGCGATCAAAGATGGAATCCATGTACACCAACAAAAGTATGACTTTGCATGTTGCACCTGAAAGGGTAAAACCCATTGGGAGTAAATGGATCTTGAGAAGATTCTTGGTGTAAATGGAAAAGTTAAGACTTTCAAAACTATGCTTAAGTCCATCAGGATTAATGCAAGTATCGCGGAGTTGGAACATCTGTTTTGATATGGCAGTCAAAGAGTTTGACTTCATCAAAATAGTAGATGAACCTGGTATATACAAGAAGGTTGTAGAGAGTAAGATTGTCTTACACGTATTGTACGTAGATGACATACTCTTGATAGGAAATGGTTTCATATGCTACACTCGGTCAAGCTCCTCTTATCACGAGAATTCTCTATAGAAAATCTGGATGATACCTACTACATCAAGTGGATTATGATCTATGGTGATAAATCTAAGTGGATGTTGGGAGTGCCCCAAATCCAGGTACATTAACACCATACTAAAGGGGTTTAGTATGGAAAATTCTAAGCGTGGTGGTTCGCCCACTTACTCATGGATCACTCTCTCAAAAAAGATGTCTCCCAAGACTGATTTAGAGAGAGCTCGCGTGCAAGGGAAACCCTATGCTTTGGCAATAGGGTCTATCATGCATGCGATATTATGTACCAGACTAGATGTAGCTATATCACTAGGTGTAGTGATCAGGAATCAATCGGATCTTGGGAGAATCACTGGACAGCTGTGGAGGACATTCTTAAGTACTTGAGAAGCACTAAAACAAAGTTCTTGGTTCGAGCTTCCAGAGTGATAAGGACGACTGAAAGTCGGTCACAGGCATTGTCTTTACCCTCAGTGGATGAACGGTATGTTGGAAGAGTTCCAAGCTAGATACCGTGACATTACTAGACGATGAAGGCTGAATACATCGCTACCAACGATACTGCCAAAGAGGTTGTCTTGACATTTCTTGTTCATGAGATGAACAAGGTTCCTACCATTGATCGTCCAATAACTGTTATTGAGACAACAATGGAGTTGTGGTTTTGGCCTAGGAACGCAGGTCCTATCAGCATTCCAGACATATGCTGAGGCCAGTATCACCTGATCAGAGAGATGGTTGATCTCCAAGGGATTGAGGTCAGGAAAGTTGACATGAAGAATAACACGGCGGATCCACTCATAAAGGCCTTTCCTTAGAGAGACTTCTATAGGACGTTGAGTATGAGATACTGCAACAAATAGCCTTAGTGCAAGTAGGAGATTGTTAGTTATATGTATGCTCTAAAGGCCATTACTGTACATGCGATGTATATTGTAGTGGATGCTTGGACATATATAGGGAGGACTTTCTTGCTCGACATGATAGTTTGCTATCTGGTTGCTCTTTATCTTAACATGTACATTTATTGTCATGTTGATAAAGCCCTTAGGATGAGTACATGACTACCAGGATTATGATGCGGATCATACTAGTGGGGACAGGGTATTCGGTAAGTACATCCTTCAAATGTTCCTAGTCGTGGGAGTATCGAGACAGGGCATCGATACTCTAGAGTAGACTAGCGTATGCGCTTCTTGACCCATATGATGGGTGATGGATGATCACATATCCATTGGTGTTTGATATCAGAGAAGGTATACGGGTGCTCAGTGGAGACTAGGTACACTGGACGGACTCGCCGAGAACTCCTAAATGGTATTATACCTATCGTCAGATAGCAGTTCTCTGATGGCACTGGTATAGGTTAGTCTGTCGACCCGAGATCGTCATAGAGTCTTGTGTGATTCCCACTGTGCTTTGATTTCCACCATACCACGGTCAAGAGATCGTGCAAAAAGGTGGTTTTTGGGTACAATCCCGAGTCACATGGAGGTAATGAGCGATAGGAGGGGATTCGTCTCTCCCGGTATTGGGAGTTGATGTTGCGCTATGCTCGATTGGCCATAACAGGAAATCCCTAGTCATGATTGCTGAGATCTACTGGTAAGTGTTATCAGTAGTTTCTCGAACCGTTATGGACCTTGCATCGGCATGACTTATCAGGCTATTGGGGTCTGACGTTATACCACCCCCAGGCTGCGATATACGACATATATGACGAAGAGACTGGACTGTACGGTAGTGTTACTGATTGGATTCGCAGGAGTATGAGCAGGCTTGCTTGTTGATCTTCTGATCGCTCAATACCCGGGTGGCCGTTACGTTTAGCAGACCGCTTACGGCTTGTGGGTGTTTGATATGATCATCACCTACTGTCGGCGCATTGACGAGTCTTTAGAGTCCTACACAGAGGTTTCATGGTTCATGCGAAACGAAGTAGGAGCATATATATGATATGTGCGGGACCGAGATTAATGCGCGTATATGATACCTCATTCTATTCTCGCGATATATGATATCGGTCGGTTATATGTGATATAGCCGGGTTATCGGATCAAGTGTTGATTCGATAGATTGTTACATTTGATATTAGTCGGTTGTATGTGATATAACCGGATTATTAAATCAAGTATTGATTTGATAATTTAATATATAATTATATATTTGATATATTAATTTACATTAACTAATATTTGCTCACTAAACATTTCTTTTTCTCACTTGTGTGCATATAGTATATATGTGATATATATTAATGTACATTATATTGTGTCATGTTTGATACCACATGCAACATGGGTGTATGAGACTTACACCATGGTTATGATAATCCTAAGGTTTTTATTTTGGTAATTCAAAATGGATAGAATTTTATCATGGCTAGAAACTTGGAGAATCTTGTTAAGCTCATTGACTTAGTCCAGTAGTTTTATTTTGCTTAAGATATTTATTAGCCTAACCATTATCCTTAGCCATAGTTTAGTCTCTACATGAGTTAGTGTATGACACTAACTCACCTATGGTTGTTATTCTCACCTCAAGAGTTTCATTTCTCATCTTCTTTCTCATGAGAAAAAGCTTGCTAGCTTTTTAGTGAGAAAATATTGTGAGAAAATTAAATCTAAAGTGAGCTCATTTCGTACTTCATCATTCTCTACTATATTAGCCATTTAGTTTAGAGTGTTTGCTTCACTAATCTACCATTAGTGAAGAAGTAGCATGAGCTTGAGTCTCCTCGACGTAGATCATCTTCGGTCTCGAAGATTTCGAGCAAGTTTGTTCATTTCTTCAAGTGAACCCTTACTAGAGTTCGGATGTTCACTACTTGGAGCTAAGAGACTACTACACGGAGTTTTAGAAGTGAAGGACCGGTCTACAAAGGTTGTATTCCTCATTCACTTAGATGTAAAGTTGTTTACATGTTGTATTGTTTAAATCTCTAGTTAAGATTCTAGGGTTAGGGTTCTTTAGTACGGCAAAAATTTGAAAACGGCATGGATGATACCTCCCGAAACCTTGCTGCCGCCCTACGGAACCCTACAGTTTTTTGGGATTCAAGATGGAAGAATCTCCAAGTGGGAGAATGTTGATATCGTGGAGTTTCTTCATGAGCCGGCTTGACCCTATTTTGAGACGACTCATAGTTATGTTGAGCCGGCTCACAATATGTCTGGAATTGCCAATTTTCCTCTGTTCGTATGAAACGGCTCGTAGTTATTTTGAGCCGGCTCAAGGATTTTCGTGACGAGCAGGGTATTTTCGTAATATTGTTTAATACTAATTCAAGTGGGATTAAGATTTGGCTATAAATATAGTTTCTCATTAGAGAAAATAAGATGCTAGGAGGAAAGGCTATTGAAAATAGAGAGAGGATGACGGTTAAGAGAGATTTGAAAAAAATCTCTTAGGGTTTGCTCTTAGTGTAATCTCGACAAAAGAATTAGTGAAAGTTTTGCAGATTCCGCTCAGCCGAGAACTAGCCATACGGTAGATGAACCTCGTAGACAAATATTATGTCTCTCTCTGGTTTGATTCTTTTATTCTTGCATTGTTTTATCTTTCGTTGTATATTGCATTTTGTATGGTTGGCCGTTTAATATAGTTCTTGCTTCTTCCAACTTTTCCCCAACAGATTCCTATTGATACCATGCACTTAAAATCTTATAAATTTTTTCTTGACCTCATTTTCAAGAAGAAAAAAACCCGAAGATAATTTCTTAGCAATTTAGTAATTCATTGCAAAATTAGGAGTGTTTAATTTTTTACACTTCTTGAAAATAATCTATGTACTAAAATATTTATCATTAATTCGAAAATTCGAACTGTTCCGGAGTGAAATCTTAAAACTATGCTAATTAAACTTAACTAATTTAAGTTTTCACAAAGAGTGTCAATTTGAAAACAAATTTTACTTAAATATGAATTTCTTGTTATGCAATAGTTTGTAGAGTATTATATTAGTAGTTAGTTGCACTAGAAGGGGGGAAAATACATTTCAATAATCTAGTCTATATGTATTAAACACAAATGCTTTGAATTACTACAAGAAAAAAAGGAAAATTAGAATATGTTTAACAAAATTAATTGAAGAGTGGTTTTTGGTCCAATTTGATGCAAAAAAATTTAAAGATATAAAAAGTGTTCGCTCCGTCACGGCCAACGAACCGCAGATCATACAGACCTGTAGAACTAAATAAATTTTAAGTGTGCTTAGAAAAATTGGGATTTATAGTCCATGGATGATTATGAACTGCATCGTTGGCACCTGTGAAAATTTAAGCCATATGAAATTGCAATATAACTAGCGTAAATCCCGGGCGATGCAGCGGGTTTTGGAATAATCAGCTAAAATGACACTTATCCGAAAGCCGGTGAAAGTCCATGGTATTTATTTGTGAAAAACAAAATCCATGGTATTTATCTGGAAAACGTTAAAATTTATTTAAGAACTTGAAATTTAATGTTATTTATTTGTAGCGGACAAAACCATGGTGTTTATCTAGGAAACGTTGAAATTTATTGATATTTTTTTGTAACAGAGAAAGTCCAAAGTATTTATTTGAAAAACGTTGAAAGTTTATGGTGTTTCTTGGTAACGGACAAATTCATGGTATTTCTTTGGAAAAGAGGGAGTTTGCCGTATTTTAATGAATATCTAGCGCTATTAACTTATAAAATATTGAAAATTTATGTTACTTATTCGTAAACAAAGTAAGTCCATGGTATTTATCTGAAAACAGCGAAAGTTAACTTATTTATTCGTAACGGTAAAAGTTCATGATATTTATTTGAAAAAACGTTGAAAGTTAACTATATTTATTTGTAACGGACAAAACCCATAGCATTTATTTGGAAAACTCGGATATTTAAGGTATTTTTCATTGTATTTATTTGAAAATAGTGAAAGTTCATCGTATTTTAATGAAAATTTAATAATATTTATCTATAAAACATTGAAAGGTCATGGTATTTTAGTGAAAATCTTTTGGGATTTTGAATTGATGTCATATGTGTGATTATTGAAAATTTTTAAACTGATAACACATTTGTAAGTAGTGAAAAGTTGAGATGATAGCAAAATTGTAAATAATAAATAGGCGGGAAAACTTTGCCATGAAGTATCTGAAATACCCCCACCAAAATATTAGAATTTACAAAAATCCATATTTTTTGCAAACAAATCTAAAAGAATATTCTATTATTAGGAGCATTTTGAAAAAGTCACCAAATTATAGCTTTCTATTGCGTAATATGATAGTTATATTTATGTTAAGGATTAAGCTTTATTCATTTAGGAATTATTTAATTGTGAGGTTTAGAGTTTAGTTGCTGACTCGAAATATCTGTCTAATTACAATCCAGAGGAATCAACATGTCAATTGTTAAAATCTCTATTATTACAATGATGACTCCTCATGGTGAATCTAAATTGATTTTGTAGTTAAAACATCTTCAGATTTTATGAGAAAACATGAAGAAGGAAAAAGATGATAAAATATCACAAGCTATTCTCAAGTATATTGAGTGTCATGTCATCCATAACAAATATAATAGATTTGTACACTTCTTTTAACAAATAAAATAAAACATAAGAGAAAGATGACTTCCCTCCCAATTTAAAATTCAAACCTAAAATATGAAGCAAAAGCACATCTAGGAGTTTTCTTTGTAAGGATGGTTTAAGAGAAGAAACATTAGAATCATAATTATAATTATAGGTGGGTGCAATTCTAATAGACCGTCGGATGTTGGAATGTGAAAAAAATTTGAAGTATGGTGTTAATGGAAATGGAAGAAAACGAAGTTGAAAAGGATAAAATGGTTATTTAAAATGGAATTTGTATGAAAAATTAACCATGGGGCCCAATTCAGACAACTTAAAGAATTTGGGTTTTTTATTTAGAAATATGAAGTTTTGAAGGTTTTATCTAGAAATACGAAAGTTTCACGGGTTGAATATAGACGGGAAAATTGTTGGCTATAGTGCCCTTAAGGCAATTATCATAGTCGCGGACTTATGATTATGATGATTAAGTGGGGATCTATACCGATAAAACAGTCTTACTCAAAATGATGGTATGCTATCTGATTTGTCTTTATCATCATGTACGTGTTGATGGAGCCTATAGGATTCTTGCTTGACTGCCAGCATTATGATGGCGATCATATATGTGGGAGCTGGGGTCTATAAGCACATCTTTAAATATCCCTAGTCGTAGGAGTATCGAGACCGGGCATCGATACTCCGGTGTAAACTAGTGTATACTGATAGAGACCCCGACGAGGGGCGGTGGCCAGGTCTCACAAGCCATTGGTGTTAGTTTGTTCATCTAAGATAGTATACAGGTGCTCATTGGGTTATGAGTACACTGGACGGACTCGTCGGGAACCTGCTAGTTGGTATTATACATATTGTCATATAGCAGTTCCCAGGTGACATGTGTACAGGTTAGTCTGTCGACCTGAGATCGTCATTTCTCTCGTGTGAGTTCCCACTGTGCTTTGATTACTACCCTACCACGGCTCAAAGGAGTCGTGCAAACAGGTTTTAGTTGGGTACAGTCCCGAGCCACATGGAGGCAGTGATCGGATCGTCGGGGATTCGTCTCCCCCGGTATTGCGGGTTGATGTCGCGTTGTGTACGGATGGCCATCACCATAAATCCGTGGCTACAGTGGACGATAATTATCGATCCAGGATCGATAGTTTCTCAGGTGGTGATGGGGTTTCATACCGACACTAAATGTCGCATTATTAGGGGTCTGACTTTATCCACCCCTTTAGACTCGATATGCGATACTCTTAGACGAACAGACCGGACTGTACGGATATTGTCACTGTCAGGCTCAGTAGGGGTTCAGGATGAGTTTGCTTGTCGGCCTCCCTTTCGCTCAATACGAGGGAAGCTGTTACGTACAGTTAGTGCCGCTGACGTGCTTATGGTTAAACCCACTGCCACCGTATTGACGAGTCTTTAGAGTCCCACACAGAGGGTTTTCACGGTTCAGGCAATATGGTATACATGTCGTATGTTGGTACATACGGGTGTCCGATTAAATATGTGCACTTGCTGCGCAGATTTTAATCGGACGGTTGATAATACTAGCGGCTTAGGATTAAGCCGGATTATTAAATCAGGTTTTGATTTAATAATTGATATATGTATTTATATATACGTATTCTAGTATTATTGTTCACTATTCGTTTTCTCTCTTGGTTATTCGTATTTTTGTACGAATACACGTATATGTATTTCGGTACATGTACCGGGAAGTATTCCGTATTTTATACGGAATAGCTTCTAGATGTTTTGCCACCTCATTATTGATTTTCCATTTATGGAAAAATCATTTGTTTTATAATGAGGTGGAGGGTGTGAGGTGGCATGAGGGATGGACCATGGTATGGTCTTTGAGGTATGGTCTCATTTGTTTAATGAAATTGAAAAAAAGAAAATGTTATTTTTTATGATGGGAGAGAGAGAGGGGCCGGCCACTTTTGGTGGGTGTTGATTTCTTTTTTGATTGATTTACATTATCACAACACTAGCATCCTTACTCTCTCACTCTCATTCTAAGAACTACTTAGCCAATTAGTTGCCTCATGCCAAGTCTTTATCACCTTCTTCTTCATCTTCTATGGCTGCTCCGTGAGCACTTTGGGTAGAGAGAAAAATATAGTGACACATCCATAAACCTCGACTCTCCATCGCTAGCGACTTTGGAGTGTCGGTTGCCTCGTTCGACGAGGCTGGAGTTTGCGTCGTTTCCCTCGGGTGGATCATCGGAGATGGAGGAAGACCGGTAACCAAATATCATCAAAGAATCACTAGGAGCTTGGAATGAAGACCGAAGGACACAGATCAACTCGGTATAACCTTTCTAACTTTTAGTTAGCTCGCTAGAATAAGGTTTAAGGTCGATCCGAAAATCGGGTAACGGTAGCGCCGGTTTTAGAAATTTTTGTTCCGCATTTTGGCCGCGTTTCGATGGCCGGGGCGCTGCCGCGACCCTTCATGGTATCAGAGCCACCCTTGAAACCCCTTACTAGCTTGTTCAAACGTGCTTAAAAGATCGATCGACGGAAATTGCCAAAATCACGACTTCAATTTTGTGTTTGCTGTCGTTTTTCAAAAGTGTTGAAAAAATATTTTCCAGCAGCTTAAAAATCCGTGCAGGCGGTTTTATGCGAGCAGAAAAAATTTGGGCCTCTGATTCCTCCAATGCGCCGCGGACCGCCACACTTACCCCCCATTGGCGGCGGATCCACGGCCATTTAGTGGCGACGGGCTACGAAATTTTTTCCTGTAGCATCCTGACTTAGAATTGTGATTTTTGACATATACTGTCTTAGCCCAGGTTTCTATGAAGTGTTGTTTTTCTATTGTGATTTTTGACATATACTGTCTTAGCCCAGGTTTCTATGAAGTGTTGTTTTTCTATTAGGGCCAAATTGGAATTTAATCGATCGATATTTTAAGTGTGTGTTTAACAGTACATACATTTCTATCTACGATCGTGAATGTCATTTGATCGGTAAACTCGTCTAACTGCTATATGTTCTTTTAGACGGGTTTGCGAACGTGACATTCACGTTGATGTTCTGTGTTGTGCTGTGATGTTGGTTGGATCGTCATGGTGGATAGCAATGGTGCAATGTTAGTACAGTTTTATTTCATTTGTACATTTGATATTGCGGGGCGAGTGTCCGACATGTGGACTGCCGTCACTGCCAGTTTGTATATTATTCTTTTGGGGCACGATCAGGATGAGGTCGATGTCACCCTTGTATATTATTTTATTTTCTGTATTAGGATTACCCCGCGGTGGGGTGCACAAATAGCCGGATTCTAGAGGGCAACGGGTCCGCATCTCATGGCGTTAGGACGGAGAGGACCTTACTCTAGAATTGGCGGGCTATTCGCCGCACTCATAGGGGGTATAGGTTTCATTGCACATGCTATCCATACGAAAGGGAACGTCGGGTCTTACTTGCGGCTCAAGTGAAACCCGGGGCTCCAGATTATCCACCATTCTGTGTTGCTTCTGTGATGTTTCTGTAATATTGCTTTATATCATGCTGGGACGAATGTTATATATATATATATATATATATACTGGTAGATGTTGTATATGTTTTGCACCCGCGCTAGCCCAGTCCCCGCTCTGTCGTTAGTTAAGTAACCTAACGGGTGATGCGGGACCCAGTGGCGAATGCGGATGGCATATACGTACATTTTATTTTCGTTCTTTTCTGGTGTGATTAATTGATGGGACTGCATAGATTCTTATCGATGGGACTGCATAGATTCTTATATGATGTTGTAATGCAAGGATAAAACAAACCTATATATGATGTTGTTGGAACAAGTTTTTAAAACTGACATTACAGACGTACACTTTTGCTTTGCATCGTGGTATTCATTTTGGAATATCATGCACCTCATTCGACGAGGCAAGGGCCGAGATCCCTTCATCGGGAGTGGCCCCTTGAGTAAAAGTTTGCGTCAACGTAATAACTTCACTATAGTCAATTACTTTTGCTTTGTATCGTGATATTCAGTTTGGGATATCCTGCACCCCATTCGACGGGGAAAAAGCCGAGATCCCTTCACCGGGAGTGACCTCTTTAGCAAACGTTTTTGCCACTATATATTTATAAAACCACTTGGATTCCTTCAACGATATCAAATTCATTACGTTAAAGGTTTTTCGCCAAAATCTAGCCGTAGCCCTCGTCATTTCTTACAGGTATTACTTAGTATTCATGCTGTGTATGTTGACCTCTGTCAAGGCACAGTGCTTGGTAGCTGGGTAATGCTTGTTTGTTGCATAGATATGCGATTATTTAGGACAGTCGCACGGTCATGTTGACCTCTGTCAAGGGCTCGTGCGGGTGGGTCTAAATTAATCCAGGACAATGACGGGTTGAACTTGACTTGCGACTTATGATATGTTGACCTCTGTCAAGATCATAAGCCGCTTGGGGTAAAAACACACATCGGGAGTTTCAAACATACAGGAAACTTGCCAGGCTTGCGCATACCTTCTGGAGTGTGGTGACTTGAGTGGCTTCCATCAAGTTATCATGCGATGATAGTTGGATCCCGATTCCCACTGATGAGTGGGATTACTCCTCGGGTAATTCTAACTAATTCTCCTTTTGGGTTTGGAGGAGAATTCGAGAAAACAGTGGGAGCCATCCAGATTAGATAAAATGATTAACCATTCTGATCTAGGTTAGAGTGCACGCTGAGTGTTTCTTCTCTCTCTCTCTCTGGCTGCGACTATGACCCGACCCTTTGACTAAAACTCATGAAACCAAGTTAACCGAACCTTCTTAAAACACTTTGGCTTTTGGAATATCACGGTGTCGCATACATCATTGCCACTTCTATATCACCTTTGCTTTTCTCCACAGCACCTCGTATCACTACGAATATCCACTTCCATTAGATAAATCTATCGTATAGTTACATACGAACTCGAAGGAACTTTTTCGAGGATGGATTCTGGTTCTGGAGAGATTGAATAGGATTATTCGGATGTCTTTTCTCTTTACCTTCTCTCAGGTTGTGAGGGCTCCTAGGATTAGGAGAGGGTACACCTATTAAGCTTATTAGATAGTCTTCCTCCAGACCATAGGCAGGTGTCGAACGGTAAGGTAGGAAGAAAACCAACAAGCTTAACTGTAGTGTACAAAAGGTAATAAGTAAAGACATATAAAGAGATTAGAATAATGGCAAAGAAAATTGCGATCACCATCATTCATGACAAAGACCGTGTATACCCCTGCTACTCCTACATTCACTTTGCTTTTCTCTAGAACACTCTGTATCACTACGGATATCCACTTCCATTGGATAAATCCATCGTATAGTTACATACGAACTCGAAGGAACTTTTTCGAGGATGGATTCTGGTTCAGGAGAAATAAAATAGGATTATTCAGATGTCTTTCCTCTTTACCTTCTCTCAGGTTGCAAGGGCTTCTTGGATTAGGAGAGTACACTTATTACACTTATTGGATAGTCTTCTTCCAAACCTTAAACTGGTGCCGAAAGGTAGAGAATGAAGAAAACCAATTAGCGTAAAGGAGGTGTACAGAAAGTAATAAGTAAAGACATAATAAAGGGATTGTAGTTATTGTCATGATTCAGGATAATGGAAGAGGCGTTGCTAGGAATACCAGTTAACCCTTTTGAAACATTTTCATGTTTCAGTTTTACTGTGCGATATTAATTGAAAACTGTTTTCCCAATAAGAATCTAACTCCAGGGTATGTATTTACCAGATCAGTTTCTCACGTCTGTATGATATTATAGATGGTGAGTGGGAGTAAGATATTGGGAATTGGGTGATTAGATCCTCATTATATCGGAATTCGTTGTAATTGGTGATATTTGAGGAAATTATCTAAATTTTTGCCGGATGGCAAATATTTAGTTTTGAATATCCATTGTTATGCACCAATTTCAAACCGATATATCTGTACGTTTATTTTATAAAGTGAGATATAACTTTTTGATATTATGTCTGTGACATTTACCTATATCAGTTGGTGATTAGGTAAAGTGCATTCAACAGCGGTGTAATTCTTCTTAACCATACTACAGTTTTTCAACCTACAACGCACAGGGTTTGAGTTATTGAACTCGGGGGACTTATACAAAGTATTGTATGTTGTCCAGTGTCTATTAGGACAAAGGGGTTGGTACTCGTACTATATTCTATTCACTTATGACTTCTCCAGTTCTGGACATGTATTTCATTGAAATGCAAGGTCCAGATATTCAGAAGTTATAGGTATAAGAATAAAGTAGAGGACCATTTGTTGTAAGTATCAGGATTCTTCGAGGAAGTCGAAGATGTAGATACTTGTGTTTGGTATTCAGTTAATAGTAATGGTTTTGAGAACTTGCTTCTCTTTCGGGTTACTCATATATGGGTACACTCCTAAATGAGTAATGTTGATTGTCCTCTTTCCATTTGGTTGATATGCACTGGAGACGGCTGCATGATTTTGAATCTGGTTCCAATTAAATTAGTGCTTTTGTTTCTATATTAGATATATATAGAATCAATTTATATCTTGACGATGTTAAGGTATAGGGAGTTGTCCGGCTGATGCTTAAAAGCAGAATCCGGATAAACTCAAGGCACGTTTTAGTAATGGCTGTTCGTAGGTTATCCCGGGTTTTGACGAGGGTTAACTTTCTACCATCAGGAAGATCAATATTTATATTGTTCTTGACTCGCCACAGTTTTAGTAAAATGGATTTTTTCAGGAAAACAAAAGTGGGAGTATGGTAGAACTGGAAGTGATTTCAGAACCACAAACGATCACTGAAGATTTAATAGAACCTAAAGATTCAATTAGTTTCGACGTTCCTTTAGCCACTCCGCATATTTTGGTGGGTAACCTCAGGCACCCGAGAGGTATTTCGGTCTTCTCAAAGATGGTGACAGGGAGGTTCTTGTCTTATCCAGACTTACCATTGCTGCTATTCTAGACTATAAGACCCGGCAGGAGGATGAGTATAGCGTCATTCTAAACTAGCTTTAGAAGTGCACGTGTATATGACTCTGTCAGAGGGTTGTTGTAGTCAGTAAGAGCAGCGGAAGCATAGTGAGCAAGTAGCTTATGTCTACTTACAGACTAAAGCAGATATAGCGGAAATAGATCATCTATTTTTGATGTAACAGTCATAGGCTTTGACTTCATCGGAATAGGAGATGGATCTGGTAAGAAGGTAGTAGAGAGTGATGTCCAGGTATTTGGGATGACATGCACTTGATAGGAAGAGATATTCCTATACTACGATCGGTTATACTGTGGTTGTCACAAAGTTGTTTCTCCACATAGGATATGGATATAATATCAGGGTTTCTGGTTACTAAATCTATGGTTTTAGATTTAGATTTGGAAAGAATCCTAATCTGGGTACTTTGACATTATTCTAAAGATTTTTTCTAGGAAACGTTGAAATTTATCTAGGAAACGTTGAAATTTATTGATATTTTTTTGTAACAGAGAAAGTCCAAAGTATTTATTTGAAAAACGTTGAAAGTTTATGGTGTTTCTTGGTAACGGACAAATTCATGGTATTTCTTTGGAAAAGAGGGAGTTTGTCGTATTTTAATGAATATCTAGCGCTATTAACTTATAAAATATTGAAAGTTTATGTTACTTATTTGTAAACAAAGTAAGTCCATGGTATTTATCTGAAAACAGCGAAAGTTAACTTATTTATTCGTAACGGTAAAAGTTCATAATATTTATTTGAAAAAAAGTTGAAAGTTAACTATATTTATTTGTAACGGACAAAATCCATAGCATTTATTTGGAAGACTCGGATATTTATGGTATTTTTTCATTGTATTTATTTGAAAATAGTGAAAGTTCATCGTATTTTAATGAAAATCTAATAATATTTATCTATAAAACATTGAAAGGTCATGGTATTTTAGTGAAAATCTTTTGGGATTTTGAATTGATGTCATATGTGTAATTATTGAAAAATTTTGAATCGATAACACATTTGTAAGTAGTGAAAAGTTGAGATGATAGCAAAATTGTAAATAATAAAAAAAGGCGGCAAAACTTTGCCATGAACTACCTAAAATACCCCCACCAAAATATTAGAATTTACAAAAATCCATATTTTTTGCAAACAAATCTAAAAGAATATTCTATTATTAGAAGCATTTTGAAAAAATCACCAAATTATAGCTTTCTATTAGCGTAATATGATAGTTATATTTATGTTAAGGATTACCCTTTATTCATTTAGGAGTTATTTAATTGTGAGGTTTAGAGTTTAGTTGCTTACTCGTAATATCTGTCTAATTACAATCGAGAGTTAACATGTCTATTGTTAAAATCTCTATTATTACAATAACAACTTCTCATGGAGAATCCAAATCGATTTTGTAGTTAAGACATCCTTAGATTTTATGAGAAAACACGAAGAAGGAAAAAGATCACAAAATATCACAAGCTATTCTCAAGTATATTGAGTGCCATGTCATCCATAACAAATATAATAGATTTATACACTTCTTTTAAGAAATAAAATAAAACATAAGAGAAAGATGACTTCCCTCCCAATTTAAAATTCAAAATTCAAACCTAAAATATGAAGCAAAAGCACATCTAGGAGTTTTCTTTGTAAGGATGGTTTAGCTAAAAATTTATTAGGGCTTTATCTATATTTTACCCTCAAAATTTTCATATTTCTAAATAAGATCTCCAAAACTTTATATTTCTAAATAAGAGTCCCAAATCCTTAAAGTTGTCTAAAAAGTACCTCTATCAATTAAATAATGATTGATTAGCCTAACTAAGCTACTACATACCTAATATATCCTTACCAACATAATCAACCCTCCATCTGTCCTAGCTTACTGTATTTGGTCCTCTATGGAAAAAATAATCGTTTGTTATTCTTGAAGACGGTTCCGAATCGTTTAAGAAAAGGACCATTAGAATCATAATTATAATTATAGGTGTGTGCAATTCTAATAGACGGTCGGATGTTGGAATGTGAAAAAAATTTGAAGTATGGTGTTAATGGAAATGGAAGAAAACGAAGATGAAAAGGATAAAATGGTTATTTAAAATGGAATTTGTATGGAAAATTAACCATGGGGCCCAATTCAGACAACTTAAAGAATTTGGGTTTTTTATTTAGAAATATGAAGTTTTGAAGGTTTTATTTAGAAATACGAAAGTTTCACGGGTTGAATATAGACGGGAAAATTGTTGGCTATAGTGCCCTCAAGGCAATTATCATAGTCGCGAACTTGTGATTATGATGATTGAGTGAGGACCTATACCGATAAAACAGTTTTACTCAAGATGATAGTATGCTATCTGGTTTGTCTTTATCATCATGTACGTATTGATGGAGCCCATAGAATTCTTGCTTGACTGCCAGTATTATGATGGCGATCATATATGTGGGAGCTGGGGTCTATAAGCACATCCTTAAATGTCCCTAATCGTAGGAGTATCGAGACCGGGCATCGATACTCCAGTATAAACTAGTGTACACTGATAGAGACCCCGACGAGGGGCGGTAGCCAGGCCTCACAAGCCATTGGTGTTAGTTTGTTCATCTAAGATAGTATACAGGTGCTCATTGGGTTATGAGTACACTGGACGGACTCGCCGGGAACCTGCTAGTTGGTATTATACATATTATCAGATAGCAGTTCTCAGGTGACATGTGTACAGGTTAGTCTGTCGACCTGAGATCGTCATTTCTCTCGTGTGAGTTCCCACTGTGCTTTGATTACTACCCTACCATGGCTCAAAGGAATCGTGCAAACAGCTTTTAGTTGGGTACAGTCCCGAGCCACATGGAGGTAGTGATCGGATCGTCGGGGATTCGTCTCCCCCGGTATTGGGGGTTGATGTCGCGTTGTGTACGGATGGCCATCACCATAAATCCGTGGCTACGGTGGACGAGAATTATCGATCCAGGATCGATAGTTTCTCAGGTGGTGATGGGGTTTCATACCGACATTAAATGTCGCGTTATTAGGGGTCTGACTTTATCCACCCGCTTAGACTCGATATGTGATACTCTTAGACGAACAGACCGGACTATACGGATATTGTCACTGTCAGGCTCAGTAGGGGTTCAGGATGAGTTTGCTCGTCGGCCTCCCTTTCACTCAATACCTGGGAAGCTGTTACGTACCGCTATGCCGCTGACATGCTTGTGGTTAAACCCACTGCCATCGTCTTGACGAGTCTTTAGAGTCCCATACAGAGAGTTTTCACGGTTCAGGCAATATGGTGTACATGTCGTATGTTGGTACATACGGGTGTCCGATTAAATATGTGCACTTGCTGCGCAGACTTTAATCGGACGGTTGATAATACTAGCGGCTTAGGATTAAGCCGGATTATTAAATCGGGTTTTGATTTAATAATTGATATATGTATTTGTATATACGTATTCTGGTATTATTGTTCACTATTCGTTTTCTCTCTTGGCTATTCGTATTTTTGTACGAATACGCGTATATGTATTTCGGTACATGTACCGGGAAGTATTCCGTATTTTATACGGAATAGCTTCTAGATGTTTTGCCACCTCATTATTGATTTTCCATTTATGGAAAAATCATTTGTTTTATAATGAGGTGGAGGGTGTGAGGTGGCATGAGGGATGGACCATGGTATGGTCTTTGAGGTATGGTCTCATTTGTTTAATGAAATTGAAAAAAAGAAAATGTTATTTTTTATGATGGGAGAGAGAGAGGGGCCGGCCACTTTTGGTGGGTGTTGATTTCTTTTTTGATTGATTTACATTATCACAACACTAGCCTCCTTACTCTCTCACTCTCATTCTAAGAAATACTTAGCCAATTAGTTGCCTCATGCCAAGTCTTCATTACCTCCTTCTTCATCTTCTATGGTTGCTCCGTGAGCATTTTGGGTAGAGAGAAAAATGTAGTGACACATCCATAAACCTCGACTCTCCATCGCTAGCGACTTTGGAGTGTCGGTTGTCTCGTTCGACGAGGCTGGAGCTTACGCCGTTTCCCTCGGGTGGATCATCGGAGATGGAGGAAGACCGGCAACCAAATATCATCAAAGAATCACTAGGAGCTTGGAATGAAGACCGAAGGACACGGATCAACTCGGTATAACCTTTCTAACTCTTAGTTATCTCGCTAGAATAGGGTTTAAGGTCGATCCGAAAATCGGGTAACGGTAGCGCCTGTTTTAGAAATTTTTGTTCCGCATTTTGCCCGCGTTTCGATGGCCGGGGCGCTGCCGCGACCCTTCATGGTATCAGAGCCACCCTTTAAACCCTTTACTAGCTTGTTCAAACGTGCTTAAAAGATCGATTGACGGAAATTGCCAAAATCACGACTTCAATTTTGTGTTTGCTGTCGTTTTTCAAAAGTGTTGAAAAAATATTTTCCAGTAGCTTAAAAATCCATGCAGGCGATTTTATGCGAGCAGAAAAATTTGGGCCTCTGATTCCTCCCATGCGCCGCGGAACCGCCGCACTTACCCCCCATTGGCGGCGGATCCACGGCCATTTAGTGGCGACGGGCTACGAAATTTTTTCCTGTAGCACCCTGACTTGGAATTGTGATTTTTGACATATACTGTCTTGACCTAGGTTTCTGTGAAGTGTTGTTTTTCTATTGGGGCCAAATTGGAATTTAGTCGATCGATATTTTAAGTGTGCGTTTAACAGAACATACATTTCTATCTGCGACCGTGAATGTCATTTGATCGGTAAACCCGTCTAACTGCTATATGTTCTTTTAGACGGGTTTGCGAACGTGACATTCACGTTGATATTCTGTGTTGTGCTATGATGTTGGTTGGATCGTCGTGGTGGATAGCAATGGTGCAATGTTAGTACAGTTTTATTTTATTTGTACATTTGATATTGCGGGGCGAGTGTCCGACATGTGGACTGCCGTCACTACCAGTTTGTATATTATTCTTTTGGAGCACGACCAGGATGAGGTCGATGTCACCCTTGTATATTATTTTATTTTCTGTATTAGGATTACCCCGCGGTGGGGTGCACGAATAGCCAGATTCTAGAGGGCAACGGGTCCGCATCTCATGGCGTTGGGACGGAGAGGACCTTACTCTAGAATTGGCGGGCTATTCGCCGCACTCATAGGGGGTATAGGTTTCATTGCACATGCTATCCACACGAAAGGGAACGTCGCGTCTCACTTGCGGCTCAAGTGAAACCCGGGGCTCCAGATTATCCACCATTATGTATTGCTTCTGTGATGTTTCTGTGATGTTGCTTTATATCATGCCTGGGACGAATGTTATATATATATATATATATATATATATATATATATATATATATATATATATATACTGGTAGATGTTGTATATGTTTTGCACCCGCGCTAGCCCAGTCCCCGCTCTGTCGTTAGTTAAGTAACCTAACGGGTGATGACGGGACCCAGTGGCGAATACGGATGGCATATACGTATATTTTATTTTTGTTCTTTTCTGGTGTGATTAATTGATAGGACTGCATAAATTCTTATCAATGCAAGGATAAAACAAACTTATATATGATGTTGTTGGAACCAAGTTTTTAAAAACTGACATTACACACGTACACTTTTGCTTTGCATCGTGGTATTCATTTTGGAATATCATGCACCTCATTCGACGAGGCAAGGGCCGAGATCCCTTCATCGGAAGTGACCCCTTGAGTAAAAGTTTGTGTCAACGTAATAACTTCACTATAGTCAATTACTTTTGCTTTGTATCGTGATATTCAGTTTGGGATATCCTGCACCCCATTCGACGGGGAAAGAGCCGAGATCCCTTCACCGGGAGTGACCTCTTTAGCAAACGTTTTCACCACTATATATTTATAAAACCACTTGGATTCCTTCAACGATATCAAGTTCATTACGATAAAAGTTTTTCGCCAAAAACCAGCCGTAGCCCTCCGTCATTTCTTACAGGTATTACTTAGTATTCATGCTGTGTATGTTGACCTCTGTCAAGGCACAGTGCTTGGTAGCTGGGTAATGCTTGTTTGTTGCATAGATATGCGATTATTTAGGACAGTAGCACGGTCATGTTGACCTATGTCAAGGGCTCGTGCGGGTGGGTCTAAATTAATCCAGGACAATGACGGGTTGAACTTGACTTGCGACTTATGATATGTTGACCTCTGTCAAGGTCATAAGCCGCTTGGAGTAAAAACACACATCGAGAGTTTCAAACATACAGGAAACTTGCCAGGCTTGCGCATACCTTCTGGAGTGTGGTGACTTTAGTGGCTTCCATCAAGTTATCATGCGATGATAGTTGGATCCCGATTCCCACTGATGAGTAGGATTACTCCTCGGGTAATTCCAACTAATTCTCCTTTTGGATTTGGAGGAGAATTCGAGGAAACAGTGGGAGCCATCCAGATTAGATAAAATGATTAACCATTCTGATCTAGGTTAGAGTGCACGCTGAGTGTTTCTTCTCTCTCTCTCTCTCTCTGGCTGCGACTATGACCCGACCTTTGACTAAAACTCATGAAACCAAGTTAACCGAACCTTCTTAAAACACTTTGCCTTTTGGAATGTCACGGTGTCGCATACATCATTGCCACTTCTATATCACCTTTGCTTTTCTCCACAGCACCTCGTATCACTACGAATATCCACTTCCATTAGATAAATCCATCGTATAGTTACATACAAACTCGAAGGAACTTTTTCGAGGATGGATTCTGGTTCTGGAGAGATTGAATAGGATTATTCGGTTGTTTTTTCTCTTTACCTTCTCTCAGGTTGTGAGGGCTCCTAAGATTAGGAGAGGGTACACCTATTGAGCTTATTGGATAGTCTTCCTCCAGACCATATGCAGGTGTCGAACGGTAAGGTAGGAAGAAAACCAACAAGCTTAACTGTAGTGTACAAAAGGTAATAAGTAAAGACATATAAAGGGATTAGAATAATGGCAAAGGAAATTGCGATCACCATCATTCACGACAAAGACCGTGTATACCCCTGCTACTCCTACATCCACTTTGCTTTTCTCTAGAACACTCCGTATCACTACGGATATCCACTTCCATTGGATAAATCCATCGTATAGTTACATACGAACTCGAAGAAACTTTTTCGAGGATGGATTCTGGTTCAGGAGAAATAGAATAGGATTATTCAGATGTCTTTTCTCTTTACCTTCTCTCAGGTTGCGAGGGCTCCTTGGATTAGGAGAGTACACCTATTACACTTATTGGATAGTCTTCTTCCAAACCTTAAACTGGTGCTGAAAGGTAGGGAATGAAGAAAACCAATTAACGTAAAGGAGGTGTACAGAAAGTAATAAGTAAAGACATAATAAAGGGATTGCAGTGAGAACAGGTAAGTATATGGTTACTGTCATGATTCAGGATAATGGAAGAGGCGTTACTAGGAATACCAGTTAACCATTTTGAAACATTTTCATGTTTCAGTTTTACTGTGCGATATTAATTGAAAACTGTTTTCCCAATAAGAATCTAACTCCAGGGTATGTATTTACCAGATCAGTTTCTCACGTCTGTATGATATTATAGATGGTGAGTGGGAGTAAGATATTGGGAATTGGGTGATTAGATCCTCATTATATCGGAATTCGTTGTAATTGGTGATATTTGAGGAAATCATCTAGATTTTTGCCGGATGGCAAATATTTGGTTTTGAATATCCGTTGTTATGCACCAATTTCAAACTGATATATCTGTACGTTTATTTTATAAAGTGAGATATAAATTTTTGATATTATGTCTGTGACATTTACCTATATCAGTTGGTGATTAGGTAAGGTGTATTCAACACCGGTGTAATTCTTCTTAACCATACTACAGTTTTTCAACCTGCAACGCACAGGGTTTGAGTTATTGAACTCAGGGGACTTATACAAAGTATTGTATGTTGTCCAGTGTCCATTAGGACAAAGGGGTTGGTACTCGTACTATATTCTGTTCACTTATGACTTCTCCAGTTCTGGACATGTATTTCGTTGAAATGCAAGGTCCAGATATTCAGAAGTTATAGGTATAAGAATAAAGTAGAGGACCATTTGTTGTAAGTATCAGGATTCTTCGAGGAAGTCAAAGATTTAGATACTTGTGTTTGGTATTCAGTTAATAGTAATGGTTTTAAGAACTTGCTTCTCTTTCGGGTTACTCATATATGGGTGCACTCCTAAATGAGTAATGCTGATTGTCCTCTTTCCATTTGGTTGATATGCACTGGAGACAGCTGCATGATTTTGAATCTGGTTCCAATTAAATTAGTGCTTTTGTTTCTATATTAGATATATATAGAATCGATTTATATCTTGACGATGTTAAGGTATAGGGAGTTGTCCGGCTGATACTTAAAACCAGAATCCGAATAAACTCAAGGCACATTTTAGTAATGGCTGTTCGTAGGTTATCCCGGGCTTTGACGAGGGTTAACTTTCTTCCATCAGGAAGATCAATATTTATATTGTTCTTGACTCGCCACAGTTTTAGTAAAATGGATTTTTTCAGGAAAACAAAAGTGGGAGTATGGTAGAACTGGAAGTGATTCCAGAACCACAAATGATCACTGAAGATTTAATAGAACCTAAAGATTCAATTAGTTTCGACGTTCCTTTAGCCACTCCGCAGATTTTGGTAGGTAACCTCAGGCAACCGAGAGGTATTTCGGTCTTCTCAGAGATGGTGACAGGGAGGTTCTTGTCTATCCAGACTTGCCATTGCTGCTATTCTAGACTATAAGACCTGGCAGGAGGATGAGTATAGAGTCATTCTAAACTAGCTTTAGAAGTGCACGTGTATATAACTCTGTCAGAGGGTTGTTGTAGTCAGTGGGAGCAGCGGAAACATAGTGAGCAAATAGCTTATGTCTACTTACAGACTAAAGCAGGTATAGCGGAAATAGATCATCTATTTTTGATGTAACAGTCATAGGCTTTGACTTCATCAGAATAGGAGATGGATCTGGTAAGAAGGTAGTAGAGAGTGATGTCCAGATATTTGGGATGACATGCACTTGATAGGAAGAGATATTTCTATACTACGATCGGTTATACTGTGGTTGTCACAAAGATGTTTCTCCACATAGGATATGGATATAATATCAGGGTTTATTTGGGAAGAATCCTAATCTGGATACTTTGACATTATTCTAATGGATTTTTTAGAATGGACGACTCCTGGCAAGGTGGCGTACCTGCAGGTGATGGAGTCACCCTCTCTAAAGGTGTCTTACAGACTAAAGGAGAGAGGGGTCTGCATGATTAGCACATCACTTGTTTAGGCAATTGAGTTAATCATGAAATATCAAGTACCACACCAGATGTTGTTTTTGCACTAGCTGCAATAAACATACATTAATCCAATTCTTGAGAAACATTGGGAAGCAGTTTATGAACATAAGTGAATGTTCTTGGGATATGATAACGGCAGCCTCCTTCAGGAGACGGTTATCATTTCAGACTTCCAAGGTGACATGAATGACAGAGTGACTGTCAGAGTTACAGTTTTTCCCTTCTTTGAGGGACAGTATGTTGGACAGGTTGTCCAAGCGGATACTGGGGAAGGCATGGCGCATGTAACTGATTAAATTCAGTGGACGATACAGTCTAAGTAGTTTGCTGGATTTGGAGTTCATTTATGAACTGGGTCCCATCAGACATCCAGACAAATTCTAAGACAAGTATTGCTCATTTCGGTAGATAGTTTTCTCCGCGAAATTGAGATATAGAGATATACAGAGAGAAATATTGGAGCGGATCCACTCACTGAGGCTATTTCTCGAACTCAATTATTTTCGCAAACGGGCTTTACGAAACTGATTAGTAGAGAAGTTGGGTGTTCGGTATCACACGGCTGTGAGTATGCGACATCGCAATAATTGGCCTTAAGTGCAAGTGGGAGATTGTTGGCTATAGTGCCCTCAAGGCAATTATCATAGTCGCGAACTTATGATTATGATGATTGAGTGAGGACCTATACCGATAAAACGGTCTTACTCAAGATGATAGTATACTATCTGGTTTGTCTTTATCATCATATATATGTTGATAGAGCCCATAGGATTCTTGCTTGACTGCCAGTATTATGATGGCGATCATATATGTGAGAGCTGGGGTCTATAAGCACATCCTTAAATGTCCCTAGTCATAGGAGTATCGGAGACCGGGCATCGATACTCCAGTGTAGACTAGTGTACATTGATCGAGACCCCGACGAGGGACGGTGGCCAGGTCTCACAAGCCATTGGTGTTAGTTTGTTCACCTAAGATAGTATACAGGTGCTCATTGGGTTATGAGTACACTGGACGGACTCGCCGGGAACCTGTTAGTTGGTATTATACCTATTGTCAGATAGCAGTTCCCAGGTGACATGTGTACAGGTTAGTCTGTCAACCTGAGATTGTTATTTGTCTCGTATGAGTTCCCACTGTGCTTTGATTACTACCCTACCACGGCTCAAAGGAGTCGTGCAAACAGATTTTAGTTGGGTACAGTCCCGAGCCACATGGAGGCAGTGATCGGATCGTCGGGGATTCGTCTCCCTCGGTATTGGGGGTTGATGTCGCATTGTGTACGGATGGCCATCACCATAAATCCGTGGTCATGGTGGACGAGAATTATCGATCCAGGATCGATAGTTTCTTAGGTGGTGATGGGGTTTCATACAGACATTAAATGTCGCGTTATTAGCGGTTTGATTTTATCCACTCCTTTAGACTCGATATGCGATACTTTTAGACGAACAGACCGGACTGTACGGATATTGTCACTGTCAGGCTCAGTAGGGATTCAGGATGAGTTTGCTCGTCGGTCTCCCTTTCGCTCAATACCTGGGTAGCCGTTACGTACAGCTAATGCCGCTGACGTGCTTGTGGTTAAACCCACTGCCAGCGTATTGACGAGTCTTTAGAGTCCCACACAGAGGGTTTTCACTGTTCAGGCAATATGGTGTACATGTCGTATGTTGGTACATATGGGTGTCCGATTAAATATGTGCACTTGCTGCGCAGACTTTAATCGGACGGTTGATAATACTAGCGGCTTAGGATTAAGCCGTATTATTAAATCGGGTTTTGATTTAATAATTGATATATGTATTTGTATATACGTATTCTAGTATTATTGTTCACTATTCGTTTTCTCTCTTGACTATTCGTATTTTTGTACGAATACGCGTATATGTATTTCGGTACATGTACCGGGAAGTATTCCGTATTTTATACGGAATAGCTTCTAGATATTTTGTCATCTCATTATTGATTTTCCATTTATGGAAAAATCATTTATTTTATAATGAGGTGGAGGGTGTGAGGTGGCATGATGGATGGACCATGGTATGGTCTTTGAGGTTGGTCTCATTTGTTTAAGTGAAAAAAAGAAAATGTTAATTTTTATGATGGGAGAGAGAGGGGCCGGCCACTTTTGGTGGGTGTTGATTTTTTTTTGATTGATTTACATTATCACAACACCAGCCTCCTTACTCTCTCACTCTCATTCTAAGAAATACTTAACCAATTAGTTGCCTCATGCCAAGTCTTCATCACCTCCTTCTTCATCTTCTATGGTTGCTCCGTGAGCATTTTGGGTAGAGAGAAAATGTAGTGACACATCCATATACCTCGACTCTCCATCGCTAGCGACTTTGGAGTGTCGGTTGTCTCGTTCGACGAGGCTGGAGCTTGCGTTATTTCCTTCGGATGGATCATCGGAGATGGAGGAAGACCGGCAACCAAACATCATCAAAGAATCACTAGGAGCTTGGAATGAAGACCGAAGGATACGGATCAACTCGGTATAACCTTTCTAACTCTTAGTTAGCTCGTTAGAATAGGGTTTAAGGTCAATCCGGAAATCGGGTAACGGTAGCGCCGGTTTTAGAAATTTTTGTTCCGCATTTTGGCCGCGTTTCGATGGCCGGGGCGCTGCCGCGACTCTTCAAAAAAACCATTTTATTATGTTCTTTAATAATTAAATCACATATTATTTTTTCAAACCATAAATATATTATACATAAACAATGCCAGTCATGTGCCAATTACTGGTCATATACAGTTTGTAAATATCAGAAATTAGGAAACTCAATTGAAATTAGATTGCATATGACTCGGTTTTTATAATATTTGACATTTCAGTCAATTTTTTGTTGATACAGCTTCTGTAGAAATTGGAATTGCATTTTAAATTTTTGGTTACATACGTTCACCAATAAGCGACGGTAAAGGAATAGGGAATGCTAATACAATCGAATTTTCTCGATTGGATGATTTCATATGATAGAAATCTCGTCTAATTTCGTCTATTTTTGTTGGAATCATTAGTTTTTTTTATCAAAGAAAAAAGACCATATATAATTTGTGAAATTTTAATATTAGAAATTTATCTTTCTAAATGCCATATTTAAGGTTATTCCATTTCAACTCCTAATGAAAATTTATGGAGGAAAAATTATATTCAGCTTGTACTTTTATCTTATCTGTTCTTGTGGGCCATATCCAAAAAGTGATAATAGAACCAGGAATTTATTTTACGCCCTTTCAGGCAATTGTGTTATAACTGGATTTTATCCGTGAGTGGGATAAAAAGTGATCGAATATATTTATAAATAAATATTACATTTTTCTATATTTAAGAAAAATATACAAATATTATTTTATGTTTTCATTATATCTGAAAAACGGTAAATGAGCTTATTAGTTATTTTTTATTATTTAGATACAACTATTAAAATCTTTGAGAAATAACTCAATCATGAACTTTTTTTTTGTGCAAAAAACTCAATTTATGATGTCTCCTGACTAAATCTTTGCAAAAAACTCAATCATGGACATTTTTCAAGAATTAAATAAGAAAAATAAGAGAAAAATTACTTGATTATTTTTAGTTATGAGAATTTCTTGAGTAAAAATAGTTTAGCCAAATGAATTAAAATAAAATAAAAACCAAATTATTAAAAAAGAAATAGTCCACAAATTAATTTTTCTTTATTCTTTTGGGTCTCATATTAATGGACTTTTGAAAATAAATAATGGAAAAGGATATGAAAATAAATATAATTAAATAGAAGGGCCAAAGGGAAAAGGCCGAAATTAATGTTTTTGACTTACAAAACATTTCTTGACCAACCCAACTAAGTATTAGAGTAATTAGTTAATTGCTAAATAATACCCTAATGTTTCACCTGCTTTACACTTATATAAATTTAATGATTTTTTAGCTGCACTTATATGCCATAAAATACAAACCAGTAATACTTTGCTCTCTTCAGTAGATCATCATACTCATCACTATTTTAAACAAAATACATACGGTTTGTAATTTAGAGAATCTAAAGGCAACGAAAAAATTAGTAAGATTTATAAGTGCTAAGCAGAGAAACATTAGGGTTTTATCCAGCAATTAACCCCACAGTAATAGATAGATAGTAAAGAAATATATATGTATAAGATGCTCCACTTCTTGGACTCTGAGAAAATAACATCTAAAATTCCATAGGCCTAAACACTAAATATCAACTCATGAGTACCTAAATATTTTCTTTCTTAAATTTTAGGTATTCATGTCTATTGTTTGCATATTTTTGGTAATATTGTTTGAAATCATAAGGATTTGTTGGATGCTCTGATTTTTCATTTGGTTGTTCAAGGAATTTGAATTTTTTATTGTCCTTTTAATTTGAACGATGTAATTATTTTTTGTTGTTCTTTTAATTTGAATCATGTAATTATGGATTCTTAAAATTAGAGGAGAGGATATTATTTCTTATTTAATAGATTTTAAAAGTCATTTTAATCTGAGACGTTGAAAGCGAAGACTAGATCCAACAACTATTATTTAGGTTTGTGAATTTAAAAATACGAACCCATACTCACGGCATATATAACTAAACTTCTTTAGACCAACCTCTATTATTATATTAACTAAGAAATCCTAAAATCCACTTAAATCTTTAGTCTATAATATTAACATATAATTTCTTTTCTGTATCTTGAAATTAAAGTGATCATTATCACAATATTCAATTGTCTCTAATTTTCATTACGTCATGTATATCAAAATAGATTAATTCACATGCCAATCATACGAAATATAACTCAAAAATCATAGGAAATATAACTCAAAAATCAGGAGGAGCATATGGAGCTAGCACATTTAATTTAATAAGATATTCAAGAAAATCAAGGATTTCAATATTGCCCATTTTATCAGAAAATTCCATGCAAACGCTTGGTACACGAAGTGAAAGATTACCAAAATCCGTATATTCTAGGGAATGTGATTCCCATACATATGATTCCACGGAACGTTATATTGACAAAATTGATACATTTTTATCATTCTAGACAATATACATGCACAACAACGGATAGTTATGGTTGTGATTGTAGAGATACGAATACAAGACAGATACTGAAACGAATTGAATATAAATATAAGAAAAGTATTTGAGGAAAAGTATGGTTGTAAACATTAATGTGAGCTTACATTTTATTGAATACTAATTTAATTTAATATGGCTATTTAAAATATTTGATAAACTCGTGGTTCTTTTTTAACTAAAACCCCCTGCATACATATTAATTACTAAAAGATTCCTTCATACTTCATATTTACTTAAAAGACCCTATTAAATTGCATAAAAAACTCCTAATGGACCAAAAAGAGAATCTTTATGGTATCTTCCATTACACCGTTAGGAGACTAACGGTGAGTATCAGGTTAGGGTTTTAAACCTTCACAACCCCTCTTGTTTTCTCAAAATTCCTAAATTTTCCGCCAAATTGCCTTTAGGTTAGGGTTTCGTTCAAAGACCTCTCAAATTGATCATGGAAACCGTCTCATGTTTCTCAACCTTGTCCAGCAATGAGCTTGTCGAGTGCCATTGTCCCTTCAATTGCAAGTTTCGAGCTCATGGACAACCTGATCTGAAAGGAAAGCGATTCTTTAGTTGCAACTAAGAGGATATGGGTTCTTTTTATGAGAGAAAGACCTATCTAAATACCCAGAAGGTAAGAGAACGGCTCAAACACAAGTTTCAGTTCTATCTTTCTAACGGAACGCTAACTTTTGATGAAAAACTAGTGAAGGGGCTTTTTAGTGCAATTTAAATATATGAGGATCTTTTAAGTAAATATGAAGTATGGAGATACTTTTTAGTAATTAGCGAAGTAGGAAGAGGCTTTTCAGTAAAATGCCCTAAATTCTTTTGTTTAAACGGTCGCCTTTATTGTAAATTTCTCTAGCTGTAAATGGTAATTATAGTTGAAATCTTGACTAACCGACTTTTGGTCCATAAACTATTGACAAATTCACTACCGTTATGTCTTTTGGGTAAAATGTTATGTCTTTCAGTCGTTAAACAATTGACAATTCGTTACCGTTCTGTCTTTCGGTAAGTTGTCATGTCTTTTGCTAGGTAAACTCTTTGGCAAAAGCCGTTCAATAAACTAATTTGTTTCACAACCCATCAAATTTAATTTTACCAGTTTATATGTTTACATGTGAACTTTCAACCAGAATAAAAGCTCATCTGTATCATAGGTTGGGAAAATAAGGATGAGTTGCTAACTTATAAATTAATTTGAGGCATCAGATTATTAACAAAAACAAGGTAAATTCCATGAAACACCACCAAACTTTAAAGGTTTTTGACATAGCACCAATAAACCTTGAAAATGTCAAAAAAAACACTAGAAGGGTATTTTTTTCCTTTTCAAATAAGAGGGGCATTGGTCATCTATGGACCCAACAAAAGAGAACCCTATGTTCGTGTTGTGTTGTTCTTTTTTGTTAGTGACTTGACACTTTTGTATGGGGTTTGTTCCCAGGACCTTCAGACTTGGTTTGTACAGGGTTTGTTCCCCACTTTTCCCTATATTTCTTGCTTTATGTTCTTGTAGTTTCGTTAAACCTCTTTTAATACAGCGCTGGAGCTTTTAGCTTTAGTTTTATGTCAGAAAAAAAAAAACAAAAGAGAACCCTAATACTAAGAAAATTCACAGCTTTACAAGGCCAGCTTAATTCAGCAACTGTTTCCATCCTCATGACTATAGTGTTGATCTTGGCAATCCTTCACATAGAGTGGATTGTGATAAAAAAAAATACCCAAGTAGAGCAAGTGTCATAGACTAAGATGATCTTTTTTTAAAGTTAAGCTTTGAAAACATACAGCTACGGTTTTCGGTAGATTGTGCCATCAAACTTCCCTCTCCAATGTAAGATGTCTCTAGTTTAATTTCATTAGGGTCCCATCCATAGAAAATAAGATTAGTTCGGCATTAAGAAAAGGTGAAAGAAACACGGCCAGCCTTAAAATTTCTCACATGCAAAATACTAGTGTTCCTGACTATGGCAGTGAGTGTCGACGCAGATGCGCATATAATATACATACAATAATATTATAGTGGGAATTTTTGGACCGATATTTCCACGAGTTAATAATGTTTGTATGCATTGACAAATAAGATAAGTTGAGCATCAAAAGCAAAATAAACGCCAACCAAGTTGCAACCATAATGTTTTATTCAAAACATTAACACTTCGAATCACAGCTTATCGAAATAAATATTAAACACACGGTCAAACTTATCCCTTAAGCATATCAAATACAAAGATGCGAAAGTCTGGATGGCAGAAAATTTAAACAGCAAAAGAAAATTCAGCCATTGGGGCAGAAAAATGAAGTATTTCGTTGCCTACACTATGATTGAAAGTAGTAATGTGAATTTAATTTGAGAATGAATGCCTTTTTCTGGCTTGAGGCGTGAGTTTTATTCACGAGCCTTTTGAATGCCTACTAAACGAGCATAATCAACCCACCTGTGGAAGTTTAGACAGAAAAAATCAATTTTTTTAGCATCTAGGAAACAATGATTCTAGCTCTTTGAATGAGAGAGGAAAGAGGCTCACAGCAAGGATCCCAGGAATGTGTTTCCTGTACGAACGGCAAAGCATAATGCGCTGAGCAGGAGCTTTTGATTGTGGAGCAATGGCTCAAGAAGCCGCTGTTCGATCACACCAGCCAGTATCTGATACCTTTTATCATCAAATAGAAGATGTATGGATTTCATCAGTACGCATAAACATGCATCTACGTATGCATTGTGCATATTTAAACCAATAATCAGTAGTTTGTGATGACATTTCTGTTGCTAGGTACGGCTGAATTTTGGCGTAGCCGAATGAGAAACCCCTATGCTACATATTAAATCCCAAAGTTTTATGGTATTTATTTGTAAAACTATGGAATAAAGAAAAAGAAATTGCCCCTCACAATAGTTTCATACAAGGGTGACAATTGATCTGACCTGGGTGAATTCATCTAGCCTGATTAATAAATGGGGCAGGTCACTGTCAAGCGAGATGACCTAACTGATCCACATGATATTCATTCTCAAAAGCATTAGCCAACCACTTGACAGCTTTGTTAAGTATTAAAACTAGAGTTTTCGTGTGTTTTAACTACGAAGAAGTATTTCTAGAAATCAATCCTACATTACATCTTTTGATTTCAGGCCCATAGTCTTTGCAATGTCTTATATAAAGTTTTCACTAAGATCATTTCAGTAAGGTGTGCAAACGTATTACCTGACATCATTAGATTATGCAGGATTTAAATAAGGTTCCACCTTAGAACTTTTAAACACAACGGGAGCACATATGTGAGGGTAAATTGCTTAATGATCCCTCAATGTGTCACCATTGTTGCACTATGCGATTTTAATTTTTTTCCTGCACTTTAATACTCCAAAGTTCAAAATTGCAGTCTAACACCTTGACAGTGTTAGCAGCAGAGTGGAGAAGGTGTTTCTGCCTCTGCCTTCTCCTTCTTCTTCAACATTTCTTCTCTCTCAAAAATTTCATGGCAAAACCTTAGACCCTACATTGAATGAGCAATTAAAGATGAATTGGAGATGATGTTAAGGGCTTGAAATTTTCAATTATTTTATATGGATATTTAACAATTTATTGAGATTTACAGATTTTTTTGTGGAGAATAAAAAAAACCCTCTTTTTGATGTGGAATTCTTTTTTGTAGAGAATAGAAAAGCTTAAAGCCCTAAATTTTATCTATCTATTTTATTTCGGTTTTTTTTGTGTTTCTCTTCTTAATTTGAGGAAATTGTGTTCCTTTGTGTATCTTGGATTTTCCTATCATCAAAAGTTATCTTGAACTCATGGGTGTGAAGAAATTAGAGGTTGTAATTCATCATGTGATGAATAAGAAGATGGCATAAGGGAGATGGCATAAGTAGATGGCATAAGGGGGGGGTGTGTGTGGAAAGAAAAATTAGGGCACAAATGGGAGGTTGAAGAAGCAACGCCTAGGGGTAAAAATGTCCAAAAATTAGACAAATGAACCTCATGTGGGAATCTTTTTTGGAATATTCTTGCAGCAACTTAGTTGAAGGTAGCAACGTGCTAACAGCGAACGGCAATTGGATGGTCAGGTGCTAGGAAAAAACAGAAGTGGTTAAACATTGAGGTGTTATTAAGCAATTTCCCCAACATGTGAATAGGAAAAGACGGCAAGAAAGAGCTTTAGCAGCAATTATATATTTCCATTACGCATAGGACAATAGGAGACAAAATGCTGCACAAAGTGCCAAACAGAGAAACAAAGAAATTACAAGGTAGCTAGACAAAAATGAGAACCACGACTTGAATTGAGGTTATTGGTCCTACCTAACTTAAATACAAAACATTGCAACTCCATTAAAAATGGACTACAGAAACAACAAAAAGGTGACTTGCCAGATGTTATATATTTAAATTTTGTAGTACAGAGGAGATGGAATGTTGCACCAAGAACCAAAAGAGAGAAGCAGATACGTAGCAGATATACACGAAAGCAAGTTAATGATAATGTAACTGAACAATATTAGACTCCAAAACCTATGAACTGGTGGGATTATGGGCCAGATACAACAACCCTTATCTCAAACTTTTGGGTCAGTAATTCATAATCCTTCTAGTACTGCTCTGCTCCAGGAATATTTTGTCATAAATTCCTTTTACCTGAGCATGTTACCCATTTCACTTTTTAACTAGAGTATGACTCAAAATAATAAACCAAAATTACCAGCAACCTGGTTTGGATTTTGTCAGACGTGTTGGTTCAGGACTGCATAATCCATCTAGTTGTTTTTACTGTCAGCCCATGTCAGTATTCCTTAATTTATGAATTACTTTTTCCAGTTATATAAGCATCAAGTGTTTTAAGTGATTTTGATAAAAAAAATGGTATTAAAATTTTAAGTGAACTAGAGATGATATCCAAATGATGGCGTAAAGCACCATTTACTAGATATAATTTCTTTTAAACATGAATCATTACAAGTCGATTGGTGGTGGATATAACGTGGCTACCGTATTCACCAGACGGCAAGGAAATCAAATTAGCATGCCGATATGTAGTGGCAATGACTGAAAAAATATCTACTATATGAATAAAAGAATTGAATTATAGATAGTTTTAAGCACAAATTACTAGAAGAATCCAACTTTATGCACCAAACCAAGAATGGATTACTTTTTAAGGTTCAGCTCAACTACATAGTTAAATTAAGGAGAAAAGAGTTGAGAATGCTAACAGAATAAAGTGCTACCCTGAGAAGATAAGATAAGAATTTTAAAGAAGATGAACTATAAAATCACTGAATAGGTATATGTACCTAAGGTTACTTGAAACTGCCATGTATACGCCATAGGCAATGCTAGTTGAGAGTATAGGGACATCCTCTGCTTCAGCAGCAGAATTCTTGTCAACTGCCTTTCTTGCATTAATCAACGCGTTAGTTGCACCAGTTCCTATCTGGCATGAGAAGAAATCCAATAAACAACGAATTCCTCAATTAAAAAAAAGGTGCATACATTCCAAAGTTTATTTATATTGGTGATAATCATCATGTCAATATCAATGTAAATATGCATAACTCAGTTCATCAAATGACCTTACCATACACTTTTTGGGAAGATTCAATAATTCAGTTTCTTTATGTTTACAAAGAAAATGATAGATAAAGACAGAAACAAATACCATGAAAATGGCACTAGTAAACAAGCTGCTTTAAAAGACAAACAACACTAATAAATAATGTATGAAGAAGAATGCTGAGTCGCACATCAGGCAATGATAACGCTTATTTCACTGAATTTATGACAGGAAGTTGTGAAAAAGGTCAAGGCAAAATAGAAAAGAAACTCTAATAAAGTTTGATTCCACAGTCAAGGCATAGGTCCAGGAGTTCTAAATAGACTACTGAGGAAGCTAAGTAATAAATTCCATTAGGTTTGAAGAATGCTAAAAACCGTTAATTGTATGTAAAGGTGCAGGCCTTTGGAAAAGAGCTGGCTGATGCTCTCCTAAAGATCCACCCAAGAAAAATGAACTAGCATAAAGCTCTGTTAATGAACACGTGTCTGGTCCCAAAGATTGCTTCCACCATACCATACGTCTAAAAGCATCCTAACTCACCCATACCCTATACCGCTTTTACTTCTGAGACTTAACCTTGATCATCACCTCTTTTTATTTTACTGGAAACCTTGATCACCACCTTGATATTTACCACAACATGCTTAGTCCATCACCATTAGATCATCACCAAAATTTTATGGTTACCTTGCCGAGCGGCTTCTTTTAATTCCTTCATCATCCTTCTCCGTGCCTTCTCCCACCATATTCACCTTTTATAACTTAGAATCCGGTCTAAGAAAAATCAGGAAATTTCATTCTAATCGTATCACGCAATGGCCCAATATCACGCACGCACGACCTATGTGACAAGTTGAGCGTGTCCATGAATCTGTATGCACCTGAACTATTTTCATTTTGTTATATGATTGGACCCATGAGGAAACTTAGCTCGGTTATTAAAAAGATAATGTCGGTCTACTCTCACTTTGTTGCAGGACAGAAAATTCTAATTACTGGCGCAAATCTCATGCCCTACGTCTCATCCCTTGCGGGAACAATTACTGATATTGATCATATATCACTATTTTTAAGGACTTTTCAAGTCAGTGTATCCATCATCAACATGCTGTCATTCTGCAATTCATATGTGATCCATGGCATCATCCCCCCTTTAATGATCATGGCTGGCTCAAACCAGCAGACTACATCTACAGCGAAACTTATTTATCCTAAGCTTTTGGCTGGAGTTGCATTAATAGTCTAACGATAATTCAGAACATACATTCTCAGGCTACTGTTAGCTATGAAGCACGGAAACTCCATGTCGCCGCATGTATCATATCGGAAACGTGTGTCGGAAACCGATACTCGGAAATTCTGAGATCGAATTGATATTTGAAATCAAAGCCTTTCAAACACGATACATTAGAATGCTACAATTGTTATATTAGAATTACATGCTAATGTGTTAATGGACTACATGTGGTGTAATTTTGCCTAATTATTAATTGATATATTCATGCATATATATTAAAACATTATCATATATGTATATTTGATTTTAAAAATACGATATATAAATGGTATCCTGTATCCTAGATTTTTGGAAAATTGTGTTTCCACGTATCCGAATCGTTATCGTATCGGATACTCGTTTCCGTTTCCAAGCTTCATAGGTTATTAGTTCCCAAAATCACGAGTCATGCCATAATTAGAAACACCCGAGCAGCTTATGTCAGTTAGCCAACAAAATATTGATGTGCCAGAATACAGGTACCACAACCCATGGAAAGCGCAAGTTGAGAAGCTAACATGGATTTATCTGTTGATGCTATAGATTTCACTAACTACAATGCACAGAACAGAAACAGCAATATGATGTATTACCAAATTTGATGTGCCAATTCCAAATTTCATTACCCAGAAATAAGACATAAAACAATAAAATTATAGCATAAAAACACATAGGAGATGTATCAATGAATAAATATATCTAGTGTGTCCCAATTTGTCAAAAATATTAACCAACAAGAAAGAAATAAACGTAAAAAACCAAAAATAAAAGACAATAAAAATTCACATTTTACAAGATTTGTTGGGTTGAAAATAAAATAAATAGCTGAGATATTCTGAACTTTTCCAACAAAATCAGCGTACTCCATAATTGGAGAAATCAAACAAGAACTTAGGGACGGAGTACTTACTCTGTAGTAACGACGAAAGTGAAAGAAACATGAGTTTTTGAGAAGTATTCTATATAATTGGTAGAGAAAAACTAGCAACACTCGAGTCTGGATAAACCTTTATGGTTACACACATTACTGAAAGAGAATGATTACTGTTCTAAAAGGCATATATGAACTAAAATCTAGGAACAAAGGAGAATTACAAATAACTGCTCTCTTTTTTTTTTCTTCTTTTTTTCTTTTTTTTGCAGCTGTAGCTTCCATTGTTGTTGTCTTGTTCCCTATGTAACTAAAGACCTACATGTAAACTGTAGTATGTTTATTGCTCTGGTTCCTATGTCACAGGAGCCAAGATATAAATCTTGTTCTTAATTTTTTGGATGAAGGCTTTTCATCTCCACAAATCCCTAACTTTCTACTGCAATTGTAACAACTTTAATATAATCCACGACATAAGGTGTGCCCCTACACTGTTTGCACGACAACAAAACCCAAAGACTATAGTTAGTTAGGACCAACTTGGAGCCTCTGATGGCAGGGTTTGGCTCAACAGTCAACACAAGATCTATGCCCTTTTACATCTAACCATGCAGTGACAGTACATAAAACAAGTCAACTGGTTTACATATTATGATTTATCAAGTGCCAATAGGATAATGACAATCATT
Source organism: Agapanthus africanus (assembly GCA_030015575.1). Classification (NCBI taxonomy): domain Eukaryota; kingdom Viridiplantae; phylum Streptophyta; class Magnoliopsida; order Asparagales; family Amaryllidaceae; genus Agapanthus; species Agapanthus africanus. Next base: position 295,711,870 of record JASDDO010000029.1, read on the forward strand.
TTGAAGAAGGAACTAATGAAATACAAAATGTTCAAGAGTTGGGGTTACCAGTGATGCAGTAGTTCCAACTAAAAATAGTTTCGCTCCATTTCGCTGCAGGAAAGAACTTCTTGTTACTTGCATGTTGTAATGAACTAGATAATAGTTGTTTACAGACTTTCAACAGATTAGTGAATCAAAATTGTTACACACCACAATTGCACCTATTCTCTGCAAAAAGGAGTAGGATGTCCCTGCCAAAGCAACCTATAAAAATAAATACATGCGTTGCAAATGTTAACCGATAAGCACTTGTGTTCCACATAAAACTAATACACTACCCCATATCCCAACATCATTACCTGGAAAGCATTCTCAGGGCAGCTATAGAAGAATTTTGAAACAGCTCCAGCACTGATCGCAAGTGGTGGTTTTAGAGAAACAGTCGGAGCAGGAAGCCAAACAAGCATGAAATCTGCAACTATTGCCATGACCTAAAGAGTATTTAAATTAGAATGTAAAGAAATGTTCTAAAAATTGACACAGTTACAGATAATGACAAATATTCTTATAAAAAAGAAGATTACAGATTATGACAATAACAGGTAAAGGAAATTGTAAGTTTCCGCTAACATTAATTTTTTTTAAAATAATAACGTATATTAATCCGAGTGTAAAACAATTAAAGAGAACCTGTAATATATGGTCATTTGTAATTGTTTGTTGTCCTTTAAATGTTCGTTGGTTTGTATCCTTCTTAAGTGGACTACCTTAGACATAATTTCTGCATATAAATGATCCAAAAATGATAGAACCAATCGTATTCATCCAACAGACCATTTGTTCTGGGCATTGAACTTCCACGTCATTATTTCTTTCATGGAAAAAAACATCGTTCAACCCCATTTGAGTTTTTCTTTCATTCGTTCTTCATCATATCACCTTACCCAGCTAAAAAATAATGTAACATAATATTCTAATCCTAGTTCAGATCAAATGCATGATTCTTAACTGATATCTGAATTAAAGCAGAAAGCACTAGGTGGTCCTATCTCTACCTTGCCAGAAAAATATGGCCAAATGAAGAAGTGTAGTATGAGCTCAAGTCACACTGTCACACCATGATAAAATAGAAGATATGGATAGATCCAACTGGTGCCACACCTGCTGCTACGCTGCTTTTGTCACTTCCTTACACCACCTGGCTCTTATGTATCTTACCTAAATAAAGCTAGTTGCTACTCATTATGATCATATAAGCACTAAATATAAAGTGATGCGCTTCTTACAAGAAACTAATAGAAAGAAATAGTGCAAAGTGTTGATACAAGCCTACTTTTATAGAGTAAATAAAGGGCAATTTTTTAATTTAGGTCAATTTTAAAAAGTACTATTAAATTTAGGCCACTTTTGAAAATAATTACGAATTTTGGCCAATTTCGGCCAGGTTAGCGCCGCATTAGCACCAGCTCAGCGCCTGACGTTGCGCTTTTTTTAAAAAAAAATCTAGGGGGAGCACTTGGCTAGTGCGCTCCATACAATTCATAGAAACATGTATGGGACACACTTACCAAGTGCACCCCATATACGAACACTGAGGTGCCACATTGAAGATGTATATGGTGCACTTGCCAAATGCGCCTCATACGTTTTATTGCAATTTACTATCTAAATTACATGGGACGCAGTTGTCAACTGCGCCCCTTACAAAATAAAGTAAATTGTATGAGGCGCAGTTGATAACTGCGCCCTAAAAAGAAACAGACCCGTGACTGGGTCTGTTAAATAAATTGATCTCGAGAGGTTGATTTCTCTCTTTCTGCGCTCTGATCTCGCTCTCTCTGATATCGTTTCTCTCTCGCGCTTTCTAGCCGAGACCCCCTCCTCCAAAAAACCAAGCCTCATCCTCAGAACAAGGCCGATCCGTGGTTACCCGAGCCCTATCTTGTTCGACTCGCTTTCGACGTTGAATTTGGTAATTCAATTTTTTGAAAATTCAATTTTTATAGTATTTTAGTAGTTATTTTAGTTATGTTGAAATGGAAGATAAATTAATTTATTTTATGAAATTATATTTAGGTTGTTAATTTGTGTATTTTAGTTGTTAATTTAAATAATTAGGTGAGTAGAAATATAAAGATAAATAATTAAGGTGTTTGGAGAAATCTAAAAGCATATCTCAAGTTTTCGGCAAGTGGAAAAATGACGGATAATTACAGTTCTCTAATTTACTATTATTGGCCAATTATCAATAAAAAAAATAGCGTTCCTAAACATGTGGAAGGATAAAGTAAGATCATGAGAGTCAAAAAATCTAGCACATACAACGAGTTGAATCAAGTAGTGAACAAAGCTACCAAAATCAACTCGCTAGAGTTCAATATTTCCCTAATATGTAAATGGCCGACAGAGTATGAATACACTGTCATTGAAGTATCCGATGACAAGGATACACAAGTCATGCTTGGTTCGGGATTGAAAACGATCGAGTTGTTTGTGAAGAAGGATATATTGACATCCGCTCAACTGCTCGAACCTTCTTCTGAAGTGTTGGATCCTTCTTTTCAAGCGTCCGAACATGACCCACAAAGAGAATATTCTCACATGCTCAATATGAATATTGATTCTACAGGTTTTATGTCTCCTACCAATAATGACCAATATGTAGATCAAAATTATATAGGTGAAGACACATCAAGCGGAACACCAGTGAATTTGGAGTTTATTAAGTATTACCTTGCATACTTTTATACCGCATGTATATTTAGTGGAACACTATTTATTTAGAGTGGAGGTATGATATACTTTATTAAGTACTGAAAATTTTGTTTGCAATTCTTTTATACCACCGATCAGTTTTAATTGCATGCCAACGCCAAATCTTGGCTTTAATTTTCTTCCCCAAAAAACCGAGCACATGCAGTCATACAATATGGGATGGCCACCGATTGCAGACTATATTGTCAGTATATAATAGGAACATCAAGTACCATGCAAGTCCCTAATGTTGGTTCTGTGTATGCAACCGATGCACCTCCTACGGATCCAGCAGTGTTAGAGCATAATAAAAATGAAAGTGATGATAATGATGTTAGTGATGATGACTTTAAAGCACAAGATAGCATGCAAATTGCACATGTCCCTGATAATGAGAATGGTACACAGTGGATTAACAATTCATGTGTTAATAATGACTTCGTTGTGTTTGAAGATCCACTTGCCGATAACATGATGGATGCTCATATGTTATCCACAACTGTAATGGAGAATGTCAACTTTCGTACTGACAGTGGGTTGAAGGTGGACGATGGGTTCAAGAATAAGGAGAAGTTAATTCAGGCATTCAGTGTTTGGTCAATTAAACACGGGTTTTTTAAGACCAACCAAGAGTAGTAAGACCAAATACACCGTCGTTTGTAAAATAGATGTGAACTGCCCTTCGAGGCTTCATGCATATATCTCGAAGAAATCACAGAGGATATTTTGAGATAAAAAAAAGTATGCGGGTGATTATGCTTGTGTGATTTCTGTAGTGAATTCAAATCATAAACATGTCACTTCTATATTCCTGTGTAACAGGATCTTGCCTTTCATGAAAGCAGATGTCGATATGACTCCCCGTATGATTCAAGTGCTGGTAAAATAAACCTTATTCATCGATATAAATTATATGAAGGCATGAAATGCGTTGAAGAAGATATTGTCTAAAATCTGCAGAGATTGAGAAGAGTCGTATTATAATTTGCCACGATGCCTTACCGCTATCAAATCAACTAATCTCGGGACTTTCTTTCACATTACCAACGAACCACTGTCAGAAAAGATATGATATTTTACCGAGATATTTTGGGCATTTAGACCAGCCATTGAAGGTTTTGTTCATTACCGTTCAGTTCTCAGTATTGATGGGACATTTTTATTCGGCAGATACAAAAAGACTTTGCTCATTGCTACCGGTACTGATGCAAATGATGGTTTTTATCTTTTGGCATATGTTGTAGTTGATAGTGAAACCACAGATAATTGGGAGTGGTTTATTGCTTACATTCATAACTACATTCTATCCGTGCGAGGTAGGCACATTACTTTCATATCTGGATGAAAGGGATTCCAACTACACTAAGAAAGTCATAGCCGGAATTTCATAGTCATCGTTATTGTATGCGACATATCAGAGCCAACTTCGCAATTGCCGGATTTCGTGACAAAATCTTGCAGAAATTGTTCTCTCAAATTGCATATGCACCAGATGACTTGACATATATCGCACTGAGAGCGGAACTTAAAAGTATATGTCCAGGAGCAGATGCTTGGATTGAAAATAGTCTTAAAACTGAAAAAGTCGGATGGGCTCTTTCGAAAGATGGTAAACGATTTTACATGGTAACTACGAATACTTCAGAAAGTTTTAACGGGGTCTTAAAAAGATCTTGATCTTTCAATCTTCAGGCCTTAGTAGTACGGACTTTTTACTGTGCGAACAAATACTTCGACGTGAGGAGGGACAAACATGGCTGACGAAGTTATGTCCTAAGTTTGAATAGTTAATAACAAGCAGGGCTATCGATGCTAGGTTCGCTTGGATCGTGAGATTCAGCCAGTCTAAATGTGTAACGACTGAATTTACTGTACGAAAATTTTCAGTTTAATGTATAGAAAGGAGTTTACAAGCCCGAGTACACTTTAAAAGTTAATTTTTGTTTAAGAACAGCAATAAACTTGTAGCTCACTGGTAAAACCTTGCACTGCTGTGACGTATCCCTGTGTTCAAACCCCATCAGACACATTATATTTCTTTTAAACTTTTTGGAAGCCCAAAAGTTTACACGTGCAATGCACATAAAAATGAAAAGTCTAGAAAAATAAACATGTGGAAAAGGATTTAAATACAGAGGACACATGACATGAATCCACCGGACCCCCTCCACAAAATGAACGACGAGATACCCATTATGGCCGGCACCGACGGCCCCCATAGCTATTTGTGCCCGTGCTTTGCACACATGACTCTTGGCCTACCCCCATCACCACTGCACTGTTTGATTACTCTGCAATTAAAAAGAGACCGCTCAATTCCACAATTTATCAAATTTTAATGCATTTTAATTCACTCTTTTAATCCCAAAACCCTAATTCCATACTATAAATACTATCCCATGCCCTAGCCCTTCCTCATTCTGAAAATTATAGCCAAAACCCTCAAATTTTCTTAAATACAAGTGGAGTAGAAGAGGAGTTAGCCAAAAATCAACTTCCGGCGAAAAATCGAGGCTATTCCGGCGACCCCCGACACCACGACTACCAATCTATCTTCTTCAACCTTTCCTTACCCTAATTCACTTGTAAGTCTCTCCCTATCCATCTCTTTCTTCTTAAAAAGTTTTATTTTTCAAAATATGTCGGTAAGTGGAGTTAACACCGATATTTTATTCTAAATCCTAAAAATTTCACTATTTCTTCCATATCTTTCATCCAAATTCTTACCCTATGTTTATAACCATAAAACTAATGTTTAGAACCAACTTTCACTCAAAAACATCATACTAAATAATTTTAATCTAACTTTTACATGAAAATACCATAAATTTTATATACGTCATCTTTTATTCCTTTATTTGAACATACCTTTAAAAAACTTCACAGGGTAATGACCTACCGCTCATATACATACATGTTTCCATAGCACGATATCCCTTGAATATATTTTGTTACCATATTACATCAAAATACCATGTACTATAAAAACGGTTTTCTTTTTGATTGTATTTAAAATCCCTTTGCAAATATGCCTCTACAACCCTTTTTAAGGGACCCGCTATTGGATGGTGCGGATTATCGCACATCCTTAGGCTAGTAGAGCGAGTTGCAGACCTTCTCACGGAGCATTCGGTCTCGAAAGGTTTTTAATACGATTTTAAAAAACGAAATTTTCTACTTAATAATAAAAATTAATTTTTAATAATTATATAAATATTATAAAATCCATATATTTTTAAAATATAATAACTTATAGTTTTTTCAAATAAAAGAATTACAAGTTTCATCAAAATACCATCAAGATATCAATACAAGACAAGTTTACAGTAAAATACCATGAACTATTCAAATTAAGGTAATTATCACTAAAATACCTCAATTCTTAAAATGCACGTCCATGGAAACCCTAAATAATATAAATAATTTCTCGAGATTATTTTGAACTATATCTTAAAAATATTTTTCATAAAACCCTCTCGAATTATATAAAATTACATTTAAGGACTTTAGTAAATATGGGTTTAGGCGGAATCAATTCTCTTGAGCCCCAGGAAGCCAGAGAAAATGAGTTCTTGCCTATTTAAGGTAGAAAACTTAACGGGTTATCAATGATAATTGTCTTGGAAAAAAACACAAATCCTGCTGTTCATATACAGCAGTTACCGATAACTACCAAACATAATTCAGGATCCAAATCGGTTCTAAGTGTCTGACTCAAGTTTGAGTCTAAATCAAGTTTGAATCCAATCTCAAAACAGAATCCAATTCAAACATGAATCCAAACTCTAACATGTATATTTGAACCTGAACCTGAATACGAAAACAATATCAACATGCAAACATGACTTGATCGAACCATGGCTATAACTTGACTTGATTACATTACTTGTTTACATCCTGAACCCGATTACATGAACAGCTTGTATCCATGGTCTCGACAAGTCTGATAATTATAATCTATACAATACATTACACGGGATTAACGGGATAGATTGGTACGGAATGTATTAAAAGTGGCACGATTATGGTCACTAAAAGACACCTGCATGAACTCTCGTGCCGTTGTCCCGTGAGTTTTGACAGAGCCTTGTACTTACATGTTACCATAGTCCACGGGACAGTTGGATTCCTCTCGTATACACTGATACCTTCTGTACCAAACTACAAAGAACTGCGTTAAAATAATAAACTGATACCTGTATAATTTAACAGTTTCCTTCAACATTACTTGTTGTATTCTTTTCTTTCTTTTGGGGCTTACCGAGCGCTAGTTCACCGACGACATTCCTGTTTTTTATTTTTTTGGAATGTTCTTCAGGAGGACAGGACCCTCAAGAGATCGAGTCCAGTCAGGAGTACTTGGATCAGATTGAGGCACAGCCAGACTACTAGCTTTACTTGTACTTACATTCCAGTTTGTATGCCACTGTTTAGGTATTGATTTATATTATTGTACTTTCCTTTTCAAAGCAATGTATTGTAAAGATAAATGTTAATAAAAGTTGTTTACATTATATCTCTTGTCATTTCTTGTGCATTTCATATATTGCTTATTTACACTTAACGTATTTATTTCTAAGTAAATACGTCGCATGCTCGTCACGTCTCCTTTCCCGTACACTTGAAAGCGAGGCGTGACAAAATGGCAGATGACTGACAAAAGTAGAAAACAATATATTGTAGTCATTAATGGTAGGAACTACAGTTGTACGTGCAATATCCCCAAGTTGCAAAAGTTTTCGTGTTCACATGTAATTTCAGCATGTACACGAGCAGAGCGTGGGGGAATATGGCACATCACGATCTTACTTCAAAGTGGTATTCTGTCTTCAAATACAGGGCTGCTTATACTCTATTGTTCTATCATGTACCTGATAACCGATATTGGGAGGAGTACAACGGTACATCGATATATCCACCTACCGGTAAGAGGCTATCAGGTGGACCACGTTCTACTCTTTTCAAAGGTGTTATAGATGAACCACGAGAAAGACGTAGACAAAATAGATACAGCAACTGCAATACTTATGGTCATAACAAGTCACGATACAAAAATGTTCCAGCACCACGTCATCCTTGGTAATCACATTATATACTTTGATATACATGCAAACATACACATACACAAAAAAAGGACACACATGCACACATAATTACATGCACACACATACACATACATATGCGCACACCCACACATGCACACATAAATACATGCAAACATGCAAACGTACTTATCATTTGATATATATGGTCAGTTTTTCAAAGTACATATAATACGACTTTCTTATTGTGTCGATATATTTATGGATCCTGGACCTGTGGATACGAGTGTTCTGTACTTGCAGGCTGATCATAGATAAGCCAACGCCGTACGTCGTATTAGTACAGGTAAAAAATTGTAATACTTATATCGAATTTCATATGCCATTTATATACTGCTGATAGAAGTCCTCTTATTTTAATTGGTAGAGACATCAAGTGATTCAGTGTGTTGACGACTCACACCAGAGCAGCAGGATCCCATGTCGAGATTCTCATGTCCAGACGTAGCTGCTGTTGGATATGTATACCCTAAAGACCATTATTGTATATTACATTGGATTGTGTATTATATTGGATGCTTGGGATATATATGTACATGACAGTCTTGCTTGCTATGATAGGATGCTATCTGATTTGTTTTTATCTTAACATATGTCTATGTTTTACTTGTTATTACGTATCGCTAATACATTGTGAGAAAGCCCATAGGATGTTTTGCTTGATTACCAGCGTTGCGATAACGATCATACTCGTAGGGGCTGGGCAATCTATAAGCACTTTCTTAGATGTCCCTAGTCGTAGAAGTATCGAGACTGGGCATCGATATTCCAGAGTAAACTAGTTTATACGTTTTTTATTCCCGAAAAGGGAGATGGCCGGTCCCGCAGCCATTGGTGTACAGCATAAAAGATTGTATACAGGTGCTCATTAGGTTATAAATTACATTGGACGGACTCGCCGGGAACTACTAGATGGTATTATACCGATCGTCAGATATCAGTTCTCTAGTAACATAAATACAGGGTAGTCTGTCGACTTGAAATCGTCATTTGTCTTGAGTGTGTTCCCACTGTACTTTGATTACTACCTACCACAGGTTTAAAGAGTCGTGCAAACATATGGTAGTTAGGTGCAGTCCCGAAGCATTCGGAAGCAGTGAGCGATAGAAGGGATTCGTCTCTCCCGGTATAGGGAGTTGATATCGCGCTGTGTTCGGTTGGCCATCACCATAAGACTTGAGCCCAGACAGATGAGATTTACTGATTGGCGGTAGTTTCTCTATTGGTCATAAGCTTGACATTGGCACGACTTATCAGGTTATTAAGGGTCTGACGTTTTCCACACTCTAGACCTGGTATACGACACTCTCAGACGAACAGAACAGACTGTACGGAGAATGTCACTTATAAGCTCAGTAGGAGTTCGGACGAGTTTGCTTATCGATCTTCTTTTCGACAGATACCTGGATAGCCGTTACGTACAGCTAGTGTCACTGATGTGCTTGTAAGCTATGGATTGGATCCAGTAGTTCACTGCCAGCGTATTGTCGAGTCTTTAGAGTCCTATACCGAGGGTTTCCCGACTCTAGCAAAACGATGTAGCACCTATACTAGGTATGTGTAGAAGTTCGATTAAAAATAGTGTATTGAATACAATGGCCGTAATCAGACGTTCGGAAATACCAGCCAGTCTTTTGGGAAGCCGAATATTAAATCAAGTGTAGATTTAATATATTAATACATGTATTGGATATATGTATTTGCTAGTATTTTGTCACTAATAATATTTGTCTCTTTTATGTATTTTAAATACATAGAAAAATAATTACAAGTATATATAATATGTTATGTTACATATATGTATATATTATAATTATATTTTTCTTTGATTCTCTTTTAGTTATCTTGTGTCATTGGATGAGCATATGCATGCCCACCCTCATTTGGGTGACATGTGGAAGAGAGAGGAGAAGATAGACACTTGGAAGAGAGATGAAAATCATGTAGTTCATATTCATTTTCTTTATGATAAATATTATGAACCATAAGAAAATGAGTTCATAACATTATTTACTCTCTCTTGTTCTAGTTCTCTACATCTCCTTCCTCTTGAAAATTAAACAAGAAAAAGAAAAAGAAAATAAAGAGAGAAAAATAATTAGTGAAACATAACTACATTCTAAGTTCAAACTCCTAACAAAGGTTTGATCTTAGTTACTTCTAGCGTGAAGTTGAAGCCATTGTTGGAGCTCTCAAGATGGACTTATCTAAAGCTAAGAAGATCAACTCACAAGCTTGTTCCATCAACCTTTAAGAATCTTGGAAGGAGTTCAACCCAAAAGAGGAGCACTTGAAGAAGCATCAAAGGTCGTGGCTTCTTACCTTGTATGGAAAACTCCTATATTTGTTACAAGTTCATAACTTTAGTATGCATCCATACAGTGTTTGGAACTAACGGCTCTCTAGATTTTTGAAAACCCTGTTATGCCATGTTTTAAAATTGCTAGCTAGGGTGCAATAGTTCCATCAGCTGCAACGAGCAGCCTTTCATCTCCTATCTAGATTGGAGTATGTACGTCTGAATAGACACTAGATTACGGCGTTGGTAGATAGGTGAAGACCGGAAACGTCCACATTTCATTTTTGAGTGGATAAAATGACTATCACCCTGCAGGACGTCGTTGTGTTGCTTGGTCTTAATATAGGCGGGCATATGATTGCAGTGAGATTCGGTCACGATTGGACAAATTTGTGTCATCGTTTGTTGGGTAAGACTTCGCATGAAAGGAAAAACAACAGCATTAAGTTGAGTTGGCTACCGGAGGCGTTTACTGATGAGCTTCCTATAGATGCTACGCTTGTAGCGGTTGAGCAGCATACACACGCCTATATTCTACATTAGATATGGGTTCACTTATTTCCGGACCGGACTAAGAGCAGAGTTAGTCTTAAGTGGCTGCCACTGTTAGAAGACCTCGATGCGTGTGTCACTATCCTGGGGGAATCAAGTTTTTTTATTCCTCTATAACGAATTGAACATGGTGGCATTGATAGAGCACTCAAGTCTTGAGGGTTGTTTGACGTTTCTTCGAGTATAAAATATTTAATTGAGAATTACTCTTATTTTGCTGAATTAAATTGATATTCATTGTAATTCATATTTTATTTTAGTTATGGTCATGAACATATATCTCTATTGGTCGTCCGACCATTAGAACCCAGTTTGCTCTTGATGACCAAAGGCCATATGGATGCATGTAAGTAATTCAACTTATGCATATTTACACTTTTAAGTTTTTTTAAATATTAACTTATTGTGTGCAAACTGTATACAGGTGAAACGTGGTCAAGTTATGGGATGTGCGAGACTTTCCCCTTCGGTGAGAAAATCAATGTAGTGCCGGATGAGCGCGACTGAATATAGCATGCGAAATTGGTTTTCATTGACACCGGATCACGCTTTGAGATTCTACCACAACGAGTTCAACGTAATGGAAGAGATATCTGTTATGTAGATACTGTACACAGGAGCTGTTGGTCACTCTACCTTTGTTGTGCATGCTAGGAGCCCGTTTTTGGCTTGCGAAGACACCAATCATATGCAACAAGATTATTGAGATGCATGGGCCAGACAGTGTCCTTCGCCAGTTCGGTATGAGGCAGCACATACCAAACGCAGTAGAGCATACACCACGTGAAGGTGGAACGCTGGTTGGAGAAGTTTGGCTCATGGAATATCAAATTTGGGTGGATCACTGGTACGATCAGAGAAACAATGTCCAAGTTGAGAGGCAACCGGTTATATCAATAGAAGAATACATTATGTAGTATTGGATGATTACCCGCAGATTCATCCTTACGGCCGTCCCTCCGCCCATCATATGTATGTCTCGAGCATCGATAGAGAGAGATTTGGTAACTTTATATCAAACCTTATAAAACAATAATTTTATTTTTACAAAATTTATTATCTTATTTACCATCAATACAGGTGCAAACCATGTACGAGTTGAAGAATATCGTTGATGAGGGGATTCGTGGCACTAGGAAGCCAAAGAGCGCATGTATGAACATCAAGTCCCTCATCAGGAGTGTGTTAATGAAGCACAAATTCACACGTCCACCTAATGTGCGTGCATTACCCATCACATATTCACATAGAAGACATGCACAAGCAGAATCATTTCAGCCATTGTTAGTTATATGTATGCCCTAGAGGCCATTACTATACATAGGATGTATATTGTAGTGGATGCTTGGACATATATAGGGAGGACTTTCTCGCTCGACATGATAGTATGCTATCTGGTTACTCTTTACCTTAACGTGTACACTGATTGTCTCTCTGTTACATGTTGGTAAAGCCCTTAGGATGTGTACTTGACTATCTGGACTATGATGCGGATCATACTAGTGGGGATATGGTAGTCCATAAGTACATCCTTGAAAGTCCCTAGTCGTGGGTGTATCGAGATGGGGCATCGATATACCAGAGTAGACTAGCGTGTACCTTCTCGATCCATACAGATGGGCGATGGATGATCCCATATCCATTGGTGTTTGACATCAGAGATGATATACGGGTGCTCAGTAGAGACTGGGTACACTGGACGGACTCGCCGAGAACTCCCAGATGGTATTATACCTTACGTCAGATGGCAGTTCTCTGGTGACACTGGTACAGAGTAGTCTGTTGACCCGAGATCGTCATAGAGTCTTGTGCGGTTCCCATTGTGCTTTGATTTCCATCTTACCACGTCCAAGAGGGCGTGCAAAACGGTGGTTTTTGGGTACAGTCCCGAGTCACATGGAGGCAATGAGCGATAGAAGGGGATTCGTCTCTCCCGGTATAAGGGTTGATGTTGCGCTGTATTCGATTGGCTATAACAGGAAATCCCTGGCCAGGGTTGCTGAGATTTACTGGTAAGTGTTACCAGTAGTTTCTCGAATTGTTATAGACCTCATATCGACACGACTTATCGAGCTATTGGGGTCTGACGTTTACCACCCCTAGGCAAGATATGCGACATATCAGACGACGAGACCGGACTGTACGGTAGTGTTACTGGTTGGATTCACTGGAGTGTGAGCGGGCTTGCTCGTCGATCTTCTGATCGCTCAATACCCGGATGGCCGTTACGTTTAGCAGACCGCTTGCTGCTTGTGGGTGTTTGATATGATCATCACCTGCTGCCGGCGTATTGACGAGTCTTTAGAGTCCTACACAGAGGTTTCCTGGCTCAAGCAAAACGAAATAGGAGCGCATATGAGATATGTGCGGGACCGAGAATAATACCAGTATGTGATACTATATTCGATTCTCGAGATTTGTAACATTGATCGGTTATATGCGTTATAGCCGGATTATCGGATCAAGTGTTGATTCGATAAGTTGTTACTATTGATATTAGTCGGTTATATGCGATATGACCGGGTCGTTAAATCAAGTGTTGATTTAGTGATTTAATGTATAATTATATATTTGATATATCACTTTACATTAACTAATATCGGTTCACTTTAAAAGGATTTTCTCACTTGGTTGTACAAGTTGTATATGTGATATACTTTTTGTGCAAATGATTGTATCATGTTTGATGATACATGTTAACTTGGTTAAGTGTAAAGATTAAACCATGGTTAAGTTAATGATTAGGGTTTTGATTATCTTATTTATTTATTTATTTGTTTTGGAAAAGATAAAGAAAAAATGGTGGCTTTGTTTGTTTGTTTCTTGAAGATTCATGAAGCTTTGACTTAAACACCATTCTTGTCTTCATACTTAACCCTAACCATTTAAACAAACAATGGTGTATTCTCTACACTTAACTAGGGTTTGGTTATGATAAGTATTCATTCATTTATCCTTTTTAAAAGAGACTTATCATAATATTCTTTCTTCTTCTTCATCTTCAAAGAAGAAAGCTTGCCTCATCAATGGCAAGTGAAGAAAACAAGTGAGAAATCCAATTCTAAAGTCTACCCACTTCCTATTTCTTCATCCTCTACCTCTTGCCAAGTAGTAGAGTGTGTTTCTTTCACAAGTTTTCAAGACTTGGTGAAGGTGGAGCTTGATCTAGTGATGCCTCGACGTAGATCATCTTCGGCATCGTCGTCGATGACCTAGCCCGCTTTTTCTCCGATGAAGCCGATGCAAGAGTCATGGTTCGATTTGGACAGCGGAGAGGACTTCATCACGGAGCTATGGAGGTGGAGAAACGGATCTACAAAGATTGTATATTCGTTTACTTTTAGTTAAGATGTTAACTAGCTCGTTTTGTCGCTTATATATCTAGCCAACGATCCGTATTAGGGTTTCTCGGCACCCGTAATATTTGAAATTGGCATGGTTGATGCCTTGTGAGACCTCCTTGGTGTGCCCAGGAACCTTTCAGCCATCACCGTCTAGGCATCCCGTTAAGTATGTGCATGGACTATCCCAGCTAGAGCCGTCTCAACGACTTGGCGCCAACGAAGCAAAACCATCACAGACTCCGCTTTGTTGGAAAAAGAAGAAGACACTATACGAGTTAAGGCCACTGCATTAGATTTTAGTGTAATGACTTGTTATATGTAATTTTATATCGTATTGTGTTGTATCTTAATTCAAGAAGCTGAAATCTCTGTGTAAGTTGCAAGGGACGTATTTGTCTGAGACCTTAGACGTTATATTATTGTTGTAGTTGAACTCGTATGGAGTCGACTTGACTTATTTATATATAATGTTTATTGCTTTGCGCTTATTGTTCTTCGTCTTTAGACGTATATTTTACGTGGATTATGTCTTCGTTGTGCGGACGTCGAGTTAGCTCCTATGTGGGGATACGTTTATTTTACAGCTGTTGTACATGAATTTTATTCAAAATTTACGAAAGAGGCGCTGTTCGTTTCTCAAACGTTCACTCTTTACAAAACAAGCTTTACTTCATTTTATAAATATTTACTTAAAACTCCACCTCTAATTTTTTCTTATAAATGGTTTAAATTCCTATCTTAGGTTTACTTGGGTTATAGTGGGTCCACTGGACTTCACGTGATCCTTGTGCCGGTTCATTGGACTGCACCGGTGAGCTCACTAGAACCAGTGAGCTCTCTGTGAAGTTGTAAGGGGTGTACTTGCCAAGTACGCCCCTTAAGCTCTCTGCCTAAGTTGTATGGGACGCACTTGGCAAGTGCGCCCCATGCATTTTCAAAGGGGATTTGCATGGGACGCACTTGGAAGTGCGCCCCCTAGAAAAAAATTTAAAAAGCGCGGCACCATGCACTGAGCTAGCACTGACGTGGCAGAAAGTGACCTAAATTTTTAATTATTTTTTAAAGTGGCCTAAATTTAAAAATATTATTAAAAAATAGCCTAAATTGAAAAATTGTCTGTAAATAAAAGGTGTAGAAATGATACGTAACAATGTCATAATCATGGTCCTTATATGCTCAAGGGTTCAAGTATAATATGCAGCTTGTATACAGCTTAATACTAGTGAAAGCATTTGAAATTTGATCAGATTTTATCAAGCAATAGAATTGATGATGGCTTCATGTCAACAAAAGCTATTTGAGAACACCGTGGGTGATGCAGCGACCGCTAGGTTCTCTTCCAGTTGTGAAGGGGGGAAACTCCAAACGAAAATTAAAACGAATATTTGAAGAGAACAAAAGAGACACAGAAACAAGTGATAGGACCATTTAATAATATTTTGCAAAATGAAAAGTAAACAATTTATCATGTGCAAGTGAACGCCACAAAACATACGAGCATGTATGCAAGCATGTGGCATGCTGCACACACAGACATAAACATGAATGCAAGCAAAGAGCACCCAAAGAAGAAAACCTAAGCCTCATCTCTTCAAATGAACTTGGTAAGGTGTAAGAGGTTGTTAGGGCATGATAATTGTGACAAAGTGGTCACAAGTATAAGGGCAAAAAACAGGGGGTGGGGGTGGGGGGAGGGGGGCAATTCATTTTTATTTGGGGAGGTGGCAGGTTCCAGATGGGTCCATCATAATGACTCAAAATGAGGTTGGCAATGAAGTAGGCCCAAATTTTAGAAAAGCTTCTCAAAAGAATTGATCAACCTGTTTTTTTTTAAGCGGAGGGGCTACAATGAATACAGTGAGTGAGCCTGAATGACAATGTCACAGTTATCTGAAATAGCTACAAGTACCTTCAAGTTTTCAAAACACAGAGGCTACATAGATTAAATACTAATGTGGGCATGGATAAAAGGAAGAATAAGAGTAGTTGGTGCTAATAATAAGTCAGAGTGGAGGTGACTTTAATAGAAGATGGCAAGGGAAGGCCGCTTGAGAGTATTTGGACATGGGAAAAGAAAATGATTGGCAGGCCACTTCGCAGTTATAATAGATCGATGCTCCAAGTAGACTACACCAAACCTGGATCTGGGTTGTAAACAAAAAACATGAGGACACCAATTTCAACAAAAGGTGGTCAAAGCTAAATGGATTTATGCAAGCGATCTGAAAGGTTTCTGACAATAGCTTTTGCTGCTGCTGCTGCAAATAGAAGTTCCATACCAGTTTATATTGTCCATTGATCATTTACATATTACAACACTAATATGAGAGTAAGAATTAGATGTCGGTCTAGAAACTTGACACATATATGCAATTCCATGATGCCCACAGTCCAAATAACTTCTTGGTACAAATATGAGACCAAAAAAAGGCTCAGTATATGCCAATTAAGCCTTTTATTTTGTATGCCTCATTATACTATTTTTGGTAGATAATGATCGTTAGCATGAGGGATTCATGAGACATAAATTACCAATTTACCATTACCATTCTAAAATACTGACTTGGCTCACCCAGGTAATCACCTGAAGATACTCTTTGCTAGAGAAGCTGCCGGAACCTAATACAAGGGCTTCCTCGCCCAACCATCATTATGGGTTACATGCTTTCATTGGCAACCTAAGCAAAGTATGCAGCCTTGCATTTAAGCTATAAAGCAACTGTATATTTCAAGGTTGTAAAAGCCGTATCCAGTATCCGTTCGGTTTGCCTGCGGATAAAGGATAACCGGATTATTCGGTGGTTATTCGGTTTATCCGGATTATTCGGCCATCAATATTTTAATATAAAAATTAAATATATTATATATTATATAGTGTGTGCATACACACACTATACACACAGTGATGTGGGGGTGTCAAGCATATAGCATATAGCGTATTCGGTATCTCTTGGGAACCTGGGATATTAGGTATTTTTTAAAATTTAAAAAAAAAAAAGATATTAACACTAATGGGTTTTGGACTGGATTTAAAGTTTATTATTCGACCCAATACGGACCGGTTATCCGTTATTCGGCTAGATAACCGGTTTTTTTTTTTTTGCGAATATCCAGTTTGACCGGATAATAGACCAGATATTGTGTTTTCCGTTCGTTTTACGACCGGATCCAAATATCCGGCCGGATAAACCGGATTTTACAACCTTGGTATATTTAATGTATATACAACACATCCTAGAAAACCTTAGGATATGGACATATTGACACAACATAAAAAAATCAAATGAGAGCAAGACAAGTATGAATGCGCCAAAATGGAAAAACTTAAAAACTAGATCTGTAGGGCAATGACACCACCACATAACATAAAATTCATAACATTTATTTTTAGAAAATTTAACATGAATCTCAACTTCTTGAAATTCTCATTAGAATATATTTGCTAATGACAACAATGCCTCCTGCATTTGAAATGATTTTATGTAAGCAATGGTCTTGGTATTGCATCTTCGACTGCACATAACGAAGGTTAGTATATCTCATTTCCTCTTAAAGCATATGTAAAGTTCACAGCTTTGATTATGAACTATTGATCTGGTTTCATAAACACTAAGATACAAGGAAAACAATATTTTGGTGGGTATAATGGAACACCAATAAACTGTTTGGGAAGTGGAAAGAATGTGCCTGAGATGTGTCAAACAAGTGTGTAGGGTGTTTTTCGTCACCCCATTGAGATGGAAATACGCACGCGCTTGTCGGGCGCATTACAGATTCCCCCTGCCTAGGGTAGGCTGGGGTTTATTAATTGTGGGAATCCGAATCTCCGACAACCGCGAACTAAGCTGTCGTTAATTACCCCTCGCCTTTGGAACGAGAGAACCTCCGATTGACGGGTCAAACAGGTCATGCGAACTCAATGTGCAGTGTTGTGTGTTGTGTTTTGAAAGGGGTTTTGGATATATGAGGGGCCCTGCAGAGTTTTTACGGGGTCCCGCTACCCGGATAGTGGGCTGGGGGTGCGGGGCAGCGTCTCGTTAGAAATTTTTTCTAACGGGAGAAGTATATTTAGTGTGGAGTGCATTTAAAAATAAGGGGAGCGTCTTAAAGACGCTTGCATGGCATGTGGGCACTGGCGGCCCATGGGTCACATGCCTGTCGCGTGGACGCTGGCGCTCGCGGGTCACGTGCCTGGCATGTGAGCGCTGGGCTCCAGCAGGTCACGTGTGCAGCACGCGACCGCTGGGCGCCAGTGGGTCACGTGCGCTGCACGCGACTGCTAGACGCTGAGCGTCCGCGGGTCGCGTGAGGCGCACGTAGGCGCTTAGCGCCCGCGGGCCACGTGCCTTGCACGCGACCGCTGGGTGCTGAGCTCCCTCGAGTCGCGTGAGACGCACATCGGCACTTTATCGCTCGCGGGTCACGTGCCATGCACGTGACCGCTGGACGTCCACGGGTCACGTGCCTTGCACGCAACCGCTGGGCTCTCGCAGGTCACATGCACGGAACGCGACCGCTGAGCGTCCGAGGGTCACGTGCACGGCGCGCGACCGCTGAGAACATCAGCGGAAAAGGGGCTTAGCCCCTAGGTTAGGAGTTAAACTCCCAAGGGATTTTAAGTGAAGTTAAACTCCAAAAGATTTAGATTCGGAGTTAAACTCCTAAATGATCTGGAATATGAGAAACTCTTTTGAGGATTTGGGTCTTAGAGTTGAACTCCCCAAAGATCTTCAGAGGTGATTAAAGGGAACCCATCTCTTCTCTCTTTAACCCTGGAGCTTCTTTCGAGCCTTGGATCTATCCAAAGTTGGATTTTTTGAGATGTGTCTCCTTCTTTCTCCTCTTGATCGGCTGGATCTTGGAGAAAAGGGGGTGATACTTAAAAGTCTCCCTTTTTCGAGATCTGATTGAAGATCCGAGCTCCCCTTCAAAGGTTTTGTAGTGAAAAACTATTTCTTTTTGGAAAAGGGAAGAGTTAAACTCTTGATTTAATTTAAAAAGGGGAAGGTTTTAGAACCTTGAGAAATGAGAAGAACCCTAGTTTTTTTAGAAGGGAAAAGTTTTTCTTTATTTTATTATCATGTTGCCTTTTATAGGCTTACAAAATTACACATAGCCTCTTGGACTTTACAAAATGGTATTTTGCCCATCTCATGTCTCATGTGCTCATTTCTTTTGCACATAAGCCATGGGCTTTACAGAAATTTGGCTTTATGCCCATTTTCTTACATTCATGCATAAAAAAATTACTTCAAAATTATTTATTACATGATTTCATTTTGGCATGGGAGAGGCCGGCTGCAGGGCTCGACTTGGGCATGGGCCCACGTGATCTGGGTTTGGGCCCAATTGCTTAGGGTTGACCTTGACTTTGACTTGGTCAACCGGGATGTAATTTTCGACCCCAACAAAGTGTTCAAAATTAATATATAACATTCTAAAACTGAGGTCAAGATTGTGAAGGTATCTGATATATTTCCATTAAATACCAAGAAGTTGTCAGTGTTGCATGTGTGTTGTATGTGTCTGACATGAGCAAGGCACTATGATCCCATAATTTGTGCTGCCCAGAACTTAAGAGATATATGGCACATGACAACCAAGTGACAGTTTCAGTATTCCTGTTCTCTTCATTGTTAAAAAAGTGTTCATGAATAAAACCACTGACCCGAGAAGATCATGTATTTACAGCCTCATTTCAGTCAAACTAGTTATAGTAGTAAGATTCTAGCACTTCCTTGAATTTTCCTATTTTTGTTAGGATAAAAGTGGAAAATTCCTCTGCCACACCCTTAAAAAGCAAACTCTCCTATTTTTGCACCACTCATGTCTTGTATTTGTGACCTCTCACCTCTCTCATGATAGTTGACCCAGCTAACCAGACCATCTTAGTTGGTACACTAAATTGATATGTTGAACATCATGACCTTTATGTTAAACTACAAAATTAGAAAAACCAATATAACATTTCATTCGTAAGAACACAAATGTACAGGACAGAGAATGAAGAAGCCGTACCACGTCAGCAATAACAAAATCTAATTCTTTAACAAAATTTTCTCTGCGTCGTTCCCACTCTGCAGCAGTCTAAGAAAATGAAATTGCAATAGATTAGTGCTACAGTAAGAAGACAGAAGATAGATAATGATAACTTCTTACGAAAGAATGCTCAGCGCATAGTTATGACATGGGAAATGCTGATTACCAAGTCAGCAAAACTTTGTGCAAATTTTAATTAAACCTTAACATGACATGATCATTGTTCTAGCACGACGGGAATTTCCAGTGAGAAAAGTAACGATATAAGAGGACAACAGGAGTCCTTGATAAAAGAAACCTCTCTAAAGTCGTCTAAATCTTCAAAGCATAACTTATGTTTGTCTAGCAAATAGTTCATAGAACTATATGTGTGTATGTGTGCATACATGTTCATACTAAGCAGGATCCCTAGACAAGGTATCAGCTCTTCCTCTATTAGACAGAAAAAACAAGGAAACACAAATGAACATGTGCTGTAAGAAATAAGTCCTGATGCTTACAAGAAGATTAAATAGTAAATTCAACCAATTACATATAAGAAATTGTTATTATCACATTTAAGCTAACAATGCAGGAAAAACAGCTTAGGTAATAATATACCAAAGACAGCAGAGGAAAAGAGATATATATCACTTAATAAATGATTGTGGTTAGCATCTTTAAGAACATAATATCAAGCAAGAACACGACCCATAATTCCTACTTAATGATAACGACATAACCATTTTGTTGAAAGATCCTTTCTTACAGTCCAATTGAATTTGTGGTTTCTAAATAGGTTCGGAAAAATGCACGACCATGTCTACCTTCAGGATGGAATTCTGTATTCATGTATAGAGTTCATTTAGCGAGCAATCAAAGCTCAAGATCTCAGATTCAGAGTATCAGAAGTCAGTGTTTACATGTTTACAAAATGAAGATCCCAAATTTCTTTTTGAAAATTTTTGGACGAAGAGGAAGAAGACAAGACTATAGAATATGAATGCAGCAATATGGATGGTTGTCCAAAGCATGTAAATACAGACCAAGGCGGGATGTTAAGATAACAAAGAACCATTTTGGTTCATGCCTGGACGATCAACGACAGAGACTATTCATTTGCTTCGTCAACTTGTCGAACGTTTTCAAGAGAGAAGAAGGGATTTGTATATGGTTTTTATTGATTTAGAGAAACCTTACAACAAGATACCTAGAGAGGTATTATGACGGTCAATGATGAGAAAGGGAGTCACAATCAGATATACTGACATAATCAAGGACATGTACGATGGAGTGACATAATCAAGGACATGTAGGATAGAGTAGTGGCAAATGTAAGGACTTGTGGCGGTCTAACGAGTGATTTTCCGATCAAAATTGATTTGCATCAAGAATCTGCTTTAAGTCCATTCTTTTTTGCTATAGGATGGATGGACTTACTAGAACTATCCAGGATGACATGCCTTGGTGTATATTATTCGCTGATGATATTATTATGGTAAGTGAGACGAAAACATGGGTTAATACCAAATTGGAGTTATGGACACAAAGGTTGGAATCTCAAGAGTTTAAATTGAGTAGGTCCAAGACAACATATATGCAATACAAATTCAGTAAACAGAAAAGTCGAGATCACAGTGGTATAACACGTAGCGGAGATGCGCATGCTTCGTTGGATGTATGGTAATAGTAGAAAAGATAAAGTGCAAAATGAGAATATTCGTGCGAAGGTTTGTGCAGTACCTGTGAAGGAAAAATACAGGAAAACCGCCTAAGACATGTGTGACGCAAACCAACGGAAGCATCGGTTCGACAAATGGATATTATCGATTTAGACTAAGTCAAAAGAGCGAAAGGGAGACCGAAAAAAACGTGGATGGAGACGATACGAAAAGATATGGATGCCAAAGGCCTTAATGAAAGTATATTGTTCGATAGGAGTGAGTGGAGGTGGAGGGTTCATGTGCTCGATCCAGCGTGATTCTCATGTTGGTTCATATGGCCTACACCATATGCTTGGGATAAAAGGCTCAGTTGTCGTTGTTGTGTCCGAAGCATGTGAACCTAGCAATAGTAGAACTCGTTTAATTTCTTTTTCTGACTGAATTGTAGTTTAATGCTGGTTTGCATTCTGCTTTATCATCATACCTAAAATAAGTTTTTAAAAACGCAAAATGAACAAACATAATCATTTTTGTGTTAATTTAGTTGAGTGGGGTGCTTCAAAACCTAGAGCATCGAAACAATTGTAAGGGTCAGGCATTATCAGAGATTCAGATGGAAGCATAATGCTGGAAGCATAAGCTTCAAGAATTTCATTATATATATATATATAATGAGTGTGTCTATATATATATATATATGTATGTATGTATGTATGTATGTATGTATGTATATATATATATATATATATATATATATATATATATATATACCAATTGGATGGAAAATTGACTGGTTGACAAATAGAAACTGAAGTTACCTACACGGTTATATCAAACAGTGAAACAGTAAGAATAGAATGATAGAAATAGATCATTAAAGCAAAAAAAAAAACAAGAAAAAGCTCTCACCTTGGTGAAGATCCCAACACCACACTCCATGGCAACCTTAGCCAAGAAGAGATCATCAGCCAGCAGCCTCTCCTTGAACCCCCCAAACTGCAGCAGCCACCGGAACACCGGCGACTTCTCCAGCTCCGCGAACCTCTTCACGATCGCTCCGGGGATCCTCCCCGCCTCCACCGCTGCGGCCAGATCAGCCGGCAAGCTCTCCAGCGCCCTCCCCATCTCCGCCAGCGCCAGAATCGCCTCCCTCCGATTCATCTCCGCATCCCCCTCCCCACCACCACCTCCTCCTCCACCTCCGCCGCCGCCGCCGCTTCTTCCGTTACCATCACCGCCTCCGACGCCGATGCCAATGCCACCATCGCTGACCGATTTGAGAGTGCACTGGATCCTCCTAGGGTTTCTGTTTCGGATCGAGAGACTGGAGGTCGGGGACCGTCGCCGGAGGGAGAGGGATCCGCAGCGGCTGGGGATCGATGGGAGGCGGAGCTGCTGGAGCTGCTGACGACGATGCTCTTCTTGCGAAGAGACGACAGCGTTGGCCGCCGCCGCCATTGACATCGTTGCTCAAAAAATAAAAATTTGATTTTTAGGTATCGATTGAAAGCTCAAGCTCTCTCTCTCTCCCCCTCTCTCCCTCCTTAAACAAAGAATTTCTCAGATTCACCGACCCACCTCGCTCTCTTGACACGGATTTAAATAGGTGTCCGACGGGGATCTGGGGCCCACAGGCTAACATGTGGACCCCACAGGAAGATTCGGAAGGGGTTAGGGTGTGATTCTCCGCCACTGATTGGGTTTTATGTGGGCCTGGCTTTTATTTTTAGGGGCCTTCTTTTTATTTCCTTTTTATTTATGGCATTTGGGGTTAATTGTTAGCCAATTTTCTTTGGTTTATCTTAAGAGTTGTTGGATCTCGACCACAGGAGAAAGGGGTCTGCGGATTGACCAAAGTTTGTGTACGAAGTTTGGTGTGGTTTGGTTGGTGCTTGTGGTGCCGCCTTGTAAAATCCACATCACTTATAATTTTATATTTTTATTTCCTACTTGTTTGGAATTGGAAAAGGAACAGAAAAGTTGAAAATTAACTTGAAGGTCGAATAAAAAATTGTGTTTTCTATTCTCTTTTTTCAAACATGTTTTTCATGGTGTAGAAAAGGAGCCTCCTCTTTGAGAATTTTGAATGTCTCAAATCATGGTTATTTTGGATCCACTTCCGGTCTTCGACAAGGTGATCCTTTTTCACTTTATTTATTCATATTGGAAATGTCTTCTTTTTCTGAACTTTTACGAGAAAATGTGGATTCCGGTGCATTTGGGACTATTGATAGAAACTCTCTTTGTATTTCTCATATCCTTTAAGCCGATGATATTCTTGTACTTGGAAAAATCAATGCGGAATCGGCCATAGCTCTACATACTCAATTCCTTCGAAAGTATCTCCGGTCTATGAGCAAATAAGAATAAAAGCAATATCTATTTCACATCTATAGTGGTTTCGAGTTTTAAGCTGTTAATTCTTCAAACACTTGGCATGGAAGAGGGGACATTTACCTTCACATATCTTTGTTTTCTGCTTTCTTGTAGAAGTCTTAATGCAACCATGTATAAACCATTACAAGATAAAATGATATCAAGACTTAGCGAATGGAAGTTCAAACTTCTCTCAATGGCCGGTCGGTTTGAGTTTCTTCGATCTACTCTTCTCGCTTATCAAATATATTGGTCCCAAACTTTCAACCTTCCAAAAAGTGTTTTAGAAAAAATGGAATCTATTTGTCATGTGTTTTTGTGGGACAATTCGAAAAATTTTACTATCAAGTGGAAGAACATTTGTAAGTGCAAAAAGCTTTGTTGGAATCTATTTGGGCTTATTTTCTCCACATGATTGCAATCTTGCATAAAGACTAAAACTTTGTTGGAAGTTTTTTCATAAAAAGGGACTTTGGGCTTTGTGGAACTCACTCGGTGTTGTGGCACCTTCAAGGAGAAATAATTTTCGAACATTTTGGACTATTTCGTCATCATGGAAATCTCCTATTACTGAAATGCATTCTTCATATAAGAGATCTATTCAAAAATACAGTTGAATATCAAATTCATGGGACTTCGATTTATCTTTTTCTCGATTATTAGATTGAAGAAAGATCTCTTTTGGATATTTTTGAAGAGCATGATGAAGTTCCTAGCGCCCTTGCCGCTAACCCGCAACCTTTGCCGAATGAAAAACTTTAAATTTTATAAAATGGCGTTAGAAACTAAAACCCTAGAATCTATTCAAACACTAAAACTAGCTAACTACAAGATTTTTATACTACTCGATTGAAATAACAACCTTTGTAGTCGTGTCCTTTGTTTTCAAATCCTCTTCTTTAATTCCTCAGAACTCCGGGATCGAGCTTATAGGCCGGTCTTCCTTGATCCTAGATGATCCACCCGACAGATATGGTACAAGGCTCTAACTTCACACCAAAAGCAAGTAAAGCAACTAAAAACCCTAGGTTTTTCTATCTCTTTTTCTCTTTGATTCTCAACTCATGAGAGGGCAAGAGAAAAAGAAGGAGGCCGAGCTCAAGTAAGGAGAGAGAAAGGAAAATAATGAGAATGAATTATCTAGTGAAAGAAAAGAATGGCCAGCATGGTTTTGTTAAGCTATTTTCCAAGTAGAAAAATAGCCACCATACTTGAATAGTAGAAGCAAATGTAATAAACAAATACAAAGTCATTCCTTTCACCATTCCTCCATGCCACATAACCCCTCCACCTCATTTTCATTTTCCAATAAATGGAAAATCCTAAAATGAGGTGTTCTCCTTCTAGAATGTATGATATATAAATACAAAATACATTCTACCGTATATACATATTCGTATCCGTATAAAAATACGAATACTCAAGAGAAAGGAAAAATACAATGAACATAATACTAGAATATACATATCAAAATATATATATGTAAATTATTAAATAAATACTTGATTTAATAATCCGGCTTAATCCTAAGTCGGCTAGTATCACCATCCGTCCGATTAAAGTCTGACTAGCTAGTACATTGTTTACCGCCGAAAGACGGGAAGACAAACGTCTTGTCTGAATTTAGGGGCAGATACTATTTGGTTTTATCCGTCCACCTCTCCGTAGATGCCAAGTTAATTTATGGCACCGTGTATCGGAGGTTTGGACGGATGTGACCGTTGTAGCAGACTTCGTCACCCCCTCGTTGGCGAGGGTTTTTTGATTGTGGGGACGTTTTTCCCTGCAGGCGTAAGCCCCTGCAATTAATTATGTTAACGCATCGCGGTAACCACTTTCTCCTGCTCCAGAAGGTCACTTCATGTCGTGTGTGTTTGTTTTATTTTTGGTTGCCCGTAGATTGTATACGGAGACTAATTTGTGTTGTCGCCCGTAGGGCGTGGATTAGTCCAAATCCATATATTCTTAGATTTGGGTTTGGGTTAATTTAAGGATCGTTAATCTCGTTTGAGATTAAGATCGACTTAAATATTTATTGAGAATACGTTAGTCTAATTTTAGACTACGATCTACTCAGCATGATTTTGGGATCATTCAGACCTAATAAAAGAGCATTTGGGCTCTATTGCTTTAGTTTAAGGACGTTACGGTCTACAGATCACCATTTTTTTGGGGGTGAGGGTTTAGTTTAAGGACGTTGTGGTCCATAACTAGTTTAAGGACATTGCGGTCCATAGGAATGTGCTCATGGGTTTGGGAGTGCACCAAAAAGCTGTTGGTTGTCGGGACCCTCCATCTCTCTGAAGACATTGAAGAATTATAATGACATGTATCAGAGGTGTGGAGAGATATACCCTTGAACCGAACTCCAGATTGAAGGGAGTGATCATGGTGGAACGAACATCATTTTAGATGCCATGTGTCAGGAGATCATTAGTCATCTTTGGAACTAATATCGATTTGGGGAGACCTGAGTATAGGAGGGATCAGTTGATTGATGGTCAAAAGGTTCTTGGCCTCAGGAGACTTGACTAATTTGGGTCAGGGTTGGCCCCTCATAGTGTTAAATACTGATATTTGTTTGGCGCTCACGTGCTCCCATGTGAGGCTCTTAAGCAGTGTTAAACACTGAAATTTGGAGCGCTCACGTGTGGCATGTAAGGCGCCTGAAAATTGGGCATTGCTTGTTTGGGTTTATTCCCTTCTTCTTTTGTAAGTGCTAAGCACTATTGGGGGTCACGTGGGAGCACGTGAGGCGCCCCAAAATGGGAATTGTCTTTAGTTTATTCCCCTTTTCCTTTTATAAGTGCTGAGCACTATGGAGGGGTCACATGGGATCACGTGACGCATCCCAAAAATAGGAACTGTCTTTGATTTGTTCCCCTTTTCCTTTTATAAGTGCTAAGCACTATTGAGGGGTCACGTGACACGATCTTAGTCGTTCCTTTTTGTTCCTCAGAGATGCTCACGTGGGAACACGAGATCTATCGTGATAGCGTTGAACGCTAATCATTTGTTTTATGTGCATGAAAATCTTGATATGAGTTTTGAGCATTTCAGGTCCCTTATTTTGATAAGAATTAAATTCTTTTATAGGGTTAAACCTTAGTTTTATCAGAGAAATTAAATTCATATATCTTTGGAAGAATTAAATTCTTCAAACTTAGTTTTCCCCCCTAAGTTTTGAGTCTGCAAGACAGAATCTTCCCGATGAGAATTAAATTCTCAACTGGTGGGAAGATCTGCTTCTGCAGACCTCAACCAGAGAAAGAACTAAGTTCTTTTTAGAAGATTTAAACTCTTAAAATGGCAAAGAAGAGATAAAATGATCTCTATTTCTTTCTTCTTATTTAGGGTTTCTTTTTCTAAAAAGAGAGCTCTTCTTCTTGTTTTCCTCCCCTCAAATCTTATGGGGGGTCTCCTCTCCTTAAGACTTGAAGTCTTGGGTCCTTTATATAGTAGAGGTAAATTTGTTGATTTAGTTAAAGAAATCTCTCATTGAGAGATTTTTTAATTGACTTGGAGATTTTATCTACCGTTGGATGTTTGATCCAAGAACTTCTGTTTTACAGAAAATATTTTTCTTATTTTTAACAAGATTGGGGAAATATTTTTCCACACAGAGTTTATTCTGCAGCTTGGTAATTTTTATCCACCATCATATTTTTAATCCAACGGTGCTCTGTTTTACAGAGAACAATCTTTCTTGTTTAGAAAGATTCAAGAAAATATCTTCCAAATAGAGTTTTGATCCCTTTACTTCGAATTTAATTCTATCGGCTCAGAAGGCATTTGAGACCACTCACGTTTAGTACGTGACCCCACAGAGTTAAACTCGTTTGCGTATGTGAAATAGTCAAAAGAGGGCATCACGTGCTGACACGTGAACCTTTCTGGCCTATCATTTGTTTTAATATGATGTCTATATATTTTGTATATAGACGTCACGTGCTTACACATGAGGCTCTATTTCAGCCTATCAAATGTTTAAACCCAGCGCCTATAATCTTTATATAGGCGCTCACATGTGGGCACGTGATGTTTTATTAGTGAAAATTTTCCCATCACTTTTTCTCTCTTTTTTCTCATTTTCTTTCTTTTTTATAAGGGAACAAATGTCACGCCCCGCTTCCCAGAGTACGCTAAAATAGGCACGTGACAGAGCCAACCATGTTACCTGTGGATAGGAAATATCCTTCCACAGTCACATTACGGCGGTAAAGATATTAAGAACAATAATAAACTATCTAACACATGTCCATAAGCCAGTGTAACCCTTCGAAAATCATTTAGGCAGTTTTTCGGTAATCGGCTAATTTTTCGGCTTTTTCCGTAAAAAGTCAAAATAGGTATTTTTCATTGTAGACCTAATTATACAAAATTTAGATAAGATATTACTATAATTTTGTCGCTAAAATTTCACTTATAATTTTCTAGTTAAATAAAAAAAAATTCGTAATTAATTATTTTTTTTATTATTTTAAGCCTTTTTAAATACATTAAATTAGTGATAAATACAAATTTAATTAGGTAAATTTCATAATTAGGAATCTTTATAAGCTAAAATATGGTGTTAATAAAATTGTA
The DNA here is from genome assembly GCA_030015575.1 of Agapanthus africanus. Classification (NCBI taxonomy): domain Eukaryota; kingdom Viridiplantae; phylum Streptophyta; class Magnoliopsida; order Asparagales; family Amaryllidaceae; genus Agapanthus; species Agapanthus africanus. The sequence continues at coordinate 295,740,548 of JASDDO010000029.1, forward strand.
TCATGGCTTGAAAATTTTTGGTTTTAGGGTTGGAAATTTTATGAAAAAAATGAATTAAAATGAGGCTTTTTGTGAAAATATTGATGTGAAAGCATTAAATGATAACATATGGTGTTTTATTGACCTAGAAACTTCTCCAAAAATCCCACACCTCCTCCTCAAGCTGCTGGCCGAGCCTCCTTGCTGAAATCCCTCATCTTCTCACTTCATTCTTGCTTCTAAAATCATGATAAAATCAAGAAAAATCCACAAAATTGCACCATTTTCTTCATAGATTCAAACCAAAACCTTAATCCCTCCATTCCCTAACCCTAATTAGTTAGAGAAGTGGAGAAAGGAGGCCACTTTGGAGGCTTAGTGCAAGTTGGGGTTCACTTGGGAGGTATAATTCCTAAACCAGTTGTTAATTTGTAGTTTAATAAAGCTAGTTTAGTATTTTAAAGTGATTAATTTCATTGTAATGGTTAGTTTTGAAATTTCAAGAAAGGGATGAGGTTCTAGATTAGGGTTTGTAGCATGGTGGTTGGATTTAAGTTAGGGTTTGGTTATCTAATTGATTGGAGTGGTTAATTGTGTAGTGTTATGCTCGCTAAATCGACAAAATTGCGATGTTTGTATCGAATCGGTAAGCAAATTGCTTACTAGATTTTTATAAAAATTAGAATGCGATCAAATTGCGTTATGTTAGCGATATAATTAGCTTCGTATAGGACTATTATAGTGCGCGAACGCGGGGTTTCGTCTAGTCGGGTTGTAGTTTTGTCGATTTCCCCGAAATGACGATTCTAGTTAAAGGTTAGCGATTTTCGTGCGTTTTCCCGCGCACCGAGTGCATGCTATGTTTAATTCGAGAGCGTCGATAATTGTATATTGTGACTTGCATCGTTTTAGGTCTTGTAATCTTATGCTTGGTATTGTGCAAATATAGGATCGGTCGGGGAAACATCGGACACGGCACGTAAAGGCAAGGCGGCGGTCGGATCGGATTAGCGGGGATTTCAGGTGAGTAGATGTATTCATCTATGGGGGAATCGTCTGAATGGCGCGAGGTGCCCCCCTAGTTAGGATTACCCTACTTTTTGCAAGATTTATTTTGTTAGCTAGCTTATCCATTCATGTACACTGCATACCCTTATAGCGAACAGTATATTAAATTGCATGGACATTCATCTATACTTATGCGATATCACTTCGTAGGACACGAACACCATTACCATTGGCATCTGCTGCACGCGCACTATTCATGTGACACACACGCCTTTGGTAACTGCCATGCCACGTGCACTATAGAACCTGTTTATCATAATATCGCCATTTGCATTCATACTTGATATATGAAATTGCATAGCATACGTATACCTCGCATCATCATCATATTTATATAGATTTCTAGCCAAAATTCACATCGTATGCATTGATATCATAGACATTTATCATATATAACATGTGGACATTATGATTTTCTTGAGGATTTCAGTATTGCTGCGATTTCTGGATTTTTGGGGGAAAACCGCAAGAATTTAACAAAACCTTATATTTATCATTTTCAAAACAAAGTTGCGGTTTTCTCGTGATGTATGCGTCGTCCACCATGAGTTTTCATGTTTTCTGTTGGATTTCGAGACCCGATTCGAGGAGTGGATGAACCGTCTCGGGTACATGGTGGGCCCGGTATGGTACCCCGGGGCAAGAAGATCGAGTTGTAGACGATGAGCCTGGCAGGGGAAGACTACCTACCGGTGATGTCTGGCGCGGCGGATATCCGGAGGATACCGACCGTTGTCGTGAGATTTATGATATGGGCCGATCCGGACTGACGGAGCGCGGTATTGAGACAGATATGATTCCTATTTGGTGTCGATGCTTGACACGGGTTTTCAGATGATTTCTTGATGGTACTTAGCTATTATACAGATATTCATTTTCTAAAGTTAAGAATTCAATACCCTTAGTATTTAAAGCACTTAAAGATTTAGTAATGACATTGCATACCTGTGCATGCATACTAGAGATATTATATCACATTTGGACATACATGTTGTGCCGCATTGCGTGCATTCTTACGATTGCCTTATTAGATGTTATATTTACTCACGAGCTGGCAACTCACCCCCGTTGTGCCACAGTGTCTTGCAGGTCGGACCCGTCAGTCTTGTAGCGGCGGGCTATCTTATCATCAGCTCCTTTTGCTCAGACTCGCGACATCGCCCGTAGGTGGGTTGTGAGCACACTTTATTTCTTTTGCTTTATCATTGTATCTAGTATTCTCCATTTACCACTTTATATTGTATATGCGACCTAGTGATGAGACTGAGAGATTGTATATATGTGGTTTCTTTTGGGTCGAGCTCACTTGAGCCGGCGTTGTGTTTTCTGATATTTTGCGTTTCTTTTATGCTCTTTTCTTGATATTGCTATTATATTGCATGTGGTTGTGATCCGCCTTGGGCGAAGAGCTAGCTCCCGCTTGGGGATGCCATTTTTATGATTACAGGTTTATTATCTTGTTATACCCATTTTGGGGGGATAGAAAATACAGGGGAGACTCTGCCGAAATTTTCGGAAATTTTTGATGTTTTAAAAAGGGATTCTATGCAACTTAAATGATTTTTAAAAAACTATTTTCATTAAAGGTTTTCCTTCACTCTCTTTTGATTTGGTTTAGATTTTTCTGGGCTTTGGCTGACTTAGGTTACGTTACGCTTTTAGACATCTCGTAATCTAAGTGCCAGTCACGTTCCGTACTTTCGGGTCGTGACAGCCAGAATAAACGAGTCAAGAATAAAATAATGCGGAAGCAAAACATCCATTACAATAATAAGCTGGAATGTACGTCCCATAATGCGGGCTCACATCAGGAATGGAAATGCATAAATAAAACCAAATACTAACAGGTCCTCACTGCTCGGCCTGCTGACTGAAATACTCCTGCTCGGCCTGTAGCAAAGGTAAAGAATCTGGGCCATGCAAAACCCAGACGTCAGTGCATCATAATATCAAGCAATAATATAAACAGAAGGTAGCAAGACATGCAGGTATGAGTATGAACGGTAAAACATGTATTGTAACAACCGAGTTCATTTATACCAATTCCAGTTCCCGTATTTACTTATCCATGGTATTTTCTTGATTTAGCGTATTTGGGTGCGAATGGTATTTTACATTTTACTTTGCATTCGACCCGACCCGCTTGCTTGAACTTGTTGATCCATATTTATAGATTACCTTGACTTGTTATGTAGACTGTGCATTTTCATGTTTAGTGCATATTGGTATTTCATCTGGCATCGCACATTTTACTATATAACAATTTAGGTCACGGAAAATAAATTAAAATTGCATTTCATAGCCTGCAAGATACCCCTAACCCTGTGGTAGCATCCGCGCATCTTGTTCTCATCCCGTTCAGTGAAACGGACGTGTTTGGATGGCTACGCGCACGTGCGTGCATCCGTTCTTAGGGGTATACATTTTCGTTACCTGAGCATTTATTTTGAATTTTGAAAGTCGCACATATTTTTCGTATTTTAAATCTGAATTTTAGACCCGACCCGGGCGCGTTTTGAAATATTTTGTATACCGCCAAAATTTAGTTTATATAATTTAAAATTTTAGTTTAAATATTTTCATACGATTTCTTTAACAAACTGAAACCTCTTATCTAAAATTTTAAATCTAAAAATCTTTTAAAAATTTTAAATCTAATTTCCTAACAAACTAACAACCCCTTTCTCTCTCTCCTCTGTATATATATATTTATATATTTTTTATTTATTTAATTTTTCTTTCCTTATTTAATACACAACCTCTTCTTCTTACTTCTTCTTCTTCTTTCTTCTTTCTTTTTCTTGATCTTGTATCTTGATTCTGGTGATCGCCGCCGGAGCCGTGCTCGTCGCTGACAATACGAGTGATTCAGTGAACGTACCTGACTTGCGTGATCACCCTCGTGCGTTGTTTGGAACCGTTCCGTATACCGTGCGCGCGTCGCGACATTTCACCGATAAAGGACGTTCCATACACATTCGTTCTTATTCCGTCTAGGCAAGTTAATCTTGCTACATGCTATATAATTCATTTTATACCTATTTAAATAAATACCATACCTATAGTTTAAATCTAGTACCCCATGTTTAATTTTATAACGTTTCGATGTTCCGTTTGCATCCTTTTATATCATTGTAAATCTAGATCATGAAAACTTATCTTGTGACATACTAGATTACATTATACTGCATCCATATCATTTAAAATATATATCGTCGTAATATTTCTTATTATTATCTTTAATTAGTTTATAATCTGCATTTTATAATGTTATAAATTTGAAAATATTATAGTTTACACATGAAACGTCGTTGAAAAAGCGGATACGACAAATCTGAAATTTACTGTAGACCTTACTTTATAAAATTCATTATAAATCATAGAAAAATCATTAGTATACGTTCTTTAGTTCGTTACGAAGATAACTCAGAATACTATAACTCTATGAAATATTTACTTGCAAAATAAATTGTTTAAATAACATAAAATGCAAATGAAAATGTCTCTAAACTGCTGTTCAGGGAAATTCCAGCAGCAAACTTTCAATTTCGAATGTTCATAGATTTTTGTAGGGACAACCTAAGATGCTTATACTTATAAAAATGAAAACCTTATTGAATTATATTTGTTTTGGTATAAGACACGTCCCTTTTGGAGAACGTTTGTTATTTTTAAGCTATTTTTTACGAATCAGGGTGACGCTGAATTTCTGAACGGAACTTTCTTGTGCATGGTTAATCAATACCACTTTTATAGTTATTAATCGGTTTGAATATGTTATCCATTTTAATATTATTATATCAATATCTATTTAATAAATAATAGTGCTTGTGTTTTAATATTCAGCAAATTTTACCGATTTACAGTTTTATAGTATCCGTCTGTATCCGTATGGTTTATTACATATCTAGTTGCACGCCGAGACCATATTATTTCATTTTACTGTTACATTAGTATCCCATACTTGATCTTGTGCATCCTACATAGTCATGATGTAATCTCTGATAAATATTTGTGCATCCATGCTCTACCGTGCATCCGTACTTGCTACAGTTTTAGTATGAGCATCCGCTTAACACATGTGCACTACCTGTTATGACCTGATATACCACTGCTTGACTTGATACCTGATACACCACTACTTGACATGACTTGATATATGTATATACTACCTGACCTGACCCGATGTACCATAGCTTGACCTGTTACCTGATCTTGTTACTAATGCCAACAATCTTGACCTGTGGTCCCTATGGACATTTCCTGTTGTCTATTCAGACAAACCTGTACTTGCTTGATCCTGTATTGGCATTAGCTCTATATTTATCAATACCTGACTTGAACACATAATTTGGGGGTATGGGGAAATCAGTATTGTAACCGAACGTAACTCAAAGGGCTATCCTATCGTTTGCCGTTTTTCCGGGAGTTACGGAATACCCATTGTTTGCCGTTTTTCCGGGCGTTACGGAATAACCATTGTTTGCCGTTTTTCCGGGCGTTACGGAATACCTATTATTTGCCGTCTTTCCGGGCGTTACGGAATAATCACCGACGAGTTACGATGAGGATTACATTACTTGGTTTCGAAGACTTTAGAATAGATAACCCCGTAGCACAGTTTAGATATCTCTGCACGTCACTTATACTGACACATTCACCGTTATATATTCTCATTATATTCTTGCTCATACTCATACCTGCATGTCGTACTACCCCTGTTAATATTATTGCTTGATGTTATGACGCGCTGACGTCTGGGTTTTGCATGGCCCAGATCCTTCTACCTTTGTTGCAGACTGATCAGGAGTATTGCCGCTGTTAGACCGAGCGGTGAAGATCCTGTTGGTATGCAGTCTTACTTTCCTTGCGTTTCATTTATTGTATCCTTTGCTTCCGCATATTATCATTATTTCTTGACTCATTCATTCTGGCTCATGGACATGTACTAGATAGTTTAGTTTACTTTCCTGTTCTTAATATCTCTACAGCCGTAATGTGACTGTGGAGGGATTTTTCCTATCCACAGGTAGCATGGTTGGCTATGTCACGTGCCCATCTTAGCGTACTCTGGGAAGCGGGGCGTGACATGGTTATTTTGGTATCAGAGCCATGGGATATAGGTTAAACGAGTTTGATTCTTTTGTAGTTGGGTATTGGACCCAATACACGAATCAGAATACTCGTGATTAGGAACATGTCCTGCCACCTTGTTATCGTGATTCTTGAATCATATCTTTCTTTTATTCTTCGTTTTGACGATATGCAAACAACTTTGCATCTCGGCTTGAAACCTTTTGGTTCTCTATTGTTTCTTCCCGTTCTTTGATTCTGATACTAGGATTTGGGCGACTTGAGTGGAGTTATGTAATTGTACCCATGAACTGCAACATGGTTACAATGCGGTATTCTATTTGAGTAACTTAGAGTCCTGGTCTTGATTCACTTCCTTATTCCATGATCGTTATACTACCTTGCTTCTCTCGGTTTCATTGCTTACCAGTTATTGTTTCATCACCAGTTTGAATCATGTTTACCGTGTTTGATCCTTTTCAGTATCTTGACTTCGGTTGAAGTCATCTCGGTATCTTACCTGTTCTTATTTTCCCCGCATTAGGATTGTTCAATTCTGGTGCATCCTTTTGTTATTGTTGTCTTGGGAATGGATTTTCGCGGCACTTTCCACGCTCATATTGATTTTAAGGAAAGGAAAGTGATTCTCCAGATTCCCAGACATCCGAAGCTTGTTTGCTGGAGGAAGCGGTTCTGTCGGGCCAGTCGAGTTTAAGGGCTAGGTCGACAAATAATGTTCTTTCGTCGATGGAAGTTGATAAGAAAGAAGCACCGGCTATAGTTCGAGAATTCATGGACGTGTTTGAAGACATATTAGGTTTACCGCCGAAGCGAGACGTGGAGTTCGCGACTGATCTTGTTTCTGGTGCAGCGCCGATTTCAAGGCGTATTATCCGATGGCACCAGTAGAGTTGGATAGAATAAAGAAACCTGTTACCGAATTGCTTGAGAAGGGTTGGATTCGCAGCAGTAACTCACCTTGGGGAGCTCCAGTTCTTCTAGTAAAGAAGATGATGTCACAAGGAGGATGTGCATCGATTATCGAGAATTAAACCAGGTGACTATTAAGAACTAGTACCCGATCCCTCGCAATGGCGAATTGTTCGAGCAGCTTAGTGGCGCGAGGGTATTCTCGAAGCTGGATTTACGGTCTGGATATCATCAGGTCCGAGTTAAAATCAGAAGATATTTGCAAGATTGCATTCAGAACTCGGTATGGACATTACGAGTACTTAGTGATGCCCTTCGGAGTAACGAATGCACCGGCGATATTTATGGACTTGATGAACCGAATCTTTTCACCGTTCTTGGACCAGTTTATAGTGGTGTTCATTGATGATATTCTGGTTTACTCAAGAAGTATTGAAGAGGATGCAGAATACTTGAAGATCGCACTGCGGACATTGAGGCAAGAAAGATTGTATGTAAAGATGAGCCAGTACGAGTTTTGGCTTGAAGAAGTGAAGTTTTGGGCATGTCGTGTTCGGAGATGGAATCGCCGTTGATCCCGAAAGGATTACAGCAGTTCGAGATTGGCAGATTCCGAAGAACAATGCAGAGATCTGATGTTTTCTTGGACTTTCCGGATATTACAGAAGGTTCGTGGAGAATTTTGCTCGTTTGGCTGAGCCTTTGACCAAGCTTACACGGAAGGAAATACCGTTCGTATGGACGGATAAGTGTGCGTCAGCTTTTGAGGCGTTGAAGCAGAGATTGATAACCGCTCCTATTCTGACCGTGCCAGACAGTTCCGGAGGATTGGTGATTCACAGCGACGCATCTGGGAAAGGATTGGGATGTGTTTTGATGCAGCATGGGAAGGTTATAGCGTACGCATCAAGACAGTTAAAGACCCATGAGAAGAATTACCCAACTCATGATTTGGAGCTAGCAGCTGTGATTTTCGCTTTGAAGATTTGGAGACACTACTTATTGGGCGAAAGGGTCGAAGTGTTCACCGATCACAAAAGCCTGAAGTATGTGTTCACACAGAAGGAGCTTAATATAAGGCAGCGTAGATGGTTGGAGCTGATGGCTGACTACGATCTTGATCTTGAATACCATCCGGGAAAAGTTAGTGTTGTGCCGGATGCGATTAGTCGGTTGCCAGCAATTCAGATGTTGACTGCACAGAAGGAACTTATTAAAGACTTTCGGAGATTCGAGTTGGAGATCGTGCTACCGCATTCTTCAGGACAGTTGATGTCGCTGCAAGTACAGTCGTCATTGATCGAGAGTATTAAAGCAGCGCAGTCGAAAACCTAAGATTGCAAAGGTTTCGAAAACAGGTTGAAGCTAGACTTCGAACGGACTTGTTAATTCATGAAGATGGTTCGTTGCGATATGGTAGCCGTTTGTGTGTGCCAAAAGGAGATATTTACGAAGAAGTTATGAAGGAGGCGCACAGTTCCGCATGTTTCGTACATCCAGGAGGCACGAAGATGTACCGAGATATACGACAGCATTTCTGGTGGGAAGGCACGAAACGGGAGATTGCCCGCTTTGTAGCAAAGTGCTTGGTGTGTTAGCAAGTTAAGGCTGAACATCAAAGGGTTGCTGGTTTATTGCAACCACTTCCAATTCCTCAGTGTAAGTGGGAACATATAACCATGGATTTCGTGACGGCTTTACCGCGGAGTCCAAAGGGCAACAATGCAGTTTGGGTGATTGTTGATAGATTGACCAAGGCAGCTCCTTTCATCCCTTTTCGAGTTGGTCAATCAACAGAAGTTTTGGCATAACGGTACATGCAGGAGATTGTAAGATTGCATGGAGTACCGGTGAGTATCGTGTCCGACCGTGACACTTGTTTCTTATCACACTTCTGGAGGAGCTTACAGGAAATTTTGGGGACTCGATTGAAGTTTAGCACAGCTTATCATCCTCAGACAGATGGCCAGTCGGAGAGAACGATCCAAACTCTTGAAGACATGTTGAGAGCTTGCGTGTTAGACTTCAAGAGATCATGGGAGGATCATCTACAGGATCATCTACATTTGGTGGAGTTTTCTTACAATAACAGTTTCCAGGCGACTATTCAGATGGCTCCATTCGAACCTTTATATGGTCGCAAGTGTCGTTCACCTATTTGTTGGGACGATGTTGGTGAATGAAATTTGTTGGGACCAGATTTGGTTGTGCAGACAGTTGAGAAAGTTAACACTATCCGGAATCATATGAAAGCAGCTCAAGACCGACAAAAGAGTTAGGCAGATATATCGAGAAGACCTCTAGAGTTCGCTGTTAGTGATTTGGTATTCTTGAAGATATCACCGACTAGAGGGGTGATTCGTTTTGGAAGTCGAGGAAAGCTTAGTTCTCAGTTTGTTAGACCTTTTGAAATTTTGGAGCGTGTTGGAGAAGGAGGGTCGTTGGCGTTACCGCAATCCTTGGCGAATGTTCATGACGTATTTCACGTATCTCAACTCCGAAAAAAAGTTCGAGATGAACCACATGTGTTGGATCTTTCGGAGCTGACTGTCCGAGAAGATTTGACTTTTGAGGAGCGACCGATGTCGATTGTGGATCGAAGGGAAAAGGTTCTTAAGAACAAGGTTATCTCTCTTGTACTTGTTTCTTGGGGAAATAGCTCGCATGGAGAATCAACCTGGGAACGAGAAAATGAAATCCAGCAGAAGTTTCCACATCTATTCTTTTCGTTTCTTGATTGTTTATCCTTTCTTGTTCTTGGAATTTCGAGGACGAAATTCTTTTTGTAGTTGGGTATAATATAACAACCGAGTTCATTTATACCAATTCCAGTTCCCGTATTTACTTATCCATGGTATTTTCTTGATTTAGCGTATTTGGGTGCGAATGGTATTTTATATTTTACTTTGCATTCGACCCGACCTGCTTGCTTGAACTTGTTGATCCATATTTATAGATTACCTTGACTTGTTATGTAGACTGTGGATTTTCATGTTTAGTGCATATTGGCATTTCATCTGGCATCGCACATTTTACTATATAACAATTTAGGTCACGGAAAATAAATTAAAATTGCATTTCATAGCCTGCAAGATACCCCTAACCCTGTGGTAGCATCCGCGCATCTTTTTCTCGTCCCGTTCAGTGAAACGGACGTGTTTGGATGGCTACGCGCACGTGTGTGCATCCGTTCTTAGGGGTATACATTTTCGTTACCTGAGCATTTATTTTGAATTTTGAAAGTCGCACATATTTTTCGTATTTTAAATCTGAATTTTAGACCCGACCCGGGCGCGTTTTGAAATATTTTGTATCCCGCCAAAATTCAGTTTATTTAATTTTAAAATTTAGTTTAAATATTTTCATACGATTTCTTTAACAAACTAAAACCTCTTATCTAAAATTTTAAATCTAAAAATCTTTTAAAAATTTTAAATCTAATTTCCTAACAAACTAACAACCCCTTTCTCTCTCTCTCCTCTGTATATATATATTTATATATATATATTATTTATTTAATTTTTCTTTCCTTATTTAATACACAACCTCTTCTTCTTACTTCTTCTTCTTCTTTCTTCTTTCTTTTTCTTGATCTTGTTTCTTGATTTTGGTGATCGCCGCCGAAGCCGTGCTCGTCGCTGACAATACGAGTGATTCAGTGAACGTACCTGACTTGCGTGATCACCCTCGTGCGTTGTTTGGAACCGTTCCGTATACCGTGCGCGCGTCGCGACATTTCGCCGACAAAGGACGTTCCATACACATCCGTTCTTGTTCCGTCTAGGCAAGTTAATCTTGCTACATGCTATATAATTCATTTTATACCTATTTAAATAAATACCATACCTATAGTTTAAATCTAGTACCCCATGTTTAATTTTATAACGTTTCGATGTTCCGTTTGCATCCGTTTATATCATTTTAAATCTAGATCATGAAAACTTATCTTGTGACATACTAGATTACATTATACTGCATCCATATCATTTAAAATATATATCGTCGTAATATTTCTTATTATTATCTTTAATTAGTTTATAATCTGCATTTTATAATGTTATAAATTTGAAAATATTATAGTTTACAAATGAAACGTCGTTGAAAAAGCGGATACGACAAATCTGAAATTTACTGTAGACCTTACCTTATAAAATTCATTATAAATCATAGAAAAATTATTAGTATACGTTCTTTAGTTCGTTACGAAGATAAATCAGAATACTATAACTCTATGAAATATTTACTTGCAAAATAAATTGTTTAAATAACGTAAAATGCAAATGAAAATGTCTCTAAACTGCTGTTCAGGGAAATTCCAGCAGCAAACTTTCAATTTCGAATATTCATAGATTTTTGTAGGGACAACCTAAGATGCTTATACTTATAAAAATGAAAATCTTATTGAATTATATTTGTTTTGGTATAAGACACGTCTCTTTTGGAGAACGTTTGTTATTTTTAAGCTATTTTTTACGAATCAGGGTGACGCTGAATTTCTGAACGGAACTTTCTTGTGCATGGTTAATCAATACCACTTTTATAGTTATTAATCGGTTTGAATATGTTATCCATTTTAATATTATTATATCAATATCTATTTAATAAATAATAGTGCTTGTGTTTTAATATTCATCAAATTTTACCGATTTACAGTTTTATAGTATCTGTCTGTATCCGTATGGTTTATTACATATCTAGTTGCACGCCGAGACCATATTATTTCATTTTACTGTTACATTAGTATCCCATACTTGATCTTGTGCATCCTACATAGTCATGATGTAATCTCTGATAAATATTTGTGCATCCATGCTTTACCGTGCATCCGTACTTGCTACAGTTTTAGTATGAGCATCCGCTTAACACATGTGCACTACCTGTTATGACCTGATATACCACTGCTTGACTTGATACCTGATACACCACTACTTGACATGACTTGATATATGTATATACTACCTGACTTGACCTGATGTACCATAGCTTGACCTGTTACCTGATATTTGTAGGGTTCCTAGGCACACTCAAGAGGTTCCACAAGGCATCAACCATGCCAAATTATAATTTTTCATGTGCCAAAGAAACCCTATACGAGATCGTTAACTAGAAATTTAGGCGAAACGATAAGCTACTAAACTACTTTAGTGCTAAGTGAACGGAAATACAAGCTTTGTAGATCCGGTCCTCCACCTCCATAGCTCCGCGTTGACGTCCCTCCGCTGCGATCATCGGATCCCGGACTCTAGTAATGGTTTCGTCGAAAAAATGATCGGGCTAGGTCGTCGATTTTGATGCCGAAGATGATCTACGTCGAGGCAACACAAGATCAAGCTCCAACTTCACCAAGCCATGAAACTTGTGAAGAAAACACCCTATACTACTTGGCAAGTGGTAGAGGATGAAGAAATAGGAAGTGGGTTCACTTTAGAATTGAATTTCTCACTCTTTTTCTCAAGTCACCATTGAAGCTAGCAAGCTTCTTTCTTCTTGAAGAAGAAGAAGAAGAAAATAATATGATAAGAATAATTGAATAATGGAAAAATAAAGTCATTCTTATCATTTTATCAACCATGGTTAAGTGTAGAGAATAAACCAAGGTTAGGTGAATGGTTAGGTTTAGGAAAGAAACAAAATGGTCAAAGCTTCATGAAGTTTCAAGTAAATCCAAAGTTTTCCACCATTTTATTTCTTTCTCAAATGAATAAATAAATAAAAACCCTAACCATTTACTTAACCAAGGTTTAAATCAAACATACACCCAAGTTTGCATGTATCATCAAACATGATACAATCAAATGCACAAAAATATATCACATATACAATGTGCACATCAAGTGAGAAAAACATCTTAAGTGAACCAATATTAGTTAATGTAAAGTGATATAACAAATATATAATTATACATTAAATCATTAAATCAACACTTGACTTAATGATCCGGTCATATCACATATAACCGACTAATATCAATAGTAACAACTTATCGAATCAACACTTGATCCGATAACCCGGCTATATCGCATATAACCGATCAATGTCACAAATCGCGAGAATCGAATACAGTATCATATACTGGTATTATTCTCGGTCCCGCACATATCTCATATGCGCTCCTATTTCTTTTCGCTTGAGCCAGGAAACCTCTGTGTAGGACTCTAAAGACTCGTCAATACGCCGGCAGCAGATGATGATCATATCAAGCACCCACAAGCCGCAAGCGGTCTGCTAAACGTAACGGCCACCCGGGTATTGAGCGATCAGAAGATCGATGAGCAAGCCCGCTCACACTCCTGTGAATCCAACCAGTAACAGTTACCGTACAGTCCGGTCTGATCGTCTGATATGTCGCATATCTCGCCTAGGGGTGGTAAACGTCAGACCCCAGTAGCTCGATAAGTCGTGTCGATATGAGGTCTATAACAGTTCGAGAAACTACTGGTAACACTTACCAGTAAATCTCAGCAACCCTGGCCAGGGATTTCCGGTTATAGCCAATCGAACACAGAGCAACATCAACTCCCTATACCGGGAGAGACGGATCCCCTCCTATCGCTCATTGCCTCCATGTGACTCGGGACTGTACCCAAAAACCACCGTTTTGCATGCCCTCTTGGACGTGGTAAGGTGGAAATCAAAGCACAGTGGGAATCACACAAGACTCTATGACGATCTCGGGTCTACAGACTAACCTGTACCAGTGTCACCAGAGAACTGCCATCTGACGTAAGGTATAATACCATCTGGGAGTTCTCGGCGAGTCCGTCCAGTGTACCCAGTCTCCACTGAGCACCCGTATATCATCTCTGATGTCAAACACCAATGGATATGGGGTCATCCATCGCCCATCTGTATGGGTCGAGAAGGTATACGCTAGTCTACTCTGGTATATCGATGGCCCGTCTCGATACACCCACGACTAGGGACCTTGAAGGATGTACTTATGGACTACCATGTCCCCACTAGTATGATCCGCATCATAGTCCAGGTAGTCAAGTACACATCCTAAGGGCTTTACCAACATGTAACAGAGAGACAATCAGTGTACACGTTAAGGTAAAGAGCAACCAGATAGCATACTATCATGTCGAGCAAGAAAGTCCTCCCTATATATGTCCAAGCATCCACTACAATATACATCCTATGTATAGTAATGGCCTCTAGGGCATACATATAACTAACAATCTCCCACTTGCACTAGGGCCATCTGATGGCAGTGGTTGTAGTATCTCATACTTAACCATCCCATAAAAGTCTCTCTTTGGGAAAAGGCCTTTGTGAGTGGATCTGCCGTGTTGTCCTCTGAGTCTACTCTCCTAACCTCGATCTCCTTGGAGATCAACCATCTCCATGATTAGGTGATACTGCCTTAGAATATGTCTGGATCACTGATGGGACGGACGTTCCTTGGCATAAGCCACAACTCCATTGTCACACAATGGGAGGAACTAAGTTCATCTCATGAACAAATATACATCCAGACTGCCTCTTTGGTAGCATCTTAAGTAGCGATGTATCCAGCCTTTATCGTCTAGTTTGCCACGGTTATCTAGCTTGGAACTCTTCCAACATACCGTCCCTTTACAAAGGGTAAAGACAATGCCTGTGACTGACTTTCAGTCGTCCTTATCACCCTGGAACCTTTCCAGTGATTCTCCCCAGGATCGATTGATACCATCTCACTACAACTAGTGAGTGTAATACCCGGTTTTCTTTTATACGCCAATGTCCGTATTTTTAGAAGTTTGTTAGTTTACATTTAAAACTATTTTAGTTAGTTCAAAAACCTTATTATCTATCCATCTTTACTTTTTTCCCAAGAATTCTAAACATAAATTTCCTTACAAATAACCAGGGCCGCCCCCTTTTTATTTTTCTAAACCCAAGCTAGCCCTTTTCTTGTCCCTAATTCCTAATAAAATACCCAGCCCTCACTCAATTTTTCCCTTCACAATTCTTTTTCCTCAGCTAATTCTTTTCTCTGTTTTGTTTAGGCCTGAGCCCAGCCCCATATTTCTCAGCCCACTGCCTATTTTCTTTTCTTAATATTAATATTAATATTGTTCAGCCCACCTCCTTTTCCCAAATACTTTCTTAATTTCTTGAGCCCGGCCCTTTCTCTTCTTTCCCTCGGCCCATCTCTTAAATCCATTTCCTTTAACTTAAAATTTTCTTAAGTCCTCCGGCCTGTCTAAATTTTTCCAATTGATTTATTATAACTTCCTCAGCCCATCTCAGCCGGCCCATTTCTTCCATTTCCCATTTAAACCAATTTCTTTTTCCTTTTTATTTTTCTATGGCCCATTATCCCGTCAGCCCTAAAATTTTAAACGAGGAATTATTTTAAACCCAACCCTCATTTTTATTAGTATTAGTTTATTTTAACCCAAGCCCTAACCATTCTCTTTCTTTTTCCTTCTCTTTCTGAAGCCCTACACATCCACCAGGCCCAAGTTCCAACATCTCAAGCCCACATCCATTTCCTACTCTCCTCAAATCATTTCCATTAATTATAATTAAAATTCTCCAAATAAACTCTTAAATCCTATTAATCACCATATAATCATTGTTCAATTTTTTTGATTAACATTAAATCCCCCCATCTCCTTTAAATTCCTTCCAATTAAAACTTCATACGTTTCTCTCTCCCTCATACACGTTTCCTTTCCTCTCTCCTCAATCTAATGTTTACCAGATAAACGTTCCCCATTCTCTCTCCTCTCGCTCCCTCATTCTCTCTCCTCTCGTTCTCTCTCTCTCTCTCTCTCTCTCTCTCTCTCCCACACATACATTATCCTCCCTCCTTCCTTCAATTCTTTCCCGCTCCCTCACTCTATCCCTCCCATTTTCTCTCCCTCCTTCTCGAACCAGCACCCTCGGCCGAATGTCGCGCCCGCCGCCGATCTCTCACATCACTCGTCCCCACCGCGCCGCCGTCGACGACGACGACTTCGACCCCATTCACTTTCTCCGCTCTCCCCTCCACCGACTACCGACACCTCGCCAAGCTCACTGCGCCCGAGCTCGGCCCCGTACCCCGACACCGACGAGCCTCACCGTGACACCACTTGCACCATCACCCCCACCACTGAACCCGAGTGCCAACCTAACGTGACCCTTTCCTCCATCAACGATCACCGACCAACCCTCTACCTCTGCCCACGACAAACGTCTCGTCAACCGAGCCCCCGCCTTTCCAGCCATCTCCTACTCCGGCTACCATCGTTGTACACCGCCTCCCTCACATTTTCCCTCCCCGTACCATGCACCATTGCTGCAGCCCTCACCATGATCACCCCATAATCACCATCGCCGCCGTCTCCCTCTCCCCGACACCTTAGCCGCCTACCTCATCAATGGGCGCACTCATTAACAGTCATCCCCAACCCGAGCAACACCCATACCGGCCGAACTCCAAGCCTCGACCGCTGCAGGCGCTCCGACTACGTCGACGAGCCCACTGCTTCGAGCCGCCTCGTCAACTCAAGCACTACCCCAGCACTGGCCCATCCGAGCTTCATTCACCCCCGCAGCAACCACGACCTCAAGCCCTGCGCAGGCACGCCCCTCACCCGAATTCAAGTCCTCAAGTCGCCGCCAAGCTTCTTCGCGTCACCTCGGCCACCACCTGTGCACCTCTCGACCACGAGCTTCACCTCAGCGTCTCTCCCGTGCTCCGGCCAACCAACGCCGCTCACCGCTGCCCAGAACAGACCCGAGCTCATACCGTGGCGTTGCCGTCGCCATTCGTCGCGCGTTCGTGACGTTACCACTGCCGTGCATCGCCTAGACGCCTCCAGGCAAGTGTTACACTTGCTTACATGCTATTTATCTAAGTTACAATCGTTAAATACATAAATTATAATGTTACAAGTCTAAAACTATTATGTGCTGTAACTGTTCGATGCTTGTTCCCTTAGGAAAACATTATCAAATTTGACGGAACTCAATGGTGTAGGTTGGCCCATAGGGCTGTGAACATAATGTGTGATTTTCGTTGGACAATTTGATCGTTTACGATTAAAACAACTACCCCCAAGTTTAATCGTAAAACTGTAATTTTATTGCACCTGAAAATCGTTAAATTCACCATAAATCATACACATAGTAGAATGGTGCGTTCGAGGGCTCGAATCGAAGCCAACTCGACGAACTTTAACCCTATACTAGTTTCCAGACATTCCTATACTTAAACCATGATGAAAATTGGATCGGAGTGCGACTCTGGACTGCAGTCCAGAGCGACTCCAGTTATTGGTTGCTGTTCCGTAATGGATACCACAGGATTTACTTAACACTTAGGTTGCGGAACTCCACTGTTTATTGTAGATAAACCTGTTAGCTAGACAACACAACTGGTTTCATTTTGTTTCGTTACCGTTTGATATTTTATTGGTAATTTAATATATCGGGACACATAACAGTCCCAGCAGATTCAGAATTGGCATGTTGATATTAAACAGATTATAACTCCTAACGTACAGACGCGACTGAAGATCCGTTTGTTGCGTTGAAAACACTACTAAAAACCCTAGAATTCATCCAACTGTACCGTCGCTAAATTATGATCCCAACTGGGGTTAAAATGCGTTGCGAAATGGATTCCTGATTCTGAAGCCGGATTTCCAGCCGCGTGCGCTTAAAATGAAACAGTTATAACTAATGATCCTGAAACCCGATTGGCTTGAAACAAAATTCTATGGATAGCTAACTGAACATATTAAATACTACCTGTTTATCATTTCGCTAAATTATATACATATGTTTCATGATAAATCGTGCAAGTGATAGACTGCTGTTTTTATGATACCTTAGTTGTGCTTCTTATACTGTTCATGCATCATATCATACCCATATCATTGTAGTGATAACCTAGTGACATCGTGCATTTACCCAGTGTTAGATTTTAGTGATGATTATGGCAAGTACGTCAGTGTTCGTGTATTCGTGATTAAGTGAAAGTGATACGTACTTGTGCATAATCAGTGTCCCTTTTATTCTATTGCATTGTCGACGTCTGTGGGATGCGTGTACGTGTGACCATAAGTGGTATGGGACACTTATGGAAGCGCTTGCACGGATGTCACAGATAAGGCATCCGACACTGCCATTTATCTTAAGTATTAGTCGGGACGTGCTTGATGGAGGTCCTGCCTCCAGTTCTCGCGCAGACTTGTCACGGATCGATTAGCATTTAGGGTTATGGTTAGCGTTTGATGTAGACCACGGGGTGTGGGGTAGTTCAAGTGTGAATTCAACAGAATCTCGGGAGTCCCGTGCCGGCTTATATATTTAGGGAGTTATATGGAGATTTACAGGGTACGTGATATATACACTGTGATACATTCGTTACATGTTGGGCCCGTGGTCCCTTGCCCTTGGGTTCTACCCTTGGGTGGAGGACACTCGCGAGTGGTTGACTCTCACACTTGGACTGACGATAGGCTTATTGACCTGTGCAGTGAGACTTAGAGACTGATAGGGCTACTGTCATTTATATCCTGTATATTCTGTGTTGCCTTACATGACATATCGTTATACTGTTTTACTGCTCCGCTGCATTGATTACTGTTCATTCATATTCATGTTGTTTTACCGTTATTCACATCTATTACCACTGTTAGAACTGTTACTTGATTATATGTATTATATTGCTATTGTGTCGCTCTGACGACCTGAGTATGCATGCTCAGTGTGGGAAGACGATTTAGTCTGGACCAGTGCATCACAGTCTTCTTGACTCGCCTTCCCGAGTTACTTTCATTTGTTCCACTTCAGGTCAGTCTTTACATTGTTCCTTTCAGTTACTGCATTTTCCCATTACCTGTGCATCATTTACTGTTTACCATGAAAAGCTAGAAGCCGAAGTGTGACTACGGCAGGACTTTTCCTTGACCGTAGGAGCATGGCTGGCCTTGTCTACCCCTCGTATTCCGTATTTTGGGAAGCGGGGCGTGACATGGTTTAGTTGGTATCAGAGCCAGGTTTTGCATCGATTGGGATTGCAGTTTTCCGTGTTTAGTTTGGCAATCTGAGACATCATTCGGTCTAGGTTGTAAACTTGTCACTCTTGATCCATATTCATATCGTGTGTTCAGCTATTCATTCGCTATGGTTTCGGGTGACTTGACAAGGTTACGTGGTTGCAATTGCACCACCGTACTCTAATCAAGTGACTTAAAGTCATACAGTTGATTCCCCACTTATAATGAATTCAGCATCTTTGATATTCTTGAATCCTTGTCCTATCCATTCCATATTTTGATTCATTTAGCGTGTGACTCATATCATTCTCGAAACTGTTGTTTCAGGATCATGTCTTCCAACAACTCTTCATCTATCTCCGCTCCCCAGAATCAGACCGTCGAGATTCTGAGTGTACTGCAAGGTTTAAAGGAAGCCCAGGAGCGAACAAACGACTTGTTGGCTGAAGGACTGAGAAGACAAGTGAATCAGGCACCAGCGGGAGTCTCCAATCATAGAGGAATCCCAGTTGGACGAGTAAAGGAGAAGAAGATGAAGCGCCAATTTGTTTCCCCGCGACAGAAGCAGCAGAAGACCCCATGTTGTGGGTATTGTAAGAGACCGGGACATCTTCAGAGGGATTGTCGCCGCGCCCAGGGGAAATGTCTGATATGCGGTTCCGACAAACATCTTATCAACGGTTGCCCAGAAAGGAAAGAACTACAAGGAGGAAACTCGTCCACGCTCCCCACTTCCACAAATGAGGATCATCGCGTAGTTTGAACTTCGACCATAAGGCGGATCTAACGCAGGATTCAACTTGCGTAACGATTATGCAGCGTTCTGGCAGTCAAAGAAGAATTTTATGTTTTCCAATTTCAGTATTTTGTTGTCGTACTCTTATAAATATTTCCTCCCATTTGAACCTTGTATCCGTCGAACTTTAGTTGGATGAAATAAAATTTGAATCATAATATATGTATCATTCTCATGCTTTCTCTATATCAAATTCTATTCATTATCACAGTATTTTATTCTGATCTTTCAGTTCCTGCAACCGCATATTTCTCTCCTATATTTCGTACCCTGAGCTTTCCTTGATGTATTCCATTGTCTAATCATGACTCTTTTCCTTCAGACATGGCCCACCCTGGAGCAGTGCCGCATCTAGACGAGGATGCATAGTCATGCATTTCCTTAGATCACACACTGACGAGTTCCGATGATGAGGCAAATGGTCCACAGGTCAACTTTGAAAAACATTGATTCAGGGGACGAAGGAGCAGCCGTCCCAGTGTTCGACATGATAGCTGATTCTGATGAAGAGGGAGAAGATCCCGAAGAGAACCCTGTAGAGGAAGACCAGATAGAAGAAGATCCCGATGAGGACCCGGTAGAAGAAAATCTCGTTGAGGAAAATCACGTTGAAGAAAATCCAGAAGAAGAGAATCAGAGGGAGTCGGACCTCGATGAAGAAGCTCCATCCGAGGAAGAAGGACCAGAAGATCAGGACCCTCCTGTGGAAGAACTCCCAATGGCGGCCCCCGCAAGGCGCTATGGAAATGGACGCCCCTACCTGAGTGCGCGAGCCTACCGCAACCTACTGAATCTCCACAATCGCGACTGACGGAATATCTTTTGATGTTGTCTTTCTGGCCAAATAAAGTGTGTATAGTTTTAGGGCCACTTTTCGCTTTTGGGGATGCCCTGTTTCAAATTTCCTTGAATGAGATAAATCTTCTGAATTCGTAAACCCTTTGATTATTGGTTCACTTAATACTTGTTATTTCCCCTATCCATTTTCGGCTGAGTTCCCTGGCTGTCCACCCCTACTCATTGTATAGTTTTTACCCTCGAAAGTACCGCACCCTAATCCTTAGAATGAACCACCATTCATCCTTCATCTGTACCCTGTTTGATGTCCTTCTGGGAGTAGGACCTTCCTTATGAATTACCGAGTTCATTAACTTTCCAAATTCTTGATTCATAAGATTTACCGATCGTTAGTCTCCCCCATATTCTTTTCATAAGATTTACCGATCGTTAGTCTCCCCCATATTCTTTACCCGGTAGTTCTTTTGTTGCTCACCATTACCTTCTGTGCTAAACCGATCCCAATCTCCTTGATCTTCAGCCTAAAACCGACACACTTCAACCTTCTGATTGAGCCACACTTCCTTATAGCCATTACCCCAGCTAGCCCTATTCATGTTGGTGATTTCCCTTTTACCCCATATATATTTAGAGACATTATTATTCAGAATTTAGTTTTCATTATTTAAATTTATCAAAGAGTGTGTGTTATTGATTACTCCGTTTTATGTATTTTAAGTGCACTATTAGTATTCTCATTTTCAGTAGCGCAACCATTATACCGCGCATACTTTTGGTCTTTACTTCTTAATTTCACTATACCAGTTTTCTAAAGTGTTTTAACTTTTTGATACCTTACTCTAAACTGTTTTAACCTACCGACAAAAATTTTTTTTACTGCTTTATTGTCGTTACTTTACTTTTGGGTTTTGCGCTTACGATTACTATATTAGATGGCTGAGCCTTAGACTTATTTTACTGCTTGCTTTGATAGACTTAGATGTGCGTACTTGAGTTTCGACTTTTGTCAAACACATTTTGAGTATTATTGTTCGTTACTAATACCTATATTCTTGTATACCCGTAGTTGCCCTTATAATTATTCTGGCCGTATATCTATTAGATCTACCATTCCGTATGTTGTTCTTACTTATATATATATATATTTTCAAGTTTCTTCGTCCCCGGATGCCTAGTAAATCCTTATATGTTAGTTGCAATTATGACAGCTTTCGCTTATGTTTTTATAACTTATAGTTTATTTAAATTTCGAGGACGAAATTTTTGTAAGGGTGGTATGATGTAATACCCGGTTTTCTTTTATACGCCAATGTCCGTATTTTTAGAAGTTTGTTAGTTTACATTTAAAACTATTTTAGTTAGTTCAAAAACCTTATTATCTATCCATCTTTACTTTTTTCCCAAGAATTCTAAACATAAATTTCCTTACAAATAACCAGGGCCGCCCCCTTTTTATTTTTCTAAACCCAAGCTAGCCCTTTTCTTGTCCCTAATTCCTAATAAAATACCCAGCCCTCACTCAATTTTTCCCTTCACAATTCTTTTTCCTCAGCTAATTCTTTTCTCTGTTTTGTTTAGGCCTGAGCCCAGCCCCATATTTCTCAGCCCACTGCCTATTTTCTTTTCTTAATATTAATATTAATATTGTTCAGCCCACCTCCTTTTCCCAAATACTTTCTTAATTTCTTGAGCCCGGCCCTTTCTCTTCTTTCCCTCGGCCCATCTCTTAAATCCATTTCCTTTAACTTAAAATTTTCTTAAGTCCTCCGGCCTGTCTAAATTTTTCCAATTGATTTATTATAACTTCCTCAGCCCATCTCAGCCGGCCCATTTCTTCCATTTCCCATTTAAACCAATTTCTTTTTCCTTTTTATTTTTCTATGGCCCATTATCCCGTCAGCCCTAAAATTTTAAACGAGGAATTATTTTAAACCCAACCCTCATTTTTATTAGTATTAGTTTATTTTAACCCAAGCCCTAACCATTCTCTTTCTTTTTCCTTCTCTTTCTGAAGCCCTACACATCCACCAGGCCCAAGTTCCAACATCTCAAGCCCACATCCATTTCCTACTCTCCTCAAATCATTTCCATTAATTATAATTAAAATTCTCCAAATAAACTCTTAAATCCTATTAATCACCATATAATCATTGTTCAATTTTTTTGATTAACATTAAATCCCCCCATCTCCTTTAAATTCCTTCCAATTAAAACTTCATACGTTTCTCTCTCCCTCATACACGTTTCCTTTCCTCTCTCCTCAATCTAATGTTTACCAGATAAACGTTCCCCATTCTCTCTCCTCTCGCTCCCTCATTCTCTCTCCTCTCGTTCTCTCTCTCTCTCTCTCTCTCTCTCTCTCTCTCTCTCCCACACATACATTATCCTCCCTCCTTCCTTCAATTCTTTCCCGCTCCCTCACTCTATCCCTCCCATTTTCTCTCCCTCCTTCTCGAACCAGCACCCTCGGCCGAATGTCGCGCCCGCCGCCGATCTCTCACATCACTCGTCCCCACCGCGCCGCCGTCGACGACGACGACTTCGACCCCATTCACTTTCTCCCGCTCTCCCCTCCACCGACTACCGACACCTCGCCAAGCTCACTGCGCCCGAGCTCGGCCCCGTACCCCGACACCGACGAGCCTCACCGTGACACCACTTGCACCATCACCCCCACCACTGAACCCGAGTGCCAACCTAACGTGACCCTTTCCTCCATCAACGATCACCGACCAACCCTCTACCTCTGCCCACGACAAACGTCTCGTCAACCGAGCCCCCGCCTTTCCAGCCATCTCCTACTCCGGCTACCATCGTTGTACACCGCCTCCCTCACATTTTCCCTCCCCGTACCATGCACCATTGCTGCAGCCCTCACCATGATCACCCCATAATCACCATCGCCGCCGTCTCCCTCTCCCCGACACCTTAGCCGCCTACCTCATCAATGGGCGCACTCATTAACAGTCATCCCCAACCCGAGCAACACCCATACCGGCCGAACTCCAAGCCTCGACCGCTGCAGGCGCTCCGACTACGTCGACGAGCCCACTGCTTCGAGCCGCCTCGTCAACTCAAGCACTACCCCAGCACTGGCCCATCCGAGCTTCATTCACCCCCGCAGCAACCACGACCTCAAGCCCTGCGCAGGCACGCCCCTCACCCGAATTCAAGTCCTCAAGTCGCCGCCAAGCTTCTTCGCGTCACCTCGGCCACCACCTGTGCACCTCTCGACCACGAGCTTCACCTCAGCGTCTCTCCCGTGCTCCGGCCAACCAACGCCGCTCACCGCTGCCCAGAACAGACCCGAGCTCATACCGTGGCGTTGCCGTCGCCATTCGTCGCGCGTTCGTGACGTTACCACTGCCGTGCATCGCCTAGACGCCTCCAGGCAAGTGTTACACTTGCTTACATGCTATTTATCTAAGTTACAATCGTTAAATACATAAATTATAATGTTACAAGTCTAAAACTATTATGTGCTGTAACTGTTCGATGCTTGTTCCCTTAGGAAAACATTATCAAATTTGACGGAACTCAATGGTGTAGGTTGGCCCATAGGGCTGTGAACATAATGTGTGATTTTCGTTGGACAATTTGATCGTTTACGATTAAAACAACTACCCCCAAGTTTAATCGTAAAACTGTAATTTTATTGCACCTGAAAATCGTTAAATTCACCATAAATCATACACATAGTAGAATGGTGCGTTCGAGGGCTCGAATCGAAGCCAACTCGACGAACTTTAACCCTATACTAGTTTCCAGACATTCCTATACTTAAACCATGATGAAAATTGGATCGGAGTGCGACTCTGGACTGCAGTCCAGAGCGACTCCAGTTATTGGTTGCTGTTCCGTAATGGATACCACAGGATTTACTTAACACTTAGGTTGCGGAACTCCACTGTTTATTGTAGATAAACCTGTTAGCTAGACAACACAACTGGTTTCATTTTGTTTCGTTACCGTTTGATATTTTATTGGTAATTTAATATATCGGGACACATAACAGTCCCAGCAGATTCAGAATTGGCATGTTGATATTAAACAGATTATAACTCCTAACGTACAGACGCGACTGAAGATCCGTTTGTTGCGTTGAAAACACTACTAAAAACCCTAGAATTCATCCAACTGTACCGTCGCTAAATTATGATCCCAACTGGGGTTAAAATGCGTTGCGAAATGGATTCCTGATTCTGAAGCCGGATTTCCAGCCGCGTGCGCTTAAAATGAAACAGTTATAACTAATGATCCTGAAACCCGATTGGCTTGAAACAAAATTCTATGGATAGCTAACTGAACATATTAAATACTACCTGTTTATCATTTCGCTAAATTATATACATATGTTTCATGATAAATCGTGCAAGTGATAGACTGCTGTTTTTATGATACCTTAGTTGTGCTTCTTATACTGTTCATGCATCATATCATACCCATATCATTGTAGTGATAACCTAGTGACATCGTGCATTTACCCAGTGTTAGATTTTAGTGATGATTATGGCAAGTACGTCAGTGTTCGTGTATTCGTGATTAAGTGAAAGTGATACGTACTTGTGCATAATCAGTGTCCCTTTTATTCTATTGCATTGTCGACGTCTGTGGGATGCGTGTACGTGTGACCATAAGTGGTATGGGACACTTATGGAAGCGCTTGCACGGATGTCACAGATAAGGCATCCGACACTGCCATTTATCTTAAGTATTAGTCGGGACGTGCTTGATGGAGGTCCTGCCTCCAGTTCTCGCGCAGACTTGTCACGGATCGATTAGCATTTAGGGTTATGGTTAGCGTTTGATGTAGACCACGGGGTGTGGGGTAGTTCAAGTGTGAATTCAACAGAATCTCGGGAGTCCCGTGCCGGCTTATATATTTAGGGAGTTATATGGAGATTTACAGGGTACGTGATATATACACTGTGATACATTCGTTACATGTTGGGCCCGTGGTCCCTTGCCCTTGGGTTCTACCCTTGGGTGGAGGACACTCGCGAGTGGTTGACTCTCACACTTGGACTGACGATAGGCTTATTGACCTGTGCAGTGAGACTTAGAGACTGATAGGGCTACTGTCATTTATATCCTGTATATTCTGTGTTGCCTTACATGACATATCGTTATACTGTTTTACTGCTCCGCTGCATTGATTACTGTTCATTCATATTCATGTTGTTTTACCGTTATTCACATCTATTACCACTGTTAGAACTGTTACTTGATTATATGTATTATATTGCTATTGTGTCGCTCTGACGACCTGAGTATGCATGCTCAGTGTGGGAAGACGATTTAGTCTGGACCAGTGCATCACAGTCTTCTTGACTCGCCTTCCCGAGTTACTTTCATTTGTTCCACTTCAGGTCAGTCTTTACATTGTTCCTTTCAGTTACTGCATTTTCCCATTACCTGTGCATCATTTACTGTTTACCATGAAAAGCTAGAAGCCGAAGTGTGACTACGGCAGGACTTTTCCTTGACCGTAGGAGCATGGCTGGCCTTGTCTACCCCTCGTATTCCGTATTTTGGGAAGCGGGGCGTGACAGTGAGAATCCTAACATCCAATCACTTCTATCTCATAGATTAAAAATCAGGATTTAGGAGGTATCACTTTGATCCTATATGGAGAATCCTTGTGATAAGCGGAGATTGACCGAGCGTAGCACAGGAAACTCCTTCCCCATCAAGAGTATGTCATCCATGTACTCTACGAGGATCACCACCATACTCCCTACTACCTTTTTGTATATACAAGGTTCGTCTACCATTTTGATGAAGTCAAACTCTTTGACTAACACATCAAAACAGACGTTCCAACTCCGCGATGCCTGCTTTATCACATAAAATATCTTGCACACGTTTCCGCTGCTCCCACTGTCTATGAAGCCCTCTGGCTGTGTACTTATAGACGCCCTCTTCTAAAACATCATTTAGAAAAGCTGTCATGACACCCAACCACCAGATATCGTAGTCATGGTATGTAGCCGTGGCAAGTAGGATCTGGATGGACTTAAGCATAGGCCCCAGAAAAGGTTTCATTATTAGCCACAACTAGTCTAAGATGCAAACCTTTAACAAGTCTAGCTTTGAAAGTCTCAACCTTTCCATGTACACCAAGTAATCTTCTCAAGATATACTTGCTCCTGATGGGGATTTAACCCTTCAGATATAGCAACCAAAGTCCATACTTTGTTGGTGTATAAGCATTCCATCTCAAATCGCTAAGCATCCAGCCATTCTTACAGAGTCCTACTCCTGATGGCCAGCTCGAAACTAGTTGGGTCATCATCTCATGATGCAATCCTCGCTCCCACTGTCATAGAGAAACCGAAGTATCTCTCAGGTAGGTGAGGAACCCTACTAGATCGGCGGAGAGGCTGAGGTTCGTTGGAATCTACAGAATCCTTTGGTTCTACCAAATCATCTGTTGTAGTTTGTATAGCTGGAACCTTTCCAGTTCTACATTACAGACCTTGCCTCGAGCTTGTCCGGATTTTTGCTTTTAGACATAGGCCAGACAACCCTAAATCTTAACAAACTTAAGATATGGACTCTTCCCTTTCCATATCACATATGAAGTGGTAGGCAATTGATTTGATTGGAACCCTATTCAATAGGTGTGCTGCTTCTCAAGTGCATAACACCCAAAAAGAAATAGGTAACTCAGTACTACTCATCATAGAGCACACCTTATCATATAGGGTGTGATTGCTCCGCCCCGATACACCGACGTGCTGTGGTGTATACGGAGGAGTAATGCTGAGAGAGAATCTCATTCTCCTTTAGAAAAGTCCAAGAATTCCGTGCTCAAGTATTCTCCTCCTTGATCATATCAAAGGACATAACACTTATACCCGTTTTGGTTCTCTACTTCTAACTTATATTCTGTGAATATCTCAAAATGTTTGGACTTGTGTTTCAACAGGAACATATGTCTGAATCTAAAGAGATCATCAGAGAATGTAATGAAGTACAAAGAACCAATCTTGGCATGTGTAGACAGGGGACCTTATATATATCATCATGTATTAGTCCCAAGAGTTTACTAACTATTTCTCTGCTTCCAATAAACAGAGCTATGGTCATCTTATCTCTGTGACGTGACCAGCAAGTTTCAGAAGATGTAAATTCAAACTGATTTAAATATGCATCTATATGTAACTTCAGCTAGTCGGATCGCATTGATATGACCAAGTCTACAATACCTCAAGAAGGATTCGTTCATTTCTGAACTCTTCCTCTTGTGTGTGTTCTGTATACTAAGAACTGTAGTTTGATTTATAACATCAATGCTTTTAGATAACGTGCCTGAACCAATCAACTTTTGATATAGGAAATTTTCAAAACATTATCCAACAATACAAAATTTTATCATTTCTTTACAAATAAAGAGAGTGATATGATTTTGTATATCAGGTTCGGTATCTAATAACATTCTTTCAGAATCAATGTATTGGTAATACAGGGTGACAGTGACCAACATACTTGGCTGCAACACTTGCCCCGTTTTCTGCCTCATGAAACTTATCACCCGTTCTCAGTTCTCTACCTTTCTGTAGCCCTATGTAACAGATTACATATCTGAGATCCTGATCCGGTATCAAATACCCAGGACGTAGAGGATACAGAGAAACAGTTCTTTGTAATGAACACACCCGAAGGAGATGCATCACATGCACTTTCTTCGTTTGGGCGGCACGGGAATTCTGGTAATTCCCTATTTCCTGCTCTGTCTTATAACAATTATAAGTTGGAGCGGGACCAACGTTCCCCAGCTCAGTATAACAAGCGGGTTCGGTCAATATCCGTATTATTATCTTGATTAAGGCGTGATATGGTCGCTACCTGGAGAGAGAGAAGAAAACACTCAGCGTATGCTCTTGCAAGATCAGATTGGTTATTATTTTATCTAATCAGGATGGCTCCCACTGTTTTTATCAAATCTTCCTTCAAACCCTAAAAGGAAAGATTAGCCGGGATTAATTACACGCTACAAGTTCGCCAATCTTTCAGCCAGGCCAGTGTCGGTACTTTGAGAGAGGTCCCCCGTGCTTTCGCACGAACCTAATTATAGTAAACCTCGTTTTCCCAGAGGCGTAACCTCGTTAACACCTTTCTAGACACCTACTTGATCGGCTAATTGTAATGTGTAAAACTCTCCGAGGAGTAACTCTTACTCGCAGTGGGTATCGGGATCCAACTATCTCATAGAAGGTATGCAATCTCATTGCAAATTTCAACACTTGAAATTCCCGATAATATTTTGCCCCAAACGATCTATGACCTTGACAAGGTCAACAAACCATAGACCGTAAGTCAAGTTCAACCCGTCATTTCTTGATTGAATCAAACCCACCCGCACGACCCTTGACAAGGTCAACAAGGCCTTACGACTACCCTAACCCAATCTGCATCATATGCATAAGCAGATAAATACTGGTTAGCTACCGCACACTGCGTCTTGACAAGGTCAACAAACGCAGCACGAATACTAAACAGGACTTATCTGAAATGACGGAGGGCTACGACAGGTTTTTCTGAAAACCTATTGCGTAATGAACTTGATATCGTTGTAGGATCGAATGAATTTTGAAATGGAGTGTTTTTTTAGGCTTTTCTAGTTTTGCTAAAGGGGTCACTCCCGGTGAAGGGATCGTTGGCCCTTTCCTCGTCGAATGAGGTGCGGGATATATCATATATATCACTGTGCAAAGCAGAAACTCTAGAAGCTATCAAAAGACAAACCGAGTGTGTAGCATCTGCCAGTTATTGCTAAAGGGGTCACTCCCGGTGAAGGGATCGTCGGCCCTTTCCTCATCGAATAAGGTGCAGGATATATCATATATACCGCTGTGCAAAGCAAGAACTGTAGCTACCTGTTTTTATTTTTGAAATTCGATTCCACAACATCTTTAGGTTTCTTTTACTTTCATTAATCATATTAATGATGTCCCATCATTTAAGTCCACCTAAACATCACAGATAAATACGACGTACACTTATGCCATCCGTGTTCGCCTCGATGTCCCCTCGTGCACCGTTAGGTTAGGTAACTAACGACAGAGCGGGGCAGGGCTAGCGTGGGTGTAAAACATAAGTAACGTCTATATAATATATCACATATACTATATATAGTATCTATCACAGAACATCACATGATCACATCACAGATATCGCAGCAGAAGAAACATATGAAATATTGGATATGCTAGGACGTCCGTGTTTTCAATACGAGCCAGTATAAAACACGGATTCCACGGTCGTGATGAATAGCCAAACCCACACCCCTAGACCCCTACGAGAGCGGCAAGCAACCCTACCAATTCTGGAGTTAGGAGACCCGGACTCGACTCCTCGAGATGTTCTCCCACTGGACCCTAGAACCCGATTACTTGTGCTCTCCTCCTTGGGTCTATCCTAGTGCGGAAAAGTAAATAATATACAAAAGGTGACATCTTCCGCAACCTGGAAGTGCCCCAATAAAAGAATATTACATACAAGTTTTTTACATGAATGAAAATGAAAAACACTCATCTCACAAAAAAAACCCGGGCTATTCAAACACGACGATCCAATATAACATATACAGCAACACATAACATCACATGTCATCAACGTAAGTAAACATGCGTATCCCAATTGTCGTTGACATATAGCAATGAAACCGGCGATATCACATATTACACTTACGGTCACAGAAAAGAAAGTGTAAAACTACAACAGTTGGAATCCGCAACCTCCTCAGACATCGCATGCCTGACCATATGAATTCCTTAGACATCGCATGCCTAACAATTATAAACCCCGCATTTTAGTCTCATTATCGAAAACTCTTTTCAATATCAAGTCGGGCAATTCAATAAGATTCCCGACATTTTGATCGAATGCTCGTCGCAAACTTTATTAGGCGGCCGTACCCCCAATGCCGTCGACGAAGTGCACCAAGGCGGAACACCGCTGCTGTGAGCACCCGAACGGATTCTTTCGGCGACGGGGTTCTCCTACAGTCACTTGGTCGGGGCTATGGGGTGTAGCTGTCTATTAAGTTTACCCGGCGAGTATCCGCGTACGCTACGTGATTGCGACGGACTTTTGATCGCATCAAAATTCCGTAGCAACCGATCAAGTGAGACTAAAGTGCTATGTTTTTAACATTCAAATCAGTTATCTCATAACTCCTTGTGAATTCCAAATATTGTATCACATTCCAGATAAATAGAAAATGTTAAACTTTCCGATCGAACATTCAAACACTCAAGTTTTCCCAAAACAGCTCAACACATGAAACAAGTTTAAAAGCATCCAGTTCATGCCTCAGTACCAACGGTCCAGCCGTAGAAGGGTCAAGCCAATGCCTCACATGTGGCACGCCGTACTACCCCAAACCCTAAGGTTCAAAGGGCAGTTCAAGACGGTCACATAATCGAGTTAAGGTTTGTTGTCTTCTAGAGGGACCATCGCGTTACTTGCACTACTTAGAACGTCATTAAACTACGGAAAATCCAACAATTGGAAATTTCCCGGCAGGGGAAAAAGTGGGTATTTATATCTGGTCGAACTTTTTAATATATTCTAAAAATATCCGGAAAAACACATAGACAACGTTTGATAATTCGATCGAATCTTCGAGTCCCAATACAACCCCAGAATACTCAACTCTTGAGTAAATAATAAAAATTCCCAGAAAATACAGCACCTACAGATAGGAATTACTGTGCAAAGAAAAAGACAAGAAGCTCCTAGATGGCCGCGGAACCGCCGCACATGCCATACTCGTGCCGCGGTTCCGTGGCAATATGGTCGCGTTACGCTCACGTGCTTCACAGTAATTCTTGAAAAAACCTGCTGAATTTTCTGGATATTTTTAATTCACAAAAATCCCCGATTTCAAAAAATGTACAGACAATGGTTTAGGGTTAGGGTTTCGTGTTCGATCGGACTTCTAACATCGTCTACACATCGCCTAAGGCTCTAGCTAGGCTCTGATACCACTGTAGGGTTCCTAGGCACACTCAAGACGTTCCACAAGGTGTCAACCATGCCAAATTATAATTTTTCATGTGCCAAAGAAACCCTATACTAGATCGTTAACTAGAAATTTAGGCGAAACGACAAGCTACTAAACTACTTTAGTGCTAAGTGAACGGAAATACAACCTTTGTAGATCCAGTCCTCCACCTCCATAGCTCCACGTTGACGTCCCTCCACTGCGATCATCGGATCCCGGACTCTAGTAATGGTTTCGTCGAAGAAATGATCGGGCTAGGTCGTCGATTTTGATGCCGAAGATGATCTACGTCGAGGCAACACAAGATCAAGCTCCAACTTCACCAAGCCATGAAACTTATGAAGAAAACACCCTATACTACTTAGCAAGTGGTAGAGGATGAAAAAATAGGAAGTGGGTTCACTTTAGAATTGGATTTCTCACTCTTTTTCTCAAGTCACCATTGAAGCTAGCAAGCTTCTTTCTTCTTTAAGAAGAAGAAGAAGAAGATAATATGATAAGAATAATTGAATAATGGAAAAATAAAGTCATTCTTATCATTTTATCAACCATGGTTAAGTGTAGAGAATAAACCAAGGTTAGGTGAATGGTTAGGTTTAGGAAAGAAACAAAATGGTCAAAACTTCATGAAGTTTCAAGTAAATCCAAAGTTTGCCACCATTTTATTTCTTTCTCAAATGAATAAATAAATAAAAACCCTAACCATTTACTTAACCAAGGTTTAAATCAAACATAAACCCAAGTTTGCATGTATCATCAAATATAATACAATCAAGTGCACAAAAATATATCACATATACAATGTGCACATCAAGTGAGAAAAACATCTTAAGTGAACCAATATTAGTTAATGTAAAGTGATATAACATATATATAATTATACATTAAATCATTAAATCAACACTTGAGTTAATGATCTGGTCATATCACATATAACCGAATAATATCAATAGTAACAACTTATCGAATCAACACTTGATCCGATAACCCGGCTATATCGCATATAACCGATCAATGTCACAAATCGCGAGAACCGAATACAGTATCACATACTGGTATTATTCTCGGTCCCGCACATATTTCATATGCGCTCCTATTTCGTTTCGCTTGAGCCAGAAAACCTCTGTGTAGGACTCTAAAGACTCGTCAATACGCCGGCAGCAGATGATGATCATATCAAGCACCCACAAGCCGCAAGCGGTCTGCTAAATGTAACGGCCACCCGGGTATTGAGCGATCAAAAGATCGACGAGCAAGCCCGCTCACACTCCTGTGAATCCAACCAGTAACACTTACCGTACAGTCCGGTCTGATCGTCTGATATGTCGCATATCTCGCGTAGGGGTGGTAAACGTCAGACCCCAGTAGCTCGATAAGTCGTGTCGATATGAGGTCTATAACAGTTCGAGAAACTACTGGTAACACTTACCAGTAAATCTCAGCAACCCTGGCCAGGGATTTCCGGTTATAGCCAATCGAACACAGCGCAACATTAACTCCCTATACCGGGAGAGACGAATCCCCTCCTATCGCTCATTGCCTCCATGTGACTCGGGACTGTACCCAAAAACCACCGTTTTGCATGCCCTCTTGGACGTGGTAAGGTGGAAATCAAAGCACAGTGGGAATCACATAAGACTCTATGACGATCTCGGGTCTACAGACTAACCTGTACCAGTGTCACCAGAGAACTGCCATCTGACGTAAGGTATAATACCATATGGGAGTTCTCGGCGAGTCCGTCCAGTGTTCCCAGTCTCCACTGAGCACCCGTATATCATCTCTGATGTCAAACACCAATGGATATGGGATCATCCATCGCCCATCTGTATGGGTCGAGAAGGTATACGCTAGTTTACTCTGGTATATCGATCCCCGTCTCGATACACCCACGACTAGGGACATTAAAGGATGTACTTATGGACTACCATGTCCCCACTAGTATGATCCGCATCATAGTCCAGGTAGTCAAGTACACATCCTAAGGGCTTTATCAACATGTAACAGAGAGACAATCAGTGTACACGTTAAGGTAAAGAGCAACCAGATAGCATACTATCATGTCGAGCAACAAAGTCCTCCCTATATATGTCCAAGCATCCACTACAATATACATCCTATGTATAGTAATGGCCTCTAGGGCATACATATAACTAACAATCTTTTTACTGATGCCAACAATCTTGACCTGTGGTCCCTACGGACATTTCCTGTTGTCTATTCAGACAAACCTGTACTTGCTTGATCCTGTGTTGGCATTAGCTCTATATTTATCAATACCTGACTTGAACACATAACTTGGGGGTATGGGGAAATCAGTATTGTAACCGAACGTAACTCAAAAGGCCATCCTATCGTTTGCCGTTTTTCCAGGCGTTACGGAATACCCATTGTTTGCCGTTTTTCTGGGCGTTACGGAATACCCATTGTTTGCTGTTTTTCCGGGCGTTACGGAATAACCATTGTTTGCCGTTTTTCCGGGCGTTACGGAATACCTATTATTTGCCGTCTTTCCGGGCGTTACGGAATAATCACCGACGAGTTAAGATAAGGATTACATTACTTAGTTTCGAAGACTTTAGAATAGATAACCCCGTAGCACAGTTTAGATATCTCTGCACGTCACTTATACTGACGCATTCACCGTTATATATTCTCATTATATTCTTGCTCATACTCATACCTGCATGTCGTACTACCCCTGTTAATAATATTGCTTGATGTTATGACGCGCTGACGTCTGGGTTTTACATGGCGCAGATCCTTCTACCTTTGTTGCAGACTGATCAGGAGTATTGCCGCTGTTAGACCGAGCGGTGAAGATCATGTTGGTATGCAGTCTTACTTTCCATGCGTTTCATTTATTGTATCCTTTGCTTCCGCATATTATCGTTATTTCTTGACTCATTCATTCTGGCTCATGGACATGTACTAGATAGTTTAGTTTACTTTCCTGTTCTTAATATCTCTACAGCCGTAATGTGACTGTAGAGGGATTTTTCCTATCCACAGGTAGCATGGTTGGCTATGTCACGTGCCCATCTTAGCGTACTCTGGGAAGCGGGGCGTGGCAGGTATAACAGTAACATAAGTAAGGACAGTGCAGGGTTAGGCACAGGTGAAGTACAGTGAGTAATCTAAACTGGTCTACTGGGTTAACTACTCTCAAGTCTTTGAAATCAATCTGATGAATCATCGATGTAACTCAATAGTATCCCATGCGTGCTCGGGACCACGGTCAAGATTCTCGGGCTGAATCCGAGACGTGCCGCAAGGCAGTAAAAGGTAGTATGTAAAGATGAATGATGTCAGCAGCAGCATCCCGGGACTGGCCTAGCCCGTAAGACTGATCAGTAAAGGTATCGAACTGTCGAGTTACAAGTCAGGTTTCATCATTGATTTCCCTATACCCCCAGGTTATGTGTTCAAGTCAGGTATTGGTAAATCTGGAGCTAATGCCAACACAGGATCAAGCAAGTACGGGTTTGTCTGAATAGACAACAGGAAATGTCCGTAGGGACAGCAGGTCAAGATTGTTGGTATTAGTAACAAGATCAATTAGCAGGTCAAGCTGTGGTACATCAGGTCATGTCAGGTAGTGTACAGGGATCAAATCATGTCAAGTAGTACACATGTATGAAGTCGTGTCAAGTAGTGGTGTATCAATTCATGTCAGGGGGTGCACAAGTATCATGTGGGTGCTCATAATCAAACTGTAATAAGCATGGGTACACAAAACAAGTATGGGATACCAATATAACAATAAAATGGAATAATGTGATGTGGTAGGCAAATAGGTAAAATTCAAACATATGGATACACAGTTATCGATTAGGGTTACGTTTATAGTTCCAACACTAATTAGGATGCACTTTATTAAACATGGAATGTTAATATCACAGTATTATGTCTTAATATGATCTATGCATGCAATTATCTATATTCTAAATGAGATGGATGCACACGGGTATCTGAAACATTATAAAACTATAAAATGGTAATGTGGGATATACAACTAAGCAATATGTGATATAAATATTGGTATGGATGCATTGTAATGTAATCTACTATGTAACAAGATTAGTTTTCATGATCTAGATCTAAAATGATGCAAACAGAACTTCGAAACGTTATAAAATGAAACATGGGGTACAAGATTTAAACTACAGGTATGATTTATATTTAAATAGGTATAAAATGAATTATATAGCATGTAACAAGATTAACTTGCCTCCACGTATCAAGAAACGGGTGTGTACGGAACGTCTCACGTCGGCGAAATGTCGCGACACGCGCACGGTACACGGAGCGGTTCCAAACAACGCACAAAGGTGATCACACAAGTCAGGTACGACGTCTGGATTGTCGGGATCGTCGACGTCACGTCCGGCTCCGGCGAACCACTGTAGACAGAAAACAGATAAAGAAAAGAAAGAAAAGAAAGAAAGAAGAAAAGGAGAGGAAGAAGGGATTGAGAAGAAGAGGATGCTCACTGAGTTGCACAGAGGAGTCGTGAGGATGTCGACGAGGTCGACGGAGCTCCAGCGAAGTGACTGTGGTGCACGGTGATCTGGGAGACGAGATGGTGGCGACGGGATCAACGGCGGTGATCAACTCCGGCAGTGAAGTGGTGTGTAGGGGGCTCGGGTTTGGGTTTTAGGTGTGTGCAGGGCTCGGGAAAGAGAGAGGAGATGTGGAGGTAAGGATAAGGGTGAGGAGGCGGCGATGGCGACGATGACGAGGTAGGCGAGGGGGCGAGGCAGCGGCTAGGGTTCACGCAGGATCTCGTGGGTTCAAAAGAAAATGAGGAGGGAGGAAGAAAATACATAAATATATATATATATATATATATATATATATAGAGAGAGAGAGAGAGAGAAAGAAATAAAGCGAGAGGAGAGAGAGAGAGAGAAATGAGAGGAGAGAGAGAGAGAGAGAGTGCGGTGAACAGTGAGGAGAAAGAGTTTTGGAGGTTTGTAGGAGAGAGAGAAAGAGATAGCCGGGGGAGAGAGAGAGAGGGAGAGAGAGGTGGGGACCAAGAATCAGAGGAATTGAGCTGGGGTTGCGCTGGAAATGCAATTCGTTTTGATTTTAATTTTTAAAAATATTTAGTTGGCTGTAAAAAAATCTTAAGAACTGTTAAATAAATTTTTAAACGAATTTTAAAATTTTAAATAATTAGAATTTTGGCAGGATACAAAATATTCCAAAACGCAGCCGGGTCGGGTCTAAAAATTCAGATTTAAAATATGAAAAATATATGCAATTTTCAAAATTCAAAACGAATGCTCAGTTAACGAAAATGCATACCCCCAAGAACGGATGCACGTACGTGCGCGTAGCCATCCAAACACATCCGTTTCACTGAACGGGACGAGAACTAAATACGCGGATGCTACCACGGGGTTAGGGGTATCATGCAGGCTATGATATGCAATTTTAAATTATTTTCTGTGACCTAAAAATGTTATATGGTAAAATGTGCGATGTCAGATGAAATGCCAATATGCAGTATACATGAGATGCACGTGTCTATGTAACAAGTCAGGGTAATTTATAAATATGAATCAAACAGGTTCAAGCAAGCGGGTCGGGTCGAATGCAAAGTAAAATGTAAAATACCATTCGCACCCAAAACACGATAAATCAAGAAAATACCACAGATAAGTAAATACGGGAACTGGAAATGGTATAAATGAACTAGGTTGTTACATTATACCCAACTACAAAAAAAAATTCGTCCTCGAAATTCCAAGAACAAGAAAGGATAAACAATCAAGAAACTACAAGAATAAATGTGGAAACTTCTGCCGGATTTCATCTTCTCGTTCCCAAGTTGATTCACCATGTGAGCGATTTCCCCAAGAAACAAGTACGAGAGGGATAACCTTGTTCTTAAGAACCTTTTCCCTTCGATCCACAATCGACATCGGTCGTTCCTCAAAGGTTAAATCTTCTCGTACAGTCAGCTCCGAATGATCCAACACATGTGTTTCATCTCGAACATATTTACGGAGTTGTGATACGTGAAACACGTCATGGACATTCGCCAAGGATTGCGGTAACGCCAATCGATATGCTACTTCTCCAATACGCTCCAAAATCTCGAAAGGTCCAACGAATCGAGGACTAAGCTTTCCTCGACTCCCAAAACGAATCACCCCTCTAGTCGGTGATAGCTTCAAGAATACCAAATCACCAACAGTGAACTTTAGAGCTCTTCTCGATGTATCTACCCAACTCTTTTGTCAGTCTTGTGCTGCTTTCATATGATTCCGGATAGTATTAACTTTCTCCACTGTTTGCATGATCAAATCCGGTCCCAACAATCTTCGTTCTCCAACATCGTCCCAACAAACAGGTGAACGACACTTGCGACCATATAAAGCTTCGAATGGAGCCATCTGAATAGTCGCATGGAAACTGTTATTGTAAGAAAACTCCACCAAGTGTAGATGATCCTCCCATGAACCCTTAAAGTCTAACATGCAAGCTCTCAACATGTCTTCAAGAGTTTGGATCGTTCTCTCCGACTGGCCATCTGTCTGAGGATGATAAGCTGTGCTAAACTTCAATCGAGTCCCCAAACTTTCCTGTAAGCTCCTCCAGAAGTGTGATAAGAAACGGGTGTCACGGTCGGACACGATGCTCACCGGTACTCCATGCAATCTTACAATTTCCTGCATGTACCGTTCTGCCAAAACTTCCGTTGATTGACCAACTCGAAATGGTATGAAATGAGCTGCCTTGGTCAATCGATCAACAATCACCCAAACTGCATTGTTGGCTTTTGGACTCCGCGGTAAATCCGTCACGAAATCCATGGTTATATGTTCCCACTTCCATTGAGGAATCGGTAGTGG
Organism: Agapanthus africanus; assembly: GCA_030015575.1. Taxonomy (NCBI): domain Eukaryota; kingdom Viridiplantae; phylum Streptophyta; class Magnoliopsida; order Asparagales; family Amaryllidaceae; genus Agapanthus; species Agapanthus africanus. The sequence goes on from JASDDO010000029.1 coordinate 295,779,050, forward strand.
TTGCAATAAACTAGCAACCCTTTGATGTTCAGCCTTAACTTGCTGACACACCAAGCACTTCACTATGAAGCGGGCAATCTCTCGTTTCCTGCCTTCCCACCAGAAATGCTGTCGTAGATCTCGGTACATCTTCGTGCCTCCTGGATGTACGGAATATGCTGAACTGTGCGCCTCCTTCATAACTTCTTCGCGGATATCTCCCTTTGGCACACACAAACGACTACCATATCGTAACGAACCATCTTCATGAATCAATAAGTCCGTTCGAAGTCCAGCTTCAACCTGTTCTCGAAACTTTTGCAATCTAGGGTCCTGTAACTGTGCTGCTTTAATATTCTCGATCAACGACGACTGTACTTGCAGCTGCATCAACTGTCCCGAAGAATGCGGTAGCACAATATCCAAATAAAATCTTCGAAAGTCTTCAATAAGTTCCTTTTGTACAGTCAACATCTGAATTGCTGGCAACCGACTAAGCGCATCCGGCACAACATTAACTTTCCCCGGATGGTATTTAAGATCAAGATCGTAGTCAGCCATCAGCTCCAACCATCTACGCTGCCTCATATTAAGCTCCTTATGTGTGAACACATACTTCAGGTTTTTGTGATCAGTGAATACTTCGACCCTTTCGTCCAATAGGTAGTGTCTCTAAATCTTCAAAGCGAAAATCACAGCTGCTAGCTCCAAGTCATGAGTTGGGTAATTCTTCTCATGGGTCTTCAACTGTCTCGATGCGTAAGCTATAACCTTCCCATGCTGCATTAAAACACATCCCAATCCTTTCCCAGATGCATCGCTGTGAATCACTAATCCTCCGGAACTGTCTGGCACGGTCAAAATAGGAGCGGTTATCAATCTCCGCTTCAACGCCTCAAAAACTGACGCACACTTATCCGTCCACACAAATGGTATCTCCTTGCGCGTAAGCTTGGTCAAAGGCTCAGCCAAATGAACAAAATTCTCTATGAACCTTCTGTAATACCCGGCAAGTCCAGGAAAGCTTCTGATCTCAGTAACGTTCTTCGGAATCGGCGAATCTCGAACTGCTACAATCTTTTCGGGATCAACGGCGATTCCATCTCCGGACACGACATGCCCCAAAAACTTCACTTCTTTAAGCCAAAACTCGCACTTGCTCATCTTTGCATACAATCTTCCTTGCCTCAATGTCTGCAGTGCGATCTTCAAGTGTTCTGCATGCTCTTCTATGCTCCTCGAGTAGACCAGAATATCATCAATGAACACCAATTTAAACTGGTCCAAGAATGGTGAAAAGATTCGGTTCATCAAGTCCATAAATATCGCCGGTGCATTTGTTACCAGAAGAGCGGCATCCGTTTTCCACAGGACAGTTGCCAGAGACCAATTCTCCGAAAGGCATCACTAAATACTCGTAATGTCCATACCGAGTTCGGAACGCAGTCTTGCAAATATCTTCTGGTTTAACTCGGACCTGATGATATCCGGATCGCAAATCCAGCTTCGAGAATACCCTTGCGCCACTAAGCTACTCAAATAATTCGCCAATGCGAGGGATCGGGTACTTGTTCTTAATAGTCACCCGGTTTAATTCTCGATAATCGATGCACATCCTCCTTGTGCCATCTTTCTTCTTGACTAGAAGAACTGGAGCTCCCCAAGGTGAGTTACTGCTGCGAATCCAACCCTTCTCAAGTAATTCAGTAAGCTGCTTCTTGACTTCTTCCAACTCTACTGGTGCCATTGGATAGTACGCTTTAGAAATTGGTGCTGTACCAGGAACAAGATCAATCGCGAACTCCACGTCCCGTTTCGGTGGTAAACCCGAGATGTCTTCGAACACGTCCATGAAATCTCGAACTACCGCTGGCGCGTCTTCTTCATCAACTTTCATCGACAAAAGAACATTATTTGTCGGCCTAGCCCTAAACTTGACTGGCCCGACAGAACTGCTTCCTCCAGTAAAGATAAACTCTGGATGTCCGGGAATCTGGAAAATTACTTTCTTTGCCCTACAATCAATGTGAGCGTGGAAAGTGCCGAGAAAATCCATTCCCAAGACAACTTCATAACTGCCGGTATCAATCACCAAGAAATCTGCAAATAGCTCCCGTCCGCAAATAACAACTGCACAATCCTTACATTCTCTACTAGATATGATCTTCCCATTCCCAGTGTGTATGTCCCAGCAACTAGATAGGGTCGTGCAAGCAATCGAGTGTGTAGCAATAAACTTAGACGACATAAAACAATGGGATGCACCAAAATCGAATAACGCTAATGCGGGAAAACCATGAACAAGTAGAATACCTGAAACAACTTCTCCTTAAGCCTTAGCTTCCTCAGCCGTCAGGGTAAATGCTCGAGCTTGATTGGGTCCCTGAGTTAGCTGCTTCTGTCCCTGAAACTACTTCTGCGGTGGCCTCTGAACATCATCTTTCGTGCGAAACTTTGACGGACAAGCGTTGATTGTATGATCCGCCGATCCACAAACCAAACAGAGTCCCCGCATCCTTCGACAATCTCTTTGCACGTGTCCAGGTAAATGGCAGTAGTCACAAATCACGCTCCTTCTTTGATCAACAATGACAGGCTTCTTCATAGGTGTTACGCCACGTCGGTTCACCAAAATACCTCTGTGTACATGTGCTCGGTTCGGTGCAAATGCCGGCTTCCGCACTGCAGCTGCTTGCTGCTGCGTACTCCCAGCCTTCATAGATAGGCTCTGCTGCTCTCGGGCCGCTGTAAGTACTTATGAGAAAGTGGTCAAACCCAAGGATATAATCTGCCTCTGGATGTCCACATCCAAACTGCGTATGAACCTCCTTACCCTATCAGCATCGTTGGCAACCAAAGGTCCAGCGAATCTACTGAGCCGTGTCCACTCAGCTGCATGTACATCCACAGGTGCGCCGTTCTGCTTCAAACTGATAAACTTTTCTTCCATTTCCTCCCGTGCAGTCTGCGGGAAGAACTTCTCCAACAAACTCTTCGAAAAATCCGCCCAACTGATCGGCTTGGGCAAGCGGGTCTCTTCCACAAGCCACCACCAACTGGATGCGTACCACATCCACCCTCTTATCCTCTGGAATCTGTGCTGCAACGAGTAAATTCTCCGTATCAACCAGCCACTGCTCCGCTGACAACGGCTCTTCCAGGCCAGTAAAGACGGACGGACCAAGTCTCCGGAAATTCGCCACGGTACCCACACGATCGACTGGTCTGGCCACAACATTGTTCACAGACTGCTGGACGGTCCGCAAACCTTCCTGAAAAGCTTCGGCTTGCTGCTGGTTCAGCTCGGTCAGCCACTTCTGGTTCTCCAGCATCCCACGGATTACTCCAAGCATCACGGCTTCGTCAACACGCCTCTGGTACGTTTTCAGATTCTTTCCTGCCTTGTTCCTGAAATCAAAACACCAAAATGATTAGTATGATAATAGATTCAAAAAATAGATCAAGGATATGAATCAAGGCTAGAACTCCAAGTTACTCAAATAAAGTACCGCATTGTAACCATGCCGCGGTATATAGCTACAATCACATAACTCCACCCAAGTCGCCTAAGTTCTAGAGATAACCAATAGGAAACCAGGTTTCGAGTCGAGATGCAAAAGAGGTTTGCATATCGTTAAGGTAGAATCAGGAGGAAGTTAAGATTCAAAAATGGTAAGATGGTAAGGTGGCAGGACATGTTCCTAATTACGAGTATTCTGATTCGTGTATTGGGTCCAATACCCAACTACAAAAGAATCAAACCCGTTTAACCTAGATCCTATGGCTCTGATACCAAACAAACCCTGTCACACCCCGCTTCCCAGAGTACGGTAAAATAGGCACGTGACAGAGCCAACCATGCTACCTGTGGATAGAAAATATCCTTCCACAGTCACATTACGGCTATAGAGATATCAAGAACAATAATAAGCTATCTAACACATGTCCATAAGCCAGAATAAACGAGTCAAGAATAAAATAATACGGAAGCAAAAGATCCAATACAATAATAAGCTAGAATGTACGTCCCATAATGCGGGCTCACATCAGGAATGGAAATGCATAAATAAAACCAAATACTAACAAGTCCTCACTGCTCGGCCTGCTAACTGAAATACTCCTGCTCGGCCTATAGCAAAGGTAAAGAATCCGGGCCATGCAAAACCCAGACGTCAGTGCGTCATAATATCAAGCAATAATATAAACAGGGGGTAGTAAGACATGCAGGTATGAGTATGAACGGTAAAACAGGTATAACAGTAACATAAGTAAGGACAGTGCAGGGTAAGGCACAGGTGATGTGCAGTGAGTAATCTAAACTGGTCTACTGGGTTAACTACTCTCAAGTCTTTGAAATCAATTTGATGAATCATCGATATAACTCAATAGTATCCCGTGCGTGCCCGGGACCACGGTCAAGATTCTCGGGCTGAATCCGAGACGTGCCGCAAGGCAGTAAAAGGTAGTATGTAAAGATGAATGATGCCAGCAGTATCATCCCGGGGTTGGCCTAGCCTGTAAGACTGATCGATAAAGGTATCGAACTGTCGAGTTACAAGTCAGGTTTCATCATTGATTTCCGCATACCCCCAGGTTATGTGTTCAAGTCAGGTATTGATAAATCTGGAGCTAATGCCAATACAGGATCAAGCAATTACAGGTTTGTTTGAATAGACAACAGGAAATGTCCGTATGGACAACAGGTCATGATTGTTGGCATTAGTAACAATATCAATTAACAGGTCAAGCTGTGGTACATCAGGTCATGTCAGGTAGTGTACAGGGATCAAATCATGTCAAGTAGTACACATGTATGAAGTCGTGTCAAGTAGTGGTGTATCAATTCATGTCAGGGGGTGCACAAGTATCACGTGGGTGCTCATAATCAAACTGTAATAAGCATGGGTACACAAAATAAGTATGGGATACCAATATAACAATAAAATGGAATAATGTGATGTGGTAGGCAAATAGGTAAAATTCAAACATATGGTTGCACAGTTATCGATTAGGGTTACGTTTATAGTTCCAACACTAATTAGGATGCACTTTATTAAACATGGAATGTTAATATCACAGTATTATGTCTTAATATGATCTATGGATGCAATTATCTATATTCTAAATGAGATGGATGCACACGGGTATCCGAAACATTATAAAACTATAAAATAGTAATGTGGGATATACAACTAAGCAATATGTGATATAAATATTGGTATGGATGCATTGTAATATAATCTACTGTGTAACAAGATTAGTTTTCATGATCTAGATCTAAAATGATGCAAACGGATGCAAACGGAACATCGAAACGTTATAAAATGAAACATGGGGTACTAGATTTAAACTACAGGTATGATATATATTTAAATAGGTATAAAATGAATTATATAGCATGTATCAAGATTAACTTGCCTCGATGGATCAAGAAACGGGTGTGTACGGAACGTCTCACGTCGGCGAAATGTCGCGACGCGCGCACGGTACACGGAACGGTTCTAAACAATGCACAAAGGTGATCACACAAGTCAGGTACGACGTCTGGATCGTCGGGATCGTCGACGTCACGTCCAGCTCCGGCGAACTACCGTAGACAGAAAACAGATAAAGAAAAGAAAGAAAAGAAAGAAAAGAAAGAAAGAAGAAAAGGAGAGGAAGAAGGGATTGAGAAGAAGAGGAAGCTCACTGAGTTGCACAGAGGAGTCGTGAGGATGTCGACGAGGTCAACGGAGCTCCGGCGAAGCGACTGTGGTACACGGTGATCTGGGAGACGAGATGGTGGCGACGAGATCAACGGCGTCGATCAACTCCGGTGGTGAAGTGGTGTGTAGGGGGCTCGGGTTTGGGTTTTAGGTGTGTGCAGGGCTCAGGAAAGAGAGAGGAGATGTGGAGGTAAGGATGAGGGTGAGGAGGCGGCGATGGCGACGACGACGAGGTAGGCGAGGGGGCGAGGCAGCGGCTAGGGTTCGCGCAGGATCTCATGGGTTCAAAAGAAAATGAGGAGGGAGGAAGAAAATACAAAAATATATATATAGAGAGAGAGAGAGAAAGAGAGAGAATCGAGAGGAGAGAGAGAGGAGATCGAGAGGAGAGAGCGGGTGCAGTGAACAGTGAGGAGAAAGAGTTTGGGAGGTTTGTGGGAGAGAGTGAAAGAGATAGCGAGGAGAGAAAGAGAGAGGGAGAGAGAGGTGGGGGCCACGAATCAGAGGAATTGAGCTGGGGTTGCGCTGGAAATGCAGTTCGTTTTGATTTTAATTTTTAAAAATATTTAGTTGGCTGTAAAAAAATCTTAAGAACTGTTGAATAAATTTTTAAACGAATTTTAAAATTTTAAATAATTAGAATTTTGGCGGGATACAAAATATTCCAAAACGCGCCCGGGTCGGGTCTAAAAATTCAGATTTAAAATATGAAAAATATATGCGATTTTCAAAATTCAAAACGAATGCTCAGTTAACGAAAATGCATACCCCCAAGAACGGATGCACGTTCGTTCGCGTAGCCATCCGAACACGTCCGTTTCACTGAACGGGACGAGAACAAGATGCGCGGATGCTACCACGGGGTTAGGTGTATCATGCAGGCTATGATATGCAATTTTAAATTATTTTCTGTGACCTAAAAATGTTATGTGGTAAAATGTGCGATGTCAGATGAAATGCCAATATGCAGTATACACGAGATGCACGTGTCTATGTAATAAGTCAGGGTAATTTATAAATATGAATCAAACTGGTTCAAGCAAGCGGGTCGGGTCGAATGCAAAGTAAAATGTAAAATACCATTCACACCCAAAACACGATAAATCAAGAAAATACCACAGATAAGTAAATACGAGAACTGGAAATGGTATAAATGAACTAGGTTGTTACATTATGTCGGGACCCGGTTCTTGCTCACGGAGCAAAGTGCCACACGGAACAAAGTGCCACGCCAAGTGTCATGTTAAGTGGGCGGGGGCCACCTCTTGAATCCGTTGGGGCCACCTTTTGAGTCCGTAGGACCCACTGTAGAACAATGGGGAGTCTTCGGAATACATTCCGAAAAAGAGAAGATCTGTACTATAAATGGAATGATACCACTTCTCATTACGGAGGTGCCTTTTAAGTGAACCGGCACTACAGGAGCTTGAGAACTCCGTAGTTAAGCGTGCTCGAGCCAGTGAAGTTCTGGGATGGCCCCTGGTTAGGTCCGGTTCGCCCCGAAGGACAAAACCGTGCGGTTTCGGCCAGAGCGGACAATACTTTCTGTATTGGGGGTGGGGAGTGACAGAATGGTATCAGAGATAGTCCCTCAATAGTAGGTCTGTGGTTCGAGGACGAACCGTTGTTCAAAAGTGGGGAGAATGTCGGGACCCAGTTCTTGCTCACGGAGCAAAGTGGCACACGGAACAAAGTGCCACGCCAAGTGTCATGTTAAGTGGGCGGGGGACACCTCTTGAATCCGTGGGGGCCACCTCTTGAGTCCGTGGGACCCACTGTAGAACAATGAGGACTCTTCAGAATACATTCCGAAAGAGGGAAGATCTGTACTATAAATGGAATGATACCACTTCTCATTACAGAGGCGTATTTTAAGTGAACCGGCACTACAGGAGCTTGAGAACCCCGTAGTTAAGCGTGCTCAAGCCAGTGAAGTTCTGGGATGGGTGGCCTCCTGGGAAGTGGCCCCTGGTTGGGTTCGGTTCGTCCCGAAGGACAAAACCGTGCGGCTTCGGCCAGAGCGGACAATACTTTCTGTATTGGGGGTGGGGCGTGACAGTTAGGAGACCCGGTCTCAACTCCTTGAGATGGTCTCCCACTGGACTCTCGAACCCGGTTACTTGTGCTCCCCGCCTTGGGTCTATCCTAATGCGGAAAAGTAAATAATATACAACAGTGGTGACATCATCCTCAACCCGGAAGTGCCCCAATAAAAGAATATTACATACAGATTTTACATGAATGAAAATAAAAACTCTCATCTCACATAAAAAACCTGGCTATTTTTTCACAATGATCCAATAAATCATATCAATAGCAACACATGACATCACATATCATCAACGTAAGCAAATATGCATATCCCTAAACCTCATTGACATATAGCAACGAGATTGGGATACCCCACATATTACACTTACGGTTGCAGAAAAGAAACAGAAAACTGCAATGATTAGAATCCGCAATATCCTTAGACATCATAAACCCGGAATATCTTATATTCCGGATTTCATGCCTAACATGTAAAACTTGCATTTTAGTCTCAAATTGAAAACTCTTTTCAATTGGTTGTCCGATAATTCAACAAGATTCCCACCTAGGTGATCGCGTACAATACGCAATTGCGACGGAGTTTTGATCCGAATCAAAACTTCGTTGCAATCAATCAATTGAGACTAAACGGTTAGGTTTACTAACTAGTTTTCATAAAACTAATTAATCCGGATTCTAATAATTGTATCACACATCACAAACCTTGTAAAGAAACGCGACATTAGAATTCCGCACGCATTTAGAAAACTTAAATCAATTTTTCCAACACTTGAAAAAACAGTGAGCTAATAGTTTCAAAACCGATCGTTTTAAGCCAATCCGGGAGTCGAAACGAACTTGAAACCTGCCCGAAAATTTGTGGGGGCGAAGACCCACAAATTAACTCCGAGTTGGGGTCCTAGAGGGGGTACCCCACCCCCGAGGCCACCATGAGGTGGCCAGGGGGTGAAGCAGACCCGAAACTGCCTCAAGTGGGGCAGTTTCAGGTCCCCACCGCCAAGACCACCTTGTGGTGGTCTTGGGGAGTGGGCCCAGCCGTTCGGTCCCCCCCGGAGGGTCTCCGGGGTGCGCACGCTCCACCTCGCGGCTTCTCGGTTCAAACCGTGAGCCCGCGGGGTGTGCAAACAACTTAAAATATCAATTTCAGAACTGTTTTTTCAGCAGTTTTTGCGCGATAAAAATGGAGGATTTCTAACGTCGCTACAAGTAATCCTAATGTTCTAGCTTGGCTCTGATACCATGAAAGTCGACCTTAGCACCGTCAAGGGGTTCAAGAGGCATCAAGCATGCCAAATTTTAATTTTTCTAGGTGCTAAGCTAGACTAATAAGATCACTACTAGAATTTTTGGTTTTTTCCTTTGTGATGTGATAAAACTTAAGAGAAAGTTTAAGAGCATACAACCTTTGTAGTTCTTGTCCTTCTCTTCAAAAGCTCCGGGATGAAGTCCACACAACTCTTCAAGGCTCCTCTCCAAGTTGACTGAACATCCTTCGTGATCTTCACGCCAAAGACGATCCACCCGAAGTCCACAAGCACAAGATTTTCACTACACTAAACACTTTTAGTGTAGGAAACACACAACACCAAATTACTAGTTTGGTGTGGGATGATGAAGTAGGGGATAAGTAAAGCTCACTAAGGTCTCACAAGCTCAATGATCCACATCTCATGTGAGGGTTTTGAGCTTGGAAGTGAAGTGAAGAAAAATGTAGAGAGCAAGAGAAGAAAAGAGCTCTTGAAAAATGGCTAAGGCATGAACTATGAAGTAAGTATAGAATGAATAAAATGAATCATCTCTCTCCTCACTCATTCAAGCATGAAATAAAAATGCAATTAAAATTGCAACCATGCTTGAATAGTGAGTCAAGAATAATATAAAAACATATAAACCCATGCCTTGAACCATACCACAAATATCTCCACAATTTACACCTCATTTTTCTATTTTCTAAAAATAGAAAAACATGCCATGCTTCATATATATATATATATAAAGCAATTAGTGAGCTAATGATATTAGTTAAGATATAATTATATCACATATAATATATATCACATTATTAAATCAACACTTGATTCGATAATCCGGTTATATCACATATAACCTGACTGATAACAGATAACTGCCAGATTATAATACGGTATCACATACTCGTATTTAATCAGGCCCACACACATATCACATATGTGTCCTACTTCGTTTCGCTTGAACTAGTAAACTTCTGTGTGGGACTCTAAAAACTCGTCAATACGCCAGCAATAAGTGATGATCACATCAGTCACTTACAAGCCGTCAGCGGTACTAGCTGGACATAACGGCTACCCGGGTATTGAGCGATATGAAGATCAACAAGCAAGCTCGTCCATTCTCTCCATGAAGCCTATCAGTAACACTATCGTACAGTCCAGTCTCTTCATCTGATATGTCGCATATCATGTCTAGGGGTGGTAAACGTCATCCTCCAGTAACGTGATAAGTCATGCCGATGTCTGGCCTATAACGGTTTGAGAAACTACTGATAACTCTTATCAGTAAATCCTATCAGCAGCCCTGGCTAGGGACTTCCAATTATATCCAATCGAGTATAGCGCAATATCAACCCCCAATACCGGGAGAGACGAAACCCCTCCTATCGCTCACTGCTTCCATGTGACTCGGGACTGTACCCAAAATCCACCTGTTTGCACGACTCCTTTGAGCCGTGGTAGGGAGGAAATCAAAGCACAGTGGGAGCCACACAAGACTCTATGACGATCTCGGGTCTACAGACTAACCTGTACCAGGGTCACCAGAGCACTGCTATCTGACGATAGGTATACTACCAACTAGAAGTCCTCGGCGGGTCCGTTCAGTGTACCCATTCTCCAATGAGCACCTGTGTACAATCTTTGATGTCACACATCAATGGTTATGGGATCAACCATCACCCTCTAAGAGACAAGAAACGTACACACTAGTCTATTCTGGAATATTGATACCCTAATCTCGATATTCCCACAACTGGGAACTGATTAAAGGATGTACTTTTGGACCACCCTGGCCCCACTAGTATGATCTCATCATAGTCCTGGTAGTCAAGTACATATCCTAAGGGCTTTATCAACATGCGAGAGCAAGACAGTATAGAATACCAGTCAACATGTTAAGATAAAGAGTAACCAGATAGCATACTATCATGTCGAGTAAGAAAGTCATCTATATATATGTTCAAGCATCCACTATAATATACATCACATGTACAATAATGGACAATAATGGCCTCTGGGGCATACATATTCCTAACAACTTAGAGTAAAGTTGTTTACTTGTTAGTTATAACCTCTACTTAGATCCTTGGTTATGAGTTGCTTAGTACTTTAGGTATTTTAAAATTGCATGCTTGATGCCCTAGAAAACATAGTGAGGGTGCTACGGAACCTTTCACTGAGCACTAATTTTCTTTGGCACTCACATGTGAAACATGTGAGGCGCTCAGATATAGGCGTTGCCCAATCAGTGCTAAGCACTTAGTCATTTTGACTGAACATAGAGTGCTAAGCACTTTGAATGACACTAACATGGGAAGCACGTGAGTGCTAAACATTGATTTCGGGTTTTGTTTGTCCACCGCCCCCTTTACAGAAGTGCTAAGCACTTGGCTAGAGCACTGGTGCTCATGTGTGAAGCACGTGAAGAGCTAGATTTCAGGTTTCTTTTGGCTATAGTGCCCTCAAGGCAATTATCATAATCACGGACTTGTGATTATGATGATTGAGGCAGGACCTATACAGATAAAACAGTCTTACTCAAGATGATAGTATGTTATCTAGTTTGTCCTTATCATCATATACATGTTGATAGAGCCCATAGGATTCTTGTTTGACTTCCAGCATTATGATGGCGATCATATATGTGGGAGCTGGGGTCTATAAGCACATCCTTAAATGTCCTTAGTAGTAGGAGTATCGAGATCGGGCATCGATACTCCAGTATAGACTAGTGTATACTGATCGAGACCCCGACGAGGGACGGTGGCCATGTTTCACAAGCCATTGGTGTTAGTTTGTTCACCTAAGATAGTATGCAGGTGCTCATTGGGTTATGAGTACACTGGACGGACTCGCCGGGAACCTGCTAGTTGGTATTATACCTATTGTCAGATAGCAGTTCCCAGGTGACATGTGTACAGGTTAGGTTGGCGACCTGAGATCGTCATTTGTCTCGTGTGAGTTCCCACTGTACTTTGATTACTACCCTACCACGGCTCAAAGGATTCGTGCAAACAGGTTTTAGTTGGGTACAGTCCCAAGCCACATGGAGGTAGTGATCGGATCGTCGGGGATTCGTCTCTCCCGGTATTGGGGGTTGATACCGCGTTGTGTACGGGTGGCCATCACCATAAATCCATGGCCATGGTAAACGAGAATTACCGATCCAGGATTGATAGTTTCTCAGGAGGTGATGGGTATCATGCCGACACTAAATATCGCGTTGTTAGGGGTCTGACTTTATCCACCCCCTAGACTCGATATGCGATACTCTTAGACGAACAGACTGGATTGTATGGATATTGTCACTGTCAGGCTCAGTAGGGGTTCAGGATGAGTTTGCTCGTCGGCCTCCCTTTCGCTCAATACCTGGGTAGCCGTTACGTACAGCTAGTGCCGCTGACATGCTTGTGGTTAAACCCACTGCCAGCATATTGACGAGTCTTTAGAGTCCCACAAAGAGGGTTCTCACGGTTCAGGCGATATGGTGTACATGAGATATGTTGATACATACAGGTGTCCGATTAAATATGTGCACATGCTGCGCAGATTTTAATCGGACGGTTGATAATACTAGCGGTTTAGGATTAAGCGGGATTATTGAATCAGGTTTTGATTTAATAATTTACATATGTATTTATATATATGTATTCTAGTATTGTTGTTCGCTATTTATTTTCTCTCTTGGCTATTCGTATTTTTGTACGAATACGCGTATATGTATTTCGATACATGTACCGGGAAGTATTCCATATTTTATACGGAATAGCTTCTAGAAGGTGGCCACCTCATTTGTATGAATTTCCATTTATGGAAATTCATTTGTTTAACAAATGAGGTGGAGGGTGTGAGGTGGCACAAGCATGGGTTTGTGCATGGAACAAGGCATGTAGCAAGGTATGGTTGGCATTGTTTATTGTTTTAATTGTTTTATTGAAAATTGGAAATGATATTTTTTTGATGATGGGAGAGAGAAAGGGGGCCGGCCACTACTTGAGGGAGTGGGCTCATTTTTCATTTGGTTGATGATTTATTACATTACATTACACTAGCTCTCTCTCACTCTCTCATGCTTCAAAAAAGACTTAGCCAAATTTTCTTTGTTCATGCCAAAGTATCCTCATTCCATTCATCTTGTATGGATGCTCTCTTGAGCTCAAGGGTAGAGAGAAAAACATAGTGACACACTACTACACCTCAACTCTCCATCGCTAGCGACTTTGGAGCGTCGGTTACTTCGTTCGACGAGATTGGAGCTTGCGTCGTTTCCCTCGGGTGGATCATCAGAGATGAAGGAAGACCGGCAACCAAACCACATCAAGGAGCCGCTAGAAGCTTGGAATGAAGACCGAAGGACACGGATCAACTCGGTATAACGATTCTAACCTCTTAGTTAGTTTGCTAGATTAGGATTTAAGGTCGATCCGTAAATAGGGTAACGGTAGCGCCAGTTTAGAAAATTTTGTTCCGCATTTTGCCCGCGTTTAGATGGCCGGGGCACTGCCGCAACCCTTCATGGTATCAGAGCCACCCTTTAAACCCTTAGCAAACTAGTTTAGACATTGTTAATTCATCGAAATCGAATCGAAACCGAAACAGTGCACTGCAGATTTCTGTTCTCTGTTGTTTTTCAAAGTGTTCAAAAAAATTGTGCAAACAAGTGCAGAAGACTCATTGAGTGACCAGAAGACCATACCCCAAAATCGAACCCACCTGGCCGGAATTGGGCTGATCACCAATGAAGGAAATCCGGCGAGGCCGGTTTTGTTGGGGAGACTGGGGTTCAATTTTTGGGGTTTGGACTCTGGGAAATTATTGCAGTGGTATTGTTTATTTAGCCCATTTTTGATATTGTGTTATCTGTTGTTTGGGGGCTATTCGGGGCGTTTCAAAGTCGATGTTTTTAACACAGTTTAAACATTTACACAGTACTTACATTTATATCTGCGACCGTGTCACGCCCCGCTTCCCGGTATACGGCGAAGGGGACGCAACTGGTCCGCTACGTATTTACTGTGAAGTAAATATGCTAAGCGTATCTAAGCAATATAAAAATAATCACAAGAGACAAGAGATAAAAGTAACAACAACTTTATTTATTAACATTCTTTTGTACAATATATGAAAAGGAAATACAACTGAAGTAAAAACGATGCCAAAACAATGGCATAACAGGAAATTAAAGGTACTGAATGGAAATGTACAATGTTTAGAGCTCTGGGTCTTCGAGGACCTGATCCAAGTCTTCACTGGTGGGCTCGATCTCTGCTGTGTTCAGATCACCTGACGACATTCAAAGAAAAAAGAAATAGAATGTCGTCAGCGAACAGGTCGCTTGGTAAGTTCCAAAGTTAAGGGAGAAATAGAAAAGACAGAATAAAAATGCATCTTTTAAAGTTGTATAATATTATGGAATATTGTGTTAACGCTGTTGTTTGTACCTTGGTACAGAAGGATGGCAGTGTATACGAGAGGGGTCTCTATATGCTAGAGACCAGGGCAAACTGAAAGTACAAGGAACCGTTATTCCACGGTACAACAGCAACTGTTGGACATAGTGCCCTCAGAGTCAATTATTGGATCACAGGCACGTGATTGCAATGATTGAGGGAGGACCTATACCGGTAGGACAGTCTTACTCAAGATGATAGTATGCTATCTGGTTTATCTTTATCATCGTGTACTGTTTTAGGTGACATTACTGATCACTATTGCACGTTGATAGAGCCCCTAAGATTTTTGCTTGACTGCCAGCAGTATGATGGCGATCATATACGTGGGAGCTGGGGTCTATAAGCACATCCTTAAAAGGTCCCTAGTCGTGGGAGTTTCGAGACAGGGGATTGATACTCCAGAGTAGACTAGTGTATACAGTCGAGACCCCGACGAGGGGCGGTGGCCGATCTCACAAGCCACTGGTGTCAGTTGGTTCACCTAAGATGTATACAGGTGCTCATTGGGTTATGTGTACACCGGACAGGACTCGCCGGGAACATGCTAGTTGGTATTATACCTAGCGTCAGATAGCAGTTCCCTGGTGACATGTGTACAGGTTAGTTCATCGACCTGAGATCGTCATTTATCTCATGTGAGTTCCCACTGTACTTTGATTACTACCCTACCACGGCTCAAAGGAGTCGTGCAAACAGGTTTTAGTTGGGTACGGTCCCGAGCCACATGGAGGAAGTGAGCGGATCTGCAGGGGTTCGTCTCTCCCGGTATTGGGGGTGAGGTCGCGCTGTGTCTAGGAGAGCCATTACACGAAGTCCTTGGCTAAGGCAGGAGATTTACTGGTAGGTATTCCAGTAGTATCTCAGGGTGTTCTGGGCTATACTCCGACACGACTTGTACCGCTTTTGGGGATCTGACTTTTACCAACCCCCTAAGCCCGCTATGCGATGCTCATAGACGAACGGACCGGACTGTACGGATATTGTCACTGACAGGCTCAGTAGGGTGTTAGGATGAGTTCGCTCATCGACGTCCCTTTTGGTCAATACCTGGTAGCCTGTTATGTATGAATAATACCTCTGACGTGCTAGTGGTTAAATCCGCAGCCAAAATATTGACGAGTATTTAGAGTCCCCCACAAACAGTTTCTCAAGTTTCGGGAGAAACGCTGTAGAGGCCGTATGGATATATGGCAGGGTTCAATCATATACGTGCGGTATTGCACGGATTATGATCGGACGGATAATACTAGCGGGCTTTGGTTTAAGCCGGATTCTAGTATTGTACAGTGTAGATTTTGTCTCTTTGCATTTGTATTCGGTCGCAATACAAATGCGGGTATGTATATACAGTCGCGGGGTTTTCCTGTAATTTATTACGGGATCGATTTTTTGAAGTTGCCAGTTTGTATTTCGTTTCGGCCATTTTTCCTTTGTTCTTTCCTTGGCTGAATATTGATGGGAGGGGGTTATTTGCAAGTGTGCAAATTAGCAATATGGAGGGTTGTTTTTGTGATGATAGGTTCATGATGGTTCTAGCTTCCATTGACTTCTTTTTGTTCATCATTGCTTGCTATGATGGGTTGAGTGATCGGCTTTGGAGTTGGACTTTTTTGGTGTGACTTATTTTCTCATCATCACTCATTATTCTCCTTTGGATCATTGACCTTCCTCCTCTCTCCACATGATGGCCGGCCACACATTTGAAGGGGGCTGTCAAAATTTTTGGGGAGTGATTTTGTTCTCTTCATGCTTGCAAAGATTCCCTAGTTCATCACAAAAAGATCACATCTCCTTCTCCACTTCCAAACGGCAACTTCTCATAACCCCATGAGACATAGAATTCTACACTTAGCCTACAGCATTCTTAGACACGTCGGCTCGCCAACTTCATGCCCGAGTTGCCTCGGTCCAGAGGTGGGAGCCCGTAAAAAGAATCGGCGATGTGGTGCCCTTTCCGACGAGGAGATGAAGACCGGAGATTCCGCGAGGAGATCGGGATGGAGGCCGAGGACCGAAGGACACGGATCGCTCGGTATAGCATCACTACCCCTTTCTCTAGTTCGCTAGCATTAGGTTAATGGCCCGATCCGGGTTTACAAGTCCGCGGTAGCGCCGGTTTCTAGTTTTTAGAAAAGTTTTGTTTCCGCATTTTGGCCTCGGACTGACGGCCGCGGCGCTGCCGTGCACTTACATTGGTATCAGAGCCACGCTATTAACCTAATCTAGCTTGCTCTAACGTATTTACAAGTTCGATCGAACGGATTTTCTAAAAACCTCGTTTCCAAGTCCAGTTTCTGTCGATTTTATTTTGTGCTCCAAAAATTTTTCTGGGCATGTCAAAAAATCGTGTAAGGTTTTTTAAGCATTTTGTGAAAATTTGGTAGCTCGATGGCACTGTTCCACCGCGGAACCGCGGCCAAACCCATGCATTGGCCGCGGTTCCGCCGCCATTTTAACTCCTTGCTTCACCAAATTTCTACAGTAGCTATCTGACTTGGAAACAGGGTTTTTGGTATATTCTGTTTGGGCCCAGATTTATTTTGAGTGCTACAGTTGTGCTTGGGGCCCACTTCGGGAAATTTAGTCGATCGAAACTTTTAAACATGTTAGTTCACAGTATTTGCATTATATCTGCGACCGTGAATGTCACTTGATCGGTAAATCCTGTCTAACTGCTATAGCCCATTTAGACGGATTTGCGAACGTGACATTCACGTTGATATTTTGCGTTGTCCTGTGATGTTGCGGATTTGTCGTGGTGGATAGCCTGGATGCAATATTAGTACAGTTTGGTTGTATATGTACATTTGATATTGCGGGGCGAGCGTCCGACATGTGGACTGCCGTCACTGCCTGTTTGTATATTATTCTTTTGGGGCACGACCGGGCTGAGGTCGATGTACCCGTTGTATATATTTTACTTTCTGTACTAGGATTACCCCGCGGAGGGGTGCACGGATAGCCGGGTTCTAGAAGGCAACGGGCCCGCATCTCATGGCGTTGAGACGGAGGGGGCTTCACTCTAGAATTGGCGGGCTATTCGCCGCACTCGTAGGGGCTACAGGTTGACCCAAGGAGGGGTGCTCAAGTTACCGGATTCCGTGAAGTGCTGGGTGGTCCATTCACGTTGACTGAAGGGGGCTGCCTCGCTTCAGGTTTTGGCGGGTAACTTGCCGCACCCGTAGGGGTCTAGGATTTCATTGCACAGGCTATCCACACGACCAGGGGAACGTCGGGTTTCAGTAGCGGCTCTATGAAACCCGGGGATCCCAGATATCTGTATTGTTCTGTGATGCTGATTACATTTCTGTGATGTTGCATTTTATCACGCCTTGAGCGAATATTATATATTGATATATATACCAGTAGATGTTGTATATGTTTTGCATCCGCGCTAGTCCAGTCCCCGCTCTGTCGTTAGTTAAGTAACCTAACGGGTGATGACGGGACCCAGTGGCGAATGCGGATGGTATATACGTACATCGTATTTTCGTTCTTTATTGGTGTCATCAATTGATAGGACTGCATTGATTCGGATCAATGCAAGCTAAACAAACCTATTCTGATGTTGTTGGAACAATTTTTCAAAAAGCTGTTATTGCAAGGACGTTCTCTTTTGTTTTGCACAGTGGTATTCGGTTATGAATATCCAACACCTCAGTCGACGAGGCAAAGGCCGAGATCCCTTCACCGGGAGTGACCCCTTGGACAGAAGTTTGCGTCAGGGCAATAACTTCACTATAGTCGATTACTTTTGCTTTGCATCGTGGTATTCAGTTGGAATATCCTGCACCTCATTCTACGGGGAAAGAGCCGAGATCCCTTCACCGGGAGTGACCTCTTTAGCAAAGGTTTTCGTCACTATATTTTTATAAAAAGCTATCCGGTTCCTTCAACGATATCAAGTTCATTACGTTAAAGGTTTTTCGCCAAAAACCATTCGTAGCCCTCCGTCATTTCAGAAAGGTAGCACTTAGTATTCATACTATGTATGTTGGCCTACGTCAAGGCATAGTGTATGGTAGCTACTTCTTACTTTTCTGTTGCATAGATAGATGTGTTAGTTTGGGACAGTCGTACTACTATTTTAGCCTACGTCAAGGGTATGTGCGGGTGGGTTCAAATTAACCTGGATAATGACGGGTAGAACTTGACATGTGACTTATGATATGTTGGCCTACGTCAAGGTCATAAGAGCATGGGGTAAAAATCACATCGGGAGTTTCTAAAGAAACTGAAACTTGCCAGATATGCGCATACCTTCTGGAGTGTGATAACGCGAGTGGATTCCATCACGTTATCATGCGATGATAGTTGAATCCCAATTCCCACTGATGAGTTGGTTTACTCCTCGGGTGATCCCGACTAAATCTTCTTTCAGGTTTGGAGGAGAATTTGAGGATACAATGGGAGGTTTCCTGATTAGATAAAGTGATAACCATTCTGATCTAGGTTAGAGTGCACGCTGAGTATTTCTTTTCTCTCTCTCTTTGACAGCAACCATGACCCAACCCTTGACTATGACTCAGTGACCAAGTTAACCGAACCTTCTTAAACACTGACTTTTGGATTGTCAGAGTTGCATACCTCATTGCCACTCCTATTTTTACCCTTTTTCTCCAGAACACCCCGTATTACTACTAACGTCTACTTCCATTGAATAAAACCATCGTATGGTTATATACGAACTCGAAGGAACTTGTTCCAGATTCGAGGATGGTTTCTGGTTCTGGAGAAAACGAATAAGACTATTCAGTTGTCTTTTCCTTTTACCTTCTCTCAGATTGCGAGTACTCCTAGGATTAGGAGATAGTACACCTATTACGCTTATTGGATAGTCTTCTTCCAAACCATAGGCAGGTGCCGAACGGTGGGGAATGAAGAAAACCAATTCGCCTGACGATGGTGTACAGAAGGTAATAAGTTAAGACAAATAAAGGGATTAGTAAGAGGGCAAAGTAAATTGCGACTGCTATACACGACCAAACCAAATATTTCTTCACCAATCCTATATCACCTTTGTATTTCTCCAGGACACTCTGTATCACTACGAAGATCCACAGTTATTTGGATATTCCATCGTATGGTTATATACGAACTCGAAGGAACTTGTTCCAGTTCGGGGATGGATTCTGGTTCAGGAGAAATAGAGATAAGGTTTATTCAGGTGTCTTTTACTTTACCTTCTCTCGCGTTGCGAGTGCTCCTAGGATTAGAACAGTACACCCATTATGCTTATTGGATAGTCTTCTTCCAAACCATAGGCTGGTGCCGAACGGTAGGGAAGGAAGAAAACCATTTAGCCTAAGAGGGTGTATAGAAGGTAATGACTAAAGACATATGAAGGGAATTGGAGAGATGGCAAAGAAATATACGGTTACAGTTGTGAATCTGGATAATGGAAGAGGCATTACTAGGAATACCCTGATACCCCTACGAAACATTTCAATGTTTCAGTTTCACTGTGTACTGTTAATAGAAAACTGATTTCCCAATTAGACACTTGCTCCAGGGTATGTATTTACCAGGTATGATTCTCACATCTGTATGGTTTTATAGATGATGAGTGGGAGTAAGTTATTGGGAATTAGGTGATCATCCTCATTATATCGGAATTCGTTATAATTGGTGATATTTGAGGAAATCACCTGGGTTGTTTGCCGGACGGCAAATATTTGGTTTTGAATATCCGCTGTTATGCACCAATTTCAAATTGATATATCTGTACGTCTATTTTTATAGAGTGAGATATACCTTTTTGAAATTATGTCTATGACATTTACCTGTATCAGTTGATGGTTAGGTAAGGAGCATTAAACAGCGGTGTAATTCTTCTTAACCATAAGTACAGTTTTCAACCTACGACACACGAGGAATGAGTTATTAGACTCAGGGGATTTATATAGAGTATTGTATGTTGTCCAGTGTCCATTAGGACAGAGGGGTTGGTCCTCGTACTATATTCGGTTTACTTATGACTTCTCTAGTTTTTTGACAAGTGTTTCGTAGAAATACAAGGTCCAAGTTTTAAGAAGTTATAGGTATATGAATAAAGTAGAGAACCAGGTGTTGCAAGTATCGGGATTCTTCAAGGTGATCGAAGATGTAGATACTTGTGTATGGTATTCAGTTAATAGTAATGATTAAGAGAACTTGCTTCTCTTTCAGGTTACTCATAATTGGAAGCACTCCTAAGTTGAGTAATGCTGATCGGCCTCTCTCCATTTAGTTGACATGCACTGGAGACAGCTGCATGATTTGAATCTGGTTCAATTAAATCAGTGCCTCTGTTTCTGTATTGGATATAGAACAGTTCATATCTTAACGATGTTAAGGTACGGGGAGTTTTTCGACTTATGCTTAAAACCAGACTCTGGATAACTCAAGACACGTTTCTGTAATGGCTGTTTGTGGGTCGACCCAGGCTATGACGAGGGTTGACTTTCTACCATCTGGAAGATCAATAGTGATATTGTTCTTAACTCGCCACAGTTTTAATAAAATTGGATTTTTTCAGAAAACAGTAGTGGGAGTATGGTAGAACTGGAAGTGATTCCAGAACCGTAAAAGATTACTGAAAATTTGATAAGAACCTAAAGATTTAATCTGGTTTGACATTCCATTGGCCACTCCGCAGATATGGTAGGTAACCTCAGGCACCCGAGAGGTACTCCGGTATGCTCAAAGACGGTGACAGGGAGGTTCTTGTTTACCCATACTTGCCATTGCTGTTGTTCCAGACTATGAGACCCGGCAGGAGGATGAGTATAGCGTCGTTCTAAACAAGCTTTAGAAGTGCACGTGTATATGATTCTGCCAGAGGGTTGTCGTAGTCAGTGGGAGCAGCGGAAGCATTGGTGGACAAGTGGCTTATGTCTATTAAAAGACTAAAGCAGATGTAGCGGAGATAGATCATCTATTTCTGATGTGACAGTCATAGGTTTGACTTCATCAGAATAGGGGATGTATCTGTTAAGAAGGTAGTAGGGTGTGATGTCCTGGTATTTGGATGACATACACAGAGTAGGAAGTGAAATTCCTATACTACGGTCGGTTATACTTTGGTTGTCACACAGTGGTTTCTCCACAAAGGATATGAATATTATATCAGACATTCTGGTTACTAGATCTATGGTTTTAGATCTAGATTTAGGTAGTTTCCCAATCTGGGTACTTAAACAACATTCTAAAGGTGCTTTAGAATGGACGACTCCTGGCATGGTGGTGTACCTGCAGGTGATGGAGTCACCCTCTCTAAAGGTGTCTTACAGACTAAAGGGGAGAGGGATGTGCATGATCGGCATATCACTTGCTTTGGCAATTGAGTTGATCATGAGATGTCAAGTACCACACCAGATGTTGTTTTCTGAACGAGATGCAATAAGTTGATATTGATCCAATCCTGGAGAATCATTCGGAAGCAGTTTTAGAACATAAGTTGATGTTCTGGGGAAATGATAACGACATCCTCCTTCGGGAGACAGTTATCATTCCAGGCTTCCAAGTTGACCTGGATGACAGAGTGACTGTCAGAGTTATAGTTCTCTCTCTGACGAGGGGCAGTGTTTTGGACAAGTGATCCAAGCGGACACTGAGGGAGGCATTACGCAGGATACTGATTAAGTTCAGTTGACGATACAGTTTAAGAAGTTTGGATTTGGAGTTCATTTATGAACTAGGTCCCATCAGATATCCAGACATATTCTAAGACAGGTATTGCTCATTTCGGGAGATGAGTTTCTCCGCGAACTTGAGATCAAGAGAGACATAGAAAGAAATATCAGGGCGGATCCGCTCACTGAGGCTATTCCTCGAACACAATAGTTTCGCAAACGGGTTTTGTAAGACTGATTAGTAGAGGAGTTGGGTGTTCGGTATCACATGAGCTGTGAGTATGCGACATCGCAATAATTAGCCTTGAGTGCAAGTGGGAGATTGTTGGACATAGTGCCCTCAGAGTCAATTATTGGATCACAGGCACGTGATTGCAATGATTGAGGGAGGACCTATACCGGTAGGACAGTCTTACTCAAGATGATAGTATGCTATCTGGTTTATCTTTATCATCGTGTACTGTTTTAGGTAACAATACTGATCACTATTGCACGTTGATAGAGCCCCTAGGATTCTTGCTTGACTGCCAGCAGTATGATGGCGATCATATACGTGGGAGCTGGGGTCTATAAGCACATCCTTAAAAGGTCCCTAGTCGTGGGAGTTTCGAGACAGGGCATTGATACTCCAGAGTAGACTAGTGTATACAGTTGAAACCCCGACGAGGGGCGGTGGCCGGTCTCACAAGCCACTGGTGTCAGTTGGTTCACCTAATATGTATACAGGTGCTCATTGGGTTATGAGTACACCGGACAGTACTCGCCGGGAACATGCTAGTTGGTATTATACCTAGCGTCAGATTGCAGTTCCCTGGTGACATGTGTACAGGTTAGTTCATCGACCTGAGATCGTCATTTGTCTCGTGTGAGTTCCCACTGTACTTTGATTACTACCCTACCACAGCTCAAAGGAGTCGTGCAAACAGGTTTTAGTTGGGTACAATCCCGAGCCACATGGAGGCAGCGAGCGGATCTGCAGGGGTTCGTCTCTCCCGGTATTGGGGGTGAGGTCGCGCTGTGTCTAGGAAAGCCATTACACGAAGTCCTTGGCCAAGGCAGGAGATTTACTGGTAGGTATTCCAGTAGTATCTCAGGGTGTTTTGGGCTACACTCCGACACGACTTGTACCACTTTTGGGGGTCTGACTTTTACCAACCCCCTAGGCCCGCCAGGCGATGCTCATAGACGAACGGACCGGACTGTACGGATATTGTCACTGACAGGCTCAGTAGGGTGTTAGGATGAGTTCGCTCATCGACGTCCCTTTTGGTCAATACCTGATAGCCCGTTACGTATGGCTAATACCTCTGACGTGCTAGTGGTTAAATCCGCAGCCAAAATATTGACGAGTCTTTAGAGTCCCCCACAGACAGTTTCTCAAGTTTCGGGCGAAACGCTGTAGAGGCCGTATGGATATATGGCAGGGTTTGATCATATACGTGCGGTATTGCACGGATCATGATCGGACGGATAATACTAGCGGGCTTTGGTTTAAGCCAGATCCTAGTATTGTACAGTGTAGATTTTGTCTCTTTGCATTTGTATTCGGTCGCAATACAAATGCGGGTATGTATATACAGTCGCGGGGTTTTCCTGTAACTTATTACGGGATCGATTTTTTGAAGTTGCCAGTTTGTATTTCGTTTCGGCCATTTTTCCTTTGTTCTTCCCTTGGCTGAATATTGATGGGAGAGGGTTATTTGCAAGTGTGCAAATTAGCAATATGGAGGGTTGTTTTTGTGATGATAGGTTCATGATGGTTCTAGCTTCCATTGACTTCTTTTTGTTCATCATTGCTTGCTATGATGGGTTGAGTGATGGGCTTTGGAGTTGGACTTTTTTGGTGTGACTTATTTTCTCATCATCACTCATTATTCTCCTTTGCATTATTGACCTCCCTCCTCTCTCCACATGATGGCCGGCCACACATTTGAAGGGGGCTGTCAAAATTTTTGGGGAGTGATTTTGTTCTCTTCATGCTTGCAAAAGTTCCCTAGTTCATCACAAAAAGATCACATCTCCTTCTCCACTTCCAAACGACAACTTCTCATAACCCCATGAGACATAGAATTCTACACTTAGCCTACAGCATTCTTGGACACGTCGGCTCGCCAACTTCGTGCCCGAGTTGCCTCGGTCCAGAGGTGGGAGCCCGTAAAAAGAATCAACGATGTGGTGCCCTTTCTGACGAGGAGATGAAGACCGGAGATTCCGCGAGAAGATCGGGATGGAGGCCGAAGACCGAAGGACACGGATCGCTCGGTATAGTATTCTACCCAATCTCTAGTTAGCTAGTAGTAGCTTAATGGTCCGATCCAGGTTTATAGTCCGCGGTAGCGCCAGTTTCTGTTTAAAGAAAAGTTTTTGTTTCCGCATTTTGGCCTCGGACAGACGGCCGGGACGCTGCCGTGCACTTACAGCAACAGGATTCATGTTAGGTGTCTTAATCTTACTGTCTCGTGCCACTTTTAACACCTTCCGTACCAATCTACCCCTTAAACCCCGTAGTGTTTTGATTGTATTGTATAAGTTGTATAGTTGGATGACTGAGCGAAACCATGATATCAGTAACGGATGTAAAGGATGTAAACTGGAATCATGTAAATGGAAAGTATATCTATGGTTTGGTTCAGTCAAGTTGAATAGATTGATAACTGAATTCATGGATTCGTGTGTTCATATTGAAGTGTAATATTGTAGATTTATATGGTACTTGAATCATATTCAATTCGGATTATGATCAGACTCAAACCTGAATCAGACAGTAGAAAAAGTAATTGAAATCCTGAATTAAGTTTTGGTGTTATCGGTAACCGCTGCACATGGGCGGCAGGACTTGTGTCTTTTTCAAAGACGATTGCCGTATTGATAACAACGTTTGTTAGATTGTCTAGCTTAGATAGGCAAACACCCATATCTCCGGCTCCCTGAGGCTTAAGAGACTGGTTCCACTTAAACCTATATTTACTAAGGTCCTTATTGTAATTTATATAACTTGAGGCGGTTTTGTTGGGTTAGCCTAGCACCTCATGAAGGGTTTGGAAGCATCACATGAACCAAAGATTGAATTTTTAGGGTGCTAAGTTAACGAATATAAAATCGTTCCTAGAAAATTAGGGTTTCTAAAAACTTGCATATCATCTCATGAAAGAAAAGCTAGGGTTTGGAGAGTACAACCTTTGTAGCTCCCTACGCTAGACTTCTTGGCTACTTGGGGTTTGGAAAAGCTCCGCTTGAACTCCTCTAGGTCACCGATGATCCACCCGGAGTCCGCTTTGTCCAAGCTAGCAACTTCGCAAGATCAAGAATGAAAAACGAAGCTAACACTCTAAACAAGTGGGCAAGACTTGTGTAGAATGATGTTGTGGTGGCTTTTCTCACTTCAAAATCCTATCTTGATGAATGATTTGCTCTCTAGAAAATTCAAGAGAGCATGAGCTCAAGGTTGAAGAAGATGATGGATATTTTAGAAGAAGATAAGAATAACTCTTAAAGAGAAAAAGAAAAACATAAGAATATATATATTTTTCTTTCTCTCATCTCAAACCATGGTTAAAACAATATGGATATTTATTTCATTCTAGTTAAAAGAGAAGAGGAAGATAAATCATGGTTAAATGGTAGGTGAAAATGGTTAGGTCAAAAGAAGAGTGTAGAAGATAACCATTCATTCACCTTTTTCTCTTTTCTTTTGTTTTAACTTTAAATAGAAATAAATATCCATAATATAAACCATGGTGTGAGTCTTATATATCCACCATTTTCTATGTATAAACAACCATGATAGATGATGTATGTATGTATGTGTGCATGCACATCCATATGTGCATGAATCAATAAAGAATGCATACATGCATCCATACATCCATAAATACAAGAAAAGATTTCTAGTGAGAATCTAATGGTTAAATGATAAATCAACACTTGATTTATCAATCCGGCCATATCACATACGACCCTAACCAAAGCAAGCCGCCCGATCAATATACGGTATCCTATACGCGCATTTTAATCGGGTCCATGCGCATATCGCATACGCGCACCACAACGTTTCGCCTGGACTAGGTAACTCCATTTTGGGACTCTAAGACTCGTCAATACGCCGGCAGTGGGTGATGATCATATCAAGCACCCCCAAGCCGCAAGCGGTCAGCTAAACGTAACGGCCACCCGGGTATTGAGCGATCAGAAGAGAACAAGCGAACCTGCTACAACTCCCGTCGAGCCAACCGGCAACACTACCTTGCAGTCCGGTCTCCTCGTCTGATATGTCGCATATCAAGTCTAGGGGTGGTAAACGTCAGACCCCAATAACCGATAAGTCGTGCCGATGTGAGGCTCATAACGGGTCGAGAAACTACTGGTAACACTTACCAGTAAATCTCCAATCATCCCTGGCCAGGGACTTCCCTGTTACGGCCAATCGAGCACAGTGCAACATCAACCCCCAATACCGGGAGAGACGAAACCCCTCCTATCGCTCATTGCCTCCTTGTGACTCAGGACTGTACCCAAAAACCACCGTTTTGAACGCCCTCATGGACGTGGTAAGGTGGAAATCAAAGCACAGTGGGAATCACACAAGATTCTATGGCGATCTCGGGTCTACAGACTAACCTGCACAAGTGTCACCTGAGAACTGCCATCTGACGTGAGGTATAATACCATCTGGGAGTTCTCGGCGAGTCCGTCCAGTGTACCCAGTCTCCACTGAGCACCCGTATAGGATCTCTGATGTCAAACACTAATGGATATGGGATCATCCATTGCCCATCTCATGGGTCGAGAAGCGTATACGCTAGTTTACTCTGGTATATCGGTGCCCTGTCTCGATACACCCACGACTAGGGACCTTGAAGGATGTACTTATGGACTACCATGTCCCCACTAGTATGATCCGCATCATAGTCCAGGTAGTCAAGTACACATCCTAAGGGCTTTACCAACATATAACTATAAGACAGTATAAAGAGACTAGTATACATGTTAAGATAAAGAGTAACTAGATAGCATACTATCATATCGAGCAAGAAATTCATCTCTATATATGTCCAAGCATCCAATATAATATACATCATCTGTACAATACCGGCCTCTAGGGCATACATACAACTAACAGGTTTTATGTAAAAATAATTTTGTATGGTATTCAAAATACAACTCAAATATTTAATTATCATCTTTATGTACATACAATAATTTAATGATCAAGATAAATATGTATACATGTTCGAAGAGCATTAAATGAGTCAAGTATATTATTCGAGTAACTACCATAAACAATGCTGTAAAGAAATATTATGTACGACTAATTAATCAATTCGAACGAATGCGGAATATAAACAAAAATATGGCTCCATGTGTTTTTCATGCATGAGTTCCAGTTTCACCTAAATACGATTACCGGTTTGAGAGGTATATCTGTTTTCGTATCGTTGCGCAAAACAGATCAGAATCTGTTCAGCACCGTCATATATTTTTAAAACTCGGTTTGAGTTAATTTTTATCGGATTTCAGGTTACGAAGATTATTAGAAAATTATAGGTATTTCAATATAATTTTCCAAAACACCAAGATTTACATGATTTTGATTTCTGAAGCTCTAGTTATGATCATTTTAATATCAGCGTTTAAAACAAAAATTCAGATTTCTGGAAAGCAACTATATATTGTATTGCAAAGCCTATATCAGATTGTTTCATGCATTCCTAAGTAATACAATATACAGAAAATTATAGGTCTATCAATTGTGCATGTACACATCTAAATTTTGTCACAAACGGACATCGGGTGTTCGAGTTATGTCCAATTTAAAAACAGTGTGCGAATCGGAACAGATTCTGTCCAAATCCGCCACTTAATATTGTAACGCAGTTTTCTTTATCTTAGATGGGTTTACAGTAAAACTATATAAATAATAAAATCTAGATAATTCGATGTAGATATCAAAAACACCTGAATTTGCTCAATTTGGATACTGGTATACCAAGTTATGTGTCCTACAAGTCGACCGATAACTGCAGTTTTCTGTTTTACGATCAGTGAATAAAAACGATATAATTCCTAAACCGTTATGCGGTTCGATCTAAAATTTTTACAGCATATACAAAATAATATATTCTATCATATGTAAATTTCCTAAAATTTTCATAATTAAAAATTAATTTATAAAAAATATTTTAAAACTAAAGGTATTGATATGTCATATGTAAGAAATGAGAAAACCATGGTATTTATTCGTAACTTCAATTTTTTTTTTTACAAACTTTAAATAAAGTGATTTAAAATAAAACAACAAATATGCAATCATAATTGGTCACTATGAAATCTTAACATGTGAATTGAGAGTAATGAAAAAGACTTTACAAACTATATATGTGTGTATGTTTGTGTGTTCATTATTTATATATGTATCCATTTAATTATTTATTTAGGAACTATAATATGTCAAGGGAAGTTTTTCATGGCAATATAAAACATGAGAAATATAAAGAGAAAAAGAAAGAGATGGAGGGGAGGAAAGAGAGAAGGGACTTACATACACAAGCTGGTATTGTCACCGGGCTTGTCTATCCGCCGATAACCTCACGTTACTAGCGAGACCTTCTTGAAGACTTCTTCATGTTCTTCTTCTTGGAATCTAGGTGATGAGGGAGAAGTGAGAGATAGAAAAATGTGAGGAAGGAAAAGATAGAGGAGGACAATAAAGATAGTGTAATGGTGAATTATGTATAATAATATATGTATTCAACATGAGAATTAAAAGAGAAATGAAAGGTCACCATTCATTTTGAAAATGAAAGGTCTCATTTGTAGGTTATGAGAAAAATAAAAAATGATAAAAAATAATTGCAAGAATGGGGATTTGAACATGTGACTTATGGATTAACAATGCAAAGACTTAACCAATGAGCTACAATATTGTTCATGCACATATTTAATTAGAATTAAATATATGATGTTGCTTAAAAAGAAAGTGGGCTTTTTAGATGGGCTGTAGAGAATAAGAATAAAGGATTTGGGTTAAATATTTATGAAAGGAAAAATAAGAATGAGAAATTAAAATTTTAAATATAAGAAAAAGAAATTGTACCTAGAAAAATATACATAATAGATTGAGAAATAAAATAACAATAAATTTAGGAGAAAACGGAAAATACCAAGTACAAATAAATACGGTATATTATTGAAGAGGGATAATACAAATGTATAAAGATTTTGAGGTCGTTACAGACCGTGAATGTCATTTGATCGGTAAACTCGTCTAATTGCTATATGTCTTTTAGACGGGTTTGTGAACGTGACATTCACGTTGATGTTCTGTGTTGTGCTGTGATGTTGGTTGGATCGTCGTGGTGGATAGCAATGGTGCGATGTTAGTACAGTTTTATTTCATTTGTACATTTGATATTGCGGGGCGAGCGTCCGACATGTGGACTGCCGTCACTGCCAGTTTGTATATTATTCTTTCGAGGCACGATCGGGTTGAGGTCGATGTCACCCTTGTATATTATTTTTTTTTATGTACTAGGATTACCTCGCGATGGAGTGCACGAATAGCCGGGTTCTAGAGGGCAACTGGTCCGCATCTCATGGCGTTGGGACGGAGGGGACCTTACTCTAGAATTGGCGGGCTATTCGCTGCACTCGTAGGGGGTATAGGATGACCCAGGAGGGGTGCTCAAGTTACCGAATTCTGTGAAGTGCTGGGTGGTCCATTCACGTTGCTGAAGGGGGCTGCCTCACTTCTGATTTTGGCGGGTAACTTGCCGCGCTCGTAGGGGTCTAGGTTTCATTGCACATGCTATCCACACGACAGGGAACGTCGGGTCTCACTTGCGGCTCAAGTGAAACCCGGGGCTCCATATTATCCACCATTCCGTGTTGCTTTTATGATATTTCTGTGATGTTGCTTTATATCATGCCTGGGACGATTGTTATATATATTTATATATATACTAGTAGATGTTGTATATGTTTTGCACCCGTGCTAGCCCAGTCTCCGCTCTGTCGTTAGTTAAGTAACCTAACGGGTGATGACGGGACCCCGTGGCAAATGCGGATGGCATATACATACATTTTATTTTCGTTCTTTTCTGGTGTGATTAATTGATGGGACTGCATATATTCTTATCAATGCAAGGATAAAACAAACCTATATATGATGTTGTTGGAACCAAGTTTTTAAAAAACTGACATTACAGACGTTCTCTTTTGCTTTGCACAGTGGTATTCGGTTTGGAATATCCTGCACCTCATTCGACGAGGCAAGGGCCGAGATCCCTTCATCGGGAGTGACCCCTTGAGTAAAAGTTTGCGTCAACGTAATAACTTCACTATAGTCGATTACTTTTGCTTTGCACAGTGGTATTCAGTTTGGAATATCCTGCACCTCATTCGACGAGGCAAGGGCTGAGATCCATTCATCGGGAGTGACCCCTTGAGTAAAAGTTTGCGTCAACGTAATAACTTCACTATAGTCGATTACTTTTGCTTTGCATCGTGGTATTCAGTTTGGGATATCCTACACCCCATTCGACGAGGAAAGAGACAAGATCCCTTTACCGGGAGTGACCTCTTTAGCAAAAGTTTTCGCCACTATATATTTATAAAACCACTTGGATTCCTTCAACGATATCAAGTTCATTACGTTAAAGGTTTTTCGCCAAAAACAAGCCGTAGCCCTCCGTCATTTCGAATAAGTAGTGCATAGTATTCGTGCGGTGTTTGTTGGCCAAAGTCAAGGCATCATGTGCGGTAGCTGTGTGTTGCTTGTCCGTTGCATGGATATGCATTGGTTTAGGACAGTCGTACCACTTTGTTGGCCAAAGTCAAGGGTGTGTGCGGGTGGGTCTAAATCAATCAGGACAATGACGGGTAGAACTTGACTTGCGGGTTATGATTTGTTGGCCAAAGTCAAGGTCATAAACCGCTTGGGGTAAAAATCATATCGGGAGTTTCAAACATATAGGAAACTTGCCAGGCTTGCGCATACCTTCTGGAGTGTGGTGACTTGAGTGGCTTTCATCAAGTTATCATGCGATGATAGTGGATCCCTATTCCCACTGATGAGTAGGATTACTCCTCGGTTGATTCCGACTAATTCTCCTTTTGGGTTTGGAGGAGAATTCGAGGAAACAGTGGGAGCCATCCAGATTAGATAAAATGATTAACCATTCTGATTTAGGTTAGAGTGCACGCTGAGTGTTTCTTTTCTCTCTCTCTCTGGCTGCGACTATGACCCGACCCTTGACTAAAACTCATGAACCAAGTTAACCGAACCTTCATAAAAACACTTTGGCTTTTGGAATGTCACGGTGTCGCATATATCATTGCCACTTCTATATCACCTTTGCATTTCTACAGAACACCCCGTATTACTACGAACATCCACTTCCATTGGATAAATCCATCGTATAGTTACATACGAACTCGAAGGAACTTTTTCGAGGATGGATTCTGGTTCTGAAGAGATTGAATAGAATTATTCGGTTGTCTTTTCTCTTTACCTTCTCTCAGGTTGTGAGGGCTCCGAAGATTAGGAGAGGGTACACCTATTGAGCTTATTGGATAGTCTTCCTCCAGACCATAGGCAGGTGCCGAACGGTAAGGAAAGAAGAAAACCAATTAAGCTTAAGTGTGGTGTACAGAAGGTAATAAGTAAAGACATATAAAGGGATTAGAATAACGGCAAAGTAAATTGCGACTGCTATCATTCACGACAAAAAACCGTGTATACCCCTGCCACTCCTACATCCACTTTGCTTTTCTCCAGAACACTTCGTATCACTACAAATATCCACTTCCATTGGATAAATCCATCGTATAGTTACATACGAACTCGAAGGAACTTTTTCGAGGATGGATTCTGGTTCAGGAGAAAAAGAATAGGATTATTCAGATGTCTTTTCTCTTTACCTTCTCTCAGGTTGCGAGGGCTCCTAGGATTAGGAGAGTACACCTATTACACTTATTGGATAGTCTTCTTCCAAACCTTAGGCTGGTGCCGAAAGGTAGGGAATGAAGAAAACCAATTAGCGTAAAGGAGGTGTACAGAAGGTAATAGGTAAAGACATAATAAAGGGATTGGAGTGAGGGCAGGTAAGTATATGGTTACTGTCATGATTCAGGATAATGAAAGAGGCGTTACTAGGAATACCAGTTAACCCTTTTGAAACATTTTTGTTTCAGTTTTACTGTGCGATATTAATTGAAAACTGTTTTCCCAATAAGAATCTAACTCCAGGGTATGTATTTACCAGATCAGTTTCTCACATCTATATGTTATTACGGATGGTGAGTGGGAGCAAGATATTGGAAATTGGGTGATTAGATCCTCATTATATCGGAATTCGTTGTAATTGGTGATATTTGAGGAAATCATCTGGTTTTTGCCGGATGGCAAATATTTGGTTTTGAATATCCGTTGTTATGCACCTATTTCAAACTGATATATCTGTACATTTATTTTATAAAGTGAGATATAACTTTTTGATATTATGTCTGTGACATTTACCTATATCAGCTGGTGATTAGGTAAGGTGCATTCAACACCGGTGTAATTCTTCTTAACCATAGTACAGTTTTTCAACCTGCGACGCACAGAGTTTGAGTTATTGAACTCAGGGGACTTATACAAAATATTGTATGTTGTCCAGTGTCCATTAGGACAATGGGGTTGGTAACTGTATTCTGTTTACTCATAACTTCTCCGATCTTAGACATGTATTTCATTGAAATGCAAGGTTCAGATTTTGAGAAGTTATAGGTATAAGAATAAAGTAGAGAACCATTATTAGAAGTATAGGGATTCTTCGAAGTATTCGAAGATGTAGATACTTGTGTTTGGTATTTCGTTGATAGGAATGGTTTTGAGAACTTGCTTCTCTTTTGGGTTACTCATATATGGATGCACTCATAGATGAGTAATGCTGATTGTCCTCTTTCCATTTGGTTGATATGCACTGGAGACAGCTGCATGATTTTGAATCTGGTTCTAATTAAATTAGTGCATTTGTTTCTATATCAGATATATATAGAATCAATTTATATCTTGACGATGTTAAGGTATAAGGAGTTGTCCGGCTGATGCTTAAAACCAGAATCCGGATAAACTCGAGGCACGTTTCAGTAATGGCTGTTTATGGGTTATCCCGGGCTTTGACGAGGGTTAACTTTCTACCATCAGGAAGATCAATATTTATATTGTTCTTGACTCGCCACAGTTTTAGTACAATGGAGTTTTTCAGAAAACAAAAGTGGGAGTATGGTAGAACTGGAAGTTATTCCAGAACTACAAACGATTACTGGAAATTTAATAAAACCTAAGGATTCAATTGGATTTGATGTTCCATTAGCCACTCCGCAGATTTGGTAGGTAACCTCAGGCACCCGAGAGGTACTTCGGTCTTCTCAGAGACGGTGACAGGGAGGTTCTTGTTTACCCAGACGTGCCATTGCTGTTGTTCTAGACTATAAGACCCGGCAGGAGGATGAGTATAGCGTTATTCTAAACTAGCTTTAGAAGTGCACGTGTATATGACTCTGCCAGAGGGTTGTTGTAGTCAGTGAGAGCAGCGGAAGCATAGTAGGCAAGTAACTTATGTCTATTTATAGACTAAAGCATGTATAGCGGAAATAGATCATCTATTTTTGATGTGACAGTCATAGGTCTTGATCTCATCAGAATAGGAGATGGATCTGGTAAGAAGGTAGTAGAGAGTGATGTCCAGGTATTGGGATGACATGCACTTGGTAGGAAGTGATATTCCTGTACTACGATCGGTTATACTGTGGTTGTCATAAAGTTGTTTCTCCACATAGGATATGGATATAATATCAGGTTTTCTGGTTACTAGATCTATGGTTTTAGATCTAGATTTGGGAAATATCCTAATCTGGGTACTTTGACATTAAATGGACAACTCCTGGCATGGTGGTGTACCTGGAGGTGATGGAGTCACCCTCTCTAAAGGTGTCTTACAGACTTAAGGAGAGAGAGATCTGCATGATTAGCATATCACTTGCTTAGGCAATTGAGTTAATCATGAAATGTCAAGTACCACACCAGATATTGTATTTGCACTAGATGCAATAAGCAGATATATTAATCCAATCCTGGAGAAACATTAGGAAGCAGTTATTGAACATAAGTGAATGTTCTTGGGAAATGATTACGGCAGCCTCCTTCGGGAGACGGTTATCATTTCAGACTTCCAAGGTGACCTGGATGACAAAGTGACTGTCAGAGTTATAGTTTTCCCTCTTTTGAGGGACAGTATGTTGGACGGGTGGTCCAAGCGAATACTGAGAAAAGGCATGGCGCAGGATACTGATTAAATTCAGTGGACGATACAGTCTAAATAGTTTGCTGAATTTGGAGTTCATTTGAGAACTGGGTCCCATCATATATCCAGATAAATTCTAAGACAAATATTGCTCATTTCGGGAGATAGTTTTCTCCGCGAAGTTGAGATATAGAGAGATACAGAAAGAAACATTGGAGCGGATCCACTCATTGAGGCTATTTCTCGAACGCAATCATTTTCGCAAACGGGCTTTGCGAAACTGATTAGTACAGAAGTTGGGTGTTCGGTATCACACGGGCTATGAGTATGCGACATTGCAATAATTAGCCTTAAGTGCAAGTGGAAGATTGTTGGCTATAGTTTCCTCAAGGAAATTATCATAGTCGCGGACTTGTGATTATGATGATTGAGGCAGGACTGTTCCCCTCCGAAAGACGGCGCGACATGACGTCTTGCCTGAGATTCGGGGCAGATGCTAATTGGTGCTATCCGTCTACCTCTCCGAAGATGCCAAGTTGATTTATGGCACCATGTATCGAAGGTTTAAACGGATGCATCCGATGCAGCAGACTTCGTCAGATTCCCCCTCGCTTGAGGGGGTTTTTGATTGTGGGGACGCTCTTCCCTGCAGGTGCAAGCCTCTGCAGTTAATTACGCTACCGCATTGCGGTAACAACTTTCTCCTTCTCCAGACGATCACTTCGTGTCGTGGGTGTTTGTTTTGTGTTCGGTTGCCCGTGGATTGTATACGGAGACTGAGTTATGTCGTCGCCCGTAGGACGTGGATTAGTCCAAATCCGTATTTTCTTAGATTTGGGTTTGGGGTTTTGGTTTGAGGATACGTTAGCCATATTTGAGGCTAAGATCAACTCAAACGTTTGTTAAGGATTCGTTAGTCCAATTTGAGACTAAGATCAACTTAACGGGATCGTTTAGATCCGACAAAAGAGCAATTGGCTCTATTGTTCCAGTTTAGGGACATAGGGGTCCATTACATGTATGGCCGTCGGGACCCATCACCTCTCTGACGACGTTGAAGGATTACAACGACAGATGTTAGAGGAGTTCAGAGATGTACCCTTGAGCCAAAGTTGATTGAGGGATCTAGAGTCCAATTTAGGACTAAAGTCTGTTTGAAGTTTAAGGACACGTTAGCCATATTTGAGGCTAAGATCAACTTAAACGGGATCGTTTAGATCCGACAAAAGAGCATTTGGGCTCTATTGTTCCAGTTTAGGGACATGGTGGTCCATTGTCAGTTTAAGGACATGGTGGTCCAAGTTCCAGTTTAGGGACGTGGTGGTCCATGTTCCAGTTTAGGGACGTGGTGGTCCAAGTTCCAGTTTAGGGACATGGTAGTCCATCATTCCCGTTTTGGGGACAAATGTTAGTTTAAGGACGCATTAGTCCATGAGTTTAAGGACCCCACAGTCCGTATTAATGTGTGGTTGTCGGGACCCGTCACCTCTCTGAAGACGTTGAAGGATTACAACGACAAATATCAGAGGAGTTCAGAGATGTACCCTTGAACCAATGAGTTGGTTGAAAGAGCAGATGTGCTCAGTTCAAGATGATTTGAGGACTTATGGCTAGTTTTGGCTAAGTCCAATTATGTTTGAAATATTGGCCCTTTGGGCCATTAGACATTTGTCTGGGTTCAGCCCCTCGTCATTCAGCAGTGCTAAACAGAGGTTTGGGGGCTCTGACAACATTTTGTCTTTGATTTCCTCAATTTTGAGATTCATTTGGAGGAGGGCCTTTTGCCTCTGGAAAATTAGCCAATTTGGCTAAAAGTAGTGTTAAACACTAGAGAACAACAGTGTTAAACACTGGAGGTAAAACTCTCAAATTAGTGTTAAACACTACAAGGCAATCGGTGTTAAACACTGGAGATATAATCTTCAATTTAGTGTTAAACACTAGAAACAATCAGTGTTAAACACTGGAAATATAATCCCCAAATTAGTGTTAAACACTAAAGACAGAGGGGTCATGTGTGGACACGTGAGAGCGCCCAAAGGGGGGACCAGATGCCTTTTCTTCGTTCTGCAATTAAGTGTTAAACACTTTTTGTCTTATATTTTGAGCGTCACGTGTTGACACGTGATGTGAATTTATGCGCTGACTGTTAAAGCGTTTGCCAAGGGGTCACGTGGTAACACGTGAGAGCGCCTAAAGCCTTCATTTCCTTTGTTTTTTCTTTCTGCGTTTTGGGAGTCACGCGGGAGCACGTGAGGCATTGCCTCAAAGCTTCTTTTCTGTGGATCTTTACAGGGGTCACGTGGTAGCACGTGACTCTGGTTCTTTGCATGTTTGAAGATCTCTTTATCTTTTTAAGAGTCAAATCCTTCATAGGGTTAAACCCTAGCAATAACTTTAAAGGAATTAAATTCCCACTTTTCTTTTGAAGAATTATATTCTTAGATAGGGTTAAACCCTAATTTCTTTTCTGTAGGAATTAAATTCCCCATATATGTAAAGAATTAAATTCTGGCATAGGGTGAAACCCTAATTTCTTTTTTAAGGGAATTAAATTCCTGTGAGTTTGAGATAATTAAGTTCTCAATTAGCGTTAAACCCTAGTTCTGTCCATTTTGAAGGAATTAAATTCCTATAATATAGGGTTAAACCCTAATTTTATCTTAAAGGAATTAAATTCCTATAACTCTTGTGAGAATTAAATTCTCAAAACTCAATTCCTCCTCTATATTTTAGATCTGTATGGCAGGATCTCAACCCAATGAGAATTAAATTCTCAATTTATGGGAAGATGTGCACTTTGCAGATCTTCGACCAGAGAAAGAAATAAGTTCTTTTCTTTATAGAAGAGTTAAACTCTTTTGAGAATTAAATTCTCTTTTTGAAGTTTTGATTCCCTTTCTTTTCTCACCTAGGGTTTTCTTTGTTGAGAATTAAATTCTCCTGTAACGTTTTAAAAATAATTAAATAAATAATTAAATAAATAAAATCGTTTAAGTGAATTTTAGGATTTTCGATAAAGTAAAACGTATTTTTCATAAAACTAAACCGTAATTATTTTTCACTATAAATTTAAAAATACCTATTTTAATTATGTAATTACTAGTAAATAGTGTTTATTTATCCACTTATAAATTTTTTGTTTAATTAAATATTTTTCCTAAATTAATTATTTTAAATATTAACATAAGCTTTATTTATGCACTAAATTAGTGTAAATTTCAAATTTGAAGGGGTTTAATTTGTAAAAATGAACCATTGCATATTAGAATTTAGTGTTTATCATGCAAAATTTAGTTGCAAATTTTAACCATGTTTCTAGATTTTTCTTGAGTTGTTTAGAAAAGAAATAAAAGGAAAATTAATAAAAGGTTGAAAAGACATTAAAAGGTGATATTTTGGGGGAAACTTCTACATCATTCTTCACTCTTTTCTTTCTCTCCCTCACTTCCCTAATGTGTCCGGCCTCCTTCCCATGGCAGCCCCTCCATTTCCCCACTTGGTTTTTATTACAAAAAACATCAAAAAATCATCAAAATATTCAATAAAAATCCACAAAATCCTAATTATTTCCTACCCTTTATTCTTTGCTCATTTTTACATGTATTTTGGAGATGGAAAGCATGCATTTTGGAGGCTTATTTTCATGTTTGGATTTCTTGTGTGAAGGTATAAATCTTGTTCTTTTGAATTATTGTTATTTAATGTTTCATTCTAGTATAAATTGATTTAATGAATTAATTCTATTTCCAAGTTTTAAAAATTCAAGTTAGGGTTGTAAAATCAAGTTATGATTTTTATTAATTAATTAGGGTTATTATAACTAGTTTAACATTTTTAGAAGTGGAAATTCTTGTATGGATGATAGATTGTAAATTGCTTATCCAAAATTGTTAAATTAAACCATTTTTGCAAACTAGATTTCTATATATTGTATGTTTTGGTGAAATTAAATTCCAATTAACATTTGTAACACTATATTGTGGTCTTAAGAGGATATTAACTTGTTGGTGGAATGAAAAACTCAATTTATTTACTAGTTTTATTGATAATTGATAAATTGTGATAAAAATTGCTATTTTGCTAACTAGTTTTTGGAAATTCTTAAATAAATGAGGTTTAAAATCTAAATTATAGTTTCATTATATTATTATCATCTTGAATTGTAGTTTAGTAAGTTAATTCATGTAAAATCATATTTTGTTGTGATATT
Organism: Agapanthus africanus; assembly: GCA_030015575.1. Lineage (NCBI taxonomy): Eukaryota > Viridiplantae > Streptophyta > Magnoliopsida > Asparagales > Amaryllidaceae > Agapanthus > Agapanthus africanus. The sequence goes on from JASDDO010000029.1 coordinate 295,817,602, forward strand.
ATGAAATTTTGCTTGCAAAGTGTCGAAATGGATAAAATTGCAAACTAGAAATCTATTTTTATACAAATTAGTGTGAGAAAAATATGGTAATGGTTTCTATAATCTAGTTAGGTTATTTAATAAATAATATGACCATTGGTTTCATTTAAACCTCAAGTTTTGAAGTAAAACGGTAAATTGGCATTTTCGGGTTTTTCGAAATCGGGCGATTTGATGGATTTTAAGGTTTCGATGAATTAAATCATGTTTTATATTATAAGTAATGAGTTTTAAAACTATGATTTATTTGTTGATGTTTATCTCGATCCATCGGAGTTTGTACGCCGATATCGAGCGATAATTGGTTCTTTTGTGTGAACGAGACATAGGTTTTAACCTATGCGCGTTCCGTGCGTCGTTTTGACTTTTGTCCGTGATTCAGTCTACGATACTATATGTGTTTGCGTATAGGTACCCCTCATGTGGACTGCGGGCGATGAAGAAGAGGATGGCGACACCGTCTTCGGCAGACATGGACCAGGTGAGTAGATGTATATCTACGGGGGGAAGTCGGGTGGATGGCGTTTAGCACCCCCGCAAACGTAGAATAGGGATAGTACTTATTGCCATTAGGAAGCCAGACGTGACCTTAGAATTTCGGTGAGTAGGACCCTAGTAGTGACCCTAGGTTGGACTTGACTGATTTAGAAAGACCATAGCAGAGGATGAATATCTTGGAAGAGATTCGTAGGTTTTAGGTAGATACACACACACGCACACACTGAGACTAGACGTGGTGTATACGTGTATGTGTATATATATATAGGACTAGGGTAGGTATATATATATACACACACAATACGTATATGTGATACAAGGATATGATATGATACACGGGAACGAAACAATATAACTGGGCTTGATGCCGTGATTCTTGGTTATACAGTCGTATTAAAGTGTTAGCGGATCATTAGAGAATGAGATAATTAACAGGTATACATAAATTATAATGGGTGGTGATGATATTGAGGTACATGGGACTCTAAAATAGCACCCGGACTGTAACTTGTGACTGATCACGATAGGATATATGTATGACTTGATTACGACATCATATAGGTGTGACTTGATGATGATATGATATAAGTGTGACTTAATCATAATATGATATATATGACATGATATTTCTGAGGATAAATTAATGATGTATATTTATGATGGCAATGATATATGATTGATGTATGCGATTACAGTATAGCACCTTGATTATGACATGTGTTGATGATGATATTATACGAATGATGAGACACGTAGTTGATACTTGACCCGTACCCCGATATTGGGATGCCGTACGATGGATTTTACCGTACGAGACATAGATGTGATGATTGATCCGCACTCTTGTTTCGAGGAAATCGTACTACGTACGTGACGCTATTGAGGCTGGATCGCCGACTATTAGAGATATGGACTCAGACTTTAGGTGTACTCTTATTTCTTATCGAGTAGTTCTTAGGTTTAGTTCTTTAGGAGGTTAGATGGACACTAGTTAGGCTCGAGACATATAGTTGTAGTTATACTTGTATATCAAATGAGTGGTTATTGCACATATGTCTTTACATTCATACTATAATCATAATGTGCATGTTCATACATATGTTTCTATAATCAGCATAAAACTTTGCCTGTTAGGACACCAGCACCATTACCGATGATGCGCATATTCCACGCACACTTATTTGCCGGCTCACACACATCATTATCGGTAATTTCTATGTCACGTACACTTTAGATCATATTATCTTCTATTGATAGAATCAGCAAACAGCTAGATCGATATAATATTGTGATTACTCTCTGATGTTAGTCTAGACATGGCATTTATTACTTAGACATTCATGCATTCATATTTTCATGTTATCATGTAGTATTATGGGGCATATGCCGACACTTATCATATACTTACTCATGATTTTTTTTGGGATTTTGAATTTATATGAGATTTCTGGATTTCTGGGGAAAACCGCAAGAATACATAAAAACTTCTCTCTCTCTCCCCCTCTCTTTTTAAAACATAAGATGCGGTTTTCTCGTGATGTATGTGTCGTCCACCATGAGATTTCATGTTTTCTGTTGGATTTCGAGACCCGATTCGAGGAGTGGATGAACCGTCTCGGGTACATGGTGGGCCCGGTATGGTACCCCGGGGCAAGAAGATCGAGTTGTAGACGATGAGCCTGGCAGGGGAAGGCTACCTACCGGTGATATCTGGCGCGGCGGATATCCGGAGGATACCGACCGTTGTCGTGAGATTTGATGATATGGGCCGATCCGGACTGACGGAGCCCGAGGTATTGAGACTATGAGATATTGAGACTTGAGATTTACATGTTTTGTGTCGATACTTGACACGGATTTACATGGATTTCATCGTTGATATTTCAGATTTCTATACACATTTTACCAGGATAAAAGCTAAAGATTTCTTATACAGATATATCTAGATTTCAGGATTGGTTATTTTACATTCATGGTGCACGCATACTCATTCACATGACATAGTACTATATGAGGCACTGACACGAGCACGGAGCTTTGCACTTACACGTAGCTTATTATCATGTCTTACTAGCTGATTAGTATTATATTAGTATATTATTATGACCTAGGACAGCGTCGTGCATTCGATTTCTTTTTGCAGATATCTTCTACTCACGAGTTGGCAACTCATCCCCGTTGTGCCAAATTTTATTACAGGTTGATGTACAAGGTTCCTTGGCAGATTGCTGGCACATGATTTCTTTCCGGGTGATTTGCACGGTAGGTTGGTTCATTTGTATCTGGACCGCCGTTGTATTTTTATTATTTCATTTGTATCTAGAAAGCTCCATCAACCAAACTTGTATTACTTGATAGTTTACTGGATCAGTTGTTTATTTCGACCTTAGAGTCGCGCTTGTATTATTATGGTATCTGGTGGATTTGTTTTCTTTTGAGCTTTGAGGCTCGCCCTTTGGCGTTGTATATTATTGTGCTTGTTGTGGTTGTTTCCGCCTATTGGCGTTGAGCTAGCTCCCGTTGGGGATGCTTTTTATTGGTTATATGTATTCATTCTTGTTTGTACCCGTTTGGGGCCAGTTTTTACAAAGGAGACTCTGCCGAAATTTTTGAGAAATTGGATGTTGCTTTTAAACTTGTTTATTTCATGTTTTCCTTTACTTCTTCTTCTTTTATGGTTTAGATTTCTGGGCTTCGGCTTACTTAGATTACGTTGCGCCTCTAGACGCTTCGTAATCTAAGTGCCGGTCACGTTCCGTACTTTCGGGTCATGACATCTCCTCTCTTTTCTTCCCTCTTGAGAATTAAATTCTCCTCTCTCTGTTTTTCTCTCCAAAAAGGGTCCCTCCTCTTCTTTTCTTGGCTCATATTTATAGGAGAAGGAAAAGAATCAATTTGTTTAGCAAATCTTTTATTGAAAGATTTGATTTATTTTCATATTTAATATGAGCCTTTAGATCATTCAGTGAATTTTATTCACCGTTGGATTTTAAATCCAAAGATATTCTGTTTGTTATTTCGGTGAGATTTGGGGGAAATCTTTCCTTGTCCAAGATTTTTCCATAAATTGGTGATTTTTAATCACCCTTGGATCTTTAATCCAACGGTCCCCATAATCCTTTTCCATTTGGAAAAATTTAGAAGCTTTTAGAATTTTAATTCTATTTCGAAAGATTTTAGAGAAATTTAGAATTTTAATTCTATTAAACTGTAAGGCTTTCAAAACCTGTCACGTGCTGGCACGTAACCCTTGGTCACGTGTGAGCACGTGACCCCCAAATTGGTTCTTTTAACAGCCGCTTGTTTATGTTGTTGTTTTAATGATCACGTGTCAACACGTGACCATTGGTCACGTGTGAGCACGTGATACCTCATTGAGGTAACTTCTGATTTTTAATCAGGGAACAGATTTTAGAATTTAATTCTATTCATTATTTTAGAGGCCTTAAGAGCCCATCACGTGTCTGCACGTGACCCATGGTCACGTGTGAGCACGTGATGCCCTATTGGGGTCTTTTCTGAGTTTTTATTATATCTTTTAACTCCTCCAGCGGGTTCTTAAAGGTCCATCACGTGTGGACACGTGATATCTCATAACTTTTGATCCCGGATGAATTATGAGGCCCATAATATATCAAATCGAAGGGTTTTTCGAGATGCTTCCAATACCATCAGAATTTAATAATTTCTCTTTCGGGAGTTTATCAAAATATAGGCCGGAAGATACTGGTTCGCATTTCTTTAAGCGTATCACTGCCATTTGATACCTTGGACTCCTTTGCGTAGAAATTTTTGGCGGGAACAAGGACCTATACCGATAAAACAGTCTTACTCAAGATGATAGTATGCTATCTAGTTTGTCTTTATCATCATGTACATGTTGATAGAACCCATAGGATTCTTGTTTGACTGCCAGCATTATGATGGCGATCATATATGTGGGAGCTGGGGTCTATAAGCACATCCTTAAATGTCCATAGTCGTAGGAGTATCGAGACCGGGCATCGATACTCCAGTATAGACTAGTGTATACTGATCGAGACCCCGACGAGGGGCGGTGGCCAGGTCTCACAAGCCATTGGTGTTAGTTTGTTCACCTAAGATAGTATGCAGGTGCTCATTGGGTTATGAGTACACTGGACGGACTCGCCGGGAACCTGCTATTTGGTATTATACCTATTGTCAGATAGCAGTTCCCAGGTGACATGTGTACAGGTTAGTTTGGCGACCTGAGATCGTCATTTGTCTCGTGTGAGTTCCCACTGTACTTTGATTACTACCCTACCACGGCTCAAAGGAGTCGTGCAAACAGGTTTTAGTTGGGTACAGTCCCGAGCCACATGGAGGCAGTGATCGGATTGTCGGGGATTCGTCTCTCCCGGTATTGAGGGTTGATGTCGCGTTGTGTACGGGTGGCCATCACCACAAATCCATGGCCATGGTAAACGAGAATTACCGATCCAGGATTGATAGTTTCTCAGGAGGTGATGGGTATCATGCCGACACTAAATATCGCGTTGTTAGGGGTCTGACTTTATCCACCCCCTAGACTCGATATGCGATACTCTTAGACGAACAGACCGGACTGTATGGATATTGTCACTGTCAGGCTCAGTAGGGGTTCACGATGAGTTTGCTCGTCGGCCTCCCTTTCGCTCAATACCTGTATAGCCGTTACGTACAGGTAGTGCCGCTGACGTGCTTGTGGTTAAACCCACTGCCGGCGTATTGACGAGTCTTTAGAGTCCCACACAGAGGGTTTTCACGGTTCAGGCGATATGGTGTACATGAGGTATGTTGATACATACAGGTGTCCGATTAAATATGTGCACATGCTGCGCAGACTTTAATCGGACGGTTGATAATACTAGCGGTTTAGGATTAAGCGGGATTATTGAATCAGATTTTGATTTAATAATTTACATATGTATTTATATATATATATATATATATATATATATATATATATATATATATTCTAGTATTATTGTTCGCTATTTATTTTCTTTCTTGGCTATTCGTATTTTTGTACGAATACGCGTATATGTATTTCGATACATGTACCGGGAAGTATTCCATATTTTATACGGAATAGCTTCTAGAAGGTGGCCACCTCATTTGTATGAATTTCCATTTATGGAAATTCATTTGTTTAACAAATGAGGTGGAGGGTGTGAGGTGGCACAAGCATGGGTTTGTGCATGGAACAAGGCATGTAGCAAAATATGGTTGGCATTTTTTACTGTTTTAATTGTTTTATTGAAAATTGGAAATGATATTTTTTTGATGATGGGAGAGAGAGAGGGGGCCGGCCACTACTTGAGGGAGTGGGCTCATTTTTCATTTGGTTGATGATTTATTACATTACATTACACTAGCTCTCTCTCACTCTCTCATACTTCAAAAAAGACTTAGCCAAATTTCCTTTGTTCATGCCAAAAGTATCCTCACTCCATTCATCTTGTATGGATGCTCTCTTGAGCTCAAGGGTAGAGAGAAAAACATAGTGACATACCACTACATCTCGACTCTCCATCGCTAGCGACTTTGGAGCGTCGGTTATCTCGTTCGACGAGGTTGGAGCTTGCGCCGTTTCCCTCGGGTGGATCATCGGAGATGAAGGAAGACCGGCAACCAAACCACATCAAGGAGCCGCTAGGAGCTTGGATTGAAGACCGAAGGACATGGATCAACTCGGTATAACGATTCTAACATCTTAGTTAGTTTGCTAGATTAGAGTTTAAGGTCGATCCGTAAATAGGGTAACGGTAGCGCCAGTTTAGAAAATTTTGTTCCGCATTTTGGCCGCGTTTAGACGGCCGGGGCACTGCCTCAACCCTTCAGTTTCCAAGAATGTTTCACATGTATTTCACATAACTACTTTATTTTTGGGGAGTTGGGCTACTTTATTTGGTGACTGCTCAAATGAGTTTTTTTTCTTTTTTCTTTTGGACGCTCACGTGGGAAGCACGTGAGGCGCTATAACGCTTCTTTTGTTTGTTTCAGGCGCTTACGTGAGAAACGCGTGAGGCACTACAATAGTGCTGAGAACTAATTTTCTCACGTGTGTTTCACGTGAGACGCCAAGTTCTTATTTATAGAGATATTAGTCTTTGTTAATGACATTTTGGTCATTGATGATCATCAAGATTTCTGTTTTGAAGATCTTGGATCATTTTTTCATTTAATTGGAGAACTAGGTTCTTCCTTTATTATTATTTTTCTATAAGAACTAAGTTCTTTATGTAGGGTTAAACCCAAATTTTGGAGGAATTAAATTCCCAGAGCATGTATTCTTTTCTTTTTCTTTCTTTTTAACCTAGCTCTTTTCTGAATCCTTGATTCTCAGGAACAAGATCTTTCAGATGAGAATTAAATTCTCAACTTGTGGGAGACTTGTCTTAAGGATCTTTGATCCAGAGGAAGAATTAAGTTCTTTGAGAAAAGTTAAACCCTTATATAGGTAAAAAGAGATATTTTGATCTCTGTGTTTCTTTACCTAGGGTTTTTGAGGAGGAAATTCTTCTTCTTTGAGAATTAAATTCTCTATTCTTTTCTTTTAGAACTCACTGTATTTTGGCAGAAGCTTGTAGGGGGATTTTTCTATATGAGACTTAAAGTCTCGGGTCCTTTATATAGTGGAGGCAAGTTCGTTAATTAATTTTGAGAAGATCTCTCATTGAGAGATTCCAATTGATTTAATTGGACTCAAGATTGATTTGGGGAATTTTACCCACCATTGGATTTTTGATCCAAGCGTTTCTGTCTTACAGAATATGTTTTCCTATTTTAACAAGATCGGGGGAATATTCCCCCATATAAAGAATTTTACTCTATTGAACGGTGGTATTTTTATCACCATTGGATTTTTAATCTAAAGGTGCTCGGTTTAACAGAGCACAATCTTTCTATGTTTAGAAAGATATAGGAAATATTTTCCATGTCATTGGATTTTTGCTCCACCAACTTTCTGTTTAACAGAAAATATCCTTCGCAATAGAATTTAATTTTATGCTTAATCACCATCGGATCTTTGATCCAACGGTTCCTTATTTAACAGAGAGAATCTTTCTCTTTTAGAAAAATCCAGGGAAGTATTTCCAAAGAGTAGAATTTAATTCTACGTAAGGAGGTGCCCTCACGTGTTTAACACATGAGGCTTATTTAGCTTCTCTGATTTGGCACCCATATGCTTTGCATATGGACGTTCATGTGTTTAACACGTGAAGCCAATTTGGCCTTTGGCTATTTACTCTTAATACTCATATGTTTTGCATACAAAAAATAGAATTTAATTCTATGCATAGAGTTTAACTCTATCTGAAGCTAATGCTTCAAAAGGGTATTCCCACGTGTTTAACACGTGATCCCTAGTGAAGATGCATATGGGCACTCATGTGTTTAACACGTGAGACCAATTTGGCCTTTGGCTATTTACTCTTAATACTCATATGTTTTGCATACAAAAAATAGAATTTAATTCTATGCATAGAGTTTAACTCTATCTGAAGCTAATGCTTCAAAAGGGCATTCCCACGTGTTTAACACGTGATCCCTAGTGAAGATTTTCCTTTATGCTTATGGGCGCTCACGTGTTTAACATGTGAGGCCCATTTAGCATTTAGTTGTTTGATTGCAGCGCCTATATGCTTTGCATATACACGCTCACGTGTTTAACATGTGAGGCTTATTTAGCCTATTAGTTGTTTGATTGCAGCGCTTATATGCTTTGCATATCGAACACGTGAGGCTTATTTAGCCTATAGTTGTTTGATTGCAGCGCCTATATGCTTTGCATATAGACACTAACGTGTTTAACACGTGTGGGTTGAGTCGTGGGGAATTTTCTCCCTTTTTTCTCTTTTATGAGGGAACAGAGCCGATATGGCCCAGGACCAATTCGAGAAACTACTGATCTAACTATCAGTAAATCTCATTTGCCTTGGCCAATGTCTTTTGGTGCTGGCCAACCGAACATAGTGCGACATCTACTCCCTATATCGGGAGAAACAAATCCCTAACAATCGCTCACTGCCTCCATTTGGCTCGAGACTGTACCCAATTAAAACATATTTGCACGACTCAGTAAAGCTTTGGTAGAGCAGTAATCTAAGTACAGTGGGAAATCACACGAGACAAATAACGATCTCAGGTCTAAAGATTAACATGTACTCATGTCACCTGAGAACTGCTATCTAACGATAGGTATAATACCATTTAGAAGTTCTCGGCGAGTCCGTCCAGTGTACTCACCCCCAGGAAGCACATGTATACGATCTTAGGTACCACACACCAATAGCTATGGTACCAATCATTGTCCCTCGTCGGGATCTAGAAACGTATACACCAATCTACTTCGGAATATCGATACCCAGTTTCAATACTCCCACGACTGAGGACATTTAAGGATGTGCTTATGGACTGCCCAACCCCCCATATGTATGATCGTCATCATAACGTTGGTAGTCAAGCAATAATCCTACGGGCTTTATCAATATATATTAGCGATACGTAATAATAAGTAAAATATATACACATATTAAGATTAAGACAAACTAAATAGCATACTATTATATCGTGCAAGATTGTCATGTATATACATATGTCCAAGCATCCACTATATATATACAATAATGACATCTAGGGTATACATATCCAACACAATTGACATATGATATCAAAATTCCTCTTGATTCTAAGCTTTCGATTCTTATTCGAGATGGCGAATGATTTCTACCTCGTTCTACATCACAACGAGTAAATGACGCAAGGATATTGATTCGTTTGATTAATATTGATGGTTCTATCAACGACGATACTTTATTTTGGAAACCTTCTTATTTCGAAATATTCACCGCAAAGTCGGCAAAAGCATCGCTTTTACCACAACCCTCCCTGATATATTCTTGGGCTAAATTTGTTTGGTTTCACAAATTCATTTCAAAAAACTCGTTTTGTTTATGTCAAGCCTTTCTTGGAAAATTGAAAACTCTCGATCTACTTCAAGCTGGAGGTATCGGTGAAAGAGAACAATACATTTTATTCAAATCTGAATACGAAAGTCATACGCATCTATTTTTTGAGTGTGAATTCTTAAGTTGGGTGCTCCGAGCATCATCAGCACATTGTAAACTTTCCAATCCATTATCTAACTTTCATAACATCATAAATTTCATCCAATTGAATGTCTAAGAAATCAATCGAAGCGCTTCTTCATCTGATGATTGCAAATATTGTTTGGCATGTTTAGAAAGAACGGAATTATAGAACTTTTAGATCTCAATATAGATCCAAAGAGATTGTATTTCAAGATGTTGTCTCTGATACTCTAATGATACTTCTATTAGAGTAGCTAAGTTCTTTGATGCTACGAATCTTGGTGGTGGGCAAATTGCTCGAAATTGGAGTGCACCATCTTCTCTTTTACAAGTTCAATCTGAAACTATTGTCTTGTAATAGCCTTGATCTTGTTTTTATGTATTTAATTTTCTTTACGTAACTTTTTTATCTTATATATATATAATTTTCAAAATTTGGCTTTTTGCCCTTGCCTATGGCCCACAGAAAATGAGACTGAGAGCAGCTTAGTCCGTATAACTTTCCTTTCCCAAGTTTCCTCTCCAAGTGAGATCATTGGTTCAATCCAGGGGCCGATTCCCCAAAATAAAATCTATACACAGCATGATCAACGACAAAAGCAGCGGCACAAACCCTCAAATCGCTAAACTGATAAATAATGCTTTGCTTGGATCGTACATTGAGATCCACAAGAGAACAAAATATAAACCAACATAGAAAAATGTTAAAATTGGAGGCAAAAGAGAATGAAAAATAATCAACTTCTTCTCCCACAGGTCTTCTAACCTGTACATACACATCATACAGTGGACTCCCTAATTTCTCTTTCGTGCATAAAGAATAAACTTGAATTCAAACATCTGTGCACTACAGCCACCCTATATCCCCCCACCATCCTCTTCTTCTTTATCAACCAACCAGCCCAATGAATATGACTGATGACGGTTAACACATGGGCCCCACCAACCCATTTTAAATACTTATAATAAGTTAAAAGAAGAGAAAATAATAGAGTTCCTAAAACATCAAGAGACATCGACGAAGCCGAGGTGGTTGTCATCGTCGTCAATCAGAAGTATATCAGCAGGGTCGCCGAACCACAACCTCCCGTCTCTCCACTTAAAACGGATCCTCAGCTTCCCGTTCGCATCGACCCCCATTACTTTCCCTCTACTCGAACAAGTCTCCATTGCCCAACCCCACCTCGGCGTCACAAGCCCAGGCCTGATCCTCACTCTATCTCCAACCCTAAAAGCCCTCACCTTCTCTACCTCCCACTCTTTACACACCCACAGCCTCTCCGTGAAGCAAAACGCCACCCAAAGCTCGCTTTCCTCTTTCCTGTGAACCGCTCCGATACTTGAGGGGCCCACATCCCCCCATTGATAGGTTGGGGTCGAAACCGATACCCTAACCCTAACCCAATCTCCCACCCAAACTTCTTCCTCCACCACAACCCTCTCCGCTTCTGCTGGGTCGATCATCCACGCTTTCGACCCAGCAGGCGTAAATATCCTCAATTTTCCGTCTGCGTCAATAGATGATATCCTTCCTATGCTATTATGTGTATGACCTGACCACCCAAACCTTGGGAGCTTCACATTTTGCTTTATTCTCACTTGTTGCCCTACCACGAGCTTGTTATCATCACCCACTATCTCTATATCACAAGCAGGCCCCACCCACCTGCCCTGCTCACCGCAGAAGGACACATGTATCATTCCGTCCCATACACTGTCTCCTTCATCGCTATACCCGATACCATAGACAACACCAATGCTTTTCCCGGGCTTTAAAGATTTCCAAGGATCGGCTGTCTTTAAGCCTCACCCATTCTCCGACCTCGAACATCTCTTCTTCCTTCTCAAGGTCTGCGGGGTCCGCTTTCCATAGCCCAGGCACATTAGAAAATGCGACCCGCAATTCTCCGTCACCGTTGACGCCAGTTACGACGCCTCTTGAATCTGGCCGGGCATCCCTCCATCCCCATCTCGGCTCGGTCAATCCAGGGCGAAAATGCATGTGTTGTCCAATTTTGAAGGATGGGACCTTTTCAACGTCCATGTAGTGGGCCATCCACTTGCCTTTTCTTGAACATCCGGCTAATTCGAGGTACCCAGAATCTTGTATGCTTTGGACCACAGCTAGGGTTTCTTTCCCGATGTTGTTGTTCCAATCATACGAGGGGCAGGCCCCGCCGAGGCTGCTGGGCTTGAGGCAGACCCAGTCTCCGACTTCGAAACCAGAGAGCCGCTCTGCGTCGCCTGGAGCAACTTTCCACAAGGTGCTTCGACCGGTCACCTTCACCTGCAAGCATGAAAAAAGACAATTAATTCACATGTTATTACCACAAATAAGAAACATTACAGCAAATTCAAGGTAAAGGTTCAAATTGTCCCATCATCATCGATGCCTTTTCTCATCAAAATGAGGTCGGCTATGAAGCAAAGCTCCACAAAAGTTTTTTGGGCGGCTGCCAACCTAACGTCAACCCTCTTGAAATAAGTGCCAAATTCATGGTTCGGTCATGACAAGTAGGGGGCTTGTCATAGTCCTAAATGATCGGTTGGCATCCTCCGAATTATTATAGACTATGAAGAAGTCTACAAGTGAAAATGTGGAAAAGAAAATATATTTCCTGTATGAAATTTATGTTCAGCTCCAAAGCATAAATATAGCCAAAAAAGCAAAATGGAACAGATTCCATATTAGTTAGGATTATGTAGAAACTGGGGATGTAAACAGATACGGATAATCCGAATGGAATTCGTATTCGTATCCGATTTTTATGATATCGATTTTCCTTTCCAATCGTATCCGTATTTGTATCCGCCAGCGATATTCGTTTTATCTTCAATGTATGGATATAATTTTTACAATAATCGTTTTATATCCGTATCCGACTGTTTGAAATACGGATAGTGGTTTTCATTATCTGTATCTGCGTCCGCTAACAACTAATGGATACAGATATGGTTACATCTATATCCGATCCTAGTAGAATCCATTATTCAGTGTCTTCCAAATAAAAACTACATAGGTAATAACAAAAATAAATACCATAACTCCAGCAATTTCAAATAAATAAGTACGACGAGCTTTCATCATTTCTCAGTTTAACACCACGTGTTTTTTTAGTGAAATAATGCGGGGGCGTCTAAATGCAAGAATGTTCCTGCCAAAAATGACCAATGTTGTTAAACTGAAAAGTAACAAAAGCTTTAGGTATTTTTTTGAAAAACTATAAGTTCATGAATTCATGGTATTTATGTGCAATTTACGAAGTAAATGGTATTCATCTGCAAAATTCATGGTATTTAGTGAAAGTTAGCTAAGTTAAATTAAAAGCTCACATTCAGAGTTCCATCCATGTCTATTCTGGAAATTGTCCCGATAGTGGCTGCGGTTTCATTTGACCATCCAAGCCGTGGCTGAGCAATAGATGCCATCACATGAATCCGTTGTCCTACTTCAAATGGTGGCACCTTCTCCATGTCTGACATGGAGCAACAGAAAGGCTTGCTTCTAAGGCAAAAGCCAATGCCCATATCACCATCGTCTTCAAGACTATGTATAACCCCAATACTGTTTCTCGTCACATCCTCCCATCCATATTTTGGAGATGGAACAGAAGCTTTAACTCTGACCCAGTCACCCACCTGCACACAAAAAGATCAGCAATTGACAAAACAAAATTGAAGTCTCCAATAGGTTAAGAAGAGCAGTTAATCTTTATTAGAATATAAAAAAATCTAACTTTCAACCATCATTATGACTTCGGAGTTTTAATATAGTGGCATCGACATTTAACATGGTATTAGAGCCACCGAGATTCAAATCACACTGCGCATTTAAGGCGGATTCATTAAAACAATAATGCTCAGCAAAAGCCCATGTTTTGGCCCAAAAAAGACACTTGATCTGTCAGAGCATGTTAGCATATAAATTTTTATATATCAAACCTCATCATAACCACAAAGTTTTCAGGTTTTGGTGCGGTGGCAAGGACATTTTAACTATCATAAAGCTCCTGAAGCATGCAATTAAGAATCGAGAACATCAGGTCTGTACCTTGAAACTTTCCACCTTTTCCATGTCAGAAGGATCAGCTTGCCATGGAGTTGATCGATTTGGAATATCAATTATAAGCATACCATCGCTCTCTATCTCACTTATCTTTCCAACGCTGTGATGTGTCTCACCGCCCCAGGCATATCTAGGCTCTGCAACAGATCTCTTCACACATACTTGATCGCCAATCTGCACCAGCCAGTAACCGCATCAAACATATAGGCGAAATTAGCCCCAAAAACAAAGCCAAGGAAAAATGATGCGAAACAAATGAAAAGGAAAACACAATTACCCTGAACGGCTCAACAGGCTCAACTTCCTCCGGTTCACAATGCCAAGGGCTAGGCAAATAACAGAGGCCCAACAAGAGACTACTATCGGGACGAATAGAATATACTAATCCTATGCTACCAGGTGTTACAGCTTCTAAGCCATGTATGGCAGCGGTTAATGCAGGGCGAATACGAACCCAATCACCAACTTTAAACTCTTCCACTCTTTCCATTTCAGTAGGATCGGCTCTCCATCCCCTGGAAGCTCCAGGAAAGCCTACTCGTAGAATTCCGTCATCATCGACACAAAGTACAGTCCCTATGCTATCTCGAGATTGGCCACGCCATCCATACCTGAAAAATAAAATAACCGGATATTGAACATTCAGTTATAAGGTAAATGTAAGCAAATTATCATGAGGAAGCTACATATGAAGGAATTGGTGCAAGCAGATTCTGTATACAAGAAAACAAATTATGTTAGAAACTTAAAGGCTAAAGCATACCCATAGGCTAAAGGATAGCTGAGTAGGTCCATTACTATTATGTGATGATGCCTAATGGCTAGCTTAACTGACTACAGAATATGGCAGCTATCTAAAGCAGTTAAATTATTATCATGGTAATTAAACTCTATAAAGAAGCCCATTACTCTGAGAAGGTCAAGTAAGCCTTTCACTGAGTCCACCTACTTTCAATAAGATCAGAACTTTTGGGTACATCAAGAGCTACCATTGACATATAAATGTAGTGGCATCATCCAAAAGAAGAGTAAAAATCAACAAAGAAAAGAAAAAGAAAAAAGAAAGATGATGTCCTAATTGGCATCATGTGAACAGAAATTAAGAAAATAGAAAGCGCAAAAAGTTACGAAAAAAGAAGAAGAAAAATAAACATAGGGTTCCTAGAAAAGAAATGTAGAAGTAGAAGAACCAAACTAAGACGCACTAGATGGCATCACATGAAGGATCTCAACATGAAAATTCCATGTCGCATACCTTGGCTCCTTAACATCTGGCTTTAGCTGCACATGCTGCCCTCTATTCAGAGGCATCACTTTGATAACATCACTAGCCAAAACACGAGCCTCTCCAGTGCAAAATGAAACAATAAGGTTGTCGCCATCTAGAACATTCTGTACAAAGCCTACACTCTTGTGCCTTGCACCTTGCCATCCATATGCAGGACTTTTGACACTTCGTCGAAATTTCACCCAATCTCCAACTTCATACCTAAAGCAGAATTAGATGAATGGGTGCAGTAAATTTATAAATACACAAAGGTCGTGATAATTGATGAATGCTGAAGGGAAAAGAAGTAATACACAAGTCATTTGCTTACATGGTTGGAGATAGATCAACACCTTTGCTTGCTAGCGCTTCCATGAGCTCTTCTGAAATCCATTCTCGAGGCAAGGATTCCAAGAAATCTCGCAATGTCCAGCCCCTGTTAATCATAAAAAGGGAACAAATAATTTGCTTGCTTCCTTTCTTGGTTGACAGAATAAGAATGATTTTTGGATGTTCCAAGATATTATAAATATTGATAATGATGGTCATTCACACAAACCACATATGGTTGTAAGCTACATAGCACATAATACCTATCATGATATCATTTCCCTCTCATAAGTATTAGTCATTCCACTTCTCAACCACGCCGGGTACCCCCAAATATGTTCTAAAAATTCAGTTTCGAAACACTTTTAAGGCATGCCACTTCCATTTCTTTTGTTTGTCTGTGTTTGTGTGCATAGGTACAAATGGTTATATATCTATGTTATCTATATGCCTATATGGTATAATGGTTCGGGAACTTAAATGTAATATTTAAGTTCATTTGGAAATTTTTAATAGGATTAAGGTCAAGTCAGCGAAGATCTCGTTTATATATGTAGGAAATTTATGAAAGAGCCTGAGTGGAAGTTAGATAACTATTGATATCTTAGGCTACATTTAATTCGAAGGAAAGGAGAAGAAAATGAGAGAGGTTCAATGTTCTCCCCAAAAGGATTAGTTTTGAGTGAGTCCATAATAATCTATATGGTTGAAAGATTTTTTCCCCCTCTCTGCATTCCTTTTGATATCTGTTTACGTTCACTCTCATTTTTTCTATGTATTCTCAAGTTCCTCGTACTTCTGCATGTTATTCTTATTTACAATTTCAGCATTTAATGCAGAAATCAATAGCCATAGCCCCTATGTGTGTTAACTGTTAACTATAATCTACAACCGAACCACATCCCACACCCCTCCCTGGCTGGCAAAAAAAAATTAGCATAAACATTAAACACATTAGCAGCTAAATAAACAAGAATTTGATGTGTGCAAGATTGATGGAAGCAAAAACCGAAAATATTTTGAGTCTCTTTGATCACAAATCCACTCCCTACTCTATTGTAGGAACCCTAGGCCATGGGAAATAAAAATGCATTCTACGATCTGGCTTTCAGCATGATTATTAGGTGCACTACATGTGCCATATGACATCAAATCCATTAGCAAAGCAGTTGATAGATTATATAAAAAGATGTTCTCATTACTCTCAATAGAGTTGATAGATTATATAAAAAGATGTTCTCATTACTCTCAATAGAACTTATGGGAATCTGCACTCAATGCTACAAAATACTCCATTGTATTTTTTCTTGGAACATCACTAGAATACTTAATGACGGAGAAAATAATTGAACATTGAAAGAGACCAGAAGAATACTAAATCGTACCCCTGAGTCATCTACGAATCCCGCAACCCAACTAAAAAATCATTCGTAGAGCGCATGCAATTTTTAAATATTTCTAACAGTCAGAAAGCATGAAATTCCTAAAATTTAGCCAAAACCTTCTTGGATTCATACTAATCTAGGACCGCGCAATATCACCCCTTCTGAAGTCGATCCTCATTCGAATCAAAATCAATTCAACTCCTATGCAACAACAAACCATTATTTGAGACTTGTGGTTCGCCCAGTTGACTTAAAAAGCGCACCTATTGTTTTTTACCAGAGGTCCAGAACTCACTAACATTAATTCAGTTAACATATTAGAACATAACCCGAGTGTGTGAGTGCCCTTATTTCAGAACATATAACTTAGTTTTGTGCTATAGAACATAACACGTGTGTGTGAGTGTGTTAACGAAACTGCAACTTTTGGGACATCTAATTTTATATGCATACTATGGAAAACAATACCTACTCATCTATAGGTTTTGTACCTGTGGTTTCCAACTTCCACAGCAGGACATGGATATTGAAGCATAACGACGATCCAATTGAGATTTTCACAAATCATCTTTGCTGCGTCAGCCGCTAAATGGAAAGCATTATCACCATCGTCATCCTAATCAAGGTCAGGAAGTAAGAACAAACTAGTAATCTACTGTACATGCCACAGTAAATGGAGTCGACCACAATAGCACACAATAGTAAACAGTATTGGCTGGATTTATGTAACTAGAAATAGAATACCGCAGTAACAGCTAGAATGCTGTAAAAAGTCACCCAAAAAATAGCATGTCAGTCAACATCAAAAATTCTCTCTGCTTCATAAAGTCGATTCATTATTAAGATTTGAGCATGGTGCCTGAATCCAGCAGTGCAAGTGAGAATAAAAAATCAAAGTATCTATTTATATATGCAACAGTGAGCAGCCCTATAACTCTATTAATTCAATCCTCAACAACCAGATCTGCATAATCATGGAATATTGAAGTAATGAAAAACAACGTTGTTTGTTAATCAATAGTAGCAGCTGATGCACATAGAACTGCAGATTATTGCAGAACATCATAAGTTGAGAGGACATATCTATCAAGCACATATAGTTGTGATATACACATCATGCATAATTTATGATTAATCCCCTACACTATAGGAGATAACAAATTTTATTGATTAAAGTGTTTAAGGTTAGACTCAAAGTGTACCCTAGCACCACCATGAGGTTAAAACCGACATCAAGCATGCAATTTTCAAATTTTCTTGGTGCTAAGCAACACTTACCTAGAATCTAACTAGATAATTAGGATTTATATGATGATATATATAAAGAACTATACTAAGTGAAAGATATTACAACCTTTGTAGATCGTGTCCTTCACTTCTAGAACTCCGGGTTGTAGTCCCCACGACTCCACTTGAAGAAGGATCAAGCTTCCTACGCGATCTTCGTGTCGAAGATGATCCACCCGAAACTTCTCTAATAAAAGCTACCTCTTCACCAATCTTTCTTTAGTGAAGAAAACACCCTAAACTCAAATGCTAATCAAGTTAGGATGGTGAAGTAGGGGTTCTAAGTTCATTTAGAATTTATCCAAAGCCCTATAGTTCACATCACATGTGAGGGTTAGGGCTTGGAGGAGGAGGAAGGAGTGCGCTAGAGAAAAAAATGAGCTCAAGCACAAAATGAAGTGTAGAATGGCTTAACCTCTTTTCTCACTCATTGAAGCATACAATATATCACAATACATATATTGAACCATGTTTCAATAGTGCAAACAAATGAATAAAATAATGAACAAAGCCATGCTTCACCCATTCCTCAAAAGTGTCCCCATTTTCCATCTCTTTTTCTATTTTCCAAAAAATAGAAAATCCATCCATACTACATAATATATATATGAGGTTAATGGAGGAAAGGTTCCATAGGAGAGAATTTCCTCCTATGACGTCGAAAAAATGCACCCTTCATGAATTTTTTCGACGATCGGCATACATCACGTCCATCTTTATCATCTAAGATGTGGATACACCAAATTTCACGTGATTATACCATTTTTTCACCGTTGAATTAGTTGGTGCAAAATTAATAGTTTATCGACAATAGAACTTTTTATATTGCTAATTCAACGGTGAAAAAGTGGTGGGATCACATTAAATTTGGTGTATGCATATCTTAGATGATAACGATGATGATGAAGGATGCCGATCGTCGGAAAAAATGGTGAGGTTGTATTTTTTCGACGCCATAGGAGGAAATCCCCTGCTATGGCCTCTTTCCTCCATTATTCTCTCTCTCTCTCTCTCTCTCTCTCTATATATATATATATATATATATATATTAAGAGTAGAAAAATAATTAGTGAGCAATAATGTTAGTTAATATATAATTATATCAAATATAAATATATATTATATTATTAAATCAACACTTAATTCAATAATCCGGTTATATCACATATAACCGACTAATATCATTTATCTGTATATCACATTATCAAATCAACACTTGATTCAATAATCTGATTATATCACATATAACCTAACCGATATCAAATAACCGCCAGATTAGAATACGGTATCATATACTCGTATTTAATCAGGTCCCACGCACATCAACATATGTGCCCTACTTCGTTTCGTTTGAACTAGAAAACCTCTATGTGGGACTCTAAAGACTCGTCAATACGCCAGCGGTAGGTAATAATCACATCAGTTACCCACAAGCCGACAGCAGTACTAGCTGGACGTAACGGCTACCCAGGTATTGAGCGATTAGAAGATCAACAAGCAAATTTGTCCAAACTCCCATGAAGCCTATAAATAACACTTACCGTACAGTTCGGTCTCTTCGTCTGATATGTCGCATATCAAGTCTAGGGATGGAATCATCAGACCCCAGTAACTTGATAAGTCATGCTGATGTATGGCTCATAATGGTTCGAGAAACTACTGATAACACTTACCAATAAATCTCATCAGCCATGGTCATGGACTTACTGTTATAACCAATCGAGCATAGCGCAACATTAACTCCCAATTCCAGGAGAGACGAAACCCCTCCTATCGCTCACTGCCTCCATATGACTCGGGGATGTACCCAAAATCTATCTGTTTGCATGACTCCTTCGAACCGTGATAAGGAGGAAATCGACGCACAGTGGGAACTACACAAGACTCTATGACGATCTCGGGTCTACAGACTAACCTGTATCAGTGTCACCAGAGAACTGCTATTTGACAATAGGTATGGTACCATCTAGGAGTTCTCGGCGAGTCATGTTCGGTGTACCCATTCTCTAATGAGCACATGTGCACAATCTTTGATGTCAAACACCAATGGTTATGAGATCAACCATCGCCCCATACAGGGTCAAGAAACGTATACAATAGTCTACTCTGAAATATCGATGTCCTGTCTCGATATCCCCTCGACTAGGAACAATTAAAGGATGTGCTTGTGGACCATCCAGACCCCACTAGTATGATCTGCATCATAGTCCGGGAAGTCAAGTCCACATCTTAAGGGTTTTATCAACATGTATCAGAGGGACAGTATAATAATAGAAAGTATATATGTTAAGATAAAGAGCAACCAGATAGCATACTATCATGTCGAGCAAGAAAGTCATCTATATATATGTCCAAGTATCCACTATATCATACAATAATTGCCTCTAAGGCATACATATTCCTAACAATCTCCCACTTGCACTAAGGCCAGTTGCTGTAGTATCTCATACCCAACATCCCAAAAAGTCTCTCAAACTGCGTCTGGGCCCTTCGTGAGTGAATCTGCTACGTTGTCCTTTGTGTCAACTCTCCTGATCTCGATCTCCCGTCGATCTACTATCTTTCGGATCAGGTGATACCGCCTAAGAATATGACTGGATCTCTGATGGGACCGGAGTTCCTTGGCCAAAATCACAACTCCATTGTTATCACAATACACAGGTATTGGATGCTCAATAGATGGAACCACACCAAGTTAAGCAATTAACTTCTTCATCCAGACAGCCTCTTTGGCAGCATCGTTGGCAGCGATGTATTCAGCTTCTATCGTCGAGTCTGCTACGGTATCTTGCTTGGAACTCTTCCAACATACCGTCCTTCCATTGAGGGTGAAGACAAAACCCGAGACCGACTTACTGTCGTCCTTATCACTCTAAAAGCTCGAATCGGTAAAGGACTGTAAGTCCGCGGCGGCGCCCCGGCCGTCGATCCGACGCCGGAAACGCGGAAACAAAAACTTTGCAAACTAGCAAACCGACACCACCGCGCACTTTTCACCCGGATCGGGCCATTAACCTAGCTACTAGCAAACTAGAAAAGAGTAAATAACCTATACCAAGCGATCCGTGTCCTTCGGTCTTCGTCTCCACTCCGATCTTCCGCGGAATCTCCGTCCGTCACGTCCTCGTCGGAAAGGGCACCACGTAGCCGATCTCTTTTACGGGCTCCCACCTCTGGACCGAGACAACTCGGGCACGAAGTTGGCTAGCCGACGCGTCCAAGGGATGCTGTAGATGTAGTGTAGAAGCTTGTCTCATAGGGGTTTGTGAAGTTGCCATGGAGGAATTGAGAAAAAGAATGAGCTTTGGAGCTAGTCTTTTTGCAACCATAGAATGAGATGAAGATAAAATGCCACACCAAAAACGATCCCTCTTTCCTCCTCTCTAGTGGCCGGCCCCTTTTTAAAAGAATGGTGGAGGAGGTCAAAAGGAATCTTTATCAAGAGAAGGAAAAAAGAATAAAACAATATAAAATGGTCACACCCATTTCATTTCTCATCAAATCAAACAACCATCATATGAAAAGCAAAGGAAAAGACCATAAAAGGATCTCATGATGGTTGAACCACAAATGTGCAAGAAACCCCTCCACAAAATGTTATTTGCAAACTGCAAATAACACCCTCCATCGAAAGTCCGGTCGTTAAGGAATAAAAGAAAACCGGCCGGAACGGAATGCAAACTGGCAACTTCAGAAAACTGATCCCGTAATAAATTACAGAAAAACCCCACTACTGCATATACATGCCCGCATTTGTATTCCCACTGAACACAAATGCAAAGAGACAAAACCTACACTATCTAATACTAGGATCCGGCTTAAGCCAAAACCGGCTAGTAAAATCCGTCCGATCACGATCCGTGCAATACCGCACGTATCTGATCGAACCCTGCCATATCTCCATACGGCCTCTACATCGTTTCGCCCGAAACTTGAGTAACTGTGTGTGGTGGACTCTAAAGACTCGTCAATACCTTGGTTGTGGATTTAACCACTAGCAAGTCAGAGGTATAAACCAATACGTAACGGGCTACCAGGTATTGACCAAAAGAGACGTCGATGAGCGAACTCATCCTGACACCCTACTGAGCCTGTCAGTGACAATATCCGTACAGTCCGGTCCGTTCGTCTATGAGTGTCGCATGGCGGGCCTAGGAGGTTGGTAAAAGTCAGACCCCCAATAGCGGTACAAGTCGTGTCGAAGTGTAGCCCAGAACACCCTGAGATACTACTGGAATACCTACCAGTAAATCTCCTATCTTGGCCAAGGACTTTTCATGTTCTGGCTCTCCTAAACACAGCGCGACCTCACCCCCAATACCGGGAGAGACGAACCCCTGCAGATCCGCTCACTGCCTCCATGTGGCTCGGGACTGTACCCAACTAAAACATGTTTGCACGACTTCTTTGAGCCGTGGTAGGGTAGTAATCAAAGTACAGTGGGAACTCACACGAGACAAATGACGATCTCAGGTCGATGAACTAACCTGTACACATGTCACCAGGGAACTGCTATCTGACGTCTGGTATAATACCAACTAGCAGGTTCCCGGCGAGTCCTGTCCGGTGTACTCATAACCCAATGAGCACCTGTATACATCTTAGGTGAACCAACTAACACCAGTGGCTTGTAAGACCGGCCACCGCCCCTCGTCGGGGTCTCGACTGTATACACTAGTCTACTCTGGAGAATCGATGCCCTGTCTCGAAACTCTCATGACTAGGGACCTTTTAAGGATGTGCTTATAGACTCCAGCTCTCACGTATATGATCGCGCTCATACTGCTGGTAGTCAAGCAAGAATCCTAGGGGCTCTATCAACGTGTAATAGCGACTCATAAGGTCACCTAAAGCAGTACACAATAATAAAGATAAACCAGATAGCATACTATCATCTCGAGTAAGACTGTCCTACTGGGATAGGTCCTCCCCTCAATCATTGCAATCGCGTACCTGTGATCCAATAATTGACTCTGAGGGCACTATCTCCAACAAGGACTCCACCTGGAGTTCTCCGTTACCATACACCAAGAACATTTCTTTAGTCTTTCTCAAGTACTTAAGAATGTTCTTCACAGCTGTCCAGTGTTTTTTCCCGGGATCTGATTGATACCTCCTCACTACACCTAGTGAGTAAGCTACATCCGGTCGGGTACATAATATCGCATACATGATAGATCCGACTGCCGAAGCATAGGGTATCCCTTGCATGCGAGCCCTCTCCAAATCAGTCTTGGGAGACACCTCTTTGGAGAGAGTGATTCCTGAACAAGCGGGTAAATTACTACGCTTGGAATCTTCCATACTAAACCTCTTTAGTATGGTGTCAATGTACCTGGATTGGGACAATCCCAATATCCGCTTAGATCTATCTCTATAGATCTTTATCCCCAGAGTGTAGGAGGCATCACTTAGATCTTTCATGGGAAACTTTTGTGATAAGAAGAGGTTGATCGAGTGTAGCATAGGAATATCGTTTCCTATCAAAAGTATGTCATCCACGTACAATACGATGAAAACAACCTTATTGTCTACAATCTTCTTGTATATACATGATTCATCTACATTTTTGATGAAGTCAAACATTTTAATAGCTTCATCAAAACAGATATTCCAGCTCCATGATGCCTGTTTTAATCCGTAGATTGATTTAAGCAACTTACACACGTTTCCGCTGCTCCAACTGTCTACGAAGCCCTCTGGCTGTGTCATGTACACGCTCTCTTCTAAATCACCATTTAGAAAAGCGGACTTGACGTCCATCTGCCATATTTCGTAGTCATGGTATGCAACAATGGCAGATAGGATCCTGATGGACTTAAACATAATGACTGGAGAAAAGATTTCATCATAATTGACACCAGGTCGTTGTAGCGTTTTGAAAATCGTTTCGGTGAAATTTCGAAAAATCGGTAAAATAAAGGGGTTTTCTGTAAAAAGTCCAAATACAAATATCTTATTATAAAAATTAAATATACATATTCTAGCTATGTAATTGCTATTATTTGGTGTTTATTGAGCCGCTGGTGAAATTTCAAATTTTCTGAAAAAAATATTATTTTATTATTATTTTAAGCCGTCACTAATACATTTAATTAGGGAAAATTACAAATTGGAATGAGTTGAAACAAATTTTGTGCATCATAAAACTTTAAATAAAAATTTATCATGTGGTTTTTAGAACGAAATCATTTGCCAAAACGGTTTAGAAATTATTGAAGAAAAAAGGCTTTTTTTTTAGCGTAAATGGATGTTTGGGGTATTGTATTTATCATTTTTCATCACCCCACACCCGTGCCCACACCCACAAACCCCCACTTACTCCTCCCCTTAGCTAAATTCAGCAGCCCCCATTTTTTCCTCACTTGAATTTCAAAGGAAAAGAAATGAAAGAAAAGAAAAGAAAATGGATAAATTAGTTAGACTTTTGACCTTGAATTGACTTTGACTTTCTCCCCATTTTTCTCCACCTCCTTCTCTCTCCTCCCCCACTCATTTTCTGGCCAAAATCTGAACCCCAACAGCCCTTCATTCTTCATCTCCTTCTCTTTAAAAAAGTTCTTCAAAAATGCTTGAAAAATCCACAAAAAATCAAGCAAAAATCCAAATCAAAATCCACCTCCTACCCAATTTCCCTTGGCTACCATTGCATGGATCTAGGGATTTAGATTTCAATTTGGGAGGCTAAGTGTGCTTGTGGGTTCTTCAAATTATTTGGGTATAAATTCTAACTTTTTTGCTTAATATGTTGTTAATTGCTTAGGTTAGCTTAATTAATTGTTTAATTAGGTTTTTAATTAGTTTTAGGTGCATGATTTAAAATTCAAGAGAGGGGTTTGATTTTAAATTGGTATTTTGTGTTGTGAGATTTAGTTTATGTGATGTAATTGACATATTAATGTTATGCTAAATCCAATTTAAGTTGCTAGTTTGCATATTTGTTAATTTAAAAGTGATAATTATATAATTGGTAAACTAGTTTTTTTAAATAATTATATTCTTATGAGATAAAATTCAAATTTAGGTTTCATGTCATTATAAAGATTATATTGAGTGGTTTAATGCTTTTTGTTCATGGAAATCCAACATAAATTGTAGTTTGTGCATTCTTTTGCTTTGAAATTGTTAAAAAGGGTATTTTGTAAACTAGAATATTAGGGTTTTTAGAATTTAATGAGATTAAATTCCGGAAATTGTTTCTATGACTTATTTAAGATATTTAATAAATTTATTGGCCTCTACATTCATTTAAATAACATGTTTTGTACAAAAACGGTGAATTGTGCTCGCTAGATTTTCGGAAAAATGACTTTTTGAGTGAAATTGGCGTTTTTGTGAGTTTCAACCTAGTTTATATTAAAATTAGTGTTCGTGAATGTGCAAATGAGTGTATTTGGGTTTTTCTCGATGGTTTGGCGTTTGTACGCCGACGTCGAGGGTTTTTGGGTTGATTTGTGAAAGCAACCATAAGTTTTGACCTATGTGGGATTCGTGCGTCGTTTTGATCATGAGTCGGATTTTAATGAGATATGGTGCATTATGATATGTAGGTACCCCCATGTGGACTTCGAGACGACAAGCAAGCGCGTGGCGACGTCGGCACCGGCTAGCGAGGACCAGGTGAGTAGATTTATATCTACGGGGAGAAGTCGGGTGGATGGCGTATAGCACCCCCGCAGTCAGTATACGGATGCGTATACACACCAACATTTATTATATGTTATTTAGGATTAATAACGATGCTTAGGATGGATATTGGTGTGTTGGACTATTTTTAGTGTTGCGAACCCTAGGGTAGTGTTGCACTACACATACACACATACATACTTGCATACATTCCTATTGATATGTGCTCATGGGATTCTTTATAGTTATGTGTTCACATGGGTATGGGACTATGTGTTCACATACGGATTGAAGATGATACTTGGGATTGAGCTGAGTCGATGAGATTTGATTTGAGGCCGTGAGATCGGTAATATAGCAGGGTTCGTATCTTAGATACGACATGACGTTGTAGCGGGTCCTTGACGTAGTGTTTCACACATGTCCATGCATACGTAGGCGGTATCAGTATGGTACTAGACGTAGATCAGTACCCCGATCATGATATTTGATAAAGAGGATACCAGGTGAATAGTATGATGAATGTGATATTGACCCGTACCCAGATTGGGATGCCGTACGACGGATTTACGTACGAGCTATATTGATGATTGATCCGCACTCTTGACTTGGGATGCCTGATTATAGATATGGTATCGGATATGATATTCTTGAGGCGGGATCACCGACTATACATATACAGGTATGTATATGTATCGACTCAGATGATAGGCGGTTTCCTTACCTGTAGTTCAGCTTGTTAGTTCAGCCGTATAGTTTAGTGTAGTTGTTAGATTAGATTAGACTTCTTACCTATTTCAAAACTAACGAATCGTGGGTATTTTAAAAGACAGCCCAAGGGATCTTACGGATATTTCAAAAGACGTATCTTTTCATAAAAACACCGTAGCCCCTATTTTCAAAACCCCATGATTCGGGTTATTTCAAAAGGCACCAATTTGTAGGATTTATACTAGATTAATGCAGATTAGTTATCGTTGTGTCTAGTTTCAGCTCCCGCACATTATTGCTGTTCGCTCTGCCTCGCATATTTATTTTGCTGCATATTCCATTATTGATATCATGCTATTAGGACACTAGCACCATTACCGATGATGCGTATGTACCACGTACACCTATTTGCCGGCTCACACACATCTTCATCGGTAATTGCCATGTCACGTACACTTTAGAGAATATAATTGCTTGACTTAGATTGTTAGCTAGTAGTTTTGACATGATATTAGTGTACTTCCCTTATATGCCATATTAGACATTGTAGTTATTACCTACCACTTCATGCATACTGTTATTCAGTTGTTCATGCCTAGTTCATTATCATTGACATATGCACTTGTGATGATTTCTTGAGATTTATGATATTTCTGGATTTCGGGGAAAGCCGCAAAATTTACAACTTATGATCTTTTAAAATATAAAATGTTGCGGTTTTCTAGTGATGTAAAGTGTCGTCCACCATGAGTTTGCTGTGGTTTTGGAGATCCGTGTCGAGGAGTGGAGGAACCGTCACGGGTACATGGTGGGCCCGGTATGGTACCCCGGGGCAAGAGGAATGTGGTGTTGACGTTGAGCCTGGCTGGGGAGCACTACCTACCGGTGATATTACCCGACGCGTCGGATATCCGGAGGATACCGTCGTGGTCTTGAGATGGATGGTAGGGGCCGGTCTGGACTGACGGCGCCCTAGATATTGAGATTGAGACATTGATATTTCGAGACAGTGAGATTTATGTTTTGTGTCGATGCTAGACACTGTTGATGCTGATTTCATTTATGATACCTCAGTTTAAAAATACGAAGGAAATCTCACTAATTTATGAAAACAGTTTCTTCATTTACATGTATTCTGTTTCATGCATTCATACCTCATTCATATGATATATTGCTACCTGAGGCACTGACACGGGCACATGAAATTATACTCGGGTTAGATATTACCCTAGCCATTGTTATAGGCTGCCTGTTATACTTATATTTGAGGATATATTATGATCATTGATCTAAGATTGCGTTATTTATGCGATTTCTGTGCGTAGATATTCTTCTATTCACGAGTTGGCAACTCACCCCCGTTGTGCCCCAGTTTCTTGCAGGTTTTGCCGTACAGGTTTCATTACGGCTTTGCAGGCTCAGTTTCATTCGGGTGACTTGCTAGTAGGTGGGTTTTTCTTGTATCGTACCCATCATATTACCTTGTATAATATTATTCAGTTGTATCTAGTAAATTCCATCAACCAAACATGTATTTATTGAGATAGAGACCAGTATTGTTTATTCTTTCGACCTTAGAGTCGCTCGTTACATTTCTGGTGGTTTTGAGTTTCCTTTTGAGTTTTGATCCTCGCCGTTGGCGTTGTATATTATATTGTTTGTGTGGTTGTGACCGTCGATTGACGAAGAGCTAGCTCCCGCTTGGGGATGCCTTTTTCTTGATTTCGTATACTATTCATGTTGTATCCCGTTTGGGGGCCAGTATTTACAAAGGAGACTCTGCCGAAATTTTCAGTAAATTTTTGATGTTTTTAAAAACCGCATAATTCGGCTTATGCTATTGAAACTACTTGCTTTAAGTTGGTTTTTCCTGCACTCTACTACCTTTCTCGGTTTGGATTTCTGGGTTTTCGGTTTACTTAGATTACGTACGCCTCGAGACGTTCGTAGTTTAAGTGCCGGTCATGTTCCATACTTTCGGATCGTGACAGTCGTTGACGAAAACCTTTAGCAACAAGTCTAGCTTTGAAGGTCTCAACCTTTCCATCTACACCAATTTTCTTCTTAAAGATCCGCTTGCTTCCGAAGGGTTTTACCTCTTCAGGAGCAACTTCTAAAGTCCATACTTTGTTGATGTACATGGATTCAATCTCAGATCACATAGTATCCAGCCATTTCACAGAGTCCCCACTTATGATGGCCTGATCGAAACTAGTTGGGTCATCATCTTCCATGATGCAATCATCGCTCCCACCGTCTATGAGAAAACCGTAGTATCTCTCGGTGGGTGAGGAACCCTACTAGATCTGCGAAGTGACTGAGGTTTGTCGGGGACAATTGAATCCTCCGGTTCTACCAAATTGTAAGTTATAGTTTGTGTAGCGGGAACTTCTTCCAGCTCTACCTCATTACCACTAATTTCTTTTGCAAGAAATTCCTTTTTCTAAAAAAGTGGCATGTTGAGCAACAAACACTTTTTGTTTCTCAGGATGGTAGAAGATATGCCCTCGCGAATGTTTGGGATATCCTACAAACTTGCACAGAACTAATCTTGCCTCGAGCTTGTTCGGATTTTGCTTTTTAACATAAGCCGGACAATCCTATATCTTAATGTAATTAAGACATTGTCTCTTCCCCTTCCATATCTCATATGGAGTGGTAGGTACTGATTTGGTTGGAACCCTATTCAATAGATATGCAGCTGTCTCAAGTGCATAACCCCAAAAGAAAATCAGTAACTCAGCATTACTCATCATAGAGCGCACCATATCTAATAGGGTGCGATTCCTCCGCTCCGATACTCCGTTGTGCTATGGTGTATACGGAGGAGTAAGCTGAGAGAGAATCCCATTCTCTTTTAAATAGTCTCGGAATTCCGTGCTCAAGTATTCTCCTCCCGATTAGATTGTAGGACTTTAATACTTTTACCCGTCCGGTTCTCAACTTCGTACTTATATTCCTTGAATTTCTCAAAAGCTTCAGATTTGTACTTCAACAAGAACACATGTCTGAAACTTGAGAGATCGGTGAATGTAATAAAATACAAAGAACCATTCCTGGCATGTGTAGACATATGACCGCATACATCACTATGTATCAGTCCCAAGAGATCAGTAGCTCTTTCTCCGTGTTCAGTAAACGGAGTTTTGACCATCTTCCCTTTGAGACATGACTCGCAAGTTTCATAAGATGTAAATTCGAACTGATTCAAATATCCATCTTTATGCAACTTAGCTAGTCTTGTCACATTGATATGACCTAGTCTACAATACCACAAGGCTTCGTTCATTTCTGAACTCTTTCTTTTGTGTGTCCTGTATGTTTAGAACTGTTATTTGATTTAGAACGTATATACCGTTACATAACGTACCAAACCCAATTAACACTTGATTTAGGAAAATGTTCATAACATTATCCACCAATACAAAGTTATATCATTCTTTATGCAAAAAGAAACTGATATAATATTGCACATCATATTTGGTACGTAATAACAGTCGTTCAGAATCATTGTACTACCATTTGGTAATACTAGGTGATATTCGCCAATTGGTTTGGTTGTAACAATTGCTCCATTCCTTATTTTTAGAGACATCACCCTTTCCCGGTTCTCTACCTCTTCTTAGCCCATGTAACAAATTACAAACGTGGGATCCTGATCCGGTATCCAATACTCAGGACGTAGAGCATACTGAGAAACAGTTCTCGGTTACGAACACACCCGAAGAAAATGCATCAGCATGCTTTTTCTTCGTTCGGGTTGCGTAAGAATCCAGATATTCCCCTATTCCTTACTCAAATTCATGACAATCATAAGAAAAATCGGAAACCACCATTCTCTAACTCGGTATAATAAGCGGGTTTGGTCAATACATCTATATTATTATCTTAATTAAGACGTGGTCGCTACCTGGAGAGAGAGAAGGAAACGATTTAGCATGCACTCTTTGCAAGATTAGATTAGTTATTATCTTATCTAATCAAGATGGCTCCTACTGTTTTTATCTAATCTTCCTTCAAACTATAACAGGTAATATTAGCCGGGATTAATTACACCCTACAAGTTCGTCAATCGGTCAATACACCAGGTATTGGTACTTCGAAAGAGAGTCCCTATGCTTTCGCATGGAACTAATTAAATATCCTCGTTTTCGCAAGGGCATAACCCCGTTAACACCTTTCTTAGACACCTACTGGATCAGCTAATTGTAAAGTGAAAAACTCTCACAAGAGTAACTCTTATTCGCAGTGGGTATCAAGATCCAACTATCTTATAGAAGGTATGGAATCTCATTGCAAATTTAAACACTTGAAATTCCCAATATCTGTTTTTACCCCTAACGACCTATGACCTTGACGAAGGTCAACAAACTATAGACCGCTAGTCAAGTTCAACCCGTCATTTCGTGATTGAATTAAACCCACCTGCACGACCCTTGACGGAGGTCAACAAGGCCGTATGACTACTCTAATCCAATCGCATCATATACAGCAGATAAGCACTAATCAGCTACTGCGCCTTGACAGAGGTCAATAAACACAGCACGAATACTAAATAGCACTTATCTGAAATGACGGAGAGCTACGACTGGTTTTGATGAAAACCTTTAACGTAATGAACTTGATATCGTTGTGAAATCAAGTGTTTTGAAAAGGAGTGATTTTGTAGCATTTGCTAGTTTTGCTGAAGAGGTCACTCTCGATGAAGGGATCTCGGCTCTTTTATCATCGAACGAGCTACTGGATATTCATCAAGGAATACCACTATGCAAAGCAAGAACCAGAGAAGCTATCAAAACAAAACCGAGTGGGTTGTAGCATTTGCTAGTTTTGCTAAAGAGGTCACTCCCGGTAAAGGGATCTCGGCACTTTCCTCATCGAATGAGGTGATGGATATTCATCAAGGAATACCACTATGTAAAGCAAGAACTAGAGCTGCCTTTTTAAAAATTTTGATTCTACATCTTTAAGTTTCTTTTCTTTCCATTAATCTTATTAATGAAGTCCCATCATTTATGTTTCCCCAAACATCACAGAAAAGAAACGAAAATAGAACGTACGCTTATGCCATCCGCATTCGCCACATGGCCCCGTCACCGTTAGGTTACTTAACTAACAGCAGAGCTAGGGCTGGACTAGCGCGGATGTAAAACATAAGCAACGTTTATTATATATTCATATATATAGCATTCGTTTCACGCATTTATATGATCACATCACAGAACACAAGCAGCAGAAGTCAACATATGAAATATTGGATATACTAGGAGGTCC
The DNA here is from genome assembly GCA_030015575.1 of Agapanthus africanus. NCBI lineage: Eukaryota > Viridiplantae > Streptophyta > Magnoliopsida > Asparagales > Amaryllidaceae > Agapanthus > Agapanthus africanus. The sequence continues at coordinate 295,849,183 of JASDDO010000029.1, forward strand.
GTGTCTTAAATTAAACCAGTAATGAAAACACGGATTCCACGGTCGTGATAAATAGCCAAACCCACATCCCTAAACCCCTACGAGCGGGGCAAGCAACCCTGCCAATTCTAGAGTTAGAAGACCTTGTCTCAACTGTTGGGATCAAAATTTGCACCCCGGTTGACCAAGTCGAAGTCAAGGTCAACCCCAAGCCAGGTGGGCCCAAGCCCAGATCAAATGGGCTCATGCCCGAGTCGAGCCCGAACATGAAGCGACCGGCCCTCCCCATGCCAAAATAAAAATCATGCAACAAATAATTTTGATGTAATTTTTTGTGCATGAATGTATGCAAAATGGGCATAAAGCCAATTTTTCGTAAACCAATGGCTTATGTGCAAAAGAAATGAGCACATGAGCCATGGGATGGACAAAATGCCATTTTGTAAAGCCCAAAGGGCTATATGTAAATGTGTAAGCCTATATAAGGCAACATGATGATGAATAAAGCATAGACTTTTCATTCCCCTCAAAAACTAGGGTTTGTGTCTCCTTCCCATTTCTCTAGGGTCTAAAACCATCTCCCTTCTTTTGAATTAAATCAAGAGTTTAACTTTTCCTTTCTAAAAAATAAATAGTTTTTCACCATAAAACCCACGAAGAGGAGCTCGAATCTCCAGTCAGATCTCGAAAAGGGGAGACTTTTAAGTCTCACTCCCTTTTTCTCCAAGATCCCGCCGTTCGAAAGAAGGAAAAAGGAGACACATCTCCAAAAATCTAACTTCGGACAGATCCAAAGCTCAAAAGAAGAGCCAAAGATTCCTAGGAGTTTAACTCCTTTCTAGATCCGTTAGAGTTTTAACTCCATAAATTAGTACGTGTTAGGAGTTTAACTCCAGAAATCCCCTTGGGAGTTCAACTCCCCAACCTAGGGGCTAGGCCCTTTCCCGCGGGTGCTTCCCGCGGTCACGTGTGCGCCACGTGACCCCGGGCGCCAAGGCGCCCACCGGTCACGTGCGGCCACGTGACCCCGGGGCGCCAAGGCGCCCACCGGTCACGTGCGGCCACGTGACCCCGGGGCGCCAAGGCGCCCACCAGTCACGTTCGCCCACGTGACCCCGGACGCCAAGACACCCACCGGTCACGTTCGCGCACGTGACCCCGGGCACTAAAGTGCCCATGTGCGCGGCACATGACCCCGAGCACTAAAGTGCCTATGTGTGCGGCACATGACCCCGGACACCATGCGCCCACGTGCTACGCACGCGTCTTTAAGACGCTTCCCCCCTTTTTTACACGCATTCTCCACGACACTGTCCCTGTTAGAAAAAATTTCTAACGGGGCGCTGCCCCGCATCCCGAAGGGGGCTGCTAGCCCCCTTGACCCCCAGCCCGCTATCCAGGTAGCGGGACCCCGTAAAACTCTGCGGGCCCCCGATATATCCAAAACCCCTCCAAAACACAAAACACGCACACCACTGCACATTGAGTTCGCATGACCAGTTTAACCCGTTAATCGGAGGTTCTCTCGCTCCAAAGGCGAGGGGTAAATAACGACAGCTTAGTCCGTGGCTGCCGGAGATTCGGATCCCCACGATCAATAAACCCCCGCCTACCCTAGGCAAGGGGAATCTGTAGTACGCCTGACAAGCGCGCGCGTATTCCCATCTCAATGGGTGACGAAAAACACCCTACATCAACTCCTTGAGATGGTCTCCTACTGGACTAGAACCCGGTTACTTGTGCTCCTCACCTTGGGTCTATCCTAATGCGGAAAAGTAAATAATATACATCAATAGTGACAACATCCTCAATCCGGAAGTGTCCCAATAAAAGAATGTTACATACAACTTTTACATGAATGAAAATACAAAAACTCTCATCTCACGTAAAAAAAACCCGGCTATTCAATCAGGACGATCCAATACAACATATCACAGCAACACATAACATCATATGTCATCAACGTAATTAAATATATGTATCCCGAATTCCGTTGACATATATAGCAACGAGATCGGTAATACACCACATATTACGCTTACGGTCGCAGAAAAGAAATGAAAAACTACAATAATTAGAATCCGCAAATTCCTTAGACATCATTTACCCGAAATATCTCATATTCTGAATTTCATGTCTAACCCTATAAACCTTGCATTTTAGTCTCAAACTGAAAACTCTTTTCAATAAGCAGTCGGATAATTCAACAAGATCCCCGACTGTCGTGTTCTCATACTATAGGCGATTGTGACGGAGTTTTGATCCAAATCGAAACTCCATGGCAATCGATCAACCGAGACTAAAATGCTAAATTTATAAAATACTAACTAATTTTCATAAAACTAATTATTGTGGATTCCAAATATTGTATCATATATCATAATCTTGACGACGTTAAACATTTCGATCGATTTATCAAACACCCAGAAATCACAGAGAGCTCAACAACTTGAGCCCCACTAAAAACATCCAGAAATGCTAAATATGTCAATGGAGCAACACAAGAACAAACCCAAAATACCATAAACATGCGGCGGAACCGCGGCCAAAATAGGGTTTAGGCTGCGGTTCCGCGGCGCTTTGTTGGTATTAGGGTCTCGAACTTCTTGGGGCTCCATTAAATACCCTGCACAATTTTCTGCATATTTTTAATGTCGAAAATTTCAACTTTTGAAAAATAGACAGAAACTTGTCAAAAACCGGCTTCGAAAATTTGATCTAACACTTTAACGTCGTAAAGACTTTCCCTAATATTCTAGTTTGACTCTGAAACCATGAAAGTGTACCCTAGCACCACAATGAGGTTAAAACTGACATCAAGCATGTAATTTTCAAATTTTCTTGATGCTAAGCAACACTTACATAGAATCTAACTAGATAATTAGGATTTATATGATGATATATATAAAGAACCATACTAAATGAAAGATATTACAACCTTTGTAAATCATGTCCTTCACTTTTAAAACTCCGGGTTGTAGTCCCTACAACTCCACTAGGCTCCACTTGAAGAAGGATCGAGCTTCCTACGCGATCTTCGTGTCGAAGATGATCCACCAGAAACTTCTCTAATACAAGCTACCTCTTCACTAATCTTTCTTTAGTGAATAAAACACCCTAAATTCAAGTGCTAATCAAGTGTAGAATGGTGAAGTAGAGGTTCTAAGCTCACTTAGGATTTATCCAAAGCCCTATGATTCACATCACATATGAGAGTTAGGGCTTGGAGGAGGAAGAAGATGGAGAGAGCTAGAGAGAAAAATGAGTTCAAGCACAAAATGAAGTGTAGAATGGCTTAACCTCTTTTCTCAATCATTGAAGCAAATAATATATCACAATACATATATTGAACCATGCTTCAATAGTGCAAATAAATAAATAAAATAATGAGCAAAGCCATGCTTCATCCATTCCTCAAAAGTGTCCCCATTTTCCATCTCTTTTTCTATTTTCCAAAAAATAGAAAATCCATCCATGCTACATAATATATATATGTATATATATATATATACATATATCATATATATATATATATACATATTAAGAGTAGAAAATAATTAGTGAGCAATAATATTAGTTAATATATAATTATATCAAATATAAATATATATTATATTATTAAATCAACACTTGATTCAGTAATCCGGTTATATCACATATAACCGACTAATATCATTTATCTGTATATTACATTATTAAATCAACACGTAATTCAATAATCCGGTTATATCACATATAACCTAACCGATATCAAATAACCGCCAGATTAGAATACGGTATCACATACTCGTATTTAATTAGGCCCCCCGCACATCAACGTATGTGCCCTATTTCGTTTCGCCTGAACTAGGAAACCTCTATATGGAACTCTAAAGACTCGTCAATACGCCAGCAGTAGATAACGATCACATCAGTTACCCACAAGCCGTCAGCAAAACTAGCTGGACACAACGGCTACTCAGGTATTGAGCGATTAGAAGATCAACAAGCAAGTTTGTCCAAACTCCCACGAAGCCTATAAGTAATACTTACCGTACAGTCCGGTCTTGTCGTCTGATATATCATATATCAAGTCTAGGGGTGGAATCATCAGACCCCAGTAACTTGATAAGTCATGTCGATGTATGGCTCATAACGGTTCGAGAAACTACTGATAACACTTACTAGTAAATCTCATCAGCCATGGCCAGGAACTTACTGTTGTAGCCAATCAAGCATAGCGCAACATCAACTCTCAATACCGGGAGAGACGAAACCCCTCTCATCGCTCACTGCCTCCATGTTACTCGGCACTATACCCAAAATCCACCAATTTGCACGACTCCTTTGAGCCGTGGTAAGGAGGAAATCAAAGCACAGTGGAAACCACACAAGACTCTGACGATCTCGGGTCTACAGACTAACCTGTAACAGTGTCACCAGAGAACTGCTATCTGACGATAGGTATGGTCCTATCTAGGAGTTCTCGACGAGTCATGTTCGGTGTACCCATTCTCTAATGAGCACATGTGCACAATCTTTGATGTCAAACACCAATAGTTATGGGATCAACCATCACCCCATACAGGATCGAGAAACGTACACACTAGTCTATTCTGGAATATCGATGCCCTGTCTTGATATCCCCTCGATTAGGAACAATTAAAGGATCTGCTTGTGAACTATCCAGGCCCCACTAGTATGATCTGTATCATAGTCTTGGAAGTCAAGTCCACATCCTAAGAGTTTTATCAACATGTATCAGAGAGACGGTATAATAATACAAAGTGTACATGTTAAGATAAACAGCAACCAGATAGCATACTATCATGTCGAGCAAGAAAGTCCTCTATATAAATGTTCAAGCATCCACTATATCATACAATAATGGCCTCTAGGGCATATATATTCCTAACATAAACAACTACCAAGTTTTATGTTATATACCGATCAGCAACCTGAAATTACCACTACTGTGTGACCTTTGGACTAGCACTGTTAACGAAAGAAATTTGCTTTGATGATTTCTGATATAGGTTCATAGGACGAGCCTGGAGCTCAATTGGATGAATGACTTGATCTTGAAGAGTTTGTATTAGTAGTTGTCCCAGGGTCGGTTCTGAGTTATGAACTTATAATTAACTAGCTTATTTTTTAATTATGTCACCATATCTTAAATTGTAGCTTATCTTTTAATTATGTCAATATATCTAAATTATAGTAAAACAAATAATCTGAATCTTCATGAAGATATGTGAGACTAAGTAATTAGATCTCCCGAGGACTGATTTACCCCTCCCATGCAAAGTAATACAAGTCGACGGTAAGCCCTAAGAACGGAATGCAGTCTTTAACCGTAAAAATCTCCATAGATCTTCATGACATTCTAACTTGAGCATCGAAGGAGGATCCTGAGAAGAATTTCTGGCAACTCCTATTGTATTTGTTCTAGCTTTCAGGTTCATGGAATTCAGTGATTCGCTGCCTCTTTCCACCCCCAGGTCAAACAAATCTAGTGAGGATTCAAAGTTTATCCCCATTTTCTCAAAGCTATTTACACTAATAGTATGCACTAGAATGCACGTTCCAACATTCCAAGTCTCTGAGATCTTCCTGATTAAATTCATTCAGTTTTCTCAATTAGCGTCACTGTAAATGCATTAGCTTTAACATTGCGCCTACGTGGTGCAGTTTCTAATTGATAATACTGAGAGAATCCGCTATAAAATTCTGCATGTATTCATTTCATAGAAGAAATAAGTTGTGTCCTGCTGTTATCTACCTACAAGAACCACACACCCAACTAGATTTGTACCAGAAATGTGAAAGACAAGACAATACTCATAGGATTGGTGAATTAAAGATTAAATCATTTGTCTGAATACCACCATGAATTGCAGATTGGATAAGCCCCTCTGGATAATCCAGGATCAAGGGTGCCAAGGGAGTGAACTGGACTGAGCGTGAAAACCATGCTTTGTTGAATCGCTGCTAATATGATTAAAAGTTTGTGAATCATGAGCAAGATCTGTATGCTGTATCAATCCTTGAGCCCTAAACAAAATTTTGTTCTGGACCATATAAAACAGGACTCCAATCTTTAAAGCGACTTCTCAATATCAGAATAGAAAATCCCAGCAGAAAATCCCAGCAGAAGTTTAAAGGCCAGATTTAGGCTAATTCCTTCAAAGTATTTTTCCTTGTATAATATTTCAGCCGGCTAAAATGACTAAACCGGACAAGTTTCCAAAAAAATAGTATTAGCTATGTATTTGACTACAGCCAAATGTAGAACTTTATAGTCCACTACCAAGCTGTAGAACCTCAACACCGCCCCCCCCCCCCCCCCCAAAAAAAAAAAATTATAAAAAAAAACACAAGAAGGGCCCCCTTTTCCCATTAACCAGTTTCCTCCTTTATTGATATTTCTTTATGTTAAAAAGATTGGACCCAGCAATCTTTAAGGGTAAGCTTACTGCACCCAGCTAGAAACATCATGGCCTGTCAAGACTGCACAATATGACAAGGACATAGTGCCGTAGAGGAATTACTAGTAAACTGGCAATGGAATTTTTTAGATATCCTGAATACAAACACCTTAAGAAAGAACAGAAATGTCTTTGTTTAGTAGAGACTGCAAGATTGACACCTAAAACTTGGATGGACATCATACCAGATGGAGTATCAACTTCTTTCTATATGAAATTACAAGTCAGTGATATTCGGATCGACATTTTTATCCTGCACTATGTGAAGAATTGCATGGATACCTGAGGCATCATTGAAAAATATAAATTATGCAAATAATATAAACATAAAGGTTGTCATAGTAGGCGAGTTTTTAACCTGCAAATTACAGTTTGCTCCTGCAGATAAGAGCAAACCAACACATAAATTTGCCCCCCTGTTCAATGCAACGTGTAGAGGAGTCGTATTTTGAGCATTTCTTACATCAACATCAACTCCAGCTTCAAGAATAATCTGCTCAAAAAAAAAGCCAGAGAACGACAACATGCAATTTGAATCAGAGGAGCTTAGAATCCCGCATTGGCTTTCTCGTCAGTTGTTTGCTTTGAATCAAAAGATAAAAAATCGCAGATATTTTGGTATGTTAATAAGGATGTATGATTACCTTCATCAACTCTGCGTCATTAACCATTGCTGCTATATGAAGTGCTGTTCGGCAGTGCGGTCCGTCTTGAGTTGTTGGATCGGCGCCAGCAGACAGCAATATCCTTACCAGTTCTCGCCTCTCTGCGAACATGGCCAAGCAGACTAAATTAACATATCGAGTAGTATCTCACACGTAATAAGATCCTCTAACCAGAAAGTGCAAAGGAGTTGATCAATCAAGAAATCGGTTGGTATGTACTGGACAAAAGTCCTGACAAAGTGTCACGACCCAAAATTGGCCCGTGACGGCCCTAATACTACGCAACGCCTAAAGACGCAACGTAGTAAAAGAAAGCCAAACCCAGGAATCTAAACCATAAAAAAAACGGAAAAGATAATATAAGTTTTGAAACATTTGAAATCGCAACCCAAATTCTTTAAGTCTTACTTTCTTTCTTTCTTTAAAACTTTAGCAACACCCCTTTTTGTAAAACCCAGCAAAGATGAATACAACAGAAAATAGTAACAGTAGAGAAAGAAGCTGTAAATATAAAAGACCTCAAATCCACACTAATACACATATCGTCCTCACCAAGTCTCCAAGTCAATAATACAATAGCTGATAGAGAGTACAAAATACAACGAATATACAATAAGAAACACAGATAACCATCTAACCCACCTAAGCAAAAAGGTACTGTGAGCTGATGCGGTATCTGAAGCAAAAGGCGACAGCTGGATAGCTGAATAGAGAAATAGCCCGCCTCGACTACTCTGGGGAACAACCTGAAACACCTGTGGCACAACGGGGGTGAGTTGCCAACTCGTGAATAGTATAAAACATATGCAGGTAATCGCAGGAATGTACGTACAGCATGAATCTAAGATATGCGATTACAATAATAGTATGTCATGCAGTGCTGAAATAAGGAGAGTACACTAGCAGGTACAACCAATATGTGAAGCAATGATGACATGTAAATAGTATGCAATAACCATGCAATAGAGATATGAGAAAGCAATATGCAGCTATCATAAGGGTACACTACAAGTACTACCAATATATGAATCTGTGCATAAGGTAGGTAAGGGTGAGGTATAGGGTGGAATGTCATTTCCCACGGAAACCTGACGTCGTGGCAGGATCACAATCCAACAAGATACTCCAATCCCGAATCCTCAAACCAGCCCCCACATAGGGCACTCACATCATATAGTCTCACATCTCCTCAATGTACAATATCGAGTAATCTCCCATATCCCGAATGTACAATCACCAATCACATAGGTATATCCAATGTCCAATCTCAAGTAAGAATCTAACATCCTAAAGGTATATATATGTACAGAAATAAATATGATGGGGGCAATACACATATATTAGCGTCCCATTCCACTAATATTGGTGTAAGGGTATATATAACAACGGCTAAATCCCCTGTTATATATACAAAAAGGGGTTAAAGAAATATCATGAAAACGTGTGCCAAGCATCGACACAGAAATCCTCGTATATGGGGCTTCGTCCGTCTGAATCAGCCCACGGGGTCCGTCTGCAGTGTCGGCCCTCGGCCCCGACAGTACAGGTCATCCCGCATCCATCTCTCTACTCTGGCCAGTAGCCTCCGGACTACTGCCAGGTCCAAACAATCACCGGTAGGTACTCGCCCGCCTCCAGGCTCAATCGGCAAACCCATCGATCTTCTTGCCGAGAGGAACCATACCGGGCCCCACCATGTACTCTCATACGGCAACCACACCTCGTATGGAGTAGATAATCAGCACCGATAAAACTCATGGGGGACGCTCAAATATCATATCAAGGAAACCGGGTTGTTACATGTATGCATAATTTCATGAACTCCCGCGGTTCCCAAATCCCGAAAACATCATATAGAATCCAGATAAACAATGCATGAATCCAAGAATAAATGTATGCAATATATCTGAATGCGAGCAGGTAAACACATGTATATAGCTGAACCAGATGTATGCGAAAAACAAGATAAGGTACAGCTAAGTAACATCAGTAAATGTAAATATACGACAGCAACTGAATATGTGTCTAACATACAGGTGTAGCAAGGTATAGGTATCTACCTATAGGAACTGATGTCGTATACCCCCCTGGGTATAAGTAACATATGTAGGAAATCCCTCCCGGTATAGGTAAAATATGTAGGAGGTATACCTGTAGCTGTATCGCAAGTGAAAATATACCTATCACTAAAGGTATGATACGCTATAGGTATACCGATAGGCTAGATGTCATGTGTGGCAAGCAATAGTAGCTATAAGGGGTAGTGTGTGACATGGCAATTATTGACGGTGTGTGTGTAGCATGCAATCCGTGCTCGTGCAACATGGACCGTCAATAATGTGTGCAGTGTCCTACGGCTGCTAGTCACAGTATATAACTATATCTAGGAAATGCAGTAAGGCGCAATTCTACAATGACGTAGAAAGTGCGACAGGTAATTGAATCCTAGCCCAGACGCATAACGCCATGCGGGCGATTCCCCTGTAGATGTTATATCTACTCACCTACACTCCACGCTGGGTGAATCCTACCGTCTGCTCCCTCTGTAGTGGTGTCTGTAGTCCCTGTCTGCAAACCTGCAAATAAGGCATGGAAATCACATATAAGCCAAATATCCTGCGAAACGCGATATCGAAACGAAACGAGAAACTCGCGTCGCGAACTAAGCGCGCGTGTGCACGATACGCTGAATCGTGTGTGTACGCGTCTAAAACCATCGCGACACGCCGCGATACGCTGGATCATAAAACCCACTCACGTATCGCGCGTATCGCGCAAACACAACGAAACACAAAAGCGATATATGATCCCAGATTTTGACTACTGTGAAAACTAAACAATTCAACAAGACCAGAGGAACCCTAACCATAGCAGACACCTACAGAACAAAACCCAAACCCTAACTCTCCAACTAGCCCGGCGTCGCCGGCCCCTCCTTCAGCCGCCGCCGGCCCGGCCGGTGGCCTGGGGTCCATCTTGAAGGTGGTGCTCCAGGTCCCCTAGTACAACACTACCACTATGTTTAATTTTCTAGTATTCACCTCGGATCACAGCAGGTACCAGATATCACAAAATCACATCAAAAGTCACAAATTTGCACAATTTAAGAAATCTATGGTATTTTAGTGAAGTTTGGCTAATATCTCAGTTGAAGTGGCCTAACTAACACTAAACCAACCTAAGGTAGCTAACCAAATCAACAATTTACCAAAATTCCACTTAAACACCACAATTTAGCACAAATTAGCTAATTTAGCACTAATCCAATCAATCGATGCACAACTAAGCAAACCATGCAATGGGGTTAAGGAAATATACCTACTGAACCCTAGAAGGCAGGTGAAGGTGTGGAGAAGAGCTCCTGCGAGAGCTGGGGTCCCTGTTGCTGTTGCTGCTGCCCCCTGTTGCTGTTGCTGTTGCTGCTGTTGCTGCTATTGTTGCTGTTGTTGTTCTGTGTTGTTGTTGTGATGATGATGAGGATGCCTGCAGCTGCTGCTCCTGCTCCTGCTGATCCTGTTGCTGCTGCTGCTTCTCTCTCTCACAAGGTGTGAGTGTGTGTGTGTGAAGATGAAGCTGTTGCTGTCTTCTTGAGTTGCTGCAGAAGATGCTGGGGCTGCTGTTGCTGATGCAGCTTGCTGCTGCTGCCACTGCCTCTCTCTCTCTCTCTCTGTGTGCAGTGTGTGTGTGTGTGTGTGAGAATGAGAGAATGAGAGATGGAAATGAGTGGAGAATGGGAGCAAGCAACCAAGACCCCCCCTCTCTTTCTCTTTCTCATTAAATGAGGCATGGGCAAAGCCATAATGCCCATGCTCTCTCTCTCTCTCTCTCTCAAAGTCAACCAAGCACAAAACAAAAATTCAAAATAAAACCCCTTTTAAATTCATTTATATTTAAAAACCATCATGACACTTAACAATATTAAAACTAGATTAGAGAAATGGTTAGTTAACCATGGTTGCTAATCATGGTTAAACACCAAAAACAAGCCTAGTTAACATGCACAAGTGTGTGTGCCCAACAAAAATATAATAAATTGTACAATAAATAGGATAAAATATTTAAAACTTAATTTGGTAAACTTTTTATTAAAAACTACATATTAAAATATAATTAGCTACAAAACACATTCTAAGGTGTTACAATCTCCCCCCTTAAAAGAAATTCGTCCCCGAATTTAAAACTTATACTGTTACGCGTACCTTCAAAAGAAGATTAAAATCCTCAATTCTCGCTTGCAGCCTCCCAAGTGACTATCTCACTACACGGCTACGCCCGAGAAAACCCTTCACAGATGGCAAGACCTTTGACCGACGTTTCTCCACCTGTCGAGCCATTAACACACATGGCTGCGGGTGAACGAAAGATCGCGTCCAGCTAAAAGGTCTGGTGCAAACATGTGAGAAAGGTCAAGAAGGTAATTGTAAAGTATCATCACAAGGAATACGGGGTGAAAATCCAATAATCTGGGCGGAAGTGCCAAATTGAAGGCAACAAAACTAACTCGCTTATAGGATCTCAGAAGGACCTAAATCCTGGGATAAGCTTCCCAAAATCCAACACGTCATTCATCGGAAGTCCATAGGAATACATGATCTGTCCTACGAACTCGAGTCTATGACCAACACAGTCGTCATAAGACCTCAGTTTGAAATGGACAATCCCCATCCTGACCTAACACAACTGGACCGTCTCCGAAATCTCTAGACTAGCTGGGGTCCGAAGTCCTACTTACGCAGAGTCAGCAAAACCACAGGCTGGTGGTCGACACGTCCTAACCCCTAAGCCTAAGGATGGCCAATTGGAGTGTCTCCTGATAACAGCTATCGAAGGAGAACCCTAACGATGGCGAGTGACGATCCCCAACTGCTGCCAACAAACAAACACACAAACTTAACAAAACAACTGAGCAAACTGAGTATAACCGGATGACAAGAATCCGAATGGAGTCACACCCTAACTAACTGGGTCGAAACCATAACGGAATTCATGGAGATCTGCTCCCATTCCTTCCTCGGAACGGTAAAAAGATTGCAATTCTCCAGCCGGCCTCAGATGCTCGACCCAAAGCACACAACAAGACAGACACTTGAAACGAAACCTGAAACTTCTCCTTACATTCCTGTCCACTCGTAACTATCTCACAAGTCACGCCAAAGCTGGTGGAACTTGAATGCATAGAGGGAGTTGACAGATGTGCATGTTCTAGGATTACACGCCTCTACCTGGCAATGGCAGGTACACAAACGTGTCCCTAACTTGGCACATCATTGTCACAATCAAGGTCTCCGAATCCTTACCCAGCCGAATATGCTCAAGTATCTCTGACGTAAGAGCTTCGACGGGCAGTGTCTCACGAAAACGATTTAAGGAAAGTGGTCAGGCACGGACATGAGCAAGCTGTCCCCTCCGTAGAGACGAACTAAGCTATACTCGACGATCACACAAGAACTGTAAATCTGCAGAAGACCATCACAACAATCCAAATCTGCTGCAGGAAGATGTACATTAAGCTCTAGTGGTCCGTGGAAAGTCTGACACGACTCTCAAGCAAGTAGTGTCCCCAAATATCCAACGCAAAACCACAGCGGCCATCTCCAGATCATGAGTGGAATATCCTCCTCGTACTTCCTCCAAATGTAGGGAAAGCAAAAGCGATATCTCTATAGTGTCACCTCCGTACACACTCGAGTCCACTCAAGAAACATTACAGTTAAGCAACAGGGTCGCCCGAACCAAAAGCAAAGAAAGGACTGATGCAGTTGTTAACCGAATCTTCAACTGCTGAAAACCCCGTACACATGCCTCAGTCCAAAGAAAAGAAACCTCCTTTCTGGTCAATTTAGTCGACGGTGCAGCACTACTCTCATAATCCTGCCCGAAACGGCGGTAAAAACCTGCTAAGCCCAACTATCCGCGGATCTCCGTCCTGCACACAAGTCTGGGCCTAAGCTGTACGGTCGCGACCTCCCTCGGAACCATACGAAACCGTCTCCCGTGACTACAAGACCTAGGAGTCAACACAAACAAGCCTGAAGAAACACTCCGAGAATTTAGCAAACTGCTGGCGCTCTCCCAGCATCTGCATAACAATCCTCAAGTGTTACTCCTGTCCCTCAAGACCCATTAAATAGACCAGAATGTCGTAAGTAACACAACAGAACTGGTCGAGGAACGGCCTGCAGAAATCTGGTTCATCATATCTACGAATGCTGCTAGGGCGACAGTGAATCCAACGACTCACAAAAACACACAAAGCCCGTAGCACGCACAAGGCAGTCTTCGGAATGCCGTCACTCCGAATCCGCAATAATGATGACCTGATCCCAAACACACTTAGAAAATGTCTCGTACTCTGGAGCTGATCGGAGGAAATCGTCACGGCGAGATGAAGGATACCTATCCGCACCGTAAGCCGGTTCAATTGACGATCCGTCGATACACAACCTCAACTGCCGTCTTTCTCCTTGACGAACAGAAATAGGAGCTCCCAAAAGCGAAACACTCAGACGCACAAAACTTCCCAAACCAAGACTCTGCAGCTGATCCTTAAGCTCCCTCAGCTACGCTGGCTCATCTGGAACAACGTCGGAAAAACTCTCGCACGAAAGGAAGCCGGTCCAACAATCCCACTGTGGCTCCGGTATCACGAATGAACGCCAAGATCCACAACATCTCCTCAGAAGCCGACTAGCGAAAAAGACTGAATTCTAGCTGTGAGAGGCGGCACAACTATCCACCTGTACAACAAGAACTGACTTGCCGGGGGAAACAAAACCTAACTTGTTTCCACACGGTAGTCCACAGACGCCTAACACGTAGTTAACCAATCCGTGCCCAGGAGAACGTCAAATCCAATATCTCAATAAGGATCAAAACGACGGACGAAACTCTATCTCCTATCCGATTGGCACAAAACTGAAATACGTGTCGCGCAACAAAAGGATCGCTGACAGAAGTTAAAACAACTACTACTAATCTACCCAACCACAGTACAAGCAAGAAACAAACAAATACACCAAGAGAACATAAAACTCAAGGGTACCTGAAAACTCCACATTGGACATCTGCGCGTCCCGATGAGTAGAAGCAAACTCCTGTGTCTGCACTCTACTCGCAGCTGGATGAACTCCTCTGGTAAACTGAGCCCTCTGAGCGAATCTTCCACGTCCACGGCCTCTCTGAATACGATCCTGACGCCGCGCTGAGGAACAATCCCTGACGAAGTGCTGAAGGCTTCCGCATCGAAAACATCCACGTGCTGACTGCTGACCATCCTGGGGATGAGAGCTGAACGACTGTCCTCGTCCCATGCCTCTGCTACTCCCGCGACGGCCATGAAATCTGTCTCGACGACCAAACCTCTGCCTCTGGGCTGGTACACTGGTACGAGTCCTCCACTGTCCTGGAACATGTGCCTCGTCAACTGGAGCCGCAACAACTGGTGCTATGTAGGTGACGAACTGCTGCATACTGATCGTAAGGGATAGCTGAGTAACGGGGGTGACAACCTCCTGTCGTAGCTCCCGAACGACGTCAACTAACGAACTCATCGTCTGGCGGAACTTCTGCATCTCTACCAACAGTCTATCCATGGTATAGGTCGTAGGCTGATTCGTCTGCACCTGTGCAACTAGAGTGCCATCCTGGTCAGTACTCGTCTCACCCGAGCTAACTCTGACCTCGGCCCTCGCTGCATCGCTCTGAGTCCCCATAGTCATCGGCGGCAAGGCTATAAATAGATATAAGATGAGATTCGATAAGAATGAGGAAATCGAATCTCAAAGATATGAATCATCAAAGAAGGAATGCCAAGCAAATTGTACTTAGGTCACTTAATGCAAGGTACCGCGCTGTGGGTATGCTGCAGACATACACACACTACGTTACTCTGCTTAAGCTACCTACTTCATCATACTAAGGTCATCCTACACTCCGAAAGGTAAAACCTAACGCTCTGATACCAACTTTGTCACGACCCAAAATTGGCCCGTGACGGCCCTAATACTACGCAACGCCTAAAGACGCAACGTAGTAAAAGAAAGCCAAACCCAGGAATCTAAACCATAAAAAAAACGGAAAAGATAATATAAGTTTTGAAACATTTGAAATCGCAACCCAAATTCTTTAAAAGTCTTACTTTCTTTCTTTCTTTAAAACTTTAGCAACACCCCTTTTTGTAAAACCCAGCAAAGATGAATACAACAGAAAATAGTAACAGTAGAGAAAGAAGCTGTAAATATAAAAGACCTCAAATCCACACTAATACACATATCGTCCTCACCAAGTCTCTAAGTCAATAATACAATAGCTGATGGAGAGTACAAAATACAACGAATATACAATAAGAAACACAGATAACCATCTAACCCACCTAAGCAAAAAGGTACTGTGAGCTGATGCGGTATCTGAAGCAAAAGGCGACAGCTGGATAGCTGAATAGAGAAATAGCCCGCCTCGACTACTCTGGGGAACAACCTGAAACACCTGTGGCACAACGGGGGTGAGTTGCCAACTCGTGAATAGTATAAAACATATGCAGGTAATCGTAGGAATGCACGTACAGCATGAATCTAAGATATGCGATTACAATAATAGTATGTCATGCAGTGCTGAAATAAGGAGAGTACACTAGCAGGTACAACCAATATGTGAAGCAATGATGACATGTAAATAGTATGCAATAACCATGCAATAGAGATATGAGAAAGCAATATGCAGCTATCATAAGGGTACACTACAAGTACTACCAATATATAAATCTGTGCATAAGGTAGGTAAGGGTGAGGTATAGGGTGGAATGTCATTTCCCACGGAAAGCTGACGTCGTGGCAGGATCACAATCCAACAAGATACTCCAATCCCGAATCCTCAAACCAGCCCCCACATCATATAGTCTCACATCTCCTCAATGTACAATATCGAGTAATCTCCCATATCCCGAATGTACAATCACCAATCACATAGGTATATCCAATGTCCAATCTCAAGTAAGAATCTAACATCCTAAAGGTATATATATGTACAGAAATAAATATGATGGGGGCAATACACATATATTAGCGTCCCATTCCACTAATATTGGTGTAAGGGTATATATAACAACGGCTAAATCCCCTGTTATATATACAAAAAGGGGTTAAAGAAATATCATGAAAACGTGTGCTAAGCATCGACACAGAAATCCTCGTATATGGGGCTTCGTCCGTCTGAATCAGCCCACGGGGTCCGTCTGCAGTGTCGGCCCTCGGCCCCGACAGTACAGGTCATCCCGCATCCATCTCTCTACTCTGGCCAGTAGCCTCCGGACTACTGCCAGGTCCAAACAATCACCGGTAGGTACTCGCCCGCCTCCAGGCTCAATCGGCAAACCCATCGATCTTCTTGCCGAGGGGAACCATACCGGGCCCCACCATGTACTCTCATACGGCAACCACACCTCGTATGGAGTAGATAATCAGCACCGATAAAACTCATGGGGGACGCTCAAATATCATATCAAGGAAACCGGGTTGTTACATGTATGCATAATTTCATGAACTCCCGCGGTTCCCAAATCCCGAAAACATCATATAGAATCCAGATAAACAATGCATGAATCCAAGAATAAATGTATGCAATATATCTGAATGCGAGCAGGTAAACACATGTATATAGCTGAACCAGATGTATGCGAAAAACAAGATAAGGTACAGCTAAGTAACATCAGTAAATGTAAATATGCGACAGCAACTGAATATGTGTCTAACATACAGGTGTAGCAAGGTATAGGTATCTACCTATAGGAACTGATGTCGTATACCCCCCTGGGTATAAGTAACATATGTAGGAAATCCCTCCCGGTATAGGTAAAATATATAGGAGGTATACCTGTAGTTGTATCGCAAGTGAAAATATACCTATCACTAAAGGTATGATACGCTATAGGTATACCGATAGGCTAGATGTCATGTGTGGCAAGCAATAGTAGCTATAAGGGGTAGTGTGTGACATGGCAATTATTGACGGTGTGTGTGTAGCATGCAATCCGTGCTCGTGCAACATGGACCGTCAATAATGTGTGCAGTGTCCTACGGCTGCTAGTCACAGTATATAACTATATCTAGGAAATGCAGTAAGGCGCAATTCTACAATGACGTAGAAAGTGCGACAGGTAATTGAATCCTAGCCCAGACGCATAACGCCATGCGGGCGATTCCCCTGTAGATGTTATATCTACTCACCTACACTCCACGCTGGGTGAATCCTACCGTCTGCTCCCTCTGTAGTGGTGTCTATAGTCCCTGTCTGCAAACCTGCAAATAAGGCATGGAAATCACATATAAGCCAAATATCCTGCGAAACGCGATATCGAAACGAAACGAGAAACTCGCGTCGCGAACTAAGCGCGCGTGTGCACGATACGCTGAATCGTGTGTGTACGCGTCTAAAACCATCGCGACACGCCGCGATACGCTGGATCATAGAACCCACTCACGTATCGCGCGTATCGCGCAAACACAACGAAACACAAAAGCGATATATGATCCCAGATTTTGACTACTGTGAAAACTAAACAATTCAACAAGACCAGAGGAACCCTAACCATAGCAGACACCTACAGAACAAAACCCAAACCCTAACTCTCCAACTAGCCCGGCGTCGCCGGCCCCTCCTTCAGCCGCCGCCGGCCCGGCCGGTGGCCTGGGGTCCATCTTGAAGGTGGTGCTCCAGGTCCCCTAGTACAACACTACCACTATATTTAATTTTCTAGTATTCACCTCGGATCACAGCAGGTACCAGATATCACAAAATCACATCAAAAGTCACAAATTTGCACAATTTAAGAAATCTATGGTATTTTAGTGAAGTTTGGCTAATATCTCAGTTGAAGTGGCCTAACTAACACTAAACCAACCTAAGGTAGCTAACCAAATCAACAATTTACCAAAATTCCACTTAAACACCACAATTTAGCACAAATTAGCTAATTTAGCACTAATCCAATCAATCGATGCACAACTAAGCAAACCATGCAATGGGGTTAAGGAAATATACCCACTGAACCCTAGAAGGCAGGTGAAGGTGTGGAGAAGAGCTCCTGCGAGAGCTGGGGTCCCTGTTGCTGTTGCTGCTGCCCCCTGTTGCTGTTGCTGCTGTTGCTGCTATTGTTGCTGTTGTTGTTGCTGTTGTTGTTGTGTGGTGTTGTTGTGATGATGAGGATGAGGATGCCTGCAGCTGCTGCTCCTGCTCCTGCTGATCCTGTTGCTGCTGCTGCTTCTCTCTCTCACAAGGTGTGAGTGTGTGTGTGTGAAGATGAAGCTGTTGCTGTCTTCTTGAGTTGCTGCAGAAGATGCTGGGGCTGCTGTTGCTGATGCAGCTTGCTGCTGCTGCCACTGCCTCTCTCTCTCTCTCTGTGCAGTGTGTGTGTGTGTGTGAGAATGAGAGAATGAGAGATGGAAATGAGTGGAGAATGGGAGCAAGCAACCAAGACCCCCCCCCTCTCTTTCTCTTTCTCATTAAATGAGGCATGGGCAAAGCCATAATGCCCATGCTCTCTCTCTCTCTCTCTCTCTCTCTCTCTCTCAAAGTCAACCAAGCACAAAACAAAAATTCAAAATAAAACCCCTTTTAAATTCATTTATATTTAAAAACCATCATGACACTTAACAATATTAAAACTAGATTAGAGAAATGGTTAGTTAACCATGGTTGCTAATCATGGTTAAACACCAAAAACAAGCCTAGTTAACATGCACAAGTGTGTGTGTGCCCAACAAAAATATAATAAATTGTACAATAAATAGGATAAAATATTTAAAACTTAATTTGGTAAACTTTTT
Organism: Agapanthus africanus; assembly: GCA_030015575.1. NCBI lineage: Eukaryota > Viridiplantae > Streptophyta > Magnoliopsida > Asparagales > Amaryllidaceae > Agapanthus > Agapanthus africanus. The sequence goes on from JASDDO010000029.1 coordinate 295,868,113, forward strand.
ATTAAAAACTACATATTAAAATATAATTAGCTACAAAACACATTCTAAGGTGTTACACAAAGAAAACCACCACCATGTACAGCTTTTATTGTTAAAAAATGTTGGGGAAAAAATACAGTTAGCATGCTATGAATTCCAATGAGATTTATAAACAATTGTTTATCCCTTTATTTCGGAATGAGATAACTAGCATCATCTTCAACTTTATATAACGCCACCAACAGCACCTTAGTACTTCTTTTCTTTCTGAACCTAGGCATTAGAAATTTAGAATGACCATAGTTTGATACGTATGATTATATGATAAGTTTTCATAATTCAGTCAGTGTCAGCCAGTGTTGATGGCCACAGTCTACGAAGCATAGACATGGACATATGACACAAAGACAACAGGACAAGGGAACGAGGGAATGGCAATTTCTTAGAATAGAGCACATGGACACAGCCACATAAGTTGTCTGATGATTATATAGAACAATAGTATAAATAATTCTAAGAATAAATAATAATTACATAAATTAGAGAGATACACAAATAAATGCACAAATAGGCATCTACATGCCACAATTATAATAATGTGGAAAATAAAGTTGCATAAATATTCAAAATTAACATATCAAACGATTTTATACATTTGTACAAGGACTATACCTCGACCTTTTAACTTTCATATAACTAACCGTAATGTATCTTGCTTCTTCTATTGAAGGTTATGCTAATATTGTTAAACTTCTGAATTTATATGCATCTCTGTTTTTATGATCTTTGTTACCAAAGCACGTCTTCACTCTTGGTTGTTGCTGCTATAAATAACGATATATCTTTGAACTGAAAATACAAACGTAAGATCAATCTTATCTTTTAAAGCCAATTAATTGGGAAGTTATCCACACCCTTGGAGAAAATAATCTTTCCCAGATTGGCTAGTCAACTACTCTGTTTCACATGGTTCTAAAAAAATTTGGCCTTCTGATTCTCCGGTTGTCTTAAATCATTTAGCTGTTTGGAGTATTTATGAGAGTCTAGGTAGCTTGGACTATTTGATCGGCTCATATATCAAGGATCAAATTATCATTATATTTTTGTTTGTTTCTGAAGGAGTGGTACTCCTCATTATTTGTCATTATTTCTTCATACCATAAATATGCATCAAGTGCTGTCCTGATAATATTCAAGCCAAGAAAATGTTCTTCCTCATGAATATAGTCCTACATAAATGATGACCGTGTGTGTGAACTGCAGCGATGAGCACAGAAAGTTATTTGAAGGGGTCTTAGAAGTTTGGAATGTCTGAAATTACAAATATTTTATAAAAGTGAGACATTTGAAATCATAAAATATTTTATAAAAATTAATACAAGTGCGAGAAGTGTCTGGCACGGTGCCATTAGGTGTCCAAGCAGTCCATGTCCGACATGTGGTATGGCTTCATGATGGAAGTGTTTGTGCTACATACTGTATTATAAATTTATATATTGCCACTAACGATAATCTTCTCCTTCATAAAATCTGAGCATTAGAGTAATGAGATTTTGATACTTATTACAATGAACACCTTTTCATAAATTCTGTCAGTTGTTGAAGAGTTGCAGTTTAGAACTTTTATGAGAAATATTGTACAAGGAGACATTTGTTTAACCAAGGTGTTGTTCATGAAACAACCTAAAGGATAAGCATTTTTGTAGTATAGTCACAACTTCTAACTATTTACATGGCCAAATTTCTTACAATAGAATCTAGATATCTTTTGAACATTAACTAGCACAAACCTAAGAAAATGAAATAAGAATTCTCGCAATTTGTTCATCTACAATGAATGGATTTTCAATTTTTCATATTAGATTAGCTAGCTGACTATATTTTGTGATCAGAAACGGCACACTTCCTGTTTGTTTTTAAGAAAACACAGAGCTAGCAAAGAGGCTGATGTGGTCACATGTAAGAAATTTCCCCTGATCTTCAATAGGCTTATGCATAAAAAACCAAGGATATAAATCGACAAGGTAAACAACACATGCCTTGCCATAAAAATTCACAACAAAAGCCTTTCTTATGTAATGCAGGTCACGCGGAGAAGAAGAAGAAAGGTATATACAATGACTGAGGAAGGGAAAAAGGAAAGGCCTACACACGGAAGTAAGAGCTACCTATAAAGGGGGGAGAACCCCATATATGGTGATCTGCTGATAGGTTGCAACTAGGATCCAAGAGCATACATAGACTTCCATGCATTCATGACACCACTAACGCAAGTAAGAGTGTGCCCAATTTTTTGTTGAAATCCCTTTTGTCAGTACAAGGGCGATGCAGATCAGTATCAAAAGCTATTCTAGCTAAGGCTGCTCAATGATGACCCTAGGACCACTAACGTCAGTTTCTGTCTTGAGGATTTTCCAAGTATTTTCTGCAATATACGCCCATCATCTCCCCTGATATCCATTTTCCTATAAATAACCAAATATGCTTCAGCTCATCATCTACAAAGTACAGTTATAGTAATATGAACGTATCTCAAATGCATTGCCCTTAGTTGATTATGTTATCCTGTTCTTAAATGCTTTAGTGTGTAGCAACTATTTACACTTAGAGATAATTGTTGCTCTTGTCCAAAAACAGACGGAAGCAAAGCAAAAGACTTTCTTACATATAAGAATCCTGTGGTTATAGGATATCTGCAGCGAATGTTCCCTTCTGATGCAATTTGCGACAAGTTTCAAAGGTGCACTGAACCTAGGGCTGTTAAAAAAGCTCAAAGCTCGGAGCTCAGCTTGTTAAAAGCTTGATCTGGGATCGTTTGACAACTAAACGAGCCGAGCTTGAACAAAAATCTAAGTACGGTGAAATAAACGGACAAACACGAACACGGCTCGAGTTCGGCTCGTGTTCAAGCTCGGCTTGTTTAAGGCTTGTGTAAAGTTAAATAATTTGTATCTTATTTGGTATTCACTACGAATAAATATATGATTACTTATTCTTAAATTTAGATTATAATCATTAGCTTGTTGATATTAACCAGGACTTGCATCATGCTAAATATTGAATCAAATATTATGCTAAAATATTGAAGAAATTAAATAATTAAATTTTGTTGACAAAGTTCTAAACAAGTTTTAAACCCATTTATTTAATTATAATAACTGCATTTCTCGCTGCACTTTGTCATATATAATATTGAAGATTGATATGATGTTTTTATATATTAATATAATTATTTATAGCTTTTTTCTACATTTTAGTTAGACTCTATAAAGCTCGAGGCTCGCTCGGACTCGATGAAGGCTCGGCTCGGGCTCCTTTGATAAATAAACAAGCCAAGGTTGAACAAGTTCTTAAGCTCGTTTAAATAACTGAGCCAAGCCGAACAACCTAAAGCTCGGCTTGTTTGACTCGTTTAACGGCCCTAACTGAATCAAATAATGTGCACGTCACTAGGGACGGAGCCAGGATTCTAGGTTTGCAGGGGCGCGCTATATTAAAGAAAAATCCCATGAAACTATGCAAGTTGGATTATATAAAATAATAACAATTTGTTATGTTCGCAAGTAGGATTCCGTATATAAGGGTTTAAAAGTATATTATCAATTTCAATCAAATATTATCTTGATTTATTATGGAGATAAGTATTAATATTATAACAAGATTTACTATAAAAAAAGATTGTTACTAAATCTTAATAACAAAAATTTTGTTACTAAATCTTAATAACTAATAGAAAAGATAATGAAGGGATGAGAGATGGGTATTATGTAGTTAGAATTTTAACTGTTCATGCATAAATTATAGAATGGTAGGTTCGAGGTGAGAGGGGACACATAAAATGTCGGAGCAATATCGCAGAAATTATCGGAGCAATAGGGGTCACAGTAAATTTCGGTGGTTGGGGGGACGACCGCCCCTGCACCCCCCTGCCTCCGTCCATGCACGTCACAACATCCATTTAAAGAATTGTGGACTACCTCATCTAAACAAGCATAGTTTCTGACTTGCATCATAACAAACAAAGAAATGTTTTCTACAGAAATATACACAAAGCAAAGTCAAGGACTGATTCACCTTGAGCAGTCAGGTATGCTAATTAATATAGAGGAAATACAGTTATTGTTTTCTCATAATGGTGGCCAAGAAAGCACTAAACAACAAGAAAAAAACTGGCAAGCATAGAAACAGCTCGACAAGCATATTCATGACTAAGCAATCTGTAACCACGAAATACACGAGATCAAGCATCAATAATATTTGTTAAATGGAAGAATTGACAGTGAAAGGTACCAGTTTCTCGGTCTATCTTTAGAGCAGCAGCCATACATAATGCTGTTCTCACAGGACTTGGTATGTCAATTGCTTCATCTATCTCTTCTTGCAACGCAACCTCCACCCATCTTTGTACGATAGCCACATTCCATGATTCAATGCACAAGTGCAATGGTCTGCACAGCAAACATAACAAGATGTTTAGATTTTAGAAGATTAAAAAGAAACCATCTGAGCACTGTTGTAACCACGGAAACTATGTAAGTGAGCAAGAACCAAAGTGGTGTGTCGAGATCCCAACTAAAAGCAGCAGAGAAATCTAAATAGAAAAACTGCGTCCAGGATGAGCAAGAGGCAAAGTGGTGTGTCGAGATCTAGTGCAGAGTCCAAGTACCGGGCAATGGCTAACAGCATGTGTGAATTGACCTGAGTTGGTTTTTTCTTAGTGAGCTTGGCTCTGGACCCAACTTATGATTTAACTTATAAGATCGCATTGTGGCAAAAAAGCAGTTATTCACTATGTATCAATCTGGTCGTTCAGGCAAGGACCAACTACATTAAAGGTATATTGACACTTTGTTCCTAACAAAGTAAACATGGAGTTAGTGATTCTGTATAGAGTATGTTAATCAATTAGCAAACTTGCTCACCAAGTCCGTTGGCAGATGTCAAGTGAATTTCAGTTGTGACAAGCTAGACAGGTATAACACGTATGCTCCAGCGAACATGCCCATCTTAATAACCTCCATCCATGTTTTTTAGGCCTTCATGTAGCTCTCGTTGCTATATTAATTACAATTTCGTCACACCTAACTGGTGCATCTATTGATCTCCATTGCACATGTTCAAACCTTCTCAAGCGATTCTCTTCCATTTATCAGCAATGAGAGCTACCTCTAACTTCTTATGACATATATTTATTATGTTCTGTTAAGATATTGAGACCATCCTTCTTAGCTTTCTCCTTCCAACTACACTTGTCTTTTGGACATGTTTGTTGCCAAGATATTATGTTCTGTTAAGATATTGAAACCATCCTTCTTAGCTTTCTCCTTCCAACTACACTTGTCTTTTGGACATGTTTGTTGCCAAGAAGGAAAAAAAATTGGAAAAAATGTCATTTGTTTTACAAAATAGAAGCACAATAGGCCAATAGTCACTTGGCCTTTAATAAGCTCCATATGTAGTTGTATATAGGTTCCTCCAGGAGGAGCATCCAATAACATCTAATTGATGTACTTAGGGCAAGATGAGCGTTTTGTGCATTTCAACCATTTGCAATAAAAGTTGCCCCTATATCAAGTTCATGCCAAGAATACCTTTCAGGATTTTATAGTAGCTTGAATCCTTACCCAAACAATGTCAAAACCCTCAGCATCGAGAGACCAAGCACCTTCTCGTGAACGCTTTCACTTACATTGTGCAGCGCCCCCCCCCCAACACACACACATATGAGAATAATGAAGAAAAGAGGCCCTAGGAGGCTTTTTCATTAAGTAGCGTCCGAAAACTACACCCTCCAATATTTTATTCAACGATTGGCATCCATCATCATCATCATCATCTAAGATAAGGATTTACCAAATTTCACGTGATTCTATCTCTTTTCCACCATTGAATTAGCAACGTAAAAAGTTCTATTGTCGGTAAATCGTTAATTTTGCACCCACTAAATCAACGGTGAAAAAGTGGTAGAATCATATAAAATTTGTTGTATCCACATCTTAGATGATAAATTCCGATCATCGAAAAAAATCATGGAGGGTGTAGTTTTTCGACGCCATATGAGGAAATTCCCTCCTATGACACCTTTCCACCATTGTTATATATATACAACAGAAAAGACATTTTATTTATAATAGCCTAAATAGTACCAATCATTACCATACTGTTTCAATGTTGGCATGTAAACATTATGCATAATATGAGGTTCTTTATTCAAAATGCTATCTTATATAATGGAACAATAAAGAATAAGAGGTTGAGGTTAAACTGCTCAGAAGAATAAGCAGTACATTCTGGAAAAAATATATGATGGAAGACAAACATTATATACTAATGTTACTAATAAGTGTAGATATACAAGTGCCCTTCCTTAAACTAGCTTCTTATGATGCTGTCATCCAACACTACTCGAACATATCAAATATCACTCAGGATGATGGCAGTGGAGGACAAAAAAAGAAAAGGAAAAAAGTCTAGTTTCTGCTAAATACGATTTCCCAAAAAGTAAAATATTATTCTTTTAAGGCTATATAACGGGGGTCAAATTTGTTTCCATAAAGCAGCATAGGATAGTGTCTTACGTTTTTCTCTGTGCATTCATAATTCCCATTAATCTGCATCCTCCATTTTCCAATATGATAATAGCACACTCCGTGAATCTCTTTGCGATGGCTCTATGAAGTACAGATTCACCTTCATCATCTACTGCATCAGGATCAGCACCTGCCAGTAGTATCTCCTGACAGCATCCAAAACCAGTATAAGCTAACTGTGGATAATTGCTTTGAGAAGCAGAAATAATTACACAAAAAAAGTGGCAACTTACACGCATGCATTCAGGCTGACCATGGCAAGCACAAAGATGAGCAATAGATGGACCGAACCCTTCTCTGGAACTAGAACTGACATTAGCAGACCTGCTGATGTCAGCATGAACGCACTCTGGAGAACCAGCAGCTAAAGCGAACACAATTGGGGGTTCACTGTCTTTATCTAATATATTTACATCAGCCTCTTTGTACTCTAAAATGGTTTCCACAAGTTCTAAAGAGCCCCTTCTGCATACTAAATGCAAGGCAGTATGGCCATCAGCATCCTGTGCTTTCAGAAGCAAATGAACTGAATTGCTGCTTCTCGCTGCCTTTGCAAGAAGGTCTCTACAAAACATAAAGACAAGGAAATGAAGATTTAAATAAGGGGATAAAGAGATGAGGATCAAATGCACCAGCAATCAATTATGAAATGAAAATGACATTCTTCCAAAAAGATATAAGAAAGTTTTACCTGACGCCACTTATATCTCCTGCGGATACAAGTTGATGCAAAATACTGGGATTTTCAGGGAAAACTTCCAAAACAGATGTTGGGGATGGTTCTGTCGCATTTGTCGAAGCAACATTCATGAAATCACTGTATTATACAAAAAGAGAATAAGCAGTTCAGATATTTATATATTAGGAAAGAGGGAGAGGAGTGAGGATGGAATCAAGGAATGTACTTGCAAATATTTAGGTTTATATGAGGGAGAGACGAGTAATTCTGTTAAATTACATAATTTCAGGTTATACCAAAATCTCAATTAAAGCGCTGCCAAAGAATGATGATTTAAAAAGGAATATTGGTTGATGAAGCTTAAGAAGTCAGCAGTAATAGGAGAAGGAAACTAGTGGCAATCAGTAGTTTAATCAGAAGCAAGAAAGAGACAGCAAGGGTAAAAGTATGTTGGCAGTTAAGGGTGGTTGATCACATGAGGTGGCAGGGACACAACAATAAAAGAGAAGCAGCGTTACTGGCTAAGAAGTGATACACTAAAACGTCTTGCTCTTTCGCTGGATATCGCAAGCTGGAGGATTGTGTTAGATAACCAACACTCAGCATAAAACATAATAGGATCTCCATGATAAGAATTTTATAGAAAATATGTCGAGGCATCACCAAACAAGGAGTTCCTTAGCATAGCGGTATGGAAGAATGGGAGAAAGGATACCTGCAAGGCCCCCCACCCCACCCCAAAACAAGAAAAAAAGAGTGGACAAGGCTTTTCCTGGCATACTGTTGGGTGTGTGGCTTCCGACTCATGTGGAAGGGACCTCACCTCCATGTGCTAAGCACTCGCATGCCTCTAGTGTGCACAACGAAGCCCGCAAGCCCAATAGGGCTGATTTAATAGTGGCTGTTGCTGCTGTTGCAATGATTACTTCATGCACAAGAAAATCAACATAAGAAGGAGGGGGCAGGGGAACGTAAGGGGTTTTGGTGCTCTTTTTATTCGATGATTTTACGGTGTATTCTTCTCTAATTTGCCCCAAATTAGAAGGATTTGTTGCAACAAAGATCTCCTCTAGTCCTATATTTCTTCAAGATTTTGGTGATATCCTCTCACACCCCTTTTGTTGTTGTTGTTGTAATCCATCTTTACAGGTGACGATTTTGGTGTTGTATTGATCCAAGAGTGTTCTCATGATGTTGCGATCCTCTAGTTTTTTTAGAGAAGAAAACATGTTTATCTTAGTATAGTGGAAGAAAAGAAAAGAAAAGGACCATTGTCCTATGGATTTTCCCACAAGGGTTTTCCATGTAAACAATAGGCTTAAATCCAAAAAACTACCCAAAACTGCTTCCTGTTTGCAACAAACTACCAAATAATTTCCAAACTATGAAAAACTACCACAAAAACTTTTAAAACTATGGAAAACTACCATCACTACCGATACCATGTCAGCACCATTAGTGCCCCCTCACCGCCAAAGTCACCAAAACTGCCACGTCATCAAAAAATTTTAAAATTTCCAAAACTGCCCTTTTCTTCCTCATTTCTTCCTAACCCTAACCCGCCTTGACCCCGATCCTGACCTAGCCTTCCTCCTCTCTCTTTCTCTTCCCTGCAGCCGCCACGATCCCCGACCCCGACCTGGCCCCTCCTCTTCCTCCTCATCTTCTTAACCTCCACCATTCCCGACCCGGATCCCATCCGCTCACCACCACCCCAACCTCCCCCCCCCCCAAACTCCCCTAACCCTAACAATAGCCATCTCTCCTAACCCTAACCCTATTAATTTATAAAAAGGGTAAAAAGGTCATTTTTAACACTATTAAATGTTGGTTCACATTAATCGTTACATGATAGTTACTTGTAATTTTTGAAGAATCCGATAGTTTGTTGCGAATGGGAATAAGTTTGTGGTAGGTTTTTGAATTTAAGCCTGAAAATAAGTGTTTCTTGTCTTTGTGTTGTTTGGCTTGTTTATTCTGCTTGTTGTTTCACATTTCATTTGGTAATTGTCAAGATCGTCGTTTTATGGTAATCCCATCTTATCCGTCCCAACAATTACTGGGTAACATGAAAAAGATGGACCGATGATGCATTGGTGGGAGGTACCATCTGAACTTCGAAGACTGTTACCTGCGATTTAAGCCATGATAAAGAATCCAAGTACAAAAGGCTTTCAACTGTTAAATAACAAGCCCTCGAAAAAGATTAAAGCTCTCTTCAAGTCTAATTTGGTGTCATAATAAAGGTTAATCAAGGGTCCATCTCAAATTTCATCGGTAGTAAACCACTTGCAACCGCAACCCAGTGGATGTAGGCATAAATTTTACAATTCAGATCAAGAATATGAGATTATCTCGTCAATTCTTAGTTTTTTGTATTGAGATAAGTGCAAATATAATATGATTTTCCACTTTCTTGTAAAGGTTCCATTTTGATTTGGAACTTTTATGAAATGGGTGGCTTCACTACTAAAGTAGAAAGACAGACATGATGAGTTAGTTTGGCACAAAACGCTTCAATAACAAAAAAAAGAAATCTGTACAAAATGTCGGTTTGGTCACACTTTTTCACACTTGTTCGTACATGCTACTATCTTTCTTGTTCATTTTTCTATTTTCTGCTAATATCATGACTAGAAAAAATATGTGCAAGTTCAGCCTATTATCCTCCAACATACATAAGATCTAAACCTCACTTCTTTGAAGCCTTAATCCTGGAAAACCTAATGACTAATTAATACATCCTTACCCTGCTTCTTCCCTCTAAACTTTGTGTATGCCCATAGGGTGTGTTAGACCCGCCAATTCCACCATAGACCCCCAATCCACCATCTCCCCTATTTACATTAAATTCAGGAACCCAAAAACATGTTTCCCTTTTCCTGTTCACTTTCGTTCTAATGATAATGACTAACAAATTTATCGTTAATGGGAACATCTTGTCCAAAAGAACTATTATCTTTTTCCTGCCACTAATACCATCCTTTCCTAAGATTGTACTTCCCTCAAGAAGTTGGCATTTAACGTAACCCATTTAACGGAACAATGTGCCATTACAAGAAATCGAGAAAAGGAGAGCATCAGTAGTGGAGTAGGAAACATTTTCTTAACAAGATTATTTAAGGGAAATGAAGCAACTAATAACAACAATAGCAACCCAAAGAGAGCTTCATGCGAAAAACAAGAATGATGGAAATATTTGCTAGAGCTTCCTTATAACTCCAGTAGATAGAAAGAAAAAGCATTAAATATATGTAGGTAGTGTCAAATATCTTGGAAGAAGATTGAATAATATAAGTAATGGAAGGATTTCATTTACAATGTCATTATTCATTTACAAATTCTTCTAAGTCAGAATATAAGGCTTGAACAATAAGCAAGATCATGTAAGATGCATAAGAAAATAAGGTAGATTTGAAGTTATATAAATTATGAATTTACTTATCAGGGCTTGCAGGTGGGCTCCGAGGTATCCCTTGTAAATGCCGAAGGAATATTCCAAGCATTGCATGAAAAGTTGGTCGCTTGTTTGCTTTGAATTGCAGACACTCACCGATCATCTTCCACAATTCCCTAGGAATTCCAACTCCTACCACACTTGCATACTGAGGGGGCAAGGTCCGAGCCTTGACAACAGCTCGGTATATATCTTCCGAGCTTAATCCCGCCCATCTGCACACATGTTGATATATATTACCAAATAATTCATAGTGTAAATTTGCCGATTAATATAGGTGCGTAGTAGGCCACATACGGAACAGAACCAGTACACATTTCCACAAGGGTGCAGCCAAAACTCCAAGCATCTGACTCCTCGGATATACTCCCAATTGCATCATCCCAAAATAGATTGAGCGACTTTTTTATTGGCTCCCATGCCTCTGGAGCTGTGCAATGAGGACTTAACATTGTGCAATCCATGCATGAGTGCATCCTTGTAGAGCCTTCCTCAGGAGAAGATCGAGCTCTTCGACACAAAGGCTTCTTGAGAATTTCTAACAGCCCATAATCGGAAACCACGGCACGAGAATTTGCATCAAGAAGAAGATTGGATGGCTTTAGATTCATGCATACAACACCTGCAGCATGAAGTTCCACAACACCACGAGCAATGTCTGCCCCATATCTGCCAACCACATCATAGGATATAATAGTTTCGAAGTCCGTTGCCGCTAAGTAGATATGGAACTAATAGTAATGAAACATGAAAGTTGCATGAAAGAAAGATGGTATTTAATTATGGGAATAACCAAGAACCTTCTAACCATTAGTGTAAGCTCAGGATGTATCTACATTGATTGTTTTGGAATCTTAAGTATATATCTGTCCTAGCTAGATGCTAGCACTGAGTGAAGCCTTCATAAACTCTAATATGGAAGGAGAAAGTGCCAAACACTTGCATTTGGAGGAAACATAACATGTTAGAATATAGAAACACACATCTTAACCCTCAAGATCAGAACTTTGGTATCTTGGCGCAACATTCAGACATTAAGATTGCATAAATAAACCAGGTTAAGGTTGAAAACCTCATCAATGAAAATTTTCAAGATATGACTAATATGCTAATGGCACCGATTCTCTTTCCAGTAGCATTATATCGGAATATTGCTCTATGCAAGAAAAACAACAAAAGACAATGTTGTTGAGTTCAGCTACATGAGACCTTCTCGTTCACTCAGCCATATGGATAACTAACATAAACTTTTGAATCGCCATCTCCCATGTTCGTATAGGCCTACATCTAGCCCTCATTGCTTTACTAACTAAAATGTTTTAACCGACGGGTCTATACGCCTTTATTGAACAAGTCCAAACCATCTCAATCTATTCACTCTCATCTTATCATCGATGTGGGCGACCTTTATCTATCTTTTTATGGTATTGTCACTTGTATTCGCACATGCTACAAGGATACTATATAATCAAAAATTCAAGCAATCAACTATCGGAAACCTGAGGATTTGCTCCAAAGTAAGCCGGCCTTTGTTCTCCCGCATCTCCGATTGAATGGAACCGCTGTACCGATCCACAACGAGGCACAAGTGCCCGTCCATCCTCACCACACCATGAAAAGCGCACACATTTCTACACCACATGGACGCCCTCCTCAGGCTCTCGAGCTTGCCCTGCACCCCCGCGACGTCCATGTCCTCCGTGATCACCACCCTCTTCACCGCCACCTGATGCCTGCACTTCCCACCAGAAAGCACCCCCGACCACGTCTCCTGCCCGGCCCTGCTGCTCCCCTCCCCCATCTGCCTCACCAGCTTCACCTGGTGGGCCCCGAGGTCCTTCGGCGAGCCGCCGCAGCCACAGCCGCAGCCGCTCCATTTCTGCCGCTTCCCCGCCCGGAGCAGCCGTTCTCTCTGGGCGGGCCGAAACCGTCGTCGTCGAGGGACAGATGCCCGATTCGGCGGCCGAGCACGTCCTCGCCATCGTCGGCGTCGGAATCGGAGGAGGAGGAAGGGGAGGGGGAGGAGGAGAGGAGGGAGAGGACGGGGAAGTTCTTGCGGAGGGCGTGGACGCTGTTGCCGACGACGGTGGGATGACGGCAGCGGGGGCAGGGGAGGGTGGTGTCGGCGGAGGCGGCGAACATGCGGGTGAGACAGACCTTGCAGAAACCGTGGCCGCACTCGAGGAGGAGAGGGGTCCGCTCCTCCTCATCGTAGCGGCTGTGGCACACTGAGCAGCACGGGGCCTTCATCGATCCCGGTTGCAATCTGAGGATAGAAATTTGGGTCTCAAGGGTTTGGTGAAATCGCAGAGGAGATCATTGATCGAGTGACTGATGAAAAATTTTGGGGTTTCTTTTAATTAGATCTCAGCTGATTGATGGAGAAGATGGGGGAACCAGCAGCAGGAGCAGCTAGCTCTCTCTCTCTCTCTTTTGATTTTTCCACTTTCTTTGCTTCGTCTTCCACCCCGCCCACCTTTTTCTTCCACCGCTGTGAATGACTGTAGCTCTCTCTAGATATTTATTTTTCTTTTTACCTTTTTGGGGTAAATTACAGAAAAATACGTTCTTCACACAAATATCTCAGGTGTTTGTGGAATATAAAAATAAGAATGGAAAAGAATATGTCTCATGGAATTGTCGTTCTCATATTTGTTTGTAAAAAATTAAAATGGGTTTTGTCCCCATCAATCTTTTCCTTTGTTTGATTGAACAAAGAAAAATAGGAATTGAGGTTTGGGAATTGGATAAAGAGAAGAGAGAGCGAAAGCAAGTAACCATAATTTTTCTCAAATAAAATAACATCAATTCCATCCAAAAACCTTGGATTTGGAATTGTCAAAAAGGTTATATCAATTCTCATTTTGATGGTGTCAATTCCCAAAAACTTGCAATTCCTATTTCATGCAAACAAATAAAGGAATGACAATTCCATGGTTTTTTGTTTTGATGAATATGTCATGTCCCCACAATTCATGATGATGCTCAATATTGGCGGTCTCCAAGATCTGGACACGTGGCTGATAGTGCTCGATATTGGCGATCCCCAAGATCATGACACGCGGCAGGTGATGTGTCCCAGAACTCAGAAGAAAGGGCCCGCAGGGGCCGATCAGGCCACCCCGTGCCCGACCAGCAAGCACAAGCTGGCCCCCCTTGGGGCCCCTGCAAATTGGACTCCTCGGCCTCTCAGCTCGCCCCAGAGCTACCACAGGACCAAGACTCCTCGGCCTCCTTGCTCGTCCCCGAGCTCCCGCCGAGGACGTCTTCCTCGGCCCTCCGACCTACTCCCAGGCGTAACCGCCGCTTCGCGAATCTCGCCATGCGCGGATTTTGCGCCAGCAACGTTCCACGTTCCATGCCATCACGATCCCTATTAATGGGCGATCCGCTATCTACGCGGGCGTGACGTCGGGAGCGTAACTGCCGGCGAGATCCTCGCGCTCGCTGCTGTGTGCTCCACCGCTATATAAACCCCCATCACAGAGGGGTCAAGTAAGCCATTTTTTACACTTTTATGCCGTTACTCTGCTCGGATTTCCCCTCTAACTTGAGCGTCGGAGAGTCCTCGGTGGTACCAAACCATCCCGGAACTTCTTTGCAGGTACTCGGCAGCAGCTCCCTCACCTCACCTCTTCCTCCAAAAACCCATTGGGACCCACATGCAACGAAGGATAATCAGTCAAGTTCACCGCGAGATCAACGGAAGACAACATCTGACGGAGGCCCAAAAAAGAGCTCCATCAGTTGGCGCCGTCTGTGGGAACTAACTCCACAAAATACAAAGTTGGCATTCCTATCTCCACCCTCATGGCAGACGACCATCCTGGAGATCCTGGTACCAGCCGTCGTCCTCCACTTACTGAAAGCGGGGATGAACCTCCTCCCATGACGTCATCAACGCCCTCGCAGGCCGGATAGATCACCTGCAATCCCTCGTGGAGGCCCTCGTCCGTGCCCAAATGGCCGCGCCCGGGCCCCAGATCGCCGTTCCACCTCCTCCAGAAGGCTCTGCCCCTGTCTGGACGGTCGATCACCAACAGGCCGCGTCCCCTGGCCACCGGTCTCTCGAACCGGTGCTCCCTGGGGCCCGTTGGGCGCCCCAGGGCTCGACACCGAGATCCACCGCCAGGGCGCCTCGCCTCGAGCCTCCTTGTGACCCCTATCCCCCTGAGGAGATGTCAGTCATCTCGCCTGTCTACGGACGTGGTCAACCCCACCACCATCGGCGGGGCCGCACAGAAGAGGTCCGCCCAGGCAGCTCAAGAGCTACCTCACCCCGGGACCTGAGGCACCTCATTGAGAAGAACCGGGGACGCTCCCAGACGCAGGTCACCCACAGCGGGGGCCAGAGATCCCGAGGCGCCGATTCCCTGGGCTACCACGGTCGGCTTGATGCCCTCAAGAAGAAGATCGAGGGCATGCGCCGAAAAGCTCACCTCTCGAGAGACGGAGCTAAGTATGCCTCCGACTCGCTCACGAAGCCGTTCACCGAGGAACTGCTCCCCGTCCATGTCTCCTCGCGCAACAAGCCCCCAAAGGTCTCTCTATTTGACGGGAAAACCGACCCGAAGGACCACTTGGACGCTTTCGCCGCAGGGATGAGCTTCTAGGATCACTCCGACGCCGCCCAGTGCAGAGCCTTCCCGGCCACCCTCATCCGCGCAGGTCGGGACTGGTTCCGGGGGCTCGAGCCCCGCTCGATTTCGACCTTCGACGAGCTGGCTACTCAATTCCTCGGCCATTTCGTGGGGAACCGTCGACAAAAGCGCACGGTCGACTACCTCTTCATGATTAAGAGTAGGGACAAGGAAACGTTCAAGGCATACATTACCCGTTTCTACAACGCCCTCCTCGAGGTGCCCGAGCACCGAGACGAAACCGTCATAACGGCACTCAGATCTAGTCTGAGGCACAAGGAATGGTTGCTCTCCTTCATGCTGGCGCAACCTAAGACCATGGCCGAGGTCAAGGCGTGGACCGAGCGCGAGGTCCAGCTGGAATTTGAGGTGAATGCCAACTTTCTCCGGGCAGAACGGCCCGACCAGAAGAAGAGGGCTCGGGAGGAGAGGTCGGAGCGTCAGCAGCCCTACCACCCGAAGTTTCAGGAGTATACCCCCCTCAACGTCTCCTTCGCGGTGTTGCTGGAGGAGGCCCAGAATGAGGGGTTCTTCAAGTTCCCTCCGGTCCCGCGTCAGGCCGCGAAGCGAACCCGGGACCCCTACTGCGCTTTCCACTGGGTACTGGGCCACACCACGGAGGACTGCAAACAACTGAGGGACTACATCGAAGAGCTCATCCGGTCTGGGCACCTCGCCGCCTACCTGAGGGACAAACGGCAGACCGATCGCAAGCAGGAGCAGCATCGCCCTCCCGCCGACCTGACCATCGGTCAGATCATGCTTGCTTCAGCGGACGGCCAACCCGGAGCTCAGGGAGCCCCATGCTCTATACCAAGCGCGGGGGAAGACAGCCCTTCAGGGAGCTCGGCCCCAGCCAATAAAGTCACCTTCTAGACTGTACCCTTCTTTTAAAGCAATGTAAATTCTTCCTAGGATCTATTGTTAATTTAATAAAGATCAATGGAGCGTTGCGAAAAAGAATGAAAAGCTTTGTTTATTCAAAGGGTATTATGGGCTCCTCAGCCGTACATGCAAAAAGAAAAGAAAATTACAATAGTTAGGGAAGGGGGTGGAGCGAGCACTGCTCGTGGTACTCGGTAAAAATCTCCGCCAACCGGGGCCTCGCCAGTTCCAGCCTCTGTCCCCGGTTCCCCCCGCGGACATCAACCCCGAGCCTCAGCTCGTAGCATTGGCGGACGAGCGCCTCTGAGCGGGCCAGCCGGATCGCGGAGATTAAGCCAAAGCGCCTCAAAGACCGCAGCTTGCCCACGGCCTCATCAAAGAGCAGCTCAGACAGGGGGTTGTAAAGCCCCGGCGATACCCTCCAGATGGAGCACATCAGCAGCAGCAGCAGGGAGGAGCGTCGGGAGAGCAGCCGGCCAAAATGGTCCTCGATGCTCCCATAGACCAGCTGCACCGTGTCCTCGGTGCAGTACGGGTCGTAGAGGTACACGTCTTCGAAGCGGACGATGTCGGGGATGGTGAACGGGAAGTCCTGCATTCTCGGCGACCTGTTTATGAAGGATGAAAAGACCAGTACTCCTTCAGCCTTATATAGCCCACAGCGCAGCCCAACCGTCGTACGCTTTCGCCCAGGGAGTCGCTGCCATGCTGTAACATTTCAAAAAAAATAATATATTATTTTTGGGAATTTTTATAATTTAATATTAATTTTTAATGAATATTTTAATAGTCGGTATAATTAAATACCGATAAATGGTGAAAATTTTGGGAAAAACTTATGGAAATTCTAAAATAGCTTATTTTGTGGAAATATGTCATTTTACAGTTTTTATGATGGATTATATGTTATTTTGATGTTAATCGCGATTAAAAATCGCTAATTGGATTTTTGGCTCCTTGTGCAAAGATGTGCACATGACATTTGTACACTTGTTACACTTGTTTCTTGTTTTGGTCATGATAGTCTAGGGTTGGACCATGTTTAGAGGACCATGGTGGGTTGAACCAATTGGTTAGATTAAGTGGGTTAATTAGGGTTTTGGTGTTGATTAAGGGTGATTAGGGTAGGTTGACATTTGGTAGGAGAGAGAGAGGGGATTGGATGGTTGTCGTGCAACATTCTTGAGAGAGGGAGAGTGGTGGCTAGGAAGTGTCATACTCCATTTCTCTTCACAACTTTAACATACCTATTACATCCCTCCCTCTCACTCAAACACCCACACCAACACATCAGCCACAATCATCATATTTCAGCCAAACTATATCAGCAGCCAACCCCATCCTGAACATCAACACCCCAATATCATAACCAGCAGCTGCAGCTGCTGAAACACTGCTTCAGCCCCCTACATCAGCTGCTACATCAGGTACCTTCAGCAGCCTAAACCTCTCCTAACACCTTAGCCCAATATCTACACCCTCACATCAACTGATACACTCACATCAGCCACCCAAACACCACATCAGCCCCCAATCCATCAGCTGCAGCCACCACCCTAGCACCATAGCCCCATACCTATGCAGCCCTATCAACATTTCAGCCCCCTTTTGCATCAGCAACAGCAGTAGCTCCATTCAAACAACACTAATATCCCCAGCTACAGCAACAAACTGCTGTTAAAAAACAGCTTCAGCTCAATTTCTTCACCTCTGCTGCTACCAACAGCCATAACAGCAACAAATCCATTCAAGACCACACCACGCCCCTTCATACTCCACCCCACACAACACCATAACCCTCCCTTAGCCACAAAACTCCTGCTGCTGCAACTTCCAACCACAAACAATTCCAAGCAGCAGCAGCAGCCAAGGCAACAGCAACCAAAACAGCATCAGCATCAGCAGCATCAGCATCAGCACTTCAGCAGCAACCACCCCTCCTCCTTCCTTCATCTTCCCTTCTCCTTCATTCCAGGACTCCCTTGAGGTATAATCTTGCAACCCAACTCCTTTATCATGGTTATCTAACTGAAATTTACTGTTATATCTATAATCTAGTGCTAGTTTAGGGATTTTGGGTGAGATTTGGCCAAGAGATGGTTTTGAATGTTAGTATAGTCTTATTAGGAGTGTGTGAGGCCAGTTTAACCAAGAAACCCCAGATTTCTAGTTAAATACCAGATTTGTTATACTTGGCGTAATTTAGCGATTTTGTCGACTTCTGAATCTTTCTGGAAACTGCTATCAACCCGGAACCCTAAAATGAAATTGACTTGGCAGTGAGGTATGCAGGTAGGTAGAAACCAACACCCAAAACCCTAGCCCAAAACACCAAACCCCGGCCGCAGATAAATTCCCCCTGGCCGCAAATTGCGGCCAGAGCAGGGGAGAACCCCCTCGTTTTGCGTGCACGGCCCTATTTCATGTAAACTTGACCCCCCGTATGTCTAGTTTTGACTGTTTCCAGTTTGGATAAAATCTGGGTTGATTTTCATGAGTTGGCGTATGATTTACGACCTGTTTTCAGCATGGATTTTTGTAACTTGGTGATTCGTGACTGTCGGGTGGCGTTTGAACGCCAACGGCAGCGGGTTGTTGGCTGTGTTTGCACGCAAGGCTGTAGGTTTTTACCTATCGGCGTAGCGTGTACCGTTTTGGTTTCCGACATGGTTTTTATGAGTTTTAGCGTGTGATATCCTTGTAGGTACCCCACGTGGCGTCGAGGCGTTGGAGATGCAAATGGCGACATAGGCACCGTCATACATAAGCAAGGTGAGTAGATTTATATCTACGGGGAGAAGTCGGGTGGATGGCGTATAGCACCCCCGCAGTCCGAGGTGATGTATACTGATGCGTATACACACCTACAATTTATTATATGTTGTTTGGGAAATTATGGATGTTTAGGATGGATAATTGGTGGACTTAGATGATTTAGGTTACGAACCCTAGGGTAGTGGGTGCACTACACATACATATTCACACATATATACTTGCATACATCCTTATTACATATGTGGTTATGGGATTCTTATAGATATGTGTTCACATAGGTATGGGACTACGTGTTCACATACAGACTTGAGGATGAGACATGGGATTGAGATGAGTCGATGATTTTTGATCCAAGATTATGATATCGGTGATATGGTAAAATTCGTATTTGGGATACGTCTTGATGCTTTAGCGGATTTTGGGATGATGATGCCATAGGAACAGTGATACATATATTTTAGATGATCGACATGTGATTATGATACGAGGTAGGATGTGATATGATATGATCTGACAGGATATTTGTGATAGGCCGCCTTGGGCGATGTATACTCCTTGAGATGAGTTGGGCTGATGATATCGTTTTTGCCAGAGGTTGTAAATCAGAAGCTGGATTATGATTATATTGACGATATATGATGATGATATTGATTTATAGGAGACTGTCGATCAGTGATTAGATCCTGATTATAGTGATGATGTTATCATGGTACTAGACATAGGTCAGTACCCAGATTTTGATATTTGATAAGAGAATACTTGATGAATAATATGACAAATGTGATATTGACCCGTACCCAGATTTGGGGATGCCGTACGACGGATTTGCGTACGAGCTATAAATTGATGTTTGATCCGCCCTCTTGACTTGTGGATAACCGATTATAGGGATATAGTATCGGATGTGATATTATCGAGGCGGATCATCGACTATATATATATATATATATATATATATATGTATATATATGTATCGACTCATAGGTTAGGCGGTTTCCCCTACCTACTGTTAGCTTTAGCTCAGCCTTTAGTTGGTGTAGCTATATGACTTTTATGACCTTAGATGTAGTTTAGCGATCATGGTGTTCAGTATTTCAGCTCCCGCACTTTATCATTGTTGCTCTGCATCGCATACTGTTATGATTCATATTTCATTATTGATATCCTGATGTTAGGACACCAGCACCATTACTGATGATGCGTATGTACCACGTACACTTATTTGCCGGCTCACACACATCTTCATCGGTAATTGCCATGTCACGAACACTTAGAAAATATTATTGCTTGAATTAGCTTGCTAGCTAGTGGTGACATGATATTAGTATGCTTGCTTTATATGTTAGCTTGACATTGTAGCTATCACTTGTCACTTCATGCATACTGTTATTCATTATATGCTGTATTTATGGATTCTCATGCTTATATTCATGATTTCACATGCTATTGATGATTTGGATTCGGGTTTCCATGAGATTTTCTGGATTTGGAGGAAAACCGCAAAACATATATATAAACTGCTTTCTCTTTTTTAATAAAAATGCGGTTTTCCCATGATGTATGAGTCGTCCACCATGAGTTTTGTTGATGGATTTCAAGACCCGATTCGAGGAGGCGGATGAACCGTTTCGGGTACATGGTGGGCCCGGTGCGGTACCCCGGGGCAAGAAGATCGCAGGAGATGGCGTTGAGCCTGGCAGGGGAGCACGACCGACCGGTGATATTACCCGACACGTCGGATATCCGGAGGATACCGTCGTAGTCATGAGATGGATGGTAGGGGCCGATCTGGACTGACGGCGCCCTGGATATTATGATTGAGACATTGAGATTTGGGATATTGAGGTACAGAGATTGTGATACAGGGATATCGAGATATTGAGATTTATGTTTTGTGCCGATGCTAGGCACTGTTTTATGCTGATTTCATTATGATACCTCATTTTAAAATACAGAAATCTCACAAAGTTATGAAAGCAGTTTTCTTCAGTACATGCATTCTGTTTCATGCATTCTTACATCATTCATATGATATATTGCCACCTGATGCACCGACACAGGCACATGGGTTTACACTTGGGTTAGATATTTACCCTAGACATGGTTAGAGATTGCTGGTTATATATTTGAGGATTATATATTTTGATCGTATGACTTAGGATTGCGTCATACATGCGATTTCTGTTCGTAGATCTTTTTCTACTCACGAGTTGGCAACTCACCCCCGTTGTGCCCCAGTTTCTTGCAGGTGTTGCCGTACGGATTTCATTACGGCTTTGCGGGCACTGTTCCTTTCGGGTGACTTTCTAGTAGATGGGTTATTGTGTCGTACCCATCATTATACATTGTATATTATATTTCAGTTGTATCTAGAAGTTCCATCAACCAAACATGTACTTATTTGAGACAGAGACCAGTGATGTTTATTCTTTCGACCTTAGAGTCGCGTGTTATATTTCGATGGGTTCTTGCTGGTTGAGTTTCATTTCTGTGTCATCCTCGCCTTTAGGCGTTGTATATTATGTTGCATGCAGGTTGATTTGATATGGTTCTTCCTACACTCTACTACTTCTCTTGGTTTGGATTTCTGGGTTCGGCTTACTTAACTTACATACGCCTTGAGACGTTCGTAGTCTAAGTGCCGGTCATGTTCTGTACTTTCGGGACGTGACAAAGTTGGTATCAGAGCGTTAGGTTTTACCTTCGGAGCATAGGATGACCCTTGGTTGATGGAATAGGTGACTAAAGTAGAGTGACATACCGTTGGTATGTTCCGCGGCATATTTACGACACGCCACTCCACTTAAGAAGCCTTAGGATGTACATTTCCTTGTTCAGTATCATATTCCTTCCTGATCTAGCCTCATCGGTACCAGTTATGGTTTTGCTACCACGATTACGGGCAGGGAGAGCTACGGCTAGAGTTGCGGTCAGCACGAGCTCGTCACGAACGAGGACTGACCAGGGCGTGATTCCGGCGACACACGATTACAGAAATGTGTCTTTTGATTGTGTTTTGCGCCACGAGTGTTGGATAGATCGCTGTATGAGATTTCTCGGACATGCAGATCAGCACCAGAGGATTGAGCCACTGACAGAGGCCAGGCAGATTTTGATGACCGTTGGTGTATTGCTTACTCCTGATGATTAAGGCACAGTTCAGCGTGCAGACGAGTGAGCCAGTTATTGCTGCGAATGATGAGATATCACCCCAGATGATTGGAGCTATTGCAGTACGAGATTATACTAAGAGATGATAGAAGGTCGCTAGTCACCGGGGATGAATGACTAGGAATGTGATTCGTTCGCTACCCCGATGCGAGGTCATCAGATAGATTGATTCCAGCTAGAGACGACTTCACGCGGAGACGTTGAGAGTCGACAGAGACGATCGAATGTCAGAAGCCTATCATTCCAAGTTTAAAGTATTCGAAAAGACATGCAGGCAATTCTATGGTCCCTCTAGAAGAATGAAACCCTAACTCGACTTAATGACCGTGTGAAAGCCTTTGAACCTTAGGGTTTACGGCAGTTCTGCGGCGCCATTAGTGAGGCTTGGGTTTGCCCTTCTACGGCTGGACCACCGATGCTGAGGTATGTACTCGATACTACTATACTGTACCCAAGATGTTGAGCTCTTGGGGGATTATGAGGTTTTGACGACTCGATCGGATGGCTCGACTTAATTCGGATGCTTGGTGGTGAGATACATTTCTTGGGAGACTCCAGATATGAGAATAGCCGTTGGAGCTCAGTCCATGCAGCCACGACGAGACGAGTCCGAAGCAGTCGACATTAGAGAAAAGTGGAGTAAGAGGTTCGTGTCAGATCTAGAGGAGATGACGTTCTACTCCGCCGACATCAGAAATGCGATGCGCATACCGAGGCATTGTAACTGGATATACCTTCTAGAAGGAGTCGCGATGAGTATGCAGCCGTTCTGGAACAAGAAGCAGATATGGTAAGGACGATGACTTCCGGACAGTTAAGCAGAGACGAGACTTGGAAGAGACCCTGAGCAGGATTCCATCCAGGACACTGCTGTAAAGATATTTGCACCCAGGATCTGATGTGTTACTTGCATTCAGAGAGCTAGAGGCCGACGCCGGTGACGTGCTGCTTTACGAGTGATCGCGATGATTGACTGAGAGGTGACAAGAAAAGTGCCAGAACGGAATCGTCCCCGTTAGCACATCTGACGGGGCCGATGAGCCGATGGATCGTGAGATTGATAACCTACAGGGAAGACGAGGACCTTTCTGGAATGAATTACGAGAAGACTTGGACCCAGGAGTGGTCATGTTACGCATACCAGCAGGCCAGAGTTCAGGATCGTCGACGAGTTATGCTACGAGTAATCACGACAATTGGCCAGAGATTCTTAGAGGATGCGCTTCAGCGGAACTATTCCGCCATACTTGATTTCGGTATTTTGACGATTTATTCGCATGATTGGATTTTGATGATTGAGGATTTACGATTTTGCACGGCGTTGCATTTAATATTGTTTTCATGCCTTGGTTTCAGATGTTTGTGATTTTATGGGGTTTAGACATTTGAGTTGATTTTGTGCGTATGCACGCACACGATTTGGTTTTTGCACTCGGTATAGTTCACATATGCTTGCAGTGCAGTGACATGTATTTTGTGCACTTGGATGCACTGGATTTCGATTCGATGGTGATGCTCGATATTTGTTTTGTGCACTTAATGCACCTGATTGGATTTTGCGCATGTTCGACACGTGATATTGGATTTCATGATTTCGTGCATAATGGATGCACCGGATTTGGGCATTTAGCGCATGTTAGGCGCATGCTAGGAGATGCGATTTGGTGCACACCAGATGCTCTAAATCGGGATTTTTCGTGCATGTCAGATGCACCTGAGTTTGTGGTCAGGCACGCACGTTGCCTATGACCGATGTTGTGTGCACAATCGTTGCACCTTGATGTCGTTTTTGTGCACCTGCTTGGCACATGTATGGATTTTGATTTCCGTGCGCACCGGACGCACAGGGTTTTCATATGCACTTTGGGATTGATTTCTTATGGAGCAGTACGTTTTTTGTGTTGATGTGATTTGTTTTCGTATTAAGCAGGACTGGTCAGATGACAGTGCCTGGATATATTTTGCATGCACTGATGGATTTCAAAGGGATTTCCAAAAGCGAGCTATAGTCTCATTATTTACATAAGTGTCGGATATGACACGAAACGTTTAAAAACAGGGAACCCTTCTAAATTGCTTTCAAAACGGCGGGACGTACATATTAAACAAAAGATATATACATATATGATTATTTTATAGAGACGTCCGCCACTGTGCAGTGTTATGTGCATTGCACATTGACTTTAAAGAATTTGGCATACATTCTCTTCAGATATTTACATGTACAGATTTGACATTTACATGTATAGTTCCGATGTGTAGCATATCGGTTTTGTTATGGATTTGGCATTCATATTTTCACCCTGACTCCGATGATTGCGAGATGCTTGACGGAGCTTGATTTCGAGTTATCTGCTCGTTACTCATGCGCATGTATTGCGCTATGATGCCTTTTATGTATTGATAATTTCGGAGCCCCATTGGTTCGGACATTTTATTGAAATGTTTTAGAATTTGGAGGTTTAAATTTAAATTCGGGGACCGAATTTCTTTAAGGGGGGAAGACTGTAACATTTCAAAAAAAATAAAATATTATTTTTGGGAATTTTTATAATTTAATATTAATTTTTAATGAATATTTTAATAGTCGGTATAATTAAATACCGATAAATGGTGAAAATTTTAGGAAAAACTTATGGAAATTCTAAAATAGCTTATTTTGTGGAAATATGCCATTTTACAGTTTTTATGATGGATTATATGTTATTTTGGTGTTAATCGCGATTAAAAATCGCTAATTAGATTTTTGGCTCCTTGTGCAAAGATGTGCACATGACATTTTCTACACTTGTTACACTTGTTTCTTGTTTTGGTCATGATAGCCTAGGGTTGGACCATGTTTAGAGGACCATGGTGGGTTGAACCAATTGGTTAGATTAAGTGGGTTAATTAGGGTTTTGGTGTTGATTAAGGGTGATTAGGGTAGGTTGACATTTGGTAGGAGAGAGAGAGGGGATTGGATGGTTGTCGTGCAACATTCTTGAGAGAGGGAGAGTGGTGGCTAGGAAATGTCACACTCCATTTCTCTTCACAACTTTTACATACCTATTACATCCATCCCTCTCACTCAAACACCCACACCAACACATCAGCCACAATCAGCATATTTCAGCCAAACTACATCAGCAGCCAACCCCATCCTGAACATCAACACCCCAACATCATAACCAGCAGCAGCAGCTACTGAAACACTACTTCAGCCCCCTACATCAGCTGCTACATCAGGTACCTTCAGCAGCCTAAACCCCTCCTAACACCTTAGCCCAATATCTACACCCTCACATCAACTGATACACTCACATCAGCCACCCAAACACCACATCAGCCCCCAATCCATCAGCTGCAGCCACCACCCTAGCACCATAGCCCCATACCTATGCACCCCTATCAACATTTCAGCCCCCTTTTGCATCAGCATCTGCAGCAACAGCAGTAGCTCCATTCAAACAACACTAATATCCCCAGCTACAGCAACAAACTGCTGTTAAAAAACAGCTTCAGCTCAATTTCTTCACCTCTGCTGCTACCAACAGCCACAACAGCAACAATCCATTCAAGACCACACCACACCCCTTCATACTCCACCCCACACAACACCATACCCTCCCTTAGCCACAAAACTCTTGCTGCTGCAACTTCCAGCCACAAACAATTCCAAGCAGCAGCAGCAGCCAAGGCAACAGCACCCAAAACAGCATCAGCATCAGCAGCAAGAGCAGCAGCACTTCAGCAGCAACCACCCCTCCTCCTTCCTTCATCTTCCCTTCTCCTTCATTCCAGGACTCCCTTGAGGTATAATCTTGCAACCCAACTCCTTTATCATGGTTATCTAACTGAAATTTACTGTTATATCTATAATCTAGTGCTAGTTTAGGGATTTTGAGTGAGATTTGGCCAAGAGATGGTTTTGAATGTTAGTATAGTCTTATTAGGAGTGTGTGAGGCCAGTTTAACCAAGAAACCCCAGATTTCTAGTTAAATACTAGATTTGTTATACTTGGCGTAATTTAGCGATTTTGTCGACTTCTGAATCTTTTTGGAAACTGCTATCAACCCGGAACCCTAAAATGAAATTGACTTGGCAGTGAGGTATGCAGTGAGGTAGAAACCAACACCCAAAACCCTAGCCCAAAACACCAAACCCCGGCCGCAGATAAATTCCCCCTGGCCGCAATTTGCGGCCAGAGCAGGGGAGAACCCCCTCGTTTTGCGTGCACGGCCCTATTTCATGTAAACTTGACCCCCTGTATGTCTAGTTTTGACTGTTTCCAGTTTGGATAAAATCTGGGTTGATTTTCATGAGTTGGCGTATGATTTACGACCTGTTTTCAGCATGGATTTTTGTTACTTGGTGATTCGTGACTGTCGGGTGGCGTTTGAACGCCAACGGCAGCGGGTTGTTGGCTGTGTTTGCACGCAAGGCTATAGGTTTTTACCTATCGGCGTAGCGTGTACCGTTTTGGTTTCCGACATGGTTTTTATGAGTTTTAGCGTGTGATATCCTTGTAGGTACCCCACGTGGCGTCGAGGCGTTGGAGATGCAAATGGCGACATCGGCACCGGCATACATAAGCAAGGTGAGTAGATTTATATCTACGGGGAGAAGTCGGATGGATGGCGTATAGCACCCCCGCAGTCCGAGGTGATGTATACGGATGCGTATACACACCTACAATTTATTATATGTTGTTTGGGAAATTATGGATGTTTAGGATGGATAATTGGTAGACTTGGATGATTTAGGTTACGAACCCTAGGGTAGTGGGTGCACTACACATACATATTCACACATATATACTTGCATACATCCTTATTACATATGTGGTTATGGGATTCTTATAGATATGTGTTCATATAGGTATGAGACTACGTGTTCACATACAGACTTGAGGATGAGACATGGGATTGAGATGAGTTGATGATTTTTGATCCAAGATTATGATATCGGTGATATGGTAAAATTCGTATTTGGGATACGTCTTGATGCTTTAGCGGATTTTGGGATGATGATGCCATAGGAACAGTGATACATATATTTTAGATGATCGACATGTAATTATGATACGAGGTAGGATGTGATATGATATGATCTGACAGGATATTTGTGATAGGCCGCCTTGGGCGATGTATACTCCTTGAGATGAGTTGGGCTGATGATATCGTTTTTGCCAGAGGCTGTAAATCAGAAGCTGGATTATGATTATATTGACGATATATGATGATGATATTGATTTATAGGAGACTGTCGATCAGTGATCAGATCTTGATTATAGTGATGATGTTATCATGGTACTAGACATAGGTCAGTACCCAGATTTTGATATTTAATAAGAGAATACTTGATGAATAATATGACAAATGTGATATTGACCCGTACCCAGATTTGGGGATGCCGTACGACGGATTTGCGTACGAGCTATAAATTGATGTTTGATCCGCCCTCTTGACTTGTGGATAACCGATTATAGGGATATGGTATCGGATGTGATATTATCGAGGCAGATCATCGACTATATATATATATATGTATCGACTCATAGGTTAGGCGGTTTCCCCTACCTACTGTTAGCTTTAGCTCAGCCTTTAGTTGGTGTAGCTATATGACTTTTATGACCTTAGATGTATTTTTGCGATCATGGTGTTTAGTATTTCAGCTCCCGCACTTTATCATTGTTGCTCTGCATCGCATACTGTTATGATTCATATTTCATTATTGATATCCTGCTGTTAGGACACCAGCACCATTACCGATGATGCGTATGTACCACGTACACTTATTTGCCGGCTCACACACATCTTCATCGGTAATTGCCATGTCACGAACACTTAGAAAATATTATTGCTTGATTTAACTTGCTAGCTAGTGGTGACATGATATTAGTATGCTTGCTTTATATGTTAGCTTGACATTGTAGCTATCACTTGTCACTTCATGCATACTGTTATTCATTATATGCTGCATTCATGGATTCTCATGCTTATATTCATGATTTCACATGCTATTGATGATTTGGATTCGGGTTTCCATGAGATTTTCTGGATTTGGAGGAAAACCGCAAAACATATATATAAACTGCTTTCTCTTTTTTAATAAAAATGCGGTTTTCCCATGATGTATGAGTCGTCCACCATGAGTTTTGTTGATGGATTTCGAGACCCGATTCGAGGAGGCGGATGAACCGTTTCGGGTACATGGTGGGCCCGGTGCGGTACCCCGGGGCAAGAAGATCGCAGGAGATGGTGTTGAGCCTGGCAGGGGAGCACGACCGACCGGTGATATTACCCGACACGTCGGATATCCGGTGGATACCGTCGTAGTCATGAGATGGATGGTAGGGGCCGATCTGGACTGACGGCGCCCTGGATATTATGATTGAGACATTGAGATTTGGGATATTGAGGTACAGAGATTGTGATACAGGGATATCGAGATATTGAGATTTATGTTTTGTGCCGATGCTAGGCACTGTTTTATGCTGATTTCATTATGATACCTCATTTTAAAATACAGAAATCTCACAAATTTATGAAAGCAGTTTTCTTCAGTACATGCATTCTGTTTCATGCATTCTTACATCATTCATATGATATATTGCCACCTGATGCACCGACACAGGCACATGGGTTTATACTTGGGTTAGATATTTACCCTAGACATGGTTAGAGATTGCTGGTTATATATTTGAGGATTATATATTTTGATCGTATGACTTAGGATTGCGTCATACATGCGATTTCTGTTCGTAGATCTTTTCTACTCACGAGTTGGCAACTCACCCCCGTTGTGCCCCAGTTTCTTGCAGGTGTTGCCGTACGGATTTCATTACGGCTTGCGGGCACTGTTCCTTTCGGGTGACTTGCTAGTAGGTGGGTTATTGTGTTGTACCCATCATTATACATTGTATATTATATTTCAGTTGTATCTAGAAGTTCCATCAACCAAACATGTACTTATTTGAGACAGAGACCAGTGATGTTTATTCTTTCGACCTTAGAGTCGCGTGTTATATTTCGATGGGTTCTTGCTGGTTGAGTTTCATTTCTGTGTGATCCTCGCCTTTAGGCGTTGTATATTATGTTGCATGCAGGTTGATTTGATATGGTTCTTCCTACACTCTACTACTTCTCTTGGTTTGGATTTCTGGGTTCGGCTTACTTAGCTTACGTACGCCTTGAGACGTTCGTAGTCTAAGTGCCGGTCATGTTCTGTACTTTCGGGACGTGACACATGCGGCAGCCATCATGCCTTCTCCGGTGGAATCGAAGCGACGCGCCCCTAGCGCTTCGCCTTCCCCCTCATTCGATAGGCTAGCTACGCACGCCATTGCCCCGACCGTTCCCATTCCCCATGCCTGCAGCTGAACGGTCATGATACACCACGACAAGATTCAGCCCAGCAGCTTCCCTGCCCGTTTGTCCCCGGCGGGCAGCTTCCCTGCCACGGCGCCAGGGATCAAAAAGCCCTCCCAGAGGCAGTCGAGCCCGAGGTCCTCTTGCTCGGCTATCCCCAGCGGGCAGCTTCCCTGCCCCAACGCCGAGGATCATAAAGCCCTCTCAAAGGCAGTCAAGCCCGAGGTTCCCTCGCTCGGCTATCCCCAGCGGGCAGCTTCCCTGCCACAACGCAGGGGATCAAAAACCCCTTTCAGAGGCAGTCGAGCCCGAGGTTCCCTCGCTCGGCTATCCCCAGCGGGCAGCTCCCCTGCCACAACGCTGGGGATCAAAAAGCCCTCTCAGAGGCAGTCGAGCCCGAGGTTCCCTCGCCCGGCTATCTTTCAGGACAAAAGCCCTCGCCAAGAGGCACTGGGCGGTAACCCTACCCGGCCAAGGGTCCTTGGTAGGCTTCTTACAGCCTTATAGGTCTTCCCGCGCCAAGGACCAAAGTCCTCCCAGAGGCAGTCGGGCCCTCGCTCGGCTATCCCCGGCTGGTAGCTTCCTACCACAACCAACAGGGATCAAAGTCCTCGCCAAGAGGCACTGGGCAGTAACCCTGCTCGGTCCCCGTCCTGAAGGATCAAAGCCCTTGCAAGAGGCAACCGAGCAGCTACCCTGCTCGGTAAAAACTTCGGCTGGTAGCTCCTTACCCACGATGCCGGGACAGAAGCGGCTGCCCCGCTCATTCTTCCCAGGTCGGTGGTTGCCTACCCACGACGCCAGAGGCCAAAGCCCTCGCCAAGAGGCGGCCGCGCGGCTTCGCTGCCCGGACATCCCTAGTGGGCTTCTTACAGCCCCTCAAACGCTAAAGACCCAAGCCCTCGCAAGAGGCAACCGAGCAACTACCCTGCTCGTCCATCCCTGGCGGGAGACTCCCCTGCCACCACGCCAGGAAGCTTGAAGCCTTTGCAGGGGGTGACGGGGCAGCTGCCCTGCCCAGTCACCCCCGGATGGTGGCCAATGCTCTAAATCGGAGATGCTCTGTGGCCCGCGGGGAAACCGAGACCCCAGTGAGGGACGTCCAGTCTGTCCAGGTCCAAATGATCTCCCCTCGACTCCGGGGCCCAGGGAGATACCTCCTCGAAAACGCTCGTCGGTCGGCAAGTGATTGCAGTCAACTCGACGGGCGATCGTTAGACAGATGGCCGACCTGACGTAAAAGCACAATGGTATAAGCAAAAAATATCTTACGAACATTCTTCAACAGATGGCAGAGCGCAATTCTATGAAGCTGAAGAAAAACTTTATTACTACTGCCAAAGACAAAAGTTTTTCTTTACAAAGGGTATTTTTTGGGCTCCCCAGCCTTACAAAATTCAAAAGAAAAACAAATTGAAGATGGGAGAACGGGGCTCTACACCTCGGGGCCGGGCGCGACCTCGGTGTCCTCGACCTCCACCACTTGGGGCGCTGGGTCCTCGGCCACCTCCTCACCGGGAACTTCTTCCCCTTGCTCGTCGGCGCCCACGAGGGGGAACTCAGCCCGGAGATCCGCGCCGTTGAACCCGGGCATCCGGGACTTAACGGCATCGAGGGCGTCGTGCCAAATGCGGGTCGTGGCTACGGCCAGGTCGTTATAAAAATCCTTCGACCCCTTATAGCTCGCCACGGCTCTCGACTCAGCATACTTAAACGCCTCTGCCG
Organism: Agapanthus africanus; assembly: GCA_030015575.1. NCBI lineage: Eukaryota > Viridiplantae > Streptophyta > Magnoliopsida > Asparagales > Amaryllidaceae > Agapanthus > Agapanthus africanus. The sequence goes on from JASDDO010000029.1 coordinate 295,899,364, forward strand.
CCGCCCCCAGCTCCTTTCGGAGGGCCTTCACCGTCCTCTTCAGGTTGCCGGCAAGCACCTGGGAGTCCTCGAGCTTGCCCTCGGCGATCACGGCGGCCTCGCGATGTTGACAACCTCCTTTTCCCGGCGACCACCTCGCCCTCCAGGGCGGCGATCTTCGCCGACATCGCCTCCTGCTCTCGCCTGGAGCTCTCTTGCAGCGAGGCGAACTGACCCGCGGCCTCCAACGCCGGGGCTACCATGTCGGTCTCCACGCGGAGGGCGAGGGCCACGTGCTGGAGAACCTGGGAAGACACAAAAAGGTCAGAAAACAGAAAAGGGCACCAAATCTCATGATGAACTGGGGGCTTACCTGCACGGACTCCTGGGCGATCGACGCCAGCTGGGCCCTGAGGGTCCCTCCAGGAACTCGACCCCCGGCCGAGGTCTCTATTTCGTGCAGGAGGCTGTCCGCGACCGACAGCCCCAACGGCACCGCGAACCGGAGCCCCCCTTCCTCTACTACGGTCGGCGAGGATCGGCCCCGGGAGGGTCTCCGGGAACTCTTCTTGAGCGGCTCCGAGGGAGAGCCGATCTCCTCTTCCGAAGCCGTGTCCTCTAGAATTAGGGCCTGCTTCCGACCCGATGCTCTGCTGGGGCCCGGTGTGGGATCCGCCACCGAGCGTCCTCGAGGCGCCGCCTCCGGGGCAGTAGGAGCTGGAGCGGGCTGCGCCCGAGAAGAGCTGGCGCCCCCGGTCCTAGTAGGCTGCCTCGGCTGGCGCATAGCATCTCGGAGAGAGCCGAAGTCCATGGATCCTGCATGAAACGAACACCCAACAGATCAGCAACACGAGTAAAATGTAAACCCAAAAAGCAAGCCTAACTTACCGATGAACTCGACGGGGCTAAGCCCGGCCCAGCTCAAAACCCTCTCGGACAGCAACATGTCATGTTGGGGGACGGGCTCCCATAACGCCACTCTCACCGCGGCGGGGGCATCGGACAGGTTCCCCGGCAGACACTTCTCCCTCGACCATTCTGTGGGCACCGGCCAGTCCTCGCCCTCGGGAGGGGAAACGAAGAAAAATTTCTTTTTCCAATCATGAATGGAGGAGGGCAAGGCCACGACCCCGGTCCCCGCAGCGACCCCGGGCCGCTTCCTAAAAGTAAAGTAAACCCATCTCGGGTCGCCAGCTCGACCGCCGGGGTGACTCTTGAAAACGAGGGAGGAATCAAGAAGGGAAAGACTGAAAGGAACCACCTACAGCCTCAGGCGGATCAAGAACCCAAGGAGAATCCTCCATGCATTCGGCACTAACTGGCCGGGGGCCAAACCGAAGAAATTCAGGGTGGCGATGACCTCAGGAGAGAAAGGCAGGCGCATTCCGCCCCAAAAAGCTTCCAAATACAGGGCAATCTCCCTGCCCCGTACCTGGTCTGCCCTCTCTCCCTCCTCGGCCAGACGAAAGGTGTAGCGCGGGGGAATGTGAAAGCGAGCCCGAGCGTTGGCGAGCTCGCCCTCATGCCTCACCCAACACGAGGTGCTAGGGGCCACATCTGCCTCCTCCTCCCTGGAGACGGCCCCCGCCTCACGGCCCCGGGAAGAGGGCCCAGCCCCTGCTCTCCCCGAGGAGACTCAGACACATCTAAAGGAACCCTAGCATCTACTCCTACAACATCTACTGATTCTACAGAGGAAGACATCTAACCTGGGAAAAGAAACTCTTCAAAGGTTGGAAACGAAAGAGGGGAGACGAGCACCGAACAGTTGAGGCTTGAGAGAGCAAAATATGAAAGAGTAAGGGCCCTAGGGCGGACCCCACTCATATTTATTGCCGCATCCAACGGCGCCCATCGTCTCCCGCTGAAAGGGCTCCTCGTGCCCAGCGCCTCCGATCCTTCCACGTGGCGCCCAGCACTGGACCGAGTCCCATCAGACGCCACAGACCTGTGCACGTCGCATCAGCTAATCGACGCTCGACACATGGGCCGTCGCTTCGACTGCAGGGTGCACGAACCGGCGCACCTTCTTTAAATACAAAGATCTCACCTTGATTCGCTAGCGGAAAAGACAACCGACGGCCCGCGGGCTCGCCCCGACGAAACCATAGAAGGGATCTCACCTCGGGAGGCCCGGCAGTCCACTCCTGACCCGACCACTAGCTGGTCGGGACAAGAGTGGGGGGCTAATGATAGTGCTCGATATTGGAGATCCCCAAGATCATGACACGTGGCAGGTGACGTGTCCCAGAACTCAGAAGAAAGGGCCCGCGGGGGCCAATCAAGCCACCCCGTGCCCGACCAGCAAGCACAAGCTGGCCCTCCTTGGGGCCCCTGCAAATTGGCCTCCTCGGCCTCTCAGCTCGCCCCTGAGCTACCACAGGACCAAGACTCCTCGGCCTCCTTGCTCGTCCCCGAGCTCCCGCCGAGGACGTCTTCCTCGGCCCTTCGACCTACTCCCAGGCGTAACCGCCGCTCCGCGAATCTCGCCATGTGCAGATTTTGCGCCAGCAACGTCCCACGTTCCACGCCATCACGATCCCCATTAATGGTCGATCCGCTCTCTACGCGGGCGTGACGTCGGGAGCGTAACGGCCGGCGAGATCCTCGCTCCCGCTGCTGTGTGCTCCACCGCTATATAAACCCCCATCACAGAGGGGTCAAGTAAGCTATTTTTTACACTTTTATGCCATTATTCTGCTCGGATTTCCCCTCTAACTTGAGCGTCGGAGGGTCCTCGGTGGTACCAAACCACCCCGGGACTTCTTTGCAGGTACTCGGCAACAGCTCCCTCACCTCACCTCATCCTCCAAAAACCCATTGAAACCTACACGCAATGAAGGATAATCAGTCAAGTTCACCGCGAGATCAACGGAAGACAACATCTGACAGAGGCCCGAAAAGGAGCTCCATCAGTGGCAGATGACGTGTCCCAAAACTCAGAAGGAAGGGCCACAGGGGCCGACCAGGCAACCCTTGTGCCCGACCCACAAGCACAAGCCGGCCCTCCTCGGGGCTCTCTGCAAGTTAGCCTCCTCGACCCCCCAGCTCGTCCCGAGCTTCCACAAGACCAGGACTCCTCGGCCCTCTTGCTTATCTCCGAGCTCCCTAGCTGAGGCCGTCTTCCTCGGTCCCTCTGACCAGATCCACCGCTCACGGGCGTAACCGCCGCTCCGCGAATCTCGCCATGCGTGGATTCTCCGCCAGCAACATCCCACGTTCCACGCCTCCGCGATCCCCATTAATGGGCGATCCGCTCTCTACGCGGGTATGACGTCGGGAGCGTAACTACTGGCGAGATTCTCGCGCTTGCTGGTGCGTGCCATCGCCGCTATATAAACCCCCATCACAGAGGGGTCAAGTAAGCCATTTTTTATTCCACTTAGCCGTTACTCTGCTCGGAACTACCACTAACTTGATCGTCGGAGGGTCCTCGGTGGTACCAAACCACCCTGGGACTTCTTTGCAGGTACTCGGCACCAAACTCCTCAAATCACCATTCTCATCAAAACCCATTGAGATCCACACGCAACAAAAGACCACCACCAAAATCCACCGGGAGATCAACGGAAGACAACATCTGACGGAGACCTGGAAAGGACCTCCATCAGTTGGCGCCGTCTGTGGGAAACGAAAACTCCACAAAAACAAAGTTGGCCTTCCGATCTTCGTCCGCATGGCGAGCAACCATCCTGAAGATCCCGGGTACCAGCCGCTGCGTTCCCCTCACCGAAGGCGTGGATGAGCCTCCTCCAGCGACCATCATCAACGCCCTCACCAGCCGAATAAATCGGCTACAGTCCCTCGTGGAGGCACTCGTCCGCGTCCAAGCGGTCAGGCCTGGGCCCCAGGTTGCCGCTCCACTGCTTCCAGAAGGCTCTTCCCCCGTCAGTACGGCTGACCACCAGCAGGCTACGACTCCTGGCCACCGATCTCTCGAGCCGGTACTCCCTGAGGCCCGCTGGGCGCCCCACTACTCCACACCAAGGTCCGCCGTCAGAATGCCTCGCCTCGAGCCTCCTCGCGACCCTTATCCCCCTGAGGAGATGTCAGTCACCTCGCCTATCCACAGGCATGGTCGACACCACCTCCCTCGACTGGACCGCGCAGAAGGGGTTCACCTCGGCGGCTCGAGAGCCACCTCGCCCAGGGATCTGAGGCACCTCATCGAGAGGAACCGGGGCCGCTCCCAGACGCTGGTCACCCACAGCGGAGGCCATGGATCCTAAGGCGCTAATTCCTCGGGATACCATGGTCGGCTTGACGCCCTCGAGAAGAAAATCGAGGGCATGCGCCGGGAGGCTCACCTCTCGAGCAACGGGGCTAAGTACGCCTCCGATTCGCTCAAAAAGCCGTTGACCGAGGAATTGCTCACCGTCCACGTCTCCTCGCTCAACAAGACCCCAAAGGTTTCTCTGTTCGATAGGAAAACCGACCCGAAGGACCATTTGGACGCTTTCACCGGGGGGATGAGCTTCCAGGACCACTCCGACGCCGCCCAGTGCAGGGACTTCCCGGCCACCCTCATCCGCGCAGGTCGGGACTGGTTCCGGGGGCTCGAGCCCCGCTCAATCTCGACCTTCGACGAGCTGGCTACTCAGTTCCTCGGCTATTTCGTTGGGAACCGTCGACAGAAGCGCACGGTCGACTACCTCTTCACGGTTAAGAGTGGGGACAAGGAAACGTTCAAGGCCTACATTACCCGTTTCTACAACGCCCTTCTCGAGGTGCCCGAGCACCGGGACAAGACCGTCATCACGGCGCTTAGATCTGGTCTGAGGCACAAGGAGTGGTTACGCTCCTACGCGTTAGCACAACCTAAGACCATGGCCGAGGTCAAGGCGTGGACCGAGCGCGAGGTTCAGCTGGAATCCGAGGTGAACGCTAACCTCCCCCGAGCAGAACGATCCGACCAGAAGAAGATGGCTCGGGAGGAGAGGCCGGAGCGTCAGCAGCCTTACCACCCGAAGTTCCAGGAGTATACCCCCCTCAACATCTCCTTCGCAGTATTGCTAGAGGAGGCCCAGAACGAGGGGTTCTTCAAGTTCCCTCCGATCCCGCGTCAGGCTGCAAAACGAACCCGGGGCCCTTACTGCGCTTTCCACCGGACACTGGGCCACGCCATGGAGGATTGCAAGCAACTCAGGGACTACATCGAAGAGCTCATCCGATCGAGACACCTCGCCGCATACTTGAGGCATAAACGGCAGGCCGACCGCGAGCAGGAGCAGCATCGCCCCCCCGCTGACCTGACCATCGGTCAGATCATGCTCGTTTCAGCGGACGGCCGGCATGGAACTCAGGGAGCCCCGTATCCTATGCCTAGCACAGAGGCCCACAGTCCTCCGGGGAGCTCGGGCCAAGCCAATAAAATCATCTAGTACATTTCCTTTAGGGCAATGTAAACTCTTCCTAGGATCTATTGTTAATTTAATAAAGATCAATGGAACATTGCGAAAAAGAAAGAAAAACCTTGTTTATTCAAAAGGTATTATGGGCTCCTCAGCCATACACGCAAAAAGAAAAGGAAATTACAACAATGAGGGAAGGGGGTGCAGCAAGCACTGCTCGTGGTACTCGGTAAAGATCTCCGCCAGCCGGGGCCTCGCGAGGTCCAACCTCTGCCCCCGGTTCCCCCGCGCGCGTCGATCCCAAGCCTCAGCTCGTAGCACTCGCGGACGAGCGTCTCTGAGTGGGTCAGCCGGTTCGCGGAGATCAGGCCGAAGCGCCTCAGAGACCGCAACTTGCCCACGGCCTCATCATATAGCTGCTCGGACAAAGGGTTGTAAAGCCCCGGCGATGCCCTCCAGATGGTGTACATCAGCAGCTGCAGCAGGGAGGAGCGTCGGGCGAGCAGCCGGCCGAAATGGTCTTCGATGCTCCCATAGACCAGCTACACCGTGTCCTCGGTGCAGTTTTGGTCGTAAAGGTACACGTCTTCGAAGTGGATGATGTCGGGGATGGTAAACGGGAAGTCTTGCATTTTCGATAACCTGTTATGAAGGATGGAAGGACCGGTACTCCTTCAGCCTTATATAGCCCACTGCGCAGCTCAACAGTCGCCCGCTTTCACCCAAAAAGTCACTGGTGGAATCGAAGCGACACGCCCCTAGCGCTTCGCCTCCCCCCGCATTCAATGCACAAGCTACGCGCACTGTCGCCGCGACCGTTCCTATTCCCCATGCCTACAGTTGGATGGTCGGGCTACACCTTGCAAAGAATTAGCCAAAGCAGCTACCCTGCTCGGCTATACCTGGTCGTTAGCCTCCCTACTCGCAACGCCAGGATTCAAAGCCCTCACCAAGAGGCTACCCAGCAGCTACCCTGCTCGGTCACCCCTGGCGGGTAGCTTCCCTACCGCAACGCCGGGGATCAGAAAGTCCTACCAGAGGCAGTCGAGCCCAACTGTCGCTCGGCTATCCCTGGCGGGTAGCTTCCCTATCGCAATGCCAGGGATTAAAAAGCCCTCTCAGAGGCAGTCGAGCTCGAGGATCCCTCGCTCGGCTATCCTTCATGACAAAAGCCCTCGCCAAGAGGCACCGGGCAGTAACCCTGTCCGGCCAAGGGTCCTTGGTAGGCTTCTACAGCCCCTCCCGCGCTAAGGACCAAAGTCCTCCCAGAGGCAGTCAAGTCCTTGCTCGGCTATCCCCGGATGGTAGCTTCCTACCACAACCGACAGGGATCAAAGTCCTCGCCAAGAGGCACTGGGCAATAACCCTGCTCGGTCCCCATCCTGAAGGATCAAAGCCCTTGCAAGAGGCAACCGAGCAGCTACCCTGCTCGGTCATCTCCGGCTGGTAGCTCCCTACCCATGACGCCAGGGATCGAAGCCCTCGCAAGAGGCATCCGAGCGGCTGCCCCGCTCGGTCATCCCAGGCTGGTAGTTGCCTACCCGTGATGCCAAAGATCAAAGCCCTCGCCAAGAGGCAACCGCGCAGCTTCACTGCCCGGTCATCCTTAGTGGGCTTCCTACAGCCCCTCCAACACTAAGGATCCAAGCCCTCACCGGAGGCGACCGAGCAGCTACCTTGCTCGGTCATCTCCGGCCAGTAGCTCCCTACCCACGATGCCAGGGATCAAAGCCCTCGTAAGGGGCACCCGAGCGGCTGCCCCACTCGGTCATCCCAGGCTGGTAGTTGCTTACCCGTGTCACCAGAGATCGAAACCCTCGCCAAGAGGCAACCGTGCAACATCACTTCCTGGTCTTCCTTAGTGGGCTTCTTACATCTCCTCCAACGCCAAGGATCAAAGCCCTCACAAGAGGCAACCGAGCAGCTACCCTGCTCGGTCGTCCCTGGCGGGTAGCTCCCCTACCGCAGCGCCAGGGATCAGAAAGCCCCCCAGAGGCAGTCGAGCTTGAGGATCCCTCGCTCGGCTATCCGTCAGGACAAAAGCTCTCGCTAAGAGGCACCGGGCAGAAAACCTGCCCGGCCAAGGGTCCTTGGCAGGCTTCGATCGAAGTCCCCGCCAAGAGGCGTCGGGCGGTAACCCCGCTCGATCCCCGTCCTGAAGGATCAGAGCCCTCGCAAGAGGCAACCAAGCAGCTATCCTGCTCGGTCATCCCTGGCTGGTGGTCGATGCTCACATCGCCAGAAGTCAAAAGATGGCACCCCCTGTGGGGCCACAGGGCAGCCTCCCACTCACGCTCGGCACAAATACGGCGAACAGCGCTCTGCCCGTCACTCGTAGATGGTCCGAGACCCCAGTGAGGGGCATCAAGTCTATCCAAGTCTAAATGATCTCCCCTTGACTTCGGGGCCCATGGGGATACCTCCTCGACAGCGCTTGGCATGCTCGTTGGCAAGGGATCGAAATCAACTCGACGGACGATCGCTAGACCGATGGCCAACCTGACATGAAAACACAACGGTATGAGCAGAGATATCTTACGAGCATTCTTCACAAATAGATGGTAGAGTGCGATTCGATGAAACCGAAGAAAAATTTTATTACTACCTAAGACAAAGGTTTTACAAAGGGTATTTTTTGGGGCTCCCCAGCCTTACAAAATTCCAAAAACAAAGAAATAAAAGGAGGAAGACGGGGGCTCTAAACCTCAGGGCCAGGTACGACCTCGAGTCCTCGACATCCACCACATGACGCGTGGGGTCCTCGGCGGTTTCCTCGCCAGGAACCTCTTCCCCCTGCTCATCGGCGTCCGCGAGGGGGAACTCGGCCCGGAGATCTCCGTCGGCAAACTCCGGCATCCGGGCCTTAACGGCATCGAGGGCGTCGTGCCAGATGCGGGTCGTAGCCACGGCCAAGTCATGATAGAAATCCTTCAACTTCTTATAGCTCTCCACCGCCCTCAGTTCGGCCGACTTGGCCCCTCGGCCGCCGCCCCAAGCTCCTTCCGGAGGGTCTTCACCGTCCTCTTCAGGTTGCCGGCAAGCACCTGGGCATCCTCGAGCTTGACCTCGGCGATCACGGCAACCTCGCGGTGCCAGGCTACCTCCCGTTTCTCGGCCTCCACCTCACCTTCCAAGGCGGAAACCCTCGCCGTCACCGCCTCCAGCTCCCGCCTGGAGCTCTCTTCCAGCAAGGCGAGCTGGCCCGCAGCCTCCAACACCGGGGCTACCACCTCGGCTTCCATATGCAAGGCGAGGGCCACGTATTGGAGAACCTTGGAGATACAAAAGAGATCAGAAAGATGAAGGAGGCACCGAATCTCACAATGAACCAAACACTTACTTGCACGGACTCCTGGGCGATGGACGCCAGCTGAGCCCTGAAGGTTCCCCCGGGAACTCTACCCCCGGCCGAGGCCTCTATCTCATGCAGGAGGCTATCCGCAACTGACAGCCCCGATGGCACCGCGAACCGGAGACCCCCTTCCTCCACTACGATCGACGAGGACCGGCCCCGGGAAAATCTCCGGGAGCTCCTCTTGAGCGCTCCGAGGGAGAGCCGATCTCCTCCTCCGAGTCCGGGTCCTCCAGAACCAAGGCCCGCTTCTGGCCCGACACTCTGCTGGGACCCGGGGTGGGATCCGCCCCTGAACACTCATGGGACGCCACCACCGGAGCAGTAGGAGCCGGGGCGGGCTTTGCGCGAGAAGAGCTGGCGCCCCCAGCCTTCGTAGCCTTCCTCGGCTGGCGCATGGAGGATTTAAGCGAGTCGATGTCCATGGATCCTGCACAAAGCAAACACCCAACAAGTTAGCAACACGAGCAAAACACAAGCTAAAAGCTAGCCTAACTTACCGACGAACTCAACGGGGCTAAGCCCGGCCCAGCTCAGGACCCTCTCAGACAGCAGCACGTCGAGTCGGAAGATGGGCTCCCATGACACCACTCTCACCGTGGCGGGGTCATCGGACTGGTTCCCCGACAAACATTTCTCCCTCGACCACTTGGTAGGCACGGGCCAGTCCTCGCCCTCGGGAGGGGAAACGAAGAAAAATTTCTTCTTCCAATCATAAATAGAAAAGGGCAAGGCCACGACCCCGGTCCCGGCAGTGCCCCCCAGCTGCTTTCTGAAAGAGAGATAGACCCATCTCGGGTCGCCCGCTCAACCACCGGGGTGACTTTTAAAGACGAGAGAAGAATCGAGAAGGGAGAGGCTGAAGGGGACCGCCTGTAACTTTAGACGGATCAAGAACCCGAGAAGGATCCTCCACGAGTTCGACACTAACTGACCGGGGGCCAGACCGAAAAAATTCAGCACGGCGACGACCTCGGGAGAGAAGGGCAGGCGCATTCCGCCCCAAAAAGCTTCCAAATACAGGGCGATTTTCCTGCCCCGTACTTGATCCGCCCTCTCTCCCTCCTTGGCCCGTCGGAGTGTGTAACACGAGGGAATATGGAAGCGAGCCCGAGCATTAGTGAGCTCGTCCTCATACCTCACCCAACACGAGGAGCCGGGGGCCGCATCTGCCGCCATCTCCCTGGGGGCTGCCCCTGTCGCACGATCCCGGGGAGAGGATCTGACCCCTGCTCCCCGGGGGGACTCAGACACAACTAAAGGGTCCCTAGAACCTACTCCTACAACATCTACTGACTCTACAAAGGAAGACATCTAACCTTGCTAAAGGGAATCTTCAGGGGTCGAAAGCGGGAGAAAGAAGACGAGCGCCGAGCAACCAGGACTTAAGAGAGGGAAATGTGAAGGAGTAGGGGCCCAAGGGCGGACCCCACCCCTGTTTATTGCTGCCAGCGGCCACATCCAACGACGCCCGTCATCTCCCGCCGAAACGACTCCTCGCGTCCAGCGGCTCCGATCGCTCCACGTGTCGATCCTGCGCTGGACCGCGTCCCATCAGACGCCGTAGGCCTGCATACGTCGCGTCAGCCAATCGACGCTTGACACGTGGACCGTCGCTTCAGTGGTAGAGTGCACGAACCGGCGCACCTTCTTTAAATGCAAAGATCTTGCCCCGATTCACTAGCAGAAAAGACAACTGACAGCCCGAGGACTCGTCCCGAAAAATCCTTAGGAAGAAGCTCACCTCGGGAGGCCTAGCAGTCCACTCCTGACCCGACCCGCTAGCTGGTCGGGACAATAGTGGGGGGCTAATGATGATGCTCAATATTGGCGGTCTCCAAGATCTGGACACGTGGCAGATGACGTGTCCCAAAACTCAGAAGGAAGGGCCACAGGGGCCGACCAGGCAACCCCTGTACCCGACCCACAAGCATAAGCTGGTCCTCCTCGGGGCCCTCTGCAAGTTGGCCTCCTCGACCCCCCGGCTCGTCCCGAGCTGCCACAAGACCAGGACTCCTCGGCCCTCTTGCTCATCTCCGAGCTCCCTAGACGAGGCCGTCTTCCTTGATCCCTCTGACCAGATCTACCGCTCACGGGCGTAACCGCCGCTCCGCCAATCTCGCCATGCGCGGATTCTCCGCCAGCAACATACCATGTTCCACGCCTCCGCGATCCCCATTAATAGGCGATCCGCTCTCTACGCGGGCGTGACGTCGGGAGCGTAACTGCTGGCGAGATTCTCGCGCCTGCTGCTGCGTGCCATCGCCGCTATATAAACCTCCATCACAGAGGGGTCAAGTAAGCCATTTTTTATTCCACTTAGCCGTTACTCTGCTCGGATCTAGCATTAACTTGATCGTCGGAGGGTCCTCGGTGGTACCAAACCACCCCGGGACTTCTTTGCAGTTACTCGGCAACAAACTCCTCAAATCACCATTCTCATCAAAACCCATAGAGATCCACACGTAACAGAAGACCACCACCAAAATCCACCGGGAGATCAACGGAAGACAACATCTGACGGAGACCTGGAAAGGACCTCCATCAATTCCCATAAGTTTTGGCAATTCATTGCAAACAAACAACCCCTAAACTAGTATTACTATCGTCTCCAACTCTTTTCTACTCAACAAGCTACACAACACTCACAAAATCAGCAAGTTTAGCGCCTAAATATGTGGGGCCTACAACCAATTGTTTGAGTATGTTATATAGTTTGTTGTGTAGGAAAATTGGATAGCTACTTTTTGCTCATTGCAGTATACCCTTTGTTTGTACGGTGAGTTGATCCATTAATGATGTGGTCCTTTTAAGGACAAAGCACCCTTAAGGAAATGATGATTTGATAATTCTATATTCTTTCATCCCCATCTTATCGCCTCCTCTCTTTTCCTATACCCATTCCTTTCCTCCTCTCACCCTTTTACTTCACACATCCTCCATTGCTTTCATATCTTCTCATCAACCCTAAAACTTTTGCCTTCCCGCCTTCTATGTCTCGTCATTTTCTCTAAACCTCTGATTCCACCATTTTCTCTAAAATTGATTCTTAGTGTAGATCTCTCTTAATAACCATCCCACCTCATGAAAAGGGCATTTGATGTGAGAGGGGTAAAAAGGTAGAATATCAAATTCTGTTGACACCACGAGGGTAATTTAGTGTAACGTAATTAGTTTATGGTATTTTAGTGTAATTAAAATTATTTAAGGTATTTTAGTGAAAAACAATAATGGTTGAAGCTGTTTTAGTGTAATTTACACTTTCATTTGTAGGCTTATTCTGAAAAAACTGCCTAAAGCTATACAATTTGACAACAAACTATCGAATTTCTTTTAATTATGAAGAAATGACAAGACTAACAGTTAACACTAAATGGTGTTCGTTGTTTTGTTAAATGGCCTTTTGGCATTTTTTAATAAATACAATCAATTAAATTAACTAATTGATAATTATTTTATTAAGAACTTTAAATAATTATTAATTAAATACTTAACGATGACTAGGGCCTAGGGGAGGAGTGGAGGAGGTGGATAGCGAGAGAAGAGGAGGATGTTGGAGGATAAACATTTGGTTGGGATAAGATTAAGTTAGGACTAGAAAAGAAGAGGACAATGAATGAGTAAGGTGGCAGTGGGAGTGGAGAACAGCGGAGGTGGTGATGGGAGTGGAGGGCAGCGGAGGTGGCGGTTGAAGAGTGTCACGCCCCACTTCCCAATAGACGGAAACGGTGACGTGGCAAGCCCGCAACGTATTTACGATGAAATAAATACGTTAAGCGTAATTAAGCAATATAATAATGAACAAGAATGACAAGAGTAATAAAATGGAACAACAACTTTATTTACATTCAACTTTACATACAACTGTATGAAATAAAAGATACAATAAACAAAGCAATACTTAAACAATGGCATATAGAAAGTAAGTGCAGTAAGGCAGCTGAGCCGTAAGCTGGTCCAAGTCCTTCTACCTCGACTTTATCTCCTCAAAGTCCGGTCCTCCTGACGAACATTCCAAGGAAAGAAAAACAGAGAGGAATGTCGTCAGTGAACTAGCGCTCGATAAGTCCCAAAGGAAACAAGAAAGATAGTATATTATGTGAATAGGATCTAAAAGAACAAAGGACGGGTAAAATTGTATATGATCATCTACAGGTATATGATATTTATTCTAACGTGGTTATATGTAATTTGATAAGAAAAGTATTCATGTATACGAGAGGAGTCCATCTTACCCCGTGGACTATGGTAACATGTAGTACAAGGCCCCGTCATAAGCCACGGGACAACGGCACGTGAATTCATGTAGGTGTCTTTTAAATGACCTCTCGTGCCACGATATACGTGTAAGTGCACGGCGGCGCCCCGGCCGTCAATCCGACGGCCAAATGCGGAAGCGGTGATAAACTTTATATTTTACTTTAACTGGCAAACCGCCGCGCACTAATACCCGGATCGAACCATTAATTAGTCCTAGCTATCTACAAGAAGGGGAAGAGAGATATACCGACAGATCCGAGTCCTCCGGTCTTCTCGTCGTCGTCCCGATCTCCTGCGGAATGTCCCGTCTCCTCCTCGTCGCCGGAAGTGCACCACATCGCCTACTTCTTTTACGGGCTCCCACCTCAATGCCGAGGCAACTCGGGCACGAAGCTGGCTAGTCGACGTGCCCAAGATTCGCTGTAGAATGTGTAGTGAAGAAGTCTCATTTTTGGGGTCGTGGAATTGCCATTTGTGGAGGAATTGAACTTGGAGCTTTTTGGATTGAACTTGTGGGAATTTTGCAACATGAAATGAAGCAAAATCCCACCCTCAAAATTTTGGACAGCCCACTAAAGGGGGAGGCCGTCTATGACAATGTAGGAGGGGTGAATATGAGAGAGTGACCAAAAAGAATCATGCAAGAGAGAGAGAGAGAGAGAGGAGGGTTATCATATGAAAAGAAATGATCACAAAGAAAAGTCCTCACTCAACAACCATACCCTTAAAGTCCTCACTCAACAACCATACCCCTCAACATCATCAATAATCATGACTTTAAAAGTCAAGCCATGATGGAGTCAAAACAAGTCAATGATGGTGAAGTCATCATGAAGCAATAAGATGCAAAGAACCCCCTCCACAAACACTTATTTGCAACAATGCAAATAAGCCCTCCTCCACCAATCTTCGGCCAATGAACGATACAAAGGAAATTGGCCGAAACGGAAAGCAAACTGGCAATTCCAGAAAACTGGTCCCGTAATAAATTACAGGAAAACCCCGATACTGTGCATACACACCCGCATCTGTATTCCGACCGAAATACAAATGCAATGAGACAAAATCTCCACTGTACTATACTAGAATCCGGCTTATACCAAAACCGGCTAGTAATATCTGTTCGATCCTGATCCGTGCAATGCCGCACGTATCTGATCGAACCCTGCCATATAACCATACGGCCTATAGTACAAACTGTCCGATCCTGATCCGTGCAATACCGCACGTATATGATCGGACCTTGCCATATCTCCATACGACCTCTACAACCTTTCGCCCGAAAGCTGAGTAACAGAATGTGGGGGACTCTAAAGACTCGTCAACACCTTGGTTGTGGATTCAACCACTAGCACGTCAGAGGTATAAGCCAATACATAACGGGCTACCAGGTATTGACTAAAAAGGGACGTCTGTGAGCGAACTCAGCCTGACAACCCTACTGAGCCTGTCAGTGACAATATCCGTACAGTCCGGTCCGTTCGTCTATGAGCATCACATGGCGGGCCTAGGGGGTTGGTAAAAGTCAGACCCCCAAAAGCGGTACAAGTCGTGTCGGAGTGTAGCCCAGAACACCCTGAGATACTATGGAATACCTACCAGTAAATCTCCTGTCTTGGCCAAGGACTTCGTGTAATGGCTCTCCTAGACACAGCGCGACCTCACCCCCAATACCGGGAGAGACGAACCCCTGAAGATACGCTCACTGCCTCCATGTGGCTCGGGACTGTACCCAACTAAAACCTGTTTGCACGACTCCTTTGAGCCGTGGTAGGGTAGTAATCAAAGTACAGTGGGAACTCACACGAGACAAATGACGATCCCCAGGTCGATGAACTAACCTGCACACATGTCACCAGGGAACTGCCATCTGACGTCTGGTATATGACCAACTAGCATGTTCCCGGCGAGTCCTGTCCGGTGTACTCATAACCCAATGAGCACCTGTATACATCTTAGGTGATCCAACTGACACCAGTGGCTTGTGAGACCGGCCATCGCCCCTCGTCGGGGTCTCGACTGTATACACTAGTCTACTCTGGATTATCGATGCCCTGTCTCGAAACTCACACGACTAGGGACCATTTAAGGATATGCTTATAGACCCCAGCTCCCACTTATATGATCGCCCTCATACTGCTGGTGGTCAAGCAAGAATCCTAGGGGCTCTATCAACGTGTAATAGCAACTTGTCAGGTCACCTAAAACAGTACACGATGATAAAGGTAAACCAGATAGTATACTATCATCTCGAGTAAGACTGTCCTACCGGGATAGGTCCTCCATCAATCATTGCAATCACGTACCTGTGACTTAATAATTGACTCTGAGGGCACTATCTCCAACAATCTCCCACTTGCACTCAAGGCCAATTATTGCGATGTCGCATACTCACAGCCCGTGTGATACCGAACACCCAACTCCTGTACTAGTCAGTCTCACAAAGCTCGTTTGCGAAACTATTGCGTTCGAGGAATAGCCTTAGTGAGTGGATCCGCTTTGTTGTATCTTTCTATGTCTCTCTATATCTCAAGTTCGCGGAGAAAGCCATCTCCCGAAATGAGCAATACCTGTCTTAGAATGTGTCTGGATGTCTGATGGGACATAGCTCATAAATGAACTCCAAATCCAAACTTCTTAGACTGTATCGTCAACTGAACTTAATCAGTATCCTGCGCCATGCCACCCTCAGTATTGCCTTGGACCATCTGTCCAAAATACTGCCCTTCGTCAGAAGGAAAACTATAACTCTGACAACCTCCTTGTCGTCCATGTCACCTTGGAAGCCTGGAATGATAACTGTCTCCCGAATGAGGCTGTCGTTATCATATCCCTAGAACATCCACTTATGTTCTAAAACTGCTTCCGACTGTTTCTCCAGGATTGGATTAATATCAACTTATTGCATCCAGTGCAAGAACAATATCTGGTGTGGTACTTGACATCTCACGATTGACTCAATTGCCTGAGCAAGTGATCTGCCAATCATGCACGTCCCTCTCCCCTTTAGTCTGTAAGACACCTTTGGAGAGGGTGACTCCATCTTCTGCAGGTACACTACCGTGCCAGGAGTCGTCCATCCTAAATGCTCTTAGAATGCTGTCAAGTACCCTGATTGGGAAACCACGCAAATCTAGATCTAAAACCATAGATCTAGTAACCAGTATGTCTGATATAAAATCCATTTCCTTTGTGGAGAAAACACTGTGTGACGACCAAAGTATAACCGACTGTAGTATAGGAGTTTCCTTTCCTACTATGTGTATGTCATCCAAATACCAGGATATCACATCCTACTACCTTCTCAACAGATCCATCCCCTATTCTGATGAAGTCAAACCTATGACTGTCACGTCAGAAATAGATGATCTATCTCCGCTGCATCTGCTTTAGTCTATAAATAGACATAAGCTTCCTGTCCACCAATGCTTCCGCTGCTCCCACTGACTACGACAACCCTCTGGCAGAGTCATATAGACGTCCACTTCTAAAACTAGTTTAGAACGACTCTATACTCATCCTCCCGCCGGGTCTCGCAGCCTGGAACAACAGCAATGGTAATTGTGGGTAAACAAGAACTTCCCTGTCACCGTCCTTGAGGCTACCGTAGTACCTCTCGGGTGCCTGAAGTTACCCACCTTATCTGCGGAGTGGCCAATGGAATGTCAATCCAGATTGAATCTTTAGGTTCCTTATCAAATCTTCAGTAATCGTTTGTGGTTCTGGAATCACTTCCAGTTCTACCATACTCCCACTACTGTTTTTCTGAAAAAATCCATTTTTTTTAATAAAACCGTGGCGAGTCTAGAACAATATTGCTATTGTTCATCCGGATGGTAGAAAGTCAACCCTCGTCATAGCCAGGGTCAACCCACAAACAGCCATTACAGAAACGTGTCTTGAGTTGTCCAGTGTCTGGTTTTAATCATAAGCCGGACAACTCCCCGTACCTTAACAACGTTAAGATACGAACTGTTCTATATCCCATATAGGACCAGAGGCACTGATTTAACTGAACCAGATCCAAATCATGCAACTATCTCCAGTGCATGTCAACTAAATGGAAGGAGGCGGATCAGCGTTACTCAACTTAGGAATGCTTCCAATTATGAGTAACCTGAAAGAGAAGCAAGATCTCTTAATCATTACTGTCAACTGAATACCATGCACAAGTGTCTACATCTTCGATCACTTTGAAGAATCCCGATACTTGCTACACCTGGTTCTCTACTCTATTCGAATACCTATAACTTCTTCAAATTCGGACCCTGTGTTTCCACGAAACACCGGTCTAAAAACTAGAGAAGTCATAAGTAAACCGAATATAGTACGAGGACCAACCCCTCTGTCCTGATGGACCCTGGACAACATACAATACTCTGTATAAGTCCCTTGAGTCTGATAACTCATTCACTGTGTGTCATAGGTTGAAAACTGTACTTATGGTTAAGAAGAATTACACCGCTGTTTAATGCTCCTTACCTAACCATCCACTGATATAGGTGAATGTCACAGACATAATTTCAAAAAGGTATATCTCACTCTATGAAAATAGACGTACAGATATATCAATTTGAAATTGGTGCATAACAGCGGATATTCAAAACCAAATATTTGCCGACCGGCAAACTACCCAGGTGACTTCCTCAAATATCACTGATTACAACGAATCCCGATATAATGAGGATGATCACCCAATTCCCAATAACTTACTCCCACTCATCATCTGTAAAACCATACAGATGTGAGAATCAAACCTGGTAAATACATACCATGGAGTAAGTATTTAATCGGGAAATCAGTTTTCTTTTAACTTTACACAGTGAAACTGAAACATTGAAATGTCTCGATGGGGTATCCTGGTATTCCTAGTAATGCCTCTTCCATTATCCAGATTCACAACTGTAACCGTGTAATTCTTTGCCACCTCTCCAAATCCCTTCATATGTCTTTAGTCATTACCTTCTGCACGCCCCTTTAGGCCAATTGGTTTTCTTCCTTCCCTACCGTTCGGCACCAACCTATGGTTTGGAAGAAGACTATCCAATAAGCATAATGGGTGTACTGTCCTAATCCTAGGAACACTCGCAATGCGAGAGAAGGTGAAGATAAGAGACACCTGAATAAATCTTATTCCTATTTCTCCTGAACCAGAATCCATCCCCAAACTGGAACAAGTTCCTTTCGAGTTCGTATATAACCATACGATGGAGTATCCAAATAAACTGTGGATCTTCGTAGTGATACGGAGTGTCCTGGAGAAATACAAAGGTGATGTGGGTGTGGTAACGAAATACCTGGTTTGGTCGTGAATATCTGTTGCAATTTACTTTGCCCTCTTACTAATCCCTTGCTTTGTCTTAACTTAATACCTTCTGCATACCATCGTTATGCTAATTGGTTTTCTTCATTCCCCACCGTTCGGCACCAGCCTAAGGTTTGGAAGAAGACTATCCAATTTGCGTAATAGGTGTACTATCTCCTAAACCAAGGAGTACTCGCAACCTGAGAGAAGGTAAAAGGAAAAGACAACTGAATAGTCCTATTCGTTTCCTCCAGAACCTAAAACCATCCTCGAATAAATTCTTTCGAGTTCGTATCTAACCATACGATGGTTTTGTCCAATGGAAGTGGACATTCGTAGCAATACGGGGTGTCCTGGAGAAAAGGGTAAAAGTAGGAGTGGCAATGAGGTTTGCAACTCTGACAATCCAAAAGCCAGTGTTTAAGAAGGTTCGGTCAATCTGGTCACTGAGTCATAGTCTTAGGGTCGGGTCAATGGTCGCTGCCAAAGAGAGAGAGAAAAGAAACACTCAGCGTGCACTCTAACCTAGATCAGAATGGTTACCAATTTATCTAATCTGGAAACCTCCCACTGTACTGTCAAATTCTCCTCCAAACCTGAAAGAAGAATTAGTCGGGGTCACCCGAGGAGCAAACTAACTCATCAGTGGGAATCGGGATCCAACTATCATCGCATGACAACGTGACGGAATCCGCTCACGGTATCATACTCCAGAAGGTATGCGCATATCTGGCAAGTTTCAGTTCTTTTGAAACTCCCGATGTGATTTCTGCCCCATGCTCTTATGACCTTGGCGTGAGGTCAAAATATCATAAGTCACATGTCAAGTTCTGCCCATCATTATCCAGGTTAATTTGAATCCACCCGTACATACCCTTGACGTAGGCCAAAATAGTAGTACGACTGTCCCAAACCAACGCATCTATCTATGCAACAGATAAATACCCGGCAGCTACCAAACACTATGCCTTGGCGTGAGGTCAAAATACATAGCTTGAATACTCCCGAATATTTAACTGAAATGATGGAGGGCTACGAATGGTTTCTGGCGAAAACCTTTAACGTAATGAACTTGATATCGTTGAAGGAACCGGATAGCTTTTTATAAAATATAGTGACGAAAACCTTCGCTAAAGAGGTCACTCCCGGTGAAGGAATCTCGGCTCTTTCCCCGTAGAATGAGGTGCAGGATATTCCAACTGAATACCACGATGCAAAGCAAAAGTGATCGGCTATAGTGAAGTTAATGCCCTGACGCAAACTTCTGTCCAAGGGGTCACTCCCGGTGAAGGGATCTCGGCCCTTGCCTCGTCGACTGAGGAGCAGGATATTCCATCTGAATACCACGATGCAAAACAAAAGTGAACGTCCTTGCAATAACAGCTTTTTGAAAAGTGTTCCAACAACATCAGATTAGGTTTGTTTTTAACTCGCATTGATCCGAATCAATGCAGTCCCATCAATTGATCACACCACAAAGAACGAAAATATACTGATGTACGTATATGCCATCCGCATTCGCCACTGGGTCCCGTCATTACCCGTTAGGTTAGCTAACTAACGACAGAGCGGGGACTGGACTAGCGCGGATGTAAAACATATACAACATCTACTAATATATATACCAATATATTATTTCGCTCAAGGCGTGATAAAAAGCAACATCACAGAAATGTACAGCATCACAGAACAATACAGATATCTGGGATCCCCGGGTTTCACAGAGCCGCTGAAATCCGACGTTCCCCTGGTCGTGTGGATAGCCTGTGCAATGAAATCCTAGACCCCTACGGGCGCGGCAAGTCACCCGCCAAAACCTGAAGCGAGGCAGCCCCCTTCAGCAACGTGAATGGACCACCCAGCACTTCATGGAATCCGGTAACTTGGGCACCCCTCCTGGGTCAACCTGTACCCCCTACGAGTGCGGCGAATAGCCCGCCAATCCTAGAGTGAAGCCCCTTCCGTCCCAATGCCATGAGATGCGGGCTCGTTGCCTTCTAGAATTCGGCTTTCCGTGCACCCCTCCGCGGGGTAATCCTAGTACAGAAAGTAAAATATACATACAACGGCTACATCGACCGCAACCTGGCCGTGCCCCAAAATAATAATACAATCAGGCAGTGACGGCAGTCCACATGTCGGACGCTCGCCCCGCAATATCAAATGTACATAATACAACCACAACTGTACTAGCATTGCATCCAGGCTATCCCCCACGACCGATCCGCAGCATCACAACAAAAACAGAACATCAACGTGAAAGTCACGTTCGCAAATCCGTCTAACCGGGCTATAGCAGTTAGACTGGATTTACCGATCAAGTGACATTCTCGGTCGCAGATATAATGTAAATACTGTGAAATAATGTGTTTAAAATATCCGATCAATCAAATTTTAACAAGTGGGCCCCCAAGCATTACTGTAGCAGATCAGGAAATTCTGGGCCCAATATTAATATTCCAAAAACCCTAAATTCCACTCAGGAGGCAACTGCAGAAATTTGACAGAGTGATCACTGAAATGCACGGCGGAACCGCGGCGAGAATGGGGTGTTTGCGGCGGTTCCGCGCTCCCACAGTGGAGTCACTTCATCGAATTTTTATAGAGCTCTTAGATTTTCCAGTACATCAATGTTTTATAACCTGAAAAAATTTTCGAGACCAAAAATTTTCAACAGAAACTGATGCGAAGGAAAAACGGGTTTTGGAACATTTGATCGATCGGAACTGAAAAACACATTATACCAAGCTAGACTAAGTTAATGGCGAGGCTCTGATACCACTGTAAGTGCACGGCGGCGTCCCGGCCGTCAATCCGACGGCCAAATGCGGAAGCGGTGATAAACTTTATATTTTACTTTAACTGGCAAACCGCCGCGCACTAATACCCGGATCGAACCATTAATTAGTCCTAGCTATCTACAAGAAGGGGAAGAGAGATATACCGACAGATCCGAGTCCTCCGGTCTTCTCGTCGTCGTCCCGATCTCCTGCGGAATGTCCCGTCTCCTCCTCGTCGCCGGAAGTGCACCACATCGCTTACTTCTTTTACGGGCTCCCACCTCAATGCCGAGGCAACTCGGGCACGAAGCTGGCTAGTCGACGTGCCCAAGATTCGCTGTAGAATGTGTAGTGAAGAAGTCTCATTTTTGGGGTCGTGGAATTGCCATTTGTGGAGGAATTGAACTTGGGGCTTTTTGGATTGAACTTGTGGGAATTTTGCAACATGAAATGAAGCAAAATCCCACCCTCAAAATTTTGGACAGCCCACTAAAGGGGGAGGCCGGCCATGACAATGTAGGAGGGGTGAATATGAGAGAGTGACCAAAAAGAATCATGCAAGAGAGAGAGAGAGAGGAGGGTTATCATATGAAAAGAAATGATCACAAAGAAAAGTCCTCACTCAACAACCATACCCCTAAAGTCCTCACTCAACAACCATACCCTTCAACATCACCAACAATCATGACTTTAAAAGTCAAGCCATGATGGAGTCAAAACAAGTCAATGATGGTGAAGTCATCATGAAGCAATAAGATGCAAAGAACCCCCTCCACAAACACTTATTTGCAACAATGCAAATAAGCCCTCCTCCACCAATCTTCGGCCATTGAACGATACAAAGGAAATTGGCCGAAACGGAAAGCAAACTGGCAATTCCAGAAAACTGGTCCCGTAATAAATTACAGGAAAACCCCGATACTGCGCATACACACCCGCATCTGTATTCCGACCGAAATACAAATGCAATGAGACAAAATCTCCACTGTACTATACTAGAATCCGGCTTATACCAAAACCGGCTAGTAATATCTGTTCGATCCTGATCCGTGCAATGTCGCACGTATCTGATCGAACCCTGCCATATAACCATACGGTCTATAGTACAAACTGTCCGATCCTGATCCGTGCAATACCGCACGTATATGATCGGACCTTGCCATATCTCCATACGGCCTCTACAACCTTTCGCCCGAAAGCTGAGTAACAGAATGTGGGGGACTCTAAAGACTCGTCAACACCTTGGTTGTGGATTCAACCACTAGCACGTCAGAGGTATAAGCCAATACGTAACGGGCTACCAGGTATTGACTAAAAAGGGACGTCTGTGAGCGAACTCAGCCTGACAACCCTACTGAGCCTGTCAGTGACAATATCCGTACAGTCCGGTCCGTTCGTCTATGAGCATCGCATGGCGGGCCTAGGGGGTTGGTAAAAGTCAGACCCCCAAAAGTGGTACAAGTCGTGTCGGAGTGTAGCCCAGAACACCCTGAGATACTACTGGAATACCTACCAGTAAATCTCCTGCCTTGGCCAAGGACTTCGTGTAATGGCTCTCCTAGACACAGCGCGACCTCACCCCCAATACCGGGAGAGACGAACCCCTGAAGATACGCTCACTGCCTCCATGTGGCTCGGGACTGTACCCAACTAAAACCTGTTTGCACGACTCCTTTGAGCCGTGGTAGGGTAGTAATCAAAGTACAGTGGGAACTCACACGAGACAAATGACGATCCCCAGGTCGATAAACTAACCTGCACACATGTCACCAAGGAACTGCCATCTGACGTCTGGTATATGACCAACTAGCATGTTCCCGGCGAGTCCTGTCCGGTGTACTCATAACCCAATGAGCACCTGTATACATCTTAGGTGATCCAACTGACACCAGTGGCTTGTGAGACCGGCCACCGCCCCTCGTCGGGGTCTCGACTGTATACACTAGTCTACTCTGGAGTATCGATGCCCTGTCTCGAAACTCACACGACTAGGGACCATTTAAGGATATGCTTATAGACCCCAGCTCCCACTTATATGATCGCCCTCATACTGCTGGTGGTCAAGCAAGAATCCTAGGGGCTCTATCAACGTGTAATAGCAACTTGTCAGGTCACCTAAAACAGTACACGATGATAAAGGTAAACCAGATAGCATACTATCATCTCGAGTAAGACTGTCCTACCGGGATAGGTCCTCCATCAATCATTGCAATCACGTACCTGTGACCTAATAATTGACTCTGAGGGCACTATCTCCAACAATACGTTCCGTACCAATCTACCCCTTTATCCCCGTGCATGTATTGTATAGATTAAGATTATAGATCTTGGTCGAATCCATAGATATAAAATGTTCAGGCTTATGTTCATGATGTAATCATGTGTTCAAGTAGTCATGTCGAGTTCATGTCAAGTTATAACCAAGGTTCGGTCAAGTCGAGTCAAGTATACAAGTTTGAATTTGATGTTTGAATTCAAGTATTCAGGTTCATGATCAAATATTCAAGTCCGCGTTTGATTTTGGATTCAGGTTTGAGTTTGGATTCAGATTGAGTTAGACACTTGTGAATGGATTTAACTCTTGAATTCTTAGGTTCGGAAGTAATCGGCAACTGCTGCACATGAATGGCGGGATTTGTATCTTTTTCCAAGACAATTGTCATTGATAACTCCGTTAAGTTTGTTAGTTATATGTATGCCCTAGAGGCCATTACTGTACATGAGATGTATATTGTAGTGGATGCTGGGACATATATAGGGAGGACTTTCTTGCTCGACATGATAGTACGCTATCTGGTTGCTCTTTATCTTAACATGTACACTTATTGTCTCTCTATATACATGTTGATAAAGCCCTTAGGATGTGTACACGACTTCCAGGACTATGATGCAGATCATACTAGTGGGGCCTGGGTAGTCCATGAGTACATCCTTCAATGTTCCTAGTCGTGGGAATATCGAGACGGGGCATCGATATTCCAGAGTAGACTAGTGTATATCTTCTCGACCCATGTGATGGGCGATGAATGATCCCATATCCATTGGTGTTTGACATCAGAGACGGTATGCGAGTGCTCAGTGGAGACTGGGTACACTGAACGGACTCGCCGAGAACTCCCAGATGATATTATACCTCACGTTATATGGCAGTTCTCTTGTGACACTGGTACAGCTTAGTCTGTTGACCCGAGATCGTCATAGAGTCTTGTGTGTCTCCCACTGTGCTTTGATTTCCACCCTACCACGGCTCTACTGAGTCGTGCAAACAGGTGGTTTTTGGGTACAGTCCCGATTCACATGGAGGCAATGAGCAATAGGAGGGGATTCGTCTCTCCCGGTATTGGGGGTTGATGTTGTGCTATGCACGACTGGCCATAACAGGAAATCCCTGGCCAGGGTTGCAGTGATATACTGGTAAGAGTTATCAGTAGTTTCACGATTGTTATGGACCTCACGTCGGCATGACTTATCGAGCTAGTAGGGTCTGACGTTTACCACCCCTAGGCGAGATATGCGACATATCAGACGAACAGACCGGACTGTACGGTAAGTGTTACTGGTTGGATTCACTGGAGTATGAGCGGGCTTGCTCGTCGATCTTCTGATCGCTCAATACCCGGGTGGCCGTTACGTTTAGCAGACCGCTTGCGGCTTGTGGGTGTTTGATATGATCATCACCTGCTGCCGGCGTATTGACGAGTCTTTAGAGTCCTACACAGAGGTTTCCTGGCTCAAGCGAAACGAAATAGGAGCGGATATGAGATATGTGCGGGACCGAGAATAATACCAGTATGTGATACTGTATTCTATTTTCGCGATTTGTATCATTAGTCGGTTATATGAGATATAGCCGGGTTACCGAATCAAGTGTTGATTCGATATATTGATACTAGATATTAGTCGGTTATATGCGATATGACCGGATCATTAAATCAAGTGTTGATTTAATGATTTAATGTATAATTATATATGTGATATATTACTTTACATTAACTAGTATTGGTTCACTTAAGATTGATTTTCTCACTTGATGTGCACAAATTGTATATGTGATATATGTTTGTGCACTAGTTTGTATCATGATTGATGATACATGCAAACTTGGGTGTGTGTATGACTTACACCATATTTAAGAAGATGGTTTAGGTTTTTATTTATTTTGGTAAAACAAAATGGTGGCTTTCTTTGTCTTGGCTTGAAACTTCATGAAGCTTTTAAGCATCTTTGACAAAGTCCACTTATTTTGTTTTGCATAAGATTTTTATTAACCAAACCATTAACTCAAACTATGGTTTAGTCTCTACAAAGGTTAACTCACCCATGGTTGCATTATGATAAACTTCACTTGATTATTCTTTTTGAGATAATTCATTTTTCATATTCTTTCTTCTTCTTTTTCTTCTTCAAGAAGAAGAAAAACGTACTAGAAAATTTTCAAGTGAAGAAATAGAGTGAGAAATCCAAATCCAAAGTGAACCCACTTCCTATTTCATCATTCTCTACTACTTGCCATTTAGTTTACGGTGTTCTCTTCACAAAGTTCATGACCTAGTGAAGATGGAGCTTGAGTTTGAGTCTTCTTGACGTAGATCATCTTCGGTCTCGAAGTCAATGACCTAGCCCGCTCTTTTCTCCGAGGAAACCATCGCTAGAGTCCGGGATCACGATGATCGCAGCGAAGGGACGTCAACACGGAGGTTTAGAAGTGAAGGACCGGATCTACAAAGGTTGTAATCCTTTTCACTTAGTGTTAAAGTTGTTTACTTGCTAGTTTTCGCATAATCTCTAGTATACGATCTTGGTTAGGGTTGTTCGGCACGGCCAAATTTTTTGAATTGGGCATGGTAGATGCCTTGTAGAACCTTGTTAGAGTGCCTAGGAACCCTACAGTGGTATCAGAGCCAAGCTAGAGCTTTAGGCGAAGTCTAGACGAAGTTAAAAGTCCGATCGAACCCGGATAACCACGTTTAAACCCTTCTCTGGACATTTTTTGAAATCATGATTTTTTCAACATTAAAAATACTTAAAAAAATCAGCAGGCAATTATATGGAACTCTGTGAAAAACGACAAAGTAAGTCGACCAAAGCGCCGTGGAACCGCGGCATGAGCATGGCTCGCGCGGCGGTTCCGCGGCCGTACAGTCACATCATGCTTTGTCTTTTGCACAGTAAAGTCCTTATCAATTTCCTGATGCTTCTGGGTATTTTTAATTATACTCAAGAGTTGAGTTTTCTGAGTTGTATTGGGGACTCGTTGATTCGATCGGATAATTTAACTTCGTTTATTTTTTCCGGGTAATTTTAGAACGTGTTAAAAAGTTCGACCGGATATCAATAACTCACTTTTTCCCCTGCCGGAAAATTTCCAAGTGTTGGATTTTTCCCGTAGTTTAAGAACATTCTAACGTGCAAGTAACGCGATGGACCCTCTAGAAGACAACAAATGTTAACTCGATTATGTGACCTTCTTGAATTGCCTTTTGAACCTTAGGGTTTGGGGCAGTACGGCGTGCCACATGTGAGGCGTTGGCTTGACCCTTCTACGGCTAGACCATTGGTACTGTGGTATGTGATGGATGTTTTAAAACTAATTTCAAGTGTTGAGAACTATTTGGGAGAACTTGGGTGTTTGATTATTCGATCGGAAAGTTTAACATTGTCTATTTATCTGAAATGTGATACAATATTTGGAACCACATGTAGTTATGAGATAACTAAATTTGAATGTTATAAATCTAGCAGTTCATTCTTAAATGATCGGTTGCCACGGAAATTTTGATGTGATCAAAAGTCCGTCGCAATCACGTAGCGTACACGGATACTTGCCGGGTAAACTTAATAGACAACCATGCCCCATAGCCCCGACCAAGTGACTGTAGGAGAACCCCGTCGCCAAAAGCATCCGTTCAGGTGCTCGCGGCAGCGGTGTTCCGCCTTAGTGCACTTCGTCGACGGCATCCGGGGGTGCGGCCGTCTACTAAAGTTTGCGACGAGCATTCGATCAGGATGTCGGGAATCTTGTTGAATTTCCCGACTTGATATTGAAAAAAGTTTTCGATATTGAGACTAAAATGCGGGGTTTATAATAGTTAGGCATTTGATGTCTAAGGAATTCATTTGATTAGGCATGCGATGTCTGAAGAGTTTGCGGATTCCAACTGTTGTAGTTTTACACTTTCTTTTCTGCGACCGTAAGTGTAATATGTGGTGTATCACCGGTTTCGTTGCTATACATCAATGACAATTGGGATACGCATATTTACTTACATTGATGACATGTGATGTTATGTGTTGCTGGATATGTTATATTGGATCGTCGTGTTTGAATAGCCGGTTTTTTTTATGTGAGATGAGAGTTTTTCTTTTTCATTCATGTAAATTTCTATGTATGTAATATTCTTTTATTGGGGCACTTCCGGGCTGAGGATGATGTCACCATTGTATATTATTTACTTTTCCGCATTAGGATAGACCCAAGGAGGGGAACACAAGTAACCGGGTTCTAGTGTCCAGTGGGAGATCACCTCGAGGAGTCGAGTCCGGGTCTCCTAACTCTAGAATTGGTAGGGTTGCTTGCCGCTCTCGTAGGGGTCTACAGGTGTGGGATTGGCTATTCATCACGACCGTGGAATCCGTGTTTTATAGGGGCTCAAAATAAAATACGGACGTCTTAGTATATCCAATATTTCATATGTTGTTTTCTGCTGCGTTATCTGTGATGTGATCATGTGATATGTTCAGATAGATATTGTATATAGTATATATGATATATTATATAGACGTTGGTTATGTTTTACACCCGCGCTAGCGCTGCCCCGCTCTGCCGTTAGTTACCTAACCTAACGGTGCAGACGGGACATCGAGGTGAATGCGGATGGCATAAGCGTACGTTATATTTATCTGTGATGTTTAGGTGGACTTAAATGATGGGACATTCATTAATGAGATTAATGAAAGAAAATAAACCTAAAAGATGTTGTGGGATCGAATTTCAAAAAATCAGGTAGCTCAAGTTGTTGCTTTGCATAGCGGTGTTCCTTGCAGAACATCCAGCACCTTATTCGACGAGGAAAGAGCCGAGATCCCTTCACCGGGAGTGACCTCTTTAGCAATAATTAGCAGATGCTACAACCTTCAGTTTGTTTTTTAATGCTTTTCTAGTTCTTGCTTTGCATAGTGGTATTGTGAATATCCTGCACCTCATTCGATGAGGAAAGAGCCGAGATCCCTTCACCGGGAGTGACCTCTTTAGCGAAACTAGCAAAAGCTTCAAAAACACTCCATTTAAAAACCATTTGATTCCGCAACGAGATCAAGTTCAAAGCGTTAAAGGTTTTCTCAAAAACCATCCGCAACCCTCCGTCATTTTAGGAAGTAGAGTACTTAGTATTCGTGCTGTGTTTGTTGACCATAGTCAAGGCACAATGTACGGTAGCTAAGTGATGTCTTCCTACACAGCATATGACGCGATTAGTTAGGACAGTCATGTGACTTTGTTGACCTTAGTTAAGGGTCATGTGAGTGGGTCTAATTAATCACGAAATGACGGGTAGAGCTTGACTAGTGCTTATAATTTATTGACCATAGTTAAGGTCATAAGTGCTAGGGGTAAAAACCATTATCGGGAGTTTCAAGTGTTGAAATTTGCAATGAGATTGCATACCTTCTATGAAATAGTTGGATCCCGATACCCGCTACGAGTAAGAGTTACTCCTGGGAGAGTTTTGCACTTTACAATTAGCCGATCAAGTGGGTGTCTAGAAAGGTGTCAACGGGGTTACGCCCCTGGGAAAACGAGGTTTATTTAATTAGGTCCGTGCGAAAGCACGTGGAACCTCTCTCAAAGTACCGGCACTGGCCTGGCTGAAAGATTGGCGAACTTGTAGAGTGTAATTAATCCCGGCTAGTCTTTCCTTTTAAGGTTTGAAGGAAGATTTGATAGAAACAGTAGGAGCCATCCTGATTAGATAAAATATATAACCAATCTAATCTTGTAAGAGCGCACGCAGAGTGTTTTCTTCTCTCTCTCTCCAGGTAGCGACCATGTCACGCCTTAATCAAGATAATAATATGGATGTATTGACCGAACCCGATTGTTATACTGAGCTGGGGAACGTTGGCCCCGCTCCAACCTATAATTTTTATAAGACCGAGCAGGAATTAGGGGAATACCAGGATTCCCATGCCGCCCAAACGAAGAAAGTGCATGATGATGCATCTTCTTAGGGTGTGTTCATTACAAAGAACTGTTTCTCTGTATCCTCTACGTCCTGGGTATTAGATACCGGATCAGGATCCCAAATATATAATTTGTTACATGGGCTATAGGTAGGTAGAGAACTGAGAACGGGTGATAAATTTCAAGAGTTGGAAACAGTGCAATTGTTGCAGCCAAGGTATTGGCAACTATCACCCTGTATTGCTAAATACATTGATTCTGAACGAATGCTATTAGATACCGAACCTGACATACAACATCATATCAGTCTCTTTATTTATTAAAGAAGGATATAATTTTGTATTGTTGAATAATGATTTGAACATTTCCTATATCAAGAGTTGATCGGTTCAGGCACGTTATCTAAAAGCATATACATTCTAAATCAAACCACAGTTCCTAACGTACAAAACACACACAAGAGGAAGAGTTCAGAAATGAACGAATCTTTCTTGAGACATTGTAGACTAGGTCATATCAATGTGACCCGACTAGCTAAGTTACATATTAGATGCATATTTAAATCAGTTTGAATTTACATCTTGTGAAACTTGCCAGTTATGTCACAAAGATAAGATGACCATAGCTCCGTTTACTGGAAACAGAGAAAGAGTTAGTAAACTCTTGGGACTGATACATAGTGATGTATGAAGGTCCCCGGTCTACATATGCCAAGGCTGGTTCTTTGTACTTCCTTACATTCACTGATGATATCTCAAGATTCGGACACATGTTCCTGTTGAAACACATGTCTGAAGTTTTTGAGAAATTCAAAGAATATAAGTCAGAAGTAGAGAACCAAAACGGGTATAAGTATTATGTCCTATGATGAGATCAGGAAGGAGAATACTTGTGCATGGAATTCTTGGACTATTCTAAAGGAGAATGAGATTCTCTCTCAGCATTACTCTTCCGTATACACCACAACACGTAGGTGTATCGGGGCAGAGCAATCGCACCATATGAG
This sequence comes from Agapanthus africanus, assembly GCA_030015575.1. Classification (NCBI taxonomy): domain Eukaryota; kingdom Viridiplantae; phylum Streptophyta; class Magnoliopsida; order Asparagales; family Amaryllidaceae; genus Agapanthus; species Agapanthus africanus. The sequence goes on from JASDDO010000029.1 coordinate 295,929,576, forward strand.
ATATGGTGTGCTCTATGATGAGTATCACTGAGTTACCTATTTCCTTTTTGGGGGTTATGCACTTGAGAAGTTGCATACCTATTGAATTGGGTTCGAATCAAATCAGTGCCTACCACTCCATATGAGATATGGTATGGGAAGAGCCCATCTCTTAAGTAAGTTAAGATTTGGGATTGTCCGGCCTATGTCAAAAGCAAAATCCGGATAAGATCGAGGCAGGGTCAGTTCTGTAGAACTGGAAGGAGTTCCAGCTATACAAACTACAGCTGATGATTTGATAGAACCAAAAGATTCAATAGTCGCCGATGAACCTCAGCCTCTCCGCCAATCTAGCAGGGTTCCTCACCTGCCTGAGAGATACTTCGGTTTCTCGATGACAGTGGGAGAGAGGATTACATCATGAGATGATGACCCAACTAGTTTCGAGCAGGCCATCAAGAGTAGGGACTCTGTAAGAATGGCTGGATGCTTAGCGATCTGAGATGGAATCCATGTACACCAACAAAGTATGGACTTTGGATGCTAAATCTGAAGGGTTAAATCCCTATCAGGAGCAAGTATATCTTGAGAAGATTACTTGGTGTAGATGGAAAAGTTAAGACTTTCAAAGCCAGACTTGTTAAAGGTTTTCGTCATCGACCAGGCGTGGATAATGATGAAACCTTTTCCAGTGGCCATGCTTAAGTCCATCCGGATCCTACTTGCCATTGCTACATACCATGACTACGATATCTGGTGGTTGGGTGTCATGACTGTTTTTCTAAATACTGATTTAGAAGAGAACTTCTATAAGTACACAGCCAGAGGGCTTCGTAAACAGTGGGAGCAGCGGAAACGTGTGCAAGAAGTTTTATGGGATAAAGCAGGCATCGCGGAGTTGGAACATCTGTTTTGATGTAGTAATCAAAGAGTTTGACTTCATCAAAATGGTAGATGAACCTTGTATATATATAAAAAGGTAGTAGAGAGTAAGGTGAACATCCTCGTAGAGTACGTGGATGACATACTCTTGATAGGGAAGGAGTTTCCTATGCTATGCTCGGTCAATCTTCGCTTATCACAAGGATTCTCCATATAGGATCTAGGTGATACCTCCTAAATCCTGAGTTTTGGATCTATGAGATAGATCTAAATGGATGTTAGGATTCTCACTAAAAGTAGTGAGATGGTATCAATCGATCCTGGGGAGAATCGCTGGATAGCTTCCAGGGAGATAAGCACGACTGAATGTCAGTCACAGGCATTGTCTTTACCCTCAGTGGAGGGACGGTATGTTGGAAGAGTTCCAAGCTAAGATACCGTGGTAAACTAGACGATAAAGGCTGGTGACATCTCTATCAACGATACTACCAAAGAGGCAGTTTGGGTAGATATTAGTTCATGTGATGAACTAGGTTCCTACCATTGTATGACAATGGTGTTGAGTCTTTAGCCCAGGAACCCCGGTCCCATCAGTGACCCAGACATATTCCAAGACAGTATCACCTGATCATGGAGATAGTTGATCTCCAGGATGATCGAGGTTAGGAGAGTAGACTCAGAGGACAACACGGCGGATCCACTCACAAAGGCCTTTTCCCAGAGAGAAACTTTTAAGGGATGGTTGAGTATGAGATACTGCAACCACTGCTACAAATGGCCCTAGTGCAAATGGGAGATTGTTAGTTATATGTATGCCCTAGAGGCCATTACTGTACATGAGATGTATATTGTAGTGGATGCTGGGACATATATAGGGAGGACTTTCTTGCTCGACATGATAGTACGCTATCTGGTTGCTCTTTATCTTAACATGTACACTTATTGTCTCTCTGTATACATGTTGATAAAGCCCTTAGGATGTGTACTCGACTTCCAGGACTATGATGCAGATCATACTAGTGGGGCCTGGGTAGTCCATGAGTACATCCTTCAATGTTCCTAGTCGTGGGAATATCGAGACGGGGCATCGATAATCCAGAGTAGACTAGCGTATATCTTCTCGACCCATGTGATGGGCGATGAATGATCCTATATCCATTGGTCTTTGACATCAGAGATGGTATGCGGGTGCTCAGTGGAAACTGGGTACACTGAACGGACTCGCCGAGAACTCCCAGATGGTATTATACCTCACGTCAGATGGCAGTTCTCTAGTGACACTGGTACAGCTTAGTCTGTTGACCCGAGATCGTCATAGAGCCTTGTGTGTCTCCCACTGTGCTTTGATTTCCACCCTACCACGGCTCTACTGAGTCGTGCAAACAGGTGGTTTTTTGGTACAGTCCCGATTCACATGGAGGCAATGAGCGATAGGAGGGGATTCGTCTCTCCCGGTAATGGGGGTTGATGTTGCGCTATGCTCGACTGGCCATAACTGGAAATCCCTGGCCAGGGTTGCAGTGGTTTACTGGTAAGTGTTATCAGTAGTTTCACGCTTGTTGTGGACCTTACATCGGCATGACTTATCAAGCTACTGGGGTCTGACGTTTACCACCCCTAGGCGAGATATGCGACATATCTGTTAGTTATATGTATGCCCTAGAGGCCATTACTGTACATTGGATGTATATTGTAGTGGATGCTGGGACATATATAGGTAGGACTTTCTTGCTCGACATGATAGTACGCTATCTGGTTGCTCTTTATCTTAACATGTATACTTTCTGTCTCTCTGTTACATGTTGATAAAGCCCTTAGGATGTGTACTCGACTTTCAGGACTATGATGCAGATCATACTAGTGGGGCCTGGGTAGTCCATGAGTACATCCTTCAATGTTCCTAGTCGTGGGAATATCGAGACGGGGCATCGATATTCCAGAATAGACTAGCGTATATCTTCTCGACCCATGTGATGGGCGATGGATGATCCCATATCCATTGGTGTTTGACATCAGAGATGGTATGCGGGTGCTCAGTGGAGACTGGGTACACTGAACGGACTCGCCGAGAACTCCCAGATGGTATTATACCTCACGTCAGATGGCAGTTCTTTTGTGACATTGGTACAGCTTAGTCTGTTGACCCGAGATCGTCATGGAGTCTTGTGTGTCTCCCACTGTGTTTTGATTTCCACTCTACCACGGCTCTACTGAGTCGTGCAAACAGGTGGTTTTTGGGTACAGTCCCGATTCACATGGAGGCAATGAGCAATAGGAGGGGATTCGTCTCTCCCGGTATTGGGGGTTGATGTTGTGCTATGCACGACTGGCCATAACAGGAAATCCCTGGTCAGGGTTGCAGTGATATACTGGTAAGAGTTATCAGTAGTTTCACGATTGTTATGGACCTCACGTCGGCATGACTTATCGAGCTATTGGGGTCTGACGTTTACCATCCCTAGGCGAGAAATGCGACATATCAGACGAACAGACCGGACTGTACGGTAAGTGTTACTGGTTGGATTCACAGGAGTATGAGCGGGCTTGCTCGTCGATCTTCTGATCGCTCAATACCCGGGTGGCCGTTACGTTTAGCAGACCGCTTGCGGCTTGTGGGTGTTTGATATGATCATCACCTGCTGCCGGCGTATTGACGAGTCTTTAGAGTCCTACACAGAGGTTTCCTGGCTCAAGCAAAACGAAATAGGAGCGCATATGAGATATGTGCGGGACCGAGAATAATACGTGTATGTGATACCGTATTCTATTCTCGCGATGAATGTATGAAATGGTTGTATGTGATATAACCTAGTTATCGAATCGAGGATTGATTCGATAAGTCGATACATCGGATATTAGTCGGTCATATGCGATATGACCGGATCGTTAAATCAAGTGTTGATTTAATGATTTAATGTATAATTATATATTAGATATATTACTTTGCATTAACTAGTATTTGTTCATTTTAGATGGATTTTCTCACTTGAAGTGCACATTGTATATATGATATAGTATTGTGCACTAGTTTGTATCATGTTTGATGATACATGCAAACTTGGGTGTGTATGATTAAACCATGGTTATGTAATGGTTAGGGTTTTGATTTTATTAACTATTTATTTATTTATTCTTTATTTGGAAAGAAAATGAAATGGTTGCTTCTTTTGTTCTTTTCTTTGAAGTTTCAAGAAACTTTGACCATTTTGTCTTCATCTCCTAAACCTAACCATTCACCTAACCCTAGTTTATTCTCTACACTTAACCAAGGTTGCATTATGATAAGAATGAATGGGATTTTCTTATTGAAATAATTCTTTTTATTCTTTCATCTTCATCATCTTCATCAAGCTTCATGAAAGCTTGCTAGCTTCAATGGTGAAATGAGATAAAGAGTGAGAAATCCAATTCTAAAGTGAACCCACTTTCTATTTCTTCATCCTCTACCACTTGCCATGTAGTATAGGGTGTTTTCTTCACAATTTTCATGACTTTGTGAAGTTGGAGCCTGATCTTGAGTTGCCTCGACGTAGATCATCTTCGGCATCGAAGTCGGCGACCTAGCCCGATCTTTTCTCCAATGAAACCACCGCGAGAGTCTAGGATTCCGATGGGTACAGCGGGGGGACGTCATCACGGAGCTAGAGAGGTGGAGGACCGGATCTACAAAGGTTGTAGTCACTTTCCTTTAGCAATAAAGTCGTTTACTTGCTTGCATCGCCTTATCATCTAGTTAACGATCCGTATTAGGGTTTGTAGGCACATGAAAATTTTGAATTGGCCATGTTTGATCACTTGTAGAATCTCATGGGTGTGCCTAGGAACCCTACAGTGGTATCAGAGCCTAGCTAGAGCCTTAGGCGATGCGTAGACGGAGTTAGAAGTCCGATCGAACCGAAACCCTAATGCAAAATTGCTCTCTGTACATTTTTTGAAATCGGGGATTTTTGAGAATTATAAATATGCAGAAAAATCAGCAGGAGTTTCTATGAATTACTGTGTAGCACGTGCGCCTGATTCAATCAAAGCGCGGCGGTTCCGCGGCCATTTAGTCTCCTCTTTCATTTAATTTTACACAGTAATTCCTATTTTGTAGTGCTGGTTTTCCTGGGAATTTTTAATCTGAACTCAAGAGTTGAGTTTTCTGGGTTGTATTGGGAGTTCGGAGATTCGATCGGACTGTCTAATTGTGTCTGTGTTTTTTCCGGGTAATTTTAGAATATGTTAAAAGTTCGACCAGATATAAATACCCACTTTTTCCCCTGCCAGGAAATTTCCAATTGTTGGACTTTTCCGTAGTTTAATGACGTTCTAAGTAGTGCAAGTAACGCGATGGTTCCTCTAGAAGACAACAAACCTTAACTCGATTATGTGGCCGTCTTGAACTGCCCTTTGAACCCTAGGGTTTGGGGCAGTACGGCGTGCCACATGTGAGGTGTTGGCTTGACCCTTCTACGGCTGGACCGTTGGTATTGAGGCACGAAATGAATGTTTTTAAACTTATTTCATGTGTTGAGCTGTTTCGGGAAAACTTGGGTGTTCGATTGTTCGATCGGAAAGTTTAACATTTTCTATTTACCCGGAATGTGATACAACATTTGGAATTCACAAGAAGTTATGAGATAACTGAATGAATGTTATAAACATAGCAGTTTAGTCTCACTTGATCGGTTGCCACGGAATTTTGATGTGATCAAAAGTCCGTCGCAATCACGTAGCGTACGCGGATACTCGCCGGGTAAACTTAATAGACAACCTCACCCCATAGCCCCGACCAAGTGACTGTAGGAGAACCCCATCGCCGAAAGCATCCGTTCGGGTGCTTGCGGCAGCGGTGTTCCGCCTTGGTGCACTTCGTCGACGGCGTCGGGGGTGTAGCCGCCTGCTAAAGTTTGCGACGAGCATTCGATCAGGATGTCGGGAATCTTGTTGAATTGCCCGACTTGATATTGAAAAGTGTTTTCGATAATGAGACTAAAATGCGGGGTTTATAATTGTTAGGCATGTGATGTCTAAGGAATTCATTTGATTAGGCATGCGATGTCTGAAGAGTTTGCGGATTCCAACTGTAGTAGTTTTACACTTTCTTTTCTGTGACCGTAAGTGTAATATGTGATATCGCCGGTTTCGTTGCTATATGTCAACGAAAATTGGGATACACATGTTTACTTACGTTGATGACATGTGATGTTATGTGTTGCTGGATATGTTATATTGGATCATCGTGTTTGAATAGCCGGGTTTTTTTTTATGTGAGATGAGTGTTTTTCCTTTTTCATTCATGTAAAAACTTGTATGTAATATTCTTTTATTGGGGCACTTCCGGGCTGAGGATGATGTCACCATTTGTATATTATTTTCTTTTCCGCATTAGGATAGACCCAAGGAGGGGAGCACAAGTAACCGGGTTCTAGGGTCCAGTGGGAGACCATCTCGAGGAGTCGAGTCCGGGTCTCCTAACCCTAGAATTGGTAGGGTTGCTTGCCGCTCTCGTAGGGGTCTAAGGGTGTGGGATTGGCTATTCATCACGACCGTGGAATCCGTGTTTTATACTGGCTCGTATTGAAAACACGGACGTCCTAGTATATCCAATATTTCATATGATATTTTCTGCTGCGTTATCTGTGATGTGATCATATGATATGTTCAGATAGATATTATATATAGTATATATGATATATTATATAGACGTTGCTTATGTTTTACACCTGCGCTAGCCCTGCCTCGTTCTGGCGTTAGTTACCTAAGCTAACGGTGCAGACGGGACATCGAGGCGAATGCGGATGGCATAAGCGTACGTTATATTTATCTGTGATGTTTAGGTGGACTTAAATGATGGGATATTCATCAATGAGATTAATGAAAGAAAATAAACCTAATTGATGTTGTGGAATCGAATTTCAAAAATAAAACAGGTAGCTACAGTTCTTGCTTTGCATCGCGGTGTTCATTGTAGAACATCCTGCACCTTATTCGATGAGGAAAGGACCGAGATCCCTTCACCGGGAGTGACTCCTTTAGCAATAACTGGCAGATGCTACACACTCGGTTTGTCTTTTGATTGCTTCTATAGTTTCTGCTTTGCACAGTGATATATATGATATATCCCGCACCTCATTCGACGAGAAAAGGGCCGACGATCCCTTCACCGGGAGTGACCCCTTTAGCAAAACTAGAAAAGCCTAAAAAACATTCCATTTAAAAACCATTTGATTCCGCAACGAGATCAAGTTCAAAGCATTAAAAGTTTTCATAAAAACCATTTGCAACCCTCCGTCATTTTAGGAAGTAGAGTACTTAGTATTCGTGCTGTGTTTGTTGACCATAGTCAAGACGCAGTGTACGGTAGCTAAGTGATGTCTTCCTACACCGCATATGATGCGATTAGTTAGGACAGTCGCGCGACTTTGTTGACCTTGGTTAAGGGTCATGTGGGTGGGTCTAATTAATCACGAAATGACGGGTATAACTTGACTAGTGCTTATGATTTGTTGACCATAGTTAAGGTCATAAGTGTTAGGGGTAAAAATCTTTATCGGGAGTTTCAAGTGTTGAAATTTGCAATGAGATTGCATACCTTCTATGTGATAGTTGGATCCCGATACCCACTGCGAGTAATTGTTACTCCTGGGAGAGTTTTGCACTTTACAATTAGCCGATCAAGTAGGTGTCTAGAAAGGTGTCAACGGGGTTACGCCTCTGGGAAAACGAGGTTTACTGTAATTAGGTCCGTGCGAAAGCACGGTGAACCTCCCTCAAAATACCGACACTGGCCTGGCTGAAAGATTAGCGAACTTGTAGAGTGTAACTAATCCCGGCTAGTCTTTCCTTTTAGGGTTTGAAGGAAGATTTGATAAAAACAGTGGGAGCCATTCTGATTAGATAAAATATATAACCAATCTAATCTTGTAAGAGCGCACGCAGAGTGTTTTCTTCTCTCTCTCTCCAGGTAGCGACCATATCACGCCTTAATCAAGATAATAATATGGATGTATTGACCGAACCCGCTTGTTATACTGAGCTGGGGAACGTTGGTCTCGCTCCAACTTATAATTGTTATAAGACCGAGCAGGAAATAGGGAATACCAGAATTCCTATGCCGCCCAAACGAAGAAAGTGCATATGATGCATCTTCTTCGGGTATGTTCGTTACACAGAACTGTTTCTCAGTATCCTCTGCATCCTGGGTATTTGATACCGGATCAGGATCCCAGATATGTAATCTGTTACATAGGGCTACAAAAAGGTAGAAAACTGAGAACGGGTGATAAGTTTCATGAGACAGAAAACGGGGCAAGTGTTGCAGCCAAGTCTGTTGGTCACTGTCACCCTGTGTTACCAGTACATTGATTCTGAACGAATGTTATTAGATACCGAACCTGATATACAAAATCATATCAGTCTCTTTATAAGTAAAGAAATGATAAAATTTTGTATTGTTGGATAATGTTTTGAACATTTTCTATATCAAAAGTTGATCGGTTCAGGCACGTTATCTAAAAGCATTGATGTTCTAAATCAAACTACAGTTCCTAGTATACAGAACACATACAAGAGGAAGAGTTCAGAAATGAACGAATCATTCTTGAGGCATTGTAGATTAGGTCATATCAATGCGACCCGACTGGCTGAAGTTACATTTTAGATGCATATTTAAATCAGTTTGAATTTACATCTTGTGAAACTTGCCAGTCACGTCACAAAGATTAGATGACCATAGCTCTGCTTATTGGGAACAGAGAAAGAGTTAATGAACTCTTGGGACTGATACATGATGATGTATGTAAGGTCTCCTGTCTATACATGCCAGGACTGGTTCTTTATACTTCATTACGTTCTCTGATAATCTCTCAAGATTCAGACATATGTTCCTGTTGAAACACAAGTCCGAACCTTTTGAGATATTCATGGAATATAAACTAGAAGTAGAGAACCAATACGGGTATAAGTATTATGTCCTATGATAAGATCAGGGAGGAGAATACTTGTGCATGGCATTCCTGGAGTATTCTAAAAGAAAATGAGATTCTCTCTCAGTATTACTCCTCTGAATACACCACAGCACACCGGTGTATCGGGGCGGAGCAATCGCACAATATTAGATATGGTGTGCTCTATGATGAGTATTACTGAGTTACCTATTTCCTTTTGGGGTTGTGCACTTGAGAAGCTGCATACCTATTGAATTAGGTTTGAATCAAATCAGCGCCTACCACTCCATATGAGATATGGTATGGGAAGAGCCTATCTCTTAAGTTAGTTAAGATTTGAGGTTGTCCGGACTCTATCTAAAAGCAAAATCCAGACAAAATCGAGGCAAGGTCAGTTCTGTAGAACTGGAAAGGTTCCAGCTATACAAAACTGCAGCTGATGATTTGACAGAACCAAAGGATTCTATAGTCCCCGACGAACCTCAGCCTCTCCGCCGATCTGGTAGGGTTCCTCACCTGCCTGAGAGATACTTCGGTTTCTCGATGACAGTGGGAGCGAGGATTGCATCATGAGATGATGACCCAACTAGATTCGAGCAGGTCATCAAGACTAGGGACTCTGTAAGAATGGCTGGATGCTTAGCGATCTGAGATGGAATCCATGTACACCAGCAAAGTATGGACTTTGGCTGCTATATCTGAAGGGTTAAATCCCCATCAGGAGCAAGTATATCTTGAGAAGATTACTTGGTGTAGATGGAAAAGTTGAAACTTTCAAAGCTAGACTTGTTAAAGGTTTTCGTCATCAACCAGGCATGGATAATGATGAAACCTTTTCCAGGGACTATGCTTTAGTCCATCCAGATCCTATTTGCCATTGTTACATACCATGACTACGATATATGATGGTTGGGTGCCATGACTGCTTTTCTAAAATTATGATTTAGAAGAGAACGTCTATGTTGGGGTAAAAATTTACACCCCTGTTGACCGAGTCAAAGTCAAGGTCAACCCCCAAGCTAGGTGGGCCCAAGCCCAGGTCAAGCAGGCCCATGCCCAAGTCGAGCCCGCGGCCAGCCTCCCCATGCCAACAACAAAATCATGTAATAAATAATTTTTATGTAATTGTTTATGCATGAATGAAAACAAAATGGGCATAAAGCCAATATTTTGTAAGCCCGTGGCTTATGTGCAAAAAAGAAATGGCATATGAACCATGGGATGGGCAAAATGCCATTTTGTAGAGCCCAAGGGGCTATATGTAAATGTGTAAGCCTATATAAGGCAACATGATGATGAATAAAGCATAACGCTTTTTCATTTCCCCCAAAAAATCTAGGGTTTGTGCCTCCACTCTCTCTTCTTCAAGTTCTTCCTCTTCCTTTTCATTTTCCAAACAAATCAAGAGCTTAACTCTCTCTTTTTTTAAACTAAACAAAATTTTACCACAAACCCATCTTCCAAAACTCCATCAAGAGAAGAAAAATGGCCTCTTTTTTTATCATCCAAGACCTAGATCTTAGAGTTTCAAGAGAACCCATTTTGGGTTTCTTCTCAAAGGAGAAAGGAGAAAATCTGTTGGAGTTCAACTCCACCACCAGGAAAATTCTTTTGGAGTTTAACTCCACAGTAAAAAACTTTTGGAGTTCAACTCTACAAATAAAATTCCTTTGGAGTTCAACTACACAAATAAAATTCTTTTGGAGTTTAACTCCACTACAGAAATTCTTTTGGAGTTTAACTCCAAAAAAAAAAATACCTTTTTTTGGGGGAGTCTAACTCCACATTACATTTTTTTAGCCATATAAAATTATTTTGGAGTTGAACTCCACGTTAGTTAAAAAAAAATAAAAAAATAAAAAAATAAAAAAATAAAGAAAAAGTGGTCACATGCAAAGCATGTGACGGGGGTGACGGGTGTCACATGCTAAGCATGTGACTCCCCCTTAGCATGTAAGGGGTCACATGCTAGCATGTGACCCCCTCCCCTCATGTGACCCTCCATGTCACATGCTAGCATGTGACCCCCCTCACATGAGGGGTTACATGTATGTGAGGGTCACATGCTAACATGTGACCCCACTTAAAAAAAAAATAACAAAAAAAAATAAAAAAATAAAGTGGTCACATGCAAAGGCGTCACATGCTAAGCATGTGGCGGGTCACATGCTAAGCATGTGACTCCCCTTAGCATGTAAGGGGTCACATGATGCTAGCATGTGACCCCCTCCCCTCATGTGAGGGGTCACATGCTAACATGTGACCCTCCATGTCACATGCTAGCATGTGACCCTCCTCACATGAGGGGTCACATGCTAACATGTGACCCCATTTTTTTTTAACAAAATATAAAATTCTCTTTTTTTCTTTTCTTCTTTCTTCCTCTTTTTTTTATTTAAAATAAAAATAAATAAATATTAAATAAATAAAAATAAATTATAAATAATATTTAAAAATTAAAAAAAAAACATAATTATTTTCTTTTCTTCTTTTATTTATTTAATCCCTTTTTCTATTTAAAAAAATATTAAATAAATATTAAATAAATAAAAATAAATTAAAAAAATATTTTTAAATTAAAAAAATATTTAAAATTTAAAAAAAAATTCTCCAAATATTTATTTACTTATTTATTTTCGTTTTTATATATAGAAAATATATATATGTATATATCTCTTTTTACAAGTGGAATAAAACAAAAAAAATACACACACACCAACACACTGCATATTGAGTTCGCATGACCAGTTTGACCCGTCAAATCGGAGGTTCCTTCGCTCCAAATGCGAGGGGTAATTAACAGCAGTTTAGTTCGCGGCTGTCGGAGATTCGGATCCCCACAATCAATAAACCCCAGCCTACCCTAGGCAGGGGGAATCTGTAATGCGCATGACAAGCGCGCGCGTATTCCCATCTCAATGGGATGACGAAAAACACCCTACAGTCTATAAGAACACAGCCAGAGAGCTTCGTAAACAGTGGGAGCAGCGGAAACGTGTGCAGGTTGCTTTACAGAATAAAGCAGGTATCGCGGAGTTGGAACGTCTGTTTTGATGTGGTAGTCGAAGTGTTTGACTTCATCAAAATGGTAGATGAACCTTGTATGTACAAAAAGGTAGTAGAGAGTAAGGTGGTCATCCTCGTATTGTACGTAGACAACATACTCTTGATAGGAAAAGAGTTTCCTATACTACGATCGGTCGATCTCCTCTTATTACATAGATTCTCCAATAGGATAAAGGTGATACCTCCTAAATCCTGGGTTTTGGATCTATGAGATAGATCTAAATGGATGTTAGGATTCTCACTAGTTGTAGTAAGATGGTATCATTTGATCCTGGGGAGAATTACTGGAAGGGTCCAGGGTGATAAAGACGACCGAATGTCAGTCACAGGCATTGTCTTTACCCTCAGTAAAGGGACGGTATGTTGGAAGAGTTCCAAGCTAGATACCGTGGCAAACTAGACGATAAAGGCTGGTAACATCGCTATTAAAGATACTACCAAAGAGACAGTTTGGGTGTATATTGGTTCATAAGATGAACTAGGTTCCTACCATTGTGTGACAATGGAAGTGTGGCTTTGGCCCGTGAACCCTGGTCCCATCAGTGACCCAGACATATTCTGAGGCAGCATCACCTGATCATGGAGATAGTTGATCTACAGGGTGATCGAGGTTAGGAGAGTAGACTCAGAGGACAACACGGCGGATCCACTCACGAAGGCCTTTTCCCAAAGAGAGACTTTTAGGGGATGGTTGAGTATTAGATACTACAACTACTGCTACAGATGGCCCTAGTGCAAGTGGGAGATTGTTAGTTATATGTATGCCCTAGAGGCCATTACTGTACATTGGATGTATATTGTAGTGGATGCTGGGACATATATAGGTAGGACTTTCTTGCTCGACATGATAGTACGCTATCTGGTTGCTCTTTATCTTAACATGTATACTTTCTGTCTCTCTGTTACATGTTGATAAAGCCCTTAGGATATGTACTCGACTTTCAGGACTATGATGCAGATCATACTAGTGGGGCCTGGGTAGTCCATGAGTACATCCTTCAATGTTCCTAGTCGTGGGAATATCGAGACGGGGCATCGATATTCCAGAATAGACTAGCGTATATCTTCTCGACCCATGTGATGGGCGATGGATGATCCCATATCCATTGGTGTTTGACATCAGAGATGGTATGCGGGTGCTCAGTGGAGACTGGGTACACTAAACGGACTCGCCGAGAACTCCCAGATGGTATTATACCTCACGTCAGATGGCAGTTCTTTTGTGACACTGGTACAGCTTAGTCTGTTGACCCGAGATCGTCATGGAGTCTTGTGTGTCTCCCACTGTGCTTTGATTTCCACCCTACCACGGCTCTACTGAGTCATGCAAATAGATGGTTTTTGGGTACAGTCCCGATTCACATGGAGGCAATGAGTGATAGGAGGGGATTCGTCTCTCCCGGTATTGGGGGTCGATAAGTCGATACATCGGATATTAGTCGGTCATATGCGATATGACCGGATCGTTAAATCAAGTGTTGATTTAATGATTTAATGTATAATTATATATTAGATATATTACTTTGCATTAACTAGTATTTGTTCACTTTAGATGGATTTTCTCACTTGAAGTGCACATTGTATATATGATATAGTATTGTGCACTAGTTTGTATCATGTTTGATGATACTTGCAAACTTGGGTGTGTATGATTAAACCATGGTTATGTAATGGTTAGGGTTTTGATTTTATTAACTATTTATTTATTTATTCTTTATTTGGAAAGAAAATGAAATGGTTGCTTCTTTTGTTCTTTTCTTTGAAGTTTCAAGAAGCTTTGACCATTTTGTCTTCATCTCCTAAACCTAACTATTCACCTAACCCTAGTTTATTCTCTACACTTAACCAAGGTTGCATTATGATAAGAATGAATGGGATTTTCTTATTGAAATAATTCTTTTTATTCTTTCATCTTCATCATCTTCATCAAGCTTCATGAAAGCTTGCTAGCTTCAATGGTGAAATGAGATAAAGAGTGAGAAATCCAATTCTAAAGTGAACCCACTTCCTATTTCTTCATCCTCTACCACTTGCCATGTAGTATAGGGTGTTTTCTTCACAAGTTTCATGACTTTGTGAAGTTGGAGCCTGATCTTGAGTTGCCTCGACGTAGATCATTTTCGGTATCGAAGTCGGTGACCTAGCCCGATCTTTTCTCCGATGAAACCACCGCGAGAGTCTAGGATTCCGATGGGTACAGCGGAGGGACGTCATCACGGAGCTAGAGAGGTGGAGGACCGGATCTACAAAGGTTGTAGTCACTTTCCTTTAGCAATAAAGTCGTTTACTTGCTTGCATCGCCTTATCATCTAGCTAACGATCCGTATTAGGGTTTGTAGGCACATGAAAATTTTGAATTGGCCATGTTTGATCACTTGTAGAACCTCATGGGTGTGCCTAGGAACCCTACAATATCAGACGAACAGACCGCACTGTGCGGTAAGTGTTACTGATTGGATTCGCAGGAGTGTGAGCATGCTTGCTCGTTGATCTTCTGATCGCTCAATACCCGGGTGGCCGTTACGTTTAGCAGACCGCTTGCGGCTTGTGGGTGATTGATATGATCACCACATACTGCCGGCGTATTGACGAGTCTTTAGAGTCCTACACAGAGGTTTCCTGGCTCAAGCGAAACGAAATAAGAGCGCATATGAGATATGTGCGGGACCGAGAATAATACCAGTATGTGATACTGTATTCTTTTCTCGCGATTTGTATCATTAGCCGGTTATATGAGATATAGCCGGGTTACCGAATCAAGTGTTGATTCGATATATTGATACACTAGATATTAGTCGGTTATATGCGATATGACCGGATCATTAAATCAAGTGTTGATTTAATGATTTAATGTATAATTATATATGTGATATATTACTTTACATTAACTAGTATTGGTTCACTTAAGATTGATTTTCTCACTTGATGTGCACAAGTTGTATATGTGATATATGTTTGTGCACTAGTTTGTATCTTGATTGATGATACATGCAAACTTGGGTGTGTGTATGACTTGCACCATATTTAAGATAATGGTTTAGGTTTTTATTTATTTTGGTAAAACAAAATGGTGGCTTTCTTTGTCTTGGCTTGAAACTTCATGAAGCTTTTAAGCATCTTTGACAAAGTACACTTATTTTGTTTTGCATAAGATTTTTATTAACCAAACCATTAACTCAAACTATGGTTTAGTCTCTACAAAGGTTAACTCACCAATGGTTGCATTATGATAGACTTCACTTGATTATTCTTTTTGAGATAATTCATTTTTCATATTCTTTCTTCTTCTTCTTCAAGAAGAAGAAAAACCTACTAGAAAATTTTCAAGTGAAGAAATAGAATGAGAAATCCAAATCCAAAGTGAACCCACTTCCTATTTCATCATCCTCTACTACTTGCCATTTTGTTTAGGGTGTTCTCTTCACAAAGTTCATGACCTGGTGAAGATGGATCTTGAGTTTGAGTCTCCTCGACGTAGATCATCTTCGGCCTCGAAGTCAACGACCTAGCCCGCTCTTTTCTCCGAGGAAACCATCGCTAGAGTCCGGGATCATGATGATCGCAGCGAAGGGACGTCAACACGGAGGTTTAGAAGTGAAGGACCGGATCTACAAAGGTTGTAATCCCTTTCACTTAGTGTTAAAGTTGTTTACTTGCTAGTTTTCGCATAATCTCTAGTATACGATCTTGGTTAGGGTTGTTCGGCACGGCTAAATTTTTTGAATCGGGTATGGTAGATGCCTTGTAGAACCTTGTTAGAGTGCCTAGGAACCCTACAAAGTTGTCTCACCTGAATAGCTAAGCACTCACTTTCTCCAGCTCTTTGGGGCTCAAGAGAATTGATCCCGTTTAAACCTATATTTAAACTAGAGTTCTTAAAATATTGTTTTGCATATCTCGAGGGGTTTTATGAAAAATATTTTAATATAGTTTAAAAAATAATCTCGAGGGTGATTTGTATTATTTAGGGTTTTCATGAATATGTATTTTAATTATTGGGTATTTTAATGATAAATACTTAGTTTTTAAAAGTTTATGGTATCTTATTGAAAACTAGCATTTTTTGATAATTTGGTGGTATTTTATTAAAAATTTTAATCTTTCATTTTTTATAAATATAATTTCATAATATATTGAAATTACGGATTTATAATTTTTATATAATTTTAAAAATTAGTTTTATTTATAAAAATCGCATTTCTTAAAAACCGTATTTTATTTTCTTTGAAGATTGAATACTCCGTGAGAAGTTCTGCATCTCGCTCTACCATCCCAAGGATGTGCGATAATCTGCACCATTCATTAGCGGCTCCCCTAACGAGAGTTGTAGAGACGTATTTGCCAAGGATTACAAAATATCGCTTTAGAAGAAACCTGGTTTTTTAAAAAATGTGGTATTTTATTGTAAAAGTTATTCTTTAAACCAACTATATGTATATGTAGATATCGTGCTATGAAACCAAGGTGTGTGTGGGGGGGGGGGGGGGTAGGTCGTTACCCCATGAAGTTTTCTTAAAGATATTGTTTTAACAATATCGAAAAGAGGTGATAATAAAGTTCAAGGTATTTTAATGAAAAATTTCGTTTATATTCGTTTCACATGAAAATTTTGGTTAAATTTGAATCTAAACATTTGTAATTAAAATTACAAATAGTGTAGTAAAATTAGATTGATCAAGATATAAAGGAAATGGGAGTTCTAGGTTTTAAAAGAAAGGTATCGGGAATAACTCCACTTTACCGATATGTGATTAGGAGATGAATTTCAATGAAAAGAAAGAGAGTTGGGAGGGACTTACTGTTTGGAAATATCAAGAAAAGGATAAGGAAGAAGGGAGCGGCTTTGTGGCGTCACGGGAGCTCCGGAAATGGCTTCGATCTTCGACGAAACAAGCTTGGTCGCTAACTCCATTTGCACTTAGAAACTTTTTGAGAGAATTTTTGCTAGAATTTCAGAATGGTGAAGAGCTAAAACATGGGGTGGTATTTATAGTGAAGAATTAAGGTTTGAGAATTAAAATTTTGGATTAAAAAACATTAAAAAGATGTTAAATGGTGAAATGAAGGTCTCTGTTTGATTGCAGGGAAATCAACAGTGCAGAGGAGTTAAGGGGAGTTGAAAGGGTGTGTGCGCAAAACACAGAGCCATTTGGGCTCATCTCACGTCAGCGCCGGCCTATAGGGCATTTTGGCTGGTTGGATTTGAGGCAATTGTCTCGAGATTCGTGCCACGTAGGTTTTTGGGTGTGTACACCTCATTGCGCCTGTTTGATTTTTCTGAAACTTTTCATTTCCCTGTGTATTGCACGTGCAACTCTTAGACTTCCAAAAATTAAAAAGAAAAATCAGAAAAAAATAATCGTGCTGATGGGAATCGAACACACAAGTTACGTCACAGTAGTGTAGAGGCTTTTCCAGTAAGCTACAAGTTACTTCTTCCTTTTATTTAATAAAAGTAACTTTTATTTAATCATCACTTCGTTAAGAGCTCGATAGTCCACACACATCCTGTATGAACCTTCCTTCTTCTTCACTAGTAACACCGGAGATCCCCAACTTGAAATGCTGGGTCGGATCCAACCTTTCTTCAGCAGTTTGTCCAACTGAATACAGATCTTCTTCAATCCTTCCGGTCTTAACCGGTATAGAGCTTTGATTACAGGTTGCGCACCAGGTTGTAAATCAATACTAAACTCAAGAGTTCTAACGGGAGGCAAACCTGATATATCTTCAGGGAACACATTCTCGAACTCTCGAACTATTTCGCGCTTTTTCTCTTCCGCTGATAGAGAGAGTACTTCTGCATTCTTCCGTTTAGCACGGTAGCTTCCTGACTCAAAGGTTCTATCTCCATTTTTGAAATAGAAGACTCGGTGATCTGATATCTCAAATACCATCCTCCTTTGACGGTAGTCAATAGTAGCATAGAATACTCCCAGCCAATTCATTCCTAACACAACATAGAAATTTGGTATGTCCAGTACTTTAAAATTTGCGTAGAATTCTCGACCGCAAACTACAATTGGGAACTGATCATATCCTAAAATTGCTTTCAAAACTCCATTCCCGGAATTGACATTCCAGCTTGAAATGAGTGGCTTCACGGGAATCGCATGCGTTCTCACGCATCGTTGTGACATAAAGTAGTGTGAAGCTCCAGTGTCGAAAAGTACGAGTGCAGCAAGGGTGGCTACTAGTATAGTACCTAAGTTGTGTGAGATTGGGTTTAAATATAGGAAAAGTATAACGATATACAAGGGTTGAAAGGTTGAAAAGATGGGACAATTACCAGTGATGACTTATCATGTGGCTTCAGCCTCCTCGACCGTCATTGTAAAAGCCTGTCGTCTTGGTACATTCCTCCTTACCGAAGGCACATTCCTCTGTCCTTGGGGCACGTTTCTCTACCATTGAGACACGTTTCTCTGTGCCTGATGGAATTGACGATGAGGCTGTGTATGTGGTCGACGTGGAGCTGGTGCAGGAAGAGCTAGGCGGGATGCAGGTGCCTGGATGGCTGGTCTCTGCGGGGCTGTGATTGCGGGTCTGGGTGCTGGTACTATGTTAAAACGATATGCGCATGCTCCTATAGAGTGAGTAGATGCGTCACAAATCAAACACATGCCATTTGCACAGTCTTTTTCCAGGTGTCCAGTTCTCTTGCAGTAGAAACATAAATTTGGACTGGACCGGTTGAATGATCCTCCCGGCCTCCCGGGTGCAAAGGTCGGCCTAGAAGAGGCTTCTCCTGTCATCTGGGTAGCAGAGCATTTGATTCCGGCTGTTTGGGGCTTACCCTTCTTCTTGACCACAGTTTCATAACGACGTGCTGCTTTCAGGACGAGTTCACGAGTTGGGTAATTGCCTATGGCTAATGCCGCTTGAATCTCCGGGTCTAACCCGAATCTCATCGGTTGGGATCATCTAGCCCGAATATCATCAGTTGAGATCAAATGTGCAGCGAACCTGCTAAGCATGAAGAATTTAGCATCATATTCATCTAACTATTTTACCCACATGGAACCTTATTGCAGGTGGATGAACTGTTGTTCCATCTCAAAATGGGCAGTCTCGGGGAAGAACTTCGCATCGAACAGATCGCGGAATGTCTTCCACTTTATGGGTTGTGTGAGACGGCTTTCCTCGGCTTTTCACCATACTCTTGCGTTGTCGGTGAGCTGGAGCTTGGCTACATGAACCCAAGTTACGTCAGGTACCTATGCTGCGGCAAGGTCATCCTCTATACTCTGGGCCCATTCTTTAGCCTCAAAAGGACTCTCTTTCCCTGAAAAGTTCCTGGGATGCAATGCACGGTCCAGGTACTTCGGCTTTCGGTTGGTTCATAAGAATAGCAGGCTGCTGCTGCTGGCCTTCCAGAAGACTTTTGTTAGCTTCTAGAAGCACTGTCTGTTCGTTGATTGGAGCGGCAATGGTAGGGGTGGTGGTAAAGTAGGCGGTGGTGTGTTGCCATTGACACTGGTGCTGGTGTTGTTGGGAGAATCCATTACCTTGATAGAAAAGGAAAGGTTAAGATAGATTCAAGAAATTTGAAATGTAAGGAATGTATAGTTGCTGATTCTTATAATTCTTGTTGTCACGCCCCGCTTCCCAGTGTACGGCGAAGTGGACGCGACGAGGTCCGCTACGTATATACTCAGAAGTACATACGCTAAGCGTAACTAAGCAATATAAAGTAAATCACAAGAGACAAATGATGTAGAAATAACAGCAACTTTTATTAATAACATTCTTTGTACAATGCATGAAAGGAAAATACAACTGAAATGAAAGCAATGCCTAAACAGTGGCATAACAATAAATGGAAATACTGGAAAGAACAAATTACAATATCTAGAGCTCTGGGTCTTCCTGGAACTGCTCCAAATCTTTACCGGTGGGCTCAATCTCAGCTTGGTCCAACGCACCTGACGACATTCAAAGAAGAAAGAAATAGAATGTCGTCAGCGAACAGGTCGCTCGGTAAGTCCCAAAGAAAAAGAAGAATGAGAATGACAGAGTAACAGTATTTTCTAAAGTATTATATTGTTGAATATTATGGAACATTGTTTAACGCTGTTGTTTGTAGCTTGGTACAGAAGGATGCCAGTGTATACGAGGGGGATCTCTATATGCTAGAGATCAGGGCAAAAGGAAAGTACAAGGAACCGTTATGCCACGGTACGACAGCAATATGATTCAGGTTAGGTGTCTTAATCTGACCACCTCGTGCCACCTTAACACCTTCCGTACCAATCTACCCCTTAAACCCCGTAGTGTTTTAACAGTATTGTAGTATTGGAATATGTAAGTTGGGTGACTGACCAAAACCATGATATCAGTAAACATGATGTAACTGTATAATCAGGTAAATGGAATATCAGGATAATGGATGAATATCCATGGTTTTATTCAGTCAAAAGGAATATATTGTTAACTGGATTCAGGGTTTCATGTATTCAAATTGTGTTGGAGTATAAAAGAATATAGATTGACTTGAATCATATTCGAGTCAGGAATAGTCAGACTCTAACCCGAGTCAGACTAAAAGAAAGATAATTTGAAGTCCAATATTAGTTAGGGGCCTTTTTGTAATTTGTAAAACTTGAGGGGGTTTTCTGTAAAAAGTACTTTTGTATAGTTTTCAAAATACACCTCAAGTATTTAATAATCGTCTTTATTGTTATAATGAATGTGAATTTTATTTGTGTTATTCTAGTGAATGTATCCTAATAAAAGTATTAATTGTTTTATTTGAAATTCATGGTATTTTAATGTAACTTTTAATCTTTTAATTTTAGGAAAAAGTGGAAACTTTAGATTATGATAAAATAGGTGTTTAAATGCTAATTATATATATATAGATATATATTAACACATGATTAATTTTATATAAATATTTTATTTAGAGAAAATCTCATTTTCCTTAAATATCGTATTTTAAACCTTTCGAGACCGAATGCTCCTTGCGGAGGTCTGAATCGCGCACTACTAGCCTGCGGGTGCACGATGAACCGTACTATCCCTAACAAGTTCCCCAAAAGTGGGTTGTAGCGGCACTTTGCTTAGGTTTTATAAACACTTCTCATTTAGGAAAACGGTTTTATAAATATAAGGTATTTATTTGCAAAAGAGTTTAGTTTTCCGTATTTTAGTTATTAGGGTTTCCTAAGCCAACTAGCCTATTTCTAAGGTCTAAACGATAAGTCATTAGAAGCCTCAAATCGCCTCTTCACCGTCAATTGCGGCCAGGTAAGTGCCAGGTAAGTGGGAAGGAACTACAGTCGTGGGCCTAATTAAAAACCACTAGCCTTAGACACACTTGCCTTGGCACCACAAGACAGTTTAGATAAACGATCGATGTCCATGACCAATCGTGCTTTCATTTTATTAAAAGATTTTATTTAGAAATGTTTACAAGTTAAAGCTTTCCATAAAGGTTATAAAGATTAGGGTATTTAAATGAAAAGTCCTGTAATTTCGTATTCTATATTTTGACATATATCAATTAGGGTTATATTTGTGTGTGTGTGTAGAGGTAGGTCATTACCTCGTGACTTATTTTAAGTTTTGGTGAAGTTTAAAGGTAAAACATGACATATTAAACTTAAAGGTATTAAAGCGCAAGAATACGGTATTTGAAAACGTTATCATTTCATATGTGAAAATTCATTCAAATTGAGTTCTACAAGTTTTGTGATCAAGATAAACATATTTAGGAGTGAGGTAATTGATTAAACTAAGAAAAATGAACTTCATGGTATTTTTATGAAAAGAATACGGTTTTGCAAAGAAGCTATCATTTCATGTGAAAAAGTTTATTTAAATTGGTTTATGGGTGATTAATAGTCAACATGAATATGGGTAGATATTATGTATTAGGTGACAAGTGGAAATTTATTGAAAAACCGAATCGGAAATCGGTTTATCCGATTTCCATCGGGTTCCAAAAAGTCGTATTTTTACATTTATAGAAAAGAGAGATAGAAGGGATGGGACTTACGGTTTGGACAAGCTAAGGAAGCTAAGGGATGTGGTGGTTGTCGATTCATCGAAAACGTCGCGAAGGTTCTGATCCGGTCGCCGGAATCCGTCGTCGATTTCGGCAGCGCTTCGCTTCTTGCTCTTCGTACCGAGTTCTCGAGAATTTGGGAGAGTAGACTTAGAGTGGTGAGGTGAAATGGTAGAGGGTAGGGGTCTTTATATAGGGCTAGGCTAGGGTTAGGGTTTGGATTAAAAAATATTTAAAAAAAATGTAAAAATCATTAAAAATTCATTAATTTTGGTCTTAAAAGGGGATTAATGAGAATTGTGTAACAGTACTGAAAATTTAGACTATGCAGGGGGTTAGACCAGGTCAACACGAAAAATTTTCGTGTTGACAACTCGGCCGACCGGCCGAGTCCGGCCGGCGGCGCCGGCCGATTCGACCGAGTCGCCGGCCGACTCGGCCGAGTCAGGGCCGAGTCAGGTCTCGATAGGTGGGTCTTGGTCTGGGAGAGATTTTGGTATATTTTATTTTTTATAAATAGTAATAAATTGTGAGTTATGGCTGTTTGACCGTTTGACTTCTAAAAAAAATTAAAACAAAATGATGTAAAAATTATGTGGGGCATGGGATTCGAACTCTGGTGGCTTGGTTCAGCAGTGCAAGGTATTACCAATAAGCTACAAGCTCTTTCTTGTAATTATTGTAAGGAATTAGATACTTAAATTGTTTCCAGCAACATCAATACTCCAAGTATACACTATATTTAAAGCAAATTTTTGGTATACAAAATTGGAGTTGTTACACTTGTGATATATAGCTTAAGACTTCATGCAGAACTGACCTGCATGGGCCACCAACAAAACCTGTCACGCACCACTTCCCAGTAGACGGAAACGATGACGTGGCAAGCCCACAACGTATTTACCATGAAATAAATACGTTAAGCGTAATTAAACAATATAACAATGAACCATAATGACAAGAGTAATAAAATGGAACAACAACTTTATTTACATTCAACTTGACATACAACTGTCTGAAATAAAAGATACAATAAACCAAGCAATGCCTAAATAATGGAATATAGAAAGTAAGTGCAGTAAGGACTAATAGTCAGGCTGAGCTGTAAGCCGGTCCAAGTCCTCCTGGTCCGGCTCTATCTTCTCAGAGTTCGGTCCTCCTGAAGAACATTCCAAGGAAAGAAAAACAGAGAGGAATGTCGTTAGTGAACTAGCACTCGGTAAGTCCCAAAGAAAACAAGAGAGAATAATATATCATGTGAATAGGAACTAAAAGAACAGAGGACGGGTAAAATTGTATATGATCATCTACAAGTATATGATATTTATTCTAACGTGGTTATTTGTAGTTTGATAAGGAAAGTATTCATATATATGAGAGGAGTCCATCTTACCCCGTGGACTATGGTAACATGTAGTACAAGGCCTCGTCGCAACCCACGGGACAACGGCACGTGAATTCATGTGGGTGTCTTTTAAGTGACCTCTCGTGCCACGATATACGTTCCGTACCAATCTATCTATTTATCCCTGCGTATTGTATTGTATAGATTAAGATTATAGATCTTGGCCGAATCCATGGATATAAAATGTTCAAGCTCATGTTCAGGATGTAATCATGTGTTCAAGTAGTCATGTCAAGTTATAATCATGGTTCGGTCAAGTCGAGTCAAGTATACAGGTTTGAATTTGATGTTTGAATTCAAGTATTCAGGTTCATGATCAAGTATTCAAGTTCGTGTTTGATTTTGGATTCAGGTTTGAGTCTGGATTCCGATTGAGTCAACACTTGTGAACGGATTTAACTCTTGAATTCTTAGGTTCGGGAGTAATCGGCAACTGCTGCATATGGACGGCAGGATTTGTATCTTTTTCCAAGAAAATTGCCATTGATAACTCTGTTAAGTTTTTTAACTTGAATAGGCAAGCACTCACTTTCTCCGGCTCCCTGGGGCTCAAGAGAATTGATCCTGCTTAAACCTATATTTAAACTAGAGTCCTTAAAATATTGCTTTGCATATCTCGAGGGGTTTTATGAAAAATATTTTAATATAGTTTAAAAAATAACCTCAAGGGTGATTTGTATTATTTAGGGTTTTCATGAGCATGTATTTTAATTATTAGGTATTTTAATGATAAATACTTAGCTTTTAAAAGTTTATGGTATCTTATTGAAAACTAGCATTTTTTGGTAACTTGATGGTATTTTATTAAAAGTTTAATCTTTCATTTTAAAAAAATATAATTTCATAATATATTGAAAATACGGATTTATAATTTTTATATAATTTTAAAAAATAGTTTTATTTAGAAAAATCGTATTTCTTAAAAACCGTATTTTATTTCCTTTCAAGATCGAATATTCCGTGAGGAGTTATGCATCTCGCTTTACCATCCCAAGGATATGCTATAATCCACACTATCCATTAGCGGGTCCCTTAATGAGAGTTGTAGAGACGTATTTTTCAAGAATTACAAAATACCGCTTTAGAAGAAACCCGGTTTTTAAAAGATGTGGTATTTTATTGTAAAAGTTATTTTTTGAACCAACTATATGTATATGTAGACATCGTGCTATGAAACCAAGGTGTGCGTGTGGGGTAGGCCGTTACCCTGTGAAGTTAACCTAAAGGCATTGTTTTAATTGTAAGTCGATATCGCGCACCCCACGTGTTCGCGGGGAGGCAGAATTTGCAAAAAATTATTTTTACGGGCTTCGCAACACCGACTAGGACCAAGGATCGTCCATAAACCCTAGCTAGCAAACTGCATAAGGTTTAACTACTATGTTACGAAGTTATATCTCATGATTCAAGTCCTTCGGGTCTTCATCGCTGTCCTCTACTCGTCGTCGGCTCCAAAGATCGTAACTGATCGTAGCAACCTCGACAGCCTCCTCGAGTCAAAGACGATCCACCCGAGAGTTTATAGTCCGAGCTCTTACCTCAAATCCGAGATAACTACGGCTTATAATTTGCTAAACTAGAAGTCCTAGAGGGTGTAGAATGTGAAGATAGAGTGCTTTGTCTCTTGGAACCCTAAGATTCTCAACACATGAGAGCTTTTAGGGTTTTTAGTTGAGAGGAAGAAGAAGAGAGCTAGCTTGAGGAATGAGAAAAGGTTTTTGATAATGATAATTATAAAATGAGATGGCTCGCTTGACTTGACTATAAGCATGGCAAGAAAATATCTCACCCAAAATATCTAGTGCCGCAAAATATCCCACAGGAAATATCTAGTCAAAAAGTCAAACCAAGTCAAGTGGTCAAACCAAGTCAAGTAGTCAAAACAAGTAGCCATGCCTCAATTATCATTTACAAAAATAACAAATACTTTGCTCCACCTCATAATTGTTTTAATTAAGTAAATGGTCAAAACCCTAATGAGGTGTCTCCTTCTATACCCCTCTTATCCGTATATACATACCCGCATTCGTGTTCCGAGAAACACGAATACAAAGAGACGAAACTGATCCATCAATATAATACTAGGATCCGGCTTAAACCAAAACCCACTAGTATTATCCGCCCGAACATCATACGCGCACAAGTGCACGTAAGTGATCGAAGCCCTGCTGTCACGCCCCGCTTCCCAGTATACGGGTAGAGGACGCGACGAGGCCGCTACGTATTTACTCAGAAGTAAATACGCTAAGCCTAACTAAGCAATATAAAAGAAATGTACACAAGAGACAAATGTAATGAATATCAACTTTATTCAATAACATTCTTTTACAGTACATCTGAAGAGTAAATACATGGAATGAAAACCAATGCCTAAACAGTAGCATAACAGAAATGGAAAGTACTGAAATGAAATGTACAAGTATCTAGAGCTCCGGGTCGAAGGCTAGATGATCCAAATCCTCGCTGGTGGGCTCGATCTCCTGAAGGTCCGAATCACCTGATAACATTCCAAAGAAGAAAGAGAAGGAATATCGTCAGCGAACAATCGCTCGGTGAGTCCCAAAGATAAGGGAGAAGTAGAATAGATAGAGACAGAATGTAGCTTTTAAAGTTGTATTATATGGTTAACGCTATTGTTTGTAGCTTGGTACAGAAGGATGCCAGTGTATACGAGAGGAGTCTCAGTAGACTAGAGACTAAGGTGAACGGAATGTACATGGAACCATTTATGCCACGGAACAACAGTAACGGAATACAGGTTAGGTGTCTTAAATCTTGCAGTCTCGTGCCACTTCTAACACATTCCGTACCAATCTACCCCTTAAACCTCGCGATGTCTTGTTTGTATTGTTTGTACTGTATTGTAAATTGTATTGTCTTGTATTATAGACTGTATAGATGGATGACTTGCCGAAACCATGATATCTGTAAATGGATGTAACTGGAGAATCATGTAAATGAAAGTATATCCATGGTTCGGTTCGGTCAATACCGATTGAATAGTTTGAACATATTGATTATATGGATTCATGGATTCAAATTGAATTGCAGTATTGTAGATTGTACTTGAATCATATTCAAGTCAAATGATTTATAATGAGACTCAGTCTGAGTCAGAACAATTAGAAAATAAATTAAAGTCCTTAATTAGGTTTTTGGTGTTATTAGTAACCGCTGCATATGGACGACAGGATTTGTGTCTTTTTCAAAGACGATTACAGTGTTGATAACACTGTTTGTTAAGCTGTCTACCTAAATAGGCAAGCACCCATATCTCCGGCTCCGTGAGGCTCAAGAGACTGGTCCCGCTTAAACCTATGTTTACTAGGGTCCTTATTGTAATTTAGTATAACTTGAGAGAGTTTTATATAAAAATAATTTTGTATAATTTTCAAAATACACCTCAAATATTTTATTATCGTTTTTAAAGTTTTTATTGATGTATTATCATTATGACATTTCTAGTGAATAAAACCTATTTTTCATAATATATGGTATTTAATTGTAAAATATTGAACTTGTATGGAATTGCATGGTATTTTCATGTAAAGTGATTCTTTTGATTTAGAAAAATTGGAATATTTATATTATATCAAAAATTAGATATTTTGATGACACACACACACACACACACACACATATATATATTTATATAAAATAATTTTAATTTATTATTTTTCTAGAAATCTCATTTTCTTAAAATATTTGTATTTAAATCTTTCGAGACCGTATGCTCCTTGCGGAGGTCTGCTTCTCGCACTATAAGCCCAAGAATGTGCGATAATCCGCACTATCCCGAATGGGTTCCCCAAATGGGTTGTAGCGGCGCTTTGCAAAAATTTGTTTAAAATACATAATCTTGTAGAAAAATGTTTTTTATAAGTTTGAGATAGTTTTGTGTAAAACCGTATTTTCCCAAATCTATATTTCCCAATATCATCGTGCTATATTATATATGAGTGTTGTGAAGAGATAGGTCATTATCTCGTGAACTATCTAAAGGTATAGCAAGGGTAATGATGTTTTTATATCGAAGCTAACTATATGGTATTTTTCTGAAAAAATGCGATAAAAAATTACAATATACATTCTTTTGATACGGAACTTGTTCAATATGTTTTGTTAATGATTATTAGTCATGTTGTGAGAGTTTGGTATTGTTTTTTTAAAAGAAAAATAGAACTTTTAAAGAAAAACCGTATCGGAAGTCGGATTAACTCCGCTTCCATCGGGTTTTAAAATTACTAGTTTTCAAAATAGAAAAGAGAAGAGGGAGGAGGAACTTACTGGAATTTAGCTTATAAAAGAGGAAGGGGAAGTGGAAGTAGGTTCCGGTGCGTTGTTTCGTCGCCGGGAGCTCCTAGGGTCGTCGTCGGAAGTTCGCCCTTCGCTAACTCTACTTGTACACAAAAGTTCTAGGTATTTTTCTTGAGAGTTTGGACAGAGTTTTTGAGTGAGGGTGTGTGAATTGGAGTGGTATTTATAGGAAAAGATTTAGGGTTAGGGTAGATGAAAAGATGTATTGAAAATTATGCATTAAAAAGATTTTAATTAGGTTTTAATTGTAATTAAAAGTCTCTGGAAATAATGCAGGGTTTTTAAAGTGTACAGGGATTATAAGAAGATCAAGAGGCACAAGTTTCATGAAGGAGACTCGGCGATTCAACCGAGTCAACCCGGCGGCGCCGGCCCGATCCGACCGAGTCAGGCCGAATCTTGGGGCCACGTATCCCTTGTCGATTTGTCTACCCTCTGGGCCAGTTTGTTTTATATGTGACTTTGGTTTTTACGAGTTATGCACGTGTAGGCTCTTGGGCTTCTAAAAATTTAAAAGGAAAACTAATTAAAAAATAATATGGCTAATGGGATTTGAACTCTGGTGCTTTGGTTCAGCAGTGCAAGGTCTTTACAAGTGAGCTACAAGCTCCTTCTTGCTATTAAAAAGCAAAACAAATTTATAACTTGTGCTCAGGAAAAAATACCCCTTTCTGTATTTTTGAAAAAATTGTACAAGAAAGTTGTACAAAAAGTTAGGGATGGTTACACCTACCGTAAAACCATACGGCCTCTACACCTTTTGCCCAATGCAGGGAAACTCTCTATGTGGGACTCTAAACACTCGACACTACGTCTGGCAGTGGGTTTTAACCACAGGCCGCAAGCGGTACTAGCTGCACGTAACGGTCCCCAGGTAGATGTCAATAAGAAGGCCGATGAGCTAACTTATCCGAACTCCTACTGAGCCTGAATGTGACAATCTCTGTACAGCCCGATCTGTTCGTCTAAGAGTATCGCATATCGTGCTTAGAGGGCGGTAATCGTCAGACCCCTAATAGCGCAATAAGTCATGTCGGAGAGTTGCCCAATACACCCTGAGAAACTACTGGAATACCTTCCAGTAAATCTCGCTTGCCTTAGCCAAGGACTTTGTGTAATGGCCTTTTCGAACACAGCGCGATATCAACCCATAATACCGGGAGAGATGAATCCTATCTAACCGCCACTGTCTCCAAGTGCTTCGGGACTGCACCTAACTACTACCTTGTTTGTACGACTCCTTTGAACCGTGGTAGGGGTAGTGAATCAAAATACAGTGGGAACACACTCGAGGTGAAGTAGCAGGTCAAGTCGACGGACTAAGCTGCACTCATGTCACCTGAGAAACTGCTACCCGACGACAGGTATAATACCCACCAACAGTTCCCGACGAGTCCTGTCCAGTGTACTCATAACCTAATGAGCACCTGCATACTATCTCCGGTACGACATACTAATGGCTGTAGGATAGACCATCTCCCTGCCTGTGATGAGAAGCGTATACACTAGTCTACTGTAGAGTATCGATGCCCTATCTCGATAATCCTACGACTAGGAGACCTGTATAGGATGTGCTTATAGACTACCCCAGCCCCTACTAGTGTGACTGCCATCACAACGCTGGTAATCAAGCAAAGATCCTAAGGGTTTTACCAATATGTATAAGCGATATGCCTAAGACCAAAACACATGCACATATTGAGGTAGAAACAAACCAGGTAGTATACTGCCATTTTGAACAAGACTGCTACTATATTCGTGTATATCCCAAGCTCCCATTAAGTAATATACAATCCGATATGATACAATAATGGCCTCTAGGGCATATATCACTAACAATCTCCTACTTGCCCTAAGGCCATATACTGGCATATCGCGGACCGAAGGTCCTCGAATAGCCTCTCAAACACTGTACTGAGGGATGGCCCTCTGTGAGTGGATCTGCAGTGTTGTTCTCCGTATCTACTCTCCTCATCTCGATCTCCTGGGATCAAACGATCTCTCTGATCAGGTGGTACCGCCTCAAGATATGTCTGGATCTCTGATGGGACCTGGGTTCCTTCCCTAAAGCTATAGCGCCGTATGTTGTCACAATACTAAAGTATTGGACCAACAAATGGAAGGAACCGCCTGAAGTTCAGTTAAGAACTTCCATATCCAGATTGCCTCTTTTGCGGGCGTCTCATGCAGCGAACTACTCCGTTTCCAGTCGTCGAGTTCTGCAACAGCGTCCTGCTTGGAGCTCTTCCAACAGACTGCCTCTCCACTGAGGGTAAAGCCATAACCACAATATAGACTTAGAGTCATTCTTATCACTCTGGAAGCTGGAGTTAGCAAAGGCCTAGATCTGGAGGTCCTTTTCCGCCATACACCAAGAACATCTTCTTATTCCTTCTCAGGTACTTGAGAATATTCTTTACTGCTTCCCAGTGCTTCTCCCCTGGGTTTGACTGATACCCGGCTTACCATGCTAAGTGCGTAAGCAACATCTGGTCTGGTATACAACATCACATACATTACAGAGCCTACCGTAGAAGCGTAGGGTATAATCGACGTGCGAGCTCTTTCCAAATCAGTCTTGGAAGACATCTCTTTGGAGAGGGTGATTCCATGACAAGCCGGTAGACTACCACGCTTAGAATCATCCATACTAAATATTTTCAGTATGGTGTTGTTGTACCTTGACTGTGAAAGTCCCACCATCCTCTTTGATCTTTCACGATATATCCGGATCCCCAGAATGTAGTTGGTATCACCCAGGTCTTTCATAGAGAACCTCTGTGACAAGAATCCTTTGACTGATTGTAGCATAAGAATGTCATTTCCTATCAAGAGAATGTTATCCACGTACTCAACGAGGAATTCCACAGTTCTTGCTACAATCTTACTATAAATGCATGGTTTATCTGGATTTTTGATAAAGTCAAATTCTTTGACTGTCTCAATAAAAACAGATGTTCCAACTCTGCGATGCCTGCTTTAGTCCATAAATGGACTTAAGCAATTTGCATATTGTCCCGCTGCTCCCACTCTGATTGAAACCTTTTGGCTGATCCATATAGACGCACTCTTCCAAATCACCATTTAGAAAAGCCGTCTCTACGTCCATCTGCCGGATCTCAAAATCTTGGAAGATAGCAATGGCAAGAAGGATCCGAATAGATTTGAGAATAGACAGTGGAGTAAAGGTTTCATCATGGTCCAAACCAGGTCTTTGATGAAAACCTTTTGCAACAAGTTTATCCTTATAGGTTTCAACCTATCTATCTACACTAATCTTCTTTCTAAAGATCCATTTGCATCCTACGGGTTTTACCCCTTTTGGAGCAATGTTCAAAGTGCATACTTTGTTGGTGTACATGGACTCCATTTCGGTCCGCATTGCATCCAGCCATTTTACCGAGTCACCGCTCTGAATAGCTTACTGGAAGCTAGTTGGCTCATCATTGTCAATGATGCAATCCTCTCATCCCCATCTACGAGAAAACTGGTATCTCTCGGGCAGATGAGACTACCTACTAGTCCTGCGGATTGGCGTAGGGATGTCCGGTTCTTTTGAAACCTCTAGTTCTATCATACTTTCAGTAATAGTTTATGGTTCTGGAATTTCTGCTAGTTCTATTGCGCTCCCACTATTTCCTTTTACAAAAAATTGATTTTAAAAAAAGTGGGCATGACGAGGAACAAAAACTTTTTGTTCCTCTGTGTAATAAGAAAGATACCCCCGGAGTTCTTTGGGTATCCCACAAACCTATACAGTACTGAGCGTGCCTCCAGCTTGTCCGCATACTCCTTTTCAACAAAAGCTGGACATCCCTATATCTTCATATACTGAAGATAGGGTTTCTTCCCACTCAACATCTGATGTGGTGTGGTAGGCACAGTCTTGGTAGGAACCTTTTTCAAAAGTTATGCGGCTAATTCTAGTGCATAACTTCAGAAGGATCGCGATAACTCAGCATTACTCATTATGGAACGAACCATATCCAATAGGGTTCTGTTCCGCCTTTCCTATACACCGTTGTGTTGTGGTGTGTATGGAGGAGTAAGCTGAGAGAGAATTCCATTCTCTTTTGAGTAATCCAGGAACTCGACAATTAAGTATTCATCACATCGATCAGATCTCAGTGTCTTGATACTTTTGCATGTTTGTTTTTCCACATCATTCTTATATTCTCGGAATTTTTCAAAGGGTCTCGGATTTATGCGTCATCAAAAAGGCATGTCCTAACCTAGAGAAATTATCCGTAAAAGTCATGAAATAGGAACAACCACTTCGTGCATCTGTAGATTTTGGACGACAGATGCCGCTGTGTATGAGTCCTAAGAGCTTGCTCGCTCTTACTCCGTGTTCAGTGATTTGAGTCTTTGTCATCTTTCCTATGAGACAAGATTGACAAGTTGTATAAGACTGATATTCGAACAGATCCAAATATCCCTCTCTATGTAAGTTCGACAACCATATTTCATTGATGTGACCCTGTCTACAATGCTATAAGAAAGTTTTATTTAATTCTGGAGACTTTCTTTTAAGTGTGTTCTGGACGTTTGAAAACCTGAGCTTGATTCAATATATACCGTCTTCTAGTGTACCTGACCCAATAAAACTTTGATTTAGGTGGATATGAACCACATCGCTTACAAACTAGACTTGGTACGCACAAACAGTTACGTAGAATCAATATCTGCCCACTTGTCAATTCTAGATGATATACCCTACGGATACAGCGTCCACGCTCATTCCGCGAGTAACCCTGAGAGTCATATCACCTGCCTGATAACTCTACGGT
Organism: Agapanthus africanus; assembly: GCA_030015575.1. Taxonomy (NCBI): domain Eukaryota; kingdom Viridiplantae; phylum Streptophyta; class Magnoliopsida; order Asparagales; family Amaryllidaceae; genus Agapanthus; species Agapanthus africanus. The sequence continues at coordinate 295,961,955 of JASDDO010000029.1, forward strand.
TTCTCAAAGCCCGTAATGAATTACAGATATGAGATCCTGATCCGGTATCTACTACCCAGGAAGTAGAGTTAATTGACAGACCGTTTTTAATCATAAACACACCCGAAGTCGAAACCACAACATGCTTCGAATCCTGAATTCTGGCTTTCCAAGCCCTGCATTCCTTCTGCCAATGTCCTTTCCCATAACAATAGGAACATCCCTTCTTCCCTACTGTTACCCCCGAAACTTTTGCCCTTCCCTTTTCTTCTACCTTACCGACACCGCCTATCGGCTTTGTGGAGGTTTTCTTCTTCTCACCCTAGGCATCCGCCTTAGATCCAGAAGAGGAAGATTCTCCAATAAGCAGAGCGGGTGCCTCCCTGGTTTCCTTCAGGATGCCCTCAACTGGCAGTATAACTTTCTTCCCCTGGGCGTAAGTAGGAGGTAGGGACTGTAGAATTAAGTCAGCATATGACTTGTTCTCCAACGTGGTCTTCAGGTCCGTGAGCTTTTTAATATAGCTAATCATTGTAGGGACGTGGTCCCCTACAGATGACCCGATAGCCAACCTCGCTTGAAGAAATTCCTTCGAGGTCATTTTATTATCTATCTGTAACCTAATCTGGTCATCCGGTCACTGCAATTAGGAGAGAGAGAGAGAGAAGAATACACTTAGCATGATGCCCTTACAAGTTTAAATTGGTTTTTAATTTATCTAAACAGGATGGCTCCCACTGTCTCTCGAATCCTTCCTCAAACCATAAAAGAAGAATTAGTCAGGGTTAATCTCGCCATACAATACTTGCTTAACCGTTCGGCCAGACTAGTGTCAGTACTTCGAGGGAGGTTTTACGACGCTTTCGCGAAATTCCTTAATTAAAAAACCTCTTTTCCACGCCGCTAACACTGTTCTAAACACCTACTTGGTTTATAGCATTGATCGTTAAGTGAAGAATCTCCCGAGAAGTAATGAATACTCACAGTAGGATCGGGATCCAAATATCATTGTGTGATGATCCTGAAGGAATTCTACCAATATTATCACACTCCAAATGGTATACAGTATTAGCAAGTTTCAGTTTCTTTAGAAACTCCCGATATGGATTTTTGCCCCATGCTCTTATGACCTTGACGAAGGCCAACATGTCATAAGTCACATGTTAAGTTCTACCCATCATTGTCCGAGTTAATTTGAACCCACTCGTACATACCCTTGACGAAGGCCAAAATAGTAGTACGACTGTCCCAAACCAACGCATTTATCTATGCTACAGATGAATATCCAGCAGCTACCAAACACTATGCCTTGGCGAAGATCAAAATACATAGCTTGAATACTACTGAATATTCAATTGAAATGACAGAGGGCTATGAATGGTTTTGGCTAAACCGTGAACGTAGTGAACTTGATATAATCGAAGGAACCTGATAGCTTTTAAAAGGAGTGGTTTAAGCTCCGCATTTAAAAGTCTCCTGTTTTAAAATAACCGAGTGGTTTTAAAATTTGTTCCAACATTTCAGCTTTGGTTTGTTTACTTTGCATTAATTTAATGCAGTCCCATCAATTAACCTACCATTGCAGAAAACAACGAAAATACAACGTACGCTTATGCCATCCGCATTCGCCACGGGGCCCCGTCATCACCCGTTAGGTTACTTAACTAACGGCAGAGCAGGGGTTGGACTAGCGCGGATGCAAAACATAAGCAACATCTATTATAATATATATATATATATATATATATATATATATATATATATATATATATATATATATATAATAACATCCATTCGTCAGATGCAATGATAGGCATTCCAGATCACAGACAAACACATTGGATATTCTAGGAATTCCGCATTTCGTTTGAGCCTGTAACGAAAGACGGATTCCATGGTCGTGATGAATAGCCAAACCCCACCCTAGACCCCTACGGGTGCGGTAAACTACCCGCCAAATACCCGAAGTGAAGCAACCTCTCTCAACAAAGTGAGTAGGCCACTCGGCACTTCAAAGTACCCGGTAGTTTGTGCACCCCATCTTGGGTCTATTCTAGGAGCAAAAATAGTAAAAGAAATAATACAACGGTGGCTACAAGCTCAACCCGGATGTGCCCCGCAAAATAATATTACATCACTATACAAATTTAACATTGAATGAAAGAATGAAAACCCTGATCTCGCATCCCCGGCTATCCATTCATGACGATCCAACAAGTTCATATACACAAACCAACATAATATCATCACAGATATGTGCAACCCCGACTAATCGATGTATAGCAATTAGTCGACGTTTCCAAACACATATATACATCACAAAGCTTGTAAAGTAACCGCGACATTAGAATTCCGCATGCAATTAGCAAACATAACCAATTTTCCAAAACTTGAGAATCCAGTAAGCTAAAGTTCCAAAAACGATCGTTTTAAGCCAATTCGGAAGTCCGAATCAAAACGAAATGCGCCCGAACCTTGACGGGAAGTTAGAGCACGAAATTAACTTCAATTCGAGAGGTCTAGAGAGGGTACCCCACCCCCGAGGCCACCACGAGGTGGCCAGGGGGTGAAGCAGACCCGAAACTGCCCAAGGTGGGGCAGTTTCGGGTCCCCACCGCCATGACCACCTTGCGGTGGTCTTGGGGAGTGGGCCCAGCCGTTTGGCCCCTGTGAAGGGTCCCTGGGGTGCGCACGCTCCACCCCGCGGTTTCTCGGTTCAAACTGTGAGCCCACGGGGTGTGCAAACAACTCAAAACTTCATTTTTGAAAACTGTTTTTTGGCAGTTTTTGCCCGACAAAAAACGGCGGAATTCTAACATCGCTACAAGCTATCTAAGGTTTATGAGAGGCTTTGATACCACTGTAAGTCGATGTCCCACACCCTACGTGTTCGCGGGGAGACGGAATTTGCAAAAAATGATTTTTACGGGCTTCGCAACACCGACTAGAACCAAGGATCGTCCATAAATCCTAGCTAGCAAACTACATGAGGTTTAACTACTATGATACGAAGTTACACCTCACAATTCAAGTCCTTCGGGTCTTCATCGCTGTCCTTCACTCATCGTCGGCTCTAAGGATCGTAACGGATCGTAGCAATCTCGACGGCCTCCTCGAGTCAAAGACGATCCACCCGAGAGTCTATAGTCCTAGCTCCTACCTCAAATCTGAGGTAACTATGGCTTCTAGTTCGCTAAACTAGAAGTCCTAGAGGGTGTAGAATGTGAAGATGAAGCGCTTTGTCTCTTGGAACTCTAAGATTCTCAACACATGAGGGTTTTTAGGGTTTTTAGTTGAGAGGAAGAAGAAGAGAGCTAGCTTGAGGAAAGAGAAATGGTTTTTGATAATGATAATTATAAAATGAGATGGCTCCCTTGACTTGACTACAAGCATGGCAAGAAAATATCTCACCCAAAATATCTAGTGCCACAAAATATCTCACAAGAAATATCTAGTCAAAGAGTCAAACCAAGTCAAGTGCTCAAACCGAGTCAAACGGTCAAACCAAGTCAAGTAGTCAAAACAAGTAATCATGCCTCAATTATCATTTACAAAAATAACAAATACTTTTCTCCACCTCATAATTGTTTTAATCAAGTAAATGGTCAAAACCCTAATGAGGTGTCTCCTTCTATGCCCCTCTCATCCGTATATACATACCCGCATTCGTGTTTCGAGAAACACGAATACAAAGAGACGAAACTGATCCATCAATATAATACTAGGATCCGGCTTAAACCAAGGCCTATTAGTATTATCTGCCCGAACATCATACGCGCACAAGTGCACGTAAGTGATCGAAGCCCTGCTGTAAAACCATACGGCCTCTACACCTTTTGCCCAATGCAGAGAAACTCTCTATGTGTGACTCTAAAGACTCGACACTACGCTGGCAGTGGGTTTAACCAAAGGACGCAAGCGGTACTGGCTGCACGTAACGGTCCCCAGGTAGATGTCGATAAGAAGGCCGATGAGCTAACTCATCCGAACTCCTACTGAGCCAGAATGTGACAATCTCTGTACAATCCAGTCTGTTCGTCTAAGAGTATCGCATATCGAGCCTAGGGGCGGTAATCGTCAGACCCCTAATAGCGCAATAAGTCGTGTCGGAGAGTATCCCAATACACCCTGAGAAACTACTGGAATACCTACCAGTAAATCTCGCTTGCCTTGGCCAAGAACTTTGTGTAATGGCCTTCCGAATACAGCGCGATATCAACCCCCAATACCGGGAGAGACGGATCCTATTTAACCGCCATTGTCTCCAAGTGCTTCGGGACTGCACCTAACTACTATTTGTTTGCACGACTCCTTTGAGCCGTGCTAGGATAGTAATCAAAGTACAATGGGAACACACTCGAGGCGAAGTAGCAGTGTCAAGTCGACAGACTAAGCTGCACTCATGTCACCTGAGAACTGCTACCTGATGACAGGTATAATACCCACCAACAGTTCCCGACGAGTCTTGTCCAGTGTACTCATAATCTAATGAGCACCTGCATACTATCACCAGTATGACTTACTGATGGCTGTGGGACAGACCTTCTCCCCTGCTGGGATGAGAAGTGTATACACTAGTCTACTGTGGAGTATCGACGCCTTGTCTCGATAATCCTACGACTAGGGACCTGTATAGGATGTGCTTATAGACTACTCAGCCCCTACTAGTGTGACCGCCATCACAACGCTGGTAATCAAGCAAAGATCCTAAGGGCTCTACCAATATGTATAAGCGATATGCTAAGAAAACACATGCACATATTGAGGTAGAAACAAACCAGGTAGCATACTACCATTTTGAGTAAGACTGTTACTATATCCGTGTATATTCCAAGCTCCCATTAAGTAATATACAATCCAGTATGATACAATAATGGCCTCTAGGGCATATATCACTAACATTAACAATATCGAAAAGAGGTGATAATAAAGTTTAAGGCATTTTAATGAAAAAGTTCGTTTGTGTTCGTTTCACATGAAAATTTTGGTTAAACTTAAATCTAAATATTTGTAATTAAAGTTACAAATAGTGTGGTAAAATTAGATTGACCAAGATATAAAGGAAATGAGAGTTCTAGGTTTTAAAAGAAAGCTATCGGGAATAACTCCACTTTACTGATATATGATTAGGAGATGAATTTCAATGAAAAGAAAGAGAGTTGGGAGGGACTTACTGTTTGGAAATATCAAGAAAAGGATAAGGAAGAAGGGAGGGGCTTCGTGGCATCGCGGGAGCTCTGGAAATGGTTTCGATTTTCGACGGAACAAGCTTGGTCGCTAACTCCACTTGCACTTAGAAACTTTTTGAGAGAATTTTTACTAGAATTTCAGAATGGTGAAGAGCTAAAATATGGGGTGGTATTTATAGTAAAAATTAGGGTTTGAAAATTAAAATTTTGGATTAAAAAGTATTAAAAAAATATTAAATGATGAAATGAAGGGTCTCTGTTTGATTGCAGGGCAATCAAACAGTGCAGAGGAGTTAAGGGGAGTCGAAGGGACGCGTGTGTAAAATACGGAGCCATTTGGGCTCATCTCAACCGTCAGCGCCGGCCTATAGGGCATTTTGGCTGGTCAAATTTGAGGCAATTGCCTCGAGATTCGTGCCACGTGGGTTTTTGGGTGTGTACACCTCATTGCGTCTGTTTGGTTTTTCTGAAACTTTTCATTTCCCCGTGTATTGTACGTGCAACTCTTGGGCTTCCAAAAATTAAAAAGAAAAATCAGAAAAAAATAATTGTGTCTGATGAGAATCAAACACACAGACTACGTCACAGCAGTGTAGAGGCTTTTCCAGTAAGGTACAAGTTGCTTCTTTTTTTTATTTAACAAAAGTAACTTTTAACTCTTACACAGGCTGTAATACTCTTTTCTGTATATTAGTAAGAAAATTTCTGTACAGTGATTTCAGAGTTGTTACAAAGAGCAGGGTGATGGCTGCAGTTAGGCTATGGTTCAGGTTAGGGTTAGAAGAAGAAGATAAATTCCAAATCCAATAATGATTTTGGATCAGAATTGAGTTAAAATATTAAATGGTAACTCTTTTCTTGGCCAATCAACATACATCCATCTTGAATGGGAGGGAGAAACTGTGTAAAGGAATTGAAAGGAATTAGTTGGTTAAGAAAATAATATATATGAGGATATGAAGTAATCATCCGATCTAAAAAAGGTTGAAATTAACTCTGCTGGATCTAGATATTCACATGCCAACTTTTCCATCTCTTTGATGGTTACATAAGCATGGAATGGATGATCTTCTATTAATCCGGTTGAATGAAATTGGGGTTCTTGGAGTGGAACAAATACTGTGTAGCAAGTCCAAATTTATCATTTTTTAGTATAAGAATTTAGAAAAAATATGACATGATATCTTCTTCTATTTTTGACAAGTCCATATCCATTCTTTTTTATGAGAGGAGTGAATAGAAATATTGGATGGATTTATTTGTTCAGAAAAATAACATATATAAGATATGAAATTATTCCATTCAATCTAAGAATAAGGGTTGAATTAACTTTGCAAGATTTGGTACTGACATATTGATCTTTCTATCTATCCGACAGTCACATGGACACACGGGAGTCGGTTTTCAAATACATGAGCATTTATTCCCATTTAATTATATAAAGTTGGAAGTTCGGAAAAGAGACAACAACTACAACAACTCCAAATTAATTCGTTTATTTGACACGAATTGAGCCAAAATATCTCTACGTTATCTTTTATTAGTAAGCATAGATCCATACTTTTTGGGGGATCCGGGGAATGGAGCAAGAGATGAAAAAACTAAATGTAATTGATTGTTTAGTGAAGTAATATATAAGATATAAGATAAAAATGGAATCATATGATATCAGAAGAAGGTTTGAGATTATATCTATTAGATTTAAATGTCGACATATTCTCTCTCTCTAGTAGTCGTATAGGCATGGAGATGGGGTTTCAAAAATACAAACCTTCATACTATTCAACTAGATTGAATTAGGAGTTTTGAAAAGGGACATGTACAGCATTAAACCTAAATCCATTTATCTTTTAGCGACAAAAGTTGAATCATATAATATATGATGACATCGCTTTTTGAGCAAATCCATATGATTTTGTTTTTGATGGAGAGAGTGTTAAAAATATATAATATATGAAGTGACCATTTAATCTAAGAAGAAGGTTTGAGATTACATACGCCAGATTTGAATACTGACATACTGTCATTCTATTCTCTGACAGTCACATAGATATGGAGGTAGGTTTCTGATGGTGCTCGATATTGGCGATCTCCAAAATCATGACACGTGGTAGGTGACGTGTCCCGGAACTCAGAGAAAGAGCTCCACAGTGGCTGACCAGGCCACTCTGTACCCGACCTGCGGACACAAGCTGACCCTCCTCGGGGCCCCTCTGCAAATTGGCCTCCTCGGCCCCGTAGCTCGCGCCGAGCTTTCACAAGACCTAGATTCCTCGGCCCCCTCGCTCGTTCCGAGCTCCGGGCCAAGGCCGTCTTTCTCGGCCCTCCGACCAAGGTCACCGCTCACAGGCGTAACCACCGCTCCGTGAATCTCGCCATGCGCGGATTCTACGCCAACAACATCCCACGTTCCACGCCATCAAACCCCATGAATGGGTGATCCACTTTCTACGCGGACGTGACGTCGGGGGCGTAACTGCCGGCGAGATTCTCACGCCTGCTGCTGCGTGCTCCACCACTATATAAACCCCAATCACAGAAGGGTCAAGTAAGCCATTCTTTACTCTTTTAAGCCATTACTCTGCTCGGATCTCATTACTAACTTGATCGTCGAAGGGTCCTTGGTGGTACCAAACCATCCCGGGACTTCTTTGCAGGTACTCGGCACCAACCCCCTCGCTCCACTTCTTCCTCCAAAAACCCATTGAGACCCACACGCGATAGGCGATAATCAACAAAGTCCATCGCGAGATCGACGGAAGACAACATCTGACGGAGGCCCGAAAAGGAGCCCCATCAGTTGGCGCCGTCCGTGGGAAAGAAAAACTCCACAAAAACAAAAGTTGGCCTTCCGATCTCCGCCCACATGACAACCGATTCCCCTAAAGATCCAAACGCCCACTGTCGCGTCCCTCACAACGGAGACGCGGACGAACCCTCGCCTAAGGTCGTCGGCCTCCCCGCTGGCTGCCGTCTCACAGGCTCCGGCGACCGCCTGAGCAAAAGGGCTAGGGGCCGAGAGCCCATCACCTTTGGCGACGAGGATCTCCACGGCATATCTGTGCCCCATAGCAACCCGCTGGTGATCATAGCACAGATCCACCGATACGAGGTCCACCGGATACTCATCGATTCGGGCAGCTCGGCAGACATCCTCTTCCACGACTGCTTTCTGCGTATGGGGATCGCCCCAGCAGACTTGGGATCGACCTCCTACATCCTCTTGGGGTTCATCAACCACTCCATCCCGGCGCAAGGGGTGGTCACCCTGCAGTTCACGATCGGGGAGCCTGGCCGCACGCGCACACTGCCTGTGGACTTCATCGTGGCGAAGGTCCCATCAGCCTACAACGTTCTCCTCGGCCGCCCGACGCTGAACTCCCTCCAGGCCCAGATCTCGACATACCACCTGACGATAAAATTCCCTCTCGATCAGGGCGGGGTAGGTCGGGCATACGGGAGCCAGCGGGTCGCGGGGATAGGCCTGACAGAGGCGTCTTCACCCGAGCAGCACTTTGATAGCGTCGATGCATGCGGCGACATCAAAGGGTCCCTGGACACCCGGGACGAGCGGAAGGAGGTCCGTAGAGCGCCGGTCGAACCTCTGACCGAGGTGCCCTTAGCGGAAGGAGACCAAGGGAAGACCGTCCAGATCGGGTCACTCCTGACGGGAACTCAGCGGGATGACCTGATCGAGTTCCTCAGAAGCAACTCCGACGTCTTCGCTTGGGCACCAGCTGACATGCCTGTGATCGACCCCAAAATCATCTCCCATAAGCTCGGAGTTGATCCTACGGCCCGACCCGTCAGACAGAAGAAAAGAAACTTCGCCCCGGTCAAACAGAAGGCTATCGAAGAAGAAGTCGATCGGCTCCTCGCCGCCAACTTCATCAGGAATGTGCCCTACTCGGAGTGGCTGGCAAACGTGGTTCTGGTCAAGAAGTCGAGTGGGAAGTGGCGTATGTGCGTCGAATTCACCGACCTCAACAAGGCTTGCCCCAAAGACAACTTCTTGCTCCCCCGCATAGACCAGCTCGTTGACAGCTCGTCCGGTCACGAGCTGCTGAGCTTCATGGAAGCTTTCTTCGGCTACAACCAAATCCGCATGAATCCCGAAGACGAAGATATGACCGCATTCACAACGGACCGGAGAGTGTACTGCTACAGGGTGATGCCCTTCGGCCTCAAGAATGCAGGGGCCACGTACCAGAGGCTGGTCAACCGCATGTTCAAGCCGCAGATCGGCAGGAACATGGAAGTCTACGTTGACGACATGCTCGTCAAGTCCATCTCGTCAGCCGACCATGCCAAGGACCTGGGCGAGGCATTCGGAGTGCTCCGCAAATTCAACATGAAGCTGAACCCCGCCAAGTGCGCATTCGGAGTCACCGGAGGGAAATTCCTCGGGTTCATGGTCACTCACCGCGGAATCGAAGCCAACCTAGAGAAGATCGATGCTATTCTGAACATGGCCGCACCCAATACCAACGTCGAGATCATGTGGCTCACGGGGCGGGTCGCCGCTCTGAGCCGTTTCATGTCCAGGTCGGGGGAGAAATGCCTTCCGTTCTTCAAAGCCCTGAGGAAAATTCCAAGGTTCGAGTGGTCGGAAGAATGCCAAGCCGCCTTCGACCAATTGAAAAAGCACCTCGCAACACCGCCGCTGCTCACCCGGCCAGCGGAAGGGGACGAGCTGTCGCTGTACCTGACAGTATCCGACCAAGAAGCAGGCTCGGTGCTCGTCCGAGAGGCCGAGGGAGCGCAGAAGCCGGTGTACTATGTGAGCCACGTGTTTAAGGACGAGGAGACAAGGTACCCCGCCATAGAGAAGATTGTCCTGGCCCTCGTGGTAACCTCGCGGAAACTGTGGCACTACTTCCAAGCACACACCATCATCATCCTCACCGAACGCCCGTTGGGAGCTATCCTGGCATCACCGGAATGCTCAGGCCGTCTAGAGAAATGGAGATGGGAGCTATCTCAATTCGACATAAGGTATCGCCCGAGGCAGGCCATCAAGGTGCAGGCCCTGGCCGATTTCATTGTCGAATGCACCATCCCTAGCAGGAAGCCGGATTCCGCGCTGCCCCTCACAACCCGGTATCCTGCCCCGGAAGGCCCTAGCTCAGCTCCGGAGTGGATCATCTACGTCGACGGGTCTTCTATCGAGGAAGGCTACGGTGCCGGCCTCATCATCCGGGGCCCAAACGAAGCTGAGATGGAGTATTCCTTGAGGCTCGGTTTTAAAGCGTCAAACAACGCGGCAGAATACGAGGCCCTCCTGGCCGGTCTGCGCATGGCCGTCGGGCTGGGGCTGAAGATAATTCGAATCCGCAGCGATTCGGCCCTAGTTGTCGGCCAAGTGACCGGCCACTTCGAAGCTCGAGAGCCTCTAATGATGAAGTACCTGGACGAAGTGAGAAAGCTCCGAAAAAACTTCGACGAAGTCTAGGTAGAACAAATACCCAGGCGGCTGAATGCTCAAGCAGACGCCCTGAGCAAGCTGGCTTCGTCGTACCCGGCCAACAATAGACGGTCAATACTCTTCGAAACCTTGACCCGACCCAGCGTGGGAGACGAGGCGATGACATTCCACGTGTACACGACGCAGGAGAGTGACCAGGATTGGAGGCATCCCCTCATAGAATTCCTGAAGGATGGCACGCTCCCAGAGGACAGGGCGGCCGCCCGCCGCCTCTGGGCCAAAGCCACTCAATTCGTCTGGAGCAACGGGAACCTCTACAAGAAGGCCTTCACCCAGCCCCTGCTCCGGTGCGTTGACTCCTACGAAGCCGACTACGTCCTTCGGGAAATCCATGAAGGCGTGGGTGGCGCACACCAGGGGGCTCAAACCTTGGTCCAAAAGGCGTTACTCCCAGGGTACTACTGGCCCACCATGCACGAGGACGCCCTGAAGCTGGTCAGGAGGTGCAAGAGCTGCCAACTCCACGGCAGTATTCCTCGCCTCCTGGCTACCGAGCTAACTGCCCTGACATCCCCATGGCCGTTCGCCCAGTGGGGATTGGATATGATCGGCCAGTTCCCTACCGGAACTGGCGGGAACAAATACGTCCTCGTCGCGGTGGACTACTTTACCAAGTGGATCGAGGCCATCCCCATCAGGAAACCGGACGCCGCCACAACCATCAAGTTCCTGCAAAACAACCTGATACACCGGTTCGGAATCCCGAGGTGCATCATCACCGACCATGGGACGAACTTCGAGAATGAGAAAGTGAAGGATTTCTGCAAAGAATACCATATCCTCATGAAGTTCGCCGCGGTCGCGCATCCCCAATGTAACGGGCAGGCCGAGGTCGCTAACTGAGACGTCTTCCGGGGTCTCCGAACCCGCCTGGAAGGGAGACAAGGCAGTTGGGTCGAAGAGCTACCCCGGGTCTTATGGGCCCTGTGCACGTCAAAAAAGACTCCCACCGGGGAGACCCCTTTCAGCCTCTGTTACGGGACCGAAGCGATGGTCCCAGCGGAGATCGGGCTACCCAGTCACCGGGTCGAGCATTTCGACGATGACGCAAACACAACAGCGCTACGGACCAACCTCGACATACTGTTGGAGAAAAGGGATCGGGCCCAGATCAGAGCCGCCGCCTATCAACAGCAGATGGCCCGATACTAAAACCCTCGGGTGAAACACCGCTTCTTCAAGACCGGGGACCTGGTCCTGCGGCGGAACGAATTCATCGACCAAGGCAGGCTTCATAAGTTCTCCCCGAAGTGGGAGGATCCTTTCCTTGTCTCTGAAGCTCTCCCTGGCGGAGCCTACCACCTACAGGACGCGGACGGACGGAAGCTCCCGCGGCCTTACAACGCCGAAAAGCTCAAACTATACCAATGAGGTCAAAGCCAGCGAAGTGTTGCACCCCAGCCACCCCCCTCGAGATTTCCCTTTCACAAAGATGGTGTAAAGCGTTCTCTGAAATTCCTGTCCGTACGAATAAAGAAACGTCGAATCTTTTCTCCCCAGTAGAGTTCCTCCTTTACAACGAAAAGGCCCTCGTCACGGAGAGGCCGAGCAACCCATGAGCCCTTACCACGGTGCGACCGCGCACCCCACTGCCCGGATAAAAAAAAATAAATAAAAGACCCTCAGAGGCGGTCGAGCCTGAGGATCCCTCGCTCGGCTATCCCATACGAGCAGCTTCCCTGCCGCAACGCCGGGGATCAAAAAGCCCTCCCAGAGGCAGTCGAGCCCGAGGATCTCTCGCTCGGCTATCCCCAGCGGGCAGCTTCCCTACCACAACGCCGAGGATCAAAAAGCCCTCACAGAGGCAGTCGAGCCCGAGGATCCCTCGCTCGGCTATCCCCAGCGGGCAGCTTCCCTGCCACAATGCCGAGGATCAAAAAGCCCTCCTAGAGGCAGTCGAGCCCGAGGACCCCTCGCTCGGCTATCTTTCAGGACAAAAGCCCTCGCTAAGAGGCACCGGGCAGTAACCCTGCCCGACCAAGGGTCCTTGGTAGGCTTCTACAGCCCCTCCCGCGCTAAGGACCAAAGTCCTCCCAGAGGCAGTCGAGTCCTTGCTCGGCTATCCCCGGCTGGTAGCTTCCTACCACAACCGACAGGGATCAAAGTCCTCGCCAAGAGGCACTGGGCAGTAACCCTGCTCGGTCCCCGTCCTCAAGGATCAAAAGCCCTCGCAAGAGGCAACCGAGCGGCTACCCTGCTCGGTCAACTCCGGCTGGTAGCTCCCTACCCTCAACGCTAGGGATCAAAAGCCCTCACAAGAGGCACCAGGACGGCTACCCTGCTCGTTCATCCCAGGCTGGTAGTTGCCTACCCACGACGCCAGAGATCAAAGCCCTCGCTAAGAGGCAACCGCGCAGCTTCATTGCCCGGTCATCCTTAGTGGGCTTCTTACAGCCCTCTTGCGCTAAGGACCCAAGTCCTCTCAGAGGCAGTCGAGTTCCCCTGCCCAGTCACCCCCGGATGGTGGTTAACATTCGAAATCAAAGATGTCCTGTGGCCAGCGGAGGATCCGAGACACCAGGGAGGGACGTCAGGTTTATCCAAGTTTGGACGATCTCCCATCGACCCTGGGGCCCATGGGGATACCTCCGCGGCAGCGCTTGACATGCTCGTCGGTTAGCAATTGAAGTCAACTCGACGGGAGATCGCTAGACAGATGGCCAACCTGACATGAAAACACAACATTACAAATAAAGATATCCTACGAGCGTCCTTCACACACAGAAGATGAAATGCAAACCGACGAAACAAAGGTTTTCTTTAATTGCCAAAAGCAAAGTTTTTACAAAAGGTATTCTGGGCCTCCCCAGCCCTACAAACTGCCCGGAGGCTTACTTCGGTCCCTTCATTGCTGGCATCGAGGCCCATCGGGGGCTCTACCGCCGGAGATCTTGCCACCCGGGATGCGTCCTGCCCCCCTCTCTGTCTCCCACCGCCGAGCGTGGAGCTCACCATCATCGAAGTGAGGAAGCCATTCCTTCATGGCGTCCAGGGCCTTCTTCCAGGCGACGGCAGAATACTCCCCGAGCTCGGCGTAAAACTGTTCCGACGTCTTATAATCGGCCACAGCTTTCTTAGCCCGAACCTCGGCAACCCAGGCCTCCATAAGTGCCGCCTCAGCATCTCTTCTGCTGGCGTCCCTATCTTTTTCCAGGGCCGCGAAGCGTTCCGACAGATCTGCCAGCTTCCTATCGGCAACCCAGAGAGACGCATTCAGACGACGAAGGGCACCCCGAGTCGCCGAGTTGGCAAGTTCCGCAGCCTCCGCCCGGACCGCCACAACGTCAGCCCTTGCCCTCTCCTGGCGCAGGTCACGTTGCAAAATCTCGACCTCCGAAAGGAACGCTTCCACTGGCCTCGGAGCATGGAACGCCCCCTTGGCCTCCATGCGAGTGGCAAGGGCGCAGTGTTGAAGAACCTGACGGAAAGCTGATAAGAAGCTAGGAGGCCCCCGAGCCAAGGGAAGGTATACCAAGACAAATACACATAAGGGAATTCGTACCTGGACCGCCTCCTGGGCCATGGCCTCCAATTGATCCCTCAAGGAGCCGTGCGGAAGCTTCCCCCCAGCCGACTCCTCCATCCCGGTGAGCAGGTCAGCGGCAACGGAAAGTCCAGACGGAACCGTGAAGACGGCGCCCCCTCTTGCACGGGAATTCCCTCAGGGACCCTCGACGACGGTGCGCGAGAAACCGTCCTCTTCCTCTTGAGAAGGGGCCTGCCCTCGTCCTTCCCTCTGTCCCCCGTCTGGGGCTTGGGTGACTGTGAACGACTCTGGCTACTGCCGAAGAAACCACCAGATGCCGTCGACGAAGCGGACGGCCCTGCCGCCGGCAGAGAATCCGGCGGAGGTCATGAGCTAGCCGGTGGCTCGGCCGTGCCACAAGCCTCCTTCTGGCGTGGGCAGCCTGAAAAGTGGGAGCGAACCATGTATTCCCAAGGAAGAAGAACGCCGAACAACAACAACTCAAAGAAGAAGGAAAAATGAAAGATTGGGGGCCCTGGGGCAGACCCCACCCCTATTTTATCGCTGCGTACGGCCTCATCCAATGGCGCCCGTCATCTCCCACCGAAACGACTCCTCACGCCTAGCGGCCCCGATCACTCCACGTGTCGATCCTGCGCTGAACCGCGTCCCATCAGGCGCCACAGGCCCGCATACGTCGTATCGACCAATTGACACTTGGCACGTGGACCGTTGCTTCAGTTGTAGAGTGCATGAACCGGCACACCTTCTTTAGATGCGGATATCTCGCCTTGACTCCCTAGCGGAAAAAACAACCGACGGCCCGAGGGCTCGCCCCAACAAGACCCTAGAAAGGAGCTCACCTCGGGCGGCCCGGCAGTCCACTCCTGACCCGACCCGCTAGCTGGTCAGGACAAGAGTGGGGGGCTAATGATGGTGCTCGATATTGGCGATCTCTAAGATCATGACACG
Organism: Agapanthus africanus; assembly: GCA_030015575.1. Taxonomy (NCBI): domain Eukaryota; kingdom Viridiplantae; phylum Streptophyta; class Magnoliopsida; order Asparagales; family Amaryllidaceae; genus Agapanthus; species Agapanthus africanus. The sequence goes on from JASDDO010000029.1 coordinate 295,977,046, forward strand.
TGGCAGGTGACGTGTCCCAGAACTCAGAGGAAGAGGCCCACAGTGGCCGACCAGGCCACCATATACCCGACCTGCGGACACAAGCTGACCCTCCTCGGGGCCCCCTGCAAATTGGCCTCCTCGGCCCCGTAGCTCGCACCGAGCTTTCATAAGACCTAGATTCCTCGGCCCCCTCGCTCGTCCCGAGCTCCGGGCCGAGGCCGTCTTCATCGGCCCTCCGACCAAGGTCACCGCTCACAGGCGTAACCACCGCTCCGCGAATCTCGCCATGCGCGGTTTCTACGCCAACAACATCCCACGTTCCACGCCATCAATCCCCATGAATGGGCGATCCGATTTCTACGCGGGCGTGACGTCGGGGGCGTAACTGTCGGCGAGATTCTCGCGCCTGCTGCTGCGTGCTCCACCGCTATATAAACCCCCATCACAGAAGGGTCAAGTAAGCCATTCTTTACTCTTTTAAGCCGTTACTCTGCTCGGATCTCATCACTAACTTGATCGTCGGAGGGTCCTTGGTGGTACCAAACCACCCCGGGACTTCTTTGCAGGTACTCGGCACCAACCCCCTCGCTCCACTTCTTCCTCCAAAAACCCATTGAGACCCACACGCGACAGGCGATAATCAATAAAGTCCACCGCGAGATCGACGGAAGACAACATCTAACGGAGGCTCGAAAAGGAGCCCCATCAGTTTCAAAGCCATGAATTCCATACCTATTTAATGATGCACAGAATATGGCATACTTATGAGCACCAGTGATATTTGTTTTCATGGGTCCTGAGAGAGACGATAGACCTTCGATTCCGTGTACCTGCAAGAAAGGACGTCCAAAGATGATTCTTTGGGAACCTCCTCGATGCCTACTTTAGTAGCCACTATGAAAATTAGGGTTTCAGAATGGAAAATGTGCTGCGAGATTATTAGATTTGTCTTTGGGAGGTCCCTAATTGGCTTGGAGATTAGAGGTATTCTTCTATGTATCTTTGCACTTGGGAAAGATTTCGGGTCCTAACCGCTTATTAGATTTTTTTTGGCTTTTTTGGTGTATGTGTTGCGACAAGACGATCATGAATCAATAACACAAACGATATAAAAGTAGTCAAATAAATAAATCACAGATAAATTAGAAATATAGAGTACGAACCAAAACAATAAGTGAAGGCGAAGCTTTATTAATAACTAAAAGTGGAGGAGTAAAAAATGATGAATGAATACAAAGCCCTCAAATAAACCCTAGTTCTCAAAATAGCAAAAGCGTTCTTTAAATAGCTATCATAAAAGGTGTAATACCCCAGATGGAGTTGGGGCTGAATACCACCTACCCCATAAGAATTGAGATGTTATCCGGTATCGAGATGGGAATATAACCGATATAGATGCACACGGGACCCACCAGAACAATTGGGAGTATCGAATTCATTCCGAAAGAGAGCACGATCTGAACTATAAATGGAATGATACCACTCTTATAACATAGAGACGTCTTTTGGATGAATCGGAACTTTGAAGTTTGAAGAAGATTATCTCGTACCAAACATATCCAGATTTCGTGTTGATTATGCATTCATATTGCATACATACTAGTGCATCACATCAGTATCGGTATATGTAGGGTGTGACGCATTTGCATGAATGCTTACGATAGCCTTATTAGATATTACTTACTATTCACGAGTTGGCAACTCACCCCCGTTGTGCCACAGTATCTTGCAGGTCTGACCCGTCAGCACAGTAGCGGCGGGCGTACTTTTTTCGTTTGCCTGAACTTGCGGCTTGCTCATGGTGGGTTGCGAGGATATCTTGTTTTCACTTTGTATATTACTTTGTATCTAGTACACTCCATCTATCCTTGTATATTGGACTAGACGATGAGACTTGTATTTGTGGTTTGATGTCGATGCTCACTTGAGCCGACGTGATGATTTATGCTTTTATACTTATTTCGCATTATTATGATATATTCATTGCATATGGTTGTGATTCCGCCTTTGGCGAAGAGCTAGCCCCCGCTTGGGGATGCCTTTATTGATTTATATGTATTTTCATGTGTTGTACTCGTTTGGGGGCCAGATTTACAAAGGAGACTCTGCCGAAATTTTCGGGAATTTTGATGTTTTTTAAAATTTTTTTAATGCGACTTATTTTAGTTAAAATCGTTTTCTTTTAATAAGTTTTCCTTCACTCTATTTCTTATTTGGTTTAGATTTCTGGGCTTTGGCTTACTTAGATTACGTTATGCCTTTAGACGTTTCGTAATTTAAGTGCCACTCACGTTCTGTACCTTCGGGTCGTGACAAAGTTGGTATCAGAGCGTAGAGTTTTACCTTTCTGAGTGTAGGATGACCTTTGGTAGATGGAGTAGGTGACTTGAGCAGAGTGACGTAGCGTGTGTATGTTCCGCGGCATACTTACGATACGGTACTCCGCCTACGTGATCTTAGGATATATATATTTGTTTGTATTTCCCTTCTTGATTCCGGAAATCCTTTGATTCGATCGCAATGTTCCTATCAATCCTATTTCTCGTTCCAGCCACTATGCCGCCAGAGACTACGAGGGCCAGAGGGCTGCCGCTGGGGATGAGATTAGATCAGTTTCGTTTGAGACAAGGACCAATCAGGGTGGTACGCCTAACCCTCAGGAACAGAGTGGTCCTCCTTTTCTAGGATGGCTAGGCTGGAGTCAAGTATTCGGGACGTGTTACAGATGATTGGATTGTTGGTGGTGGTTAGTCGAGCTCCGAGAGCCGATGATGCCCCTCATATTTCAGGGACTGTGTTTGCACCTGCTGCTTAGGCAGCTGTGTATGCGATACTAGAGCTACAGATGTTCCATTGGACCAGGTTCCGATTGCATGCGAGTTCCCCGATGTTTTCCTTGACGAGCTACTAGGACTGCCACCTAAGCGCGATGTCGAGTTCTGTATTGATTTGGTTCCTGGCTTGGGGCCCATTTCTATACCGCCTTATCGGATGGCCCCGATGGAACTTAGAGAGTTGAAGGTTCAGCTGCAAGATTTGCTAGATAAGGGACTTATTCGGCCCAGCGTTTCTCTATGGGGTGCTCCGGTCCTGTTTGTCAAGAAGAAGGACGGAAGTTTGCGCTTAGGTATCGACTACCGCCAGCTGAACAAGGTTACCGTGCGGAACATATATCCGTTGCCGCGCATTGATGATTTGTTCGACCAGCTCCAGGGTGCGGGGTATTTTTCGAGGATCGACTTACGATCAGGTTACCACCAGCCGCGAGTCCGACAGGAGGATTTACCGAAGACGGCGTTCCGTACACGCTATAGCCACTATGAGTTTCTGGTGATGTAGTTCGGACTCACCAACGCCCCCGCAGCATTCATGGACTTGATGAACCGTACCTTCAGGCCGTATCTTGACTTGTTCATCATAGTGTTCATTGATGATATTTTGGTGTATTCCCGGAGCCGGGAGGAGCACGAGCAGCACCTGCGGATTACGTTACAGACTCTGAGGGAGCACCAGCTGTTCACGAAGTTCTCCAAGTGTGCATTCTGGCTGGACAGCGTCGGATTCTTGGGTCACGTGATTACGAGAGACGGCATATGTGTGGACCCGAAGAAGATTGAGGCCGTTCAGCAGTGGCCCCGACCGACGTCGGTTACTGAGATCCGTAGTTTTCTAGGCCTGGCGGGTTACTACAGGCGTTTTGTTCAGGACTTCTCCCGTATAGCCGCACCTTTGACCGGTTTGATCCGGAAGGGAGTTCCTTTCGTTTGGACGGAGGAGTGCGAGCACAGTTTTCAGCAGCTACGGACTTGTTTGACTACGGCGCCGATATTATCGTTGCCTTCAGGATCAGGCGGTTTCGTGGTTTATTATGATGCTTCGCGGGTGGGGTTAGGATGCGTGTTGATGCAGCATGACAGGGTGATCGCGTATGCTTCGCGGCAATTGAAGAAATATGAACATAACTACCCCACTTACGATTTGGAGATGGCTGCTGTGGTCTTTGCACTGAAGATATGGCGACATTACCTATACGGCGAGTCATGCCAGATATTCACTGACCACAAGAGCTTAAAATATATATTTCAGCAGCGAGACCTGAACCTCAGACAGCGTCGTTGGATGGAGCTGGTGAAAGACTATGACTGTGAGATCTTGTACCACCCGAGCAAGACGAATGTAGGGGCGGATGCTTTGAGCAGAAGGCCCGGTGGTAGTCTATCCTGTTTACGCGCAGTGCAGAGGCAGTCGTCAGCAGATTGGCAGATTCTATGCGACAGCCGAGTTGAGTTCGAGTTCGCTTCGACAGGGGGACAGCTTGCGCATGTTCATGCACGTCCGCAGTTACTTGACAGCATTCGAGAGGCATAGCCCAGCGATGACCGTCTTTTAGAGATCATGGAGCGGATTAGGCAGGGCGGAGATTCCGAGTTCGTGATTGACGATCAGGGAGTACTACGATTCGGGACTCGATTGTGCGTACCAGATTCGGAGGGACTGCGACACGAGATTCTTGAGGAGGCGCATAGATCTACATACAGCGTTCATCCAGGTTCCTCTAAGATGTACCGCGATTTGAGAGATGTTTATTGGTGGGACGGGATGAAGAGGGATGTCACCGACTTCGTATCGAGATGCCTGACTTGTCAGCAAGTCAAGGCTGAGCACCAGAGGCCAGCATGAGAGTTGCAGCCTTTGCCCATTCCGGAGTGGAAATGGGAGCAGATTTCGATGGACTTCGTTGTGGGTCTACCCAGGACCATTCGAGGGTACGACTCCATTTGTGTGATCGTGGATCGATTGACGAAAGCGGCTCACTTCCTGCCAGTGAAGACCACTTTCAGTTTTGCTCAGTATGCCCAGATTTACATCGACAAGACCGTGCGGTTACATGGCGTACCGACTTGTATCGTGTCAGATCGAGGCACTCAGTTTACCAGCCGACTATGGCAGAGACTTCAGGAGGCATTGGGCACTCGTTTGAGCTTCAGCACAGCATTTCATCCGCAGACCGACGGACAGTCAGAGCGGACCATTCAGATTCTCGAGGACATGCTCAGAGCGTGCGTTTTGGACTTCGGCGGTAGCTGGGATCGTCATTTACCTCTAGTGGAGTTCTCCTACAAAAACAGCTTCCAGGATACTATTCAGATGGCACCTTTCGAGGCGTTGTATGGGAGGAGATGTAGATCGCCCGTCTGTTGGACTGAGCTGAGCGAGAGCAGTATTTTCGGGCCGCAGATCGTGCAGGAGACGACCGAGAAAGTGCAGTTGATTCGAGACCGGATGAGAGCAGCTCAGAGCAGGCAGAAATCGTATGTGGACAGGCGCCGTCGCAGATTAGAGTTCGCAGTTGGTGATCATGTTTTTCTGAGGGTCTCTCCGATGAAGGGCGTGATGCGTTTTGGGTGAAAGGGAAAGCTTAGCCCTAGATTCGTAGGTCCCTTCGAGATCCTCGAGCATGTCGGCGCTGTTGCATATCGTTTGGCTCTTCTACCTAGCTTTGCAGATGTTCACCCCGTCTTCCACGTGTCGATACTACGCAGATATCTTCATGACCCTTCTCACACGATCCAGCATCAGACCGTTCAGCTTGAGCCCGACCTTTCGTTCACCGTGCAGCCAGTGCAGATATTGGATCGGCAGGTGAAGAAACTTCGATCAAAGGTCCTGCCGTCGGTGAAAGTTCTTTGGCGCAGCCCGGATAGTGAAGAGGTCACTTGGGAGGCCGAGGGAGAGATGCGGAAGAAGTTCCCTCATCTTTTTGAAGGTGCGCGTAGTTGCATATTTTAAAATTCGGGGACGAATTTTCTTAAGGGGGGAAGACTGTAACACCTGAGTTTAGGGTTAGTAGTAATTGTGTGTTAATGTGGGGTTTTTGGTAAAAATTTTACCAAAACGGGTTTCTAGTAATTTATCTGGTTTTATGGTTATTTTTGTAGAATTTTATCTCGACCACACACACTTGTGCACGTTAAATAGGATTAAGATTAGGGCTTGCCATATTTGAGCTTGTGGGTTAACTATGTTTAGGTTAACCATGGTGGGTTAGGTCCTTGGTTAAGTTAATTAAGTTGTTTAGAGCTAATTAGTTTAAATTGAGGATGGTTGGCTTTGACCATGGGTATTTAGAGAGTTTTAAGGTTGACTTAGAGAAAGAGAGGGATGTGATGTTGTCATGATAGTTTAAGGTTAAGTCTCATCACCTCATTTCAAAACTTTTATCACCTCTCTCTCACCCACACAACTAGGATCAGCCTAGCCACCAAATCAGCAGCACTTCAACCCAAATTTTATCAAATCAGCCACCCTAAACCAGCCCTATTGCTGCTACAGCAGCTGATGAGTCACCATTAGCCATTCTCAGCTCATTTCCAGCATCAGTTCCTCACAAGCAACACTTTAACTGCTGCACAAACAGCCACTTCAGCCCTAACATCATTACAAATAGCCCCAACCTTAAAACCCTCTCTCACACACTCACATCAGCCCACTTCCAGCTCAATTCAGCCTCCAAACCTGCATCATAGCATCAGCTTAGCTGTTACAATCAGCATCAGCTTTTTATCAAAACAGCAGCAGCAGCAGCTGCTACATCAGCCCCTACTCTTTACACAACCCCTCCCTTAACACTTCCTCACCCCTTGCCACTAGCAACACCTGAAGCCAACACAAAATAACACAACCCAGAACCAAACAATCAGCAACAGCAAACACCAACCTGCTCTAGCTTCGGCAACAGTGAAGACCAGCTCTTTTCTAGGATAGTTGCAACACCAGGAGCTGTAGCAGCAGCACCCACTCCCTCCCACTTCTCCTTCTCCTCGTTTAAGGGGTTCCTAGGGGGTATATTTCTTAAACTCTTTCCATATTGCTTAGATTATGTGTTTGTGTAGCTAGTTTAGTGTTCTAATGGAGTTTTAGTGCTAGAATTGTGTAGTGATGTTAGATTTAGTTACATTAGAGTGCTTGTAGATTAATGAACCTTTTTTTGGTGTTAGTTAGTCTGTGTTAGCGTAGTAGTGTCGTTAAAATTGGATGGTTAACCCTAAATTGCTAAAATTATGGTGATCTAGCATGATTGGTGTTTATTGCATGCTTTAATAGTGATTTTGGGTGAATTAAGGGAATTTTGGCTAAAGTAAGGGTAGTGTTGACCCGAGAATTTGAAATTTTTGACTCAGAAAATTTGAAATTTTTGACAATAGATTTCAGAATAGAGAGGGATAGGGTGTAGGGTGGTATTTGTAGGATAGAATTAGGGTTTAGGGTATTAAAATGAGAATTAAAATGCATTAAAATTTGTTTTTAAAGCTCATTTTAATTCTCTGTTAATGTGCAGGAAAATCAAACAGAAGAGGAGTAGCGGGGGGGGGGGGGGGGAAGGCCAAGGGGTTAGGTAAAAAAATTGGAGCATTTGCGACGGTTTGGACCGGCGGCGCCGTCCCAAAAACATCCCTTGCCTGCCGATCAAGAGGTGGTGGGGCTTGGATGCATGCCACGTGTCGGGGTGTATGTGTACAACATTTTCCACATGTTTCATTTTAGTGACTTTTCATTTTTACGTGTATTGCACGTGTAACTTTTGGGCTTCCAAAAAGTTTAAAAGAAAAAATCAGCAAAAATAATATGTGGCTGAGAGGATTCAAACACAGGGGCTACGTCACAGCAGTGTAAGGTTTTACCAATGAGCTACAAGTGCTTTCTTGCTGTTCTAAAACAATTCAAATACTTATAGCATACTCAGGGTTGCAATACTCCATTTAGTACATTAACTTTAAAATTTTTTGTACATTATAAATAGAGTCGTTACATTCTACCCACCTTATGAAAATTTCGTCTTCAAAATTTACAAATATTTAAGGACTAATTTACAAATAAGAAAGGGTATCTTGCACGCATGTTGTCTTTTCTTTCCCACGTTGATTCTCCTGGTGAGTCTTTCCTCCATATCACTCGAACCAAGTTTACTTCCTTGTTCTAAGTGACTTTACCTTTCTGTCCAGGTTCTCAACGGGTTGTTGCTCACAAGATATGTCTGTCTGTACCGTGAGCTCGGAGTGATCAAGAATGTGACTAACGTCACTTACATACCTTCTGAATTAGGATATATGGAACACATTATGCACTCCTTCCAATGAGGGTGGAAGTGCCAAACGTGTTGGGTTCAGTCAGCGCCCCGGCCATCAATCCGTGGCTAAATGCGGAACAAAAACTTTAGAAACGGTGCTAACGGAACCCGATTCCCGGATCGAACCATTAACCCTACACTAACAATCAACAAAGGGGTTTAGAGATGTTATACCAAACGATCTGAGTCCTTCGGTCTTCAACCTCTATCCCAAGCTCCTTGCGGCTTCCTCGAACATGTTTGATCTCTAGTCTCCCTCCATCGAAGAATATCCACGTCGAAGGTTTGTAATACGGGCTCCGACCTCAAAACCGAAGCAACTCGGGTATCTAGTTTGCTATCCTAGATAGCCAAGATGAAGTAGAGTGTGTTTGTGATTACTTTGTCTCAAAATATCCAAGGATTCTCAACTCATGAGAGGGTTTGGGTGGAGGTTAAAGAAGAAGCCATGGGAGAAAGCGTGAGCTCAAGTTTTGGCAACTCAAGAAAAGAAAAAAAGGGGCTGCTGCCTTTTCTCTAGTTGGTGTTGTGAGAGTAATTGTTGTGAGTATTTAAAAACCAACTCAAGAAAAATAAATCCCAGCTGTTAGTGTATATTCCCCAGAGGCCATTACTGTATCATACTAGTTTGTATATTACTTAATGGAAGCTTGGGATATTCACCTTGTATAGACAATCTTGCTCAAAATGGTAGTATGCTACTTGGTTTGTCTCTACTTCAATATGTGCATGTGTTTCTTTTAGCATATCGCTTATACATATTAGTAGAGCCCTTAGGATCTTTGCTTGATTACCAGCGTTGTGATGGCAGTCACACTAGTGGGGGCTGGGTAATCCACAAGCACATCCTTATACAGGTCCCTAGTCGTAGGACTATCGAGACAGGGCATCGATACTCCGGAGTAGACTAGCGTATGCGCTTCTCATCCCAACAGGGGAGACGGTCTGTCCCACAGCCGTCAGTACGTCGTACTTGAGATAGTATGCCGGTGCTCGTTAGGTTACGAGTACACTGGACAGGACTCGTCGGGAACTGACTGGTTGGTACTATACCTATCGTCAGTTATCAGTTCCCAGGTGACATGAGTACAGCTTAGTCCGCTGACTTGACACTGTCACTTCGCCTCGAGTGTGTTCCCACTGTACTTTGATTACTACCCTACCACGGCTCAAAGGAGTCGTGCAAACAGGTAGTAGTTGGGTGCAGTCCCGAAGCACTTGGAGGTAGTGACGGTTAGAAAGGATTCGTCTCTCCCGGTATTGGGAGTTGATATCGCGCTGTGTCTAGGAGAGCCATTACACAAGTAGTCCCTGGCCAGGTCAAGCGAGATATACTGGTAGGTTTCCAGTGTTATATCAGGGTGTTCTGGGCTACACTCCGACACGACTTGTACCGCTATTAGAGGACTGACGTTTACCACCCCCTAGGCCCGCCATGCGATATTCTCAGACGAACGGACCGGACTGTACGGAGACTGTCACATTCAGGCTCAGTAGGAGTTCAGATGGGTTTCACCTCATCCGTCTTCTTATCGGCATCTACCTTGGGGCCGTTACGCATAGCTAGTGCCGCTTGCGGTCTGTGGTTAAACCCACTGCCAGCGTAGTGTCGAGTCTTTAGAGTCCCACACAGAGAGCTATTCGCCTTTAGGCAAAAGAGTAGAGGTCGCATGGTTTTGCGACAGGTCGCATGGTTTTGCGACAGGGTTCGGTCACATCCGCGCACTTGTGCACATTTAGTGACCGGGCAGTTATTACTAGCGCGCTTTGGTTTAAGCCAGATCCTAGTATACGTTTTGGGATTGGTTTTATCTCAGTTGTATTCGTATTTCCCGGAACGCGGATGCGGGTGTGTATGCACAGTTGACAGAAACAGAGGCAGAGGATTCTCATTAGGGTTGTTGACCGTTGACTTTTGCTTAACCCTAATGAGAATTAAGAAATATGATTAACAATAATATTAATTAAGTATTATAGTGATATGGTTAGGGTTGAAGGGTTGACCTTGTTGACTTGTTGACTTTTGTTGACCAGTTGACTAGGTTGGACTTGTTGACCACCATCATGACAATGGCTATCATTTGTTTGCATTGACTTTGGCTTGCTTGTTTTGTTCACAAATTGCATTTAATGCAAGAAATGATATTGCCATTTGATATGATAACAAGCATCACATAATACTCAATTATCATTATTTGTTATCATGATTTTGGATTATGAGAGGTTGGATGGAAAAAGTCTTGCTCACTTTTCATTTTGCTTTCTCTCTCTTGAGCTCTCTCATGCTCAAGCTCTCTTCCTCTTCCTCTTGCTCTCTCTAGCTCAAGGCAACTCCCTCTCATGAGTTGAGAAATATTGCCTTAGAGATAAAAGAAAACCCATATCACTTCTCTACTCATCCTAGTTCACAAGGTTTAGCAAACCAAGTGTTCTAGTTTCTTCTAGTTTGAAGTAGAAGCCAAAAGGTAGAAGCTTTCGGGTGGATCCATCTTCGGCGCGAGGAGACGACGAGGTGAGGCCGATCCGACCACCGCAACGAGTTGAAGATGAAGGAGTTCAAGTTAAGGTATAACCCCTTAACCGAGTAGGTAAAACTCCTAGTTAGGTTGTTAGGTAGTTGTTTAACAAAAATCCGTATTTTGAGTCCATGTTACCACCCTAAGAAAAATCGTTTTTCACCATTTCCGCAACCCTAAAGAACCGGGGAAGGGTAGCATGGACTTACACCAGCACCCAAATATCTACTGCCCAATCCCTCACAAATATCTCACAACACAATAATTGAATCAAGCATGGCACATGGGCTACATGAGTCGCTACATGACTTACACCATGAGTCACCAAGTGCATGCACCATTAATCAATGCTCAATGCCAAGACTTGCACTCACACTTTCCATTAAATAAACATTTAAACTAAAATGTTTATAGCAAAAAGAAAATGCAACTTCTAAAGTAAACTTGTAACGAATTATGAGAATACCCCTCATCCGTATATACATACCCGCATTCGTATTCCGACTGAATACGAATACTACGAGACAAAAATAATCCAACAATATAATACTAGGATCCGGCTTAAACCAAAGCCCACTAGTATTATCCGTCCGAATCATGACACGTGCATAAGTGCACGTATATGTTTGAACCCTGCCATAAAACCATACGGCCTCTACAACGTTTCGCCCGAATCAGAGAAATCCTCTGTATGGGACTCTAAAAACTTGTCAATACGTTGGCAGTGGGTTTAACCACAAGCACGTCAGTGGCACTAGCTGTACGTAACGGCTACCCAGGTATTGAGTGAAAGGGAAGCCGACGAGCAAACTCATCCTGAAACCCCTACCGAGCCTGACAGTGACAATATCCGTACAGTCCGGTCCGTTCATCTATGAGTATCACATATCGAGTCTAGGGGGTGGATAAAGTCAGACCCCTAACGCGACATTTAGTGTCAGTATGAAACTTATCACCACCTTAGAAACTACCGATCCTATATCAGTAATTCTCGACTACCTTGGCCAAGGATTTCTGGTGATGGCCATCTGTGCACACCGCGATATCAACCCCCAATACCGGGAGAGATGAATCCCCTGACGATCCGCTCACCGCCTCCATGTGGCTCGGGACTGTACCCAACTAAAACCTGTCTGCACGACTCTTTTGAGCCGTGGTAGGGTAGTAATCAAAGCACAGTGGGAACTCACATGAGACAAATGACTATCTTAGGTCAATAGACTAATCTGTACACATGTCACCAGGGAACTGCTATCTGACAATAGGTATAATAACAACTAGCATGTTCCCGGCGAGTCCGTCCGGTGTACTCATAACCTAATGAGCACCTGTATACATCTTAGGTGAACCAACTGACACCAATGGCTTGTGAGACCGGCCATCGCCCCTCGTCGGAGTCTCTATTAGTATACACTAGTTTACTCTTGGAGTATCGATGCCCAGTCTCGAAACTCCCACGACTAGGGACCTTTTAAGGATGTGCTTATAGACCACCCAGCTCCCACGTATATGATCGCCATCATACTGCTGGTAGCCAAGCAAGAATCCTATGGGCTCTATCAACATGTAATAGTGATCGGTAATGTCACCTGAAGCATGTACACGATGATAAAGACAATCCAGATAGCATACTATCATTTCGAGTAAGACTGTTCTACCGGTATAGGTCCTCCCTCAATCATTGCAATCACGTGCCCGCGATCCAATAATTGACTTGAGGGCACTATAGCCAACAATCTCCCACTTGCACTTAAGGCTAATTATTGCGGTGTCGCATACTCACAGCCCGTGTGATACCAAACACCCAACTTCTCTACTAATCAGTTTCACAAAGCTCATTTGTAAAACTATTGCGTTCGAGAAATAGCCTCGGTGAGCGGATCCGCTGTTTCCTGATTTAAAATCAGGAAAGCTTATGGAAAAAGCTTGAGAAGAGGGTCACGTGCTTACACGTGACCAGCTGTCACGTGTTGGCACGTGACACCCAAAAGTACCGGCAAAGCAAGTTCAGTTTCCCAACTACATCAAAGAGAGGGGGCTTCAGTAAGGGTCACGTGCTCCCACGTGACCTGGGTCACGTGCTCCCACGTGACCTGGGTCACGTGTCGGCACGTGGCATTTAAAAGCCAGCAGCAAAGACCCAACGCTTCCTGATCAAATCAAGGAAAAAGCTTCAGAAGAGGTCACGTGCTCCCACGTGACCAGGGTCACGTGTTGGCACGTGACGATCAAAACATCAGAATTGTTCTCCAGTTAAATCAAGAAAAAGAGTTCAGACAAGGGTCATGTGCTCGCACGTGACCAGGGGTCACGTGGCGGCACGTGACGGTTAAGCAGCAACCAGAAGACAGAGCGCAGAAAGAAAGAAGAAGGCTCATTCCAAAGGGGGTCACGTGCCCACACGTGACCATGGGTCACGTGGTCACACGTGACCAGCTTTCAAAGCCCATTTCGTTGACAGAATTAAATTCTGAAAGAGATTCGAATCTTTCCAAAGGAAAGCGATTATCTGGAACCAATCGAATTAAAGATTTAAAGATGATTGAATATCATTTATCTATGGGAAAATCTCGGGTTTGGAAAGATTTCCCCTTTAAATCTAACCGAAATAACAAAGAAGAATCCCGGGACTTGAAATCCAATGGTGAATAAAATTCACCTAATAATCCAAAGGTCCAGAATGAATGATGGATGCAAATCAAATCTCTCAATGAAGATTCGTAAAAAACTAATTGACTCGGCTGCTTCTCCTATAAATAGGAGCCAAGAGACACAAAGATAGAGACATACGCAGAGGGAAGAAAGGGAGAGAGAGCCTTGATACTTCGAGGAACTTGGATCTTCTGCAAAAGAAAACCCTAGGTAAGAAAGGGAAGGCTCCTTGAAGGAAAAGAGAATTTAATTCTCAACAGAGTTTAACTCTGATATATAAAACAGAAGAACATATTTCTTCTCTCTTTGATAGAGGATCTGCAAAGTGCACATCTCCCCTTGAGGTTGAGAATTTAATTCTCAATGGGTCGAGATCCTGCCATGCAGATCCAAAACATAGAGAGGGAATGGAAGCACGAGAATTTAATTCTCACAGAACTATAGGAATTTAATTCCTTTGAAATAAAACTAGGGCTTGACCCTGTGTTATGGGAATTTAATTCCTTCAGAACAAAAGAAACAGGGTTTAACCCTAGTTAAGAACCTAGTTCTGTTGGAACAGCGGGGATTTAACAAGAGAGTGGGAATTTAATTCCTTAAAAGCTTTGATTAGGGTTTAACCCTATTTGGTTCTTCACATGTATGAGGAATTTAATTCCTACGGAAAATTCAGAGTCCAACTCTATTCAGAATATAAATCTTCAAAAGGAAGTAGGAATTTAATTCCTCTGAAATTACTGTCAGGGTTTAACCCTACGAGGAATTTAATTCCTGGAAAAGATTAACAGATCCTCTAAACAACATACATAGAGGCAGGGTCACGTGTCACCACGTGACCCCCCCAAGAGATCTACAGAAAGCCCCTTTGAGGCAGCACCCCACGTGACCCACGTGACCCTTGACTGAAGCTTTAATACACAGGCATTTGAATGCCCATCACGTGATGGCACGTGATGCTCTGAAAGACGCGATAATCTCAGCAGAATAAATGAAGGGAGGGCGCTCTCACGTGCTGCCACGTGACCCCTCTTGCCTTAGTGTTTAACACTAAATTGAAACTCTCGAACCCAGTGTTAAAACACTGTTGGGCCTTAGTGTTCAACACTAATCAAAAAGCTTTATTTGCAGTGTTCAACACTGATCTGTTTTAGTGTTTAACACTAATTTGAAAAGCCTTGTTGCTGGTGTTTAACACCGATTATCTTTTAGTGTTAAACACTAACTCGTCGACCTCATTCCCAGTGTTCAACACTGATTGCTCTATAGTGTTTAACACTAGGCTTTGGCCCAATCGGCTAAATGGATGGAGGCAAAGCCTCTCCTGATTGGACTTAGCCCAAGATGGCCATAAGTCTTCAATTTGTGATTAACTGGGCCAATGGGCTCATAACATAATTAATCGGTCTTGATCCCAAATTGGGTCAAAGACTATTTAAGCCATTCCGGTTCTAGGGTACATCTTTTCACTCCTTTGATACTTGGCATTGTAATCCCTCAATGTCTTCAAAGAGGTGACGGGTCCCGACGACCACACATTGATATGGACTGTGGGGTCCTTAAACCCGTGTTTAATGCAAAATTTCTGGTTACGTGGAACGCGGATAATGTCACTCTTTGACCCTGTGGAAAACGTCCAGAGCGGAGCCTGGTCCTCGCAGAGCACGGCAGTGAACCCGTGTGAAGCATCCAGAGCACATACCGGACTGTGGGGTCCTTAAACCCATGGACTACGACGTCCTTAACCTTGACCGAGATGTCTTAAAACTAACAATGGACTGTGGGGTCCTTAAACCCATGGACTACGACGTCCTTAACCTTGACCGAGATGTCTTAAAACTAACAATGGACCGCAACGTCCTTAAACTACCCATGGACCGCAATGTCCTTAAACTAGAACAATAGAGCTCCGTATGCTCTTTTGTCGGATCTAAACGGTCCCGTTTAAGTTGATCTTAGCCTCAAAGATGGCTAACGTATCCTTAAACCTTCAAACAGACTGGACTATGAATCCCCCCAATTAACTCTGGCTCGAGGGTACATCTCTGAACTCCTCTGACATCCGTCGTTGTAATCCTTCAACGTCGTCAGAGAGGTGACGGGTCCAGACGGCCATACATATGATGGGCCACTATGTCTCTAAACTGGAACATTAGAGCCCAAACGCTCTTTTGTCAGATCTAAACGATCCCGTTAAGTTGATCTTAGTCTCAAACTAGACTAACGTATCCTTAACAAACGTTTGAGTTGATCTTAGCCTCAAATATGGCTAACGTATCCTCAAACCAAAACCCCCAAACCTAAATCTAAGTAAACACGGATTTGAACTAATCCACGCCCTACGGGCGACGACATAACTCGGTCTCCGTAAACAATCTACGGGCAACAAAACGTAAAATAAATACACGCGACACGAAGTGACCGTCTGGAGAAGGAGAAAGTTGTTACCGCGATGCGGTAGTGTAATTAACTGCAGGGGCTTGCGCCTGCAGGGAAGAACGTCCCCACAATCAAAAACCCCTCATCCTGAGGGGGAATCTGACGAAGTCTGCTACATCGGCCGCATCCGTTTAAACCTTCGATACATGGTGCCATAAATCAACTTAGCATCTTCGGAGAGGTGGACGGATAGCACCAATTTGCATCTGCCCCGAATCTCAGGCATAGACGTCATGTCGCACCGTCTTTCGGAGGGGAACATCAGCTCCAATGTTTCTTTCTATGTCTCTCTCTATCTCAAGTTCGCAGAGAAAGAAATCTCCCGAAATGAGAAATACCTGTCTTAGAATATGTCTGGATATCTGATGGGACCCAGTTCACAAATGAACTCCAAATCCAGCAAACTTCTTAGACTGTATCGTCTACTGAATTTAATCAGTATCTTGCGCTATGTCTCCCTCAGTATCTGCTTGGACCACCTGTCCAATCCACTGCTTATCAAAAGAGGGAAAACGATAACTCTGACAGTCACTCTGTCATCCAGGTCACCTTGGAAGCCTGGAATGATAACCGTCTCTTGAAGGAGGCCGCCGTTACCATATCCCTAGAACATCCACTTATGTTCTAATACTGCTTCCTAACGTTTCTCCAGGATTGGATTAATATAAAAAATTATTGCATCTAGTGCAAAAACAACATCTAGTGTGGTACTTGACATCTCACGATTGACTCAATTGCCTAAGCAAGTGATATACCAATCATGCACATCCCTCTCTCCTTTAGTCTGTAAGACACCTTTAGAGAGGGTGACTCCATCACCTGCAGGTACACCACCATGCCAGAAGTCGTCCATTCTAAAACACCTTTAGAATATTGTTAAACTACCTAGATTAGGAAACTACCCAAATCTAGATCTAAAACCATAGATCTAGTAACCAGAATGCCTGATATTATATCCATATCCTATGTGGAGAAACCACTGTGTGACAACCACAGTATAACCGACTGTAGTATAGGAATTTCACTTCCTACAAAGTGTATGTCATCCAAATACCAGGACATCACACCCTACTACCTTCTTAACAGATCCATCCCCTATTCTGATGAAGTCAAAAAACCTATGACTGTCACATCAAAAATAGATGATCTATCTCCGCCATACCTGTTTTAGTCTATAAACAGACACAAGCTACTTGTCCACTATGCTTCCGCTGCTCCCACTGACTATAAAAACCCTCTGGCAGAGTCATATACACGCGCACTTCTAAAGTAAACTTTAGAACGACCCTATATCCATCCTCCTGCCGGGTCTCACAGTCTAGAACAACAGTAATGGCAAGTCTGGGTAAACAAGAACCTCCCTGTCACCGTTTTTTAGAATACTGAAGTACCTCTCGGGTGCTTGAGGTTACCCACCATATCTGCGAAGTGGCTAATGGAATGTAAAACCCGATTGAATCTTTAGGTTCTATTAAATTTTCAGTAATCGTTTGTGGTTCTGGAATCACATCCACTTCTACCATACTCCCACTACTGTTTTATGAAAAAATCCATTTTACTAAAACTGTGGCGAGTTAAGAACAATATCACTATTGATCTTCCAGATGGTAGAAAGTTAACCCTCGTCATAGCCTGGGATAACCCACAAACTGCCATTACGGAAACATACCTTGAGTTATCCAGAGTCTGGTTTTAAGCATAAGCCGGACAACTCCATATACCTTAACATCGTTAAGATATGAACCATTCTATGTACAATATAGAAATAGAGGCACTGATTTAATTGGAACCAGATTCAAATCATGCAGCTGTCTCCAGTGCATGTCAACCAAATGGAAGGAGGACGATCAGCATTACTCAACTAGGAGTGCATCCAAATATGAGTAATCTGAAAGAGAAGCAAGTTCTCAAAACCATTACCATCCACTGAATACCAAACACAAGTATCTACATCTTCGATCACCTTAAAGAATCCTGATACCTGCAACACATGGTTCACTACTTTATTCATATACCTACAACTTCTCAAAATTTGGACATTGTATTTCAACGAAATACTTGTCTAAAAACTAGAGAAGTCACAAGTAAACAAAATATAATACGAGCACCAAACCCTTTGTCCTAATGGACACTGGACAACATACAATACTTTGTATAAGTCTCTTGAGTTGAATAACTCAAATTCTGTGCGTCGTAGGTTGAAAACTGTACTATGGTTAAGAAGTATTACACCGCTGTTTAATACTCCTTACCTAACCATCAACTGATATAGCTAAATGTCATGGAAATAATTTCAAAAAGTTATATCTCACTTTATGAAATAAACGTACAGATATATCAGTTTGAAATTGGTGTATAACAACGAATATTCAAAACCAAATATTTGCCGTCAGGCGAAACCCCAGGCGATTTCCTTAACTATCACCAATTACAATGAATTCCGATATAATGAAAATATAATTACCTAATTCCCAATAACTTACTCCCACCCATCATCTGTAAAACCATACAAATATGAGAATCAAGTCTGGTAAATACATACCCTGGAGTAAAGATCTGATTGGGAAATCAGTTTTCAATTAACAATGCACAGAGAAACTGAAACATGAAAATGTTTCGAAGGGGTATCCGGGTATTCCCAGTAATGCCTCTTCCATTATCCAGATTCATGACTGTAACCGTATATCTCCTTGCCATCTCTCCAAATCCCTTTATTTGTCTCTACTCAGTAACTTCTGTACGCCACCCTTAGGCTAAATGGTTTTCTTCCTTCCCTACCGTTCGGCACCAGCCTATGGTTTGGAAGAAGACTATCCAATAAGCATAATATGTGTACTCTCCTAATCCTAGGAGCCCTCGCAATCTGAGGGAAGGTAAAGGGACAAGACACCAGAATAATCCTTATTCTATTTCTCCTGAACTAGAATCCATCCTCGAACTGGAACAAGTTCCTTCGAGTACGATGGATTATCCAATAACTGTGGATCTTTGTAGTGATACGGCGTGTTCTGGAGAAATTCAAAGGTGAAGTAGGAGTGGCGAAGAAATACGTGGTTTCGTCGTGAATGATAGCAGTCGCACTTTACTTTGCCCTCTTTTTAATCCCTTTATTTTGTCTTTACTTATTACCTTGTGTACACCACACTTAGGCTAATCGGTTTTCTTCATTCCCTACCGTTCGGCACCTGCCTATGGTTTGGAAGAAGAATATCCAATAAGCGCAATAGGTGTACCCTCTCCTAATCTTAGAAGCCCTCACAACCTGAGAGAAGGTAAAAGGAAAAGATAACTGAATAGTCCTATTCAATTTCTCCAGAATCGGAAACCATCCTCGAATCTGAAACAAGTTTCTTCGAGTTCGTATATAACTATACGATGGTCATATCCAATGAAAGGGGATCTTCGTAGTAATACGGAATGTTCCGGAGAAATGCAAAGGGTATAACTAGGAGTGTCAATGAGGTATGCAACTCAGACAACTCAAAAGTCAATGTGTTTTAAGAAGATTCGGTTAACTTGGTTCCTGAGTTCTAGTTTAGGGTCGGTCCATGGTCGCTTCCAGAGAGAGAGAGAGAGAGAGAGAGAGAGAGAAGAAACACTCAATATGCACTCTAACCTAGATCAGAATGGTTAATCACTTTATCTAATCAGGATGTCTCCCACTGTATCCTCAAATCCTCCTTCCAAACCCAAAAGAAGAATTAGTCGGGATTATCTAAAATCACCCGAGGAGTAAACCAACTCATCAGTGGGAATCGGGATCCAACTATCATCGCATGATAACCTGATGGAATCCACTCAAGTTATCACACTCCAGAAGGTATGCGCATGCCTGGCAAGTTTCAGTTTCTTTAGAAACTCCCGATGTGGATTTTTACCTCATGCTCTTATGACCTTGACGAATGTTAACAAATCATAAGTCACATGTCAAGTTCTACCCGTCATTGTCCAGGTTAATTTGAACCCACCTGTACTCGCCCTTGACGAACGTCAACAAGGCTGTACGACTGTCCCAAACCAACGCATCTATCTATGCAACAGAAAGGTAACAAACAGCTACCATACACTATACCTTGACGAAGGTCAACAAACATAGTATGAATACTAAGTGATACTCGTCTGAAATTACGGAGGGATACGCATGGTTTTTGGAGAAAAACCTTTAACGTAATGAACTTGATATCGTTGAAAGAACCAGATAGCTTTACAAATATATAGTGGCAAAAACCTTTGCTAAAGAGGTCACTCCCGGTGAAGGGATCTCGGCTCTTTCCTCATGGAATGAGGTGCAGGATATTCCCACCTGAATACCGCGATGCAGAGCAAAAAGTAATTGACTATAGTGAAGTTATTACCCTGACGCAAACTTTTGCCCAAGGGATCACTCCCGGTGAAGGGGTCTCGGCCCTTGCCTCGTCGAATGAGGTGCTGAATATTCATAACCGAATACCGCTGTGCAAAGCAAAAGAAAACGTCCTTGCAATAACAGCTTTTGAAAATTTGTTCCAACAATATCGAATAGGTCTGTTTTCCTTGTATTGATCAGAATCAACGCAGTCCCATCAATTAATCACACCAGAAAAGAATGAAAATATGATGTACGTATATGCCATCCGCATTCGCCACTGGGTCCCGTCATCACCCGTTAGGTTACTTAACTAACGACAGAGCAGGGACTGGACTAGCGCGGGTGCAAAATATATACAACATCTACTAGTATATATAACAATATATAATAATCGCTCCAGGCATAATAGATGCAATATCACAAATAAGCGATAAGCATCACAGAACAATACTGATAATCTGGGAGCCCCGGGTTTCCTTTAAGCCGCAACTGAAGCCCGACGTTTCCCGGATCGTGTGGATAGCCTGTGCAATGAAAACCTAGACCCCTACGAGTGCGGAAAGTTACCTGCCAAAACCAAAAGCGAGGCATCCCCCTTCATCAAAGTGAATGGGCTACCCGGCACTTCACGGAATCCGGTAACTTGAGCACTCCTCCTTGGGTCAACCTGTATCTCTACGAGTGCAGCGAATAGCCCGCCAATTCTAGAGTGAGGCCCCTTCCGACTCAACGCCATGAGATACGGGCCCGTTGCCCTCTAGAACCCAGCTATCCGTGCACTCCACCGTGGGGTAATCCCAGTACAGAAAAGAAAATAAGTACAACGGTGACATCGAACTCAACCCGGTCATGTCCCAAACAAATAATATACAAGAAGGCAGTGACGGAAGTCCATATGTCGGATGCTCTCCCCACAATATCAAATGTATAAATAAAACTAAACTGTACTAACATTGCACCCAGGCTATCCACCACAACGATCCAGCCAACACACAGCACAACACAGAACAACAAAGTGAATGTCACGTTCGCAAACCCGTCTAAAAGAAATATAGCGATTAGATAAGTTGTACCGCTCTAATGACATTCACGGTTGTAGGTAGTAATGTATGTACTGTAAACTACGACATTAGAATTCTGCATGCAATTAGCAAACCAAACCAATTTCCAATACCATGAAAAAAACAGTAAGCTAAAGTTCCAAAAACCGACCGTTTAAAGCCAATTCGGAAGTCCGAATCAAAACGAAATGCGCCTGAAACTTCGCGGGGAGTTAGAGCACGAAATTAACTTCGAGTCAGGGGGCCTATAGAGGGTACCCCACCCTCGAGGCCGCTACGATGTGGCCATGGGGTGAGGCAGAACCGAAACTGCCCAAGATGGGGCAGTTTCGGGTCCCCACCGCCAAGACCAACATGTGGTGGTCTTGGGGAGTAGGCCTAGCCATTTGGTCTCCCCTGGGGGTTCCCCGGAGTGCCCATGCACCTCCCCGCGGCTTCTCAGTTCAAACCGTGAGCTCGCGGGGTGTGCAAACATCTCAAACTTTCAATTTCGAAACTGTTTTTGTCGGCAGTTTTGCACGACAAAAACGGCGGATTTCTAATATCGCAATGAGCTAGTATGGTATTAATGGGTTGGCTCTGATACCATGTTGGGTTACGCCAGCGCCCCGGCCATCAATCCGTGGCTAAATGCGGAACAAAAACTTTTAGAAACCGGCGCTAACGAAACCCGATTCCCGGATCGTACCACTAACCCTACACTAACAATCAACAAAAGGAGAGAGGTTATACCAAACGATCTGAGTCCTTCGGTCTTCAACCTCTGTCCTAAGCTCTTCGCGGCTTCCTTGATCATGTTTGATCTCCGGACTCCCTCCATCGAAGAAGATCCACGTCGAAGGTTTGTAATACGGGCTCCGACCTCAAAACCGAAGCAACTCGGGTATCTAGTTTGCTAGCCTAGATAGCCAAGATGAAGTAGAGCGTGTTTGTGATTACTTTGTCTCAAAACACCCAAGTATTCTCAACTCATGAGAGGGTTTGAGTGGAGTTGAAGAAGAAGCCATGGGAGAAAGTGTGAGCTCAAGTTTTGGCAACTCAAGAAAAGAAAAAATAGGGCTGCTGCCTTTTCTCTAGTTGGTGTTGTAAGAGTATTTGTTGTAAGTATTTAAAAACCAACTCAAGAAAAATAAATCCCAGCATCCAAATATCTACTGCCCAATCCCTCACAAATATCTCACAACACAATAATTGAATCAAGCATGGCACATGGGCTACATTAGTCACTACATGACTCACACCATGAGTCACCAAGTGCATGCACCATTAATCAATGCTCAATGTCAAGACTTGCACTCACACTTTCCATCAAATAAACATTTAAACTAAAATATTTATAGCAAAAAGAAAATGCAACTTCTAAAGTAAACTTGTAACGAATTACAAGAATACCCCTCATCCGTATATACATACCAGCATCTGTATTCCGACTGAATACGAATACTACGAGCCGAAAATAATCCAACAATATAATATTAGGATCCGCCTTAAACTAAATCCCACTAGTATTATCCGTCCGAATCATGACACGTGCACAAGTGCACGTATATGTTCGAACCCTGCCATAAAACCATACGGCCTCTACAACGTTTCGCCCGAACCAGGGAAACCCTCTGTATGGGACTCTAAAGACTCATTAATACGCTGGCAGTGGGTTTAACCACAAGAACGTCAGTGGCACTAGCTGTACGTAACGGCTACCCAGGTATTGAGCGAAAAGGAGGCTGATAAGCAAACTCATCCTGAAAACCCTACTGAGCCTGACAATATCCATACAGTCCGGTCCGTTCTTCTATGAGTATCGCATATCGAGTCTAGGGGGGTGGATAAAGTCAGACCCCTAATAACGCGACATTTAGTGTCGGTATGAAAATTATCACCACATGAGAAACTACCAATCCTATATCAGTAATTCTCGACTACCTTGGCTAAGGATTTCTGGTGATGGCCATCCGTGCACACCGCGACGTCAACCCCCAATACTGGAAGAGACGAATCCCTTGACGATTCGCTCACTGTCTCTATATGGCTCGGGACTGTACCCAACTAAAACCTGTTTACACGACTCCTTTGAGCCGTGGTAAGATAGTACTCAAAGCACAGTGGGAACTTACATGAGACAAATGATGATCTCAGGTCGATAGATTAACCTGTACACATGTCACCAGGGAACTGCTATCTGACAACAGGTATAATACCAACTAGCATGTTTCCGGCGAGTCCGTCCGGTGTACTCATAACCTAATGAGCACCTGTATACATCTTAGGTGAACCAACTGACACTAATAGTTTGTGAGACCGGCCACCGCCCCTTGTCGGGTTCTCGATCGGTATACACTAGTCTACTCTTGGAGTATCGATGCCCAATCTCGAAACTCCCACGACTAGGGACCTTCTAAGGATATGCTTATAGACCACCCAGCTCCCACGTATATGATCACCATCATACTGCTGGTAGTCAAGCAAGAATCCTATGGGCTCTATCAATATGTAATAGTGATCAGTAATGTCACCGGAAGCATGTACACAATGATAAAAACAAACCAGATAGCATACTATCATCTCGAGTAAGACCGTTCTACCGTATAGGTCCTCCCTCAATCATTGCAATCACGTGCTTGCGATCCAATAATTGACTTTGAGGACTTCAAGCAAGCTTGTTCATTTCACCTTGTGGAGCCTCACTAGAGTCCGGGAGATCACTACTTGGAGCGAAGGGACTACTACACGGAGCTATTGAAGTGAAGGACCGATCTACAAAGGTTGTATTCCTTGTTCACTTAGATGTAAAGATGTTTATGTTAGTTATGTATATGCCCTAAAGGCCATTGTTGTACATATGATGTATATTATAGTGGATGCTTGGATATATATAGAGAGGACTTTCTTGCTCGACATGATAGTATGCTATCTGGTTTCACTTTGTCTTAACATGTTGATTTGTATTGGTTTACTATCTTGCTCTCACATGTTGATAAAGCCCTTAGGATATGTATTCGACTACTAGGACTATGATGCAGATCATACTAGTAGGGCCAGGGTAGTCCAGGAGTACATCCTATAACTGTTCCTAGTCGAGGGTGTATCGAGACAGGGCATCTATACTCCAGAGTAGACTAGCGTATACGCATATTGACCCATATGATGGGCGATGGATGATCCCATATCCATCTAGTGTGGTGACACCAAAGATGGTGTACGGGTGCTTAGTAGAGACTGGGTACACTGAACGGACTCGCCGAGAACTCCTAGATGGTATTATACCTATCGTCAGATTGCAGTTCTCTGGTGACACTGGTACAGGTTAGTCTGTAGACCCGAGATCGTCATAGAGTCTTATGTGATTCCCACTGTGTTTTTATTTCCACCTTACCACATTCACGAGAACGTGCAAAACGGTGGCTTTTAGGTACAGTCCCGAATCACATGGATACAATGAGCGATAGGAGGGGATTCGTCTCTCCCAGCATTAGGAGTTGATGTTGCGCTGTGTTCGTACAGGGTTACCTAGCACGGCTGCAAGTTTTCGGGAGGCATCGTCTATGCCATATTCAAAAATTTGCCATTCTAGCTAACCCTAACTTTGAATCGTTAACTAGAAATCGACGGAATATAAAATGCAAACACTTCGCAAGTCTAGTGAGAAAGGAATTCAACCTTTATAGACCGGTCCTTCACTTCAATAGCTCTGTGTAGTAGTCCCCTTCGCTGCGATCCTGAACTCCGGACTCTAGAAAGGCTCCCTTGAAGAAACGAACATGCTTGCTTCGAAGAATTCGAGGCCGAAGATGATCTACGTCAAGGAGACACTAACCCAAGCCGTCTCTTCACTAATTACGGAATTAGTGAAGAAAACACCATATACTAAATGGCAAGTAGTAGAGGATGATGAAGTAGGAAGTGGGCTCACTTTAGATTTGATTTTCTCACACTTTTTCTCATACCTCCATTGAAGCTAGAAAGCTTTAAGGAAGATGAAGAAGAAGAATTAACTCATCAAATGAATTATTTGTGTGGTTAGAAATGCAATCAAGGATTAAGAATGTCATGCTTAACCCATGTAGAGAGTTAACTATAAGCTAGGGTTAAAGGTTAGGTCAAATAATATCTTAAGCTAGACAAAAAGAGTGAACAAAGTCAAAGATGCTTACAAGTTTCTACAAGCTTTCAACAAATATCAACCATGACTAATTACACAATTTTTGAATTACTTAATGATAAAATATAAACCCTAATCTTAACCCTAGCATGGTTTAACCCTCATTAACCCTAGTTGCATTTTTAACCTAGCTTGATACATTTAACATGTATCACATATACATCAATGTATCCAAAGTGAGAAAAGAAATCATAAGTGAGCTAATACTAGTTAATGTAATGTAATATATCAAATATATAATTATACATTAGATTATCAAATCAACTCTTGATTTAATAATCTGGCTATATTGCCTATAACCGACCAATATCATATGAATCAACTTATCGAATCAACACTTGATCCGATAACCCGGCTATATCATATATAACCGACCGATATCTCATATCGCAAGAATAGAATACGGTATCTCATATCGTATCAATTTCGGTCCCGCACATATCATATATGTGCTCCTACTCCGTTTCGCTTGAGCCAGGAAACCCTTGTGTAGGACTTTAAAGACTCGTCAATACGCCGGCAGCAGGTGATGATCATATAAAACACCCACAAGCCGCAAGCGGTCTGCTAAATATAACGGCCACCTGGGTATTGAGCGATCAGAAGATCAACAAGCAAGCCTGCTCACACTCCTGCAAATCCAATCAGTAACACTACCGTACAGTCCGGTCTTTTCGTCTGATATGTCGCATATCTCGTCTAGGGGTGGTAAACGTCAGACCCCAGTAACTCGATAAGTCGTGTCGATATGAGGCTCATAACTGGTCGAGAAACCACTGATAACACTTACCAGTATATCTCTGAAGCAGCCTTGGCCAAGGACTTCCTGTTATAGCCAATCAAGTATAGCGCAACATCAACTCCCAATACCGGGAGATACGAAACCCCTCCTATCGCTCATTGCCTCCATGCGACTCGGGACTGTACCTAAAAGCCACCATTTTGCACGTTCTCTTGAACGCGGTAAGGTAGAAATCAAAGCACAGTGGGAATCACACAAGACTCTATGACGATCTCGGGTCCACAGACTAACCTGTACCAGTGTCACCAGAGAACTGCCATATGACGTTAGGTATAATACCATCTGGGTGTTCTCGGCGAGTCCGTTCAGTGTATCCAGTCTCCACTGAGCACCCGTATACTGTCTCTGATGTCAAACATCAATGGATATAGGATCATCCATCGCCCATCTACATGGGTCAAGAAGCTATACGCTAGTCTACTCTGGTATATCGATGCCCTGTCTCGATACACCTACGACTAGGAACATTTGAAGGATGTACTTAGCGACTACCCTGTCCCTACTAGTATGATCTGCATCATAGTCCTGATAGTCAAGTACTCATCCTAAGGGCTTTATCAACATGTAACATAGAGATAATCAATGTACATGTTAAGATAAAGAGCAACCTGATAGCATACTATCATGTCGAGCAAGAAAGTCCTCCATATATATGTCCAAGCATCCACTACAATATACATCGTATGTATAGTAATGGCCTCAAGGGCATACATATAACTAACAATCTCCCACTTGCACTAGGACCATTTGTTGTAGTATCTCATACCCAACAATCAGCAGTGGTTGAAGTATCTCATACTCAACCATCCCATAAAAGTCTCTTCTGGGAATAGGCCTTCGTGAGTGGATCCGCCATGTTGTCCTCTGTGTCTACTCTCCCAACCTTGATCTCCCTAGAGATCAACCATCTCCATGATCAGGTGATACTGCCTAAGAATATGTTTGGATCTCAGATGGGACGGGGGTTCCTAGGCCTAAGCCATAACTCCATTGTCACATAATGGCAGGAACGGAGTTCATCTCATGAACTTTTATACATCCAGACTACCTCTTTGGTAATATCCTTGGTAGCAATGTATCCAGCCTTTATCGTCTAGTATGCCACGGTATCTAGCTTAGAATTCTTCCAACATACCGTCTCTCTACTGAGGGTAAAGACAATACTTGTGACTGACATTCAGTCGACCTTACCACCCTGAAAGCTATCCAGTGATTCTTCCCAGGATCATTTGATACCATCTCACTACACCTAGTGAGAATCCTAACTTCCACTTAGATCTATCTTATAGATCCAAAACCCAGGATTTAGGAGGTATCACCTTGATCCTATATGGAGAATCCTTGTGATAAGAGGAGATTGACCGAGTGTAGCATAGGAAACTCCTTTCCTATCAAGAGTATGTCATCCACGTACAATACGAGGATCACCACCATACTCCCTACTACCTTTTTGTATATACAAGGTTCATCTACCATTTTGGTGAAGTCAAACGCTTTGACTACCACATCAAAACAGATGTTCCAACTCCGCGATGCCTTTTTTATCCCATAAAGCAACTTGCACACGTTTCCGCTGCTCCCACTATCTACGAAGCCTTCTGGCTGTGTACTTATAGACACTCTCTTCTAAATCACTATTTAGAAAAGCAGTCATGACACCCAACCGCCAGATATCGTAGTCATGGTATGTAGCAATGGCAAGTAGGATCCGGATGGACTTAAGCATAGGCACTAGAAAAATATTTCATCATTATCCATATCTGGTCGATGACGAAAACCTTTTGCAACAAGCCTTAGCTTTGAAGGTCTCAATTTTTTCATGTACACCAAGTAATCTTCTCAAGATATACTTGCTCCTATGGGGATTTAACCCTTCAGATATAGCAACCAAAGTCTATACTTTGTTGGTGTATATAGATTCCGTCTCAGATCGCTTAGCATCCAGCCATTCTCATAGAGTCCCCATTCCTGATGGCCTGCTCGAAACTAGTTGGGTCATCATCAAATGATGCAATCCTCGCTCCCACTGTCATAGAGAAAACCGAAATATCTCTCAGGTGGGTGAGAAACCCTACCAGATCGGCGGAGTGGCTGAGGTTCGTCGGGAACTATTGAATCCTCCGGTTCTACCAAATCATCAGCTGCAGTTTGTATAGCTGGAACTCCTTCCAGTTCTACCTCATGACCACTAATTTCTTCACAAGAAATTACCTTTCCAAAAGGTGGCATGCTGAGAAACAAAACACCTCTTGCTCCTTAGTGTGGTAGAAGATATTCCCTTGCGAATGCTTGGGATATCCAACAAACTTCCACAGAACTGACCTTGCCTCGATCTTATCCGGATTTTGCTTTTAGACATAGGCCGGACAACCCCAAATCTTAACTTACTTAAGAGATAGGATCTTCCCATACCATATCACATATGGTGTGGTAGGCATCTGATTTGGTTGGAACCCTATTCAATAGGTATGCAGTTTCTCAAGTGCATAACTCCCAAAAAGAAATAGGCAACACAGTAGTACTCATCATAGAGCACACCATATCACATAGGGTGCAATTGCTCTGCCCCGATATTCCAACGTGCTGTGGTGTATACGGAGGAGAAATGCTGAGAGAGAATCTCATTCTCCTTTAGAATAGTCCAGGAATTCCATGCTCAAGTATTCTCCTCTTTGATCACATCAAAGGACATAATACTTATACCCGTTTTTGGTTCTCTACCTCTGACTTATATTCATTGAATTTCTCAAAAGGTTCAGACTTGTGTTTCAACAGGAACATATGTCCGAATCTTGAGAGATCATCAGTAAATGTAATGAAATATAAAGAACCAGTCTTGGCATGGGTAGACAGGGGACCTACATACATCATCATGTATCAATCCTAAAAGTTCATCTAACTCTTTCTCTGTTTCCAATAAACGGAGCTATGGTCATCTTATCTTTGTGACATGACTGGCAAGTTTCACAAGATGTAAATTCAAACTGATTTAAATATGCATCTCTATTTAACTTAGCTAGTCAGGTCGCATTGATATGACCTAGTCTACAATGCCTCAAGAAGGATTTGTTCATTTCTGAACTCTTCCTCTTGTGTGTGTTCTGTATGTTAAGAACCGTGGTTTGATTTAGAACGTATATGCTTTTAGATAACGTGCCTGAACCGATCAACTCTTGATATAGGAAATGTTCAAAACATTATCCAACAATACAAAATTATATCCTTCTTTACTAAATAAAGAGTCTGATATGATGTTGTATATCAGGTTCGGTATCTAATAACATTCGTTCAGAATCAATGTATTTGGTAATACAGGGTGATAACTGCCAACAAACTTGGCTGCAACACTTGCATCGTTTCCAACTCTTAAAACTTATCACCCGTTCTCAGTTCTCTACCTATCTGTAGCCCATGTATCAGATTACATTAACGGGATCCCGATCCGATATCACATACCAGGACGTAGAGGATACTGAAAAACAGTTCTCTGCAATAAATACACCCGAAGAAGATGCATCAGCATGCACTTTCTTCGTTTGGGCGGCACAGGAATTCTGGTAATCCCCTATTTCCTGCTCAGTCTTATAACAATTATAAGTTGGAGCGGGACCAACGTTCCTTAGCTCAGTATAACAAGCGGGTTCAGTCAATACATCCGTATTATTATCTTGATTAAGGCGTGACATGGTCGCTACCTGGAGAGAGAGAGAGAGAAGAAAACACTCAGCGTATGCTCTTACAAGATTAGATTGGTTATTAATTTATCTAATCAGGATGGCTCCCACTGTTTTATTCAAATCTTCCTTCAAACCCTAAAAGGAAAGACTAGCCGGGATTAATTACACCTTACAATTTCGCCAATCTTTCTGCCAGGCCAGTGCCGGTACTTTGAGGGAGGTTCCCCGTGCTTTCGCACGGACCTAATTAAAATAAACCTCGTTTTTCCAGGGGCGTAACCCCGTTAACACCTTTCTAAACACCTACTTGATCGGCTAATCGTAATGTGCAAAACTCTCTCAGGAGTAACTCTTATTCGCAGTGGGTATATGGATCCAACTATCTCATAGAAGGTATGCAATCTCATTGCAAATTTCAACACTTGAAATTCCCAATAATATTTTACCCCAAGCATCCTATGACCTTGACGGAGGTCAACAAACCATAAGCTGCTAGTCAAGTTCAACCCGTACATTTCCCGATTGAATTAAAGCCACCCGCACGACCCTTGACGCAGGCCAACAAAGTCGCATGACTACCCTAACTCAATCGCATCATATGCTTTTGCAGATAAGCATAAATAGCTACCGCACACTACGCCTTGACGCATGCCAACAAACGTAGCACGAATACTATGAAGTACTTATCTGAAATGACGGAGGGCTACGTAGGTTTTTAAGAAAACCATGAGCGTAATGAACATGATATTGTCGTAGAATCAGTGATTCTGAAAATGAGTGTTTTTTAGGTTTTTAATAGTTTTGCTAAAGAGGTAACTCCCGGTGAAGGGATCTCGGCTCTTTCCTTATCGAATAAGGTGCAGGATATTTCACAAATACCACTGTGCAAAGCAAAAACTATAGAAGCAATCAAAAGACAAACCGAGTTTGTTGCATCTGCTAGTTTTGCTAAAGAGGTCACTCCCGGTGAAGGGATATCGGCTCTTTACTTATCGAATAAGGTGATGGATATTCTACAAGGAATACTGCTATACAAGCAAAAACTAGAGCTACCTGTTTTCGAGACAAGTTTCTACAACATCTTTAGGTTTCTTTTAATTCATTAATCTCATTAATGAAGTCCCATTTATTATGCTTTTCAAGCATCACATATGAAACGAAAGCAACAATATATAATATATATCATATATATATATATATATAATATAAGCATTCATCTCAGAATATAATCAATGATCACATCACAGAATATCGCAGCAGAATAAAACATCAACATATGAAATATTGGATATACTAGGATTTCCGTGTTTTAAATTAAGCCAGTATAAAACATGGATTCCACGATCATGATGAATAGCCAAATCCACACCCCTAGACCCCTACGAGAGCGGCAAGCAACCCTACCAATTCTAGAGTTAGGAGACCCGGTCTCGACTCCTCGAGATGGTCTCCTACTGGACCCTAAAACCCGGTTACTTGTGCTCCCCACCTTGGGTCTATCCTAATACGGAAAAGTAAATAATATACAATGGTGACATCATCCTCAACTCGGATGTGCCTCAATAAAAGAATATTACATACAATGAATTTTACATGAATGAAAATGAAAAACTCTCATCTCACATAAAACCCCCGGCTATTCAAAACATGACAGTCCAATATAACATATCACAACAACACATAACATCACATGTCATCAACGTAAGTAAATATGCGTATCCCAATTATCGTTGACATATAGCAACGAAACTGGCGATATACCACATATTACACTTACGGTCGTAGAAAAGAAAGTGAAAAACTATAACAGTTGGAATCCGCAACCACCTTAGACATCATAAACCCAACTTATCACATACTTTAGATTTCATGCCTAACCAAATGAATATCTTAGACATCGCATGCCTAACAATTATAAACCTCGCATTTTAGTCTCGATACCGAAAACACTTTTCAATAACAAGTCGGGCAATTCAACAAGATTCCCGACAACCTGATCGAATGCTCGTCGGAAACTTTAGTAGATGGCCGCACCCCCCGATACCGTCGACGAAGTGCACTAAGGCGGGACACCGCTGCCGTGAGCACCCTAACGGATGCTTTTAGCGACGGGGTTCTCCTACAGTCACTTGGTCGGGGCTATGAGGCGTGGCTATCTATCAAGTTTACCCGGCGAGTATCCGCGTACGCTACATGATTGCGACGGACTTTTGATCACATTAAAATCCCGTGGCAACCGATCAAATGAGACCAAACTGCTAGATTTATAACATTCAAATTAGTTATCTCATAACTACTTGTGGATTCCAAATATTGTATCCCATCACATGATACCCGGACAACGTTAAACTTTTCGATCGATTCATCAAAATCCCACAATTTCCCGACAGCTCAACACTTGAGCACAGTTTTAGTAATACCCAGAATATCCCACTATACCTATGCACTAGCCGTAGAAGGGCAGACCTAAGCCTCACTCATGTCGCCATGGAACTACGGCAAACCCTAGGGTTTGACCGCGGTTCCGCGATCCAAAAAGTCGAGTTAGGGTTACATTCTTCTAGAGGGTTTATAGAATCATTTGCATGTTTTTCCGAATACGTTAAACTTGGAAAAATGGGTTTTTGACATTCGATCGA
This sequence comes from Agapanthus africanus, assembly GCA_030015575.1. Classification (NCBI taxonomy): domain Eukaryota; kingdom Viridiplantae; phylum Streptophyta; class Magnoliopsida; order Asparagales; family Amaryllidaceae; genus Agapanthus; species Agapanthus africanus. The sequence continues at coordinate 296,009,446 of JASDDO010000029.1, forward strand.
ACTTTTTAACTTTGCCTAAACAATATGTGAATAACCCAAAACAACGTTAAAACTATGAATACGAAACACTCTGAATTGCTTATAGTGTAAGTTCACATCACATGCAAAATTAGCAAAAACAAATAACACCTGAAACATCAAAACCAAGTCACTGGAACACAGTCAAAATTTCATAGGATTTTGCTCAGATTTGGCCGATATGTGGGTGTTGGTGGCCGGCCAAAATTTTTGAGAACGCCCTTAAATTTTGACCGTGTTCATGATATATCTCATACATCACTCTGTACTTGTTTAAAACCTTTTTTGAACAACTTTTAAAATCGACAGAAACTAGGGTTTTGCGTTGCAAGTTTCGGAGTTGTTTCGGTTTCATAATTCTAACAAAATCCGTATAAATTTCTAGCATGGCTCTGATACCACTGCAGGGTTACCCAGCACGGCAGCAAGGTTTCGGGAGGCATCGCCCATGCCATATTCAAAAATTTGCCGGTCTAGCAAACCCTAACTTTGAATCGTTAACTAGAAATCGACAGAATATAAAATGCAAACACTTTGCAAGTCTAGTGAGCAAGGAATACAACCTTTGTAGACCGGTCCTTCACTTCAATAACTCCGTGTAGCAGTCCCCTTCGCTGCGATCATGAACTCCGGACTCTAGAAAGAATCCCTTGAAGAAACGAACATGCTTGCTTCGAAGACTTCGAGGCCGAAGACGATCTACGTCGAGGAGACACTAACCCAAGCTATCTCTTCACTAATTATGGAATTAGTGAAGCAAACACCCTATACTAAATGGCAAGTAGTAGAGGATGATGAAGTAGGAAGTGGGTGTAAGTGCACGGCAGCGCCCCGGCCGTCTGAATGAGGACAAAATGCGGAAACAAAAACTTTTCTTTAAACAGAAACCGGCGCTACCGTGGACTATAAACACGGATCGGGCCATTAACCTAATGCTAGCTAACTAGAGAAAGGGTAGAGAGCTATACCGAGCGATCCGTGTCCTTCGGTCTTCGGCCTCCATCCCGATCTCCTCGCGGAATCTCCGGTCTTCATCTCCTCGTCGGAAAGGGCACCACACTGCCGATTCTTTTTACGGGCTGCCACCTCTGGACCGAGGCAACTCGGACATGAAGTTGATAAGTTGACGTATCCAAGATTGCTGTAGAATAGTATAGAACTCTATGTCTCATGGGGTTATAAGAAGTTGCCATTTGGAAGTGGGGAAGGAGATATACTTTGGAGATGAGCTAAGGGGTTTTTGTGCAAGCCAAAAGAGATGAAAAACCCTACACCAAATTTTGGACAGCCCCCACCAAGAATGGCTGGCCATGACATATGAAAGGGGAGAGAGGGAGTGGATCAATAATGCAAAAAGGAATGATGAGTGATGATGAGAAAATATGATCACAACCAAGTCTCCACTTCATTAACCATCTCATCTCAAAAGTCAAGTAATGATTAACCAAAAGAAGTCAAAGGATGGTAGTGTTGGAGATAGTGCCCTCAGAGTCAATTATTAGGTCACAGGTACGTGATTGCAATGATTGATGGAGGACCTATCCCGGTAGGACAGTCTTACTCGAGATGATAGTATGCTATCTGGTTTACCTTTATCATCGTGTACTGTTTTAAGTGACCTGACTCGTCGCTATTACACGTTGATAGAGCCCCTAGGATTCTTGCTTGACCACCAGCAGTATGAGGGCGATCATATAAGTGGGAGCTGGGGGTCTATAAGCATATCCTTAAAAGGTCCCTAGTCGTGAGAGTTTCGAGACAGGGCATCGATTCTCCATAGTAGACTAGTGTATACAGTCGAGACCCCGACGAGGGGCGGTGGCCGGTCTCACAAGCCACTGGTGTCAGTTGGATCACCTAAGATGTATACAGGTGCTCATTGGGTTATGAGTACACCAGACAGGACTCGCCGGGAACATGCCAGTTGGTCATATACCAGACGTCAGATGGCAGTTCCCTGGTGACATGTGTGCAGGTTAGTTCATCGACCTGGGGATCGTCATTTGTCTCGTGTGAGTTCCCACTGTACTTTGATTACTACCCTACCACGGCTCAAATGAGTCGTGCAAACAGGTTTTAGTTGGGTACAGTCCCGAGCCACATGGAGGCAGTGAGCGTATCTTCAGGGGTTCGTCTCTCCCGGTATTGGGGGTGAGGTCGTGCTGTGTCTAGGAGAGCCATTACACAAAGCCCTCGGCCGAGGCAAGGAGATTTACTGGTAGGTATTCCAGTAGTATCTCAGGGTGTTCTGGGCTACACTCCGACACGACTTGTACCGCTTTTGGGGGTCTGACTTTTACCAACCCCCTAGGCCCGCCATGCGATGCTCATAGACGAACGGACCGGACTGTACGGATATTGTCACTGACAGGCTCAGTAGGGTTGTCGGGCTGAGTTCGCTCACAGACATCCCTTTTAGTCAATACCTGGTAGCCCGTTACGTATTGGCTTATATCTCTGACGTGCTAGTGGTTAAATCCACAACCAAGGTGTTGACGAGTCTTTAGAGTCCCCCACATTCAGTTACTCAGCTTTCGGGCGAAAGGTTGTAGAGGCCGTATGGAGATATGGCAAGGTCCGATCAGATACGTGCGGTATTGCACGGATCAGGATCGGACAGTTTGTACTATAGGCCGTATGGATATATGGCAGGGTTCGATCAGATACGTGCGGTATTGCACTGATCAGGATCGAACGGATATTACTAGCCGGCTTTGGTTTAGGCCGGATCCTAGTATAGTACAGTGTAGATTTTGTCTCATTGCATTTGTATTTCGGTCGAAATACAGATGCGGGTGTGTATGCACAGTATCGGGGTTTTCCTGTAATTTATTACGGGACCAGTTTTCTGGAGTTGCCAGTTTTGCTTTCGTTTCGGCCGATTTCCTTTGTTTCGCTCATTGGCCGAAGTTTGGTGGAGGAGGGCTTATTTGCATTGTTGCAAATAAGTGGTTGTGGAGGGGGTCTTTGCATTTTTGTTGCATCATGATTATAGCCCCATCCCTTGACCTTGACTTCTTGACTTCCTCATGATGGCTTGACCTTTAAAGTCATCATGGTTGTTGATGATGGCATGACTTTTGGAGTGATGATTGTTGCTTTGAGTGTTGGATTTTCCTTACTATCATTTCTTTTGCATGATAGCTTTCCTCTCTCTCTCTTTGGTATTAGATGAGAATGGCTCCCATTTGATTTACTCTCCCACTCACTCCATTCTCTCCATTCACCTCTCATGGCCGGCCAAGCTTGGAGGAGGGGTTGCCCATTTTTGTAGTGGGGATTTTTGCTCTCTTGATGTTAGAAAAATCCCCAAGTTCCTCCACATTGTTCTTGTATCATCCCTCCACCTAAAATGGCATCTCCATGAACCCCAAAGTGAGACTTGAGTACTACGCATTCTACAGCAAATCTTGGGCACGTCGAGTAGCCGGCTTCGTGCCCGAGTTGCCTCGGCATTGAGGTGGGAGCCCGTAAAAGAAGTAGGCGATGTGGTGCACTTCCGGCGACGAGGAGGAGACGGGACATTCCGCAGGAGATCGGGACGATGACGAGAAGACCGTAGGACTTGGATCGTCGGTATATCTCTTTCCCATCTTGTAGATAGCTAGGACTAATTAATGGTTCGATCCGGGTATTAGTGCGCGGCGGTTTGCCAGTTCAAGTAAAAAATAAAAGTTTATCACCGCTTCCGCATTTGGCCGTCGGATTGACGGCCGGGGCGCCGCCGTGCACTTACAGGTAGAACCATCATGAAACAACTAATTACAAAAACAACCCTCCAAATTGCTAATTTGCACATTTGCAAATAAGCCCCCTTCCACCAATTTTCAGCCAATAAAAGAAACAAAGGAAAATGGCCGAAACGGAAAGCAAACTGGCAACTTCAAAAAATCGATCCCGTAATAAATTACAGGAAAACCCCGCGACTGTATATACATACCCGCATTTGTATTCCGACCGAATACAAATGCAATGAGACAAAATCTACACTGTACAATACTAGGATCCGGCTTAAACCAAAGCCCGCTAGTATTATCCGTCCGATCATGATCCGTGCAATACCGCACGTATATGATCGAATCCTACCATATTTCCATACGGCCTCTACAACGTTTCGCCCGAAACTTGAGAAACTGTCGGTGGGACTTTAAAGACTCGTCAATAGTTTGGCTGTGGATTTAACCACTGGCATGTCAGAGGTATTAGCCATACGTAACGAGCTACCAGGTATTGACCAAAAAGGAGGTCGATGAGCGAACTCATCCTGACACCCTACTGAGTATGTCAGTGACAATATCCGTACAGTCCGGTCCGTTCGTCTATGAGCATCGCATGGCGGGCCTAGGGGGTTGGTAAAAGTCAGACCCCCAAAAGCGGTACAAGTCGTGTCGGAGTGTAGTCCAGAACACCCTGAGATACTACTGGAATACCTACCAATAAATCTCCTGCCTTGGCCAAGGACTTCGTGTAATGGCTCTTCTAGACACAGCGCGACCTCACCCCCAACACCGGGAGAGACGAACCCCTGCAGATCCGCTCACTGCCTCCATGTGGCTCGGGACTGTACCCAACTAAAACCTGTTTGCACGACTCCTTTAAGCCGTGGTAGGGTAGTAATCAAAGTACAGTGGGAACTCACACGAGACAAATGACGATCTCAGGTCGATGAATTAACCTGTACATATGTCACCAGGGAACTGCTATCTGACGTATGGTATAATCCTAACTAGCATGTTCCCGGCGAGTCCTGTCCGGTGTACTCATAACCCAATGAGCACCTGTATACATCTTAGGTGAACCAACTGACACCAGTGGCTTGTGAGACCGGCCACCGCCCCTCGTCGGGGTCTCGACTGTATACACTAGTCTACTCTGGAGTATCGATGCCCTGTCTCGAAACTCCCACGACTAGGGACCTTTTAAAGGATGTGCTTATAGACCCAGCTCCCACGTATATAATCACCATCATACTGCTGGCCGTCAAGCAAGAATCCTAAGGGCTCTACCAACGTGCAATAGTGATCTATAATGTCACCTAATGCAGTACACAATGATAAAGATAAACCAGATAGCATACTATCATCTTGAGTAAGACTGTCCTACCGGCATAAGTCCTCCCTCAATCATTGCAATCGCGTGCCTGTGATCCAATAATTGACTCTGAGGGCACTATATCCAACAATCTCCCACTTGCACTCAAGGATAATTATTGTGATGTCGCATACTCACAGCCCGTGTGATACCGAACACCCAACTCCTCTACTAATCAGTCTCACAAAGCCCGTTTGAGAAACTATTGCGTTCGAGGAATAGCCTCAGTGAGTGGATCCGCCCTAATGTTTCTTTCTATGTCTCTCTTTATCTCAAGTTCGCGGAGAAAGCCATCTCCCGAAAAGAGCAATACCTGTCTTAGAATATGTCTGGATATCTGATGGGACCTAGTTCATAAATGAACTCAAAATCCAAACTTCTTAGACTGTATCAACAACTGAACTTAATCAGTATCCTGCGCCACACCTCCCTCAGTATCCTCTTGGACCACCTGTCCAAAATACTGCCCCTCGTAAGAGGGAAAACTATAAGTCTGACAGTCACTCTGTCATCCAGGTCACCTTGGAAGCCTGGAATGATAACTGTCTCCTGAAGGAGGATGCCGTTATCATATCTCTAGAATATCCACTTATGTTCTAAAACTACTTCCGATCGTTTCTCCAGGATTGGATCAATATCAACATATTGCACCTCGTGCAAAAACAACATATGGTGTGGTACTTGACATCTCATGATCAACTAAATTGCCTAAGCAAGTGATCTGCCAATCATGCACATCCCTATCCCCTTTAGTCTGTAAGACACCTTTAGAGAGGGTGACTCCATCACCTGCAGGTACACTATCATACCAGGAGTCGTCCATTCTAAAACACCTTTAGAATACTGTCTAAGTACCCAGATTGGGACTCTACGCAAATCTAGATCTAAAACCATAGATCTAGTAACAAGAATATCTGATATAATATTCATGTCCTATGTGGAGAAACCACTGTGTGACAACCAAAGTATATCCGATTGTAGTATAGGAATTGTTGGAGATAGTGCCCTCAAAGTCAATTATTGGATCGCAGGTACGTGATTACAATGATTGAGGCAGGACCTATACCGATATGACAGTCTTGCTCGAGATGATAGTTTGCTATCTGGTTTGTCTTTATCATCGTATACATGCTTTAGTTCACTATTGCATGATCACTGAGCCCATAGGATTCTTGCTTGACTACCAGCAGTATGATGGCGATCATATACGTGGAAGATGGGGTCTGTAAGCATATCCTTAAAGTGTTCCTGGTCGTGGGAGTTTCGAGACAGGGCATCGATACTCCAGAGTAGACTAGTGTATACAGTCGAGACCCCGACGAGGGGCGGTGGCCGGTCTCACAAGCCACTGGTGTCAGTTGGATTACCTAAGATGTATATAGGTGCTCATTGGGTTATGAGTACACCGGACAGGACTCGCTGGGAACATGCTAGTTGGTATTATACATATCGTCAGATAGCAGTTCCCTGGTGACATGTGTACAGGTTAGTTTGTCGACTTGAGATCGTCATTTGTCTCGTGTAAGTTCCCACTGTGCTTTGATTCCTACCCTACCACGCTCGAAGGAGTTGTGCAAACAGGTATTTTTTGGGTACAGTCCCGAGCCACATGGAGGCAGTGAGCGGATTGTCGGGGATTCGTCTCTCCTGGTATTGGGGGCTGATGTCGCACAGTGCACGGGTGTCCATCACTAGAAACCCTCGGCCGAGATAGTGGAGAATTACTGAACTAGAAACCTAAGATGTATTTTTTGGGTACGGTGCCGAGAAATCCTAAACTATATCGTTAACTAGAGATTAGGCGAAAACAAATGTAAGTAAACAACTTTACTCTAAAAGAACGGAAACACAACCTTTGTAGATCTGGTCCTCCACTTCCTTAGCTCCATGATGATGTCCCTCCACTGCGATCATCGGATCCTGGACTCTAGCGATGGTTTCGTCGAAGAAATGATCGGGCTAGGTCGTCAACTTCGATGCCGAAGATGATCTATGTCGAGGCAACTCAAGATCAAGCTCCAACTTCACCAAGTCATGAAACTTGTGAAGAAAACACCCTATACTACATGGAAAGTGGTAGAGGATGAAGAAATAGGAAGTGGGTTCACTTTGGATTTGGGTTTCTCACTTGGATTTGATCATTTAGAATTTTCAAGCAAAGGTTCTCTTTTTCTCTTCATGAAGAAGATGAAGAAGAAGAATGAAAAAAGAATTAATTCCAAAAAGAAAATCTAAGTGATTCTTATCATTTTGCAACCATGGTTGAATGTAGAGAATAAACTAGGGTTAGGTGAATGGTTAGGTTAAGAATAAAACGAAAGGCTTAGACTTAGTCAAAGGTGCTTTGAAGCTTCATGAAGCTTCAAGCCAAAGTGAGAAAAGCCACCACCTTTTGCTTTTGTTTCTTGCCAAAAGTAAATAAATGAAATAAATAAATAAGTCAAATGAAACCCTAACCATTAACCAAACATGGTTTAATTCAAACATACACCCAAGTTTGCATGTATCATCAAACATGATACAATCTTGTGCACAAAAATATATCACATATACAATGTGCACTAACAAGTGAGAAAAATATCTTAAGTGAACCAATATTAGTTAATGTAAAGTAATATATCAAATATATAATTATACATTAAATTATTAAATCAACACTAGATTTAACGATCCGGTCATATCGCATATGATCGACTAATATCCAATGTATCGTCTTATCGAATCAATCCTTGATTCGATAACAAGGTTATATCGCATACAACCAATCGATACATTCATCGCGAGAATGGAATACGGTATCACATACACGCATTATTCTTGGTCCCGCACATATCTCATATGCGCTCCCATTTCGTTTTGCTTGAGCCAGGAAACCTCTGTGTAGGACACTGAAGACTCGTCAATACGCCGGCAGCAGGTGATGATCATATCAAACACCTACAAGCCGCAAGCGGTCTGCTAAACGTAACGGCTACCCGGATATTGAGCGATCAGAAGATCGACGAGCAAGCCCGCTCACACTCCTGTGAATCCAACCAGTAACACTTACCGTACAGTCCGGTCTGTTCGTCTGATATGTCGCATATCTCGCCTAGGGGTGGTAAACATCAGACCCCAGAGAACTGCCATCTGACGTAAGGTATAATACCATCTGGGAGTTCTCGGCGAGTCCGTCCAGTGTACCCAGTCTCCACTGAGCACCCGTATATCATCTCTGATGTCAAACACCAATGGATATGGGATCATCCATCGCCCATCTGTATGGGTCGAGAAGGTATACGCTAGTCTACTCTGGTATATCGATGCCCCGTCTCGATACACCCACGACTAGGGACCTTGAAGGATGTACTTATGGACTACCATGTCCCCACTAGTATGATCTGCATCATAGTCCAGGTAGTCAAGTACACATCCCAAGGGCTTTACCAACATGTAACAGAGAGACAATCAGTGTACACGTTAAGGTAAAGAGCAACCAGATAGCTTACTATCATGTCGAGCAAGAAAGTCCTCCCTATATATGTCCCAGCATCCACTACAATATACATCCTATGCACAGTAATGGCCTCTAGGGCATACATATAACTAACAACTTGCCGCACCCGTAGGGGTCTAGGTTTCATTGCACAGGCTATCCACACGACCAAGGGAACGTCGGGTTTCAGTAGCGGCTCTGTGAAACCCGGGGATTCCAGATTATCTGTATTGTTCTGTGATGCTTATTGCTTTTCTGTAATGTTGCATATTATCACGCCTGGAGCGATTATTGTATATTGGTATATATACTATTAGATGTTGTATATGTTTTACACCCGCGCTAGTCCAGCCCCCGCTCTGTCGTTAGTTAAGTAACCTAACGGGTGATGACGGGACCCAGTGACGAATGCGGATGGCATATACGTACATTTTATTTTCGTTCTTTTCTGGTGTGATTGATTGATGGAACTGCATTGATTCTTATCAATGCAATGATAAAACAAACCTATATTTGATGTTGTTGGAACAAATTTTAAAAAGTGTTATTACAAAGACGTTTCCTTTTGTTTTGCATAGTGATATTCAGTTAGAATTTCCTGCACCTCATTCGACGAGGCAAGGGCCGAGATCCCTTCACCGGGAGTTACCCCTTAGGCAGAAGTTTATGTCAGGGTAATAACTTCAATATAGTCGATTACAAGTTGCTTTGCATCGTGGTATTCAGTTGGAATATCCTGCACCTCATTCCACGATGAAAGAGCCGAGATCTCTTCACCGGGAGTGACCTCTTTAGCAAAATGTTTTCGCCACTATATTTTATAAAAGGCTGTCAGTTTCCTTCAACGAGATCAAGCTCATTACGTTAAAGGTTTTTCGCCAAAAACCAGCCGTAGCCCTCCGTCATTTCTTTTGGGTATTCAGTAGTATTCAAGCTATGCATGCTTGGCCCTTAGTCAAGGCATAGTGTTAGGTAGCTGCTGGGTATTCATTTGTTGCATAGATAGATGAGTTGGTTTGGGACAGTCGTTCTGTCATACTTGGCCCTTAGTCAAGGGCATGTGCGGGTGGGTTCAAATTGACCTGGATAGTGACGGGTAGAACTTGGCATGTGACTTATGACATACTTGGCCCTTAGCCAAGGTTATAAGAGCATGGGGCAAAAATCACATCGGGAGTTTCAAATATACAGGAAACTTGTCAGGCATGCGCATACCTTCTGGAGTGTGATAACTTGAGTGGCTTCCATCAAGTTATCATGCGATGATAGTTGGATCTCGATTCTCACTGATGAGTTAGTTTACTCTTCGGGTGATCCCGACTAATTCTTCTTTGAGGTTTGGAGGAGAATTTGAGATTACAGTGGGAGGTTTCCTGGTTAGATAAAGTGATAACCATTCTGATCTAGGTTAGAGTGCACGCAGAGTGTTTCTTTTCTCTCTCTCTCTCTTTGGCAGGGATCATTGACCGACCCTAGACTTTGACTCAGTGACCAAGTTGACCGAACTTTCTTAAAATACTGACTTTTGGATTGTCTGAGTTGCATAAGTCATTGCCGCTCCTTCTTTTACCCTTTGTATTTCTCAGAACACCCCGTATTATTACGGATATCCACTTCCATTGGATAGATCCATCGTATGGTTATATACGAACTCGAAGGTACTACTTCAAGGATGGATCCAGGTTCAGGAGAAATAGAATTGGTTTATTCAGTTGTCTTTTATTATCACATTCTCTCAGGTTGCGAGGGCTCCTTAGTTTAGGAGAGTACACCTATTACGCTTATTGGATAGTCTTATTCCAAACCATAGGCTGGTGCCGAAAGGTAGGGAATGAAGAAAACCAATTAGCCTAAGTAGGGTGTACAGAAGGTAATATATAAAGACAAAATAAAGGGATTAGAAAGAGGGCAAAGTAAATTGCGACTGTTATCATTCACGACCAAACCGCGTACTTCATCGCCACTCCTATTTCACCTTTGCTTTTTCCCCAGTTCGGAAGAAATAGAATAAGGTATTATTCAGTTGTTTTTTATCATCACCTTCTCTCAAGTTGCGAGTACTCCTAGGATTAGGAGAGTACACCTATTATGCTTACTGGATAGTCTTCTTCCAAACCATAGGCTGGTGCCGAACGGTAGGGAAGGAAGAAAACCATTTAGCCTAACGAAGGTGTACAGAAGGTAACGACTAAAGACAAATAAAGGGATTTGGAGAGATGGCAAAGATATATACGGTTAAAGTCATGAAAAGGATTATGGAAGAGGCATTACTAGGAATACCAGGATACCCCTACGAGACATTTTAATGTTTCAGTTACACTGTGCATTGTTAAAAAGAAAACCGATTTCCCGATTAGATGCTTACTCCAGGGTATGAATTTACCAGGTGAGTTTCTCACATCTGTATGGATTTACAAATGATGAGAGGGAGTAAGTTATTAGGAATTAGGTGATCGTCCTCATTATATCGGAATTCATTGTAATTGGTGATATTTGAGGAAATCGCCTGGGTACAGTTTTCAACCTACGACGCACAGGTTATGAGTTATTCAACTCAGAGGACTTATACAGAGTATTGTATGTTGTCCAGTGTCCGTCAGGATAAAGGGGAGGTCCTCGTACTATGTTCTGTTTACTTATGACTTCTCTAGTTTTTAGACAAGTGTTTCGTAGAAATACAATGTCTAAGTTTTGAGAAGTTGTGGGTATAAGAATAACGTAGAGAACCAGGTATCACAAGTATCAGGATTCTTCAAAGAGATCGAAGATGTAGATTCTTGTGATAGTATTCAGATGATAGTAATGGTTTTGAGAAACTTGTTTCTCTTTCAGGTTACTCATAATTGGATGGATTCCTAAGTTGAGTAATGCTGATTAGCCTCTCTTCATTAAAGTTGATATGCACTGGAGACAGCGGCATGTTTTGAATCTGGTTCCAATTAAATTAGTGCCTCTGTTTCTATATTGGATATAGAATGGTTCATATCTTAACGATGTTAAGGTAAGGGGAGTTGTCCAGCTTATGCTTAAAACCAGACACTGGATAACTCAAGGCACGTTTCTGTAATGGCAGTTTGTGGGTTAACCCTGGCTTTGATGAGGGTTGACATTTCTACCATCTGGAAGATCAATAGTGATATTGTTCTTGACTCACCACAGTTTTATTAAAAATGGATTTTTTTTCAGAAAACAGCAGTGGGAGTATGGTAGAACAGGAAGAGATTCCAGAACCGCAAACGATTACGGAAAATTTAATAGGACCTATATATTCAATCAGGTCTGATATTCCATTAGCCACTCCGCAGATATGGTGGGTAACCTCAGACACCCGAGAGGTACTCAGGTAGCCTCAAGGATGGTGACAGGAAGGTTCTTGTTTACCCAGACTTGACACTACTGTTGTTCCAGACTATGAGACCCGGCAGGAGGAAATATATAGCGTCGTTCTAAACATGCTTTAGAAGTGTACATAGATATTATTCTGCCAGAGGGTTGTCGTAGTCAGTGGGAGCAGCGGAAGCATAGTGGGTAGCTTATGTCTATTTATAGACTTGAGCAGTTATAGCGGAGATAGATCATCCATTTTTGATGAGACAGTCATGGCTTTGACTTCATCAGAATAGGGGATGGATCTGTTAAGAAGGTAGTAGGGTGTGATGTCCTGGTATATGGATGACACACACAGAGGAGGAAGCAAAATTCCTATACTACGATCGGTTGTACTGTGGTCGTCACACAGTTGTTTCTCCAGACAGGATATGGATATAATATCAGACATTCTGGTTACTAGATCTATGGTTTTAGATCTAGATTTGGGTAGTTTCCCAATATGGGTACTTTGACAGTATTCTAATAGTATTTTAGAATAGATGACTCCTGGCATGGTGGTGTACCTGCAGGTGATGGAGTCACCCTCTTTAAAGGTGTCTTATAGACTAAAAGGGAGAGGGATGTGCATGATTGGCAGATCACTTGCTTAGGCAATTGAGTCAATCGTGAGATGTCAAGTACCATACCAGATGTTGTTTTTGCACTAGATGCAATAAGCTTATATTAATCCAATCCTAAGAAACATAAGGAAGCGATTTTAGAACATAAGTGCATGTTCTATGGATTTGATGACGGCAGCCTCCTTCGGGATCATTCCAGGCTTCAAAGGTGACATGGATGACAGAGTGATTGTCAGAGTTATAGTTTTCCCTCTGACGAGGGACAGTATTATGGACAGGTGGTCCAAGAGGATACTATGGGAGGCTTGGTGCTGGATACTGATTAGGTTCAGTTATCGATACAGTCTAAGAAGTTTGGATTTGGAGTTCATTTATGAACTAGGTCCCATCAGATATTTAGACATATTCTAAGACAGGTATTACTCGATTCGGTAGATGGCTTTCTCCGCGAATTTAAGACATAGAGAGGTATAGAAAGAAACATCAGGGCGGATCCACTCACTGAGGCTATTTCTCGAACACAAGAGTTTTACAAACTAGCTTTGTGAAACTGATTAGTAGAGGAGTTGGATGTTCGGTATCACACGGGCTGTGAGTATGCGATATCGCAATAATTAGCCTTAAGTGCAAGTGGGAGATTGTTGGAGATAGTGCCCTCAAAGTCAATTATTGGATCGCAGGTACGTGATTACAATGATTGAGGCAGGACCTATACCGATATGACAGTCTTGCTCGAGATGATAGTTTGCTATCTGGTTTGTCTTTATCATCGTATACATGCTTTAGTTCACTATTGCATGATCATAGAGCCCATAGGATTCTTGCTTGACTACCAGCAGTATGATGGCGATCATATACGTGGAAGCTGGGGTCTGTAAGCACATCCTTAAAGTGTCCCTAGTCGTGGGAGTTTCGAGACAGGGCATCGATACTCCAGAGTAGACTAGTGTATACAGTCGAGACCCCGACGAGGGGCGGTGGCCGGTCTCACAAGCCACTGGTGTCAGTTGGATTACCTAAGATGTATACAGGTGCTCATTGGGTTATGAGTACACCGGACAGGACTCGCCGGGAACATGCTAGTTGGTATTATACATATCGTCAGATAGCAGTTCCCTGGTGACATGTGTACAGGTTAGTTTGTCGACCTGAGATCGTCATTTGTCTCGTGTGAGTTCCCACTGTGCTTTGATTCCTACCCTACCACACTCAAAGGAGTTGTGCAAACAGGTATTTTTTGGGTACAGTCCCGAGCCACATGGAGGCAGTGAGCGGATCGTCGGGGATTCGTCTCTCCCGGTATTGGGGGTTAATGTCGCACAGTGCACGGGCGGCCATCACTAGAAACCCTCGGCCGAGATAGTGGAGAATTACTGATTTGGATCAGTAGTTTCTCAGGTGGTGATGGGCTTCATACCGACACGATTTATCGCGTTGTTAGGGGTCTGACTTTATCCACCCCCCTAGACTCGATATGCGATACTCTTTAGACGAACGAACCGGACTGTATATACATTGTCACTGTCAGGCTCAGTAGGGTTTATAGATGAGTTCGCTCGTCAGCTTCCCTTCCAATCAATACATAGGCAAACCGTTACGTACAGCTAGTACCTCTGACGTGCTAGTGGTTATACCCAGTGCCAGTGTGTTGATGAGTCATTAGAGTCCCCCACAAACACTTTTCCAAGTTCGGACGAAACGTTGTAGAGGCCTTATGGTTTTATGGCAGGGTTCGGAAAATGCACGTGCGTTTTCGCACGTGTCGTTTTTCGGGCAGATAATACTGGTCGGCTTTGGTATAAGCCGGATCCGAGTATTATACTGTGTAGATATAATATCTTTGTCTCAGTTTCATTTGTATTCGGTCGTAATACAAATGCGGGTATGTTTATACTGTTACGGGGTTATCCTGAAATTCGTTTCAGGATCACTTTTGGAAGTTGCCAGTTTCCAGTTTTCTATCAGCCGTATTTAACATTCGGTTAAATGCGGATTTGTCTTTTCGTCTTGAGGGTGAGTCATCGTGTGTGGAAGCTTCAAGATTAGTGACTAGGTTAGTGACTCATTCTTTAGCATTAATGAGTTGATGACTAGGCTTCATGATTCATGCTTTTACATTTAATGTCTTTTGATGATTCATTCTTTCATTAATTGTGTTGATAACTATCATATTGTTATGGTCACCACTTGAAGCTCCTACACTCACCCTCTCCTTGTTATAAGTGGCCGGCCCCTTCTTCAAGGATGATGATGGATTGATTTTGTGAGAAAAAGATACAAGAAATTTAGTTCATGGAAATTTCATAGCCCAATTTCCATTTACCCGATTCCAATTGGCAACTTCATTAACCGTTCGTCCATAGCCTTGGACGTAACGAGACAAAGTGTTCTACTCATTCTCTACTTCATCTCGGTCGTCTCTTTTAGAAAACTTGACGACCGAGTTGCCTCGGTTCAGAGGCGGGAGCCCGTTTAAAGATCCGTCGACGTGGTGCCACCTGGACGACGAGATTGGAGATTCAGGAGATCGGAGCAGCCGCAACAAGCGTGGGATGATGGTTGAAGACTGAAGGACTCGGATCATTCGGTATAACGTTTCTACCCACTTTGTAGTTAGTTAGTTTAGCTTTAATGGCATATCCGGGTTACGGTACGCGATAGCGCCAGTTTGTAAAAAGTTTTTGTTCCGCATTTGGCGTCTGTTAGACGGCCGGGGCGCTACCGTGGACTTACAGTGGTATCAGAGCCTCACCATTAAGCTATACTAACTTGTGCTAACGCTTTTAAAATATCGATCGAACGGATTTTCGAAAACTACATTTTTTCTGTACGAAGTTTCTGTTGATTTTAAATCAAGTCTAAAAATTATTTTGAGCACTTCAGAAAATAGAGCAGGCTTTTTGAAGCACACTGTTCAAATTTGGAGCAGTGTTCTTACAGAAGCGCCGCGGATCCACGGTCAAACCTAGGGTTTGACCACGCATCCGCGGCCATTCTATAAGAACACGTGACCAAATTTTAACTGTAGCTTCTATATAGGAAAATGTGGTTTTTGGTATATTTCTTTTGGGCCCAGTTTTGGTTACTGTACAGCAGATGTTTGTGGGGCCCACTTCGGGAAATTTCGTCGATCGAAATTTAAAAGTGTTAGTTTACAGCACTTACTTTATATCTCCGACCGGGAATGTCATTTGATCGGTAAACTGCGTCTGATTGCTATAGTTCTTTTAGACGGGTTTGCGAACGTGACATTCGCGTTGATGTTCTGTGTTGTGCTGTGATGTTGCGGATATGTCGTGGTGGATAGCAATGTGCTATGATAGTGTAGTTTGGATTTATTTGTATATTTGATATTGCGGGGCGAGCGTCCAACATGTGGACTGCCGTCACTGCCTGTTGTATAATATTCTTTTTGGGACACGACCGGGTTGAGGTCGATGTACCTGTTGTACATATTTTTATTTCTGTACTGGGTTTATCCCGCGAAGAAGTGCACGGATAGCCAGGTTCTGGAGGGCAACGGGTCCGTATCTCATGGCTTTGAGAGGCAGAGGGACTTTACTCTAGAATTGGCAGACTATTCGCCGCACTTATAGGGGGTACAGGTTGACCCAATGAGGGGTGCTCAATTTACCAGATTCCGTGAAGTGCCGGGTGTTCCATTCACTATGCTGTGGGGGACTACCTCGCTTCAGGTTTTGGCGGGTAACTTGTGTAGGGTTCCTAGGCACACCCATGAGGTTCCACAACTGATCAACCATGGCAAAATTAAAATTTTACGGTGCCGAGAAACCCTAAACTAGATCGTTAACTAGAGATTAAGCGAAAACAAATGCAAGTAAACAACTTTACTCTAAAAGAACGGAAATACAACCTTTGTAGATCCGGTCCTCCACTTCCTTAGCTCCATGATGATGTCCCTCCGCTGCGATCATCGGATCCTGGACTCTAGCGATGGTTTCGTCGAAGAAATGATCGGGCTAGGTCGTCGACTTCGATGCCGAAGATGATCTACGTCGAGGCAACTCAAGATCAAGCTCCAACTTCACCAAGTCATGAAGCTTGTGAAGAAAACACCCTATACTACATGGCAAGTGGTAGAGGATGAAGAAATAGGAAGTGGGTTCACTTTGGATTTGGATTTCTCACTTGGATTTGATCACTTAGAATTTTCAAGCAAAGGTTCTCTTTTTCTCTTCATGAAGAAGATGAAGAAGAAGAATGAAAAAAGAATTAATTCCAAAAAGAAAATCTAAGTGATTCTTATCATTTTGCAACCATGGTTGAATGTAGAGAATAAACTAGGGTTAGGTTAAGAATAAAACGAAAGGCTTAGACTTAGTCAAAGGTGCTTTGAAGCTTCATGAAGCTTCAAGCCAAAGTGAGAAAAGCCACCATCTTTTGCTTTTGTTTCTTGCCAAAAGTAAATAAATGAAATAAATAAATAAGTCAAATGAAACCCTAACCATTAACCAAACATGATTTAATTCAAACATACACCCAAGTTTGCATGTATCATCAAACATGATACAATCTTGTGCACAAAAATATATCACATATACAATGTGCACTAATAAGTGAGAAAAATATCTTAAGTGAACCAATATTAGTTAATGTAAAGTAATATATCAAATATATAACTATACATTAAATTATTAAATCAACACTTGATTTAACGATCCGGTCATATCGCATATGACCGACTAATATCCAATGTATCGTCTTATCGAATCAATCCTTGATTCGATAATAAGGTTATATCGCATACAACCAATCGATACATTCATCGCGAGAATGGAATATGGTATCACATTCACGCATTATTCTCGGTCCCGCACATATCTCATATGCGCTCCCATTTCATTTTGCTTGAGCCAGGAAACCTCTGTGTAGGACTCTAAAGACTAGTCAATACGCCGGCAGCAGGTGATGATCATATCAAACACCCACAAGCCGCAAGCGGTCTGCTAAACGTAACGGCCACCCGGGTATTGAGCGATCAGAAGATCGACGAGCAAGCCCGCTCACACTCCTGTGAATCCAACCAGTAACACTTACCGTACAGTCCGGTCTGTTCGTCTGATATGTCGCATATCTCGCTTAGGGGTGGTAAACGTCAGACCCCAGTAGCTCGATAAGTCGTGTCGATATGAGGTCTATAACAGTTCGAGAAACTACTGGTAACACTTACCAGTAAATCTCAGCAATCCTGGCCAGGGATTTCCGGTTATAGCCAATCGAACACAGCGCAACATCAACTCCCTATACCGGGAGAGACGAATCCCCTCCTATCGCTCATTGCCTCAATGTAATTCGGGACTGTACCCAAAAACCACCGTTTTGCACGCCCTCTTGGACGTGGTAAGGTGGAAATCGAAGCACAGTGGGAATCACACATGACTCTATGACGATCTCGGGTCTACAGACTAACCTGTACCAGTGTCACCAGAGAACTGGCATCTGACGTAAGGTATAATACCATCTGGGAGTTCTCGGCGAGTCCGTCCAGTGTACCCAGTCTCCACTGAGCACCCGTATATCATCTCTGATGTCAAACACCAATGGATATGGGATCATCCATCGCCCATCTGTATGGGTCGAGAAGGTATACGCTAGTCTACTCTGGTATATCGATACCCCGTCTCGTTTCACCCACGACTAGGGACCTTGAAGGATGTACTTATGGACTACCATGTCCCCACTAGTATGATCTGCATCATAGTCCAGGTAGTCAAGTACACATCCTAAGGGCTTTACCAACATGTAACAGAGAGACAATCAGTGTACACGTTAAGGTAAAGAGCAACCAGATAGCTTACTATCATGTCGAGCAAGAAAGTCCTCCCTATATATGTCCCAGCATCCACTACAATATACATCCTATGCACAGTAATGGCCTCTAGGGCATATATATAACTAACAACTTGCCGCACCCGTAGGGGTCTAGGTTTCATTGCACAGGCTATCCATACGACCAGGGGAACGTCGGGTTTCAGTAGCGGCTCTATGAAACCCGGGGATTCCAGATTATCTGTATTGTTCTGTGATGCTTATTGCTTTTCTGTAATGTTGCATATTATCACGCCTGGAGCGATTATTGTATATTGGTATATATACTATTAGAAATTGTATATGTTTTACACCCGCGCTAGTCCAGCCCCCGCTCTGTCGTTAGTTAAGTAACCTAACGGGTGATGACGGGACCCAGTGACGAATGCGGATGGCATATACGTACATTTTATTTTCGTTCTTTTCTGGTGTGATTGATTGATGGGACTGCATTGATTCTTATCAATGCAATGATAAAACAAACCTATATTTGATGTTGTTGGAATAAATTTTAAAAAGTGTTATTACAAAGACGTTTTCTTTTGTTTTGCATAGTGATATTCAGTTAGAATATCCTGCACCTCATTCGACGAGGCAAGGGCCGAGATCCCTTCACCGGGAGTGACCCCTTGGGCAGAAGTTTATGTCAGGGTAATAACTTCAATATAGTCGATTACAAGTTGCTTTGCATCGTGGTATTCAGTTGGAATATCCTGCACCTCATTCCACGATGAAAGAGCCGAGATCCCTTCACCGGGAGTGACCTCTTTAGCAAAACGTTTTCGCCACTATATTTTATAAAAAGCTATCAGTTTCCTTCAACGAGATCAAGCTCATTACGTTAAAGGTTTTTCGCCAAAAACCAGCCGTAGCCCTCCGTCATTTCTTTTGGGTATTCAGTAGTATTCAAGCTATGCATGCTTGGCCCTTAGTCAAGGTATAGTGTTAGGTAGCTGCTGGGTTTTCATTTGTTGCATAGATAGATGAGTTGGTTTGGGACATTCGTTCTGTCATACTTGGCCCTTAGTCAAGGGCATATGCGGGTGGGTTCAAATTGACCTGGATAGTGATGGGTAGAACTTGGCATGTGACTTATGACATACTTGGCCCTTAGCCAAGGTCATAAGAGCATGGGGCAAAAATCACATCGGGAGTTTCAAATATACAGGAAACTTGCCAGGCATGCGCATACCTTCTGGAGTGTGATAACTTGAGTGGCTTCCATCAAGTTATCATGCGATGATACTTGGATCCCGATTCTCACTGATAAGTTAGTTTACTCTTCGGGTGATCCCGACTAATTCTTCTTTCAGGTTTGGAGGAGAATTTGATATTACAGTGGGTGGTTTCCTGATTAGATAAAGTGATAACCATTCTGATCTAGGTTAGAGTGCACACAGAGTGTTTCTTTTATCTCTCTCTCTCTCTTTGGCAGCGACCATTGACCGACCCTAGACTTTGACTCAGTAACCAAGTTGACCGAACCTTCTTAAAATACTGACTTTTGGATTGTCTGAGTTGCATAAGTCATTGCTGCTCCTTCTTTTACCCTTTGTATTTCTCAGAACACCCCGTATTATTACGGATATCCACTTCCATTGGATAGATCCATCGTATGGTTATATACGAACTCGAAGGTACTACTTCGAGGATGGATCCAGGTTCAGGAGAAATAGAATTGGTTTATTCAGTTGTCTTTTATTATCACCTTCTCTCAGGTTACGAGGGCTCCTTAGTTTATGAGAGTACACCTATTACGCTTATTGGATAGTCTTATTCCAAACCATAGGCTGGTGCCGAAAGGTAGGGAATGAAGAAAACCAATTAGCCTAAGTAGGGTGTACAGAAGGTAATATATAAAGACAAAATAAAGGGATTAGAAAGAGGGCAAAGTAAATTGCGACTGTTATCATTCACGACCAAACCGCGTACTTCATCGCCACTCCTATTTCACCTTTGCTTTTTCCCCAGTTCGGAAGAAATAGAATAAGGTATTATTCAGTTGTTTTTTATCATCACCTTCTCTCAAGTTGCGAGTACTCCTAGGATTAGGAGAGTACACCTATTATGCTTACTGGATAGTCTTCTTCCAAACCATAGGCTGGTGCCGAACGGTAGGGAAGGAAGAAAACCATTTAGCCTGACGAAGGTGTACAGAAGGTAACGACTAAAGACAAATAAAGGGATTTGGAGAGATGGCAAAGATATATACGGTTAAAGTCATGAAAAGGATTATGGAAGAGGCATTACTAGGAATACCAGGATACCCCTACGAGACATTTTAATGTTTCAGTTACACTGTGCATTGTTAAAAAGAAAACCGATTTCCCGATTAGATGCTTACTCCAGGGTATGAATTTACCAGGTGAGTTTCTCACATCTGTATGGATTTACAAATGATGAGAGGGAGTAAGTTATTAGGAATTAGGTGATCGTCCTCATTATATCGGAATTCATTGTAATTGGTGATATTTGAGGAAATCGCCTGGGTACAGTTTTCAACCTACGATGCACAGGTTATGAGTTATTCAACTCAGAGGACTTATACAGAGTATTGTATGTTGTCCAGTGTCCGTCAGGATAAAGGGGAGGTCCTCGTACTATGTTCTGTTTACTTATGACTTCTCTAGTTTTTAGACAAGTGTTTCGTAGAAATACAATGTCTAAGTTTTGAGAAGTTGTGGGTATAAGAATAACGTAGAGAACCAGGTATCACAAGTATCAGGATTCTTCAAAGAGATCGAAGATGTAGATTCTTGTGATAGTATTCAGATGATAGTAATGGTTTTGAGAAACTTGTTTCTCTTTCAGGTTACTCATAATTGGATGGATTCCTAAGTTGAGTAATGCTGATTAGCCTCTCTTCATTAAAGTTGATATGCACTGGAGACAGCGGCATGTTTTGAATCTGGTTCCAATTAAATTAGTGCCTCTGTTTCTATATTGGATATAGAATGGTTCATATCTTAACGATGTTAAGGTAAGGGGAGTTGTCCAGCTTATGCTTAAAACCAGACACTGGATAACTCAAGGCACGTTTCTGTAATGGCAGTTTGTGGGTTAACCCTGGCTTTGATGAGGGTTGACATTTCTACCATCTGGAAGATCAATAGTGATATTGTTCTTGACTCACCACAGTTTTATTAAAAATGGATTTTTTTCAGAAAACAGCAGTGGGAGTATGGTAGAACTGGAAGAGATTCCAGAACCGCAAACGATTACGGAAAATTTAATAGGACCTATATATTCAATCAGGTTTGATATTCCATTAGCCACTCCGCAGATATGGTGGGTAACCTCAGACACCCGAGAGGTACTCAGGTAGCCTCAAGGACGGTGACAGGGAGGTTCTTGTTTACCCAGACTTGACACTACTGTTGTTCCAGACTATGAAACCCGGCAGGAGGAAATATATAGCGTCGTTCTAAACATGCTTTAGAAGTGTACGTAGATATTATTCTGCCAGAGGGTTGTCGTAGTCAGTGGGAGCAGCGGAAGCATAGTGGGTAGCTTATGTCTATTTATAGACTTGAGCAGTTATAGCGGAGATAGATCATCCATTTTTGATGAGACAGTCATGGCTTTGACTTCATCAGAATAGGGGATGGATCTGTTAAGAAGGTAGTAGGGTGTGATGTCCTGGTATATGGATGACACACACAGAGGAGGAAGCAAAATTCCTATACTACGATCGGTTGTACTGTGGTCGTCACACAGTTGTTTCTCCAGACAGGATATGGATATAATATCAGACATTCTGGTTACTAGATCTATGGTTTTAGATCTAGATTTGGGTAGTTTCCCAATATGGGTACTTTGACAGTATTCTAATAGTATTTTAGAATAGATGACTCCTGGCATGGTGGTGTACCTGCAGGTGATGGAGTCACCCTCTTTAAAGGTGTCTTATAGACTAAAAGGGAGAGGGATGTGCATGATTGGCAGATCACTTGCTTAGGCAATTGAGTCAATCGTGAGATGTCAAGTACCATACCAGATGTTGTTTTTGCACTAGATGCAATAAGCTTATATTAATCCAATCCTGAAGAAACATAAGGAAGCGATTTTAGAACATAAGTGCATGTTATATGGATTTGATGACGGCAGCCTCCTTCGGGAGACGGTTATCATTCCAGGCTTCAAAGGTGACATGGATGACAGAGTGATTGTCAGAGTTATAGTTTTCCCTCTGACGAGGGACAGTATTATGGACAGGTGGTCCAAGAGGATACTGTGGGAGGCTTGGTGCTGGATACTGATTAGGTTCAGTTATCGATACAGTCTAAGAAGTTTGGATTTGGAGTTCATTTATGAACTAGGTCCCATCAGATATTCAGACATATTCTAAGACAGGTATTACTCGATTCGGTAGATGGCTTTCTCCGCGAATTTAAGATATAGAGAGGTATAGAAAGAAACATCAGGGCGGATCCACTCACTGAGGCTATTTCTCGAACACAAGAGTTTTACAAACTAGCTTTGTGAAACTGATTAGTAGAGGAGTTGGATGTTCGGTATCACACGGGCTGTGAGTATGCGATATCGCAATAATTAGCCTTAAGTGCAAGTGGGAGATTGTTGGAGATAGTGCCCTCAAAGTCAATTATTGGATCGCAGGTACGTGATTACAATGATTGAGGCAGGACCTATACCGATATGACAGTCTTGCTCGAGATGATAGTTTGCTATCTGGTTTGTCTTTATCATCGTATACATGCTTTAGTTCACTATTGCATGATCATAGAGCCCATAGGATTCTTGCTTGACTACCAGCAGTATGATGGAGATCATATACGTGGAAGCTGGGGTCTGTAAGCACATCCTTAAAGTGTCCCTAGTCGTGGGAGTTTCGAGACAGGGCATCGATACTCCAGAGTAGACTAGTGTATACAGTCGAGACCCCGACGAGGGGCGGTGGCCGGTCTCACAAGCCACTGGTGTCAGTTGGATTACCTAAGATGTATACAGGTGCTCATTGGGTTATGAGTACACCGGACAGGACTCGCCGGGAACATGCTAGTTGGTATTATACATATCGTCAGATAGCAGTTCCCTGGTGACATGTGTACAGGTTAGTTTGTCGACCTGAGATCGTCATTTGTCTCGTGTGAGTTCCCACTGTGCTTTGATTCCTACCCTACCACACTTAAAGGAGTTGTGCAAACAGGTATTTTTTGGGTACAGTCTCGAGCCACATGGAGGCAGTGAGCGGATCGTCGGGGATTCGTCTCTCCCGGTATTGGCGGTTGATGTCGCACAGTGCACGGGCGGCCATCACTAGAAACCCTCGGCCGAGATAGTGGAGAATTGCTGATTTGGATCAGTAGTTTCTCAGGTGGTGATGGGCTTCATACCGACACGATTTATCGCGTTGTTAGGGGTCTGACTTTATCCACCCCCCTAGACTCGATATGCGATACTCTTTAGACGAACGGACCAGACTGTATATACATTGTCACTGTCAGGCTCAGTAGGGTTTATAGATGAGTTCGCTCGTCAGCTTCCCTTCCAATCAATACATAGGCAAACCGTTACGTACAGCTAGTACCTCTGACGTGCTAGTGGTTATACCCAGTGCTAGTGTATTGATGAGTCATTAGAGTCCCCCACAAACACTTTTCCAAGTTCGGACGAAACGTTGTAGAGGCCTTATGGTTTTATGGCAGGGTTCGGAAAATGCACGTGCGTTTTCGCACGTGTCGTTTTTCGGGCAGATAATACTGGTCGGCTTTGGTTTAAGCCGGATCCGAGTATTATACTGTGTAGATATAATATCTTTGTCTCAGTTGCATTTGTATTCGGTCGTAATACAAATGCGGGTATGTTTATACTGTTATGGGGTTATCCTGAAATTCGTTTCAGGATCACTTTTGGAACTTGCCAGTTTCCAGTTTTCTATCAGCCGTATTTAACATTCGGTTAAATGCGGATTTGTCTTTTCGTCTTGAGGGTGAGTCATCGTGTGTGGAAGCTTCAAGATTAGTGACTAGGTTAGTGACTCATTCTTTAGCATTAATGAGTTGATGACTAGGCTTCATGATTCATGCTTTTACATTTAATGTCTTTTGATGATTCATTCTTTCATTAATTGTGTTGATAACTATCATATTGTTATGGTCACCACTTGAAGCTCCTACACTCACCTTCTCCTTGTTATAAGTGGCCGGCCCCTTCTTCAAGGATGATGATCGATTGATTTTGTGAGAAAAAGATACAAGAAATTTAGTTCATGGAAATTTCATAGCCCAATTTCCATTTACCCGATTCCAATTGGCAACTTCATTAACTGTTCGTCCATAGCCTTGGACGTAACGAGACAAAGTGTTCTACTCATTCTCTACTTCATCTCGGTCGTCTCTTTTAGCAAACTTGACGACCGAGTTGCCTCGGTTCAGAGGCGGGAGCCCGTTTAAAGATCCGTCGATGTGGTGCCACCTGGACGACGAGATTGGAGATTCAGGAAATTGGAGCAGCCGCAACAAGCGTGGGATGATGGTTAAAGACTGAAGGACTCGGATCATTCGGTATAACGTTTCTACCCACTTTGTAGTTAGTTAGTTTAGCTTTAATGGCAGATCCGGATTACGGTACGCGATAGCGCCAGTTTGTAAAAAGTTTTTGTTCCGCATTTGGCGTCTGTTAGACGGCCGGGACGCTACCGTGGACTTATAGGAATATCAATTCCTACTTCGTGTATGTCATCAAATACCAGGACATCACACCCTACTACCTTCTTAACAGATCCATCCTCTATTCTGATGAAGTCAAATCTATGACTGTCACATCAGAAATAGATGATCTATCTCCGCTATATCTGCTTTAGTCTATGAATAGACATAAGCCACTTGTCCACCATGCTTCCGCTGCTCCCACTGACTACGACAACCCTCTTGCAGAGTCATATACACGTGCACTTCTAAAGCTAGTTTAGAGCGACGCTATACTCATCCTCTTGCCGGGTCTCACAGTCTGGAATAACAGCAATGACAAGTCTGGGTAAACAAGAACCTCCCTGCCATCGTCTTTAAGCATACCGAAGTACCTCTCGAGTGCCTGAGGTTACCCACCTTATCTGCGGAGCGGCCAATGGAATGTAAAACCAGATTGAATCTTTAGGTTCTTATCAAATTTTTAGTAATCGTTTGCGGTTCTGGAATCACTTCGAGTTCTACCATACTCCCACTACTGTTTTCTGAAAAAAATCCATTTTACTAAAACTGTGGCGAGTCAAGAACAATATCACTATTGATCTTCCAGATGGTAGAAAGTCAACCCTCGTCATAGCCCGGGTCAACCCACAAACAGCCATTACAGAAACGTGCATTGAGTTATCCAGAGTCTGGTTTTAAATATAAGCCGGACAACTCCCCGTACCTTAACATCGTTAAGATATGAACCGTTCTATATCCAATATAGAAATAGAGGCACTGATTTAATTGGAACCAGATTCAAATCATGCAGCTGTCTCCAGTGCATGTCAACTAAATGGAGAGAGGCCGATCAACATTACTCAACTTAGGAGTGCTTCCAATTATGAGTAACCTGAAAAAGAAGCAAGTCCTCTTAATCATTACTATTAACTGAATACCATACATAAGTATCTATATCTTCGATCACCTTGAAGAATCCTGATACTTGCAACACCTGGTTCTCTACTTTATTCATATACCTATAACTTCCCAAAACTTAGACCTTGTGTTTCTACGAAACACCTGTCTAAAAACTAGAGAAGTCATAAGTAAACCGAATATAGTATGAGAACCAACCCCTCTGTCCTCATGGACACTGGACAACATACAATACTCTGTATAAGTCCCTTGAGTCTAATAACCCATTCCCTGTATGTCGTAGGTTGAAAACTGTACTTATGGTTAAGAAGAATTACACCGCTGTTTAATACTCCTTATCTAACCATCCACTGATATAGGTAAATGTCATAGACATAATTTAAAAAAGTTATATCTCACTTTATTAAAATAAACATACAGATATATCAATTTGAAATTGGTGCATAACAACGGATATTCAAAACCAAATATTTGCCGTCCGGCAAACAACCCAAGCGATTTCCTCAAATATCACCAATTACAACGAATCCCGATATAATGAGGATGATCACCCAATTCCCAATAAATTACTCCCACTCATCATCTGTAAAACCATACAGATGTGAGAATCATAACTGGTAAATACATACCCTGGAACAAGTGTCTAATTGGGAAATCAGTTTTCTATTAACAATACACAGTGAAACTGAAACATTGAAATGTTTCGTAGGGGTATCCGGGTATTCCTAGTAATGCCTCTTCCATTATCCAGATTCACAACTGTAACCGTATATTTCTTTGCCATCTCTCCAAATCCCTTTATTTGTCTTTAGTCGTTACCTTCTGTACACCTTCGTTAGGCTAAATGGTTTTCTTCCTTCTCTACCGTTCGGCACCAGCCTATGGTTTGGAAGAAGACTATCCAATAAGCGTAACAGGTGTACTGTCCTAATCCTAGGAGCACTCGCAATGCGAGAGAAGGTGAAGATAAAAGACAACCGAATAAACCTTATTTCTATTTCTCCTGAACCAGAATCCATCCCCGAACTGGAACAAGTTCTTTCGAGTTCGTATATAACCATACGATGGAATATCCAATAACCTGTGGATCTTCGTAGTGATACGGAGTGTTCTGGAGAAATACAAAGGCGATGTAGGATTGGCGAAGAAATACTTAGTTTGGTCGTGAACAGCAGTCGCAATTTACTTTGCCCTCTTACTAATCCCTTTATTTGTCTTTACTTAATACGTTCTGCACACATTTTAGGCTAAATGGTTTTCTTCATTCCCTACTGTTCGGCACCAGCCTAAGGTTTGGAAGAAAACTATCCAATAAGCATAATAGGTGTACTATCCCCTAATCCAAGGAGCACTCGCAACCTGAGAGAAGGTAAAAGGAAAAGACAACTGAATAGTCCTATTCGTTTTCTCCAGAACTGGAAACCATCCTCGAATCTGGAACAAGTTCCTTCGAGTTCGTATATAACCATATGATGGTTTTATCCAATGGATGTGGATGTTCGTAGTAATACGGGGTGTCCTGGAGAAAAGGGTAAAAGTAGGAGTGGCAATGAGGTTTGCAACTCTGACAATCCAGAAGCCAGTGTTTAAGAAGGTTCGGTCAACTTGGTCACTGAGTCATAGTCAAGGGTCGGGTCATGGTCGCTGCCAAAGAGAGAGAGAAAAGAAACACTCAGCGTGCACTCTAACCTAGATCAGAATGGTTACCAATTTATCTAATCAGGAAACCTCCCACTGTAACCTCAAATTCTCCTCCAAACCTGAAAGAAGAATTAGTCGTGATCACCCGAGGAGTAAACCAACTCATCAGTGGGAATCAGGATCTAACTATCATCGCATGATAACGTGACGGAATCCACTCACGTTATCACACTCCAGAAGGTATGCGCATGCCTGGCAAGTTTCAGTTTCTTTAGAAACTCCCGATGTGATTTTTACCCCATGCTCTTATGACCTTGACGTAGGCCAACATATCATAAGTCACATGTCAAGTTCTACCCGTCATTTTCCAGGTTAATTTGAACCCACCCGTACATACCCTTGATGTAGGCCAAAATAGTAGTACGACTGTCCCAAACTAACGCATCTATCTATGCAACAGAAAAGTAACAAATAGCTATCATACACTATACCTTGACATAGGCCAACATACATAGCATGAATACTAAGTGCTACCTTCTTGAAATGACGGAGGGCTACGAATGGTTTTTGGCGAAAAACCTTTAACATAATGAACTTGATATCGTTGAAGGAACTGGATAGGTTTTATAAAAATATAGTGGCGAAAACTTTTGCTAAAGAGGTCACTCCCGGTGAAGGGATCTCGGCTCTTTCCCCGTAGAATGAGGTGCAGGATATTCCAACTGAATACCACGATGCAAAGCAAAAGTAATCGACTATAGTGAAGTTATTGCTCTGACGCAAACTTCTGTCCAAGGGGTCACTCCCGGTGAAGGGATCTCAGCCCTTGCCTCGTCGACTAAGGTGCTGGATATTCATAACCGAATACCACTGTGCAAAACAAAAGAGAACGTCCTTGTAATAACAGCTTTTTGAAAAATATTCCAACAACATCAGAATAGGTTTGTTTAGCTTGCATTGATCCGAATCAATGCAGTCCCATCAATTGATCACACCAATAAAGAACAAAAATAATGATGTACGTATATGCCATCTGCATTCGCCATTGGGTCCCGTCATCACCCGTTAGGTTACTTAACTATCGACAGAGCGGGGACTGGACTAGCGCGGATGCAAAACATATACAACATCTACTAGTATATATATCAATATATAATAATCGCTCAAGGCGTGATAAAATGCAATATCACAGAAATGTAATAAGCATCACAGAACAATACAGATATCTGGGATCCCCGGGTTTCATAGAGCCGCTACTGAAACCCGAAGTTCCCCTGGTCGTGTGGATAGCCTGTGCAATGAAATTCTAGACCCTTACGGGAGCGGCAAGTTACCCGCCAAAACCTGAAGCGAGGCAGCCCCCTTCAACAACGTGAATGGACCACCCAGCACTTCACGGAATCCGGTAACTTGAGCACCCTTCCTTGGGCCAACCTGTACCCGCTACGAGTGCGGCGAATAGCCCACCAATTCTAGAGTAAAGCCCCTTCTGTCTTAAAGCCATGAGATGCGGGCCCGTTGCCCTCTAGAATCCGGCTATGCGTGCACCCCACCGCGGGGTAATCCTAGTACAGAAAGTAAAATATATACAACGGGTACATCGACCTCAGCCCGGTCGTGCCCCAAAGAATAATATACAAACAGGCAGTAATGGCAGTCCACATGTTGGACGCTCGCCCCGCAATATCAAATGTACATATACAACAAAACTGTACTACCATTGCATCCAGGCTATCCACCACGACAGATCCGCAACATCACAGCACAACACAGAACATCAACGTGAATGTCACATTCGCAAATCCGTCTAAAAGAGCTATAGCAATTAGATAGGATTTACCGATCAAATGACATTCACGGTCACAGATATAAGTAAATACTGTGAACTAACATGTTTAAAATTTTCGATCCGCTAAATTTCCCAAAGTGGGCCCCAAGCACAACTGTAGCACTCAAAATAAATCTGGGCCCAAACAGAATATACTAAAAACCCTATTTCCATGTCAGAAAACCACTGTAGAAATTTGGTGCAGAGAGGAGATAAAGTGGCGGCGGAACCGCGGCTAGAGCATGGGTTTGGCCGCGGTTCCACGGCTGAACAGTAAATTCACGGCACCAAATTTTCACAGAATTCTTATAAAACCCTGCACGTATTTTTATAATGTACCAAATAATTTTTTGAGCACAGCAAAAATTTGACAGAAACTGTGACATAGAAACGCGGTTTTTTGGAAAATCCGTTCGATCGAACTTGTAAACACGTTAGAGCAAGCTAGACTATGTTAATGGCGTGGCTCTGAAACCAGTGTAAGTGCACGGCAGCGCCCCGGCCGTCTGAACGAGGCCAAAATGCGGAAACAAAAACTTTTCTTTAAACAGAAACCGGCGCTACCGTGGACTATAAACCCGGATCGGGCCATTAACCTAATACTAGCTAACTAGAGAAAGGGTAGAGAGCTATAACGAGCAATCCGTGTCCTTCGGTCTTCGGCCTCCATCCCGATCTCCTCGCGGAATCTCCGGTCTTCATCTCCTCGTCGGAAAGGGCACCACACTGCCGATTCATTTTACGGGCTGCCACCTCTGGACCGAGGCAACTCGGACACGAAGTTGACAAGTCGACGTGTCCAAGATTGCTGTAGAATAGTGTAGAACTCTATGTCTCAAGGGGTTATAAGAAGTTGCCATTTGGAAGTGGGGAAGGAGATATACTTTGGAGATGAGCTAAGGGGTTTTTGTGTAAGCCAAAAGAGATGAAAAACCCCACACCAAATTTCGGACAGCCACCACCAAGAATGGCCGGCCATGACATATGAAAGGGGAGAGAGGGAGTGGATCAATAATGCAAAAAGGAATGATAAGTGATGATGAGAAAATATGATCACAACCAAGTCTCCACTTCATCAACCATCTTATCTCAAAAGTCAAGTAATGATTAACCAAAAGAAGTCAAAGGATGGTAGAACCATCATGAAACAACTAATTACAAAAACAACCCTCCAAATTGCTAATTTGCACATTTGCAAATAAGCCCCCTTCCACCAATTTTCAGCCAATAAAAGAAACATAGGAAAATGGCCGAAACGGAAAGCAAACTGGCAACTTCAAAAAATCGATTCCGTAATAAATTACAGGAAAACCCCGCGACTGTATATACATACCCGCATTTGTATTCCGACCGAATACAAATGCAATGAGACAAAATCTACACTGTACAATACTAGGATCCGGCTTAAACCAAAGCCCGCTAGTATTATCCGTCCGATCATGATCCGTGCAATACCGCACGTATATGATCGAACCCTGCCATATTTCCATACGGCCTCTACAGCGTTTCGCCCGAAACTTGAGAAACTGTCTGTGGGGGACTCTAAAGACTCGTCAATAGTTTGGCTGTGGATTTAACCACTGGCACGTCAGAGGTATTAGCCATACGTAACGAGCTACCAGGTATTGACCAAAAGGGAGGTCGATGAGCGAACTCATCCTGACACCCTACTGAGCCTGTCAGTGACAATATCCGTACAGTCCGGTCCGTTCGTCTATGAGCATCGTATGGCGGGCCTAGGGGGTTGGTAAAAGTCAGACCTCCAGAAGCGGTACAAGTCGTGTCGGAGTGTAGCCCAGAACACCCTGAGATACTACTGGAATACCTACCACTAAATATCCTGCCTTGGCCAAGGATTTCGTGTAATGGCTCTCCTAGACACAGCGCGACCTCATCCCCAATACCGGGAGAGACGAACCCCTGCAGATCCGCTCACCGCCTCCATGTGGCTAGGGACTGTACCCAACTAAAACCTGTTTGCACGAATCCTTTGAGCCATGGTAGGGTAGTAATCAAAGTACAGTGGGAACTCACACGAGACAAATGACGATCTCAGGTCGATGAACTAACCTGTACACATGTCACCAGGGAACTGCTATCTGACGTCTGGTATAATCCCAACTAGCATGTTCCCGGCGAGTCCTGTCCGGTGTACTCATAACCCAATGAGCACCTGTATACATCTTAGGTGAACCAACTGACACCAGTGGCTTGTGAGACCGGCCACCGCCTCTCGTCGGGGTCTTGACTGTATACACTAGTCTACTCTGGAGTATCGATGCCCTGTCTCGAAACTCCCATGACTAGGGACCTTTTAAAGGATGTGCTTATAGACCCCAGCTCCCACGTATATGATCGCCATCATACCGCTGGCCGTCAAGCAAGAATCCTAAGGGCTCTACCAACGTGCAATAGTGATCTGTAATGTCACCTAAAGCAGTACACGATGATAAAGATAAACTAGATAGTATACTATCATCTTGAGTAAGACTGTCCTACCGGCATAAGTCCTCCCTCAATCATTGCAATCACGTGCCTGTGATCCAATAATTGACTCTGAGGGCACTATATCCAACAGTGGGCTCACTTTAGATTTGATTTTCTCACACTTTTTCTCATACCTCTATTGAAGCTAAAAAGCTTTGAGGAAGAAGAAGAAGAAGAAGAATTAACTCATCAAATGAATTATTTGTATGGTTAGAAATGCAACCAAGGGTTAAGCATGTCATGCTTAACCCTTGTAGAGAGTTAACCATGAGCTAGGGTTAAAGGTTAGGTCAAATAATATCTTAAGCTAGATAAAAAGAGTAAACAAAGTCAAAGATGCTTACAAGCTTCTACAAGCTTTCAACAAATATCAACCATGACTAATTACACAATTTTTGAATTACTTAATGATAAAATATAAACCCTAATCTTAACCCTAGCATGGTTTAACCCTCATTAACCCTAGTTGCATTTTTAACCTAGCTTGATACATTTAACATATATCACATATACATCAATGTATCCAAAGTGAGAAAAGAAATCATAAGTGAGCTAATACTAGTTAATGTAATGTAATATATCAAATATATAATTATACATTAGATTATTAAATCAACTCTAGATTTAATAATCCGGCTATATTGCCTATAACCGACTAATATCATATGAATCAACTTATCGAATCAACACTTGATCCGATAACCCGGCTATATCATATATAACCGATCGATATCTCATATCGGGAGAATAGAATACGGTATCTCATATCGTATCAATCTCGGTCCCGCACATATCACATATGTGCTCCTACTCCATTTCGCTTGAGCCAGGAAACCCCTGTGTAGGACTCTAAAAACTCGTCAATACGCCGGCAGTAGGTGATGATCATATCAAACACCCCCAAGCCGCAAGCGGTCTGCTAAACGTAACGGCCACTCGGGTATTGAGGGATCAGAAGATCAACAAGCAAGCCTGCTCACACTCCTGCGAATCCAATTAGTAACACTACCGTACAGTCCGGTCTCTTCGTCTGATATGTCGCATATCTCGTCTAGGGGTGGTAAACGTCAGACCCCAGTAACTCGATAAATCATGTCGATATGAGGCTTATAACGGGTCGAGAAACTACTGATAACACTTACCAGTATATCTCTGAAGCAGCCTTGGCCAAGGACTTCCTGTTATAGCCAATCGAGCACAGCGCAATATCAACTCCTAATACCGGGAGAGACGAAACCCCACCTATCGCTCATTGCCTCCATGTGACTCGGGACTGTACCCAAAAGCCACTGTTTTGCACGTTCTCTTGAACGTGGTAAGATGGAAATCAAAGCACAGTGGGAATCACACAAGATTCTATGACGATCTCGGGTCAACAGACTAACCTGTACCAGTGTCACCAGAGAACTGCCATCTGACGTTAGGTATAATACCATCTGGGAGTTCTCGGCGAGTCCGCTCAGTGTACCCAGTCTCCACTGAGCACCCGTATACTGTCTCTGATGTTAAACACCAATGGATATGGGATCATCCATCGCCCAACTACATGGGTCGAGAAGCTATACGCTAGTCTACTCTGGTATATCGATACCCTGTCTCGATACACCTACGACTAGGAACATTTGAAGGATGTACTTAACGACTATCCTTTCCCCACTAGTATGATCTGCATCATAGTCCTGGTAGTCAAGTACTCATCCTAAGGGATTTATCAACATGTAATATAGAGACAATCAGTGTACATGTTAAGATAAATAGCAACCTGATAGCATACTATCATGTCGAGCAAGAAAGTCCTCCATATATATTTCCAAGCATCCACTACAATATACATCGTATGTATAGTAATGGCCTCTAGGGCATACATATAACTAACAGTTCGATTGGCTATAACTGGAAGTCCCTGGCCAGGGCTGTTATGGAGATTTACTGGTAAGAGTTATCAGTAGTTTCTCGACCTGTTATGAGCCACACATCGACACGACTTATCGGTTACTGGGGTCTGACGTTTACCACCCCTAGACTAGATATGCGACATATCAGATGAAGAGACCAGACTGTACGGGAGTGTTACTGATTGGATTCACAGGAGTATATACAGGCTTGCTTGTTGATCTTCTGATCGCTCAATACCCGGGTGGCTGTTACGTTTAGCTGACCGCTTGCAGCTTGTGGGTGTTTGATATGATCATCACCTACTGCCGGCGTATTGACGATTCTTTAGAGTCCTACACAGAGGTTTCCTGGCTCAGGCAAAACGGAGTAGGAGCACATATGTGATATGTGCGGAACCGAGATTAATACGATATGAGATACCGTATTCTATTCTCGCGATATGTGATATCGACCGGGTATATGTGATATAGCCGGGATATCGGATCAAGTGTTGATTCGATAAAATGATACATGTTATATTAGTCGGTTATATGTTATATAGCCGGATTATCCGATCAAGAGTTGATTCGATAATTTAATGTATAATTATATATGTAATATATTAAATTACATTAACTAGTATAAGCTCACTTAAATGATTCTTTTTCTCACTAGATGATACATTGATATATATGTGATATATGTTAATTGCATTATTTTCTTTGTTACATTATATATTATATATGTGATATATAATATTGTAACATGTTAGGGTTACAAATGCAACTAGGGTTTAGAGGATTAAACCATGCTAGGGTTTAAGATTGGGTTAACATTTTCTTTATGGTTTATTCTTTTTGTTTGGATTAAGTTATGGATGAGTTTTGAGGAAGCTTCATGACACTTTGACTTAGTCCACCCTCCTTGATATTTTGCTAGATATTTGTTAACCTAACCTCTTAACCCTAGCCTCTAGTTTATTCTCTACAAGGGTTAAGCATGTCATGCTTAACCTTGATTGCATTTCTAACCTTAATAATTATTCATTTTCATCACAACTTCATCTTCTTCCTCCTCTTCACAAAAAGCATGCTAGTTTTTGATTTGTGATGAAATATTGTGAGAAATAGAAAACAAAAGAGAGCAAAATTCCTACTTCATCATCCTCATCTATTCTAGCCACTTAGATTAGGGTGTTTGATTCACTAATACTTGATTAGTGAAGTGAGAGCTTGGGTTTGTGATTCTTCAAGGTAGATCATCTTGGATTTTGAAGATTACTAGCAAGGATGCATCATTCTCTTCATAGAGCCTCTCTAGAGTCCGGTAGCATGATGATCACAGCAAAGGGACCTTAACCTGGAGCTTATGAAGCGAAGGAACGGACTACAAAGGTTGTGATCCCTAAATCTTAGATGTTAAGTTGTTAACATGTTAGTTTAGTTTGATTCTCTTGTTAAAGATATTATGTTAGGGTTATCTAGAATGGAAAAATTTAAACTTGGCATGAGTGATGCCTCCTGAA
The DNA here is from genome assembly GCA_030015575.1 of Agapanthus africanus. NCBI lineage: Eukaryota > Viridiplantae > Streptophyta > Magnoliopsida > Asparagales > Amaryllidaceae > Agapanthus > Agapanthus africanus. The sequence continues at coordinate 296,044,733 of JASDDO010000029.1, forward strand.
ACCTTGCTTCTGTTGTAGGTATCCCAACAGTGGTATCAGAGCCTAGCTAGAGAATTAGACGGATATGTGTAGGATTACGAAACCGAAACAACTCCGAAATACCCGAATACGAACCGTAGTTTCTGTCGAAATTTTTCAGGTGTCAAAAATCTTTTTAAACAAGTACAGAGTGATGTATGAGATATATCATGAACACCATAAAAATTTCAGGAAATACCATGAAAATTTGGCTGGCCACCACCTAGCACATCTCGGCCAAATCCGAGCCCCCTCCACTGAAAATTTGTGTGTGTTCCAGTGACTTGGTTTTGATGCTTTAGGTGTTGTTTGCTTTTGCTAATTTTGCATGTGATGTTATCTTTTAGCAAAGGCAATTCGGAGTTTTTCATATTCGTAATTCTTGTTTTGTTTCGGTTATTTTAGACGGTGTTAAAAAGTTCGAACGGATATCAAATACTCACTTTTTCCCTTGCTGAAATTTTTTCAAGAGTTCGATCTTTTTCATAGTTAAAGAACATTCAAATATTATGCAAGTGATGCGGTGAACCCTCTAGAAGAACAAAACCTTAACTCGATTTTGTGACCGTCAAAACCGCCTCTAAACCCTAGGGTTTGTGGTAATTTAGCGGTGCCACAAGTGAGGCATTGGTTGACCCTTCTACGGCTGGTTCATTGCTACTGTGGCATGTGATGGATAATTTTAAACTACGCTCAAGTGTTGAGCTTTTGGGAAAATTTGGGTGTTTGTTGATTCGATCGGAATGTTTAACATCATCTAGCTTTTTCTGTAATGTGATACAATATGTGGAATTCATATAGTTAGGCATAAAATGCGAAGTATGCGATATTTCGGGTTTACGATGTCTAAGGAGATTATGGATTCCAAATGTTGTAGTTTTTCACTTTCTTTTCTGTGACCATAAGTGTAATATATGGTGTATCGCCGGTTTCGCTGCTATACATCAACGACAATTGGGATACGCATATTTAATTACGTTGATGACATGTGATGTTATGTGTTGCTGTGATATGTTATATTGGATCGTCGTGTTTTGAATAGCCGGGGGTTTTATGTGAGATGAGGGTTTTTATTTTCATTCATGTAAAATTCATTTGTATGTAATATTCTTTTATTGGGGCACTTCCGGGTTGAGGATGATGTCACCATTGTATATTATTTACTTTTCCGCATTAGAATAGACCCAAGGAGGAGAGCACAAGCAGCCGGGTTCTAGGGTTCAGTGGGAGGCCATCTCGAGGAGTCGAGACCGGGTCTCCTAACCCTAGAATTGGGAGGGTTGCTTACCGCTCTCGTGGGGGTCTAGGGATATGGGTTTGGCTATTCATCGCGACCGTGGAATCCATGTTTTATACAGGCTCAAAATAAAACACGGACCTCCTAGTATATCCAATATTTCATATGTTTCTTCTGCTGCTGATATACTGTGATGTGATCATTTAATATGCCTGAGACGAATGCTTTATTATTGTATATATATGATATATAATAAACGTTGCTTATGTTTTGCACCCGCACTAGCCCGTCCCGGTATGTCGTTAGTTAAGTAACCTAACGGTGCATAACGGGACACTGTGGCGAATGCGGATGGCATAAGCGTACGTTGTATTTTCGTTTCTTCTGTGATGCTTAGGAAGCTTAAATGATGGGAATTCGTTAATGAGATTAATGAAAGAAAAGAAACCTAAGAGATGTTGTAGAATCAAATTTATAAAAAGGGTAGCTCTAGTTTTTGCTTTGCATAGTGGTATTCCTTGTAGAATATCCAGCACCTTATTCGATAAGGAAAGAGCCGAGATCCCTTCACCGGGAGTAACCACTTTAGCGAAACTAGCAGATGCTAAAACTCACTCGGTTTTGTTTTTGATTGCTTCTATAGTTCTTGCTTTGCATAGTGGTATTTGTGAAATATCTTGCACCTTATTCGATAAGGAAAGAGCCGAAATCCCTTCACCCGGAGTGACCTCTTTAGCAAAACTAGTAAAAGCTTAAAAAACACTCCTTTTTCAAAATCACTTGCTTCTACAACGATATCAAGTTCATTACGCTCATGGTTTTCTGAAAAACCTGCGCAGCCCTCCGTCATTTCAGATAAGTATTATTTAGTATTCGTGCTACGGTAGTTTGGCTTTCATCCAGGCGTAGTCTGCGGTAGCTATTTAATGCTTATCTGCTGCATATGATGCGATTGGATTAGGGTATTTGTACGACGTTGTTTGGATTTCGTCAAGGGTCGTGCGGGTGGGTTTAATTCAATCAAGAAATGTACGGGTTGAACTTGACTAGCGGACTATGCGTTGTTTGGCATTCGTCAAGGTCATAGCACGTTAGGGGTAAAAGCATTATCAGGAATTTCAAGTATTGAAATTTGCAATAAGATTGCATACCTTCTATAAGATAGTTGGATCCTGATACCCACTGCGAGTAAGAGTTACTCCTGTGAGAGTCTTACACATGACAATTAACCGATCAAGTAGGTGTTTAGAAAGGTGTTAACGGGGTTATGCCTCTGGGAAAACGAGGTTTATTCTAATTAGGTCTGTGTGAAAGCACGGGGAACCTCCTTCAAGGTACCAACACTGGCCTGGCCGAAAGATTGGCGAACTTGTAAGGTGTAATTAATCCCGGCTAGTCTTACCTTTTCGGGTTTGAAGGAAGATTTGATGAAAACAGTGAGAGCCATCCTGATTAGATAAGATAATAACCAATCTAATCTTGCAAGAGCATATGCTAAAGTGTTTTCTTCTCTCTCTCTCCAGGTAGAGACCATGTCAGGCCTTAATCAAGATAATAATATGGATGTATTGACCGAACCCGCTTATTATACCGAGAAGGGGAACGTTGGTCCAGTTCTTTCTTATAATTGTTATAAGACTGAGCAGGAAATAGGAAAATATCCGGATACCCACGCCGCCCAATCGAAGAACAAGCATGATGATGCATCTTCTTCGGGTGTGTTTGTTATCGAGAACTGTTTCTCAGTTCACTCTACGTCCTGGGTATTAGATACCGGATCGGGATCCTATATATGTAATATGTTACATGGGCTACGGAAAGGTAGAGAACTGGGAGAGGGTGATCATTCTATAAGAGTAGGGAATGGTGCAAATGTTGCAGCCAAAGCAGTTGGCGAATATCACCTTGTGTTACCAAATGGTAACACATTGATTCTGAACGAATGCTATTACATTCCGACCCTGATATGCAATATTATATCAGTTTCTTTATTAAGTAAAGAAGGATTAATTTTGTAGTACAGGATAATGTTATGAACATCTTCCCGAATCAAAATTTGATTGGATCAGGCTCGTTAAATAATGGCATATACGTTCTGAATCAAACTACAATCCTTAATGTACAAAACACACACAAGAGGAAAAGTTCAGAAATGAACGAATCTTTCTTGTGGCATTATAGACTAGGTCATATCAATGCGACACGACTAGCTAAGTTGTATAAGGATAGATATTTGAATTCGTTCGAATTTTTATCTTATGACACTTTCTAGTCATGTCTTAAAGGCAAGATGACCAAAACACCGTTTAGTGGATACGGAGAAAGAGTTACGGAACTCTTAGGACTGATACATAGTGATGTATGCGGTCCCATGTCTACACATCCCAGGAATGGTTTTTTGTACTTCATTACATTCACTGACGATCTCTCAAGATACATACATATATTCCTGTTGAAACACAAGTCTGAAGCTTTTGAGAAATTCAGAGAATATAAGCACGAAGTCGTGAACCGAACAGATAAAAGTATTAAGGTCCTTCGATCTGATCGAGAAGGAGAATACTTGAGCAATGAGTTTCTGGACTATCTAAAAGAGAATGGGATTCTCTCTTAGCTTACTCCTCCCTATACACCACAGCACAATGGTGTATCGGAGCGGAGGAATCGCACCCTATTAGATATAGTACGCTCTATGATGAGCACTGCTGAGTTGCCTATTTCCTTTTGGGGGTACGCGCTTGAGACAACCATACACCTATTGAATATGGTTCCTACCAAATCAGTGCCAACCACTCCATATGAGATTTGGAAAGGGAAGAGACCATCTCTTAATTATGTTAAGATATGGGGTTGTTCGGTCTATGTCAAAAGGCACAATTCGGACAAACTCGAGGCAAGGTCTGTCCTGTGCAAGTTTGTAGGATATCCCAAAAACTCGCAAGGGTATATCTTCTACCACTCCGAGGAACAAAAAGTGTTTGTTTCTCATCATGCCACCTTCTTAGAAAAGGGTTTTCTTATGAAACAAATTAGTGGTAATGAGGTAGAACTGGAAGAAGTTCCAGTTACACAAACTATAACAGAAGATTTAGTAGAACCAGAGAATTCAGTAGTTCCCGACGAACCCCAGCCTCTCCGCCGATCTAGTAGGGTTCCTCATCCACATGAGAGATACTACAGTTTTCTCATTGACGGTGGGAGCGAGGATTGCATCATGGAAGATGATGACCCGACTAGCTTCGAGCAGGCCATCAAGAGTGGGGACTCTGTGAAGTGGCTGGATGCAATGCGATCTGAGATGGAATCCATGTACACCAACAAAGTATGGACTTTGGAAGTTTCTCCTAAAGGGGTAAAACCCATTGGGAGCAAATGGATCTTTAAGAAAAAACTTGGTGTAGATGGAAAGGTTGAGACTTTCAAAGCTAGACTTGTTGCAAAGGGTTTTCGTCAATGACCAAATGTGGATTATGACGAAACCTTTTCTCCAGTGGCTATACTTAAGTCCATCCAGATCTTACTTGCCATTACTGCATACCATGACTACGAAATCTGGTAAATGGATGTTAAGACCGCCTTTCTAAATGGTGATTTAGAGGAGTGCGTATACATGACTCAGCCAAAGGGCTTTGTAGATAGTGGGAGCAGCGGAAAGGTGTGCAAGCTTCTTAAATCCATCTACGGGTTAAAGCAAGTATCGCGGAGTTGGAACATCTGCTTTGATATGGTAGTCAAAGAGTTTGACTTCATAAAGAACATAGATGAACCTTGTATTTACAAGAAGGTTGCAGAGAGTAAGGTTGTCTTCCTCGTATTGTACGTGGATGACATACTCTTGATAGGAAATGATGATCCTATGCTGCACTCGGTCAAGCTCTTCTTATCACATAGATTCTCGATGAAAGATCTAGGTGATGCCTCCTGCATTTTGGGGATAAGGATCTATAGAGATAGATTTAAACGGATACTGGGATTGTCCCAATCTAGGTACATTGACACCATACTAAAGAGGTTTAGTATGGATGAATCTAAGCGTGGGTATTTATCCACGATCTCTGAACTCACTCTCTCCAAAGAGATGTCTCCTAAGACTGATTTAGAGAGAGCTCGCATGCAAGGGATACCCTATGCTTCGGCAGTAGGCTCTATCATGTACGCGATGTTATGTACCAGACCCGATGTAGCATACTCACTAAGTGTAGTGAGTAGGTATCAAGCAGATCCAGGAGAGAGTCACTGGACAGCTGTGAAGAACATTCTCAAGTACTTGAGAAGGACTAAGGAGATGTTCTTGGTGTATGGTAACAGAGAACTCCAGGTGGAGTCCTTTACCGACTCGAGCTTCCAAAGTGATAAGGATGACTCAAAGTCGCACTCGAGATTTGTCTTTACCCTAAATGGAGGGGCGGTTTGTTGGAAGAGTTCCAAGCAAGAAACCGTGGCAAACTCGACGATGGAAGATGAATACATCGCTACCAACGATGCTGCCAAAGAGGCTGTCTGGATGAAGAAGTTCATCACTGAACTTGGTGTGGTTCCGTCCATTGAGCATCCAATACCTTTGTATTGTGATAACAATGGAGCTGTGGCTTTAGCCAAGGAACCCATATCCCATCAGAGATCCAGGCATATTCTGAGGCGGTATCACCTGATCCGGGAGATAGTTGATCGCCGCGAGATCGAGGTCAGGAGAGTTGACACGAAGGAAAACACTGCGGATCCACTCACAAAGGCCATACCCCAGATACACTTTGAGAGACTCTTCGGGATGTTAGGTATGAGATACTACAACAGCTGGCCTTAGTGCAAGTGGGAGATTGTTAGTTATGTATATGCCCTAGAGGCCATTGTTGTACATATGATGTATATTATAGTGGATGCTTGGATATATATAGAGAGGATTTTGTTGCTCGACATGATAGTATGCTATCTGGTTTCACTTTGTTGTAACATGTTGATTTGTATTGGTTTACTATCTTGCTCTCACATGTTGATAAAGCCCTTAGGATATGTACTCGACTACTAGGACTATGATGCAGATCATACTAGTGGGGCCAGGGTAGTCCAAGAGTACATCCTATAACTGTTCCTAGTCGAGGGTGTATCGAGACAGGGCATCGATACTCCAGAGTAGACTAGCGTATACGCATCTTGACCTATATGATGGGTGATGGATGATCCCATATCCATCTGGTGTGGTGACACCAAAGATGGTGTACGGGTGCTCAGTGGAGACGGGGTATACTGAACGGACTCACCGAGAACTCCTAGATGGTATTATACCTATCGTCAGATAGCAGTTCTCTGGTGACACTGGTACAGGTTAGTCTGTAGACCCGAGATCGTCATAGAGTCTTGTGTGATTCCCACTGTGTTTTGATTTCCACCTTACCACGTTCACGAGAACGTGCAAAACGGTGGCTTTTGGGTACAGTCCCGAATCACATGGAGGCAATGAGCGATAGGAGGGGTTTTGTCTCTCCCGGTATTGGGAGTTGATATTGCGCTGTGTTCGATTGGCTATAACTGGAAGTCCCTGGCCAGGACTGTTATGGAGATTTACTGGTAAGAGTTATTAGTAGTTTCTTGACCTGTTATGAGCCACACATCAACAAGACTTATAGGTTACTGGGGTCTGACGTTTACCACCCCTAGATTAGATATGAGACATATCAGACGAAGAGACCAGATTGTACGGGAGTGTTACTGATTGGATTCACTGGAGTATGTATAGGCTTTCTTGTTGATCTTCTGAACGCTCAATACCCGGGTGGCTGTTACGTTTAGCTGACCGCTTGCAGCTTGTGGGTGTTTGATATGATCATCACCTACTGCCGGCGTATTGACGATTCTTTAGAGTCCTACACAGAGGTTTCCTGGCTCAGGCAAAACGGAGTAGGAGCACATATGTGATATGTGCGGGACCGAGATTAATACGATATGAGATACCGTATTCTATTCTCGCGATATGTGATATCGGCCAGGTATATGTGATATAGCCGGGATATCGGATCAAGTGTTGATTCGATAAAATGATACATGTTATATTAGTCGGTTATATGTTATATAGCCGGATTATCGGATCAAGAGTTGATTCGATAATTTAATGTATAATTATATATGTAATATATTACATTACATTAACTAATATAAGCTCACTTAAATGATTCTTTTTCTCACTAGATGATACATTGATATATATGTGATAAATGTTAATTGCATTATTTTCTTTGTTACATTATATATTATATATGTGATATATAATATTGTAACATATTAGGATTACAAATACAACTAGGGTTTAGAGGATTAAACCATGCTAGAGTTTAAGATTGGGTTAACATTTTCTTTTTGGTTTATTCTTTTTGTTTGGATTAAGTTATGGATGAGCTTTGAGGAAGCTTCATGACACTTTGACTTAGTCTACCCACCTTGATATTTTGCTAGATATTTGTTAACCTAACCTCTTGACCCTAGCCTCTAGTTTATTCTCTATAAGGGTTAAGCATGTCATGCTTAGGCTTGGTTGCATTTCTAACCTTAATAATAATTCATTTTCATCACAACTTCATCTTCTTCTTCCTCTTCACAAAAAGCTTGCCAGTTATTGATTTGTGATGAAATATTGTGAGAAATAGAAAATAAAAGAGAGCAAAATTCCTACTTCATCATCCTCATCTATTCTAGCCACTTAGATTAGGGTGTTTGCTTTAATAATACTTGATTAGTGAAATGAGAGTTTGGGTTTGTGATTCTTCAAGGTAGATCATCTTGGATTTTGAAGATTACTAGCAAGGATGCATCATTCTCTTCATGAAGCCTCTGTAGAGTCTGGTAGCATGATGATCGCAGCAAAGAGATCTCAATCCGGAGCTTATGAAGCGAAGGAACGGACTACAAAGGTTGTAATCCCTAACTCTTAGATGTTAAGTTATTAACATGTTAGTTTAGTTTGATTCTCTAGTTAAAGATCTTGTGTTAGGGTTATCTAGAATGGCAAAAATTTAAACTTGGCATGAGTGATGCCTCCCGAAACCTTGCTACCGTTGTAGGTATCCCAACAATTTATATGATTGTTCGTCTAATTCTCTAGTTTGGATTCTAGCGTTAGGGTTCTTTAGCGGGCCAAATTTTGAAAACGTCATGGTCGATACCTCCCGAAACCCAGCGGCCGTCTAGGGAACCCAGCAATGGTATCAGAGCCATACTAGAGAATTAGACGATATTTGTAGAATTACGAAACCGAAACAACTCCGAAACACCCAATAAAAAAACACAGTTTCTGTCGAAATTTTTAAGGTGTCTAAAATTTTTTTAAGCAATTGCAGAATGTTATATGAGATGTAACATGAACACCACAGAAAAATTAGCCCCCCTCGCCTGATTTTGGCCGGACACATGAAGCTTAAAACCGGCCTGCTCGGTTTTTTAACTGAGTTTTGGGTTGAATTTTTTATGGTGTTCCAGTCTCTGGGTTTTGGTGTTTCAGGTGTTGCTTGTTTTTGCTAAAATTTCATGTGATGTTATCTTTGTGCAAAGGCAATTCGGAGTGTTTCGTAGTCGTAATTCTAACATCATTTCGGGTAATTTAGATGACGTTAAAAAGTTCAAATAGATATCAATAACCTAATTTTTCCCTCGCTGGAAATTTTCCAAGAGTTGGACTTTTCCAAGTTTAAAATTTTCAGAAACTCATGCAGGTGTTTTCTATGGACCCTCTAGAAGAATGAAACCCTAACTCGATTCTGTGACCGTCGGAACCGCCACCAAACCGTAGGGTTTGTGGTTGTTCCGCGACGCCATAGGTGAGGCAAGGGTTGACCCTTCTAGGGATCGTCCATAGGTGATGTGGCATATTCTGGATATTTTTTAAACTCCGCTCAAGTGTTGAGCTATTTTGGAAATTTTGGGTGTTTGTTGATTCGATCGAAAAGTTTAATATCGTCTAGCTATCTATGATTTGATAAAATATTTGGAATCCACTTAATTAGTTTGTGATAACTAGTTTGAATTTTATAAATCTAGCAGTTTAGTCTCATTTGATCGGTTGCCACGGAATCTTGATATGGATCAAAAGTCCGTCGCAATTACGTAGTGTACGCGGATACTCGTCGAGTAACCTTACTAGATAGCCACGCTCTATAGCCCCGACCAAGTGACTGTAGGAGAACCCCGTCGCCAAAAGCATCCGTTCGGGTGCTCGCGGCCGCGGTGTTTCGCCTAAGTGCACTTTGTCGGCGGCATCGGGGGTGCGTCCGTTTACTAAAGTTTCCGACAAGCATTCGATCAGGTTGTTGGGAATCTTGTTGAATTACCCGACTGACTATTGAGAAGTGTTTTCAATATCGAGACTAAAATGCGGGGTTTATAATTGTTAGGCATGTGATGTCTAAGAAATTCATATTGTTAGGCATGAAACCCAAAGTATGTGATACATTGGGTTTATGCTGTCTAAGGTGGTTGCGGATTCCAATTGTTGTAGTTTTTCACTTTCTTTTCTGCGATCGTAAGTGTAATATATGGTGTATCACCGGTTTCGTTGCTATATGTCAACGACAATTGGGATACGCATATTTACTTACGTTGATGACATGTGATGTTATGTGTTGCTCTGATATGTTATATTGGATCGTCGTGTTTTGAATAGCCGGGTTATTTTTATGTGAGATGAGAGTTTTTCATTTTCATTCATGTAAAAAACTTGTATGTAATATTCTTTTATTGGGACACTTCCGGATTGAGGATGATGTCACCATTTATGTATATTATTTACTTTTCCGCATTAGAATAGACTCAAGGCAGGGAGCACAAGTAACCGAGTTTTAGAGTCCAGTAGGAGACCATCTCGAGGAGTCGAGACCGGGGCTCCTAACTCTAGAATTGGTAGGGTTGCTTGCCGCTCTCGTAGGGGTCTAGGGATGTGGGTTTGGCTATTCATTACGACCGTGGAATCCACGTTTTTACTGGCTTAAATAAAACACGGAATTCCTAGTATATCCAATATTTCATATGTGTTCTTCTGCTGCTGATATTCTGTGATGTGATCACTTGATATTCTGAGACGAATGCTTATATTATATATATGATATATAATAAATATTGGTGCTTTCGTTTTTTCTGTGATGCTTAGGAAGCATAATTGATAGGACTTCATTAATGAGATTAATAAAACAAAAGAAACCTAAAGATGTTGTAGAAACTTATTTTAAAAACTGGTAGCTCTAGTTCTTGCTTTGCATAGCGGTATTCCTTGTAGAATATCCAGCACCTTATTCGATAAGGAAAGAGCCGAGATCCCTTCTCCTGGAGTGACCTCTTTACCAAAACTAGCAGATGCTACAACCCACTCGGTTTTGTTTTTGATTGCATTTTTAGTTCATGCTTTGCATAGTGGTATTTATGAAATATCCAGCACCTCATTCGATGAGGAAAGAGCCGAGATCCCTTCACCGGGAGTGACCTTTTTAGCAAAACTAGTAAAAGCCTAAAAAACACTCCTTTTTCTAAATCACTCGATTCTACAACGAGATCAAGTTCAGAGCGTTAAAGGTTTTTATAAAAACTATCCGCAGACCCTCCGTCATTTTAGGGAGTAGAGTACTTAGTATTTGCGCTACGTTTGTTGACCATAGTTAAGGCGTAGTGTGCGGTAACTAAGTGATGTCTTCCTACACAACATATGATGCGATTAATTAGGACAGTCATGTGGCTTTGTTGACCATAATTAAGGGTCATGTGGGTGGGTCTAATTAATCACGAAATGACGGGTAGAACTTGACCAGTGCTTATGATTTGTTGACCACAGTTAAGGTCATAAGTCACTAGGGGTAAAAACCATTATCGGGAATTTCAAGTGTTGAAATTTGCAATGAGATTGCATACCTTCTACGAGATAGTTGGATCCCGATACCTACTGCGAGTAAGAGTTACTCCTGGGAGAGTTTTACACATAACAATTAGCTGATCAAGTTGGTGTCTAGAAAGGTGTTAATGGGGTTACGCCCCTGGGAGAACGAGGTTTATTTTAATTAGGTCCGTGCGAAAGCACGGGGAACCTCCCTCAAAATACCGACACTGGCCTGGCTCAATGAGATTAATGAAAGAAAAGAAACCTAAGAGATATTGTAGAATCAAATTTATAAAAAGATTAGCTCTAGTTTTTGCTTTGCATAGCGGTATTCCTTGTAGAATATCCAGCACCTTATTCGATAAGGAAAGAGCTGAGATCCCTTCACCGGGAGTGACCTTTTTAGCGAAACTAGCAGATGCTACAACTCACTCGGTTTTGTTTTTGATTGCTTCTATAGTTCTTGCTTTGCATAGTGGTATTTATGAAATATGTTGGATATAGTGCCCTCAAAGTCAATTATTGGATCGCAGGCACATGATTGCAATGATTGCGGAGGACCTATACCGATATAACAGTCTTACTCGTGATGATAGTATGCTATCTGGTCTGTCTTTATCATCATGTAGATGTTGATAGAGCCCATAGGATTCTTGCTTGACTACCAGCAGTATGATGGCGATCATATATATGCGAGCTGGGGTCTATAAGCACATCCTTAAAGTGTCCCTAGTCGTGGGAGTTTCGAGACAGGGCATCGATACTCCGGAGTAGACTAGTGTATACATTCGAGACCCCGACGAGGGGCGGTGGCCGGTCTCACAAGCCATTGGTGTTAGTTGGATCACCTAAGATTTATACATGTGCTCATTAGGTTATGAGTACACCGGACAGGACTTGCCGGGAACTTGCTGGTTGGTATTATACCTAGCGTCAGATAGCAGTTCTCTGGTGACATGTATACAGGTTAGTTCATCAACCTGAGGTCGTCATTTGTCTCGTGTGAGTTCCCACTGTGCTTTGATTTATACCCTACCACGGGTCAAAGGAGTCGTGCAAACAGGTATTTTTTGGGTACAGTCCCGAGCCACATGGAGGCAGTGAGCAGATCGTCGGGGATTCGTCTCTCCCGGTATTGGGGGTGAGATCGTGCTGTGTTTAGGAGAGCCATTACACGAAATCCCTAGCCAGGGTAATCGAGATTTACTGGAAGGTATTCCAGTAGTATCTCAGGGTGTTCTAGGCTGCTCTCTGACACGACTTATACAGCTATTGGGGGTCTGACGTTTACCGGCCCCCTAGGCCCTATATGCGATACTCATAGACGAATGGACCGGACTGTACGGATATTGTCACTGTCAGACTCAGTAGGTTTTCTGGATGAGTTCGCTCGTCAGCTTCCCTTCCAATCGATACATAGGCAACCGTTACGTACAGCTTGTACCTCTGACGTGCTAGTGGTTATACCCAGTGTCAGTGTATTGATGAGTCATTAGAGTCCCCCACAGACAGTTTCCCAAGTTCGGGCGAAACGTTGTAGATGCCGTATGGTTTTATGGCAGGGTTCGGAAAATGCACGTGCGTTTACGCACGTATCATATTTCGGGCAGATAATACTGGTGGGCTTTGGTTTAAGCCGGATCCGAGTATTATACTGTGTAAATATAATATCTTTGTCTCAGTTGCATTTGTATTCGGTCGTAATACAAATACGGGTATGTTTATACTGTTACGGGGTTATCCTGAAATTCGTTTCAGGATCACTTTTGGAAGTTGCCAGTTTCCAGTTGCCAGTTTCCAGTTTTCTATCACCCGTCTTTAACATTCGGTTAAAGACGGATTTATCTTTTCTTGGGTGAGTCATGATTCTAGAAGGTTCTAGATTAGGTGACTCATGGTTAGCATTTAATGATATGGTGATTCATTGTTAAGCATTAATTGTTGTGGTGATGTGTTATGGTGACTCTTGTTTTGCATTAATTCTTGCATTTATTGTTAAGCAAGGTGTTCATTGGACTCATGCTTTTCATTTTGTGCTTATGGTGACCTCTTCCACTCCTACACTCACCTCCCTCCCTCTTCAAATAGGCCGGCCCCTCTTTATGAAGAGATGAGGGTTGTTGATTTGAGTTTTGGAAAAAGATTATGATAGTTTAGTTCATGGAAATTTCATATAGTTCAATTTCCATTTACCCGATTCCAAATGGCAACTTCATTAACCGTTCGTCCATAGCTTTGGACGTAATGAGACAAAGTGTTCTACTCATTCTCTACATCAATCTTGGTCGTCTCTTTTAGCAAACTTGATGATTGAGTTGCCTCGGTTCAGAGGCGGGAGCCCGTTTAAAGATCCGTCGACGTGGTGCCACCTGGACGAGAAGACTGGAGTTTCAGAAGATCGGAGCAGCCGCAACAAAGCGTGGGATGATGGTTGAAGACCGAAGGACTCGGATCGTTCGGTATAACATTTCTACCCACTTTACAGTTTGTTATTTTAGCTTTAATGGCAGATCCGGGTTATAGTATGCGATAGCGCCAGCTAAAAAGTTTTTGTTCCGCATTTGGCGTCTGTTAGACGGCCGGGGCGCTACCGTGGACTTACAGTGGTATCAGAGCCTCACCATTAAGCTATACTAACTTGTGCTAACGCGTTTAAAATATCGATCGAACGGAATTTCGCGAAACTACAATTTTCTGTTCAAAGTTTCTGTCGATTTTAAAATCAGGTCTAAAATTTATTTTGAGCACTTCAGAAAATAGAGCAGGCTTTTCGAAGCAAACTGTGCAAATTTGGTCAAATGATCCTACAGTGTTGCCGCGGATCCGCGGTCAAAGCTAGGGTTTGACCGCGCATCCGCGGCCGTTTTGTGGGAACAGTGCTCCAAAATTGTACAGGGGCTTCTACACAGTAAATTGTGGTTTTTGGTAGTATTCTTCAGGGCCCAGATTTTGTTACTGTACAGTAGATGTACGTGGGGCCCACTTCGGGAAATTTGGTCGATCGAAATTTTAAACTTGTTAGTATGCAGTACTTACATTATATCTCCGACCGTGAATGTCATTCGAGCGGTAAACCGCGTCTAATTGTTATAGTTCTTTTAGACGGGTTTGCGAATGTGACATTCACGTTGATGTTCTGTGTTGTGCTGTGATGTTGCGGATTTTTCGTGGTGGATAGCAGTGTGCAGTGGTAGTACTGTTTGGATTTATTTGTACATTTAATATTGCGGGGCGAGCATCCGACTTGTGGACTGCCGTCACTGCCTGTTTGTATTATATTCTTTTGGGGCACGACCGGGATGAGGTCGATGTACCCGTTGTACATATTTTTATTTCTGTACTAGGTTTACCCCGCGACGGAGTGCACGGATAGCCGGGTTCTGGAGGGCAACGGGTCTGTATCTCATGGCTTTGAGAGGCAGAGGGGCCCTACTCTAGAATTGGCAGACTATTCGCCGCACTCGTAAGGGGTACATGTTGACCCAAAGAAGGGAGCTCAAGTTACCGGATTCCGTGAAGTGCCGGGTGGTCCATTCATTTTGCTGTAGGGGTCTGCCTCGCTTCATGTTTTGGCGGGTAACTTGCCGCACCCGTAGCGGTCCAGGTTTCATTGCACAGGCTATCCACACGACCAGGGAACGTCGGGTTTCAGTAGCGGTTCTGTGAAACCCGGGGATCCCAGATTATCTGTATTGTTCTGTGATGCTTATTACTTTTCTGTAATGTTGCATATTATCACGCCTGGAGCGATTATTGTATATTAGTGTATAAACTATTAGATGTTGTATATGTTTTACACCCGCGCTAGTCCAGTTCCCGCTCTGTCGTTAGTTAAGTAACCTAACGGGTGATGACGGGACCCAGTGGCGAATGCGGATGGCATATACGTACATTATATTTTCGTTCTTTTCTGGTGTGTTTAATTGATGGGACTGCATTGATTCTTATCAATGCAAGGATAAAACAAACCTATATTTGATGTTGTTGGAACAAATTTTAAAAAGGAGTTATTACAAAGACGTTTCCTTTTGTTTTGCATAGTGGTATTCAGTTAGAATATCCTGCACCTCATTCGACGAGGCAAGGGCCGGGATCCCTTCACCGGGAGTGACCCCTTGGGCAGAAGTTTGCGTCAGGGTAATAACTTCAATATAGTCGATTACAAGTTGTTTTGCATCGCGGTTTTCAGTTAGAATATCCTGCACCTCATTCCACGAGGAAAGAGCCGAGATCCCTTCACCGGGAGTAACCTCTTTAGCAAAAGGTTTTTCGTCACTATATTTTTTATAAAAATCTATCAGGTTTCTTCAACGAGATCAAGTTCATTACGTTAAAGGTTTTTCGCCAAAAACCAGTCGTAATCCTCCGTCGTTTCTTATGGATGGTCAGTAGTATTCAAGCTATGTTTGTTGGCCTACGTCAAGACATAGTGTTTGGCAGCTGCTGGGGTATTCATTTGTTGCATAGATAGATGTATTAGTTTAGAACAAACGTACAGCCTTGTTGGCCTACGTCAAGGGCATGTACGATGACCTAAATTAATCAGGACAACGACGGGTAGAACTTGACATGTGGCTTATGATTTGTTGGCCTACGTCAAGGTCATAAGAGCATGGGATAAAAATTATATCGGGAGTTTCAAATATACAGGAAACTTGCAAAACTTGAGCATACCTTCTGGAGTATGATAACATGAGTAGATTCCTTCACGTTATCATGCGATGAGACTTGGATCCCGATTCCCACTGATGAGTTGGTTTACTCTTCGGGTGATCCCGACTAATTCTTCTCTCAGGTTTGGAGGAGAATTTGAGATTACAATGGGAGGTTTCCTGATTAGATAAAGTATTAACCATTCTGATCTAGGTAAGAATGCACGCAGAGTGTTTCTTTTCTCTCTCTCTTTGGCAGCGACCTTTAACCGACCCTAGACTATAACTCAGTGACCAAGTTGACCGAACCTTCTTAAAATACTGGCTTTTGGATTGTCCGAGTTGCATAACTCATTGCCGCTCCTTCTTTTACCCTTTGTATTTCTCAGAACACCCCGTATTACTACGGACATCCACTTCCATTGGATAGATCCATCATATGGTTATATACGAACTCGAAGGGACTTCTTCGAGGATGGATCCAGGTTCAGGAGAAATAGAATTGGTTTATTCAGTTGTCTTTTATTATCACCTTCTCTCAGGTTGCGAGGGCTCCTTAGTTTAGGAGAGTACACCTATTACGCTTATTGGATAGTCTTCTTCCAAACCATAGGCGGGTGCCGAAAGGTAGGGAATGAAGAAAACCAATTAACCTAAGTAGGGTGTACAAAAGGTAATGACTAAAGACAAAATAAAGGGATTAGAAAGAGAGCAAAGTAAATTGCGACTACTATAATTCACGACCAAACCTCGTATTTCTTCGCCGCTCCTATTTCACCTTTGCTTTTTTCCCCAGTTCGGGAGAAATAGAATAAGGTTTATTCAGTTGTCTATTATCATCACCTTCTCTCAAGTTGCGAGTACTCCTAGGTTTAGGAGGGTACACCTATTATGCTTACTGGATATTCTTCTTCCAAACCATAGGCTGGTGCCGAACGGTAGGGAAGGAAGAAAACCATTTAGCCTAATGATGGTGTATAGAAGGTAATGAATAAAGACAAATAAAGGGATTTGGGGAGATGGCAAACAAATATACGGTTAAAATCATGAATTGGATTATGGAAAAGGCATTACTAGAAATATCTGGATACCCCTACGAAACATTTTTTATTGCATTGTTAGTAGAAAACTGATTTCCCGATTAGATACTTACTCCAGGATATGTATTTACCAGGTTTCATTCTCACATCTGTATAGTTTTACAGATAATGAGTGGGAGTAAGTTATTGGGAATTAGGTGATCATCCTCATTATATCGGAATTCGTTGTAATTGGTGATATTTGAGGAAATCTCCTAGGGACAGTTTTCAAACTACGACGCACAGGTTTTGAGTTATTAAACTCAGCGGACTTATACAGAGTATTGTATGTTGTCCAGTGTCCATCAGGACAAAGGGGTTGGTCCTCGTACTATATTCTATTTACTTGTGACTTCTCTAGTTTTTAGACAAGTGTTTCATAGAAATACAATGTCTAAGTATTGAGAAGTTTTGAGTATAGGAATAAAGTAGAGAACCAGGTGTCGCAAGTATCGGGATTCTTCAAAGAAATCGAAGATGTAGATTCTTGTGATTGGTATTCAATTGATAGTAACGTTTTTGAGAAACTTGTTTCTCTTTCGGGTTACTCATAATTGGATGGATTTCTAAGTTGAGTAATGCTGATTAACCTCTCTCCATTAAGTTAATATGCACTGGAGACAGCTGCATGATTTGGATCTGGTTCCAATTAAATAAGTGCCAAAGTTTCTATATTGGATATAGAATGCTTCATATCTTAACGATGTCAAGGTAAAGGGAGTTGTCCAGCTTATGCTTAAAACCAGACACTGGATAACTCAAGGCACGTTTCTGTAATGGCAGTTTGTGGGTTAACCCTGGCTTTGTCGAGGGTTGACTTTCTACCATCTGGAAGATCAATAGTGATATTGTTCTTGACTCGCCACAGTTTTAGTAAAATGGATTTTTTCAGAAAACAGTAGTGGGAGTATGGTAGAACTGGAAGTGATTCCAGAACCGCAAACGATTACGGAAAATTTAATAGGACCTATATATTCAATCAGGTTTGACATTCCAATAGCCACTCCACAGATATGGTGGGTAACCTTAGACATCCGAGAGGTACTCAGGTAGCATCAAGGACGGTGACAGGGAGGTTCCTGTTTACCCAGACTTGACACTACTGTTGTTCCAGGCTATGAGACCCGGCAGGAGGTTAAGTATAGCGTCGTTCTAAACTAGCTTTAGAAGTGTACGTATATATTATTCTGCTAGAGGGTTGTCGTAGTCAGAGGGAGCAGCGGAAGCATAGTGGGCAAGTAGCTTATGTCTATTTATAGGCTTGAGCACATATAGCGGAGAAAAGATCATCTATTTTTGATGTGACAGTCATGGGTTTGACTTCATCAGAATAGGGGATGGATCTGTTAAGAAGGTAGTAGGGTGTGATGTCCTGGTATTTGGATGACATACAAAGAGTAGGAAGTAAAATTCCTATACTACGATCGGTTGTACTGTGGTCGTCACACAGTTGTTTCTCCACAAAGGATATGGATATAATATCTGACATTCTGATTACTCGATCTAACAGTTTTAGATCTAGATTTGGGTAGTTTCCCAATGTTGGTGATTTGACAGTATTCTAATAGTATTTTAGAATAGTTGACTCCTGGCATGGTGGTACACCTGCAGGTGATGGAGTCACCCTCTCTAAAGGTATCTTACAGACTAAAGGGGAGAGGGACGTGCATGATTGGCAGATCACTTGCTTAGGCAATTGAGTCAATCGTGAGATGTTAAGTACCACACCAGATGTTGTTTTTGCACTAGATGCAATAAGTTTATATTAATCCAATCCTGAAGAAACATAAGGAAGTAGTTTTAGAACATAAGTACATGTTCTGCGGATTTGATGACGGCAGCCTCCTTCGAGAGACAGTTATCATTCCAAGCTTCAAAGGTGACATGGTTGACAGAGTGATTGTCAGAGTTATAGTTTTCCCTCCGACGAGGGACAGTATTATGGATAGGTGGTCCAAGAGGATACTGTGGGAGGCATAGTGCTGGACACTGATTAGTTTCAGTGATCGATACAGTCTAAGAAGTTTGGATTTGGAGCTCATTTATGAACTAGGTCCCATCAGATATCCAGACATATTCTAAGACAGGTATTACTCTATTCGGGAGATGGTTTTCTCCGCGAATTTGAGATTAAGAGAGACATAGAAAGATACATCGGGGCGGATCCACTCACTTAGGCTATTTCTCGAACACAATAGTTTTACAAACGGGCTTTGTGAAACTGATTAGTAGAGGAGTTGGATGTTCGGTATCATACGGGCTGTGAGTATGCGACATCGCAATAATTAGCCTTAAGTGCAAGTGGGAGATTGTTGGATATAGTGCCCTCAAAGTCAATTATTTGATCGCAGACACGTGATTGCAATGATTGCGGAGGACCTATACCGATATGACAGTCTTACTCGAGATGATAGTATGCTATCTGGTCTGTCTTTATCATCATGTAGATGTTGATAGAGCCCATAGGATTCTTGCTTGACTACCATCAGTATGATGGCGATCATATATGTGGGAGCTGGGGTCGATAAGCACATCCTTAAAGTGTCCCTAGTCGTGGGAGTTTCGAGACAGGGCATCGATACTCCGGAGTAGACTAGTGTATACATTCGAGACCCCAACGAGGGGCAGTGGCTGGTCTCACAAGCCATTGGTGTTAGTTGGATCACCTAAGATGTATACAGGTGCTCATTGGGTTATGAGTACACCGGACAGGACTCGCCGGGAACTTGCTGGTTGGTATTATACCTAGCGTCAGATAGCAGTTCCCTGGTGACATATGTACATGTTAGTTCATCGACCTGTGGTCGTCATTTGTCTCGTGTGAGTTCCTACTGTGCTTTGATTTATACCCTACCATGGGTCATAGGAGTCGTGTAAACAGGTATTTTTTGGGTACAGTCCCGAGCCACATGGAGGCACTAAGCAGATCTTCGGGTATTCGTCTCTCCCGGTATTAGGGGTGAGATCGCGCTGTGTTTAGGAGAGCCATTACACGAAATCCCTGGCCAGGGTAATCAAGATTTACTGGAAGATATTCCAGTAGTATCTCAGGGTGTTCTGGGCTGCTCTCTGACACGGCTTATACAGCTATTGGGGGTCTGACGTTTACCAGCCCCCTAGGCCCTATATGCGATACTCATAGACGAATGGACCGGACTGTACGGATATTGTCACTGTCAGACTCAGTAGGTTTTCTGGATGAGTTCGCTCGTCAGCTTCCCTTCCAATCGATACATAGGCAACCGTTACGTACAGCTTGTACCTCTGACGTGTTAGTGGTTATACCCAGTGCCAGTGTATTGATGAGTCATTAGAGTCCCCCACAGACAGTTTCCCAAGTTCGGGTGAAACGTTGTAGATGCCGTATGGTTTTATGGCAGTGTTCGGAAAATGTACGTGCGTTTACGCACGTGTCATATTTCGAGCAGATAATACTTGTGGGCTTTGGTTTAAGCCGGATCTGAGTATTATACTGTGTAGATATAATATCTTTGTCTCAGTTGCATTTGTATTCGGTCGTAATATAAATACGGGTATGTTTATACTGTTACGGGGTTATCCTGAAATTCGTTTCAGGATCACTTTTGGAAGTTGCCAGTTTCCAGTTTTCTATCACCCTTCTTTAACATTCGGTTAAAGACGGATTTATCTTTTCTTGGGTGAGTCATGATTCTAGAAGGTTCTAGATTAGGTGACTCATGGTTAGCATTTAATGATATAGTGATTCATTGTTAATCATTAATTGTTGTGGTGATGTGTTATGGTAACTCTTGTTTTGCATTAATTCTTGCATTTATTGTTAAGCAAAGTGTTCATTTGACTCATGCTTTTCATTTTGTGCTTATGGTGACCTCTTCCACTCCTACACTCACCTCCCTCCCTCTTCAAATAGGCCGGCCCCTCTTTGTGAAGAGATGAGGGTTGTTGATTTGATTTTTGGAAAAAGATTATGATAGTTTAGTTCATGGAAATTTCATATAGTTCAATTTCCATTTACCCGATTCCAAATGGCAACTTCATTAACCGTTCGTCCATAGCTTTGGACGTAACGAGACAAAGTGTTCTACTCATTCTTTACATCAATCTTGGTCGTCTCTTTTAGCAAACTTGATGATTGAGTTGCCTCGGTTCAGAGGCGGGAGCCCGTTTAAAGATCCATCGACGTAGTGCCACCTGGACGAGAAGACTGGAGTTTCAGAAGATCGGAGCTGCCGTAACAAAGCGTGGGATGATGGTTGAAGACCGAAGGACTCGGATCGTTCGGTATAACATTTCTACCTACTTTATAGTTTTTTAGTTTAGCTTTAATGGCAGATCCGGGTTATAGAATGTGATAGTGCCAGCTAAAAAGTTTTTGTTCTGCATTTGGCGTCTGTTAGACGGCCGGGGCACTACCGTGGACTTACAAAATATCCTGCACCTTATTTGATAAGGAAAGAGCCGAGATCCCTTCACCGGGAGTGACCTCTTTAGCAAAACTAGTAAAAGCCTAAAAAACACTCCTTTTTCAAAATCACTTGCTTCTACAACGATATCAAGTTCATTACGCTCATGGTTTTCTGAAAAACCTGCGTAGCCCTCCGTCATTTCAGATAAGTATTATTTAGTATTCGTGCTACGGTAGTTTGGCTTTCATCAAAGCGTAATGTGCGGTAGCTATTTAATGCTTATCTGCTGCATATGATGCGATTGGATTAGGGTATTCGTACGGCGTTGTTTGGCTTTCGTCAAAGGTCGTGCGGGTGGGTTTAATTCAATCAAGAAATATACGGGTTGAACTTGACTAGCGGACTATGCGTTGTTTGGCATTTGTCAAGGTCATAGCACGTTAGGGGTGAAAGCATTATCGGGAATTTCAAGTGTTGAAATTTGCAATGAGATTGCATACCTTCTATAAGATAGTTGGATCCTGATACCTACTACGAGTAAGAGTTACTCCTGAGAGAGTCTTACACATGACAATTAACCGATCAAGTAGGTGTCTAGAAAGGTGTTAACGGTGTTATGCCTCTGGAAAAATGAGATTTATTCTAATTAGGTCCGTGTGAAAGCACATGGAACCTCCCTCAAAGTACCAACACTGGCATGGCCGAAAGATTGTCGAACTTGTAGAGTGTAATTAATCCCGACTAGTCTTACCTTTTAGGGTTTGAAGGAAGATTTGATAAAAACAGTGGGAGCCATCCTAATTAGATAAAATAATAACCAATCTGATCTTGCAAGAGCGCACGCAGAGTGTTTTTCTTCTCTCTCTCCTGGTAGCGACCATGTGAGGCCTTAATTAAGATAATAATATGGATGCATTGACCGAACCTGCTTATTATACTGAGATGGGGAACGTTGGTTCCGCTCTATCTTATAATTGTTATAAGTCCGAGCAGGAAATAGGCGATTATCCGGATTTCCACGAACCCAATTGAGGAATAAGCATGTTGATGCATATTCTTCGGGTGTGTTTATTACCGAGAACTGTTTCTCAGTATCCTCTATATCCTGGGTATGTGATACCGGATCAGAATCCCATATATATAATCATTACATGGGCTATAGAAAGGTAGAGAACTGGGAATGGGTGATATGTCTCTAAGTGTAGAGAATGGTGCAAGAGTTGCAGCCAAATCAGTTGGCAGATATCACCTTGTATTACCAAATACATTGATTTTGAACAAATATTATTACATGCCAAACATGATATACAACATTACATCGGTTTCTTTATTAAGTTAAAGAAGGATATAATTTTGTATTGTAGGATAATGTTGCGAACATTTTCCTTAATCAAGAGTTGATTAGATCAGGTACGTTATGTAATAGCATATACGTTCTAAATCAAACCATAGTTCAAAGTAATTAGAACACACACAAGAGGAGTAGATCAGAAATGAAAAAATCCTTCTTGTGGCATTGTAGACTAGGTCATATCAATGCGACACAACTAGCTAAGTTACATAAGGATGAGTATTTGAATCTGTTCGAATTTTCATCTTATGATACTTTCCAGTCTTGTCTCAAAGGTAAAATGGCCAATACTCCGTTTATTGGAAATGGAGAAAGAGTTGTTGAACTCTTGGGACAGATACATGATGATGTATACGGTCCTATGTCTACACATGCCAGGCTTGGTTCTTTGTACTTCATTACATTCATCGACGATCTCTCAAGATTCTGACATGTGTTCCTGTTGAAACACGAGTCTGAAACTTTTGAGAAATTCAAGGAATATAAGCTTGAAATTAAGAACCAGACAGGTAGAAGTATTAAAGTCCTTCGATGAGATCGGGGAGGAGAATACTTGGGCATGGAGTTCTAGGATTATTTAAAAGAGAATAGGATTCTCTCTTAGCTTACTCCTTCGCATACACCACAGCACAACGGTGTATCGAGGTGGAGGTATCGCACCTTATTAGATATGGTGCGTTCTATGATGAGTACTACTGAGTTGCCTGTTTTATTTTGGAGTTATACACTTGAGAAGCTACATACCTATTGAATGGGTCTCCATCCAAATCAGTGCCTACCACTCCATATGTGATATGGTATGGGAAGAGACCATGTCTTAAACGAGTTAAGATATGGGGTTGTCCGACCTATGTTGAAAAGAAAAATCCAGACAAACTCGAGGCAAGGTCAGTTCTGTATAAGTTTGTTGGATATCCCGAACATTCGCGAGGGTATATCTTCTACGATACTGAGAAGTAAAAGGTGTTTTGTTTCTCAGCATGCCACCTTTTTAGAAAATGAATTTCTTATGAAGAAATTTGTGGACATGAGGTAAAACTGGATGGAGTTCCAGCTAGACAAACTAACAGCTGATGATTTGGTGAAACCAAAGGATTCAATAGTCTCCAACGAACCTCAGTCTCTCCGCGAATCTGGTAGGGTTCCTCATCCACTTGAGAGATACTATGGTCTTCTCGGTGACAGTGGGAGCGAGGATTGCATCATGGTAAATGATGACAACTAAGGTTCAGGCAGGCCATCACGAGTGGGGACTCTGTGAAATGGCTGGATGCTATACGATCAAAGATGGAATCCATGTGCACCAACAAAGTATGACTTTGATTGTTGCACCTGAAGGGGTAAAACCCATCAGGAGCAAATGGATCTTGAGAAGATTCTTGGTGTAAATGGAAAAGTTGAGACCTTCAAAGCTATTCTTAAATCCATTAGGATTAAAGCACGCATCGCGGAGTTGGAACATCTGTTTTGAAGTGGCAGTCAAAGAGTTTGACTTCATCAAAAAGGAAGATGAACCATGTATATACAAGAAGGTTGTAGAGTAAGGTTGTCTTCTACGTATTGTACGTAGATAACATACTCTTGACAGGAAAGGGTTTCCTATGCTACACTCGGTCAAGCTTCTCTTATCACGAGGATTCTCCATGAAAGATCTGGATGATACCTACTACATCTTGTAGATTATGATCTATGGTGATAGATCTATGTGAATGTTGGGAGTGTCCTAAATCCAGGTACATTAACACCATACTAAAGGAGTTTAGTATGGAGGATTCTAAGCGTGGTAGTTCACCCACTTACTCATGAATCACTCTCACCAAAAAGAAGTCTTCCGAGACTGATTTGGAGAGAGCTCGCGTGCAATGGATACCCTATGCTTCGGCAGTAGGCATTATCATGTATGCGATGTTATGTACCAGACCAGATGTAGCTAAATCACTAGGTATAGTGATAAGGAATCAATCGGATCTTGGATGAATCACTGGATAGCTGTGGAGGACATTCTTAAGTACTTGAGAAGCACTAAAAGAATGTTCTTGGTTCAAGCTTCCAGAGTGATAAGGTTGACTGAAAGTCAGTCACAGGCTTTGTCTTTACTCTCAGTGGAGGGACGGTATGTTGGAAGAGTTCCAAGCTAGATACCATGACATACTAGATGATAAAGGCTGAATACATCTCTACCAACGATGCTACCAAAGTGGATGTTTGGATAATTCTTGTTCATGAGATGAACATGGTTCCTACCATTGAGCGTCCAATAATTGTTATTGTGACAACAATGGAGTTGTGGTTTTGGCCTAGGAACGCAGGTCCCATCAGCGTTCCAGACATATTCTGAGGCAGTATCACCTGATCAGGGAGATGGATGATCTCCAAGGGATCGAGGTAAGGAGAATTGACGCGAAGGATGACACAGCGGATCCACTCACAAAGGCCTTTCCTTAGAAAGACTTCTATAGGACGTTGAGTATGAGATACTACAACAAATGGCCTTAGTGCAAGTGGGAGATTGTTAGTTATATGTATGCCCTAGAGGCCATTACTGTACATACGATGTATATTGTAGTGGATGCTTAGACATATATTGGGAGGAATTTCTTGCTCGACATGATAGTTTGCTATCTGCTTGCTCTTTATCTTAACATGTACACTTATTGTCTCTCTATTACATATTGATAAAGCCCTTAGGATGAGTACTTGAATACCAGGATTATGATGCAGATCATACTAGTGGGGACAAGGTAGTCGGTAAGTACATCCTTGAATTGTTCCTAGTCGTGGGAGTATCGAGATGGGGCATCGATATTCCAGAGTAGACTAGCGTATGCACTTCTTGACCCATATGATGGGCGATGGATGATCCCACATCAATTAATGTTTGACATCAGAGAAGGTATACGGGTGCTCAGTGGAGACTGGGTACATTGGATAGACTCATCGAGAACTCCTAGATGGTATTATACCTATCTTCAGATAGCCGTTCTCTGGTGACACTGGTACAGGTTAGTCTGTCGACCCGAGATCGTCATTGAGTCTTGTATAATTCCCACTGTGCTTTGATTTCCACCTTACCACGTTCAAGAGATCATGCAAAACGGTGGTTTTTGGGTACAGTCCTGAGTCACATGGTGGCAATGAGCGATAGGAGGGGATTTCTTTCTCCCGGTATTGGGGGTTGATGTTGCGCTATGCTTGATTGGCCATAACAGGAAATCCTTGGCCAGGGTTGCTGAGATCTACTGGTAAGTGTTATCAGTAGTTTCTAGAACCGTTATGGACCTTATATCGGCATGACTTATCAGGCTATCGAGGTCTGACGTTATACTACCCCCAGGCTGTGATATGCGACATATCAGACGAAGAGACCGGACTGTACGGTAGTGTTACTGATTGGATTCGCAGGAGTATGGGCAGGCTTGCTTGTTGATCTTCTGATCGCTCAATACCCGGGTAGCCGTTACGTTTAGCAGACCGCTTGCGGCTTGTGGGTGACTGATATAATCACCACTTACTGCCGGCGTATTGACGAGTCTTTACAGTCCTACACAGAGGTTTCCTGGCTCAAGCGAAATGAAGTAGGAGCACATATGTGATATGTGCGGGACAGAGATTAATACGCCTATGTGATACCGTATTCTATTCTCGCGATATCTGATATCGGTTATATGTGATATAGCCGGGCTGTCGAATCAAGTGTTGATTCGATAAGTTGATACATATGATATTAGTCGGTTGTATGTGATATACCCGGATTATTAAATCAAGTGTTGATTTAATAATTTAATGTATAATTATATATTTGGTATATTAACTTACATTAACAAATATTAGCTCGCTTAAGATTTCTTTTTCTCACTTGTGTACACTTAGTATATATGTGATATATTAATGTACATTATTTTGTGTCATGCTTGATGCCACATGCTACATGGGTGTATGAGACTCACACCATGCAAATAATAATGAAGGGTTTTTATTTATTTAAAGTAAATCAAATTTGTTGGAAATTGTCACATGGTTGAAGCTTGTGGAACCATTGACCAAGTCCACTAATTTTGTTTTACTTGTAGATATTTATTAACCTAACCATTATTGTTAGCCATGGTTTAGTCTCTACATGAGTTTGTATATGATACTAACTCACCCATGGTTGCTATTCTCACTCATTATTCCATTCACACTTCATCTTCTTCCTAATCTCCAAAAACCTTTCTAGATTCATGAGAGGTGAAGAAATATAGTGAGAAAATTATTTTTAAAGTGAGCAAAATTCCTACTTCATCAATCTCTTCTCTACTAGCCATTTAGATTGGGTTGTTTCTTCACTAGTTCATCACTAAGTGAAGAGGTAGCTTGAGTTAGTGTCTCCTCGACGTAGATCATCTTTGGCCTCGAGGACTTCAAACAAGCTTGTTCATTTCACCTTGTGGAGCCTCATCAGAGTCCGGAAGATCACTACTTGGAGCGAAGGGACTAATACACGGAGCTATTGAAGTGAAGGACTGGTCTACAAAGGTTGTATTCCTTGTTCACTTAGATGTAAAGTTGTTTACATGATTGTTCGTCTAATTCTCTAGTTTAAATTCTAGCGTTATGGTTCTTTAGCGCGCCAAATTTTGAAAACCGTTGGCTATAGTGCCCTCAAGGCAATTATCATAGTCGCGGACTTGTGATTATGATGATTGATGGAGGACCTATACCGATAAAATAGTCTTACTCAAGATGATAGTATGCTATCTGGTTTGTCTTTATCATTATGTACATGTTGATAGAGCCCATAGGATTCTTGCTTGACTGCCAGCATTATGATGCCAGCATTATGATGGCGATCATATATGTGGAAGCTGGGGTCTATAAACATATCCTTAAATGTCCCTAATCGTAGGAGTATCGAGACCGGGCATCGATACTCCAGTGTAGACTTGTGTATACTGATCGAGACCCCGACAAGGGGCGGTGGCCAGGCCTCACAAGCCATTGGTGTTAGTTTGTTCACCTAAGATAGTATACAGGTGCTCATTGGGTTATGAGTACACTGGACGGACTCGCCGGGAACCTGCTAATTGGTATTATACCTATTGTCAGATAGCAGTTCCCAGGTGACATGTGTACAGGTTAGTCTGTCGACCTGAGATCGTCATTTGTCTCGTGTGAGTTCCCACTGTGCTTTGATTACTACCTTACCACGGCTCAAAGGAGTCGTGCAAACAGGTTTTAGTTGGGTACATGTTCAGTTGATAAAACTGCACATTTGTTATTACATTTTTCCTACTATTTCTATATTAAAAAAGGTCTTTATTATAACATATCATACATATGAGGGTTTATGTGTAAAAATACTATTTTCCATGTGATGATATATTATAATTAGAATTTGGTAGGAAAATGTATGCAAATAATATCATTGACCTAATCCTAGTAGAACTAAGTCTACTAAATATTATTTAAGTTGTTGTGCAGAATTTTCAGGTCTTAAATCAAGGAAATCAAGTTGTTAAAGCTAACCTGCCTAATTAAGAAATCATTTAAATTAAGAAATCAAGTCTGACAGCAACTACGAGAAGATTTCAAAGATCCAAAGCTTCCAGAAATTGCCACATGTCACAAGGATCTTCCTACATAAATTTGATCAATTGATCTCCACCCTTGGCCACGGATCCGCGGCCAAACCCCCCTGTTGGCCGTAGATCCGCCGCAGGGTAGGGGAGTTAGGGGTTGCACTTTTTGGGGGTGAATCTTTGTTGTTAAACTTCCATATTTGGAAGCAAACATTCTGGCTTTGGGACTATAAATAAAGACCGAGAGCCTCTTGGAAAAATTATCAAGCCGAAGAGATCACGAAGTCCAAGACGGCTCACGCATCCAGGCTGATCATCAACTGTTCATCTACCTCCTTCGGAAGAGTTCGAAAAGCAAACCAAGTTTTTGTAATCATTTTCTAAGGAATAAAGTGTAGATTGTTCAAGTTGATTAATAAAGATAGTTGTTTTATTTAATTCTTTTGTATTTTACATTATGTTTTCCCTCTCTGTCTTTTCATCTTCTTTTCCCAACATGCGCGAGTAATTCTCCGCTTGTTAGGGTTCATAGGATTAGGGTAGATTAATGGATGATGAAGATCCTTAAACTCTTTTTACGTCCTATAAAGTTTATAAACTTTACTAAAAGAATCATTAACATCCTAATCGGGTGCGCTACCAATTTATTGTTAGTCTCGACCGCGATTAGAGATTAGATTAATGATTGTTTTGGTAAAGGCTAGATATGAACGGAGTTCCATGTCGAGATAGGCGTTAAAAGTGGGAACCCTTTTCCCTCCAGAAACCCTAATCTACACGCATCACCGTCGTTCTAGTTATAAATCTATTAAAGGATAAAAAGGGTAACTTTTAATTAATCGTCCATAACTACTAAATCCTAACGAACCCTACAAGCCCTTTTATTATATTAACTACATCCCTAAAATAATCTAGATCTATATTTTTGCATTCTTGCTTAACGTAGATTTAGAAACCATTCTACAACATTCTTATTTCTTCCTCCTTTCTCAACACATCTAAAGTAAGAGTAAAAGATTCAACGTTTCTCTGAGGACGACCCGTACTCATCTCGGTTTAGCTACGCGCGACACCGTTATTGATTGCGGTTACACTACTAACACACTTCTTCCACACCAATCAATTGGCGTCGTTGCCGGGGAGACGTGCGTAATTTTTTATTCTTGCTATTTGTGTTGAATTCTTAGACGATTCATATCATTATTAAAACAAAACTGCAAATTGCATATTTAACGATTTGTGTGTGAATTTTGCGAGGGAATCTGGAGTCACGGACTTGAGGAAAGAGGAGATCTAGGGTTTCACACTTCTCTGGTATCTTTCTTAACTCCTTCTCTCTCCTCTTAAATCCAATAAAATCTATTTTCTGCAGAATTCTTTGCAAAATATTCGCCGCTCAAAAATCTTTTTGCAAAGTTTTGTTTTGCGGTTTGTTTTTGCATATTTTAATACGGATTTTTAAGGGGCAAGACCAAAATCCAGATTAGGTGGGGATTTCATCACCCTTCCTAAGCCCCACAAATCACAAACCAAGCATTTGCATCAACCCTTCATTAATTTAAAAAATATCTAGACCAGACTCTAAGAACTGTCGCGCTCATTAAGGACAGAGGAAGGTCGTGGGTAATCTATCGTTTATCCGCATTACTTTTGTAGTGCCTAGGCAAGTGTGTCAAAGGCTAGTGGTTTTTAATTAGGCCCACTACTGTGGTTCCTTCCCACTTACCTGGCACTTACCTGGCTATAAGGGTAGTACGGAGGCGGTAGAGGATTGATCCTGCGGCTTGTCCTTTGGAAGTCTAGGAGCGGTCTAGAGACTGGACCTAGGTAACCATAGTTCTAGGGTTGTTTGTGCATTTTTGTATGATTTGTCTAAATCCGTCATTTTTCAAAACAAACCAATTATTTTCTCCCCTTTTTACCCCTTCCCCCTTCTTCTCTTCTTATAATGGGTAACCTAAACAGAAGAACACTTGCCGAGTTTTGCTGTCCACAACCAGATATCTCTTGTTTTCGAAATCCCTTCGGTATACCGTCCGGCTCTTCCATGTCCTTAAGAGATCATATAGAACAAGCAGGAAGAAACAGTTGGCCACCTCAGTCTAGGTCTTATCAACCGTATCCTAATCCTACACCTGTTTCAGTTCATACCCAGAGTGAGGAAGCCCCTAGACGAATGTCCATTGCTGAGCACATAGCTAGGTCTAGAGGCTAAAGTTTCAATCCAGACCAATATCAACCATCACCACCACTGTCCGGAGAAGAGTTTGATATGCGGATTGTGGCATATAAGATGTCTATTGAAAATAGCCAACCAACCAACCCATATCAATATTCTTCTTATCATAATATTGATCCTACTCCTACCCAAGTTTCGCAACCATTCTATTCCTATCAATCCAATCCGACTTTTCCACCTACTCTAGAAAGTTCCTCTAATCAGTCATTTGAGAGTTTTAATTATCCACAGGAATTTCAATCTTATACTGAAACCCTTTATCAACCCAAGACTAGTCTGGAGCAGACATTAGAAAAATTTCTGGAACTGTCGAACCAAATTATGAAGGATTTGGGTAGTAAGACAGAACTGTTCACCCTTCCTAATCAAACCTCCCCATTCCAAACTGAAATCCACAACTCCAGTTTCATAGATTCGTCAAGTACACCAAATAGAATGACTGATAAGTTGTGTGACTTTGTAGTGTTTGATTTACCCGACTGTGAAAGGTCCATTTCAAGTGAAACCAAACCCAACCCTTGTGATCTCTACACCTCCACTCTTGAACCAAAACTGATTGAAAACCATACTTTTGATGAGGTGTTTGAGAATTCTAACCTTCACTTGAATGAGGTAATTGACGTTGGGGATATATTGATTGATGAACCCGAAATTTTGGATGATTTTGTCCCACCAATTCATCAAATCCTTTCACTTCCGTGTGGTCATCATCTTGAGCCTTTAATTCTTCCCGAATCCCAAATACGTCTTGAAGTTGATGATAATGGTATACCCGAAGATCAGACCGAAATACAGCCTCCATCTTCCACATCTGGTTCAGCAACACTCGACACACCAATTTGTTTACCCGTTTCACCTTCTACTTTTTCCGGTTCTTCTTCTGTTCCTATAGTTTCAGTGAGTTTTGATGAACCACAATCCGTTAATTCAAGTTCAATAATACCAGAAATTCAACTTGATTTGGATATTTTTGAAAATAAGGTAGATGAGTTTTCCGAGTCCTCTGCCTCAATGATTTTTGATGAATCAAGTAGGATAAATTCTGGCACAAAACTCTTTGACAGCAAAATGTTCAATCATACTATTGATAAAAGTTTTGAAGAACTTTTTGCTGACGAGCTTGAATTTTTAAACAATATGGATTTTGTGATTAATCAATCTCCACCTATAGAGGTTGAACCGTCACCATTCCTTCTTCCTAATTATTCACATTCATCCTCATTCTTTCTTTTCTCTAATTTCAAACTCTTTCCTGACCACCTGCTATCCCTTCCCCACTTTTTCTTGACTCGATACAACACATTCTTCCACCTACCTATACGATATACTGATAAAATCTTTGAATGGTTGGTATTAACTTTTGGTCTTTGTAAAGTCTTACTTTGACCAAATGACTCACCCCCTCTTAAAATGCTTCGTATTGTCTAACTCATGTTTGAGGGGGGGTATATTTTTGGCTCTTGAACATAACTTTTGTCCTCAAATTTGTGAGCCAAAAATAAGTTTGGGGGAGAATTTTTACTTTCATATATTTTTGTCCCCATTAATAGTGTCCTCCCAAGCTTACAGGTTTTTGTGATCCAGCAGATAGCAACAGTGAGGACACTGTTGAAAACAAGTTTGGGGGAGGTTTGTGCTTATTTATGCATACTTTGCATTATACTATATTAAGCACAAAAATTTTTTTTTGATAATAAAAGAATAGAAAGTGAAAAATTACATCCAAAAGATAGGAATAGTTTAAGAAAACCAAGAAAATTAGAAGTTTTCTTAAACGAACTAGTAATAAGTAGTTATGAGCTGTTGTCCCAAGGGTTAGTAAGATGAAGGAAGTCACTAATCTGAGGATAAAAATAAATCTGAAAAATAGTTTCTATTCTGTAAGCCAAACATTTGAATGTTGATACCTTACTATTTGCACTTACACACGTCTTGAAACTCGGGATAGTAGAGGATACCTTGAAATTATCCTGTCTAAAAGCCAAAGTATGAAAAAAAATGAAGAAAATATAAAAATGGTGAAAAGAAAAATGAACACTGGTTTTGTTATCGCCAAGGCAGCAATAAAAAAATATAGCGAGGGTACCTCTTCACCTAGTGCCCTAAGGCCAACTGGTCTGGGAGTCACTGCTAAGCCTTAGGTGGTGCAAGACGAGGAAAATATTATCACCTAATCAGCAAGCACATGAGTAATCGGTCGGTTAGTACCTCAATAAGTATTAACGGTCGCATGAAAATGTGTGAGCAAATCTAAATATTCATCAAGTTAAAAAGTACCGAGGTAGATGGACAAGAGTATGATAGCTTGAATTGAATTCTCCGAGTGTAGGGATGTCCATTACATATACTTAGGGGTATATGATCGATGTTTGGATGAAAGGTAGGAATGAAGAATAAAGACGATGTTTTATTGAGGGATAAAGTGATTTCTAACATCTTTTCATGACCATTAAGATAGGGCTCATGACAACTGAAAAGCTAGTGTAGTTGGAAACTCTTATTTTCAAAGTCTTTCTTTTATGGTTCTTATCTTTATATGTAAATTTCACCATCTCTCTTTTATTATAGGATTTTGTGGGTGTAATCCGCTGAAAACCCTCAGGAGACAACACTCCTCCTACTAGGGACACCTAGAGGTTTAACGGCTTGTTGCACGTGCTCAGTGCAATCGTGTTGCCTACGAAAGTGTGCTTAGCTTTCTCCTTTCTTTTTCTCCTTTTCTTGAAATAACTAGTTTGCTCGGGACGATCAAAGTTAAGTTTGGGAGTATTTGTTCAGTTGATAAAACTGCACATTTGTTATTACATTTTTCCTACTATTTCTATATTAAAAAAGGTCTTTATTATAATATATCATACATATGAGGGTTTATGTGTAAAAATACTATTTTCCATGTGATGATATATTATAATTAGAATTTGGTAGGAAAATGTATGCAAATAATATCATTGGCCTAATCCTAGTATAACTAAGTCTACTAAATATTATTTAAGTTGTTGTGCAGAATTTTCAGGTCTTAAATCAAGGAAATCAAGTTGTTAAAGCTAACCTGCCTAATTAAGAAATCAAAATGAAGAAATCAAGTCTGACAGCAACTACGAGAAGATTTCAAAGATCCAAAGCTTCCAGAAATTGCCACATGTCACAAGGATCTTCCTACATAAATTTGATCAATTGATCTCCACCCTTGGCCACGGATCCGCGGCCAAACCCCCATGTTGGCCGCGGATCCGCCGCAGGGTAGAGGAGTTAGGGGTTGCACTTTTTGGGGGTGAATCTTTGCTGTTAAACTTCCATATTTGGAAGCAAACGTTCTGGCTTTGGGACTATAAATAAAGACCGAGAGTCTCTTGGAAAAATTATCAAGCCGAAGAGATCACGAAGTCCAAGACGGCTCACGCATCCAGGCTGATCATCAACTGTTTATCTACCTCCTTCGGAAGAGTTCGAGAAGCAAACCAAGTTTTTGTAATCATTTTCTAAGAAATAAAGTGTAGATTGTTCAAGTTGATTAATAAAGGTAGTTGTTTTATTTAATTCTTTTTGTATTTTACAGTATGTTTTCCCTCTCTGTTTTTTCATCTTCTTTTCCCAACATGCGCGAGTAATTCTCCGCTTGTTAGGGTTCATAGGATCAGGGTAGATTAATGGATGATGAAGATCCTTAAACTCTTTTTACGTCCTATAAAGTTTATAAACTTTACTAAAAGAATCATTAACATCCTAATCGGGTGCGCTACCAATTTATTGTTAGTCTCGACCGCGATTAGAGATTAGATTAATGATTGTTTTGGTAAAGTCTAGATATGAACGGAGTTCCATGTCGAGATAGAGGTTAAGAGTGGGAACCCTTTTCCCTCCAGAAACCCTAATCTACACGCATCACCGTCGTTCTAGTTATAAATCTATTAAAGGATAAAAAGGGTAACTTTTAATTAATCGTCCATAACTACTAAATCCTAACGAACCCTACAAGCCCTTTTATTATATTAACTACATCCCTAAAATAATCTAGATCTATATTTTTGCATTCTTGCTTAACGTAGATCTAGAAACCATTCTACAACATTCTTATTTCTTCCTCCTTTCTCAACACATCTAAAATAAGAGTAAAAGATTCAACGTTTCTCTGAGGACGACCCGTACTCATCTCGGTTTAGCTACGCGCGACACCGTTATTGATTGCGGTTACACTACAAACACACTTTTTCATATCAATCAGTACAGTCCCGAGCCACATGGAGGCAATGATCGGATCGTCGGGGATTTGTCTCTCCCGGTATTGGGGGTTGATGTCGCATTGTGTACGGGTGGCCATCACCATAAATCCATGGCCATGGTAGATGAGGATTACAGATCCAGGATCGACAGTTTCTCAGGAGGTGATGGGTATCATGCCGACACTAAATATCGCGTTGTTAGGGGTCTGACTTTAACCACCCCCCAAAACTCGATATGCGATACTCTTAGACGAATAGACCGGACTGTACGGATATTGTCACTGTCAGGCTCTGTAGGGGTTCTGCATGAGTTTGCTCGTCGGCCTCCCTTTCGCTCAATACCAGGGTAACCGTTACGTACAGCTAGTGCCGCTGACGTGCTTGTGGTTAAACCCACTGCCAGCGTATTGACGAGTCTTTAGAGTCCCACTCAGAGGGTTTTCATGGTTTAAGCGATATGGTGTACATAAGGTATGTTGATGCATACAGGTGTCCGATTAAATATGTGCGCATGCCGTGCAGACTTTAATCGGACGGTTGATAATACTAGCGGCTTAGGATTAAACCAGTTTATTAAATCAGGTTTTGATTTAATAATTTACATATGTATTTATATATGTGTATTCTAGTATTATTGTTCACTATTCGTTTTCTCTCTTGGCTATTCGTATTTTTGTACGAATACGCGTATATGTATTTCGATACATGTACCGGGAAGTATTCCGTATTTTATACGGAATAGCTTCTATAAGGTGCCACCTCATTATTGATTTTCTTTATTGAAAATCTTTTGGGAAATGAGGTGGAGGGGTGACATGGCATGAACATGGTCAAAGCATGGGTTTTGAGTATAGTTGGCATTTGTTTATTATAATTTGAATTTGGAAAATGATTTTAATTTTGTGATTGAGAAAGAGGGGGGGCCATATGATGATGGGGGGTTCTTTTTCATTTGCTTAATGATTGATTAAAAACACTAGACTCCTCACTCTCTCACTCTCTCAAATTCAAAAACACTTAGCCATTCTTTGTTCATGCAAGACATCACATCTTTCATCTTCTTCTTGAGTTTCTTCTTGAGCTCAAGGGTAGAGAGAAAAACATGGTGACACACTACTACACCTCGACTCTCCATAGCTAGCGACTTTAGAGCGTCGGTTACCTCGTTCGTTGAGGTTGGAGCTTGCGCCGTTTCTCTCGGGTGGATCATCGGAGATAGAGGAAGACCGGCGACCAAACCACATCAAGGAGCCGCTAGGAGATTGGAATGAAAACCGAAGGACACGGATCAACTCGGTATAACGATTCTAACTCTTAGTTATCTTGCTAGTATAGGGTTTAAGTTCGATCCGTAAATCGGGTAGCGGTAGCGCCAGTTTAGAAAATTTTTGTTCCGCATTTTGGCCACGTTTTGATGGCCGGGGCACTGCCGGAACCCTTCAAAAACGTCATGGTCGATGCCTCCCGAAACCCAGCGGCCGCCTAGGGAACCTAGCACGAACTACATCCACAGTTGCCACTATCATTTCAGGTCCAAGGAGTTCTCTATCTCCGATGTCGTCCCAACTTAATGGTGATCAACACTTCCTTCCATATAGAGGTGCAAAGGGTGCCATTTCAATACTTGCTTGGTAGCTGTTGTATGAAAACTCCACAAGATGTAGGTGATCTTCCCACGATCCTCCAAAGTCTAACATACTGGCTCTTAGCATATCTTCAAGGATCTGAATCGTTCGCTCAGACTGTCCATCTGTTTGTAGATGGTAAGCTATGCTAATGTTCAGACTCGTGCCCAAGCTAGCTTGCAGACTCTACCAAAATTGCGATCGGAATCTGGTGTCACGATCGGAGACAATGAAAACTGGTACTCCACGTAATCTCACGATCTCCTGCATGAGTTCATGGGTATCAGAGATAGTACATTATGAAGAGTTAAATCTTACTAGACTCAAACTTACCTCCATGTACTTCTTTGCTAGTGTCTCGGTAGATTGGCCAACTCGAAAGGGAATAAAGTGAGCCGACTTTGTGAGTCAATCCACAATAACCCATACAACATCGTTACCTTTCGTGCTACGAGGAAGTGCAGTCATGAAGTCCATAGTAATGTGTTGCCACTTCCATTCTGAAATAGGTAACGGTTGAAGTAAACCAGCAGTCCTGTGATGTTCAGCTTTCACTTGCTGACACACTAGACATTTTGCTATGCTTTTGGCTACTTCACGCTTCATTCCATTCAACCAGTAATGTTGACGTAGATCTTTGTACATCTTTATTCCACCAGGGTGTACAGAGTATGGGGAGATGTGAGCTTCTTTCATCAACTCTTCCCGAACAAGACCTTGTAGTACACACAATCTGCCTCCTTATTTCAAAGATCCTTCTTCATAGATGATGAAGTCTGTTCGAAGTCCACTTTCTATTTATTCTCTGATCTTTTGC
The DNA here is from genome assembly GCA_030015575.1 of Agapanthus africanus. Taxonomy (NCBI): domain Eukaryota; kingdom Viridiplantae; phylum Streptophyta; class Magnoliopsida; order Asparagales; family Amaryllidaceae; genus Agapanthus; species Agapanthus africanus. The sequence goes on from JASDDO010000029.1 coordinate 296,081,764, forward strand.
AACTTGGCATCACTTATTTGAGCTGTTTTGATCTGATTGACAATTGTGGACTGAACTTGTAAGTTCATCAAATTTGAAGTGTTACATGGCATGATCACTTCTATCTCCATTAGGTGCAAATCTTGCCGTAGCTTCCACTGTGCGGTGATATTCATTGATAATGGTTGACGACTAAGTGCATCAGAAACTACATTAACCTTCCCTGGATGATATTGTAGGTTGATATCGAAGTCCACCATAAGTTCTAACCATCTTCTCCGTCTCATATTCAACTCTTTCTGAGTAAACACATACTTTATACTTTTGTGGTCTGTGTAGATTTCTACCCGTTCTCCAAGAAGATAATGGCGCCAAATCTTGAGTGCAAAGATAACGGCTGCCAACTCTAGATCATGCGTCGGATAGTTGCGCTCATGAACTTTCAGCTGTCTTGATGCATATGCTACAAATTTACCGTGCTGATGTAGAACACATCTTAATCCCTTACCGGATGCATCGCAATGCACTACGAAACCTCCAGATTGGTTCAGTATTATGAGAATAGGTGTTGTTGTCAATCTTGACTTGAGTTTTACGAAACCTTATTCGCATGTTTCTGACCACACGAATTCTTCATCTTTACGTGTGAGCTTGGTCAGGGGTGTTGCAATCTTCGAAAATCCTTCAATAAATCTTTGGTAGTATCCCGCTAATCCCAAAAAACTTTGAATGTCCTTCACTGTCTTTGGTGTCGACCATTCGCTTACTGTTGATACTTTAGCTGGATCTACAGAGATTCCTTCACCTGAAACGATATGTCCGAGAAATCCGACTTGTTCTAGCCAAAATTCATACTTTCTGTACTTGGCATAGAGTTGATGCTGTCGCAAGGTCTCCAGGACAATCCGTAGATGTTCAGCTGCTCTTTCTGATTCTTTGAATATACCAGGATGTTGTCGATGAATATGACAACGAACCTGTCTAGGTACTCTCGGAAAACTTGATTCATTAGATTCATGAATATGGCTGGTGCAATGGTCACTCTAAATGGCATCACTAGAAACTCATAATGTCTATAGCAAGTCTTGAATGCCATCTTCGGAATATCAGACTTTTTGACCTTCACTTGATGATAACCCGAACGAAGATTTAACTTTGAGAAAACGCAAGACCCGCTTAGCTGATCGAACAGATCGTCGATTTGCGGTAGTAGATACTTGTTCTTTATCGCGACTTCGTTCAAAACTCTATAATCAATGTACATTCTGTATGAACCTTCCTTCTTCTTCATAAGCAAAACTAACTTGAATTACTAGGACGAATCCATCCTTTCTGCAGAAGATCATCCAGCTGTCTTCAGACTTTTAGGGCTTAATCGATACGGTGCTTTGATCACCGGTTGTGCACTAGGTACTAAATCAATTCCAAATTCAAGAGCTCGATCGGGAGGCAAACCTGATATGTCTTCAGGAAATACATCGTCGAACTCTCGAACTACCTCTGGCTTAACTTCTCCTGCTTGTAGAGTTGCAATCACCGCCTTCTTTGGTTTTGCTTTATAGGTACTAGGTTCCAGGGTACGATCTCCACTTTTGAAATAAAAGACCGGATGCTCTGGAATCTCTAACACTACCCTCCTTTGACGACAGTCGATGGTAGCATGGAAAGTTCCTAGCCAATCCATACCCAAAACTACATCGAAGTTCGGTATGTCCAGCACCTTGAATCCAGCATAGAATTCTCTGCTGCAGACAACTACTGGACACAGGTCGTATCCCATTGTTGCCTTTAGAACGCCGTTCCCTGAACTGACATTCCAGCTGGATATGAGCCGTTTGACTGGAATCGCATGAGTTCGGACAAACCATTGCGACATAAAGCAATGAGATGCTCCAGTATCGAAGAGTGCTAGTATGGGAAGTGAGGCTACTAAGATCGTACCAGTGATGACTTGGCCAGTGGCTTTAGCTTCTTCCACAGTCATTGTGAAAGCCTGTCGCAACGGTACGTTCCTCCTTGCTGGAGGCGCATTCCTTTGTCCGTTCCATTGTCCTTGAGGTAGGTTCCTTTGTGCTTGATGGAACTGACGCGGAGGAGGTGCAGTAGGTCCATGAGGAGATGGAGCCGGGAGAGCAAGACGTGGTGTAGGTGCCTGGATAGTTGGCCACTGCGGATAGGTGATTGCTGATCTGGGTACAGAGTTCAGATTGAGTTGACGAGGACAAGACCCAATATCATGTGCGGATGAGACACAGACTAAGCAGTGGCGATTAGCATGCCTGCAATCCTTCGCCATGTGTCCATCCCTCCTGCAGTAGGTGCAAAAGTCTGGACTGAGCTGGTTAAAAGGTACTCCCGGTCTTCTGGGTACAAAAGGTGGCCTGGAAGAGGCTTCTCCTGCTATCTGAGTAGTAGAGCGCTTCATACCGGCAGATTGAGGTCTGCCTTTCTTCTTCACCACTGCCTCATATCAATGGGAAGCTTTCAGAGCTAAGTCGTGGGTTGGGAAATCCCTCGTAGCTAGAGCAGCTTGGATTTCCTGGTCCAACCCTTACTGAAATTTTCTGGCCCTGATCTCAGCAGTCGGTATGAGATGTGCCGCAAACCTGTTACGGTCTTGTGTTAACTGTGTAGTATGTGATAATAGAAATTCGAATATTTAAGTCATATTTTACCTGCTCAACATGGTGAATTCAGCGTCATACTCATCCACAGATTTGGTCCACATCGAACCTTGTTGAAGTGGATGAATTGGTGCTCTATGTCGAATCGGGCAGTCTCGGGGAAATATTTTGCATCGAACATCTCGCAAAAAATCCTCCATTCGATCGGCTATACAAGATGGCTTTCTTCCGCCTTCCACCATACCCTAGCATTGTCAGTTAGTTGCAACTTTGCAACTCTTACCCAAGCGATCTCTGGCACTTGTGTTGCTGCCAGATCGTCCTCAATTGATTGAGCCCATTCTTCAGCTTCCAAAGGGCTCTCTTTTCCAGAAAATTTCTTTGGATGCAGTGCCCGGAATTGCTTCACTCCAGATGCTCCCGCTTCTGGGCAGTTCATTAGTATGGCAGTCTGTTGCTGCTGTCCCTCCAGAAGGCTCTTAATTGCCTCGAGCAGTACCATTTGCTCGTTAATCGGAGTTACAACGGTAGTTGTAAGTGGAAGAGGTAGTGGTGTGGTGTTGCCGATCATGTTGGTGCTAGTATTGTTAGGGGAATCAATAACCTTGAAAGAAAAATAGGGTTAGGATGATTCAAGGAATATGAAATATAAAGAATGTTTAGTTGCTGGGTCTTATAACTCTTGTGTTATATTGCTTAGATTTCCATGAAAAATAGACCTTCATGAGCCGCCAACAAAACCTATCACGCCCTACTTCCTAGAGTACAGTAAGGAGACTTGACGGGTCACGCGACGTATTTACTCAGAAGTAAACACGTTAAGTGTAAATAAACAATATAATATAAATATACACAAGAATGACATGAGATGTAAATGAACAACAACTTTTTAATTATTAAACATTCTTTACAATACAACTGAAAAGTAAATACAATGTGGAAAGCAATGCCTAAACAATGGCATGAACTGAAAGTAAAGTATATACAAGTGAACTAAAGCTTGGGGTCCTCGATAAACTACTCTAAGTCTTCTGAGCTGGGCTCGATCTCTAGAGAGTCAGGTCCTCCTGACAACATTCCAAAGAAAGAATAGAAAAGGATAGAGTGTATAACTAATATAATGTATGTTTGTTATGTTATCGCTGTTATTTATAGTTTGGTACAGAATATGCCAGTGTATACGAGAGGAGTCCAACTATTCCGTGGACTAAGGTATACAGAGCACAAGGAACCGTTAAGCCACAGAACAACAGCAACGGATATTCATGTTAGGTGTATTAAAGTGACCATCATCGTGCCACTTTTAACACATTCCGTACCAATCTACCCCTTTTAAACCCCGTAATGCTTATTGTATTGTTATGTAGTGATTTGTAGATATAAGACTTGCCGAAACCATGATATCAATTGTTCATGTAAACGGATAAGGATATAAACTGATAGTCATGTAGACAAGTCAATGTATATCTATGGTTCGATCAAATCAAGTCATGTTGATATAGATGGATTCATGTTGTAATGAAATTATATCAAGTATGGATTGTATTCGGATTAAACTGAGACTCTGTCTGAGTCAGACACTTAAACATAATTGAAGTCCTGAATTAAGTTTTGGAGTTATCGGTAACTGCTGCACATGAACGAAAGGATTTGTGTCTTTTTCCAAGATAATTACCGTATTGATAACCCCGTTTTAGTTGTCTACCTTAAATAGGTAAGCATCCACATTCTCCGGCTCCCTGAGGCTCAAGAGAATTGGTCCCGCTTAAACCTATATTTACTAGGGTCCTTATTGTAAATTAATATAACTTGAGGGGGTTTTATGAAAAATAGTTTTGATATATTTTCAAAATAAACCTCAAGTTTTTATTTATTGTCTTTAGGATTTTCGTAGATGTAATTTTTATAAGATGAGATATTCTAGTAGATATAAACCTAAATTGAATAGTATATGGTATTTTTATGTAAATTGACTTGTATTGATTTGTGATGGTAGTTTCATAAAATTTAGAATTCCTTTGTTTAGAAAACATGGATATTTTTATGTATATTTAAAATAGATAGGTTGATAATATCATATTTAATTATTAGAAAATAATTTTATTTATTAAATAGAAATCACGTTTTCTTAAAACTGTAATATAAATTCCATCGAGGTCGTATGCTCCGTGAGGAGGTCTGCATCTCGCCCTACTAGTCCGATGGATGTACGATAACCCACACCAACCAAATCGGATTCCTTAAAATGGGTTGTAAGGACATAATCGTATGGAATTTGATTAAAACAATTTAAAAAATACGGTTTTGATAATTTATGGTATTTAATTGTAAATCCGTCTTAGCCACAAAAATATTATTTTCAAGCCATTATGCTATGTCATGATGAGTGTTGTGATGAGGTAGGTCATTACCTCGTGAGTTTTCTAAAGGTAATATGAGCAAATATGATGAAATAATGTCGTATGTAAACTTTGTGGTATTTAACCGTAAAAGTGAAATAAAAGTTGTATAACATTGTATTTTGAATTGAAATCTGTTCTAAATGTTGTTTTATGGTTGCTAAACAATATATAAAGAGATGGTTAATTTTTTGTTAAGAAAAGTTGGGGTTTTAACGAGATTAGAATCAGAAGTCGGAATAACTCCGCTTCCGACGGGTTTTAATAAAAGATCGTTCAAAATAGAAAGAGAGGAGAGGAGAGGGAACTTATGGGTTTGGAGAAGAGAGAAGAGGTATAAGAACAAGTTGTGAACTTCGTGGAGTCACGGTGTCGCCGTATTTGTCCCGAATCGTCGCCGGAACTTAACCTTGGGCTAACTCCACTTGTATAACTTTTTGGACTTGGAAAACTTTGAGAGTTTTGACAATAAATTTTAGAATAGAGAGCGATAGGGTGTAGGGTGGTATTTATAGGATAGAATTAGGGTTTAGGGTATTAAAATGAGAATTAAAATGCATTAAAGTTTTTTTTAAAGCTCATTTTAATTCTCTGTTAATGTGTAGGAAAATCAAACAGAATAGGAATAGTAGGGGATGCCAAGGGGTTAGGGTAAAAAAAATTGGAGCATTTCCGATGGTTTGGACCGACGGCGACGGCCCAAACACATCCCTCGCCGGCCGATCAAGTGAGGGTGGGGCTTGGATGCATGCCACGTGTCGGGGTGTGTGTGTACAACATTTTCCACATGTTTGATTTTAGTGACTTTTCATTTTTACGTGTATTGCACGTGTAAACTTTTGGGCTTCCAAATAGTTTAAAAGAAAAAATCAGCAAAAATAATATGTGGCTGAGGGGATTTGAACATTGGGGCTACGTCACAGCAGTGCAAGGGTTTACCAATGAGTAACAAGTGCTTTCTTGCTATTCTAAAACAATTCAAATACTTATAGTATACTAGGGTTGCAATACTCCATTTAGTACATTAACTTTAAACAAATTTTTTACAATATAAGCAGAGTCGTTACAGACATCGTCATTTGTCTCAAGTGTGTTCCCACTGTACTTAGGTTTCTACCCTACCACGGCTTTAAAGAGTTATGCAAACATGTTTTAGTTGGGTACAATCCCAAAACACTTGGGGGTAGTGAGTGATAGAAGGGATTCGTCTCTCCCGGTATAGGGAGTCGATGCCGCGCTGTGTTCGATTGGTCATCACCATAAGACCTTGGCCAACGAAGATGGGATTTACTGATAGTGAGATCAGTGGTTTCTCGGGATGGTTTTGAGCCACATCGATATGACTTATCAGGTTATTAGGGGTCTGACATTTTTCACCCCTAGACACAATATGCGACACTCTTAGACGAAGAGACCAGACTGTACGGAGATTGTAACTTTTAGGCTCAGTAGGGATATGGACGAGTTTGCTTATCGATATTCCTTTCGTTCAATATCTGGATAGCCGTTACGTACAGCTAGTGCTACTGACGTGCTTGTGGTTAAACCTATTTCCAGCGCATTGTCGAGTCTTTAGAGTCCCACAGGGAGGGTTTTCCAGATCATGTGAAATGATGTAGTGTGCGTATTTTGATACGTATGGAGGTTCGATTAAATACGTGTTTTTATACACGTACTTTTAATCGGACATTTTGTTAATATTAGCCGGTTTGAAAGATAGCCAGATTATCACATTTTGATGAAATGTGAGCTAGTATTATATCTCTTTTGGTATCTCTCTTTTGATATTTGTATTTTGACACGAATATGGTATTTATACGAATACAGGTATTGGTATAAATACGGGTATTTGTGTCTTGATATAAATATAGTATTTGTATTTTATACGAATATGGGCATATGTATTTTGATACAAATACGGGTGTATGTATTTGTAGTATATACTTGTATTAGTGTGTATATATGTGTGTGCGTGTGTGTGTGTATGTATGTAATATATGTATGTATGTAAGCATATGTGTACAAATGAGGCGGCTTCTCTTTTTCTTCTCATCACTTCATGTTCTCTTTAGAATTGTGTGGACTTGTGACTCACAATGGTAAGTCACAATTCTACCCATACAATTCTAAAAAGATATGAAGAGAAGAAAGAAAAAGAATGTGATAAGTTTTGATTTTGAGCCATGCTTGCTTTCTTCTTCTCTCCTCTCTCTCTTGAGTTTTGAAAGTTGAGAAAGGAAAAAGAAAAGAGAGAAAAACTTAGAGATTAACCACTACTACATCCTTATAATCAATTCCTAGCAAGTTTTGTTCACATGTTGTTTCACTTTGTGTTCTTGAGTGAAGTTATAGCCTAAGTCCGGTTTCCTTCGGGTAGATCATCTTCGACACAGAGGACCGACTTTCAAGATCGTTCCCAGTGGACCTAAGAGCTAAAGAAGTGGAAAAGAAGATGAAGGACACGACTACAAAGGTTGTAATCGATAACGGGTAGTTAAACTCCTTTGTTAGTTTGCTAGTTTAGTGTTTGGTATCGATCGCTAGGTTGTAGAAGCTTGTGCTCTAGTTTAAAATTTTTGTTTTGCATTCCACCTTGGCCGCAAGTTTGTGGCACGAGCATGTGCATCTACTTACAAATAGCTCATTGAAGTCAACTTCCCGAGCCTGCGAATAGCCTTTGGCTACCAACGTGCCTTGTATCTCGTATCAACTGCCCCTTGGTCACTTTCTTTCTTTTTGAAAACCCACTTGCAACCAACTACTTTCTTTCCTCCTTCGTACTTCACGGGCTTCCAATTCTGGTTCTTGTGAAGAGACTCAATCTCTTCATTCATAATGACTAGCCAACAAGCCAACTCATCGGATGAGATGGCTTCTTGATAGCTCGTCGGCTTGCTACTATCAACTGTCTCTGCAACGGACAGCACATACGCCACTGGATCATCATAGCCATATTTTTGTGGTGGTCTAATGTCCCTTCTTTTCGGGCATAAATGAGCAAATACTCCTCATCATAGGACCGCTCATCATGAGCTTCTTCAGACGACGATGAAGGAGAGATCTCCTGCGAACCCGATCTTTCACCGACCTCAATATCAAAGCCCGTCTCATCCTTTTTCAAATCGTCTTCAACTGGAGATTCCACAATCTTCGACTTCAACACAACAGATTCATCAAAAGTCATATATCTACTAATCATAAATCTAGGCGACTTAGAATCCAAATACCATAACCTATAACCTTTGACCCTCGTAGTATAACCTGTTAGGAATATGTATGCTCTAGAGGCCATTATTGTATATTATAGTGGATGCTTGGACCTATATATAGAGGACTTTCTTGCTTGACATGATAGTATGCTATCTGGTTGCTCTTTATCTTAACATGTACACTTGTATTATTATACTGACTTGCTAATACATGTTGATAAAGCCCTTAGGATGTGGACTTGACCAGGACTATGATGCAGATCATACTAGTGGGGCCTGGATAGTCCATAAGCACATCCTTTAATAGTGCCTAGTCGAGGGCATATCGAGACAGGGCATCGATATTCCAGAGTAGACTAGTGTGTATTTTTCTTGACCCTGTATGGGGCGATGGTTGATTCCACAACCATTGGCGTTTTACATCAAAGATTGTACACATGTGCTCATTAGAGAATGAGTACACCGAACAGGACTCACCGAGAACTCCTAAATGGTACCATACCTATCGTCAGATAGTAGTTCTTTGGTGACACTGGTACATGTTAGTCTGTAAACCCGAAATCATCATAGTGACTTGTGTGGTTCCCACTGTGCTTTGATTTCCTCCCTATCACGGCTTAAAGGAGTCGTGCAAACAGGTGGATTTTGGGTACAGTCCCGAGTCACATGGAGGCAGTGAGCGATAGGAGGGGTTTCGTCTCTTCCGGTATTGGGAGTTGATGTTGCTCTATGATCAATTGGCTATAACAGCAAGTCCCTGGCCATGGCTGATGAGATTTACTGGTAAGCGTTATTAGTAGTTTCTCTAACCGTTATGAGCCACACATCGGCATGACTTATCAAGTTACTGGGGTCTGACGTATCCACCCCCAGACTCGATATGCGACATATTAGACGAAGAGACTGGACTGTACGGTAAGTGTTACTTATTAGCTTCACGGAAGTTTGGACAAGTTTGCTTGTTGACATTCTATTCGCTCAATATCTGAGTAGCCGTTACGTCCAGCTAGTACCGCTAACGGCTTATGGGTAACTGATCTGATCATTACCTACTGCTGGCATATTAACGAATTTTTAGAGTCCCACATAGAGGTGTCCTAGCTCAAGCGAAACAACGTAGGGCACATATGCTGATATGTGCGGGAGCCTGATTAAATACGAATATGTGATACCGTATTCTAATATGACGACAATTGATATTGGTCAGGTTATATATGATATAACCGGATTATTGAATCAACTGTTGATTTGATAATATGATATACATATAAATGATATTAGTCGGTTATATATGATATAACTGAATTATTGAATCAAGTGTTGATTTAATAATTTGATATATATTTATATTTGATGTATTTATATATTAACTAATATTAATGCTCACTAATAATTTTATTCTCTTCTTTATATATATATATATGTCACGACCCAAATGTGGCACGTGACTGGCACTTAAATCACGTGACATCTAAAGGTGTCGACGCGGTCCAAGTAAGCCGAAACCCGGAATCTAAACCTTTTTCTTTTGAAAACATTGGAGGTGAAGTTTTTAATAATCATCAGATGGAATCATTTTGAATAACACTTAAATCTAACTAAGTATGTTTGAAAAGTATCTATGACGTTTTGAAATTCGACAGCACCTCCTTTGCATTTTTGTATAACCCGATACAACTACAACAATGAAATAGCATCCCAACGGGAGCTAGCTTCCATGCCCAAACGGCGGAGCAACCAAGCAAAAGATATACGACGCACAATGGCAAAGAAAAGAAAAGCGGAACAAAATCAACAATCTAAAAAAATGGTCGACTCCAATGAGTACGAAATCACAACACACTATTCTAAGTCTCGCTTCTAAGTCCACAATGTACCCTTTCTAAGTTGATGGAGTTTTACTAGATATAAGAAGATATGAATATACAAGTGTGAGTACGATACAACGGTAACCCACCTGCCAAAACAATCACCGAAAGGAATGTGTGCCCAAGCCGCTGATAATCCAATCGGTAAAACCTGCAACAAACTGTGGCACAATGGGGGTGAATTGCCGACTCAGTGAATAAAAGTACATCTAAAGGTAGAAATCGAAATGCACGACGATACCTAGGTCATAAGTATAGTACTATCATGATATGTACTAATATAATATGATATGCGAATGTATCATAATGCAACACTAACTATCATGCAATCCCAAGTAGAATATATCAAATGCAAATGACCTATATCTAGGTATAAACCCAATGTCACCGAAAATATATGTATATAAACCTCTTCTTTAAAATACCCGCGGAATAGATATGTCACGGCATAAAGCAGACGTGATAGTATGAAATATAATAGAGATCTTATATAAGATATACGTCCTGCTATTTTAATGAATAGTGTTAAGAGGTTTACAATATAAAAGATTTCAGTGTCATATTAGACACGTCAAAATAATGAGTCTATAGCTCGTGTTTGAATTCTATTTTATGTATATGAATGCCCGTACAAATATATACCGTTACTGTCCTCCGGATCAGCTACAATAACTGTAATCTAACGTATATCTCATGATAACAACACATCAATATATATGGATGTCCAGTATCGACAACCGAAATCAGAAATACCTCGTGTCCATCACCAACACGCAAATGCAGATACCGTTGACACCATCTTAAGAGATTATCGCCATCCGATATCCCTGGCCCCGGTCGGTATCCCCTGGATATCCGCCGTGCCCAATCGAACCTCGGTCAGTATCCCTGGATATCTGCCGTGCTCATCTCTATCTCCGGTATCGAGTATCCTCGCTAGGCTCCCCGTCTATAATGCGGCTTTCCTGCCCCTCGGTCTCGACCTGGGTCCACCATGTATCCGGCTGTATAGCTACCCCACTTAGTCCGGATAAGTAACAAGTCCGAAACCGTATAGCTACCCCACTCGGTCGGAATAAAACCATCAGAAAACATCAAACTCATGGTGGACGCCAACTCATCATATCCAAAAATATCAAGTAAAGAATGAGAATACTTGCATAGATTATCCTGATGATATATTATATATATACATATATAACAGTATCCCATACCACTGATATATATCATCAAAAGTAAAACATCCAGAAAACTCTTAAAATCAATTATAAATATCCATATTACTGGTACTCACAATGCTTAACAGATAATAAGGTAAAGTACGTAAATGAATCATACAAGCAAATAAATGTATCAATACTGTGTCAAGGCAATACTAATGATGTGTAGTGTAGCATACGCGTCCGTGCTCGTGTAGCATGGCAATCATTAGTACTTATGTAAGTGTTCTAAAGGTGTAATAGCCTACTCATATCAACATCTATATACATTTTACATAACATAACGGTTCTACAGTGACATGGTAGTACCAATGAGGTGTGGTGTAACATATACGTATGTGATCGTGCAACATAATACTCATTGGTAATTGTGCAGTGTTCTATCAGAGTATTCGTACCACGAAAACGTATAACATTGATAAATATAACGCGAACATGTAAAGTAAATCTAAGCGTAACTGATACTGTAATTACTTGCTATGAGCTATACCATTATCTTTGAAAATGGAACGATACGTTGGGTTTGAAATAAGGAAGCTGCCTTAGGTTAAAATAGATATTCGTTTTGGAAATTGGCATTTCATCCCTGTCTTTTATCATTAAAAAGAGAAACGAATTGTAGTTTTTAAAAAAGTATAGCTCACACAAGTATTACATCCTAAAACGGAATATAATCTAACTCTACGAGTCTAAAGGAAACTTGGCCGTTATTCGGTATATGAATCTCATCATTTCCAATACATATAATTTCTCGTATAATACCTCATCGTATCACTATATCTGTATCATCTTAAATACGACATGATCTCTCATACAAATCCATCAAACCATATCCATATCATACGGATCTAACGTCACGCACGTATGTCATTAAAACTATGTATGAAACTATATGCAAATGAAAGACATACTATATGTGATACTATATCAGTAACATTAACAACTAACTAGATATCATACTATTTTATTTATAAGGTTGCGGGGGTGCTATACGCCATCCATCCGACTTCCCCCGTAGATATAAATCTACTCACCAATTCGTTGGGCTCGCTGAAATTCATGCTGTTATGTCTGCCAATCTCCGTCTCGAAAACCTTCGCGATCGTACTTATAATCGTATTTATATCATATCGACGTAAATATTATATCAAAACTCAAAACAATGAGATAGGCATCCATAAGTTAGAACCTACAGTATACTTAACCCAAAAACGACAATATATATCTATCATTAACGTATAAACGTTAACGGTTCAGCTGCAGTACAAAATACAAAAACCCATATCGTAATATTGGAAAATTTGATAAAACCTTTACTAATAATTCTCAGATTTCTCTGTAAGAATACTGGAACAAATCAAACAACACCATAGCTTATAAAATACCAAAACAAAGCTACAGGAGAAAAACCAACACCAAAAGCCTAGGGGTGGCCGGCGAGCTCGGAAAAATGGTGAATGTCGCCGGGCTTAGTAGGGAGTTAGGGGCTCGGGCTTTGTGAAAAGTTCTCTAGTGGTCTCAGTATAGTTTTGGTCTTGCTAGTTTTTCTAGTGATTATACCTATTAGTTCCAGATTCAATTACAGTAGCTAAATATCACAAAACAAACTGTTTTTGTAATACTGCACACAAAAACTGATATTGGACAGAAATGATTAAGTGAAGAGAAAGGAAGATATACCTATGGAGATTGTGTATAATGGAACACCAGTTCATGAATTGTGTGTGGGAGCATCTAGGTCTTGTAGAGGCTCTATCTTGATGATGTGCACAACTTTGATGAAGAGATTCATTTCTTCTCCATTTGGAGTGATGAACACTTAGGAAATTTAGTTTGGAGCCGAAGAATGTGTTGTGTTCAGTTGATATCACTAAGGGATTCCCTAAGTGTTGTTTGGTGTAGAGAAAGCATGATGTGGAGGTTGAGAGGTAGAGGTGGCATGAGAGGAGTAGGATGTGTCACAATTAAAGTGAGGTGGTGTGTTTATGCAAGAAGGAGGTGGAGAGTTATGGGCAAGGGTGAGGGTGAGTTATGTGAAGGTTTAGCATAGAATATCATATGCCAACCATGGATAAAAGAAATGCAACATTAAAGAAAAACTTTCATCTTATAAATCTAAATTCATATAACATAGAAATAGGAAATGATAAATCTATCATTTAATTATCATTAGTTTAATGACAAATACAATGTCATGTTAAAATAATTAAAACATCATTTTTATGACATCACACACTTTTATTTATATTTATCGAAATAACTACATTTTTACGGATAAAATTCCGATACCAAAAGTTGTATGTGATATCACATTTATAAACTCATTATTTTTTATTTCAAATTATAATTTAATATTTATAATTTTCCAAAATGTTACAATTTATATAAAATGAACATGAATTATCTATTTTGAGAAAATAGATAAATGAGGTGTAAATTAAGAGATATTTTAGGCATGGGTGAAGCATGGTTTTTAACATTTGTTTATTAGTTTGTTATCACTATTGAGGCATGGTTGTGATTTATTATTGGTTTTTATTTCATACTTCAATAAGTGAGTTGTGAGAGTCATTCTTCACTCAGCCTTTGAAAAACCCTAGCTCATTTTCACACACTCTCCATGTTCATCTTCTTCCTCCTCTAGTTCATTTTCTTGAGTTGGAAAAGGAGAGGAAAATATTTCTAAGTGAGCCAAAACCCTTACTTCATCAACCTACACTGGATTAGCCATTTAGTTTAGGTTGTTAGCTTCACTAATACTTTGATTAGTGAAGTATTAGCTTGAGTTAGAGAAACTTCAAGGTGGATCATCTTTGGCCTCGAAGATCGCAAATCAAGCTCGATCTTTTCTTCAAGTGGAGCCAAGAGGAGTCGTAGGGACTACTACTCGGAGCTTTAGAAGTAAAGGACTTGGTATACAAAGGTTGTAATCTTCTTCACTTAGAATAGATCTTGCTTTATTGTAACTTTAACCCTAATACTCCAGTTAGATTCTATGTTAGTATAGCTTAGCACACCAATTTTTTTAAAATTGCATACTTGATACTTGTATAAACCTAGTGGCAGTGCTAAGACATACTATTATAACCAAGAAATATGCACTTCTTCACTTGAGGATCCAACTTGCGTTCACGGCAATGTGCATAAGCGGGACAACCAAACAGCTTAAGTGTTGAATAATCGACGTGCTTTCCTGACCATACCTGCTCCATTGTTTTACTACCGAGTATCGTATGAGGTGACCGATTCACGGTATAGTACGCCGTGTTTACTGTTTTTGCCCAAAACTCCTTGCCGAGCTGTGTATTAGACAACATTCACCACGCTTTCTTCATAAGAGTCCGATTCATACGTCCCGTGTCTCCATTCTGTTATGGTGTAAAGACAATGATATGATGCCAAAACTCTAACTAGTTTTCTGTCCTCAGTCTCTTGGTCTACTTTCATGTCTGCTTCTCAAACAACGTCTTCTATTGCTTGAATGTAGTAAACACATCACTTTGGGCTTCAAGAAGTAGACCTAAACTTTCTTCAAAAAATTATCGATGAAAATAAGTAGATATTTGGCACCACTTTCTTTAGAAGCAACTGGAGAGGGTCCCTAAATATCCGAATGGATATAATCAAGAGTACCTTTTGTGTTATGCACCGCCAAACTGAAGCTAACATGTTTTGCTTCCCAAAAACACAATGTTCATAAAACTCCAGCTTCGTTGTATTCTTCCTACCAAGTAGACCATGCTTCGACAACTCGGCCGTACCTCTCTCACTCATATGTCCAAGCCTCATGTGCCATAATCTGGTAGTGTCGGAATCTTTCATAGATTTGGATGATGAAATAGCCGCCGAACCAAAATACGTTGAACCCTGCATTCAATATAAGGACTCCTTTTTCAAGTCCTTCATAACAACTAGAGCATCTTTGGTTATCTTCAAAACTCCATCTTTAGCGGAAAACTTATAACCTTTATCATCGAGTGCACTTAAAGAGATGTGATTCTTCTTCAAATCAGGTACGTACTTAACTTCCGCCAATGTCCTCTGTCACGATCCGAAAATGGCGCGTAACCGACACTTAGATTACGTGAAGTCTATAGGACCCTACTATAACCCAAGTAAGCTGAAAACCCAGAAATTTAAAACTTTTTAGGAAAATATTGTGGAGGTGAAGTTTTGAATTAGGGGAATAACGGAAATAAAGTTCTTCTTTTTGAAGTATAAATAATGTTCATTTGAAATACAAGTGGATTATATACTATAATTTGAAAACATTTCATCATTTGAAATTTGAGCAGCACCTCCTTTGTAAATTTTAATCAAAACTATTACATAAACAATAATAATATGGCATCTCCAAGCAGGAGCTAGCTCTTCGCCAATCGGTGGAATCACAACCACGCAAATAAGTATACGACGCCCAAGACGAAGATCAATCATAGAAAAGTAAATAAAAACCCAAAATATCAACTCAACAATGTCCAAACTCGGTATATAAAAGAATAATACAAGCCACGGCTCTAAATTTGAAAGAATATACAACTGGTTTCTAAGTTTACCAAATATACATAGTCTGGTTTATGGAGCTTTTAACTTGATCACAACTGAATAAATGTATAAAAATGGTGGTCATGATCCGAAGTGTATCCCACCTACCAAGCAAACCACCCAAAAGAAGCAATGTGCCAGCAAGTCGTTACTGATCTGAACGGTCGATCCTGCAAGAAAACTATAGTACAACGGGGGTGAGTTGCCAACTCGTGAGTAGAATACATCATCAGATAGAAATCGAATATATAACGATTTGCTAGGTCATACTGTAATATAATAATATCATATCATATAGTACCGAAGGTGATCGTGTATACATACATACATACATATATAAGTATATAATATCGTGCCTGTATCAATGTGTGGTACCATATCATCTGTGTTATATATATATATATATATATATATATATATATATATATATATCTTCCAACGTGTGTCCATCAACGACAAATCAAAATCATCATAAAATCCTGAATGCCTAGTATTGACACTCGAAATCATCATAAATCCCATATCCAGCATCGACATGTAAATCCTCATATCTTAGGCACCGTCTCATCGGATTGGCCCTCATATCTCAAGCACCGACTCATCAGATTGGTCATCATATCCATCTATCTCATATCACTTAGGTCGGTATCCTCCGGATATCCGCCAAGTCCAATACTGTCACCGATAGGTAGTGTTCCCCTGTATGGCTCAACGCCTTTCTATACGATCTTCTTGCCCCGGGGTACCGTACCAGGTCCACCATGTATCCGCAATCGGTCTCTCTCCTCCTGCCTCAATTCGGATAATCATCATAGCTCAGAACCGAGAAATCTCATGGTGGATACCGAAATATCATATCAAGAGAAAACTGCGTTTTTAAAATAATCACAAGTTTTTAAATAATAACCACGGTTTCTCAAATCCATGTAAAGATAAGGGTATGAAGCACTATATATATATAAATGAAAGAAATGTGAATGTATGCAGAAATAAGAAATCATGACGTGAGCGTAAACAGAATTAAGGAATCATAAACGAGAACAAGTATAAAAAGATACGCAACTACGTATGAGCCATACCCTTATATTTTAAAATAATACGAATCGTTGTTTTAGAAAATAGGGGGTTACGATATTTTTTGAAAAAGATACTGTCACGCCCTTCTTCCCGGTGTACGAGGAAGGGGACGTGGCGAGGCCGCAATGTATTTACTCAGAAATAAACACGTTAAGCGTAAATAAGCAATATAAATAAATGCACAAGAATAACAAGAGATGCAATATAAACGTCAACTTTTATTAATATCCATTCTTTACATTACAACTGATTTGAAAAGAAAATGTACAATGATTAAAGCAATGCTTAAACAGTGGCGTACAAAAGAAAAGATAAATACAAGTAAGCTAGAAGTCTGTCTGTGCTTCAATCTGCTCCAGATACTCCTGACTGGGCTCGGTCTCTTGAAGATCCGGTCCTCCTAACGAATATTCCAAAGAAAGAAGAGACATGAATATCGTCAGCGAGCTAGTGCTCCCAAAAGTAAGAGTAGAATAGAATAGAATAGGACAAGTAGAGAATATATGATTGGTAATTTGTACAGGTATATGTTTGTTATACTAACGTAGTTGTTTTTAGCTTGGTATAGAAGGTATCAGTGTATACGAGAGTAGTCCATCTTTCCCCGTAGACTGTGGTAACCCGTAGTACAAGGCCCCGTCAAAACCCACGGGACAACGACCATGGATGTTAATCTAGTGTCTTTTAGTGACCATCTCGTTCCACTTATAATACATTCTATACCAGTCTACCCCGTTAAACCCCGTAATGTATATTGTATTGATTTGTAGTTATCAGACTTGCTGAGACCAGACACTTTAAATAGAATTTTGATCCTGAATTAGGTTTGGGTGTTATCGGTAACCGCTGCACATGGACGACAGGATTTATGTTTTTTTCCAAGACAATTACCATTGATAACTCCGTTAAGTTTTTCTACCTTAAATAGGAAAACACTCACTTTCTCCGGCTCCTTGAGGCTCAAGAGAATTGATCCTGCTTAAACCTATATTTACTAAGGTCCTTAATTGTAATTTTTTATAACTCGAGAAGGTTTCATAATAAATATTTTATATACTTTCAAAATAAACTTCGAGTAATTATTTATATTATTTAGGGTTTTCATAATGTGTATTTTAAAGATGTGAGGTATATTAGTGAATATTTACATAGTTTAAATAGTTCAAGGTATTTTAATGTAAGACTTATCTTGTTTTGATACTTGATGGTATTTTAGTGAAACTTGTCATTCTTTTATTTTTATAAAAACATGGAATTTTATTATAACTTGAGAATATGTAGTTTGATAAAATTTATATATTTATAAAAATTTATTTTATTATTAAATAGAAAATCTTATTTTTCTTAAAAATCGTATTAAAAATCTTTAGAGACTGAATGCTCCGTGAGGAGGTCTGCATCTCGCTCTACTAGCCCAAGAATATGCGATGATCCGCACCATCCAATAGCGGGTCCCCTAAATAGAGTTGTAAAGGTATAATCGCAAAGAATTTTGATAATACCATTCAAAGAAAACCGAGTTTTTATGGTATTTTGATGAAATGTTGTAATCACCACAAAAATAGGTTTCCAAGAGTATCGTGCTATGTCAATATGTGTGTATGTGAGGGGCAGGTCATTACCCCGTGAAATTTTCTAGAGGTAATAGTTATCAAAAGAATTAAAAGATGAATATATGAAGTTCATGGTATTTTCATGTAAAAGCTAGGTTAAAGTAATATAACATGACGTTTTAAGGTGAAAATTGTTTTTAATTATTATTTTTCATGATTAACCATTAAGGTGTAGAATATGAATGAGCAATGCTTAATGAAAGATGTATTTTCAAGGGTTTTAGAATCAAATGTCGGTATAACTCCACTTACCGACATATTTTGGAAAAAGATCATTTTAAGAAGAAAGAGTAGAATGGGAAGGGGCTTACTAGATATAAAGAGTGAGGAGAGGTAGAAGAAAAGATGGTAGCCTTCGTGGCGTCGTGGGGTCACCAGAACTTGCGTAGATCCTCACTGGAAGTTGACCTTAGGCTAATTCCACTTCTACTCCACTTATACTTAGAAAAATTTGATAATTTTGGCTTGGAATTTCAGAATGAGGAGGGGCTAGGTATGGGGTTGTATTTATAGTGTGGAATTAGGGTTTTGGAATTAAAAGAATGAATTAAAAATGCATTTAAAATTGGATTAATTGGGAAATTGAATTCTCCGTTAAATTGCAAAGAAAACAAACAGTGCAGGGGTAATGGAGCTAGGGGAAGAGTCACTTGTGCAAAGCACGGGGACTTTTCCCCACAGGGAGACCGTCGGTGCCGATCTTAGGGCCCATCCTGCCGGCCAAATATGTGAGTTAGGCTGATGGATTTGTGTCACGTGTCCCTTTTGTTGTATACAGCATTTTACAATCTTTGTTTTTCCTGACTGTTCATTTTTGTGTGCAGTGCACGTGTAAAATTTTGGGCTTTCAAAAAGTTTAAAAGAAAAATGAGGAAAAATAATATGTGGCTGATGGGATTCGAACACAGGGGCTACGTCACAGCAGTACAAGGCTTTACCAATGAGCTACAAGTGTTTTCTTGCTGTTCTTAAACATGAATAACTTTTAAATCGTGCTCAGTCTTGCAAACTCCTTTCTGTACTTTAACAAGAAAAATTTTGTATAGAAAATTTAGAGTCGTTATAGATACCATTTGAAAAGTCGTAGCGTCCCTTCAAGTTATCATTTAAAAGTGCATAACAATTCATTAGTTTTTAAAGTAGGTATAGCTCTAAATATATCATACTATCTACTTGAGTGATTTTAAACATTATTTTCGAGTCGAAAATAATATCGGTGATCTATCCTCATCATATCACGTATGGAATATCCATCGTACGATATTATCATATCAATAGTACGGATTTATAGTCACGTACATCATCTCATCTCATATCATCATATATTATCTCATGTCCTCATATATTATATCATATAACATCGCCTCATATCATCATATCCAATCATATCGACTCGTATCATCACATCTGATCATATTCTCATCTTATCGTGTCATATTGTAAAATATAAGTATTTATATACTTCATAAGTAGATATAGCTCATAGGCTAAGAAACATACTAGGGTATATCTTTCTACTAAGTCTATTACTATCATATATAGTATCCTAATAACCCTATAGGCTAGGTATACATATCTAATATATCTATATATAACTATATATCTAGTATCCTAGTACTACGGTTACGGGGGTGCTATACTCCATCCACCTGACTTCCCCTATAGATATATATCTACTCACCTAACTTCGTCTTGCCCTAGCCGATTCCGACAGATGTCTTGCCTTCCATTGTCGTCCCGGAAGTCCACGCGCTTGTACCTACAAATCAAAGCATATCGTTTCGCATAAAAATCCAATTCGAAACCGATACGACGAGCGAAGCGCACATAGGTTATAACCTATGGTCAATGCGTGCTAAAATAACAAAACAACCCTCGAAGTCGACGTACGAACGTCAAACGACCGAGTCAAAACTCAAATATCAAATATCAAGTTTTCAAATATCGCAAAATATTGACAGAAACTTAGTAAAACAACTCCAGATTTTTCTTAAGGGGATTTTAAACTTTTTAGTGTATATGGTAGTTTTAGTTATCTAATGAGAGAGCTACATACTATGCTCCAGAGCCTAACTCCAAAAACGACCTGAAAATTGCGGCCAAAATGAATATAATTGCAGTTTGAACTTTGAATTAGTGGCTCGGCTTTTACGGTGGCTTTCTACAGGTCTATACATCTCTCTGTATTCTCTAAATAATTTTTAGAGTCCCTGAGTTATCCCATATTTCATTTGAACATCAATATCTAAAAAAAAACCGACATCGGAAAATTCTAAACTCATATTTGAAACTTCACAACTCATCTAGGCTAAGAATTCTATCACTAATAGGCTAGCAAACACTCACTAAACCCTTACTATATCATTACAACAAGTTTTATCCATCAATTCTCACTTTAGAAAACTTAAGTTTAGAAAACCTACACTTTAAGCTCTAAACTAACTCTAACTAGTTTAGGATGTTAAGAAATCTAGAAACTTATCTAAATATGAGAGTTTTACCTTATGTAGGCAACTCAAGAATTTTCCAAGATGGCCAAATGAGCTCAAAACTGAAACTTGACCACTCCTTTAAGCTTAGGATGAGGTGAGGAATATTTTTTGTGAAGTGTTTATGATATTTTGGTGAGGTTTTGGAGGTGTTGCATGGTGGTAGAGGATGTAGGGATGAATGAAGTGGAGATGGAGAAGAAGGGAAGAAGATGATGAAGGAACAAATGGTTGATACAACCATCCTCTCTCTCTCTCTTATACACTCTCTTTCTTCCTCTCTTACGACCATACCTTGATGTCCCTCTTGTCCCCTCTCATCCTCATATCTTATTCTTTTCTTTTTCATTTTCTTTTTCCCCTTTTCATTTTTGAAAACATAAAAATAAATACCATAAATACAATGGTTACATGTTTTGACACATCAAACATGATTTTAGCAAAAATAACTTGGTCTAATGCACAATTAGGAAAAACACTAATTAAATTCAACATTAACTTGCATGGAAATAATTATATACTAATTTATGAAAAACTCAATTAAATAAATGATTTCATAAATGATAATTCATTTTAAATTCTCAATTATTTTCCCAAAAATATAGGTATATAATTATACCATTCTACTGAAACTCATTTTCATACTTGTATAATATCCGTAAAATTTATTATTTTATTATTAAAATTCCAAAATAATATTTTATATTTTCTGAAATATTACAATTTTCCCCCCTTAAATAAATTCGGTCCACGAATTTAAATTTAAACCCCCAAGTATTATTAAAACATTTCAGTAAATCGAATCAAATCAATGGGGTTTCGAAATCACGCAAGAGCTATAAAAATCACAGTGCAACGTGTGCGCATGAAAATGAGTGTAAAACTCAATAATCAAAACTCCGTCAAGCGTCATGCAAATCATGCGAGTTATGATGATTATGCAAGTTTCGAAATCTACTGTTTAAGTCAAGTATAATATAATAAAGACTATAATACGTATATAGTACGAATCAAGTAAAATCATTTAAGTAACTGAAAAATATATGAAAAATCCTTTTCAAATCGCCGTGTGATGCGTATATCATGGCCAAAGTAGCGGACATTCATTTGTGCGGAAATATGTGTGTGTGTGTGTGTGTGTGTGTGTGTTTTGCTTAAGATATACGTCCTGCCTTTTTGAAAATAACTTAGAAAGGTTTTCTTTTTGTAAAGTTTTGTGTCACTCATAAACACGTAGGAAAATAGTGAGCTTATAGCTCCTTTTGAAAACCTTTTCAGTAAATATCGATGCATGCAAAAACACTCAAGTATTGACCTCGGACCAGTCCAGCTTGGCTACTATATAATATAGTATATCATAAAACCACGATGCTTGAAAGAAAGAATCAACCTCAATAGGTGTAAATGAAAATAAATCCACGTGCTTCTGGTGCGCACAGAAATCGAAGACAAAACCAAGTGTAACGAATGTGCATAAAAACGAAAACCAAGTGCAACGGGTGTGCACGAAAGTATCTGTTAAGTGCATCGGGTGTGCACGACAACAACATCAAGTGCATCTAAAGTGCATAAAAACCTCAATCAAGTGCAACTTATATGCATGAAAATCTCGATCAAGTGCATCTGGTGTGCACAAAAATCCTCAAGTGCATCAAATGTGTACAAAACAACATCAAGTGCGCCAAGTGTGCACGAAATCTAAATCAGGTGCATCAGTTCTGCACAAAAACAATCTAGTGCAATAGGATGCATGAAAATCAATATCAAGTGCAACTAGGTGTACGAAAACGTATATCTAGTGCAACTGGCGTGCATGAAAGCCATATCAATGCGTCGAAAGCGCATGTAAATATTATCAAGCATATGAATCAAAATCAGATGCATACAATATGTACGAAATCAAAATCAAGCATGTCGAAGTGCACGAAATCATCAATATGTGCAATGGTGTGCACAAAACAATATCGAGTGCAATGGATACACACACAAATATAAATCAAGTGTAACTGGTGTTTAAAAAACATAAATCAAGTGCAACCGCTGTGCACGAAAATCTCAATTATGAAACTCAATTGTCAAAACACAAGAATCAAAACGACGTAAACGTCATACTCGAATCATAAAATCATAAATCAAAACAATTGACATTGAGGTACACCTCCTTCAATATCGAAAGGCGCCGATGCACCCGGAGCCGGAAGAGCAAGAATTCCTACTTACTTTCTGCCTACGGTCTGACGTCCTCTGTCTTTAGATCCTTGTCTTCTTTGTGGATCACTAATTCCATGACCTCTCAGCTCGACAGCCCAGTAAGGAGTAGCGATGGAAACAGTCCCGCTTTGACGCCTCTCCGAACATCTCCTGGCTAATTAACAAGGCCACTCGCAATGTAGCACGTCAATGATGGCGGCCTCTGGCCCTCTGAGTGCATGCCATACAACCAATCTTGGGTCTAAATCTTTATCGCCATAGCATCCCGGAATGAACCTGTCATGACCTCTTCTGATATGTTTAACTGCCCAGAAACTGGCACTCTTTAAAAAATCCGTTTCTGTTCCGGGACCGTTACAATCTCATCAAGACTTTCCCCTGACAATGTGGCCGTATCCAACGCCTCTGCATATGTTTAAGAACTCTAGCATCAATGGAGAGGAACCACTTATTGAGATCTCGCATGAATCTCATAATCCACTTTCCTTCAGTATCGACCAAATCGGAATCGTATCTTGAAAGCTGCGTAGACTGCAATTCTTATTCAGCTATAGTCATATCCAGAGTCTTACGCAAGAATCGTAGCTACGAACTCGGGCATTCCTAATATTCAGTGGAATAAATCTGGCGAAATTTACCCTCGAGAACTTATCCAAGCCATCAGAGGAATATGCACTACTCTTCCTCTCTCGATCGATTCACTCCAGTTTTGAGCAAAACCCTTCGAACCAAAGCTAGCCAACTCAACTGATCTTGCATCGGGGCATCTAAATGAACGAAATATCCTAATCGCTTTATACAAAAATGACTAGGGATCCTCTGTCACATCCCTGCCGGCTTCAGCTTCGTGAACTCTGGAGGTGACATCTCGTCAATCACAGCAACAGCTGATACATCTGTCTGCACGGTAGACAACAAAGGAATAGGTTGTACGTCAACAGTCGTCTCAATCCGACTGGCCTCAAGCAATAGCCCGATCATCTGGTGCAGATCCCAAACGCTCGTCTCAAACGAGATATCCAAGCATAAACGAGAAATCAATATGTTCTTGCGTCACCAGAATAACACCCTGGTCAGTCCTTATCCCTGACGAGCTTACTCTGACCGCATCTCTAGCCGCAGCTCTCATCTAGCGTAGCCATGGTGACAGGAACCGCAAACAAATATCAATGAGGATAGATCACAAGAATGAATAGAGTAACGGATCTCAAGATAGGTACATCCTAAGGTTATTTAAACGGAGTAGCGTATCGTAAGTATGCCGCGGAACATACACACGGTACATAACCAAGGTCAACCAACGTAACGAAAGTTAGAGTCTAATACCCCTTCAGTCAAGTCTAAGTTCCGTAAGGTAAAGCCTAGGTTCCGAAATACACGCCCTAGACTCCGCATAGTCAAACCTAGACTTGAACAAAGGTTAAACCTAATGCTCTGATACTAACTTTGTGATGACCCGGAAATGGCGCGTGACCAGCACTTAGATCACATAAAGTTTATAGGACCCCACCGTAACCCAAGTAAACCAAAAACCAAGAAATCTAAACCTTTTTAGGAAAATATTGTAGAGGTGAAGTTTTGAAATAAGGGTATAACGGAAATAAAGTTCTTCTTTTTGAAGTATAAATAATATTCGTTTGAAATACAAGTGGATTATATACTATAATTTGAAAACATTTTCGTCATTTGAAATTTGGACAGCACCTCCTTTGTAAATTTTAATCAAAACCATTTCATAAACAATAATAATATGGCATCCCCAAGCGGGAGCTAGCTTTTCGCCAATCGGTGGAATCAAAACCACGCAAATAAGTATACGACGCCCAAGGTGAAGATCAATCATAGAAAAGTAAATAAAAACCCAAAATATCAACCCAACAATGTCCAAACTCGGCATATAAAAGAAAAATACAAGCCACGGCTCTAAGTCTGAAAGAATATACAACTGGTTTCTAAGTTTACAAAATATACATAGTCTAATTAATGGAGCTTTTAACTAGATTACAACTGAATAAATATATACAAATGGTGGTTATGATCCGAAGTGTAACCGACCTACCAAGCAAACCACCCAAAAGAAGTAATGTGCCAGCAAGCCGCTACTGATCTGAGCGGTCGGTCCTGCAAGAAAACTATGGTACAACAGGGGTGAGTTACCAACTCGTGAGTAGAAGACATCATCAGGTAGAAATCGAATGTATAACGGTTTCCTAGGTCGGACTGTAGTATACTAATATCATATCATGCGGTACCGAAGGTGATCGTGTATACATACATACATACATATAGATATATTTATATAAGTATATAATATCGTGCCTGTATCAATGTGTGGTACCATATCATCTTTGTTATATATATATTTATATATCATCCAACGTGTGTCCATCAATGACATATCAAAATCATCATAAAATCCTGAGTGCCCAGCATCGACACTCGAAATCATCATAAATCTCGTGTCCAGTATCAATATGGAAATCCTCATATCTCAAGTGCCTTCTCATCAGATCGTCCCTCATATCTCAAGCACCGTCTCATTAGATCGGTCCTCATATTCATCCGTCTTAAATCACTCCGGTCGGTATC
The DNA here is from genome assembly GCA_030015575.1 of Agapanthus africanus. NCBI lineage: Eukaryota > Viridiplantae > Streptophyta > Magnoliopsida > Asparagales > Amaryllidaceae > Agapanthus > Agapanthus africanus. Next base: position 296,107,587 of record JASDDO010000029.1, read on the forward strand.
CTCCGGATATCCGCCGATTCCAATACTGTCCCCGTTAGGTAGTGTTCCCGTGCCAGGCTCAACGCCTTTCTATAAGAACTACTTGCCCCGAGGCACCGAACCGGGTCCACCATGTATCCGCAATCGGTTTCTCTCCCTGTCTCGATTCGGATAATCATTATAGCTCAGAACCGAGAAATCTCATGGTGGACACTGAAATATCATATCAAGAGAAAACCATGTTTTTAAAACATTCACAAGTTTTTAAATAATAGCTACGACTTCTCAAATTCAAAAATCTCATGAAAACATAATCTCATGAGAGTATGGAAATAATAAAATAATATGTACAGGCACAGAACAATACTGCAATGCATAGCAAGTGCGTTAATATGAGCGTGTCGTGTAGCAAAATAAAGACAATGTAATATCTGAAATAATATGTGGTACTGGATACTAAACAGTAACTAAAATGCTAACAGATTATAAGGTGATACGTTAATATAACGAGTTCTATCTGTGTACGTGGCATGGCAATTACCGATGATGTGTGTGTGAGCATGCGAGTAGGTGTACGTGCAACATGTGCATCATTAGTAATGGTGTATGTATCCTAGCAAACTAAGTCATGTAAATATAAGAGTATGAAACACAATATATATATATATATATATATCGTAAATGAAAGAAATGCGAGCGTATAAAGAAATAAGAAATCGTAATGCGTGTGTAAACAAAATAAAGAAATCGTAAACGCGAACAAGTATGAAAAGATACGCAACTATATATGAGCCATACACTTATAGTTTAAAATAGTACGAATCATTGTTTTAGAAAATAGGGGGCTACGATATTTTTTGAAAAAGACACAATTTGAAAAGTCATAGTGTCCCCTCAAGTTATCATTTAAAAGTGTATAACGATTCATTAGTTTTGAAAGTAGGTATCGTTCTAAACATTTCATACTATCTACTTATGTTATTTTAAACATTTCTTTTCAATTCAAAAATAATATCGGCGATCCATCTTCATCATATCACGTACAGAATATCCATCGTACAATATCATCATATCAATAGTATGGATCTATAGTCACGTACATCATCTCATCTCATATCATCATATATCATCTCATGTCCTCATAAATCATATCATATAATATCGCCTCATATCATCATATCCAATCATATCGACTCGTATCATCACATTTGATCATATCCGCATCTTATCGTGTCATATTGTAAAATATATTTATTTATATACTTCATAAGTAGATATATCTCCTAAGCTAAGAAACATTACTAGGGTATATCTTTCTACTAAGTCTACTACTATCGTATATAGTATCCTAATAACCCTATAGGCTAGGTATACATATCTAATATATCTATATATAACTATATATTTAGTATCCTAGTACTACGGTTACGTGGGTGCTATATGCCATCCACCCGACTTCCCCCGTAGATATAAATCTACTCAACTAATTTCGTCTCGCCCTAGTCAATTCCGACGGATGCCTTGCCCTCCTTCGTCACCCGGAAGTCCACCTGCTTGTACCTACAAGTCAAAGTATATCGTTTCGCATAAAAATCCTATTTGAAAACTGATACGACGAGCGAAGCGCACATAGGTTAGAACTTATGGTCAACGCGTGCTAAAACAACAAAACAACCCCCCATGTCGATATACGAACGTCAAACGACCGAGTCAAAACTCAAATATCAAAAATCAAGTTTTCAAATATTGCAAAATATTGACAGAAACATAGTAAAACAACTCCAGATTTTTTTAAGGTGATTTTAAACTTTTTAGCATATAGGGTAATCTTAGTTATCTAATGAGAGAGCTAAAGACCAAGTTTCAGAGCCTAACTCCAAAAACGATGCAACAATTGCGGCCAAAATGAATATAATTGCGGTTTGAAATTTGATTTAGTGACTTGGGCTTCTACGGTGGCTTTCTACTGGTCTACACATCTCTCTGTATCCTCTAAATAATTTTCAGAGTCCTCAAGTTATCCCAGATTACATTTGAACATCAATATCTCAACAAAACCGACATCGGAAAATTCTAAACTCATGTTTGAAACTTCACAACTCATCTAGGACAAGGATTCTATCATTAATAGGCTAGCAAACACTCACTAAATCCTTACTATATCACTACTACAAGTTTTATCCATCGATTCTCACTTTAGAAAACTTAAGTTTAGAAAAACCTACACTTTAAGCTCTAAACTAACTCTAACTAGTTAAGGATGTTAAGAAATCTAGAAACTTATTTAAAAGTGAGAGTTTTACCTTATGGAGGCAACTCAAGAATTTTCCAAGACGGCCAAATGAGCTCAAAACTGAAACTTGATCACTCTTCTATGATGAGGATGAGATGAGGAATATTTTTTGTGAAGTGTTTATGATGTTTTGGTGAGGTTTTGGGAGTGTTGCATGGTGGTAGAGGAGGTGGGGATGAATGAAGTGGAGATGGAGAAGAAGGGAAGAAGATGATGAAGGAACAAATGGTTGATACAACCATCCCCCCTCTCTCTGATACACTCTCTCTCTCCCTCTCTCATGGCTATACCTTGATGTCCCCCTTGTCCCCTCTCATCCCCATATCTTATTCTTTTCTTTTTCATTTTCTTTTTCCTTTTTTCATTTTTGAAAACATAAAACTAAATACCATAAATACAATGGTTACATGTCATGACACATTAAACATGATTTTAGCAAAAATAACTTGGTCTAATGCACAATTAGGAAAAACACTAATTTAATTCAACATTAACTTGCATAGAAATAATTATATACTAATTTATGAAAAACTCAATTAAATAAATGATTCCATAAATGATAATTCATTTTAAATTCTCAATTATTTTCCTAAAAGTATAGGTATATAATTATACCATTCTACTGAAACTCATTTCCTTACTTGTATAGTATCCGTAAAATTTATTTTTTTATTATTTAAATTCCAAAATAATATATTCTATTTTCTGAAATGTTACATCCTCACAACACCGTTGAACATCTTAATTTAGACCGTCCCTTTACCAATAGTTCGACACGAACTATTGTTGCCCATCAAAAGCACTCCACCATCAACATACTCATAGATGGTAAACAAATTCTTATTGGGACACATGTGGTAGGAACATCCTGAATTCATAATCCATTCGTCCTTGGATCGATATGTATAGTTAAGAACCACAAGAAGATCTCTATCTCCTTTTTCCGCTATATTAGATTCGGCTGAAGACTCATTCTTTGATTTGTCTTCCAGCTTTTACTTGTTCTGTAATTTAAAACAATCGATCTTAAAGTGTCCCAGCTTCTTACAATAGTTGCAGGTCATGTTCTTTTTATTCTTGTATTTCGACCTTAACGTCTTCTTATTTCCTTCCGGATCTCTCTTCTCCGCTCTCTCGAACAAATAAGCCGAAAGATAAACCATCAGGTTTGGTAGAAGTCAACTCTTTGTCGATCTTCTCTTTGTTCATCAAATCCTCCTTGACATCCTTGATTAAGATCGTATCTCGTTTATAAACCATGGTGTCAAGAAAGTGCTTATATGAAGGTGGTAATGAACACAACAAGAGAAGAAGCTGATCTTCATTATCAATCTTAATATCAATCTTACCTAGATCTGTAATGATTGAATTAAACTCACCAACGTAAGATGTAATTGGAGTGCCTTCGGACATACGAAGTGTGTAGAGATGATGCTTCAATAGGAGTCGATTCGTGAGAGATTTCCTTAAATATAACTCCTCCAATTTCTTCCACAAATCAGCCGCCTTCTTTTCCGCTAGAACTTCTTACAAAACTTCGTTCGTCATAGACAACTAGATAGCCATGAGGGTCGTTTCATCCATCTCCTCCCAAGCTTCCTCCGTTACAGTGAAAGGCTTTACATCCTTCCTAAGAACCGCCTTTCTCAAATTGTTTTGAGGCAACATGGTAACCATACGGACTTTCTATAAAAAAAAACTCACATTTCCATCAGAATTCTTGATATCGAACTTCATGATTGTTGGAGACATAATGCAGCATCAAACTAAAACACTATAAGCGCTAACGAACCCTAAAATTTCAAAATCATGATCTAAGAAAGTGGGGAAAAGGACATAGTTGTCGTTATCCATCATTGACCTAGATCGCAATATTGAAGACCTAATGGTTCAATCCAAAAGATCCCATTGAACGCAACAATGCTATGATACCAGTTTGTTACGACAAGACGATTACGAAGCAATAACACAAATGATAGAGAAGTAATCAAATAAGAAAATCACGGGTAAATTGGAAATATAGAGTACTAGACAAAGCTTTATTAATAACCAAAAGTGGAGGAGTACAAAACGGTGGATGAATACATATCCGTCAAATAAACGTTAGTTCTCACAATAACAAAAGGGTTCTCTCAATAGCTATCACAAAGGCATCAGATATAGGTTTAATACATACTACTATATATATAGCATACAAAAGATTTCCTAACTAAAGAAAATATCCTGCCCAGAACACAGCAGACGTCTGCAAAAGGAATGCACTGACGTCTGCCCAAGTATCTTCGAATCAACAGAGTGTACCCAGACATCTGAACAAGGATGTTCAAACGTCTAACCTTCACGTCTTCGAAAGAGCAGAGTGCTCGCATACGTATGGACTTATAGAGTCAGACGTCTGTCACCTGTTTTAGAGATAACCTATGATCTCGAACAACTTCGATGATAATGTCAGATCAACTTAGGAAATCAACAAGGATAGAATGAGAGGCATTCACAACAGTATGTCACATCGGTTTAGAACCATTTTGTCTTTTCCGGTGTTTAGGACCATGTTTCTGTTGGATGGGACATAATTGTAAGGATAACTTATAATGTCATCATCATAAGCTAGCTCCAAGAATTTTTGAAGTCTTCATTAATTCTAGTAACCCTGTCTTTGTTTCTTCTCATTCTTTTGGGAACTCTTTCTTTGGTGTATGCCAACTTCAGAGAAGCTCAAGGAGCTTGCTTGTTTCTAAGAGGAACATTTAGTTTCCTTTGCAGCTGCATGCAAAGGATGTTTTCAATGGTGTAATCTTCGTGCTTGATGATGAAAAGGGGTAGTATCGATGACCTTGGTATCTTTCTTGTACGAAACTTTACATTTAATCAAAGAGCTTGTGATATTTTTTTCACGTACCTCTTGCACACTTACACACAATTATTAGAAATTTCAATAGGGTAGAAGAGACGGCAAAAGTGTTTAAACGTTTTGCCTCAAGAACTTTCAGAAGGGTGCGAGCAATCTACAAAGTTATGAATTGTCATTCCGTCCTAAGAAAACATTTAAGAGCTTTATTGAGCTCCTCTACGAAAGTAGTTGGGAAATAGAATTGGAGGATGTTCTTTTTAAGTCAATACACCTAAGGTTACCCATAGACTCATCTAATCAGGTTAGCTAGCCATTCTATTGTAGCTAAAAAAAGTCTAAGCGTTTCATCATCAATCAAAATATAGGCGATTAAGACAAGAGTGGAAGGGTATCAGAGGGGACCTCTTTGCCGGACTTAAGGATTTGAGGGGCAGATGCGCTTTTGATCGGTTTGATTGTTTTTTATCAAGCATTTTGTCATCGTCAAACAAAGAGGGTTTGGCACCGGCTACGTGTAAATGGTTTTCTAGATTGGTTGTGCTCTCTATTATGGCTAAGTTTCGTCATTCAGTCATCAATAACACGCGCCTCACATTCGGTTAAGGTCGTAGTTTAACGTCTTTGGACGTGATGGGGATTTATACATAGTGATGATGAAAATAGTAGATACTAAGCAATTTCTTTTAAATCTCTTTTATTGGATTTAGATGACTTTCATTGTAATATCCTATTTCGTGTAAAAAAAATAATTTTAGAGTGTTGAGTAAGCACCACGTTATTGTCTTTGAATTATTTCCTATCTTGTTTTATCTTAGCAAGAGTTTTAACTCCAATAATCATATTATCAAACTAGTATTGTCATATTTATAAATATATATCTTTTTGGATTGTATTTGTTTTCACACCTTGATTGTGCCTTCGTACGCTATTGTTTTGTATCGAGAGTATAGGCATTGACTCGGTCGTTTAGCTTCCACTGATAAGACGATGAGTGGCAGAACCCTATTGGCCTTCTTGTTGAGGTTCGCATATTCCCAAGGGGAGTTAGACTAGCTCTATAATTTCTTGTTTCATAATTTTGGGATAGTTGGGGAGCTGATTCGTCTCCTTATTTTTATTATAGCACCCAGCTGGCTTCTTTCTCTTACCTATGTTTTTTCTTTCCTTCTTCGCCTTCCTCCTTCAAGGGGAGAAGGTCGAAAGCTGGGAAAACTTGGCATTTCTTACGCTAGAGTACATCTCGAATTCTTGAGTAATCGGGATGGACATGGCATTTTTGTTTGGGATGTAGGGGCGCACTATTGCATGTTCATCATGCTACTTGCATTCCTTGACCACTAAATTTTAAGCCGTGTGCATCTTTCTTCCTCCTTCTGCCTTTCAACAGCACCTCGCTACGGGTGATGATAGTGCTTGGAATTTGGGTGACTCTGGGCTTTACGTTTCCATGAGTGGCTAACTGTTCTTTTCGGTTAAGAGAGGCATATCTAGGCTCCGTGGATGCTTCATTGGTTACCATCCGAGTATATTTTCCTCCCTCGATTTGTTGGTTATTCACTAAGGGAGCATTCCTGGGTCAGAAGGAGACCTTCCAATGATGCGAAGCTCAGATTTGTGCTTTGATTACTTATGCTTTTCTAGATTCACGGAATTCATGGAGGCCGGGACTTTCAATGTAAGGTACAAACACATATTTCTAGTACCTCGTCTATTTTTCCTCCTTCATTATCAGCGGCCCTCTCCTTTGTTGAGGAGAGACACTAGACATTTTCATTTTTTTCGCTTGATGGTCTTTTCGACAATCGCCTACTTCAACATGTCTTATCATTATTGATAATATAATATGCTTTACTTTGTATTCATGTATATCTCTTTTGTGCGGGCTTTATCGATGTTACACTTTATCATAAAAACAACAAATTTTTATTGCTTTATCTTCTATGTTTGTAAGCTCTACATGTTCGCTTCCGAAAGGGCCCCCAGGAATCTTAAGACTCTTGGGGTGAGCTTATAGGGTCAGATCGATGCAGATCATCCCGGCTCCTTAGAATGCGACGTGTTTCCGCGACGCGGTGTGTGTTTGTTGTGTGTGGTTGAGGGGCCAGACGATTGCGACCGATGTAGCATGATTTCTCAGATTCACCCTACGGAAAGATTTTATTGATTATAGGGACTAGATTTCCTACAGGCGCAAGCCTCTATAGTTAATTACCCCTCCGCATAAAATGAAGAGAACTTTCTACGAGTGGTTTATGGAACGTTTTGAAAATCGTTTCGGTAAAATTTCAGAAAATCGGTAAAATAAGGGGGTTTTCCGTAAAAAAGTCAAAATATAAATATTATTAATATAAAATTAAAAATACATATTCTAGCTATGTAATTTCTAGTATTTGGTGTTTATTGAGCCACTGGTAAAATTTCTAATTTTCTAAAAAAAATTCCGAAATTAATTATTTTAATATTATTTTAAGCTAATACATTTAATTAGGGAAAATTACAAATTGGAATGAGTTGAAACAAATTTTGTGCATCATGACACATCAAACAAAATTTTAACATGTTGTTTTTAAAATGAAATGAACTGTCAAAAGGTGTTAGAAAATATCGAAGAAAAAGGCTTAAATAGTGAAATTAAGGTAAATGGAAATTTAGGGTATAACATTTATCTTTTTTCCTAACCCCACACCCACACCCACACTCACGCACCCACATCCCCATATGGCTGAAATTCAGTAGCACTTCCCCCCATTTCCCTATTCCTTTTCCACACAAATTAGAAAAAAAATGATTAAGGAAAACAATAAATTATTGAGGTATGGTTTTCTTTTATTGACTTTGGTGGGATTTCAACACACACCTCACCTCTCTCTCTCTCCTCCCTCAAAAGATCAGCCGAGCCCTCTCCAAATTCAGCAGCCCCTGCCCCTTGCTTCTCCTCTTCTTCTCACTACAAAAATTCCACAAAATGCCTCAAAATCCATACAAATTCAAAGCTAAATCCAAATCCAAGCCCTACCCATTTTTCCTTAGCATATCTAGTATGGTTCTTGGTGAATAGAAGCTAATTTGGAGGGCTATGTATGCTTGTGGGATCTCATGATCTTGGAGGTATAATCCTAACCCCATGTTTAATGGGTTGCTAATTACTTCAATTTATCTAATTTTGATATTTAATTTGGGTTCTAACTTCAAACTTGAAATTCAAGAAAAAGGGAATTGTTACCAAGTGAGGGTTTTTATCATTTATCATGGTCTAATGGTGTAGTTATCATGCTAAGACATAGAAAAATTAATCTAGTTGTGTTCCCCTCCGAACGGTGGCCAAGACATGGACGTCTTGCCTGAAATTCGGGGCAGATGCTATTTGGTTTTATCTGTCTACCTATCCGAAGAAGCCAAGTTGATTTATGGCCCCGTATATCGGAGGTTTAGACGGATGCGACTGATGTAGCAGACTTCGTCAGATTCCCCCTCGCTTGAGGGGTTTTTTTTATTGTGGGGATGCTCTTCCCTGCAGACGCAAGCCCCTGCATTTAATTACGCTACCGCATCGCGGTAACAACTTTCTCCTTCTCCAGAATTTCACTTCGTGCCGTGGGTGTTTGTTTTGTTTGTGGTTGCCCGTGGATTGTATACGGAAACTAATTTATGTCGTCGCCCGTAGGACGTAGATTATTCCAAATCCGTATTTTCTTAGATTTGGGTTTGGGGTTTTGGTTCGAGGATACGTTAGCCATATTTGAGGCTAAGATCAACTCAAACGTTTGTTAAGGATACGTTAGTCTAATTTGAGACTAAGATCAACTTAACGGGATCGTTTAAAACCGACAAAAGAGCATTTGGGGACTCTATTGTTCTAGTTTAGGGACATAGTGGTCCATCTCCTGTATGGCCGTCGGGACCCGTCACCTCTCTGACGACGTTGAAGGATTACAAGGACAAATATCAGATGAGTTCAGAGATGTACCTTTGAACCAAAGTTGGTTGGAAGATTTATCGCTCCCATTTTGATGATGAATGTTGGTTTAAGGACGCATTAGTCCGTGAGTTTAAGGACGCGTTAGTCCGTGAGTTTAAGGACGCATTAGTCCCTGAGTTTAAGGACGCATTAGTCCGAGAGTTTAAGGACGCATTAGTCCGTGAGTTTAAGGACGCTTGATTCCCGGAGTTGGTTTAAGGGCGCTTGAGTCCGGAAGTTTAAGGACGCTTAAGTCCGGGAGTTTAAGGACGCTTGAGTCCGTATAGATGTGTGGTTGTCGGGACCCGTCACCTCTCTGACGTCGTTGAAGGATTACAACGATAGGTGTCAGAGGAGTTCAGAGATGTACCCTTGAACCGGATGTAAATTGATTTAAGAGAGCAGTCTTGCTCAGTCAATTTAATTTGAGGACTTACGGCCATGATTGGGCTAAGTCCAGTTGAGAATATTCAACGTTTTTATCTTTGGCCTATTAGGCCTGTGCTGGGGCTTTGCCCCTGTTTAATAATGCACTGCATTTTCTTTTGGCCTGCTCGAAAGAGGTATTTGAATCGGAAGGCCAGTCCGAACTTGACCCTGGACCCTACTACATAAGGAAAAAGAGCCTTTTTGATTTGGGCTCTGTCCCTTTTAAATGATGCACAGCATCTGTTTTTGTTTGGGCTCTGCCCTTTTTAAAATAATGCATTGCATTTTATTAGGCATGTTAGGCCTTTTTTAATTGGGCTTGGCCCTTCTGTAAATAATGAAGTGCATTAATCAAACTGACAGTGGCCATGTGGCCTGTCAGGCGCTTTGCGCCAATTATTGAGCGCAAGCGCATGTGGAGGTGACACGTGTCACGCTCGGGTGAGCGCAAGCGCAGTGCGCTGCGCCAGTGCGCTGCGCTGTTGCGCTGCGACACGTGGCGCGCTCTGGTGAGTTGCGCCAATTTCAGATAGCAATGCTCTATCTTAAAAGCACATAGCACAAGTTGTTATGGTGCTGACACGTGGCGCTCTCTGGTGGCTTGCGCCAACCCAAGAGCGCAACAGTGCATATTTTCAAGTGCAAGGCACTGTTTTAATATCTTGATCCAATTTTGGATTCAAGAAAAGAATCTTTAAGATTCCAGAACCAATGGTTCATAAAAAAATAAGGCAATGCCTTTGTTATTATTATCTTTTTATATTGAAGATCCTTGATCTTGTTCTTAGATCAATGATCTTTTCAAAAGAAAATCTTCTTTTTTTTTATTCAAAGGTTTTACCTTTCTCTCTTTTTGAGTTCTTCTCAAAATTCTTTTGAGTTCTCTCTCTGTTTCTGTCTCTATTTTTCTCTCTGTGTTGTTAATGTCCTTTTAGACTTGAAGTCTAGGGGCCTTTATATAGTGACATTTAGTTTGTTAAATTGGTTAAAGAGATCTTTCTCTGAGTGATTTGGGGATTTTTCCCCACCGTTGGATCTTTGATCCAAAGGCTTCTGTTTTACAGAAGGCAATTTTCTTGTTTTTAACAAGAACAGAAGATCTTACTGGAATTTTAATTCTGTTTGGCGCAAACGCATTTGCGCTTGACACGTGTCGCGCAGCGCAGAGCGCAGCGCAACCGCGCTGACACGTGTCGCGCAGCGCAGAGCGCAAGTCAGCTGAAGCGTTGCTTCATTTATTAAAGTTTGAATTTTAAACAGAGCTTTGCTCTAATTAGGGGAAACAGAAGCGTTGCTTCGTTTCCCGTCTTGGAATTTGAATAGAGCTTTGCTCTGATTAGGGTAAACAAATGCCCCCCCACCGTTGCGCTTATGTGACCCTCCAAACGTGAGCGCAGCGGTGGCAAAATTCCAACCGTCGCGGCAACTCTTGGAAGTTGAAAGGGCATTTGATGCCTATAAATAAGACCTTTGGTCCTCCACAGATGATCATCATCTTTTAAGATTTTTACTTTCAAAACTTCAGAGCCTTGCTCTTGCCTTCAAGAACTCCAAGAGTGAGAATTTCTTTAGAAAACACTTTTTAGTTAAAAATTTTAATTAAATTAAATTAATTTTCATTAACAGAGCCTTGCTCTCAATAGATCCCTGATTTAAAGAAAACCCATTTAGGGTTTCACTTAGCAGAGTTTTGCTCTAAAAGGATCTAAAGAGAACTAAAGAGAACCCTGTTAGGATTAAATCAATAGAGTTCTGCTCTCTGAAAGATTTCATTTATAATTTCTTGATTCATTAATGGAGCTTTGCTCCTTTTAAATCATATAGCAGAACTCTTAAGAGTTGCTGATTTTTGCCGATCTTCTTTTATAGGAGTGATGGACGCCCACATGTACGACCTCGACGAGATTATCTCCTACGGGGACATCCGCCGACTCGGCCGTTCCTAAAATCGAGAATTTACTAATGCCAAGTTTGCCGAGGTCATGAGTCGCTTCGACGCATACAACGGTCAATTGCTTCCCCGACGTTCCTCTCTCCTGAAGCTTATCGTGGGAGCCATCTGGGAAGCGCTTCCCTTATTCTGTTCCGGTGTGCCGCTTAGGGCATTGGATGCCGCCGAGGATAAGGTGCACTCGGTGTACCTGATGAACTTAATCTCGACGAGACGGCGAGACAATCTTGTCGATCTCCTACACCAGGCCTTCCAACAGTCTGCCATACTCGCTGCATATTGGAGGGAGGAGGACATCAGTGGGGACCCCGACGCTCGTGCTCGCGAAAGAAAGCACATCAGGATGGTTCGCCAAGCTTGGAAAGTTTTAGATAAGGTTACTTTCGAATTCCTCAACCCATGTCCTGCGTCCGAGGTTATACCGTTGTAAACATTTCAATAATGTTGTTGTTTATTTCTTTATTGATGTAAAAACTTTCCAAGTATGAATGACAACTCTTTTGCCTCCTTCCTTTTATTTTCTGCTTTGTTACTGGCACATTCTTTAAATAAGCATAGCTTGTAAGCGATATATAACATTCTGTCTTGAACATCTTGAGGAGCAGCGATGGCTTAGGAAGCATGTTCAGGTCTGCTACCTAAAGCTTTTCAACTTCATGAGCCGTGAGGGTCTCACAAAAACTTTTCTCCTTACGGATCGAGAGGATCTCGTAGGTGTATTTTCTCCTTAGGAATCGTGGGGATTCCTAAGTGCGTTTTCTCTTATAAGTCGTGAGGATCTTAGAAGAGAATTTTCTCTCTTACGAGTCGAGAGGACTCGTAAGCGGTTGTTTCCCTCCTTGTCAAGATTCGTCTTCAGAGAGTGAGACCCGTGGTAGTATGCAAGAGACCGTTTTAGACCGACTTGCAGGGTCCCAGTGCTTAGGAAACAAGTATTTTAATCCCTGCTGCCTAAGGCTTTACCTCACGAGTCGAGACAAATTGAGCATTTCTCGCAAAGTCACTAATTTCCTCACGAGTCGAGACGAATCGAGCATTTCTCACAAGAATATCCTAACATCACAGTTAACCTCTGCTCTTTACGACAAAGGTCCGTTAGGGTCTATGGTATTTAGGGTTTTGTCCGTCGTACCGTCGCGTTGGCTGATATATTCCTCGATATGCAATCTTGCTGTTCGAGTAGCCTTGCGATTGTCGTGTCTCTGATCCCTTCGGGGGCTGGACAAGACGTCTTCAAGTAATCTTCCAGGTAGTATTACCGTCGAAAGAGCAAGCGTAGGGATATTCCATGTCACTTTTTACTTGAGGTTAGGCTCATTTTGGAGAGCCCCGATGAGTCATAACCACTCCGCGCTGGTGTGGGATGATCTCCGATAGTCTTTCAGGATTTATATGACTTGCCGTCAAGACCCTGAAGCTAGGAATTTGGCCTTTGCTTCGTTTTGCTGACATTGCGTCCTCTATATCGAGACGAATGTCGCGGTTGTCTCTAGGTTGTTGGTGAACCGTCTGTTAGTTATATGTATGCCCTAGAGGCCATTACTATACATAGGATGTATATTGTAGTGGATGCTGGGACATATATAGGGAGGACTTTCTTGCTCGACATGATAGTACGCTATCTGGTTACTCTTTACCTTAACGTGTATACTGTTTGTCTCTCTGTTACATGTTGGTAAAGCCCTTAGGATGTGTACTTGACTACCTGGACTATGATGCGGATCATACTAGTGGGGACATGGTAGTCCATAAGTACATCCTTCAAAGTCCCTAGTCGTGGGTGTATCGAGACGGGGCATCGATATACCAGAGTAGACTAGCGTATACCTTCTCGACCCATACAGATGGGCGATGGATGATCCCATATCCATTGGTGTTTGACATCAGAGATGATATACGGGTGCTCAGTGGAGACTGGGTACACTGGACGGACTCGCCGAGAACTCCCAGATGGTATTATACCTCACGTCAGATGGTAGTTCTCTGGTGACACTGGTACAGAGTAGTCTGTTGACCCGAGATCGTCATAGAGTATTGTGTGGTTCCCACTGTGCTTTGATTTCCATCTTACCACGTCCAAGAGGGCGTGCAAAACGGTGGTTTTTGGGTACAGTCCCGAGTCACATGGAGGCAATGAGCGATAGGAGGGGATTCGTCTCTTCCGGTATAGGGGGTTGATGTTGCGCTGTGTTCGATTGGCTATAACAGGAAATCCCTGGCCAGGGTTGCTGAGATTTACTGGTAAGTGTTACCAGTAGTTTCTCGAATTGTTATAGACCTCATATCAACACGACTTATCGAGCTATTGGGGTCTGAAGTTTACCACCCCTAGGCGAGATATGCGACATATCAGACGATCAGACCGGACTGTACGGTAGTGTTACTGGTTGGATTCACAGGAGTGTGAGCGGGCTTGCTCGTCGATCTTCTGATCGCTCAATACCCGGGTGGCCGTTACGTTTAGCAGACCGCTTGCGGCTTGTGGGTGCTTGATATGATCATCATCTGCTGCCGGCGTATTGACGAGTCTTTAGAGTACTACACAGAGGTTTCCTGGTTCAAGCGAAACGAAATAGGAGCGCATATGAGATATGTGCGGGACCGAGAATAATGCGTGTATGTGATACCGTATTCCATTCTCGCGATGATTGTATCGATTAGGTTATATGCGATATACCCTAGTTGTCGAATCAAGGATTGATTCGATAAACCGATACATTGGATACTAGTCGGTTATATGTGATATGACCGGATCGTTAAATCAAGTGTTGATTTAATGATTTAATGTATAATTATATATTTGATATATTACTTTGCATTAACTAGTATCGGTTCACTTTAAATGGATTTTCTCACTTGGATTGTGCACATTGTATATGTGATATACATTTGTACATTTGATTGTATCATGTTTGATGATACATGATAGTTTGGTGTATGGATTAAACCATGGTTGGTCAATGGTTAGGGTTTCTTTTGCTTCATTTATTCATTTATTTATCCATTTTGTTTATTTTAGCAAAAGAAAATAATGAAGAGATAATGGTGGCTTTCTTTGTTTGTTTATGAACCTTCATGAAGGTTTGACCAAAGTGACCATTTTGTCTTCATGTCTTAACCCAACCATTCACTAACCCTTGTTAATTCTCTACACCTAACCATGGTATGCTTATAGGATATAGGCAGCAGAAATACAGATATGATCATATAGGATATACTAGGATGTCCGTATTTAGTATTTAGACAACAATAAAAAATACGGATTCCACGGTCGTGATGAATAACCAATCCTACACCCTAGACCCCTACGAGAGCGGCAAGCGACCCTACCAATTCTAGAGTTAAGAGACCCGGTCCCGACTTCTCGAGATGGTCTCCAACTGGACTCTAGAACCCGGTCACTTGTGCTCTCCACCCTAGGTCTATCCTAATACGAAAAAGTAAATAATATACAATAATGGTGACATCATCCTCAACCCGGAAGTGCCCCAAATAAAAGCATATTACATTACAAATGAATTTTACATGAATGAAAAGTAAAACTCTCATCTCACATAAAAAAAACCCGACTATTCGATCACAACAATCCTATACATCACAACACAGCAACACATAACATCACATGTCATCAACGTAAGCAAGCATGCGTACCACAATTGCCGTTGACATATAGCAACGAAACCAGCGATACGCATACTACGCTTACGGTCGCAAAAACAAGTATCACATACTACTAGGCGATGTTAAACCCTTCAATCGAATTAATGAACACCCAAATTCCCCAGCAAGCTCAATACTTGAGCGCCGTTAAACAATACCCAAAGTCCATGCCACATGTTCCCCGTCGAAAGACGCGGGCAAAGACACGGCGGGCGTCTCGCCTGAATTTCGGGGCAGATGCTAATTGGTGCTATCCGTCCACCTCTCCGAAGATGCCAAGTTGATTTATGGCACCATATATCAAAAGTTTAAACGGATGCGGCCGATGTAGCAGACTTCATCAGATTCCCCCTCATTTGAGGGGTTTTTGATCGTGGGGACGCTCTTCCCTACAAGCGCAAGCCCTTGCAGTTAATTATGCTACCGCATCGCAGTAACCACTTTCTCCTTCTCCAGATGGTCACTTTGTGTCATGTGTGTTTGTTTTGTTTTTGGTTGCCCGTGGATTGTATACGGAGACTAATTTATGTTGTCGCCCGTAGAGTGTGGATTAGACCAAATCTGTATTTTCTTAGATTTGGGTTTTGGTTTGGGTTTAAGGATACGTTAGTCTCGTTTGAGACTAAGATCAACTTAAACGTTTGTTAAGGATACATTAGTCTAATTTTAGACTACGATCGACTCAACGTTTGTTAAGGACACGTTAGTCTAATTTTAGACTAAAACCAACTTAACAAGATCATTTAGATCCAACAAAAGAGCATTTGAACTCTATTGTTTAGTTTAGGGACATTGCGGTCGATTACCAGTTTAAGGACATGGTGGTCCAAGGTTAAGGACATCATAGTCCGTGAGTTTAACGAACTCACAGTCAAGATTAAGGACATCGTAGTCCGTGGGTTTAAAGGGACCCCACAGTCCGAGGTTAGGGACATCGTAGTCCATGAGTTTAAGGACCCCACAGTCCATAGTTTAAAGACATCATGGTCTATAAAGTTTAAGAACATCATAGTCCATGAGTTTAAGGACCCCACAGTCCGTGAAATGTGTGGTTGTTGGGACCCGTCACCTCTCTGAAGACGTTGAAGGATTACAACGACAGATATCAGAGGAGTAAAGAGATGTACCCTCGAACCGGTGTGAGTTGGTTGAAAGATCTGTAGTCCAATTTGGAACTAAGATCTGTTAAATATTTATGAGCAGACAAGCTCAATTAAATATAAGTTGAGGACTTATGGCCAATATTGGGCTAAGTCCAATGAATGTTTAACATTTTATTGTTCTAGCCATTGAGCCTTTATTTGGGCTTGGCCCTTTTAATAATGCTAAGTATTAGATCTTGACACCTTTTTTGTTTTGTATTGAATGCAGAGCATTCATCAGAACAGTTTATGTTCTGTCAGCGCAACACATGACGCTTTGCGCCGACCAAAAAGTGCAGTGCGCTTCTGCCCAGTGGCGCGCATGTAAGGGACACGTGTCATGTTCTGCGCTAGGCGCCAGATGATGAGCACAGTACGCCATTTTATGAGCGCTGAGCGCTAATTTATGAGCGCATTGCGCTAGTTTAGTGGTGCACACGTGAGTGACATATGGCGCGCTTGGCGCTGAGCGCAAGCCCATGAGCGCAGTGCGCTATTTCAGAAGCGCAAAGCGCAAGTTGCATACTTGATTGACACGTGGCGCATTTTGGCGCAGAGCGCCGGTCCAGAGAGCGCAGAAGCGCAGTTCAATAGCGCGAGCGCAAAGCGCATTTGATCAAATTTATGATCTGTGAACAAATTTATGTTCTTTTTAGAAGAGACTTTGTCTCAAGATTCAAGAACAACAGTTCTTATTTTTGAAAGGCTTTGCCTTTATAGATCGATGATCTGTGAATGAAGTAAGTACTTCTTTGTTTTTATGATTAGATCTTTTGATCTTTTGATCTTTTTATAAAAGACCTTAGTCTTTGTAGATCTATGATCTTTTAAGAAGATAATTCTTCTTTTTATGAGATGATTTCATCTCTGTGTTCATCATTCATGATCTTTACCTTGAAGAAATAATCTTTTTTTGCTGAGAGCTTGCTCTTCTTTCTTTTAATTTATCAAAATTTATAGAGGGGTTTCTCTATATCAGACTTGAAGTCTTGGGGCCTTTATATAGGGCAAATTGATTTGTTAGTTAAAGAGATCTTTCTCTAATTGATTTGGGGATGTTTCCCCACCGTTGGATCTTTGATCCTAGGGCTTCTGTTTTACAGAAGACAATTTTCTTGTTTTTAACAAGATTGAGAAATCTTTCCATAACAGAATTTTAGTTCTGGTTAATTAATGATTTATCATTATTTATTAGATCTTTTGATCTAAGGGTGGGGGATTTTATAATTCCAGCGCTGGCGCACCCACGTGGTGCGCTGCTCAGAGCGCAGCGCACTTTGCGCTAGCGCACCTACGTTAGACATGTGGTGCGCTGCTCAGAGCGCAGCGCAGCCTGTACTAGAGCACCTATGTTTGACACGTGGCGCGCAGTGCGCCTAGCGCTAGTGCATACATGGTGCACTGCCTAGGGCACAGCGCACCTGGCGCTACCGCATCCGTGTTTGACACGTGGCGCGCAGCGCTCCTAGCGCTGGATCTGATGCGTTGCTTCAATTTTTGAATTTTGAATTCCAAAACAGAGTTTTGCTCTAATTGGGGGAAAAGGAAGCGTCGCTTCATTTCAAATCTCGGAATTTGAACAGAGCTTTGCTCTTATTGGGGAAACAAATGCCCTCCCCCCCCCCCGCGTTGCGCTTACATGGCCCAAACGTGAGTGCGGCGGTGGTAGCATCTCAGTCGTTGGATCAACTTTTGAAAGTTGAAATGGCTCTCAATGCCTATAAATAGGGCCATTGGCCCCTTAGATGATTTTCATCTTCTTCTTGTTTTCTGAGAATTATCTCTTTTTCAGAGCATTGCTCTCTTTTTAAGAAAGTTAAGAGTTAAAACTCTGTCAGATTTTTCTAGGTAAAGATTAACCTTTAAAGGGATTAATAATCTGGAGTTTCACTCATTATCAGACCTTTTTGCTCTACTTTGATCATAGATCTTCAAGAAAACCTTTTTAGGGTTTCTTAACAGGGCTTTGCCCTTATAGATCTTGATCCTAAGAGATCTTTTAAGCATTTTGATGGGTTATTCCATTATCTTTACAAAGCATGGCTCTTTAGAATTCTCGGGATATTTTTTTTAAATTCCCCTCATAATTAAATTTGACAGGTGCCACTCCTGTTTGCAGAGCATTGCTCTCGAGGAGTTTAACTCCTAGACCTCAGGGGTCGCTCATTAAATGAGATTCCTTTTTTTAGGATTTCTCACAAATTCAAATTTGTTAGGCGTCATAATTAGAATTTGTTTTCTCCATGGGGATATCAAGAGTCGTTTAAATTCCTGTGCCTCTCTTTTTTTTCTCATTATTAATCTTTTAATGATGTTTCTTTCCCGGCACTATGGCTATTCATTTATATAGTCTGAACGAGTTTATCTCTTATGAGTACATTCGCGTACAAGGCCGTTGCCAGAACCAAGAGTTTTCAGATGCCCAATGTGCGGAGATTATGGATCGTCTATATGCACACGTCGGTCGACTGCTTCCTCGTTGCTCTGCTCTCTTGAAAATCGTAGTGGGAGCAATTTGGGGAGCACTTCCTGGGTTTCATGAAGCCATGCCGCTTAATGCGCTGGATGATGTCGAAGACAAGGTGCATTCAGTGTATCTGTCGGGGCTGATCTCGAAGAAGCGGCCAGATAACCTCATTGATATTCTGCATCAAACTTTCCAACAGACGACGATAATCGCTTCTTATCAAAGGCAGGAGGAGATTGGCGAGGATCTCGACACTCTTGAGCGCGAGAAGATGCACACGAGAATGGTCAGAAAGGCCAGAAAGATTCTAGACGGCCTTACTTTCAAATTCCTCAATCCGTGCCCTGGATCTGAGATTTTACCGTTGTAATCATTTTGATGATGTTTTCGTTTACTGCTTTCATGATTGTAAGAACTTTTCGAAGTATGAATGGAAAATTCCTCAGTTCAGCGTGTTTTATTTTATGTACTAAATCTTTTGCACATGCATGAACGGGTATGCTTCGGACGCTTAACCAAATGTGAATCAAATGTTCTCCTTGCCGCTTTCTTCTCTTTTCTGTGTTGTTGGTATGTTACTCTGGCAAGTGTGGCCTGTAGATAATAAAGGACATTTCATCTTGAACTCTCCGAGGGGTAGTGATGGCTCAGGAAGCAAGTTCAGATCTGCTACCTAAGACTTTTCAACTTCATGAGCCGTGAGGGTCTCATAAAGACTTTTCTCCCTGCGAGTCGAGAGGATCTCGTAGGTGTATTTTCTCCTTAGGAATCGTAAGGATTCCTAAGTGCGTTTTCTCTTTAGAGTCGTAAGGATCTCACAAGAGAATTTTCCCTCCTACAAGTCGAGAAGACTCGTAAGTGGTTGTTTCCCTCCTTGTCGAGGTTCGACTTTGGAGAGTATGGTCCGTGAATAGTATGCAAGAGTCCATCTTGGACTAACTTGCAGGACGCCAGTGCTTAGGAAACCAGTTCTTATCCCCATTGCCTAAGGCTTTTCCCTACGAGTCGAGATGAATCAAGAAGTTCTCGCAAAGACACTAATTTCCTTACGAGTCGAGACGAATTGAGCAGTTCTCGCAAGAATGTCCTGACGTCACAGTTAACCTCTGCTCTTTACAACAGAGGTCCGTTAGGGTCTGTGGTACTAGGGTTTTGTCCGTCGTACTGTCGCGTTGGCTGATGTATTTCTCGATAGGCAATCTTGCTGTTCGAGTAGCCTTGCGACTGTCGTGTCTCTGATCCCTTCGGGGGCTGGACAAGACGTCTTCAAGCAATCCTCCTAGGCAGTTTGACCGTCGGAAGAGCAAGCGTTAGGAATTTTGCCATGCCGCTTTTTACTTGAGGTTAGGCTCATTTTGGAGAGCCCTGATGAGTCATAACCACTCTGCGCTGGTGTGGGATGATCTCCAATAGTCTTTCAGGTTTTATATGAGTTGTCGTCAAGACCCTGAAGCTAGGAATTTGGCCTTCGCTTCGTTTGCTTTGGCATTGCGTCTGCTGTATCGAGACGAATGTCTTAGTTGTCTCTAGGTCGCTGGTGAACCGTCGAGGTTTAGAACTAGGGATTTTGCCGTGGCTCCGTTGTTTGATTGTCGCGTCTGAATCCTGCTGGAGGAAGAACGTTGTAGTGACATCTCGTCTGCTGTATCGAGACGAACGTCGAGGTGGTGAACACTCCGCACTAGCATGGGATGATCTCCGATAGTCTTTCAGGTTTTATATGAGTTGTCGTCAAGACCCTGAAGCTAGGAATTTGGCCTTCGCTTTGCTTGCTTTGGCGTGTCCGAATCTTGTTGGAGGAAGGACGCTGTAGTGACATCTCGTCTGTTGTATCGAAATGAACGTCGAGGTGGTGACCACTCCGCGCTGGCGTGGGATGATCTCCGATAGCCTTTCAGGTTTTATATGAGTTGCCGTCAAGACCCTGAAGCTAGGAATTTGGCCTTCGCTTCGTTTGCTTTGGCGTTGCGTCTGCTGTATCGAGACGAATGTCACGGTTGTCTCTAGGTTGCTGGTAAACCGTCGAGGTTTGGAACTAGGGATTTTGCCGTGGCTCCGTTGCTTGATTGTCGCGTCTGAATCCTGTTGGAATGAGGAGGAACGCTGTTGTGGGTCTCCAGGCTGTAGATCTAGCCGTCGAGACTTGGAACTAGGTACTTTGCCATGGCTCCGTTGTTTTGACCGTGAGGTCTTTCATTGACGTTGCATCTGCATCCTGCTGGACTGCGAAAGAACGCCGTTGTTGACATTGCGTCTGGTGTAATGAGATGAATGCTGAGGTGGAGTTGGGATTTTGCCATCACTCCGCTTTGTTTCGACCATGAGGTCTTTCGTTGACGTTGCATCTGCATCCTGCTGGATTGCAAAGGAACGCCGTTGTGGACATTGCGTCAGGTGTAATGAGACGAATGCTGAGGTGGAGTTGGGATTTTGCCATCACTCCGCTTTGTTTCGACCATGAGGTCTTTCGTTGACGTTGCATCTGCATGCTGCTGGACTACGAAGGAACGTCGTTGTTGACATTGCGTCTGGTGTAACGAGACGAATGCTGAGGTGGAGCTGGGATTTTTCCGTCACTCCTCTTTGCTGACGTCGTATATTCCTGCAGAGACACTGATTTCTTTGCGGGTCAACGCGAATTGAGAGGTTCTCGCCAAGGACGCTGATTTCCCTGAATCGAGGTTTTGCCAAGGACACTGATTTCCCCAGGGTTGGTTGACTTTGGTCGTGTTCCACGGAGTCGTTGGATGACGTATTTCCGTACGGGGTCATGTGGATGACGTATTTCCAAAACGGGATCATGTGGATGACGTATTTCCGAGATGGGGTCATGTGGATGACGTATTTCCGAAACAGGGTCATTTGGATGACGTATTTCCGAGACAGGGTCATGTGGATGACGTGTTTCCGCGACGGGGTCATGTGGATGACGTGTTTCCGAGACGGGGTCATGTGGATGACGTGTTTCCGAGACGGGGTCATGTAGATGACGTATTTCCGAGACGGGGTCATGTGGATGACGTATTTCTGTGACGGGGTCATTTGGATGACTTATTTCCGAGACGGGGTCATATGGATGACGTATTTCCGCGACGGGGTCATGTGGATGACGTATTTCCAAAACGGGGTCATTTGGATGACGTATTTCCGAGACGGGGTCATGTGGATGACGTGTTTCCGCGACGGGGTCATGTGGATGACGTATTTCCGAGACGGGGTCATATGGATGACGTATTTCCGTGACGGGGTCATTTGGATGACGTATTTCCGAGACGGGGTCATGTGGATGACGTATTTCCGCGACGGGGTCATATGGATGACGTATTTCCAAAATGGGGTCATGTGGATGACGTATTTCCGAGACGGGGTCATGTGGATGACGTATTTCCGCGACGGGGTCATGTGGATGACGTATTTCCGAGACGGGGTTATATGGATGACGTATTTCCGTGACGGGGTCATGTGGATGACGTATTTCCGTGACGGGGTCATGTGGATGACGTATTTCCGCAACGGGGTCACGTGGATGACGGGTTTCCGAGACGGGGTCATGTGGATGACGTATTTCCGTGACGGGGTCATGTGGATGACGTATTTCCGAGACGGGGTCATATGGATGACGTATTTCCGTGACGGGGTCATGTGGATGACATTGTTAGTGTATATGCCCTAGAGGCCATTACTGTATCATACTAGTATGTATATTACTTAATGGAAGCTTGGGATATTCACAGTTGTATAGACAATCTTGCTCAAAATAGTAGTATGCTACTTGGTTTGTCTCTGCTTTAATGTGTACATGTGTTTCTTTATTATATCACCTATACGCATTAGTAGAGCCCTTAGGATCTTTTGCTTGATTACCGGCGTTGTGATGGCGATCACACTCGTGGGGGCTGAGTAATCCACAAGCACATCCTTATACACGTCCCTAGTCGTGGGATTATCGAGACAGGGCATCGATACTCCGGAGTAGACTAGCGTATGCGCTTCTCATCCCAGCACGGGAGACGGTCTGTCCCACAGCCGTCAGTACGTCGTACTTGAGATAGTATGCGGGTGCTCGTTAGGTTACGAGTACACTGGACAGGACTCGTCGGGGACTGATGGTTGGTATTATACCTATCGTCAGTTATCAGTTCCCAGGTGACATAAGTACAGCTTAGTCCACTGACTTGACACTGTCACTTCGCCTCGAGTGTGTTCCCACTGTTCTTTGATTACTACCCTACCACGGCTCTACTGAGTCGTGCAAACAGGTAGTAGTTGGGTGCAGTCCCGAAGCACTTGGAGGCAGTGACGGTTAGACAGGATTCGTCTCTCCCGGTATTGGGGGTTGACATCGCGCTGTGTCTAGGAGAGCCATTACACATGTAGTCCCTAGCCAGGGTAAGCGAGATATACTGGTAGGTTTCCAGTGATGTCTCAGGGTGTTCTAGGCTACACTCCGACACGACTTGTACCGCTATTAGGGGACTGACGTTCACCACCCCCTAGACCCGCCATGCGATGTATCAGACGAACAGACCGGACTGTACGGAGATTGTCACATACAGGCTCAGTAGGAGTTCGGATGGGTTTACCTCATCGGCCTTCTTATCGACATCTACCTGGGGACCGTTACGTACAGCTAGTGCCGCTGGCGGTCTGTGGTTAAACCCACTGCCAGCGTGGTGTCGAGTCTTTAGAGTCCCACACAGAGAGTTTCCCTGCATTGAGCGAAACGTGTAGAGGCCATATGGTTTTACGGCAGGGCTACGATCACTTACATGCACTTGTGTGCGTATGCTGTTCGGGCAGGCAATACTAGTGGGCTTTGGTTTAAGCCAGATCCTAGTATTGCACAGATGGATTTGATTTGTCTTCTGTGCATTCGCATTCTACGGAATGCGGATGCGGGTGTGTATGCACAGTTTTGAGGAGCGATGAAGGAGGAGGTGCCCCATTAGGGTTTTGGCAGTTGGTTCGGCCAAAACCGTAATGTGGCACACTCATTAGGGTTTTGACAGTTCGTTTGGTCAAAACCGTTATGAGCCGGAGACATTGTTTACTAATCCTTTTAGTGATAGATTTGTGATGGCTAATTGCATTGACCATTTGACCACTTAGATCTCTCTTGACTTTGTTGACCCGTTGACCGTGTTGACCATTGACCTTCAAGAGAGATCCACACTCTTCTTTCATTTTCTTTTTATTTCTTGTGTTATGATAATGGTCAATTCAATATGCCATCAACTTCTATCATGATAGGATTAGTAATGATGATTTTGTGTATTATTGGAACCATGGTTCATTTCATTTGGCTTAATCTTTTCATTATTCTCTTCTCATTCTCTCTCTTGAAGTGAGAAGAAAAAGAAAAGCTCCATGGTTGCTAAGTTTCTCCTTCTTCTTCCTCCTCTTGATCTTATCTTTTGATCTCATGTGTTGAGAGAAAAAGATCCCACAAAGACAAACACATCCATACATCTCCTCTACACATCCTAGGGCTTCTTGACTAGCAATCACTTTGCCCTAGTTGCCTCGGCTCGAGGTGGAGCTCGGTGTACATCTCTCGGGTGGATCGTCTTCGACTCAAGAAGGCCGCGGAGGTGACCAAAGTCCGGATCAACCCTCGGAGCAAGCAAGGAGAAGAACAACAAGAAGAGAAGGAGTTCAAGTTGAGGTATAACCCCTAACCGATTAGATAAATCTCTAGTTAGGATGCTAGTGTGTTGTTTAGCAAAGATCTGGCTTTTATGGTCCATGTTACCAAGTCTAGAAAAATTTTTGTTTTACCGTTTCCGCAACCCCGAAAGTACCGGGAGAGGTAACGTGGACCTAACAGACACTGCGTCTGTTGTAATGAGACGAATATCGAAGTGGTCTCCAGGTTGTCTGGGAACCATCGAGATTTGGAGTAGGGGTTTTGTCGTAGCTCCAGGGTTGATTGCAGCGTCTGAATCCTGCTGAAATGTGGAAGAACGTTGTTGATGATCTCTAGGCTATCCCTGAACCGTCGAGATTTGGCTTCGTTTCCTGATGGAGCCTGGGGAGGGAAGGTGTGATTCCTTCTTTGTTTGCGCCACTGGATTGTATACAGGGATTAATGTGATATCACCTGTAGGGCATAAATTTCATTTTTTTTATTTCATTCCGCGATGCTCTATCATTTCAGCTTTTATATTGCGAAGGCCACGATTGCCCAATCATTTCGGCTATTTTTCGCGGTGCCCAATCATTTCGGCTATTTATCTTATTTTTACTCGGTGCTTTTTATTGCGAGTTACCCAATCATTTCGGCTATTTTGCATGCATACATTTTTTTTACTCTCTGATTTTGTTGCAAGTTGCCCCATCATTTTGGTTATTTTGTATACATGTGTGGCTCGCTGGCTTTTTGCTGCAAGCTTGGAATTAGACACCGATTTCGGCATCAACACCGCTACAACTGGAATATTGCCAGAAGCGAATCATCATTTGCCTCTGTCGATGTTGAACAAAGGTGGCTTAGTGAGCAGGGTTAGGATCCTGTCGACTAAGGCTTTCGACTTCATGAGCCGTAAGGGTCTCATAAAGGTATTTCTCCCTGCGAGTCGTGAAGATCTCGTAGGTGCGTTTTCTCCTTAGGAATCGTAAGGATTCCTAAGTGCATGGTCTCTTATAAGTCGTAAGGATCTTACAAGAGTGCTTTCTTCTTATAAGTCGAGAGGACTTACAAGGGTTGTTCACCGTGTAGATATATCCCCAGTCACGGATGAGACTTTGTTAGGGAAATGTTTATTCGCGCCTGTGGATTGTATACAAGGGTCAGCGTTGAGCCGCTTGTAGGGCAGTATTGGAGGTTGTGGTGGCTGCTTAAGAACAGGTTCAGATCCCTGTAGCTTAAGACTTTTGAATCTTATGAGCCGTGAGGGTCTCATAAGAGGGTTCTCCTTACGAGTCGTGAGGATCTCGCAAGTGTAATTTCTCCTTAGGAATCGTGGGGATCCCTAAGTGTGTTGCTCCCTTGTGAGTCGTAAGGATCTCACGCAGGTGGTTTCTCCTTACAAAGTCGAGAGGACCTTGCAAGTGTCTTTTAACGAGATTGCACCCTTGCAGGTTTTCACAAAACTCGCCGGTAGACCTACTGTTTTTACTCATGGAGCCCTCTCGGGTTTTCATCCGTACCCTTTTCGCTTATGGACATACCGTTTTTTCTCTTTCTTGTTTTTTTTATTCTTTTCTCTTTTTTGTGTCAGCCTTGGGATGCTGCAGTCTACAGTAGTTTATCGACGTCTCGGTCAGCAGCTAGTTTTAGGACATAGTGGTCCATCGTTAGTTTAAGGACGTTTCGGTCCGTTGTTAGTTTTAAGGATGTTTTGGTCCTTGTTAGTTTAAGGACATTTCGATCCGTCGTTGCCATATTTGGGGCGAGTTTCTAGTTTACGGACTTTTCGGTCCAAGGGGCTTTCTCTATGAATGAACACGATGCCCCCCGGCATGTCCACCTTTTTAAGGGCATGAGGTTGTGGCAGGTTCACCTTCCAGTTTTCGGATAATGCGAACTTGCCTTGTTGGTATTGGTCTTCAATCCAGTCTTTGAAGATGAAGAAATCTTCGATTGGATGGCTTACTGCTTGGTGGTAAGGGCAGTAATTAGGATTGTTGATATCACCTGGCTGCAACGGACGTTTTGGGTCCAGCAATTTTATGAGCCTGTTGCGCACTGCCAGCTCGAACAGTCTCCTCATTTTATCCTGGGGAAACGAGTAAGGACGTCCCAGTTTTTCCTCGAGGGATGGGCATAGACGCACGTTGTTTTGGCGAACAACCGGCTTTAAGTTGCTTGGTTGTTGTTGAGTAGTGGTAACGAAAGTTGCTTTTCCTTTCCCCTTTTCATTTCGAGGATCCGTCTTTGAAGGAGATGGTCTATGACCCATCTGGTCCATTTCGGACAGCTTATCAATCAAGGCCTGGAAAGTAGTTGGCTTGAAGAACAACATGAATTGGGAAATAGTTGCATTAGGGTCCAGAGTGCCCACGAACATGCCTACCGCCGGCGCTTCTTCGATGCGCTGCTCACATTTTAACCATAAATTTCGCCACCGTATTGCGTATTGGACCCATGTTTCTCCAGGCTTTACCCTGGCATTGATCAATGCCGTTATTGGGGTGCGTTTACTAGCACTCATGAAACGCTGGGTGAATAGTAGCTCCATCTCTGCAAAAGTTTTGACGGAATCGTTGGGAAGCTCTGAATACCATTCGAAGGCCGTTTCCGCCAAGCTGCCGACGAACTGACGAAGTAGCAATTTATCATTGCCCCCGGTGTTGCCGCAAAGAGCCCTGAACTGGGCGACATGCTGGTGGGGATTGCCCGTGCCATTGTATACATGAAATTTAGGGATCGTATATCCCGGCGGATACTTTATTTGGTCATACCAGCCTGGATATGGTCGCCCAGTTTTAACGACTTGGCCGGCCGCTACATTCGCCTGGTGAGCTCGTATTTGCTGAGCAATATAGTCATCCAGAGCGGCCTTTGAGATGGTTTCCTCCTTGGCTGCTGACAGAGCCGGCAGAGGATTTGACGCTTCTCCTTTATCATCTTCAATAATGATCGGAGGGTCTTCAGCTGAAGGTTCTGGCTGTAACATCATCCCGACCATGTCTTGGAAGAGAAGCGCCATTTGTTTTATGTTGGCATCTTGTTCCGCTGCATCTTTATCTTTCTTTTCGAGGACTCTGCGGAGGAAGTCAGCATCGGTTTCTTGTTCATAACGCTGCTCTGATGACGCTTCCGGGCTTTCTTTTGGCCCGGTGAGTGCGGCCATTTGCGTTAGCATTTCCTGAAGCTTCTGTTGTTGCTCCTGGACTTTTGTCACAGATCGGGTGAGCGGTCGGTGACCCGTCGAAGCACGGCTTTCCTCTTTTCCAGAAGCCATATAGACGGTATGCACCACCATGCCCCCAGACCTAGGGCGTTTAGGCTCAGTGGTCTTGCGATTCATCGTAGACTCAGGAATTTTCTCCGGCCTTCTCCATTTATGGGTGGTCGAAGTTGAGGAGGCCATTATAGTGGGCACCCAGACGGATGACATTTTCTGTGATACCTCAAGATGGCTCTTTTCTTGTTGAGCTTTGAGCTTTTCTGGTCGGCGAGAGTAATCTTGATCAATTACTAAGTCCTGAGCATGTCGCTAGACTTTGTAAATTTTGGAAGAAAGCCGCTGAGGGGACCGCTCCGGCTTCGTTTCTGTAACATTCTCCACGGGTGGAGGAGATCTTTTCAGTACAGTGGTAGAAGAGTTCCTGCACACCTTGTTCAGCAATTCAAATTTGTTCCCGGTTGGAACAGCAGCATCGATCTCCACCGTTGGAGCTAGTGGAGTAAATCCACACGGAGAGCTGCCCCCAGCCTTCCGTACTCGGCGCCAGTGACGGCGAGCATGTCGCGCAGATGGTGTTGGTTCGGCTATGGGGATGGCTTTGTCATGCCCCCTGTTTTGAGGAGAGGCTGTTATTGGCGCTAACCGGTCGAAGACAGGCGTCCGTTGAGAGGGGGATAGTCAGTCTTGCGAAGGCCGACTTTCGAACAGGGGAAGCAGCCTTCATGACTTCGCATGGAGTAGGAGCTGAAACGGACAGTCTTGTGAAGACCGACCCTTTAGCAGGGAAAGTTGCCTTGACGACTTTAGGAGCAGGAATGGCTATCCGCTTCGGGATGGCCGCTTCAGGTATCGCGGGCTTCTTCATGGGCCCGCTTGAGCTTTGGCCCAGTTTGCTGAAAACCGAGGTATTGGACTTGGGCGACCCGTTGAGAGGTTTCGCGGTAGTTGTATGCCGATCAAAGACCGACTTCTTTGGAGCTTCTTGCGACGACATTGGGGCATTGAAGATCATCGGTGGGAGCATAGTCCCGAAGAATAGCCCAATGGTGGCTTGAGTCACCTGTTCCACCGGTATAGCGAAGATGGAGGCCGCTTGGGGCCCGTAAGTCACTCCTCCGGACGGGACGGAGTGAGAGTTGCAGTTGCAGTTAGTGCAGTTTGAAGCCATTGATCTTCTGTTTTCTGCACGGAGCAAGACACCAAATCTTAGTACCTCGAATCCATAGGCAACCATAGCAAACCGTGATTCGTTCGCGAACACGACACACGAAGTGTGGAGTGGAAAGAGGAAAAGGTCCCACAGGGCGTGCCAGAATCTGTTCCCCGCCGAAAGACGCCGGCGAAGACGCGGCGGGCGTCTCGCCTGAATTTCGGGCCAGATGCTAATTGGTGTTATCCGTCCACCTCTCCGAAGATGCCAAGTTGATTTATGGCACCATGTATCAAAGGTTTAAACGGATGCGGCCGATGTAGCAGACTTCATCAGATTCCCCCTCATTTGAGGGGTTTTTGATTGTAGGGACGCTCTTCCCTGCAGGCACAAGCCCCTGCGGTTAATTACGCTACCGCATCACGGTAACCACTTTCTCCTTCTCCAGATGGTCACTTCGTGTCGTGTGTGTTTTTTTTGTTTTTGGTTGCCCGTGAATTGTATACGGAGACTAATTTATGTTGTCGCCCGTAGGGTGTGGATTAGTCCAAATTCGTATTTTCTTAGATTTGCGTTTTGGTTTGGGTTTAAGGATACGTTAGTCTCGTTTGAGACTAAGATCAACTTAAACGTTTGTTAAGGATACATTAGTCTAATTTTAGACTAAGATTGACTCAACGTTTGTTAAGGACACGTTAGTTTAATTTTAGACTAAGATCAACTTAACAGGATCATTTAGATCCAACAAAAGAGCATTTGAACTCTATTGTTTAGTTTAGGGACATTGCGGTCGATTACCAGTTTAAGGACATGGTGGTCCAAGGTTAAGGACATCATAGTCCGTGAGTTTAATGACCTCACAGTCAAGATTAAGGACATCGTAGTCCGTGGGTTTAAAGGGACCCCACAGTCCGAGGTTAGGGACATCGTAGTCCATGAGTTTAAGGACCCCACGGTCCATAGTTTAAAGACGTCATAGTCTATAAAGTTTAAGGACATCATAGTCCATGAGTTTAAGGATCCCACGGTCCGTGAAATGTGTGGTTGTCGGGACCCGTCACCTCTCTGAAGACGTTGAAGGATTACAACGACAGATATCAAAGGAGTAAAGAGATGTACTCTCGAACCGGTGTGAGTTGGTTGAAAGATCTGTAGTCCAATTTGGAACTAAGATCTGTTAAATATTTATGAGCAGACGAGCTCAATTAAATATAAGTTGAGGACTTATGGCCAATATTAGGCTAAGTCCAATGAATGTTCAACATTTTATTGTTCTGGCCATTGAGCTTTTATTTGGGCTTGGCCCTTTTAATAATGCCGAGCATTAGATCTTGACACCTTTTTTGTCTTGTATTGAATGCAGAGCATTCATCAGAACAGTTTATGTTCTGTCAGCGCAACACATGGCGCTAGGCGCTTTGCGCCGACCAAAAAGTACAGTGCGCTTCTACCCAGTGGCGCGCATGTAAGGGACACGTGTCATATTCTGTGCTAGGCGTCAGATGATGAGCGCAGTGCGCCAGTTTATGAGCGCTGAGCGCTAATTTATGAGCGCATTGAGCTAGTTTAGTGGCGCACACGTGAGTGATACGTGGCGCGCTTGGCGCTGAGCGCCAGCCCATGAGCGCAGTGCGCTATTTCAGAAGCGCAAAGCGCAAGTTGCGTACGTGATTGACACATGGCGCATTTTGGCGCAGAGCGCCGGTCCAGAGAGCGCAGAAGCGCAGTTCAAGAGTGCAAGGCATATTTCAATAGCGCAAAGCGCATCTCAATAGCGCAAAGCGCATTTGATCAAATTTATGATCTGTGAACAAATTTATGTTCTTTTTAGAAGAGACTTTGTCTCAAGATTCAAGAACAACAGTTCTTATTTTTAAAAGGTTTTGCCTTTATAGATCGATGATCTGTGAATGAAGTAGGTATTTCTTTGTTTTTATGATGATATCTTTTGATCTTTTTATAAAAGACATTGGTCTTTGTAGATCTATGATCTTTTAAGAAGATAATTCTTCTTTTTATGAGATGATTTCATCTCTGTGTTCATCATTCATGATCTTTACCTTGAAGAAATAATCTTCTTTTGCTGAGAGCTTGCTCTTCTTTCTTTTAATTTCTCAAAGTTTATAGGGGGGTTTCTCTATATCAGACTTGAAGTCTTGGGGCCTTTATATAGGGCAAATTGATTTGTTAAATCAGTTAAAGAGATCTTTCTCTGATTGATTTGGGGATGTTTCCCCACCGTTGGATCTTTAATCCTAGGGCTTCTGTTTTACAGAAGGCAATCTTCTTGTTTTTAACAAGATTGAGAAATCTTTCCATAACAGAATTTTAATTCTGGTTAATTAATGATTTATCATCATTTATTAGATCTTTTGATCTAAGGGTGGGGGATTTTATAATTCCAGCGCTGGCGCACCCGTGCTTCGCACGTGGTGCGCTGCTCAGAGCGCAGCGCACTTTGCGCTAGCGCACCTACGTTTGACACGTGGTGCGCTGCTCAGAGTGCAGCACAGCCTGCGCTAGCGCACCTGTGTTTGACACGTGGCGCGCAGCGCGCCTAGCGCTAGCGCATACATGGTACACTGCCTAGGGCGCAGCGCACCTGGAGCTAGCGCATCCGTGTTTGACACGTGGCGCGCGGCGCGCCTAGCGCTGGATCTGAAGCGTTGCTTCAATTCTTGAATTTTGAATTCCAAAACAGAGCTTTGCATTGGGGGAAACGGAAGCGTCGCTTCATTTCAAATCTCGGAATTTGAATAGAGCTTTGCTCTGATTGGGGAAACACCACAGTATTTAATGGACCAGCCGTAGAAGGGCAAACCCAAGCCTCATTTGTGGATCCACTAACTACGGTAAACCCTAAGATTTAGTCGCAGTTTGGTGGTCACATCTCGAGTTAGGGTTTCATTCTTCTAGAGGGTCCATAGGAATACCTGCATTATATATCGAGTACGTTCAACCTAGAAAATACCAGTGTTTGATAATTCGTTCGACCTGTTTAACGTCGCCAAAGTTACCAATACAATGTTATAAAAATACGAATACGAAATACTCCGCAAAGAGCCCATTTCCAAACTAACATCACATGCAAATTTGGACTTCAAAACAATACCAGAAACCCCAAATAATAAATAAAAGATCACAGGTGCAATACGAGGAGGAAGGGAGCAAAAGGGGTCGGCGACGCCGGAAAAATTGGCCTTGTCGCCGGTCGGGAACCGAACACCCCCCCTTGTGTTTCACATGTGTTCTTATATCATCTTAAATGTCACTCTGCAGCTGCTTAAATAATTTTTTGACCACTTTTTAAAAAATTTACAGAGAGCATTTTCATGGGTTTTCTAAAATCGTATTTTGCGGAGTTTTTCGGTTTCGGATTATCGTAACATCATCTAGGTTTCTAGTTAGTCTCTGATACCATGTAAGGATTTCCTTAGCACCACTACTGGGGTTTGGTAGCATCACACATGCCATATTAAAAAATTAGATGGTGCTAATGAAACTAACCTAAGGATCACACTAGAAAAGCTAGGGTAACAAAACTATATACACAATCTACAAGAAGTAAAGGCTAGGTTTAGAGAATACAACCTCTGTAGCTCCCTTCGCTAGACTCCTTGGCCACTTGAGGGTTGAAAAAAGTTTGCTTGAGATCCTCCAAGTCCACGATGATCCACCCGGAGCCCTCTTTGTCCAAGCTCAAGGCTTCACTTTATCAAGAGAAGAAGTTGAAGCCAACACTCTAAACTAATGGGCAAGAGTAGTATAGAATGATGATGTGCTTTGATTTCTCACTTAAAAACCCTAACTTGATCACTATCTTACTCACTAATGAAAGCTAGAGAGCAAGAGAGAAGAGGAAGAAGATGATGGCAAATGAGAGCTCAAGAGATAATGATAAGCTTTTGATAAAAATGAGAATAGAAAATATATATATTTTCTCTTCTCATTCTTAACCCAAGTTAATAAATGTCTAGATATTTATCTTTGGATCAAAAATGGCCATGGAAAATAACTCATGGTTAACACAAAGGTTAGTGGAATAATAAAATAATCAACCATGATAAATATTCCATTTCCATTTTCTTTTCCAAAAATAAATATCAACATATATATAACAAGCTGTGAGTCTTATATTGCCACCATCTCATGTATCAACAACTATGATAGAATTGTGTATACATGTATGAGTGCATGCACATCCATATGTGCATCAATGTAAACATGTGCATACATGCATGCATACACCAAAAACAAAAGGGTCCAAAGTGAAAAGCTAATGATCAATGTTAAATCAACACTTGATTTAGCAAACCGGTCATATCACATACGACCCGACCAATAGCAAACCGCCCGATTAATATACGGTATCACATACGTGCATTTAATCGGGTCCTCACGCATATCTCATATGCACACCACATCGTTTCGCATGGGCTAAGTAACTCCATTGTGGGACTCTAAGACTCGTTAATACGCCGGCAGTAGGTGATGATCATATCAAGCACCCCCAAGCCGCAAGAGCTCAGCTAAACGTAACGGCAACCCGGGTATTGAGCGATCAGAAGAAAACAAGCGAACTTGTAACAACTCCCATCGAGCCAACCGGCAACACTACCGTACAGTCCGGTCTCTTCGTCAGATATGCTGCATATCGAGTCTAGGGATGGTAACGTCGACCCCAATAACTCAATAAGTTGCGCCGATGAATGGTCTATAATAGATCGAGAAACTACTGATAACACTTATCAGTAAATCTCAACAGCCCTGGCCAGAGACTTACTGATATAGCCAATCGAGCACAGCACAGCATCAACTCCCAATACCGGGAGAGACGAAACCCCTCCTATCGCTCATCGTCTTCATGTGTCTCGGGACTGTACCCAAAAGCCACCTGTTTGCACGACTCAGTAGAGCCGTGGTAGGGTGGTAATCAAAGTACAGTGGGAGAACACACAAGACTCTATGACGATCTCGGGTCTACAGGCTAACCTGTACCAGTGTCACCTGAGAACTACTATCCGACGATAGATATAATACCATATAGGAGTTCTCGACGAGTACGTCCAGTGTACCCAGTCTCTACTGAGCACCCGCATATGATCTCGATGTCAAACATCAATGGATATGGGAACAACCATCGCCCATCATATAAGTCTAGTATCATATACGCTAGTCTACTCTGGTATATCGATGCCTATCTCGATACACCTACGACTAGGGACATTTCAGGATATGCTTATAAACTACAGACGTCCCACCAGTATGATCTCCATCATAATCACAGTAGTCAAGCAAATATCCTCAGGGCTTTATCAACATGTGTAAATGAATAAAAGCATGATCAAGTCAACATGTCAGATAAAAAAGAACCATATAGCATACTATCATGTCGAGAAAGAATGTACACTGAATATATATACATGTATAAATACATCCACTATCATATAATGGCCTCTAGGGCCCAACACTTCGGATTTCATGCCTAACCATATAAATTCCTTAGATATCATAAACCCGGAATATCACATATTCCGAATTTCATGCCTAACGTTATAAACCCGGAATTTTAGTCTCAAATTGAAAACACTTTTCAATATCCTGTCGGGCAATTTAACAAGATTCCTAACAAATGATCGAATGCTCGTCGGAAATATTAGTAGACGGCCGCACCCCCGATGCCGTCAATGAAGTGCACTTAGGCGGAACACCGCGGCCGTGAGCACCCGAACGGATGCTTTTGGTTATGGGGTTCTCCTACAGTCATTTGGTCGGGGCTATGGGGCGTGGCTATCAAATAGTGTTACCCAGCGAGTGTTCGCGTACTATACGATATTGCAACGGAGTTTTGATCCGAATCAAAACCCCTTGGAAACCGATCAAAAGAGACTAAATTGCTAGATTTACAAAACACAAATTAGTTTTCACAAAACTAATTATTGTGGATTCTAAATATTCTATCACAAATCACAAATATCTAGACGATATTAAACATTTCGATCGATTTATCAAACACCCAAAATTCCCAGAGACCTTAACATTTGAGTCATAGTTAAAAATACCCAGAGAGTGCCCCAAGTACTTACGGACCAACACAAGAAGGCACGCTTCCTGCCTCACCGACGGCGTCGCGGAACCGCCGCCAAACCCATGGTTTGGCCACGGTTGCGTGGCCGTTTGGTAGAATTGGGCCATCGTTTTTCTTGGGGATCCATAGAAAACTCTGCACATTTTTCTGTATATTTTTAATTTGAAAAATTCTAACTTATGAAATTTTTTCCAAAGAGTGGGTATTTCGGGTTTCGAAAAGTCGATTGAACATTTTAACTTCGCCTAGATTACTCCTAATGCTCTAGCTTGGCTCTGATACAACTGCTGGGTTCGCTTAGCACCCCCGCTATGTTTCGGCATGCATCAAGTATGCTATTTCAAAAAATCTAGGATGCCGAGAGAGCCGAACCAAGGATCTAACTAGAGAATTAGGGTTTTTATAGCATGTAAACAAACTTTACACTAAGTGAAATAGGAATACAACCTTTGTAGACCGGTCCTTCACTTCTAAATCTCTGTGTAGTAGTCCTTTAGCTCCAAGTAGTGGTGTCCTGGACTCTCCTTAGGCTCCACTAAACGAAAGGAACGAGCTTACTCAAGGATCTTCGAGATCGAAGATGAACTACGTCAAAGAATTTCTAACTCAAGCTACCTCTTCACTAATTGATGAATTAGTTAAGAAAACAACCTATACTAAATGGCTAGTTTGGTATAAATTGATGAAGTAGGAATTTTGCTCACTTTAAAATTATTTTTCTCTTTTTCTTTTTCACCTCACCAGAAATCAAGAGAAGAAAAATGAGATGAAGAAGAAGCTCAAGTGATCAACCATGGGTGAAGAAAATATCACAATGATATTTGTAGAGACTTAACCATGGCTAAAAATAATGGTTGGGTTAATAAATATCTAGAGTAAAACAAAATTAGTGGACTTAAGTTAAGACTTCTACATGCTTCCACAAGTATCTTAGCCATGCTAATTTCTACCTAATTTTGATTTTTCTCTTAATAATTAATCACCCAAATTATCTTTAGTTAGGTATGAGTCTCATACACCCAAGTCCAATGTATCATAACAAAAAAAAATAAACACATTAATATTTATCATATATATTTATGTATTTAGAGAAAATAGATTCTTAAGTGAGCTAATATTAGTTAATATATATTAATATATCAAATATATAATTATAAATTAAATTATTAAATCAACACTTGATTTAATAATCCGGCTATATCACATACAACCGACTAATATCATTTACATGTATATCAAATATACATATAACAAATTATTGAATCAACACTTGATTCAATAATCCGGTTATATCACATATAACCTATATCGTGAGTTTAGAATACTGCATCACATACAAGTATCAATCTCGGTCCCGCACATATGACATATGTGCCCTACTTCTTTTCGCTTGAGCCAGGAAACCTCTGTGTAGGATTCTAAAGACGCGTCAATACGCCAGCAGTAGGTGATGATCAAATCAGTCACCCACAAGCCGTCAGCGGTACTAGCTGGACGTAACGACTATCCAGGTATTGAGCGATCAGAAGATCAACAAGCAAGTTTGTTCATACTCCCGTGAATCCTGTAAGTAACACTACCATACAGTCCGGTCTCTTCGTCTGATATGTCGCATATCGAGTATGGGGGTGGTAAACATCAGACCCTAATAACTTAATAAATCATGCCGATGTGTGGCTCATAACGGGTCAAGAAAATACTGATAACACTTACCAGTAAATCTCATCATCGGCCCTGGCCAGGGACTTCCTGTTATGGCCAATCGAGCACAGCGCAACATCAACCCACAATACCGGGAGAGACAAAACCCCTCCTATCGCTCATTGCCTCCATGTGACTCGGGACTGTACCCAAAATCCACCTGTTTGCATGCTCTCTTGAACGTGGTAGGGAGGAAATCAAAGCACAGTAGGAATCACATAAGACTCTATGACGATCTCAAGTCTACAGACTAAGCTGTACCAGTGTCACCAGAGATCTGTTATCTGACATTAGGATAATACCATCTAGGAGTTCTCGGCGAGTCCTGTTCGGTGTACTCATTCTCCAATGAGCACCTGTGTACAATCTTTGATGTCAAACACCAATGGATGTGGGATCATCCATCACCCCATACAGGGTCAAGAAACGTACACACTAGTCTAATCTGGAATATCGATGCCCTGTCTCGATATTCTCTCGACTAGGAACAATTAAAGGATGAACTTGTGGACTATCCTTACCCCACTAGTATGATTTGCATCATAATCATGGTAGTCAAGTATACATCCTAAGGGCTTTACCAACATGTGAGAGCAAGACAATATCATAATACCAGTCTACATGTTAAGATAAAAAGCAACCAGATACATGTCGAGCAAGAAAGTCCTCTCTATATATGTCCAAGCATCCATTATAATATATAATCATGTACAATAATGGTCTCTAGGGCATATATATAACTAACAATCTCCCACTTGCACTAAGGCCAGTTGTTGTAGTATCTCATACCCAACATCTCGAAGAGTCTCTCAAATTGTATCTGGGGAATGGCCTTCGTGAGTGGATCCGTCGTGTTATTCTTCGTGTCAACTCTCCTGATCTCGATCTCCCAGAGATCAACTATCTCTTTGATCAGGTGATACCGCCTAAGAGTATGTCTGGATCACTGATGGGACCTGGGTTTCTAGGCTAAAACCACAGCTCCATTGTTATCACAATACACAAGTATTGAATGCTTAATGGTAGGAACCTCACCAAGTTCATCTCATTAACTTGTTCATCCAAACAGCCTCTTTGGCAGCATCGTTGGTAGCGATGTATTCAGTATTTATCGTCAAGTCTGCTACGGTATCTAGCTTGGAACTCTTCCAACATACCGTCCCTCCACTGAGGCTAAAGACAAAACCCGAGACTGTCTTACAGTCGACCTTATCACTCTGGAAGCTCGAATCGGTAAAGGACTCCATCTGGAATTCACCGTTACCATACACCAAGAACATGTCATTAGTCCTTCTTAAGTACTTAAGAATGTTCTTCACAGCTGTCCAGTGATTCTCCCCAGGATCCGATTGTCACCTACTCACTACACTTAGTGGGTATGATGCATCCTCTTAAATCTAACTCACTACACCGAGTGAGTATGATACATTCTCTTAGATCTATCTTTATAGATCTTAATCCCTGGATGTAGAAGGCATCACCTAGATCTTTCATGGAGAAACTGTGATAGGTGGAGCTTGACCGAATGTAGCATAGAAACATCGTTTCCTATCAAGAGTATGTCAACCATGTACAATATGAGGAAGACAACCTTACTCTCTACAACCTTCTTGTATATACAAGGCTCATCTACGTTTTTGATAAAGTCAAACTCTTTGACTGCCACTTCAAAACAATGTTTCAACTCCGCGATATCTGCTTTAATCCATATTTTGATTTAAGCAGCTTGCGCACCTTTCCGCTGCTCCCACTATCTGCGAAGCTCTCTGGTTGTGTCATGTACGCGCTCTCTTCTAAATCACCATTTAGAAAAGCGGTCTTGACGTCCAACTGCCAGATTTCGTAGTCATGATATGCAGCAATGGCAAGTAGGATCCTGATGAACTTAAGCATAGCCACTGGAGAAAAGGTTTCATCATAATCTACACCTGGTCGTTGACGAAAACCTTTTGCTACAAGTCTAGCTTTGAAAGTCTTAACTTTTCCATCTATACCAATTATCTTCTCAAGATCCACTTGCTCTCGATGGGTTTTACTCCTTCAGGAGCAACTTCCAAAGTCCATACTTTGTTGGTGTACATGGATTCCATCTCAGATCGCACTGTATCCAGCCATTTCACAGAGTCCCCACTCGTGATGGCCTACTCGAAACTAGTTGGGTCATTATCTTCTATGATGCAATTCTCGCTTCCACCGTCTACGAGAAAACCGTAGTATCTCTCAGGTGGATGAGAAGCACTACTAGATCTGCGGAGTGGCTGAGATTCGTCGAGAACTATTGAATCCTCCGGTTCCATCAAATTGTCAGTTATAGTTTGTATAGCTGGAACTTCTTCCAGTTCTACCTCATGACCACTAATTTCTTTTACAAGAAATTCTTTTTCTAAAAAGGTGGTATTGCGAGAAACAAACACCTTTTGTTCCTCAGTGTGGTAGAAAATATACCCTCGCGAATACTTGGGATATCCTACAAACTTGCACATAACTGACCTTGCCTCGAGCTTATCCGGTTTTTTTTTATTGACATAGGCCGGACAACCCCGTATCTTAACTCGTTTAAGAGATGGTCTCTTCCTATTCCATATCTCATATGGAGTGGTAGGCATCAATTTTGATGGAACTAGAATCAGTAGGTATGCTACTGTCTCAAGCGCATAACCCCAAAAGGAAATAAGCAACTCAACAGTACTCATCATAGAGCGTACCATATCTAATAGGGTGTGGTTTCTCCGCTCCGACACACCGTTGTGCTGTGGTGTATATGGAGAAGTAAGCTGAGAGAGAATCTCATTCTCTTTTAAATAGTCACGGAATTTCGTGCTCAAGTATTCTCCTTCCCGATCAAATCGAAGGATTTTAATATTTCTACCCATTTAGTTCTCTACTTCGTACTTATATTTCTCGAATTTCTCAAAAGATTCATACTTATGTTTCAACAGGAACACATGTCCGAATCTTGAGAGATCATCGGTGAATGTAATGAAGTACGAGGAACCATTCCTGACATGTGTAGACATAGAACCGCATATATCACTATGTATCAGTCCCAAGAGTTCAGTAGCTCTTTCTTCGTGTCCAGCAAATGGAGTTTTGGTCATTTTGCCTTTGAGACATGACTGACAAGTTTCATAAGATGTAAATTCGAACGGATTCAAATCTATTCTTGTGTAACTTAGCTAGTCGTGTCGTATTGATATGACCTGGTCTACAATACCATAAGAAGGATTCGTTCATTTCTGAACTTTTCCTCTTGCGTGTGTTCTGTACGTTAAAAACCGTGGTCTGATTTAGAACGTATATGCTATTACATAACGTGCCTGATGCAATCAACTTTTGATTCAGGAAAATATTCATAACATTATCCTGCAATACAAAATTATATCATTCTTTTCTTAATAAAGAGACTGATATAATATTACATATCAGGTTCGATATGTAATAATATTCGTTCAAAATAAATATATTACCACTTGGTAATACTAGGTGATATTCGCCAACTGCTTTGGCTGCAACACTTGCATTATTCTTTATTTTTAGAGAATGATCACATTTTCCCAGTTTTCTACCTTTCTTTAGCCTATGTAAATTTGAATTTTTTTTATTAAGGTACAGACAATTACAATATTATTTTAATCCCTGATTGATATTTACTTCTATATTCATTGAGGAGTGTTTATTGTTCTGTTTTATGTAAGCACCTGAAGTTGTTGTTCCATAAGTTGTTTTTCAAAAAGTTGAAGTTGCTGATCCACAGGTTACTGTTGCTGTTTCACATGCTGTTCCACAAGTTGCTCCATCGCCTTAGGAGGTTGGAAATAATGCAAACCAGATTGTTGTTATGCCTCAAGCTCTTTGGTTTTTTTCTTGTAAGTTTACTTATTGCTTTGTTTTTTGTAAGTTTTGCTTTATAATTTATTTCTAATTGCCTATTTAGCGAACCGTTATGGCTGTACTTTCCAACTTTTTCAAGAGGTGAAAGAAGCATTTTTTGTTAGTTGAGGATGAGCCTCACAAGAAGCCCCGACATGATCTTCTAAGAGTTAAATATTGAAATACCTTTTAAGGTTATGTGATTGTTAGGTTTATCCCTTATTTTTAAAAATGAATTTATTGATTTAAACATAGGAAAATGGTGTTGATGACGTTAGTGGAGGAGGCATGTTGGGCATGATCGGAGGTGAGGAGGCCTGAACCTTTGCGGCGCAAGCTCTGGACAAATCCTTTGTTTCGAGAAATTCTTTTTCAACCATATTGAATTCTGTGTTTTAGTAATGAAATATTGTTGTTGGATAGTTAACAATTGGATAGGTTTTAATTCGTAAGTATAGTACATGACCATTACATGCCGATATTTTTTACGGGTCATGTTGTAAATATTGTCATTGTTGTTTGTTGTGAGTTTTGCATATCTGGAAAGATTGGTTTTATCATTGATGACTAAACTGGTCTTTTTGTTTATAGTTTTGAGGTGATCTTATATTTATTTTGTACCGAGTTGAAGTGTCTTTAAGCTAATATTCATATTTTGGCTGTTAAAAGTTCTTTGGTGATTTGCTTTATACCAGAATTGCAGAGTTAGATTTGAATAGCATGGCTTGTGTCATCTTTAACTGTTATATTGAATTTTGAATCAGTTCTTCCTTAATGTAACTGGCAGGGTGATGTCTTCATGTTATAAATTTTGTTTTACTGGTATGCCCTGAGTCACATGTTGATAATGTAACCGGTACTGTGGTACAGGCTTGGATCGGATCAAGTATACCTGATATGATTTGGTATAAAAATGATGAATCTTAATTTTGATTCGTGTCTCAAATTTACTTTGTGAATTTAATCATTCAAGTTAATCATATGCTGCATCTGCTTATTGTTTTAGGTGCAGCTTATCTAAATTTTGATTCGTGTCACGACTTTGTGGTTTTAATTATTCAAGTTAACCATATGCTGCATTCGATTATTGTTTTAGGTGCAACATGTCCAAATTACTCTGTTTTTGATATTTTTGCAGCTAGGTCTCAAGTATCCCTGGTCTCCCTGTGCAGTCCATATTAAAAGATTGTTAGACAATTTTGACGATTGAACATCCCGATAACCACCTTAAGTAACAACGTTACCTCTACTTTGTTAATGAGTATAATTGGGTTCGTTTGGCTGGGTCTCTTTACTCTAACTTGTCATATTTAATACACCAATCGGAAGGGTTGATTGAAAATGATAGAATCCATTATGGCCTGACCAATACCCATTATTTTTTGGGTTGGTCGCTGATGGAGGTATGGACCTCCTTCAGATGTTATCCTCCGTCGATCAAAATTAGGATTCATCATTTTTATACCAAATCATATCAGGTATACTTGATCCGATCCAAGCCTGTACCATCTGAAGGAGGTCACGACTTTGTGGTTTTAATTATTCAAGTTAACCATATGCTGCATTCGATTATTGTTTTAGGTGCAACATGTCCAAATTACTCTGTTTTTGATATTTTTGCAGCTAGGTCTCAAGTATCCCTGGTCTCCCTGTGCAGTCCATATTAAAAGATTGTTAGACAATTTTGACGATTGAACATCCCGATAACCACCTTAAGTAACAACGTTACCTCTACTTTGTTAATGAGTATAATTGGGTTCGTTTGGCTGGGTCTCTTTACTCTAACTTGTCATATTTAACACACCAGTCGGAAGGGTTGATTGAAAATGATAGAATCCATTATGGCCTGACGGATACCCATTATTTTTTGGGTTGGTCGCTGATGGAGGTATGGACCTCCTTCAGATGTTATCCTCCGTCGATCTGTCGCGAGCGTTAGTGAACGGCTGAGATTGGTGTTGAGGGTTGCCTCCTTCAGCGTGTGGATCTCAGTGTGCTTGTTTTGAGGCGAAACCGAGCTATCTGTAAAAGAAGTCCCGAGGTGGTTGTACCACCGTGGACCCTCCGACGATCAAGTTAGCCGAGCTATTTGAGCAGAGTAGCGGCTTATTAGAATGAAATTACGTTACCTGAGTCGTCTGAGAGAGAGGTTTTTATAGTGGTCGCTTGGAGAGAGCTGGCGCGAGATATCCGCCGTCGGATACGCCCCTGGCGTTACGCCTGCGTGAATGACGGGATTCCCCCGTGAATGAAGAAATACGCTCGTTAATGGAGGATACGATGGCGTGGAACGCGGGATCGTAGGGCGGTGAATATCTCGCGCCTGGCGAGATATGCGGAGCCGTGGCGGAGGCGCTTGGGCTCTGCGTCCTTGGTTTCTCGGCAGACTCGGGGAGTCTTAGCTCGGCGGGAGGCTCGGAGGCGAGCGGGAGGCTATAGAAGCTCTGTTCTGTGATAGCTTGGATGCGAGCAGGGAGGGCTTAGGAAGCTCAGTGTGTAGGAGGGCTCGGAGGCGAGCCGACGGTTATTCATAAAGCGAGCATAGAAGTGTTCAGGGATCCGTCGAAGGTAGGGTCATGCCTCGGGAAGATAGCCCGGGGGACGCCTCCAATGTATGGTGCTTGCCCTGCTTCCGTAAGCCCCGGGACACGTCATCTGCCACGTGTCATGATCTGGGGAGTTTCCACCTATGAGTATCATCATTAGCCCCTCACTCTCGTCCCGACTTATTTATAGGTCGGGTCGAGAGTGGTCCGGATCGGTTTCCCGGGCTCAGCCTGTTGTTAAGAATTTGTCGGCACGGATTTTCGGGATTACTCGGCGTAGGACGGTTGCGTCGTTCAAATCTCTGAGCCTGCCTGTCGTATCCCGGGCGCTTGGATCTCTGCGCGTATCTTGGATGACGTCAGCGGATCAGGGGAAAGGTTCGTGCATTTAAAGAGGAGCGTCGATTCGCTTGCACGTCTGTTGAGGTACAGGCCACACGTCCAACGCAGATTGGTGGACGTGACAGACTGTCGCTGTCACTTGCGCCCGAAGGGACGTCTTCAATGGTCGTTCGACACGTAGGCTTCGACGGCTGGCAGACGCGAAGCTTCGTTTTGGCGGGAAACAATCTGAGCCGTTGGATGCATCCACCAGGCAGTATAAATAGGGGTGGGATCCCCCTAGGGTTCACACTTTCGCTACTATTTTCTTTTGCTGCGAGAGATTTTCTCGGCGCTCCATCCTTTAGATCGGATC
Organism: Agapanthus africanus; assembly: GCA_030015575.1. Taxonomy (NCBI): domain Eukaryota; kingdom Viridiplantae; phylum Streptophyta; class Magnoliopsida; order Asparagales; family Amaryllidaceae; genus Agapanthus; species Agapanthus africanus. The sequence continues at coordinate 296,151,221 of JASDDO010000029.1, forward strand.
CTTCGCGCTCCTTCCTTGGAGAATTCCTTCTTCCTTCGAATCAGGTTAGATGTTTTCTTCTGAGGAGTCTGTTGAGATAGTTAGGGTAGAGTCTAAGGAGTCTTCCACCTCTTCTCGAGAGGGTTCCCTTGCTGCTTCCTCATCATTGGGCCCGCCCCATAGAGTCAGGGTCACCAGTGCCGCTAGCCGCCCGGCTGCGACGAGGGTCCCTAAGGTGTGTATCGGGAACGCCCGCGATGCACCCTCTGTCTTGAGGGATCTGGACGAGCTTGCCGAGATTCGGTCTCGTTTCCATATCCCCGTTAACTACTAGCTCCGTCTGGCAAAGGGGAGCGAACGGGCGGACCAGGTGCAGGGGAAGGAGATTGCCCTGTATTTGGAGGCATTCCGTGCAGGAATGCGTCTGCCCTTTCCAACCAAGGTATGCGGGATACTTCGTTGTTTCCAACTCTCGTCGGGCCAGCTTGCGCCGAACTCGTGAAGAATCTTCCTCGGGTTTCTAGTCCGGCTGAAGCTTGAGGAAATCCCCTTCAGCTTGACCCTTCTTACTTCCTTTCTCTGCTTTAAAAATCACCCCGGCACCAGCAAGAGCGAGCCGAGTTGGGTGTATTTTTCCTTTAAAAAACGCAAGGGTGGGGTGGCCGGGTCGGGCGTGGTTGTCGTTCCTTCTTCCATCCATGACTGAAAGGAGAAATTTGTATTCGTCGGGCCACCCAAAGGTGAGGACTGGCCTGTGCCTGTACAATAGCACCGGGCCGACTGCCCGCGGGCGAAGCAGTCGTCCTCCCCCGAGGCAAGGGCGGTGTCCATGTGGGAGCCGATCCAGCGGGCCGACGTCTTGCTTTCCAAGCAGGTCTTTAGCTGGGCTGGGCTCAGTCCCACGCGTTTTGTGGGTAAGTTAGGAGATTGGACGACCTGTTTAGATTTGAGTAATTTACTTTTTGCCCTTCTTGTATCACTAACTTCTCTGTGCTTTCTCCCTTTGCAGGGCACATGAACCGCTTCAAGATTCTAGCCGCTATATCCACCACGGCCCGGAAGAAGTCCGGAGGCATGGTCTTGTCCCGAGCAGGCCCGAGCTCTCCCCTGAAACCATCCCCACCGGCAAAGTCCCCCGCGGCGTCCCGGGCCCCCGATGACCATCGCAGGGGCAGCCAGAAGCACGCCCGAGACCCGGAACCCCGGGCGAGGGAGGAGGAGGAGGTGACCGAGGTCCCCCTCAAGAGGAAAAGGACGGTATCCCGCACACCGTTGACTGATATCCCCGAGGGGATTCCGGTGCAGGAAGGGGATGTCTGCTTCGTGGTCCTCTTGGGGCTTTCCGTCGCCGACAGCTTGCTCGCAAACATGGAGCAGTCGGCTGGGGGAAAGATTCTGCGGGGGACCGTAAAGGCCCAAATGGCCACCATCGCTCAGGAGGCCATTCAGGTCGGTATTCGTTTAATTGTTGTCTTAATTGCTCCCCCTCCCCCCTCTTTTTTTTAGCCCGGACACTTCTAAATCCATTTGTTGCTTTTCTTAGGTCCTCCAACACTGCGCCCTCATCATCAACATGGAAGTCGAGGAGATCGCCTTGGCCATGAGGAAGGTAGGGTAATCGTCTTCGGAGGCGGAGGATCTGCACCTCCAGCTACTGCAGGAGAAAGAGAAGACGGCCGTCCTTGAGACCTTGTTGGCCATTAGGGAGCTCATGCTCTCCAAGAGCTAGGAGTCTTACTGGCTCATGGGCGTGTCCCACCGAGCTATGGAAGGCAAGTTGGAGGAGCCGGGTAAGCGCCACGCCTTGATGAAGAAGGCGAGGGACACCAGCAAAAGGGAGACCAAGGCTGCGCTTGAGGCGGCGAAGATCGCCGAGCTCCGGGCCCGCAAGTCGGTGGATGCGTACAAGGCGTCAAACCAGTTCTATACCGACCTTGGCGAAGCCTCCTCTATCGTTTGGCATGCAACCCTTGATGTCGTCAAGGAGTTGATGCCGAAGTTTGCCGACGGTGAGCTCCATGCTCTGGTCCCTTTCTCGGTGGAAGCGCAGCAGTCGGCTGGCGTCGGAGGTGCGGCAGCAGCGGAAGAAGAAACCCCGGCCCCTGAGGGCAGTGCCGAACAAGGCGAGGTCTCGGCTAAGCCTGCTGCCTGAGCTCCCCCCTTTTTTCTTCTTCTTTTCTATAAGCCCCTGGGAAATTTTGTAAGGCTGAGGAGCCCCGAATACCCTGTAAAATCTTTTCAGAACATAAATAAAATCGAGTTTATCTACATCTGCGTTGCAATGTTTTTCTTGTGTGAGTACTTGAGTTTGTCGGTCTCTTCCTCAATGCAAATGCTAGGTCATAGGTCAATGACCGACTGTAACGCCTTAGATTTCGGTTAGAGTTAATTTAGACGGTAATGTGGATTTACTGTAAAAAGTTTACCAATTCGGATTCCTCACATTTTATAACATTTAATTATTATTTTAATATTATTTGTTATGGACATGCACGCACGTGTGCACGTAAATATGAGGGTTGGTTTGTGCTAATCTAGTTTTAAGTGACCATGACAACTTAACCTTAATTTAATCCTTTGCTTTAAATCCATTCCTTGCTTAAACTTTAACCCTAATCTTCTAGATTATTGTTTGTGGGTGAAAGAGATATTTCTTTGGAAGAGAGGAGGTGGCATGGTGACATGGTGTGAATACTTTAATGGGGGAATTAATGCATGGTGCACTCACTTCTCACTTTCACCCTACACTCACCTCCCTCTCTCATTTCCTCACACTCTCTCATTCTTTCTCACTTATTTCCCTTAGCATTATTTTTCATTTCCTCTAAGCCTAAACTGAACGCTTGAGTTTCCAACACAAATCCATCACAAAATTCACAAAATCTCACCAAAATCACACATTTTGCTTGGATTTGCCTCTTGGATGCCTAGGAGCTTGGATAGCTTGGATCTTGGAGTTCTTTTGGTTAGGTAATGATCCCTATCTGTTCTTTAGATAGTTTTTGTGTTGTGTAGACTTTTAGTTTCAGTTTAGATAGTGTAAAGTTAAGTTTTGTGCATAATATCGTATTTTTAGTGTCGATTTGTGATATCTGTGACCTGCTGTGACCTCGAGATTTTTCTAGAAAACCAAACAATATACTTGTGTTGTACCAGAGACCATAGGACATCACCTGGAGCACGAACCCAAGAAGCTCGGACTCGGACGGCGACGACACGAAGGGGATCCGGCGACCTCGGCTGTGGGTTGGAGTTGGGGTTTGGGTTTTTGAGGGTAGCTCTCTACTTTTGTTTAGGTGTGTTTGGTCTTGTTTGGTTGTTAAGTTTTCTCTGTATGCAAAATCTGGGATCACATAGGTAGTTTCTAGTGATACGACTACGCGCGATACGTTATCCGACACGGTCTGTGCACTTCATGCTGGTTTTGCTCTTGGGTTGGTTTCGTCGTGTCGCTACATACGTTAGCCACAATACGAACACTGGGGAGTAGGTTTGGAGTTGGTGTGTCGGTAAAACGTAGTTTGTACGTGTTTTTGGTCATTTACTAATATATATTTGCATTGTCGTGTTATGTTTTAGGTTCGCAGGCGGGGACTTCGGACACTGCGAAGAAGGGGAAACAGGTGGTTGGCTTCACTTGGCCAGGACGGTTGGTGAGTGGATTTAACATCTACAGGGGAATTGCCCACATGGCGTTATGCGTCTGGGCTAGAGATGTTTTGTTTTGTCGCATATTCTATTGTATATATATAGAGTTGCGCATACACATTACTGCTTAGTTATTGTTGTGCTTGGACTAATATCCTTAGGACACTACACTATTATTGACGGCTTATGTTGCGCGAGCACTGATTGTATGCCACACACACCGTCAATAATTGCCATGACACGCACAACACCCTTATAGATATAATATTGCTGGTTAGGGACATTGAGACATTGATTCATATTTCTTTATGCTTATGACTTATAGCATACCTGTATACCTACATGCTTACACATATGCCTTGACATACTTACATGCTAGTTACCTGTATACCTATATGGTAGTGTACCATTAGTGATAGGTATATACACATATGAGACATAGCTACATGTACATCTTACATGCATACATATACCTGGAGGGTATTACAATGTATGGATAGGTATAGACACATACCTTGCTACAGCGACTTTGACATCATACATACTTACATATGGACACACATATCTTGCTATACCGACATGGTGACGCATACCTGTTGAATATATGTATGCCCTAGAGGCCATTATGAGATAGTGTATGTACTGATGTGTATATATATGTATATTCAGAGGACAGTCTTGCTTGACATGATAGTATTATGTATATTCAGAGGACAGTCTTGCTTGACATGATAGTATGCTATCTGGTTTCACTTTATCATATGTTCACTTGATCATGTTTATATTCATTTGGTACATGTTGATAAAGCCCTAAGGATATTGGCTTGACTACTGGGATTATGATGCGGATCATACTAGTAGGACATCTGTAGTTTATAAACATATCCTTGAAATGTTCCTAGTCGTAGGTATATCGAGACAGGGCATCGATATTCCAGTGTAGACTAGCGTATACCATTCTTGTTCCATATGATGGGCGATAGATGATCCCATATCCGTCTGGTGTAATGACACCAAAGATAGTATACGGGTGCTCAGTGAGACTGGGTACACTGAACGGACTCACCGAGAACTCCTATATGGTATTATATCATACGTCGGATAGCAGTTCTCAGGTGATACTGGTACAGGTTAGTCTGTAGACCCGAGATCGTCATAAAGTCTTGTGTGTCCTCCCACTGTACTTTGATCTCCACCCTACTACGGCTCTACTGAGTCGTACAAACAGGTGGATTTTAGGTATAGTCCCAAGGCATATGGAGGCAGTGAGCGATAGGAGGGGTTTCGTCTCTCCCGGTATTGGGGGTTGATGCTGTGTTGTGCACGATTGGCTATAACGGGAAGTCCCTGGCCAGGGTTGCTGAGATATTACTGATAAGTGTTATCAGTAAGTTTCTCGATCTGTTATAGAACATATACCTGCATGACTTATTGAGTTATTGGGGTCGACGACTCCATCCCTAGACTCGATATGCAGCATATTTGACGAAGAGACTGGACTGTACGGTAAGTGTTGCCAGATGGATTGACAGGAGTTTTGACAGGTTCGCTTGTTCTTATTCTGATCGCTCAATACCCGAGTGGCCGTTACGTTTAGCTAACAGCTTGTGGGTGTTTGATATGATCATCACCTACTGCTGGCGTATTGACGAGTCTTAGAGTCCCATATAGAAGTTTCTCAGCTCAGGCGAAACGAAGTGGTGCGCATATGAGATATGTGCGGAAGCTCGATTAAATATGAGTATATAATACTGTATTTTAATCGGGCATTTTATACTAGTCGGGTCGTATTAGATATGACCGGTTTATTAAATCAAGTGTTGATTTAATATTGACTTTTATATCATTTATTTAAACCCTTTTCTTTTAATGGATGCATGCATCTATATGTACATGATGATGTGCATACACACATACATACATGAAAATGTATCATGGTTGATGATACAAGATAGATGGCAATATAAGAATCACATAGTAGATAAATAAATATATGGATATTTTTTTGATAAAGTTAAAGATAAAGGAAAAATAAAAATGACTCATTTCTTTTTCCATGACTCATTTCTTCTACACAATTCCATGGTTGACTTTGACTCAACCATGGTTTATTTTTTCTTTGCCTTTAACTCCAGAAGAAAATATCTAGATATTATTTAACTATGGTTATTCTTATGATATTATCTCTCTCTCTCTCTCATTTTCTTTTTCATTATTCATTCCAAAAGAAAAAAGAAAGAGCCATCTTCTTCTTCCTCTCTCTAGCTTTCTCTTAAATGTTAAATTGAGCTAGATAAATAAAAGAAAATGTATTAAGTGAGATTAGCAACCACTTCATCATCCTACACAACCCTTGCTACCTTGTGTAGGGTGTTTTGCTTCAAGATTTTCAAAGATCGAGGGAAGCAACAAGCTTAGGGCAAAGGACTTCTGGTGGATCGTCCTGGACGAGGAGGTGATCAAGCGAACCTTTCCAAACCAAAGGAGTCTTCCAAAGAGGTCTACAAAGGTTGTAGTCTCATCACTTAGTATAAATTATCTTTTAGATATGATACTTTTAATTGTTACTTCATAATTCTAGTTCGATTCCTAGTTTCGTTTACTTAGCACCTCATAAATTTAAAGTTATGGCATGTGTGATACTTCCAAACCCTAAAAAAGGTGTTAAGGAAACCCTACAGTGGTATCAGAACCAAGCTAGAGCTTTGGAATAACCTAGACGACATTAAAAACCTCGAACGAACGAAAAACGACGCCCGGGGGGTGCTCTCTGGAATTTTTTCAAAAACCTGGATTTTTTCAAATTAAAAATACGTACAAAATTAAGCAGGGAATTATATGGGCCCACCAGAAATACGATGCCCTGAATCGACCGTACGACCGCGGAACCGCGGCCTTCGTGGCCTTGTTGCAGCGGTTCCGCGGCGCCGTAGGTGATTCATTGGCCGTAATTTCTTGTGCTGGCCCATATGTATTTTATGCAGTTACTGGTATTTTTTAAAACTGCTCAAGTGTTGAGCTTTCTGAGCAGTCTGTGGTTGTTTAATCGTTCGATCGAATGTTTTAACTGCGCCTAGTTTATTAGTATGTGATACAATAATTGGAATCTGCAAATTTGTTTGTTGCGTGTAAATCTAGCAGTTCGGTCTCGGGATAAACAGAAATCTTATTGAATTATCCGGTTTGTTTTGAAAAGGTGTTTTCTTGAATGAGACCCAAGTGCGAGCTTTACATTATTAGGCATGAAATCTTGTATATATGATATTCCGGGTTTGTGTTGTCTAAAGGCAGTTAATATTCCAATTGTTGTAGTTTTTCATTTTATTTCTCTGTGACCGTAAGTGTAGTATGTAGTTGTATTGCCGGTTTTCGTTGCTATACATCAACGACAATCGGTGTATGCATACTTACTTACGTTGATGATATTTGATATTATGTGTCGATGAGATTTGATATGCAGGATTGTCGCAATGAATGGCCGGGGGGTTTTATGTGAGATGAGAGTTTTCTTTTCATTAATGTAAAATTAAATTGTATGTAATATTCTTTTATTTGGGGCACTTCCGGGTTGAGGTTGCTGTAACCAGTGTTGTATATTATTTACTTTTCCGTATTAGGATAAACCCAAGGAGGAGGGCACAAGTGACTGGGTTCTAGGGTTCAGTGGGAGGCATCTCGAGGAGTCGAGACCGGGTCTCCTAAACTCCAGAATTGGTAGGGTCGCTTGCCGCTCTCGTAGGGGTCTAGGGGTGTGGGCTTGGCTATTCATCGCGACCGTGGAATCCATATTTTTATTGCTGGCTAAATACAAAATACGGACCTCCTAGATATCCTATATGTGCTTCTGCTGCTTTTATTATCTGATGTGATCATTTAATATATATCTGAGACGAATGCAATATTATATATATGATATATAATAGACGTTACTTATGTTTTGCACCCGCACTAGCCCCGTCCCGGTATGCCGTTAGTTAAGTAACCTAACGGTGCATATCAGGACACTGTGACGAATGCGAGTGGCATAAGTGTACGTTATATTTTCGTTTCTTTCTGTAATGGCTTAGGATTTAAATGATGGGACTACATTAATAAGATTAATGTAAAAGATAAATGAACCTAAAAAGATGTTGTAGAATCAGATTCGAAACACACTCGGCCTTTTATGGAAAAGCAAGTTTCAAAATGCGGAGCTTAAGCCACTCCATTTAAACCCATTAGATTCTACAACGATATCAAGTTCAAAGCGTTAAAAGTTTTATTTTAAAAAAAACTATCCGCAACCCTCCATCATTTTAGGAAGTAGAGTACTTAGTATTCGTGCTGCGCATTTTGACTTTAGTTAAGGCGCAGTGAACAGTAGCTAAGTGATGTCTTCCTACACTGCATATGATGCAGATTAGTTAGGACATTCATATAATTATGTTGACTTTAGTTAAGGGTCATATGGGTGGGTCTAGTTAATCACGAAATGACGGGAAGAACTTGACTAGTACTTATGATATGTTGACTTTAGTTAAGGTCATGAGTACTAGGGGAAAAAATAATATCGGGAATTTCAAGAGTTGAAAATTACAATGAGATTGTATACCTTCTATATGATAGTAGGATCCCGATCCCACTGCGAGCAAATGTTGCTCCCGGGAGAATTTTGCACTTTAAAATTAGCTAACTCGGTAGGTGTCTAGAAAGTTGCCAAACGGGGCTACGCCTCTGGGAAGATGAGGTTTACTTTAATTAGGTCCGTGCGAAAGCACGGGGAACCTCCCTCAAGTACCGGCACTGGCCTGGCTGAGAGGTTAGCGAAGTTGTAGAATGTAATTAATCCCGGCTAGTTTTCTTTTTAAAGGTTTTAAAGAAAATTTGATAAAAACAGTGGAAGACATCGATTAGACAAGATAATAACCAATCTGATCTTTGCAAGAGCTTTCGCTAAGTGTATTCTTTTCTCTCTCTTAATGGCAGATACCTATGACAGGACTTAAGCTTTTATTAAATAAAAATAAGCTGAATGGGACCAACTATAAAGACTGGCTGAGGAATTTAAACATTGCCTTGACTTATGATAAAGTATCTTATGTCCTCACGGCTCCAGCCCTGCCCACCCTAGGTCCTAAATCTTCAGTTGCGGATAGGAAAATCCGCAAGACATGGGACGCTGACTGTGCCACGAAAAAATGCCTCACGCTTGCATCGATGGATAACACACATCAGAAGCAGCACGAGAATATGGACGTACAAGCCATATTCCTCCATACAAAAGAGTTGTATGGAGAGCAATCTCGCGTATTACGATACGAAGCATCTAAGAAACTGTTTCAGATGCGAATGGCTGCTGGCACAGCAGTAGGAGACCATGTTCTGAAAATGTTAGCTCTCGTAGAAGAGCTTGAGGACCTTGGGTGGACAATGGACAATGAACAATATATGGATATTATTCTGCAGTCTCTCCCCTCCACCTTTGCTCAGTTCATTATTAACTTCAACATGCACAACATGGAGAAGGAACTGCCTGAACTCCTTAATATGTTAAGGAGTGCAGAGAGCACATTGAGGTCGGTGAAGACTCCCGTTATGAGTGTTGGGCAATCCTCCTCCTCTTTCTCGAAGGCTAAGGCCAAGGGAAAGATGAAGAAGAAACCCACCAAACCTAAGGGTGGAGTCAAAAAGGTGAAGGGAAAAGGCAAGTCCAAGGTTGGGGAATCGGGGAAAGGAAAATGTTTCCACTGCAAAAAGACGGGACACTGGAAGAGAAACTGTTTTAATTACCTAGAACCCAAGAAGAAGCATGGTAATGCTTCAGCTTCAGGTGTGTTCGTAATTGAAAACTGTTTTTCTATTAACTCTGCTTCCTGGGTATTAGATACCGGTTCGGGTTCTCATATTTGCAATTCTGTGCAGGCGTTGAGAAATAGCAGAGTTCTGAAGACAGGTGATCATACTCTCCAAGTTGGAAATGGTTCTAATGTAAATGCAGTTTCAGTAGGAGAGTATCACTTAGGGTTGCCTTCGGGTTGTATATTGGTTTTGAACCCGTGTTATTTTGTGCCAAGTATGCTTTGTAATATTATATCTGTTTCCTTGTTAGACAATGAAGGGTATCATTTTTCTGTGCAACACAATGTTATGAACATTAGACTTAATCAAGAGTTGATTGGTTGTGGTACATTAAATATCGGGATATACGTCCTTAATCAACACACAGTTTTCAACGGACAACACACAAATAAAAGAAAATTTTCAGATATAAATGAAGCTTTTCTTTGGCATTGTAGACTTGGTCATATTAATGAAACAAGACTAAACAAGTTTCATAAAGATGGATATTTAAATTCATTTGAGTATAAATCTTATGCAACTTGCCAGTCTTGTATCAAAGGTAAAATGACCAAAACTCCGTTAACAGGACACGGAGAAAGAGCTACTGAGCTCTTAGGCCTCATACATAGTGATGTATGCGGACCAATGTCTACACATGTAAGAGGAGGTTTTTCTTACTTCATAACTTTTACTGATGATTTCTCAAGATTCGGTCATGTGTATTTGATAAAGCATAAGTTTCAAGCTTTTGAGAAATTCAAGAAGTATAAACATGAAGTAAAAAACCAAACAGGAAAGAGTATCAAGATACTTCGATCAGATCGAGGTGGAGAGTACTTAACTACTGAGTTCTTAGACTTCCTACAAGAGAATGGGATTCTCTCTCAGCTCACTCCACCTTACACACCACAGCACAACGGTGTGTCAGAATGAAGGAACCGTACCCTATTAGATATGGTACAATCCATGATGAGTGATTCTGAGTTACCTCTCTCGTTTTGGGGGTATGCATTGGAAACAGCAGCTTTTCTGTTAAACAAAGTTCCAACCAAGACCGTGTCTACCACTCCATATGAGATTTGGCATAAGAAGAAACCATCTCTTAAAAGAGTTAAGATTTGGGGTTGTCCGGCTTTTGTCAAAAAGAAGAATCCAGACAAACTCGAGACACGATCAGTCAAATGTATATTTGTAGGATATCCTAAACATTCGTTTGGGTATCTTTTCTACCACAAGGAGGAACAAAAGGTGTTTGTTTCTCAGTATGCCACTTTTTTAGAAAATGAGATTTTTTCAAATGATGCTGATGGCAATGTGGTAGATCTAGAAACGGTTCTAGAGACACAAGTTATAAAAGACGACTTAGCTGAACCTGAAGTTATAACAGAATCTAATGAACCTCAGCCACTCCGTAGATCTGGTAGGACTTCTCTCCTACCAGAGAGATACTACGGTTTTCTCATTGATGGTGATAGAGAAGATTGCATCATGGATGATGATGATCCTACCAGTTTTCATCAGACTATCACGAGTGGTGACTCTGTGAAATGGCTGGATGCCATGAGATCCGAAATGGAGTCCATGTACACCAACAAAGTATGGACTTTAGAAGATATACCCTCCGGGATAAAACCTGTAGGTTGCAATTGTTTGAGATAGTGCCCTCAGATTCAATTATTGGATCACAGGCACGTGATTGCAATGATTGAGAGAGGACCTATGCCGGTAGGACAGTCTTACTCAAGATGACAGTATGCTATCTGGTTTATCTTTATCATCGTGTACTGCTTTAGGTGACCTTACAGGTCACTATTGCGCGCTGATAGAGCCCTTAGGATTCTTGCTTGATGGCTAGCGGTATGATGGCGGTCATATACGTGGAAGCTGGGGTCTATAAGCACATCCTTAAAAGGCCCCTAGTCATGGGAGTTTTTGAGACAGGGCATCGATACTCTAGAGTAGACTAGTATACACAGTCGAGACCCCGACGAGGGGCGGTGGCCGGTCTCATAAGCCACTGGTGTCAGTTGGTTCACCTAAGATGTATACAGGTGCTCATTGGGTTATGAGTACACCGGACAGGACTCGCCGGGAACATGCTAGTTGGTCTTATACCAGACGTCAGATAGCAGTTCCCTGGTGACATGTGTACAGGTTAGTTCATCGACCTGAGATCGTCATTTGTCTCGTATGAGTTCCTACTGTACTTTGATTACTACCCTACCACGTTCAAAGAAGACGTGCAAACAGGTTTTAGTTGGGTACAGCCCCGAGCCACATGGAGGCAGTGAGCGGATCTGCAGAGGTTCGTCTCTCCCGGTATTGGGGGTGAGGTCGCACTGTGTCTAGGAGAGCCCTTACACGAAGTCCTTGGCCAAGGCAGGAGATTTACTGGCAGGTATTCCAGTAATATCTCAGGGTGTTCTGGGCTACACTCCGACACGACTTGTACCGCTTTTGGGGGTCTGACTTTTACCAACCCCCTAGGCCCGCCATGCGATGCTCATAGACGAACGGACCGGACTGTATGGATATTGTCACTGACAGGCTTAGTAGGGTGTCAGGATGAGTTCGCTCATCGACGTCCCTTTTGGTCAATACCTGGTAGCCCGTTACGTATGGCTAATACCTCTGACGTGCTAGTGGTTAAATCCACAACCAAAGTATTGACGAGTCTTTAGAGTCCCCTACAGACCGTTTCTCAAGTTTCGGGTGAAACGCTATAGAGGCCGTATGGTGATATGGCAGGGTTCGATCATATACGTGCGTTATTGCACGCATCATGATCGGACGGATAATACTAGCGGGCTTTGGTTTAAGACGGATCCTAGTATTGTACAGTGTAAATTTTGTCTCATTGCATTTGTATTCGGTCGGAATACAAATGCGGGTATGTATATACAGTCGCGGGGTTTTCCTGTAATTTATTACGGGATCAGTTTTTTGAAGTTGCCAGTTTGCTTTCCGGTTTCGGCCATTTTCCTTTGTTTGTTTCTTTCGCTGAATATTGGTGGAGGGGGTTATTTGCAATTGTACAATTAACAAAAGAGAAGACTTTTTGTGGCACATGGTTGCTTCATGATTGTGCACCATCCATTGACTTCTTTATTCATCATGGCTTGACTTTTGTGTTGACATGGGTTGAGTGATGAGGAGTATGGACTTTGTTGTTATGATATTCCATCATCATCACTTTTTCTCTCTCTTGCATTGTGATTGATCCACTCACTCCCTCCTCTCATTCTTTGAGCTTGGCCGGCCATTTCCTAGAGGATGGGGGCTGTCCAAAATATTGGGTATGGGATTTTGATCCTTTTGCTTTTGCACAAAATCCTTTTTGGTTCATCTAAAAAGCTTTCTCCTTCACCTCCACTAAAAAGGGCAACTTCATACAACCCCATGAGACATGAGTTCTACAGATATCCTACAGCATTCTTGGACACGTCGACTCGCCAACTTCGTGCCCGAGTTGCCTCGGTCCAGAGGTGAGAGCCCGTAAAAGAACCCGGCGATGTGGTGCCCTTCCGACGAGGAGATGAAGACCGGAGATTCCGCGGGAAGATCGGGACGACGACGAGAAGACCGAAGGACACGGATCGCTCGGTATATCTCTCTACCCCTTCTCTAGTTAGCTAGGAGTAGGTTAATAGCCCGATCCGGGTTTAAAAGTCCGCGGTAGCGCCGGTTCTAATTTGTAGAAAAGTTTTGTATTCCGCATTTTGGCCTCGTTCAGACGGCCGGGGCGCTGCCGTGCACTTACACTGGTATCAGAGCCACGCCATTAACCTAGTCTAGCTTGCTCTAACGTGTTTACAAGTTCGATCGAACGGATTTTTCCAAAAACCCCATTTTCAAGTCCAGGTTTCTGTCGAATTTTTACAGTGCTTAAAAAATTATTTGGTACATTGCAAAAATACGTGCAGGGTTTTATAAGCATTTTGTGAAAATTTGGTCAGCTGATATTACTGTAGAGCGGTGGATCAGCGGCCAAAACCACGTTTTGGCCGCGGATCCGCCGCCGTTCTGTGGCCAAACTACACCAAATTTCCACAGTGGGTTTCTGACGTGGAAATAGAGTTTCTGGTATATTCGTTTTGGGCCCAGATTTTCTTTGAGTGCAACAGTAATGCTTGGGGCCCACTTCGGAAAATTCAGTCGATCGAAAATTTTAAACATGTTAGTTCACAGTATTTACATTATATTTGCGACCGTGAATGTCATTTGATCGGTAAATCCTGTCTAACTGCTATAGCCCTTTTAGACGGATTTGCGAACATGACATTCACGTTGATGTTCTGTGTATTACTGTGATGTTGCGGATTGTCGTGGTGGATAGCCTGGATGCAATGGTATTACAGTTTGGTTTATTATGTACATTTGATATTGCGGGCGAACGTCCGACATGTGGGCTGCCGTCACTGCTTGTTTGTATATTATTCTTTTGGGGCACGACCGGGCTGAGGTCGATGTACCCGTTGTATGTATATTTTACTTTCTGTACTAGGATTACCCCGTGGAGGGGTGCACGGGTAGCCGGGTTTTAGAGGGCAACGGGCCCGCATCTCATGTTGAGACGGAGGGGGCTTTACTTTAGAATTGGCGGGCTATTCGCCGTACTCGTAGGGGGTATAGGTTGACCCAAGGAGGGGTGCCCAAGTTACCGGATTCCGTGAAGTGCTGGGTTGTCCATTCACGTTGTTGAAGGGGGCTGCCTCGCTTCAGGTTTTGGCGGGTAACTTGCCGTACCCGTAGGGGTCTAGGATTTCATTGCACAGGCTATCCACACGACCAGGGGAACGTTGGGTTTCAGTAGCGGCTCTATGAAACCCGGGGATCCCAGATATCTGTATTGTTCTGTGATGCTTATTACATTTCTGTGATGTTGCATTTTATCACGCCTTGAGCGAATATTATATATTGATATATATACTAGTAGATGTTGTATATGTTTTGCATCCGCGCTAGTCCAGTCCCCGCTTTGTCGTTAGTTAAGTAACCTAACGGGTGATGACGGGACTCAGTGGCGAATGCGGATGGCATATACGTACATCATTATTTTCGTTCTTTATTGGTGTGATCAGTTGATGGGACTGTGTTGATTCGGATCAATGCAAGCTAAACAAACCTATTCTGATGTTGTTGGAACATTTTTCAAAAAGCTGTTATTGCAAGGGCGTTCTCTTTGGTTTTGCACAGTGGTATTCGGTTATGAATATCCAGCACCTCAGTCGACGAGGCAAGGGCCGAGATCCCTTCACCGGGAGTGACCCCTTGGACAGAAGTTTGCGTCAGGGCAATAACTTCACTATAGTCGATTACGTTTGCTTTGCATCGTGGTATTCAGTTGGAATATCCTGCACCTCATTCCACGGGGAAAGAGCCGAGATCCTTTCACCGGGAGTGACCTTTTTAGCAAAGGTTTTCGTTACTATATTTTTATAAAGCTATCCGGTTCCTTCAACGATATCAAGTTCATTACGTTAAAGGTTTTTCGCCAGAAACCATTTGTAGCCCTCCGTCATTTCATACGGGTAGCACATAGTATTCATGCTATGTTTGTTGACCTTCGTCAAGGCATAGTGAATGGTAGCTGCTTGTTACCTTTCTGCTGCATAGATAGATGCGTTGGTTTGGGATAGTCGTATAGCCTTGTTGACCTTCGTCAAGGGCTTGTACGGGTGGGTTCAAATTAACCTGGACAATGACGGGTAGAACTTGACATGTGACTTATGATTTGTTGACCTTCGTCAAGGTCATATGAGCATGGGGTAAAAATCACATCGGGAGTTTCTAAAAGAAACTAAAACTTGCCAGATATGCGCATACCTTCTGCAGTGTGATAACGTGAGTAGATTCCATCACATTATCATGCGATGATAGTTGGATCCCGATTCCCACTGATGAGTTGGTTTACTCCTCGGGTGATCCCGACTAATTCTTCTTTCAGGTTTGGAGGAGAATTTGACGTTACAGTGGGAGGTTTCCTGATTAGATAAATTGATAACCATTCTGATCTAGGTTAGAGTGCACGCTGAGTGTTTCTTTTCTCTCTCTCTTTGGCAGCGACCATGACTCGACCCTAAGACTATGACTCAGTGACGAAAATTAACCGAACCTTCTTAAACACTGGCTTTTGGATTGTCAGAGTTGCAAACCTCATTGCCATTCCTACTTTTACCCTTTTCTCCAGGACACCCCATATTACTACGGACGTCCACTTCCATTGGATAAAACCATCGTATGGTTATATACGAACTCGAAGGAATTTATTCGAGGTTGGTTTCCGGTTCTGGAGAAAACGAATAGGACTATTCAGTTGTCTTTTCCTTTTACCTTCTCTCAGGTTGCGAGTGCTCCTTGGATTAGGACAGTACACCTATTACGCAAATTGGATAGTCTTCTTCCAAACCATAAGCAGGTGCCGACCGGTAGGGAATGAAGAAAACCAATTAGCCTAACGATGGTGTACAGAAGGTATTATGTAAAGACAAATAAAGGGATTAGTAAGAGGGCAAAGTAAATTGCGACTGCTATTCACGACCAAACCAAGTATTTCATTACCACTCCCACTTCACCTTTGTATTTCTCCAGGACACTCCGTATCACTACGAAGATCCACAGTTATTTGGATACTCCATCATATGGTTATATACGAACTCGAAAGGAACTTGTTTCAGTTCGGGGATGGATTCTGGTTCAGGAGAAATAGGAATAAGGTTTATTCAGTTGTCTTTTATCTTCACCTTCTCTCGCATTGCGAGTGCTCTAGGATTAGGACAGTACACCCATTATGCTTATTGGATAGTCTTCTTCCAAACCATAGGCTGGTGCCGAAAGGTAGAGAAGGAAGAATACCATTTAGCCTAAGAGGGTGTACAGAAGGTAACGACCAAAGACATATAAAGGGATTTGGAGAGGTGGCATAGAAATATACGGTTATAGTTGTGAATCTGGATAATGGAAGAGGCATTACTAGGAATACTAGGATACCCCTACGAAACATTTCAATGTTTCAGTTTCACTGTGTACTGTTAAAAGAAAACTGATTTCCCAATTAGGCACTTGCTCCAGGGTATGTATTTACCAGGTATGATTCTCACATCTGTATGGTTTTACAGATGATGAGTGGGAGTAAGTTATTGGGAATTAGGTGATCATCCTCATTATATCGGAATTCGTTGTAATTGGTGATATTTGAGGAAATCGCCTGGGCTGTTTGCCGGACGGCAAATATTTGGTTTTGAATATCCGTTGTTATGCACCAATTTCAAATTGATATATCTGTACGTCTATTTTTATAGAGTGAGATATACCTTTTTGAAATTATGTCCATGACATTTACCTATATCAGTGGATGGTTAGGTAAGGAGCATTAAACAGCGGTGTAACTCTTCTTAACCATAAGTACAGTTTTTAACCTACGACGCACAGGGTTTGAGTTATTAGACTCAGAGGGCTTATACAGAGGATTGTACATTGTCCAGTGTCCATTAGGACATAGGGGTTGGTCCTCGTACTATATTCGGTTCACTTATGACTTCTCTAGTTTTTAGACAAGTGTTTCGTAGAAACGCAAGGCCCGAATTTTGAGAAGTTATAGGTATAAGGATAAAGTAGAGAACCAGGTGTTGCAAGTATCGGGATTCTTTAAGATGATCGAAGATGTAGATACTTGTGTATGGTATTCAGTTGATAGTAATGGTTTTGAGAGAACTTGCTTCTCTTTCAGGTTACTCATAATTGGAAGCACTCCTAAGTTGAGTAACGCTGATCGGCCTCCTTCCATTTAGTTGACATGCACTGGAGACAGCTGCATGATTTGAATCTGGTTCAATTAAATCAGTGCCTCTGTTTCTGTATTGGATATAGAGCAGTTCATATCTTGACATTGTTAAGGTACGGGGAGTTGTCCAGCTTATGCTTAAAACCAGAGACTGGACAACTCAAGGCACGTTTCTGTAATGGCTGTTTGTGGGTTGACCCAGGCTATGACGAGGGTTGACTTTCTACCATCTGGAAGATCAATAGTGATATTGTTCTAGACTCGCCACAGTTTTAAAGAAATGGATTTTTTTTCAGAAAACAGTAGTGGGAGTATGGTAGAACTGGAAGTGATTCCAGAACCGCAAACGATTACTGAAAATTTGATAAGAACCTAAAGATTCAATCCGGTTTAACATTCCATTGGCCACTCCGTAGATAAGGTGGGTAACCTCAGGCACCCGAGAGGTACTCCGGTAGCCTCAAGCACGGTGGCAGGGAGGTTCTTGTTTACCCAGACTTGCCATTGCTGTTGTTCCAGACTGTGAGACCCGGCAGGAGGTGAGTATAGCGTCGTTCTAAACTAGCTTTAGAAGTGTACGTCTATATGACTCTGCCAGAGGGTTGTCGTAGTCAGTGGGAGCAGCGAAAGCATAGTGGACAAGTGGCTTATGTCTATT
This sequence comes from Agapanthus africanus, assembly GCA_030015575.1. Lineage (NCBI taxonomy): Eukaryota > Viridiplantae > Streptophyta > Magnoliopsida > Asparagales > Amaryllidaceae > Agapanthus > Agapanthus africanus. The sequence continues at coordinate 296,169,109 of JASDDO010000029.1, forward strand.
TATAGACTAAAGCAGATATAGCGGAGATAGATTATCTATTTCTGACGTGACAGTCATAGATTTGACTTCATCAGAATAGGGGATGGATCTGTTAAGAAAATAGTAGCGTGTGATGTGCTGGTATTTGGATGACATACACAGAGTAGGAAGTGAAATTCCTTTACTACGGTCGGTTATACTTTGGTCGTCACATGGTGGTTTCTCCACAAAGGAAATGGATTTCATATCAGACATTCTGGTTACTAGATCTATGGTTTTGGATATAGATTTGGGTAGTGTCCCAATCAGGGTACTTAGACAGCATTCTAAAGGTATTTTAGAATGGACGACTCCAGGCACGGTAGTGTACCTGCAGGTGATGGAGTCACCCTCTCTAAAGGTGTCTTATAGACTAAAGGGGAGAGGGATGTGCATGATTGGCAGATCACTTGCTTAGGCAATTGAGTCAATCATGAGATGTCAAGTACCACACCAGATGTTTTTGCACTAGATGCAATAAGTTGATATTGATCCAATCCTGGAGAAACATTCGGAAGCAGTTTTAGAGCATAAGTGGATATTCTACGGATTTGATAACGACGGCCTCCTTCGGGAGACGGTTATCATTCCAGGCTTCCAAGGTGACCTGGATGGCAGAGTGACTGTCAAAGTTATTGTTTTCCCTCTGACGAGGGGCAGTAGTTTGGACAGGTGGTCCAAGCAGATACTGAGGGTGGTGTGGCGCATGATACTGATTAAGTTCAGTTGACGATACAGTCTAAGAAGTTTGGATTTGGAGTTCATTTATGAACTAGGTCCCATCAGACATCCGAACATACTCTAAGACAGTTATTGCTCATTTCGGGAGATGGCTTTCTCTGCGAACTTGAGATAAAGAGAGACATAGAAAGAAACATTAGGATGGATCCACTCACTGAGGCTATTCCTCGAACGCATTAGTTTCGCAAACGGGCTTTGTGAGACTGATTAGTAGAGGAGTTGGGTGTTCGGTATCACACGGGCTGTGAGTATGCGACATCGCAATAATTAGCCTTAAGTGCAAGTGAGAGATTGTTGGAGATAGTGCCCTCAGATTCAATTATTGGATCACAGACACGTGATTGCAATGATTGAGAGAGGACCTATGCCGGTAGGACAGTCTTACTCAAGATGATAGTATGCTATCTGGTTTATCTTTATCATCGTGTACTGCTTTAGGTGACCTTACAGGTCACTATTGCGCGCTGATAGTGCCCTTAGGCTTCTTTCTTAACGGCCAGCAATATGATGGCGATCATATACGTGGGAGCTGGGGTCTATAAGCACATCCTTAAAAAGTCCCTAGTCGTGGGAGTTTTCGAGACAGGGCATCGATACTCCAGAGTAGACTGGTGTATACAGTCGAGACCAAGCCACTGGTGTCAGTTGGTTCACCTAAGATGTATATAGGTGCTCATTGGGTTATGAGTACACCGGACAGGACTCGCCGGGAACATGCTAGTTGGTCTTATACCAGACGTCAGATAGCAGTTCCCTGGTGACATATGTACAGGTTAGTTCATCGACCTGAGATCGTCATTTGTCTCGTGTGAGTTCCCACCGTGCTTTGATTACTATCCTACCATGACTCAAAGGAGTCGTACAAACATGTTTTAGTTGGGTACAGTCCCGAGCCATATGGAGGCAGTGAGCGGATCTGCAGGGGTTCGTCTCTCTCGGTATTGGGGGTGAGGTCGCGTTGTGTCTAGGAGAGCCCTTACACGAAGTCCTTGGCCAAGGCAGGAGATTTACTGGCAGGTATTCCAGTAATATCTCAGGGTGTTCTGGGCTACACTCCGACACGACTTGTACCGCTTTTGGGGGTCTGACTTTTACCAACCCCCTAGGCCCGCCATGCGATGCTCATAGACGAACGGACCGGACTGTATGGATATTGTCACTGACAGGCTTAGTAGGGTGTCAGGATGAGTTCGCTCATCGACGTCCCTTTTGGTCAATACCTGGTAGCCCGTTACGTATGGCTAATACCTCTGACGTGCTAGTGGTTAAATCCACAACCAAAGTATTGACGAGTCTTTAGAGTCCCCCACAGACCGTTTCTCAAGTTTCGGGCGAAACGCTGTAGAGGCCGTATGGAGATATGGCAGGGTTCGATCATATACGTGCGGTATTGCACGCATCAAGATCGGACGGATAATACTAGCGGGCTTTGGTTTAAGCCGGATCCTAGTATTGTACAGTGTAGATTTTGTCTCATTGCATTTGTATTCGGTCGGAATACAAATGCGGGTATGTATATACAGTCGCGGGGTTTTCCCTTAATTTATTACGGGGTTAGTTTTTTGAAGTTGCCAGTTTGCTTTCCGGTTTCGGCCATTTTGCTTTGTTTCTTTCTTTGGCTGAATATTGGTGGAGGGGGTTATTTGCAATTGTGCAATTAACAAAGGAGAAGACTTTTTGTGGCACATGGTTGCTTCATGATTGTGCACCATCCATTGACTTCTTTATTCATCATGGCTTGACTCTTGTGTTGACATGGGTTGAGTGATGAGGAGGAGTATGGACTTTGTTGTTATGATATTCCATCATCATCACCTTTTCTCTCTCTTGCATTGTGATTGATCCACTCACTCCCTCCTCTCATTCTTTGAGCTTGGACGGCCATTTCCTAGAGGATGGGGGCTGTCCAAAATATTGGGTATGGGATTTTGATCCTTTTGCTTTTGCACAAAATCCTTTTTGGTTCATCTAAAAAGCTTTCTCCTTCACCTCTACTAAAAAGGGCAACTTCATATAACCCCATGAGACATGAGTTCTACAGATATCCTACAGCATTCTTGGACACGTCGACTCGCCAACTTCGTGCCCGAGTTGCCTCGGTCCAGAGGTGGGAGCCCGTAAAAGAACCCGGCGATGTGGTGCCCTTCCGACGAGGAGATGAAGACCGGAGATTCCGCGGGGAGATCGGGACGACGACGAGAAGACCGAAGGACACGGATCACTCGGTATATCTCTCTACCCCTTCTCTAGTTAGCTAGGAGTAGGTTAATGGCTCGATCCGGGTTTAAAAGTCCGCGGTAGCACCGGTTCTAGTTTGTAGAAAAGTTTTGTATTCCGCATTTTGGCCTCGTTCAGACGGCCGGGGCGCTGACGTGCACTTACAGCAAATTGATCTTTAAAAGAAAGATCGGTGTATATGGACAGGTAGAGACCTATAAGGCAAGGTTGGTAGCGAAAGGTTATCGTCAAAGACCAGGTTTGGACTATGACGAGACTTTCTCTCCGATAGCCATGCTTAAATCCATTCGAATCCTACTTGCTATTGCTGCTCACTACGACTATGAAATCTGGCAGATGGACGTTAAAACTGCATTCCTAAATGGTGATTTAGATGAATGCGTTTATTTGGATCAACCAGAGGGCTTCATTGACAGTGGGAGCAGCGGAAAAGCATGTAAGTTGGTTAAATCCATTTATGGATTAAAGCAGGCATCACGGAGTTGGAACATCTGTTTTGATGATGTTATCAAAGAGTTTGATTTCATCAAAAATCCAGATGAACCTTGTGTTTATAAGAAGACTCTAGGGAGAAATGTCGCATTCCTCATATTGTACGTGGATGACATACTTCTGATAGGAAATGATATTCCTATGCTACAGTCGGTCAAATCATTCTTATCACAAAGGTTCTCCATGAAGGACCTGGGTGATGCCACATACATATTGGGTATACGGATCTATAGGGATAGATCCAAACGGTTATTGGGATTGTCCCAAACCAAATACATTAACACCATCCTAAAGAGGTTTAGTGTGGAAGACTCTAAGCGGGGTGCCTTACCTGCTTGCCACGAAGTCACTCTCTCAAAAGACGATTGCCCAAAGTCTGATATAGAGAGAGCTCACATGAGCATTATTCCCTATGCTTCGGCAGTAGGATCGATAATGTATGCGATGTTATGTACACGCCCTGATGTAGCTTATGCACTTAGTATAGTAAGCAGGTATCAGTCAAACCCAGAGGAGAATCACTGGATTGCTGTAAAGAACATTCTTAAGTACTTGCGAAGGACTAAAGAATTGTTCTTGGTGTATGGTAACGGGGATCTCCAAATGGAGGCCTTTACCGATTCGAGCTTCCAGAGTGACAAAGATGACAGCAAGTCTATCTCAGGGTTTGCATTTACCCTCAATGGAGGGACGGTGAGTTAGAAGAGTTCCAAACAGGATACCGTTGCAGACTCAACGATGGAAGCTGAATATATTGCTGCAAATGATGCTGCCAAGGAAGCCGTCTGGATGAGGAAGTTCATCGCGGAGCTAGGAGTAGTTCCAACCATTATTGATCCAATACCCTTGTATTGTAACAATAATGGGGCTATGGCGTTGGCCAAAGAGCCCAGGTCCCATCAGAAGTCCAGACACATCCTAAGGCGATATCATGTGATCCAGGAGATAGTTGATCGCCGCGAGATCGAGATTAAGAGAGTAGACACAAAAAACAACGCTGCGGATCCATTCACCAAGGCCCTCCCTCAGCCGCAGCATGAGCGACTTTTTGAGATGTTGGGTATGAGATACGCCAATAACTGGCCTTAGTGCAAGTGGGAGATTGTTGGATATATGTATGCCCTAGAGGCCATTATGAGATAGTGTATGTACTGATGTGTATATATATGTATATTCAGAGGACGGTCTTGCTTGACATGATAGTATGCTATCTGGTTTCACTTTATCATATGTTCACTTGATCATGTTTATATTCATTTGGTACATGTTGATAAAGCCCTAAGGATATTGGCTTGACTACTGGGATTATGATGCGGATCATACTAGTGGGACATCTATAGTTTATAAGCATATCCTTGAAATGTTCCTAGTCGTAGGTATATCGAGACAGGGCATCGATATTCCAGTGTAGACTAGCGTATACCATTCTTGTTCCATATGATGGGCGATGGATGATCCCATATCCGTCTGGTGTAATGACACCAAAGATAGCATACGGGTGCTCAGTGAGACTGGGTACACTGAACGGACTCACCGAGAACTCTATATGGTATTATATCATACATCGGATAGCAGTTCTCAGGTGACACTGGTACAGGTTAGTCTGTAGACCCGAGATCGTCATAGAGTCTTGTGTGTCCTCCCACTGTACTTTGATCTCCACCCTACTACGGCTCTACTGAGTCGTACATGTTAGTGTATATGCCCTAGAGGCCATTACTGTATCATACTAGTTTGTATATTACTTAATGGATGCTTGGGATATTCACCTTGTATATACAATCTTGCTCAAAATAGTAGTATGCTACTTGGTTTGTTTCTACTTCAATGTGTACTTGTGTTTATTTCAGTATATCACTTATACGCATTAGTGGAGCCCTTAGGATCTTTGCTTGATTACCAGCGTTGTGATGGCAGTCACACTAGTGGGGGCTGGGTAATCTATAAGCACATCCTTATTCAGGTCCCTGGTCGCAGGACTATCGAGACAGGGCATCGATACTCCGGAGTAGACCAGCGCATGCGCTTCTCATCCCAGTGTGGGAGACGGTCTGTCCCACAGCCGTCAGTACGTCGTACTTGAGATAGTATGCGGGTGCTCGTTAGGTTACGGGTACACTGGACAGGACTCGTCGGGAACTGACTAGTTGGTATTATACCTATCGTCAGTTATCAGTTCCCAGGTGACATGAGTACAGCTTAGTCCGCTGACTTGACACTGTCACTTCGCCTCGGGTGTGTTCCCACTGTACTTTGATCACTACCCTACCACGGCTCAAAGGAGTCGTGCAAACAGGTGGTGGTTGGGTGCAGTCCCGAAGCACTTGGAGGCAGTGACGGTTAGACAGGATTCGTCTCTCCCGGTATTGGGGGTTGACATCGCGCTGTGTCTAGGAGAGCCATTACACGAGTAGTCCCTGGCCAGGGCAAACGAGATATACTGGTAGGTTTCCAGTGTTATCTCAGGGTGTATTGGGCTTCACTCCGGCACGACTTGTACCGCTATTGGGGGACTGACGTTTACCGCCCCCTAGGCCCGCCATGCGATGTATCAGACGAACAGACCGGACTGTATGGAGAATGTCACACTCAGGCTCAGTAGGAGTTCAGATGGGTTTCGCCTCGTCGGTCTTCTTGTCGGCATTACCTGGGGACCGTTACGCACAGCTAGTGCCGCTTGCGGTCTGTGGTTAAACCCACTGCCAGCGTAGTGTCGAGTCTTTAGAGTCCCACACAGAAAGCTTTTCGCCTTTAGGCAAAAGAGTAGAGGTCGCATGGTATTGCGATAGGTCGCATGGTTTTGCGACAGGGTTCGGTCACATCCGTGCACTTGTGCACGCACAGTGTCCGGACAGTTTACACTAGCGGGCTTTGGTTTAAGCCAGATCCTAGTGTACCTTATGGGATTGGATTTATCCAGTTTGCATTCGTGTTCCTCGGAACGCGGATGCGGGTGTGTATGCACAGTTGACAGGGAGGCAGAGGCAGTGGATTCTCATTAGGGTTGTTGACAGTTGACCGTTGACTTTTGACTTTTTGCTCAACCCTAATGAGAATATGATTTGTGATTAACTATTATATTAATTAAGTATTATGGTGATATGGTTGTTGACTTGTTGACTTTTGTTGACTTGTTGACTTTGGTGACTTGTTGACTTTTGTTGACTTGTTGACCGGTTGACTAGGCTTGACTAGTTGACCATCATGATGACCATGGTTATCATGTCATGCCAAAGACTTTTTTCTTGCTTGCTTTTTTGAGTAAAATGAGTGCATGATATGATAACCTTATGGTTGCTTCTAACCATCACCAAAAGACTTTTTTGATATGATGAGTTATGATCACTTTGGATTATGAGAGGGTGAGAGAGAAAAGAGAGCCTCATTCTTTCTTGCTCATTCTCTCTCTTGTTCTTGAGCTCTCCCCTTGCTCTCACCCTCAACCTCTTGCTCCCTCTCTTGATCTATGGTTCTCTTGTCTCATGAGTTGAGAATCAAGAACCATAGATAAAATCCCATTCTATTTTCCTCTCTACTCATTCTAGTTCACTAGGTTTAGCAAACCAAGTGAACTAGTTTCTTCAAAGACCGAAGAAGGAGCTAAAGGTTGGAGCTTTCAAGTGGATCTATCTTCGGCGTACGGAGACGACGAGAAGGAGCCATCGGACCACCACCGGAGCTTGAAGAGAAGGAGTTCAAGTTTAGGTATAACCATCTCTATCCGAGTAGCTAAATATCTTTAGCTTAGTATGCTAGTTTTAGTTTAGGTAAAGATCCCGACCATAAGTTAGTCCATGTTGCCTCTTGCGATAAAAATTTTGATTTTATACCGTTTCCGCCTCCCCGTAAGAACCGGGGGTCGCAATATGGACTTACAGTGGTATCAGAGCCTAACTAAACTTAAACTAGCTTGGTAGTGAAGTGTAACGAAGTTCGGAACCGGAAAAATCCAAAAATCAAACTTTACAAAATCTGAGTTTCTGTTGAAATTTTTCCTGGTCAAAATGAAAAACTTTATACTCCTAAATTCGGCTCAGGGTTTTGTGTGAACACCCAAGAAAAACGATACAGTGATTCGCCTAAAGTGCCGCGCTTCCGCCGCGCGATCCTTCTTGGACGCCGCGGAACCGCCGCGACTTGGTTTCTTCTCTGCATCGTTTTTCGTGCAGTGTGTTTGTGTGTTGGTTTTGGGATTTTTAAAATATATTATATGTGCCCAGATTTTCCAGAAAAGAAATTTCCTTTTGGGGTCCTATAATTCCGTATTTTTTCCGAACTTCACTGCACTTTGACTATGATGGTTATATCTGTGATGCTTGCATGTATTGAACGTCGGCTAATCGCTATAAGTCGATTAGTCGGGGTTATACATGATCTGTAATGTGCTGGAATGTGTATATGAATGTGTTGGACTGTCGCGGGTGAATAGCCGGGGTGGATGTGAGATGAGCTTTTGTTTTTCTTTCATTCATTGTAAATGTAAATTGATGTAATAATATTATTTGTTTGGCCGCACAACCGGGTCGGGGTTGTAGCCGTCATTGTATAATTCTTTTTACTGTTTTTGCTCCTAGGATAGACCCATGGAGGGGTGCGCAAACTACCGAGTACTTGGCGGGTAGTTTGCCGCACCCGTAGGGGTCTTGGGTGGGGTATTTGGCTATTCACCGCGACCGTGTTATCCGCTTTTCGTTTCAGGCTCGAAAGGATTGCGGATTGCTAGTATATCCAATGCATTCATCTGTGATCTGTAATGTCTATCATTGCTTACTATTTAGGCGTTGCTTATGTTTTACAGACGCGCTAGCCCAGCCCCCGCTCTGTCGTTAGTTAAGTAACCTAACGGGTAATGACGGGGCCCAGTGGCGAATGCGAATGGCATAAGCGTACGTCATATTTTGGTTGTTTTCTGCAATGGTAGGGTTAAATGATGGGACGCATTAAAAGTACTAATGCAAGAATATCACGCATTAAAAGAACTAATGCAAGATAATAAACCAAGTTAAAGTCGTTGGAACACTTTCGAAAAACCACTCGGTTCTTTTCAAAATAACTTTTAAATGCGGAGCTTGAGCCACTCCTTCTAAAAGCTATCTCGTTCCATCGATTAAATCAAGTTCACTACGTTCACGGTTTCGCCAAAACCATCCGTAGCCCTCCGTCGTTTCACATGAATAGTCAATAGTATTCAAGCTGTGTTTGTTGGCCAAAGTCAAGGCACAGTGATTGGTAGCTATTGGGTATTCATGTGCAGCATAGATAGATGCGTTGGTTTGGAACAGTCGTACTGCCTTGTTGGCCAAAGTCAAGGGTAGGTGCGGGTGGATTCAAATTAACCTGGAGAACGACGGGCAGAACTTGACATGTGACTTATGATTTGTTGGCCAAAGTCAAGGTCATAAGAGCATGGGGCAAAAAATCCACATCGGGAGTTTCATAAGTACTGAAACTTGCTAGATTTGCATACCATTTGGAGTGTGATGATTCTGGTAGGATTCCTTCAGTTTCGTCACGCGATGATATTTGGATCCCGATCCTACTGTGAGTATATGCTACTCCTCGGGAAATTTCTCACTTAACGATCAATGCTATAAACCTAGTAGGTGCCTAGAAAGGTGTTAGCGGGGCTACGCCCCCAGGGAAAAGAGGTTCTCTAATTAAGGAACTTCGCGAAAGCGTTGGAAAACCTCCCTCGAAGTACCGACACCGGCCTGGCTGAACGGTTAAGCAAGTATTGTACGGTGGGATTGATCCCGGCTAATTCTTCCTTTATGGTTTAAGGAGGGATTCGAGAAACAGTGGGAGCCATCCTGTTTAGACAAACTAAAAACCACTCTAAACTTGCAAGAGCATCATGCTGAGTGTTTCTTCTTCTCTCTCCTAATTGCAGCGACCAATCAACATGACTGGACTTAAGTTACTCCTAGATAAAAACAAACTGACAGGGCCAAACTACAAAGATTGGCTCAGGAATGTCACGATAGCAATCACTTATGACAAGCTGGGGTATCTTCTTACCACCAAAGCTCCCCCTGTCCCTGGTCCAACTTCCAGCGTCGCGGATAAGGAAATCCGCAAGACTTGGGAGATTGATAGCGCGAAGGCCAAATGCCTCCTGCTTGCCTCGATGGACAACGAACATCAGAGGAGGCATGAGAATATGGACATGGAGTCCATATTGCTCCATACAAAAGAACTGTATGGAGAGCAATCACGTATCGCAAGATACGAAGCGTCGAAAAAGTTGTTTTCGACAAGAATGGCCGTCGGATCATCAGTAGCCGAGCATGTGCTAAAGATGATCGGCTTCATTGAGGAGCTCGCTGACCTAGGGATCACATTGGAGAGTGAGCTATATACGGATATAGTTCTCCAGTCCCTTCCTTCCACTTACGCCCAGTTTATACTGAACTTCAACCTACAAGAAAAAGAGGTTGAACTATCAGAGCTCCTCAACATGCTGAGGAGCGCAGAGGGCACCCTACAGAAAGGTAGGGAAACATCCACTTTGTTTGTAGGAGGATCATCTTCTTCTAGGTCCAAGGCGAAAGCCAAGGGAAAGAAGAAGAAGGCCCCCGCCAAACCAAGGGGCGGTGTTGGTAAAGTGGATACGAAGGGAAAAGGCAAAGCAACAAAGATAGCGGGGAAGCTTGTGGATAAAGAAGAATGCTTCTATTGTCATAAGAAAGGACACTGGAAGAATGATTGCAGGGCCTGGAAGGCCAGAACACAGGAATTGAAGCAGGTTGCAGCTTCAGCTTCAGGTGTGTATGTTATTGAAAACTGTCTTTCAATAAACTCTACTTCCTGGGTATTGGATACCGGATCAGGATCTCATATCTGTAATTCTTTGCAGGCGTTGAGAAACCGTAGGGTTTTGAAGGCAGGTGACATGACCCTCAAAGTTGCGAACGGAGCTAGCATGGATGCTAAAGCCGTGGGGGACTATCACCTGGGAATGTCAGATGGACATGTTTTGGTTTTGCGTAATTGCTTTTTTGTACCCAACGCAACTTGTAATATCATTTCTGTATCTTTAGTTTCTAAAGAAGGTTATGAATTTGCGTTTGTAAGTAATGTTGTAAACATTCACCTTAATCAAGTATTGATTGGGTCAGGTACTCTGAGTAATGGTATATACGTGTTAAACCAACCACAGATTTTTAATGTCCAGAATACACACAAAAGAAAGTCTCCGGAAATAAATCAGACTTTCTTATGGCATTGTAGATTGGGTCACATCAATGAGAGAAGGTTGACTAAGTTACATACAGAAGGATATTTGAATGCGTTCGAATATCAATCGTATGCCACTTGTCAATCTTGTCTCAAAGGAAAGATGACAAAGACTCCGTTTACTGGACATGGAGTAAGAGCGAGCGAGCTCTTGGGACTCGTACACAGTGACGTGTGCGGTCCAATGTCTACACATGCCCGAAGCGGACATTCTTACTTCATTACTTTTACGGATGACTTCTCAAGGTACGGTTATGTCTTCTTGATGAAACATAAGTCCGAGGCCTTTGGAAAATTCCAGGAGTATAAGAATGAAGTAGAGAAACAGACCGGCAAAAGTATTAAGATTCTAAGATCGGATCGAGGTGGAGAATACTTAAGTGCCGAGTTCCTGGACTATTTAAAAGAGAACGGAATTCTCTCTCAGCTTACTCCTCCATACACCCCGCAACATAACGGTGTATCGGAGAGACGGAACCGCACCCTATTGGATATGGTGCGGTCCATGATGGGTAATGCTGAGTTACCGCGATCATTCTGGGGGTATGCGCTAGAATCAGCAGCGTACCTTTTGAACCGAGTTCCGACTAAGACTGTGCCTTCCACACCATATGAAATGTGGTGTGGGAAGAGACCCTATCTTAAGCACATTAAGACATGGGGATGTCCGGCTTTTGTCAAAAAGCAGCATGCGGACAAGCTCGAGGCACGCTCAGTACAGTGCAAGTTTGTGGGGTATCCAAAGAACTCAAAAGGATATTTCTTCTACTGTGAAGAGGAACAAAAAGTTCTTGTTTCTCGTCATGCCTACTTCTTGGAAACTGAGTTTTTGGAAAACCAGATAAGTGGGAGCACAGTAGAACTGGAAGAAATTCCAGAACCACGGACTGTTACTGAAAGTTTAATGGAACCAGAAGGTTCGGAAGAACAGGACATTCCTACGCCGCTCCGCAGAAGTAGTAGGCAGTCTCATCCGCCTGAGAGATACTACGGTTTTCTCATAGACGGGGATAGAGAGGATTGCATCATAGATTATGATGAGCCTACTAGCTTCCAGCAGGCCGTTCAGAGCGTTGACTCAGTGAAATGGCTGGATGCAATGCGGACCGAAATGGAGTCCATGTACACCAACAAGGTATGGACGTTGGACATTGCTCCAGACGGGGTAAAACCCGTAGGATGCAAGTGGATCTTCAAAAGGAAGATTGGTGTAGATGGACAGGTTGAGACCTATAAAGCTAGGCTGGTAGCAAAGGGTTTTCGTCAAAGACCTGGCTTGGACTACGACGAAACCTTTTCTCCAGTAGCCATGCTGAAATCCATTAGGATCCTTCTTGCCATTGCTGCCTTCCACGATTATGAGATCTGGCAAATGGACGTAAAGACAGCTTTTCTAAATGGAAATTTAGAGGAGTGTGTCTATATGGACCAGCCAGAGGGTTTCATTCAGAGTGGGAGCAGCGGAAAGGTGTGCAAGTTGCTTAAGTCCATCTATGGACTAAAGCAGGCATCGCGGAGTTGGAACATCTGCTTTGATGAGACGGTCAAAGAATTTGGCTTTATCAAAAATCCAGATGAACCATGCATCTATAGTAGATTTGTAGCGAGAACTGTAGTATTCCTCGTTTTATACGTGGATGACATTCTCTTAATAGGAAATGATATTCCTATACTACAATCTGTCAAGGGGTTCTTGTCACAAAGGTTCTCCATGAAAGACCTGGGTGATGCCTCATACATCCTGGGGATCCGGATCCATCGTGATAGATCCAAGAGGATATTGGGACTTTCTCAGTCCAGGTACATCGACACCGTACTGAAAAGATTCAGTATGGAAGATTCCAAGCGTGGTAACCTACCAGCTTGTCACGGGATCACCCTCTCTAAAGAGATGTCTCCCAAGACTGATTTAGAGAGGGATCGCATGTCTATTATACCCTACGCTTCTGCGGTAGGCTCTATAATGTATGCGATGTTGTGTACCAGACCGGATGTAGCTTATGCACTGAGTGTGGTAAGCCGGTATCAGTCAAACCCTGGGGAGAAACACTGGATAGCGGTAAAGAACATTCTCAAGTACCTGAGAAGGACTAAGGAGATGTTCTTGGTGTATGGCGGAAAAGACCTCCAGATCGAGGCCTTTGCTGACTCCAGCTTCCAGAGTGACAAGGATGATTCCAAGTCCATGTCGGGTTTTGTCTTTACCCTCAATGGAGGGGCGGTGTGTTGGAAGAGTTCCAAACAAGAAACCGTTGCAGACTCAACGATGGAAGCGGAATATATCGCTGCATCTGATGCCGCAAAAGAAGCTGTCTGGATGAGGAAGTTCTTGAAAGAACTTCAGGTGGTTCCGTCCATTGTTGATCCAATACCTCTGTATTGCGACAACAACGGGGCTATAGCATTAGCGAAGGAACCCAGGTCCCATCAGAGATCCAGGCACATCTTGAGGCGGTATCACCTGATCAGGGAGATCGTGGATCGCAAGGAGATCGAGGTTCGGAGAGTCGCTTCAGAAGATAACACTGCAGATCCATTCACCAAGGCCTTGCCCCAGACTCAGTTCGAGCGGCTGATCGAGATGATAGGTCTTCGATACGCCAGTACATGGCCTTAGTGCAAGTGGGAGATTGTTAGTGTATATGCCCTAGAGGCCATTACGGTATCATACTAGTTTGTATATTACTTAATGGATGCTTGGGATATTCACCTTGTATATACAATCTTGCTCAAAATAGTAGTATGCTACTTGGTTTGTTTCTACTTCAATGTGTACTTGTGTTTATTTCAGTATATCACTTATACGCATTAGTGGAGCCCTTAGGATCTTTGCTTGATTACCAGCGTTGTGATGGCAGTCACACTAGTGGGGGCTGGGTAATCTATAAGCACATCCTTATTCAGGTCCCTGGTCGCAGGACTATCGAGACAGGGCATCGATACTCCGGAGTAGACCAGCGCATGCGCTTCTCATCCCAGTGTGGGAGACGGTCTGTCCCACAGCCGTCAGTACGTCGTACTTGAGATAGTATGCGGGTGCTCGTTAGGTTACGGGTACACTGGACAGGACTCGTCGGGAACTGACTAGTTGGTATTATACCTATCGTCAGTTATCAGTTCCCAGGTGACATGAGTACAGCTTAGTCCGCTGACTTGACACTGTCACTTCGCCTCGGGTGTGTTCCCACTGTACTTTGATCACTACCCTACCACGGCTCAAAGGAGTCGTGCAAACAGGTGGTGGTTGGGTGCAGTCCCGAAGCACTTGGAGGCAGTGACGGTTAGACAGGATTCGTCTCTCCCGGTATTGGGGGTTGACATCGCGCTGTGTCTAGGAGAGCCATTACACGAGTAGTCCCTGGCCAGGGCAAACGAGATATACTGGTAGGTTTCCAGTGTTATCTCAGGGTGTATTGGGCTTCACTCCGGCACGACTTGTACCGCTATTGGGGGACTGACGTTTACCGCCCCCTAGGCCCGCCATGCGATGTATCAGACGAACAGACCGGACTGTATGGAGAATGTCACACTCAGGCTCAGTAGGAGTTCAGATGGGTTTCGCCTCGTCGGTCTTCTTGTCGGCATTACCTGGGGATCGTTACGCACAGCTAGTGCCGCTTGCGGTCTGTGGTTAAACCCACTGCCAGCGTAGTGTCGAGTCTTTAGAGTCCCACACAGAAAGCTTTTCGCCTTTAGGCAAAAGAGTAGAGGTCGCATGGTATTGCGACAGGTCGCATGGTTTTGCGACAGGGTTCGGTCACATCCGTGCACTTGTGCACGCACAGTGTCCGGACAGTTTACACTAGCGGGCTTTGGTTTAAGCCAGATCCTAGTGTACCTTATGGGATTGGATTTATCCAGTTTGCATTCGTGTTCCTCGGAACGCGGATGCGGGTGTGTATGCACAGTTGACAGGGAGGCAGAGGCAGTGGATTCTCATTAGGGTTGTTGACAGTTGACCGTTGACTTTTGACTTTTTGCTCAACCCTAATGAGAATATGATTTGTGATTAACTATTATATTAATTAAGTATTATGGTGATATGGTTGTTGACTTGTTGACTTTTGTTGACTTGTTGACTTTGGTGACTTGTTGACTTTTGTTGACTTGTTGACCGGTTGACTAGGCTTGACTAGTTGACCATCATGATGACCATGGTTATCATGTCATGCCAAAGACTTTTTTCTTGCTTGCTTTTTTGAGTAAAATGAGTGCATGATATGATAACCTTATGGTTGCTTCTAACCATCACCAAAAGACTTTTTTGATATGATGAGTTATGATCACTTTGGATTATGAGAGGGTGAGAGAGAAAAGAGAGCCTCATTCTTTCTTGCTCATTCTCTCTCTTGTTCTTGAGCTCTCCCCTTGCTCTCACCCTCAACCTCTTGCTCCCTCTCTTGATCTATGGTTCTCTTGTCTCATGAGTTGAGAATCAAGAACCATAGATAAAATCCCATTCTATTTTCCTCTCTACTCATTCTAGTTCACTAGGTTTAGCAAACCAAGTGAACTAGTTTCTTCAAAGACCGAAGAAGGAGCTAAAGGTTGGAGCTTTCAAGTGGATCTATCTTCGGCGTACGGAGACGACGAGAAGGAGCCATCGGACCACCACCGGAGCTTGAAGAGAAGGAGTTCAAGTTTAGGTATAACCATCTCTATCCGAGTAGCTAAATATCTTTAGCTTAGTATGCTAGTTTTAGTTTAGGTAAAGATCCCGACCATAAGTTAGTCCATGTTGCCTCTTGCGATAAAAATTTTGATTTTATACCGTTTCCGCCTCCCCGTAAGAACCGGGGGTCGCAATATGGACTTACAGTACAAACAGGTGGATTTTGGTATAGTCCCGAGGCATATGGAGGCAGTGAGCGATAGGAGGGGTTTCGTCTCTCCCGGTATTGGGGGTTGATGCTGTGCTGTGCACGATTGGCTATTGTTAGTTATATGTATGCCCTAGAGGCCATTACTGTACATACGATGTATATTGTAGTGGATGCTTGGACATATATAGGGAGGATTTTCTTGCTCGACATGATAGTATGCTATCTGGTTGTACTTTATCTTAACATGTACTCTGATTGTCTCTATATTACATGTTGATAAAGCCCTTAGGATATGTACTCGACTACTGGGACTATGATGAGATCATACTAGTGGGGCCACGGTAGTCGACGAGTACATCCTATAACTGTTCCTAGTCGAGGGTGTATCGAGACAGGGCATCAATGCACCAGAGTAGACTAGTGTATACGCATCTTGACCATATGATGGGCGATGGATGATCCCATATCCATCGGTGTTTGACATCAAGGATGGTGTACGGGTGCTCAGTGGAGACTGGGTACACTGGACGGACTCGCCGAGAACTCCCAGATGGTATTATACCATACGTCAGATGGCAGTTCTCCGGTGACACTGGTACAGAGTAGTCTGTCGACCCGAGATCGTCATAGAGTCTTGTGTGATTCCCACTGTGCTTTGATTTCCATCATACCACTTCCAAGAGGGCGTGCAAAAAGGTGGCTTTTGGGTACAGTCCCGAATCACATGGAGGCAATGAGCGATAGGAGGGGATTCGTCTCTCTCGGTATAGGGAGTTGATGTTGTGCTGTGTTCGATTGGCTATAACCGGAAATCCCTGGCCAGGGTTGCTGAGATTTACTGGTAAGTGTTATCAGTAGTTTCTCAAACTGTTATAGACCTCATATCGACATGACTTATCGAGCTACTGGGGTCTGACGTTTACCACCCCTAGGCGAGATATGCAACATATCAGACGACGAGACCGGACTGTACGGAAGTGTTACTGTTTGGATTCGCAGGAGAATGTACAGGCTTGCTTGTTGATCTTCTGAGCGCTCAATACCTGGGTAGCTGTTACGTTTAGCTGACCGCTTGCAGCTTGTGGGTGTCTGATATGATCATCACCTACTGCCGGCGTATTGACGATTCTTTAGAGTCCTACACAGAGGTTTCTTGACTCAGGCAAAACGGAGTAGGAGCACATATGTGATATGTGCGGGACCGAGGATAATGCGATATGTGATACCGTATTGTATTCTCGCGATATTTGATATCAGCCGGGTCATCGGATCAAGTGTTGATTCGATGGATCGGTATGGATAAATATTAGTCGGTTATATGCGATATAGCCGGATTGTCGGATCAAGTGTTGATTCGATAATTTAATGTATAATAATATATATGATATATTAAATTGCATTAACTAATATTTGCTCACTAAAAGATTCTTTTTCTCACTCGGATAATACATTGATATATATGCGATATATGTTAATTGTATTATTTTATTTTGTTACGATAAATATTATATATGTGATATATAATATTGTAACATAATATGATAACTAATGCAACTTGTTTAGTAGAGATTAAACATGGTTAGGGTTTGATTAGGGTTAAGGTTTTCTAGAAGTTTCTAGAAGCTTTCTTTCTTTGTCTTTGTTAAGATATTATGCTAGATATTTCCTTAACCTAACCAAACCTTTAACCTTAGTCAAATCTCTACAAGGGTTAGTTTGACCATGGTTACATTATTCATCATATTATTTCTTTTCCTATTCATCACAAAAGGATTCTAATATTGTTCATCATCTTCTTCCTTCTTCTTCTTTGCTTGAAATGGTTTCTTGCTTTGATTTTTGTGATGGATAAATATGAGAAAAAGATAATTAAAGAGAGCAAAAATCCTACTTCATCATCCTCATCTTCCCTTGCCATTTAGATGAGGGTGTTCACATCATTTCATGAGTGTTAGCTTGTGTTAAAGAAACTTCAAGGTAGATCATCTTAGTATCGAAGATCGGAAGCAAAGGTTGCGTCTTTCTCTTCGTGGAACCTCTCGAGAGTCCGGATCCCGATGATCGCAGCGAAGGGACCACAACACGGAGCATATGAAGTGAAGGACCGGATCTACAAAGGTTGTAATCCCTCTCACTTAGTGTTAAAGTGTTTAGCATACTTGTTTTCGCCTAATCTCTAGTTTAAAGTTCCGTATTCGGGTTGTTCGGCACGGCTAAATTTTTAATCGGGCATGGTTGATGCCTCGTAGACCCTTGTGCGCATGCCTAGCAACCCTACAGTGGTATCAGAGCCAAGCTAGAGCTTTAGGCGAAGTCTAGACGAAGTTTAAAGTCCGATCGAACCCGGAAAACCCGATAGAACCCCTTCTCTGGAAATTTTCTGAAACTTTGGATTTTTGTGAATTAAAAATTGCCAAAAAATTAAGCAGGGAATTCTATGAGTTACTGTGAAGCACGTGATGCTAACTCAACAAAGGAGGCGCGGAACCGCGGCCCAACCCTGGGTTTCGCGGCGGTTCCGCGGCCACTTTGGTGAGTTACACCACGTGGCTTGCACAGTAATTCTTGTCTTCAAGTGCTGAGTCTTCTGGAAATTTTTATTTTTTTATATTCAACTGTTGAATTATCTGGGTTGTATTGGGGACATAAAGATTCGATCGGATATTTTAACTTTGTTTAGTTTTGTCCGGATAATTTTTAGAAACTGTTAAAAAGTTCGAACGGATATCAATAACTCACTTTTTCCCCTGTCGGAAAATTTTTCAAAAGTTGGATTTTTCCTCGTGTTTAAGAACGTTCTAAGTCGTGCAAGTAACGCGGTGGACCCTCTAGAAGACAACAAACCTTAACTCGATTATGTGATCGTCTTGAACTGCCTTTTGAACCTTAGGGTTTGGGGCAGTACGGCGTGCCACATGTGAGGCGTTGGCTTGACCCTTCTACGGCTGGACCATTGGTACTGTGGCATGTAATGGATGTTTTTTAAACTGATTTCAAGTGTTGAGATATATTGGGGAAATCTTGGGTGCTTGATGATTCGATCGAAAAGTTTAACTTTTTCTATTTATCTGGAATGTGATACAATATTTGGAATCCACAGGTAGTTATGAGATAACTAATTTGAATATTATAAACATAGCAGTTTAGTCTCAGATGATCGGTTGCCACGGAATTTTGATGTGATCAAAAGTCCGTCGCAATCACGTAGCGTACGCAGATACTTGCCGGGTAAACTTAATAGACAGCCACGCCCCATAGCCCCGACCAAGTGACTGTAGGAGAACCCCGTCGCCGAAAGCATCCGTTCGGGTGCTCGCGGTAGCGGTGTTCCGCCTTGGTGCACTTCGTCGACGGTATCGGGGGTGCGGCCGTCTACTAAATTTTGCGACGAGCATTCGATCAGTTTTTCGGGAATCTTGTTGAATTGCCCGACTTGATATTGAAAAGTGTAGCCGATAAGGAGACTAAAATGCGGGGTTTATAATTGTTAGGCATGCGATGTCTAAGGAATTCATTTGGTTAGGCATGTGATGTCTAAGGAGGTTGCGGATTCCAACTGTTGTAGTTTTACACTTTCTTTTCTGTGACCGTAAACGTAGTATGTGGTGTATCGCCGGCTTCGTTGCTATACATCAACGACAATCGGGATACGCATACTTGCTTACGTTGATGATATGAGATATTATGTGTTGCTGTGATATGTTGTATTGGATCGTCGCGTTTGAATAGCCGGGTTTTTTTTGTGAGATGAGAGTTTTTCTTTTTCATTCATGTAAAATTCATTTGTATGTAAATATTCTTTTATTGGGGCACTTCCAGGTAGCGGAAGATGTCACCGTTGTATATTATTTACTTTTCCGCATTAGGTAGACCTAAGGCGGGGAGCACAAGTAACCGGGTTCTAGGGTCCAGTGGGAGACCATCTCGAGGAGTCGAGACCGGGTCTCCTAACCCTAGAATTGGCAGTGTTACTTGCCGCTCTCGTAGGGGTCTAGGGATGTGGGTTTGGCTATTCATCGCAACCGTGGAATCCGTGTTTTATACTGGCTCGTATTGAAAACACGGACGTCCTAGTATATCCAATATTTCATATATGTTCTTCTGCTGCAATGTTCTGTGATGAGATCATATTACTGCCTGAGACGAATGTTTATATTATATATATATGAGATATATGTTATATTGCAGATTTCGTTTTC
The DNA here is from genome assembly GCA_030015575.1 of Agapanthus africanus. Lineage (NCBI taxonomy): Eukaryota > Viridiplantae > Streptophyta > Magnoliopsida > Asparagales > Amaryllidaceae > Agapanthus > Agapanthus africanus. The sequence continues at coordinate 296,188,856 of JASDDO010000029.1, forward strand.
AAATGTGATGCTTGCGAAGCATAATAAAATGGGACTTCATTAATGAGATTAATGAAATAAAAGAAACCTAAGATGTTGTAGAAACTTGTTTATAAAAACTGGTAGCTACAGTTCTTGCTTTGCATAGCGGTGTTCCTTGTAGAACATCCAGCACCTTATTCGATAAGGAAAGGACCGAGATCCCTTCACCGGGAGTGACTCCTTTAGCAATAACTGGCAGATGCTACAAACTCGGTTTATCTTTTGATTGCTTCTATAGTTTCTGCTTTGCATAGTGATATTTTTGAAATATCCTGCACCTTATTCGATGAGGAAAGGGCCGATGATCCCTTCACCGGGAGTGACCCCTTTAGCAAAACTAGAAAAGCCTCAAAAACACTCCATTTAAAATCACTCGATTCTACAACGATATCAAGTTCATTACGCAATAGGTTTTCTTAAAAACTTGTCGTAACCCTCCGTCATTTTAGGAAGTAGAGTACTTAGTATTCGTGCTGTATTTGTTGACCATAGTTAAGGCACAGTGTACGGTAGCTAAGTGATGTCTTCCTATATAGCATATGATGCGATTAGTTAGGACAGTCATATGACTTTGTTGACCTTAGTTAAGGGTCATGTGGGTGGGTCTAATTAATCAAGAAATGACGGGTAGAACTTGACTAGTGCTTATGATTTGTTGACCATAGTTAAGGTCATAAGTCACTAGGGGTAAAATATTATTGGGAATTTCAAGTGTTGAAATTTGCAATGAGATTGCATACCTTCTATGAGATAGTTGGATCCCAATACCCGCTGCGAGTAAAAGTTACTCCTGGGAGAGTTTTACACATTACAATTAGCCGATCAAGTAGGTGTCTAGAAAGGTGTTAACGGGGTTACGCCTCTGGGAAAACGAGGTTTACTTTAATTAGGTTCGTGCGAAAGCACGGGGGACCTCCCTAAAAGTACCGACACTGGCCTGGCTGAAAGATTGGCGAACTTGTAGCGTGTAATTAATCCCGGCTAGTCTTTCCTTTTAGGGTTTGAAGGAAGATTTGATTAAAACAGTGGGAGACATCCTGATTAGATATATTATATAACCAATCTAATCTTGCAAGAGCATACGCTGAGTGTTTTCTTCTCTCTCTCTCTCCAGGTAGAGACCATATCACGCCTTAATCAAGATAATAAAACGGATATATTGACCGAACCCGCTTGTTATACTGAGCTGGGGAACGTTGGTCCCGCTCCAACTTATAATTGTTATAGGACAGAGCAGGAAATTGGGGATTACCAGAATTCCCGTGCCACCCAAACGAAGAAAGTGCATACTGATGCATCATCTTCGGGTGTGTTCATTATAGAGAACTGTTTCTCAGTATCCTTTACGTCCTGGGTATGTGATGCCGCATCAGGATCCCGCATATGTAATCTGTTACATGGGCTACAGATAGGTAAAGAACTGAGAACGGGTGATAAGTTTCATGAGACAGAAAACGGTGCAAGTGTTGCAGCCAAGTCTGTTGGTCACTGTCACCCTGTATTACCAGAATACGTTGATTCTGAACAAATGTTATTAGATACCGAACCTGATATACAAAATCATATCAGTCTCTTTATTAGTAAAGAAAGGATATAATTTTGTATTGTTGGATAATGTTTTGAACATTTCCTATATCAAGAGTTGATCGGTTCAGGCACGTTATCTAAAAGCATTGTCGTTCTAAATCAAACTACAGTTCTTAGTATACGGAACACACACAAGAGGAAGAGTTCAGAAATGAACGAATCCTTCTTGAGGTATTGTAGACTAGGTCATATCAATGCGACCCGACTGGCTGAAGTTACATTTAGATGCGTATTTAAATAAGTTTGAATTTACATCTTGTGAAACTTGCCGGTCATGTCACAAAGATAAGATGATCACAGCTCTGTTTATTGGAAACAGAGAAAAGAGTTAGTGAACTCTTGGGATTGATACATGCTGATGTATGAAAGTCCCCTGTCTACACATGCCAAGATCGGTTCTTTGTACTTCATTACATTCTCAGATAATCTCTCAAGATTCAGACATATGTTCCTGTTGAAACACAAGTCCGAACCTTTTGAGATATTCACAGAATATAAGTTAGAAGTAGAGAACCAAATACGGGTATAAATATTATGTCCTTTGATGAGATCAAGGAGGAGAATACTTGAGCACGGAATTCCTGGACTATTCTAAAGGAGAATGAGATTCACTCTCAGCATTACTCCTCCGAATACACCATAGTACGATGGTATATCGGGGCGGAGCAATAACACCCTATGAGATATGGTGTGCTCTATGATAAGTACTACTGAGTTTCCAATTTCCTTTTGGGAGTTATGCACTTGAGAAGCTGCATACCTATTGAATGAGGATTCAATAGTTTCCAACGAACTTCAGCCTCTCCGCCGATCTAGTAGGGTTCTTCACCCACCTGAGAGACACTTCGGTTTCTCTATGATAGTGGGAGCGAGGATTGCATCATGAGATGATGACCCAGCTAGTTTCGAGCTGGCCATCAGGAGTGGGACTCTGTAAGAATGGCTGGATGCTTATCGATCTGAGATGGAATCCTTATACACCAACAAAGTATGGACTTTGGTTGCTTTATCTGAAGGGTTAAATCCCCATCAGGAGCAAGTATATCTTGAGAAGATTACTTGGTGTACATGGAAAAGTTGAGACTTTCAAAGCTAGACTTATTAAAGGTTTGCATCATTGACCAGGTATGGATTATGTTGAAACCTTTTCTAAAGATCTATGCTTAAGTCCATCCAGATCCTACTTGCCACGGCTACATACCATGACTACGATATCTGGTGGTTGGGTGTCATGACTGCTTTTCTAAATGATATTTTGGAAGAGAGCATCTATAAGTACACAGCCAGAGGGCTTCGTAGACAGTGGGAGCAGCGGAAACGTGCGCAAGATGTTTTATGTGATAAAACAGGCATCGCGGAGTTGGAACATCTGTTTTGATGTGGTAGTCAAAGAGTTTGACTTCATCAAAATGGTAGATGAACCTTGTATATAGAAAAAAAGGTAGTAGAGAGTATGGTAGGTGATCCTCGTAGAGTACGTGGATGACATACTCTTGATAGGGAAGGAGTTTCCTATGCTACGCTCGGTCAATCTCCGCTTATCACAAGGATTCTCCATATAGGATCAAAGTGATACCTCCTAAATCCTGGGTTTTGGATCTATGAGATAGATCTAATTGGATGTTAGGACACTCACTAGTTGTAGTGAGATGGTATCAATCAATCCTGGGGAGAATCACTAGAAAGGTTCCAGGGTGATAAGGACGACTGAATATCAGTCGAAGGCATTGTCTTCACCCTTAGTGGAGGGACGGTATGTTGGAAGAGTTCCAAGCTAGATACCGTGACATACTAGACGATTAAAGGCAAGATACATCGTTACCAAGGATGCTACCAAAGAGGCAGTCTGGATATATATAAGTTCATAAGATGAACTTCGTTCCTGCCATTGTGTGACAATGGAGTTGTGGCTTTAGCCAAGGAACTACCGTCCCATCAGAAGTCCAGATATAATTCTTAGGCAGAATCACCTGATCATGGAGATGGATGATCTCCAGGGAGATCGAGGTTAGGAGAGTAGATACAGAGGACAACAGGGCGGATCCACTCACAAAGGCCTTTTTCCCAGTAGAGACTTTTACGGGATGGTTGAGTATGAGATACTTCAACCGCAGCTAATTGTTGGGTATGCGATACCATAACAGATGGCCTTAGTGCAAGTGGGAGATTGTTAGTTATATGTATGCCCTAGAGGCCATTACTGTACATACGATGTATATTGTAGTGGATGCTTGGACATATATAGGGAGGATTTTCTTGCTCGACATGATAGTATGCTATCTGGTTGTACTTTATCTTAACATGTACTCTGATTGTCTCTATATTACATGTTGATAAAGCTCTTAGGATATGTACTCGACTACTGGGACTATGATGAGATCATACTAGTGGGGCCACGGTAGTCGACGAGTACATCCTATAACTGTTCCTAGTCGAGGGTGTATCGAGACAGGGCATCGATGCACCAGAGTAGACTAGCGTATACGCATCTTGACCCATATGATGGGCGATGGATGATCCCATATCCATCGGTGTTTGACATCAAGGATGGTGTACGGGTGCTCAGTGGAGACTGGGTACACTGGACGGACTCGCCGAGAACTCCCAGATGGTATTATACCATACGTCAGATGGCAGTTCTCCGGTGACACTGGTACAGAGTAGTCTGTCGACCCGAGATCGTCATAGAGTCTTGTGTGATTCCCACTGTGCTTTGATTTCCATCATACCACGTCCAAGAGGGCGTGCAAAAAGGTGGCTTTTGGGTACAGTCCCGAATCACATGGAGGCAATGAGCGATAGGAGGGGATTCGTCTCTCCCGGTATAGGGAGTTGATGTTGTGCTGTGTTCGATTGGCTATAACCGGAAATCCCTGGCCAGGGTTGCTGAGATTTACTGGTAAGTGTTATCAGTAGTTTCTCAAACTGTTATAGACCTCATATCGACATGACTTATCGAGCTACTGGGGTCTGACGTTTACCACCCCTAGGCGAGATATGCAACATATCAGACGACGAGACCGGACTGTACGGGAGTGTTACTGTTTGGATTCGCAGGAGAATGTACAGGCTTGCTTGTTGATCTTCTGAGCGCTCAATACCTGGGTAGCTGTTACGTTTAGCTGACCGCTTGCAGCTTGTGGGTGTTTGATATGATCATCACCTACTGCCGGCGTATTGACGATTCTTTAGAGTCCTACACAGAGGTTTCTTGACTCAGGCAAAATGGAGTAGGAGCACATATGTGATATGTGCGGGACCGAGGATAATGCGATATGTGATACCGTATTGTATTCTCGCGATATTTGATATCAGCCGGGTCATCGGATCAAGTGTTGATTCGATGGATCGGTACGGATAAATATTAGTCGGTTATATGCGATATAGCCGGATTGTCGGATCAAGTGTTGATTCGATAATTTAATGTATAATAATATATATGATATATTAAATTGCATTAACTAATATTTGCTCACTAAAAGATTCTTTTTCTCACTCGGATAATACATTGATATATATGCGATATATGTTAATTGTATTATTTTATTTTGTTACGATAAATATTATATATGTGATATATAATATTGTAACATGATATGATAACTAATGCAACTTGTTTAGTAGAGATTAAACATGGTTAGGGTTTGATTAGGGTTAAGGTTTTCTAGAAGTTTCTAGAAGCTTTCTTTCTTTGTCTTTGTTAAGATATTATGCTAGATATTTCCTTAACCTAACCAAACCTTTAACCTTAGTCAAATCTCTACAAGGGTTAGTTTGACCATGGTTACATTATTCATCATATCATTTCTTTTCCTATTCATCACAAAAGGATTCTAATATTGTTCATCATCTTCTTCCTTCTTCTTCTTTGCTTGAATGGTTTCTTGCTTTGATTTTTGTGATGGATAAATATGAGAAAAAGATAATTAAAGAGAGCAAAAATCCTACTTCATCATCCTCATCTTCCCTTGCCATTTAGATGAGGGTGTTCACATCATTTCATGAGTGTTAGCTTGTGTTAAAGAAACTTCAAGGTAGATCATCTTAGTATCGAAGATCGGAAGCAAAGGTTGCGTCTTTCTCTTCGTGGAACCTCTCGAGAGTCCGGATCCCGATGATCGCAGCGAAGGGACCACAACACGGAGCATATGAAGTGAAGGACCGGATCTACAAAGATTGTAATCCCTCTCACTTAGTGTTAAAGTGTTTAGCATACTTGTTTTCGCCTAATCTCTAGTTTAAAGTTCCGTATTCGGGTTGTTCGGCACGGCTAAATTTTTAATCGGGCATGGTTGATGCCTCGTAGACCCTTGTGTGCGTGCCTAGCAACCCTACAGCTATAACGGGAAGTCCCTGGCCAGGGCTGCTGAGATATTACTGATAAGTGTTATCGGTAAGTTTCTCGATCTGTTATAGACCATATACCGGCATGACTTATTGGGTTATTGGGGTCGACGATTCCATCTCTAGACTCGATATGCAGCAAATCTGACGAAGAGACCGGACTGTACGGTAAGTGTTGCCAGATGGATTGACAGGAGTTTTGACAGGTTCGCTTGTTCTTATTCTGATTGCTCAATACCCGGGTGGCCGTTACGTTTAGCTGACCGCTTGCGGCTTGTGGGTGTTTGATATGATCATCACCTACTGCTGGCATATTGACGAGTCTTAGAGTCCCACATAAAAGTTTCTCGGCTCGGGCGAAACGAAGTGGTGCGCATATAAGATATGTGCGGAAGCTCGATTAAATACGAGTATATGATACTGTATTTTAATCAGGCATTTTATACTAGTCGGGTCGTATGAGATATGACCGGTTTATTAAATCAAGTGTTGATTTAATATTGACTTTTATATCATTTATTTAAACCCTTTTCTTTTAATGGATGCATGCATGTATATGTACATGATGATGTGCATACACACATACATACATGAAAATGTATCATGGTTGATGATACAAGATAGATGATAATATAAGAATCACATAGTAGATAAATATATATATGGATATTTTTTTGATAAAGTTAAAGATAAAGGAAAAATAAAAATGACTAATTTCTTTTTCCATGACTCATTTCTTCTACACAATTCCATGGTTGACTTTGACTCAACCATGGTTTATTTTTCCTTTGCCTTTAACTCAAGAAGAAAATATCTAGATATTATTTAACTATGGTTATTCTTATGATATTATCTCTCTCTCTCATTTTCTTTTTCATTATTCATTCTAAAAGAAAAAAGAAAGAGCCATCTTCTTCTTCCTCTCTCTAGCTCTCTCTTAAATGTTAAATTGAGCTAGATAAATAAAAGAAAAGGTATTAAGTGAGATTAGCAACCACTTCATCATCCTACACAACCCTTGCTACCTTGTGTAGGGTGTTTTGCTTCAAGATTTTCAAAGATCGAGGGAAGCAACAAGCTTAGGGCAAAGGACTTCAGGTGGATCGTCGTGGACGAGGAGGTGATCAAGCGAACCTTTCCAAACCAAAGGAGTCTTCCAAAGAGGTCTACAAAGGTTGTAGTCTCATCACTTAGTATAAATTATCTTTTAGATATGACACTTTTTATTGTTACTTCATAATTCTAGTTCGATTCATAGTTTCGTTTACTTAGCACCTCATAAATTTAAAGTTATGGCATGTGTGATGCTTCCAAGCCCTAAAAGAGGTGTTAAGGAAACCCTACAATACCTTGTTATAGCTACATGTTCACCTGTTTATGATGTTGCATCTGATTTCGGAGGAAATCAGGAACCGCATGAAATATTTATTAACTTGTGGCAGTTAAATAGTTGTTTTCCTTTATATGCTCATATTACTGTTTCATGCTGCATATGTTACATTCTTGGATTTCATATGATATTCTCTGATATTGTTACTCCTAAGTATATATAACAGAGGAGTGGGACGTTGTTATATATGCATATATATATGTAGCGCCTTGAAAAGTCGTTTTGGTGTTTTCCCGAAAATCGGTGAAAATTGGTATTTTTCCGTAAATCGTCTTTTTTGTTATTTTGCAGTTTAGGCCTAATTATACCTAATTTGGATAGATAATTGCAATTTTTTAGTAGCTAATGAGTTACTTATAAATTTCTGGTCATTTAAAATTTTTCCCTAATTTTTCAATTTTTAATATTATTTTAAGTCGGTAAAAAAAATACATTAGATTAGCGATAAATACAAATTTAAATGGGCTAATTTTAATCTTTAAAATCATGTTAATTAAAATCTAGTTGTAATATAATTTTTTAGTATTTTATTTCAAGTTTTAATGGGTTTTTATTATGGAAAACAAAAAAATAATTATTTTGAACTAAAACTTGCAATTTTGGACTTGTGGGTGGTCTTTTTGCATAGAATTTCTTTGTAAAATCTCTCTCACTCATTCCTCACTACTTTGGCTGGCCCCACCACTGCTGGATCAGCTACTTCCCCCTCCATTCTTTGTTTCTTTGACTCATTCAAATGATTTAAATATAGGTTTTTATTATATTATTTTGGATGGGGGTATTATGGTAATTTGGGAGGGGCTTTAACTTGGATTATTTTCCACAACTCCCCCACACCTCTCCCCACTCCCTCCTCAGCTGAAATTCCTGTAGAAAACAGCCCCAAAATTTCCCCTCTCATTTTCCTTCTAAACTCATCAAAATTCCATTTAAACTTCACAATTTCAAGCCCATCCTTCATCCATTCTTCTTAACCTTTCTTGCATGAATCTTGGATGCTAGGAGGTCATCTTTGGAGTCAAAATTTCTTGCTAGATCTCTAGATCTAGAGCTATAATCCTTACCCATTTAAATTCTTATGGTTAGATTTCTTTAAATGAGTTGTTTTAGTGTTAATATTGGTGCTATTCTCATCTAGGATTTTCAAGAGAATGGTTTGAGTTAAACTAGGGTTTTTAGCACACCATTATTAAGTTAATTATTCTATTTTGCTATCTAGTGTTTTATACAAACCAAATCTAAGAGTTTAACTTGCTTTTTGGGCTTCAAATTAGTGCTAATTTAGTGTTTCATGTATAGTTTGGGTTGGATTTTGTTAGTTATAAAAATCAAGAAAGGGTTATTTATGGAATATAGGTTTTGAAGCATGGTTAATGTGTTGAAATTTTGTGTAGTGGCAATCTAATGGTGTGACTTGGGTGATTATGCTAGATTGTAGTCTTTTTTGTCACAAATCGGCGATGTTGCACAGATTTTGGAATGTAAATGTTTACTAGTTTTTTTTATAAAATTATGTGATGAATCATTTGTGATATCTTGATGATTGTATTGGAATCTCCTACGACTTTTAGGGTGTGTGAATGCGGATTTTTGGTTTTATCGGGTTTTAGCTTTGTCGGGCGCCCAAAACGACGGTTATAGTTAGTTTTTGTGATTTTCGTGTGTGTTCCGCGCACCTTGTGCACGTTGTGCCTAACTCGTGAACGTTGATGTTTTCGTTTGGGATTTGCGTCATTTCATTTGTATTGGTGTAAAATCCAGGTTCGGTCGCGGAGACTTCGGACGCGGCACGAAAAGGAAAGGCGGTGATTAGACATAGCTAGTTGGGGATTCCGGTGAGTAGATGTAACATCTACGGGGGACTATCGTTTGGATGGTGCAAGTCGCCCGATAGTTTGAGTAGTTTAAAGATTTCTAGTGATATTAGTAGTTAGGAGTAAATGCTTGTGTAACATCTTACTACATCCATGCTTTATATTGTCATACATATGCGAACCTATTCTATAGGACACCTGCACCATTACCAGGGTTTTTTTATGCAGCACGAGCACTATTCATGCGTACACACACGCCCTGGTAATTTCCATGACATGACACTAGGTAACTTATAATCTAGAATAGTGTCACCATATTTGATACTTAAACCTGTACTATTGCAATAAATCCTTAAAATAACATTGTAGAATTGCTATTCATGTGCATGTATACCATTACATCAATTGTTCATGCCTAGTTTATTAATCATACATTGCAACTTGGTTATTGATACCATATGCATTCATTATCATTAACATATGCACTTATGATGATTTCTTGAGATTTATGATATTTCTGGATTTCGGGGAAAGCCGCAAAATTTACAACTTATGATCTTTTAAGATATAAAAAGTTACGATTTTCTAGTGATGTAAAGTGTCGTCCACCATGAGTTTGCTTTGGTTTTCGAGATCCGTGTCGAGGAGTGGAGGAACCGTCACGGGTACATGGTGGGCCCGGTAAGGTACCTCGGGGTAAGAGGATCGTGTTGTTGATGTTGAGCCTGGCAGGGGATGGATTACCTACCGGTGACTTCATTTGGCACGGCGGATATCCAGAGGATACCGACCGTGGCCGCGAGATGATGAGATATTGATATTTGAGATGGGTCAGCCGGACGGCTAAGGCCAGAGATACTATGATACGGATACATGAGATTGAGAAAGTTTTGAGGTGTCGATACTGGAAACAGATTCTTGTTGATTCTATTGGTATTGTGCTGATATTTCAAAAGAGATTCCTAAAGGAAAAATATGATTTCTTATACTTACACATTCAGATCACGAGTTGATTCATATTGCATACATACCTGCTAGTACATTCATGTTGCATACATACCTGATAGTATATCCTGCCATACCTGTATTATAGATACTAGGATGCTTGTGTGCATACTTGCGATAGCCTATATAGATGTTATTTATTACTCACGAGTTGGCAACTCACCCCCGTTGTGCCACAGCCTTTTGCAGGTCCGCTCCGTCAGTACAGTAGCGGCGGGCGCACTTGCTTCTTTTGCCTCTTTTGCCTGGACTTGAGGCTTTTGCTCGTAGGTGGGTTGTATTATTATTTTGTACCACCTTGTATATTATTTGTATCTAGAGTACTCCATCTGCTGTATCTACCAATATTGTTGTATATTGACCTAGAGACGGGACTGTGAGATTTGTGGGCTTTTTATGCTGTATTTTGGGGTCGAGCTCACTTGAGCCGACATGTTGCTTCTTACTTATGCCTTTTTTATGCTTATTTTGTATATTGCTGATTTATATTGCGTGGGATTTATGACCGCCTTGTGGCGAAGAGCTAGCTCTCGCTTGGGGATGCCCTTTTTGTTATATTTATATATATTCTTGTTGTACCCATTTTGGGGGCCAGTATTTACAAAGGAGACTCTGCCGAAATTTTCAGAAAAATTGATATTGTTTTTAAAAAGGCTTGATATGATTCATTTGATAAACTCGCTTTCAATTGATTGGTTTTCCTTCACTCTTCTGCTTATTTGGTTTTGATTTCTGGGCTTTAGCTTACTTATGTTACGGACGCCTTGAGACGTTCCGTACCTTAAGTGCCAGTCACGTTTCGTACCCTGCGGATCGTGACAAAGTTGGTATCAGAGTGATAGGTTTTACCTTTCTGAGTGTAGGATGAGCTTGGTAGATGGAGTAAGTGACTTAAGCTGAGTAACGTAGCGTGCGTATGTCCGCGGCATACTTGCGATACGGTACTCCGCCTAAGTGACTTTAGGATATACTTGGTTGAAAATTCCTTCTTCAATTCCGTGTATCCTATGGTTCTATTGCACTGTTCTTATTATCCTGTTTCCTGTACCAGCCACTATGCCGCCGAAGGCTACGAGAGCGCAGAGGGCTGCCGCCCGAGATGAGATTCGAGCAGGCTCGTCTGAGACGAGGACCGAGCAGGGTGGTATACCTATGCCTCAGGGACAGACTGATCCGCCTTCCCCAGGCCGCATGGATAGGCTTGAGTCTGGTATGGAGGAGCTACGACAGATGATGGGAGGTATGCAGGAGCTACGACAGATGGTGGGATCCTTAGTAGCGGCCAGTCATGCACCGAGATCGGAGGATGTACCTACCACATCACAGACTACCATGGTGCCTGCTGCCCAGACAGTTGCTCCTACTACTACTACCGTGGCTATCCCGGTATCGCTACAGGATTTCATGAGGCTGAGACTTCCAGTCTTCACGGGCACCGATGCAGCAGAGGATCCGCAGACATTCCTCGACAGTTTAGCCAGGATCTGCCGTTCGTTCAGATGTTCGGACGATCGATGGGTGGAGCTCGTGAGTTTCCGTCTAGAGGGCCTCGCGCAGACATGGTGGGAGTCAGTCTTGAGGGGTCGAGATGCAGGTCTACCGCCTATGACTTAGGCCGAGTTTACAGCAGTATTTCAAGCTCGTTTCCTCCCAGAGAGCATTCGTGACGCCAGAGCTCGTAGTTTTGAGGCCTTGATCAAGACCCCGGGTATGACGGTGTCTGAGTATGACGTCCAGTTCACGCAGTTATCCCGATATGCTCCGTATTTGGTGGATACCGAAGAGAAGAGAGTGAAGAGGTTCGTACAGAGACTTGATGCCCAGCTATATCTTGCCGTTGGCGCCCAGCATTTTGACACTTATTCAGCCGCTATGGATACGGCATTACGGATGGAGGCACGCATATCACAGACTTCGGCCGTTTCTGGGCCGAAGAGGTTTCGCACCGATGAGCTGTCACAGAGGCAGCGTGCCAGACTCTTTCCGAGAGATAGGGCCGGCAGAGGATTTGGACGAAGTCAGCTGTATGGTTCGTATCCTCAGGGACAGCAGCCGTCGCCAGGATGTTATGGGTGCGGGAGTCTGCACAATCGTATCATGGACTGTCCAGCGAGACGACAGGGAGCGGCGACAGTGCCACATGTTACCCTACCACCATCACCACCTCCTCATCAGAGAGCTCTGCTTCCTACCATTGGCGATGCTCCAAGCCAGATAGGTGGACCCAGAGGCCGTGGACGCGGCGGTCCTATCCAGAGGGGACTAGGAGGCAGAGGCCGAGGACAACCCACTATCGGTGGAGGACAGGCCCGAGTGTTTGCTTTGACATCGCAGGATGCGCAGGCATCCAACGCCGTTGTGACAGGTGTTAGTTATATGTATGCCCTAGAGGCCATTACTGTGCATTGGATGTATATTGTAATGGATGCTGGGACATATATAGGTAGGAAATTCTTGCTCGACATGATAGTACGCTATCTGGTTGCTCTTTATCTTAACATGTATACTTTCTGTCTCTCTGTTACATGTTGATAAAGCCCTTAGGATGAGTACTCGACTTCCAGGACTATGATGTAGATCATACTAGTGGGGCCTGGGTAGTCCATGAGTACATCCTTCAATGTTCCTAGTCATGGGAATATCGAGACGGGGCATCGATATTCCAAAGTAGACTAGCGCATATCTTCTCGACCTATGTGATGGGCGATGGATGATCCCATATCCATTAGTGTTTGACATCAGAGATGGTATGTGGGTGCTCAGTGGAGACTGGGTATACTGAACGGACTCGCCGAGAACTCCCAGATGGTATTATACCTCACGTCAGATGGCAGTTCTCTGGTGACACTGGTACAGCTTAGTCTGTTGACCCGAGATCGTCATAGAGTCTTGTGTGTCTCCCGCTGTGCTTTGATTTCCACCCTACCACGGCTCTACTGAGTCGTGCAAACAGGTGGTTTTTGGGTACATTCCTGATTCACATGGAGGCAATGAGCGATAGGAAGGGATTCGTCTATCCTGGTATTGGGGGTTGATGTTGCGCATGCACGACTGGCCATAACTGGAAATCCCTGGCCAGGGTTGCAGTGATCTACTGGTAAGTGTTATCAGTAGTTTCATGCTATGTTATGGACCTTATATCGGCATGACTTATCAAGCTACTGGGGTCTGACGTTTACCACCCCTAGACGAGATATGCGACATATCAGACGAACAGACCGGACTGTACGGTAAGTGTTACTGGTTGGATTCATAAGAGTGTGAGCGGACTTGCTCGTCGATCTTCTGATCGCTTAATACCCGGGTGGCCGTTACGTTTAGCAGACCGCTTGCGGCTTGTGGGTGTTTGATATGATCATCACCTACTGCTGGCGTATTGACGAGTCTTTAGAGTCCTACACAGAGGTTTCCTGGCTCAAGCGAAACGAAATAGGAGCGCATATGAGATATGTGCGGTACCGAGAATAATGCATGTATGTGATACCGTATTTTATTCTCGTGATGAATGTATCGATTGGTTGTATGCGATATAACCTAGTTATCGAATCGAGGATTGATTCGATAAGTCGATACATCGGATATTAGTCGGTCATATGCGATATGACCGGATCGTTAAATCAAGTTTTGATTTAATGATTTAATGTATAATTATATATTTGATATATTACTTTGCATTAACTAGTATTTGTTCACTTAAGACGGATTTTCTCACTTGATGTGCACATTGTGTATATGATATAGTTTTGTGCACTAGTTTGTATCATGTTTGATGATACATGCAAACTTGGGTGTGTATGTGTGCTTTAAACTATGATTAGGTTAATGGTTAGGGTTTTATTTATTTATTTATTTATTTATTTATTCATTTTTGGAAAGGATAAAATGGTGGTTTTCTTTTCTTTCTTTGCTTGAAGCTTCTTGAAGTTTCAAAGCATCTTTGAAAGTCTACCATTTTGTCTTTATCCCTTAACCTAACCATTCAACTAAACTATAGTTTATTCTCTACACTAAACCATGGTTGCTAAAATGATAAGAATCACTTTATTTTCTTTTATTGATAATTCTTATCATATTCTTTTTCTTCTTCTTCTTCTTCTTCAAGAAGAAGAAACCATTCTAGCATCAATGGTGCCTTGAGAAAAAGAGTGAGAAATCCAATTCTAAAGTGAACCCACTTCCTATTTCTTCATCCTCTACCACTTGCCTTGTAGTATAGGGTGTTTTATTCAAAAGTTTCATGACTTGGTGAAGTTGGAGCTTGATCTTGAGTTGCCTCGACGTAGATCGTCTTCGGCATCGAAGTCGACGACCTAGCCCGATCATTTCTTCGTCGAAACCATCGCTAGAGTCCGAGATCCGATGATCGCAGCGGAGGGACGTCATCACGGAGCTAAGGAAATGGAGGACCGGATCTACAAAGGTTGTAGTCACTTTCCTTTTTAGTTAAAGTTGTTAACTTGCATTCTTTCGCCTTACCTCTAGTCAACGATCCGTAATAGGGTTTCTCGGCACATAGAAAATTTTGAATTGGCCATGTTTGATCTGTTGTGAAACCTCATGGGTGTGCCTAGGAACCCTACAGTGGTATCAAAGCCTAGCTAGAGCCTTAGGCGATGCGTTAACGAAATTAAAACCCCGATCGAACCTAAATACGACGTAATACACCCCTCTCTGGTCCATTTTTAAAATCTGGGATTTTTCCGAATTAAAAATTCCTAAAAAATCAGCAGGAAATTATAAGAAAAACTGTGCAAAACGACACTGTTTGGAGCTCAAACCGCCGCGGTTCCGCGGCACGAGCATGGCTCGCCATTTTGTGACGTCACCCTCTTCAATTTGCACAGTAATGTTTCTTTTTAATTCCCTGATATTTTATGGGTATTTTTATCCGACTCAAGTGTTGAGTATTTTGGGGTTTATTTTGTAGTCGTTGTTTCGATCGGAATTTTTAATTTCGTAATGTTTTCCGGATATTTAGAATATGTTAAAAGGTTCGACCGGATATAAATACCTAATTTTTTCCCTGCCGGGAAATTTCCAACTGTTGGATTTTTCCGTAGTTTGAGAACGTTCTTAGTAGTGCAAGTAACGCGATGGACCCTCTAGAAGACAACAAACCTTAACTCGATTATGTGACCGTCTTGAACTGCCCTTTAAACCTTAGGGTTTGGGGCAGTACGGCGTGCCACATGTGAGGCGTTGGCTTGAACCTTCTACGGCTGGACCGTTGGTACTGTGGCACGAAGTGAATGTTCTTAAACTTATTTCATGTGTTGAGCTGTTTCGGGAAAACTTGGGTGTTTGACTGTTCGATCGGAAAGTTTAACATTTTCTGTTTATCTGGAATGTGATACAATATTTGGAATCCACAAATAGTTATGAGATAACTGAATGAACGTTATAAACATAGCAGTTTAGTCTCACTTGATCGGTTGCCACGGAATTTTGATGCGATCAAAAGTCCGTCGCAATCGCGTAGCGTACGTGGATACTCGCCGGTAAACTTAATAGACAGCTACACCCCATAGCCCCGACCAAGTGACTGTAGGAGAACCCCGTCGCCAAAAAGCATCCGTTCGGGTGCTCGCGGCAGCGGTGTTCCGCCTTAGTGCACTTCGTCGACGGTATCGGAGGGTGCGGCTGTCTACTGAAGTTTGCGACAAACATTCGTTCTGGATGCCGGGAATCCTGTTGAATTGCCCGACTTTACATTGAAAAGAGTTTTCGATAATGAGACTAAAATGCGGAGTTTATAATTATTAGGCATGCGATGTCTAAGGAATTCATTTGGTTTGGCATGCGATGTCTGAAGAGTTTGCGGATTCCAACTATTGTAGTTTTACACTTTCTTTTCTGCGACCGTAAGTGTAATATGTGATATCGCCGCTTTCGTTGCTATATGTCAACAACAATTGGGATACGCATGTTTACTTACGTTGATGACATGTGATGTTATGTGTTGCTGGATATGTTATATTGGATCGTCGTGTTTAAATAGCCGTGGTTTTTTTTATGTGAGATGAGTGTTTTTCTTTTTCATTCATGTAAAAACTTGTGTGTAATATTCTTTTATTGGGGCACTTCCAGGTTGCGGAAGATGTCACCGTTGATGTATATTATTTACTTTTCCGCATTAGGATAGACCCAAGGAGGGGAGCACAAGTAACCGGGTTCTAGGGTCCAGTGGGAGATCATCTCGAGGAGTCGAGTCCGGGTCTCCTAACCTAGAATTGGTAGGGTTGCTTGCCGCTCTCGTAGGGGTCTAGGGGTGTGGGATTGGCTATTCATCGCGACCGTGGAATCCGTGTTTTATACTGGCTCGTATTAAAAACACGGACGTCCTAGTATATCCAATATTTCATATGATATTTTCTGCTGCGTTATCTGTGATGTGATCATGTGATATGTTCAGATAGATATTATATATAGTATATATGATATATTATATGGACGTTGCTTATGTTTTACACCCGTGCTAGCCCTGCCTCGCTCTGGCGTTAGTTACCTAACCTAACGGTGTAGACGGGACACCGAGGCGAATGCGGATGGCATAAGCGTACGTTATATTTATCTGTGATGTTTAGGTGGACTTATATGATGGGACATTCATTAATGTGATTAATGAAAGAAAATAAACCTAAAAGATGTTGTGGAATCGAATTTCAAAAATAAAACAGGTAGCTACAGTTCTTGCTTTGCATCGCGGTGTTCCTTATAGAACATCATGCACCTTGTTCGATGAAGAAAGGGCCGACGATCCCTTCACTGGGAGTGACCCCTTTAGCGATAACTGGCAGATGCTACAACTCTCGGTTTGTCTTTTGATTGCTTCTATAGTTTCTGTTTTGCACAGTGATATATATGATATATCCCACACCTCATTCGACGAGGAAAGGGCCGACGATCCCTTCGCCGGGAGTGACCCCTTTAGCAAAACTAGAAAAGCCTCAAAAACACTCCATTTAAAAACCATTTGATTCCGCAACGAGATCAAGTTCAAAGCGTTAAAGGTTTTCTTAAAAACCAGCCGCAACCCTCCGTCATTTTAGGAAGTAGAGTACTTAGTATTCGTGCTGTGTTTGTTGACCATAGTCAAGACACAGTGTACGGTAGCTAAGTGATGTCTTCCTACACCGCATATGATGCGATTAGTTAGGACAGTCGCATGACTTTGTTGACCTTAGTTAAGGGTCATGTGGGTGGGTCTAATTAATCACGAAATGACGGGTAGAACTTGACTAGTACTTATGATTTGTTGACCATAGTTAAGGTCATAAGTACTAGGGGTAAAAATCTTCAACGGGAGTTTCAAGTGTTGAAATTTGCAATGAGATTGCATACTTTCTATGTGATAGTTGGATCCCGATACCCACTGCGAGTAATTGTTACTCCTGGGAGATTTTTGCACTTTACAATTAGCCGATCAAGTAGGTGTCTAGAAAGGTGTCAACGGGGTTACGCCTCTGGGAAAATGAGCTTTACTGTAATTAGGTCCGTGCAAAAGCACGGGGAACCTCCCTCAAAGTACCGACACTGGCCTGGCTGAAAGATTGGCGAACTTGTAGAGTGTAATTAATCCCGGCTAGTCTTTCCTTTTAGGGTTTGAAGGAAGATTTGATAAAAACAGTGGGAGCCATCCTGATTAGATAAAATAAATAACCAATCTAATCTTACAAGAGCGCACGCAGAGTGTTTTCTTTTCTCTCTCTCCAAGTAGCAACCATATCACGCCTTAATCAAGATAATAATATGGATGTATTGACCGAACCCGTTTGTTATACTGAGCTGGGGAACGTTGGTCCCGCTCCAACTTATAATTGTTATAAGACAGAGCAGGAAATTGGGGAATACCAGGATTCCCATGCCACCCAAACGAAGAAAGTGCATAAGATGCATCTCCTTCGGGTGCGTTCATTACAAAGAACTGTTTCTCAGTATCCTCTGCGTCTTGGGTATTTGATACCGGATCAGGATCCCAGATATGTAATCTGTTACATAGAGCTACAGATAGGTAGAGAACTGAGAACGGGTGATAAGTTTCATGAGACAGAAAACGGGGCAAGTGTTGCAGCCAAGTATGTTGGTCACTATCACCCTGTATTACAAATACATTGATTCTGAACAAATGCTATTAGATACCGAACCTGATATACAAAATCATATCAGTCTCTTTAGAAGTAAAGAAATGATAAAATTTTGTATTGTTGGATAATGTTTTGAACATTTACTATATCAAAAGTTGATCGGTTCATGCACGTTATCTAAAAGCATTGACGTTCTAAATCAAATTACAGTTCCTAGTATACAGAACACACACAAGAGGAAGAGTTCAGAAATAAACGAATCCTTCTTGAGGCATTGTAGACTAGGTCATATCAATGCGACCCGACTGGCTGAAGTTACATTTTAGATGCATATTTAAATCAGTTTGAATTTACATCTTGTGAAACTTGCCAGTCATGTCACAAAGATTAGATGACCATAGCTCCGTTTACTGGAAACAGAGAAAGAGTTAGTAAACTCTTGGGATTGATACATGATGATGTGTGTAAGGTCTCCTGTCTACACATGCCAGGATCGGTTCTTTGTACTTTATTACATTCTCTGATAGTCTCTCAAGATTCAGCCATATGTTCCTGTTGAAACATAAGTCCGAACTTTTTGAGATATTCACAAAATATAAGTTAGAAGTAGAGAACCAAAATACGGGTATAAGTATTATGTCCTATGATAAGATCAGGGAGGAGAATACTTGTGCATGGCATTCCTGGACTATTCTAAAGGAGAATGAGATTCTCTCTCAGTGTTACTCCTCTGAATGCACCACAGCACAACGGTGTATCGGGGTGGAGCAATCGCACCATATTGGATATAGCGTGCTCTATGATGAGTACTACTGAGTTACCTATTTCCTTTTGGGGTTGTGCACTTGAGAAGCTGCATATCTATTGAATAGGATTCAAATCAAATCAGTGCCTACCACTCCATATAAGATATGGTATGGGAAGAGCCTATCTCTTAAGTAAGTTAAGATTTGGGATTGTCCGGCCTATGTCAAAAGCAAAATCCGGACAAGATCGAGGCAAGGTCAGTTCTGTTGAACTCGAAAGGTTCCAACCATACAAAACTGTAGCTGATTTGACAGAACCAGAGGATTCAATAGTCTCCGACGAACCTCAGCCTCTCCGCCGATCTGGTAGGGTTCCTCATCTGCCAGAGAGATACTTCGGTTTCTCGATGACAGTGGGAGCGAGGAATGCATCATGAGATGATGACCCAACTAGTTTCGAGCAGGCCATCGAGAGTAAGGACTCTGTAAGAATGGCTGGATGCTTAGCGATCTGAGATGGAATCCATGTACACCAACAAAGTATGGACTTTGGATGCTATATCTGTAGGGTTCCTAGGCACTCTAGTGAGGTCTCACAAGGCATCGAACATGCCAATTTCAAAGATTCTAGGTGCCGAGAGACCCGACTACGGATCGTCGGCTAGAAGTTTAGGCGAAAAATGAACTAGTTAACAATTAACTAAGGGAATACGGAAATACAACCTTTGTAGATCCGTTTGTCCACCTCCATAGCTCCGCAATGAGGTCCTCTCCGCTGTCCAAATCAAATCCGGGCTCTAGCGTCGGCTTCATCGGAGAATGGACGGGCTAGGTCGTCGACGACGTGCCGAAGATGATCTACGTCGAAGCATCACTAGATCGAGCTCCACCTTCACCAAGTCTTGAAAACTTGTGAGGGAAACACACTCTACTACTTGGCAAGAGGTAGAGGATGAAGAAATAGAAAGTTGGTAGACTTTAGTTTTGGATTTCTCACTCATTTCATCAATCCACCATTAATGAAGTGAAGGTTTCTTCTTGAGTTCAAGGAAGAAGAAGAAGAATATTATGATAAGATTAATTAGAAAAGAAAAGAAAAACCATCCTTATCATAATTGTAACTATGGTTATGTGTAGAGAATTGACCAAGGTTAAAGGAATGGTTAGGGTTAAGGTTTCATGAAGCTTCCACTAAACAACAAAAAAAGCCACCATTCTTTTCTCCTTTTTCCATCTATTTTCCAAAATGAATAAATAGATAAATAAATGAGAAAAGGAAATCAAACCCTAATCATAAGTTAACCATGGTTTAATTCTTTACACTTAACCAAGTAAACATGTATCATCAAACATGATACAATAAAATGCACAAAAAGTATATCACATATACAACTTGTACATCCAAGTGAGAAAATCCTTCTAAAGTGAACCGATACTAGTTAATGCAAAGTAATATATCAAATATATAATTATACATTAAATCATTAAATCAAACACTTGATTTAATGATCCGGTCATATCACATATAACCGACTAATATCAACAGTAACATCTGATCGAATCAACACTTGATCCGATAACCCGGCTATATCGCATATAACCGATCAATGTCACAAATCGCGAGAATCAAACACAGTATCTTATACTGGTATCATTCTCGGTCCCCGCACATATCTCATATGTGCTCCTATTTCGTTTCGCTTGATCCAGGAAACCTCTGTGTAGGACTCTAAAGACTCGTCAATACGCCGGCAGCAGGTGATGATCATATCAAACACCCACAAGCCGCAAGCGGTCTGCTAAACATAACGGCCACCCGGGTATTGAGCGATCTGAAGATCGACGAGCAAGCCCGCTCACACTCCAGTGAATCCAACCAGTAACACTACCGTACAGTCCGGTCTGATCGTCTGATATGTCGCATATCTTACCTAGGGGTGGTAAACGTCAGACCCCAATAGCTCGATAAGTCGTGTCGATATGAGGTCTATAACAATTCGAGAAACTACTGGTAACACTTACCAGTAAATCTCAGCAACCCTGGCCAGGGATTTCCTGTTATAGCCAATCGAACACAGCGCAACATCAACCCCCTATACCGGGAGAGACGAATCCCCTCCTATCGCTCATTGCCTCCATGTGACTCGGGACTGTACCCAAAAACCACCGTTTTGCACGCCCTCTTGGACGTGGTAAGGTGGAAATCATAGCACAGTGGGAACCACACAAGACTCTATGACGATCTCGGGTCAACAGACTACTCTGTACCAGTGTCACCAGAGAACTGCCATCTGACGTGAGGTATAATACCATCTGGGAGTTCTCGGCGAGTCCGTCCAGTGTACCCAGTCTCTACTGAGCACCCGTATATCATCTCTGATGTCAAACACCGATGGATATGGGATCATCCATCGCCCATCTGTATGGGTCGAGAAGGTATACGCTAGTCTACTCTGGTATATCGATGCCCCGTCTCGATATACCCACGACTAGGGACTGTGAAGGATGTACTTATGGACTACCATGTCCCCACTAGTATGATCCGCATCATAGTCCAGGTAGTCAAGTACACATCCTAAGGGCTTTACCAACATGTAACAGAGAGACAATCAGTATACACGTTAAGGTAAAGAGCAACCAGATAGCATACTATCATGTCAAGCAAGAAAGTCCTCCCTATATATGTCCCAGCATCCACTACAATATACATCCTATGTACAGTAATGGCCTCTAGGGCATACATATAACTAACAATCTCCCACTTGCACTAGGGCCATCTGTAGCAGTGGTTTGAAGTATCTCATACTCAACCATCCCATAAAAGTCTCTCTCTGGGAAAAGGCCTTTCGTGAGTGGATCCGCTGTGTTTGTCCTCTGAGTCTACTCTCCTAACCTCGATCTCCCTGGAGATCAACCATCTCCATGATCAAGTGATACTGCCTTAGAATATGTCTGGATCATTGATGGGACCTGCGTTCCTTGGCATAAGCCACAACTTCATTGTCACACAATGGAAGGAACATAGTTCATCTCATGAACCAATATACACCCAGACTGCCTCTTTGGTAGCATCTTAAGTAGCGATGTATCCTGCCTTTATCGTCTAGTATGTCACGGTATCTAGCTTGGAACTCTTCCAACATACCGTCCCTTTACTGAGGGTAAAGACAATGCCTGTGACTGACATTCAGTCGTCTTTATCATCCTGGAACCCTTCCAGTGATTCTCCCCAGGATCGGTTGATACCGTCTCACTACAACTAGTGAGAGTCCTAACATCCAATTAGATCTATCTCATAGATCTAAAAACCCAGGATTTAGGAGGTATCACTTTGATCCTATATGGAGAATCATTGTGATAAGCGGAGATTGATCGAGCGTAGCATAGGAAACTCCTTCCCTATCAAGAGTATGTCATCCACGTACTCTACGAGGATCGTCACCATACTCCCTACTACCTTCTTGTTTATACAAGGTTCATCTACCATTTTGATGATGTCAACTCTTTGACTAATTCATCAAAACAGATGTTCCAACTCCGCGATGCCTGCTTTATCCTATAAAGCATCTTGCACACGTTTCCGCTGCTCCCACTGTCTACGAAGCCCTCTGGCCGTGTACTTATAGACACACTCTTCTAAAACATCATTTAGAAAAGCAGTCATGACACCCAACCACCAGATATCGTAGTCATGGTATGTAGCCATGACAAGTAGGATCTAGATGGACTTAAGCATAGATCCTTAGAAAAAGTTTCATCATGATCCACACCTGGTCAATGATGCAAACCTTTAACAAGTCTAGCTTTGAAAGTCTCAACTTTTCTATGTACACCAAGTAATCTTCTCAAGATATACTTGCTCCTGATGGGGATTTAACCCTTTAGATATTGCAACCAAAGTCCATACTTTGTTGGTGTACATGGATTCCATCTCAGATCGCTAAACATCCAGCCATTCTTACAGAGTCTTACTCTCGATGGCCAGCTCGAAGCTAGTTGGGTCATCATCTCATAATGCAATCCTCGCTCCCATTGTCATCGAGAAACCGAAGTATCTCTCAGGTGGGTGAGGAACCCTACTAGATCGGCGGAGAGGCTGAGGTTCGTTGATATCTATTGAATCCTTTGGTTCTTTCAAATCATCAGCTGCAGTTTGAATAGCTGGAACCTTTCCAGTTCTACATAACAGATCTTGCCTCGAGCTTGTCCGGATTTTGTTTTTCAGACATAGGCTGGACAACCCCAAATCTTAACCAACTTAAGATATGGGCTCTTCCCTTTCCATATCAAATATGAAGTGGTAGGCAACTGATTTGATTCGAACCTTATTCAATAGGTATGCAGCTTCTCAAGTGCATAACCCCCAAAAGGAAACAGGTAACTCAGTAGTACTCATCATAGAGCACACCTTATCATATAGGGTGTGATTGCTCCGCCCCGATATACCATCGTGCTGTGGTGTATTCGGAGGAGTAATGCTGAGAGAGAATCTCATTCTCCTTTAGAATAGTCCAGGATTTCCGTACTCAAGTATTCTCCTCCTTGATCACATCAAAGGACATAATACTTTTACCCGTATTTTGGTTCTCTACTTCTAAATCATATTCTGTGAATATCTCAAAAGGTTCGGACTTGTGTTTCAACAGGAACATACGTCTGAATCTTGAGAGATTATCAGAGAATGTAACGAAGTACAAAGAACCAGTCCTGGCATATGTAGACAGGGGACTTACATACATCAACATGTATCATCCTAAGAGTTCACTGACTCTTTCTCTGCTTCCAGTAAACAGAGCTATGGTCATCGTATCTTTGTGACATGACTGGCGAGTTTCAGAAGATGTAAATTCAAACTGATTTAAATATGCATCTATTTGTAACTCTAGCTAGTCGGGTCGCATTGATATGACCTAGTCTACAATACCTCAAGAAGAATTCGTTCATTTCTGAACTCTTCCTCTTGTGTGTGTTCCATATACTAAGAACTGTAGTTTGATTTAGAACATCAATGCTTTTAGATAACGTGCCTGAACCGATCAACTTTTGATATAGGAAATGTTCAAAACATTATCCATCAATACAAAATTTTATCGTTTCTTTACTAATAAAGAGACAGATATGATTTTGCATAACAGGTTCGGTATCTAATAACATTCGTTCAGAATCAATGTATTGTAATACAGGGTGACAGTGACCAACAGACTTGGCTGCAACATTTGCCCCGTTTTCTGCCTCATGAAACTTATCACCCGTTCTCAGTTCTCTACCTTTCTGCAGCCCTATGTAACAGATTACATATCTGGGATCCTGATCCGGTATCACATACCCAGGACGTAAAGGATACTGAGAAACAGTTCTCTGTAATGAACACACCCGAAGATGATGCATCAGCATGCACTCTCTTCGTTTGGGCGGCACGGGAATTCTGGTAATCCCCTATTTCCTGCTCTGTCTTATAACAATTATAAGTTGGAGCGGGACCAACGTTCCCCAGCTCAGTATAACAAGCGGGTTCGGTCAAATATCCGTATTATTATCTTGATTAAGGCGTGATATGGTCGCTACCAGGAGAGAGAGAGAAGAAAACACTCAGCGTGCGCTCTTGCAAGAATAGATTGGTTATTATTTTATCTAATCAGGATGGCTCCCACTGCTTTTTATCAAATCTTCCTTCAAACCCTAAAAGGAAAGACTAGCCGGGATTAATTACACACTACAAGTTCACCAATCTTTCAGCCAGGCCAGTGTCGGTACTTTGAGGGAGGTCCCCCCGTGCTTTCGCACGAACCTAATTAATGTAAACCTCATTTTCCCAGAGGCGTAACCTCGTTGACACCTTTCTAGACACCTACTTGATCGGCTAATTGTAATGTATAAAACTCTCCCAGGAGTAACAATTACTCGCAGCGGGTATCGGGATCCAACTATCTCATAGAAGGTATGCAATCTCATTGCAAATTTCAACACTTGAAATTCTCGATAATATTTTGCCCCTAGCGTCCTATGACCTTAACGCAGGCTAACAAACCATAGTCCGCTAGTCAAGTTCAACCCGTCATTTCCTGATTGAATTAAACCCACCCGCACGACCCTTGACGCAGGCCAACAAAGTCGCACGACTACCCTAATCCAATCACATCATATGCTTATGCAGATAAGCACCAGTTAGCTACCGCACACTACGCCTTGACGCAGGCCAACAAACGTAGCACGAATACTAACTACTACTTATCTGAAATGACGGAGGGCTACGACAGGTTTTTCTGAAAACCCATTGCGTAATGAACTTGATATCGTTGTAGGATCGAATGAATTTTAAAATGGAGTGCTTTTGAGGCTTTTCTAGTTTTGCTAAAGGAGTCACTCCCGGTGAAGGGATCGTCGGTCCTTTCCTCGTCGAATGAGGTGCGAGATATATCGTATATATCACTGTGCAAAGCAAAAACTCTTAAAAGCAATCAAAAAACAAACCGAGTGTGTAGCATCTGCCAGTTATTGCTAAAGGAGTCACTCCCGGTGAAAGGATCTCGGTCCTTTCCTCATCGAATAAGGTGCAGGATATATCACATATACCGCTGTGCAAAGCAAGAACTGTAGCTACCTGTTTTATTTTGAAATTCGATTCTACAACATCTTAGGTTTCTTTTATTTCATTAATCTCATTAATGAAGTCCCATCATTAAAGTACCTAAACATCACAGATAGATATGACGTACACTTATGCCATCCGCATTCGCCTCGATGTCCCCTCGTGCACCGTTAGGTTAGGTGACTAACGACAGAGCAGGGCAGGGCTAGCGCGGGTGTAAAACATAAGTAACATCTATATAATATATCATATATACTATATACTATATCCATCACAGAAACACAACACAGATATCGCAGCAGAAGAAACATATGAAATATTGGATATACTAGGACGTCCGTGTTTTCAATACGAGCCAGTATAAAACACGGATTCCACGGTCGTGATGAATAGCCAAACCCACACCCCTAGACCCCTACGAGAGCGGCAAGCAACCCTACCTGTTCTAGAGTTAGGAGACCCGGACTCGACTCCTCGAGTTGGTCTCCCACTGGACTCCAGAACCCGGTTACTTGTGCCCTCCTCCTTGGGTCTATCCTAGTGCGGAAAAGTAAATAATATACAAGAGGTGACAACTTCCGCAACCTGGAAGTGCCCCAAATAAAAGAATATTACATACAGATTTTTTTACATGAATGAAAATGAAAAACACTCATCTCACATAAAAACCCCCGGCTATTCAATCACGACGATCCAATATAATATATCCAGCAACACATAACATCACATGTCATCAACGTAAGTAAATATGCGCATCCCAATTGTCGTTGACATATAGCAACGAAACCGGCGATATCACATATTACACTTACGGTCACAGAAAAGAAAGTGTAAAACTACAACAGTTGGAATTCGCAACCTCCATAGACATCGCATGCCTAATCAAATGAAATTCTTAGACATCGCATGCCTAACAATTATAAACCTCGCATTTTAGTCTCATTATCGAAAACACTTTTCAACATCAAGTCGGGTAATTCAACAAGATTCCCGACATCCTGATCGAATGCTCGTCGCAAACTTCAGTAGACGGCCGCACCCCCGATACCGTCGACGAAGTGCACCAAGGCGGAACACCGCTGCCGCGAGCACCCGAACGGATGCTTTCGGTGACGGGGTTCTTCTACAGTCACTTGGTCGGGGCTATGGAGTGAGGCTGTCTATTAAGTTTACCCGGCGAGTATCCGCGTACGCTACGTGATTGCAACGGACTTTTGATCACATCAAAATTCTGTGGCAACCGATCAAGTGAGACTAAACTGCTACGTTTATAACATTCATTTGGTTATCTCATAACTACTTGTGAATTCCAATTATTGTATCCCATTCCGGATAAATAGAAAATGTCAAACTTTCCGATCGAACAATCGAACACCCAAGTTTTCCCAATACAGATCAACACATGAAATAAGTCTAACAACATTCAGTTCGTGCCTCAGTAGCAACGGTCCAGCCGTAGAAGGGTCAAGCCAACGCCTCACATGTGGCACGCCGTACTGCCCCAAACCCGAAGGTTCAAAAGGGCAGTTCAAGACGGTCACATAATCGAGTTAAGGTTTGTTGTCTTCTAGAGGGTCCATCGCGTTACTTGCACTACTTAGAACGTCGTTAAACTTCGGAAAAATCCAACACTTGGAAATTTCCCGACAGGGGAAAAATTGGGTATTTATATCCGGTCGAACTTTTTAACATAATCAAAAAATTATCCGGAAAGCCAAATAGACAAAATTTGATACCCCGATCGAAACACCGAATCCCCAAAACAACTCCAGAAAATTCAACTCTAGAATAAATTTTAAAAATACCCAGAAAATCCAGCATAAAATAATAGGAGTTACTGTGCAAACAGTGTACGATGACGTCATCATTCCGCAGCGGAACCGCCGCAGAAAGCAGGCTTCTGCCGCTGTTCCGCCGCGGTTTGTACTGTTCATCGAAAAAATTTTGCATCATAATTCTTATTTTTCCCTGCTGAATTTTTTAGCAATTTTTAATTTGAAAAAATCCACGTTTTCAGAAAACGTCCAGAGAGCATTTTCCGGTTGGGGTTTCGGGTCGTTCGGACTTCAAAATCCGTCTAGACTTCGCCTAAGGCTCTAGCTAGTCTCTGATACCACTGTAGGGTTCATAGGCACTCTAGTGAGGTCTCACAAGGCATCGAACATGCCAATTTCAAAGATTCTAGGTGCCGAGAGACCCGACTACGGATCGTCGGCTAGAAGTTTAGGCGAAAAATGAACTAGTTAACAATTAACTAAGGGAATACGGAAATACATCCTTTGTAGATCCGTTTGTCCACCTCCATAGCTCCGCAATGAGGTCCTCTCCGCTGTCCAAATCAAATCCGGGCTCTAGCGTCGGCTTCATCGGAGAATGGACGGGCTAGGTCGTCGACGACGTGTCGAAGATGATCTACGTCGAAGCATCACTAGATCGAGCTCCACCTTCACCAAGTCTTGAAAACTTGTGAGGGAAACATACTCTACTACTTGGCAAGAGATAGAGGATGAAGAAATAGGAAGTGGGTAGACTTTAGTTTTGGATTTCTCACTCATTTCATCAATCCACCATTGATGAAGTGAAGGTTTCTTCTTGAGTTCAAGGAAGAAGAAGAAGAATATTATGATAAGATTAATTAGAAAAGAAAAGAAAAACCATCCTTATCATAATTGTAACTATGGTTATGTGTAGAGAATTGACCAAGGTTAAAGGAATGGTTAGGGTTAAGGTTTCATGAAGCTTCCACTAAACAACAAAAAAAGCCACCATTCTTTTCTCCTTTTTCCATCTATTTTCCAAAATGAATAAATAGATAAATAAATGAGAAAAGAAAATCAAACCCTAATCATAAGTTTAACCATGGTTTAATTCTTTACACTTAACCAAGTAAACATGTATCATCAAACATGATACAATAAAATGCACAAAAAGTATATCACATATACAACTTGTACATCCAAGTGAGAAAATCCTTCTAAAGTGAACCGATACTAGTTAATGCAAAGTAATATATCAAATATATAATTATACATTAAATCATTAAATCAAACACTTGATTTAATGATCCGGTCATATCACATATAACCGACTAATATCAACAGTAACATCTGATCGAATCAACACTTGATCCGATAACCCGGCTATATCGCATATAACCGATCAATGTCACAAATCGCGAGAATCAAACACAGTATCTTATACTGGTATCATTCTCGGTCCAGCACATATCTCATATGCGCTCCTATTTCGTTTCGCTTGATCCAGGAAACCTCTGTGTAGGACTCTAAAGACTCGTCAATACGCCGGCAGCAGGTGATGATCATATCAAACACCCACAAGCCGCAAGCGGTCTGCTAAACATAACGGCCACCCGGGTATTGAGCGATCTGAAGATCGACGAGCAAGCCCGCTCACACTCCAGTGAATCCAACCAGTAACACTACCGTACAGTCCGGTCTGATCGTCTGATATGTCGCATATCTTACCTAGGGGTGGTAAACGTCAGACCCCAATAGCTCGATAAGTCGTGTCGATATGAGGTCTATAACAATTCGAGAAACTACTGGTAACACTTACCAGTAAATCTCAGCAACCCTGGCCAGGGATTTCCTGTTATAGCCAATCGAACACAGCGCAACATCAACCCCCTATACCGGGAGAGACGAATCCCCTCCTATCGCTCATTGCCTCCATGTGACTCGGGACTGTACCCAAAAACCACCGTTTTGCACGCCCTCTTGGACGTGGTAAGGTGGAAATCATAGCACAGTGGGAACCACACAAGACTCTATGACGATCTCGGGTCAACAGACTACTCTGTACCAGTGTCACCAGAGAACTGCCATCTGACGTGAGGTATAATACCATCTGGGAGTTCTCGGCGAGTCCGTCCAGTGTACCCAGTCTCCACTGAGCACCCGTATATCATCTCTGATGTCAAACACCGATGGATATAGGATCATCCATCGCCCATCTGTATGGGTCGAGAAGGTATACGCTAGTCTACTCTGGTATATCGATGCCCCGTCTCGATATACCCACGACTAGGGACTGTGAAGGATGTACTTATGGACTACAATGTCCCCACTAGTATGATCCGCATCATAGTCCAGGTAGTCAAGTACACATCCTAAGGGCTTTACCAACATGTAACAGAGAGACAATCAGTATACACGTTAAGGTAAAGAGCAACCAGATAGCATACTATCATGTCGAGCAAGAAAGTCCTCCCTATATATGTCCCAGCATCCACTACAATATACATCCTATGTACAGTAATGGCCTCTAGGGCATACATATAACTAACAATATCTGAAGGGTTAAATCCCCATCAGGAGCAAGTATATCTTGAGAAGATTACTTGGTGTAGATGGAAAAGTTGAGACTTTCAAAGCTAGACTTGTTAAAGGTTTTCGTCATCGACCAGGCGTGGATAATGATGAAACCTTTTCCAGTAGCTATGCTTAAGTCCATCCGGATCCTACTTAACATTGCTGCATACCATGACTACGATATCTGGTGGTTGGGTGCCATGACTGTTTTTCTAAAATATGATTTAGAAGAGAACGTCTATAAGAACACAGCCAGAGGGCTTCGTAAACAGTGGGAGCAGCAGAAACATGTGCAAGTTGCTTTACATAATAAAGCAGGCATCGCGAAGTTGGAACGTCTGTTTTGATTTGATAGTCAAAGTGTTTGACTTCATCAAAATGGTAGATGAACCTTGTATATACAAAAAGGTAGTAGGGAGTATGGTGGTGATCCTCGTAGAGTACGTAGATGACATACTCTTAATAGGAAAAGAGTTTCTTATGCTACGAACGGTCAATCTCCTCTTATCACAAGGATTCTCCAAATAGGATAAAGGTGAATCACTGGAAAGGTTCCAGGGTGATAAGGACGACTGAATGTCAGTCGCAGGCATTGTCTTTACCCTCAGTAGAGGGACGGTATGTTGGAAGAGTTCCAAGCTAGATACCGTGGCAAACTAGATGATAAAAGCTGGTAACATCGCTATTAAAGATACTACCAAAGAGGCAGTTTGGGTGTATATTGGTTCATAAGATGAACTAGGTTCCTACCATTGTATGACAATGGAAGTGTGACTTTGGCCCAAGAACCCTGGTCCCATCAATGACCCAGACATATTCTAAGGCAGCATCACCTGATCATGGAGATAGATGATCTCCAGGGTGATCGAGGTTAGGAGAGTAGACTCAGAGGACAACACGGCGGATCCACTCACAAAGGCTTTTTCCCAGAGAGAGACTCATATGGGATGGTTGAGTATGTGATACTACAACCACTGCTACAGATGGTCCTAGTGCAAGTGGGAGATTGTTAGTTATATGTATGCCCTAGTGGCCATTACTGTGCATTGGATGTATATTGTAATGGATGCCGGGACATATATAGGTAGGAGTTTCTTGCTCGACATGATAGTACGCTATCTGGTTGCTCTTTATCTTAACATGTATACTTTCTGTCTCTCTGTTACATGTTGATAAAGCTCTTAGGATGAGTACTCGACTTCCAGGACTATGATGTAGATCATACTAGTAGGGCCTGGATAGTCCATGAGTACATCCTTCAATGTTCCTAGTCGTGGGAATATCGAGACGGGGCATCGATATTCCAGAGTAGACTAGCGCATATCTTCTCGACCCATGTGATGGGCGATGGATGATCCCATATCCATTAGTGTTTGACATCAGAGATGGTATGCGGGTGCTCAGTGGAGACTGGGTACACTGAACGGACTCGCCGAGAACTCCCAGATGGTATTATACCTCACGTCAGATGGCAGTTCTCTGGTGACACTGGTACAGCTTAGTCTGTTGACCCGAGATCGTCATAGAGTCTTGTGTGTCTCCCACTGTGCTTTGATTTCCACCCTACCACGGCTCTACTGAGTCATGCAAACAGGTGGTTTTAAGGTACAGTCCCGATTCACATGGAGGCAATGAGCGATAGGAAGGGATTCGTCTCTCCCGGTATTGGGGGTTGATGTTGCGCTATGCACGACTGGCCATAACTGGAAATCCCTGGCCAGGGTTGCAGTGATCTAATGGTAAGTGTTATCATTAGTTTCATGCTATATTATGGACCTTATATCGGCATGACTTATCAAGCACTGAGGTTTGACGTTTACCACCCCTAGGCGAGATATGCGACATATCAGATGAACAGACCTGACTGTACGGTAAGTGTTACTGGTTGGATTCACAGGAGTATGAGCGGGCTTGCTCGTCGATCTTCTGATCGCTCAATACCCGGGTGGCCGTTACGTTTAGCAGACCGCTTGCGGCTTGTGGGTGTTTGATATGATCATCACCTACTGCTAGCGTATTGACGAGTCTTTAGAGTCCTACACAGAGGTTTCCTGGCTCAAGCGAAACGAAATAGGAGCGCATATGAGATATGTGCGGGACCAAGAATAATGCGTGTATGTGATACCGTATTCTATTCTCGCGATGAATGTATCGATTGGTTGTATGCGATATAACCTAGTTATCGAATCGAGGATTGATTCGATAAGACGATACATCGGATATTAGTCGGTCATATGCGATATGAACGGATCGTTAAATCAAGTGTTGATTTAATGATTTAATATATAATTATATATTTGATATATTATTTTGCATTAACTAGTATTTGTTCACTTAAGACGGATTTTCTCTCTTGATGTGCACATTGTGTATATGATATAGTTTTGTGCACTAGTTTGTATCATGTTTGATGATACATGCAAACTTGGGTGTGTGTGTGTGCTTTAAACTATGATTAGGTTAATGGTTAGGGTTTGTTTTATTTATTTATTTATTTATTTATTCATTTTTGGAAAGGATAAAATGGTGGTTTTCTTTTCTTTCTTTGCTTGAAGCTTCTTGAAGCTTCAAAGCATCTTTGAAAGTCTACCATTTTGTCTTTATCCCTTAACCTAACCATTCAACTAAACTATAGTTTATTCTCTACACTAAACCATGGTTGCTAAAATGATAAGAATCACTTTATTTTCTTTTATTGATAATTCTTATCATATTCTTTTTCTTCTTCTTCTTCTTCTTCTTCAAGAAGAAGAAACCATTCTAGCATCAATGGTGCCTTGAGAAAAAGAGTGAGAAAACCAATTCTAAAGTGAACCCACTTCCTATTTCTTCATCCTCTACCACTTGCCATGTAGTATAGGGTGTTTTCTTCACAAGTTTCATGACTTGGTGAAGTTGGAGCTTGATCTTGAGTTGCCTCGACGTAGATCATCTTCGGCATCGAAGTCGACGACCTAGCCCGATCATTTTTTCGTCGAAACCATCGCTAGAGTCCGGGATCTGATGATCGCAGCGGAGGGACGTCATCACGGATATAAGAAAGTGGAGGACCGGATCTACAAAGGTTGTAGTCACTTTCCTTTTTAGTTAAAGTTGTTAACTTGCATTCTTTCGCCTTACCTCTAGTCAACGATCCGTAATAGGGTTTCTCGGCACATAGAAAATTTTGAATTGGCCATGTTTGATCTGTTGTGAAACCTCATGGGTGTTCCTAGGAACCTTACAACAGGTACCTTGCCAGTTTGTTCTTTCGACGAACGGGTATTATTCGACCCAGGTTCCACACATTCGTACGTATCTACACACTTTGCACCGATGTTGGGCAGTGAGTCGTCGTCGTTAGATCAGCCGCTTGTTGTTATTACCCCGGTAAGCGAGTCGTTTGTCGCTCGTTTTGTGTTTCGATTGTGTTCCGTTCGTATCGGGGAGACGGATTCATCGGTTGATTTGATTCTCCTCGATATGTTGGACTTTGATGTGCTTCTGGGCATGGATTGGCTATCCACTTATTACGCTTCTGTGGACTGCCGTGAGAAGGCAGTCAGATTTAGCTTTTCGGGAGAGCCAGTCCTTGTTATTCAGGGAGACCGCAGCGTCACCCTTCCCAGCTTGATTTCGTCTCTTCACGCTGGTCAGCTCTTGCGGAAGGGATGTCAGGGATTCTTAGCGTATATTTATGATACTCGAGCTGCAGAGGTTCCGTTGGACCGGATCCCGATTGTTTGTGAGTTCCCTGATGTTTTCCCTGATGAGCTGCCTGGGCTACCGCCTGAGCGCGATGATGAGTTCTGCATCGATTTGATTCCCGGCTCGGGGCCTATTTCTATACCGCCTTATCGGATGGCCCCGGCAGAGCTTAGAGAGCTGAAGGATCAGTTGCAGGATTTGTTAGATAAAGGGCTTATTCGACCGAGTGTTTCTCCGTGGGGTGCTCTGGTCCTGTTTGTCAAGAAGAAGGATGGAAGTTTGCGCTTATGTATCGACTATCGCCAGCTGAACAAGGTTACCGTACGAAACCGGTATCCCTTACCACGTATCGACGATTTGTTCGACCATCTTCAGGGTGCGGGGTATTTTTCGAGGATCGGCTTGCGATCGGGATGTTATCGGGGTAACATCAGCTGCGAGTTCGACAGGAGGATATACCGAAGACAGCTTTCCGTACGCGCTATGGCCACTATGAGTTTCTGGTGATGTCGTTCGGACTCACCAACGCCCCAGCTGCATTCATGGATTTGATGAACCGTACATTCAGGTCGTATCTTGACTTGTTCATCATCGTGTTTATTGACGATATCTCGGTGTACTCCCGGAGCAGAGAGGAGCACGAGCAGCACTTGCGGATTACGTTGCAGACTTTGAGGGAGCATCAGCTTTTCGCAAAATTTTCCAAGTGTGCATTCTGGTTGGACAGCGTCGGATTCTTGGGTCACGTGATTACGAGAGATGGCATATGTGTGGACCCGAAGAAGATTGAGGCCGTTCAGCAGTGGCCCAGACCGACATCAGTTACGGAGATCCGCAGTTTCTTAGGCCTGGCTGGCTACTACAGGCGATTCGTTCAGGATTTCTCCCGTATTGCTGCACCTTTGACCGGATTGACCCGGAAGGGAGTTCCTTTCGTTTGGACGGAGGGGTGCGAGCACAGTTTTCAGCAGCTACGGACTTGTTTGACTACGGCGCCGGTATTATCTTTGCCTTCAGGATCAAGCGGATTCGTGGTTTATTGTGACGCTTCACGAGTGGGGCTAGAGTGCGTATTGATGCAGCAGGACAGGGTGATCACGTATGCTTCGCGGCAGTTGAAGAAACATGAACAGAACTACCCCACTCACGATTTGGAGATGGCTGTAGTGGTCTTTGCACTTAAGATCTGGCGACATTACCTATACGGCGAGTCGTTTCAGATATTCACTGATCACAAGAGCTTAAAGTATATATTTCAGCAGCGAGACCTGAATCTCAGATAGCGCCATTGGATGGAACTAGTAAAGGATTACGATTGCGAGATTTTGTATCACCCGGGCAAGGCTAATGTAGTGGCGAATGCTTTGAGCAGGAGGCCCGGGGGTAGTCTATCTTGTTTGCGCGCAGTACAGAGATAGTCGTCGGCAGATTAGCAGATTTTATGCAACAGCCGGGTTGAGTTCGAGTTCACTCCGACAGGGGGACAGCTTGCGCATGTTCGTGCACGTCCGCAGTTACTTGACTGTATTCGAGAGGCACAGCCCAGCGATGACCGTCTTTCAGAGATCATGGAGCAGATTAGACAGGGCAGAGATTCCGAGTTCGTGATCGATGATTAGGGAGTACTGCGATTTGGGACTCGACTGTGCGTACCAGATTCTGAGGGACTGCGGCGTGAGATTCTTGAGGAGGCGCATAGATCGACATACAGCGTTCATCCGGGTTCCACCAAGATGTACCACGATTTGCGAGATGTTTACTGGTGGGACGGGATGAAGAGGGACGTCACAGACTTCGTATCGAGATGCCTGACTTGTCAGCAAGTCAAGACCGAGCACCAGAGGCCAGCAGGAGAGTTGCAGCCTTTGCCCATTCCGGAGTGGAAATGGGAGAAGATTTCGATGGACTTTGTGGTGGGTCTACCCAGGACCGGTCGAGGGTACGACTCCATT
This sequence comes from Agapanthus africanus, assembly GCA_030015575.1. Lineage (NCBI taxonomy): Eukaryota > Viridiplantae > Streptophyta > Magnoliopsida > Asparagales > Amaryllidaceae > Agapanthus > Agapanthus africanus. The sequence goes on from JASDDO010000029.1 coordinate 296,224,406, forward strand.
TGGGTGATCGTGGATCGATTGACAAAAGCAGATCACTTCCTGCCAGTGAAGACCACTTTCGGTTTTGCTCAGTATGCCCAGATTTACATCGACGAGATTGTACGAATGCATGGAGTCCCGACGTGTATCGTGTCCGACAGATTCATACATATGTGAACCCATTCTATAGGACACCTGCACCATTACCAGGTTTTTTTTATGCAGCACGAGCACTATTCATGCGTACACACACGCCCTGGTAATTTCCATGACATGACACTAGGTAACTTATAATCTAGAATAGTGTCACCATATTTGATACTTAAACCTGTACTATTGCAATAAATCCTTAAAATAACATTGTAGAATTGCTATTCATGTGCATGTATACCATTACATCAATTGTTCATGCCTGGTTTATTAATCATACATTGCAACTTGGTTATTGATACCATATGCATTCATTATCATTAACATATGCACTTATGATGATTTCTTGAGATTTATGATATTTCTGGATTTCGGGGAAAGCCGCAAAATTTACAACTTATGATCTTTTAAGATATAAAAAGTTACGATTTTCTAGTGATGTAAAGTGTCGTCCACCATGAGTTTGCTTTGGTTTTCGAGATCCGTGTCGAGGAGTGGAGGAACCGTCACGGGTACATGGTGGGCCCGGTAAGGTACCTCGGGGCAAGAGGATCGTGTTGTTGACGTTGAGCCTGGCAGGGGATGGATTACCTACCGGTGACTTCATTTGGTATGGCGGATATCCAGAGGATACCGACCGTGGCCGCGAGATGATGAGATATTGATATTTGAGATTGGTCAGCCGGACGGCTGAGGCCAGAGATACTATGATACGGATACATGAGATTGAGACAGTTTTGAGGTGTCGATACTGGACACAGATTCTTGTTGATTCTATTGGTATTGTGCTGATATTTCAAAAGAGATTCCTAAAGGAAAAATATGATTTCTTATACTTACACATTTAGATCACGAGTTGATTCATATTGCATATATACCTGCTAGTACATTCATGTTGCATACATACCTGCTAGTATATCATGCCATACCTGTATTATAGATGCTAGGATGCTTCTGTGCATGCTTGCGATAGCCTATATAGATGTTATTTATTACTCACGAGTTGGCAACTCACCCCCGTTGTGCCACAGCCTTTTGCAGGTCCGCTCCGTCAGTACAGTAGCGGTGGGCGCACTTGCTTCTTTTGCCTCTTTTGCCTGGACTCGAGGCTTTTGCTCGTAGGTGGGTTGTATTATTATTTTGTACCACCTTGTATATTATTTGTATCTAGAGTACTCCATCTGCTGTATCTACCAGTATTGTTGTATATTGACCTAGAGACGGGACTGTGAGATTTGTGGGCTTTTTATGCTGTATTTTGGGGCCGAGCTCACTTGAGCCGACATATTGCTTCTTACTTATGCCTTTTTTATGCTTATTTTGCATATTGCTGATTTATATTGCGTGGTATTTGTAACCGTCTTGTGGCGAAGAGCTAGCTCCCGCTTGGGGATGCCCTTTTTGTTGTATTTATATATATTCTTGTTGTACCCATTTTGGGGGCCAGTATTTACAAAGGAGACTCTGCCGAAATTTTCGGAAAAATTGATATTGTTTTTAAAAAGGCTTGATATGATTCATTTGATAAACTCGCTTTCAATTGATTGGTTTTCCTTCACTTTTTTGCTTATTTGGTTTTGATTTCTGGGCTTTGGCTTACTTATGTTATGGACGCCTTGAGTCGTTTCGTAACTTAAGTGCCAGTCACGTTCCGTATCCTGCGGGTCGTGACAATATATATATATATATATATATATATATATATATTAATGGAGTGGGACGCTAATATATATGTATTGATTCATGCAGTTATACTTATTCATTACTTGATGTTTTCTGGATTTGAGGACCGTGGTTGTTTCATGAAATTATGCATTATTTGAAAAACCTGGTTCCTCTTGATATGATATTTTAGCAGCCACCTTGAGTTTTATCGGTTATGATATATATATACTCCATGCGAGGAGCGTCGTGGGCCGTGTGAGGGTACATGGTGGGGACCGGTACGGTTCCCCTCAGCAAGACGATTGACGGTCTATGCCGATTGAGCCTGGAAGGTGGGCAAGTACCTACCGGTGACAGTACCTATAACTCGGCGGTTATCGTAGGGATACCGACGGGAGTCATGTACGTATGGATACGTCGAGGACGAGGGTCAGAGCTAGGCACTCAGGCTTTTCGGTATAGCGTATGATACGTACCTATCAGGGGGCCAGTCGTGGTGACAGCACCTGATAGATCAGTATTTCGGTGTCGATGCTTGACACTTGTTTCATGATGTTTTGGGTGTCGATGTTAGATACTCACCTTATATGAAACTTACTTGATACTGATATTGTACACACAGGATATGTGGGATATACAGGATATATGGGATATACTGATATTGTACACACAGGATATGTGGGATATACTGATATTGTACATACATGATATGTGAGATCTACTTGATATGGTACATTCGGGGTATATAAGATATACTTGATGTTGGACATTCAGGATATATAAGATTTATATGATATGAGAGCCAATTTAGAGGCTGATTTGTGGAAAATGGGATTTGGATTGTTTTGTTGGATTTTGGTCCTACCACGAGGTTAGGATTTCCATGGAAATGACATGTTTTATTTCATACTCCACATTTATTGTTTATGCACTGTTTCATGTATTGGCAATACCTGATAGAGTACTTTCCATGACTGTTGCATTTACATACCATTATTTGCATTGCTTCATGTATTAGTTGTACCTGATAGAGTACCTTACATGATTATTGCATACAGATTGTCATATTATTGCTTCATGTATTAGTAGTACCTGCTAGTGTACCTTTCATGACTGATGCATTACATATGATCATTTATTGCTGATAGTTTGCAGATGTTAGATTCGCGTTGTACATGCATACTTGCAATTACCTGCATATGTTATTTTACTATTCACGAGTTGGCAACTCACCCCCATTGTGCCACAGTGTTTTGCAGGTGTTACTCAGGATAGTCAGAGGCAGGGCTATTTTCATCCATCGTATCATCTTTTGTTGCGGATACCGCTTCGCCTGACAGTGTGCAGATTTGCTTAGGTAGGTTTTGCGGTTATCCGATGTTGCCTGTTGTATATTCGTTGTATCATGTACTCTCCATCTACCATTATCTTGTATGACTTAGAGACTTGATGTGAGGAAGATATTGTATATTATTTGGTGACTTGGAGGTTTTTATGCAGTTTTAGTTATATCGTCTCTTTCTTCGCTACGGCGTCGTATATCTGTTGTGGTGATTGTTTTCCGCCGTTGGGCATGGATTTTGCTCCCGTTTGGGATGCTTTTACTTATATTATGTTGTACCCATTTTGGGGGGCTTGTTTTACAAAGGAGGTGCTGCCAAAATTTTAAAGAATAAAAGTTGGACTTTAAAGAATTTGGTTTGAGATTTCAAAAGTTTTATCAATGTTCTTATTTCTTACTACTTTTGATGGTTTAGATTGCTGGGTTTTCGGCTTACTTAAATTGCGTTACGCCTGTAGACGTTGCGTAGTTTAAGGGCCATCACGTGCCATTTTCGGGTCGTGAAAAAGTTGGTATCAAAGCGCTAGGTTTTACCTTTCGGAGTGTAGGATGACCTTGGTATGATAGAGTATATAGCTTAAGCAGAGTAACGTAGTGTGTGTATGTCCGCGGCATACTCACGATCACGGTACTCCGCCTAAAGTGACCTAAGTATAAATTGTTTGAAATTCCTTCCTTGATGATACATATCCTTGTGATTCGATTTCCGTGTTCATATCGAATCCTTCTTCCATTTATAGCCTTTGCCGCCAATGGCTATGAGGACTCAGAGTGATGCAGCGAGAGCCGAGATCAGAGTTGACTCGTGTGGGACGAGGACTGACCAGGATGGCACGCTCGTTGCACTGGAGCAGATGGATCTGCCATCAATAGATCATATTGATAGGCTTGTGGCAGAAATGCAGGACTTGCGCCAGACGATGAGTATTTTGGTTGAGGCCATTCGAGCGCAGCGACAGGAGGTTGCTACCCCTGTTACCCAGTTGCTCCTTGCAGTCAGCACTCAGCCTTGTGTTACTTATACAGCACCAATGGACGCGGCCCGTTTTGACGAGGAGCGTCTTTCCGAGACTTTAAGAGTTCCGGAACAGAGGAGGGCTCGTATAGGTGTACCAGCCCAGAGACAGAGGTTTAGGCGTCGAAACAAATTTCGTGACCGTCGCGGGAGTAGCAGAGGCTTGGGACAAAGACAGTCGTTCAGCTCTCATCCCCAGGAGGGTCAGCAGCCATTGTATGGATGTTTTCGATGCGGGAGCCTTTGTCACCTCATCAGAGATTGTTCCTTAGCACCGCGTCTGACTCGTGTTCGGAGAGGTCGTGGGCGGAGGATTCTCTCAGAGGGGTCAGTTTGGCAGAGGAGGAGTTCAGCCAGTTGCGGGTAGGGGGCAGACATGAGAATTTGCTTCTACTCATCGGGACGCATGGGCGTCCAATGCAGAGTTTTCAGGTATTCTTAATTTGTATGTTCTTTTGATTCATAGGTTGGTTTTGTTCGGGATCTATGCACTTGTTGTTTTACACACTTTGTGCCTTGGTTGGGCTGAGCGTTGTGTATGCTAGATCAGGCGTTATTGTGTTAACTTCTGTCAGCGATTCTTTTGTTGCGCGACACGTGTTTCAGTCGTGTGCCAATCGGTTAGGAGATAGTCATTCGTCCGTCGTTGTGATCCTTCTAAAGATGTTGGATTTGACGTTCTCCGGGTCATGGACTGGTTAGCTACGTGCTAGGCGTCTGTGGACTGCCGCGAGAAAACAGTTAGGTTTTGTTTTCCCAGCAAGTCAGTTCTCGTTGTGCAGAGGGACAGTGGTACCACCTCTTACAGCTTGAATTCAGCCTTTTTTCGCTAGTCGGCTTTTGAGGAGAGGATGTCGAGGATTCTTGGCTTTCATTTATGATACCGGAGCCATAGTGGGTTGGTTGGACTGGGTTCCTTTCGTGCGAGAGTTTTCCGACGTTGTTCCAGATGAGCCGGCAGAGCTTAGGGAGCTTAAGGATCAACTGCAGAGTTGTTTGTTGGGGGACTTGTGCGTCCGAGTGTTTCGCTTTAGGGAGCTCATTTTCTGTTCATCAGGGAGAAGACGGCAGTTAGAGGTTGTGTGTTGATGGATCGTCAATTGAACCGGCATACGGTGCGGATAGGTATCCTTTACCTCGCATTGACGATTTGTTCGACTTGCTCCAGAGTGCGAGGCATTTTTCTAAGTTGTTTGAGATCAGGTCATCATTATTGCGGGTTCGGAATAATGACATTTCGAAGACTGCCTTATGCGTGCTACGGCCTTTGTGTGTTTTACTGATGTCATTGGTTCGTGTATGTGATGAACCAGATTTCTTCAGGCCATCCCTGGACTAGTTTATTATTGTGTCATTGATGACATCCTGATCTTTTCCAATGAGTCGTGAGGAACGTGAGCAGCACTTGAGGATTTGTTTTGCAGACATTGGGAGAGCACCAGCTGTTTGCTAAATTCTCGGAGTGTTCCTTCAGGCTTGATTGTGTTGACTCCTAGGTCTAGTAGTTACGGGAGATGGTTTTCGTATGGACCCGAGGAGGATCGAGGCCATATAGCTTTGGCCCATACTTATATCCGAGACAGAGGACCGCAGATTTAGGCTTAGCAGGTTTTTACCGCCGTTCTGTGCAGGATTGCTTGAGTATCGCTGCACCGTTGATTGAACTGACTGGGAAGGAGGTTCTTTTTCGGTGGACTGAGGCATGTGTGCGGAGTTTTCAGCAGTTGGAGATTCGGTTGACAACTGCACCAATTCTTTCTTGTTTTCTGGTTCGGGCGACTTTGTTGTTTAACTGTGATGTTTCGCGGGTGGGGTTCGATTTTGCGTTGATGTGGCACTATAGAGTTATTACTTTTGCTTCCCGACAGTTGGAGGAAGTACGAGCAGGATATCCCACTCATGATCTGGAGAAGGCCGCGGTGGTCATGCGTTGGAGATTTGGAGACACTACTTGTTCGGAGAGTCGTGTCAGATTTTCACGGACCACCAGAGCTTAACGTACATCTTCCTGCAGCGGGTTTTGATTGTTAAGACAGCGCCGTTGGACGGAGCTTGTAGAGGATTGTGTTTTGTGAGATCCTTTGGTTACCCGTGGCAAGGCGATTGTAGTAGCTGATGCTTGTTTCGTAGGCCTGGGGATAGCTTGTTCCAGTTGTGCGCAGTTCAGAGATAGTCTTCTGCAGATTTACAGTTCTTGTGTGATCGTGGAGTATAGCTAGGTTTGCCTCTACTGAAGGGACAGCTTGCTCATGTCCGCGCCCGACCACTTTTCCTTAATCGTTTTCGTGAGGCACAGCCCACCGATACTTGTTCGTCAGAGATTCTTAAGCATACTCGGCAGGGTAAAGATTCGGAGTCCTTGATTTATGACCAGGGTGTGCTACGTTTAGGGACGCGTTTGTGTGTACCTGATGTTGATGGGTAGAGACGCGAAATCCTAGAGCAGGCACATCAGTCAGCTTTCTGTGTTCATTCAAACTCCACCAGAGTGAGGTTTGTGACGTGACTTGTGAGTTAGTTACTGGTGGGCAGGAAAAAGAGTGAAGTTTTGGATTTCGTTTAAGGTGTTTGTCTTGTTGTGAGCTTAGGTTGAGCATTGAGACCGGCTGGAGAGTTGCAACCTTTAACCATTCCGGAGAGGGAATGGGAGCAGATCTCTATGAATTTTCGTTGTGGCGTCTACCTAGTTTAGTCAGGGTATGAATCCATTTGGGTGTTTGTTGCCCGGTTATGCTCAGTTTGCTCAGTTGTTCTTGTTAAGTTTGTGCGTTTGAACGGAGTTCCTTCATATGTGTATCCAATAGGGGCACACTGTTCGCTTGCCCTTTTAGGCAAGAGCTTCAGGAAGCCCTTGGTACTGATTGAGTTTTAGCTCCGCTTTTCTATCTGTGGGACGATAGTCAGTCGAGTGGACTATACAGACTCTGGAGGTTATGCTTGTGCGTACGTACTAATTGTTGTCGGCAATTGGGATCATCCTTGTTAGGATTCTCTTTCGATAGCAGTTATCAGGAGACACTCCAATTGGCAACCTTCAGGTCTTGTTGTTAGGTTGTGTCGATCGCCATTCTATTTTTCTGACTCTGCGTGAGTAGGATTTTTGGACCCCAGCTAGTCTATAGACTTCGGAGATGATCCAGTTGGTTCAAGTCAGGATGAGGACAGCCCAGTGCAGACAGAGGTCTTATGTCGATCGTGGTGGTCGCAGATTCAAGTTCGCAGTGGGAGATCATGTATTCCTACGGACTTTTCGATGAATGACGTGTTGAGTTTTGGTAAGCTTATCCCAGGATTATAAGTCCTTTTGAGATCCTTAAAGCGAGTTAGTTCCGTTGCCTTTAATTTGGCACTTCCGCCCAGATTATCGAGTTTTCACCCCGTATTCCTTATGTCGATACTTTGAAAATACCTTCATGACCTTTCTCACATGATTCAGCACCAGACCATTTAGCTTGGACGCGATCTTTTCGTTCACCGGCAGCCATTTGTGTTAGTGGCTCGGCAGGTGAAGAAACTTCGGTCAAGGGTCTTGCCATCTGTGAAGGGTTTTCTTGGACGTAGCCGTATAGTGAGGTGATCACTTGGGAGGCTGCGAGCAAGATTTGGGGTTTTGTACTCTTCTCTTGAAGGTACACTTAGTGAAAATTTTAAATTCGGGGACGAATTTTTATAAGGGGGGCAGATTGTAACGCCTTAGATTTCGGTTAGAGTTAATTTAGACGGTAATGCGGGTTTACTGTAAAAAGTTTACCAATTCGGGTTCCTCACAATTTATAACATTTAATTATTATTTTAATATTATTTGTTATGGTCATGCACGCACGTGTGCACGTAAATGTGAGGGTTGGTTTGTGCTAATCTAGTTTTAAGTGACCATGACAACTTAACTCTAATTTAATCCTTTGCTTTAAATCCATTCCTTGCTGAAACTTTAACCCTAATCTTCTAGATTATTGTTTGTGAGTGAGAGAGATATTTCTTTGGAAGAGAGGAGGTGGCATGGTGACATGGTGTGAATGCGTTAATGGAGGAATTAATGCATGGTGCACTCACCTCTCACTTTCACCCTACACTCACCTCCCTCTCTCATTTCCTCACACTCTCTCATTCTTTCTCACTTATTTTCCTTAGCATTATTTTTCATTTCCTCTAAGCTTAAACTGAACACTTGAGTTTCCAACACAAATCCATCACAAAATTCACAAAATCTCACCAAAATCACACCTTTTGCTTGGATTTGCCTCTTGGATGCCTAGGAGCTTGGATAGCTTGGATCTTGGAGTTCTTTTGGTTAGGTAATGATCCCTATCTGTTCTTTATATAGTTTTTGTGTTGTGTAGACTTTTGTTTCAGTTTAGATAGTGTAAAGTTAAGTTTTGTGTATAATATCGTATTTTTAGTGTCGATTTGTGATATCTGTGACCTGCTGTGACCTCGAGATTTTTCTAGAAAACCAAACAATATAGTTGTGTTGTACCAGAGACCATAGGAAATCACCAGGAGCATGAACCCAAGGAGCTCGGACTCGGCCAGTGACGACACGAAGGGGATCCGGCGACCTCAGCCGTGGGTTGTGTAAGTCTACGGTAGCGCCCCGGCCGTCTGTCCGAGGCAAAAATGCTGAAACAAAAACTTTTCTTTAACTAGAAAACTGGCGCTATCGTATACTTAAAAACTCGGATCGAACCATTAACCTACTACTTGCAAACAAGAGAAGGGATAGAAAGCTATACCGAGCGATCCGTGTCCTTCGGTCTTCGGCCACCATCCCAAGCTCCACGCAGCATCACTGATCTCCGGTCTCCTCGTCAGAAAGGGCACCACATCGAGAAGTCTTTTTACGGGCTCCCGCTTCATCCGAAGCAACTCGGGCACGAAGTGTGCTAGTCGACGTGTCCAAGGTTGAAGTAGAGTAGTGTAGAACTCTTTGTCTCAACTCATCCAAGCTCATGGATGTTGGTTAATTGAAGTTGCCATTTTGGTGAAGATGGAGGAATGAATTTTTGGAGATGAGCAAAGGGTTTTTGATGCAAGCAAATGAGATTCATTTTTTTCACACCAAATTTTCCTCTCTTTCTTGTGGTGGTCGGCCATGCTCAAGGAATAAGGAGGGAAAGGGGTGGAGCACAAGAAAAAGAAGTGGTGATCACAAGAAAATGAGTCACCTCAATATCCCTCTCAATCCCATCTCAATAAAGCAAGTAATGATGAACAAAAAGGAATCAAAAGATGCTAGAACCATTATGAACCCTCCACCACAAAAAAAAAAACCCTTGCATTTTGCTAAATGCCACTTTGCAAGAAAACCCCTCTCCTCACAAAAATTCAGCCATGAAGGAACAAATGAAAAATGGCCGAAACGGAATGCAAACTGGCAACTTCAAAAAGCGATCCCGTAATAAATTACAGGAAAACCTCGCGACTGTATATACATACCCACATTTGTATTCCGACCGAATACAAATCCAATGAGACAAAATCTACACAGTAAAATACTAGGATCCGGCTTAAACTAAAGCCCGCTAGTATTTTCCGTCCGAACCATAACTCGTGCACAAGTGCACGCGTACGTTCGAACCCTGCCATAAATCTATACGGCCTCTATAACGTTTCGCCCGAAACTTAAGAAACTGTCTGTGGGGGACTCTAAAGACTCGTCAATACTTTGGCTGTGGATTTAACCACTAGCACGTCAGAGGTATTAGCCGTACGTAACGGGCTACCATGTATTGACCAAAAGGTAGGTCGATGAGCGAACTCATCCTGACACTCTATTGAGCCTGTCAGTGACAATATCCATACAGTTCAGTCCGTTCGTCTATGAGCATCGCATGGCGGGCCTAGGGGGTTGGTAAAAGTCAGACCCCCAAAAGCGGTACAAGTCGTGTCGGAGTGTAGCCCAGAACACCCTTAGATACTACTGGAACACCTACCAGTAAATCTCCTGCCTTGGCCAAGGACTTCGTGTAATGGCTCTCCTAGACACAGCGCGACCTCACCCCCAATACCGGGAGAGACGAACCCCTGCCGATCCGCTCACTGCCTCCATATGGCTCGGAACTGTACCCAACTAAAACATGTTTGCACGACTCCTTTGAGTCGTGGTAGGATAGTAATCAAAGCACAGTGGGAACTCACACGAGACAAATGACGATCTCAGGTCGATAAACTAACCTGTACACATGTCACCAGGGAACTGCTATCTGACGCTAGGTATAATACCAACTAGCATGTTCCCAGCGTATCCTGTTCGGTGTACTCATAACCCAATGAGCACCTGTATACATCTTAGGTGATCCAACTGGCACCAATGGCTTGTGAGACCGGCCACCGCCCCTCGTCGGGGTCTCGACTGTATACACTAGTCTATTAATGGAGTATCGATGCCCAGTCTCGAAACTCGCATGACTAGGGACCTTTTAAGGATGTGCTTATAGACCCTAGCTCCCACGTATATGATCGCCATCATACCGCTGGCCGTCAAGAAAGAATCCTAAGGGCTCTATCAACATGCAATAGTGACCTCTAAGGTCAAAGCTGTACACGATGATAAAGATAAACCAGATAGCATAATATCATCTTGAGTAAGACTGTCCTACCGGTATAGGTCCTCCCTCAATCATTGCAATCACGTGCCTGCTATCCAATAATTGACTATGAGGGCACTATATCCAACAACCTCCCACTTGCACTCAAGGCTAATTATTGCGATGTCGCATACTCACAGCCTGTGTGATACCGAACACCCAACTCCTCTACTAATCAGTCTCACAAAGTCCGTTTGCGAAACTATAGCGTTCGAGGAATAACCTCAGTGAGTGGTCCGCCCTGATGTTTCTTTCTATGTCTCTCTTTATCTCAAGTTCACGGAGAAAGCCATCTCCCGAAATGAGCAATACCTATCTTAGAATATGTCTGGATATCTGATGGGACCTAGTTCATGAATGAACTCCAAATCCAAACTTCTTAGACTGTATCGTCAACTGAAACCAATCAGTATCCTGCGCCATGCCTTCCTCAGTATCCGCTTGGACCACCTGTCCAAAATACTGCCCCTCGTCAGAGGGAAAACTATAACTCTGACAGCCACTCTGTCATCCAGGTCACCTTGGAAGCCTGGAATGATAACTGTCTCCTAAAAGAGGCTGTTGTTATCATATCCTTAGAACATCCACTTATGTTCTAAAACTGCTTCCGAATGTTTCTCCAGGATTTGATCAATATCAACTTATTGCATCTACTGCAAAAACAACATCTGGTGTGGTACTTGATATCTCATGATTGACTCAATTTCCTAAGCAAGTGATCTGCCAATCATGCACATCCCTCTCCTCTTTAGTCTGTAAGACACCTTTAGAGAGGGTGACTCCATCACCTGTAGGTACACTACCATGCCTGGAGTCATCCATTCCAAATACCTTTAGAATGCTGTCTAAGTACCCTGATTGGGAAACTACCCAAATCTAGATCTAAAACCATAGATCTAGTAACCAGAATGTCTGATATTAATATCCAGATCCTTTGTGGAGAAACCACTGTGTGACGACCAAAGTATAACCGATCGTAGTATAGGAATTTCACTTCCTACTCTGTGTATGTCATCCAAATACCAGGACATCACACCCTACTACCTTCTTAACAGATCCATCCCCTATTCTGATGAAGTCAAACCTATGACTGTCACATCAGAAATAGATGATCTATCTCCGCTATATTTGCTTTAGTCTATAAATAGACATAAACCACTTATCCACTAATGCTTCCGCTGCTCCCACTGACTACGACAACCCTCTGGCAGAATCATATATACGTTCACTTCTAAAACTAGTTTAGAACGACGCTATACTCATCCTCCCGCCGGGTCTCATAGTTTGGAACAACAGTAGTGTCAAGTCTGGGTAAACAAGAACCTTCCTGTCACCGTCTTTAAGCATACTGAAGTACCTCTCGAGCGCCTGAGGTTACCCACCATATCTGCGGAGTGGCTAATGGAATGTCAAATCAGATTGAATCTTTAGGTTCTTATCAAATTTTCAATAATCGTTTGCGGTTCTGGAATCACTTCCAGTTCTACCATACTCCCACTACTGTTTTCTGAAAAAATCCATTTTTATTAAAACTGTGGCGAGTCTATAACAATATCACTATTGATCTTCCAGATGGTAGAAAGTCAACCCTCGTCATAGCCCGGGTCAACCCACAAACAGCAATTACAGAAACGTGCCTTGAGTTATCCAGAGTCTGGTTTTAAGCATAAGCCGGACAACTCCCCGTACCTTAACATTGTTAAGATATGAACTATTCTATATCCAATATAGAAACAGAGGCACTGATTTAATTAGAACCAGATTCAAATCATGCAGCTGTCTCCAGTGCATGTCAACTAAATGGAGAGAGGCCGATCAGCATTACTCAACTTAGGAGTGCTTCTAATTATGAGTAACCTGAAAGAGAAGCTAGTTCTCATAATCATTACTATTAACTGAATACCATACACAAGTATCTACATCTTCGATTCTCTTGAAGAATCCTGATACTTGCAATACCTGGTTCTCTACTTTATTCTTATACCTATAACTTCTCAAAACTTAGACCTTGCATTTCTACGAAACACATGTCTAAGAACCAGAGAAGTCACAAGTAAACAGAATATAGTACAAGTACCAACCCCTCTGTCCTCATGGATACTGGACAACATACAATACTCTGTATAAGTCCCCTGAGTCTAATAACTCATTCTCTGTGTATCGTAGGTTGAAAACTGTACTTATGGTTAAGAAGAATTACACCGCTGTTTAATGCTCCTTACCTAACCATCCACTGATATAGATAAATGTCATAGACATAATTTCAAAAAGTTATATCTCATTTTATAAAAATAGACGTACAGATATATCAATTTGAAATTGGTGCATTATAACGGATATTCAAAACCAAATATTTGCCATCCGGCAAACAACCCAGGCGATTTCCTCAAATATCACCAATTACAACGAATCCCGATATAATGAGGATAATCACCCAATTCCCAATAATTTACTCCCACTCATTATCTGTAAAACCATACAGATGTGAGAATCAAACCTGGTAAATACATACCCTGGAGTAAGGACTAATTGGGAAATCAGTTTTCTTTTAACAAAATACAGTGAAACTGAAACATGTAAATGTTTCGAAGGGGTATCCGGGTATTCCTAGTAATGCCTCTTCCATTATCAGATTCACAACTATAACCGTATATTTCTTTGCCATCTCTCCAAATCCTTTTATATGTCTTTAGTCATTACCTTTTGTACACCCCTTTAGGCCAAATGGTTTTCTTCCTTCCCTACCGTTCGGCACCAGCCTATGGTTTGGAAGAAGACTATCCAATAAGCATAATAGGTGTACTGTCCTAATCCTAGGAGCACTCGCAACCCGAGAGAAGGTAAAGATAAAAAACAACTGAATAGACCTTATTCCTATTTCTCCTGAACCGGAATCTATCCCCGAACTGGAACAAGTCCCTTCGAGTTCGTATATAACCATATGATGGAGTATCCAATAAACTGTGGATCTTCGTAGTGATATGGGGTGTTCCGGAGAAATACAAAGGTGATGTAGGATTGGCGAAGAAATACTTGGTTTGGTCGTGAATAGCAGTCGCAATTTACTTTGCCCTCTTACTAATCCCTTTATTTGTCTTTACTTAATACCTTCTGTACACCATTTAGGATAAATGGTTTTCTTCATTCCCTACCGTTCGGCACCAGCCTATGGTTTGGAAGAAGACTATCTAATTAGCGTAATAGGTGTACCGTCCTAATCCAAGGAGCACTCGCAATCTGAGAGAAGGTAAAAGGAAAACACAACTGAATAGTCCTATTCATTTTCTCCAGAACCGGAAACCATCCTCGAATCTGGAACAAGTTCCTTCGAGTTCGTATATAACCATACGATGGTTTTATTCAATGGAAGTGGACGTTCATAGTAATACGGGTGTTCTGGAGAAAAGGGTAAAAGTAGAAGTGGCAATGAGGTATGCAACTCAGACAATCCAAAAGCCAGTGTTTTAAGAAGGTTCGGTTAACTTGGTCACTGAGTCATAGTTAAGGGTCGGGCCATGGTCGCTGCCAAAGAGAGAGAGAAAAGAAACACTGAGCGTGCACTCTAACCTAGATCAGAATGGTTATCACTTTATCTAATCAGGAAACCTCCCACTGTAACCTCAAATTCTCCTCCAAACCTGAAAGAAGAGTTAGTCGGGATCACCCGAGGAGTAAACCAACTCATCAGTGGAAATCGGGATCCAAATATCATCGCATGATAACGTGATGGAATCCACTCACGTTATCACACTCCAGAAGGTATGCGCATATCTGGCAAGTTTCAGTTTCTTTAGAAACTCCCGATGTGATTTTTACCCCATGCTCTTATGACCTTGACGAAGGTCAACAAATCATAAGTCACATGTCAAGTTCTACCAGTCATTGTCCAGGTTAATTTGAACCCACCCGTACAAGCCCTTGACGAAGGCCAACAAGGCTATACGACTGTCCCAAACTAACGCATCTATCTATGCAGCAGAAAAGTAACAAGCAGCTACCATTCACTATGCCTTGACGAAGGCCAACAAACATAGCATGAATACTAAGTGCTACCTTTCTGAAATGATGGAGGGCTACGAATGGTTTTTGGTGAAAAACCTTTAACGTAATGAACTTGATATCGTTGAAGGAACCGGATAGCTTTTTATGAAAATATAGTGGCGAAAACCTTTTGCTAAAGAGGTCACTCCCCAAGGGATCTCGGCTCTTTCCCCGTAGAATGAGGTGCAGGATATTCCAACTGAATACCACGATGTAAAGCAAAAAGTAATCGGCTATAGTGAAGTTATTACCCTGACGCAAACTTCTGTCCAGGGGGTCACTCCCGGTGAAGGGATCTCGGCCCTTGTCTCGTCGACTGAGGTGCTGGATATTCATAACCGAATACCACTGTGCAAAACAAAAGAGAACGTTCTTGCAATAACAGCTTTTTTGAAAAATGTTCCAACAACATCATATTAGGTTTGTTTAGCTTGCATTAATCCGAATCAATGCAGTCCCATCAATTGATCACACCAATAAAGAACGAAAATAATGATGTACGTATATGCCATCCGCATTCGCCACTGGGTCTCGTCATCACCCGTTAGGTTACTTAACTAACGACAGAGCGGGGACTGGACTTGCACGGGTGTAAAACATATACAACATCTACTAGTATATATATCAATATAAAATATTCGCTCAATGCGTGATAAAATGCAACATCACAGAAATGTAATAAGCATCACAGAACAATACAGATAATCTGGGATTCCCGGGTTTCATAGAGCCGCTACTGAAACCCGACGTTCCCCTGGACGTGTGGATAGCCTGTGCAATGAAATCCAAGACCCCTACGGGCGCGGCAAGTTACCCACTAAAACCTGAAGCGAGGCAGCCCCCTTCAACAACGTGAATGGACCACCCAGCACTTCATGGAATCCGGTAAGTTGAGCACCCCTCCTTGGGTCAACCTGTACCCCCTACGAGTGCGGCGAATAGCCCACCAATTCTAGAGTGAAGCCCCCTCCGTCTCAAAGCTATGAGATGCGGGCCCGTTGCCTTCTAGAACCTGGCTACCCATGCACCCCTCCGCGGGGTAATCCTAGTACAGAAAGTAAAATATATACAACGGGTACATCGACCTCAGCCAAGTCGTGCCCCAAAAGAATAATATACAAACAGGCAGTGACGGCAGTCCACATGTCGGACGCTCGGCCCGCAATATCAAATGTACAAATATAACAAAACTGTACTACCATTGCATCCAGGCTATCCACCACGACAAATCCGCAATATCACAATACAACACAGAACATCAACGTGAATGTCACGTTCGCAAATCCGTCAAAAAGAACTATAGCAATTAGACAGGATTTACCGATCAAATGACATTCACGGTCGCAGATATAATGTAAATACTGTGAACTAACATGTTTAAAATTTTCGATCGACAAAATTTCCCGAAGTGGGCCCCAAGCACAACTGCAGCACTCAAAATAATCTGGGCCCAAACAAAATATTCCAGAAACCCCTTTTTCAAGTCAGAGACCTACTGTAGAAATTTGGTGCAGTGAAGCCACTGTTCAGCGGTGGAACCGCGGCCAAAACGGGGTTATGGCCATGGTTCCGCGGTGCTACAGTAATATCATGGTACCAATTTTCTGCAGTGTACTCTGAAAACCCTGCACATATTTCTGCAACATACCAAATAATTTTTTGACAACAAAAGAAAATCGACAGAAACTACACTTTTGAAATAGCGGTTTCGGAATTTTTGTTCGATCGAAATTCTAAACACGTTAGAGCAAGCTAGAAAACGTTAATGGCGTGGCTCTGATACCATGTAAGTCTACGGTAGCGTCCCAGCCGTCTGTCCGAAGCCAAAATGCGGAAACAAAAACTTTTCTTTAACTAGAAAACTGGCACTATCGTATACTTAAAAACCCGGATCGAACCATTAACCTACTACTAGCAAACAAGAGAAGGGATAGAAAGCTATACCGAGCGATCCATGTCCTTCGGTCTTCAGCCACCATCCTAAGCTCCACGCGGCATCACTGATCTCTGGTCTCCTCGTCGGAAAGGGCACTACATCGAGAAGTCTTTTTATGGGCTCCCGCTTCATCCGAAGCAACTCAGGCACGAAGTGTGTTAGTCGACGTGTTCAAGGTTGAAGTAGAGTAGTGTAGAACTCTTTGTCTCAACTCATCCAAGCTCATGGATGTTGGTTAATTGAAGTTGCCATTTTGGTGAAGATGGAGGAATGAATTTTTTGAGATGAGCAAAGGGTTTTTGATGCAAGCAAATGAGATTCATTTTTTTCACACCAAATTTTCCTCTCTTTCTTGTAGTGGCCGGCCATGCTCAAGAAATGAGGAGGGAAAGGGGTGGAGCACAAGAAAAAGAAGTGGTGATCACAAGAAAATGAGTCACCTCAATATCCCTCTCAATCCCATCTCAATAAAGCAAGTAGTGATGAACAAAAAGGAATCAAAAGATGCTAGAACCATCATGAACCCTCCACCACAAAAAAAAACCCTTGCATTTTGCTAAATGCCACATTGTAAGAAAACCCCTCTCCTCACAAAAATTCAGCCATGAAGGAACAAAGGAAAAATGGCCGAAACGGAATGCAAACTGGCAACTTCAAAAAGTGATCCCGTAATAGATTACAGGAAAACCCCGCGATTGTATATACATACCCGCATTTGTATTCCGACCGAATACAAATGCAATGAGACAAAATCTATACAGTAAAATACTAGGATCCGGCTTAAACTAAAGCCCGCTAGTATTTTCCGTCCGAACCATAACTCGTGCACAAGTGCACGCGTACGTTCGAACCCTGCCATAAATCTATACGGCCTCTACAACGTTTCGCCCGAAACTTGAGAAACTGTCTGTGGGGGACTCTAAAGACTCGTCAATATTTTGGCTGTGGATTTAACCACTAGCACGTCAAAGGTATTAGCCGTACGTAACGGGCTACCAGGTATTGACCAAAAGGGAGGTCGATGAGCGAACTCATCCTGACACCCTACTGAGCCTGTCAGTGACAATATCCGTACAGTCCGGTCCGTTTGTCTATGAGCATCGCATGGCGGGCCTAGGGGGTTGGTAAAAGTCAGACCCCTAAAAGCGGTACAAGTTGTGTCGGAGTGTAGCCCAGAACACTCTGAGATACCACTGGAACACCTACCAGTAAATCTCCTGCCTTGGCCAAGGACTTCGTATAATGGCTCTCCTAGACACAGCGCGACCTCACCCCTAATACCGGGAGAGACGAACCCCTGCCGATCCGCTCACTGCCTCCATGTGGCTCGGGACTGTACCCAACTAAAACCTGTTTGCACGACTCCTTTGAGCCGTGGTAGGGTAGTAATCAAAGCACAGTGGGAACTCACACGAGACAAATGACGATCTCAGGTCGATGAACTAACATATACACATGTCACCAGGGAACTCCTATCTGACGCTAGGTATAATACCAACTAGCATGTTCCCAGCGAGTCCTGTCCGGTGTACTCATAACCCAATGAGCACCTGTATACATCTTAGGTGATCCAACTGACACCAATGGCTTGTGAGACCGGCCACCGCCCCTCTTCGGGGTCTTGACTGTATACACTAGTCTACTAATGGAGTATCGATGCCCAGTCTCGAAACTCCTATGACTAGGGACCTTTTAAGGATGTGCTTATAGACCCCAGCTCCCACGTATATGATCGCCATCATACTGCTGGCCGTCAAGCAAGAATCCTAAGGGCTCTATCAACGTGCAATAATGACCTCTAAGGCCACCTAAAGCTGTACACGATGATAAAGATAAACTAGATAGCATACTATCATCTTGAGTAAGATTGTCCTACCGGTATAGGTCCTCCCTCAATCATTGCAATCACGTGCCTACAATCCAATAATTGACTCTGAGGGCACTATATCCAACAGGATGGAGTTGGGGTTTGAGTTTTTGAGGGTAGCTCTCTGCTTTGGTTTAGGTGTGTTTGGTCTTGTTTGGTTGTTGAGTTTTCTCTGTATGCAAAATCTGGGATCACGTAGGTAGTTTCTAGTGATACGACTAGGCGCGATACGTTATCCGACATGGTCTGTGCACTTCGTGCCGGTTTTTCTCTTGGGTTGGTTTCTTCGTGTCGCTATGTACGTTAGCCACAATACGAACACTGGGGAGTAGGTTTGGAGTTGGTGTGTCGGTAAAACGTAGTTTGTACATGTTTTTGGTCGTTTACTAATATATATTTGCATTGTTGTCTTATGTTTTAGATTCGCAGGCAGGGACTTCGGACGCTGCGAAGAAGGGGAAACAGGTAGTTGGCTTCACTTAGCCAGGACGGTTGGTGGGTAGATTTAACATCTACAGGGGAATCGCCCGCATGGCGTTATGCGTCTGGGCTAAAGATGTTATGTTTTGTCGCATATTCTATTACATATATATAGAGTTGCGCATACACATTACTGCTTAGTTATTGTTGTGCTTGGACTAGTATCCTTAGGGCACTACACTATTATTGACGGCTTATGTTGCACGAGCACTGATTGTATGCCACACACACCGTCAATAATTGCCATGACACGCACAACACCCTTATAGATATGATATTGCTGGTTAGGGACATTGAGATATTGATTCATATTTCTTTATGCATATGACTTATAGCATACCTGTATACCTACATGCTTATACATATGCCTTGACATGCTTACATGCTAGTTACCTGTATACCTATATGGTAGTGTACCATTAGTGATAGGTATATGCACATATGAGATATAGCTACACGTACATCTTACATACATATACCTGGAGGGTATTACAATGTATGGATAGGTACAGACACATACCTTGCTACAGCTACTTTGACATCATACATACTTACATATGGACACACATATCTTGCTATACCGACATGGTGACGCATACCTTGTTATAGCTACATATTCACTTGTTTATGATGTTGCATCTGATTTCGGAGGAAATCAGGAACCGCATGAAATATTTATTAACTTGTGGCAGTTAAATAGCTGTTTTCCTTTATATGCTCATATTACTGTTTCATGCTGCATATGTTACATTCTTAGATTTCATATGATGTTCTCTGATATTGTTACTCCTAATTATATATAACAGTGGAGTGGGACGCTGTTATATATATATATATATATATATATATATTAGTAGAGTGGGACGCTAATATATATGTATTGATTCATGCAGTTATACTTATTCATTACTTGATGTTTTCTGGATTTGAGGACCGTGGTTGTTTCATGAAATTGTGCATTATTTGAAAAACCCGGTTCCTCTTGATATGATATTTCAGCAGCCACCATGAGTTTTATCGGTTCTTATATATATATACCTCATGCGAGGAGCGTCGTGGGCTGTGTGAGGGTACATTATGGGGCCCGGTACGGTTCCCCTCGGCAAGACGATCGACAGTCCATGCCGATTGAGCCTGGAAGGTGGGCAAGTACCTACCGGTGACAGTACCTATGACTCGGCGGTTATCGTAGGGATACCGATGGGAGTCATGTACGTATGGATAAGTCAAGACGGGGGTCAGAGCTAGGCACTCGGGCTTTTTGGTATAGCGTATGATACGTACCTATCAGGGGTCCAGTCGTGGTGACAGCACCTGATAGATCAGTATTTCGGTGTCGATGCTTGACACTTGTTTCATGATATTTTGGGTGTCGATGTTAGACACCCATCTTATATGAAACTTACTTGATACTGATATTGTACACAGGATATGTGGGATATACTGATATTGTATACACAGGATATGTGGGATATACTGATATTGTACACACAGGATATGTGGGATATACTGATATTGTACATATATGATATGTGAGATCTACTTGATGTGGTACATTCGGGGTATATGAGATATACTTGATGTTGGACATTCAGGATATATGAGATTTACATGATATGAGAGCCAATTTGGGGGCTGATTTGTAGAAATTGGGATTTGGATTGTCTTGTTGGATTTTGGTCTTACCACGAGGTTAGGATTCCCGTGGAAATAACATGTTTTATTCCATACTCCGCATATATTATTTATGCACTGTTTCATGTATTGATAGTACCTGATAGAGTACTTTCCATGATTGTTGCATTTACATACCATTATTTGCATTGCTTCATGTATTAGTTGTACCTGATAGAGTACCTTACATGATTATTGTATACAGATTGTCAAATTATTGCATCTTATATTAGTAGTACCTGCTAGTGTACCTTTCATGACTGATGCATTACATATGACCATTTATTGCTGATAGTTTGCAGATGTTAGATTCGCGCTGTACGTGCATACTTGCGATTACATGCATATGTTATTTTACTATTCACGAGTTGGCAACTCACCCCCATTGTGCCATAGTGTTTTACAGGTGTTCCTCAGGATAATCAGAGGCAGGGCTATTTTCATCCATCGTATCATCTTTTGCTGCGGATACCGCTTTGCCTGATAGTGTGCAAATTTGCTTAGGTAGGTTTTGCGATTATCCGATGTTGCCTGTTGTATATTCGTTGTATCATATACTCTCCATCTACCATTATCTTGTATGACTTAGAGACTTGATGTGAGGACGATATTTTATATTATTTGGTGACTTGGAGGTTTTTATGCAGTTTTAGTTATATCGTCTCTTTCTTCGCTACGGCGTTGTATATCTGTTGTGGTGGTTGTTTTCCGCCGTTGGGTGTGGATTTTGCTCCCGTCTGGGATGCTTTTACTTATATTATGTTGTACCCATTTTTGGGGGCTTGTTTTACGAATAAGGTGCTGCCAAAATTTTAAAGAATAAAAGTTGGACTTTAAAGAATTTGGTTTGAGATCTCAAAAGTTTTATCAACGTTCTTATTTCTTACTACTTTTGATGGTTTAGATTGCTGGGTTTTTGGCTTACTTGAATTGTGTTACGCCTGTAGACGTTGCGTAGTTTAAGGGCCATCACGTGCCATTTTCGGGTCGTGACACCGACCTTTTAAATGACGACCGTGCATCGGGTGTAAACCAACTAGTTGTCAAGTACAGGAAGGCCGGTGCTCTCCCATCCCTGAAGTCGAGGTGGCGATCGTTCACTTAGAATACATCGGAAGGTCCTTCAGTGTAGGAAGGTCAATATCTGCTCATTCCTTTGAGTCGGACCGACGACCACTTCTCTTAGCGTAAATTAAACAATGGCCAAGTTAGAATTGGCCTTGGATCCTTAACGTAGATGGGTAGGAAGTCGCCCGCTATGGATTGACCGAACAGTGAAGCTGCTCGGTAGCTTCTTGATGAGGGCTTTGTATCCTTAGCGTAGATGGGTAGGAGGCTACCCGCTAAGGATTGACCGAGCAATGAAGCTGCTCGGTGGCCTCTTGATGAGGGCATCGATCCTTGGCGTCGGTGGGTAGGGAACTACCGGCCAGGGATTGACCGAGCAGTGAAGCTGCTAGGCGGCCTCTTGATGAGGCTTCGATCCTTGGCATCGGTGGGTAAGGAACTACCGGCCAGGGATTGACCGATCATTGAAGCTGCTCGGTGGTCTCTTGATGAGGGCTTCGATCCTTGGCGTCGGTAGGTAGGGAACTACTGGCCAGGGATTGACCGAGCAGTGAAGCTGCTCGGTGGCCTCTTGATGAGGGCTTCGATCCTTGGCGTCGGTGGGTAGGGAACTACCGTCCATGGATTGACCGAGCAGTGAAGCTGCTCGGTGGCCTCTTAATGAGGGCTTTGATCCTTGTCGTCGGTGGTTAGGGAACTACCAGCCAGGGATTGACCGAGCAGTAAAGCTGCTCGGTGGCCTCTTAATGAGGGCTTTTTAGACTTCTTCTTGCCTTCACGAGGCGTCGTTCAATCTCCCTTGACTTGTAAAAAATCTGGAAGAGTGAGCGTCGCAGACGACACGTGGCAGAAACGCACAGGCGAGGTGCGACACTCCAAGATCCACGTCGTTCCGACTTTCATTGACCGCGTAGGGGCTCGTGAGGTACGACATGGTCGCCACGCAGCAGCTCCGTATTAGGAAATTTGAAAATATCCCGCGACTCGTGCTGATGCGCGCGCAAATTTCGGCCATTAGGGATTCTGTTGAGGCTATAAATAGTGAAGGCATGTTGGTTTCTTTCAGCGTTGCATTTCTGAAAATGGCCGGGCTCATCTACTCCATCAAATAGATCATCTCCCGCGACGACGTATACCTCTATGATCAGGTGTGCACAAAGGAGACGTACCAAACGGTGGTCGAACGCATAGAGGACCACTTCGGCCGCCTACTTCCTCGGCGGTCACCTTTCCTCCAATTGCTCATGTACGCAATTTGGAGGATGTCCCTGGGTTTGTTCAATGCCTTATCTCCGCAGCTGCAAGATGAGGCACTCGATAAGCTGCACACGCTCCACGTCCGAGGCCTCATCTCAAAGAACATACACAACCGATCGACGGCTCTTCTTTTGGAGTGTTTCTAAAAGAGGAAGATCGTGGACTCTTGCCCGGCGGGCGGGATTTCTGGTGCTTCCATGGCGTCTCGGGTCCGTAGGCATCATCAGAGGGAGCGGGCTGAAGAGGCTAGGGCTCTACTGCCGGAGATCTCCTTGGAGTACCATCAGCAGTGCTTTCTTGACCCTCTCTGGCAGCAATGAATAAAATTCTTCTTTTCCGATGTGTTTTGTCTTCTCTTACCCCTTAGCATTTTTCATTTTCTCTCAAAAATGAATATAGGGATCTCGGGACCGTGAAAGAGAACAAAATTTATGGAAGAAGTCTCTTATAACTTGGGAGACTTAATAAAAACTATATTGCTTCGAAAAGAAGATAATACATTCATTTGTATAGTTTGAGTTTTTCAGCATTGTAGGGCCGAAGAAACTTCCGTCCCCCTTATGTCTTGTAAGCGGTAGCCTCCACCGGGTAATACTTCGGAGACGAGGAAAGGGTCGTCCCACTTCGGGGAGAACTTGTGCAGTCTTCCCTGATCTATGAATTCGTTCCACCTTAAAACTAAATCTCCTGTCTTGAAGGCGCGATGCTTAACTCGGGCGTTGTAGTAGCGAGCAATTTATTGTTGATAAGTGGCGGCTTTGATCTGTATCCGGTCCCTCTTCTCTAGCAAGATGTCCGAATTAGTCCGGAGCGCCGAGGTGTTTGCTTCGTCATCGAAGTGTTCAACTCTATAATTGGGTAGTATGATCTCCACTGGGACCATAGCCTCAGTACCGTAGCAGAAGCTGAAGGTGGTCTCTTCCGTGGGCGTCTTCTTCGATGTGCATAAGGCCCATAACACCCATAGTAGTTCTTCGACCCAGCTGCCCTGCCTTCCTTCTAAACGAGTTCGAAGACCATGGATGACGTCTCGGTTAGCAACCTCGGCCTGCCCGTTGCATTGAGGATGTGCGGCCGTGGCAAACTTCATTAATATGTGGTATTTGCTACAGAACACTTATACTTTGTCATTTTCGAAATTCATCTCGTGATCGGTAACGATGCACATTGGGATCCCGAATCGGGAGATTACGTTGTTCTGCGGGAATTTAATGGGCGTGGTGGCGTCCGGTTTTCTGATGGGGACATCCTCAATCCACTTCATGAAATAGCCTACGACGACGAGGATGTATTTGTGCCCGCCCGTACCTGTGGGGAGTTGACCTACCATATCCATCCCCCATTGGGCAAATGACCAGGGGGAGGTGAGGGCCGTTAGCTCGGTAGCCGGAAGACGGGGTATACTGCCGTAGAGTTGACAGCTTTTGCATCTTCTGACGAGCTTTCGAGCATCTTGGTGAATCGTCGGCCAATAGTACCCTTGGAGCAGCGTCTTCTGAACCAAGGTACGGGCCCCTTGATGCTCTTCGCCGACCCCTTCGTGTATCTCACGCATGACGTAGTCGGCTTCGTGGGGGTCGACGCACAGGAGCAGAGGTTGTGTGTATGACTTCTTGTAAAGGTTTCCATAGCTCCAGAAGAAATGGCGGGCTTTAGCTCGAAGGCGGCGTGCTTCCCCTCGGTCCTCAGGGAGTGTACCCTCGTTCAGGAACTCTACGAGAGGCTTTCTCCAATCCCGGCCTTCCTCCTGTGTAGCGTATACTTGAAGTGTTTGTTAGTTATATGTATGCCCTAGAGGCCATTACTGTACATATGATGTATATTGTAGTGGATGCTAGGACGTATATAGGGAGGACTTTCTTGCTCGACATGATAGTATGCTATCTGGTTGAACTTTACCTTAACGTGTATACTGATTGTCTCTCTGTTACATGTTGGTAAAGCCCTTAGGATGTGTGCTTGACTACCTGGACTATGATGCGGATCATACTAGTGGGGATATGGTAGTCCATAAGTACATCCTTCAAAGTCCCTAGTCGAGGGTATATCGAGACGGGGCATCGATATACCAAAGTAGACTAGCGTATACCTTCTCGACCCATACAGATGGGCGATGGATGATCCCATATCCATCGGTGTTTAACATCAGAGATGATATACGGGTGCTCAGTAGAGACTGGGTACACTGGACGGACTCGCCGAGAAC
Organism: Agapanthus africanus; assembly: GCA_030015575.1. Lineage (NCBI taxonomy): Eukaryota > Viridiplantae > Streptophyta > Magnoliopsida > Asparagales > Amaryllidaceae > Agapanthus > Agapanthus africanus. The sequence goes on from JASDDO010000029.1 coordinate 296,249,673, forward strand.
TCCCAGATGGTATTATACCTCACGTCAGATGGCAGTTCTCTGGTGACACTGGTACAGAGTAGTCTGTTGACCCGAGATCGTCATAGAGTCTTGTGTGGCTCCCAGTGTGCTTTGATTTCCATCTTACCACGTCCAAGAGGGCGTGCAAAACGGTGGTTTTTGGGTACAGTCCCGAGTCACATGGAGGCAATGAGCGATAGGAGGGGATTCGTCTCTCCCGGTATAGGGAGTTGATGTTGCGCTGTGTTCGATTGGCTATAACAGGAAATCCCTGGCCAGGGTTGCTGAGATTTACTGGTAAGTGTTACCAGTAGTTTCTCGAACAGTTATAGACCTCATATCGACACGACTTATCGAGCTATTGGGGTCTGACGTTTACCACCCCTAGGCGAGATATGCGACATATCAGACGATCAGACCGGACTGTACGGTAGTGTTACTGGTCGGATTCACTGGAGTGTGAGCGGGCTTGCTCGTCGATCTTCAGATCGCTCAATACCCGGGTGGCCGTTACGTTTAGCAGACCGCTTGCGGCTTGTGGGTGTTTGATATGATCATCGCCTGCTGCCGGCGTATTGACGAGTCTTTAGAGTCCTACACAGAGGTTTCCTGGCTCAAGCGAAACGAAATAGGAGCGCATATGAGATATGTGCGGGACCGAGAATAATGCGTGTATGTGATACCGTATTCCATTCTCGTGATGAATGTATCGATTAGGTTATATGCGATATACCCTAGTTATCGAATAAAAGGTTGATTCGATAAGCCGATACATAGGATACTGGTCGGTTATATGCGATATGACCGGATCGTTAAATCAAGTGTTGATTTAATGATTTAATGTATAATTATATATTTGATATATTACTTTGCATTAACTAGTATTGGTTCACTTTAAATGGATTTTCTCACTCGGGTGTGCGCATTGCATATGCGATATGATTTTGTGCACATGCTTGTATCATGTTTGATGATACATGCCTTTTTAATTAAGTGTATAGAATTAAACCTTGGTTAATGGAATGGTTAGGGTTTGCTTATTCATTTTATTCATTTATTCATTTATCTTTTTCTTATTGGAAAATGAAAATGAAATGATAAAATGGTGGCATTTCTTTTGTACATTCATGAAGCTTCATGATTGCTTTGACTTGATGACCATTTTGTTTTTAGCTTAACCCTAACCATTGTATCAAACCATGATTAGTTCTCTACACTTAACTATGGTCAAGTTATGATAAGAATTGATATTCTTTTCTTTTTTAATTTAATCTTATCATATCATATTCTTCTTCTTCTTCATCTTCTTCCTTGAACCAAAGAAGAAACCATGACTTCATCAATGGTGATTGATGAATTAGAGTGAGAAATCCAATTCTAAAGTCTACCCACTTCCTATTTTCTCATCCTCTACCTCTTGACAAGTAGTAGAGTGTGTTTCCTTCACAAGTTTTCATGGCTTGGTGAAGGTGGAGCTTGATTTAGCGATGCCTCGACGTAGATCATCTTCGGCATGGACATCGACGACCTAGCTCGCCTATTCTCCGATGAAGTCGACGCTAGAGTCCGGATTCTTTTTGGACAGCAAAGGACTTCGTTGCGGAGCTATGGAGGTGGAGCACCGGATCTACAAAGGTTGTATTTCCGATAACCCATTAGTTAAGTTGTTAACTAGATTGTTTTTCGCCTAGATTTCTAGCAAACGATCCGTAGTCGGGTTTCTCGGCACCTAGAATTTTTGAAATTGGCATGATTAATGCCTTGTGAGACCTCATTAGGATGCCTAGGAACCCTACAGTGGTATCAGAGCCTAGCTAGAGCCTTAGGCGAAGTCTAGACGGAATTTGAAGTCCGATCGACCCGAAAAACCAACCCGGAACATGCTCTCTGTCCATTTTTTAAAATCTGGTCTTTTTCCAAATTAAAAATATGCAGAAAATCAAGCAGGGTTTTCTAAGAATTACTGTAAATTTCGTGGACCTAATTCCACTTTTCCACCGCGGTTCCGCGGCATGAGCAAGGCTCATGCGGCGGATCCGCGGCCGTACGGCCACAGTATTTAATTTATTTTGCACAGTAATTTTTAGTTTCCAGTGGTGATTTTTCTGGGAATTTTTAATATTTTTTTTCAAGAGTTGAATTTTCTGGGTTGTTTTGGGGATTCGAATGTTCGATCGGATTATCAAATTTTGTCTAAGTGGCTTTCCGGATAATTTTTTAGAATATGTTAAAAAGTTCGACCGGATATAAATACCCAATTTTTCCCCTGTCGGGAAATTTCCAAGTGTTGGATTTTTCCGTAGTTTAACGACGTTCTAAGTAGTGCAAGTAACGCGATGGTCCCTCTAGAAGACAACAAACCTTAACTCGATTATGTGACCGTCTTGAACTGCCCTTTGAACCTTCGGGTTTGGGGCAGTACGGCGTGCCACATGTGAGGCGTTGGCTTGACCCTTCTACGGCTGGACCGTTGGTACTGAGGCACGAACTGAATGTTTTTAGACTTGTTTCATGTGTTGATCTGTATCGGGAAAACTTGGGTGTTTGATTGTTCGATAGGAAAGTTTAACATTTTCTAATTATCTGGAATGGGATACAATAATTGGAATTCACAATAAGTTATGAGATAACTGAATGAATGTTATAAATCTAGCAATTTAGTCTCACTTGATCGGTTGCCATGGAATTTTGATGTGATCAAAAGTCCGTCGCAATCACGTAGCGTACGCGGATACTCGCCGGGTAAACTTAATAGACAGCCTCACTCCATAGCCCCGACCAAGTGACTGTAGGAGAACCCCGTCGCCGAAAGCATCCGTTCGGGTGCTCGCGGTAGCGGTGTTCCGCCTTGGTGGACTTAGTCGACGGCGTCGGGGGTGCGGCCGTCTACTAAAGTTTGCGACGAGCATTCGATCAAAATGTCGGGAATCTTATTGAATTGCCCGACTTGATATTGAAAAGTGTTTTCGATTTTGAGACTAAAATGCGGGGTTTATAATTGTTAGGCATGCGATGTCTAAGTAATTCATTTGGTCAGGCATGCGATGTCTGAGGTGGTTGCGGATTCCAACTGTTGTAGTTTTACACTTTCTTTTCTGTGACCGTAAGTGTAATATGTGATATCGCCAGTTTCGTTGCTATATGTCAACGACAATTGGGATGGATATATTTGCTTACGTTGATGACATGTGATGTTATGTGTTGCTGGATATGTTATATTGGATCGTCGTGTTTGAATAGCCGGGGGTATTTATGTGAGATGAGTGTTTTTCATTTTCATTCATGTAAAAACTTGTATGTAATATTCTTTTATTGGGGCGCTTCCAGGTTGCGGAAGTTGTCACCGTTTGTATATTATTTACTTTTCCGCACTAGGATAGACCCAAGGAGGAGGGCACAAGTAACCGGGTTCTGGAGTTCAGTGGGAGACCAACTCGAGGAGTCGAGTCCGGGTCTCCTAACTCCAGAATTGGTAGGGTTGCTTGCTGCTCTCGTAGGGGTCTAGGGGTGTGGGTTTGGCTATTCATCACGACCGTGGAATCCGTGTTTTATACTGGCTCGTATTGAAAACACGGACGTCCTAGTATATCCAATATTTCATATGATTCTTCTGCTGCGATATCTGTGATGTGATCATGTGATGTTCTGTGATAGATACAGTATATAGTATATATGATATATTATATAGACGTTACTTATGTTTTACACCCGCACTAGCCCTGCCCTGCTCTGCCGTTAGTTACCTAACCTAACGGTGCACGAGGGGACATCGAGGCGAATGCGGATGGCATAAGTGTACGTCGTATTTATCTGTGATGTTTAGGTATATAAATGATGGGACTTCATTAATGTGATTAATGAAATAAAAGAAACCTAAGATGTTGTAGAATCGAATTTCAAAATAAAACAGGTAGCTACAGTTCTTGCTTTGCACAGCGGTGTATATGATATATCCTGCACCTTATTCGATAAGGAAAGAACCGAGATCCCTTCACTGGGAGTGACTCCTTTAGCAATAACTGGCAGATGCTACACACTCGGTTTGTCTTTTGATTGCTTTTAAGAGTTTTTGCTTTGCACAGTGATATATATGATATATCCCGCACCTCATTCGACGAGGAAAGGACCGACGATCCCTTCACCGGGAGTGACTCCTTTAGCAAAACTAGAAAAGCCTCCAAAGCACTCCATTTTAAAATCATTTGATTCTACAACGATATAAAGTTCATTACGCAAAAGGTTTTCTTAAAAACCTGTTGTAGCCCTCCGTCATTTCAGATAAGTCCTAGTTAGTATTCGTGCTGCGTTTGTTGACTCAGTCAAGGCGTAGTGTACGGTAGCTGATTAGTGCTTATCTGCAAAGCATATGATGCGATTGGATTAGGGTAGTCGTGCGGCCTTGTTGACTCAGTCAAGGGTCGTGCGGGTGGGTTTAATTCAATCAAGAAATGACGGGTTGAACTTTACTTGTGGTCTATGATTTGTTGACTCAGTCAAGGTCATAGATCGCTTGGGGCAAAATATTATCGGGAATTTCAAGTGTTGAAATTTGCAATGAGATTGCATACCTTCTATGAGATAGTTGGATCCCGATACCCGCTGCGAGTAAGAGTTACTCCTGGGAGAGTCTTACACATTACAATTAGCCGATCAAGTAGGTGTCTAGAAAGGTGTCAACGGGGTTACGCCTCTGGGAAAACGAGGTTTACATTAATTAGGTTCGTGCAAAAGCACGGGGGACCTCCCTCAAGGTACCGACACTGGCCTGGCTGAAAGATTGGCGAACTTGTAGTGTGTAACTAATCCCGGCTAGTCTTTCCTTTTAGGGTTTGAAGGAAGATTTGATAAAAAGCAGTGGGAGCCATCCTGATTAGATAAAATAATAACCAATCTATTCTTGACAGAGCGCACGCTGAGTGTTTTCTTCTCTCTCTCTCCAGGTAGCGACCATATCACGCCTTAATCAAGATAATAATACGGAATATTGACCGAACCCGCTTGTTATACTGAGCTGGGAACGTTGGTCCCGCTCCAACTTATAATTGTTATAAGACAGAGCAGGAAATTGGGGAATACCAGATTTCCCGTGCCGCCCAAACGAAGAGAGTGCATGCTGATGCATCATCTTCGGGCGTGTTCATTATACAGAACTGTTTCTCAGTATCCTTTACGTCCTGGGTATGTGATACCAGATCAGGATCCCAGATATGTAATCTGTTACATAGGGCTACAGATAGGTAGAGAACTGAGAACGGGTGATAAGTTTCATGAGGCAGAAAACGGGGCAAGAGTTGCAGCCAAGTCTGTTGGTCACTGTCACCCTGTATTACAATACATTGATTCTGAACGAATGTTATTAGATACCGAACCTGATATACAAAATCATATCAGTCTCTTTATAAGTAAAGAAATGATAAAATTTTGTATTGATTGGATAATGTTTTGAACATTTCCTATATCAAAAGTTGATCGGTTCAGGCACGTTATCTAAAAGCATTGATGTTCTAAATCAAACTACAGTTCTTAGTATACAGAACACACACAAGAGGAAGAGTTCAGAAATGAACAATTCCATCTTGAGGCATTGTAGACTAGGTCATATCAATGCGATCCGACTAGCTAAAGTTACATGTAGATGCATATTTAAATCAGTTTGAATCTACATCTTGTGAAACTTGCCAGTCATGTCACAAAGATATATTGACACCAGCTCTGTTTACTGGAAGCAGAGAAAGAGTTAGTAAACTCTTGGGACTGATACATGTTGATGTATAAAGGTCCCCTGTCTACACATGCCAAGACCGGTTCTTTATACTTCATTATATTCTCTGATAATCTCTCAAGATTCAGACATATGTTCCTGTTGAAACACAAGTCCGAACCTTTTGAGATATTCACAGAATATAAGTTAGAAGTAGAGAACCGATACGGGTATAAGTATTATGTCCTTTGATGAGATCAAGGAGGAGAATACTTGAGCACGGAATTCCTGGACTATTCTGAAGGAGAATGAGATTCTCTCTCAGCATTACTCCTCCGTATACACCATAGCACGATGGTATATCGGGGCGGAGCAGATACACCCTATTTGATATGGTGTGCTCTATGATGAGTACTGCTGAGTTACCTATTTCCTTTTGGGAGTTATGCACTTGAGAAGTTGCATACCTATTGAATAGGGTTTCAGTCAAATCTGTTGCCTACCATTTCATATGTGATATGGAAAGGGAAGAGCCCATGTCTTAAGCTAGTTAAGATTTGGGATTGACCGGCCTATGTCTAAAAGCAAAATCCGGACAAGCTCGAGGCAAGGACTATTATGTAGAACTGGAAAGGTTCCAGCTATACAAACTACAGCTGATGATTTGATAGAGCCAAAGGATTCAGTAGATTCCAATGAACCTCAGCCTCTCCGCCGATCTAGTAGGGTTCCTCACCCACCTGAGAGATACTTCGGTTTCTCTATGACAGTGGGAGCGAGGATTGCATCATGAGATGATGACCCAACTAGTTTCGAGCTGGCCATCAGGAGTAAGACTCTGTAAGAATGGCTGGATGTTTAGCGATCTGAGATGGAATCCTTATACACCAACAAAGTATGGACTTTGGTTGCTATATCTGAAGGGTTAAATCCCCATCAGGAGCAAGTATATCTTGAGAAGATTACTTGGTGTACATGGAAAAGTTGAGACTTTCAAAGCTAGACTTGTTAAAAGTTTGCATCATTGACCAGGTACGGATAATGATGAAACCTTTTCAAGTAGCTATGCTTAAGTCCATCCAGATCCTACTTACCACGGCTACATACCATGACTACGATATCTGGTGGTTGGGTGTCATGACAGCTTTTCTAAATGATGTTTTAGAAGAGCGAGTCTATAAGTACACAGCCAGAGGGCTTCGTAAACAGTGGGAGCAGCGGAAACGTGTGCAAGAGGTTTTATCTGATAAAGCAGGCATCGCGGAGTTGGAACATCTGTTTTGATGTGTTAGTCAAAGAGTTTGACATCATCAAAATGGTAGATGAACCTTGTATAAACAAAAAGGGTAGTAGGGAGCATGGTGGCGATCCTCGTAGAGTACGTGGATGACATACTCTTGATAGGGAAGAAGTTTCCTATGCTACGCTCGATCAATCTCCGCTTATCACTATGATTCTCCATATAGGATCAAAATGATACCTACTAAATCCTGGATTTTGGATCTATGAGATAGATCTAAATAGATGTTAGGCTACTCACTAGCTGTAGTGAGATGGTATCAACCGATCCTGGGGAGAATCACTGGAAAGGTTCCAGGGTGATAAAGACGACTGAGTGTCAGTCGCAGGCATTGTCTTTACCCTCAGTAAAGGGACGGTATGTTGGAAGAGTTCCAAGCTAAATACCGTGACATACTAGACGATAAAGGAAAGATACATCGCTACTTAAGATGCTACCAAAGAGGCTGTTTGGGTGTATATTGGTTCATGAGATGAACTATGTTCCTCCCATTGTGTGACAATGGAGTTGTGGCTTATGCCAAGGAATGCCGGTCCCATGAGTGATCCAGACATATTCTAAGGCAGTATCACTTGATCATGGAGATGGTTGATCTCCAGGGTGATCGAGGTAAGGAGAGTAGATTCTGAGGACAACACAGCGGATCCACTCACAAAGGCCTGTTCCCAAAGAGAGATTTTTTTAAGGGATGGTTGAGTATGAGATACTTCAAACCACTGCTACAGATGGCCCTAGTGCAAGTGGGAGATTGTTAGTTATATGTATGCCCTAGAAGCCATTACTGTACATATGATGTATATTGTAGTGGATGCTAGGACGTATATAGGGAGGATTTTCTTGCTCGACATGATAGTATGCTATCTGGTTGAACTTTACCTTAACGTGTATACTGATTGTCTCTCTGTTACATGTTGGTAAAGCCCTTAGGATGTGTGCTTGACTACCTGGACTATGATGCGGATCATACTAGTGGGGACATGGTAGTCCATAAGTACATCCTTCAAAGTCCCTAGTCGAGGGTATATCGAGACGGGGCATCGATATACCAGAGTAGACTAGCGTATACCTTCTCGACCCATACAGATGGGCGATGGATGATCCCATATCCATCGGTGTTTGACATCAGAGATGATATACGGGTGCTCAGTAGAGACTGGGTACACTGGACGGACTCGCTGAGAACTCCCAGATGGTATTATACCTCACGTCAGATGGCAGTTCTCTGGTGACACTGGTACAGAGTAGTCTGTTGACCCGAGATCGTCATAGAGTCTTGTGTGGCTCCCACTGTGCTTTGATTTCCATCTTACCACGTCTAAGAGGGCGTGCAAAACGGTGGTTTTTGGGTACAGTCCCGAGTCACATGGAGGCAATGAGCGATAGGAGGGGATTCGTCTCTCCCGGTATAGGGAGTTGATGTTGCGCTGTGTTCGATTGGCTATAACAGGAAATCCCTGACCAGGGTTGCTGAGATTTACTGGTAAGTGTTACCAGTAGTTTCTCGAACAGTTATAGACCTCATATCGACACGACTTATCGAGCTATTGGGGTCTGACGTTTACCACCCCTAGGCGAGATATGCGACATATCAGACGATCAGACCGGACTGTACGGTAGTGTTACTGGTCGGATTCACTGGAGTGTGAGCGGGCTTGCTTGTCGATCTTCAGATCGCTCAATACCCGGGTGGCCGTTACGTTTAGCAGACCGCTTGCAGCTTGTGGGTGTTTGATATGATCATCGCCTGCTGCCGGCGTATTGACGAGTCTTTAGAGTCCTACACAGAGGTTTCCTGGCTCAAGCGAAACGAAATAGGAGCGCATATGAGATATGTGCGGGACCGAGAATAATGCGTGTATGTGATACCGTATTCCATTCTCGCGATGAATGTATCGATTAGGTTATATGCGATATACCCTAGTTATCGAATAAAAGGTTGATTCGATAAGCCGATACATAGGATACTGGTCGGTTATATGCGATATGACCGGATCGTTAAATCAAGTGTTGATTTAATGATTTAATGTATAATTATATATTTGATATATTACTTTGCATTAACTAGTATTGGTTCACTTTAAATAGATTTTCTCACTCGGGTGTGCGCATTGCATATGCGATATGATTTTGTGCACATGCTTGTATCATGTTTGATGATACATGCCTTTTTAATTAAGTGTATAGAATTAAACCTTGGTTAATGGAATGGTTAGGGTTTGCTTATTCATTTTATTCATTTATTCATTTATCTTTTTCTTATTGGAAAATGAAAATGAAATGATAAAATGGTGGAATTTCTTTTGTACATTCATGAAGCTTCATGATTGCTTTGACTTGATGACCATTTTGTTTTTAGCTTAACCCTAACCATTGCATCAAACCATGATTAGTTCTCTACACTTAACTATGGTCAAGTTATGATAAGAATTGATATTCTTTTCTTTTTTAATTTAATCTTATCATATCATATTCTTCTTCTTCTTCATCTTCTTCCTTGAACCAAAGAAGAAACCATGACTTCATCAATGGTGATTGATGAATTAGAGTGAGAAATCCAATTCTAAAGTCTACCCACTTCCTATTTTCTCATCCTTTACCTCTTGCCAAGTAGTAGAGTGTGTTTCCTTCACAAGTTTTCATGGCTTGGTGAAGGTGGAGCTTGATTTAGCGATGCCTCGACGTAGATCATCTTCGGCATGGACATCGACGACCTAGCTCGCCTATTCTCCGATGAAGTCGACGCTAGAGCCCGGATTCTTTTTGGACAGCAAAGGACTTCGTTGCGGAGCTATGGAGGTGGAGCACCGGATCTACAAAGGTTGTATTTCCGATAACCCATTAGTTAAGTTGTTAACTAGATTGTTTTTCGCCTAGATTTCTAGCAAACGATCCGTAGTCGGGTTTCTCGGCACCTAGAATTTTTGAAATTGGCATGATTGATGCCTTGTGAGACCTCATTAGGATGCCTAGGAACCCTACAGTGTTGCCTCTCTGTCTTCCACGCTTGGCTGTGGCAAGACTTCGAAGAGGATATTCCTCTTATTGTTGGTCGTATAGGAAGAGGCTAACTTGCTCAGGGCATCGGCCTGGGCATTCAGGTGCCGAGGAATCTGCTCCACTTGAATTTCGTTGAATTTTTTCCGTAGTCTTTTTATCTCGGATAAGTACTTCACCATGAGCGGCTCCTGGGCCTCGAAACGCCCAGTCACTTGGCCGACGACCACGGTGGAGTCGCTGCGAATTCAAATCGTCTTCAGCCCCACTCCGGAAGCGATTCGCAACCCGGCGAGTAAGGCCTCGTATTCCGCGGCGTTGTTCGACACTCTGAACCTGAGCTTCAAAACGTACTCCATTTCTGCCTCGTTCGAGCCTCGAATGATAAGGCCGGCATCGCTCCCCTCCTCGGTAGAGGATCTATCGACGTAGAGGACCCAGTCGGGGACAGAGTCGAGCACTTCCTCAACCGAGGGTCGGGACCCGGGGACGGGCATCGACGCTGCTTCCTTGTTGGGAATAATGCACTCGGCAACAAAGTCTGACAGGACTTGCGCTTTGATAGCTGGCCTGGAGTGGTATTTGATGTCGAACTGGGATAACTCCCACCTCCATTTCTCCAGACGACTAGATGATTCGTGGGAGGCGAGAATCGCCCCTATGGGCCGCTCGGTGAGGACGAGGATGGTGTGTGCCTAGAAGTAGTGTCGTAGCTTCCTTGAGGCGACGATAAGCGCCAAGACAATCTTTTCTATGGCCGAGTACCTCGTTTCCGCATCTTTAAAGATATGGCTTATGTAGTAGACAGGGTTCTGTACTCCTTCGACTTCTCGAACGAGCACCGAGCCAACAGCATGATCGGATACCGCAAGGTACAGTAACAGCTCATTTCCTTCGATTGGCTGGGTGAGCAGTGAGGGAGTTGCCAGGTGCACTTTGAGTTGCTCGAAAGCGTTCTCACACTCTTCCGACCATTCGAACCTTGGGATCTTCCACAGGGCTTTGAAGAATGGGATGCACTTTTCTCCAGATCTCGACATGAAGCGACTAAGAGCGGCCACTCTCCCCGTGAGTCGCATGATCTCCACATTGCTCTTCGACGTAGCCATGTTGAGGATGGCGCTGATCTTCTCCGGGTTATCCTCAATTCCTCTGTGGGTAACCATGAACCCGAGGAATTTCCCGCTAGTGACCCCGAATGCACACTTGGCAGGATTCAACTTCATTTTGTACTTTCGGAGGATGTCGAATGTCTCACCAAGATCTTTGGCGTGCTCATCCGACGAGGTTGATTTTATGAGCATGTCGTCGACGTAAACCTCCATGTTCCTCCCGATCCGCAGTTTGAACATTTTGTTAACCAGGCGCTGGTATGTAGCCCCAACATTTTTGAGGCCGAAGGGCATCACTGTGTAGCAGTATACCCCCCAGTCCGTGGTGAACGTGGTGAGTTCTTCATCTGTCGGGTTCATACGGATGTAGTTGTAGCCGGAGAAAGCATCCATGAAGCTGAGCAATTCATGGCCTACTGAGCTGTCGACAAGTTGATCTATCCGAGGAAGGGGATAGTTGTCTTTCGGGCAGGCCTTGTTCAAATCTGCGAAGTCGACATACATGCGCCACTTCCCGCTTGCCTTTTTAACTATAACCACATTTGCTAGTCATTCCGAGTAGGCTACATTTCGAATGAAGTTAACTGCAAGCAACCTATCGACCTCGTCCTCAATCGCCTTTTGTTTGATCGAAGCGAAACTTTGCTTCTTTTGTCTGACAGGTCGGACCGTCGGGTCGACCCTGAGCGTGCGAGATTACCTTAGGGTCGATCCTGGGCATGTCAGCTAGCGCCCAGGTGAACACGTCCGAGTTTCCTCGAAGAAAGTGGATCAGGTCTTCGCGCCGAGCTCCAGTTAAAAGGGATCCGATCTGGACAGTTCGTTCCTTATTCCCCTCGACGAGGGGGACCTCTATTAGCACCTCCACCGGGGCCCCTCGGATTTCCTTCTGTTCGTCTTGAGTATCCAAGGACCCCTGGAAATCATTTGCGCTTCCGAGGTCGTCGCTTTGCTCTTCAGTTGTGGATGTCGCCGTTAAGCAAATCTTGGCGATTTGCTGGTTCCCGTAGGCCCGTCCTATCCCACCTTGATCCAGCGGAAACTTGATCGCGAAGTGGTAGGTCGAGAACTGAGCCCGAAGAGAGTTTAGCGTCGGGCGTCCCAAGAGGATGTTGTAGGACGAAGGGATCCTGGCAACGATGAATTCCACCGGTGCGGTCTTCGTACGACCTGCTTCCCCAATGTTAAGGAGGATGGTAACCACTCCCTCAGCCAGGATGGAGTGGTTAGTAAACTCTGACAGGATGTGGGCGGTTGGCCTCAGGTCTGATGGGCCGAGCCCCATATGCTGGAAGCAGTCATAGAAAAGGATGTCTGCCGAGCATCCTGAGACGACCAATATCCTTTAAACCTCGTAGCGGGGGACCCGGGCCGTAATCACGAGAGGGTCGTTGTGAGGCAAGAATATACCATGGAGGTCTTCATCAGTGAAGGTGATGGGCGTGGCAACCTTGCATTTCTTCCGGGGCTGGTCGCTGGTTTCCTCGACTGGTAGGAGGCGACGAATATCGTCGGCTCCATGTGCGCACCCCGAAGAAACGACCACGATTTGGCCGATCGTTAATTCGCCGGGGGGATGGTTATCATGCTCCCTGTCTGCCTGTCGTTTTTCCCATAATTATTTCGCCAGGTGGCCCGAGCGGATCAACTCCTCGATGTAATCGCGGAGTTGCTTACAGTTTTCGGTTGGGTGCCCCTGCAACCTATGGAAGGCACAGTACGGGCCCCTGGTTCGTTTAGCCACTCTATTGGTGACCGAAGGGAGCTTGAAGAATCGCTCGCCCTTCGCCTCCTCTAACATCTCGGTCTGAGAAATGTTGAGTGGAGTATACTCCTAGAATTTCAGGAAGTATGGCTTTGGCCGGTCGACCTTCTTCTTCTTTTCCCTGCCCCTCTTCTTTTGGTCGGCCTGGTCGTCCTGGGATAGGTTTGCGTTATCCTCGGACTCAACTTCGATTTCCCGCTCGGTCCAAGCTTCTACCTCGGCCATAGTCTTAGATTGCACTAATGCAAAGGAGCGGAGCCACTCCTAAGACCTGACCTCAGAGCGGTGATGACGGTTTCATCCCGGTGCCCGGGAACCTCAAGAAGAGCATTGTAGAAGCAAGTGACGTATCCTTTAAAGGATTCCTTATCCCCGCACTTTATAGTGAAGAGGTAATCAACGGCCCGCTTGTTGGCTATAGTGCCCTCAAGGCAATTATCATAGTCGCGGACATGTGATTATAATGATTGAGGGAGGACCTATACCAGTAGAACAGTCTTACTCAAGATGATAGTATGCTATCTGGTTTATCTTTATCATCATGTACATGTTGATAGAGCCCATAGGATTCTTACTTGACTACCAGTATTATGATGGCGATCGTATACGTAGGAGCTGGGGGTCTATAAGCACATCCTTAAATGTCCCTAGTCATGGGAGTATAGAGACTGGGCATCGATACTCCAGTGTAGACTAGTGTATATTGATCGAGACCCCGGCGAGGGGCGGTGGCCAGGTCGCACAAGTTATTGGTGTTAGTTTGTTCACCTAAGATAGTATACAGGTGCTCATTGGGTTATGAGTACACTGGACGGACTCGCCGGAAACGTGTTAGTTGGTATTATACCTATTGTCAGATAGTAGTTCCCAGGTGACATGTATACAGGTTAGTCTGTCGACCTGAGATCGTCATTTGTCTCGTGTGAGTTCCCACTGTGCTTTGATTACTACCCTACCACGGCTCAAAAGAGTCGTGCAAACAGGTTTTAGTTGGGTACAGTCCCGAGCCATATGGAGGCAGTGATCGGATCGTCGGGGATTCGTCTCTCCCAGTATTGGGGGTTGATATCGCATTGTACACGGGTGGCCATCACCAGAAATCTGTGGCCACGGTGGATGAGAATTACCGATCCACGATCGATAGTTTCTCAGATGGTGATGGGTTTCATGCTGACACTAAATGTCGCGTTGTTAGGGGTCTGACTTTATCCACCCCCTAGACTCGATATGCGATAATCTTAGACGAACAGACCGAACTGTACGGATATTTTCACTGTCAGGCTCAGTAGGGGTTCATGATCAGTTTGCCCGCTGGCCTCTCTTTCGCTCAATACCTGGGTAGCCGTTACATACAGCTAGTGCCGCTGACGTGCTTGTGGTTAAACCCACTGCTAGCGTATTGACGAGTCTTTAGAGTCCCACACAGAGGGTTTCCCTAGTTCTGGCGAAATAATGCAGTGGCCGTATTGGATACGTGCATGGTTCCGATCGATTGATGTACTTTGTACCTGGACTTTCGATCGGACAGTTGATAATACTAGCCGGCTTGGGTTTGAGCCGGATTATTAAATCAGGTATTGATTTAATAATTTACGTATATGTATTTCGATACATATATTCTAGTATTATGTTCTTTGTGTTATTCTATCTCTTTGGGTATTCGTATTTCGGTACGAATGCAGGTATGTATATACAATAGAATGTAATCCGTATTTTATCCGGAAAACATTCTAGAAAGTGGCCACCTCATTTTTGGATTTGACCATTTTTTGGAAAATGGTAAATGAGGTGGAAATTGGAAAATGGGGAGTATGGTGGTGACCAAGCTTGCATAGTGTGCACAAATGAATTTTTAATTCATTTGTGCATACTATTCAAGTATGGGTGCATTTTAAAATGAAAAGAAAATGTTTTACAAAACCAAGCATGCTCAATTTCTCTTTCATGGTTAGCTTCATTATTGTTTAGCATGAGTTTTTCTTGAGCTCTTCGTCACCATTTGTGCTTGACTCTCCTCTAGTTTTCATGCTTTGCTTCCACCTTCATTCTTCACCTCCTCTCAACCCTCTCATGTGTTGAGAATCATGAGAGGAGGTGAGATAAGATAGACCAACACTTAGATCACACTCACCACATCCTAGGATTTCTAGAGTGGCATCCTAGAAACCCTAGGTTCTTCACTTGCATCCATTGTGTGAAGCTAGAGCCAAGACTACATCCCTCGGGTGGATCATCTTCGATGGAGGAAGACCGGCAACCAAACTTGATCAATGAACCACTAGGAGCTTGGAATGAAGACCGAAGGACATGGATCAACTCGGTATAACCATTCTAACTTCTTTATTAGCTTTCTAGTTTAGGGTTTAAGGCAGATCCGGGAATCGAGTTATGGTAGCGCCAGTTTAATAAATTTTTGTTCCGCATTTGGCCACGGTTTGATG
Source organism: Agapanthus africanus (assembly GCA_030015575.1). Taxonomy (NCBI): domain Eukaryota; kingdom Viridiplantae; phylum Streptophyta; class Magnoliopsida; order Asparagales; family Amaryllidaceae; genus Agapanthus; species Agapanthus africanus. The sequence goes on from JASDDO010000029.1 coordinate 296,264,986, forward strand.
GCCGGGGCGCTGCCGTAACCCAACATGGTATCAGAGCCGGCCTTTAAACCCCTTGCTAGCTTGTTTAGACGTGCTTAAAAGATCGCTCAACGAAAGTTTCCAAAATCACGATTTCGTTTTTCAAGTTTCTGCCGATTTACAAATTTGGTCAAAAATATTTTCCAGTGGCTTAAAAATCCGTGCAGGCTTTTTTAGGAGTACACAAAAAATTTGAGCTCATGATTCCTCTAAAAAGCCATGGAACCGCCGCGTATGACCCCTATTAGCGGCGGTTCCGCGGTTGTTTAGTAGAAACAAAGCACCAATTTTTTTCTGTAGCTCAGTTACATGGAATTGTGACTTTTGAAATATATGGTTTTGGCCCAGATTTCTGTTTGAGTGCTGGATTTGCATTTGGGGCCAATTTGGGAAATTTAGTCGATCGATATTTTAAGTGTGCGTTTAACAGTACATGCATTACTATCTGTGACCGTGAATGTCATTTGATCGGTAAACCCGTCTAACTGCTATATATTCTTTTAGACGGGTTTGTGAATGTGACATTCACGTTGATGTTCTATGTCGTGCTGTGATGTTGGTTGGATTGTCGTGGTGGATAGCTTGGGTGCAATATTAGTACAGTTTAGTTTCATTTGTACATTTGATAATGTGGGGCGAGCGTCCGACATGTGGACTGCCGTCACTGACTGTTTCTATATTATTCGTTTAGGGCGCGACCGGGTTGAGGTCGATGTCACCCTTGTATATTATTTTCTTTTCTGTACTAGGATAACCCCACGGTGGAGTGCATGAATAGCCGGATTCTAGAAGGCAATGGGTCCGCATCTCATGGCGTTGAGACGGAGGGGACCTTACTCTAGAATTGGCAGGCTATTCACCGCACTCGTAGGGGGTATAGGTTGACCCACGGAGGGGTGCTCAAGTTACCGGATTCCGTGAAGTGCTGGGTGGCCCATTCACATTGTTGAAGGGGGTTACCTTGGTTCTAGTCTTGGCGGGTAACTTGCCGCGCTCGTAGGGGTTTAGGTTTTCATTGCATAGGCTATCCACACGACAGGGAACGTCGGGTCTCATTTGCGGCTCAAGTGAAACCCGGGGCTCCAGGATTATCCACCATTCTGTGTTACTTCTGTGATGTTTCTGTGATGTTGATTATGTCATGCCTGGGACGAATGTTATATATATATTTATATATATTAGTAGATGTTGTATATGTTTTGCACCCGCGCCAGTCCAGTCCCCTCTCTGTCGTTATTTAATTAACCTAACGGGTGATGACGGGACCCAGTGGCGAACGCGGATGGTATATACGTGCATTTTATTTTCGTTCTTTTCTGGTGTGATTAATTGATGGGACTGCGTTGATTCTTATCAATGCAAGGATAAAACAAACCTATATGATGTTGTTGGAACCATATTTTTTAAAACTGACATTGCAGACGTTCTCTTTTGCTTAGCACAGTGGTATTCGGTTATGAATATCCAGCACCTCATTCAATGAGGCAAGGGCCGAGATCCCTTCATTGGGAGTGACCCCTTGGGCAGAAGTTTGCGTCAGCGTAATAACTTCACTATAGTCGTTTCCTTTTGCTTTGTATCGTGGTATTCAGTTTGGAAAATCCTGCACCTCATTCTACAAGGAAAGAGCTGAGATCCCTTCACCGAGAGTGGCCTCTTTAGCAAAAGTTTTCCCTACTATATATTTGTAAAACCACTTGGATTCCTTCAACGATATCAAGTTCATTACAGCCAAAAACCAGCCGTAGCCCTCCGTCATTTCTTATAGGTATTACTTAGTATTCATGCTGTGTATGTTGACCTCTGTCAAGGCACAGTGCTTGGTGGCTGGGTAATGCTTGTTTGTTGCATAGATATGCGATTAGTTAGGACAGTCACACGGTCATTTTGACCTCTGTCAAAGGCTCGTGCGGGTGGGTCTAAGTTAATCCAGGACAATGATGGGTTGAACTTGACTTGCGACTTATAATGTGTTAACCTCTGTCAAAGTCATAAGCCGCTTGGGGTAAAAATCATATCGGGAATTTCAAACATACAGGAAACTTGCTAGGTTTGTGCATACCTTCTGGAGTGTGGTGACTTGAGTGGCTTTCATCAAGTTATCATGCGATGATAGTTGGATCCCGATTCCCACTGATGAGTAGGATTACTTCTCGGGTGATTCCGACTAATTCTGCTTTTGGGTTTGGAGGAGAATTCGAGGAAACGATGGGAGCCATCCTGATTAGATAATATGATTAACCATTCTGATCTAGGTTAGAGTGCACGCCGAGTGTTTCTTTTCTCTCTCTGGTAGCGACCATGGCCCGACCCTTGACTAAAACTCATAAACCAAGTTAACCGAACCTTCTTAAAACACTTTGGCTTTTGGAATCTCACGGTGTCGCATATATCATTGCCACTTCTATATCACCTTTGCATTTCTCTAGAACACCCCGTATCACTACGAACATCCCCTTCCATTGGATAAATCCATCGTATAGTTACATATGAACTCGAAGGAACTTGTTCCAGATTCGAGGATGGATTCAGGTTCTGGAGAGATTGAATATGATTATTCGGTTGTCTTTTCTCTTTACCTTCTCTCAGGTTGTGAGGGCTCCTAGGATTAGGAGAGGGTACACCTATTGAGCTTATTGGATAGTCTTCTTCCAAACCATAGGCAGGTACCGAAAGGTAGGAAAGGAAGTAAACCAATTAAGCCTAAGTGTGGTGTACAGAAGGTAATAAGTAAAGACATATAAAGGGATTAGATTAAGGGTAAAGAAAATTGCGACCACCATCATTCACGACAAAACCTTGTATACCCCTGCCACTCCCACATCCACTTTGGATTTCTCCAGAACACTCCACGGATATCCACTCCTATTGGATATGCCATCGTATAGTTACATACGAACTCGAAGGAATTCGTTCCAGATTTGAGGATGGTTTCCGGTTCAGGAGAAATAAAATAGGATTATTCAGATGTCTTTTCCCATTACCTTCTCTCAAGTTGCGAGGGCTCCTAGGATTAGGAGAGTACACCTATTACTCTTATTGGATAGTCTTCTTCCAAACCTTAGGCTGGTGCCGAAAGGTAGGAAAGGAAGAAAACCAATTAGCCTAAAGAAGGTGTACAGAAGGTAATAAATAAAGACATAATAAAGGGATTGGAGTAAGGGCAGGTAAGTATATGGTTACTGTCATGAATCAGGATGATGGATGAGGCATTACTAGGAATACCAGGTTACTCCTTTGACACATTTTCATGTTTCAGTTTCACTGTGCGATATTAATTGAAAACTGTTTTCCCAATTGGAATCTAACTCCAGGGTATGTATTTACTAGATCGGTTTCTCACATCTGTATGTTATTACAGATGGTGAGTGGGAGTAAGATATTGGGAATTGGGTGATTAGATCCTTATTATATCAGAATTCGTTGTAATTGGTAATATTTGAGGAAATCATCTGGGTTTTGCCGGATGGCTAATATATGGTTTTGAATATCCGTTGTCATGCACCAATTTTAAACTGATATATCTGTACATTTATTTTATAAAGTGAGATATAACTTTTTGATATTTTGTCCGTGATATTTACCTATATCAGTTGGTGATTAGGTAAGGTGCATTCAACAGCGGTGTGATTCTTCTTAACCATAGTACAGTTTTTCAACCTATGACGCACAGGGTTTGAGTTTTTGAACTCAGGTAACTTATACAAAGTATTGTTACATTTGGACAATGGGGTTGGTACTCATACTATATTCTGTTTACTCATAACTTCTCTAGTTCTAGATAAGTATTTCGTTGAGATACAAGGTTCAGATTTTGAGAAGTTATAGGTATAAGAATAAAGTAGAGAACCATTTGTTGGAAGTATCAGGATTCTTCAAGGAAGTCGAAGATGTAGATACTTGTGTTTGGTATTCCATTGATAGTAATGGTTTTGAGAACTTGCTTCTCTTTCAGGTCACTCATATATGGATGCACTTCTAGATGATTAATGCTGATTGGCCTCTTTCCATTTGGTTGATATGCACTGGAGACAGCTGCATGATTTTGAATCTGGTTCCAATTAAATTAGTGCTTTTGTTTCTATATTAGATATATATAGAATCAATTTATATCTTAACGATGTTAAGGTATAGGGAGTTGTCCGGCTGATGCTTAAAACCAGAATCCGGATAAACTCAAGGCACGTTTCAGTAATGGCAGTTTGTGGGTTATCCCGGGCTTTGACGAGGGTTAACTTTCTACCATCAGGAAGATCAATATTTATATTGTTCTTGACTCGCCACAGTTTTAGTAAAATGGATTTTTTTCAGAAAAACAAAAGTGGGAGTATGGTAGAACTGGAATTGATTCCAGAACCATAAATGATCACTGAAGATTTAATAAAACCTATGGATTCAATTAGTTTCGACATTCCATTAGCCACTCCGCAGATTTGGTGGGTAACCTCAGGCACCCGAGAGGTACTTCGGTCTTCTCAGAGACAGTGACAGGGAGGTTCTTGTTTACCCAGACTTGCCATTGCTGTAGTTCTAGACTATAAGACTGTTGGAGATAGTACCCTCTGAGTCAATTATTGGATCACAGGCACGTGATTGCAATGATTGAGGGAGGACCTATACCGGTAGGACAGTCTTACTCAAGATGATAGTATGCTATCTGGTTTATCTTTATCATCGTGTGCTGCTTTAGGTGACATTACTGATCACTATTGCATGTTGATAGAGCCTCTAGAATTCTTGCTTGACTGCCAGCAGTATGAGGGCGATCATATACGTGGGAGCTGGGGTCTATAAGCATATCCTTAAAAGGTCCCTAGTCGTGGGAGTTTCGAGACAGGGCATCGATACTCCAGAGTAGACTAGTGTATACATTCGAGACCCCGACGAGGGGCGGTGGCCAGTCTCATAAGCCACTGGTGTCAGTTGGTTCACCTAAGATGTATACAGGTGATCATTGGGTTATGAGTACACCGGACAGGACTCGCCGGGAACATGCTAGTTGGTATTATACCTAGCGTCAGATAGCAGTTCCCTAGTGACATGTGTACAGGTTAGTTCATCGACCTGAGATCGTCATTTGTCTCGTGTGAGTTCCCACTGTGCTTTAATTACTACCCTACCACGGCTCAAAGGAGTCGTGCAAACAGGTTTTAGTTGGGTACAGTCCCGAGCCACATGAAGGCAGTGAGCGGATCGGCAGGGGTTCGTCTCTCCCGGTATTGGGGGTGAGGTCGCGCTGTGTCTAGGAGAGCCATTACACGAAGTCCTTGGCCAAGGCAGGAGATTTACGGGTAGGTATTCCAGTAGTATCTCAGGGTGTTCTGGGCTACACTCCGACACGACTTGTACCGCTTTTGGGGGTTTGACTTTTACCAACCCCCTAGGCCTGACATGCGATGCTCATAGACGAACGGATCAGACTGTACAGATATTATCACTGACAGGCTCAGTAGGGTGTCCGGATAAGTTCGCTCACAGACGTCCCTTTTGGTCAATAGCCGGTATCCCGTCACGTACGGCTAATACCTCTGACGTACTAGTGGTTAAATCCACAGCCAAAGTATTGACGAGTCTTTAGAGTCCCCCACAGACAGTTTCTCAAGTTTCGGGCGAAATGCTGTAGAGGCCGTATGGAGATATGGCAGGGTTCGATCAGATACGTGCGGTATTGCACGGATCATGATCGGACGGATAATACTAGCGGGCTTTGGTTTAAGCCGGATCCTAATATTGTACAGTGTAGATTTTGTCTCATTGCACTTGTATTCGGTCGGAATAAAAATGCGGGTATGTATATACAATCGCGGGGTTTTCCTGTAATTTATTACGGGATCAGTTTTCTGAAGTTTCCAGTTTGCATTCCGTTTCGGCCAGTTTTCCTTTGTTCCTTCATGGCCGGATTTTTGTGATGGGAGGGGCTAATTTGCATATTTGCAAATTAGCATTGTGGAGGGGGTTTCTTGTAAATGGATGATTATGATGGTTCAAGCATCTTTTCTTTTTCCCTCATCATATCCTTTGCATTTATGGTGATTAGTTTTGAAAGGATGGGATTAGAAATAGAGGTGACATTATCATCATCACATTGGTTATGATCACCTCTTGCTTTTACTACACTCACCTCCCTTCATTGCTTTTGCTCTCTCCTCATTCATTTTGGCCGGCCACTACTTGATGGGGAGAGATTTATTTTTGGTGTAAAAAAATTCTTCATCTCATTCTTTGCATACACCAAAAATTCCCAAACTCATCTCCATTATTCTTCACCTCCATTCATCATGGCAACTTCAACCCCAATAGAGACAAATGGATTCTACACTTTGCCTACAGCATCCTTGGGCACGTCGACTCGCCAACTTCGTGCTCGAGTTGTCTCGGTCTAGAGGTGGGAGCCCGTAAAAGAACCCGGCGATGTGGTGCCCGTTCCGACGAGGAGATGAAGACCGGAGATTCCGCGAGGAGATCGGGATGGAGGCCGAAGACCGAAGGACACGGATCGCTCGGTATAGCATTCTACCCCTTCTCTTGTTAGCTAGCATTAGGTTAATGGCCCGATCCAGGTTTTTAGTACGCAGTAGTGCCGGTTTACAAGTTTTGTAAAAGTTTCGTTTCCGCATTCCGGCGTCGGATTGACGGCCGGGGCGCTGCCGTGCACTTACAATGGTATCAGAGCCACGCCATTAACCTAGTCTAGCTTGCTCTAACGTGTTTACAAGTTCGATCGAACAAAAATTCCAAAAACCGTGTTTTCTTGCATCAGTTTTCTGTCGAATTTTTTTTGGCTCGAAAAATTATTTGGTGCATTGCAGAAATACGTGCAGGCAATTCTAAGAGTTCTGCAAAAATTTGGTGGCTTGACTTTACTGTTCCACCGTGGAACCACGGCCAAACCCATGCATTGGCCACGGTTCCGCGGCCATAGTGACTCCTTGTAGCACCAAATTTTTACAGAGGGTCTTGGACTTGGAAATGGGGGTTTTGGTATGTTCTGTTTAGGCCCAGATTTTCTTTGAGTGCTACAGTTGTGCTTGGGGCCCACTTCGGTATATTTAGTCGATCGAAAATTTTAAACATGCTAGTTCACAGTATTTACATTATATCTGCGACCGTGAATGTCACTTGATCGGTAAATCATGTCTAACTGCTATAGCCCTTTTAGACGGATTTGCGAACGTGACATTCACGTTGATGTTCTGTGTTGTGCTATGATGTTGCGGATTTATCGTGGTGGATAGCCTGGATGCAATGTTAGTACAGTTTTGGTATTATTATGTACATTTGATATTGCGGGGCGAGCGTCCGACATGTAGACTGCCGTTACTGGCTGTTTGTATATTATTCTTTTGGGGCACGACCGGGCTGAGGTCGATGTACCCATTGTATATTTTACTTTCTGTACTAGGATTACCCCACGGAGGGGTGCACGGGTAGCCGGGTTCTAGAGGGCAAGGAGCCGGCATCTCATGGAGTTGAGACGGAGGGGGCTTCACTCTAGAATTGGAGGGCTATTCGCCGCACTCGTAGGGGGTATAGGTTGACCCAAGGAGGGGTGCCCAAGTTACCGGATTCCGTGAAGTGCTGGGTGGTCCATTCACGTTGTTGAAGGGGGCTGCCTCGCTTCAGTTTTTGGCGGGTAACTTGCCGCGCCCGTAGGGGTCTAGAATTTCATTGCACAGGCTATCCACACGACCAGGGGAACGTCGGGTTTCAGTAGCGGCTCTGTGAAACCCGGGGATCCCAGATATCTGTATTGTTCTGTGATGCTTATTACATTTCTGTGATGTTGCATTTTATCACGCCTTGAGCGATTATTATATATTGATATATATACTAGTAGATATTGTATATGTTTTGCATCCGCGTTAGTCCAGTCCCCGCTCTGTCGTTAGTTAAGTAACCTAACGGGTGATGACAGGACCTAGTGGCGAATGCGGATGGTATATACGTACATCATTATTTTTGTACTTTTGTGGTGTGATCAATTGATGGGACTGCATTGATTCGGATCAATGCAAGCTAAACAAACCTATTCTGATGTTGTTGGAACAGTTTTTCAAAAAAAGCTGTTATTGCAAAGGCGTTATCTTTTGTTTTGCACAGTGGTATTCGGTTATGAATATCCAGCACCTCAGTCGACGAGGCAAGGGCCGAAATCCCTTCACCGGGAGTGACCCCTTGGACAGAAGTTTGCGTCAGGGCAATAACTTCACTATAGTCGATTACTTTTGCTTTGCATCGTGGTATTCAGTTGGAATATCCTGCACCTCATTCTACGGGGAAAGAGCCGAGATCCCTTCACCGGGAGTGACCTCTTTAGCAAAGGTTTTCGTCACTATAATTTTATAAAAGCTATCCAGTTCCTTCAACGATATCAAGTTCATTACGTTAAAGGTTTTTCGCCAAAAACCATTCGTAGCCCTCCGTCATTTCAGACGGGTAGCACGTAGTATTCATGCTATGTTTGTTGGCCTTAGTCAAGGCATAGTGTATGGTAGCTGCTTGTTACCTTTCTGCTGCATAGATAGATGCGTTGGTTTGGGACAGTCGTATAGCCTTGTTGGCCCTAGTCAAGGGCTTGTACGGGTGGGTTCAAATTAACCTGGACAGTGACGGGTAGAACTTGACATGTGACTTATGATTTGTTGGCCTTAGTCAAGGTCATAAGAGCATGGGGCAAAAATCACATCGGGAGTTTCTAAAGAAACTGAAACTTGCCAGATATGCGCATACCTTCTGGAGTGTGATAACGTGAGCAGATTCCGTCACGTTATCATGCGATGATAGTTGGATCCCGATTCCCACTGATGAGTTGGTTTACTCGTCGGGTGATCCCGACTAATTCTTCTTTCAGGTTTGGAGAAGAATTTGACGTTACAGTGGGAGGCTTCCTGATTAGATAAATTGATAACCATTCTGATCTAGGTTAGAGTGCATGCTGAGTGTTTCTTTCTCTCTCTCTTTGGCAGCGACCATGGCCCGACCCTTGACTATGACTCAGTGACCAAAATTAACCGAACCTTCTTAAACACTGGCTTTTGGATTGTCAGAGTTGCATACCTCATTGCCACTCCTACTTTTACCCTTTTCTCCAAAACACCCCGTATTACTACGAACGTCCAATTCCATTAGATAAAACCATCGTATGGTTATATACGAATTCGAAGGAATTTATTCGAGGATGGTTTCCGGTTCTAGAGAAAACGAATAGGACTATTCAGTTGTCTTTTCCTTTTACCTTCTCTCAGGTTGCGAGTGCTCCTTGGATTAGGGGATAGTACACCCGTTACGCCTATTGGATAGTCTTCTTCCAAACCTTAGGCTGATGCCGAACGGTAGGGAATGAAGAAAGCCGATTAGCTTAAGTGTGGTGTACAGAAGGTATTAAGTTAAGACAAATAAAGGGATTAGTAAGAGGGCAAAGTAAATTGCGACTGCTATTCACGACCGAACCAAATATTTCTTCGCCAATCTTATTTCACCTTTGTATTTCTCCAGAACACTCCGTATCACTACGAAGATCCATAGTTATTTGGATACTCCATCGTATGGTTATATACGAACTCGAAAGGAACTTGTTCCAGTTCGGGGATGGATTCTGGTTCAGGAGAAGTGGGAATAAGGTTTATTCAGGTGTCTTTTATCTTTACCTTCTCTCGTGTTGCGAGTGCTCCTAGGATTAGGACAGTATACCCATTATGTTTATTGGATAGTCTTCTTCCAAACCATAGGCTGGTGCCGAACGGTAGAGAAGGAAGAAAACCATTTAGCCTAAAGGGGTGTGCAGAAGGTAATGACTAAAGACATATAAAGGGATTTGGAGAGATGGCAAAGAAATATACGGTTACAGTTGTGAATCTGGATAATGGAAGAGGCATTACTAGGAATACCCGGATACCCCTACGAAATATTTCAATGTTTCAGTTTCACTGTGTATTGTTAAAAGAAAACTGATTTCCCAATTAGTCCTTACTCCAGGGTATGTATTTACCAGGTTTGATTCTCACATCTGTATGGTATTACAGATGATGAGTGGGAGTAAGTTATTGGGAATTAGGTGATCATCCTTATTATATCGGAATTCATTGTAATTGGTGATATTTGAGGAAATCGCCTGGGTTGTTTGCCGGACGGCAAATATTTGGTTTTGAATATCCGTCGTTGTACACCAATTTCAAATTGATATATCTGTACGTCTATTTTTATAGAGTGAGATATACCTTTTTGAAATTATGTCTATGACATTTACCTATATCGGTGGATGGTTAGGTAAGGAGCATTAAACAGCGGTGTAATTCTTCTTAACCATAAGTACAGTTTTCAACATACGACACACAGGGAATAAGTTATTAGACTCAAGGGACTTATACATGTTGGAGATAGTGCCCTCAGAGTCAATTATTGGATCACAGGCACGTGATTGCAATGATTGAGGGAGGACTTATCCCGGTAGGACAGTCTTACTCAAGATAATAGTATGCTATCTGGTTTATCTTTATCATCATGTACTGCTTTAGGTGACCTTACGAGTCGCTATTACACGTTGATAGAGCCCCTAGGATTCTTGCTTGACTACCAGCAGTATGAGGGCGATCATATACGTGAGAGCTGGAGTCTATAAGCACATCCTTAAAAGGTCCCTAGTCGTGGGAGTTTCGAGACAGGGCATCGATTCTCCAGAGTAGACTAGTGTATACAGTCGAGACCCCGACGAGGGGCGGTGGCCGGTCTCACAAGCCACTGGTGTCAGTTGGTTCACCTAAGATGTATACAGGTGCTCATTGGGTTATGAGTACACCGGACAGGACTCGCCGGGAACCTGCTAGTTGGGATTATACCTGATGTCAGATAGCAGTTCCCTGGTGACATGTGTACAGGTTAGTTCATCGACCTGAGATCGTCATTTGTCTCGTGTGAGTTCCCACTGTGCTTTGATTACTACCTTACCACGGCTCAAAGGAGTCGTGCAAACAGGTTTTAGTTGGGTACAGTCCCGAGCCACATGGAGGCAGTGAGCGGATCTGCAGGGGTTCGTCTCTCCCGGTATTGGGGGTGAGGTCGCGCTCTGTCTAGGAGAGCCAGAACATGAAAAGTCTTTGGCCAAGGCAGGAGATTTGATGGTGGGTATTCCAGTAGTATCTCAGGGTGTTCTGGGCTACACTCCGACACGACTTGTACCGCTATTGAGGGTTTGACTTTTACCAACCCCCTAGGCCCGCCATGCGATACTCATAGACGAACGGACCGGACTGCACGGATATTGTCACTGACAGGCTCAGTAGGGTGTCAGGATGAGTTCGCTCATCGACGTCCCTTTTGGTCAATAGCTGGTGGCCCGTCACGTATGGCTTATACCTCTGACGTGCTAGTGGTTAAATCCACAGCCATAGTATTGACGAGTCTTTAGAGTCCACCACACTCAGTTGCTCAGGTTTCGGGCGAAACGTTGTAGAGGCTGTATGGAGATATGGCAGGGTTCGATCAGATACGTGCGTTATTGCACGGATCGTGATCGGACGGTTTTTACTAGCCGGCTTTGGCTTAAGCCGGATCCTTGTATTAGATAGTGTAGATTTTGTCTCTTTGCATTTGTGTTCAGTGGGAATACAAATGCGGGCATGTATTTGCAGTAGCGGGGTTTTCCTGTAATTTATTACGGGATCAGTTTTCTGAAGTTGCCAGTTTGCATTCCGTTCCGGCCGGTTTTCCTTTGTTCCTTCACGGCCGGACTTTATCGTTGGAGGGTGTTATTTGCAGTTTGCAAATAACATTTTGTGGAGGGGGTTTATTGTGATTGTGGCTTCCATCATGATGAGATTCTTTTCTTGTCCATTCTATGCTTTCATGTGATGGTTTTGTGATATGATGAGATTTGGAAATGGGTGTGACATAGATTCCTTTTTAATCACACCATTTCTTCACATGCTCTTTCTTCTTGCATTTTTTCTCCTCCATTCTTGATGAGGGGCCGGCCATTACTTGAGGGGAGAGAGAGAGAAGTTGATTTTTCATGTGTGGCAATTTGATTCATCTCATTTTCTTGTAAGGAAAAATGAAAGCACCATTTTTCCTTAACCTCGTTCCTACTTCCATCCAAAGGCAACTTCAAACCCTCAAAGAGACAATGGCTACTACACTTAGTCTACAGCAAATCTTGGACGCGTCGGCTAGCCAACTTCGCGCCCGAGTTTCCTCGGTCCAGAGGTGGGAGCCCGTAAAAGTACCCGGCTACGTGGTGCCTTTCCAACGAGGACATGATGAACGGAGATTCCGCAGGAGATCGGAGTGGGAACGGAGATTCCGCAGGACACGGATCGCTTGGTATAGCTTCTCTACTCTTTTCTATTTTGCTAGTTGCTAGGTTAATGGCCCGATCCGGGTGAAAAGTGCGCGGTGGTGCCGGTTTGCTAGTTTGCAAAGTTTTTCGTTTCCGCATTTCCGGTGTCGGATCGACGGCCGGGGCGCCGCCGCGGACTTACATTGGTATCAGAGCCTCACCATTAACCATGCCTAGCTTGCTCTAGTATGTTTAAAGCCTCGATCGATCAAAATCCCAAAAACCGTATTTTTTGTACATGTGTTCTCTGTCGAAATTTTTTCAGCTCTAAAAATTTTTCAGGTTGTTGAAGAATACTGTGCAAGGAATTATAAGCACTCTGTGAGAAATTGATCACGTGATCTCACCATATCGCCGTGGAACCGCGACCAAACCCATGCTTGGGCCGCGGTTCCGCCGCACTTTTGACAGATCATTTGACCAAAATTTTGCAGATAGCTTATGAGTTGAAAATAGAGGTTTTGGGATATTCTTTTGGGGCCCAGATTTTCTGTAAGTGCTACAGTACTGCTTGGGGCCCACTTCGATAAATTTGATCGATTGGATATTTTAAACATGCTAGTTCACAGTATTTACATTATATCTGCGACCGTGAATGTCACTCGATCGGTAAATCCAATCTATCTGCTATAGCCCTTTTAGACGGATTTGCGAACGTGACATTCACGTTGATGTTCTGTGTTGTGCTGTGATGTTACGGATCGGTCGTGGGGATAGCCTGGATGCAATATTAGTACAGTTTTGTTTTTGTAACGTTTTGAAAATCGTTTCGGTGAAATTTCGAAAAATCGGTAAAATAAGGGGGTTTTCTGTAAAAAGTCAAAATACAAATATCTTATTATAAAAATTAAATATACATATTCTAGCTATGTAATTGCTATTATTTGGTGTTTATTGAGCCGCTGGTGAAATTTCAAATTTTCTGAAAAAAATTATTATTTTATTATTATTTAAGTCATCACTAATACATTTAATTAGGGAAAATTACAAATTGGAATGAGTTGAAATAAATTTTGTGCATCATAAAACATTAAATAAAATTTTATCATGTGGTTTTTGGAACGAAATCATTTGCCAAAACGGTTTAGAAATTATTGAAGAAAAAAGGCTTTTTTAGCGTAAATGGATGTTTGGGGTATTGTATTTATCATTTTTCAGCACCCCACACCCGTACCCACACCCACACACCCCCATTCACTTCTCCCCTTGGCTGAATTCAGCAGCCCCCATCTTTTCCCCACTTGAATTTCAAAGGAAAAGAAATGAAAGAAAAGAAAAGAAAATGGATAAATTAGTTAGACTTTTGACTTTGGTTGGACTTTGACTTTCTCCCCCCACTTTCTCTACCTCCCTCTCTCTCCTCTCCCCCTCCCATTCTAGCCGACCCCCCCCTCTCCTACTGCAGCAACAGACCCCCCCCATTTCCCTTCTCTTTTCTCTTCAAAACTTCATCAAAAATTGCCCCAAAATCCATCAAAAAAATCCCAAAACCCAAATCCGACTCCGACCCATTTTAGCTTAGCCCGTATAGCATGGATCCTTGTGAAAAGAGAGCATTTTGGAGGGCCATGGATGCTTGTGGATCTTCAAATGTTTTTGGGTATAATTCTAAACTTTTTTTGCTTAGTTTGTTACTTAATTTCTTAAAGCTAAGTTAATTAAGTGTTAATTTGGGTTATGTGAGTTTAATTGCATGATTAAAGATTTCAAGTTAGGGTTTGTTGTGGAAATGAGTTGTGTTTGATTGTGTATGGTTTAGTGAGGTGGATTAACATATTTAGTTTTGTAGAAAACTAATCTAGTTGTTAATTACAAGTTGTTACTTGAAAAATGTCCAAATTAAGCTTTTTGTTGCAAACTAGTTTTTTTGATTTAATTCGAAATATGAGATTAAAAATATGGTTAGGGTTTTTATCATATTATTAACTTTATTAAGTGTAGTTTAACACTTTAGTTCATGGAAATCCAACCTAAATTGTAGTTTGTGCATTTTTGCTATGAAATTGTTAAAAAGGGTATTTTGTAAACTAGAATATTAGGGTTTTTGGAATTTAATGAGATTAAATTCCGGAAATTGTTTCTATGACTAATTTAAGATATTTAATAAGTATATTGGCTGCTATATTCATTTAAACATCATGTTTTGTACAAAAACGGCGAATTGTGCTTGCTAGATTTTCGGAAAAATGACTTTTTAAGTGAAATTGAGGTTTTTGGGAATTGTAAGCTATTTTATATTATAATTAGTGCTTGTAATTGTGCAAATGAGTGTGATTGGAATTTTCTCGATGGTTTGACGTTTGTACATCGACATCGAGGGTTGGTTTGACTATTCTTGCATGCGTAGGCGATAGGTTTGGACCTACGCGTGATACGCGTGCCGATTTGATTTTCGTATGCCGTTTCGATTTCGAATTTAGTTTTAATGCGATACGGTGCGTTATGATATGTAGGTACCCCATGTGGACTTCGAGACGACAAGCAAGCGCGTGGCGACGTCGGCACCGGCTAGCGAGGACCAGGTGAGTAGATTTATATCTACGGGAAGAAGTCGGGTGGATGGCATATAGCACCCCCGCAGTCCGTGGTGGTGTATACGGATGCGTATACACACCAACAATTATTATATGTTATTTGGGATTAATAACGATGCTGAGGATGGATATTGGTGTGTTGGATTATTTTAGCGTTGCGAACCCTAGGGTAGTGTTGCACTATACATACACACATACATACTTGCATACATTCCTATTGATATGTGCTCATGGGATTCTTTATAGTTATGGGTTTACATGGGTATGGGACTATGTGTTCACATACGGATTTGAGGATGATACTTGGGATTGAGCTGAGTCGATGAGATTTGATTTGAGGCCGTGAGATCGGTGATATAGCAGGGTTCGTATTTGAGATACGACATGACGTTGTAGCGGGTCCTTGACGTAGTGTTTCACACACGTCCATGCATACGTAGGCGGTATCAGTATGGTACTAGACGTAGATCAGTACCGCGATCATGATATTTGATAAAGAGGATACCAGGTGAATAGTATGATGAATGTGATATTGACCCGTACCCAGATTTGGGATGCCGTACGACGGATTTACGTACGAGCTATATTTTGATGATTGATCCGCACTCTTGACTTGGGATGTCTGATTATAGATATGGTATCGGATATGATATTATTGAGGCGGGATCACCGACTATACATATACAGGTTGTAAGTGCACGGCGGCGCCCCGGCCGTCAATCCGACGCCGGAAAGCGGAAGCGGTGATAAACTTAAATTTTCTTGAACGGGCAAACCGCCGCGCACTATAACCGGATCGAACCATTAACCAGTCCTAGCTATCTACAAGAAAGGGAATAGAGATATACCGACGATCCAAGTCCTCCGGTCTTCTCGTCATCGTCCCGATCACTTGCGGAATGTCCCGTCTCCTCCTCGTCGCCGGAAGTGCACCACATCGCCTACTTTGTTTACGGGCTCCCACCTCAATGCCGAGGTAACTCGGGCATGAAGCCGGCTACTCGACGTGCCCAAGATTCGCTGTAGAATATGTAGTAAAACTTGTGTCTCAATTTTGGGGTAGTGGAGGTGCCATTTTGGTGGAGGAAAGAAAGGATTTTGGAGATCAACTAGAGAGCTCTTTTCTTAGCACAATATGAACCAAAAATGCCACACAAAATGAATCAATCAACCCCACCCTAAAGTGGCCGGCCCATGTAGGAAAGGGAGAGAGGGAAAAGTCAAGGGGGAGGTGACCATATCAATCATGCAAGAAAAAGAGAGAGGAATGGTTATCATAATCAACCATGATCACAAAGCAATGCCAACACTCCACACAACCATCATCAACAACCATGATGCTAACAAAGTCAAGCCATCATGAAGTATGAAGTCAAGCAAGTCAATGGATGGTGCACCATCATGAAGACTATCATGATGCTACAAAAAGAAAAGACCCCCTCCACAAATGCCTATTTGCAACAATGCAAATAAACCCTCCTCCACCAAACATCGGCCAATGAACGATACAAAAGAAATTGGCCGAAACGGAAAGCAAACTGGCAACTCCGGAAAACTGGTCCCGTAATAAATTACAGGAAAACCCCAATACTGTGCATACACACCCGCATCTGTATTTCGACCGAAATACAAATGCAATGAGACAAACTCTACACTGTACTATACTAGGATCCGGCTTATACCAAAGCCGGCCAGTAATATCCGTTCGATCCTGATCCGTGCAATACCGCACGTATCTGATCGAACCCTGCCATATATCCATACGGTCTATAGTACAAACTGTCCGATCCTGATCCGTGCAATACCGCACGTATCTGATCGGACCTTGCCATATCTCCATACGGCCTCTACAGCCTTTCGCCCGAAAGCTGAGTAACTGAATGTGGGGGACTCTAAAGACTCGTCAACACCTTGGTTGTGGATTTAACCACTAGCACGTCAGAGGTATAAGCCAATACGTAACGGGCTACCAGGTACTGACTAAAAGGGACGTCTGCGAGTGAACTCAGCCTGACACCCTACTGAGCCTGTCAGTGACAATATCCGTACAGTCCGGTCCGTTCGTCTATGAGTATCGCATGGCGGGCCTAGGGGGTTGGTGAAAGTCAGACCCCCAAAAGCGGTACAAGTCGTGTCGGAGTGTAGCCCAGAACACCCTGAGATACTACTGGAATACCTACCAGTAAATCTCCTTGCCTTGGCCAAGGACTTTGTGTAATGGCTCTCCTAGACACAGCACGACCTCACCCCCAATACCGGGAGAGACGAACCCCTGAAGATACGCTCACTGTCTCCATGTGGCTCGGGACTGTACCCAACTAAAACCTGTTTGCACGACTCCTTTGAGCCGTGGTAGGGTAGTAATCAAAGTACAGTGGGAACTCACACGAGACAAATGACGATCCCCGGGTCGATGAACTAACCTGCACACATGTCACCAGGGAACTGCCATCTGACGTCTGGTATATGACCAACTAGCATGTTCCCGGCGAGTCCTGTCCGGTGTACTCATAACCCAATGAGCACCTGTATACATCTTAGGTGATCCAACTGACACCAGTGGCTTGTGAGACCGGCCACCGCCCCTCGTCGGGGTCTCGACTGTATACACTAGTCTACTAATGGAGTATCGATGCCCAGTCTCGAAACTCCCACGACTAGGGACCTTTTAAGGATAAGCTTATAGACCCCCAGCTCCCACTTATATGATCGCCCTCATACTGCTGGTGGTCAAGCAAGAATCCTAGGGGCTCTATCAACGTGTAATAGCGACTTGTCAGGTCACTTAAAGCAGTACACGATGATAAAGGTAAACCAGATAGCATACTATCATCTCGAGTAAGACTGTCCTACCGGGATAGATCCTCCCTCAATCATTACAATCACGTACCTGTGACCTAATAATTGACTCTGAGGGCACTATCTCCAACAATCTCCCACTTGCACTCAAGGCTAATTATTGCGATGTCGCATACTCACAGCCCGTGTGATACCGAACATCCAACTCCTCTACTAGTCAGTCTCACAAAGCTCGTTTGCGGAACTATTGCGTTCGAGGAATAGCCTCAGTGAGTGGATCCGCTTAGTTGTTTCTTTCTATGTCTCTCTATATCTCAAGTTCGCGGAGAAAGCCATCTCCCGAAAAGAGCAATACCTGTCTCAGAATATGTCTGGATGTCTGATGGGACCTAGCTCATAAATGAACTCCAAATCCAAACTTCTTAGACTGTATCGTCAACTGAACTTAATCAGTATCCTGCGCGCCATGCCTCCCTCAGTATTGCCTTGGACCACCTGTCCAAAATACTGCCCCTCATACTAAGGAAAACTATAACTCTGACAACCTCCTTGTCGTCCATGTCACCTTGGAAGCCTGGAATGATAACTGTCTCCTGAATGAGGCTGTCGTTATCATCTCCCTAGAACATCCACTTATGTTCTAAAACTGCTTCCGACTGTTTCTCCAGGATTGGATTAATGTCAACTTATTGCATCTAGTGCAAGAACAACATCTGGTGTGGTACTTGACATCTCACGATTGACTCAATTGCCTGAGCAAGTGATCTGCCAATCATGCCCGTCCCTCTCCCCTTTAGTCTGTAAGACACCTTTGGAGAGGGTGACTCCATTACCTGCAGGTACACTACCGTGCCAGGAGTCGTCCATCCTAAATACTCTTAGAATGCTGTCAAGTACCCTGATTGGGAAACCACCCAAATTTAGATCTAAGACCATAGATCTAGTAACCAGTATGTCTGATATAAAATCCATTTCCTTTGTGGAGAAACAACTGTGTGACGACCAAAGTATAACCGATCGTAGTGTAGGAGTTTCTTTTCCTACTCTGTGTATATCATCCAAATACCAGGATATCATACCCTACTACCTTCTCAACAGATCCATCCCCTATTCTGATGAAGTCAAACCCATGACTGTCACGTCAGAAATAGATGATCTATCTCCGCTACATCTGCTCTAGTCTATAAATAGACATAAGCAACCTGTCCACCAATGCTTCCGCTGCTCCCACTGACTACGACAACCCTCTGGCAGAGTCATATAGACGTATACTTCTAAAACTGGTTTAGAACGACGCTATACTCATCCTCCCGCCGGGTCTCGTAACCTGGAACAACAGCAATGGCAATTGTGGGTAAACAAGAACTTCCCTGTCACCGTCCTTGAGGCTACCGGAGTACCTCTCGGGTGCCTGAAGTTACCCACCTTATCTGCGGAGTGGCCAATGGAATGTCAATTCAGATTGAATCTTTAGGTTCCTTATCAAATCTTCAGTAATCGTTTGTGGTTCTGGAATCACTTCCAGTTCTACCATACTCCCACTACTGTTTTCTGAAAAAATCCATTTTTAATAAAACTGTGGCGAGTCTAGAACAATGTCGCTATTGTTCATCCAGATGGTAGAAAGTCAACCCTCGTCATAGCCTGGGTCAACCCACAAACAGCCATTACAGAAACGTGCCTTGAGTTGTCCAGTGTCTGGTTTTAATCATAAACCGGACAACTCCCCATACCTTAACATCGTTAAGATATGAACTGTTCTATATCCAATATAGAAACAGAGGCACTGATTTAATTGAACCAGATTCAAATCATGCAGCTGTCTCCAGCGCATGTCAACTAAATGGAAGGAGGCCGATCAGCGTTACTCAACTTAGGAATGCTTCGAATTATGAGTAACCTGAAAGAGAAGCAAGTTCTCTTAGTCATTACTAGCAACTGAATATCATTGACAAGTATCTACATCTTCGATCTTTTGAAGAATCCCGATACTTGCTATACCTGGTTCTCTACTCCATTCAAATACCTATAACTTCTCAAAATTCGGACCCTGTGTTTCCTACGAAACACTTGTCTAAAAACTAGAGAAGTCATAAGTAAACCGAATATAGTACGAGGACCAACCCCTCTGTCCTGATGGACCCTGGACAACATACAATACTCTGCATAAGTCCCTTGAGTCTGATAACTCATTCACTGTGTGTTGTAGGTTGAAATCTGTACTTATGGTTAAGAAGAATTACACCGCTGTTTAATGCTCCTTACCTAACCATCCACTGATATAGGTAAATGTCGTAGACATAATTTCAAAAAGGTATATCTCACTCTATGAAAATAGACGTACAGATATATCAATTTGAAATTGGTGCATAACATCGGATATTCAAAACCAAATATTTGCCGACCGGCAAACAGCCCAGGTGATTTCCTCAAATACCACCGATTACAACGAATCCTGATATAATGAGGATAATCACCCAATTCCCAATAACTTACTCCTACTCATCATCTGTAAAACCATACAGATGTGAGAATCGTATCTGGTAAATACATACCCTGGAGTAAGTATCTAATCGGGAAATCAGTTTTCCTTTAACATTACACAGTGAAACTGAAACATTGAAATGTTCCGATGGGGTATCCCGGTATTCCTAGTAATGCCTCTTCCAGATTCACGACTGTAACCGTATAGTTCTTTGCCACCTCTCCAAATCCCTTCATATGTCTTTAGTCATTACCTTCTGCACACCCCTTTAGGCCAAATGGTTTTCTTCCTTCCCTACCGTTCGGCACCAGCCTATGGTTTGGAAGAAGACTATCCAATAAGCATAATGGGTGTACTGTCCCAATCCTAGGAACACTCGCAATGAGAGAGGGTGAAGATAAAAGACAACCGAATAAACCTTATTCCTATTTCTCCTGAACCAGAATCCATCCCCGAACTGGAACAAGTTCCATTCGAGTTCGTATATAACCATACGATGGAGTATCCAAATAAACTGTGGATCTTCGTAGTGATACGGAGTGTCCTGGAGAAATACAAAGGTGATGTGGGAGTGGTAACGAAATATTTGGTTTGGTCGTGAATATCTGTTGCAATTTACTTTGCCCTCTTACTAATCCCTTGCTTTGTCTGAACTTAATACCTTCTGCACACCATCGTTATGCTAATTGGTTTTCTTCATTCCCTACCGGTCGGCACCAGCCTAAGGTTTGGAAGAAGACAATCCAATTTGCGTAATAGGTGTACTACCCCTAAACCAAGGAGTACTCGTAACCTGAGAGAGGGTAAAAGGAAAAGACAACTGAATAATCCTATCCGTTTTCTCCAGAACCGGAAACCATCCTCGAATAAATTCTTTCGAGTTCGTATCTAACCATACGATGGTTTTGTCCAATGGAAGTGGACGTTCGTAGTAAAACGGGGTGTCCTGGAGAAAGGGGTAAAAGTAGGAGTGGCAATGAGGTTTGCAACTCTGACAATCCAGAAGCCAGTGTTTAAGAAGGTTCGGTCAACTTGGTCACTGAGTCAAAGTCTTAGGGTCGGGTCAAATGGTCGCTGCCAGAGAGAGAGAGAGAAAAGAAATACTCAGCGTGCACTCTAACCTAGATCAGAATGGTTACCAATTTATCTAATTTGGAATCCTCCCACTGTACCTCAAATTCTCCTCCAAACCTGAAAGAAGAATTAGTCGGGGTCACCCGAGGAGTAAACTAACTCATCAGTGGGAATCGGGATCCAACTATCATTGCATGATAACGTGACGGAATCCGCTCACGTCATCACACTCCAGAAGGTATGCGCATATCTGGCAAGTTTCAGTTCTTTTGAAACTCCCGATGTGATTTCTGCCCCATGCTCTTATGACCTTGACTTTGGCCAACAAATCATAAGTCACATGTCAAGTTTCACCCGTCATTCTCCAGGTTGTTTTGAATCCACCCGTACATACCCTTGACTTTGGCCAACAAGGCAGTACGACTGTTCCAAACCAACGCATCTATCTATGCTGCATATGAATAACCAACAGCTACCAAACACTGTGCCTTGACTTTGGCCAACAAACACAGCTTGAATACTATTGACTACCCATATGAAACGACGGAGGGCTACGAATGGTTTCTGGCGAAAACCTTTAACGTAATGAACTTGATATCGTTGAAGGAACGGATAGCTTTTTGAAAATATAGTGACGAAAACCTTCGCTAAAGAGGTCACTCCCGGTGAAGGGATCTCGGCTCTTTCCCCGTAGAATGGGGTGCAGGATATTCCAACTGAATACCACGGTGCAAAGCAAAAGTAATCGGCTATAGTGAAGTTAATGCCCTGACGCAAACTTCTGTCCAAGGGGTCACTCCCGGTGAAGGGATCTCGGCCCTTGCCTCGTCGACTGAGGAGCAGGATATTCCAATGAATACCACGATGCAAAACAAAAGTAAACGTCCTTGCAATAACAGCTTTTTGAAAAGTGTTCCAACAACATCAGATTAGGTTTGTTTTTAAACTTGCATTGATCCGAATCAATGCAGTCCCACCAATTGATCACACCAAAAAGAACGAAAATATACTGATGTACGTATATGCCATCCGCATTCGCCACTGGGTCCCGTCATTACCCGTTAGGTTAGCTTACTAACGACAGAGCGGGGACTGGACTAGCGCGGATGCAAAACATATACGACATCTACTAATATATATACCAATATATAGTATTTCGCTCAAGGCGTGAATAAAATGCAACATCACAGAAATGTACAGCATCACAGAAACAATACAGATATCTGGGATCCCCGGGTTTCACAGAGCCGCTGAAACCTGACGTTCCCCTGGTCGTGTGGATAGCCTGTGCAATGAAATCCTAGACCCCTACGGGCGCGGCAAGTTACCCGCCAAAACCTGAAGCGAGGCAGCCCCCTTCAGCAACGTGAATGGACCACCCAGCACTTCACGGAATCCGGTAACTTGGGCACCCCTCCTGGGTCAACCTGTACCCCCTACGAGTGCGGCGAATAGCCCGCCAATCCCAGAGTGAAGCCCCCTCCGTCTCAATGCCATGAGATGCGGGCTTGTTGCCCTCTAGAACCCGGCTATCCGTGCACCCTCCGCGGGGCAATCCTAGTACAGAAAGAAAAATATACATATAACGGGTACATCGACCGCAACCAGGTCGTGCCCCAAAAGAATAATACAATCAGGCAGTGACGGCAGTCCACATGTCGGACGCTCGCCCCGCAATATCAAATGTACATAATACAACCACAACTGTACTAGCATTGCACCCAGGCTATCCCCCACGACCGATCCGCAACATTACAGCAAAAACAGAACATCAACGTGAAAGTCACGTTCGCAAATCCGTCTAACCGGGCTATAGCAGTTAGACCGGATTTACCGATCAAGTGACATTCACGGTCGCAGATATAATGTAAATACTGTGAAAAATGTGTTTAAAATATCCGATCAATCAAACTTTAACAAGTGGGCCCCAAAGTAATACTGTAGCAGATAAAGAAATTCTGGGCCCAATGTTATTATTCCAAAACCCCACTTTTCACCCCAGAAAGCCTCTGTAAAAAATTGGTGAAGTGATCTCCACAGTGTGCGGCGGAAGGGCGGCGGGAAGGGGGTTTTCGCGGCGGTTCCGCGCTCCCACTGTGGAGTTACTTCGTCGAATTTTTACAAAGCTCTTAGATTTTCCAGTACATCAATATTTTACAACCTGAAAAATTTTTCGACACCAAAAATTTCCAACAGAAAACTGATGCTAACAAAAATGTAGTTTTGGAACATTCGATCGATCGAAACAGAAAAACACACTACACAAAGCTAGACTAAGTTAATGGCGAGGCTCTGATACCACTGTAAGTGCACGGCGGCGCCCCGGCTGTCAATCCGACGCCGGAAAGCGGAAGCGGTGATAAACTTAAATTTTCTTGAACGGGCAAACCGCCGCGCACTATAACCGGATCGAACCATTAACCAGTCCTAGCTATCTACAAGAAAGGGAATAGAGATATACCGACGATCCAAGTCCTCCGGTCTTCTCGTCATCGTCCCGATCACTTGCGGAATGTCCCGTCTCCTCCTCGTCGCCGGAAGTGCACCACATCGCCTACTTTGTTTACGGGCTCCCACCTCAATGCCGAGGCAACTCGGGCACGAAGCCGGCTACTCGACGTGCCCAAGATTCGCTGTAGAATATGTAGTAGAACTTGTGTCTCAATTTTGGGGTAGTGGAGGTGCCATTTTGGTGGAGGAAAGAAAGGATTTTGGAGATCAACTAGAGAGCTCTTTTCTTAGCACAATATGAACCAAAAATGCCACACAAAATGAATCAATCAACCCCACCCTAAAGTGGCCGGCCCATGTAGGAAAGGGAGAGAGGGAAAAGTCAAGGGGGAGGTGACCATATCAATCATGCAAGAAAAAGAGAGAGGAATGGTTATCATAATCAACCATGATCACAAAGCAATGCCAACACTCCACACAACCATCATCAACAACCGTGATGCTAACAAAGTCAAGCCATCATGAAGTATGAAGTCAAGCAAGTCAATGGATGGTGCACCATCATGAAGACTATCATGATGCTACAAAAAGCAAAGACCCCCTCCACAAATGCCTATTTGCAACAATGCAAATAAACCCTCCTCCACCAAACATCGGCCAATGAACGATACAAAAGAAATTGGCCGAAACGGAAAGCAAACTGGCAACTCCGGAAAACTGGTCCCGTAATAAATTACAGGAAAACCCCAATACTGTGCATACACACCCGCATCTGTATTTCGACCGAAATACAAATGCAATGAGACAAACTCTACACTGTACTATACTAGGATCCGGCTTATACCAAAGCCGGCCAGTAATATCCGTTCGATCCTGATCCGTGCAATACCGCACGTATCTGATCGAACCCTGCCATATATCCATACGGTCTATAGTACAAACTGTCCGATCCTGATCCGTGCAATACCGCACGTATCTGATCGGACCTTACCATATCTCCATACGGCCTCTACAGCCTTTCGCCCGAAAGCTGAGTAACTGAATGTGGGGGACTCTAAAGACTCGTCAACACCTTGGTTGTGGATTTAACCACTAGCACGTCAGAGGTATAAGCCAATACGTAACGGGCTACCAGGTACTGACTAAAAGGGACGTCTGCGAGCGAACTCAGCCTGACACCCTACTGAGCCTGTCAGTGACAATATCCGTACAGTCCGGTCCGTTCGTCTATGAGTATCGCATGGCGGGCCTAGGGGGTTGGTGAAAGTCAGACCCCCAAAAGCGGTACAAGTCGTGTCGGAGTGTAGCCCAGAACACCCTGAGATACTACTGGAATACCTACCAGTAAATCTCCTTGCCTTGGCCAAGGACTTTGTGTAATGGCTCTCCTAGACACAGCACGACCTCACCCCCAATACCGGGAGAGACGAACCCCTGAAGATACGCTCACTGTCTCCATGTGGCTCGGGACTGTACCCAACTAAAACCTGTTTGCACGACTCCTTTGAGCCGTGGTAGGGTAGTAATCAAAGTACAGTGGGAACTCACACGAGACAAATGACGATCCCCGGGTCGATGAACTAACCTGCACACATGTCACCAGGGAACTGCCATCTGACGTCTGGTATATGACCAACTAGCATGTTCCCGGCGAGTCCTGTCCGGTGTACTCATAACCCAATGAGCACCTGTATACATCTTAGGTGATCCAACTGACACCAGTGGCTTGTGAGACCGGCCACCGCCCCTCGTCGGGGTCTCGACTGTATACACTAGTCTACTAATGGAGTATCGATGCCCAGTCTCGAAACTCCCACGACTAGGGACCTTTTAAGGATAAGCTTATAGACCCCCAGCTCCCACTTATATGATCGCCCTCATACTGCTGGTGGTCAAGCAAGAATCCTAGGGGCTCTATCAACGTGTAATAGCGACTTGTCAGGTCACTTAAAGCAGTACACGATGATAAAGGTAAACCAGATAGCATACTATCATCTCGAGTAAGACTGTCCTACCGGGATAGGTCCTCCCTCAATCATTACAATCACGTACCTGTGACCTAATAATTGACTCTGAGGGCACTATCTCCAACACAGGTAGGTATATGTATCGACTCAGATGATAGGCGGTTTCCTTACCTGTAGTTCAGCTTGTTAGTTCAGCCGTATAGTTTAGTGTAGTTGTTAGATTAGATTAGACTCCTACCTATTTCAAAAACTAACGAATCGTGGGTATTTTAAAAGACAGCCCAAGGGATCCTACGGATATTTCAAAAGACTTATCTTTTCATAAAAACACCGTAGCCCCTATTTTCAAAACCCCATGATTCGTGTTATTTCAAAAGGCACCATTTGTAGGACTTATATTAGATTAATGCAGATTAGTTATAGTTGGGTCTAGTTTTCAGCTCCCGCTCTTCTTTTGTGGTCCGCTTCGCATCGCATGCTTATTTTATGTTTCATACTCCATTATTGATATCATGCTGTTAGGACACCAGCACCATTACCGATGATGCGTATGTACCACGTACACTTATTTGCCGGCTCACACACATCTTCATCGGTAATTGCCATGCCACGTACACCTTAGAAAATATTATTGCTTGACATAGCCTGTTAGCTAATAGTTAGACATGATATTAGTGTACTTGCCTTATATGTTAGTTTAGACATTGTAGTTATTACCTGCTACTTCATGCATACTGTTATTCATTGTTATGCCGCATTCATGGATTCTCATGCATATATTCACCATTTTACGTGTTATTGAGGTTTTGGATTCGGATTTCCATGAGATTTTCTGGATTTGGAGGAAAACCGCAAAAACATAAATAAACCTTTTTCCTCTTCTAAAATAAAAAGTGCGGTTTTCCCATGATGTATGAGTCGTCCACCATGAGTTTGCTGATGGATTTCGAGACCCGATTCGAGGAGACGGATGAACCGTTTCGGGTACATGGTGGACCCGGTAAGGTACCCCGGGGCAAGAAGCGCGTGATGATGACGATGTGAGCCTGGCAGGGGAGCACTACCTACCGGTGATTTTACCCGACGCGTCGGATATCCGGAGGATACCGTCGTAGTCTTGAGATGGATGGTAGGGGCCGGTCTGGACTGACGGCGCCCTAGATATTGAGACTGTGATATTAAGATTTCGAGATATTGAGGTACAGAGACTGTGATACAGAGATATCGAGATATTGGGATTATGTTTTGTGCCGATGCTAGGCACTGTTTTATGCTGATTTCATTATGATACCTCATTTTAAAAATACAAAGGAAATCTCACTAATTTATGAAAACAGTTCTTCATTTACATGTATTCTGTTTTCATGCATTCATACCTCATTCATATGATATATTGCTACCTGAGGCACTGACACGGGCACATGAGTTTACACTCGGGTTAGATACTACCCTAGCCATTGTTATAAGCTGCATGTTATATACATTTTTGAGGATATATTATGATCATTGACCTAGGATTGCGTTATTTATGCGATTTCTGTGCGTAGATGTTTTTCTATTCACGAGTTGGCAACTCACCCCCGTTGTGCCCCAGTTTCTTGCAGGTTTTGCCGTACAGGTTTAATTACGGCTTTGCGGCATAGTTTCGTTCGGGTGATTTGCTAGTAGGTGGGTTTACTTGTATCGTACCCCCATTATATATCTTGTATATCATTATTCTGTTGTATCTAGAAGTTTCATCAACCAAACATGTATTTATTTTGAGATAGAGACCAGTGATGTTATTCCTTCGACCTTAGAGTCGCGCGTTATTTTTCTGCGGTTTTCTTGTGGATTTGAGTTTCCTTTTGAATTCTGATCCTCGCCGTTGGCGTTGTATATTATATTGCTTGTGTGGTTGTGACCGTCGATTGACGAAGAGCTAGCTCCCGCTTGGGGATGCCTTTTTATTGATTTCGTATACTATTCATGTTGTATCCCGTTTGGGAGCCAGTATTTACAAAGGAGTCTCTGCCGAAATTTTCAGTAAATTTTGATGTTCTTAAAAACCGCATAACTCGGCTTATGCTATTAAAACTACTTGTTTTAAATTGGTTTTCCTTCACTCTACTTCTTTTCTTGGTTTGGATTTCTGGGTTTTCGGTTTACTTAGATTACGTACGCCTCGAAACGTTTCGTAGTTTAAGTGCCAGTCATGTTCCGTACTTTCGGGACGTGACAAAGTTGGTATCAGAGCGTTAGGTTTTAACCTTCGGAGCGTAGGATAACCCTTGGTTGATGGAATAGGTGACTAAAGTAGAGTGACGTACCGTTGGTATGTTTCCCGGCATATTTACTACACGCCACTCCACTTATGAAGCCTTAGGATGTACATTTCCTTGTTCAGTATTATATTCCTTCCTGATCTAGCCTCATCGGTACCAGTTTGGTTTTGCTGCTACGGTTACGGGCAGGGAGAGCTACGGCTAGAGTTGCGGTCAGCACAAGCTCATCACGAACGAGGACTGACCAGGGCGAAATTCCGGCGACACACGATTGCAGAGATGTGTCTTTTTACTGTGTTTCCGCGCCACGAGCGTTTGGCGGATCGCCTTTATGAGGTTACTCGGAGGTGCTGATCGACACTAGAGAATTGAGCCAATGATGGAGGCCAGCCAGATTTTGATGACCGTTGGTGTGTTGCTTACTCCTGATGATTGAGGCACGGTTCAGCATGCAGACGAGTGAGCCAGTTATTGCTGCGAACGATGAGATATCGCCCCAGATGTTGGAGCTATTGCAGTATAAGTTGTACTAAGAGATGATAGAAGGTCGCTAGTCATCGAGGATGAATGACTAGGACATGTGGATCGTTCGCCTACCCCGATGCGAGGTCATCAGATAGATTGATTCCAGCTAGAGACGACTTCATGCGGAGACGTTGGGAGTCGACAGAGACGATCGAATGTCAGAAACCTATTATTCTAATTTTAAGGTAGTCGGAAAGACATGCAGGCAATTCTGTGGTCCCTCTAGAAGAATGAAACCCTAACTCGACTTAATGACCGTGTGAAAGCCTTTGAACCTTAGGGTTTGCGGCAGTTCTGCGGCGCCATTAGTGAGGCTTGGTTTTGCCCTTCTACGGCTGGACCACCGATGCTGTGGTATGTACTCGATACTATTAAACTGTACCCAAGATGTTGAGCTCTTGGGGGATTATGAGGTTTTGACGAATCGATTGGATGGCTCGACTTAATTCGGATGCTAGGTGGTGAGATGCATTCTTGGGAGACTCCAGATACGAGGATAGTCGTTGGAGCTCAGTCCATGCGGCCGTGACGAGACGAGTCCAAAGCAGACGACATTAGAGAAAAGTGGAGTAAGAGGTTCGTACCAGATCTAGATGAGATGACGTTCCACTCCGCCGACATCAGAGATGTGATGCGCATGCCGAGGCATGGTACTTGGACTTACCTTCCAGAAGGAGTCGCGATGAGTATGCAGTCGTTCCAGAGCAAGATGCAGATATAGGAAAGGACAACGACTTCCGGACAGTTGGCAGAGACGAGACATGGAAGAGACCGTGAGCAGGATTCCTTCCAGGACACTGCTGCAATGCTACTTGCACCCAGGATCAGATGTGTCACGTACATTCAGAGAGCCAGAGGCCGACGCCAGTGATATGTTGTCTCACGAGTGGTCGCGATGATTGACCGGGAGATGACAAGAGGCGTGCCAGAACGGGATCATCCCCGTTAGCACACCTGACAAGGCCGATGAGCCGAGGGACTGAGAGATTTGTAATTCCCAATGAAGACCTTGACCCAGGAGTGGTCATTGTTACGTACACCAGCAGGCCAGGGTTCATGATCATCGACGAGACGTCCCATTAGTGACCGCGCCAGTTGGCCCGAGATTCTTAGAGGATGCGCTTGAGCGGTACTATGCCGCCATTATTGATTTCGATGTTTTGGGTGATTTATTCGAATGATCTGATTTTGATGATTGAGGATTTATGATCTTTGCACAGTGTTGCACTTGATATCGTTTTCGTTCTTGGGTTTCACATGTTTGTGATTTTACGGTTTTAGCCATTTGAGTTGATTTTGTGCGTATGTACGCATACGAATTGGTTTTTGCACTCAGTATAGTTCACATATGCTTGCAGTGCAGTGATACGCATTTTGTGCACTTAGATGCACTGGACTTCGATTTCGATTATGATACTCGATGTTTGTTTTATGCACCTTGTGCACCTGATTTGATTTTACGCATGTTCGGCGCTTGATATTGGATTTCATGATTTCATGCATGATGGATGCCCCTGGTTTTGGGTTTTCGCGCATGATTGAGCGCAGGTTTTGAGATACGATTTTGGTGCACACCAGATGCACTAAATCGAGATTCTTCGTGCATGTTAGATGCACCTGATTTTGCTGTCAGGCACACATGTTGCTTACGACAGATGTTTCGTGCACACCCGATACACTTAGACGTTGTTTCTGTGCGCATGTATGGCACATTCATGGATTTTGATTTCCGTGCGCACCAGACGCACGTAGCATTCATGTGCATATTTTGGGATTGATTTCGTATAGAGCAGTACGTTTTTATGATATTGCTATGTGTTTTCGTACTGAGCAGGACTAGTCAGAGGACAGTACCTGAATATATTTTTGCATGCATTGATAGTTATTGAAGGGATTTCCAAAAAGCGAGCTATAGCCTCAGTATTTACCTATGTGTCTGATATGACACGAAATGTTTAAAACAAGGAGACCCTTCTAAATTGTTTCCAAAACGGCGGAACGTACATTTCAAACAAAGGTATATATGTATATAGTTATTTTCTTATGATAGACGTCCGCCACTGTGCAGTGTTAGACGCGTTGCACAGCGACTTAAAGAGATTTGGCATGCATTTTCTTCAGATACTTACAGATATAGATTCGATATTTACATGTATAGTTTCGAGTTATATCATATTGGTTTTGATTTGGATTTGGCATTGATGTCTTCTCTATGACTCCGATGATTGCGGGATGCTTGACGGAGTTTTGATTTGAGTTATATACTCATTTTTCAACCGCATGCTGCGCTACGAATTGTTTTATGTAGTTACAATTTCGGAGGCCCGACGACTTGATGGTTTTTCTTAGATGTTTTAGTATTTGGGGGAGTTTGAATTTAAATTCGGGGACCGAATTTCTTTAAGGGGGGAAGATTGTAACGTTTTGAAAATCGTTTCGGTGAAATTTCGAAAAATCGGTAAAATAAGGGGGTTTTCTGTAAAGTCAAAATACAGATATCTTATTATAAAAATTAAATATACATATTCTAGATATGTAATTGCTATTATTTGGTGTTTATTGAGCCGCTGGTGAAATTTCAAATTTTCTGAAAAAAATTATTATTTTATTATTATTTAAGCCGTCACTAATACATTTAATTAGGGAAAATTACAAATTGGAATGAGTTGAAACAAATTTTGTGCATCATAAAACATTAAATAAAATTTTATCATGTGATTTTTGGAACGAAATCATTTGCCAAAACGGTTTAGAAATTATTGAAGAAAAAAAGCTTTTTTTTAGCGTAAATGGATGTTTGGGGTATTGTATTTATCATTTTTCAGCACCCCACACCCGTACCCACACCCACACACCCCCATTCACTTCTCCCCTTGGCTGAATTCAGCAGCCCCCATCTTTTCCCCACTTGAATTTCAAAGGAAAAGAAATGAAAGAAAAGAAAAAAAAATGGATAAATTAGTTAGACTTTTGACTTTGGTTGGACTTTGACTTTCTCCCCCCACTTTCTCTACCTCCCTCTCTCTCCTCTCCCCCTCCCATTCCAGCCGACCCCCCCCTCTCCTACTGCAGCAATAGCCCCCCCCCCCATTTCCCTTCTCTTTTCTCTTCAAAACTTCATCAAAAATTGCCCCAAAATCCATCAAAAAAATCCCAAAACCCAAATCCGACTCCTACCCATTTTAGCTTAGCCCGTATAGCATGGATCCTTGTGAAAAGAGAGCATTTTGGAGGGCCATGGATGCTTGTGGATCTTCAAATGTTTTTGGGTATAATTCTAAACTTTTTTTGCTTAGTTTGTTACTTAATTTCTTAAAACTAAGTTAATTAAGTGTTAATTTGGGTTATGTGAGTTTAATTGCATGATTAAAGATTTCAAGTTAGGGTTTGTTGTGAAAATGAGTTGTGTTTGATTGTGTATGGTTTAGTGAGGTGGATTAACATATTTAGTTTTGTAGAAAACTAATCTAGTTGTTAATTACAAGTTGTTACTTGAAAAATGTCCAAATTAAGCTTTTTGTTGCAAACTAGTTTTTTTGATTTAATTCGAAATATGAGATTAAAAATATGGTTAGGGTTTTTATCATATTATTAACTTTATTAAGTGTAGTTTAACACTTTAGTTCATGGAAATCCAACCTACATTGTAGTTTGTGCATTTTTGCTATGAAATTGTTAAAAAGGGTATTTTGTAAACTAGAATATTAGGGTTTTTGGAATTTAATGAGATTAAATTCCGGAAATTATTTCTATGACTTATTTAAGATATTTAATAAGTATATTGACCGCTACATTCATTTAAACATCATGTTTTGTATAAAAACGGCGAGTTGTGCTTGATAGATTTTCGGAAAAATGACTTTTTAAGTGAAATTGGGGGTTTTGGGAATTGTAAGCTATTTTATATTATAATTAGTGCTTGTAATTGTGCAAATGAGTGTGATTGGATTTTTCTCGATGGTTTGACGTTTGTACATCGACATCGAGGGTTGGTTTGACTATTCTTACATGCGTAGGCGATAGGTTTGGACCTACGCGTGATACGCGTGCCGATTTGATTTTCGTATGCCGTTTCGATTTTGAATTTAGTTTTAATGCGATACGGTGCGTTATGATATGTAGGTACCCCATGTGGACTTCGAGACGACAAGCAAGCGCGTGGCGACGTCGGCACCGGCTAGCGAGGATCAGGTGAGTAGATTTATATCTACGGGGAGAAGTCGGGTGGATGGCGTATAGCACCCCCGCAGTCCGTGGTGGTGTATACGGATGCGTATACACACCAACAATTATTATATGTTATTTGGGATTAATAACGATGCTGAGGATGGATATTGGTGTGTTGGATTATTTTAGCGTTGCGAACCCTAGGGTAGTGTTGCACTACACATACACACATACATACTTGCATACATTCCTATTGATATGTGCTCATGGGATTCTTTATAGTTATGGGTTCACATGGGTATGGGACTATGTGTTCACATACGGATTTGAGGATGATACTTGGGATTGAGCTGAGTCGATGAGATTTGATTTGAGGCCGTGAGATCGGTGATATAGCAGGGTTCGTATTTGAGATACGACATGACGTTGTAGCGGGTCCTTGACGTAGTGTTTCACACACGTCCATGCATACGTAGGCGGTATCAGTATGGTACTAGACGTAGATCAGTACCGCGATCATGATATTTGATAAAGAGGATACCAGGTGAATAGTATGATGAATGTGATATTGACCCGTACCCAGATTTGGGATGCCGTACGACGGATTTACGTACGAGCTATATTTTGATGATTGATCCGCACTCTTGACTTGGGATGTCTGATTATAGATATGGTATCGGATATGATATTATTGAGGCAGGATCACCGACTATACATATACAGGTAGGTATATGTATCGACTCAGATGATAGGCGGTTTCCTTACCTGTAGTTCAGCTTGTTAGTTCAGCCGTATAGTTTAGCGTAGTTGTTAGATTAGATTAGACTCCTACCTATTTCAAAAACTAACGAATCGTGGGTATTTTAAAAGACAGCCCAAGGGATCCTACGGATATTTCAAAAGACTTATCTTTTTATAAAAACACCGTAGCCCCTATTTTCAAAACCCCATGATTCGTGTTATTTCAAAAGGCACCATTTGTAGGACTTATATTAGATTAATGCAGATTAGTTATAGTTGCGTCTAGTTTTCAGCTCCCGCTCTTCTTTTGTGGTCCGCTTCGCATCGCATGCTTATTTTATGTTTCATACTCCATTATTGATATCATGCTGTTAGGACACCAGCACCATTACCGATGATGCGTATGTACCACGTACACTTATTTGCCGGCTCACACACATCTTCATCAGTAATTGCCATGCCACGTACACCTTAGAAAATATTATTGCTTGACATAGCCTGTTAGCTAATAGTTAGACATGATATTAGTGTACTTGCCTTATATGTTAGTTTAGACATTGTAGTTATTACCTGCTACTTCATGCATACTGTTATTCATTGTTATGCCGCATTCATGGATTCTCATGCATATATTCACCATTTTACGTGTTATTGAGGTTTTGGATTCGGATTTCCATGAGATTTTCTGGATTTGGAGGAAAACCGCAAAAACATAAATAAACCTTTTTCCTCTTCTAAAATAAAAAGTGCGGTTTTCCCATGATGTATGAGTCGTCCACCATGAGTTTGCTGATGGATTTCGAGACCCGATTCGAGGAGACGGATGAACCGTTTCGGGTACATGGTGGACCCGGTAAGGTACCCCGGGGCAAGAAGCGCGTGATGATGACGATGTGAGCTTGGCAGGGGAGCACTACCTACCGGTGATTTTACCCGACGCGTCGGATATCCGGAGGATACCGTCGTGGTCTTGAGATGGATGGTAGGGGCCGGTCTGGACTGACGGCGCCCTAGATATTGAGACTGTGATATTGAGATTTCGAGATATTGAGGTACAGAGACTGTGATACAGAGATATCGAGATATTGGGATTATGTTTTGTGCCGATGCTAGGCACTGTTTTATGCTGATTTCATTATGATACCTCATTTTAAAAATACAAAGGAAATCTCACTAATTTATGAAAACAGTTCTTCATTTACATGTATTCTGTTTTCATGCATTCATACCTCATTCATATGATATATTGCTACCTGAGGCACTGACACGGGCACATGAGTTTACACTCGGGTTAGATACTACCCTAGCCATTGTTATAGGCTGCATGTTATATACATTTTTGAGGATATATTATGATCATTGACCTAGGATTGCGTTATTTATACGATTTCTGTGCGTAGATGTTTTTCTATTCACGAGTTGGCAACTCACCCCCGTTGTGCCCCAGTTTCTTGCAGGTTTTGCCGTACAGGTTTAATTACGGCTTTGCGGCATAGTTTCGTTCGGGTGATTGTAAGTCCATGCTACCTCTCCCGGTACTTTCGGGAATGCGGAATTTGGTAAAAACGATTTTTACGGAGGTGGTAACATGGACCTAATACCCGGATCTTGGTTAAACATCTATCTAACAACCTAACTATGAGTTTCTAGCTACTCGGTTAGGGGGTTATACCTTGCTTGTCTTGAACTCCTTCGTCTTCAAGCTCCGATGGTGGTCCGATTGGCTTCTTCTCGTCGTCTCCGTACGCCGAAGATAGATCCACCTGAAAGCTCCAACCTTTAGCTCCTTCTTCGTTCTTTGAAGAAACTAGTTCACTTGGTTTGCTAAACCTAGTGAACTAGAATGAGTAGAGAAGAATTAGAATGGGATTTTATATATGGTTCTTGATTCTCAACTCATGAGACAAGAGAACCATAGATTAAAGAGAGGGAGCAAGAGCAAAAGGGTGAGAGCAAAAGGAGAGCTCAAGAACAAGAGAGAGAATGAGCAAGAAAGAATGAGGCTCTCTTTTGTCTTTCACCCTCTCATAATCCAAAGTCATGATAACTCATCATACTAAAAAAGTCTTATGTGATGGTTTGAAGCAACCATAACCATATCATTTCATGCACTCATTTTACACAAATGAGCAAGCAAGAAAAAGTCTTTGCCATGAAATGATGGCTATGGTTATCATGATGGTCAACTAGTCAAGCCTAGTCAACCGGTCAACAAAGTCAACAAGTCAACAAAAGTCAACAAGTCAACAAAAGTCAACAAGTCAACAAAGTCAACAACCATATCACCATAATACTTAATTAATATAATAGTTAATCACATATCATATTCTCATTAGGGTTGATCAAAAGGTCAATAGTCAACGGTCAACTGTCAACAACCCTAATGAGAATCCACTGCCTCTGTCTCCCTGTCAACTGTGCATACACACCCGCATCCGCGTTCCGAGGAACACGAATGCAAACTGGATAAATCCAATCCCATAAGGTACACTAGGATCTGGCTTAAACCAAAGCCCGCTAGTGTAAACTGTCCGGACACTGTACGCGCACAAGTGCACGGATGTGACCGAACCCTGTCGCAAAACCATGCGACCTGTCGCAATACCATGCGACCTCTACTCTTTTGCCTAAAGGCGAAAAGCTTTCTGTGTGGGACTCTAAAGACTCGACACTACGCTGGCAGTGGGTTTAACCACAGACCGCAAGCGGCACTAGCTGTGCGTAACGGTCCCCAGGTAATGCCGACAAGAAGACCGACGAGGCGAAACCCATCTGAACTCCTACTAGGCCTGAGTGTGACATTCTCCGTACAGTCCGGTCTGTTCGTCTGATACATCGCATGGCGGGCCTAGGGGGCGGTAAACGTCAGTCCCCCAATAGCGGTACAAGTCGTGCCGGAGCGAAGCCCAAAACACCCTGAGATAACACTGGAAACCTACCAGTATATCTCGTTTGCCCTGGCCAGGGACTACTCGTGTAATGGCTCTCCTAGACACAGCGCGATGTCAAACCCCAATACCGGGAGAGACGAATCCTGTCTAACCGTCACTGCCTCCAAGTGCTTCGGGACTGCACCCAACCACTACCTGTTTGCACGACTCCTTTGAGCCGTGGTAGGGTAGTGATCAAAGTACAGTGGGAACCCACTCGAGGCGGAGTGACAGTGTCAAGTCAGCGGACTAAGCTGTACTCATGTCACCTGGGAACTGATAACTGACGATAGGTATAATACCAACTAGTCAGTTCCCGACGAGTCCTGTCCAGTGTACCCGTAACCTAACGAGCACCCGCATACTATCTCAAGTACGACGTACTGACGGCTGTGGGACAGACCGTCTCCCACACTGGGATGAGAAGCGCATGCGCTGGTCTACTCCGGAGTATCGATGCCCTGTCTCGATAGTCCTGCGACCAGGGACCTGCATAAGGATGTGCTTATAGATTACCCAGCCCCACTAGTGTGACGGCCATCACATCGCTGGTAATCAAGCAAAGATCCTAAGGGCTCCACTAATGTGTATAGGCGATATACAAAATATAAACACATGTACACATTGAAGTAGAAACAAACCAAGTAGCATACTACTATTTTGAGCAAGATTGTATATACAAGGTGAATATCCCAAGCATCCATTAAGTAATATACAAACTAGTATGATACAGTAATGGCCTCTAGGGCATATACACTAACAATCTCCCACTTGCACTAAGGCCATGTACTGGCGTATCGAAGACCTATCATCTCGATCAGCCGCTCGAACTGAGTCTGGGGCAGGGCCTTGGTGAATGGATCTGCAGTGTTATCTTCTGAAGCGACTCTCCGAACCTCGATCTCCTGGCGATCCACGATCTCCCTGATCAGGTGATACCGCCTCAAGATGTGCCTGGATCTCTGATGGGACCTGGGTTCCTTCGCTAAAGCTATAGCCCCGTTGTTGTCGCAATACAGAGGTATTGGATCAACAATGGACGGAACCACCTGAAGTTCTTTCAAGAACTTCCTCATCCAGACAGCTTCTTTTGCGGCATCAGATGCAGCGATGTATTCCGCTTCCATCGTCGAGTCTGCAACGGTTTCTTGTTTGGAACTCTTCCAACACACCGCCCCTCCATTGAGGGTAAAGACAAAACCCGACATGGACTTGGAATCATCCTTGTCACTCTGGAAGCTGGAGTCAGCAAAGGCCTCGATCTGGAGGTCTTTTCCGCCATACACCAAGAACATCTCCTTAGTCCTTCTCAGGTACTTGAGAATGTTCTTTACCGCTATCCAGTGTTTCTCCCCAGGGTTTGACTGATACCGGCTTACCACACTCAGTGCATAAGCTACATCCGGTCTGGTACACAACATCGCATACATTATAGAGCCTACCGCAGAAGCGTAGGGTATAATAGACATGCGATCCCTCTCCAAATCAGTCTTGGGAGACATCTCTTTAGAGAGGGTGATCCCGTGACAAGCCGGTAGGTTACCGCGCTTGGAATCTTCCATACTGAATCTCTTCAGTATGGTGTCGATGTACCTGGACTGAGAAAGTCCTAATATCCTCTTGGATCTGTCACGGTAGATCCGGATACCCAGAATGTACGAGGCATCACCCAGGTCTTTCATGGAGAACTTGTGTGACAAGAACCCCTTGACAGATTGTAGCATAGGAATGTCATTTCCTATTAAGAGAATGTCATCCACGTATAAAACGAGGAATACTACAGTTCTCGCTACAAATCTACTATAGATGCATGGTTCATCTGGATTTTTGATAAAGCCAAATTCTTTGACCGTCTCATCAAAGCAGATGTTCCAACTCCGCGATGCCTGCTTTAGTCCATAGATGGACTTAAGCAACTTGCACACCTTTCCGCTGCTCCCACTCTGAATGAAACCCTCTGGCTGGTCCATATAGACACACTCCTCTAAATTTCCATTTAGAAAAGCTGTCTTTACGTCCATTTTCCAGATCTCATAATCGTGGAAGGCAGCAATGGCAAGAAGGATCCGAATGGATTTCAGCATGGCTACTGGAGAAAAGGTTTCGTCGTAGTCCAAGCCAGGTCTTTGACGGAAACCTTTTGCTACCAGCCTAGCTTTATAGGTCTCAACCTGTCCATCTACACCAATCTTCCTTTTGAAGATCCACTTGCATCCTACGGGTTTTACCCCGTCTGGAGCAATGTCCAACGTCCATACCTTGTTGGTGTACATGGACTCCATTTCGGTCCGCATTGCATCCAGCCATTTCACTGAGTCAATGCTCTGAACGGCCTGCTGGAAGCTAGTAGGCTCATCATAATCTATGATGCAATCCTCTCTATCCCCGTCTATGAGAAAACCGCAGTATCTCTCGGGCGGATGAGACTGCCTACTACTCCTGCGGAGCGGCGTAGGAATGTCCTGTTCTGTTGAACCCTCTGGTTCCACTATCCTTTCAGTAATAGTCTGTGGTTCTGGAATTTCTTCCAGTTCTACTGCGCTCCCACTAATTTCCTTTTCCAAGAACTGGTGTTCTAGAAAGTGGGCATTACGAGAAACAAGGACTTTTTGTTCCTCTGCGTAGTAGAAAAGATACCCCCTGGTGTTCTTTGGGTATCCCACAAACTTGCACAGTACTGAGCGTGCCTCGAGTTTGTCCGCATGCTGCTTTTTGACAAAAGCTGGACATCCCCAGATCTTCAGATATTGAAGATAGGGTTTCTTCCCACTCCACATTTCATATGGGGTGGTAGGCACAGTCTTAGTCGGAACTCGGTTCAAAAGGTATGCAGCTGATTCTAGCGCATACCCCCAGAATGATCGCGGTAACTCAGCGTTACTCATCATGGACCGCACCATATCCAATAGGGTGCGGTTCCGTCTCTCCGATACACCGTTATGTTGCGGGGTGTATGGAGGAGTAAGCTGAGAGAGAATTCCGTTCTCTTTTAAATAGTCCAGGAACTCGGCACTTAAGTATTCTCCACCTCGATCCGATCTTAGAATCTTAATACTTTTGCCGGTCTGTTTCTCTACTTCATTCTTATACTCCTGGAATTTTCCAAAGGCCTCGGACTTATGTTTCATTAAGAAGACATAACCGTACCTTGAGAAGTCATCCGTAAAAGTAATGAAGTAAGAATGTCCGCTTCGGGCATGTGTAGACATTGGACCGCACACGTCACTGTGTACGAGTCCCAAGAGCTCGCTCGCTCTTACTCCATGTCCAGTAAACGGAGTCTTTGTCATCTTTCCTTTGAGACAGGATTGACAAGTGGCATACGACTGATATTCGAACGCATTCAAATACCCTTCTGTATGTAACTTCGTCAACCTTCTCTCATTGATGTGACCCAATCTACAATGCCATAAGAAAGTCTGATTTATTTCTGGAGACTTTCTTTTGTGTGTATTCTGGACATTGAAAATCTGTGGTTGGTTCAATACGTATATACCATTACTCAATGTACCTGACCCAATCAAAACTTGATTAAGGTGAATGTTTACAACATTACTTACAAACGCAAATTCATAACCTTCTTTAGAAACTAAAGATACAGAAATGATATTACAAGTTGCGTTGGGTACAAAAAAGCAATTACGCAAAACCAAAACATGTCCATCTGACATTCCCAGGTGATAGTCCCCCACGGCTTTAGCATCCATGCTAGCTCCGTTCGCAACTCTGAGGGTCATGTCACCTGCCTTCAAAACCCTACGGTTTCTCAACGCCTGCAAAGAATTACAGATATGAGATCCTGATCCGGTATCCAATACCCAGGAAGTAGAGTTTATTGAAAGACAGTTTTCAATAACATACACACCTGAAGCTGAAGCTGCAACTTGCTTCAATTCCTGTGTTCTGGCCTTTCAGGCCCTGCAATCATTCTTCCAGTGTCCTTTCTTATGACAATAGAAGCATTCTTCTTTATCCACAAGCTTCCCCGCTATCTTTGTTGCTTTACTTTTTCCCTTCGTATCCACTTTACTAACATCGCCCCTTGGTTTGGCGGGGGCCTTCTTCTTCTTTCCCTTGGCTTTCGCCTTGGACCTA
Source organism: Agapanthus africanus (assembly GCA_030015575.1). Classification (NCBI taxonomy): domain Eukaryota; kingdom Viridiplantae; phylum Streptophyta; class Magnoliopsida; order Asparagales; family Amaryllidaceae; genus Agapanthus; species Agapanthus africanus. The sequence continues at coordinate 296,305,370 of JASDDO010000029.1, forward strand.
GAAGAAGATGATCCCCCTACAAACAAAGTGGATGTATCCCTACCTTTCTGTAGGGTGCCCTCTGCGCTCCTCAGCATGTTGAGGAGCTCTGAAAGTTCAACCTCTTTTTCTTGTAAGTTGAAGTTCAGTATAAACTGGGCGTAAGTGGAAGGAAGGGACTGGAGAACTATATCCGTATATAGCTCACTCTCCAATGTGATCCCTAGGTCCGCGAGCTCCTCAATGTAGCCGATCATCTTTAGCACGTGCTCGGCTACTGATGATCCGACGGCCATTCTTGTCAAAAATAACTTTTTCGACGCTTCGTATCTTGCGATACGAGATTGCTCTCCATACAGTTCTTTTGTATGAAGCAATATGGATTCCATGTCCATATTCTCGTGCCTCCTCTGATGTTCGTTGTCCATCGAGGCAAGCAGGAGGCATTTGGCCTTCGCGCTATCAATCTCCCAAGTCTTGCGGATTTCCTTATCCGCGACGCTGGAAGTTGGACCAGGGACAGGGGGAGCTTTGGTGGTAAGAAGATACCCCAGCTTGTCGTAAGTGATTGCTATCTTGACATTCCTGAGCCAATCTTTGTAGTTTGGCCCTGTCAGTTTGTTTTATCTAGGAGTAACTTAAGTCCAGTCATGTTGATTGGTCGCTGCAATTAGGAGAGAGAAGAAGAAACACTCAGCATGATGCTCTTGCAAGTTTAGAGTGGTTTTTAGTTTGTCTAAACAGGATGGCTCCCACTGTTTCTCGAATCCCTCCTCAAACCATAAAGAAAGAATTAGTCAGGATCAATCCCACCGTACAATACTTGCTTAACCGTTCAGCCAGGCTGGTGTCGGTACTTCGAGGGAGGTTTTCCAACGCTTTCGCGAAGTTCCTTAATTAAAGAACCTCTTTTCCCTGGGGGCGTAGCCCCGCTAACACCTTTCTAGGCACCTACTAGGTTTATAGCATTGATCGTTAAGTGAGAAATTTCCCGAGGAGTAGCATATACTCACAGTAGGATCGGGATCCAAATATCATCGCGGGACGAAACTGAAGGAATCCTACCAGAATCATCACACTCCAAATGGTATGCAAATCTAGCAAGTTTCAGTACTTATGAAACTCCCGATGTGGATTTTTGCCCCATGCTCTTATGACCTTGGCGTGAGGTCAAAATGTCATAAGTCACATGTCAAGTTCGTCCCATCATTATCCAAGTTAATTTGAACCCACCCGTACATACCCTTGACGTAGGCCAAAATGGCAGTACGACTGTCTCAAACCAACGCATTCTATCTATGCAACAGATAAATATCCGACAGCTACCAATCACTATGCCTTGGCGTGAGGTCAAAATACATAGCTTGAATACTACCGAATATTTAACTGAAATGATGGAGGGCTACGGATGGTTTTGGCAAAACCGTGAACGTAGTGAACTTGATTTGGTCGATGGAACGAGATAGCTTTTAAATGGAGTGGCTCAAACTCCGTATTTTAAAAGTTTGTTTTGAAAAGAACCGAGTGGTTTTTCGAAAGTGTTCCAACGACTTTAACTTGGTTTATTATCTTGCATTAGTTCTTTTAATGCGTGATATTCTTGCATTAGTTCTTTTAATGCGTCCCATCATTTAATCCTACCATTGCAGAAAACAACCAAAATATGACGTACGCTTATGCCATTCGCATTCGCCACGGGGCCCCGTCATTACCCGTTAGGTTACTTAACTAACGACAGAGCGGGGGCTGGGCTAGCGCGTCTGTAAAACATAAGCAACGCCTAAATAATATCATATATAGATATACTGCAATGATAAACATTTCAGATCACAGATGAATACATTGGATATACTAGGAATCTGTAATTTGCACGAGCCTGTAACAAAAACAGATTACACGGTCGCGGTGAATAGCCAAATACCCCACCCAAGACCCCTATGGGTGCAGCAAACTACCCGCCAAGTACTCGAAGCGTAGTAACCTCCCTCATCTCCATGAGTAGGCCACTCGACACTTCGGCATACCCGGTAGTTTGTGCACCCCCTCCATGGGTCTATCCTTGGAGCAAAAACAGTAAAAAGAAATTATACAATGACGGATACAACCCCGACCCGGTTGTGCGGCCATACAAATAATTATTACATCAATTTACAAATTTACATGAATTGAAAGAAAAGAAAACTCTCGTCTCACAACCCCCGGCTATTCACCCGCGACAATCCAACATATTCATATCCACATTCCAGCAACATTACAGATCACAGATTTGTATAACCCCCACTAATCGACATATAGCGATTAGTAGACGTTCAATACAAATATCACATTACAGAAAACCCGTTAGCTTAAGTCTTTTAGAAGTTCGATCAAAAATACGGATTTTCGGGACCCCAAAGTAAAATTTTCGTTCTGGAAAATCTGGGTTGAAAATATATATACCAAAAATCCCAAAATACCCCCACTAGTAAACTGCAAAAAAGAAAACCCCTGACCGAGTCAACTCGGCCGCGTTTCGCTCCCGCCGCGGAAACGCGGCGCTTTGATCGAGTCAGGGGCCCAAAATTTTGCAGTTTCTTTAAAAAAGCCTGAGTCGATTTTAGGTGTATTTCAAAAAGGTTTTCCAGCACTTTTAAAATCGACAGAAAGTTTAAAATTCCGGGGTTCGTTTCGGGACTTTTTCGTTGATCGATCTTCTAGTTACTTGCTAACATGTTAGATAGAGTTTAACTAGGCTCTGATACCACTGTAAGTCCATGCTACCTCTCCCGGTACTTTCGGGAATGCGGAATTTGGTAAAAAACGATTTTTACGGAGGTGGTAACATGGACCTAAAACCCGGATCTTGGTTAAACATCTATCTAACAACCTAACTATGAGTTTCTAGCTACTCGGTTAGGGGGTTATACCTTGCTTGTCTTGAACTCCTTCGTCTTCAAGCTCCGATGGTGGTCCGATTGGCTTCTTCTCGTCGTCTCCGTACGCCGAAGATAGATCCACCTGAAAGCTCCAACCTTTAGCTCCTTCTTCGTTCTTTGAAGAAACTAGTTCACTTGGTTTGCTAAACCTAGTGAACTAGAATGAGTAGAGAAGAATTAGAATGGGATTTTATCTATGGTTCTTGATTCTCAACTCATGAGACAAGAGAACCATAGATTAAAGAGAGGGAGCAAGAGCAAAAGGGTGAGAGCAAAAGGAGAGCTCAAGAACAAGAGAGAGAATGAGCAAGAAAGAATGAGGCTCTCTTTTGTCTTTCACCCTCTCATAATCCAAAGTCATGATAACTCATCATACTAAAAAAGTCTTATGTGATGGTTTGAAGCAACCATAACCATATCATTTCATGCACTCATTTTACACAAATGAGCAAGCAAGAAAAAGTCTTTGCCATGAAATGATGGCTATGGTTATCATGATGGTCAACTAGTCAAGCCTAGTCAACAAAGTCAACAAGTCAACAAAAGTCAACAAGTCAACAAAGTCAACAACCATATCACCATAATACTTAATTAATATAATAGTTAATCACATATCATATTCTCATTAGGGTTGATCAAAAGGTCAATAGTCAACGGTCAACTGTCAACAACCCTAATGAGAATCCACTGCCTCTGTCTCCCTGTCAACTGTGCATACACACCCGCATCCGCGTTCCGAGGAACACGAATGCAAACTGGATAAATCCAATCCCATAAGGTACACTAGGATCTGGCTTAAACCAAAGCCCGCTAGTGTAAACTGTCCGGACACTGTACGCGCACAAGTGCACGGATGTGACCGAACCCTGTCGCAAAACCATGCGACCTGTCGCAATACCATGCGACCTCTACTCTTTTGCCTAAAGGCGAAAAGCTTTCTGTGTGGGACTCTAAAGACTCGACACTACGCTGGCAGTGGGTTTAACCACAGACCGCAAGCGGCACTAGCTGTGCGTAACGGTCCCCAGGTAATGCCGACAAGAAGACCGACGAGGCGAAACCCATCTGAACTCCTACTAGGCCTGAGTGTGACATTCTCCGTACAGTCCGGTCTGTTCGTCTGATACATCGCATGGCGGGCCTAGGGGGCGGTAAACGTCAGTCCCCCAATAGTGGTACAAGTCGTGCCGGAGCGAAGCCCAAAACACCCTGAGATAACACTGGAAACCTACCAGTATATCTCGTTTGCTCTGGCCAGGGACTACTCGTGTAATGGCTCTCCTAGACACAGCGCGATGTCAAACCCCAATACCGGGAGAGACGAATCCTGTCTAACCGTCACTGCCTCCAAGTGCTTCGGGACTGCACCCAACCACTACCTGTTTGCACGACTCCTTTGAGCCGTGGTAGGGTAGTGATCAAAGTACAGTGGGAACCCACTCGAGGCGGAGTGACAGTGTCAAGTCAGCGGACTAAGCTGTACTCATGTCACCTGGGAACTGATAACTGACGATAGGTATAATACCAACTAGTCAGTTCCCGACGAGTCCTGTCCAGTGTACCCGTAACCTAACGAGCACCCGCATACTATCTCAAGTACGACGTACTGACGGCTGTGGGACAGACCGTCTCCCACACTGGGATGAGAAGCGCATGCGCTGGTCTACTCCGGAGTATCGATGCCCTATCTCGATAGTCCTGCGACCAGGGACCTGCATAAGGATGTGCTTATAGATTACCCAGCCCCACTAGTGTGACGGCCATCACATCGCTGGTAATCAAGCAAAGATCCTAAGGGCTCCACTAATGTGTATAGGCGATATACAAAATATAAACACATGTACACATTGAAGTAGAAACAAACCAAGTAGCATACTACTATTTTGAGCAAGATTGTATATACAAGGTGAATATCCCAAGCATCCATTAAGTAATATACAAACTAGTATGATACAGTAATGGCCTCTAGGGCATATACACTAACAGTGATTTGCTAGTAGGTGGGTTTACTTGTATCGTACCCCCATTATATATCTTGTATATCATTATTCTGTTGTATCTAGAAGTTCCATCAACCAAACATGTATTTATTTTGAGATAGAGACCAGTGATGTTATTCCTTCGACCTTAGAGTCGCGCGTTATTTTTCTGCGGTTTTCTTGTGGATTTGAGTTTCCTTTTGAATTCTAATCCTCGCCATTGGCGTTGTATATTATATTGCTTGTGTGGTTGTGACCGTCGATTGACGAAGAGCTAGCTCCCGCTTGGGGATGCCTTTTTATTGATTTCGTATACTATTCATGTTGTATCCCGTTTGGGAGCCAGTATTTACAAAGGAGACTCTGCCGAAATTTTCAGTAAATTTTGATGTTCTTAAAAACCGCATAACTCGGCTTATGCTATTAAAACTACTTGTTTTAAATTGGTTTTCCTTCACTCTACTTCTTTTCTTGGTTTGGATTTCTGGGTTTTCGGTTTACTTAGATTACGTACGCCTCGAGACGTTTCGTAGTTTAAGTGCCGGTCATGTTCCGTACTTTCGGGACGTGACAGTTTTATATGTACATTTGATATTGCGGGGCGAGCGTCCGACATGTGGACTGCCGTCACTGCCTGTTTGTATTATTCTTTTGGGGCACGACCAGGTTGCGGTCGATGTACCCATTGTATGTATATTTTACTTTCTGTACTAGGATTACCCCGCGGAGGGGTGCACGGATAGCCGGGTTCTAGAGGGCAACGAGCCCGCATCTCATGGCATTGAGACGGAGGGAGCTTTACTCTAGAATTAGCGGGCTATTCGCCGCACTTGTAGGGGGTACAGGTTGACCCAGGAGGGGTGCCCAAGTTACCGGATTCCGTGAAGTGCTGGGTGGTCCATTCACGTTGCTGAAGAGGGCTGCCTCGCTTCAGGTTTTGGCAGGTAACTTGCCGCACCCGTAGGGGTCTAGGATTTTCATTGCACAGGCTATCCACACGACCAGGGGAACGTCGGGTTTCAGTAGCGGCTCTGTGAAACCCGGGGATCCCAAATATCTGTTTTGATCTGTGATGTTGTACATTTCTGTGATGTTGCATTTTATCACGCCTTGAGCGAAATATTATACATTGTATATATACTAGTAGATGTTGTATATGTTTTGCATCCGCGCTAGTCCAGTCCCCGCTCTGTCGTTAGTTAGCTAACCTAACGGGTGATGACGGGACCCAGTGGCGAATGCGGATGACATATACGTACATCAGTATATTTTCGTTCTTTGTGGTGTGATCAATTGATGGGACTGCGTTGATTCGGATCAATGCAAGATAAACAAACCTATTCTGATGTTGTTGGAACACTTTTTCTAAAAGCTGTTATTGCAAGGATGTTCACTTTTGTTTTGCACAGTGGTATTCAGTTGGAATATCCTGCTCAGTCGACGAGGCAAGGGCCGAAATCCCTTCACCGGGAGTGACCCCTTGGACAAAAGTTTGCGTCAGGGCAATAACTTCACTATAGCCGTTTACTTTTGCTTTGCATCGTGGTATTCAGTTGGAATATCCTGCACCCCATCCTACGGGGAAAGAGCCGAGATCCCTTCACCGGGAGTGACCTCTTTAGCAAAGGTTTTCGTTACTATATTTTTATAAAGCTATCCGTTCCTTCAACGATATCAAGGTCATTACGTTAAAGGTTTTCGCCAGAAACTATTCGTAGCCCTCCGTCGTTTCATATGGATAGTCAATAGTATTCAAGCTGTGTTTGTTGGCCATAGTCAAGGCACAGTGTTTGGTAGCTATTGGGTGTTCATATGCTGCATAGATAGATGCGTTGGTTTGGGACAGTCGTATAGCCTTGTTGGCCTTAGTCAAGGGCTTGTACGGGTGGGTTCAAATCAACCTGGATAATGACGGGTAGAACTTGACATGTGACTTATGATTTGTTGGCCTTAGTCAAGGTCATAAGAGCATGGGGCAAAAATCCACATCGGGAGTTTCAAAAGAACTGAAACTTGCCAGATATGTGCATACCTTCTAGAGTGTGATAACGTGAGCGAATTCCGTCACGTTATCATGCGATGATAGTTGGATCCCGATTCCCACTGATGAGTTGGTTTACTCCTCGGGTGATCCCGGCTAATTCTTCTTTCAGGTTTGGGGAAGAATTTGACGTTACAATGGGAGGTTTCCAGATTAGATAAAGTGATAACCATTCTGATCTAGGTTAGAGTGCACGCTGAGTGTTTCTTTTCTCTCTCTCTTTGGCAGCGACCATTGACCCGACCCTAGACTATGACTCAGTGACCAAGTTGACCGAACCTTCTTAACACTGGCTTTTGGATTGCCAGAGTTGCAAACCTCATTGCCACTCCTATTTTTACCTTTTTCTCCAGGACGCCCCGTATTACTACGAACGTCCACTTCCATTGGACAAAACCATCGTATGGTTATATACGAACTCGAAGGAATTCGAGGATGGTTTCTGGTTCTGGAGAAAACGAATAGGATTATTCAGTTGTCTTTTCCTTTTACCTTCTCTCAGGTTGCGAGTACTCCTTGGTTTAGGAGACAGTACACCTATTACGCAAATTGGATAGTGTTCTTCCAAACCATAGGCAGGTGCCGACCGGTAGGGAAGGAAGAAAACCAATTAGCCTAAACGGTGTACAGAAGGTATTAAGTTAAGACAAAGCAAGGGATTAGTAAGAGGGCAAAGTAAATTGCGACTGCTATTCACGACCGAACCAAGTATTTCTTCGCCAATCCTAAATCACCTTTGTGTTTCTCCAGGACACTCCGTATCACTACGAAGATCCCAAGTTTATTGGATAATCCATCGTATGGTTATATACGAACTCGAAAGGAACTTGTTCCAGTTCGGGGATGGATCCTGGTTCAGGAGAAATAGGAATAAGGTTTATTCGGTCGTCTTTTATCTTCACCTTCTCTCGCATTGCGAGTGCTCCTAGGATTAGGACAGTACACCCATTATGCTTATTAGATAGTCTTCTTCCAAACCATAGGCTGGTGCCGAACGGTGGGGAAGGAAGAAAACCACTTAGTCTAAAGGGGTGTCCAGAAGGTAATGACTAAAGACATAAAAAGGGATTTGGAGAGGTGGCAAAGAATTATACGGTTACAGTTGTGAATCTGGATAATGGAAGAGGCATTACTAGGAATACCGGGATACCCCATCGAAACATTTTAATGTTTCAGTTTCACTGTGTACTGTTAAAAGAAAACTGATTTCCCAATTAAACACTTGCTAAAGGGTATGTATTTACCAGGTTTGATTCTCACATCTGTATGGTTTTACAGATGATGAGTGGGAGCAAGTTATTGGGAATTAGGTGACCATCCTCATTATATCGGGATTCGTTGTAATTGGTGATATTTGAGAAAGCCACCTGGGTTGTTTGCCGGTCGGCAAATATTTGGTTTTGAATATCCGTTGTTATGCACCAATTTCAAATTGATATATCTGTACGTCTATTTTTGTAGAGTGAGATATACCTTTTTGAAATTATGTCTATGACATTTACCTATATCAGTGGATGGTTAGGTAAGGAGCATAAAACAGCGGTGTAATTCTTCTTAACCATAAGTACAGTTTTCAACCTACAACACACAGTGAATGAGTTATTAGACTCAGCGGACTTATACAGAGTATTGTATATTGTCCAGTGTCCATTAGGACAGAGGGGTTGGTCCTCGTACTATATTCGGCTTACTTATGACTTCTCTAGTTTTTAGACAAGTGTTTCGTAGAAACACAGGGTCCGAATTTTGAGAAGTTATAAATATATGAATAAAGTAGAGAACCAGGTATTGCAAGTATCGGGATTCTTCAAGGTGATCGAAGATGTAGATACTTGTATATGGTATTCAGTTGATAGTAATGGTTAAGAGAACTTGCTTCTCTTTCAGGTTACTCATAATTAGAAGTACTCCTAAGTTGAGTAACGCTGATCAGCCTCTCCTCCATTTAGTTGACATGCACTGGAAATAGCTGCATGATTTGAATCTGGTTCAATTAAATCAGTGCCTCTGTTTCTATATTGGATATAGAACAGTTCATATCTTGACATTGTTAAGGTACGGGGAGTTGTCCGGCTTATGCTTAAAACCAGACACTGGATAACTCAAGGCACGTTTCTGTAATGGCTGTTTGTGGGTTGACTCGGGCTATGACGAGGGTTGACTTTCTACCATCTGGAAGATCAATAGTGATATTGTTCTTGACTCGCCACAGTTTTAATAAAAATGGATTTTTTCAGAAAACAGTAATGGGAGTATGGTAGAACTGGAAGTGATTCCAGAACCACAAACGATTACTGAAGATTTGATAAGAACCTAAAGATTCAATCTGGTTTGACATTCCATTGGCCACTCCGCAGATAAAGTGGGTAACCTCAGGCATCCAAGAGGTACTTCGGTATGCTCAAGGATGGTGGCAGGGAAGTTCTTGTTTACCCAGACTTGCCATTGTTGTTGTTCCAGACAATGAGACCCGGCAGGAGGATGAGTATAGCATCGTTCTAAACTGGTTTTAGAAGTGTACGTCTATATGACTCTGCCAGAGGGTTGTCGTAGTCAGTGGGAGCAGCGGAAGCATTGGTGGACATCAGGCTTATGTCTATTTATAGACTAAAGCAGATATAGCGGAGATAGATCATCTATTTCTGATGTGACAGTCATAGGTTTGACTTCATCAGAATAAGGGATGGATCTGTTAAGAAGGTAGTAGGGTGTGATGTCCTGGTATTTGATGACATACACGGAGTAGGAAGTGATATTCCTATACTACGATCGGTTATACTTTGGTTGTCACACAGTGGTTTCTCCACATGGGACTTGGACATTATATCAGACATACTGGTTACTAGATCTATGGTTTTAGATCTAGATTTGGGTGGTTTCCCAATCAGGGTACTTAGACAGCATTCTGAGAGTATTTAAAATGGACGACTCCTGGCACGGTAGTGTACTTGCAAGTGATGGAGTCACCCTCTCTAAAGGTGTCTTACAGACTAAAGGGGAGAGGGATGTGCATGATTGGCAGATCACTTGCTTAGGCAATTGAGTCAATCATGACATGTCAAGTACCACACCAGATGTTGTTTTTGCAGTGGATGCAATAAGTTGACATTGATCCAATCCTGGAGAAACAGTCGGAAGCAATTTTAGAACATAAGTGGATGTTCTAGGGATATGATAACGACAGACTCATTCGGGAGACAGTTATCATTCCAGGCTTCCAAGGTGACCTGGACGACAAGGAGGTTGTCAGTGTTATAGTTTTCCTTCTGACGAGGGGCAGTATTTTGGACAGATAGTCCAAGGCAATACTGAGGGAGGCATGGCGCATGATACTGATTAAGTTCAGTTGACGATACAGTCTAAGAAGTTTGGATTTGGAGTTCATTTATGAGCTAGGTCCCATCAGACATCCAGACACATTCTAAGACAGGTATTGCTCATTTCGGGAGATGGTTTTCTCCGCGAACATGAGATATAGAGAGACATAGAAAGAAACATCAAAGCAGATCCACTCACTGAGGCTATTCCTCGAACGCAATAGTTTCGCAAACAAGCGTTGTGAGACTGACTAGTAGAAGATTTAGGTGTTCGGTATCACACGGGCTGTGAGTATGCGACATCGCAATAATTAGCCTTGAGTGCAAGTGGGAGATTGTTGGAGATAGTGCCCTCAGAGTCAATTATTGGATCACAGGCACGTGATTGCAATGATTGAGGGAGGACCTATCCCGGAAGGACAGTCTTACTCAAGATGATAGTATGCTATCTGGTTTATCTTTATCATCATGTACTACTTTAGGTGACCTTACGAGTCGCTATTACACGTTGATAGAGCCCCTAGGATTCTTGCTTGACTACCAGCAGTATGAGGGCGATCATATACGTGAGAGCTGGAGTCTATAAGCACATCCTTAAAAGGTCCCTAGTCGTGAGAGTTTCGAGACAGGGCATCGATTCTCCAGAGTAGACTAGTGTATACAGTCGAGACCCCGACGAGGGGAGGTGGCCGGTCTCACAAGCCACTGGTGTCAGTTGGTTCACCTAAGATGTATACAGGTGCTCATTGGGTTATGAGTACACCGGACAGGACTCGCCGGGAACCTGCTAGTTGGGATTATACCTGATGTCAGATAGCAGTTCCCTGGTGACATGTGTACAGGTTAGTTCATCGACCTGAGATCGTCATTTGTCTCGTGTGAGTTCTCACTGTGCTTTGATTACTACCCTACCATGGCTCAAAGGAGTCGTGCAAACAGGTTTTAGTTGGGTACAGTCCCGAGCCACATGGAGGCAGTGAGCGGATCTGCAGGGGTTCGTCTCTCCCGGTATTGGGGGTGAGGTCGCGCTGTGTCTAGGAGAGCCAGAACATGAAAATTCCTTGACCAAGGCAGAAGATTTGCTGGTAGGTATTCCAGTAGTATCTCAGGGTGTTCTGGGCTACACTCCGACACGACTTGTACCGCTATTGGGGGTCTGACTTTCACCAACCCCCTGGGCCCGCCATGCGATACTCATAGACAAACGGACCGGACTGCACGGATATTGTCACTGACAGGCTCAGTAGGGTGTCAGGATGAGTTCGCTCATCGACGTCCCTTTTGGTCAATAGCTGGTGGCCCATCACGTATGGCTTATACCTCTGACGTGCTAGTAGTTAAATCCACAACCATAGTATTGACGAGTCTTTAAAGTCCACCACACTCAGTTACTCAGGTTTCGGGCGAAACGCTGTAGAGGCCATATAGAGATATGGCAGGGTTCGATCAGATACGTACGGTATTGCACGGATCGTGATCGGACGGTTTTTACTAGCCGGCTTTGGCTTAAGCCGGATCCTAGTATTAGATAGTGTAGATTTTGTCTCTTTGCTTTTGTGTTCAATGGGAATACAAATGCGGGCATGTATTTGCAGTAGCGGGGTTTTCCTGTAATTTATTACGGGATCAGTTTTCTGAAGTTGCCAGTTTGCATTCCGTTCCGGCCGGTTTTCCTTTGTTCCTTCACGGCCGGACTTTATCGTTGGAGGGTGTTATTTGCAGTTTGCAAATAACATTTTGTGGAGGGGATTTATTGTGATTGTGGCTTCTATCATGATGAGATTCTTTTCTTGTCCATTCTTTGCTTTCATGTGATGGTTTTGTGATATGATGAGATTTGGAAATGGGTGTGACATAGATTCCTTTTTAATCACACCATTTCTTCACATGCTCTTTCTTCTTGCAATTTTTCTCCTCCATTCTTGATGAGGGGCCGGCCATTACTTGAGGGGAGAGAGAGAGAAGTTGATTTTTCATGTGTGGCAATTTGCTTCATCTCATTTTCTTGTAAGGAAAAATGAAAGTACCATTTTTCCTTAACCTCGTTCCTACTTCCATCCAAAGGCAACTTCAAACCCTCAAAGAGACAATGGCTACTACACTTAGTCTATAGCAAATCTTGGACGCGTCGGCTAGCCAACTTCGCGCCCGAGTTTCCTCGGTCCAGAGGTGGGAGCCCGTAAAAGTACCCGGCTACGTGGTGCCTTTCCGACGAGAACGTGATGAACGGAGATTCCGCAGGAGATCGGAGTAGAGACGAAGACCGAAGGACACGGATTGCTTGGTATAGCTTCTCTACTCTTTTCTATTTTGCTAGTTGCTAGGTTAATGGCCCGATCCGGGTGAAAAGTGCGCGGTGGTGCCGGTTTGCTAGTTTGCAAAGTTTTTCGTTTCCGCATTTCCGGCGTCGGATCGACGGCCGGGGCGCCGCCGCGGACTTACAATACAGAGTATTGTATGTTGTCCAGTGTCTATTAGGACAGAGGGGTAGGTACTCATACTATATTCTGTTTACTTGTGACTTCTCTAGTTCTTAGACATGTGTTTCGTAGAAATACAAGATCCGAGTTTTGAGAAGTTATAGGTATAAGAGTAAAGTAGAGTACTAGGTGTTGCAAGTATCGGGATTCTTCAAGCTGATCGAAGATGCAGATACTTGTGAATGGTATTCAGTTGATAGTAATGATTAAGAGAACTTGCTTCTCTTTCAGGTTACTCATAATTGGAAGTACTCCTAAGTTGAGTAATGCTGATCGGCCTCTCTCCATTTAGTTGACATGCACTGGAGACAGCTGCATGATTTGAATCTAGTTCCAATTAAATCAGTGTCTCTGTTTCTGTATTGGATATAGAACAATTCATATCTTGATATTGTTAAGGTACGGGGAATTGTCCAGCTTATGCTTAAAACCAGACACTGGACAACTTAAGGCACGTTTCTGTAATGGTTGTTTGTGGGTTGACCCGGGCTATGACGAGGGTTGATTTTCTACCATCTGGAAGATCAATAGTGATATTGTTCTTGACTCGCCACAGTTTTAATAAAAATGGATTTTTTTCAGAAAACAGTAGTGGGAGTATGGTAGAAATGGAAGTCATTCCAGAACCGCAAACGATTACTGAAAATTTGATAAGAACCTAGAGATTCAATCTGATTTGACATTCCATTGGCCACTCCGCAGATATGGTGGGTAACCTCAGGCACTCGAGAGGTACTTCGGTATGCTCAATGACGGTGACAGGGAGGTTCTTGTTTACCCAGACTTGCCATTGCTGTTGTTCCAGGCTGTGAGACCAGGCAGGAGGATGAGTATAGCGTCGTTCTGAACTAGGTTTAGAAGTGTACGTCTATATGACTCTGCCAGAAGGTTGTCGTAGTCAGTGGGAGAAGCGGAAGCATGGTGGACAAGTGGCTTATGTCTATTTATAGACTAAAGTAGATATAGCGGAGATAGATCATCCATTTCTGATGTGACAGTCATAGGTTTGACTTCATCAGAATAGGGGATGGATCTGTTAATTGGAAGTACTCCTAAATTGAGTAATGCTGATCGGCCTCTCTCCATTTAGTTGACATGCACTGGAGACAGCTGCATGATTTGAATCTGGTTCCAATTAAATCAGTGCCTCTGTTTCTGTATTGGATATAGAACAATTCATATCTTGACATTGTTAAGGTACGGGAAATTGTCCAGCTTATGCTTAAAACCAGACACTGGACAACTCAAGACACGTTTCTGTAATAGCTGTTTGTGGGTTGACCCGGGCTATGACGAGGGTTGATTTTCTACCATCTGGAAGATCAATAGTGATATTATTCTTGACTCGCCACAGTTTTAATAAAAATGGATTTTTTCAGAAAACAGTAGTGGGAGTATGGTAGAACTGGAAGTCATTCCAGAACCGCAAACGATTACTGAAAATTTGATAAGAACCTAGAGATTCAATCTGATTTGACATTCTATTGGCCACTCCGCAGATATGGTGGGTAACCTCAGGCACTCGAGAGGTACTTCGGTATGCTCAAGGACGGTGACAGGGAGGTTCTTGTTTACCCAGACTTGCCATTGCTGTTGTTCCAGGCTGTGAGACCCGGCAGGAGGATGAGTATAGCGTCGTTCTGAACTAGCATTAGAAGTGTACGTCTATATGACTCTGCCAAAGGGTTGTCGTAGTCAGTAGGAGAAGCGGAAGTATGGTGGACAAGTGGCTTATGTCTATTTATAGACTAAAGTAGATATAGCGGAGATAGATCATCCATTTCTGATGTGACAGTCATAGGTTTGACTTCATCAGAATAGGGGATAGATCTGTTAAGAAGGTAGTAGAGTGTAATGTCCTGGTATTTGGATGACATACATAGAGTAGGAAGTGAAATTCCTATATTACGATCGGTTATACTTTGGTTGTCACACAGTGGTTTCTCCACATAGGAATTGGATATTATATCAGACATTCTGGTTACTAGATCTATGGTTTAAGATCTAGATTTAGGTAGTTTCCCAATCAGGGTACTTAGACAACATTCTAAGAGTATTTAGAATGGACGACTCCTGGCACGGTAGTGTACCTGCAGGTGATGGAGTCACCCTCTCTAAAGGTGTCTTATAGACTAAAGGGGAGAGGGATATACATGATTGACAGATCACTTGCTTAGGCAATTGAGTCAATCATGAGATATCAAGTACCACACCAGATGTTGTTTTGCACGGGATGCAATAAGTTGATATTGATCCAATCCTGGAGAAACATTCGGAAGCAGTTTTAGAACATAAGTGGATGTTCTAGGGATATGATAACGGCAGCCTTCTTCGGGGGACAGTTATCATTCCAGGCTTCCAAGGTGACCTGGATGACAGAGTGACTATCAGAGTTATAGTTTTCCCTCTGACAAGGGGCAGTATTTTGGACAGGTGGTCCAGGAAGATACTGAGGGAGGTATGACGCGGGATACTGATTAAGTTCAGTTGACGATACAGTCTAAGAAGTTCGGATTTGGAGTTCATTTCTGAACTAGGTCCTATTAGACATCCAAACATATTCTAAGACAGGTATTGCTCATTTCGGGAGATGGCTTTCTCCGCGAACTAGAGATAAAGAGAGACATAGAAAGAAACATCAGAGCGGATCCACTCACTGAGGCTATTCCTCGAACGCAATAGTTTCGCAAACGAGCTTTGTGAGACTGACTAGTAGAGGAGTTGGGTGTTCGATATCACACGGGCTGTGAGTATGCGACATCGCAATAATTAGCCTTGAGTGCAAGTAGGAGATTGTTGGAGATAGTGCCCTCAGAGTCAATTATTGGATCACAGGCACGTGATTGCAATGATTGAGGGAGGACCTATACCGGTAGGACAGTCTTACTCAAGATGATAGTATGCTATCTGGTTTATCTTTATCATCGTGTACTGCTTTAGGTGACATTACTGATCACTATTGCACGTTGATAGAGCCCCTAGGATTCTTGCTTGACTGCCAGCAGTATGAGGGCGATCATATACGTGGGAGCTGGGGTCTATAAGCACATCCTTAAAAGGTCCCTAGTCGTGGGAGTTTCGAGACATGGCATCGATACTCCAGAGTAGACTAGTGTATACAGTCGAGACCCCGACAAGGGGTGGTGGCCGGTCTCACAAGCCACTGGTGTCAGTTGGTTCACCTAAGATGTATACAGGTGCTCATTGGGTTATGAGTACACCGGACAGGACTCGCCGGGAACATGCTAGTTAGTATTATACCTAGCATCAGATAGCAGTTCCCTGATGACATGTGTACAGGTTAGTTCATCGACCTGAGATCGTCATTTGTCTCGTGTGAATTCCCACTGTGCTTTAATAACTACCCTACCATGGCTCAAAGGAGTCGTGCAAACAGGTTTTAGTTGGGTACAGTCCCGAGCCACATGGAGGCAGTGAGCGGATCGGCGGGGGTTCGTCTCTCCCGGTATTGGGGGTGAGGTCGCACTATGTCTAGGAGAGCCATTACATGAAGTCCTTGGCCAAGGCAGGAGATTTACTGGTAGGTATTCCAATAATATCTCAGGGTGTTCTGGGCTACACTCCGACACGACTTGTACCGCTTTTGGGGGTCTGACTTTTACCAACCCCCTAGGCCCGACATGCGATGCTCATAGACGAACAGACCGGACTGTACGGATATTCCGCCTTAGTGCACTTCGTCGACGACATCCGGGGGTGCGGCCGTCTACTAAAGTTTGCGACGAGCATTCGATCAGGTTATCGGGAATCTTGTTGAATTGCCTGACTTGATATTGAAAAAAGTTTTCGATAATGAGACTAAAATGCGAGGTTTATAATTGTTAGGCATGTGATGTCTAAGGAATTCATTTGGTTAGGCATGCGATGTCTAAGGAGGTTGCGGATTCCAACTGTTGTAGTTTTACACTTTCTTTTCTGCGACCGTAAGTGTAGTATGTAGTTGTATCGCCGGTTTTTCGTTGCTATACATCAACGACAATCGATGTATGCATACTTACTTACGTTGATGATATGAGATATTATGTGTTGCTGTAATATGTTATATTGGATCGTCATGTTTTGAATAGCCGGGGGTTTTATGTGAGATGAGGGTTTTTCTTTTTCATTCATGTAAAATTCATTTGTATGTAATATTCTTTTATTGGGGCACTTCCGGGCTGAGGATGATGTCACCATTGTATATTATTTACTTTCCCGCATTAGGTAGACCCAAGGCGGGGAGCACAAGTAACCGGGTTCTAGGGTCCAGTGGGAGACCATCTCGAGGAGTCGAGACCGGGTCTCCTAACCCCAGAATTGGCAGTGTTGCTTGCCGCTCTCGTAGGGGTCTAGGGATGTGGGTTTGGCTATTCATCACGACCGTGGAATCCATGTTTTATACAGGCTCATATTAAAACACGGACCTCCTAGTATATCCAATATTTCATATGTTATCTTCTGCTGCAATGTTCTGTGATGAGATCATATTACTGCCTGAGACGAATGTTTATATTATATATATGAGATGTATATTATATTGCTGATTTCGTTTCAAATGTGATGCTTGTGAAATTGGACTTCATTAATGAGATTAATGAAATAAAAGAAACCTAAAGATGTTGTAGAAACTTGTTTAAAAACTGGTAGCTCTAGTTCTTGCTTTGCATAGCAGTGTTCCTTGTAGAACATCCAGCACCTTATTCGATGAGAAAAGAGCCGAGATCCCTTCACCGGGAGTGACCTCTTTAGCGAAACTAGCAGATGCTGCATACTCGGTTTGTCTTTTGATTGCTTCTATAGTTTTTGCTTTGCATAGTGATATTTGTGAAATATCCTGCACCTTATTCGATGAGGAAAGAGCCGACGATCCCTTCACCGGGAGTGACCTCTTTAGCAAAACTAGAAAAGCCTAAAAAACACTCCATTTAAAATCACTCGATTCTACAACGATATCAAGTTCATTACGCAAAGGGTTTTCTTAAAAACCTGTCATAGCCCTCCATCATTTCAGATAAGTACTTCATAGTATTCGTGCTGCGTTTGTTGACCTTGTCAAGGTGTAGTGAGCGGTAGCTATTTATGCTTATCTGTATAAGCATATGATGCGATTGAGTTAAGGTAGTCGTATGACTTTGTTGACCTTGTCATGGGTCATGCGGGTGGGTTTAATTCAATCGAGAAATGACGGGTTGAACTTGACTTGCGGTCTATGGTTTGTTGACCTTATCAAGGTCATAGATCGCTCAGGGTAAAATATTATTGGGAATTTTAAGTGTTGAAATTTGCAATGAGATTGCATACCTTCTATGAGATAGTTGGATCCCGATACCCGCTGCGAGTAAGAGTTACTCCTGGGAGAGTTTTACACATTACAATTAGCCGATCAAGTAGGTGTTTAGAAAGGTGTCAACGGGGTTACGCTCCTGGGAAAATGAGATTTACTTTAATTAGGTCCGTGTGAAAGCACGGGGAACCTCCCTCAAAATACCGGCACTGGCCTGGCTGAAAGATTGGCGAACTTGTAGCGTGTAATTAATCCCGGCTAGTCTTTCCTTTTAGGGTTTGAAGGAAGATTTGACTAAAACAGTGGGAGACATCCTGATTAAATATATTGATAACCAATCTAATCTTATAAAAGCGCATGCTGAGTGTTTTCTTCTCTCTCTCTCCAGGTAGCGACAATGTCACGCCTTAATCAAGATAATAATACGGATGTATTGACCAAACCCGCTTGTTATACTGAGCTGGGGAACGTTGGTCCCGCTACAACTTATAATTGTTATAAGACAGAGCAGGAAATTGGGGATTACCAGAATTCCCGTGCCACCAAAACGAAGAAAGTACATGTTGATGCATCTTCTTCAGGTGTGTTCATTACACAGAACTGTTTCTCGGTATCCTTTACGTCCTGGGTATGAGATACCGGATCAGGATCCCACATATGTAATCTATTACATGGGCTACAGATAGGTAGAGAACTGAGAACGGGTGATAAGTTTCATGAGATAGAAACGGTGCAAGTGTTGCAGCCAAGTTTGTTGGTAGTTATCACCCTGTATTACCAGAATACATTAATTCTGAACGAATGTTATTAGATACCGAACCTGATATACAATATCATATCAGTCTTTTTATTAGTAAAGAAGGATATAATTTTGTATTGTTGGATAATGTTTTGAACATTTCCTATATCAAGAGTTGATCGGTTCAGGCGCGTTATCTAAAAGCATAGACGTTCTAAATCAAACTACAGTTCTTAGTATATAAAATATACACAAGAGGAAGAGTTCAGAAATGAACGAATCCTTCTTGAGGTATTGTAGACTAAGTCATATCAATATGACCCGACTAGCTGAAGTTACATTTAGATGCATATTTAAATTTGTTTGAATTTACATCTTATCAAACTTGCCAGTCATGTCACAAGGATAAGATGACCACAGCTCTGTTTATTGGAAACAGAGAAAGGGTTAGTGAACTCTTGGGATTGATACATGCTGATGTATGAAGGTCCCCTGTCTACACACGCCAGGACCGGTTCTTTATACTTCATTACATTCACTAATGATCTCTCAAGATTCAGACATATGTTCCTGTTGAAACACAAGTCCGAAACTTTTGAGATAATCACAGAATATAAGTTAGAAGTAAAGACCAAAAACCGGGTATAAGTATTATGTCCTTTGATGAGATCAAGGAGGAGAATACTTGAGCACGAGATTCCTGGACTATTCTAAAGGAGAATGAGATTCTCTCTCAGCATTACTCCTCCGAATACACCACAGTACGTCGGTGTATCGGGACGGAGCAAAAACACCCTATGTGATATGGTGTGCTCTATGATGAGTACTACTGAGTTGCCTATTTTCTTTTGGGAGTTATGCACTTGTGAAGTTGCATACCTAGGGTTCCAATCAAATCAGTTGCCTACCACTTCATATGTGATATGGTATGGGAAGAGCCCATCTCTTAAGTATATTAAGATTTGGGGTTGTCCGGCCTATGTCTAAAAAGCAAAATCCGGACAAGCTCGAGGCAAAATCAGTTCTGTGGAAGTTTGTTGGATATCCCAAGCATTCGCAAGGGAATATCTTCTACCTAACCGAGGAACAAAAGATGTTTTGTTTTTCAACATACCACCTTTGTGAAAGGGAATTTCTTGTGAAGAAATTAGTGGACATGAGGTAGAACTGGAAGGAGTTCCAGCTATACAAACTGCAACTGATGATTTGGTAGAACCAAAGGATTCAATAGATTCTAACGAACCTCAGCCTCTCCGCCGATCTAGTAGGGTTCCTCACCCACCTGAGAGATACTTCGGTTTCTCTATGACAGTGGGAGCGAGGATTGCATCATGAGATGATGACCCAACTAGTTTCGAGCAGGCCATCAGGAGTGGGACTCTGTAAGAATGGCTGGATGCTTAGTGATCTGAGATGGAATCCTTATACACCAACAAAGTATGGACTTTGGTTGCTTTATCTAAAGGGTTAAATCCCCATCAGGAGCAAGTATATCTTGAGAAGATTACTTGGTGTACATGGAAAAGTTGAGACTTTCAAAGCTATGCTTAAGTCCATCTAGATCCTACTTGCCACGGCTACATACCATGACTACGATATCTGGTGGTTGGGTGTCATGACTGCTTTTCTAAATGATGATTTGGAAGAGAGCGTCTATAAGTACACAGCCAGAGGGCTTCGTAGATAGTGGGAGCAGCGGAAATGTGAGTAAGATGTTTTATGTGATAAATCAGGCATCGCGGAGTTGGAACGTCTGTTTTGATGAGGTAGTCAAAGAGTTTGACTTCATCAAAATGGTAGATGAATCTTGTATATACAAAAAGGTAGTAGAGAGTATGGTGGTGATCCTCGTAGAGTACGTGGATGACATACTCTTGATAGGGAAGGAGTTTCCTATGCTACGCTCGGTCAATCTCCTCTTATCACAATGTTTCTCCATTGTCACGACCCGAAAGTACAGAACATGACTGGCACTTAGATTACGAGACGTCTAAAGGCGTACCGTAACCTAAGTCAGCCAAAGCCCAGAAATCTAACCCAAAATCAAAAGAGAGTGAAGGAAAACCTTAAATGAAAACGGTTTTGAAATCAATTAAGTTGCATAGAATCAAAAAAAAGAACATCAAAAATTTCTGAAAATTTCGGCAGAGTCTCCCCTGTATTTTCTATCCCCCAAAATGGGTACAACAAGATAATAAACCTGTAATTATAAAAATGGCATCCCCAAGCGGGAGCTAGCTCTTCGCCCAAGGCGGATCACAACCACATGCAATATAATAGTAATATCAAGAAAAAGAGCATAAAAGAGATGCAAATACCAGAAAACACACGTCGGCTCAAGTGAGCTCGACCCAAAAGAAACCACAAATATACAAATCTCTCAGTCTCATCACTAGGTCGCATATACAATACAAGTGGTAGATGGAGAATACTAGATACAATGATAAAGCAAAAAGAAATAAAGTATACTCGCAACCCACCTACGGGCGATGTCGCGAGTCTGAGCAAAAGGAACCGATGACAAGATAGCCCGCCGCTACAAGACTGACGGGTCCGACCTGCAAGACACTGTGGCACAACGGGGGTGAGTTGCCAGCTCGTGAGTAGAATATAACATCTAGTAAGGCAATCGTAAGAATGCACGCAATGCGGAACAACATGTATGTCCATATGTGATATAATAACTCTAGTATGCATGCACATGTATGCAATATCTTTTCTAACTCTTTAAGTGTTTTAAATGTTAAAGTTACTGCATTCTTAACTTTTAGAAAATGAATGTCTGCATAATAGCTAAATATCATCAAGAAATCCTCTGAAAACCCGTGTCAAGCATCGACACCAAATAAGAATCACATCTGTCTCAATATCGGGCTCCGTCAGTCCGGATCGGCCCATATCATAAATCTCACGACAACGGTCGGTATCCTCCGGATATCCGCCGCGCCAGACATCACCGGTAGGTAGTCTTCCCCTACCAGGCTCATCGTCTACAACTCGATCTTCTTGCCCCGGGGTACCATACCGGGCCCACCATGTACCCGAGACGGTTCATCCACTCCTCGAATCGGGTCTCGAAATCCAACAGAAAACATGAAAACTCATGGTGGACGACACATATATCACGAGAAAACCGCAACTTTGTTTTAAAAATGATGAATAGTGCTTTTGGTAAATTCTTGCGGTTTTCCCCAAAAATCCAGAAATCGCAGAAATACTGAAATCCTCAAGAAAAATCATAAGGTTCCCATGGTATATATATAACAAATGTCTATGATATCAATGTGTATGATATAAATTTTGGCTAGAGTTCTATGTAAATATGATGATGATGCGAGATATGTGCATGCGATGCAGTTTCATATATTAAGTATGAATGCAGATGATGATATTAAGATAAACAGGTTCTATCGTGCACGTGACATGTCAATTACCAAAGGCGTGTGTGTCACATGAATAGTGCGCGTGCAACATATGCCAATGGTAAGGTGTTCGTGTCCTACGAAATGATATCGCATAGGTAGAGATGAATGTCCATGCAATTTAACATACTGTTCGCTATAAGGGTAAGCAGTGTACATGAATGGATAAGCTAACTAACAATATAATCTTGCAAAAAGTAGGGTAATCCTAACTAGGGGGGCGCATCGCGCCATCCAGACGATTCCCCCATAGATGAATATATCTACTCACCAGAAATCCCCGCTAATCTGATCCGGCCACCGCTTTGCCTTTACGCGCCGTGTCCGATGTTTCTCCGACCGATCCTAAATTTGCACAACACCAAGTATAAGATTACATAACCCTAAATGATGCAAGTCACAACATACAACTATCCACGCTTTCGTATTAAACATAGCATACACTCGGTGCGCGGGAAAACGCCCGAAAATCGCAATCCTTTAACTAAAATCGTCATTTCGGGGAAATCGACAAAACTACAACCCGACTAGATGAAACCCCGCATTTGCGCATTCTAATAATCCTATACGAAGCTAATAATATTGCTAACCTAACGCAAATTGACCGCATTCTATTTTCTACAAAAATCTAGTAAGCGAATTTCTAGCCGATTCGATACAAACATCGTAATTTGTCGATTTAGCAAGCATATAATTACACCATTAACCATTCTAATCAATTAGATAACCATCCCTAACATAATCCAACCATTATTCTACAAACCCTAATTTTTAAAAATCAAAACCTTCTCTTGATTTTTTCATGAACAAGGATTTACACTAATTTAATACTTTAAACATCTAATTTAGCATAAGCAAACTACCAATTTGCAACTAGTTTAGAATTTTCACCTCTCAAGCTTGAACCCTAGCTTGATCAAGTCACCAAGAAGCCTCCTTTCATCATGTTTTTGAACTAATTTGGGTTGAGAGAGAAAGGATTAGGGTTTTGGTTTGAATGGAGAAAGAAATTTGTGAATTTTTATGAATTTTTTTGCAAGAAAATGAAGCAAAATGAAGTGGGAAAATGGGGATCCAGCAGCTGTAGGGGTCGGCCAGCAGTAGGAGGAGGGAGATGAGGGAATTTTGGGGAAGTTTCTAGCTAATTACAACATCATATGATATCATATCATGCTTTCATATCAACCTTTTTCCAAAAAAACCCCTTTTTAAGCCATTTTTTCATAATTTTCCCACCAAAAATCTAAAAGTTTGCAGGACATGATATAATTTTATTAACACCATATTTTAGCTTATAAAGACTCCTAATTAAGAAATTTACCTAATTAAATTTGTATTTATCCCTAATTAAATGTATTTAAAAAGGCTTAAAATAATAAAAAAAATAATTAATTACGAATTTTTTTTTTTATTTAACTAGATAATTATAAGTGACATTTTAGTGACAAAATTATTGTAATATCTTATCTAAATTTTGTATAATTAGGTCTACAATGAAAAATATCAATTTTGACTTTTTACGGAAAAAGCCGAAAAATTGGCCGATTACCGAAAAACTGCCTAAACGATTTTCGAAGGGTTACAATCTTCCCCCCTTAAAGAAATTCGGTCCCCGAATTTAGAATTTAACTACGCGTACCTTCAAAAAGATGGGGATATCTCTTCCTCATCTCGACCTCGGTCTCCCAGGTGACCTCCTCGCTGTTCGGGCCACGCCAAAGGACCTTGACAGACGGTATGACCTTCGACCTCAACTTCTTCACCTGCCGATCCAAGATGACAACCGGCTGCTCGGTGAAAGAAAGATCACGCTCTAACTGGATCGTCTGGTGCTGAATCGCCTGGGAAGGATCATGAAGGTACTTGCGGAGTATCGAGACATGGAATACGGGGTGAACATCGGGGAAGCTGGGCGGAAGAGCTAACCGATAAGCGACTGGACCAACACGCTCTAGGATCTCGAAAGGACCAACATATCTAGGACTCAGCTTCCCTTTCCGCCCAAATCTCATCACACCCTTCATCGGAGAGACCTTCAGGAAAACATGATCGCCAACAGCGAACTCGAGTCGGCGACGACGCCTGTCAGCATATGATTTCTGCCTGCTCTGTGCCGCTCTCATCCTGTCCCGAATCAGCTGTATCTTCTCGGTCGTCTCCTGTACGATCTGCGGCCCCAAAATACTGCTCTTCCTAAGCTCTGTCCAACACACAGGCGATCGACATCTCCTCCCATATAAAGCCTCGAAAGGTGCCATCTGAATCGTCTCCTGGAAGCTATTATTGTAGGAAAACTCGATCAAAGGCAAATGACGATCCCAGCTACCACCGAAATCCAAAACACAAGCTCTGAGCATGTCCTCAAGAGTCTGAATCGTACGCTCCGACTGACCGTCAGTCTGAGGATGAAAGGCTGTGCTAAAACTCAATCGGGTGCCCAAAGCTTCCTGGAGTTTCTGCCACAATCGGCTGGTAAACTGGGTGCCACGGTCGGACACGATGCAAGTCGGAACACCATGCAGTCGCACAATCTCATCAATATAAACCTGGGCGTACTGAGAAAATCCAAAAGTGGTCTTCACTGGTAGAAAGTGAGCCGCTTTCGTCAGTCGATCCACAATCACCCAAATAGAGTCATACCCTCGACTGGTCCTGGGTAGACCCACAACGAAGTCCATGGAGACCTGTTCCCACTTCCACTCAGGGATGGGCAAAGGCTGTAACTCGCTGGCTGACCTTTGGTGCTCAGCCTTGACTTGCTGACAAGTCATGCATCTCGACACAAAGTCTGTAATATCCTTCTTCATCCCGTCCCACCAGTAAACCTCTCTCAAATCACGATACATCTTGGTGGAACCTGGATGCACACTGTATACGGATCTATGTGCCTCCTCGAGAATATCACGCCTCAGTCCCTCTGAATCTGGCACACACAGTCGAGTCCCAAATCGAAGTATCCCCTGATCATCAATCACGAACTCAGAAACTCTGCCCTGTCGAATCTGCTCAATGATCTCTAATGTACGGGCATCGCCGGACTGTGCCTCGTGGATACGGTCAAGTAACTGTGGGCGTGCTCTGAAATGGGCTAGCTGTCCCCCTGTAGGAGTGAACTCGAACTGCACTCTTCTATCACATAAAACCTGCCAATCCGCCGTCGACTGCATCTGTACTGCGCTCAAACAAGATAAGCTACCTCCGGGCCTCCTACTCAAAGCATCTGCCACCACATTCGCCTTACCCGGATGGTATAGAATCTCGCAGTCATAATCCTTCACCAACTCCATCCAACGGCGCTGTCTCAGGTTCAGGTCTCGCTGCTGGAAGATATACTTCAAACTCTTGTGGTCAGTGAATATCTGGCAGGACTCACCGTATAGGTAATGTCTCCAGATCTTAAGTGCAAATACCACTGCAGCCATCTCTAAATCATGAGTGGGGTAGTTCTGCTCGTGTTTCCTCAGCTGCCGAGAAGCATACGCGATAACTCTGTCGTGCTGCATCAATACACAGCCCAGCCCCACTCTAGAAGCATCACAATATACCACGAACCCGCCTGATCCTGAAGGCAATGCTAACACTGGAGCAGTAGTCAGACGAGTCTTCAACTGCTGGAAGCTATCCTCACATGCCTGGGTCCAATCAAAAGGAACCCCCTTCCGGGTCAACCCGGTCAATGGTGCAGCAATGCGGGAGAAATCCTGGACAAAACGTCGATAATAGCCGGCCAGACCTAGAAAACTGCGAACCTCTGTGACTGATACCGGTCTAGGCCAATGCTGAACTGCCTCGATCTTCTTCGGGTCCACGCAAATACCATCTCTCGTCACCACATGACCCAAGAAGTCGACACTGTCTAGCCAGAATGCGCACTTGGAGAATTTGGCGAACAGCTGATGCTCCCTTAAAGTCTGCAATGTGATACGTAAGTGCTGCTCATGCTCCTCCCAGCTCCGAGAATAAACCAAGATCTCGTCAATGAACACAATGATGAACTGATCGAGATACGGCCTGAATACGCGGTTCATCAAATCCATAAAAGCTGCCGGGGCATTGGTGAGCCCGAACGACATCACCAAGAACTCGTAGTGACCATAACGAGTACGGAAGGCGGTCTTCGGAATATCCTCCTTCCGAACCCGCAACTGGTGATAACCTGACCGTAAATCAACCTTCGAGAAAAACCCTGCACCCTGGAGCTGATCAAATAAGTCATCAATGCGGGGTAGGGGATACCTGTTCCGCACAGTAACCCGGTTCAGCTGACGATAATCAATGCATAAGCGCATACTTCCGTCCTTCTTCTTAACAAACAGGACGGGAGCACCCCAAGGTGACACACTCGGTCGGATAAGCCCTTTGTCCAGCAAGTCCTGTAACTGATCCTTTAGCTCTCTCAGCTCCACCGGGGCCATCCGATAAGGAGGTATAGAGATAGGCCCCGTGCCGGGGATCAAGTCAATACAGAACTCAATCTCGCGCTCTGGTAGCAGACCAGGCAGCTCATCAGGGAATACATCAGGAAACTCTCTCACAACAGGGACCTGGTCCAACGGAACCTCTGTGGAGCTAGTATCACAAACATAGGCTAAGAATTCCTGACACCCTTTCCTTAAGAGCTGACCAGCGCGAAGAGAAGAAATCAAGCTGGGAAGGGTAGCGCTACGATCTCCCTGAATAATAAGAACCAGCTCACCAGGAAAACTGAATCTGACTGCTTTTTCACGGCAGTCCACGGATGCATAACAGGTGGCTAGCCAGTCCATACCAAGAAGAACGTCAAAGTCTAGCATATCGAGGAGAATCAAATCTACTGAAGAATCTCTCTCCCCGATACGAACGGAACAAGATCGGTACACAAAACGGGCAACAAAAGACTCGCCTACCGGGGTAATAACGACAAGCGGCTGATCTAACGGAGATGACTCTCGGCCCAACCTCGGTGCAAAATACGTGGAAACATAGGAATGTGTGGAGCCTGGATCAAATAATACCCGTGCATCAAAAGAACATACTGGCAGAGTACCTGTCACGACGGCATTGGATGCCTGTGCATCCTGAGGAGTCAACGCGAACACTCGGGCCTGTCCACCACTAATAGCTGGCTGTCCTCTGCCTCTACCTCGGCCTCTGCCTCTGCCTCTGTCGCCTCGTCCTCGCGGAACCGGACCGCCACGCCCACGGCCTCTAGAAGCATCTGGCTGGCGTGAAGCATCATCAGGAGTAGGAAGTAAAGCTCTCTGAGAAGGTGGTGAGGGTGGTAAAGTCACATGCGGGACTGTCGCCGTGCCCGGATGTCCCATGGTACAGTCTCTGACACGGTGGTACTGACTCCCACACCGAAAACATCCTGGAGACGACTGCTGGGTCTGTGGATATGAACCAAACAACTGACCTCGTCTCAATCCTCTGCCTCCGCCATCTCCCGGAAATAATCTATCACGATGTCTGCCCATCTGCCGCTGAGCTGGCGTATCAGTACGGATCCTCTTCGGCCCAGAAACGACCGGAGTCTCAGAAATACGCTCCTCCAAAAGTAAGGCTGCGTCCATCGCGGCTGCGTATGTATCAAAGTGCTGGGTGCCGATGGCAAGGAATAGCTGTGTATCAAGCCCTCGTACAAACCTCTTTATCCTCTTCTCTTCTGTGTCGACTAGGTACGGAGCATATCAAGACAACTGGGTAAACTGTATATCATACTCCGACACTGTCATCCCAGGAGTCTTGCGCAAAGACTCAAAACTACGGGCTCGAGCATCTCGGACACTCTCCGGAAGAAAACGGGCAAGAAATGCAGCTGTAAACTCATCCCAGGTCATAGAAGGCAGACCTGCAGCTCGGCCTTTCTCTACTGAGTCGTACCATGTCTGGGCAAGACCCACCAGACGAAAACTCGCAAACTCCACCAATCTATCATCAGAACACCTCAATGAACGGCCAATCCGTGCCATCCTATCGAGAAATGCCTGTGGGTCCTCTGTCGCATCTGTACCGGTAAAAGCTGGAGGTCTCAATCTCATGAACTCCTGTAGTGAAACAGGGATAGTCTCCGTAGTAGCAGCAGGAGTGACCATCTGTGCAGCAGGTACGATCATGGTCTGTGCGGTGGAAGGAACGTCCTCGGATCTCTGTGCCCGGCTGGACTCAACTAAAGATCCCATCATCTGCCGCAACTCTTGCATGCCGGCCTCTAATCTGGCAATACAGTCAGAATAAGGCGGATCAGTAGGACCCTGAGGGGTAGGCGTATCCTCCCGCTCGATCCTCGCCTCAGACAGGCCCGCTCGAATCTCATCCCTAGCGGCAGCCCGCTGAGCTCTCGTAGTCTTTGGCGGCATCGAAGCTAGAATAAGAAAAAGGACTGATAAGATCATTGCAATTGAATCAAGGAATGCAAGGAATCAAGAAAGGAAATACAAGCAATTATGTCCTAAGGTCACTTAGGCGGAGTACCGTATCGTAAGTATGCCGCGGATCATACCCACGCTACGCCACTCTGCTTAAGTCACCTACTCCATCTACCAAGGTCGTCCTACACTCAGAAAGGTAAAACCTACGCTCTGATACCAACTTTGTCACGACCCGAAAGTACGGAACATGACTGGCACTTAGATTACGAGACGTCTAAAGGCGTACCGTAACCTAAGTCAGCCAAAGCCCAGAAATCTAACCCAAAATCAAAAGAGAGTGAAGGAAAACCTTAAATGAAAACGGTTTTGAAATCAATTAAGTTGCATAGAATCAAAAAAAAGAACATCAAAAATTTCTGAAAATTTCAGCAGAGTCTCCCCTGTATTTTCTATCCCCCAAAATGGGTACAACAAGATAATAAACCTGTAATTATAAAAATGGCATCCCCAAGCGGGAGCTAGCTCTTCGCCCAAGGCGGATCACAACCACATGCAATATAATAGTAATATCAAGAAAAAGAGCATAAAAGAGATGCAAATACCAGAAAACACACGTCGGCTCAAGTGAGCTCGACCCAAAAGAAACCACAAATATACAAATCTCTCAGTCTCATCACTAGGTCGCATATACAATACAAGTGGTAGATGGAGAATACTAGATACAATGATAAAGCAAAAAGAAATAAAGTATACTCCCAACCCACCTACGGGCGATGTCGCGAGTCTGAGCAAAAGGAACCGATGACAAGATAGCCCGCCGCTACAAGACTGACGGGTCCGACCTGCAAGACACTGTGGCACAACGGGGGTGAGTTGCCAGCTCGTGAGTAGAATATAACATCTAGTAAGGCAATCGTAAGAATGCACGCAATGCGGAACAACATGTATGTCCATATGTGATATAATAACTCTAGTATGCATGCACATGTATGCAATATCTTTTCTAACTCTTTAAGTGTTTTAAATGTTAAAGTTACTGCATTCTTAACTTTTAGAAAATGAATGTCTGCATAATAGCTAAATATCATCAAGAAATCCTCTGAAAACCCGTGTCAAGCATCGACACCAAATAAGAATCACATCTGTCTCAATATCGGGCTCCGTCAGTCCGGATCGGCCCATATCATAAATCTCACGACAACGGTCGGTATCCTCCGGATATCCGCCGCGCCAGACATCACCGGTAGGTAGTCTTCCCCTGCCAGGCTCATCGTCTACAACTCGATCTTCTTGCCCCGGGGTACCATACCGGGCCCACCATGTACCCGAGACGGTTCATCCACTCCTCGAATCGGGTCTCGAAATCCAACAGAAAACATGAAAACTCATGGTGGACGACACATATATCACGAGAAAACCGCAACTTTGTTTTAAAAATGATGAATAGTGCTTTTGGTAAATTCTTGCGGTTTTCCCCAAAAATCCAGAAATCGCAGAAATACTGAAATCCTCAAGAAAAATCATAAGGTTCCCATGGTATATATATAACAAATGTCTATGATATCAATGTGTATGATATAAATTTTGGCTAGAGTTCTATATAAATATGATGATGATGCGAGATATGTGCATGCGATGCAGTTTCATATATTAAGTATGAATGCAGATGATGATATTAAGATAAACAGGTTCTATCGTGCACGTGACATGTCAATTACCAAAGGCGTGTGTGTCACATGAATAGTGCGCATGCAACATATGCCAATGGTAAGGTGTTCGTGTCCTACGAAATGATATCGCATAGGTAGAGATGAATGTCCATGCAATTTAACATACTGTTCGCTATAAGGGTAAGCAGTGTACATGAATGGATAAGCTAACTAACAATATAATCTTGCAAAAAGTAGGGTAATCCTAACTAGGGGGGCGCATCGCGCCATCCAGACGATTCCCCCATAGATGAATATATCTACTCACCAGAAATCCCCGCTAATCTGATCCGGCCACCGCTTTGCCTTTACGCGCCGTGTCCGATGTTTCTCCGACCGATCCTAAATTTGCACAACACCAAGTATAAGATTACATAACCCTAAACGATGCAAGTCACAACATACAACTATCCACGCTTTCGTATTAAACATAGCATACACTCGGTGCGCGGGAAAACGCCCGAAAATCGCAATCCTTTAACTAAAATCGTCATTTCGGGGAAATCGACAAAACTACAACCCGACTAGATGAAACCCCGCGTTTGCGCATTCTAATAATCCTATACGAAGCTAATAATATTGCTAACCTAACGCAAATTGACCGCATTCTATTTTCTACAAAAATCTAGTAAGCGAATTTCTAGCCGATTCGATACAAACATCGTAATTTGTCGATTTAGCAAGCATATAATTACACCATTAACCATTCTAATCAATTAGATAACCATCCCTAACATAATCCAACCATTATTCTACAAACCCTAATTTTTAAAAATCAAAACCTTCTCTTGATTTTTTCATGAACAAGGATTTATACTAATTTAATACTTTAAACATCTAATTTAGCATAAGCAAACTACCAATTTGCAACTAGTTTAGAATTTTCACCTCTCAAGCTTGAACCCTAGCTTGATCAAGTCACCAAGAAGCCTCCTTTCATCATATTTTTGAACTAATTTGGGTTGAGAGAGAAAGGATTAGGGTTTTGGTTTGAATGGAGAAAGAAATTTGTGAATTTTTATGAATTTTTTTGCAAGAAAATGAAGCAAAATGAAGTGGGAAAATGGGGATCCAGCAGCTGTAGGGGTCGGCCAACAGTAGGAGGAGGGAGATGAGGGAATTTTGGGGAAGTTTCTAGCTAATTACAACATCATATGATATCATATCATGCTTTCATATCAACCTTTTTCCAAAAAAACCCCTTTTTAAGCCATTTTTTCATAATTTTCCCACCAAAAATCTAAAAGTTTGCAAGACATGATATAATTTTATTAACACCATATTTTAGCTTATAAAGACTCCTAATTAAGAAATTTACCTAATTAAATTTGTATTTATCCCTAATTAAATGTATTTAAAAAGGCTTAAAATAATAAAAAAATAATTAATTACGAAATTTTTTTTTATTTAACTAGATAATTATAAGTGACATTTTAGTGACAAAATTATAGTAATATCTTATCTAAATTTTGTATAATTAGGTCTACAATGAAAAATATCAATTTTGACTTTTTACGGAAAAAGCCGAAAAATTGGCCGATTACCGAAAAACTGCCTAAACGATTTTCGAAAGGTTACATCCATATAGGATCAAGGTGATACCTCCTAAATCCTGGGTTATGGATCTATGGGATAGATCTAATTGGATGTTAGGAATCTCGCTAGTTGTAGTAAGATGGTATCAAACGATCCTGGGGAGAATCACTGGAAAAGTTCCAGGGTGATAAGGACGACTGAATGTCAGTCGCAGGCATTGTCTTTACCCTCAGTAGAGGGACGGTATGTTGGAAGAGTTCCAAGCTAGATACCGTGACTTACTAGACGATTAAAGGCAAGATACATCGTTACCAAGGATGCTACCAAAGAGGCAGTCTGGATAGATATAAGTTCATGAGATGAACTTCGTTCCAACCATTGTGTGACAATGGAGTTGTGGCTTATGCCAAAGAACCCCCGTCCCATCAGAAATCCAGATATAATTCTTAGGCAGTATCACCTGATCATGGAGATGGTTGATCTCTATGGAGATTGAGATTAGGAGAGTAGACACAGAGGACATCAGCGCGGATCCACTCACAAATGCCTATTTCCCGGTAGAGGCTTTTATGGGATGGTTGAGTATGCGATACTTCAACCACAGTTTATTGTTGAGTATGCGATACCACAACAGATGGCCCTACTGCAAGTGAGAGATTGTTAGTTATAAGTATGCCCTAGAGGCCATTACTGTACATATGATGTATATTGTAATGGATGCTTGGACATATATAGGGAGGACTTTCTTGCTCGACAGGATAGTATGCTATCTGGTTGTACTTTATCTTAACATGTACTCTGATTGTCTCTATGTTACATGTTGATAAAGCCCTTAGGATATGTACTCGACTACTGGGACTATGATGAGATCATACTAGTGGGGCCACGGTAGTCGACGAGTACATCCTATAACTGTTCTTAGTCGAGGGTGTATCGAGACAGGGCATCGATACACCAGAGTAGACTAGCGTATACGCATCTTGACCCATATGATGGGCGATGGATGATCTCATATCCATCGGTGTTTGACATCAAGGATGGTGTACGGGTGCTCAGTAGAGACTGGGTACACTGGACGGACTCGCCAAGTGTTAGTGTATATGCCCTAGGGGCCATTATTGTATCATACTAATTTGTATATTACTTAATGGAAGCTTAGGATATTCACATGTATATAACAGTCTTGATAAACATGGTAGTATGCTACTTGGTTTTTCTATCTTAATATGTGAGTATACGTATTGATAGAGCTCTTAGGATCTTGCTTGACTACCAGTGTTGTGATGGCAGTCACACTAGTGGGGGCTGGGTAGTCTACAAGCATATCCTTATTCAGGTCCCTAATCGTTGGATTATCGAGACAGGGCATCGATACTCCGGAGTAGACTAGTGTGTACGCTTCTCATCCCAGTTAGGGAGATGGTCTGTCCCACAGCTGTCAGTACGTCGTACTACAGATAGTATGCAGGTGCTCGTTGGGTTACGGGTACACCGGACAGGACTCACAGGGAACTGTTGGATGGTTTTATACCAGTCGTCAGTGAACAGTTCCCAGGTGACATGAGTACAGCATAGTCCGCAGACTTGACACTGCTGCTTCGCCTCGAGTGTGTCCCACTGTTCTTAGATTGCTACCCTACCATGGCTCAAAGGAGTCGTGCAAACAGGTAGCAGTTGGGTGCAGTCCCGAGCATTTGGAGGCAGTGGCGGTTAGACAGGATTCGTCTCTCCCGGTATTGGGGTTGATATCGCGCTGTGTCAGAGAGCCATTACGCAAAGTCCCTGGCCAGGGAAAGCGAGATTTGTTGGTAGGTTCCAGTAGTTTCTCAGGGTGTAATGGGCTTCGCTCCGACACGACTTATACAGCTATTAGGGGACTGACGCTTGCCGCCCCCCAGGCCCGATATGCGATAGTCTTAGACGAACGGACCGGACTGTACGGAGATTGTCACATCAGACTCAGTAGGAGTTCGGATGGGTTTTCTCATCGGTCTTCTTATCGACATCTACCTGGGGACCGTTACGTACAGCTAGTGCCGCTTGCGGTCTGTGGTTAAACCCACTGCCAGCGTAGTAGTCGAGTTTCTAGAGTCCCACGCAGAGAGTTTCCCTACTCCAGGCGAAACGATATAGAGGTCGTATGGTTTTACGACAAGGGTTCGGACGCATACGTGTGTTTACGCACGTACGACTTTCGGACAGTTTTTACTAGTCGGCTTTGGTTTAAACCAGTTACTAGTATCCGGTTATTGGATTTATACAGTCTAAAGTTTTTCCGTGTTTTCACGGATAGGAGGGGCATTCTCGTAATTGCACGAGAAGCTTCTAGAAGATGGTGACTAAGGAGGTTTAGGTGGCATATACATTGAATGAGATTAGTGAGTCATATGGATGATTCATCCATGTCATTGATGCTTCATAATTGCTTAATGACTCATGGAGATGAATCACCACAAGATATTTATCAAGCATGGTTGTAAATCATTTTCTTTTCTTTTCTTGATAAAATAAAATGCTTGATATATATTATGATAACTCATTTTCTCTTCTCATTATTATGTTCATCTTCTCTCTCCTCAAGCTCTCTCTCTTCAAACCCTAATCCTCCCCTCTCATGTGTTGAGTACAAGGATTAGTTAGACTACTTAATCCATAACCATACTCTATTTCATCTAGGTACTTTGATTAGCACTTAAAGATACCTAGTTGCCTCAAGTTTAGAGGCAAAGCTTGGAGTTAAGCTCTCGTGGTGGATCGTCTACTACTTGGAGAAGGCCGAGGAGGAGGTGGAGTTCGTAAAGACGAAGGACACGGTTCTTTAGGTATAATCCCTTTACATAGTAGTTTAGAACTTCTATGTTTGATGTTAGTTATCGTTTAGCTTCGATTCATGCGGTTAGTCGATGTTTAAGCAAAGAACAAGATCGTTTTTCATATTTCCGCCTCCCCGCAAGTCGTGGGGTGTTGTACATCGACTTACACCAAGAACTCCCAGATGGTATTATAGCTCACGTCAGATGGCAGTTCTCTGGTGACACTGGTACAGGTTAGTCTATAGACCTGAGATCGTCATAGAGTCTTGTGTGATTCCCAATGTGCTTTGATTTCCATCATACCACGTCCAAGAGGGCATGCAAAAAGGTGGCTTTTAGGTACAGTCCCGAATCACATGGAAGCAATGAGCGATAGGAGGGGATTCGTCTCTCCCGGTATAGGGAGTTGATGTTGCGTTGTGTTCGATTGGCTATAACTGGAAATCCCTGACCAGGGTTGCTGAGATTTACTGATAAGTGTTATCAGTAGTTTCTCGAACTATTATAGACCTCATATCGACACGACTTATCAAGCTACTGGGGTCTGACGTTTACCACCCCTATGCGAGATATGCGACATATCAGACGAAGAGACCGGACTGTATGGGAGTGTTACTGATTGGATTCGCGGGAGAATATACAGGCTTGCTTGTTGATCTTCTGATCGCTCAATACCTGGGTGGCTGTTACGTTTAGCTGACCGCTTGCAGCTTGTGGGTGTTTAATATGATCATCATCTACTGCCGGCGTATTGACGATTCTTTAGAGTCCTACACAGAGGTTTCTTGGCTAAGGCAAAACGGACTAGAAGCATATATATGATATGTGCGGGACCGAGAACAATACGAGTATGTGATACCGTATTAGATTCTCGCGATATGTGATATCGGCCGGGTATATGTGATATAGCCGGGTCATCGGATCAAGTGTTGATTCGATGAACTGATACAGATTATATTAGTCGGTTATTTGTGAAATAGCCGGATTATCGGATCAAGAGTTGATTCGATAATTTAATATATAATTATATATTTGATATATTAAATTACATTAACTAATATAAGCTCACTAAAAGATTCTTTTTCTCACTCGGGTAATACATTGATATATATGCGATATATGTTAATTGTATTATTTTATTTTGTTACAATAAATATTGTATATGTGATATATAATATTGTAACATGTTAGGGTTATTAATGCAACATGATTAGTGGAGATTAAATATGATTAAGGTTTGATTTGGGTTAATTTTTCTAGAAGCTTCTAGAAGCTTTTTGTTTTGTTTTTGCAGAGATATTTTCTAAAGATATTTTGTTATGATATTTGTTAACCCAACTCAACCCTTGACCATGGTTCATTCTCTACATGGGTTAAGTTATCATACTTAACCCATGGTTGCATTTCTAACCTCATCACAATTCATTATTCATCACAAAAGAAATGGTTCTTCTTCTTCCTTCTCTTTTTCAATGGAAAAGCTTTCTAGCTTTTTCATTAATGATGATTTTGAGTGAGATTAAGAAAACAAATGAGAGCTAAAATCCTACTTCATCATCCTAATCTATCCTAGCCATTTAGATTAGGGTGTTCACTTCATTTGTGAGTGAGATCTTGTGTTAAAAAAACTTCAAGGTAGATCATATTTGTTATCGAAGATCGGAAGCAAGTTTGCATCATTCTCTTCATGGAGCCTCTCTAGAGTCCGGATACATGATGATCGCAGCAAAGGGACCTCAACACGGAGCTTATGAAGTGAAGAACCGGACTACAAAGGTTGTAATCCCAAACTCTTAGATGTTAAAGTGTTTAACATGCTTTGTTTCGCCTAATCTCTAGTTTAAAGATCTTGGTTAGAGTTGTTCGGCACGTCTAAATTTTAAATCGGGCATGGTTGATGCCTTGTAGAACCTTGTGAGTGTGCCTAGTAACCCTACAGATACTATACGAATGATGGTGTATATATGTGATAGTTGACCCGTACCCGATTTTGGGATGTCGTACGATGGATTTTACCGTACGAGGCATAAATATGATGACTGATCCACACTCTTGACTCGAGGAAGTCGTACTATGTACGTGACGCTATTGAGGCTGGATCGCCGACTACTAGAGATACCGACTCAGACTTTAGGAGGATTATTCTTACCTTTCGACTAGTGTCTTTAGTTAGTTCCTTAGTTGGTTAGGTAGATTTTAGTTTAGGCTCAAGTCATATTCATTTTAAAAACTAACAAATCGTGCGCATTTTTTAAAGACAGCCCGAGGGATACGGCGGATTTTTCAAAAGACATGTCTTTTCTTAAAAACTCCGTAGCCCCTAATTTTCTAAAAACCACGATTTGTGCTTTTGTCAAACAGCAAACTGTATGACTCGTAATTAGTATGTATTCTCTAAATGTGCGTTTACTACACTTTCACTGTTATATTCATGTTGTATGCATCGCATTACATATTCATACATATGTTTCGTTAGCTAATATGAAACTCTGCCTGTTAGGACACCAGCACCATTACCGATGATGCGCATGTTCCACGTACACTTATTTGCCGGCTCACACATATCATCATCGGTAATTGCCATGTCACGTACACTTTAGAACATATTAGCTTTATTGATATAATCAGCTAAATGCTAGACCAATATAATATTGTGTGATTATTCTCATGTGCTAGTTTAGACATTGCATTTATTACTTAGACACTTCATACATTTACATTTTCATATTATCATGCAGTATTGTAGGGCTTATGCCGATACTCATTATTTACTTACTCATGATTTTGGGATTTTGGATTTCTATGAGATTTCTGGATTTTGAGGAAAACCGCAAGAATATATATAAAAACTTCTCTCTCTCTCTCCCTCTCATTTAAAATACAAGTGCGGTTTTCTCGTGATGTATGTGTCGTCCACCATGAGATGTCATATTTTCTGTTGGATTTCGAGACCCGATTCGAGGAGTGGATGAACCGTCTCGGGTACATGGTGGGCCCGGTATGGTACCCCGGGGCAAAAAGCTCGAGTTGTAGATGATGAGCCGGCAGGGGAAGATTACCTACCGGTGATGTTTGGCGCGGCGGATATCCGGAGGATACCGACCGTTGTCGTGAGATTTGATGATATGGGCCGATCCGGACTGACGGAGCCCGAGATATTGAGACCATGGGATATTGAGACCATGAAGTATTGAGACTTTGAGATTTACATGTTTTGTGTCGATGCTTGACACGGATTTCCATGGATTTCATTGATGATGTTTCAGATTACCATACAAATTTTGCTATGATACAAGTTAAAGATTTCTTATACAGATATATCCAGATTTCATGGTTGATTGTTTTACATTCATGGTGCATGCATACTCATACACATGACATGTTACTACTTGAGGCACTGACACGAGCACTGAGCATTTCATTTACGCATAGATTATTACCCTGCCACTACTAGATTACTAGTGTTATATTAAGTATATTATTATGACCTAGAAGAGCGTCGTGCATGCGATTTCTACTCGCAGATGTTTTCTACTCA
Source organism: Agapanthus africanus (assembly GCA_030015575.1). Lineage (NCBI taxonomy): Eukaryota > Viridiplantae > Streptophyta > Magnoliopsida > Asparagales > Amaryllidaceae > Agapanthus > Agapanthus africanus. The sequence goes on from JASDDO010000029.1 coordinate 296,343,472, forward strand.
CGAGTTAGCAACTCACCCCTATTGTGCCAAATTTTCTTACAGGTTTCGATGTACAGGTTTCCTTGGCAACTTGCTGGCACATCATTTCATTCAGGGTGCTTTGCTTGGTAGGTTGGTTCACTTGTATCAGGACTGTTAGTTATATGTATGCCCTAGAGGCCATTACTGTACATTGGATGTATATTGTAGTGGATGCTGGGACATATATAGGTAGGACTTTCTTGCTCGATATGATAGTACGCTATCTGGTTGCTCTTTATCTTAACATGTATACTTTCTGTCTCTCTGTTACATGTTGATAAAGCCCTTAGGATGTGTACTCGACTTCCAAGACTATGATGTAGATCATACTAGTGGGGCCTGGGTAGTCCATGAGAACATCCTTCAATGTTCCTAGTTGTGGGAATATCGAGATGGGGCATCGATATTCCAGAGTAGACTAGCGTATATCTTCTCGACCCATGTGATGGGCGATGGATGATCCCATATCCATTGGTGTTTGACATCAGAGATGGTATGCGGGTGCTCAGTGGAGACTGGGTACACTGAACGGACTCGCCGAGAACTCTCAGATGGTATTATACTTCACGTCAGATGGCAGTTCTCTGGTGACACTGGTACAGCTTAGTTTGTTGACCCGAGATCGTCATAGAGTCTTGTGTGTCTCCCACTGTGCTTTGATTTCCACCCTACCACGGCTCTACTGAGTCGTGCAAACAGGTGGTTTTTGGGTACAGTCCCGATTCACATGGAGGCAATGAGCGATAGGAGGGGATTCGTCTCTCCCGGTATTGGGGGTTGATGATGCGCTATGCTCGACTGGCCATAACAGGAAATCCCTGGCCAGGGTTGCAGTGATATACTGGTAAGAGTTATCAGTAGTTTCACGATTGTTATGGACCTCACGTCGGCACGACCTATCGATCTATTAGGGTCTGACGTTTACCACCCCTAGGCGAGATATGCGACATATCAGACGAACAGACCGGACTGTACGGTAAGTGTTACTGGTTGGATTCACAGGAGTGTGAGCGGGCTTGCTCGTCGATCTTCTGATCGCTCAATACCCGGGTGGCCGTTACGTTTAGCAGACCGCTTGCGGCTTGTGGGTGTTTGATATGATCATCATCTGCTGCCGACGTATTGACGAGTCTTTAGAGTCCTACACAGAGGTTTCCTGGCTCAAGCGAAACGAAATAGGAGCGCATATGAGATATGTGCGGGACCGAGAATAATGCGTGTATGTGATACCGTATTCTATTCTCGCGATGAATGTATCGATTGGTTGTATGCGATATAACCTAGTTATCGAATCAAGGATTGATTCGATAAGCCGATACATTGGATATTAGTCGGTTATATGCGATATGACCGGATCGTTAAATCAAGTATTGATTTAATGATTTAATGCATAATTATATATTTGATATAATAATTTGCATTAATTAGTATTTGTTCACTTTAAATGGATTTTCTCACTTGAAATACACAAGTTGTATATGTGATATACTTTTGTGCACTTGTTTGTATCATGTTTGATGATACATGCTAACTTGAGTTTGTGTGTATGATTAAACCATGGTTATATGAATGGTTAGGGTTTTTTTTACTTATCTATTCATTTATTTATTTATTCATTTTTGCAAAATAAGTCATGGTGGCTTTCTTTGTTTGCTTGTTAAAGCTTCATGAAGCTTTGAACAAGTCCACCATTTTTGTCTCATGCTTAACCCTAACCATTCAACCTAACCATAGTTTATTCTCTACACCTAACCATGGTTGCTATATGATAAGTATTCATTTTATTTTCTATTTTGAATAAAACTTATCATATTCTTTCTTCTTCTTCTTCTTCTTCTTCATCAACAAGAAGAAAAACTTGCCTCCATCAATGGCAACTTGAGAAAAAGAGTGAGAAATCCAATTCTAAAGTGAACCCACTTCCTATTTCTTCATCCTCTACTACTTACCAAGTAGTATAGGGTGTTTTCTTCACAAGTTTCATGACTTGGTGAAGTTGGAGTTTGATCTTGAGTTGCCTCGACATAGATCATCTTCGGCATCGAAGTCGACGACCTAGCCCGCCCATTTCTCCGATGAAGCCAACGCTAGAGCCCGGGATCCGATGATCGCAGTGAGGGGACTTCATCACGGAGCTATGGAGGTGGAGGACCGGATCTACAAAGGTTGTAGCCCCTTCCCTTTTAGTTAAAGTTGTTAACTTGCATTGCATCGCCTATACATCTAGTTAACGATCCGTATTAGGGTTTGTAGGCACAAGGGAAAATTTGAATTGGCCATGTTTGATCACTTGTGAGACCTCATTAGTGTGCCTAGGAACCCTACAAGGACCGCCGTTGTACTTTTATCATTTCATTTGTATCTAGTAAGCTCCATCAACCAGACTTGTATTATTGGTAAATTTAGTAGACCAGTTGCTTATTCTTTCGACCTTAGAGTCGCGCTTGTATTATTATGGTTTTTGGTGGATTTGGTTTTCTTTTGAGTTTTGAGCCTCGCCCTTCGGCGTTGTATATTATAGTGCATTGTGTGGCTGTTTCCGCCTTTTGGCGTAGAGCTAGCTCCCGCTTGGGGATGCCTTTTTATTATTTGTATATATTATTCTTGTTTGTATCCGTTTGGGGCCAGTTTTTACAAAGGAGACTCTGCCGAAATTTTTGAGAAAATTTGATATTGCTTTTAAACTTGTTTTCCTACATGTTTTCCTTTACTTCTTCTTTTAAAGGGTTTAGATTTCTGGGCTTCGGCTTGCATAGATTACGTTATGCCTCTAGACGTTTCGTAATTTAAGTGTCGGTCACGTTCCGTAACTTCAGGTCGTGACAAAGTTGGTATCAGAGCGCTAGGTTTAACCCTTGTCTAAGTCTAGGTTGACCTTGGTTGATGGAGTAGGTGACTTAGGTAGAGTGACGTACCGTGGGTATGATCCGCGGCATACTTATGATATGCTACTCTGCTTAAGAAGCCTTAGGATGTACATTTCTTTGCATCGTATTCTATTTGTTCCTATGATCTATCTTCGTCAATGTCGGATGGTGGTTTCTGTTACCATGGTAGTATGGGCAGAGAAAGCTGCGACTCGAATGCGATGACCGTAGGGTATCGTCTATTCTTGAGGATTGAGGCATCGTTTAGCGTGCGGACGAAGAGTTTTCACATGTCATCTAGGCGAAGTTAAAAGGTTCGAACGAATGTCAAAAACCCATTTTCCCAAATTTAAGGTATTAGGGAGAACATGCAGGTATTTCTATAGACCCTCTAGAAGAATGAAACCCTAACTCGACATAATGACCATGAGAACGCTGGTGAACCTTAGGGTTTGCGACAGTTCCGCGGTGCCATTAGTGAGGCTTGGGTTTGCCCTTCTACGGCTGGTCCGCAGATGCTGGGACATGTACTGGATATTTTTAAACTGTACTTGAGTGTTGAGCTCTCGGGGAATTATGGGACTTTGATAAATCGATCGAAAAGTTTAACGTAGTCCGGATATCATGTGATGTGATACATTACTCGGGAGACTCTAGATATGAGCATAGCGCAGTCAGACAGCTATGAGGAGACAAGTCTGAATCAGTCGACATTAGAAAAGGCGCACATTGACGATAGTGTTTACGATTGCGATTTGGTGATTTGAATTTCATATTTCCGTTGTTTGGTTTTGGTATTTTGAGGATTTTGTTCTATGATTGGTATTTCCTATGTGTACATTCATTACACTTTATTCGTGTTTCATATATCAGTGATATTGATATTGTTTTGTGCATACCCAGTGCACTCGATTTGGTTTTATACATTTTGAGATATTGATTTGATTTCGTGCATATGGTTTGCACATGATTTTGACGTATGCTTCGACATACTTTTCATGCGCTTTTTGTACTGTGATTTCGATTATGATATTCGGTATATGTTTTCGTGCACCATGTGCACTTGATCGAGATTCTTGCGCACAACTTGATGCGATTTTGTGCACACCAGATGCATAAAATCGGGATTTGTGCAAAGATGCACCTGATATTGTTATCGTGCACACCCGTTGCACTTGACAGATGTTTTTGGTGCACACCCGTTGCACTCAGTTTTGTTTTCGTGCGTATTCATGGCATCTGTATTTGATTTCGATTTCCGTGCGCACCGGACGCACGTGGTACCTCGTATACTGTATTTGAGATTGATTTTATTTTGAGCAGTACGTTTTTATGATATTTATTGATTTCATTTTGGGCAGTACGTTTTTATGATATTTACTATTTGGTTTGATAAACGAGCAGGACTGTCCTGAGACCAGTACCTAGAGTTTCTGCATGCTTCTCTATTCAGATGTTTGGACGATTTTACTACGATGCGCACTATATACAAGTTATAGTTTTGATGTATTTTATGTTGGTTTTCGTATTGGACTTTGACATGGTATTTTTACCATAACTCCGATGATTGCGTTATGCTTGACGGAGTTGATTTTTTTAGTTATGTATTGATGATTTCGGAGCCCGGACGATTTGAGTGTTTTGCTAAATGTTTTAGTATTTGGGGTGGTTTTAATTTAAATTCGGGAACTGAATTTCTTTAAGGGGGGAAGATTGTAACGTTTCAAAAATAAATAAATAAATAATTAAATAAATAAAACCTTTTAGGTGAATTTTCTGATAATCGGTAAAATAAACCGTATTTTCCGTAAAACTCAACTACAATTATTTTTCAATATAAATTTAAATATGCCTATTTTAACTATGTAATTACTGGTAAATGGTGTTTATTTAGTGACTTGTAAATTTCTAGTTTACTAAAATATTTTCCTAAATTAATTAAATTAAAATATTAACATAAGCTTTAATTATACATTAAATTAGTGCAAATTACAAATTAGAAATGGGTTAAACCATGGTAATTTAAAACAAGTGTGTAACATGCAAAATTCTTTCTCAAAATTTTCCATGGTTCTAGACTTTTCTAGAATTGGTTTAGAAAAGAAAATAAATAAAATTAAATAAATTATTGAAAAGACTTAATTAGATGTAAATAATTGGAGATGTTTATACACAATACCACACATTCTCACCTCACTCTTTCTCTCCCCTCTCCTTGGCCGAAATCATCTTCAAGCCATCCCATTTTTTTTCCAAACTCATTCTCACTTCAAAATTCAACAAAAATTCAACAAAAATCCAAAATAAAACCCCAAATTCCTAATCCAATCTCTACCCATTATTCTTTATTCATCTAGCATGGTTCTTGGAGTAGGAAACCATTCTTTTGGAGGTATGTTTTCATGTTTGATCTCATGTTAGTAAGGTATAATTCCTAACCTAATGGCTAATTAGTTGTTTAACTATTTTAATTTAAGCTTTCATGTAATAAATTGGTTCTTTTTTTCTAATTTGTGAAATTAAAGAGAGGGTTTCTAAATTAAGTTAGGGTTTTTATAAAGTGTTCATGATTATATGGTATAGTTAATTATGCTAAGACATAGAAAACTTAACCTAGTGGCTAAATTGTAAATTGTTGTATTTAAATTATCCTAATTAGAATTTTTGCAAACTAGGTTATTATATATATATATATATATATATATATATATATATATATTGGTGAGATAAAATTCAAATTAGGGTTTTTATCATTAGGTTATGGTTTTAATGAGTAGTTTAACATGTTAAAGGAATGCTAACATAATCTAATTACTAGTTGCTAGTTTTTACTTTAAAATTGTGATAAATATGCTAATTTTGGTAACTAGGTTTTAGAAATTGATTAAATAATGGAGATTAAAATCTAATTATGGTTTTTATGACATTATTAACATTTTAGTTTGTTGTTTAGCAACTTAGATCATGCAAAACTTAGTTTAGTTGATGATTTGTGAAATTTTTGCTTTAAAGGTGTTAAAATTGGATAAATTTGCAAACTAGAATTTAGGATTTAATACAAATTGATGAAATTAAATTATGGTGATGGTTTGTATGACTTAGTTATAATATTTAGTGAATATTATGGCCATTAGTTTTGTTAAAACGTCAAGTTTCGAATTAAAACGGTAATTAAGTGCTTTCTAGGTTTTTGTAAAATAAATCGATTTGACTTATTTTAAGGTGTTTGATGATTTAAACCCTATTTTATATTATAATTAGTGAGTTTTGGAACTACGATTTATACGTTTGTATTTTATCTCGATCAATCGACGTTTGTATGGTGATGTCGAGAGTTATTTGGTTATTTTGCATGAGCGGGTCATAGGTTTTAACCTATGCGCGTTCGTGCGCCGTTTTGGTTTTATCCATGATTTCGGTTTACGATATTATATATGTTTGCGTATAGGTACCACTCACGTGGACTTCGGATGATGAAGAAGAGGATGGCGGCATCGACTTCGGCAGTCAAGGACCAGGTGAGTAGATGTATATCTATGGGGGAAGTCGGGTAGATGGCGTATAGCACCCCCGCAAACGTAGAATAAGGATATTACGTACTGTTATTAGAAAGTTGGACGTGACCTTAGATTCTTAGCGAGTAGGGTCCTATTGAAGACTTTAGGTTGGACTAGACTGATTTAGAAAGACTTAACCAGAGGATGACTGCCTTGGAGGGAATTCGTAGGTTTCATGTAGACACACACGCGCGCGCGCACATACACTTGACTTGGTGTATGTGTGTGTGTGTGTGTGTGTGTGTATGAATGTGGGTAGGTTTCTATATGTATATATATATAACATATACACGTGATATGAGGAGGTTATATGATACATGGGGTTGAATCGGTATGACTGGGCATGATGCCGTGAGATATTAGATATACGATCGAGTTATGACATGAGATGTGTTATGATATTAGTGGATCGTTGGGGAATGAGAAAGTGTATATTTATATATAAACGATAATAGGTGATGATGATATTGAAATGTACGAGACTCTAGAATAGAACCCAGATTGTAATATATGACTTAATCACGGTATGATATATGACATGATATTCTAGTGGATCATTTGACGATGGATATTTACACAGACGATAATATATGTTGATGATATTGGGATGTATGCGATTATAGTACTGTATCCTTGATCATGATATTGTTTGATGACGATACTATACGAATGATTATGTATATATGTGATAGTTGACCCGTACCCGATTTTGGGATGCCGTACGATAGATTTTACCGTACGAGGCATAGATGTGTTGACTGATCCACACTCTTGACTCGAGAAAATCATACTACGTACGTGACGCTATTGAGGCTGGATCGCCGACTAATAGAGATACCGACTCAGACTTTAGAAGGATTATTCTTACCTTTCGACTAGTGTCTTTAGTTAGTTCCTTAGTTGGTTAGGTAGATTTTAGTTTAGGCTCGAGTCATATTCATTTTAAACACTAACGAATCGTGCGCATTTTTTAAAGACAGCCTGAGGGATACTACGGATTTTTCAAAAGACATATCTTTTCTTAAAAACCCTGTAACCCCTAATTTTCTAAAACCACGATTCGTGCTTTTTTCAAACAACAAACTGTATGACTCGTAATTAGTATGTATTCTCTAGCTGTGCGTTTACTACACTTTCACTGTTATATTCATGTTGTATGTATCGCATTGCATATTCATACATATGTTTCTTTAGCTAATATGAAACTCTGCCTGTTAGGATACCAGCACCATTATCGATGATGCGCATGTTCCACGTACACTTATTTGCCGGCTCACACACATCATCATCGGTAATTGCCATGTCACGTACACTTTATAACATATTATCTTTATTGATATAATCAGCTAAATGCTATACCAATATAATATTGTGTGATTACTCTCATGTGCTAGTTTAGACATTGCATTTATTACTTAGACACTTCATGCATTCACATTTTCATATTATCATGCAGTATTGTGGGGCTTATGCCGATACTCATTATTTACTTACTCATGATTTTGGGATTTTGGATTTCTATGAGATTTCTGGATTTTGGGGAAAACCGCAAGAATATATATAAAAGCTTCTCTCTCTCTCTCCCTCTCATTTTAAAATACAAGTGCGGTTTTCTCGTGACGTATGTGTCGTCCACCATGAGATTTCATGTTTTCTATTGGATTTCGAGACCCGATTCAAGGAGTGGATGAACCGTCTCGGGTATATAGTGGGCCCGATATGGTACCCCGGGGCAAGAAGCTCGAGTTGTAGATGATGAGCCGGCAGGGGAAGATTACCTACCGGTGATGTTTGGCGCGACGGATATCCAGAGGATACCGACCGTTGTCGTGAGATTTGATGATATGGGCCGATCCGGACTGACGGAGCCCGAGATATTGAAACTATGAGATATTGAGACCATGAGGTATTGAGACTTTGAGATTTACATGTTTTGTGTCGATACTTGACATGGATTTCCATGGATTTCATTGATGATGTTTCAGATTACCATACAAATTTACTATGATACAAGTTAAAGATTTCTTATACAGATATATCCATATTTCATGGTTGATTGTTTTACATTCATGGTGCATGCATACTCATATACATGACATGTTACTACTTGAGGCACTGACACGAGCACTGAGCATTTCATTTATGCATAGATTATTACCCTGCCACTACTAGATTACTAGTGTTATATTAAGTATATTATTATGACCTAGGAGAGCGTCGTGCATGCAATTTCTACTCGCAGATGTCTTCTACTCACGAGTTGGAAACTCATCCCGTTGTGCCAAATTTTCTTACAGGTTTCGATGTACAGGTTTCCTTGGCAGCTTGTTGGCACATCATTTCATTCAGGATGATTTACTTAGTAGGTTGGTTCACTTGTATCAGGACCGCCGTTGTACTTTTATCATTTCATTTGTATCTAGTAAGCTCCATCAACCAAACTTGTATTATTAGTAGATTTAGTAGACCGGTTGCTTATTCTTTCGAGCTTAGAGTCACGCTTGTATTATTATGGTTTTTGGTGGATTTGGTTTTCTTTTGAGTTTTGAGCCTCGCCCTTCGGCGTTGTATATTATAGTGCATTGTGTGGTTGTTTCCGCCTTTTTCCGTAGAGCTAGCTCCCGCTTGGGGATGCCTTTTTATTGTTTGTATATATTATTCTTTTTTGTACCCGTTTGGGGCCAGTTTTTACAAAAGAGACTCTGCCGAAATTTTTGAGAAAATTTGATGTTGCTTTTAAACTTGTTTTCCTACATGTTTTCCTCTACTTCTTCTTTTAAAGGGTTTAGATTTCTGGCTTCGGCTTGCTTAGATTACGTTACGCCTCTAGACGTTTCGTAATTTAAGTACCGGTCATGTTCCGTACCTTCGGGTCGTGACACCATCGAGAGAGGGGGTGTCGGTCATGCCTGGGTGCAGGCGAGCTGACCGATTCCTCTTCGGGAGGGACGGGAACACGACGGGCCTCAGGGCGATGGGCTCTTTCGCGAGACCTCGGCGTGGGGCCGTATGGAGCTCAGCGGGTCATAGAATCGGTCGCCGCGGGGGATCTGTGGTCACCGGAGTGAGCAAGATGTTGTTCAGTGGTGCCAGCATGGGCGACGTCATCTCCCCCTCTATGGAGGTCATGATCCCCAGGCGGGGGAACAGCGGCCAGGGGGGCTGGGGCCGCCGTCTGGACACAGACAAAGGCATCCACTATGGACACGAGCCTATCGATCCGTGCCGAGAGGGCATGGATGGTGTTCGGTGGGGGAGTAGATCCATCGGCGCTTCCGTTGTGGGGAGGGCGGCGGCTTGTGCCGGGATCGCCATGGTCTTCGCTCGCCATATAGTCGAGAGCGGAAGATCAACTTTTGATGGGTGAAAAATTTTCTAGGATTCCCACAGACGGCGTCAACTAATGGAGGTATGGATCTCCTTCAGATGTTGTCCTCCATCGATCTGTCGCGAGCATTGGTGAGCGGCTGAGATTAGTGTTGAGGGTTGCCTCCTTGAGCGTGTGGATCTCAGTGGGCTTGTTTTGAGGCGAAGCCGAGCTATCCACAAAAGAAGTCCCGGGGTGGTTATACCACTATGGACCCTCCGACGATCAAGTTAGCCGAGGTATTTGGGCAGAGTAGCAGCTTATTGGAATGAAATGGCGTTACTTCAGTCATCTGAGAGTGGGGTTTTTATAGTGGTCGCTTAGAGCGAGCTGGCGCGAGATATCCGTCGTTGGTTACGCCCCTGGCGTTACGCCTACGTGAATGACGGGATCCCCCCGTGAATGACGAGATACGCTCGTTAATGGGGGATATAACGGCGTGGAATGTGGGATCGTGGGGCGGCGGATATCTCGTGCCTGGCGAGATACGCGGAGCCGTGGCGGAGACGCTTGGGCTCTGCATCCTTGGTTGCTCGACAGAACCGGGGAGGCTTAGTTCGGCGGGAGGCTCGGAGACGAGTGGGAGGCCGAGGAAGCTCTGTTCTATGATAACTCAGATGCGACCAGGGAGGGCTTAGGAAGCTCAGCGTGTAGGAGGGCTCGGAGGCGAGCAGACGGTTATTCATAAAGCGAGCATAGGAGTGTTCAGGGATTCGTCGAAGGTCGGGTCATGCCTCGGGAAGATAGCCCGGGGGATGCCTCCAATGTATGGTGATTGTCCTGCTTCTGTGAGCACCGGGACACGTTATCTACCATGTGTCATGATCCGGGGAGTTCCCACCTATGAGTATCATCAGTCGCGATTGGGTCAAAATAGACTCCTTTGGGCAGAAGGTCCACCATGAAGATTTCATTCATGTAAAGTTCATGCATTTGTGCCCATTATCTTGGGTCGGGTAAGAATTTACACCCCTAGTTATGATGAAATTAATTGTATATAATTACTGCACACACATGACGTGATCATTCGATTTAAGAAGATCCAAAATTAGATTTTCTAAGTTTGGATACCAACTTATTGAATTTTCATATCTCTAACGATACATTGACATAGAGGTGGATTCTTAAAGACACGAATATCCATATTCATTCTATTGGATGGAGCAGAGAGCTTTTGACAAGAGATGGGTATTGCTATAATTCCAAACCTAAACATTTTCTCATGACAATAATTTTATCAAAATAAGACATCACATCGAGCAAGTCCAAACCCATCCATTGAAGAGGATTGAGGAGACTTGATCAAAAGAGTAAAAAAATTCAAATAGTTGTCCTATCATTGATTGCCAGGTGTCTTAGGTCCTTACTCTATTCCTTCTTCTATTCCTTCATAACAAAGAAAGGAGTTGTATATGGAATATAAGCATTCCAATTCCATACAAACTGTAACGACCCAAAATTTCGTGTTTCCTTATTTTATTCATCGTTAATAAAATACAGTATTCTCCTGAAAGCCGGATACTTTTCAAATATTCAGAATCCGTCTTTCACTTCGGGATTTATTTTTCCGCATAATGGTTTCTTTTCTTTTCACCCCAAATCCCATTCATTATTTCCTCTCATTCTATTTTTTTCTGAGTCCAAAAGCCCATCTTTTTTACTGTCCTATTTTCTTTTTCTTTCCTTTTTCCTTTCCCATTCTATTTTTCTTTCACAACCCAAGCCCAAAACTTCTTCGTCCTTTTCTATTTTTCTCTACATATGGCCCACTACTTCTTCTGCTTCCAATTCCTTGCTCATTTTCCCAATCTTCTTATTTAACCCTCTTTTCTTAATTAAAACCCCCCAACCATTCATCTACCATTTTGGAAACTCACGAGCCTTCTCAACCGACCCCTCACTCTTTTCACCTCCTTTGTAACCGATCCCATAATTCACCCTATTAAACATAACCCCAACACCTTGGTATTAGTACTGCCTCATGCATCTCTCTCACTCTTCCTCTCCATAAATACACTAAACCCTTGCCCCTCCATGCCGACCGCCTCTCTGTGCCAAGCCTCTCCTCATCATCATCAACTCGTCAACGCCGCCATCATCTCCCCCTCTCTCCTCTTGCAATAGACGAGCCTCCATCGAACCGCAACTTCAACAGCTGCACCATCCAAAGCCAAACCCCTGACCTTAGACAGCCTATTCGACCGTTCTGATCCAAGAACCAAGGCTTCAAGGGTAGGCATGAGTACGTGTGAGCACCACGATCATTTTCATGCCTTCTGATCTCTATTCCGTCGATATTTCGATTTCGCGCGGGAACGTGTTCGATGAAATGCCCCGAATAAGATACCGTCGTTACCAACATCCTAATCGCGAGTAAGCCCCCTATCTCTTTTTTCCCTCTTTGATGATACCCGTAAGTGAGAATTTCTTGATCAAGACACGTGGTGGATGGAAAGTCTCTCACGTCCTCCAACTAGCTCTTTGAAGAACCATGCGAAGGGGACATTTCTTGGCGTCTCATCTCTGAGGTATCATCCGACCTTTAGGGAGCCTTCCATGAGTACATTCTCTATTCGCCTAGCAACCAGTCAACAGCTCGTCTCCGAGCTATCCTACAGCTAAGCTTCCTCAGCCTTCTCGCTCATCTCCGAGCTATCACAGAGCGGAACTTTCTCGGCTTCATTGCTCATCTTCTAGCTGTCACAGAGCTGAGCTTCCACAACCTCATCACTCGTCTCCAAGCTGTCACCGAGCAGAGCTTCCATAGCTTCCCTATTTGACCGGGAGCACGAAGTCCGAACGCCCCCATAACGACTCCGTGTATCTCGCCATGACGAGATCTCCGCCGCTCCACGTCTCGCACCCCATGCTAGCGTATTTCGCTATTGTTAAGATTATGTATGCCCTAGAGGCCATTATTGTAAGATATAGTGGATGCTTGGACATATATATAGAAGACTTTCTTGCTTGACATGATAGTATGCTATCTAATTGCTCTTTATCTTAACATATACACTTGTATTATTATACTATCTCTCTGATACATGTTAATAAAGCCCTTAGGATATTTGCTTGACTACCAGGACTATGATGCGGATCATACTACTGGGACTTGTGTAATCCACAAGCACATCCTTTAACTGTTCCTGGTCGAGTGAGTATCGAGACAGGGCATCGATATTCCATAGTAGACTAGTGTGTACGTTTCTTGACCCTGTAGGGGGCGATGGTTGATCCCATAACCATTGGTGTTTGACATCAAAGATTGTACACAGGTGCTCATTAGATAATGGGTACACCGAACAGGACTCGCCGAGAACTCCTAGATGGTACTATACCTATCGTCAGATAGCAGTTCTCTGGTGACACTGGTACAGGTTAGTCTGTAGACCCGAGATCGTCATAGTGTCTTGTGTGGTTCCCACTGTGCTTTGATTTCATCCCTACCACGGCTCAAAGGAGGCGTGCAAATAGGTGGATTTTGGGTACAGTCCCGAGTCACATGGAGGCAGTGAGCGATAGGAGGGATTTCGTCTCTCCCGGTATTGGGAGTTGATGTTGCGCTATGCTCAATTGGCTATAACAGTAAGTCCCTGGCCAGGGCTGATGAGATTTACTGGTAAGTGTTATCAGTAGTTTCTTGAACCGTTATGAGCCACACATCGGCATGACTTATCAAGTTAATAGGGTCTGACGATTCCACCCCTAGACTCGATATGCGACATATCAGACGAAGAGACTGGACTGTATGGTAAGTGTTACCTATAGGCTTCATAGGAGTTTGGACAAGCTTACTTGTTGATATTCTAATCGCTCAATATCTAGGTAGCCATTACGTCCAGCTAGTCCCGCTGACAGCTTATGGGTAACTGATGTGATCATTATCTACTGCTGGCGTATTGACGAGTTTTTAGAGTCCCACATAGAGATTTCCTAGCTCAAACGAAATGAAGTAGGGGACATATGTTGATATATGCAGGAGCCTGATTAAATACGAATATGTGATACCGTATTCTAATCTGGCGACATTTGATATCGATTAGGTTATATGTAATATAACCGATTATTGAATCAAGTGTTGATTTGATAATATGATATACAGATAAATGATATTAGTCGGTTATATATGATATAACCGGATTATTAAATCAAGTGTTGATTTAATAATTTGATATATATTTATATTTGATATAATTATATATTAACTAATATTAATGCTCACTAATTATTTTCTTCTCTTTATATATATGTGATATATATATGTATGTGTGTGTGATATTAATATATATATATATATGTATGTATGTATGTGTGTATGTATGATGAAGCATGGATTTTCTATTTTTTAGAAAACAGAAAATGGGGTGGAAAATGGGGAGATATTTAAGGAATGGGTGAAGTATGGCACAAATTATTTGTTTATTAGTTTGCTTTCACTATTGAAGCATGGTTGGATTTATTTATTTGAAATAATTCCATGCTTGAATAAGTGAGAAGAGAAGAGAGCCATTCATCATCACTTGATCATTTTCCTTAGCTCGTTTTTTTAGCTCTCTCCATTTTTCCTTCATCTTCCTCCAAGCCTTAACCCTCACATGAGTTGTGAACCCTAGGGCTTATGAGTATTCTTAGTGAGCTAAAACACCTACTTCATCAATCTACACTCATTTAGCCCATAAGTATAGGTTGTTTCCTTCACTAATACTTGATTGGTGAAAAGGTAGCTTGAGTTAGAGAAGCATCAAGGTGGATCATATTTGACACGAAGATCACGAAACAAGCTCGATCTGTTCATCAAGTGGAGCCTAGAGGAGTCGTAGGGACTACTACCCGGAGCTATAGAAGTGAAGGACTTGGTCTATAAAGGTTGTAAACTCTTTCACTTAGTATAGATCTTGCTCTGTGATCATTTTAACCCTAATACTCTAATTAGATCCTAGGTTAGTGTGGCTTAGCACCCTAAATTTTTTAAAATTGCATGCTTGATACCGGTATAAACCTTGTGGTGGTGCTAGAAAACAATTTTAGCTATTAATGGACGTATCTCACCATTAATGGGCGTATCCTGTCTCCAACGCGAACGTGACACAGAGGAGTAACAGACGGCGAGAATCTCGCATCAGTTCGCTCCAATACGACCCCCGTATAAATCCCTCCTCCAAACGATAGAGGTATGTCGAACTCATTTCCAATACGTCGCTACCCTTTCATTATTATTCATCGGCGCTTACTTGAGCGTCGGGGGGTCTTACGGTGATTTCCCACCCCGGGACTTCCCTTGTAAGTAGCTCGGCATCAATGACAACCAACTGTAGGGTTACTTGGGGCGGCAGCAAGGTTTCGGGAGGCATCGTCCATGCCGTTGTCAAAAATTTGCCGTTCTAAACAACCCTAACCCTAGAATCTTAACTAGAGATTTAAACAAAACAACATGCAAACAACTTTGCATACAAAGTGAATGAGGAATACAGCCTTTGTAGACCGGTCCTTCACTTCTAAAGCTCCATGTAGTAGTCCCTTCGCTCCAAGTAGTGAACACCCGAACTCTAGTAAGGGTTCACATGAAGAAATGAACAAGCTTGCTCGAAGTCTTCGAGGCCGAAGATGATCTACAGTCTATGAAACTCAAGCTCATGCTACCTCTTCACTAATGGTAGATTAGTGAAGCAAACACCCTAAACTAAATGGCTAATATAGTAGAGGATGATGAAGTAGGAAATGGGCTCTCTTTAGATTTCTTTTTCTCACAATATTTCCTCACTTGAAGAAAAGCTAGCAAGCTTTCTCAATGAAGAAGAAGATGAATAATCAACATGAGAAATGAAACTCATGAGGTGAGAATAGCAACCATGGGTGAGCTAGTGTCATACACTAACTCATGTAGAGAATATACCATGGTTAACAATAATGGTTAGGTTAATAAATATCTACAAGAAAAACAAAGTTAGTGGACTTGGTCAATGGTTCTACAAGCTTCTCCAAGCTTCAACCATTAAACCAATTTCCATCTAATTTTGATTAACTTTAAATAAATAAAACCATATCATTATTATAAGCATGGTGTGATTCTCATACACCCATGAAGCATGTGGCATCAAACATGACACAAATAAAATATACATTAATATATATCACATATATACTATATGCACACAAGTGAGAAAAAGAAATGTTCAGTGAGCAAATATTACTTAATGTAAGTTAATATATCACATATATAATTATACATTAAATTATCAAATCAACACTTAATTTAATAATCCGGCTATATCACATACAACCGACTAATATCATATGAATCAACTTATCGAATCAACACTTGATCCGATAACCCGGCTATATCACATATAACCGACCGATATCATATATCGCGAGAAGAGAATGCGGTATCACATACGCACATTAATCTCAGTCCCGCACATATCACATATGTGCTCCTACTTCGTTTCGCATGAACCAGAAAACCTCTGTGTAGGACTCTAAAGACTCGTCAATACGCCGGCAGTAGGTGATGATCATATCAAACACCCACAAACCGCAAGCGGTCTGCTAAACATAACGGCCACCCAGGTATTGAGCGATCAGAAGATCAACAAGCAAGCCTGCTCATACTCCTACTGAATCCAATCAGTAATGTAAGTCCATATTGCGACCCCCGGTGCTTACGGGGAGGCGGAAACGGTATAAAAAACAAATTTTTATCGCAAGAGGCAACATGGACTAAACAAGGTCGGGATCGTGTCTAAACTAAACTAGCAAATACGCTAAAAGGAGTTAGCTACTCGGATGAGGGTTATACCTAAACTTGAACTCCTTCTTCTTGAAATCTAGTAGAGGTTGATGGTTCTCTTTTGTCGCCTTCTTCCGTCGAAGATGGATCCACCTCGAGGGTTCGACCTTGGGCTCTTTCTCGGACTTGGAGTGAACTAGAATCTCCGGCTTGCTAATCCTTTGATCCTAGAGTGAGTAGAGAGTGACTAGGGTTTGCTTTTCTTTTTAAAGAGAAGGATTCTCAACTCATGAGAAGGTTTCTCTTTGCTAGAGGAAGAAGAAGATGAAGAGAGGAGAGAGAATGAGAATGATAGAAAATGAGCTATATTTTTTCTTTCTTGCAACCATAATGCAAAAGAAAAGAATTATCTAATAATAATAATTGAAAATGAGAATAGTTGATGGCAATTTGGAATGACCACAACCATGCTTCATTTAAAAATGTAAGCATAAATCAAGGAAGACTTTTGAAGCATGATGGTGGTCAACTTTCAACCATGGTCAACAAGTCAACCATGGTCAACAAGTCAACAAAATCAACCATAACAAAATTCTCATTTAATTACTATTATAAATAGATAATCCATAAATCCATTAGGGTTTGGAAAAAGATAACTGTCAACTGTGCATACGCACCCGTTCCGAAACCCTAATGAAAAACCTCATCCTCCGCCTCAAGCAACTGTGCATACACACCTGCATTCTCGTTCCAAGGAACAAGAATACCAAGATATAAAAGTAACCCCAAATATATATACTAGTATCTGGCTCAAACCAGAGCCTGCCAGTATAATCCGTCCGGACTCCAAACGTGCACAAGTGCGCGGATGAGAACGAACCCTGTCGCAAAACCATGCGACCTCTACTCTGTTTTGCCCAGAGGCGAATACCCTCTGTGTGGGACTCTAAAGACTCGACACTACGCTGGCAGTGGGTTTAACCACAGACCGCAAGCGGCACTAGCTGTGCGTAACGGTCCCCAGGTAGATGCCGACAAGAAGGCTGACGAGGTGAAACCCCATCTGAACTCCTACTGAGTCTGAATGTGACAGTCTCCGTACAGTCCGGTCTGTTCGTCTGATACATCGCATGGCGGGCCTAGGGGGTGGTAATCGTCAGTCCCCCAATAGCGGTACAAGTCGTGCCGGAGCGAAGCCCAAAACACCCTGAGATAACACTGGAAACCTACCAGTATATCTCGTTTGCCCTGGCCAGGGACTACTCGTGTAATGGCTCTCCTAGACACAGCGCGATGTCAACCTCCAATACCGGGAGAGACGAATCCTGTCTAACCGTCACTGCCTCCAAGTGCTTCGGGACTGCACCCAACCACCACCCGTTTGCACGACTCCTTTGAGCCGTGGTAGGGTAGTGATCAAAGTGCAGTGGGAACACACTTGAGGCGAAGTGCCAGTGTCAAGTCAGCGGACTAAGCTGTACTCATGTCACCTGGGAACTGATAACTGACGATAGGTATAATACCAACCTGTCAGTTCCCGACGAGTCCTGTCCAGTGTACTCGTAACCCAACGAGCACCCGTATACTATCTCCAGTACGACGTACTGATGGCTGTGGGACAGACCATCTCCCACACTGGGATGAGAAGCGCATACGCTAGTCTACTCCGGAGTATCGATGCCCTGTCTCGATAGTCCTGCGACTAGGGACCTGTATAAGGATGTGCTTATAGATTACCCAGCCCCCACTAGTGTGACTGCCATCACAACGCTGGTAATCAAGCAAAGATCCTAAGGGCTCCACTAATGCGTATAAGTGATATACTGAAATAAACACAAGTACACATTGAAGTAGAAACAAACCAAGTAGCATACTACTATTTTGAGCAAGATTGTATATACAAGGTGAATATCCCAAGCATCCATTAAGTAATATACAAACTAGTATGATACAGTAATGGCCTCTAGGGCATATACACTAACAATCTCCCACTTGCACTAAGGCCATGTACTGGCGTATCGAAGACCTATCATCTCGATCAGCCGCTCGAACTGAGTCTGGGGTAGGGCCTTGGTGAATGGATCTGCAGTGTTCTCTTCTGAAGCAACCCTCCGAACCTCGATCTCCTTGCGATCCACGATCTCCCTGATCAGGTGATACCGCCTCAAGATGTGCCTGGATCTCTGATGGGACCTGGGTTCCTTCGCTAAAGCTATAGCCCCGTTGTTGTCGCAATACAGAGGTATTGGGTCAACAATGGACGGAACCACCTGAAGTTCTTTCAAGAACTTCCTCATCCAGACAGCTTCTTTTGCGGCATCAGATGCAGCGATGTATTCCGCTTCCATCGTCGAGTCTGCAACGGTTTCCTGTTTGGAACTCTTCCAACACACCGCCCCTCCATTGAGGGTGAAGACAAAACCCGACATGGACTTGGAATCATCCTTGTCACTCTGGAAGCTGGAGTCAGCAAAGGCCTCGATCTGGAGGTCTTTTCCGCCATACACCAAGAACATCTCCTTAGTCCTCCTCAGGTACTTGAGAATGTTCTTTACTGCTATCCAGTGTTTCTCCCCAGGGTTAGACTGATACCGGCTTACCACACTCAGTGCATAAGCTACATCCGGTCTGGTACACAACATCGCATACATTATAGAGCCTACCGCAGAAGCGTAGGGTATAATAGACATGCGATCCCTCTCCAAATCAGTCTTGGGAGACATCTCTTTAGAGAGGGTGATCCCGTGACAAGCCGATAGGTTACCGCGCTTGGAATCTTCCATACTGAATCTTTTCACTATGGTGTCGATGTACCTGGACTGAGAAAGTCCCAATATCCTCTTGGATCTATCACGATGGATCCGGATCCCCAGGATGTATGAGGCATCACCCAGGTCTTTCATGGAGAACCTTTGTGACAAGAATCCCTTGACAGATTGTAGCATAGGAATGTCATTTCCTATTAAGAGAATGTCATCCACGTATAAAACGAGGAATACTACAGTTCTCGCTACAAATCTACTATAGATGCATGGTTCATCTGGATTTTTGATAAAGCCAAATTCTTTGACTGTCTCATCAAAACAGATGTTCCAACTCCGCGATGCCTGCTTTAGTCCATAGATGGACTTAAGCAACTTGCACACCTTTCCGCTGCTCCCACTCTGAATGAAACCCTCTGGCTGATCTATATAGACACACTCCTCTAAATTTCCATTTAGAAAAGCTGTCTTTACGTCCATTTGCCAGATCTCATAATCGTGGAAGGCAGCAATGGCAAGAAGGATCCGAATGGATTTCAGCATGGCTACTGGAGAAAAGGTTTCGTCGTAGTCCAAGCCAGGTCTTTGACGAAAACCCTTTGCTACCAGCCTAGCTTTATAGGTCTCAACCTGTCCATCTACACCAATCTTCCTTTTGAAGATCCACTTGCATCCTACGGGTTTTACCCCGTCTGGAGCAATGTCCAACGTCCATACCTTGTTGGTGTACATGGACTCCATTTCGGTCCGCATTGCATCCAGCCATCTCACTGAGTCAACGCTCTGAACGGCCTGCTGGAAGCTAGTAGGCTCATCATAATCTATGATGCAATCCTCTCTATCCCCGTCTATGAGAAAACCGCAGTATCTCTCGGGCGGATGAGACTGCCTACTACTCCTGCGGAGCGGCGTAGGAATGTCCTGTTCTGTTGAACCCTCTGGTTCCACTAAGCTTTCAGTACCAGTCTGTGGTTCTGGAATTTCTTCCAGTTCTATTGTGTTCCCACTTATCTGGGTTTCCAAAAACTCAGTTTCCAAGAAGCGGGCATGCTGAGAAACAAAAACCTTTTGTTCCTCAGTGGAATAGAAAAGATACCCCCTGGAGTTCCTTGGGTATCCCACAAACTTACACTGTACTGAACGTGCCTCAAGCTTGTCCGCATGCTGCTTTTTTACAAAAGCTGGACATCCCCATACCTTGAGATAATTAAGACAGGGTTTCTTCCCAGTCCACATCTCATATGGGGTGGTGGGCACAGTCTTGGTAGGAGCCTTGTTCAAGAGATACGCAGCTGCTTCTAGTGCATATCCCCAGAATGATCGCGGTAACTCAGCGTTACTCATCATGGACCGCACCATATCCAATAGGGTGCGGTTCCGTCTCTCCGATACACCGTTATGTTGCGGGGTGTATGGAGGAGTAAGCTGAGAGAGAATTCCGTTCTCTTTTAAATAGTCCAGGAACTCGGCACTTAAGTATTCTCCACCTCGATCCGATCTTAGAATCTTAATACTTTTGCCGGTTTGTTTCTCTACTTCATTCTTATACTCCTGGAATTTTCCAAAAGCCTCGGACTTATGTTTCATTAAGAAGACATAACCGTACCTTGAGAAGTCATCCGTAAAAGTAATGAAGTAAGAATGTCCGCTTCGGGCATGTGTAGACATTGGACCGCACACGTCACTGTGTACGAGTCCTAAGAGCTCGCTCGCTCTTACTCCACGTCCAGTAAACGGAGTCTTTGTCATCTTTCCTTTGAGACAAGATTGACAAGTGGCATATGATTGATATTCGAACGCATTCAAATATCCTTCTGTATGCAACTTAGTCAACCTTCTCTCATTGATGTGACCCAATCTACAATGCCATAAGAAAGTCTGATTTATTTCTGGAGACTTTCTTTTGTGTGTATTCTGGACATTAAAAATCTGTGGTTGGTTTAATACGTATATACCATTACTCAATGTACCTGACCCAATCAGAACTTGATTAAGGTGAATGTTTACAACATTACTTACAAACGCAAATTCATAACCTTCTTTAGAAACTAAAGATACAGAAATGATATTACAAGTTGCGTTGGGTACAAAAAAGCAATTACGCAAAACCAAAACATGTCCATCTGACATTCCCAGGTGATAGTCCCCCACGGCTTTAGCATCCATGCTAGCTCCGTTCGCAACTCTGAGGGTCATGTCACCTGCCTTCAAATCCCTACGGTTTCTCAACGCCTGCAAAGAATTACAGATATGAGATCCTGATCCGGTATCCAATACCCAGGAAGTAGAGTTTATTGAAAGACAGTTTTCAATAACATACACACCTGAAGCTGAAGCTGCAACCTGCTTCAATTCCTGTGTTCTGGCCTTCCAGGCCCTGCAATCATTCTTCCAGTGTCCTTTCTTATGACAAAAGAAGCATTCTTCCTTATCCACAAGCTTCCCCGCTATCTTTGTTGCTTTCCCTTTTCCCTTCGTATCCACTTTACTAACACCGCCCCTTGGTTTGGCGGGGGCCTTCTTCTTCTTTCCCTTGGCTTTCGCCTTGGACCTAGAAGAAGATGATCCTCCTACAAACAAAGTGGATGTATCCCTACTTTTCTGTAGGGTGCCCTCTGCGCTCCTCAGCATGTTGAGGAGCTCTGATAGTTCAACCTCTTTTTCTTGTAGGTTGAAGTTCAGTATAAACTGGGCGTAAGTGGAAGGAAGGGACTGGAGAACTATATCCGTATATAGCTCACTCTCCAATGTGATCCCTAGGTCAGCGAGCTCCTCAATGTAGCCGATCATCTTTAGCACGTGCTCGGCTACTGATGATCCGACGGCCATTCTTGTCGAAAACAACTTTTTCGACGCTTCGTATCTTGCGATACGTGATTGCTCTCCGTACAGTTCTTTTGTATGGAGCAATATGGACTCCATGTCCATATTCTCATGCCTCCTCTGATGTTCGTTGTCCATCGAGGCAAGCAGGAGGCACTTGGCCTTCGCGCTGTCAATCTCCCAAGTCTTGCGGATTTCCTTATCCGCGACACTGGAAGTTGGACCAGGGACAGGGGGAGCTTTGGTGGGAAGAAGATACCCCAGCTTGTCATAAGTGATTGCTATCTTGACATTCCTGAGCCAATCTTTGTAGTTTGGCCCTGTCAGTTTGTTTTTATCTAGGAGTAACTTAAGTCCAGTCATGTTGATTGGTCGCTGCAATTAGGAGAGAGAAGAAGAAACACTCAGCATGATGCTCTTGCAAGTTTAGAGTGGTTTTTAGTTTGTCTAAACAGGATGGCTCCCACTGTTTCTCGAATCCCTCCTCAAACCATAAAGGAAGAATTAGTCAGGATCAATCCCACCGTACAATACTTGCTTAACCGTTCAGCCAGGCCGGTGTCGGTACTTCGAGGGAGGTTTTCCAACGCTTTCGCGAAGTTCCTTAATTAAAGAACCTCTTTTCCCTGGGGGCGTAACCCCGCTAACACCTTTCTAGGCACCTACTAGGTTTATAGCATTGATCGTTAAGTGAGAAATTTCCCGAGGAGTAGCATATACTCACAGTAGGATCGGGATCCAAATATCATCGCGTGACGAAACTGAAGGAATCCTACCAGAATCGCCACACTCCAAATGGTATGCAAATCTAGCAAGTTTCAGTACTTATGAAACTCCCGATGTGGATTTTTGCCCCATGCTCTTATGACCTTGACGAAGGTCAACAAATCATAAGTCACATGTCAAGTTCTGCCCGTCATTATCCAGGTTAATTTGAATCCACCCGTATATACCCTTGACGAAGGTCAACAAGGTAATGCGAGTGTCCCAAACCAACGCATCTATCTATGCTACATATGAACACCCAATAGCTACCAATCACTATGCCTTGACGAAGGTCAACAAACACAGCTTGAATACTATTGAATATTCATACGAAACGACGGAGGGCTACGAATGGTTTTGGCAAAACCGTGAACGTAGTGAACTTGATTTGGTCGATGGAACGAGATAGCTTTTAAAAGGAGTGGCTCAAGCTCCGCATTTAAAAGTTATTTTTGAAAAGAACCGAGTGGTTTTTCGAAAGTGTTCCAACGACTTTAACTTGGTTTATTATCTTGCATTAGTTCTTTTAATGCGTGATATTCTTGCATTAGTACTTTTAATGCGTCCCATCATTTAATCCTACCATTGCAGAAAACAACCAAAATATGACGTACGCTTATGCCATTCGCATTCGCCACGGGGCCCCGTCATTACCCGTTAGGTTACTTAACTAACGACAGAGCGGGGGCTGGGCTAGCGCGTCTGTAAAACATAAGCAACGCCTAAATAGAAAGCAATGATAGACATTTCAGATCACAGATAAATACATTGGATATACTAGCAATCTGTAATTTGTACGAGCCTGTAACAAAAACAGATAACACGGTCGCGGTGAATAGCAAATACCCCACCCAAGACCCCTACGGGTGCGGCAAACTACCCGCCAAGTCCTCGGTAGTTTGTGCACCCCTCCATGGGTCTATCCTAGGAGCAAAAACAGTAAAAAGAATTATACAATGACGGCTACAACCCCGACCCGGTTGTGCGGCCAAACAAATAATATAATTACATCAATTTACATTTACAATGAATTGCAAGAAAAGAAAACTCTCGTCTCACAACCCCCGGCTATTCACCCGCGACAATCCAACATATTTATATACACATTCCAGCACATTACAGATCATGTATAACCCCGACTAATCGTCTTATAGCGATTAGCCGACGTTCAATACATGCAAACATCACAGATATAACCAACATAGCCAAAGTGCAGTGAAGTTCGGAAAAATACGGAATTATAGGACCCCAAAAGTGAATTTCAGTTCTGGAAAATCTGGGTACATATAATATATCTTAAAAATCCCAAAACCAACACAGAAGAACACTGCACGAAAAACGATGCAAAGATGACACCAACTTGCGGCGGTTCCGCGGCCTGATGAACAGGTGAGGCCGCGGAAGGGCGGCGCTTTGGAGGAATCATGCTATCGTTTTTGGTGGGTGTTCTTACAAAACCCTGAGACGATTTTTAGAGTATAAATTTTTTCATTTTGAGCCAAAAAAAATTTCAACAGAAACTCAGGTTTTGTAATTTATCCGGTTTTGTGATTTTTCGTTTCCGAACTTCGTTACACTTCACTACCAAGCTAGTTTAAGTTTAGTTAGGCTCTGATACCACTGTAAGTCCATATTGCGACCCCCGGTGCTTACGGGGAGGCGGAAACGGTATAAAAAACAAATTTTTATCGCAAGAGGCAACATGGACTAAACAAGGTCGGGATCGTGTCTAAACTAAACTAGCAAATACGCTAAAAGGAGTTAGCTACTCGGATGAGGGTTATACCTAAACTTGAACTCCTTCTTCTTGAAATCTAGTAGAGGTTGATGGTTCTCTTTTGTCGCCTTCTTCCGTCGAAGATGGATCCACCTCGAGGGTTCGACCTTGGGCTCTTTCTCGGACTTGGAGTGAACTAGAATCTCCGGCTTGCTAATCCTTTGATCCTAGAGTGAGTAGAGAGTGACTAGGGTTTGCTTTTCTTTTTAAAGAGAAGGATTCTCAACTCATGAGAAGGTTTCTCTTTGCTAGAGGAAGAAGAAGATGAAGAGAGGAGAGAGAATGAGAATGATAGAAAATGAGCTATATTTTTTCTTTCTTGCAACCATAATGCAAAAGAAAAGAATTATCTAATAATAATAATTGAAAATGAGAATAGTTGATGGCAATTTGGAATGACCACAACCATGCTTCATTTAAAAATGTAAGCATAAATCAAGGAAGACTTTTGAAGCATGATGGTGGTCAACTTTCAACCATGGTCAACAAGTCAACCATGGTCAACAAGTCAACAAAATCAACCATAACAAAATTCTCATTTAATTACTATTATAAATAGATAATCCATAAATCCATTAGGGTTTGGAAAAAGATAACTGTCAACTGTGCATACGCACCCGTTCCGAAACCCTAATGAAAAACCTCATCCTCCGCCTCAAGCAACTGTGCATACACACCTGCATTCTCGTTCCAAGGAACAAGAATACCAAGATATAAAAGCAACCCCAAATATATATACTAGTATCTGGCTCAAACCAGAGCCTGCCAGTATAATCCGTCCGGACTCCAAACGTGCACAAGTGCGCGGATGAGAACGAACCCTGTCGCAAAACCATGCGACCTCTACTCTGTTTTGCCCAGAGGCGAATACCCTCTGTGTGGGACTCTAAAGACTCGACACTACGCTGGCAGTGGGTTTAACCACAGACCGCAAGCGGCACTAGCTGTGCGTAACGGTCCCCAGGTAGATGCCGACAAGAAGGCTGACGAGGTGAAACCCCATCTGAACTCCTACTGAGTCTGAATGTGACAGTCTCCGTACAGTCCGGTCTGTTCGTCTGATACATCGCATGGCGGGCCTAGGGGGTGGTAATCGTCAGTCCCCCAATAGCGGTACAAGTCGTGCCGGAGCGAAGCCCAAAACACCCTGAGATAACACTGGAAACCTACCAGTATATCTCGTTTGCCCTGGCCAGGGACTACTCGTGTAATGGCTCTCCTAGACACAGCGCGATGTCAACCCCCAATACCGGGAGAGACGAATCCTGTCTAACCGTCACTGCCTCCAAGTGCTTCGGGACTGCACCCAACCACCACCCGTTTGCACGACTCCTTTGAGCCGTGGTAGGGTAGTGATCAAAGTGCAGTGGGAACACACTTGAGGCGAAGTGCCAGTGTCAAGTCAGCGGACTAAGCTGTACTCATGTCACCTGGGAACTGATAACTGACGATAGGTATAATACCAACCTGTCAGTTCCCGACGAGTCCTGTCCAGTGTACTCGTAACCCAACGAGCACCCGTATACTATCTCCAGTACGACGTACTGATGGCTGTGGGACAGACCATCTCCCACACTGGGATGAGAAGCGCATACGCTAGTCTACTCCGGAGTATCGATGCCCTGTCTCGATAGTCCTGCGACTAGGGACCTGTATAAGGATGTGCTTATAGATTACCCAGCCCCCACTAGTGTGACTGCCATCACAACGCTGGTAATCAAGCAAAGATCCTAAGGGCTCCACTAATGCGTATAAGTGATATACTGAAATAAACACAAGTACACATTGAAGTAGAAACAAACCAAGTAGCATACTACTATTTTGAGCAAGATTGTATATACAAGGTGAATATCCCAAGCATCCATTAAGTAATATACAAACTAGTATGATACAGTAATGGCCTCTAGGGCATATACACTAACAAGTAACACTACCGTACAGTCCGGTCTCTTCGTCAGATATGTCGCATATCACAGCCTGGGGGTGGTATAATGTCGGACCCCAATAGCCTGATAAGTCATGCCGATGCAAGGTCCATAACGGTTCGAGAAACTACTGATAACACTTACCAGTAGATCTCAGCAACCCTGGCCAGGGATTTCCTGTTATGGCCAATCGAGCATAGCGCAACATCAACTCCCTATACCGGGAGAGACGAATCCCCTCCTATCGCTCATTGCCTCCATGTGACTCGGGACTGAACCCAAAAACCACATTTTTGCACGATCTCTTAACCGTGGTATGGTGGAAATCAAAGCACAGTAGGAATCACACAAGACTCTATGACGATTTTGGGTCAACAGACTAACCTATACCAGTGTCACCAGAGAACTGTTATCTGACGATAGGTATAATACCATCTAGGAGTTCTCGGCGAGTCCATCCAGTATACCCAGTCTCCACTGAGCACCCATATATCATCTCTGATGTCAAACACCAATGAATATGGGATCATCCATCACCCATCACATGGGTCGAGAAGCGTATACGCTAGTCTACTCTGGAGTATCGATGCCCTGTCTTGATACTCCCACGACTAGGAACATTTGAAGGATGTACTTGCCGACTACCTATGCCCCACTAGTATGATCCGCATCATAATCCTGGTAGTCAAGTACTCATCCTAAGGGCTTTATCAATATGTAATAGAGAGACAATAAGTGTACATATTAAGATAAAGTGCAACCGGATAGCATACTATCATGTCGAGCAACAAAGTCCTCCCTATATATGTCCAAGCATCTACTACAATATACATCACATGTACAGTAATGGCCTCTAGGGCATACATACAACTAACAATCTCCTACTTGCAGTAAGGCCATTTGTTGCAGTATCTCATACTCAACGTCCTATAGAAGTCTCTCTAGGAAATGGCATTTGTAAGTGGATCCGCCGTGTTTTCCTTCACGTCAACTCTCCTGACCTCGATCCCTTGGAGATCAACCATCTCCCTGATTAGGTGATACTTGCCTCAGAATATGTTTGGATCGCTGATGGGACCAGTGTTCCTAGGCTAAAGCCACAACTCCATTGTAGTCATAATAACAGTTATTGGACGCTCCATGGTAGGAACCATGTTCATCTCATGAACAAGAAATTCCCAGACAGCCACTTTGGCAGCATTATTGGTAGCGACTTATTCAGCCTTTATCGTTTAGTATGCCACGGTATCTAGCTTGGAACTCTTCCAATATACCGTCCCTCCACTGAGGGTAAAGACAATGCCTGTGACTGACTTTCAGTCGTCCTTATCAATCTGGAAGCTTGAACCAAGAACATTCATTTAGTGCTTCTCAAGTACTTAAGAATGTCCTCCACAGTTGTCCAGTGATTCTCTTAAGATCCGATTGATTCCTGATCACTACACCTAGTGAGTTAGCTACATCTGGTCTGGTACATAACATCACATACATGATAGAGCCTACTGCCTAAGCATAGGGTATCCCTTACACACGAGCTCTCTCCAAATCAGTCTCGGGAGACATCTTTTTGGAGAGAGTGATTCCTGTGTAACTGGGCAAACCACTACGCTTAGAATCCTCCATACTAAACCCTTTAGTATGATGTTAATGTACCTGGATTTAGGACACTCCCAATATTCACTTAGATTTATCATCATAGATCATAATCCACAAGATGTAGTAGGTATCATCCAGATCTTCCATGGAGAATTCTCGTGAAAAGTGGAGCCTGACCAAATGTAGCATAGGAAACTATTTCCTATCAAGAGTATGTAAGACAACCTCACTCTCTACAACCTTCTTGTATATATGATTTGTATGTCAAAAATATTTCTAAACCGCAATCAAGAACGGCGTCGCTTGGTAGCTAGCCGGTGAGTACGGGTCGGTCCACAGGGATTTTGTGTTTTCCTAATCGCTCTAACGAGTTAATTCCGATAGGTGTCGGATTAATTATTTCTAAAAACTAAATTGATTTATACTAAGATTATCTAGATCTAAGTCTTGCTAGGGTTAGGTCTAGGGTAAGTTGGGAGATTGAAGGTTTCCTCACCGCTTTCAATGCCCTATTTTAGATCTATTAGGTGTTATGGTAATTATCAATAAAAGGGATTAGTACCATCGGGAAGAAATAGTGTTTCTTCATCTAGGTTCTTGTCCTTCCTTTATCGATCCTTACCCTAACCTCCATGGAAAACATACACAACCGGTCCTTTATACTACGGTATCACCGTTACCTCGAGGGGTAAGGTGACGCAGGGAGCGGTGTGTGTGTGTGCATGGAGTTCTAATTATTATGTGTGATGGGGCAAGAAAGGGGTGAGAGATCTCATCTCTCAAACCTTTCCCTAAAGCTAACCCTAACAAGCGAGGAGACTACTCGCTCATTAAGGAAATTAAGAACATTCTAAATTAAAAGTAAACTAAGGCAATGAAAATAAAAGAACTTACTAATTTTTATTGATGGCTCTCTCCAAACATCAACACAGTACAGATCTGAATTTATGAAATGAAAAGAGGCATAACCTCATACAAGATTTAGAGTTCCTATTTATAGAGGATAGGAATCCTAGGGTTACAATTGACTCGCATATCTGCTTTTACAAAAAATACCCCCTAAGAAAAGACCTAGTCAACGATCCGCGCACCGCCACAAAATTTCGCGCCAACACGGGCACAACCTGGCCGCGGTTCCGCGGCCAAAAGCATGCTTTGGCCGCGGTTCCGCGGCCAAAGAGTGGTCTTGATGCTTCGGTTTTTCTGTGATGCTCTTGGTTGACTTTGTCTTCTTGTTTCTATGGTTCTTTTCTCATGTTGGCTTCTAGGTTTCTTCCAGATCTTTCCAGTGATCATTGTAGTGGACTTTTGCCGTTGCTTCGTAACGAAGTCTTGAACCTTGAACTGCCATGTACTTGTGAACTGATCTTCGTGTAGGCTTTATCAAGATTCTCTGTTTGTTGGTCGAAGTCTCACTTTTGTATCGTCTTTTGTCTTTTTCACTGTTTTTGTCCTGAGAATCTGTAACCTGCAACTAAGTAGCAGACATGGGTCAAAAGCACCTGTTATTTGTAAAATGACTAGGCATGGGGAATATAATAATGCAATATTATGATATGAACAAATACCCCCAAACTTATCTTTTGCTCGTCCTCGAGCAAACCTAGTTTTATTCTCAATAAAAACCTAACCTCACTTTCGCAGGGAAACGCGATTGCACTGAGCACGTGCAACAAGCCGTTAAACCTCTAGGTGTCCCTAGTAGGAGGAGTGTTGTCTCCTGAGGGTTTTCAGCGGATATTACCCACAAAATCCTATCAATTCGGCCTATTAACTCTTATTTTCCAATTAGGTTTTCTAACAAGGAATTCTATTATCTTCGACTCGTAAATTATCCACCCATATTCTTCACACTTCCTTATTATTTAACTTAAGATTATATATGTTCTGTAGACTTACTTAGCTTTCGGCATCTTTTAAGTTTTCCTTCTAGGATTCCATCTCAACTTAGGAATTTTTATCATCTCTATTAAAGATATAAGTCATATTCTTCATTCCCATCTCTTATCTAAACCCCAATCACATACCCCTACGTGTGTGTGTATATCACCCCTACACTTGGAAATTCAAATCAAGCAATCATACTCTTGTCCGTTATCCAAAGCACTTCTTAATTGGTGAATTTTTTAGATGAATTTCGCTCACACGTCCTTCATACGACCGTTAATACTTCTTGAGGTACCAACAACCGATTACAAGATGTGTTTGCACATTAAAATGTAATTCCTAGTCTTGTAACACTTAAGGCGTTAGCAGTGACTCCCAAACCAGTTGGTCTAAGGCACTGGGTGATGAAGCACCCTCGCTAAATATTTTTCTATTTTTGCAGCCTTAAGTAATCACAAAAACCAATGTTCATTTTTTATTATCTCTTTATTCACACTCGAATTTTATTTTATTTTATTTTCTTCGTACTAAGGACTTTAGACAAGAGCATTTCAAGTTCTCTTCTACTATTCCAAGTTTCAAGGTTCGTGTTTGTGCAATTTTGTAGGGTATATATTTTCAGAATTTAGACTTAAGCTAGGAATTATTTTTCAAACTTATACTCTAATAAAAATATCAATACTTTTCCTTTATCTTAACTTAGCCTAAGAAGTGAACTCAAAATTTGCCTATTTCTAAATAAACTACAAAGACATATACTTTCTACCGTTAAACTTTAAGAAAGGTTATTTTTAGGGTTTTTAATTTACTAAGTCTAAGATCCAGTTGTTCCTAGCTAGTTAACTTATTTGTCAAACTCAAGTCAAATATGGCCAAAATTGAATACTTTAATTTTTATAATTTTTGAAATTTTTCAATTTTTATGGGTTTTAAAAATAATTATGCAAATGCAAAAAATGTACATATGAATGCGAAGGAAGAAGGCTTACCAAGCATACCCACAAACTTAAACTTGACAGTGTCCTCACTGTCATGCTACACAAAGAGGGTTGAAAATGTCGGCACTCCCCTGTTTATTTATTTATAATTTTTTTTATTTTTTTATTGTTAAAAGAAAAACAAAATATATATACAACAAGGTTCCCCTCAAACTTAAGTGAGACAGTGTTTCCACTGTTTTAAGAGTTAAAGTTCAGATTTAGGGAGGAGAAAAATTAAACTATACAAGGCCTTACACAAACCAAGGTTAGCACCAACCATTCAAAAATTCTATCGTGATAATGATAGGGTTGGTGAAAGAATGGAGTGTAGAGAAAAGAAATGAGAAACACACGAGACCGTATGGGAAGAAGGGTGGAATATGGTCTCGGTGGAGGAGGAGAATGGCGGAAAAGAGAAAGAAGTGTAGTACGATCTTGAGGGTGTAAATCGAATGAATAAATTAGCGCAATTTGTGATGACCGATGTGTTAAAAGCGATTGTGCTAATCTATCAACCCGTCGAGAAATGGGGTCAAATCTCTCAAAATTCGCAAGAAAACATGGGTGCGTCGAACTTGATAAACCCTCTATTGAAAATGGAAACGCGACGGAGTCTTGCGTGGTCGAAATGATAGGAAGGACGAAAGGGGGTGATTTAGGGATAGTCTTATTCTCACCTAAGTAATCTGTCTCGAACTTGAAGGATTCCATCAATGGTTCGAAATGACTGTAAGCAACCGAGTCTGATGGTTCAACTAACTCATCTGAAAATTTAAAGGACTCAAACTCGGGAAGTGAGTTTTCAACATTGTCCGAAAAAGTGAAACACTCGTAATCGTTATCGTCTGTGAGAACTATGTTAGATTCAAAGAGGAACGCACTAGTGGCGTCAAATGTGCTGTGATTGAACAGAAATCTTTCAAACTCACAGTCCTCCTGCATGATCTTTTGCGTGGTCGGAACGACAGAAAGGATGGAGGGTGATTTAGGAAGTATAACAGTTAAAGGTTCAGTAGGATGAACAGGAAAATCCGACACATCAAACAAAAATGATTCATCCTCAATACTATCCTCAATACTATCCTCGTAATTCTCTTCAAAATTTAGCTTATCCATGCCATTATCATCAAAATCAAGACGCATATGAAGTTCAGGAGAAACATTTAATGACTCGGGATGATGAATTGGACATAAAATTTCAATCAAATCTATGGGTTCAACATCCAAAATTTTCCCGGTGTCAATATCCTCAATCAAGTGAAAATCAATTTTTTCAGACACCTCATCAAAAGCATGGATATCAATTAATTTAGGCTCTAGAGTGGAGGTGTAAAGTTCAAAAGGATTAGGTGTGGTTTCACTCGAAAGGGAATCTGGCAAATCAAGCACTACAAAGTCGCACAACTCATTAAATGTTTTATTTTCAACTGATGAATCATTTGGAACACTTGTTTGAAAACCGGAGTTGTGGGATTCAATTGGGTATGGGTAGGTTTGATTTGGAAAGGTGTAGAACTCACTCTCTCCTCTCAAATTCTCACTCTGTCCAACCGCCCCCTCATACATTGGAATTTTTGGAGCTAGTTGGAAACTAGCTACCGATTCACTAGGTTGCATAAGGGCGGCTATGGACGCATCCACATTCCTAATTATTTGGTTTGTCGCTACCATATAAGCCTCCAACGACTGTTCTAGACTAGACATGGGTTGTGAAGGGGTTTCGGTAAAAGATTCAAAATTGTTTGGATACGTGAAACTCCCAAATGGTTGTGTCGAAGCAATGTCTAGTGAAGGTGCGGAAGTCGGGTAGGACTGGTAGGAATTGAATGGTTGGACAGGAGTAGGATCAACATTTGGATAAAAAGGTGAATGAACTGTTGATCCCTAGAACTGGATGTGTTTAGAGGAGTGAAAGATCGGCTACGAGATTGTTCAATATGCTCCGCAATAGACATGGGTTTCGGAGTTACAACAGGACTCGAAAAAGGAGTATCAACGTAAGAAGGTGGTGAGTGTTGAAATGGTTGATACAAAGTGGATTGCAGAGTCGAACTGTTTCTCTTAGACGCTTCTATTCGATCTTTCAAAGAAATTTTAGGCATGGAGGGGTCGTCTGTAATTCGACCAAAACAATTCGCGTAAGAGGCAAAGTTTGGTTTAGGGTACCAAAGTTCGGTAAGAGATTTGTGAGGTGGGGTACCCATGATGTAAGAAAGGAGAAGAAAAAGAATGTGGGGTGCACGGATTTCTTAGCGACAAGTTGCAAGTTTTTATAAAAAAAATTCTCTCTTTATTTTATGTGGAGCTTTTTGCAAAAAGATTCGATAAAGGGCTTAGACACACTTTCAATCAACCACAAATGCATAATCAGGCCTAGATCTAGGGTCACCTAGGTCAGCTAGACAGCTCCTAACTGTTCCAAAGGGCTAGAAATAGGACCTCAAACCGCCTCTTCACCGCCAATTGCGGCCAGGTAAGTGCCAGGTGAGTGGGAGGCTCTCCACTACAAGTAGTGGCCCTAATTAAGTAACCACTCGCCTTAGAGACACTTGCCTAGACACCACAAAATCAGGTTAGGATCAACGGCCGATGCCTACAACTAGTCCTTTGTCCTATTGAGCGCAAAGTCCTTAGGGCTGAGTCTAGTATTTTTTAATTAAATAATGGTCAATGCATATGCCTTATGTGATTTCTGGGGTCCTGGGAAAGGTGATGAAATCCCCACCCAATCTGGATTGGTTTCAAGCCCCTTAAAGTCCGATTAAAAATATGCAAAGCAGTAACAATCACTTGCAATCAATTTATTTTTAGCGCGGTACAAAGAATTCTGCACAAGATTAATTATTGGAAGGGGGAGAGATTTTTAAGCGCAAAGAATCCTGCAGGCAAATTTACAGAGGAGATATCAGGAGGTTCAGAGGAGGAGAAAGGAAGCTCACAGAGGGGATTTGGTCAACTGATGAGGTCACCAGACTACGGTTGCACGGCTAAATAGCACCTCCAGCGGCGGTTCCGCGGCTTGATAGTAGGATCAAGCCTCTAATCTTCGCTGACGTCACCAACGCACCGCGGAAGCACGGTCGGAGCAGGGATCCCTCCAACCTTCTTCTGTTGTTCTGTTACGGAAATCCTCTGTTGTTCAGATTTGCCTTTGTCTGTTTTGATCTGTGGATTTTTCTAGATCCGAACTCGATTGTAGATCCTGCAAAATTCACACGAAAAATACCCTTCACAAAATAAAAGATGATAAAAATTTTATATTTTTTTATTTTTCGGTTTTTATGATTTTTTAATTTTATATTAACCCAAAATTGCAAAAAGAAAATAACACGCCATCCCCGGCAACGGCGCCATTTGATTTTTATGTCAAAAATATTTCTAAACAGCAATCAAGAACGGCGTCGCTTGGTAGCTAGCCGGTGAGTACAGGTCGGTCCACAGGGATTTTGTGTTTTCCTAATCGCTCTAACGAGTTAATTCCGATGGGTGTCGGATTGATTATTTCTAAAAACTAAATTGATTTATACTAAGATTATCTAGATCTAAGTCTTGCTAGGGTTAGGTCTAGGGTAAGTTGGGAGATTAAAGGTTTCCTCACCGCTTTCAATGCCCTATTTTAGATCTATTAGGTGTTATGGTAATTATCAATAAAAGAGATTAGTACCATCGGGAAGAAACGGTGTTTCTTCCTCTAGGTTCTTGTCCTTCCTTTATCGATCCTTACCCTAACCTCCATGGAAAACATATACAACCGGTCCTTTATACTACGGTATCACCGTTACCTCGAGGGGTAAGGTGCCGCAGGGAGCGGTGTGTGTGTATGCATGGAGTTCTAATTATTATGTGTGATGGGGAAAGAAAGGGGTGAGAGATCTCATCTCTCACACATTTCCCTAAAGCTAACCCTAACAAGCGAGGAGACTACTCGCTCATTAGGGAAATTAAGAACATTCTAAATTAAAAGTAAACTAAGGCAATGAAAATAAAAGAACTTACTAATTTTTATTGATGGCTCTCTCCAAACATCAACACAGTACAGATCTGAATTTATGAAATGAAAAGAGGCATAACCTCATACAAGATTTAGAGTTCCTATTTATAAAGGATAGGAACCCTAGGGTTACAATTGACTCGCATATCTGCTTTTACAAAAATACCCCCTAAGAAAAGACCTAGTCAACGATCCGCGCACCGCCACAAAATTTCGCGCCGACACGGGCACAACCCGGCCGCGGTTCCACGGCCAAAAGCATGCTTTGGCCGCGGTTCCGCGGCCAAAGAGTGGTCTTGATGCTTCGGTTTTTCTGTGATGCTCCTGGTTGACTTTGTCTTCTTGTTTCTATGGTTCTTTTCTCAGGTTGGCTTCTAGGTTTCTTCCAGATCTTTCCAGTGATCATTGTAGTGGACTTTTGCCGTTGCTTCGTGACGAAGTCTTGAACCTTGCACTGCCTTGTACTTGTGAACTGATCTTCGTGTAGGCTTTATCAAGATTCTCTGTTTGTTGGTCGAAATCTCACTTTTGTATCATCTTTTGTCTTTTTCACTGTTTTTGTCCTGAGAATCTGTAACCTGCAACTAAGTAGCAGACATGGGTCAAAAGCATCTGTTTATTTGTAAAATGACTAGGCATGGGGAATATAATAATGCAATATTATGATATGAACAATATACAAGGTTCATCTATCTTTTTGATGAAGTCAAACTCTTTGACTGCCACATCAAAACAGACGTTTCAACTCTGCGATGCGTGCATTGATCCTGATGGAGTTAAGCATAGCTTTGAAAGTCTCAACTTTTCTATCTACACCAATGATCTTCTCAAGATCCATTTGCTCCCAATGGGTTTTACCCCTTCAGGTGCAACATGCAAAGTCATACTTTGATGGTGTACATGGATTCCATCTTTGATCGCATAGCATTCAGCCATTTCACAGAGTCCCTACTCGTGATGGCCTGCCTGAACCTAGTTGGGCCATCATCAATCATGATGCAATCATCGCTCTCACTGTCACCGAGAAGACCGTAGTATCTCTCAAGTGGATGAGGAACCCTACCAGATTCATAGAGAGGCTGAGGTTCGTTGGAGACTATTGAATTCTTTGGTTTTACCAAATCATCAGCTGTTAGTTTGTCTAGCTGGAACTCCTTCCAGTTCTACCTCATGTCCACTAATTTCTTCACAAGAAATTCCTTTCTAAAAAGGTGGCATGCTGAGAAACAAAACACCTTTTACTCCTCAAAGTGGTAGAAGATATTCCCTCACAAATTTTTGGGATATCCTAACAAATTTATACAGAACTGACCTTGCCTCGAGCTTGTCCGGATTTTGCTTTTCAACATAGCCCGGACAACCCCATATCTTAACTCGTTTTAAGATATGGTCTCTTCCCATACCATATCTCATTTGGAGTGGTAGGCACTGATTTGGATGGAACCCCATTCAATAGGTATGCAGCTTCTCAAGTGCATAAAACCCAAAAGGAAATAAGTAACTCGGCAGTACTCATCATGGAGCGCGCCATATCTCATAGGGTGCGATACCTCCGCCCCGATACACTGTTGTGCTGTGATGTATATGAAGGAGTAAGCTGAGAGAGAATCCCATTCTCCTTTAGAAACTCCAGGAACTCCATGCGCAAGTATTCTCCTCCTCGATCACATCGAAGGACTTAATACTTCTACCCTTCTGATTCTTAACTTCAATCTTATATTCCTTGAATTTCTCAAAAGTTTCAGACTTGTGTTTCAACAGGAACATATGTCCGAATCTTGAGAGAAGATCGGTGAATATAATGAAGTATGAAGAACCAATCTTGGCATTTGTAGACATAAGACCGTATACATCATCATGTATCCGTCCCAAGAGTTCAGTAACTCTTTCTCTGTTTCCAGTAAACGGAGTATTGGTCGTTTTATCTTTGAGACAAGACAGGCAAGTATCATAAGATGAAAATTCAAACAGATTCTCATATTCATCCTTATGTAACTTAGCTGGTCGTGTCGCATTGATATGACATAGTCTACAATGCCACAAGAAGGATTCGTTCATTTCTGAACTACCCCTCTTGTGTGTGTTCTATATACTTTGAACTGTGGTTCGATTTAGAACGTATATGCTATTATATAACGTGCCTGATTCAATCAATTCTTGATTCAGGAAAATATTCACAACATTATCCTCCAATACAGAATTATATCCTTTTTTAACTTAATAAAGAAACTGATGTAATATTGTATATCAGGTTCGGTATCTAATAACATTTGTTCAGAATCAATGTATTAATACAAGATGATATTTGCCAACTGGTTTGGCTGCAACACTTGCACCATTCTCTACACTTAGAGACATATTACCCAATCTCAGTTCTCTACCTTTCTGTAGCCCATGTAACATATTACATATGCGGGATCCCGATCCGGTATCACATACCCAGGACGTAGAAGATACTGAGAAACAGTTCTCGGTAATGAACACACCCGAAGAAGATACATCAACATGCACTTTCTTCGATTGGGTGGCATGGGAATCCGGATATTCCCCTATTTCCTGCTCGGACTTATAACAGTTATAAGATAGAGTGGAACCAACGTTCCCCAGCTTAGAATAATAAGCAAGTTCGGTCAATACATCCATATTATTATCTTGATTAAGGCGTGATATCGTCGCTACTAGGAGAGAGAGAGAGAAGAAAACACTCTGCGTGCGCTCTTGTAAGATCAGATTGGTTATTATTTTATCTAATCAGGATGGCTCCCACTGTTTTTATCAAATCTTCCTTCAAACCCTAAAAGGTAAGATTAGCCGGGATTAATTACACCCTACAAGTTCGCCAATCTTTCAGCCAGGCCAGTGTCGGTACTTTGAGGGAGGTTCCCCGTGCTTTCGCACGGATCTAATTAAAATAAATCTTGTTTTCCCAGGGGCGTAACCCCGTTAACACCTTTCTAGACACCAACTTGATCGGCTAATTGTAATGTGTAAAACTCTTCCAGGAGTAACTCTTACTCACAGTGGGTATCGGGATCCAACTATCTCATAGAAGGTTTGCAATCTCATTACAAATTTCAACACTTGAAATTCCCGATAATGTTTTGCCCCTAGCTTCCTATGACTTTGATGAAGGCCAACAAACCATAGGCCGCTAGCCAAGTTCAACCCGTACATTTCATGATTGAATTAAACCCACCCGCACGACCCTTGACGAAGGCCAACAAAGTCGCACGACTATCCTAATCCAATCGCATCTCATGCTTTAGCAGATAAGCACTAGTTAGCTACCGCACACTACGCTTTGATGAAGGCCAACAAACGAAGCACGAATACTAAGTAGCACTTATCTGAAATGACGGAGGGCTACGACAGGTTTTTAAGAAAACCTTTTGCGTAATGAACTTGATCTCATTGTAGAATCGAGTGATTTTGAAAAGGAGTGTTTTTTAGGTTTTTACTAGTTTTGCTAAAGAGGTCACTCCCTGTGAAGGGATCTTGGCTCTTTCCTTATCGAATAAGGTGCAGGATATTTCACAAATACCACTATGCAAAGCAAAAACTATAGAAGCAAATTAAAGACAAACCGAGTGGGTTGTAGTATCTGCTAGTTTCGCTAAAGAGGTCACTCCCGGTGAAGGGATCTCGGCTCTTTCCTTATCGAATAAGCTGCTGGATATTCTACAAGGAATACCGCTATGTAAAGCAAGAACTAGAGCTACCAGTTTTTAAACAAGTTCCTATAACATTTTTAGGTTTCTTTTATTTCATTAATCTCCTTAATGAAGTCCCATCAATTTTATGCTTCCCAAGCATCACATAAGAAACGAAAGCAGCAATATTTACTATATATCTTCATATATATAATATAAGCATTCATCTCAACATATAAAATGATCACATCACAGAATATCAGCAGCAGAAAAACACATATGAAATATTGTATATACTAGGAATTCCATGTATTAAGCTAATAAAAAACACGGATTCTACGGTCGCGATGAATAGCCAAACCCACATCCCTAGACCCCTACGAGAGCGGCAAGCAACCCTACCAATTCTAGAGTTAGGAGACCCGGTCTGGACTCCTCGAGATGGTCTCCCACTGGACCCTAGAACCCAGTTACTTGTGCTCTCCTCCTTGGGTCTATCCTAATGCGGAAAAGTAAATAATATACATCAATGGTGACATCATCCTCAACCCGGAAGTGCCCCAATAAAAGAATATTACATACAAGCTTTTACATGAATGAAAATAAAAAAACTCTCATCTCACATAAAAACACCCGGCTATTTAAAACACGACGATCCAATATAACATATCACAGCAACACATAACATCACATGTCATCAACGTAAGTAAATATGCGTATCCCAATCGTCGTTGACATATAGCAACGAAACCGGCGATACACCACATATTACACTTACGGTCGCAGAAAAGAAAGTGAAAAACTACAACAATTGGAATCCGCAACCACCTTAGACATCATAAATCCAATGCATCACATACTTTGGATTTCATGCCCAGCCAAATGAATTCCTTAGACATCACATGCCTAACAATTATAAACCCAGTATTTTAGTCTCGATATTGAAAACACTTTCTAATAACATTTCGGGAAATTCAACAAGATTCCCGATAACCTAATCGAATGCTCGTCGGAAACTTTAGTAGACGGCCGCACCCCCGATACCGTCGACGAAGTGCACTAAGGCGGAACACCGCGGCCATGAGCACCCGAACGGATGCTTTTGGCGACGGGGTTCTCCTACAGTTATTTGGTCGGGGCTATAAGGCGTGGCTATCTAGTAAGGTTACCTGGAAAGTATCCGCGTACACTTCGTAATTGCGACGGAGTTTTGATCCACATAAAAATTCTGTGGCAACCGATCAAATGAGACTAAACTGCTAGATTTATAAAATTCAAACTAGTTATCTCATAACTAATTATGTGGATTCCAAATATTATATCACAATCACAAATTGCTAGACGATGTCAAACTTTTCGATCGAATAAACAAACACCCAAAATTTTCCTAAAAGCTCAACACTTGAGCGGAGTTCAAAAAGTACCCAGAACATGCCACGGCTCCTATGAACTATCCATAGAAGGGCCGATCCATGCCTTACTCATGTCGCCAGGGAACTGCCGCAAACCCTAAGGTATGACCGTGGTTCCGCGATCTAAAATGTCCAGTTTGGGTATCGTTCTTCTAGAGGGTTCACAGAATCGCTTGCATGATTTTCCGAAGATTTTAAACTTAAAAAAAAATCCAACTCTTGAAAAATTTCCAGCGAGGGAAAATATGGGTTATTAATATCCGTTCGAACCTTTTAACGTCGTCTAAATAACCCGAATAGATGTTATAATTACGACTACGAAACACTCTGAATTGCCTTTGCAGAAAGTTAACATCACATGCAAATTTAGCAAAAACAAGCAACACCTGAAACACCAAAACCCAGATACTGGAACACCCTAAAAATTTGAAGCCCAAAACTCACCATTGAACCGGTGGGCTCGGTTTTTACACCTATGTAGCCGGCCATATTTCATCCAAATTGCTTCAAATTTCTATGGTGTTCATGTTATATCACATACAACATTCTGCAGTTGCCAAAAAAAATTTTAGAGGCCTTTTGTAAATCGACAGAAACTAGGTTTTAGCGTTGCAAGTTTCGGAGCAGTTTCGGTTTCATAATCTAACAAACATCGTTTAAATCTCTAGCTTGGCTCTGATACCACTGTAGGGTTACTTGGCATGGTAGCAAAGTTTCGGGAGGCATCGTTCATGCCGTTTTCAAAAATTTGCCGTTCTAAACAACCTTAACCCTAGAATCTTAACTAGAGATTTAAACAAAACAACATGCAAACAACTTTGCATACAAAGTGAATGAGAAATACAACCTTTGTAGACCAGTCCTTCACTTCTAAAGCTTCATGTAGTAATCCCTTCGCTCCAAGTAGTGAACACCCGAACTCTAGTAAGGGTTCACATGAAGAAATGAACAAGCTTGCTCGAAGACTTCGAGGCCGAAGATGATTTACGTCGAGGAGACTCAAGCTCATGCTACCTCTTCACTAATGGTAGATTAGTGAAGCAAACACTCTAAACTAAATAGCTAATATAGTAGAGGATGATGAAATAGGAAATGGGCTCTCTTTAGATTTCTTTTTCTCACAATATTTCCTCACTTGAAGAAAAGCTAGCAAGCTTTCTCAATGAAGAAGAAGATGAATAATCAACATGAGAAATGAAACTCATGAGGTGAGAATAGCAACCATGGGTGAGTTAGTGTCATACACTAACTCATGTAGAGAATAGACCATGGTTAACAATAATGGTTAGCTTAATAAATATCTAC
Source organism: Agapanthus africanus (assembly GCA_030015575.1). Classification (NCBI taxonomy): domain Eukaryota; kingdom Viridiplantae; phylum Streptophyta; class Magnoliopsida; order Asparagales; family Amaryllidaceae; genus Agapanthus; species Agapanthus africanus. The sequence continues at coordinate 296,384,887 of JASDDO010000029.1, forward strand.
AAGAAAAACAAAGTTAGTGGACTTGGTCAATGGTTCTACAAGCTTCTCCAAGCTTCAACCATTAAACCAATTTCCATCTAATTTTGATTAACTTTAAATAAATAAAACCATATCATTATTATAAGCATGGTGTGAGTCTCATACACCCATGAAGCATGTGGCATCAAACATGACACAAATAAAATGTACATCAATATATATCACATATATACTATATGCACACAAGTGAGAAAAAGAAATATTTAGTAAGCAAATATTAGTTAATGTAAGTTAATATATCACATATATAATTATACATTAAATTATCAAATCAACACTTGATTTAATAATCCGGCTATATCACATACAACCGACTAATATCATATGAATCAACTTATCGAATCAACACTTGATCCGATAACCCGGCTATATCACATATAACCGAACGATATCACATATCGCGAGAATAGAATGTGGTATCACATACGCGCATTAATCTCGGTCCCGCTTATATCACATATGTGCTCCTAGTTCGTTTCGCATGAACCAGGAAACTTCTGTATAGGACTCTGAAGACTCGTCAATACGCCGGCAGTAGGTGATGATCATATAAAACACCCATAAGCCGCAAGCGGTCTGCTAAATGTAACAGCCACCCGGGTATTGAGCGATCAGAAGATTAACAAGCAAGCCTGCTCATACTCCTGCGAATCCAATCAGTAACACTACCATATAGTCTGGTCTCTTCGTCAGATATGTCGCATATCACAATCTGGGGGTGGTATAACGTCGGACCCCAATAGCCTGATAAGTCATGCCGATGCAAGGTCCATAACGGTTCGAGAAACTACTGATAACACTTACCAGTAGATCTCAGCAACTCGGGCCAGGGATTTCCTGTTATGGCCAATTGGGCATAGCGCAACATCAACTCTCTATACCGGGAGAGGCGAATCCCCTCCTATCGCTCATTGCCTCCATGTGACTCGGGACTGTACCCAAAAACCATCTTTTTGCACGATCTCTTGACCGTGGTATGGTGGAAATCAAAGCACAGTGGGAATCACACAAGACTCTATGATGATCTCGGGTCGACAGACTAACCTGTACCAGTGTCACCAGAGAACTGCTATCTGACGATAGGTATAATACCATCTAGGAGTTCTCGGCGAGTCCGTCCAGTGTACCCAGTCTCCACTGAGCACCCATATACCATCTCTGATGTCAAACATCAATGGATATGGGATCATCCATCGTCCATCACATGGGTCGAGAAGCGTATACGCTAGTCTACTCTGGAGTATCGATGCCCTGTCTCGATACTCCCACGACTAGGAATATTTAAAGGATGTACTTGCCGACTACCTATGCCCCACTAGTATGATCTGCATCATAATCCTGGTAGTCAAGTACTTATCCTAAGGGCTTTATCAACATATAATAAAGAGACAATAAGTGTACATGTTATGATAAAGTGCAACCGGATAGCATACTATCATGTCGAGCAAGAAAGTCCTCCCTATATATGTCCAAGCATCCACTACAATATACATCATATGTACAGTAATGGTCTCTAGGGCATACATATAACTAACACCAACAAGCAAGAACTTCACCGGGAGTGTAGCCCAAAACACCCTGAGAAACTACTGGAATACCTACCAGTAAATCTCGCTTGCCCTGGCCAGGGACTTTGTGTAATGGCTCTCCGAACATAGTACGATATCAACCCCCAATACCGGGAGAGACGAATCCTATCTAACTGCCATTGCCTCCAAATGCTTCAGGACTGCACCCAACTATTACCTGTTTGTATGACTCCTTTGAGCCGTGGTAGGGTATTAATCAAAGTACAGTGGGAACACACTCGAGGCGAAGTAGCAGTGTCAAGTCGACGGACTAAGCTGTACTCATGTCACCTGGGAACTACTACCCGACGATAGGTATAATACCAACCAACAGTTCCCGACGAGACTTGTCCAGTGTACTCATAACCTAACGAGTGTTGGATATAGTGCCCTCAGAGTCAATTATTGGATCACAGGCACGTGATTGCAATAATTGAAGGAGGATCTATGCCGGTAGGACAGTCTTACTCGAGATGATAGTATGCTATCTGGTTTATCTTTATCATCGTGTACTGCTTTAAGTGACCTTGCAGATCACTATTACACGTTGATGTAGCCCTTAGGATTCTTGTTTGACTGCCAGCAGTATGATGGCGACCATATACGTGGGAGCTGGGGGTCTATAAACACATCCTTAAAAGGTCCCTAGTCGAGGGAGTTTTCGAGACTGGGCATCGATACTCCGTTAGTAGACTAGTGTATACAGTCGAGACCCCGATGAGGGGCGGTGGCTGGTCTCACAAGCCATTGGTGTCAGTTGGTTCACCTAAGATGTATACAGGTGCTCATTGGGTTATAAGTACACCGGACAGGACTCGCCGGGAACATGCTAGTTGGTATTATACCTGACGTCAGATAGCAGTTCCCTGGTGACATGTGTACAGGTTAGTTCATGGACTTGAGATTGTCATTTGTCTCGTGTGAGTACCCACTATGTTTTAATTACTACCCTACCACGGCTCAAAGGAGTCGTGCAAACAGGTTTTAGTTGGGAACAGTCCCGAGCCACATGAAGGCAGTGAGCGGATCGGCAGGGGTTTCGTCTCTCCCGGTATTGGGGGTGAGATCGCGCTGTGTCTAGGAGGGCTATTACATGAAGTCCTTGGCCAAGGCAGGAGATTTACTGGTAGGTATTCCAGTAGTATCTCAGGGTGTTCTGAGCTACACTCCGACACGACTTGTACCGCTTTTGGGGGTCTGACTTTTACCAACCCCCTAGGCCCGACATGCGATGTGTTGGAGATAGTGCCCTCAGAGTCAATTATTAGGTCACAGGTACGTGATTGCAATGATTGATGGAGGACCTATCCCGGTAGGACAGTCTTACTCGAGATGATAGTATGCTATCTGGTTTATCTTTATCATCGTGTACTGTTTGAGGTGACCTTACAGGTCGCTATTACACGTTGGTAGAGCCCCTAGGATTCTTGCTTGACCACCAGCAGTATGAGGGCGATCATATAAGTGGGAGCTGGTAGTCTATAAGCAAATCCTTAATTGGTCCCTAGTCATGAGAGTTTCGAGACAGGGCATCGATACTCCAGAGTAGACTAGTGTATACAGTCGAGACCCCGACGAGGGGCGGTGGCCGGTCTCACAAGCCACTGGTGTCAGTTGGATTACCTAAGATGTATACAGGTGCTCATTGGGTTATGAGTACACCGGACAGGACTCGCCGGGAACATGCTAGTTGATCATATACCAGACGTCAGATGGCAGTTCCCTGGTGACATGTGTGCAGGTTAGTTCATCGACCTGGGGATCGTCATTTGTCTCGTGTGAGTTCCCACTGTACTTTGATTACTACCCTACCACGGCTCAAAGGAGTCGTGCAAACAGGTTTTAGTTGGGTACAGTCCCGAGCCACATGGAGGCAGTGAGCGTATCTTCAGGGGTTCGTCTCTCCCGGTATTGGAGGTGAGGTCGTGCTGTGTCTAGGAGAGCCATTACACGAAGCCCTCGGCCGAGGCAAGGAGATTTACTGGTAGGTATTCCAGTAGTATCTCAGGGTGTTCTGGGCTACACTCCGACACGACTTGTACCGCTTTTGGGGGTCTGACTTTTACCAACCCCCTAGGCCCGCCATGCGATGCTCATAGACGAACGGACCGGACTGTACGGATATTGTCACTGACAGGCTCAGTAGGGAGTCAGGCTGAGTTCGCTCACAGACGTCCCTTTTGGTCAATACCTGGTAGCCCGTTATGTATTGGCTTATACCTCTAACGTGCTAGTGGTTAAATCCACAACCAAGGTGTTGACGAGTCTTTAGAGTCCCCCACATTCAGTTACTCAGCTTTCGGGCGAAAGGTTGTAGAGGCCGTATGGAGATATGGCAGGGTCCGATCAGATACGTGCGGTATTGCACGAATCAGGATCGGACAGTTTGTACTATAGGCCGTATGGTTATATGGCAGGGTTCGATCAGATACGTGCGGTATTGCACGGATCAGGATCGAACGGATATTACTAGCCGGCTTTGGTATAAGCCGGATCCTAGTATAGTACAGTGTAGATTTTGTCTCATTGCATTTGTATTTCGGTCGAAATACAGATGCGGGTGTGTATGCACAGTATCGGGGTTTTCCTGTAATTTATTACGGGACCAGTTTTCTGGAGTTGCCAGTTTGCTTTCCGTTTCGGCCGATTTCCTTTGTTTCGTTCATTGGCCGAAGATTGGTGGAGGAGGGTTTATTTGCATTGTTGCAAATAGGCATTTGTGGAGGGGGTTCTTTGCATCTTGTTGCATCATGATGGCTTTCATGATGTGCACCATCATTGACTTGTTTTGACTCCATCATGACTTGACTTTTAAAGTCATGATTGTTGATGATGATGAGGGGTGAGGTTGGTTGTGTGTGGTTTTTGTTTTGGTGACCATGTTCTTTCATGATTACCATTCCTCTCTCTCTCTCTTGCATGATATGAGTATGGCTCCCATTATTTTTGTTCCTCTCTCCATTCTCACTCTCCTCTCTATTGTAGTGGCCGGCCTTAGCTCTTGGTGGCTGTCCAACATTTTTGAGTGTGGGATTTTGGTTCATTTCATGTTGCAAAATCCCACAAGATCAATCTCCAAAGCTCCAAGTATCATTCCTCCACCAAATGGCAATTCCACAACCCCAAAGTGAGACTTGAGGACTACATATTCTACAGCGAACCTTAGGCACGTCGACTAGCCAGCTTCGTGCCCGAGTTGCCTCGGCATTGAGGTGGGAGCCCGTAAAAGAAGTAGGCGATGTGGTGCACTTCCGGCGACAAGAAGGAGACGGGACATTCCGCAGGGGATCGGGACGATGATGAGAAGACCGGAGGACTTGGATCGTCGGTATATCTCTATTCCCATTCTTGTAGATAGCTAGGACTAATTAATGGTTCGATCCGGGTATTAGTGCGCGGCGGTTTGCCAGTTCAAGTAAAATTCAAGTTTATCACCGCTTCCGCATTTGGCCGTCGGATTAACGGCCGGGGCGCCGCCGTGCACTTACAGTGGTATCAGAGACTCGCCATTAACATAGTCTAGCTTGGTGTAATGTGTTTTTCTGTTTCGATCGATCGAATGTTCCAAAACTGCATTTTAGTTCGCATCAGTTTCTGTTGAAAATTTTTGGTCTCGAAAAATTTTTCAGGTGATTGCAGAATGATGTACAGAGTACCCTAAGACCACTGGAAAATTTTGGTTGCCTGAATCCTCCATACGACCGCGGAACCGCGGCCATAACCCCTTGTTGGCCGCGGTTCCGCCGCAGTTAGTTGGGTTCAGCTCACCAGCTTTTTCCAGAGGGCTTGTGGGCTTAAAATATGGGTTTTGGAATATTAATATTGGACCCAGTATTTCTGTGGGTGCTACACTATTGTTTGGGGGCCCACTTGTTAATTTTTGATCGATCGGATATTTTAAACACATTATTTCACAGTATTTACATTATATCTGCGGCCGTGAATGTCACTCGATCGGTAAATCCGGTCTAACTGCTATAGCCCGGTTAGACGGATTTGCGAACGTGATTTTCACGTTGATGTTCTATGTATTTGCTGTGATGTTGCGGATCGGTCGTGGGGATAGCCTGGATGCAATGCTAGTACAGTTGTGGTTGTATTATGTACATTTGATATTGCGGGGCGAGCGTCCGACATGTGGACTGCCGTCACTGCCTGATTGTATTATTCTTTTGGGGCACGACCTGGTTGCGGTCGATGTACCCGTTGTATGTATATTTTACTTTCTGTACTAGGCTTACCCCGCGGAAGGGTGCACGGATAGCCGGGTTCTAGAGGGCAACAAGCCCGCATCTCATGGCATTGGGACGGAGGGGGCTTCACTCTGGGATTGGCGGGCTATTCGCCGCACTCGTAGGGGGTACAGGTTGACCCAGGAGGGGTGCCCAAGTTACCGGATTCCGTGAGGTGCTGGGTGGTCCATTCACGGTGCTGAAGGGGGCTGCCTCGCTTCAGGTTTTGGCGGGTGACTTGCCGCGCCCGTAGGGGTCTAGGATTTCATTGCGCAGGCTATCCACACGACCAGGGGAACGTCGGGTTTCAGCGGCTCTGTGAAACCCGGGGATCCCAGATATCTGTATTGTTTCTGTGATGCTGTTCATTCTCTGTGATGTTGCATTTTATTCACGCCTTGAGCGAATATAATATATTGGTATATATATTAGTAGATGTTGTATATGTTTTGCATCCGCGCTAGTCCAGTCCCCGCTCTGTCGTTAGTTAGCTAACCTAACGGGTAATGACGGGACCCAGTGGCGAATGCGGATGGCATATACGTACATCGGTATATTTTCGTTCTTTTTGGTGTGATCAGTTGATGGGACTGCGTTGATTCGGATCAATGCAAGTTAAAAACAAACCTAATCTGATGTTGTTGGAACACTTTTCAAAAGGCTGTTATTGCAAGGACGTTCACTTTTGTTTTGCATCGTGATATTCATTTAGAATATCCTGCACCTCAGTCGACGAGGCAAGGGCCGAGATCCCTTCACCGGGAGTGACCCCTTGGACAATAAGTTTGCGTCAGGGCATTAACTTCACTATAGCCGATTACTTTTGCTTTGCATCGTGGTATTCAGTTGGAATATCCTGCACCTCATTCTACGGGGAAAGAGCCGAGATCCCTTCACCGGGAGTGACCTCTTTAGCAACGGTTTTCGTCACTATATTTTTAAAAGCTATCCGTTCCTTCAGCGATATCAAGTTCTTTACGTTAAAGGTTTTCGCCAGAAACCATTCGTAGCCCTCCGTCGTTTCAGACGGGTAGCACGTAGTATTCATGCTGTGTTTGTTGACCTTCGTCAAGGCATAGTGTATGGTAGCTGCTTGTTACCTTTCTGCTGCATAGATAGATGCGTTGGTTTGGGACAGTCGTATAGCCTTGTTGACCTTCGTCAAGGGCTTGTACGGGTGGATTCAAATTAACCTGGATAATGACGGGTAGAACTTGACATGTGACTTATGATTTGTTGACCTTCGCCAAGGTCATAAGAGCATGGGGCAGAAATCACATCGGGAGTTTCAAAGGAACTGAAACTTGCCAGATATGCGCATACCTTCTGGAGTGTGGTAGCGTGAGCGGATTCCGTCACGTTATCATGTGATGATAGTTGGATCCCGATTCCCACTGATGAGTTAGTTTACTCCTCGGGTGACCCCGACTAATTCTTCTTTCAGGTTTGGAGGAGAATTTGAGGTACAGTGGGAGGATTCCAGATTAGATAAATTGGTAACCATTCTAATCTAGGTTAGAGTGCACGCTGAGTGTTTCTTTTCTCTCTCTCTTTGGCAGCGACCATTGACCCGACCCTAAGACTATGACTCAGTGACCAAGTTGACCGAACCTTCTTTAACACTGGCTTTTGGATTGTCAGAGTTGCAAACCTCATTGCCACTCCTACTTTTACCCTTTTCTCCAGGACACCCCGTATTACTACGAACGTCCACTTCCATTGGACAAAACCATCGTATGGTTATATACGAACTCGAAGGGATTTATTCGAGGATGGTTTCCGGTTCTGGAGAAAACGGATAGGATTATTCAGTTGTCTTTTCCTTTTACCTTCTCTCAGGTTGCGAGTACTCCTTAGTTTAGGAGATAGTACACCTATTACGCAAATTGGATAGTCTTCTTCCAAACCTTAGGCTGGTGCCGACCGGTAAGGAATGAAGAAAACCAATTAGCCTAACGATGGTGTACAGAAGGTATTAAGTTCAGACAAAGAAAGGGATTAGTAAGAGGGCAAAGTAAATTGCAACAGATATTCACGACCAAACCAAATATTTCGTTTCCACTCCCACATCACCTTTGTATTTCTCCAGGACACTCCGTATCACTACGAAGATCCACAGTTTATTTGGATACTCCATCGTATGGTTATATACGAACTCGAATGGAACTTGTTCCAGTTCGGGGATGGATTCTGGTCCAGGAGAAATAGGAATAAGGTTTATTCGGTTGTCTTTTATCTTCACCCTCTCTCATTGCGAGTGTTCCTAGGATTGGGACAGTACACCCATTATGCTTATTGGATAGTCTTCTTCCAAACCATAGGCTGGTGCCGAACGGTAGGGAAGGAAGAAAACCATTTGGCCTAAAGGGGTGTATAGAAGTTAAAGACTAAAGACATATGAAGGGATTTGGAGAGGTGGCAAAGAACTATACGGTTACAGTCGTGAATCTGGAAGAGGAATTACTAGGAATACCGGGATACCCCATCGAAACATTTCAATGTTTCAGTTTCACTGTGTAATGTTAAAAGAAAACTGATTTCCCGATTAGATACTTACTCCAGGGTATGTATTTACCAGGTACGATTCTCACATCTGTATGGTTTTTCAGATGGTGAGTGGGAGTAAGTTATTGGGAATTGGGTGATCATCCTCATTATATCGGGATTCGTTGTAATCGGTGATATTTGAGGAAATCACCTGGGCTGTTTGCCGGTCGGCAAATATTTGGTTTTGAATATCCGCAGTTATGCACCAATTTCAAATTGATATATCTGTACGTCTATTTTCATAGAGTGAGATATACCTTTCTGAAATTATGTCTACGACATTTACCTATATCAGTGGATGGTTAGGCAAGGAGCATTAAACAGCGGTGTAATTCTTCTTAACCATAAGTACAGTTTTCAACCTACGACACACAGTGAATGAGTTATTAGACTCAAGGGACTTATACAGAGTATTGTATGTTGTCCAGGGTCCATCAGGACAGAGGGGTTGGTCCTCGTACTATATTCGGTTTACTTATGACTTCTCTAGTTTTTAGACAATTGTTTCGTGGAAACACAGGGTCCGAATTTGGAGAAGTTATAGGTATTTGAATAGAGTAGAGAACCAGGTGTAGCAAGTATCGGGATTCTTCAAAGTGATCGAAGATGTAGATACTTGTATATGGTATTCAGTTGATAGTAGTGATTAAGAGAACTTGCTTCTTTTTCAGGTTACTCATAATTGGAAGCATTCCTAAGTTGAGTAACGCTGATCGGCCTCCTTCCATTTAGTTGACATGCACCGGAGACAGTTGCATGATTTGAATCTGGTTCAATTAAATCAGTGCCTCTGGTCCTATATGGGATATAGAACAGTTCATATCTTAACGATGTTAAGGTACGGGGAGTTGTCCGGCTTATGCTTAAAACCAGACACTGGACAACTCAACGCACGTTTCTGTAATGGCTGTTTGTGGGTTGACCCAGGCTATGACGCGGGTTGATTTTCTACCATCTGGATGAACAATAGCAATATTGTTCTACACTCGCCACAGTTTTAATAAAAATGGATTTTTTCAGAAAACCGTAGTGGGAGTATGGTAGAACTGGAAGTGATTCCAGAACCACAAACGATTACTGAAGATTTGATAAGGAACCTAAAGATTCAATCTGGATTGACATTCCATTGGCCACTCCGCGGATACGGTGGGTAACCTCAGGCACCCGAGAGATACTCCGGTAGCCTCAAGGACGGTGGCAGGGAGGTTCTTGTTTACCCACACTTGCCATTGCTGTTGTTCCAGACTGTGAGACCCGGCAGGAGGATGAGTATAGCGTCGTTCTAAACTTGCTTTAGAAGTGTACGTCTATATGACTCTGCCAGAGGGTTGTCGTAGTCAGTGGGAGCAGCGGAAGCATTAGTGGACAGGTAGCTTATGTCTATTTATAAACTAAAGCAGATGTAGCGGAGATAGATCATCTACTTCTGACGTGACAGTCATGGGTTTGACTTCATCAGAATAGGGGATGGATCTGTTGAGAAGGTAGTAGGGTGTGATATCCTGGTATTTGGATGACATACACAAAGTAGGAAAGGAAACTCCTATACTACGATCGGTTATACTTTGGTCGTCACACAGTGGTTTCTCCACAAAGGAAATGGATTTTATATCAGACATACTGGTTACTAGATCTATGGTTTTAGATCTAGATTTGGGTGGTTTCCCAATCAGGGTACTTTGACGGCATTCTAAGAGTATTTAGAATGGACGACTCCTGGCACGGTAGTGTACCTGCAGGTGATGGAGTCACCCTCTCTAAAGCTGTCTTACAGACTAAAGGGGAGAGGGATGTGCATGATTGGCAGATCACTTGCTCAGGCAATTGAGTCAATCATGAGATGTCAAGTACCACACCAGATGTTGTTCTTGCACTAGATGCAATAAGTTGACATTAATCCAATCCTGGAGAAACAGTCGGAAGCAGTTTTAGAACATAAGTGGATGTTCTAGGGATATGATAACGACTGCCTCATTCGGGAGACAGTTATCATTCCAGGCTTCCAAGGTGACATGGACGACAAGGAGGTTGTCAGAGTTATAGTTCTCCTTCTGACGAAGGGCAGTATTTTGGATAGGTGGTCCAAGGCAATACTGAGGGTGGCATGGCGCAGGATACTGATTAAGTTCAGTTGACGATACAGTCTAAGAAGTTTGGATTTGGAGTTCATTTATGAGCTATGTCCCATCAGACATCCAGACACATTCTAAGACAGGTATTTCTCATTTCGGGAGATGGGTTTTCTCCGCGAACATAAGATATAGAGAGACATAGAAAGATACAACAAAGCGGATCCACTCACTAAGGCTATTCCTCGAACGCAATAGTTTTGCAAACGAGCTTTGTGAGACTGACTAGTACAGGAGTTGGGTGTTCGGTATCACACGGGCTGTGAGTATGCGACATCGCAATAATTAGCCTTGAGTGCAAGTGGGAGATTGTTGGAGATAGTGCCCTCAGAGTCAATTATTAGGTCACAGGTACGTGATTGCAATGATTGATGGAGGACCTATCCCGGTAGGACAGTCTTACTCGAGATGATAGTATGCTATCTGGTTTATCTTTATCATCGTGTACTGTTTGAGGTGACCTTACAGGTCGCTATTACACGTTGGTAGAGCCCCTAGGATTCTTGCTTGACCACCAGCAGTATGAGGGCGATCATATAAGTGGGAGCTGGTAGTCTATAAGCAAATCCTTAATTGGTCCCTAGTCGTGAGAGTTTCGAGACAGGGCATCGATACTCCAGAGTAGACTAGTGTATACAGTCGAGACCCCGACGAGGGGCGGTGGCCGGTCTCACAAGCCACTGGTGTCAGTTGGATCACCTAAGATGTATACAGGTGCTCATTGGGTTATGAGTACACCGGACAGGACTCGCCGGGAACATGCTAGTTGGTCATATACCAGACGTCAGATGGCAGTTCCCTGGTGACATGTGTGCAGGTTAGTTCATCGACCTGGGGATCGTCATTTGTCTCGTGTGAGTTCCCACTGTACTTTGATTACTACCCTACCACGGCTCAAAGGAGTCGTGCAAACAGGTTTTAGTTGGGTACAGTCCCGAGCCACATGGAGGCAGTGAGCGTATCTTCAGGGGTTCGTCTCTCCCGGTATTGGGGGTGAGGTCGTGCTGTGTCTAGGAGAGCCATTACACGAAGCCCTCGGCCGAGGCAAGGAGATTTACTGGTAGGTATTCCAGTAGTATCTCAGGGTGTTCTGGGCTACACTCCGACACGACTTGTACCGATTTTGGGGGTCTGACTTTTACCAACCCCCTAGGCCCGCCATGCGATGCTCATAGACGAACGGACCGGACTGTACGGATATTGTCACTGACAGGCTCAGTAGGGAGTCAGGCTGAGTTCGCTCACAGACGTCCCTTTTGGTCAATACCTGGTAGCCCGTTATGTATTGGCTTATACCTCTAACGTGCTAGTGGTTAAATCCACAACCAAGGTGTTGACGAGTCTTTAGAGTCCCCCACATTCAGTTACTCAGCTTTCGGGCGAAAGGTTGTAGAGTCCGTATGGAGATATGGCAGGGTCCGATCAGATACGTGCGGTATTGCACGAATCAGGATCGGACAGTTTGTACTATAGGCCGTATGGTTATATGGCAGGGTTCGATCAAATACGTGCGGTATTGCACGGATCAGGATCGAACGGATATTACTAGCCGGCTTTGGTATAAGCCGGATCCTAGTATAGTACAGTGTAGATTTTGTCTCATTGCATTTGTATTTCGGTCGAAATACAGATGCGGGTGTGTATGCACAGTATCGGGGTTTTCCTGTAATTTATTACGGGACCAGTTTTCTGGAGTTGCCAGTTTGCTTTCCGTTTCGGCGCGATTTCCTTTGTTTCGTTCATTGGCCGAAGATTGGTGGAGGAGGGTTTATTTGCATTGTTGCAAATAGGCATTTATGGAGGGGGTTCTTTGCATCTTGTTGCATCATGATGGCTTTCATGATGTGCACCATCATTGACTTGTTTTGACTCCATCATGACTTGACTTTTAAAGTCATGATTGTTGATGATGATGAGGGGTGAGGTTGGTTGTGTGTGGTTTTTGTTTTGGTGACCATGTTCTTTCATGATTACCATTCCTCTCTCTCTCTCTTGCATGATATGAGTATGGCTCCCATTATTTTTGTTCCTCTCTCCATTCTCACTCTCCTCTCTATTGTAGTGGCCGGCCTTAGCTCTTGGTGGCTGTCCAACATTTTTGAGTGTGGGATTTTGGTTCATTTCATGTTGCAAAATCCCACAAGATCAATCTCCAAAGCTCCAAGTATTATTCCTCCACCAAATGGCAATTCCACAACCCCAAAGTGAGACTTGAGGACTACATATTCTACAGCGAACCTTGGGCACGTCGACTAGCCAGCTTCGTGCCCGAGTTGCCTCGGCATTGAGGTGGGTGCCCGTAAAAGAAGTAGGCGATGTGGTGCACTTCCGGCGACAAGAAGGAGACGGGACATTCCGCAGGAGATCGGGACGATAATGAGAAGACCGGAGGACTTGGATCGTCGGTATATCTCTATTCCCATTCTTGTAGATAGCTAGGACTAATTAATGGTTCGATCCGGGTATTAGTGCGCGGCGGTTTGCCAGTTCAAGTAAAATTCAAGTTTATCACCGCTTCCGCATTTGGCCGTCGGATTGACGGCCGGGGCGCTGCCGTGCACTTACACGATGCTCATAGACAAACGGACCAGACTGTATGGATATTGTCACTGACAGGCTCAGTAGGGTGTCAAGATGAGTTCGCTCATCGACCTCCCTTTTGGTCAATACCTGGTAGCCCGTTACGTACGGCTAGTACCACTGACGTGCTAGTGGTTAAATCCACAGCCAAAGTATTGACGAGTCTTTAGAGTCCCCCACAGACAGTTTCTCAAGTTTCGGGCGAAACGTTGTAGAGGCCGTATGATATATGGCAGGGTTCGATCATATACGTGCAGTAGTGCACGGATCATGATCAGACGGATCATACTAGTGGGCTTTGGTTTAAGACGAATCCTAGTATTAGATTTGTTGGATTACTTTAGTCTCATCGCATTCGCATTCAGTCGGAATGCGGATGCAGCTATGTATATACAGGTGAGGGGTATCCTTGTGATACGTCACGAATTTACTTTAGATGTTACCGTATCTTTTTATTGTTGTAAACATTTGGGTTAATATTTCCAAATGGAAATAATGAGCTAAAAGTCATGATTAGGAGCATTAATTATGACACATGCACAAGTGGTGACTCATGGTCTCTTTCTTTGTGCATGTGTCACATTATTTGATTGATTTGTGAGTTGAAATGAGAAAGAGAGAGAGAAGGGAAGCCATAGTGAGGGGTTGGCCCTTGTATTATTCTTAATCTCTCACTCTCATTTTGATCATACAACATAAGAAAGAAAAGGCTCCTCTTCTTCTTCTTGCTCTAACTCACCATTTCCATTAATGGCTTCATCTTCAACCTCCATCCATACACTCTCATGTATTGAGAATCAATGGATGCAAGAGATAAAGTGATCACACACATTCTCTACATCACCTTGGACACGTCGGCTAGCAAACTTCGTGTCCGAGTTGCTTCGGACGAAGCGGGAGCCCATAAAAGAATTCGAAGATGTGGTGCCCTTTCCGACGAGAAGACCGGAGATCGGAGATGCCGTGAGGAGCGAGAGATGGTGGCTAAAGACTGAAGGACACGGATCGATCGATATAGCCTTTCTAACCTTTCTCTAGTTTGCTAGTTATAGGTTAATGGTTCGATCCGGGATTAAAGTCTGCAATAGCGCCGGTTTCAAGTTTTGAAAAAGTTTTCGTTTCCGCATTTTGGCCTCGGACAGACGGCCGGGGCGCTGCCGTAGACTTACATGGTATCAGAGCCACGCCATTAACCTTTACTAGCTTGCTCTAACGTGTTTAAAATATCGATCGAACCAAATTTCCGAAACCGCAATTTCAAAAATGAAGTTTCTGTCGAATTTTTTTTGTAGTCGAAAAATTATTTTTAGTATTGCAGAAAACCAGGCAGGCTTTTTTAAGAAATCTGAGAAAATTTGGTAGTATGATACTACAGTAGCGCCGCGGAACCACGGCCATACCCATGTTTTGGCCGCGGTTCCGCCGCCACTTTGTAGCTTCACTGCACCAAATTTTCTACAGTGGTCTCTGGGTTAGAATTGGGGTTTCTGGTATTTTTAGTTTTGGCCCAGATTATTTTGAGTGCTGGATTTGTGCTTGGGGCCCACTTCAGGAAGTTTTGTCGATCGAAAATTTTAAATATGTTAGTTCACAGTGCTTACTTTATATCTGCGACCGTGAATGTCATTCGAGCGGTAAATCTTATCTAATTGCTATAGCTCTTTTAGATGGATTTGCGAACGTAACATTCACGTTGATGTTCTGTGTTGTGCTGTGATGTTGCGGATTTATCGTGGTGGATAGCCTGGAGCGATGGTAGTACAGTTTGGCATTATTTGTACATTTAATATTGCGGGGCGAGCGTCCGACATGTGGACTGCCGTCACTGCCTATTTGTATATTATTCTTTTGGGGCACGACCGGACTTAGGTCGATGTACCCGTTGTATATTTTACTTTCTGTACTAGGATTACCCCGTGGTGGGGTGCACGGATAGCCGGATTCTAGAGGGCAACGAGCCCACATCTCATGGCTTTGAGACGGAGGGGGCTTTACTCTAGAATTGGCCGGCTATTCGCCGCACTCGTAGGGGGTATAGGTTGACCCAAGAAGGGGAGCTCAAGTTTCCGGATTCCGTGAAGTGCTGGGTAGTCCATTCATTTTGTTGAAGGGGGCTGTCTCGCTTCAGGTTTTGGCGGGTAACTTGTCGCACCCATAGGAGTCTAGGATTTCATTGCACAGGCTATCCACATGACCAGGGGAACGTCGGGTTTCAGTTGGGGCTCAAAGGAAACCGAGGGATCCCAGATTATCTGTATTGTTCTGTGATGCTTATTACATTTTTGTGATGTTGCATTTTATCACGCCTTGAGCGATTATTATATATTGATATATATACTAGTAGATGTTGTATATGTTTTACACCCGCGCTGGTCCAGTCCCCGCTCTGTCGTTAGTTAAGTAACCTAACGGGTGATGACGGGACCCAGTGGCGAATGCGAAAGGCATATACGTACATCGTATTTTCGTATTTTTGTGGTGTGATTAATTGATGGGACTGCATTGATTCGGATCAATGCAAGTAAACAAACCTATTCTGATGTTGTTGGAACATTTTTCAAAAAGCTGTTATTGCAAGGACGTTTTCTTTTATTTCGCATAGTGGTATTCGGTTAGGAATATCCAGCATCTCAGTCGACGAGGCAAGGGCCGAGATCCCTTCACCGGGAGTGACCCCTTGGACAGAAGTTTGCGTAAGGGTAATAACTTCACTATAGCCGATTGCCTTTTTGCTTTGCATCGTGGTATTCAGTTGAAATATCCCGCACCTCATTCTAAGGGGAAAGAGCCGAGATCCCTTCACCAGGAGTGACCTCTTTAGCAAAGGTTTTCGCCACTATATTTTTATAAAAAGCTATCTGGTTCCTTCAACGATATCAAGTTCATTACGTTAAAGGTTTTTCACCAAAAACCATTCGTAGCCCTCCGTCATTTCAGACGGATAGCACTTAGTATTCATGCTATGTTTGTTGGCCTTAGTCAAGGCATGGTGTATGGTAGCTATTTGTTACTTTTCTACTGCATAGATAGATGCGTTGGTTTGGGACAGTCGTACTGCCTTGTTGACCCTAGTCAAGGGCTTGTATGGGTGGGTTCAAATTAATCTGGACAATGACGGGTAGAATTTGACATGTGACTTATGATTTGTTGGCCTTAGTCAAGATCATAAGAGCATGGGGTAAAAATCACATCGGGGGTTTCTAAAGAAACTGAAACTTGCCAGATATGCGCATACCTTCTGGAGTGTGATAACGTGAGTGGATTCCATCACATTATCATGCGATGCTAGTTGGATCCCGATTCCCACTGATGAGTTGGTTTACTCCTCGAGTGATCCCGACTAATTCTTCTTTCAGGTTTGGAGGAGAATTTGAGGTTACAATGGGAGGTTTCCTGATTAGATAAATTGATAACCATTCTGATCTAGCTTAGAGTGCACGCTGAGTGTTTCTTTTTTCTCTCTCTTTAGCAGCTACCATGGCCCGACCCTTGACTATGACTCAGTGACCAAATTAACTGAACCTTCTTAAAACATTGGCTTTTGGATTGTCGGAATTGCATACCTCATTACCACTCCTACTTTTACCCTTTTCTCCAGAACACCCCGTATTACTATGAATATCCACTTCCATTGGATAAAACCATCGTATGGTTATATACGAACTTGAAGGAACTTGTTCCAGATTCGGGGATAGTTTCCGGTTCTGGAGAAAATGAATAGGACTATTCGGTTGTCTTTTCCTTTTACCTTCTCTCAGGTTGTGAGTGTTCCTTGGATTACGACGGTACACCTATTATGCTAATTGGATAGTCTTCTTCCAAACCATAGGCAGGTGCCGAACGGTGGGAAATGAAGAAAACCAATTGTAACACCCGAGTTCATTTATACCAATTCCAGTTCTCGTATTTCTTTATTCGTGATATTCTTGATTTAACATATGGTGAGTGCGAATGGTATTTTACACTTTACATTACATTCGCCCCGACCCGCTTACTTGAACATGTTTGATTCTTATCTATAGATTACCTTGACTTGTTGCATGGACACGTGCATCTCATGTTTAGTACATACTGGTCTTTTATCTAATATCGCATCTTTTATCATATAACATTTTAGGTCCTGTAAAATAAATTAAAATTGCATTTCATAGCCTGCATAATACCCCTAATATCGTGGTAGCATCCGCGCATCTTGTTCTCGTCCCGTTCAGTGAAACGGACGTGTTTGGATGGCTACGCGCACGTACGTGCATCCGTTCTTGGGGATATGCTTTTTCGTTACATTAGGCTTCATTTTGAAATTTTGAAGTCGCATATATTTTTCATATTTTAGATCTGAATTTTTAGACCCGAACCGGGCATATTTTGGAGTAAGTTTGTATTTGTCAAAATCTCAAAATAGACTAATATTATAATATTATAATCTTTATTTACTTCTAAAGTTTCATTAACTAAAAAAATATTTTTTTTTAACTAGAAATCTAATCTCTCTGTCTCTCCCTCTCTCCGTTTCTCTCTCTCTCTCTCTCAGTCTCTCTCTCCTGACTCTCTCCCTCTCTCTCTCCGTTTCTCTCTTTCTCTCTCCTGACTCTCTCTCTCTCCTATGACGCTCTCTCTCTCCTGACTCTCTCTCTCCGTCTCTCTCTCTCTCTCCCTGTCTCTCTCTTCTCTCTCTCGTTCTCTATTTGTTTTTTTATATAACGTTTTATTTCAAAAACCCTATACCAAACCCATATCTTCTCTTCTCAAAAATCTTTCTTCCTCCTTTCTCCTCTAAACCCGAGACACCCGTCGTCATCGTCCCTTGCCGACTTCCCTGGTATATCAGGGCACATATCCACTGTAAGATCTTTCCTCCTTCTCCCTTTCCAAAGTTTTTCTTTTAATTAAATGTTCACTGTTCTTTTGTTCGCCGGAATCCGGCCGCGCCGTCGACGATCCCGACGACCCAGCAAGCATCTTTGACCCGTGATCCCGTTGTGCGTTGTCTGGATTCGTTTCGTGTACCGTACGCGCGTCGCTACTTTTCCCGCCAACGTGTGACGTTCCGTATACCCGTATCGCGATCTGTCAAGGCAAGTAAAACTTGCTACATGCTATTTATATTATATTATACTTATTCAACTGCATATTGAATCTGTAGATTGAATCTAATGCCACATGTTACCTTTTAACATTCGATGTTCCATATATCATTTTAGACCTAGAACGTGCAACATATCATGTTGCATTTTAGTACACATGCATTATCATGGTAAAGTGATGTTACAGAGGCATAAGGTTATATCTCAGGATTTATAGTTTGAATCCATCCACAAACTTCCTTTTAATCATATCTAAGACCTGCAGGCTTTTTTTGCGGGTGGGTTTTGTACCCATTTGTGATTGTGAATGATATAAAACTTGGTTAGCTTGTGCCTTTTGGGTCAAGATAGCGTAGACTTCCATTAAATGCTAGGTGGTCCTCTTAGGTCTTTCTAGTATATATCTACCTATCTATTTACGTACACAATTGTTTTTCATGTGCTCTGTATGTGAATTTAAAATAATTCCGAAATATGAATAGGACTTATATGTTGCCTTCTTCACGCAATTTACTTTTACTTGAAGAGTGTCACTCACCACAACCATCACCCATGTCCATATTTAAATCACATAATAATTATTTGCATAGGCTATAGTACCCCTTATTTAGTTTATACCCTATCGAACACTGTTTGCATACATCTAGCCTAATATCTGTTCATTTGCATCCCTAGATCATTTAATACATATTAATGAGATTTTAACATTCCATGCTTGGTAAATTGTAGTTTAATTAGTATTGGAACTTTAACTTTAACCCTAATCATAACTGTGCATCTATATGCCTTAATCTGTACCTGATTGCATATCACATTATAATATTCCATTTTATTGTTCCATTAGTACTCATGCTGGTTTTGTATACCCATGCTTATGCTAGTTTGATTATGAGCACCCACATGACATCTTGTACACCCTGACATGACTTGTTACACCCATTACTTGACATGACGTGGTACCATGCAATTCCTGACATGACATGACACCTGTATACATTACCTGGCTTGACCTGATATACCATGGTTTTACCTGTTACCTGATCTTGTGTCTAATGCCAACAAACCTGACCTGTTGTCCTTACGGACCGTTCCTGTTGTCTATCCAGACAAACATGTACCTGCCTGATCCTGTGTTGGCATTAGCTCTAGATTATTTAATACATGACTTGAACACGTATAACTTAGGGTATGGGGAAATCAATGATGAAACCTGACTTGTAACTCGACATTTCACTACCTTTATTGATCAGTTTTAGAGGCTAGGTCGGCCTTGGGATGATGCTGCTGACATCATCCATCGTTATCCACTACCTTTTAGAGGCTAGGCCAGCCTTGGGATGATGCTACTGACACCATTCATCATTACCCCTTTTCCTTTTAGTACCTAGCGGCATGTCTCGGTTTCAGCCCGAGAATCTTCACCGTGATCCCGGGCACACACGGGATACTATTGAGTTACATCGATGATTCATCAAATTGATTTCAAAGACTTGAGAGTATTTAACCCAATAGACCAGTTTAGATTACTCACTACACACTACCTTTCACTGCCCTGATTTATATTGCTGTTACACTTGCTTTACCTTTTATGATCATTCTTGCATGTCTTGCTACCCTGTTTATATATTATTGCTTGATGTTATGACGCGCTGACGTCTGGGTTTTGCATGGCCCAGATTCTCTACCTTTGTTGCAGACTGATCAGGAGTATTGCCGCTGTTAGACCGAGCGGTAGGGATCCTGTTGGTATCCAGTCTTACTTTCCAGGTGTTTATTTGATCTTTTGCTTCCGCATACTATATTATTTCTTGACTTTTTTACTCTGGCTTATGGACATGTACTAGATAGTTAGTTTACTTTCCTGTTCTTGATATCTCTACAGCCGTAATGTGACTGTGGAAGGATTTTTCCTATCCACAGGTAGTATGGTTGGCTATGTCACGTGCCCAACTTAGCGTACTCTGGGAAGCGGGGCGTGACATGGTTCTTTTGGTATCAGAGCCATAGGATATAGGTTAATCGAGTTTGATTCTTTTGTAGTTGGGTATTGGACCCAATACACGAATCAGAATACTCATGATTAGGAACATGTCCTGCCACCTTGTTATCGTGATTCTTGAATCATATCTTTCTTTTATCCTTCGTCTTGACGATATGCAAACAACTTTGCATCTCGGCTTGAAACCTTTTTGGTTCTCTATTGTTTCTCCCTGTTCTTTGATTCTGATACTAGGATTTGGACGACTTGAGTGGAGTTATGTAATTGTACCCATGAACTGCAGCATGGTTACAATGCGGTACTCTATTTAAGTAACTTGGAGTTCTGGTCTTGATTCATTTCCTTGCCCCATGGTCGTTAAATTGTTTTGCTTCTCTTGCTTACCAGTTATTGTTTCATCGCCAGCTTGAATCATGTTTACCGTGCTTAACCCTCTTCAGTATCTTGACTTCGGATGAAGTCATCTCGGTATCTTACTTGTTCTTGTTTTCCCCGCATTAGGATTATTCAATTCTGGTGCATCCCTTTGTTTGTTTTTGTCTTGGGAATGGATTTTCGCGGCACTTTCCATGCTCATATTGATTGTAAGGAAAGGAAAGTGATTCTCCAGATTCCCGGACATCCGGAGCTTGTTTTGCTGGAGGAAGCAGTTCTGTCGGGCCAGTCGAGTTTAGGGCTAGGCCGACAAACAATGTTCTTTCGTCGATGGAAGTTGATAAGGAGGAAGCGCTAGCTGTAGTTAGAAAGTTCATGGATGTGTTCGAGAACATCTCGGGTTTACCGCCAAAACGAGATATGGAGTCCGCGATTGATCTTGTTCCTAGTGCAGCGCCAATCTCAAAGGCGTACTATCCAATGGCACCAGTGGAGTTGGAAGAAATCAAGAAGCAAGTTACTGAATTACTTGAGAATGGTTGAATTCGCAGCAGTAACTCACCTTGGGGAGCTCCAGTTCTTCTAGTAAAGAAGATGATGTCACAAGGAGGATGTGCATCGATTATCGAGAATTAAACCGGATGACTATTAAGAACAAGTACCCGATCCCTTGCATTGGCGAATTGTTCGGGCTGCTTAGTGGCGCGAGGGTATTCTCGAAGCTGGATTTACGATCCGGATATCATCAGGTCCGAGTTAAATCAGAGGATATTTGCAAGACTGCGTTCAGAACTCGGTATGGACATTACGAGTATTTGGTGATGCCCTTCGGAGTAACGAATGCGCCGGCAATATTTATGGACTTGATGAACCGAATCTTTCACCGTTCTTGGACCAGTTTATAGCGGTGTTCATCGATGATATTCTGGTCTACTCAGGGAGCAAGGAAGAGCATGTAGAACACTTGAAGATTGCACTGCAGACATTGAGGCAAGGAAATTGTATGCAAAGATGAGTAAGTGTGAGTTTTGGCTTGAAGAAGTGAATTTTGGGGCACGTTGTGGCTGGAGATGGAATCGCCGTTGATCCGAAAGATTACAGCAGTTCGAGATTGGCTGATTCCGAAGAATGTTGCGAAGATAAGAAGCTTCTTGGACTGGCCGGGTATTATAGAAGGTTCGTGGAGAATTTTTTTCTCGTTTGGATGAGCCTTTGACCAAGCTTACGCGCAAGAAGGTACCATTTGTGTGGACGGATAGGCGTGCGTCAGCTTTTGAGGCGCTAAAGCAAAATTTGATAACCGCTCCTATTCTGACCGTGCCAGACAATTCCGGAGAATTAGTGATTCACAGCGACGCACCTGAGAAAGGATTGGGATGTGTTTTGATGCAGCATGGGAAGGTTACAACTTACGCATCGAGACAGTTGAAGACCCATGAGGAGAATTACCCAACTTATGACTTGGAGTTAGCAGCTGTGATTTTCGCTTTGAAGATTTGGAGACACTACTTATTGGGAAAAAGGGTCGAAGTATTTACCGATCACAAAAGCCTGGAGTATGTGTTCACACAGAAGGAGCTTAATATGAGGCAGCATAGATGGTTGGAGCTGATGGCTGACTACGATCTTAATCTTGAATACCGTCCGGGGAAAGTTAGTGTTGTGCCGGATGCGCTTAGTCGGTTGCCAGCAATTCAGATGTTGACTACACAGAAGGAGCTTATAGAAGATTTTCGGAGATTCGAGTTGGAGTTCGTGCTACCGTGTTCTTCAAGACAGTTGATGCAGCTACAACTACAGTCGTCGTTGATCGAGAATAGTAAAGCAGAGCTGTCGCAGGACCCTAGATTGCAAAAGTTTCGAGAACAGGTTGAAGCTGGACTTCGAACAGACTTACTGATCCTTGAAGATGGTTCGTTGCGTTATGGTTGCCGTTTGTGTGTGCCAAAAGGAGACATTCGCGAAGGACTTATGAAGGGGGCGCACAGCTCAGCATATTCCGTACATCCAGTGGCACGAAGATGTATCGAGATATATGACAGCATTTCTGGTGGGAAGGTATGAAACGGGAGATGGCCCGCTTTGTAGTAAAGTGCTTGGTGTGTCAGCAAGTTAAGGCTGAGCATCAAAGGGTTGCTGGTTTATTGCAACCACTTCCGATTCCTCAATGGAAGTGGGAACATATAACCATGGATTTCGTGACGGCTCGACAGAGGAGTCCAAAAAGGCAACAATGCAGTTTGGGTGATTGTTGATCGATTGACCAGGGCAGCTCATTTCATCCCATTTCGAGTTGGTCAATCAATAGAAGTTTTGACAGAACGGCACATACAGAAGATTGTAAGATTTCATGGAGTACCGGTGAGCATCGTGTCCGACCGTGACACCCGCTTTTATCCTACTTTTGGAGGGGCTTACAGGAAAGTTTGGGGACTCGATTGAATTTTAGCACAGCCTATTATCCTCAGACAGATGGCCAGTCGGAGAGAACGATCCAAACTCTTGAAGACATGTTGAGAGCTTGCATGTTAGACTTCAAAGGTTCATGGGAGGATCATCTACATTTGGTGGAGTTTTCGTACAACAACAGTTTTCAGGAGACTATTCAAATGGCTCCATTCGAGGCTTTATATGGTCGCAAGTGTCGTTCACCTGTTTGGTGAGACGATGTCGATGAACGAAAATTGTTGAGACCAGATTTGGTTGTGCAGACAGTTGAGAAGATTATTACTATCCGGAATTTTATGAAAGTAGCACAAGACCGACAGAAGAGTTGGTCAGATACATCGAGAAGACCTCTAGAGTTCGCTGTTGGTGATCTTGTATTCTTGAAAATATCACCGACTAGAGTAGTGATTTGTTTTGGGAGTCGAGGCAAGCTTAGCTCTCGATTCGTTGGGCCTTTCGATATTATTGAGCGTGTTGGAAAAGTGGCGTATCGTTTGGCGTTACCGCAATCTTTGGAGAATGTTCATGATGTGTTTCACGTATCTCAACTCCGTAAGTATGTTCGAGATGAAACACATGTGTTGGATCATTCGGAGCTGACTGTACGAGAAGACTTGACTTTTGAGGAGCGACCGATTGCGATTGTGGATCGAAGGGAAAAGATTCTTAAGAACAAGGTTATCCCTCTTGTACTTGTTTCTTGGGGAAATCACTCGCATGAAGGATCAACTTGGGGACGAGAAGATGAAATCCGGCAGAGGTTTCCACATCTATTCTTGTAGTGTGTTGATTGTTTATCCTTCCTTGTTCTTGGAATTTCGAGGGCGAAATTCTTTTGTAGTTGGGTATAATGTAACACCCGAGTTCATTTATACCAATTCCAGTTCTCGTATTTCTTTATTCGTGATACTCTTGATTTAACGTATGGTGGGTGCGAATGGTATTTTAGGTCTTGTAAAATAAATTAAAATTGCATTTCATAGCCTGCATGATACCCCTAACCCCGTGGTAGCATCCGCGCATCTTGTTCTCGTCCCATTTAGTGAAACAGACGTGTTTGGATGGCTACGCGCACGTACGTGCATCCGTTCTTGGGGATATGCTTTTTCGTTACCTTAGACTTCATTTTGAAATTTTGAAGTCGCGTATATTTTTCATATTTTAGATCTGAATTTTTAGACCCGAACCGGGCATGTTTTGGAGTAAGTTTGTATTTACCAAAATCTCAAAACGGACTAATATTATAATATTATAATCTTTATTTACTTCTAAAGTTTCATTAACTAAAAAAATATATTTTTTTAACTAAAATTATAATCTCTATGTCTCTCTCTCTCTCTCCTGGCTCTCTCTCTCTCCCCTGACGCTCTCTCTCCGTCTCTCTCTCTCTCCTGACTCTCTCTCTCTCCCCCTGTCTCTCTCTTTTCTCTCTCGTTCTCTATTTGTTTTTTTATATAACGTTTTATTCCAAAAACCCTATACCAAACCCATATCTTCTCTTCTCAAAAATCTTTCTTCCTCCTTTCTCCTCTAAACCCGAGACACCCGTCGTCATCGCCCCTTGCCGACTTCCCTGGTATATCAGGGCACCTATCCACTGTAAGATCTTTCCTCCTTCTCCCTTTCTAAAGTTTTTCTTTTAATTAAATGTTCACTGTTCTTTTGTTCGCCGGAATCCGGCCGCGCCGTCGACGATCCCAACGACCCAGCAAGCATCTTTGACCCGTAATCCCGTTGTGCGTTGTCTGGATTCGTTTCGTGTACCGTGCGCGCGTCGCGACTTTTTCCGCCGATGTGTGACGTTCTGTATACCCGTATCGTGATCTGTCAAGGCAAGTAAAACTTACTACATGCTATTTATATTATATTATACTTATTCAACTGCATATTGAATCTGTAGATTGAATCTAATGCCACATGTTACCTTTTAACATTCGATGTTCCATATATCATTTTAGACCTAGAACGTGCAACATATCATGTTGCATTTTAGTACCCATGCATTATCATGGTAAAGTGATGTTACAGAGGCATAAAGTTATATCTCAGGATTTATAGTTTGAATCCGTCCACAAACTTCCTTTTAATCATATCTAAGACCTATAGGCTTTTTTTGCGGGTGGGTTTTGTGCCTATTTGTGATTGTGAATGATATAAAACTTGGTTAGCTTGTGCCTTTTGGGTCAAGATAGCGTGGACTTCCATTAAATGCTAGGTGGTCCTCTTAGGTCTTTCTAGTATATATCTACTTATCTATTTACGTACACAATTGTTTTTCATGTGCTCTGTATGTGAATTTAAAATAATTCCGAAATACGAATAGGACTTATATGTTGCCTTCTTCACGCAATTTACTTTTACTTGAAGAGTGTCACTCACCACAACCATCACCCATGTCCATATTTAAATCACATAATAATTATTCGCATAGGCTATAGTACCCCTTATTTAGTTTATACCCTATCGAACACTGTTTGCATACATCTAGCCTAATATCTATTCATTTGCATCCCTAGATCATTTAATACATATTAATGAGATTTTAACATTCCATGCTTGGTAAATTGTAGTTTAATTAGTATTGGAACTTTAACTTTAACCCTAATCATAACTGTGCATCTATATGCCTTAATCTGTACATGATTGCATATCACATTACAATATTCCATTTTATTGTTCCATTAGTACTCATGCTGGTTTTGTATACCCATGCTTATGCTAGTTTGATTATGAGCACCCACATGACATCTTGTACACCCTGACATAACTTGTTACACCCATTACTTGACACGACATGGTACCGTGCAATTCCTGACATGACATGACACCTGTATAAATTACCTGGCTTGACCTGATGTACCATGGTTTTACCTGTTACCTGATCTTGTGTCTAATGCCAACAAACCTGACATGTTGTCCTTACGGACCGTTCCTGTTGTCTATCCAGACAAACCTGTACCTACCTGATCCTGTATTGGTATTAGCTCTAGATTATTTAATACATGACTTGAACACAAATAACTTGGGGGTATGGGGAAATCAATGATGAAACCTGACTTATAACTCGACATTTCGCTACCTTTACTGATCAGTTTTAGAGGCTAGGCCAGCCTTGGGATGATGCTGCTGACATCATCCATCGTTATCCACTACCTTTTAGAGGTTAGGCCAGCCTTAGGATGATACTGCAGACATCATTCATCATTACCCCTTTTCCTTTTAGTGCCTAGCGACATGTCTCGGTTTCAGCCCGAGAATCTTCACCGTGATCCCGGGTACGCACGGGATACTATTGAGTTACATCGATAATTCATCAAATTGATTTCAAAGACTTGAGAGTATTTAACCCAATAGACCAGTTTAGATTACTCACTGCACACTACCTTTCACTGCCCTGATTTATATTGCTGTTACACTTGCTTTACCTTTTATGATCATTCTTGCATGTCTTGCTACCCTGTTTATATATTATTGCTTGATGTTATGACGCGCTGACGTCTAGATTTTGTATGGCCCAGATTCTCTACCTTTGTTGCAGACTGATCAGGAGTATTGCCGCTGTTAGACCGAGCGGTAGGGATCCTGTTGGTATCCAGTCTTACTTTCTAGGTGTTTATTTGATCTTTTTCTTTCGCATACTATATTATTTCTTGACTCTTTTACTCTGGCTTATGGACATGTACTAGATAGTTAGTTTACTTTCCTGTTCTTGATATCTCTACAGCCGTAATGTGACCGTGGAAGGATTTTTCCTATCCACAGGTAGCATGGTTGGCTATGTCACGTGCCCATCTTAGCGTACTTTGGGAAGCGGGGCGTGACACCAATTAGCCTAACGATGGTGTACAGAAGGTAATAAGTTAAGACAAATAAAAGGATTAGAAAGAGGGCAAAGTAAACTGCGACTGCTATTCACGACCAAACCAAGTATTTCATCGCTACTCCTACTTCACCTTTGTATTTCTCCAGGACACTCCGTATCACTACGAAGATCCACAGTTATTTGGATACTCCATCGTATGGTTATATACGAACTCGAAGGGACTTGTTCCAGTTCGGGGATGGATTCTAGCTCAGGAGAAATAGGAATAAGGTTTATTCAGTTGTCTTTTATCTTTACCTTCTCTCGGGTTGCGAGTGCTCCTAGAATTAGGACAGTACACCTATTACGCTTATTGGATAGTCTTCTTCCAAACCATAGGCTGGTGCCGAACGGTAAGGAAGGAAGAAAACCATTTAGCCTAAAGGGGTGTACAGAAGGTAATGACTAAAGACATATAAAGGGATTTGGAGAAATGGCAAAGAAATATACGGTTACAGTTGTGAATCTGATAATGGAAGAGGCATTACTAAGAATACCCGGATACCCCTTCGAAACATTTACATGTTTCAGTTTCACTGTGTATTGTTAAAAGAAAACTGATTTCCCAATTAGTCCTTGCTCCAGGGTATGTATTTACCAGGTTTGATTCTCACATCTGTATGATGTTACAGATGATGAGTGGGAGTAAGTTATTGGAAATTGGGTGATCATCCTCATTATATCGGAATTCGTTGTAATTGGTGATATTTGAGAAAATCGCCTGGGTTGTTTGCCGGACGGCAAATATTTGGTTTTGAATATCCGTTATTATGCACCAATTTCAAATTGATATATCTGTACGTTTATTTTTATAAAGTGATATATAACTTTTTGAAATTATGTCCATGACATTTACCTATATCAGTGGATGGTTAGATAAGGAGCATTAAACAGCAGTGTAATTCTTCTTAACCATAAGTACAGTTTTTAACCTACGACACACAGGGAATGAGTTATTAGACTCAGGGGACTTATACAGAGTATTGTATGTTGTCCAGTGTCCATTAGGACAGAGGGGTTGGTACTCGTACTATATTTTGTTTACTTATGATTTCTCTAGTTCTTAGACATGTATTTCATAGAAATACAAGATCCAAGTTTTGAGAAGTTATAGGTATATGAATAAAGTAGAGAACCAGGTATTGCAAGTATCAGGACTCTTCAAGGTGATCGAAAATGTAGATACTTGTGTATGGTATTCAGTTGATAGTAATGATTATGAGAACTTGCTTCTCTTTCAGGTTACTCATATCTGGATGTATTCCTAAGTTGAGTAATGATGATCGGCCTCTCTCTATTTAGTTGACATGCACTGGAGACAGCTGCATGATTTGAATCCGGTTCCAATTAAATCAGCGCTTCTGTTTCTATATTGGATATAGAATAGTTCATATCTTAACGATGTTAAGGTACGGGGAGTTGTCCGGCTTATGCTTAAAACCATACTCTGGATAACTCAAGGCACGTTTCTGTAATGGCTGTTTGTGGGTTGACCCGGGCTATGACGAGGGTTGACTTTCTACCATTTGGAAGATCAATAATGATATTGTTCTTGACTCGCCACAGTTTTAGTAAAATGAATTTTTTCAGAAAACAAGAGTGGGAGTATGGTAGAACTGGAAGTGATTTCAGAACCGCAAACGATTACTGAAAATTTGATACAAACCTAAACATTCAATCTGGTTTGATATTCCATTGGCCACTCCGCAGATATGGTGGGTAACCTCAGGCACTCGAGAGGTACTTCGGTATGCTCAAGGACGGTGACAGGAAGGTTCTTGTTTACCCAGACTTGACACTACTGTTATTCCAGGCTATGAGACCCGGCAGGAAGATGGGTATAGCGTCGTTCTAAACTAGCTTTAGAAATGTACGTGTATATGACTCTGCCAAAGGGTTGTCGTAGTCAGTGGGAGCAGCGAAAGCATAGTAGACAAGTAGCTTATATCTATTTATGGACTAAAGCAGATATAGCAGAGATAGATCATCTATTTCTGATGTGACGGTCATAGGTTTGACTTCATCAGAATAGGGGATGGATCTGTTAAGAAGGTAGTAGGGTGTGATGTCCTGGTATTTAGATAACATACACAGAGTGGGAAGTGAAATTCCTATACTACGATCGGTTATACTTTGGTTGTCACACAGTGGTTTCTCCACAAAGGACTTAGATATAATATCAGTCATTCTGGTTACTGGATCTATGGTTTTAGATCTAGATTTGGGTAGTTTCCCAATCAGGGTACTAAGACAGCATTCTAAAGGTGTTTTAGAATGGACGACTCCTGGCACGGTAGTGTACCTTGCTTAGGCAATTGAGTCAATCATGAGATGTCAAGTACCACACCAGATGTTGTTTTTGTACTAGATGCAATAAGTTGATATTAATCCTATCTTGGAGAAACGTTCGGAAGCAGTTTTAGAACATAAGTGCATGTTCTAGGGATATGATAACAACAGCCTCTTTTAAGAGGCGGTTATCATTCCAGTCTTCCAAGGTGACCTGGATGACAGGGTGACTGTCAGAGTTATAGTTTTCCCTCTGACGAGGGGCAGTAGTTTGGACAGGTGGTCCAAGGGGATACTGAGGGAGGCATAGTGCATGATACTGATTAAATTCGGTTGACGATACAGTCTAAGAAGTTTGGATTTGGAGTTCATTTATGAACCAGGTCCCATCAGATATCCAGATATATTCTAAGACAGGTATTGCTCATTTCGGGAGATGGATTTCTCCGCGAACTTGAGATAAAGAGAGACTTAGAAAGAAACATTAGGGCGGATCCACTCACTGAGGCTATTCCTCGAACGCAATAGTTTCGCAAATGGGCTTTGTGAGACTGATCAGTAGAGGAGTTGGGTGTTCGGTATCACACGGGCTGTGAGTATGCGACATCGCAATAATTAACCTTGAGTGCAAGTGGGAGATTGTTGGATATAGTGCCCTCAGAGTCAATTATTGGATCACAGGCACGTGATTGCAACGATTGAAGGAGGACCTATGCCGGTAGGACAGTCTTACTCGAGATGATAGTATGCTATCTGGTTTATCTTTATGATCGTGTACTGCTTTAAGTGACCTTGCAGATCACTATTACACGTTGATGTAGCCCTTAGGATTCTTTCTTGACTGCCAGCAGTATGATGGCGATCATATACGTGGGAGCTGGGGTCTATAAGCACATCCTTAAAAGGTCCCTAGTCGAGAGAGTTTTCGAGACTGGGCATCGATACTCTGTTAGTAGACTAGTGTATACAGTCGAGACCCCGACGAGGGGCGGTGGCTGGTCTCACAAGCCATTGATGTTAGTTGGTTCACCTAAAATGTATACAGGTGCTCATTGGGTTATGAGTACACCGGACAGGACTCGCCGGGAACATGCTAGTTGGTATTATACCTGACGTCAGATAGCAGTTCCCTGGTGACATGTGTACAGGTTAGTTCATCGACCTGAGATTGTCATTTGTCTCATGTGAGTTCCCACTGTACTTTGATTACTACCCTACCACGGATAAAAAGAGTCATGCAAATAGGTTTTAGTTGGGTACAGTCCCGAGCCACATGGAGGCAGTGAGCGGATCGGCAGGGGTTTCGTCTCTTCCGGTATTGGGGGTGAGATCGCGCTGTATCTAGGAGAACCATTACACGAAGTCCTTGGCCAAGGCAGGAGATTTACTGGTAGGTATTCCAGTAGTATCTCAGGGTGTTCTGGGCTACACTCCGACACGACTTGTACCGCTTTTGGGGGTCTGACTTTTACCAACCCCCTAGGCCCGACATGCGATGCTCATAGACGAACGGATCGGACTGTACGGATATTGTCACTGACAGGCTCGGTAGGGTGTCAGGATGAGTTCGCTCATCGACTTCCCTTTTGGTCAATACCTGGTAGCCCGTTACGTACGGCTAGTACCACTAACGTGCTAGTGGTTAAATCCACAGTCAAAGTATTGACGAGTCTTTAGAGTCCCCCATAGACAGTTTCTCAAGTTTCGGGCGAAACGTTGTAGAGGCCGTATGATATATGGTAGGGTTCGATCATATACGTGCAGTAGTGCACGGATCATGATCGGACGGATCATACTAGTAGGCTTTGGTTTAAGCCGGATCCTAGTATTAGATTTGTTGGATTACTTTAGTCTCATCGCATTCGCATTCAGTCGGAATGCGGATGCAGGTATGTATATACAGGTGAGGGGTATCCTTGTGATCCGTCACGAGTTTACTTTAGATGTTGCCGTATCTTTTTATCGTTGTAAACATTTGGGTTAATGTTTACAAATGGAAATAATGAGCTAAAAGTCATGATTATGAGCATTAATTGTGACACATGCACAAGTGGTGACTCATGATCTCTTTCTTTATGCATGTGTCACATTATTTGATTGATTTGTGAGTTGAAATGAGAAAGGGAGAGAGAAGGGCAGCCATAGTGAGGGGTTGGCTCTTGTATTATTCTTAATCTCTCACTCTCATTTTGATCAAACAACATAAGAAAGAAAAGGCTCCTCTTCTTCTTCTTGCTCTAGCTCATCATTTCCATTAATGGCTTCATCTTCAACCTCCATCCATACACTCTCATGTGTTGAGAATCAATGGATGCAAGAGACAAACTGATCACACACATTCTCTATATCACCTTGGATACGTCGGCTAGCAAACTTCGTGTTCGAGTTGCTTCGGACGAAGCGGGAGCCCGTAAAAGGTTCGAAGATGTGGTGCTCTTTCCGACGAGAAGACCGGAGATCGGGGATGCCGCGAGGAGCGAGAGATGGTGGTTAAAGACCGAAGGACACGGATCGATCGGTATAGCCTTTCTAACATTTCTCTAGTTTGCTAGTTATAGGTTAATGGTTCGATCCGGAATTAAAGTCTACGATAGCGCCGGTTTCAAGTTTTGAAAAAGTTTTCATTTCCGCATTTTGGCCTAGGACAGATGGCCGGGGCGCTACCGTAAACTTACAATGGGCACCTGCATATTATCTCCAGTACGGCATACTAATGGCTGTGGGACAGACCATCTCCCATGCTGGATGAGAAGCATATACACTAATCTACTCCGGAGTATCGATGCCCCGTCTCGATAATCCTACGACTAGGGACCTGTATAAGGATGTGCTTTTAGATTACACAGCCTCCACTAGTGTGACTGCCATCACAACGCTGGTAATCAAGCAAAGATCCTAAGGGTTCTACTAATATGTATAAGCGATATGCTAAATGAAACGCATGCACATATTGAAGTAGAAACAAACCAAGTAGCATACTACCATTTTGAGCAAGATTGTCAATACAACTATGAATATCCCAAGCTTCCATTAATATACAAACCGGTATGATACAATAATGGCCTCTAGGGCATATATACTAACACACTAACCTAGAATCTAACTAGATAATTAGGGTTACTATGATGATATCAATGAATACTAAGCTAAGGATAGAATCAACAACTTTTGTAGATCGAGTCCTTCGCTTCAAATGCTATGGGTTGTAGTCCCTACGACTCCACTAGGCCTCACTTGAAGAATGAACAAGCTTCCTTCGATGACCTTCGTGCCGAAGATGATCCACCCGAAGCTCCACTAATCCAAGTTACCTCATCACTAAACTCTTTAGTGAAGGAAATACACTACACTTGATTGCTAATCAAGTATAGGATGGTGAAGTAGGGGTTTTGTTTGCTCACTAGGATTCTCACAAGCTCAAGGGTTTACAACTCATGTGAGGGATTGAGCTTGGAGGAGGAGGTGAAGAAAATGGAGAGAGCTAGAGAGCAAGGAGCTCAAGAAAATGGCTAAGGCAAATAAGCTTGGAAAAACACCAAGTGTAGAATGGCTCACAAATATCCTCACTTATTGAAGCATGCCAATTTTTCCAAATAAAAAATAGAACCATGCTTCAATAGTGAGTCAAGAGTAATATAAAAAAAGATAAAAGCCATGCCTTACCCATGCCTTGCCCATGCTCAAAATATCTCCTTATTTTCCACCTCTTTTTCTATTTTTATAAAATAGAAAATCAACCATGCTTCATATATATATATATATATATATATATATATATATATTATGAAGAAAATAATTAGTGAGCTAATAATATTAGTTAATATACAATTATATCAAATATAAATATATATATCATATTATTAAATCAACACTTGATTTAATAATCCGGTTATATCATATATAACTGACTAATATTATTTATCTGTATATCATATTATCAAATCAACACTTGATTCGATAATTCGGTTATATCACATATAACCTAACTGATAACAAATAACCGCCAGATTAGAATACAATATCACATAATCGTATTTAATCAGGTCCCCGCACATATCAACATATGTGACCTACTTCGTTTCTCTTAAACTAGAAAACTTCTGTGTGGGACTCTAAAGACTCGTCAATACGCCAGCAGTAGGTGATGATCACATCAGTCACCTACAAGCCGTCAACGGTACTAGCTGGACGTAACGGCTATCATGTATTGAGCGATTAGAAGATCAACAAGTAAGGTTGTCCAAAATCTCATGAAGCCTATAAGTAACACCTACCGTACAGTCCGGTCTCTTCGTCTGATATATCGCATATCGAGTCTAGGGGTGGAATCATCAGACCCCGGTAACTTGATAAGTCATGCCGATATGTGGCTCATAACTGTTCGAGAAACTACTGATAACACTTACTAGTAAATCTCATCAACTGATAACACCTACCAGTAAATCAGCCCTAGTCAGGGTCTTACTGTTATAGCCAATCGAGCATAGCGCAACATGAACTCCCTATACCGGGAAAGACGAAATCCCTCCTATCACTCATTGCCTTCATGTGACTCGGGACTGTACCCAAAATCCACCTGTTTGCATAACTCCTTTGAGCCGTGGTAGGGAGGAAATTAAAGCACGGTGGGAACCACACAAGACTCTATGACGATCTCGGGTCTACAGACTAATCTGTACCAGTGTCACCAGAGAACTACTATCCGACGATAAGTATAGTACCAATTAAGAGTTCTCGGCGAGTCCTGTTCGGTGTACCCATTCTCTAACGAGCACATGTGTACAATCTTTGATGTCAAACACCAATGGCTATGTGATCAACCATCGCCCTATACAGAGTTAAGAAATGTACACACTAGTCTACTCTGGAATATCGATGCCCTGTCTCGATATACCCTCGACTAGGAACTATTAAATGATGTGCTTGTGGACTACCCAGGTCCCAGTAGTATGATCCGCATCATAGTCCTGGTAGTCAATCCAACACACTAAGGGCTTTATCAACATGTATAAAAGAGACAGTATAATAATACTAAGTGTACGTGTTAAGATAAAGAGTAACCAGATAGCATACTATTATGTCGAACAAGAAAATCCTCTATATATATGTCCAAGCATCCACTATAATATACATCAATGTACAATAATGACCTCTATGGCATACATATTCCTAACACATCTGAGGAAGATTCCGACCTCCATCACTCTTCTTTCTCCTTGCATGTCTTCTTTCATCTATCTATCGATAATATTTTGTCCCTTGTATGCGTTTCATATTGTAAGGGCTTGATTTTCACCCCATCAGATAACACACAATTTTGCTATGAGATTCTTATACATATATGGGAATATAACTTTTAGAGCATTTTACCTCGCCTTCATGAATTCCCATGGTGTCTATGTGCTCTGCTAGTTTGTAGATTCTCCAACTGTTCTATAGAATGATGCACACTGTTCGTCGTTCATCTTACATTTTCAACCCTGGATATTGTTGTCCCTTTCCATTCTTTCATTTGCTTCCAACATTGTTGAACATAATACATACACCTAACATGAGGAATTAATTTGATCAACAAATTTAATCTTTACCAAAATTGGTTATAATCCATAGGGCAGGTGAATTTTTACTCGTACATACTTTAGAATATACAAATCAAGCTGAATATCGTTAATCACTCAATTGTAGAACATGTTCTAAAACATTAGAGGCTTATCAGATAATTTATATCTTCTTTATGTCAACAAATGATATTGTTTTGAATTTTTCCACATGTAAGCCTGCTTATATTGTAAATATTATACTAACCCCCGCCCCCTAAACACACACACCAGTACAAATTCTAAACTACTTGTAAAATCTATGGATATGAATTTTCATTAAAAGACCATTGAGTTTTAAATAATTTAACTACAACTCCTCTCTTACAATTTCGCCTTTATAACCCTTGTTAGGAGAACCATGTTACGGATGATGCTGGTTAAAGCATGTTTTGAATATTGTAGAGTGAGACGTAGAGCTATTCACAGAGCACGATCTCGAAAGGAAAAATGGTTTTAGTAAAATAAAACAATTCCTATAAAAATTATAATAAAAGAAAATATAATAAGTTGAATTAATTTGGTTAGCACCTATTGTTATAATTTGTAATTAGTTTAAAGGAAAACAAGATTGCAAATTAGAATTTTTTAAAGAAAATACCCTTAGCTCTTGAAGGGTTGGTTTTTACTAAAATATCTTAAAGTTGGTATTTTCACAAAAATACCATAGCCTTTCAAAAGTATACTTTTTTATCAAAACGCTCTTGATATTCTAAATAATATTTTTATCAAAACATCCTCGAGATTTTAAATTATAATATTTTACATAAAACCCCTCGAGAATTTAATGTCTTATTTTACATAAATACCATGAAGTTTATAAATGCCATATTTTCACATAAATACCTTAGAATTTCCAAGGCTAGTATATGTTAACTATTTTAAATAGCTTATGGGTTTAAATGACCTATTTTCTCTTAAGTTTCGGAAAGCCGAAGAAAATGAGTGTTGCACTGCTTATCTTATTATTTCAAACAAATCAATTCGTATCGTCTCAAAATATAAATTGGTGTTAATAATTGACTTGTGACCTGAATTACATTTGTTATCATACTGGTTCTATACCATGAACCACATGAATAGACCTATACATGCCAGACTTAACTTGATCCGAACCATGAATACGACTTAGCTTGAATACGTGAACTTAATATGAATACTTGAACTTGAGATCGAACTCTCTTATGTATTCATGGATTTGGACAAGACCTGTAACTTAAGTATAATTTAAAATACATGGGGATAATGGGTAATTTGGTAAAGAATGCATGTCGTGGCACGAGAGTCCACTAAAAATCACCTAACATGAATCCTGCGTGTCATTATCTTGTGGAGTTTGATGGGGTCTTGTACTAAACGTTCCGTTGGTCCGTAGGGTTTGATGGGATATTGTCTTGTATACACGCATACCTTCATTATCAAACCACAAATAAGAATAGAATGACCAAGCCTATACTTGAAATGCTCGTTAATATCCTTACCTGTCTACAGCTACATTAGAATTTATTTTTTACATTACATGCATGTCCTTTATCACATTTATTCATATCTTTTTTGGGGATTTACCGAGCGCAAGTTCACTGACAGGCATTCACCATATTTCTATCTTTTCTTGGAATGTTCGTCAGGTGGCTTAAGCATAGAGGAAATCGAGGCAACGGAAGAAAAGCACTCCCAGCTAGTTTCGCAAGTCAACTATTAGTTTTCTTACTTTCAGCATTTTGCTTTTCTAGTATGTCTATTATTTAAGGCATCTTTGTTATTGTACTTTTGTTTTAAGTTATTTTATATCTGTTCAAAAAACTCTGTGAAATGTTGAATGTAATATATAATGTTGGATTTTACTTCACTTATTATTTTCTGTATTTATATTGCTTATAAACGCTTAGCGTATTTGTTTCGATAAAAGACCTTCTCGGAATAAATACGTTCGCAGGCTTGTCACGTATCCGTTACCGCTCTTTTGAGAAGCAAGACGTGATACAAACAAACACAAAACCGGTAAATCCTAAGACTAACCACGGTTTTTGCATTCCAGGCTGCCTGGCCTTGGCAACGAAATAATCCCTTAATAATTGGCGTTTGCAGCCTACCTTCTTTCGCAGACTGCATCGATGGGTTAATCTTATTCTGCCTATTGTCCGCAAACAACATATATCTATTCCAATTGTCCTTTGGAAATTCTTTAAAGAAAAAAAATGCCCTTTAATTCTTGTGTAAAAAGCTCTCGGCCCACTCAGGAGTTGTCTAAAAACCCCTGTAATTTTCGAATCTGCTGGGAAGGGCATACCGTTTAAAATCTTTGTGAAAACCCCCTCGAGGTTGTATTTCATTTAGGTCTTATATTCTCTCAACTACTTGGATATTACAGGCAACCGTTTAGATATTACATGTAACTGCAACTACTTAGATATTAGATGCAACTATTTAGATATTATGTACAATTGGTATACATGGGTTTTTGATTAGGCCCAGCAAAAAGCCCAGTGGTTTTTACAAGAAGTTTGAAGCGGGCCGGGGCTTTTTGACAATTTACCCTAGTGCTAAATAGTTTGGCCCATGTAGTTTTAACCGACGGCCCATATATGCCTGTACCAGAAGCCCACCATACCAAAAGCCAACCTTTGATTTGTTTGCCAAAAACCATGGTATTTAAATGGAAAAAAAAACAAAACAAAACAAAATCAAAAAGAAAAAGCTCGCTCTCAACTCTTAAACCCTAGAACTCACTCCATCATGAAGAGGAAGCAAATCACCGAAGCAGAACCCAATCCCATGGCGGCCGCCGACGAAGAAGACGACGAGGCATCGAAGGCGACGATCCTAAACCCTAGCTCGGACATCTGCAAGGCCCTCACCGATCGCTACGCGAAGTCCAAGGCCCCCCAGCACCGCCACCTCATTGCCACCGCCGCCGCCATGAGATCCATCCTCGTCGAGGAGGGCCTCCCTCTCACGCCTGCCGCCTACTTCGCCGCCGCCATCACCGCCTTCCAGGAGTCCGACCGCTCCGACGCCGATTCCATCACCGCGGTATCGTCGCTTCTCTCGATGCTGCTCTGTGTCGATTCGTTGGTTATTTCTCAGGCCAAGGCCAAAGATGCCGCCTTTGTGCTAACCGACGTTTTGAACTCGGAGAGCGGTTGTGGATTGGGAACAGGGACTGTTAGGTCTTTGATCAAGTGTTTGGGGTTGTTGGTGCTTCGTGTTGATTTGGATGATTGGAGTGCTGTGGATTTGCCTCTAAAGACGCTTCTTGTGTATGCCGTCGACAAGCGGCCGAAGGTATCCCTTTTCTTTTTCTCATTTGTTGTTCATGATTGGCTAAATTGTAAGAAATCCCTAAAATCCTACACTTTGACCGACTTTTGTTTTCACCAACTCTTTAATTCTAATGTACTCTTGAGAAAAGAAATTTTTTTGAACGAATAATGAAATAATGTTGGAAAAGTGATAGAACATCATAAGTATTTTGGAAATAAAAATTTGGCTGATATGTCCTTCATTTGCCAAGATAACCCACTTTTGCGTATGACAAAGAATGTACCTGCTGCAGGTCCGTAAATGCGCTCAAGAATGTGTGGAGAAGGTCTTTAAAGCTTTGCACAGTTCCGTTGTTATAAAAAATGGAAGCAAAGCTGTATTCGACATGTACAGATTGTACATTCCTATGTCAGAGCAACTCGGTGCTGATCAATCACAACCTGAGCATTTGGGGGTGCTCCATATGTTAAATATGCTAACTGTTATTATTCCGGACCTATCAGAAAAAGTCAGGATGAAGATGATGTCTGAAGTGTATAAGCTTTTGGGTTGTAGTTTCTGGTCGTGTACAAGACACATTCTTAGACTTCTTGAAGCATTAGTGGAGCATCTAAAACCTGAACATCTTCTTTCCGTTTCAGAGGACGTGTTTTCTGCTCTTGCATCATATATTTCTACTAATAACAATCCAAACGATACTATTATTTCTGCATCAATCTTATTGAAAAATGGCCTAAAAAAGCTTCATGATGCACAACCAAGTTTATTGGTTAAATTTCTTCCTCCCATCTTCACTTCGGTTGCAGGTGCGTACGCATATGATTTTTCTATGAACAATTCATGCTATAATTTTGTGAAATTCATTATAAAATCACCAGAAAATCCATGTACTATATTAATTTATATGGATTTTTGATGAATATATCTTCAAAGAGTAATTTATTATTAATGTCTTAAAAAGTTTAGCCGTAAACCTTCATATAAAAATTGAAACTCTGGAGTTATCTATTTGTATTATATCTCAAGTCCATATTAATTGCTTGCACATAATATCATTCTATCCTATTTTTGGACTCTTGACAATATACATAACTGCTTATTTATCATTATCAAGGTTGTTAAAAGCGCCGGGCAAAGCTGAATGGTAGGAATTCTGCATAGCTGGGTTTTCTATATTAATTATTTTTCATATATATACATAAAATAATAAAATCCAAAAAATATAAAAATAAATTTTTTAATATAAAAACAAAATTTTTAATATAAAAACAATGTAATTAAAGATAAAGTTAATCTACATAGCAATTTCACATCGAACAGTGTCCATAATATCAAAAAATTAAGATACATGACATTAGATGGAAATATAATGATAAATCATATATTTTAAATTGAACTATCTAATTTGCATATTACATAACTCGTGAGATGAAATTGAAGATCAGATGAGAGATATGAGAACATAAGCTTATTTGGATAAATTTGCTTAGGGTTTTTCCCCCGAGCCTTTAAAGGCTTGGGAGGAGAGTGACGAAATGAGCGGGCCGTCAACCCTTTAGGAGAGACGGCGCTGGCAGAAGGAGATCAAAGAGAAAAGAGTGGGGAAGAGAAGAGAGTGACGAAATGAGCGGGCCGTCAACCCTTTAGGAGAGACGACGCTGGCAGAAGGAGATCAAAGAGAAAAGAGTGGGGAAGACAAGAAAACTTTAGGATTTCTTCGTTCGTCTAATTTGAGAATAGATCGAGACGTGTATTGTTTTCTTAAAAGGGTTTGGATCAGTTATCTTTAGAAAAAAATCATGGGGAGTTATGATGCGAATTAAGAACATAATGGCTAAACCTAAAGGCTATTAATAGAAAAGGATTCGAAGAGCTCAGGACCACTATCCAATCAAACTTTTATCGTATTTATGCCCAACTTTTCTTAGGATCAATATAGAAGACCATGTTGTTGAAGGCCCTATTCGAGTAGAGTTAGAGTGCGAATCCGCTGTGAGTTAACTCCTGCCATCATCAATAACTATATGATACCATACCCACACCAAGACGATGGCGTTGACCACTAGTGGAGTTACCAACTAGAGTGCGAAACCCTCACCGGTAGAGCTTTGTCTTTGGCCGATAGTGGCATCCAAGTTGTTTCCAAAGTCGGGTTTTGTGTCTACGCATTCAGTGTTTGGCTGAGGTGAGAGTGAGGGTGCTAAAGGCTTGTGGTGGAAACCCAAAACAGTGCGAATCCCTGCAATTGGACACATATACTTGTGTGAATTCTGCAGGGAGACTTTATAGCAAGCCTTACTTAGCAAGTCTTGACTGACAACCTGCTAGCAATAGTTATGCCTTGGGCAAACCTGTGGCATAGATCCCCGTCTAGAGCTTAAATGCCTAATTCGGCCTCCAGGTCTGTCTTTTATCTATTGAGTTTGAATGTGAATTTGGCCGTCGGCCGATGTATCTGTAATATGCGTGTGCATTGTAAGTGCGGCTCATGAACATAACATGCAAAATGATATAATATGGCCGCCATAACGACGATCGACATCTGTAAATCGGTTGTAAATATTGGTGTCTTAGCTGATGACGCATGATGAAGAATGTTAACTTGCTGTACTTTCTTTTAACTAACTTGTTTTTGCAAGTTAATACTTGCATTGGCTTTTAAACTTGTGTTGACCACTCCTAGTCGGCTGATAATGAATCTTTGTGGGGGAATCTCATCAAGAGAATTTCGTTTTCTCCTGCCCTTGACATTCACTTTTTGGAGACATGTTTTGCTTAAAATATTGTATTGTTGAGCGCTAACTCTCTTGTTGTAGAAAAAATATTTAGAACCAACGGATCTTCATTTGTAAAATATAAAGTTGCGTCTTAACTCACTTTTTTCACTTTTTAGTTGTTTATATGAAACCTTCTCTTGATCTTGCATATGAAATTTATTTGTCAGCAAATTTGCTTTCTACACAACTCACTATTTAGTTAATGTTTTTTTTTGTGTGGGTAACTCCAGATTCTACTTTAATGTATAAAGCACTAGAAAAAGGATATGAATATTGAAGACCATAGGAAGCAAGAAACGTGAATATTGAACCACCAGAAATGGCCATATCACTTTTTTAATAGGAAGCAATGACATGAATAATAAAGTTTATTAAATAGTGAAAGCAATTATAAAGGTGCAGTTGAGTGAATTATAGATATAGATAAGTTGAACATTAATCAAGAAGATCAGAGAAGTAAAGTACGTTTAAGCGAAAATGATATTTTACATAGTCAGGATACTTATTTTTATCAAAAGAAAGAGTTGGGATAATTATCAATGTTCAAAATTTATGGTTGCTTGCTAAGTTAAGTATGAACTTTATTTAGCTGCAAAAAGGTTCTTCCGTTCGTAATTGAGGAAATGTGAACTTAATTTCCTAATAGCATCATGAAAAAGTATATGCATTATGCTGAAATATGCCCACATGCCCACACAAGCCTTCAATAACTGGGATGTATCACGTGCTTATATTTGTTGATCTGAGCAGCAGAGTAAACAATTGCTCCTTAATCTTTATGTTCAATGCTATAATGGAGATAAATATTATTTCATTGTTTCTTTTTCTAAACTTATTGCAGTGCTCTTGAAATTTCAGGTTTCTTGAATTCCGATGGGGACACTTCTAAACATGCTGAGGCTATCTTGAAAGAATTGATTAACACACATATAACATTCATGAGTACAAGCCATTCATGTAATTATGAAAAAGATACCCCTGAAAGGATGTCGGTTATGTCTATCTGTTCTGTATTTGATCAAATGCTTGGTGCCTGTGATCTTCCCACTGAAAATATGCTGGCTGTCATTTCAGTTTTATTCCTCTCACTTGGTTTGTTTTTCATCTCTATGCACATTAACATGATTCCTTAATCTTCTACCACTAATTTATTGTACATATATTTTACAACTTTGAATTTCTTGGTTTCATTATTTTCGTTTCCATGAAATTTGTTTAAACTGAAAGTTCTTGCATCCGACTCTGCTTTGGGATAATGTTTCCTCTCTGTTTGGAACATTACTAATAAACCATTCTTTACTTGTAGGATATGAATGGGTTTACTACATTTTTTGCTGGGAGACTTAATCATATATGCAATCTTCATTCCTTTTATATTTTAAAATATAACCTTCTTACTATTTCAAGTTTTATAATCTTTACATGCAATATTACCCAATATTGTGTCTTGATATCATTCAACTTTTACTCCATGTGAATTGAGGCGCTTCAATATATTTTGCATTGTCAGCATCTACATACTTGTAGAGAGACCAAGATATATGATTCCAACCCAAATTTGTTGTGAGATTTGTTGTTGTTGTTGTTGACGGTGCGGGGGATATTTCTGTTTAGTCCAAAACTGATCTACGCACTATATGCTACCTAAAAGGAATCTTTCATCAGTGTGGTTTTACTCAAATCCAGTCATCTTATTATGGTATTGAGAATTGAAGATGAACACCTTTTGTCTTGAAATCAAACTTCACAGATTTCTGCCAGTATTTTGAATTTCGAATTAAGTTGAGACCAATAATTTATTAAGAAGTAAATTGGTTTCAGTTTCTTCCTCTGCTACTTTAATGTTTTGGAGTCATTCATCCTACACTTATTTTTATGCTTATAATCGGTAGTAATACTAATACATTTAGGTTACAGTAAAAATCTTTATATCATAAACCCATTTTTAATGTGTTATATTCACGGTTTTCTGGTTATAGGTTAGTTTCAGAGCTAATCATTATAGCCTAGTGGTAAAGCTCTTGCTGTTGAGCAAGAAGTTTGGAGTTCAAACCTTGCTTGCAACGACTATGGCCTATTATTCAACAATATATAAATATACATGTATGTCTCTGTCTGTGTGTGGAGAGAGAGAGAGAGAGAGAGAGAGAGAGAGAGAGAGAGAGAGAGATTTCATCCTACGGCGTCGAAAAAAATCAATCCTCCATTTTATTCGACCATCGGCATCCACCATCTTCATGATTATCATCTAAGATGTGGATACACCAAATTTTATGTGATTCTACCACTTTTTCACCGTTGATTTAGCAATGTAAAGAGTTCTATTGTCGGTAAACCGTTAATTTTACACCCATTAAATCAACGGTGAAAAAGTGGTAGAATCACATGAAATTTGATGCATCCACATTTTGGATGATAAAGATGAAGACGATGGGTGCCGATCGTTGAAAAAAATGGTTATTTTTTTGACACCATAGGAAGAAATTCCCTCCTATGGCCTCTTTCCTACATTATTCTCATACGTATATGTATGTATGCATGTGTGTGCACACACGCTATGCATGTGCATATCACGCGTGTGCACACACACACGTGTGTGTGTAACATACATGCGTACATATAATTCATATAATATGCTTGCTTGATAATTATATCATATATACTTATAGAGTAAAAAGTGAGAATTAGCTGCAACAAAGTCATAATAACATATATGATTTAAAACTGAAAAATATACTAAATTTCTTTTTTGTTCCATTTGATTAATAACCAGAAGATTATTTTTTGGAATTTATCTGATTAATGTGTTGTTTGTTGATGGTGTTTGCGTATGCTTTTGATGTAGTTGTTATAATCTATTTTGAAAAGCAAAAAAGCATTATTTGAATGCAAGTTATATTGGTTGCTATTCTCCTGATTTGCATTATTTCATGCTGCACTGTTAACAATTCTTAATGTCTTGTTATAAATTTTTCTGTTCTGTAGGTGAATTCTCATATTTCTTAATGAAGGAAACTTTTCTTAAATTATCACAAAAGGCCATGGCTTTGAAGGCGGAATCTCCTACTACGAAGCATGTAAGTTATAATATAAAGGCTAGTATATTATAGTGTTTAGTGATTTTACTGTACTTTATTACTTTAAGGTAACTTTTCTGATCTCTAAAAATTACATGGTGGTCTTCCTCAAGTTGTTGAATGCGGGGTTTGATTGAGTTGCAAGCTGAACTTTGTGAAATGATAATGTTTGTCACACAACTTTTATTTGTATCGAAGATACAGTTAGTTTCCTCTATACTTAGGCTTGCTAGGTGCTATTAATTCGAGGCTAGAGACATTTTCTTTAACTGAACCGCTCTTAGAATTGTCCGTATTTGTTCTTTAAAATCTGGATAAGCATGCACACATATATTTTTGTTCAGGTGATTAATCGTATTCGTTTATTTTATCTTCCTCACAAACATTTGATTCTGACCTTTGTATCATACACACCCTGGCACTGTGGCACATGTCTTAGTTTCATAAGCCAAGATCCTAGTAACTGGTATGAGTTTCCAGGTTTAATGCAAAT
This sequence comes from Agapanthus africanus, assembly GCA_030015575.1. Lineage (NCBI taxonomy): Eukaryota > Viridiplantae > Streptophyta > Magnoliopsida > Asparagales > Amaryllidaceae > Agapanthus > Agapanthus africanus. The sequence continues at coordinate 296,429,247 of JASDDO010000029.1, forward strand.
TGACCGCTCTACTTGAGGACGTAATTGAGCTTAAATTTACTGGTGATCAGGTAACCTTGGTTGGACAACATCAAACATGTTTAAGAAATGGCAACTTCTGGACATACCAGACATGTCCATTTAGACATCAGGTTAAGTTCTGGATATGTAGGTCACCTCCAATTGGGCGTCTGGTTTGTCAGACGATGGAGTTCCACTATGGGTAGAAGCTTTTCACTAGTAATGAGTTTATACTTCATAGCTGGTTACTTTTTGTTTTTTGGGCAGTAGGGGCATGATTGGAAATTGACCACTTTAAGGGTTTATCACCTGTAACAAGTGGCAGGTGGAAACCAAAATTCCCCCTTTCCTGACCTCTTTTCTGTGAGCAGTTGGGACTGAAATCATATTCCAGCCAGAGTCGATTGTTGGTTTGGCATTATCTGCAAATGCTCATGCGTCAAATGGAAACCATACAGAACTGCACTCAATTCTTTTGTATAATAAAATCTTATTACCTTAGTCGTCCAGAGTTTTTCCTAGTCTTTTGTAAGCGAAAGCTTTGAACTCTTTTGTAAGTTTTTGTTTATGGTTACTGGTGCCATGCTACCGATTTCTGGTCCAGATATGTCGAAATAAACTTGTGTATTTGCTGAAATGTTCTTCGTAATACTGGCAGTAATCTTGAATCCTTTCCATCGTTACCATGGCCTCTTGGAGCAGTCAGACACACGGATAACATATCGTTTTTCTTTTTCGACTGATCTTCCATAAATTAATTATGAAATGCCCACATGATTATCTTTTTGTTATAGGAATCACTGATTTTAGTTTTCTAATGAAGAATTATTATTGTTTCATGTGTTGTTATCTTCATTTATTTCCTTGACCGTCTTATTTCTCGGTTATAAAGGTTGGACCTGACACACCCACTACCTATCATAATTTAATATCGCCGCTCTCTCCCCTTGTGCTGGTAGCATGCCTTGACCTCACAATTCACATGCCTATCATCTCCCCCACCATTGGGTATTTAATTTACTATTTATTGTTCTGTCTTTGTGTCCTTCAATGTTGAGATGAGTGCTATTCTTAGCCTCTTCGGCTTATTTCTGCATCGAGGATAAATGTGACCTCTGATGAATCTTACTATGTTGACTCATCTTCTACTGTTTCTTAGGTTTTAGTTTTGCTTGTTGCATGAGCTTAACCTGCCTTCAATTATTTTTTGATTTGGCCAGGAATTTGGCTCCAAACTCAGCTTTTTGAGTTCATCCAGATAGGCATTTCTTGTAACTCTTCCATTCTCATGCTGAGTTTCCTCAAAGTGTCTTCTTATGCAATCCCATATTGTTGGTAAAGGATTCATTGTCAATGATGATGATCCCAGGGTTTGTGCCCACCCCTTTTACTCGAGGATTTTCATGTTATTGTGCCCATTCTGTGTCTCTTTTGCATGCATCATGTCTATGACCGAAGTCACTTTCATAATTAGTTAGGGAAGGATCGTTGAGCAACAAAATTTGATCTGATATCATATCTGATGGATTACATTAGTCAATCTGACGACAAGATGGTGAGCAAGGGTTCCAAGCGCTCAACTTGGTTTTGATTTTTGAATTCATTTCTAGAGGTAGGGCCAGGGATAAGAAATAATACCTAGGCTCAAAGAATTTGATTAGATCTTATCCTTTGGTCATATAATAAGTCATATGGAATAGTTCCCTGAACAAAATAAATATTTCTCTGACCTTGGTCCTCCCTTCTTTTTTCTTACGAAGAATCTATTTCTTCTTCTTCTTCTTTGAATAAAATACTGTAAGGAAGCCACCTCGAAATCCTAAAGGGTCAAAGGTTTTACTTTCTAATAAAAAAAATATGATTCAAGGTTGTATGAATCACCTTCAATTTTATAATCTGCATCAGTCCATGTGTAATTCTTGGGTTTCATCTCTTTTTTAATGTTTATCTAGTACCAGTTAGCTGGTGATTTATGACGTGCCAAATAATTATTTAACTAGGTCTGTTATCAGGTTCTTAAAAAGCATTCCAAATCATATTTATCCTAACAACAATTAACAGATTCCTCCAACTACATCAGTGTGTAGATAACTAGATATGTTGAAAGGAAGGCATTCTGGGAATTGGTTTGTAAATATGATTTTTGGAATGTTATGTTATGAAGTTTTTCTGAGTTCTTCTCTTCTTGTTACGTTTTTTGTAATAGTTGTGCTTTTTTACATTCCGATTAGTTGGGGCAGGGGAGATGGCAGATTGTGCTGCAAGACTTATAAAGTTATTTGCAAGGAAAGAGTTCTAGGAGCTCAGCGAATAGTTCAATTGACAAATTTGAAGAGGTGTTTTATAGCAAGTTTTTGTAAGCTAAGAGTCATGTAACAAAATTGATTAATTGCTTTGGATTTTTTGTGATGACTGGATGCTACTGTTCCTCTCCTCTGACCATTCAATTTTGGATTTCAATTTGATTTAATCATCTCAAAGAGAATGGAAACTGTATATTACTGATTTTGTTGCATATATTAGTTTCTATTTGAATGTTCCGCTCTTTCATATACTAAGCTTAATTTTTTTACGCAAATTATTAGGATGTTTCCGTTCCTATTAGTGGTCCATTCTTTACTGAATTTAATGATTAAAGATTAGTCAACTCTTTGCAGTATTAATTGTTAACCATCCGTCCTTTGCAAAGAATGCTGTTTACTTGAGTCTAGAGTTTTAATTGTATAACTTGCAGTATTTACTATCTTCTTGCATTCATCTCTTTACTTCCCACTCAGCTTGAGGCATGTATCGGGACTGCTGTAATTGCAATGGGACCTGAGAAAGTTCTTTCATTGGTACCAATATCTGTCAATGTGGATAAAGGAACTTGCTCAAATAAAATGATGCTATCTATCTTGAAGAAATATGTGGTGGGTGCATCATTGCAGTATTTTATGGAGCATATTGCGCCCCTTGCTAAATCGGTGCAGAGTGCTTGTAAGAAAGGTATATGCATGAATTTCTAGTAAAAAAATTCATAAAAATTGTACACATCTGAAAAACATTTGTCTTTTATTCAGTTCAGAAACCATCCAGACTAAATGATCTGCAGACATGTTTCTATAGCCTATGGGACCTGCTTCCTGCCTTCTGCCGTTATCCTACTGATACATCCAAGTGTTTTAGAGACTTGAGCAATATGCTTATAGCTACTCTGGAAGAAAATCCATCTTTGCATGGAATCATAGCCAACGCTGTGCAGGTATTAGCAGTTTAAGTATTTTATTGCATCCATCTCTGTCACTCAATTTATGGAGTGGTCTCGATCTGGATTGCCAAAAGTGATGATCAAAGAAGTAACCGAAAAACAGCAATGACTAACGGATTCATCGAGTATGTTACTTTAGTAATCAGTTCTTTCCAGACCTAAGTTACTGTTTTCAAGAAATACTAATTTGGCTAATTGTCTTCAAAGCTTGGAGTCAGAACTTTGGCCATTAAAAAGTCAATTAGAGTTGTTATTTGCTCAAAATCACCTTTTAAAAAAAATGTTCTTATTTGAAGTAGTTTCTATATCATATCAAAGAAGGGCTTTGTAGCAATTAACTTTTAAACTACTATCATTATAACCCATAATTGATGTGTTTTTGTGCGGATTTGTAAGTATTATGTAAGTACACAAATTGTAATGCATTATTACTGAAGTTACCTGGTCAAATACTCCCAGCTGCATTGCAACTCCTAATAAGGATCCCATTATGCCTACCCCTTTGCACTAGATACCATTTTAAGTATGGCACACTATCCCTGTTCCCATACTGCAAAGGAAAGGATATATAATCTGGTAACAATGTTTGTATTCATAACGTAGTCAATCACAGACTTGGTCTCTAAGTAATGCTGTTTTATTGACTACCCATTTTCTAGCATTTTGCAAACTTAAGTTTTTTTATTTTTTCCTTCGCAGGAGCTTGTGAATGGAACCAGAATCTTAATAAATGGTAACCAGGGTGCAGATTTGCCCTCTAGCGTCAATCTAAATGATTGCAATATGGAAACCAGAAGCCTGTTCTTTGGTCGCTCGAAGAAAACTGCATCTAGGGACATTAAAGCCTTGGCCTGCAGCTCCTTGGATCTATTTCGGGTTCTTACAGATGTATTCTTGGATTCTCCACCTCAAAAGCGCACTAGTCTGAAGGTTTGCAATCTCTTCTTATCCGTCACATTTTTCTTTTGTTAGAACTTAAATATACATATGAGGATGATTCTATTTGTATATTAACTTACTGGCATTAATATCGCAACTGTTCCATTTTCCGTATATTATCTCTGCATGTATCTATACTCTCTACCTCTTTGGCGTTTCTGCACTGGAAGATATATACCTTTTAAATTACTCTTTTTGTTCTTCGATTTTAATTTTATACGTGCAATGAAATGTGGTGATTTCAGTTCCATTTTGCTTTTACTTTCCTCCGTTCCAGGCATGCTTTGTTCAGCTCTACACAATCTGGGCAGTATCTGAAATTTCTTGTAGTGCAGATAAAATTGGAAAGCAGTTGAATATATTCAATTTTCTTGACTGTTACCTGCTCATATAACTATACAAGCGATGCTATATGTTTATAATCATGGCACACCCGAAATCTATTGCGGCGACACATGCGAAAATGGCATCATGCAATTGTTTTGTTTATTTCACTTTAAAATCTTTGTTACTGATAGTGATCGGCCTAAAAACACATTTTGCTGATACCGTATCCTAAGTTGTATAACTAGATGCTGCATGAATTTTAGTAAGTAGCGGTTTTCTGTGCCACTGAAGTCAGTTGAAAGCTATCCTCTCTTGCTTATCTTGTTTGCTGAGTGTTCCACTATAATTATTAGTTCTAGAGACAATTTCTCATCCTAACATTTGTTATATCATGGCTATTCTGAAGTAATGGGTTTGAATTAATTTGATTTCTCATTCTAAAAGAGAAATAGTTTTAGAATTTTAGTGTTCTTGGAGATTTACATCAGGTTCTGCATGCATTTAGTTTGCCTGCATTTTTTTGGGGGAAAATGTCCAGGATGCTCATCATCTTCATCTACAAGAACTGTCATGTGGAAAGCAGGAACTATCATCCGTCTCCTAAGCCTTTCGACATGATTGATTGATATTTTGGATATTCATGCATGGTGTTGATACCATGATTGGGCTTGTCGAAGTTGTCTTCTCAAAGACACAAAATTTCCACTAGCTCCTCTCTCTCTCTCTTGTTCAAAACTTAGTATTCAGGTCCAACTGAGAACCACAAGAAGAATAATGTCTCAGCGTTGGAAATGATGGCCACTAACATCATTCCTGATCAAATATAACGTGGGAAGATACTGGCATCCCAAAAAGGAGCACTTCTGATCATAATTTCTAGTTGTAAACCGCAACCGAGCTTGATATTCTTGCGGGCTGCATGATATTTGTACCTGTATAATGAAGTCTTGGAAAAATATCTCAGAGCTGTTGCTTCATGCTTTTGGAAATTTGTATCGCAAGATTAGGGCTCTCATGCCCATTGTTCTCTTTTTACACAAATCAGATTCTGTTCCAATAAAGTTTATAAAAATGCAATGTCGAGAATGGGGGTTCGACATGTGCCTTGACGCTGTTCTATTCTTCTATCACAAGAAATTTTCGACCTTCAATTCATTGTCAGCTTTGGAAACCGTGAATCAAGGATCGATTTCATCATTGGGGTTGATCAGGTTTCATCGACCATTGGACTTTAAAATCTCTATGTACTTAAAAGCTTTATTGCATCACTTTCGTATTAGAAAATTCTACCTTGGAGATTGGTTGTGATCCGTCTGATGCAACCAGAGTTCCTCCTTCTTCATAGCCCTTCAAGGGAGTCAATCTTTCATCTCATCCTTAAATAGCAACTAACAGATGTTCTTCTGTATCTGAAAATGGACTGGTATAAATATCTCATAGGAATCATGTGAGACTAGTTGACCACACATCACTCAGCATCTTGTACAAACATTCATGGCTGATGCCACAAACTGTAATTTTGCATCTGCACAATCTCAAGCTGATCTTATGCCTTAACCTGCAACATAATGACCTGCTAACTTATATGGTGTAAGGACAGATGAGGTTAAGGAGCTTCATTTCAGCCCCTTGGTGAGGCCGGTGAAACATGAAAGTGTTACAGGCAATGCTCTAGCTGTAAATGATTGGCATGTTCATGATGAGATGTCCTCAAAGTGTAGACTTGATCCACCTGCATACTAAGATGGTTGGACATGTACAATACATGCCAATAAATATACTGTCTAGGAGTAACAAAATTGTAGTCAGTGGGGAACAGGGAAGGAATTAGTCCTAAACGAACATGGATGGAGGCAGTTAAAAATCTAATTAAGATAGTTAGCTGTAAATTTTAAGGAGTTGACCTGTAAATGTGCCAAATTGAAGAAAAATGATTGGTTCCTTGGACCCCAAAAATCTTGGATGATTGTTGTTTAAAGAGAAATTGAATTTAGTGCTTGATAATTCTTATTGTCTCAAAGTGATGAGAATTTTAGTTATACCTTAGACAATCAACATATCATTTTGTTAACCATTGTTTAATTATTAGCAACAAAAAAATATTGTTTAATTAGTATTTTCCGGAAGATATAGAATAAATAAATATTTAATCAATTTAGTAACATCTTTCTTTGTTCTACTTTTGGTTAAAGCAATTTCAGATTCTTACCAAGAGTTACTAATGTATATGTTTCAAAGGCGTGTCCGAGCCTAAATTAATAAAAGAATTGTTTTTGTGTGATGTCAGGAAGCAATTAGCTGTTTGGCTTTGGTTCTCGGGAGCGAGAAGCTTAACTATTTCTTTGTTTCATTATTGGAAAAGTGTGAATATAAAGACGTTTTATCCGATTCAAGCAAACCAGAGGCTCAAATCCAAGAAGAAGAAATGGTGGGAGGGATAGATAAAATAACTGAAACCAAAGAAGGAAAGAACAAGAGGTATTCAGGAAGCTACATTTTTCTATGCATCAATGACCAAACTGTTGCTCAACTCTTTACTTATGCATATAATTTATCCATTTTTTTAATTGTATTTTCTTGTTTCTTAAAGTGTTCGTTAAATTTTAAGATGCTAGAGGCTGTAAAAAGTGGAAATGGACACGGGATTCGAATACGACACTAATGCGACAACATGATAAGTTATTAAAAAGTAGGATAAGACATGGCAATATATATATATATATATATAGAGAGAGAGAGAGAGAGAGAGAGAGAGAGAGAGGTGCCATAGGAGGCGTTAGAAAATACACTCTCAATGATTTTTTCCGACGATCGGCGTTCATAATCTTCATCTTTATCATCTAAGATGTGGATACATCAAACTTTTTATGATTCTACCACTTTTCACCGTTGATTTAGTAGGTGCAAAATTAACGGTTTACCGAAAATAGAACTTTTTACATTGCTAATCCAACGGTGAAAAAGTGGTAGAATCTCATGAATTTTGGTGTATCCACATCTTAGATGATAAAAATAATGTCGATGGGTGCCGATTGTCAAAAAAATCGTGGTGGGTGTATTTTTCCGACACCATAGGAGGAAATTCCCTCCGATGGCCTCTTTCCTTCATTGTTCTCTCTCTATATATAATTTTATTAAATTAGAATAAATATACTACCAAACTATAGTCATAACAACATTCATTTATACCAATTAACATGTGTGATACTTATGCTACAAATAGCATATGCCATCCACCTACCAGATAAGTATCAACAACAGTGTTCACAAAAATAAAGAAGACTAATGCCCATTAAAAGAAGCCTTTATCCCAATTTTTTTGGGGTCGGCTATTTGAATCCTTTTCTTCATTAGAATTCATTTTATAGAGATCCAACTATATTTTACGTTTGCTATCGGCTATCTAACACAACCTTTCTTTATCCCGGCTTGGGACAGGTAGTGAATGAGTAAGACATTTAAGCATAGCATTGGTGGAGTTAAAACTAACAAAAATTTAACAACACAAATCATAATCTATATGTATAGATGAAAAAAGCAAAATCAACTACTTGTGTACATGAATCAAGTTTAACCCAAAAAAATGATGCTAATGGTCTATTCTACTAAATACATGCATGCGGCATACATACAACACACATACTAATACGACGCGTCCTACAAGGGGATGTAGCAGATGGGGCTTATATTTGCATGTGCTACCCAAGCCATACATCAAGGACTTCCATCCCTATCTTGACCAGTAGATATTGCCATATTGGATAGTGATAAGTAATTCATGTCGGCTGGTTTGGAGTTTGCTCCCATCACATCGTCCAGTTTGGAGGATATGTAAGGCTGTGGTTCTTTCCAAGTTCTTCTTTTGCAAAATAAGAATTGCACGACTTCCACACTGATTCTCCGTGTTCTTGTTGTCGTATCTTGTTCTTAAATAGTATTTCTGATAAGGCGACCGATTTCACAACTATCGTTATCAACATTATTATTCTCTGTTCTTAAAGGAGTGCTTGCTAGATGTGCTCTAGTGTTTGAGTTCTAAATTTTATTTAAATTTACATCCTATGCAAGTTATAGTATATTTCAAACATGTTATGTATCTTTATTGACAAACAGATCATACTTGTGGAAGTTGATAAATACTTGGTCATTGCAGGTGCTTGATGATGGAGCTGGCATCAGCATTTGTTGAGGCAGCTGATGAAGACCTAGTCAATATAATTTTCAGTGTTATAAAGTCTTATTTATCGGTAAAATATTTCGTCTTTACTCTCAAGTATCTGAGAAGTCCTCTTTTTCAAGGAGATGAGGAATTTATGTTCTTTGCATGCAACGACACACCATTCAAACTAAATGTTTTTTTTTAATTTCCAATCCAGGATACAGATGGAACCTGCCAAAGCGAAGCGTACTATACATTGAGTAGAATTTTAGAGGTCAGACAGATAGCCTTTGTTATACACTGCTTGCCTGAAAATGAGATTATTATGCCTGTTGCCTACTCCGTTTCTTTATCATACAGGTGCACAGTTGGTTTTGTGAAGCTCGAATTAATGACTTGATGGATCTTCTTTTTAGCGTACATATTCCAGTTGAAAGCGAGATCATGAAAAACCGCTTCTCGTGTTTCCATTATTTATTGGTTCATATCTTAAAGGTGAGAGATTCTCCATACCGACTTTCTGTTTATGCTCTCTGGCTTTCATATTTCTGCATGTCATAAGTTTGGCTTTGGTTACACAGTACACTCCATGTTCTGGGTGAGTAGGAAACAAATTTTGCATAACAGATGTGGGTGTTGGACAGGAGAATTTAATCTAATTTAAACCTGGCTCGGAGTGTGCCCGCACACACGCACACGTGCAGACCAGAGCCGAAACAACGAGGCAACATCTAAAAGAAAACATACTTTCAGAATTAGTTAACCAAACATTTAGAGGGGGGAAGGGGTCAATTACGTGCCGGAGGGAGATTTATCTGACTAGATTTGTTAGCTTCTTGTAGTCACTTTTTTTGTGCTTATAGTTAATGCGTAGAAATTTCCAGAAGTTATATGAATTTTCTTCTGCGTTCTATCTGCTTAATTATTATTTTATAAATTTCATGAAGCTATGTGCACAATCCTGTCATATAATTTCCTATTTGTCTGTGAGTTGCAAACATATCTGATAGAGCTAATGTGAGTGCAAGTATTTCAAATTGACCCTGATTTGTCACATCTGGGATGTGTAGCTGGTTAAATTAGGAATAAAGTAATGGCCTAATGGGTGGCTGAATGCCATTCTATTATCTGAAGATTATTAAGTCCAACTTATCAGTGTATACATGGATTTAATATCTTATGTGCATACCACACAGTACAGGAGTAAATCGATTAATTTTGTATGAACCATGCCTAGATTGATGTCAATCCTAAAAGCTTAAAATTCATTTGTGTCTGCACTTATAAAGGTCATTTACTTTAAAGTTCAAACACCATAATATAGGTGTCTTGGTACCCATACGAACCCAATAGTACCAAATGTACATCTTATGCTCCTAAATACACATCTTCTATGTTGAGGGAGAATCTGGTTACTCTTAAAAAAATTGTGGTCATTGTCTTTTCAAATTTAGCTTGCTGCCGAAAACTCGAAATCCAGGGCTATCTTGTACACTTACTTTAATTGTAAATGTGTGGCATGCACGCTTTGTGATGTTCTCCTGGGGCTATTATCTCAGTGATTCTATCTTGCATGAGGTCTATGTGAAGCCTTTTTGTTCATTGCCAAATGATGGACAATGCCTACATGCATGGCATGCTGATTATGAGCCATATCTCATTGTGGACTTCAAGTTCCTTCGACGTTGTCATCTTTATAGACGCTTTACTGAGAGCTATTGTTATACACTGCAAACAGATTTTACCTTCAACAATATTTGTCTAGGATGCTGATATGGTATAAACAACATCTTGCATGTAGTTATCCTTGTAAACATTTTGGAAACTAACTGAGATAGTCCTTGTCGTCACCATTTAAATGGGCGTTTTTTCTCAACATCTTGTGTCTTTAGAAGCAACTACCACACTTTTTTTTAGAATACTGTTAACTTCCTTCATTTGACCTTGGTTCTTCACTGCTTTTACAGAGAAATGATGAAGATCTGGATACCAAGGCATTTTTGATTCTGAATGAGATGATCGTCACATTAAAGGTAAGCTTTATCATGACTTATATATATATATATATATATATATATATATATATAATTTGTCATTGCCTTGTTCTGCAGCTCCCTCCCTCCCTTTCTCCACACGTGCGCGCACACACCCACACACTCTCTCTCTCTCTCTCACACACACCCACACACTCTCTCTCTCTCTCTCTTACACACACACACACACATTATGTATTCAAAAATAATAAAAAGATGGTTATTCACTCATACTAAAATATAAACCATAGCTATTTCATCTTGTTAACTTGAGACTTATATCATACTTTACTATTTGCTAAATATTGTCATGGTATAATATTCAAATTTAAATAATTAATAACATAAAAATTTATATCCGGATCTAAGTGGATTCTAAACAGGCTCTAAGCTCATTTAACTGGTTATAACAACTCTATCTCTCACTTCTTAATTTGTCAAAGGCAAGGTTTCACATCTATATGATATTTTTATATATTGTTGATATTATTTGGCATGAGTTTTCTAGATTGAAGTAGGCTAGAGAAAGTTTGAGGTTGGCTCAGACTTATTTGATAATATAAACAAACAAAGCTTGAACAAGTTTTTGAGATCTTATACACCATATAAACGAACTTGAAGAACCTCAATCTCAGCTCGTTCGGCTTGTTCAACAGCCCTAAATTTAATCTGTATGCTCACACCTTGGAGAGAGAACTATAGAGGAACTAATCCAGTATTCTGCCACTGAGCAAAAATTTAAATATAGTTTGTCATGATATGGTCATTAGCTTTAGGAGGGTACTAGTTTTGTGTGGGTTCACTGATTTTTGAGTAGGATATTTTTGCTAGAGTTTAATTTTTGGCTTTGCTTGTTCTAATTAGAAACTTGTATATCAAGGAACTGTTGTTACTAAAAGAAACAATAAAATTAACAATATTTGATTCTTATCTACATCAAAGAAAAGTTTTTGGCACACTGCTTGTTCTCCATCTTATCGAGGTCAAGTTTGACGCATCATGTACATTTAGTGATGAAAATTATTATTATAGAGATATTTGTCCTATTTTATTGATATGAAATCTTAGTTCCATTTAATAAAATCAGTTTTATTGTGTATATGTTCACATGCAGACGAAGAAAGAATCTAGGAAGTTGGCATATAATATCCTGCTAAATATAAGTTGCACCTTGAAGAACACCCAATCTACTGCTCAGGAATCGGATCTGCAAAGGCTCCTAACTATGGCAAGTGTAACAGCACAAAACTTGTCTTATTACAATTACAATTGATTTTTACATCTCTGCATTCAGTTTACCTTATCCATATCACTCCGCTAAGAGTGGACTATTATATCCTACCAACCTCGTATGTATTTTGTTATGCTTATTTCATAAAGTTGTAATATGAAACCAGCTAAACCGGTCATTTGCAGACAAATGGTCGGAAACTTTGTTAGCTTTCTTGTGGCTTCAACTTCTGCAGTTGCCATTGTCAATAACTCAATATGTTAATGGGTAAGTGCAGAAAGTTGATATTTTTAACATGCTTAGTTTTAACCACAAACTTAGATACATCAAACTCATCAACCTCATATTCCGCTACGAAGATAAGTCACATGATTGCCACATCAACAGTTTCGGCGGAGTTTCGGATTTGGTAATTATTTTATTATTTATTTAGAATTTGACTAGCCTTTATTTCATAGGATTTAGCCGTTGGACACGCTTTGGAATGTTTGCAAAAATTATGTCACTGTTGGAATGAAATAAAGCTTTTCATACTTTTCTAATCCAAGGTGGATCTAATGTCTAAAAGGTAAATATTTTCTTTTTCTGAATCGAATTGTAGGATTCTAGTTAGACTGTTATTTTCAATTTTTTTATTACACACACATACGAGGGAGGGAGGGAGATGGCCCTATGGTCTTGTCACAAAATTAATGGTTTCGTGCTAACTAATTTTTATGTCAGTAGATCTATGAGCAAATGGTATAAAAATCACACGAACTTTAATATGTCTGTTTTAAACCATAGTAATCAAGAATCGAAGATAGACGATACCGATCATCCTTAAATTTGTATGAAGTTGAATTTTTAAGCAGTGCTTGAATTGTACGAAAGCTTATACGATCATTCATGTATATGGAGGATAGAGGCCATAGAAGAAAAACCTTCTATGCCCTCAAAAAAATATAGCCTTCACCGTTTTTTTCCGACGATCGGCACCATCCATCTTGATCTTCATCATCTAATATATTGAAAAACCAAATTTCATGTGATTATACCACCTTTTCACCGTTGATTTAACAATGTAAAAAGTTTTATTGTCGATACGACGTTAATATTGTACGCACTACATCATTGGTGAAAAAAATGATAATCACATGAAATTTGGTGTATCCATATCTTAGATGATAGAGATGAAGATGACAGGTGCCGATTGTCAAATAAAATGATGGAGAAATGATTTTTATTGACGCCATAGAAGGAAATTCCCTCTTATGGCCTCTCCCCCCGGAGTATCTTTGTGGGTTGCCCCTTGCAGAGGAGCATATGTGGTATGATTCCATTGGACTTTGCATAGTGCTTTTGCACATGAATCCTTTCTTATTTCCATTGGGTTTTACATTTAAGTGCACAAACACTATGCGAAGTCCAATGAAATGATGCCATATATGCTCCTTCATAGGGTGCACCCTACATGGACTCTTTTATAACGCTCGCGCAACCACATGAGAAAACAGAGCCTCGGGTGCAATAGGAGGGAATTTCCTGGAGTCACGTCAAAGACGGTCAATCCTCCAACATTTTATCGACTATCAACATCTACCGTGTTCATCTTCATCGTCTAAGATGTGCATACACCATATTTCATGTGACCAACACTTTCACCTTTAATTTTGTGCTGCAAAAATACTAAAAATGTTATATTATTGGAATATCATTAATCTCGCACCCACTAAATTAATGGTGAAAATGTGTCGGAATCACATGAAAATTGATGCACACACATCTTAGATGAAGAAAAAAAAAAATCGATGTATACACATCTAAGATGAAGATGGTTGATGCTGATTGTTGAAAAAAATCTTGAGTGTCAGAAATTTTTCAACGCTATAGGAGGAAATTCTGTCGTATGGTACCGGATAAAATGAGCCGTTGAGATGAGTTTACGAGTTCCTTATTTCCAGATAGCCAAATCGATTGTCCAAATCCAATCGGGTGTCCATTTCGTCAGTTGACGCCGTCCATCTTCATGTACGCATTAACAAAACCTTTGTCTAAAATCAACAAACCTATGCATGCGACGATGCATGACGGTTCATGTAAAGTTGCAGTCTGAATTTTGATATCAACTCTTTCCTCGCACATCTTAACGCCGACTGTAGTGGAGGCAATCAAACATACGGCTTGCACAACGATGTGTTTGTGCAAACTATCCTCTGCTTGTATTGTATATGTTATGTCCACATGCAGTTGAACTCAATTTTCTTTTGATCCTTCTGTTTTATTTTTGTCATCGTCGTCTGTACCACCCAACTTCCGTCGTCTATCTTGAGAAGAAACCAACTGGCCTTCTTTACTTGAAGGATCCATATCTTGAAAGAGACTTCTTGGCTGCAAATGTCTTGAAATTAGGAGCAAGCATTGGTCGGGTAAGGTCGGTTTATGACCAAAAATTCCTACCGAGTCAAATCTGATATATTTCTGGCCACTTTGGTTGGTTTCTGATCATTGTAGATGGCGATCTCTGGCAGTTGGGAGTTTGATGCGACTTTGAAGAGTTGTGTTGTTGAAGCCTTGAGCCCGTCGTCGGAAGAAAAAGCTTTTATGAATTTTCTTGGGGTCCATTGGAGATTGTTGAGAATGTGGTTAACAGTTAGTCCCACATTGGAAAAACTATGAGATACATATGGGCATAAGATATACGATGAGATAAACCTTCATAAGGCTTGAGTCTTTTGGAAGGAGTCCCACTATATTGTGGGCCCATGTTTTGTGGGGATAAATCGAGTTTTACAGAGATGAAGAGCAGGAGGTTGAAAGAAAAAGATGGTAAAGAGCATATGTTTTGTAGGGATAAATCGAGTTTTACAGAGATGAAGAGCAGGAGGTTGAAAGAAAAAGATGGTAAAAAGCATAAATGAGAAAGTCGCTGTCATATACGACAGCTGAGCAATTCGATTGCTTGGAAAGGAAGGAAAGGGATAGTAGGTACGGCTATGCTACATATTTTATGAGGTTTGCTCTCATGCTAAACCGAAAATTACACCCATTTTCGCCCACTCATACATATATTTGGTCGGTTTTGGGTAAACTGGGTTATTAAAATTTTAAATTCGAACCTAACCAAGTTACATGCTAAACCGATATGATTTTGGTTAAATCGGTTGGTTTTTCAGTTTTGGGCAGTTTTTGCTCACCCCTACTTGAAATATTTGCAGCTCTTCTGAAGTCCAAGGAGTAACATGCAGTGGCCAACTCTGGTGATGCTAGATTTTCTTAAAATTTCGTCCACATTCACATGAATTACAATTTTGAAATCTTGATATTCTTTCTTTTTTAAATATAAATATGCACTTTCTTCGATTTATAGTAACTCTCTATTCTAATTTTGTGGCTGCTACTATATTCTTACTCCACTTTCTATGTTATATAAGAAACTTCATCCATGTAGATAGAATCAGAAAATAGTCTTTGATTTAATTTTGCCGGAATTGAAAGGAAGATCTTGAGGTGGCATTTTTGGCAGAAATCAGCAGCAAAAGTGCCCTCTTAATTAAATCAAAATTTAAACATATACTTTTCTCTTATGCCTTCGTTTCTTTTCTTTCGCAGGTAATGGGCTATCTTTCTAGTTCATCACCTCACATAATGAGTGGAGCAATCTCTGCACTTTCATTGCTGATATACAATGATGCAGGCTACTGTATAGCTGTACCAAACCTTATACCATCTGTGTTGACTCTACTTCAAAACAAATCTATTGAAGTTATCAAGGTAGATTTTATATCATTCTTTATTTTGCCTTGTTTATGATTTATTTTCAGTTTTCCTTCAGCTCAGATGTTCTATAACACATAACAGGCAGCTTTGGGCTTCATCAAAGTGTTGGTTTCCACCTTGCATTCCCATGACCTGATCAAGTTCTTAGCTGAAATCCTTGATGGAATGTTGCCATGGTCATCCGTCTCCAAATATCATTTCAAATCGAAGGCATGCATTAATCTTAGTCCTTTAGTTGTTCAATTGTTTTCTCTTTCCTGTGACATCATGAATTTTATTTTATCATTTAAATAATCAATATTACATTGTCAGGTTGGAATCATCCTTGAAATTTTGATTAGAAAGTGTGGAGCTGATGCTGTTGGGTTAGTCGTGCCTGATAAATACAAGGGTTTTGTTAGAACAATTGAAGAGGTAATTTTTTTTTCTGTGGATTTTTACATCAATTAAGGCAAATTGTGATCTAAAACTCATCAATTTTATCACCAATTGCGAAGTTAGCTATGTAGCTTGTGCTCACTAATCAGTATATTATCTGTTTTCATAGCACGTGTCCTGCATGTCGTCTTACTGAATTACTCTCCTCTGTGCTCTATGGTTTGAATATGCTCTTATGCAACAGGATTAGTTATCATATATTCAAATCTCACGGTGTTATCTTCAAAACTAGGCTCGGAAACCTTAGGAGCCGATAAGTTTCCCTTTCAGCCGAATAAAAGCTTCTGTGGTTTCGGAGTACTACTGTAGGCCTTCTTGGTTGCAAGAATCCAGGGAGGCCCAGCTTATTATAGTGTTCAATAGTGAGCAACTACTTTTGGTAATTTCTAATTTGTTTGCGTTATTAACTTTATCAGTTAGAAGTATTGATCTTGAAACTGAATATGCTCGAAACATTTGAAACTGATTCATGAAATCACCACCTTGTCAGATATGAATATGCTTGAGAATCTTCTTCTATATTCATGCCCAGTGTGTTCTTTACTTTACTCAAGCTTTTGCATTATTTCATTAAGACTTTCTCAAATTGTAGGGCTGTCAAAAGACGAGAATTCCTGATGGACTTGCTAATTCTGACAAAACAGCGGAGTCAGCAGCTAGTTCTGTAAGCAATAGGTAGGATCCATATAGTTTTCACACTTTTTCATGGTTTAACTCTTTTTATTTATGTTTCTACCAGAATGTTGTCTTGTCAGTATGACACCGAATGTTATTTGCAGGGGACAAAAGAGGGCGCTCGAAGATCTGTCAAATAAGATTTCGAGAGCTCCATTTTATGATAATCACAAAGGAAAAAGAAGGAAGCAACACAGAGACATCTCGAGCACAGACAAGAAGCCTAGTGGTGAGGCCAGGGGTGATGTTCCTACAAGTTCTGGGAATCCAGTTAGAGTACATTCACGAGGCAGAAATATGAAGCGTCGGGATGGGGATGCGATGCCCAATAGAAGAAATAAAATGGTAAAAGGTGAAAGGAACAATAAAAGTAAGAAAAATCTTCAGGATGCATCAGCGGCTTCCAAATCTGGTGCTCTTTCCAAATCCAACAAGGTTAGGAGAAAACTTGGGCGCCTAGGTCCGAAGTGATGTCAAATGCAGCGGCAAAAATGTATTATTTTAATGAGTTACTATAGAGTTGATTGGCTCACTGTCCAAATGAGTAGGAGGCAATCATTACTTTCTGGACCCTATCTTTACATGAGCAGGAGTACAAAAGGGAATTCGTATCAGGTGTCGTGTTTCATCGCGTAAAGAAAAGGATTAAAATATGTAGTGCATCAGAATTTTGAAATCATCCGAGTGTTTCAATAGAACATCGCATCAAATGCTCAGGATGCACATTTAGTTTCACCATACCTATGTAAGAAGCTTCAGGGAGAAGACAACTCTATGTATGGCATTATGCAATACATTAAACTTGGGATCATGGGCAGTTGGAAAAATGTGTGGTTTTATTATATATCGATGCTTTCGCCTTTTTTTTTTCATGACTGGAGAACAAAATTTTGGATATGTATTATTGTTTATTCTGAGAATTTATTGGAAACATGTGCTGCTGCTTTATAATCTATTTCGATCCGACTTGTGTTTTTATAGTTGGGTTAGTATTTAAATAGAAATGATGATTAGCTGTGAAATTAATGTGGAGCTGTGATAATGACATCAACAAATTCCAAATTTCGTATGTGTGCTTGCATCATCTAGAGATCGTCTTTAGGAATTTCACATGTTTAGCAGCCTTCTCCGTCTTGCCCTGTGTGCCCTTTGTTTGTAAATACTTGAATACGAGTATATTCTGAAGAATTCTGTACTGGTTAGGTAACAATCATGCTGTCCATAGTGTTGCTTGTGGACGCTGCAATTCTCATTCTCAGTCTGGTGAGCTCGCTGAGATCGCTTCGTTTATTGTTGAGATGGCCTGAAGGTCTGCATCTTAATCTTGTATGGCCATAGTAGATGGTGTCGCTTTGAAAGAATTCAGCTCTTTACCCTCTTCAACTAGAGTCTTCTCCCCGTCGGCCCTCCTATTGAGGATATCTATCCATGGGAGGGATGCCGTATCCTGTAGACAAAAGAAAGACATGGAAACAATGAAGATCTGGGTTAAGACTGATCTACAGTACCCGGCCCAACATACTCAAATGAGAGGCGTGTTGAGAGCTGCGGCAAGCCACAGAGAGTTCGAGAGCCTTATGGAACTCGGTTGATGATGCTAGCGTCGAATAGTTCTATGCCGTCCGTAGCTAGTAAAAAAGGCCTACCACTGTAATGGTATGAGTTTTGGAAGATGGAAGGGTAACCGCCATGAAGAAGGATTTAGTATGAAGGTCTCTGAAGGTGCTAATTTGCCCACCACCATTTATTTGACCTTTAATTAAAAGAATAAAAATCTAGATTTCCACAATTGATGACAATATTTTTTTTGGGTAAATTATTAAAAAATACAGGCCCAGTCCAGAAAAGGATTAAAATCCGTATTTTCGAAATAGGAAGAGGGAGACTACTTTTTTAAATCTTTGCCAACACACCCTTTGGCCCAATACAAAGTAGGCCTACGACATAATTTTTTGTGGAGTGACCAAAATAATCGTCTTCAAATCTTCTCCGTTCAAAATTTCTCTCGCTCGCTCGTTCTCAGAAATCACCATTGTCCTCACCTTCGCTGCCGTCGCTGCCTTCGCCATTGCCGTCGACTATCATCGCCGCTTCGACAGCGCAACCTTGCCTCCCCAAGTGGACTGCTTGACTCGCCGCCCCAACTCGCCTCTCGTCGCCGAAAAACCCTAAACCTAACATCGTTGTCACTGACTTCGTCAGCCCTTCGCCGTCTTCTTCGCCGTCTTCTCCTCGGCTACCTAAAGCCGTCCTATCGTTCTCCGTCATGATAAGCACTTCATCATCATTAGACCCTGCTCAATGGCTCCTAAATCGAAGGAAAAAACGGTCATTCCTTCTGCGGCGAAATCAGTGGCTTCAGAATTGGAAAAAACATCGGGTAATTTGGCAGCGGAAGAGGAAGGAAAAATGTATAATTGAGACCTATTTTGTTGATCTTGTATTGTATTTCGAAATTGGTTCTCTAAAAATTTGTGAATATCACCGATTCTTGATTTTTTGGGTCTGTAATTTCTAATCAATTGCCTCTAATATTTACAGATGAATATTTTTAAATTAAATTCTCATCATGATCAAGCTATTTGTTGTTGCCAAGACATGCAAATAATTTGATATTACAGTGAATTGCTTAGATGATGCATGATGTATGAAAATGAGCATTTGCCTGTAACATCTATACAGTTGATTGCAATATCTAAGCAATTACCTATAACATCTAAACAGTCTGGTTTTTTATATTAAATTCTCATCTTCATTATGTTATTTGTTGTTGCTAAGATATTATAGGCAAATGATTTGATGTTACAGTCAAGTGATTGGATGACGCATGAAAATGAGCACTTGCCTGTAATATCTATTAAAGTTGCCCGTAACATCTATAAAGTTGCCTGTAATATCTACCAAAGTCGAATGTAGATGTTACAAGCAACTTTGATAGATATTACATGAAACTTTATAGTTATCATTTGTTATTGCTAAGAAAATTACAGGCAAATTATTTGATGTTATGGTCAAGTGCTTGAATGCATGATGCATGAAAATGAGCACTTGCCTGTAACATCTAAACAGTTGCTTGTAATATTTATAAAAGTTGCTTATAATATCTAAGCAGTTGCCTATAATTTCTAAGCACTTGTCTATAATTTTCAGTTTAAAAAACTGATGGCTCTGTTTTAATATTAAACTTTGTTTTTCAGCAAAAGAAAACATGGAGATACGTTCGCCATTCGGACGTATGTTGACGTCATTCATTATAACAGCTTCATGGAGAGATTGAAGCCTCACATTTGTGCCAAACACATATGGAGGCTAAACAAAATTCCATTCAGCCATTATCTGAAGATGCCAATTTTGGCTCAAGATAGGCTTACCATATGTTGGCTTATCTAGACACCGGGGAGTTCTCTTTTGGAGGTGCCTTTCATAAATTCAGTGTGATTGGGTTAGCCAGCACATCAGCTTGTCCAATTCCGGTGAACAAGTCCTGTCTAACCGTTATATCACCCGCTTCGAAAGAAGTAGTTTAACATAGAGAAAGGTGAAAGGACTTTGATCACATATTTGGAGACTACTTTGGAAGGGACTGTAAAGGACAAATCTCCGAAGTAATGGATGATTTCGTGGCGATGCAGATTCTTTATTAACTTTCATTATTTTGGATGCCCGTCACATCCTCCATCGTCCCTAAGACGTTTTTCTTTATATCGAGCTATCGGTAGTGCCGAATGTGAACTGGGTTAAAACAGTGCACGAATTGATAATGGAGGATGTCATGGATAAGCTTTCTTCGAACTGTACAGTTGCCTGGGTGTCAGATCTTTCTCGTTGTAAGTATGTGCAAACTATTATAGAGATTGTACTATATTTGTATGCAAAGTATAAACTACATAAATCATATTATATATTGTTGGTAGATATGTTTTGATTATTTAATATTAATCATGTGAATGTGATGTATATTTGTTTGCAGCTATAGTTTTATATCTTGACGAATTCGAGGGTACCAAAATACGTACACGCCAACAAACCGGCCCTATGTGGATGGGAATTTAGTAGCTCAATAAGAGTGTTGGGATTGAAGAAGGCCATGAAAAGGAAGATGTCTGCTTTTATAGCGAAGGAGGACGTGGATGTGTTGAAACATTCCTCCGGTTTTACGCCTTTGAAAAGAATGATGGCTTCTGAATTTGTAAGCGGCACAGGTGGTGTGCATGAGAAGAACAGTGAAGATGAGGACGAACCAATTGCATCGGTAAGTTGTATATTCTCTATTTACATTCAAAAAGTATCATGTGTGTGTACACACAACGTATGTACAGGTATTTGTATGTATATATGTATAGGTATTTGTATGTATATTTTTATATGTATGAATATTTGCAAATCTGTATGTATATAGATATACAGATACATACACACATAGACACATACTCATTCATGTACATACATACATTCATCTTTATTAAAAAGTTGCCTGTAACATCAACCACTTGCGTGTAACTTTTAAGCACTTGTCTGTAACATCTAAAAAGTTGCATATAACATCTAACCAGTTGGATGTAACATCTAAAAGGTTGCCTGTAACATCTAACCATTTGTCTGTAACATCTATATTAGGTCACACTAACGCCTTGGCCATCAACCGTGACCGTTTGCGGAACAACTTTTTTTCTACAATTAAAAACTGGCGCTAGAATAACCCGTTAACCGGATCTACCATAAACCTAACTAGCAAGCAAATGAGTTCTATCTACTATGATAGAAGTTTATATCTAAAGTCTTAATTCCTTCAGGTATTCACTCCTCTCCTTTAGCTCCTCGAAGAGTTTACGGATCGCGCTTGATCATCGGCCTCCTCGCGTCAAAGATGATCCATCCGAGAGTGTATACTTTGAGCTCCTACCTCTAAACCGAGATAATTAGGATACTTAGTATGCTAATCTAAATAGCCTAGAGGATGTAGAGAGTGATGATGGATTGATTTGTCTCAATATACCCTAGGTTTCTCAACACACGAGACATTTAGGGTTGAGGAAGAAGAAGGAAGCTTGAGGTCAAGAGAGAGTGTTGTGATAGCATGAATGAAGAATGGCTAAGTCTTGTGTATCAATGAAGCATGCCAATAATTCACAAACAATGAATCAAGCATACTTCAATAGTAAATCATGAGTCACCAAGTAGCCATGCTTCATTAAAAGAACAATCAACACCTCATACCTCCACCTCATTAACCATTTAAGAAAAATGGTTAAACAAGAAATGATGTGTCTTCTTCTAGAAGCACCCTTGTAAAATTACAAGAATACCCCTTACCGTATATACATATCCGTATCCGTATTCCGAAAAATACGAATACAAAGAGACATAAATAATCCAATAATATAATACTAGGATCCGGTTTAAACCAAAACCCACTAGTATTATCAGTCCGAATCATGATCCGTGTAGCTAGTACACATATATGATCGAACCCCTGCCGTAAAACCATACGACCTCTACATCGTTTCGCCCAAAACAGAGAAACCCTCTGTGTGGGACTCTAAAGACTCGACAGTACGCTGGTAGTGGGTTTTACCATAAGCATGCCAGCGGCACTAGCTACACATAACGGCTACCTAGGTACCTATCAAAAAGGAAGGCCGACGAGCAAACTCATCCGGATCCCTACTGAGCCTATCCGTGACAATCTCCGTACAGTCCGGTCTCTTCGTCTAAGAGTATCGCATACCGGATCTAGGGGGTGGTAAACGTCAAACCCTAATAACCCGATAATTCATGCAGATGCGGCTCAGGACCAATCTGGGAAACTATTGATCAACTTATCAGTAAATCCTAACTGCCTTGGCCAAAATCTTATGGTCCTGGCCAATCGAACACAGTGCGGTATCGACTCCCAATACCGGGAGAGATGAATCCCTGACAATCACTCACTGCCTCCATGTGGCTCGGGACTCTACCCCAACCAAAACCTGTTTGTACGACTCAGTAGAGCCGTGGTAGGATAGTGATCAAAGTACAGTGAGAACTCACACGAGACAAATGCCGATCTCAGGTCCGAAGACTAACCTGTACACATGTCACCTGAGAACTTCCATCTGACGATAGGTATAGTACCATCTAGAAGTTCTCGGCAAGTCCGTCCAGTGTACTCACACCCAGTAAGCACCTGTATACGATCTTAAGCGCATCAGACCAATGGCTGCGGGACCAACTATCCCCCTCGTTGGGGTCTAGAAACATATACACCAGTCTACTCCGGAATATCGATGCCCAGTCTCGATACTCACACGATTAGGGACCTTTTAAGGATGTGCTTATGGACTACCCAGCTCCCACAAGTATGATCGCTATAATAACGCTGGTAGTCAAGCAAGATCCTACGGGCTTTATCAGCATGTAACCGCCATATGTAATAACAAGTATAACATATGCACATGTTAAGATAAAGTCAAACCATAATAGTATACTACTGTATCAAGTCTTTATCAATATGTGCAAGCAGAATAAAGCATCAGAAGAAACAAACACACATATCAAGATAAAGACAACTCAAATAATATACTATATAACTGAGCAAGATTGTCCTGTACATATATATCCCTAGCATCCATATGTATACATATACAATAATGGCCTCTAGGGCATACATATCCAACAATCTTCCACTTGCACTGAGGATAAATATTGGCATACCAAGTACCCAACGTCTGCTCTAAGACCAGCTGTTGGCGTATCTGTCACGTCCCGCTTCACAAAATAAGTAATACGAGGGTGACAAGGCCAGCCATGCTTCTACGATCAAGGAAAAATCTTGCCGTAGTCACATTTCGGCTTCTAACATTATACGGTAATCAGTAAAATACAATACGGATAAAGAGAATGATGTCACTAGAACTATCGGATATAACGGAAACTGAGCGCAAAGGAAGTAAACAAAAGAAAAACCAACCAGGGATATAAAAGGGAAAGATACAACTGGTTCACTTGTCAGGATCTCCACGGTCTTCTCGAGATCAGACGAATCCAATTCTATCACTGAACATGCATACTCAGGTCGTCAGGACGACACCATAGCGATATTATGTTAATAATAATGAAGCAAGAAATAAATGTAATAACGGTGGAGATAATATATGCAGGTAATCAATGTATCAATAATCAATGCAATTTATGACCTATTCCTACTGGAATCTAAATCAATTTTGAAATCGAGTTTGCGGAAAGGAATGATTATGTTTAACGAGGGTCTCGTACGTACCCGAGATTATGGCCCACTGTTGTCCGGGACATAACCCTGTCAGCCGGACTGCTAAGTCCAAACCTAATATATATAAGAGTCGTTGTTCGAATGATCATCCTCTAAATCGCTAACCTCGCTAAATATAAGTTCCTTTCCACTTCGATTTCCCCTTTTTCCCTAGGGTTTACTATCTATAAGTATGTGCTAGTTGTGTACAAGTACGCACCAATAACACTGCTTTATTCACTAATCATTGTGCTGTTCACTATCACGAATCGTTTACTTTTTACTGGCGTACTTGACACAACTAAATCGATACTATTCACGTTTGACAATGCATTATACACTGAAAATTAATAAGGACGCTCACTATCGCTAGAGGTATTGCAGTCGGATAAACAATATGAATTATGCCGTTAAACAAATCATATGCAATACAAGTCATTACGCGTCTTATGAATTTAGAAAAATCACATTAAATCGTACGTTCAAAATTAAGTAAAATGATACAAAAAGGGTAAAAAGTAAATTTAATAAAAAATTCAATGAAATTGGTTTCAAGTCAATCGGGTTTCGGGTTCACGAATTAAAGTCATTTCTTTTTAAGTTTTCTCTTCTGGAAATTCAGTTCCTCAACTGAAAGTCCATTTCGTAACACAGTTTTCACCCTATTGGGATCATAATTAGGCGACGCTACAGTTGGATAATATTTAGGTTTATCAGTTAGGTTTCCAACGCAACATGAGGATCGACAATATCCGCTGTGTTCTGGGAGTTATGCATTATTTAAGATCGGGATATACGTTCTGTCCCTGCTTGGGACTGCAGTATGTATTGATGATTTAAAATATGATTAAAATAACAAATGATGGTAAAAATGAATGAAACCACCTCTAATAGTTACTAACAGATTAAACTTCACAACGGTATAGGGTTCCGCTGTCACGCCCCGCTTCCCAAAATACGGAATACGAGGGGTAGACAAGGCCAGCCATGCTCCTACGGTCAAGGATAAGTCCTGCCGTAGTCACACTTCGGCTTCTAGTTTTTCATGGTAAACAGTAAATGGTGCGCGGGTAATGGGAAATGCAGTAACTGAAGGAAATAATATAAAGACTGACCTGAAGTGGAACAAACAAATGTACTCGGAACGGCAAGTCAAGAAATCTGTGATGCACGTCTAGTTCTGATCCATGCTAAATCTTCTCCTCAACTGAGCATGCATACTCAGGTCGTCAGAGCGACACAATAGCAAAATAATGTATATAATCATGTAACAATCCTAGCAGTGGTAATGGATATGAATAGCAGTAAATCAATGGCAGTAAGAATATAAATGAGCAGAGATAAATGCAGCGGAGCAGTAAAGCAGTATAACGATATGTCATGTATGTCAACACAATATATAAGGAATGTAAATGACAGTAACCCTATCAGTCTCTAAGTCTCACTGCACAGGTCAATAAGCCTATCGTCAGTCCAAGTGTGAGAGTCAACCACTCGCGAGTGTCCTCCACCCAAGGGTAGAACCCAAGGGCAAGGGACCACGGGCCCAACATGTAACGAATGTATCACGGTGTCTATAGCACATACCCTGTAAATCTCCATATAACTCCCTAAATATATAAGCCGGCATGGGACTCCCGAGATTCTGTTGAATTCACACTTGAACTACCCCACACCCCGTGGTCTACATCAAACGCTAACCATCACCCTAAATACTAATCGATCCGTGACAAGTCTGCGCGAGAACTGGAGGCAGGACCTCCATCAAGCACGTCCCGACTAATACCTAAGATAAATGGCAGTGTCGGATGCCTTATCTGTGACACCCGTGCAAGCGCTTCCATAAGTGTCCCATACCACTTATAGTCACACATGCACGCATCCCACAGACGTCGACAATGCAATAGAACAATAGGGTCGCTGATTGTGTACAAGTACGTATCACTTTCACTTAATCACGGATACACGAACACTGACGTACTTGCCACAATCATCACTAAAATCTAACACTGGGTGAATGCACGATATCACTAGATTATCACTACAATGATATAGGCATGATATGATGCATGAACAGTATATAAGCACAATTAAGATGTCATAAAACAACAGTCTATTACTTGCACGATTTATCATGAAGTATATGTATGTAATTTGGCGAAGTGATAAACAGGTAGTAATTAATATGTTCGGTTAGCTATCCATAGAATTTTGTTTCAAGCCAATCGGGTTTCAGGATCATTAGTTATAACTGTTTCATTTTAAGCGCACGCGGCTGGAAATCCGGCTTCAGAATCAGGAATCCATTTCGCAACGCATTTTAATCCCTGTGGGGATCAGATTTTAGTGACGCTACAGTTGGATGAATTCTAAGGTTTTCAGTAAGGTTTTCAACGCAATAGACGGATCTTCGATCGCGTCTGTACGTTAGGAGTTATAATCTGTTTAACAATAATGTGCCAGTTCTGATTCTGCTGAGACTGCTATGCGTCCCGATCTTCTAAATTACAGATTAAATAGTAAATGATAACGAAACAGGATGAAACTAATTGTGTTGTCTAGCTAACAGAGTTACCTACAATAAGCAGCGGAGTTCCGCAATCTACAAGTTAAGTAATTCCTGTGGTACCCATTGTGGAACAGCAACCAATAACTGGAGTCGCTCTGGACTGCAGTCCAGAGTCGCACTCCGATCCGAATATCATCACAGTTTAAGTACAGGATTGTCTGGAAACTAGTATATGGTTAAAGTTCATCGAGTCGGCTTCGATTTGAGCCCTCGAACGCACCATTCTAATATGTATATGATTTATGGTGAATTTAACGGTTTTCAGGTGCAATAGAATTTCAGCTTTACGGTTAAACTTGGGGGTAGTCATTTTAACTGTTAACAGTCGTATTTTCTAATGAAATTTACACACGTTAATCATCTCTACAAGGGCCAAAATAATATGTCCAGTTCCGTCAAATACGATAATGATTTTCTATGGGAACAAGCATCGAACAGTTTTGTGACAATATATAACATCAAGCAAACATGGAATATATCTACGATTCTGATTTGTAATATATACGGAATAGCATGAAAGCAAGTAAGAACTTGCCTGAGAATGTCTCGGGGTTGTACGTTGACGGCAACGCCACGAATGCGCGACACACGCGCGGCACGGCACTAGATTTGGCACGAACTCGTGTCTCGGCAGCGGTGGCTTGGTTGTTGGGGTCGTGTCGGCGAGGGTGGTGCTCGTTGACATGGAGCTGCTCGCTGTGGTGGACGGTAGAGTGGGTGTTATAGAGAGAGAGAGAGAGTAAGTGAACAGAGAGAGAGAGAGAATGAGATATATATATAGAGAGAATTGAGAGTGTATCAGGGGAGAGAGAGAGAAGAGTTAGAGCAGAGAGAGATGGAGATGCAGAGCAGAGAGAGAGAGAAGAGAAGAGCAGAAAAAGAGAGGGAAACTGCAGAGAGGCCAGAGAGAGAAAGATCAAGAGAGTGAGAGGGAGAGAATGAGAGAGAGAGTGTGGAGAGAGAGAGAGAGAGAGAGAGAGAGAGAGAGAAGTGCAGGGATACGGGCAATGGTGATGATGGTGGTGGTGGTCGACGATGCCGTGGGCTCGTCGGCGTCGAGGGCACAGGTGGTGGCCGGGGTGGTTGTGCAGGGAGGTCGGCGTGGGTGGAGAGGGCTCGGTGGTGGAGTGTAGGGGCGATGCTGAAGGAGAGAAGAGATCGAGGGAGGATGAATGAGGGTGGTCGGAGATGAGAGTGATAGTCGACGGTGAAGGGAGGAGGTCGGTGATGGGTATAGCGAGAAGAGGAGGAAATGAGAACGGGGAGTGAGCGAGCGAGGAAGAGAGGGTAGAGGGTTGAGGAGAGAGGGTCGTGGGGGGGAAAAACGCGCGCGTCGTGGGGTAACGGCAGCGTGAGCGAGGGCGGAGGCGGAGGCGCGAGAAGCGCGCACGCGAGCGGAAAGAGCCGTTGCGAGAATTGAAGAAGATGAACAGGGGATAGAGTCGGGTTTGGCTGCGGGCGCGGGCTTGGGAGGAAAAGGGTCGGGCCGGGAAAGAAAGCTTAGGAAAAAGGATAGAGGGGAGTGGGCTGGGCCGGCCAAAATTAATTTAAATTAATTCGGGAGAAAAAGGAGAGTGGGCCAGAGGAATTCGTGGGCTGGGGAATATTAAGGGAAAATATTTAAAACAAAATTGTGTGGGCTGAGTGGGGAATGGGCCGGAGTAATAAGAAGGAAAAATAGTGAGTGGTGTGGGCTGAGGTAAATAGAAGTTTGTTAAGGAAAAATTTGCTTGGGCTGAAATTTAATTTACTAAATTCTTTTAATGGTTTTCCAGTGGGCTTAGGAATGGGCTGGTACTAGAAATAAAGAAAAATGGTTTAAATATATTTTGTGGGCTCGGGCTTAGTTCTTTATAACACTAGGTAAGAAAATGGGTAGTGGCTGAGGGGAAAAATAGGTTAGAAATAGGATGTGGGTTTAAAGAGAAGGGTTTTAATAATTAAATAATTTCTAAATAAAGCACATAAAATTGTAAATGGAATAAATGGAATTCTGAAGTAATAAAATACGGACTTCGGTATAAAAGGGACCGGGTGTTACATCCGCATAATACCATTTTGACACAGAATTGTAAAAGCATTTCATTTCAAGTGTTGACAAGCAGTGCTGCTCTGGACTGCAGTCCAGAGCCGCAATTCTCCTCAATTTTCTTTATCATGACTTATTAAAATTCAGTGAACAAAAATATATTACTGTAGGTTATTCCATCAGCTTCGATATGAGTCCTGAAACGCCACAATCCGATCTATAAATAATTAACTATGAATTTAACATGATAAGGTACGTGATAAAATCTAGATTCCGCATCGAGTCTCGGGGTGTCATTTCCTGGGGTAGACGATTATTATTTTTCAACTAAATTTTCACACGATATTCGTTAATGGTAAAGAGATCTATTTATCATGAGTTCCTCCATTTTAAGATGGTTTTTAGTTTAGGGTTTGCATCGAGTACCTATGATAAACATTTGATTCGTAGCCGAAACGCTCGTTTGTTTCAACCATTAAACAGTATTTGATTCTACAATTTTCTTACAACGTTATCACTAGCTCCTAGACTTTATTATATCTCAACAATATTATTAAAATACGGTTTATTAATAAATCACAATGGTAATTTTCGATATAGTTCGTATGCATCGAAATAAATATAGTATAGCATGTAAGCAAGTATTTGAACTTGCCTGACGACGTATCGATGACGATACGGCAGCGACGCAGCAACAGCAGCAGCAACACGGAGAGATTCGACTAGGCTTAGGATTTTGTCGTGGGGATTGAGCTTGGAGACGGGGTTGCGGCGGTTGACGTCAAGGCGGCGGTAGTCGTCGGCGATGAGGCAGAAGGGGGCCGGGGTGTTCACCGGAGTTGGGTCGGTGGTTGGTGTGATGGTGGCAAGTGGAGCTCGGGTTGGTGGCGGCACGATGTAGCAGTGGAGCTCACGGCATGTTGGGTACAGCGGCAGTTCGTCGTCGGAGGTGGTCGCCGGAGTTGCTGTGAGCTCGGTGGGGTTTTGAGCTACGGTCGATGAGTGGCTAGGGCTCGGCTTGGTGATGGAGTCGAGGGGGTGATGGAGTTGATCAGAGAAGATGGGTTATGGGTTCAGAAAGCTAGTGGTCTCGGCTTCGATGGAGATGAGGCTGCTCGGCTGGGAGTGGGATGGTCGGTCATGGGGAAGTGAGGTTGTAGAGATGGAGGTGGAGGCAGCCGACGGGGTTGGTGATGGGGTGGGATGGAGCTTGGTGTTGGCGGCTGCGGCTCCGGTGGTGTTGGCGATGGGTTGAAGCTCGGTTGTGAGAGGGTAAAGGTGGTGTGGAGGTGACTGGGGGCTCGTCGGCGAGTTTGGTGGCCGGAGTTTGAAGGCGAGGTCGGCGGGAGAGAGAGTGAATAAGAAAAGAAAGAGAGAGGGAGAGAACGAGACGAGAGAGAGAAAGAGTGAACGTGTGTGTGTGAGAGAGATTTTGAGTATAAAGAGAGAGAGATAGTAAATGAAAATTTAATTTAGAAAAATATATTAGGATTAATTTGGGAATAAAGGGATTTAATGGGGAATAGATTTGGGTGTTAAAAGATATTTAAATGGGAAAAATAATGGGGATTAAAGGAGAATTATTAGGAATAAGGTGTGATTAAGGAGGGTTAATGTGGGTAATAAATAAGAGGGAAATAAAGAGGTTAAATACAAAATCTATACTTAATTAAATAGGATTTAAGGAGGAATAAAAGCAATTTATTATAAGGAAATAAATATTTAAAATGACTTGGATTTTTCATCAACATCCAACAATCATATGTGTACAAAATAACTAGAAGGTGATCACCATTAGCACCAAATCAATAACATGAGGGAATGGGTTGGTTTGATAAGAAAAATGGGTATTGCATTGGTTTTCAAAACATCACAATTAAACATATTAAATAACAATTAATCATAATTAATGGTCATCAATAGAAAATAAATAACCATTAAAACATTTAAATAAGATTCTAACAGTGCGGGAAGAATATGGCGTGGGACATTAGGCTTTTGGGCTCAGGAAAACAATAGAAATATGATGGAAAATATATATAAGTGAATTAAATAGATAAAGTTCATTTGAATTCATAATTTACTGTATAACGGATACTGGGTATTACAGTATCGCATACCCAACATCTCAAAAAGTCGCTCGAATCGCTTTTGAGGGAGGGCCTTCGTGAATGGATCCGCCGTGTTGTCTTTTGTATCCACTCTCCTCACCTCGATCTCCTGGTGATCAACGATCTCCCTGATCTGGTGATACCGTCTCAAGATGTGTCTGGATTTCTGATGGGACTGTGGTTCCTTCGCTAAAACTATAGCCCCATTGTTATCACAATACAGAGGTATTGGATCAACAAAGGACGGAACTACCTGAAATTCAGTAATGAATTTCTTTATCCAGACCGCTTCTTTTGCGGCATCGTTCGCAGCAATGTATTCTGCCTCCATCCTCGAGTCTGCGACGGTGTCCTGTTTGGAGCTCTTCCAACACACCGTCCCTCCATTGAGGGTAAACACAAAACCCGAGACAGACTTGCTGTCATCCTTGTCACTCTGGAAGCTTGAATCGGTAAAGGACCCGACCTTTAGGTCTCCATTACCGTAAACTAAGAACATCTCCTTAGTCCTTCTTAGGTACTTGAGAATGTTCTTCACTGCTGTCCAGTGGTTCTCACCTGGGTTCGACTGATACCGGTTCACCACGCTAAACGCGTAAGCTACATCTGGTCTGGTACATAGCATCCCATACATTATAGATCATACCGCCGAAGCATAGGGTATAGTGCTCATGCGAACCCTCTCCTCATCAGTCTTGGGAGATATCTCTTTGGAGAGGGTGATTCCGTGCAATGCGGGCATGTTACCGCGCTTGGAATTTTCCATACTAAATCTCTTTAGTACGGTCTCTATGTATCTGGACTGCGAAAATCCCAATAATCTCTTGGATCTATCTCTGTAGATCTTGATCCCCAGAATGTACGAGGCATCATCCAGGTCCTTCATGAAGAATCTTTGTGATAATAACAGCTTGACTGATTTTAGCATAGGAATATCATTTCCTATCAAAAGAATGTCGTCCACATATAAGACTAGGAATACGACAGTTCATCTTACAATCTTCTTATATATATAAGGCTCATCCTTGTTTTTGATGAAGTCAAATTCCTAGACCGTTTCATCAAAACAGATGTTCCAGTTCCGCGATGCCTGCTTTAATTCATAAATAGATTTAAGCAACTTACACACCTTCCCGCTGCTCCCACCGTCTACAAAACCTTCTGGATGATCCATATAAACGCATTCTTCCAAACCTCCGTTTAGAAAAGCCGTTTTTATGTCCATCTGCCAGATTTCATAGTCATGGAAGGCAGCAATGGCAAGTAGGATCCGAATGGATTTGAGCATAGCCACTGGAGAAAAGGTTTCGTCATAGTCTACTCCTGGTCTTTGACGAAAACCTTTTGCAACGAGTCTAGCCTTATAGGTTTCCACCTTCCCATCTACACCAAACTTTCTTTTGTAGATCCATTTGCATCCAACAGGTTTTACCCTAGATGGAGCAATATCCAAGGTCCACACTTTATTGGAGTACATGGACTCTATTTCGGATAGCATAGCATCCAGCCATTTATCAGAGTCCCTACTGATAATGGCCTGCCTGATACTAGTAGGATCATCTTCTTCCAAGATGCAATCCTTTCGATCCCCGTCTATGAGAAAACAGTAGTATCTCTTGGGCGGATGAGAAATCCTACTAGATCTGCGGAGTGGCTGAGACTCATCCGGGGTTATTGAATCTTGAGGTTCCACCAAATCTTCAGTTTCAGTTTGTGGTTCGTGAATTTCTTCCAGTTCTACCGTGCTCCCACTTATTTCTATTGCAAGAAATTGCCACTCTAAAAAGGTGGCGTGCTGAGCAACAAATACCTTCTGTTCCTCAGTGTGGTAGAACAGATATCCATAACCATTCTTTAGATATCCCACAAACTTACATAAAACTGACTATGCCTCTAGTTTATCCGGATTATGCTTTTTAACATAAGCCGGACAACCCCATATCTTAAATCTTTTAAGATATGGCCTTTTACCATTCCATATCTTGAATGGTGTCTTAGGCACGGATTTGGATGGAACATCATTAAACAGATATGTTGTTGTCAAAAGCGCATGTCCCCAAAATGAAAGAGGTAACTCGGCGTTACTCATCATGGAGTGAACCATGTCCAAAAGGGTACGGTTCCTCCGCTTCGATACACCGATGTGCTGTGGTGTATACGGAGGAGTAAGCTAGGAGAGAATTCCATTCTCTTTTAGGTATTCTAGGAATTCCGTGCTTAAGTACTCCTCTCCTCTATCAGATCGGAGGATCTTGATACTTTTGCCAGTCTGGTTCCCTACTTCGTTTCTGTATTCTTTGAATTTCTCAAAAGATTCAGATTTGTGTTTCATAAGATACACGTATCCGAACCTAGAGAGATCGTCAGTGAATGTGATGAAGTACGAGAACCCACCCCTTTCATGTATAGACATCGGACCACATACATCACTGTGTATGACTCCCAAGAGCTCTACTGCTCTTTCTCCGTGTCCGGTGAACGGAGATTTGGTCATCTTTCCTTTGAGACAAGACTGACAAGTTTCATAAGATGAAAATTCGAACGTATCCAAATATCCATCTTTATGCAACTTACATAGTCTTTTATCTCCGATATGACCAAGTCTACAATGCCACAAGTAGGATTCGTTCACTTCTGAACTCTTCCTCTTGCGTGTGTTTTGTACATTGAAAACCATGTTTTGATTTAGAACATAGATACCATTACACAGTGTACCTTCTGCAACCAATGCATGATTAAGGTAACTGTTCATGATATTTCTATCATAAACAAACTTATATCCATCTTTATCAAGTAAAGAAACAGATATAATGTTGCAAACCATGGAAGGTACATAGTAGCAATTGTTCAAAATCATAGTATTGCCACTTGGAAATGCTAGGTGATATTCATCGACGATTGCAACATCAACTTGTGCTCCGTTTCCTACTCTGAGGGATATATCACCAGGTCCAACCATCCTACTTTTTCTCAGTCCCTACAATAAATTACAGATATGAGATCCTGATCCGGTATTTAGTACTCAGGAGGCAGGACTGACCGAAAACAGTTTTCAATAACAAAAACACGTGAAGAAGATGCAATAGTGTACTTCTTCTTCGTTGGGGTCGTCAAGGAATTCATGCAATCCTCTTTCCCTAGCTTATACTCATGATAGCCGTCATAAGTTAGAGCCGAATCGACGTTCTCCAGCCCCGAATAAGAATTCTGATCGGTCAAGCGATATATTTTATTATCTTGATTAGGGCGTGAAATGGTTGCTACCTGGAGAGAGAGAAAAGAAATACTCAGCGTGCACTCTTGCAAGATTAGATTGGTTATTAGTTTATCTAATCAGGATAGCTCCCACTGTTTCCTCGAATTCTCCATCAAACCTTAAAAGGAGAACTAGTCAAGATTAATCGCACGTTACAATACTTGCTTAACCTTTTAGCCAGGTTAGTGTCGGTACTTCGAGGGAGGTTTTCCAATACTTTCGCGAAGTTCCTTAATTATATAACCTTTTTTTCCTGGAGGCGTAGCCCCGCTAACACTTTCTAGACACCTACTTGGTTTATAGTATTGATTGTTAAGTGAAATAATCTCCCAAGTGTAATCCTACTCATCAGTGGGATCGGGATCCAACTATCATCGCGTGATAACCTAGATGGAAGCCACTCTAGTCACCACACTTTAGAAGGTATGCAACACTAGCAAGTTTCCTGTATATTTGAAACTCCCGATGTGGTTTTTTCCCCTAACGGCTTATGACCTTGACTATGTCAACATATCATAAACCACTAGTCAAGTTCAACCCGTCATTATCCTGGATTAATTTAGACCCACCCGTATATACCCTTGACTAGGTCAAAATGGTTATATGGTTGTTCTAAATAATCGCAATACCTGCAAAAAATAAGCACCACTCAGCTACCGAACAATACGTCTTGACTAGGTTAAAACACGCAGCATGAGTACTAAGTAACACTCGTAAGAAATGACGGAGGGCTACGGCTGGGTTTTTGGCGAAAACCCCTTTAACGTAATGAACTTGAAATCGTTGAAGGAACCTGAGCAGTTTTGAAAAGGAGTGGTTTAGGCTCTGCTTTTGAAAACTTGTGGTTTTGAAGAAAACCGAGTAATCTACAGTATAAACTTTTGCTCAAGAGGTCACTCCCCGCGAAGGGATCTAGGCTCTTGCCTCCTTAAATGAGGTGCTGGATGTTCATGACCGAACACCACTATGCAAAGTGAAAGAATATAACTATAGTTTTTCGAAATTTGTTCCAACAACATCATTTTAGGTTTCTTTTCTTGCATTAATCAAAATTAATGTGGTCCCATCAATTAACCCTATCACAGCAGAAAAGAATGAAAATACAATGTACGTATATACCATCCGCATTCGCCACGGGGCCCCATCATGCACCGTTAGGTTACTTAATTAACGACAGAGCGGGGGCTGGACTAGCCTGGGTGCAAAACATATACAACATCTACTAGTATATATATAAATATATATAACATTCGTCCCAGGCATGATATAAGCAACATCACATATCAACATCAAGCAACACAGAATGGTGGATAATCTTGGAGCCTAGGGTTTCACTTGAGCCGCAAATAAAACCCGACGTTCCCGGTCGTGTGGATAGCATGTGCAATGAAAACCTGGACCCCTACGAGCACGGCAAGTTACCCGCCAATTCCAGAAGTGAGGCAACTCCAATCAACAAAGTGAATGGGCCACCCAGCACTTCACAGGATCGGGTAACTTGAGCGTCCCTCCGTGGGTCATCCTATTGTAAGGTTCTTTGGCACTAGAACAAGGTTCTACAACGCATCAAACATGCCGTATTTAAAATTTTCAAGTGCCAAACAACCTAAGTAAGGATCTATACTAGAGAATTAGGGTTATAAACAACAAGTAAACAACTTTACTTCTAAGTGAATGAGGAATACAACCTTTGTAGACCGGTCCTTCACTTCTAAAGCTCCGTGTAGTAGTCCCTTCGCTGCGAGTATCGATTTCCCGAACTCTAGTATGGGTTCTCCCGGAGAAATGAACAAGCTTGCTCAAAGTCTTCGAGGCCGAAGATGATCTATGTCGAGGAGACTCAAGCTCATGCTACCTCTTCACTTGGTGATGAACTTTGTGAAGAGAACACCATAAACTAAATGGCAAGTAGTAGAGGATGATGAAGTAGGAAATGGGCTCACTTTAGATTTTATTTTCTCACAATTTTTTGAAAGCTAGAAAGCTTTCATGAGGAAGAAGAAGATGAAATGATCAAGATGAGAAAATGAAAACTAATGAGGTGAGAATAGCAACCATGGGTGAGTTAGTGTCATATACTAACCATTGTAGAGACTAAACCATGGTTTTATCATAATGGTTAGGTTTAAAATATCTTAAGTAAAATAAAATGAGTGGACTTTGGTCAATGGTCTACAAGCTTCATGAAGCTTTCAAGCCATGACAAAATCCATGTCATTTTGATTTACTTAAAACAAATAAAACCCTAAATTATAATAAGCATGGTGTAAGTCATACACACACCCAAGTTTGCATGTATCATCAAGCATGACACAAACATGTACACAAGTATATATCACATATATACTTAATACATAATCAAGTGAGAAAAGCAATCTTAAGTGAGCTATACTAGTCAATATAAATTAATATATCAAATATATAATTAT
This sequence comes from Agapanthus africanus, assembly GCA_030015575.1. Lineage (NCBI taxonomy): Eukaryota > Viridiplantae > Streptophyta > Magnoliopsida > Asparagales > Amaryllidaceae > Agapanthus > Agapanthus africanus. The sequence continues at coordinate 296,465,698 of JASDDO010000029.1, forward strand.
ACATTAAATCACTAAATCAACACTTGATTTAATGATCCGGTCATATCACATATAACCGACTAATATCATGTGTCTCAATTTATCGAATCAACACTTGATTCGATAACCCGGCTATATCACATATACCCGGCCGATAACACAAATCGCGAGAATAGAATGCGGTATCACATACTCGCATCAATCTCGGTCCCGCACATATCACATATGTGCTCCTACTCCGTTTCTCATGTGTAGGGTTCCTAGGCACACTATAGAGGTCTCACAAGGCATCGAACATGCCAATTTAAAATTTTATGGGTGCCGAGAAACCCTAATACGGATCGTCGGCTAGATTTCTAGGCGAAACTATAAACTAGTTAACACTTTAACTAAAAGTTAGATGCTACAACCTTTGTAGATCCGGTTCTCCACTTTCTTAGCTCCACGTGGGTGTCCTCTCGCTGTCCATCATGAATCCCGAACTCATTCGTCGGCTTCATCGGAGAAACGAGCGAGCTTGGTCGTCGGCTTCGTGTCAAAGACGATCTACGTCGAGGCATCACAAGTTCAAGCTCCGACTTCACAAAGTTGTGAAACTTATGAAGAAAACACCCAAAACAACTTGGCAAGAGGTAGAGGGTGAAGAAATAGAAGGTGGGTTCACTTTAGAATTGGATTTCACTCACTTTTGCTCAAGTTGCCATTGATGGCATCTAGTTTTCTCTCTTGAAGAAGAAGGAGAAGATAAAGCTAGTTTATGATAAGTTCTTTATAAATGAAAAATAAATCAATACTTATCATTCACTAACTAAGGTTAAGTGTAGAGAATAGACCATGGTTACTTGAGAGGGTTAGGGTTAAGCATGAAGATAAGGATGGTTACAAAAGTCAAAGCTTCATGAAGCTTCAACTTAAAACAAAAAAAGCCACCATTCTCATCATAATCCTTTTCAAATAAATAAACTAATAAATAAATGAAAAAGCAAAACCCTAATCATCTCTTAACCATGGTTTAATACTTTACACTTAACCACATGAGCAAGTATCATCAAACATGATACAAAGATGTGCACAAAAGTATATCACATATACAACATGTACATCAAGTGAGAAAATCCATTTAAAGTGAACCAATACTAGTTAATGCAAAGTAATATATCAAATATATAATTATATATTAAATCATTAAATCAACATTTGATTCAATGATCCGGTCATGTCGCACATAACCGACTAGTATGCAATGTATCGATTTATCGAATCAATGATTCGATAACTAGGTCATATCGAATATAACCAATCGAAACATTTATCGCGAGAATGAAATGCGGTATCACATACACGCATTATTCTCGGTCCCGCACATATCTCATATGCGCTCCTATTTCGTTTCGCTTGAGCCAGGAAACCTCTGTGTAGGACTCTAAAGACTCGTCAATACGCCGGTAGCAGATGATGATCATATCAAGCATCCACAAGCCGCAAGCGGTCTGCTAAACGTAACGGCCACCCGGGTATTGAGCGATCAGAAGATCGACGAGCTAGCCCGCTCACACTCCTGTGAATCCAACCAGTAACACTTACCGTACAGTCCGGTCTGTTCGTCTGATACGTCGCATATCAAGTCTAGGGATGGTAAACGTCAGACCCCAATAACCGATAAGTCGTGCCGATGTGAGGCTCATAACGGGTCGAGAAACTACTGGTAACACTTACCAGCAAATCTCTGATCAGCCCTGGCCAGGGACTTCCCTGTTACGGTCAATCGAGCACAGCGCAACATCAACCCCCAATACCGGGAGAGACGAAACCCCTCCTATCGCTCATTGCCTCCATGTGACTCGGGACTGTACCCAAAGACCACCGTTTTGCATGCCCTCATGGACGTGGTAAGGTGGAGATCAAAGCACAGTGGGAATCACACAAGACTCTATGACGATCTCGGGTCTACAGACTAACCTGTACAAGTGTCACCTGAGAACTGCCATCTGACGTGAGGTATAATACCATCTGGGAGTTCTCGGCGAGTCCGTCCAGTGTACCCAGTCTCCACTGAGCACCCGTATACCATCTCTGATGTCAAACACCAATGGATATGGGATCATCCATCGCCCATCTCATGGGTCGAGAAGCGTATACGCTAGTCTACTCTGGTATATCGATGCCCTGTCTCGATACACCCACGACTAGGGACCTTGAAGGATGTACTTATGGACTACCATGTCCCCACTAGTATGATATGCATCATAGTCCAGGTAGTCAAGTACACATCCTAAGGGCTTTATCAACATGTAACTATAAGACAGTTTAAAGAGACTAGTGTACATGTTAAGACAAAGAGTAACCAGATAGCATACTATCATATCGAGCAAGAAAGTCATCTCTATATATGTCCAAGCATCCAATATAATATACATCATCTGTACAATACTGGCCTCTAGGGCATACATACAACTAACAATCTCCCACTTGCACTAAGGCCAGCTGCTGTAGTATCGCATACCGAGCATCCCGAAGAGTCTCTCAAACTGTATCTGGGGAATGGCCTTCGTGAGTGGATCCGCCATGTTGTTCTTCGTGTCAACCCTCCTGACCTCGATCTCCCGGCGATCAACTATCTCCCGGATCAGGTGATACCGCCTCAGAATATTCCTGGATCGCTGATGGGACCTGGGTTCCTTGGCCAAAGCCACCTCTCCATTGTTATCGCAATACAAAGGTATTGGATGCTCAATGGATGGAACCACTCCAAGTTCAGAAATGAACTTCTTGATCCAGACAGCTTCTTTAGCAGCATCGTTGGCAGCGATGTATTCAGCCTCCATCGTCGAGTCTGCCACGGTTTCCTGCTTGGAACTCTTCCAGCTAACCGCCCCTCCGTAAAGGGTAAAGACAAAGCCCGACTGCGACTTAGAGTCGTCCTTATCACTCTGGAAGCTCGAATCGGTAAAGGACTCCACTTGGAGTTCTCCGTTACCATACACCAAGAACATATCTCTAGTCCTTCGCAAGTACTTGAGAATGTTCTTCACAGCTGTCCAGTGACTCTCTCCAGGATCTGCTTGATACCGACTCACTACACTTAGTGAGTATGCAACATCGGGTCTGGTACATAGCATCGCATACATGATAGAGCCTACTGCCGAAGCATAGGGTATCCCTTGCATGCGAGCTCTCTCCAAATCAGTCTTGGGAGACATCTCTTTGGAGAGAGTGAGTCCAGAGATCGTGGGCAAGTTCCCACGCTTGGATTCTTCCATACTAAACCTCTTTAGTATGGTGTCAATGTATCTGGATTGGGACAATCCCAGTATCCGTTTGGATCTATCTCTATAGATCCTGATTCCCAATATGCAGGAGGCATCACCAAGATCTTTCATTGAGAATCTTTGTGATAAGAAGAGCTTGACCGATTGCAGCATAGGAATATCATTTCCTATCAAGAGTATGTCGTCCACGTACAATACGAGGAATACAACCTTACTCTCTGCTACCTTCTTGTAGATACAAGGTTCATCTGGATTTTTGACGAAATCAAACTCTTTGATAACGAAGTCAAAGCAGATGTTCCAACTCCGCGATGCTTGCTTTAATCCATAAATGGATTTAAGCAGCTTGCATACCTTCCCGCTGCTCCCACTATCTACGAAGCCCTCTGGCTGAGTCATGTACACGCACTCTTCTAAATCACCATTTAGAAAGGCGGTCTTAACATCCATTTGCCAGATTTTGTAATCATGATATGCAGCGATGGCAAGCATGATCCGGATGGATTTAAGCATAGCCACTGAAGAAAAGGTCTCGTCATAGTCCACACCTGGTCTTTGACGAAAACCCTTTGCTACAAGTCTAGCTTTGAAAGTCTCCACTTTCCCATCTACACCAAGTTTTTTCTTGAAGATCCATTTGCTCCCGATGGGTTTTACCCCTTCAGGAGCAACTTCCAAAGTCCATACTTTGTTGGTGTACATGGATTCCATCTCGGACCGCATAGCATCCAGCCATTTCACTGAGTCCCTACTCGTGATGGCCTGCTCGAAGCTAGTTGGGTCATCATCCTCCATGATGCAATTCTCGCTTCCACCGTCAATGAGAAAACCGTAGTATCTCTCAGGTGGACGAGAAACCCTACTAGATCGGCGGAGAGGCTGGGGTTCGTCGAGTTCTACTGAATCCTCTGGTTCTACCAAGTCTTCTGTTACAGTTTGTGTTGCTGGAACCTCTTCCAGTTCTACCTCAATGCTACTTGTCTGTTTCATAAGAAAACTCTTTTCTAAGAAAGTGGCATGTCGAGAAACAAACACTTTTTGTTCCTCGGAGTGGTAGAAGATATACCCTCGTGAATGTTTGGGATATCCAACAAACTTACATAGAACAGACCTTGCCTCGAGTTTGTCCGGTTTTTGTGTTTTAACATAGGCCGGACAACCCCATATCTGAATAAAATTAAGACATGGCTCTTACCATTCCATATCTCATATGGAGTGGTAGGCACAGATTTGGTTGGAACTCTATTCAATAGATATGCAGCAGTCTCCAGTGCATATCCCCAGAAGGAAATAGGTAACCCAGCTGTACTCATCATAGAGCGCACCATATCTAATAGGGTGCGATTTCTCCGCTCCGATACACCGTTGTGCTGTGGTGTATAAGGAGGAGTAAGCTGAGAGAGAATCCCATTCTCTTTTAGATAATCTCTGAATTCGTTACTTAAGTATTCTCCTCCTCGATCAGATCGAAGGATCTTAATACTTTTGCCCGTTTGGTTCTCTACTTCTTGTTTATATTCTCTAAATTTCTCAAAAGCTTCTTATTTGTGTTTCATCAGGAACACATACCCGAACCTAGAGAGATCGTCAGTGAATGTAATGAAGTATGAAGAACCATCCCTGGCATGTGTAGACATGGGACCGCATACATCACTATGTATCAGTCCCAAGAGTTCGGTAACTCTTTCTCCGTGTCCCGTAAACGGAGTTTTGGTCATCTTGTCTTTGAGACATGACTGGCAAGTGTCATAAGATGAAAATTCAAACGGATTTAAATATCCATCCTTATGCAACTTCGCTAGTCGTGTCGCATTGATGTGACCCAGTCTACAATGCCACAAGAAGGATTCGTTCAGTTCAGAACTCTTCCTCTTGTGTGTGTTTTGTAAATTGAGGACTGTATTTTGATTTAGAATGAATATGCCATTATGTAGCGAGCCTGATGCAATCAACTTTTGATCTAGGAATATATTCATAACATTATCCTTTACTACAAAATTATATCCTTCTTTACTCAATAAAGAAACTGATATAATGTTGCACATCATGTTTGGTATATAATAGCACTCATTCAGAATTATAGTATCACCACTTGGTAATACTAGGTGATATTCGCCAACTGCTTTGGCTGCAACATTTGCACGGTTCCTACTTGAACGGAATGATCACCTTTTCCCAGTTCTCTACCTTTTCGCAGCCCATGTAACATCTTACATATGTGGGATCCTGATCCGGTATCTAATACCCAGGACGTAGGGTGAACTGAGAAACAGTTCTCAATGACAAACACACCCGAAGATGATGCATCAACATGCATGTTCTCCTTTTGGGTGGTGTGAGAATCCAGATATTCTCCTGTTTCCTGTTCATTCTTATAACACTTATAAGATAGAACGGGTTCAACGTTCCCCTGCACAATATAACATGCGGGTTCGGTCAATACATCCATATTATTATCTTCATTAGGGCATGAAATGGTCGCTACCTGGAGAGAGAGAGAAGAAAACACTTTAGCGTATGCTCGTGCAAGATCAGATTGGTTATTATCTTATCTAATCAGGATGGCTCCCACTGCTTTTTATCAAATCTTCCTTCAAACCCTAAAAGGAAAGATTAGCCGGGATTAATTACACACCACAAGTTCGCCAATCTTTCAGCCAGGCCAGTGTCGGTACTTTGAGGGAGGTCCCCCGTGCTTTCGCACGAACCTAATTAATGTAAACCTCGTTTTCCCAGAGGCGTAACCCCGTTGACACCTTTCTAGACACCTACTTGATCAACTAATTGCAATGTGTAAAACTCTCCCAGGAGTAACTCTTACTCGCAGTGGGTATCGGGATCCAACTATCTCATAGAAGGTATGCAATCTTATTGCAAATTTCAACACTTGAAATTCCCGATAATATTTTGTCCCTAGCGTCCTATGACCTTGACGGAGGCCAAACAACCCATAGTCCGCTAGTCAAGTTCAACCCGTCATTTCCTGATTGAATTAAACCCACCCGCACGACCCTTGACGGAGGCCAAACAACGCCGTACGAATACCCTAATCCAATCGCATCATATGCTGGCAGATAAGCACTAGTTAGCTACCGTACACTACGCCTTGACGGAGGCCAAACTACCGTAGCACGAATACTAATTAGTACTTATCTGAAATGACGGAGGGCTACGCAGGTTTTTCTGAAAACCATGAGCGTAATGAACTTGATATCGTCGTAGAATCAAATGAAGTTTTTTTAAAATGGAGTGATTTTGAGGTTTTTCTAGTTTTGCTAAAGGGGTCACTCCCGGTGAAGGGATCGTCGGCCCTTTCCTCGTCGAATGAGGTGCGGGATATATCATATATATCACTGTGCAAAGCAAAACTCAAAAACAATCAAAAGCAAACCGAGTGTGTAGCATCTGCCAGTTACTGCTAAAGGAGTCACTCCCGGTGAAGCGATCTCGGTCCTTTCCTCATCGAATAAGGTGCAGGGTATATCATATATACCGCTATGCAAAGCAAGAACTGTAGCTACCTGTTTTATTTAAAATTTGATTCTACAACATCTTTGGTTTCTTTTCTTTCATTAATCACATTAATGAAGTCCCATCATTTAATTACCTAAACATCACAGATAGATATGACGTACACTTATGCCATCCGCATTCGCCTCGATGTCCCCTCGTGCACCGTTAGGTTAGGTAACTAACGACAGAGCAGGGCAGGGCTAGTGCGGGTGCAAAACATAAGTAATGTCTATATAATATATCATATATATTATATAAAGTATCTATCAAAGAACATCACATGATCGCATCACAGATATCGCAGCAGAAGAAACATATGAAATATTGGATATACTAGGACGTCCGTGTTTTCAATACGAGCCAGTATAAAACACGGATTCCACGGTCGTGATGAATAGCCAATCCCACACCCCTAGACCCCTACGAGAGCGGCAAGCAACCCTTCCAATTCTAGGGTTAGGAAACCCGGACTCGACTCCTCGAGTTGGTCTCCCACTGGACCCCAGAACCCGGTTACTTGTGCTTCCCTCCTTGGGTCTATCCTAATGCGGAAAAGTAAATAATATACAAAAGGTGACATCTTCCGCTACCTGGAAGTGCCCCAAATAAAAGAATATTACATACAAGTTTTTACATGAATGAAAATGAAAAACACTCATCTCACATAAAAACCCCCGGCTATTCAAACACGACGATCCAATATAACATATCCAGCAACACATAACATCACATGTCATCAACGTAAGTAAGTATGCATACCCCAATTGTCTTTGACATATAGCAACGAAACCGGCGATATGAACATACTACACTTACGGTCACAGAAAAGAAAGTGTAAAACTACAACAGTTGGAATCCGCAACCTGTTTAGACATCACATGCCTAATCAAATGAAATACTTAGACATCACATGCCTAACAGTTATAAACCTCGCATTTTAGTCTCATTATCGAAAACTCTTTTCAATATCAAGTGAAACCAAACTGCTAGATTTATAACATTCATTCAGTTATCACATAACTGTTTGTGAATTCCAATTATTGTATCCCATTCCAGATAAACAGAAAATGTTAAACTTTCTGATCGAACAGTCGAATACCCAAGTTTTTCCCGATACAGCTCAACACATGAAATAAGTCTAACAACATTCAGTTCGTGCCTCAGTACCAACGGTCCAGCCGTAGAAGGGTCAAGCCAACGCCTCACATGTAGCACGCCGTACTGCCCCAAACCCGAAGGTTCAAAGGGCAGTTCAAGACGGTCACATAATCGAGTTAAGGTTTGTTGTCTTCTAGAGGGTCCATCGCGTTACTTGCACTACTTAGAACGTCGTTAAACTATGGAAAAATCCAACACTTGGAAATTTCCCGACAGGGGAAAAATTGGGTATTTATATCCGGTCGAACTTTTTAACATATTCTAAAAATTATCCGGAAATACACAAAGACGAAATTTGATACCCCGATCGAAACACCGAATCCCCAAAGCAACCCCAGAAAATTCAACTCTTGAATAATTATTAAAAATTCCCATAAAACTCAGCACCAGAAAAGAAGAATTACCGTGCAAACAATATTGCGTAATGTGAAAATTAAGCGGCGGAACCGCGGCAGAAGCCATGCTTCTGCCGCGTTTCCGCGGCTGTTTGGACGCCTCATGATCTCGTGTTTCACCATAATTCTTAGATCTTCCTGCTGAATTTTTTAGGCATTTTTAATATGGAAAAATCCCAGATTTTAGAAAAAGTCCAGAGAGCTCATGGGTTTTGGGGTTTCGGGTTCGTTCGGACTTCAAACTCCGTCTAGACTTCGCCTAAGGCTCTAGCTAGGCTCTGATACCACTGTAGGGTTCCTAGGCACACTATAGAGGTCTCACAAGGCATCGAACATGCCAATTTAAAATTTTATGGGTGCCGAGAAACCCTAATACGGATCGTCGGCTAGATTTCTAGGCGAAACTATAAACTAGTTAACACTTTAACTAAAAGTTAGATGCTACAACCTTTGTAGATCCGGTTCTCCACTTCCTTAGCTCCACGTGGGTGTCCTCTCGCTGTCCATCATGAATCCCGAACTCATTCGTCGGCTTCATCGGAGAAACGAGCGAGCTTGGTCGTCGGCTTCGTGTCAAAGACGATCTACGTCGAGGCATCACAAGTTCAACCTCCGACTTCACAAAGTTGTGAAACTTGTGAAGAAAACACCCAAAACAACTTGGCAAGAGGTAGAGGGTGAAGAAATAGAAGGTGGGTTCACTTTAGAATTGGATTTCACTCACTTTTGCTCAAGTTGCCATTGATGGCATCTAGTTTTCTCTCTTGAAGAAGAAGGAGAAGATAAAGCTAGTTTATGATAAGTTCTTTATAAATGAAAAATAAATCAATACTTATCATTCACTAACTAAGGTTAAGTGTAGAGAATAGACCATGGTTACTTGAGAGGGTTAGGGTTAAGCATGAAGATAAGGATGGTTACAAAAGTCAAAGCTTCATGAAGCTTCAACTTAAAACAAAAAAAGCCACCATTCTCATCATAATCCTTTTCAAATAAATAAACAAATAAATAAATGAAAAAGCAAAACCCTAATCATCTCTTAACCATGGTTTAATCCTTTACACTTAACCACATGAGCAAGTATCATCAAACATGATACAAAGATGTGCACAAAAGTATATCACATATACAACATGTACATCAAGTGAGAAAATCCATTTAAAGTGAACCAATACTAGTTAATGCAAAGTAATATATCAAATATATAATTATACATTAAATCATTAAATCAACATTTGATTCAATGATCCGGTCATGTCGCACATAACCGACTAGTATGCAATGTATCGATTTATCGAATCAATGATTCGATAACTAGGTCATATCGAATATAACCAATCGAAACATTTATCGCGAGAATGAAATGCGGTATCACATACACGCATTATTCTCGGTCCCGCACATATCTCATATGCGCTCCTATTTCGTTTCGCTTGAGCCAGGAAACCTCTGTGTAGGACTCTAAAGACTCGTCAATACGCCGGTAGCAGATGATGATCATATCAAGCATCCACAAGCCGCAAGCGGTCTGCTAAACGTAACGGCCACCCGGGTATTGAGCGATCAGAAGATCGACGAGCTAGCCCGCTCACACTCCTGTGAATCCAACCAGTAACACTTACCGTACAGTCCGGTCTGTTCGTCTGATACGTCGCATATCAAGTCTAGGTGTGGTAAACGTCAGACCCCAATAACCGATAAGTCGTGCCGATGTGAGGCTCATAACGGGTCGAGAAACTACTGGTAACACTTACCAGCAAATCTCTGATCAGCCCTGGCCAGGGACTTCCCTGTTACGGCCAATCGAGCACAGTGCAACATCAACCCCCAATACCGGGAGAGACGAAACCCCTCCTATCGCTCATTGCCTCCATGTGACTCGGGACTGTACCCAAAGACCACCGTTTTGCACGCCCTCATGGACGTGGTAAGGTGGAGATCAAAGCACAGTGGGAATCACACAAGACTCTATGACGATCTCGGGTCTACAGACTAACCTGTACAAGTGTCACCTGAGAACTGCCATCTGACGTGAGGTATAATACCATCTGGGAGTTCTCGGCGAGTCCGTCCAGTGTACCCAGTCTTCACTGAGCACCCGTATACCATCTCTGATGTCAAACACCAATGGATATGGGATCATCCATCGCCCATCTCATGGGTCGAGAAGCGTATACGCTAGTCTACTCTGGTATATCGATGCCCTGTCTCGATACACCCACGACTAGGGACCTTGAAGGATGTACTTATGGACTACCATGTCCCCACTAGTATGATATGCATCATAGTCCAGGTTGTCAAGTACACATCCTAAGGGCTTTATCAACATGTAACTATAAGACAGTTTAAAGAGACTAGTGTACATGTTAAGACAAAGAGTAACCAGATAGAATACTATCATATCGAGCAAGAAAGTCATCTCTATATATGTCCAAGCATCCAATATAATATACATCATCTGTACAATACTGGTCTCTAGGGCATACATACAACTAACAGCATGAACCAAGAAAGCTCTGTGTAGGACTCTAAAGACTCGTCAATACGCCGACAGTAGGTGATGATCATATCAAACACCCACAAGTCGCAAGCGGTCTGCTAAACGTAACGGCCACCCGGGTATTGAGCGATCAGAAGATCAACAAGCAAGCTTGCTCATACTCCCACGAATCCAATCAGTAACACTACCGTACAGTCCGGTCTGTTCGTCTGATATGTCGCATATCTCTCCTAGGGATGGTAAACGTCAGACCCCAATAGCTTGATAAGTCATGTCGATGTAAGGTCCATAACGGGCGAGAAACTACTGATAACACTTATCAGTAAATCTCATCTACCCTGGCCGGGGATTTCAGTTATGGCTAATCGAGTATAGCGCAACTTCAACCCCCAATACCGGGAGAGACGAATCCCCTCCTATCACTCATTGCCTCTATGTGACTCGGGACTGTACCCAAAAACCACCTGTTTGCACGATTCAGTAGAGTCGTGGTAGGGTGGAAATCAAAGCACAGTGGGAGACACACAAGACTCTATGACGACCTTGGGTCGACAGACTAACCTGTACCAGTGTCACCAGAGAACTGCTATCTGACGTATGGTATAATACCATCTAGGAGTTCTCGGCGAGTCCGTTCAGTGTACCCAGTCTCCACTGAGAACTCGTATACCATCTCTGATGTCAAACACCAATGGATATGGAATCATCCATCGCCCATCACATGGGTCAAGAAGATATACGCTAGTCTACTCTGGAATATCGATGCCCCGTCTCGATATTCCCACGACTAGGAACATTGAAGGATGAACTCATGGACTACCCAGGCCCCACCAGTATGATCTTCATCATAATCCTGGAAGTCGAGTACACATCCTAAGGGCTTTATCAACATGTAACAGAGAGACAATCAGTATACATGTTAAGATAAAGAGTAACCAGATAGCATACTATCATGTCGAGCAAGAAAGTCCTCCCTATATATGTCCAAGCATCCACTACAATGTACATCTCATGTACAGTAACGGCCTCTAGGGCATACATATAACTAACACCTATACCCTCTAAGAGTGGCGAATAGCCGCCAATTCTAGAGTGAGGCCCCATCCGTCTCAATGCCATGAGATGCGAGCTCGTTGCCCTCTAGAACCCGGCTATTCAAGCACTCCTCCGCGGGGTAATCCTAGTACAGAAAAGAAAAAAAACATGTACAATGATGACATCTACCTCAACCCGGTCGTGCCCCTATCAAATAATATACAATCCGGCAAAGACGACAGTCCACATGTCGGACGCTCGCCCCACAATATGAATATACAAACGAATCTGAACTGTACTACTATCATTGCAACATCGGCTATCCTATACGACAATCCAACCATAATATCAGCACAATCACAGAATATCAACGTGAATATCATGTTCGCAAACCCGCCTAATAGAACATATAGCAGTTGGATGGGTTATACCACTCAATGACATTCACGGTCGCAGATAGTAATGTATGCACTGAAACACACTTATTTAAAATTTCGATCGACTAAACTTTTCCGCATAGGACCCAAGTGCTAATCAGTACTCAAACAAATCTGGGCAAAAACTATACTTCCCAAAAATCACAATTCTATACATAAGAGCTCCATAAGAATTTTTGAGCTAATTGGCCCTACTCCGACCGCGGAATCGCCGCAAACAAGCATGTTTCGCGATGCTTCCGCGGCGGAATGAAGGGTTCATGTGCTCAAATTTCTCGTAGATCTCTAAAATACCCTGCATGTATTTTTAAGCTTGTTGAAAATATTTTTTGAACACTTTTAAAAATAGACAGAAAGTATGGAAATGGAATTGCGGTTTTGAAAATTTTTGTGCATCGATATTTTGAACACGTCAAAACTAGCTAGTATGGGTTTATAGGATGGCTTTGATACCATGTTGGGTTACACTAACGTCCTAGCCATCAACCGTGACCGTTTACGGAACAATTTTTTTTCTACGATTTAAAACTGGCGCTAGAATAACCCGTTAACCGGATCTACCATAAACCTAACTAGCAAACAAAGGAGTTCTATCTACTATGATAGAAGTTTATATCTAAAGTCTTAATTCCTTCGGGTATTCACTCCTCTCCTTTAGCTCCTCGAAGAGTTTACGGATCGCGCTTGATCATTGGCCTCCTCGCGTCAAAGATGATCCACCCGAGAGTGTATACTTTGAGCTCCTACCTCTAAACCGAGATAATTAGGGTACTTAGTATGCTAATCTAAGTAGCCTAAAGGATGTAGAGAGTGATGATGGATTGATTTGTCTCAATATACTCTAGGTTTCTCAACACATGAGACATTTAGGGTTGAGGAAGAAGAAGGAAGCTTGAGGTCAAGAGAGAGTGTTGTGATAGCATGAATGAAGAATGGCTAAGTCTTGTGTATCAATGAAGCATGCCAATAATTCACAAACAATGAATCAAGCATACATCAATAGTAAACCATGAGTCACCAAGTAGCCATGCTTCATTAAAAGAACAATCAACACCTCATACCTCCACCTCATTAACCATTTAAGAAACATGGTTAAACAAGAAATGAGGTGTCTTCTTCTAGAAGCACCCTTATAAAATTACAAGAATACCCCTTACTGTATATACATACCCGTATCCGTATTCCGAAAAATACGAATACAAAGAGACAAAAATAATCCAACAATATAATACTAAGATCCGGCTTAAACCAAAGTCCACTAGTATTATCCGTCCGAATCAAGATCCGTGTAGTACGCGTATATGATCGAACCCCTGCCGTAAAACCATACGGCCTCTAAATCATTTCGCCCAAAGCAGGGAAACCCTCTGTGTGGGACTCTAAAGACTCGACAGTACGCTGGTAGTGGGTTTAACCACAAGCACGTCAGCGGTACTAGCTGCACGTAACGGCTACCCAGGTACCTGTCGAAAAGGAAGGCCGACGAGCAAACTCATCTGAGCCTATCCATGACAATCTTTATACAGTTCAGTCTCTTCGTCTAAGAGTATCGCATACCGGATCTAGGGGGTGGTAAACGTCATGCCCTAATAACCCAATAATTTATGCAGATGCGGCTCAGGACCAATCTGGGAAACTACTGATCAACCTATCAGTAAATCCCAACTGCCCTGGCCAAGGTCTTATAGTCCCGGCCAATCGAACACAGTGCGATATCGACTCCCAATACCGGGAGAGATGAATCCCTGACAATCACTCACTGTCTCCATGTGGCTCGGGACTCTACCCAACCACAACCTGTTTTCACGACTCAGTAGAGCCGTGGTAGGGTAGTGATCAAAGTACAATAGGAACTCACACGAGACAAATGATGATCTCAGGTCCGAAGACTAACCTGTACACATGTCACCTGAGAACTTCCATCTGATGATATGTATAGTACCATCTAAAAGTTGTCGGCGAGTCCGTCCAGTGTACTCACACCCAGTGAACACCTGTATACGATCTTAGGCGCATCAGACTAATGGCAGTGGGACCAACCATCCCCCTCGTCGGGGTCTAGAAATGTATACACCGGTCTACTCCGGAATATCGATGCCCAGTCTCGATACTCACATGACTAGGGACCTTTTAAGGATGTGCTTATGGACTACCCAGCCCCCATAAGTATGATCGCCATCATAACGCTGGTAGTCAAGTAAGATCCTACGGGTTTTATCAACATGTAACTGCCATATGTGATAACGAGTATAACATATGCACATGTTAAGATAAAGTCAAAATATAATAGTATACTACTGTATCAAGTCTTTATCAATATGTGCAAGCAGGATAAAGCATCAAAAGAAACAAACACACATATCAAGATAAAGACAACTCAAATAATATACTATATAACTGAGCAAGATTGTCCTGTACATACATATCCCTAGCATCCACATGTATACATATACAATAATGGCCTCTAGGGCATACATATCCAACAATAAGCACTTGCCTGTAATATCTACAAAAGTTGCCTGTAACATCTAAGCAGTTGCATGCAACATCTACAAAAGTTGCCTGTAATATCTGAGTAGTTTCCTGTAACATCTAAACAGTGTTAACTTATCTATTGTGGCCTTCATTGGTGTAGATACTGGAGAAACAATTTTTATTACATGTTGATAGAGCCCATAGGATTCTTGCTTGACTACCAGGGTTATTATGGCGATCACACTTGTGATAACTGGGTAGTCTATAAACAAATCCTTAAATGTCCCTAGTCGTGGGAATATCGAGACTGGGCATCAATATTTCTGAGCAGACTAGTGTATACATTTCTTGACCTCGACGAGGGGCGATGGCTGGTCTAACATCCATTGGTGTTAGTTAGTCACCAAAATAGTATACATGTGCTCATTGGGTTATGAGTTGTAGGGTTGCTAGGCACGCGCACAAGGGTCTACGAGGCATCAACCATGCCCGATTAAAATTTTAGCCGTGCCGAACAACTTTAATACGAATCTTTAAACTAGGGTTTAGGCGAAAACTTATATGTTAACAACTTTAACACTAAGTAAAAGAGATTACAACCTTTGTAGATCCGGTCCTTCACTTCAATAGCTCCGTGTAGATGTCCCCTTCGCTGCGATCGTGAACTTCGGACTCTAGAGAAGCTCCACAAGAAGAACGAACGTGCTTGCTTCGTTGACTTCGAGGCCGAAGATGATCTACGTCGGGGAGACACTAACTCAAGCTATTCCTTCACTAGGTCGTAAACTTTATGAAGAGAACACACTCTACTACATGGCAAGTGGTAGAGGATGAAGAAGTAAGAAGTGGGTTCACTTTAGAATTGATTTTCTCACTCTTTTTCTCATGGCACCATTAGAGCTAGTAAGCTTTTGGATGGAGCTTGATGAAGAAGAAGAAGAAGAAAAAAGAAGAATAATCCATCCAAATGAAAACTTATCCAAATGAATTATTGCACCATGGTTGAGTTAAGCCCTCATTCTTAACTCATGTAGAGAATTAACCAAAGCATTAGGTTAAAGGTTAGGTTAAAGAATATCAAAAGAAATGACAAAAGAGTGGACTTTGTCAAAGCTTCTCCAAGCTTCTTCAAGCTTGATTACTTTGACTAAGTTAAACCCTTTTGTTAAATCTTAAGATAAAACAATAACCCTAATCTTTACCCTAATCTTGGTATGAGTCTCATACACCCAACTTTGATGTATCATCAAGCATGATACAAACATGTACACTTGCATATATCACATATAAACAATGTGCACAAACTAATGAGAAAATAAATCATAAGTGAGCTAGTACTAGTTAATGCAATGTAATATATCAAATATATAATTATGCATTAAATTATTAAATCAACTCTTGATTTAATAACCCGGCTATAACCGACTAATATCAAAAGCAACAACTTATCGAATCAACACTTGATCCGATAACCCGGCTATATCGCATACAACCGATCAATGTCACAAATCGCGAGAATAGAATACGGTATCTCATATCGTATCAATCTCAGTCCCGCACATATCTCATATGCGCTCCTACTCCGTTTCGCTTGAGCCAGGAAACCCCTGTGTAGGACTCTAAAGACTCGTCAATACGCCGGCAGTAGGTGATGATCATATCAAACACCCACAACCCGCAAGCGGTGTGCTAAACGTAACGGCCACCCGTGTATTGAGCGATCAGAAGATCAACAAGCAAGCCCGCTAGTACTCCTGCGAATCCAATCAGTAACACTCCCGTACAGTCCGGTCTCGTTATCTGATATGTCGCATATCTCGCCTAGGGGTGGTAAACGTTAGACCCCAAAGCTTGATAAGTCGTGTCGATATGAGGTCTATAACATTTCGAGAAACTACTGGTAACACTTACCAGTAAATCTCAGCAACCCTGGCCAGGGATTTCCAGTTATAGCCAATCGAACACAGCGCAACATCAACTCCCTATACCGGGAGAGACGAATCCCCTCCTATCGCTCATTGCCTCCATGTGATTCGGGACTGTACCCAAAAACCACCATTTTGCACGCCCTCTTGGACGTGGTAAGGTGGAAATCAAAGCACAGTGGGAATCACACAAGACTCTATGACGATCTCGGGTCAACAGATTACTCTGTACCAGTGTCACCGGAGAACTGCCATCTGACGTGAGGTATAATACCATCTGGGAGTTCTCGGCGAGTCCGTCCAGTGTACCCAGTCTCCACTGAGCACCCGTACACCATCCTTAATGTCAAACACCGATGGATATGGGATCATCCATCGCCCATCATATGGGTCAAGATGCGTATACGCTAGTCTACTCTGGTGCATCGATGCCCTGTCTCGATACACCCTCGACTAGGAACAGTTATAGGATGTACTCGTCGACTACCGTGGCCCCACTAGTATGATCTCATCATAGTCCCAGTAGTCGAGTACATATCCTAAGGGGTTTATCAACATGTAACATAGAGACAGTCAGAGTACATGTTAAGATAAAGTACAACCAGATAGCTTACTATCATGTCGAGCAAGAAAGTCCTCCCTATATACGTCCCAGCATCCACTACAATATACATCGTATGTACAGTAATGGCCTCTAGGACATACATATAACTAACAATCTCCCACTTGCACTAGGGCCATCTGTTGTGGTATCACATACCCAACAATCAGCTATGGTCGAAGTATCTCATACTCAACCATCCCATTAAAGTCTCTACTGGGAAAAAGGCCTTTGTGAGTGGATCCGCGCTGTTGTCCTCTGTGTCTACTCTCCTAACCTTGATTTCCCTAGAGATCAACCATCTCCATGATCAGGTGATACTGCCTAAGAATTATATCTGGATTTCTGATGGGACGGTAGTTCCTTGGCTAAAGCCACAACTCCATTGTCTTACAATGGTAGGAACGAAGTTCATCTCATGAACTTATATATCCAGACTGCCTCTTTGGTAGCATCCTTGGTAACGATGTATCTTGCCTTTAATCGTCTAGTATGTCACGGTATCTAGCTTGGAACTCTTCCAACATACTGTCCCTTCACTGAGGGTAAAGACAATGCCTGCGACTGACATTCAGTCGTCCTTATCACCCTGGAACCTTTCCAGTGATTCTCCCCAGGATCTATTGATACCTTTTCACAACAACCAGTGAGTATCCTAACATCCAATTAGATCTATCTCATAGATCTTAAACCCAGGATTTAGGAGGTATCACTTTGATCCTATATGGAGAATCTTTGTGATAAGCGGAGATTGACCGAGCGTAGCATAGGAAACTCCTTCCCTATCAAGAGTATGTCATCCACGTACTCTACGAGGATCACCACCATACTCTCTACTACCTTTTTGTATATACAAGGTTCATCTACCATTTTGATGAAGTCAAACTCTTTGACTACCACATCAAAACAGATGTTCCAACTCCGCGATGCCTGTTTTATCACATAAAACATCTTGCACACGTTTCCGCTGTTCCCACTATTTACGAAGCCTTCTGGCTGTGTACTTATAGACGCCCTCCTCCAAATCAACATTTAGAAAAGCAGTCATGACACCCAACCAGTTAGTTATATGTATGCCCTAGAGGTCATTACTATACATAGGATGTATATTGTAGTGGATGCTGGGACATATATAGGGAGGGCTTTCTTGCATGACATGATAGTATGCTATCTGGTTACTCTTTACCTTAACGTATATACTGATTGTCTTTCTGTTACATGTTGGTAAAGCCCTTAGGATGTGTACTTGACTACCTGGACTATGATGCGGATCATACTAGTGGGGACATGGTAGTCCATAAGTACATCCTTCAAGGTCCCTAGTCGTGGGTGTATCGAGACGGGGCATCGATATACCAGTGTAGACTAGCGTATACCTTCCCGACCCATACAGATGGGCGATGGATGATCCCATATCCATTGGTGTTTGACATCAGAGATGATATACGGGTGCTCAGTGGAGACTGGGTACACTGGACGGACTCGCCGAGAACTCCCAGATGGTATTATACCTTACGTCAGATGGCAGTTCTCTGGTGACACTGGTACAGGTTAGTCTGTAGACCCGAGATCGTCATAGAGTCTTGTGTGATTCCCACTGTGCTTTGATTTCCACCTTACCACGTCCAAGAGGGCGTGCAAAACGGTGGTTTTTGGGTACAGTCCCGAATCACATGGAGGCAATGAGCGATAGGAGGGGATTCGTCTCTCCCGGTATAGGGAGTTGATGTTGCGCTGTGTTCGATTGGCTATAACCGGAAATCCCTGGCCAGGGTTGCTGAGATTTACTGGTAAGTGTTACCAGTAGTTTCTCGAACTATTATAGGCCTCATATCGACACGACTTATCGAGCTATTGGGGTCTGACGTTTACCACCCCTAGGCAAGATATGCGACATATCAGACGACGAGACCGGACTGTACGGTAAGTGTTACTGGTTGGATTCACAGGAGTATGAGCAGGCTTGCTCGTCGATCTTCTGATCGTTCAATACCCGGGTGGCCGTTACGTTTAGCAGACCGCTTGCGGCTTGTGGGTATTTGATATGATCATCACCTGCTGTCGGCGTATTGACGAGTCTTTAGAGTCCTACACAGAGGTTTCCTGGCTCAAGCGAAACGAAATAGGAGCGCATATGAGATATGTGCGTGACCGAGAATAATACCAGTATGTGATACTGTATTCGATTCTCGCGATTTGTGACAGTGATCGGTTATATGCGATATAGCCGGGCTATCGGATCAAGTGTTGATTCGATAAGTTGTTACTATTGATATTAGTCGGTTATATGAGATATGACCGGCTCGTTAAATCAAGTGTTGATTTAATGATTTAATTTATAATTATATATTTGATATATTACTTTACATTAACTAGTATTTGTTCACTTAAGATGGATTTTCTCACTTGATGTGCATATTGTATATATGATATAATTTTGTGCACTAGTTTGTATCATGTTTGATGATACATGCAAACTTGGGTGTATGTTTGATTCAAACCATGTTTGGGTTAATGGTTAGGGTTTTGTTATCTTTATTTATTTCATTTATTTATTTTTGGCAAGAATCAAAATGGTGGCTAACTTTGTTTTGTTCTTGAAGCTTCATGAAGCTTTGATAAGCTTTGACCATTTTGTTTCTTACCTTAACCTAACCATTACCTAAACACTAGTTTATTCACTACAGTGGAGGGACATCATTACGGAGCTAAGGAAGTGGAGGACCGGATCTACAAAGGTTGCAGTCTCTTTCACTTTAGAGTAAAGTTGTTTATTCGCATTTCGTTTCGCCTAAACTCTAGTTAACGATCTAGTTTAGGGTTTCTCGGCACCGGAAAATTTTAATTTGGCATGGTTGATACCTTGTGGAACCTCATTAGTGTGCCTAGGAACCCTACAGTGGTATCAGAGCCTAGCTAGAGCCTTAGGCGATGCGTAGACGGAGTTAGAAGTCCGATCGAACCGAAACCCTAATGCAAAATTGCTCTCTGTACATTTTTTGAAATCGGGGATTTTTGAGAATTAAAAATATGCAGAAAAATCAGCAGGAGTTTCTAAGAATTACTGTGAAGCCCGTACTCCTGATTCCATCAAAGCGCGGCGGAACCGCGGCATTAGCATGGCTAATGCGGCGGTTCCGCGGCCACATAGTCTCTTCTTCAATTGGTTTTTGCACAGTAATTCCTATATTTTTGTGCTGTATTTTCTGGGAATTTTTAAATCTTACTCAAGAGTTGAGTTTTCTGGGTTGTATTGGGAGTTCGTAGATTCGATCGGATTATCAAACTTTGTCTATGTGTTTTTCCGGGTAATTTTAGAATATGTTAAAAGTTCGACCAGATATAAATACCCACTTTTTCCCCTGCCGAGAAATTTCCAATTGTTGGATATTTCCGTAGTTTAATCACGTTCTAAGTAGTGCAAGTAACGCGATGGTCCCTCTAGAAGACAACAAACCTTAACTCGATTATGTGACCGTCTTGAACTGCCCTTTGAACCTTAGGGTTTGGGGCAGTACGGCGTGCCACATGTGAGGCGTTGGCTTGACCCTTCTACGGCTGGACCGTTGGTACTGAGGCATGAAGTGAATGTTTTTGAACTTATTTCATGTGTTGAGCTGTTTCGGGAAAACTTGGGTGTTTGATTGTTCGATCGGAAAGTTTAACATTTTCTAATTATCTGGAATGTGATACAATAATTGGAATTCACAAGTAGTTATGAGATAACTGAATGAATATTATAAACATAGCAGTTTAGTCTCACTTGATCGGTTGCCACGGAATTTTGATGTGATCAAAAGTCCGTCGCAATCACGTAGCGTACGCGGATACTCGCCGGGTAAACTTAATAGACAGCCTCACTCCATAGCCCCGACCAAGTGACTGTAGGAGAACCCCGTCGCCGAAAGCATCCGTTCGGGTGCTCGTGGCAGCGGTGTTCCGCCTTGGTGCACTTCGTCGGAGGCATCGCGGGTGCAGCCGTCTACTGAAGTTTGCGACGAGCATTCGATCAGGATGTCGGGAATCTTGTTGAATTGCCCGACTTGATATTGAAAAGAGTTTTCGATAATGAGACTAAAATGCGGGGTTTATAATTGTTAGGCATGCGATGTCTAAGTATTTCATTTGATTAGGCATGCGAAGTCTAAAGAGTTTGCGGATTCCAACTGTTGTAGTTTTACACTTTCTTTTCAGCGACCGTAAGTGTAATATGTGATATCGCCGGTTTCGTTGCTATATGTCAACGACAATTGGGATGGGCATATTTACTTACGTTGATGACATGTGATGTTATGTGTTGCTGGATATGTTATATTGGATCGTCGTGTTTGAATAGCCGGGGTTTTTTTTTGTGAGATGAGTGTTTTTCATTTTCATTCATGTAAAAAAACTCTATGTAATATTCTTTTATTGTGGCACTTCCAGGTTGCGGAAGATGTCACCTTTCGTATATTATTTACTTTTCCGCACTAGGATAGACCCAAGGAGGAGGGCACAAGAAACTGGGTTCTGGAGTCCAGTGGGAGACCAACTCGAGGAGTCGAGTCCGGGTCTCCTAACTCTAGAATTGGTAGGGTTGCTTGCCGCTCTCGTAGGGGTCTAGGGGTGTGGGTTTGGCTATTCATCGCGACCGTGGAATCCGTGTTTTATACAGGCTCGTATTGAAAACACGGACGTCCTAGTATATCCAATGTTTCATATGTTTTTTCTGCTGCGATATCTGTGATGTGATCATTTGATGTTCTGTGATAAATACTGTATATAGTATATATGATATATTATATAGACGTTACTTATGTTTTACACCCGCGCTAGCCCTGCCCCGCTCTGCCGTTAGTCACCTAACCTAACGGTGCACGAGGGGACATCGAGGCGAATGCGGATGGCATAAGTGTACGTCGTATTTATCTGTGATGTTTAGGTGCTTAAATGATGGGACTTCATTAATGTGATTAATGGAAGAAAAGAAACCTAAGATGTTGTGGAATCGAATTTCAAAAATAAAACAGGTAGCTACAGTTCTTGCTTTGCACAGCGGTATATATGATATATCCTGCACCTTATTCGATGAGGAAAGGGCCGACGATCCTTTCACCGGGAGTGACCCCTTTAGCAATAACTGGCAGATGCTACACACTCGGTTTGTCTTTTGATAGCTTCTATAGTTTCTGCTTTGCACAGTGATATATATGATATATCCCGCACCTCATTCGACGAGGAAAGGGCTGACGATCCCTTCACCGGGAGTGACCCCTTTAGCAAAACTAGAAAAGCCTAAAAAACACTCCATTTTAAAATCATTTGATTCTACAACGATATCAATTTCATTATGCAATAGGTTTTCAGAAAAACCTGTCGTAGCCCTCCGTCATTTCAGATAAGTTGTATATAGTATTCGTGCTACATTTGTTGGCTTTCGTCAAGGTGTAGTGTGCGGTAGCTATATGCTGCTTATCTGCTGCATACGATGCGATTAGATTCGGGTAGTCGTGCGGCTTTGTTGGCTTTCATCAAGGGTCGTGCGGGTGGGTTTAATTCAATCAAGAAATGTACGGGTTGAACTTGACTAGCGGGCTATGGTTTGTTGGCTTTCGTCAAGGTCATAGCACGTTAGGGGCAAAATTATCGGGAATTTCAAGTGTTGAAATTTGCAATGAGATTGCATACCTTCTATGAGATAGTTGGATCCCGATACCCGCTGCGAGTAAGAGTTACTCCTGGGAGAGTTTTACACATTACAATTAGCCGATCAAGTAGGTGTCTAGAAAGGTGTCAACGGGGTTACGTCTCTGGGAAAATGAGGTTTACATTTAATTAGGTTCGTGCGAAAGCACGGGGGACCTCCCTCAAAGTACCGACACTGGCCTGGTTGAAAGATTGGCGAACTTGTAGCGTGTAATTAATCCCGGCTAGTCTTTCCTTTTAGGATTTGAAGGAAGATTTGATAAAAACAGTGGGAGCCATTCTGATTAGATAAAATAATAACCAATCCGATGTTGCAAGAGCGCACGCTGAGTGTTTTCTTCTCTCTCTCTCCAGGTAGCGACCATATCACGCCTTAATCAAGATAATAATACGGATAATTGACCGAACCCGCTTGTTATACTGAGCTGGAGAACGTTGGTCCCGCTCCAACTTATAATAGTTATAAGACAGAGCAGGATATTGGGGAATGCCAGATTTCCCGTGCCGCCCAAACGAAGAAAGTGCATACTGATGCATCATCTTTGGGTGTGTTCATTATACAGAACTGTTTCTCAGTATCCTCTACGTCCTGGGTATTTGATACCGGATCAGGATCCCAGATATGTAATCTGTTACATAGGGCTACAGATAGGTAGAGAACTGAGAACGGGTGATAAGTTTCATGAGACAGAAAACGGGGCAAGTGTTACAGCCAAGTCTGTTGGTCACTGTCACCCAGTATTCTAAATACATTGATTCTAAACGAATGTTATTAGATACCGAACCAGATATACAAAATCATATCAGTTTCTTTATTAGTAAAGAAATGATAAAATTTTGTGTTGTTGGATAATGTTTTGAACATTTCCTATATCAAAAGTTGATCGGTTCAGGCACGTTATCTAAAAGCATTGATGTTCTAAATCAAACTACAGTTCTTAGTATACGGAACACACACAAGAGGAAGAGTTCAGAAATGAACGGATCCTTCTTGAGGTATTGTAGACTAGGTCATATCAATGCAACCCGACTAGCTAAGTTGCACATAGATGCATATTTAAATCTGTTTGAATTTACATCTTGTGAAACTTGCCAGTCATGTCACATAGATAAGATGACCATAGCTCTGTTTACTGGAAACAGAGAAAGAGTTAAGGAACTCTTGGGACTGATACATGATGATGTATGTAAGGTCCCCTGTCTACACATCCCAGGACTGGTTCTTTATACTTCATCACATTCTCTGATGATCTTTCGAGATTCAGACCTATGTTCCTGTTGAAACACAAGTCCGAACCTTTTGAGATATTCACAGAATATAAGTTAGAAGTAGAGAACCAAAATACGGGTATAAGTATTATGTCCTATGATGAGATCAGGGAGGAGAATACTTGTGCATGGAATTCCTGGACTATTCTAAAAGAGAATGAGATTCTCTCTCAGCATTACTCCTCTGTATACACCATAGCACGATGGTATATCGGGGCGGAGCAATCACACCCTATATGATAAGGTGTGCTCTATGATGAGTACTACTGAGTTACCTATTTCCTTTTGGGGGTTATGCACTTGAGAAGCTGCATACCTATTGAATAGGGTTCAAATCAAATCAGTAGCCTACCACTTCATATGTGATATGGAAAGGGAAGAGCCCATATCTTAAGTTAGTTAAGATTTGGGGTTGTCCGGCCCATGTCTAAAAGCAAAATCCGGACAAGCTCGAGATAAGGTCAGTTATGTAGAACTGGAAATGTTCCAGCTATACAAACTGAAGCTGATGATTTGAAAGAACCAAAGGATTCAATAGTTACCAACGAACCTCAGCCTCTCCGCCAATCTAGTAAGGTTCCTCACCCGCCTGAGAGATACTTCGGTTGTTCTATGACAGTGGGAGCGAGGATTGCATCATGAGATGATGACCCAACTAGTTTCGAGCTGGCCATCAGGAGTGAGACTCTGTAAGAATGGCTGGATGCTTAGCAATCTGAGATGGAATCTTTATACACCAACAAAGTATGGACTTTAGTTGCTATATCTGAAGGGTTAAATTCCCATCAGGAGCAAGTATATCTTGAGAAGATTACTTGGTGTAGATGGAAAAGTTGAGACTTTCAAAGCTAGACTTGTTAAAATGTTTGCATCATTGACCACGTATGGATTATGTTGAAACCTTTTCTAAGGATCTATGCTTAAGTCCATCCAGATCCTACTTGCCACGGCTACATACCATGACTACGATATCTGGTGGTTGGGTGTCATGACTGCTTTTCTAAATGATGTTTTGGAAGAGAGAGTCTATAAGTACACAGTCAGAGGGCTTCGTAGACAGTGGGAGCAGCGGAAACGTGTACAAGATGCTTTATAGGATAAAGCAGGCATCGCGGAGTTGGAACATCTGTTTTGATGTAGTTTGACTTCATCAAAATGGTAGATGAACCTTATATAAACAAAAAGGTAGTAGGGAGTATGGTGACGATCCTCGTAGAGTACGTGGATGACATACTCTTGATAGGGAAGGAGTTTCCTATGCTACGCTCGGTCAATCTCCGCTTATCACAATGATTCTCCATATAGGATCAAACTGATACCTCCCAAATCCTGAGTTTTGGATCTATGAGATAGATCTAAATGGATGTTAGGATTCTCACTAGTTGAAGTGAGATGGTATCAATTGTTCCTGGGGAGAATCACTGGAAGTGTTCCAGGGTGATAAGGACGACTGAATGTCAGTCACATGCATTGTCTTTACCCTTGCTGCAGGGACGGTATGTTGGAAGAGTTCCAAGCTAAATACCGTGGCTTACTAGACGATAAAGGCAGGATACATCGCTACTTAAGATGCTACCAAAGAGGCTGTTTGGGTGTATATTGGTTCATGAGATGAACTTAGTTCCTCCCATTGTGTGACAATGGAGTTGTGGCTTAAGCCAAGGAACGTCCGTCCCATCAGTGATCCAGACATATTCTGAGGCAGCATCACCTGATCATGGAGATAGTTGATCTCCAGGGTGATCGAGGTTAGGAGAGTGGACTCAGAGGATAACACGGCAAATCCACTCACGAAGGCCTATTCCCAGAGAGAGACTTTTATGGGATGGTTGAGTATGAGATACTGCAACCACTGCTACAGATGGCCCTAGTGCAAGTGGGAGATTGTTAGTTATATGTATGCCCTACAGGCCATTACTGTACATAGGATGTATATTGTAGTGGATGCTGGGACATATATAGGGAGGACTTTCTTGCTTGACATGATAGTATGCTATCTAGTTACTCTTTACCTTAACATGTATACTGATTATCTCTCTGTTACATGTTGGTAAAGCCCTTAGGATGTGTACTTGACTACCTGGACTATGATGCGGATCATACTAGTGGGGACATGGTAGTCCATAAGTACATCCTTCAAGGTCCCTAGTCGTGGGTGTATCGAGACGGGGCATCGATATACCAGTGTAGACTAGCGTATACTTTCTCGACCCATACAGATGGGTGATGGATGATCCCATATCCATTGGTGTTTGACATCAGAGATGATATACTGGTGCTCAGTGGAGACTGGGTACACTGGACGGACTCGCCGAGAACTCCCAGATGGTATTATACCTTACGTCAGATGGCAGTTCTCTGGTGACACTGGTACAGGTTAGTCTGTAGACCCGAGATCGTTATAGAGTCTTGTGTAATTCCCACTGTGCTTTGATTTCCACCTTACCACGTCCAAGAGGGCGTGCAAAACGGTGGTTTTTGGGTACAGTCCCGAATCACATGGAGGCAATGAGCGATAGGAGGGGATTCGTCTCTCCCGGTATAGGGAGTTGATGTTGCGCTGTGTTCGATTGGCTATAACCGGAAATCCCTGGTCAGGGTTGCTGAGATTTACTGGTAAGTGTTACCAGTAGTTTCTCGAACTGTTATAGACCTCATATCGACACGACTTATCGAGCTATTGGGGTCTAACGTTTACCACCCCTAGGCAAGATATGCGACATATCAGACGACGAGACCGGACTGTACGGTAAGTGTTACTGGTTGGATTCACAGGAGTATGAGCAGGCTTGCTCGTCGATCTTCTGATCGTTCAATACCCGGGTGGCCGTTACGTTTAGCAGACCGCTTGCGGCTTGTGGGTATTTGATATGATCATCACCTGCTGCCGGCGTATTGACGAGTCTTTAGAGTCCTACACAGAGGTTTCCTGGCTCAAGCGAAACGAAATAGGAGCGCATATGAGATATGTGCGTGACCGAGAATAATACCAGTATGTGATACTGTATTCGATTCTCGTGATTTGTGATAGTGATCGGTTATATGCGATATAGCCGGGCTATCGGATCAAGTGTTGATTCGATAAGTTGTTACTATTGATATTAGTCGGTTATATGAGATATGACCGGCTCGTTAAATTAAGTGTTGATTTAATGATTTAATGTATAATTATATATTTGATATATTACTTTACATTAACTAGTATTTGTTCACTTAAGATGGATTTTCTCACTTGATGTGCACATTGTATATATGATATAATTTTGTGCACTAGTTTGTATCATGTTTGATGATACATGCAAACTTGGGTGTATGTTTGATTCAAACCATGTTTGGGTTAATGGTTAGGGTTTTGTTATCTTTATTTATTTCATTTATTTATTTTTGGCAAGAATCAAAATGGTGGCTAACTTTGTTTTGTTCTTGAAGCTTCATGAAGCTTTGATAAGCTTTGACCATTTTGTTTCTTACCTTAACCTAACCATTACCTAAACACTAGTTTATTCTCTACATGAGTTAAACTAACCCATGGTTGCTTTATGATAAGATCACTTGATTTATTATTTTTAATTAATTCATTTTTCTTTTCTTCTTCTTCATGAAGAAAAGAAGAAAAAGCTTGCTTGAAAATTAACAAGTGATCAATCCAAGTGAGAAATCCAAATCCAAAGTGAACCCACTTCCTATTTCTTCATCCTCTACCACTTGCCATGTAGTATAGGGTGTTTTCTTCACAAGTTTCATGACTTGGTGAAGTTGGAGCTTGATCTTGAGTTGCCTCGACGTAGATCATCTTCGGCATCGATGTCGACGACCTAGCCTAATCATTTCTTCGACGAAACCATCGCTAGAGTCCGGGATCCGATGATCGCAGTGGAGGGACATCATTACGGAGCTAAGGAAGTGGAGGACCGGATCTACAAAGGTTGCAGTCTCTTTCACTTTAGAGTAAAGTTGTTTATTCGCATTTCGTTTCGCCTAAACTCTAGTTAACGATCTAGTTTAGGGTTTGTCGGCACCGGAAAATTTTAATTTGGCATGGTTGATGCCTTGTGGAACCTCATTTGTGTGCCTAGGAACCCTACAGTGGTATCAGAGCCTAGCTAGAGCCTTAGGCGATGCGTAGACGGAGTTAGAAGTCCGATCGAACCGAAACCCTAATACAAAATTGCTCTCTGTACATTTTTTGAAATCGAGGATTTTTGAGAATTAAAAATATGCAGAAAAATCAGCAGGAGTTTCTAAGAATTACTGTGAAGCCCGTACTCCTGATTCCATCAAAGCGCGGCGGAACCGTGGCATTAGCATGGCTAATGCGGCGGTTCCGCGGCCACTTAGTCTCTTCTTCAATTGGTTTTTGCACAGTAATTCCTATATTTTTGTGCTGTATTTTCTTGGAATTTTTAAATCTTACTCAAGAGTTGAGTTTTCTGGGTTGTATTGGGAGTTCGTAGATTCGATCGGATTATCAAACTTTGTCTATGTGTTTTTCCGGGTAATTTTAGAATATGTTAAAAGTTCGACCAGATATAAATACCCACTTTTTCCCCTGCGAGAAATTTCCAATTGTTGGATATTTCCGTAGTTTAATCACGTTCTAAGTAGTGCAAGTAACGCGATGGTCCCTCTAGAAGACAACAAACCTTAACTCGATTATGTGACCGTCTTGAACTGCCCTTTGAACCTTAGGGTTTGGGGCAGTACGGCGTGCCACATGTGAGGCGTTGGCTTGACCCTTCTACGGCTGGACCGTTGGTACTGAGGCATGAAGTGAATGTTTTTGAACTTATTTCATGTGTTGAGCTGTTTTGGGAAAACTTGGGTGTTTGATTGTTCGATCGGAAAGTTTAAACATTTTCTAATTATCTGAAATGTGATACAATAATTGGGAATTCATAAGTAGTTATGAGATAACTGAATGAATATTATAAACATAGCAGTTTAGTCTCACTTGATCGGTTGCCACGGAATTTTGATGTGATCAAAAGTCCGTCGCAATCACGTAGCGTACGCGGATACTCGCCGGGTAAACTTAATAGACAGCCTCACTCCATAGCCCCGACCAAGTGACTGTAGGAGAACCCCGTCGCCGAAAGCATCCGTTCGGGTGCTCGTGGCAGTGGTGTTCCGCCTTGGTGCACTTCGTCGGAGGCATCGGGGGTGCAGCCCGTCTACTGAAGTTTGCGACGAGCATTCGATCAGGATGTCGGGAATCTTGTTGAATTGCCCGACTTGATATTGAAAGAGTTTTCGATAATGAGACTAAAATGCGGGGTTTATAATTGTTAGGCATGCGATGTCTAAGTATTTCATTTGATTAGGCATGCGAAGTCTAAAGAGTTTGCGGATTCCAACTGTTGTAGTTTTACACTTTCTTTTCAGCGACCGTAAGTGTAATATGTGATATCGCCGGTTTCGTTGCTATATGTCAACGACAATTGGGATGGGCATATTTACTTACGTTGATGACATGTGATGTTATGTGTTGCTGGATATGTTATATTGGATCGTCGTGTTTGAATAGCCGGGGTTTTTTTTTGTGAGCTGAGTGTTTTCATTTTCATTCATGTAAAAAAACTCTATGTAATATTCTTTTATTGTGGCACTTCCAGGTTGCGGAAGATATCACCTTTTGTATATTATTTACTTTTCCGCACTGGGATAGACCCATCGTTTGGGCGGCACGGGAAATCTGGCATTCCCCAATTTCCTGCTCTGTCTTATAACAATTATAAGTTGGAGCGGGACCAACGTTCCCCAGCTCAGTATAACAAGCGGGTTCGGTCAATATATCCGTTTTATTATCTTGATTAAGGCGTGACATGGTCGCTACCTAGAGAGAGAGAGAAGAAAACACTCAGCGTGCGCTCTTGCAAGATCGGATTGGTTATTATTTTATCTAATCAGAATGGCTCCTACTGTTTTTATCAAATCTTCCTTCAAACCCTAAAAGGAAAGACTAGCCGGATTAATTACACGCTACAAGTTCGCCAATCTTTCAGCCAGGCCAGTGTCGGTACTTTGAGGGAGGTTCCCCGTGCTTTCGCACGGACCTAATTAAAGTAAATCTCGTTTTCCCAGAGGCGTAACCTCGTTAACACCTTTCTAGACACCTACTTGATTGGCTAATTGTAATGTGTAAAACTCTCCCAGGAGTAACTCTTACTCGCAGCGGGTATCGAGATCCAACTATCTCATAGAAGGTATGCAATCTCATTGCAAATTTCAACACTTGAAATTCTCAATAATATTTTGCCCCTAACGTGCTATGACCTTGACGCAAGCCAACAAACCATAGCCCGCTAGTCAAGTTCAACCCGTACATTTCTTGATTGAATTAAACCCATCCGCACGACCCTTGACGAAAGCCAACAAAGTCGTACGACTACCCTAATCCAATCGCATCGTATGCAGCAGATAAGCAGCATATAGCTACCGCACACTACACCTTGACGAAAGCCAACAAATGTAGCACGAATACTATATACAACTTATCTGAAATGACGGAGGGCTACGACAGGTTTTTCAGGAAAACCTATTGCGTAATGAACTTGATATTGTTGTAGAATCAAATGATTTTAAAATGGAGTGTTTTTGAGACTTTTCTAGTTTTGCTAAAGGGGTCACTCCGGTGAAGGGATCATCGGCCCTTTCCTCATCGAATAAGGTGCAGGATATTTCATAAATATCACTATGCAAAGCAAGAACTCTAAAAGCAATCAAAAGACAAACCGAGTGTTGTAGCATCTGCCAGTTATTGCTAAAGGGGTCACTCCCGGTGAAGGGATCTCGGCCCTTTCTTATCGAATAAGGTGCAGGATGTTCTACAAGGAATACCGCGATGCAAAACATGAACCGTAGCTACCTGTTTTTGAAAATTCGATTCCACAACATCTTTAGGTTTCTTTTATTTTCATTAATCACATTAATGAGGTCCCATCATATAAGTCACCTAAACATCACAGATAAATACGATGTACACTTATGCCATCCGCATTCGCCTCGATGTCCCCTCGTGCACTGTTAGGTAGGTAACTAACGGCAGAGCGGGGCAGGGCTAGCGCGGGTGTAAAACATAAGTAACGTCTATATAATATATCATATATACTATATACAGTATTTATCACAGAACATATCAAATGATCACATCACAGATATCGCAGCAGAAGAAACATATATGAAATATTGGATATACTAGGAACGTCCGTGTTTTTAATACGAGCCTGTATAAAACACGGATTCCACAGTCGCAATGAATAGCCAAACCCACATCCCTAGACCCCTACGAGAGCGGCAAGCAACACTGCCAATTCTAGGGTTAGGAGACCCGGTCTCGACTCCTCGAGATGGTCTCCCACTGGACCCTAGAACCCGGTTACTTGTGCTCCCCGTCTTGGGTCTATCCTAATGCGGAAAAGTAAATAATATACAATGGTGACATCATCCACAACCCGAAAGTGCCCCAATAAAAGAATATTACATACATTTAATATTATATGAATGAAAATAAAAACCCTCATCTCACATAAAACCCCCGGCTATTCATAACGCGACGATCCAATATAACATATCCAGCAACACATAACATCGCATGTCATCAACGTAAGTAAATATGCGCATCCCAATTGTCTTTGACATATAGCAACAAAACCGGCGATAACACATATTACACTTACGGTCGCAGAAAAGAAAGTGTAAAACTACAACAGTTGGAATTCGCAATTTCCTTAGACATCGCATGCCTAATCAAATGAATTCCTTAGATATCGCATGCCTAACAATTATAAACCCGCATTTTAGTCTCTTTATCGAAAACTCTTTTCAATATCAAGTCGGGTAATTCAACAAGATTCCGACAATCTGTTCGAATGCTCGTCGCAAACTTTAGTAGACGGCCGCACCCCCGATGCCGTCGACGAAGTGCACTAAGGCGGAACACCGCTGCCGCGAGCACCCGAACGGATGCTTTTTAGCGACGGGCTTCTCCTACAGTCACTTGGTCGGGGCTATAGGGCATGGCTGTCTATTAAGTTTACCCGGCGAGTATCCGCGTACGCTACGTGATTGCGACAGACTTTTGATCACATCAAAATTCCGTGGCAACCGATCATCTGAGACTAAACTTCTATGTTTATAATATTCAAATTAGTTATCTCATAACTTTTTGTGGATTCCAAATATTGTATCACATTCCAGATAAATAGACAATGTTAAACTTTCCGATCGAATAATCAAACACCCAAGTTTTCCTAATAGCTCAACACTTGAGCGGAGTTCAAAAATATCCATCACATGCCACAGTACCAATGGTCCAGCCGTAGAAGGGTCAAGCCAATGCCTCACATGTGGCATGCCGTACTGCCCCAAACCCTAAGGTTCAAAAGGCAGTTCAAGACGGTCACATAATCGAGTTAAGGTTTGTTGTCTTCTAGAGGGTCCATTGTGTAACTTGCACGATTCAGACGTTCTCAAACAACGGAAAAATCCAACACTTGGAAATTTTCCGGGCCGGGAAAAAGTGAGTTATTGATATCCGGTCGAACTTTTTAACACGTTCTAAATTACCCGGAAAAACACACAGACGAAGTTAAACTTTCCAATCGAATCAACGAACTCCCAATACAACCCAAAAAACTCAACTCTTGAGTATAAATTAAAATTTTCCGATCGAATCAACGAACTCCCAATGCTAAGAAGAGGCCACTTTATTGCCGCGGAACCGCCGCCCAACCTAGGGTACGGCCGCGGTTCCGCGGTGCAGTGAGGGAATCGGGGGCACGTGCTTCACAGTATTTCCTAGAAAACCCTGCTGAATTTTTTGAGTATTTTTAATTTGGAAAAAACCACATTTTCAGAAAATGTCCAGAGAAGGGTTTGAATTAGGGTTTCGGGGTTCGGTTTGATTTCTAATATCGTCTACACTTCGCCTAAAACTTTAGCTAGGCTCTGATACCACTGTAGGGTTGCTAGACACGCGCACAAGGGTCTTTAAGGCATCAACCATGCCCGATTAAAATTTTAGCCGTGCCGAACAACTCTAATACGGATCTTTAAACTAGGGTTTAGGCAGAAACTTATATGTTAACAACTTTAACACTAAGTGAAAGAGATTACAACCTTTGTAGATCCGGTCCTTCACTTCAATAGCTCCGTGTAGATGTCCCCTTCTCTGCGATCGTGAACTTCGGACTCTAGAGAAGCTCCACAAGAAGAACGAACGTGCTTGCTTCGTTGACTTCGAGGCCGAAGATGATCTACGTCGGGGAGACACTAACTCAAGTTATTCCTTCACTAGGTCATAAACTTTGTGAAGAGAACACACTCTACTATATGGCAAGTGGTAGAGGATGAAGAAGTAGGAAGTGGGCTCACTTTAGAATTGATTTTCTCACTCTTTTTCTCATGGCACCATTGGAGCTAGTAAGCTTTTGGATGGAGCTTGATGAAGAAGAAGAAGAAGAAGAAGAAAAAAGAATAATCCATCCAAATGAAAACTTATCCAAATGAATTATTGCACCATTGTTGAGTTAAGCCCTCATGCTTAACTCATGTAGAGAATTAACCAAAGCATTAGGTTAAAGGTTAGGTTAAAGAATATCAAAAGAAATGACAAAAGAGTGGACTTTGTCAAAGCTTCTCCAAGCTTCTTCAAGCTTGATTACTTTGACTAAGTTAAACCCTTTTGTTAAATCTTAAGATAAAACAATAACCCTAATCTTTACCCTAATCTTGGTATGGGTCTCATACACCCAACTTTGATGTATCATCAAGCATGATACAAACATGTACACTTGCATATATCACATATAAACAATGTGCACAAACTAGTGAGAAAATAAATCATAAGTGAGCTAATATTAGTTAATGCAATGTAATATATCAAATATATAATTATGCATTAAATTATTAAATTAACTCTTGATTTAATAACCCGGCTATAACCGACTAATATCAAAAGCAACAACTTATCGAATCAACACTTGATCCGATAACCCGGCTATATCGCATACAACCGATCAATGTCACAAATCGCGAGAATAGAATACGGTATCTCATATCGTATCAATCTCGGTCCCGCACATATCTCATATGCGCTCCTACTCCGTTTCGCTTGAGCCAGGAAACCCCTGTGTAGGACTCTAAAGACTCGTCAATACGCCGGCAGTAGGTGATGATCATATCAAACACCCATAAGCCGCAAGCGGTGTGCTAAACGTAATGGTCACCCGTGTATTGAGCGATCAGAAGATCAACAAGCAAGCCCGCTAGTACTCCTGCGAATCCAATCAGTAACACTCCCGTACAGTCCGGTCTCGTCGTCTGATATGTCGCATATCTCGCCTAGGGATGGTAAACGTCAGACCCCATAGCTTGATAAGTCGTATCGATATGAGGTCTATAATATTTCGAGAAACTACTGATTACACTTACCAGTAAATCTCAGCAACCCTGGCCAGGGATTTCCAGTTATAGCCAATCGAGCACAGCGCAACATCAACTCCCTATACCGGGAGAGACGAATCCCCTCCTATCGCTCATTGCCTCCATGTGATTAGGGATTGTACCCAAAAACCACCATTTTGCACGCCCTCTTGGACGTGGTAAGGTGGAAATCAAAGCACAGTGGGAATCACACAAGACTCTATGACGATCTCGGCTCAACAGACTACTCTGTACCAGTGTCACCGGAGAACTGCCATCTGACGTGAGGTATAATACCATCTGGGAGTTCTCGGCGAGTCCGTCCAGTGTACCTAGTCTCCACTGAGCACCCGTACACCATCCTTAATGTTAAACACCGATGGATATGGGATCATCCATCGCCCATCATATGGGTCAAGATGCGTATACGCTAGTCTACTCTGGTGCATCGATGCCTTGTCTCGATACACCCTCGACTAGGAACAGTTATAGGATGTACTCGTCGACTACCGTGGCCCCACTAGTATGATCTCATCATAGTCCCAGTAGTCGAGTACATATCCTAAGGGCTTTATCAACATGTAACATAGAGACAGTCAGAGTACATGTTAAGATAAAGTACAACCAGATAGCTTACTATCATGTCGAGCAAGAAAGTCCTCCCTATATACGTCCCAGCATCCACTACAATATACATCGTATGTACAGTAATGGCCTCTAGGGCATACATATAACTAACATGAGTTACACTGAACGGACCCGCCGGGAACATGCTAGATGGTATTATACCTATTGTCAGATAGCAGTTCTCAGGTGACATGAGTACAGGTTAGTCTTTTGACATGAGATCGTCATTTGTCTTATGTGAGTTCCCACTGTGCATTGATTACTACCCTACCACAGCTTAAAGGAGTCGTGCAAACAGGTTTTACTTAGGTACAGTCCCGAGCTATATGGAGGCAGTGAGATGATCGTCAGGGATTCGTCTCTCCAGGTATTGGGGGTAGATATCGCGCTGTGTACGGATGGCCATCACCAGAAATCCTTGGCCAAGGTGGATGAGATTTACTGATTTAGATCAGTAGTTTCTCAGTGGGTGATGGGCTTCACACTGACACGAATTATCATGTTATTAGGGGTTTGACTTTATCCACCCTCTAGACCCGATATGTGATACTCTTAGATGAACAGACCAGACTGTATGGAGATTAACATAGATAGGCTCAGTAGAGGCACAGATGGGTTTTCTTGTCGACCTTCCTTTCGTTCAATACCTGTGTAGCCGTTACGTACAGCTAGTGTCGCTGACGTGCTTGTGATTAAACCGACCGCCGGCGTATTGTCGAGTCTTTAGAATCCCACAAAGTGGGTTTTCTCGATTCAGGCGATATGATGTAGATGACGTATGTTGGTACATACAGGTGTCCGATTAAATATGTGTACAGGCTACACGGACTTTAATCAGACGGTTGATAATACCAGCGGCTTAGGATTAAGCTGGATTATTAAATCAAGTTTTGATTTAATAATTTATATATATTTTTAATATATGTATTCTAGTATTATTGTTCACTATACATTTTCACTCTTGGCTATTCGTATTTTTATACGGATATGCGTATATGTATTTCGATACGTATACCAGATTGTATTCCGTATTTATAAGGAATTTGTTCTAGAAGACGGACACCTCATTTATGAATATTCATAAAATAAGGTGGAGGGTGAGATGACATTGAGCATGGTTGAAGACATATAGAGAGAAATGGGCTTCATTAGTTTATTACAAAATGTTGTGAGATTTTTTAATTGCATGGTTGTGAAAAATATGAAGCCATTCTATTATTCTTCATTCATTCTCTCATGCTTTTTCTACACTTGCTCATGGATAAGTTTCTTCATCTCTTCCTCCTCCTCCTTCTTTAATTGTTCTTTTGAGCTTTAGATTTGAGAGAAAATTATAGTGGAAAATTCTTACATCCTCACTCTTCATTCCCAACGAGCTTGGAGTGTCAGTTGCTTCACTAGGTGATGCTGGAGCTTGGATCGGTTCTCTCGAGTGGATTATCTTCGGCGAAAGAGGACCGGCTTGTTGGATGTAGTGCCCTCAAAGTCAATTATTGGATTGCAGGCACGTGATTGCAATGATTGAGGAGGATCTATACCGGTAGGACAGTCTTACTCGAGATGATAGTATGTTATCTGGTTTATCTTTATCAGTCGTGTACAGTTTTAGGTGAGATTACAGTTCACTATTACACGTTGATAGAGCCCTTAGGATTCTTGCTTGACTACCAACAGTATGATGATGAACATATACGTGAGAGTTGGGTAGTCCATAAGCACATCCTTAAAAGTGATCCCTAGTCGTGGGAGTTTCGACACAGGGCATCGATACTCTGGAGTAGACTAGTGTATACAGTCGAGACCCCGACGAGGGGCGGTGGCCGGTCTCACAAGCCATTGGTGTCAGTTGGTTCACCTAAGATGTATACAGGTGCTCATTGGGTTATGAGTGCACCGGACAGGACTCGCCGGGAACCTGCTAGTTGGTATTATACCTAGCGTCAGATAGCAGTTTCCAGGTGACATGTGTATAGGTTAGTTTATCGACCTGAGATCGTCATTTGTCTCATGTGAGTTCCCACCGTGCTTTGATTATTACCCTACCATGGCTCAAAGGAGTCGTGCAAACATGTTTTAGTTGGGTACAGTCCCGAGCCATATGGAGGCAAGTGAGCGGATCGGCAGGGGATTCGTCTCTCCCGGTATTAGGGGTGAGATCGCGCTGTGTCTAGGAGAGACATTACACAAAGCCCTCGGCCAAGACAAGAGATTTACTGGTAGGTACTCCAGTAGTATTTCAGGGTGTTCTGGGCTATACTCTGACATGACTTATACCGCTATTGGGGGTCTGACGTTACCAGCCCCCTAGGCCCGATATGCGATGCTCATAGACGAATGGACCGGACTGTACGGATATTGTCACTGATAGGCTCAGTAAGGTTTCAGGATGAGTTCGCTCATCAGCTTCCCTTTCGGTCAATACATGGGCAGCCGTTACGTACAGCTAGTACCACTGACGGCTTGTGGTTAAACCCACTGCCAGAGTATTGACCAGTCTTTAGAGTCCCCCACAGATAGTTTCCCAAGTTCAGGCGAAACGTTGTAGAGGCCTTATGGTTTTATGGCAGGGTTTGGACATGCACGTGCACTTGTGCACGTGTCATGGTTCAGACAGATAATACTAGTGGGCTTTGGTTTAAGCCGGATTCTAGTATTATATTGTGTAGGAATATTTTTTGTCTCATTGCATTTTGTATTCGGTCGGAATACAAATACGGGTATGTATATACTGTAGTGGGGTTATCATGTAATTAGTTATGGGATCGCTTTTTGAAGTTGCCAGTTTGTATCTTCGTTTTGGCCATTTTTCTTTCCTTCCTTCTTGGCTGAATTTATTAGTTGTGAAGGGTTTTTTTTTGCAAATGTTACTTTTATAAAGGGAGGGGTTCTTTTGCGGTGGCAGGGGCTCCAGCAGCAACATGAATGTTCTAGTCTTGATGAGTCATTTTGTGAGTCACAAGTTCATTTAATTCCCTTTGTTTGCTTGAAAGATTTTTTGCATAGATCTTTTGTGGAGATATTTTTTCAAATGGTCACCTTGATCTATCTTGTGCTCACCCCCCACCTCATCATGGCCGACCCCACTCCATGGCTGTCCAAAATTGGTCGAGCCCAATTTTGTTGAAAAGATTGATTCATTTGCATTTTTTCTAAGCTCATTCCTTCACCTAAATGGCAACTTCAATTTACCTCCGGCCAATTGCTTGGGTGTCTTGAGACAAACTATTCTACACACTCTCTACTTCAATCTTGGACATGTCGGTAAGCAAACTTCTTGTCCGAGTTGCCTCGGTTTAGAGGCGGGAGCCCGTATAAAGATTCTTTGACGTGGTGCCACCTCGACGAAGAGACAGCAGATCGGAGATGCCGCGAGGAGCGTGGGATGATGGCTAAAGACCGAAGGACACGGATCGATCGATATAGCCATTCTATCATTTTGTAAATTGCTAGTTTAGTGTTAATGGCACGATTCGGGTTACAGTCTATGCTTCCGCCAATTTATGAAAAAGTTTTTTATTCCGTGTTTGGCCTCCGATTATTGGCCGGGGAGCTGGCGTAGACTTACACGGCTTGCAAGCGCGAACCAGAGCTCTTGAGAGCATGCTAGAGTTCAACCCAATTGGAGAAAATGAAGACACTACAAAGGCTGTGATGTCTATCTTGTTGTTTTTCTAGTTTAGGTGTTTGGTGTAGATTCTTAGGGTTTAGTTTCTAGTGCCATAAAAAATTTTGTTTTTGAATTCCGCATTGGTCGAGGGTTAGCGGCGAGGGCACTAAGTACTTTCAAATTCATCAATGAGCACATGTATACAATCTTTGGTGTTAAACACCAATGGCTATGGAATCAACCATCGCCCCGGTCAGGGTCAAGAGACGTATACACTAGCCTACTCTGGAATATCGATGCCCGGTCTCGATACTCCTTCGACTAGGGACATTTAAGGATGTGCTTATGGACTACCCAGACCTACTAGTATGATCCCTATCATAATCCTGGTAGTCAAGCAAAGATCCTAAGAGCTTTATTATTATGAATTAGCGATACGTGATAACGAGTAAAACGTATACATAGGATTGATAAAGACAAACCAGATAGCATACTATCATCTCGAGTAAGATTGTTCTCTGTATAGGTTCTCCTTCAATTATAATAATTGCCTTGAGGACACCTATATCCAACACCCTGGGGGTAAGAGCCTGCGCTTCGCCACTATTGTCATATAGTGAGAACCTTTTATGGGTCGGCATCCTTGCCTAGTAGCTCTGATACTAGTGGTAGTTCTTAGTGCTCACACCGCTAGACACGCGGTCAAGGTGGAAGCGAAAACAATGTTTTTTAAGCAAGAAATCGATCCAAAAACTAAACTAGAAAAGCAAACAAGAGAGCTAGCCACTAGGTTAAGGTTATAAAACCTTTGTAGCGTGTCCACCCAATCGTAGAAGACCCCTTATATTCTCCTAGACCGTGGAGGATGAGCTTGAGATTCGATCTGTTAGTAGATGTTGCACACCCTCACAACACTTGTGAGGAGGCGGAAGTGGCAAACAATAATTTTCTTGCATACAACGCCTACTATAAAACTAGATCTTGTGCTAAACCATAACTAGAAATCCTATCTAGAGATCTTATCTACTGTGATAGGGATTATACCTCAAGAAAACGGTACTTCGGGTCTTCTTTCCGCTGCGACTCCTTGGCTCCTTCGATGGTCGAAAAGAACTCGGTCTCCGGTCACCTCTAGATCCAAGATGATCCACCCGAGAGCTATAGAACAAGCTACAAACTCTTCAAAAGAGTTAACTAAGAAATCAAGTATGCTAGAAATGATCACTTAGATGATGTAGATGATGTAGAGATCATGTAGTGGATTATTATGTCTCTTAACTTATGAATTACAACACATGTGAGTGTTTAGGTCAAGAGGAAGAAGAAGGAGATAATAAGGATAGAGAAGATGAGAGTGATAATGAATGAAAAATGAACCATGGAAAAATGATATGGCTCATGGGAAAAATAATTGAAGTATGTATTATTTTATCTCTAAAATAATGCACCATACTTCAATCGTAATCCCAAATAAATAAAAAATAATATAAGTCATTCCTTCATCCATACTTTTTTCTCCAAATTCCACCTCATTCATTTCTTTTCCAAAAAAGAAAATCATCTAATATGAGGTGTCTCTTTCTAGCATGTGCTCTTGTACAATTACAAGAATACCCCTCACCTTATACCTATAAGTATACCTGTATTCGTATTCCGAAAAATACGAATACAAATAATCCAATAATATAATACCGTTATCCGGCTTAAACCAAACCCTACCAGTATTATCCTTCCGATCATTATTCCTGTAGCCAGTACACGAACATGATCGAAACCCTGCCGTAATAACTTACGACCTCTACATCTTTTGCCTGAACCAGGAAACCCTCTGTGTGGGACTCTAAAAACTCGACAGTACGCTGGCAGTGGGTTTAACCACAAGCACGTCAACGGCACTAGCTGTGCGTAACGGCTACCCAGGTACATGACGAAAAGGTGGTCGACGAGCGACTCATCCTAACCATAACGAGCCTATAAGCAACACTTACCGTACAGTCCGGTCTCTTCGTCTGATACATCGCATATGAAGTCTAGGGATGGTAAATGTCAGACCCTAGTAACTTTATAAGTCATACTGATTTATGGCCCATAACGGATCGAGAAACTACTGATAACTCTTATCAGTAAATCTCGACAACCCTGACCAGGGATTTGTTGTTATGGCCGATCAAGCATAGCGTGACATCAACTCCCTATACCGGGAGAGACGAAACCCCTCCTATCGCTCACCGCCTCTATGTGATTCGGGGCTGTACCCAAAATCCACATGTTTGCACGACTCAGTAGAGCCGCGGTAGGGAAGAAATCAAAGCACAATGGGAATCACACAAGACACTATGACGATCTCGGATCTACAGACTAACCTGTACAAGTGTCACCAGAGAACTGCTATCTGACAATAGGTATATATACCATCTAGGAATTCTCGGTGAGTCCTATTCGGTGTACCCATTTTCCAATGAGCACCTGCATACAATCTTTGATGTCAAACACCAATGGTTGTGGGATCAACCATCGCCCTTAGGGTCAAGAAACGTACACACTAGTCTACTCTAGTATTATCCATGCCCTGTCTCGATATACCCTCGACTAGGAACTATTAAAGGATATGCTTTTAGACTGCCCAGGCCCCACTAGTATGATCTATATCATAATCCCGGTAGTCAAGCATAATCCTAAGGGCTTCATCAACATGTATATAAGATATGAAGAATAACATATCACACGTTAAGATGAAAATAAACCACATAGCATACTATCATTTCAAGCAAAGATTGTTTTTGTACATATACATGCCTAGCATCCTATACAATACAGGCCTCTAGGGCATACATATCTAGTATTATGTATTTGGATACACACACACACACTCTCTCTCTCTCTGTATATGTATTAGTATGTGATACCGTTATATTATTGCGTATGCGATACGTATGATGGAAATGTATTTGATACATGTTTCTTTTCTTTATATATATATATAGATAGATAGATAGATACATACATATATATATATATATATATATTTATAGATAGATAGATACACATATATATATATATACATACATACATATACATATATATATACATACATATACATATATATATATATATACATACATATATATACATACATATACATACATATATATACACATACATATACATATATATATATATATATATATATATATATATACATACATATATATATATATACATACATACATACATACATATATATATATATACACACACACACACACACATACATACATATATATATATATATATACATATACACACACACACACACACACACACACACACACACATATATATATATATATATATATATATAAAGAGAAGAGAAATGAATTATGTTAAAAGTAAACATAAAGAGAAATGGAAGGAAAATGAAACGAAACGAAATGAAAAGAAAGAAATGAAAAGAAGAGTGGGCCTCTTCTTACTTCTTTCATCTTCTTTTCTTTGTTTTATTCATTCTTCTTTTCTATTCTTCTCTTTTCTTTTTATGTTAATTCTTTTAACATAATTTTCTTGGCTCGTCTTCTTCATCTCTCTACAAAAATGGTGGAGGTATGAAATGAGATTAGAATTCAAATAGAGAGTGTTTTTCTTGATCACATCGCCCACACATTAACCTAGCTAGTTCAATGTATGAGTTTCTTCACTTGAGATGTGAAGATGAAGTTTTCGGTTTGGTGCTTTCACGCGGATCATCTACGGCGAGGTGGTCGGCGTCCAAGCGCTTCTGGGAGCTCGCAAGGTCTAGCTAGAATTCAAGTTCTCCATTGGATAATATGAAGATGCTACAAAGGTTGTAACATCTTTCTCTCTTTCTCTCTTTTCTTTTTTCTATTGCAAGAATTTGATGATCTTGGTTTGGTTCTGGTTCTATGTTTGAAAAATTATTGTTTTCCATTTCCGCCGCGGTCCGTGAATGTCATGACCCTAGAACCGAAACCCTAACATTATGAACGGTCGATGTAATTACTTTAATATCCCCGATGTTAGCCTATGCCGTCGGTTGTGTTATGAATGACTACTTTTGCTGATGTATATACTTTGATTTTGCCGATGTTGGCCGATACAATTACTGTGGATTGTATTATGCATAAC
The DNA here is from genome assembly GCA_030015575.1 of Agapanthus africanus. NCBI lineage: Eukaryota > Viridiplantae > Streptophyta > Magnoliopsida > Asparagales > Amaryllidaceae > Agapanthus > Agapanthus africanus. Next base: position 296,508,738 of record JASDDO010000029.1, read on the forward strand.
TTTTTTTAGAGGATGCACACTTAGTTGTTACAGGGAACTGCTTAGATATTACAGGTAACTTAGTAGATTTTATATGCAACTACTTAGATGTTATAGGAAACTTTTATAGATGTTACAAGCAACTGCTTAGAAGTTACAGGCATGTGCTTAGATTTTACAGTAAAGTTGTTGTTAGTGTATATGCCCTAGAGGCCATTACTGTATCATACTAGTATGTATATTACTTGATGGAAGCTTGGGATATTCACAGTTGTACAGACAATCTTGCTCAATATAGTAGTATGCTACTTGGTTTGTCTCTGCTTTAATGTGTACATGTGTGTTTATTTATTATATCACCTATACGCATTAGTAGAGCCCTTAGGATCTTTGCTTGATTACCGGCGTTGTGATGGCGATCACACTCGTGGGGGCTGGGTAATCTACAAGCACATCCTTATACACGTCCCTAGTCGTGGGAGTACCGAGATAGGGCATCGATACTCCGGAGTAGACTAGCGTATACGCTTCTCATCCCAACACGGGAGACGGTCTGTCCCACAGCCGTCGGTACGTCGTACTTGAGATAGTATGCGGGTGCTCGTTGGGTTACGAGTACACTGGACAGGACTCGTCGGGAACTGATGGTTGGTATTATACCTATTGTCAGTTATCAGTTCCCAGGTGACATGAGTACAGCTTAGTCCGCTGACTTGACACTGTCACTTCGCCTCGAGTGTGTTCCCACTGTTCTTTGATTACTACCCTACCACGGCTCTACTGAGTCGTGCAAACAGGTAGTAGTTGGGAGCAGTCCCGAAGCATTTGGAGGCAGTGACGGTTAGACAGGATTCGTCTCTCCCGGTATTGGGGGTTGACATCGCGCTGTGTCTAGGAGAGCCATTACACGAGTAGTCCCTGGCCAGGGCAAGCGAGATATACTGGTAGGTTCCAGTGTTATCTCAGGGTGTTCTGGGCTTCACTCCGACACGACTTGTACCGCTATTAGGGGTCTGACGCTTGCCGCCCCCTAGGCCCGACATGCGATGTATCAGACGAACAGACCGGACTGTGCGGAGATTGTCACATACAGACTCAGTAGGAGTTCGGATAGGTTTACCTCATCGGCCTTCTTATCGACATCTACCTGGGGACCGTTACGTACAGCTAGTGCCGCTTGCGGTCTGTGGTTAAACCCACTGCCAGCGTAGTGTCGAGTCTTTAGAATCCCACACAGAGAGTTTCCCTGCACTAAGCGAAACGTGTAGAGGCCGTATGGTTTTACGGCAGGGCTGCGATCACTTACGTACACTTGTGTGCGTATGATGTTCGGGCAGGCAGTACTGGTGGGCTTTGGTTTAAGCCAGATCCTAGTATTGCACGGATGGATTTGTTTTGTCTTCTGCGCATCCGCATTCTACGGAATACGGATGCAGGTGTGTATGCACAGTTTTCTGGAGCGATGAAGGAGGAGGTGCCTCATTAGGGTTTTGGCAGTTGGTTCGGCCAAAACCACTATGTGGCAGGCTCATTAGGGTTTTGACAGTTGATTCGGTCAAAACCATTTTGAGGCGGACTCATTAGGGTTTCGACAGTTCGTTTGGTCAAAACCATAATGAGCCGGGGACATTATTTACTAATCCTTTCATTGATAATTTTGTTATGGCTAATTACATTGACCGTTTGACCATCTTGACTTTGTTGACCTTTTGACCAAAGTTGACTTGGATCTTCTTAGAAGATCTAAAGTATTCTTTGGTTTTCTTTTTATTTAGTTATGATAATGGTCATGTCATTTGTAGCCATCACCTTTATCTTGATTGGATTTGTAATGATAATGTTTGTGCATTATTGCAACCATGGTTAGCTTTTCTCTTGGTTAAGCTTTTCATTTGCTCATTCTCATTCTCTCTCTTAAAATGAGAAGCTCCATGGTTGCTAGAAAATCTCCTTCTTCTTCCTCCTCTTGATTTCTCCTTTGATCTCATGTGTTGAGAGAAAAAGGATTCTACTTGACAAACACATCCATACATCCTCTCTACACAACCTAGGGCTTCTAGATTAGCAATCTCCTTGCCCTAGTTACCTCGGCTTGAGGTGGAGCTCGGTGTACATCTCTCGGGTGGATCGTCTTCGACTCAAGGAGGCCGCGGAGGTGACCGAAGTCCGGATCAACCATTGAGCAAGCGATGAGAAGAAGAACAAGAAGAGAAGAACATCAAAGAAGAACAACAACAAGAAGTGAAGGAGTTCAAGTTGAGGTATAACCACTTTGCCGAGTAGTTAATTCTTCTTTGCAAGTTTGCTAGTTTAGTTTAGCAAAGATCCGGCTTTTACGGTCCATGTTACAAAGTTTAGAAAAATTTTGATTTACCGTTTCCGCAACCCCGAAAGTACCGGGAGAGGTAACGTGGACCTAACAGTGGTATCAGAGCCTAACTAAACATAAACTAGCTTGGTAGTAAAGTGTATCGAAGTTCGAAACGGAAAAATTGAAAAAACCAAGTTGTAAAAATCTGAGTTTCTGTTAAAACTTTTTCTGGTCAAAACAAACTTTGTTATAGCCCAAAAATCATCTCAGGGTTTTTAGAAGAAAACCACCAAAAACGATGCAGCGACTCAACCAAAGAGCCGCGCTTCCGCGGCAAGAGCAAGCTCTTGCCGCGGAACCGCGGCCAAGTTGGTGAGTTACTGCATCGATTTTGGTGCAGTGTGTTTCTGACATGGTTTTAGGATTTTTCAGATATATTATATGTGCCCAGATTTTCCAGAATAGAAATTTGTTTTTGGGGGCCTATAATTCCGTATTTTTCCGAACTTCAATATACTTTGACTATAAAGGTTATATCTGTGATGTTCTTATGTATTGAACGTCGGCTAATCGCTATATGTCGATTAGTCGGGGTTATACATATCTGTGATCTGTGATTGTTCTTGATGGTTTGTGGATATGAACTCGTTGGATTGTCGCGGATGAATAGCCGGGGTGGATGTGAGATGAGAGTTTCTTTTTCTTTCATTCATGTAACAAAATTGTAAATTGATGTAATATTATTTGTTTGGCCGCACAACCGGGTCGGGGTTGTAGCCGTCATTGTATAATTCTTTTTACTGTTTTTGCTCCTAGGATAGACCCATGGAGGGGGTGCACAAACTACCGGGTAGCTCGAAGTGCCGAGTGGCCTACTCATGGCATTGAGGAAGGTTGCTTCGCTTCGGGTACTTGGCGGGTAGTTTGCCGCACCCGTAGGGGTCTTGGGTGGGGTTTTGGCTATTCATCGCGACCGTGTAATCCGTTTTTCGTTGCAGGCTCGAACGAATCGCGGGTTCCTAGTATATCCAAAGTGTTCATCTGTGATCTGTAATGTCTATCATTGCTTTCTATTTAGGCGTTGCTTATGTTTTACAGCCGCGCTAGCCCAGCCCCCGCTCTGTCGTTAGTTAAGTAACCTAACGGGTGATGATGGGGCCCCGTGGCGAATGCATATGGCATAAGCGTACGTCATATTTTGGTTGTTTTCTGCAATGGTAGGATTTAAATGATGGGACGCATTAAAAGAACTAATGCAAGAAAATAAACCTAAAAGACGTTGTTGGAACAATTTTTCAAAAAGCTGTTATTGCAAGGACGTTCATTTTTGTTTTGCAACGCGGTATTCGGTTATGAATGCCCAGCACCTCAGTCGACGAGGCAAGGGCCGAGATCCCTTCACCGGGAGTGACCCCTTGGACAAAAGTTTGCGTCAGGGTAATAACTTCACTATAGTCGATTATTCTTGCTTTGCATCGAGGTATTCAATTTGGAATATCCTGTACCTCATTCGACGAGAAAAGAGCCGAGATCCCTTCACAGGGAGTGACCTCTTCAGCAAAAGTTTTCGCCACTATATTTTCAAAAAGGTTACCAGGTTCCTTCAACGACATCAAGTTCATTACGTTAACGGGTTTTTTGCCAAAAACCCAGCCGTAGCCCTCCGTCATTTCCTACAAGTACTACTCAGTATTCGAGCTACGTATTTTGGCATTGTCAAGGCGTAGTGATCGGTAGCTAAGTATTGCTTGTTTGCAACCTTATTTTTCAGATTATTTGGGACAGTCGCATAGCTATGTTGGCATTGTCAAGAGTTGTGCGGGTGGGTCTAAGTTAATCAAGATAATGACGGGCCGAACTTGACTAACAGTTCATGATATGTTGGCATTGTCAAGGTCATGAATCGTTAGGGGCAAAAACCACATCGGGAGTTTCAAAAGAACTGAAACTTGCAGATTTAGCATACCTTCTGGAGTGTGGTGACTAGAGTGGATTCCATCTAGGTTATCATACAATGACAGTTGGATCCCGATCCCACTGATGAGTTGGTTTACTCTCGGGAGATTATTTCACTTAACGATCAATGCTATAAACCTAGTAGGTGTCTAGAAAAGTGTTAGCGGGGTTACGCCCCCAGGGAAAAGAGGTTCTTTAATTAAGGAACTTCGCGAAAGCGTTGGAAAACCTCCCTCGAAGTACCGACACTAGCCTGGCTGAAAGGTTAAGCAAGTATTGTGACGTGAATTAAAACCCGGCTAGTTCTTCTTTTAAAAGGTTTTAAGAAGGATTTGAGGAAACAGTGGGAGACATCCTGGTTAGATAAATTAATAAACCAATCTAATCTTGCAAGAGCATACGCTGAGTGTTTCTTTTCTCTCTCTCCAGGCAGCAACCTTTTCACGCCCTAATCAAGATAATAAAATGTATCGCTTGACCGATCCGAATTCTTATTCGGGACTGGGGAAAGTTGGTTCAGCTTTAACTTGTGACAACAGTCATGAGTATGAGAATGGGAAAGAGGAAAGTATGGATTTCCAGGATACCCAGTTGGAGAAGAAGCATGGTTTTGCATCTACTTCAGGTGTTCTTGTAATTGAGAACTGTTTTACGGTCAGCCCTACCTCCTGGGTACTTGATACCGGATCAGGATCTTATATCTGTAATTTATTGCAAGGACTGAGAAAAAGTAGGAAAGTTGCACCGGGTGATATGTCGCTCAGAGTAGCGAACGGAGCACAAGTTTATGCGGCAGCCGTCGGTGAATATCACCTAGTATTGCCAAATGGCAAGACTATGATTTTGAACGATTGCTACTATGTACCCTCCATGGTTTGCAACATCATATCAGTTTCTTTACTCGATAAAGATAGATATAAGTTTGTTCTTGAAAAGAATATCATGAACATTTACCTTGATAAGGTACTGGTTGCAGAGGGTACACTGTTTAATGGTATCTACGTTCTAAATCAGAATACAGTTCTCAATATACAAAACACACGCAAGAGGAAGAATTCAGATCCGAATGAATCCTACTTGTGGCATTGTAGACTTGGTCATATCGGAGAGAAAAGACTGAGTAAGTTGCATAAAGATGGACTCTTGAATGCGTTCGAGTTTTCATCTTATGAAACTTGTCAGTCTTGTCTCAAAGGGAAGATGACCAAATCTCCGTTCACCGGACATGGAGAAAGAGCAAGAGAGCTCTTGGGACTCATACACAGTGATGTGTGTGGTCCGATGTCTATACTTGCAAGGGGTGGGTTCTCGTACTTCATCACATTCACTGACGATCTCTCTAGGTTCGGATATGTGTATCTGATGAAACACAAATCTGAAACTTTTGAGAAATTCAAGGAATTCAGAAACGAAGTAGAGAACCAGACAGGCAAAAGTATCAAGATCCTCCGGTCTGATAGAGGAGGGGAGTACTTAAGCACGGAATTCCGAGATTACTTAAAAGAGAATGGTATTCTCTCTCAGCTCACTCCTCCTTATACACCACAGCACAACGGTGTATCGGAGAGAAGGAATCGTACCCTGTTGGACATGGTTCGATCCATGATGAGTGATGCTGAGTTACCTCTTTCATTCTGGGGACTTGCGCTAGATACAGCGGCATACTTACTGAATCAGGTTCCGTCTAAATCCGTGCCTAAGACTCCATATGAAATATGGAGTGGAAAGAAACCATATCTAGAACGGATTAAGATATGGGGCTGTTCGGCCTATGTAAAAGTACAAAAACCAGACAAGCTTGAGGCACGGTCAGTTTTATGTAAATTTGTGGGATATCCTAAAAATTCTCTGGGATATCTGTTCTACCACACTGAGGAACAGAAGGTGTTCGTTGCTCGCCGCGCCACCTTTTTAGAGTGGCAATTTCTTGCAATAGAAATAAGTGGGAGCACGGTAGAACTGGATGAAATATCTGATCCACAAACTCAAACTGAGGATTTAGCAGAACCAGAAAATTCAGTGACCCCAAATGAACCTCAGCCACTCCGCAGATCTGGTAGGATTTCTCATCCGCCCGAGAGATACTACGGTTTTCTCATAGACGGGGATCGAGAGGATTGCATCTTGGAAGAAGATGACCCTACCAGTTTCAGGCAGGCCATTATCAGTAGGGACTCTGATAAGTGGCAGGAAGCAATGCAATCCGAAATGGAGTCCATGTACGCCAATAAAGTGTGGACCTTGGATATTGCTCCACCTGGGGTAAAACCCGTTGGATGCAAATGGATCTACAAAAGGAAACTTGGTGTAGATGGGCAGGTGGAAACCTATAAAGCTAGACTCGTTGCAAAAGGTTTTCGTCAAAGACCTGGTTTGGACTATGATGAGACTTTTTCTCCAGTGGCTATGCTCAAATCCATTCGGATCTTACTTGCCATTGCTGCCTTCCATGACTATGAAATCTGGCAGATGGATGTTAAGACGGCTTTCCTAAATGGTTGTTTGGAAGAGTGCGTTTACATGGATCAACCAGAAGGTTTCGTAGACAGTGGGAGCAGCGGAAGGGTGTGCAAGTTGCTTAAATCCATTTATGGATTAAAGCAGGCATCGCGGAGCTGGAACATCTGTTTTGATGAGGCAATCAAGGAATTTGATTTCATCAAGAACGAAGATGAACCCTGTGTATATAAGAAGATTGTAGGACGAATTGTCGTATTCCTAGTCTTGTACGTGGATGACATTCTTTTGATAGGAAATGATATTCCTATGCTACAATCGGTCAAGCTATTTTTGTCACAAAGGTTCTCCATGAAGGACCTGGGTGATGCCTCGTACATTCTGGGGATCAAGATCTATAGAGATAGATCCAAGAAACTATTGGGACTTTCACAGTCCAGGTACATAGAGACCGTATTAAAGAGATTTAGTATGGAGGGTTCCAAGCGCGGTAACATACCCGCATTGCACGGAATTACCCTCTCCAAGAAGATGTCTCCTAAGACTGACGAGGAGAGGGTTCGCATGAGCACTATACCCTACGCTTCGGCGGTAGGATCTATAATGTATGCGATGCTATGTACAAGACCAGATGTAGCTTACGCGCTGAGCGCGGTAAGCCGGTATCAGTCAGACCCAGGGGAGGACCACTGGACAGCAGTGACGAAAATTCTCAAGTACCTGAGAAGGACTAAGGAGATGTTCCTGGTTTACGGTAATGGAGACCTCAGGGTCGAGTCCTTTACCGATTCAAGCTTCCAGAGTGACAAAGATGACAGCAAGTCTGTCTCGGGTTTTGTGTTTACCCTCAACGGAGGGGCGGTATGTTGGAGGAGTTCCAAGCAGGATACCGTCGCAGACTCGACGATGGAGGCTGAATACATTGCTGCAAGCGATGCCGCAAAAGAGGCGGTCTGGATAAAGAAGTTCATTAGTGAACTTCAGGTGGTTCCGTCCATTGTTGACCCAATACCTCTGTATTGCGATAACAATGGGGCTATAGCTTTAGCGAAGGAACCAAGGTCCCATCAGAAATCCAGGCACATCTTAAGGCGGTATCACCTGATCAGGGAGATCATTGATCGACAGGAGATCGAGGTGCGGAGAGTGGACACAAAGGACAACACTGCGGACCCATTCACGAAGGCCTTACCCCAGACTCAGTTCGAGCGGCTGATCGAGATGATAGGTCTTCGATACGCCAGTACATGGCCTTAGTGCAAGTGGGAGATTGTTAGTGTATATGCCCTAGAGTCCATTACTGTATCATACTAGTATGTATATTACTTGATGGAAGCTTGGGATATTCACAGTTGTACAGACAATCTTGCTCAATATAGTAGTATGCTACTTGGTTTGTCTCTGCTTTAATGTGTACATGTGTGTTTATTTATTATATCACCTATACGCATTAGTAGAGCCCTTAGGATCTTTGCTTGATTACCGGCGTTGTGATGGCGATCACACTCGTGGGGGCTGGGTAATCTACAAGCACATCCTTATACACGTCCCTAGTCGTGGGAGTACCGAGATAGGGCATCGATACTCCGGAGTAGACTAGCGTATACGCTTCTCATCCCAGCACGGGAGACGGTCTGTCCCACAGCCGTCGGTACGTCGTACTTGAGATAGTATGCGGGTGCTCGTTGGGTTACGAGTACACTGGACAGGACTCGTCGGGAACTGATGGTTGGTATTATACCTATCGTCAGCTATCAGTTCCCAGGTGACATGAGTACAGCTTAGTCCGCTGACTTGACACTGTCACTTCGCCTCGAGTGTGTTCCCACTGTTCTTTGATTACTACCCTACCACGGCTCTACTGAGTCGTGCAAACAGGTAGTAGTTGGGAGCAGTCCCGAAGCACTTGGAGGCAGTGACGGTTAGACAGGATTCGTCTCTCCCGGTATTGGGGGTTGACATCGCGCTGTGTCTAGGAGAGCCATTACACGAGTAGTCCCTGGCCAGGGCAAGCGAGATATACTGGTAGGTTCCAGTGTTATCTCAGGGTGTTCTGGGCTTCACTCCGACACGACTTGTACCGCTATTAGGGGTCTGACGCTTGCCGCCCCCCTAGGCCCGACATGCGATGTATCAGACGAACAGACCGGACTGTGCGGAGATTGTCACATACAGACTCAGTAGGAGTTCGGATAGGTTTACCTCATCGGCCTTCTTATCGACATCTACCTGGGGACCGTTACGTACAGCTAGTGCCGCTTGCGGTCTGTGGTTAAACCTACTGCCAGCGTAGTGTCGAGTCTTTAGAGTCCCACACAGAGAGTTTTCCTGCACTAAGCGAAACGTGTAGAGGCCGTATGGTTTTACGGCAGGGCTGCGATCACTTACGTACACTTGTGTGCGTATGATGTTCGGGCAGGCAATACTGGTGGGCTTTGGTTTAAGCCAGATCCTAGTATTGCACGGATGGATTTGTTTTGTCTTCTGCGCATCCGCATTCTACGGAATACGGATGCAGGTGTGTATGCACAGTTTTCTGGAGCGATGAAGGAGGAGATGCCTCATTAGGGTTTTGGCAGTTGGTTCGGCCAAAACCACTATGTGGCAGGCTCATTAGGGTTTTGACAGTTGATTCGGTCAAAACCATTTTGAGGCGGACTCATTAGGGTTTCGACAGTTCGTTTGGTCAAAACCATAATGAGCCGGGGACATTATTTACTAATCCTTTCATTGATAATTTTGTTATGGCTAATTACATTGACCGTTTGACCATCTTGACTTTGTTGACCTTTTGACCAAAGTTGACTTGGATCTTCTTAGAAGATCTAAAGTATTCTTTGGTTTTCTTTTTATTTAGTTATGATAATGGTCATGTCATTTGTAGCCATCACCTTTATCTTGATTGGATTTGTAATGATAATGTTTGTGCATTATTGCAACCATGGTTAGCTTTTCTCTTGGTTAAGCTTTTCATTTGCTCATTCTCATTCTCTCTCTTAAAATGAGAAGCTCCATGGTTGCTAGAAAATCTCCTTCTTCTTCCTCCTCTTGATTTCTCCTTTGATCTCATGTGTTGAGAGAAAAAGGATTTTACTTGACAAACACATCCATACATCCTCTCTACATAACCTAGGGCTTCTAGATTAGCAATCTCCTTGCCCTAGTTACCTCGGCTTGAGGTGGAGCTCGGTGTACATCTCTCGGGTGGATCGTCTTCGACTCAAGGAGGCCGCGGAGGTGACCGAAGTCCGGATCAACCATTGAGCAAGCGATGAGAAGAAGAACAAGAAGAGAAGAACATCAAAGAAGAACAACAACAAGAAGTGAAGGAGTTCAAGTTGAGGTATAACCACTTTGCCGAGTAGTTAATTCTTCTTTGCAAGTTTGCTAGTTTAGTTTAGCAAAGATCCGGCTTTTACGGTCCATGTTACAAAGTTTAGAAAAATTTTGATTTACCGTTTCCGCAACCTCGAAAGTACCGGGAGAGGTAACGTGGACCTAACAGTTGTCATGACCCGCTTCCCAAAATACACTAATGCGGGAACACAACTCGGCCAGTCATGATACCTACGGTAATGAATCATCCTTCCATTGTCATATTATGGCTTCTTGCAGTAATCAAGCGACACAAATATACATATAACTAACACATGTCTATTGGTACAATAAATAATAATAGTGGAAGCAAAATACTGAAATATCAAGTCTCAACTGATCCAAAAATAAATAAGAAACGATAAACAATACTTAGTCCCTTATGGGCTCACAAACGAATCCATATAAAAAGAGTTAACTAAAACCATGAATAATTGGATAAAAAGGAAATACGCCTTACTGCTCAGCTATCTTCTCAAAGTACTCTGAATCCTGCGGTTCTAATGTCAAAGGATCCGGGCCAGGCAAAACTCAGAAGTCAGAGTGTCATAGATAATATAATAATGATGATAACTAGAAATGCGATGTAATATATATCATTATACTGGAAACTGGTGTTATGTGAGCATACAAGACAATAGCAATAACAAAATGTGATATAATAGGCAAGAAATAGTCAAGCAATCATGATGTGGATCCTAGTGTCAATTTCGCTAATAGCTGTCTATCCTAAAGGTAATTGAAATTAGTTAATAAAATCTTTCTCGTAACTCAATAGTATCCCATGCGTGTCCAGGACTACGGTGTCAAGACTCTCGGGGCTGAAACCCGAGACATGCCGCTAGGCAGTAAATCATACAATGTCAAGCCTGGATGAATGATGCCAGCTCATCATTTCGGAGCACAGTGGCCCATCTTCGACTTATCAGTCTCTAAATACTAGTACTCTTGAGTTACAGTTTGAGTTCCATTTCTTGATTTCCCTTTTTCTCCTGGTTTTATGTTTCATGTCACATGTCAATCTAATTTTTACCTAATGCCAATACTAGAACAAGCAGGCACATGTCGTGTCAATCACGACAATCAAGTCAAGTCAAGTGGTATCATGAATTTGTTGGCATTTGGGTGAACATTACATTGCAAGTTTGTTTTGACTTGGTAACTAGTAAACAAGTCAAGCATGAACATGTAATCAATCAGTAAACTAGCATGGTCAGGAATAGCATAGACATATCCGATAATATATCAGAATACCAGAATACATATCAGATAACATATCTCGTGTGTATAAAGTGATTTAAATTCTAACTATTTCTGAGTCTCGTAAATGTTTGAGACGGCTCAAAAGTCCTCCCGAATAATCATTTCTCCTCTGATTCCTTGAGACGTCTCATGACCATTTTGAGCCAGCTCGACTCTTTTCTTGAAACGGCTCAGTCCTTTTTAACCTTGTTCGAAATATGCCTGGAAAGTGTTATTCTTCTCTGTTTCTTTGAGACGGCTTACAATCCTTTTGAGTCATCTCGAACCCTTTTCTTTGCGACGATCAGATACTTAAAGTTTCGATTATTTAATCCATACAGGGAATATAAACAAACATGAAATATCAAATTCTCCAGATTTCGTTATATCTATCAATTTCATCATAAATGTGATATCTTTAGGGTTTGATGATACATATCATATCCAATTTAGATTTATCGATGCATGTTAGATCTATATTAAAACATAAAGTTCCGTCAATTTGTTAAATACCAATCAGTCATATAATATTAATAAGAATAATTTTCTAGCAAGATACACCTTGCCATAACTAGCATGTAACAAGTATTTTAAATATTTTCCTCGAAATCAAAGATTCCACTAAGTTTCATTATATCAATTTATCAACATAAAGGTAGCATCTTTAGGGTTCAACAATGCATGTCGTATCGAAGTTGAATTTCCCTAGTTCATAGGGAAAACAAATCCTTTAGGTTTTTAACGTCATCATATATTAATTAATTTAATAGTGTATAGCAAGTTCCAAATCTTGTCATACTAGCATGTAACAAGTATCTGAATACTTGCCTCAAAGAAGAACGTTTCATGATAACGTAGACTATGAAGACGACGAAGCTTTGAAACCTTGACAAGATCTTTGCCTAGAATTTGCAGCCAAAAGATGACGCCGTGATAGAGTTGTAGTCGCAGCAGGAAGAAGAAGACGATGGCAACGCTGATGATGATGATCCTTGGTCTTAAGACGGTGAAAGGATCGGCTAGGGGTAGGGTTTCGGTTTTGGTGAGAGGAGATAAGGATTGGCTGGGGTTTTGATGAGGGAAAATACGAGAGTAGGGTTTTCATGAGAATTATTGAGGTTTAAATAGTATGGATATAATCTTGTGCATGTGGGTCGGATATCTTATGAATCCTATAACAATTAGGACTAGGTGATAAGATATAAGAAAAAATATCAATATTATTCATATGGGAAAAAATGTAATACTCTTTAACTAATAAGTATTTTAAACCCAATAATAAATAATAAAAATAGTAAAACCCATTAATATAATTTTATTCAAGAAATATATTGTATCAATGTTCTAGGGTGTAACACAAGTGCTTATATATGTTACATGAAACATTTTAGATGTTACAGGCAAGTGCTTAGAAATTACTGGCAACTGTTTAGATATTACAGGAAAGCGCTTATAGATGCTACATGCAACTGCTTAGATGTTAAACTGCTTAGATGTTACAGGCAAGTGCTTATAGATGTTTCATGCAACTGCTTAGAAGTTACATGCAACGCTTAGAAGTTACATGCAACTGCTTATAAATTACAGGCAAGTGGCTAGATATTACAGGAAACTGCTTAGAAGTTACAGGCAAGTGTTTAGATGTTACAGAAAACTGTAAATGCTTTTTATAAAATAGCTTATAAATTTCATTCAGATGCATGCATAACCAAGAGCAATTTTTATAGCAAAATTATAACAAATATTGTAATGTCTTAGTACAAAAGGTCTACGAAATTTGACGGTAGATACATGAATATAAAACAAAATATCAAATAACCAACGTGTAGCTATTTTAAACTTATTCGAGCAGTGTATATCCTTCTATTGTGACCCTCATTGCCACACCTACCATAATTCATCTTTCTTTTTGGAACATCCATATTGTTTATCCGCCTTGTAGGGGGCCTATCCGACCGTTTTCTCATCAAAGGAGGCTAAATATCAATGTTCTCTTCTATCACTGTTGACGTATTAAATATAGGTATTGGGTATATTGTATTCACGTATGTAGCCATGAAATATGCAATCGTCAAGAAAGGGTCACAGTAGTTATAAATTGATTGCCTCAAGAATTGATAACGGCGCAAGCATGCCTATAAGGAATCCTAATAACATCGCATTCCTGGTATGTACATGATCGAGCCAACACATTGATCCGAACAGTTTTAATGTTGAACACCTCATAATGCTCCATATCAGCTTGATGAACAGAAAAAACACTCGCAACTTCTAAATTTTTGTTCAGAATTTCCTCTGACTTGGGACATAACATTCCATTCCACCCTTCGACTTTTTCTCGATGGCAATTGAAGCGATCCATCAAATATACCCTTATGTGGTCCACCATTTGAAGAATAAGAAAAGTGCGGGCCTCACATATCCAATTATTATATGATTTAGCAACATTGAATGTAACATAACCATAACTGCATTCAATATAGAGATAAATAACTAAAGACCACACGATAACCATGACTGTCTAGATGTTGCAGGCAACCGTCCAGATGTTTCAGGAAACTGATTAGATATTATACATCTCTATGTTAATCATGTTCATCACTAAATAAGATGTATTGAGAAACAAGATTTGAGATTGTACCTTATTCCAGGGAAGTAACAATTATTCGAATGTTGAGGAATGTAATGTTCAACCACTGCGTTGTAAGTAGATATCGATTCATTCTTCAAGAGGTTCACCTTCCTTAAGAATTCAACCGTCGTGTACTGGTAATACGCACTCTCTATCAGATGTATATAAGTTTCGGTTTCAGAATTCTTCATACCAAGCCCCTTGAGCCTATTCTTAAAATTCTGCTTCAAGTGAAGAATGCAAAATGAATGTAATGCATTGAAAAAGCACATCATAACCACTTCTTTGATTCCCTTATCGGAGTCATATACAAACACAAGGGTATGCGGGGGTTGATATACCCTAGGACCATCAAACAACACGGCTCTAAACTGATCTAAAAACCATGTCTAATTTGCGATGTTCTCTGTTAGCTTATGGATTTTCATATGGTTTAATTATCCATTCTTGCTTTGTTTTTTATGATAGCTAAAACATGAATAGTTGTTTGGTGTCACATGCTTTATCTTGTTTATACTTTCCGACATCAAACTTGTATACACTTGATGTTTAGCTTGCATATCCTATATCCTGTGTATATCGATTAATATATCAATATCGGCATGCTTTACTTGTGTTATATTCTTTGATATCGATATATTACTCTCATTTATTGTTTTGATGTTTCGCAATATGATTATGTATATACATGTGTTCTATTACTTGGTTTTCATATATCATGTATATATATATATATATGTATATATATATGTATATATCATGCTTTGCATTTGAGTTATATCTTGATATCGATATACTATTCATAGTTTGTGATATCGAAACAATGAATGTTCATATACATGTGTTTATATCTTGTTTATTCCATAACACTGTATATGATGAGCCTGGTCGTTTTGAGATTACATTTTAGGATATCGGATATCTCACGACACAAACATAAAAAGGAGGATGTAGGAAATTGAGCCTAAACGTCATATCTAACGGAGGTTGGAGGATACAGACGAATGCTTCTCAATTTGCATATCAATCTTAGTGATGCTAAGTAGCTGAGGTTAAGAGTTCAAGAATTCAAACTATGAATAGCTAAGAAGCTAGAAGCCGAAGTTCGAATTTGAAGCGTTGAAGTCCAAGTTCAAGATTTGAAGATCAAAGAATGACTTCAAGACGTTTGTTAGTGGCGAAAATCAATAGAATTCCAATTGAAGATCAAGTGTCAAAGTTCGAGAGCTCGAGACTTCAAGATTCAAGAATTGAAGATTTGCAATACTCGACATAGGAATCTTGTAGGTACTTTATAGATTATGGTTTATATCATTTAGATCTCTTGAACACTCACACACATATGCACAAACGTTTTACATTGCATAAACATCGGGGTTTTCGAGTTTAAAGTTTTTGTTTTCTTAAAACCCCAAAGTTTCTGTTTTTATGCATAGCAGATGTCTACCTATTTAAGATGCAGACATCTGCCCATTTAAGATGCAGACGTCTGCCCTTTGAGATTTTTTTCTGATATCTGAAATATCAAAATTCCAGAGAGGCGTAAGACGTCTGAAGGTCAAATGGACAGATGTCTGATGAAGGATTTGAAAAAGGGATTTTTAAAAGTTCAGATGTCTACCTATTGTTCTTTAGACGTTTGCCTTTTGGTCCCGGGTTGGGTTTTGTTTATTGACAGATGTCTGCTGTTCTATTAGACAACCGTCTGCTAAAGGTTTTGAAAAATGGTTTTTTTAACTTTAGACGTTTGCCCATTGTTCTTCAGACGTCTGGGTTAAAGTCTCGGGTTGAAATTTTTTTTATCGATAGACGTCTGATGCCTTATATGACAGACATTTGTAGTAGAAAAGATTTGAAAAATATAGCCGTTGAGGATTTTTTATAAAACTTCAGACGTCTGGCCATTTGAACCTCGGACATCTACCCTTTGTTGTTTTCTGCTATTTAACTTAAAATGGCTATTTTTTTATGGGATGCTATAAAAGGGTTTTCTAAACCATTTTTCATGGTTATCACTTCTAAAAACTGAAACTTGAATATCCAAGTGATCATCCCACATCTTGTGAGGGCAAAATCTTTATTTTTATTATATCTTCATTCTCTCACACACAAAAGATTCATGAGCTCAAGTTTGATTATCCATACTTCTTATAGTACTAGAAGTGAGCTTGAGAGAAACTCTTTGTAAAGTGATTGTGCTTGTATTTTTTCTTCTTTCTTTTTGTGGCTCTTGAGTGCAAGAGTTGCTTTTTAAGAAAGAAGTGAGTGTAAGGTTCAAATTCAATCGGAAGTGGAGAGTGTGGGTTGCTCATGTGTCGAGCAACATGTTGTCTTTGAGGAGACATGTAAGGTTTGGCCTCCACCAAAAGAGGGGTCGTGGGTTGATTGCGGGCAATGTGTTTGTCTCCAAGAATACGTGATTAGTGAAACGGGCTCGTGCGTCTAAAGAAATTGGACTAGGGGATCTCCCAAACTACTATAAACCTTACGTATTTGCGTTTGCAATTTCTTACTCTCTAATTGCTTATTTGCCTTAGCTTAGAAATTGCATGCTAGGTTTATTGCTTTCTCTATATGCTCATTGCTATACTTGTTATTGTGCTTGCTTGATATTCATGTTTCACAATTGTGATTAGCTTAGCAACTTATCCTATTGGTATATTCTTTGCTTAGCTATTCAATTGTGGTTTGATTTGCAAGTATAGTTTAGAATTTTTAATTTGGGCATATCGGTAGCATAGTCCTATTCACCCCTCTAGGACTACTGTTGTAGGATTCCACGGTTCTAACATTCTCTTAATCACAAATAGTGAAAGCTAACTGAAACAAACAATTGTTTTCGTCATAAGCAGTCGTCGCCAATAGAAAGCTTTTTCCCCTGTTCTTGATGAAAGTTTCATCAAGAAATTGAGAGGCCGACAACCATCTAAAAACCCGTTAATACAATCACCATAATTAACAAATAGCCTAATGAATCTGTTATCCGCTGATTTATTGATGCTATTTACGCTCCCGAGATTGGTTTTCATGCACTTTCTTTGATACTAACTCAAATAGTCATAAGAATGCCGATAATTGCCGAAGAGGGTCTCTTGTGCTAATTCCCTTGGATGCCACGCAACATCGTATGAAATCTTGATCCCGAACCTTTGATGGAAGTCCTTTTTTTGCTCAATTGGCCAATAACCCAGTCATGACCTCAAAACATCTATAAGCATGTCGGCTACCAATTTCTTCGTAGCCCGGGGATACCCGTCGCTTGAAATTCCTCCAGAACATGTGTGCATCAGGTAGTATCTCTTATAGCCCATAGAGAACTGCTCATACATGACAAATATGTAAATCTTAGCGTAACTTAACAATTAAAACAATCAACAATTTGAAAAAATAATAATTACAATTTTATATTACTAACTCTATACCTCCGAGTACAAGGCGATGCATGCAATCTCCATTGACATCCTTTATTCTTTTGGGAACAAGCCACTGTTTCCCTTGAGCCATCGTTCTTAATGCAGTCGAAGTTGAATTGTTTTGCAATAGCAAATTGGTAAAGAGCCGTCCTAACTTCATAAGATCTCTTGAAAATTTGAGATGTACCCTCAATTGCGTCATGTCACGCAACCGGGATATTGTTCCTCATTATTTGATCATCTTGCCACATTGGTGGTAAGTTTGACTCCAAATCATGTACTCGGTCATACGTAATTGCTGGAGCGGAGGACGATGATGCGTGTTGACTGTTACAAAGAAAACTCTTATATTAACATATTATTACTTGCATCTATGTAGATATCACATGCAACTTATTAGATATTACATGCAACTCTTCTTAGATATTAGGGCATGCAACAACTTAGAATTTACAGGCAATTGGTTAAATATTACCTGCAAATTTTTTAGATGTCACAGGCAACTTTTTTAGATGTTACAGGCAACTGCTTAAATGTTACAGGCAACTGTCTAGATGTTACATGTAACTACTTAGATGTTACAGGCAACATTTATAGATGTTACAGGCAACTGTCTAGATGTTACAGAAAACTACGTAGATGTTCCAGGCAACCTTTATAGATGTTGCATATAACTGCTTAGATTTACAGTTGGGATTTGGTGCTAGAGTCGCAACACTTGCGGACCACGGCAAAATAATGAACAAAAATTCAAGAGAACATAGCACCAAAAACAAATCCCAAAATCATTCAAATTCTAGTAGTTGTAACAATCTAGTAAACATAGAGTGGGGTTTAGGGGGCTACAACCTTTGTAGCATGTCCACCAAATTGTGGAAGATCCAAGCCAGACTCCATCGCCGTAGGAACGAGCTTGCAAGCAGACCTCCTCGATGAAGATGATCCACATCGAGAAAAACCTCAACTCAAGCTTCAACTTCACCCCAATGACATATTTTGTGATGTACGTTGATCTAATAATTTGCTAAAGAATTAGATCAAGAGATGTAGTGAGCTCGCTCTCTTTTTTCTCTCATTTCTCTAGATTAAAGGAAAAGAAAGAGAGAGAAGATGTATGAAAAAGTGAGGAGGAGAGAGAATGCTTCATCTAATTTAAAAAGCATTTTCCATTTAAATATTAGAAGACATACCTCTTTACACCTTACCTTATTTCTTTACTATTATAAAGAAATGACTCATTTCTTTATTTGAAATTATAAGAAATGAGGCGTTCCTTTTAGAATATATGCATGTGTATCATATACACAAAGTATACGTATCGTATATATACACACGCATATTTGTATCGTATACAAATATCAAATAAGAGAGAAATAGAAAGTGAACATAATGTAGGGTTCCTAGGCATGCTAATGAAGTCTCACAAGGCATCAACCATGCCAATTTCAAATTTTACGGTGCCGAGAAACCCTAGACTAGATCGTTGACTAGAAATTTAGGCGATAAACGAATCTAGTTAACAACTTAACTAAAGATAAGAAGCTACAACCTTTGTAGATCCGGATATCCACTTCCTTGGCTCCACGTAGGCGTCCTCTCGCTGTCCATCTCGAATCCCGGACTCAATCGTCGGCTTGATCGGAGAAATGGGCGGACTAGGTCGTCGGCTTCGTGCATAAGATGATCTACGTCGAGGTATCATAAGTTCAAGCTCCGACTTCACAAATTTGTGAAACTTGTGAAGAAAACACCCAAAACAACTTGGCAAGAGGTAGAGGGTGAAGAAATAGGAGGTGGGTTCACTTTAGAATTGGATTTCTCACTTTAGAACTCAAGTTGCCATTGATGGCATCAAGCTTTCTTTCTTGAAGAAGAAAATCAAGAAGAAGGAAAGGTTATGATAAGTTAATCAAAAATGAAAAAGAAATGAATACTTATCATAATAGGAACCATGGTTAGGTGTAGAGAATTGACCAAGGTTAGAAGAGTGGTTAGGGTTAAGCATGAAGACAAATTGGTCACTTTGGTCAAAGCTTCATGAAGCTTCACAAAGGTTCAAGAATGAAAGCAACCATTTTGTATTCTTATCCCATTCTTTTTCCAAAATCAATAAATAAAAGAATGGATAATTAAAACCCTAATCACTTTCTTAACCTAGGTTTAATTCTTTACACTTAACCAAATGAGCAAGCATCATCAAACATGATACAAAGATGTGCACAAAAGTATATCACATATACAACTTGCACATCAAGTGAGAAAATCCATTTAAAGTGAACCAATACTAGTTAATGCAAAATAATATATCAAATATATAATTATACATTAAATCATTAAATCAACACTTGATTCAATGATCCGGTCATGTCGCACATAACCGACTAGTATACAATGTATCGATTTATCGAATCAATGATTCGATAACTAGGTTATATCGAATATAACCAATCGATATATTCATCGCGAGAATGGAATACGGTATCACATACACGCATTATTCTCGGTCCTGCACATATCTCATATGCGCTCCTATTTCGTTTCGCTTGAGCCAGGAAACCTATGTGTAGGACTCTAAAGACTCGTCAATACGCCGGTAGCAGATGATGATCATATCAAGCACCCACAAGCCGCAAGCGGTCTGCTAAACGTAACGGCCATCCGGGTATTGAGCGATCAGAAGATCGACGAGCTAGCCCGCTCACACTCCTGTGAATCAAACCAGTAACACTTACCGTACAGTCCGGTCTGTTCGTCTGATATGTCGCATATCAAGTCTAGGGGTGGTAAACGTCAGACCCCAATAACCGATAAGTCGTGCCGATATGAGGCTCATAACGGGTCGAGAAACTACTGGTAACACTTACCAGCAAATCTCTTATCAGCCCTGGCCAGGGACTTCCCTGTTACGGCCAATCGAGCACAGCGCAACATCAACCCCCAATACCGGGAGAGACGAAACCCCTCCTATCGCTCATTGCCTCCATGTGACTCGGGACTGTACCCAAAGACCACCGTTTTGCACGCTCTCATGGACGTGGTAAGGTGGAGATCAAAGCACAGTGGGAATCACACAAGACTCTATGACGATCTCGGGTCTACAGACTAACCTGCACAAGTGTCACCTGAGAACTGCCATCTGACGTGAGGTATAATACCATCTGGGAGTTCTCGGCGAGTCCGTCCAGTGTACCCAGTCTCCACTGAGCACCCGTACACCATCTCTGATGTCAAACACCAATGGATATGGGATCATCCATCGCCCATCTCATGGGTCGAGAAGCGTATACACTAGTCTACACTGGTATATCGATGCCCTGTCTCGATACACCCACGACTAGGGACCTTGAAGGATGTACTTATGGACTACTATGTCCCCACTAGTATGATCTGCATCATAGTCCAGGTAGTCAAGTACACATCCTAAGGGCTTTATCAACATGTAACTATAAGACAGTTTAAAGAGACAAGTGTACATGTTAAGATAAAGAGTAACCAGATAGCATACTATCATATCGAGCAAGAAAGTCATCTCTATATATGTCCAAGCATCCAATATAATATACATCATCTGTACAATACTGGCCTTTAGGGCATACATACAACTAACACATAATACTAGAATATATATATATATATATATATATATATTATTAAATCAATACTTGATTTAATAATTCGGCTTAAACATAAACCGACTAGTATTATAAAACATCTGATTAATGTACATGTATAAAATACACATATTTTATCGGACTCCAGCACGTATCACCATACGCCCACTACATCGTTTCGCCCGAGCGGGAAAAATCTCTGCGTGGGACTCTAAAGACTCAATCAATACACTGGCTGTCACGACCCGGAAATGGCACGTGACCGACACCTGAATCACGTGAAGTCTATAGGACCCCACCGAAAACAAAGTAAGCCAAAACCTAACAATCTAAACCCTTTGTAAAAAAATAGTGGAGGTGAAGTTTTGAAATAGGTTTGAAAAATGAAATCAAGTTTGGTTTGAAATAATGTTGTTTTAAAAGTATAAGTAAAGTTTGATTGAAAACATTTTCGTCGTTTAAAAATCGGGCAGTTCCTCCTTTGTAAATTAAAAAAAAACCGTGTACCTGTACAAAGCATAAATATAAATAAGCATACCCACACGGGAGCTAGCTCATGCCAAACGACGAAGACACAACCATGCAATAATATACGACGCCCAAGGCGAAGAATAAAAATCGAAAAACCATAAACACTATAATCAAAATCAAGTCGACTCCACCCGAGTACGGCATCCAAAATAATATACATCTATGTCTCGTGTCTAGATCACTGAATATACAAGTGGTTATTAGAGTTTTTAACTAGATCCAAGAATAAATATTATACAAGAGATGGTTTTGATACAACTAGGTAACCCACCTATTAAAAGCAATCACCCGATGAAAATAGATGTGCCGGCAACCCGCTACTACTCCAAGCGGTCGGTCCTGTAAGAAACTAAGGCACAACGGGGGTGAGATGCCAACTCGTAAATAGAAAGATATCACAAGGAAGAAATTGTATGAATAACGACCTATCTATAGGTCATAACATATAATATGATATAACATGTGATAACATATATATACAACATAATCAATATCGGTGCATCATAACGGATCGCGTAAGACATGGAAATACATCATCCATAACATCATCATCATCAAATGAGTGTCCATCATCGACACTCGAAATCTCAATCTCGTGAGGCGCTGTCCTCCGGACTAGCCCTCATCTCAATCTCATATTCGAACCCCGGTCAAATCACCGTGTTCAAGATTATCACCTGTCGGTATCCTCTGGATATCCGTCGTGATTTGTCCTGTATCTGTAATCGTCTACATCCCCAACTCGATTACCGGATATCACTAAAACCCGTCCATCCAATATTTGTAATCGTCTACATCCCCAACTCGATTACCGGATACCACCAAAACAAAAATACAAGGAAAACTCGGGGTGGACGCATTATCGTCATCAATTCAAGAGAAAACCGTACTTTGAAAACATACACAAGTTTTAAAAATCATACCGCGGCTTCTCAAATCCATGGAAAACATCACGTTCAAATGAACACAATCCATAATTCATCTTTGCCACAGTTGGCAATAATCATATACGAATATTCATAGCAATGGTATTCGTATATCAAAATCATCAAGTATCATGCATACTAGCATGGATAACAAAAGCATGAATAAGCATGGCAGTTTCTACTGTGTCATGGCAATACTAATGATGTGTAGTGTAGCATACGTGTCTGTGATCGTGCAACATGGCAATTATTAGTAGTTGTGCAAATTTTCTATCAAGTGTATTTGTACAAGAATATCTCTCAATTTCTATCGGAACCATCAATATCATAATCGTAAACAATGCATGCATCTTCCTTCAATTGACGATTAATACACGAATATATCAACCAATCGCATTCATATAATGACATCAACATGGATATAATTAGAACACTATTGAGCATGGCAATTCTACAGTGTCATGGTAGTACCAATGATGTGTAATGTAGCATGTGCGTCTGTGATTGTGCAACATGGCAATTATTGGTAGTTGTGCAGTGTTCTATAAGTGTGTTCATACAAGCATGGTATCATAAACTAAGTATACGAAGCATATAAGAACGAATAATATAACGTAGCGTAACTAATGAAATAATCAAAGCACGAATGTAAAACAAGTAAAGGAAACGTAGCGTGAACAAGCGTTGTAAACGAATAACTACTTACTAATAATACTATTTTAGTTAAAAATAGAATGAAATGTTGTTTGGAAATAAGGAGACTGTGATATTTTTAAAATAGATATTCATTTGAAATTAGTAGCGCATCCTTGACATTATGTTTTTAGAAAATAGGAAATGAATCGTTGGTTATAGAAATGAGTATAATCTTAGAATTTCCATAATATCCCAATCGGGGTAAATAGCAAGACTCCACGAGTCAAATAAATAAAGGATACACTCTTATCCTCATCACATTCAGTTTGGAATCTCCCTTGTACGATGTCAACCAAATATCCAATCAATATTAGTATGGACCTCTAGTCGTGTACACAAACACATAATATTTAATCATATATATATAGCCTATTAGTAATTAATTATAGACTAAGTACTTAAGTATAGACTAAGTATATGAGTTATGAACTATACACTAATTACACAAGTTATGAAATATAGACTAATTATACGAGTTTTGTGTGTAAGTTTTCTAACATAACACTATAACCTAGGTATATGAGTATAAATGTTCTAACAAGTGTTTATAGTCTAATTATATCGTTTACGAATTATAATAAATTATTAGCATCCAAACGTGACATTGTAACTATGTATATAGGTTATATATCTATACTAAATAAGTGTTTACTAGAATTAGTTTCGGGGGTGCTTTACGCCATCCACCTGACTTCCCCCGTAGATATAAATCTACTCGCCGAACGCGTCTTGAGCCAGTCGAAGAAGACGACCGCCTTGCCCTTCCTCGCCGTCTTGGAAGTCCCCGTAATCAAAACATCAAGCAAAGAAAATTGTTGGGAGATGGAGAGGGAACATCCACGTAGAGATTGGTCGAGAATGGCAGAAATAAAAAAAAATCAAGCAAAATAGCCAAAAAAACCAAGAAAATGCACGGCAGACTTCTGAACCAGCATAAGGTAGATGTCTGGCCACAAATCAAAATCCAACCAGAGACTTTCAACCAGACGTCAGAAGAAGAAATCCCAGACGTCTAAACAACAAATCACAAGAAATCCAATTCAAAGGCAGACGTCTGTTACATAAGGGCAGGCGTTTGACCAAGAAAACAATTCAAACCAGCAAGTTCCAGACTGAAGCTTTAAGCTCAAACTCCTGTTGAATAAAAATCAATAACAGCTTCTGAG
Organism: Agapanthus africanus; assembly: GCA_030015575.1. Classification (NCBI taxonomy): domain Eukaryota; kingdom Viridiplantae; phylum Streptophyta; class Magnoliopsida; order Asparagales; family Amaryllidaceae; genus Agapanthus; species Agapanthus africanus. The sequence goes on from JASDDO010000029.1 coordinate 296,533,033, forward strand.
CCCAGATGTCTGATACCCAAAATTTTAGTTTCGAAATTTCTAAAAATTGTTTAACTCTAAAAAACCAAACTCTTGCATCAAAATACTCTCTACTACCCAAAATAATGTGTAACCACCAAGTAAACCATACTAGATCCATCACAACAAGTAGATCACTTAAACAACCAATTTTAGAAGAGTTTAACCCGAAAAATGTGATTTTTTATGTAGAAAAATATACTTTTTCATGGCACATGCTTTAAAACTTGAAGAACTTGGTGAAAGAAGAATTTTTTACCTATTTAGTTGAAGAAAATAGGAGATCCAAGCTCTAAGGATGTCCACTTAAAGATCTTTGGAGGTTGTAAAGGTTTCTCTTGAAATCTTGAAGGATCTAATGGGATAACTTAGCACTTTTCATTGATTTTAGTGGAGGAGCTAGGATTTTAGTGGAGGAGTTTGGGAGAGTTAGAGATATTGTTGGGAGATGGAGAGGAAATGAGAGGATGAGAGAGAAGAGGGTGTTAGGGTTCCTAGCGCCCTAGCCGCCACAACTGTGGCTTATACAGAACGAAAACCAAAAAATTCTAAAGGCGCTAGAAACTACAAACCCTAGAATCGAATCCAAACACATGAACTGGAAAACTACATAGAGATTTTAGCTACTATGTTAGAGGGTTATACCAAATGATCGAGTCCTTCGATCTTCATCTCCTCTTTCTTAGCTCCTTGGAATCTCCTTGATCAAGTTTGGTTGCCGGTCTTTCTCCGTCGAAGATGATCCATCCGAGGGATGTGGTTCATGGCTCTAGCTCCATACTAAAAACAAGTGGAGTAACTAAAGATCCTAGGTTGCTAATATAGAGTGTTTAGAAATGTAGTAGTGTTGTTCTAGTATTTTTCTATCTCACCTCAACCCTTGATTCTCAACTCATGAGAGTGTAGGATTAAAGAAGAAGGAGGGGCTCAAGAAAAAGCTAGTGAGGAGAGAGAAGCAAAATGGTGAGAATGAACATCATCAAGTGAGAGAAAATACAACCATGGTTTTGTATAAATGGTTTTTGCAAATAAAATATAGCAACCATGCTTGAATAGTTTGCACAAATGAATATACAATTCATTTGTCAATACTATTCAAGTATGGTTCTCACCATTCACATTTCACTACCTTTACACCTTATTTTCTATTTAAATGAATAAATGGATAAACCAAAAATGAGGTGTCCACCTTCTAGAATATTTTCTGTATAAATACGGAAACACTCTACTGTATATACATACCCGTATTAGTATCAAAATACGAATACCCAAAGAGATAGAATAATATAGTGAACATAATACTAGAATATACATATCGAAATATATATATGTAAATTATTAAATCAATACCGGATTTAATAATCCGGCTTAATCCTAAGCCGGGTAGTATTATCAACCGTTGTTCAGTCAAAAATATTGCAATCTTTAACATAACAATTTCGTCACTTTTCTAATCATCTAAGAATGTTTGTTATAAATATAACACATAATACAAGTTCGTCTGGAAAATATCAATTACCACGTTTATGCATTATAATCAACATTCTGGAAGGAAATTGTTTGTTTATTATTTCACGCATGATATTGTATATCTCAACATTCTTCATTGAGATTTTGTGCAGAAAATCATCTCAGGACAGATATCAGAATCGTAAATTCACCGACAAAATACAGGAAATCAAAGAGTTAAAATCTGGCAGTGATTTAGAAAGAACTAGAAGATTTCAGATATCACCTGAATACCCATAGACCAGCACCAGAAGACACAAGAAGAATGAGGCAGTGATCATACCAGACGGCCGTGGAACCGCGGCCGAGTCAGGCCGATCCGCTGTGGATCCGCGGCCGAGTTGTGGGCTTCGGTGACGATAATTCTCCAGAAGCTTCGTCTCAACTTCCTAGCTTGTTGAGGACGCTCCATTGTAACAACCTTGTTCTGGAAACTTCCCTACAACAGTCTAGCTTCTTGAGGAAGCTTGATAACCACCTTATTCTAGAAGTTTCCCTACAACTACCTAGCTTCTTGAGGAAGATTGTCCTAGCTTCTAGTGGAAGATTGGTGAAGGGATATATAAAGGACCCTAGTCTTCATTTCGAGGGTTACACATTTTTAAGGGAACAATTCATTACACAAGTTGAGTGACACAACTTGTGATTCCAATTCAAGATCAAGATCCAAAATCAAGAATCGTTGAGAATAACATTGAGCGGCAACATTCAGGATCCTTTACACGAAGCTGATCGTCATCAACGAGCACGTGATCCTCGACAGGTCCAAATCTCACGGTGATCGAGCAAAGCGAAGATTGACGGAGAAATTACCTCTTCAAAGGAGTGATCGAGAGCATTCTTCTTGTAATCTCGAATTAAGAAGTGTAATTCAAAGTTGAATAATAAAGGTGATCATTTGTTCAATCTCGCTTTCTTTAGATTTTCACATTATGAAATATCTAATTGTTGATTCTTTTATTTTCATGATGCATGAGTAAATCTCCGCTTGCTAAGAATTCGAAGGAATTTGGTAGATCAAATGGTGAGGAAATGCTATACTCATCTTAAGTCTTATGAGAATTATGAATTTTAGGAAAAAGAATTGTCAACGACCAAATTTGGAGCGAGATCACCGTTCTTGATAATTTCGTTGCAATTTGGGATTAAATGATTGATGATTTTCTTTGCTAAAGGCTAGATTTGAATGGTGATCAATAAAAAGACAAGGGATAGTGAAGGAGAAACCCTAGTTTCTTCAAAAGATCTATAATCTTCGTTCATCGCCATCGTTCTAGCTATAATTCATCAATAGATAAGATGAGTCATTTTTAGTATTCATCATTTCTACTAATTCCTATCGAATCCTACAAGCTATTCTTCAATTTTCTTGATAACTAAAATTGATCTTGGACATTTTCTTGATTACTAAATCTTAAACTCTCTCTTGATTTTCTTAAAGATATTTCATCAACTAAATCTTGAATCATTTTCTTGAATTTTCTTTACTATTTCTTTCGACTCATCTAAAGCAAGAGTGATCAAATACACGAATCCCAGAGGACGACCCGTACTCACTAACGCTCGCTACACGCGACACCGTTATTGATTGCGATTACTTTTACGACTAAAACAAAACATCGCTTCTTCTTTACTACTAATTTCTTTTCTTCTCCTTTAAAATCGCGAAGAAGTCGATCTATACGATTTTTAGAATCAATCAAATGGCGCCGTTGCCGGGGATTGCATGCGTAATTTGTTCGTTCTTGCTATTTGAGTTGAAATATTATTATTACATCAAAATTTACATCAAAAACCTCATCGTGTGCTTAACGATTAGTGTGTGAATTTTGCAAGGGAATCTAGAATCATTGGAGCAGAGAGAAAAAGATTCTAAAGCATTCAATAGGACCAGAAGACCAAGGGGAACACCAGAAAAATTTGTAGGTCAAAGATCTGTCAATTTGACCGCGGAAAGCGTGTATTGGCCGCGGAACCGCGGCTAGATTGCTGTGTTGAAACTCCAGTTTTCTCTGGTATATTCTCTTCTTTTTTATCTCTCCTCTGCTTAGTCCAATAACAAATTTTCTGCAGGATTCTTTACAAAAATTTGCCGCTCAAAAATAAAAATTTGTTGCGTATTTTGAAATTAGTTGTTTGTGCATATTGTAATACGGAAATTAAAGGGTAAAGACCAAATTCAGATTAAGTGGGGATTTCATTACCCTTCCTAAGCCCCAAAAATCACCAAACTAGCATCCGCATCTTCCTTCATTAACTAAAAAAATATCTAGACAAGACTCTAAGGACCGTCGCGCTCAATTAGGATAGGGGAAGGTCGTGGGTAATCTATTGCTTATCCGCATTTCTTTTGTGGTGTCTAAGAAAAGTGTGTCTAAGGCAAGTGGTTACTTAATTAGGCCCGCTACTTACGTAGCGAATACCTCCCACTTACCTGGCACTTACCTGGCCACGGAAGGGATAAAGAGGTAGTAAAGGATTTATCTTGCGATTTGTCCCCTGGAAGTTTAGGAGCGGTCTAGTGACTTGACCTAGGTGACCGTAAATCTAGGGTTAATTGTGCATTTTTTTGTGATTTGTCTAAATCCGTCTTTTTCAAAACAAACCATAAAACAAATCTTTCTTTTAATTATCACATACGCTGCCATTTGCGCTAAACCCGCTTAGTGCATGCTCGGCTGGACACTGTTGGGTTGTATAGCATGGCAGCAAGGTCTCAGGTGGCATCGTCCATGCCAATTTTAAATTTTTACCGTTCTATCTAACCCTAACCTAGAATCGATACTAGAGAATCATGCGGAATCGATAAAGTAAATATCTTTACTACTAAGTGAGAGGGATTACAACCTTTGTATTCCGTTCCTTCGTTTCATAAGCTCCAAGTTGTGGTCCCTTCGCTGCGATCATCAAGCTCCCAGACTCTAAAGTGGCTTCATGAGGTGAATGATCCATGCTAGCTTGAAGTCTTCACAATCCAAGATGATCTACCTTGAGGAGTCACAAACCCAAGCTATCTCTTCACTAATTAGGGATTAGTGAAGCTAACACACTAATCTATATGGATAGTATAGAAGAGGATGATGAAGTAGAAATTTTGCTCTCTTTTGTTTTCTTTTTCTCACAATCTTTTATCACTTATGAAAAAGCTAGTAAAGCTTTTGAGGAAGAAGAAGATGAAGTGATAAAAGAATTATTGAGATGAGGTTAGAAATGCAACCTTGGATAGTTTATGTCATGGCTAACCCTTGTAGAGAATAAACCATGAGCTAGGGTTAGGGTTAGGTTAATAAATATCTTAGAAATATCAAAAGGGTGGACTTAGTCAATGCTCATCCAAACTCATGATTAATTCATCACAATTTTGAATTAACTAAAATAATTAAAAACCTAACCCTAATTTCTAGCCATGGTATGAATCTCATAAACCCTAGTTGCATGTATAACCTAGCATGTTACAATATCATATATCACATATATAATATTTTGTAACAAAAGGAAATGATACAATTAACATATATCACATATATATCAATGTATCATTAAGTGAGAAAAAGTAATTCTTAAGTGAGATAATATTAGTTAATGCAATTTAATATATCAAATATATAATTCTACATTAAATTATTAAATCAACACTTTATTTAATAATCCGGCTATACTATATATAACCGACTAATATAATATGTATCATTCTATCGAATCAACACTTGATCCGATAACCCGGCTATATCACATATACCCGGCCGATATCACATATCGCGAGAATAGAATACGGTATCACATACTTGTATCAATCCCGGTCTCGCACATATCACATATGTGCTCCTACTCCGTTTCGCCTGAGCCAGGAAACCTCTGTGTATGACTCTAAAGACTCGTCAATACGCCGGCAGTAGGTGATGATCATATCAAACACCCACAAGCTGCAAGCGGTCAGCTAAACGTAGCAGCCACCCGGGTATTGAGCGATCAGAAGATCAACAAGCAAGCCTGTACATACTCCTGCGAATCCAATCAGTAACACTACCGTACAGTCTGGTCTCTTCGTCTGATATGTCGCATATCCAGTCTAGGAGCGGTGAACGTCAGACCCTAGTAACCGATAAGTCGTGTCGATGTGAGGCTCATAACGGGCCGAGAAACTACTGATAACACTTACCAGTAGATCTCCATATCAGCCCTGGCCAGGGACTTCCAGTTATAGCCAATCGAACACAGCGCAACATCTACCCCTAATACCGGGAGAGACGAAACCCCTCCTATCGCTCATTGCCTCCATGTGATTCGATACTGTACCCAAAAGCCACCGTTTTGCACGTTCTCATGAACATGGTAAGGTGGAAATCAAAGCACAGTGGGGATCACACAAGAGTCTATGACGATCTCGGGTCTACAGACTAACCTGTACCAGTGTCACCAGAGAACTGCTATCTGACGATTGGTATAATACCATCTAGGAGTTCTCGGCGAGTCCGTTCAGTGTACCCAGTCTCCACTGAGCACCCGTACACCATCTTTGATGTCAAAACACCAATGGATGTGGGATCATCCATCGCCCATCATATGGGTCAAGATGCGTATACGCTAGTCTAATCTGGAGTATCGATGCCCTGTCTCGATACACCCTCGACTAGGAACAATTATAGGATGTACTTTTGGACCACCCTGGCCCCACTAGTATGATCTGCATCATAGTCCTAGTAGTCAAGTACATACCCTAAGGGCTTTATCAACATGTGAGAGCAAGACAGTAATAGAATACAAATCAACATGTTAAGACAAAGTGCAACCAGATAGCATACTATCATATCGAGCAAGAAAGTCCTCTCTATATATATCCAAGCATCCACTATAATATACATTATATGTACAACAATGGCCTCTAGGGCATATACATATCTAACAGACACGGGATTCTAGTGCCCGTCTTGTCCGCGTTCCTCCCATCGACTTCGAAGTCGGTAATTCTACATCTTCTTTTTCACCCACTACCATATTCACCGCGATGGACGGATTTCCATCAAACTTTAATAACACCACTTTGCCGCCGCCCGCAGGTGCGCAGAACCCACCGCGTATATCTCTCCAAGAGAGATGCTACCCTATTCAACGTCCTCTTTCTACTTGTCTTTCTATTCCACCGGCTAATGGGGATAACTTTGAAATCAAACCACATTATATCAATCTTTTACCTAAATTTCACGGTCTCGAGTCTGAAGACGCATACGTTTTTATTACCAAATTTGAAAACGTATGTGCTATGATGGGCACTCCACAACTTTCTATGGATGCTATGTGATTACGTCTTCTCCCGTTCACTTTGTGCGATTTAGCCGAAAAATAGCTTTATAACACAGCTGCACACTCTATTTCCAACTGGGATGAATTCGTCATAGCATTCCTCAAGAAATTTTATCCCAATCATAAGACCGCCCGTGTCCATAGTGAAATCAATCAATTTACCCAGCTTCTCAATGAACAATTTTGGAAGTGTTTTGAACGATTCAAGGATCTGCTTGTTCAATGTCCTCATCACGGAATCCATGGATGGGATTTGTATAGAATTATATATGAGGGCATTAATCCAACAACAAAGCAGATGCTTGAATCCATGTGTCAAGGCAATTTCATGTCTAATGACGATGGTGAAGTTTGGAAAATTTTAGAAGATTTTGCTGAAAAAACTTTGCGATGGGAGAGTGTTAGTCAACCATCATCTAGGGGTGGTATCCATCAACTTGATGTTTCCATAGCACTCAAAGCTGAAATGGCAGCAATGCAAAAGAAACTTGAAGCTATGGAACACAAATTTTTGTTAGCCTCCCTAAACCAGATCACACTCCCTAAAACCGTGTGTGGATGCTGTTCCGATCCATCACATTTGACGGAAGAATGTCCTTTGAATTCTCCGTTTCAAGGTCATGAATACACTAATGCTGCTTTTCAGCAACGACCTAGAAACGATCCTTATTCTTCCATATATAATCAAGGTTGGAGGAATCACCCTAATTTTGCTTGGAACCAACACCAAACTCAAAATACGGTTCCAAACCAAAATAACTTTCAAAGGGTCCCTCCACAATAACAGCAACCACTACAACTGAGTCAGCACCCCTTTCAACCACAAAATTTTCAAAATCCGGCCAATACTTCTGCACCGTATAATAATTCTTTGCAATTGTCCTGTACCGATAACTCTTCTTCACTCGAACGAACCTTGGATTTGTTTATGAAATATTCCATCCAAGTGTCGGCTGATATAAGGTCTTCTATCGATGATATAAAGAAGGACTCCGCCTCCCACGGTAAGAGTATTAAATCGATAGAAACACAAATTGCACGATTAAATGCCGAAATGAGTGCTAGAGAGAAAGGAAACTTCCATCTCAACCCCTACCAAATCCTGGGCATTCACAACACTACAATGTGAATGCCATTACAACATTAAGATCTGGAAGAGTGCTGAATAATCAAGTCGGTGAACAGATTGATATTGATAATAATGACACCTCGGCTTCCACTTCTGATCCTACTTCGTCTAGTCCACCATCTTCTTCTGAGCCTATTCTCCGTTTTCCCCAAGGCTCGAATCCTCCCCCACCTTCTTGTAAGTGCACGGCGGCGCCCCGGCCGTCAATCCGACGGCCAAATGCGGAAGCGGTGAAAAACTTAAATTTTACTTGAACTGGCAAACCGCCGCGCACTAATACCCGGATCGAACCATTAATTAATCCTAGCTAACAATAAGATGGGAAAGAGATATACCGACGATCCAAGTCCTCCGGTCTTCTCGTCATCGTCCCGATCTCCTGCGGAATGTCCCGTCTCCTCCTCGTCGCCGGAAGTGCACCACATCGCCTACTTCTTTTACGGGCTCCCACCTCAATGCCGAGGCAACTCGGGCACGAAGCCGGCTACTCGACGTGCCCAAGGTTCGCTGTAGAATATGTAGTAGAGGATTGTGTCTCATTTGGGGTTCATGGAGGTGCCATTTGGTGGAGGGATGAAACAAGAACAATGTGGAGGAGCTAGGGGGTATTTTGGAGCATGATATGAACTAAAAATACACACACACAATTTTGGACAGCCCCAATCCAAAGTGGCCGGCCAAAACAAGTGAGGAGAAGAGCATGGAGTGAAGTGGAAAATGAGAATGAGGAGAGTTTTTTTTCAAAAAAATGAGAGAGGCCAAACTCAAAACCTACAAGAGAGAGAGAGGAATGGCTATCATAATCAACCATGATCACAAAGCAATGCCAACACTCCACACAACCATCATCAACAACCATGATGCTAACAAAGTCAAGCCATCATGAAGTATGAAGTCAAGCAAGTCAATGGATGGTGCACCATCATGAAGACTATCATGATGCTACAAAAAGCAAAGACCCCCTCCACAAATACTAATTTGCAACAATGCAAATAAGCCCTCCTCCACCAATCTTCGGCCAATGAACGATACAAAGGAAATCGGCCGAAACGGAAAGCAAACTGGCAACTCCAGAAAACTGGTCCCGTAATAAATTACAGGAAAACCCCGATACTGTGCATACACACCCGCATTTGTATTCCGACCGAAATACAAATGCAATGAGACAAAATCTACACCGTACTATACTAGGATTCGGCTTAAACCAAAGCCGGCTAGTAAAATCTGTTCGATCCTGATCTGTGCAATACCGCACGTATCTGATCGAACCCTGCCATATATCCATACGGCCTATAGTACAAACTGTCCGATCCTGATCCGTGCAATACCGCACGTATCTGATCGGACCTTGCCATATCTCCATACGGCTTCTACAACCTTTCGCCCGAAAGCTGAGTAACTGAATGTGGGGGACTCTAAAGACTCGTCAACACCTTGGTTGTGGATTTAACCACTAGCACGTCAGAGGTATAAGCCAATACGTAACGGGCTACCAGGTACTGACTAAAAGGGACGTCTGTGAGCGAACTCAGCCTGACACCGTACTGAGCCTGTCAGTGACAATATCCGTACAGTCCGGTTCGTTCGTCTATGAGCATCGCATGGCTGGCCTAGGGGGTTGGTAAAAGTCAGACCCCCAAAAGCGGTACAAGTCGTGTCGGAGTGTAGCCCAGAACACCCTGAGATACTACTGGAATACCTACCAGTAAATCTCCTTGCCTCGGCCGAGGGCTTCGTGTAATGGCTCTCCTAGACACAGCACGACCTCACCCCCAATACCGGGAGAGACGAACCCCTGAAGATGCGCTCACTGCCTCCATGTGGCTCGGGACTGTACCCAACTAAAACCTGTTTGCACGACTCCTTTGAGCCGTGGTAGGGTAGTAATCAAAGTACAGTGGGAACTCACACGAGATAAATGACGATCCCCAGGTCGATGAACTAACCTGCACACATGTCACCAGGGAACTGCCATCTGACGTCTGGTATATGACCAACTAGCATGTTCCCGGCGAGTCCTGTCCGGTGTACTCATAACCCAATGAGCACCTGTATACATCTTAGGTGATCCAACTGACACCAGTGGCTTGTGAGACCGGCCACCGCCCCTCGTCGGGGTCTCGACTGTATACACTAGTCTACTATGGAGAATCGATGCCCTGTCTCGAAACTCTCACGACTAGGGACCTTTTAAGGATATGCTTATAGACCCCCAGCTCCCACTTATATGATCGCCCTCATACTGCTGGTGGTCAAGCAAGAATCCTAGGGGCTCTATCAACGTGTAATAGCGACGTGTCAGGTAACTTAAAACAGTACACGATGATAAAGGTAAACCAGATAGCATACTATCATCTCGAGTAAGACTGTCCTACCGGGATAGGTCCTCCATCAATCATTGCAATCACGTACCTGTGACCTAATAATTGACTCTGAGGGCACTATCTCCAACAATCTCCCACTTGCACTCAAGGCTAATTATTGCGATGTCGCATACTCACAGCCCGTGTGATACCGAACACCCAACTCCTCTACTAGTCAGTCTCATAAAGCTCGTTTGCGAAACTATTGCGTTCGAGGAATAGCCTCAGTGAGTGGATCCGCTTTGTTGTTTCTTTCTATGTCTCTCTATATCTCAAGTTCGCGGAGAAACCCATCTCCCGAAATGAGCAATATCTGTCTTAGAATGTGTCTGGATGTCTGATGGGACATAGCTCATAAATGAACTCCAAATCCGAACTTCTTAGACTGTATCGTCAACTGAACTTAATCAGTATCCTGCGCCATGCCTCCTTCAGTATTGCCTTGGACCAACTGTCCAAAATACTGCCCCTCGTCAGAAGGAAAAACTATAACTCTGACAACCTCCTTGTCGTCCATGTCACCTTAGAAGCCTGGAATGATAACTGTCTCCCGAATGAGGCTGTCGTTATCATATCCCTAGAACATCCACTTATGTTCTAAAACTGCTTCCGACCGTTTCTCCAGGATTGGATCAATGTCAACTTATTGCATCTAGTGCAAGAACAACATCTGGTGTGGTACTTGACATCTCATGATTGACTCAATTGCCTAAGCAAGTGATCTGTCAATCATGCACATCCCTCTCCTCTTTAGTCTATAAGACACCTTTAGAGAGGGTGACTCCATCTTCTGCAGGTACACTACCGTGCATGGAGTCATCCATTCTAAATACCCTTAGAATGCTGTCTAAGTACCCAGATTGGGAAACCACCCAAATCTAGATCTAAAACCATAGATCTAGTAACCAGTTTGTCTGATATAATGTCCAAGTCCCATGTGGAGAAAACACTGTGTGACGACCAAAGTATAACCGATTGTAGTATAGGAGTTTCTTTTCCTATTCTGTGTATGTCATCCAAATACCATGACATCACACTCTACTACCTTCTCAACAGATCCATCCCCTATTCTGATGAAGTCAAACCCATGACTGTCACGTCAGAAATAGATGATCTATCTCCGCTACATCTGCTTTAGTCTATAAATAGACATAAGCTACCTGTCCACCAATGCTTCCGCTGCTCCCACTGACTACGACAACCCTCTGGCAGAGTCATATAGACGTACAATTCTAAAACTAGTTTAGAACGACGCTATACTCATCCTCCCGCCGGGTCTCGCAGCCTGGAACAACAGCAATGGTAATTGTGGGTAAACAAGAACTTCCCTGTCACCGTCCTTGAGGCTACCGTAGTACCTCTCGGGTGCCTGAAGTTACCCACCTTATCTGCGGAGTGGCCAATGGAATGTCAAACCAGATTGAATCTTTAGGTTCCTATAAAATCTTCAGTAATCGTTTGTGGCTCTGGAATCACTTCCAGTTCTACCATACTCCCACTACTGTTTTTCTGAAAAAATCCATTTTTAATAAAACTGTGGCGAGTCTAGAACAATATTGCTATTGTTCATCCAGATGGTAAAAAGTCAACCCTCGTCATAGCCTGGGTCAACCCACAAACAGCCATTACAGAAACGTGCCTTGAGTTATCCGGAGTCTGGTTTTAATCATAAGCTGGACAGCTCCCCGTACATTAACATCGTTAAGATATGAACTGTTCTATATCCAATATAGAAACAGAGGCACTGATTTAATTGAACCAGATTCAAATCATGCAGCTGTCTCCAGTGCATGTCAACTAAATGGAAGAAGGACGATCAGCGTTACTCAACTTAGGAATGCTTCCAATCATGAGTAACCTGAAAGAGAAGCAAGATCTCTTAAATCATTACTATCAATTGAATACCGTACACAAGTATCTGCATCTTCGATCTCTTTGAAGAATCCCGATACTTGCTACACTTGGTTCTCTACTGTATTCAAATACCTATAACTTCTCAAAATTCGGACCCTGTGTTTCCACGAAAACACCTGTCTAAAAACTAGAGAAGTCATAAGTAATCCGAATATAGTATGAGGACCTACCCCTCTGTCCTGATGGACCCTGGACAACATACAATACTCTGTATAAGTCCCTTGAGTCTGATAATTCATTCACTGTGTGTCGTAGGTTGAAAACTGTACTTATGGTTAAGAAGAATTACACCGCTGTTTAATGCTCTTTACCTAACCATCCACTGATATAGGTAAATGTCGTAGACATAATTTCAAAAGGTATATCTCACTCTATGAAAATAGACGTACAGATATATCAATTTGAAATTGGTGCATAACAGAGGATATTCAAAACCAAATATTTGCCGACCGGCAAACAGCCCAGGTGATTTCCTCAAATATCACCGATTACAACGAATCCTGATATAATGAGGATGATCACCCAATTCCCAATAACTTACTCCCACTCATCATCTGTAAAACCATACAGATGTGAGAATCATACTTGGTAAATACATACCCTGGAGTAAGTATCTAATCGGGAAATCAGTCTTCTTTTAACAGTATACAGTGAAACTGAAACATTGAAATGTTTCGATGGGGTATCCCGGTATTCCTAGTAATGCCTCTTCCATTATCCAGAACACAACTGTAACCGTGTATCTCTTTGCCACCTCTCCAAATCCCTTCATATGTCTTTAGTCATTACCTTCTGCACACCCCTTAGGCCAAATGGTTTTCTTCCTTCCCTACCGTTCGGCACCAGCCTATGGTTTGGAAGAAGACTATCCAATAAGCATAATGGGTGTACTGTCCCAATCCTAGGAACACTCGCAATGCGAGAGAAGGTGAAGATAAAAGACAACCGAATAAACCTTATTCTTATTTCTCCTGAACCAGAATCCATCCCCGAACTGGAACAAGTTCCTTTCGAGTTCGTATATAACCATACGATGGAGTATCCAAATAAACTGTGGATCTTCGTAGTGATACGGAGTGTCCTGGAGAAATACAAAGGTGATGTGGGAGTGGTAACGAAATATTTGGTTTGGTCGTGAATATCTGTTGCATTTTACTTTGCCCTCTTACTAATCCCTTGCTTTGTCTGAACTTAATACCTTCTGTACACCATCGTTAGGCTAATTGGTTTTCTTCATTCCCTACCGGTCGGCACCAGCCTAAGGTTTGGAAGAAGACTATCCAATTTGCGTAACAGGTGTACTACTCCTAAACCAAGGAGCACTCGCAACCGGAGAGGAGGCAAAAGGAAAAGACAACTGAATAATCCTATCCGTTTTCTCCAGAACCGGAAACCATTCTCGAATAAATTCTTTCGAGTTCGTATCTAACCATACGATGGTTTTGTCCAATGGAAGTGGACGTTCGTAGTAATACGGGGTGTCCTGGAGAAAAGGGTAAAAGTAGGAGTGGCAATGAGGTCTGCAACTCTGACAATCCAAAAGCCGGTGTCAAGAAGGTTCGGTCAACTTGGTCACTGAGTCATAGTCTTAGGGTCAGGTCAATGGTCGCTGCCAAAGAGAGAGAGAAAAGAAACACTCAGCGTGCACTCTAACCTAGATCAGAATGGTTACCAATTTATCTAATCTGGAATCCTCCCACTGTACCTCAAATTCTCCTCCAAACCTGAAAGAAGAATTAGTCGGGGTCACCCGAGGAGTAAACTAACTCATCAGTGGGAATCGGGATCCAACTATCATCGAATGATAACGTGACGGAATCCGCTCACGGTGTCACACTCCAGAAGGTATGCGCATATCTGGCAAGTTTCAGTTTTTTTGAAACTCCCGATGTGATTTCTGCCCCATGCTCTTATGACCTTGGCGAAGGTCAACAAATCATAAGTCACATGTCAAGTTCTACCCGTCATTATCCAGGTTAATTTGAATCCACCCGTACAAGCCCTTGACGAAGGTCAACAAGGCTATACGACTGTCCCAAACCAACGCATCTATCTATGCAGCAGAAAGGTAACAAGCAGCTACCATACACTATGCCTTGACGAAGGTCAACAAACACAGCATGAATACTACGTGCTACCTGTCTGAAATGACGGAGGGCTACGAATGGTTTCTGGCGAAAACCTTTAACGTAGTGAACTTGATATCGTTGAAGGAACTGATAGCTTTTAAAAATATAGTGACGAAAACCGTTGCTAAAGAGGTCACTCCCGGTGAAGGGATCTCGGCTCTTTTCCCGTAGAATGGGATGCAGGATATTCCAAATGAATACCACCGTGCAAAGCAAAAGTAATCGGCTATAGTGAAGTCATTGCCCTGACGCAAACTTTTGTCCAAGGGGTCACTCCCGGTGAAGGGATCTCGGCCCTTGCCTCGTCGACTGAGGAGCAGGATATTCCAACTGAATACCACGATGCAAAACAAAAGTAAACGTCCTTGCAATAACAGCTTTTTGAAAAAGTGTTCCAACAACATCAGATTAGGTTTGTTTTTAACTTGCATTGATCCGAATCAACGCAGTCCCATCAATTGATCACACCACAAAGAACGAAAATATACTGATGTACGTATATGCCATCCGCATTCGCCACTGGGTCCCGTCATTACCAGTTAGGTTAGCTAACTAACGACTGAGCGGGGACTGGACTAGCGCGGATGCAAAACATATACAACATCTACTAATATATATACCAATATATTATATTTCGCTCAAGGCGTGAATAAAAATGCAACATCACAGAAATGTACAGCATCACAGAAACAATACAGATATCTGGGATCCCCGGGTTTCACAAAGCCACTACTGAAAACCGACGTTCCCCTGGTCGTGTGGATAGCCTGTGCAATGAAATCCTAGACCCCTACGGGCGCGGCAAGTTACCCGCCAAAACCTGAAGCGAGGCAGCCCCCTTCAGTGCCGTGAATGGACCACCCAGCACTTCACGGAATCCGGTAACTTAGGCACCCCTCCTGGGTCAACCTGTACCCCCTACGAGTGCGGCGAATAGCCCGCCAATCCTAGAGTGAAGCCCCCTCCGTCTCAATGCCATGAGATGCGGGCTTGTTGCCCTCTAGAACCCGGCTATCCGTGCACCCCTCCGCGGGGCAATCCTAGTACAGAAAGTAAAATATACATACAACGGGTACATCGACCGCAACCTGGCCGTGCCCCAAAATAATAATACAAACAGGCAGTGACGGCAGTCCACATGTCGGACGCTCGCCCCGCAATATCAAATGTACATAATACA
Source organism: Agapanthus africanus (assembly GCA_030015575.1). Lineage (NCBI taxonomy): Eukaryota > Viridiplantae > Streptophyta > Magnoliopsida > Asparagales > Amaryllidaceae > Agapanthus > Agapanthus africanus. The sequence goes on from JASDDO010000029.1 coordinate 296,548,576, forward strand.
ACAGAACTGTACTAGCATTGCATCCAGGCTATCCCCCACGACCGATCCGCAACATCACAGCAAAAACAGAACATCAACGTGAAAGTCACGTTCGCAAATCCGTCTAACCGGGCTATAGCAGTTAGACCGGATTTACCGATCGAGTGACATTCACGGTCGCAGATATAATGTAAATACTGTGAAATAATGTGTTTAAAATATCCGATCAATCAAATTTTAACAAGTGGGCCCCCAAACAATACTGTAGCACTCACAGAAATTATGGGCCCAAATTTAACATTCCAAAACCCCTAAAATCACCCCAGAAGCCCACTGTAAAAACCCGACCCACTGAATCCTCTATACTGCGGCGGAACCGCGGCAACAAGCAGGGTTTCGCCGCAGTTCCGCGCTCCCCTGAGGAGATCAGTGTATCGTCTTTTTCCAGAACTCTTAGATCTTCCAGTACATCAATTTTATACAACTTGAAAAAATTTTCGACACTAAAAATTTCCAACAGAAAACTGATGTGATCAAAATACGGGTTTTGGAACTTTTTGATCGATCGGAAATGCAAACACATTACACAAAGCTAGACTAAGTTAATGGCGAGGCTCTGATACCACTGTAAGTGCACGGCGGCGCCCCGGCCGTCAATCCGACGGCCAAATGCGGAAGCGGTGAAAAACTTAAATTTTACTTGAACTGGCAAACCGCCGCTCACTAATACCCGGATCGAACCATTAATTAGTCCTAGCTAACAATAAGATGGGAAAGAGATATACCGACGATCCAAGTCCTCCGGTCTTCTCGTCATCGTCCCGATCTCCTGCGGAATGTCCCGTCTCCTCCTCGTCGCCGGAAGTGCACCACATCGCCTACTTCTTTTACGGGCTCCCACCTCAATGCCGAGGCAACTCGGGCACGAAGCCGGCTACTCGACGTGCCCAAGGTTCGCTGTAGAATATGTAGTAGAGGATTGTGTCTCATTTGGGGTTAATGGAGGTGCCATTTGGTGGAGGGATGAAACAAGAACAATGTGGAGGAGCTAGGGGGTATTTTGGAGCATGATATGAACCAAAAATACACACACACAATTTTGGACAGCCCCAATCCAAAGTGGCCGGCCAAAACAAGTGAGGAGAAGAGCATGGAGTGAAGTGGAAAATGAGAATGAGGAGAGTTTTTTTTCAAAAAAATGAGAGAGGCCAAACTCAAAACCTACAAGAGAGAGAGAGGAATGGCTATCATAATCAACCATGATCATAAAGCAATGCCAACACTCCACACAACCATCATCAACAACCATGATGCTAACAAAGTCAAGCCATCATGAAGTATGAAGTCAAGCAAGTCAATGGATGGTGCACCATCATGAAGACTATCATGATGCTACAAAAAGCAAAGACCCCCTCCACAAATACTAATTTGCAACAATGCAAATAAGCCCTCCTCCACCAATCTTCGGCCAATGAACGATACAAAGGAAATCGGCCGAAACGGAAAGCAAACTGGCAACTCCAGAAAACTGGTCCCGTAATAAATTACAGGAAAACCCCGATACTGTGCATACACACCCGCATTTGTATTCCGACCGAAATACAAATGCAATGAGACAAAATCTACACCGTACTATACTAGGATTCGGCTTAAACCAAAGCCGGCTAGTAAAATCTGTTCGATCCTGATCTGTGCAATACCGCACGTATCTGATCGAACCCTGCCATATATCCATACGGCCTATAGTACAAACTGTCCGATCCTGATCCGTGCAATACCGCACGTATCTGATCGGACCTTGCCATATCTCCATACGGCTTCTACAACCTTTCGCCCGAAAGCTGAGTAACTGAATGTGGGGGACTCTAAAGACTCGTCAACACCTTGGTTGTGGATTTAACCACTAGCACGTCAGAGGTATAAGCCAATACGTAACGGGCTACCAGGTACTGACTAAAAGGGACGTCTGTGAGCGAACTCAGCCTGACACCCTACTGAGCCTGTCAGTGACAATATCCGTACAGTCCGGTTCGTTCGTCTATGAGCATCGCATGGCGGGCCTAGGGGGTTGGTAAAAGTCAGACCCCCAAAAGCGGTACAAGTCGTGTCGGAGTGTAGCCCAGAACACCCTGAGATACTACTGGAATACCTACCAGTAAATCTCCTTGCCTCGGCCGAGGGCTTCGTGTAATGGCTCTCCTAGACACAGCACGACCTCACCCCCAATACCGGGAGAGACGAACCCCTGAAGATGCGCTCACTGCCTCCATGTGGCTCGGGACTGTACTCAACTAAAACCTGTTTGCACGACTCCTTTGAGCCGTGGTAGGGTAGTAATCAAAGTACAGTGGGAACTCACACGAGACAAATGACGATCCCCAGGTCGATGAACTAACCTGCACACATGTCACCAGGGAACTGCCATCTGACGTCTGGTATATGACCAACTAGCATGTTCCCGGCGAGTCCTGTCCGGTGTACTCATAACCCAATGAGCACCTGTATACATCTTAGGTGATCCAACTGACACCAGTGGCTTGTGAGACCGGCCACCGCCCCTCGTCGGGGTCTCGACTGTATACACTAGTCTACTATGGAGAATCGATGCCCTGTCTCGAAACTCTCACGACTAGGGACCTTTTAAGGATATGCTTATAGACCCCCAACTCCCACTTATATGATCGCCCTCATACTGCTGGTGGTCAAGCAAGAATCCTAGGGGCTCTATCAACGTGTAATAGCGACGTGTCAGGTCACTTAAAACAGTACACGATGATAAAGGTAAACCAGATAGCATACTATCATCTCGAGTAAGACTGTCCTACCGGGATAGGTCCTCCATCAATCATTGCAATCACGTACCTGTGACCTAATAATTGACTCTGAGGGCACTATCTCCAACAATCTCCCACTTGCACTCAAGGCTAATTATTGCGATGTCGCATACTCACAGCCCGTGTGATACCGAACACCCAACTTCTCTACTAGTCAGTCTCACAAAGCTCGTTTGCGAAACTATTGCGTTCGAGGAATAGCCTCAGTGAGTGGATCCGCTTTGTTGTTTCTTTCTATGTCTCTCTATATCTCAAGTTCGCGGAGAAACCCATCTCCCGAAATGAGCAATATCTGTCTTAGAATGTGTCTGGATGTCTGATGGGACATAGCTCATAAATGAACTCCAAATCCGAACTTCTTAGACTGTATCGTCAACTGAACTTAATCAGCATCCTGCGCCATGCCTCCTTCAGTATTGCCTTGGACCAACTGTCCAAAATACTGCCCCTCGTCAGAAGGAAAAACTATAACTCTGACAACCTCCTTGTCGTCCATGTCACCTTGGAAGCCTGGAATGATAACTGTCTCCCGAATGAGGCTGTCGTTATCATATCCCTAGAACATCCACTTATGTTCTAAAACTGCTTCCGACCGTTTCTCCAGGATTGGATCAATGTCAACTTATTGCATCTAGTGCAAGAACAACATCTGGTGTGGTACTTGACATCTCATGATTGACTCAATTGCCTAAGCAAGTGATCTGTCAATCATGCACATCCCTCTCCTCTTTAGTCTATAAGACACCTTTAGAGAGGGTGACTCCATCTTCTGCAGGTACACTACCGTGCATGGAGTCATCCATTCTAAATACCCTTAGAATGCTGTCTAAGTACCCAGATTGGGAAACCACCCAAATCTAGATCTAAAACCATAGATCTAGTAACCAGTTTGTCTGATATAATGTCCAAGTCCCATGTGGAGAAAACACTGTGTGACGACCAAAGTATAACCGATTGTAGTATAGGAGTTTCTTTTCCTATTCTGTGTATGTCATCCAAATACCATGACATCACACTCTACTACCTTCTCAACAGATCCATCCCCTATTCTGATGAAGTCAAACCCATGACTGTCACGTCAGAAATAGATGATCTATCTCCGCTACATCTGCTTTAGTCTATAAATAGACATAAGCTACCTGTCCACCAATGCTTCCGCTGCTCCCACTGACTACGACAACCCTCTGGCAGAGTCATATAGACGTACAATTCTAAAACTAGTTTAGAACGACGCTATACTCATCCTCCCGCCGGGTCTCGCAGCCGGGAACAACAGCAATGGTAATTGTGGGTAAACAAGAACTTCCCTGTCACCGTCCTTGAGGCCACCGTAGTACCTCTCGGGTGCCTGAAGTTACCCACCTTATCTGCGGAGTGGCCAATGGAATGTCAAACCAGATTGAATCTTTAGGTTCCTATAAAAACTTCAGTAATCGTTTGTGGTTCTGGAATCACTTCCAGTTCTACCATACTCCCACTACTGTTTTTCTGAAAAAATCCATTTTTAATAAAACTGTGGCGAGTCTAGAACAATATTGCTATTGTTCATCCAGATGGTAAAAAGTCAACCCTCGTCATAGCCTGGGTCAACCCACAAACAGCCATTACAGAAACGTGCCTTGAGTTATCCGGAGTCTGGTTTTAATCATAAGCTGGACAACTCCCCGTACCTTAACATCGTTAAGATATGAACTGTTCTATATCCAATATAGAAACAGAGACACTGATTTAATTGAACCAGATTCAAATCATGCAGCTGTCTCCAGTGCATGTCAACTAAATGGAAGAAGGACGATCAGCGTTACTCAACTTAGGAATGCTTCCAATCATGAGTAACCTGAAAGAGAAGCAAGATCTCTTAAATCATTACTATCAACTGAATACCATACACAAGTATCTACATCTTCGATCTCTTTGAAGAATCCCGATACTTGCTACACTTGGTTCTCTACTGTATTCAAATACCTATAACTTCTCAAAATTCGGACCCTGTGTTTCCACGAAAACACCTGTCTAAAAACTAGAGAAGTCATAAGTAATCCGAATATAGTTCGAGGACCTACCCCTCTGTCCTGATGGACCCTGGACAACATACAATACTCTGTATAAGTCCCTTGAGTCTGATAACTCATTCACTGTGTGTCGTAGGTTGAAAACTGTACTTATGGTTAAGAAGAATTACACCGCTGTTTAATGCTCCTTACCTAACCATCCACTGATATAGGTAAATGTCGTAGACATAATTTCAAAAGGTATATCTCACTCTATGAAAATAGACGTACAGATATATCAATTTGAAATTGGTGCATAACAGAGGATATTCAAAACCAAATATTTGCCGACCGGCAAACAGCCCAGGTGATTTCCTCAAATATCACCGATTACAACGAATCCCGATATAATGAGGATGATCACCCAATTCCCAATAACTTACTCCCACTCATCATCTGTAAAACCATACAGATGTGAGAATCATACTTGGTAAATACATACCCTGGAGTAAGTATCTAATCGGGAAATCAGTCTTCTTTTAACAGTATACAGTGAAACTGAAACATTGAAATGTTTCGATGGGGTATCCCGGTATTCCTAGTAATGCCTCTTCCATTATCCAGAATCACAACTGTAACCGTGTATCTCTTTGCCACCTCTCCAAATCCCTTCATATGTCTTTAGTCATTACCTTCTGCACACCCCTTAGGCCAAATGGTTTTCTTCCTTCCCTACCGTTCGGCACCAGCCTATGGTTTGGAAGAAGACTATCCAATAAGCATAATGGGTGTACTGTCCCAATCCTAGGAACACTCGCAATGCGAGAGAAGGTGAAGATAAAAGACAACCGAATAAACCTTATTCTTATTTCTCCTGAACCAGAATCCATCCCCGAACTGGAACAAGTTCCTTTCGAGTTCGTATATAACCATACGATGGAGTATCCAAATAAACTGTGGATCTTCGTAGTGATACGGAGTGTCCTGGAGAAATACAAAGGTGATGTGGGAGTGGTAACGAAATATTTGGTTTGGTCGTGAATATCTGTTGCATTTTACTTTGCCCTCTTACTAATCCCTTGCTTTGTCTGAACTTAATACCTTCTGTACACCATCGTTAGGCTAATTGGTTTTCTTCATTCCCTACCGGTCGGCACCAGCCTAAGGTTTGGAAGAAGACTATCCAATTTGCGTAACAGGTGTACTACTCCTAAACCAAGGAGCACTCGCAACCAGAGAGGAGGCAAAAGGAAAAGACAACTGAATAATCCTATCCGTTTTCTCCAGAACCGGAAACCATCCTCGAATAAATTCTTTTGAGTTCGTATCTAACCATAAGATGGTTTTGTCCAATGGAAGTGGACGTTCGTAGTAATACGGGGTGTCCTGGAGAAAAGGGTAAAAGTAGGAGTGGCAATGAGGTCTGCAACTCTGACAATCCAAAAGCCGGTGTCAAGAAGGTTCGGTCAACTTGGTCACTGAGTCATAGTCTTAGGGTCAGGTCAATGGTCGCTGCCAAAGAGAGAGAGAAAAGAAACACTCAGCGTGCACTCTAACCTAGATCAGAATGGTTACCAATTTATCTAATCTGGAATCCTCCCACTGTACCTCAAATTCTCCTCCAAACCTGAAAGAAGAATTAGTCGGGGTCACCCGAGGAGTAAACTAACTCATCAGTGGGAATCGGGATCCAACTATCATCGCATGATAACGTGACGGAATCCGCTCACGGTGTCACACTCCAGAAGGTATGCGCATATCTGGCAAGTTTCAGTTCTTTTGAAACTCCCGATGTGATTTCTGCCCCATGCTCTTATGACCTTGGCGAAGGTCAACAAATCATAAGTCACATGTCAAGTTCTACCCGTCATTATCCAGGTTAATTTGAATCCACCCGTACAAGCCCTTGACGAAGGTCAACAAGGCTATACGACTGTCCCAAACCAACGCATCTATCTATGCAGCAGAAAGGTAACAAGCAGCTACCATACACTATGCCTTGATGAAGGTCAACAAACACAGCATGAATACTACGTGCTACCTGTCTGAAATGACGGAGGGCTACGAATGGTTTCTGGCGAAAACCTTTAACGTAGTGAACTTGATATCGTTGAAGGAACTGATAGCTTTTAAAAATATAGTGACGAAAACCGTTGCTAAAGAGGTCACTCCCGGTGAAGGGATCTCGGCTCTTTCCCCGTAGAATGGGGTGCAGGATATTCCAAATGAATACCACGGTACAAAGCAAAAGTAATCGGCTATAGTGAAGTCATTGCCCTGACGCAAACTTTTGTCCAAGGGGTCACTCCCGGTGAAGGGATCTCGGCCCTTGCCTCGTCGACTGAGGAGCAGGATATTCCAACTGAATACCACGATGCAAAACAAAAGTAAACGTCCTTGCAATAACAGCTTTTTGAAAAAGTGTTCCAACAACATCATATTAGGTTTGTTTTTAACTTGCATTGATCCGAATCAACGCAGTCCCATCAATTGATCACACCACAAAGAACGAAAATATACTGATGTACGTATATGCCATCCGCATTCGCCACTGGGTCCCGTCATTACCCGTTAGGTTAGCTAACTAACGACAGAGCGGGGACTGGACTAGCGCGGATGCAAAACATATACAACATCTACTAATATATATACCAATATATTATATTTCGCTCAAGGCGTGAATAAAAATGCAACATCACAGAAATGTACAGCATCACAGAAACAATACAGATATCTGGGATCCCCGGGTTTCACAGAGCCACTACGGAAACCCGACGTTCCCCTGGTCGTGTGGATAGCCTGTGCAATGAAATCCTAGACCCCTACGGGCGCGGCAAGTTACCCGCCAAAACCTGAAGCGAGGCAGCCCCCTTCAGTGCCGTGAATGGACCACCCAGCACTTCACGGAATCCGGTAACTTGGGCACCCCTCCTGGGTCAACCTGTACCCCCTACGAGTGCGGCGAATAGCCCGCCAATCCTAGAGTGAAGCCCCCTCCGTCTCAATGCCATGAGATGCGGGCTTGTTGCCCTCTAGAACCCGGCTATCCGTGCACCCCTCTGCGGGGCAATCCTAGTACAGAAAGTAAAATATACATACAACGGGTACATCGACCGCAACCTGGCCGTGCCCCAAAATAATAATACAAACAGGCAGTGACGGCAGTCCACATGTCGGACGCTCGCCCCGCAATATCAAATGTACATAATACAACAGAACTGTACTAGCATTGCATCCAGGCTATCCCCCACGACCGATCCGCAACATCACAGCAAAAACAGAACATCAACGTGAAAGTCACGTTCGCAAATCCGTCTAACCGGGCTATAGCAGTTAGACCGGATTTACCGATCGAGTGACATTCACGGTCGCAGATATAATGTAAATACTGTGAAATAATGTGTTTAAAATATCCGATCAATCAAATTTTAACAAGTGGGCCCCCAAACAATACTGTAGCACTCACAGAAATTATGGGCCCAAATTTAACATTCCAAAACCCCTAAAATCACCCCAGAAGCTCACTGTAAAAACCCGACCCACTGAATCCTCTATACTGCGGTGGAACCGCGGCAACAAGCAGGGTTTCGCTGCGGTTCCGCGCTCCCCTGAGGAGATCAGTGTATCGTCTTTTTCCAGAACTCTTAGATCTTCCAGTACATCAATTTTATACAACTTGAAAAAATTTTCGACACTAAAAATTTCCAACAGAAAACTGATGTGATCAAAATACGGGTTTTGGAACTTTTTGATCGATCGGAAATGCAAACACATTACACAAAGCTAGACTAAGTTAATGGCGAGGCTCTGATACCACTGTAAGTGCACGGCGGCGCCCCGGCCGTCAATCCGACGGCCAAATGCGGAAGCGGTGAAAAACTTAAATTTTACTTGAACTGGCAAACCGCCGCGCACTAATACCCGGATCGAACCATTAATTAGTCCTAGCTAACAATAAGATGGGAAAGAGATATACCGACGATCCAAGTCCTCCGGTCTTCTCGTCATCGTCCCGATCTCCTGCGGAATGTCCCGTCTCCTCCTCGTCGCCGGAAGTGCACCACATCGCCTACTTCTTTTACGGGCTCCCACCTCAATGCCGAGGCAACTCGGGCACGAAGCCGGCTACTCGACGTGCCCAAGGTTCGCTGTAGAATATGTAGTAGAGGATTGTGTCTCATTTGGGGTTCATGGAGGTGCCATTTGGTGGAGGGATGAAACAAGAACAATGTGGAGGAGCTAGGGGGTATTTTGGAGCATGATATGAACCAAAAATACACACACACAATTTTGGACAGCCCCAATCCAAAGTGGCCGGCCAAAACAAGTGAGGAGAAGAGCATGGAGTGAAGTGGAAAATGAGAATGAGGAGAGTTTTTTTTCAAAAAAATGAGAGAGGCCAAACTCAAAACCTACAAGAGAGAGAGAGGAATGGCTATCATAATCAACCATGATCACAAAGCAATGCCAACACTCCACACAACCATCATCAACAACCATGATGCTAACAAAGTCAAGCCATCATGAAGTAAACATCATTACATGTAAACATCATTACATCTAAGAGAAAAAGATTACAACCTTTGTAGTCCATTCCTTCGCTTCATAAGCTCCGAGTAGTAGTCCCTTTGACGTGATCCATGAACTTCCGGACTCTAGAGATGCTCCACAAGCCGAATGATCCATGCTTGCTTGAAGTCTTCCTTTTCGGAAGATGATCTACCTTGAAGAATCTTTAACCCAAGTTTACACTTCACTAAACAACTTATTAGAGAAGTGAACACCCTAATCTAAGTGGCTAGAATAGATGAGGATGATGAAGTAGGAATTTATCTCTCTTTTATTTTCAATTTCTCACACTAAATCATCACAAGCACAAAAGCTAGTAAGCTTTTCAAAGAGGAAGAAGAAGATGAAACCTTTTGTGATGAATAATGAATTATTGTTATGATTACAAAACAGCCTTGAGTTAAGAAATAAAGGGCTTAACTCATGTAGAGAATAAACCTAAGGTAAAGGGTTTGGGTTGGGTTAAGAAATATCTACAAAATATCAACACAAAAATATCTTAGCATAAAACAAAAGAAAGCTTCTTGAAGCTTTTTGAAAAAGCTAACCCAAATGCTAACCCAAATCAAACCCTAACTTGTTTAATCTCCACAAATCATGTTGTATTTGTAATCATAACTTGTTACAATATTATATATCACATATATAATATATTTTACAACAAAAGAAAATAATACAATTAACATATATCGCATATATATCAATGTATTATCTGGTGAGAAAATGAATCAATAAAGCGAGCTTATATTAGTTAACGTAATGTAATATATCATATATATAATTATACATTAAATCATCGAATCATCACTTGATCCGACAATCCGGCTATATCGCATATAACCGACTAATATAACATGTACCGATTCATCGAATCAACACTTGATCCGATGACCCGGCTATATCACATATTGCCAGCCGATATCATATATCGCGAGAATAGAATACGGTATCTCATATCGTATTAGTCTCGGTTCCGCACATATCACATATGTGCTCGTACTCCGTTTTGCCTGAGCTAGGAAACCTCTGTGTAGGACTCTAAAGAATCGTCAATACGCCGGTAGTAGGTGATGATCATATCAAACACCCACAAGCTGCAACCGGTCAGCTAAACGTAATAGCCACCCAGGTATTGAGCGATCAGAAGATCAACAAGCAAGCCTGTACATTCTCCTGTGAGTCCAATCAGTAACACTACCGTAGGGTCCGGTCTCTTCGTCTGATATGTTGCATATCTATTCTAGGGGTGGTAAACGTCAGACCCCAGTAACCGATAAGTCGTGTCGATGTGAGGCTCATAACAGGTCGAGAACCTACTGATAACACTTACCAGTAGTACTCTATATCCGCCCTAGCCAGGGACTTCCAGTTATAGCCAATCGAACACAGCATAACATCAACTTCCTATACCGGGAGAGACGAATCCCCTCCTATCACTCATTGCCTCCATGTGATTCGGGACTGTACCCAAAAGCCACCGTTTTGCACGCCCTCTTGGATGTGGTATGATGGAAATCAAAGCACAGTGGGAATCACACAAGACTCTATGACGATCTCGGGTCTACAGACTAACATGTACCAGTGTCATCAGAGAACTGCAATCTGACGTGAGGTATAATACCATCTGGGAGTTCTCGGAGAGTCCGTCCAGTATACCCAGTCTCCACTGAGCACCTGTACACCATCTTTGATGTCAAACACCGATGGATATGGGATCATCCATCGCCCATCATATGGGTCAAGATGCGTATACGCTAGTCTACTCTAGTGTATCGATGCCCTATCTCGATACACCCTCGACTAGGAACAATTATAGGATTCACTCATTGATTACCCTGGCCCCACTAGTATGATCTCATCATAGTCCTAGTAGTCGAGTACATATCCTAAGGGCTTTATCAACATGAGAGAGCGAGACAGTAAACTAATACAAGTCAACAGGTTAAGACAAAGTGAAACCAAATAGCATACTATTATGTCGAGCAAGAAAGTCCTCTCTCTATATATCCAAGCATCCACTATTATATATATCATATGTACAATAATGGCTTCTAGGGCATATACATAACTAACAATCTCCCACTTGCACTAAGGCCAGCTGTTGTAGTATCTCATACCTAACATCCCAAAGAGTCTCTCAAAATTTATCTGGGGAATGGCCTTTGTGAATGGATCCACAGTGTTGTCCTTCTTATCAACTCTCCTGACCTCGATCTCCCGGCGATCAACTATCTCCCGGATCAGGTGATACCGCCTCAGAATATGTCTGGAATTCTGATGGGACCTGGGTTCCTTGGCCAAAGCCACAGCTCCATTGTTATCACAATACAAAGGTATTGGATGCTCAATGGACGGAACCACACTAAGTTTAGTGATGAACTACTTTATCCAGACAGCCTCTTTGGCAGCATCGTTGGCAGCGATGTATTCAACCTCCATCGTCGAGTCTGCAACGGTTTCCTATTTGGAACTCTTCCAACACACCGCCCCTCCATTGAGGGTAAAGACAAATCCTGAGTGCGACTTAGAGTCGTTCTTATCACTTTGGAAGCTCGAATCGGTAAAGGACTCCACCTGGAGTTCTCCGTTACCATACACCAAGAATATCTCCTTAGTTCTTCTCAAGTACTTGAGAATGTTATTCACAGCTATCCAGTGACTCTCTCCAGGATCTGCTTGATACCTACTCACTACACTTAGTGAGTATACTACATCGGATCTGGTACATAGCATCGCGTACATAATAAAGCCTACTCCCGAAGCATAGGGTATCCCTTGTTAGTTATATGTATGCCCTAGAGGCCATTACTGTACATAGGATGTATATTGTAGTGGATGCTGGGACATATATAGGGAGGACTTTCTTGCTCGACATGATAGTATGCTATCTGGTTGAACTTTACCTTAACGTGTATACTGATTGTCTCTCTGTTACATGTTGGTAAAGCCCTTAGGATGTGTGCTTGACTACCTGGACTATGATGCGGATCATACTAGTGGGGACATGGTAGTCCATAAGTACATCCTTGAAAGTCCCTAGTCGTGGGTGTATCGAGACGGGGCATCGATATACCACGGTAGACTAGCGTATACCTTCTCGACCCATACAGATGGGCGATGGATGATCCCATATCCATCGGTGTTTGACATCAGAGGAGATATACGGGTGCTCAGTAGAGACTGGGTACACTGGACGGACTCGCCGAGAACTCCCAGATGGTATTATACCTCACGTCAGATGGCAGTTCTCTGGTGACACTGGTACAGAGTAGTCTGTTGACCCGAGATCGTCATAGAGTCTTGTGTGGTTCCCACTGTGCTTTAATTTCCATCTTACCACGTCCAAGAGGGCATGCAAAATGGTGGTTTTTGGGTACAGTCCCGAGTCACATGGAGGCAATGAGCGATAGGAGGGGATTCGTCTCTCCCGGTATAGGGGGTTGATGTTGCGCTGTGTTCGATTGGCTATAACAGGAAGTCCCTGGCCAGGGCTGCTCAGAGAATTGCTGGTAAGTGTTACCAGTAGTTTCTCGACCCGTTATGAGCCTCATATCGACACGACTTATCGAGCTATTGGGGTCTGACGTTTACCACCCCTAGGCGAGATATGCGACATATCAGACGATCAGACCGGACTGTACGGTAGTGTTACTGGTCGGATTCACTGGAGTGTGAGCGGGCTTGCTCGTCGATCTTCAGATCGCTCAATACCCGGGTGGCCGTTACGTTTAGCAGACCGCTTGCGGCTTGTGGGTGTTTGATATGATCATCACCTGCTGCCGGCGTATTGACGAGTCTTTAGAGTCCTACACAGAGGTTTCCTGGCTCAAGCGAAACGAAATAGGAGCGCATATGAGATATGTGCGGGACCAAGAATAATACGTGTATGTGATACCGTATTACATTCTCGCGACGAATGTATCGGAAAGGTTGTATGCGATATAACCTAGTTATCGATTCAAGCGTTGATTCGATAAGCCGATACATTGAATACTAGTCGGTTGTGTGCGACATGACCGGATCATTGAATCAAGTGTTGATTTAATGATTTAATGCATAATTATATATTTGATATGTTACTTTGCACTAACTAGTATTGGTTCACTTTAAATGGATTTTCTCACTTGGATTGTGCACATTGTATATGTGATATATTTTTGTGCACTTGTATGTATCATGTTTGATGATGCATGCTAACTTGTGTTTTGTGTAAAGTTTAAACCATGGTTATGTAATGGTTAGGGTTTACATTTTCATATCTAATTATTTATTCATTTATTCATTTTGGAAAATGTAAAGCAAATGAGAAAATGGTGGCTTCTTTTGTTTTGTTCATGAAGCTTCATGAAGACTTTGACCAAGTTACCATTTTGTCTCATGCTTAACCCTAACCATCCCACTAACCATGATTTATTCTCTACACTTGACCATGGTTCAAGTTATGATAAGGATTATATTTCTTTTCTTTTTTAGATTATTCATATCATAACATTTCTTCTTCTTCTTCCTTGAACTCAAGAAGAAAAAGCTTTCTTCATCAATGGTGAATTGAGCAAACAAGTGAGAAATCCAATTCTAAAGTCTACCCACTTCCTATTTCTTCATCCTCTACCTCTTGCCAAGTAGTAGAGTGTGTTTCCTTCACAAGTTTTAGGGCTTGGTGAAGGTGGAGCTTGATTTAGCGATGCCTCGACGTAGATCATCTTCGGCATGGACATCGACGACCTAGCTCGCTTTTTCTCCGACGAAGCCGACTCTAGAGCCCGGATTTGATTTGGACAGCGGAGAGGACCTCGTTGCGGAGCTATGGAGGTGGAGTACCGGATCTACAAAGGTTGTATTTCCGTTAAACTTTTAGTTAAGTGTTAACTAGTTAGTTTTTCGCCTAGACATCTAGCCGACGATCCGTAGTTTAGGGTTTGTAGGCACCGTAGAATTTGAAATTGGCATGTTCGATGCCTTGTGAGACCTCTTGGGAGTGCCTAGGAACCCTACAGTGGTATCAGAGCCGAGCTAGAGCCTTAGGCGATGCGTAGACGGAGTTTGAAGTCCGATCGAACCGAAACCCAAACCTTAGAATGCTCTCTGTACTTTTTTGAAATTCGTGGATTTTTGATAATTAAAAATATGCAGAAAAACAAGCAGGTAAATCTAAGAATTACGATGCAAAAATTACCTAATGATCCCTCAAAAGTGCGGCGGAACCGCGGCATTATCGTGCTAATGCGGCCCTTCCGCCGCCGTTTTGTCTTATTAGGCACTCAATTTTGCACAGTAACTCCTATTTTTCAGTGCTGGTTTTCCTGGGAATTTTTAATCTGAAATCAAGAGTTGAGTATTTTGGGTTGTATTGGGAGTTCATACATTCGATCGGATTTTCAAACTTTGTCTATGTGTCGTTCCGGATAATTTTTTTGAATATGTTAAAAAGTTCGACCGGATATAAATACCCAATTTTTCCCCTGTCGGGAAATTTCCAAGTGTTGGATATTTCTGTAGTTTAATCACGTTCTAAGTAGTGCAAGTAACACGATGGTCCCTCTAGAAGACAACAAACCTTAACTCGATTATGTGACCGTCTTGAACTACCCTTTGAACCTTCGGGTTTGGGGCAGTACGGCGTGCCACATGTGAGGCGTTGGCTTGACCCTTCTACGGCTGGACCGTTGGTACTGAGGCACGAACTGAATGTTGTTAGACTTTTTTCATGTGTTGATCTGTATCGGGAAAACTTGGGTGTTCGAATGTTCAATCGGAAAGTTTAACATTTTCTAATTATCTGGAATGGGATACAATAATTGGAATTCACAAGTAGTTATGAGATAACTAAATGAATGTTATAAACGTAGCAGTTTAGTCTCACTTGATCGGTTGCCACGGAATTTTGATGTGATCAAAAGTCCGTCGCAATCACGTAGCGTATGCGGATACTCGCCGGGTAAACTTAATAGACAGCCTCACCCCATTGCCCCGACCAAGTGACTGTAGGAGAACCCCGTCGCCGAAAGCATCCGTTCGGGTGCTCGCGGTAGCGGTGTTCCGCCTTGGTGCACTTCGTCGACGGTATCGGGGGTGCGGCCGCCTACTAAAGTTTGCGACGAGTATTCGATCAGACTGTCGGGAATCTTGTTGAATTGCCCGACTCGATATTGAAAAGTGTTTTCAATGATGAGACTAAAATGCGGGGTTTATAATTGTTAGGCATACGATGTCTAAGTAATTCATTTGGTCAGGCATGCGATGTCTGAGGAGGTTGCGGATTCCAACTGTTGTAGTTTTACACTTTCTTTTCTGTGACCGTAAGTGTAATATGTGATGTCGCCGGTTTCGTTGCTATATGTCAACGACAATTGGGATGCGTATATTTACTTACGTTGATGACATGTGATGTTATGTGTTGCTGGATATGTTATATTGGATCGTCGTGTTTGAATAGCCGGGGTTTTTTATGTGAGATGAGTGTTTTTCATTTTCATTCATGTAAAAACTTGTATGTAATATTCTTTTATTGGGGCGCTTCCAGGTTGCGGAAGTTGTCACCGTTTGTATATTATTTACTTTTCCGCACTAGGATAGACCCAAGGAGGAGGGCACAAGTAACCGGGTTCTGGAGTCCAGTGGGAGACCAACTCGAGGAGTCGAGTCCGGGTCTCCTAACTCTAGAATTGGTAGGGTTGCTTGCCGCTCTCGTAGGGGTCTAGGGGTGTGGGTTTGGCTATTCATCACGACCGTGGAATCCGTGTTTTATACTGGCTCGTATTGAAAACACGGACGTCCTAGTATATCCAATATCTCATATGATTCTTCTGCTGCGATATCTGTGATATGATCATGTGATGTTCTGTGATAGATACAGTATATAGTATATATGATATATTATATAGGCGTTACTTATGTTTTACACCCGCGCTAGCCCTGCCCCGCTCTGCCGTTAGTTACCTAACCTAACGGTGCACGAGGGGACATCGAGGCGAATGCGGATGGCATAAGTGTACGTCGTATTTATCTGTGATGATTAGGTACTTAAATGATGGGACTTCATTAATGTGATTAATGAAAGATAAGAAACCTAAGATGTTGTAGAATCGAATTTCAAAATAAAACAGGTAGCTACAGTTTTTGCTTTGCACAGCGGTATATGCGATATATCCTGCACCTTATTCGATGAGGAAAGGACCGAGATCCCTTCACCGGGAGTGACTCCTTTAGCAATAACTGGCAGATGCTACACACTCGGTTTGTCTTTTGATTGCTTTTAAGTGTTTTTGCTTTGCACAGTGACATATATGATATATCCCGCACCTCATTCAACGAGGAAAGGACCGACGATCCCTTCACCGGGAGTGACTCCTTTAGCAAAACTAGAAAAGCCTAAAAAACACTCCATTTTTAAAATTATTTGATTCTACAACGATATCAAGTTCATTACGCAATAGGTTTTCAGAAAAACCTGTCGTAGCCCTCCGTCATTTCAGATAAGTGTTGTTTAGTATTCGTGCTGCGTTTGTTGACCTCCGTCAAGGCGCAGTGTGCGGTAGCTAACCAGTATTTATCTGCTTATGCATATGATGCAGATTAAGTTAGGGTAGTCGTGCGGCCTTGTTGACCTCCGTCAAGGGTCGTACGGGTGGGTTTAATTCGATCAAGAAATGACGGGTTGAACTTGACTAGTAGCCTATGGTTTGTTGACCTCCGTCAAGGTCATAGGGTGCTAGGGGCAAAATATTATCGGGAATTTCAAGTGTTGAGATTTGCAATGAGATTGCATACCTTCTATGAGATAGTTGGATCCCGATACCCGCTGCGAGTAAGTGTTACTCCTGGGAGAGTTTTATACATTACAATTAGCCGATCAAGTAGGTGTCTAGAAAGGTGTTAACGGGGTTACGCCTCTGGGAAAACGAGGTTTACATTAATTAGGTTCGTGCGAAAGCACGGGGGACCTCCCTCAAAGTACCGACACTGGCCTGGCTGAAAGATTGGCGAACTTGTAGTGTGTAATTAATCCCGGTTAGTCTTTCCTTTTAGGGTTTGAAGGAAGATTTGATAAAAAGCAGTGGGAGCCATCCTGATTAGATAAAATAATAACCAATCTATTCTTGCAAGAGCGCACGCTGAGTGTTTTCTTCTCTCTCTCTCCTGGTAGCGACCATATCACGCCTTAATCAAGATAATAATACGGAATATTGACCGAACCCGCTTGTAATACTGAGCTGGGGAACGTTGGTCCCGCTCCTACTTATAATTGTTATAAGACAGAGCAGGAAATTGGGGATTACCAGAATTCCCGTGCCGCCCAAACGAAGAGAGAGCATGCTGATGCATCATCTTCGGGTGTGTTCGTTACAAAGAACTGTTTCTCTGTATCCTCTACGTCCTGGGTATGTGATACCAGATCAGGATCCCAGATATGTAATCTGTTACATAGGGCTACAGAAAGGTAGAGAACTGAGAACGGGTGATAAGTTTCATGAGACAGAAAACGGGGCAAGTGTTGCAGCCAAGTCTGTTGGTCACTGTCACCCTGTATTACAAATACATTGATTCTGAACGAATGTTATTAGATACCGAACCTGATATACAAAATCATATCTGTCTCTTTATTAGTAAAGAAACGATAAAATTTTGTATTGTTGGATAATGTTTTGAACATTTCCTATATCAAAAGTTGATCGGTTCAGGCACGTTATCTAAAAGCATTGATGTTCTAAATCAAACTACAGTTCTTAGTATACGGAACACACACAAGAGGAAGAGTTCAGAAATGAACGAATCCTTCTTGAGGCATTGTAGACTAGGTCATATCAATGTAACCCGACTGGCTGGAGTTACATTTAGATGCATATTTAAATCAGTTTGAATTTACATCTTGTGAAACTCGCCAGTCATGTCACAAAGATAAGATGACCATAGCTCCGTTTACTGGAAACAGAGAAAGAGTTAGCGAACTCTTGGGATATGATACATGTTGATGTATGTAAGGTCCCCTGTCTACATATGCCAGGACTGGTTCTTTGTACCTCGTTACATTCTCTGATAATCTCTCAAGATTCAGACATATGTTCCTGTTGAAACACAAGTCCGAACCTTTTGAGATATTCACAGAATATAAGTTAGAAGTAGAGAACCAATACGGGTATAAGTATTATGTCCTTTGATGAGATCAAGGAGGAGAATACTTGTGCACGGAAATCCTGGATTATACTAAAGGAGAATGAGATTCTCTCTCAGTATTACTCCTCTGTATACACCATAGCACGATGGTATATCAGGGCGGATCAATCACACCCTATATGATAAGGTGTGCTCTATGATGAGTACTACTGAGTTACCTTTTTCATTTTTGGAAGTTATGCACTTGAGAAGCTGCATACCTATTGAATAGGGTTCCAATCAAATCAATTGCCTACCATTTCATATGTGATATGGAAAGGGAAGAGCCCATATCTTAAGATAGTTAAGATTTGGGGTTGTCCGGCCTATGTCTAAAAGCAAAATCCGGACAAGCTCGAGGCAAGATCTGTTATGTACAACTGGAAAAGTTCCAACTATACAAACAACAGAAGATGATTTGGTAGAACCAAAGGATTCAGTAGATACCAACGAACCTCAACCTCTCCGCCGATCTAGTAGGGTTCCTCACCCACCTGAGAGATACTTCGGTTTCTCTATGACAGTGGGAGCGAGGATTGCATCATGAGATGATGACCCAACTAGTTTCGAGCTGGCCATCAGGAGTAAGACTCTATAAGAATGGCTGGATGCTTAGTGATCTGAGATGGAATCCTTATACACCAACAAAGTATGGACTTTGGTTGCTGTATCTGAAGGGTTAAATCCCCATCAGGAGCAAGTATATCTTGAGAAGATTACTTGGTGTACATGGAAAGGTTGAGACTTTCAAAGCTAGACTTGTTAAAGGTTTGCTTCATTGACCAAGCGTGGATTATGATGAAACATTTTCAAGTGGCTATGCTTAAGTCCATCCAGATCTTACTTGCCACGACTACATACCATAACTACGATATCTGGCGGTTGGGTGCCATGACTGCTTTTCTAAATGATGATTTAGAAGAGGACGTCTATAAGTACACAGCCAGAGGGCTTCGTAGACAGTGGGAGCAGCGGAAACGTGTGCAAGATGTTTTATATGATAAAGCAGGTATCGCGGAGTTGGAACATTTGTTTTGATGAATTAGTCAAAGAAGTTGACATCATCAAAATGGTAGATGAACCTTGTATAAACAAGAAGGTAGTAGGGAGTATGGTGACGATCCTCGTAGAGTACGTGGATGACATACTCTTGATAGGGAAGGAGTTTCTTATGCTACGCTCGATCAATCTCCGCTTATCACAAAGATTCTCCATATAGGATTAAAGTGATACCTACTAACTCCTGGATTTTGGATCTATGAGATAGATCTAAATGGATGTTAGGATTCTTACTTGTCGAAGTGAGATGGTATCACATGATCCTGGGGAGAATCGCTGGAAGGGTTCCAGGGTGATAAAGACGACTGAGTGTCAGTCACAGGCATTGTCTTAACCCTCAGTAAAGGGACGGTATATTGGAAGAGTTCCAAGATAGATACCGTGACATACTAGACGATAAAGGCAGGATACATCGCTACTTAAGATGCTACCAAAGAGGCTATTTGGGTGTATATTGGTTCATGAGATGAACTATGTTCCTCCCATTGTGTGACAATGGAGTTGTGGCTCATGCCAAGGAACGCCGGTCCGATCAGTGATCCAGACATATTCTAAGGCAGTATCACTTGATCATGGAGATGGTTGATCTTCAGGGAGATCGAGGTTAGGAGAGTAGACTCAGAGGACAACACAGCGGATCCACTCACAAAGGCCTGTTCCCAGAGAGAGACTTTTATGGGATGGTTGAGTATGAGATACTGCAACCACTGCTATCAGATGGCCCTAGTGCAAGTGGGAGATTGTTAGTTATATGTATGCCCTAGAGGCCATTACTGTACATAGGATGTATATTGTAGTGGATGCTGGGACATATATAGGGAGGACTTTCTTGCTCGACATGATAGTATGCTATCTGGTTGAACTTTACCTTAACGTGTATACTGATTGTCTCTCTGTTACATGTTGGTAAAGCCCTTAGGATGTGTGCTTGACTACCTGGACTATGATGCGGATCATACTAGTGGGGACATGGTAGTCCATAAGTACATCCTTGAAAGTCCCTAGTCGTGGGTGTATCGAGACGGGGCATCGATATACCAGGGTAGACTAGCGTATACCTTCTCGACCCATACAGATGGGCGATGGATGATCCCATATCCATCGGTGTTTGACATCAGAGGAGATATACGGGTGCTCAGTAGAGACTGGGTACACTGGACGGACTCGCCGAGAACTCCCAGATGGTATTATACCTCATGTCAGATGGCAGTTCTCTGGTGACACTGGTACAGAGTAGTCTGTTGACCCGAGATCGTCATAGAGTCTTGTGTGGTTCCCACTGTGCTTTAATTTCCATCTTACCACGTCCAAGAGGGCATGCAAAACGGTGGTTTTTGGGTACAGTCCCGAGTCACATGGAGGCAATGAGCGATAGGAGGGGATTCGTCTCTCCCGGTATAGGGGGTTGATGTTGCGCTGTGTTCGATTGGCTATAACAGGAAGTCCCTGGCCAGGGCTGCTCAGAGAATTGCTGGTAAGTGTTACCAGTAGTTTCTCGACCCGTTATGAGCCTCATATCGACACGACTTATCGAGCTATTGGGGTCTGACGTTTACCACCCCTAGGCGAGATATGCGACATATCAGACGATCAGACCGGACTGTACGGTAGTGTTACTGGTCGGATTCACTGGAGTGTGAGCGGGCTTGCTCGTCGATCTTCAGATCGCTCAATACCCGGGTGGCCGTTACGTTTAGCAGACCGCTTGCGGCTTATGGGTGTTTGATATGATCATCACCTGCTGCCGGCGTATTGACGAGTCTTTAGAGTCCTACACAGAGGTTTCCTGGCTCAAGCGAAACGAAATAGGAGCGCATATGAGATATGTGCGGGACCGAGAATAATACGTGTATGTGATACCGTATTACATTCTCGCGACGAATGTATCGGAAAGGTTGTATGCGATATAACCTAGTTATCGATTCAAGCTTTGATTCGATAAGCCGATACATTGAATACTAGTCGGTTGTGTGCGACATGACCGGATCATTGAATCAAGTGTTGATTTAATGATTTAATGCATAATTATATATTTGATATGTTACTTTGCACTAACTAGTATTGGTTCACTTTAAACGGATTTTCTCACTTGGATTGTGCACATTGTATATGTGATATATTTTTGTGCACTTGTATGTATCATGTTTGATGATGCATGCTAACTTGTGTTTTGTGTAAAGTTTAAACCATGGTTATGTAATGGTTAGGGTTTACATTTTCATATCTAATTATTTATTCATTTATTCATTTTGGAAAATGTAAAGCAAATGAGAAAATGGTGGCTTCTTTTGTTTTGTTCATGAAGCTTCATGAAGACTTTGACCAAGTTACCATTTTGTCTCATGCTTAACCCTAACCATCCCACTAACCATGATTTATTCTCTACACTTGACCATGGTTCAAGTTATGATAAGGATTATATTTCTTTTCTTTTTTAGATTATTCATATCATAACATTTCTTCTTCTTCTTCCTTGAACTCAAGAAGAAAAAGCTTTCTTCATCAATGGTGAATTGAGCAAACAAGTGAGAAATCCAATTCTAAAGTCTACCCACTTCCTATTTCTTCATCCTCTACCTCTTGCCAAGTAGTAGAGTGTGTTTCCTTCACAAGTTTTAGGGCTTGGTGAAGGTGGAGCTTGATTTAGCGATGCCTCGACGTAGATCATCTTCGGCATGGACATCGACGACCTAGCTCGCTTTTTCTCCGACGAAGCCGACTCTAGAGCCCGGATTTGATTTGGACAGCGGAGAGGACCTCGTTGCGGAGCTATGGAGGTGGAGCACCGGATCTACAAAGGTTGTATTTCCGTTAAACTTTTAGTTAAGTGTTAACTAGTTAGTTTTTCGCCTAGACATCTAGCCGACGATCCGTAGTTTAGGGTTTGTAGGCACCGTAGAATTTGAAATTGGCATGTTCGATGCCTTGTGAGACCTCTTGGGAGTGCCTAGGAACCCTACATCCCTTGCATGCGAGCTCTCTCCAAATCAGTCTTGGGAGACATCTCTTTGGAGAGAGTGAGTCCAGAGATCGTGGGTTGGTTCCCACGCTTAGATTCTTCCATACTAAACCTCTTTAGTATGGTGTCAATGTACCTAGATTATGACAATCCCAGTATCCATTTAGAACTATCTCTATAGATCATAATTCCCAAAATGCAGGAGGCATCACCAAGATCTTTCATTGAGAATCTTTGTGATAAGAAGAGCTTGACCGAGTACAGCATAGGAACATCATTTCCTATCAAGAGTATGTCATCCACATACAATACGAGGAAGACGACCTTACTCTCTGCAACCTTCTTGTAAATACAAGGTTCATCTACGTTCTTGATGAAGTCAAACTCTTTGACTACAACATCAAAACAGATGTTCCAACTCCACGATGCCTGCTTTAATCCGTAGATGGATTTGAGCTGCTTGCACACCTTTCCGCTGCTCCCACTGTCTACGAAGCCCTCTGGCTGAGTCATGTACACGCACTCTTCTAAATCACCATTTAGAAAGGCGGTCTTAACATCCATCTGCCAGATTTCATAGTCATGGTATGCAGCAATGGCAAGTAGGATCCGGATGGACTTAAGCATAGCCACTGGAGAAAAGGTTTCGTCATAATCCACACCTGGTCGTTGACGAAAACCCTTTGCAACAAGTCTAGCTTTGAAAGTCTTAACTTTTCCATCTACACCAAGTTTCTTCTTAAAGATCCATTTGCTCCCAATGGGTTTTACCCCTTCAGGAGCAACTTTCAAAGTACATACTTTGTTGGTGTACATGGATTCGATCTCAGATCGCATTGCATCCAGCCATTTCACAGAGTCACCACTCGTGATGGCCTGCTCGAAAATAATCGGGTCATCATCTTCCATGATGCAATCCTCGCTCCCACCATCAACGAGAAAACCGTAGTATCTCTCAGGTGGATGAGAAACCCTACTAGATCGGCGGAGCGGCTGAGGTTTATCGGGAACTACTGAATCCTCTGGTTCTAATAAATCATCAGTCGTAGTTTGTGCTGCTGGAACTTCTTCCAGCTCTACCTCTTCGCTACTAATTTCTTTTACAAGAAATTCCTTTTCTAAAAAGGTGGCATATTGAGAAACAAACACCTTTTATTCCTCACCGTGGTAGAAGATATATCTATAGGAATCTTTTGGATATCCCACAAACTTACATAGACTTGATCTTGCTTCGAGCTTGTCCGGATTTTGCTTTTTAACATAGGCCGGACAACCCCATATCTTAACTCGTTTAAGAGATGGTCTCTTCCCATTCCAAATCTCATATGGAGTGGTAAACACTGATTTAGTTGGAACTCCATTCAATAGGTATGCGGATGTCTCCAGCGCATAACCCCAAAAGGAAATAGGTAACTCAGCGGTGCTCATCATAGAGCGCACCATATCTAATAGGGTACGATTCCTCTGCTCCGATACACCGTTGTGCTGTGGTGTATAGGGAGGAATAAGCTGAGAGAGAATCCCATTCTCTTTTAGATAATCCCGGAACTCATTGCTCAAGTATTCTCCTCCTCGATCAGATCGAAGGATTTTAATACTTTTACCCGTTTAGTTCTCTACTTCATTCTTATATTCTCTGAATTTCTCAAAAACTTCAGACTTATGTTTCATCAGGAACACATGTCCGTATCTTGAGAGATCGTCAGTGAATGTAATGAAGTATGAGGAACCGTTCCTGGCATGTGTAGACATGGGACCACATACATCACTATGTATCAGTCCCAAGAGTTCTGTAACTCTTTCTCCATGTCCACTAAACGGAGTTTTGGTCATCTTGTCTTTGAGACATGACTGACAAGTGTCATAAAATGAAAATTCGAACGGATTCAAATATCCATCCTTATGCAATTTGGCCAGTCGTGTCGCATTGATGTGACCAAGTCTACAATGCCATAAGAAAGATTCGTTCATTTCCGAACTCTTCATTTTGTGTGTGTTTTGTACATTAAGTACTGTAGTTTGGTTGAGAATGTACATGCCATTATTTAGCGATCCTGATCCTATCAACTTTTGATTCAGGAATATGTTCATAACATTATCCTGTACTACAAAATTATATCCTTCTTTATTCAATAAAGAAACTGATATAATATTGCATATCAGGGTCGGAATGTAATAGCACTCGTTCAGAACCAATGTATTACCATTTGGTAACACAAGGTGATATTCGCCAACTGCTTTGGTTGCAAGATCTGCACCATTCCCTACTCTTACGGAATGATCACCCATTCCCAGTTCTCTACCTTTACGTAGCCCACGTAACAAATTACATATGTGGAATCCCGATCCGGTATCTAATACCCAGGACGTAGAGTGAACTGAGAAACAGTTCTCAATAACTAACACACCTGAAGAAGATGCATCAATATGCTTATTCTTCGTTTGGGCGGTATGGGAATCCATAAATTCTACTATTTCCTTCTCAGTCTTATAACACTTATAAGAAAGAAGGGGACCAACGTTTCCCTGCTCAGTATAATAAGCGAGTTCAGTCAATACATCCATATTATTATCTTGATTAAGGCCTGACATGGTCGCTACCTGGAGAGAGAGAAGAAAACACTTTAGCGTGCGCTCTTGCAATATTAGATTGGTTATTATCTTATCTAATCAGGATAGCTCCCACTGTTTTAATCAAATCTTCCTTCAAACCCTAAAAGGTAAGATTAGCCGGGATTAATTACATCCTACAAGTTCGCCAATCTTTCAGCCAGATCAGTGCTGGTACTTTGAGAGAGGTTCCCCGTGCTTTCGCACGGACATAATTAAAATAAACCTCGTTTTCCCAGAGGCATAACCCCGTTAACACCTTTCTAGACATCTACTTGATCGGCTAATTGTCCTGTGTAAAATTCTCCCAGGAGTAACTCTTACTCACAGTGGGTATCGGGATCCATCTATCTCATAGAAGGTATGCAATCTCATTGCAAATTTCAACATTTGAAATTCCCGATAATACTTTTACCCCTAGTGACTTATGACCTTAACTATGGTCAACAAATCATAAGCACTAGTCATGTTCTACCCGTCATTTCTTGATTAATTTAGACCCACCCACATGACCCTTAACTTTGGTCAACAAAGTCATATGACTGTTCTAATTAATCGCATCATATGTTATATAGGAAAACATCACTCAGCTACCGTACACTGCGCCTTAACTATGGTCAACAAACGCAATACGAATACTAAGTACTCTATTTCCTAAAATGACGGAGGGTTACGCAGGTTTTTCAGAAAACCATGAGCGTAATGAACTTGATATCGTTGTAGAAACAAGCGATTTTGAAAAGGAGTGTTTTTGAGGCTTTCCTAGTTTCGCTAAAGAGGTCACTCCCGGTAAAGGGATCTCGGCTCTTTCCTCATCGGATAAGGTGCAGGATATTTCATAAATACCGCTGTGCAAAGCAAGAACTATATAAGCAATCAAAAACTAAACCGTGAGTTTGTAGCATCTACCAGTTTTGCTAAAGAGGTCACTCCCGGTGAAGGGATCTTGGCTCTTTCCTCAACGAATAAGGTGCAGGGTATATCATATATACCGCTGTGCAAAGCAAGACTGTAGTTACCCTTTTTATAAAGTTTTTGATTTTACAACATCTTTTAGATTTCTTTTCTTTTATTAATCTCATTAATAAATTCCATCAGTTATGCTTCCTAAGCATCACAGAAGAAACGAAAGCAGTAATATTTATATATCATCATATATATATTGTATAAGCATTCGTCTCAGGCAGTAATATGATCCCATCACAGAACATTGCAGCAAAAGATAACATATGAAATATTGGATATACTAGGACGTCCGTGTTTTATATCAAGCCTGTATAAAACACGGATTCCACGATCGCGATGAATAGCCAAACCCACATCCCTAGACCCCTGCGAGAGCGGCAAGCAACACTGCCAATTCTAGGGTTAAGAGACCCGGTCTCGACTCCTCGAGATGGCCTCCCACTGGACCCTAGAACCCGGTTACTTGTGCTCCCTTCCTTGGGTCTATCCTAATGCGGAAAAGTAAATAATATACAATGGTGATATCAACCTCAACCCGGAAGTGCCCCAATAAAAGAATATTACATACATATGAATTTTACATGAATGAAAATAAAAAAAAACCTCATCTCACATAAAACCCCCGGCTATTCAGAACACGACGATCCAATATAATATATCACAGCAACACATAATATCTCATATCATCAACGTAAGCAAGTATGCGTATCCCGATTGTCGTTGATGTATAGCAACGAAGCCGGCGATACACCACATACTACGCTTACGGTCACAGAAAAGAAAGTGTAAAACTACAACATTTGGAATCCACAATCACTTTAGACATCTTAAATCCGAAATATCACATACTTTGCATTTCATGCCTAACTATATGAATTCCATATATTGTATCACATTCTAGATAAATAGACAATATTAAACTTTCCGATCGAATAATCAAATACCCTAGATTTCCCAAATAGCTCAACACTTGAGCGGAGTTCAAAAATCCCAGAACATGTCACAGCCCCAATGAACCAGCCGTAGAAGGGTCAAACCAACGCCTCACATGTGGCAACGCTAAACTACCACAAACTCTAGGGTTCAGTGGCAGTTTTGACGGTCACATAATCGAGTTAAGGTTACGTTCTTCTAGAGGGTCCACAGATACGCTAGCATGATTTCCCGAAAGTTTTAAACAGAGGAAAAATCCAACACTTGAAAGTTTTCCGTCTTGGGAAAAATGAGTTATTGATATCCGTTCGAACCTTTTAACACGTTCTAAATTACCCGAAAAACTAAACGATCTTAAACTTTCCGATCAAATCTACGAATTCTTTAGATCTCCAGAAAACTCAACACTTGAGTAATATAAAAAATTCCCAAAAGCAGTAGTAACACCTATGGATGTACTGTTAAAGTACGATCCCTCACTCCTCATGTTCGGCCGCGGAACCGCCGCCAATTGCTTGGTTTGGCGGCGACTTAATGGAGTTAGGGTGTCGTACTTCACAGATATCCATATAATCACCTGCTTAATTTTCTGAGTATTTTTAATACGGAAAAAACCATCTTTTTAAAAAAATTCCAGAGAGGGGGTCCAAAATGATGTTTCGGAGTTCGATCGGACTTTTAACTTTGTCTACACGTCGCCTAATACTCTAGCATGGCTCTGATACCACTGTAGCGTTTCTAGGCACTGTCACAAGGGTCTATAAGGCATCAACCATGCCGAATTTAAAATTTTCAAGTGCCGAACAACCTAAAGTAAGGATCTTTGCTAGATAATTAGGGTTAACAAAACATGTAACCATCATTACATCTAAGAGAAAGGGATTACAACCTTTGTAGTCCATTCCTTCGCTTCATAAGCTCCGAGTAGTGGTCCTTTCGACGCGATCCATGAACTTCCGGACTCTAGAGAGGCTCCACAAGCCGAATGATCCATACTTGCTTGAAGTCTTCCTTTTCGAAGATGATCCACCTTGAAGAATCTTTAACCCAAATTTACACTTCACTAAACAACTTATTAGAGAAGTGAACACCCTAATCTAAGTGGCTAGAATAGATGAGGATGATGAAGTAGGAATTTAGCTCTCTTTTATTTTCAATTTCTCACACTAAATCATCACAAGCACAAAAGCTAGTAAGCTTTTCAAGGAGGAAGAAGATGATGAAACCTTTTGTGATGAATAATGAGTTATTGTTATGGTTACAAAACAACCTTGAGTTAAGAAATAAAGGGCTTAACTCATGTAGAGAATAAACCTAAGGTAAAGGGTTTGGGTTGGGTTAAGAAATATCTACAAAATATCAACACAAAAATATCTTAGCATAAAACAAAAGAAAGCTTCTTGAAGCTTCTTGAAAAAGCTAACCCAAATGCTAACCCAAATCAAACCCTAACTTGTTTAATCTCCACAAATCATGTTGTATTTGTAATTATAACTTGTTACAATATTATATATCACATATATAATATATTTTGCAACAAAAGAAAATAATACAATTAACATATATCGCATATATATCAATGTATTATCCGGTGAGAAAATGAATCAATAAAGCGAGCTTATATTAGTTAACGTAATGTAATATATCACATATATAATTATACATTAAATCATCGAATCATCACTTGATCCGACAATCCGGTTATATCGCATATAACCGACTAATATAACATGTACCGATTCATCGCATCAACACTTGATCCGATGACCCGGCTATATCACATATACCCGGCCGATATCATATATCGCGAGAATAGAATACGGTATCTCATATCGTATTAGTCTCGGTTCCGCACATATCACATATGTGCTCCTACTCCGTTTTGCCTGAGCTAAGAAACCTCTGTGTAGGACTCTAAAGAATCGTTAATGCGCCGGCAGTAGGTGATGATCATATCAAACACCCACAAGCTGCAAGCGGTCAGCTAAACGTAACAACCACCCAGGTATTGGGAGTTCAGAAGATCAACAAGTAAGCCTGTACATTCTCCTGTGAATCCAATCAGTAACACTACCGTAGGGTTCGGTCTCTTCGTCTGATATGTTGCGTATCTAGTCTAGGGGTGGTAAACGTCAGACCCCAGTAACCAATAAGTCGTGTCGATGTGAGGCTCATAACAGGTCGAGAACCTACTGATAACACTTACCAGTAGTACTCTATATCCGCCCAGGCCAGGGACTTCCAGTTATAGCCAATCGAACACAGCATAACATTAACTCCCTATACCGGGAGAGACGAATCCCCTCCTATCGCTCATTGCCTCCATGTGATTCGGGACTGTACCCAAAAGCCACCGTTTTGCATGCCCTCTTGGACATGGTATGATGGAAATCAAAGCACAGTGGGAATCACACAAGACTCTATGACGATCTCGGGTCTACAGACTAACCTGTACCAGTGTCACCAGAGAACTGCCATCTGACGTGAGGTATAATACCATCTGGGAGTTCTCGGCGAGTCCGTCCAGTGTACCCAGTCTCCACTGAGCACCCGTACACCATCTTTGATTTCAAACACCAATGGATATGGGATCATCC
Source organism: Agapanthus africanus (assembly GCA_030015575.1). Classification (NCBI taxonomy): domain Eukaryota; kingdom Viridiplantae; phylum Streptophyta; class Magnoliopsida; order Asparagales; family Amaryllidaceae; genus Agapanthus; species Agapanthus africanus. The sequence goes on from JASDDO010000029.1 coordinate 296,578,226, forward strand.
ATCACCCATCATATGGGTCAAGATGCGTATATGCTAGTCTACTCTGGTGTATCGATGCCCTGTCTCGATACACCCTCGACTAGGAACAATTATAGGATGTACTCATTGACTACCATGGCCCCACTAGTATGATCTTATCATAGTCCCAGTAGTCGAGTACATATCCTAAGGTCTTTATCAACATGTGAGAGCAAGAAAGTAAACTAATACAAGTCAACATGTTAAGACAAAGTGAAACCAAATAGCATACTATTATGTCGAGCAAGAAAGTCCTTTTTATATATATCCATGCATCCACTATAATATACATCATATGTACAATAATGGCCTCTAGGGCATATACATAACTAACAATACGGGCTCCCGCTTCAAACCGAAGCAACTCAGACATGAAGTTTGCCAGCCGACATGTCCAAGATGAAGTAGAGATAGTGTTTGATTACTTTGTCTCAATCACCCTAGGATTCTCAACACATGAGAGAGATGGGGTGGAGGTAAAAGAGTTGCCAAGAAGTGAAGAAAATTGTGAGAACAAAAGGAAATGAGCTTGCTTTTCATTTGTGTGAGTGTTGTGATGTTTTATGTGAGATAAACCCAAGGAATTCTCCTCTCCATTCCAGCTGCCCCCCGTTTTTTAAAAAATCACAACACACACCAAAATATCTAGCACTAAACCATGAGTCACCAAGTGTGACCATGCCTCATTTAATGCACAATGACAAAAACAAATGATCACAATGTTCTCACTTAACAAAACATTTAAAACTAAATGTTTTAATCCAAATGAAATGGAAACCATAAAGTAAACTCGTAACGGATAACGAGAATACCCCTCATCCGTATATACATACTATAAGTCGGTAGCGCCCCGGCCGTCAATCCGAGGCTAAATGCGGAATAAAAACATTTACAAAACTGACGCTAATGTAAACCTAAAACCCGGATCGTTCCATTAACCGTAAACTAGAAAACTGTAAAAGAGTTTGGAGAGATTATACCGATCGATCCGTGTCCTTCGGTCTTCAATCTCTGCGCCAAGCTCCTCGCGGCTGCCTTGAAGTTCGCTCTCCGATCTCGCTCGTCGAAGTGGCTCCACGTCAAGGAATCTTTATACGGGCTCCCGCTTCAAACCGAACCAACTCGGACATGAACTTTGCTAGCCGACATGTCCAAGATGAAGTAGAGATAGTGTGTGAATACTTTGTCTCAAGACACCCAATGAATTGGGTGAAGTAAATGAAGTTGCCTTGGAATGGAAAATGTGAGCAATGAATTTTGCTTGGAAGAAAATCAAGTTGGCTTGAAAAAATGGCTCGGCCACACTTGAACTGCTCTAGGGATTTTTAAGAATGAAGTGATAAGGTATATATCAATTAATCCCTCACCCAAATTCTCACAGCCACCTCACCAAAATATATCCTTCACAATTACAAGAAGCAATAAATGCACTAGCCACCTCACTCAAAAACCCATGCCTTCCATGCCCAATAAATGCAAGCACCAATGACTCACCAAAACAAAAGCCCAAGTCAAAATAATGCCCACTGCCCAAGCCACTGCTCATGAAATTGCTAAGCAAGCAAATGAATGAAATATGGCCAAAAAAGAAAAAGCAATTTGGCCAAAATCAAAGAAGGAATTTGGCCAAAATCAAAGCTCACAAATTTCCATTAATTAAATATTAAACCAAATGTTTAATCAAGTGAAAGAAAAATGGGAACTTCAAAAGTAATCCCGTAACGAATTACAAGATTTTCCCTTATCCGTATATACATACCCGCATCCGTATTTCGACTGAATACGAATGCAACGACACTAAAATATTCCAATACAATATAATACTAGGATCCGGCTTAAAACAAAGCCCACTAGTATTATCCGTCCGATTAATGACACTGCACAAGTGCACGTGTATGTTCGAACCCTGCCATAAAACCATATGGCCTCTACAACGTTTCGCCCGAACTTGGAAAACTGTCTGTGGGTGACTCTAAAAACTCGTCAATACGCTGGGAGTGGGTTTAACCACAAACACGTCAGTGGTACTAGCTGTACGTAACGGCTGCCCAGGTATTGAGCAAAAGGGAGGCCGATGAGCGAACTCATCCTAAATCCCTACTGAGCCTGTCAGTGACAATATCCGTACAGTCTGGTCCGTTCTTCTAAGAGTAGCGCATATCGAGTCTAGGGTGGTGGAAAAAGTCAGACCTCTAATAATGCGATAATTCGTGTCGGTATGTAACCGATCAACACCTGAGAAACTATCAATCCTGGATCGGTAATTCTCGTATACCCCGGCCGAGGATTTCTGGTGATGGCCACCGGTGCACTGCGCGACATCAACCCCCAATACCGGGAGAGATGAATCCCCAACGATCTGATCACTGCCTCCATGTGGCTCGGTACTGTACCCAACTAAAACCTATTTCCATGACTCCTTTGAGCCGTGATAGGGTAGTAATCAAAGCACAGTAGGAACTCACACGAGACAAATGATGATCTCAGGTCGACAAACTAACCTGTACACATGTCACCAGGGAACTGCTATCTGACAATAGGTATAATACCAACTAGCATGTTCCCGGTGAGTCCGAACAGTGTACTCATAACCCAATGAGCACCTATATACCATCTTAGGTGAACAACTAACACCAATGGCTTGTGAGACCGGCCACCGCCCCTCGTCAGGGTCTAGATAAGTATACACCAGTCAACACTGGAGCATCGATGCCCGGTCTCGATACTTCCATGACTAGGGACATTTAAGAATGTGCTTATAGACCCCCAGCTCCCACGTATATGATCGCCATCATAATGCTGGTAGTCAAGCAAGAATCCTATGGGCTCTATCAACATATATGATGATAAAGACAAACCAGATAGCATACTATCATCTCGAGTAAGACTGTTCTATCGGTATAGGTCCTCCTTCAATTATCATAATCACCTGCCTGCGACTACAATAATTGCCTTGAGAGCGCTATAGCCAACAATCTCCACTTGCATTTAAGGCAAATTATTGCGATGTCACATACTCACAGCTCGTATGATACCGAACACCCAACTTCTTTACTAATCAGTCTCGCAAAGCCGGTTTGCGAAACTATTGCTTTCGAGAAATAGCCTTAGTGAGTGGATCTGCTCCAGTGTTTCTTTCTGTATCTCTCTATATCTCAACTTCGCGGAGAAAGCTATCTCCCAAAATGAGCAATACCTGTCTTAGAATGTGTCTGGATATCTGATGGGACCCAGTTCACAAAAGAACTCCAAATCCTGCAAACTTCTTAGACTGTATCGTCTACCGAACTCAATCAGTATACTGCGCCATGCCCTCCTCAGTATCCGCTTGGACCAGCTGTCCAACATACTATCCCACAGAAGAGGGAAAAACTATAACTCCAACAACTACTCTGTCATCCAGGTCACCTTGGAAGCCTGAAATGATAACTGTCTCCCGAAGGAGGCCGTCGTTATCATATCCCTAGAACATCTACTTATGTTCTAAAACTGCTTCCGAACGTTTCTCCAGGATTGGATTAATATCAACTTATTGCAGCTAGTGCAAAAACAACATCTAGTGTGGTGCTTGACATCTCATGATTGACTCAATTGCCTAAGCAAGTGATATGCCAATCATGCACATCCCTCTCCCCTTTAGTCTGTAAGACACCTTCAGAGAGAGTGACTCCATCACCTGTAGGTACACCACCATGCCAGGAGTCATCCAGTCTCAATATCTTTAGAATACTGTCTAAGTACCCAGGTTGGGAAATTACCCAAATCTAGATCTAAAAACATAGATCTAGTAACCAGAATGCTTGATATTTTATCCATATCCTATATGGCGAAAACACCGTGTGACAACCACAGTATAACCGATCGTAGTATAGGAATTTCACTTCCTACTATGTGTATGTCATCCAAATACCAGGACATCACACCCTACTATCTTCTTAACAGATCCATCCCCTATTCTGATGAAGTCAAAATCTATGACTGTCACATAAAAAATAGATGATCTATCTCCGCTATATCTGCTTTAGTCTATAAATAGACATAGTTACTTGTCCACTATGCTTCCGCTGCTCCTACTGACCACAACAACCCTCTGGTAGAGTCATATACACGTACACTTCTAAAGCTAGTTTAGAACGACGCTATACTCATCCTCCTTCCGGGTCTCATAGTCTGGAACAGCAGTAGTGTCAAGTCTGGGTAAACAAGAACCTCCCTGTCACCGTCTTTGAGAATACCGAAGTACCTCTCGGGCGCCTGAGGTTACCCACCATATCTGTGGAGTGGCTAATGGAATGTCAAACCTGATTGAATGTTTAGGTTCTATTAAATTTTCAGTAATCGTTTGTGGTTCTGGAATCACTTCCAGTTCTACCATACTCCCACTACTGTTTTCTGAAAAAGTCAATTTTACTAAAACTATGGCGAGTCAAAACTATTGATCTTTCAGATGGTAGAAAATTACCCCTCGTCATAGCCTGGGATAACCCACAAACTGCCAATACATAAACGTGCCTTGAGTTATCCAGAATCTGGTTTTAAGCATAAGCCGGACAACTCCCCGTACCTTAACATCGTTAAGATATGAACCATTATATATACAATATAGAACAGAGGCACTGATTTAATTGGAACCAGATTCAAATCATGCAGCAGTCTCCAGTGCATGTCAACTAAATGGAGAGAGGCCGATCAGCATTACTCAACTTAGGAGTGCATCCAGTTATGAGTAACCTGAAAGAGAAGCAAGTTCTCATAAACCATTACTATCAAATGAATACCAACCACAAGTATCTACATCTTCGATCACCTTGAAGAATCCTGATACTTGCAACACATGGTTCTCTACTTTATTCTTGTACCTACAACTTCTTAAACTTGGACCTTGTATTTCTACGAAACACTTGTCTAAAACTTGAGAAGTCACAAGTAAACAGAATACAGTACGAGGACCAACCCCTTTGTCCTAATGGACACTGGACAACATACAATACTTTGTATAAGTCCCCTGAGTTGAATAACTCAAACCCTGTGCGTCGTAGGTTGAAAACTGTACCCAGGCGATTTCCTCAAATATCACCAATTACAACGAATTCCGATATAATGAGGATGATCACCTAATTCCCAATAACTTACTCCCACTCATCATCTATAAAACCATACAGATGTGAGAATCATACCTGGTAAATACATACTCTGGAGTAAGGGTCTAATTGGGAAATCAGTTTTCAATTAATAATGCACAGTGAAATTAAAACATGAAAATGTTTCAAAGGGGTATCCGGGTATTCCTAGTAATGCCTCTTCCATTATCAGATTCATGACTGTAACCATATATTTCGTTGCCATCTCTCCAAATCCCTTTATTTGTTTTTACTGATTACCTTCTGTACACCCCCTTAATCTAAAATGGTTTTTTTTCCTTCCCTACCGTTCGGCACCAGCCTATGATTTGGAAGAAGACTATCTAATAAGCATAATAGGTGCACTCTCCTAATCCTAGGAGTACTCTCAACCTGAGAGAAGATAAATATAAAAGACAACTGAATAAACCTTATTCCTATTTCTCCTGAATCAGAATCCATCCTTGAAAAAGTTCCTTCGAGTTCGTATATAACCATACGATGGATTTATCCAATGGAATTAGATGTTCGTAGTGATACGGGGTGTTCTGGAGAAATACAAAGGTGAAGTAGGAGCGGCGATGAAATACGTGGTTTAGTTGTGAATGTTAACAGTCGCAATTTACTTTGCACTCTTTCTGATCCCTTTATATGTTTACTTATTACCTTCTGTACACCACACTTAGGCTATTGGTTTTCTTCATTCCCTACCTTTCGGCACCTGCCTATGGTTTGGAAGAAGACTATCCAATAAGCGTAATAGATGTACTGTCTCCTATTCCAAGGAGCCCTCACAACCTGAGAGAAGGTAAAAGGAAAAGACAACTGAATAGTCCTATTCATTTTCTCTAGAACCAGAATCCATCCTCGAATCTGGAACAAGTTCCTTCGAGTTCGTATATAACCATACGATGGATTTATCCAATGGAAGTAGATATTCGTAGTGATATGGGGTGTTCTGGAGAAATGCAAAGGGTAAAAGAAGGAGTGACAATAATGTATGCAACTCAGACAATCCAAAAGCCAGAGTTTTAAGAAATTTTGGTTAACTTGTTCACTGAGTCATAGTCTAGGGTTGGGCCATGGTCGCTGTCAAAGAGAGAGAGAGAAAAGAAACACTCAGCGTGCACTCTAACCTAGATCAGAATGGTTAATCACTTTATCTAATCCGGATAGCTCCCACTGTTTCCTCGAATTCTCCTCCAAACCCAAAAGGAGAATTAGTCAGAATTACCCGAGGAGTAATCCTACTCATCAGTGGGAATCGGGATCCAACTATCATCGCATGATAAATTGATGGAAGCCACTCAAGTTATCACACTCCAGAAGGTATGCACATGCCTAGCTAGTTTCCTGTATGTTTGAAACTCCCGATATGATTTTTTTTTCCCATGCTCTTATGATCTTGACGAAAGCCAACAAATCATAAGTCACATGTCAAGTTCTATCCGTCATTGTCCAGGTTAATTTGAACCCACCCGTACATACCCTTGACGTAGGCCAACAAAGTAGTATGACTGTCCCAAACCAACGCATCTATCTATGCAAAAGAAAAGTAACAAATAGCTACCATACACTATGCTTTGACGTAGGCCAACAAACATAGCATGAATACTAAGTGCTACCCGTCTGAAATGACGGAGGGCTACGAATGGTTTTTGGCGAAAAACCTTTAACATAATGAACTTGATATCGTTGAAGGAACCTGATAGCTTTTATAAATATATAGTTGCGAAAACCTTTGCTAAAGAGGTCACTCCCGGTGAAGGGATCTCGGCTCTTTCCTCGTCGAATGAGGTGCAGGATATTCCAAACTGAATACCACGATGCAAAGCATAAAGTAATCGACTATAGTGAAGTTATTACCCTGACGCAAACTTCTGTCCAAGGGGTCACTCCCGATGAAGGGATCTCGGCCCTTGCCTCGTCAAATGAGGTGCTGGATATTCATAACCGAATACCTCTGTGCAAAACAAAAGAAAACGTCCTTGTAATAACATCTTTTTGAAAATTGTTCCAACAACATCGAATAGGTTTGTTTTCCTTGCATTGATCAGAATCAATGCAGTCCCATCAATTAATCACACCAGAAAAGAACGAAAATAAAATGTATGTATATTCCATCCGCATTCGCCACTGGATCCCGTCATCACCCGTTAGGTTACTTAACTAACGACAGAGCGGGGACTGCACTAGCGCGGGTGTAAAACATATACAACATCTACTAGTATATATATATATATATCAATATATAATAATTGCTCCAGGCGTGATAAATGCAACATCACAAAAAAGTAATAAGCATCACAGAACAATACAGATAATCTGTGAGCCCCGGGTTTCCTTTGAGCCGCAACTAAAAACCCGACGTTCCCCTGGTCGTGTGGATAGCCTGTGCAATGAAAACCTAGACCCCTACGAGTGCGGCAAGTTACCCGCCAAAACCTGAAGCGAGGCAGCCCCCTTCAACAAAGTGAATGGACCACCCAGCACTTCACGGAATCCGGTAACTTGAGCACCCCTCCTTGTACCCCCTATGAGTACAGCGAATAGCCCGCCAATTCTAGAGTGAAGCCCCCTCCGTGTCAAAGCCATGAGATGCGGTCTCGTTGCCCTCTAGAACTCGGCTATCTGTGCACTCCACCACGAGGTAATCCTAGTACAGAAAAGAAAATATGTACAACGGGTATATCGACCTCAACCCGGTCGTGCCCCAAAAGAATAATATACAAACAGGCAGTGACGACAGTCCACATGTCGGACGGTCGCCCCGCGATATCAAATGTACAAATATATCCAAACTACACTACCATTGCACGCAAGCTATCCACCACGACAAATCCGCAATATCGCAGCACAACACAGAATATCAACGTGAATGTCACGTTCGCAAACCCGTCTAAAAGGACATATAGCAATTAGAAAAGATTTACTGCTCGAATGACATTCACGGTCGCAGATAGTAATGTAAGTACTGTAAACTAACGTATTTAAAATTTCGATCGACAAAACTTTCCGAAGTGGGCCCCAAGTACTAATCCAGTACTCAAACAAATCTGGGCCCAAACAAAACATCTCAGAAACCACATTTTCATATACCTGACACCCAGAAGAAAAATGAAGCGCCGAGTCCACAATTCCACCGTGCAACCGCGGTGAACATGCCTGTTCTGCCGCGGTTCCGCGGCGTGATGGTGAGATCGTGCTTTCAAATTTCTTCAGGGGTCTTAGAAAAGCCTGCACGATGTTCTGACATACTGAAAAACTATTTTTCAACGACTTTAAAAAATCGGCAGAAACTTGAAATATTGGAAATGCAGTTTTGAAAATTCCATCGATCGATGTTTTAAACACATTAGAATAAGCTAGTAAATGGTTAATAGTTTGGCTCTGATACCATGTAAGTCTACGGTAGCGCTCCGGCCGTCAATCCGAGGCCAAATGCGGAATAAAAACTTTTACAAAACGAACGCAAACGTAAACCTAAAACCCAGATCGTTCCATTAACCGTAAACTAGAAAACTGTAAAAGAGTTTGGAAAGATTATACCGATCGATCTGTGTCCTTCGGTCTTCAATCTCTGCACCAAGCTCCTCGCGGCTGCCCTCGAAGTTCTCTCTCCGATCTCGCTCGTCGAAGTGGCTCCACGTCAAGGAATCTTTATACGGGATTCCGCTTCAAACCGAAGCAACTCAGACATGAAGTTTGCTAGCCGACATGTCCAAAATGAAGTAGAGATAGTGTGTGAATACTTTGTCTCAAGACATCCAATGAATTGGGTGAAGGTAAATGAAGTTGCCTTGGAATAGAAAATGTGAGCAATGAATTTTGCTTGGAAGAAAATCAAGTTGGCTTGAAAAAATGGCTCGTCCATATTATGCACGGCCACACTTGAACTTCTCTGGGGATTTTTAAGAATGAAGTGATAAGGTATATATCAATTAGTCCCTCACCCAAATTCTCACAGCCACCTCACCAAAAAATATCCTTCACAATTACAAGAAGCAATAAATGCACTAGCCACTTCACTCAAAAACCCATGCCTCCCATGCCCAATAAATGCAAGCACCAATGACTCACCAAAACAAAAGCCCAAGTCAAAATAATGCCCACTGCCCAAGCCACTGCTCACGAAATTGCTAAGCAAGCAAATGAATGAAATATGGCCAAAAAAGAAAAAGGAATTGGCCAAAATCAAAGAAGGAATTTGGCCAAAATCAAAGCTCACAAATTTCCATTAATTAAATATTAAACCAAATGTTTAATCAAGTGAAAGAAAAATGGCAATTTCAAAAGTAATTCCGTAACGAATTACAAGATTACCCCTTATCCGTATATACATACCCGCATCCGTATTTCGACCGAATACGAATGCAACGAGACTAAAATATTCCAACACAATATAATACTAGGATGCGGCTTAAAACAAAGCCCACTAGTATTATCCGTCCGATTAATGACACTGCACAAGTGCACGTGTATGTTCGAACCCTGCCATAAAACCATATGGCCTCTACAACGTTTCGTCCGAACTTGAAAAACTGTCTGTGGGGGACTCTAAAGACTCGTCAATACGCTGGGAGTGGGTTTAACCACAAGCACGTCAGTGGTACAAGCTGTACGTAACGGCTGCCCAGGTATTGAGCAAAAGGGAGGCCGATGAGGGAACTCATCCTGAAACCCTACTGATCCTGTCAGTGACAATATCCGTACAGTCCGGTCTGTTCGTCTAAGAGTATCGCATATTGAGTTTAGGGGGTGAAAAAAGTCAGACCCCTAATAACGCGATAATTCGTGTCGGTATGTAACCCATCACCACCTGAGAAACTATCGATCCTGGATCGGTAATTCTCACATACCCCGGCCGAGGATTTCTGGTGATGGCCACCCGTGCACTGCACAACATCAACCCCCAATACCGGGAGAGTCGAATCCCCAACGATCTGCTCACTGCCTCCATGTGGCTCGGGACTGTACCCAACTTAAACCTGTTTGCACGACTCCTTTGAGCCGTGATAGGGTAGTAATCAAAGCACAGTGGGAACTCACACGAGACAAATGACGATCTCAGGTCGACAAACTAACCTGTACACATGTCACCAGGGAACTGCTATCTGACAATAGGTATAATACTAACTAGCATGTTCCCGGCGAGTCCGTCCAGTGTACTCATAACCCAATGAGCACCTGTATACTATGTTAGGTGAACAACTAACACCAATGGCTTGTGAGACCGGCCACCGCCCCTCGTCAGGGTCTAGATAAGTATACACTAGTCTACACTGGAGTATCGATGCCTGGTCTCAATACTTCCATGACTAGGGACATTTAAGGATGTGCTTATAGACCCCCAGCTCCCACGTATATGATCGTCATCATAATACTGGTAGTCAAGCAAAAATCCTATGGGCTCTATCAACATATATGATGATAAAGACAAATCAGATAGCATACTATCATCTCGAGTAAGACAGTTCTATCGGTATAGGTCCTCCCTCAATCGTCATAATCACCTGCCTGCGACTACGATAATTTCTTTGAGGGCACTATAGCCAACACATACCCGCATCCGTATTCCGACTGAATACGAACACTACAAGACGAAAATAATCCAACCAATCTAATACTAGGATCCGGCTTAAACCAAAGCCCACTAGTATGATTCGTCCGATCATGATCCGTGCATGAATGCACGTATATGATCGAACCCTGCCATAATACCATACGGCCTCTACAACGTTTTGCTCGAACTTGGGAAACTTTCTGTGGAGGACTCTAAAGACTCGAAAATACGCTGGCGGTGGGTTTAACCATAAGCACGTCAGTGGTACTAGCTGTACGTAACGACTGCCCATGTATTGAGCAAAAGGGAGGCCGATGAGAGAACTCATCCTGAAACCCTACTGAGCCTGTCAGTGACAATATCCGTACAGTCCGGTCCGTTCGTCTATGAGTATCGCATATCGGGCCTAGGGGCTGGTAAACGTCAGACCCCTAATAGCGGTATAAGTCGTGTCGGAGTGTAGCCCAGAACACCCTGAGATACTACTGGAATACCTACCAGTAAATCTCGCTTGACCTAGCCAGGGACTTTATGTAATGGCTCTCCAGATACAGCACGATCTCACCCCCAATACCGGGAGAGACGAATCCCCTGCCGATCCGCTCACTGCCTCCATGTGGCTCAGGACTGTACCCAACTAAAACCTGTTTGCACGACTCCTTTGAGCCATGGTAGGGTAGTAGTCAAAGCACAGTGGGAACTCACACGAGACAAATGACGATCTCAGGTCGATAGACTAACCTGTACACATGTCACCAGGGAACTGCTATCTGACGTCAGGTATAATACCAATTAGCATGTTCCCAGCGAGTCCTGTCCGGTGTACTCATAACCCAATAAGCACATGTATACAATCTTAGGTGAACCAACAGACACTAATGGCTTGTGAGACCAGCCATTTCCCCTCGTCGGGGTCTCGATCCGTATACACTAGTCTACTCATGGAGTATCAATGCCCAGTCTCGAAACTCCCACGACTAGGGACACTTTAAGGATGTGCTTATAGACTATCCAACTCTCACATATATGATCGCCATCATACTGCTGGTAGTCAAGCAAGAATCCTAAGGGCTCTATCAACGTGTAATAGTGATCTGTAATGTCACCTAAAGCATGTACACGATGATAAAGACAAACCAGATAGCATACTATCATCTCGAGTAAGACTGTCCTACCGGTATAGGTCCTCCCTCAATCATTGCAATCACGTGCCTGCGATCCAATAATTGACTTTAAGGGCACTATATCCAACAATCTCCCACTTGCACTTAAGGCTAATTATTGCGATGTCGCATACTCACAGCCCATGTGATACCGAACGCCCAACTCCTCTACTAATCAGTTTCACAAATCTCGTTTGCGAAACTATTGCTTTCGAGAAATAGCTTCAGTGAGTGGATCCGCTCTGATGTTTCTTTCTATGTTTCTCTTTATCTCAAGTTCACGGAGAAAGCCATCTCCCGAATTGAGTAATACCTGTCTTAGAATATGTCTGGATATCTGATGGGACCCCAGCTCATAAATGAACTCTAAATCCAGCAAACTTCTTAGACTGTATCGTCAACTGAATTTAATTAGTATCCTGCGTCATGCCTCCCACAGTATCCGCTTGGACCATTTGTCCAAACTACTGCCCCTCATCAGAGGGAAAACTATAACTCTGACAGTCATTCTGTCATCCAGGTCACCTTAGAAGCCTGAAATGATAACCGTCTCCCGAAGGAGGCTGTCGTTATCATATCCCTAGAACATCCACTTATGTTCTAAAACTGCTTCCAAACGTTTCTCCAGGATTGGATTAATATCAACTTATTTCATCTAGTGCAAAAACAATATCTGGTGTGGTACTTGACATCTCATGATTGACTCAATTGCCTAAGCAAGTGATATACCAATCATGCACATCCCTCTCCCCTTTAGTCTGTAAGACACCTTTAAAGAAGGTGACTCCATCACCTGCAGGTACACCACCATGCCAGGAGTCGTCCATTCTAAATATCTTTAGAATACTGTCAAAGTATCCAGATTGGGAAACTACCCAAATCTAGATGTAAAACCATAGATCTAGTAACCAGAATGCCTGATATAATATCCATATCCTATGTGGAGAAACCACTGTGTGACAACCACAGTATAACCGATCGTAGTATAGGAATTTCACTTCCTACTATGTATATGTCATCCAAATACCAGGACATCACACCCTACTACCTTCATAACAGATCCATCCCCTATTCTGATAAAGTCAAAGCCCATGATTGTCACATCAAAAATAGATGATCTTTCTCCGCTATATCTGCTTTAGTCTATAAATGTAGGGTTACTAGGACTGTCACAAGGGTCTATAAGGCATCAACCATGCCGTATTTAAAATTTTCAAGTGCCGAACAACCTAAAGCGAGGATCTTTGCTAGATAATTAGGGTTAACAAAGCATGTAAACATCTTTACATCTAAGAGAAAGGGATTACAACCTTTGTAGTCCGTTCCTTCGCTTCATAAGCTCCGAGTAGTAGTCCCTTCACCGCGATCCATGAACTTCCGGACTCTAAAGAGGCTCCACAAGCCGAATGATCCATACTTGCTTGAAGTTTTCCTTTTCGAAGATGATCTACCTTGAAGAATCTTTAACCCAAGCTTACACTTCACTAAACAACTTATTAGAGAAGTGAACACCCTAATCTAAGTGTCTAGAATAGACGAGGATGATGGAGTAGGAATTTAGCTCTTTTATTTTCAATTTCTCACTTTAATTCATCACTTTACAAAAAGCTAGCAAGCTTTTTAAGGAGGAGGAAGAAGAAGAAGTCTTTTGTGATGAATAATGAAATTATTGTTATTGTTACAAAATAACCTTGAGTTAATAATATCAAGACTTTAACTCATGTAGAGAATGAACTATAGTTAAGGGTTTGGGTTGGGTTAAATAATATCTACACAAAATATCAAAGGAAAATATTTAAGCTTAAAACAAAACATAGCTTCTAGAAACTTCATGAAAAAGCTAACCCAAATGCTAACCAAAATCAAACCCTAACTTGTTTAATCTCCACAAATCATGTTGTATTTGTAACCCTAACTTGTTACAATATTATATATCACATATATAATATATTTTTGTAATAAAGGAAAATAATACAATTAACATATATCGCATATATATCAATGTATTATCCGGTGAGAAAATGAATCAATAAAGCGAGCTTATATTAGTTAACGTAATGTAATATATCACATATATAATTATACATTAAATCATCGAATCATCACTTGATCCGACAATCCGGCTATATCGCATTTAACCGACTCATATAACATGTACCGATTCATCGAATCAACACTTGATCCGATGACCCGGCTATATCACATATACCCGGCCGATACCATATATCGCGAGAATAGAATATGGTATCTTATATCGTATTAGTCTCGGTCCCGTACATATCACATATGTGCTCCTACTCCGTTTTTCCTGAGCCAAGAAACCTCTGTGTAGGACTCTAAAGAATCGTCAATACGCCGGCAGTGGGTGATGATCATATCAAATACTTACAAGCTGCAAGCGGTCAGCTAAACGTAACAGCCACCCAGGTTTTGAGCGATCAGAAGATCAACAAGCAAGCCTGTACATTCTCCTGTGAATCCAATCAGTAACACTACAGTAGGGTCCGGTCTCTTCGTCTGATATGTTGCATATCTAGTCTAGGGGTGGTAAACGTCAGACCCCAGTAAACGATAAGTCGTGTCGATGTGAGGCTCATAACAGGTCGAGAACCTACTGATAACACTTACCAGTAGTACTCTATATCCGCCCTGGACAGGGACTTCCAGTTATAGCCAATCGAACACAGCACAACATCAACTCCCTATACCGGGAGAGACGAATCCCCTCCTATCGCTCATTGCCTCCATGTGATTCAGGACTGTACCCAAAAGCTACCATTTTGCACGCCCTCTTGGACGTGGTATGATGGAAATCAAAGCACGGTGGGAATCACACAAGACTCTATGACGATCTCGGGTCTACAGACTAACCTGTACCAGTGTCACCAGAGAACTGCCATCTGACGTGAGGTATAATACCATCTGGGAGTTCTCGGCGAGTCCGTCCAGTGTACCCAGTCTCCACTGAGCACCCGTACACCATCTTTGATGTCAAACACCGATGGATATGGGATCATCCATCGCCCATCATATGGGTCAAGATGCGTATACGCTAGTCTACTCTGGTGTATCGATGCCCTGTCTCGATACACCCTCGACTAGGAACAGTTATAGGATATACTCGTTGACTACCCTGGCCCCACTAGTATGATCTCATCATAGTCCCAGTAGTCGAGTACATATCCTAAGGGCTTTATCAACATGTGAGAGCAAGACAGTAAACTAATACAAGTCAACATGTTAAGACAAAGTGAAACCAAACAGCATACTATCATTTCGAGCAAGAAAGTCCTCTCTATATATATCCAAGCATCCACTATAATATACATCATATGTACAACAATGGCCTCTAGGGCATATATATAACTAACAATAAACAGACACAAGCTACTTGTCCACTATGCTTCCGCTGCTCCCACTGACTACAACAACCCTCCGGCAGAGTCATATATACGTACACTTCTAAAGCTAGTTTAGAATGATACTATACTCATTCTCCTGCCGGGTCTCATAGTCTAGAACTGCAGTAATGGCAAGTCTGGGTAAACAAGAACCTCCCTGTCACCGTCCTTAAGGATACCGGAGTACCTCTCGGGTACCTGAGATTACCCACCATATCTGCGGAGTGGCTAATGGAATGTCAATCCAGATTGAATCTTTAGGTTCTATCAAATTTTCAGTAATCGTTTGTAGTTCTGGAATCACTTCCAGTTCTACCATACTTCCACTACTGTTTTCTAAAAAAGTCCATTTTACTAAAACTATGGCGAGTCAAGAACAATATCACTATTGATCTTCTAGATGGTAGAAAGTTAACCCTCGTCATAGCCCGGGTTAACCCACAAACTGCCATTACAGAAACGTGCCTTGAGTTTTCCAGAGTCTGGTTTTAAGCATAAGCCGAACAACTCCATATACCTTAACATTGTTAAGATATTAACCGTTCTATATCCAATATAGAAACATAGGCACTGATTTAATTGGAACCAGATTCAAATCATGTAGCTGTCTCCAGTGCATGTCAACTAAATAGAGAGAGGCCGATCAGCATTACTCAACTTAGGAGTTCATCCAATTATGAGTAACCTGAAAGAGAAGCAAGTTCTCAAAACCATTACTATCAACTGAATATCTCACACAAGTATCTACATCTTCGATCACCTTGAAGAATCCCGATACTTGCGACACGTGGTTCTCTACTTTACTCTTATACCTATAACTTCTCAAAACTTTTTAGAAGGGGACACCTCATAATTAGATATTTATTTTGTGAAAATAAATAAATGAGGTGGAATTTGGAGAAATGTCAAAGTATGGATGAAGGAATGGCTTATATGATTTTTTATTCATTTGGAGTTACTATTGAAGCATGGTGCATTATTTTATTGCATGCTTTAATTATTTTCATTTGAGCCATATCATTTTTCCATGCTTGATTTTTTCATTCATCACTCTCACATTCTCTCTCCTCATTATCTTTTTCTTCCTCCTCTTTGCTTTACCCTTCACATGAGTTGTGAATCAAAAGCTTAGAACTAAAAGATAATCCACTACTTGATCTCTACTTCATCTAAGTGATCATTTCTTGATCTATTAGTTAACTCTTGAGAAGAGTTTGAAGCTTATTCCATAGCTCTCGGGTGGATCATCTATGTCTTGAGGTGGCAGGAGATCGAGGACATCACAAGCATCCAAAGAGCCTAGGAGTTGCATCCAAAAAGAAGACCCGAAGGACCGGTTCATTAGGTATAACCCTTTCATAGTAGTTAAGAACTCTAGATAGGGTTTGCTAGTTAAGGTTTAAGCACATGATCTTGGTTTTATGTGGGTGTTGCATGCAAGAAATTTTTCGTTTGCCACTTCCGCCTCCTCACAAGTGTTGTGAGGGTGTGCAACATCCACAAACATGGTATCAGAGCCTCTATTAAACCTTAAATAGCTTGTAGCGACGTTAGAAATTCGTCGTTTTTTGTCGCGCAAAAACTGTCGTAAAAACAGTTTCCAAAATCATAGTTTTGAGTTGTTTGCACACCCCATGGGCTCACGATTTGAACCGAGAAGCTGTGGGGTGGAGCGTGCACACCCCGGGGGGACCAAAGGCTGGACCCACACCCCAAGACCACCACAAGGTGGCCTTAGGGGTGGGTGACCCGAGAGCACCCTATATGGGTGCTCTCGGGTCTGCCTTCCCCTAGGGGCCACCTCAAGGTGGCCCCTAAGGGTGGGTACCACCTGAGGCCCCCTATTGGATATTATATTTTGTGATCTTCGCCGTCGTGAAGATTCGGGCGTGTTTCGAGTTCGTTTCGACTCCCGGATTGGCTTAAAACAATCGGTTTTGAAACTTTAGCTCACAGAATTTTTCAGGTGTTGGAAAATTGGTTTAGTTTGCTAATTGCGTGCGGAATTCTAATGTCGCGGTTACTTTACAAGCTTTGTGATGTGTATGTGTGTTTGGAAACGTCGACTAATTGCTATAAGTCGATTAGTCGGGGTTGCACACATCTGTAATGATATCATGTGATGGTATGTGTATATGAATATGTTGGATTGTCGTGGATGAATAGCCGGGGATATGAGAAGAGCGTTTTTCTTTTCTTTCATTCATGTAATTTGTAAAAAGCAATGTAATATTATTTTGCGGGGCACATCCGGGTTGAGATTGTAGCCACCGTTGTATAATTTCTTTTTACTATTTTTGCTCCTAGGATAGACCCAAGGTGGGATGCACAAACTACCAGGTTCTTGAAGTGCCTAGTGGCTAACTCACTTTCTTGAGGGAGGCTGCTTCATTTTGGGAATTTGGCGGGTAGTTTGCCGCACCTGTAGGGGTCTAGGGTGGGGTTTGTCTATTCATCACAACCGTGGAACCCTTCTTTCATTAAGGGCTTAAATGAAGTACGAAATTCCTAGTATATCCAATGTATTCATCTGTGACCTGGAATGTTTGTGAATGCGTGCGACGAATGGCTATTTATATATGAAATATATAATAAACGTTGCTTTTGTTTTGCACCCGCGCTAGTCCAACCCCCGCTCTGCCGTTAGTTAAGTAACCTAACGGTGCATGACGGGGCCCCGTGACGAATGCGGATGGCACAAGCGTACGTTCTATTTTCGTTTCTTTTCTGTGATGTTTAGGAAACGTAAATGATGGGACAACGTTAATGTGATTAATGTTAAGAAAAAGAAACCTAAAGATGTTGTAGAATCAAACTTTTTTAAATGGGTAACTCTAGTTTTTGCTTTGCATAGTGGCATTCCTTGATGAATATCCAACACCTCATTCGATGAGGAAAGGGCCGAGATCCCTTCACCGGGAATGACCCGTTTAGCGAAACTAGCAAATATTACAAAGCACTCGATTGTTTTTATAGTTGACCTAACTTTTGCTTTGCATCGTGGTATTCATGAATATTCAGCACCTCATTCGATGAGGAAAGAGCCGAGATCCCTTCACCGGGAGTGACCTCTTTAGCAAAATTAGAAATATACTACAAAACCATTCGATTTTTAAAACTGGAGCTTAAACCACTCCTTTCACTAGATTCTGCAACGATATCAAGTTCAAAGCGTTAAAGGTTTTCATCAAAACCATCTGTTGCCCTCCGCCATTTTAGGAAGCAGAGTACTTAGTATTCTGCCACTTTTGATAACTATACGTAAGGCATAGTGTACGGTAGCTAAGTGGTATATTCCTACAAAGCATTTGATGCGATCGATTAGGACATTCGTATGACTTTGTTGACCATAGTTAAGGGCCATGCGGGTGGGTCTAAATCAATCACGAAATGGCGGGTAGAACTTGACTAGTGCTTATGATTTGTTGACCATAGTTAAGGTCATAAGACACTAGGGGTAAAAACCATATCGGGAATTTCAAGAGTTGAAATTTGCAATGAGATTGCATACCTTCTATTTGATAGTTGGATCCCGATCCCACTGTGAGTAAAAGTTACTCCCGGGAGAGTTTTGCACTTTACAATTAGCCAATCCAGTAGGTGTCTAGAAAGGTGTCAATGGGATTACGCCTTTAAGAAAACGAGGTTTATTTTAATTAGGTCTGTGCGAAAGCACGGGGAACCTCCCTCGGAGTACCGACATTGGCCTAGCTGACCGGTTAGCGAACTTGTACATTGCAATTAATCCTGGCTAATTTTCTTTTTAAGGTTTGAAGGAAAATTTGATAAAAAGCAGTGGGAGACATCGATTAGATAAGATTAATAACCAATCTAATTGTGCAAGAGCAATCGATGAGTGTCTTCTTTTCTCTCTCCTAATGGCAGATACCTATGACGGGACTTAAGATTTTATTAGACAAGAATAAACTCACGGGACCGAATTACAAAGATTGGCTGAGGTATGTAAATATTGCCCTGACCTATGATAAGGTCAGATACGTCTTGACTACTCCAGCCTCTCCTAGCCCAGGCCCTAATTCTTCAGTTGCGGATAAAGAAATCCGCAAGACATGGTATATAGACTGTGCAACAGCCAAGTGCCTCGCGCTTGCTTCTATGGACAATGAACATCAAAAGCAGCATGAGAAGATGGACGTACAATCCATCTTTCTCCATACAAAGGACATGTATAGGGAGCAATCTCGTACTCTCCGATACGAGGCATCTCGAAAGTTGTTTCAGATGCGGATAGCTGCCGGCACGTCTATAGGTGACCATGTATTGAAGATGATTGGACTTATCGAAGAACTAGAGGACATGGGTTGGACCATGGAGAACGAACAGTATGTTGATATTGTTCTACAGTCCCTTCCCCCTGCCTTTGCTCAGTTCATTGTAAACTTCAACATGCACAACATGGAGAAGTCGCTACCTGAACTCCTCAATATGTTGATGAGTGCAGAGAGCACGCTAAGGGTAGCGAAAACTCCCGCTCTTATTGCTGGGCCACCTTCCTCTTCCATTCCGAAAGCTAAGGACAAGGAAAGGAAGAAGAAGAATCCCATCAAGCCGAGAGGAGTGAAAAAGGCACCGGGAAAGGACAAGATAGGGGCTGCTGCATCAGGAAGAGGGGAATGCTTCCACTGCCACAAGACTGAGCACTGGAAGAGAAACTGCGTTGGATACCTTGTCGGACTCAATAAGAAGAAGTATGGTGATGCTTCCACTTCAGGTGTGTTTGTAACAGAAAACTGTTTTTCAATTAACTATGCTTCCTGGGTATTAGATACTGGGTTAGGATCTCACATCTGCAATTGTGTGCAGGGATGAGAAATAGCAGGTTTTTGAAGAAAGGTGATCACACTCTCCGAGTTGGGAATGGTTCCTCTGTACATGCTGTAGCAGTGGGAGAGTATCACCTTAGTTTGTCGTCGGGTTGTATATTGGTTTTGAACCCATGTTATTTTGTACCTTCAATGTTATGTAATATTATATCAATATCGTTGTTGGATAATGAAAGATATAATTTTGTATTACAATCTAATGTTATGAACATTAACCTTAATCAAGAGTTGATTGGGTCTGGTACATTAAATAACGGGATATACGTCCTAAATCAACATACAATTTTCAATATACAACACACAAACAAAAGGAAGATTTCAGACATAAATGAAGCTTTCATTTGGTATTGTAGACTTGGTCATATTAATGAAACAAGACTAACCAAGCTACATAAAGATGGATATTTAAACTCCTTTGAATATAAATCTTATGCGACTTGCCAGTCTTGTATCAAAGGTAAAATGACCAAAACTCCGTTTAGAGGACACGGGGAGAGAGCTACTGAACTCTTAGGCCTCATACATAGTAATGTATGTGGACCAATGTCTACACATGCGAAAGGTGGTTTTTCGTACTTCATAACTTTTACTGATGATTTCTCGAGATTCGGACACGTGTTCTTGTTGAAACATAAGTCCGAAGCCTTCGAAAAGTTCAAGGAGTACAAATCTGAAGTAGAAAAACAAACAGGTTTGAGTATTAAGAAACTTCGATCGAATCGAGGAGGAGAGTATCTAAGCTCAGAGTTTCTAGATTTCCTAAAAGAGAATGGGATTCTCTCTCAGCTCACTCCTCCGTACACACCACAGCACAACGGTGTGTCGGAACGGAGGAATCGTACCCTATTAGATATGGTACGATCATTGATGAGTGATGCTGAGTTACCACTTTCATTATGGGGGCACGCATTGGAGACTGTGATATATCTATTGAATAGGGTTCCGACCAAAACCGTGTCTACCACTCCATATGAGATATGGTATGGGAAGAGACCATCTCTTAAACGAGTTAGGATATGGGGTTGTCCGGCTTATGTGAAAAAGCAGAATCCGGACAAACTCGAGACACGATCGGTTTTGTGTAAATTTGTGGGATATTCAAAACACTCGTATGGATATCTTTTCTACCACAAGGAGGAACAAAGTGTCACGACTCAAAATTTAGTTCGTGACCGGCACTTAAATCACGCAACGTCTGAAGGCGCAACGTAAATTAAGTAAGCCGAAGCCAGAAATCTAAACCTTTTTAAGAAAATAAAAGAGGTGAAGTTTTGAAAGAAAGGTATGATGAAATCAAAAGTTTTCTTAAATGCATAGATAATGGAACATGAAAATGCAAGTGGATTATACTAGTTGAAAAATATGTTTCGTCTTTTAAAAATTTGGGCAGCACCTCCCTTGTATATTTTGATCCAAACCCACATATACATAACAACAATAAAGGCATCCCCAAGCGGGAGCTAGCTCTTCGCCAATCGGCGGAATCACAACCACGCAAGACAGAAATATATGTATACGACGCCCAACGGCGAAGATCAACACAAAAGATAATGAATAAAGTAAGACATCAACCCACCAAGCGAACATATAACACATCGTTCTAAGTCTCACAACCACAAGTCTTTCTAAGTCTTACTACTTATACAAATACTAATTTCTGATTGATGGAGTTGACTAGATACAACAGGAATAATAAATTCAAGAGTGGCATGATCCAATATGTCCCACCTACCAAAGCAAATCACCCGAATGCAAGCTGTGTGCCGGCGATGCCGCTACTGATCCATGCGGTCAACCTGCAAGAATTGTGGCACAACGGGGATGAGTTGCCAACTCGTGAGTAGAAAACATCATCAGGTAGAAATCAAATAAAACAACGATTCCTAGGCCAACTATATCTTAAAGGTAATACTGTGATATCTAGGGTGACCGTATCTACATATGTGCCAACAATATAATCAATGCCTATCTGCATGTGGATAACATCTACATGTCCATCAATGACCCAACAACATCATGCATGTAAATATCATGAAAGCATATGCATGTAAATATGAGGATATCAACCAACGTGTGTCCATCAACGACACATCAAAATCATGGAACTTGAGTGTCCAACACTGACACTCGAAACATCATGAAACCCGTGTCCAGCATCGACACGTAAATCCTCATATCTCAGACGCTGCATCCTCAGATTGGCTCTCAGGCGCCGCATACTCTGGTCGGCCCTCAAATCCATCTCACGACTCCGGTCGGTATCCTCCGGATAACCGCCGAGTCCAAAAATATCACCGGTAGGTAGTGCTCCCCTGCCAGGCTCATCGATTAACTATACGAGTCTTCTTGCCCCGGGGTACCTCACCGGGTCCACCATGTACCCGTAGACAGTGCCTACCGCTCCTTGAATCGGGTTTCACATACCAATCTCAGAACCGAGAAAACTCATAGTGGACGTCTCGAAATGTCATATCAAGAGAAACCGGGTTTTTAAAACAATACATAATTTCCTTTGAAATATAACCACGGTTCTCAAATCCAGAATCTCATGAAAACAACATCTCAATGTGTATAATCATAAAGCATGATGTATGCAAACATAGAACAGAAATGTGAGCATATCAAGTATATCATGCGACATAATATAGTGATGTGAGAATAGCAATATATCATGCCAACGAATCATGTGACAGTACTGAACAATTAAGAGTAATAGCATGATGTAGAAATTCTACTGTGTAAGTGACATAACAATTATCGATGATGAAAGTGTGTGAGTCGGCAAATCTGTGTAAGTGTAACATACGCATTATCGATAATAGTGTAGGTATACTAGCACGGATATATGTAATGCAATGAGAATATCATGAACGTAACATAAAGTACATCGTAAGCGAAATGCTATAAGGTATACGTATCTATAACATAACCGAGTTGGTGAATCTATCAATCGGCATCCAGCCTCACAACATCACGTACGGTATAATCCATCGTACGGCACCCTCTAGTCAAGGGTATGGATCAATCATCCGGTAAAACTCATCACGTACGGTAATCCATCGTACGGCGGCATTAAACAAATTAGGGATTATATCAAGTTATATGACAAAGAGAGTACGGACCTAACGTCTCGTACGACATATCACTCATTATTCACATCATTATATATATATATATACATATCTCTCAGGTCACATCCGTATCAATCCCATATCATGGGACCGACAAATGTATCAATTATCTCATATCGTCTCGCATCCATACAACGACATATCAAACCAAGTAATCATATCTCATCGTATACTCTTTTCATCACATCAATATCTCACATCAAGTCATCTTATATACATTATCTTATTTTAGCGATCTCGTAACACATCCATCTCAATCTTATCATATTCATCGATCTCATGTCATATCCTCATACATCTCGTTTCATATCTTATATTAATCGTATCCGCTCGTTTTATCTTATCTCATCACCTACTAACTTTATTAACCATATCCATAAGTTTCTCACACGGTTTCATCCAACCATATTCTATATATATTGATTTCCTTTTATAATGTGCGGGGGTGCTATACGCCATCCACCCGACTTCCCCCGTAGATATAAATCTACTCACCTGCGGAACTCCCTGTTCAGCCGTAGTCGATGTGCTTCGTCGTCTCGGAATCCACGCGAGGGTACTTACAAATCAACACATATCGCAATGTTATGAAAACCAAGTCTGAAAACCGATACGGCACACGAATTGCCTATAGGTTAGAACCTATAGCTTACGCATGCAAAAACAACTAAACAACCCTCGTCGTTGACGTACAAATGTCCAACGACCAAATCCAAATTCAAATATCAAAACCAAGTTTCAAATACCGGAAAACATAATACGGCAACTGAGGGAATCACTCCCAGATTCTTGCTCAGGTGATCTGGAAACAAACAAAAAATATAGTAGCTATGTTGTAAGGTATGTGAGCTACTGGAAAAACCCCAACACCAAATTTGCTACAGTAACCAACCTAACTGCTACAGTGACCGCCCCCGCCGGCCCCACCTTGGAATTTGGGTCTCGCCTTCTCGTGGTGGTCTCCTGTTGGTCTAACTAGGTTAATTTATATGTTTGATTTTTTTATAAAGGTCTCGGGTTGCTCCAGATTCCCTGTAGACCTCAAAAATGTCACAAAACCGACACGGAAAGTTTTTAAGTTCGTGTCTTGGGGTTTTATTCTCAGTTCTTGGCCATAAAATCTACACTAAGGTCTTGTAAACAGCCACTACAAATCACCACAATACAACTCATACCCTAAACCTCATCTAGGAAATTTCTACGATCACAATCCACACTTGTTTAACTCTAAACTACATCTAGGATATACTAAACATAATTACTTAACTAAAGATAGGAAATATGCCTCATTTGGCAACTCAAGAATTTTCTTGAGTTGCTCAAAGTCTCCAAAATCTAACTTTGAAAGGTCCAAAGTGTTGAGGATGAAGTTGTGCATCTTTTTAATGAAGGAAGTATAGGGTTTTAGTGAAGAAATTGAGATGATTTCATGGGGTAGAGAAGGTGGAGGAAGAGATGAAGAAGGAGATGAAGATGATGAAGGGAAAATAATGAGGTCAAAGTCTTTCTCTCTCTCTCTCTCACCCTCACTCTTTCATATGGCATGCCATGCCATCATGGGTCCCTTCTCTCTCTCCTCAATTATTCTCTCTTGGCTTCACTTTTCTTTTTCTTTTCTCTTTTAAAAACCAAATATCAACAAACACACTACTACAACATATAACCAAATTGCAATATGACATGGTGTCCATGGAAAATGTAGAAACACGGATTTGGCTTAATCGCGATTAGTAGTACACTAATCAATTTTTTTTAAACTGCATATAATTAATTATAAAAATGCCAAATCCAATAAATATATTTTTAAATGAATAAATCATTTTAATCTCTAATTATTTCATAAATATTGGTATATATTTATACCATTTTACGAAAACCCCAAATTCGCAATTCGAATAGTTTTCGCGAAATATATTATTTTAATATTAAATTCCAAAAATAATATTTTATATTTTCTAAAATGTTACACAAAGGGTGTTTGTTTCACAGTATGCCACATTTTTAGAAAATGAATTTTTTACAAATGATATTGTTGGCAATGCGGTAGAACTGGAAGAAATTCCAGATCCACAAACAATTATCGATGACTTGGTTGAACCTGAGATTTCAATAAAACCTGACGAACCTCAGCCACTCCGTAGATCTAGTAGGACTTCTCGCCCACCTGATAGATACTATTGTTTTCTAATTGATGGTGATAGAGAAGATTGCATCATGGATGATGACGATCCTACTAGTTTTCAGCAAGCTATCACGAGTGGTGACTCAGTGAAGTGGCTGATCCGAAATGGAATCCATGCACACCAACAAAGTTTGGACTTTGGAGGTTGCACTTTCTGGAGTAAAACCCATAGAGTGTAAGTGGATCTTTAAGAGAAAGATTGGTGTGAATGGTTAGGTGGAGACTTATAAAGCTAGGCTGATCGCAAAAGGATTTCGTCAAAGACCAGGCCTGGACTATGATGAAACCTTTTCACCAGTCGCGATGCTCAAATCAATTCGGATCCTGCTTGCTATAGCTGCTCACTATGATTATGAAATCTGGAAGATGGATGTTAAAACGGCATTTCTAAATGGTGATTTAGAAGAATGCATTATTATGGATCAGCTAGAAGGCTTCATTGATAGTGGGAGCAGCGGAAAAACATGCAGGCTACTTAAATCCATCTACGGATTAAAGTAGGCATCACGGAGTTGGAACATCTGCTTTGATGATACAATCAAAGAGTTTGGTTTTATCAAAAATGTAGATAAACCATGTATTTATAAAAGGATTGTAGAGAGTATTGTTACATTTCTCGTATTGTACGTGGACGACATTCTCTTGATAGGAAATGATGTTCCTATGCTACAATCGGTCAAACTATTCTTATCGCAGAGGTTCTCCATGAAAGACTTGGGTGATTCCTCGTACATTCTAGGAATTAAGATCTATAGAGATAGATCTAAGAAATTATTGGGATTGTCCCAATCGAGATACATAGACACTATACTAAAGAGGTTTAGTATGGAAGATTCCAAGAGGGGTAATTTGCCCACTTGTTACGGGATCACCTTCTCCAAAGAGATGTCTCCAAAGACTGATGAGGAGAGGGCTCACATCAGCATTATACCCTACGCTTCGGCAGTAGGATCTATAATGTATGCGATGTTATGTACTCCCCCAGATGTAGCTTATGCACTGAGTGCAGTAAGCAGGTATCAATCCAATCCAGGGGAGAAACAATGGACCGCTGTGAAGAACATTCTGAAATACTTGAGAAGAACTAAAGAAATGTTCTTGATGTATGGTAACAGAGATCTCTAAATGGAGGGCTTTACCGATTCCAGCTTCCAGAGCGACAAGGATGATAGTAAGTCCATCTCAGGGTTTGTATTTATCCTAAATGGAGGGGCGGTATGTTAGAAGAGTTCCAAGCAAGATACCGTCGCTGACTCCACGATGGAAGCTGAGTATATTGCTGCTAATGATGCCGCAAAAGAGACAGTTTGGATGAGGAAGTTCATTTCTGAACTTCAGGTGGTTCCATCCATTGCTAATACAATACCTCTGTATTGCGATAACAATGGAGCCATGGCTTTGGCAAAGGAACCGAGGTCCCATCAGAAATCCAGACATATCTTGAAACAATATCACCTCATCAGGGAGATAGTGGATCGCCAGGACATCGAGGTACGGAGAGTAGACATGAAAGACAACACAGCAGATCCATTCACTAAGGACATCCCTCAAGTCCAGTTTGAGAAACTGTTCGAGATGTTGGGCATGCGGTACGCCTGCAACTGGTTCTAGTGAGACAGTGGGTACTTATTGCACCAACTACAGGCCTCAGTGCAAGTGGGAGATTGTTAGATATGTATGCCCTAGAGGCCTGTATTGTATAGGATGCTAGGCATGTATATGTACAGAAACAATCTTTGCTTGAAATGATAGTATGCTATCTGGTTTATCTTCATCTTAACGTGTGATGTGTTGAATTTCATATCTTTATATACATGTTGATGAAGCCCTTAGGATTATGCTTGACTGCCAGGATTATGATATAGATCATACTAGTGGGGCCTGGGCAGTCTATAAGCATATCCTTTAACAGTTCCTAGTCGAGTGTATATCGAGACAGGGCATCAATATTACCAGAGTAGACTAGTGTGTACGTTTCTTGACCCTGAGGGCGATGGTTGATCCCACAACCATTGGTATTTGACCCCACAACTATTGGTGTTTGACATCAAAGATTGTACACAGATGCTCATTGGAGAATGGTTACACCGAACAGGACTCGCCGAGAACTCTTAGATGGTATATATACCTATTGTCAGATAGCAGTTCTCTAGTGACACTTGTACAGGTTAGTCTGTAGACCTGAGATCGTCATAGTGTCTTGTGTGATTCCCACTGTGCTTTGATTTCCTCCCTACCACGGCTCTACTGAGGCGTGCAAATAGGTGGATTTTGGGTACAGTCCCGAATCACATGGAGGCAGTGAGCGATAGGAGGGGTTTCGTCTCTCCCGGTATAGGTAGGTCTGTGCGAGAGCACGAAAACCTCCTTCGGAGTACCAACACTCACCTGGCTGAACAGTTAGCGAACTTGTAAGGTGCGAATGATCCCGACTAATTCTCCTTTTAAGGTTTGGAGGAGAATTCGAGGAAATAATGGGAGCCATCCTGATTAGATAAACTAATAACCAATCTAATCTTGTAAGAGCGCACGCTGAGTGTTTTATTTCTCTCTCTCCAGGTAGCAACCATGTCATGCCCTAATCAAGATAATAAAATATTTGACTTAACCGAACCATATTATTACACTGGTCTTGGGAACGTCGGTTCGGCTCTAACTTGTGACAACTGTCAAGAGTATGGGCAAGGGAAAGAGGACCGTAAAGAATTCCAGATGACCCATTTGAAGGAGAAGTATTCTAATGCATCTTCTTCAGGTGTATTTGTTATTGAAAATCATTTTTCGGTCATCCCTACCTCCTGGGTACTAGATATCGGATCAGGATCTCATATATGTAATTTATTATAAGGACTGAGAAAAAGTAGAATGGTTGGATCGAGTGATATGTCCCTCAGAGTAGGAAATGGAGCACAAGTTGATGCTACTGCCGTCGGTGAATATCACTTAGTATTGCCAAGCGACAATACTATAATTTTGAACAATTGTTACTATGTACCTTCCATGCTTTGCAACATCATATCAGTCTCTTTACTTGATAAAGATGGATATAACTTTTTTCAAGATAGAAATATCATGAACATTTACCTTAATCAGGTATTGGTTGCAGAAGGTACACTGTGTAATGGTATCTACATTCTAAATCAAAACACGGTTTTCAATATACAAAACACACGCAAGAGGGAGAGTTCAGAAATGAACGAATCCTACTTGTGGTATTGTAGACTTGGTCATATTAATGAGAAAAGACTAGCTAAGTTGCATAAGGATGGATTTCTGAATTCGTTTGAATTTTCATTTTATGAAACTTACCAGTCATGTCTAAAAGGAAAGATGACCAAAACTCCGTTTATGGGACACAGAGAAATAGCTACAGAGCTTTTAGGACTTATACACAGTGATGTATGTGGTCCGATATCTATACATGCAAGGGGTGGGTTCTCATAGTTCATTACATTCACTGACGATCTCTCTAGGTTCGGATATGTGTATCTTTTGAAACACAAATCTGAACTTTTGAGAAATTCAAAGAATATAAGAACGAAATAGAGAACCAGATTGGTAAAAGTATCAAGATCGTCAGATCTGATAGAGAGGGGAGTACTTAAGCACGGAATTCCTAGAATACCTAAAAGAGAATGGTATTCTCTCTCATCTTACTCCTCCGTACACACCACAGCACAACGATGTATCGGAGCGGAGGACCCGTACCCTTTTGGACATGGTTCGCTCTACGATGAGTAATGCTGAGATACCTCTTTTATTCTGGGGATATGCGCTAGACTCCGCAGCATATTTATTGAATAGAGTTCCAACCAAATCCGTGCCTACCACCCCATATGAAATATGGGAGGGGAAGAGATCATACCTTAATTTTGTTAAAATATAAGGATGTCCAACTTATGTAAAGAAGTGGAACCCGGACAAACATGAGGCACAGTCAGTTTTGTGTAAATTTGTAAAATATCCTAAACATTCACAAGGATATCTGTTCTACCACACCAAGGAACAGAAGGTGTTTATGGCTTGCCACACCGTCTTTTTAGAGAAGGAATTTCTTGCGAAAGAAATTGGTGGGATCACGGTAGAACTGGAAGAAATTCCAGAAGGACAAACTATAACTGTAGAATTGGTGGAACCAGAGAATTCAATAGAACCCGACGAACCTCAGTCACTCCGCAGATCTAGTAGGATTTCTCATCCGCCCGAGAGATACTATGGTTTTCTCATAGATAGGGATTGAGAGGATTGCATCTTGGAAGAAGATGATCCTACTAGTTTTGAGTAGGCCATTAACAGTGGGGACTCTATAAAATGGCTTAATACTATACAATCCGAAATGGAGTCCATGTACACCAACAAAGTTTGGACTTTGGATATTGCCCCTCCTGGGGTAAAACCCGTTGGATGCAAGTGGATCTTCAAAAAGAAGATTAGTGCAGATGGACAGGTGGAAACCTATAAGGATAAACCTGTTGCAAAAGGTTTTCGTCAAATATCAGGAGTGGACTATGATGAAACCTTTTCTCTTGTGGCTATGCTGAAATCCATTCGGATCCTACTTGCCATTGCTGCCTACCATGACTATGATATCTGAAAGATGGACGTTAAAACGGCTTTTCTCAATAGAAGTTTAGAAGAATGCATTTATGTGGATCGTTCGTAGACAGTGGGAGCAGCGGGAAGGTGTGCAAGTTGCTTAAATCCATTTATTGATTAAAGCAGGCGTCGCGAAGTTGGAACATCTGTTTTGATGAGACAGACAAGGAATTTGACTTCATCAAAAAATAAAGACGAGCCATGTATCTACAAGAAGATTGTAAGGAGAGCTGT
Organism: Agapanthus africanus; assembly: GCA_030015575.1. Classification (NCBI taxonomy): domain Eukaryota; kingdom Viridiplantae; phylum Streptophyta; class Magnoliopsida; order Asparagales; family Amaryllidaceae; genus Agapanthus; species Agapanthus africanus. The sequence continues at coordinate 296,608,478 of JASDDO010000029.1, forward strand.
TGTGTTCCTAGTCTTATACGTGGATGACATTCTCTTGATAGGAAATGACATTCCTATGCTGCAGTCGGTCAAGTTGTTCTTGTCATAAAAGTTCTCCATGAAAGACCTGGGTGATGCCTCCTACATTTTGAGGATTAAGATCTACATAGATAGATCCAAGAGATTGTTGGGACTTTCACAGTCCAGGTATATAGAGACCATATTAAAGCGATTTAATATGTAAGATTCCAAGCGCGGTAATATACCCGCCTTGCACTGAATCACCCTCTCCAAAGAGATGTCTCCTAAGACTGATAAGGAGAGGGTTCGCATGAGTACTATACCCTACGCTTCGGCAGTAGGATCTATAATATATGTGATTCTGTGTACCAGACCAGATGTAGCATACACTCTTAGCATGGTGAGCCGGTATCAGTCGAACCCGGGTGAGAATCATTGGACAGCTGTGAAGAACATTCTCAAGTACCTGAGAAGGACTAAGGAGATGTTCTTGGTATACTGTCACGACCCAAAGTTTGGCCCATGACCGGCACTTAACCACGTAACGTCTACAGGCGTAACGCGACTAAGTAAGCCGAAACCCAGAAATCAAAGCAGTAAAAGTATAGAGTGTTTTAAACAATTAATAGAATCGTTTGTTAAAATGTTTAGAAAACCTTAAGTAAACAACCACCATGATAACAATATACGACGCCGTAGCGAAGAAATGAGCAATAAGTGGAACACGTTCCACATCACACATGATAAGAACTGCATAAGTAAAGTCGGCTCACAACGAGCTCGACACCAGAGTACAAATAATATACACCATCGTCCTCACACTGGTCTCTAAGTCAAATACATAAGTAGATGGAGAGTACTAAATACAATAATGTACATAACTGAAAAATAAACAGATACCCCATAAAACCCACCTATCAGCAAAAGAGCTAGTATGCCAATTATAGGGTATCTGTGTCAAAAGATGCTAGAAAGCAACATGTCGCGACTATTCCGAAGGGCAACCTGCAAACACTGTGGCACAACGGGGTGAGTTGCCAACTCGTGAATAGTAGATAACATATAAAGGTAATCGCGAGTATGCACGTGCTGCGATACTCTAACCTATGCCAACAGATAACATCTATATGATAAACTATATGAGCAAAAATCATGCATCAAGTACGATCTAACAACATCTCTAAATGATAAGCAGGGTATGCAATAATCGTGCATAGCAAATGCAATCTAATAACATATATATGATGAGCAAGGTATGCAATAATCGTGCATAGCAAATGCAATCTAATAACATCTATATGATAAGCAAGGTATGCAATAATCGTGCATAGCAAATGCAATCTAATAACATCTATATGATAAGCAAGGTATAGCAAATGTACTCTATCAGGTACAACAGATACAGGATGAGATATAAAATACTGAATGCTGAGCATGGGAATAATAATATCTACACGGAATATCAACGTGGAAAATAATCGGTGTCCATCCATATGCCCAAATCTTGTAAATCTTATAGAATCATAGGTGCCTAGCATCGGCACACTAAATATCATGAATCATCGTGTCTAGCATCGACACGCAAATCCTCAAGTATCGGGCTCTGTCTGCGGAATCGGCCCTTGGCCCCGGCAGTACGGATCGTCCCGTATCCATCTCTCATCTCTGGTCAGTATCCTCCGGATAACCGCCAGGTCTAACCAATCACCGGTAGGTAGTAGTCCCTCTGCCAGGCTCACCGTCTACTGCACAGCGAATCCGTTCTCACCCCGGGGTACCATACCGGGTCCACCATGTACTCGCAATCGGCCTCATCCAACTCCTCGATTCGGGTTCACATACACGTCTCAAAACCGAGAAAACGCATGGTGGACGCACTGAAATATCATATCAAGAGAAACCGGGTTTTTAAATAGTGCGTATTTTCTTAAAAGAATTACCTCGGTTCCCAAATCCAGAAATCATATGAATCCAAAACTCAATGCGTAATTCCATGCAAGTATGAAGATATCAATATATGTGTGCACTGGTATGAATATACAGTGTGCATGTACGCAGGTATGAAGATATCAATATATGTGTGCACTGGTATGAATATACAGTGTGCATGTACGCAGGTATGAAAATATCAATATGTGTGTGCACTGGTATGAATATACAGTGTGCATGTGCGCAGGTATGAAGATATCAATATATGTGTGCACTGGTATGAATATGCAGTGTGCATGTGCACAGGTATGAAGATATCAATATATGTGTGCACTGGTATGAATATGCGGCGTGCATATGCGCAGGTATGAAAATATCAATATATGTGTGCACTGGTATGAATATACGGTGTGCATGGCGCAGTTATGAAGATATCAATATATGTGTGCACTGGTATGAATATACGGTGTGCATGTGCGCAGTTATGAAGATATCAATATATGTGTGCACTGGTATGAATATACGGTGTGCATGTGCGCAGTTATGAAGATATCAATATATATGTGCACTGGTATGAATATACGGTGTGCATGTGCGCAGGTATGAAAATATCAATATATGTGTGCACTGGTATGAATATGCGGTGCGTGCACTGGTATGAATATACGGTGTGCATGTGCGCAGGTATGAAGATATCAATATATGTGTGCACTGGTATGAATATACGGTGTACATGTGCGCAGGTATGAAAATATCAATATATGTGTGCACTGGTATGAATATGCGGTGTGCATGTGCGCAGGTATGAAGATATCATTATATGCGTGCACTGGTATAAATATGCGGTGTGCATGTGCGCAGGTATGAAGATATCAATATATGTGTGCACTGGTATGAATATACAGTGTGCATGTGCGCAGGTATGAAAATATCAATATATGTGTGCACTGGTATGAATATACAGTGTGCATGAAAATATCAATATATGTATACACTGGTATGAATATACAGTGTGCACATGCGCAGGTATGAAAATATCAATATATGTGTGCACTAGTATGAATATACAGTGTGCATGTGCGCAGGTATGAAAATATCAATATATGTATGCACGGGTATGAATATACAGTGTGCATGTGCACGGGTATGAAAATATCAATATATGTGTGCACTGGTATGAATATACAGTGTGCATGTGCGCAGGTATGAAAATATCAATATATGTGTGCACTAGTATGAATTTACAGTGTGCATGTGCGCAGGTATGAAAATATCAATATATGTGTGCACTGGTATGAATATACGGTGTGCATGTGCGCAGGTATGAAAATATCAGTTTATGTGTCAAGTCATGACAATCATCAATGGTGCGGCAATCAAACGATATGTATAATGCGTAGCAATCCTATAGTGCGAGTGTCATGGCAATCACTAACGGTGTGAGTGTAACATACAAATAGTGCTCATGCAGCTTGAACCGTTAGTGACAGTGCAGTGTTCTATGTTATCATTTCTATATGCAACAAGAAGGTATGCTACTAGTCCATATGAACATCTATGACTAAATATCCTAACACGCCCTGACGCTTAACGCCATACGGGCGATTTTCCCGTAGATGTTAAATCTACTCACCTGGTCGTGCGCTACTCGTAGCCGACCACCTGCTTCCCTTTCTTTGCTTCGTCCGACGTACCCGCCTGCGAACCTAGAATTCACACAAGGAAAATCCTCATAAGCAAATATCTCGCAAAACGCGATATTGAAGTCAAACGATACACTCGCGTCACGAACTAAACGCGCTTGTGTACGATACGCTTAAAACGTGTGTATACGCGTCTAAAACTAACCAGACACGTCGCGACACGCTGGATCATAGAACCCACTCACGTATCGCACGTATCGCGCGAACTAAACGTACTAGAAAAGCGATATATCATCCCAGATTTTCTTACAGAGAGAAACTTACAAAATTGCACATACCACAGGCCTCAAATTCATAGCAGACTCCTGCAGCCAAAACCCTAACACCTATCTCCCTCATCTGGCCGCAAATTGCGGCCAGAAGGAATAAATCGCCGGCCTCAAGGTGGAATAGGGGTCTCGTACTCTGGTGGTTTGGTCAGGGTCTCTCAAGTAGGCTACTGTTAACTCAGATTTTATTTGAAACAAACGGGTCTATAGCAGATCACAGAATGGTGAAATCTCACCTAAAAATGCTAAATTTTGCACAAAATGAAGCCCTATGGTATTTTGGTGAAATCTAGGGTTTATCTAGGTTTACTTGGCCCTAATAACACTTAATTAGGTTAGGTTAACCAACACTAACATCACTTGGACAAAAGTCCACACAATTCATCAAATCAAGCACTACATCTCACTTTTAACACTAATCGAAGCTATTTAATACACAAGCTTATCAAACTAGGAAATAGCTTTAAGAAATATACCTTACTAGACCCTACGAAGTAGGAAGAGGAAGGAGGAGAGGATGGGAAGTGCTGCTGCAGCTGCTGGGGGCTGCTGCTAATGTTGCTGCTGCTGCTGCTTGCTGCTGCTGTTGTTACTGCTTGCTGCTGCTTCTTTTGCTGCTGTTGCTGCTGCAGCTGCTTGTGTGTGTGTTTGTGAGAGAATGAGAGAAGTGAGAACAAGAGAAATGAGAGTATACAAGTCAAAAAAAACCTTCTCTCTCTCTCTCTCTTCATTTAATGAGCATGGCTCATGCCATGAAGCCCATACTCTCTCTCTCTCTCACCAAGTCAACACAAGAACAAATCATTTCTATTTAAAAAAAAGAACACATAAATAAAAAAAACCAATTACACTTAATTCAAATTATAAAATTAGCTTAAGGGAAAAGGCTTAACCCACCATGGTTGCTAATTATGGTTTAACCCCAAATCAAAACCCTGGTTTACATGCACAAGTGTGTGCAAGCCTAGAAAATTTCTAATAAAATATTCATTAAATAGGATAAAATATTTGAAACTCAATTTGGTAAACTTTTTATTAAAAACTATATATTAAAATATAATTAACCCCTAAACACAACCTAAGGTGTTACAATCTTCCCCCCTTAAAGAAATTCGTCCCCGAATTTAAAAATATACTGCTACGCATACCTTCAAGAGATGAGGGAACTTCTTCCGCGTCTCGCCCTTGACCTCCCAAGTGATCTCTTCACCATTCGGGCTGTGCCAAAACACCTTTACTTATGGCAAGACCTTCGATCAAAGTTTTCTTCACCTGCCGGTCCAATATTATGACTGGCTGCTTGGTGAGCGAAAGATCGCGCTCGAACTAAATGATCTGGTGCTGAATCAAGTAAGAAAGGTCATGAAGGTAATTGCAACGTATCGACATAAAAATACGGGGTGAATACTCAATAATCCGGGTGAAAGTGCCAAATTAAAAGCAACGAACTAACTCGCCTTAAGGATTTTGAAAAGACCTACCATCCTGGGATAAGCTTCCCAAAACTCAACACGTCATTTATCGGAAAAATCCGTAGGAATACATGATCTGCCACTGCGAACTCGAATCTGCGACCATCTTGGTCGGCATATGACCTCTGTCCGAAATGGACAATTCCCATCCTGACCTAAAACAACTGGATCATCTCCGAAGTCTCTAGACAAGCTGAGGTCCAAAAATCCTACAACGCGGAGTTAGAAAAACAGACTGGTGATCGACATGACCTAATCCCTAAACCTAAAGGTTGCCAATTGGAGTGTCTTCTGATAAAAACTATCGAAGGAGAACCCTAATAATGGCGAGTGACGATCCCCAACTGCCGACAACAATTACTATGTACGCACAAACTTAGCAAAGAACAACTGAGCAACCTGAGTATAACTGGACGACAAGCATCTGAATGGAGTCACACCCTGACTAAACCTGGGTAGACACCATAACGAAATTTGTGGAGACCTGCTCCCATTCCCTCTTCGGAACGGTTAAAGGTTGCACTCTCCAGCCGGTCTCAGTTGGCCGGTCTCAGTTGCTCAACCCAAGCCCACAACAAGACAGACACCTTGAAACGAATCCCGAGACTTCTTTTTTTCCATTCCTGCCCACCCGTAACTATCTCATAAATCGCGTTAAATGTTGGTGGGACTTGAATGAGTACAGAGAGTTGACCGATGTTCCTACTCTAGGATTTCATGTCTCTACCCAATAATATCAGGTACACAACTGCATCCCTACACTTAGCACACCCTTGTCACAATTCAAGGACTCCGAATCATTACCCAGCCAAACAGGCTCAAGTATTTCTGACGAACGAGCGTCGGCGGCAGTGTCTCGCAAAAGCGATTAAAGAAAAGTGGTCGGGCGCGGACATGAGCAAGCTGTCCCCTTAGTAGAGACGAACTTAAGCTGTACTCAATGATCGCACAAGAACTGTAAATCTGCGGAGGACTATCACAACAATCAAAATTCGCTGCAGGAAGATGTACATTAAGCTCTGGTGGTCCGTAAAAATCTGACATGACTCTCGAACAAGTAGTGTCTCCAAATCTCCAACGTGAAACCACCGCGGCCATCTCCAGATCATGAGTGGGATATCCATCTCGTACTTCCTCCAAATGTAGGGAAACAAAAGCGATAACTCCATTATGTCACCTTAATACACATTCGAGCCCTACTCACAAACCATCACAGTTAAACCACAAAGTCGCCCGAACCAAAAAGCAAAGAAAGAACTGATGCAGCTGTTAACCGAATCTTCAACTGCCGAAACTCCACACTCATGCCTCAGTCCAAAGAAAAAAACCTCTGTTCCAGTCAATTCAGTCAACGGTGCAGCACTACACTAGCAATCCTGCCCGAAACGGCGGTAAAAACCTGCTAAGCCCAAAAATCTACGGACCTCCGTCCTGCTCACAAGCCTGGGCATAATCTGTACGGCCACGATCTTCCTCGGAACCATACAAAACCGTCTTCCGTAACTACAAGACCAAGGAGTCAACACAACGAGCCTGAAGGAACACTCCGAGAATCTAGCAAACCGCTGGGGCTCTCCCAGTATTTGCAAAACAAATCCTCAAGTGCTACTCCTATCCCTCAAGACACATTAAATAGACCAGAATGTCGTAAATAACACAACAATAACTGGTCAAGGAACGGCCTGAAGAAATCCGGTTCATCGCATCTACGAATGCTGCTAGGGCATTGGTGAATCCAATGACACACCCAAACACGCAAAACCCGTAGCACGCACAAGGCAGTCTTCAGAATGTCATCACTCCGAACCCGCAACAATGATGACCTGATCCCAAACAAACTTAGAAAATGTCTCGCACTCTGAAGCTGATCGAAGAAATCGTCAATGCGAGGTAAAGGATACCTATCCGCACCGTAAGCCGGTTCAATTGACGATCCATCAATACACAACCTCAATCTGTCGTCTTTCTCCTTGACGAACAGAAATAGGAGCTTCCTAATGCGAAACACTCAGACGCACGAAACTCTCCCCCAACAAACAACTCTGCAGCAGATCCTTAAGCTCCTTAAGCTTCGTCGGCTCATCTGGAACAACGTCGGAACTCTCGCACGAAAGAAAACCGATCCAACAAACCAACTGTGGCTACGGTGTCACGAACGAACGCCAAGAATCCACGACATCTCCTCAAAAGCCGACTAGCGAAAAAAGCTGAATTCAAGCTGTGAGAGGCGACATAACTATCCACCTGCACAACAAGAACTGACTTGCCAGGGAAAACAAAACCTAACTGTTTCCTCACGGTAGTCCACAACGCCGAGCACGTAGCTAACCAGTCCGTGCCCAGGAGAACGCCAAGTCTAACATCTCTGGAAAGATCAAAACGACAGACGAATCTCTATCTCCTATCCAATTGGCACACGACCGAATTATGTGTCGCGCAACAAAAGAATCGCTGACAGAAGTTAACACAACAAACAGTCGATCTACCTAACATGACTCTCGTCCTAAACTCGGCACGAAGTGTGGAAACATACGAGTGCATGGATCCGGATCAAACAATACGTGTGCAACAAAAAGACATACTGAAAGAGTACCTGAAACCACAGCATTGGACGCCTGCGCATCCTGATGAGTCGAAGCGAAAACTTATGCCTGCCCTTCACCTGTGACTGACCGAGCTCCTCCTCTACTAGACTGACCCCTCTGCGCGAACCTTCCGTGTCCATGATGTCTCAGAATACGACCCTGACGTGGTGCTAAGGAACAATGTCTGACGAAGTGTTGAAGGCTTCCGCATCGAAAACACCCACGCGCTGACTGCTGACCCTCCTGGGGATGAGAGCCAAACGACTGTCCTCGTCCTAAGCCTCTGCTCTGGGCTGGTACACCAGTACGATTCCTCAACGGTTCCGGAACTCTCAACGTCTCTAGAAGACGTGTCTCGTAAACTGGGGCTGCATCTAGTGGTGCTATGTAGGTAACGGAATACTGCATGATGATCGCAAGGAACAACTGGGTAACATGGGTGACAACCTCCTATCGCTGCGCTCGAACGGCCTCCACCAGTGAGCTCATCGTCTGGCGCAAGTCCTGCATCTCTGCCACTAGTCTAGCGATCTGATCTGTCGTAGGAGGAACAATCTGCTCTGGTACAACAGGGGTACTACCCGGATCAGTCCTCGTCTCGGACGAATCAACTCGAATCTCGGCTCTCGCGGCCGCTCTTTGCGCCCTCATAGTCCTTGGCGGCATAATGGCTGAAAAGAAAGTAGGATTCGATGAGGCTACGGAAATCGAATCATAAGGATGTATACAATCATGAAGGAATTTCAATCAATAAGTCCTAAGGTCGCTTAGGCGGAGTACCGTGTCGTGAGTATGCCGCGGAACAAACGCACGCTACGCCACTCTGCTGCAGCTACCTACTCCATCATACCAGGGTCATCCTACACTCCGAAGGTAAAACCTACGCTCTGATACCAACTTTGTCACGACCCAAAGTTTGGCCCGTGACCGGCACTTAACCACGTAACGTCTACAGGCGTAACGCGACTAAGTAAGCCGAAACCCAGAAATCAAACCAGTAAAAGTATAGAGTGTTTTAAACAATTAATAGAATCGTTTGTTAAAATGTTTAGAAAACCTTAAGTAAAAAACCACCACAATAACAATATACGACGTCGTAGCGAAGAAATGAGCAATAAGTGGAACACATCACACATGATAAGAACTGCATAAGTAAAGTCGGCTCACAACGAGCTCGACACCAGAGTACAAAATAATATACATCGTCGTCCTCACACTGGTCTCTAAGTCAAATACATAAAAGTAGATGGAGAGTACTAGATACAATAATATACATAACTGAAAAATAAACAGATACCCCACAAAACCCACCTATCACCAAAAGAGCTAGTACGCCAATTATAGGGTATCTGTGTCAAAAGATGCTAGAAAGCAGCCTGCCGCGACTACTCCGAAGGGCAACCTGCAAACACTATGGCACAACGGGGGTGAGTTGCCAACTCGTGAATAGTAGATAATATATAAAGGTAATCGCGAGTATGCACGTGCTGCAATACTCTAACCTATGCCAACAGATAATATCTATATGATGAACTATATGAGTAAAAATCATGCATCAAGTACGATCTAACAACATCTCTAAATGATAAGCAGGGTATGCAATAATTGTGCATAGAAAATGCAATCTAATAACATCTATATGATGAGCAAGGTATGCAATAATCGTGCATAGCAAATGCAATCTAATAATATCTATATGATGAGCAAGGTATGCAATAATCGTGCATAGCAAATGCAATCTAATAACATCTATATGATGAGCAAGGTATGCAATAATCGTGCATAGCAAATGTACTCTATCAGGTACAACAAATACAGGAAGAGATATAAAATACTGAATGCTGAGCATGGGAATAATAATATCTATACGGAATATCAACGTGGAAAATAATCGGTGTCCATCCATATGCCCAAATCCTGTAAATCTTATAGAATCATGGGTGCCTAGCATCGGCACACTAAATATCATGAATCATCGTGTCTAGCATCGACACGCAAATCCTCAAGTATCGGGCTCCGTCTGCGGAATCGGCCCTCGGCCCCTGCAGTACGGATTGTCCCGTATCCATCTCTCATCTCTGGTCAGTATCCTCCGGATAACCGCCAGGTCTAACCAATCACCGGTAGGTAGTAGTCCCTCTGCCAGGCTCACCGTCTACTGCACAGCGAATCTGTTCTCGTCCCGGGGTACCATACCGGGTTCACCATGTACCTGCAATCGGCCTCATCCAACTCCTCGATTCGGGTTCACATATCACACGTCTCAGAACCGAGAAAACGCATGGTGGACGCACTGAAATATCATATCAAGAGAAACCGGGTTTTTAAATAGTGAGTATTTTCTTAAAAGAATTACCTCGATTCCCAAATCCAGAAATCATATGAATCCAAAACTCAATGCGTAATTCCATGCAAGTATGAAGATATCAATATATATGTGTACTGGAATGAATATACAGTGTGCATATGCGCAGGTATGAAGATATCAATATATGTGTGCACTAGTATGAATATACAGTGTGCATGTGCGCAGGTATGAAAATATCAATATATGTGTGCACTGGTATGAATATACAGTGTGCATGTGCGCAGGTATGAAGTGCACTGGTATGAATATCCGGTGTGCATGTGCGCAGGTATGAAGATATCAATATATGTGTGCACTGGTATGAATATACGGTGTGCATGTGCGCGGGTATGAAGATATCAATATATGTGTGCACTGGTATGAATATACGGTGTGCATGTGCGCGGGTATGAAGATATCAATATATGTGTGCACTGGTATGAATATGCGGTGTGCATGTGCGCAGGTATGAAGATATCAATATATGTGTGCACTGGTATGAATATGCGGTGTGCATGTGCGCAGGTATGAAGATATCAATATATTTGCACTGGTATGAATATACGTTGTGCATGTGTGCAGGTATGAAGATATCAATATATGTGTGCACTGGTATGAATATACGGTGTGCATGTGCGCATGTATGAAGTTATCAATATATGTATGCACTGGTATGAATATATGGTGTGTATGTGCGCAGGTATGAAGATATCAATATATGTGTGCACTGGTATGAATATACGGTGTGCATGTGCGCAGGTATGAAGATATCAATATATATGTGCACTGGTATGAATATAGAGTATGCATGTGCGCAGGTATGAAAATATCAATATGTGTGTGCACTGGTATGAATATACAGTGTGCATGTGCGCAGGTATGAAAATATCAATATATGTGTGCACTGGTATAAATATACAGTGTGCATGAAAATATCAATATATGTATGCACTGGTATGAATATACAGTGTGCACATGCGCAGGTATGAAAATATCAATATATGTGTGCACTGGTATGAATATACAGTGTTCATGTGCGCAGGTATGAAAATATCAATATATGTGTACACTGGTATGAATATACGGTGTGCATGTGCACTGGTATGAAAATATCAATATATGTATGCACTGGTATGAATATACAGTATGCATGTGCGCAGGTATGAAAATATCAATATGTGTGTCAAGTCATGGCAATCGTCAATGGTGCGGCAATCAAACGATATGTATAATGCGTAGCAATCCTATAGTGTGAGTGTCATGGTAATCACTAACGGTGTGAGTGTAACATACAAATAGTGCTCGTGCAGCTTGAACCGTTAGTGACAGTGCAGTGTTCAATGCAATCATTTCTATATGCAACAAGAAGGTATGCTACTAGTCCATATGAACATCTACGACTAAATATCCTAACACGCCCTGACGCTTAACGCCATACGGGCGATTTCCCCGTAGATGTTAAATCTACTCACCTGGTCGTGCGCTACTCGTAGCCGACCACCTGCTTCCCTTTCTTTGCTTCGTCCGATGTACCCGCCTGCAAACCTAGAATTCACACAAGGAAAATCCATATAAGCAAATATCTCGCAAAACGCGATATTGAAGTCAAACGATACACTCGCGTCGCGAACTAAACGGGCTTGTGTACGATACGTTTAAAACGTGTGTATACGCGTCTAAAACTAATCCAACACGTCGCGACACGCTGGATTACAGAACCCACTCACGTATCGCGCGTATCGCGCGAACTAAACGTACTAGAAAAGCGATATATCATCCCAGATTTTCATACAGAGAGAAACTTACAAAATTGCACATACCACAGGCCTCAAATTCATAGCAGACTCCTACAGCCAAAACCCTAACACTTATTGTTAGTTATATGTATGCCCTAGAGGCCATTACTGTACATAGGATGTATATTGTAGTGGATGCTGGGACATATATAGGGAGGACTTTCTTGCTCGACATGATAGTATACTATCTGGTTACCCTTTACTTTAACGTGTATGCTGATTGTCTCTCTGTTACATGTTGGTAAAGCCCTTAGGATCTGTACTTGACTACCTGGACTATGATGCGGATCATACTAGTGGGGACATGGTAGTCTATAAGTACATCCTTCAAAGTCCCTAGTCGTGGGTGTATCGAGACGGGGCATCGATATGCCAGAGTAGACTAGCGTATACCTTCTCGACCCATACAGATGGGCGATGGATGATCCCATATCCATTGGTGTTTGACATCAGAGATGATATACGGGTGCTCAGTAGAGACTGGGTACACTGGACGGACTCGCCGAGAACTCCCAGATGGTATTATACCTCACGTCAGATGGCAGTTCTCTGGTGACACTGGTACAGAGTAGTCTGTTGACCCGAGATCGTCATAGAGTCTTGTGTGGTTCCCACTGTGCTTTGATTTCCATCTTACCACGTCCAAGAGGGCGTGCAAAACGGTGGTTTTTGGGTACAGTCCCGAGTCACATGGAGGCAATGAGCGATAGGAGGGGATTCGTCTCTCCCGGTATAGGGAGTTGATGTTGCGCTGTGTTCGATTGGCTATAACAGGAAATCCCTGGCCAGGGTTGCTGAGATTTACTGGTAAGTGTTACCAGTAGTTTCTCGAATAGTTATAGACCTCATATCGACACGACTTATTGAGCTATTGGGGTCTGACGTTTACCACCCCTAGGCGAGATATGCGACATATCAGACGATCAGACCGGACTGTACGGTAGTGTTACTGGTCGGATTCACTGGAGTGTGAGCGGGCTTGCTCGTCGATCTTCAATCGTTCAATACCCGGGTGGCCGTTACGTTTAGCAGACCGCTTGCGGCTTGTGGATGTTTGATATGATCATCATCCGCTGCCGGCGTATTGACGAGTCTTTAGAGTCCTACACAGAGGTTTCCTGGCTTAAGCGAAACGAAATAGGAGCGCATATGAGATATGTGCGGGACCGAGAATAATACGAGTATGTGATACTGTATTCGATTCTCGCGATGTGACATTGATCGGTTATATGCGATATAGCCGGGTTATCGGATCAAGTGTTGATTCGATAAGATGTTACTAATGATACCAGTCGGTTATGTGCGCATGACCGGATCATTGAATCAAGTGTTGATTTAATGATTTAATGTATAATTATATATTTGATATATTACTTTGCATTAACTAGTATCGGTTCACTTTAGACGGATTTTCTCACTTGGTTCGTGCGCATTGCATATGCGATATGTTTTTGTGCACTTGTATGTATCATGTTTGATGATGCATGCTAACTTGAGTTTGTGTAAAGATTAAACCATGGTTATTCAAATGGTTAGGGTTTTGTTTTTCATATCTATTTATTTATTTATTTATTTGTTTTCTTTTTGGAAAATGAAATGAGAAGAATGGAGGCTTTCTTTGTTTTTTCATGAAGATTCATGAACCTTTGACTTTGTCCACCATTCTTATCTCATGCTTAACCTAACCATTTGATTTAACCCTAGTTCAATCTCTACACATAACCATGGTTAAGTTATGATAAAGATTGGATTATTCTTTTCTTTTTATGATTAACTTATCATAAGCTTCTTCTTCTTCTTCCTTGACTTCAAGAAGAAAAGCTTCACCTCCATCAATGGTGAATTGAGCAAACAAGTGAGAAATCCAATTCTAAAGTTAACCCAACTCCTATTTCTTCATCCTCTACCTCTTGCCAAGTAGTAGAGTGTGTTTACTTCACAAGTTTCATGACTTGGTGAAGTTGTGAGCTTGATCTAGCGATGCCTCGACGTAGATCATCTTCGGCATGGACATCAACGACCTAGCTTGCCCATTCTCCGACGAAGCCGATCCTAGAGCCCGGATTTGACTTGGACAGCGGAGAGGACCTCGTTGCGGAGCTATGGAGGTGGAGCACCGGATCTACAAAGGTTGTATTTCCGTTTTCTCATTAGTTAAGTGTTAACTAGTTCATTGTTCGCCTAGAAATCTAGCAAACGATCCGTAGTTTAGGTTTGTAGGCACCGTAAAATTTTAATATGGCATGTTCGATGCCTTGTGAGACCTCCTTGGGGTGCCTAGGAACCCTACAGTGGTATCAGAGCCTAGCTAGAGCTTAGGCGAAGTCCAGACGGAATTTGAAGTCCGATCGAACCAAAACTTAACCCGGAAAATTGCTCTCTGTACTTTTTTGAAAACAGTGGAGTTTTCCAGATTAAAAATATCCAGAAAATCAAGCAGGGTTTACTGTGAAATACTGTGCAAAACGGAGCTGTAACTCCGTCATCACGGCGCGGAACCGCGGCCTAAGGCCACGTGGCGCGGCGCTTCCGCGGCGTGACTGTGTATTTATTGACTTTTCTTTGCACAGTAATTCCTATTTTCTAGAGTTGGATTTTCTGGGAATTTTTAATATTTTTTCCAGAGTTGAATTTTTCTGAGTTGTTTTGGGAATTCGGTGTTTCGATCGGGATATCAAATTTTGTCTGTTTGGCTTTCCAGATAAATCTTAGAATATGTTAAAAAGTTCGACCGGATATAAACACCCAATTTTTCCCCTGTCGGGAAATTTCCAAGTATTGGATTTTTCCGTAGTTTAACGACGTTCTAAGTAGTGCAAGTAACGCGATGGTCCCTCTAGAAGACACAAACCTTAACTCGATTATGTGACCGTCTTGAACTGCCCTTTGAACCTTCGGGTTTAGGGCAGTACGGCGTGCCACATGTGAGGCGTTGGCTTGACCCTTCTACGGCTGGACCGTTGGTACTGAGGCACGAACGGAATGTTGTTAGACCTATTTCATGTGTTGATCTATATTGGGAAAACTTGGGTGTTCGATTGTTCGATCGGAAAGTTTAACATTTTCTGTTTATCTGGAATGGGATACAATAATTGGAATTCACAAGTAGTTATGTGATAACTAAATGAATGTTATAAACGTAGCAGTTTAGTCTCACTTGATCGGTTGCCACGGAATTTTGATGTGATCAAAAGTCCGTCGCAATCACGTAGCGTACGCGGATACTCGCCGGGTAAACTTAATAGACAGCCTCACTCCATAGCCCCGACCAAGTGACTGTAGGAGAACCCCGTCGCCGAAAGCATCCGTCCGGGTGCTCGCGGTAGCGGTGTTCCGCCTTGGTGCACTTCGTCGACGGTATCGGGGGTGCAGCCGTCTACTGAAGTTTGCGACGAGCATTCGATCAGTTTTTCGGGAATCTTGTTGAATTACCCGACTTGATATTGAAAAGTGTTTTCGATAAAGAGACTAAAATGCGGGGTTTATAATTGTTAGGCATGCGATGTCTAAGTAATTCATTTGGTCAGGCATGTGATGTCTGAGGTGGTTGCGGATTCCCAACTGTTGTAGTTTTACACTTTCTTTTCTGTGACCGTAAGTGTAATATGTGATATCGCCGGTTTCGTTGCTATATGTCAACGACAATTGGGATGGACATATTTACTTACGTTGATGACATGTGATGTTATGTGTTGCTGGATATGTTATATTGGATCGTCGTGTTTGAATAGACGGGGGTTTTTATGTGAGATGAGTGTTTTTTCATTTTCATTCATGTAAAAACTTGTATGTAATATTCTTTTATTGGGGCACTTCCAGGTAGCGGAAGTTGTCACCTGTTGTATATTATTTACTTTTCCGCACTAGGATAGACCCAAGGAGGAGGGCACAAGTAACCGGGTTCTGGAGTCCAGTGGGAGACCAACTCGAGGAGTCGAGTCCGGGTCTCCTAACTCCAGAATTGGTAGGGTTGCTTGCCGCTCTCGTAGGGGTCTAGGGGTGTGGGTTTGGCTATTCATCGCGACCGTGGAATCCGTGTTTTTTACTGGCTCGTATTGAAAACACGGACGTCCTAGTATATCCAATATTTCATATGATTCTTCTGCTGCGATATCTGTGATGTGATCATGAGATGTTCTGTGATAGATACAGTATATAGTATATATGATATATTATATAGACGTTACTTATGTTTTACACCCGCGCTAGCCCTGCCCCGCTCTGCCGTTAGTTACCTAACCTAACGGTGCACGAGGGGACATCGAGGCGAATGCGGATGGCATAAGTGTACGTCATATTTATCTGTGATGTTTAGGTACATAATTGATGGGACTTCATTAATGTGATTAATGAAATAAAAGAAACCTAAGATGTTGTAGGATCGAATTTCAAAATAAAACAGGTAGCTACAGTTTTTGCTTTGCACAGCGGTATATGCGATATATCCTGCACCTTATTCGATGAGGAAAGGACCGAGATCCCTTCACCGGGAGTGACTCCTTTAGCAATAACTGGTCGATGCTACGCCCTCGGTTTGTCTTTTGATTGCTTTTAAGTGTTTTTGCTTTGCACAGTGATATATATGATATATCCCGCACCTCATTCGACGAGGAAAGGACCGACGATCCCTTCACCGGGAGTGACTCCTTTAGCAAAACTAGAAAAGCCTCAAAAACACTCCATTTCAAAATTCATTCGATCCTACAACGATATCAAGTTCATTACGCAATAGGTTTTCAGAAAAACCTGTCGTAGCCCTCCGTCATTTCAGATAAATCCTGTTTAGTATTCGTGCTGCGTTTGTTGACCTTGTCAAGGCGCAGTGTGCGGTAGCTAACCAGTATTTATCTGCTTATGCATATGATGCAGATTGGGTTAGGGTAGTCGTGCGGCCTTGTTGACCTTGTCAAGGGTCGTGCGGGTGGGTTTGATTCAATCAAGAAATGACGAGTTGAACTTGACTTGCGGTCTATGGTTTGTTGACCTTGTCAAGGTCATAGATCGTTCGGGGCAAAATATTATCGGGAATTTCAAGTGTTGAAATTTGCAATGAGATTGCATACCTTCTATGAGATAGTTGGATCCCGATACCCGCTGCGAGTAAGTGTTACTCCTGGGAGAGTTTTATACATTACAATTAGCCGATCAAGTAGGTGTCTAGAAAGGTGTCAACGGGGTTACGCCTCTGGGAAAACGAGGTTTACAGTAATTAGGTTCGTGCGAAAGCACGGGGGACCTCCCTCAAAGTACCGACACTGGCATGGCTGAAAGATTGGCGAACTTGTAGTGTGTAATTAATCCCGGCTAGTCTTTCCTTTTTGGGTTTGAAGGAAGATTTGATAAAAAGCAGTGGGAGCCATCCTGATTAGATAAAATAATAACCAATCTATTCTTGACAGAGCGCACGCTGAGTGTTTTCTTCTCTCTCTCTCCAGGTAGCGACCATATCACGCCTTAATCAAGATAATAATACGGAATATTGACCGAACCCGCTTGTTATACTGAGCTGGGGAACGTTGGTCCCGCTCCAACTTATAATTGTTATAAGACAGAGCAGGAAATTGGGGAATACCAGATTTCCCGTGCAGCCCAAACGAAGAGAGTGCATGCTAATGCATCATCTTCGGGTGTGTTCATTACAAAGAACTGTTTCTCAGTATCCTTTACGTCCTGGGTATGTGATACCAGATCAGGATCCCAGATATGTAATATGTTACATAGGGCTACAGAAAGGTAGAGAACTGAGAACGGGTGATAAGTTTCATGAGGAAGAAAACGGGGCAAGTGTTGCAGCCAAGTCTGTCGGTCACTGTCACCCTGTATTACCAATACATTGATTCTGAACGAATGTTATTAGATACCGAACCTGATATACAAAATCATATCAGTCTCTTTATCAGTAAAGAAATGATAAAATTTTGTATTGTTGGATAATGTTTTGAACATTTCCTATATCAAAAGTTGATCGGTTCAGGCACGTTATCTAAAAGCATTGATGTTCTAAATCAAACTACAGTTCTTAATATACGGAACACACACAAGAGGAAGAGTTCAGAAATGAACGAATCCTTCTTGAGGTATTGTAGACTAGGTCAGATCAATGCGACCCGACTGGCTAGAGTTACATATAGATGTATATTTAAATCAGTTTGAATTTACATCTTGTGAAACTCGCCAGTCATGTCACAAAGATAAGATGACCATAGCTCCGTTTATTGGAAACAGAGAAAGAGTTAGTGAACTCTTGGGATGATACATGATGATGTATGTAAGGTCCCCTGTTTACACATGCCAAGACTGGTTCTTTATACTTCATTACGTTCTCTGATGATCTCTTTAAATTCAGACCTATGTTCCTGTTGAAACACAAGTCCGAACCTTTTGAGATATTCACAGAATATAAGCTAGAAGTAGAGAACCAGAATACGGGTATAAGTATTATGTCCTATGATGTGATCTAGGAGGAGAATACTTGAGCACGGAATTCCTGGACTTTTCTAAAGGAGAATGAGATTCTCTCTCAGCATTACTCCTCTGTATACACCATGGCACGATGGTATATCGGGGCGGAGCAATCACACCCTATTTGATATGGTGTGCTCTACGATGAGTATTACTGAGTCACCTATTTCTTTTAGGGAGTTATGCACTTGAGAAGCTGCATACCTATTGAATAGGATTCGAATCGAATCAGTTGCCTACCACTTCATATATGATATGGAAAGGGAAGAGCCCATATCTTAAGTTAGTTAAGATTTGGGGTTGTCCGGCCTATGTCTAAAAAGCAAAATCCGGACAAGCTCGAGGCAAAGACTGTAATGTAGAACTGGAAATGTTCCAGCTATACAAGCTACAGCAGATGATTTGGTACAGCCAAAGGATTCAGTAGATTCCAATGAACCTCGGCCTCTCCGCCGATCTAGTAGGGTTCCTCACCCACCTGAGAGATACTTCAGTTTCTCTATGACAGTGGGAGCGAGGAATGCATCATGAGATGATGACCCAACTAGTTTCGAGCTGGCCATCAGGAGTGAGACTCTGTAAGAATGGCTGGATGCTTAGCGATCTGAGATGGAATCCATGTACACCAACAAAGTATGGACTTTAGTTGCTATATCTGAAGGGTTAAATCCCCATCAGGAGCAAGTATATCTTGAGAAGATTACTTGGTGTAGATGGAAAAGTTGAGACTTTCAAAGCTAGACTTGTTAAAGGTCTACATCATTGACCAGGCGTGGATAATGATGAAACCTTTTCCAGTACCTATGCTTAAGTCCATCCAGATCCTACTTACCACGGCTGCATACCATGACTACGATCTCTGGTGGTTGGGTGTCTTGACTGCTTTTCTAAATGATGATTTAGAAGAGTGCGTCTATAAGTACACAGCCAGAGGGCCTCGTAGATAGTGGGAGCAGCGGAAACGTGTGCAAGATGTTTTATATGATAAAGCAGGCATCGCGGAGTTGGAACGTCTGTTTTGATGATAGTCAAAGAGTTTGACATCATCAAAATGGTAGATGAACCTTGTATAAACAAAAAGGTAGTAGGGAGTATGGTGACGATCCTCGTAGAGTACGTGGATGACATACTCTTGATAGGGAAGTAGTTTCCTATGCTACGCTCGGTCAATCTCCGCTTATCACAAAGATTCTCCATATAGGATTAAAGTGATACCTACTAAATCCTGGATTTTGGATCTATGAGATAGATCTAAATGGATGTTAGGATACTCACTAGATGTAGTGAGATGGTGTCAATCGATCCTGAGGAGAATCGCTGGAAGGGTTCCAGTGTGATAAAGACGACTGAATGTCAGTCACAGGCATTGTCTTTACCCTTAGTGGAGGGACGGTATGTTGGAAAAGTTCCGAGCTAAATACCGTGACATACTAGACGATAAAGGCAGGATACATCGCTACTTAAGATGCTACCAAAGAGGCTGTTTGGGTGTATAATGGTTCATGAGATGAACTATGTTCCTCCCATTGTGTGACAATGGAGTTGTGGCTTATGCCAAGGAACGTCCGTCCCATCAGTGATCCAGACATATTCTATGGCAGTATCACCTGATCATGGAGATGATTGATCTCCAGGGAGATCGAGGTTAGGAGAGTAGACTCAGAGGACAACACAGCGGATCCACTCACAAAGGCCTGTTCCCAGAGAGAGACTTTTATGGGATGGTTGAGTATGAGATACTTCAAACCACAGCTACAGATGGCCCTAGTGCAAGTGGGAGATTGTTAGTTATATGTATGCCCTAGAGGCCATTACTGTACATAGGATGTATATTGTAGTGGATGCTGGGACATATATAGGGAGGACTTTCTTGCTCGACATGATAGTATACTATCTGGTTACCCTTTACTTTAACGTGTATGCTGATTGTCTCTCTGTTACATGTTGGTAAAGCCCTTAGGATCTGTACTTGACTACCTGGACTATGATGCGGATCATACTAGTGGGGACATGGTAGTCTATAAGTAGATCCTTCAAAGTCCCTAGTCGTGGGTGTATCGAGACGGGGCATCGATATGCCAGAGTAGACTAGCGTATACCTTCTCGACCCATACAGATGGGCGATGGATGATCCCATATCCATTGGTGTTTGACATCAGAGATGATATACGGGTGCTCAGTAGAGACTGGGTACACTGGACGGACTCGCCGAGAACTCCCAGATGGTATTATACCTCACGTCAGATGGCAGTTCTCTGGTGACACTGGTACAGAGTAGTCTGTTGACCCGAGATCGTCATAGAGTCTTGTGTGGTTCCCACTGTGCTTTGATTTCCATCTTACCACGTCCAAGAGGGCGTGCAAAACGGTGGTTTTTTGGGTACAGTCCCGAGTCACATGGAGGCAATGAGCGATAGGAGGGGATTCGTCTCTCCCGGTATAGGGAGTTGATGTTGCGCTGTGTTCGATTGGCTATAACAGGAAATCCCTGGCCAGGGTTGCTGAGATTTACTGGTAAGTGTTACCAGTAGTTTCTCGAATAGTTATAGACCTCATATCGACACGACTTATTGAGCTATTGGGGTCTGACGTTTACCACCCCTAGGCGAGATATGCGACATATCAGACGATCAGACCGGACTGTACGGTAGTGTTACTGGTCGGATTCACTGGAGTGTGAGCGGGCTTGCTCGTCGATCTTCAGATCGCTCAATACCCGGGTGGCCGTTACGTTTAGCAGACCGCTTGCGGCTTGTGGATGTTTGATATGATCATCATCTGCTGCCGGCGTATTGACGAGTCTTTAGAGTCCTACACAGAGGTTTCCTGGCTCAAGCGAAACGAAATAGGAGCGCATATGAGATATGTGCGGGACCGAGAATAATACGAGTATGTGATACTGTATTCGATTCTCGCGATGTGACATTGATCGGTTATATGCGATATAGCCGGGTTATCGGATCAAGTGTTGATTCGATAAGATGTTACTAATGATACCAGTCGGTTATGTGCGCATGACCGGATCATTGAATCAAGTGTTGATTTAATGATTTAATGTATAATTATATATTTGATATATTACTTTGCATTAACTAGTATCGGTTCACTTTAGACGGATTTTCTCACTTGGTTCGTGCGCATTGCATATGCGATATGTTTTTGTGCACTTGTATGTATCATGTTTGATGATGCATGCTAACTTGAGTTTGTGTAAAGATTAAACCATGGTTATTCAAATGGTTAGGGTTTTGTTTTTCATATCTATTTATTTATTTATTTATTTGTTTTCTTTTTGGAAAATGAAATGAGAAGAATGGAGGCTTTCTTTGTTTTTTCATGAAGATTCATGAACCTTTGACTTTGTCCACCATTCTTATCTCATGCTTAACCTAACCATTTGATTTAACCCTAGTTCAATCTCTACACATAACCATGGTTAAGTTATGATAAAGATTGGATTATTCTTTTCTTTTTATGATTAACTTATCATAAGCTTCTTCTTCTTCTTCCTTGACTTCAAGAAGAAAAGCTTCACCTCCATCAATGGTGAATTGAGCAAACAAGTGAGAAATCCAATTCTAAAGTTAACCCAACTCCTATTTCTTCATCCTCTACCTCTTGCCAAGTAGTAGAGTGTGTTTACTTCACAAGTTTCATGACTTGGTGAAGTTGTGAGCTTGATCTAGCGATGCCTCGACGTAGATCATCTTCGGCATGGACATCGACGACCTAGCTTGCCCATTCTCCGACGAAGCCGATCCTAGAGCCCGGATTTGACTTGGACAGCGGAGAGGACCTCGTTGCGGAGCTATGGAGGTGGAGCACCGGATCTACAAAGGTTGTATTTCCGTTTTCTCATTAGTTAAGTGTTAACTAGTTCATTGTTCGCCTAGAAATCTAGCAAACGATCCGTAGTTTAGGGTTTGTAGGCACCGTAAAATTTTAATATGGCATGTTCGATGCCTTGTGAGACCTCCTTGGGGTGCCTAGGAACCCTACACTTATCTCCCTCATCTGGCCGCAAATTGCGGCCAGAAGGAATAAATCGGCGGCCTCATGGTGGAATGGGGGTCTCGTACTCTGGAGGTGTGGTCAGGGTCTCTCAAGTAGGCTACAGTTAACTCAGATTTTATTTGAAACAAACTGGTCTATAGCAGATCACTGAATGGTGAAATCTCATCTAAAAACGCTAAATTTTGCACAAAATGAAGCCCTATGGTATTTTGGTGAAATCTGGGGTTTATCTTGGTTTACTTGGCTCTAATAACACTTAATTAGGCTAGGTTAACCAACACTAACATCACTTGGACAAAAGTCCACACAATTCATCAAATCAAGCACTAAATCTCACTTTTAACACTAATCGAAGCTATTTAACACACAAGCTTATCAAACTAGGAAATAGCTTTAAGAAATATACCTTACTAGACCCTACGAAGTAGGAAGAGGAAGGAGGAGAGGATGGGAAGTGCTGCTGCAGCTGCTGGGGGCTGCTGCTGATGTTGCTGCTGCTACTGCTTGCTGCTGCTGCTGCTTGCTACTGTTGTTGTTACTGCTTGCTGCTGCTTCTTTTGCTGCTGTTGCTTCTTCTGCTGCTGCTGCTGCAGCTGCTTGTGTGTGTGAGAGAGAGAGAATGAGAGAAGTGAGAACAAGAGAAATGAGAGTATACAAGTCAAAAAAACCCTTCTCTCTCTCTCTCTCTTCATTTAATGAGCATGGCTCATGCCATGAAGCCCATACTCCCTCTAGTCAACACAAGAACAAATCATTTCTATTTTAAAAAAAAGAACACATAAATAAAAAAAACCAATTACACTTAATTCAAATTATAAAATTAGCTTAAGGGAAAAGGCTTAACCCACCATGGTTGCTAATCATGGTTTAACCCTAAATCAAAACCCTAGTTTACATGCACAAGTGTGTGCAAGCCTAGAAAATTTCTAATAAAATATTCATTAAATAGAATAAAATATTTGAAACTCAATTTGGTAAACTTTTTATTAAAAACTATATATTAAAATATAATTAACCCCTAAACACAACCTAAGGTGTTACATATACGGTAATAGAGACTTTCAGGTCGAGTCCTTTACCGACTCAAGATTTCAAAATGACAAGGATGACAGCAAGTCTATCTTAGGTTTTGTGTTTACCTTCAACGGAGGGTCGGTCTGTTGGAAAAGCTCCAAACAAGACACCGTCGCAGACTCGACGATGGAGGCTAAATACATTGCTGCGAACGATGCCGCAAAAGAAGCAGTCTGGATGAAGAAGTTCATTATTGAACTTGAGGTGGTTCCGTCCATTGTTAATCCGATACCTTTGTATTGTGATAACAATGGGGCCATAGCTTTAGAGAAGGAACCACGGTCCCATCAGAAGTCCAGACACATCTTAAGGCGGTATCACCTGATCAGGGAGATCGTAGATTGCCGGGAGATCGAGGTCTGGAGAGTAGATACAAAAGGAAACACGGCAGATCCATTTACAAAGGCCTCCCTCAAGCGCAGTTCGAGCAACTTTTTAAGATGTTAGGTATGTGGTACGCCAACAACTGTTAGTTGTATGTATGCCCTAGAGGCCAGTATTGTACAGATGATGTATATTATATTGGATGCTTGGACATAAATAGAGAGGACTTTCTTGCTCGATATGATAGTATGCTATCTGGTTACTCTTTATCTTAACATGTATACTTGTCTCTTGATACTGTCTTATAGTTACATGTTGGTAAAGCCCTTAGGATGTGTACTTGACTACCTGGACTATGATGCAGATCATACTAGTGGGGACAGAGTAGTCCATAAGTACGTCCTTTAATGTTCCTAGTCGTAGGTGTATCGAGACAGGGCATCGATATACCAGAGTAGACTAGCGTATACGCTTCTCGACCCATGAGATGGGCGATGGATGATCCTATATCCATTGGTGTTTGACATCAGAGATGGTATACGGGTGCTCAGTGGAGACTGGGTACACTGGACGGACTCGCCGAGAACTCCCAGATGGTATTATACCTCACGTCAGATGGCAGTTCTCTGGTGATACTTGTGCAGGTTAGTCTGTAGACCCGAGATCGTCATAGAGTCTTGTGTGATTCCCACTGTGCTTTGATTTCCACCTTACCACGTCCAAGAGGGCGTGCAAAACGGTGGTTTTTGGGTACAGTCCCGAGTTACATGGAGGCAATGAGCGATAGGAGGGGTTTCGTCTCTCCCGGTATTGGGGGTTGATGTTGCACTATACTCGATTGGACATAACAGGGAAGTCCCTGGCCAGGGCTGATTTAGAGATTTACTGGTAAGTGTTACCAGTAGTTTCTCGACCCGTTATGAGCCTCACATCGGCACGACTTATCGGTTATTGGGGTCTGACGTTTACCACCTCTAGACATGATATGCGACATATCAGACGAGGAGACTGGACTGTACGGCAAGTGTTACCGTCAGGCTTTTACAGGAGTCGGAGCGGGCTTGCTTGCTGATCTTCTGATCGCTCAATACCCGGGTAGCCATTACGTCCAGCTAGTACCGCTGACGGCTTCTGGGTGCTTGATATGATCATCACCTACTGCCGGCGTATTGACGAGTCTTCAGAGTCCTACATAGAGGTTTTACTGGCTCAGGCAAAACGAAATAGGAGCGCATATGTGATATGTGCGGGACCGAGAATAATGCGTGTATGTGATACCGTATTCTATTCTCGCGACTTTTTGTATTGGTCGGTTATATGTGATATAGCCTGGTTATCGAATCAAGTGTTGATTCGATAAGTCGATACATTGGATGTTAGTCGGTTATATGAGATATAACCGGATTATTAAGTCAAGTGTTGTTTTAACAATTTAGTGTATAATTGTGTATATGATATACTAATTTACATTAACTAACATTTGTTCACTTAAGGATTTTTCTCACATATGCACAACTTTAATATATATGTGATATATATTAAAATGTGTTTTTTTTTGTATCATGGTTGTTGATACAACATTCATGGGTGTATGAGACTTACACCATGCTATTTGTTATGTTGGGTTTAATATTTAAAGTAATTACAAAATTAGTGAAAGATTAGAAAAATGCATGAAGCTTGTGGAAGCTTGTGGATGCATTGACTAAGTCCACTAAGTTTGTTTTTACTTTGGATATTTGTTAACCTAACCATCATACTTAGCCATGGTTGTGTCTCTACATGAATTAGTATATGATACTCACTCACCATGGTTGGCTTACTCACTTGATGATTATCTTTCTCTCATTTTATTTCTTCATCTTCTTCCTTGAGCTAAAAAGCTCTCTAGGATTTGATCCAAAGTGAGAAACATTGTGAGAAAATAAATTCTAAAGTGAACCCACTTCCTATTTCTTCATCCTCTACTAGACTAGCACTTTAGTTTAGGGTGTTTGCTTCACTAATTTTCTAGTTAGTGAAGTAGTAGCTTGAGTTGGTATTCTCTCGACGTAGATCATCTTCGGCCTCGAAGACTTCAAGTAAGGACGCTTCTTTCGCCTCGTGAAGCCATGCAAGAGCCCGAGAGAACCATGATCGCAGCGAAGGGACTACGACAAAGAACTTTAGAAGTGAAGGACCGATCTACAAAGGTTGTATTTCGTATTCAGTTAGTCGTAAATGATATTTACTATCATGTGTAACCCTAATAATCTAGCAAAGATCTTGTTTAGGGTTGTTCGGCACGGCTAAAATTTTAATCGGGCATGGTTGATACCTTCTTAACCTTTGTTAGAGTGCCTAGTAACCCTACAGTGGTATCAGAGCCTAGCTAGAGCATTAGACGCCGTGTTTACGAAGTTAAAACTCCGATCGAACCCCGAAACGTCAAAATAGACCCCTCTCTGGAAATTTTGTAAAAATGTGATTTTTTCTGCATTAAAAATACTCAAAAAAATCAGCAGGGAATTCTAAGAGTTACTGTAAAACACGACATCCTAATTCCACCAAAGCGCCGCGGAACCTCAGCAATACCTTGCTTGCGCGGCGGTTCCGCGGCGGAATAGTAGAATTAGGGTTAGTGTTTTATGCAGTAATATCCGTAGGTACTTGTACATTCTTCTGGGTATTTTTAATCTGACTCAAGTGTTGAGTGTTCTGGGGATTATTTTGTATTCGTTGATTCGATCGAAAAATTTAATTTCGTGCTTTTTTCCGGATAATTTAGAAAGTATTAAAATGTTCGAACGGATATCATTAACTCGCTTTTTCCCGACACAAAAAACTTTCAAGTGTTGAATTTTTCTTGAGTTTAAATCTTTCGGAAAAACGTGCATGTGACGCGATGGACCCTCTAGAAGAACACAAACCTTAACTCGATTATGTGACCATCTGAACCGCCTCTAAACCTTAGGGTTTGGGGCAGTACGGCGTGCCACATGTGAGGCGTTGGCTTGACCCTTCTACGGCTGGACCGTTGGTACTGTGACATATTCTGGAATTTTTTTTGAACTCCGCTCAAGTGTTGAGCTATTAAAGAAATCTTGGGTATTTGATTATTCGATCGGAAAGTTTAGTACTGTCTATTTATCTGGAATGTGATACAATATATGGAATTCATATAGTTAGGCATGAAGAAGTATGTGATATTTCGGATTTACGATATCTAAAGAGATTGTGGATTCCAAATGTTGTAGTTTTACACTTTCTTTTCTGCGACCGTAAGTGTAATATGTGATATCGCCGGTTTCGTTGCTATATGTCAACGACTATTGGGATGCGCATATATACTTACGTTGATGACATGTGATGTTATGTGTTGCTGGATATGTTATATTGGATTGTCGCGTTTTTGAAT
Organism: Agapanthus africanus; assembly: GCA_030015575.1. NCBI lineage: Eukaryota > Viridiplantae > Streptophyta > Magnoliopsida > Asparagales > Amaryllidaceae > Agapanthus > Agapanthus africanus. Next base: position 296,635,850 of record JASDDO010000029.1, read on the forward strand.
AGCCGGGGGTTTTATGTGAGATGAGGGTTTGTATTTTCATTCATGTAAAATTCATTGTATGTAATATTCTTTTATTGGGGCACTTCCGGGATGAGGATGATGTCACCATTGTATATTATTTACTTTTCCGCATTAGGTAGACCCAAGGAGGAGAGCACAAGTAACCGGGTTCTATAGTCCAGTGGGAGACCAACTTGAGGAGTCGAGTCCGGGTCTTCTAACTCTAGAATTGGAAGGGTTGCTTGCCGCTCTCGTAGGGGTCTAGGGGTATGGGTTTGTGTTAGTGTATATGCCCTAGAGGCCATTACTGTATCATACTAGTTTGTATATCACTTAATGGAAGCTTGGGATATTCACCTTGTATATACAATCTTGCTCAAAATAGTAGTATGCTACTTGGTTTGTTTCTACTTCAATGTGTACTTGTGTTTATTTTAGTATATCACCTATACACATTAGTGGAGCCCTTAGGATCTTTGCTTGATTACCAGCGTTGTGATGGCAGTCACACTAGTGGGGCTGGGTAATCTATAAGCACATCCTTATGCAGGTCCCTAGTCGCAGGACTATCGAGACAGGGCATCGATACTCCGGAGTAGACTAGCGCATGCGCTTCTCGTCCCAGTATGGGAGACGGTCTGTCCCACAGCCGTTAGTACGTCGTACTGGAGATAGTATGCGGGTGCTCGTTAGGTTACGAGTACACTGGACAGGACTCGTCGGGAACTGACCGGTTAGTATTATACCTATCGTCAGTTATCAGTTCCCAGGTGACATGAGTACAGCTTAGTCCGCTGACTTGACACTGTCACTTCGCCTCGAGTGTGTTCCCACTGTACTTTGATTACTACCCTACCACGGCTCAAAGGAGTCGTGCAAACAGGTAGTAGTTGGGTGCAGTCCCGAAGCACTTGGAGGCAGTGACGGTTAGATAGGATTCGTCTCTCCCGGTATTGGGGGTTGACATCGCGCTGTGTCTAGGAGAGCCATTACACGAGTAGTCCCTGGCCAGGGCAATCGAGATATACTGGTAGGCTTCCAGTGTTATCTCAGGGTGTTTTGGGCTTCACTCCGACACGACTTGTACCGCTATTAGGGGACTGACGTTTACCGCCCCCCTAGGCCCGCCATGCGATGTATCAGACGAACAGACCGAACTGTACGGAGATTGTCATATTCAGGCTCAGTAGGAGTTCAGATGGGTTTCACATCGTCAGTCTTCTTGTCGGCATCTACCTGGGGACCGTTACGCACAGCTAGTGCCGCTTGCGGTCTGTGGTTAAACCCACTGCCAGCGTAGTGTCGAGTCTTTAGAGTCCCACACAGAAAGCTATTCGCCTTTAGGCAAAAGAGTAGAGGTCGCATGGTTTTGCGACAGGTCGCATGGTTTTGCGGCAGGGTTCGGTCACATCCATGCACTTATGCACGTACAGTGTCCGGACAGTTTACACTAGCGGGCTTTGGTTTAAGCCAGATCGTAGTGTATGTATTGGGATTGGATTTATCCAGTATGTATTCGTGTTCCTCGGAACGCGGATGCGGGTGTGTATGCACAGTTGACGGAGAGACAGAGGCAGAGGATTCTCATTAGGGTTGTTGACCGTTGACTGTTGACTATTGACTTTTTGCTTAACCCTAATGAGAATATGATATATGATTAACAATAATATTATTTAAGTATTATGGTGACATGGTTGTTGAGGGGTTGACTTTGTTGACTTGTTGACTTTGTTGACCGGTTGACTAGGTTGGACTAGTTGACCATCATGATGACAATGGCTATCATTTCATGGCAAAGACTTTTTACTTGCTTGTTTCTCTTGTGAGAAATGAGTGCATGAAATGATATGGCTATTGTAGCTTAAACCATTTACACAATGCTTGATTACTATTTTGTGATGATGGTTGTTGCGCCACGGCAGCGCCCCGGCCGTCTTACTCGAGGCCAAATTGCGGAATCAAAAATTTTCCTTACTCGGAAACCGGCGCTACCGCGGACAAAGAAAACCCGGATCGTAACCATTAACCTAATGCTAGCAATCTAGTGATGGGAAGAGAAGTATACCGAGTGATCCGAGTCCTCTGGTCTTCTCGTCATCGTCCCGATCTCCCGCGGAAAGTCTTGTCTCCATATCGTCGCCTCCTCGCCGGAAAGGGCACCACATCGCCTGCGTCTTTTACGGGCTCCCGCCTCAATACCGAGGCAACTCGAGCATGAAGCCGGCAACTCGACATGCCCAAGATGTGCTGTAGAATGTGTAGTGTAGAATACGCTTTGTCTCAATGGGGTTAAGTTGCCTTGATGGAGGAAAAAGGCAAAGGAAAAATGGTGCTTTCATTTTTCCCCAAAACTAAAAGAATGAGATGAAGAAATTTGTGTCATGCCAAAAATGAAATTTCTCTCATCCTCACTCAAATGTGGCCGGCCAACCTCATCAACAAAATGGTGGAGGGAATGAAACAATATGTAGCAAGAAGGGAGGTGATTGTAGGAACAATCAAGAGGTGACCACAAACAAACAAGAAAACATCAACCATGCTTTTTTCTTCTATTCACTCCATAACCTTTCATATCTCATTTAATGCAAAAGCATGGAGCAAAAGAAAAAGAAGCTATCATAATCAAACTTTTACAATAAAACCCTCCACAAAGAGTTATTTGCAAACTTGCAAATAACCCCCTCCATCGGAAAAGTCCGGCCGGGAAAGAATAAAGGAAAAACCGGCCGGAACGGAAAGCAAACTGGCAACTCCAGAAAACTGGTCCCGTAATAAATTACAGGAAAACCCCGATACTGTGCATACACACCCGCATCTGTATTCCGTCCGGATACAAATGCAAAAAGACAAAATCTACACTGTACTAAACTAGGACCGGCTTAAACCAAAACCGGCTAGTAAAAACTGTCCGATCCTGATCCGTGCAATACCGCACGCATCTGATCGAACCTTGCCATATATCCATACGGCCACTAGTACAAAGCAGTCCGATCCTGATCCGTGCAATACCGCACGTATCTGATCGGACCCTGCCATATCTCCATACGGCCTCTACAGCGTTTCGCCCGAAAGCTGAGTAACTGAAAGTGTGGTGGACTCTAAAGACTCGTCAATACTATGGCTGTGGATTTAACCACTAGCACGTCAGAGGTATAAGCCAATACGTAACGGGCCACCAGCTATTGACCAAAAGGGACGTCGATGAGCGAACTCATCCTGACACCCTACTGAGCCTGTCAGTGACAATATCCGTACAGTTCGGTCCGTTCGTCTATGAGGATCGCATGTCGGGCCTAGGGGGTTGGTAAAAGTCAGACCCCCAAAGGCGGTACAAGTCGTGTCGGAGTGTAGCCCAGAACGCCCTGAGATACTACTGGAATACCTACCAGTAAATCTCCTGCCTCGGCCGAGGGCTTTGCGTAATGGCTCTCCTAGACACAGCGCGACCTCACCCCCAATACCGGGAGAGACGAACCCCTGCAGATCCGCTCACTGCCTCCATGTGGCTCGGGACTGTACCCAACTAAAACCTGTTTGCACGACTCCTTTGAGCCGTGGTAGGGTAGTAATCAAAGCACAGTGGGAACTCACACGAGACAAATGACGATCTCAGGTCGATGAACTAACCTGTACACATGTCACCAGGGAACTGCTATCTGACGTCAGGTATAAGACCAACTAGCATGTTCCCGGCGAGTCCTGTCTGGTGTACTCATAACCCAATGAGCACCTGTATACATCTTAGGTGAACCAACTGACACCAGTGGCTTGTGAGACCGGCCACCGCCCCTCGTCGGGGTCTCGACTGTATACACTAGTCTACTAATGGAGTACCGATGCCCTGTCTCGAAACTCCAACGACTAGGAACCTTTTAAGGATGTGCTTATAGACTACCAGCTCCCACGTATATGATCGCCATCATACTGCTGGTCGTCAAGCAAGAATCCTAGGGGCTCTATCAACGTGTAATAGCGACATGTCAGGTCACCTAAAGCAGTACACGATGATAAAGATGAACCAGATAGCATACTATCATCTCGAGTAAGACTGTCCTACCGGGATAGGTCCTCCCTCAATCATTGCAATCACGTGCCTGCGATCCAATAATTGACTCTGAGGGCACTATCTCCAACAATCTCCCACTTGCACTCAAGGCTAATTATTGCGATGTCGCATACTCACAGCCCGTGTGATACCGAACACCCAACTCCTCTACTAGTCAGTCTCACAAAGCTCGTTTGCGAAACTATTGCGTTCGAGGAATGGCCTCAGTGAGTGGATCCGATGTGATGTTTCCTTCTATGTCTCTCTATATCTCAAGTTCGCGGAGAAAACCATCTCCCGAAATGAGCAATACATGTCTTAGAGTATGTCTGGATATCTGATGGGACCTAGCTCATAAATGAACTCCAAATCCAAACTTCTTAGACTGTATCATCAACTGAACTTAATCAGTATCCTGCACCATGCCTCCCTCAGTATTGCCTTGGACCACCTGTCCAAAATACTGCCCCTCGTCAGAGGGAGAACTATAACTCTGACAACCTCCTTGTCGTCCATGTCACCTTGGAAGCCTGGAATGATAACTGTCTCCTAAAGGAGGCAGCCGTTATCATATCCCTAGAACATTCACTTATGTTCTAAAACTGCTTCCGACTGTTTCTCCAGGATTGGATCAATATCAACTTATTGCATCTAGTGCAACAACAACATCTGGTGTGGTACTTGACATCTCATGATTGACTCAATTGACTAAGCAAGTGATCTGCCAATCATGAGTATCCCTCTCCCTTTTAGTCTATAAGACACCTTTAGAGAGGGTGACTCCATCAACTGCAGGTACACTACCGTGTCAGGAGTCGTCCATTCTAAATACTCATAGAATGCTGTCAAGGTACCCAGATTGGGAAACCACCCAAATCTAGATCTAAATCCATAGATCTAGTAACCAGTATGTCTGATATAATATCCAAGTCCCTTGTGGAGAAACTACTGTATGACGACCAAAGTATAACCGATCGTAGTATAGGAATATCACTTCCTACTACCTTCTCAACAGATCCATCCCCTATTCTGATGACGTCAAACCTATGACTGTTACATCAGAAATGGATGATTTATCTCCGCTACATCTGCTTTAGTCTATAAATAGACATAAGCCTGATGTCCACCAATGCTTCCGCTGCTCCCACTGACTACGACAACCTTCTGGCAGAGTCATACAGACGTGCACTTCTAAAGCTAGTTTAGAACGACGCTATACTCATCCTCCTACCGGGTCTCGCAGCCTGGAACAACAGCAATGGTAATTGTGGGTAAACAAGAACTTCCCTGTCACCGTCCTTGAGGCTACCGTAGTACCTCTCGGGTGCCTGAAGTTACCCACCTAATCTGCGGAGTGGCCAATGGAATGTCAAATCAGATGGAATCTTTAGGTTCCTTATTAAATCTTCAGTAATCGTTTGCGGTTCTGGAATCACTTCCAGTTCTACCATACTCCCACTGCTGTTTTTGAAAAAAAATCCATTTTTAATAAAACTGTGGCGAGTCTAGAACAATATTTCTATTGATCTGCCAGATGGTAGAAAATCAACCCTCGTCATAGCCTGGGTCAACCCACAAACAGCCATTACAGAAACGTGCCTTGAGTTATCCGGAGTCTGGTTTTAAGCATAAGCCGGACAACTCCCCGTACCTTAATATCGTTAAGATATGAACTGTTCTATATCCAATATAGAACCAGAGGCACAGATTTAATTGAACCAGATTCAAATCATGCAGCTGTCTCCAGTGCATGTCAACTAAATGGAGAGAGGCCGATCAGCGTTACTCAACTTAGGAATGCTTCCAATTATGAGTAACCTGAAAGAGAAGCAAGTTCTCTTTATCATTACTATCAACTGAATACCATACACAAGTATCTACATCTTCGATCACTTTGAAGAATCCCGATACTTGCTACACCTGGTACTCTACTGTATTCAAATACCTATAACTCCTCAAAAATTAGACCCTGTGTTCCTACGAAACACATGTCTAAGAACTAGAGAAGTTAAAAGTAAACAGAATATAGTATGAGGACCAACCCCTCTGTCCTAATGGACCCTGGACAACATACAATACTCTGTATAAGTCCCTTGAGTCAGATAACTCATTCACTGTGTGTCGTAGGTTGAAAACTGTACTTATGGTTAAGAAGAATTGCACCGCTGTTCAATGCTCCTTACCTAACCATCCACTGATATAGGTAAATGTCATCGACATAATATCAAAAGGTATATCTCACTCTATAAAAATAGACGTACAGATATATCAATTTGAAATTGGTGCACAACAGCGGATATTCAAAACCAAATATTTGCCGACCGGCAAACAACCCAGATGATCTCCTCAAATATCACCGATTACAACGAATTCCGATATAATGAGGATGATTACCCTATTCCCAATAACTTACTCCCACTCATCATCTGTAAAACCATACAGAGGTGAGAATCATACCTGGTAAATACATACCCTGGAGTAAGTGTCTAATCGGGAAATCAGTTTTCCATTAACAGTACACAGTTGAACTGAAACATTGAAATGTTTCGATGGGGTATCCTGGTATTCCTAGTAATGCCTCTACCATTATCCAGATTCACAACTATAACCGTATAATTCTTTGCCACCTCTCCAAATCCCTTCATATGTCTTTAGTCATTACCTTCTGTACACCCCTTTAGGCCAAATGGTTTTCTTCATTCCCTACCGTTCGGCACCAGCCTATGGTTTGGAAGAAGACTATCCAAAAAGCATAAAGGGTGTACTGTCCTAATCCTAGGAGCACTCGCAAAGCGAGAGAAGGTGAAGATAAAAGACAACCGAATAAATCCTTATTCCTATTTCTCCTGAACCAGAATCCATCCCCGAACTGGAACAAGTTCCTTTCGAGTTCGTATATAACCATACGATGGAGTATCCAATAAACGGTGGATCTTCGTAGTGATACGGAGTGTCCTGGAGAAATACAAAGATGATTTAGGATTGGCGAAGAAATACTTGGTTTGGTCGTGAATATCAGTCGCATTTTACTTTGCCCTCCTACTAATCCCTTGCTTTGTCTTAATTTAATACTTTCTGTACACCGTTTAGGCTAACTGGTTTTCTTCATTCCCTACCGGTCGGCACCAGCCTATGGTTTGGAAGAAGACTATCCAATTTGCGTAATAGGTGTACTACTCCTAAACCAAGGAGTACTCGCAACCTGAGAGAAGGTGAAAAGAAAAGACAACTGAATAATCCTATTCGTTTTCTCCAGAACCAGAAACCATCCTCGAAGTCCTTCGAGTTCGTATATAAGCATACGATGGTTTTGTCCAATGGAAGTGGACGTTCGTAGTAATACGGGGTGTCCTGGAGAAAAGGGTAAAAGTAGGAGTGGCAATGAGGTCTGCAACTCTGACAATCCAAAAGCCTGTGTTAAGAAGGTTCGGTCAACTTGGTCACTGAGTCATAGTCCAGGGTCGGGTCAATGGTCGCTGCCAAAGAGAGAGAGAAAAGAAACACTCAGCGTGCACTCTAACCTAGATCAGAATGGTTATCACTTTATCTAATCTGGAAGCCTCCCACTGTATCTCAAATTCTCCTCCAAACCTGAAAGAAGAATTAGTCGGGATCACCCGAGGAGTAAACCAACTCATCAGTGGGAATCGGGATCCAACTATCATCGCATGATAACTTGACGGAATCCACTCAAGTCACCACACTCCAGAAGGTATGCGCATGCCTGGCAAGTTTCAGTTCTTTTGAAACTCCCGATGTGATTTTTACCCCTAGGACCCAAGTGACCTTGACGAATAATCAACAAATCAAAAGGTCCTAGTCAAGTTCAGCCCGTCATTATCTTGATTGCGTTAAACCCACCCGCACGACCCTTGACGAATAATCAACAAAGTCGTACGACTGTCCTAACCAATCCACATAACCATGAGACAGAATAGCACAACAAAGCTACCGCACACTACGCCTCGGCGAATAGCAACGACAAACGCAGCGCGAATACTAAGCAATACTGATCTGAAATGACGGAGGGCTACGACTGGTTTTTTGGCGAAAAACCTTTAACGTAATGAACTTGATATCGTTGAAGGAACTGGATAACCTTTTATAAAATATAGTGACGAAAACCTTTACTAAAGAGGTCACTCCCGGTGAAGGGATCTCGGCTCTTTCCCCGTAGAATGGGGTGCAGGATATTCCAAATGAATACCACGATGCAAAGCAAAAGTAATCGGCTATAGTGAAGTTAATGCCCTGACGCAAACTTCTGTCCAAGGGGTCACTCCCGGTGAAGGGATCTCGGCCCTTGCCTCGTCGACTGAGGAGCAGGATATTCCAAATGAATACCACGATGCAAAACAAAAGTGAACGTCCTTGCAATAACAGCTTTTTGAAAAATGTTCCAACAACATCAGAATAGGTTTGTTTATCTTGCATTGATCCGAATCAACGCAGTCCCATCAATTGATCACACCACAAAGAACGAAAATATACTGACGTACGTATATGCCATCCGCATTCGCCACTGGGTCCCGTCATCACCCGTTAGGTTAGCTAACTAACGGCAGAGCGGGGACTGGACTAGCGCGGATGAAAAACACATACAACATCTACTAATATATATACCAATATATAGTATTTCGCTCATGGCGTGAATAAAATGCAACATCACAGAAATGTACAGCATCACAGAACAATACAGATATCTGGAAGCCCCGGGTTTCACAGAGCCGCTGCAGAAACCCGACGTTCCCCTGGTCGTGTGGATAGCCTGTGCAATGAAATCCTAGACCCCTACGGGCGCGGCAAGTCACCCGCCAAAACCTGAAGCGAGGCAGCCCCCTCCATCACCGTGAATGGACCACCCAGCACTTCACGGAATCCGGTAACTTGGGCACCCCTCCTGGGTCAACCTGTACCCCCTACGAGTGCGTCGAACAGCCCGCCAATTCCAGACTAAAGCCCCCTCCGTCCCAATGCCATGAGATGCGGGCTTGTTGCCCTCCAGAACCCGGCTATCCGTGCACCCCACCGCGGGGCAATCCTAGTACAGAATAGTAAAATATACATACACCGGGTACATCGAGCGCAACCAGGTCGTGCCCCAAAAGAATAATACAAACAGGCAGTGACGGCAGTCCACATGTCGGACGCTCGCCCCGCAATATCAAATATACATAATACAACAAAACTGTACTAGCATTGCATCCAGGCTATCCCCCACGACCGATCCGCAACAACACAGCATAAACATAGAACATCAACGTGAAAGTCACGTTCGCAAATCCGTCTAACCGGGCTATAGCAGTTAGACCGGATTTACCGATCGAGTGACATTCACGGTCGCAGATATAATGTAAACACTGTGAAAAAATGTGTTTAAAATTTTCCGATTGACCAAAAATTAACAAGTGGGCCCCCAATCAAAACTGTAGCACTTACAGAAAACCTGGGCCCAATTTTAATATTCCAAAAACCCCATTTTCAAGTGCAAGACAATCTGGAAAAATTTGGTACAGTGAAGAATTTAACTCGCGGCGGAAGCGCGGCCAAAGCAATGCTTTGGCCGCTCTTCCGCGGTGCTATGAAGGATTCAGGCTACCAATTTTTACCAGATCTCTTATATTTCCCTGCACATCATTCTGCAACCACCTGAAAAATTTTTGGACTTCAAAAAATTTCGACAGAAACTGATGTGCTAGAAAAATACGGTTTTTGGAAATTTCGGTCGATCGGAAACGCAAACACATCAAACGAAGCTAGGTAAGGTTAATGGCGTGGCTCTGATACCATGTTGCGCCACGGCAGCGCCCCGGCCGTCTTACTCGAGGCCAAATTGCGGAATCAAAAATTTTCCTTACTCGGAAACCGGCGCTACCGCGGACAAAGAAAACCCGGATCGTAACCATTAACCTAATGCTAGCAATCTAGAGATGGGAAGAGAAGTATACCGAGTGATCCGAGTCCTCCGGTCTTCTTGTCATCGTCCCGATCTCCCGCGGAAAGTCTTGTCTCCATATCGTCGCCTCCTCGCCGGAAAGGGCACCACATCGCCTGCGTCTTTTACGGGCTCCCGCCTCAATACCGAGGCAACTCGAGCATGAAGCCGGCAACTCGACATGCCCAAGATGTGCTGTAGAATGTGTAGTGTAGAATATGCTTTGTCTCAATGGGGTTAAGTTGCCTTGATGGAGGAAAAAGGCAAAGGAAAAATGGTGCTTTCATTTTTCCCCAAAACTAAAAGAATGAGATGAAGAAATTTGTGTCATGCCAAAAATGAAATTTCTCTCATCCTCACTCAAATGTGGCCGGCCAACCTCATCAACAAAATGGTGGAGGGAATGAAACAATATGTAGCAAGAAGGGAGGTGATTGTAGGAACAATCAAGAGGTGACCACAAACAAACAAGAAAACATCAACCATGCTTTTTTCTTCTATTCACTCCATAACCTTTCATATCTCATTTAATGCAAAAGCATGGAGCAAAAGAAAAAGAAGCTATCATAATCAAACTTTTACAATAAAACCCTCCACAAAGAGTTATTTGCAAACTTGCAAATAACCCCCTCCATCGGAAAAGTCCGGCCGGGAAAGAACAAAGGAAAAACCGGCCGGAACGGAAAGCAAACTGGCAACTCCAGAAAACTGGTCCCGTAATAAATTACAGGAAAACCCCGATACTGTGCATACACACCCGCATCTGTATTCCGTCCGGATACAAATGCAAAAAGACAAAATCTACACTGTACTAAACTAGGACCGGCTTAAACCAAAACCGGCTAGTAAAAACTGTCCGATCCTGATCCGTGCAATACCGCACGCATCTGATCGAACCTTGCCATATATCCATACGGCCACTAGTACAAAGCAGTCCGATCCTGATCCGTGCAATACCGCACGTATCTGATCGGACCCTGCCATATCTCTATACGGCCTCTACAGCGTTTCGCCCGAAAGCTGAGTAACTGAAAGTGTGGTGGACTCTGAAGACTCGTCAATACTATGGCTGTGGATTTAACCACTAGCACGTCAGAGATATAAGCCAATACGTAACGGGCCACCAGCTATTGACCAAAAGGGACGTCGATGAGCGAACTCATCCTGACACCCTACTGAGCCTGTCAGTGACAATATCCGTACAGTCCGGTCCGTTCGTCTATGAGGATCGCATGTCGGGCCTAGGGGGTTGGTAAAAGTCAGACCCCCAAAGGCGGTACAAGTCGTGTCGGAGTGTAGCCCAGAACGCCCTGAGATACTACTGGAATACCTACCAGTAAATCTCCTGCCTCGGCCGAGGGCTTTGCGTAATGGCTCTCCTAGACACAGCGCGACCTCACCCCCAATACCGGGAGAGACGAACCCCTGCAGATCCGCTCACTGCCTCCATGTGGCTCGGGACTGTACCCAACTAAAACCTGTTTGCACGACTCCTTTGAGCCGTGGTAGGGTAGTAATCAAAGCACAGTGGGAACTCACACGAGACAAATGACGATCTCAGGTCGATGAACTAACCTGTACACATGTCACCAGGGAACTGCTATCTGACGTCAGGTATAAGACCAACTAGCATGTTCCCGGCGAGTCCTGTCTGGTGTACTCATAACCCAATGAGCACCTGTATACATCTTAGGTGAACCAACTGACACCAGTGGCTTGTGAGACCGGCCACCGCCCCTCGTCGGGGTCTCGACTGTATACACTAGTCTACTAATGGAGTATCGATGCCCTGTCTCGAAACTCCAACGACTAGGGACCTTTTAAGGATGTGCTTATAGACTACCAGCTCCCACGTATATGATCGCCATCATACTGCTGGTCGTCAAGCAAGAATCCTAGGGGCTCTATCAACGTGTAATAGCGACATGTCAGGTCACCTAAAGCAGTACACGATGATAAAGATGAACCAGATAGCATACTATCATCTCGAGTAAGACTGTCCTACCGGGATAGGTCCTCCCTCAATCATTGCAATCACGTGCCTGCGATCCAATAATTGACTCTGAGGGCACTATCTCCAACAATGGTTTTGGATTATGAGAGCCAAGAGAGAAAAGTCTTCTATCATTCTATCATTCTCACTCTCTCTCTTGTTCTTGAGCTCTCATCTCCTTCCTCTTGCTCTCCTTCTCTTAGTCTATGGTTCACTTGTCTCATGTGTTGAGAACCAAGAACCATAGAGAAAATCCCAACACACTCTTCTCTACTCACTCTAGTTCACAAGGTTTAGCAAACCAAGTGAACTAGTTTCTTCAAAGATCGAAGAAGAAGCCAAAGGTAGAAGCTTTCGAGGTGGATCTATCTTCGGCGCAAGGAGACGACGGAGTGAAGACGATCCGGACAACCATCGAGGCTTGAAGACGAAGGAGATCAAGAAAGAAAGGTATAACCCCCTAACCGAGTAGTTAACAACTCCTAGTTAGGTTGTTAGTTAGATGTTTAACAAAGATCCGGTTTTGAGTCCATGTTACCACCTCTAGAAAAATTGTTTTTCACCTTATTCCGCATGCCCGAAAGTACCGGGAGAGGTAGCATGGACTTACAGTGGTATCAGAGCCAGGTTAAACTCTATCTAACATGTTAGCAAAGTAGCTAGAAGATCGATCAAAGAAAAAGTCCCGAAATGAACCCCGATATCATGCTTGCTGTCGAATTTTTCCTCTGTTCCAAAAATGATAAATCATACTTTAAAATTCGGCTCAGGGTTTTTATAACAAACTGCCAAAATTTCGTCCACTGAACCAATCAAAGCGCCGCGGAAACGCGGCGGGAGCGTGCTCCCGCCGCGGTTCCGCGGCCGAGTTGACTCGGCAGTGGGAAATTTTGGTTGCAGTTTGTTCAGTGGGGTATTTTGGGATTTTTGGAATATGTCTTTTTAGCCCAGATTTTCCAGAACGAAAATTTTGTGTTTGGGGCCTGAAAATCCGTATTTTTGATCGAACTTCTAAAAGACTTAAGCTAACGGGTTTTTCTGTGATGTGATATTTGTATTGAACGTCTGCTAATCGCTATATGTCGATTAGTGGGGGTTATACAAATCTTTGATCTGTAATGTTATTGGAATGTGTATATGAATTCATTGGATTGTCGCGGGTGAATAGCCGGGGGTTGTGAGACGAGAGTTTTCTTTTCTTTCAATTCATGTAAATTTGTAAATTGATGTAATAATTATTTGTATGGCCGCACAACCGGATCGGGGTTGTAGCCGTCATTGTATAATTTCTTTTTACTGTTTTTGCTCCTAGGATAGACCCATGGAGGGGGTGCACAAACTACCGGGTATGCCGAAGTGCTGAGTGGCCTATTCACGGAGTTGAGGGAGGTTGCTTCGCTTCGGGTACTTGGCGGGTAGTTTGCCGCACCCGTAGGGGTCTTGGGTGGGGTATTGGCTATTCACCGCGACCGTGTAATCTGCTTTTCGTTACAGGCTCGTACGAATTGCGGGTTCCTAGTATATCCAATGTGTTCATCTGTGATCTGAAATGGCTATCATTGCAGTATATCTATATATGATATTATTTAGGCGTTGCTTATGTTTTACAGCCGCGCTAGCCCAGCCCCCGCTCTGTCGTTAGTTAAGTAACCTAACGGGTAATGACGGGGCCCCGTGGCGAATGCGAATGGCATAAGCGTACGTCATATTTTGGTTGTTTTCTGCAATGGTAGGATTAAATGATGGGACGCATTAAAAGAACTAATGCAAGAAAATAAACCAAGTAAAAGTCGTTGGAACACTTTCGAAAAACCACTCGGTTCTTTTCAAAATCAACTTTTAAAATACGGAGTTTGAGCCACTCCTTTTAAAAGCTATCTCGTTCCATCGACTATATCAAGTTCACTACGTTCACGGTTTTGCCAAAACCATCCGTAACCCTCCATCATTTCAGTTAAATATTCGGTAGTATTCAAGCTATGTATTTTGACCTCACGCCAAGGCATAGTGATTGGTAGCTGCCGGATATTTATCTGTTGAATAGATAAAATGCGTTGGTTTGAGACAGTCGTACTGCCATTTTGGCCTACGTCAAGGGTATGTACGGGTGGGTTCAAATTAACCTGGATAATGATGGGAAGAACTTGACATGTGACTTATGACATTTTGACCTCATGCCAAGGTCATAAGAGCATGGGGCAAAAATCCACATCGGGAGTTTCAAAAGAACTGAAACTTGCTAGTGTTGCATACCATTTGGAGTGTGATGATTCTGGTAGGATTCCTTCAGTTTTGTCACGCGATGATATTTGGATCCCGATCCTACTGTGAGTATATGCTACTCCTCGGGAAATTTCTCACTTAACGAACAATGCTATAAACCTAGTAGGTGTCTAGAAAGGTGTTAGTGGGGCTACGCCCCCAGGGAAAAGAGGTTATTTAATTAAAGAACTTCGCAAAAGCGTTGGAAAACCTCCCTCGAAGTACCGACACCAGCCTGGCCGAACGGTTAAGCAAGTATTGTACGGTGAGATTGATCCTGACTAATTCTTCCTTTTTGGTTTGAGGAGGGATTCGGGAAACAGTGGGAGCCACCCTGTTTAGACAAATTAAAAACCATTCTAAACTTGCAAGAGCATCAAGCTGAGTGTTTCTTCTCTCTCCTAATTGCAGCGACCAATCGACATGACTGGACTTAAGTTACTCCTAGATAAAAACCTACTGACAGGGCCAAACTACAAAGATTGGCTCAGGAATGTCAAAATGGCAATCACTTATGACAAGCTGGGGTATCTTCTTACCACCAAAGCTCCCCCTGTCCCAGGTCCCACCTCCAGCGTCGCGGATAAGGAAATCCGTAAGACTTGGGAGATCGATTGCGCGAAGGCCAAGTGCCTCGTGCTTGCCTCTATGGACAACGAACATCAGAGGAGGCACGAGAATATGGACCTCGAATCCATATTTCTCCATACAAAAGAACTGTATGGAGAGCAATCTCGTATCGCAAGATACGAAGTGTCGAAGAAGTTATTTTCGGCAAGATTGGCCGTCGGATCATCGGTAGCGGAACACGTGCTTAAGATGATTGGCTTCATTGAGGAGCTCGCGGAACTTGGGACCACGTTGGAGAATGAGCTCTATACGGACTTGATTCTCCAGTCCCTTCCTTCCACTTACGCCCAGTTTATCCTGAACTTCAACTTACAAGGAAAAGAAGTTGAACTTCCGGAGCTCCTCAACATGCTGAGGAGTGCAGAGGGCACCCTACAGAAAGGTAGGGAAACATCCACTTTGTTTGTAGGAGGATCTTCCTCTTCTAGGTCCAAGGCGAAAGCCAAGGGAAAGAAGAAGAAAGCCCCCGCCAAACCAAGGGGCGGTGTTAGTAAAGTGGATACGAAGGGAAAGACAAAAGCAACAAAGAAAGCGGGGCAGCTTGTGGATAAAGAAGAATGCTTCTATTGTCATAAGAAAGGACACTGGAAGAATGATTGCAGGGCTTGGAAAGCCAGGGCACAGGAATTGAAGCAGGTTGCGGCTTCAGCTTCAGGTGTGTATGTTATTGAAAACTGTCTTTCAATAAACTCTACTTCCTGGGTATTGGATACCGGATCAGGATCTCATATCTGTAATTCTTTGCAGGCGTTGAGAAACCGTAGGGTTTTGAAGGCAGGTGACATGACCCTCAGAGTTGCAAACGGAGCTAGCATGGATGCTAAGGCCGTGGGGGATTATCACCTGGGAATGTCAGATGGACATGTTTTGGTTTTGCGTAATTGCTTTTTTGTACCCAACGCAACGTGTAATATCATTTCTGTATCTTTAGTTTCTAAAGAAGGTTATGAATTTGCGTTTGTAAGTAATGTTGTAAACATTCACCTTAATCAAGTTTTGATTGGGTCAGGTACATTGAGCAATGGTATATACGTATTAAACCAACCACAGATTTTCAATGTCCAGAATACACACAAAAGAAAGTCTCCGGAAATAAATCAGACTTTCTTATGGCACTGTAGACTGGGTCACATCAATAAGAGAAGGTTGACTAAGTTACATACAGAAGGATATTTGAATACGTTCGAATATCAATCGTATGCCACTTGTCAATCCTGTCTCAAAGGAAAGATGACAAAGACTCCGTTCACTGGACACAAAGTAAGAGCGAGCGAGCGATTGGGACTCGTACACAGCGACGTGTGCGGTCCAATGTCTACACATGCGCGAAGCGGTTATTCTTACTTCATTACTTTTACGGATGACTTTTTAAGGTACGGTTATGTCTTCTTAATGAAACATAAGTCCGAAGCCTTTGGAAAATTCCAGGAATATAAGAATGAAGTAGAAAAACAAACCGGCAAAAGTATCAAGATTCTAAGATCGGATCGAGGTGGAGAATACTTAAGTGCCGAGTTCCTGGATTATTTAAAAGAGAACGGAATTCTCTCTCAGCTTACTCCTCCATACACTCCGCAACATAACGGTGTATCGGAGAGACGGAACCGAACCCTATTGGATATGGTTCGGTCCATGATGAGTAACACTGAGTTACCGCGATCATTCTGGGGGTATGCGCTAGAATCAGCTGCATACCTTTTGAACCGAGTTCCCACTAAGACTGTGCCTACCACACCATATGAGTTATGGAGTGGGAAGAAACCCTATTTTCAATATCTGAAGATTTGGGGATGTCCATCTTTTGTCAAAAAGCAGCATGCGGACAAACTCGAGGCACGCTCAGTACTGTGCAAGTTTGTGGGATACCCAAAGAACACCAGGGGGTATCTTTTCTACCACGCAGAGGAACAAAAAGTCCTTGTTTCTCGTAATGCCCACTTTCTAGAACACCAGTTCTTGGAAAAGGAAATTAGTGGGAGCGCAGTAGAACTGGAAGAAATTCCAGAACCACAGACTATTACTGAAAGCTTAGTGAAACCAGAGGGTTCAAAAGAACAGGACATTCCTGCGCCGCTCCGCAGGAGTAGTAGGCAGTCTCATCCGCCCGAGAGATACTGCGGTTTTCTCATAGACGGGGATAGAGAGGATTGCATCATAGATTATGATGAGCCTACTAGCTTCCAGCAAGCCGTTCAGAGCGTCGACTCGGTAAAATGGCTGGATGCAATGCGGACCGAAATGGAGTCCATGTACACCAACAAGGTATGGACGTTGGACATTGCTCCAGACGGGGTAAAACCCGTAGGATGCAAGTGGATCTTCAAAAGGAAGATTGGTGTAGATGGACAGGTTGAGACCTATAAAGCTAGACTTGTTGCAAAGGGTTTTCGTCAAAGACCTGGTTTGGACTATGACGAAACCTTTTCTCCAGTGGCTATGCTGAAATCCATTCGGATCCTTCTTGCCATTGCTGCCTTCCACGATTATGAGATCTGGCAGATGGACGTAAAGACCGCTTTTCTAAATGGAAATTTAGAGGAGTGTGTCTATATGGACCAACCAGAGGGTTTCATTCAGAGTGGGAGCAGCGGAAATGTGTGCAAGTTGCTTAAGTCCATCTATGGACTAAAGCAGGCATCGCGGAGTTGGAACATCTGTTTTGATGAGACGGTCAAGGAATTTGGTTTTATCAAAAATCCAGATGAACCATGCATCTATAGTAGATTTGTAGCGAGAACTGTAGTATTCCTCGTTTTATACGTGGATGACATTCCTATGCTACAATCTGTCAAGGGGTTCTTGTCACACAGGTTCTCCATGAAAGACCTGGGTGATGCCTCATACATCCTGGGGATCCGGATCCATCGTGATAGATCTAAGAGGATATTAGGACTTTCACAGTCCAGGTACATCGACACCATACTGAAGAGATTCAGTATGGAAGATTCCAAGCGCGGTAACCTACCGGCTTGTCACGGGATCACCCTCTCTTAAGAGATGTCTCCCAAGACTGATTTGGAGAGGGATCGCATGTCTATTATACCCTACGCTTCTGCGGTAGGCTCTATAATGTATGCGATGTTGTGTACCAGACCGGATGTAGCTTATGCACTGAGTGTGGTAAGCCGGTATCAGTCAAACCCTGGGGAGAAACACTGGATAGCGGTAAAGAACATTCTCAAGTACCTGAGAAGGACTAAGGAGATGTTCTTGGTGTATGGCGGAAAAGACCTCCAGATCGAGGCCTTTGCTGACTCCAGCTTCCAGAGTGACAAGGATGATTCCAAGTCCATGTCGGGTTTTGTCTTTACCCTCAATGGAGGGGCGGTGTGTTGGAAGAGTTCCAAACAGGAAACCGTTGCAGACTCGACGATGGAAGCGGAATACATCGCTGCATCTGATGCCGCAAAAGAAGCTGTCTGGATGAGGAAGTTCTTGAAAGAACTTCAGGTGGTTCCGTCCATTGTTGATCCAATACCTCTGTATTGCGACAACAACGGGGCTATAGCTTTAGCGAAGGAACCCAGGTCCCATCAGAGATCCAGACACATCTTGAGGCGGTATCACCTGATCAGGGAGATCGTGGATCGCTAGGAGATCGAGGTTCGGAGGGTTGCTTCAGAAGATAACACTGCAGATCCATTCACCAAGGCCTTGCCCCAGACTCAGTTCGAGCGGCTGATCGAGATGATAGGTCTTCGATACGCCAGTACATGACCTTAGTGCAAGTAGGAGATTGTTAGTGTATATGCCCTAGAGGCCATTACTGTATCATACTAGTTTGTATATTACTTAATGAAAGCTTGGGATATTCACCTTGTATATACAATCTTGCTTAAAATAGTAGTATGCTACTTGGTTTGTTTCTACTTCAATGTGTACTTGTGTTTATTTTAGTATATCACCTATACACATTAGTGGAGCCCTTAGGATCTTTGCTTGATTACCAGCGTTGTGATGGCAGTCACACTAGTGGGGCTGGGTAATCTATAAGCACATCCTTATGCAGGTCCCTAGTCGCAGGACTATCGAGACAGGGCATCGATACTCCGGAGTAGACTAGCGCATGCGCTTCTCATCCCAATGTGGGAGACGGTCTGTCCCACAGCCGTTAGTACGTCGTACTGGAGATAGTATGCGGGTGCTCGTTAGGTTACGAGTACACTGGACAGGACTCGTCGGGAACTGACCGGTTGGTATTATACCTATCGTCAGTTATCAGTTTCCAGGTGACATGAGTACAGCTTAGTCCGCTGACTTGACACTGTCACTTCGCCTCGAGTGTGTTCCCACTGTACTTTGATTACTACCCTACCACGGCTCAAAGGAGTCGTGCAAACAGGTAGTAGTTGGGTGCAGTCCCGAAGCACTTGGAGGCAGTGACGGTTAGACAGGATTCGTCTCTCCCGGTATTGGGGGTTGACATCGCGCTATGTCTAGGAGAGCCATTACACGAGTAGTCCCTGGCCAGGGCAATCGAAATATACTGGTAGGCTTCCAGTGTTATCTCAGGGTGTTTTGGGCTTCACTCCGACACGACTTGTACCGCTATTAGGGGACTGACGTTTACCGCCCCCTAGGCCCGCCATGCGATGTATCAGACGAACAGACCGGACTGTACGGAGATTGTCACATTCAGGCTCAGTAGGAGTTCAGATGGGTTTCACCTCGTCAGTCTTCTTGTCGGCATCTACCTGGGGACCGTTATGCACAGCTAGTGCCGCTTGCGGTCTGTGGTTAAACCCACTGCCAGCGTAGTGTCGAGTCTTTAGAGTCCCACACAGAAAGCTATTCGCCTTTAGGCAAAAGAGTAGAGGTCGCATGGTTTTGCGGCAGGTCGCATGGTTTTGCGGCAGGGTTCGGTCACATCCGTGCACTTATGCACGTACAGTGTCCGGACAGTTTACACTAGCGGGCTTTGGTTTAAGCCAGATCGTAGTGTACGTATTGGGATTGTATTTATCCAGTATGTATTCGTGTTCCTCGGAACGCGGATGCGGGTGTGTATGCACAGTTGACGGAGAGACGGAGGCAGAGGATTCTCATTAGGGTTGTTGACCGTTGACTGTTGACTATTGACTTTTTGCTTAACCCTAATGAGAATATGATATATGATTAACAATAATATTATTTAAGTATTATGGTGACATGGTTGTTGAGGGGTTGACTTTGTTGACTTGTTGACTTTGTTGACCGGTTGACTAGGTTGGACTAGTTGACCATCATGATGACAATGGCTATCATT
Source organism: Agapanthus africanus (assembly GCA_030015575.1). Classification (NCBI taxonomy): domain Eukaryota; kingdom Viridiplantae; phylum Streptophyta; class Magnoliopsida; order Asparagales; family Amaryllidaceae; genus Agapanthus; species Agapanthus africanus. Next base: position 296,655,960 of record JASDDO010000029.1, read on the forward strand.
TCATGGCAAAGACTTTTTACTTGCTTGTTTCTCTTGTGAGAAATGAGTGCATGAAATGATATGGCTATTGTAGCTTAAACCATTTACACAATACTTGATTACTATTTTGTGATGATGGTTTTGGATTATGAGAGCCAAGAGAGAAAAGTCTTCTATCATTCTATCATTCTCACTCTCTCTCTTATTCTTGAGCACTCATCTCCTTCCTCTTGCTCTCCTTCTCTTAGTCTATGGTTCACTTGTCTCATGTGTTGAGAACCAAGAACCATAGAGAAAATCCCAACACACTCTTCTCTACTCACTCTAGTTCACAAGGTTTAGCAAACCAAGTGAACTAGTTTCTTCAAAGATCGAAGAAGAAGCCAAAGGTAGAAGCTTTCGAGGTGGATCTATCTTCGGCGCAAGGAGACGACGGAGTGAAGACGATCCGGACAACCATCGAGGCTTGAAGACGAAGGAGATCAAGAAAGAAAGGTATAACCCCCTAACCGAGTAGTTAACAACTCCTAGTTAGGTTGTTAGTTAGATGTTTAACAAAGATCCGGTTTTGAGTCCATGTTACCACCTCTAGAAAAATTGTTTTTCACCTTATTCCGCATGCCCGAAAGTACCGGGAGAGGTAGCATGGACTTACAGTTTGGCTATTCATCGCGACCGTGGAATCCGTGGTTTATAGAGGCTCAAAATAAAACACAGACATCCTAGTATATCCATTATTTCATTTGTTTCTTCTGCTGCGATATCTGTGATGTGATCATTTGATATGTTGAGATGGATACTGTATATAGTATATATGATATATTATATAGACATTACTTATGTTTTACACTCGCACTAGCCCTGCCCCGCTCTGCCGTTAGTTACCTAACCTAACGGTGCACGAGGGGACATCGAGGCGAATGCGGATGGCATAAGTGTACGTCGTATTTATATGTGATGTTTAGGTGACTTAAATGATGGGACTTCATTAATATGATTAATGAAAGAAAAGAAACCTAAAAGATGTTGTAGAATCAAATTTTCAAAAAGGGTAGCTACAGTTTTTGCTTTGCATAGCGATATATATGATATATCCTGCACCTTATTCGATGAGGAAAGAGCCGAGATCCCTTCACCGGGAGTGACCTCTTTAGCAAAACTGGCAGATGCTACAACACTCGGTTTGTTTTTGATTGCTTTTGGAGTTTTTTGCTTTGCATAGCGATATATGTGATATATCCTGCACCTTATTCCATAAGAAAGAGCCGAGATCCCTTCACCGGGAGTGACCACTTTAGCAAAACTAATAAAAGTCTCAAAATCACTCCATTTCAAAATTCACTCGATTCTACAACGATATCAAGTTCATTACGCAATAGGTTATCAGAAAAACCGGTCGTATCCCTCCATCATTTCAGATAAGTCCTACTTAGTATTCGTGCTACGTTTGTTGGCCTGCGTCAAGGCGTAGTGTGCGGTAGCTAACTACTATTTATCTGTTTATGCATATGATGCAGATTGGATTAAGGTAGTCGTGCGACTTTGTTGGCTTGCGTCAAGGGTCGTACGGGTGGGTTTAATTCAATCAAAAAATGACGGGTTGAACTTGACTAGCGCACTATGGTTTGTTGGCCTGCGTCAAGGTCATGGGACGCTAGGGGCAAAATATTATCGGGAATTTCAAGTGTTGAAATTTGCAATGAGATTGCATACCTTCTATGAGATAGTTGGATCCCGATACCCACTGCGAGTAATTGTTACTCCTGGGAGAGTTTTACACAGGACAATTAGCCGATCAAGTAGGTGTCTAGAAAGGTGTCAACGGGGTTACGCCTCTGGGAAAACGAGGTTTACTTTAATTAGGTCCATGCGAAAGCACGGGGAACCTCCCTCAAAGTACCGACACTGGCCTGGCTGAAAGATTGGCGAAGTTGTAGGGTGTAATTAATCCCGGCTAGTCTTTCTTTTTAGGGTTTGAAGGAAGATTTGATAAAAACAGTGGGAGCCATCCTGATTAGATAAAATAATAACCAATCTGATCTTGAAAGAGTATACGCTAAAGTGTTTTTCTTCTCTCTCTCTCTAGGTAGCAACCATATCATGCCTTAATCAAGATAATAATATGGATGTATTGACCGAACCCGCATGTTATACTGTGCTGGGGAACGTTGGTTCTGTTCTTTCTTATAAAAGTTATAAGACTGAACAGGATATAGGGGAATACCAGAATTCCCATGCCACCTGAATGAAGAAAGTACATGTTGATGCATTTTCTTCGGGTGTGTTCGTTACAGAGAACTGTTTCTTCATTTGCTCTACGTCCTGGGTATTAGATACCGGGTCAGGATCCCATATATGTAATAAGTTACATGGGCTTAGAAAAGGGAAAGAACTTGGAGAAGGTGATAAAAACATAAGGGTTGGAAATGGTGCAATAGTTGCAGCTAAAACCGTCGGGGAATATCACCTTGTATTGCCAACTGGTAATACATTGATTCTGAATGAATGCTATTACATGCCGAACCTGATATGCAACATTATATTGGTTTCTTTGTTGAGTAAAGAGAGATATAATTTTGTATTACAGGATAATGTTATGAACATTTTTCTAAACCAAAAGTTGGTTGGATCAGGCACGATGTGCAATGGCGTTTATGTTCTAAATCAATCAACAGTTCTGAGCATAACAAACACACACAAGAGGAAGAGTTCGGAACTGAACGAATCCTTCTTGTGGTATTGTAGACTAGGTCACATTAATGCGACACGGCTAGCTAAGTTGCATAAGGATGGATATTTGAATCCTTTTGAATTTTCATCTTATGATACTTGCCAGTCATGTCTCAAAGGAAAGATGACCAAAACTCCATTTACGGGACACGGAGAAAGAGTTACGGAACTCTTAGAACTGGTACATAGTGATGTATGCGGTCTCATGTCTACACATGCCAAGAATGGTTCTTCGTACTTCATTACATTCACTGACGATCTCTCTAGGTTCGGATATGTGTTCCTGATGAAACACAAATCAGAAACTTTTGAGAAATTTAGAGAATATAAACAAGAAGTCGAGAACCAAACCGGAAAAAGTATTAAAATCCTTCGATCTGATCGAGAATGTGAATACTTGAGCAATGAATTCCTGGACTTCCTAAAAGAGAATGGGATTCTCTCTCAGCTAACTCCTCCATATACACCACAGCACAATGGTATATCGGAACGGAGGAACCGCGCCTTATTAGATATGGTGCACTATATGATGAGCACAGCTGAGTTACCTATTTTCTTATGGGGGTATGCACTGGAAACAGCTGCAGACCTATTGAATATAGTTCCCACCAAATCTGTGCCAACCACTCCATATGAGATATGGAAAGGAAAGAGACCATGTCTTAATTATGTTAAGATATGGGGTTGTCCGGCATATGTAAAAACGCAAAATCCGGACAAACTCGCGGCAAGGTCCATTCTGTGTAAGTTTATTGGATATCCCAAACATTCGCGCGGGTATATCTTCTACCACACCGAGGAACAAAAGGTGTTTATTTCTCGACATGCCACCTTTTTAGAAAAGGAATTTCTTGAAAAAGAGATTAGTGGCAAGGAGGTAGAACTGGAAGAGGTTCCAGCAATACAGACTACGACAGAAGATTTGGTTGAACCGGAGGATTCGGTAGTTCCCGATGAACCCCGGCCACTCCGCCGATCTAGTTGGGTTCCTTACCCACCTGAGAGATACTACGGTTTTCTCATGGATGGTGGGAGCGAGGATTGCATCATGGAGGATGATGACCCAACTAGCGTCGAGCAGGCCATCACGAGTGGGGACTCAGTGAAACAGCTAGATGCAATGCGGTCCGAGATGGAATCCATGTATACCAACAAAGTATGGACTTTGGAAGATGCTCCTGAAGGGGTGAAACCCATTGGGAGCAAGTGGATCTTCAAGAAAAAACTTGGTGTAGATGGGAAAGTGGAGACTTTCAAAGCTAGACTTGTTGCAAAGGGTTTTCGTCAAAGACCAGGTGTGGACTATGACGAAACCTTTTCTCCAGTGGCTATGCTTAAATCCATCCGGATCATGCTTGCCATCGCTGCATATCATGACTACGAAATCTGGCAAATGGATGTTAAGACCACCTTTCTAAACGGTGATTTAGAAGAGAGCGTGTACATGACTCAGCCAGAGGGCTTCGTAGCTAGTGGGAGCAGCGGGAAGGTATGCAAGCTGCTTAAATCCATTTATGGATTAAAGCAAGTATCGCGGAGTTGGAACATCTGCTTTGACGTCGTTATCAAAGAGTTTGATTTCGTCAAAAACGTAGATGAACCTTGTATCTACAAGAAGGTGGCAGAGAGTAAGGTTGTCTTCCTCGTATTGTACGTGGACAACATACTCTTGATAGGAAATGACATTCCTATGCTGCAATCGGTCAAGCTCTTCTTATCATAAAGATTCTCAATGAAAGATCTAGGTGATGCCTCCTGCATACTGGGAATTATGATCTATAGAGATAGATCTAAAAGGATATTGGGATTGTCCCAATCCAGGTACATTGACACCATACTAAAGAGGTTTAGTATGGAAGAATCCAAGCGTGGAAACTTACCCACGATCTCTGGACTCACTCTCTCCAAAGAGATGTCTCCCAAGACTGATTTGGAGAGAACTCGCATGCAAAGGATACCCTATGCTTCGGCTGTAGGCTCTATCATGTACGCGATGCTATGTACCAGACCCAATGTAGCACACTCACTAAGTGTAGTGAGTGGGTATCAAGCTGATCCTGGAGAGAGTCACTGGACAGCTGTGAAGAGCATTCTCAAGTACTTACGAAGGACTAAAGAGATGCTCTTGGTGTATGGTAACGGAGAACTCCAAGTGGAGTCCTTTACCGATTCGAGCTTCCAGAGTGATAAGGACGACTCTAAGTCGTACTCGGGATTTGTCTTTACCCTTTACGGAGGGGCGGTTAGCTGGAAGAGTTCCAAACAGGAAACCGTGGCAGACTCGACGATGAAGGCTGAATACATCGCTGCCAATGATGCTGCCAAAGAGGCTGTCTGGATCAAGAAGTTCATTACTGAACTTGGTGTGGTTCCATCCATTGAGCATCCAATACCTTTGTATTGTGATAACAATGGAGCGGTGGCTTTGGCCAAGGAACCCAGGTCCCATCAGCGATCCAGGCATATTCTGAGGCGGTATCACCTGATCCAGGAGATAGTTGATCGCCGGGAGATCGAGGTCAGGAGGGTTGACATGAAGAACAACACTGCGGATCCACTCACGAAGGCCATTCCTCAGATACAGTTTGAGAGACTCTTCGGGATGCTTGGTATGCGATACTACAGCAGCAGGCCCTAGTGCAAGTGGGAGATTGTTAGTTGTATGTATGCCCTAGAGGCCAGTATTGTACAGATGATGTATATTATATTGGATGCTTGGACATATATAGAGAGGACTTTCTTGCTCGATATGATAGTATGCTATCTGGTTGCTCTTTATCTTAACATGTATACTTGTCTCTTGATACTGTCTTATAGTTACATGTTGGTAAAGCCCTTAGGATGTGTACTTGACTACCTGGACTATGATGCAGATCATACAAGTGGGGAAAGAGTAGTCCATAAGTACATCCTTTAATGTTCCTAGTCGTAGGTGTATCGAGACAGGGCATCGATATACCAGAGTAGACTAGCGTATACGCTTTTCGACCCATGAGATGGGCGATGGATGATCCCATATCCATTGGTGTTTGACATCAGAGATGGTATACGGGTGCTCAGTGGAGACTGGGTACACTGGACAGACTCGCCGAGAACTCCCAGATGGTATTATACCTCACGTCAGATGGCAGTTCTCTGGTGACACTTGTGCAGGTTAGTCTGTAGACCCGAGATCGTTATAGAGTCTTGTGTGATTCCCACTGTACTTTGATTTCCACCTTACCATGTCCAAGAGGGCGTGCAAAACGGTGGTTTTTGGGTACAGTCCCGAGTCACATGGAGGCAATGAGTGATAGGAGGGGTTTCGTCTCTCCCGGTATTGGGGGTTGATGTTGCACTATGCTCGATTGGCCATAACAGGGAAGTCCCTGGCCAGGGCTGATTTAGAGATTTACTGGTAAGTGTTACCAGTAGTTTCTCGACCCTTTATGAGCCTCACATCGGCACGACTTATCGGTTATTGGGGTCTAACGTTTACCACCCCTAGACATGATATGCGACATATCAGACGAGGAGACCGGACTGTACGGCAAGTGTTACCGTCAGGCTTTTACAGGAGTTGGAGCGGGCTTGCTTGCTGATCTTCTGATCGCTCAATACCCGGGTAGCTGTTACGTCCAGCTAGTACCGCTGACGGCTTCTGGGTGCTTGATATGATCATCACCTACTGCCGGCGTATTGACGAGTCTTTAGAGTCCTATATAGAGGTTTTACTGGCTCAGGTAAAACGAAATAGGAGCGCATATGTGATATGTGCGGGACCAAGAATAATGCGTGTATATGATACCGTATTCTATTCTCGCGACTTTTTGTATCGGTCGGTTATATGTGATATAGCCTGGTTATCGAATCAAGTGTTGATTCGATAAGTCGATACATTAGATGTTAGTCGGTTATATGAGATATAACCGGATTATTAAGTCAAGTGTTGATTTAATAATTTAGTGTATAATTGTGTATATGATATACTAATTTACATTAACTAACATTTGTTCACTTAAGGATTTTTCTCACATGTGCAAAACTTTAATATATATGTGATATATATTAAAATGTGTTTTCTTTTTGTATCATGGTTGTTAATACAACATTCATGGGTGTACGAGACTTTCACCATGCTATTTGTTATGTTGGGTTTAATATTTAAAGTAATTACAAAATTAGTGAAAGATTAGAAAAATGCATGAAGCTTGTGGAAGCTTGTAGATGCATTGACTAAGTCCACTAAGTTTGTTTTTACTTTGGATATTTGTTAACCTAACCATCACACTTAGCCATGGTTGTGTCTCTACATGAGTTAGTATATGATACTCACTCACCATGGTTGACTTACTCACTTGATGATTATCTTTCTCTCATTTTATTTTTTCATCTTCTTTCTTGAGCTAAAAAGCTCTCTAGGGTTTGATCCAAAGTGAGAAACATTGTGAGAAAATAAATTCTAAAGTGAACCCACTTCCTATTTCTCCATCCTCTATTAGACTAGCACTTTAGTTTAGGGTATTTGCTGCACTAATTTTCTAGTTAGTAAAGTAGTAGCTTGAGTTGGTATTCCCTCGACGTAGATCATCTTCGGCCTCGAAGACTTCAAACAAGGACGCTTCTTTCGCCTCGTGAAGCCATGCAAGAGCCCGAGAGAACCATGATCGCAGCAAAGGGACTACGACAAGGAGCTTTAGAAATGAAGGACCGATCTATAAAGGTTGTATTTCGTATTCACTTAGTCGTAAATGATATTTACTTGCATGTGTAACCCTAATAATCTAGCAAAGATCTTGTTTAGGGTTGTTCGGCACGGCTAAAATTTTAATCGGACATGGTTGATGCCTTCTTAACCCTTGTTAGAGTGCCTAGTAACCCTACAACAACTGGCCTTAGAGCAGACGTTGGGTATTCGGTACGCCAATTACAGGCCTTAGCGCAAGTGGTAGATTGTTGGATATGTATACCCTAGTGGCCTGTTTTGTATAGGATGTTAGGGATATGTATGTAAAGGACAATCTTGCTCAATTATATATAGTATACCATTTTGAGTTGTATTTATCTGAACATGTGTATTTGTTTCTTTTGTTACTTTATATTGCTTATGAAAGTATGTCTTAGCACCATGAAAGTGTGTCTTAGCACCACTACTAAGTTTCTGGAGGCATCAAGTATGCAATTTTAAAAAATCTAGTGGGCTAAGCTATACTAACCTAGAAATGAACTAGAGAATTAGGGTTTAAAAGCATGTAAAGGCATTCTATACTAAGTGAAAAGGGAATGCAACCTTTGTAGACCGGTCCTTCACTTCTAAACCTCCAAGTAGTAGTCCCTTATCTCCAAGTAGTGGTCCTCCGAACTCTTCTTAGGCTCCACTTAATGAAAGGAACGAGCTTGCTTCGTCGTCTTCGAGGCCGAAGATGATCCACCTTGAAGTTACTCTAACTCAAGCTACCTCTTCACTAATCAAGAAATTAGTGAAGCAAACAACCTAATCTTATGGGCTAGATGAGAGTAGGTTGATGAAGTAGGAATTTTGCTCACTTTAGAAATCACTTTCTCCTTTTTCTTTTCTCACCTCAAGAAAATCTAGAGAGCTAATGAGAGGAAGAATAAGAACTAGGGTGAGGGAAATATCTCAAGTGATAAGTGTGAGAGTTAACCATGGGCTAAAGATAAAGGTTAGGGTTATAAAAATATCTAGAGTGCGAAAAAAACAAGTGGGATGAGTCATGGCTTCTACATGCTTCCACAAGTATCTAAGCCATGCTCATTTCCACCTCATTTTGAATTAATTCTAAATAAACATTCACCCAAATTATCTTTAGTTTTGGTGTGAGTCTCATACACCCATGTCCAATGTATCATCCACCATGACACAATATATAAATACATATATTAATATATATCACATATATATTAAATGTATTTCAAGAGAAGAAAATCTTTAAGTGAGCACAATATTAGTTAATAAATATATTAATATATCAAATTATTAAATCAACACTTGATTTAATAATCCGGTTATATCATATATAACCGACTAAAATCAATTATATGTATATCATATAACATATCATTGAATCAACATTTGATTCAACAATCCGGTTATATCACATACAACCTAACCGATATCATATATCGCGAGATTAGAATACGGTGTCATATACTCGTATTTAATCAAGCTCCCGCACATATCACCATATGTGCCCTACTTCGTTTCGCTTGAGCTAGGAAACCTCTGTGGGACTCTAAAGACTTGTCAATACGCCAGCAGCAGGTAATGATCACATCAGTTATCCACAAGCCGTCGGCAGTACTAGCTGGACGTAACGGCTACCCAGGTATTGAGCGAAGAAAAGATCAACAAGCAAACTTTTCCAAACTCTCATGAAGCCTATAAGTAACAATTATTGTACAGTCCGATCTCTTCGTCTGATATATCGCATATCAAGTCTAGGGGTGGAATCGTCAGACCCCGGTAACTTGATAAGTCATGCCGATGTGTGGCCTATAACCGTTCGGGAAACTGCTGATAACTCTTACCAGTAAATCTCATCAACCCTGGCCAGGACTTGCTGTTATAGCCAATCAAGCATAGCGCAACATCAACTCCCAATACCGGGAGAGACGAAACCCCTCCTATCACTCACTGCTTCCATATGACTCCGGACTGTACCCAAAATCCACCTGTTTGCACGACTCCTTTGAGCCGTGGTAGGGATGAAATCAAAGCACAGTGAGAACCACACAAGACTCTATGACGATCTCGAGTCTACAGACTAACCTATACCGGTGTCACAAGAGAACTGCTATCTGACGATAGGTATGGTACCATCTAGGAGTTCTCGACAAGTCCTGTTCGGTGTACCCATTCACTAATGAGCACATGTGTACAATCTTTGATATCAAACACCAATGGTTGTGGGATCAACCATTTCCCCCATACAGGGTCAATAAACGTACACACTAGTCTACTCTAGAATATCGATCGCCATCATACTGCTGATAGTCAAGCAAGAATCCTATAGGCTCTATCAATATGCAATAGTAATCTGTAATGTCACCTGAAGCATGTACATGATGATAAAGACAAACCAGATAGCATACTATCATCTCGAGTAAGACTGTTCTACCGGTATAGCTCCTCCCTCAATCATTGAAATCATGTGCCTGCGATCGAATAATTGACTTGAGGGCACTATAACCAACAAAGCATAGCGACAGGAGAAAAGGTTTCATCATAGTCGACACCTGGTCATTGACGAAAACCTTTAGCAACAAGTCTAGCTTTGAAGGTCTCAACTTTTCCATCTACACCAATTTTCTTCTTAAAGATCCACTTGCTTCCGATGGGTTTTACCCCTTCAGGAACATATTCCAAAGTCCATACTTTGTTGGTGTACATAGATTCTATCTCAGATCGCATAGCAACCAGCCATTTCACAGAGTTCCCACTTATGATGGACTGCTCAAAACTAGTTGGGTCATTATCTTCCATGATACAGTCTTCGCTCCCACTATCTATGAGAAAATCGTAGTATCTTTTAGGTGGATGAGGAACCCTACTAGATCTGCGGAGTGGCTGAGGTTCGTCAGGGACTATTGAATCCTCCGGTTCTACCAAATCGTCAGTTATAGTTTGTGTTCTACCTCATTACCACTAATTTCTTTCATAAGAAATTCCTTTTCTAAAAAGGTAGCATATTGAGAAACAAACACCTTTTGTTCCTCAGTGTGGTAGAAGATATATCCATATGAATCCTTTGAATATCCCACAAACTTGCATAAAACAGACCTTGCCTCGAGCTTGTCCGGATTTTGCTTTTTAACATAGGCCGGACAACCCCATATCTTAACTCGTTTAAGAGATGGTCTCTTTCCATTCCATATCTCATATGAAGTGGTAGGTACGGATTTGTTCAGAACCCTATTCAATAGGTATGCAGCTGTCTCAAGTGCATAACCCCAAAAGGAAATAGGTAACTCAGCAATACTCATCATAGAGCGCACCATATATAATAGGGTGCGATTTCTCTGCTCCGAAACTCTGTTGTGTTGTGGTGTATACGGAGGAGTAAGATGAGAGAGAATCCTATTCTCTTTTAAATAGTCTTGGAATTCCGTGCTCAAGTATTCTACTCCCCGATCAGATTGAAGGATTTTAATACTTTTACCCATTTGGTTCTTACTTTGTTCTTATATTCCTTGAATTTCTCAAAAGCTTCAGATTTGTGTTTCAACAGGAACACATGTCCGAATCTTGAGAGATCATCAGTGAATGTAATGAAGTATGGGGAACCATTCCTGGCATGTGTAGACATAGGACCGCATACAACACTATGTATCAGTCCCAAGAGTTCAGTAGCTCTTTCTCCGTGTCCTGTAAACGGAGTTTTGGTCATCTTGCCTTTGAAACATGACTCGCAAGTTTCATAAGATGTAAATTCGAACTGATTTAAATATCTATCTTTATGTAACTTAGCTAGTCTTGTCGCATTAATATGACTTAGTCTACAATGCCACAAGAAGATTTCGTTCATTTCTGAACTTTTCCTCTTGTGTGTGTTCTGTATATTCAGAACTGTAGTTTGATTTAGAACGTATATACCGTTACACAACGTACCAAACCCAATCAACACTTGATATAGGAAAATGTTCATAACATCATCATCTAATGCAAAGTTATATCCTTCTTTATGCAACAAAGAAACTGATATAATATTGCACATCATATTAGGTACGTAATAATAGTCGTTCAGAATCATTGTATTACCATTTGGTAATACTGGGTGATATTTGCCAACTGCTTTGGCTGCAACAATTGCTCTATTCCCTACTTTGAGAGACATATCACCCTTTCCCGGTCCTCTACCTCTCCTTAACCTATATAACAAATTACATACGTGGGATCCTGATCCGGTATCCAATACCCAGGATGTAGAGCATACTGAGAAACGGTTCTCAGTAACGAACACACCCGAAGAATATGCATCATCATACTCTTTCTTCGTTTGGGTTGCGTGGGAATCCTGATATTCCCCTATTTCTTACTCAGATTTATGACAATCATAAAAAAAAAGCGGAACCAACATTCCCCAACTCAGTATAATAAGCTGGTTCGGTCAATACATCCATATTATTATCTTTATTAAGGCGTGTCATGGTCGCTACCTGGAGAGAGAGATAAGAAAACGTTTTAGCATGAGCTCTTTGCAAGATTAGATTGGTTATTATCTTATCTAATCAGGATGGCTCCCACTGTTTTTATCAAATCTTCTTTCAAACCATAAAAGGTAAGATTGGTTTTTATCAAATCTAATCAGGTTGTTTACTTCACTAATACTAGATTAGTGAAGAGGTAGCTTGATCTAGAGGAACTTCGGGTGGATCATCTTCGACACGAAGGTCACGAAGCAAGTTCGATCCTTTTTCAAGTGGAGCTACGAAAAGTCGTAGGGACTACTACTCGGAACTTTAGAAGAGAAGGACTTGGTCTATAAAGGTTGTAGTCTCCATCTCTTAGTGTAAAACTTCTTATATTATGCATTAAACCATAATACTCTAGTTAAGATTCTAGGTTAGTGTAGCCTAGCACACCAAATTTTTAAAAATAGCATGCATGATGCTTGTGAAAACCCAGTGGTGGTGCTAGGAAAAACTTTCTGTACCTACAATCGAAACCATATCGAATCGCATAAAAACCCATATCAAAATAAAAACCCATATCAAAATCGATACGACGAGCGAACCGCACATATGTTAAAACCTATGGTCAACGCGTGCTAAATCCGATAAAATACTCCCGGTGTCGACGTACGAATGTCGAACGACCAAGTCACAACATAAAAATCCGAAAACCAAATTTTAAAACTCGCAAAACATCGTTAAAAGCTAAGTAAAACAACTTCAGATTTTAACTAAGAAAATCTGGGGCAAAATAGCATATAAATAGGCTTATATATAATGTAAAACACCTACAAACCAAACCCCGACACCTAATTGCTACAGTAAACCGCCAAAAAATTCATTTTACCCGCAATTTGCGGCCTGATTTTGGAGTTAGGGTCTCGTCTTCATGGTGGGGTCTCCTAGTGATCTAACTAAGTCTAATATATATGCAAAATATTTTCCAGAGATCCCTAGTTTCTCTAAATTTGATTTGAATATCAAAAACTCAAAGAAAACTGACATTTGAAAATCTTAACTCATGTTTCAAAACTTAAAACACTTTTAAAAACAATGATACCTCCACTAAAGTACCATCATCTATCACTAATGAGATGGTAATCACTCACTAACCCTCTACTACACCACAACTACAATCTGTATCCATAAAAACTCACTTTTGAAAATCTTATGTCTTGAAAACATTCACTTTTAGCTCTAATTCTAGTTTGTGAAGGCAAGAAATCTACAACTTATTAAAAGGTAAGACTTTTACCTCTAAATAGGAACTAAGGAAACTTCCAAGATTGCAAAAAGGCTTCAAAGTGGAGACTTGATCACCTCCCCATGTATAGTATGAGGATGTGAACATTTTTTATGAAGGTTACATGGTGGTTTGAGGAGATTTGCAAGGTGTTTATGGTTTGTGAATGAGGATGGAGGAGGTGGAGAAGGTGAAGAGGAAGACGAAGAGATGAAGGAAATGAGATGAAGAAAATGGCTAAGGCAACCATAACCTTTCACTCTCTCCCCCTCTCTCATCCCCATACCTCAATATAAAAATGCCTACCATACTCTCATGTCTCCCTTCTCTCTCATTTTCTTTTCTTTAAAATAAAATCATCATATAAATCACAAATGAAATATTAACATGTAAATAGCATGTCATGGCAACTTAACATAGTTTAACAAAACCAAACTTGGTTTAGTGCACAAATAGGAAAACACTCATTAAGTTTAACATTAAACTCTTATATGGATATAATTATATGCTAACTTATGAAAAGCCCAATTAAATAAATGCTTTCATAAATAATAATTTATTTTAAATTCCAATTATTTTCTAAAATAGAGATATATAATTATACCAATTTATGAAAACTCAAATCCATACTCGGTATAATATCCGTGAAAATCATTATTTTATTATTTAAATTCTAAAATAATATTTTCCATTTTCTGAAATGTTACAAGTTTCCCAGTAGGCAGCATACTCAAACCGAAAAGAAGACGTGCGATACTTCTGAATTAAAGAATTCAAATGTCGGAATAAGAACTACTGGGATAGTACTTAAGTTAACAAGGACTGTTTAGGGATGCACGAAAAGGTAGTTTAATTGATACATGTAAAGAAGAACCAATCATGAATTGGGAAAAACAAGAAGGTTACAAGAAGGATCGAGACAAAGATGAAGAGTTCTGTCATGACCCGGAAATGGCACGTGACCGGCATTTAAATCACTTGAAGTCTATAGGACACTACCATAATCCAAGTAACCCGAAAACCTGGAATCTAAACTTTTTTAAGAAAATAGTGGAGGTGAAATTTTGAAAAAGGGTATCGATGAAATCAAATTCTTTCTTTTCAAGTATAAGTAAAATTCGTTTGAAATGCAAGTGGATTATATACTATAATTTGAAAACATTTTCGTCAATTAAAATTTGGGCAGCACCTCCTTTGTAAATTTTGATCAAAACCAACACATAATCATATAATATGGGCATTCCCAAACGGGAGCTAGCTCTTCGTGAATCGGCGGAAACACAACCACGCAAGTAAGTATACGACGCCCAAGGCGAAGATCAACTCAGAAAAGAAAGTAAAGAAAACCAAAACATTATTGAACTTAAGTATAAAGAATATATATAAATCTTACTCTAAGTCCAAAAGAATATATAAGTCTCTGGTTTCTAAGTCAACAATATACATAGTTTAGTTGATGGAGCTTTTAACTAGATACAAATGAATATAAAATATACAATGGTGGTTACAATCTGAAGTGTAACCCACCTACCAAGCAATAACCCGAAGAGGAAATGTGCCAGCAAGCCGCTACTGAATCTGAGCGGTCGATCCTGCAAGAAAACTATGGCAAAAAAGGCGTGAGTTGTCAACTCATGAGTAGAAAATATCATCAGGTAGAAATCAAATGTATAACGATCTATTTAGGTCATACTATAATAATAATAATAATATCACACCGTGTGGTATCGAAGGTGAACATGTATGTATGTATGTATGTATGTATGTATGTATGTATGTATATATATATATATATATATATATATCGTGCCTATATCAATATGTGGTATCGCATCATCCATATCATGTATATATACATATCATCCGAGGGGTGTCCATCAACGACACTCGAAATTATTATAAAACCCTGAGTGTCCAGCATCGACACTCGAAATCATCATAAATCCTGTGTCTAGCATCGACACGTAAATCCTCATATCTCAGGCACCGTCTCATTGGATCGGCTCTCATATCTCAGGTACCGTCTCATCAGATTGGTCCTCATATCCATATGTCTCATATCACTCCGGTCGGTATCGTCCGGATATCCGCCGAGTCCAATATTGTCACCGGTAGGTAGTGTTCCCCAGTCAGGCTTAAAGCCTTTCTATACGATCTTCTTACCCCGGGGTACCGTACCGGGTCCACTATGTATCCGCAGTCGGTCTCTCCCCTGCCTCGATTCGAATAATCATCATAGTTTAGAACCGAGAAATCTCATAGTGGATGCCGAAATATCATATCAAGAGAAAACCGTGTTTTTAAAACATTCATAAGTTTTTAAATAATATTTGCGGTTTCTCAAATCCAGAAATCTCATGAAGACAGAATCTCATAAGAATATGACAATATTGAAAAGATATGTGCAGGCACAGAACAATACTGTAATCCATAATAAGTTTGTTCATATAAGCGTGTCGTATAGCATTATGAAGAAAGTACTAAAAGAATCTAACATGCTAACAGGTATAGTGGATGCGGTAGCATAACGAGTTCTATCTGTGTACGTGGCATGGCAATTACCGATAATGTGTGTGTGAGCATGCAAGTATATGCACATGCAACATATAAACCATCGGTAATGGTGCGTGTGTCCTTGCATGAGGTCAAGTAAAACTAAGGTATAAACGTAATATGCATCGTAAATGATCGAAACGCGAGCTTATGAAGAAATAAGAAATCGAAAGACAAGCATAAACGGAATAAAGAAATCATAATGCGAACAAGTATAAAAACATGCAACTACGTATAAGCCATATAGTTATAGTTTAAAATAGTACGAAACGTTGTTTTAGAAAATAGGGGGCTACGATATTTTTGAAGAAGATACCATTTGAAAAAGTCGTAGAGTCCTCTTTTTGTTATCATTTAAAAGCTCGTAACGATTCGTTAGTTTTGAAATTAGGTATGGCTCTAAACACTATATAATATCTACTTGTGATTTTAAAACAAGATTTCTCGAGTCGAAAATAAATATCGACAATTCATTCTCATCATATCACGTACGGAATATCTATCATACGATATCATCAAATCAATAGTACGGATATATAGTCGCGTACATCATCTTATCTCATCTCATCACATATCATCTCATGTCATCTCGTATCATATCATATCGCATCGCCTCATATCATCATATCGTATCTTATCGACTCATATCATCATATCGTAAATATCCTTATATCATTAGTAACCTTGAATCATATAAGGTAATCATATGTATATATATACTTACATAAGTAGATATAGCTCATAGTACTAGGGGTATATCATTCTACTATATATAGACTTATACGAATATGGTAGTCTAGCATAACCTATAGACTAAGTATATTATTCTAGTATCTACATCGTATCCTAATTCTACGGTTGCGGGTGTGCTATACGCCATCCGCCCGACTTCCCCCATAGATATACATCTACTCACCTCAACATGCCTCACCCTACTCGATGTTGATGAACACCTTGCTCTTCTTCGTTATCTCGGAAGTCCACGCGAATGTACCCACAATCGAATCCATAACCAAAATCCTATAAAAACCCGAATCAAATTTGAAATCACGAGCGAAGCGCAGATGGGTTAGAACCAATAGTCAACGCGTGCTAAAACAACAAAATACTCCCCGACGTCGACGTACGAACGTCAACGACCGAGTCAAAACACAAATATCCAAAAACCAAGTTTCACATATAGCAAAACATTGATAGAAAACAAGAAAAATAACTCCAGATTCTTCTTAAGGTGATCTGGGACTTTTTATCGTATAGAGTAGTCTTAGTTATCTAGTGAGTGAGCTACAGAACAAATGTCAAAGTCTAACTCAAAACATGACCCACAAATTATGTCAAATAGCATTAAAATTGTGGCCAAGACTTGGTGGTTTGGGCTCAGGCTTCTACGGTGGCTTTCTACTAGTCTATACATCTCACAGTACACTCTATTTAATTTTCAGAGTTCCCAAGTTATCCTAAATTCTATTTGATCCTCAAAACTCAATCAAAACCGACATGTGAAAATTCTAAACTCATCTTAACCAAGGTTACTTGCACTAGCAGGCCCTTATCTATTACCTTATAGGATTGCGGTCACTAAACAACCCTCAACTACACCACTACTACAAGTTTCATCCATCAAGACTCGCTTTAGAATAACTTAAGTTTACAAAACATGCACATAAGTCTCTAAAACTAACTCTAACTAGTTTGTGAGGTTAGGAAATCTAAAGACATGAGGAAAGGTGAGATTTTTACTTCAAGAAGCAACTTGTCATGCCCCGCTTCCTAGTAAACGGAAACGGTGACGTGGTAAGCCCACAACATATTACTATAAAAATCCGTTAAGTGTAATTAAGTAATATAATAATGAGCAAGAATGACAAGAGTAATAAAATGAAACAACAACTTTATTTACATTCAACTTTACATACAACTGTTTGTAATAAAAAGATACATTGATAAAGCAAATACTTAAACAATGGAATAATGAAAGTAAGTACAGGTAGTAAGAAGCTAGTAGTCTGGCTCTGAGTAGCAAACCGGTCCAAGTCCTCCTGGCTCGGCTCTATGTCCTCAGAGTCCGGTCCTCCTGACGAACATTCTAAAGAAAGAAAACAGAGAGGGATGTCATCAGCGAACCAGCGTTCGGTAAGTCCCAAAAGAAGTAAGAGAAAATAATATATAATGTGAATAGAAACCAAATGATAGTGGACGGTAAAGTTTTATATGATCATTCACAGGTATAAGATAGTTATTCTAACGTAGTTATTTATAGTTTGATAAAGAAGGTATTCATGTATACGAGAGGAGTCCATCTTACCCCGTGGACTATGGTAACATGTAGTACAAGACCCCATCATAACCCAAGGGACAACAGCACGTGAATTCATGTAGGTGTATTTAAAGTGACCTCTCGTGCCACGATATACGTTCCGTACCAATCTACCCCTTTATCCCCGCGTATTGTATTGTATAGATTAAGATTACAGGTCTTGGCCGAATCCATGGATATAAAATGTACAGATTCTTGTTCAATATGTAATCATGTATTCAGGTATTCATGTCAAGTTATAACCATGGTTCGGTCATGTCGAGTCAAGTATTTAAGTTTGAGTTTGATATTTGAATTCGAGTGTTCAGGTTCATGTTCAAGTATTCAAGTTTGTGTTTGATTTTGGATTCTGGTTTGAGTTTGGATTCAGGTTGAAGTTAGAATCTTATGAAAGGATTTAGTTCTTGAATTTCTTAAGTTCGGGAGTAAATCGGCAACTGCTGCACATGGACGGCAGGATTTGTGTCTTTTTCCAAGACAATTGTCATTGATAACTCCGTTAAGTTGTCTAACCTGAATAGGCAAACACTCACTTTCTCCGGCTTTCTGGGGCTCAAGAGAAATGATACCGCTTAAACCTATATTAATTTAGGATCATTAAATATTTATTATTGTTGTTTACATTGTATTTATATTGGTTGCATTTCTCGAAGGGATTTTATGAAAAATATGTTAATATTGTTTAAAAACAAACCTCGAGGGTGATTTATAATATTTAGTGTTTTTATAAACATGTATTTTTATTTTAATGGTGTTTTGGTGATAGACCTAGCTTTTTTAAAGTTTATGGTATTTTTATGAAAACTAGCTCTTTTGGAAACTTAATGGTATTTTATTAAAATTTCAATCTTCCTTTTAAAAATATATTTTCATAAGTTGTTTTTATTGAAAATACGGATTGGTAGTTTTTATATAAATTTTTCAAAGATTGTTTTGTTTAGAAAAGTCGTATGTCTTAAAAATCGTATTTTTTTTTCTTTCGAGACCAAATACTCCGTAAGGAGTTCTGCATCTCGCTCTACTATCCTAAGAATATGCGATAATCCGCACCATTCATTAGCGAGTCCCCTAACGAGGGTTGTAGAGGCGCAATTGCCAAGAATTTAAAAATATCGATAAAAACGTATTTTTATAAAAGTGATGCTATTTATTTGAAAAACGTATTCTCTTAAATTAACCATACATGTAAATCTCGTGCTATGAATCAAAAGTGTGTGTGTGGGATAGGTCTTTACCCCGTGAATGTTCTACAGGTACATATGCTAGTTATCTATAATACAGTTATCTTAAAGCTTAAGGTATTTTTCTATAAAAATTCGTTACAGGCGTATTCCACTTGAGTTTCTAATTACATGAAAAGGTAAAGATGTGAACAATATGTTAAGATGATATTTAGAGATTTAAAATGAGCATTTAACCTTGGTGAAAGTGAAAAAAGTTGTTTATAATAAAAGTTAACGAGATAACTCCACTTGTCGATATTGTTTTATAGATTGGATTTTTGAGATGCAAAGAAAGAGAGGAAAAGGACTTACCAGTTGAGTAGTGCTAGAAAGAGAGTAAAGAAGGGATAGGAGACTCCGTGGTGTCGCAGTAGCTCTATAAGCAACTCCGATTTTCAATGAAAGAGGCTTGATCTCTAACTCCTCTTTGACTCGTCTTAACTCTACTTGTACTTAGAGAGTTTTTTTTGAGGATTTTTGACAGAATTTCAGAATAAAGGAGAGCTAGGGAAATGGTGTGGTATTTATAGTGAAGAATTTAGGGTTTGGGAATTAAAAATTGGATTAAAAGAATAAAAATCGATGTTAAATAACGAATTGAATGGTCATTGTTTAATTGCAGGGAAATCAAACAGTGCAGGGGAGTAGAAGGGAGTCGAAGGGACTTGTGTGCAAAGTACGGAGTGATTTGGACCAGATCGGACCGTCGGTAGCGGCCAATATGGGGAAACGGGCGATCATATTTCGATGGATTGCCTCAAGATTCGTGCCACATGCTTTAATCAGTGTTTACTCCTCATTGCGCCTATTTGATTTTTCTGAAACTTTTCATTTCTCTGTGTATTGCATGTGCAACTCTTGGGCTTCCAAAAAATTAAAAAGAAAAAAATCTTAAAAATAATTGGGATTGATGGGATTCGAACACACAAGCTACATCACAGCAGTATAGAGGCTTTACCAGTGACCTACAAGTTGCTTCTTATTTTTGTTAAACAAAAATAACTTATAACTCAACAACAGGATGAAATACCCTTTTCTACACATTTAAACAAATAATTCTGTACAGGAATTTCAGAGTCGTTACATTCTACCCATCTTATAAAAATTCCATCCTCAAAATTTACATTTATATAGAGACTAATTTTCAAAAAGGTAAGGGTATCGTGAAAGCATATCTTCTTCTCTTTCCAAAGTTGATTCTCCCGGCGAATCTTTTCTCCACATCACTCGGACCAAGTTCGCCTCCTTGTTCCGCAATGTCTTTACCTTTCGGTCCAGGATCTCAACTAGTTGCTGCTCGCAAATTAGATCAGTCTGTACCATGAGCTCCGAGTGATCAAGTATATGACTGGGGTCACTCACATATCGTCGTAGCCGGGATATGTGGAACACGTTGTGCACTCCTTCCAATGAGGGTGATAGTGCTAAACGGTATGCAACTTTTCCAACTCGTTCGAGTATGTCGAACGGTCCAATGTACCTTAGACTGAGTTTACCCCTCTTACCAAAATGTATCACTCCTCTGTTCGAAGAGATCTTCAGGAACACATGCTCTCCAGGTTGGAACTCCAGGTGTCGACGCTTTGCATCTGCCCAATGTTTCTGTCGGTCTTGGGCTATGTGCATCTTTTCCCTGATCGTGCGAACTACATCTACAGTTGCTATGATCATCTCTAGTCCAAGGAGTTCACAATCTCCAACGTCGTCCCAACTCAGCGAGGAACGACACTTCCATCCGTAGAGTGCTGCGAATGGTGCCATCCCAATGCTTGCCTGGTAGTTGTTGTTGTATGAAAACTCCACAAGGTGTAGGTGATCTTCCCACGAACCTCCAAAGTCTAACATACAAGCTCTCAGCATGTCTTCCAGGATCTGAATTGTTCGCTTGGACTGTCCGTCTGTTTGTGGATGGTACGCCGTGCTAAAATTCAGACTCGTTCCCAGGCTAGCTTGCATACTTTACCAAAACTGTAATCGGAATCTCGTATCACGATCAGAGACGATGCAAACAGGTACCCCATGTAATCTCACGATCTCCTACATGAGTTTATGGGTGTCAAGACAAGTATGGTATATCTTGAAGGTATAAATCTTACTTTAGATTTTTACTCAGCTCCATGTACTTCCTTACCAACGTCTCAGTTGACTGGCCAATTCTAAATGGAATAAAGTGAGCCAACTTGGTGAGTCGATCCTTAATAACCCAAATTGCGTCGTTACCCTTCGTGCTGTGAGGGAGAGCAGTCATGAAGTCCATGGTAATGTGCTGACATTTCCATTCTGGGATTGATAACGGCTGAAGTAGATCAGCATTCACTTGCTGACATACTAGACACTTTGCTACGCTCCTTTCTACTTCTTGCTTCATTCCATGCCACCAGTAATGTTGCCGTAGATCCTTGTATATCTTTATACCGCCGGGGTGTACCGAATACGGAGAGCTGTGAGCTTCTTTCATCAACTCTTTTCGAATAGAGCCAACTGTTACACATAAACGGCTTCCATATCACAAGGATCCATCTTCGTGGATGATGAAGTTAGTTCGTAGTCCACTTTCTACTTGTTCTCGAATCCTTTGTAGCTTGACATCATTTGCTTGAGCTGTCTTGATATGATTTATAAGAGTGGACTGGATGTGTAAATTCATCAAATATGAAGCGTTACCTGGCACAACTACTTCGATCTCCAATCCATGCAATTCTTGTTGTAGCTTCCACTGAGCGGTGAGGTTCATTGCTAATGGCTGGCGACTAAGTGCATCAGGAACTACATTCACCTTTCCAGGATGATACTGTAAGTTGATGTCGAAGTCCACCATGAGTTCTAACCATCTTCTCTGCCGCATGTTGAGTTCCTTCTAAGTAAGTACATACTTAAGACTTTTATGGTCAGTGTATATATCTATTCGTTCTCCCAAAAGATAGTGGCGCCAAATCTTGAGTGCGAAGACCACTGCTGCCAGTTCCAGATCATGCGTTGGATAGTTATGTTCATGAATTTTTAATTGCCTTGATGCAATAGCTACAACTTTTCCATGCTGATGTAGAACACATCCTAATCTTTTACCGAACACATCACAATGCACATCAAATCCGCCAGATTGATCCGGTATTATAAGAATAGGTGCAGAGGTTAATCTCGACTTGAGTTCTACAAAACCCTTCTCACGTGCTTCTGACCACATGAATGCTTCATTTTTACGTGTGAGCTTGGTCAGGGGTGCTGCGATCTTTGAGAACCCTTCGATGAAGCATCGGTAGTATCCTGCTAAGCCCAAGAAACACTTATATCTTTCACCTCTTTGGTGTCGGCTACTTATTGACAGCTGACATCTTAGCTGGATCCACCAAGATTCTTTCGCTTGAAACGATGTGTCCGAGAAATCCAACTTGATCTAGCCAAAGTTCACACTTGCTGTCTTGGCGTAGAGCTGGTGTTGTCATAGTGTCTTCAGGACAATGCGTAAGTGCTCGGAGTATTCTTTCTGATTCTTTGAATACACCAGGATGTCGTCGATGAAGATAATAACAAACTTGTCTAAGTACTCTCGGAAAACTTGGTTCATCAGGTTCATAAAGATGGAAGGTGCATTGGTCACTCCAAATGGCATTACGAGATATTCATAATGGCCATAACGAGTCTTAAACGCCGTCTTCGGAATGTCGGACTCTTTGGCCTTCACCTGATGATATCCTGAATGAAGATCTAGCTTTGAAAAGACACAAGATCTACTTAACCGATCAAAAAGGTCATCGATGCACGGTAATGGATACTTGTTTTTAATTTTCACTTTGTTTAGAGCTCGATAACCCACACACATCCAATAGGAACATTCCTTCTTCTTCATTAGTAACACCGGAGATCCCCAACTTAAAGTACTGGGTCGGATCCAACCTTTCTTCAGTAGTTCGTCCAACTAAATACGGATCTCCTTCAATCCATCCGAACTTAATCGTTATGGAGCTTTAATTACAGGTTGTGCACCAGGTTGTAAATCAATACTAAATTCAAGAGCTCGATCGGGAGGCAAACCTAATATGTATTCAGGGAACACATCCTAGAACTCTCGAACTACCTCAGGTTTTTGTTCTTCAGCTGGTAGAGGGAACACTTCTACATTCTTCAGTTTAACACGGTAGCTTCCTGGCTCCAACGTTCTATCTCCACTTTTGAAATAGAAGACTGGGTGATCTGGTATCTCATATACTACCCTCCTTTGACGGCAGTCAATGGTAGCATAAAATACTCATAGCCAATCCATTCCCAACACAACATCGAAATTTGGTATGTCCAGTAGTTTGAAATTTACGTAGAATTCTCGACCAGAAACTACAACTGGGCACTGATCATATCCCAAAGATGCCTTCAAGACTCCATTCCCGGAACTGACATTCCAGCTTAAAATGAGTGGCTTCACGGGAACCGCATGTGTTCTCATGAATCGTTGTGACATGAAGCAATGTGAAGCTCCAGTGTTGAAAAGTGCGAGTGCAGAAAGGGTGGCTACTGGTATAGTACCTAAGTTGTATGAAGTTGTGTTTAGGTATAGGGAAAGTATAACGATGCATAAGAATTAAAAGGTTGAAAGGATAGGTGAATTTATCGGTGATGACTTATCCTGTGGCTTCGGCCTCCTCGACCGTCATTGTAAAAGCCTGTCGTCTCGGTACATTCCTCCTTACCGGAGGCACATTCCTCTACCCTTGAGGCACATTTCTCTGCGCCTGATGGAATTGACGCTGAGGTTGTGCAGGTGGCCCACGTAGAGCTGGTGTAGGAAGAGCTAGGCGGGGTGTAGGTGCCTGAATGGCTGGCCTATGCGGAGCTGGAATTGCGGGTCTGGGTGCTGGTGCTGTGTTACTACGATATGGGCATGCTCCTATAGCATGAGTAAATGCGCCACAAATCAAATACAGGCCGTTTGCACGCCTGCAGTCCTTCGCCAAGTGTTCAGTTCTCTTTCAGTAGAAACAGAAATCTTGACTGGACAGGTTAAACGATCCTCCTAGCCTCTTGGGTACAAAAGTCGGCCGAGAAGAGTCCTCCTATCATCTGGGTAGCAGGGTGTTTGATTTCGGCTGCTTAAAGCTTACCCTTCTTTTTGACCATAGCTTCATAACGGCGTGCTGCCTTCAGTGCGAGTTCATGAGTTGGATAGTCGCATGTGGCTAAAGCCGCCTGAATCTTCGGGTTTAAGCCCTCTGAATCTCCGGGTTTAAGCCCTATTGGAATCGTCTAGCCTAAATCTCATCGGTCGGGATCAAGTGTGCCGCGAACCTGATAAGATGTTGATGTCAGGATAGTGGTGTGTTTTACAGAATAGAATTTGATATGAATTCTTTACCCACTAAGTATGATGAATTCGACATCATATTCATCCACTAATTTTACCCACATAGAGCCTTGTTGCAGGTGGATGAACTGTTGTTCCATCTTAAAACGAGCAGTCTCGGGGAAAAACTTCGCATCGAACAGATCGCGGAATGTTTTCCACACTATTGGTTGTATGAGACGGCTTTCCTTGTCTTTTCACCAGACTCTTGCATTGTCGGTGAGCTGGAGCTTGGCCACAAGAACCCAAGCTAGGTCGTCCTTGATACTTTGGACCTATTCTTCAGCCTCAAGAGGACTTTCTTTCTCTGAAAAGTCCTTGGATGCAATGCATGGAATTGCTTCACTCCTGGTGCTTCGACTTCAAGGCGGATCATGAGAATAGCAGTCTGCTGCTACTGGCCCTCCAGAAGACTTTTGATGGCTTCTAGAAGCACCATCTGTTCGTTGATCGAAGCAGCAACGGTAGGGGGAGGTGGTAAAGTAGGTGGTGGTGTATTTCCATTGACGTTGGTGCTGGTGTTGTTGGGAGAATCCATCATGGAAAAGAAAAGATTAGGATAGATTCAAGAAATTTGAAATGCAAGGAATGTATAGTTGCCGATTCTTATAATTCTTGTGATATATTTCTTAAGACTTCATGCAGAACTGACCTGCATAGGAACTGACCTGCATAGGCCACCAATAAAACCTGTCATGCCCCGCTTCCCAGTAAATGGAAACGGTGACGTGGCAAGCCCGCAACGTATTACTATAAAAATACGTTAAGCATAATTAAATAATATAACAATGAGTAAGAATGACAAGAGTAATAAAATGAAACAGCAACTTTATTTACATTCAACTTTACATACAACTGTTTGTAATAAAAAGATACATTGATAAAGCAAATGCCTAAACAATGGCATAATGAAAGTAAGTACAGGTAGTAAAAAGCTAGTAGTCTGGATGAGTAGCAAACTGGTCCAAGTCCTCCTGGCTCGGCTGTATGCCCTCAGAGTCCGGTCCTCCTGACGAACATTTTAAAGAAAGAAAATAGAGAGGAATGTCGTCAGCGAACTAGCGCTCGGTAAATCCCAAAAGAAGTAAGAGAAGATAATATATAATGTGAATAGAAACCAAATGACAGTAGACGGTAAGTTGTATATGATCATTCACAGGTATAAAATATTTATAACGTGGATATTTGTAATTTGATAAAGAAGGTATTCATGTATACGAGAGAAGTCCATCTTACCCCATGGACTATGGTAACATGTACTACAAGGCCCCGTCATAACCCACGGGACAACGACACGTGAATTCATATAGGTGTCTTTTAAAGCGACCTCTCGTGCCACGATATATGTTCTGTACCAATCATCCCTTTATCCCCGTGTATTGTATTGTATAGATTAAGATTACAGGTCTTAGCCGAATCTATGGATATAAAATGTACAGGTTCATATTCAAGATGTAATCATGTATTCAGGTATTCATGTCAAGTTATAATCATGGTTCGGTCAAGTCGAGTCAAGTATTCAATTTTGAGTTTGATATTTGAATTCGAGTGTTCAGATTCATGATCAAGTATTCGAGTTCGTTTTCGATTTTGGATTCTGGTTTGAATTTGGATTCAGATTGAAGTATTCAAGTTCGTGTTTGATTTTGGATTCTGGTTTGAGTTTGGATTCAGATTGAAGTTTGAATCTTATGAAAGGATTTAGTTCTTAAATTTCTTAAGTTCGGGAGTAATCGAAAACTACTGCACATGGACGGTAGGATTTGTGTCTTTTTCCAAGACAATTATCATTGATAACTCCGTTAAGTTGTCTAACCTGAATAGACAATGTTGGGACTTTACCCGTGCACGCAAACGTGTATGTTTTGGAAATGGAATCGTTTTAAGAAATTGGATGCGCACGCGAGCTCGGTCTCGTTTTAAAATTTATAAACAGCAAGTGCACAGTGCGTTGTAGCAAGCCGGCAAGTACGGGTCGATCCGCAGGGAATTGTGTATTAGGTTTTGTTGTTTAAGGTTCAACAAATAATGAATTGTTTGGTTTGTCACAAAAAATATAAAACACGAAAACAAAGAAAACAAGTTAAGAAAGAAATGGCTGTGGCTTTGGTTCGAATGGTCGAATCGCGACGATTCCTTCGACGCTCCCTTGATCATGAGTTGTCCGTCCTTGTGTCGATCCCGGCGTGAAGCATGACTTGTCAAGGCTGTTGCGGAGCACAAGTCATCGAATTCCGATATTCGACGCAAAACATGAAACGAGTTCGTTTTGTTTACTTACCGTTTGTATGTCCAAGCTTGAGGTATCAACACTAAGCACAAGGGTTAGCAAGTATACGACAACATCAAAAACACAAATTAGCGAGTGAGAGCAATTAGTTTTAGTGTTAACTTTGCTAAGTGCTTGTGATAGTATAGGGTATATGAAAACCGAAGATCTGTCAAGCACTTGGTCACAAAATACCGTATCCAAACTTAGCAAACTTGACACCAAAATGATTTTAACTTAAACATTGTGAAATGGGGAAAGGGAGTGAGTATGGTATATGAAGAGGTTACAAAGTAACCATGGTTTCAAAATACCATAGCACATCAATACATAAACAATCATTAAGTTAGAATCATAAATATAAGCACATTAAACATGAACAAGAGGAGGAGGAGGCAAAGCCTTTCATCTTACTTCCTTACCATTACTACAACCAAAGAAAGATTAGTTACACATAACAATAGTAAAAGAAAGCAAGTAAGAAAAAGAATACAAGAAACAAGAAAAAGCAATATTATTTAACACTTGATGAAATTGAGGTACATAATATTGGTAACTTGTTCAACCTCCATAATGAAGCTCTCAAAAGAAAGCTTCAAGAGGGAAGAAGAAGAAGAAACCAAGTTAAAGCCCACTCAACTCTCAAGCCTAAACCAAAAACTAAACAAAACTATAGAATGTGTCTCCCCTCTCTCTAATCTGTTCTGGTATTTATAGGCATCAAAATAGAATAAACAAACAATATATATGGAATGATGTGATGCTTATAAAGCGCCAGAAGAAAAATGGGGGAAAAAGGAGCAAGGGGGGCCGGTGTCGCCGGATTTATTGGGGAGCTCGCCGGTCCAAATCCGAGCAATGAGGCTCGTCTTGGCATGGTGGACTTGTGTGCTCTCCACTTCCCTACTGGTATTGTTTGATTTCTCTAAATAATCCTGGTTTGTACTCAGTGGAATTGAAGAGAAATTTGATGCTTTATTTCACATCACACCTTTTTGCATTTAACACACATCACACTCACTTTCCCACTTGCACAAGTCATGAGTGTGCCAAGGCATCCCCCACCATGGTCCATGTCCCAAAAGAGCTAGTGCACACTTGTATTGTGTTGGACCAAAATTGTGTGCACACATTTATTGCAAAAGAGCTCTTGATTATCGGCCGGTTTTCTGTTCTGATTGCAGTGTCGGCTTCCGGAGGTTATATCCGTGATATTGAGTGTGTTTCCAGTATTTTATCATGAATACCTGTAAACTGTAATTACTGAGCAGACACTGATTAATAGTACCGATAAATAACAAAATTGATAATGAATGAAAGGTATTAAAATGCAGTTTCCTGTGTGCTCGCCGGATTTATTGGGGAGCTCGCCGGTCCAAATTCGAGCAATGAGGCTCGTCTTGGCATGGTGGACTTGTGTGCTCTCCACTTCCCTACTGGTATTGTTTGATTTCTCTAAATAATCCTGGTTTGTACTCAGTGGAATTGAAGGGAAATTTGATGCTTTATTTCACATCACACCTTTTTGCATTTAACACACATCACACTCACTTTCCCACTTGCACAAGTCATGAGTGTGCCAAGGCATCCCCCACCATGTTCCATGTCCCAAAAGAGCTAGTGCACACTTGTATTGTGTTGGACCAAAATTGTGTGCACACATTTATTGCAAAAGAGCTCTTGAATATCGGCCGGTTTTCTATTCTGATTGCAGTGTCGGCTCCCGGACGTTATATCCGTGATATTGAGTGTGTTTCCAGTATTTTATCATGAATACCTGTAAACTGTAATTACTGAGCAGACACTGATTAATAGTACCGATAAATAACAAAATTGATAATGAATGAAAGGTATTAAAATGCAGTTTCCTGTGATGAACAAATACCCCCAAACTTATCTATTACTCGTCCCGAGCAAAAAAAAAATTTCTAGGCTCACTTTCGCAGGGAACGTGATTGCACTGAGCACGTGCAACAATCCGTTAAACCTCTAGGTGTCCCTAGTAGGAGGAGTGTTGTCTCCTGAGGGTTTTCAGCGGATTACACCCACAAAATCCAGTCAAGTTAGCACTGTGGAGAAACTGTTGATTCTAATCTTAACATTAAGAATCAAAGCTAGAAGTTCTATTATCCAATTTAGAAACGTCAAACCCTATTTTTCACTCCTCACAAATTATTTAACATAAGCTTATACACATCTTGGCGTGATTGTGCGGATAGTGTCCATAAGTTTTTAAGAACTTGATTAGGGTCATCATGTCATAAATACGAACCAGGATAACTTCTAAAGGATCTCATGAGTTTGAAAGGAGTTAAGAATTTTCTCAAGTTTCATTCTCTAGTTAGGTTTCAAGTCGGAATATACATCATTTTTAATAGAGAACCTAAGTCTTATTCTTCACTCCTACCTTTCACCTATTTTTGTTCATACACACCCAAGTTATCGTGCAAAACGTCTTTATAAATATACCTTCATATCTCCACGAAAAAACTATTTTAATAGAAAACTCGTCTCCGCCAAGATTATTCTCCCACAAAGAACCATGAGGGCTTTTAACTCGGAGAGAACACTTGCTTAGCTTGTTTTATTTGGCGATTGGAGACTTAGCGAGCTTTGGGTCAATAACTCCCAAACCAGATGGTTTTAGGGCATTAGGTGTGGAGACACCCCAAGGACTTAATTACCCAAGTTACCAAGGCCACAAAACAAAAGACTCATTTTATTTAAAATATTCTGAACTCAGTGAAAACGGAGATATAGCCAGCATTTCTTTTAAATCCGAAAACGTTATATATGGATAAGGTGTGTAATTACTCCAACAAGGTTTCAGATGGGTTATTTTTCAGACTTATAGCTTTTATTAAAATGTCAATAATATCCTTCATATCTACTTCACCTTATGAATTATTCTTGATATCACTTAAGTTAGAACAAACATGTTTGATCCTAAAGATATTTATCAATTTTTAAAAGTTTTTCAGACATATCAGACTTTCATCAAATTCTCAAACACATACGACACGTGTAAAGTGTTATAAAAGACGTATATCAGCTCTGGTTAAACTCAAAGGAGGGTATATCTTTCGGGTTATCTTTCTCTCGAAAAGGATTTAGTTGCTTCAATCTTATCATCCGAACTGTCAGACTTTGAGTCTAAGTTCCCCCGCTAGCTAACATGAAAACGTTTTTATGTTTTTAAAGAAATTTTTTCAATTTTTATAGGTTTTTAATATGTATGCAATGCAGAATATACACATGATGCAGCAAAATAAATACAGTGCTCATCCCTAAACCTGAGTTTTACGATGTCATCATCATTGCCCCCGTCACCGGTAGCTAGACTTAGACATCAGGGTGAGAATTTATTCAAAAAGAAAAACCTATGACTAATTACAGTATATACAAGTTAAAAGATTGGGTTAGTCCAGAAATTAATACCAGCCATTTAAAGATTTTGTCTATATAGTGCAAGGGCTGGTAAAAGAATATGTATATAAAAAAGAAAAAGAAAAAGAAAATGTATATGTTAGTTGTTAGTGAAGGGCATGGGTGTATGTAAGTGGGATCGGAAGACGTTGAAGGTGAAGATGAAGTTTTGAAGAGGTAAAAGAATTGTTGCCCGAATGAATTGAATTGTCAAGAAACACGTGTTGAGTTTCGGAGTCAAATTCGTTTAAAAACTCGAGTTCATCCGCAAAAAATGTAGAAAAGGAAAGGTTCATAGGATGATCCCAAATTGTTCCTAACTCAAACTCACCTAGAATATCAAGTTCATTCGCAAATAATTCCTCAAAACTTTGCATGAAAGAATATTTATCCAGGCTGCCTTCCTCCCTATAATCCTGCACAATCCTATTCTCATTGCTACAGCTCACTATTCCCAAAACTATTTCTCCCTCATCACATTCACAAATGGGTAGGTACATGTCATCTAAAAAAGTAGGTTCCCACACTAATGTTTCTTCCGAAACAATATCAACTGGTGATACAAAAATTATGGGTTACCGATCATTAATTTCCTCTAATAATTTATCCCAACCATACCCGTCAAATTCACAAGCTCCCTCCTTTAAAATCGGAGCGCAAAAATCAGTCGGTTCATGAATTTCTTCTTCAAGTAATATTTCAGTTAAATCAACCTCAAAATCACAAGTTACAGGAGGTTCAGTGGGTACCTGAAGGTCAGTGGTGGACTGACTTAGAGGGTTTTCCTGTGTGTCCTGATAACACTTAGTCAATTCATTCGCATCATCATCTATGAAATCATAAAAATTCAATTGATCGTTTATCTTACTCGGGTGACTTCCTAGATGACAGATATTGACACATGTGGTTCTAATTGAATGTGTTCACTCTCTAGAATCCTCACAGCTACATGCTCTTCAATTCTACCCAATGATTGAGCTTGAGCGTGAAGCAATTGCTCAGACTGCTGTATAAACAGGGCTAGTGTCGCAGCCGTTTGATTCTCGACCGCAATCATTACTTCAATACCCTTCTCTAAAGCGGTCAACCTAGTATTCAGCTCACTATCATTCCCTAATGATGGCTCAATTGTTTCAGGTAGGGAGGGTTGTGATGGTGGTGATGCTAAAGCTATTACCCTGTCGACCTCTTTCTCTAAATTTTCAATCATTTGATCTTGGGTTGAAGTGGGACTGGGTTCAAGAGTGTTAGGTAGGTGACCTTTATCAAAACTCCGGGACGGTTGGTCACCCCTTAGAAAAGGACAGTTTTCATGAATGTGAGAAGAATCATGAAAATTTGAACAAAAGAATTGGGACTGAGTATAAATAAAGGAATAAGAATCGTGAAAAATTAAATTGAATCGTGTATCACCCATATCAACAAGAATTCATAAAAACTAAGAATATCATACCCCTAGCAGTCTATGTTATGCTAAGTCAACTAGACCTGCTCAAGAAGCTGATTGTCGAAGTAAAATTGTGTCGAGAAACGGGCTCAATATATACGGATCACGAAGCCAGGTAAGTGCAGAGATAAGGGGAGGTTTTCCAACGCTTTCGCGAAGTTCCTTAATTAGATAACCCTTTCTCATGAACACTTGCCTAGACACCCCATGAATAATATACCGTTAAGCGGTGTTCTAAACACAGTTAACTTCTCCTAATGAGCGCGAAGTCCTTAAAGTCAGAGTTCTAGTTGGTTTTTAATTACTGTGGGTATGCAAGAATGCAGTTTTGTAATTTGTGGGCTACGGAGAAAGGTGATGAAACTCTTTACCGTATCTTGTTTGGTCGTGCCCTTAAGATCCGTATTAAAATGCAAATGCGCAATCAATGAAAGAATTCAAGAATCAAGCAATTTACGCAATTCTTTTTCGTTTAGGCTTAAGCGCTGCAGCAAATACGGGTTAGTTCTCTGTGCAATTGGTGGCAAGTTTGTGCAAAGAATCCTGCAGAAGATAGAGTATTGGAATTCGTCGGATTTGAGCGAAGGTGTTAGAAAATACGTACCGATGTGATTTGGGTTAAGAAAACCCTCTTTGAAGTGATTACGGGTATTTGAATGTTGGCTTGCACAGGTCAAACTACCCGGATCTTTAGCACTATACTTCACTAACGTCTTGCACTGGAGTTTGAAGCTTTCTTCGCACGATCGCTGGTCGTAATTCCGTTAAAATCTACAAATGTCGGAAAATACGATATTTAGTGTCAAAAGCAATATATCTGCCCCAATTCCTGCACACTAAAAATTATAAAAATTAAACAATACCACTAGAATACCAATAAGTCACTGGAGATCACACAAAAAGAAAAAAAACAAAAATCCTACCATAGACCCGGCGGCGCCGGATATTTCAATGATGTCGCCGGTCGATTTAGGGATTTTGGTGCTATAATTATGTGTGGGTTCTCTAGGAAATATTAGTAATCTATTGGTATATTTTGATTTTTTAATTTAAGTTCAGAGTGATAGCAGGTTATAACAACAGAGAGTAAAGTTACAAAAATGTGTGTTTTGTTAGTTTTGAAAAAAAAATTGAGTTAAAAAGTTAGTAAGTTAGTA
The DNA here is from genome assembly GCA_030015575.1 of Agapanthus africanus. NCBI lineage: Eukaryota > Viridiplantae > Streptophyta > Magnoliopsida > Asparagales > Amaryllidaceae > Agapanthus > Agapanthus africanus. Next base: position 296,688,807 of record JASDDO010000029.1, read on the forward strand.
TGAACTAGAAATAACAATTCCCAATGACTACCAACTCCCCGGCAACGGCGCCAAAAACTTATTGGGACTTTACCCACGCGCGCAAACGCGTATATTTTGGAAATGGAATCGTTTTAAGGAAATGGAAGCGCACGCGAGCTCGGTCTCGTTTTAAAATTTATAAACCGCAAGTGCACGGTGCGTTGTAGTGAGCCGGCAAGTACGGGTCGATCCGCAGGGAATTGTGTATTAGGTTTTGTTGTTTAAGGTTCAACAAATAATGAATTGGTTGGTTTGTCACAAAAAATACAAAACACGAAAACAAAGAAAACAAGCTAAGAAAGAAATGGCCGTGGCTTTGGTTTGGATGGTCGAATCGCGACGATTCCTTCAACGCTCCCTTGATCATAAGTTGTCCGTCCTTGTGTCGATCCCGGCGTGAAGCATGACTTGTCAAGGCTGTTGCGAAGCACAAGTCATCAAATTTCGATATTCAACGCAAAACACGAAACGAGTCCGTTTTGTTCACTTACCATTTGTATGTCCAAGCTTGAGGTATCAACACTAAACACAAGGGTTAGCAAGTATACGGCAACATCAAAAACACAAATTAGCGAGTGAGAGCAATTAGTTTTAGTGTTAACTTTGCTAAGTGCTTGTGATAGTATAGGGTATATGAAAACTGAAGGTCTGTCAAGCACTTGGTCATAAAATACCGTATCTAAACTTAGCAAACTTAATACCAAAATGATTTTAACTTAACCATTGTGAAATGGGAAAAGGGAGTGAGTATGGTATATGAAGAGGTTACAAAGTAACCATGTTTCAAAATACCATAGCACATCAATACATAAACAATTTTTAAGTTAGAATCATAAATATAAGCACATTAAACATGAACAAGAGGAGGAGGAGGCAAAGCCTTTCATCTCACTTCCTTACCATTACCACAACCAAAGAAAGATTAGTTACACATAACAATAGCAAAAGAAAGCAAGTAAGAAAAAGAATACAAGAAACAAGAAAAAGCAATATTATTTAACACTTGATGAAATTGAGGTACATGATATTGGTAACTTGTTCAACCTCCATAATGAAGCTCTCAAAAGAAAGCTTCAAGAGGGAAGAAGAAGAAGAAACCAAGTTAAAGCCCACTCAACTCTCAAGCCTAAACCAAAAACTAAACCAAACTATAGAATATGAGCCTCCCCTCTCTCTAATCTGTTCTGGTATTTATAGGCATCAAAATAGAATAAACAAACAATGTATATAGGATGATGTGATACCTATAAAGTGCCAGAAGAAAAATGGGGGAAAAAGGAGCAAGGGGGGCCGGTGTCACCGGATTTATTGGGGGGCTCGCTGGTCCAAATCCGAGCAATGAGGCTCGTCTTGGCATGGTGGACTTGTGTGCTCTCCACTTGCCCACTGGTATTGTTTGATTTCTCTAAATAACCCTGGTTTGTACTCAGTGGAATTGGAGGGAAATTTGATGCTTTATTTCACATCACGCCTTTTTGCATTTAACACACATCACACTCACTTGCCCACTTGCACAAGTCATGAGTGTGCCAAGGCAGCCCCCACCATGGTCCATGTCCCAAAAGAGCTAGTGCACACTTGTATTGTGTTGGACCAAAATTGTGTGCACACATTTATTGCAAAAGAGCTCTTGAATATCGGTCGGTTTTCTGTGCTGATTACAGTGTCGGCTCCCAGATGCTATATCCATGATATTGAGTGTGTTTCCAGTATTTTATCACGAATACCTGTAAACTGTAATTACTGAGCAGCCACTGATTAATAATACCGATAAATAACAAAATTGATAATGAATTAGAGGTATTACAATGCAGTTTCCTATGATGAACAGGCAAGCACTCACTTTCTACGGCTCTCTGGAGCTTAAGAGAAATGATGCCTCTTAAACCTATATTAATCTAGGATCCTTAAATATTTATTGTTGTTGTTTACATTGTATTTATATTGGTTGTATTTCTCGAGGGGGTTTTATGAAATATATGTTAATATTGTTTAAAAATAAATCTCGGGGGTGATTTATAATATTTAGTGTTTTTATGAACATGTATTTTAATTTTAATGGTATTTTAGTGATAGACCTAGTTTTTTGAAAGTTTATGGTATTTTTATGAAAACTGACTCTTTTGGAAACTTAATTGTATTTTATTAAAATTTCAATCTTTCTTTTAAAAATATATTTCCATAAGTTGTTTTTATTGAAAATACGGATTGGTAGTTTGTATATTAATTTTTCAAAAATTGTTTTGTTTAGAAAAGTCGTATTTCTTAAAAATCATATTTTTATTTCCTTCGAGACCGAATACTCCGTGAGAAGTTCTGCATCTCGCTCTAATATCCCCAAAATATGCGATAATCCGCACCATTTATTAGCGGGTCCCCTAACGAGTGTTATAAAGGCGCAATTGTCAAGAATTTAAAAATATCGATAAAAACGTATTTTTATAAAAGTGACGGTATTTATTTGAAAAACGTATTCTCTTAAATTAACCATACATGTAAATCTCGTGCTATGAATCAAAAGTGTGCATGTGGGATAGGTTGTTATCCCGTGAATGTTCGACATGTACATATGCTAGTTATCGATAATACAGTTATATTAAAGCTCCAGGTATTTTTCTGTAAAAGTTCGTTATAGGCGTATTTCACTTGAATTTCTAATTACATAAAAAGGTAAAAATGCGAACAACATGTTAAGATGATATTTAGATGTTTAAAATGAACATTTAATCTTGGTGAAAGTGACAAAAGTTGTTTATAATAAAAGTTAACGAGATAAATCCACTTGTCGATATTGTTTTATAGATTGGATTTTTGAGATGCAAAGAAAGAGAGGAAAAGGACTTACCGGTTGAGTAGTGTTAGGAAGAGGGTAAAAAAGGGATAGGAGGCTCCGTGGTGTCGCGGTAGCTCCGGAAGCTACTCCGATCTTCAACGAAAGATGCTTGATCGCTAACTCCTCTTTGACTAGTCTTAACTCCTCTTGTACTTAGAAAGTTTTTTTTTTTTAAGGATTTTTGACAGAATTTCAGAATAAAGGAGAGCTAGAGAAGTGGTGTGGTATTAATAATGAAGAATTTAAGGTTTGGGAATTAGAAATTGGATTAAAAGAATTAAAATTGGTGTTAAATGATGAATTGAATGGTCACTTTTAATTGCAGGGAAATCAAACAGTGCAGGTGAGTATTTGGGAATTAAAAATTGGATTAAAAGAATTAAAATTGGTGTTAAATGATGAATTGAATGGTCACTGTTTAATTGCAAGGAAATCAAACAGTGCAGGTGAGTAGAGGGGAGTCGAAGGGACTTGTGTGTAAAGCACGGACTGATTTGGACCAGATCGGACCGTCGGTAGCGGCCAATATGGGGAAACGGGCGGCCAGATTTCAATGGATTGCCTCGAGATTCGTGTCACATGCTTTAATCAGTGTTTACTCCTTATTGCGCCTGTTTGATTTTTCTGAAACTTTTCGTTTCTCCGTGTATTAAACGTGCAACTCTTGTGCTTTCGAAAAATTAAAAAGAAAAAAAGTCTTAAAAATAATTGGGACTGATGAGATTCGAATACATAGGCTACGTCACAACAGTGTAGAGGCTTTACTAGTAAGCTACTGGTTGCTTCTTGCTTTTATTGAACAAAAATAACTTATAACTCCACAACATGATGAAATACCCTTTTCTATACATTTAAACAAATAATTCTGTACAGGGATTTCATAGTTGTTACATAACTCAAGAAAATTCCAAGATGGACACAAGAGCTCAAAACGAGAACTTGATCATGCTATATTGCGTAGGGTGAGATTGGAATATTTTTAGTGAAGGCTATGTGATATTTTGAGGTGGTTTATAGGGCGATGTGTGGTGGTAGAAGATGGTGAAGGAAGTGAAAGAGGAAGAAAAAGGAGGAGATGAAGAATGAGATGAAGAAAAATGCAAATGGTTAAGGTTGTAACCTTATCTCTCTCTCTTTCACTCTCTCACATCCATACCTTGGCCCCTCCCCCCACCCATTTTCTTTTTCTTTTTCTTTTCTTTTCTTTTCTTATTTTCTTTTAAAATTATAAAACCACATTCAAAATCACAAATGAAAATATTTAAACCTCTTTAAGCTTGGCTAACAAAATAAAGTTAGGTTTAATAAACAAATAGTAAAACACTAATTAAATTTAATATCAACTAATATGGATATAATTATATACTAGTTTATAAAAATCCCAAATCAAATAAATGCTTTCTTAATTAATAATTCATTTTTTTAAATTCCAATTATTTTCCAAAAATATAGGTATATAATTATACTAATCTACGAAAACTCAAATCTATATTCGTATAATATCCGTAAAATTTATTATTTTATTATTTAAATTCCAAAATAATATTTTCTATTTTCTGAAATGTTACAAGTTCGCATTTCCATTCCTTTTCGTTGAAACACGATCATCAAGAAAGTAAGAGGATTCAAAAAAATAGGATTCAAGAATGAAATCATGATGCAGTTGTTACAATCTCCGAAGTCGGGATTCTCTAAGATTCCCCCCTCGAAGTGCCAAATCCGTATCTACTTTGCAAGCCCTATCGCATCAAGTTTGACCAACACAACATCCGATACACAGTCCCATGGTCGGATTCATAGTCACCTTAACCATGACCATCGCCTCTTTCCTGGATCCATGACCATCTTGACGGGACCGGCCCTTTAAATTCATCTGTTATGTGTTATTGATTTCAAAAACAACATTATATTTTAAAATGGTTCTCTACATGAAAGGTGTTAAGAAAAATTCTTATGCTTCCGTAAAATATTTTAAAAATCATAATTAATATCTTAAATGTTCCCAAATCTCTAAATCTATTAAGATAATAAGTTAGTAAAAAATTATTGTAATAAAATTTAGATACATTTAGATTATAGAACTAATAATTTTTTATTTATATCCATATCAATTTAATCATGTGGACCGCACGTACCATAACGCTGGTTTAAATAACCTATGTGGGGAGAGTAATTCAAGAATTATAGTATTATCATTTTTTTAATAGAAGACATATATTTTCTTTTTATGTTGAATATTAATTAAGTTGAGTGAGTCGATCCCAAATGTAAAGAGCTATGTGGATAGCTATTTCCATGTTATCTTATTAATAAATAATTCTTCCCTTTGCTCTTTCTTTGTGTTCCCCTTTTGTAGATTCTCCTCTCATGGGTTGGTTGAGTTTAGGGTGGCGGCCAAGTTTCATTGGTCTTTTTTTGGCTTGTATTTTCATTTTCTTTTTTGCCTTTTTGGCCAAAGCCCAAAGGCAAGGGCAAGACCGCCAATTTATGATGAGGGTCAAGTCCTTGCCCGTACACAAAAGCACTGAAATTATGATAAGAGTTAAGTTTCATTTTTGACAAAAGAAAATTTTTCTAGGGAGTTTCTGACAACCACTTCGACGCCATGGTGTTTTCGTCAGCGGGAAAAATTGCTCAACTCTAAAACATGTTATTTCAAGTGGAGGCATGAGTTTGCAAATAGTGTTTGTCATAACTTACAACTCCACTTGTCCCCACCCCCAACCTAGGGTTAGGCATGGCAAATGAGACGAGTTAACCATGACTCGCCTCGCCTAGCAACGAGGCGAATTTTATTCGCCTCGTTGCTGACGTGGATGAGTCAACGAGTTGACCACCTAGTCTAGAAGAGTTGAACGAGGCGGGTAGGTTCACAGAATCCTCAAAATTGCCTCACTCAAGTTCGTCTCGTCTAACTCATCCTTTGCCTCGCCTCACCTCGTCAAATCGCGAGCTGATTCGTCTTGACCGGCCTCGACTCGCCGACTCGTTTCAACTCGCCTCAAAGTCCATTCTTGAGCCAGCTCATGACCATTCTTGAGCCGACTCAACTCTTTCTTTGAGACGACTCAGTCCATTTAAGCCGGCTCAAGATAAGTCTGGAAAACTATATTCTTCTCTATTTCTTTAAGACGACTCAAAGTGGCAAATGAAGTAAGCCGTCTCGCTTCGCCTCACCTCGAAACTCTCATCCAACGGTCGATATTTCCCTCGTCTCGCCTCGTCTCGAGAATCCTATCCAACGGTCAGCTATGCACGATTCTAGGTGATTTGACCCGCCTCGCTTCGGTTCGCTTTGCCTCGTAACGGCTATACTTTTTTAAAAAATTGCAAAACCCTATAAATACAACCACACCCCCATTTCTTCTCATTTCAAATCTTTTTCTCCCAAATTAAAAAAAAAACACCATCTCTCAACTTTCAATTCTAACTTCCAAGTTTTGAAGAATTGAAGCCCCGACTCTAATTTTTCGACGCTCCGACCGAGTCATTCTACTTTACTATCATTCTGGAATTCTGCTCTCTTTCTTGTTTCTTATTTTTATTTTATTAGCTCTCGTTTTGCGGTTAAATTGGTATTACCGGTGTTGTAATATTTAGTATTGAATTTTTTTAATTAGTTAAAAAAATTATATGGAGGGTTCATTCGATATGCATCAAACCCAAGTTCCTAATCCCGAATTAGAAACATAAGTAGAAAGATCCACACCTATATCTAGAGAACCTACAAAACGTGCGCTTAGCAGTAATATTTGGGACCACTATACAACTGAAAAGAGGGAAGGTGTTAGATACGCAGTATGCAAATATTGTGCCACTGCATATAAATATATGGAAGGTACCGGCACCGGTACTTTATATAAACATGTAAAAAAAACACTTAGATAGCACGGCCGGTTCCTCCTCCACACAATCACAAATTGCTTTCTCTGGTGAAGGCCTTTTTCAATATAATCATGATTTAAATGTTGAAACAATAGCAAGATTCGTTATTGTTAGTTGTATGTATGCCCTAGAGGCCAGTATTGTACAGATGATGTATATTATATTGGATGCTTGGACATATATAGAGATGACTTTCTTGCTCGATATGATAATATGCTATCTGGTTGCTCTTTATCTTAACATGTATACTTGTCTCTTTAAACTGTCTTATAGTTACATGTTGGTAAAGCCCTTAGGATGTGTACTTGACTACCTGGACTATGATGCAGATCATACTAGTGGGGACATGGTAGTCCATAAGTACATCCTTCAAGGTCCCTAGTCGTAGGTGTATCGAGACAGGGCATCGATATACCAGTGTAGACTAGCATATACGCTTCTCGACCCATGAGATGGGCGATGGATGATCCCATATCCATTGGTGTTTGACATCAGAGATGGTATACAGGTGCTCAGGGGAGACTGGGTACACTGGACGGACTCACCGAGAACTCCCAGATGGGATTATACCTCACGTCAGATGGCAGTTCTCAGGTGACACTTGTGCAGGTTAGTCTGTAAACCCGAGATCGTCATAGAGTCTTGTGTGATTCCCACTGTGCTTTGATCTCCACCTTACCATGTCTATGAGGGCGTGCAAAACGGTGGTTTTTGGGTACAGTCCCGAGTCACATGGAGGCAATGAGCGATAGGAGGGGTTTCGTCTCTCCCGGTATTGGGGGTTGATGTTGCGCTGTGCTCGATTGGCCGTAACAGGGAAGTCCCTGGCCAGGGCTGATTCAGAGATTTGCCGGTAAGTGTTACCAGTAGTTTCTCGACCCGTTATGAGCCTCACATCGGCACGACTTATCGGTTATTGGGGTCTGACGTTTACGACCCCTAGACTTGATATGCGACATATCAGACGAGGAGACCGGACTGTACGGGAAGTGTTGCCGGTTGGCTCGACGGGAGTTGTAGCAGGTTCGCTTGTTCTCTTCTGATCGCTCAATACCCGGGTGGCCGTTACGTTTAGCTGACCGCTTGCGGCTTGGGGGTGCTTGATATGATCATCACCCACTACCGGCGTATTGACGAGTCTTAGAGTCCCACAATGGAGTTACCTAGTCCAGGCGAAACGTTGTAGTGCGCGTATGCGATATGCGCATGGACCCGATTAAAATGCGAGTATAGGATACCGTATATTGATCGGGCAGCTTGCTTTTGGTTAGGGTCATATGTGATATGACCGGATTGATAAATCAAGTGTTGATTTATCATTTAACCATTAGTTTCTCACTAGAAATCCTTTCTTGTATTTGATGGATGTATGCATGCATGTATGTTCTCTTTTTAAGATTCATGCACATATGGATGTACATTCACACATACATACATACATACATCTTTCATGGTTGTATATACATGGAAATGGTGGCAATATAAGACTCACACCATGGTTTTAAATATGGATTTTATTACATTTGATTTAAAACAAAAAGGAAAAAGAAAATGGTTATGTTTGATTTGTTCCTACACTCTTCTTTTGACCTAACCATTCTCACCCACCTTTTAACCTTGGGTAAACTTTCCTTTTGTGTTTTAACTCAAGTTTAATAATATATTCATTATTTAAACCATGGTTTGAGATGAGAACAAGAAAATATATATTGATATATTTTCATTTTTCTATGACAAGTGTTATTCTTTTCACTCTTGTTGAAAATATAGCCATCATGTTCTTCTTCCTCTCTCATTTGCTCTCTAGATTTTTGTAGTGAGCAATATACTCAACAAGTTAGGATTTTGAAGTGAGAAAGAGAACCACAACACCATTCTACACAAGTCTAGCCCACTTGTTTGGAGTGTTAGCTTCATTTCGTTCTCTTGATCGGGTGAAGTTGCAAGCTTGGACAAAGCGGACTCCGGGTGGATCATCGGTGACCTAGAGGAGTTCAAGCGGAGCTTTTTCAAACCCCAAGTAGCCGAGGAGTCTAGCGTAGGGAGCTACAAAGGTTGTACTCTCTAAACCCTAGCTTTTCTTTCATATGATGATATGCAAGTTTTAGAAACCCTAATTTTCTAGGATAGATCCTTTGTATGCTTACTTAGCACCCTAAAAATTGGATCTTTGTGACATGTGATGCTTCCAAACTCTACATAGGGTGCTAGGTAAACCCAACAGTTATGGCATATGAACACGTAATCGGATTCGGAGAAAGCCAAGCTTTTGAGCTATACGTTCAAAGGGCATTAAAACCAGGATACAAAAGGGTTTCAAGGAGTACGCTTAAAAATCGTTGTTTTAGCCTCTATAAAAACGGTAAACAGGTATTAATTGCTACTCTTGCTTCTTTAGATACTAGTATTTCATTGACTTCTGATGTTTGGACTAATAGAAGGGAACTTCCCTAGATTTGTGTTACCGCACATTGGATAGATTCTGACTGATATTTGCAAAAAAGAATTATTGCATTTAGACAATTTCAATTCCCGCATAGTGCTTTTAATATATTCTTAAATTCTTTTAATATAACTTCTGAAATTAGATCTATTTTTAGAAGAATATCATTGTGTAAATACAAATTTTCTATTTCTTTCGATAATGCTAGCAACAATAATCCTGCTGTTACTGAACTTATTAGGCTGTGTAAACCAATTTGCAGTGGTCGTTTTTTCCATATTCGTTGTGCATGTTATATACTTAATGTAACATTTCAGAAAATAAAATATTATTTTTGGGAATTTAGATAATTAAATAATGAATTATTAAAAATATTTAAGGTATGGAGATTAGTTTTAACGAAAGGGGTATAATTATATACCGATAGTTTGAAAAATATTCGGAGAATTATAAGAACTATTGATTTTGAAAGGGATTATAAGAATGGAGCAATCATAGATTTTCTTATAATTAATTATATTCTATATTAATGCTAAACTCGATTAATTTTCACTAATCTTACATTAAGTTTGATTATGTATCATGACATGCAACAAAACTTGTTTCATTTTTAGAACCATGGCTTCATTGTTATTGCTATTGTTTTTGTTTAATTTTAAAAAGAGTTAATGGAAAAAGGAGAATGGAAAAAGGAGAAAAGAAAAAGGTTTTTCTTTTTAAAATTAAAGAATTAGTGGCATGGCATGAGGTATGGGCGAGAGAGAGAGAGAGAGGGTGAGGGGTCTTTGACCCTGGCCTCATTTTCTTCATTCCCTTCATTCTTCTTCTCCTTCCTCACTTCCATGGCTGCCCTCTCCCTCCACCTCCTCTACCTCCTCACAACACCCCCATTTCCACATCAAAACAACATATTCTCTTCACAAAAATTGTGCACAAGCACATTACAAGCATGGTGGATCAAGAAAGTTGGAATTTTGAGCACTTGGGGCAACTCAAGAAAATTCTTGAGTTGCCAAATGAGGTAATTATTTCACCATTATTGTAGTAATCAAGTTCCTTTAGCTTCTATTTTAGTTTAGAATTATTTAAGTGAGGTTTAGTGAACTTGGAAAATTCCAAGTTGAGCTTAGGGTTTGATTTGAATTGAGATGGTGCAATTGAGGAGTAATTAGTGACTAGAACCCCTCTTTGGTGTTAAAACCTAGATCAAACAAAGCCGAGAACCTGAAACTTGAAATTTAAACTTTCCGTGTCGGTTTTGTGAACATTTTGTGCCTACAGGGAATCTGGAGTGACCTGAGATATTTACAAGAAAAACTAGCAATTCTTGAGACCTGGATGGACCACTAGGAGACCATCCTAAGAAGACGAGACCACAACTCCCTGCTATGGCCGAGCTCGCCGGATTTTGGGGGTATGTCGCCGGGTCATTTGTGGGCATTGGTGTTAGGATTGGGTCTGTAGCTCACATACTCTATATACTACCCCACTGCATTGCTTGTTTAGACTCATATTACCTGAACCAAAATCTGGAACTAGTTTTCCAAGTTGTTGTTTTATGTTTTGTGGATTTTCATGACTTAAAGTTCTGATATTGGTGTTTTATCTCGATCGGTTGGCATTTGTACGTCGATATCGAGGGTTATTGGTTCTTCTTGCATACGTAGGTCGTAGGTTCTAACCTATGTGTGTCTCGTGTGCCGTATTGGGTTTTTTTTTGTATTTTGATTCTTGTTTTACGATATAACGTATTTGAAACTATAGGTACCCAAGTGGACGTCGTACGACAAAGGAAGAGCATAGCGGCATTGACTTCGGCAAGTAAGGATCAAGGTGAGTAGATATATATCTACGGGGGAAGTCGGATGGATGGCGTATAGCACCCCCGCAGTTTTGTAGTGTAGTATATGAATATGTTTATATATATAATTATGTGTTTTGTGATACGTGGATAATTAGCAAGAACGGCTTTAGGAGATCATGGGTTAGTTATAGCGTATCTTAGAAGATAGCGTTGTTAGTTTAGTTTCTTAGTTGCGAAACCCTAGAATTAAGGTTGACGCACACACATGCACACACGTGATGTGTTTGGTTTTATATGTTTATATGTGTATATGTGTGTGTGTGTGTGTGTGTGTGTGTGTGTATGTGTGTGTGGATGCATTGGGGTGTGTGTGTGTGTGTGTGTGTACACACACACACACATATACATATACGTATACACGGATGATGAGAATAGTATATGATACTTGGAGGTGAGTCGATATGATCGGGCATGATGCCGTGAGATCGGTTATGTGATTTGGGTCGTGTTATGAGATACGACATGATATTATAGCGGATCGATGGACGATATGTTTTCATACACACGAGGATATATGTTTGATGATATTGGTATGTACTAAACTGTAGAACAGTACCCCTAATTCAGGATGTTGTAATAATGATACCATATGAATAATGAGGTATATGTGATATTTGACCCGTACCCCAATTTGGGATGCCGTACGATAGATTTTACCGTACGAGGTAAAGATATAATGATTGATCCGCACTCTTGACTCGAGGATATCGTATTATATATTTTATCGTACGCGACGCTATTGAGGCGGGATTACCGACTACTAGATATATCGACTCGGACTTAGGTGGATTTTCTTACCCTTTCGATTAGTCTCTTAGCTTCGTCTTGTAGTTTACTTGGTAGATGTTAGACTGAGCTCGAGTCATACTTATTTTCAAAACTAACGAATCGTAAGTATTTTAAGGACAGGCCAAGGGATACTACGGATTTTTCAATGGATGTATCTTTTCTTAAAGACCTCGTAGTCCCTATTTTTCTAAAACCACGATTCGTGCGATTTCAGACACCAAAAACTGCATGACTCGTATATATAAATGTATACTCTTATATGTTGCGGTTACTACATCTTTTTCCGTATATTCATGTTGTTCTCATCGCATTGCATGCTTATACCTACGTTTTCTTTAGTTATTATGAACCCTATTATCAGGATACCAGCACCATTACCGATGATGCGTATGCTCCACGTACACTTGCTTGCCGGCTCACACACATCATTATCGGTAATTGCCATGTCACGTACACTTTAGAGAATATTACTTCATGGATATAACTGCTAGCTGATAGTTCCAATATATGATTACTATGCTAGTTTAGATATTCATTCTTTACTTAGATACCCATGCATGTGTATATTCGTTATCATGCAATATTATGGGGCTTTATACCGGTAATTCACTGTTATTGACTCTCGATTTTGGGATTTCGATTTTTCCATGAGATTTCTGGATTTGGAGAAACCGCAAGGATTTTATAAACTCATTATCATTTCTAAAAATAGAAATTTGCGGTTTTCTCATGATATGATGTGAGAGATGTCCACCATGAGTTTTCTCGGCACTTGAGCGGTATCATAAACCCGATTCGAGGAGGAGGAGGAACCGTCTGCGGGTGCATGGTGGACCCGGTGCGGTACCCCGGGGCAAGATGGTTGCAGATGATGACGTTGAGCCCGGCAGGGGTGCACTGCCGACATGTTATTTGTGACGCGGCGAATATCCGGAGGATACCGATATAGTCGTGAGATTTGATGATATGGGCCAGTCCAGATTGCCGGAGCCCGAGATATTAAGATTTGATGATATGGGCCAGTCCGGATTGCCGGAGCCCGAGATATTGAGATATTGGAATATATATTTTGTATCGATGCTTGACACGGATTCTCTGTTGATTTCATTGATGATACTTCAGTTTTTATACAAAAATCTCACTGAGATAAGAAAATAGTTTTCTCGTACAAGATGTATTCTGCTCATTCTTAATGCATTTGTCCATCATATATGTGACATGTTGCTACATGAGGCACTGACACGAGCACTTGATATTACACTTATGTTTAGATGTTTACCCTTGCCATTATTAGATACTTCAGGTTATATTTTATGAGGATATTATTGTATGACCTAAGAGAGAGTCATACATGCGATTTCTTCTCGGTGATGTTTTCTACTCACGAGTTGGAAACTCACCCCCGTTGTTCCACAGTTTCTTGCAGGTTTGGCCGTACAGGTTTCGTTGCGGCTTGCTGGCACACTGTTTCCTTCCGGGTGATTGCTTTGGTAGGTGGGTTCACTTGCATCGTGACCACCGTTGTACTTTTACTTATATTCAGTTGTATCTAGTAAACTCCATCAACCAGACTTGTATTATTTGATAGACTTAGAAAACCAGTTGTATATTATTTCGACCTTAAAGTCGCGCGCTTGTATAGTTATGGTTCTTCTCTGGTTTTCTTGAGGATATTGGTTTTCTTCTGAGTTTTGATTCTCACCCTTTGGCGCTGTATATTATTTTGCTTGCGTGGTTGTTTCCACCAATTGGCGAAGAGCTAGCTCCCGCTTGGGGATGCCTTTATTCATTACTTATATTATGCATGTTTGTACCCGTTTGGAGCCAGTATTTACAAAGGAAACTCTGCCGAAATTTTTGGAAAAGACTTGATGTTTTAAAAATGCTTACTACAACTTTCAAAGTGACTTTATATGTTAACTTTGTAATAAGTTTTTCCTTCACTCTATTTTCAAATGGTTTAGATTTCTGGGCTTTTGGCTTACTTGAATTAGGTGGGGTCCTATAGACTTCACATGATTTAAGTGCCAGTCACCTGCCATTTCGGGTCATGACAAAGTTGGTATCAGAGCGCTAGGTTTAACCTTGGTTCGAGTCTAGGTTTGACTATGCAGAGTCTAGGGCATATATATATATTCGGAACCTAGGCTTGACCTTACAGAACTTAGACTTGGTCGAGGGGGTATTAGACCCGAACTTTCGTTGCATAGGTTAACCTTGGTTGATTGAGTAGGTGACTCAAATAGAGTGACGTACTGTGTGTATGTTGCAGGGTTGTCTAGCAAGGCAGCAGGGTTTCGGGAGGCATCGTCCATGCCAATTTCAAAAATTTGTCGTTCTAGCTAACCCTAACCCTAGAATCTTAACTAGAAAATCCGATGAAAACATATGTAAACTACTTTACATCTAAGTGAATGAGGAATAAAACCTTTGTAGACCGGTCCTTCACTTCTAATGCTCCGTGTAGTAGTCCCTTCACTGCAAATCATGAACAACCGAACTCTAGAAAGGGTTCTCCCGGAGAAATGAACAAGCTTGCTCGAAGTCTTCGAGGCCGAAGATGATCTACGTCGAAGAGACTCAAGCTCATGCTATCTCTTCACTAATGGTAGATTAGTGAAGCAAACATCCTAAACTAAATGGCTAATAGGTAGAGGATGATGAAGTATGAAATAGGCTCACTTTAGATTTATTTTTCTCACAATATTTTCTCACCTTGAGAAAATCTAGTGAGCTTTTCTCATGGATGAAGAAGATGAAGTTAAGAGATGAGAATGAACTCATGAGGTGAGAATAACAACCATGGGTGAGTTAGTGTCATACACTAACCCATGTAGAGATTAAACCATGGTTAGGTTAATAAATATCTACAAGTAAAACAAAAGGAGTAGACTTGGTCAATGGTTCCACAAGTTTCTACAAGCTTCAACCATGTGACTTAATTCCACTAATTTTGATTTACTTTAAATAAATAAAACCTTAACATTATTATTAGTATGGTGTGAGTCTCATACACCCATGAAGCATGTGGCATCAAGCATGACACAATAAAATATACACTAATATATATCACATATATACTAATACACACAAGTGAGAAAAAGAAATGTTTAAGTGAGCTAATATTAGTTAATGTAATCTAGTATATCAAATATACAATTATACATTAAATTATTAAATCAACACTTGATTTAATAATCCGACTATATCACATATAACCGACTAATATCAAATGTATCAACTTATCGAATCAACACTTGATCCGATAACCCGGCTATATCACATATAACCAAACGATGTCAAAAATCGCGAGAATAGAATGCGGTATCATATATGCGCATTAATCTCGATCCCGCACATATCACATATGTGCTCCTACTTCGTTTCGCATGAACCAGGAAACCTCTGTGTATGACTCTAAAGACTCGTCAATACGCCAGCAGTAGGTGATGATCATATCAAACACCCACAAGCCGCAAGCGATCTGCTAAATGTAACGGCCACCCGGATATTGAGCGATCAGAAGATCAACAAGCAAGCCTACTCATACTCCTATGAATCCAATCAGTAACTCTACCGTACAGTCCGGTCTCTTCGTCTGATATGTCGCATATCTCGTCTGGGGGTGGTAAACGTCAGACCCCAATAACTCGATAAGTCGTGCCGATGTGAGGCTCATAACGGGTCGAGAAACTACTGATAACACTTACCAGTAAATCTCAGAAACAGCCCTAACCAGGGACTTACTGTTATGGCCAATCGAGCACAACGCAACATCAACCCCCAATACCGGAAGAGATGAAATCCCCTCCTATCGCTCATTGACGCCATGTGACTCAGGGCTGTACCCAAAAACCACCGTTTTGCACGTTCTCTTGAATGTGGTAAATTGGAAATCAAAGCACAGTGGGAATCACACAAGACTCTATGACGATCTCGGGTCGACAGACTAACCTGTACCAGTGTCACCAGAGAACTGCCATCTGACGTGAGGTATAATACCATTTAGGAGTTCTCAGCGAGTCCGTCTAGTGTACCCAGTCTCCACTGAGCACCCGTATATCATCTCTGATGTCAAACACCAATGGATATGGGATCATCCATCGCCCATCTACATGGGTCGAGAAGGTATACGCTAGTCTACTCTGGTATATCGATGCCCCGTCTCTATACACCCACGACTAGGGATATTAAAAGATGTACTTACCGACTACCTTTGTCCCACTAGTATGATCCACATCATAATCCAGGTAGCCAAGTACACATCCTAAGGGCTTTATCAACATGTAACAGAGAGATAATCAATGTACATGTTAAGATAAAGAGTAACCAGATAGCATACTATCATGTCGAGCAAGAAAGTCCTCCCTATGTATATCCAAGCATCCACTATAATATACATCCTATGTACAATAATGGCCTCTAGAGCATACATATAACTAACAATCTCCCACTTGCACTAGGGCCATCATATAGCAGTGGTTGTAGTATCTCATACTCATCCATCCCATAAAAGTCTCACTTGGGAAAAGGCCTTTGTGAGTGGATCCGCCGTGTTATCCTCTAAGTCTACTCTCCTTACCTCGATCTCCCTGGAGATCAATCATCTCCATGATCAGGTGATACTACCTTAAAATATGTCTGGATCACTGATGGGACGGGGTTCCTAGGCATAAGCCACAACTCCATTGTCACACAATGGTAGGAACGAAGTTCATCTCATGAACTAATATACACCCAGACTGCCTCTTTGGTAGCATCGTAGGTAGCAATGTATCCAGCCTTTATCGTCTAGTTTGCCACGGTATTTAGCTTGGAACTCTTCCAACATACCGTCCCTCCACTGAGGGTAAGGACAATGCATGTGACTGACTTTCAGTCGACCTTACCACCCTGGAAGCTATCCAGTGATTCTCCCCAGGATCAATTGATACCACTTCACTACACCTAGTGAGAATCCTAACATCCATTTAGATCTATCTCATAGATCCAAAACCCAGGATTTAGGAGGTATCACATTGATCCTATATGGAGAATCAATGTGATAAGAGGAGATTGACCGAGTGTAGAATAGGAAACTCCTTTCCTATCAAGAGTATGTCATCCACGTACCATACGAGGAAGACCACCTTACTCTCTACTACCTTTTTATATATAGAAGGTTCATCTACCATTTTGATGAAGTCAAACGCTTTGACTATCACATCAAAACAGATGTTCCAACTCCGCGATGCCTGCTTTAACCCGTAGAGCAAATTGGACACGTTTCCGCTGCTCCCACTGTCTACGAAGCCCTCTGGCTGTGTACTTATAGATTCTCTGTTCTAAATCAGTATTTAGAAAAGCAGTCGTGATACCCAACCGCCAGATATCATAGTCACGGTATGTAGCAATGGCAAGTAGGATCTGGATGGACTTAAGCATAGCCACTGGAGAAAATGTTTCATCATTATCCACACCTGGTCGATGACGAGAACCTTTTGCAACAAGTCTAGCTTTGAAAGTCTCAACTTTTCCATCTACACCAAGTAATCTTCTCAAGATATACTTGCTCCTGATGGGGGTTTAACGCTTAAGATAAAGCAACCAAAGTCTATAATTTGTTGGTGTACATAGATTCCATCTCAGATCGCATAGCATCCAGCCATTCTTACAGAGTCCCCACTCTTGATGGCCTGCTCGAAATTAGTTGGGTCATCATCTCATGATGCAATCCTCGCTCCTACTGTCATTGAGAAAACCGAAGTATCTCTCAGGCGGATGAGGAACCCTACCAGATCGGCGGAGAGGCTGAGGTTCGTCAGGAACTATTGAATCCTCCGGTTCTACCAAATCATCAGTTGTAGTTTGTATAGCTGGAACTCCTTCCAGTTCTACCTCATGACCACAAATTTCTTTCAAAAATAAATTTCTTTTCTAAAAAAGTGGCATGCCGAGAAATAAAACACCTTTTGTTTCTCGGTGCGGTAGAAGATATTCCCTTGCGAATGCTTGGGATATCCAACAAACTTCCACAAAACTGACATTGTCTCGAGCTTGTCCGGATTTTGCTTTTGACATAGGCTGGACAAACCCAAATCATAACTTACATAAGAGATGGGCTCTTCCCATACCATATCACATATGGAGTGGTAGGCACCTGATTTGGTTAGAACCCAATTCAATAGGTATGCAGCTTCCTCAAGTGTATAACTCCCAAAAGGAAATAGGCAACTCAGTAGTACTCATCATAGAGCGCATCATATCTAATAGGGTGCAATTGCTCCGCCCCGATACACCGTTGTGCTATGGTGTATACGGAGGATTGATGCTGAGAGAGAATCTCATTCTCGTTTAGAATAGTCCAGGATCTCCGTACTCAAGTATTCTCCTCCCTGATCATATCAAAGGACATAATACTTATACCCATTTTGGTTCTCTACTTCTGTTTTATATTCTTTGAATTTCTCAAAAGTTTCAGACTTGTGTTTCAACAGGAACACATGTCCGAATCTTGAGAGATCATCAGTGAATGTAATAAAGTACAAAGAACCGGTCCTGGCATTTGTAGACAGGGGACCTACATACATCATCATGTATCAATCCCAAGAGTTTATTAACTCTTTCTCTGTTTTCAGTTAACGGAGCTGTGGTCATTTTATCTTTGTGACATGAATGGAAAGTTTCACAAGATGTAAATTCAAACTGATTTAAATATGCATCTTAATGTAACTTAGCTAGCTGGGTCGCATTGGTATGACCTAATCTACAATGCCTCAAGAAGGATTCGTTCATTTCTGAACTCTTTCTCTTGTGTGTGTTCTGTATGTTGAGAACTGTAGTTTGATTTAGAACGTATATGCTTTTAGATAACGTGCCTGAACCGATTAACTCTTGATATAGGAAATGTTCAAAACATTATCCAACAATACAAAATTATATCCTTCTTTACTAAATAAAGAGACTGATACAATGTTGTATATCAGGTTCGGTATCTAATAACATTCGTTCAAAATCAATGTATTTGGTAATACAGGGTGATAACTGCCAACATGTTGGCTGCAACAATTGCACCGTTTCTAACTCTTAAAACCTATCACTCATTCTCAGTTCTCTACTTATCTGCAGCCCATATAATAGATTACATATGTGGGATCCTGATCTGATATCTCAAACCCAGGACGTAGAGGACACTGAGAAACAGTTCTCTGTAATAAACACACCTGAAGAAGATGCATCAACATGCACTTTCTTCGTTTGGGCGGCATGGGAATCCTGGTATTCCCCTATTTCTTGCTCAGTCTTATAACAATTATAAGTTGGAGCGGGATCAACGTTCCCCAGCACAGTATAATAAGCGGGTTCGGTCAATACATCCATATTATTATCTTGATTAAGGCGTGACATGGTCGCTACCTAGAGAGAGAGAGAGAAGAAAACACTCAGCGTATGCTCTTACAAGATTAGATTGGTTATTATTTTATCTAATCAGGATGGCTCCCACTGTTTTTATCAAATCTTCCTTCAAATCCTAAAAGGAAAGACTAGCCGGGATTAATTACACTCTACAAGTTCGTCAATCTTTCGGCCAGGCGTGTCGGTACTTTGAGGGAGGTTCCCGTGCTTTCGCATGGACCTAATTAAAATAAACCTCGTTTTCCCAGGGGCGTAACCCTATTAACACCTTTCTAGACACCTACTTAATTGGCTAATTGTAATGTGTAAAACTCTCCAGGAGTAACTCTTACTCGCAGTGGGTATCAGGATCCAACTATCTCACAGAAGGTATGCAATCTCATTGCAAATTTCAACACTTGAAATTCCCGAAATTTTTTCCCCTAGCTTCCTATGACCTTGACGCGGGTCAACAAACCATAGTCCGCTAGTCAAGTTCAACCCGTGCATTTCCTGATTGAATTAAACTCACCCGCACAACCCTTAACGCAGGTCAACAAAGTCGCACGACTATCCTAACTCAATCGCATCATATGCTATAGCAGATAAGCATAAATAGCTACCGGACACTACGCCTTGACGCAGGTCAACAAATGTAGCACGAATACTATGAAGTACTTGTCTGAAATGACGGAGGGCTACGACAGGTTTTTAAGAAAACCTTTTGCGTAATGAACTTGATATCGTTGTAGAATCAAATGATTTAAAATGGAGTGTTTTTGAGGCCTTTGCTAGTTTCGCTATAGAGGTCACTCCCGGTGAAGGGATCTCGGCTCTTTCCTCGTCGAATGAGGTGCAGGATATTCACAATACCACTATGCAAAGCAAAAACTAGAAAAGCAATCAAAAGACGAAACCGAGGGTTGTAGCATCTGCCAGTTATTGCTAAAGAGGTCACTCCCGGTGAAGGGATCTCGGCTCTTTCCTTATCGAATAAAGTGCTGGATATTCTACAAGGAATACCGCTATGCAAAGTAAGAACTAGAGCTACTTGTTTTTGAAAATTTGATTCCACAACATCTTTAGGTTTATTTTCTTTCATTAATCTCATTAATGAATGTCCCATCATTTAAGTTACCTAAGCATCACAGATAAATACAACGTACGATTATGCCATCCGCATTCGCCTCGATATCCCGTCATGCACCGTTAGGTTAGGTAACTAACGACAGAGCAGGGCAGGGCTAGCGCGGGTGTAAAACATAAGCAACGTCTATATAATATATCACATATACTATATACAGTATCTATCTCATCATATAAAGTGATCACATCACAAAATATCGCAGCAGAAATCAACATATGAAATATTGGATATACTAGAATTTCCGGGTTTTATATTAAGCCTGTATAAAATACGGATTCCACGGTCGTGATGAATAGCCAAACTCACATCTTTAGGCCCCTACGAGAGCGGCAAGCAACCCTACCAATTCTAGAGTTAGGAAACCTGGATTCGACGCCTCGAGATGGTCTCCCATTGGACTCTAGAACCCGGTTACTTATGCTCCCCTCCTTAGATCTATCCTAATGCGGGAAAGTAAATAATATACATCAACGGTGACATCTTCCTCAACCCGGAGTGCCCCAATAAACGAATATTACATACAAGTTTTTACATGAATGAAAATGAAAATCTCTTATCTCACATAAAAAAAACCCGGCTATTCAAACACGACGATCCAATATAACATATCACAACAACACATAACATCACATGTTATCAACGTAAGTAAATGTGCGTATCCCAATTGTCGTTGATGTATAGCAACGAAACCGGCGATACACCACATATTACACTTACGGTCGCAGAAAAGAAAGTGAAAAACTACAACAATTGGAATCGTCACTGCCCTTAGACATCATAAACCCAGAATATCACATATTTTGGATTTCATACCTAACAATGCAAATCTTATATTTAGGTCTCAACTATGAAAACACTTTTCAAAAGAAGTCGGGTAATTCAACAGGATTCCCGATTTCACCCGAGACCGAAATGTTAAACTTGCACGCAACTAAATAGATTCCAATTATTGTATCACAATCACAGATAGCTAGACGAAGTTAAACTTTTCGATCGAATAAGCAAGCACCCAAAATTTCCCAACAGGCTCAACACTTGAGCGGAGTTCAAAAAGTTCCCAGAAACTGCCACAGCTCCTATGAACCATCCGTAGAAGGGCCGACCCATGCCTCACTCATGTCTCCACGGAACTACGGCAAACCCTAGGGTATGACCGCGGTTCCATGATCCAAAAAGTTGAGTTGGGTATCGTTCTTCTAGAGGGTTCACAGAATCGCTTGCAAGATTTTCTGAAAATTTTAAACTCGGAAAAATCCAACTCTTGGAAAATTTTAGTGAGGGAAAATATGGGTTATTGGTATCCGTTCAAACTTTTTAAGATCATCTAAATAACTCGAATACATGTTAGAATTACGACTGCGAAACACTCCGAATAGCCTTTGCAGAAAGTTAACATCACATGCAAATTTAGCAAAAACTAGCAACACCTGAAACACCAAAACCCAGAGACTGAAACACACTACAAAATTCAACCCAAAACCTCATCATATGGCCGAGCTCACCGGTTTTAACATGCTTCTGGCCGGCCAAAATCCGTTGAGGAGGGGTAAATTTTGTACTGTGTTCATGTTATATCTCATACAACATTCTGCAGTTGTTTAAAAAAAATTTTGAAGACCTTTTAAATTCGACAGAAACTAAGCTTTCGTGTTTCAAGTTTTGGAGTCGTTTCGGTTTCGTAATATAACAAACATCGTTTAATTTTCTAGCATGGCTCTGATACCACTGCAGGATTGTCTAGCACGATAGCAAGGTTTCGGGAGGTATCGTCAATGACAATTTCAAAAATTTGCCGTTCTAGATAACCCTAACCCTAGAATCTTAACTAGAAAATCCGACGAAAACATATATAAACTACTTTACATCTAAGTGAATGAGAAATACAACCTTTGTAGACCGGTCCTTCACTTCTAATGCTCCGTGTAGTAGTCCCTTCGCTGCAAGTCATGAACAACCGAACTCTAGAAAGGGTTCTCCCGGAGAAATGAACAAACTTGCTCGAAGTCTTCGAGGCCGAAGATGATCTACGTCGAGAAGACTCAAGCTCATGCTACCTCTTCACTAATGGTAGATTAATGAAGCAAACATCCTAAACTAAATGGCTAATAGTAGAGGATGATGAAGTATGAAATAGGCTCACTTTAGATTTATTTTTCTCACAATATTTTCTCACCTTGAGAAAATCTAGTGAGCTTTTCTCATGGATGAAGAAGATGAAGTCAAGAGATGAGAATGAATTCATGAGGTGAGAATAACAACCATGGGTGAGTTAGTGTCATACACTAACCCATGTAGAGATTAAACCATGGTTAGGTTAATAAATATCTACAAGTAAAACAAAAGGAGTGGACTTGGTCAATGGTTCCACAAACTTCTACAAGCTTCAACCATGTGACTTAATTCCACTAATTTTGATTTACTTTAAATAAATAAAACCTTAACATTATTATTAGTATGGTGTGAGTCTCATACACCCATGAAGCATGTGTCATCAAGCATGACACAATAAAATGCACACTAATATATATCACATATAAACTAATGCACACAAGTGAGAAAAAGAAATGTTTAAGTGAGATAATATTAGTTAATGTAATCTAGTATATCAAATATACAATTATACATTAAATTATTAAATCAACACTTGATTTAATAATCCGGCTATATCACATATAACCGACTAATATCAAATGTAACAACTTATCGAATCAACACTTGATCCGATAACCCGGCTATATCACATATAACCGAATGATGTCATAAATCGCGAGAATAGAATACGGTATCACATACGCGCATTAATCTCGGTCCCGCACATATCACATATGCGCTCCTACTTCATTTCGCA
This sequence comes from Agapanthus africanus, assembly GCA_030015575.1. NCBI lineage: Eukaryota > Viridiplantae > Streptophyta > Magnoliopsida > Asparagales > Amaryllidaceae > Agapanthus > Agapanthus africanus. Next base: position 296,712,011 of record JASDDO010000029.1, read on the forward strand.
TGAACCAGGAAACCTTTGTGTATGACTCTAAAGACTGGTCAATACGCCGGCGGTAGGTGATGATCATATCAAACACCCACAAGCCGCAAGCGGTCTGCTAAACGTAACGGCCACCCGGGTATTGAGCGATCAGAAGATCAACAAGCAAGCCTGTTCATACTCCTTCGAATCCAATCAGTAACACTACCGTACAGTCTAGTCTCTTCGTCTGATATGTCGCATATCTCGTCTGGGGGTGGTAAACGTCAAACCCCAATAACTCGATAAGTCATGTCGATGTGAGGCTCATAACGGGTCGAGAAACTACTGATAACGCTTACTAGAAAATCTCAGAAACAGCCCTGGCCAGGGACTTACTGTTATGGCCAATCGAGCACAGCGCAACATCAACCCCCAATACCGGGAGAGACGAAATCCCCTCCTATTGCTCATTGCCTCCATGTGACTCAGGACTGTATCCAAATACCACCGTTTTGCACGTTCTTTTGAACGTGGTAAATTGGAAATCAAAGCACAGTAGGAATCACACAAGACTCTATGACGATCTCGGGTAGACAGACTAACCTGTACCAGTGTCACCAGAGAACTGCCATCTGATTTGAGGTATAATACCATCTAGGAGTTCTTGGCGAGTTCGTCCAGTGTACCCAGTCTCCACTGAGCACCCGTATATCATCTCCGATGTCAAACACCAATGGATATGGGATCATCCATCGCCCATCTACATGGGTCGAGAAGGTATACGCTAGTCTACTCTGGTATATCGATGCCCCGTCTCTATACACCCACGACTAGGGACATTAAAGGATATACTTACCGACTACCTTTGTCCCACTAGTATGATCCGCATCATAATCCAAGTAGTCAAGTACATCCTAAGGGCTTTATCAATATGTAACAGAGAGACAATCAGTGTACATGTTAAGATAAAGAGTAACCAGATAGCATACTATCATGTCGAGCAAGAAAGTCCTCCTTATATATGTCCAAGCATCCACACATCCAGGAGGCACGAAGATTTACAGTGATCTACGACAGCATTTCTGGTGGGGAGGTATGAAAAGGGAGATTGCTCGCTTTGTAGCAAAGTGCTTGGTGTGTCAGCAAGTTAAGGCTGAACATCAAAGGGTTGCTGGTTTATTGCAACCACTTCCGATTCCTCAATGGAAGTGGGAACATATAACCATGGATTCCGTGACAGCTTTACCGCAGAGTCCAAAGGGCAACAATGCAGTTTGGATGATTGTTGATCGATTTACCAAGGCAGCTCACTTCATACCGTTTCGAGTTGGTCAGTCAACGGAAGCGTTAGCAGAACGGTACATGCAGGAAATTGTGAGATTGCATGGAGTACCTGTGAGCATCGTGTCCGACCATGACACCCGATTCTTATCACACTCCTGGAGGAGCTTACAGGAAAGTTTGGGGACTCGATGGAAGTTTAACACAGGTTATCATCCTCAAACAGATGGCCAGTCGGAGAGAACGATCCAAACTCTTGAAGACATGTTAAGAGCTTGCATGATAGACTTCAAGGGTTCATGGGAGGATCATCTACATTTAGTGGAGTTTTCTTACAATAACAGTTTCCAGGTGACTATGCATATGGCTCCATTCGAAGCTTTATATGGTCGCAAGTGTCGTTCACCTGTTTATTGGGACGATGTTGGTGAACGAAGATTGTTGGGACCAGATTTGGTTATGCAAACAGTGGAGAAAGTTAACACTATCCGGAATCATATGAAGGCAGTGCAAGATCGGCAGAAGAGTTGGGTCGATACATCGAGAAGACCTCTAGAGTTCGCTGTTAGTGATTTGGTATTCTTGAAGATATCACCGACTAGAGGGATGATTCGTTTCGGAAGTCGAGGAAAGCTTAGTTCTCGATTCGTTGGACCTTTTGAGATTATGGAGCGTGTTGGAGAAGTGGCATATCGATTGGCTTTACCGCAATCCTTAGCGAATGTTCATGATGTGTTTCATGTATCTCAACTCTGTAAATATGTTCGAGATGAAACACACGTGCTGGATCATTCGTAGCTGACTGTACGAGAAGATTTCACCTTTGAGGAGCGACCGATGTCGATTGTGGATCGAAGGGAAAAGGTTCTTGAGAACAAGGTTATCCCTCTTGTACTTGTTTCTTGGGGAAATCGCTCACATGGAGAATCAACCTGGGAACGAGAAGATGAAATCCGGCAGAAGTTTCCACATCTATTCTTGTAGTTTCTTGATTGTTTATCCTTTCTTGTTCTTGGAATTTCGAGGACGAAATTCTTTTTGTAGTTGGGTATAATGTAACAACCGAGTTCATTTATACCAATTCCAGTTCCCATATTTACTTATCTGTGGTATTTTCTTGATTTAACGGGTTTTGGCTGCGAATGGTATTTTACATTTTACATTGCATTCGACCCGACCCGCTTACTTGAACCTGTTTGATTCATATTTATAGATTACCCTGACTTTTTATGTAGACTTGTGCATCTTCAATTTTATCGCATACTAGCATTTTACCTGGCATCGCACATTTTACCATATAACACTTTAGGTCGTGTAAAATAAATTAAAATTGTATTTCATAGCCTGCATGATACCCCTAACCCTGTGGTAGCATCCGCGCATCTTGTTCTCGTCCCGTTCAGTGAAACGGACGTGTTTGGATGGCTACGCGCACGTACGTGCATCCGTTCTTGGGGGTATGCATTTTCTTTGAATGAGCATTCATTTTGAAATTTGGAAGTTGCATATATTTTTCATATTTTAAATGTGAATTCTTAGACTCGACCCGGGCTTGTTTTGGAGTATGTTCGTATTTGCCAAAATCTAAAACGGACTAATATTATAATAATATATTCTAATATTTTCACACTGTTAATAATCTTTGAATATAATATAATATATTCATAAAACAAATTTTACTCTCTCTCTCTTCTCTCTCTTCTCTCTATTTCTCTCTCTCTATTCATATATATATTTTTAATATTTAACAATCTCACGGTTATCTCTCTCACCCTCTCTTTCTCTATATAAATATTTTTATATATTAAAGATTCTGAGCAGTCTCTCTCTCTCTCTCTCTCTCTTCTTTCTCTCTCCGATCGCGAGTACTATGCACTTCTCGAGTGCGGTCACCTTCCTTCATCCCTATCGTCACCTCCCTCTCTTTTCTCCTTTAAATTCTTCTGCCGCTCTCTCCACGGGAAAACACCTATACCTGGCCCTAACCCTAATCCCAAACTCGAGCAGCCCATCGCCTCATCATCCTCCGACTTCTTCTTCATCATAGCCGCCTCGGTCTCCTTATTCTTCTCTCTCGGTTTCATCATCAACCCCGAGAGTTGTCGCCATCACCTCATCGGCGTCTTCTTCTTCTTCTTCATCTCGCTTCTTTGACAACAACTGAGAACCCATCAGGTCGCGCAGCCCAACCGAGCAAGCCAAGCCGAACACCATTCAGGGCTCGAGATCTTGCATCACCATCTTCGTAGTTGTTCCGATCGCGTGATCGTCGATCGAGGCAAGTATTTTATACTTGTTTGCATGCTAGTTAAGGCAAGATTAGATCTTGCCTTAATATCCTTATGATTTATTATAACACCACTTGTGTTAATTCATTTGAAGTAAAGGATAAGTAGCTTTATATATTAGTTTTATAAGTTGCAGTAGTGTAAGCAGTTCCAAAATCTTATCAACAACTAAGGTTGTGTTCAAATTATAGCATGCAAATGTGCAAGCTCTATCTGTTAATTAAGAAAGAACTTCAAGACTTCTAATAGTGAATTATACAAGGTCCAGATTTAAAACCAGCCCCATATCGAAGGAACCTAAGATTCTCTGAGCTATAAAGAGAGCTGCTCAATCTGAACTCACCTATGTTACCATACAATGATCATTCCTCATTCTAAAAAAAAGGTTGTTATAGCTCAAACTGAAAGGTATGCATCATCAGCCAATCTGTGTGCTCTATATTAATTATTATGCCTCATTACACTTTTAATATGTTATATATGTGTGTGTGTAGTTTACTGCTATGCAATCAATACTATTTGTCATTTCTAATTTCAAGACCCCCTATAAATACATACCTCTGAAAATATTGTAGTTGTCGTAATACAATTATGACCATTTGACAACTTGGCTTTAAACCTAATTGAAGGTTCACCGTGTTCTAATGTAGATATATTATGTCGGCTTTAAGTTTCATGCGAACAGAGAATTTAAAATACTGTTTCAGGCATAGCTTGTGCCTTCTCAAATCCCTTGAACCCAAACTGATAACTGTGCATCTACATACCTTAATCTGTACTTGATTGCATTTCACGTTACAAGTTCCAGCTTGTTGATTATATTAGTACACATGCTTATTCTGTATACCATGTTTATGCTAGCTTGATTATGAGCACCCACACAATATCTTGTACACCCTGACATGACTTGCTACACCTATTACTGGACACGACATGGTACCGTGCAACTCTTGACATGACATGACACCTATATACATTACTTGACTTGACCTGATATACCATGGCTTTACCTATTACCTGATCTTGTGTCTAATGCCAACAAACCTGACCTGTTGCCCTTACGAACCGTTCCTGTTGTCTATCCAGACAAACCAGTACCTGCCTGATCCTGTGTTGGCATTAGCTCTAGATTATTTAATACCTGACTTGAATACATATGACTTGGGGGTATGGGGAAATCAATGATGGAACCTGACTTATAACTCGACAGTTGCTTGCTTATACTGATCAGTTTTAGAGGCTAGGCCAGCCTTGGGATGATGCTGCTGACATCATTCGTCTTACATATTTCCTGTTTTAGTGCCTAGCGGCATGTCTCGGTTTCAGCCCGAGAGTCTTAGACCGTGGTCCCGGGCATGCACGGGATACTATTGAGTTGCATCGATGATTCATCAAATTGTTTTCAAAGACTTGAGAGTAGTTAACCCAATAGACCAGTTTAGATAACTCACTACACATTACCCCACTGTCCTTACTTATATCACTGTTATGCTTGATTACCATTTATGCTCATACTTGCATGTATTGCCACCCCTGTTTTTATTATTGCTTGATGTTATGACGCGCTAACGTCTGGGTTTTGCATGGCCCAGATTCTCTACCTTGGTGGCAGATCGATCAGGAGGATTGTCGCGGTTAGACCGAGCGGTGAAGATCCTGTTGGTATGCAGTTTTACTTTCCAGGTGTTTCATTTATTGTATCTTTTGCTTCCGCATATTATCATTTCTTGATTCATTTATTCTGGCTCATGGACATGTACTAGATAGTTTAGTTTACTTTCCTGTTCTTGATATCTCTACAGCCGTAATGTGACCGTGGAAGGATTTTTCCTATCCACAGGTAGCATGGTTGGCTATGTCACGTGCCTATCTTAGCGTACTCTGGGAAGCGGGGCATGACAGTTCGGCAGAAACGAGATTGGTAGAGACCCCGATAGAATCTTTCTGGAATACTACATGAAAAGATTTGGACCCAGGATCGGTCATATTACGCACACCCAGTAGGCCAGAGTTCGGCATCATCGACGAGACATGTTATGAGTGACCATGATAGTAGGCCAGAGATCTTTAGAGGATGTGCAAGAGCGAAACTGTTTCCGTCGTCATTTCCATATTGGGCCATTGAGCCGAGGAGTTATGTAACTGGCAATCTACAGTAAGAGACGAGAGCCTAAAGGCACAAGGCGCCAGACCATGAACAAGAGGCAGATAGATATCTTGCTCTGCTAGTTTTGGATGCACCGACACCTTCTCGACTTTGAAGGAAGGACATATCGAACACAGTGTTTACGATTTGCGATTTGGTGATCGAATATCACGTGTCCGTCATTTTGGATTTAGGTATTTTGGGCAATTTGTTTGCATGATTGAGATTTTGTGCACCACAGTTGCACTCGATTTCGATTTAATGTCATTCGAGATGTTTGATTTTGATTTCATGCCTATGGTATGTATGTGATTTGACTTGTGCCTTCGGTGTAGTTTTCATGCACTTTTAGTACTTTGATTCGATTTTGTGCACGTTGATGCACGTAGTTGTGAGATTATATACCACGGTATACCTGATTTGGATTGAGGTTGTTGTATACCATCGATTTCGATTGTGATATTTGATATTTATTTTCGTGCACCTTGTGCACTTGATTTGGATTCTTGCGCATACATGGCGCGCTTGATGCGATTTTGGTGCACACCAGATGCACTAAATCGGAATTCTTTGTGCATACATATGCACTTGATATTGTTGTCAGGCACACCCGTTGCCCTTGACAGGTGTTTTCGTGCACACCCGTTGCACTTAAATTTTGTTTCTATGCACATGTATGGCACATTCATTGATTCTGATTTCTGTGCGCACCAGACGCACATGGCGTTATTACATATACTATTGAGTATGATTTCCTTTGAGCAGTACGTTTTTATGATATTTACTATTTGGTTTAGTAACCGAGCAGACCTAGGTGTTTTTGCATGCATCGATAGTTATCGAAGGGATTTCCAAAAAGGAGCTACAGTCTCAATATTTTTCCTATGTGTCCGAGATGACACGAAATATTTTATAAAGGAAACCCTTCTATATTATTTTCAAAACGGCGGGACGTGTATGTTAAACAAAGGATATATATATATATATATAGTTATTTTCTTACACTAAACGTCTGCTACTTGTGCCGTGATACGCGCATTGCACAGCGACTTGAAAAAGATTTGGCATGCATTTCTTTAAGATGTTTTGACTAGTTTACAACGATGCGTACTATGTGCATGTTATAGTTTTGATGTATATCATGTTGGTTTTCGTATTGGACTTTGACATTAGAATCTTCACCATAACTCCGATGATTGTGCGATACTTGACGGAGTTTTGATTTGGAGTTATATACTTGTTTTTCATGCGCATGCATTGCGCTACGATATGTTTTATGTATGTATGATTTCGGAGCCCCAACTACTTGATCATTTTACTGAAATGTTTTAGTATTTAAGGGGTTTAAATTTAAATTCGGGGACCAAATTTATTTAAGGGAGGAAGATTGTAACATTTCAGAAAATAAAATATTATTTTTGGGAATTTAGATAATTAAATAATGAATTATTATAAATATTTAAGGTATGGAGATTAGTTTTAACGAAAGGGGTATAATTATATACCGATAGTTTGGAAAATATTCGGAGAATTATAAGAACTATTGATTTTGAAAGGGATTATAAGAATGGAGCAATCATAGATTTTCTTATAATTAATTATATTCTATGTTAATGCTAAACTCGATTAATTTTCACTAATCTTGCATTAAGCTTGATTATGCATCATGACATGTAACAAAACTTGTTTCATTTTTAGAACCATGGCTTCATTGTTATTGCTATTGTTTTTGTTTACTTTTAAAAAGAGTTAATGGAAAAAGGAGAAAAGAAAAAGGGTTTTCTTTTTAAAATTAAAGAATTGGTGGCATGGCATGAGGTATGGGGGGGAGAGAGAGGGGGGGTGAGGGGTCTTTGACATTGGTCTCATTTTCTTCATTCCCTTCATTCTTCTTCTCCTTCCTCACCTCCATAGCTGCCCTCTCCCACCACCTCCTCTACCTCCCCACAACACCCCCATTTCCACATCAAAACATCATATTCCCTTCAAAAAAATTGTGCACAAGCACATTACAAGCATGGTGGATCAAGAAAGTTGGGATTTTGAGCACTTGGGGCAACTCAAGAAAATTCTTGAGTTGCCAAATGAGGTAATTGTTTCACCATTAGCGTAGTAATCAATTTTCTTTAGCTTCTATTTTAGTTTAGAATTGTTTAAGTGAGGTTTACTGAGCTTGGAAAATTCCAAGTTGAGATTAGGGTTTGATTTGAATTGAGATGGTGCAATTGAGATGTAATTAGTGACCAGAACCCCCCTTTGGTGTTAAAATCTAGATCAAATAGAGCCGAGAACCTAAAACTTGAAATTTAAACTTTCCGTGTCGGTTTTGTGAACATTTTGTGCCTACAGGGAATCTGGAGTGACCTGAGACATTTACAAGAAAAACTAGCAACCCTAGAGACCTAGATGGACCACTAGGAGACCACCCTTAGAAGACGAGACCACAACTCCCTGCTATGGCCGAGCTCGCCGGATTTTGGGGGTATGTCGCCTGGTCATTTGTGGGCATTGGTGTTAGGATTGGTTCTGTAGCTCACATACTCCATATACTACCCCACAACATTGCTTCTTTAGACTCATATTGCCTGAACCAAAATCTGGAACCAGTTTTCCAAGTTGTTGTTTTATGTTTTGTGGATTTTCATGACTTAAAGTTCTGATATTGGTGTTTTATCTCGATCGGTTGGCGTTTGTACGTCGATGTCGAGGGTTATTGGTTCTTTTTGCATACGTAGGCCGTAGGTTCTAACCTATGTGTGTCTCGTGTGCCGTATTGGATTTTTTTAATTTTGATTCTTGTTTTACGATAAAACGTATTTGAAACTATAGGTACCCATGTGGACGTCGTACGACAAGGGAAGAGCATGGCGGCATCGACTTTGGCAAGCAAGGATCAAGGTGAGTAGATATATATCTACGGGGGAAGTCGGGTGGATGGCGTATAGCATCCCTGCAGTTTCGTAGTGTAGTATATGAATATGTTTATATATATAATTATATGTTTTGTGATACGTGGATAATTAGCAAGAACGGATTTAGGAGATCATAGGTTAGTTTTAGCGTATCTTGGAAGATAATGTTGTTAGTTTAGTTTCTTAGTTGCGAAACCCTAGAGTTAAGGTTGACACATACACACATGCACACACGTGATATGTTTGGGTGTATATGTTTTTTTTTGTGTGTGTGTGTGTGTGTGTGTGTGTGGATGCGTTGGTGTACACACACACACACACATATACATATACGTATACATGGATGATGAGGATAGTATATAATACTTGGAGGTGAGTCGATATGATCGGGCATGATACCGTGAGATCGGTTATGTGATTTGGGTCGTGTTATGAGATACGGCATGATGTTATAGCGGATCGATGGGCGATGTGTTTTCATACACACGAGAATATATGTTTGATGATATTGGTATGTACTAGACTGTAGAACAGTACCCCTAATTCAGGATGTTGTGATAATGATACCATATGAATAATAAGGTATATGTGATATTTGACCCGTACCCCGATTTGGGATGCCGTACGATGGATTTTACCGTACGAGATATAGATATAATGATTGATCCGCACTCTTGACTCGAGAATATCGTATTATATATTTTATCGTACGCGACACTATTGAGGCGGGATCACCGACTACTAGATATATCGACTCGGACTTAGGTGGATTTTCTTACCCTTTCGATTAGTCTCTTAGCTTCGTATTGTAGTTTACTTGGTAGATGTTAGACTGAGCTCGAGACATACTTATTTTCAAAACTAACGAATCATGAGTATTTTAAGGACAGGACAAGGGATATTATGGATTTTTCAAAGGATGTATCTTTTCTTAAAGACCCCGTAGCCCCTATTTTTCTAAAACCACGATTCGTGCGATTTCAGACACCAAAAACTGCATGACTCGTATATATAAATGTATACTCTTATATGTTGCGGTTACTACATCTTTTTCCGTATATTCATATTGTTCTCATCGCATTGCATGCTTATACCTGCGTTTTCTTTAGTTATTATGAACTCTATTGTCAGGACACCAACACCATTACCGATGATGCGTATGCTCCACGTACACTTGCTTGCCGGCTCACACACATCATCATCGATAATTGCCATGTCACGTACACTTTAGAGAATATTACTTCATGGATATAACTGCTAGCTGATAGTTCCAATATATGATTACTATACTAGTTTAGATATTGCATTCTTTACTTAGATACCCATGCATGTGTATATTCGTTGTCATGCAATATTATGGGGCTTTATGCCGGTAATTCACTGTTATTGACTCTCGATTTTGGGATTTCGATTTTTCCATGAGATTTCTGGATTTGGAGAAGCCGCAAAGATTTTATAAACTCATTATCATTTCTAAAAATAGGAATTTGCGGTTTTCTCGTGATATGATGTGAGAGGTGTCCATCATGGGTTTTCTCGGTTCTTGAGCGGTATCATACACCCGATTCGAGGAGGAGGAGGAACCGTCTGTGGGTGTATGGTGGACCCGGTGCGGTACCCCAGGGCAAGATGGTCGCAGATGATGGCGTTGAGCCCGGCAGGGGACCACTACCGACCGGTTATTTGTGACGCGGCGGATATCCGAAGGATACCGACGTAGTCGTAAGATTTGATGATATGGGCCAGTCCGAATTGCCGGAGCCCGAGATATTGAGATATTGGGATATATATTTTGTGTCGATACTTGACACGGATTCTTTGTTGATTTCATTGATGATACTTCAGTTTTTATACAAAATTCTCACTGAGATAAGAAAACAGTTTTCTCGTACAAGATGTATTCTGCTTTCATTCTTAATGCATTTGTACATTATATATGTGACATGTTGCTACCTGAGGCACTGACACGAGCACTTGGTATTACACTTATGTTTAGATGTTTACCCTTGCCATTATTAGATACTTCAGGTTATATTTTATGAGGATATTATTGTATGACCTAGGAGAGAGTCATACATGTGATTTCTTCTCGGTGATATTTTCTACTCACGAGTTGGCAACTCACTTCCGTTGTGCCACAGTTTCTTACAGGTTTGGTCGTACAGGCTTCGTTGTGGCTTGCTGGCACACTGCTTCCTTCCGGGTGATTACTTTGGTAGGTGGGTTCACTTGCATCGTGACCACCGTTGTATTTTTATTTATATTCAGCTGTGTCTAGTAAACTCCATCAACCAGACTTGTATTATTTGATAGACTTAGAAAACCAGTTGTATATTATTTCGACCTTAGAGTTGCGCGCTTGTATAGTTATGGTTCTTCTATGGTTTTCTTGAGGATGTTGGTTTTCTTCTGAGTTTTGATCCTCGCCCTTCGGCGTTGTATATTATTTTGCTTGCGTGGTTGTTTCCGCCAATTGGCGAAGAGCTAGCTCCCGCTTGGGGATGCCTTTATTCATTACTTATATTATGCATGTTTGTACCCGTTTGGGGCCAGTATTTACAAAGAAAACTCTGCCGAAATTTTTGGAAAAGACTTGATATTTTAAAAATACTTACTATGACTTTCAAAGTGACTTTATATGTTAACTTTTAAATAAGTTTTTCATTCACTTTCTTTTCAAATGGTTTAGATTTCTGAGCTTTTGGCTTACTTGAATTAGGTGGGGTCCTATAGACTTCACATGATTTAAGTGTCAGTCACGCGCCATTTCGGGTCGTGACACTTAATCTTGCTGTACAGGATGTATATCAAGTATGTTATTCAAATATTCAAACAATTAAAAATGCATGTAGGTTTATTAAAAGTTCTGGAAAAAGAAAATCTGAATATGAAGCTAGATGCCAGGTTGCAGGATTAAGGTCGTCCCTTAGAAAATATGTGGCCACTAAATCAAATAATACATATAACATGCTTCGTACTGAATCAAAAACTAGCGAAATTATTAGTAACATGTGGAATGAGTAAATGCTTGTAGAAAACCACTTAACAGAACATCATTGGCCGGTTGCAGAACTTTTCAAAAAATTTCTTATGACTTTTGAAATAGCAATCGAACGTTTTTCTGCTACTTACACCTCCACTTCTTATATTATTGTCTCTAAATTGTATAATGTAGCTCAATATTTTTTTTAATCATATTAGTAATGAGACCCGTTATACTTGCTATGGTAGCTAAGATTTCTAAATATTACGCTGAAATTCCAATTGTTTAATATTTGTGTTCGGTAATGGACCCTAGAATTAAATTAGAACCTTTGGAGGCTCTTTTACACGGGTTCCATGGATGCATGGGGCATAATATAGATATTGATACTTATGTTAATACCGTTAAAAGTACTTTAAATGAAGTGTTTGATTTGTATGTTGCACGATCTTCTGCTGGTAAAAGTACTAGACCACCGGCTGCAACCAGTTCACATGTTTCGACTCCAGCCTTTGCACTTATTCAATAGTCGAAAAGAGCACGAGGCCCCGTTGCCTCATCGTTGTCATCTTTAAATGAATTAACAATATTTACAAACTGAGTTAAACGTAGATTATACTATATATGAGATTGATATTTTAGCCTGATGGAAAAACCACGGACATTTGTATCCGGTATTTTCTACTATGGCCCTTGATTTACTAACCATTCCAATGTCCACAGTAGCGTCAGAAAGTGTTTTTAGTACATGTGGCAGGATATTAAGTGAGAAGAGATACTGTTTGGTGTACGACACTATGCAGTGCATGATTTGTTCGCAAGATTGAGAAGTAGCAGCTATCAGGAAACAAAATGCAATTAGTTTGGACTTGGATTATTAGAGCTTACAGGATTGGATGAGACCAACACCGAAGGAGGAACCACAATCAGCGGTGACGAGTAGTGAGTAGGAACTGTAATAGTAGAAAAAGAATTACGTTGACCTGATTCTCTCTCATTGAGCTCAATATTTGGGAGGGATACGTAGGCAGCTCGAGTGGGTTCGGAGTCTAATGTAAAAAAATAATTGTATTATTTAATTGTAATTTGATTTATTTTTTATAATGATTCTGATAAAAATTTCGTTCAAGGTAATCTTTTTTAATAGATGGGAAAGAATCCCACAAGATAGGAAAGAGATCAGGTCAAAAGTATTTTGAAAATTCACAACTGTCATATTTTGAGCCGACTCAAACAGAGCCGTCTCAAAGAAATATAGAAGAATCAAACTTTCTAGACATATTTTGAGTCAGCTTAAAAAGACAGGGGTGTCAAGAAAGGGTTTGAGGCTTCTCAAGAAATGATATTTTTAGAAAAAAGTTTATAAAAAAAGAAACCAGAGTCGTCCGACTCACGATTTGCTTAGACGAGACTTCCAGAAGAGCAGGATTAGGCTCCGCTACAGTTGAACTCGCCTAGCTTCGCCTCATGTGCTAAGCGAAGCAAGCTTGAATCGCCCCGGTTCATTTGCCACGCGTGCTGGTGGTTGTGTTACTACTAGCAGTTAGGGTAAAGTAAAAGGAAAGACGAAGCTGACAGCGACAGCTCTTGCGGCTGTTGGTGGTGCTCAATTGAGAGATAAAATTGAATCTTTATTCATCAAATGAAACATCTACTTCTCACTTAATCATCTCTTTCTTTCTATCAATTATTCATTTCCTTCAATTTTTCTTGGCGAAGCAAGAGGAAGAAGATGAAAAGGGATCCATCTGAGCTCAACAGCTACAACTACGGTGACGCTCTGTATTGGGACGAGAGGTACGCAGAGGAGGGCGTCTCCTCCTTCGATTGGTACCAGTGCTACTCTGCTCTCCGCCCCTTTCTGCTTAAGTTTGTTCCTTCGAATTCTCGGGTTCTTATGGTTGGCTGTGGAAATGCTGGTAAAGTTCCGATCTTTGTTGACCTAATTGCATCAAGATTTCAACTTGGGCGTGATTTGTTGTTTTTGATCATATGGAAGTTATAATTATATGTAGAAAGAGAATAAATTTGTAGTATTGGTGTAGCTGGAGGCTTGTGCGGCTCCAACTAAACCGAAGTCTAAAAATAGGTGTTTGGTTTCAAGTTAGTTGATGCTCCAAGATATAGTTGGAACAACGGCTTGAGTTAGAAAACATGTGGTTAAAACTATGCTAAAAAAATTACAGGGACATGTAGTTATTGCATTGCAATTGCATCCAAACAAACGCCTTTTCCAGAACATGTAGTTGGAGCTACATTTTAAGTTTGTAACCGAACAGAGAAATGACGTTGCAGCTGCAGTAATTGAATCTACACATAGTTGTCAACCCATTGCTTTTCCAACCACATCCAACCAAGCACACATCCAATGTAATCCATTATTCCATTTATGACTTTCACATGTGTTCATCCTTGAAACAATAAATTGCAATACCGAAGAGGTTTATGTTATGATAGTAAGAGATCAATGGGTTGTACAGTATTTTTTTGATGCATGTATTTGGATGATTTGACTTAGTAGACCATTTTACTAAATATTTGGAGACCCAAAGTTGTCCTTAGGTGTTAGGTCATGCACAATAATATAATTGCTATCGAGATGCAGTCTAATAAAAGTTCACCCGACATCTTGGGCCTGATGAATCAAAAATGAATTCTATAGACTTGATTTTCTGGTTATTAATTGCCTTTGCACAACTGTTGTTTATGCAAGAACGATATGGGAATGTCATTTACGCCACTCGATTGCTCGAGATCTAAATAAACTTTTAAGAGAAAACAAAAATCACCTGCAAATAAATGAAGAAGAGGTATGATTGCCTCCTCCTCCAACCAAAGGCTTCAACTTTTATTACTAATAATAAACTCCAAACTACAATTCCCTCTCCTATAAGCATCAAAACACCTTTTTTTATCGGAGTTTAATTTAACCTAGGCCTAATAGGAATAGAACCATATTTGCTACACAAAATTCTAAATAAGGAAAGATCTAAATGAAACTCCTAAATATAATTATAAATAAGGAAAACAACAAATAACTTTTAAAATTAATGAATATGAATATATGATTCCTAACAGAAATTGGATTCTCAATGCATTAGGTGTGGCTTGTTTGAGTTCTCCTTCTTCACATTAAATAACTAGTCACAAGAATGATTAAAGATCCCTTGACAAGAACTATAATTCCAACACTTGATTGTTTGAACTAAGTTGTCTCTTCTTGTTCCTTGAACTATTGCTTCTTGATTGTGAGGAGGCTGTCCATATTTGTCTTCAATTTGCTTGTTGCAGATCATGTGATTGTTTGAGTCGGCTTAACAATATATTTATGAGTTCTTATCGTAGTTAAACATTCATCTAATGTTTAGAAAGATCATTTCTAGTGTCCACATTATTGGACATAGTTGATATAAAAAGGAGCAAAGTTCGGGAAAAATAATTAACAAACCAATGAATCATGTGATTTGTCTGGGATCAAAGAGACAACCTATAATGCTAAACCAATTTGGAATTGGCTTTAAAAGGTGGAAACTGCTTATAAGGATGAAAGCTTGAAAAGTAGCAACTGGTGAGTTTAATTTTGGATCAAATGGTAATTCTAAGGACAATTATAGCTTATGAGAATGCTAATAGATGCCATGGAATAATTATATTTGTTCATAAAAGCAAAGATAAGTGTCTCATGAGTCTATTTGCGCAGTTTTGAATTTACAGCAATGTGGATATCTAGATCTGCCAACTTTAAAGCTACTGAATAAACCAAAAAAGAGAATCAACCCCAGAAAGAAGAAAATCAAGATAAGGAATTAGAATAGAAGAAGAGAAATATCTTTTCTAATTGAAGAGTAAGAATAAGAAACCCAACTCTAACTTTAAGAATACCCAAAATCATAATCATCCATAACATCTTGAATAAAAATCACTACTTCCACTTACCAAAATCTTAAAAACTCAAACAACATGAACCATAATCTTAAAGCCAAGTAAATTGTTGAGTTTGCCTTGTATTCTCGACCCTCGTGTGTGTGAGACGGCTCAAAATGGATTGAGTCGGCTCACAAGTCGTTTGGAATTAGTATTTGTTCTCTGGATGCAAGAGACGGTTCAAGACAATCTTGAGCCAGCTCAATTCGTCTCGGATCGAATTCTGGCGTGTTTTGGAAAGATTCTTTTAGAGATTAATTAGGAAAGCTTGTTTGGAAAGTTATTTGGAGATATGATAAGATCTTAATTCGGTATTCTAGTAGAAATAGGTTTCGAGATTGTAGGCCTATAAATATAGATTGATTAGGATATTTTGTTTAGAAGAAATAGAAGAGAAGAGTTGAATAGAAGTTTTTTATAGGAAGAAAGATTTTGTAATTCGTATTGAAGTTGAATAAAGAAAAGAAGTTCGAAAATTTTCTTGTGTTTGATTGTGCTTTCTTTTATTATTTCTTCTTCTCAAAGATCTTGATTTGTTTTCTGAATTATTTGGAACCTAAAATTCTTAATAAATTGGTATCAAAGCTTGGTTAGGAGAAGAATGACGAAAATGGAGACAACTCAAATCGTAACAAACATGGTGTGTTTGAATAGCATAAATTGGTTGATATGGATGTCGAGGATGGAAAACATGTCGTGACTCAAAAATTTAGATGTGCCTCTTTATGAGATCAACGCCAAGCCAGAGAAAATGTCTTATGAAGATTGGGTAAGGATGGATCGAAAGGCGAAAAGTCTTATTCTTGGATATATAGAAAATTCGGTGTTCCACTATATATCGTTAGAGACCACTGCAAAAACTTTATGGAAGAGGTTGACAGAAACCTACGAGAGAAAGACGGCCACGAACATGCTTTTCTAATGAGATAATTGATAAATTTAAAATTCCAAAAAGATTCCTCAATAGCGGAGCACTTGAATGAAGTTCAGAATATTGTGAATCAAGTTGCAGCCATGAAGATACCGATTAAAAACGAGATGCAAGTACTTATAATATTGAGTTCCTTTCCGAGCAGTTGGAAAACTCTGGTAGTTTTTTTGAGCAATTTGTCTCCTGACGGAGTAATTTCTATGAGCACAGTAACAAATTGTTTCCTAAACGAGGAATTAAGAAAGAAATTATCAAGCAAATCATCTGATTCATCTGTACTTGTTGCAAGAGAGGGTCCAAAGTGTAGAAAGGAACAAATCAACGATAGAAGAAATCAGAGATCATGGCCTGCAAAAGATATATTGAAAATAAGATGTCATTACTACAACGAGATGGGTCACTTTATGTCCGATTGCCCCAAGATAAAGGAGGGCTTAGATGATCTAAAGAGACGCAGAGAGGAAGAGCAACCGAATGTGGCTCACGATGTCGAAATAGAGCACGAGTTGCTTATGATTAGTGATGAAAAGTCAAAAAGGAAGATATGTGGTACATGGATTCAGGACCATCCTTTCACGCGTGTTCAAATAAGGAGTGGTTCGATGAGATTAAGGAGAAAAAGAAGACGGTGATATTAGCGGACAACTCTGAAGTAGAAGTGGAAGGCGTTGGCACTATAAAGATGAAGATATTTGATGGGAAGTAAAGAGTTCTTGAAGATGTCATCTATGTCCCAAAACTGAAGAGGAATCTAATTTCGTCTGGAAGATTGGATACGAAAGGTTACACAATTTTTGCTCAAGGTGGAGTGATGAAGGTGTGCCAGAACAATTGTGGCGTAATGAAAGAAATCAGAACCTCAAGCGATATATATCAAGTTGTGGGAAACCCTGTGTATGGAAGAACAAATTTGGAGGAAGGTGGAAGAAACTTGAGTCAAGATAGAGTTTTGTGCAAAGCTCAGAAGATGTCATAAATAGAAGTTGTGAAGAGAAGATAGAAAATGACTCGTTGAATACAACTCAAGATGGATATTTGTTGAGTTTACCTTGTATTCTCGCCCCTCGTGTGTGTGGGACGGCTCAAAATGGGTTGAGCTGGTCCACAAGTCAATTAGAATTAGCATTTATTATCTGGATGTAAGAGACGACTCAGAACAATTTTGAGCCGGCTCAATTCGTCTCGGGCCGACTTCTGACGTGTTTTGGAAAGATTCTTTTGGAGATTAATTAGGAAAGTTTGTTTGGAAAGTTATTTGGAGATTTGATGATATCTTAATTGGGTATTCTAGTAGAAATAGGTTTAGGGATTACAGGCCTATAAATATAAATTGATTAGGGTATTTTGTTTAGAAATAGAAGAGAAGAAGAAGAAGAATTGAAGAAAAGTTTTTTTAGGAAGAGAGATTTTGTAATTCGTTTTGAAGTTGAATAAAAAAGAGAAATTAGAAGAATTTCTTGTTTTTGATTTTGCTCTTTTTTATTGTTTCTTCTTCTCAAAGATCTTGATTTGTTTTATGAATTGTTTGTAACCTAAAATTCATAACATATACCCTTAGATAAATAAATTGAGGAATATAAATTACTGAAAAACAATCGACAATACCCAAGGGTTTTAGATGAATTTGGCCAAAAAAGGGTTTAAACGAACAAATTATGATACCTTTGAAATAGTAGAAGGCAAAAAAAGAGAGGCACTTTATTTAAGAATCCTAGATGAATATCCTTACTAAAGAAACCCATCAAAATGATTAAGGTAATTACCTAAAACGATTTCAAAGAAAACAAAGCAGGAAATCATGCATAAAGGAATAGCATATTCCGAAACTAAGCATTCCTATTCTTTAATTAAAGCTGAGAACTTTAATACACATTTTCTAATTTTATAGCTCCCTCATTTTCTAATTTTATAGCTCCCAAAGCAAAACTTCCAATTCTCAGAATATGAATACAAGATGCCTAAATTGTATGCAAAGAAAATACGTAATGGTATTTTGAGAATCACATGACTCATTCATGTTTTGAATTGTACTACAACTATGCAGTACCAAAAGATCTTAACTAAAGACAAAGTCCTCATATAAACTAAATTAAACATAACCATGGTCTAACCCTGGTGGTAAATTTGGACCCCAAAACAGATCAATTGACTCCTGCAAACTTGGTTGATTTTATGATGAAGTTGCATCAGTATTCATCACTAACTACTTTAACTTGTCATCTCTGATCCTAGTCTACAGAACAGCCTAACAGTGCTGTAAACGAGTCTATGGCCTCTTAAAATTAGGTTACTAAGAGATGTATGTAGTATGGCAACTATATCAATTCGTGTCATACAGTTTCACATGCAGTATTTGGCCGCTTTAAGCAGAAATAGTAAAAAGAGACTTCTAGCAAGTATGCTAATTAATAGATGGGCATATATGCTGCTTAAGTGCAACCACAATTCAATGTTGATTTGATAGTAAATGTCTGATCCTGGGGTTGCATAGAACAAAAACAAATATCAATTCCTAGTCTCATTCAACCAGCTAATGAAGTGAATTTTTTTCTTCTCTCACTTATGAAGAATTGTCTAATGTGCATGCATTTCATGAGAATTTAAGCTTCTATTTTATGCACTAACTATAATAGTATATTGTTTTACAGTTATGTCAGAGGATATGGTGAAGGATGGTTATGTAGAAATAATGAACATCGACATCTCATCAGTTGTTATAGAGATAATGAGAAGGAAGTGTGCTCATATTCCACAGCTAAAGCGTATCCTCATTATTTTCTATAGTGATACCAGTCCAAACTATTTACTCTTGTTGCTCTTGCTTTCGTTGTTGTATTCATGAACATGCATGAGTGTATTTTCAAATAACAAATACTTTTGGGTTATTAACCTTATGCATTTATAGACATGCAAATGAATGCAAGGGACATGAGCTTCTTCCAGGACGAGTCATTTGAGTGCGTCATTGATAAAGGTATAAATTCTTGTGTTTTCATTTCTAATTCCTCAGACGCCTGAATTTTTTATATCTGCCCAATGTATACTGACACATGCAACCCTTTCTGATCAATTGCTCAACCCACAACACCATGTTGACTGTTCCCTAGGAACTCTGGATTCTCTGATGGTAAGAATTGTATCGTTGAACCACATATCTCTATTGTGGCTTGTTCTAATTTTTGTCTTTTGCTTTTGGATGTTAGTGCGGCACCGACGCTCCACTCAGTGCCTTCCAAATGATAGAAGAAGTGAGCAGGTTTAGGCGTAATTACCTTTTAAGTTTCATTGGAATAGTATACACTGTTAGGAGATGCATTTTCATATTTACCTTAAAAAAAAGATTATTCCTACAAAGTATAACCATCGGTACTTTCTGCAATGCAGGATTCTTAAACCTGGAGGAATCTATATGTTGGTATATTTTTTATGAATGTTGAATATCACAGCTTTGATCATCATTGAATACTACTAAAAGAACATTCATTATTTTAAGTTAATTTGTTTCTGCCGTCCACAGATTACCTATGGCGATCCGTCAGTTCGAGTTCCCCATTTGAACAAAGCAGGATGCACATGGAAAATCGTACTTTACATTATTCGTAAGTATCCCTGTTTTCGGTCCCCTTGGTTTATGTTTACTCTTATTCCATATCTGAGTGTGTACAATTTACTACGTTTCATTTTATTATACTGTTGCGCATGGGAAAGGATTCAACGAATCATACCCTATTTCAAGAGACCATATGATAAATGCCTTTTATGAAAGTAAATCTTATCTGGTAAAGAACCCATGATGGTCTTTTGTTGTCCAAAAAACTTTCTTTTTTTTTTGCTTGTTATCTTTGGTACAAAGCGTTCTTTATTTTCCGAATGTGTGTTTTGGGTTTCCACCAAGCTAAAACCTAACATGTTAAAATTGGTATGATTCCTTTTCCATGTTAGAATGTTTGGCTGTTGATGATTTTATTCATGTTTCCCATATTATGGATGATTTGTGATGTGGAACAACATGAATTTTGTCTTTATTGCTGTGTGAGATGACACCCAAACTGCAGTTAGTTGTTGCTGGTGTTTTCATGCAACATCTCTGTTTTATGCTGTTAATACTCCATAGATCAACAACTTAGTATTGTTATGTTGATTTTTATCTGGGCTGTAAGCCCCTATTTCACACGCCATGCTATTGCTCTTTTATATAAGACGGAAAGGTGAAGCCTCTGATATTCCTGATTTTTCCTCAAGTAGTAGGGAATGAAATTATAATTTGTGTCATCAATGTATCTTAATGAGTATAGAGGAAATCAAAATACAATAGATAAGGACTAACGATGATAGCTCACTAAAGTTGTTTTTTGTGGAGGTGGAAAACAACAATAATCGAGTAATGTTTATTTTCTGGGAAGGAAATGATAGCTAGGGTGGTTTTATGCAGCTGAAGGTTCAAGGAAAAAAGTATTGTGCGAAAAATAAGTTGAGAATTAGTAAGAAGGGTACCAACCAAGAAGATAACCCATAAAGTTCAGGATTTGGTTTTGTTCGTACAACCAGACATTTACCTGCCCCAATGTGGAGTATTTCTTATTTTCCATGACAGTTACCATTGCTCTTTAATATTCATAGTTGTTTTCAAGAAATATCAAATTAGTTTCTTCTCATAAATGTTGGGTAACCCCAATGCACTATTCATGTGACGTAAGGAATTTTGACGATTATGCAGACCTCGAGTTTGTCATCTAAGCAGTGATTTCCATTAGGCCTGAACAATCACACTTTTTCCCAATGTAGAATACAGATGTACACAAGCTTGAGGACTTCATAATTCTGAAAAATTTTTTGATGACATGGTACTTTTGAAGTCCCATGGGAAACAAAAGACCAACATTTGAGTTCAGAGTTAGGGAATTTTTATCATTATATTATACTATAATAGAAAGTGGTATCAAAAGTCGAAATTTCAAAATTTCCACTTTTGCCCCCCACTTTCTATTAGTTTGGGTTTATGGGAAAAATCAACAAGTTAGCAATTTTGTTATTTTTGTGAAGTAGTTGGGATAAAATTGTAAATACCTCACTTTGTCAGAACTTTTCTTTATTACAATTGTGCCATCAACCCAAAACTTCTCTTTATTTACCATTATACCATCAGCTCAAAACCCTTTTAGGTTTTTACTAAAATATCATGAGCTTTCGACATTTTAAAGGTAAAATGCAGTGAATTTTGTTGTTTACAAACAAAAAAACATGGACTTCGTTTATCACCGCTAGGTTTTTGCTAAAATACCATGGGCCTTCAACTTTTTTCATATAATACCATATAGATTTTATTTATTGCAGATAAATACCATTGCTTTCACCATTTTCTAGATATATACCATGGATTTTATTTATTACAAATAAATATCATGACTTTCGCCGTTTTCTAGATTAATGCCATGGGTTTTGTTTAACATAAATAAATACCACGATCTTTCATCGTTTTCCATATAAATATCATGGACTTTGTTTATTGTAAATCAATATTATGATTTTTCGCCATTTTTGGATAAATACTAAGGACATTTTTTATTACAAATAAATACAGTGAGATTTCATTTTTTGTATATAAATACTATGGATTTTGTTTATTACAAATAAATACAATGATCTTCCAATAAATTTCAGATAAATACAATGGATTGTGTATTACAAACAAATACCATGAAATTTTAATGTTTTCAGATAAATGGCATGGACTTTGTTTATTACATAAATGCCATGAATTTTCATCGTTATGATCACCGACATAGCTATTTATATGAGTTAATTGTTTATTTATTTTCATAGATCATTCTAAAAACCTGTTGCATCGTGCGGGCCTCACCACTGGTACAAGTCAATAGAGGGTTGCAATTTGTAATTGCGCTATTTGATTGAAGCAACACCTTATAGTACTGTGCAGAAAATCAATTGTCATAGAAGTTAAACAGTTGTTTTGCTGATGACTGGCCACTGCTTTTTAGTTGCAATAATGTCTTATCCCGCTTTACATGGCGGCGTTTGCTTATTTTTTTATTTTTTATTTTATGATCTATGTTTGGTCAAATTACTTTGTATCGGTCGAACCAGACCTTGACTATAAGGCCTTATTATAGCATCCTCTACTCTCTCTTTCCTTTCGTAAAGACTTTGAGCTTGAGCTTCAAAGTCGAGGGCAAATCATATCATTATTAAATCAGGGGTCTGAGTTCAGTATTACATCGACCTTTGTTTACCCTCTTTAGAACCTCTAATGATCGTATCGTTAAAATAAAGGTAGAGTTTAAACAAAACAAGTTTTAAGTTTGATACTTTGATCAGAAGGTCATGAGGTTCGAGACTTTCGATAAACGCAAGTATTTACCGTTAATTATACCCGTTATCTTAGGAAATACCTAGACGGGATATCTTGTTAGGTTACTCTAAATCATCACTTGAAGAAAAGATCACATTACATTACAGATATATGTACTTGTAAGAGATCACATTACAGATATATGTATTTGCAAAAGAAAAACAATATAAAGGACTCATCAAAAGAGATTTCATTTATGTTGATTTGTGTATAACTTTGATACATATACATTTCCTTTACATTTTAAACTTATACAAAGAGGATTACAAGAAATATAAATGCATTTTGAAAAGAGGGGATACCGAAGTTGATATCATTTTCAAGGACTAAATGAGTACTTCCATTTGTGGGACTCAAACTTAGCCAATCTTGAACAAATATGGGATCCTTTATGCGGGACCCACAACATAGTTTGCTAGGTGGACGGATCCAAGTGAGACCCAAACCCTATTTAAAGTGGATACGGATATCTTTGAAGTAGATATCCGACTCCACATCACATTTGCGGGTATCTTTTGAGATACCCGAGCTTGCGGATATCTATTTTAGAAGATACCTGACGATCGGGTATCTTAACAAGATACCCGACGAGCGGATATCTAAATGAAGAATATCCGACGATTGGGTATCTATTTAAAAGATAACCAACAAATTTGTGAGATCAGGTTCCTTATTTTAGGAATCCGACGTGCGTGTATCTCATTAAAGATATTCACTTGGTGAGATATTCGCTTTAGGGAGAGATATCCGCCTCAGGACATACCCGCTTTGAGTGAGGTACCCGCTTTATGTTCTTTTGAAAGAAAGTCCTCATTTGACAACTTTTGATGAATTCATGCGGAAATAATTCATTATCTTATTTCCAATATTGAAATGAACATAATTGTATGTGTTATGTTAAAGGTTCCTTGTCCATGTATAGTATTGTTTCGAAGCCTATTGAGTTAGCTTTCATGTGTTTTGAACGGTTCTCAATTTGGTGCTCTCTAGTGAGCGTTATGGACGTTTTGCTTAGACGCGTCTAAGCAAGCAGACTCACACCGAGAATGCGGGTATCTTTTAAGATATCCGAAAATCTATAATTTCAAGTCCATATAACTTCGTGTATGGTGTTTCGAAGCTTAATGAATTAGTTTTCATATACTTCGAACGGATTGTGATTTGGTGCTCTCTAGTGAGAGTTATGGCCGTTTTGCTCATATATATCTGAGCAAGCAGATTCAACTCGCGAATCTGCGGATACCTTTTGAGATATTTGAAAACCTATTATTTCATGACCATTTATCTTTCATGTATGGTCTCGTTTCGAAGCTTAATAAATTAGCTTTCATCTGTTTCGAACAGAATACGATTTGGTGCTTTTGGGTGAGAGATATGGCCGTTTTACTCAGATGTATCTGAGTTGGCAGACTCAACCCGATAATCTGATATGAAAATTTGGGCAGAGTTTTTTTTAAATATTTTTGAGTTGTCAAGGAACAGAGACTTTTTTAAAGTCTATGTTCTTATGTATACGTGGAAAAATACAATTTTCCCTATTTTCCAAAGAGAAATACTTTCGTATTCTCGGTTTATCAAAGAAAATGAAATTAATTATAACTTAAGTCCATCGAGAAGGTCTTGATTTGTAGGAATTGATGAGATTTCTTTCAAGCCTTCAACCCTAAATATGTCTCATTTGGAAGAATTGATTTGTAGGAATTGATGAGAAAGTCTTCATCAAAGTCACCACGTTCCTTCTACTTCTTGGAGATGAGAACAAAAAGAGTCTTTAAGTCTTCAAACCCGTAAAAGAAAATTGAGAATTTTCTCTCTTGTTGAATAATGAACGCATCATTCTTTTCTTTTGTGGGGTTTATATATGAATGAGAGAAGTTATAAAATACCCTTTCATTTTGAGGGAAGTTGGGGAAAGAATAACTCATTTCATTTGTTTTTTTTGCTTCAACAACCTTGATATGATATTTCACGACACTATGATAGACCAACTCAAAGTCAAGATATCGTTACTTGTCCTCTACACCTATCATGTAACCTTATTAAAGGGGGAACTAGTGGAATTTTTTGCAAGCACCTTAAGTTTTCAATACATCCTTATCTGTCCTTGAAGATGGGATGCTATTTTTGAAAAATTATGGGTCACATGAGAAATTATGTTATTTGGTAACGACAGTAAAATTAGCAACATGTAATATTTTGCAGATTTCGTTTCTTACCCTTCCACGAACTACTTTATATATGGTTTGTTGGAAAAATGATTAGAAAACTTTGTTATTTGTTTATTTATAAGCGGCAATCAGTGGAATCATTTTTCAAAGGGAAAAAAGCAAAAAAACCTTCCTCATTTATTTAGTCCCACGTTTCCTTTTTTGTCTTGGACTATTTCCTTTTGACCGATTCTTAAGCCACGATCTCCACTTCTCTGTAACTCCCTTCGTGAGACTCTCTCCACTCCACTACCCGTTGATTGCCCAACAGTAATGGGATGTGGGCTGGGATCCCAATTATAAATAGTTGAGATCACAACCCTACAACATACACACTTAATTTTAATTCTCTCTAAAAGGAAAAAAATTGTTTTAAAAAATTGCTCTCCTACCGTCTTGTCCAAAGCTGCTCTTGAAGGGTGCCTGTGCAAGCTCTGGTGACCGGAAAATTACCGGAGTTGAGAAATCCAGCCTAATCGTACCTTTGGAGGACACGAGCGCCCGTGGACACCCTACTGGAGGGCGGCGTAGTTCCTTTAGGACAGTGATCACACACTTTCAGGCTCAGGTTTCTGTAGTATTTTTACATTACAATTTTATTACATATCTTATCATTGCAATCAGTAGATAAAAAATCACCACAATTAATACATCTTTATTCTGGACTACTACTGTCTGTTTGTTCCCTGTAATATTAGACGAGTAATTTATTCTGTTACCTCATTTGTGTAAAGTTTTTCTTACAATATAAAGGAACTAGTTATATAAGTTCGATAATTACCAGAAAAAAATTTAGTTATCTAAATTATATTACCTAAAAACTTTACAAATTTATTTCTTTAAAGTTTAGGCTTATATTATTTCTAAAGAAAATGAAAAACGTTGTATTTTTCAAATTTGGACTCATGTGTTTCCTGAACCTCATTGCAACCATATTGATGTGCATATATGAAATCTCATGTCATTTCAATGCTGCAATGTTAGCTATAATTTATCTAGCATTTCTGAAACTAGAACTTTTTAATTTGCAGCATACTAGAACCTTTTTAATGGCACCTACGAACCATGACGAAACGTCTGGAATCAAACCTGAAAAGATCAACGGAACTGGGTTCAAACGTTGGCAAGGCCAAGTTGAGTATTGGATGAATACTCTTGGCTTCTTCTCAGCTATATTTGAATCTAGTACCGCTGAGTCAAATCAGGCATATACTTCCACTCCCTCCATTCCTGCATCCACTGTGTGTAGAATTAGGGCCTTTGTTAGAAGACCTTTAAACCGAAACCAGGCTGAAATTGATTTTCACTGTAAGAACAGAATCTTTAGTGCTTTATCGGATGGCCTTTATGAAGTCTTCCTTGAATACCAAACTGCCAAGGAGTTGTGGGACGCCTTAGAAGCCCGATACAATTTTGATTATGCTGGTGTCGAACTGACACGCCCCGCTTCCCAAAATACGGAATACGAGGGGTTGACAAGGCCAGCCATGCTCCTACGGTCGAGAAAACATCCAGCCGTAGTCACACTTCGGCTTCTAGCTTTACGTGGTAATCAGTAGTCAATGCACAGGTAATGAGAAATGCAGTCACTAAATCAAAACAGATATAAAACTAACCAGATGGAGTCAAAGGAAAGATAGCGCTGACGTCGCTGATCTAGATGTCCGCAATATCCTCGAGGTACATCATGTGTTGATCCGAGCTAAGTCCACTTCTCGCTCTGAGCATGCATACTCAGGTCGTCAGAGCGACACAATAGCAATGTATATAAAAGCAAAAGTAACCACGTGCAATGATGAACATGAAGCAGTAAATATAGAATGATAACACGTATGAAATAATCGGTACAGATAAACAGTAAAGTAGGTATATCAAATCAGTAAGCAATTCATGTCAATGTCACTAACCCTATCCGTCTCTTAGTCTCACTGTCCAGGTCGCTATATCTATCATCAATCTAAGTGTGAGAGTCAACCACGCAGGAGTATCCCCAACCCAAGGGTAGGGCCCCAGGGGCAAGAGAACACGGGCCCAAATCACACACGATAATAATCAGTAACTCCATCCATACAACTCCCAAAATCACGGTATATGCCGGCAATGGGACTCCCGAGATTCCGTTGAACTCACACCCAAACTACCCCACACCCCGTGGTCTACATCAAACCCCGACCATAAACCCAAATACTAGTCGGTCCATGACAAGTCTACGCGAGAACTGGAGACACGATCTCCATCAAGTATGTCTCGACTGGTATCCAGGATAAATGGACAGTGTTTGACGCCTTACCTATGACACTAATATAAATGCTCTATAACTGTCCCATTTCAGTTATAGTTACACTTATATATGTCCCATAGACGTCGACAATGCAATAAATTAACTGGGTTCGCTGATTGTGTATAAGTATGTCACTTCACTTATTCATTCACGCTTTAATACTAACGTATTTGCCACAATCAAAACACTAATATCTATCACTGGGTAATGTGCACGATCACTAGGTTATCAATGTTTCATGACCACTACATGATATGATGAGAATGCAATAATTACGATATGAATAAAATATCAGCACCAGTGCCCTACCACTTGCAAAATTTACTATCAATCATGCGTGCAGAGTTAAGCAGAACAATACAAAAGGGGTAAGCAGCCTGTTCAATTATCTATCCATCAAAATTGGTTTCACGTCAATCGGGTTTCAGGTTCGCTAGTTATGGCCATTTCATTTTAAGTGTTCACTGCTGGAAATCCAGTTTCAGGACTGAAAGTCCGTTTCGTAACACGTTTTAATCCCAGTTGGGATCGTAATTAGGCGACGCTACAGTTGGATAATATTTAGGTTTAACAGTTAGGTTTCCAACGCATCAGACGGATCGATAACGTCCGCTGTGTGCTGGGAGATATGTTCAGTTTAATATCAACGTGTACAATCTGTCACTGCAGAAAACTGCAGAATACAACGGTATTCTAAAATACGAATTAAATACCAAACGATAGTGAAACGATACGGGACCAGATTCATGGGTTAGCCAATTAAATTATCTATGTGATCATATAGGGTTCCGCGCATTTTCAGTTTAAGGAAGGGGTGTACAGGTGTTCCCAAGGCCAGGTATTCAAAACGAACGTTGCCTCGGACTGCAGTTCAAGGCCCCGAATCGCCTCAGTATTCATTGATATAAGTTATCAAAATGTCAAGGTAAACTATGGGGAGCTGTAGGTTTATCTGTTGGCTTCGATACGAGCCATAGAACATCGCGTTTCGATCTGTGTTTAATTTAATATTAATTTTACGACGTGATATGTACGGGGATTTCCAGACTTAGCGTCGGTTCTCGGGGATATTGTTTCATTATATAAACATTAACTTTCAGATTCCAACATGTAATTATTTCTCAGTACGCGGTCTATATATCACGAAACCGGAGTTTTAAGTGATCGGAACATGTATAGATATGCATATCAAAAGATGATTATCGAGTTTTAATAACCATAACAATGGGATTTTATAACACTTTATCGCATATACATACATAAGTATAATTAAGTATATGTAGCATGATAGCAAGTTCAGAAACTTGCCTGGCAACGGCGTAGCTACGGCGACACGGTAGAGACGGCAACGACGCGAGCACCAGCACGGCAACAGCAAGTCGGCGGCAGCGATCTTGGACTTCGGCTGGAGGCAATAGGCTCTGGCTCTGGCGAGGACGGCTGAGGTAGGCGAGGGTCACGCTGGTAGTGGCCGCGGTGATGCTCAGGTGGCGATGGGTGAGAGAGAAGGAGCTGAAGGTTGTGGCTGCGGGTGGGGATGAGAGGGTTCGGGGACGTTGGAGGTAGCTTGGAGGTTGAGGGAAGGACAGGTGCTCGCCGGCAGTGGAGGATGCTCCGGTGCGGTGAGGGTTCCAACGAGGTGGGAAGCTCCGCGAGGGAGTATGCAGGCGAGGACGGCAACGAGCGCAGGCGTGGGTTGCGGGCGAAAGGGTTGCAGCGTGGGTGCTCGGGAAGATGGTGGTGCTGAGTTGGAGGGGGAGGTGAGGAGGTGGTGAAGTCGAGGTGGGCAGGGGCGTTGGGAACTCGGCGGTGGAGTCCCTCGCGGTCAGAGGTGCCGTCGATGGTGAGTGGAGCTCGGGCAGTGGGTTCGAGTTCGAGCAGTGATGGTGGGTTGGGTGTTGGAGATGGGTGCTTGGTTGGGTGTTGGAGCTCGGGGGTGCGGCAATGGTGGAGGTGAAGATGATGGTGGTGGTGGAAGGAGGTTGGGGAGAGAGTGTGACGAGATGAAGGCGAGGTGGCAGTGGGTGCTGTGGGGTTGAGTTGTGAGGAGAGAGGGAGCGAGGCAGGCGAGGGAGATCGCGGCGGCTCGGGGGTCTCAAGGAGTTTGTTGGAAATGAGGGCGTGGTCGTGGGGAGGTAGGCGCGGGGAGCGGGGAGA
Source organism: Agapanthus africanus (assembly GCA_030015575.1). NCBI lineage: Eukaryota > Viridiplantae > Streptophyta > Magnoliopsida > Asparagales > Amaryllidaceae > Agapanthus > Agapanthus africanus. Next base: position 296,741,452 of record JASDDO010000029.1, read on the forward strand.
AGGACGTGGGTTGTTACGGGAGGCGAGAGAAGACCGCGAGGGTAGTTGATGAAGGAGGAGTGGGTCGTGGGCTCCTCGTGAGGGAAGCGGGAAAAAGAAGACGATGGGGGAGTGGGTCTCGGGGCGAGCGCGAGTCGCAGGGGAGCGGGCGAAGAAGGCGGGAAAATAAGAAGGAGAAGAAGGGAGGCTCGGGTCGGGTTGGGTTCGAGCTGGGGCGTGGGTTTAGGTTCATGGGCCGGGTCTTGGGCTGAGGTTAAAAGAATTTAAAAAAGAGAGTTGGAAGGAATGGTGGGGTGGGCTGGGCTGGGCTGGGCCGGCTTAGAAAAGATGGTAGAATAAAAATAAAAGGGTTTAAGGTTGTTTAGGGTTTTGATTAGGTTTTAAAGGAGAAGTGTTTAGAAAATTTTTAGAATAAATAGATTGACGGTTAGGGTTTAGACTTAGATAATTAGGAAAAATAAAATAGAATAGATATAAGGAAAAATAATATGATAAAGAAAATAGTTTTAATTGGATTCTCATTAGAAGTAATTAGAAAATTAGAGCCGCAGGAAAAGTATAGGAAAAATCGTTTGGGAAAAATATTTTAAAAAGAATTTATTACTAATAATACACAAGATAGAGTATAAAATAAGCCGGGTATTACATCATATCCCCCTTAAAGAAAATTTCGTCCTTGAAATTAAAATAAACGATAAGCTATAAAATGCGAAAAGCAACAAAATCAAATACTATTATATATAGCGATTTACGCCAAAGCAACTAGACGAAGGTCAAAGGTCTATATAGGTATAAGAAATAGCGCAAGTAAAGCACAAGGCATAACCATCTATAATGATAACTATATACACAATACACGGAAAAATGAAAATAAACAATAGTGAAGAATTGGCTGATAAGCCAAAAATATTTTAGTAAAAACATCTATCAAGCAATTTAAAATAACTTGAGAAAACCCATATGGCGAAACAAGAGAAAATAAAACAAAATAGTATGTGCGGCATATATTTGCGCAATTGAAAATGTGAAGAATAGCAAAGCATTTAGAATGAGTAAAACGGAAGTAGTTAATAACATGCAAATTTTTTTTTGATAAACACAAAGTAACGAAAACTAAATCTCGAATAGCAATATCACTGAATGTAATTATAGTAATAAGAGATGGCACTAATAATGCATAGGGGGCTAGCCAGGGTATGGATTACAGCGGAGTATGGCCCATTCAAAAAGGTCGGAATGCGGTACTTTAATCTGAATGTTGAAGAGGCTGGGGCCAGGTCAGCACAAGGTGCAAGGGTGAATAGTAATGAATCTCGGGAGGGAAAGAAATGTATTGGGGAGGGGGAAAAGTCGATGCATCAAGCGAATCAATAGCACTCAGGAACTTTATTATTATTTATTTCCCAGAAGAATTTCAAACAAGGCATACTCGAAAGATAAAAGTGGCCCTAAACTATACATAGATTTATTTGCCCAGAAGAAACAAAGATAAGTCGCGTCAGTCATGATTATGGAAAGTTCAACATGTTACGATAAGCTCGCGCGCTAAGATAGGGACGTCCATTTCCATAGCGCCTCGCAGGGATTGCCACTGGAGGTTCTTCCTCCTCGAATTCCTCCTCACTCGAGATTTCATCCTCCGACTCTTCCTCGGCTGGGGCTTCGTTTTCGGGTTCTTCCCCACGGGGTTTTCTTCTCCTGGTCTTCTTCCTCGGCTGGAGCTTCTTCATAGTGGTCTGCCCCTACCTGATTCACCTCTTCTGGATCTTCTTCCACTGGATTCTCTTCTACTGGGTTTTCTTCCATTGGATTCTCTTCTACTGGGTTTTCTTCCATTGGGTCATCTTCTTCGTCGTCAGAGTCGCTGATCATGTCGACTTCTGGGGCTATGACTCCCTTGTCCTCGGACTTGCTGTTGCCGAAAATAACCTGCGGGACATCGATCTCGTCATCTGAACTCATCAGCATGCAGTCCAAGAAAACGTAGGATCGAGTGTCCTCATCGATAGGCGGCGCTGCTCCAGGATTGGCCATGGCCTGAAAAGAGAGAGTCATGATCAGATAGCGGAACACACAAGGAAAATAACCAAAGATGTGGAGCATATGGAAAATATACGACAGGTAAGGACTGAAAATCAAAATTCTGAATAATGATGCAGTAAGCAGTATAAGGAAAATGAGTGGCAAGGGGACGATACATGAATCACAACTTACAATTTTATTGCATTCAAACTAAGAAGTTAAACGGATACAAGATTTTAAACGAAGGAAAACATTTACTAAAGAGTGACAATATTTTTATTGAAAGCAGAAAAGGTGTTAACTTTGCGTCGATATCTATCTCTGCAATCTCGTAAGACAAGTGTGAATCTTGTGCTGGGTCCATATCATTCTCGAACTCGAACTGCGAAACAACCAAGTTGCTCAAGTAGATGTGGAAGGTGTTGCTTAAGATATTCGTCGGAGAACTCAACGTTGTGGATACTGCAATAGATCAGGACACCTTCAGAGAGACTGTCGCAGCGCCAAAGGGCGGTTCTTGATTTGTGGATCCAACGAATATCTTGTCAATGGTGGGGAACAAATAGGCTTCATCTTAACATCTCTCTTTTGCTTATCAGGGATTCTTTTATGATTGGAGGCTTCCGGTGGTGCCTGAGCCATTTCTTTTCTTAATCCTTCAGCTAAGAGGTCGTTTGTTCGCTCCTGGGCTTCCTTCAAGCCTTGCAGTACACTCAAAATCTCGACAGTCTGACTCTGGGGAGTGGAGATAGAAGAGGAGTCATTGGAAGACATGTTCCTGAAACAACAATTTTAGGACGACATAAGGTACAAGATATAAGAATCAGAATAAGGTATAGAACGAAGCAAGAATAGGTGGTGAGTGAAACTCAACCGAGCGGAAATCAAGTGTAGAACTCCAAATCACTCAAACAGAGTATAATATTGTAATTATGCTGCAGTTCATAATTACAATCACATGACTCTACTGAGTCATCCAAAACTCTAGCGGATGGATCAAAATATGTAGCAGAACACACTATATGAATCAAGATCAAGGATAACAAGTTTACAATCTAGACCGAAGGGCGACTTAGATTGTCAAGCCCTACACGGAAACTATAATCCCATTCTAAACCTGGCTCTGATACCAACAAAATCATGTCACGCCCCGTTTCCCAAAATATGGAATACGAGGGTTGACAAGGCCAGCCATGCTCCTACGGTCGGGGAAACATCCTGCCGTAGTCACACTTCGGCTTCTAGCTTTACGTGGTAATCAGTAGTCAATGCACCGGTAATGAGAAATACAGTCACTGAATCAAAACGGATATAAAACTAACCAGATGGAGTCAAAGGAAAGATAGCGCTGACATCGTTGATCTATATGTCCGCAATATCCGCGAGGTACGTCAGGTGCTGATCCGAGCTAAGTCCACTTCTCGCTCTGAGCATGCATACTCAGGTCGTCAGAGCGACACAATAACAATGTATATAAATGCAAAAGTAACCACGTGCAATGATGAAGAACATGAAGCAGTAAATATAAAATGATGACACGCATGAAATAATCGGTACAGGTAAACAGTAAAGTAGGTATATCAAATCAGTAAGCAATGCATGTCAATGTCACTAACCCTATCCGTCTTTAAGTCTCACTGTCCAGGTCGCTATATCTATCGTCAGTCCAAGTATGAGAGTCAACTACGCAGGAGTATCCCCAACCCAAGGGTAGGGCCCCAGGGGCAAGGGAACACAGACCCGAATCACGCACGATAATAATCAGTAACTCCATCTATACAACTCCCAAAATCACGGTATATGCCGGCAATGGGACTCCCGAGATTCCGTTGAACTCACACCCAAACTACCCCACACCCTGTGGTCTACATCAAACCCCGACCATAAACCCAATTACTAGTCGGTCCATGATAAGTTTACGCGAGAACTGAAGACACGATCTCCATCAAGTATGTCTCGACTGACATCCAAGATAAATGGACAGTGTTTGAGGCCTTACCTATGACACTAATATAAATACTCTATAACCGTCCCATTTCAGTTATAGTTACACTTATATATATCCCATAGACGTTGACAATGCAATAAATTAACTGGGTTCGCTGATTGTGTACAAGTACGTGTCACTTCACTTATTCATTCATGCTTTAATACTAACGTACTTGCCACAATCAAAACACTAATATCTATCACTGGGTAATGTGCACGATCACTGGGTTATCAATGTTTCATGACCACTACATGATATGATGAGAATGCAATAATTACGACATGAATAAAATATCAGCAACAAGTATTCTACCACTTGCAAAATTTACTATCAATCATACGTGCAGAGTTAAGCAGAACAATACAAAAGGGGTAAGCAGCCTGTTCAATTATCTATCCATCAAAATTAGTTTCACGTCAATCGGGTTTCAGGTTCGCTAGTTATGGTCATTTCATTTTAAGTGTTCACTGCTGGAAATCCAGTTTCAGGACTGAAAGTCCGTTTCGTAACACGTTTTAATCCCAGTTGGGATCGTAATTAGGCGACGCTACAGTTGGATAATATTTAGATTTAACAGTTAGGTTTCCAACGCATCAGACAGATCGATAACGTCCGCTGTGTGCTGGAAGATATGTTCAGATTAATATCAACGTGTACAATCTGTCACTGCAGAAAACTGCAGAATACAACGGTATTCTAAAATACGAATTAAATACCAAACGATAGTGAAACGACACGGGACCAGATTCATGGGTTAGCCAATTAAATTATCTACGTGATCATATGGGGTTCCGCGCATTTTCAATTTAAAGAAAGGGTGTACAGGTGTTCCCAAGGCCGAGTATTCAAAACAAACGTTGCCCCGGACTGCAGTTCAGGGCCCCGAATCGTCAGTATTCATTGATATAAGTTATCAAAATGTCAAGGTAAACCATTGGGAGCTGTAGGTTTATCTGTTGGCTTTGATACGAGCCATAGAACATCGCGTTTCGATCTGTGTTTAATTTAATATTAATTTTACGACGTGATATGTACGGGGATTTCCAGACTTAGCGTCGGTTCTCGGGGATATTGTTTCAATATATAAACATTAACTTTCAGATTCCAACATGTAGTTATTTCTCAGTACGCGGTCTATATATCACGAAACCGGAGTTTTAAGTGATCGGAACATATATAGATATGCATATCAAAAGATGATTATCGAGTTTTAATAACCAAAACAATGGAGTTTTATAACACTTTATCGCATATACATACATAAGTATAATTAAGTATATGTAGCATGATAGCAAGTTCAGAAACTTGCCTGGCGACGGCGCAGCTACGGCGACACGGGAGAGACGGCAACGACGCGAGCACCAACACGGCAACAGCAAGTCGGCGGCATCGATCTTGGACGTCGGCTGGAGGCAATGGGCTCTGGCTCTGGCGAGGTCGGCTGAGGTAGGCGAGGGTCACGCTGGTGGTGGCCGCGGTGATGCTCAGGTGGCGATGGGTGAGAGAGAAGGAGCTGAAGGTTGCGGCTGCGGGTGGGGGTGAGAGGGTTCGGGGACGTTGGAGGTAGCTTGGAGGTTGAGGAAAGGACAGATGCTCGCCGGCAGTGGAGGAAGCTCCGGTGCGGTGAGGGTTCCGACGAGGTAGGAAGCTCGGCGAGGGAGTATGCAGGCGAGGACGACAACGAGCGTGGCAACGAGCGCGGGCGTGGGTTGCGGCGCGGGTGCTCGGGAAGAGGGTGGTGTTGAGTTGGAGAGGGAGGTGAGGAGGTGGTGAAGTCGAGGTGGGCAGGGGGGTTGGGAACTCGGCGGTGGAGTCCCTCACGGCCGGAGGAGCCGTCGATGGTGAGGGGAGCTCGGGCAATGGGTTCGAGTTCGAGCAGTGATGGTGGGTTGGATGTTGGAGATGGGTGCTCGGTTGGGTGTTGGAGCTCGGGGGTGCGGCAATGGTGGAGGTTAAGACGATGATGGTGGAAGGAGGTTGGGGAGAGAGTGTGACGAGATGAAGGCGAGATGGCAGTGGGTGCTGTGGGGTTGAGTTGTGAGGAGAGAGGGAGCGAGGCAGGCGAGGGAGATCGTGGCGGCTCGGGGGTCTCAAGGAGTTTGTTGGAGACGAAGGCATGGTCGTGGAGAGGTAGGCGCGGGGAGCGGGGAGAAGGACGTGAGTTGTTACAGGAGGCGAGAGAAGACCGCGATGGTAGTTGATGAAGGAGGAGCGGGTCGTGGGCTCCTCGTGAGGGAGGCGGGAAAAAGAAGACGAGGGGGAGTGGGTCTCGGGGCGAGTGAAGAAGGCGGGAAAATAAGAACGAGAAGAAGGAGAAGAAGGGAGGCTCGGGTCGGGTTCGAGCTGGGTCGTGAGTTTGGGTTCATGGGCCGGGCCTTGGGCTGAGGTTAAAAGAAATTAAAAGAGAGGGGGAAGGAATAGTGGGCTGGGCTGGGCCGGCTTAGAAAAGATGGTAGAATAAAAATAAAAGGGTTTAAGGTTGTTTAGGGTTTTGATTAGGTTTTAAAGGAGAAGATTTTAGAAATTTTTTAGAATAAATAGATTGACGGTTAGGGTTTAGACTTAGATAATTACGAAAAATAAAATAGAATAGATATAAGGAAAAATAATTTGATAAAGAAAATAGTTTTATTTGGATTCTTATTAGAACTAATTAGAAAATTAGAGTCGCAGGAAAAGTATAGGAAAAATCGTTTGGCGAAAATATTTTAAAAAGAATTTATTACTAACAATATACAAGATAGAGTACAAAATAAGCCGGGTATTACACGAACGCTTCACTGCGTCTGGCCTCCGTAAATTCAAGCTATATCCCTCCAAACCTATGAATCCCCAATTGCATCATTTAGATGAAATGTTTGCTAAGGTTAGGGCTGATGGATCCATTCTTTCTGGGAATTACCTTGTGTCTATCCTAGTAGATACTATCCTAGATTCTTGGACTCTTCTGAAAGAAATATATATTTATGACTCTTCCAAATTTGCCTGTTTTGAAGTCCAAAATTCCATTCATGTTTACGAACATGATAAATCTGTTAACAGAATATACAGAGACCTTTCTTCTAAAGTTAACCTGACTGAAAACCAATCCAATTCTTATCACTTCAAACCCAAAGATAGGACTTTCAAGAAGAACCATTCCAACTCCCAAGGTCATTGCCAAAACCATCGACCTAACTAAAGCCAGCATCCAAACCCTTTTCAAAACCGTCCTAAACCAAACCAGGATAAGGGGAAGTGGTGCTATGTTTACGGTCGAACCAACCATATGGCGACCAATTGTTTTTACAAGAAGTCGGCTCCAATCGGAAATGGACAGTCATCAGGACATTCTCATATGAATATAATTGAAGCTTTGACTCCCTCTATCATCAGGTTAGATTATACCCCTAGTGTCTTAATGACCAGTTCTTCTGACCGGTGGTTAGATTCAGGAGCAAATGTTCACGTTTGTTTTGAACACTCCAGTTTTGTCACCTTTCAGGACGTCCGTAGAGGAAGCGTGATTCTAGGAGATGCATCCACTGCACGAATTCAAGGTCGAGGATGTGTTGACCTGAAGATGACTTCTTGGAAGACGCTCGCCTTACAAGACGTTTTATTCGTGCCGGATGTACGCCAAAATCTCGTTAGCGGTTCGTTGTTAGTTCAAAAAGGTTTCAAAATTGTTCTAGAATCAAATAAAGTAGTCCTTACCAAGAATGATGTATTCATTGGTAAAGGTTATGTTTCAGAAGGGCTGTTTAAGCTCAATGTATATAATTTTGAGATTAATAAAATTTATTCTTCTCACGCATCCTCTTCTCTAATTTTTAGTAACACTTGGCATGCTCGTTTAGGACATGTGAACTCTAACTGTATGAAGAGAATGATGAGCCTAAATCTTATCCTTAAAATTCATGTGTATCCTACCTCAAGATGTGAGATGTGTCCAGGCTAAGTTTACTAGAAAACCCTTCAAGTCTATTGACCGTACTACCTCACCCTTACAACTTCTTCACTCTGATGTATGTGACTCCAACCGTCAACCTACTAGAGGAGGTAATAGATACTTTGTAACTTTCATTAGTGACTTCTCCAAGTTTTGTTATGTCTATCTCATTAAGACCAAGGATAAAGTCATCGATAAGTTCAAGATCTATAAAGCTGAGGTTAAGAACCAATTAGAGACTACCCTTAAAACCCTTAGATCTGACCGAGATGGTGAGTACACTTCAAATGAACTCACCGAATTTTGTCAAGAACATGGTATAGTTCATCAAGTCAATACTCCTTACTCACCTCAATCCAATGGGGTTGCTGAACGCAAGAACCGGACTTTGATGAAGATGGTGAACGCCATGCTTGCAGAATCCGGTGCTCCTGAGAATTTATGGGGAGAAGCCATTTTGACTTCCTGTAACATTCTGAGTAAGATTCCCTCAAAATTCAATGATAAGACTCCTTTTGAGCTGTTCAAGCTCAGGAAACCTAACTTGCTATTCCTCTGAGTGTGGGGGTGTTTGGCTAAAGTAGGTATTCCAAAACCCAAGAAAAGGAAGATAGGTCCCAAGGCCATTGATACCATCTTCCTTGGGTATACTGCTGAAAGCAATGCAAATAGGTTTCTTGTTGTAAACTCTCAAGTTAACGACATCTCAAAAAACACTATCCTTGAAGTCCGAGATGCCGTTTATTTTGAGGACAAGTTTCCCTTCAAGTCCAAGACCTTTTCTCAACCTTCTAGCAGTCCAATTCCCCATCTCATGCTGAACCTGATCCTGAACTTAGAAGGAGCAAGAGGATAAGGAATGAGAGAACGTATGGAGAAAACTATGCTACCTATTTGATTGAGGGAGACCCCAATACCTTTTCTGAGGCTATGTCCTCTTCTGATGCCCCCTTCTGGAAAGAAGCTATTGACATTGAGATGACTTCTATTCTTCAGAACCAAACCTGGATTCTGACCGATCTTCCTCCTGGTTGCAAGGCCATAGGGTGTAGATGGATCTTCAAGAAAAAGCTTTAGCCTGATGGTTCTATTGAGAAGTACAAGGCTAGACTGGTTGCATAGAGATTCACCCAGAAATAATGAATAGATTATCTGAACACTTATGCCCTTGTAGCTAGGATCACTTCTCTTCGAGTCTTGATTGCACTAGCTTCCATCCATAAGCTGTATATCCACTAGATGGATGTAAAGACAACTTTTCTATATGGTGACTTAGACGAAGAAATCTATATGGATGGTTTCATCGTTAAGAACCAAGAGCACAAAGTTTGTACGCTTGTCAAATCTCTGTATGGACTAAAACAAGCTCCTAAACAATGGTATCAGAAATTCGATTCAGTTATTCTTTCCTACGGTTTCTCTTGGAATGAGTTTGATAAATGCTTATATGCAAAGCAAGTGGGAAATGATATTATATTGTTGTGCTTGTATGTAGATGACATCCTTGTCTTTGGCACATCTCTTCAGATCATTGAGAGTGTGAAAACCTATCTTTCTTCCAAGTTTGATATGAAAGACTTGGGAGAAGCTGAAGTGATTTTGGGCATGAAATTGCTCAAGTCTGATTCCGGTATTTCTCTTACACTTTCACACTCCATTGAAATGATGTTACACAAATTTAATTTATATTCTGTTACACCTACTGCCACACCATATGATGCAAATGTCAAATTGTGTAAGAACTTAGGTGAACCTGTAGAACAACATAGATATGCTCAGATGATTGGTTCACTCCTGTATATTGCCAACTGGACTAGACCAGATATTTCATATGCTGTTGGCAGACTTAGTAGATACACTTGCAATCCTAGTAGTTCTCACTGGGCTGCGTTAGAAAGGATTTTCAGATACATCCGTGGTATGCTGGAGTATAGTTCTACTGTGGATTTCCAGAAGTGCCAATGGGGTAGCTGACTCTCTTGATGTCATGTCCACCACTGGCTATCTCTTCCTCCTAGGAGGAGCAGCAGTTTCATGGGGATCCTGTAAATAAACTGTAATTTCCAGAAATACTATAGAATCTGAACTCATTGCATTAGATACCATATGTACTGAAGCAGAATTGCTTTGAAATTTAATTTCTGATATTCCAATTGTCATAAGGCTTATACATGCTATTTCTATTCACTGTGATGACAGATCTTGTATTGATATTACTGCTTCTGACATGTGCAATTCAAAAATGAACAAATTTATGAGAGTCAGGTACAAATCCGTGAAGAAGAAGAGGAAGAGCATTGTATCATTGCAGCATGTGAAGTCTGAGCTCAACCTGGCTGACAACCTTACCAAGGGACTGCCTCGAAGTAAAGATTTTGATATCATCGAGGGGAATAGGGCTTAAGCCCATACGATTTGCTGCCAGCAGTGGATACCCAACCTATGTGATCGGAGATCCCGTGAAGTAGGTTCAATGGGTAGAAATGAAGATGCTGATGTGGCCTTGTGAGGAGCACTATGTATTTATACATATAGAGAAGTCTTTGAACTTCCCTATTCGTAGGATGATGTGCTCCACGTGACTTTTAGGATGAGACTTTAAGTCCTTAATGGCTACCAAAGGCATATTCTTTGCGAGATATTCTGTCATGAGATATCTCTGGAGGTGCCACCTATGTGGGGGTAGTCGTGAGGCCGCGACTATAGGATTCGGGCTGAGTCCTAGTAACCTCCATGAAACTCAAGGTAATGCGCATGGCCATAAACGCGCACACCGCCATAACCTAATTAACAGCTTTCTTATGTGTGCATATTTAACTTGCTGGTTATAAGGGTCTAATTCAAGGCCTCCGGCACATTAGTATACTTCAGTAATTTAAATGTGTACTAAGTATAGGTTCAAGGTATACATTCCACCTATACCCATTGCGTAAGATATTTTTGAACAAGAAATGTTTTTTGATTTTGTTTTCGCTTTTGTGAGGGATTGTTGGAAAATGATTAGAAAACTTTGTTATTTGTTTATTTATAAGTGGCAATCAATGGAATCCTTTTTCAAAGGGAAAAAAAGAAGCAAAAACCTTCCTCATTTATTTAGTCTCACGTTTCCTTTTTTGCCTTAGACTATTTCCTTTTGACCGATTCTTAAGCCACAATCTCCACTTCTCCGTAACTCCCTCCGTGAGACTCTCCACTCCACTACCCGTTGGTTGCCCAACAGTAATGGGATAGGGGATGGGATCTCAACTATAAGCAGTTGAGATCACAACCCCACAAAAGACACTCAATTTTACTTCTCTCTAAAAGATAAAAAACTCTGTTGTTTTAAAAAAAAATTGCTACACTGCTGTCTTGTCCAAAGCTGCTGTTGAAGGGTGCCTGTGCAAGCTCGGGTGACCGGAAAATCGCCGGAGTTGAGGAATCAAGTCTGGTCGTACCTTGGAGGACACGAGCGCCCGTGGACACCCTACCGGAGGGCGGTACAGTTCCTTTAGGACAGTGATCACACGCTTTCAGGCCTAGGTTCCTATTATATATTTACATTACAATTTTATTACATATCGTATCATTACAATCAGTGGATAAAGAATCACCACAATCAACACATCTGGACTACTACTACCTGCTTGTGCCCTGTAATAATTAGACGAGTAATTTATTCTGTTAACTCATTTGTGCAAAGTTTTTCTTATAATTAAGGTCTTTTTAAAAGGACAAATATGGAAATAATGAGTGCATTCAATGATGCGGGGCCCCCGAAATTGGTGACTGGTATAGGAGTTGTTTGGATGTATGTGGGGTAGCTCAGACTTGACATTTCTACCCTTTATGACAGCAGTATAAGAAGCTTCCAATGTTAACATTTCCCATCCCTTTATACGAATCACGAAGGATGCCCAGATTGCTTGGATCGTATATGCATGATCCTTTGATCCCTATGCTAATATTGTCTACCTGTTCCACAGCCCCCGTGATGCGTGGGGGTGGGGTATTCAAACCCAGATCCGAGTTCTCTCATTCACTTGTTCCCAGGTCCACTCATCTAAATTTCGAGCTGGACTGATCCTCAATCCTTATGATAAAAATCTTGTCGATTACATGGGTCATTAATAAATATTTAGCTTCTTGGCAATACAACTTCAATGCAACCTTCCATTCCCATCATTGTGTCATGGCGTCATGTCATTGATCTATTGTTTTGAAAAATCGTACACTTGGAGACTGGTGCACGTTCGTATTGGGGCTGGTGTATTCCTTTTTGCAGATAACTGGCTATGAATCCATTATCATGGCCCACTAAAAGAATTTGTTTCCGCGGTAGACTACACAAAAGGTATACCATAATTGAGTCAAAATGATCGTCAAGGGCATCCCATGCCAATGTCAAGAGCTTTGTCCGGGTAGTGATGCTATAGGTTTAACAGCTAGCCCTTTCGGCTCTAGCCACCCGTTGTAGGAATGAAGATCCCACTCATAAAAGCTATATATCAAATTGATGCCTAGTCCTCAATTCTTTAATAGGTTGTTAGTTACTATCTGTTCTTTATTACTCTTTCGGACATTCTATGTTGAGTAGGCTTGGCCAATGCAATCGGCATAGGCTAGCATGTTCAAAACCTATACTACCGTAGGTCTTATATCAAGACTGCATCTGTAAACTTATGCTTTATCCAGAATCGTATCTATGCGGATTGAATTCCTTGCATTAGATTTTGCGTGTGTTTAGTTAGGAGTACGCCTTTCTTCATCATGTGCAATCAAATGTAAAGGCAGGGGTTTGCCGTTGAGATAAAAAGACATTATTGTACTAGAATTTCTGGATTACTTGGACAAAAAATATGTGGTGGTTGGTGTTTTTCATGTCAGCGTTTTTCTTTTTCAATTTAGGTTGACAAGAGGACGTTACTATTATAAATAAGTGATACTTCCTGTTGTAAACTCGTAGAATTATTATTTCAAAGCAGTTAGTCTTTAGAAAAGTTTCAAAGTGATTGCTTAGACTCTTATCTTCCTGGACCTGCTACATATCATGAAGTGACAATAACTTAATAATGCTTCTCCTGGCTCACTGGCAAACCTATTTGGTGTTTTTATTTGTCGTAATCTGAGAACGGATGTAGATACAGGTCGGTATAACTAGTGAATTCTACAAAAGTTTAATTCCTATTCAAGAGAGAAATTGTTGAGGAGAATACAGGCGTTCATATATTATTATTTGATTTTACAGCTAGACCTGGGTACCGTAGCCCTGAAGGGAGCACATCAAAATCTATGATGGAACCGGTTCCACTCACAGCGAAGGGTCTGCTTCCACCCGAGTTTGTTCTCGAGGATCCAGATTCTCACTACATTTACGTTTGCAAAAAGATGAGCGGATCGTCGGAGGAGATCCCGGATGAGGTGCAGCCGGCCACTGTTTATAACAATACAGAGTAATGAAAGACGATGAATCCCTACAGCAGTTGCATGCATAACCTTGTATTATTATTATTATTATTATTATTATTATTATTGCACTGTCTGTTTGGATATTCAAATTTAAAGGCTATGAGCTCTGAAACCGCTGCTCATGTATTTCATGTTGTGTATGCTTGGAAAAGTTGATAATGCAAGTGTAAAATAGGCAATTGCCTTTTTGATTGATGTTGCATTTTGTATGTAATGGACATGATGTGTCTGCACTCTACTAAGGCTGCTGCTGAGTGTAGATGCAGATATAATTTGTGGGACTGCCTGAATTTGGTTGAGTATGCTTGATAGCTCTAATTTTAACTGGTATTTTTCATGTGATGCGTGCGTTGTATGATAGATAATGTATGGTTTTAATAAATGTTATGTGATTTGAATATTGAGATTTGATTATAAAGTTGTAGAGATTACTCCAGAATTCGAAAAAGATGCCTTGGATATTGCCCAGAAGATTTTTTATATTTTATTTTCTTTTTTGATTTTTCCCCCTAATTTTTTGGGAGGGGTGGGTGTTGAAATTAACAAGTTAATTGAAATATTTAAATAGGCTGATGATTAATTTCATATGAAGAATAGATGCAAACATTGTGAAGGAATTTTCTTCCCACATTAACGCTAATTAAAATGTTAATCTGGCGCTAATTGTGCCATATTGATTTTGAGGTTGATTTTCATAATTTAAAGTAGAGAGAGAGGTCGATTTTAATAATTAAAATTTTTAATGTAGTTCTATTTTTTAAAAAGGTGTTTTTTTATCTCACCCAAAATGTCAATAATTTCAAATTTCACCTCCAACTAGTATTTTCAAATTTCACCTCCAAGACTATTAAGTAGTCCAAATTTCACTTCAAAAATCTAGTACTTCCAAATTTCACTCTCAAAATTATTAAGTTGTCCAAATTCCACCTTTAAAATCTAATATTTTCAAATTTCACCCTAAATGGCCCTCTTCTTCTTTCTTATGTTAAATAAGGATTAGGGTTTTAGATTTCTCACAATCTCAAAATTAGGAATTCTCTTGAGCGAAATTTAAGACATTTCGTCTTCATCCAATATTTGTCATTTTAATAGATAAAATCAAGCTTGGCGCTGCCATAACAATTACGACAACTTGAAGCAACAATATGAGTTAAAGTTACTCCTATGCAAGTGGTGATTTAATTCAAGTACTTTGCAGCTAGGATATCATAGGCTGAGCTCAATGATCTTGGAGAAAGAGTTGACAGCAAAATGGAGAAAATTAATAAACTTTTTGCAAAAATGAAGTTTTAATTATTGATAACTTAATGGTTTTGGGGGGGTGTGTGAAATTTAGACAACTCAATGGTCAATGGTTTTGGGGGTGAAATTCGGAAATACTAAATTTTATGGGTGAAATTTGGACAACTCAATTCTTTTGGCGTGAAATTTGGAAATATTAAAATTTTGGGGGTGAGATATAAAAAAAACCTTAAAAAATTGTCCTTAGAAACGGAAGATGCAACTAAGCACTTCAGGTTCTGTTTGTTGTCAAGAATTGAGTTGGGATCAGGGATTAGGGGGAGAGTGTTCTATGCACGCATAGATAAAAGAGTCCGAAATTAGTATTTCGCTGTTTGTTTTTATGATATTCAGGAGACAAGAATTCGCATGAGACATCAACCCATATGATTTACCTTTGGAGGTGAAAATTCGAAGGAAAAAAAAGTAGTTGGAATTCCCTGATTCTTTGAATATTAGAAAATTTTGATACATACAATCGTATGTATCCCATTATATCACCTTTCCAACTCAAAACAAACAAGAATTGCTTTCAAAACAAATAGAAAAATAGAAATTCCATGGGAACAAGTGGTACCCTAATCTATTTTTTCAATTCCATCAATCTAATAATAAACCTTAAAACCTTGAAATTTACTGCCCCTTAAAAAAACCAATAAAATGATCAAGGTCATTTTATATGCAACCCCAGATCTTTCCTATTTTTTACAAGACCTCCAATTTTTTTTCGATATCTAATTAGTCTCCAGTCTCTGTTAAAGAAAATGCTATTTTACCCTCATCTTCTTATTGCTCAACCCTCCATCAACAGTATTCTTTCCTTTCTTTCAAATTCTAGTAGAAATCCATCTACCTATAATCATCACTCTCGCGGTCCCTATCTTAGATCATTTTGAGCTACCTTTATAGATAATAAATGACTATTTCACTAAAATATGATAAAATAAATGAGGGACCGGGGGAGGGGTTGTGTGTGTGGTTGAGGAGAGATTAGGTATTTAGCATCCTGGCTAGAATAGAAAAATTATTCCATATGCTCACCCCCTACTGGAATGTATTATATCTGGCATACCGAATAATTTCTTCCTGTGTTAGGTCCGTGCAGGGGCGCTTCCTAGTGTCCCTTTTCTCTTAAATCATATAGGTTCCTTTTTAAGATATAGGAAAAGTTTTGAGGGTCTTCTATGATATATCAAGTTTTGAGGGTCTTATTTACAAATATAATTGTCTTGTCACTGGATTATAAATAAGAAAAAGAGCATTTCCCAAACCCTCTTCAAAACAAAAATGGCCGCAAACGATGAAGTTGCAGAGAAGTCTTCAGGCAACAACACCAGCAATTCAATTCCAGATCTCTCATTTACGCACACCCCATTCTACTGGTACTCTCTCTCTCTCTCTCTCTCACACACACACACACATTTTTATGAGGAGCAATTTTTTTTATATAAGATTAGTTGTTGTGTTGATTTTGAAGGCCATTCCCTAGTTTTCCATAGAAACTTCAATTGACTGGTTAATTAGTTTGTGGAGTCGTGGTGTGTCTCATTGAGTAATCCTACCCATGCTAGATGTTAGATTGATGGTTCCTTTTATTCAAGGAAAATAAAAATTGACCTTTCAAATCTTCTTCTTTCGAGAGATATGGGTATTGGATGGTAAGTTGGATAAATGAAAGATCTTATTAGTAGGCAAAAATTACAATTTTGAGGACACTTTTCTAGAAAAGGTAATTTTTTGATTGGTAATGCGGAAACAAACTTGAGAATACTGACCTTGTCATGGAGAACAATAAAGGAAACCAACAATTCTTTAAATTAGAAATTGGATGGGTACAGATGGCATTATATGAATCCAAATATGAAAACATGTGCTCTTTGTAAAAGAAATTTCAAGATTTTTGGGTTCATTTAGCAACAGGGTTACGGTTTTCGAAACCATGCTTTTCGAGGCGAAACTCCAAAAATTGTAACCAAAGCCCGTCTGACCAAAATAGAGTTTCCCTCAGTTTCAAAAAGTTTTGACTTTTGAGCCCTCAACCTCATTTCTTAGAATTCTCGGAAGACTAGAGTTTCGCAAACACTCTCCCTTTTACACCCTATTTTTTAAACGAAACCTTGGTTTAAAACTATGCTGCCAAACAAGCAACCCTAAACTTTGTGAAACCCCCATTTTTACGAAACCGTGGTTTGCATATATGTAAAGTACAACAACATTTTAACTTAAACAAAACCGGGGTTTCAGAAAACTTGTTGCCAAACTTATTGGTTACAACCATAGTGCTGTGCAACCACAGATTGCCTTTCCACATTCTCTAGAAATTAAACAACTTTGATAATTAGGAACCCCGATGAAAACCTTCCATGAATTCTTCTCTGGGAAATAATGTGCTGAAGAATCACGAAAAAGTGGCGCCAAAGCTGTTATTGTTATCTTACCTTTAAAGAAATTTGAGTATATCTCTCCATACCATAACTCTCGTTAGAACAATCATCTTAACAATTCATGGATAATCTTGATTTCCTTTGAACCATATGTTGGACTTTGTAGCTAAAAATTATTTTGTTTCAAAATATTTATATTTATATGTTATGTTAAATTATTTTATTAAGTATTTAAATGTTCGTTCAATGGTTAAATTTCCATCTCCACACAATTAATTTATTTATATAAATTTGTATGAAACCAAGTTCGATGTATCTTTTGAATGCATGTATTTATCCATATGGTTCAATGTTTCATTTTGGATAATGAATATTGGATGAAGTGATTTGAACCATTAATTTAGTGGAATGGTTCAATGTGTTTGGAGCAATGCATATATCCATAAGTACGATGATTCATCTTAGGGACGTATATATTTACCGAAGTATTGGGATCAAGGATGAATTTTGAATGCAATGGTTAGATGAATAGGTTTCATCCAAAGGTTGCAATAAGTGGATGCCTTCTCCCTATAAATAGATAAGTGATTTCTTCTTTGCACAGACAAAATTATAGAGAAAAACAAATCCATAAATAAGAGAGATTGAGAGTTAATCATTAGGAATCGCCGTAGTGATTAAACTAATTATTCACAAGTTGGTTCATGCAAAATTGATCGTGAAAGATTCAACAATTCAGTTAGGTGTTGTTGAGTCTAACTTGGATAGTCATAAAGTTTATACGTGCCGGTGAGTCTAAATTGGATCATCATAACGTTTATACTTGCTGGTGTCTGAGGACGTTTGTTTGTGGGTACCCTTCAAAGAACTACATCGGCTTACTGTATCATGGGGAGGTTTCACCTAACGTTTTGCACACCACAAGGGGCGGAATAATGTCTTGAGCATTGCGTGATTCGTTAGGTACGAGTCTCCTCTCCGATTCGATTTTTCTATTTTTCTTTGATTATCATTTTCTCCGGTTTTCAGAAACACCATATTCTTTGTCGAAGATACATGCACAAAGATATTAGTCACCGTATCAGTGTCTTCCCTATGGAAAAAATACATGTGCCTAAAATGGTTTGGACACCGTATCATGCTTCAAGTGTGTGACAGTAAAACTGGGTGGTGAAGATGCCTTTTAATGTGCTTCATATCTTTTTATCTTGAATTAGTTTGTTCTATGCTTCTCTCATTTCTGCCTGATAAATTGTGGCAGCATATGAGTATTAGCTTTTTATATTTTTGGGCTGCTTAAATTTATTATGTTTGCAGGAATTTTCTTCGGGTCTTTCTAGATTAATTTGGATTGAAATCGTCTAAATATGAATATATATGGTTTTATGGGTTCATGAATGGTTCAGCTCTTCTGTTTGTTTTTTATAGAAGGATTATGCGAACTGTACATTGCTATGACTCAAAACAAGCATTTATAAGAGATTCAATCTGAAGTTACCTTTATATCCTATTAATGGAAAGAAAAAGGAGAAGGATTTGGCTTTAAATCCTTGAGAATGATCTAGGTTTTTTTTGGGTATACATACACACCTATATCTGTGTATGGATGTGCCTGTAAGTGCCTATGCTCCATCTAGCTGCCTCTTTACGGAAAGCTTGTCTCTAAAGATTCTACAGGGCAACATTACAACCTCAACTATTCAAACTTCTTCTGCATGAGAAATCCGTTTTATGACCTCATTATTCATTTTCAGCAACATTAAAATCTTTACACTAATATATTCAAGAATCAGGACTGCTTCCCATTACTTCGAAAACTGATTTCTGGTTCGAAGCTTTTATAACTGGCTTTTCTTTTCTTAGATTTTGAGCTTAATTAGTGTAAGAGTTCTAGCTTTATAAATTACCCTTTGCATTGAATTTAGAATCTATATCTTAATTGGGAGAAGATGTATTTTAAATTATATTTTTTCAACCAGATTTTCTCTCTCTCTTTGATCGAGTTGCTAGGGATGATATAATATTAATTAGTTTCTTGAAGGGTTAATTGATGTTGTTTTGGTTTATCTAGGGTATTTGTTTTTGGAGCTTTTGAAACAATGCTTTGGTTCATTGCAGATCTCGATTAGCTCTATCTGCACCATACATGCACCAATACATGAATTGCTGAAACATATTCAAATGCACTAACCCCCACATGTGTATACAGTCATTTGCATCCATTGTTAAATATCTAAGTAGATTCTGTCCTATCAGATTATACATCAGTTTGGATCTAATACAGTAATTACTCAACATATGCTATGACCTTATTCAATTGTAATAATCTTCGTTTATGCATACACTCGATATTTCCTTAATTTAAAATTCAACAGAATCTCTAATCTTCTCAATTTCACCTTTTGACAGCGAGGAGAATGTGTACTTGCTCTGTAAGAAGCTAAGCATGGCAGGGATTGCAGATCACAAGAGGACTGATCTTTTTGTTGTGTTCATATCCAACGAGGAGAAAATGGTAAGATATTTTATACTTCTTATATATGCCCTTTCTAAAGTTATGCATAGTTTTTTTTTGTAATTATTGTCCGCGGTAACTAGTTTCAGTATGTCTTCCTGCGCACAACCTTTGAGACTTTTTCTGAACATTATTTATTCCCTTGAGGTTAGCATCAACAGTGAATTTCTAATTTAAGTATGCAAATATTATCGGCTTGAGTTGGACAATTGCTTTTCACGCCATGAAGTACCATGCGAATATTTTTGTATCACAAAATGGGCAATGGCTCAATGTTTCCTTTCTTCCAAAGGTAACTCATCATTGCACTTGCATCACACCTTTTAGACTTGAGTGAAGTTTCATATGATGGGAACATAGCCCCTAAACACAACGGAATACATCCCCTTTTAGACAGTATCTCTTTCTTATAGCATTTGCATAGTACATTACCGTAATACAAGCATACTTCAAGTGAGGCTAAAGTAATAAGGAGGGAATCAAAAAGTGCTCCCCTTTTATATCTTGCTCTGAAATAGGCGTACTTGAAGTAAGACCGAAGAAGGTTCGTTCTTGTACCAACCACATATTTCTCTCACTACATTTCAGCTGGGTTGAGTAAGTTGCCTACATTGCATATGGAACTACGGGAGCCAGCATGCTTGTCTTCATCCAGCATTAGAATAAACCCTGCAAACCTGGGTTTGCTTCTGATTCAATTAAGGCTTTAGTGTGCCCCCCCCCCCCCCCCCCAATTCTCATTATTTTCCCTATCTCTTTCAGCTTGGATTTATCCTGTTATATCTTAAACATAACCTGTGTTTCTCTTAGGATTGTATTTCATATTAAAATCAGCTCACTTTTTCGAATATACTACTTTCATTAAAAGATTGGATTCAGTTTTGACGAAGTTGATGACCCTTTCATGGTAAAAATTTGATTATGTATGTCATATTTTCCTAATATATTCAAGAACAAATGATAGCTCAGCTAGATCTTTGCTTTTATATATTTACACTGTTCTTGATTTGGTGCTTCATTGTGAACATGGGGACACACACACACACACACACCACACATGGGGATATACACGCGCGCGCGCGCGCACACACACCACACACCGCGCGCACACGCACACATATATATGAGGAAACGGGTTAGGTTTACACATAGAGTGATCTATGGGTGTGAAATTTCGATCGATTTGACACCTTGTATATCCTTGATCAAGTGCTCCCGATGTATGACATTTTTATTGTGTTTAAAAGCCATCCATTTTTTAGATGCTTGATCCAGCACTTTTAATACATTATATTAATCAAAATTTCACACATAGATCATTCCATGTGTAGAACAAGGTGGCCGGAACGGATTATCGATTTGACGGTCGGATTGGGCCACCTCAAAGCACTAGCTGACGGTTTAATATCAGCTACTAGTTGATAACCCGTTTCCTATATATATATATATATATATATATATGAAATTAACTTATTTCAATAGTCTTGGTTTGAGTAACTTTTGTGTGGGGGAGCCTGGTGACACCGTTTTTCTTTGTCCCAAGCTATAATGGATTTATTTGCAGTTTCATTATGTGAAGTCTGCATATTGGGTCCAAGTCAGTTCTGGCTGTAGGTGATTTACATAACAGGTCTGGTTTCATCTGTTTAATGCCATTTGTTTTCCCAAAATCAACACTTGAAAGGAAGTAGAGCTAGTTTGTAGCTTTATGCAGTCCATGTAAATATAATTTTGATTTGGGTAAATTCTAGATCATGGTCATTTGGTTATAGTTCTACGCAACATAGTGTGTCAGCTATAAAGTCCTGATATCATTGCATTTTGAGTTTTTTCTATCATATATATACTTACCTACCAAGTGTGTATTGCCAGTTATAAACACTGTCCTAATGTCTTGCATTGAGTTTCTTTTAGATGCAATCTTGCCTAGCTAGTGAATATTTGGAAGATCTTGAATATTTGAAAAATGAAATGATAAAAGAAAGATCTTTCAACGTTATAATTGTCTGCAGTGTTTGTATTTGATCAGAATTGTATTGCACACTACAGATTTCCTCTCATCGTTTAATATGTTCCATTTTGTTGTTAGCTATATTTGTACTTAAGAGTTGAAGATAATTCAATATAGCAAATACATCATCTTTTGTTTTTCTCCTCTTAGACCGCTCTATAGTCTATGAGAATTTGAAGGATTCCGACCGGTCATCTAGGACTATGACAAGCCCCTCTTTTGTCATAGTTTTTTGAACCATAAATTTGACACTTATTTGGAAATTGTTGATGTGAAGTCAACAGTTGGTCGTAAAACTTTGTCGGATCTTTACTGAAGCTTTGTTCTATAGCCAAACACTTATGGATGGAAAATGCGAAGATGATGATGCTGCCGACTACAGATATCATCTCATGTGAACATAAATATTGGTACAAAATGTAATTTCTCTCTCCTTTATCGTTGAAAAGTGGCATACTTTTGAACTGTTAGAATACCCTTACTGTATACGGGTTTTATATATGTAATTAGATACTAAGTAGGAGTGTAATAGCATTATGACATTGCCTATGTCACGCCCCGCTTCCCAGAGTACGCTAAGGTAGGCATGTGACATAGCCAACCATGCTACCTGTGGATAGGAAAAATACTTCCACAGTCACATTACGGCTATAGAGATATCAAGAACATGAAAGTAGACTAAACTATCTAGTACATGTCCATGAGCCAGAATAAATGAGTCACGAAATAATATAGTATGCGGAAGCAAAGGATCAAATGAACACCTGGAAAGTAAGGCTGGATACCAACAGAATCCTTACCGCTCGGTCTAACAGCGACAAAACTCCTGATCAGTCTGCAACAAAGGTAGAGGATCTGGGCCATGCAAAACCCAGACGCCAGCGCGTCATAACATCAAGCAATAATATATAAACAGGGTAGCAAGACATGCCAGTATGATCATAAAAGGTAAAGCAAGTGTAACAGCAATGTAAATCAGGGCAGTGACAGGTAATGTGCAGTGAGTAATCTAAACCGGTCTATTGGGTTAAATACTCTCAAGTCTTTGAAATCAATTTGATGAATCGTCGATGTAACTCAATAGTATCCCGTGCATGCCCGGGACCACGGTCTACAGACTCTCGGGCTGAAACCGAGACGTGCCGCTAGGCAGTAAAAGGTAGCATGTACAAACGAGTGATGTCAGCATCATCACTCCGGGGCTGGCCTAGCCTGTAAGACTGATCAGAACAGGTATCGAACTGTTGAGTTACAAATCAGGTTCCATCATTGATTTCCCCATACCCCCAAGTTATGTATGTCAAGTCAGGTATTCAGTAATCAAGAACTAATGCCAACACAGGATCGGGTAAGAGCAGGTTTGTCTGGATAGACAACAGGAACGGTCCGTAAGGACTACAGGTTATGTTTGTTGGCATTAGACACAAGATCAGGTAACAGGTAAAGCCATGGTACATCAGGTCAAGCCAGGTAATGTATAAAGGTGTCATGTCAAGAGTGTACGGGACCATGTCATGTCAAGTAGGAAGTGTAACAGGTCATGTCAGGAAGCAAAAGATGTCATGTGGGTGCTCATAATCAAACTAACATAAGCATGTATATAAATAAACAAGCATGGGTACTATCAGAACAATAAACTGGAACATGTAATATGATATGCAAATAGATATAATTTCAAGGATATGGATGCACAGTTATCGATTAGGGTTACATTTATAGTTCCAATATTAATTAGGATGCAATTTATTAAACATGGAGTGTTAATATCACATCATTATGTAGTAATGTGATCTATGGATGCAATTATATGTATCTTAAATGCGATGGATGCAAACGGGTATCCGAAAAGTTATAAAACTATAAAATGGTAATGTGGGATGTACAACTAAGCAATATGTGATATAAATATTGATATAATAATATTAATATGGATAGCATATTCAAAGCGATTAATAACTATAAAAGTGGTATTGATTAACCAAGCACAAGAAAGTTCCGTTCAGAAATTCAGCGTCACCCTAATTTGTAAAATAGCTTAAAAATAACAAACGTTCTTCGAAAGGGACGTGTCTTATACCAAAACAAAGATAATTTAATAAGATTTTCAGTTTTATAAGTATAAGCATCTCAGGTTGTCCCTACAAAAAGTTATGAATATTCGAAGTTGAAAGTTTGCTGCTGGAATTTCCCTGGACAGCAGTTTAGAGAAATTTTCATTTTCATTTTACGTTATTTAAACAATTTATTTTGCAAGTAAATATTTCATAAAGTTATAGTATTCTGAGTTAGCTTCGTAACGAACTAAAGAACGCATACTAATGATTTTTCTATGATTTATAATGAATTTTATAAGGTAAGGTGTACAGAAAAATTCAGATTTAAAATACGAAAAATATGTGCGACTTTCAAAATTCAAAATGAATGCTCAGGTAACTAAAATACATACCCCTAAGAACAGATGCACGTACATGCGCGTAGCTATCCAAACACGTTCGTTTCACTGAACGGGACGAGAACAAGATGCGCGGATGCTACCACGAGGTTAGGGGTATCATGCAGGCTATGAAATGCAATTTTAAATTATTTTACATGACCTAAAATGTTATATGGTAAAATATGCAATGCCAGGTAAAATGCCAGTATGCAGTATACATGAGATGCACGTGTCTATATAACAACTCAGGGTAATCTATAAATATGAATCAAATAGGTTCAAGCAAGCGGGTCGGGTCGAATGCAATGTAAAATGTAAAATACTATTCGCACCCAAAACACGATAAATCAGGAAAATACCACAATTAAGGAAATACGAGAACCGGAATTGGTATAAATGAACTAGGATGTTACAGCCTATATAAAGAGGAGTATTATGATTAGTCCAATCTATCCATTACATTTCCCTAAACTCTCTCCCCCCTAAACTCTCTCCCCCCTTCATATTCTTCACATGGTATCAGAGCCAATCTGAGCCACTCATCAATTTAGATCTAATCCTTACCATTCATTCCATCAACAAACACTCAAATCAAACCCTAACCCTAATCCATCCGCCGCAGGCCCTCGTCCTCATCGTTGTCGCCGCTGTCGACCTCGTCTGAGCTCGCCGCCGCCGCTCTGACGAGCTTCATCGACCCTCGTTTGGGGCTTCTCAACAAAGATCGAAGGCTTCTTCAGCTCGATGGCTGCCATCGATGGTTGAAGGCCTCGATTGAGTGTTGGTAGTATCGATCTTCGAGTCTTTACCATCGTCGACCTTAAGAGATGAATTCTTGGCCTCGACTTCAACTGATCTGACTCGACTTGGCTCGAGAGAGCAATTCTTGGCCTCGACATCAACAGATCTGGCTTGACTTGGAGATTTCAGCACGGTTTGGAGTTTTCTAACTCAGATTGAAGACTCAGAGCTCGATTTCTTGGTCATTTTTTTGCTGATTTGGTTGATTTCTCGTTGTTGGAGGTGATTTGAGGAGATTTGGGACCGTTTTGGTCAGATTTGGGTCAGTTTTGGTCGATTTGGGGCTTGCTACGGTAGTCCGAGAAACTCATGTGATTTTTGATGTCGCTTATATCTATCTTCGTTATGAATTGCTCTATTACTTGGGTTGTCAATGTTTTGGAGCCGTCGAAGTCCGGATTTGTTCCGATTGAGTCGATTCGTGATTGTTTCATCGTTAATTGGATCTTGAGAAATCGATCACGACATTGTGGGTGGAATCTCTTTTTTATTCCTTTCTTTTGGTGTTTAGGTGGGATCGTGTGTGATCCTTCTCTTGGAGTGGTTCTTGATTAAGGAGTATCGGAGATGAAGAGTAAATCAGAAGAGAAGTCGATCTCATCCACCGATGTTTTGGCCACCAAGATGGTGGACTTCAAGCTATATGATCAGAATTTCCACAACTGAAAGCTCATGGTGGAGCGATAATTCAAGAGGAGGAGAAAAGGTGACCACTTGACGAAACCTCCCCTGATTTGATTACCGCCGATTGGGAGGCGGACGATGCCTAGCTCAGTCATCTCATGCTTAACTCGATGGAGCGACGGATCATGGATGAGCTCGTCCACTTGGGATTCGTGAAGGCTATCTGGGATCAACTTCATGAGTTTTATTCCTCGCAGCAAAGTCTCTCGAAGGCCTATGATTTGGTTCATCAGTTGTACAAGATTCAACAAGGGACTCATTCACTGTATTAGTATTACTCAGAGTTTCGGCGTCTTGTCCAACTGGTCTCGAAATTGTTCCCGATCACTAGCGATGTCACGTAGATGAGGAGGCAACATGAGTCCTTTCTAGTGATCATTTTTCTTGGTGGGCTATGGCCCGATTATCAATCTGCACGTCCGGCCTTACTTGGGAAGGCGGATATTACTCTTGCGGTCACTTATCATATGCTCCACCAAATATTTCAATCGGCGATCACTGACGAGCAGCCTGCATCTGGTGACCACAGTGCTCTTTTCAGGCCGGAGAGTTCTCCCATCTATTACTCCACGAGGGAGAAGGGAAGCAGGTCATGGAGGTGGTGGGGCTGGAGGCAAAGGCCGAGAAGAGTCTCTTTTTTGTGACTACTGCCATCAGGAGGGACATATTCATAGTATCTGCTGGAAGTTGAATGACAAGCCTTCTCAGCCTCCTCGCCTTGCTGTCCAAGCATGCGTTGGGACTTCATCTTCTGCACCCATACTACTTCGACAGATTCAGCATCATCCGAGAGTTCCTTCAATTCTATGGAGAAGAAGATTGCTCGATTGAAAATCTTGGGACCTCGTTTGCTTCTAGTAGCCAAGCGGGATCGGCTACACCTCAGGCTTCAGCTGTAACCACTTTGGGTCTTCTGAGAGGTAACCATACATGTTTTATTACTTTGACTTCTGTATATCGTCCCTGGATGATCGATATAGAAGCGACAGATCATATAACATGAGAAGGGCATATTCTCTTTATATAGGCTAAGATCTGGGTGTATCCTAACGACCTTAGCGAACGACACCACCTCTGCTACAGGAGTGGGGTCTGTTCGTGCCATGTCACAGTTGCTTCTCTCTACTGTCTTATACTTGCCTGGCTTTCCTTTCTACTTACTTTCTATTAGCCAGCTGGCTCAAGATTTGAATTGTGACGCAACTTTCTTTTCTGGTGGATATGTTTTTCAGGAGCTTGGGACGAGGCGGACGATTGGCACATGGACTGATGTTGATGGGTTGTACCATCTTGATGAGCATCCATGCCTTATAGCCTGCCCAACAGCATCCACATCTGCATTTGATGTTCATTGTCGGTTTGGTCACCTTTCTGTTAGTTATATGTATGCCCCAGAGGCCATTACTGTACATACGATGTATATTGTAGTGGATGCTAGGACATATATAGGGAGGACTTTCTTGCTCGACATGATAGTATGCTATCTGGTTGTACTTTATCTTAACATGTACTCTGATTGTCTCTATATTACATGTTGATAAAGCCCTTAGGATATGTACTCGACTACTAGGACTATGATGAGATCATACTAGTGGGGCCACGGTAGTCGACGAGTACATCCTATAACAGTTCCTAGTCGAGGGTATATCGAGACAGGGCATCGATACACCAGAGTAGACTAGCGTATACGTATCTTGACCCATATGATGGGCGATGGATGATCCCATATCCATCGGTGTTTGACATCAAGGATGGTGTACGGGTGCTCAGTGGAGACTGGGTACACTGGACGGACTCGCCGAGAACTCCCAGATGGTATTATACCATACGTCAGATGGCAGTTCTCCGGTGACACTGGTACAGAGTAGTCTGTTGACCCGAGATCGTCATAGAGTCTTGTGTGATTCCCACTGTGCTTTGATTTCCATCATACCACGTCCAAGAGGGCGTGCAAAAAGGTGGCTTTTGGGTACAGTCCCGAATCACATGGAGGCAATGAGCGATAGGAGGGGATTCGTCTCTCCCGGTATAGGGAGTTGATGTTGTGCTGTGTTCGATTGGCTATAACCGGAAATCCCTGGCCAGGGTTGCTGAGATTTACTGGTAAGTGTTATCAGTAGTTTCTCGAACTGTTATAGACCTCATATCGACACGACTTATCAAGCTACTGGGGTCTGACGTTTACCACCCCTAGGCGAGATATGCAACATATCAGACGACGAGACCGGACTGTACGGGAGTGTTACTGTTTGGATTCACAGGAGAAGTTACAGGCTTGCTTGTTGATCTTCTGAGAGCTCAATACCTGGGTAGCTGTTACGTTTAGCTGTCCGCTTGCAGCTTGTGGGTGTTTGATATGATCATCACCTACTGCCGGCGTATTGACGATTCTTTAGAGTCCTACACAGAGGTTTCTTGGCTCAGGCAAAACGGAGTAGGAGCACATATGTGATATGTGCGAGACCGAGGATAATGCGATATGTGATACCGTATTATATTCTCGCGATATTTGATATCAACCGGGTCATCGGATCAAGTGTTGATTCGATGAATCGGTACGGATAAATATTAGTCGGTTATATGCGATATAGCCGGATTGTCGGATCAAGTGTTGATTCGATAATTTAATATATAATAATATATTTGATATATTAAATTGCATTAACTAATATTTGCTCACTAAAAGATTCTTTTTCTCACTCGGGTGATACATTGATATATATGCGATATATGTTAATTGTATTATTTTATTTTGTTACGATAAATATTATATATATGATATATAATATTGTAACATGATATGATAAATAATGTAACATGTTTAGTGGAGTTTAAACATGACTAGGGTTTGGATTAGGGTTAAGCTTTCTAGATGATTCTAGAAGGTTTTGTTTTGTGAAAGATATTTTCAAGTGACTCATGCTTTGACCCAACCCAAACCCTAACCCTAGTTAATTCTCTACATGGGTTTAGTTGACCATGGTTGCATTATTCATCATATTATTTCCTTTTCTATTCATCACAAAAGGATTGAATAATGATTCATCATCTTCTTCCTTCATCTTTCTTCATGGAAAAAGCTTGCTAGCTTTTTCAATGTGATGAATAAATATGAGAAAAAGATAAATAAAGAGAGCAAAAATCCTACTTCATCATCCTCATCTTCCCTTGCCATTTAGATGAGGGTGTTCACATCATTTCATGAGTGTTAGCTTGTGTTAACGGAACTTCAAGGTAGATCATCTTAGTATCGAAGATCGGAAGCAAAGGTTGCATCTTTCTCTTCGTGGAACCTCTCGAGAGTCCGGAACCCGATGATCGCAGCGAAGGGACCACAACACAGAGCATATGAAGTGATGGACCGGATCTACAAAGGTTGTAATCCCTCTCACTTAGTGTTAAAGTTGTTAACATGCTTGTTTTCGCCTAATCTCTAGTTTAAAGATCCGTATTCGGGTTGTTCGGCACGGCTAATTTTTTAATCGGGCATGGTTGATGCCTCGTAGACCCTTGTGCGCGTGCCTAGCAACCCTACAATGGTATCAGAGCCAAGCTAGAGCTTTAGGCGAAGTCTAGACGAAGTTTAAAGTCCGATCGAACCCGGAAAACCCGATATACCCTAGTTTCTGGAATTTTTTTTAAACTGTGATTTTTTCCAAATTAAAAATGCTCAAAAAAATCAGCAGGGAAATACAAGAGTTACTGTGAAGCACGTGCGCCTAATTCCACCAAAGCGCGGCGGAACCGCGGCACATGCATGGCATGTGCGGCGGTTCCGCGGCCCTTTTGTCGCTTCACTGTTTGAAATTTGCACAGTAATTCATGTCTTTTAGTGCTGTATTTTCTGGGAATTTTTAATATTTATTCAATTGTTGAATTTTCTGGGTTGTATTGGGGATTCGATGATTCGATCGGGAACTTTAACTGCGTCTTTGTGTTTTGTCCGGATAACTTTTAGAAACTGTTAAAAAGTTCGAACGGATATCAATAACTCACTTTTTCCCCTGTCGGAAATTTTTTCAAAAGTTGGATTTTTTCTCGTGTTTAAGAATGTTCTAAGTCGTGCAAGTAACGCGGTGGACCCTCTAGAAGACAACAAACCTTAACTCGATTATGTGACCGTCTTGAACTGCCTTTTGAACCTTAGGGTTTGGGGCAGTATGGCGTGCCACATGTGAGGCGTTGGCTTGAGCCTTCTACGGCTGGACCATTGGTACTGTGGCATGTGATGGATGTTTTTAAACTGATTTCAAGTATTGAGATACATTGGGGAAATCTTGGGTGTTTGATGATTCGATCGGAAAGTTTAACTTTGTCTATTTATCTGGAATGTGATACAATATTTGGAATCCACAAGTAGTTATGAGATAACTAATTTGAATGTTATAAATCTAGCAGTTTAGTCTCAAATTGATCGGTTGCCACGGAATTTTGATGTGATCAAAAGTCCGTCGCAATCACGTAGCGTACGCGGATACTCGCCGGGTAAACTTAATAGACAGCTACGCCCCATAGCCCCGACCAAGTGACTGTAGGAGAACCCCGTCGCCGAAAGCATCCGTTCGGGTGCTCGCGGTAGCGGTGTTCCGCCTTGGTGCACTTCGTCGACGGTATCGGGGGTGCGGCCGTCTACTAAAGTTTGCGACGAGCATTCGACCAGTTTTTCGGGAATCTTGTTGAATTGCCCGACTCATTATTGAAAAGTGTTTTCAATAATGAGACTAAAATGCGGGGTTTATAAAAGTTAGGCATGCGATGTCTAAGGAATTCATCTGGATAGGCATGTGATGTCTAAGGAGGTTGCGGATTCCAACTGTTGTAGTTTTACACTTTCTTTTCTGTGACCGTAAGCGTAGTATGTGGTGTATCGCCGGCTTCGTTGCTATACATCAACAACAATCGGGATACGCATACTTGCTTACGTTAATGATATGAGATATTATGTGTTGCTGTGATATGTTATATTGGATCGTCGCGTTCTGAATAGCCGGGGGTTTTATGTGAGATGAGAGTTTTTCTTTTTCATTCATGTATAATTCATTTGTATGTAATATTCTTTTATTGGGGCACTTCCAGGTAGCGGAAGATGTCACCGTTGTATATTATTTACTTTTCCGCATTAGGTAGACCCAAGGTAGGGAGCACAAGTAACCGGGTTCTAGGGTCCAGTGGGAGACCATCTCGAGGAGTCGAGACCGGGTCTCCTAACCCTAGAATTGGCAGTGTTACTTGCCGCTCTCGTAGGGATCTAGGGATGTGGGTTTGGCTATTCATCGCGACCGTGGAATCCGTGTTTTATACATGCTCGTATTGAAAACACGGACGTCTTAGTATATCCAATATTTCATATATGTTTCTTTTGCTGCAATGTTCTGTGATGAGATCATATTACTGCCTGAGACGAATGTTTATATCATATATATGAGATATATGTTATATTGCAGATTTCGTTTCAAAAGAGATGCTTGTGAAGCATAGTAAAATGGGACTTCATTAATGAGATTAATGAAATAAAAGAAACCTAAAATGTTGTAGAAACTTGTTTAAATTAAAAACTGGTAGCTCTAGTTCTTGCTTTGCATCGCGGCGTTCCTTGTAGAACATCCTGCACCTTATTCGATAAGGAAAGGACCGAGATCCCTTCACCGGGAGTGGCTCCTTTAGCAATAACTGGCAGATGTTATAAACTCGGTTTGTCTTTTGATTGCTTCTATAGTTCTTGCTTTGCATAGTGATATTTGTGAAATATCCCGCACCTTATTCGATGAGGAAAGGGCCGACGATCCCTTCACCGGGAGTGACCCCTTTAGCAAAATTAGAAAAGCCTAAAAAACACTCCATTTAAAATCACTCGATTCTACGACGATATCAAGTTCATTACGCTCAGGGTTTTCTAAAAAACCTACTTAGCCCTCCGTCATTTCAGATAAGTCCTTCTTAGTATTCGTGCTACGTTTGTTGATCTCCGTCAAGGCGTAGTGTGCGGTAGCTAACTAGAATTTATCTGTTTATGCATATGATGCAGATTGTTTTAGGGTAGTCGTGCGGCCTTGTTGACCTCCGTCAAGGGTCGTGCGGGCGGGTTTGATTCAATCAAGAAATGACGGGTTGAACTTGACTGGTAGCCTATGGTTTGTTGACCTCCGTCAAGGTCATAGGACACTAGGGGCAAAATATTATTGGGAATTTCAAGTGTTGAAATTTGCAATGAGATTGCATACCTTCTATGAGATAGTTGGATCCCGCTACCCGCTACGAGTAAGAGTTACTCCTGGGAGAGTTTTACACATTACAATTAGCCGATTTAGTAGGTGTCTAGAAAGGTGTTAACGGGGTTACGCCTCTGGGAAAACGAGGTTTATATTAATTAGGTTCGTGCGAAAGCACGGGGGACCTCCCTCAAAGTACCGACACTAGCCTGACTGAAAGATTGGCGAACTTGTAGCGTGTAATTAATCCCGGCTAGTCTTTCCTTTTAGGGTTTGAAGGAAGATTTGACAAAAACAGTGGGAGACATCCTGATTAGATATATTAGATAACCAATCTAATCTTGCAAGAGCATACGCTGAGTGTTTTCTTCTCTCTCTCCAGGTAGCGACCATATCACGCCTTAATCAAGATAATAATACGGATATATTTGACCGAACCCGCTTGTTATACTGAGCTAGGGAACGTTGGTCCCGCTCCAACTTATAATTGTTATAAGACAGAGCAGGAAATTAGGGAATACCAGATTTCCCGTGCCGCCCAAACGAAAAAAGTGCATGTTGATGCATCATCTTCGGGTGTGTTCATTACACAGAACTGTTTCTCAGTATCCTTTACGTCCTGAGTATTTGATACAGGATCAGGATCCCGCATATGTAATCTGTTACATGGGCTATAGATAGGTAGAGAACTGAGAACGGGTGATAAGTTTCATGAGACAGAAAATGGTGCAAGTGTTGCAGCCAAGTCTGTTGGTCACTGTCACCCTGTATTACCGGAATACATTGATTCTGAACAAATGTTATTAAATACCGAACCTGATATACAAAATCATATCAGTTTCTTTATTAGTAAAGAAAGGATATAATTTTGTATTGTTGGATAATGTTTTGAACATTTCCTATATCAAGAGTTGATCGGTTCAGGCACGTTATCTAAAAGCATTGACGTTCTAAATCAAACCACAGTTCTTAGTTTACAGAACACACACGAGAGGAAGAGTTCAGAAATGAACGAATCCTTCTTGAGGCATTGTAGACTAGGTCATATCAATGCGACCCGGCTAGCTAAGTTACATTTAGATGCATATTCAAATCTGTTTGAATTTACATCTTGTGAAACTTGCCGGTCATGTCACAAAGATAAGATGACTATAGCTCTGTTTATTGGAAACAGAGAAAGAGTTAGTGAACTCTTGGGAATTGATACATGCTGATGTATGAAAGTCTCCTGTCTACACATGCCAAGACTGGTTCTTTGTACTTCATTACATTCTCTGATGATCTCTCAAGATTCAGACATATGTTCCTGCTGAAACACAAGTCCGAACCTTTTGAGATATTCACAGAATATAAGTTAGAAGTAGAGAACTGAAAATACGGGTAAAAGTATTATGTCCTTTGATACGATCAAGGAGGAGAATACTTGAGCACGGAATTCCTGGACTATTCTAAAGGAGTATGAGATTCTCTCTCAGCATTACTCCAGTGTATACACCACAGCACGTCGGTGTATCGGGGCGGAGCAATAGCACCCTATGTGATATGGTGTGCTCTATGATGAGTACTGCTGAGTTTTCTATTTTCTTTTGGGAGTTATGCACTTGAGAAGCTGCATACCTATTGAATAGGGTTCAAATCAAATCAGTTGCTTACCACTTCATATGTGATATGGAAAGGGAAGAGTCCATATCTTAAGTTTGTTAAGATTTGGGGTTGTCCGGCCTATGTCTAAAAGCAAAATCCGGACAAGCTCGAGGCAAGGTCTGTAATGTACAACTGGAAAGGTTCCAGCTATACAAAATGCAGCTGATGATTTGGTAGAACCAAAGGATTCAATTGTTTCCAACGAACCTCAGCCTCTCCGCCGATCTAGAAAGGTTCCTCACCCACCTGAGAGATACTTCGTTTTCTCAATGACAGTGGGAGCGAGGATTGCATCATGAGATGATTACCCAACTAGTTTCGAGCTGGCCATCAGGAGTGGGACTCTGTAAGAATGGCTGGATGCTTAGCGATCTGTGATGGAATCCTTATACACCAACAAAGTATGGACTTTGGTTGCTTTATCTGAAGGGTTAAATCCCCATCAGGAGCGAGTATATCTTGAGAAGATTACTTGGTGTACATGGAAAAGTTGAGACTTTCAAAACTATGCTTAAGTCCATCCAGATCCTACTTGCCACTGCTATATTCCATGACTACGATATCTGGCGGTTGGGTGTCATGACAGCTTTTCTAAATGATGTTTTAGAAGAGAGCGTCTATAAGTACACAGCCAGAGGTCTTCGTAGACAGTGGGAGCAGCGGAAACGTGTGCAAGATGCTTGATAGGATAAAGCAGGCATCGCGGAGTTGGAACATCTGTTTTGATGTGGTAGTCAAAGAGTTTGACTTCATCAAAATGGTAGATGAACCTTGTATATACAAAAAGGTAGTGGGGAGTATGGTGGTGATCCTCGTAGAGTACGTGGATGACATACTCTTGATAGGGAAGGAGTTTCCTATGCTACGCTCGGTCAATCTCCGCTTATCACAAGGATTCTCCATATAGGATCAAAGTGATACCTCATAAATCCGGGGTTTTGGATCTATGAAATAGATCTAATTGGATGTTAGGACTCTCACTAGTTGTAGTGAGATGGTATCAATCGATCCTGGGGAGAAACACTGGAAAGGTTCCAGGGTGATAAGGACGACTGAATGTCAGTCGCAGGTATTGTCTATACCCTCAGTGGAGGGACGGTATGTTGGAAGAGTTCCAAGCTAGATACCGTGACATACTAGACGATTAAAGGCAAGATACATCGTTACCAAGGATACTACCAAAGAGGCAGTCTGGATATATATATAAGTTCATAAGATGAACTTCGTTCCTACCATTGTGTGACAATGGAGTTGTGGCTTATGCCAAGGAACTACCGTCCCATCGACATCCAGATATAATTCTTAGGCAGTATCACCTGATCATGGAGATGGTTGATCTCCAGGGAGATCGAGGTTAGGAGAGCAGACACAGAGGACGACAGCGCGGATCCATTCACAAAGGCCTTTTTCCCAGTAGAGACTTTTATGGGATGGTTGAGTATGAGATACTTCAACCGCAGCTAATTGTTGGGTATGCGATACCATAACAGATGGCCCTAGTGCAAGTGGGAGATTGTTAGTTATATGTATGCCCTAGAGGCCATTACTGTACATACGATGTATATTGTAGTGGATGCTAGGACATATATAGGGAGGACTTTGTTGCTCGACATGATAGTATGCTATCTGGTTGTACTTTATCTTAACATGTACTCTGATTGTCTCTATATTACATGTTGATAAAGCCCTTAGGATATGTACTCGACTACTAGGACTATGATGAGATCATACTAGTGGGGCCACGGTAGTCGACGAGTACATCCTATAACAGTTCCTAGTCGAGGGTATATCGAGACAGGGCATCGATACACCAGAATAGACTAGCGTATACGCATCTTGACCCATATGATGGGCGATGGATGATCCCATATCCATCGGTGTTTGACATCAAGGATGGTGTACGGGTGCTCAGTGGAGACTGGGTACACTGGACGGACTCGCCGAGAACTCCCAGATGGTATTATACCATACGTCAGATGGCAGTTCTCCGGTGACACTGGTACAGAGTAGTCTGTTGACCCGAAATCGTCATAGAGTCTTGTGTGATTCCCACTGTGCTTTGATTTCCATCATACCACGTCCAAGAGGGCGTGCAAAAAGGTGGCTTTTGGGTACAGTCCCGAATCACATGGAGGCAATGAGCGATAGGAGGGGATTCGTCTCTCCCGGTATAGGGAGTTGATGTTGTGCTGTGTTCGATTGGCTATAACCGGAAATCCCTGGCCAGGGTTGCTGAGATTTACTGGTAAGTGTTATCAGTAGTTTCTCGAACTGTTATAGACCTCATATCGACACGACTTATCAAGCTACTGGGGTCTGACGTTTACCATCCCTAGGCGAGATATGCAACATATTAGACGACGAGACCGGACTGTACGGGAGTGTTACTGTTTGGATTCACAGGAGAAGTTACAGGCTTGCTTGTTGATCTTCTGAGAGCTCAATACCTGGGTAGCTGTTACGTTTAGCTGTCCGCTTGCAGCTTGTGGGTGTTTGATATGATCATCACCTACTGCCGGCGTATTGACGATTCTTTAGAGTCCTACACTTTCTTGGCTCAGGCAAAACGGAGTAGGAGCACATATGTGATATGTGCGAGACCGAGGATAATGCGATATGTGATACCGTATTATATTCTCGCGATATTTGATATCAACCGGGTCATCGGATCAAGTGTTGATTCGATGAATCGGTACGGATAAATATTAGTCGGTTATATGCGATATAGCCGGATTGTCGGATCAAGTGTTGATTCGATAATTTAATATATAATAATATATTTGATATATTAAATTGCATTAACTAATATTTGCCCACTAAAAGATTCTTTTTCTCACTCGGGTGATACATTGATATATATGCGATATATGTTAATTGTATTATTTTATTTTGTTACGATAAATATTATATATATGATATATAATATTGTAACATGATATGATAAATAATGCAACATGTTTAGTGGAGTTTAAACATGATTAGGGTTTGGATTAGGGTTAAGCTTTCTAGATGATTCTAGAAGGTTTTGTTTTGTGAAAGATATTTTCAAGTGACTCATGCTTTAACCCAACACAAACCCTAACCCTAGTTAATTCTCTACATGGGTTTAGTTGACCATGGTTGCATTATTCATCATATTATTTCCTTTTCTATTCATCACAAAAGGATTGAATAATGATTCATCATCTTCTTCCTTCATCTTTCTTCATGGAAAAAGCTTGCTAGCTTTTTCAATGTGATGAATAAATATGAGAAAAAGATAAATAAAGAGAGCAAAAATCCTACTTCATCATCCTCATCTTCCCTTGCCATTTAGATGAGGGTGTTCACATCATTTCATGAGTGTTAGCTTGTGTTAACGGAACTTCAAGGTAGATCATCTTAGTATCGAAGATCGGAAGCAAAGGTTGCATCTTTCTCTTCGTGGAATCTCTCGAGAGTCCGGAACCCGATGATCGCAGCGAAGGGACTACAACACGGAGCATATGAAGTGATGGACCGGATCTACAAAGGTTGTAATCCCTCTCACTTAGTGTTAAAGTTGTTAACATGCTTGTTTTCGCCTAATCTCTAGTTTAAAGATCCGTATTCGGGTTGTTCGGCACGGCTAATATTTTAATCGGGCATGGTTGATGCCTCGTAGACCCTTGTGCGTGTGTCTAGCAACCATACACTTTCTCTGCAGAACTTGAAGAGAAATGTTCCTTCTCGTGGTACTTTTCTAGTTTATAATGTGAGTCTTGTGAGTTGAGTAAGTATCATCGCTCTACCTACCCATCTCGTATCAATAAGAGAGCTGAATTTTTTTTAGTTTAGTTCATTCTGATGTTTGGGGGCCATGCCCTGTTGTTTCCCAAGGAGGCTTTCGCTATTTTGTGGCTTTTATTGATAATTTTTCTCGAGTCTTGTGGTTATATTTGATGAAATGTAGGAATGAAGTGTTTTCTCATTTTCAGATCTTTTGTTATGAAGTTTAGACCCGATTTGGGGTCACTGTTGGTGTTTTGAGGAGTGATTATACCAAAGAGTATTTTAGTACGTCCTTTAGAGCGTATATGGAGAAAGTTAGCATTATTCATGAATCTTCTTGTTCTTATACCTCCAACAAAATGGGGATGACATAAAGGAAGAATATGCATTTGTTAGAGGTTGCTCGTACTTTTTTGTTTCATATGCGGATGTCTAAATCCTTCTGGAGGGATGCGATTCTTATTGCTAATTACTTGATCAATCGTATGTCTTTCTCTATCTTAGATGGATAGATTCTTCATTCTATATTGTTCCCTTTGATTGTTTCCTTCCCTATTCCTCCATGGGTTTTTGGATGTGTTTGTTTTGTTCATGGTCTACAACCTGGGGGGTCGAAATTTGACCCCAAGGCTATTAAGTTCGTTTTTCTTGGGTACTCTAGGACTCAAAAAGGATATCGTTGTCATAGTCTTAGGTTACGTCGTCGATTTATATCGACTGACGTAACTTTTCATGAGTGCACCCATACTTTTCTACATCTCATACTCTTGTAGACATGGACGGTGACTTTTCTTTAGATATCTTATATCTTCTGTCACAAGAGAGCACCCCTTCTTAAGTCGGTTAATTCTCTATCCCGTGTTGGAGGTCATCCGTACTGTTTCCATTGACCCACCTTCCACCCCTGCTTTTCTACTGTTGGGTCCCACACCACCGTTACAAAGGTGTATACTCGTCGAGCCCGTGCGGCTCCTGAACCTCAGTCTTTTATTGCTGATCTTTCGGAGTCTCAAGCTCCACCGAAGGCTGACATTGATCTCCCTATTGCCTTACAGAAAGGCATCTGAAGCTATACTTCTCATCCTGTAGCACATCATGTGGCGACATCTTATTTATCTCCGGCATATCGGGGTTTTCTCTCTTCCATCGACTCTTATGCTTTATCCAAGTCCCTCTCCAATACTTTATCTTATAAAGGGTAGACCGATACTATGATTGATGAGATACTCGGCCTAAAACATAATCAAATTTGGGATTTGGTTTCTCTTCCCATAGGGAAGAAGGCAGTTGGATGCCGCTGGGTCTATACTGCGAAGCTTCATCCTAATGGGACCCTTTCTCGCTTAAAGACATGCTTGATTGCTAAGGGATACAATGTGTGCATGAAACCCATTACTCCAACCTACTCCCTACTAACACATGTTCTCAACTATTTAGACCATATTTGCATTTTCTTTTATGTTTCCTTTATTTTAAGAGATTATCTCTACTACTTTTATTTGTTTTATATATAATGTAGTTGTAAGAGATTAACTCTACCACTCAACATAGACTTTTAGTGCTAGATTTTCGATTTAGAAGAGGACTTATAAAGATTAGACGTAAGGCAGAGCCTAGAATTAAATGGTGGCGATTGAAAGAAGGTAACCAAAAGTCTTTTAGAGATCGTGTAGTCCAAGAAGCGGATTGGCAGTCGGAAAATAATTCAGACAGAACATGGAACAAAATGGCTAGTTGTATCAAGAAGATAGCTAGAGATCTACTTGGTGAGTCGGGAGGTGGTGCTCCACCATCTAAAGACACATCATGGTGGAATGAAGAAGTAAAAACTGCTATTAAAATTAAAAGAGATTCTTATAAATATTTGAAAAAAAGTAGAGATGTGGAGAGATTTGAGAAGTATAAAATGGCTAAAAAGGAAGTTAAGAAAGCTGTTAGGGAAGCTAAATCTAAGGTCTACAAGGAGGTGTAGGAGAAATTAGACACTAAAGAGGCTGAAAATGATATATACCGGATTGCTCGGATGCGGGAAAGGAAGACTAGAGACTTATGTGCGGTGAAGTGTGTCAAAAATGAAAATCAAAAGGTTTTAGTTCGAGATGAGGATATCAAGGAAAGATGAAGAGATTATTTTGACAAATTATTCAATGAGAGCTTTACTAAGAATTTGGATGGACTTGTCATTCAATCTCAAGATATAAACCGTGATTTCATGCGTAAAATAAGACTATATGAGGTTAAAGAAACTTTGAACAGAACGAGTTTAAGAAAAGCGGTTGATCCTGACGGGATTCCTATCGAGATTTGGAGATGCTTAGGAGAAATAGGCATTAAATGGCTGACAGATCTGTTTAATAAGATTTGGCAGACAAAAAAGATGCCAAATGAATGGAGAAAAAGTATCCTTATATCTATCTACAAGAACAAGGGTGACATTCAAAGTTGCTCAAACTACCGTGGAATAAAACTTATGTGTCATACCATGAAACTTTGGGAGAGAGTGATTGAACACAGGCTAAGGAAGGATATTAAGATAACAGAGAACCAGTTTGGGTTCATGCCTGGACGAACGACGATAGAAGCTATTCATTTGCTTCGTCAACTTGTCGAGCGTTTTCGAGAGAGGAGAAGAGATGCATATGATATTTATTGATTTAGAAAAAGCATACGACAAGGTACCTAGAGAGGTATTATGGAGGAAAATGATGAAGAAGGGGGCCTCCGTCAAGTATATTGACATAATTAAGGATATGTACGATGGAGTAGTGACAAATGTCAGAACTTGCGGCGGCTTAACGAGTGGTTTTCCGATTACAATTGATTTACATCAAGAATCTGCATTAAGTTCATTCCTGTTTACCATCGTGATGGATGGGCTTACTAGAACTAACCAAGATGAGGTACCTTAGTGTATGTGCTATTCGCTGATGATATTGTTCTAGTAAATGAGACGAAAGCAGGGGTTAATGCCAAATTGGAATTATGGAGGCAAACATTGGAATCTCGGGGATTCAGATTGAGCAGGTCCAAGACAATATATATGCATTGCAAATTTAGTAACCAGAGAAGTCAAAACCATATTGGTATAACATTGGAAGGGCAAGAGACATCACCGAGCGACCAGTTTAGATATCTAGGTTCCATCATCCAAAAGAATGTGGAGATCGATAGTGATGTTAATCAAAGTATCCAAACTGGTTGGTTGAAATGGAGGAGTGCAACAGGGATTTTGTGTGATCGTAACTTTCCGTTAAAATTGAAAGGGAAGTTTTATCGGAGCGCTATTCGGCATGCCTTATTATATGGTACATAATGCTGGGCTCCTAAGAAGCATCATACACAGAAGATGCACGTAGCGGAGATGAGCATACTTCGTTGGATGTGCGGTAACAGTAGAAAAGATAAGGTGCGAAATGAGGATATTCGTGCAAAAGTTGGTGTAGCACCCGTGGAGGAGAAGATGCGGGAAAGCCGGCTAAGATGGTTTGGTCATGTGCGACGCAGACCTATGGAAGCACCGGTTTGACAAATAGATACTCTCGATATGGGCAATGGCAATAGGGCAAAAGGGGGACCGAAGAAAACATGGATGGAGGTGATACGAAACGATATGGTTGCCAAAGGACTCAATGAAAGTATATTGTTCGATAGGGATGAGTGGAGGCGGAGGATTCATGTGCTGGACCCGGCGTGATTCTCATGTTGGTTCATGTAGCCTACCTCATATGCTTGGGATAAAAGGCTCAGTTGTTGTTGTTTTGTAATGAATGTAAGGAATCAATGAATGAAAACCCCAAAAATGTTATTTTAGCATGTTCTAACGAAGATAAGCCATCTCGAATCGGCTAGAAGAGATTTGCTATCTCGATTCAGTTTTATCTATCATGTACGTATCATGGTGTTCGCGGACTTATGGGATTGATTATGAGGTGACCTTTTCTCCGGTGGTCAAGATGATCTTCGTTCGTCTACTTATGTCTCTTGCGGCTACTCATCATTGGTTGTTGCATCAGCTTGATGTAAAGAATATGTTTCTTCATGGTTCTTTGGTGGAGGTCTATATGGAGCAACCATCTAGTTTTGTTGCTCAGGAGGAGTCTGGTATAGTTTTTCGCTTGAAAAAGTTATTGTATGGCTTGAAACGGCTTCCTCGAGTTGGTTTGGGAAGTTTACTTAGGTGGTTATTTCGTTTGACTTCAAACGGTGTGCTCATGATCATTCGGCGTTATATCGTTATAACACCAATGGTCTTCGGATTCTTTTAGTGGATATGTTGATGACATGATGACTACTGGCGATGATGTGGTTGGTATTGCACAGCTTAAGCACCACTTTCAAACAAAATTTCAGACTAAGGACCTTGGAAGCCTTAGATATTTCTTGGGTATCGAGATTACTCGATCGAAAGATG
Source organism: Agapanthus africanus (assembly GCA_030015575.1). Taxonomy (NCBI): domain Eukaryota; kingdom Viridiplantae; phylum Streptophyta; class Magnoliopsida; order Asparagales; family Amaryllidaceae; genus Agapanthus; species Agapanthus africanus. The sequence continues at coordinate 296,782,967 of JASDDO010000029.1, forward strand.
GCATCTATATCTCACATCGAAAATATGTGCTTGATATGCTGACTGAAGCTGGGATGTTAGGGCGCAGACCTATAGAGACTCCAATGGATCCTAATACCAAGCTGCTTTCGGGATAAGGTGATTTGTTCGAACATCCATTCAGCTTACCGATGACTGGTCGGTAAGCTGAATTACCTCACCGTTACTCGACCTGATATTGCATATCCCGTAAGCTTTGTGAGCCAATTCATGGCTGATCATCGAGTTGCTCATTGGGATATGGTGATTCGGATACTTCGATATTTGAAGAATGCTCCAGGGAAGGGTCTACTGTATTCAGATCATGGACATTCTCATTGATACAGATCGGGCTGGATTTCCATCTGATCGCAAATCTACTACAGAATATTGTGTGTTTATAGGAGCTAATTTGGTCTCCTGAAAGAGTAAGAAGCAGAGCATAGTATCTCGTTTTAGTGCTAAGTCAGAATACTGAGCCATGGCGAATACTGCTTATGAGATTGTTGTTAGTGTATATGCCCTAGAGGCCATTACTGTATCATACTAGTATGTATATTACTTGATGGAAGCTTGGGATATTGAGAGTTGTATATACAATCTTGCTCGAAATGGTAGTATGCTACTTGGTTTGTTTCTGCTTTAATATGTGCATGTGTTTCTTTTAGCATATCGCTTATATACATATTAGTAGAGCCCTTAGGATCTTTGCTTGATTACCAGCGTTGTGATGGCGCTCACACTCGTGGGGGCTGGGTAATCCATAAGCACATCCTTATACAGGTCCCTAGTCGTTGGACTATCGAGACAGGGCATCGATACTCCGGAGTAGACTAGCGTATGCGCTTCTCATCCCAGCGTGGGAGACGGTCTGTCCCACAGCCGTCAGTACGTCGTACTTGAGATAGTATGCGGGTGCTCGTTAGGTTACGAGTACACTGGACAGGACTCGTCGGGAACTGTTGGTTGGTATTATACCTATCGTCAGTTATCAGTTCCCAGGTGACATGAGTACAGCTTAGTCCGCTGACTTGACACTGTCATTTCGCCTCGAGTGTGTTCCCACTGTACTTTGATTACTACCCTACCACGGCTCAAAGGAGCCGTGCAAACAGGTAGTAGTTGGGTGCAGTCCCGAAACACTTGGAGGCAGTGACGGTTAGATATGATTCGTCTCTCCCGGTATTGGGGGTTGACATCGCGCTGTGTCCGGGAGAGCCATTACACAAGTAGTCCCTGGCCAGGGCAAGCGAGATATACTGGTAGGTTTCCAGTGTTATCTCACGGTGTTCTGGGCTACACTCCGACATGACTTGTACCGCTATTAGGGGACTGACGTTCACCGCCCCCTAGGCTCGCCATGCGATGTATCAGGCGAACAGACCGGACTGTACGGAGACTGTCACATTCAGGCTCAGCAGGAGTTCAGATGGGGTCACCTCGTCAGTCTTCTTATCGGCATCTACCTGGGGACCGTTACGTACAGCTAGTGCCGCTTGCGGTCTGTGGTTAAACCCACTGCCAGCGTAGTGTCGAGTCTTTAGAGTCCCACACAGAGAGTTATTCGCCTTTAGGCAAAATGAGTAGAGGTCGTATGGTGTTGCGACAGGGTTCGTTTACATCCACGCACTTGTGCACGTTTGCTGTCCGGACAGCTTATACTAGCGGGCTTTGGTTTAAGCCAGATCCTAGTATATGATTTGGGATTGGTTTTATCTCATTGTGTTCGTGTTCCTCGGATCACGAATACGGGTGCGTATGCACAGTTGACTGAGACAGAGGCAGAGAACTTTGATTAGGGTTAATGACCATTGCCATTTTGTTAACCCTAATGCTTATGTATGTATTATGATTAATTGATATTAGTTATATATAATTGTGCATGGTTAGGGTTGTTGACATTTTGACCATACTTGACTTGTTGACATGTTGACCATCATCATTCCATATGAAAGATGCTCTTTGATCCTTGAAATTTTCATTTAATGTGAAATGATAATGGTGAAGTCTTGATTAAACCATGACAATTATCTTGCTAATTATCTTTTTACATAATTCACACATATATGTGAGAATGGTTCTATTATTCTCTCATTCTATCATATAGATTCTCTCTCCTCCTCTCTCTCTCTCTCAGGCTCTCCCCTCTCATGTGTTGAGAAACACTTGAGTTTGAGATAAACCTCTCCAAAGTAATCTCTACTCTCATCTAAGGTTCTAGGATTAGCACTTCTAGCGCCTTAGTTACTTCTAGCTTGAAGTTGAAGCCAAAAGTTGAGGCTCTCGGGTGGATCCTTTTTCGACTAGAGAAGGCGACAAGATGATCTCTTTCTTCCACTCCAAGGAGCAAGGAGAGAAGGACATAAAGCCCAAGGTGTAACCTTTCATCCATGTAGCTAAATCTAGTTAGTTTTTAGTTAGTTTTTGTTTAGCAAAGACCCTCCTTTAGCTAGTCCATGTTGCTTAGTTCGATAAAAATCCGATTTTTATTCCGTTTTCCGCCTCCCCGCAAGCACCGGGGTGGGCAACGTGGACTTACAGTGGTGTCAGAGCCTAACTAAACATAAACTAGCTAGTTAGTAAAGTGTATGGAAGTTCGATCGGAAAAATCGCAAAACTATATTTTCAAAACCCTAACTTTCTGTTGTTTTTTTTTCTGCTATAAAAATAATAAATCATACTTCAAAAATCAGCGCAGGGTTTTGTTAAGAAGCACACCAAAAACGATCCAATGAACCGTTCAAAGCGCCGCGTTTCCGCGGCAAGAACATGCTTCTTGCCGCGGAACCGCGGCCGAGTTGACTCGGTTCTGGACCGAGTTTGGTGCAGTGTTCTTCTGTGATGGTTTTGGGATTTTTAAGATATTTTATTTCTGCCCAGGTTTTCCAGAATAGAAATTTGTATTTGGGTGGCTATAAATCCGTATTTTTTTGATCGAACTTCACTATACTTTGACCATTGGGTTATATCTGTGATGTTTATATGTATTTAACGTCTGCTAATCGCTATATGTCGATTAGTGGGGGTTATACATATCTGTGATCTGTAATGCTTATTGGTTTGTGTATATGAACTCGGTGGATTGTCGCGGATGAATAGCCGGGGTGGATGTGAGATGAGTGTTTCTTTTTCTTTCATTCATGTAATATGTAAATTGATGTAATATTATTTATTTGGCCGCACAACCGGGTCAGGGTTGTAGCCGTCATTGTATAATTTCTTTTTACTGTTTTTGCTTCTAGGATAGACCCATAGTGGGGTGCACAAACTACCGGGTATCTCGAAGTGCCGAGTGGCCTACTCACGTCGTTGAGAGAGGTTGCTTCGCTTCGGGTACTTGGCGGGTAGTTTGCCGCACCCGTAGGGGTCTTAGGTGGGGTATTGGCTATTCATCGCGACCGTGTAATCCGCTTTTCGTTGCAGGCTCGAACGAATCGCGGATTCCTAGTATATCCAAAGTGTTCATCTGTGATCTGTAATGACTATCATTGCTATATATTTATATATGATAACTATTTAGGTGTTGCTTATGTTTTGCATCCGCGCTAGTCCAGCCCCCGCTCTGTCGTTAGTTAAGTAACCTAACGGGTGATGACGGGCCTCGTGGCGAATGCGGATGGCATAAGCGTACACCATATTTTGGTTGTTTTCTGCAATGGTAGGATTAAATGATGGGACGCATTAAAAGAACTAATGCAAGAAAATAAACCAAGTAAAAGTCGATTGGAACACTTTGAAAACCACTCGGTTCTTTTTCAAAACTAAACTTTTAAAAACGCGGAGCTTGAACCACTCCTTTTAAAAGCTACCTCGTTCCATCGATTATATCAAGTTCACTACGTTCACGGTTTCTCCAAAACCATTCGTAGCCCTCCGTCATTCCATATGAATGGTCAAAAAGTATTCAAGCTATGTATTTTGGCTAAAGTCAAGGCATAGTGATTGGTAGCTATTGGGTATTCATGTGCATCATAGGTAGATGCGTTGGTTTGGGACAGTCGTGCTGCCATTTTGGCCAAAGTCAAGGGTATGTACGGGTGGGTCCAAATTAACCAGGAGAATGACGGGTAGAACTTGACATGTGACTTATGATATTTTGGCCAAAGTCAAGGTCATAAGAGTATGGGGCAAAATTCCACATCGAGAGTTTCATAAGTACTGAAACTTGCTAGCGCTGCATACCATTTGGAGTGTGATGATTCTGGTAGGATTCTTTCGGTTTTATCACGCGATGATATTTGGATCCCGATCCTACTGTGAGTATATGCTACTCCTCGGGAAAGTTCTCACTTAACGATCAATGCTATAAACCTAGTAGGTGTCTAGAAAGGTATTAGCGGGGCTACGCCCACAGGGAAAAGAGGTTACTTAATTAAGGAACTTCGCGAAAGTGTTGGAAAACCTCCCTCGAAGTACCGACACTGGCCTGGCTGAACGGTTAAGCAAGTATTGTACGGTGAGATTGATCCCGACTAATTCTTTCTTTATGGTTTGAGAAGGGATTCGAGAGACAGTGGGAGCCATCCTGTTTAGACAAACTAAAAATCACTCTAAACTTGCAAGAGTATCATGCTAAAGTGTTTCTTTTCTCTCTCCTAATTGCAGCGACCAAACATCATGACCGGACTTAAGTTACTACTAGATAATAACATATTGACAGGGCCAAACTACAAAGATTGGCTCAGGAATGTCAAGATGGCAATCACTTACGTCAAGTTGGGGTATATCCTTACCACCAAAGCTCCCCCTATCCCAGGTCCCACCTCCAGCGTCGCGGATGTAGAAATCCGTAAGACACGGGAGATAGATTGCGCGAAGGCCAAATGCCTCGTACTTGCCTCGATGGACAACGAACATCAGAGGAGGCACGAGAATATGGACCTAGAGTCCATATTTCTCCATACAAAAGAACTGTATGGAGAGCAGTCTCGTATCGCCAGATACGAAGTGTCAAAGAAGCTATTTTCGGCAAGATTGGCCGTCGGATCATCGGTAGCGGAACACGTGCTTAAGATGATTGGCTACATAGAGGAGCTCGCGGACCTTGGGACCACGTTGGAGAATGAACTCTATACTGATTTGATTCTCCAGTCCCTTCCTTCCACTTACGCCCAGTTTATCCTAAACTTCAACATGCAAGGAAAGGAGGTTGAACTTTCCGAACTTCTGAACATGTTGAGGAGTGCTGATGGCACCCTACAGAAAGGTAGGGAGACATCCACTTTGTTTGTAGGAGGATCTTCCTCTTTTAGGTCCAGGGCGAAAGCCAAGGGTAAGAAGAAGAAAGCCCCCGCCAAACCAAGAGGCGGTGTCAGTAAAGTGGATACGAAAGGAAAAGGGAAAGGCAACAAAGGTAGCGGGAAAGCTGGTGGGCAAGGAAGAATGCTTCTACTGTCACAAAAGTGGACACTGGAAACATGATTGCAAGGCTTGGAAGGCCAGAACCCAGGATCTGAAGCGAGTTGCGGCTTCAGCTTCAGGTGTGTATGTTATTGAAAACCGTCTATCAATAAACTTTACATCCTGGGTATTGGATACCGGATCAGGATCTCATATCTGTAATTCTTTGCAGGCGTCGAGAAAGCGTAGAGTTTTGAAGGCAGGTGATATGACCCTCAGAGTTGCAAACGGAGCTAGCATGGATGCTGAGGCCGTGGGGGACTATCACCTGGGATTGTCAGATGAACACTTTTTGGTTTTGCGTAGTTGTTATTTTATACCAAATGCAACCTGTAATATCATTTCTGTATCTTTATTATCTAAAGAAGGTTATGAATTTGCATTTGTAAGCAATGTAGTGAACATTCACCTTAATCAAGTTTTGATTGGGTCAGGTACATTGAACAACGGTATATACGTATTAAACCAACCACAGATTTTCAATGTCCAGAATACATACAAAAGAAAGTCTCCTGAAATCAATCAGGCTTTCTTATGGCATTGTAGACTCGGTCACATTAGTGAGAGAAGGTTGACGAAGTTACATACAGAAGGGTATTTGGATCCGTTCGAATATCAATCGTATGCAACTTGTCAATCCTGTCTCAAAGGAAAGATGACAAAAACTCCGTTCACTGGACACGGAGTAAGCGAGCGAGCTCTTGGGACTCGTACACAGCGACGTGTGCGGTCCAATGTCTACACATGCGCGAAGCGGTTATTCTTACTTCATTACCTTTACGGATGATTTTTCAAGGTTCAGACATGTCTTCCTAATGAAGCATAAATCTGAAGCTTTTGAAAAATTCCAGGAATATAGAAAAACAAACAGGCAAAAGTATCAAGACACTAAGATCTGATCGAGGTGGTGAATACTTGAGTGCCGAGTTCCTAGGTTACTTAAAAGAGAATGGAATTCTCTCTCAGCTTACTCCTCCATACACTTCGCAACATAACGGTGTATCGGAGAGACAGAACCGAACCCTATTGGATATGGTACGGTCCATGATGAGTAACGCTGAGTTGCCGCGATCGTTCTGGGGATATGCGCTAGAATCAGCTGCATACCTTTTGAACTGAGTTCTAACTAAGACCGTGCCTACTACACCATATCAGATGTGGTGTGGGAAGAGACCCTATCTTAATCACATTAAGACATGGGGATGTCCAGCTTTTGTCAAAAAGCAGCATGCGGACAAGCTCGAGGCACGCTCAGTACAGTGCAAGTTTGTGGGATATCCAAAGAACTCCAAGGGATATTTCTTCTATTGCGAAGAGGAACAAAAGGTTTTTGTTTCTCGCCATGCCCACTTTCTAGAACACCAGTTCTTAGAAAAAGAAATAAGTAGGAGCGCAATAGAACTGGAAGAAATTCCAGAACCACGAGCTATTACTGAAAGCTTAGTAGAACCAGAGGGTTCGAAAGATCAGGACATTCCCACGCCACTCCGCAGGAGTAGTAGGCAGTCTCATCCGCCCGAGAGATGCTACGGTTTTCTCATAAACGGGGATAAAGAGAATTGCATCATAGATTGTGATGAGCCTACTAGCTTCCAGCAAGCCATTCAGAGCATTGACTCGGTAAAATGGCTGGATGCAATGCGGACCGAAATGGAGTCCATGTACACCAACAAAGTATGGACGTTGGACATTGCTCCAGATAGGGTAAAACCCGTAGGATGCAAGTGGATCTTCAAAAGGAAGATTGGTGTAGATGGACAGGTTGAGACCTATAAAGCAAGACTGGTTGCAAAAGGGTTTTCGTCAGCGACCTGGTTTGGACTATGACGAAACCTTTTTTCCAGTAGCTATGCTGAAATCCATTCGGATCCTTCTTGCCATTGCTGCCTTCTACGATTATGAGATTTGGCAGATGGACGTAAAGACCGCTTTTCTAAATGGAAATTTAGAGGAGTGTGTCTATATGGACCAGCCAGAGGGTTTCATTCAGAGTGGGAGCAGCGGAAAGGTGTGCAAGTTGCTTAAGTCCATTTATGGACTAAAGCAGGTATCGCGGAGTTGGAACATCTATTTTGATGAGACGGTCAAGGAATTTGGCTTTATCAAAAATCCAGATGAACCATGCATCTATTGTAGATTTGTAGCGAGAACTGTAGTATTCCTTATTTTATACGTGGATGACATTCTCTTAATAGGAAATGACATTCCTATGCTACAATCTGTCAAGGGATTCTTGTCACACAGGTTTTCCATGAAAGACCTGGGTGATGCCTCATACATTCTGGGGATCCGGATCTACCGTGACAGATCCAAGAGGATTTTAGGACTCTCACAGTCAAGGTACATCGACACCATACTGAAAAGATTCAGTATGGAAGATTCCAAGCGCGGTAATCTACCGGCTTGTCACGGGATCACCCTCTCCAAAGAGATGTCTCCCAAGACTGATTTGGAGAGGGATCGCATGTCTATTATACCCTACGCTTCTGCGGTAGGCTCTATAATGTATGCGATGTTGTGTACCAGACCAGATGTGGCTTATGCACTGAGTGTGGTAAGCAGGTATCAGTCAAACCCTGGGGAGAAACATTGGATAGCGGTAAAGAACATTCTCAAGTACCTGAGAAGGACTAAGGAGATGTTCTTGGTGTATGGCGGAAAAGACCTCCAGATTGAGGCCTTTGCTGACTCCAGCTTCCAGAGTGACAAGGATGATTCCAAGTCCATGTCGGGTTTTGTCTTCACCCTTAATGGAGGGGCGGTGTGTTGGAAGAGTTCCAAACAGGAAACCGTTGCTGACTCGACTATGGAAGCGGAATACATCGCTGCATCTGATGCCGCAAAAGAAGCTGTCTGGATGAGGAAGTTCTTGAAAGAACTTCAGGTGGTTCCGTCCATTGTTGACCCAATACCTCTGTATTGCGACAACAACGGGGCTATAGCTTTAGCGAAGGAACCCAGGTCCCATCAGAAATCCAGACACATCTTGAGGCGGTATCACCTGATCAGGGGGATCGTGGATTGCCAGGAGATCGAGGTTCGGAGGGTTGCTTCAGAAGATAACACTGCAGATCCATTCACGAAGGCCTTATCCCAGACTAAGTTCGAGCGGCTGATCGAGATGATAGGTCTTCGATACGCCAGTACATGGCCTTAGTGCAAGTGGGAGATTGTTAGTGTATATGCCCTAGAGGCCATTACTGTATCATACTAGTATGTATATTACTTGATGGAAGCTTGGGATATTCACAGTTGTATATACAATCTTGCTCGAAATGGTAGTATGCTACTTGGTTTGTCTCTGCTTTAATATGTGCATGTGTTTCTTTTAGCATATCGCTTATATACATATTAGTAGAGCCCTTAGGATCTTTGCTTGATTACCAGCGTTGTGATGGCGCTCACACTCGTGGGGGCTGGGTAATCCATAAGCACATCCTTATACAGGTCCCTAGTCGTTGGACTATCGAGACAGGGCATCGATACTCCGGAGTAGACTAGCGTATGCGCTTTTCATCGCAGCGTGGGAGACGGTCTGTCCCACAGCCGTCAGTACGTCGTACTTGAGATAGTATGCGGGTGCTCGTTAGGTTACGAGTACACTGGACAGAACTCGTCGGGAACTGTTGGTTGGTATTATACCTATCGTCAGTTATCAGTTCCCAGGTGACATGAGTACAGCTTAGTCCGCTGACTTGACACTGTCATTTCGCCTCGAGTGTGTTCCCACTGTACTTTGATTACCATCCTACCACGGCTCAAAGGAGTCGTGCAAACAGGTAGTAGTTGGGTGCAGTCCCGAAGCACTTGGAGGCAGTGACGGTTAGATAGGATTCGTCTCTCCCGGTATTGGGGGTTGACATCGCGCTGTGTCCGGGAGAGCCATTACACAAGTAGTCCCTGGCCAGGGCAAGCGAGATATACTGGTAGGTTTTCAGTGTTATCTCAGGGTGTTCTGGGCTACACTCCGACACGACTTGTACCGCTATTAGGGGACTGACGTTCACTGCCCCCCTAGGCCCGCCATGCGATGTATCAGACGAACAGACCGGACTGTACGGAGACTGTCACATTCAGGCTCAGCAGGAGTTCAGATGGGGTCACCTCGTCAGTCTTCTTATCGGCATCTACCTGGGGACCGTTACGTACAGCTAGTGCCGCTTGCGGTCTGTAGTTAAACCCACTGCCAGTATAGTGTCGAGTCTTTAGAGTCCCACACAGAGAGTTATTCGCCTTTAGGCAAAATGAGTAGAGGTCGCATGGTGTTGCGACAGGGTTCGTTCACATCCGCGCACTTGTGCACGTTTGCTGTCCGGACAGCTTATACTAGCGGGCTTTGGTTTAAGCCAGATCCTAGTATATGATTTGGAATTGGTTTTATCTCATTGTGTTCGTGTTCCTCGGATCACGAATACGGGTGCGTATGCACAGTTGACTGAGACAGAGGCAGAGAACTTTGATTAGGGTTAATGACCATTGTCATTTTGTTAACCCTAATGCTTATGTGTGTATTATGATTAATTGATATTAGTTATATATAATTGTGCATGGTTAGGGTGGTTGACATTTTGACCATACTTGACTTGTTGACCTTGGTTGACATGTTGATCATCATCATTCCATATGAAAGATGCTCTTTGATCCTTGCAATTTTCATTTAATGTGAAATGATAATGGTCAAGTCTTGATTAAACCGTGACAATTATCTTGCTAATTATCTTTTTACATAATTCACACATATATGTGAGAATGGTTCTATTATTCTCTCATTCTATCATATAGATTCTCTCTCCTCCTCTTCCTCTCTCTCAGGCTCTCCCCTCTCATGTGTTGAGAAACACTTGAGCTTGAGATAAACCTCTCCAAAGTAATCTCTACTCTCATCTAAGGTTCTAGGATTAGCACTTCTAGCACCTTAGTTACTTCTAGCTTGAAGTTGAAGCCAAAGGTTGAGGCTCTCGGGTGGATCCTTCTTCGACTAGAGAAGGCGATAAGATGATCTCTTTCTTCCACTCCAAGGAGCAAGGAGAGAAGGACATAAAGCCCAAGGTATAACCTTTCATCCATGTAGCTAAATCTAGTTAGCTTTTAGTTAGTTTTTGTTTAGCAAAGATCCTCCTTTAGCTAGTCCATGTTGCCTAGTTCGATAAAAATCCGATTTTTATTCCGTTTTCCGCCTCCCCGCAAGCACCGGGGTGGGCAACGTGGACTTACAATTGTATGGATCCATTTTCTACTTGGAGAGTTTGGCTTTGATCCAACTTTCTCTTTACGGCTTTATTATTATAATAAGGCCGCAATCCGTATCGTCTCTAATCCTGTATTTCATGAGCGAACAAAACACATTGAAGTTGATTTCCACTTTGTGAGGAAGAAAGTTGAAGATAGGGTCAACACTTACTATGTTCAATCTGCTCATCAGTTAGCAAATTTATTCACAATTTTTGGTAAGGAATAGAGTGCATTTTATTTGTAATAAGTTGGGCATGTATGATATGTATGCTCCAGCTTGATGGGAGTATTAAAATGCCCGTATTGTACACGGGTTTCATATAATTAGATACTAAGTAAGGGTGTGATAACATAATGACATTGCCTATATAAAGAGGAGGATTATGATTAGTCCAATCTATCCATTACATTTCCTTAGTCTCTCTCCCTCCCTCCCTCCTTTCATATTCTTCTCATGAACCAAGACCGTGGAGAAGAATGATTTTAACTTAGCCTGGCCCTTGATATTCGCTTACTATTATTCTCACGTATAATGTTGATTGTCAGTATCTCATGTTCCATACTACCTGGAAAAATTATGTTATAAATACTAAATACTTTTATTCTCTACCACATTTATACATTCATACCTTTTTATCCCAACATTTCAGCAGAATTTCACGCCTTTATGGATTTTGACTCTTACTACTCCCCGATTTTGAATTTCTTCTTTGTCTCATTGGGAAAGACGCTAGTAACTTGATTTACGGTAAGTGCAAAGTCAGAATCATAGGATCTTTTTGGGACCATCAAGATTTATCAGCTGACCAAATGGGCATGGGTTCATCATCATGATATCTTTAATCTTATTTTTGATGCTTTGTAATGTACTTTATCTTCACACACTTCCAAATTAGAAATGCTTTTTTTGTGTTCTCACATTCATTCTCCCCCAACAGTAAACAGTTAACATTTATCTGAAAAGTCTATAGCCTTAATTTTGTCCATTCAATTTTAGGTATGTCCTTTGTTTTCTCGTCATGATCTTAACTGCTGCATTCAAACCCTCATAATATAAATTAACCTCCATCTTTTCTTTTTCAAACCATCCAATTTGAGCCCTTATGACTCAGCATCCTATAATTACCATGCAATGAAGAAGGAGATATGCTCTTGTTCTTTTACAAGATATTTTTTATTTTAGTTTTAACTTTTTTGACATGAACTATTTAAATGAAACAGGTTGCTTAGGTCATGTTCGTGTAACCCATTTATTAATGGGTCGGGTCCGGTTAATGACTCACGCAATTTTTAACGGGTCAAGTTATGGTGAAGCACAATTGAACTGGGTCAAAAGTCATGACAGAATCCACACCAATTGCCACCACCTGGGATATTGTTTTTGTTGGAAACTTGAATGGTAAAATAATCGACCAAGTCAAATAGGAAGCTGTGCAGGGTTCTTCAGCACCCTATGCAGATATACACCCCAATTGCATTCACACGGTTTTTGTCTGTCATTTTCCTCATTTTCTTTAAATTTAACTTCATCCTGCATCAACTGTCATTTGACCATTATAATTCTATGTAATTTATGATAAACGTAATCATTATGTTTAATAACGTTACTATCTCATTACTGTCTCAAAAGGAAGATTCACAGTCACAAATATGCAGAGCAGTATATCTGAATACTCTAGCTCTTTGGAAGCAGCTTATTTATTCTGAAAATCAACAGCATCAATTTTTCCCCCCCTATTTGTATTGTTATAAGGTGTATGCTAATATTACTCCGTTAATGTTTCTCTTTCAAGATTCCTCTGTGGTGTCAGAAAGCTAGCAAAAGAACTGATGGATTGGTGATATGGGATTATCATGTAATCTGTGTTCAGGTGACATTTAAAACTTAGTAGTGCTACAAGTCTGAGGGATCCATATTCTCATGTGATTGATTGATGTATTTTTCATGCAAGTCACAAAAGAACGAAGATGGCAATGGCCCTCAAATGGTTTGGGATTTGGATTCAAGTCTTTCTTGTCCGGTACCTCTTAAACGCTACATTGCTGAAGCTGTTCTACCGCCATTTGACCTCAATCCTATATATAGCAGGTATTGCTTCCATCTACCACGACTCTTGGATGCTTCTTGTGAAATAAGGTTGCATTAGAAAGGGTAGATTAGGTTTTTTCCGAGTTAAGAATAAATGACAAGACCGTAGTTCTTGGCACAACTAGGGGCAGGGTAGATCTAAACGAACATGAATAAAGGCTGTTAAGAACGATATGTTAAGTGTAAATTTAACAGAGGAAATGGCTCTTAACAAAGCAAAATGGAAAAGGAAAAAATGATTCATATAGCCGACCCCAAAAATTTGGGATGAAGGCTCGTTGATGTTGTTGTTGTTGAAAACTACCTTTATAGTGAAATCTCTTTGGGTAGTGGCATTTGTTCTTTTAGCTGATTGTAGTTTGCCATCGTAACTAGATTTCCTGTAGAAACACCTTGCAAAGGTCTTGGTTGTATAGAAAATATTTACCAAGTTCATGCATATGCTTTTTCGCCTCTTGTTGAGCTTCCTAGGTTCATGGGTTGTCCTTGTATTTTTTAATCAACTGTTCTCTTGCGTTATTGATTATTGGGGAACCCAAAAAAAATATTATTTTCATTTTCTGAATGACATCGACAACATTCCCTACTTGTACTCACCTGGGAAAGTTCTGTTTCATACAGGCTTTTTCGAGTGGTTCATGCTCCTATTTTTCTTCAAAGCTTTGCTTCTGATCGATCACACATGAAAGACGCCCTTGGAAATTGGATGGCTCCACCTCCTGTCTATAAACCTATTGTTGCGAAAGGTACATTCTTCTGTTACACTTCTTAAAGTTAATACATGTTTTCTCTTGATGTTTATCCTTCCTATCATAGTTTATGATCAGGTGATGAATTATGGATCTATGGATTTGAGATTTATTTGAAGCATACTTATGGTCTGTGGGCTTGTAGGGTTACCCATATATTCTCAAAACTTTCTTATTTGTCAATCTGAGTGATATGGGTAAATTGTTTCTTGAATCTTGGCTGGGACATTAAAAGTATTTTGAACAAATCAGATGGAAAACTGCACCCACCAAATATAGGGTGGCAAAGAAAATTAAATATGTCTGGCATAACCTGACTATGGCAAGGAAATTTACTAAGAAAAGTACAACATCCTTTCTAGAGGGGGCCATCCATAAAAAAATGTTTTTTTTTTGGAGAATATTAGTTTTATAACCTAATGCAAGAGGAATTTGAATCCCAGACCTCCTGCTTAGTTGTAAGAAGGTTTTACCATTCGGCTATAGTGGCAGACACATGTTATGTATACGGATTTGGGTTATGATATGGATTCGTGGATTATGACATTGGAATTTAAAAGGAGGAGAATTCCTTTTTAGTAGCCATCATCTTTATCATCTTCGTCTTCTTTTCTCCATCATGCTTAAGCTCTCATCTCCAATGGCAACTTGAGTGTTAGTGAGAGAATGAAAAAATTAGAGAGTACCCATTATTCCAAGGCCCTCCATGAACAACTAGCAAGTCCCCTTATGGAGTTTCTCCACCCGATGATGGAGATGGAGCTACGGACACCTCACCTTCACCGCGGATTATCTACGGTGAGACGGTCAGCTTGAGGAAGCACCCGGGCAATTTTCCAAAAACCTGAGATACGTGATACATTTTTATATCGATTTGTAATTAGATAAATATAAATATATATTAAGATATACATATAAATATATAATAATATAAATAAATAATGACATTATGTTAGATATTCAATGCGTTTGAAATTCAAGAGCCTTAATTTTCGAGAGAAAAAGAAGAGGTGTCGACTTGAACGGGTTGGGGAGACATTTACAAGTCCGAGTGAATCCGAAAGAATATGAGTGTTTCCGAGAGTTTCAGACTCCGATCCACGATCGGAGACGATTCATGAGGCATTTGCAAGTATCCATGCTTCATAGGTCGCATGGGCCACCAATATTAGTTCTCATGAATGTCTACCGACATCCTCTCTACTCCCCAATATATATGAGCAAAATATGCTACCGGTTAACATGATGTCGTAGAATATTTGAGCTGAAAAATGTTCATTGGTGATGAGAATTTCTATATGCTTGATTTCTTATTTGCAGACACAGAACCTTAGAATGAATGAGAAAGGACTGAAAAGCAATATTTCAAGTTTTTCTATTCAAAGATCCTATTTGACAAGCACTCTGGCATAATCTAAGCATGTTCGGATACCGCTTGAACTGTTCCAACAATTGTCTGGATGGGCATTTGCTGCGTTATTCATAGATGCATAGTGATGCCTGTTTGTATTAAGAAGGGTTGTTCTTATCATTTCATATAATTAAAAAACAGAAAGGTAATGATTTTCGAAAGAGAGCACATAGGTTATGCTTACTAGAAAGCCAGTGGTTATGCCAACTATGCAACCAATGTTCGATATATAACTACCATTTCTTTCTATTCTACGAATTTATCTTGTACTCATGAATCATTCAGTACATTGAGTCTCATGTATCCCGTGTCAATGCTCGGTATATTTTTAGAGCATCTTTCAAAGTATATTGTATGTTCTATCTGACTTGTTTTCGGTGTCTTCATATCATGAAGCCATAAATTCGCAACTGACACATATGATGGGAAAAGGATTTAATAATGAATACTGATGATTTTGATATTTTCTTATCTCTTCACGTTTATTTTCGCAGATGGAACCGAGAATAACCTTGACGAGTACATGCGAATGAGCGTGGCCGATATTGTTTCAGGTGTTGAGGCCGCGATTAAGAGTGTATACTCCAACAGATATGGCGTCGTGATTAGTGAAGCAATGCTGGAAAGTTTCTTCTCGCAGATTTACCAACGATAGCAAGAGGAGGTATATTGTTTTTTTGGATAGGAAGAAACGGAGTTGATATTCATTTGTAGCCCTGCTTTTCTTCGAAAAGAATCGGTATTCATATTTCTTTGAAACTTTGGCGCGCATTGTTTCATAAGCTAAGCCTTTTATTTGATTCTGAGCAGGTACGAAGGTTCGGTTTTCAAAAAACACCCATACCGAAGGAAGCAATGCTGAACCTCGCAGTTGAGGCAGTTAGTAATGCTAATCAAACAATTAGTATGGATTATTACTGCTCAAAGATTGAGGACAAAAACTTAGAAAGTAATGCTGAGGCTTGAACTCAATTTTATCCGAAAATGATTTTTGGGCTATTTATATGTCTAGATTCAAAATGTTGCCCCACAATTTAATTGAGTTGGGAGTTGAGTTCGACAATTACTGTGTGTGTGTGTGTGTATAGTAAAGATTTGAAAAGAAGGAGTTGATGTTGCTCTTGAATTTTTGTCTAAAATCAAGGAGTAGAATATTTAACTTCTAACAAGATCCAACGGGGTTCGCGTTTTTAAAAACGCGAACCCGTCCTATAGGATTTGTTATATATATATATTGAAAAATAGCTATTTCCAGTAAAAATAATTTTATTTTTTAATTTTGGGATGCTGAAATTGTATGATATAAATGCTCAGATGAGGAACATCATCTGCTGATAGCTATGAATATTTTCATTTGTTATGAGTGTTGAGGCTCCAAAGGATATTGTATTTAGACAGGCTTTTCTAATTATTTGTCATCCACCGAAAATATCAGTACAAAAAAGATCCAGACCTGTTGGATGTTGTAAACTTCTTCTCAACCCTCAACAAAATTTTCATAATTGTTAGAACATTTTCCGAAATCGTAATATTCTTATAGCATTTTATTCGCCAACATCAGTGTCTATAAAGGTCATGCATAGATCCTTAACTACCATGTTTCTCACATTAGAACCGGGTTTATAAAAAAAGGTAAATCAAACTAAAATACCCTTAACAATCATGTTTTTTCACTAAAATACCTTAAAAGCTTTTTTAACTTGCTGTATTTTAGTGAACAAAAATCTTTGAAAACCATAGTTTATGGTATTTTACTGCAGTAATAATATAAGGTATGTTAGTGAAAATCCATGATGCTCAAAGAACATTTTAGTGTTAATTCACCCACAAAAAAGAAAGTCCTTGAATCCTTACATGTGTTGATAGCAATTACGATTTACAAAAGTTTCTTTTCCCTGCAAGCATAATGACTCTACCTACGTGTGAAAGAATCAAAACGGAGGTCAAGTTGATCTGCCAAAAACTTGGAACCGTCGTAGTATCTTGAAACGTTTTCCTCTCTGTGTTGAAGTTTCGAAAATTGATACTCGGACTGCAACCAACATTCAACAGGGAAAAAAATGTATTCATCTGTATCTAAAGTTGATACACTAACGTCCTTTCAAATATAGGAACCAAATATTGTCTTAAGAAACAATATTATAGATTCAATTTCAGGCTGATCTAATATAACCTTATTTTCTTTTGTCCTAATACTCGATTACTTAGGGAAACAACGTACCTAAATTAGAGTAACTCACTTCCATTTCATGACCAATGAATGCATTACAAGGACATCAAAAATTTTGCTCTTAAGAGAGTTCAATCGAGTAAAGGTTTAGACCTTGAAGCGATTTCTGGAGGCATCAGTGGAAATCTTATGATCAAACGCTCAATGCACAAAGTATATAAAAGGTCTGAGTCAACAAACTAGTCTCGAGTAAAGTTATATAATAGGCTAGAACGCATACCTCACAGCTCGGAGAAAACACAGCGTATAGAGGAGGCTCAGATACCTGGCTTGGTAAGTGAATCCAGCCATAAAGAAAATCATGTTCCCACTACGATAGGGCCATGACTTATTAGAGCCCTATATGCTGCATTGGCTTCATAATGGTAAGCAATCAATATCATCAATTCAAAGGGCCCATGTCATGCCCAATGTGATGCATTGGCTTCATATTTGTAAGCAATCAATATCATCAATTCAGAGGGTCCATTTCATGCATTTCTCGCATTTTAGGAGACATTTGATTCGTCATTCCAGTTGCAAGGCATGTTCCCGGAGAAAAAAAATAAACCAAAAGTAGCTTTTGCATATAAAGTTGTCAAATGGTTATTAGTTGGTTAATATAAGAATATTGATATCACTTTAAACCAAACTCTGCTGCAACTTCATAACAAAGTTGCCCTAATGCAGCACTTTTTATGCAGGAAGATACCTTGGACAAGATATATAAAAATACAACAATAAAATAAAGAAACCTACTAGTGATGCGAAGACTTACAGGACAATAATTCCCAAAATTTACGACTGGACAACTTCAATCCCTTCCGAGATTTTGCTCATTATTTTCTGAGATCTACAAGGTGCAAGAAGCATCAGGATAAATAAGAATGTATATCTATGTATTTCTGAAATACTCATTAGCCGAAAGGGTAGATATAGACAAGTGATCGTGAAGAAAACGAGTCTTAAAAAAGTGAAGCTTTATACAGATGGTATACACTAGTATTTGACTGAGCAATTAGCCACGCGGTGATTAAATTTTAATGCTGAGTTCCTGGAGAAGTTAGAAAACTTATAATAATAATACAGACCTACAGAAATACTAATGTGATGATGAGAGCAAGCAACAACACAAATGTAACGCAAACAAAGTAAACCAAAATGAAATGTGTATATGATTAGTGAACAGAGGTAATAAATGATTAATGAACAATGTATCATGAAAATGCAATGATAATTTAACTAATGATAACTAATATAAATATATAAATATAAATAAAGAATATATGTATAAAAGGATATGTCTTGAAATCCCTTTCACAGTAGACCATGGGCATACAAGTCTTTTAGAATAAAATGAAGCTGTAAACAAATTGCCAGTAGAAACTAGTTTTTGACTGACCAATTAGATGCCAGTGATCTCTCGTTACATTTAAATGCCGATTTCCTGGGAAATCTGGAGACTTTCTGATGATTCTGTATAGACCTACAGGCTACTATGGGATGATGAGATGAGATAGATACACGGATACAATGCTAATGAATTATCTAAAACTAAAGGGGAAAAAATTAAATCTAAGATGAAAATCCAATATGGGTGCATGGCACAAGAATATAAACGATGGATGTACATTATACTATTTGTCAAGCCTTCTCAAGTGACTAGTAATAACTACTGCTAATAATATTACATTCCGTATTTCTCTTGAGCTCAACCATGACAGTTTTCAAAATTCAAGGTCGGCCAACTAATATGTTCTAAACAATCCTCTCATTATCATCCTAACTGGAATAATTTTCATTTTATTCTCACTCTCATATGCATCACAAGGATCAGGACAAAGGGATCTATTTAATTGGCATTTCTTTTACAAGACTTAGATTACAGTACAAGAGGAAGAATTGATCCATACAAATATGGCCTTCAAAACATATATAGTAACAAAATTCATATGATCCTTGGTTATTGAACAAAGCCACTTTAAGCATGTAAACCATCCATTATGTGTGTGACATCATATAAACCATATAAACGACTTCTTAAACATGTCCTTTATTTTACTATTCTCCTTCAATACACTACAAGGATTCAATTGTTTTATTGCCCAATCATTTTGTTGGATACACATTGCACAAATTAATATACACTTGTTCACTTATTTTTAATTTTGAATGATGCCTATGGTCAAATAAGCTATCATGAGTCACAGTTAATGGCTTATACAAATTAGAATAAATTTCATGAGCAATACACTTCAACCTACTCTATGATGAAATCAAGAGTACCAAGGATTAAGCCCATTTATGCATATATATTCATATAAATGTATGGAAAGTTACTAGAAATTTACGTTTTTGTCAAGTCATCAAAATCAATCTCAGTTAAATTGTGGTTCTCGAGAACTTGACAATAAACATTGTTTCAATTGGCCTTTTCCGTGCCGTGTCATGTTCTTTTCTAAACTATCAACATGTCTCAGAGTGTCTGTTTCGTTGTGTACATGTCAAATGTTCTTAAATTATAGCATGCTTACACACATGAAGAATAAGGAAATTAAATCATCAAACATGGTTCTAAGTAAGCATAAAGGTGAATTTGTATAAGATAACATACCGGTTATAATGTTACAGTTAACTCATCCATACATAAGAGAGCAAAACATCCATCATTTTCAGTCTGTAAGGCTCCAGCGGTATAGATCTGAAAAATAGAAAAAGAAGACAAATGGTTTCAAAAGTAAAGAGCTAGACATGTGAACTTCGAAATCATACTCTTAACGTCTTTGAGGTTGCGAGGTCTAGCAGCTTTGAATATAGCCATATGTACCCGAATAAAAATCGGATAAGGTAAAGATTGAGCTGGCGGGGGACTTTATGAACAAATCATCGTGAAAGAGTACTCAGGATCTAAACATATGAACAAATCAGAAGGTTGAAGATCGGTTGAAGAAAGATTGTGATGCAAATTCAGCTTCTGAGTGTTAAATGCAATATATGATGTCAAACATGTAGGACATAAAGCAATGTTAGCAGTAATTCAAGCAGGGCTCTTATACAAGTAGAATATAGTAAAGCATTCATACTTGATAAATGCTCGGACTAAAGAATAACGCAATTTTCCATTCATAACAGACACACCATGACACAAAGAGACCAAAAAAAAGGTACTCGAGTGGGCTGTGTCTGTGTATTCATTCTAATCAAATACCGTGTCTGATAATGAGCTAATGAAACCATTCTCGACAAATAATACAATCCCTACCCTCTACATCAATGATGCTTACCTAATCAAACAATTCTCGAGTTAACTCTCACGAACAACGTGTTGAATCAACCAAAAAAAACATGAATAACAATACAACAACAAACCGGATACGCTTTTGATCATCTAACCGACATCAAATGGCATGTCTTGCTTCTCTCCCATCCAAATCCTGAAGCTTATCGACCAATATCACCGACGGTTAAAACCGATTCCCTTTTACACTTTGATTCCTCTGCAATCTCTCCGTGCCACCCCTATCACTATAGTCACTCGTAACCCGCATGCTCCTCGCTCTTCTAACGACAGAACCCCGCCCGTCACAAAACTCAACAATCTCTCCATCAGGCCGAGCCAACAGCTCCATTAGATTTCTGGCTCCCCTCGTCTTCGTATCTGCATCCAAGGATGCCTTCTTCTTCACCGGCAAAGGCGGTATTTTTACAGAATCCGGGACCTCGTCCACCAATTTCACCTTCGTAAGGGTCCCCTCGGTCGCCACCATCGAGCACGGCCCGTTCCAGGACCTCATCGAAGTATTCAAACCCTTGCACATCACTGTCAGCTGCGCCACCACCTCCTCCATCGCCGGCCTCTTCATGTCGCCATACCTGACGCAGCTGGCAGCAAGCAGCGTCAGCTGTCTCCGGATCCTCGAGTCCTTCGGCGGAGCTATCCTCGGGTCGAAGACGGCCCCCACCTTCCCCTTCCTCAACAGTGGCACGGCCCATTCCACCACCGAAGGCGGGGACTGCGCCACGTCGATCGCCTTCCTCCCACTCATGATCTCCAGCAACAGGATCCCGAAACTGAACACATCCGTTTTCGTGCTCAGATTGTCAGGCGTCACATAGCTAGGATCAAGGTACCCGAAAGTCCCCGCCGGCGGCGTGGCGGAGGCGGCTGCGGAGGCGCCGTCGCCATCGCCAAGCCGAATCGCGAGACCAAAATCGCCGAGCCTGGCGTTGAAGTTCCGATCGATCAGGATGTTAGCCGACTTCACATCACGATGGATCAGTGGAGGGGAAGCGGAATGCAGGGCGAGGAGGGCCTTCGCGGTCTGGAGAGCCAAGCGGAGGCGCCTGGGCCAATTAGGAGGGCGAGGGCTCGTGTGGAGGAGGTCGTAGAGGGTGCCGTTGGGCATGAACTCGATGACGAGGACTCGCCTCGAGAAGGAAGAGGATGAGCGAGCAAAGCCTATAAGATTGACGAAGCGAGGGTTGTGGATCTTGGAGAGGATCTCGATCTCGTTCTCGACCTCGCCGCGGGGGGAGGAGGAGGAGGAGGAGGAGGAGGGGAGAGGGGGAGGGCGAGGGGAGGGGCGCTTGACGGCGACGACGTGGCGGTGTGGGTGGAGGAGGACGGCCTTGAAGACGGATCCGTGGCTGCCGCGGCCGAGGAGGGAGGAGTCGGAGAAGTTGGCGGTGGCCGCCTCCAGCTCGGCGTAGGTGAAGTGCTTGATTTGGCGCTGTTGTTGGCGGTGGCGATCTTTATCATCATCATTATCATTTTTTTGTTCATTGGAATCATGATATGTTGAAGAAGATGGAGAGGAGCTTGAGTTGGATCGTCGCCTCGGAGTTTGGGAATAGGCGATGGAGGAGATGGAGCGGCAAGTGGAAATGGAGGACTGGGCGCGGCATGAGAGATAGCCCATCAATTTAATTTGAGAAGAAGAAGAAGAAGAAATTTTAGGAGGGGAATTTTGAAGAGGAGAATCCCCAAATTAATGGCGTGTGTGCGTGTCTCTCTCTAACAGTTGAAGAGCAAGAAGAAGAGGAGGAGGATTTAAAAAATTTATTTTACTTGGTTTGTTTTTATATATACAGCCCTAAACTTATTTAATTTCTAAATAACGGCCCCCATATCTTCCCCTTTGTCTAAAAAGGACCTTCTACATAATTTGCTTAACTAGGATGATCTATACTCAGCCCTTCCTCACTTTTAATATATTTGGTATTTCAGCTGAAAAAATAATAGTTTATTGTTCATGAAGGCGGCTCAAAATGACTCAAGAAAAGAAACATGAGAATTATGCTCACGATTGTATGTGAGTGTTTTTCTTATAGATGTTTGAAAGATAAGGTTATTGGACTTTGAAAAGAAATGGAAAAATGATGTTTTGATGGAGGAAGAAATGAGAATAAAATAGTTTATTTTAAGGAAATTGAATCGGATCCATTTTAGATAACTAAAAAGGATATTGAGGTTTTATTTAGAAATATAAAGTTTTGAGGGTATTATTTGGAAATATAAAAAATTTAAGCATGGAAGATAGAGAAAACCTTTTTACCCCTGAATAAGCTCCGTGATATATTTGGTATTTGGAGAACACTTTCACAAACTTCTTATTTTTCAATACAACCTTTATAAAGCGAATTGCAGCAAAGGTATATAAATGAGAAATGAGAGGTGGGGGGAGAGAAAGGTGATGGCTTAATGAATGTATCTTGATTTTACAACCTTTTCACCGTTGAATTAGTGGGTTCAAAATTAACTGTTTACCGACAATAGAATTTTTTACATTGCTAATTCAACGGTGAAAAAGTTGTGGAATCATATGAAATTTGATGTACGCACATCTTAGATGATAACGATGATGATGATGGATGCCGATCGTCGGAAAAAATGGTGGAGGACGTATTTTTTCTACGCCATAGGAGGTCCTCCTATGGCGTAGAAAAAATATGTCCACCATTTTTTCCGACGATCGGCATCCATCATCATCATCGTTATCATCTAAGATGTGCGTACACCAAATTTCATGTGATTCCACAATATTTTCGCCGTTGATTTAGTGGGTTCAAAATTAACGGTTTACCGAAAATAGAACTTTTTACATTACTTAATCAGCGGTGAAAATGTTGTAGAATCACATGAAATTTGGCATACCCACATCTTAGATGATAATGATGAAGATGATGGATTCCGATTGTCGGAAAACACGACGGAGGATGTACTTTTTCTACGCATATGGCCTCTTTCCTCCATTATTCAGAATAATGGAGGAAACAGGCCATAAGAGGGAATTTCCTCCTATGGCGTCGAAAAAATACAATCCCACCATTTTTTTCCGACGATCGGCTCCCATCATCATCATCGTTATCATCTAAGATATGCATACACCAAATTTCATGTGATTCCTACATTTTTTCACCATTGATTTAGTTGGTGCAAAATTAATGGTTTACCGACAACAGGACATTTTGCACCAACTAAATGAGAAAATGATATAATCACATGAAATTTGGTGTACCCAAATCTTAGATGATAAAGATAAAAATGATGCATGTCGATCGTTGAAAAAAATCATGGAGCTTGTATTTTTCCGATGCCAAAGAAGAAAATTCCCTCCTACGGCACCTTCCCTTCATTAATTATATATATATAAATTCCCTCCTACGGCACCTTCCCTTCATTAATTTTATATATATATATATATATATATATATATATATATATGAGAATAATGGAAGAAAGAGAGCATGGGAGGGAATTTACTCCTATAGCGTCGAAAAGACACACCTTTTATCGTGTTTTCCGACGATCGGAATGCATTATTTTCATCTTTATCATCTAAGGTGCGGGTACACCAAATTTCATGTGATTTTACAACTTTTTCACCGTTGATTTAACAATGTAAAAAGTTCTATTGTCGGTAAACCGTTAATTTTGAACCCACTAATTCAACGGTGAAAAGTTGTAGAATCACATGAAATTTGATGTACCCATATCTTTATCATCTAAGGACGTACTTTTTCGACGCCGTAGGAGGAAATTCTCTATGGCATCTTTCCTCCAATATTCCATATATATATATATATATATATATATATAAAAGGTAATGCAACTGAGTCAACAGTACATGATAACTAACAAGCATCGTCCGATAGTGTTTGGTTCTTTGCTTGTTAATTTGAGGATTCTTGTTTTCTTTTATTTGACAGCTTGTGCTTTCCTTTCTTTTTGAATATTTTTTTCTAAACAAATATTTACTTTGATAAGAAATTGTTTATTACTTATTTTTCGATTACTAGCACAAATCCTAGAGGTTTTGCATTCTGAAGCTCATTGGAGATTTTTTCCTCTTTAACAAGGGTACTAGAAAAGTATCTATTTGTTTCATACATTTTGAGGCATTTTGAATTTTAAAACCATTCGAATAGTTCCTTTCGGAAAATAACAATAGTCAAGAATTACACATGAGAAATATAGATGAGAACTCATCATTTGGTTTAGGGTAAATTCTCAAAAAGCCCCCGGCTAGCTATGGAGTTGTAATTTTCGAAATTATTGAGAAAGGCCTACTGTTCAAAATCTTTGTGAAAAACTCATAGGCTGTATTTCATTTAGTCCTTATATTCATGTTCTGGCCAAAATTATAACAAGCTTAAGCTTGATTTTTTGATCTCAGGCGCACATTAAATGCGAACGCCAGAAATTTTCTGGTGCACATTAAATGCAAGCGCAAGAGATCTCCAAAAGAGAGAATTTTCTTTTATATATAGGAAATTAATTTCTCATGTCTTTCTAAACAGAAAGATACCAATCTTGTTAACAAGAAATCGATCATATAATTTCTTAAACAAACGAAAATATAAAATGGGTTAATAAAGACCCTTGGATATATAATCCAATGGTGCTTAAGCACCTGAGCTGATATCAATAATATGTAATTAGCTCTTTTCACATCTTTCTAAACAAATAAATCAATCATGTATTTTTCTAAACAAAGAAAATACCAATTGGGTTAATAAAGACCCTTGGATCAAAATCCAACGATGCTTAAGCATCCAGGCTGATCTTAAGATCAATTAGAAAAACTAAATAATAGATTTTCTCTACTTACCCAACAAATTCATACCCCTATATAAAGAACCCATGAAATCAATTCTAAAAGAAAAGGCCGACCCCCCTAAACTTGAGATCAAGAAAAAACTTAAGCTTTCTTTGTTCTCTGTAAACTACTTCTTCCTCCTTTCATAAACCGAGATAAGATAGGGGATTAATTTTCATGATAGAAGGCTTAAACCTCATTAATAAGAAGGTTAACCTTTATGTACAGAACTTAAGTTCTTCTCGGATCTGAAGATCCTTAGATCAAAACTTCTCTGAAAAAAGAGACATTTTAATCTTAAGATCTAGGCTTTAGGGAAAACTTAAATTTTTCATGACAAAGATGATGGTGGTGGATAAATCCCTAATGATATGAAAACCAATCATAAAATGATGACGATGGAAATGATGATGAAGTTTATATTTCAATCAATTTCTACAATACCCATGAGATATAAAGAGACTCAAAATCTCAAAGTTGAGATCTTGATGTTGTTAATGGTACATATAAACCATTAACAGAAGTTTAAGCTTCTCTGAGTTAAGTTTCAAAAAAAATAAAAAGAGATTAATCTCTAAGGGCCATGCGCTAGAGGCATATGAGCTGATGGCCATGCATCACAGTGCTAAGCGCCAATGATTGATGCGCCGTAAAACCAAATACACCAAAGAACTGAATCAGTAGACTTAATCTACGTGGCATGCGCCACAATCCATGGACGTCAATATTTAATGCGTCAAAGACTAAAAAGTCAAAGGCATGAGCTAATTCCCATCGTACACGTGGCATACGCCAGATACGCCGACGATTTAATGTGCCATAGACCCATATACCTTTGTATGTGCGCCAATAGTAAAATGACACGTGGCATGTGCCGGAGCTTCTGGGCGTCAGTATTAATGCTCCAGAGCAAATTCTTAGTCCAAATCGACTAAATATTATAAAGTTTAAGTTTCTATAATATTCCTCGAGCCCATATGCTCATATATTTTAAGTTGATCTTGATCTAAAACAAAATTAACGGTCCTTAAATATATTTTCGAAGTCGATTTTAGTCACATATACGACTAATAGTCCTTACACATATACTCTGAACTGGTGGAACATATGACCTGGGTTCAACCCAAATATGAGATTTACGGATTTGGACTAATCCGCGCCCTATGGGCGACGACATATATTAGTCTCCGTATACAATCCAAGGACAACCCTAAAATAAACAAAATATTACACGACTCGAAATGATAGACACGGAGAAGGTGAAAGTTGTCATAATGTAGTGATAACGTAATTAACCGCAGGGGCTTGTGCCTGTAGGAAAAAAACGTCCCTATAATCAAAACCCCCTCATATATGAGGGGGAATCTGATAAGTCTGCTACAACGGTCGTATCTATCTAAACCTCCGATATACAGTGACATAAATCAACTTGGTATTTTCGAAGAGGTGGATGGATATGTTCCATATAGTATATGCCCCAGATTCAGGCTTGACACGCTCCCCGCGCCTCGGTTCGGTTTCCAGTAGTAAACATATTCTGGCATGCCCGGTGGGACCTTTTTATCTTTCCACTCCACACTTCGTGTGTCGTGTTTTTCGCGAACATAATCGCGGTATATATGTTTATGTTGCCCTTGGATGTTTGGGTTATTAAAACTAGAGTTTCACTTCTGTGGAGATCAATAGCCTCACCCAGCAACTCCAACCGCAATGCTAGCTCCAACACCATTCCAGCCGGAGTAACTTGGTCAGAGCAGGCATAGCCCCTGTACTCTGCATTCCGATGGCACGGGTAGCACAACAAATTAATGGGCTTTTCTTTGAAGCGATGCTTCTACCTCCCTCTCTTGGCATCCCAGCGCCAAAAGAGAAGACGTCGAAGAAGTCGGTCTTTGATAGGTTGACAACTGCTGATGCTGATAAGCCTGCTCAATCTGAAGGTTCGGTCTTCCAGAGACTGAAATCCGACTCTGCAGGTTCCTCTAAAAAGTCTGCGATCTAAAGAAGTCAGTCTTTAAACGGCTGGCATTCGCAGCTCCTGATATGACCGAGGCCTCGAAGGATGATGCTCCTCCCAAGTAGTCTGTCTTCCACTGACACTTCAAGATGCTGTTGCTTGCATGCCCAGACAATCAGTTTTCAAGCGAATGTTGCCTGCCGAAGCTGCATATAAACGCAGGGGGAAGGATAATCCAATCGCAAAAGAACATATGGGGCAGATCCATGAAGCTCCCACGACTGAAGAAGCACCGACCCCTATTACTAAAGGTGCTCGACATCAATACCGGCGCCGAATGAGGCAGGCCAGTGGCAGCTCCCCATCTGGTTTAACTCTACCCGCTCCGATAATCCGATCTGATGTTCCAACTAGAAATAGCTTTGAACCATTGAAGATGGTTAAACCCAATTCGCCCACTAATATATTGAAGAAGTCGCCACCTCCTGTGGAAATGCATGATGAGTCGAAAGCGGTACGACTTTCCTCAACCATCCACAAAGTTTAGAAATAAGTCCAGAACTCTATCATTGATAACATCTATTCTCGCCGGCCAAAGAAGCTCAAAGGTCGACAAGATAATAACAGATCCCCTCCCAAATACAAGGAGGCTCATTCTCAGAAGGTTCTTTGCTATGATGGTTCCTTCAAAAACAGCTTCTCATAAAAGAGTGAGGCCTGATAAAGTCCTGGTGCCTGAGGCAAATTCCAAAAGCCGACACTCCAAACGTCCCAAGTCTGGAGGCATGATAGTTCATACAGTATATATAATGAACTCCAAAGACGAGAGTCCTGCCTTCGTTTCTCATAGACCAATCACTCGGTCTATAATGAAGAATCAGTAGAAGCTCTAAGAGATAATAGCTCAAGCGGCGGAACTCATGAGTCCACAACCCAATACAAATTCAGACAGCATTCTCGAAGAAAAAACGGGGCAGGAGTCTGATATCGACTACCTAAGACATGTCCTTGAAAAGAAGGATGAGAAAGCTGCGGAAATGAACGCTATGATGACAAGATATCCCTCATATTCCAAAGCATGGTCCGGATGATAGCTCAACCGAAACCACCGGGAGATGAACCGCTGGTAGTTATTATCGATGACAAAGGAGACATGTTGAATCCTCTATAAGCCCCATCAGCGACGAGTGAGGAGACGATCTCCAAAGCAAAGATGGACGAATATATCGCCCAGCAATTTAAAGCTCTTTAGGCCAGCGAAGCGGTAGACAAGCTGATTAAGACCGGTCGATCGTACCCTGCATGGTATGATCAGAGGCAATATCCTCCGGGATATACGGTCCCAACGTTCCAAGTATACAAAGGGACCAGCAATCTTCGTCAACATATCACTCAATTCAGATCTAGGTACGATAACACCAGAGGAGATGATGTATTTCTTCTCCGTCAATTCGTTAGCAGTCTATCAGAAACTGCTTTCGAGTGGTATTTGGAACTTCCTAATGACTCCGTTAAGACTTTTGATGAAATGGAAATGCTTTTCTGCCAAAGATTCGCTAGTGCGAGTGAACGCATCTATGACGGCATTGGTCATTGAAAGAATCAAGGCCAAATGATATATGGGTTCAATATGCTATCCGATGGCGAAACCTGTGGTCAAAATGCGAACAGCGTATCAGCGAAGCTCCAGCTGTCAGAATGTTCGTGGCAACCATCGATTGGCACTCACAAGCATATCCGTTCATGACCTTCTTCAAGCCTACTACCTTCCAGGAGATTATTGATAAGCTAGCTCGGCTGGATTCAATGAGTCAAGGTCCTTCCTTTTCGGGCGGAGACTCACGAAACTATAAAGGGAAAGGAAATGTGGTGTTTGTCGCCAATGCAGAGCAGCCCCAAAACATCCGGTCACCAAAATGTTAATCGTACATGGCCGACTCTCGAGGAAAGGATGAGGCGCGAATATTCGTTCCCTCACGATAAAACAAAGAAGCTGTTCAAGCTCGCCACGAAGAATAGCATGCTGACGTATCCCGAGCCACGGTGACCAGCCTAAGCTAATGAGGTCAACAATCCCAATTACTGTCCCTACCATCGGGTGGTAATCCATCCGATCGAAGACTGTTATGTCTTCAAGAACTGGGTCGAGAATCAGTATAAACAGGGTAAATTCATGCTATCGGATAAATGGATGGTGAACCCGCCCCAAAAGCATAGCCCTAAGGGGGATAATACGCATGTGCATCGTGTTCATTTGTAGAAGAAACCTTGTGGGAGATGGTGCTTTCCTCCAAAACAAAGAAGATATTAAGAGATCTCCGAGCATGTTCGGCAATCAGGTGGAAAAGCCCGCTTGAACCTGAAATCATAGAAGGGATGCTGAAGCTATGTCCCCCTCGAAGATTACTAATAAAGGGAAAAGCCCCAAAGTTAAGCAGCCTAAGAAAAAGAAAAAGAAAACAAAAAAGCCCGTGCAACCTGCTGAGTATGTAGACAGCTATACGGAGATATAAAAGTATATAGATGCGCTAGAGGAATATAACCAGAAGGTGCGTTCACCATTCACTCTCGAGGAATTTCTTCAACATATCCTTGAGAATAGCAAAGAGGATGAAGATGTCGACTCAGAGGGAGAAGAGGAGGAAATAGAAGAATGTGTGGAAAGTTTCCGCATGGTCTTTCACTCCTCCATATATGACGAAGATGCGTCAGCTGCGTTCGAAAGTGATTCAGACGAACATGGGACATAATCAATGCCAGAAGCTCCAAGTTCGCCACAAGAAGACCCAATTAAGAACCTCCTAAGATAAGCCTTTCAAAAAAGCAGGGAAAATCAAAAACGTGAACTGACTATATATGAGAAGGCCAGGCAGTAGCGTCTAAATAGACAAGCCGCGGAAGAGGAGAATTATGTAACTCTCCAACCAAAGCAAGATATACTGCCGAAGAAGAAAAGCAAAGTTAAGACCAAGAAGCACTTCACTAAGGTCTTATCGAAAAGGATGAAGCTACCACCCGTGAAGATGTATATCCAGGGGTTGTAGACTTTGAAGGTGGAGAAGAGCACTCAATATATTGTCTCTACTACTGGAGAGTCTGTCACCCCATCGATGAATGTAGAGCATTCAGGAAATGGTGGCAAAAGTATATCTCCCACCAAAGGCATTTAAAAAGGGAAAATTGGAAGGCCAAGACTCACCCACTCCCATATGATAGTTCCAAAACAAACAGCTAGACAAGGTCAGTGACCGAGAGCTGTTGTATGACCAAGGCTCAGTCTTCAGAAGAAGGGAGTTTAATAATACCATCTTTTGGAAGTGACTCGAAAGATGAAATCTCGTCAACCTCCCCTATATAAGCTCCTCATCAGGAGAAGAAGAAAAGATAAAAGGTTGCGGTAATATCCGTCTGTGAAACCGCACCCTTCTCGAGAAAAACCTTGGACCTGCAAATAAGGATCTAAAGAATCAAGATAAAGGTAAAGAGAAGATTCCTGAAGAGATTGTTCTAGATGAAGAGGTGGCTAAAGATCTTGCCTCCAAAGACCCGCCCAAGAAGAATAAGGTAGACTGCAATGTGTTAACCCATCTGAAGAAGCTACTTTCTCACTTGAGTATATATGATACTCTACTTCTGTTGAAGGAACTGTGGGAATCTTTAATCAAAGCCCTTGAAGAACCCGATCAATTCTAAGCTTTCTTTGCCGAGGAAGCAATGAAAGATAAACTAGCAGAAGTATACACGGCCGATATCACCTTCAGTGAAGAAGATCTTCTCTTGGGAACATTCGAGCATAATCGACCGCTCTATATAGCTAGGTACTGTGATGATAAGAGGCTAAATAAGATCCTCATCGATAACGGCTCTTCGGTTAACCTTTTGAATGTAAAGTTGCTCAAGCAGCTGTCTATGGATGTTCGATATCTCGGCCGTGAAAAGAACACCATCTCTGGATTTGACTCGTGGTCTTCAAAAACGCTTGGGTCCATAGTATTGACACTGCGCTTCAGACAGCTCATCACAGACGTAAAGTTTCGTGTTAATGAAGGCAAGACGTGCTATAGAACTTTACTCGGTGAACCTTGGCTATACGAGCATGGCTCATCCCTTCTACAAAATATCAATGTATGAAGTATTTTAAGGATGACAAAGATCAGACCATCACAGGAGAGCTCAACCTCTTCTCCGTAAATGAAGTACGGAATATGAAGATGCCAAGTACTTCCTATCGAACTTCGAAAATACTGAGAGGTGCGGCAAGTCGAAGAACAAATAAGTACAGGTGGCCACCATCCTAATATTTGGAAGCGGTTCTGAAGAAGAAGAAGAAGAAGAGATAGTGATCACGGGTCAACCTCTGAGGGAAACCAATAAACATAGCTCATCAACCTCCATTCTAGTTTTCGGCAGTGACTCGGAAGAAGAAGCTGATGCAGTGTTCTTTATCTATCCACAGGTGAAGATTCCCGATGAAACAGACCGAGCTCTACATATTACCATGGTTCCGTCTTGCCACTATAAAGAACTTGATGCACTCAGCACCTACAGCATGCAGGAGTTAGTCACTTTTCATGTGCCTCCTAGATATAGAGGTAAGAAGGCGATTCTCTTCTACAAATTAAAAGAGACCAAAGTGGAAAGAGATGCCTGATATGGATTTGATCTGAATCTCAAAAAGTTGCAGCCCATCCGCATGCCGAGATACTTCACGAAAGGATTAAAGGAATTCTTGAAGCATAAGGGAATACCGTTCGAACAAACTGTCCATCAGGCTCAATATTATAGGAGGATCTGGGAAGTGCCCGGGACTCACTAAATCAAGCCGAACGGAAAGATGGATACTACTGGCTTGGGATATGTATGACCCAAGAAGCGGTAGCGAACACATAGCTGCTATTCCTTAAGCGAAGGAGAAGACACTTGGCTGGTAGATAACGTGACCAAGCAAGAGAGAGATACCCCGCAAAGTGCTTCAACCCAACCATCAGAAGAGCCGATTGAGACGCTGATGAAAGAAGCGGTTTAGAAAGTCGATGAGCTCAAAGAAGGTATAATGGCCCTATATGAAAAGGTCATGTGGCTGCCCTTAACCGAGCAATATAATGGAGTAAGGAGTTATGTTAGTCCGGCTCCGCAACAGCTGCTTCTGCATTCTTTTATAAAATAGAAGATTCAAAGTAGCGATAATGAAAATAGGACATCCATGTCCAACCCTCAACCAAGAAAAGATGATCTTAGAAAACCACGTCAGCAAGAGAAGTGCCGCCCAAGCCTATCCCTTATACAGAAGATGGGACGGGGATATTCTTTTCCCCGTGACAAGATAAGAAAGATATTCTCCCTCGTCATGAAGCACCAAATGCTAAGACTGCCTAAGTTTAAGCGGCCCCATCAAGAAAATGTCTCTAATCATCCGGATTACTTTACCATCGGATCATCAACCATTCGATCGAGGATTGCTTCGTTTTCAAGAATTGGGTGGAAGAGAAATATAATCAAGGAAGGTTCACGCTAAGTGACAGCTAGAGAGTGGAGCCTCCACGAAAGCATATACCAATGCGAGACTACTCTACCAAATCAAAACGCGACCAGCCCAAGAAACGAAAGCTCACCTACGTATGCCATATGATAAGACTTTCTAATGAAAAAGAAGATGAAGAAATATCTGAGCTTTCTAAGTGCTTTAAAAACGAAGATGAAGAAATCTCAGAATTGCCACGTACGCCGAAAGAGTTGGAAGATGGAATCCACGCTACGACAGATGAGTTGAAGAAGATCAATTTGGGAACGGAAGATAATCCGAGACCAATATTCGTCAGTGAGCTGTTGTTTGATGAACAGGTAGCCGACTTAAAAGACATGCTCATGGAATATAGAGATTGCTTCGCCTCAAATTACTCCGAGATGCCGGGTCTTGATCCAGATATAGCAGTTCACAAGCTATCCATAACCCCCGGGATAAAGCCAGTTAAATAAGCACCAAGAAGAATGCGGCTTGAACTCGAGATAAGCATCAACACCGAAGTCAAGAAGCTCATAGATTCCGGCTTCATCCATAAAGTCCAATATCTCAACTGGATTGCTAACATCGTCCCTGTAATAAAGAAGAATGGGACTGTTTGCATTTGCATAGACTTTCGAGACCTCAATAAGGCGTGCCCGAAAGATGACTTCCCAGTACCAGTTACCCAGGTAATGATCGACAATATGTCTACTCACAAGGTCTTCTCTTTTATGGTCGGGTCTTCAGGATATAACCAAATAAAGATGGAATTAGAAGACCAGAAGTATACAGCCTTCCCCACACCGCTGGGCGTATTCTGTTATAAGGTGATGCCCTTCGGCATGAAGAGTGCTGGAGCAACCTATCAAAGAGATATGATAAAGATATTCGACGAGCTTATACAAGATATCGTCAAATATTATGTTTATGACTTGGTGGTCAAGAGCAAATCCTATGAAGAGCATTGGGAGCATCTAAGGATAATCTTCGAGCACCTTCGGAAGTTCAACCTGAAGATGAACCCACTGAAATGTGCGTTCGGAGTCTCTTCTGTTAGTTATATGTATGCCCTAGAGGCCATTACTATACATGAGATGTATATTGTAGTGGATGATTGGACATATATAGGGAGGGCTTTCTTGCTCGACATGATAGTATGCTATCTGGTTACTCTTTATCTTAACATGTACACTAATTGTCTCTCTGTTACATGTTGGTAAAGCCCTTAGGATGTGTACTTGACTACCTAGATTATGATGCAGATCATACTAGTGGGATAAAGGTAGTCGGTAAGTACATCCTTTAATGTCCCTAGTCGTGGGTGTATCGAGACGGGGCATCGATATACCAGAGTAGACTAGCGTATAGCTTCTCGACCTATGTAGATGGGCGATGGATGATCCCATATCCATTGGTGTTTGACATCAGAGATGATATACGAGTGCTCAGTGGAGACTGGGTACACTGGACGGACTCGCCGAGAACTCCTAGATGGTATTATACCTCACGTCAGATGGCAGTTCTCTGGTGACACTGGTACAAATTAGTCTGTCGACCCGAGATCGTCATAGAGTATTGTGTGATTCCCACTTTGCATTAATTTCCACCTTACCACGTTCAAGAGAACGTGCAAAATGGTGGTTTTTGGGTACAGTCCCGAGTCACATGGAGGCAATGAGCGATAGGAGGGGATTCGTCTCTCCCGGTATTGGGAGTTGATGTTGCGCTGTGCTTGATTGGCTATAACATGAAGTCCCTGGCCAGGGCCGATTCTAAGATTTACTGGTAAGAGTTACCAGTAGTTTCTCGACCTGTTATAAGCTTCACATCGGCACGACTTATCGAGTTACTGGGGTCTGACGTTTACCATCCCTAGACGAGATATGCTACATATCAGACAAAGAGACCGGACTGTACGGTAGTGTTACTGATTGGATTCGCAGGAGTATGAGCAGGCTTACTTGTTGATCTTCTGATCGCTTAATACCCGGGTGGCCGTTACGTTTAGCATGCCTCTTGCGGCTTGTGGGTGTTTGATATGATTATCACCTACTGCCGGCGTATTGACGAGTCTTTAGAGTCCTACACAGAGGTTTCCTGACTCAGGCGAAACGGAGTAGGAGCACATATGAGATATGTGCGGGACCGAGATTAATACGTGTATGAGATACCATATTCTATTCTCGCGATTTGTATCATCGGTCGGTTATATGCGATATAGCCGGGTCATCGAATCAAGTGTTGATTCGATAAATTGATACACATGTTATTAGTCGGTTATATGCGATATGACTAGATCATTAAATCAAGTGTTGATTTAATGATTTAATATATAATTATATATTTGATATATTAATTTACATTAACTTGTATTAGCTCACTTAAGATTGCTTTTCTCACTTGATCATGTATTAAGTATATATATGATATATACTTGTGTACATGTTTGTGTCATGCTTGATGATACATGCAAACTTGGGTGTGTGTGTGACTTACACCATGCTTACATATAATGTGGGGTTTTATTTATCTTAGTAAATCAAAATGAGGTGGAAAATTGTGAAGGGTTACATTAGCGCCCCGGTCAACTTCCGTGGCCAAATGCGGAACAAAAATTTCGTAGCGATAACGAACTTGGCGCTAACATAAACCTTAACCAGATCTTTACCATAAACCTAGTTAGCATGCAATAGAGTTCTATCTACTATGATAGAAGTTATACCTAAAGAAACCAAGTCCTTCGGATCTTCATTCCTCTCTTTAAGCTCCTCGATGGTAGTATGGATCGTGCTTGAACTCCGGCCTCCTTGAGTCGAAGATGATCCACCTGAGAGTCTATATTCCAAGCTCCACCTCAAGAACCGAGGTAACTAGGGCAACAAGAATGCTAAGCTTGATATCCCAGGTGATGTAGAGTATTGTGATGGAGTTGTTTGTCTATTTGATCCCTAATTTTCTCAACACATGAGAGCTAGAAGGATTTTTAGTGAGGAGGAAGAAGAAGAGCTTATGAGAGCTCCAAAATAAAGAGAGAGAATGTAAATGAGATTATGAGCCATAAGAAAATAATTACCAATCTTTTGTCATGATAAATTGTGATGGCAACCCTTGATTTGACCATTATCATATCAAGTTAAATCCAAAGCCAAAGAAGCATCTAGTGCTCACAAAAATATCTAAGTCAACAATGGTCAACTTTGTCAAATGGTCAACATGGTCAAATGGTCAAAGCTATTAGCCATAACACAATTATCATTAAAAAGATTAGTAAATATTTTCCTCCACCTCATAATGGTTTTGACCAAGTCAATGGTCAAAACCCTAATGAGGCACCTCCTTCTTCGCTCTTCACATCTGTGCATACACATCCGTATCCGCATTCCGTAGAACATGAATACTAGAAGATAAAAACTAATCCATCAATACAATATTAGGATCCAGCTTAATACAAAGCCCACTAGTATTGTCTGCCCGAACATCATACGCACACAAGTGCACGTAAGTGATCGCAGCCCTGCCGTAAAACCATACGGCCTCTACACCTTTTGCCCAGTGCAGGGAAACTCTCTGTGTGGGACTCTAAAGACTCGACAATACGCTGGCAGTGGGTTTAACCATAGACCGCAAGCGGCACTAGCTGTACGTAACAGTCCCCAGGTAGATGTCGACAAGAAGGCCGACGAGGTAAACCCCATCCGAACTCCTACTGAGTCTGAATGTGACAATCTCCGTACAGTCCGGTCTATTCGTCTATGAGTATCGCATGTCGGGTCTAGGGGCGGTAAACGTCAGACCCCTAATAGCGGTACAAGTTGTGTCGGAGTGTAGCCCAGAACACCCTGAGAAACTACTTGAAAACACTACCTAAATCTTGCTTGTCCTGTCCAGGGACGACTATGTGTAATGGCTCTCCTAGACAAAGCACGATATCAACCCCCAATACCAGGAGAGACGGGTCCTGTCTAACCGTCACTGCCTCTAAGTGCTTCGGGACTGCACCTAACTACTACCTGTTTGCACGCTCAATAGAGCCGTGGTAGGATAGCAATCAAAGAACAATGGGAACACACTTGAGGCGAAGTGGCAGTGTCAAGTCAACGGACTAAGCTGTACTCATGTCACCTGGGAACTGTTAACTGACGATAGGTATAATACCAACTAACAGTTCCCGACGAGTCCTGTCCAGTATACTCGTAACCTAACGAGCACCTCCAGTACGACGTACTGATGGCTGTGGGACAGACCATCTCCCCTGCTGGGACGAGAAGCGTATGCACCAGTCTACTCTGGAGTATCGATGCCCTATCTCGATAATCCTACGACTTGGGACCAGAATAAGGATGTGCTTATAGACTACCCAGCCCCTACTAGTGTGATTGCCATCACAACGCCGTTAGTCAAGCAAAGATCCTAAGGGCTCCATCAATATGTATTAGCGATATGTTAAAAGAAACAAATACACATATTAAAATAGAAACAAACCAAGTAGCATACTACCATATTGAGCAAGACTGTCGTAAACCCGTATACATATCCCAAGCTTCTAAAATGTATTATACAAACTAGTATTATACAATAATGGCCTCTAGGGCATACATATCCAACGATCTCCCACTTGCACTAAAGGCCAGTAATTGGTGTACCGCATACCCAACGTCTGCTCTATGGCCAGCTGCTGGCGTACCGCATACCCAATAGCTCAAAAAGTCGCTCGAACTGTGTTTGAGGGAGAGTCTTTGTGAATGGATCCGCCGTGTTGTCTTTTGTGTCCACTCTCCGTATTTAGATCTCCTGGCGATCAATGATCTCCCTGATCAGGTGATACCGCCTTAAGATGTGTCTGGACTTCTGATGGGACCTGGGTTCCTTCGCTAAAGCTATAGCCCCATTGTTATCGCAATACAAAGGTATTGGGTCAACAATGGACGGAACCACCTGAAGTTCACTAATGAACTTCCTCATCCAAACCGCCTCTTTTGTGGCATCGCTTGCAGCAATGTATTCAGCCTCCATCGTCGAGTCTGTTAGTTATATGTATGCCCTAGAGGCCATTATTATACATAGGATGTATATTGTAGTGGATGCTTGGACATATATAGGGAGGACTTTCTTGCTCGACATGATAGTATGCTATCTGGTTGCTCTTTACCTTAACGTGTACACTGATTGTCTCTCTGTTACATGTTGGTAAAGCCCTTAGGATGTGTACTTGACTACCTGTACTATGATGCGGATCATACTAGTGGGGACATGGTAGTCCATAAGTACATCCTTCAAGGTCCCTAGTCGTGGGTGTATCGAGACAGAGCATCGATATACCAGTGTAGACTAGCGTATACCTTCTCGACCCATACAGATGGGCGATGGATGATTCCATATCCATTGGTGTTTGACATCAGAGATGATATACGGGTGCTCAGTGTAGACTGGGTACACTGGACGGACTCGCCGAGAACTCCCAGATGGTATTATACCTTACGTCAGATGGCAGTTCTCTGGTGACACTGGTACAGAGTAGTCTGTTGACCCGAGATCGTTATAGAGTCTTGTATGATTCCCATTGTGCTTTGATTTCCACCTTACCACGTCCAAGAGGGTGTGCAAAACGGTGGTTTTTGGGTACAGTCTCGAATCACATGGAGGCAATGAGCGATAGGAGGGGATCCGTCTCTCCCGGTATAGGGAGTTGATGTTGCGCTGTGTTCGATTGGCTATAACAGGAAATCCCTGGCCAGGGTTGCTGAGATTTACTGGTAAGTATTACCAGTAGTTTCTCGAACTTTTATAGATCTCATATCGACACGACTTATCGAGCTACTGGGGTCTGACGTTTACCACCCCTAGGCGAGATATGCGACATATCAGACGATCAGACCGGACTGTACGGTAAGTGTTACTGGTTGGATTCACAGGAGTGTGAGCGGGCTTGCTCGTTGATCTTCTGATCGCTCAATACCCGGGTGGCCGTTACGTTTAGCAGACCGCTTGCGGCTTGTGGGTGTTTGATATGATCATCACTTACTGCCGGCGTATTGACGAGTCTTTAGAGTCCTACACAGAGGTTTCCTGGCTCAAGCGAAACGAAATAGGAGCGCATATGAGATATGTGCGGGACCGAGAATAATACCAGTATGTGATACTGAATTCTATTCTCGCGAATTGTATCATCGGTCGGTTATATGTGATATAGCCGGGTTACCGAATCAAGTGTTGATTCGATACATTGATACACTTGATACTAGTCGGTTATATGCGACATGACCGGATCATTAAATCAAGTGTTGATTTAATGATTTAATGTATAATTATATATTTGATATATTACTTTACATTAACTAGTATTGGTTCACTCAAGATTGATTTTCTCACTTGAAATGCACAAGTTGTATATGTGATATATTTTTGTGCACTTGTTTGTATCATGTTTGATGATACATGCAAACATGGGTGTGTGTAAGCTTTAAACCATAGTTTAGGTTAATGGTTAAGGTGTTATTTATTTATTTATTTATTTATTATGGCAAGAAATAAAATGGTGGCTTATTTTGTTTCATACTTGAAGGTTCATGAAGCTTTGAAAAGCTTTGACCATTTTGTTTCTTTCCTAAACCTAACCATTACCTAAACCCTAGTTTATTCTCTACATGAGTTTATCTAACCCATGGTTGCATTATGATAAGGCATCACTTGTTTTTCTATTTTGATAATTCATTTTTCCATTTCTTTCTTCTTTTTCTTCTTGAAGAAGAAAGAAAACCCTTGCTAGAAATAATCAAGTGATGATTCCAAGTAAGAAATCCAAATCCAAAGTGAACCCATTTTCTATTTCTTCATCCTCTACCACTTGCCATGTAGTATAGGGTGTTTTCTTCACAAGTTTCATGACTTGGTAAAGTTGGAGCTCGAGTTAGAGTCGCCTCGACGTAGATCATCTTCGGTATCGAAGTCATCGACCTAGCCCGATCATTTCTTCGATGAAACCACCACGAGAGTCCGGGATTTCGATGATCGCAGCGGTGGGACGTCTTCATGGAGCTTTGGAAGTGGAGGACCGGATCTACAAAGGTTGTATTTCCATTCACTTAGTAGTTAAGTTGTTAACTAGCTTGTAGTTTCGCCTAATTTCTAGTTAACGATCCGTATTAGGGTTTCTCGGCACCGGAAAATTTTGAATTTGGCATGGTTGATACCTTGTGAGACCTCATTGGCGTGCCTAGGAACCCTACAGTGGTATCAGAGACTAGCTAGAGCCTTAGGCAAAGTGTAGACGATGTTAGAAGTCCGATCGAACCCCGAAACCCTAAACGGAACCCTTCTCTGTACATTTTTTTAATTTGTGGATTTTTGTGAATTAAAAATATGCAGAAAATTAAGCAGGGTTTTTATATGAATTACTGTGCAAAACGTGGCCCTAAGTCGATCAAAGAGCCGCGGAATCGCGGCACAAGCAGGCTTGTGCGGCGGTTCCGCGGCCGTACGGTCAGTTCTTTTACTAAATTTTGCACAGTAATGTCACTATTTTATTCCTGAGTTTTCTGGGAATTTTTAATTTATATTCCACTGTTGTGTTATCTGGGGTGTATTGGGGATTCGATGTTTCGATCGGAAAGTTTAACTTCGTCTATGGTTTTTTCCGGATAATTTTAGAAAATATTGAAAAGTTCGACTGGATATAAATACCCACTTTTTCCCCTATCGGGAAATTTCCAAGTGTTGGATCTTTCCGTAGTTTAAGAACGTTCGAAGTAGTGCAAGTAACGCGATGGACCCTCTAGAAAACAACAAACCTTAACTCGATTATGTGACCGTCTTGAACTGCCCTTTGAACCCTAGGGTTTGGGGCAGTACGGCGTGCCACATGTGAGGCGTTGGCTTGACACTTCTACGGCTGGACCGTTGGTACTGAGGCATGAAGTGAATGTTTTTTTTAAAACATGTTTCATGTGTTGAGTTGTTTCGGGAAAACTTGGGTGTTTGATTGTTCGATCGAAAAGTTTAACATTTTCTATTTATCTGGAATGTGATACAATATTTGGAATCCACACATACTTATGAGATATCTGAATGAATGTTATAAACATAGCACTTTAGTCTCACTTGATCGGTTGCCACGGAATTTTGATGCGATCAAAAGTCCGTCGCAATCACGTAGCGTACGCGGATACTCGCTGGGTAAACTTCATAGACAACCTCACCCCATAGCCCCGACCAAGTGACTGTAGGAGAACCCCGTCGCCGAAAGCATACATTCGGGTGCTCGCGGCAGCGGTGTTCCGCCTTGGTGCACTTCGTCGACAGCGTCGGGGGTGCAGCCGCCTACTAAAGTTTGTGACGAGCATTCGATCAGGATGTCGGGAATCTTGTTGAATTGCCCGACTTGATATTGAAAAGTGTTTTCGATAATGAGACTAAAATGCGGGGTTTATAATTGTTAGGCATGCGATGTCTAAGGAATTCATTTGGTTAGGCATGCGATGTCTATGCGAGTTTGCGGATTCCAACTATTGTAGTTTTACACTTTCTTTTCTGTGACCGTAAGTGTAATATGTGATATCGCCGGTTTCGTTGCTATATGTCAACGACAATTGGGATGGGCATATTTACTTACGTTGATGACATGTGATGTTATGTGTTGCTGGATATGTTATATTGGATCGTCGTGTTTGAATAGCCGGGGGTTTTTATGTGAGATGAGTGTTTTTTCATTTTCATTCATGTAAAAACTTGTATGTAATATTCTTTTATTGGGGCACTTCCAGGTTGCAGAAGATGTCACCATTTGTATATTATTTTCTTTTCCGCACTAGGATAGACCCAAGGAGGAGGGCACAAGTAACCGGGTTCTAGAGTCCAGTGGGAGACCAACTCGAGGAGTTGAGTCCCGGTCTCCTAACTCTAGAATTGGTAGGGTTGCTTGCCGCTCTCGTAGGGGTCTAGGGGTGTGGGTTTGGTTATTCATCACGACCGTGGAATCCGTGTTTTGTACTGGCTTGTATTGAAAACACGGACATCCTAGCATATCCAATATTTCATATATGATTCTTCTGCTGCGATATCTGTGATGTGATCATTTGATATGTTGTGATAGATACTGTATATAGTATATATGATATATTATATAGACGTTACTTATGTTTTACACCCGCGCTAGCCCTGCCCCGCTCTGTCGTTAGTTACCTAACCTAACGGTGCACGAGGGGACATCGAGGCGAATGCGGATGGCATAAGTATACGTCGTATTTATCTGTAATGTTTAGGTACTTAAATGATGGGACTTCATTAATATGATTAATGAAAGTAAAAGAAACCTAAGATCTTGTGGAATCAAATTTCAAAAATAAAACAGGTAGCTACAGTTCTTGCTTTGCACAGCGGTATATATGATATATCCTGCACCTTATTCGATGAGGAAAGGGCCGACGATCCCTTCATCGGGAGTGACCC
The DNA here is from genome assembly GCA_030015575.1 of Agapanthus africanus. Lineage (NCBI taxonomy): Eukaryota > Viridiplantae > Streptophyta > Magnoliopsida > Asparagales > Amaryllidaceae > Agapanthus > Agapanthus africanus. The sequence goes on from JASDDO010000029.1 coordinate 296,825,057, forward strand.
CTTTAGCAATAACTGGCAGATGCTACACCCCTCGGTTTGTCTTTTGATTGCTTTTATAGTTCTTGCTTTGCACAGTGATATATATGATATATCCCGCACCTCATTCGACGAGGAAAGGGCCGACGATCCCTTCACCGGGAGTGACCCCTTTAGCAAAACTAGAAAAGCCTAAAAAACACTCCATTTTAAAATTATTTGATTCTACAACGATATCAAGTTCATTACGCAATAGGTTTTCAGAAAAACCTGTCGTAGCCCTCCGTCATTTCAGATAAGTCCTACTTAGTATTCGTGCTACGTTTGTTGGCCTGCGTCAAGGCGTAGTGTGCGGTAGCTAACTAGTATTTATCTGTTTATGCATATGATGCAGATTGGATTAGGGTAGTCGTGCGACTTTGTTGGCCTGCGTCAAGGGTCGTGCGGGTGGGTTTAATTCAATCAAGAAATGACGGGTTGAACTTGACTAGCGGACTATGGTTTGTTGGCCTGCGTCAAGGTCATAGGACGCTAGGGGCAAAATATTATCGGGAATTTCAAGTGTTAAAATTTGCAATGAGATTGCATACCTTCTATGAGATAGTAGGATCCCGATACCCACTGCGAGTAATTGTTACTCCTAGGAGAGTTTTACACATTACAATTAGCCGATCAAGTAGGTGTCTAGAAAGGTGTCAACGGGGTTACGCCTCTGGGAAAACGAGATTTACTGTAATTAGGTTCGTGCGAAAGCACGGGGGACCTCCCTCAAAGTACCGACACTGGCCTGGCTGAAAGATTGGTGAACTTGTAGTGTGTAATTAATCCCGGCTAGTCTTTCCTTTTAGGGTTTGAAGGGAGATTTGATAAAAACAGTGGGAGCCATCCTAATTAGATAAAATAATAACCAATCTATTCTTGCAAGAGCACACGTAGAGTGTTTTCTTCTCTCTCTCTCCAGGTAGCGACCATATCACGCCTTAATCAAGATAATAATACGGAATATTGACCGTGTTGGAGATAGTGCCCTCAGAGTCAATTATTAGGTCACAGGTACGTGATTGCAATGATTGATGGAGGACCTATCCCGGTAGGACAGTCTTACTCGAGATGATAGTATGCTATCTGGTTTACCTTTATCATCGTGTACTGCTTCAAGTGACCTGACAAGTCGCTATTACACGTTGGTAGAGCCCCTAGGATTCTTGCTTGACCACCAGCAGTATGAGGGCGATCATATATATGGGAGCTGGCAGTCTATAAGCATATCCTTAAATGGTCCCTAGTCGTGTGAGTTTCGAGACAGGGCATCGATACTCCAGAGTAGACTAGTGTATACAGTCGAGACCCCGACGAGGGGCGGTGGCCGGTCTCACAAGCCACTGGTGTCAGTTGGATCACCTAAGATGTATACAGGTGCTCATTGGGTTATGAGTACACCGGACAGGACTCGCCGGGAACATGCTAGTTGGTCATATACCAGACGTCAGATGGCAGTTCCCTGGTGACATGTGTACATGTTAGTTCATCGACCTGGGGATCGTCATTTGTCTCGTGTGAGTTCCCACTGTACTTTGATTACTACCCTACCACGGCTCAAAGGAGTCGTGCAAACAGGTTTTAGTTGGGTACAGTCCCGAGCCACATGGAGGCAGTGAGCGTATCTTCAGGGGTTCGTCTCTCCCGGTATTGGGGGTGAGGTCGTGCTGTGTCTAGGAGAGCCATTACACGAAGCCCTCGGCCGAGGCAAGGAGATTTACTGGTAGGTATTCCAGTAGTATCTCAGGGTGTTCTGGGCTACACTCCGACACGACTTGTACCGCTTTTGGGGGTCTGACTTTTACCAACCCCCTAGGCCCGCCATGCGATGCTCATAGACGAACGGACCGGACTGTACGGATATTGTCACTGACAGGCTCAGTAGGGTTGTCAGGCTGAGTTCGCTCACAGACGTCCCTTTTAGTCAATACCTGGTAGCCCGTTACGTATTGGCTTATACCTCTGACGTGCTAGTGGTTAAATCCACAACCAAGGTGTTGACGAGTCTTTAGAGTCCCCCACATTCAGTTACTCAGCTTTCGGGCGAAAGGTTGTAGAGGCCGTATGGAGATATGGCAAGGTCTGTTCAGATACGTGCGGTATTGCACGGATCAGGATCGGACAGTTTGTACTATAGGCCGTATGGATATATGGCAGGGTTCGATCAGATACGTGCGGTATTGCACGGATCAGGATCGAACGGATATTACTAGCCGGTTTTGGTATAAGCCGGATCCTAGTGTAGTACAGTGTAGATTTTGTCTCATTGCATTTGTATTTCGGTCGGAATACAAATGCGGGTGTGTATGCACAGTATCGGGGTTTTCCTGTAATTTATTACGGGACCAGTTTTCTGGAGTTGCCAGTTTGCTTTTCGTTTCGGCCGATTTCCTTTGTATCGTTCATTGGCCGAAGATTGGTGGAGGAGGGCTTATTTGCATTGTTGCAAATAAGCATTTGTGGAGGGGGTCTTTGCATATTTCCTTGTATCATGATGGTGCACCATTCTTTTGACCTTGACTTCTTCTTTCATGATTGCTTGACTTTGTGAGCAATCATGGTTGTGGTAGGTGGGTTTTTGGAGTATGGGTTTGATTTTGTGATCATTGCTTTTCATGATAACCATTCCTCTCTCTCTCTCTTGGATGATATGAGAATGGCTCCCATTTTTGATACACTCTTGACTCCCTCACTCTCATACTCTCCGACTCACAAGTAGTGGCCGGCCTTGGCTCTTGGGGGGGCTGTCCAAATATTTTGGTGTGGGTTTTTGGCTCATTTCATGTTGCAAAAATCCCACAAGTTCCATCTCCAAACTCCATAGTTCATCCCTCCACCAAAAGGCAATTCCTACAACCCCAAAATGAGACTTCTTCACTACACATTCTACAGCAAATCTTGGGCACGTCGACTAGCCAGCTTCGTGCCCGAGTTGCCTCGGCATTGAGGTGGGAGCCCGTAAAAGAAGTAGGCGATGTGGTGCACTTCCGGCGACGAGGTGGAGACCGGAGCTTCCGCAGGAGATCGGGACGACGACGAGAAGACCGGAGGACTTGGATCAGTCGGTATCTCTCTCTTCCCCATCTTGTAGTTAGCTAGGACTAGTTAATGGTTCGATCCGGGTATTAGTGCGCGGCGGTTTGCCAGTTCAAGAAAAATTAAAGTTTATCACCGCTTCCGCATTTGGCCGTCGGATTCACGGCCGGGGCGCCGCCGTGCACTTACAGTGGTATCAGAGCCTCGCCATTAACTTAGTCTAGCTTGGTTTAATGTGTTTTGCATTTCCGATTGACCAAAATTCCAAAATCTACATTTTTGCTAGCGACAGTTTTCTGTTGAAATTTTTTGGTCTCCAAAAATTTTTCAGGTTGTATAAAATTAATGTACTGGAGATTATAAGCCCACTGTAGAAATTCGACACAGTAAGTCGACCACCAGAGCGCGGAACCGCGGCAAAACCCCCCTTGGGCCGCGGTTCCGCCGCCGAATAGTGTCCTCACTGTATCAATTTTCTTCAGTTGCTTTCTGGGCTTAAAATATGGGTTTTGGAATATTAATTTTGGGCCCAGAATTTCTTGATGTGCTACAGTAGTACTTGGGGGCCCACTTGTTAAATTTTGATCGATCGGATATTTTAAACACATTATTTCACAGTATTTACATTATATCTGCGACCGTGAATGTCACTTGATCGGTAAATCCGGTCTAACCGCTATAGCCCGGTTAGACGGATTTGCGAACGTGACTTTCACGTTGATGTTTTGTTTTTGCTGTGATGTTGCGGATCGGTCGTGGGGATAGCCTGGATGCAATGCTAGTACAGTTTTGTTGTATTATGTATATTTGATATTGCGGGGCGAGCGTCCGACATGTGGACTGCCGTCACTGCCTGATTGTATTATTTTTTTTTGGGGCACGGCCAGGTTGCGGTCGATGTACCCGTTGTATGTATATTTTACTTTCTGTACTAGGATTGCCCCGCGGAGGGGTGCACGGATAGCCGGGTTCTAGAGGGCAACGAGCCCGCATCTCATGGCATTGAGACGGAGGGGGCATCACTCTAGGATTGGCGGGCTATTCGCCGCACTCGTAGGGGGTACAGGTTGACCCAGGAGGGGTGCCCAAGTTACCGGATTCCGTGAAGTGCTGGGTGGTCCATTCACGGAGCTGAAGGGGGGCTGCCTCGCTTCAGGTTTTGGCGGGTGACTTGCCGCGCCCGTAGGGGTCTAGGATTTCATTGCGCAGGCTATCCACACGACCAGGGGAACGTCGGGTTTCAGTAGTGGCTCTGTGAAACCCGGGGATCCCAGATATCTGTATTGTTTCTGTGATGCTGTACATTTTCTGTGATGTTGCATTTTATCACGCCTTGAGCGAATATAATATATTGGTATATATATTAGTAGATGTTGTATATGTTTTGCATCCGCACTAGTCCAGTCCCCGCTCTGTCGTTAGTTAGCTAACCTAACGGGTAATGACGGGACCCAGTGGCGAATGCGGATGGCATATACGTACATCAGTATATTTTCGTTCTTTGTGGTGTGATCAATTGATGGGACTGCATTGATTCGGATCAATGCAAGTTAAAACAAACCTAATTTGATGTTGTTGGAACACTTTTCAAAAAGCTGTTATTGCAAGGACGTTCACTTTTGTTTTGCATCGTGGTATTCAGTTGGAATATCCTGCTCCTCAGTCGACGAGGCAAAGGCCGAGATCCCTTCACCGGGAGTGACCCCTTGGACAAAAAGTTTGCGTCAGGGCATTAACTTCACTATAGCCGATTACTTTTGCTTTGCACCGTGGTATTCAGTTGGAATATCCTGCACCTCATTCTACGGGGAAAGAGCCGAGATCCCTTCACCGGGAGTGACCTCTTTAGCAACGGTTTTCGTCACTATATTTTTAAAAGCTATCCGTTCCTTCAACGATATCAAGTTCATTACGTTAAAGGTTTTCGCCAGAAACCATTCGTAGCCCTCCGTCGTTTCAGACGGGTAGCACGTAGTATTCATGCTATGTTTGTTGACCTTCATCAAGGCATAGTGTATGGTAGCTGCTTGTTACCTTTCTGCTGCATAGATAGATGCGTTGGTTTGGGACAGTCGTATAGCCTTGTTGGCCTTCGTCAAGGGCTTGTACGGGTGGATTCAAATTAACCTGGATAATGACGGGTAGAACTTGACATGTGACTTATGATTTGTTGACCTTCGCCAAGGTCATAAGAGCATGGGGCAGAAATCACATCGGGAGTTTCAAAAGAACTGAAACTTGCCAGATATGCGCATACCTTCTGGAGTGTGATACCGTGAGTGGATTCCGTCACGTTGTCATGCGATGATAGTTGGATCCCGATTCCCACTGATGAGTTAGTTTACTCCTCGGGTGACCCCGACTAATTCTTCTTTCAGGTTTGGAGGAGAATTTGACGGTACAGTGGGAGGTTTCCAGATTAGATAAATTGGTAACCATTCTGATCTAGGTTAGAGTGCACGCTGAGTGTTTCTTTTCTCCCTCTCTTTGGCAGCGACCATTGACCCGACTCTAGACTATGACTCAGTGACCAAGTTGACCGAACCTTCTTAAACACTGGCTTTTTGGATTGTCAGAGTTGCAGACCTCATTGCCACTCCTACTTTTACCCTTTTCTCCAGGACACCCCGTTTTACTACGAACGTCCACTTCCATTGGACAAAACCATCGTATGGTTAGATACGAACTCGAAGGAATTTATTCGAGGATGGTTTCAGGTTCTGGAGAAAACGGATAGGATTATTCAGTTGTCTTTTCCTTTTACCTTCTCTCAGGTTGCGAGTACTCCTTGGTTTAGGAGTAGTACACCTATTATGCAAATTGGATAGTCTTCTTCCAAACCATAGGCAGGTGCCGACCGGTAGGGAATGAAGAAAACCAATTAGCCTAACGATGGTGTGCAGAAGATATTAAGTTAAGACAAAGCAAGGGATTAGTAAGAGGGCAAAGTAAATTGCAACTGATATTCACGACCAAACCAGGTATTTCGTTACCACTCCCACATCACCTTTGTATTTCTCCAGGACACTCCGTATCACTACGAAAATCCACAGTTTATTTGGATACTCCATCGTATGGTTATATACGAACTCGAAAGGAACTTGTTCCAGTTCGGGGATGGATTCTGGTCCAGGAGAAATAGGAATAAGGTTTATTCGGTTGTCTTTTATCTTCACCTTCTCTCGCATTACGAGTGTTCCTAGGATTGGGACAGTACACCCATTATGCTTATTGGATAGTCTTCTTCCAAACCATAGGCTGGTGCCGAACGGTAGGGAAGGAAGAAAACCATTTGGCCTAAGGGGTGTGCAGAAGGTAAAGACTAAAGACATAAGAAGGGATTTGGGGAGGTGGCAAAGGATTATACGGTTACAGTCGTGAATCTGGAAGAGGCATTACTAGGAATACCAGGATACCCCATCGAAACATTTCGATGTTTCAGTCTCACTGTGTACTGTTAAAGGAAAACTGATTTCCCGATTAGACACCTGCTCCAGGGTATGTATTTACCAGGTATGATTCTCACATCTGTATGGTTTTACAGATGATGAGTGGGAGTAGGTTATTGGGAATTGGGTGATCATCCTCATTATATCGGGATTCGTTACAATCGGTGATATTTGAGGAAATCACCTGGGTAGTTTGACGGTCGGCAAATATTTGGTTTTGAATATCCGCTGTTATGCACCAATTTCAAATTGATATATCTGTACGTCTATTTTCATAGAGTGAGATATACCTTTCTGAAATTATGTTTATGACATTTACCTATATCAGTGGATGGTTAGGTAAGGAGCATTAAACAGCGGTGTAATTCTTCTTAACCATAGGTACAGTTTTCAATCTACGACACGCAGTGAATGAGTTTTCAGACTCAAGGGACTTATACAGAGTATTGTATGTTGTCCAGGGTCCATCAGGACAGAGGGGATGGTCCTCGTACTATATTCGGTTTACTTATGACTTCTCTAGTTTTTAGACAGGTGTTTCGTGGAAACACAGGGTCCGAATTTTGAGAAGTTATAGGTATTTGAATAGAGTAGAGAACCAGGTATAGCAAGTATCGGGATTCTTCAAAGTGATCGAAGATGTAGATACTTGTATATGGTATTCAGTTGATAGTAATGATTAAGAGAACTTGCTTCTCTTTCAGGTTACTCATAATTGGAAGCATTCCTAAGTTGATTAACGCTGATCGGCCTCCTTCCATTTTAGTTGACATGCACTGGAGACAGCTGCATGATTTGAATCTGGTTCAATTAAATCAGTGCCTCTGTTTCTATATTGGATATAGAACAGTTCATATCTTAACGATGTTAAGGTACGGGGAGTCGTCCGGTTTATGATTAAAACCAGACACTGGACAACTCAAGACACGTTTCTGTAATGGCTGTTTGTGGGTTGACCCAGGCTATGACGAGGGTTGATTTTCTACCATCTGGATGAACAATAGCAATATTGTTCCAGACTCGCCACAGTTTTATTAAAAATGGATTTTTTCAGAAAATAGTAGTGGGAGTATGGTAGAACTGGAAGTGATTCTAGAACCACAAACGATTACTGAAGATTTGATAAGGAACCTAAAGATTCAATCTGGATTGACATTCCATTGGCCACTCTGCAGATACGGTGGGTAACCTCAGGCACCCGAGAGGTACTCCGGTAGCCTCAAGGACGGTGGCAGGGAGGTTCTAGTTCACCCACACTTGCCATTGCTGTTGTTCCAGGTTGCGAGACCCGGCGGGAGGATGAGTATAGCGTCGTTCTAAACTAGTTTTAGAAGTGTACGTGTATATGACTCTGCCAGAGGGTTGTCGTAGTCAGTGGGAGCAGCGGAAGCATTGGTGGACAGGTGGCTTATGTCTATTTATAGACTAAAGTAGATATAGCGGAGATAGATCATCTATTTCTGACGTGACAGTCATGGGTTTGACTTCATCAGAATAGGGGATGGATCTGTTGAGAAGGTAGTAGGGTGTGATATCCTGGTATTTGGATGACATACACAGAGTAGGAAAAGAAACTCCTATACTACAATCGGTTGTACTTTGGTCGTCACACAGTGGTTTCTCCACAAAGGAAATGGATTTTATATCAGACATACTGGCTACTAGATCTATGGTTTTAGATCTAGATTTGGGTAGTTTCCCAATCTGGGTACTTAGACAGCATTCTAAGGGTATTTAGAATGGACGACTCCTGGCACGGTAGTGTACCTGCAGGTGATGGAGTCACCCTCTCTAAAGGTGTCTTACAGACTAAAAGGGAGAGGGATGTGCATGATTGGCAGATCACTTGCTCAAGCAATTGAGTCAATCATGAGATGTCAAGTACCACACCAGATGTTGTTCTTGCACTAGATGCAATAAGTTGACATTGATCCAATCCTGGAGAAACAGTCGGAAGCAGTTTTAGAACATAAGTGGATGTTCTAGGGATATGATAACGATAGCCTCATTTGGGAGTCAGTTATCATTCCAGGCTTCCAAGGTGACATGGACGACAAGGAGGTTGTCAGAGTTATAGTTTTCCTTCTGACGAGGGGCAGTATTTTGGACAGGTGGTCCAAGGCAATACTGAGGGAGGCATGGCGCAGGATACTGATTAAGTTCAGTTGACGATACAGTCTAAGAAGTTTGGATTTGGAGTTCATTTATGAGCTAAGTCCCATCAGACATCCAGACATATTCTAAGACAGGTATTGCTCATTTCGGGAGATGGCTTTCTCCGCGAACTTGAGATATAGAGAGACATGGAAAGAGACAACAAAGCGGATCCACTCACTAAGGCTATTCCTCGAACGCAATAGTTTCGCAAACGAGCTTTATGAGACTGACTAGTAGAGGAGTTGGGTGTTCGGTATCACACGGGCTGTGAGTATGCGACATCGCAATAATTAGCCTTGAGTGCAAGTGGGAGATTGTTGGAGATAGTGCCCTCAGAGTCAATTATTAGGTCACAGGTACGTGATTGCAATGATTGATGGAGGACCTATCCCGGTAGGACAGTCTTACTCGAGATGATAGTATGCTATCTGGTTTACCTTTATCATCGTGTACTGCTTCAAGTGACCTGACAAGTCGCTATTACACGTTGGTAGAGCCCCTAGGATTCTTGCTTGACCACCAGCAGTATGAGGGCGATCATATACGTGGGAGCTGGCAGTCTATAAGCATATCCTTAAATGGTCCCTAGTCGTGTGAGTTTCGAGACAGGGCATCGATACTCCAGAGTAGACTAGTGTATACAGTCGAGACCCCGACGAGGGGCGGTGGCCGGTCTCACAAGCCACTGGTGTCAGTTGGATCACCTAAGATGTATACAGGTGCTCATTGGGTTATGAGTACACCGGACAGGACTCGCCGGGAACATGCTAGTTGGTCATATACCAGACGTCAGATGGCAGTTCCCTGGTGACATGTGTACATGTTAGTTCATCGACCTGGGGATCGTCATTTGTCTCGTGTGAGTTCCCACTGTACTTTGATTACTACCCTACCACGGCTCAAAGGAGTCGTGCAAACAGGTTTTAGTTGGGTACAGTCCCGAGCCACATGGAGGCAGTGAGCGTGTCTTCAGGGGTTCGTCTCTCCCGGTATTGGGGGTGAGGTCGTGCTGTGTCTAGGAGAGCCATTACACGAAGCCCTCGGCCGAGGCAAGGAGATTTACTGGTAGGTATTCCAGTAGTATCTCAGGGTGTTCTGGGCTACACTCCGACACGACTTGTACCGCTTTTGGGGGTCTGACTTTTACTAACCCCCTAGGCCCGCCATGCGATGCTCATAGACGAACGGACCGGACTGTACGGATATTGTCACTGACAGGCTCAGTAGGGTTGTCAGGATGAGTTCGCTCACAGACGTCCCTTTTAGTCAATACCTGGTAGCCCGTTACGTATTGGCTTATACCTCTGACGTGCTAGTGGTTAAATCCACAACCAAGGTGTTGACGAGTCTTTAGAGTCCCCCACATTCAGTTACTCAGCTTTCGGGCGAAAGGTTGTAGAGGCCGTATGGAGATATGGCAAGGTCCGTTCAGATACGTGCGGTATTGCACGGATCAGGATCGGACAGTTTGTACTATAGGCCGTATGGATATATGGCAGGGTTCGATCAGATACGTGCGGTATTGCACGGATCAGGATCGAACGGATATTACTAGCCGGTTTTGGTATAAGCCGGATCCTAGTGTAGTACAGTGTAGATTTTGTCTCATTGCATTTGTATTTCGGTCGGAATACAAATGCGGGTGTGTATGCACAGTATCGGGGTTTTCCTGTAATTTATTACGGGACCAGTTTTCTGGAGTTGCCAGTTTGCTTTTCGTTTCGGCCGATTTCCTTTGTATCGTTCATTGGCCGAAGATTGGTGGAGGAGGGCTTATTTGCATTGTTGCAAATAAGCATTTGTGGAGGGGGTCTTTGCATATTTCCTTGTATCATGATGGTGCACCATTCTTTTGACCTTGACTTCTTCTTTCATGATTGCTTGACTTTGTGAGCAATCATGGTTGTGGTAGGTGGGTTTTTGGAGTATGGGTTTGATTTTGTGATCATTGCTTTTCATGATAACCATTCCTCTCTCTCTCTCTTGGATGATATGAGAATGGCTCCCATTTTTGATACACTCTTGACTCCCTCACTCTCATACTCTCCGACTCACAAGTAGTGGCCGGCCTTGGCTCTTGGGGGGGCTGTCCAAATATTTTGGTGTGGGTTTTTGGCTCATTTCATGTTGCAAAAATCCCACAAGTTCCATCTCCAAACTCCATAGTTCATCCCTCCACCAAAAGGCAATTCCTACAACCCCAAAATGAGACTTCTTCACTACACATTCTACAGCAAATCTTGGGCACGTCGACTAGCCAGCTTCGTGCCCGAGTTGCCTCGGCATTGAGGTGGGAGCCCGTAAAAGAAGTAGGCGATGTGGTGCACTTCCGGCGACGAGGTGGAGACCGGAGCTTCCGCAGGAGATCGGGACGACGACGAGAAGACCGGAGGACTTGGATCAGTCGGTATATCTCTCTTCCCCATCTTGTAGTTAGCTAGGACTAGTTAATGGTTCGATCCGGGTATTAGTGCGCGGCGGTTTGCCAGTTCAAGAAAAATTAAAGTTTATCACCGCTTCCGCATTTGGCCGTCGGATTCACGGCCGGGGCGCCGCCGTGCACTTACAGACCGAACCCGCTTGTTATACTGAGCTGGGGAACGTTGGTCCCGCTCCAACTTATAATTGTTATAAGACAGATAAGGAAATTGGGGAATACCAGGATTCCCCTGCCGCCCAAACGAAGAAAGTGCATATGATGCATCTCCTTCGGGTGTGTTCATTACAAAGAACTGTTTCTCTGTATCCTCTACGTTCTGGGTATTTTATACCTGATCAGGATCCCAGATATGTAATCTGTTACATAAGGTTACAGAAAGGTAGAGAACTAAGAACGGGCGATAAGTTTCATGAGACAGAAAATGGTGCAAGTGTTGCAGCCAAGTCTGTTGGTCACTGTCACCCTGTATTCCAAATACATTGATTCTGAACGAATGTTATTAGATGCCGAACCTGATATACAAAATCATATCAGTCTCTTTATTAGTAAAGAAATGATAAAATTTTGTATTGTTGGATAATGTTTTGAACATTTCCTATATCAAAAGTTGATCGGTTCAGGCACGTTATCTAAAAGTATTAACGTTCTAAATCAAACTACAGTTCTTAGTATACAGAACACATACAAGAGGAAGAGTTCAGAAATGAACGAATCCTTCTTGAGGCTTTGTAGACTAGGTCATATCAATGCGACCTGACTGGCTGAAGTTACATTTAGATGCATATTTAAATTAGTTTGAATTTACATCTTGTGAAACTTGCCGGTCATGTCACAAAGATATGATGACCATAGCTCTGTTTACTGGAAACAGAGAAAGAGTTAGTGAACTCTTGGGATGATACATGTTGATGTATGTAGGTCCCCTCTCTACACATGCCAAGACCGGTTCTTTGTATTTCATTACATTCTCTGATAATCTCTCAAGATTCAGACATATGTTCCTGTTGAAACACAAGTCCGAACCTTTTGAGATATTCACAGAATATAAGTTAGAAGCAGAGAACCAAAACATGTATAAGTATTATGTCTTTTGATGTGATCAAGGAGGAGAATACTTGAGCATGGAATTCTTGGACTTTTCTAAAGGAGAATGAGATTCTCTCTCAGCATTACTCCTCTGTATACACCATAGCACGATGGTATATCGGGGTGGAGCAATTGCGCCCTATTCGATATGGTGCGCTCTATGATGAGTACTACTGAGTTACCTGTTTCCTTTTGGGGGTTATGCACTTGAGAAGCTGCATACCTATTGAATTAGGTTCGAATCAGATTACAGCCTACCACTCCATATAAGATATGGTAAGGGAAGAGCCCATATCTTAAGTTAGTTAAGATTTGGGGTTGTCCGGCCTATGTCTAAAAGTAAAAATGCGGACAAGATCGAGGCAAGGTCTGTAATGTAGAACTGGAAAGGTTCCAGCTATACAAACTACAACAGATAATTTGGTAGAACCAAAGGATTCAGTAGATTCCAACGAACCTCAACCTCTCCGCCGATCTAGTAGGGTTCCTCATCCGCCTGAGAGATACTTCGGTTTCTCGATGACAGTGGGAGCGAGGATTGCATCATGAGATGATGACCCAACTAGTTTCGAGCAGGCCATCAAGAGTAGAGACTCTGTAAGAATGGCTGGATGCTTAGCGATCTGAGATAGAATCCATGTACACCAACAAAGTATGGACTTTGGTTGCTGTATCTGAAGGGTTAAATCCCCATCAGGAGCAAGTATATCTTGAGAAGATTACTTGGTGTAGATGGAAAAGTTGAGACTTTCAAAGCTAGACTTGTTAAAGATTTTCGTCATCGACCAGGTATGGATTATGTTGAAACCTTTTCTAAGGATCCATGTTTAAGTCCATCCAGATCCTACTTGCCACGGCTACATACCATGACTACGATATCTGGTGGTTGGGTGTCATGACAGCTTTTCTAAATGATGTTTTAGAAGAGGGCGTCTATAAGTACACAGCCAGAGGGCTTTGTAGACAGTGGGAGCAGCGGAAACGTGCATAAGTTGCTTTATAGAATAAAGCAGGCATCGCGGAGATGGAACGTCTGTTTTGATGTAGTAGTCAAAGAGTTTGACTTCATCAAAATGGTGGATGAACCTTGTATATACAAAAAGGTAGTAGGGAGTATGGTGGTGATCCTCGTAGAGTACGTGGATGACATACTCTTGATAGGAAAGGAGTTTCCTATGCTACACTCGATCAATCTCCGCTTATCACAATGATTCTCCATATAGGATCAAAGTGATACCTCCTAAATCCTGGATTTTGGATCTATGAGATAGATCTAATTGGATATTAGGATACTCACTAGTTGTAGTGAGGTGGTATCAGTAGATCCTGAGGAGAATCACTGGAAAGGTTCCAGAGTGATAAGGACGACTAAAAGTCAGTCACAGGCATTGTCTTTACCCTCAGTAAAGGGACAGTATGTTAGAAGAGTTCCAAGCTAGATACCGTGGCAAACTAGATGATAAAGGCTGGATACATCACTACTTAAGATGCTACCAAAGAGGAAGTCTGGGTGTATATTAGTTCATGAGATGAACTTCGTTCCTACCATTATGAGACAATGGAGTTGTGGCTTATGCCTAGGGACGCACGTCCCATCACTGATCCAGACATATTCTGAGGCAGTGTCACCTGATCATGGAGATGGCTGATCTCCAAGGGATCGAGGTCAGGAGAGAAGACTCAGAAGACAACACGGCGGATCCACTCATAAAGGCCTTTTCCCAGAGAGAGACATTTATGGGATGGTTGAGTATGAGATACTACAACCACTGCTATCAGATAGCCCTAGTGCAAGTGGGAGATTGTTAGTTATATGTATGCCCTAGAGGCCATTACTATACATAGGATGTATATTGTAGTGGATGCTTGGACATATATAGGGAGGACTTTCTTGCTCGACATGATAGTATGCTATCTGGTTGCTCTTTACCTTAACGTGTACACTGATTGTCTCTCTGTTATATGTTGGTAAAGCCCTTAGGATGTGTACTTGACTACCTAGACTATGATGCGGATCATACTAGTGGGGACATGGTAGTCCATAAGTACATCCTTTAAGGTCCCTAGTCGTGGGTGTATCGAGACAGGGCATCGATATACCATTGTAGACTAGCGTATACCTTCTCGACCCATACAGATAGGCGATGGATGATCCCATATCCATTGGTGTTTGACATCAGAGATGATGTACGGGTACTCAGTGGAGACTGGGTATACTGGACGGACTCGCCGAGAACTCCCAGATGGTATTATACCGTACGTCAGATGACAGTTCTCTGGTGACACTGGTACAGAGTAGTCTGTTGACCCGAGATCGTCATAGAATCTTGTGTGATTCCCACTGTGCTTTGATTTCCACCTTACCACGTCCAAGAGGGCGTACAAAATGGTGGTTTTTGGGTACAGTCCCAAATCACATGGAGGCAATGAGCGATAGGAGGGGAATCGTCTCTCCCGGTATAGGGAGTTGATGTTGCGCTGTGTTCGATTGGCTATAACCGGAAATCCCTGGCCAGGGTTGCTGAGATTTACTGGTAAGTGTTTCCAGTAGTTTCTCGAACTGTTATATACCTCATATCGACACGACTTATCGAACTACTGGGGTCTGACGTTTACCACCCCTAGGCGAGATATGCGACATATCAGACGATCAGACCGGACTGTACGGTAAGTGTTACTGGTTGGATTCACAGGAGTGTGAGCGGGCTTGCTCGTTGATCTTCTGATCGCTCAATATTCGGGTGGCCGTTACGTTTAGCAGACCGCTTGCGGCTTGTGGGTGTTTGATATGATCATCACCTACTGCCGGCGTATTGACGAGTCTTTAGAGTCCTACACAGAGGTTTTATGGCTCAAGCGAAACGAAATAGGAGCGCATATGAGATATGTGCGGGACCGAGAATAATACCAGTATGTGATACTGAATTCTATTCTCGCGAATTGTATCATCGGTCGGTTATATGTGATATAGCCGGGTTACCGAATCAAGTGTTGATTTGATACATTGATACACTTGATACTAGTCGGTTATATACGACATGACCGGATCATTAAATCAAGTGTTGATTTAATGATTTAATGTATAATTATATATTTGATATATTACTTTACATTAACTAGTATTGGTTCACTCAAGATTGATTTTCTCACTTGAAATGCACAAGTTGTATATGTGATATATTTTTGTGCACTTGTTCGTATCATGTTTGATGATACATGCAAACATGGGTGTGTGTAAGCTTTAAACCATAGTTTAGGTTAATGGTTAAGGTGTTATTTATTTATTATGGCAAGAAATAAAATTGTGGCTTATTTTGTTTCATACTTGAAGGTTCATGAAGCTTTGAAAAGCTTTGACCATTTTGTTTCTTTCCTAAACCTAACCATTACCTAAACCCTAGTTTATTCTCTACATGAGTTTATCTAACCCATGGTTGCATTATGATAAGGCATCACTTGTTTTTCTATTTTGATAATTCATTTTTCCATTTCTTTCTTCTTTTTCTTCTTGAAGAAGAAAGAAAACCCTTGCTAGAAATAATCAAGTGATGATTCCAAGTGAGAAATCCAAATCCAAAGTGAACCCATTTCCTATTTCTTCATCCTCTACCATTTGCCATGCAGTATAGGGTGTTTTCTTCACAAGTTTCATGACTTGGTAAAGTTGGAGCTCGAGTTAGAGTCGCCTCGACGTAGATCATCTTCGGCATCGAAATCATTGACCTAACCCGATCATTTCTTCGATGAAACCACCACGAGAGTCCGGGATTCCGATGATCGCAGCGGAGGGACGTCTTCACGGAGCTTTGGAAGTGGAGGACCGGATCTACAAAGGTTGTATTTCCATTCACTTAGTAGTTAAGTTGTTAACTAGCTTGTAGTTTCGCCTAATTTCTAGTTAACGATCCGTATTAGGGTTTCTCGGCACCAGAAAATTTTGAATTTAGCATGGTTGATGCCTTGTGAGACCTCATTGGCGTGCCTAGGAACCCTACAGAGTCTGCGACGGTATCCTGTTTGGAACTCCTCCAACATACCGCCCCTCCGTTGAGGGTAAACACAAATGTTGGATATAGTGCCCTCAAAGTCAATTATTGGATCGCAGGTACGTGATTGCAATGATTGAGGGATGACCTATACCGATAGTACAGTCTTGCTCGAGATGATAGTATGCTATCTGGTTTGTTTTTATCATTGTGTACATACTTTAGTTCACTATTGCATGTTGATAGAGCCCATAGGATTCTTGCTTCATTGCCAGCAGTATGATGGCGATCATATACGTGGGAGCTGGGGTCTATAAGCACATCCTTAAAGTGTCCCTAGTCGTGGGAGTTTCGAGACAGGGCATCGATACTCCAGAATAGATTAGTGTATACAGTCGAGACCCCGACGAGGGACGGTGGCCGGTCTCACAAGCCATTGGTGTCAGTTGGTTTACCTAAGATGTATACAGGTGCTCATTGGGTTATGAGTACACCGGACATGACTTGCCGGGAACATGTTAGTTGGTATTATATATATCGTCAGATAGCAGTTCCCTGGTGACATGTGTACAGGTTAGTCTGTCGACCTGAGATCGTCATTTGTCTTGTGTGAGTTCCCACTGTGCTTTGATTACTACCCTACCACGGCTCAAAGGAGTCGTGCAAACAGGTTTTAGTTGGGTACAGTCCCGAACCACATGGCGGCAGTGAGCAGATCGTCAGGGATTCGTCTCTCCCGGTATTGGGGGTGAGATCGCGCTGTGTTTAGGAGAGCCATTACACGAAATCCCTGGCCAGGGTAATCGAGATTTACTGGTAGGTATTCCGGTAGTATCTCAGGGTGTTCTGGCCTACTCTCTGACACGACTTATACAGTTATTGGGGGTCTGACGTTTACCAGCCCCCTAGGCCCTATATACGATACTCATATACGAACAGACCGGACTGTACGGATATTGTCACTGTCAGGCTCAGTAGGGTTTCTGGATGAGTTCGCTCGTCAGCTTCCATTCCGATCAATACATAGGCAACCGTTACGTACAGCTAGTACCTCTGACGTGCTAGTGGTTATACCCAGTGCCAGTATATTGATGAGTCATTAGAGTCCCCCACGAACAGTTTCACAAGTTCGGGCGAAACGTTGTAGAGGCCGTATGGATATATGGCAGGGTTCGAACATACACGTGTACTTGTGCACGTGTCATGGTTCGGACAGATAATACTAGTGGGCTTTGGTTTAAGCCGTGTACTAGTATTATATTGTGTAGGAATTTTTTCGTCTCGTTGCATTCGTACGGATGCGGGTATGTATATACGGACGAGGGGTTTTCTTGTGATCCATAACAAGATTACTTTTTGAAGTTGCCATTTTCCTTTGTTCCGTTTTAAATATTTAAGTTTAATATTTTAATATGGAAAATGTTTGTAATGGAAATTTTAGTATGCATGGAATTTTTTTTGGCTAGGCTATTTTTTTGTCGAAATTCCTGCACTGAATTTTTTGTGTGCATTTGTTATGCTGGCGAGTTGTGAGGGATGGGCTAATTTGGTGAGTCATGTGTTTTTCATTTATGAGGCATGGGCAAATTTTTACTGTGAGGGGTGAGCTGGTGGTTTTGATTGTGTGTGCGCTGGAATTTTCGTGGATGGGGATTTCTTGTTGATTAATTAATCACAACACACACACTTGAGAAAGGTATTCCACAGAGCACATTTTTGGATTACAACTTCAACTCTAAGAAATTCCCAGAGCATCTGGTTGTGGCCGAGCCTCACAATGATTTCCTAGACTTGCAAAATTTCCTTTGCTCAATTTTTTTTTCTTGACCGAGTGGCAACTTCAATTTACCATCACCCAATAGCTTGGGTGTCTTGAGACAAAATATTCTACACTATTTCTACACCAATCTTGGACATGTCGGCTGGCAAACTTCATGTCCGAGTTGTCTCGGTTCGAGACGGGAGCCCGTATAAAGATTCATAGACATGGAGCCACTCCGACGGACGTGATCGGGGAGCGGACTTCGTCGGCGCAGCAGCGAGGAGTTTGGCGCGCAGATTGAAGACCGAAGGATACGGATCGATCGGTATAATTTCCTAACTCCTTTTACATTTTGCTAGTTGACGGTTAATGGAACGATCCGGGTATTTGGGCTGCGGAGGCGCCGGTTTTTGTAAAAAGTTTTGATCCACATTTGGCATCGGTTTGACGGCCGGGGCGCCGCCGCAACCCAACAACAAAACCCGAGACAGACTTGCTGTCATCCTTGTCATTCTAGAAGCTTGAATCGGTAAAGAACTCGACCCTGAGGTCTCCATTACCGTAAATCAGGAACATCTCCTTAGTCCTTCTCAGGTACTTGAGAATGTTCTTCACTGCCGTCCAGTGGTTCTCATCTGGGTCTGACTGATACCGGCTCACCACGCTCAGCGCGTAAGCTAAATCTGGTCTTGTACACAGCATCGCATACATTGTAGATCCTACCGCCGAAACGTAGGTTATAATGCTCATGCGAACCTTCTCCTCGTCAGTCTTGGGAGACATCTTCTTGGAGAGGGTGATTCCGTGCAATGCTGGTATATTACCGCGTTTGGAATCTTCCATACTAAATCTCTTTAGTACGGTCTCTATGTACCTGGACTGTGAAAGTCCCAGTAATCTCTTAGATCTATCTCTGTAGATCTTGATCCCCAGTATGTATGTGGCATCACCCAGGTCCTTCATGGAGAACCGTTGTGACAAGAATAGCTTGATCGATTGTAGCATAAGAATACCATTTCCTATCAAAAGAATGTCGTCGACGTACAAGACTAGGAACACGACAGTTCGTCCTACAATCTTCTTATAGATACAAGGTTCATCTTCGTTCTTGATGAAATCAAATTCCTTGATTGCCTCATCATGTAGGGTTCCTAGGAACACTATAGAGGTCTCACAAGGCATCGAACATGCCAATTTAAAATTTTATGGGTGCCGAGAAACCCTAATACGGATCGTCGGCTAGATTTCTAGGCGAAACTATAAACTAGTTAACACTTTAACTAAAAGTTAGATGCTACAACCTTTGTAGATCCGGATATCGACTTCCTTAGCTCCACGTAGTCATCCTCTCGCTGTCCTTTTCGAATCCTAGACTCATTCGTCGGCTTCATCGGGAAAACGAGCGGAATAGGTCGTCGGCTTCGTGTCAAAGACGATCTACGTCGAGGTTGCGCAAGTTCAAGCTCCAACTTCACCAAGTTGTGAAACTTATGAAGAAAACACCCAAAACAACTTGGCAAGAGGTAGAGGGTGAAGAAATAGGAGGTGGGTTCACTTTAGAATTGGATTTCACTCACTTTTTCTCAAGTTGCCATTGATGGCATCTAGTTTTCTCTCTTGAAGAAGAAGGAGAAGATGAAGCTAGTTTATGATAAGTGTTATGATAAATTAAAAAAGAAATCAATACTTATCATAATCTAACCTTAGTTGAGTGTAGAGAATGGACCATGGTTACTTGGATGAGTTAGGGTTAAGCATGAAGACAAGAATGGTCACTAAGGTCAAAGCTTCATGAAGCTTCAACATAAAACAAATAAAGCCACCATTCTTATTTTAATCCATTTCAAATAAATAAATAAATAGATAAATGAATTTGCAAACCCTAATCAACACTTAACCAAGGTTTAATTCTTTACACTTAACCATGAAAGCAAGTATCATCAAACATGATACAAACATGTGTACAAAAGTATATCACATATACAACTTGCACATCAAGTGAGAAAATCCATTTAAAGTGAACCTATACTAGCTAATGCAAAGTAATATATCAAATATATAATTACACATTAAATCATTAAATCAACATTTGATTCAATGATCCGGTCATGTCGCACATAACCGACTAGTATTCAATGTATCGATTTATCGAATCAATGATTCGATAACTAGGTCATATCGAATATAACCAATCGAAACATATATCGCGAGAATGAAATGCGGTATCACATACACGCATTATTCTCGGTCCTGCACATATCTCATATGCGCTCCTATTTCGTTTCGCTTGAACCAGGAAACCTCTGTGTAGGACTCTAAAGACTCGTCAATATGCCGGTAGCAGATGATGATCATATCAAGCACCCACAAGCCGCAAGCGGTCTGCTAAACGTAACGGCCATCCGGGTATCGAGCGATCAGAAGATCGACGAGCTAGCCCGCTCACACTCCTGTGAATCCAACCAGTAACACTTACCGTACAGTCCGGTCTATTCGTCTGATATGTCGCATATCAAGTCTAGGGGTGGTATACGTCAGACCCCAATAATCGATAAGTCGTGCCGATGTGAGGCTCATAACGGGTCGAGAAACTACTGGTAACACTTACCAGCAAATCTCTGATCAGCCCTGGCCAGGGACTTCCCTGTTACGGCCAATCGAGCACAGCGCAACATCAACCCCCAATACCGGGAGAGACGAAACCCCTCCTATCGCTCATTGCCTCCATGTGACTCGGGACTGTACCCAAAGACCACCGTTTTGCACGCCCTCATGGACGTGGTAAGGTGGAGATCAAAGCACAGTGGGAATCACACAAGACTCTATGAAGATCTCGGGTCTACAGACTAACCTGTACAAGTGTCACCTGAGAACTGCCATCTGACGTGAGGTATAATACCATCTGGGAGTTCTCGGCGAGTCCGTCCAGTGTACCCAGTCTCCACTGAGCACCCGTATACCATCTCTGATGTCAAACACCAATGGATGTGGGATCATCCATCGCCCATCTCATGGGTCGAGAAGCGTATACGCTAGTCTACTCTGGTATATCGATGCCCCGTCTCGATACACCCACGACTAGGGACCTTGAAGGATGTACTTATGGACTACCATGTCCCCACTAGTATGATCTGCATCACAGTCCAGGTAGTCAAGTACATATCCTAAGGGCTTTACCAACATGTAACTATAAGACAGTAAAAAGAGACTAGTGTACATGTTAAGATAAAGAGTAACCAGATAGCATACTATCATATCGAGCAAGAAAGTCATCTCTATATATGTCCAAGCATCCAATATAATATACATCATCTGTACAATACTGGCCTCTAGGGCATACATACAACTAACAATCTCCCACTTGCACTAGGGCCAGCTGCTGTAGTATCGCATACGGAGCATCCCGAAGAGTCTCTCAAACTGTATCTGGGGAATGGCCTTCGTGAGTGGATCCGCGGTGTTGTTCTTCGTGTCAACCCTCCTGACCTCGATCTCCCGGCGATCAACTATCTCCCGGATCAGGTGATACCGCCTCAGAATATGCCTGGATCGCTGATGGGACCTGGGTTCCTTGGCCAAAGCCACCGCTCCATTGTTATCGCAATACAAAGGTATTAGATGCTCAATGGATGGAACCACACCAAGTTCAGTAATGAACTTCTTGATCCAAACAGCTTCTTTAGCAGCATCGTTGGCAGCGATGTATTCAGCCTCCATCGTCGAGTCTGCCACGGTTTCCTGCTTGGAACTCTTCCAGCTAACCGCCCCTCCGTAAAGGGTAAAGACAAAGCCCGACTGCGACTTAGAGTCGTCCTTATCACTCTGGAAGCTCGAATCGGTAAAGGACTCCACTTGGAGTTCTCCGTTACCATACACCAAGAGCATCTCTTTAGTCCTTCGCAAGTACTTGAGAATGCTCTTCACAGCTGTCCAGTGATTCTCTCCAGGATCGGCTTGATACCTGCTCACTACACTTAGTGAGTATGCTACATCGGGTCTGGTACATAGCATCGCATACATGATAGAGCCTACTGCCGAAGCATAGGGTATCCCTTGCATGCGAGCTCTCTCCAAATCAGTCTTGGGAGACATCTCTTTGGAGAGAGTGACTCCAGAGATCGTGGGCAAGTTCCCACGCTTGGACTCTTCCATACTAAACCTCTTTAGTATGGTGTCAATGTACCTGGATTGGGACAATCCCAAGATCCTTTTGGATCTATCTCTATAGATCCTGATTCCCAATATGCAGGAGGCATCACCAAGATCTTTCATCGAGAATCTTTGTGATAAGAAGAGCTTGACCGATTGCAGCATAGGAATATCATTTCCTATCAAGAGTATGTCGTCCACGTACAATACGAGGAAGACAACCTTACTCTCTGCCACCTTCTTATAGATACAAGGTTCATCTGGATTTTTGACGAAATCAAACTCTTTGATAACGACGTCAAAGCAGATGTTCCAACTTCGCGATGCTTGCTTTAATCCATAAATGGATTTAAGCAGCTTGCACACCTTCCCGCTGCTCCCACTGTCTACGAAGCCCTCTGGCTGAGTCATGTACACGCCCTCTTCTAAATCACCATTTAGAAAGGCGGTCTTAACATCCATTTGCCAGATTTCGTAGTCATGAAAGGCAGCAATGGCAAGCATGATTCGGATGGATTTAAGCATAGCCACTGGAGAAAAGGTTTCGTCATAGTCCACACCTGGTCTTTGACGAAAACCCTTTGCTACAAGTCTAGCTTTGAAAGTCTCCACTTTCCCATCTACACCAAATTTCTTCTTGAAGATCCACTTGCTCCCAATGGGTTTTACCCCTTCAGGAGCAACTTCCAAAGTCCATACTTTGTTGGTGTACATGGATTCCATCTCGGACCGCATAGCATCCAGCCATTTCACTGAGTCCCTACTCGTGATGGCCTGCTCGAAGCTAGTTGGGTCATCATCATCCATGATGCAATCCTCGCTTCCACCATCAATGAGAAAACCGCAGTATCTCTCAGGTGGACGAGAAACCCTACTAGATCGGCGGAGAGGCTGGGGTTCGTCGGGTACTATCGAATCTTCTGGTTCCACTAAATCTTCAGTTATAGTTTGTGTATCTGGAATTTCTTCCAGCTCTACCACTTTGCCACTAATTTCTTTTTCAAGGAATTCCTTTTCTAAAAAGGTGGCATATTGAGAAACAAACACTTTTTGTTCTTCAGCATGGTAGAAAAAATATCCTTGGGAATTCTTAGGATATCCCACAAACTTGCAGAGAACTGACCGTGCCTCGAGTTTGTCTGGATTTTACCTTTTGACATAGGCCGGACAACCCCATATCTTAACTCGTTTAAAATATGGTCTCTTCCCACTCCATATCTCATATGGTGTGGTAGGTACAGATTTAGATGGAACTTGATTCAATAGGTATGCAGCCGTCTCCAGTGCATATCCCCAGAAGGAAATAGGTAACTCAGCTGTGCTCATCATAGAGCGCACCATATCTAATAGGGTGCGGTTCCTCCGTTCAGATACACCGTTGTGCTGTGGTGTATATGGAGGAGTCAGCTGAGAGAGAATCCCATTCTCTTTTAGGAAGTCCAGGAATTCATTGCTCAAGTATTCCCCTCCTCGATCAGATCGTAGGATTTTAATACTTTTTCCGGTTTGGTTCTCAACTTCTTGTTTATATTCCCTAAATTTCTCAAAAGCTTCTGATTTGTGTTTCATCAGGAACACATACCCGAACCTAGAGAGATCGTCAGTGAATGTAATGAAGTATGAAGAACCATCCCTGGCATGTGTAGACATGGGACCGCATACATCACTATGTATAAGTCCCAAGAGTTCGGTAACTCTTTCTCCGTGTCCCGTATACGGAGTTTTGGTCATCTTGCCTTTGAGACATGACTGGCAAGTGTCATAAGATGAAAATTCGAAAGGTTTCAAATATCCATCCTTATGCAACTTAGCCAGTCGTATCACATTGATGTGACCCAGTCTACAATGCCACAAGAAGGAATCGTTCAGTTCTGAACTCTTCCTCTTGTGTGTGTTTGTTATGCTCAGAACTGTTGATTGGTTTAGAACATAAATGCCATTGCACAACGTGCCTGATCCAACCAACTTTTGGTTACGGAAAATGTTCATAACATTGTCCTGTAATACAAAATTATATCCTTCTTTACTCAGCAAAGAAACCGATATAATGTTGCATATCAGATTCGGCATGTAATAGCATTCGTTCAGAACCAATGTATTTCCAGTTGGTAATACAAGGTGATATTCTCCGACAGTCTTAGCTGCAACAATTGCACCATTTCCAACTCTAATGTCTTTATCACTTTCTCCAAGTTCTCTACCTTTCCTTAGCCCATGTAACTGATTACATATATGGGATCCTGACCCGGTATCTAATACCCAGGATGTAGAGCAAATAGAGAAACAGTTCTCAGTAACGAACACACCCGAAGAAAATGCATCATCATGTACTTTCTTCATTCGGGTGGCATGGGAATCCTGGTATTCCCCTATTTCCTGTTCATTCCTATAACTCTTATAAGAAGGAACGGAACCAACGTTCCCCAGCATAGTATAACATGCGGGTTCGGTCAATACATCCATATTATTATCTTGATTAAGGCATGAAATGGTCGCTACCTGGAGAGAGAGAGAAGAAAACACTTTAGCGTATGCTCGTGCAAGATCAGATTGGTTATTATCTTATCTAATCAGGATGGCTCCCACTGCTTTTTATCAAATCTTCCTTCAAACCTTAAAAGGAAAGACTAGCCGGGATTAATTACACACTACAAGTTCGCCAATCTTTCAGCCAGGCCAGTGTCGGTACTTTGAGGGAGGTCCCCCGTGCTTTCGCACGAACCTAATTACTGTAAACCTCGTTTTCCCAGAGGCGTAACCTCTTTAACACCTTTCTAGACACCTACTTGATCGGCTAATTGTAATGTGTAAAACTCTCCCAGGAGTAACTCTTACTCGCAGTGGGTATCGGGATCCAACTATCTCATAGAAGGTATGCAATCTCATTGCAAATTTCAACACTTGAAATTCCCGATAATATTTTTCCCCTAGCAGCTATATGACCTTAACATAGTCAACAAATCATAAGTGCTAGTCAAGTTCAACCCGTCATTTCCCGATTGAATTAAACCCACCCGCACGACCCTTAACATAGTCAACAAAGTCGCACGACTACCCTAATCCAATCGCATCATATGCTTATACAGATAAGCACTAATTAGCTACCGCACACTACGCCTTAACATAGTCAACAAACGTAGCACGAATACTAACTAGTACTTATCTGAAATGACGGAGGGCTACGTCAAGTTTTTCTGAAAACCTATTGCCTAATGAACTTGATATCGTTGTAGAATCAAATGAAGTTTTAAAATGGAATGATTTTGAGGCTTTTCTAGTTTTTCTAAAGGGGTCACTCCCGGTGAAGGGATCGTCGGCCCTTTCCTCGTCGAATGAGGTGCGGGATATATCATATATATCACTGTGCAAAGCAAAAACTCTTAAAAGCAATCAAAGCCAAACTGAGTGTGTAGCATCTGCCAGTTATTGCTAAAGGAGTCACTCCCGGTGAAGGGATCTCGGTCCTTTCCTCATCGAATAAGGTGCAGGGTATATCATATATACCGCTATGCAAAGCAAGAACTGTAGCTACCTGTTTTGTTTAAAATCTGATTCCACAACATCTTAGGTTTCTTTTCTTTCATTAATCACATTAATGAAGTCCCATCATTTAAATACCTAAACATCACAGATAGATATGACGTACACTTATTCCATCCGCATTCGCCTCGATGTCCCCTCGTGCACTGTTAGGTTAGGTAACTAACGACAGAGCAGGGCAGGGCTAGCGCGGGTGTAAAACATAAGTAACGTCTATATAATATATCATATATACTATATACTATATCCATCACAGAACATCTCATGATCACATCACAGATATCGCAGCAGAAGAAACATATGAAACATTGGATATACTAGGACGTCCGTGTTTTCAATACGAGCCAGTATAAAACACGGATTCCACGGTCGTGATGAATAGCCAATCCCACACCCCTAGACCCCTACGAGAGCGGCAAGCAACCCTGCCAATTCTAGGGTTAGGAGACCCGGACTCGACTCCTCGAGTTGGTCTCCCACTGGACCCCAGAACCCGGTTACTTGTGCTCCCCTCCTTGGGTCTATCCTAATGCGGAAAAGTAAATAATATACAAAAGGTGACAACTTCCGCTACCTGGAAGTGCCCCAAATAAAAGAATATTACATACAAGTTTTTACATGAATGAAAATGAAAAACACTCATCTCACATAAAAAACCCCGGCTATTCGAACACGACGATCCAATATAACATATCCAGCAACACATAACATCACATGTCATCAACGTAAGTAAGTATGCATACCCCAATTGTCGTTGACGTATAGCAACGAAACCGGCGATATGAACATACTACACTTACGGTCACAGAAAAGAAAGTGTAAAACTACAACAATTGGAATCCGCAATCTCTTTAGACATCGCATGCCTAACAGATATAAATCCCGCATTTTAGTCTCATTATCGAAAACTCTTTTCAATATCATATGGGACTAAATTGCTAGATTTATAACATTCATTCAGTTATCTCATAACTACTTGTGAATTCCAATTATTGTATCACATTCCAGATAAACAGAAAATGTTAAACTTTCCGATCGAACAGTCGACTACCCAAGTTTTCCCGATACAACTCAACACATGAAATAAGTCTAACAACATTCAGTTCGTGCCTCAGTACCAACGGTCCAGCTGTAGAAAGGTCAAGCCAACGCCTCACATGTGGCACGCCGTACTGCCCCAAACCCGAAGGTTCAAAGGGCAGTTCAAGACGGTCACAAAATCGAGTTAAGGTTTGTTGTCTTCTAGAGGGTCCATCGCGTTACTTGCACTACTTAGAATGTCGTTAAACTACGGAAAAATCCAACACTTGGAAATTTCCCGACAGGGGAAAAGTTGGGTATTTATATCCGGTCGAACTTTTTAACATATTCTAAAAATTATCCGGAAATACACAAAGACGAAATTTGATACCCCGATCGAAACACCGAATCCCCAAAGCAACCCCAGAAAATTCAACTCTTGAATAAATTTTAAAAATTCCCAGAAAATCCAACACCAGAAGGTATCAGTTACTGTGCAAAAATTATATAATAATTTAATAAAGCTGCCGCGGATCCGCCGCCTAAGGAGGCTTAGGCCGCGGATCCGCCGCGCTTTAGACTGTTCATAAAGAAATTTTTGCACCGTAATTCATATATTTCCCTGCTGAATTTTTTAGCAATTTTGAATCTGGAAAAATCCCAGAATTTAGAAAAAGTCCAGAGAGCATCTTAAAGTTAGGTTTTCGGGTTCGATCGGGTTTCAAATTGCGTCTAGACTTCGCCTAAGGCTCTAGCTAGGCTCTGATACCACTGTAGGGTTCCTAGGCACACTATAGAGGTCTCACAAGGTATCGAACATGCCAATTTAAAATTTTATGGGTGCCGAGAAACCCTAATACGGATCGTCGGCTAGATTTCTAGGCGAAACTATAAACTAGTTAACACTTTAACTAAAAGTTAGATGCTACAACCTTTGTAGATCCGGATATCGACTTCCTTAGCTCCACGTAGTCATCCTCTCGCTGTCCTTTTCGAATCCTAGACTCATTCGTCGGCTTCATCGGGAAAACGAGCGGAATAGGTCGTCGGCTTCGTGTCAAAGACGATCTACGTCGAGGTTGCGCAAGTTCAAGCTCCAACTTCACCAAGTTGTGAAACTTATGAAGAAAACACCCAAAACAACTTGGCAAGAGGTAGAGGGTGAAGAAATAGGAGGTGGGTTCACTTTAGAATTGGATTTCACTCACTTTTTCTCAAGTTGCCATTGATGGCATCTAGTTTTCTCTCTTGAAGAAGAAGGAGAAGATGAAGCTAGTTTATGATAAGTGTTATGATAAATTAAAAAAGAAATCAATACTTATCATAATCTAACCTTAGTTGAGTGTAGAGAATGGACCATGGTTACTTGGATGAGTTAGGGTTAAGCATGAAGACAAGAATGGTCACTAAGGTCAAAGCTTCATGAAGCTTCAACATAAAACAAATAAAGCCACCATTCTTATTTTAATCCATTTCAAATAAATAAATAAATAGATAAATGAATTTGCAAACCCTAATCAACACTTAACCATGGTTTAATTATTTACACTTAACCATGAAAGCAAGTATCATCAAACATGATACAAACATGTGTACAAAAGTATATCACATATACAACTTGCACATCAAGTGAGAAAATCCATTTAAAGTGAACCTATACTAGCTAATGCAAAGTAATATATCAAATATATAATTACACATTAAATCATTAAATCAACATTTGATTCAATGATCCGGTCATGTCGCACATAACCGACTAGTATTCAATGTATCGATTTATCGAATCAATGATTCGATAACTAGGTCATATCGAATATAACCAATCGAAACATATATCGCGAGAATGAAATGCGGTATCACATACACGCATTATTCTCGGTCCTGCACATATCTCATATGCGCTCCTATTTCGTTTCGCTTGAACCAGGAAACCTCTGTGTAGGACTCTAAAGACTCGTCAATACGCCGGTAGCAGATGATGATCATATCAAGCACCCACAAGCCGCAAGCGGTCTGCTAAACGTAACGGCCATCCGGGTATCGAGCGATCAGAAGATCGACGAGCTAGCCCGCTCACACTCCTGTGAATCCAACCAATAACACTTACCGTACAGTCCGGTCTATTCGTCTGATATGTCGCATATCAAGTCTAGGGGTGGTATACGTCAGACCCCAATAACCGATAAGTCGTGCCGATGTGAGGCTCATAACGGGTCGAGAAACTACTGGTAACACTTACCAGCAAATCTCTGATCAGCCCTGGCCAGGGACTTCCCTGTTACGGCCAATCGAGCACAGCGCAACATCAACCCCCAATATTGGGAGAGACGAAACCCCTCCTATCGCTCATTGCCTCCATGTGACTCGGGACTGTACCCAAAGACCACCGTTTTGCACGCCCTCATGGACGTGGTAAGGTGGAGATCAAAGCACAGTGGGAATCACACAAGACTCTATGACGATCTCGGGTCTACAGACTAACCTGTACAAGTGTCACCTGAGAACTGCCATCTGACGTGAGGTATAATACCATCTGGGAGTTCTCGGCGAGTCCGTCCAGTGTACCCAGTCTCCACTGAGCACCCGTATACCATCTCTGATGTCAAACACCAATGGATGTGGGATCATCCATCGCCCATCTCATGGGTCGAGAAGCGTATACGCTAGTCTACTCTGGTATATCGATGCCCCGTCTCGATACACCCATGACTAGGGACCTTGAAGGATGTACTTATGGACTACCATGTCCCCACTAGTATGATCTGCATCACAGTCCAGGTAGTCAAGTACATATCCTAAGGGCTTTACCAACATGTAACTATAAGACAGTAAAAAGAGACTAGTGTACATGTTAAGATAAAGAGTAACCAGATAGCATACTATCATATCGAGCAAGAAAGTCATCTCTATATATGTCCAAGCATCCAATATAATATACATCATCTGTACAATACTGGCCTCTAGGGCATACATACAACTAACACATCAAAATAGATGTTTCAGCTCCGCGAAACCTGCTTTAATCCATAAATGGATTTAAGCAACTTGCACACCTTTCCGCCGCTCCCACTGTTTACAAAACCTTCTGGCTGATCCATATAAACACACTCTTCCAAACTGCCGTTTAGAAAAGCCGTTTTTACGTCCATCTGCTAGATTTCATAGTCATGGAAGGTAGCAATGGCAAGTAGGATCCGGATGGATTTGAGCATAGCTACTGGAGAAAAAGTTTCGTCATAGTCCAGACCAGGTCTTTGACGAAAACCTTTTGCAACGAGTTTAGCCTTATAGGTTTCAACCTGCCCATCTACACCAAGTTTCCTTTTGTAGATCCATTTGCATCCAACGGGTTTTACCCCAGGTGGAGCAATATCCAAGATCCACACTTTATTGGTATACATGGACTCCATTTTGGATCGCATACCATCCAGCCATTTATCAGAGTCCCTACTAATAATGGCCTGACTGAAACTGGTAGGGTCATCTTCATCCAAGATGCAATCCTCTCGATCCCCGTCTATGAGAAAACCGTAGTATCTCTCGGGCGGATGAGAAATCCTACCAGATCTGCGAAGTGGCTGAGGTTCGTATGGGGTTATTGAATCTTGAGGTTCTGTTAAATCTTCAGTTTCATTTTGTGGCCGCTGAATTTCCTCCAGTTCTACCGAACTCCTACTAGTTTCTTTTGCAAGAAATTGCCACTCTAAAAAGGTGGCGTGGCGAGATACAAACATCTTCTGTTTCTCGGTGTGGTAGAACAGATATCCTATAGAATTTTTAGGATATCCCATAAATTTACATAGAACCGAGCGTGCCTGAAATTTGTCCGGATTTTGTATTTTTACATAGGCCGGACAACCCCATATCTTAATGCGCTTAAGATATGGCCTTTTACCATTCCATATCTCGAATGGTGTCTTAGGCACAGATTTAGACGGAACATCATTCAATAGATATGCCACTGTCAAAAGCGCATGTCCCCAAAATGAAAGAGGTAACTCAGCACTACTCATCATGGAGCGAACCATGTCCAACAGGGTACGGTTCCTCCGCTCCGATACACCATTATGCTGTGGTGTGTACGGAGGAGTAAGCTGAGAGAGAAAACCATTCTCTTTTAAGTAATCTAGGAATTCCATGCTTAAGTACTTCCCTCCTCTATCAGACCGGAGGATCTTGATACTTTTGCCTATCTGGTTCTCCACTTCGTTTCTGAATTCTCTGAATTTCTCAAAAGTTTTAGATTTGTGTTTCATCAGATACACATATCCGAACCTAGAGAGATCGTCAGTGAATGTTATGAAGTACGAGAACCCAACCCTTGCATGTATAGATATTGGACCACATACATCACCGTGTATGAGTCCCAAGAGCTCTGCTGCCCTTTCTCCATGTCCGGTGAACGAAGATTTGGTCATCTTTCCTTTGAGACAAGACTGACAAGTTTCATAAGATGAAAACTCGAACGTATTCAAGAGTCCGTCTTTATGCTACTTACTTAGTCTTTTCTCTCCGATATGACCAAGTTTACAATGCCACAAGTAGGATTCGTTCGTATCTGAACTCTTCCTCTTGCGTGTGTTTTGTATATTGAGAACTGTATTCTGATTTAGAATATAGATACCATTACACAGTGTACATTCTGCAACCAGTACCTTATCAAGGTAAATGTTCATGATATTTCTATCAAGAACAAAGTTATATCCATCTTTATCGAGTAAAGACACTGATATTATGTTGCAAACCATGGAAGGTACATAGTAGCAATTGTTTAAAATCATAGTATTGCCATTTGGCAACACTAGGTGATATTCACCGACGGCTGCAGCATTAACTTGTGCTCCGTTCCCTACCCTGAGGGACATATCACCAGGTGCAACTTTCCTACTTTTTCTCAGTCCCTGCAATAAATTACAGATATGAGATCCTGATCCGGTATCAAGTACCCAGGAGGTAGGGCTGACCGAAAAGCAGTTCTCAATTACAAGAACACCTGAAGTAGATGCAATACTATGCTTCTTCTTCAACTGGGTCTCCTTGGAATCCTTACAATTCTCTTTCCCTTGCTCATACTTATGACTGTTGTCATAAGTTAGAGCCGAACTGACGTTCCCCAGCCCCGAATAAGAATTCGGATCGGTCAAGCGATACATTTTATTATCTTGATCAGGGCTTGAAATGGTTGCTACCTGGAGAGAGAGAAAAGAAACAACTCAGCGTACGCTCTTGCAAGATTAGATTAGTTTATTAATTTATCTAATCAGGATGGCTCCCACTGTTTCCTCAAATTCTTCTTCAAACCTTAAAAGAAGAACTAGTCAGGATTAATCGCACATCACAATACTTGCTTAACCTTTCAGCCAGGCTAGTGTTTGTACTTCGAGGTAGGTTTTCCAACGCTTTCGCGAAGTTCCTTAATTACATAACCTCTTTTCCCTGGAGGCGTAGCCCCGCTAACACCGTTCTAGACACCTACTTGGTTTATAGCATTGATTGTTAAGTGAAATAATCTCCCGAGAGTAATCCAACTCATCAGTGGGATCGGGATCCAACTATCATTGTGTGATGACCTAGATGGAATCCACTCTAGTCACCACACTCCAGAAGGTATGCTAAATCTGCAAGTTTCCTGTATGTTTGAAACTCCCGATATAGTTTTTACCCCTAGGACCCAAGTGACCTTGACTGAGCCAACATATCAAAGGATCCTAGTCAAGTTCAACCTGTCATTATCTTGATTGCATTAGACCTACCCGCACGAGTTCTTGACTGAGCCAAAATGACCGTACGACTGTCCCAACCAATCACATTATATGCTACAGAAAAATATTACATAGCTACCGAATACTACGCCTCGGCTGAGCACGAAATACGTAGTACGAATACTAAGCAATACCAATCCGAAATGACGGAGAGCTACGGCTGGGTTTTTGGCGAAAAACCCGTTAACGTAATGAACTTGATATCGTTGAAGGAACCTGATTGCCTTTTAAAATATATAGTGGCAAAAATTTTTGCTAAAGAGGTCACTCTCTGTGAAGGGATCTTGGCTCTTTCCTCATCGAATGAGGTGCAGGATATCCCAAACTGAATACCACGACGCAAAGCAAGAATAATTGACTATAGTGAAGTTATTACGCTGACGTAAACTTTTACTCAAGGGGTCACTCCTGGTGAAGGGATCTCGTCCCTTGCCTCGTCGAATGAGGTGCTGGATATTCCAAACTGAATACCACTGTGCAAAGCAAAAGAGAACGTCTGTTTTTAAAACTTGGTTCCAACAACATCTTTTTAGGTTTGTTTTACTTGCATTAATCAAAATTAATGCTGTCCCATCAAAGTAACCTACCACACCAGAAAAGAACGAAAATACGATGTACGTATATGCCATTCGCATTCGCCACTGGGCCCCGTCATCAGCCGTTAGGCTACTTAACTAACGACAGAGTGGGGGATGGAGTAGCGCGGGTGCAAAACATATACAACATCTACTAGTATATATATATAAGTATATACAACGTACGTTCCAGGCATGATAGTAAACAACATCACAGAAATACAGCCAACAATACAGAATGGTGGATAATCTTAGAGCCCCGGGTTTCATTTGAGCCACAAATAAAACCCGACGTTCCCTGTCGTGTGGATAGCCTGTGCAATGAAAACCTGTACCCCCTATGAGTGCGGCGAATATCCCGCCAATTCTAGAATGAAGCCCCCTCCGTCTCAACACCTTGAGAAAGAAGCCTCCTCCGTCTCAACACCATGAGAAAGAAGGTTCCTCCGTCTCAACTCCATGAGATGCGGGCTTGCTGCCTTTCTAGAACCCGGCTATTCATGCACTCCACCGCGGGATAACCCTAGTACAGAAAAAGAAAATAATATGTACAAACGGTGACATCGACCTCAGCCCAGTCGTGCCCCAAAATAATATACAACCCGGCAAAGACGGCAGTCCACATGTCGGACGCTCTCCCCGCAATAACAAATGTACAAATGAATTTAAACAGTACTACAAACATTGCAACACTTGCTATGAATCACGACTATCCAACCACAATCACAGAACAAGCACACAACATCAACGCGAATGTCACGTTCGCAAAACCTGTCTAAAGGAATATATAGCGATTAGACAAGTTTTACCGATCGAGTGACATTCCCGGTCGCAGATAAAAGTGAATGAACTATAAACTGTTAAATAGTGTTAAATATAACGAATTCGAAACATCTCTAGTTGCCTCAAACTCAAATCTACAAGGAATCAAATTTGGGCAAAAATTAAACAACACCAGGAAACCAAACTCCCAGAGATAAGCACCCAGAACCCAAAAAAAATTGCACAAATCCCAAGGAAATCCGAAGAGGCCGGATTTATGCCCTATGTGGCTGGCCCAAAGTGAGTGGAATTGCCTCATTTTTGGTTTGGGTGCATCTCGTAGGGTAAGGACCACTCTGCACTTGTTTCAAAAATTTTTAGAGACTTTTTCAAAATCGACAGAAACTGCAGATCTTGGTCTTGGTTTTGGTTTTCTGGAATCGTTTCAATTTTGTTGTTTGAACATTGCTTAAACTTGCTAACCTAGGGTTTATGAACTGGCTCTGATACCATGAAGGGTTACACTAGCATCCTGGCCAACTTTCGTGGCCAAATGCGGAACAAAAATTTCGTAGCGATAACGAACTTGGCGCTAACATAAACCTTAACCGGATCTTTACCATAAACCTAGTTAGCATGCAATAGAGTTCTATCTACTATTATAGAAGTTATACCTAAAGAAACCAAGTTCTTCGGGTCTTTGTTCCTCTCCTTAAGCTCCTCGATGCTAGTATGGATCGTGCTTGAACTCCGACCTCCTTGAATCGAAGATGATCCACCCGAGAGTCTATATTCCAAGCTCCACCTCAAGAACCGAGATAACTAGGGCAACAAGAATGTTAAGCTTGATGTCCTAGGTGATGTAGAGTATTGTGATGGAGTTGTTTGTCTATTTGATCCCTAATTTTCTCAACACATGAGAGGTAGAGGGATTTTTAGTGAGGAAGAATAAGGAGAGCTTATGAGAGCTCCACAATGAAGAGAGAGAATGCAAATGAGATTATGAGCCATAAGAAAATAATTACCAATATTTTGTTATGATAAATTGTGATGGCAACCCTTTATTTGACCATTATCATGTCAAGTTAAATCCAAAGCCAAAGAAGCATCTAGTGCTCACAAAAATATCTAAGTCAACAATGGTCAACTTGGTCAAATGGTCAACATGGTCAAATGGTCAAAGCAATTAGCCATAACACAATTATCATTAAAAAGATTAGTAAATATTTTCCTCCACCTCATAATGGTTTTGACCAAGTCAATGGTCAAAACCCTAATGAGGCACCTCCTTCTTCGCTCCTCACATCCGTGTATACACACCCGCATCCGCATTCCGTAGAACACGAATACTAGAAGACAAAAACTAATCCATCAATACAATATTAGGATCCGGCTTAAACTAATGCCTACTAGTATTGTCTGCCCGAACATCATACGCACACAAGTGCACGTAAGTGATCGCAGCCCTGCCGTAAAACCATACGGCCTCTACACCTTTTGCCCAGTGCAGGGAAACTCTTTGTGTGGGACTCTAAAGACTCGACACTACACTGGCAGTGGGTTTAACCGCAGACCGCAAGCGGCACTAGCTGTACGTAACAGTCCCTAGGTAGATGTTGACAAGAAGGCCGACGAGGTAAACCTCATCCGCACTCCTACTGAGCCTGAATGTGACAATCTTCGTACAGTCCGGTCTGTTCGTCTATGAGTATCGCATGTCGGGCCTAGGGGGACGGTAAACATCAGATCTCTAATAGCGGTACAAGTCATGTCTGAGTGTAGCTCAGAACACCCTGAGAAATTACTGGAAAACACTACCAGTAAATCTCGCTTTTCCTGGCCAGGGACGACTATGTGTAATGGCTCTTCTAGACACAACACGATATCAACCCCCAATACCGGGAGAGACGAATCCTGTCTAACCGTCATTGCCTCCAAGTGCTTCAGGACTGCACCCAACTACTACCTGTTTGCACGACTCAATAGAGCCGTGGTAGGATAGCAATCAAAGAACAGTGGGAACACACTTGAGGCGAAGTGGCAGTGTCAAGTCAACGGACTAAGCTGTACTCATGTCACCTGGAAACTGTTAACTGACGATAGGTATAATACCAACCAACAGTTCTCGACGAGTCCTGTCCAGTGTACTCGTAACCTAACGAGCACCTGCATACTATCTCCAGTACGACGTACTGATGGCTGTGGGACAGACCATCTCCCCTACTGGGACGAGAAGCGTATGCACCAGTCTACTCTGGAGTATCGATGCCCCATCTCGATAATCCTACGACTAGGGACCAGAATAAGGATGTGCTTATAGATTACCCAGCCCCCACTAGTATGATCGCCATCACAATGCCGGTAGTCAAGCAAAGCTCCTAAGGGCTTCATCAATATATATTAGCGATATGTTAAAAGAAACATATACACATATTAAGATAGAAACAAAGCAAGTAGTATACTACTATATTGAGCAAGACTATCGTAAACCCGTATATATATCCCAATCTTCCAAAATGTATTATACAAACTAGTACTATACAATAATGGCCTCGAGGGCATACATATCTAACAAATTGGTTATGGCTTGAAGCTTCATGAAGCTTGTAGACCATTGACCAAAGTCCACTTATTTTGTTTTACTTAAGATATTTTAAACCCAACCATTATAATTAATCCATGGTTAAGTCTCTACAATAGTTAGTATATGACACTAACTCACCCATGGTTGCTATTCTAACCTCATTAGTTTTCCTTCTTCATTTTTCATGGTTGCTTTCTTCATCTTCTTCCTCTTGCTTACTAGCTCCATGAAACATGAAGAAATATTGTGAGAAAATAAAATCTAAAGTGAGCCCACTTCCTATTTCATCATCCTATACACTTGCTTGGGTAGTTGTTCAGTTGAAAATATTGCATTTTGGTATAAGTATTTTCCTTACATTTCTTAAATAATTAAAGGTGTTTATTATAAATATTAAACATATTTGGATTTATCTGCAATATACTATTTGCCATATGTTTATATATTATAATTAATATTATGAAGGAAAATATAGGCATTTTATATTTATATAATATTTTGGTAATTGAAAATATGCATATCATATCAAATATTCTAATCACAATTCTTAAAAGATATAATATCATACAAATGGTTAGAATAATATTTCAAAATATATGCATAATATTTTAGTAATTAAAAGATGCATAGCATATAAAATATTCTTAATCATGTTTCTTAAAGATTTATTACCATATAAAGTGCATAGCATATTAAATATTCTTAATCAAGTTTCTTAAAGATTTATTACCATATATAGTGATTAAGATACTCTCTCTAATTTAATAAATAAACTAACATTATTCATAGAGATATTGTGCAAGATTTAGCTCAGGTCAAGAGATCAAGATATTCAAGATGTTAGGATCAAAAATCTGCCAAAATCATAAAATCAATACTGACAGGGACTCAGAATCCAGGCATGGAAAGTCACCATATTAGGAAGTCACCATATATGGTAACTAGTTTTTCTTCTTTGAGGGCTATATAAAGGACCAAGGGCTAAAGTTAGAAGGCATCAAGCCGAAGAGATCACGAAGTCCAAGACGGCTCACGCATCCAAGTTGATCATCAACTGTTCATCTACCTCCTTCGGAAGAGTTCGAGAAGCAAACCAAGTTTTTGTAATCATTTTCTAAGGAATAAAGTGTAGATTTTTCAAGTTGATTAATAAAGGTAGTTGTTTTATTTAATTCCTTTGCATTTTACATTATGTTTTCCCTTTCTTTCTTTTCATCTTATTTTCCCAACATGCGCGAGTAATTTTCCGCTTGTTAGGGTTCATAGGATTATGGTAGATTAATGGATGATGAAGATCCTTAAACTCTTTTTACGTCCTATAAAGTTTATAAACTTTACTAAAATAATCATTAACATCCTAATCGGGCGCGCTACCAATTTATTGTTAGTCTCGACCGCGATTAGAGATTAGATCAATGATTGTTTTGGTAAAGGCTAGATATGAACGGAGTTCCATGTCGAGATAGGGGTTAAGAGTGGGAACCCTTTTCCCTCCAGAAACCCTAATCTACATGCATCTCTGTCGTTCTAGTTTTAAATCTATTAAAGGATAAAAAGAGTAATTTTTAATTAACCATCCATAACTACTAAATCCTAATGAACCCTACAAGCCCCCTTATTATATTAACTACATCCTTAAATAATCTAGATCTATATTTTGCATTCTTGCTTAACGTAGATTTAGAAACAATTTCACAAAATTCTTTATGCCTCTTCTCTTTCAACACATCTAAATTAAGAGTATCAGATTCAACGTTTCCCTGAGGACGACCCGTACTCATCTCGGTCTAGCTACGCGCGACACCGTTATTGATTGCGGTTATTCTACAAACACACTTTTTCACATCAATCAAATGGCGCCGTTGCCGGGGATACGTGCGTAATTTTTTATTCTTACTATTTGTGTTGAATTCTTATACGATCCATATCATAATTAAAACAAAATTGCAAATTGCATATTTAACGATTTGTGCGTGAATTTTTTGCAAGGAGATCTGGAGCCACAGACTTGAGGAAACAGGAGATCTAGGGTTCCAAACTTCTCTGGTATTTTTCTCAACTCTTCCTCTCTCCTCTCAAATCCAATAAAATCTATTTTCTGCAGGATTCTTTGCAAAATAGCGCCGCTTAAAAATCTTTTTGCAAAAGTTTTGTGATTGGTTTTGTCTTGCATATTTTAATACGGACTTTAAGGGGCAAAGACCAAATCAAGATTAGGTGGGGATTTCATCACCCTTTCTAAGCCCCACAAATCACAAACCGAGTATCTAGATCAACCCTTCATTAATTTAAAAAAATATCTAGACCAGACTCTAAGGACTGTCGCGCTCAATAAGGACAGAGGAAGGTCGTGGGTAATCTATCACTTATCCGCATTATTTTTGTAGTGTCTAGGCAAGTGTGATAAAGGCTAGTGGTTTTTAATTAGGCCCACTACTGTGGTTCCTTCCCACTTACCTGGTACTTACCTGGATACAAGGGTAGTACAGAGGCGGTAGAGGATTGATCCTGCGGCTTGTCCTTTAGAAGTCTAGGAGCGGTCTAGAGACTGGACCTAGGTAACCATAGTT
Organism: Agapanthus africanus; assembly: GCA_030015575.1. Classification (NCBI taxonomy): domain Eukaryota; kingdom Viridiplantae; phylum Streptophyta; class Magnoliopsida; order Asparagales; family Amaryllidaceae; genus Agapanthus; species Agapanthus africanus. The sequence goes on from JASDDO010000029.1 coordinate 296,863,950, forward strand.
TTACGGTTGTTTGTGCATTTTTGTGTGATTTGTCTAAATCCGTCATTTTTCAAAACAAACCAATTATTTTCTCCCCTTTTTTACCCCTTCCCCCTTCTTCTCTTCTTATAATGGGTGACCTAAACAGAAGAACACTTGCCGAGCTTTGCTGCCCACAACCAGATATTTCTTGTTTTCGTAATCCCTTCGGTATACCGTCCGGCTCTTCTATGTCCTTAAGAGCTCATATAGAACAAGCAGGAAGAAACAGTTGGCCACTTCAGTCTAGGTCTTATCAAACATATCCTAATCCTACACCTGTTTCAGTTCATACCCAGAATGAGGAAGACCCTAGACGAATGTCCATTGCTGAGCACATAGCTAGGGCTAGAGGCCAAAATTTCAACCCGGACCAATATCAACCATCACCACCACTGTCCAGAGAAGAGTTTGATAGGCGGTTTGTGGCATATAAGATGTCTATTGAAAATAGCCAACCAACCAACCCATATCAATATTCTTTTTATCACAATGTTGACCCTACTCCCACCCAATTTTCGCAACTATTCTATTCATATCAATCCAATCCGACTTTTCCACCTTCTCTAGACAGTTCTTCTAATAAGTCATTTGGGAGTTTTAATTATCCATAGGAATTTCAATCTTATACTGAAACCCCTTATCAACCCAAGTCTAGTCTGGAGCAGACATTAGAAAAATTTCTGGAATTGTCGAACCAAATTAGGAAGGAAATAACAGAGTGGATGCAAGCAAAGAATTTCAAATCTGCCCAAATTTTTTCAGTATATGATTCAGGCATAGGACAAAATGAGAATTTGGGTAGTGAGACAGAACTGTACACCCTTCCTAATCAAACCTCCCCATTTCAAACTGAAATCCACAACTCCAGTTTCATAGATTCATCAAGTACACCAAATAGAATGTCTGATAAGTTGTTTGACTTTGTAGTGTTTGATTTACCCGACTGTGAAGGGTCCATTTCAAGTGAAACCATACCCAACCCCTATGATATCTACACCTCCACTCTTGAACCAAAACTGATTGAAAACCATACTTTTGATGAGGTGTTTGAGAATTTTAACCTTCACTTGAATGAGGTGATTGACGTTGGGGATATATTGATTGATGAACCCGAAATTTTGGATGATTTTGTCCTACAAATTCATCAAATCCTTTCACTTCCTTGTGGTCATCATCTTGAGCCTTTAATTCTTCCCGAACCCCAAATATGTCTTGAAGTTGATAATAAAGGTACACCCGAAGAAATACAGCCTCCATCTTCCACATCTGGTACAGCAACACTCGACATACCAATTTGTTTACCCATTTCACCTTCTATTTTCTCCGGTTCTTCTTCTGTTCCTATAGTTTCAGTGAGTTTTGATGAATCACAATCTGTTAATTCAAGTTCAATAATACCAAAAACTCAACTTGATTTAGATATTTTTGAAAATGAGGTAGATGAGTGTTTCGAGTCCTCTACCTCAATGATTTTTGATGAATCAAGTATGATAAATTCTGGCACAAAACTCTTTGACAGCAAAATGTTCAATCACACCATTGATAAAAGTTTTGAAGAACTTTTTGTTGACGAACTTGAATTTTTAAACAATACGGATTTTGTGATTGATCAATCTCCACATATAGAGGTTGAACCGTCACCATTCCTTCTTCCTAATCATTCACATTTATCCCCATTCTTTCTTTTCTCTAATTTCAAACCCTTTCCAGACCACCTCTTATCTCTTTCCCATTTTTTCTTGACTCGATACAACACATTCTTCCACCAACCTATACGCTATACTGATAAAATCTTTGAATGGTTGGTGTTAACTTTTGGTCTTTGTAAAGTCTTACTTTGACCAAATGACTCACCCCCTCTTAAAATGCTTCGTATTGTCTAACTCATGTTTGAGGGGGGGGGGTTATATTTTTGGCTCTTGAACATAACTTTTGTTCTCAAATTTGTGAGCCAAAAATAAGTTTGGGGGAGGATTTTCACTTTCATATATTCTTGCCCCCATTAATAATGTCCTCCCAAGCTTACAGGTTTTTGTGATCCAGCAGATAGCAACAGTGAGGACACTGTTGAAAACAAGTTTGGGGGAGGTTTGTGCTTATTTACGCATCCCCTTGCATCATATTTTTCATAAGCACAACATTTTCAAAAAAAAAAATTTAAATTTTTTTTTTATAACAAAAGAGTAGAAAGTGAAAAATTACATCCAAAAGATATGAATAGTTTAAGAAAACCAAGAAAATTAGAAGTTTTCTTAAACGAACTAGTAATAAGTAGTTATGAGTCGTTGTCCCAAGGGTTAGTAAGATGAAGGAAGTCACTAATCTGAGGATAAAAATAAGTCTGAAAAATAGTCCCTATTCTAGAAGCCAAACATTTGAATGTTGATACCCTACTATATGCACTTACACACGTCTTGAAACTCGGGATAGTAGAGGATACCTTGAAATGCTCTTATCTAAAAGCCAAAGTATGAAGGAAATAAAAAATGAAGAAAATATAAAAATGGTGAAAAGAAAAATGAACACTGGTTTTGTTATCGCCAAGGCAGCAATAAAAAAATATAGCGAGGGTGCCACTTCACCTAGTGCCCTAAGGCCAACTGGTCTCGGAGTCACTGCTAAGCCTTAGGTGGTGCAAGACGAGAAAAATATTATCACCTAATCAGCAAGCACATGAGTAATCGGTCGGTTAGTACCTTAAGAAGTATTAACGGTCACATGAAAATGTGTGAGCAAATCTAAATATTCATCAAATTAAAAAGTACTACGGCAGATGGACAAGAGTATGATAGCTTGAATTGAATTCTCCGAGTGTAGGGATGTTCTATTCACACACGTAGGGGTATATGATCGATATTTGGATGAAAGGTAGGAGTGAAGAATAAATACGATGTTTTATTGAGGGATGATGTGATTTTTAACATTTTTTCATGACTATTAAGATAAGGCTCATGACAACTGAAAAGTTAGTGTAGTTGGAAACTCTAAATTTTCAAAGTATTTCTTTTATGCTTCTTATCTTTATATGTAAATTTCACCATCTCTCTTATATTATAGGATTTTGCGGGTGTAATCTGCTGAAAACCCTCAGGAGACAACACTCCTCCTACTAGGGACACCTAGAGGTTTAACGGCTTGTTGCACATGCTCAGTGCAATCGTGTTTGCCTACGAAAGTGTGCTATTTAGGTTTTTCTTTTTCTTTTTTCTTTTTCTCTTTCTCTTGAATAACTAATTTGCTCGGGACGATCAAACTTATGTTTGGGGGTATTTGTTCAGTTGAAAATATTGCATTTTGGTATAAGTATTTTCCTTACATTTCTTAAATAATAAAATGTGTTTATTATAAATATTAAACATATTTGGATTTATCTGCAAAATACTATTTGCCATATGTTTATATATTATAATTAATATTATGAAGGAAAATATAGGCATTTTATATTTATATAATATTTTGGTAATTGAAAATATGCATATCATATCAAATATTCTAATCACAATTCTTAAAAGATATAATATCATACAAATGGTTAGAATAATATTTCAAAATATATGCATAATATTTTAGTAATTAAAAGATGCATAGCATATCAAATATTCTTAATCATGTCTCTTAAAGATTTATTACCATATATAGTGATTAAGACACTCTCTCTAATTTAATAAATAAACTAACATTATTCATAGAGATATTGTGCAAGATTTAGCTCAGGTCAAGAGATCAAGATGTTCAAGATGTCAGGATCAAAAATCTGCCAAAATCATAAAATCAATACTGACAGGGACTCAGAATCCAGGCATGAAAAGTCACCATATTAGGAAGTCACCATATATGGTAACTAGTTTTTCTTCTTTGAGGGCTATATAAAGGACCAAGGGCTAAAGTTAGAAGGCATCAAGCCGAAGAGATCACGAAGTCCAAGACGGCTCACGCATCCAGGCTGATCATCAACTGTTCATTTACCTCCTTCGGAAGAGTTCGAGAAGCAAACCAAGTTTTTGTAATCATTTTCTAAGGAATAAAGTGTAGATTGTTCAAATTGATTAATAAAGGTAGTTGTTTTATTTAATTCCTTTGCATTTTACATTATGTTTTCCCTCTCTTTCTTTTCATCTTATTTTCCCAACATGCGCGAGTAATTTTCCGCTTGTTAGGGTTCATAGGATTAGGGTAGATTAATGGATGATGAAGATCCTTAAACTCTTTTTACGTCCAATAAAGTTTATAAACTTTACTAAAAGAATCATTAACATCCTAATCGGGCGCGCTACCAATTTATTGTTAGTCTCGACCGCGATTAGAGATTAGATCAATGATTGTTTTGGTAAAGGCTAGATATGAACGGAGTTCCATGTCGAGATAGGGGTTAAGAGTGGGAACCCTTTTCCTTCCAGAAACCCTAATCTACATGCATCTCTGTCGTTCTAGTTTTAAATCTATTAAAAGATAAAAAGAGTAATCTTTAATTAACCATCCATAACTACTAAATCCTAATGAACCCTACAAGCCCCCTTATTATATTAACTACATCCTTAAATAATCTAGATCTATATTTTGCATTCTTGCTTAACGTAGATCTAGAAACAATTCCACAAAATTCTTTATCCCTCCTCTCTTTCAACACATCTAAAGTAAGAGTATCAGATTCAACGTTTCCCTGAGGACGACCCGTACTCATCTTGGTCTAGCTACGCGCGACACCGTTATTGATTGCGGTTATTCTACAAACACACTTTTTCACATCAATCAGTAGTAAAGGGTGTTCTCTTCACAAAGTTATTAACCTAGTGAAGAGATAGCTTAGGTTTGAGTCTTCTCGACGTAGATCATCTTCGGCCTCGAAGATTTCGTGCAAGCTTGTTCATTTATCCGATAGAACCATTCTAGAGTTCGGGAAATCTTCACTTCCCATGATCGCAGCGAAGGGACGTCAACATGGAGCTTTAGAAGTGAAGGGCTGGTCTACAAAGGTTGTATTCCGTGCCCACTACTTGTAATGTTTGATTACATGTTATATTGTCTAGTTACTTTAGCTTGATCCTAGGGTTAGGGTTCATTAGCACCTTATAATTTTTTAATTTGGCATGGTAGTTGCTGTGAAAACCCAGTAGGGTGCTAAGGAATCCCAACAGTGGTATCAGAGCCGGGCTAGAGTATTAAACGGATTATTAGATTACGAAACCAAAACGAACTCCGAAACTTGAAACCCTAAAATCCAAATTCTGTCGATTTTTATATGAGCTCTAAATTTTTTTTAAATAAGTGCAGAATCATATATGTGTGATAACATGAACACTAGTGAAATTTGGAGCCATTTAGACAATTTTTGGCCGGCGAGACCCCCCATATCGGCTAAATCCGAGCCCCATCCAAATTTTTCCAGTGTTCCATTGCATGGGTTTTGGTATTTCAGGTGTTGTTTGTTTTTGCTAATTTTGCTTGAGATGTAATCTTACACTATAAACAATTCGGAGTGTTTCGTATTCGTAGTTTAACATTGTATTTAGGTTTTCACAAGTTATCTAGGCGAAGTTAAAAAGTTCGATCGAATGTCAAAAACCCATTTTTCCAAATTTAACGTATTCGGAAAAACATGCAAGTAATTCTGTGGACCCTCTAGAAGAATGAAACCCTAACTCGACTTTTTTGGATCGCAGAACCGCGGTCATACCTTAGGGTTTTCCGTAGTTCCGTGGCGACATGAGTGAAGCTTGGGTTTGCCCTTCTACGGTTGGTCCATAGGTACTGTGGCATGTTCCGGGTATTATTAAAACTGTGCTCAAGTGTTGAGTTCTCGGGAAATTGTGGGACTTTGATAAATCGATCGAAAAGTTTAACGTCGTCCGGATATCATGTGATGGGATAAAATAATTGAAATCTATCCAGTTGCATGCAAGTTTAACATTTCGGTCTCGGACGGAATCGGGAATCTTATTGAATTACCTGACTTCCTTTGAAAAGTGTTTTCATGGTTGAGACCTAAATGTACAATTTGCATTGTTAGGCTTGAAATCCAGAATATGTGATATTCCGGGTTTATGATGTCTAAGGGAAGTGCAGATTCCAATTGTTGTAGTTTTTCATTTTATTTTCGGCGACCGTAAGTGTAATATGTAGTGTATCGTCGGTTTCGTTGCTATATGTCAACGACAATTGGGATACGTATATTTACTTATGTTGATGACATGAGATGTTATGCGTTGCTGGGATATTTTATATTGGATCGTCGTGTTTGAATAGCCGGGTTTTTTTAATGTGAGATGAGAGTTTTTCATTTTCATTCATGTAAAATTCAATATATGTAATATTCTCTTATTGGGGCACTTCCGGGTTGAGGAAGATGTCACCGTTGATGTATATTATTTACTTTTCTGCATTAGGATAGACCCAAGGAGGGGAGCACAAGTAACCGGGTTCTAGAGTCTAGTGGGAGACCATCTCGAGGAGTCGAGTCCGGGTCTCCTAACTCTAGAATCGGTAGGGTTGCTTGCCGCTCTTGTAGGGGTCTAGGGATGTGGGTTTGGCTATTAATCACGACCGTGGAATCCGTGTTTTATACAGGCTTAATATAAAACCCGGAAATCCTAGTATATCCAATATTTCATATGTTGTTTTCTGCTGCGATATCTATGATGTGATCATTTGATATGTTGAGATAGATATTGTATATAGTATATATGATATATTATATAGACGTTGCTTATGTTTTACACCCGCGCTAACCTTGCCCCGCTCTGCCGTTAGTTACCTAACCTAATGGTGTATGACGGGACATCGAGGCGAATGCGGATGACATAAGCGTACGTTGTGTTTATCTGTGGTGTTTAGGTAACTTAAAATGATGGGACTTCATTAATGAGATTAATGAAAGAAAAGAAACCTAAAAATGTTGTAGAAACTTGTTTTAAAAACTGGTAGCTCTAGTTCTTGTTTTGCATAGCGGTATTCCTTGTAGAATATCCAGCACCTTATTCGATAAGAAAAGAGCCGAGATCCTTTCACTGGGAATGACCTCTTTAGCAAAATTAGCAGATGTTACAAACTCGGTTTGTCTTTTGATTGCTTTTATAGTTTTTGCTTTGCATAGTGGTATTTGTGAAATATCCTGTACCTTATTCGATAAGGAGAGCCGAGATACCTTCACCGGGAGTGACCTCTTTAGCAAAACTAGGAAAAGCCTAAAAAATACTCCTTTTCAAATTCACTCGATTCTATAACGATATCAAGTTCATTACGCAAAAGGTTTTCTTAAAAACCTGTCGTAGCCCTCCGTCATTTCAGATAAGTAGTATTTAGTATTCGTGCTGCGTTTGTTGACCTTGTCAAGGCGTAGTGTGCGGTAGTTGATTGGTGCTTATCTGCTAGCATATGATGTGATTGGATTAGGATAGTCGTGCAACCTTGTTGACCTTGTCAAGGGTCGTGCAGGTGGGTTTAATTCAATCAAAAAATGACGGGTTGAACTTGACTTGCGGTCTATGGTTTGTTGACCTTGTCAAGGTCATAGATCGCTTGGGGCAAAATTATCGGGAATTTCAAGTGTTGAAATTTGCAATGAGATTGCATACCTTCTGTGAGATAGTTGGATCCCGATACCCACTGCGAGTAAGAGTTACTCCTGGGAGAGTTTTGCACATTACAATTAGCCGATCAAGTAGGTGTCTAGAAAGGTGTCAACGGGGTTACGCCCCTGGGAAAACGATGTTTATTTTAATTAGGTCCGTACGAAAGCACGGGGAACCTCCCTCAAAGTACCGGCACTGGCCTGGCTGAAAGATTGGCGAAATTGTAGGGTGTAATTAACCCCGGCTAGTCTTTCCTTTTAGGGTTTGAAGGAAGATTTTATAAAAACAGTGGGAGTTATCCTGATTAAATAAAATAATAACCAATCTGATCTTGCAAGAGCATACGCTGAGTATTTTCTTCTCTCTCTCTCTCCAGGTAGAGACCATGTCATGCCTTAATTAAAATAATAATATGGATGTATTGACCGAACCCGCTTGTTATACTGAGCTGGGGAACGTTGGTCCCGCTCCAAATTATAATTTTTATAAGACCGAGCAGGAAATAGGGGATTACTAGAATTCCCATGCCGCCCAAACGAAGAAAGTGCATGCTGATGCATCTTCTTCGGGTATGTTCGTTACCGAGAACTGTTTCTCAGTATCCTCTACGTCCTGGGTATGAGATACCGGATCAGGATCCCATATATGTAATCTATTACATGGGCTACAGATAGGTAGAGAACTGAGAACGAGTGATAAGTTTCAAGAGTTTGAAATGGTGCAAGTGTTGCAGCCAAGTTTGTTGGCAGTTATCACCCTGTATTACAAAATACATTGATTCTGAACGAATGTTATTAGATACCGAACCTGATATACAACATTATATCAGTCTCTTTATTTAGTAAAGAAGGATATAATTTTGTATTGTTGAATAATGTTTTGAACATTTCCTATATCAAGAGTTGATCGGTTCCGGCACGTTATCTAAAAGCATATACGTTCTAAATCAAATCACAGTTCTTAACGTACAGGAACACACACAAGAGGAAGAGTTCAGAAATGAACGAATCCTTCTTGAGGCATTGTAGACTAGGTCATATCAATGCGACCCGACTAGCTAAATTACATTAAGATGCATATTTAAATCAGTTTGAATTTACATCTTGTGAAAACTTGCCAGTCATGTCACAAAGATAAGATGACCATAGCTCCGTTTATTGGAAACAGAGAAAGAGTTAGTGAACTCTTAGGATTGATACATGATGATGTATGTAGGTCCCCTGTCTACAAATGCCAGGACCGGTTCTTTATACTTCATTACATTCACTGACGATCTCTCAAGATTCGGACATGTGTTCCTGTTGAAACACAAGTCTGAAGCTTTTGAGAAATTCAAAGAATATAAGTCAGAAGTAGAGAACCAAAATGGGTATAAGTATTATGTCCTATGATGAGATCAGGGAGGAGAATACTTGAGCACGGAGATCTTGGATTATTCTAAAGGAGAATGAGATTCTCTCTCAGTATTACTCCTCCGTATATACCACAACACATCGGTGTATCGGGGCGGAGCAATCGCCCCTATGAGATATGGTGCGTTCTATGATAAGTACTACTGAGTAGCCTATTTCCTTTTAGGGAGTTATGCACTTGAGAAGTTGCATACCTATTGAATAGGGTTCCAGCCAAATCACGTACCTACCACTCAATATGTGATATGGTATGGGAAGAGCCCATCTCTTAAGTAAGTTAAGATTTGGGCTTGTCCAGCCTATGTCTAAAAGCAAAATCTGGACAAGCTCGAGGCAAGGTCAGTTCTGTGGAAGTTTGTTGAATATCCCAAGCATTCACAAAAGGGAATATCTTCTACCACACTGAGGAGCAAAATGTGTTTTGTTTCTCAGCATGCTACCTTGTGGAAAATGAATTTCTTGTGAAGAAATTAGTGGTCATGAGGTGGAACTGGAATAAGTTCCAGCTATACAAACTACAGCTGATGATTTGGTAGAACTGCAGAATTCAATAGTTCCCGACGAATCTCAGCCTCTCCGCCGATCTGGTAGGGTTCCTCATCCGCCTGAGAGATACTTCGGTTTTCTCTATGACAGTGGGAGCGGGGATTGCATCATGAGATGATGACCCAACTAGTTTTGAGCAGGCCATCAAGAGTGGGGACTCTGTAAGAATGGCTGGATGCTATGCGATCTGAGATGGAATCTATGTACACCAACAAAGTATGGACTTTGGTTGCTTTATCTGAAGGGTTAAATCCCCATCAGGAATAAGTATATCTTGAGAAGATTACTTGGTGTATATGGAAAAGTTAAGACTTTCAAAGCTAGACTAGTTGTAAAAGGTTTCCGTCATTGACCAGGTATGGATTATGATAAAACCTTTTCTCCTGAAGCTATGCTTAAGTCCATCTGGATCCTACTTGCCATTGCTACATACCATGACTACGATATCTGGTGGTTCGGTGTCATGACTGCTTTTCTAAATACTGATTTAGAAGAGAGCGTCTATAAGTATATAGCCAGAGGGCTTCGTAGACAGTGGGAGCAACGAAAACGTATGCAAGTTGCTTTACAAGTTAAAGCAGGCATCGCGGAATTGGAACATCTGTTTTGATGAGGTAGTCAAAGCGTTTGACTTCATCAAAATGGTAAATGAACCTTGTATATACAAAAGGGTAGTAGGGAGTATGGTGCTGATCCTCGTATTGTACATGGATGACATACCCTTGATAGGAAAGGAGTTTCCTATGCTATACTCGGTCAATCTCCTCTTATCACAAGGATTCTCCATATAGGATCAAGGTGATACCTTCTAAATTCTGGGTTTTGGATCTATGAGATAGATTTAAGTGGATGTTAGGATTCTCACGAGGTGTAGTGAGATGGTATCAATTGATCCTGGGGAGAATCACTGGATAGCTTCCAGGGTGGTAAGGTCGACTGAATGTCAGTCACAGGCATTGTCTTTACCCTCATTGGAGGGACGGTATGTTGGAAGAGTTCCAAGATAGATACCGTTGCAAACTGGACGATAAATGCTGGATACATCGCTACCAAAGAAGCAGTCTGGGTGTATATTAGTTCATGAGATGAACTTCGTTCCTACCATTGTGTGACAATGGAGTTATGGCTTATGCCTAGGAACGCCCGTCCCATCAGTGATCCAGACATATTCTAAAGCAGTATCACCTAATCATAGAGATGGTTGATCTCCAGGGGATCGAGGTTAGGAGAGTAGACTCAGAGGACAATACGGCGGATCCACTCACAAAGGCCTTTTCCCAGAGAGAGACTTTTATGGGATGGTTGAGTATGAGATACTATAACCACTGCTATATGATAGCCCTAGTGCAAGTGGGAGATTGTTAGTTATATGTATGCCCTAGAGGCCATTACTATACTTGAGATGTATATTGTAGTGGATGCTTGGACATATATAGGGAGGACTTTTTTGCTCGACATGATAGTATGCTATCTGGTTACTCTTTATCTTAACATGTACGCTGATTGTCTCTCTGTTACATGTTGGTAAAGCCCTTAGGATGCGTACTTGACTACCTAGATTATGATGCGGATCATACTAGTGGGACGAAGGTAGTCGGTAAGTATATCCTTTAATGTGCCTAGTCGTGGGTGTATCAAGACGGGCATCGATATACCAGAGTTGACTAGCGTATGGCTTCTCGACCCATGTAGATGGGCGATGGATGATCCCATATCCATTGGTGTTTGACATCAGAGATGATATACGGGTGCTCAGTGGAGACTGGGTACATTGGACGTACTCGTCGAGAACTCCCAGATGGTATTATACCTCACGTCAGAGGTAGTTCTCTGGTGACACTGGTACAGATTAGTCTGTCGACCCGAGATCGTCATAGAGTCTTGTGTGATTCCCACTGTGCTGTGATTTCCACCTTACTACATTCAAAAGAATGTGCAAAACGGTGGTATTTGGGTACAGTCCCGAGTCACATAGAGGCAATGAGCGATAGGAGGGGATTCTTCTCTCCCGGTATTGGGAGTTGATGTTGCGTTGTTCTCGATTGGCTATAACATGAAGTCCCTAGCCAGGGCTGATTATGAGATTTACTGGTAAGTGTTACCAGTAGTTTCTCGACCTGTTATGAGCCTCACATCGGCACGACTTATCGAGTTACTGGGATCTGACGTTTACCACCCCTAGACGAGATATGCGATATATCAGACGAAGAGACCGGACTGTACGGTAGTGTTACTGATTGGATTGGCAGGAGTATGAGCAGGCTTGCTTGTTGATCTTCTGATCGCTCAATACCTGGGTGGCCGTTACGTTTAGCACGCCTCTTGCGGCTTTAGGTGTTTGATATGATCATCACCTACTGTCGGCGTATTGACGAGTCTTTAGAGTCCTACACAGAAGTTTCCTGACTCAGGCGAAACGGAGTAGGAGCATGTTAGTTATGTATATGCCCTAGAGGCCATTGTTGTACATATGATGTATATTATGATGGATGCTTGGATATATACAGAGAGGACTTTCTTGCTCGTCATGATAGTATGCTATTTGGTTTCACTTTATTTTAACATGTTGACTTATATTGGTTTACTGTCTTTCTCTCACATGTTGATAAAGCCCTTAGGATCTGTACTTGACTACTGGGATTATGATGAGATCATACTAGTGGGGCCACGGTAGTCGATGAGTACATCCTATAAATGTTCCTAGTCGAGGGTGTATCGAGACAGGGCATCGATACACCAGAGTAGACTAGCGTATACGCATCTTGACCCATATGATGGGCGATGGATGATCCCATATCCATCAGTGTTTGACATCAAGGATGGTGTATGGGTACTCAGTGGAGACTGGGTACACTGGACAGACTCGCCGAGAACTCCCAGATGGTGATATACCACTCGTCAGATGACAGTTCTCCGGTGACACTGGTACAGAGTAGTCTGTAGACCCGAGATCGTCATAGAGTCTTGTGTGATTCCCACTGTGCTTTGATTTCCACCTTACCACGTCCAAGAGGGCGTGCAAAACGGTGGCTTTTGGGTACAGTCCCGAATCACATGGAGGCAATGAGCGATAGGAGGGGATTCGTCTCTCCCGGTATAGGGAGTTGATATTGTGCTGTGTTCGATTGGCTATAACTGGAAGTCCCCGGCCAGGGCTGATATAGAGATATACTGGTAAGTGTTACCAGTAGTTTCTCGACCTGCCTCGTCGTTATAGTCAAATTCCTCCATCGCTATTTCTTAGTTTGCGCTCATCCCTTGCTTGGTTTCTTTCAATACCGAAATCACACTTGAGCCTTACATCGACACGACTTATCGGTTACTGGGGTCTGACGTATACCACCCCTAGACTTGATATGCGACATATCAGACGAACAGAACGGACTGTACGGGAGTGTTACTGATTGGATTCACAGGAGAACGGACAGGATAACTTGTTGATCTTCTGATCGCTCAATACCTGCGTGGCTGTTACGTTTAGCTGACCGCTTGCAGCTTGTGGGTGTTTGATATGATCATCACCTGCTACCGGCGTATTGACGATTCTTTAGAGTCCTACACAGAGGTTTCTTGGCTCAGGCAAAACGGAGTAGAGGCACATATGTGATATGTGCAGGACCGAGGATAATGCGATATGAGATACCGTATTATATTCTCGCGATATTTAGATATGAACCGGGTCATCGGATCAAGTGTTGATTCGATGAATCGGTACATGATATATTAGTCGGTTATATTCGATATAGCCGGATCGTCGGATCAAGTGTTGATTCGATGATTTAATGTATAATGATATATATGATATATTGTATTACATTATCTAATATTGGCTCGCTTTATTATTTCATTTTCTCACTGGATTAATACATTGATATATATGCGATATATGTTAATTGTATTATTTTCTTTTGTTGCAAATATATAATATATATGTGATATATATTATTGTGACATGATATGATTTATTATGAAACATGTTTAAGGATGATAAAAAGGGATTAGGGTTTGATTAGGGTTAGCTCCTTCTTGTTCATTGTAGAAGGATTCTCTTTTGTTTTGGTTAAGATATTATGGTTGATACTTATCCTTGACTCATACTTAACCTAACCAAACCCTAGCTCTAGTTTATTCTCTACAAAGGTTTAGCCTCTCATCCTTGACCATGGTTCCATAATCAATCATATACTCTTATCTTCTATTCATCACAAAAGGATTTATTTTCATTATTCTTCATCTTCTTCTCTCTTGAGTTTGAGAGAGAGCTCACTTGTGATTTCTTTTGTGATGAATTCTTGTGAGAAAATGATATAAAAAGAAAGCATAAACACTACTCCATCATCCTTATCTAATCTAGCCCATTAGATTAGGGTGTTCACCTCATTAGAGTGAGAGAGCTTGAGCTATTGCAACTTCGACGTAGATCATCGGGGAAAAGGAATATGACAAGCTTTCATGGATCGTTCGAGTCGTGAAGCCTCTCTTGAGTCCGGGAGATCGTGGATCGCGGCGAAGGGACTTCTACTCAGAGCTTGTGAAGCGAAGGAGCGGACTACAAAGGTTGTAATCCCTCACACTTAGTTTTAAAGATGTTATCTTGCATGGTAAACCCTAATAATCTAGCAAAGATCCCGGTTTTGGGTTGTTCGGCACATGCAAAATTTTATTCGGGCATGTTTGATACTTTATGAACCTTCACAAGAGTGCCTAGGAACCCTACAGTGGTATCAAAGCCTAGCTAGAGCATTAGGCGACGTGTTTACGAAATTAAAACTCCGATCGAACCCGAACCGACAAAAATGAACCCCTCTCTGGATATTTTTCAAAAATGCGATTTTTTCTGAATTAAAAATACCTGAAAAATACAACAGACAAAAATAAGAATAACAGTGAAAAATGAGGAATTGATTCGTACAAACGACCGCGGAATCGCGGCCGCACCCTGCTTGGGCCGCGGTTCCGCGGCAGTACTGTTTGATGTGACAATTTTTATTTCACAGTAATTCTTTTTTTAATGTTTGTACAGTTTCTGGTATTTTTATTTTGACTCAAGTGTTGAGTATTCTGGGGTTTATTTTTTAATCGTAGATTCGATTGGGATATTTAAATTTGTTATAATTTCCGGATATTTAGAAACTGTTAAAATGTTCGAACGGATATCATTAACTCAATTTTTCCCGGCACGAAAAATATTCAAGTGTTGAATTTTTCTCGGGTTTAAATCTTTCGGAAAACCGTGCATGTGACGTGATGGACCCTCTAGAAGACAACAAACCTTAACTCGATTATGTGACCGTCTTGAACTGCCTTTTGAACCTTTGGGTTTGGAACAGTACGGCGTACCACATGTAAGGCGTTGGCTTGACCCTTCTACGGCTGGACCGTTGCTACTATGACGTATTCTGGAACTTTTGAACTCCGCTCAAGTGTTGAGCAATTTGGGAAATTTTGGGTATTTGATCATTCGATCGGAAAGTTTAATACTATCTATTTATCTGGAATGTGATACAATATGTGGAATTCATAGAGTTAGGCATGAAATGCGAAGTATGTGATATTTCGGATTTACGATGTCTAAAGTGATTGTGGATTCCAAATATTGTAGTTTTACAATTTCTTTTCTGTGACCGTAAGTGTAGTATGTAGTTGTATTGCCGGTTTTCGTTGCTATACGACAACGATGATCGGTGTATGCATACTTACTTACGTTGATGATATGTGATATTATGTATTGCTGTGATATGTTATATTGGATCGTCGTGCTCTGAATAGCCGGGGGTTTTATGTGAGATGAGGGTTTTTATTTTCATTCATGTAAAATTCATTTGTATGTAATATTCTTTTATTGGGGCACTTCCGGGATGAGGTTGATGTCACCATTGTATATTATTTACTTTTCCGCATTAGGTAGACCCAAGAAGGGGAGCACAAGTAACCGGGTTCTACGGTCCAGTGGGAGGCCATCTCGAGGAGTCGAGACCGGGTCTCCTAACCCTAGAATTGGCAGTGTTACTTGCCGCTCTCGTAGGGGTCTTGGGATGTGGGTTTGGCTATTCATCGCGACCGTGGAATCCGTGTTTTATACAGGCTCGTATTGAAAACACGGACGTCTTAGTATATCCAATATTTCATATATGTTATTCTGCTGCAATGTTCTGTGATGAGATCATATTACTGCCTGAGACGAATGGTTATACTATATATATATGCTGATATATAAATATTACTGCTTTCGTTTCTTCTGTGATGCTTAGGAAGCATAAGCTGATGTGATTTTTTATTAACGAGATTAATAAAAAGAAAAGAAACCTAAAAGATGTTGTGGAATCAAAACTTTATAAAAAGGGTAGCTACAGTTTTGCTTTGCATAGCGGTATATATGATATACCCTGCACCTTATTCGATGAGGAAAGAGCCGAGATCCCTTCACCGGGAGTGACCTCTTTAGCGAAACTGGCAGATGCTACAAAACTCGGTTTGTCTTTTGATTGCTTTTAGAGTTTTGCTTTGCACAGTGATATATATGATATGTCCTGCACCTTATTCGATGAGGAAAGAGCCGAGATCCCTTCACCGGGAGTGACCTCTTTAGCAAAACTAATGAAAGCCTAAAAAACACTCCAATTCAAAATTTCACATGATTCTACGACGATATCAAGTTCATTACGCTCATGGTTTTCTGAAAAACCTGTGTAGCCCTCCGTCATTTCAGATAGATATTATTTAGTATTCGTGCTATATTTGTTGACTTAGTCAAGGCATAGTGTACGGTAGTTAAGTAGTGTTTATCTGTTAAAACATGAGATGTGATTGGATTAGGGTATTCGCACGGCATTGTTGACTCAGTCAAGGGTCGTACGGGTGGGTTTAATTCAATCGGGAAATGTACGGGTTGAACTTGACTTGCGATTTATGGTTTGTTGACTTAGTCAAGGTTATAGATCGCTAGGGGCAAAATATTATCGGGAATTTCAAGTGTTGAAATTTGTAATGAGATTGCATACCTCCTATGAGATAGTTGGATCTCGATACCCACTGCGAGTAAGTGTTACTCCTGAGAGAGTTTTACACAGAACAATTAGCCGATCAAGTAGGTGTCTAGAAAAGTGTTAACGAGGTTACGCCTCTGGGAAAACGAGGTTTACTTTAATTAGGTCCGTGCGAAAGCACGGGGAACCTCCCTCAAGTACCGACACTGATCTGGCCGAAAGATTGATGAAATTGTAGGGTGTAATTAATCCCGGCTAATCTTACCTTTTAGGGTTTGAAGGTAGATTTGATAAAAACAGTGGGAGCCATCCTGATTAGATAAGATAATAACCAATCTAATCTTGCAAGAGCATACGCTAAAGTGTTTTCTTCTCTCTCTCTCCAGGTAGCAACCGTGTCAGGCCATAATCAAGATAATAATATGGATGTATTGACTGAACTCGCTTATTATACCGAGCAGGGGAACGTTGGACCCGTTCTTTCTTATAAGAGTTATAAGACTGAACAAGGAATAGGAGAATATCTGGATTCTCAAGCCGCCCAAAAGAACATGCATGTTGATGCATCTTCTTCAGGTGTGTTAGTTATTGAGAATTGTTTCTCAGTTCACCCTACGTCCTGGGTATTAGATACCGGATCAGGATCCCACATATGTAAATTTTTACATGGGCTACGAAAAGGTAGAGAACTGGGAAAGGGTGATCATTCCGTTCAAGTAGGAAATGGTGCAAGTATTGTAGCCAAAGCAGTTGGCGAATATCACCTAGTATTGCCAAGTCGTAATACACTGATTCTAAATGAATGCTATTATATACCGAACATGATGTGCAACATTATATCAGTTTCTTTATTAAGCAAAGAAGGATATAATTTTGTAGTAAAGGATAATGTTATGAACATATTCCTAGATCAAAAGTTGATTGCATCAGGCTCGTTACATAATGGCATATTCATTCTAAATCAAAATACAGTCATCAATATACAAAACACACACAAGAGGAAAAGTTCAGAAATGAACGAATCCTTCTTGTGGCATTGTAGACTTGGCCATATCAATGAGACACGGCTAGCTAAGTTACATAAAAATGGATATTTGAATTCATTCGAATTTTCATCTTATGATACTTGCCATTCATGTCTCAAAGGAAAAATGACCAAAGCTCCGTTTAGTTGACACGGAGAAAGAGTTACGGAACTCTTAGGACTGGTACATAGTGATGTATGCGGTCCCATGTCTACACACGTCAGGAACGGTTCTTCCTACTTCATTACATTCACTGACGATCTCTCTAGATACGGGCATGCATTCCTGTTGAAACACAAGTCTGAAGCTTTTGAGAAATTCAGAGAATATAAGCACGAAGTAGAGAACCAAACGGGCAAAAGTATTAAGATCCTTCGATCTGATCGAGGAGGAGAATACTTGAGCAATGATTTTCTGGATTATCTAAAAGAGAATAGGATTCTTTTTCAGCTTACTCCTCCTTATACACCACAGCACAACGGTGTATCGGAATGGAGGAATCGGACCCTATTAGATATGGTGCGCTCTATGATGAGCGAAGCCGAGTTACCTATTTCCTTCTTGGGGTATGCGCTTGAGACAGCCATATACATATTGAATCTAGTTCCTTCTAAATCAGTACCTACCACACCATATGAGATATGGAGTGGGAAGAGACCATATTTTAAACGAGTTAAAATATGGGGTTGTCCGGCCTATGTCAAAAGGCAAAATCCGGACAAACTTGAGGCACGATCAGTTCTTTGCAAATTTGTGGGATATCCAAAGAATTCTCAAGGATATTTTTTCTACCACGCTGAGGAACAAAAAGTGTTTGTTGCTCAACATGCCACCTTTTTGGAAAAGGAATTTCTTGCAAAAGAAATTAGTGGTAAAGAGGTAGAGCTGGAAGAGGTTCCAGCACCACAAACTACAACTGATGATTTGTTAGAACTAGAAGATTCAGTAGTACCCGACGAACCCCAGCCTCTCCGCCGATCTAGTAGTGTTTCTCGTCCACCTGAGAGATACTACGGTTTTCTCATTGATGGTGGAAGCGAGGATTGCATCATGGAAGATGATGACTCGACTAGTTTTGAGCATGCCATCACGAGTGGTGACTCTGTGAAATGGCTGGATGCAATACGATCTGAGATGGAATCCATGTACACCAATAAAGTATGGATTTTGGAAAATGCTCCTAAAGGGGTAAAACCCATTGGGAGCAAGTGGATTTTTAAAAAGAAATTTGGTGTAGATGGAAAAGTTGAGACTTTCAAAGCTAGACTTGTAGCAAAGGGATTTCGTCAACGACCAGGTGTGGATTATGACGAAACCTTTTCTCCAGTGGCTATGCTTAAGTCCATCCGGATCTTACTTGCCATTGCTGCATACCATGACTACGAAATCTGGCAAATGGATGTTAAGACCGCCTTTCTAAATGGTGATTTAGAAGAGTGCGTGTACATGACTCAGCCAGAGGGCTTCGTAAATAGTGGGAGCAGCGGAAAGGTGTGCAAGCTGCTTAAATCTATTTATGGGTTGAAGCAAGCATCGCGGAGTTGGAACATCTGTTTTGATGTTGTAGTCAAAGAGTTTGACTTTATCAAAAATATAGATGAACCTTGTATCTATAAGAAGGTGGCAGAGAGTAAGGTTGTTTTCCTCGTATTGTACGTGGATGACATACTCTTGATAGGAAATGATATTCCTATGCTGCAATCAGTCAAGCTCTTCTTATCACAAAGATTCTCAATGAAAGATCTAGGTGATGCCTCCTGCATATTGGGGATTAGGATCTATAGAGATAGATACAAAAGGATACTGGGATTGTCCCAATCCAGGTACATTGACACCATACTAAAGAGGTTTAGTATGGAAGAATCCAAGCGTGGGAACCAACCCACGATCTCTGGACTCACTCTCTCCAAAGAGATGTCTCCCAAGACTGATTTGGAGAGAGCTCGAATGCAAGGGATACCCTATGCTTCGGCAGTAGGCTCTATCATATATGCGATGCTATATACCAGACCCGATGTAGCATACTCACTAAGTGTAGTGAGTCGGTATCAAGCAGATCCTGGAAAGAGTCACTGGACAGCTGTGAAGAACATTCTCAAGTACTTGCGAAGGACTAGAGACATGTTCTTGGTGTTTGGTAACGGAGAACTCCGGGTGGAGTCCTTTACCGATTCCAGCTTCCAAAGTGATAAGGACGACTCTAAGTCGCACTCGGGATTTGTCTTTACCCTCAATGGAGGGGCGGTATGTTGGAAAAGTTCCAAACAGGATACCGTTGCAGACTCGACGATGGAGGCTGAATACATCGCTGCCAACGATGCTGCCAAAGAGGCTGTCTGGATGAAGAAGTTCATTAGTGAACTTGGTGTGGTTCCATCCATTGAGCATCCAATACCTCTGTATTGCGATAACAATGGAGCTGTGGCTTTGGCCAAGGAACCCAGGTCCCATCAGAAGTCCAGACATATTCTGAGGCGGTATCACCTGATCAGGGAGATAGTTGATCGCCGGGAGATCGAGGCCAGGAGAGTAGATACGAAGGACAACACTGCAGATCCACTCACGAAGGCCATACCCCAGATACAGTTTGAGAGATTATTCGGGATGCTAGGTATGAGATACTACAGCAGCTGGCCTTAGTGCAAGTGGGAGATTGTTAGTTATGTATATGCCCTAGAGGCCATTGTTGTACATATGATGTATATTATGATGGATGCTTGGATATATACAGAGAGGACTTTCTTGCTCGTCATGATAGTATGCTATTTGGTTTCACTTTATCTTAACATGTTGACTAATATTGGTTTACTGTCTTTCTCTCACATATTGATAAAGCCCTTAGGATCTGTACTCGACTACTGGGATTATGATGAGATCATACTAGTGGGGCCACGGTAGTCGAGGAGTACATCCTATAAATGTTCCTAGTCGAGGGTGTATCGAGATAGGGCATCGATACACCAGAGTAGACTAGCGTATACGCATCTTGACCCATATGATGGGCGATGGATGATCCCATATCCATCAGTGTTTGACATCAAGGATGGTTTACGGGTGCTCAGTGGAGACTGGGTACACTGGACGGACTCGTCGAGAACTCCCAGATGGTGATATACCACACGTCAGATGGCAGTTCTCCGGTGACACTGGTACAGAGTAGTCTGTAGACCCAAGATTGTCATAGAGTCTTGTGTGATTCCCACTGTGCTTTGATTTCCACCTTACCACGTCCAAGAGGGCGTGCAAAACGGTGGCTTTTGGGTACAGTCCCGAATCACATGGAGGCAATGAGCGATAGGAGGGGATTCATCTCTCCCGGTATACGGAGTTGATGTTGTGCTGTGTTCGATTGGCTATAACTGGAAGTCCCCGGCCAGGGCTGATATAGAGATATACTGGTAAGTGTTACCAGTAGTTTCTCGACCTGTTATGAGCCTCACATCGACACGACTTATCGGTTACTGGGGTCTGACGTATACCACCCCTAGACTTGATATGCGACATATCAGACGAACAGACCGAACTGTACGGGAGTGTTACTGATTGGATTCACAGGAGAATAGACATGATAGCTTGTTGATCTTCTGATCGCTCAATACCTGGGTGGCTGTTACGTTTAGCTGACCGCTTGCAGCTTGTGGGTGTTTGATATGATCATCACCTGCTACCGGCGTATTGACGATTCTTTAGAGTCCTATACAGAGGTTTCTTGGCTCAGGCAAAACGGAGTAGAGGCACATATGTGATATGTGCAGGACCGAGGATAATGCGATATGAGATACCGTATTATATTCTCGCGATATTTAGATATGAACCGGGTCATCGGATCAAGTGTTGATTCGATGAATCGGTACATGATATATTAGTCGGTTATATTCGATATAGCCGGATCGTCGGATCAAGTGTTGATTCGATGATTTAATGTATAATGATATATATGATATATTGTATTACATTATCTAATATTGGCTCGCTTTATTATTTCATTTTCTCACCGGATTAATACATTGATATATATGCGATATATGTTAATTGTATTATTTTCTTTTGTTGCAAATATATAATATATATGTGATATATATTATTGTGACATGATATGATTTATTATGAAACATGTTTAAGGATGATAAAAAGGGATTATGGTTTGATTAGGGTTAGCTCCTTCTTGTTCATTCTAGAAGGATTCTCTTTTGTCTTGGTTAAGATATTATGGTTGATACTTATCCTTGACTCATACTTAACCTAACCAAACCCTAGCTCTAGTTTATTCTCTACAAAGGTTTAGCCTCTCATCCTTGACCATGGTTCCATAATCAATCATATACTCTTATCTTCTATTCATCACAAAAGGATTTATTCTCATTATTCTTCATCTTCTTCTCTCTTGAGTTTGAGAGAGAGCTCACTTGTGATTTCTTTTGTGATGAATTCTTGTGAGAAAATGATATAAAAAGAAAGCATAAACACTACTCCATCATCCTCATCTAATCTAGCCCATTAGATTAGGGTGTTCACCTCATTAGAGTGAGAGAGCTTGAGCTATTGCAACTTCGATGTAGATCATCGGAAAAAAGGAATACGACAAGCTTTCATGGATCGTTCGAGTTGTAAAGCCTCTCTTTGTAAGGTTCCCAGGCACACTCAAGAGGTTCCACAAGGCATCAACCATGCCAAAATCAAATTTTTCTTGTGCCGAGAAACCCTAATGCTAGATCGATAACTAGAGGTAAAGGCGAAACAACAACTAGTTAACAACTTAACTACTAAGTGAATGGAAATACAACCTTTATAGATTCGGTCCACCACTTCTTTAGCTCCGTGATGACGTCCCTTCGCTGTGATCACCGGGATCTCGGACTCTGGCGATGGTTTCGTTGGGGAAATGAGCGGGCTAGGTCGTTGACTTCGATACCGAAGATGATCTACGTCGAGGCAACTCAAGATCAAGCTCCAACTTCACCAAGTCATGAAACTTGGGAAGAAAACACCCTATACTACATGGCAAGTGGTAGAGGATGAAGAAATAGGAAGTGGGTACAATTTGGATTTGGATTTCTCACTCTTTTCCTCATGGCACCATTGAAGGTAGCAAAGGTTTCTTCTTCTTGAAGAAGAAGAAGAAGAAGAAAAAGAATATGATGATAATAATAAAATCAATTGATGAATAATAATAAATCAAGTGATCTTATCATAATGCAACCTTGGGTTAGTTTAATAAGTGTAGAGAATAAACTAGGGTTTAGGTTAATGGTTAGGTTAAGGATGGAAACAAAATGGTCAAAGCTTCTTGAAGCTTCAAGCAAAAAACAAAAGAAGCAACCATTTCATTTCTTGCCCTAAAATAAATGAAAAGAAATAAATAAATAAGTAAATGAAACCCTAACCATTAACTAAACATGGTTTAAATCAAACACACCCAAGTTTGCATGTATCATCAAACATGATACAAACTAGTGCACAAAACTATATCATATATACAATTTGCACATCAAGTGAGAAAATCCATCTTAAGTGAACCAATATTTGTTAATGCAAAGTAATATATCAAATATATAATTATACATTAAATCATTAAATCAACACTTGATTTAATGATCCGGTCATACTGCATATAACTGACTAATATCAAGTGTATCAATGTATCGAATCAACACTTGATTCGGTAACCCGGCTATATCACATATAACCTGCCGATGATACAAATCGCGAGAATAGAATACAGTATCACATACTGGTATTATTCTCGGTCCCGTACATATCTCATATGCGCTCCTATTTCGTTTCGCTTGAGCCAGGAAACCTCTGTGTAGGACTCTAAAGACTCGTCAATACGCCGGCAGCAGGTGATGATCATATCAAACACCCACAAGCCGCAAGCGGTCTGCTAAACGTAACGGCCACCCGGGTATTGAGCGATCAGAAGATCAACAAGCAAGCCCGCTCACACTCCTGTGAATCCAACCAGTAAGACTTACCGTACAGTCCGGTCTCGTCGTCTGATATGTCGCATATCTCGCCTAGGGGTGGTAAACGTCAGACCCCAATAGCTCGATAAGTCGTGTCGATATGAGGTCTATAACAGTTCGAGAAACTACTGGTAACACTTACCAGTAAATCTCAGCAACCCTGGCCAGGGATTTCCGGTTATAGCCAATCGAACACAGCGCAACATCAACTCCCAATACCGGGAGAGACGAATCCCCTCCTATCGCTCATTGCCTCCATGTGATTCGGGACTGTACCTAAAAACCACCGTTTTGCATGCCCTCTTGGACGTGGTAAGGTGGAAATCAAAGCACAGTGGGAATCACACAAGACTCTATGACGATCTCGGGTCTACAGACTAACCTGTACCAATGTCACCAGAGAACTGCCATCCGACGTAAGGTATAATACCATCTGGGAGTTCTCGGCGAGTCTGTCCAGTGTACCCAGTCTCCACTGAGCACCCGTATATCATCTCTGATGTCAAAGACCAATGGATATGGGATCATCCATCGCCCATCTGTATGGGTCGAGAAGGTAGACGCTAGTCTACTCTGGTATATCGATGCCCCGTCTCGATACACCCACGACTAGGGACCTTGAAGGATGTACTTATGGACTACCATGTCCCTACTAGCATGATCCGCATCATGGTCCAGGTAGTCATGTACACATCTTAAGGGCTTTACCAACATGTAACAGAGAGACAATCAGTGTACACGTTAAGGTAAAGAGCAACCAGATAGCATACTATCATGTCGAGCAAGAAAGTCCTCCCTATATATGTCCAAGTATCCACTACAATATACATCCTATGTATAGTAATGGCCTCTAGGGCATACATATAACTAACAATCTCCCACTTGCACTAGGGCCATCTGATAGCAGTGGTTGTAGTATCTCATACTCAACCATCCCATAAAAGTCTCTCTCTGGGAAAAGGCCTTTGTGAGTGGATCCGCCGTGTTGTCCTCTGAGTCTGTTCTCCTGATCTCGATCACCCTGGAGATCAACCATCTCCATGATCAGGTGATATTGCCTCAGAATATGTCTGGGTCACTGATGGGACCAGGGTTCCTGGGCCAAAGCCACACTTCCATTGTCACACAATGGTAGGAACCTAGTTCATCTTATGAACTATTATACACCCAAACTGCCTCTTTGGTAGTATCTTTAATAGCGATGTTACCAGCCTTTATCGTCTAGTATGCCACGGTATCTAGCTTGGAACTCTTCCAACATACCGTCCCTCTACTGAGGGTAAAGACAGTGCCTGTGACTGACATTCAGTCGTCCTTATCACCCTGGAACCTTTCCAGTGATTCTCCCCAGGATCGATTGATACCATCTCACTACAACTAGTGAGAATCCTAACATCCAATTCCTTCTATCTCATAGATCAAAACTCAGGATTTAGGAGGTATCACTTTGATCATATATGGAGAATCCTTGTGATAAGCGGAGATTGACCGAGCGTAGCATAGGAAACTCCTTCCCTATCCAGAGTATGTCATCCACGTACTCTACGAGGATCGTCACCATACTCCCTACTACCTTTTTGTTTATACAAGGTTCATCTACCATTTTGATGATGTCAAACTCTTTGACTAATACATCAAAAACGATGTTCCAACTCCACGATGCCTGCTTTATCACATAAAACATCTTGCATACGTTTCCGCTGCTCCCACTTTCTACGAAGCCCTCTGACTGTGTGCTTACAGACTCTCTTTTCTAAAACATCATTTTAGAAAAGCAGTCATGACACCCAACCACCAGATATTGTAGTCATGGTATGTAGCCGTGGCAAGTAGGATCTGGATGGACTTAAGCATAGCTACTTAGAAAAGGTTTCAACAAAATCCATACCTGGTCAATGATGCAAACCTTTAACAAGTCTAGTTTTGAAAGTCTCAACTTTTCCAAGTACACCAAGTAATCTTCTCAAGATATACTTGCTCCTGATGGGGATTTAACCTTTCGGATATAGCTACCAAAGTCCATACTTTGTTGGTGTACATGGATTCCATCTCAGATCGCTAAGCATCCAGCCATTCTTACAGAGTCCCTACTCTCGATGGCCTGCTCGAAACTAGTTGGCTCATCATCTCATGATGCAATCCTCGCTCCCACTGTCATCGAGAAACCGAAGTACCTCTCAGGCGGATGAGGAACCCTACTAGATCGGCGGAGAGGCTGAGGTTCGTTGGAATCTACTGAATCCTTTGATTCTACCAAATCATCAGCTGTAGTTTGTATAGCTAGAAATCCTTCCAGTTCTATAGAACTGACCTTGCCTCGATCTTGTCCGGATTTTGCTTTTGACATAGGCCGGACAACCCCAAATCTTAACTTGCTTAAGAGATGGGCTCTTCCCATACCATATCTCATATGGAGTGGTAGGCACTGATTTGATTCGAACCCAATTCAATAGGTATGCAGCTTCTCAAGTGCATAACCCCCAAAAGGAAACAGGTAACTCAGTAGTACTCATCATAGAGCGCACCATATAGAATAGGGTGCAATTGCTCCGTCCTGATATACCATCGTGCTATGGTGTATACGGAGGAGTAATGCTGAGAGAGAATCTCATTCTCCTTTAGAATATTCCAGGAATTCTATGCACAAGTATTCTCCTCCTTGATCTCATCAAAGGACATAATACTTATACCCGTATTGGTTCTCTACTTCTAACTTATATTCTGTGAATATCTCAAAAGGTTCGGACTTGTGTTTCAACGGGAACATATGACTGAATCTTGAGAGAACATCAGAGAATGTAATGAAGTACAAAGAACCAGTCTTGGCATGTGTAGACAGGGGACCTATATACATCAACATGTATCAACCCAAGAGTTCACTAACTCTTTCTCTGTTTCCAGTAAATAGAACTATGGTTATCTTATCTTTGTGACATGACTGGAAAGTTTCACAAGATGCAAATTCAAACTAATTTAAATATGCATCTAAAATGTAACTTAAGCTAGTCGGGTCACATTGATATGACCTAGTCTACAAAACCTTAAGTAGGATCCGTTCATTTCTGAACTCTTCCTCTTTTGTGTGTTCCGTATACTAAGAACCGTAGTTTGATTTAGAACATCAATGCTTTTAGATAACGTGCCTGAACTGATCAACTTTTGATATAGGAAATGTTCAAAACATTATCCAACAATACAAAATTTTATCATTTCTTTACTAATAAAGAGACTGATATGATTTTGTACATCAGGTTCGGTATCTAATAACATTTGTTCAGAATCAATGTATTTTGGTAATACAGGGTGACAGTGACCAACAGACTTGGCTGCAACACTTGCACCGTTTTTCTGTCTCATGAAACTTATCACCCGTTCTCAGTTCTCTACCTTTCTGTAGCCCTATGTAACAGATTACATATCTGGGATCCTGATCCGATATCAAATACTCAGGACGTAGAGGATAAAGAGAAACAGTTCTATGTAATGAACACACCCGAAGATGATGCATCAACATGCACTTTCTTCGTTTGGGCGGCACGGGAAATCTGGTATTCCCCAATTTCCTGCTCTGTCTTATAGCAATTATAAGTTGGAGCGGGACCAACGTTCCCCAGCTCAGTATAACAAGCGGGTGTAGGGTTCCTAGGCACCCTAGTGAGGTCTCACAAGGCATCGAACATGCCAAATTTAAAAATTATGGTGCCGAGAAACCCTAGTTAACGGATCGTCACTAGATGTCTAGGCGAAAAACAAAACTAGTTAACTATTTAACTAGAAGTTGAGATGCTACAACCTTTGTAGATCCGGATATCCACTTGCTTAGCTCCATGTGGTCGTCCCCTCGCTGTCCATCACGAACCTCGGACTCTCGCGACGGCTTCATCGGAGAAGTGAGCGGAATAGTTCGACGGCTTCGTGTCAAAGATGATCTACGTCGAGGTTGCACTAGTTCAAGCTCCGACTTCACCAAGTAGTGAAACTTGTGAAGAAAACACCCGAAACCACTTGGCAAGAGGTAGAGGATGAAAAAATAGGAGGTGGGTTCACTTTAGATTTGGATTTCTCTCACTAGATCTCAAGTTGCCATTAAAGTAGCAAGCTTTTCTTTTTAAGAAGAAGATGAAGAAGATGATAGAATATGATAAAAATCTTAATCAAAAAGGAAAAGAAAATGATATTTATCATATCCTAACCATGGTCAAGTGTAGAGAATTGACCATGGTTAGTGGGAGTGGTTAGGTTTAAGTATGAAGACAAAATAGCATCATTAGAAAAAGCTTCATGAAGCTTCACCATTCTTCATGATAAATGAAGCCATTTTATTTTCATAAAAACCAATTAATAAATAATGAATGGATTAAATAATAAGTGAATAAATGATAAACCCTAACCACTCTCATAACCATGGTTCAATTCTTTTACACATAGTCAAGTCAACATGCATCATCAAACATGATACAATCATGCGCACAAAACATATCACATATACAATGTGCACATCAAGTGAGAAAAATCCGTTTAAAGTGAACCAATACTAGTTAATGCAAAGTAATATATTAAATATATAATTATACATTAAATCATTAAATCAACACTTGATTCAATGATCCGGTCATGTCGCACATAACCGACTAGTATACAATGCATCGATTTATCGAATCAATGATTCGATAACTAGGTCATATCGAATATAACCAATCGAAAAATATATCGCGAGAATGAAATGCGGTATCACATACACGCATTATTCTCGGTCCTGCACATATCTCATATGCGCTCCTATTTCGTTTCGCTTGAGCTAGGAAACCTCTGTGTAGGACTCTAAAGACTCGTCAATACGCCGGTAGCAGATGATGATCATATCAAGCACCCACAAGCCGCAAGCGGTCTGCTAAACGTAACGGCCACCCGGGTATTGAGCGATCAGAAGTTCGACGAGCTAGCCCGCTCACACTCCTGCGAATCCGACCAGTAACACTTACCGTACAGTCCGGTCTCTTCGTCTGATATGTCGCATATCAAGTCTAGGGGTGGTAAACGTCAGACCCCAATAACCCGATAAGTCGTGCCGATGCGAGGCTCGTAACGGGTCGAGAAACTACTGGTAACACTTACCAGCAAATCTCTGATCAGCCCTGGCCAGGGACTTCCCTGTTACGGCCAATCGAGCACAGCGCAACATCTAACCCCAATACCGGGAGAGACGAAACCCCTCCTATCGCTCATTGCCTCCATGTGACTCGGGACTGTACCCAAAGACCACCGTTTTGCATGCCCTCATGGACGTGGTAAGGTGGAGATCAAAGCACAGTGGGAATCACACAAGACTCTATGACGATCTCGGGTCTACAGACTAACCTGTACAAGTGTCACCTGAGAACTGCCATCTGACGTGAGGTATAATACCATCTGGGAGTTCTCGGCGAGTCCGTCCAGTGTACCCAGTCTCCACTGAGCACCCGTATACCATCTCTGATGTCAAACACCAATGGATATGGGATCATCCATCGCCCATCACATGGGTCGAGAAGCGTATACGCTAGTCTACTCTGGTATATCGATGCCCCGTCTCGATACACCCATGACTAGGGACCTTGAAGGATGTACTTATGGACTACCATGTCCCCACTAGTATGATCTACATCACAGTCCAGGTAGTCAAGTACATATCCTAAGGGCTTTACCAACATGTAACTATAAGACAGTATAAAGAGACTAGTGTACATGTTAAGATAAAGAGTAACCAGATAGCATACTATCATATCGAGCAAGAAAGTCATCTCTATATATGTCCAAGCATCCAATATAATATACATCATCTGTACAATACTGGCCTCTAGGGCATACATACAACTAACAATCTCCCACTTGCACTAAGGCCAGCTGCTGTAGTATCTCATACCGAGCATCCCGAAGAGTCTCTCAAACTGTATCTGGGGAATGGCCTTCGTGAGTGGATCCGCCGTGTTGTTCTTCGTGTCAACCCTCCTGACCTCGATCTCCCGGCGATCAACTATCTCCCGGATCAGGTGATACCGCCTCAGAATATGCCTGGATCGCTGATGGGACCTGGGTTCCTTGGCCAAAGCCACCGCTCCATTGTTATCGCAATACAAAGGTATTGGATGCTCAATGGATGGAACCACTCCAAGTTCAGTAATGAACTTCTTGACCCAGACAGCCTCTTTGGCAGCATCGTTGGCAGCGATGTATTCAGCCTCCATCGTCGAGTCTGCCACGGTTTCCTGCTTGGAACTCTTCCAGCTAACCGCCCCTCCGTAAAGGGTAAAGACAAAGCCCGACTGCGACTTAGAGTCGTCCTTATCACTCTGGAAGCTCGAATCGGTAAAGGACTCCACTTGGAGCTCTCCGTTACCATACACCAAGAACATATCTCTAGTCCTTCGCAAGTACTTGAGAATGCTCTTCACAGCTGTCCAGTGACTCTCTCCAGGATCAGCTTGATACCTGCTCACTATACTTAGTGAGTATGCAACATCGGGTCTAGTACATAGCATCGCATACATGATAGAGCCTACTGCCGAAGCATAGGGTATCCCTTGCATGCGAGCTCTCTCCAAATCAGTCTTGGGAGACATCTCTTTGGAGAGAGTGACTCCAGAGATCGTGGGCAAGTTCCCACGCTTGGACTCTTCCATACTAAACCTCTTTAGTATAGTGTCAATGTACCTGGATTGGGACAATCCCAAAATCCGTTTGGATCTATCTCTATAGATCCTAATCCCCAATATGCAGGAGGCATCACCAAGATCTTTCATTGAGAATCTTTGTGATAAGAAGAGCTTGACCGATTGCAGCATAGGAATATCATTTCCTATCAAGAGTATGTCGTCCACGTACAATACGAGGAAGACAACCTTACTCTCTGCCACCTTCTTGTAGATACAAGGTTCATCTGGATTTTTGACGAAATCAAACTCTTTGATAACGACGTCAAAGCAGATGTTCCAACTCCGCGATGCTTGCTTTAATCCATAAATGGATTTAAGCAGCTTGCACACCTTCCCGCTGCTCCCACTGTCTACGAAGCCCTCTGGCTGAGTCATGTACACGCACTCTTCTAAATCACCATTTAGAAAGGCGGTCTTAACATCTATTTGCCAGATTTCGTAATCATGATAAGCAGCGATGGCAAGCATGATCCGGATGGATTTAAGCATAGCCACTGGAGAAAAGGTCTCGTCATAGTCCACACCTGGTCTTTGACGAAAACCCTTTGCTACAAGTCTAGCTTTGAAAGTCTCCACTTTCCCATCTACACCAAGTTTCTTCTTGAAGATCCACTTGCTCCTAATGGGTTTTACCCCTTCAGGAGCAACTTCCAAAGTCCATACTTTGTTGGTGTACATGGATTCCATCTCGGACCGCATAGCATCCAGCCATTTCACTGAGTCCCCACTCGTGATGGCCTGCTCGAAGCTAGTTGGGTCATCATCCTCCATGATGCAATCCTCACTCCCACCGTCCATGAGAAAACCGTAGTATCTCTCAGGTTGGCGAGGAACCCTACTAGATCGGCGGAGAGGCTGGGGTTCGTCGGGTACTACTGAATCCTCTGGTTCCACTAAATCTTCAGTTTGAGTTTGTGTAGCCGGAATTTCTTCCAGTTCTACCATGTCCCCACTAATTTCTTTTGCAAGAAATTCCTTTTCTAAAAAGGTGGCATGTCGAGAAACAAACACTTTTTGTTCCTCTGTATGGTAGAAAAGATATCCATGTGAATGTTTGGGATATCCCACAAACTTACATAGAACTGACCGTGCCTCGAGTTTGTCCGGATTTTGCCTTTTGACATAGGCCGGGCAAACCCATATCTTAACTCGTTTAAGACATGGTCTCTTCCCACTCCATATCTCATATGGTGTGGTAGGTACAGATTTAGATGGAACTTGATTCAATAGGTATGCTGCTGTCTCCAGCGCATAACCCCAGAAGGAAATAGGTAACTCAGCTGTACTCATCATAGAGCGCACCATATCTAATAGGGTGCGATTTCTCCGTTCAGATACACCGTTGTGCTGTGGTGTATATGGAGGAGTCAGCTGAGAGAGAATCCCATTCTCTTTTAGGAAGTCCAGGAATTCATTGCTCAAGTATTCCCCTCCTCGATCAGATCGTAGGATTTTAATACTTTTTCCGGTTTGGTTCTCAACTTCTTGTTTATATTCCCTAAATTTCTCAAAAGCTTCTGATTTGTGTTTCATCAGGAACACATACCCGAACCTAGAGAGATCGTCAGTGAATGTAATGAAGTATGAAGAACCATCCATGGCATGTGTAGACATGGGACCGCATACATCACTATGTATCAGTCCCAAGAGTTCGGTAACTCTTTCTCCGTGTCCCGTAAACGGAGTTTTGGTCATCTTGCCTTTGAGACATGACTGGCAAGTGTCATAAGATGAAAATTCAAACGGATTTAAATATCCATCCTTATGCAACTTAGCCAGTCGTGTCGCATTGATGTGACCCAGTCTACAATGCCACAAGAAGGATTCGTTGAGTTCAGAACTCTTCCTCTTGTGTGTGTTTGTTATGCTCAGAACTGTTGATTGATTTAGAACATAAATGCCATTGCATAACGTGCCTGATCCAACCAACTTTTGGTTATGGAAAATGTTCATAACATTATCCTGTAATACAAAATTATATCCCTCTTTACTTAATAAAGAAACCGATATAATGTTGCATATCAGGTTCGGCATGTAATAGCATTCGTTCAGAACCAATGTATTACCAGTTGGTAATACAAGGTGATATTCCCCGACAGTCTTAGCTGCAACAATTGCACCATTTCCGACTCTAATGTCTTTATCACCTTCTCCAAGTTCTCTACCTTTCCTAAGCCCATGTAACTGATTACATATATGGGATCCTGACCCGGTATCTAATACCCAGGACGTAGAGCAAATGGAGAAACAGTTCTCTGTAACGAACACACCCGAAGAAAATGCATCAACAAGTACTTTCTTCATTCGGGTGGCATGGGAATCCTGGTATTCCCCTATTTCCTGTTCATTCCTATAACTCTTATAAGATAGAACGGAACCAACGTTCCTCAGCACAGTATAACATGCGGGTTCTGTCAATACATCCATATTATTATCTTCATTAGGGCATGAAATGGTCGCTACCTGGAGAGAGAGAGAAGAAAACACTTTAGCGTATGCTCGTGCAAGATCAGATTGGTTATTATCTTATCTAATCAGGATGGCTCCCACTGCTTTTTATCAAATCTTCCTTCAAACCCTAAAAGGAAAGACTAGCCGGAATTAATTACACACTACAAGTTCGCCAATCTTTCAGCCAGGCCAGTGTCGGTACTTTGAGGGAGGTCCCCCGTGCTTTCGCACGAACCTAATTACTGTAAACCTCGTTTTCCCAGAGGCGTAACCTCGTTAACACCTTTCTAGACACCTACTTGATCGGCTAATTGTAATGTGTAAAACTCTCCCAGGAGTAACTCTTACTCGCAGTGGGTATCGGGATCCAACTATCTCATAGAAGGTATGCAATCTCATTGCAAATTTCAACACTTGAAATTCCCGATAATATTTTGCCCCTAGTGTCCTATGACCTTGACAAAGGCCAACAAATCACAGGATGCTAGTCAAGTTCAACCCGTCATTTCTTGATTGAATCAAACCCACCCGCACGACCCTTGACAAAGGCCAACAAGGTCGTACGACTACCCTGAAACAATCTGCATCATATGCATAAGCAGATAATCACTATTTAGCTACCGCACACTACGCCTTGACAAAGGCCAACAAACGCAGCACGAATACTAAACAGTTCTTATCTGAAATGACGGAGGGCTACGCAGGTTTTTCTGAAAACCATGAGCGTAATGAACTTGATATCGTTGTAGAATCAAATGAAGTTTTGAAATGGAGTGATTTTGAGGTTTTTTTCTAGTTTTGCTAAAGAAGTCACTCCCGGCGAAGGGATCTCGGTCCTTTCCTCGTCGAATGAGGTGCGTGATATATCATATATATCGCTGTGCAAAGCAAAACTCAAAAACAATCAAAAGCAAACCGAGTATGTAGCATCTGCCAGCTATTGCTAAAGGAGTCACTCCTGGTGAAGGGATCTCGGTCCTTTCCTTATCGAATAAGGTGCAGGGTATATCATATATACCGCTATGCAAAGCAAGAACTGTAGCTACCTGTTTTATTTAAAATCTGATTCTACAACATCTTTGGTTTCTTTCCTTTCATTAATCACATTAATGAAGTCACATCATTTAAATACCTAAACATCACAGATAGATATGACGTACACTTATGCCATTCGCATTCGCCTCGATGTCCCCTCGTGCACCGTTAGGTTAGGTAACTAACGACAGAGCAGGGCAGGGCTAGCGCGGGTGTAAAACATAAGTAATGTCTTTATAATATATCATATATACTATATACTATATCCATCACAGAATCACATCACAGATATCGCAGCAGAATAATCATATGAAATATTGGATATACTAGGACGTCCGTGTTTTCAATACGAGCCAGTATAAAACACGGATTCCACGGTCGTGATGAATAGCCAATCCCATACCCCTAGACCCCTACGAGAGCGGCAAGCAACCCTGCCAATTCTAGGGTTAGGAGACCCGGACTCGACTCCTCGAGTTGGTCTCCCACTGGACCCCAGAACCCGGTTACTTGTGCTCCCCTCCTTGGGTCTATCCTAATGCGGAAAAGTAAATAATATACAAAGGGTGACAACTTCCGCTACCTGGAAGTGCCCCAAATAAAAGAATATTACATACAAGTTTTTACATGAATGAAAATGAAAAACACTCATCTCACAAAAAAACCCCCGGCTATTCAAACACGACGATCCAATATAACATATCCAGCAACACATAACATCACATGTCATCAACGTAAGTAAGTATGCATACCCCAATTGTCGTTGACGTATAGCAACGAAACCGGCCATATGAACATACTACACTTACGGTCACAGAAAAGAAAGTGTAAAACTACAACAGTTGGAATCCGCAACTTCTTTAGACATCACATGCCTAACAGTTACAAACCCCGCATTTTAGTCTCATTATCGAAAACTCTTTTCAATATTATATGGGACTAAACTGCTAGATTTATAACATTCATCCAGTTATCTCATAACTGTTTGTGAATTCCAATTATTGTATCCAATTCCAGATAAATAGAATATATTAAACTTTCCGATCGAACATTCGAACACCCAAATTTTCCCGAAACCATCCAACACATGAAATAGGTTCAAAGACATCCGTTTCATGCCTCAGTACCAACGGTCCAGCCGTAGAAGGGTCAAGCCAACGCCTCACATGTGGCACGCCGTACTGCCCCAAACCCGAAGGTTCAAAGGGCAGTTCAAGACGGTCACATAATCGAGTTAAGGTTTGTTGTCTTCTAGAGGGACCATCGCGTTACTTGCACTACTCAGAACGTCCTTAAACCACACAATAATCCAACACTTGGATATTTTAGGCAGGGGAAAGATTGGGTATTTATATCCGGTCGAACTTTTTAACATATTCAAAAAAATATCCGGAAAACACTTAGACAAAGTTCGATAATCCGATCGAATCGTCGATACACTATACAACCCCAGAATACTCAACTCTGCAGTCAAATTAAAATTCCCAGAAAACTCAGAACAATTAATCAGGTATTACTGTGCAAAGAAGTGGGGCTGACGTCATCAAGGAGCCGCGGAACCGCCGCAGAAGCCATGCTTCTGCCGCGGTTCTGCCGCCGTTTATACTGTTCACAGGAAACGTTTTGCACAGTAATTCTTAGATTTTATTGCTGATTTTTTTAAGCAATTTTAATTGACAAAAAACCACGAATTTGAAAAATTTCCAGAGAGCTATTTTGGGGTTGGGTTTTCGGTTTGTCCGGGTTTCAATCTCCGTCTAGACTTCGCTTAAGGCTCTAGCTAGGCTCTGATACCACTGTAGGGTTCCTAGGCACCCTAGTGAGGTCTCACAAGGCATCGAACATGCCAAATTTAAAAATTATGGTGCCGAGAAACCCTAGTTAACGGATCGTCACTAGATGTCTAGGCGAAAAACAAAACTAGTTAACTATTTAACTAGAAGTTGAGATGCTACAACCTTTGTAGATCCGGATATCCACTTGCTTAGCTCTATATGGCCGTCCCCTCGCTGTCCATCATGAACCTCGGACTCTCGCGACGGCTTCATCGGAGAAGTGAGCGGAATAGTTCGACGGCTTCGTGTCAAAGATGATCTACGTCGAGGTTGCACTAGTTCAAGCTCCGACTTCACCAAGTAGTGAAACTTGTGAAGAAAACACCCGAAACCACTTGGCAAGAGGTAGAGGATGAAGAAATAGGAGGTGGGTTCACTTTAGATTTGGATTTCTCTCACTAGATCTCAAGTTGCCATTAAACTAGCAAGCTTTTCTTTTTAAGAAGAAGATGAAGAAGATGATAGAATATGATAAAAATATTAATCAAAAAGGAAAAGAAAATGATATTTATCATATCCTAACCATGGTCAAGTGTAGATAATTGACCATGGTTAGTGGGAGTGGTTAGGTTTAAGTATGAAGACAAAATAGCATCATTAGAAAAAGCTTCATGAAGCTTCACCATTCTTCATGATAAATGAAGCCATTTTATTTTCATAAAAACCAATTAATAAATAATGAATGGATTAAATAATAAGTGAATAAATGATAAACCCTAACCACTCTCATAACCATGGTTCAATTCTTTTACACATAGTCAAGTCAACATGCATCATCAAACATGATACAATCATGTGCACAAAACATATCACATATACAATGTGCACATCAAGTGAGAAAAATCCGTTTAAAGTGAACCAATACTAGTTAATGCAAAGTAATATATCAAATATATAATTATACATTAAATCATTAAATCAACACTTGATTCAATGATCCGGTCATGTCGCACATAACCGACTAGTATACAATGCATCGATTTATCGAATCAATGATTCGATAACTAGGTCATATCGAATATAACCAATCGAAACATATATCGCGAGAATGAAATGCGGTATCACATACACGCATTATTCTCGGTCCTGCACATATCTCATATGCGCTCCTATTTCGTTTCGCTTGAGCTAGGAAACCTCTGTGTAGGACTCTAAAGACTCGTCAATACGCCGGTAGCAGATGATGATCATATCAAGCATCCACAAGCCGCAAGCGGTCTGCTAAACGTAACGGCCACCCGGGTATTGAGCGATCAGAAGATCGACGAGCTAGCCCGCTCACACTCCTGCGAATCCGACCAGTAACACTTACCGTACAGTCCAGTCTCTTCGTCTGATATGTCGCATATCAAGTCTAGGGGTGGTAAACGTCAGACCCCAATAACCCGATAAGTCGTGCCGATGCGAGGCTCGTAACGGGTCGAGAAACTACTGGTAACACTTACCAGCAAATCTCTGATCAGCCCTGGCCAGGGACTTCCCTGTTACGGCCAATCGAGCACAACGCAACATCTACCCCCAATACCGGGAGAGACGACCTATCGCTCATTGCCTCCATGTGACTCGGGACTGTACCCAAAGACCACCGTTTTGCATGCCCTCATGGACGTGGTAAGGTGGAGATCAAAGCACAGTGGGAATCACACAAGACTCTATGACGATCTCGGGTCTACAGACTAATCTGTACAAGTGTCACCTGAGAACTGCCATCTGACGTGAGGTATAATACCATCTGGGAGTTCTCGGCGAGTCCGTCCAGTGTACCCAGTCTCCACTGAGCACCCGTATACCATCTCTGATGTCAAACACCAATGGATATGGGATCATCCATCGCCCATCACATGGGTCGAGAAGCGTATACGCTAGTCTACTCTGGTATATCGATGCCCCGTCTCGATACACCCACGACTAGGGACCTTGAAGGATGTACTTATGGACTACCATGTCCCCATTAGTATGATCTACATCACAGTCCAGGTAGTCAAGTACATATCCTAAGGGCTTTACCAACATGTAACTATAAGACAGTATAAAGAGACTAGTGTACATGTTAAGATAAAGAGTAACCAGATAGCATACTATCATATCGAGCAAGAAAGTCATCTCTATATATGTCCAAGCATCCAATATAATATACATCATCTGTACAATACTGGCCTCTAGGGCATACATACAACTAACAGCGGGTTCGGTCAATATATCCGTATTATTATCTTGATTAAGGCGTGATATGGTCGCTACCTGGAGAGAGAGAGAAGAAAACACTCAGCGTGCGCTCTTGCAAGAATAGATTGGTGATTATTTTATCTAATCAGGATGGCTCCCACTGTTTTTATCAAATCTTCCTTCAAACCCTAAAAGGAAAGACTAGCCGGGATTAATTACACACTACAAGTTCGCCAATCTTTCAGCCAGGCCAGTGTCGGTACTTTGAGGGAGGTCCCCCGTGCTTTCGCATGAACCTAATTAATGTAAATCTCGTTTTTCCAGAGGCGTAACCTCGTTAACACCTTTCTAGACACCTACTTGATCGGCTAATTGTAATGTGTAAAACTCTCCCAGGAGTAACTCTTACTTGCAGCGGGTATCGGGATCCAACTATCTCATAGAAGGTATGCAATCTCATTGCAAATTTCAACACTTGAAATTCCCGATAATTTTGCCCCTAGCACCCTATGACCTTGACGGAGGTCAACAAACCATAGGCTACTAGTCAAGTTCAACCCGTCATTTCTTGATTGAATCAAACCCACCCGTACGACCCTTGACGGAGGTCAACAAGGTCGCATGACTACCCTAATCCAATCTGCATCATATACATAAGCAGATAAATACTAGTTAGCTACCGCACACTACGCCTTGACGGAGGTCAACAAACGTAGCACGAATACTAAGTAGGACTTATCTGAAATGACGGAGGGCTACGACAGATTTTTCTGAAAACCTATTGCGTAATGAACTTGATATCGTTGTAGAATCAAATGATTTTAAAATGGAGTGTTTTTGAGGCTTTTCTAGTTTTGCTAAAGGGGTCACTCCCGGTGAAGGGATCGTCGGCCCTTTCCTCATCGAATAAGGTGCAGGATATATCATATATACCGCTGTGCAAAGCAAAAACTATAGAAGCAATCAAAAGACAAACCGAGGGTTATAGCATCTGCCAGTTATTGCTAAAGGAGTCACTCCCGGTGAAGGGATCTCGGTCCTTTCCTTATCGAATAAGGTGCAGGATGTTCTACAAGGAACACCGCGATGCAAAGCAAGAACTGTAGCTACCTGTTTTTGAAAATTCGATTCCACAACATCTTAGGTTTCTTTTCTTTCATTAATCACATTAATGAAGTCCCATCATTTAAGTACTTAAACATCACAGATAAATACGACGCACACTTATGCCATCCGCATTCGCCTCGATGTCCCCTCGTGCACCGTTAGGTTAGGTAACTAATGGCAGAGCGGGGCAGGGCTAGCGCGGGTGTAAAACATAAGTAACGTCTATATAATATATCATATATAC
This sequence comes from Agapanthus africanus, assembly GCA_030015575.1. Taxonomy (NCBI): domain Eukaryota; kingdom Viridiplantae; phylum Streptophyta; class Magnoliopsida; order Asparagales; family Amaryllidaceae; genus Agapanthus; species Agapanthus africanus. The sequence continues at coordinate 296,903,004 of JASDDO010000029.1, forward strand.
TATATACAGTATCTATCAGAACAAATCGCATGATCACATCACAGATAATGCAGCAGAAAAAAAATATCATATGAAATATTGGATATACTAGGACGTCCGTGTTTTATTTTGAGCCTTAATAAAACACGGATTCCACGGTGATGATGAATAGCCAATCCCACACCCCTAGACCCTTACGAGAGCGGCAAGCAACCCTACCAATTCTAGGGTTAGGAGACCCGGACTCGACTCCTCGAGTTGGTCTCCCACTGGACTTCAGAACCCGGTTACTTGTGCCCTCCTCCTTGGGTCTATCCTAATGCGGAAAAGTAAATAATATACAAAAGGTGACATCTTCCGCAACCTGGAAGTGCCCCAATAAAAGAATATTACATACAAGTTTTTACATGAATGAAAATGAAAAACACTCATCTCACATAAAAACCCCCCGGCTATTCAATCACAACGATCCAATATAACATATCCAGCAACACATAACATCACATGTCATCAACGTAAGTAATATGCCCATCCCAATTGTCGTTGACATATAGCAACGAAACCGGCGATATCACATATTACACTTACGGTCGCAGAAAAGAAAGTGTAAAACTACAACAGTTGGAATCTGCAACCTGCTTAGACATCGCATGCCTAATCAAATGAATTACTTAGACATCGCATGCCTAACAATTATAAACCCTGCATTTTAGTCTCTTTATCGAAAACTCTTTTCAATATCAACTTGGGCAATTCAACAGGATTCCCGACATCCTGATCGAATGCTCGTCGCAAACTTCAGTAGACGGCCGCACCCCCGATACCGTCGACGAAGTGCACCAAGGCGGAACACCGCTGCCGCGAGCACCCGAACGGATGCTTTCGGCGACGGGGTTCTCCTACAGTCACTTGGTCGGGGCTATAGGGCTTGGCTATCTATTAAGTTTACCGGCGAGTATCCGCGTACGCTACGTGATTGCGACGGACTTTTGATCGCATCAAAATTCCGTGGCAACCGATCAAGTGAGACTAAACTTCTATGTTTATAACATTCTTATTAGTTATCTCATAACTACTTGTGGATTCCAAATATTGTATCACTTTCCAGATAAATAGAAAATGTTAAACTTTCCGATCGAACAATCAAATACCCAAGTTTTCCCGAAACAGCACAACACATGAAATAAGTTTAAAAACATTCATTTCATGCCTCAGTACCAACGGTCTAGCCGTAGAAGGGTCAAGCCAACGCCTCACATGTGGCACGCCGTACTGCCCCAAACCCTAAGGTTCAAAGGGCAGTTCTAGACGGTCACATAATCGAGTTAAGGTTTGTTGTCTTCTAGAGGGTCCATCGCGTTACTTGCACTACATAGAATGTCTTTAAACTATGGAAAAATCCAACACTTGGAAATTTCCCGACAGGGGAAAAAGTGGGTATTTATATCCGGTCAAACTTTTTAACATGTTCTAAAATACCCGGAAAAACACATAGACAAAATTAGACAATCCGATCGAATCTACGAACTCCCAATACAACCCAGAAAACTCAACTGTTGAATATAAAATAAAAATACCCAGAAAACACAGGAGACAGATAGTGACATTACTGTGCAAATTTAAATGAACAAGGTGACTATACGGCCGCGGAACCGCCGCACGAGCCATGCTCATGCCGCGTTTCCATGGCGCTTTGATCGAATCAGGCACACGTGTTGCACAGTAACTCATAGAAATCCCTGCTGATTTTTCTGCATATTTTTAATTCACAAAATTCCGAGTTTTGAAAAAATGTACAGAGAGTGGTTTTGAATTAGGGTTTCGGGTTCGATCGGGTTTCTAATTTCGTCTACGCATCGCTTAAGGCTCTAGCTAGGCTCTGATACCACTGTAGGGTTCCTAGGCATACTCAAGAGGTTCCACAAGGTATCAACCATGCCAAAATCAAATTTTTCTTGTGTCGAGAAATCCTAATGCTAGATCGATAACTAGAGGTAATGGCGAAACAACAACTAATTAACAACTTAACTACTAAGTGAATGAAAATACAACCTTTGTAGATCCGGTCCACCACTTCTTTAGCTCCGTAATGACGTCCCTTCGCTGCGATCACTGGGATCCCGGACTCTAGCGATGGTTTCGTCGGGGAAATGAGCGGGCTAGGTCGTTGATTTCGATGCCGAAGATGATCTACGTCGAGACAACTCAAGATCAAGCTCCAACTTCACCAAGTCATGAAACTTGGGAAGAAAACACCCTATATTACATGGCAAGTGGTAGAGGATGAAGAAATAGGAAGTGGGTACACTTTGGATTTGGATTTCTCACTCTTTTCCTCATGGCACCATTGAAGGTAGCAAAGGTTTCTTCTTCTTGAAGAAGAAGAAGAAGAAGAAAAAGAATATGATGATAATAATAAAATCAATTGATGAATAATAATAAATCAAGTGATCTTATCATAATGCAACCTTGGGTTAGTTTAACAAGTGTAGAGAATAAACTAGGGTTTAGGTTAATGGTTACGTTAAGGATGGAAACAAAATGGTCAAAGCTTCTTGAAGCTTCAAGCAAAAAACAAAAGAAGCAACCATTTCATTTCTTGCCCTAAAATAAATGAAAAGAAATAAATAAATAAGTAAATGAAACCCTAACCATTAACTAAACATGGTTTAAATCAAACACACCCAAGTTTGCATGTATTATCAAACATGATACAAACTAGTGCACAAAACTATATCATATATACAATGTGCACATCAAGTGAGAAAATCCATCTTAAGTAAACCAATATTAGTTAATGCAAAGTAATATATCAAATATATAATTATACATTAAATCATTAAATCAACACTTGATTTAATGATCCGGTCATACTGCATATAACCGACTAATATCAAGTGTATCAATGTATCGAATCAACACTTGATTCGGTAACCCGGCTATATCACATATAACCTGCCGATGATACAAATCACGAGAATAGAAAACAGTATCACATACTGGTATTATTCTCGGTCCCGCACATATCTCATATACGCTCCTATTTCGTTTCTCTTGAGCCAGGAAACCTCTGTGTAGGACTCTAAAGACTCGTCAATACGCCGGCAGCAGGTGATGATCATATCAAACACCCACAAGCCGCAAGTGGTCTGCTAAATGTAACGGCCACCCGGGTATTGAGCGATCAGAAGATCAACGAGCAAGCCCGCTCACACTCCTGTGAATCCAACCAGTAACACTTACCGTACAGTCCGGTCTCGTTGTCTGGTATGTCGCATATCTCGCCTAGGGGTGGTAAACGTTAGACCCCAATAGCTCGATAAGTCGTGTCGATATGAGGTCTATAACAGTTCGAGAAACTACTGGTAACACTTACCAGTAAATCTCAGCAACCCTGGCCAGGGATTTCCGGTTATAGCCAATCGAACACAGCGCAACATCAACTCTCTATACCGGGAGAGACGAATCCCCTCCTATCGCTCATTGCCTCCATGTGATTCGGGACTGTACCCAAAAACCACCATTTTGCACGCCCTCTTGGACGTGGTAAGGTGGAAATCAAAGCGCAGTGGGAATCACACAAGACTCTATGACGATCTCGGGTCTACAGACTAACCTGTACCAGTGTCACCAGAGAACTGCCATCTGACGTAAGGTATAATACTATCTGGGAGTTCTCGGCGAGTCCGTCCAGTGTACCCAGTCTCCACTGAGCACCCGTATATCATCTCTGATGTCAAACACCAATGGATATGGGATCATCCATCGCCCATCTGTATGGGTCGAGAAGGTATACGCTAGTCTACTTTGGTATATCGATGCCCTGTCTCGATACACCCACGACTAGGGACCTTGAAGGATGTACTTATGGACTACCATGTCCCTACTAGTATGATCTGCATCATAGTCCAGGTAGTCAAGTACACATCCTAAGGGCTTTACCAACATGTAACAGAGAGACAATCAGTGTACACGTTAAGGTAAAGAGCAACCAGATAGCATACTATCATGTCGAGCAAGAAAGTCCTCCCTATATATGTCCAAGCATCCACTACAATATACATCCTATGTATAGTAATGGCCTCTAGGGCATACATATAACTAACACTCTTGAGTCCGGGAGATCGTGGATCGCGGCGAAGGGACTTCTACTCGGAGCTTGTGAAGCGAAGGAGCGGACTACAAAGGTTGTAATCCCCCACACTTAGTTTTAAAGATGTTATCTTTCATGGTAAACCCTAATAATCTTGCAAAGATCCCGGCTTTGGGTTGTTCGACACATGTAAAATTTTATTCGGGCATGTTTGATGCTTTATGAACCTTCACAAGAGTGCTTAGGAATCCTACAGAGCAAATATGAGATATGTGCGGGACTGAGATTAATACGTGTATGAGATACCGTATTCTATTCTCGCGATTTGTATCATCGGTCGGTTATATGCGATATAGCCGGGTTATCGAATCTAGTGTTGATTCGATAAATTGATACACATGATATTAGTCGGTTATATGCGATATGACCGGATCATTAAATCAAGTGTTGATTTAATGATTTAATATATAATTATATATTTGATATATTAATTTACATTAACTAGTATTAGCTCACTTAAGATTGCTTTTCTCACCTGATCATGTATTAAGTATATATATGATATATACTTGTGTACGTGTCATGCTTGATGATACATGCAAACTTAGGTGTGCGTGTGACTTACACCGTGCTTACATATAATGTGGGGTTTTATTTATCTTAGTAAATCAAAATGAGGTAGAAAATTGGTCATGGCTTGAAGCTTCATGAAGCTTGTAGACCATTGACCAAAGTCCACTCATTTTGTTTTACTTAAGATATTTTAAACCCAACTATTATAATTAATCCATGGTTAAGTCTCTACAATAGTTAGTATATGACACTAACTCACCCATGGTTGCTATTCTCACCTCATTAGTTTTCCTTCTTCATTTTTCATGGTTGCTTTCTTCATCTTCTTCCTCTTGCTTACTAGCTCCATGAAACATGAAGAAATATTGTGAGAAAATAAAATCTAAAGTGAGCCCACTTCCTATTTCATCATCCTATACACTTTCTTAGGTAGTAAAGTATGTTCTCTTCACAAAGTTCTTGATCTAGTGAAGAGGTAGCTTGGGTTTGAGTCTCCTCGACGTAGATCATCTTCAGCCTCGAAGACTTTGTGCAAGCTTGTTCATTTCTCCGATGGAACCATTCTAGAGTTCGGGAAATCTTCACTTGGCATGATCGCAGCGAAGGGACGTCAACACAGAGCTTTAGAAGTGAAGGACCGGTCTACAAAGGTTGTATTCCTTGCTCACTACTTGTAATGGTTGATTACATGTTATATTGTCTAGTTACTTTAGCTTGATCCTAGGGTTAGGGTTCATTAGCACCTTAGAATTTTTTTAATTTGGCATGGTAGTTGCTGTGAAAATCCAGTAGGGTGCTAAGGAATCCCAACATCTTCCAGAAAATTCCTGGGTTTTATAATTTGTCACCGAGGGATCGAGATCGACCCTCCAAGATCCGGGCGATTACTAAAATGCCCCCACCAAGAAACCTCAAGCAACTGCGATCTCTCCAAGGAAAGCTCGCCTATATTTGACGGTTCATCGGTAACCTCTCTAGAAAGTACCGTCCATACAACCATCTGATGAAGAAATGGACTCCCTGTATATAAGACTAGAAATGTCAGAAAACACTAGAAGAAATCAAGAAGTATTTGGAGAATCCTCCAGTATTGGCCGCTTCGGTTAAGGAAAAGCCCATTATCTGATATACAACTACCCTTGATGGTTCCTTAGGCGCACTATAAGCACAGGAGAATGACCAAGGAAAGGAAATGGCCTTGTACTATCGAAGTCGAGTCCTGCTGGGAGCAGAAAGCAACCACTCTATTATTCAGAAGCACTGTCTGGCACTGATCTTCGCGATAATGAAGCTCAGACATTATGCCCTAGCACATGAAGTGCACCTCATATCAAAGGTGGACCCCCTCGAGTGCCTGTTGATTAAAGCAATATTGACAGGCCAAATAGGCCCTTATGTTGATGGAGTTCACGATCGTTTATCACCCTCTCAAAACGGTAAAAGGACAAGCTATCACTGACTTTCTCGCAGAACGTCCAACTCCAGTGGACTCTCCATTAAATAGTGAGCTGCTAGACGAATATACGTTCAATACAAGTAAAAAGTTAAAAGAAGCAAGGAAGCCTCATTGGGAACTATACTTCGATGGAGCCTCCACAATAAAAGCGCAAAAAAAGAGTATCCCGATAATCAGAGCTGGGATAGGCCTTATTTTTGTAACCCATCAAGGTTGAATACCTGCTATACCATCTCGTTGATGGAGCCCAGGACCAATAATGAAGCTGAATATGAAGCATTTATAGCCGGTCTTGAAATTGCGATTGATATGGACATCGAGGATCTCCACATATACATGAACTCTCAGTTGATCATCATGCAAGTCAATGGAGATTACAAAACATGCAAGCCAGAACTGATAAAGTATGGCGAAAATGTTCAACAACCGCTGACGCGGCTTCCTTCATATACATTGGAAAATGTGCCGTGGGCAAAAAACAGCAAGGCGGACGCATTAGCCAAACTAGCCAAAAAATTGGCTGATGAAAACCTTGATGACGTAAGGATCATCGTCCAAAGTTGCAAGTTCATGGCCTAGCAGAGATATCTTTAAAACCTCTAGCCAAAATAGTAGATGAAAATGTCCTTCAAGCGGAAGAAGCCGAAGAAGAAGATGGCTGGCGAGAAAACTTTATAGACTACTTCAAGTCTCAACGGACACCTGGAAATGCATCACAAAGGAATCAACTTATAAAACGAGCCTTATTGTTTGCCCTAATCAATGGGACTCTATATAAAAGTGTTGGATATGTATGCCCTAGAGGCCTTCATTGTATAGGATGTCAGGGATATGTATGTACATGACAATCTTGCTCGATATGATAGTACGCTATTTGGTTCGTCTTTATCTTAACATGTTATGTGTTTTACTTTGTATTCATATCTTGTATACATGTTGATAAAGCCTATAGGATCTTTTCCTGACTACCAGTGTTGTGATGGCAATCATACTTATGGGAGCTGGGTAGTCGATAGGCACATCCTTAAAAGTGTCCCTAGTCATAGGAGTATCGAGATCGGGCATCGATACTCCATAGTAGACTAGTGTATACATATCTAGACCTTGACGAGGGGCGGTGGATTGGTCCCGCAGCCATTGGTGAGGTGCACCTAAGATTGTATACAAGTGCTCACTGGGTGTGAGTACACCGGACATGACTCGCCAAGAGCTGGCTAGATGGTATTATACCTAGCGTCAGATAGCAGTTCTCTGGTGATATGAGTGCAGATAGTCTGTCGACCTGAGGTCATCATTTGTTTCGTGTGAGTTCCCACTGTGCTTTGATTACTACCCTGCCATGGCTCTACTGAGTCGTGCAAATAGGTTTTAGTTGGGTACAGTCCCGAGCCACATAGAGGCAGTGAGCGACTGTTGGGGATTCGTCTCTCCCGGTAGAGGGAGTCGATGTCGCCCTGTGATCGGTTGGTCAACACCATAAGTCCTTGGCCAAGGCGGATTGAGAATTACTGATAGTTGGACCAGTAGATTCTCGGATGGTCTTAAGCCACACCGACATGACTTGTCTGGTTATTAAGGGTCTGACGTTTTCCACCCCTTAGACCTGGCATGCGATACTCTCAGACGAACAGACCGGACCGTATGGAGATTGTCACGGACAGGCTCAGTAGGGGTTCGGATGAGTTCGCTCGTCAGCCTTCCTTTTTCGACAGATACCTGGGTAGCCGTTACGTACAGCTAGTGCCGCTGACGAACTTGTGGTTAAACCTATTGCCAGCGTACTGTCAAGTCTTTAGAGTCCCACACAGAGGGTTTCCCTGGTTCAGACGAAACGATGTAGATGCCGTATAGTCTTACAGCAGGGTTCCGATCATATACGTGTACTGGCTACACGGATGATGTTCGGACGGATAATACTAGTGGGCTTTAGTTTAAGCCGAATTTTAGTATTATATTTTAGTATTATTATTAGCTCACTGTATTCGTATTTTTCGGAATACGAATACGGGTATGTATATACGGTGAGGGCATTCTTGTAATTTCATAAGACATGCTTCTAGAAGGAGACACCTCATTATTTGATTTATCTATTTATGGAAATAGATTAATGAGGTGGAAAATGGAGATATTTGTTGTATGGGTGAAGCATGGCTAGTTGATTTGTTTATTGCCTTTGACTTTACTATTCAAGCATGGGTCATTATTTTCTATTGAAAATATTGCATGCTTGATTATTGTGGATGACTAAGCCATTCCACACTTGCCACAACACAAGACTTGAGCTCATTTGTTTTTTTCATTCTCTCTTCATTTTTCCTCTCCTCCTTCTTCCTCAAGCCCTAACCTTCATATGTGTTGTGAATCCTAGGGCTCTTCAGATAAAAACACTTCACACATCTTTCTCTACATCTTCTAAGTTGTCCAGTCGAGCAAATTAGACATCTTAGTTACCTCACTTGAGGTTGAAGTTTGAACCATAAGCTCTCAGGTGGATCATCTTCGACATAGAGGAGACCGACGGTTGAGTTCCATCGAAGCTTTCTAGGAGCCAAAAAGAGGAGAAGAAGATTCAAGCTTGAACCAAGGAGCGAGGAAGAATCAAGAAGACCCGAAGGACTTGACACGAAGGTATAACTATCATCGAGTAGTCAGAAATCTTTTCGTAGCAAGTGTTAGCTAGTTATGGTTTAATAAGGATCCTTAATTGTAATAATCGATGTTGCGAAGCAAACTCTTTTGTGATAAAGAAAAAATCATTTTTTATGTATTCTGCCTCCCTACGGACTTGCGGGGTGCGCGACATCGACTTACATTGGTATCAGAGTCACTTAACCTTAACTAGCTAGTTAGCAAATAGTTAGAACTTCGATCATCGGAAAAACACCCGAAATCAAATTTTCAAGTCATGCTTGCTGTCGATTTTCAAAACTGTTCAAATGATTATTTCAGCGGGCTTAAAAATACGAGCAGGCTATTATAAGAACAAACAAAAAGTTTTAGCAAGTGATCGTCCAAGACCACAGCGGAACCGTGGCGAAACTCACTGTTTTGCCGCGGAACCGTGGACGAGTTGTGGCCGATTCACTCCAAATTTTTTTCTGTAGGTCTTATTCTTGGAAATATGATTTATTGTAAATTTGGTTTCTACCCAGAATTGTTTGTGTACTGGTTTTTACATGGGGTAGACACGGAAAATAGATTCGATCGAAATTCTAAGTTATTTGGCTAATCCGGGTTTTCTGTGTTTGTTTATATGCGTTGCTAAACGTCTGCTAATTTTTATACGTCAATTAGTGGGGGTTGTACATATCTATGATTTGATGATGGTTTGTGTATATGGAGTATTGGATCGTCGTGAAGGAATAGCCGGGGATGTGAGAAGAGTGTTTTCTTTTCTTTCATTCATATAAATTTGTAAATTGATATAATATTATTTTTGCGGGGCACATCCGGGTTGAGGTTGTAGCCACCATTGTATTATTTTATTTACTTTTCTTGCACCTAGGATAGACCCAAGGTGGGGTGCACAAACTACCGAGTTCTTGAAGTGCCGAGTGGCCTACTTATTTTATTGAGGGAGATTACCTCACTTCGGGAATTTGGCGGGTAGTTTGCCGCACCCTTAGGGGTCTAGGGTGGGGTTTGGTTATTCATCACGAACGTGGAATCCGTGTTTCGTTATAGGCTAAAAAGAAATACGGAAATTCTAGTATATCCAATATATTCATCTGTGATCCAGAATTCTTATTATTGTGTGAGACGAATGGCTATATATATATGTTATATATAATAAACATTGCTTATGTTTTGCACCTGCGCTAGTTCAGCCCTCGCTCTGCCGTTAGTTAAGTAACCTAACGGTGCATGACGGGGCCCCGTGGTGAATGCCGATGGCATAAGCGTACGTTCTATTTTTGTTTCTTTTCTGCAATGATAACGTTAATTGATGGGACCACATTAATTTTGATTAATGCAAAGGAAATAAACCTAAAATTTGATGTTGTTGGAACAATTACAATCGGTTTTCTTCAAAAAGCATTTTTAAAGCGGAGCTTAAACTACTCCTTTTCAAAAGCTATCTGGTTCCTTCGATTATATCAAGTTTATTACGTTAACGGTTTTTCGGCAAAAACCAGCCATAGCCCTTTGTCATTTCAGATAGGTATTTACTAGTATTCATGCTATGTGTTTTGACCTTCGCCGAGGCATAGTGTTTGGTAGCTAGTAGGTGCATATCTGTTGTATAGATAGATGTATTAGTCTAGAACAAGCGTATAACTGTTTTGGCCTTCGTCAAGGGGTTGTACGGATGGGTTTAGATTAATCTGGATAATAACGGATTGAACTTGACTTGCGACTTATGATGTTTTGACCTTCGTCAAGGTTATAAGCGCTCGGGGCAAAAATCACATCGGGAGTTTCAAACATAAAGGAAACTTGTTAGTGCTGCATACCTTTTTGAGTGTGGTGTTTTTGGTAGGCTTTTTTCAAATTCATCACACAATGATAGTTGGGTCCTGATCCTACTGTGAGTATCTGCTACTCTTTGAGAGATTTTTTCACTTAACAATCAATACTATAAACCAAGTAGGTGTCTAGAATGGTATTAGCGGGGTTACGCCTCTAGGGAAAAGAGGTTATGTAATTAAGGAACTTTGCAGAAGTGTTGGAAAACCTTTCTCGAATTACCGACACTAGCCTAGCCGAAAGGTTAAGCAAGTATTGTGATGTGCGATTAATCCTGACTAATTCTTCTTTTAGGATTTGAAGAAGAATTTGAGAAAACAGTGAGAGCCATTCTGTTTAGATAAACTAATAACCAATCTAAACTTGCAAGAGCATATGCCAAGTGTTTCTTTTCTCTCTCTCCTAATTGCAGCGACCATGACGGGACTTAAGCTAATACTAGATAAAAATAAACTCGCTGGACCAAACTATAAAGACCGGCCGAGGAATGTCCATATGGCCCTTACATATGATAAGGCCGTATATGTCCTCATGGCGAAAGCTCCCCCTATTTCCAGTCCAGAATCCTCGGTCGCGGACATTGAGGTCCGTAAGACCTAGGATCTTGATTGTGCGAAAGCCAAGCGCCTCGTGCCAGCCTCCATAGATAATGAACATCAGAGGCGGCACGAGAAGATGGACCTTGCTTCCATCTTCCTCCATACCAAAAACTTATATGCAGAGCAATCTTGTATCGCAAGATATGAGATCTCGACGAAATTATTTCAAGCGAGGTTAGCTATCGGATCATTTGTTGGGGACCATGTCCTAAAGATGATTTCTCTCATTGAAGAGCTCGCGGACCTCGGAACTACATTAGAGAACGAGTTGTACATCGACTTGATTCTACAGCCCCTTCCCTCCACCTATGCCCATTTCATATTGAATTTCAATATTCAAAGTATGGAAGTTTCACTTCCTGATCTTCTCAACATGTTGAGAATAGCAGAGGGCACCTTGAAGAAATCCAAGGAAACACCCGCTCTTTTTGTTGGGGAATCTTCTTCTGCTTGATCTAAGGCTAAGGCCAAGGGGAAGAAGAAGAAGGCCCCCACCAAACCGAGGGGAGGTATGCAGAAGGTGCAGGGAAAGAGAAAGGAAAAGATAGGGGGCAACCACAAAGGAAGAATGCTTCTATTGTCGGAAAAATGGACATTGGAAGAAGGACTGTAGGGCCCTAAAGGCCAGAAATCAGGACACGAAGCAAGTTGTGGCTTCGGCTTCAGGTGTGTTCGTGATTGAAAACTTCTTCTCCATAAACTCTACTTCCTGGGTATTGGATACCGGATCAGGATCTTACATCTGTAATTCTTTGCAGGTGCTGAGAAGCCATAGAGTTTTGAGGAAATGTGATATGACCCTTAGGGTTGGCAACGGAGCCAGTGTGGACGCTGTTGCAGTAGGAGAATATCACCTAGGATTGGCGAGTGGACATATTTTGTTTGCACAACTGTTTTTGTGTACTCAGTATGATGTGTAATATTATATCAGTATCTTTATTATCAAATGAATGATATAATTTTGCACTTGTAAGTAATGTTATCAATATTCACCTAAATCATGAAATGGCTGGGTTGGGTACACTTAATAACTGAATATACATTCTCAATCAACATCAAGTTTTCAACGTCCAAAACACATTAAAAAGAAAAGCTTCAGAATCAAACCAAGCTTTCTTATGGCATTGTAGACTCGGTCATATCAATAAAACATGACTGACTAAGTTACGTAAAGAAGGATACTTAGATCCGTTTGAGTATAAATCATATGCAACTTGTTGATCATGTATCATAGGAAAGATGAAAAAAACTCCGTTCACTGGACATGGAGAAAGAGCCACTGAGCTCTTGGGACTCATACACAGCGACGTGTGTGGGCCAATGTCTACACATGCAAGAAGTGGCTATTCCTACTTCATTACTTTCACAGATGATTTTTTAAGGTATGGAGATGTATTCTTAATGAAACATAAATCCGAGGCCTTTGAGAAATTCTAAGAGTATAAGAATGAAGTGGAAAAGCAAACCGGTAAAAGCATCAAGATGCTCCGATCCGATCGGGGCGGTGAATACTTAAGTGCCGAGTTCCTGAAATACCTAAAAGAGAATGGAATTCTATCTCAGCTTACTCCTCCATACACACCACAACACAACGGTGTATTAGAAAGACAGAATCACACCTTACTTGATATGGTACGTTCCATGATGAGTAATGCTGAGTTGCCGCCCACCTTCCGGGGTTATGCACTGAAAGCTGCTACATACCTATTGAACAAGGTTCCAACTAAGTCTCTGCCTACCACTCCATATGAAATATGGAGTGGGAAGAAACTCTGTCTTAAGTATATGAAGATATAGGGCAGTCTTGCCTTTGTCGAAAATGTTCATCCGGACAAACTCGAGGCACGTTCAGTACTGTCTAAGTTTGTGGGATACCCCAGGAATTCTAAAGGGTATTATTTCTATCACACTGAGGAACAAAAGGTCTTTGTTTCTCATTATGCCTGCTTCATGTAAACTCAATTTCTCATAAAAGAGATAAGTGGGAGCGCGATAGAGCTGGAAGAAATTCCAGAGCCACAAACTATTACTGAAAACTTAGTAGAACCTGAGATTTCAATGGAACAGAACATACCCACGCCACTTCGCAGATCTAGTAGGTAGTCTCATCCGTCCGAGAGATACTACGGTTTTCTCGTAGATGAGGATCGAGATAATTGCATCATTGATGATGATGAGCCGACTAGTTTTCAGCAAGCCATCATGAGTAAAGTCTCAGTGAAGTGGCTGGATACTATGCAATCCGAGATGGAATCTATGTACACAAACCAAGTTTGGACTTTGGATTTTGCTCCTACTGGGGTAAAACCCATAGGATGCAAATGGATCTTCAAAAAGAAGATGGGTGTAGATGGTCAGGTAGAAACCTACAAAGCTATACTTGTTGCTAAAGATTTTCGTCAAAGACCAGGATTGGACTATGACGAAATTTTTTCACCAGTGGCTCTGCTTAAATCCATTCGGATCCTACTTGCCTTTGTCGCCTTCCATGACTATGGCATCTGACAGATGGATGTTAAAACTACCTTTCTAAATGGAAGTTTAGAAGAGTGCATTTTCATGGATCAACCAGAGGGTTTCGTAGACAGTGGGAGCAGCGGAAAGGTGTGCAAGTTGCTTAAATCCATTTATGGATTAAAGTAGGTATCGCGGAGTTGGAACATCTGCTTTGATGAGACGGTCAGGGAATTTGACTTTATCAAAAATGTAGATGAACCTTATATTTATAAGAAGATTGTAGGAAGAACTGTGGTATTCCTTGTTTTATACGTTGATGACATTCTCCTGATAGGAAATGGTATTCCTATGCTACAGTCGGCCAAGCTATTCTTGCCACAGAAGTTCTCTATGAAAGACCTGGGTGATGCGTCGTACATTCTGGGGATTAAGATCTATCTTGACAGATCTAAAAGAATGTTGGGACTTTCACAGTCGAGATATATTGACACCGTACTAAAGAGGTTTAGTATGGAAGATTCTAAACGCAGCAATTTTCCCGCTTGTCACGAAATCACTCTCTCCAAAGAGATGTCTCGTAAGACTGATGAGGAGAGGGCTCGCATGAGCATAGTACCCTATGCTTTGGCGATAGGGTCAATAATGTATGCGATGTTATGTACCAGACCAGATGTAGCTTACGCAGTTAGCGTGGTAAGCAGGTATCAGTCTAACTCAGGTGAGAAACATTGGATAGCAGTAAAGAACATTATTAAGTACCTCAGAAGGACTAAAAAGATGTTCCTAGTGTACAGTAATGGGGACCTCCAGATCGAGGCTTTTACCAACTCTGGCTTCTAAAGTGACAAGGATGATTCTAAATCTGTCTCGGGTTATGTGTTTACCCTCAATGGAGGGACAATCTATTGGAAGAGTTCCAAACAGGATACCGTAGCAGACTCGACGATAGAGGCTGAGTATATCGCTGCTAGTGATGCCGCAAAAGAGGCAGTCTGGATTAGGAAGTTCGTTTCTGAACTTTAGGTGGTTCCATCCATTGCTAATTCAATACCTTTATATTGTAATAACAACGGAGCCATGGCTTTGGCAAAGGAACCACGATCCCATCAAAAATCTATACATATCTTGAGGCAGTATCACCTGATCAGGGAGATCGTGGATCGTCAGGAGATCGAGGTGCGGAGAGTGGACACAAAAGACAACACGGCAGATCCATTCACCAAGGCCATCCCTCAAGTCCTGTTTGAGAGACTGTTCGAGATGTTGGGAATGCGGTACGCCAGCAACTGGCTCTAGTGCAGACAGTAGGTACTTATTGCGCCAATTACAGGCCTTAGTGCAAGTGGGAGATTGTTGAATATGTATGCCCTAGAGACCTTCGGTGTATACAATGCTAGGGATATATATGTACAGGACAATCTTGCTTGATATGATAGTACGCTATTTGGTCACAATCTCACTAACACTCGCCTAGCGCTCAGAGAACAGAGAAGACCACCGATTCGTAATCATTTACTTGCCTTGCCTGCGTTAGGAGAGAGAATCAAAGGGAGGAACCAACCAGGAGTCTCGTTGCTAATGTTCCTACGCAAAGCAAGGGTAAGACTTACCATTTGATCCCAGTCGAGAAGCTCATCGCTCATGCTTCCAACCCGTGCTTTCAACCCTGGAAAGACTTTGCTGACTTTATCTTAACATGTGATGTGTTTTACTTTGTATTTCATATCTTGTATACATGTTGATAAAGCCCGTAGGATCTTTTCCTGACTACCAGCATTATGATAGCAATCATACTTGTGAGAGCTGGGTAGTCGATAGGCACATCCTTAAAAGTGTCCCTAGCGGTAAGAGTATCGAGACTGGGCATCGATACTCCAGAGTAGACTAGTGTATACATATCTAGACCCTGATAAGGGGCGATGGATTGGTCCCGCAGCCATTGGTGAGGTGCACCTAAGATTGTATACAGGTGCTCACTGGGTGTAAGTACACCGGACATGACTCGCCGAGGACTGGCTAGATAGTGTTATACCTAGCATCAGATAGCAGTTCTCTGGTGATATGAATGCAGATAGTCTGTCGACCTGAGGTCATCATTTGTCTCATGTGAGTTCCCACCGTGCTTTGATTACTACCCAACCACGGCTCTACTGAGTCGTGCAAACAGGTTTTAGTTGGGTACAGTCCCGAGCCATATGGAGGAAGTGAGCGACTGTTGGAGATTCGTCTCTCCCTGTATAGGGAGTCGATGTCACATTATGATCGGTTGGTTAACATCATAAGTCCCTAGCCAGGGCAGATTGAGAATTACTGGTAGTTAGACCAGTACATTCTCGGATGGTCTTGAGCCACACCGACATGACTTGTCTGGTTATTAGGGGTTTTACGTTTTCCACCCCCCTAAACTTAGAATGCGATACTCTCAGATGAACAGACCAGACTGCACGGAGATTATCATGGACAGGCTCAGTAGGGGTTCAGATGAGTTCGCTCGTCGGCCTTCCTTTTTCGACAGATACCTGGGTAGCCGTTACGTACAGCTAGTGCCGTTGACGAACTTATGGTTAAACCCACTGCCAGTGTACTGTCGAGTCTTTAGAGTCCCACACAGAGGGTTTTCCTGGTTCAGGCGAAACGATGTAGAGGTCGTATGGTCTTACGGCAGGGTTCCAATCATATACGTGTACTGGCTACACGGATGATGTTCGGACGGATAATACTAGTGGGCTTTGGTTTAAGCCGGATTCTAGTATTATATTTTTGGATTATTATTATTTCATTGTATTAGTATTTTTCGGAATACGTATACGGGTATGTATATACGGTGAGGGCATTCTTGTAATTTCACAAGACATACTTCTAAAAGGAGACACCATATTATTAGATTTATCTATTTGTGGAAATAGATTAATGAGGTGGAACATGGAGATATTTGTGGTATGGGTGAAGCATGGCTAGTTGATTTGTTTATTGCCTTTGACTTTACTATTCAAGCATGAGTCAATATTTTCTATTGAAAATATTGCATGCTTGATTATTGTGGATGACTAAGCCATTTCTCACTTGCCACAACACAAAACTTGAGCTCATTTATGTTTTTTCATTCTCTCTCCATTTTTCCTCTCCTTCTTCCTCAAGCCCTAACCTTCACATGTGTTGTGAATCCTAGGGCTCTTGAGATAAAAATACTCCACACATCTTTTTCTACATCTTCTAAGTTGTCTAGTCTAGCAAACTAGACATCTTAGTCACCTCAATTGAGATTGAAGCTTGAACCATAAGCTCTCAGGTGGATCATCTTCGACATAGAGGAGACCGATGACCGAGTTCCATCGAATCTTTTTAGGAGCTAAGAAGAGGAGAAGAAGATTCAAGCTTGAACCAAGGAGCAAGGAAGGACCAAGAAGACCCGAAGGACTTGACACGAAGGTATAACTATCACCGAGTAGTTAGAAACCTTTTCGTAGTAAGTGTTAGCTAGTTATGGTTTAATAAAGATCCTTAATTATAATAGTCGATGTTGCAAAGCAAACTCTTTTGTGATAAAGGAAAAATTGTTTTTTTTATGTATTCCGCCTCCCCCGGATTCGCGGGGTGCACGACATCGACTTACAAAAATGTCCTTCGACTATATATGGCTAAGGTGCCCAGAACCGAAGGAAGCCAAAAAGGTCGTCCAAGAAATTCATGACGGACCCTGCGGATCCCATCAAGCCGGTCCAAAGATGAAGTTGAAGATCAAAATGATGGGCTACTACTGGCCACGATGATCTAAGACTACATCGACTATGTAAGGCGATGCCACTCATGCCAAATATATGGGGACTTAATACATCAACACCCTAATCCGTTAAATTCGACCATAGCCAGTTGGCCGTTCAAGATGTTGGGGACCAATATAATAGGACCCATCGAACCAGCGTCATCCCGAGGGCATCGATTCATCTTGGGGATGACCGATTACTTCTCTAAATGGACGGAAGCGATACCGCTGAAAGAGGTAAAGACAGAGAATATTCTCCATTTCTTCAAAACTAATGTCATATACCGGTTCGGAGTTCTATGGCAGATAGTCTCATGTTAGTTATGTATTTGCCCTAGAGGCCATTGTTGTACATATGATGTATATTATAATGGACGCTCGTATATATATAGAGAGGACTTTCTTGCTCGTCATGATAGTATGCTATTTGTGTAGGGTTCCTAGGCACACTATAGAGGTCTCACAAGGCAACGATCATGCCAATTTCAAATTTTACGGGTGCCGAGAAACCCTAATACGGATCGTCGGCTAGATTTCTAGGCGAAACGGTAAACTAGTTAACAATTTAACTAAAAGAAGAGAGCTACAACCTTTGTAGATCCGGTTATCCACTTCCTTAGCTCCACGTGGGTGTCCTCTCGCTGTCCATCATGAATCCCGAACTCAATCGTCGGCTTCATCGGAGAAACGAGCGGAATAGGTCGTCGGCTTTGTGTCAAAGACGATCTACGTCGAGGCATCACAAGTTCAAGCTCCGACTTCACAAAGTTGTGAAACTTGTGAAGAAAACACCCAAAACAACTTGGCAAGAGGTAGAGGGTGAAGAAATAGGAGGTGGGTTCACTTTAGAATTGGATTTCTCTCACTTTAGCTCAAGTTGCCATTGATGGCATCAAGCTTTTTTCTTGAAGATGAAGATGAAGAAGAAGAAAGAATATGATAAGTGTTTAGATAAAATAAAAATAAAATCAATACTTATCATAATGTGAACCATAGTTAAGTGTAGAGAATTAACTAAGGTTAGAAGAATGGTTAGGGTTTAGTGTGAAGACAAAATGGTCACAAAGTCAAAGCTTCATGAAGCTTCAACAATGTTCAAGAATGAAAGCAACCATTTTGTATTCTTATCCCATTCTTTTTCCAAAAATGAATAAATAAAAGAATGGATAAATAAAAACCCTAATCACTTTCTTAACCTAAGTTTAATTCTATACACTTAACCAAATGAGCATGCATCATCAAACATGATACAAACATGTGCACAAAAGTATATCACATATACAATTTGCACATCAAGTGAGAATATCCATTTAAAGTGAACCAATACTAGTTAATGCAAAGTAATATATCAAATATATAATTATACATTAAATCATTAAATCAACACTTGACTTAACGATCCGGTCATATCGCATATAACCGACTAGTATCCTATGTATAGGCTTATCGAATCAATGATTCGATAACTAGGTCATATCGAATATAACCAATCGATACATCCATCGTGAGAATAAAATACGGTATCACATACACGCATTATTCTCGGTCCTGCACATATCTCATATGCGCTCCTATTTCGTTTCGCTTGAGCTAGGAAACCTCTGTGTAGGACTCTAAAGACTCGTCAATACGCCGGTAGCAGATGATGATCATATCAAGCACCCACAAGCCGCAAGCGGTCTGCTAAACGTAACAGCCATCCGGGTATTGAGCGATCAGAAGATCGACGAGCTAGCCCGCTCACACTCCTGTGAATCCAACCAGTAACACTTACCGTACAGTCCGGTCTGTTCGTCTGATATGTCGCATATCAAGTCTAGGGGTGGTAAACGTCAGACCCTAATAACCGATAAGTCGTGCCGATGTGAGGCTCATAACGGGTCGAGAAACTACTGGTAACACTTACCAGCAAATCTCTGATCAGCCCTGGCCAAGGACTTTCCTGTTACGGCCAATCGAGCACAGCGCAACATCCACCCCCAATACCGGGAGAGACGAAACCCCTCCTATCGCTCATTGCCTCCATGTGACTCGGGACTGTACCCAAAGACCACCGTTTTGCTCGCCCTCATGGACGTGGTAAGGTGGAGATCAAAGCACAGTGGGAATCACACAAGACTCTATGACGATCTCGGGTCTACAGACTAATCTGTACAAGTGTCACCTGAGAACTGCCATCTGACGTGAGGTATAATACCATCTGGGAGTTCTCGGCGAGTCCGTCCAGTGTACTCAGTCTCCACTGAGCACCCGTATACCCTCTCTGATGTCAAACACCAATGGATATGGGATCATCCATCGCCCATCTCATGGGTCGAGAAGCATATACGCTAGTCTACTCTGGTATATCGATGCCCCGTCTCGATACACCCATGACTAGGGACCTTGAAGGATGTACTTATGGACTACCATGTCCCCACTAGTATGATCTGCATCATAGTCCAGGTAGTCAAGTACACATCCTAAGGGCTTTACCAACATGTAACTGTAAGACAGTTTAAAGAGACTAGTGTACATGTTAAGATAAAGAGTAACCAGATAGCATACTATCATATCGAGCAAGAAAGTCATCTCTATATATGTCATAGCATCCAATATAATATACATCATCTGTACAATATTGGCCTCTAGGGCATACATACAACTAACAATCTCCCACTTGCATTAGGGCCAGCTGCTGTAGTATCGCATACCGAGCATCCCGAAGAGTCTCTCAAACTGTATCTGGGGAATGTCCTTCGTGAGTGGATCCGCCGTGTTGTTCTTCGTGTCAACCCTCCTGACCTCGATCTCCCGGCGATCAACTATCTCCCGGATCAGGTGATACCGCCTCAGAATATGCCTGGATCGCTGATGGGACCTGGGTTCCTTGGCCAAAGCCACCGCTCCATTGTTATCGCAATACAAAGGTATTGGATGCTCAATGGATGGAACCACTCCAAGTTCAGTAATGAACTTCTTGATCCAGACAGCCTCTTTGGCAGCATCGTTGGCAGCGATGTATTCAGCCTCCATCGTCGAGTCTGCCACGGTTTCCTGCTTGGAACTCTTCCAGCTAACCGCCCCTCCGTAAAGGGTAAAGACAAAGCCCGACTGCGACTTAGAGTCGTCCTTATCACTCTGGAAGCTCGAATCGGTAAAGGACTCCACTTGGAGTTCTCCGTTACCATACACCAAGAGCATCTCTTTAGTCCTTCGTAAGTACTTGAGAATGCTCTTCACAGCTGTCCAGTGACTCTCTCCAGGATCAGCTTGATACCTGCTCACTACACTTAGTGAGTATGCTACATCGGGTCTGGTACATAGCATCGCATACATGATAGAGCCCACAGCCGAAGCATAGGGTATCCCTTGCATGCGAGCTCTCTCCAAATCAGTCTTGGGAGACATCTCTTTGGAGAGAGTGACTCCAGAGATCGTGGGCAAGTTCCCACGCTTGGATTCTTCCATACTAAACCTTTTTAGTATGGTGTCAATGTACCTGGATTGGGACAATCCCAATATCCGTTTGGATCTATCTCTATAGATCCTAATCCCCAATATACAGGAGGCATCACCAAGATC
Organism: Agapanthus africanus; assembly: GCA_030015575.1. Taxonomy (NCBI): domain Eukaryota; kingdom Viridiplantae; phylum Streptophyta; class Magnoliopsida; order Asparagales; family Amaryllidaceae; genus Agapanthus; species Agapanthus africanus. Next base: position 296,923,955 of record JASDDO010000029.1, read on the forward strand.
TTTCATCGAGAATCTTTGTGATAAGAAGAGCTTGACCGATTGCAGCATAGGAATATCATTTCCTATCAAGAGTATGTCGTCCACGTACAATACGAGGAAGAAAACCTTACTCTCTGCCACCTTCTTGTAGATACAAGGTTCATCTGGGTTTTTGACGAAATCAAACTCTTTGATAACGACGTCAAAGCAGATGTTCCAACTCTGCGATGCTTGCTTTAATCCATAAATGGATTTAAGCAGCTTGCACACCTTCCCGCTGCTCCCACTGTCTACGAAGCCCTCTGGCTGAGTCATGTACACGCACTCTTCTAAATCACCGTTTAGAAAGGCGGTCTTAATATCCATTTGCCAGATTTCGTAGTCATGATATGCAGCGATGGCAAGCATGATACGGATGGATTTAAGCATAGCCACTGGAGAAAAGGTTTCGTCATAATCCACACCTGGTCTTTGGCGAAAACCTTTTGCAACAAGTCTAGCTTTGAAAGTCTCCACTTTCCCATCTACACCAAGTTTTTTCTTGAAGATTCACTTGCTCCCGATGGGTTTTACCCCTTCAGGAGCAACATCCAAAGTCCATACTTTGTTGGTGTACATGGATTCCATCTCGGACCGCATAGCATCCAGCCATTTCACTGAGTCCCTACTCGTGATGGCCTGCTCGAAGCTAGTTGGGTCATCATCCTCCATGATGCAATCCTCGCTCCCTCCATCCATGAGAAAACCGTAGTATCTCTCAGGTTGGCGAGGAACCCTACTAGATCGGCGGAGAGGCTGAGGTTCATTGGGAGCTACTGAATCTTCTGGTTCCACTAAATCTTCAGTTACGGTTTGTGTATCTGGAACTTCTTCCAGCTCTACCATTTCGCCACTAATTTCTTTTTCAAGAAATTTCTTTTCTAAAAAGGTGGCATATTGAGAAACAAACACCTTTTGTTCTTCAGCATGGTAGAAAAAATATCCTTGTGAATTCTTAGGATATCCCACAAACTTGCAGAGAACTGACCGTGCCTCGAGTTTGTCTGGATTTTGCCTTTTGACATAGGCCGGACAACCCCATATCTTAACTCGTTTAAAATATGGTCTCTTCCCACTCCATATCTCATATGGTGTGGTAGGTACAGATTTAGATGGAACTTGATTCAATAGGTATGCAGTCGTCTCCAGCGCATATCCTCAGAAGGAAATAGGTAACTCAACTGTGCTCATCATAGAGCGCACCATATCTAATAGGGTGCGGTTCCTCCGTTCTGATACACCGTTGTGCTGTGGTGTATATGGAGGAGTCAGCTGAGAGAGAATCCCATTCTCTTTTAGGAAGTCCAGGAATTCATTGCTCAAGTATTCACCTCCTTGATCAGATCGAAGGATTTTAATACTTTTTCCGGTTTGGTTCTCGACTTCTTGTTTATATTCTCTAAATTTCTCAAAAGCTTCTGATTTGTGTTTCATCAGGAACACATACCCGAACCTAGAGAGATCGTCAGTGAATGTAATGAAGTATGAAGAACCATCCCTGGCATATGTAGACATGGGACCGCATACATCACTATGTATCAGTCCCAAGAGTTCGGTAACTCTTTCTCCGTGTCCCGTAAACGGAGTTTTGGTCATCTTGCCTTTGAGACATGACTGGCAAGTGTCATAAGATGAAAATTCGAAAGGTTTCAAATATCCATCTTTATGCAACTTAGCCAGTCGTGTCGCATTGATGTGACCTAGTCTACAATGCCACAAGAAAGAATCATTCAGTTCTGAACTCTTCCTCTTGTGTGTGTTTGTTATGCTCAGAACTGTTGATTGGTTTAGAACATAAATGCCATTGCACAACGTGCCTGATCCAACCAACTTTTGGTTATGGAAAATGTTCATAACATTGTCCTGTAATACAAAATTATATCCTTCTTTACTTAGCAAAGAAACCGATATAATGTTGCATATCAGGTTCGGCATGTAATAGCATTCGTTCAGAACCAATGTATTACCAGTTGGTAATACAAGGTGATATTCCCCGAAAGTCTTAGCTGCAACAATTGCACCATTTCCAACTCTAATGTATTTATCACCTTCTCCAAGTTCTCTACCTTTCCTAAGCCCATGTAACTGATTACATATATGGGATCCTGACCCGGTATCTAATACCCAGGACGTGGAGCAAATGGAGAAACAGTTCTCAGTAACGAACACACCCGAAGAAAATGCATCAACATGTACTTTCTTCATTCGGGTGGCATGGGAATCCTGGTATTCCCCTATATCCTGTTCAGTCCTATAACTCTTATAGGTAAGAACGGAACCAACGTTCCCCAGCACAGTATAACATGCGGGTTCGGTCAATACATCCATATTATTATCTTTCTTAAGGCATGAAATGGTCGCTACCTGGAGAGAGAGAGAAGAAAACACTTTAGCGTAAGCTCGTGCAAGATAAGATTGGTTATTATCTTAACTAATCAGGATGGCTCCCACTGTTTTTATCAAATCTTCCTTCAAACCCTAAAAGGAAAGACTAGCCGGGATTAATTACACACTACAAGTTCGCCAATCTTTCAGCCAGGCCAGTGTCGGTACTTTGAGGGAGGTCCCCTGTGCTTTCGCACGAACCTAATTACTGTAAACCTCGTTTTCCCAGAGGCGTAATCTCGTTAACACCTTTCTAGACACCTACCTGATCGGCTAATTGTAATGTGTAAAACTCTCCCAGGAGTAACTCTTACTCGCAGTGGGTATCAGGATCCAACTATCTCATATAAGGTATGCAATCTCATTGCAAATTTCAACACTTGAAATTCCCGATAATATTTTGCCCCTAGCAGCTATATGACCTTAACATAGTCAACAAATCATAAGTGTTAGTCAAGTTCAACCTGTCATTTCCCGATTGAATTAAACCCACCCGCACGACCCTTAACATAGTCAACAAAGTCGCACGACTACCCTAATCCAATCGCATCATATGCTTATACAGATAAGCACTAATTAGCTACCGCACACTACGCCTTAACATAGTCAACAAACGTAGCACGAATACTAACTAGTACTTATCTGAAATGACGGAGGGCTACGTCAGGTTTTTCTGAAAACCTATTGTGTAATGAACTTGATATCGTTGTAGAATCAAATGAAGTTTTGAAATGGAGTGATTTTGAGGCTTTTCTAGTTTTGCTAAAGGGGTCACTCCCGGTGAAGGGATCGTCGGCCCTTTCCTCGTCGAATGAGGTGCGGGATATATCATATATATCACTGTGCAAAGCATAAACTATAGAAGCAATCAGAAGCAAACCGAGTGTGTAGCATCTGCCAGTTATTGCTAAAGGAGTCACTCCCGGTGAAGGGATCTCGGTCCTTTCCTCATCGAATAAGGTGCGGGGTATATCATATATACCGCTATGCAAAGCAAGAACTGTAGCTACCTGTTTTGTTTAAAATTTGATCCTAAAACATCTTAGGTTTCTTTTCTTTCATTAATCACATTAATGAAGTCCCATCATTTAAGTACCTAAACATCACAGATAAATACGACGTACACTTATGCTATCCGCATTCGCCTCGATGTCCCCTCGTACACAGTTAGGTTAGGTAACTAACGACAGAGCAGGGCAGGGCTAGTGCGGGAGCAAAACATAAGTAACGTCTATATAATATATCATATATACTATATAAAGTATCTATCACAGAACATCACATGATCACATCACAGATATCGCAGCAGAAGAAACATATGAAATATTGGATATACTAGGACGTCCGTGTTTTCAATACGAGCCAGTATAAAACACGGATTCCACGGTCGTGATGAATAGCCAATCCCACACCCCTAGACCCCTACGAGAGCGGCAAGCAACCCTGCCAATTCTAGGGTTAGGAGACCCGGACTCGACTCCTCGAGTTGGTCTCCCACTGGACCCCAGAACCCGGTTACCTGTGCTCCCCTCCTTGGGTCTATCCTAATGCGGAAAAGTAAATAATATACAAAGGGTGACGGCTTCCGCAACCTGGAAGTGCCCCAATAAAAGAATATTACATACAAGTTTTTACATGAATGAAAATGAAAAACACTCATCTCACATAAAAACCCCCGACTATTCAAACACGACGATCCAATATAACATATCCAGCAACACATAACATCACATGTCATCAACGTAAGTAAGTATGCATACCCCAATTGTCGTTGACGTATAGCAACGAAACCGGCGATATGAACATACTACACTTACGGTCACAGAAAAGAAAGTGTAAAACTACAACAGTTGGAATCCGCAACCTCTTTAGACATCACATGCCTAATCAAATGGAATACTTAGACATCACATGCCTAACAGTTACAAACCCCGCATTTTAGTCTCATTATCGAAAACTCTTTTCAATATCATATGGGACTAAACTGCTAGATTTATAACATTCATTCAGTTATCTCATAACTGTTTGTGAATTCCAATTATTGTATCCCATTCCGAATAAATAGAATATATTAAACTTTCCGATCGAACATTCGAACACCCAAGTTTTCCCGAAACCGTTCAACACATGAAATAGGTTCAAAGACATTCACTTCATGCCTCAGTACCAACGGTCCAGCCGTAGAAGGGTCAAGCCAACGCCTCACATGTGGCACGCCGTACTGCCCCAAACCCGAAGGTTAAAAGGGCAGTTCAAGACGGTCACATAATCGAGTTAAGGTTTGTTGTCTTCTGGAGGGACCATCGCGTTACTTGCACTACTCAGAACGTCTTTAAACCATAGAAAGATCCAACACTTGGAAATATTCCGGCAGGGGAAAAGTTGGGTATTTTCATCCGGTCGAACTTTTTAACATATTCTTAAAATATCCGGAAAAATACATAGACGAAATTTGATAATCCGATCGAACTATCGAAGCTCCAAAACAACCCCAGAAAATGCAACTCTTGAATAAATTTTAAAAATTCCCAGGAAAACCATCACTGGAAAATAAGAATTACTGTGCAGAATTCTTTGTTTAATGAGGCCGTACGGCCGCGGAACCGCCGCATGAGCCATGCTCATGCCGCGGAACCGCGGCGACTTGGTGGATTTGGGCTGTCGAATTTCACAGTAACTCTTAGAATCACCTGCTGATTTTTCTGCATATTTTTAATTTGGAAAAATCCCAGATTTTAGAAATTGTACAGAGAGCATTTTGTGAGTTAGGGTTTCGGTTCGTTCGGACTTCAAACTCCGTCTAGACTTCGCCTAAGGCTCTAGTTAGGCTCTGATACCACTGTAGGGTTCCTAGGCACACTATAGAGGTCTCACAAGGCAACGATCATGCCAATTTCAAATTTTACGGGTGCCGAGAAACCCTAATACGGATCGTCGGCTAGATTTCTAGGCGAAACGGTAAACTAGTTAACAACTTAACTAAAAGAAGAGAGCTACAACCTTTGTAGATCCGGTTATCCACTTCCTTAGCTCCACGTGGGTGTCCTCTCTCTGTCCATCATGAATCCCGAACTCAATCGTCGGCTTCATCGGAGAAACGAGCGGAATAGGTCGTCGGCTTCGTGTCAAAGACGATCTACGTCGAGGCATCACAAGTTCAAGCTCCGACTTCACAAAGTTGTGAAACTTGTGAAGAAAACACCCAAAACAACTTGGCAAGAGGTAGAGGGTGAAGAAATAGGAGGTGGGTTCACTTTAGAATTGGATTTCTCTCACTTTAGCTCAAGTTGCCATTGATGGCATCAAGCTTTTTTCTTGAAGATGAAGATGAAGAAGAAGAAAGAATATGATAAGTGTTTAGATAAAATAAAAATAAAATCAATACTTATCATAATGTGAACCATAGTTAAGTGTAGAGAATTAACTAAGGTTAGAAGAATGGTTAGGGTTTAGTGTGAAGACAAAATGGTCACAAAGTCAAAGCTTCATGAAGCTTCAACAATGTTCAAGAATGAAAGCAACCATTTTGTATTCTTATCCCATTCTTTTTCCAAAAATGAATAAATAAAAGAATGGATAAATAAAAACCCTAATCACTTTCTTAACCTAAGTTTAATTCTATACACTTAACCAAATGAGCATGCATCATCAAACATGATACAAACATGTGCACAAAAGTATATCACATATACAATTTGCACATCAAGTGAGAATATCCATTTAAAGTGAACCAATACTAGTTAATGCAAAGTAATATATCAAATATATAATTATACATTAAATCATTAAATCAACACTTGACTTAACGATCCGGTCATATCGCATATAACCGACTAGTATCCTATGTATAGGCTTATCGAATCAATGATTCGATAACTAGGTCATATCGAATATAACCAATCGATACATCCATCGTGAGAATGAAATACGGTATCACATACACGCATTATTCTCGGTCCTGCACATATCTCATATGCGCTCCTATTTCGTTTCGCTTGAGCTAGGAAACCTCTGTGTAGGACTCTAAAGACTCGTCAATACGCCGGTAGCAGATGATGATCATATCAAGCACCCACAAGCCGCAAGCGGTCTGCTAAACGTAACGGCCATCCGGGTATTGAGCGATCAGAAGATCGACGAGCTAGCCCGCTCACACTCCTGTGAATCCAACCAGTAACACTTACCGTACAGTCCGGTCTGTTCGTCTGATATGTCGCATATCAAGTCTAGGGGTGGTAAACGTCAGACCCCAATAACCGATAAGTCGTGCCGATGTGAGGCTCATAACGGGTCGAGAAACTACTGGTAACACTTACCAGCAAATCTCTGATCAGCCCTGGCCAGGGACTTCCCTGTTACGGCCAATCGAGCACAGCGCAACATCCACCCCCAATACCGGGAGAGACGAAACCCCTCCTATCGCTCATTGCCTCCATGTGACTCGGGACTGTACCCAAAGACCACCGTTTTGCATGCCCTCATGGACGTGGTAAGGTGGAGATCAAAGCACAGTGGGAATCACACAAGACTCTATGACGATCTCGGGTCTACAGACTAACCTGTACAAGTGTCACCTGAGAACTGCCATCTGACGTGAGGTATAATACCATCTGGGAGTTCTCGGCGAGTCCGTCCAGTGTACTCAGTCTCCACTGAGCACCCGTATACCCTCTCTGATGTCAAACACCAATGGATATGGGATCATCCATCGCCCATCTCATGGGTCGAGAAGCATATACGCTAGTCTACTCTGGTATATCGATGCCCCGTCTCGATACACCCACGACTAGGGACCTTGAAGGATGTACTTATGGACTACCATGTCCCCACTAGTATGATCTGCATCATAGTCCAGGTAGTCAAGTACACATCCTAAGGGCTTTACCAACATGTAACTGTAAGACAGTTTAAAGAGACTAGTGTACATGTTAAGATAAAGAGTAACCAGATAGCATACTATCATATCGAGCAAGAAAGTCATCTTTATATATGTCCAAGCATCCAATATAATATACATCATCTGTACAATACTGGCCTCTAGGGCATACATACAACTAACAATTTGGTTTCACCTTATCTTAACATGTTGACTTGTATTAGTTTACTGTCTTACTCTCACATGTTGATAAATCCCTTAGGATCTGTACTCGACTACTGGGACTATGATGAGATCATACTAGTGGGGCCACGGTAGTCGATGAGTACATCCTATAACTGTTCCTAGTCGAGGGTGTGTCGAGACAGGGCATCGATACACCAGAGTAGACTAGCGTATACGCATCTTGACCCATATGATGGGCGATGGATGATCCCATATCCATCGGTGTTTGACATCAACGATGGTGTACGGGTGCTCAGTGGAGACTGGGTACACTGGATGGACTCGCCGAGAACTCCCAGATGGTATTATACCTCACGTCAGATGGCAGTTCTCCGGTGACACTGGTACAGGGTAGTCTGTAGACCCGAGATCGTCATAGAGTCTTGTATGATTCCCACTGTGCTTTGATTTCCACCTTACCACGTCCAAGAGGGCGTGCAAAACGGTGGCTTTTGGGTGCAGTCCCAAATCATATGGAGGCAATGAGCGATAGGAGGGGATTCGTCTCTCCCGGTATAGGGAGTTGATGTTGTGCTGTATTCGATTGGCTATAACTGGAAGTCCCTGGCCAGGGCTGATATAGAGATTTACTGGTAAGTGTTACCAGTAGTTTCTCGACCTGTTATGAGCCTCACATCGACACGACTTATCGGTTACTGGGGTCTGACGTATACCACCCCTAGACTAGATATGCGACATATCAGACGAAGAGACCGGACTGTACGGGAGTGTTACTGTTTGGATTCACAGGAGAATGTACAGACTTGCTTGTTGATCTTCTGATCGCTCAATACCTGGGTGGCTGTTAAGTTTAGCTGACCGCTTGCAGCTTGTGGGTGTTTGATATGATCATCACCTGCTACCGGCGTATTGACGATTCTTTAGAGTCCTACACAGAGGTTTCTTAACTCAGGCAAAACGGAGTAGGAGCACATATGTGATATGTGCAGGACCGAGGATTATACGATATTAGATACCATATTATATTCTCGCGATATTTGATATCAGCCGGGTTATCGGATCAAGTGTTGATTCGATGTATCGGTACATGATATATTTGTCGGTTATATACGATATAGCCGGATTGTCGGATCAAGTGTTGATTCGATAATTTAATGTATAATTATATATGTGATATATTACATTACATTATCTAATATTGGCTCGCTTTATTGATTCATTTTCTCACCGGATAATACATTGATATATATGCGATATATGTTAATTGTATTATTTTCTTTTGTTACAAAATATATTATATATGTGATATATTATATTGTAACATGATATGATTACTAATGCAACATGTTTAGTGGAGATTAAATAAGGTTAGGGTTTGATTTGGGTTAGTTCTTTCTTGATGCTTCTAGAAGGTTTTACTTTGTTTCTAGCAAAAGATATTATGCTTGATATTTTGCTAGATATTTCTAACCCAACCCAAACCCTTCACCCTAGGTTAAATCTCTACATGAGTTAGCCTTGTCATCCTTGACCATGGTTACATTTGTAATCATATTAACATTTCATTATTCATCACAAAAGGAATTATCCATTCATATTCTTCTTCTTCTTCCTTTGAGCTTTGAGAAAGCTTTCTAGGTTTTCATTTTGTGATGATTAATTGTGAGAATTTGATAATAAAAGAGAGCATAAATCCTACTTCATCATCCTCATCTAATCTAGCCAATTAGATTAGGGTGTTCACCTCATTAGTGAGAAAGAGCTTGAGTTAAATGAACTTCAAGGTAGATCATCAGAGAAAAGAAAGACTACAAGCTAGCATGGATCATTCGGGTTATGGAGCCTCTCTTGAGTCCGGGAGATCATGAATCGCGGCGAAGGGACTTCTACTCGGAGCTTATAAAGTGAAGGAGCGGACTACAAAAGTTGTAATCCCTCACTCTTAGTTGTAAAGATGTTTACTTGCATGTTAAATCCTAATAATCTAGCAAAGATCTCGGCTTTGGGTTGTTCGGCACGTCTAAATTTTGAATCGGGCATGGTTGATGCCTTATAGACCCTTGTATGAGTGCCTAGGAACCCTACATCTCAGACAACGGATCAACATATAGAAGCCACAAGATAAGTCGCTTCGCCTAACAATACAAGATAGAATAGAGATATTCATCTGTCTATAATCTCCGAGCTGAAGCTTTCAACAAGACACTAACCAAGTTCATAAAGAAGATAGTGATCAAAAATAAAAAAAGGACCGGCACAAAAGATTGTATGAAGCACTTTGGGCATACCAAACGTCGTTCAAGACACCCACGAAGATGAAACCTTATACGTTGGTGTTTGGCGCCGAAGCAATGCTTCCGTTGGAAATTGAACTCCCCTCACTACGGATGGTGGTTAAATGTGAACTTACAGAAGAAGAGAATACCTATCTCTGGCTCGAAGAACTTGATGCTCTTGATGAGACCCGTCTCGTAGCTCAGCAAAATCTGGAAGCTTACAGGGCAAGGATGACACGATCATATGAAAGGCTAACCAAACCGAGGACATTTCGCCAAAGCAAACTTGTATTGGTCGTTAAAAGGTCGATGATCCCTAATCGTGCGAAATGTGGGAAGTTCGAGCCGAATTATGAAGGCCTGTATGTCATAGATAAAGTCTACCAAGTTAGAGCTTACCTACTTATGGATATGCACGGAGAAAGACCATTTCCGCCAATAAATGACCGGTTTCTCAAGAAGTACTATGCTTGAAGAGTCGCGACATGGGTCAATGATAGATGATGATGCCTATGTCTGCTCGCTATCTTCCTGGGTCAAAGGTTTGAAAGTTCCTCGATGATATGCACCCTCGTTATGTAGATGTTGGACCGTAATATCCCTAAACTAATATGTTGCCCTGCGGACTGTCACCAAATTGACTACCGTATCTATCCATGGGCTACCCATAGCAAAGATTGCACCTCAAAGTACAAGATGATGGACCGTAATGTTTCTAAACTAATGTGTTACCCTATGGCTGGTGTCCATATTGACGACCGTATACTATCCATGGGCTATACATACTGAAAATTGCAACTTAAGTCCCACCTACGATACTGCACCTGAAGTCCTACCGGTTATGAAGCTCCACTGATGATGCAGTCCTCCAAAAGATGTTATGCCCTACGACTGATCTCCATATTGATCACCGTAGACAATCCACGAGTATAAACGATCCATATCTCTCCCAAGTCCCACCAGCAAGCGATGTTGGGTCACCTGTGGCGAAGTTACATTCGAGAGTTCCACCGTAAAAAACGGTATGTCCACAAGCAAAATGGGCACGGATGAAAACTTGAAAGGGCTCCGTGAGTAAAAACAGCAGGATTGTTAGTGCAAGTGGTAGATTGTTAGTTATATGTTTGCCCTATAGGCCATTATTGTACATGCGATGTATATTATAGTGGATGCTTGGACATATATAGGGAGGACTTTCTTACTCGACATGATAGTATGCTATTTGGTTTCACTTTATCTTAACATGTTAACAAATACTATTTTGTGATCATATGTTGATAAAGCCCTTAGGATGATTACTTGACTACCAGGATTATGATGTAGATCATACTAGTAGGGACAGGGTAGTCGATAAGTACATCCTTCAAATGTTCCTAGTTGTGGGAGTATCGAGACAGGGCATCGATACTCCAGAGTAGACTAGCGTATACGCTTCTCGACCCATATGATGGGCGATGGATGATCCCATATCCATTAGTGTTTGATATCAGAGAAGGTATACGGGCGCTCAGTGGAGACTGGGTACACTGGACGGACTCGCCGAGAACTCCTAGATGGTATTATACCTATCGTCGGATAGCAGTTCTCTGGTGACACTGGTACAAGTTAGTCTGTAGACCCGAGATCGTCATAGAGTCTTGTGTGATTCCCACCGTGCTTTGATTTCCACCTTACCACGGTCAAGAGATCGTGAAAAACAGTGGATTTTGGGTACAGTCCCGAGTCACATGGAGGCAATGAGCGATAGGAGGGGTTTCGTCTCTCCCGGTGTTGGGAGTTGATGTTGCGCTATGCTCGATTGGCCATAACAGGAAATCTCTGGCCAGGGTTGCTGAGATATACTGGTAAGAGTTATTAGTAGTTTCTCGAACAGTTATGGACTTTGCATCGGCATGACTTATCAGGCTATTAGGGTCTGACGTTATACCACCCCCAGGCTGTTGATATGCGACATATCAGACGAAGAGACCGGACTGTACGGTAGTGTTACTAATTGGATTCGCACGAGTTATAGCAGGCTTGCTTGTTGATCTTCTGATCGCTCAATACCCGGGTGGCCATTACGTTTAGAAGACCGTTTGCAGCTTGTGGGTGTTTGATATGATCATCACCTACTACCGGCGTATTGATGAGTCTTTAGAATCCTACACAGAGGTTTCCTGGTTCATGCGAAACGGAGTAGGAGCACATATGTGATATGTGCGGGACCGAGATTAATACGAGTATGTGATACCGTATTCTATTCTCCCAATATGTGATATCGGTCGGATCAAGTGTTGATTCGATATGTTGATTCATTTGATATTAGTCGGTTATATGTATTATAGCCGGATTATTAAATCAAGTGTTGAGTTAATAATTTAATGTAGAATTATATATTTGATATATTAAATTACATTAACTAATATTAGCTCACTTAATATTTGTTTCCTCACTTGATGATACATTGATATATATGTGATAAATGTTAATTGTATTATTTTCTTTTTGTACACAAAATATATATGTGATATATATTGTTGTATCATGTTAGGTAACACTTGCAACATGTATGTAAGAGACTTATACCATTCTAGGGTTTATGTTTGGGTTTTATTTATCATTAAGTAATTCACAAAAGATTGAGAATGACTCATGGATGAAGCTTGTAGAAGCTTGTAGAAAACATTGACCAAGTCCACTCTTTTGTCATTGCTTAAGATATTTTTTAACCCAACCCTTAACTCATAGCTATGGTTTATTCTCTACATGAGTTAGGCATGACACTAACTCACCCATGGTTGCAATTCTAACCTCACTCTCTCATTCATTTTCTTCATCACTTCTTCTTCTTCAAGAGAAAAAGCTTGCTAGTTTTTTCAAAAGTGATGAAACCTTGTGAGAAAAATAAAACTAAAGTGAGCCCAATTCCTACTTCATCATCCTATACTATTATCCATTTAGTTTAGGGTGTTTTCTTCACTAACATACACAATTAGTGAAGAGATAGCATGAGCTAGTGTCTCCTCGACGTAGATCATCTTCGGCTTCAAAGACATTGAAGCAAGCTTGTTCGTTTTTTCATGGGAGCCTTTCTAGAGTCCCGGGGATCGTGATCGCAGCGAAGGGACTACTACATGGAGCTATTGAAGTGAAGGACCGGTCTACAAAGGTTGTATTCCTTATTCACTTAGATGCACAGAGTTTACATATCATGTTTAACCCTAAGTCTCTAGTTAAGATCTTGGTTAGGGTTTGTTTAGCACCCCAAAATTTTAAAGTAGCATGATTGATGCTTGCCAAAACCTTCACAAGGTGCTAAGCCAACCCTACAGGAGTATTGAGACTGGGCATCGATACTCCAGATTAGACTAGTGTATACCTTTCTTAACCCCGACCAGAGCGATGGTTGATCTCATAGCCATTGGTGTTTGACACCAAAGAATATATACAGGTGATCATTAGATGAATGAGTTACATTTGACGGACGCACTTGAGAATTCCTAGATCGTATTTTACCTATCGTCAAATAGTAGTTCCCATGTGACATGAGTACAGGGTAGTCTGTATGTAAGTCCGCGGCGGCGCCCCGGCCGTCAATCCGACGCCGGAAATGCGGAAACGAAAAACTTTGCAAACTAGCAAACCGGCACCACCGCGCACTTTTAACCCGGATCGAGCCATTAACCTAGCTACTAGAATACTAAAAGATGTGTAGAGAAGTATACCAAGCGATCCGTGTCCTTCGGTCTTCGTCTTCACTCCGATCTTCCGCGGAATCTCCGTCCGTCACCTTCTCGTCGGAAAGGGCACCACGTAGCCGGAATCTTTTACGGGCTCCCACCTCTGGACCGAGGCAACTCGGGCGCGAAGTTGGCCAGCCGACACGTCCAAGGTTTGCTGTAAACTAGTGTAGAAACTTATCTCTTTTGCGGTTTAGAAGTTGCCATGGATGTGGAGGTAGAGAAAAGAATGAGCTTTGGAAAAATGGAGCTCACAATTTTGCAAGGAATGAGATGAAGAGAATATTACACCCAAATGAAGCTCTCTCATCCTCACTCATGAAGTGGCCGGCCTCATCTAATGGTGGAGGAAAAAGAAAAGCCACCATGATCCAAGAGGGAAAAAAGAAATGATAATGCAAGAATAATGTCACACCCACTTCTCATCTCATCAAATCACAAAACCATCACATGAAAGCAAAGAATGAACAAGAAAAGAATCTCATGATGAATAAACAATCATGAAGCCACAGATATGCAAGAAACCCCTCCACAAAATGTTATTTGCAAACTGCAAATAACACCCTCCAACGATAAAGTCCGGCCGTGAAGGAATAAAGGAAAACCGGCCGGAACGGAATGAAAACTGGCAACTTCAGAAAACTGATCCTATAATAAATTACAGGAAAACCCCGCAACTGCAAATACATGCCCGCATTTGTATTCGTACTGAACACAAATGCAAAGAGACAAAACTACACTGTCTAATACTAGGATCCGGCTTAAACCAAAGCCGGCTAGTAAAATCCGTCCGATCACGATCCGTGCAATACCGCACGTATCTGATCGAACCCTGCCATATCTCCATACGGCCTCTACAGCGTTTCGCCCGAAACTTGAGTAACTGTGTGTGGTGGACTCTAAAGACTCATCAATACTATGGCTGTGGATTTAACCACTAGCACGTCAGAGGTATCAGCCATACGTGACGGGCTACCAGCTATTGACCAAAACGGACGTCGATGAGCGAACTCATCCTGACACCCTACTGAGCCTGTCAGTGACAATATCCGTACAGTCTGGTCCGTTCGTCTATGAGCATCGCATGGAGGGCCTAGGGGGTTGGTGAAAGTCAGACCCCCAAAAGCGGTACAAGTCGTGTCGGAGTGTAGCCCAGAACACCCTGAGATACTACTGAAATACCTACCAGTAAATCTCCTGCCTTGGCCAAGGACTTTTCATGTTCTGGCTCTCCTAGACACAACGCGACCTCACCCCCAATACCGGGAGAGACGAACCCCTGCAGATCCGCTCACTGCCTCCATGTGGCTCGGGACTGTACCCAACTAAAACCTGTTTGCACGACTCCTTTGAGCCGTGGTAGGGTAGTAATCAAAGCACAGTGGGAACTCACACGAGACAAATGACGATCTCAGGTCGATGAACTAACCTGTACACATGTCACCAGGGAACTGCTATCTGACGTCAGGTATAATACCAACTAGCAGGTTCCCGGCGAGTCCTGTCCGGTGTACTCATAACCCAATGAGCACCTGCATACATCTTAGGTGAACCAACTGACACCAGTGGCTTGTGAGACCGGCCACCGCCCCTCGTCGGGGTCTCGACTGTATACACTAGTCTACTCTGGAGTATCGATGCCCTGTCTCGAAACTCCCACGACTAGGGACCTTTTAAGGATGTGCTTATAGACTCCAGCTCTCACGTATATGATCGCCCTCATACTGCTGGTAGTCAAGCAAGAATCCTAGGGGCTCTATCAACGTGTAATAGTGACTCGTAAGGTCACCTAAAGCAGCACACGATGATAAAGATAAACCAGATAACATACTATCATCTTGAGTAAGACTGTCCTACTGGGACAGGTCCTCCCTCAATCATTGCAATCACGTGCCTGTGATCCAATAATTGACTCTGAGGGCACTATCTCCAACAATCTCTCACTTGCACTCAAGGCTAATTATTGCGATGTCGCATACTCACAGCCCGTGTGATATCGAATACCCAACTCCTCTACTAGTCGGTCTCACAAAGCTCGTTTGCGAAACTATTGCGTTCGAGGAATAGCCTCAGTGAGTGGATCTGCTCTGATGTTTCTTTCTATGTCTCTCTTTATCTCAAGTTCGCAGAGAAAGCCATCTCCCAAAATGAGCAATACCTGTCTTAGAATATGTCTGGATATCTGATGGGACCTAGCTCATGAATGAACTCCAAATCCAAACTTCTTAGACTGTATCGTCAACTGAACTTAATCAGTATCCTGCGCCACGCCTTCCCTCAGTATCCACCTGGACCACCTGTCCAAAATACTGCCCCTCGTCAGAGGGAAAACTATAACTTTGACAGCCACTCTGTCATCCATGTCAACTTGGAGGCCTGGAATGATAACCGTTTCCCGAAGGAGGCTGCCGTTATCATATCCCTAGAACATCCACTTATGTTCTAAAACTGCTTCCGAATGTTTCTCCAGGATTGGATCAATATCAACTTATTGCATCTACTGCAAGAACAACATCTGGTGTGGTACTTGACATCTCATGATTGACTCAATTGCCTAAGCAAGTGATCTGCCAATCATACACATCCCTCTCTACTTTAGTCTGTAAGACACTTTTAGAGAGGGTGACTCCATCACCTGCAGGTATACTACCGTGCCAAGAGTCGTCCATTCTAAATACTCATAGAATGCTGTCTAAGTAACCAGATTGGGAAACCACCCAAATCTAGATCTAAAACCATAGATCTAGTAACCAGAATGTCTGATATAATATCCAAGCCTTATGTGGAGAAACTACTGTGTGACGACCAAAGAATAACCGATCGTAGTATAGGAATATCACTTCCTACTCTGTGTATGTCATCCAAATACCAGGACATCACACCCTACTACCTTCTTAACAGATCCATCCCCTATTCTGATGAAGTCAAACCTATGACTGTCACATCAGAAATAGATGATCTATCTCCGCTATATCTGCTTTAGTCTATAAATTGACATAAGCTAACTGTCCACCAATGCTTCTACTGCTCCCACTGACTACGACAACCATCTGGCAGAGTCATATACACGTACACTTCTAAAGCTAGTTTAGAACGACGCTATACTCATCCTCCTGCCGGGTCTCATAGTCTGGAACAACAGCAATGGCAAGTCTGGGTAAACAAGAACCTCCTTGCCACCGTCCCTGAGCATACCGAAGTACCTCTCGGGTGCCTGAGGTTACCCACCATTTTTGCGGAGTGGCCAATGGAATGTCAAACCAGATTGAATCTTTAGGTTCTTTATCAAATCTTCAGTAATTGTTTGCGGTTCTGGAATCACTTCCAGTTCTACCATACTCCCACTTCTGTTTTCTGAAAAAAATCCATTTTTAATTAAAACTGTGGCGAGTCAAGAACAATATCACTATTGATCTTCCAGATGGTAGAAAGTCAACCCTCGTCATAGCCCGGGTCAACCCACAAACAGCCACTACTGAAACGTGCCTTGAGTTATCCGGAGTCTGGTTTTAAGCATAAGCCGACAACTCCCCGTATCTTAACAATGTCAAGATATGAACTGTTCTATATCCTAGAAACAGAGGCACTGATTTAATTGAACCAGATTCAAATCATGCAGCTGTCACCAGTGCATGTCAACTAAATGAAAGGAGGCCGATCAGCGTTACTCAACTTAGGAATGCTTCCAATTATGAGTAACCTGAAAGAGAAGCAAGTTCTCATTACTATCAACTGAATACCATACACAAGTATCTACATCTTCGATCACCTTGAAGAATCCCGATACTTGCAATACCTGGTTCTCTACTTTATTCTTATACCTATAACTCCTCAAAACTTAGACCTTGCATTTCTACGAAACACATGTCTAAGAACTAGAGAAGTCATAAGTAAACAGAATATAGTACGAGGACCAACCCCTTTGTCCTAATGGACACTGGATAATATACAATACTCTGTATAAGTCCCCTGAGTCTAATAACTCATTCACTGTGTGTCGTAGGTTGAAAACTGTACTTATGGTTAAGAAGAATTACACCGCTGTTTAATGCTCCTTACCTAACCATCCACTGATATAGGTAAATGTCATAGACATAATTTCAAAAAGGCATATCTCACTCTATTAAAATAGACATACAAATATATCAATTTGAAATTGATGCATAACAACGGATATTCAAAACCAAATATTTGCCGTCCGGCAAACAACCCAGGCGATTTCCTCAAATATCACCAATTACAACGAATTCCGATATAATGAGGATGATCACCTAATCCCCAATAACTTACTCCCACTCATCATCTGTAAAACCATACAGATGAGAGAATCAAACCTGGTAAATACATACCCTGGAGCAAGTGTCTAATTGGGAAATCAGTTTTCTTTTAACAGTATACAGTGAAACTGAAACATTGAAATGTTTCGATGGGGTATCCGGGTATTCCTAGTAATGCCTCTTCCATTATCCAGATTCACAACTGTAACCGTATAATTCTTTGCCACCTCTCCAAATCCCTTTATATGTCTTTAGTCATTACCTTCTGTACACCTTTTTAGGCCAAATGGTTTTCTTCCTTCCCTACCGTTCGGCACCAGCCTATGGTTTGGAAGAAGACTATCCAATAAGCATAATGGGTGTACTGTCCTAATCCTAGGAGCACTCGCAATACGAGAGAAGGTGAAGATAAAAGACAACCGAATGAACCTTATTCCTATTTCTCCTGAACCAGGAACCATCCCCGAACTGGAACAAGTTCCTTTCGAGTTCGTATATAACCATACGATGGATTATCCAATAAACTTGGGATCTTCGTAGTGATACGGAGTGTCCTGGAGAAATACAAAGGTGATTTAGGATTGGCGAAGAAATACTTGGTTTGGTTGTGAATAGCAGTCGCAATTTACTTTGCCCTCTTACTAATCCCTTTCTTTGTCTTAACTTAATACCTTCTGTACACCGTTTAGGCTAATTGGTTTTCTTCATTCCCCACCGTTCGGCACCAGCCTAAGGTTTGGAAGAAAACTATCCAATTTGCGTAATAGGTGTACTATCTCCTAAGCCAAGGAGTACTCGCAACCTGAGAGAAGGTAAAAGGAAAAGACAACTGAATAATCCTATTCGTTTTCTCCAGAACCGGAAACCATCCTCGAATAAATTCCTTCGAGTTCGTATATAACCATACGATGGTTTTGTCCAATGGAAGTGGACGTTCGTAGTAATACGGGGTGTCTCGGAGAAAAAGGGTAAAAGTAGGAGTGGCAATGAGGTTTGCAACTCTGACAATCCAAAAGCCAGTGTTAAAGAAGGTTCGGTCAACTTGGTCACTGAGTCATAGTCTAAGGTCGGGTCAATGGTCGCTGCCAAAGAGAGAGAGAAAAGAAACACTCAGTGTGCACTCTAACCTTGATCAGAATGGTTATCACTTTATCTAATCTGGAAACCTCCCACTGTAACGTCAAATTCTTCCCCAAACCTGAAAGAAGAATTAGCCGGGATCACCCGAGGAGTAAACCAACTCATCAGTGGGAATCGGGATCCAACTTTCATCGCATGATAACGTGACGGAATCCGCTCACGCTATCACACTCCAGAAGGTATGCGCATATCTGGCAAGTTTCAGTTTCTTTAGAAACTCCCGATGTGGATTTTTGCCCCATGCTCTTATGACCTTGACTTTGGCCAACATATCATAAGTCACATGTCAAGTTCTACCTGTCATTCTCCAGGTTGATTTGAACCCACCCGTACAAGCCCTTGACTTTGGCCAACAAGGCTATACAACTGTCCCAAACCAACGCATCTATCTATGCTGCATATGAATACCCAACAGCTACCAAACACCGTGCCTTGACTTTGGCCAACATACACAGCTTGAATACTATTGACTATCCATATGAAACGACAGAGGGCTACGAATGGTTTCTGGCGAAAACCTTTAACGTAATGAACTTGATATCGTTGAAGGAACGGATAGCTTTTTAGAAAATATAGTGACGAAAACCTTTGCTAAAGAGGTCACTCCCGGTGAAGGGATCTCGGCTCTTTCCCCGTAGAATGAGGTGCAGGATATTCCAACTGAATACCACGATACAAAGCAAAAGTAATCGGCTATAGTGAAGTTATTGCCCTGACGCAAACTTTTGTCCAATGGGTCACTCCCGGTGAAGGGATCTCGGCCCTTGCCTCGTCGACTGAGGAGCAGGATATTCCAACTGAATACCACGATGCAAAACAAAAGAGAACGCCCTTGCAATAACAGCTTTTTGAAAAAGTGTTCCAACAACATCAGAATAGGTTTGTTTATCTTGCATTGATCCAAATCAACGCAGTCCCATCAATTGATCACACCACAAAGAACGAAAATAATGACGTACGTATATACCATCCGTATTCGCCACTGGGTCCCGTCATCACCCGTTAGGTTAGCTAACTAACGACAGAGCGGGGACTGGACTAGCGCGGATGCAAAACATATACAACATCTACTAGTATATATTTAATATATAATTTTCGCTCAAGGCGTGATAAAATACAACATCACAGAAATGTACAGCATCACAGATCAATGCAGATATCTGGGATCCCCGGGTTTCATAGAGCCGCTACTGAAACCCGACGTTCCCCTGGTCGTGTGGATAGCCTGTGCAATGAAAACCTAGACCCCTACGGGTGCGGCAAGTTACCCGCCAAAACCTGAAGCGAGGCAGCCCCCTTTAGCAACGTGAATGGACCACCCAGCACTTCACGGAATCCGGTAACTTGGGCACCCCTCCTGGGTCAACCTGTACCCCCTACGAGTGCGGCGAACAGCCCTGCCAATTCTAGAGTAAATCCCCCTCCGTCTCAACGCCATGAGATGCGGGCTTGTTGCCCTCTATAACCCGGCTATCCGTGCACCCCTCCGCGGGGTAATCCTAGTACAGAAAGTAAAATATACATACAATGGGTACATCGACCGCAACCTGGTCGTGCCCCAAAATAATAATATAAACAGGCAGTGACGGCAGTCCACATGTCGGACGCTCGTCCCGCAATATCAAATGTACATATAAAACAGAACTGTACTAACATTGCATCCAGGCTATCCTCCACGACCAATCCGCAACATCACAGCAAAATACAGAACATCAACGTGAATGTCACGTTCGCAAATCCGTCTAAAAGGGCTATAGCAGATAGACTGGATTTACCGATCGAGTGACATTCACGGTCGTAGATATAATGTAAATACTGTGAACTAACATGTTTAAACTTTTCGATCGATCAAAAATTATCCAAGTGGGCCCCAAGTAATACTGTAGCACTCACAGAAAATCTGGGCCCAAAAAGAATATCCCAAAACCCCTATTCCCTAATCAGAAGCCTACTGTGAAAATATGGTGCAACGATTCCACTTACCCACCGCAGAACCGCGGCCAAACCAGGGGTTTGGCCGCGTTTCCATGGTCATAGTAAGGAATCATTGAACCGTATTTTCCCAGAAGTCTTAGAATTTCTTGCATGTCTTTCTGCAATGACCTGAAAAATTTTTGGAGCTGAAAAAATTTCAACAGAGAACACATGCACTAAAAATACGGTTTTTGGGATTTTGTTCGATCGAGTCTTTAAACATACTAGAGCAAGCTAGGTAGGTTAATGGCGTGGCTCTGATACCAATGTAAGTCCGCGGCGGCGCCCCGGCCGTCAATCCGACGCCGGAAATGCGGAAACGAAAAACTTTGCAAACTAGCAAACCGGCACCACCGCGCACTTTTAACCCGGATCGGGCCATTAACCTAGATACTAGCAAACTAAAAGATGTGTAGAGAAGTATACCAAGCGATCCGTGTCCTTCGGTCTTCGTCTTCACTCCGATCTCCCGCGGAATCTCCGTCCGTCACCTTCTCGTCGGAAAGGGCACCACGTAGCCGGAATCTTTTACGGGCTCCCACCTCTGGACCGAGGCAACTCGGGTGCGAAGTTGGCCAGCCGACGCGTCCAAGGTTTGCTGTAAACTAGTGTAGAAACTTGTCTCTTTTGGGGTTTAGAAGTTACCATGGATGTGGAGGTAGAGAAAAGAATGAGCTTTGGAAAAATGGAGCTCACAATTTTGCAAGGAATGAGATGAAGAGAATGCTACACCTAAATGAAGCTCTCTCATCCTCACTCATGAAGTGGCCGGCCTCATCTAATGGTGGAGGAAAAAGAAAAGCCACCATGATACAAGAGGAAAAAAAGAAATGATAATGCAAGAATAATGTCACACCCACTTTTTATCTCATCAAATCACAAAACCATCACATGAAAGCAAAGAATGGACAAGAAAAGAATCTCATGATGAATAAACAATCATGAAGCCACACATATGCAAGAAACCCCTCCACAAAATGTTATTTGCAAACTGCAAATAACAACCTCCAACGATAAAGTCCGGCCGTGAAGGAATAAAGGAAAACCGGCCGGAACGGAATGCCAACTGGCAACCTCAGAAAACTGATCCCGTAATAAATTACAGGAAAACCCCGCAACTGCAAATACATGCCCGCATTTGTATTCGCACTGAACACAAATGCAAAGAGACAAAACTACACTTTCTAATACTAGGATCCGGCTTAAGCCAAAGCCGGCTAGTAAAATCCGTCCGATCATGATCCGTGCAATACCGCACGTATCTGATCGAACCCTGTCATATCTCCATACGGCCTCTACAACGTTTTGCCCGAAACTTGAGTAACTGTGTGTGGTGGACTCTAAAGACTCGTCAATACTATGGCTGTGGATTTAACCACTAGCACGTCAGAGGTATCAGCCATACGTGACGGGCCACCAGCTATTGACCAAAACGGACGTCGATGAGCGAACTCATCCTGACACCCTACTGAGCCTGTTAGTGACAATATCCGTACAGTCCGGTCCGTTCGTCTATGAGCATCGCATGGCGGGCCTAGGGGGTTGGTGAAAGTCAGACCCCCAAAAGCGGTACAAGTCGTGTCGGAGTGTAGCCCAGAACACCCTGAGATACTACTGGAATACCTACCAGTAAATCTCCTACCTTGGCTAAGGAATTTTCATGTTCTGGCTCTCCTAGACACAGCGCGACCTCACCCCCAATACCGGGAGAGACGAACCCCTGCAGATCCGCTCACTGCCTCCATGTGGCTCGGGACTGTACCCAACTAAAACCTGTTTGCATGACTCCTTTGAGCCGTGGTAGGGTAGTAATCAAAGAACAGTGGGAACTCACACGAGACAAATGATGATCTCAGGTCGATGAACTAACCTGTACACATGTCATCAGGGAACTGCTATCTGACGTCAGGTATAATACCAACTAGCAGGTTCCCGACGAGTCCTGTCCGGTGTACTCATAACCCAATGAGCACCTGTATACATCTTAGGTGAACCAACTGACACCAGTGGCTTGTGAGACCGGCCACCGCCCCTCGTCGGGGTCTTGACTGTATACACTAGTCTACTCTGGAGTATCGATGCCCTGTCTCGAAACTCCCACGACTAGGGACCTTTTAAGGATGTGCTTATAGACTCCAGCTCTCACGTATATGATCGCCCTCATACTGCTGGTAGTCAAGCAAGAATCCTAGGGGCTCTATCAACGTGTAATAGCGACTCGTAAGGTCACCTAAAACAGTACACGATGATAAAGATAAACCAGATAGCATACTATCATCTTGAGTAAGACTGTCCTACTGGGACAGGTCCTCCCTCAATCATTGCAATCACGTGCCTGTGATCCAATAATTGACTCTGAGGGCACTATCTCCAACATTGTAGACCTAAGATCGTCATAATGTCTTGTGTGTGTTCCCACTATACTTTGATTACTACCCTACCACGGGTTTAAAGAGTCGTGCAAACAGGTTTTAGTTGGGTACGGTCCCGAAAACATGGAGGCAATGTGCGATCGAAGGGATTTCGTCTCTCTCGGTATTAGGAGTCGAGGTCGTGCTGTGCCATATCAACTATAACCATAAGTCCTTGGCCAAGGCAATTGATATTTACTGTTAAGTGTTATCAGTAGTTTCTCGATTGGTTATGAGTTTATGATCGACACGACTTATCGGGTTATTGGGAGTCTGACGGTTTCTACCTCCCAGACCCGGTATGTGACACTTTAAGACGAAGAGATCGAACTATACGGTGATTGTCACTGATAGACTTTGCAGGGTTCAGATGAGCTTGCTCGTTGACCTTCTCTTGATCAATTCCTGGGTAACCGTTATGTGCAGCTAGTATCGCCGGTGTGCTTTGTAGGTTATGGATATGATTCTAACCTACTGCCGGCATATTATCGAGTCTTTAGAGTCCCACACAGAGGTTTCCCAGCACAGGCCAAATGATATAAGGCATGCACAGTGATACGTGCAGGAGTTCGATTAAACACGTGTATTAGATACACGTATTTTAATCGGGTGTTTAATGATATTAGCCAGTTCATGATATAACCGGATTATTAAATCAAGTGTTGATTTAGTAATTAAACATATATTTATATATGATATATATATTAAACTAATATCATGTTCACTTTATTATTTCTTCTCTTTATATATATATTTATATTTGATATAAATATATGTATCATGTTAGCTTATACATGTGAGTTGTGTGTATGAGATGCACACACAAGTTTAGCTTATACATGATAGTAGTGTGTATGTGATGCACATGAAAAGTGAGATGATTATTCATTAGTTTCTATATTTTAAGAAAAAGAAAATGAGTCATTCAAAATGGAAGTATGTAGTATTTTTTAGAAATTGTGAATCATTCTTGTTTTCTATAAAAAGATAACCCAGGCTATTTTTTTTTGCACTCATGGCTAAAACGAAACCCACCGTTGCCGGTCCTAAGTCCGGATGAGAAAGGGTGAAGGTTGTGGTAGGTTTATGACAGCCAACGTAAAACTTTATCACATTCTATGACATGAACCATAATAATAATATCGTTAGGGAGTCCCCTACTCAGCGACACGCTAAATCGGATCCCGGGTGTAGTGTTAAGTATGCAAGGGCTTCTAGGTCGTCGTCCAGAAACGGCGCGCTACATCGGACCCCGGGTGTAGTGACAAATAAGCAAGGGTTTCATAGGATCCGTCTAGCTTCCTGGAACATAGGTTCCCTTAAAGGTAGACTAATAGAATTAGTGGAGGTGATGATTAGGAGGAGAGTTGGTATTATGTGTTTGCAAGAAACTAAGTGGGTAGGTGAAAAGAGTAGAGTCATAGAGCCTTGGGGTTATAAGCTTTGGTATACGGGTAGAGATAAAAATCGTAATGGGGTAGGCATAATCATAGATAGACGGTTGCTTGAGGATGTAGTTGAGATTAGGAGAAAAGGTGATAGAATTTTACTGGTTAAGCTTATTCTAGGTGGAGAGATCCTTAATGTTATTAGTGCTTATGCACCACAGATAGGTCTTGATGACGCTAGTAAGCGTCTATTCTGGGAGGATTTAGACGAGATGGTGTAAAATATACCTAGTGGAGAGAAGTTATTTATTGGTGGTGATCTCAATGGACATGTAGGTACTAATCGTAGTGGGTTTGATACTATCCATGGTGGTTTTGGTTTTGGACAAAGGAATGAAGTAGGTGACTCGATTCTAGATTTTGCCTTACTTTATGACTTGATCTTAGCAAACACCTGGTTTAGGAAAAGAGTCCCACCTTATCACTTTTAGGAGCGGATCAAGTGCTAGTCAAATTGACTTTTTTCTGACGAGAAGAATAGATAGAGGTTGTTGTATCGACTGTAAGGTAGTGCCAGGTGAGAGTGTAACCACTCAACATAGACTTCTAGTTCTAGATTTTCGATTTAGAAGAGGACTTAGGAAGATTAGACATAAGGTAGAGTCTAGAATTAAATGGTGGCGATTGAAAGAAGGTAACCAAAAGGCTTTTATAGATCGTGTAGTCTAAGAAGCGGATTGGCAGTCGAAAAATGATTCAGACAGAACATGGAACAAAATGGCTAATTGTATCAAGAGGGTAGCTAGAGATCTACTTGGTGAGTCGAGAGGTGGTGCTCTACCATCTGAGGACACATCATAGTGGAATGAAGAAATAAAGACTGCTATTAAAATTAAAAGGGATTCTTATAAAGATTTGAAGAAAAGTAGAGATGTGGAGAGATTTGAGAAGTATAAAATAGCTAAAAAGGAAGTTAAGAAATCTGTTCGGGAAGCTAAATCTAAGTTCTATAAGGAGGTGTATGAGAAATTAGACACTAAAGAGGCTGAAAATGGTATATACCGGATTGCTCAGATGCGGGAAAGGAAGACTAGAGACTTATGTGCGGTAAAGTGTGTCAAAAATGAAAATCAGACGGTTTTAGTTCGAGATGAGGATATCAAGGAAAGATGGAGAGATTATTTTGAAAAATTGTTCAATGAGAGCTTTACTAAGAATTTGGATGGACTTGTCATTCAATCTCAAGATATAAACCGTGATTTCATGCCTAAAATAAGATTACCTGAGGTTAAAGAAGTTTGAACAAAATGAGTTTAAGAAAAGCGGTTGGTCCTGACAGGATTCCTATCGAGCTTTGGAGATGCTTAGGAGAAATAGGCGTTAAATGGATGACAGATCGGTTTAATAAGATTTGGCAGACAAAAAAGATGATAAATGAATGGAGGACAAGTATCATTGTACCTATCTACAAGAACACGGGTGACATTCAAAGTTGCTCAAACTACCGTGGAGTAAAATTTATGTGTCACACTATGAAACTTTGGGAGAGAGTGATTGAACATAGGCTGAGAAAGGATATTAAGATAACAGAGAACCAGTTTGGGTTCATGCCTGGACGATCGACGACAGAGGCTATTTATTTTATTCGTCAACTTGTCGAGCGCTTTCGAGAGAGGAGAAGAGATTTGCATATGATATTTATTGATTTAGAAAAAGTGTACGACAAGGTACCTAGATAGGTATTATGGGGGACAATGATGAAGAAGGGGGTCCCTGTCAAGTATATTGACATAATCAAGGATATGTATGATGGAGTAGTGGCAAATGTCAGAACTTGTGGCGGCCCGAGTGATTTTCCGATTACAATTGGTTTACATCAAGGATCTGCATTAAGTCCATTCCCGTTTACCATCGTGATGGATGAGCTTACTAGAACTATCCAAGATGAGGTACCTTGGTGTATGCTATTCACTGATGATATTGTTTTAGTAAATGAGACGAAAGCAGGGTTAATGCCAAATTGGAATTATGGAGGCAAACATTGGAATCTCAGGGGTTCAGATTGAGCAGGTCCAAGACAGCATATATGCATTGCAAATTTAGTAAACAGAGAAGTTAAAACCATATTGGTATAACATTGGAAGGGCAAGAGATATCACCGAGCGACCAGTTTAGATATCTAGGTTCCATCATCCAAAAGATTAGGGAGATTGATAGTGATGTTAATCAAAGGATCCAAGCTAGTTGGTTGAAATGGAGGAGTGCAACAGGGATTTTGTGTGATCGTAAATTTCCGTTAAAATTGAAAGGGAAGTTTTATTGGAGCGCTATTCGGCTTGCCTTATTATATGGTACAGAATGCTGGGCTCCTAAGAAGCATCATACACAGAAGATGCACGTAGCGGAGATGCGCATGCTTCGTTGGATGTGCGGTAACACTAGAAAAGATAAGGTGCGAAATGAGGATATTCGTGCAAAAGTTGGTGTAGCACCTGTGGAGGAGAAGAAGCGGGAAAACCAACTAAGATGGTTTGGTCATATGCGACGCAGACCTATAAAAGCACCGGTTCGACGAATAGATACTCTCGATATGGGCAATGGCAAAAGGGCAAAAGGGAGATCGAAGAAAACATGGATGGAGGTGATACGAAACGATATGGTTGCCAAAGGCCTCAATGAAAGTATATTGTTCGATAGGAGTGAGTGGAGGCGGAAGATTCATGTGCTGGACCCGGCGTGATTCTCATGTTGGTTCATGTAGCTTACCCCACATGCTTGGGATAAAAGGCTCAGTTGTTGTTGTTGTATGAGGATTATCATCTCATTCTCACCATTTTCATCGTCTTTCTTCAGTTTTTATTCTTGAGAAAAAGAAAATAAAAGAGAACAAAATTAGTAAGCAAAATTCCTTTATCATCTATCTCAACCATTCTAGCAAATTATTTTAGGTAGTTTTCTTCACTACTAGTTGTAGTTGTGAAGTAGGAGCTTGTGTTATGTTGCCACATGGTGGATCATCTTCGGCAAGGAAATCACCGATCAAGCTTGTTCCGGACTGTGTGAAGGCTAGCTTGGGTCTTTCCCTAGGCGAGAGAACACATTACAAAGGTTGTAGCCGCCTAAAACCCTTAGTTTAGCACACTTTTCTTTTAGCATGTTTGGTCTTTTGGATTGATTCTTTGTGTGCATATTTTAGCTCAGCAGAAAATTTTAAAATTACGTTTCCGCTTGCTACAAAATCATCTAGCGAACCTATAGCACGCAACATGTTCCGTGGCCGATTGGTATTCTAAAACATTTTTCGAAGTTCATATCCTTACTGTTTTTTGAAAACTGCCGCAAATCAGCCGCATTGATTGCTTTTTCTCGCGTTACGGGGCTCACGGTTCAGACCGAGAGCCCCGTGGAGGTGCAGGGATGAACCTCGGGATGTCCCGAGGGCTTGGGGGCCCCCACACCCGAGACCACCACAAGATGGCCTCGGGTGTGGGGCTGGAACAGCCAGCATTCTGGCTGTTTTAGGAGAAACCATGGCCACAACTTTAGGGGCCAGCATTCTGGCTATTTTAGGAGCAACCCATGGCCAAAACTTTGAGGCCATAGGTTGGTAGCCCCACCCAAAGCCCCTACGGGCCCCATGGGTCATTCTAGAGGTCCCACCTGAAGTTTCAGGCATTTTTCAGGTCACTCATGACTCGTCTTGAGCAAGAAATGCGGAGGTTTTCGAGGCCAGAGTGAACTTCAAATTCAGTGTTTTGGAATTTGAAGTTTTAGACTCCGCCGTTTTGGATTTCATTGGCTATGGGTGTCGTATTCACACGGATAAATATGTTTAGTCGTGTTTAATACAAAGGCATATGATGGTACGCAATGTTTAACGTCGATGAATTAATTCAATCAATTCGACGGGTTTGCACGTATATATTGTGATATATTGTGATGCTTGTTTTGAATGTGTTGGATTTTCGCGAAATGAATAGCCCTGTGCAGAATTGTGATGTGTTTTATTTCATTTCTTGAAGTCAAATTGTATATTCATTTGTTCGGTACGAGCTCCAACTTGTGGCCGCCGTTTCCGCTATTTGTATATTCTTTTATTCGGGACATAGTGGTTCACATGTGGTCATAGTCTCCACTTATTGTATTATTTTTTGTTGGGGCACGACCAGGTTGCGGTCATGGCTGCCTTTGTAATAATATAGGTTTATGATTACCCCATGAAGAAGCGCACGGGCAACCAGATCCTAGATTGCAGCGGATGACCATCTTAAGACGTTGGGATCGACTCACTCGATTCTAAGGTTGGCAGGTTGCTTGCCGCGCTTGTAGGGGTATAGGTTTGACCCATAGAGGAGTGCTCAAGTCACTGGATTCAAGAAAGTGCTGGATAGCCCCCTCATGATGATGCAGGGTTGCCTTGTTTCTTAGGTTTGCGGCTATTTGCTGCACCCATAGGGGTCTGCTTTTGGCTATGCATAGGCTATTCACACGACCGAGGAATCTCATGTTTCCCTTGTGGCTCAAACGAAACGCGGGATTCCTAGGTAATCCGACTATTCCATATTCCGTGATATTCATTACATGCTTGTAATGTGTTTACCTGCCTATGATGATATTTATCGCATGCCTGTAATGTTGATTATCTATCTGCGATGATATGTGTGTGTGTGTGTGTGTGTGTGTGTGTGTGTGTGTGTGTGCGTGCGTGTGTGTTGATATATATGATATATAAATAAATAATATATACATTTTGCACCCGTGCTAGCCCTACCTTCGTCCTGCCGTAAGTTAAATAACCTTACGGTGAAGACCCAGGGCCCCATAGAGAATGCAGATGTAACGCCTTAGTTTTCGATCAATGTTAATTAGACGATAATCCGGGTTTTTGGTAAAAAGTTTACCAATTTGGGTTCCTCATATTTTATAACATTTAATTAATATTTTATTATTATTTGTTATGGTTTGCAGGCATGTGTGCACGTTAATGTGAGGGTTTGTTTGTGCTAAGCGAGTTTTGTGACCATGACAAGTTAACCTAATCCTAATCCTTACTTTGCTTTAATCCTAAACCTTTAGATATTTGTGAGAGATATTTTCCTTGAGTTTTGTTTGGATGAGAGGTGGCATAGTGACTCATTTGTGAGGCATGGCTTGCATTAATGAAGAGTTAATGCAAGGGTGCACTCACCTCACTCATTCTTATCCTCACCTCTCTCTTTCCTTATCCTCTCACTCTCTCTCTTTTTCTCTATCTCTCATTATTTTTCATACTCCTCAACTCTCAACTGAACACTTGCTCATTCATCACAAAAACCTTCACTAAACCTTGCTAAAACTTCATCAAAACTCACAAAAATCACATCTTAAGCCTTGTTTTTCCTCTTGGATGCCTTGGAGCTTGGAAAGCTAGAATCTTTGAGCTTGGGGGAGTAGGTAATGATCTCTTTCTGTTAAGTTAGCCTTTTTAATGTTGCATAGCTTGCTAGTTTCAGTTTAGAACGCGTAAAATTCGTTTCGGGTAAATATTGTATTTTTAGCGTAGTTTGCTGTCTCGGATGATCTGCTATCAAACCAGGTATTTGTTGGAAAAGTTCCCATCACCGTGACCTAGTGTAGTGATCTAGAAGCTACCCTCAAAATACGAGCCCATTACCTCAAGATCAGGCTGCAATTTTATTGCTTCTGGCCGCAATTTGCGGCCAGACTGGGGAGTTTAGGTTTCAGTTTTGGTGTAGGGGTCTCTGAGGTTGTGTGTGGTCTTGTGGTATGTGCAACTTTTACAAAATGTTTGTGTATCAAAATCTGGGATCACTTTGCTTGTTACTAGTGTTTCGATTACGCGTGTTACGTTATCCGATACGGTTCGTGTCTTTGTGTATCTGTTGCTCTTGGCTTAGTTTCGTAGTGTCGCTACGCGCGTTAGCCACTAGACGAACACTTGAGAGCATGTTTGGAGTTGATGCGTCGGTCAAACGTAGTTTGTACATGTTATTGGTCGATTGCTAATATGTACACTTGCTTTGTTGTTATCTGATTTTAGGGTCGCAGGCGGGGACATTGGACGCTGCGAAGAAGGGAAAGCGAGTGGTTGGCTTTACTTAGCCTCAGGATCATCTGTGAGTAGATTTAATATCTACAGGGGAATCGCCCATATGGCGTTATGCGTCTGGGCTAGAGATGATATGATATTGTCGCATGTTTATATTGCACATATAGAGATTGTGTATAAAACTTCATTGCATATTATTACTTGTTGTGCTTGGACTTGTACCTTTGGACACTGCATTATTATTGACGGCTCATGTTGCACGAGCACTGATTACATACCACTCACACCGTCAATAATTGCCATGACACGCACAACACATATACATATATGATATTGTATTGGTTAGAGACATTGAGACATTGATTCATATTCCATTGTGCATATGAGATATAGCATACCTGTATACCTACATGCTTACACATATGCCTTGACATGCCTACATGCTAGTTACCCATATACCTATATGGTATTGTACCATTAGAGATAAGTATATAAGCATATGAGACACAGCTACATATACATCTTGCATACATACTTACATATATACTTACCTAGCTTGATATAGCTATACATATACTTGGAGGTATCACATCATTATGGATAGGTAGATACACATATATCGCTATACCGACATGGTTATGCATACCTGGCTATAGCTACATGTTCACCTTTATTTGATGTTGTATGGACTTTGGAGAAATTAGGAACCGCACGATATATTTAATAACTTGTTGCAGTTAAATAGCGGTTTTCCTTTATATGCTCATATTACTGTTCATGTTGCACATATTATATTTCATGGATTTCACATTGATATATGGATTTCACATGATGTTTTCTGGATTTGAGGACCGTGGTAGTTTCATGAAATTATGCGTTATTTGAAAAAACCCAGTTTCTCTTGATATGATATTTCAGCGTCCACCATGAGATTTCTCGGTTCTGATATATACCCCATGCGAGGAGTGGTGTGGGCCTTGTGCGGGTACATGTTGGAGCCCAGAGGTACCCCGGGGCAAGAAAGGTATGTCGATGGATTAGCCGATGAGCCTGCCAGGGGAATCATACCTACCGATGACAGTATTGGACTCGGCGGTGATCGTGGTGATATCGACCGGAGTCATGTATGTATGGATACGGGGAATTCGAGTGCCGACAGTTGGGGCACTCGGGTTCCGATGAACGTATGATACGTACATATCAGGGGTAGTCGTGATGACGATGCCTGATAGATGAGTATTTATGTGTCGATTCTAGACACTAGTTTTCTTGATATTTTACCTCTAAGTATATATATCAGTGGTATGGGACGCTGCTATATATGCATGTATATATATATATATATATATATATATCAGTGGTACGGGACGCTGTTATATATATATATATTTATAATATATATCATCATAATGATCTGTGCAAGTATTCTTATTCATTTATATGAGGGCCGAACTGAGGGCCGATATGAGTGTCACGACCCGAAATATTAGCTCATGACCAGCACTTAAATCACGCAACGTCTAAAGGCGTAACGTAATTCAAGTAAGCTGAAACCCAGAAATCTAAACCTTTTTAAGAAAATAAAGGAGATGAAGTTTTGAAAGAAAGGTATAATGAAATCAAGTTTTCTTAATGCGTAGAAAAGGAACATAAAAATGCAAGTGAAATTTGCTAGTTTGAAAACGTGTTTTGTATTTTAAAAATTTGGGCAGCACCTCCTTTGTATTTTTTGATCCCAAAACCACAAATACATAACATGAATAATGGCATCCCCAAGCGGGAGTTAGCTCTTCGCCAACCGGCGGATCAAAACCACCCAAAGTATAAAAATAAGTATACGACGCCCAACGGCGAAGATCACCACAAAAGATAAAGAAATAAGCAAGACATCAAAACCATAATTAGCGGAAAACCCCTCGCTCTAAGTCTCCCAACCACAATCTCACTAAGTCTCATTACTTATACAATTTACTAATTTTGATTGATAGAGTTGACTAGATACAATATGAAATATAAATACAAGAGTGGGTACGATACAAATGCCCCACCTACTAATGCAAAGCACCCAAATGAAGCTATATGCCAGCGATGCCGCTACGGATCCATGCGGTCAACCTGCAAGAACTGTGACACAATGGGGGTGAGTTGCCAACTCGTGAGTAGAAAAACATCTACAAGCAGAAATCGAATAAACAACGACTCCTTGGTCAACTATATCATAAAGGTAATACTATGATATCTAGGATGACCGGGTCTGTATATGTGCCAACACTAATATCAATCTCAATCAGCATGTGGATATCATCCAACAATATAATCAATGTATGTATGCATTTGGATCTCGTCCAACCATATAACTAATGTTTGTATGCACGTAAATATCATGAAAGAGTGTGCATGAAAGTATGAGGATATAAATCAACGGTATCCCTCGCGACACATCAAAATTATGGAACCTGAGTGTCCAACATCGACACCCGAAAATATCATGAAACCCGTGTCCAGCATCGACACGTAAATCCTCATATCTCGGGCTCCGTCAGTCCGGATCGGCCCACGGGCTCCGTCAGTCCGGATCGGCCCATATCATCTTTCGACTCCGGTCGGTATCCTCCGGATATCCGCCGAGCCCAAATACTATCACCGGTAGGTAGTGGTCCCTCTGCCAGGCTCATCGTCTACTGCACGATAGATCCGTTCTCGCCCCGGAGTACCATACCGGGTCCACCATGTACCCGCAATCGTCCTCATCCAGCTCCTCGAATCGGGTTTCACATGTCACACGTCTCAGAACCGAGAAAACGCATGGTGGACGCACTGAAATATCATATCAAGAGAAACTGGGTTTTTAAAACAATACATACTTTTTTTAAAAATGACCACGGTTCTCAAATCCAGAAATCTCATGAAAACATCATATCTCAATGCGTAAAATCATAAAGCATGATGTATGCGACTGATTGTATGAATTTTGCTTAAGTGCTTTTTAGATCAAAGAATATTAACCGCAATCAAGAACGACATCGCTTGGTAGCTTGCCGGTGAGTACGGGTCGGTCCACAGGGATTTTGTGTATTTTCTATTTGTTCTAACGAGTTAATTCCAATTGTGGTGGATTGGATTATCACTAAAAACTTTAGATTAGGATTAAAACCTTGCTAGGGTTAGATTTAGATTAAGTTTGGAAATTTAATATTTCTCACTGCTTTTCAATGCCCTAATTAAGATCTATTTAGGTGTTATGGTAATAATTAATAAAGGGGATTAGCACGATCGGGAAGAAACTATGTTTCTTCCTCTAGGTCCTTGTCCGTCCTTTCTTAATTCTTACCCTAACCTCCATGGAAAACATACACAACCGGTCTTTTAAACTACGGTATCACCGCTACCTCGTGGGATAGGGTGCTGTAGTGAGCGGTGTGTGTATGCATGCATGGAGTCCTATAAAAAATATGCGATGGGCAAGAAAGGGGTGAGAGATTTTTATCTCTCAAACCTTTCCTATTCCTAACCCTAACAAGTGAGGAACTACTCACTCATTAGGGAATTGATAAAAAGAGACATTTTTTATGATTATTTTTAATAACCTAATTATCTAAACTACGACAATTAAATAAAAGTTATAACTAGGGCAGATAAAGAAAATCTATACTAGGGCAGGAAAGAAAATTAACTAGGGCATAGAAAGAAAAAAAAACTTACTTTATTCGATACTCTCTTCAAAACATTACAGAGAATAAAGAATTCTGAATTTGATAAACAAAAAGTGGTATGCTCCAAAAAGAGCTTTAGGGTTTCTATTTATAGATTATAGAAACCTTAGGTTACATTCTGATCCCTATCTACATTTAGAAAACTACCCTGAGAAGCCTAGTCAACGCACCGCCACCACCGACAAAAAATGCACCGACACGTGCTTATCATGGCTGCGGAACCGCGGCCATATGCCCTGTTTGGCCGCGAATTCGCGGCCATATGGTGGGGTCTTGGGCTGTGTTCTTCTGGGCTGCTTTCTGTTGCATTTTTCTTGACTTTTCTTCACTTGGTTCTTCAGAATGTCTTCTAGTTTCTTCCAGATTTCCACAGTGTAGAATGTGGTGGACTTTTACCGTTCGCTTCGTGTCGAAGTCTTGAACCTTGCGCTGCCTTTGTACTTTGTGCTTGTTCATTGATCTTCATTTGTCCCTCAAACTGTAGGCATGATTAAGATTCTTCTATTTGTTGGTCGTAGTCTCACTTTTGTATCGTCTTTTCATCATTTTCACTTTTTTGTTCCGAGAACCTGTAACCTGCAACTATGTAGCAGACATGGATCAAAAGCACCTGTTTATTTGTAAAATGAATAAGAATAGGGAATATAATAATGCAAAATTATGATATGAACAGCGACATATGATAGAAATGTAAGCATATCCGTATATCATGCAACATGGAACAGTGATGTGACATATTAAGGGAAAACCGCTCTTTTAAATGATTCCAGTTTTAAAATATATCCTGCGGTTCCCAATTCTCCAAAACCAAAGCTAGCATCATCTATGCATGTGCAATAAGTATGTATGTAGGTATGGATGCACAAGTGGTATATATGCAAGTATAAGTGTACAATATGTATGTGCGCCAATATGGATGTACCAGTACTATATACGCAAGTATAGCATGCAAGGAGTCATATCATGATGCAGCAATCCTACTGTGTAGTGACATGTCAATTATTGATGATGAAGTGTGTGAGTCGGCAAATCTGTGTACGTGTAACATACGCATCATCGATAATGGTGCAGGTGTACTAGCACAGGTATAAGTAATGCAATGCGAATAACATGAATGCAGCATAAGGTAAATCATCATCTAAAAGCTATAAGGTATACGTGTCTACAAGACCGAGTCGGTGAATCTATCAATCGGCATCCAGCCTCACAACATCGCGTACGGTATAATCTATCGTACGGCATCCTCTAGTCAAGGGTAGGGATCAAACATCAAGTCAAACTCATCACTTACGGAAAATCATCATACGGCGGCATAAAACCAATAGGGATCCTATCAACCTTTACGATAATGAGGGGTACGGACCTAACGTCTCGTAAGACATATCACACATGATTCACGACATTCTATATATATTTATATACCTATGTCCCAGGTCACATCCATAACAATCTCGTATCAGGGGACCGGCAAGGTATCAATCACCTCAATTGACTCGCATCCGTATACCAACATATCATCATATCACATGTCAAATCGTATTATCTTTTCATCGCATCTATCTCTCACACAATGTCAACTTTACAAATACATTCTACTTTTACTATAAGCATAAGTATCTAATCTAACATACACACCCGAACCATACAATCAGTTTTTAAAAGAAGCGAATCGTAGTTTTGAAAGTAGGGGCTACGGTGTTTTTAAGGAAAAGATATTATTTTAAAATCCGTAACATCCCTCACGGTACATGTTTAAAATATGCATACGATTCTTTAGTTTGGAAATAGGTATGGTTCGGATGACACATCTACGTCGGCTATCTAGTCCTATATTACCCTAAACGGCAATATCGTCA
Source organism: Agapanthus africanus (assembly GCA_030015575.1). Lineage (NCBI taxonomy): Eukaryota > Viridiplantae > Streptophyta > Magnoliopsida > Asparagales > Amaryllidaceae > Agapanthus > Agapanthus africanus. The sequence goes on from JASDDO010000029.1 coordinate 296,960,226, forward strand.
AACGTCATCCTCAAATCCCATCATCATGTATTAGTTGTATCAAAACACTTCTAACTATCCTTTAGTTTATATTATGGTTTCACTAACAATCTTTTAACTCTAACCCTAATTTCCTAATCTCGGTTTTCTTAACCATATGCTACAAATCGGTTTCCACCAAAACTTTGCGGGGGTGCTATATGCCATCCACCCGAATTCCCCCGTGGATATAGATCCACTCACCTTACTTCTTGCTTGCCGAAGTCAATGACGCCATGCTCCTGAAGGGTTACACTAGCGCCCCGGCCAACATCCGTGACCAAATGCGGAACAAAATTTTCGTAGCGATAACGAACTTGGCGCTAATATAAAACCCTAACCGGATCTTTACTATAAACCTAGTTAGCACTTGATAAAGTTCTATCTACTATGAAAAGATGTTATACGTAAAGAAACTAAGTCCTTCGGGTCTTCGATCCTCTCCTTAAGCTCCTCAATGGTCGTAGGGATCGTGCTTGAACTCTGACCTCCTTGTGTCTATGATGATCCACCCGAGAGCTTCAACCTTGAACTAAACCTCTAGCTTGAGGTAACTAGAACACTTGATTTGCTAATCCAAGTATACTAGAGAGAGTAGAGAGTGATTTGGATGGCTTAGTCTAACTAACCCTTGATTATCAACTCATGATAGATTAGGGTTAGGGTTTGAGAGAGGAAGAAGAAGGAGAGAGCTTGCATGAAGAGAGAGAATGCTTTTGTGATGAATAATGATGAAAGTATTTGGAAAATAAGAATATATATCATTGACCATTTGAATTATTGGAGAGAAGAAAATATCTATGGAAAGATCTAGCACAAAATAAAAATCCATCCATAATATCTTTGGTCAACAAGTCAACCAAAGTCAATGGTCAACAACGTCAAATGGTCAGCAATATTCATTCCAAATACAATTATCATTTATCCAAAAATAACATAATCTTTTCTTTTCCTCATTTGTGTTTTGTCCAAATCAATGGTCAAAACCCTAATGGGAAAATCTCCGTCTGTACCCCCTCTCGTCCGTATATACATACCTGCATCCGTGTTCCGAAAAACACGAATTCCCTGAGACGAAGCCAATCCAATAATCATATACTAGGATCTGGCTTAAACCAAAGCCCACTAGTATAGTCCGCTCGAACACCATACGTGCACAGGTGCACGTATGTGATCGAGCCCTGTCGTAAAACCATATGACCTCTACTCATTTCGCTCGAGGCTGGGAAACCCTCTGTATGGGACTCTAAAGACTCGATAGTACTCTGGCAGTGGGTTTAACCACAAGCACGTCAGCGGTAGTAGCTGTGCGTAACAGCTACCCAGGTATCTGTCGAAAAGAAGGTCGACGAGCAAGCTCATCCAAACTCCTACTGAGCCTATCTGTGACAATCTCCGTACAGTCCGGTCTGTTCTTCTAAGAGTATCGCATATCGGGCCTAGGGGGTGGTAAACGTCAGACCCCTAATAGCGGTATAAGTCGTGTCGGAGTGTAGCCCAGAACAACCTGAGATACTACTGGAAACACTACCAGTAAATCTCGCTTGCCCTGGCCAGGGACGACAATGTGTAATGGCTCTCCTAGACACAGCGCGATATCAACCCCCAATACCGGGAGAGACGAATCCTGTCTAACCGGCACTGCCTCCAAGTGCTTCAGGACTGCACCCAACTACTACCTGTTTGCACGACTCAATAGAGCCGTGGTAGGGTAGCAATCAAAGAACAGTGGGAACACACTTGAGGCGAAGTGGCAGTATCAAGTCAACGGACTAAGCTGTACTCTTGTCACCTGGGAACTGTTAACCGACGATAGGTATAATACCAACCAACAGTTCCCGACGAGTCTTGTCCAGTGTACTCATAACTTAAAGAGCACCTGCATACTATCTCCAGTACGACGTACTGATGGCTGTGGGACAGACCATCTCCCCTGCTGGGACGAGAAGCATATGCACCAGTCTACTCTGGAGTATCGATGCCCTGTCTCGATAATCCCACGACTAGGGACCAGAATAAGGATGTGCTTATAGACTACCCAGCCTCCATTAGTGTGATCGCCATCACAACGCCGGTAGTCAAGCAAAGATCCTAAGGGCTCCATCAATATGCATTAGCGATATGTTAAAAAGATACATATACACATATTAAGATAGAAACAAACCAAGTAGCATACTACTATATTGAGAAAGACTGTCGCAAACCCGTGTATATATCCCAAGCTTCCAAAATGTATTATACAAACTAGTACTATACAATAATAGCCTCTAGGGCATACATATCCAACAATCTCCCACTTGCACTAAAGACCAGTAATTGGTGTACCGCATACCAACGTCTGCTCTATGGCCAGCTGCTGGCGTACCGCATACCCAATAGCTTAAAAAGTCGCTCGAACTGTGTTTGAGGGAGGGCCTTTGTGAATGGATCCTCCGTGTTGTCTTTAGTGTCCACTCTCCGCACCTCGATCTCCTGGCGATCAATAATCTCCCTGATCAGGTGATACCGCCTTAAGATGTGTCTGGACTTCTGATGGGACCTGGGTTCCTTCGCTAAAGCTATAGCCCCATTGTTATCGCAATACAAAGGTATTGGGTCAACAATGGACGGAACCACCTGAAGTTCATTAATGAACTTCTTCATCCAGGCCGCCTCTTTTGCGGCATCGCTTGCAGCAATGTATTTAGCCTCCATCGTCAAGTCTGCGACGGTATCCTGTTTAGAACTCCTCCAACATACCGCCCCTCCGTTGAGGGTAAACACAAAACCCGAGACAGACTTACTGTCGTCCTTGTCACTCTGGAAGCTTGAATCGGTATAGGACTCGACCCTGAGGTCTCTATTACCGTAAATCAGGAACATCTCCTTAGTCCTTCTCAGGTACTTGAGAATGTTCTTCACTGCCGTCCAGTGGTTCTCACCTGGGTCTGACTGATACCGGCTCACCACGCTTAGTGCGTAAGCTACATCTGGTCTTGTACATAGCATCACATACATTATAGATCCTACCGCCGAAGCGTAGGGTATAATGCTCATGCGAACCCTTTCCTCATCAGTCTTGGGAGACATCTTCTTGGAGAGGGTGATTCCGTGCAATGCAGGTATATTACCGCGTTTGGAATCTTCCATACTAAATCTCTTTAGTACGGTCTCTATGTACCTGGACTGTGAAAGTCCTAGTAACCTTTTGGATCTATCTCTGTAGATCTTGATCCCCAGTATGTATGTGGCATCACCCAGGTCATTCATGGAGAACCGTTATGACAAGAATAGCTTGACCGATTGTAGCATAGGAATATCATTTCCTATCAAAAGAATGTCGTCCACGTACAAGACTAGGAACACGACAGTTCGTCCTACAATCTTCTTATAAATACAAGGTTCGTCTTCGTTCTTGATGAAATCAAATTCCTTGATTGCCTCATCAAAACAGATGTTCCAGCTGCGCGATGCCTGCTTTAATCCATAAATGGATTTAAGCAACTTGCACACCTTCCCGCTGCTCCTACTGTCTACAAAACCTTCTGGCTGATCCATGTAAATGCACTCTTCTAAACTTATCACAGGTTTTACCCCAGGTGGAGCAATATCCAAGGTCCACACTTTATTGGTATACATGGACTCCATTTCGGATTGCATAGCATCAAGCCACTTATCAGAGTCCCTACTGATAATGGCTTGCCTGAAACTGGTAGGGTCATCTTCTTCCAAGATGCAATCCTCTCGATCCCCGTCTATGAGAAAACCATAGTATCTTTCGGGCGGATGAGAAATCCTACCAGATCTGCGGAGTGGCTGAGGTTCGTCTAGGATTATTGAATCTAGTGGTTCCTCTAAATCTTCAGTTTCATTTTGTGGTTGCTGAATTTCTTCCAGTTCTACCGATCTCCCACTAGTTTCTTTTGCAAGAAATTGCCACTCTAAAAAGGTGGCGTGGCGAGATACAAACACCTTCTGTTCCTCGGTGTGGTAGAACAGATATCCTATAGAATTTTTAGGATATCCCATAAATTTACATAGAACTGAATGTGCCTGAAGTTTGTTCGGATTTTGTACTTTTACATAGGCCGGACAACCCCATTTCTTAATGCTCTTAAGATACGGCCTTTTACCATTCCATATTTCGAATGGTGTCTTAGGCACTGATTTAGACGGAACATCATTCAATAGATATGCCGCTGTCAAAAGCGCATGTCCCCAAAATGAAAGAGGTAACTCAACACTACTCATCATGGAGCAAACCATATCCAACAGGGTACGGTTCCTCCGCTCCGATACACCGTTATGCTGTGGTGTGTACGGAGGAGTAAGCTGAGAGAGAATACCATTCTCTTTTAAGTAATCTAGGAATTCCGTGCTTAAGTACTCCCCTCCTCTATCAGACCGGAGGATCTTGATACTTTTGCCTATCTGGTTCTCCACTTCGTTTCTGAATTCTTTGAATTTCTCAAAAGCTTCAGATTTGTGTTTCATCAGATACACATATCCGAACCTAGAGAGATCGTCAGTGAATGTGATGAAGTACGAGAACCCACCCCTTGCATGTATAGACATTGGACCACATACATCACTGTGTATGAGTCCCAAGAGCTCTGTTGCTCTTTCTCCATGTCCAGTGAACGGAGATTTGGTCATCTTTCCTTTAAGACAAGACTGACAAGTTTCATAAGATGAAAACTCGAACGTATCCAAGAGTCCATCTTTATGCAACTTACTTAGTCTTTTCTTTCCGATATGACCAAGTCTACAATGCCACAAGTAGGATTCGTTCGTATCTGAACTCTTCCTCTTGCGTGTGTTTTGTATATTGAGAACCGTATTCTGATTTAGAACATAGATACCATTACACAGTGTACCTTCTGCAACCAGTACCTTATCAAGGTAAATGTTCATGATATTTCTATCAAGAAAAAAATTATATCCATCTTTATCAAGTAAAGATACTGATATTATGTTGCAAACCATGGAATGTACAAAGTAGCTGTTGAAGTCAAAATTTGCACCCCGGTTGACCAAGTCAAAGTCAAGGTCAACCCCAAGCCAGGTGGGCCCAAGCCCAAACAAGTGGGCCAATGCCCAGGTCGAGCCCGAACACGAAGCTTCCGGCCTTCTGCCATGCCAACAAAAAAATCATGTAATAAATAATTTTTATGTAATTTTTTATACATGAATGTATGCAAAATGGGCATAAAGCCAATATTTTGTAAGCCCATAGCTTATGTGCAAAAATGAAATGGCACATGAGCCATGGGATGGGTAAAATGCCATTTTGTAAAGCCCAAGGGGCTATATGCAAATATGTAAGCCTATAAAAGGCAAAATGATGATGAATAAAACATAACACTTTTCATTCTCTCCACAAAAATTTTAGATCTGAGATCTTTTGTGCCTCCATCTCCTTCTCCAAGGTTCTAAACCTTCTCATTTCTTTTGAATTAAATCAAGAGTTTTACTCTTTCTTTTCAAAAACTAAGAAGTCTTCCACCACAAAACCCACAAAGGGGAACTTGGATCTACCATTAGATCTCAGAAAGGAGAGATTTTCAGATATCACATCTCTTGATCATCAAGATCCAGCCAACAGAGGAGGAAGAGGAAGAACCCCTTTCATCAACCAAAACATTTTAGGAGGTTAACTCCATATATTTACACACACACACACACACACACACACACACACATTTATATAATAAATATTTCCTTTCTGAAGCATAGCTTCTGGTTCTGGGACTAAAAGCCCCTTTGTCTCGCCAGTGCCCAGCGCTCGAGCGCAAAACGCCCACGTGCCGACACGTGGCGCGCTTGCGCTCAGGCGCACTGCGCTCGAGCGCAAAGCGCCCACGTACCGAAACGTGGCGCACTTACGCTCAGGCGCACTGCGCTCGAGCGCAAAGCGCCCACGTGCCGACACGTGGCGCGCTTCGCTCAGGCGCACTGCGCTCGAGCGAAAAGCGCCCACGTGCTGACACGTGGTGCGCTTGCGCTTAGGCGCACTGTGCTCGAGCGCAAAGCGCCCACGTGCCGACACGTGGTGCGCTTGCGCTCAAGCGCACTGCGCTCGAGCGCAAAACGCCCACGTGCCGATACGTGGCACTCTTGCGCCTGAGCGCACAGCACCTAAGCGCACAGCGCTCAAGGCGCTGGCCCCACGCATCCCTTGGATGCCTTTTCCCCTCTTTTTATGTACATACATATATATATTCATATGTATACATATTTACACACACATGTACCCCACGACACTGTTCCTGTTAGAAATTTTTTTCTAACGGGGCGCTGCTCCGCACCCCGCAAGGAGGCTGCTAGCCCCCTTGACCTCCAGCCCGCTATCTGGGTAGCGGGACCCCCGTAAAAACTCTGCGTGGCTCCCGATATACCCAAAACCCTCTTTCAAAACACATCACACGCACACTGCACTTTGAGTTCGCATGACCAGTTTAACCCGTTAATCGGAGGTTCTCTCGCCCCAAAGGCGAGGGGTAATTAACGGCAGCTTAGTCCGCGGTTGCCGGAGATTCGGATCCCCACAATCATTAAACCCCGGCCTACCCTAGGCAGGGGAAATCTGTAGTATGCTTGACAAGCGCGCGCGTATTCCCATCTCAATGGGGTGACGAAAAACACCCTACAGATTCTGGCACGCCCGGTGGGACCAATCTCTCCTCCCATATTTCGGGTTAAGCATTCATGCGAACTCAATCATTATACATACCTGTATTTATACTAAAATAATGCTCTTTCATGCAGATTTTCAAGGAATCACCTTCCGACGATGTCTTCGATGATGAACTCAGCTCCCGTCTCCTACACGATGAAGATAGACTCCAGGACGGTCCTTCCGGCCAGTCTCGGGCGACAATGGGAGGAGCCGCTGCTACCATTCGGCTCTATTATGTTCATGCCTATTGGCGCCATCCCGGCTCCTCAAGCCCCGGTGGCAGACAAACCGGTCTCGAAAGGCAGGAGACCAAATGTGGTGGTCGCGAGGGCACCTCAGCCCAAGCGCAAGTCCGTTTCCGTACGACTCTCCATGGCCCCAGCTGGGGGCAAGGCCATCAACACCAACAAAGTTACAACGCGTCTCGAGCAAGCTCCGGCGGTGCCCCTGATAATTGCTCGATCGGGTGTCTTCTCTAAGCTCCCCGCTGATCAACTCACAATGGTTTCCCGGATAGCGGATGCCCGCCAAGCCTTCAAAATCGAGAAGCTGAGGGAGAACAAGCTCAGATATAGAGCCAACAAAAGGGCTAGGGCTCCTGCCAGGCTGAACCTCATGAGGATCGAAGAACAGGGTTACCCCGCCGAAGATGAGGAAATGGCTGGGTATGTGGTCCACACTGTCTACACGGTGGTCACGCGCAGCAAGTGCAAGGACGGGGCTACCACATCTCAAACCCAATCTGGTTTGAATGTGGTGGCCGCTTCCCAAGAACAGCCGCCTCTGCTGGGTGATGAAAACCCTATTGATGAGGATGATAGGCGGAAAGACCCTTCGGTCCATGAGGAGTCGGGCTCGGAAAGAGAAGAAGAGCCGACTTTCCACCCCAGGACCGCGGAGCAAGAGCTGCTTCAAGAGCTCCGAAAGCAGCTCAGAAACAAAGACAAGGAGATGGCGCAATCTCTCCGTCAAATGTGAACCGCCGATAGAGCAGGACCAATCTGTCAGTCTCCTTGTCGGAAATCTCAACAACCGGATGGCCCCGTTCCTATGTACTACGGGTCTCAAAACATTCCAAGAGCTGACCAGGAAAGTTCAGATGCTGGAGCGCTCAAAACAGGAGTCCTCCTCGGATTCCCAAAATAACAATAGGTCCTGGAGAAACCGAAAGGACGATAATCGCAAGGGCGGAAACTCCAATGATTCTGGATCTTTCAACATTTCGGCTAACCGAAATAAGCAAAGGATGAGCGGGCCTAGCGCCAACCAGCCTCGGAAGCCAATGTTCGGAGAGGGAGGAGAATCTCCACTGAAAGAGAAGCTGGATAAGGTCTATTCCTTCAGAAGGGACAAAATCCATAAAAAATTCAAAGACGCCCTGAAGAACGGTCTACAACTGCCAGAGTCAAAAAGACCGCAGGAAGCGAATAGGACCGACGACCCCAAATACTGCCCCTATCACAGAGTGATAGGTCATGCCATTGAGGACTGCTTCGTCTTCAAAGATTGGGTCGAAAAGCAATACAAGGCAGGAGAGATAGAACTGTCTAAAGGCGTGTTAACAAACAGTCCAGCTGCGACCGCCAATTTCATACAAACGGAGACCGAAGTTCTTCGTGAAACTGATTCTCTCAGACATCTGCCTTTCACTGAAAACAATCGACTACCACGTCATTAAACTGGGAACAGTTGACCACCACGTCATTAAACTGGGAATGTAAAAATATACATATATATATGTAAATAAAAAATGTGTAAATAAAAGAAAAATAAAGAAAAGCCGAAATGATGGGGCAACTCGCAATAAAAATCAGCGAGTAAAATAAAGATGAAAATAAAGCCGAAATGATGGGGCAACCGCGAATAAAAGCCGAAATGATAGGGCAATCGCGATCTTCGTGACAAGAAAAGCTGAAATGATAGAGTAATCGCGGTAAAACAAAAACAAAAAAACGGCGAATGATGAGTCGCTCCTAGTACCATATTCCAATGCAGCGATGCAGACGCCGACAAAAATTCAAATTTCCAAAATTCTCCCGGCCCTACGGTTAGTCCCCAAATTGACTACCGTATACAATCCACGGGCTCAAATAATTCTCATCATACCTATGATAGACCTCTAAGTCTTTAAACTGGAAACAGATGACCTCTAAGTCGTTAAACTGGAAACAGATGACCTCTAAGTCTTTAAACTGGAAACAGATGACCACTATGTCGCTAAACAGGAAACAGATGACCACTATGTCGTTAAACTGGAAACAGATGACCTCTACGTCGTTAAACTGGAAACATATGACCACTAAGTCGTTAAACTGGAAACAGATGACCACTACGTCGTTAAACTGGAAATAGATGACCTCTACGTCGTTAAACTGGAAACAGATGACCACCACGTCGTTAAACTGGAAACAGATGACCTCCAAGTCGTTAAACTGGAAACAGATGACCTCCAAGTCGTTAAACTGGAAACAGATGACCACCACGTCGTTAAACTGGAAACGGATGACCACCACGTCGTTAAACTGGAGACGGATGACCTCCAAGTCGTTAAACTGGAGACAGTAGACCACTAAGTCGTTAAACTGGAAACAGTCGACCTCTAAGTCATTAAACTGGGAACGAGGGAAATCCACTCATGTGTCCTCACGATACATGAGGAGAACAAACCTTTGTGGGATCCTTACGAGTCACAAAGGAAAAACACACTTAGGAGTCCTCACGACTCCTAAGGAGAAAATACACCTGCGGGATCCTTACGACTCGCAGGGAGAAAATGCTTTTATGGGACCCTCACGGCCTATAAAAGTGAAAAGTCTTAGGTGACATGGATCTAAACCTGTCTCCTAAGCCATCGCTCCACAACCCCCAAGTGGCGGATGATGAGTCGCTCCTGGTACCATATTCCAGTGCAGCGATGCAGACACCAACCAAATTCCAAATCCAAATTCCCAAGTGGCGAATGATGAGTCGCTCCTGCTACCACATTCCAGTGCAGCGATGCAGACGCCAACCAAATTCCAAATCCCAGCGGCGAATGATGAGTCGCTCCTGGTACCATATTCCAGTGCAGCGATGCAGACGCCAACCAAAATCCAATTTTCAAAATTCTCCAGCCCTACGGCCAGTCCCCAAATTGACTGCCGTATACAATCCACAGGCTCAAATGATTCTCGTCATACCCATGCCCCACTTCAATCATCAGTTACGCGGCTGGTCTCTACCTTTGGAATTATGCTCCATTGAGAAGACCCACTCATGTGTCCTCACGATACATGAGGAGAAAAAACCTTTGTAGGATCCTTACGAGTCACAAAGGAAAAACACACTTAGGAGTCCTCACGACTCCTAAGGAGAAAATACACCTGCGGGATCCTTACGACTCGCAGGGAGAAAATGCCTTTATGGGACCTTCACGGCCCATAAAATTGGAAAGTCTTAGGTGATAGGGATCTAAACCTATCTCCTAAGCCATCGCTTCCCAACCCCCAAGTGGCGAATGATGAGTCGCTCCTAGTACTATATTCCAGTGCAGCGATGCAGACGCCAACCAAATACCAAATCCAAATCCTCCCAGGGCACATGATGAGTTGCTCCTGGTATTATTCCAGTGCAGCAATGCAGATGCCAAAACAAAACCAATTCCCAAATCCTCCCGGGGCAAATGATGTGTTGCTCCTGGCATTATTCCAGTGCAGCAATGCAGATGCCAAACAAAACCAATTCCCAAATCCTCCCGGGGCAAATGATGAGTTGCTCCTGGCATTATTCCAGTGCAGCAATGCAGATGCCAAACAAAACCAATTCCCAAATCCTCCCGGGGCAAATGATGAGTTGCTCCTGGCATTATTCCAGTGCAGCAATGCAGATGCCAACCAAATACCAAATCCAAATCCTCCCGGGGCACATGATGAGTTGCTCCTGGCATTATTCCAGTGCAGCAATGCAGATTCCAAAACAAAACCAATTCCCAAATCCTCCCGGGGCAAATGATGAGTTGCTCCTGGCATTATTCCAGTGCAGCAATGTAGATGCCAAACAAAAAACCAAATCCGAATCCTCCCGGGGCACATGATGGGTTGCTCCTGGCATTATTCCAGTGCAGCAATGCAGATGCCGACAGAAAACCAATTCCCAAATCCTCTCAAGATAGATGATGATTCGCTCCTGGTACCATATTCCAGTGTAGCGATGCTGATGTCAACCCAAATCAAATCAAACCAACCTCTGAGGTGGAATCATGCTCCGTCCCAGAATTTACCCCGTGTCGAAATCATGCTTCGCCTCGGGATATCTACCTTCCCTGCCGGAATTATGCTCCGCCTCGGAATCAAGTCAACCCGACACTTCGCGCTGGGGAAAAGTCGATCAGCGACACTCCGTGCGGGGGAAAAGTCAACCAGCGACACTCCGCGCCGGGGAAAAGTCCATCAGCGACACTCCGTGCCAGGGAAAAGTCAACCCGACACTCCGCGCCGGGGAAAAGTCCATCAGCGACACTCCGTGCCGGGGAAAAGTCAACCAGCGACACTCCGCGCCGGGGAAAAGTCCATCAGCGACACTCCGTGCCAGGGAAAAGTCAACCCGACACTCCGCGCCGGGGAAAAGTCGATCAGCGACACTCCGTGCCAGGGAAAAGTCAACCCGACACTCCGCGCCGGGGAAAAGTCGATCAGCGACACTCCGTGCCGGGGAAAAGTCAACCAGCGACACTCCGCGCCGGGGAAAAGTCCATCAGCGAAACTCCGTGCAGGGGAAAAGTCAACCCGACACTCCGCGCCGGGGAAAAGTCGATCAGCGACACTCCGTGCCGGGGAAAAGTCAACCCGACACTCCGCGCCGGGGAAAAGTCGATCACCGACACTCCGTGCCGGGGAAAAGTCAACCTGCGACACTCCGCGCCGGGGAAAAGTCCATCAGCGACACTCCGCGCCGGGGAAAAGTCCATTAGCGACACTCAGTGCCGGGGAAAAGTCAACCCGACACTCCATGCAGGGGAAAAGTCGATCAGCGACACTCTGTGCCGGGGAAAAGTCAACCCGCGACACTCCGCGCCTGGGAAAAGTCCATCAGCGACACTCCGTGCCGGGGAAAAGTCAACCCGACACTCCACGCCGGGGAAAAGTCGATCAGCGACACTCCGTGCCGGGGAAAAGTCAACCAGCGACACTCCGCGCCGGGGAAAAGTCCATCAGCCAAATTCCGTGTCGGGGAAAAGTCAACCCAACACTCCACGCCGGGGAAAAGTCGATCAGCGACACTCCGTGCCGGGGAAAAGTCAACCCGACACTCCGCGCTGGGGAAAAGTCGATCAGCGACACTCCGTACCGGGGAAAAGTCGAACAACGACACTCCGTGCCGGGGAAACGTCAAGCAGACACTCCGTTCCGGGGACACGTCAGCAAGCGACACTCTGCATCGGGGAAACGTCCAACACAGACACTCCGCATCAGGGAAACGTCCAACAGCGACACTCCATGCCGGGGACACATCTACCAAATCGCTCCGGATTAGAGCGTCGACCTTCCATGTCGCAAAAAGGACAGTGCAGGCTTCCTATAAAGCAGGAACCAGATCACTCCGGGCCAGGGAAACGTCTGCCACGGACACTCCGTCTCGGAGACGCATCAAGCGTCGACCGTCCACGTCGTAAAAAGGGCAGTGCATCCTAAAAAGTGGGAACCAAGGAAAGTCGCCTCCACATGAAAGAAGATCCATCAATTTCATCCACACGACACACATATGTAGTGTGCATTTATTGATGGGGGGCACTTTGTTGAATTCAAAATTTGCACCCCGGTTGACCAAGTCAAAGTCAAGGTCAACCCCAAGCCAGGTGGGCCCAAGCCCAAACAAGTGGGCTAATGCCCAGGTCGAGCCCGAACACGAAGCGTCCGGCCTTCTGCCATGCCAACAAAAAAATCATGTAATAAATAATTTTTATGTAATTTTTTATACATGAATGTATGCAAAATGGGCATAAAGCCAATATTTTGTAAGCCCATAGCTTATGTGCAAAAATGAAATGGCACATGAGCCATGGGATGGGCAAAATGCCATTTTGTAAAGCCCAAGGGGCTATATGCAAATATGTAAGCCTATAAAAGGCAAAATGATGATGAATAAAACATAACACTTTTCATTCTCTCCACAAAAATTTTAGATCTGAGATCTTTTGTGCCTCCTGCTCCTTCTCCAAGGTTCTAAACCTTCTCATTTCTTTTGAATTAAATCAAGAGCTTTACTCTTTCTTTTCAAAAACTAAGAAGTCTTCCACCACAAAACCCACAAAGGGGAACTTGGATCTACCATTAGATCTCAGAAAGGAGAGATTTTCAGATATCACATCTCTTGATCATCAAGATCCAGCCAACAGAGGAGGAAGAGGAAGAACCCCTTTCATCAACCAAAACATTTTAGGAGTTTAACTCCATATATTTACATATATATATATATATAATAAATATTTCCTTTCTGAAGCATACCTTCTGGTTCTGGGACTAAAAGCCCCTTTGTCTCGCCAGCGCCCAGCACTCGAGCGCAAAACGCCCACGTGCCGACACGTGGCGCGCTTGCGCTCAGGCGCACTGCGCTCGAGTGCAAAGCGCCCACGTACCGACACGTGGCGCGCTTGCGCTCAGGCGCACTGCGCTCGAGCGCAAAGCGCCCACGTGCCGACAAGTGGCGTGCTGCGCTCAGGCGCACTGCGCTCGAGCGAAAAGCGCCCACGTGCCGACACGTGGCGTGCTTTGCTCAGGCGCACTGCGCTCGAGCGAAAAGCGCCCACGTGCCGACACGTGGCGCGCTTGCGCTCAGGCGCACTGCGCTCGAGCGCAAAGCGCCCACGTGCCGACACGTGGCGTGCTTGCGCTCCAGCGCACTGCGCTCGAGCGCAAAACGCCCACGTGCCGACACGTGGCGCTCTTGCGCCTGAGCGCATAGCACCTAAGCGTACAGCGCTCAAGGCGCTGGCCCCACGCATCCCTTGGATGCCTTTTTCCCCTCTTTTTATGTACATACATATATATATATATATATGTATACATATTTACACACACATGTACCCCACGACAATGTCCCTGTTAGAAAAAAATTTCTAACGGGGCGCTGCCCCGCACCCCGCAAGGGGGCTGCTAGCCCCCTTGACCCCCAGCCCGCTATCCGGATAGCGGGACCCCCATAAAAACTCTGCGTGGCTCCCGATATATCCAAAACCCTCTTTCAAAACACATCACACGCATACTGCACTTTGAGTTCACATGACCAGTTTAACCCGTTAATCGGAGGTTCCCTGCCCCAAAGGCGAGGGGTAATTAACGACAGCTTAGTCCGCGGCTGCCGGAGATTCGGATCCCCACAATCATTAAACCCCGGCCTACCCTAAGCAGGGGGAATCTGTAGTACGCCTGACAAGCGCGCGCGTATTCCCATCTCAATGGGGTGGCGAAAAACACCCTACAGTAGCAATTGTTCAAAATCATAGTATTGCCATTTGGCAACACTAGGTGATATTCACCGACGGCTGCAGCATTAACTTGTGTTCCGTTCCCTACCCTGAGGGACATATCACCAGGTGCAACTTTCCTACTTTTTCTCATTCCCTGCAATAAATTACAGATATGAGATCCTGATCCGGTATCTAGTATCCAGGAGGTAGGGCTGACCGAAAAGCAGTTCTCAATTACAAGAACACCTGAAGTAGATGCAATACTATGCTTCTTCTTCAACTGGGTCTCCTTGAAATCCATACAATTCTCTTTCCCTTGCTCATACTTATGAGCAATACTATGTTGTCGTAAGTTAGAGCCGAACTGACGTTCCCCAGCCCCAAATAAGAATTCGGATCGGTCAAGCGATACATTTTATTATCTTAATTAGGGCGTGAAATGGTTGCTACCTGGAGAGAGAGAAAAGAAACAACTCAGCGTGCGCTCTTGCAAGATTAGATTGGTTTATTAATTTATCTAATCAAGATGGCTCCCACTGTTTCTTCAAATTCTTCTTCAAACCTTAAAAGAAGAACTAGTCAGGATTAATCGCACGTCACAATACTTGCTTAACCTTTCAGCCAGGCTAGTGTTGGTACTTAGAGGGAGGTTTTCCAACACTTTCGCGAAGTTCCTTAATTACATAACCTCTTTTTCCTGGAGGCGTAGCCCCGCTAACACCGTTCTAGACACCTACTTGGTTTATTGCATTGATTGTTAAGTGAAATAATCTCCCGAGAGTAATCCAACTCATCAGTGGGATCGGGATCCAACTATCATTGTGTGATGACTTAGATGGAATCCACTCAAGTCACCACACTCTAGAAGGTATGCTAAATCTGCAAGTTTCCTGTATGTTTGGAACTCCCAATGTGGTTTTTACCCTTAGGACCCAAGTGACCTTGACTGAGCCAACATATCAAAGGATCCTAGTCAAGTTCAACCCGTCATTATCTTGATTGCATTAGACCCACCCATACGAGTCCTTGACTGATCCAAAATGACCGCACGACTGTCCCAACCAATCGCATTATATGCTACAGAAAAATATTACATAGCTACCGTACACTACGCCTTGGCTGAGCACGAAATACGTAGCACGAATACTAAGCAATACCAATCCAAAATGACGGAGGGTTATGGCTGGGTTTTGGCGAAAACCCGTTAACGTAATGAACTTGATATCGTTGAAGGAACCTGATAACCTTTTTTTTAAATATAGTGGCGAAAACTTTTGCTAAAGAGATCACTCCCTGTGAAGGGATCTCGGCTTTTTCCTTGTCGAATGAGGTGTAGGATATCCCAAACTGAATACCACGATGCAAAGCAAGAATAATCGACTATAGTGAAGTTATTACGTCGATATAAACTTTTACTCAAGGGGTCACTCTCGATGAAGGGATCTCGGCCCTTGCCCCTTCGAATGAGGTGCTGGATATTCTAAACTGAATACCACTGTGCAAAGGAAAAGAGAGCGTCTGTAATGTCTGTTTTTAAAACTTGGTTCCAACAACATCTTTTTAGGTTTGTTTTACTTGCATTAATTAAAATTAATGCTGTTCCATCAAAGTAACCTATCACACCAGAAAAGAACGAAAATAAGATGTACGTATATGCCATCCGCATTCGCCACTGGGCCCGGTCATCACCCGTTAGGTTACTTAACTAAGACAGAGCGAGGGCTGGACTAGCGCGGGTGCAAAACATATACAACATCTACTAGTATATATATATATATATATATAAGTATATACAACATTCGTCCCAGGCATGATAATAAACAACATCACAGAAACACAGCCAACAATACAGAATGGTGGATAATCTTGGAGCCCCGGGTTTCATTTGAGCCACAAATAAAACCCGACGTTCCCTGTCGTGTGGATAGCGAAAACCTGTACCCCCTACGAGTGCGGTGAAAAGCCCGCCAATTCTAGAATGAAGCCCCCTCCGTCTCAACACCATGAGAAAGAAGCCCCCTCCGTCTCAACGCCATGAGATGCGGGCTTGCTGCCTTTCTAGAACCCGGCTATTCGTGCACTCTACCGCGGGGTAACCCTAGTACAGAAGAATAAAATAATATGTACAAACGGTGACATTGACCTCAACCCAGTCGTGCCCCAAAATAATATACAACCCGGCAAAGACGGCAGTCCACATGTCGGACGCTCGTCCCGCAATAACAAATGTACAAAAGAATTTAAACTGCACTACAAACATTGCAACACTTGCTATCTATCACGACTATCCAACCAACATTACAGAACAAGCACACAACATCAACACGAATGTCACGTTCGCAAAACCCGTCTAAAGGAACATATAGCGATTAGACGATTTTTACCGATTGAGTGACATTCTCGGTCGCAGATAAAAGTGAATGGACTATAAACTGTTAAACACTGTTAAATATAACGAATCCGAAACACCACAAGTTGCCTCAAACTCAAATCTACAGAGAATCAAGTTTGGGCAAAAATTAAACAACACCAGGAAACCAAACTCCCAGAGCTAAGCACCCAGCACCCAAAAATATTGCACACACCCCCACAAAAAACGGGGTGGCCAGATTTTCCCCCTCTGTGGATGGCCAAAGCAAGGCCAAAATGTCTCGTTTTGGTTCTGGGTACATCTCATTGGGTAAGGACCACTCTGCACTTGTTTAAAAAATTTTCAGAGACTTTTTCAAAAACAACAGAAACTGCAGAACTTGGATTTGGTTTCGCATAGTTGTTTCGATTTCGTTGTTTTAACGTTGCTTAAACTTGCTAACCTAAGGTTTATGGGCTGGCTCTGATACCATGAAGGGTTACACTAGCGCCCCGGCCAACATCCGTGACCAAGCGGAACAAAATTTTCGTAGCGATAACGAACTTGGCGCTAATATAAAACCCTAACCGGATCTTTACCATAAACCTAGTTAGCACTTGATAAAGTTCTATCTACTATGAAAAGAT
This sequence comes from Agapanthus africanus, assembly GCA_030015575.1. NCBI lineage: Eukaryota > Viridiplantae > Streptophyta > Magnoliopsida > Asparagales > Amaryllidaceae > Agapanthus > Agapanthus africanus. The sequence goes on from JASDDO010000029.1 coordinate 296,977,343, forward strand.
GTTATACCTAAAAAAACCAAGTCCTTCGGGTCTTCGATCCTCTCCTTAAGCTCCTCAATGGTCGTAGGGATCGTGCTTGAACTCCGACCTCCTTATGTCTATGATGATCCACCTGAGAGCTTCAACCTTGAACTAAACCTCTAGCTTGAGGTAACTAGAACACTTGATTTGCTAATCCAAGTATACTAGAGAGAGTAGAGAGTGATTTGGATGGCTTAGTCTAACTAACCCTTGATTATCAACTCATGATATATTAGGGTTAGGGTTTGAGAGAGGAAGAAGAAGGAGAGAGATTGCATGAAGAGAGAGAATGCTTTTGTGATGAATAATGATGAAAGTATTTGGAAAATAAGAATATATATCATTGACCATTTGAATTATTGGAGATAAGAAAATATCTATGGAAAGATCTAGAACAAAACAAAAATCCATCCATAATATCTTTGGTCAACAAGTCAACCAAAGTCAATGGTCAACAAAGTCAAATGGTCAACAAAATATTCATTCCAAATACAATTATCATTTATCCAAAAATAACATAATCTTTTCTTTTCCTCATTTGTGTTTTGTCCAAATCAATGGTCAAAACCCTAATGGGAAAATCTCTGTCTGTACCCCCTCTCGTCCGTATATACATACCTGCATCCGTGTTCCGAAAAACACGAATTCCCTGAGACGAAGCCAATCCAATAATCATATACTAGGATCTGGCTTAAACCAAAGCCCACTAGTATAGTCCGCTCGAACACCATACGTGCACAGGTGCACGTATGTGATCGAGCCCTGTCGTAAAACCATACGACCTCTACTCATTTCGCTCGAGGCTGGGAAACCCTCTGTGTGGGATTCTAGAGACTCGACAGTACTCTGGCAGTGGGTTTAACCACAAGCACGTCAGTGGCACTAGCTGTGCGTAACGGCTACCCAGGTATCTGTCGAAAAGAAGGTCGACGAGCAAGCTCATCCAAACTCCTTCTGAGCCTATCTGTGACAATCTCCGTATAGTCCGGTCTGTTCGTCTAAGAGTATCGCATATCGGGCCTAGGGGTAGTAAATGTCAGACCCCTAATAGCGGTATAAGTCATGTCGGAGTGTAGCCCAGAACACCCTGAGATACTACTGGGAATACTACCAGTAAATCTCGCTTGCCCTGGCCAGGGACGACAATGTGTAATGGCTCTCCTAGACCCAGCGCGATATCAACCCCCAATACCGGGAGAGACGAATCCTGTCTAACCGGCACTGCCTCCAAGTGCTTCGAGACTGCACCCAACTACTACCTGTTTGCACGACTCAATAGAGCCGTTGTAGGGTAGCAATCAAAGAACAGTGGGAACACACTTGAGACGAAGTGGCAGTGTCAAGTCAACGGACTAAGCTGTACTCATGTCATCTGGGAACTGTTAACTGACGATAGGTATAATACCAACCAGCACCCGACGAGTCCTGTCCAGTGTACTCATAACCTAACGAGCACTTGCATACTATCTCCAGTACGATGTACTGATGGTTGTGGGACAGACCATTTCCCCTGCTGGGACGAGAAGCGTATGCACCAGTCTACTCTTGAGTATCGATGCCCTGTCTCGATAATCCTACGACTAGGGACCAGAATAAGGATGTGCTTATAGACTACCCAGCCCCCACTAGTGTGATCGCCATCACAACGCCGGTAGTCAAGCAAAGATCCTAAGGGCTCCATCAATATGTATTAGCGATATGTTAAAAAAAACATATACACATATTAAGATAGAAACAAACCAAGTAGCATACTACTATATTGAGCAAGACTGTCGCAAACCCGTGTATATATCCCAAGCTTCCAAAATGTATTATACAAACTAGTACTATACAATAATGGCCTCTAGGGCATACATATCCAACAGCTCCGTCGCCTCGGAATCTATGTGAAGGTACCTACAATAATACACAATCGCAATCGTTTATTAAAATCGAATCCGGAAAACCGATACGGCACACGGTGAGCTCATAGGTTAGAACCTATGTCCTACGCATGCAAAAACAATCAAACAACCCTTATTGTCGATGTACAAACATCCAACAACCCAAAACAAATCCAAATAGCAAAACCAAACATTTCAAAATACGGAAAACATAGCCAAAAACACCCCAATGTGCTCCCAGATTTTGACTCAGGTCAAACTAGCCACTTTTGCATATGTGGTTGCTCTAGATATCACCTAAGGGACCCACCAACCAAAAATCAATAAATTCCACCCAAATTGGGCCGCAAATTGCTGCCATAATGAATAAATTTGCGGCCGGATTAAGGAATTTTGGTCTCGGGTTTCAGGGGTTGCTTCATAATCACCTGCACATATCTCTGCCGAGGGAACTTATTTTATGGTGGTCTCAGGTCATCCCAGATTCCTATATACCATCACTAAATCCATAAAAACCCGATATCGACGAATCTAAAGTTCGTATTTTGGGGTTTGGTCACTGGTCCAGGTCAAGAATTGGTCTCTAGGGCCTTGTAACAGCCACTGGGCATCACCCAATCCACACAACACTCAAACCCTTCTCTAGGAATTTCCAAGTTCATAAATCCACACTTTAACCCAATTCTAACTAATTAGAATGCTAGGAAAACAAAACTACCTTAAATGAAAAGATATATACCTCATGGTTACTCCCAAACAAAACCCTAGAAGTCCCAATATTGTCAAAATCCCACTTTGCTTGGTTCATTGCGATGAAGGTGAGGAGGTGATCATCTTTTATGAAGGGGGTATAGGGTTTTGATGAGATTTTGGGGATGGGTCATGAGGGTACTGTAAGTGCACGGCGGCGTCCCGGCCTCCATCCCGAGGCCAAAATGCGGAAGCGGTGATTTACTTTAACTTTTCAAACCGGCACCACCGCGCACTATAAACCCGGATCGTGCCATTAAACTAGTCCTAGCTAACTACAAGATGGGGAAGACAGATATACCGAGCGATCCGTGTCCTCCGGTCTTCTCGCCGTCGTCCCGATCTCCCGCGGAATGTCCGGTCTCCACCTCCTCGCCGGAAGGGCACCACGTCGCCTGCTTCTTTTACGGGTTCCCACCTCTATACCGAGGCAACTCGGGCACGAAGTTGGCGAGCCGACGTGCCCAAGGTTTGCTGTAGAATGTGTGTAGAACTCATGCCTCGTTTGGGGTAGTGGATGTTTCCTTTTGTGGAGGGATGAACTATGGAGTTTTTCTTGGGAATTTTGGTGAAGGAAAAATGATATGAGATCAACCAAAATCACACACACCAAAAATGGGACAGCCCCCTCATATGGCCGGCCATGCCTCATGTAGGAATGAGAGAGGAAAGTCAAGTGAGGCAATAATGCAAGAGGGAAAACCAATGTGATCATGAAAAGAAATTATTATAAACAAAGTCCAACACTCAACAACCATCATCAACAACCATGATCACATAAAAGTCAAGCCATGATGGATAAATCAAGTCAATGGATGGTGCATCATCATGATCCAACAATATGCAAAGACCCCCTTCCAAATTGCTTATTTGCACAAATGCAAATAAGCCCTCCTCCACCAATTTTCGGCCAATGAAGGATACAAAGAAATATGGCCGAAACGAAAAGCAAACTGGCAACTCCAGAAAACTGGTCCCATAATAAATTACAGGAAAACCCCGCTACTGTGTATACACACCCACATCTGTATTCCAACCGAATACAAATGCAATGAGACAAAATCTACACTGTACAATACTAGGATCCGGCTTAAACCAAAGCCCGCTAGTATTAACCGTCCGATCCTGATCCGTGCAATGCCGCACGTATCTGATCGAACCCTTCCATATCTCCATACGGCCTCTACAGTATTTCGCCCGAAAACTTGAGCAACTGAATGTGGGGGACTCTAAAGACTCGTCAACACCTTGGTTGTGGATTTAACCACTAGCACGTCAGAGGTATAAGACAATACGTGATGGGATACCAGGTATTGACCAAAAGGGACGTCGATGAGCGAACTCATCCTGACACCCTACTGAGCCTGTCAGTGACAATATCCGTACAGTCCGGTCCGTTCGTCTATGAGCATCGCATGGCGGGCATAGAGGGTTGGTAAAAGTCAGACCCCAAAAGCGGTACAAGTCGTGTCAGAGATCAGCCCAGAACACCCTGAGATACTACTGGAATACCTACCAGTAAATCTCCTGTCTTGGCCAAGGACTTTTCATGTTCTGGCTCTCCTAGACACAGCGCGACCTCACCCCCAATACCGGGAGAGACGAACCCCTGAAGATCCGCTCACTGCCTCCATGTGGCTCAGGACTGTACCCAACTAAAACCTGTTTGCACGTCTCCTTTGAACGTGTTAGGGTAGTAATCAAAGTACAGTGGGAACTCACACGAGACAAATGACGATCTCCAGGTCGATGAACTAACCTGTACATATGTCACCAGGGAACTGCTATCTGACGTCAGGTATAAGACCAACTAGCATGTTCCCGGCGAGTCCTGTCCGGTGTACTCATAACCCAATGAGCACCTGTATACATCTTAGGTGAACTAACTGACACCAGTGGCTTGTGAGACCGGCCACCGCCCCTCGTCGGGGTCTCGACTGTATACAGTAGTCTACTCTGGAGTATCGATGCCCTGTCTCGAAACTCCCACAACTAGGGACCATTTAAGGATGTGCTTATAGACTACCAGCTCCCACGTATATGATCGCCCTCATACTGCTGGCCGTCAAGCAAGAATCCTATGGGCTCTATCAACGTGCAATAGCGACCTGTCAGGTCACCTAAAGCAGTACACGATGATAAAGATAAACCAGATAGCATAGTATCATCTTGAGTAAGACTGTCCTACCGGGATAGGTCCTCTCTCAATCATTGCAATCACGTGCCTCTGATCCATTAATTGATTCTGAGGGCACTATCTCCAACAATCTCCCACTTGCACTCAAGGCTAATTATTACGATATCGCATACTCACAGCCCGTGTGATACCGAACACCCAACTCTCCTCTACTAGTCAGTCTTACAAAACTCGTTTGCGAAACTATTGTGTTCGAGGAATAGCCTCAGTGAGTGAGTGAATCCGCCTTGATGTTTCTTTCTATGTCTCTCTATATCTCATGTTCGCGGAGAAAACCATCTCCCGAAATGAGCAATACCTGTCTTAGAATGTGTCTGGATGTCTGATGGGACCTAGCTCATAAATGAACTCCAAATCCAAACTTCTTAGACTGTATCGTCAACTGAACTTAATCAGTATCCTGCGCCATGCCTCCCTCAGTATTGCCTTGTTCCACCTGTCCAAAATACTGCCCCCTCGTCAGAAGGAAAACTATAACTCTGACAACCTCCTTGTCGTCCAGGTCACCTTGGAAGCCTGGAATGATAACTGTCTGCCGAATGAGGCTGTCGTTATCATATCCCTAGAACATCCACTTATGTTCTAAAATTGCTTCCGACTATTTCTCCAGGATTGGATCAATATCAACTTATTGCTTCTACTGCAAAAACAACATCTGGTGTGGTACTTGACATCTCATGATTGACTCAATTGCCTAGGCAAGTGATCTGCCAATCATGCACATCCCTCTCCCCTTTAGTCTGTAAGACACCTTTAGAGAGGGTGACTCCATCACCTGCAGGTACACTACCGTGCCAGGAGTCGTCTATTCTAAATACTCTTAGAATGCTATCAAAGTACCCTGATTGGAAAACCACCCAAATCTAGATCTAAAACCATAGATCTAGTAACCAGTATGTCTGATATAATATCCAAGTCCTGTGTGTAGAAACCACTGTGTGACGACCAAAGTATAACCGATCGTAGTATAGGAATATCACTTCCTACTCTGTGCATGTCATCCAAATACCATGACATTACAACCTACTACCTTCTCAACAGATCCATCCCCTATTCTGATGAAGTCAAACCTATGACTGTCACATCAGAAACTGATGATCTATCTCCGCTATATCTTCTTTAGTCTATAAATAGACATAAGCTACCTGTCCACCAATGCTTCCGCTGCTCCCACTGACTACGAAAACCCTCTGGCAGAGTCATATACACGTACACTTCTAAAGCTAGTTTAGAACGACGCTATACTCATCCTCCCGCCGGGTCTCACAGTCTGGAACAACAGCAATGGCATGTCTGGGTAAACAAGAACTTCCCTGTCACCGTCCTTGAGGCTACCGGAGTACCTCTCGGGTGCCTGAAGTTACCCACTTTATCTGCGGAGTGGCCAATAGAATGTCAATCCAGATTGAATCTTTAGGTTCCTTATCAAATCTTCAGTAATCGTTTGCGGTTCTGGAATCACTTCCAGTTCTACCATACTCCCACTACTGTTTTTCTGAAAAAATCCATTTTTAATAAAACTGTGGCGAGTCAAGAACAATATCACTATTGATCTTCCAAATGGTAGAAAGTCAACCCTCGTCATAGCCTGGGTCAACCCACAAACAACCATTACAGAAACGTGCCTTGAGTTATCCAGAGTCTGGTTTTAAGCATAATCCGGACAACTCCCCATACCTTATCATCGTTAAGATACGAACTGTTCTATATCCAATATAGAACCAGAGGCACTGATTTAATTGAACCAGATTCAAATCATGCAACTGTCTCCAGTGCATGTCAACTAAATGGAAGGAGGCCGATCAGCGTTACTCAACTTAGGAATGCTTCCAATTATGAGTAACCTGAAAGAGAAGCAAGTTCTCTTAATCATTACTATCAACTGAATACCATACACAAGTATCTACATCTTCGATCTCCTTGAAGAATCCCGATACTTGCAACACCTGGTTCTCTACTTTATTCAAATACCTATAACTTCTCAAAATTTGGACCCTGTGTTTCCACAAAACACCTGTCTACAAACTAGAGAAGTCATAAGTAAACCGAATATAGTACGAGGACCAACCCCTCTGTCCTGATGGACCCTGGGAAACATACAATACTCTGTATAAGTCCCTTGAGTCTGATAACTCATTCACCGTGTGTCGCAGGTTGAAAACTGTACTTATGGTTAAGAAGAATTACACCGTTGTTCAATGCTCCTTACCTAACCATCAATTGATATAGGTAAATGTCATAGACATAATTTCAAAAAGGTATATCTCACTCTATGAAAATAGACGTACAGATATATCGATTTGAAATTGGTGCATAACAGCGGATATTCAAAACCAAATATTTGCCGACCGGCAAACAGCCCAGGTGATTTCCTCAAATATCACCGATTACAACGAATCCCGATATAATGAGGATGATCACCCAATTCCCAATAACTTACTCTCACTCACCATCTGTAAAACCATACAGATGTGAGAATCATACCTGGTAAATACATACCCTGGAGTAAGTATCTAATCGGGAAATCAGTTTTCGTTTAACAGTACATAGTGAAACTGAAACATTGAAATGTTTCGATGGGGTATCCCGGTATTCCTAGTAATGCCTCTTCCATTATCCAGATTCATAACTGTAACCGTGTAATTCTTTGCCACCTCTCCAAATCCCTTTATATGTCTTTAGTCATTACTTTCTGCACACCCCTTTAGGCCAAATGGTTTTCTTCCTTCCCTACCGTTCGGCACCAGCCTATGGTTTGGAAGAAGACTATCTAATAAGAATAATGGGTGTACTGTCCTAATCCTAGGTGCACTCGCAATGCAAGAGAAGGTGAAGATAAAAGACAACCGAATAAACCTTATTCCTATTTCTCCTGAACCAGAATCCATCCCCGAACTGGAACAAGTTCCTTTCGAGTTCGTATATAACCATACGATGGAGTATCCAATAAACTGTGGATCTTCGTAGTGATACGGAGTGTCCTGGAGAAATACAAAGGTGAAGTGGGAGTGGTAATGAAATACTTGGTTTGGTCGTGAATATCAGTCGTACTTTACTTTGCCCTCCTTCTAATCCCTTTCTTTGTCTTAACTTAATACCTTCTGTACACCGTTTAGGCTAATTGGTTTTCTTCATTCCCTACCGTTCGGCACCAGCCTAAGGTTTGGAAGAAGACTATCCAATTTGCGTAATAGGTGTACTATCTCCTAAACCAAGGAGTACTCTCAACTTGAGAGAAGGTAAAAGGAAAAGACAACTGAATAGTCCTATTCGTTTTCTCCAGAACCGAAAACCATCCTCGAATAAATCCCTTCGAGTTCGTATATAACCATACGATGGCTTTGTCCAATGGAAGTGGACGTTCGTAGTAATACGGGGTGTTCTGGAGAAAAGGGTAAAAGTAGGAGTGGCAATGAGGTTTGCAACTCTGACAATCCAAAAGCCAGTGTTAAGAAGGTTCGGTCAACTTGGTCTCTTAGTCATAGTCTAGGGTCGGGTCAATGGTCGCTGCCACAGAGAGAGAGAAAAGAAACACTCAGCGTGCACTCTAACCTAGATCAGAATGGTTACCAATTTATCAAATCTGGAAACCTCCCACTGTAACCTCAAATTCTCCTCCAAACCTGAAAGAAGAATTAGTCGGGGTCACCCGAGGAGTAAACCAACTCATCAGTGGGAATCGGGATCCAACTATCACCGCATGATAACGTGACGGAATCCGCTCACGCTATCATACTCCAGAAGGTATGCGCATATCTGGCAAGTTTCAGTTTCTTTAGAAAGTCCCGATGTGATTTTTGCCCCATGCTCTTATGACCTTGACTTTGGCCAACATATCATAAGTCACATGTCAAGTTCTACCCGTCATTCTCCAGGTTAATTTGAGCCCACCAGTACATACCCTTGACTTTGGCCAAAATAGTAGTACGACTGCCCCAAACCAACGCATCTATCTATGCTGCATATGAATACCCAATAGCTACCAATCACTGTGCCTTGACTTTGACCAATATACACAGCTTGAATACTATTGACCACCCATATGAAACGACGGAGGGCTACGAATGGTTTCTGGTGAAAACCTTTAACGTAAAGAACTTGATATCGTTGAAGGAACTGGATAGCTTTTATAAAAATATAGTAACGAAAACCTTTGCTAAAGAGGTCACTCCCGGTGAAGGGATCTCGGCTCTTTCCCCGTAGAATGAGGTGCAGGATATTCCAACTGAATACCACGGTGCAAAGCAAAAGTAATCGGCTATAGTGAAGTTATTGCCCTGATGCAAACTTTTTGTCCAAAGGGTCACTCCCGGTGAAGGGATCTCGGCCCTTGCCTCGTCGACTGAGGAGCAGGATATTCCAACCGAATACCACGATGCAAAACAAAAGTGAACGTCCTTGCAATAACAACTTTTTGAAAAATGTTCCAACAACATCAGATTAGGTTTGTTTTAACTTGCATTGATCCAAATCAACGCATTCCCATCAATTGATCACACCACAAAGAACGAAAATATACTGATGTACGTATATGCCATCCGCATTCGCCACTGGGTCCCGTCATTACCCGTTAGGTTAGCTAACTAACAACAGAGCGGGGACTGGACTAGCGCGGATGGAAAACATATACAACATCTACTAGTATATATATCAATATATAATATTTCGCTCAAGGCGTGATAAAATGCAACATCACAGAAATGTATAGCATTACAGAACAATACAGATATCTGGGATCCCCGGGTTTCACAGAGCCGCTGAAACCCGACGTTCCCCTGGTCGTATGGATAGCCTATACAATGAAAATCCTAGACCCCTACGGGCGCGGCAAGTCACCCGGCAAAACCTGAAGCGAGGCAGCCCCCTTCAGCAATGTGAATGGACCACCCAACACTTCACGGAATCCGGTAACTTGGGCACCCCTTCTCGGTCAACCTGTACCCCCTACGAGTGAGGCGAATAGCCCGCCAACTCTAGAGTGAAGCCCCCTCCGTCTCAATGCCATGAGATGCGGGCACGTTTCCCTCTAGAACCCGGCTATCCGTGCACCCCTCCGCGGGGCAATCCTAGTACAGAAAGTAAAATATACATACAACGGGTACATCGACCGCAACCTGGTCATGCCCCAAAATAATAATACAAACACGCAGTGACGGCAGTCCACATGTCGGACGCTCGTCCTGCAATATCAAATGTACATAATACAACAAAACTGTACTAGCATTGTTAGTTATATGTATGCCCTAGAGGCCATTACTATACATAGGATGTATATTGTAGTGGATGCTGGGACATATATAGGGAGGACTTTCTTGCTCGACATGATAGTATGCTATCTGGTTGAACTTTACCTTAACGTGTATACTGATTGTCTCTCTGTTACATGTTGGTAAAGCCCTTAGGATGTGTGCTTGACTACCTGGACTATGATGCGGATCATACTAGTGGGGACATGGTAGTCCATAAGTACATCCTTCAAAGTCCCTAGTCGTGGGTGTATCGAGACGGGGCATCGATATACCAGAGTAGACTAGCGTGTACCTTCTCGACCCATACAGATGGGCGATGGATGATCCCATATCCATCGGTGTTTGAAATCAGAGATGATATACGGGTGCTCAGTAGAGACTGGGTACACTGGACGGACTCGCCGAGAACTCCCAGATGGTATTATACCTCACGTCAGATGGCAGTTCTCTGGTGACACTGGTACAGAGTAGTCTGTTGACCCGAGATCGTCATAGAGTCTTGTGTGGTTCCCACTGTGCTTTGATTTCCATCTTACCACGTCCAAGAGGGCGTGCAAAACGGTGGTTTTTGGGTACAGTCTCGAGTCACATGGAGGCAATGAGCGATAGGAGGGGATTCGTCTCTCCCGGTATAGGGGGTTGATGTTGCGCTGTGTTCGATTGGCTATTACAGGAAATCCCTGTCCAGGGTTGCTGAGATTTACTGGTAAGTGTTACCAGTAGTTTCTCGAATTGTTATAGACCTCATATCGACACGACTTATCGAGCTATTGGGGTCTGACGTTTACCACCCCTAGGCGAGATATGCGACATATCAGACGATCAGACCGGACCCTACGGTAGTGTTACTGGTCGGATTCACTGGAGTGTGAGCGGGCTTGCTCGTCGATCTTCAGATCGCTCAATACCCGGGTGGCCGTTACGTTTAGCAGACCGCTTGCGGCTTGTGGGTGTTTGATATGATCATCATCTGCTGCCGGCGTATTGACGAGTCTTTAGAGTCCTACACAGAGGTTTCCTGTCTCAAGCGAAACGAAATAGGAGCGCATATGAGATATGTGCGGGACCGAGAATAATGCGTGTATGTGATACCGTATTTCATTCTCGCGATGTGACATTGATCGGTTATATGCGATATAGCCGGGTTATCGGATCAAGTGTTGATTCGATAAGTTGTTACTGATGATACCAGTCGGTTATGTGCGACATGACCGGATCATTGAATCAAGTGTTGATTTAATGATTTAATGCATAATTATATATTTGATATATTACTTTGCATTAACTAATATCGGTTCACTTTATAATGGATTTTCTCACTCGGATTGTACACATTGTATATGTGATATACTTTTGTGCACATGCTTGTATCATATATGATGATATATGATAGCTAGGGTTTGTGTAAAGAGTTAATACCTTGGTTAAATAAATGGTTAAGGTTTTTATTCATTTATTCTTTTATTCTTTTAGAAAAAAGAAAAAGAAATGAGATAAATGGTGGCATTCTTTTCATTCATGAAGCTTCATGAATACTTTGACCATGTCACCATTTTTGTCTTCTTTTTAAACCTAACCATTCTCATTAACTCAAGTTAGCTCTCTACACTTTACCATAGTCATTATTATGATAAGAATTATTATTCTAATATATTCATTATTCTTATCATAACAAGCTTCTTCTTCTTCTTCATTTTTCTTCAAGTGAAGAAAACCAAGCTCCATCAATGGTGAATTGATGAAATGAGTGAGAAATCCAATTCTAAAGTCTACCCACTTCCTATTTCTTCATCCTCTACCTCTTGCCAAGTAGTAGAGTGTGTTTCCTTCACAAGTTATCATGGTTTGGTGAAGGTGGAGCTTGATCTAGTGATGCTTCGACGTAGATCATCTTCGGCACGTCGTCGACGACCTAGCCCGTCCATTCTCCGATGAAGCCGACGCTAGAGCCCGGATTTGATTTGGACAGCGGAGAGGACCTCATCTCGGAGCCGTGGAGGTGGACGACCGGATCTACAAAGGTTGTATTTCCGTATCTCTTAGTTAAGTGTTAACTAGTTAGCTTTTTCGCCTAAGCTTTTTCGCCTAAACTTCTAGCCGACGATCCGTAGTCGGGTTTCTCGGCACCGTTAAAATTTTAATTTGGCATGATGGATGCCTTGTGAGACCTCACTAGTGTGCCTAGGAACCCTACAGTAGTATCAGAGCCTAGCTAGAGCCTTAGGCGAAGTCTAGACGGATTTTGAAGTCCGAACGACCCGAAACCCCAACCGGAAATTGCTCTCTGGACGTTTTCAGAAAACGTGGATTTTTTCAAATTAAAAATATGCAGAAAACCCATCAGGAAAATATAAGAATTACGGCGCAAAATTGGAGTCATGAACAGTGCAAGATGGCGCGGAACCGCGGCAGAAGCCTGCCTTAGGCGGCTGTTCCGCGGCAGATTGATGACGTCAGCCTCTAAAAGTTGCACAGTAATTCATTGTTTTCAGTGCTGAGTTCTCTGGGTATTTTTAAATTTTATTCAACTGTTGAATTTTCTGGAGTTGTTTTGGGGATTCGGTGTTTCGATCGGGGTATCAAATTTTGTCTGTGTGGCTTTCCGTATAAATTTTAGAATATGTTAAAAAGTTCGACCGGATATAAATACCCAATTTTTCCCCTGTCGGAAAATTTACAAGTGTTGGATTTTTCCGTAGTTTAACGACGTTCTAAGTAGTGCAAGTAACTCGATGGACCCTCTAGAAGACAACAAACCTTAACTCGATTATGTGACCGTCTTGAACTGCCCTTTGAACCTTCGGGTTTGGGGCAGTACGGCGTGCCACATGTGAGGCGTTGGCTTGACCCTTCTACGGCTGGACCGTTGGTACTGAGGCACGAATTGAATGTTGTTAGACTTATTTCATGTGTTGAGCTGTATCGGGAAAACTTGGGTGTTTGACTGTTCGATCGAAAAGTTTAACATTCTCTGTTTATCTGGAATGGGATACAATAATTGGAATTCACAATAGTTATAAGATAACTGAATGAATGTTATAAATCTAGCAATTTAGTCTCACTTGATCGGTTGCCACGGAATTTTGATGTGATCAAAAGTCCGTCGCAATCACGTAGCGTACGCGGATACTCGCCGGGTAAACTTAATAGACAGCCTCACTCCATAGCCCCGACCAAGTGACTGTAGGAGAACCCCGTCGCCGAAAGCATCCGTCCGGGTGCTCGCGGTAGCGGTATTCCGCCTTGGTGCACTTGGTCGACGGCGTCGGGGGTGCAGCCGTCTACTGAAGTTTGCGACGAGCATTCGATCAGGATGTCGGGAATCTTGTTGAATTGCCCGACTTGATATTGAAAAGAGTTTTCGATTTTGAGACTAATATGCGGGGTTTATAATTGTTAGGCATGCGATGTCTAAGAAATTCATTTGGTCAGGCATGCGATGTCTGAGGTGGTTGCGGATTCCAACTGTTGTAGTTTTACACTTTCTTTTCTGTGACCGTAAGTGTAATATGTGATATCGCCGGTTTCGTTGCTATATGTCAACGACAATTGGGATGGACATATTTACTTACGTTGATGACATGTGATGTTATGTGTTGCTGGATATGTTATATTGGATCGTCGTGTTTGAATAGCCGGGGGTTTTTATGTGAGATGATTGTTTTTCATTTTCATTCATGTAAAAACTTGTATGTAATATTCTTTTATTGGGGCGCTTCCAGGTTGCGGGAGTTGTCACCTGTTGTATATTATTTACTTTTCCACACTAGGATAGACCCAAGGAGGGGAGCACAAGTAACCGGGTTCTGGAGTCCAGTGGGAGACCAACTCGAGGGGTCGAGTCCGGGTCTCCTAACTCCAGAATTGGTAGGGTTGCTTGCCGCTCTCGTAGGGGTCTAGGGGTGTGGGTTTGGCTATTCATCACGACCGTGGAATCCGTGTTTTATACTGGCTCGTATTGAAAACACGGACGTCCTAGGATATCCAATGTTTCATATGTTTCTTCTGCTGCGATATCTGTGATGTGATCATGAGATGTTCTGTGATAGATACAGTATATAGTATATATGATATATTATATAGGCGTTACTTATGTTTTACACCCGCGCTAGCCCTGCCCCGCTCTGCCGTTAGTTACCTAACCTAACGGTGCACGAGGGGACATTGAGGCGAATGCGGATGGCATAAGTGTACGTCGTATTTATCTGTGATGTTTAGGTACTTAATTGATGGGACTTCATTAATATGATTAATGAAATAAAAGAAACCTAATGATGTTGTAGAATCGAATTTCAAAATAAAACAGGTAGCTACAGTTCTTGCTTTGCACAGCGGTATATGTGATATATCCTGCACCTTATTCGATAAGGAAAGGACCGAGATCCCTTCACCGGGAGTGACTCCTTTAGCAATAACTGGCAGATGCTACACACTCGGTTTGTCTTTTGATAGCTTTTAAGTGTTTTTGCTTTGCACAGTGATATATATGATATATCCCGCACCTCATTCGACGAGGAAAGGACCGACGATCCCTTCACCAGGAGTGACTCCTTTAGCAAAACTAGAAAAGCCTCAAAAGCACTCCATTTTAAAATTCATTCGATCCTACAACGATATCAAGTTCATTACGCAATAGGTTTTCAGAAAAACCTGTCGTAGCCCTCCGTCATTACAGATAAGTACTAGTTAGTATTCGTGCTGCGGTAGTTTGGCATTCGTCAAGGCGTAGTGTGCGGTAGCTAACTAGTATTTATCTGCTTATGCATATGATGCAGATTGGATTAGGGTATTCGTACGGCGTTGTTTGGCATTCGTCAAGGGTCGTGCGGGTGGGTTTAATTCGATCAAGTAATGTACGGGTTGAACTTGACTAGTGGACTATGGGTTGTTTGGCATTCGTCAAGGTCATAGAACACTAGGGGTAAAATATTATCGGGAATTTCAAGTGTTGAAATTTGCAATGAGATTGCATACCTTCTATGAGATAGTTGGATCCCGATACCCGCTGCGAGTAAGAGTTACTCCTGGGAGAGTTTTATACATTACAATTAGCCGATCAAGTAGGTGTCTAGAAAGGTGTTAACGAGGTTACGCCTCTGGGAAAAAGAGGTTTACAGTAATTAGGTTCGTGCGAAAGCACGGGGGACCTCCCTCAAAGTACCGACACTGGCTTGGCTGAAAGATTGGCGAACTTGTAGTGTGTAATTAATCCCGGCTAGTCTTTCCTTTTAGGGTTTGAAGGAAGATTTGATAAAAAGCAGTGGGAGCCATCCTGATTAGATAAAATAATAACTAATCTATTCTTGCAAGAGCGCACGCTGAGTGTTTTCTTCTCTCTCTCTCCTGGTAGCGACCATATCACGCCTTAATCAAGATAATAATACGGATTATTGACCGAACCCGCTTGTTATACTGAGCTGGGGAACGTTGGTCCCGCTCCAACTTATAATTGTTATAAGACAGAGCAGGAAATTGGGGAATACCAGATTTCCCGTGCCGCCCAAACGAAGAGAGTGCATGTTGATGCATCATCTTCGGGTGTGTTCATTATACAGAACTGTTTCTCAGTATCCTTTACGTCCTGGGTATGTGATACCAGATCAGGATCCCAGATATGTAATCTGTTACATAGGGCTGCAGAAAGGTAGAGAACTGAGAACGGGTGATAAGTTTCATGAGGCAGAAAACGGGGCAAGAGTTGCAGCCAAGTCTGTCGGTCACTGTCACCCTGTATTACCAATACATTGATTCTGAACGAATGTTATTAGATACCGAACCTGATATACCAAATCATATCACTCTCTTTGTTAGAAAAGAAAGGATATAATTTTGTATTGATGGATAATGTTTTGAACATTTCCTATATCAAAAGTTGATCGGTTCAGGCACGTTATCTAAAAGCATTGATGTTCTAAATCAAACTACAGTTCTTTACTATACGGAACACACACAAGAGGAAGAGTTCAGAAATGAACGAATCCTTCTTGAGGCATTGTAGGCTAGGTCATATCAATGTGACCCGACTAGCTGGAGTTACATTTAGATGTATATTTAAATCAGTTTGAATTTATATCTTATGAAACTCGCCAGTCATGTCATAAAGATAAGATGACCATAGCTCCGTTTACTGGAAACAGAGAAAGAGTTAATGAACTCTTGGGATTGATACATGTTGATGTATGTAAGGTCCCCTGTCTACACATGCCAAGACTGGTTCTTTGTACTTCGTTACATTCTCTGATAATCTCTCAAGATTCAGACATATGTTCCTGTTGAAACACAAGTCCGAACCTTTTGAGATATTCACAGAATATAAGTTAGAAGTAGAGAACCAAAATACGGGTATAAGTATTATGTCCTTTGATGTGATCAAGGAGGAGAATACTTGAGCACGGAAATCCTGGACTATTCTAAAGGAGAATGAGATTCTCTCTCAGCATTACTCCTCCGTATACACTATAGCACGATGATATATCGGGGCGGAGCAATCACACCCTATATGATAAGGTGTGCTCTATGATGAGTACTACTGCGTTACCTATTTCCTTATGGGAGTTATGCACTTGAGAAGCTGCATACCTATTGAATAGGGTTCAAATCAAATCAGTTGCCTACCATTCCATATGAGATATGGAAAGAGAAAAGCCCATGTCTTAAGCTAGTTAAGATTTGGGGTTGTCCGGCCTATATTTAAAAGAAAAATCCGGACAAGCTCGAGGCAAGGTCTGTAATGTAGAACTGGAAAGGTTCCAGCTATACAAACTACAGCTGATAATTTGATAGAACCAAAGGATTCAGTAGATTCCAACGAACCTCGGCCTCTCCGCCGATCTAGTAGGGTTTCTCACCCACCTGAGAGATACTTCGGTTTCTCTATGACAGTGGGAGCGAGGATTACATCATGAGATGATGACCCAACTGGTTTCGAGCTGGCCATCAGGAGTGAGACTCTGTAAGAATGGCTGGATGTTTAGCGATCTGAGATGGAATCCATATACACCAACAAAGTATGGACTTTGGTTGCTATATCTGAAGGGTTAAATCCCCATCAGGAGAAAGTATATCTTGAGAAGATTACTTGGTGTACATGGAAAAGTTGAGACTTTCAAAGCTAGACTTGTTAAAAGTTTGCATCATTGACCAGGTGTGGATAATGATGAAACCTTTTCAAGTAGCTATGCTTAAGTCCATCCAGATCCAACTTGTCACGGCTACATACCATGAGTACGATATCTGGTGGTTGGATGTCTTGACTGCTTTTCTAAATGATGATTTAGAAGAGAGCGTCTATAAGTACACAGCCAGAGGGCTTCGTAGACAGTGGGAGCAGCGGAAACGTGTGCAAGATGCTTTATTTGATAAAGCAGGCATCGCGGAGTTGGAACATCTGTTTTGATGAATTAGTCAAAGAAGTTGACATCATCAAAATGGTAGATGAACCTTGTATAAACAAAAAGGTAGTAGGGAGTATGGTGGTGATCCTCGTAGAGTACGTGGATGACATACTCTTGATAAGAAAGGAGTTTCTTATGCTACGCTCGGTCGATCTCCGCTTATCACAAGGATTCTCCAATAGGATCAAAATGATACCTACTAAATCCTGGATTTTGGATCTATGAGATAGATCTAAATGGATGTTAGAATTCTCACTAGATGTAGTGAGACGGTATCAACCGATCCTGGGGAGAATCACTGGAATGGTTCCAGGGTGATAAAGACGACTGAATTTCAGTTACAGGCATTGTCTTTACCCACAGTAAAGGGACGGTATGTTGGAAGAGTTCCAGGCTAGATACCGTGGCATACTAGAAGATAAAGGTTGGATACATCGCTACTTAAGATGCTACCAAAGAGGCTGTTTGGGTGTATATTAGTTCATGAGATGAACTTCATTCCTACCATTGTGAGACAATGGAGTTGTGGCTTATGCCAAGGAACACCCATCCCATCAGTGACCCAGGCGTATTCTGAGGCCGCATCACCTGATCATGGAGATAGTTGATCTCCAGGGTGATCGAGGTAAGGAGAGTAGATTCTGAGGACAACACAGCGGATCCACTCACAAAGGCCTGTTCCCAGAGAGAGACTTTTATGGGATGGTTGAGTATGAGATACTACAACCACTGCTACAGATGGCCCTAGTGCAAGTGGGAGATTGTTAGTTATATGTATGCCCTAGAGGCCATTACTATACATAGGATGTATATTGTAGTGGATGCTGGGACATATATAGGGAGGACTTTCTTGCTCGACATGATAGTATGCTATCTGGTTGAACTTTACCTTAACGTGTATACTGATTGTCTCTCTGTTACATGTTGGTAAAGCCCTTAGGATGTGTGCTTGACTACCTGGACTATGATGCGGATCATACTAGTGGGGACATGGTAGTCTATAAGTATATCCTTCAAAGTCCCTAGTCGTGGGTGTATCGAGACGGGGCATCGATATACCAGAGTAGACTAGCGTGTACCTTCTCGACCCATACAGATGGGCGATGGATGATCCCATATCCATCGGTGTTTGAAATCAGAGATGATATACGGGTGCTCAGTAGAGACTGGGTACACTGGACGGACTCGCCGAGAACTCCCAGATGGTATTATACCTCACGTCAGATGGCAGTTCTCTGGTGACACTGGTACAGAGTAGTCTGTTGACCCGAGATCGTCATAGAGTCTTGTGTGGTTCCCACTGTGCTTTGATTTCCATCTTACCACGTCCAAGAGGGCGTGCAAAACGGTGGTTTTTGGGTACAGTCCCGAGTCACATGGAGGCAATGAGCGATAGGAGGGGATTCGTCTCTCCCGGTATAGGGGGTTGATGTTGCGCTGTGTTCGATTGGCTATTACAGGAAATCCCTGGCCAGGGTTGCTGAGATTTACTGGTAAGTGTTACCAGTAGTTTCTCGAATTGTTATAGACCTCATATCGACACGACTTATCGAGCTATTGGGGTCTGACGTTTACCACCCCTAGGCGAGATATGCGACATATCAGACGATCAGACCGGACCCTACGGTAGTGTTACTGGTCGGATTCACTGGAGTGTGAGCGGGCTTGCTCGTCGATCTTCAGATCGCTCAATACCCGGGTGGCCGTTACGTTTAGCAGACCGCTTGCGGCTTGTGGGTGTTTGATATGATCATCATCTGCTGCCGGCGTATTGACGAGTCTTTAGAGTCCTACACAGAGGTTTCCTGGCTCAAGCGAAACGAAATAGGAGCGCATATGAGATATGTGCGGGACCGAGAATAATGCGTGTATGTGATACCGTATTTCATTCTCGCGATGTGACATTGATCGGTTATATGCGATATAGCCGGGTTATCGGATCAAGTGTTGATTCGATAAGTTGTTACTGATGATACCAGTCGGTTATGTGCGACATGACCGGATCATTGAATCAAGTGTTGATTTAATGATTTAATGCATAATTATATATTTGATATATTACTTTGCATTAACTAATATCGGTTCACTTTATAATGGATTTTCTCACTCGGATTGTACACATTGTATATGTGATATACTTTTGTGCACATGCTTGTATCATATATGATGATATATGATAGCTAGGGTTTGTGTAAAGAGTTAATACCTTGGTTAAATAAATGGTTAAGGTTTTTATTCATTTATTCTTTTATTCTTTTAGAAAAAAGAAAAAGAAATGAGATAAATGGTGGCATTCTTTTCATTCATGAAGCTTCATGAATACTTTGACCATGTCACCATTTTTGTCTTCTTTTTAAACCTAACCATTCTCATTAACTCAAGTTAGCTCTCTACACTTTACCATAGTCATTATTATGATAAGAATTATTATTCTAATATATTCATTATTCTTATCATAACAAGCTTCTTCTTCTTCTTCATTTTTCTTCAAGTGAAGAAAACCAAGCTCCATCAATGGTGAATTGATGAAATGAGTGAGAAATCCAATTCTAAAGTCTACCCACTTCCTATTTCTTCATCCTCTACCTCTTGCCAAGTAGTAGAGTGTGTTTCCTTCACAAGTTATCATGGTTTGGTGAAGGTGGAGCTTGATCTAGTGATGCTTCGACGTAGATCATCTTCGGCACGTCGTCGACGACCTAGCCCGTCCATTCTCCGATGAAGCCGACGCTAGAGCCCGGATTTGATTTGGACAGCGGAGAGGACCTCATCTCGGAGCCATGGAGGTGGACGACCGGATCTACAAAGGTTGTATTTCCGTATCTCTTAGTTAAGTGTTAACTAGTTAGCTTTTTCGCCTAAACTTCTAGCCGACGATCCGTAGTCGGGTTTCTCGGCACCGTTAAAATTTTAATTTGGCATGATCGATGCCTTGTGAGACCTCACTAGTGTGCCTAGGAACCCTACAAGCATTGCATCCAGGCTATCCCCACCGACCGATCCGCAACATCACAGCACAACACAGAACATCAACGTGAATATCACGTTCGCAAATCCGTCTAACCGGGCTATAGCAGTTAGACAGGATTACTGATCAAGTGACATTCACGGTCGCAGATATAATGTAAATACTGTGAACTAATGTGTTTAAAATTTTCCGATCGATCAAAATTTTACCACGTGGGCCCCAAGCTTTACTGTAGCAGATAAAGAAATTCTGGGCCCAAAAAGAATGTTCCAAAACCCCTATTTTCACTGTTTAAAGATTACTGTGCAAAATTGGTGCACTGAAGGCTCTATACTGCGGCGGAATCGCGGCCTAATGGGGTGTTTAGCTGCGGTTCTGCGGTCATCTTGCCTTATCAGTACACCAAATTTTCACAGATGTCTTATCTTTCTCTGCACATCACTCTGCAACATACTGAAAAATTTTTGGAGACAAAAAAATTTCGAAAGAAACTAATTGTACTGAAAAACGCGGATTTTGGAATTTTTGATCGATCGGAAATGTAAACTCATTAGACAAATTTAGACTATGTTAATGGCGAGGCTCTGATACCATTGTAAGTACACGGCGGCTCCCCGGCCTCCATCCCGAGGCTAAAATGTGGAAGCGGTGATTTACTTTAACTTTTCAAACCGGCACCACCGCGCACGATAAATCCGGATCGTGCCATTAAACTAGTCCTAGCTAACTACAAGATGGGGAAGAGAGATATACCGAGCGATCCGTGTCCTCCGGTCTTCTCGCCGTCGTCCCGATCTCCCGCGGAATGTCCGGTCTCCACCTCCTCGCCGGAAGGGCACCACGTCGCCTGCTTCTTTTACGGGCTCCCACCTCTATACCGAGGCAACTCGGGCACGAAGTTGGCGAGCCGACGTGTCCAAGATTTGCTGTAGAATGTGTGTAGAACTCATGTCTCGTTTGGGGTAGTGGATGTTGCCTTTTGTGGAGGGATGAACTATGGAGTTTTTCTTGGGAATTTTGGTGAAGGAAAAATGATATGAGATCAACCAAAATCACACACACCAAAAATGGGACAGCCCCCTCATATGGCCGGCCATGCCTCATGTAGGAATGAGAGAGGAAAGTCAAGTGAGGCAATAATGCAAGAGGGAAAACCAATGTGATCATGAAAAGAAATTATTATAAACAAAGTCCAACACTCAACAACCATCATCAACAACCATGATCACACAAAAGTCAAGCCATGATGGATAAATCAAGTCAATGGATGGTGCATCATCATGATCCAACAATATGCAAAGACCCCCTTCCAAATTGCTTATTTGCACAAATGCAAATAAGCCCTCCTCCACCAATCTTCGGCCAATGAAGGATACAGAGAAATATGGCCGAAACGAAAAGCAAACTGGCAACTCCAGAAAACTGGTCCCGTAATAAATTACAGGAAAACCCCGCTACTGTGTATACACACCCACATCTGTATTCCAACCGAATACAAATGCAATGAGACAAAATCTACACTGTACAATACTAGGATCCGGCTTAAACCAAAGCCCGCTAGTATTAACCGTCCGATCCTGATCCGTGCAATGCCGCACGTATCTGATCGAACCCTGCCATATCTCCATAGGGCCTCTACAGCGTTTCGCCCGAAAACTTGAGCAAATGAATGTGGGGGACTCTAAAGACTCGTCAACACCTTGGTTATGGATTTAACCACTAGCACGTCAGAGGTATAAGCCAATAGTGACGGGCTACCAGGTATTGACCAAAAGGGACATCGATGAGCGAACTCATCCTGACACCCTACTGAGCCTGTCAGTGACAATATCCGTACAGTCCGGTCCGTTCGTCTATGAGCATCGCATGGCGGGCATAGGGGGTTGGTAAAAGTCAGACCCCAAAAGCGGTACAAGTCGTGTCAGAGATCAGCCCAGAACACCCTGAGATACTACTGGAATACCTACCAGTAAATCTCCTGTCTTGGCCAAGGACTTTTCATGTTCTGGCTCTCCTAGACACAGCGCGACCTCACCCCCAATACCGGGAGAGACGAACCCCTGAAGATCCGCTCACTGCCTCCATGTGGCTCGGGACTGTACCCAACTAAAACCTGTTTGCACCTCTCCTTTGAGCGTGGTAGGGTAGTAATCAAAGTACAGTGGGAACTCACACGAGACAAATGACGATCCCCAGGTCGATGAACTAACCTGTACACATGTCACCAGGGAACTGCTATCTGACGTCAGGTATAAGACCAACTAGCATGTTCCCGGCGAGATCATGTCCGGTGTACTCATAACCTAATGAGCACCTGTATACATCTTAGGTGAACCAACTGACACCAGTGGCTTGTGAGACCGGCCACCGCCCCTCATCGGGGTCTCGACTGTATACACTAGTCTACTCTGGAGTATCGATGCCCTGTCTCGAAACTACCACGACTAGGGACCATTTAAGGATGTGCTTATAGACTACCAGCTCCCACGTATATGATCGCCCTCATACTGCTGGCCGTCAAGCAAGAATCCTAGGGGCTCTATCAACGTGCAATAGCGACCTGTCAGGTCACCTAAAGCAGTACACGATGATAAAGATAAACCAGATAGCATACTATCATCTCGAGTAAGACTGTCCTACCGGGATAGGTCCTCCCTCAATCATTACAATCACGTGCCTGTGATCCATTAATTGACTCTGAGGGCACTATCTCAAACAGGTAGAATGAGGGCCTTGAGGATGAAGAAGGAGATCAAAGAAATGGTGGGGGAATGGATATGGGGCAGCACACTCTCCCTCTCTCTCTTTCTCACTCTCATTCTCTCTCCTAGCATGCTCACTCTCATCATTATGTCTCCTCTCTCTCTCCTCAAGTCATCATGACACCTTTTTCTTTTACTTTTTTCTTTCTCACCACAATAAAACCATAACACATAACACAAATGAAATGAAACAACATGTAACATGTCATGGTGCACTAGCCATGGAAAACTGTAGAAACACGGATTTGGCTTAATCGCGATTAGCAGTGCACTAATCGGGTTTTTATCAAAACTGCATATAATAAATTTTAAAAATACCAAATCCTTTAAATATATTTTTAAATGAATAAATCATTTTAATTTCCAATTATTTCACAATTATTGGTATATATTTATACCCTTTTTCGAAAACCCTAATTTCGCAAATCGGGCAGTTTTCGGGAAATATATTATTTTAATATGAAATTACAAAAATAATATTTTATATTTTCTGAAATGTTACAATGAGGGCCGATTTGTGGGCCGTTATGAAGGCCGATCTATGGGCCGTTATGAAGGCCGATCTAAGGGCCGATTTGAGGAATTTGGGATTTAGATTGTCTTGATGAACACTGGTCCTGCCACGATGAGGATTCCGTGAGGATGACATGTTTTATCTCATATTCCGCATTTATTTTATATGAATTGCTTCATGTATTAGTAGTACCTAATAGAATACCTTTCATGACTGTTGCATATACATATTGTCATATTCTTAATTCATGTATCAGTAGTACTTCATAGAGTACCTTTCATGACTATTGCATATACATATTGTCATATTATTGCTTTATGTATTAGTTGTACCTGATAGAGTACCTTTCATGACTGTTGCATATACATATTGTCATATTATTGCTCTATGTATTAGTTGTACCTGATAGAGTACTTTTCATGACTGTTGCATATACATATTGTCATATTATTGCTTCATGTATTAGTTATACCTGATAGAGTACTTTTCATGACTGTTGCATATATATGGCCATTTATTGTTATTAGTTTGCATGTGATAGATTCGCGCAGTACGTACATACTTACGATTACCTGCATATGTTATTTACTATTCACGAGTTGGCAACTCACCCCCGTTGTGCCACAGTGTGTTGCAGGTAGTCCCTCAAGGCAGTCGTTGGTAGGGCTTTTCATTTACCGTATCATCTTTTGCTGTGGATACCGCTACGGTTGACTGTGTGCAGTTTTGCTATAGGTGGGTTTTGCGGTTATCCGATATTGCTAATTGTATATTTGTTGTATCCTGTACTCTCCATCTACCATTATCATGTATTGACTTAGAGACGAGTTGTGAGGATGATATTGTATATTATTTTGTGACTTGGAGTTTTTCATGCTGTTCACTTTATATCGTCTTTTTCTTCGCTACGGCATCGTATATCTGTTGTGGTGGTTGTTTTCCGTCTTTGGGCGTGGATTTTACTCCCGTTTAGGATGCTTTACTTATATCTTTATATGTACCCTTTTTGGGGCTAGTTTTTACAAAGGAGGTGCTGCCAAAATTTTAAAGTAAATAAAGTTGGACTTTAAAGAATTTGTATTTGAGGTTTCAAAAGTTTTAACAATATTATTATCACTTACTAGTTTTGATGGTTTAGATTGCTGGGTTTTTGGCTTACTTGACTTACGTTATGCCTGGAGACATTACGTAGTTTAAGGGCCGTCACGTGCTAAATTTTGGGTCGTGATAAAGTTGGTATCAGAGCGCTAGGTTTTATCTTTTGGAGTATAGGATGACTTTGGTATGATGGAGTAGGCAGCTTAAGCAGAGTAACGTAGTGTGTGTATGTCCGCGGCATACTTACGACACGGTATTCCGCCTAAGTGACCTAAGTACTAATTGCTTGAAATTCCTTCCTTGATGATACATATCCTTGTGATTCGATTTCGTGTTCTTATCGAATCCTTTTTCCATTTATAGCCTTTTGCTGCTGATGACTATGAGGGCTCAGAGTGATGCAGCGAGAGC
Organism: Agapanthus africanus; assembly: GCA_030015575.1. Lineage (NCBI taxonomy): Eukaryota > Viridiplantae > Streptophyta > Magnoliopsida > Asparagales > Amaryllidaceae > Agapanthus > Agapanthus africanus. The sequence continues at coordinate 297,002,590 of JASDDO010000029.1, forward strand.
CGAGGTCAGAGTTGACTCGTTTGGGGCGAGGACTGACCAGGATGGTATGCTCGTTGCACAGGAGCAGATTGATCCACCTTCGATAGATCGTATCGCTAGACTTGAGGCAGATATGCAGGATTTGCGCCAGATGATGAGGTCGTTGGTTGAGGCCAGTCGAGCGCAGCTACAGGAGGTTACCACCCCTGTTACCCAGTTATTCCTTGCGATCATCACACAGCATTGTGTTACGTATACAACACCAGTGGACGCAACCCTATTCGATGAGGAGCATCTTTCTGAGACTTTGGGAGTCCGAGGACAGAGGAGGGCTCGTGCAGGTGTACCAGCCCAGAGACAAAGGTTCAGCCGCCGTGACAGATTTCGTGCACGTCGCGGGAGTAGCAGAGGCTTAGGACGAGGACAGTTGTTTAGCTTTCATCCCCAGGAGGGTCAGTAGTTTTTATCTGGATGTTACCGGTGCGGGAGTTTTGGTCATCGGGTTCGAGGTTGTACTGAGCCACGCGAGTGCGAGGTCGTTGTACCGCAGAGAGTTCGTGGTCATGGAGGATTCGTTCTGAGTGTACAGGATGATAGAGGAGGATTGCCAGTTGCAGGTAGAGGGTAGACACGAGCATTTGCTTCTACTCATCGGGACGCGCGGGCGTCCAATGCAGAGTTTTCAGGTATTCTATTCGTATGTTCTTTTGTTGCACTTGTTAGTTTAATTCGGGATCTATGCACTCGTTTGTTCTACACACTTTATGCCGTGGTTGGGCCGAGAGTCGTGTATGCTAGATCAGCCGTTTGTTGTGTTAACTCCTGTTAGCGATCCTTTGGTTGCGCAACACGTGTTTCAATCGTGTGCCATTTGGTTAGGAGATTGAGATTCGTCCGTCGATTTAATCCTTCTAGAGATGTTGGACCTTGACGTTCTCCTAGGCATGGACTGGTTAGGTACGTGATATGTGTCTATGGACTGCCGTGAGAAGACAGTCAGGGTTTGTCTTCCCGGCGAGTTTGTTCTTGTTGTGCATGGGGACAGTGGTGCTGTTAGTTATATGTATGCCCTAGAGGCCATTACTATACATAGGATGCATATTGTAGTGGATGGTTGGACATATATAGGGAGGAGTTTCTTGCTCGACATGATAGTATGCTATCTGGTTGCCCTTTACCTTAACGTGTACATTGATTGTCTCTCTGTTACATGTTGGTAAAGCCCTTAGGATGCGTACTTGACTACCTGGACTATGATGCGGATCATACTAGTGGGGACATGGTAGTCCATAAGTACATCCTTCAAGGTCCCTAGTCGTGGGTGTATCGAGACGGGACATCGATATACCAGAGTAGACTAGCGTATACCTTCTCGACCCATACAGATGGGCGATGGATGATCCCATATCCATTGGTGTTTGACATCAGAGATGATATACGGGTGCTCAGTGGAGACTGGGTACACTGGACGGACTCGCCGAGAACTCCCAGATGGTATTATACCTTACGTCAGATGGCAGTTCTCTGGTGACACTGGTACAAAGTAGTCTGTTGACCCGAGATCGTCATAGAGTCTTGTGTGGTTCCCACTGTGCTTTGATTTCCACCTTACCACGTCCAAGAGGGCGTGCAAAATGGTGGTTTTTGGGTACAGTCCCGAATCACATGGAGGCAATGAGCGATAGGAGGGGATTCGTCTCTCCCGGTATAGGGAGTTGATGTTGCACTGTGTTTGATTGGCTATAACCGGAAATCCCTGGCCAGGGTTGCTGAGATTTACTGGTAAGTGTTATCAGTAGTTTCTCGAACTGTTATAGACCTCATATCGACACGACTTATCGAGCTATTGGGGTCTGACGTTTACCACCCCTAGGCGAGATATGCGACATATCAGACGACGAGACCGGACTGTACGGTAAGTGTTACTGGTTGGATTCACAGGAGTGTGAGCGGGCTTGCTCGTCGATCTTCTGATCGCTCAATACCCGGGTGGCCGTTACGTTTAGCAGACCGCTTGCGGCTTGTGGGTGTTTGATATGATCATCACCTGCTGCCGGCGTATTGACGAGTCTTTAGAGTCCTACACAGAGGTTTCCTGGCTCAAGCGAAATGAAATAGGAGCGCATATGAGATATGTGCGGGACCGAGAATAATGCGTGTATGTGATATCATATTCTATTCTCGCGATGAATGTATCGATTGGTTGTATGTGATATAACCTAGTTATCGAATCAAGGATTGATTCGATAAGCCGATACATTGGATATTAGTCGGTTATATGCGATATGACCGGATCGTTAAATCAAGTGTTGATTTAATGATTTAATGTATAATTATATATTTGATATATTACTTTGCATTAACTAGTATTGGTTCACTTTAAATGAATTTTCTCACTTGATGTGCACATTGTATATGTGATATATTTTTTGTGCACTTGTTTGTATCATGTTTGATGATACATGCATACTTAGTTAAGTGTATGATTAAACCATGGTTGTGTAATGGTTAGGGTTTTGATTTACTTATTCATTTATTTTGTTTATTTATTTTTGCAAAATAAATGAATGGAGGCTTTCTTTGTTTGATGATACATGCATCCTTTTTTTTTTGTTTTCATGCTTAACCCTAACCATTCCACTTAACCCTAGTTCATTCTCTACACTTGACCATGGTTGCTATATGATAAGTATTGATATTATTTTCTATTTTAAAAAATAACATATGATATTATCTTCTTCTTCTTCTTCAAGAAGAAAAAGCTTGTAACCATCAATGGTGATTTGATGAAAAGAGTGAGAAATCCAATTCTAAAGTGAACCCACTTCCTATTTCTTCATCCTCTACCTCTTGCCAAGTAGTATAGGGTGTTTTCTTCACAAGTTTCATGACTTGGTGAAGTGGGAGCTTGATCTAGTGATGCCTCGACGTAGATCATCTTCGGCATCGTAGTCGATGACCTAGCCCGTCCATTTCTACGATGAAGACGACGCTAGAGCCCGGGATTTGATTTGTACAGCAAGAAGACTTCATCATGGAGCTATGGAGGTGGAGAACCGGATCTACAAAGGTTGTATTTCCGTTCCCTTAGTTAAGTTGTTAACTAGTTGCATGTTTCGCCTAAAATCTAGTTAACGATCCGTATTAGGGTTTCTCGGCACTTGTAATTTTTGAAATTGGCATGGTTGATGCCTTGTGAGACCTCATTAGCGTGCCTAGAAACCCTACAGGTGCTGCCTCTCACAGCTTGAATTCAGCCTTTTTCGCTAGTTTGCTTTTGAGGAGAAGATGTCGAGGATTCTTGGCTTTCATTCGTGATACCGGAGCCACAGTGGATTCATTGGACCGGGTTCCTATTGTGCGAGAGTTTTTCGACGTTGTCCCTGATGAGCTGGCGGAGCTTAGGGAACTTAAGGATCTGCTGCAGGGTTTCTAGATAGGGGGACTTGTGTGTTCGAGTGTTTCGCTTTGGGAAGCTCCTACTCTGTTCGTCAAGAGAAGGACGACAGTTTGAGATTGTGTATTGATTGATCGTCAATTAAACCGAGTTATGGTGCGGAAAGGTATCCTTTACCTCGCATTGACGATTTGTTCGATCTGTTGCTCCACGGCAGCGCCCCGGCCGTCTATCCGAGGCCAAAATGCGGAATCAAAATTTTCTTATCTTGGAAACTGGCGCTACCGCGGACAATTACCCGGATCGAAACCATTAACCTAATGCTAGCTAACTAGATATGGGGTTAGAGATATACCGAGTGATCCGAGTCCTCCGGTCTTCTCTTCATCGTCCCGATCTCCCGCGGAAAGTGTAGTCTTCTTATCGTCGCCTCCTCGCCGGAAAGGGCACCACATCGCCTGCGTCTTTTACGGGCTCCCGCCTCGATACCGAGGCAACTCGGACATGAAGCCGGCAACTCGACATGCCCAAGAAGTGCTGTAGAATGTGGTGTAGGATCATAGTCTCTATGGGGTGGTGAAGTTGCCTTGGAGGGGAAAAGAAATCATGAACTTTGGAGAGGGTTTTTGGTGGCAAGAAAAATGAGATCAATGATAAATTTCCAACACCAAAATCAAATGAACCATTCTCCCTCTCTCTCCTCTAAAGTGGCCGGCCATATACAAGTAGGAATTGGTGGGAGGAAAACAACAAAGGGAGGTGAGTGTAGGATCAAATGAATGGTGACCACATCCAAGGTCAAAGAAACAACAACCATGCTTGTTACTATTCAACCCATACCCTCACTTTATCACAATAAAAAGCAAGTCAATGTGCAAGATATGAAAGGTGTCATAATCAATCATTATGCAAGAAAACCCCTCCACAAAAGTAATTTGCAAAACTGCAAATTACCCCCTCCATCGGAAAAGTCCGGCCGGGAAAGAACAAAGGAAAACCGGCCGGAACGGAATGCAAACTGGCAACTCCAGAAAACTGGTCCCGTAATAAATTACAGGAAAACCCCGACACTGTGCATACACACCCGCATCTGTATTCCGACCGGATACAAATGCAAAGAGACAAAATCTACACTGTACTAAACTAGTACCGGCTTAAACCAAAGCCGGCTAGTAAAATCCGTTCGATCCTGATCCGTGCAATACCGCACGTATCTGATCGAACCCTGCCATATAACTATACGGCCATTAGTACAAAACTGTCCGATCCTGATCCGTGCAATACCGCACGTATCTGATCGGACCCTGCCATATCTCCATACGGCCTCTACAGCGTTTCGCCCGAAAGCTGAGTAACTGGAAGTGTGGTGGACTCTAAAGACTCGTCAATACTATGGCTGTGGATTTAACCACTGGCACGTCAGAGGTATAAGCCAATACGTGACGGGCCACCAGCTATTGACCAAAAGGGACGTCGATGAGGAAGCTCACCCCGACACCCAACTGAGCCTGTCAGTGACAATATCCGTACAGTCCGGTCCGTTCGTCTATGAGTATCGCATGGCGGGCCTAGGGGGTTGGTAAAAGTCAGACCCCCAAAAGCGGTACAAGTCGTGTCGGAGTGTAGCCCAGAACGCCCTGAGATACTACTGGAATACCTACCAGTAAATCTCCTGCCTCGGCCGAGGGCTTTGCGTAATGGCTCTCCTAGACACAGCGCGACCTCACCCCCAATACCGGGAGAGACGAACCCCTGAAGATCCGCTCACTGCCTCCATGTGGCTCGGGACTGTACCCAACTAAAACCTGTTTGCACGACTCCTTTGAGCCGTGGTAGGGTAGTAATCAAAGCACAGTGGGAACTCACACGAGACAAATGACGATCCTCAGGTCGATGAACTAACCTGTACACATGTCACCAGGGAACTGCTATCTGACGTCAGGTATAAGACCAACTGGCAGGTTCCCGGCGAGTCCTGTCCGGTGTACTCATAACCCAATGAGCACCTGTATACATCTTAGGTGAACCAACTGACACCAGTGGCTTGTGAGACCGGCCACCGCCCCTCGTCGGGGTCTCGACTGTATACACTAGTCTACTAATGGAGTATCGATGCCCAGTCTCGAAACTCCCACGACTAGGGACCTTTTAAGGATGTGCTTATAGACCCCAGCTCCCACGTATATGATCGCCATCATACTGCTGGTCGTCAAGCAAGAATCCTAGGGGCTCTATCAACGTGTAATAGCGACATGTCAGGTCACCTAAAGCAGTACACGATGATAAAGATAAACCAGATAGCATACTATCATCTCGAGTAAGACTGTCCCACCGGGATAGGTCCTCCCTCAATCATTGCAATCACGTGCCTGTGATCCAATAATTGACTCTGAGGGCACTATCTCCAACAATCTCCCACTTGCACTCAAGGCTAATTATTGCGATGTCGCATACTCACAGCCCGTGTGATACCGAACACCCAACTCCTCTACTAGTCAGTCTCACAAAGTTCGTTTGCGAAACTATTGCGTTCGAGGAATAGCCTCAGTGAGTGGATCCGCTATGATGTTTCTTTCTATGTCTCTCTATGTCTCAAGTTCGCGGAGAAAGCCATCTCCCGAAATGAGCAATACCTGTCTTGGAATGTCTGGATGTCTGATGGGACCTAGTTCATAAATGAACTCCAAATCCAAACTTCTTAGACTGTATCATCAACTGAACTTAATCAGTATCCTGCGCCATGCCTCCCTCAGTATTGCCTTGGACCACCTGTCCAAAATACTGTCCCTCGTCAGAGGGAGAACTATAACTCTGACAACCTCCTTGTCGTCCATGTCACCTTGGAAGCCTGGAGTGATAACCGTCTCCCAAAGGAGGCAGCCGTTATCATATCCCTAGAACATTCACTTATGTTCTAAAACTGCTTCCGACTGTTCCTCCAGGATTGGATCAATATCAACTTATTGCATCTAGTGCAAGAACAACATCTGGTGTGGTACTTGACATCTCATGATTGACTCAATTGCTTAAGCAAGTGACCTGTCAATCATGCACATCCTCTCCCCTTTAGTCTGTAAGACACCTTTAGAGAGGGTGACTCCATCACCTGCAGCTACACTACCGTGCCAGGAGTCGTCCATTCTAAATACTCTTAGAATGCTGTCAAAGTACCCTGATTGGGAAACCACCCAAATCTAGATCTAAGACCATAGATCTAGTAACCAGTATGTCTGATATAATGTCCAAGTCCAATGTGGAGAAAACACTGTGTGACGACCAAAGTATAACCGATCGTAGTATACGAATATCACTTCCTACTACCTTCTCAACAGATCCATCCCCTATTCTGATGACGTCAAACCCATGACTGTCACATCAGAAACAGATGATCTAACTCCGCTATATCTGCTTTAGTCTATAAATAGACATAAGCATGAAGTCCACCAATGCTTCCGCTGCTCCCACTGACTACGACAACCCTCTGCCAGAGTCATATAGACGTGCACTTCTAAAGCTAGTTTAGAACGACGCTATACTCATCCTCCTGCCGGGTCTCGCAGCCTGGAACAACAACAATGGCAAGTGTGGGTAAACAAGAACTTCCCTGTCACCGTCCTTGAGGCTACCGGAGTACCTCTCGGGTGCCTGAAGTTACCCACCTTATCTGCGGAGTGGCCAATGGAATGTCAAATCAGATTGAATCTTCAGGTTCCTTATTAAATCTTCAGTAATCGTTTGCGGTTCTGGAATCACTTCCAGTTCTACCATACTCCCACTGCTGTTTTTTGAAAAAATCCATTTTTAATAAAACTGTGGCGAGTCTAGAACAATATTTCTATTGATCTGCCAGATGGTAGAAAGTCAACCCTCGTCATAGCCTGGGTCAACCCACAAACAGCCATTACAGAAACGTGCCTTGAGTTATCCGGAGTCTGGTTTTAAGCATAAGCCGGACAACTCCCCGTACCTTAACATCGTTAAGATATGAACTGTTCTATATCCAATATAGAACCAGAGGCACTGATTTAATTGAACCAGATTCAAATCATGCAGCTGTCTCCAGTGCATGTCAACTAAATGAAAGGAGGCCGATCAGCGTTACCCAACTTAGGAATGCTTCCAATTATGAGTAACCTGAAAGAGAAGCAAGTTCTCATTACTATCAGCTGAATACCATACACAAGTATCTACATCTTCGATCACCTTGAAGAATCCCGATACTTGCTACACCTGGTTCTCTACTCTATTCAAATACCTATAACTCCTCAAAAACTTAGACTCTGTGTTTCTACGAAACACATGTCTAAGAACTAGAGAAGTTAAAAGTAAACAGAATATAGTATAAGGACCAACCCCTCTGTCCTAATGGACACTGGACAACATACAATACTCTGTATAAGTCCGCTGAGTCTAACAACTCTTTCACTGTGTGTCGTAGGTTGAAAACTGTACTTATGGTTAAGAAGAATTACACCGCTGTTTAATGCTCCTTACCTAACCATCCACTGACATAGGTAAATGTCATCGACATAATATCAAAAGGTATATCTCACTCTATGAAAATAGACGTACAGATATATCAATTTGAAATTGGTGCACAACAGCGGATATTCAAAACCAAATATTTGCCGACCGGCAAACAGCCCAGGTGATCTCCTCAAATATCACCGATTACAACGAATCCCGATATAATGAGGATGATCGCCCAATTCCCAATAACTTACTCCCACTCATCATCTGTAAAACCATACAGATGTGAGAATCATACCTGGCAAATACATACCCTGGAGTAAGTGTCTAATCGGAAAATCAGTTTTCTATTAACAGTACACAGTGAAAATGAAACATCGAAATGTCTCGTTGGGGTATCCTGGTATTCTTAGTAATGCCTCTTCCATTATCCAGATTCACAACTGTAACCGTATAATTCTTTGCCACCTTTCCAAATCCCTTTATATGTCTTTAGTCATTACCTTCTGTACACCCCCTTAGGCCAAATGGTTTTCTTCCTTCCCTACCGTTCGGCACCAGCCTATGGTTTGGAAGAAGACTATCCAAAAAGCATAAAGGGTGTACTGTCCCAATCCTAGGAACACTCGCAATGCGAGAGAAGGTGAAGATAAAAGACACCTGAATGAACCTTATTCCTCTTTCTCCTGAACCAGAATCCATCCCCGAACTGGAACAAGTTCCTTTCGAGTTCGTATATAACCATACGATGGAGTATCCAATAAAATGGGATCTTCGTAGTGATACGGAGTGTCCTGGAGAAATACAAAGGTGATTTAGGGTTGGCGAAGAAATACTTGGTTTGGTCGTGAATAGCAGTCGCAACTTACTTTGCCCTCTTACTAATCCCTTGCTTTGTCTTAACTTAATACCTTCTGTACACCGTTTAGGCTAACTGGTTTTCTTCATTCCCTACCGGTCGGCTCCAGCCTATGGTTTGGAAGAAGACTATCCAATTTGCGTAATAGGTGTACTACTCCTAAACCAAGGAGTACTCGCAACCTGAGAGAAGGTGAAAAGAAAAGACAACTGAATAGTCCTATCCGTTTTCTCCAGAACCAGAAACCATCCTCGAAGTCCTTCGAGTTCGTATCTAACCATACGATGGTTTTGTCCAATGGAAGTGGACGTTCATAGTAATACGGGGTGTCCTGGAGAAAAGGGTAAAAGTAGGAGTGGCAATGAGGTCTGCAACTCTGACAATCCAAAAAGCCAGTGTTAAGAAGGTTCGGTCAACTTGGTCACTGAGTCAAAGTCCAGGGTCGGGTCAATGGTCGCTGCCAAAGAGAGAGAGAAAAGAAACACTCAGCGTGCACTCTAACCTAGATCAGAATGGTTATCACTTTATCTAATCTGGAAACCTTCCACTGTACCTCAAATTCTCCTCCAAACCTGAAAGAAGAATTAGTCGGGATCACCCGAGGAGTAAACTAACTCATCAGTGGGAATCGGGATCCAACTATCACCGCATGATAACGTGACGGAATCCACTCACGTCACCACACTCCAGAAGGTATGCGCCTATCTGGCAAGTTTCAGTACTTTTGAAACTCCCGATGTGGATTTATGCCCCATGCTCTTATGACCTTGACTAAGGCCAACAAATCATAAGTCACATGTCAAGTTCTACCCGTCATTGTCCAGGTTGATTTGAACCCACCCGCACAAGCCCTTGACTATGGCCAACAAGGCTATACGACTGTCCCAAACCAACGCATCTATCTATGCAGCATATGAATACCCAACAGCTACCAAACACTGTGCCTTGACTAAGGCCAACAAACACAGCTTGAATACTATTGACTACCCATATGAAACGACGGAGGGCTACGAATGGTTTCTGGCGAAAACCTTTAACGTAATGAACTTGATATCGTCGAAGGAACGGATAGCTTTTAAAAATATAGTGACGAAAACCGTTGCTAAAGAGGTCACTCCCGGTGAAGGGATCTCGGCTCTTTCCCCGTAGAATGGGGTGCAGGATATTCCAAATGAATACCACGGTGCAAAGCAAAAGTAATCGGCTATAGTGAAGTTAATGCCCTGACGCAAACTTTTTGTCCAAGGGGTCACTCCCGGTGAAGGGATCTCGGCCCTTGCCTCGTCGACTGAGGAGCAGGATATTCTAGATGAATACCGCGATGCAAAACAAAAGTGAACGTCCTTGCAATAACAGCTTTTTGAAAAGTGTTCCAACAACATCAGATTAGGTTTGTTTTTAACTTGCATTGATCCAAATCAATGCAGTCCCATCAATTGATCACACCAAAGAGAACGAAAATATACTGATGTACGTATATGCCATCCGCATTCGCCACTGGGTCCCGTCATTACCCGTTAGGTTAGCTTACTAACGACAGAGCGGGGACTGGACCAGCGCGGATGCAAAACATATACAACATCTACTAATATATATACCAATATATTATATTCGCTCAAGGCGTGAATAGAATGCAACATCACAAAGAATGAACCGCATCACAGAACAATACAGATATCTGGAAGCCCCGGGTTTCACAGAGCCGCTGCTGAAACCCGACGTTCCCCTGGTCGTGTGGATAGCCTGTGCAATGAAATCCTAGACCCCTACGGGCGCGGCAAGTCACCCGCCAAAACCTGAAGCGAGGCAGCCCCCTTCAGTACCGTGAATGGACCACCCAGCACTTCACGGAATCCGGTAACTTGGGCACCCCTCCTGGGTCAACCTGTATCCCCTACGAGTGCGGCGAATAGCCCGCCAATCCTGGACTGAAGCCCCCTCCGTCTCAATGCCCTGAGATGCGGGCCCGTTGCCCTCCAGAACCCGGCTATCCGTGCACCCCACCGCGGGGCAACCCTAGTACAGAAAGTAAAATATACATACACCGGATACATCGACCGCAACCAGGTCGTGCCCCAAAAGAATAATACAAACAGGCAGTGACGGCAGTCCACATGTCGGACGCTCGCCCCGCAATATCAAATGTACATAATACAACAAAACTGTACTAGCATTGCATCCAGGCTATCCCCCACGACCGATCCGCAACATCACAGCATAAACATAGAACATCAACGTGAAAGTCACGTTCGCAAATCCGTCTAACCGGACTATAGCAGTTAGACCGGATTTACCGATCGAGTGACATTCACGGTCGCAGATATAATGTAAATACTGTGTAATAATGTGTTTAAAATATCCGATCGATCAAATAATTAACAAGCGAGCCCCAAAAGAAAACTGTAGCACTCACAGAAATAACTGGCCCAATTTTAATATCCCAAAAGCCCTATTTTCAGCCCATAAGACAACTGAAGAAAAATGACCAAGTGGGCCCACCATAGTGCGGCGGAAGAGCGGCATAAATGGAGGTATTGCCGCGCTTCCGCGCTCCAAGTAAGGGTTCACTTTGTCGTTTTTTTTCAGAGTTCTTAGAACTCCCTGCACATCTTTCTGAGACCACCTGAAAAATTTTTAGACACCAAAAAATTTCAACAGAAACTGATGTGAACTAAAATACGGTTTTTGAGATTTTGGTCGATCGGATAAGTAAAACGCATTAGAACAAGCTAGGCTAGGTTAATGGCGTGTCTCTGATACCATGTTGCTCCACGGCAGCGCCCCGGCCGTCTATCCGAGGCCAAAATGCGGAATCAAAATTTTCTTATCTTGGAAACTGGCGCTACCGCGGACAATTACCCGGATCGAAACCATTAACCTAATGCTAGCTAACTAGATATGGGGTTAGAGATATACCGAGTGATCCGAGTCCTCCGGTCTTCTCTTCATCGTCCCGATCTCCCGCGGAAAGTGTAGTCTTCTTATCGTCGCCTCCTCGCCGGAAAGGGCACCACATCGCCTGCGTCTTTTACGGGCTCCCGCCTCGATACCGAGGCAACTCGGACATGAAGCCGGCAACTCGACATGCCCAAGAAGTGCTGTAGAATGTGGTGTAGGATCATAGTCTCTATGGGGTGGTGAAGTTGCCTTGGAGGGGAAAAGAAATCATGAACTTTGGAGAGGGTTTTTGGTGGCAAGAAAAATGAGATCAATGATAAATTTCCAACACCAAAATCAAATGAACCATTCTCCCTCTCTCTCCTCTAAAGTGGCCGGCCATATACAAGTAGGAATTGGTGGGAGGAAAACAACAAAGGGAGGTGAGTGTAGGATCAAATGAATGGTGACCACATCCAAGGTCAAAGAAACAACAACCATGCTTGTTACTATTCAACCCATACCCTCACTTTATCACAATAAAAAGCAAGTCAATGTGCAAGATATGAAAGGTGTCATAATCAATCATTATGCAAGAAAACCCCTCCACAAAAGTAATTTGCAAAACTGCAAATTACCCCCTCCATCGGAAAAGTCCGGCCGGGAAAGAACAAAGGAAAACCGGCCGGAACGGAATGCAAACTGGCAACTCCAGAAAACTGGTCCCGTAATAAATTACAGGAAAACCCCGACACTGTGCATACACACCCGCATCTGTATTCCGACCGGATACAAATGCAAAGAGACAAAATCTACACTGTACTAAACTAGTACCGGCTTAAACCAAAGCCGGCTAGTAAAATCCGTTCGATCCTGATCCGTGCAATACCGCACGTATCTGATCGAACCCTGCCATATAACTATACGGCCATTAGTACAAAACTGTCCGATCCTGATCCGTGCAATACCGCACGTATCTGATCGGACCCTGCCATATCTCCATACGGCCTCTACAGCGTTTCGCCCGAAAGCTGAGTAACTGGAAGTGTGGTGGACTCTAAAGACTCGTCAATACTATGGCTGTGGATTTAACCACTGGCACGTCAGAGGTATAAGCCAATACGTGACGGGCCACCAGCTATTGACCAAAAGGGACGTCGATGAGGAAGCTCACCCCGACACCCAACTGAGCCTGTCAGTGACAATATCCGTACAGTCCGGTCCGTTCGTCTATGAGTATCGCATGGCGGGCCTAGGGGGTTGGTAAAAGTCAGACCCCCAAAAGCGGTACAAGTCGTGTCGGAGTGTAGCCCAGAACGCCCTGAGATACTACTGGAATACCTACCAGTAAATCTCCTGCCTCGGCCGAGGGCTTTGCGTAATGGCTCTCCTAGACACAGCGCGACCTCACCCCCAATACCGGGAAAGACGAACCCCTGAAGATCCGCTCACTGCCTCCATGTGGCTCGGGACTGTACCCAACTAAAACCTGTTTGCACGACTCCTTTGAGCCGTGGTAGGGTAGTAATCAAAGCACAGTGGGAACTCACACGAGACAAATGACGATCCTCAGGTCGATGAACTAACCTGTACACATGTCACCAGGGAACTGCTATCTGACGTCAGGTATAAGACCAACTGGCAGGTTCCCGGCGAGTCCTGTCCGGTGTACTCATAACCTAATGAGCACCTGTATACATCTTAGGTGAACCAACTGACACCAGTGGCTTGTGAGACCGGCCACCGCCCCTCGTCGGGGTCTCGACTGTATACACTATTCTACTAATGGAGTATCGATGCCCAGTCTCGAAACTCCCACGACTAGGGACCTTTTAAGGATGTGCTTATAGACCCCAGCTCCCACGTATATGATCGCCATCATACTGCTGGTCGTCAAGCAAGAATCCTAGGGGCTCTATCAACGTGTAATAGCGACATGTCAGGTCACCTAAAGCAGTACACGATGATAAAGATAAACCAGATAGCATACTATCATCTCGAGTAAGACTGTCCCACCGGGATAGGTCCTCCCTCAATCATTGCAATCACGTGCCTGTGATCCAATAATTGACTCTGAGGGCACTATCTCCAACACGATCAGCTCCACGGTGCGAGACATTTTTCTAAGTTTGCTTTGGGATCAGGTCATCATTGTTGCGGGGTCGGAGTGATGACATTCCGAAAACTGCTTTTGAGCGCGCTACGGGCTTTATGAATTTTTAGTGGTGTCGTTGGACTCACTAATGCCCTAGCAGCATTCGTGGATACGATTAACCAGATTTCTTCAGGCCGTTCCTCGACCAGTTTATTGTCGTGTTATTGATGACATTCTAGTCTATTCCAAGAGTCGTGAGGAACATGAGTAGCACTTGAGGATTTGCTTTGCAGACATTGGGAGAGCGCCAGCTGTTTGCTAGATTCTTGGAGTGTTCCTTCAGGCTTGATTATGTTGAACTCCTTGGTCATGTGGTTACGGGAGACGGTTTTCGTATGGACCCGAGGGAGATCGAGGCCGTACAGCTTGGCCCAGACTTGCATCAGGGACAGAGGTCCGCAGATTTTTTGGGCTTAGCCGGTATTTACCGCCGTTTCATGCAGGATTGCTTGTGTTTCACTGCACCGTTGGCCGTACTGACAAGGAAGAGGTTCCTTTTCTTTAGACCGTGGCATGCGAGCCGAGTTTTCAGCAGTTGAAGACTCGGATGACGATTGCACCAGATCTATCCTTGTTTCTGGATTGGGCGACTTTGTTGCTTACTGTGATGTTTCGTGAGTGGGGCTCGATTGTGTACTGATGTAGCATGATAGAGTTATCGCTTTGTTTCCCGACAGTTGGAGGAAGTACAAGCAGGATTTATCCCACTCATGATCTGGAGATGGTCGCGGTGGTTTTGCGCTGGAGATTTAGGGACACTACTTGTACGGAGAGTCGTGTCAGATTTTCACGCACCACCAGAGCTTTGTGTATATCTTCCTGCAACGGGTTTTGATTGTTGAGACAACGCTGTTGGATGAAGCTTGTGAAGGATTGTGATTGGGAGACCCTTCATTTCCCGTGGCAAGACGATGGTGGTAGCTGATGCTTGAGTCGTAGGCCCGGGGGTAGTTTGTTCCAGTTGTGCGCAGTTTAGAGACAGTCTTCTGCAGATTTACAGTTCTTGTTCGACAGATGAGTATAGTTTAAGTCCGCCTCTACTGAGGGGACAACTTGCTCATGTCCACGCCCGTCCACTTTTACTTAATCGTTTTGTGAGGCACAGCCCGTCGATACTCATTGTCTGAGCTTCTTAAGCATGTTCGGTTGGGTAAAGATTCGGAATTCTTGATTTGTGACCAGGGTGTGCTATATTAGGGACTCGATGGCGTGTACCGATACTAATGGGTAAAGACGCGAGGTCCTAGAGCAGGCACATCAGTCAGCTTTCTGTGTTCATCCAAGTGCCACTGAGATGTGACGTAACTTTAGAGTTGGTTACTGGTGGGCAGGGATGATGAGTGAAGTTTCAGATTTCGTTTCGAGGTGTCTGGCTTGTCGGCGAGCTAAGGTTGAGCATTTGAGGCTGGCTGGAGAGTTGCAACCTTTAACTGTTCCGGAGTGGGAATGGGAGCAGATCTCCATAATTTTCGTTTTGGTTTCTACCCAGGTCTGATCGAGGGTATGACTCCATTTGGGGGAATTGTTGTCCGGTTATGCTCAGTTTGCTCATTGTTTCTCGGTAAGTTTATGCATTTGCACGGAGTTCCTTCATGTGTTGTATTCAATAGGGGCATCCAGATTGCTAGCCGCCTTTGGCATAAGCTTCAGGAAGCCTTGGGCACTGTTGAGATTTAGCTCCGCTTTTCCATCTGTAGGCCGATGGTCAGACAGAGCGGACTATACAGACTTTGGAGGATATGCTTGTGCGTACGTACTAATTGTTGTTGGCTGTTGGGATCGTCACTTGCCATTGATAGGGTTCTCCTTCGATAACTGTTATCAGGACACATTTCAATTGGCAACTTTCTGGCCTTGTGTGGTAGGTTGTGTCGATCATCAATTTGTTTTACTGACTCCGCGAGAGTAGGATTTTTGGACCCCAGCTATTCGAGAGGCTTCGGAGAAGATCTAGTTGATTAAGGTCAGGATGAGAGCAGCCCAGTGCAGACAGAAGTCTTATGCCGACCGTGGTGGTCGCAGACTTGAGTTCACAGTGGGAGATCATGTATTCCTACGGATTTTTCCGATGAAATGGCGTGTTGAGTTTTGGGAAGCTTAGTCCCAGATTGTAGGTCCTTATTAGATCCTTGAAGCGAGTTAGTACCGTTGCCTATAATTTGGCACTTCCGCCCAGATTTTAGAGTATTCACCTAGTATTCCTTGTGTCGATACTTTGCAAATACCTTCATGACCCTTCTTACATGATTTAGCATTAGACCATTTAACTTGGACGCGATCTTTTCTTTCACCGGCAGTCGATAGTGTTAGTGGATCGGCAGGTGGAGAAACTTTAGTCATGGGTCTTGCCATCTGTGGAGGTTTTCCTTGGCGTAGCCGTATAGTGAGGAGATCACTTGGGAGGCTGCGAGCGAGATTAAGAGTTTTTCACTCATTCTCCATGAGGGTATGCATAGTAGGAATTTTAATTCGGGGACGAATTTTTTTAAAGGGGGAGATTGTAACGCCTTAGTTTTCGATTAGTGTTAATTTGACGATAATCCGGGTTTTTGGTAAAAAGTTTACCCATTTGGGTTCCTCACAATTTATAATATTTAATTAATATTTTATTATTATTTGTTATGTCTTGCACGCACATGTGCACGTTAATTTGAGGGTTTGTTTGTGCTAAGCCAGTTTTGTGACCATGACAACTTAACCTAATCCTAATCCTTGCTTTGCTTTAATCCTAAACTTTTAGATATTTGTGAGAGATATTTTCCTTGAGTTTTGTTTGGAAGAGAGGTGGCATAGTGACTCATTTGTGAAGCATGGCTTTCATTAATGAAGAGTTAATGTAAGGGTGCACTCACCTCACTCTTTTTCATCCTCACCCCTCTCTTTCCTTATCCTCTCACTCTCTCTCTTTTTCTTTATCTCTCATTATTTTTCATACTCCTCAACTCTTAACTGAATACTTGCTCATTCATCATAAAAACCTTCACCAAACCTTGCTAAAACTTCATCAAAACTCACAAAAATCACATCTTAAGCCTTGTTTTGCCTCTTGGATGCCTTGGAGCTTGGAAAGCTAGAATCTTTGAGCTTGGGGGAGTAGGTAATGATCTCTTTCTGCTAAGTTAGCATTTTTAATGTTGCGTAGCTTGCTAGTTTCAGTTTAGAACGCGTAAAGTTTCATTTCGGGTAAATATCGTATTTTTAGCGCAGTTTGGTGTCTCGGATGATTTGCTATCAAATCAGGTGTTTGTTGGAAAAGTTCTCATCACAGTGACCTAGTGTAGTGACCGAGAAGCAACCCTCAAAATACGAGCCCATTACCTCAAGATCAGGCCGCAATTTTATTGCTTCTGGCCGCAATTTGCGGCCAGACTGGGGAGTCTGGGTTTCAGTTTTGGTGTCGGGGTCTCTAGGGTTGTGTGTGGTCTTGTAGTATGTGCAACTTTTACAAATTGTTTGTGTATCAAACTCTGGGATCACTTTTCTTGTTACTAGTGTTTCGATTACGCGCGTTATGTTATCCGATATGGTTCGTGTCTTTGTGTATCTGTTGTTCTTGGTTTAGTTTCGTAGTGGCGCTACGCGCGTTAGCCATTAGACGAACACTTGAGAGTATGTTTGGAGTTGATGCGTCGGTCAAACGTAGTTTGTACGTGTTATTGGTCGATTGCTAATATATACACTTGCTTTGTTGTTATTTGATTTTAGGGTCACAGGCGGGGACATCAGACGCTGCGAAGAAGAGAAAGCGAGTGGTTGGCTTTACTTAGCCCCAAGATCATCTGTGAGTAGATTTAACATCTACAGGGGAATTGCCCGCATGGTATTATGCGTCTGGGCTAGAGATGATATGATATTGTCGCATGTTTATATTGCACATATAGAGATTGTGCATAAAACTTCATTGCATATTATTACTTGTTGTGTTTGGAGTTGTACCCTTTGGACACTGCACTATTATTGACGGCTCATGTTGCACCAGCATTGATTGCATGCCACTCACACTGTCAATAATTGCCATGACACGCACAACACACATACATATATGATACTGTATTGGTTAGGGACATTGAGATATTGATTCATATTCCATTGTCCATATGACATATAGCATACCTGTATACATACATGCTTACACATATGCCTTGACATGCCTACATGCTAGTTACCCATATACCTATATGGTATTGTACCATTAGAGATAGGTATATACACATATGAGACACAGCTACATGTATATCTTGTATACATACTTACATATACACTTACCTAGCTTGATATAGCTATACATATACTTAGAGGTATCACATCATTATGGATAGGTAGAAACACATATATCGCTATACCGACATGGTTATGCATACCTGACTATAGCTATATGTTCACCTTTATTTGATATTGTATGGACTTTAGAGAAATTGGGAACCACATGATATATTTAATAACTTGTTGCAGTTAAATAGCGGTTTTCCTTTATATGCTCATATTACTGTTCATGTTGCATATATTATATTTCATGGATTTCGCATTGATATATGGATTTCACATGATGTTTTCTGGATTTGAGGACCATGGTAGTTTCATGAAATTATGCATTATTTGAAAAAAACCAGTTTCTCTTGAAATGACATTTCAGCGTCCACCATGAGATTTCTCGGTTCTGATATATTCCCCATGCGAGGAGTGGTGTGGGCCGTGTGCGGGTACATGGTGGAGCCCGGAGGTACCCCAGGGCAAAAAAGGTATGTCGATGGATTAGCCGATGAGCCTGGCAGGGGAATCATACCTACCGGTGACTGTATTGGACTCGGCGGTGATCGTGGAGATATCGACCCCAGTCATGTACGTATGGATACGGGGAATTCGAGTGCCGACAGTTGGGGAACTCGGGTTCCGATGAACGTATGATACGCACATATCAGGGGCAGTTGTGGTGACGATGCCCGATAGATGAGTATTTATGTGTCGATGCTAGACATTAGTTTTCATGATATTTTACCTCTAAGTATATATAGTAGTGGTATGGAACGCTGTTATATATGCATGTATATATATATCAGTGGTATGGGACACTGTTACATATATATATATATATATATATTTATAATATATATCATCATAATGATCTGTGCAAGTATTCTTATTCATTTATATGAGGGCCGAACTGAGGGCCGAACTGAGGGCCGATCTAAGGGCCGATATGAGAGCCGATCTAAGGGCCGATTTGAGAAATTTGGGATTTGGATTGTCTTGATGGCCACTGGTCCTGCCACGATGAGGATTCCGTGAGGATGACATATTTTATCCCATATTCCGCATTTATTTTATATGCATTGTTTCATGTATTAGTAGTACCTGATAGAGTACTTTTCATGACTATTGCATATACATATTGTCATATTATTGCTTCATGTATTAGTAGTACTTGACAGAGTACCTTTCATGACTGTTGCATATACATATTGTCATATTATTGCTTCATGTATTAGTTGTACCTGATAGAGTACTTTTCATGACTGTTGCATATACATATTATCATATTATTGCTTCATATATTAGTAGTACCTGATAGAGTACCTTTCATGACTGTTGCATATACATATTGTCATATTATTGCTTCATGTATTAGTTGTACCTAATAAAGTACTTTTCATGACTGTTGCGTATACATATTGCCATATTATTGCTTCATGTATTAGTTGTACCTGATAGAGTACTTTTCATGACTGTTGCATACATATGGCCATTTATTGCTATTAGCTTGCATGTGATAGATTCGCGCTGTACGTACATACTTGTGATTACTGCATATGTTATTTACTATTCACGAGTTGGCAACTCACTCCCGTTGTGCCACAGTGTTTTGCAAGTAGTCCCTCAGGGCAGTCGTTGGCAGGGCTTTTCATCTATTGTTTCATCTTTTGCTGCGGATACCGCTACGGCTGACTGTGTGCAGTTTTGCTATAAATGGGTTTTGCGGTTATTCGATATTGCTCATTGTATATTTGTTATATCCTGTACTCTCCATCTACCATTATCATGTATTGACCTAGAGACGAGTTGTGAGGACGATATTGTATATTATTTTGTGACTTAGAGTTTTTCATGCTGTTCACTTTATATCGTCTTTTTCTTCGCTACGACGTCGTATATCTGTTGTGGTGGTTTTTTTCCGCCATTATTGTATATTATTTAATTTTCCGTATTAGGATAGACCCAAGGAGAGGAGCACAAGTAACCGGGTTCTAGAGTCCAGTGGGAGACCATCTCGAGGAGTCGAGTCCGGGTCTCCTAACTCTAGAATTGGTAGGGTTGCTTGCTGCTCTCGTAGGGGTCTAGGTGTTAGTTATATGTATGCCCTAGAGGCCATTACTATACATAGGATGTATATTGTAGTGGATGCTTGGACATATATAGGGAGGACTTTCTTGCTCGACATGATAGTATGCTATCTGGTTGCTCTTTACCTTAACATGTACACTGATTGTCTCTCTGTTACATGTTGGTAAAGCCCTTAGGATGTGTACTTGAGTACCTGGACTATGATGCGGATCATACTAGTGGGGACATGGTAGTCCATAAGTACATCCTTCAAGGTCCCTAATCGTGGGTGTATCGAGACAGGGCATCGATATACCAGAGTAGACTAGCGTATATCTTCTCGACCCATACAGATGAGCGATGGATGATCCCATATCCATTGGTGTTTGACATCAGAGATGATATACGGGTGCTCAGTGGAGACTGGGTACACTGGACGGACTCGCCGAGAACTCCCATATGGTATTATACCTTACGTCAGATGGCAGTTCTCTGGTGACACTGGTAAGAGTAGTCTGTTGACCCGAGATCGTTATAGAGTCTTGTATGATTCCCACTGTGCTTTGATTTCCACCTTACCATGTCCAAGAGGGCATGCAAAACGGTGGTTTTTGGGTACAGTCCCGAATCACATGGAGGCAATGAGCGATAGGAGGGGATTCGTCTCTCCCGGTATAGGGAGTTGATGTTGCACTATGCTCGACTGGCCATAACAGGAAATCCCTGGCCAGGATTGCAGTGATATACTGGTAAGAGTTATCAGTAGTTTCACGATTGTTATGGACCTCATATCGACACGACTTATCGAGTTATTGGGGTCTGACGTTTACCACCCCTAGGCGAGATATGCGACATATCAGACGACGAGACCGGACTGTACGGTAAGTGTTACTGGTTGGATTCACAGGAGTGTGATCGGGCTTGCTCGTCGATCTTCTGATCGCTCAATACCCGGGTGGCCGTTACGTTTAGTAGACCGCTTGCGGCTTGTGGGTGTTTGATATGATCATCACCTGCTGCCGGCGTATTGACGTGTCTTTAGAGTCCTGCACAGAGGTTTCCTGGCTCAAGCGAAACGAAATAGGAGCGCATATGAGATATGTGCGGAACCGAGAATAATGCGTGTATGTGATACCGTATTCTATTCTCGTGATGAATGTATCGAATGGTTGTATGCGATATATCCTAGTTATCGAATCGAGGATTGATTCGATAAGTCGATACATTGGATATTAGTCGGTCATATACGATATGACCGGATCGTTAAATCAAGTGTTGATTTAATGATTTAATGTATAATTATATTTGATATATCCCTTTACATTAACTAATATTGGTTCACTTAAGATATTTTTCTCACTTGTTTGTACACAAGTTGTATATGTGATATACTTTTGTGCACAAGATTGTATCATGTTTGATGATACATGCAAACTTGGGTGTGTATGATTAAACCATGGTTATGTTAATGGTTAGGGTTTTGATTTACTTATTTAGTTATTCTTTTTATTTATTTTTGGGCAAAATAAATCATGGTGGCTTTCTTTGTTTGCTACTTGAAGCTTTGAATAGTCTTGCTAGTTTGTCTTTTGCCTTAACCCTAACCATTCAACTTAACCATAGTTTATTCTCTACACATAACTATGGTTGCAATTATGATAAGTATCATATTATTTCCTATTTCAAAAAGACTTATCATAATTTTCTTCTTCTTCTTCTTCTTCTTCAACAAAAGAAGAAAACTTGCAACCATTAATGGCAATATGAGAAAAAGAGTGAGAAATCCAATTCTTAAGTGAACCCACTTCCTATTTCTTCATCCTCTACCACTTGCCAAGTAGTATAGGGTGTTTTCTTCATAAGTTTCTTGACTTGGTGAAGTTGGAGCTTGATCTTATGTTGCCTCGACGTAGATCATCTTCGGCATCGAAGTCGACGACCTAGCCCGATCAATTCTTCGATGAAACCACCGCGAGAGTCCGGGATCCTATTGCTACAGCGGAGGGACGTCAAAGCGGAGCTATGGAGGTGGAGAACCGGATCTATAAAGGTTGTAGTCACTTCCCTTTTAGTTAAAGTTGTTAACTTGCATTGCATCGCCTATAAACTCTAGTTAACGATCCGTATTAGGGTTTCTCGGCACCGGAATTTTTGAATTTGGCATGGTTGATGCCTTGTGAGACCTCATTAGCTTGCCTAGGAACCCTACACTAGGGATGTGGGTTTGGCTACTCATCGCGACCGTGGAATCCGTATTTTATACTGGCTTAATTTAAAACACGGAATTCCTACTATATCCAATATTTCATATGTTATCTTCTGCTGCTGATATTTTGTGATGTGATCACTTTTTATGCGTGAGACAAATGCTTTATTATTGTATATATGATATATAATAAACATTGCTTATGTTTTGCACCCGCGCTAGTCCCGCCCCGCTATGCCGTTAGTTAAGTAATCTAACGGTGCATAACGGGACACTGTGGCGAATGCGGATGGCATAAGCGTACATTGTATTTTCGTTTCTTCTGTGATGCTTAGGAAGCATAAATGATGGGAATTCATTAATGCGATTAATGAAAAGAAAAAAAACTAAAAGATATTGTAGAATTAAATTTTCAAAAAGGGTAGCTCTAGTTTTTTGCTTTGCATAGTGGTATTCCTTGTAGAATATCCAACACCTTATTCGATAAGGAAAGAGCCGGGATCCCATCACCAGGAGTGACCTCTTTAGTGAAACTAGCAGATGCTGCAATCCACTCGGTTTTGTCTTTTGATTTCTTCTTTTAGTTCTTGCTTTGAATAGAGGTATTTATGAAATATCCTGCACTTTATTCGATAAGGAAAGAGCCGAGTGTTAGTTGTATATATGGCTTAGAGGCCATTATTGTACATATGATGTATATTAAAGTGGATGCTTGGATATATATAGAGATGACTTTCTTGCTCGATATGATAGTATGCTATCTGGTTTCACTTTATCTTAACATGTTGACTTGTATTGGTTTACTGTCTTGCTCTCACATGTTGATAAAGCCCTTAGGATATATACTTGACTACTAGGACTATGATGCAGATCATACTAATGGGGCCAGGGTAGTCCAAGAGTACATCCTATAACTGTTCCTAGTCGAGGGTGTATCGAGACAGGGCATCGATACACCAGAGTAGACAAGAGTATACGCATCTTGACCCATATGATGGGCAATGGATGATCCCATATCCATCGGTATTTGACATCAAAGATGGTGTACGGGTGCTCAGTGGAGACTGGGTACACTGAACGGACTCGCCGAGAACTCCTAGATGGTATTATACCTATCGTCAGAGAGCAGTTCTCCGGTGACACTGGTACAGGTTAGTCTGTAGACCCGAGATCGTCATAGAGTCTTGTGTGATTCCCACTGTGCTTTGATTTCCACCTTACCACGTCCAAGAGGGCGTGCAAAACGGTGGCTTTTGGGTACAGTCCTGAATCACATGGAGGCAATGAGGGATAGGAAGGGTTTCGTCTCTCCCAGTATTGGGAGTTGATATTGCGCTATGTTCGATTGGCTATAACTGGAAGTCCCTGGCTAGGGATGATATGGAGTGCTACTGGTAAGAGTTATCAGTAGTTTCTCGATCCGTTATGAGCCTCACATTGACATGACTTATCAGTTACTGGGGTCTGACATTTACCACCCCTAGACTAGATATGCGACATATGAGACGAAGAGACCGGACTGTACGGTAGTGTTACTGATTGGCTCGACGGAAGTTTTGACAGCTTCGCTGGTTTTCTTCTGATCGCTCAATACCCGGGTGGCCGTTACGTTTAGCTGACCGCTTGCGGCTTGTGGGTGTTTGATATGATCATCACCCACTGCCGGCGTATTGACGAGTCTTAGAGTCCCACACACGAGTTTCCTAGCTCAGGCAAAACGATGTGGTGTGCATTTGAGATATGCGCGGGACCCGATTGAATGCGAGTATGTGATACCGTATGTTAATCGGGCGTTTTTCTATTGGTCGGGCCGTGTGTGATATGACCGGTTTATTAAATCAAGTGTTGATTTAACATTTGACTTTTAGTTTAATTCTTTATTTAAACCCTTTTCTTTGAAGAAGATGCATGCATGCATGTATACACATGTTGATGTGCATGGACACATACATACATACATACATACATGGATGTGTATCATGGTTGATGATACACTATATGGTGGCAATGCAAGACTCACATGGTTATATTTATATATATGTTTATTTATATAGAGTTAAAGAAAAGATTATTCACTCATGGTTAAAGTTTATCATCTTTGATTTTTTGACCATTCTTGACCTAACTTTTAACCTTGGGTTAATTCTCTTTTGCCTTTTAACTCAATGATAAATATCTAAGATATTTATTAACCATGGTTTGAGGAGAGAAGGATTTAATATGATTATTTCATTCTCATCTCATTAGTTTTATTATTGATCACAAAAGCTTTTGTGCTTGTGCTTTGCCATCATCTTCTTCTTCCTCTCTCTCTTGATATTTCATTTGAGTGAGTTAGTTAAGAAGAAAGGGTTTTGATTAGAGAATACAAACCACCTCATCATTCTACACACATCTAGCCCATTTGTGTAGGGTGTTTTCTACACTTCTTCTATGGATCAAGTAAAGAAAGGAGCTTTGGGTAAACGGACTTCGGGTGGATCATCGTGGACTTAGAAGGTTGCTAGCGATCTGTTCCAAACTCTCAAAGGTCCAAGGAGTCAACAAGGAAGATCGACAAAGGTTGTAATCTCAACACTTAGTGATAGAATCTTCTTTGTATGTGATACAAGTTGATGTTACCCTAGAAATTCTAGTTAAAGATTCATGGTTTGTTTGCTTTGCACCTTTCTAAATTTTAAAATGGCATGAGTGATGCTACCAAACCCTAGACTAGGTGCAAGAGAAACTCAACACCGAGATCCCTTCACCGGGAGTTTCCTCTTTAGCAAAACTAGTAAAAAGCCTAAAAAACACTCTTTTTCAAAAATCACTTGTTTCTACAACGATATCAAGTTCATTACGCAAAAGGTTTTCTTAAAAACTTGTCATAACCCTCTGTCATTTTAGGAAGTAGAGTACTTAGTATTCGTGCTGCGTTTGTTGACCATAGTTAAGGCGCAGTGTACTGTAGCTAAGCGATGTCTTCCTACATAGCATATGATGCGATTAATTAGGACAGTCATGTGACTTTGTTGACCATAGTTAAGGGTCATGTGTGTGGGTCTAATTAATAAAGAAATGACGGGTAGAACATGACCAGTGCTTATGATTTGTTGAGCATAGTTAAGGTCATAAGTTACTAGGGGCAAAAGAATATCAGGAATTTCAAGTGTTGAAATTTGCAATGAGATTGCATACCTTCTATGAGATAGTTGGATCCCGATACCCACTATGAGTAAAAGTTACTCCTGAGAGAGTTTTTACACATCACAATTAGCCAATCAAGTAGGTGACTAGAAAGGTGTTAACGGGGTTACACCCCTGGGAAAACGAGGTTTATTTTAATTAGGTTCGTGCGAAAGCACGGGAAACCTCCCTCAAAGTACCAACACTGGCCTGATCGAAAGATTAGCGAACTTTAAGGTGTAATTAATCCCGATCAGTCTTACCTTTTAGGGTTTGAAGGAAGATTTGATAAAAACAGTGGGAGCCATCCTGATTAGATAAGATAATAAACCAATTTAATCTTGCAAGAGCATACGATAAGTTTCTTCTTCTCTCTCTCTTAATGTAGCGACCATGTTAGTCCTTAATCAAGATAATAATATGGATATATTGACTGAACCCGCTTGTTATGCTGAGCAGGGGAACGTTGGTTCCGCTCCAACTTATAATTGTTATAAGTCCGAGCAGGAAATAGGAAAATATCCGGATTTCCACGCCGCCCAAACGAAGAATGAGCATGTTGATGCATCTTCTTCGGGTGTGTTAGTCACCCAGAACCGTTTCTCAGTACACTCTATGTTCTGGGTATTAGATACCGGATCGGGATCCCATATATGTAATATGTTGCATGGGCTAAGAAAAGGTAGAGAACTGGGAATAGGTGATTATTCCGTACTAGTAGGGAATGGTGCAAATGTTGCAGCCAAAGCAGTTGGCGAATATCACCTTGTATTACCAAATGGTAATACATTGATTATGAACGAATGCTATTACATACCGACCCTGGTATGCAATCTTATTTCAGTTTCTTTATTAAGTAAAGAAGGATATAATTTTGTAGTATAGGATAATGTTATGAACATCTTCCTGAATCAAAAGTTGATTGGATCAGGCTCGTTAAATAATGACATATACATTTTAAATCAAACCATAGTTCTTAACGTACAAAACACACACAAGAGGAAGAGTTCAGAAATAAATGAATCCTTCTTGTGGTATTGTAGACTAGGTCATATCAATGCGACACGACTAGCTAAGTTACATAAGGATGGATATTTGAAACTGTTCAAATTTTCATCTTATGAAACTTGCCATTCATTTCTCAAAGGAAAGATGACCAAAACTCCGTTTACAGGACACAGAGAAAGAGTTACGGATTTCTTGGGACTGATACATAGTGATGTATGCGGTCCCATATCTACACATGCCAGAAATAGTTCCTCATACTTTATTACATTCACTGACAATCTCTCAAGATACGGACATGTGTTCCTATTGAAACATAAGTCTGAAGCTTTTGACAAATTCAAAGAATATAAGCATGAAGTCGAGAACCAGACATGTAAAAGTATTAAAATCCTACGATCTGATCGGGAGGAGAATACTTGAGCACGGAATTCCGTGACTATCTAAAAAAGAATGAGATTCTCTCTCAGCTTACTCCTCCATATACACCATAGCACAACGGTGTATTGGAGCGGAGGAATCGCATCCTATTAGATATGGTGCGCTCTATGATGAGCACTGCTGAGTTACCTATTTTCTTTTGGGGTTATGCGCTGGAGACGACTGCATACCTATTGAATAGAGTTCCAACCAGATCGGTGCTTACCACTCCATATGAGATATGGAATAGGAAGAGACCATCTCTTAAACGAGTTAAGATATGGGGTTGTCCGGCCTATGTTAAAATGCAAAATCTGGACGAGTTCGAGGCAAGATCAGCTTTATATAAGTTTGTGGGATATCCAAAGGATTCCTATAGATATATTTTCTACCACACTGAAGAACAAAAGGTGTTTGTTGCTCAACACGCCACATTTTTAGAAAAGGAATTTCTTATAAAAGAAATTAGTGGAGAAGCGGTAGAGCTGGAAGAAATTCCAGCGGCACAAACTACAATTGATGATTAATTGAAACCAGAGGATTCAGTAGTTCCCAACGAACCTCAGCCTCTCCGCCGATCTTGTAGGGTTCTTCATCCACCTGAGAGATACTACGGTTTTCTCGTAGATGGTGGGAGCGAGGATTGCATCATGGAAGATGATGACTCGACTAGTTTCGAGCAGGCCATCACGAGTAGGGACTCTGTGAAATAGCTGGATGCAATGCGATCTGAGATAGAATCCATGTACACTAACAAAGTATGGACTTTGGAAATTTCTCCTGAAGGGGTAAAACCCATTGGGAGCAAATGGAAGTTTAAGAAGAAACTTGGTGTAGATGGAAAAGTTGAGACTTTCAAAGCTAGACTAGTTGTAAAAGGTTTTCGTCAACGACCTGGTGTGGACTATGATGAAACCTTTTTTCCAGTGGCTATGCTTAAGTCCATCCGGATCCTACTTTCCATTGCTACATATCATGGCTATGAAATGTGTCAAATGGATGTTAAGACCGCCTTTCTAAATAGTGATTTAGAAGTGTGCGTGTATATGACTCAGCCAGAGGGCTTCGTGGACAGTGGGAGCAGCGGAAAGGTGTACAAGCTGCTTAAATCCATCTACGGGTTAAAGCATGCATCGCGGAGTTGGAACATCTGTTTTGATGCGGTAGTCAAAGAGTTTGACTTCATCAAAAATGTAGATGAACCTTGTATATACAAGAAGGTGGCAGAGAGTAAGGTTGTCTTCCTCGTATTGTACGTGGATGACATACTCTTGATAGGAAATGATATTCCTATGCTGCACTCGGTCAAGCTCTTCTTATCACAAAGATTCTCAATGAAAAATCTAGGTGATGCCTCCTACATCTTGGGGATTAAGATCTATAGAGATAGATCTAAACGGATACTGGGATTGTCCCAATCCAGATACATTGACACCATACTAAAGTGGTTTAGTATTGAAGAATCCAAGCGTGGGAATTTACCCACGATTACAGGATTCACTCTCTCCAAAAAGATGTCTCCCAAGACAGATTTGGAGAGAGCTTGCATGCAAGGGATACCCTATGCTTCGGCGGTAGGCTCTATCATGTATGCGATGTTATGTACCAGACCCGATGTAGCATATTCACTAAGTGTAATGAGTAGGTATCAAGCACATCCAGGAGAGAGTCACTGGACAGCTGTGAAGAACATTCTCAAGTACTTGAGAAGGACTAAAGAGATGTTCTTGGTGTATGGTAATGGTGAACTCCAAGTGGAGTCCTTTACCGATTCGAGGTTCCAGAGTGATAAGGACGACTCTAAGTCGTTCTCGGGATTTGTCTTTACCCTAAATGGAGGGGCAGTTTGTTGGATGAGTTCCAAGCACGAAACCGTGGCAAATTTGACGATGGAGGCTAAATACATCGCTGCCAACGATACTGCCAAAGAGGCTGTCTAGATGAAGAAGTTCATAACTGAACTTGGAGTGATTCCGTCAATTGAGCATCTAATACCTTTGTATTGCGATAACAATGGAGCAGTGGCCTTGGCCAAGGAACGCAGGTCCCATCAGCGATCCAGGCATATTCTGAGGCGGTATCACTTGATCCGGAAGATAGTTGATTGCCGGGAGATCGAGATCGGGAGAGTTGACACGAAGGACAACACAACGTATTCACTCACAAAGGCTATACCTCAGATACAATTTCAGAGACTCTTCGGGATGATGGGTATGATACTACAACAACTGGCCTTAGTGCAAGTGGGAGATTGTTAGTTATATGTATGCCCTAGAGGCCATTATTGTACATGTGATGTATATTATAGTGGATGTTTGGATATATATAGAGAGGACTTTCTTGCTCGACATGATAGTGTGCTATCTAGTTGCTCTTTGTCTTAATATGTTGACTTGTATAAATGATGTTTTCTTGCTCTCACATGTTGATAAAGACCTTAGGATTTGTACTTGACTACCAGGACTATGATGGAGATCATACTAGTGGGGCCAAAGGTAGTCCACAAGTACACCCTATAATTGTTCCTAGTCGAGACAGGGCATCAATATTCCATAGTAGATTAGCGTATACGCATCTTGACCCATATGATGGGCGATGGATGATCCCACATCTATTGGTGTTTGACATCAAAGATGGTATACGGGTGCTCAGTGGAGACTGGGTATACTGAACGGACTCGCTGAGAACTCCTAGTTGGTATTATACATATCGTCAGATAGCAGTTCTCTGGTGACACTGATACAGGTTAGTCTGTAGACCCGAGATCGTCATAGAGTCTTGTGTGATTCCCACTGTGCTTTGATTTCCACCTTACCACGTTCAAGAGAATGTGCAAAACGGTGGCTTTTAGGTACAGTCCCGAATCATATAGAGGCAATGAGCGATAGGAGGGGATTCGTCTCTCCCGGTATTGGGGGTTGATGTTGCGCTGTGCTCGATTGGCCATAACGATAAGTCCCTAGCCAGGGCTGCTATGAAGATTTACTGATAAGTGTTATCAGTAGTTTCTCGACCCGTTATGAGCCTTACATCGGCATGACTTATCGGTTACTGGGGTCTGATGTTGACCATTCCTAGTCTAGATATGCGACATATCAGACGAAAAGACCGGACTGTACGGTAGTGTTACTGATTGGCTTTACAGGAGTTAGAACAGGCTTGCTTGTTGATCTTCTGATCGCTCAATACCCGGGTAGCCGTTACGTCCAGTTAGTACCGCTGCCGTCTTGTGAGTGCCTGATATGATCATCACCTACTGCCGGCGTATTGACGAGTCTTTAGAGTCCAATACAGAGGTTTCACTAGCTCGGGCAAAACGAAATAGGAGCACATATGTGATATGTGCGGGACCGAGATTAATACGAGTATGTGATACCGTATTCTATTCTCGCGATATATGGTATCGATCGGTTATATGAGATATAGCCGGGTTATCAAATCAAATGTTGATTTGATAAGTCGATACAGTATCGGTCGGTTATATGAAATATAGCCGGGATATCGAATCAAGTGTTGATTCGATAAGTTGATACAAATAATATTAGTCGGTCATATGAGATATAGCCGGATTATTAAATCAAGTGTTGATTTAATAATTTAATGTATATTTATATATATGATATATTAATTTATATTAACTAATATTAGCGCACTTAAGCATTTTTTTCCTCATATGTGCACACTTAATATATATGTGATATATATTAATTGTGTTTTCTTTATGTGTCATGGTTGATGATACATGCAACATGGGTGTATGTGACTTACACCATGATAATGATAATGAAGGGTTTATTTATTTAGAGTAAATCAATTATTAGTTGGAAATTGGTCACATGGCATGAAGCTTGTAGAAGCTTGGAGACCCATTGACTTAGTCCACTAGTTTTGTCTTACACTAGATATTTATTAACCCAACCATTATCTAAACCCATGGTTAAGTCTCTACATGAGTTATATGCGATATTTCTCACCCATGGTTGCTATACACTCTCTCATCTATTTTTGCTTCATCTTCATCTTCACTTGAGAGAGCTCTCTAGGTTTATTAGAGGTGAGGAAAATTAGTGAGAAAATCAATTCTAAAGTGAGCAAAAATCCTACTTCATCATCCTTTACTAGATTAGCAATTTAGTTTAGGGTGTTAGCTTCACTAATCCCACATTAGTGAAGAGGTAGCTTGGGTTAGTGTCTTCTCGACGTAGATCATATTCGGCCTCGAAGACTTCGTGCAAGCTCGTTGCTTTCTTCTTGTGGAGCCACTCAAGAGTCCGCAAGATCACTAATTGTAGCGAAGGGACTACTACACAGAGCTATTGAAGTGAATGACTGGTCTACAAAGGTTGTATTCCTAGTTCACTTAGTTGTAAAGTTGTTTACACATTGTATTGTCTAAATCACCAGTTAAGATTCTAAGGTTAGGATTGTTTAGCATGGCAAATTTTTGAAAATGGCATGGACGATTCCTCCCAAACCCTTGCTGTCGTGCCAAGCAATCCTACACCTACGATGAGATCATGTTCATCACGTTAAAGGTTTTCTTAAAAACTAGCCGTAGCCCTCTGTTATTTCAGGAAGTAGAGTACTTAGTATTCGTGTTGCGTTTGTTGACCATAGTTAAGGCGTAGTGTACGGTAACTAAGTGATATCTTCCTACTTGCATATGATGCGATTGGTTAGGACTGTCATATGTCTTTGTTGATCTTAGTTAAGGGTCGTGCGGGTGGGTCTAAAACAGTCACGAAATGAAGGGTTGAACTTGACTAGCAACTTGTGATTTGTTGACCATAGTTAAGGTCATAAGCCGTTAGGGGTAAAAACCGATATCCGGAGTTTCAAGTTTTGAAACTTGCAATGAGATTGCATACCTTATATGGTGTGGGGTGACTTGTTGACCTTGTCAAGGTTACCATTCCGTGATAATTTGGGTCTCGATTCCCACTGCGAGTAATAGTTACTCTCGGGAGATTTTCTATAAATGATCCCATCTAGTTCTCCTTTTAGGGTCTGAAGGAGAATTTGACAAAACAATGGGAGACCAGATTAGATAATTTAATTAACCAATCTAATCTAGAATAGAGTGCACGCTGAGTGTTTCTTTTCTCTCTTTCTGGCAGCGACCCATAAGTGACCTTATACTAAAACTCGTAAACCATGTTAACCGAACCTTTTTACAATCAACGGCATTGGAATGTCATGATTACCCTATTTCACGACATAGTCGAATACGTCCTTACCCCTCCCATTTCTCCTTTTGCTTCCTATAGAACACTATGTATCCGATACAGATATCCATATTGCATTGAAGGCCATCTCGTATAGTTACATACGAACTTAGAGAAATTTTTTCGATCGAGAATGGCTGCTAGTTCTGAAGAAAGTGAATTGTATATGATACAATTCATTTATCTTTCCTCTCCACCTTATCTCAAGTTTGAGAACCTTTCAAATAAGGAGAATATACCAGTTATG
This sequence comes from Agapanthus africanus, assembly GCA_030015575.1. Lineage (NCBI taxonomy): Eukaryota > Viridiplantae > Streptophyta > Magnoliopsida > Asparagales > Amaryllidaceae > Agapanthus > Agapanthus africanus. The sequence goes on from JASDDO010000029.1 coordinate 297,034,916, forward strand.
CTTATTGGCTAGCCTTCTTCCAAACCTTAGACTGATACTGAAAGGTAGGATAAGAAGAAAACCAACTAGTATAAGTCCGGTATACAGAAGGTAAGATGGAGAGACATCAAAAGGGGTCGAAGTGAACGGAAAGGAAAATGCAACTAATGTTAAAGAGGCATTATTAGCCACCCCTCGAAACGTTTTGATATTTCATGTATTCTATATGATTGTAATCGAAAACTATTTTCCAATTAACTCTGACTCCTAGGTATATAGACCGGACTGATATTCCACATCTGTAAGTTATTACAGATGCTGATAAGGAATAGAGTATTGGAAAAGGTGATTTAATTCTCAATGTCGGATATCAGAGCAATTGTTGCTTTTGGGGAAGTCACCTTATTTTGCATATCAGCAAACTTTTGGTTTTGAATAACTGTTGTAATGCTCCGATTTTTAAAATTGATATTTTCATCTTTTTATTTGGTAAAGTGGGATATAAATTTTGAAAACATGTCATGAACATTTACCTTTATCATTTGATGATTGGGTAAGGCACATTGAATAACAGGATAAAATATTCTTACCTAAAATACAGTTTTCAAATTACAACACACATTGTATGAGTTAGAGAACTCATAGGACTTATACATAATGATGTATGTTGTCCGGTATCCACCTGGACAAAGGGGTCGGTACTCATACTTTGTTCTGTTTTCCTATGGGTTCTCTGGTTTTAGACAAACATTCTTGTTGAAATGCAAAGTCTAAATATTTTGAGAAGTTTATAGGATATAAGAATAAAGTAGAGAATTAAATGTCGGAAGTATCAAGATTCTTCGAAGTGTTCAACGATGTGGATACTCATGCTAGTTATTCCATTAACGAGAATTTGAATCTCTCTCAAATTACTCATCTGAGAGTTCTCTCATTGATGAGTAATGTTGAGTGACCTTTTTCATTAAGGAATATGCACTGGAAACTGTTGCATACTACTTGAATATGGTATATTGTAATTAGTGCATGCTATTCTATATGTGATATAGAACATATCTTAAGGTTGTGTTAGTGATATATGCCATAGAGGCCATTATTGTATAGTACTGGATTGTATATTATATTTTGGAAGCTTGGGATATACACAAATATAATAACAGTCTTGCTCAATATGATAGTATGCTATTTGGTTTAATTCTATCTTAACATGTGTATTTGTTTCTTTTAACGTATCGCTAATACATGTTGATACAGCCCTTAGGATCTTTGCTTGACTACCAACGTTATGATGGCAGTCACACTAGTGGGAGCTGGCTAGTCTATAAGCACATCCTTAAACTTGTCCCTGTTAGTTATGTATATGCCCTAGAGGCCATTGTTGTACATATGATGTATATTATAATGGATGCTTGGATATATATAGAGATGACTTTCTTGCTCGTCATGATAGTATGCTATTTGGTTTCACTTTATCTTAACATATTGACTTGTATTGGTTTACTGTTTTACTCTCACATGTTGATAAAGCCCTTAGGATCTGTACTCGACTAATGGGACTATGATGAGATCATACTAGTGGGGCCGCGGTAGTCGATGAGTACATCTTATAACTGTTCCTAGTCGAGGGTATATCGAGACAGTGCATCGATACACCAGAGTAGACTAGCGTATACGCATCTTGACCCATATGATGGGTGATGGATGATCCCATATCCATCGGTGTTTGACATCAGAGATGGTGTACGGGTGCTCAGTGGAGACTGGGTACACTGGACGGACTCGCCGAGAACTCCCAGATGGTGATATACCACACGTCAGATGGCAGTTCTCCGGTGACACTGGTACAGGGTAGTCTGTAGACCCGAGATCGTCATAGAGTCTTATGTGATTCCCACCGTGCTTTGATTTCCACCTTACCACGTCCAAGAGGGCGTGCAAAACGGTGGCTTTTGGGTGCAGTTCCGAATCACATGGAGGCAATGAGCGATAGGAGGGGATTCGTCTCTCCCGGTATAGGGAGTTGATGTTGTGCTGTGTTCGATTGGCTATAACTGGAAGTCCCTGGACAGGGCTGATATAGAGATTTACTGGTAAGTGTTACTAGTAGTTTCTCGACCCGTTATGAGCCACACATCGACACGACTTATCGGTTACTGGGGTCTGACGTTTACCACCCCTAGACTTGATATGCGACATATCAGACGAACAGACCGGACTGTACGGGAGTGTTACTGATTGGATTCACAGGAGAACGCACAGGCTAGCTTGTTGATCTTCTGATCGCTCAATACCTGGGTGGCTGTTACGTTTAGCTGACCGCTTGCAGCTTGTGGGTGTTTGAAATGATCATCACCTGCTACCGGTGTATTGACGATTCTTTAGAGTCCTACACAGAGGTTTCTTGGCTCAGGCGAAACGGAGTAGAGGCACATATGTGATATGTGCAGGACCGAGAATAATGCGATATGAGATACCGTATTATATTCTCGCGATATTTATGATATGAACCGGGACATCGGATCAAGTGTTGATTCGATGAATCGGTACATGATATATTAGTCGGTAATATTCGATATAGCCGGATCATCGAATCAAGTGTTGATTCGATGATTTAATGTATAATAATATATATGATATATTGTATTACATTATCTAATATTGGCTCGCTTTATTATTTCATTTTCTCACTGGATGATACATTGATATATATGCGATATATGTTAATTGTATTATTTTCTTTTGTTGCAAATATATAATATATATGTGATATATATTATTGTGACATGATATGATTAATAGTTAAACATGTTTAAGGATGATTAATTGAGGTTAGGGTTTGATTAGGGTTAGATGCTTCATGCACCTTCTAGAAGCATTTTCTTTTGTCATTGTTAAGATATTTTTGGATGACACATTTTTAACCCAACCAAACCCTAACTCTAGTTTATTCTCTACACAATCTTATCCACTCATCCTTAACCATGGTTTATATATCAATCATATACATTTCTTTCTATTCATCACAAAAGGATTTATCATTATCTTTTCCATTATCATCTTCTTCTCTCTTGAAGAAGCTCACTTGAAATTCTTTATGTGATGAATAAATATGAGAAAATGATTTAAAAAGAAAGCATAAATACTACTCTCTCATCCTCATCTCATCTAGCCCATAAGATTAGTGTGTTCATCTCTTTAGAGTGAGAAAGCTTGAGTCTTTGCAACTTCGACGTAGATCATCGGAGATTTGGAACACTTCAAGCTAGCATGGATCGTTCGAGTCGTGGAGCCTCTCATGAGTCCGGGAGATCGTGGATCGCGGCAAAGGGACTTCTACTCGGAGCTTGTGAAGCGAAGGAGCGGACTACAAAGGTTGTAATCCCTCACACTTAGATAAAAGTTATCATCTTGCATGTTTAACCCTAATAATCTAGCAAAGATCCCGGCTTTGGGGTGTTCAGCACGTCTAAATTTTTATCCGGGTATGTTTGATGCCTTATGAACCTTTACAAGAGTGCCTAGGAACCCTACAGTGGTATCAGAGCCTAGCTAGAGCATTAGGCGATGTGTTTACGAAGTTAAAACTCCGATCGAACCCGAACCGACGGAAAAAGCCCCCTCTCTGGAAATTTTTCAAAATTTGGGATTTTTCTGAATTAAAAATATGTTAAAAAATCAGCAGGGAATTCTAAGAATTACCATAAAACCCGAGCCCCCAATTCGACCAAACGGCGGTGGAACCGCGGCGCAAGCATGCTTGCACGTCGGTTCCGCGGCGGAATGATGGATTCATGACACGTGGCTTTTATGGTAATATCCGTAGGTGCTTGTTGATGCTTCTGGATATTTTTAAAACTGTTTCAAGTGTTGAAAATCCTGGGGTTTGTTTTGTAATAGTAGGTTCGATCGGAATATTTAAATTCGTATTTCTTTCCGGATATTTAGAAACTGTTAAACTATTTGAACGGATATCATTAACTCACTGTTTCCCGGTACGGCAAACTTTCAAGTGTTGAAATTTTTTCGGGTTTAAATCTTTCGGAAAAATTGTACAAGTTAAGCGGTGGACCCTCTAGAAGACAACAAACCTTAACTCGATTATGTGACCGTCTTGAACTGCCTTTTGAACCTTCGAGTTTGGGGCAGTACGGCGTGCCACATGTGAGGCGTTGGCTTGACCCTTCTACGGCTGGATCACCGGTACTGTGACATATTCTGGGATTATTTGAACTCCGCTCAAGTGTTGAGAACTTTAGGAAATTTTGGGTATTTGATTATCTGTTCGAAAAGTTTAATACTGTCTATTTATCTAGAATGTGATACAATATGTGGAATTCATAGAGTTAGGCATGAAATGCGAAGTATGTGATATTTTGGATTTACGATGTCTAAAGTGATTGTGGATTCCAAATGTTGTAGTTTTACACTTTCTTTTCTGTGACCGTAAGTGTAATATGTGATATCGCCGGTTTCGTTGCTATATGTCAACGACAATTGGGATGCGCATATTTACTTACGTTGATGATATGTGATATTATGTGTTGCTGTGATATGTTATATTGGATCGTCGCGTTCAGAATAGCCGGGGGTTTTATGTGAGATGAGGGTTTTTATTTTCATTCATGTAAAATTCATTTGTAATGTAATATTCTTTTATTTGGGGCACTTCCAGGTTGCGGTTGCTGTCACCAGTGTATATTATTTTCTTTTCCGCATTAGGTAGACCCAAGGTGGGGAGCACAAGTAACCGGGTTCTAGGGTCCAGTGGGAGGCCATCTCGAGGAGTCAAGACCGGGTCTCCTAACCCTAGAATTGGCAGTGTTACTTGCCGCTCTCGTAGGGGTCTTGGGATGTGGGTTTGGCTATTCGTCGCGACCGTGGAATCCATGTTTTATACAGGCTCGTATTGAAAACACGGACGTCCTAGTATATCCAATATTTCATATATGTTCTTCTGCTGCAATGTTCTGTGATGAGATCATATTACTGCCTGAGACGAATGCTTATACTATATATATATATGCTGATATATAAATATTACTGCTTTCGTTTCTTCTGTGATGCTTGGGAAGCATAAGCTGATGGGATATTTATTAATGAGATTAATAAAAAGAAAAGAAACCTAAAGATGTTGTAGAATCAAAACTTTATAAAAAGGGTAGCTACAGTTTTGCTTTGCACAGTGATATATATGATATATCCTGCACCTTATTCGATGGGGAAAGAGCCGACGATCCCTTCACCGGGAGTGACCTCTTTAGCAAAACTGGTAGATGCTACAAAACGCGGTTTGTCTTTTGATTGCTTTTAGTGTTTTGCTTTGCACAGCGGTATATATGATATATCCAGCACCTTATTCGATGAGGAAAGGGCCGACGATCCCTTCACCGGGAGTGACCCCTTTAGCGAAACTAAGAAAAGCCTCAAAAACACTCCTTTTCAAAACTTCACTCGATTCTACGACGATATCAAGTTCATTACGCTCAGGGTTTTTCTGAAAACCTGCGTAGCCCTCCGTCATTTCAGATAAATACTACTTAGTATTCGTGCTACGGTAGTTTGGCCTTCGTCAAGGCGTAGTGTACGGTAGCTAACTAGTACTTATCTGTTAGCATACGATGCGATTGGATTAGGGTATTCGTACGACGTAGTTTGGCCTTCGTCAAGGGTTGTACGGGTGGGTTTAATTCAATCAAGAAATGAACGGGTTGAACTTGACTAGCGCCCTATGGGTGGTTTGGCCTTCGTCAAGGTCATGGGACGCTAGGGGCAAAAGTATTATTGGGAATTTCAAGTGTTGAAATTTGCAATGAGATTGCATACCTTCTATGAGATAGTTGGATCCCGATACCCACTGCGAGTAAGAGTTACTCCTGGGAGAGTTTTACACAGGACAATTAGTCGATCAAGTAGGTGTCTAGAAAAGTGTTAACGGGGTTACGCCTCTGGGAAAACGAGGTTTTACATTAATTAGGTCCGTGCGAAAGCACGGGGAACCTCCCTCAAAGTACCGACACTGATCTGGCTGAAAGATTGACGAAATTGTAAGGTGTAATTAATCCCGGCTAATCTTACCTTTTAGGGTTTTAAGGTAGATTTGATAAAACCAGTGGGAGACATCCTGATTAGATAAGATAATAACCAATCTAATCTTGAAAGAGCATACGCTAAAGTGTTTTCTTCTCTCTCTCTCCAAGTAGCGACCATGTCATGCCATAATCAAGATAATAAAATGGATGTATTGACTAAACCTAATTATTGTACTGAGCAAGGGAACGTTAGACCCGTTCTTTCTTATAAGAGTTATAAGACTGAACAGGAAACAGAAGAATATATGGATTCTCACGCCGCCCAAAAGAACATACATGTTGATGCATCTTCTTCGGGTGTGTTAGTTATTGAGAACTGTTTCTCAGTTCACCCTACGTCCTGGGTATTAGATACCGGATCAGGATCCCACATATGTAAACAGTTACATGGGCTACGGAAAGGTAGAGAACTAGGAAAAGGTGATCATTCCGTTCAAGTAGGGAACGGTGCAAGTATTGTAGCCAAAGCAGTTGGCGAATATCACCTTGTATTACCAAGTCGTAATACACTGATTCTAAATGAGTGCTATTATATTCCGAACATGATGTGCAACATTATATCAGTCTCTTTATTAAGTAAAGAAGGATATAATTTTGTAGTAAAGGATAATGTTATGAACATATTCCTAGATCAAAAGTTGATTGCATCAGGCTCGTTACATAATGGCATATTCATTCTAAATCAGAATACAGTCCTGAATATACAAAACACACACAAGAGGAAAAGTTCAGAAATGAACGAATCCTACTTGTGGCATTGTAGACTTGGTCATATCAATACGACACGACTGGCTAAGTTACATAAAGATGGTTATTTGAATCCGTTCGAATTATCATCTTATGATACTTGCCATTCATGTCTCAAAGGAAAAATGACCAAAGCTCCGTTTAGTGGACACGGAGAAAGAGTTACTGAACTCTTAGGACTGATACATAGTGATGTATGCGGTCCCATGTCTACGCATGCCAGAAACGGTTCTTCCTACTTCATTACATCACTGACGATCTCTCTAGATACGGACATGTGTTTCTGATGAAACACAAGTCTGAAGCTTTTGAGAAATTCAGAGAATATAAGCACGAAGTAGAGAACCAAACAGGTAAAAGTATTAAGATTCTTCGATCTGATCGAGGAGGTGAATACTTAAGCGGTGAGTTTTTAGATTATCTAAAAGAGAATGGGATTCTCTCTCAGCTTACTCCTCCTTATACACCACAGCACAATGGTGTATCGGAACGAAGGAATCGGACCCTATTAGATATGGTGCGATCTATGATGAGCGAGGCTGAGTTACCTATTTCCTTCTGGGGGTATGCGCTTGAGACAGCCATACATCTATTGAATATGGTTCCTACCAAATCAGTGCCTACCACTCCATATGAGATATGGAAAGGGAAGAGACCATCTCTTAAGTATGTTAAGATATGGGGTTGTCCAGCCTATGTCAAAAGACAAAATCCGGACAAACTCGAGGCAAGATCTGTCTTATGTAAGTTTATTGGATATCCCAAACATTCGCGAGGGTATATCTTCTACCACTCCGAGGAACAAAAAGTGTTTGTTTCTCGACATGCCACCTTTTTAGAAAAGGGTTTTCTTATGAAAGACATTGATGGCAATGAGGTAGAACTGGAAGAGGTTCCAGCACCACAGACTACAACTGATGATTTATTGGAGCCAGAGGATTCAGTAGTACCCGACGAACCCCAACCTCTCCGCCGATCTAATAGGGTTTCTCGTCCACCTGAGAGATACTACGGTTTTCTCATTGATGGTGGAAGCGAGGATTGCATCATGGATGATGATGACCCGACTAGTTTCGAGCAGGCCATCACGAGTGGTGACTCTGTGAAATGGCTGGATGCAATGCGATCTGAGATGGAATCCATGTACACCAATAAAGTATGGATTTTGGAAAATGCTCCTGAAGGGGTAAAACCCATTGGGAGCAAGTGGATTTTTAAAAGGAAATTTGGTGTAGATGGAAAAGTTGAGACTTTCAAAGCTAGACTTGTAGCAAAGGGTTTTCGTCAACGACCAGGTGTGGATTATGACGAAACCTTTTCTCCAGTGGCTATGCTTAAGTCCATCCGGATCTTACTTGCCATTGCTGCATACCATGACTACGAAATCTGGCAAATGGATGTTAAGACCGCCTTTCTAAACGGTGATTTAGAAGAGTGCGTGTACATGACTCAGCCAGAGGGCTTCGTAGATAGTGGGAGCAGCGGAAAGGTGTGCAAGCTGCTTAAATCCATTTATGGGTTAAAGCAAGCATCGCGGAGTTGGAACATCTGTTTTGATGTTGTAGTCAAAGAGTTTGACTTCATCAAAAATATAGATGAACCTTGTATCTATAAGAAGGAAGCAGAGGGTAAGGTTGTCTTCCTCGTATTGTACGTGGATGACATACTCTTGATAGGAAATGATATTCCTATGCTGCAATCAGTCAATCTCTTCTTATCACAGAGATTCTCAATGAAAGATCTAGGTGATGCCTCCTGCGTATCGGGAATCATGATCTATAGAGATAGATCTAAAAGGATACTGGGATTGTCCCAATCCAGGTACATTGACACCATACTAAAGAGGTTTAGTATGGAAGAATCCAAGCGTGGGAACCAACCCACGATCTCTGGACTCACTCTCTCCAAAGAGATGTCTCCCAAGACTGATTTAGAGAGAGCTCGCATGCAAGGGATACCCTATGCTTCGGCAGTAGGCTCTATCATGTATGCGATGCTATGTACCAGACCCGATGTAGCATACTCACTAAGTGTAGCGAGTCGGTATCAAGCAGATCCTAGAGAGAGTCATTGGACAGCTGTGAAGAACATTCTCAAGTACTTACGAAGGACTAAGGAGATGTTCTTGGTGTATGGTAACGGAGAACTCCAGGTGGAGTCCTTTACCGATTCCAGCTTCCAAAGTGATAAGGACGACTCTAAGTCGCATTTGGGTTTTGTCTTTACCCTCAATGGAGGGGCGGTATGTTGGAAGAGTTCCAAACAGGATACCGTTGCAGACTCGACGATGGAGGCTGAATACATCGCTGCCAACGATGCTGCCAAGGAAGCTGTCTGGATAAAGAAGTTCATTAGTGAACTTGGTGTGGTTCCATCCATTGAGCATCCAATACCTCTGTATTGTGATAACAATGGAGCTGTGGCTTTAGCCAAGGAACCCAGGTCCCATCAAAAGTCCAGACATATTCTGAGGCGGTATCACCTGATCAGGGAGATAGTTGATCGCCGGGAGATCGAGGTCAGGAGAGTAGATACGAAGGACAACCCTGCGGATCCATTCACGAAGGCTATTCCCCAGATACAGTTTGAGAGATTATTCGGGATGCTAGGTATGCGATACTACAGCAGCTGGCCTTAGTGCAAGTGGGAGATTGTTAGTTATGTTTATGCCCTAGAGGCCATTGTTGTACATATGATGTATATTATAATGGATGCTTGGATATATATAGAGATGACTTTCTTGCTCGTCATGATAGTATGCTATTTGGTTTCACTTTATCTTAACATGTTGACTTGTATTGGTTTACTGTTTTACTCTCATATGTTGATAAAGCCCTTAGGATCTGTACTCGACTAATGGGACTATGATGAGATCATACTAGTGGGGCCGCGGTAGTCGATGAGTACATCCTATAACTGTTCCTAGTCGAGGGTATATCGAGACAGGGCATCGATACACCAGAGTAGACTAGCGTATACGCATCTTGACCCATATGATGGGTGATGGATGATCCCATATCCATCGGTGTTTGACATCAGAGATGGTGTACGGGTGCTCAGTGGAGACTGGGTACACTGGACGGACTCGCCGAGAACTCCCAGATGGTGATATACCACACGTCAGATGGCAGTTCTCCGGTGACACTGGTACAGGGTAGTCTGTAGACCCGAGATCGTCATAGAGTCTTATGTGATTCCCACTGTGCTTTGATTTCCACCTTACCACGTCCAAGAGGGCGTGCAAAACGGTGGCTTTTGGGTACAGTTCCGAATCACATGGAGGCAATGAGCGATAGGAGGGGATTCGTCTCTCCCGGTATAGGGAGTCGATGTTGTGCTGTGTTCGATTGGCTATAACTGGAAGTCCCTGGCCAGGGCTGATATAGAGATTTACTGGTAAGTGTTACTAGTAGTTTCTCGACCCGTTATGAGCCACACATCGACACGACTTATCGGTTACTGGTGTCTGACGTTTACCACCCCTAGACTTGATATGCGACATATCAGACGAACAGACCGGACTGTACGGGAGTGTTACTGATTGGATTCACAGGAGAACGCACAGGCTAGCTTGTTGATCTTCTGATCGCTCAATACCTGGGTGGCTGTTACGTTTAGCTGACCGCTTGCAGCTTGTGGGTGTTTGATATGATCATCACCTGCTACCGGCGTATTGACGATTCTTTAGAGTCCTACACAGAGGTTTCTTGGCTCAGGCGAAACGGAGTAGAGGCACATATGTGATATGTGCAGGACCGAGAATAATGCGATTTGAGATACCGTATTATATTCTCGCGATATTTATGATATGAACCGGGACATCGGATCAAGTGTTGATTCGATGAATCGGTACATGATATATTAGTCGGTAATATTCGATATAGCCGGATCATCGAATCAAGTGTTGATTCGATGATTTAATGTATAATAATATATATGATATATTGTATTACATTATCTAATATAGGCTCGCTTTATTATTTCATTTTCTCACTGGATGATACATTGATATATATGCGATATATGTTAATTGTATTATTTTCTTTTGTTGCAAATATATAATATATATGTGATATATATTATTGTGACATGATATGATTAATAGTTAAACATGTTTAAGGATGATTAATTGAGGTTAGGGTTTGATTAGGGTTAGATGCTTCATGCACCTTCTAGAAGCATTTTCTTTTGTCATTGTTAAGATATTTTTGGAAGACACATTTTTAACCCAACCAAACCCTAACTCTAGTTTATTCTCTACACAATCTTATCCACTCATCCTTGACCATGGTTTATATATCAATCATATACATTTCTTTCTATTCATCACAAAAGGATTTATCATTATCTTTTCCATTATCATCTTCTTCTCTTTTGAAGAAGCTCACTTGAAATTCTTTATGTGATGAATAAATATGAGAAAATGATTTAAAAAGAAAGCATAAATACTACTCTCTCATCCTCATCTCATCTAGCCCATGAGATTAGTGTGTTCATCTCTTTAGAGTGAGAAAGCTTGAGTCTTTGCAACTTCGACGTAGATCATCGGAGATTTGGAACACTTCAAGCTAGCATGGATCGTTCGAGTCGTGGAGCCTCTCATGAGTCCGGGAGATCGTGGATCGCGGCAAAGGGACTTCTACTCGGAGCTTGTGAAGCGAAGGAGCGGACTACAAAGGTTGTAATCCCTCACACTTAGATAAAAGTTATCATCTTGCATGTTTAACCCTAATAATCTAGCAAAGATCCCGGCTTTGGGTTGTTCGGCACGTCTAAATTTTTATCCGGGCATGTTTGATGCCTTATGAACCTTTACAAGAGTGCCTAGGAACCCTACAGTCCCTAGTCGTAGGATTATTAAGACTGAGCATCGATACTCCAGAGTGGACTAGTGTATACGCTTCTTATCCCCGTTAGGGGAGGTGGCATGTTCTACATCCATTGGTATACGGTACCAAAGATAGTATACAGGTGCTCATTCGGTTATAAGTTACACTGGACGGACTCGCTGAGAACTGCTAGTTGGTATTATACTTATCATCAGTTAGCAGTTCCTCGGTGACATGAGTACATGTTAGTCTGTTGACTTGACATCACTATTCGTCTCGAGTGTGTTCCTACTGTACTTAGATTACTACCTTACCATGGCTCAAATGAGTCGTACAAACAGGAAGTAGTTGGGTGTAGTCCCGAAACACTTGGAGGCAGTAGGGGATAGAAGGATTCGTCTCTCACGACCCGAATATATGGAACGTGACTGACACTTAAATTACGCAACGTCTAGAGGCATAATGTAATATAAGTAAGTCAAAACCCGGAAATCTAAACCATTCAAATAAAATAAATTGAAGGAAAACTTGTTTAAAAGTTAAGTTAACATAGAAAATTACTTTGAAAGTCTTATAATAAGCTCAAGTTTTTGTAAAATTTTCGGCAGAGTTTCCTTTGTAAATACTGGCCCCAAACGGGTACAAAACATAAATACATATAAGAAATGAATAAAGGTATCCCCAAGCGGGAGCTAGTTCTTCGCCGAACGGCGGAACACAACCACACATAAGATACATCATAATAGTGCAAAATAAGTATCTGAATGAAAGAAATAAGAAAAGCACCAAGTCGGCTCAAGTGAGCTCGACACCAGAAACAGAATATGTACAAATCTCATAGCTCACAATCTAAGTCCAATATACAAATACTAGAAGTGGTAGATACGGTAGATGGAGTGTACTAGATACAATATAAATATACACATGGTGGGAACAAAAGAATATCTTCCCAACAACCCACCTATGCGCAAAAGTCGCAAGTCAATGCAAAAGAGCAGAAGAAGAAGAACTTGCAAGATACTGTGGCACAACGGGAGTGAGTTGCCAACTCGTGAGTAGTAAGTAACATCTAATAAGGCCATCATAAGCATTCACGCAAATGCATCACAATCCTACACATACAAGTATGATGCGATGCACTAGTATGAATGCAACATGAATGAATAAATCAACGCGAAACCTGGATGTATCTGGTATGAGAAAATATGTATCCTTTTCTTAGTAAAACTTTTGTATAATAAAACTGGAGTATCATCAGTGAAATCGACAGGAAATCCGTATCAAATATCGACACAATATCCTCAATATATCGGCCTTCGTCAGTCCGGATCGGCCCATATCATCAAATTTCACGACTACGATCGGTATCCACTGGATATCCGCCGCGCCAGACATCAACGGTAGGTAGTCCTCCCCTGCCAGGCTCATTGTCTACAACTCGAGCTTATTGCCCCGGGGTACCTTACCGGGCCCACCATGTACCCGAGACAGTTCATCCTACTCTTCGAATCGGGTCTCGAAAACCAACAGAAATCAGGAAAATTCATGGTGGACGACACATACATCATATCACGAGAAAACCGCAACTTGCATTTTTAAAATGATAATAGGTTTATAAATTCTTGCGGTTTTCCCTCAAAATCCAGAAATCTCATAAATACTGAAATCTCCAAGAAAATCACAATATATGAACATGTCGGTAACGATGGATGTCTATGATATCGGGAATATGCAAAGCCATGTATGACTAGAAAACTATTTATGAATGAAGATGCTATGGGGTATATGACTAGCAAACCTACGTATCCAATCCTGATGAGATGAATATACAAGTATAAGTCTACATATTATATATGATGCAAATGCACAGATACCGATTCTAAGCAAGTTCTATAGTGTTCGTGACATAGCAATTACCAATGGCGTGTGTGTTCGTATAAAATAGTGCACGTGCGGTATAAGCAATGGTAATGGTGCAAGTGTGCTATGAGATAATATCATATATATAAGATGATGCAATGCAATGAGATGAATAACTAGGAGACTACACATATAAATACAAGTACTACTAGTAATCTTAACTATCGGGCGCCTTGCGCCATCTATACGATCCCCCCATAGATGTGTACATCTACTCACCGGGACGACTTGGCTAATCCGATCCAATCACAACCTTTCCTTTCCGCGCCGCGTCCGACGTCTCCGCAACCGATCTTAGAATCGTACAATAAGTATATATAAGGTTAAACATTTAAGTAGACACGAAGTTAAGATGGTACAAAGTAACTAACGTGCGCTAACTAGACGCGCGCGCACTTGGTGCACAAAATGCGAACGACATCGCCACGAACCACAACTAGGGGTCGCTATGCGTAGCAACCACCAATCCTAAAACCTAGTCGTACCAATCGTGCATTCACATCATACAAAATATTATAGGAAATAGGTTTTAGATCATCACAACCTCAAACTTAATTAAAATCTATTTATTCTAAGAACTTAGTAAGTAAACAAAGGGTATTTTGGTGCAAAACTAAAGGTTGTAGCAAACCTAGTGGCCAAAAATTACACTTGATATCTTAATTAAGCCACACAAATATTTACCAATTTTAAATCTCGCTTTTTACACACTAATCATGAAATTAGTTGCATGAACATTTAATTAAGACGATTAAAAGCAAAGAATTACAAGTTTAACAACTAGATTATATTAAAAAGAAACCATTAGATGTTCACTACTTTTAGCTAATCAAATTAAGTGATAAAGACTTTAAATTTTTAACCGAACCTTTCTCTTTAAAATTATATTTTACAATTAAAGCTATATTAACATCTAATTAAAATTAGATTTAAACAAATATTAACAAAACAAACTAGGATTAAGTTTTATACCTCAAGATTTTTGGAAAGATCAAACTTGCTAACTTTGGCCACCCAAAATGCAAATTTTCATCAAGATCCAAGATAGTTTAGGCCAAGAAATTTTTAGTGAAGATTTAATTAGGAATTAGTGTTGTTTTTGTGGATTTTAAATGGGAAAATGAGGGTTTTTGAAAAGAATTGAAGATGAAGAACTGGAGAAAAGGGCTGCCGCCAACTTGGCGGAAAGTGAGAGGGGAGAAGTGAGTGAATGAGAGAGGTGAGCATACCCCAAGTCAACATTCCCCCATACCTCAATTATCAACTCTTTTCATTTTCTTTTATTTATTTATTTTCTATTCAAGCTTTTTTCTAGAATTTTCTAGAACCATTGAGAAATTTTTTGAAAGAAAGAACATGTTACAAAATGAGTGTTAAGTTGTCATGGTGCACTAATATATAATTAACGCATACTAATTTGTAATTATCACTAATTTAGTGTATAAGTGAAAGCTTAAAATAATATTTTAAAATAAATAATTAAGGAAAATAATTAAGTAAACTAGCAATTAATAAGTAGCTAATAAAGTACCCATAAATAAGCCATTACATAAATAAAATAGGTATAATTATGTCTATGTGGAAAAATAATTATAATTAGGTTTTACGGAAAACACGAGTTATATCACTAATTAACATATAATTACCCTAAACGATTTTTAAAACGTTACAGTCTTTCCCGGTATTTGGAGTTGATATCGCGATGTGTACGGTTAGCTAATACACAAAGTCCCTGGCTAAGGCAAGTGAGATTTACTGGTAGGTACACCAGTAGTTTCTCTGGGTGTATTGGGCTCTACACCGACATGACTGATTGCGCTATTAGGGATTTAACGTTTACCACCCCTTAGGCTCGATATACGATACTCTTAGATGAACAGACCGGACTGTACGGAGAATATCACATATAGGCTCAGTAGGGTTTTCGGACGAGTTATCGTGTCGATCTTTCCTTCGACAGATACCTGGGTAGCCGTTACATACAGCTAGTGCCACCGACATGCTTATGGTTAAACCCACTGCCAGTGTATTTTCGAGTCTTTAGAGTCACACACAGAGGGTTTCCCAGTTCAGGCGAAACGGTGTAGTTTGCGTATGGTTTTAATCAGGGGTGTTCGATTGAATACGTGTATTTATACACGTGCTTTAATCAGACGGTTTAGTAGTACTAGCAGCTTTGAAAGACAGCCAGTTTTGATACCAGTATTTTATTGCTCTCTTTTGGTTATTTGTATTTTAACACGAATACGGTATTTATACAAATATGTGTATTTGTATAAATACAGGTATTTTTGCTTTGATACAAATAAATGTATTTCTTTCTAAAAATGAATATGCGTATTTTGTATTTTCGGTACAAATACGGTATTCTTATTTTGGTAGAAATACGGTATACATATTTATTATAAATACGGGTTTTAGTAGACTTGTTTATATACATGCATTTGTATTTATTTATAAGTGTATGTATATGTATACTAGTGAAGTGGCTACACACACACTCTCTCTTTTCTTCATCTTAAACATGGAAGTGTGTGGGCTTGTGACACATCCTAGTGAGTTACCAAGCCCACACACTCTTTTATTTTGGATGAGAAGGGATAAGATGAGGGTGTGTGAGATATTTTTGAGAGAACGGTTGATATTTTTACTTGAAGAAAAATCTCTACTTGCTACCTCTTCATCTTCTTCCTCATTTTCTTCTCTTGATCATTGAGGATTAAAAGAGAGCATTTAGTTTCACAAGCTACATCACTCTAAGCATCTTGTCTTAGCAAGACTTGATTTTTAGTTTTTTCAGACGAACCTATCGCTTGAATCGAAATTCTCGGGTGGATCGTATTTGACACGGAAGATTGGCTTCGAGAGCACGTTTCATCAACCTAAGGAGTTTGAGGAGTCAACTTTCAAGACCCGAAGGACCGTCTACAATGATTGTATTCTCAACTGAGTAGTTAAAACTCTAGTTAGGGTTTGTTTAGTGTAGTGTTTGAGCTTGTATCCTGGGATTTTAGTGTATTGTGCTTAAGTTTTTAAAGTTTTTGATTCTGCATAGCTGTAATTGACACGGCAATGAGCACATATACACTTGCACTGGTATCAGAGCCCACCCAAACACTAAACTAACTGAATAAACAAAGTTGAAACTTTCGAAATCGAAATAACTCCGAAACGATAAAATCTAGCTCCAAGTTTCTGTCGATTTTAAAAGAGCTTCTAAATTTTTTTTAAACAAGTGCAGAATGCTTCTCATAAAGTAACTAGAACACTAAAGAAAAATGAGGCACCTAGTCCAAGAAAAAACAGTAGGAATTGGTGATTTTCTCGCTGTCGTAGGTTTTTCTGTCTAATTGTGTCTCGTGTTTCTTATGGTGTTTTGTACTCTTGGATTTAAGATTTATGGTATTGTTTGATTTTTCCTAGATTTCATCTAGTGTTATCTTTATGCTTGGGCAATTGGAGTGTTTCTAAATCGAAATTTTAACATTGTTTATTCGCTTTAAGTTCGTATATGTATTTCTAAACGTCGACTAATTGCTATACGTCGATTAGTAGGGGTTGCACATATTTAGTATCTTGTGATTGTGGTTTATGGATATGAAGTATTGGATCGTCGTGATTGAATAGCCGGGAGATGTGAGAAGAGTGTTCTTGTCTTTCATTCATATAATTTGTAAAGTGATGTTATATTCTTTTGTGGGGCACATACGGATTGAGGTTGTAGCCACCGTTGTATTATTTCATTTATTTTTTCTTGCACCTAGGATAGACCCAAGGTGGGGTGCACAAACTACCGGGTTCTTGAAGTGCTGAGTGGCCTACTCATCTCATTAAGGGAGGTTGCTTCACTTCGGGGATTTGGCGGGTAGTTTGCTGGGTTTGGCTATTCATCACAACCATGGAATCCTCTTTTCGTTCTAGGCTAAAACGAAACTTGGAAATCCTAGTATATCCAATATTCATCTGTGTTACTTGTGCTGTGATCTGTGATCTGGAATGACTATTATTGCGTGAGACGAATGACTATATATATAGATTATATATAATAAACGTTGCTTATGTTTTGCACCCATGCTATCCTTGCACCCGCTTTGCCATTAGTTAAGTAACCAACGGTGTATGACGGGGCCCCGTGGCGAATACGGATGGCATAAGCGTACGTTCTATTTTCGTTTCTTTCTGCAATAATAGGGTTAAATGATGGGACGCCATTAATATTGTTTAATGCAAAGAAAACAAACCAAAGTTAAATCATTGGAATAATTTCAAAACCACTCGGTTTTCTTTAAAAATAACTTTTAAATGAGGAGCCTAAACCATTCCTTTTAAAAGTTATCTTGGTTCTTTCAACTATATCAAATTCATTACATTCACGATTTTCGCCAAAACCAGCCGTAGCCCTCCGTCATTTCAGATGGGTATTCAGTAGTATTCATACTATGTATTTTGACCTTCCTAAAGGCATAGTGATTGGTAGCTGCTCGGTATTCATCTATAGCATAGATAAATGCGTTAATCTGGGACAGGCGTACAACTATTTGTGCCTTCGTCAAGGGTTTGTAAGAATGGGTTCAGATTAACCTGGACAATGACTGGTAGAACTTGACTTGCGTCTTATAATATTTTGGACATCGTCAAGGTCATAAGCGCTTGGGGGGAAAAAATCCACATCGAGAGTTTCAAAGAAAAAGAAAACTTGCTAGTTTTGCATACCATCTGGAGTGTGATAATTTTGGTAGGATTTTTTAAAAGTTGTCATATAATGATAGTTGGATCCTGATCCCACCATGAGTTTTATTACTCCTCGGGAGAGTTTTTCACTTTACAATCAATTCTATAAACCAAGTAGGTGTCTAGAACGGTGTTAGCGGGGCTATGCCTCCAGGGAAAGAGGTTATTTAATTAAGGAACTTCGCGAATCGTTGTAAAACCTCTCTCTAAGTACCGACACTAGCCTGGTCTAAAGGTTAAGCAAGAATTGTAAGGTGCGATTAATCCCGACTAATTCTTCTTTTATGGTTTGAAGGAGGATTTGAGAAAATAGTGGGAGCCATCCTGTTTAGATAAACTAAAAACCAATCTAAATTTGCAAGAGCATCATGCTGAGTGTTTCTTCTCTCTCTCCTAATTGCAGCGACCAAGATGACTGGGTTTAAGTTACTACCAGATAAAAATATATTGACGGGGCCAAACTATAAAGATTGGCTAAGGAATGTTCAGATGGTCATTACCTATGACAAGCTGGGCTACCTCCTTACTACCAAAGCCCCGCCGTCCCTGGTCCAGATTCCACCGTCGTGGATATTGAAATCCGCAAGACATAGGAATTAGACTGTGCAATAGCCAAGTTCCTCATGCTGGCCTCAATAGATAATGAACATCAGAGGCGGCACGAGAAGATGGACTAAGCTTCCATCTTCCTCCATACCAAGGATTTATATGGAGAGCAATCTCGTATCGTAAGATACGAGACCTCGAAAAAGTTATTTCAGGCGAGATTGGCTATCAGGTCATCTGTAGGGGACCACGTCCTTAAGATGATCAGCTATATTGATGAGCTCGCGGAACTTAGGATCACGTTGGAGAACGAGTTATATACGGACTTGATTCTACAGTCCCTTCCCTCTACCTATGCCCAGTTTATATTAAATTTCAATATTCAAGAGAAGGAAGTTACACTTCCAGAGCTCCTCAACATGTTGAGGAGTGCAGAAGACACCCTAAAGAAAACCAGGAAAACACCCGCTCTGCTTATTAGGGAATATTCTTTCTTTAGATTCAAGGCGAAAGCCAAGGGGAATAAGAAGAAGGCCCCCACCAAGCCGAAAGGCGGTATCAGTAAGGTACATGGAAAAGGTAAGGCAAAAGTTGGGGTACCGACAATAGGGAAAGATGAATGCTTCTATTGTCACAGGAAATGTTATTGGAAGAAGAACTGCAGGGCTTGGAAAGCCAAGAACCAGGATTCGAAGCAAGTTATGGTTTCGGCTTCAAGTGTGTTTATGATTGAAAACTGTTTGTCAATCAACTCTACTTCCTAGGTATTGGATACCGGTTCAGGATCTCATATCTGTAATTCATTGCAGGCACTGAGAAGCCGTATAGTTATAAATGCAGGTGATATGACCCTCAGGGTTGCTAACGGAGCGAGCATGGATACTATTTCCGTAGGGGAATATCACCTACGGTTGATAAGTGGAAACATTTTGGTTTTGCGTAACTGTTTTTGTGTACCTAGTTTAACGTGTAATATCATCTCTGTATCTTTACTATCTAAAGAAGGTTATGATTTTACATTTATAAGTGATGTTGTAAACATTCACCTTAATCATGGTTTGATTGGGTCAGGTACACTAGACAACGGTATATACGTATTAAATCAACACCAGGTTTTCAATGTCCAGAACACACTTAAAAGAAAAACTACAAAATTAAATTAAGCTTTCTTATGGTATTATAGACTATGTCACATCAATGAAACACGGTTGACGAAGTTACATAAAGAGAGATATTTGGATCCATTTTAATATCTGTCTTATGCAACTTGGTAATCATGTCTTAAAAGAAAGAGGCAAAGACTCCGTTCACTGGATACGGAGTAAGAGCTACTGAGCTCTTGGAACTCATACACAGCGACATGTGTGGTCCAATGTATACACATTCAATAAGCGGTTATTCCTACTTCATTACTTTTACGGATGATTTCTCAAGGTATGGACATTTATTCTTGATGAAACATAAATCCAAGGCCTTTGAGAAATTCCAGGAATACAAGAATGAAGTTGAAAAAAAAAGGCAAAAGTATCAAAACACTTTGATATGATCGAGATAGTGAATACTTAAGTGCCGAGTTTCTGGATTATTTAAAAGAGAATGGAATTCTCTCTCAGCTTACTCCTCCATACACACCTCAACACAACGGTGTATCTAAGGCGGAACCACACCTTATTAGATATGGTATGTTCCATGATGAGTAATGCTGAGTTACCATAATTCTTCTGGGGTTATGCACTAGAATCTGCTGCATATCTTTTGAATAAAGTTCCTACTAAGTCAGTGCTTACCACACCATATGAAATATGGAGTAGGAAGAAACCCTATCTTAAGTATCTTAAGATATGTGGATGTCCAGCATTTGTCAGAAAGCAGCATGCGGTCAGGCTCGAGGCACGATCAATACTGTGGAAGTTTGTGGGCTGCCCAAGGAACACCAGTAGGTACCTTTTCTATTACACAGAGGAACAAAATGTTTTTGTTTATCGGCATGCCCACTTTCTGGAGAATCAATTTCTTGAAAAAGAAATAAGTTGGAGCACAATAGAACCGGAAGAAATTCTAGAACCACAAACTATTACTGAAAGCATGGCGGAACCAGAAGTTTCAGAAGAACCAGACATCCCTGCGCCACTCCGCAGATCTAGTAGGCAGTCTCATCCGCCCGAGAGATACTACGGTCTTCTCGTAGACGGAGATAGAGAGGATTGCATCATCAATGATGATGAGCCGAATAGTTTCCAGCAGGCCATTACGAGCAAAGACTCGGTAAAGTGGATGGATACAATGCAGACCGAAATGGAATCTATGTACACCAACAATGTTTGGATTTTAGATATTACACCTTAAGGGATAAACCCATTGGCTGCAAATGGATTTTCATAAATAAGATTGGTGCAGATGGACAGGTTGAAACCTATAAGGCTGGACTTGTAGCAAAAGGTTTTCGTCAAAGACCTGGCTTGGACTATGATGAAACCTTTTCTCCAGTGGCTAAGATTAAATCCATTCGGATCCTACTTTCCATTGCTACCTTCCATGATTATGAAATTTGGCAGATGGACGTAAAGACCGCTTTATTGAATGGAAATTTAGAAGTGTGTGTTTATATGGATCAGCCAGAGGGTTTCATAGGGAGTGAGAGCAGCGGATGAGTGTGCAAGTTGCTTAAATAAATTTATGGATTAAAGCAGGTATTGTAGAGTTGGAACATATGCTTCGATGAGACGGTCAAAGAATTTGACTTTATTAAAAATCTATATGAACTATGCATTTATAGTAAGATTGTAGCGAGAACTGTAGTATTCCTCATCTTATACGTGGATGAAATTCTTCTGATAGGAAATGATATTCTTATGCTACATTCAGTCAAAGGATTCTTATTACAGAAATTCTCCATGAAAGACCTGGGTGATGCCTCCTACATTCTGGGGATCTAGATCTATCGTGATAGATCTAAGAAGATGTTGGGACTTTCACAGTCCAAGTGCATTGACACCATACTAAAAAAATTTAGTATGGAAGATTCCAAGGGCGGTAATCGACCGGCTTGTCTCGGGATCACCCTCTCTAAAGAGATGTCTTCCAAGACTGATTTGGAAAGAGACCGCATGAGTATTATACCCTATGCTTCTGCGGTAGGATCTATAATGTATGTGATGTTGTGTATCAGACCAGATGTTGCTTACGCACTGAGCGTGGTAAGTAGATATCAGTCAAACCCTGGGGAGAAGCACTGGATAGCAGTTAAGAACATTCTCAAGTACCTGAGAAGGACTAAGGAGATGTTCTTGGTGTACGGAAATAAATTCCTCCAGATCGAGGCATTCACCGACTCCAGCTTCCAGAGTGACAAGGATGACTCCAAATTCATGTCGGTTTATATATTCACCCTCAATGGAGGGGCGGTCTGTTGGAAGAGCTCCAAGCAGGATCCCGTTGCTGACTCGACGATGGCGGCAGAGTATATCGCTGCATATGATGCTGCGAAAGAAGCAGTCTGGATGAGGAAGTTCATAACAGAACTTTAGGTAGTTCCGTCCATTGTTGATCTAATACTTTTGTATAGTGAAAATAATGGGGCTATAGCTTTAGCGAAGGAACCAAGTTCCCATCAGAAGTCCAGACATATCTTGAGGCGGTATCACCTGATCAGGGAGATCGTGGATTACCGGGAGATCGAGGTGCGGAGAGTAGACATGAAGAATAACACTGCAGATCCACTCATAAAGGCCATCCTTCAGACGCAGTTCGAGAGGCCATTCGAGATGTTAGGTCTGCGATATGCCAATACATGGCCTTAGTGTAAGTGGGAGATTGTTAGTGATATATGCACTAGAGGCCATAATTATATAGTACTGGATTGTATATTACATTTTGGAAGCTTGAGATATACACAGATATAATAACAGTCTTGCTCAATATGATAGTATGCTATCTAGTTTGATTCTATCTTAACATGCGTATATGTTTCTTTTAACGTATCGCTAATACATGTTGATAGAGCCCTTAGGATCTTTGCTTGACTCGCATCGTTAAGATGGCAGTTACACTAGTGGGAGCTGGGTAGTCTATAAGAACATCCTTATGTTAGTTATATGTATGCCCTAGAGGCCATTACTGTATATATGATGTATATTGTAATGGATGTTTGGACATATATAAGGAGGACTTTCTTGCTCGACATGATAGTATGCTATCTGGTTGTACTTTATCTTAACATGTACTCTGATTGTCTCTATGTTACATGTTGATAAAGCCCTTAGGATATGTACTCGACTACTGGGACTATGATGAGATCATACTAGTGGGGCCACGGTAGTCGACGAGTATATCCTATAACTGTTCCTAGTCGAGGGTGTATCGAGACAGGGCATCGATGCACCAGAGTAGACTAGCGTATACACATCTTGACCCATATGATGGGCGATGGATGATCCCATATCCATTGGTGTTTGACATCAAGGATGGTGTACGGGTGCTCAGTGGAGACTGGGTACACTGGACGGACTCGCCGAGAATTCCCAGATGGTATTATATCTCACGTCAGATGGCAGTTCTCCGGTGACACTGGTACAGAGTAGTCTGTTGATCCGAGATCGTCATAGAGTCTTGTGTGATTCCCACTGTGCTTTGATTTCCGTCATACCACGTCCAAGAGGGCGTGCAAAAAGATGGCTTTTGGGTACAGTCCCGAATCACATGGAGGCAATGAGCGATAGGAGGGGATTCGTCTCTCCCGGTATAGGGTGTTGATATTTTGCTGTGTTCGATTGGCTATAACCGGAAATCCCTGGCCAGGGTTGCTGAGATTTACTGGTAAGTGTTATCAGTAGTTTCTCGAACTGTTATAGACCTCATATCGACACGACTTATCGAGCTACTGGGGTCTGGCATCTACCACCCCTAGGCGAGATATGCGACATATCAGACGACGAGACCGGACTGTACGGGAGTGTTACTGATTGGATTCACAGTAGAATGTACAGGCTTTCTTATTGATCTTTTGAGCGCTCAATACCTGGGTGGCTGTTACGTTTATCTGACCGCTTGCAGCTTGTGGGTGTTTGATATGATCATCACCTACTGTCGGCGTATTGACGATTCTTTAGAGTCCTACACAGAGGATTCTTGGCTCAGGCAAAACAAAGTAGGAGCACATATGTGATATATGCGGGACCGAGGATAATGCGGTATGTGATACTGTATTGGATTCTCGCGATATGAGATATCAGCCGGGTATATGTGATATAGCCGGGTCATCGTATTAGTCGGTTATATGCAATATAGCCGGATTGTCGGATCAAGTGTTGATTCGATAATGTTAGAGATAGTGCCCTCAGAGTCAATTATTGGATGACAGGCACGTGATTGCAATAATTGAGAGAGGACCTATATCGTTAGGACAATCTTACTCAAGATGATAGTATGCTATCTGGTTTACCTTTATCATCGTGTACTGTTTTAGGTGACCTTACAGGTCGCTATTGCGCATTGATAGAGCCCCAAGGATTCTTGCTTGACTGCCAGCAGTATGAGGGCGATCATATACATGGGAGCTGGGGTCTATAAGCACATCCTTAAAAGGTCCCTAGTCGTGGGAGTTTCAAGACAGGGCATCGATACTCCAGAGTAGACTAGTGTATACAGTCGAGACCCCGACGAGGGGCGGTGGCCGGTCTCATAAGCCACTGGTGTCAGTTGGTTCACCTAAGATGTATACAGGTGCTCATTGGGTTATAAGTACACCTGACAGGACTCGCTGGGAACCTTCTAGTTGGTCTTATACCAGACGTCAGATAGCAGTTCCCTGGTGACATGTGTACAGGTTAGTTCATCGACCTGAGATCGTCATTTGTCTCGTGTGAGTTCCCACTGTACTTTGATTACTACCCTACCACGCTCAAAGGAGACGTGCAAACAGGTTTTAGTTGGGTACAGTCCCGAGCCACTTGGAGGCAGTGAGCGGATCTTCAGGGGTTCGACTCTCCCGGTATTGGGGGTGAGGTCGTGCTGTGTCTAGGAGAGCCAGTACACGAATGTCCTTGGCCAAGACAGGAGATTTACTGGTAGGTATTCCAGTAGTATCTCAGGGTGTTCTGGGCTACACTCCGACACGACTTGTACCACTTTTGGGGGTTTGACTTTTACCAACCCCCTAGGCCCACCATGCGATGCTCATAGATGAACGGACCGGACTGTACGGATATTGTCACTGACAGGCTCAGTATGGTGTCGGGATGAGTTCGCTCATCGACGTCCCTTTTTGTCAATACCTGGTAGCCCGTCACGTATGGCTAATACCTCTGACGTGCTAGTGGTTAAATCCACAGCCAAAGTATTGACGACTCTTTAGAGTCCCCCACAGACTGTTTTATCAAGTTTCGGGCGAAATGCTGTAGAGTCCGTATGGAGATATGGCAGGGTTCGATCATGTACGTGCGGTATTGCACGGATTATGATCGGACGGATAATACTAGCAGGCTTTGGTTTAAGCCGGATCCTAGTATTGTACAGTGTAGATTTTGTCTCTTTGTATTTGTATTCAGTGGGAATACGGGTATGTATATACAGTCACGGGGTTTTCTTGTAATTTATTACGGGATCAGTTTTTTGAAGTTGCCAGTTTGTATTCCGTTCTGGCCAGTTTTCCTTTGTTCTTTCATGGCCGGATTTTTCTGATGGAGGGGATAATTTGGAAATATGCAAATTAGCAATTGTGGAGGTGTTATTTGTGATTTGAGAGTTCATGATGGTTCTTGATAAGATTGATTTAGTTGTGTGTGATCATTTCATTAGCATTAAATGAGATGAGAGTTGATGTGAGGCTTGCTTTTTGAATTATGTTCACCATTTCCTTTTACTACACTCACCTCCCTTCATGGTTTTTGATCTCTCCCATTCTTATCATATGGCCGGCCACATTCTTGTGAGGAGAGAGGATTCATTTTGTGGTAGGGAAATTTCTTCATCTCATTTTGATTACTACAAATTTCCTCACCTCTCTCCAAAGTTCTTCATTCTCTCCTCCATCAAATATGGCAACTTCACAACCCCATGAGACAAACCAATCCACACTTCATCTACAGCATCCTTGGGCACATTGGCTCACCAACTTCGTTCCCGAATTGCCTCGGTCCAGAGGTGGGAGCCCGTAAAAGAAGCCGGCGATGTGGTGCCCGTTTCGACGAGAAGATGAAGACCGGAGATTCCGCGAGGAGATCGGAGTGGAGGCCGAAGTCCGAATGACACGGATCGCTCGGTATAGCATTCTACCTTTTCTCTAGTTTTCTAGGATTAGGTTAATGGCCCGATCCGGGATTTTAGTGCGCGGTGGTGCCGGTTTACAAGTTCCGTAAAAGTTTCGTTTCCGCATTCCGGCGTCGGATTGACGGCCGTGGCGCCGCCGTGCACTTACACTGGTATCAGAGCCACGCCATTAACCTTGTCTAGCTTGATCTAACGTGTTTACAAGTTCGATCGAACGGATTTTCCAAAAACCGCGTTTCCATCTCGTACTTTCTGTCGAATTTTTCTGTGCTCCAAAAATTATTTGGTACATTGTAAAAATACGAGCAGGGTTTTTAAAGTATTCTGTGAAAATTTGGTCGTATGAAGTTACTGTTACACCGCGGAACCGCGGCCAAACCCATGCATTGGCCGCGGTTCCGCCGCCATTTTGAATCTTCATAGTACCAAATTTCTACAGTGCTCTTGGGACATGGAAATAGGGTTTCTGGAATATTCTTTTTGGGCCCAGATTTTCTGTGAGTGCTACAGTTGTGCTTGGGGCCCACTTCGGTATATTTGGTCGATCGAAAATTTTAAACATGTTAGTTCACAGTAATTACATTATATCTGCGACCGTGAATGTCATTTGATCGGTAAATCCTGTCTAACTGCTATAGCCCTTTTAGACGAATTTACGGACGTGACATTCACGTTGATGTTCTGTGTTGTGCTATGATATTGCGGATTTGTCGTGGGGATAGCCTGGATGCAATATTAGTACAGTTTGTTTTTTTATGTACATTTGATATTGCGGGGCGAGCGTCCGACATGTGGACTGCCGTCACTGCCTGTTTGTATATTATTCTTTTGGGGCACGACCGGGCTGAGGTCGATGTACCCGTTGTATGTATATTTTTACTTTCTATACTAGGATTACCCCGCGGAGGAGTGCACGGATAGCCGGGTTCTAGAGGGCAACGGGCCCGCATCTCATTGCGTTGAGACGGAGGGGGCTTCACTCTAGAATTGGCGGGCTATTCGCCGCACTCGTAGGGGGTATAGGTTGACCCAGGAGGGGTGCCCAAGTTACCGGATTCCGTGAAGTGCTGGGTGGTCCATTCACGTTGTTGAAGGGGGCTGCCTCGCTTCAGGTTTTGGCGGGTAACTTGCCGCGTCCGTAGGGGTCTAGGATTTCATTGCACAGGCTATCCACATGACCAGGGGAACGTCGGGTTTTAGTAGCGGCTCTATGAAACCCGGGGATCCCAGATATCTGTATTGTTCTGTGATGCTTATTACATTTCTGTGATGTTGCATTTTATCATGCCTTGAGCGAATATTATATATTGATATATATACTAGTAGATGTTGTATATGTTTTACATCCGCGCTAGTTTAGTCCCCGCTATGTCGTTAGTTAAGTAACCTAACGAGTGATGACGGGACCCAGTGGCGAATGCGGATGGCATATACGTACATCATTATTTTCGTTCTTTTGTGGTGTGATCAATTGATGGGACTGCATTGATTCGGATCAATGCAAGCTAAACAAACCTATTCTGATGTTGTTGGAACAATTTTTCAAAAAGCTGTTATTGCCAGGACGTTCTCTTTTGTTTTGCACAGTGGTATTCGGTTATGAATATCCAGCACCCCAGTCGACGAGGCAAGGGCCGAGATCCCTTCACCGGGAGTGACCCCTTGGACAGAAGTTTGCGTCAGGGCAATAACTTCACTATAGTCGATTACTTTTGCTTTGCATTGTGGTATTCAGTTGGAATATCCTGCACCTCATTCTACGGGGAAAGAGCCGAGATCCCTTCACTGGAGTGACCTCTTTAGCAAAGGTTTCCGTTACTATATTTTTCTAAAAAGCTATCCAGTTCCTTCAACGATATCAAGTTCATTACGTTAAAGGTTTTTCGCTAGAAACCATTCGTAGCCCTCCGTCATTTCAGACGGGTAGCACGTAGTATTCATGCTATGTTTGTTGGCCTTAGTCAAGGCATAGTGTATGGTAGCTGCTTGTTACCTTTCTGCTGCATAGATAGATGCGTTGGTTTGGGACAGTCGTATAGCCTTGTTGGCCCTAGTCAAGGGCTTGTACGGGTGGGTTCAAATTAACCTGAACAATGACGGGTAGAACTTGACATGTGACTTATGATTTGTTGGCCTTAGTCAAGGTCATAAGAGCATGGGGCAAAAATCACATCGGGAGTTTCTAAAGAAACTGAAACTTGCCAGATATGCGCATACCCTCTGGAGTGTGATAACGTGAGCGGATTCCGTCACGTTATCATGCGATGATAGTTGGATCCCGATTCCCACTGATGAGTTGGTTTACTCCTCGGGTGATCCCGACTAATTCTTCTTTCAGGTTTGGAGGAGAATTTGACGGTACAGTGGGAGGTTTCCAGATTAGATAAAGTGATAACCATTCTGATCTAGGCTAGAGTGCACGCTGAGTGTTTCTTTTCTCTCTCTCTTTGGCAGCGACCATGTCCCGACCTAGACTATGACTCAGTGACCAAATTAACCGAACCTTCTTAAACACTGGCTTTTTGGATTGTCAGAGTTGCAAACCTCATTGCCACTTCTACTTTTACTCTTTTCTCTAGAACACCCCGTATTACTACGAACGTCCACTTCCATTGGATAAAACCATCGTATGGTTATATACGAACTCGGAGGAATTTATTCGAGGATGGTTTCTGGTTCTGGAGAAAACGAATAGGACTATTCAGTTGTCTTTTCCTTTTACCTTCTCTCAGGTTGCGAGTGCTCTTTGGATAAGGACAGTACACCTATTACGAAAATTGGATAGTGTTCTTCCAAACCATAGGCAGGTGCCGACCGGTAGGGAATGAAGAAAACCATTTAGCCTAAACGGTGTGCAGAAGGTATTAAGTAAAGACAAATAAAGGGATTAGTGAGAGGGCAAAGTAAATTGCAACTGCTATTCATGACCAAAACCAAGTATTTCATTAACACTCCCACTTCACCTTTGTATTTCTCCAGAACACTCCGTATCACTACGAAGATCCACAGTTTATTGGATATTCCATCTTATGGTTATATACGAACTCGAAAGGAACTTGTTCCAGTTCAGGGATGGATTCTGGTTCAGGAGAAATAGGAATAAGGTTTATTCGGTTGTCTTTTATCTTCACCTTCTCTCGCATTACGAGTGCCCCTAAGATTAGGACAGTACACCCATTATGCTTATTGGATAATCTTCTTTCAAACCATAGGCTGGTGTCGAACGGTAGGGAATGAAGAAAACCATTTGGCCTAAAGGGGTGTACAGAAGGTAACGACTAAAGACATATAAAGGGATCTGGAGAGATGGCAAAGAAATATACAGTTACAGTTGTGAATCTGGATAATGGAAGAGGCATTACTAGGAATACCCGGATACCCTACGAAACATTTCAATGTTTCATTTTCACTGTGTACTGTTAAAAGAAAACTGATTTCCCAATTAGACACTTGCTCCAGGGTATGTATTTACCAGGTATGTTTCTCACATCTGTATGGTTTTACAGATGATGAGTGGGAGCAAGTTATTGGGAATTAGGTGATCATCCTCATTATATCGGAATTCGTTGTAATTGGTGATATTTGATGAAATCACCTGGGTTGTTTGCCGGACGGCAAATATTTGGTTTTGAATATCCGTTGTTATGCACCAATTTCAAATTGATATATCTGTACGTCTATTTTTATAGAGTGAGATATACCCTTTTGAAATTATGTCTATGACGTTTACCTATATCAGTGGATGGTTAGGTAAGGAGTATTAAACAACTGTGTAATTCTTCTTAACCATAAGTACAGTTTTCAACCTACGACACACAGGGAATGAGTTATTAGACTCAGGGGGACTTATACAGAGTATTGTATGTTGTCCAGTGTCCATTAGGACAGAGGGGTTGATACTCGTACTATATTCTGTTTTGTCGTGACTTCTCTAGTTCTTAGACATGTGTTTCGTAGAAATGCAGGTTCTGAGTTTTGAGAAGTTATAGGTATAAGAGTAAAGTAGAGAACCAGGTGTTGCAAGTATCGGGATTCTTCAAGGTGATCGAAGATGTAGATACTTGTGAATGGTATTCAGTTGATAGTAATGATTAAGAGAACTTGCTTCTCTTTCAGGTTACTCATAATTGGAAGTACTCCTAAGTTGAGTAATGCTGATCGGCTTCTCTCCATTTAGTTGACATGCACTGGAGACAGCTGCATGATTTGAATCTGGTTCCAATTAAATCAGTGCCTCTGTTTCTGTATTGGATATAGAACAGTTCATATCTTGACATTGTTAAGGTACGGGGAGTTGTCCAGCTTATGCTTAAAACCAGACCCTGGATAACTCAAGGCACGTTTCTGTAATGGCTGTTTGTGGGTTGACCCAGGCTATGACGAGGGTTGATTTTCTACCATCTGGAAGATCAATAGTGATATTGTTCTTGACTCGCCACAGTTTTAATAAAAATGGATTTTTTCAGAAAACAGTAGTGGGAGTATGGTAGAACTGGAAGTAATTCCAGAACCGCAAATGATTACTGAAAATTTGATAAGAACCTAAAGATTCAATCTGATTTGACATTCCATTGGCCACTCCGCAGGTATGGTGGGTAACCTCAGGCACCCGAGAGGTACTCCGGTAGCCTCAAGGACGGTGACATGGAGCTTCTTGTTTACCCAGACTTGCCATTGCTGTTGTTCCAGGCTGTGAGACCCGGCAGGAGGATGAGTATAGCGTCGTTCTGAACTAGCTTTAGAAGTGTACGTCTATATGACTCTGCCAGAGGGTTGTCGTAGTCAGTGGGAGCAGCGGACGCATAGTGGACAAGTGGCTTATGTCTATTTATAGACTTAAGTAGATATAGCGGAGATAGATCATCTATTTCTGATGTGACAATCATAGGTTTGACTTCATCAGAATAGGGGATGGATCTGTTAAGAAGGTAGTAGGGTGTGATGTCCTAGTATTTGGATGACATACACAGAGTAGGAAGTGAAATTCCTATACTACGATCGGTTATACTTTGGTTGTTACACAGTGGTTTCTCCACATAGGATATAGATGTTGTTTTTGCACTAGATGCAATAAGGTGATATTGATCCTATCCTGGAGAAACGTTCGGAAGCAGTTTTAGAACATAAGTGAATGTTCTAGGGATATGATAACGACAGCCTCATTCGGGAGACGGTTATCATTCCAGGCTTCCAAGGTGACCTGGATGACAGAGTGACTGTCAGAGTTATAGTTTTCCCTCTGACGAGGGGCAGTAGTTTGGACAGGTGGTCCAGGCGGTTACTGAGGGAGGCATGGCGCAGGATACTGATTAAGTTCAGTTGACGATACAGTCTGAGAAGTTTGGATTTGGAGTTCATTTATGAACTAGGTCCCATTATATATCCAGACATATTCTAAGACAGGTATTGCTCATTTCGGGAGATGGCTTTCTCCGCGAACATGAGATAAAGAGAGACATAGAAAGAAACATTAGAGCGGATCCACTCACTGAGGCTATTCCTCGAACGCAATAGTTTCGCAAACGAGCTTTGTGAGACTGACTAGTAGAGGAGTTAGGTGTTCGGTATCACACGGGCTGTGAGTATGCGACATCGCAATAATTAGCCTTGAGTGCAAGTGGGAGATTGTTGGAGATAGTGCCTTCAGAGTCAATTATTGGATCACAGGCACGTGATTGCAATGATTGAGAGAGGACCTATACCGTTAGGACAATCTTACTCAAGATGATAGTATGCTATCTGGTTTACCTTTATCATCGTGTACTGTTTTAGGTGACCTTACAGGTCACTATTGCGCGTTGATAGAGCCCCTAGGATTCTTGCTTGACTGCCAGCAATATGAGGGCGATCATATACGTGGGAGATGGGGTCTATAAGCACATCCTTAAAAAGTCCCTAGTCGTGGGAGTTTCGAGACAGGTCATCGATACTCCAGAGTAGACTAGTGTATACAGTCGAGACCCTGACGAGGGGCGGTGGCCGGTCTCACAAGCCACTGGTGTCAGTTGGTTCACCTAAGATGTATACATGTGCTCATTGGGTTATGAGTACACCGGACATGACTCGCCGGGAACTTGCTAGTTGGTCTTATACCAGACGTCAGATAGAAGTTCCCTAGTGACATGTGTACAGGTTAGTTCATCGACCTGAGATCGTTATTTATCTCGTGTGAGTTCCCACTATACTTTGATTACTACCCTACCACGCTCAAAGGAGACATGCAAACAGGTTTTAGTTGGGTACAGTCTCGAGCCACATGGAGGCAGTGAGCGGATCTTCAGGGGTTCGTCTCTCTCGGTATTGGGGGTGAGGTCGCTCTGTGTCTAGGAGAGCCAGTACACGAAAGTCCTTGTCCAAGGCAGGAGATTTACTGGTAGGTATTCCAGTAGTATCTCAGGGTGTTCTGGGCTACACTCCGACACGACTTGTACCGCTTTTGAGGGTCTGACTTTTACCAACCCCTTAGGCCCGCCATGCGATGCTCATAGACGAACGGACCAGACTGTACGGATATTGTCACTGACAGGATCAGTAGGGTGTCAGGATGAGTTCGCTCATCGACGTCCCTTTTTGTCAATACCTGGTAGCCCGTCACGTATGGCTAATACCTCTGACGTGCTAGTGGTTAAATCCATAGCCAAAGTATTGACGAGTCTTTAGAGTCCCCCACAGACCGTTTTCTTAAGTTTCGGGCGAAACGCTGTAGAGGCCGTATGGAGATATGGCAAGGTTCGATCATGTACGTGCGGTATTGCACGGATCATGATCGGACGGATAATACTAGCGGGCTTTGGTTTAAGCCGGATCCTAGTATTGTACAGTGTAGATTTTGTCTCTTTGCATTTGTATTCAGTGGGAATACAAATGCGGGTATGTATATACAGTCGCGGGGTTTTCCTGTAATTTATTGCGGGATCAGTTTTTTGAAGTTTCCAGTTTGTATTCCGTTCCGGCCAATTTTCCTTTGTTCCTTCACGGCCGGATTTTTCTGATGGAGGGGCTAATTTGCAAATATTCAAATTAGCAATTGTGGAGGTGTTATTTATGATTTGAGAGTTCATGATGGTTCTTGATAAGATTGATTTAGTAGTGTGTGATCATTTCATTAGCATTAAATGAGATGAAAGTTGATGTGAGGCTTGCTTTATGAATTATGGTCACCATTTCCTTTTACTACACTCACCTCCCTTCATGGTTTTTGATCTCTCCCATTCCTATCATATGGCCGGCCACATTCTTGTGAGGAGAGAGGATTCATTTTGTGGTGGGGAAATTTCTTCATCTCATTTTGATTACTACAAATTTCCTCACCTCTCTCCAAAGTTCTTCATTCTCTCCTCCATCAAATATGGCAACTTCACAACCCCATGAGACAAACCAATCCACACTTCATATACAGCATCCTTAGGCATATCAACTCGCCAACTTCGTGCCCGAGTTGCCTCGGTCCAGAGGTGGGAGCCCGTAAAAGAAGCCGGCGATGTGGTGCCCGTTCCGACGAGGAGATGAAAACCGGAGATTCCGCGAGGAGATCGGAGTAGAGGCCGAAGACCGAAGGACACGGATTGCTCGGTATAGCATTCTACCCTTTCTCTAGTTTGCTAGGATTAGGTTAATGGCCCGATCCGGAATTTTTGTGCGCGGTGGTGCTGGTTTACAAGTTCCGTAAAAGTTTCGTTTCCGCATTCCGGCGTCGGATTGACGACTGGGGCGCCGCCGTGCACTTACAGATAATTTAATTTATAATAATATATATGATATATTAAATTACATTAACTATTATTAGCTCACTAAAAGATTCTTTCTCTCACTCGGGTAATACATTGATATATATGCGATATATGTTAATTGTATTATTTTCTTTTGTTACAAAATATATTGTATATGTGATATATAATATTGTAACATGATATGATAACTAATGCAACATGTTTAGTAGAGATTAAAAAAGATTAGGTTTTGATTTGGGTTAATGCTTTCTAGATGATTCTAGAAGGTTTAGTTTTGTTTTGTGAAAGATATTTTGTTATGACTCATTCCTTGACCTAACCCAAACCCTAACCCTAGTTAATTCTCTACATGGGTTTAGTTGACCATGGTTGCATTAATCATCATATTTATCCTTTCATTATTCATCACAAAAGGTTTCATGTTGATTGTTCATCTTCTTCCTTCTTTCTTTCATAGAAAAAGCTTTCTAGCTTTTTCAAGGTGATAAAAAATGAGTGGGTAAATGAAAATAAAAGAGAGCAAAAATCCTACTTCATCATCCTCATCTACCCTTGCCATTTAGATGAGGGTGTTCACATCATTTTATGAGTGTTAGCTTGTGTTAATTAAACTTCAAGGTAGATCATCTTTGTTATCGAAGATCGGAAGCAAGTTTGCATCTTTCTCTACGCGGAGCCTCTCGAGAGTCCGGAACACGATGATCGCAGCGAAGGGACTTCAACACGGAGCTTAAGAAGTGAAGGACCGGATCTACAGAGGTTGTAATCCGTCTCACTTAGTGTTAAAGAGTTTAACATGCTTGTTTTCTCCTATACAATAGTTTAAAGATCCGGCTTCGGGTTGTTCGGCATGGCTAAAATTTTAATCGAGCATGGTTGATGCCTTGTAGAACCTTATGAGCGTGCCTAGCATCCCTACAGTGGTATCCGAGCCAAGTTAGAGCATTAGACGAAGTTTAAAATCCGATCGAAACCCGAAACCCTAATTTGAACCCTTCTGTATATTTTTCAAAAAGTTGATTTTTTATGTATTAAAAATTCTCATCAAATAGATCAGAAAAAAATAAGAATTACTGTGAAGTATGGTCCATTAACTCAATTATTGGACCGCGGAACCGCGGCCAAACCAAGGGTTTGGCCGAGGTTCTGCGGCCAAAATTTTGAGTTAGTCCATGGAATTTCATATATTTATTCTTAGGTCCTTTCTTGTCATTTTGTTCTGGGAATTTTTTAATTCCACTCAAGTGTTGAGTTTTCTAGGGTTGTATTGGGGACTCGTTGATTCGATCGGATAATTTAACTTTGTTTAGTTTGTCCGGATGTTTTTTAGATCGTGTTAAAAAGTTCGACCAGATATCAATAACTCACTTTTTCCGCTGCCGGAAAATTTCCAAGCGTTGGATTTTTTCGTAGTTTAGGAACGTTCTAAGTCGTGCAAGTAACGCGGTGGACCCTCTAGAAGACAACAAACCTTAACTCGATTATGTGACCGCCTTGAACTGCCTCTAAACCTTAGGGTTTGTGGCAGTACGGCGTGCCACATGTGAGGCGTTGGCTTGACCCTTCTATGGCTGGACCATTGGTACTGTAGCATGTGATGGATGTTTTAAAACTAATTTCAAGTGTTGAGAACTGTTTGGGAAAACTTGGATATTTGATTATTCGATCAGAAAGTTTAACATTGTCTATTTATCTGGAATGTGATACAATATTTGGAATCCACAGGTAGTTATGAGATAACTAATTTGAATGTTATAAATCTAGCAGTTCAGTCTCAATTGATCGGTTGCCATGGAATTTTGATGTGATCAAAAGTCCGTCGCAATCACGTAAAGTACGCGGATACTCGCCGGGTAAACTTAATAGACAGCCACGCCCCATAGCCCCGACCAAGTGACTGTAGGAGAACCCCGTCGCCAAAAGTATCCGTTCGGGTGCTCGCGACAGCGGTGTTCCGCCTTAGTGCACTTCGTCGACGGCATCCGGGGGTGCGGCCGTCTTCTAAAGTTTACGACGAGCATTCGATTAGGATGTCGGGAATCTTGTTGAATTTCCCGACTTGATATTGAAAAGAGTTTTCGATAAAGAGACTAAAATGCGGGGTTTATAATTGTTAGGCATACGATGTCTAAGGAATTCATTTGGTTAGGCATGCGATGTCTAAGGAGTTTGCGGATTCCAACTGTTGTAGTTTTACACTTTCTTTTCTGTGACCGTAAGCGTAGTATGTGGTGTATCGCCGGCTTCGTTGCTATATATCAACGACAATCGGGATACGCATACTTGCTTACGTTGATGATATGAGATATTATGTGTTGCTGTGATATGTTA
This sequence comes from Agapanthus africanus, assembly GCA_030015575.1. Taxonomy (NCBI): domain Eukaryota; kingdom Viridiplantae; phylum Streptophyta; class Magnoliopsida; order Asparagales; family Amaryllidaceae; genus Agapanthus; species Agapanthus africanus. The sequence continues at coordinate 297,071,084 of JASDDO010000029.1, forward strand.
TATTGGATCGTCGTGTTTTGAATAGCAGGGGTTTTTATGTGAGATGAGAGTTTTTTCTTTTTCATTCATGTAAAATTCATTTGTATGTAATATTCTTTTATTGGGGCACTTCCGGGCTGAGGATGATGTCATCATTGTATATTATTTATTTTTCCGCATTAGGTAGACCCAAGGCGGGGAGCACAAGTAACTGGGTTCTAGGGTCTAGTGGGAGACCATCTCGAGGAGTCGAGATCGGGTCTCCTAACCCTAGAATTGGCAGAGTTGCTTGCCGCTCTCGTAGGGGTCTAGGGATGTGGGTTTAGCTATTCATCGCGACCGTGGAATCCGTGTTTTATACAGGCTCGTATTAAAACACGGACGTCCTACTATATCCAATATTTCATATATGTTCTTCTGCTGCAATGTTCTGTGATGAGATCATATTACTGCCTGAGACGAATATTTATATTATATATATGAGATATATGTTATATTGCAGATTTCGTTTCAAAAGAGATGCTTGTGAAGCATAATAAAATGGGACTTCATTGATGAGATTAATGAAATAAAAGAAACCTAAAGATGTTGTAGAAACTTGTTTAAAAACTAGTAGCTCTAGTTTTTGCTTTGCATAGCGGTGTTCCTTGTAGAACATCCAGCACCTTATTCGATAAGGAAAGAGCCGAGATCCCTTCACCGGGAGTGACCTCTTTGGTGAAACTAGCAGATGCTACAAACTCGGTTTGTCTTTTGATTGCTACTATGATTCTTGCTTTGCATAGTGATATTTATGTAATATCCCGCACCTTATTCGATGAGGAAAGGGCCGACGATCCCTTCACCGGGAGTGATCCCTTTAGCAAAACTAGAAAAGCCTAAAAAACACTCCATTTAAAAATCACTCGATTCTACAACGATATCAAGTTCATTACACAAAGGGTTTTCATAAAAACCTATCGTAGCCCTCCGTCATTTCAGATAAGTCATACTTAGTATTTGTGCTACGTTTGTTGGCCTGCGTCAAGGCATAGTGTGCGGTAGTTAACTAGTATTTATCTGTTTATGCATATGATGCAGATTGGATTAGGGTAGTCGTGCGACTTTGTTGGCCTGCGTCAAGGGTCGTGCGGGTGGGTTTAATTCAATCAAGAAATGATGGGTTGAACTTGACTAGCGCGCTGTGGTTTGTTGGCCAGCGTCAAGGTCATGGGACGCTAGGGGTAAAATATTATTGGGAATTTCAAGTGTTGAAATTTGCAATGAGATTGCATACCTTCTATGAGATAGTTGGATCCCGATACCCGCTGTGAGTAAGAGTTACTCCTGAGAGAGTTTTACACATTACAATTAGCTGATCAAGTAGGTGTCTAGAAAGGTGTCAATGAGGTTACGCCCCTGGGAAAACGAGGTTTACTTTAATTAGGTCCGTGCGAAAGCATGGGGCACCTCCCTCAAAGTACCGACACTGGCTTGGCCGAAAGATTGGCGAACTTGTAGCGTGTAATTAATCCCGGCTAGTCTTTCCTTTTATGGTTTGAAGGAAGATTTGACTAAAACAGTGGGAGACATCCTGATTAGATATATTAGATAACCAATCTAATCTTGCAAGAGCATACGCTGAGTGTTTTCTTCTCTCTCTCTCCAGGTAGCGACCATATCACGACTTAATCAAGATAATAAAACGGATATATTGACCGAACCCGCTTGTTATACTGAGCTGTGGAACGTTGGTCCCGCTCTAACTTATAATTGTTATAAGAAAAAGCAGGAAATTGGGGATTACCAGAATTCCCGTGCCGCCCAAACGAAGAAAGTGCATGTTGATGCATCTTCTTCGGGTGTGTTCATTACAAAGAACTGTTTCTCAGTATCCTTTACGTCCTGGGTATTTGATACCGGATCAGGATCCCACATATGTAATTTGTTAAATGGGCTACAGATAGGTAGAGAACTGAGAACGGGTGACAAGTTTCATAAGATAGAAACAGTGCAAGTGTTGCAGCCAAGTCTGTTGGTCACTAGCACCCTGTATTACCAGAATACATTGATTCTGAACGAATGTTATTAGATACCGAACCTGATATACAATATCATATCAGTCTCTTTATTAGTAAAGAAAGGATATAATTTTGTATTGTTGGATAATATTTTGAACAATTCCTATATCAAGAGTTGATCGCTTCAGGCACGTTATCTAAAAGCATTGACGCTCTAAATCAAACTACAGTTCTTAGTATACAGAACACACACAAAAGGAAGAGTTCAGAAATGAACGAATCCTTATTGAGGCATTGTAGACTAGGTCATATCAATGCGACCCGACTAGCTAAGTTACATTTAGATGCATATTTAAATCTGTTTGAATTTACATCTTGTGAAACTTGCCGGTCATGTCACAAAGATAAGATGACCATAGCTCTGTTTATTGGAAACAGAGAAAGAATTAGTGAACTCTTGGGATTGATGCTGATGTATGAAAGTCTCCTGTCTACACATGCCGAGACCGGTTCTTTGTACTTCATCACATTCTCTAATGATCTCTCAAGATTCAGACATATGTTCCTGTTGAAACACAAGTCCGAACCTTTTGAGATATTCACAGAATGTAAGTTAGAAGTAGAGAACCAAAAACGGGTATAAGTATTATGTCCTTTGATGAGATCAAGGAGGAGAATACTTAAGCACGAAATTCCTGGACTATTCTAAAGGAGAATGAGATTCTCTCTCGGCATTACTCCTCCATATACACCATAGCAGATGGTATATCGGGGCGGAGCAATAGCACCCTATGTGATATGGTGTGCTCTATGATGAGTACTACTGAGTTTCCTATTTCCTTTTGGGAGTTATGCACTTGAGTAGCTGCATACCTATTGAATAGGGTTCAAATCAAATCAGTTGCCTACCACTTCATATGTGATATGGAATGGGAAGAGCCCATATCTTAAGTATGTTAAGATTTGGGGTTGTCCGGCCTATGTCTGAAAAGCAAAATATGGACAAGCTCGAGGTAAAGTCAGATCTGTGGAAGTTTGTTGGATATCCCAAGCATTCGCAAGGGAATATCTTCTACCAAACCGAGAAACAAAAGTGTTTTACTTCCGAACATGCCACCTTTGTGAAAGGGAATTTCTTGTGGAAAAATTAGTGGTCATGAGGTAGAACTGGAAAGAGTTCCAGCTATACAAACTGCAGCTGATGATTTGGTAGAAACAAAGGATTCAGCAGTTTCCAACGAACCTCAGCCTCTCCGCCGATCCAGTAGGGTTCCTCAGCTACCTGAGAGATACTTCGGTTTCTCTATGACAGTGGGAACGAGGATTGTATCATGAGATGATGACCCAACTAGTTTCGAGCTGGCCATCAGGAGTGAGACTCTGTAAGAATGGCTGGATGCTTAGTTATCTGAGATGGAATCCTTATACACCAACAAAGTATGGACTTTGGTTGCTTTATCTGAAGGGTTAAATCCCCATCATGAGCAAGTATATCTTGAGAAGATTACTTGGTGTACATGGAAAAGTTGAGTCTTTCAATGCTATGTTTTAGTCCATCCAGATCCTACTTGCCACGGCTACATACCATGACTACGATATCTGGTGGTTGGGTGTCATCACTGCTTTTCTAAAATGATGTTTTAGAAGAGAGCGTCTATAAGTACACAGCCAGAGGGCTTCGTAGATGTGGGAGCAGCGGAAACGTGTGCAAGATATTTTATATGATAAAATAGGCATCGCGGAGTTGGAACATCTGTTTTGATGTGGTAGTCAAAGAGTTTGACTTCATCAAAATGGTAGATGAACCTTGTATATAGAAAAAGATAGTAGGGAGTATGGTGGTCCTCGTAGAGTACGTGGATGACATACTCTTGATAGGGAAGGAGTTTCCTATGCTACGCTCGGTCAATCTCCTGTTATCACAAGGATTCTCTATATAGGATCAAAGTGATACCTCCTAAATCCTGGGTTATGGATCTATGAGATAGATTTATTTGGATGTTAGGATTCTCACTAGGAGTAGTGAGATAGTATCAATCGATCATGGGGAGAATCACTAGAATGGTTCCAGGGTGATAAGGACGACTGAATGTAAGTTGCAGGCATTGTCTTTACCCTCAGTGGAGGGACGGTATGTTGGAAGAGTTCCAAGCTAGATACCGTGACTTACTAGACGATTAAAGGCAAGATACATCGTTACCAAGGATGCTACCAAAGAGGCAGTCTGGATATATAAGTTCATAAGATGAACTTCGTTCCTACCATTGTGTGACAATGGAGTTGTGGTTTTAGCCAAGGAACCCCCGTCCCATCAGAAATCCAGATATAATTCTTAGGCACTATCACCTGATCATGGAGATGGTTGATCTCCAGGGAGATCGAGGTTAGGAGAGTAGACACAGAGGACAACAGCGCGGATCCACTCACAAAGGCCTTTTTCCCAGTAGATACTTTTATGGGATGGTTGAGTATGAGATACTTCAACCACAGCAAATTGTTGGGTATGTGATACCATAACAGATGGCCCTAGTGCAAGTGGGAGGTTGTTAGTTAAATGTATGCCCTAGAGGCCATTACTGTACATATGATGTATATTGTAATGGATGCTTGGACATATATAGGGAGGACTTTCTTGCTCGACATGATAGTATGATATCTGGTTGTACTTTATCTTAACATGTACTCTGATTGTCTATATATTACATGTTGATAAAGCCCTTAGGATATGTACTCAACTACTGGGACAATGATGAGATCATACTAGTGGGGCCACGGTAGTTGACGAGTACATCCTATAACTGTTCCTAGTCGAGGGTGTATCGAGACAGGGCATCGATGCACCAGAGTAGACTAGAGTATACGCATCTTGACCCATATGATGGGTGATGGATGATCCCATATCCATTGGTGTTTGACATCAAGGATGGTGTATGGGTGCTCAGTGGAGACTGGGTACACTGGACGGACTCGCCGAGAACTCCCAGATGGTATTATACCTCACGTCAGATGGCAGTTCTCCGGTGACACTGGTACTGAGTAGTCTGTTGACCCGAGATCGTCATAAAGTCTTGTGTGATTCCCACTGTGCTTTGATTTCCATCATACCACGTCCAAGAGGGTGTGCAAAAAGGTGGCTTTTGGATACAGTCCCGAATCACATGGAGGCAATGAGCGATAGAAGGGGATTCGTCTCTCCCGGTATAGGGAGTTGATGTTGTGCTATGTTCGATTGGCTATAACCGGAAATCCCTGGCCAGGGTTGCTGAGATTTACTGGTAAGTGTTATCAGTAGTTTCTCAAACTGTTATAGACCTCATATCGACACGACTTATCGAGCTACTAGGGTCTGACGTCTACCATCCCTAGGCGAGATATGCGACATATCAGACGACGAGACCGGACTGTACGGGAGTGTTACTGATTGGATTCACAGGAGAATGTACAGGCTTGCTTGTTGATCTTCTGAGCGCTCAATACCTGGGTGGCTGCTACGTTTAGCTGACCGCTTGCAGCTTGTGGGTGTTTGATATGATCATCACCTACTGCCGGCGTATTGACGATTCTTTAGAGTCCTACACAGAGGTTTCTTGGCTCAGGCAAAACGAAGTAGGAGCACATATGTGATATGTGCGGGACCGAGGATAATGCGGTATGTGATACCGTATTGGATTCTCGCGATATGAGATATCGGCTGGGTATATGTGATATAGCCGGGTCATCGTATTAGTCGGTTATATGCGATATAGCCGGATTGTCGGATCAAGTGTTGATTCGATAATTTAATGTATAATAATATATATGATATATTAAATTACATTAACTAATATTAGCTTACTAAAAGATTCTTTTTCTCACTCGGGTAATATATTGATATATATGCGATATATGTTAATTGTATTATTTTCTTTTGTTACAAAATATATTGTATATGTGATATATAATATTGTAACATGATATGATAACTAATGCAACATGTTTAGTAGAGATTAAACAAGATTAGGGTTTGATTTGGGTTAATTCTTTCTAGATGATTCTAGAAGGTTTAGTTTTGTTTTGTGAAAGATATTTTGTTATGACTCATTCCTTGACCTAACCCAAACCCTAACCCTAGTTAATTCTCTACATGGGTTTAGTTGAACATGGTTGCATTAATCATCATATTTATCCTTTCATTATTCATCACAAAAGGCTTCATGTTGATTGTTCATCTTCTTCCTTCTTTCTTTCATAGAAAAAGCTTTCTAGCTTTTTCAAGGTGATAAAAAATGAGTGAGTAAATGAAAATAAAAGAGAGCAAAAATCCTACTTCATCATCCTCATCTACCCTTGCCATTTAGATGAGGGTGTTCACATCATTTTATGAGTGTTAGCTTGTGTTAATGAAACTTCAAGGCAGATCATCTTTGTTATCGAAGATCGGAAGCAAGTTTGCATCTTTCTCTTCGCGGAGCCTCTCGAGAGTCCGGAACACGATGATCGCAGCGAAGGGACTTCAACACGGAGCTTAAGAAGTGAAGGACCAGATCTACAAAGGTTGTAATCCCTCTCAATTAGTGTTAAAGAGTTTAACATGCTTGTTTTCGCCTAAACCCTAGTTTAAAGATCCGGCTTCGGCTTGTTCGGCACGGCTAAAATTTTAATCGGGCATGGTTGATGCCTTGTAGAACCTTACGAGTGTGCCTAGCATCCCTACACCTTAAACATGTCCCTAGTCATAGGATTATCGAGACTGGCATTGATACTCCAAAATAGACTAGTGCATACGTTTCTTATTCTCGGGTGGATCCTCTTAGACACGGAAGATCGGCTTCGTGAGCTCGTTCTATCAACCTAAGAAGCTTGAGGAGTAAACTTTCAAGACCCGAAGGACCATCTACAAAGGTTGTATTATCAACTGTGTAGTTAAAACTCTAGTTAGGGTTTGTTTAGTGTAGTGTTTGGGCTTGTATCCTGGGATTTTAGTGTATTGTGCTCAAGTTTTTAAAGTTTTTGATTCCGCATCGCCGTAGTTGACACGGTAAGGAGTACATATACACTTACAGGTTGTTAAGATATAGAGTTATCCGGTTTATACTTAAAAACACAATCCAGACAAACTCATGGCATATTTCGGTAATAGGAAGATTGTGGATTATCCCAAACTTTAGCAAGGGTTTAACTTCTACCATTTTCGGGATCAAAAGTTGTTTTGTTCTCGACACGCCACTTTTTTAGAAAAGGAATTTCTTGTAAAAGAAATCAGTTGGAGTATGGTAGAGCTTGATGTGATTCCAGAACCACAAATAATTACTAAAGATTTAGTAGAATCTGGTGATTGAATTAATCCTGAAAAATCTCAGCGACTCTGTAGATTTAGTAAGTGATCTCAGCCACCTGAAAGTTACTTCGGTTCCCTCATAGACGGTAACAGGGATGCTTGCATCATGTGATGATGACCCTACTATATCAGCAGGCTATAAGAAGGGGTAAAACCCATAAGAAGCAAGTTGATATTTCGAGATCCGTACAAATGGAAAGGTATTAATCTAATAAGGCTTGACTTATAGGAAAAGATTTTCGTCTAATACCCAATGTGGATTGTGATGAAACTTTTACTTCAGTGTATATGCTAAAATCCATATGGATATAACCACTACTGTTCTTCATGACTATGATATCTGGCAGGTGGATGAAAATAAAGTCTTTCTAAATAGGGATTTAGAAGTGAATGTGTATATGTCTTTTCCAGAGAGTTATCATAATCAGTGGGAGCAGCAGAAGGTGTGCAAGTAGCTTAGCTCTATTTATAGACTAAAGTAGGCATAGCGGAAATGGATTATCCATTTTGATGTCACGGTCAAAGTGTTTGACTTCATCAAAATAATAGATGAACCCGGTATTTGTAAGAAGGGTGTAGGGAGTACTGTCATGTTTCCAATATTGTTTGTGGATGACAAACTCCTGATAGGAAGTAAAATTCCTATACTACAGTTCGGTTAAACTATGGTTGTCATAAATGTTTCTCCATAAAAACTTTGGATAATATATCAACTGATTCTGGTAACTAGGTTTATACAGATAGATTTAGTAGGAGCTTTTGGGATCGTCCTAACTCATGTAAGATGATACCATTCTGAAGTGGTTAAGAATGGATAACTCATAGTGTAGTAGTGTACCCGAATGTAGACGAGTCACTCTCTTTAGGGAGATGTCATGCACCAGACCAGATGTTACTTTTGCACTTGATATAGTAATAGATATTAGTCCGATCCCAGAGAAACATAGAAAACTAGTGAAGAACATATGTGAATGTTCTAGGTGTTTGGTAATGGTAGCCTCCATTATAATGAGGCAGTTACTGATTCCGGTTTCCAATGTGACATGAAAGACAGAGTGTCTATCACGAGTTATATGTTTACTCTCTTGAGTGGGAACAGTATTGGAAAGAGTTCCAAGTAGGATACTGGGGTAGTCATGGCGCTGGGTGCTGATTATGAATCAGCTTTGAATACAACCTAAGAACTTGCTGGATAAAATAGTTCATTTATGAACTTTGTCCCATCATCTATCCAGGTAAATTATAGGGCAGGTATCGCTCAATTTGGGAGATAGTTGATCTCCGTGAAGATTGAGATATAGAGAGATAAAGATAGATTCATTACAGCGGATCCAATCACTGAAGTTGTTTCTCGAATACAGTTTGTGAAACTGCTAGTAGAGTAGTTGGGTATGCGATACCGCAATAATTATCCTTAAGTGCAAGTGGGAGATTGTTGGATATCAGTGCTCTCAAGACAATTATTATAATTATAGGAGGACTTATACGAGAGAACAATCTTACCCAACATGATAGTATGCTGTGTGGTTTGTCTTTATCATTCATGTGTATACATTTTATTCGTTATCACGTATCACTAATAAATAAGGATAAAGCCCATAAGATCTTTGCTTGACTACCAAGATTATGATAGGGATCGTACTAGTGGGGCCTGGGTAGTCTATAAGCACATCTTTAAAAGTCCCTAGTCGAGAGAGTATCAAGACTGGGCATTGATACTATAGATTAAACTAGTGTATACGTTTCATGACCTTGATCGGGATGATGGTTGATCCCATAGCCATTGGTGTTTAACACCAAATATTATATACATATGATCATTAGATGAATGAGTTATACGGGACGGACTCACCTAAGAACTCATAGATGGTATTGTACCTATCGTCAGATAGCAGTTCTCATATGACATGAGTACAGAGTGTTGGAGATAGTGCCCTCAGAGTCAATTATTGGGTCACAGGCACGTGATTGCAATGATTGAGGGAGGACCTATCCCGGTAGGACAGTCTTACTCGAGATGATAGTATGCTATCTGGTTTACCTTTATCATCGTGTACTGCTTTAGGTGACCTGACAGGTCGCTATTACACGTTGATAGAGCCCCTAGGATTCTTGCTTGACCACCAGCAGTATGATGGCGATTATATACGTGGGAGCTGGGGTCTATAAGCACATCCTTAAAAGGTCCCTAGTCGTGGGAGTTTCGAGACTGGGCATCGATACTCCATTAGTAGACTAGTGTATACAGTCGAGACCCCGACGAGGGGCGGTGGCCGGTCTCACAAGCCACTGGTGTCAGTTGGTTCACCTAAGATGTATACAGGTGCTCATTGGGTTATGAGTACACCGGACAGGACTCGCCGGGAACCTGCTAGTTGGTCATATACCAGATGTCAGATAGCAGTTCCCTGGTGACTTGTGTACAGGTTAGTTCATCGACCTGAGATCGTCATTTGTCTCGTGTGAGTTCCCACTGTGCTTTGATTACTACCCTACCACGGCTCAAAGGAGGCGTGCAAACAGGTTTTAGTTGGGTACAGTCCCGAGCCACATGGAGGCAGTGAGCGGATCTGCAGGGGTTCGTCTCTCCCGGTATTGGGGGTGAGGTCGCGCTGTGTCTAAGAGAGCCATTACACAAAGCCCTCGGCCGAGGCAGGAGATTTACTAGTAGGTATTCCAGTAGTATCTCAGGGTGTTCTGGGCTACGCTCCGACACTACTTGTACCGCTTTTGGGGGTCTGACTTTTACCAACCCCCTAGGCCCGCCATGCGATACTCATAGACGAACGGACCGGACTGTACGGATATTGTCACTGACAGGCTCAGTAGGGTGTCAGGATGAGTTCGCTCATCGACATCCCTTTTGGTCAATAGCTGGTGGCCCGTCACGTATTGGCTAATACCTCTGACGTGCTAGTGGTTAAATCCACAGCCATAGTATTGACGAGTCTTTAGAGTCCACCACACTTACAGTTACTCAAGCTTTCGGGCGAAACGCTGTAGAGGCCGTATGGAGATATGGCAGGGTCCGATCAGATACGTGCGGTATTGCATGGATCAGGATCGGGCGGTTTGTACTAGCGGCCGTATGGATATATGGCAGGGTTCGATCAGATACGTGCGGTATTGCACGGATCAGGATCGAACGGATATTACTAGCCGGCTTTGGTTTAAGCCGGATCCTAGTATAGTACAGTGTAGATTTTGTCTCATTGCATTTGTATCCGGTCGGAATACAGATGCGGGTGTGTATGCACAGTGTCGGGGTTTTCCTGTAATTTATTACGGGACCAGTTTTCTGGAGTTGCCAGTTTGCATTCCGTTCCGGCCGGTTTTTCTTTGTTCTTTCCCGGCCGGACTTTCCCGATGGAAGGGGGTTATTTGCAAGTTTGCAAATAACCATTTGTGGAGGGGTTCTTTGTATTTGTAGCATTATGAAAGATTAAGCATCTTTGCTTTTCATGATGGCTTGCCTTTTTGAGATTAGAAGTGATGTGAAAGGATTTGATCTTTGATTGGTGTTGATGTGAGATTGTTATCATGATGCTTTGGATATGGTCACCTTTCCTTTTCTCCTACACTCACCTTCCTCTTGTATTAGGTTTTGATTTTCATTCCTCCACCATTCTCATTAGAAGAGAGAGGGCTCACTTGAGAGAAAAGAATGAGAGAGTTCATTTTGGTTATGAGAGGATTTCTTCATCTCATCTTCTTCTTGCTAGAAAATTGAAAGCACCAATTTTCTTTACCTCTTCCTCCATCCATCAAGGCAACATAAACCCCAAATGAGACATAGCCTCTACACTACACTTTCTACAGCAATTCTTGGGCATGTCGAGTTGCCGGCTTCATGCCCGAGTTGCCTCGGTATTGAGGCAGGAGCCCGTAAAAGACGCAGGCGATGTGGTGCCCTTCCGGCGAGGAGGCGACGATATGGAGACAAGACTTTCCGCACGAGATCGGGACGGCGAGGAGAAGACCGGAGGACTCGGATCATTCGGTATACTTCTCTTCCCATCTCTTGTTTGCTAGTATAGGTTAATGGTTAACGATCCAGGTTTTATTGTCCGCGGTAGCGCCAGTTTAAAGTTAAGAAAAATTTTGATTCCGCATTTTGGCCTCGGATAGACGGCCGGGGCGCTGCCGTGGCGCAACACAGAGTAGTCTGTAGACCTAAGATCGTCATAGTGTCTTGTGTTTGTTCCTACTATACTTTGATTACTACCCTACCACGGCTTCAAAGAGTCATGCAAATAGGTTTTCGTTGGGTACAGTCCCGAAGCACATGGAGGCAATGAGTGATCGAAGGGATTTCGTCTCTCCCGGTATTGGGAGTCAAGGCCATGCTGTTCTAGATCAACTATAACTATTGTAAGTCGATGTTATGCACCCCACGGGTACGCGAGGAGGCGAAATATGTAAAAAACAATTTTTCAAAGCTCGTAACACCGATCCGAACTCCAGGATCGATACTAAACCCAAACTAGCAAACTACTATGAGGTAAATAACATGGATAGAATGTTATACTTCATGATATCAAGTCCTTCGGGTCTTCTTGTCGCTGTCTTCCTCCTCATCAAAAGCTCTAAGGATCGTAACAGATCGGCGCTTCCTCGTCGGCCTCCTCGAGTCAAAGACGATCCATCCGAGAGTCTATAGTTCGGGCTCCAACCTCAATTCCGAGGAAACTAGGGCACCTAGTTCGCTACACTAGATGAACTAGGTGATGTAGAGAGTATAGATGGATTGGTATGTCTTGTTAGTTGTATGTATACCCTAGAGGCCAGTATTGTACAGATGATGTATATTATATTGGATGCTTGGACATATATAGAGATGACTTTCTTGCTCGATATGATAGTATGCTATCTGGTTGCTCTTTATCTTAACATGTACACTTGTCTCTTTAAACCGTCTTATAGTTACATGTTGGTAAAGCCCTTAGGATGTGTACTTGACTACCTGGATGATGATGCAGATCATACTAGTGGGGACATGGTAGTCCACAGGTACATCCTTCAAGGTCCCTAGTCGTGGGTATATCGAGACGGGGCATCGATATACCAGTGTAGACTAGCGTATACGCTTCTCGACCCATGAGATGGGCGATGGATGATCCCATATCCATTGGTGTTTGACATCAGAGATGGTATATGGGTGCTCAGTGGAGACTGGGTACACTGGACGGACTTGCCGAGAACTCCCAGATGGTATTATACCTCACGTCAGATGGCAGTTCTCAGGTGACACTTGTACAGGTTAGTCTGTAAACCCGAGATCGTCATAGAGTCTTGTGTGATTCCCACTGTGCTTTGATCTCCACCTTACCACGTCCATGAGGGCGTGCAAAACGGTGGTTTTTGGGTACAGTCCCGAGTCACATGGAGGCAATGAGCGATAGGAGGGGTTTCGTCTCTCCCGGTATTGGGGGTTGATGTTGCGCTGTGCTCGATTGGCCATAACAGGGAAGTCCCTGGCCAAGGCTGATCATAGTTTTGCTGGTAAGTGTTACCAGTACTTTCTCGACCCGTTATGAGCCTCACATCGGCATGACTTATCGGTTATTGGGGTCTGACTTTTACCACCCCTAGACTTGATATGCGACATATCAGACGAACAGACTGGACTGTACGGTAAGTGTTACTGGTTGGATTCACAGGAGTGTAAGCGGGCTGGCTCGTCGATCTTCTGATCGCTCAATACCCGGATGGCCGTTACGTTAAGCAGACCGCTTGCGGCTTGTGGGTGCTTGATATGATCATCATCTGCTGCCGGCGTATTGACGAGTCTTTAGAGTCCTACACAGAGGTTTCCTGGCTCAAGCGAAACGAAATAGGAGCGCATATGAGATATGTGCAGGACCGAGAATAATGCGTGTATGTGATACCGTATTCTATTCTCGCGATGAATGTATCGATTGGTTATATGCGATATAACCTAGATATCGAATCAAGGATTGATTCGATAAGACGATACATAGGATACTAGTCGGTTATATGCGATATGACCGGATCGTTAAATCAAGTGTTGATTTAATGATTTAATGTATAATTATATGTTTGATATATTACTTTGCATTAAATAGTATTGGTTCACTTTAAATGGATTTTCTCACTTGGATGTGCAAGTTGTATATGTGATATACTTTTGTGCACATGATTGTATCATGTTTGATGATACATGTTTATTTGGTTAAGTGTAAAGAATTAAACCATGGTTAAGTTGATGATTAGGGTTTTGCTTATTTATTTATTTATTTGTTTATTCATTTTTGATAGATAAACATGAATGGTGGCTTTGTTTGTTTTTAGTTGAAGATTCATGAAGCTTTGACTTAGTCACCATTCTTGTCTCATGCTTAACCCTAACCATTTGAACTAACCCTAGTTCATTCTCTACACTTAACTATGGTTGAGAATATGATAAGAATGAATTCTTTTTCAATTATTCTTTAACACTTATCATATTCTATCTTCTTCATCATCTTCTTCTTCAAGAAAAAGCTTGCCACCATTAATGGCATCTTGAGCAAAAATGTGAGAAATCCAATTCTAAAGTGAACCCACCTCCTATTTCTTCACCCTCTACCTCTTGCCAAGTAGTATAGGGTGTTTTCTTCATAAGTTTCACAACTTGGTGAAGTTGGAGCTTGATCTTGTGTAACCTCGACGTAGATCATCTTCGGCATCGTAGTCGACGACTAGTCCGTTCATTTCTCCAATGAAGCCGATGCTAGAGTCCGAGATCTGACTTGGACAGCGATAGGACGTCTACGTGGAGATAAGGAAGTGGAGAACCGGATCTACAAAGGTTGTAGCTTCTTACTTTTAGTTAAGATGTTAACTAGTTACATGTTTCGCCTAAAATTCTAGTTAACGATCCGTATTAGAGTTTCTCGGCACTTGCAAAATTTAAAATTGGCATGGTTGATGCCTTGTGAGACCTCTTGAGAGTGCCTAGGAACCCTACAGTGGTATCAGAGCCTAGTTAGAGCCTTAGGCGAAGTGTAGACGACGTTTGAAACCCGATCGAACCGAAACCCTAAAAACCAAATTGCTCTCTGGACTTTTTCCAAAAACTGGGTTTTTTCCAGATTAAAAATTCTTAAAAAATTCAGCAGGGAATTATAAGAATTACGGTGCAAAATTTGACCAATGATACCTCAAACATGCGGCGGAACCGCGGCAGAAGCCTAGCTTCTACGGCGGTTCCGCGGCTCTCTGGTGACATCAGCCCTCCACATTTGCACAGTAATTCCTCTTTCACAGCGCTGAGTTTTCTCGGAATTTTTAATTTGACTCAAGAGTTGAGTGTTCTGGGGTTGCATTGGGAATCGTAGATTCGATCGGATTATTAAACTTCGTCTATGTGTTTTTCCGGATAACTTTAGAATATGATTAAAAAGTTCGACCGGATATAAATGCCCAACTTTTCCCCTGCCGGAAAAAATTTCCAAGTGTTGGATTTTTCAGTGGTTTAAGGACGTTCTGAGTAGTGCAAGTAACGCGTTGGTCCCTCTAGAAGACAACAAACCTTAACTCGATTATGTGACCGTCTTGAACTGCCCTTTGAACCTTCGGGTTTGGAGTAGTACGGCGTGCCACATGTGAGGCGTTGGCTTGACCCTTCTACGGCTGGACCGTTGGTACTGAGGCATGAAGTGAATGTCTTTGAACCTATTTCATGTGTTGAACGGTTTCGGGAAAATTTGGGTGTTCGAATGTTCGATCGGAAAGTTTAATATTTTCTATTTATCCGGAATGGGATACAATAATTGGAATTCACATACAGTTATGAGATAACTGAATGAATGTTATAAATCTAGCGCTTTAGTCTCACTTGATATTGAAAAGAGTTTTCGGTAATGAGACTAAAATGCGGGGTTTATAATTGTTAGGCATGTGATGTCTAAAGTATTTCATTTGATCAGGCATGCGATGTCTATAGAGGTTGTGGATTCCAATTGTTGTAGTTTTACACTTTCTTTTCTGTGACCGTAAGTGTAATATGTGATATCGCCAGTTTCGTTGCTATATGTCAACGACAATTGGGATGCCCATATTTACTTACGTTGATGACATTTGATGTTATGTGTTGCTGGATATGTTATATTGGATCGTCGTGTTTGAATAGCCGGGGTTTTTTATGTGAGATGAGTGTTTTTCATTTTCATTCATGTAAAAACTTGTATATAATATTCTTTTATTTGGGGCACTTCCAGGTTGCGGAAGCTGTCACCCTTTGTATATTATTTACTTTTCTGCACTAGGATAGACCCAAGAAGGGGAGCACAGGTAACCGGGTTCTAGGGTCCAGTGGGAGACCATCTCGAGGAGTCGAGTCCGGGTCTCCTAACTCTAGAATTGGTAGGGTTGCTTGCCGCTCTCGTTAGGGTCTAGGGGTGTGGGTTTGGCTATTCATCACGACCGTGGAATCCATGTTTTATACTGGCTCGTATTGAAAACACGGACGTCCTAGTATATCCAATATTTCATATGATATTTTCTGCTGCGATATTTGTGATATGATCATTTGATATGTTCTGATGGATACAGTATATAGTATATATGATATATTATATAGACGTTACTTATGTTTTGCACCCGCACTAGCCCTGCCCTGCCCTGTCGTTAGTTACCTAACCTAACGGTGCCCGAGGGGACATCAAGGCGAATGAGGATGGCATAAGTGCACGTCGTATTTATCTGTGATGTTTAGGTATTTAAATGATGGGACTTCATTAATGTGATTAATGAAAGAAAAGAAGCCTAAAAGATGTTGTAGAATCAAATTTTAAAATAAAACAGGTAGCTACAGTTCTTGCTTTGCATAGCGGTATATATGATATACCCTGCACCTTATTCGATGAGGAAAGGACCGAGATCCCTTCACCGGGAGTGACTCCTTTAGCAATAACTGACAGACGCTACACACTCGGTTTGCTTTTGATTGCTTTTGGAGTTCTGCTTTGCACAGTGATATATATGATATATCCTGCACTTCATTCGACGAGGAAAGGGCCGACGATCCCTTCACCGGGAGTGACCCCTTTAGCAAAACTAGAAAAGCCTCAAAATCACTCCATTTCAAAACTTCACTTGATTCTACAACGATATCAAGTTCATTACGCAATAGGTTTTCAGAAAAACCTGACGCAGCCCTCCGTCATTTCAGATAAATCCTACTTAGTATTCGTGCTACGTTTGTTGACCTCCGTCAAGGCGTAGTGTGCGGTAGCTAACTAGTATTTATCTGCTTAATGCATGTGATGCAGATTGGATTAGGGTAGTCGGGCGACCTTGTTGACCTCCGTCAAGGGTCGTGCGGGTAGGTTTGATTCAATCAAGAAATGACGGGTTGAACTTGACTTGCACCCTGTGGTTTGTTGACCTCCGTTAAGGTCATAGGATGCTTGGGGCAAAATATTATCGGGAATTTTAAGTGTTGAAATTTGCAATGAGATTGCATACCTTCTATGAGATAGTTGGATCCCGATACCCACTGCGAGTAAGAGTTACTCCTGGGAGAGTTTTACACATTATAATTAGCCGATCAAGTAGGTGTCTAGAAAGGTGTCAACGGGGTTACGCCTCTGGGAAAATGAGGTTTACATTAATTAGGTTCGTGCGAAAGCACGGGGGACCTCCCTCAAAGTACCGACACTGGCCTGGCTGAAAGATCGACGAAGTTGTAGGGTGTAATTAA
Organism: Agapanthus africanus; assembly: GCA_030015575.1. Classification (NCBI taxonomy): domain Eukaryota; kingdom Viridiplantae; phylum Streptophyta; class Magnoliopsida; order Asparagales; family Amaryllidaceae; genus Agapanthus; species Agapanthus africanus. The sequence continues at coordinate 297,088,086 of JASDDO010000029.1, forward strand.
TTCCGGCTAGTCTTTCCTTTTAGGGTTTGAAGGAAGATTTGATAAAAACCAGTGGGAGCCATCCTGATTAGATAAGATAATAACCAATCTGATCTTGCAAGAGCATACGCTAAAGTGTTTTCTTCTCTCTCTCTCCAGGTAGCGACCATGTCATGCCCTAATAAAGATAATAATATGGATGGATTGACCGAACCCGCATGTTATACTGTGCTGGGGAACGTTGGTTCCGTTCTTTCTTATAAGAGTTATAGGACTGAAAAGGATACAGGGGAATACCAGGATTCCCATGCCACCCGAATGAAGAAAGTACATGTTGATGCATTTTCTTCGGGTGTGTTCGTTACTGAGAACTATTTTTCCATTTGCTCTACATCCTGGGTATTAGATACCGGGTCAGGATCCCATATATGTAATCAGTTACATGGGCTAAGGAAAGGTAGAGAACTTGGAGAAGGTGATAAAGACATAAGAGTTGGAAATGGTGCAATTGTTGCAGCTAAGACTGTCGGGGAATATCACCTTGCATTACCAACTGGTAATACATTGGTTCTGAACGAATGCTATTACATGCCGAACCTGATATGCAACATTATATCAGTTTCTTTATTGAGTAAAGAGGGATATAATTTTGTATTACAGGATAATGTTATGAACATTTTCCGTAACCAAAAGTTGGTTGGATCAGGCACGTTGTGCAATGGCATTTATGTTCTAAATCAATCCACAGTTCTAAGTATAACAAACACACACAAGAGGAAGAGTTCTGAACTGAACGAATCCTTCTTGTGGCATTGTAGACTGGGTCACATCAATGCGACACGACCGGCTAAGTTACATAAGGATGGATATTTAAATCCGTTTGAATTTTCATCTTATGACACTTGCCAGTCATGTCTCAAAGGCAAGATGACCAAAACTCCGTTTACGGGACATGGAGAAAGAGTTACGGAACTCTTGGGACTAATACATAGTGATGTATGCGGTCCCATGTCTACACATGCCAGGGATGGTTCTTCGTACTTCATTACATTCACTGACGATCTCTCTAGATTCGGATATGTGTTCCTGATGAAACACAAATCAGAAGCTTTTGAGAAATTTAGAGAATATAAACATGAAGTCGAGAACCAAACCGGAAAAAGTATTAAAATCCTTCGATCTGATCGAGGAGGTGAATACTTGAGCATTGAATTCCTGGACTTCCTAAAAGAGAATGGGATTCTCTCTCAGCTGACTCCTCCATATACACCACAACACAACGGTGTGTCAGAACGGAGGAACCGCACCCTATTAGATATGGTGCGCTCTATGATGAGCACAGCTGAGTTACCTATTTCCTTCTGGGGATATGCGCTAGAGACAGTGGCATACCTACTGAATAGGGTTCCCACCAAATCTGTGCCTACCACACCATATGAGATATGGGAAGGGAAGAGACCATATCTTAATTTTATAAAGATATGGGGTTGCCCGGCCTATGTCAAAAGACAAAAACCCGACAAACTCGAGGCAAGGTCTGTTTTGTGTAAATTTGTTGGATATCCCAAACATTCGCGAGGGTATATCTTCTACCACAGTGAGGAACAAAGAGTATTTGTTGCTCAACATGCCACCTTTTTAGAAAAGGAATTTCTTGCAAAAGAGATTAGTGGCTCTGAGGTAGAACTGGAAAAGGTTCCAGCTGAACAAAACACAACAGAAGATTTAGTGGAACCAGAGGATTCAGTAGCTCCAAATGAACCTCAGCCTCTCCGCCGATCTAGTAGGGTTCCTCGCCTACCTGAGAGATACTACGGTTTTCTCATGGATGGTGGGAGCGAGGATTGCATCATGGAGGATGATGACCCAACTAGCTTCGAGCAGGCCATCACGAGTAGGGACTCAGTGAAATGGCTGGATGCTTTACGGTCCGAGATGGAATCCATGTACACCAACAAAGTATGGACTTTGGATGTTGCTCCTGAAGGGGTAAAACCCATCGGGAGCAAGTGGATCTTCAAGAAAAAACTTGGTGTAGATGGGAAAGTGGAGACTTTCAAAGCTAGACTTGTAGCAAAGGGTTTTCGTCAAAGACCAGGTGTGGACTATGACGAAACCTTTTCACCAGTGGCTATGCTTAAATCCATCTGGATCATGCTTGCCATCGCTGCATATCATGATTACGAAATCTAGCAAATGGATGTTAAGACCGCCTTTCTAAATGGTGATTTAGAAGAGTGCGTGTACATGACTCAGCCAGAGGGCTTCGTAGACAGTGGGAGCAGCGGGAAGGTGTGCAAGCTGCTTAAATCCATTTATGGATTAAAGCAAGCATCGCGGAGTTGGAACATCTGCTTTGACGTCGTTATCAAAGAGTTTGATTTCGTCAAAAACCCAGATGAACCTTGTATCTACAAGAAGGTAGCAGAGAGTAAGGTGGTCTTCCACGTATTGTACGTGGACGACATACTCTTGATAGGAAATGATATTCCTATGCTGCAATCGGTCAAGCTCTTCTTATCACAAAGATTCTCAATGAAAGATCTTGGTGATGCCTCCTTCATATTGGGAATAAGGATCTATAGAGATAGATCCAAACGGATATTGGGATTGTCCCAATCCAGGTACATTGACACCATACTAAAGAGGTTTAGTATGGAAGAATCCAAGCGTGGGAACTTGCCCACGATCTTTGGAGTCACTCTCTCCAAAGAGATGTCTCCCAAGACTGATTTGGAGAGAGCTCGCATGCAAGGGATACCCTATGCTTCGGCTGTAAGCTCTATCATGTACGTGATGCTATGTACCAGACCCGATGTAGCATACTCACTAAGTGTAGTGAGCAGATATCAAGCTGATCCTGGAGAGAGTCACTGGACAGCTGTGAAGAGCATTCTCAAGTACTTACGAAGGACTAAAGAGATGCTCTTGGTGTATGGTAACGGAGAACTCCAAGTGGAGTCATTTACCGATTCGAGCTTCTAGAGTGATAAGGACGACTCTAAGTCGCAGTCTGGATTTGTCTTTACCCTTTACGGAGGGGCGGTTAGCTGGAAGAGTTCCAAGAAGGAAACCGTGGCAAACTCGATGATGGAGGCTGAATACATCGCTGCCAACGATGCTGCTAAAGAGGCTGTCTGGATCAAGAAGTTCATTACTGAACTTGGTGTGGTTCCATCCATTGAGCATCCAATACCTTTGTATTGCGATAACAATGGAGCGGTGGCTTTGGCCAAGGAACCCAGGTCCCATCAGCGATCCAGGCATATTCTGAGGCGGTATCGCCTGATCCGGGAGATAGTTGATCGCCGGGAGATCGAGGTCAGGAAGGTTGACACGAAGAACAACACGGCGGATCCACTCACGAAGGCCATTCCCCAGATACAGTTTGAGAGACTCTTCGGGATGCTCGGTATGCGATACTACAGCAGCTGGCCCTAGTGCAAGTGGGAGATTGTTAGTTGTATGTATGCCCTAGAGGCCAGTATTGTACAGATGATGTATATTATATTGGATGCTTGGACATATATAAAGATGACTTTCTTGCTCGATATGATAGTATGCTATCTGGTTACTCTTTATCTTAACATGTACACTTGTCTCTTTAAACTGTCTTATAGTTACATGTTGGTAAAGCCCTTAGGATGTGTACTTGACTACCTGGACGATGATGCAGATCATACTAGTGGGGACATGGTAGTCCACAGGTACATCCTTCAAGGTCCCTATTCGTGGGTGTATCGAGACGGGGCATCGATATACCAGTGTAGACTAGCGTATACGCTTCTCGACCCATGAGATGGGCGATGGATGATCCCATATCCATTGGTGTTTGACATCAGAGATGGTATACGGGTGCTCAGTGGAGACTGGGTACACTGGACGGACTCGCCGAGAACTCCCAGATGGTATTATACCTCACGTCAGATGGCAGTTCTCAGGTGACACTTGTGCAGGTTAGTCTGTAGACCCGAGATCGTCATAGAGTCTTGTGTGATTCCCACTGTGCTTTGATCTCCACCTTACCACGTCCATGAGGGCGTGCAAAACGGTGGTTTTTGGGTACAGTCCCGAGTCATATGGAGGCAATGAGCGATAGGAGGGGTTTCGTCTCTCCCGGTATTGGGGGTTGATGTTGCGCTGTGCTCGATTGGCCGTAACAGGGAAGTCCCTGGCCAGGGCTGATCAGAGTTTTGCTGGTAAGTGTTACCAGTACTTTCTCGACCCGTTATGAGCCTCACATCGGCACGACTTATCGGTTATTAGGGTCTGACGTTTACCACCCCTAGACTTGATATGCGACATATCAGACGAACAGACCGGACTGTACGGTAAGTGTTACTGGTTGGATTCACAGGAGTGTGAGCGGGCTGGCTCGTCGATCTTCTGATCGCTCAATACCCGGATGGCCGTTACGTTTAGCAGACCGCTTGCGGCTTGTGGGTGCTTGATATGATCATCATCTGCTGCCGGCGTATTGACGAGTCTTTAGAGTCCTACACAGAGGTTTCCTGGCTCAAGCGAAACGAAATAGGAGCGCATATGAGATATGTGCAGGACCGAGAATAATGCGTGTATGTGATACCGTATTCCATTCTCGCGATGAATGTATCGATTGGTTATATGCGATATAACCTAGATATCGAATCAAGGATTGATTCGATAAGACGATACATAGTATACTAGTCGGTTATATGCGATATGACCGGATCGTTAAATCAAGTGTTGATTTAATGATTTAATGTATAATTATATATTTGATATATTACTTTGCATTAAATAGTATTGGTTCACTTTAAATGGATTTTCTCACTTAGATGTGCAAGTTGTATATGTGATATACTTTTGTGCACATGATTGTATCATGTTTGATGATACATGCTTATTTGGTTAAGTGTAAAGAATTAAACCATGGTTAAGTTGATGATTAGGGTTTTGCTTATTTATTTATTTATTTGTTTATTCATTTTTGATAGATAAATATGAATGGTGGCTTTGTTTGTTTTTAGTTGAAGATTCATGAAGCTTTGACTTAGTCACTATTCTTGTCTCATGCTTAACCCTAACCATTTGAACTAACCCTAGTTCATTCTCTACACTTAACTATGGTTGAGAATATGATAAGAATGGCCTTAGGCTTCTCAACACCTGAGACATGAAAGGCTAGAGGTAGAAGAAGAACAACTTGAGGAAAAGCTAGTGAAGTCTTAGCATGAAATGGAGAGTGTACTCTCTTGTGTAAATCTGAACCATCCTCTATTTTTCATAGAATAGCCCTAAATAAAAATCGAGTATGGTTCATATTTCACCTTAGTGAGTCATGGCTTTAAAACCCTCTATGTGTCACCAAGAACCATGTTCCAAATTATGCAAAATTCCACCTCATTTCCTCCACCTCTTAATGCATTGATCATTTAACCTAAAATGTTTAATACATAATATGAGGTGTCTTCTTCTAGAAGTATCTTTGAACAAATTACGAAAATTCACCTGATCCGTATATACATACCTGTATCCGTATTCCGAAAAAAATGAATACAAAAGATACGAAAATAATCCATCAGTATAATATAAGGATCCGGCTTAAACCAAAACCCACTAGTATTATCTGTCCGAATCATCATCCGTGCACAAGTACGCGTACATGATTGAACCCTGTCGTAAAACCATATGACTTCTACATCTTTTGCCCGATGCAGGAAAACCCTCTGTGTGGAACTCTAAAGACTCGACACTATGCTAGCAGTGAGTTTAACCACAAGCCGTCAGCGGTACTAGCTGCACGTAACGACTACCCAGGTATCTGTCGATAAGAAGGCCGATGAGAAAACTCATCCGAACTCCTACTGAGCCTATCTGTGACGATCTCCATACAGTCCGGTCTGTTCGTCTAAGAGTATCGCATATCGGGCTTAGGAGACGGTAACCGTCAGACCCTTAATAGCGCAATAAGTCAAGCCGGAGTGTAGCCCAAAAAACCCTTATAAACTACTGGAGTACCTACCAGTAAATCTTGCTTGCTCTGGCTAGGGACTTTATGTAATGGATTTCCGAACACAGCGTGATATCAACCCCCAATACCGGGAGAGACAAATCCTATCTAACCACCACTGCCTCCAAGTGCTTCGGGACTGTACCCAACTACTATCTGTTTGCATGACTCCTTTGAGCCATGGTAGAATAGTAATCTTAGAACAATGGAACACACTCGAGGCGAGGTAGCAGTGTCAAGTCGACGGACTATGCAGTACTCATGTCACCTGGGAACTGCAACCCGATGATAGGTATAATACCTACCAGCAGTCCCTAGCAAGTCCTGTCCAGTGTACTCATAATCCAATGAGCACTTGCATACTATCTCCAGTACGACATACTAATGGCTGTAGAACAGACCATCTCCCATGCTGGGATGAGAAGCGTATACACTAGTCTACTCTGGAGTATCGATGCCCCGTCTCGATAATCCTACGACTAGGGACCTGTATCGGATGTGCTTATAGACTACCCATCCCCTACTAGTGTGACTGCCATCATAATGGTGGTAATCAAGCAAAGATCCTAAGGGCTCTACCAATATGTATAAGCGATATGCTAAAAGAAACACATGCACATATTGAGGTAAAAACAAAATAGGTAGCATACTACCATTCTGAGCAAGACTGTTAATATAACTGTGAATATTCCAAGCTTCCATTAAGTAATATACAAACCAGTATGATACAATAATGACCTCTAGGGCATATATCACTAACAATCTCCCACTTGCACTAAGGCTATGTATTGGCATATCGCAGACCTATCATCTAGAGTAGCTTCTCGAACTGTGTCTGAGGGATAGCCTTGGTGAGTGGATCAGCAGTGTTGTTCTCCATATCTACTCTCCTCACCTCGATCTCCTGGTGATCAATGATCTTCCTGATCAGGTGGTACCGCCTCAGGATATGTCTGTACTTCTGATAGGACCTGGGTTCCTTCGCTAATGCTATAGCACCGTTGTTGTCACAATACAGAGGTATTGGACCTACAATGGATGGAACCACCTGAAGTTCTGTTAGGAACTTCCTTATCCAGACTGCTTCTTTCGCGGCATCACAAGCAGCGATATACTCCACTTCCATCGTCGAGTTAGCAACGGTGTCCTTCTTAGAGCTCTTCTAGCAGACCGTCCCTCTATTGAGGGTAATGACATAACCCGACATGGACGTGGAGTCATCCTTGTCACTTTGGAAGCTGGAGTCAACAAAGGTCTTGATCTGGAGGTCTTTTCCGCCATACACTAAGAACATATCCTTAGTCTTTCTCAGGTACTTAAGAATATTCTTTTCTGCTATCCTGTGCTTCTCCCCTGGGTTCGACTGATACCGACTTACCACGCTTAGTACGTAAGCAACATCTGGTCTGGTACACAACATCACATATATTATAGAGCCTACCACAGAAGTGTAGGATATAGATGTCATGTGAGCCCTTTCAAAACCAGTCTTGGGAGATATCTCTTTGGAGAGGGTGATTCTGTGACAAGCCGGTAGATTACCGCGCTTTAAATCTTCCATACTAAATCTTTTCGGTATGGTGTCGATGTACCTGGACTGCAAAAGTTCCAACATCCTCTTAGATCTATCACAATAGATCTGGATCCCCAGAATGTAGGAGGCATCACCTAGGTCTTTCATGGAGAACCTTTGTGACAAGAATCCTTTGACTTATTGTAGTATAGGAATGCCATTTCCTATCGAAAGAATGTCATCCAAGTACAAGACGAGGAATACCACCATTTTCTCTACAATCTTACTATATATGCATGGTTGTCATGCCTCGCTTCCCGGTGTACGGCGAAGAGGGCGCGGCTAGGCCGCTACGTATTTACTCTGAAGTAAATACGCTAAGCGTATCTAAGCAATATAAAAGAATATACACAAGAGACAAATGTAATGAAACAACAACTTTATTTATTAACATTATTTTATACAATGCATGGAAAGTAAATACATCTGATGAAAGCAATGCCTAAACAGTGGCATAACAGAAAAGAAAAGTACTGAAATAAAAGTGTACAATATAGCTAGGGCTCTGGATAGTATGCAAGCTGGTCCAAGTCCTTACTGGTAGGCTCGATCTCCTGAGTGTCCAGATCACCTGACAACATTCCAAAGAAGAAAGAAAAGAAATGTCGTCAGCGAACAATCGCTCGGTAAGTCCCAAAGATAAGAGAGAAATAGAATAGACAGAGGGAGAGAGTAGCTTTTAAAGTTGTATTATATTGTATTAGTGTAACGCTGTTATTTATAGCATGGTACAGAAGGATGCCAGTGTATACGAGAGGAGTCACTATATGCCAGAGACTAGAGCAAAAGGAAGTACAAGGAACGGTTATGCCATGGTACAATAGCAACGGAATATAGGTTAGGTGTCTTAATCTTGCAGTCTCGTGCCACTTCTAACACCTTCCGTACCAATCTACCCCTTAAACCCCGTGATGTCTTGTTTGTGTTGTATTGTAAATTATAATATAGATTGTATAATTGGATGACTTTCCAAAGTTATGATATCAGTAAATGGATATAACTGGAGAATCATGGATGTAACTGGAGAATCTTGTAAATGGAAATATATCCATGGTTCGGTTCAGTCAATGCAGATTGAATAGATTGAATATACATATTCATGGTTTCATGTTGGATTGTAGATTGTACTTGAATCATATTCAAGTTAGATTATTAATGAGACTCAGTCTGAGTCAGATAATTAGAAAAGAAATTGAAGTCCTGAATTAGGTTTTGATGTTATCGGTAACCGCTGCATATGGGCGGCAGGATTTGTGTCTTTTTCAAAGACGATTACCGTGTTGATATTACCGTTGTTAAGTTATCTACCTTAAATATGCAAGAACCCACTTCTTCGGCTCTCTAGGGCTCAAGAGATTGGTCCCGCTTAAACCTATATTTACTAGGGTCCTTAGGGTAATTTATAGAACTTGAGGGGGTTTTATGTAAAAATACTTTTGTATAATTTTCAAAATACACCCCAAGTATTTAATTATCATATTTAGAGTTGTAATAAATATTGTAACATTTCAGAAAATATAAAGTATTATTTTTGGAATTTAATATTAAAATAATATTTTTCCGAAAACTGTCCGATTTGTGAAATTGGGGTTTTCGAAAAAGGGTATAAATTTATACCAATAATTATGAAATAATTGAAAAATAAAATGATTTATTCATTTAATAATATATCTAAAGGATTTGGCATTTTTAAAATTTATTATATACGGTTTTGATAAAAACCCGATTAGTGCACTGCTAATCGCGATTAAGCCAAATCCGCGTTTTTACAGTTTTTCGTGGCTAGTGCACCATGTCATGTCATATTTTGATTACATTTGGTATTCTTGTGTTATTTTGGGTATTTTGTGACTTGGGTTTTAAATAAAAAGGAAAGGGTTAAAAAAAGAAAGGGTAAAAGGGTAATATAGAGAGAGAGTGGGTGAGAATAAGAGAGGAGAGAGAGAAGGGCTGCCTCATTGCATCACCCTCCACCATTTTCTTATTTTTTCCTTCATCTTCCTTAAGCTCATTCCCTCCACTTCACCCCAAGAGATCATCTAAAAATATCCACCAAAATCCTATACCCCTTTCACAAAAAAGGATAACCTCTTCAACCTCTACCCAATGGACCAAGAAATGTGGGGTTTTGACAACCTTGAGGAGCTAGGGTTTTTCTTGGGTTGCCTAATGGAGGTATAATTCTTCCCTTTAGTTTAATTTTAGTTCCCTTGCATTCTTGTATAGTTTAGAGGTTGATTGTGTGTGGAATTTTGATCTTAGAAAACCCTAGTAAAGGATTTGAGTGTTGTTTGAATTGGGTGATGCCTAGTGGCTGTTAACTAGACATGGGTGCTATTTTAATGACCTGGACCAGAGCTTAGAAACCCAAACACGGATTTAGAAATCCCGATATCGGATAAATGTGTGAATTGTGAGGGTATTCTGGAATCTGGAGCAACCCGGGGACACTAGAAATAATTTTGCGAATACTGGGAGTCGTGCAGGCACCTAGGAAGCTACCACTGAGACCGGAGCCCCTATCCCAAAGACCAGGCTGCAGATTTAATCATTCTGGCCGCAATTTGCGGCCAGAGTAAAGTGGAATTGATTCATTTTGGTAATTGGGTCCCTTTAGATGTAAATTAGGCCCTCCATATATACAAAATTGACCAAATTGGCTTAGGGTAAAATCTGGGACCATTTCCATGAGTTGGTGCATTATTTTACGACTTCGTTTTGACTTGATTTTGGTATTTGGTATTGTGTTTCCGTCGTGTGGCGTTTGGACGTCCACTACCAGGGTTTTTGGTCGTATTTTGCACGCAAAGCTATAGGTTTGGACCTATGAGCGAAACGTGTACCGTTTTGGTTTTCCGCCTTGATTTTAATACGTATTGCGATTGTTTATCATTGTAGGTACCTTCGCGTGGATTCCGAGGAGACGGAGCATGGCGTCATCGATTTCGGCGAGCGAAGACCTGGTGAGTGGATCTATATCCACGGGGGAAGTCAGGTGGATGGCATATAGCACCCCCGCAAAGTTTTGGTGGAAACCGATTATAGAATATGGTTAAGGAAACCTAGATTAGAAAACCAGGGTTAGAATGAGATAGCTATGAAACCATATTAGAAACTAGAGTATAGTTAGAAGTGATATGTTACTACTATCATAGGATGACGTTTAGTGATATTGCCGTTTAGGGTACCGTAGGACTAGATAGTCGATGTGGATGCGTCATTCGAACCATACCTTTTTCTAAACCGAATAGTCGTATGCATCTTTTAAATATATACCTCGAGGGATGTTACGGATTTGCAAATGATATCTTTTTCTTAAAAACACCGTAACCCCTATTTTTAAAACTACGATTCATTTCTTTAAAAATCTGATTATATGGATCGGGTGTATATGTTAGATTAGATACTTATACTTAGTAGAGATAGAATGTTTATGTAAATTCGGTTTGATGTGTGATATAAATGCGATGAAGGAATATAAGACTTATATGATGATATGATGAGTTGTTGGTATACGGATGCGAGTCGATCGAGATGATTATACCCTGCCGATCCCCTGATATGAGATTATTGCGGATGTGAACCGGGACATAGGTAGATAAATATATACATCCATATATAGAATGTTGTGAATCATGGATGATAGGCCGTACGTGATATTAGGTCGTACCCTCATTTGTCGTATAGGATGTTAGGATCCCTATTAGCTTAATGCCGCCGCACGATGATTTTCCATGCGTGATGTGTTTGACTTGATGATTGATCCATATCCTTGACTAGAGGTTGTCGTATGACGGATTATACCGTACGCGATATTTTCAGGGTGGATGCCGATTGATAGTTTTCCCGACTCGATCATATTAGATACGTATACCCGTCAGCATTTGCGTCTGATTTACCTTATGCTGCATTCATATTATTTCCATTGCATTGCTTATACCTGTGCTAGTACACTTGCACCATTATCGATGATGCGTATGTTACACGCACACAGATTTTCCGACTCACACACTTCATCATTGATAATTGCCATGTCACTACACAGTAGATTTGCTGCATCATGAAATATACATTGATACATCTATACTTGCGGATATACCCATTTGTATATCCATATTAGTGCATATATACATTGATACATCTATACTTGCGGATATACCTATTTGTATATCCATATTAGTGCATATATACATTGATACATCTATACTTGCGGATATACCCATTTGTATATCCATATTGGTGCACATATACATTGATATATCCATATTTGCGCACATACATATTGTACATCCATATTGGTGCACACATACATTGGTACATCTATACTTGCGCATATACATATTGCACCTACAAAGATAACTGGTTTTATTGGGAGATTGGGAACCGCAAGATATATTTTAAAAACTGGAATCATTTTAAGGAGCGGTTTTCCCTTAATATGTCATATCACTAATCCATGTTGCATGATACACAGATATGCACGCATTTCTTTTATATGTCGCATACATCATGCTCTATTACTTTACGCTTTGAGATATGCTGTTTTCATGAGATTTCTGGATTTGAGAACCGTGGATATTTCAAAAGAGATTATGTGTTAATTTAAAAACCCGGTTTCTCTTGATATGATATTTCAGTGCGTCCACCATGCGTTTTCTTGGTTCTAAGACGTGTAACATGTGAAACCCGATTCGAGGAGGCGGATGAGGTCGATTGCGGGTACATGGTGGACCCGGTATGGTACCATAGGACGAGAACGGATCACTGTGTAGTAGACGGTGAGCCTGGCAGAGGGACCACTACCTACCGGTGATAGTATTTGGGCTCGGTGGATATCCGGAGGATACCGACCGGAGTCGAGAGATGATAGGGGCCGATCCGGACTGATGGAGCCCATGGGCCGATCCGGACTGACGGAGCCCATGGGCCGATCCGGACTGACGGAGCCCGATATATAAGGATTTACGTTCCGACACTGGGCACTGTGTTCATGATGTTTTCGAGTGTCGATGCTAGGCACTCAGGTTCCATGATTTTGAATTGTCGGGAGGGACACCGTTGATATATATATCCTCATACTTTCATGCACACTCCTTTATGATATTTACGTGCATACAGACATTGATTATATGGGTGGACGAGATCCACATGGATACATACCTTGATTATGGTTGGACGAGATCCATATACATGCATTGATTATTACTGTTGGATGTTATCCGCATGCATATAGGTATTGACTACCTTGTTGGCACATACAGACCCGGTCACCCTAGATATCATAGAATTACCTTTATGATATAGTTGACCTAGGAGTCGTTGTTTATTCGATTTCTTTCTGTTGATATTTTTCTACTCACGAGTTGGCAACTTACCCCCGTGTGCCACAGTTCTTGCAGGTTGACCGCTTGGATCAGTAGCGGCTTCGCCGGCACACAGTTGCATTCGGGTGTTTTGCATTGGTAGGTGGGATATTTGTATCATTCCCACTCTTGTATCTACATTTCATTATTGTATCTAGTTAACTCCATCAATCAAAACTTGTAAATTGTATAAGTAATGAGACTTAGTGGGATTGTGGTTGCGAGACTTAGAGTGAGGGGTTTTTCGCTACTTGTGATTTATATTGTGGGTGTCGTATACTTATTTTCATTATCTTGCGCGGTTGTGATCCACCGTTTGGCGAAGAGCTAGCTCCCGCTTGGGGATGCCATTATCATTATTATGTATTGTGGTTTTGGATCAAAAAATGCAAAGGAGGTGCTGCCAAAATTTTAAAAGACGAAACATGATTTCAAATTAGCAAATTTCACTTGCATCATTCATGTTCCTTTTCTATGCATTAAGAAAACTTGATTTCATATACCTTTATTTCAAAAACCTCACCTCCTTTATTTTTCTAAAAGGTTTAGATTTCTGGGTTTCAGCTTACTTGAATTCCGTTACACCTTTAGACGTGGCGTGATTCAAGTGCTGGTCACGAGCTAATATTTCGGGTCATGACAAATGTAGATTTTATATTTGTGATATTTCTAGTGAAGATAACCTAATTTCATAATATAGCGTATTTAATTGTAATATTGAACTTGTATGGAATTCATGGTATTTTTATGTAAAGCGATCCTTGTGATTTTAGAAAAAAGTTGGAATATTTATATTATTACAAAATAAATATTTTAATAATACATATATATATATATATATTTATATAAAAATAAATTTTAATATATATTATATTTCTAGAACACTCATTTTCTTAAGATTTTCGTATTTTAAATCTCTCGAGACAGAATGCTCCTTGCGGAGCTCTGCATCTCGCACTACTAAACCCAGGGATGTGCGATAATCCACACCATCTCAGTCGGGTTTCCCAAAATGGGTTATAGCGGTACTTTGCAAAGATTTGTAAAACACTTAATCTTGCAGAAAATGGTTTTATTAGTAAATTGTATTTATTTGAAAGGTTTTGTTTTCCCATATTCTAGGTTCCTGAAAGTATTGTGCTATATTGCATATGAGTGTTGTGAGGAGTTAGGTCATTACCTCATGATCTATTTAAAGGTATAGCAATATTAAGGTTGTTTTAAAGTCGAAAAGAAACTACATTGTATTATACTGAAAAAGAGCGATAAAAATTGAAATGGAAATCCTTTTGATATGGAACTTGTTCAATATGACTTATTAATATTTAATAGTCAACATGTAAAGGTTTAGTATGATTGTATTTAAGAAAAGTGAGATTTTTAGGAAGAACCGAATAGGAAATCAGATTAACTCCGATCCCGTCGGGTTTTAGTTTCACAAAGTTTTAGAATAGAATAGAGAAGAGGGAGGTGGGAATTACTGGCTTAGATGTTAGGAATGAGGAAGAGGAAGTGAACGTAAGTTCCGGTGTATCGTTTCGTCGCCGGGGGCTCCTAGGGTCATCGTCGGAAAATCATCGGAGCTTCGCCTTTCGCTAACTCCAAAAATACACTAAGCTTCTAGGAATTTCTTGAGAGTTTTGATCAGAATTTTGGAGTGAGGGGGTGTGTTTAGGGGTTGTATTTATAGGGTAAGGCTAGGGTTTAGGGTAGGTGAAAGGTTAAATTGAAAAAAATGTGTTAAATTGTATTAAAATGTATTAAAATGGAGTAAATAGGATTTTAAAGAGTCTCAGGTATTGGTCTGTACATTTAAAGTATACAGGAGTGCAGGGGAGACCAAGAGGCAACTTTTTCATGTTGGGGACTCGGCGGTCCAGCCGAGTCCGGCCGGCGGTGCCGGCCGAGTCGGCCGAATCCGGTGCCCGGAGTGTCCCTCCGTCGCTTTATTATCCCTCTGGTCTAGTTTTTTTATTTAGTGTAGTGGGGCTTTACGGGTTTAGCACGTGTGGAATCTTGAACTTCTAAAATTTTAAAAAGAAAATAATATTAAAAATAATGTGGGGTGTGAGATTTGAACTCTGGTGGCTTGGTTCAGCAGTGCAAGGTATTACCAATGAGCTACAAGCTCCTTCTTGCTATTAAAAAGCAAATTAATTACTTATAGCAATCTCAGTAAATGCAAATACCCCAAGTATACATTAATTTTTAAACAATTTTTTTTGTACACCAAAATTGGAGTTATTACAGTCTACCCTCCATAAAAAAAATTCGTCCTCGAAATTTACAACTTTTATTTTATGGACTAGTTTACAAAGAGGTGAGGATATCTTGTATGCATCTCATCTTCCCTTTTCCAAGTTGATTCTCTTAGAGTGTCTTTTCTCCACATCACTCGAACCAAGCTGACTTCCTTGTTCCGAAGTGACTTTACTTTCCTGTCGAGGATCTCAACAGGTTGTTGCTCACAGGATAAGTCGGGCTGTATAGTGAGCTCGGAATCATCAAGAACAAGGATGGGGTCACTCACATACCTTCTGAGTTGGGATATGTGGAACACATTATGCACTCCTTCCAATGAAGGTGGAAGTGCTAAGCGGTATGCCACTTCACCGACTCGTTCGAGTATGTCGAACGGTCCAATGTATCTCAGATTTAGCTTACCCCGTCCTCCAAATCGGATCACTCCACGGTTCAGAGATATCTTTAAGAATACGTGATCTCCTGGCTGGAACTCCAAGTGACGTCGTTTTGCATCAGCCCAGTGCTTCTTTCGATCTTGAGCTATGCGAATCTTTTCTCTGATAGTACGAACCACATCAACAGTTGCTACTATCATCTCAGGTCCAAGAAGTTCCCTATCTCCGATGTCATCCCAACTTAATGGAGATCGACACTTCCTTCCATATAGTGCTGCAAAAGGTGCCTTTCCTATGCTTGCTTGGTAGTTGTTGTTGTACGAAAACTCCATAAGATATAGGTGATATTCCTACGATCCTTCAAAGTCTAACATACATGCTCTGAGCATATCCTCTAAGATCTGAATAGTTCGCTCAGATTGACCATCTGTTTGTAGATGATAAGCCGTGCTGAATTTCAGACTTGTCCCCAAGCTTGCTTGCAGACTCTGCCAAAATTGCGATCTGAACCTGGTGTCACGATCGGAGACAATGCAGACCGGTACTCCATGAAATCTCATAATTTCCTGTATGAGTTCATGGGTATCAGAGATAGTACATATTTAAAGAGTTTGAATCTTAAGTAGATTATTACCTCCATGTACTTCTTTGCTAATGTCTCAGTTGATTGGCCAACTCGGAATGGGATGAAGTGAGCCGACTTTGTGAGTCGATCCACAATGACCCATACCGCATCGTTACCCTTTGTGCTGCGAGGAAGAGCAGTCAAAAAATCCATCGTGATGTGTTACCACTTCCATTCTGGGATTGGTAACGGTTGAAGTAATCCAGCTGTCTTGTGATGTTCAGCCTTTACTTGTTGACACACCAAGCATTTAGCGACGCTTCTGGCTACTTCACGCTTCATTCCATGCCACCAGTAATTCCGACGTAGATCTTTGTACATCTTTGTACCTCCAGGGTGTACTGAGTAGGGAGAGCTGTGAGCTTCTTTTATTAACTCTTTCTGAACAGGACCTTTTGGTACACATAATCTGCTGTCGTATCTCAAAGATCCGTCTTCATGGATGATGAAGTCTGTTCTGAGTCCATTCTCCACTTGTTCTTTGATCTTTTGCAACTTAGCATCACTTTCTTGAGCTGCTTTGATCTGATTGATAATTGTTGATTGAACTTGTAAATTAATCAAACTTGAAGTGTTACCTGGCATGATTACTTCAATCTCCATCTGATTCAAGTCCTGTTGTAGCTTCCACTGAGCGATGAGATGCATTGCTAATGGTTGGCGAATAAGAGCATCTGGAACCACGTTCACCTTCCCTCGGTGATATTGCAGGTTGATGTCAAAGTCTGCCATGAGTTCTAACCATCGTCTCTGCCGCATATTCAACTCCTTCTGAGTAAACACATATTTCAGGCTCTTATGATCTGTGTATATGTTCACTCGTTCACCAAGAAGATAATGGCGCCAAATCTTGAGAGCAAAGATGACGGCTGCCAACTCCAAATCACGCGTCGGATAATTGCGCTCATTAGTCTTCAGCTGTCTTGAAGCATAAGCCACAACCTTACCGTGCTGATGTAGAATATATCCTAGTCCCTTACTAGATGCATCACAGTGCACTTCGAAACCTCCAGACTGGTTCGGTATAACGAGAATAGGCGCTGATGTCAACCTTGACTTGAGTTCTACGAAATCTTGTTCGCATGCTTCTGACCACACAAGTTCTTCATTTTTACGTGTGAGCTTGGTCAGGGGTGTTGCTATCTTTGAAAAGCCTTCAATGAACCTTCTGTAATATCCAGCTAAACCCAAGAAACTCCGAATGTCATTCACTGACTTTGGTGTCGGCCATTCGCTTACTGCTGAAACTTTCGCTGGATCTACAGAGATTCCTTTTCCTGATACGATATGTCCAAGAAAACTAACTTGATTTAGCCAAAATTCGCATTTGCTGTACTTTGCATATAATTGATGTTGTCGTAGAGTTTCCAGGACAATTTGTAGGTGTTCGGCATGTTCTTTCCGACTCTTGGAATACACCAGGATGTCGTCGATGAAGATGACAACAAACCTGTCTAAGTACTCCCGGAAAACTTGATTCATCAGGTTCATGAATATTGCTGGTGCGTTGGTCACTCCAAATGGCATCACTAGAAATTCGTAATGTCCATAGCGAGTTCTGAAAGCCTTTTTATGAATATTAGCTTCCTTGACCTTCACCTGATGATAACCTGAACGAAGATCTAATTTAGAGAAAACATAAGATCCACTTAGCTGATCGAATAAATCGTCGATGCGCGGGAGTGGATACTTGTTCTTTATCTTGACTTCGTTCAAGGCTCTGTAATCAATGCACGTTCTGTATGAACCTTCCTTCTTCTTTACAAGCAGTACAGGTAATCCCCAACTTGAAGTGTTGGGACGAATCCATCCTTTCGCCAGTAATTCGTCCAACTGTGTTCGGACTTCCTTCAAACCTTCCGGACTTAATCGATAAGGTGCTTTGATCACCGGTTGTTCTCCTGGTACTAAATCAATGCTGAATTCAAGAGCTCGATCGGGAGGCAAACCTGATATATCGTCAGGAAACACGTCGTCGAACTCTCGAACCACTTCTGGCCTTGATACTTCCTCTGCTTGAGTTGCTGCAATCACTGCGTCCCTTGGCTTCGCTTTGTATGTACTTGGCTCCAGTGTACGGTCTCCACTTTTGAAATAGAAGACCGGATGGTCTGGAATCTCGAATACTACCCTCCTTTGATGACAGTCGATGGTAGCATAAAAAGTTCCGAGCCAATCCATACCTAGAACCACATCGAAGTTCGGTATGTCCAGCACTTTGAAGTCAGCGTAGACGACTACTGGACACAAGCTGTATCCTATTGTTGCTTTTAGAACGCCATTCCCTGAACTGACATTCCAGCTGGATACAAGCGGTGTGACTGGAATCGCATGGGTTCGGACGAACCGTTGCGACATAAAGCAGTGCGATGCTCCAGTATCGAACAGTGCTAGTGTAGGAAGTGAGGCTACTAAGATTGTACCTAAGGTATATAGGATATGTTTTAGGTATAGGTAAAAGTATGTAGATAAGTAGCAAGACTGAAAGAAAATTTGAGAAAGAAAGGGTTACCAGTGATAACTTGGCCAGTGACCTCAGCTTCTTCCATGGTTATCGTGAAAGCCTGGCGCCGTGGTACATTCCTCCTGGCCTGAGGAGCATTCCTCGGAACGTTCTTTTGAGCTTGATGGAACTGACGAGGAGGAGGTGCAGTTTGTGGTCCTCTAGGTGGTGGAGCAGGTAGTGCAAGTCTTGGAGCAGGTGCGTGGAGGGCTGGTCGCTGCGGGTAAGTGGTTGCTGGCCTGGGTGCATCAATTGGGTTTTGTCTTTGGGGACAAGACCTAATATCATGAGCAGCTGAGCCGCAGACTAAGTAAAGACGGTTGGCTCACCGGCAGTCTTTCATCATATGTCCAGTTCTCTTGCAGTAGGTACAAAAGGCTGGGCTAGGACGGTTGTTCGGTATTCCCGGTCGCCTTGGCACAAAAGATGGCCTTGACGAGGCTCCTCCTGCCATCTGGTTGGCAGGACGCTTAAATCCAGCAGACTGAGGTCTACCCCTTGCTTTTACCACTGCTTCATAACGACGGGCAACTTTCAGAGCTGATTCATGAGTCGAAAAATCTCCTGTGTCCAGTGCAGCCTGGATCTCCGAATCCAAACCTTGTTGAAATCGACGGGCTCTGATCTCATCCGTCGGTATCAGGTGTGCCGCAAATCTGTTAAAGTATTGTGTTAGCTGTGTAGTATGTGATATACTGAACAATTCGAATTATCGAGAAATATCTTACCAACTAAGCATGGTGAACTCAGCGTTATATTCATCTACCGACTTGGTCCACATCGAACCTTGTTGCAGATGAATGAACTGCTATTCCATATCGAACCTGGCAGTCTCAGGGAAGTACTTAGCGTCGAACGTGTCGCGGAAAGTCTTCCATTCGATGGGTTATTCAAGACGGCTTTTTTTCGCCTTCCACCAGTTCCGTGCATTGTCCGTGAGCTGTAATTTTGCTACACGAACCCAAGCTATTTCTGGCACTTGTGCTGCTGCCAGATCATCTTCTATACTCTGAGCCCATTCCTCAGCTTCCAGTGGGCTCTCTTTTCCTGAGAACTGTTTGGGGTGCAAAGCCCTGAATTGCTTCACCCCAGGTGCTTCTGCCTCGGGATGGTTCATTAAAAGAGCAGTCTGTTGATGCTGTCCCTCGAGGAGGCTGCGGATTGCCTCCAGCAGAACCATTTGCTCGTTGAGCGGAGTAGGGACGGCAGGTGTGAGTGGTAGTGGTGGAGGTGTGTTGTTGACATTGGTGCTGGTGTTGTTCGGGGAATCCATAACCTTGAAAGAAAAATTTAGGTTAGGATAGATTCAAAGTATGTGGAATGATAAGATTCAAGGAATATGAATTATAAAGAATGTTTTAGTTGCTGGTTCTTGTGTTATATTGCTTAGGTTGTTCACGCAGAACAGAACTGCATGGTAGGGTTCCATACAGCTCTGGACATGTATGGGCCACCAACAAAACCTGTCACGCCCCACTTCCCGGTGTACGACGAAGGGGGCACGTCTAGGTCGCTATGTATTTACTCTGAAGTAAATACGCTACGCGTATCTAAGAAATATAAAAGAATATACACAAGAGACAAATGTAATGAAACAACAACTTTAGTTATTAACATTCTTTTGTACAATGCATGGAAAGTAAATACATCTGATAAAAGCAATGCCTAAACAGTGGCATAACAGAAAAGAATACTGAAATAAAAGTGTACAATGTAGCTAGAGCTCTGGATCGTATGCAAGCTGGTCCAAGTCCTCGCTGGTAGGCTCGATCTCCTGAGTGTCCAGATCACCTGACAACATTTCAAAGAAGAAAGAAAAGGAATGTTGTCAGCGAACAATCGCTCGGTAAGTCCCAAAGATAAAAGAGAAATAGAATAGACAGAGGGAGAGAGTAGCTTTTAAAGTTGTATTATATTGTATTAGTGTTAACGCTGTTATTTGTAGCTTGGTACAAAAGGATGCCAGTGTATACGAGAGGAGTCTCTATATGCCAGAGACTAGAGCAAACGGAAGTATAAGGAACCGTTATGCCATGGTACAACAACAATAGAATATAGGTTAGGTTTCTTAATCTTGCAGTTTCGTGCCACTTCTAAGACCTTCCGTACCAATCTACCCCTTAAACCCCGCGATGTCTTGTTTGTATTGTTTATGTTGTATTGTAAATTGTAATATAGATTGTATAATTGGATGACTTGCCGAAACCATGATATCAGTAAATGGATGTAACTGGAGAATCATGGATGTAACTGGAGAATCATGTAAATGGAATTATATCCATGGTTCGGTTCAGTCAATACAAATTGAATAGATTGAATATACGTATTCATGGTTTCATGTTGGATTGTAAATTGTACTTGAATCATATTCAAGTCAGATTATTAATGAGACTCAGTCTGAGTCAGACAATTAGAAAAGAAATTGAAGTCCTGAATTAGGTTTTGATGTTATTGGTAACCGCTGCACATAGGCGGCAGGATTTGTGTCTTTTTCAAAGACGATTACCGTGTTAATAACACCGTTGTTAGGTTGTCTACCTTAAATAGGCAAGCACCCACTTCTCCAGCTCGCTGAGGCTTAAGAGATTGGTCCCGCTTAAACTTATATTTACTAGGGTCCTTAGGGTAATTTATAGAACTTGTGGGGGTTTTATGTAAAAATACTTTTGTATAATTTTCAAAATAAACCCCAAATATTTAATTATCGTCTTTAGAGTTGTAATAAATGTAGATTTTATATTTGTGATATTTCTAGTGAAAATAACCTAATTTCATAATATAGGGTTTTTAATTGTTATATTGAACTTGTATGGAATTCATGGTATTTTAATGTAAAGTGATCCTTGTGATTTTAGAAAAAAATTGGAATATTTATATTATTATAAAATAAATATTTTAATGATACATATACATTTATATATATTTATATAAAAATAAATTTTAATATATATTATATTTCTAGAACTCTCATTTTCTTAAGATTTTCGTATTTTAAATCTCTCGAGACCGAATGCTCCTTGCGGAGGTCTGCATCTCTCACTACTAAGCCCAGGGATGTGCGATAATCTGCACCATCCTAGTCGGGTTCCCCAAAATGGGTTGTAGCGGCACTTTGCAAAGATTTGTAAAACACTTAATCTTGTAGAAAACGGTTTTATTAGTAAATAGTATTTATTTGAAAGGTTTCGTTTTTCCATATTCTAGGTTCCCGAAAGTGTTGTGCTATATTGTATATGAGTGTTGTGAGGAGGTAGGTCATTACCTTGTGATCTACTTAAAGGTATAGCAATATTAAGGTTGTTTTAAAGTCGAAAAGAAACTACATGGTATTATATTGAAAAAGAGCGATAAAAATTGAAATGGAAATCCTTTTGATATGGAACTTGTTCAATATGACTTGTTAATGTTTAATAGTCAACATGTAAAGGTTTAGTATGATTGTATTTAAGAAAAAGTGAGATTTTTAGGAAGAACCGAATCGGAAATCGGATTAACTCCAATTTCGTCGGGTTTTAGTTTCACAAAGTTTTAGAATAGAATAGAGAAGAGGGAGGTGGGAATTACTGGCTTGGATGTTAGGGATGAGGAAGAGGAAGTGAACATAAGTTCCGGTGCGTCGTTTCGTCGCCGGGAGCTCCTAGGGTTGTCGTCGGAGCTTTGCCCTTCGCTAACTCCAAAAATACACTAAGCTTCTAGGAATTTCTTGAGAGTTTTGATCAGAATTTTGGAGTGAGGGGGTGTGTTTAGGGGTTGTATTTATAGGGTAAGGCTAGGGTTTAGGGTAGGTGAAAGGTTAAATTGAAAAAAATTTGTTAAATTGTATTAAAATGTATTAAAATGGAGTAAATAGGATTTTAAAGAGTCTCAGGTATTGGTCTGTACATTTAAAGTATACAGGAGAGCAGGGGAGACCAAGAGGCAACTTTTTCATGTTGAGGACTCGGCGGTCCGGCCGAGTCCGATTGGCGGCACCGGCCGAGTCGGACGAGGCGCTGGCCGATTCGGCCGAGTCCGGTGCCCGGAGTGTCCCCCGTCGCTTCATTATCCCTCTGGTCCAGTTTGTTTATTTTGTGTAGTGGGGTTTTATGGGTTTAGCACGTGTGGACTCTTGAACTTCTAAAATTTTAAAAAGAAAATAGTATTAAAAATAATGTGGGGTGTGGGATTTGAACTCTGGTTGCTTGGTTCAGCAGTGCAAGGTATTACCAATGAGCTATAAGCTCCTTCTTACTATTAAAAAGCAAATAAGTTATAGTAATCTCAGTCAATGCAAATACCCCAAGTATACATTAATTTTTAAACAAATTTTTTTGTACACCAAAATTGGAGTTGTTACAATGGTTCATCTGGATTTTTGATAAAGTCGAATTCTTTAACCATCTCATCAAAACAGATGTTCCAAATCCGCGATACCTGCTTTAGTCCATAAATAGACTTAAGCAACTTGCACACTTTCCCGCTGCTCCCACTCTGAATGAAACCCTCTGGCTGATCCATATAGATGCACTCATCCAAATATCCATTTAGAAAAGTCGTCTTTACGTCCATCTGCCTGATCTCATAATTGTGGAAGGCGGCAATGGCAAGAAGGATCCGAATGGATTTGAGCATAGCTACTGAAGAAAAGGTTTCATCATAGTCCAAACCAGGTCTTTGACGAAAACCTTTTGCAACAAGTCTAGCCTTATAGTTTTCAACCTGTCCATCTACACCAATCTTCTTTTTGAAGATCCATTTGCAGCCCATGGGTTTTACCGCTTCCGGAGCAAATTCCAAAGTCCATACTTTGTTGGTGTATATAGACTCCATCTCGACCAGCATTGCATCTAGCCATTTTACCGAGGCGCCGCTCTGAATGGCTTGCTGGAAGCTAGTCGACTCATCATTGTCAATGATGCAATCCTCTCTATCTCCGTCTATGAGAAAACCGTAGTATCTCTCGGGCGGATGAGACAACCTACTAGTTCTGCGGAGTGGCACGGGGATGTCCGGTTCTTCTGAAACCTCTGGTTCTACCATGCTTTCAGTAATAGCTTGTGGTTCTGGAATTTCTTCCAGTTCTATTGCACTCCCACTTATCTGATTTTCTAAAAATTCAGTTTCCAAGAAATGTGCATGATGAGAAACAAAAACCTTTTGTTCTTCTGTGTAATAGAAAAGATACCTCCTGGAGTTCTTTGGGTATCCCACAAACTTACACAGTACTGAGCGTGCCTCGAGCTTGTCCGCATACTGCTTTTTTACAAAAGCTGGACATCCCCATGTCTTAAGGTAATTAAGATAGGGTTTCTTCCTACTCCACATATGATATGGTGTGGTAGGCACAGTCTTGGTAAGAACCTTATTCAAAAGATATGCAGTTGATTCTATTGCATAAACCCAGAAGGATCGCGGCAACTCAGCGTTACTCATCATAGAATGAACCATATCCAATAGGGTTCTGTTCCGCCTTTTCGATACACCGTTATGTTGTGGTGTGTATGGAGGAGTAAGCTGAGAGAGAATTTCATTCTATTTTTAGATAATGCAGGAACTCGGCACTTATGTATTCACCTCCTCTATCAGATCTCAGTGTCTTGATACTTTTGCCTGTTTCTTTTTCTACTTCATTCTTATATTCCTGGATTTTCTCAAAGGCCTCGGATTTATGTTTTATCAAGAAAACATGTCCATACCTAGAGAAATCATCCGTAAAAGTAATGAATTAGGAATAACCACTTCGTGCATGTATAGACATTAGACCACACACGTCGCTGTGTATGAGTCCCAAGGGCTCGCTCGCTCTTACTCCGTATCTAGTGAATGGATTCTTTGTCATCTTTCCTATGAGACAAGATTGACAAGTTGCATAAGAATGATATTCAAACGGATCCAAATATCCCTCTCTATATAACATCGTTAACCATGTTTCATTGATGTGACCCGGTCTACAATACCATAAGAAAGCCTGATTTAATTCCATAGACTTTCTTTTAAGTGTGTTGTGGACACTGAAAACCTAAGCTTGATTTAATACGTATATACCGTTATCTTGTGTACCTGACCCAATCAAACTTTGATTTAGGTGGATGTGGACCACATCGCTTACAAATGTAAAATCATTTCCTTCCTTAGAAAGTAAAGATACCGATTTGATATTATAAGCTAGACTAGGTACACACAAACAGTCACGTAAAATTAATATCTGCCCACTGGTCAATCCTAGGTGATATTCCCTTATGGATACAACGTCCACGCTCATTCCGTTAGCAACCCTGAGAGTCATATCACCTGCCCTGATAACTCTACGGTTTCTCAAAGCCTGTAAAGAATTACAAATATGAGATCCTGATACGGTATCTAGTACCCAGAAAGTAGAGTTAATTGACATACAGTTTTCAATCACAAACACACTCAAAGTCGAAGCCATAACGTGCTTCGGATCCTAGATTCTGGCTTTCCAAGCCCTGCATCCTTTCTGCCAATGCCCTTTCCCGTGACAATGAGAACAACCCTCCTTCCCTACTGTTAGCCCAGAAACTTTTGCCCTGCCCTTTCCTTCTACCTTACTGATACCGCCTATCAGCTTAGTGGAGGTCTTCTTCTTCTCACCCTTGGCTTTCTTCTTGGATCAGAAAAGGAAGATTCCCCAATAAGCAGAGCGGGTGTCTCCCTGGTTTCCTTCGGGTGCCCTCAACTGGAAGTGTAACTTTCTTCCCCTGGGCATAAATAGAAGGTAGGGACTGTAGAATCAAGTTAATACTCGACTCATTCTCCAACATGGTCTTCAGGTCCGTGAGCTCATCAATATAGCTAGTCATCGTAGGGATGTCGTCCCCTACGGATGACCCGACAGCCAACCTTGCTTGAAGCAATTCCTTCGAGGTCTCATATCTTGCGATACGAGATTGATCTCCATATAAATCTTTTTTATGGAGGAAGATGAAAGCTAAGTCCATCTTCTCGTGCTGCCTCTGGTTTACACCATCCACTGAGGCCAAAGGTATGGGGAGAAGGAGGCATAGGAACATCATCACTGTGAACTGGGAGAATCCACTGGAAGAACGAGGCACTTGGCATTCACACTGTCTTTTTCCCTTGTCTTACGGATATCCATATCTGCAACGGTAGAATCTGGACCTGGGACGGCGGGGGCTTGAGTAGTAATGTGGTGGTCCAGTTTGTCATAGGCAATGGACATGTGGAAAAACCTTTGCCAGTCAATATAATCTGGTCCAGTCAATTTATTATCTAGCTGTAACCTATGTCTGGTCACCTGGTTGTTGCAATTAGGAGAGAGAGAAGAAACACTTAGCATGATGCTCTTGCAAGTTTATATTGGTTTTTAATTTTATTTAAACAGGATGGCTCCCACTGTATCTCAAATCCTTCCTCAAACCATAAAATAAGAATTAGTCAGGATTAATCTCACCCTATAATACTTGCTTAACCTTTCAGCCAAGCTGGTGTTGGTAGTTCGAGGGAGGTTTTTCAACGCTTTCACGAAGTTCCTTAATTACATAACCTCTTTTCCCTAGAGGCGTAGCCCCGCTAACACCGTTCTAGTCACCTACTTGGTTTATAGCATTGATTGTTTTAGTGAAAAAATCTCCCGAGGAGTAGCGGATACTCACAGTAAGATCGGGATCCAAATATCATTGTGTGATAATCCTGAAGGAATCCTACCAATATTATAACACTCCAAATGGTATGCAACACTAGCAAGTTTAAGTTTCCTTAGAAACTCCCGATGTGGATTTTTGCCCCATGCTCTTATGACCTGGACAAAGGCCAACAAATCATAAATCACATGTTAAGTTCTACCCGTCATTGTCCAGGTTAATTTGAACCCACCTGTATATACCCTTAACGAAGGCACAAAGTAATACGATTGTCCCAAACCAACGCATCTATCTATGCTACATATGAATATCCAGCAGCTAGCAATCACTATGCCTTGGCAAAGGTCAACAAACATAACTTGAATACTATTGAATATTCAAATGAAATGACGGAGGGCTATGAATGGTTTTGGCGAAACCGTGAATGTAATGAACTTGATATAATCGAAGGAACCTGATAGCTTTTAAAGGAGTGGTTTAAGCTCCGCATTTTAAAAGTTTCTGTTTTGAAAAAACCGAGCGGTTTTAAAATTTGTTCCAACGATTCAACTTTGGTTTGTTTTCTTTGCTTTAATCTAATGCAGTCCCATCATTTACACCTATCATTACAGAGAGAAACAAAAATAACACGTCCGCTTATGCCATCCGCATTCGCCACCGGGCCCCGTCTAACACCGTTAGGTTACTTAACTAATGCCAGAGCGAGGGCTGGACTAGTGAGGATGCAAAACATAAGCAACGTCTACTATATAGCATATATATAATAACCATTCGTCTCATGCAATAATAGGCATTCCAGATCACATATGAACAAATTAGATATACCAGGAATTCCACGTTTCGTTTAAGCCTGTAATGAAAGACGGATTCCACGGTTGTGATGAATAGCCAAACCCTACCCCAGACCCCTATGGGTGCGGCAAACTACCCGTCAAATTCCTAAAGTGAAGCAACCTCCCTCAACAAAGTGAGTAGTCCACTCGGCACTTCAAAAAACCCGATAGTTTGTGCATCTCACCTTGGGTCTATCTTAGGAGCAGAAAACAGTGAAAGAAATAATACAACGGTGGCTACTACCTCAACCCGGATGTGCCCTGCAAAATAATATTACAATACTTTACAATTTTACATCGAATGAAAGAAACTCTCTTCTCACATTCCTGGCTATTCATCATCGACGATCCAATAAATTTCATATACACAAACCAACAGATATGCGCAATCTCGAACTAACCGACATATAGCAATTAGCTGAAGTTTAAAAAAAACATATAATAACACAGCAGATCCAGTTAGCCAAGAACATTTAGAATTTTGATCGAAACATATTTTCCGTATCTATCCTAAGTGCAAACCAGCACACAGAAAAAATAAAGAGTAGAAACCAAATATTCCAGAAAACAATACACCCAAAATAAGAAACAACAGAGGAAAAATGACCTGAATCGGCCTCGATTCGGCCGTGGATCCGCGGCTAAACACACCGTTCCGCTGCGCTTCAACGGCCGTCTTGGTGATTCAGTGGCTCATTTTTCTTCTGTCTTCTTAGAATATCCTGCACTTAATTTTCATATATCTGGAATAATTTTTGTGGCACTTTTTAAAATTGACAGAAAGTTAGGGTATCTTTCGTTTTCGGGTTTTTCCGACGATCAAAGTTCTAACACATGCTAACAATCCAGTAAAGGTTTAGTAGGCTCTGATACCACTATAAGTTGATGTTACGCACCCCACGGGTACGCGGGGAGGCGGAATATGTAAAAACGATTTTTCAAAGCTCGTAACACCGACTCGAACTCTAAGATCGATACTAAACCCTAACTAGCAAACTACTATGAGGTAAATAACGTGGATATAATGTTATACCTCAAGATATCAAGTCCTTCAGGTCTTCTTGTCACTTTCCTCCTCCTCGTCACAAGCTCCAAGGATCGTAACGGATCGGTGCTTCCTCGTCGGCCTTCTCGAGCCAAAGACGATCCACCCGAGAGCCTATAGTTCGGGCTCCAACCTCAAATCCGAGGAAACTAGGGCACCTAGTTCGCTATACTAGATGACCTAGGTGATGTAGAGAGTATAGATGGATTAGTATATCTCTCATAGCCTTAGGTTTTTCAACACATGAGACATGAAAGGCTAGAGGTAGAAGAAGAAGAACTTGGGGAAAAGCTAGTGAAGTCTTAACATGAAATAGAGAGTGTACTCTCTTGTGTAAATCTGAACCATCCTCTATTTTTCATAGAATAACCCTAAATAAAAATAAAGTATGGTTCATATTTCACCTTAGTGAGTCATGGCTTTAAAACCCTCCATGTGTCACCAAGAGCCATGCTCCAAATTATGCAAAATTCCACCTCATTTCCTCCACCTCTTAATACATTAATCATTTAACCTAAAATGTTTAATACTTAATATGAGGTGTCTTCTTCTAGAAGCATTTTTGAACAAATTATGAAAATTCCCCTCATCCGTATATACATACCCGTATCCGTATTCCGAAAAATACGAATACAAAAGAGACGAAAATAATCCATCAGTATAATACTAGGATTCGGCTTAAACCAAATCCCACTAGTATTATCTGTCTGAATCATCATCCGTGCATAGTACACGTACATGATCGAACCCTGTCATAAAACCATACGACCTCTACATCATTTGCCCGATGCAGGGAAACCCTCTATGTGGGACTCTAAAGAATCAGCACTACGCTGGAAGTGGGTTTAACCATAAGCCGTCAGCGGTACTAGCTGCACGTAATGACTACCTATGTATCGGTCGATAAGAAGGCCGATGAGAAAACTCATCCGAACTCCTACTGAGTCTATCTGTGATAGTCTCCGTACAATCTGGTTTGTTCGTCTAAGAGTATCACATATCGGGCCTACGGGGCGGTAACCGTCAGACCCCTAATAGCGCAATAAGTCGTGCCGGAGTGTAGTACAAAACATCCTGAGAAACTACTGGAGTACCTACCAGTAAATCTCGCTTGCCCTGGCCAGGGACTTTATGTAATGGCTTTCCGAACACAGCGCGATATCAACCCCCAATACCGGGAAAGATGAATCCTATATAACCGCCACTGTCTCCAAGTGCTTCGGGACTGCACCCAACTACTACCTGTTTGCACGACTCCTTTGAGCCGTGGTAGGGTATTAATCTAAGAACAGCGGGAACACACTCGAGGCAAAGTAGCAGTGTTAATTTGACGGACTATGCTGTACTCAAGTCACCTGGGAACTGTTACCTGACAATAGGTATAATACCCACCAGCAGTCCCCAACGAGTCCTGTCCAGTGTACTCATAACCCAATGAGCATCTGCATACTATCTCCAGTACGACGTACTAATGGCTATAGGACAGACCATCTCCCCTATTGGGATGAGAAGCGTATACACTAGTCTACTCTGGAGTATCGATGCCCCGTCTCGATAATCCTACAACTAGGGACTTGTATAGGATGTGCTTATAGACTATCCAGCCCCCTCTAGTGTGACTGCCATCACAACATTGGTAATCAAGCAAAGATCCTAAGGGCTCTACCAATATGTATAAGCGATATGCTAAAAGAAACACATGCACATATTGAGGTAGAAACAAATCAGGTAGCATACTACCATTTTGAGCAAGACTGTTAATATAACTGTGAATATCCCATGCTTCCATTAAGTAATATACAAACTGGTATGATACATTAATGACCTCTAAGGCATATATCACTAACAACCATAAATACTTAGCTAAGGCAATTGAGATTTACTGTTAAGTATTATCAGTAGTTTCTCGGTTGGTTATAAGTTTATGATTGACATGACTTATCGGGTTATTAGAAGTCTGACGTTTTCTATCTCCCAGACCTGGTATGCGACACTCTAAGATGAAGAGACCGGACTATATGGTGATTGTCACTGATAGACTTTGTAGGATACAGATGAGCTTACTCGTTGACCTTCTCTCGATCAATACCTGGGTGGCCGTTATGTGCAGCTAGTACCACTGACGTGCTTGTGGGCTATGAATATGATTCTAACCTACTTCCAGCGTATTATCGAGTGTTTACAGTCCCACACAAAGGTTTCCAAACATAGGCGAAACGATGTAGGGCATGTATAGTGATACGTGCAGAATTTCGATTAAACACATGTATTGAATACACATATTTTAATCGGGTGTTTAATGATATTAGCCGGTTCATATATGATATAATAGGATTATTAAATCAAGTGTTGATTTAGTAATTAGACATATATTTATATATAATATAGATATATATTAAACTAGTATCATGTTCACTTTATTATTTCTTCTCTTTATATATATATATATATATATTTATATTTGATATAAATATATGTATCATGTTAGTTTATACATGTGAGTTGTGTGTATGAGATGCACACACAAGTTTAGCTTATACATGATAGTAGTGTTTATGTGATGCACATGGAAAGTGAGATGATTATTCATTAGTTTCTTTATTTTAAGCAAAAAAAATGAGTCATTCAAAATGGAAGTGTGTAGTATTTTGTACAAATTGTGACTCATTCTTGTTTTATATATAACCATGGCTATTTTTTTTGCACTCATGAGGATTATCATCTCATTCTCACCATCTTTGTCACGCCTCGCTTCCCAGAGTGCGAAAACTATGGCACGTAACAGAACCAACCATGCTACCTGTGGCTAGGAAACATCCCTCCATAGCCACATTACGACTGTCTATAGGATATCAAGAACAGTAAAATATAATAACTATCTAGTACATGTCCATTCAAAAAAATGTTTAAGCGGAAACGATATTAATATCTAATAAACAACATCTGAAAATACGTCCTAATAGGGGCTTACATTAAGAAATGAAAGCTGCAGAAAATAACTAAACTAAATATCACTAAACTCAATTCCTCACTTCTCGGCTTGACGGCTAAAGTACTCATGTTCAGCCTGCGATAGAAATAGAGGAACTGGGCTATGCAAAACTTAGACGTCAGTGCGTCATAATACCAAAATAGCAGTAATAACCAGGATGTAACAAGATATGTAAACATGAATTTAAATCAACAACATAAATATAAACAACGAGGTATGTGTGTGTATGTGATGTGTAACCTAAAACCGGGCTTCTAGGTTATCTATACTAAAAGTCTTGAAATCAATTAATGTAATCCTTATCGTAACCCAATAGTCTATGCCCCGTTCATTCCCCACGGGACCACGGTAACAGGATTATTCCATAATGCCCAGAAAAACGGCAAATGGGATATTCCGTAAAGTCCGGAAAAACAGCAAACATGTAATTATTCCATATCGCCCGGAAAAACGGCAAACTGGATATTCCGTAACGCCCGAAAAAACGGCAAATAGGATTATTCCGTAACGCCCGGAAAAATGGAAAACATGTAATAATAGCCTTTTGAGTTATGTTTTGGTTACATTCTTGATTTCCCATTTACCCCCAAGTTTGTATTCAAGTCAGGTATTTCCAATCTAGATCTAATGCCAACACAGGATCAAGCAGGTACTGGTTTTCGTCTATGCAGAAAATAAGTAACGTCTGTCAGGACAACAAGTCAGGATTGTTGGCATTAGTAACTAGATCCAAGTAATGAGTCAAGTGGTGTGTCGTGGACATGTCATGTGATACATATGTATCAAATAAATACCCAAATGTAAAACTGTAACGAATATCTGAACACGGTAAGCACGACAGATCAGGATGCATATGTGTATATCTGTAATAACCTGTATACGTATTCATAACTACGTATGATGCAATTAGACAGAATGTTGCACTGATATAGCAGTAATATGATATACTCAGGTTCCGACATACAACTGGATATGCAATTGTTGGTACGGATATGAACGGATATCAAAAAACGGTAAATCTATAATGTTTGATGCATACTATAACACATGTATTATTTTTATTCATATAAATAGATATATTACAACATAGCATGTTGCAAGATAAACTTGCCTGATCGGATCTCACGTCGGGATACGTACGTCACGTTCGACGTCAGATAAACGCCGCGATGCAACCACGTGCGTATAGAATTGGACTTGGCTACTCAAAGACATGACCACGCTGGATGACGACGACGACTGGGTCGCCTGGATCATCGGCAACGTGCACGGCTCTGACGATGGTCGAAATAATCAAGAACTCAAGAAAAAGAAAAGAAGAAGAAGAGAAGAAACAGGAGAAGAGGAAAGGGTTGTGGTGTTGACTTTGGGCTGAAGACAGAGGAAATGAGGAGGTAACGATGGCGATGGTGGGTAGCCGTCGGCGATAGGTAACGGCGAGGGCAGTAGGGATTTTTGCTGCTGGAAATTTGTCGGGGCTGTAGGGATGGTTGTAGTAGTGGCCTGAGGTATTGTGGAGTTGAAGGAGGTGAGTAGAAGGAGGAGGTGATGGTGGTTGGCGATGATGAGATCTCCGGCGATGAGGTTGGGTTTCAGCAGTGCAGGGATTCTTGGGTTCTCGGGTGCAGGGTGTTGGTTGTGGTGTTGGGAGGTTGGGAGAAAAAAGAGGGATGAGAAGGTGAAAGCGGGGATGAGGGTGATGGCGACGAGGTGGTAAGGTGATCAGCGGTGGAGGCGAGGGAGTTTCTGGTGTTGGCATCGGGGAAGGTTGCTCGGTTGGTCGGGGTTGTTGATGGGTGTTCGGGAAACGTGAGAGGGGAGCGGAGGAAATGGAAGAGATGGTGGTCGGGGTGAGGTTGACGACGAGGGGATGAGGGCGAGGTCAACGGTGAAGGTTTCTTGGGGTTGCAGAGTGTGAGTTCGTTAGGTTTTGGGTTGTGGGTTCTCGGGTTAGAGGAGGGAGAGGAGGTGGAGAAGGTGGTTATGAGGCGAGGGTGAAGAGGTCGAGATGATGACGAGGTGAGGTCGACGGCGATGGAGAGGGCAGGTTAGGGTTAGGGTTCTCATGGGTTTTGTTGCCGGAGGCAGATGTGAGGAAGAAAGAGAGAGAGGAGAGAGAGGTGTTTTGTTATTATATTTAGGGTATTTAAGGGAAAGAGAGAGAGAGGAGAGAGAGGTGTTTTGTTATTATATTTAGGGTATTTATGGGAAAGAGAGAGAGAGAGTAGAGAGCGAGAGGAGAGAGAGAGTGAGAAGAGAGAGTGAGACGGAGTGTAGAGAGAGAATAATATATTATGTAGTGTATATTTATATATATTCGTATATTTTTAATAACTGTTAAGGTTTTTAAATATTATAATATATATTTTGGGTTTATTTAGCTAATACAAAAATACACCAAAAAATATCCGGATCTCTTCTAAAAATTTAGTTTTAAAATAAAGATAATACACGTGTCAGTTAAAATTATAATGTGATGTCTGGTTAAATAAAATGCATACCCCAAGAACGGATACACGTAAATACACATAGCGATCCAAACGAGTCTGTTTCATCAAATTGGACATGAACACGATGTCAGGATGCAACCATAAGGTATGGGGG
Source organism: Agapanthus africanus (assembly GCA_030015575.1). Classification (NCBI taxonomy): domain Eukaryota; kingdom Viridiplantae; phylum Streptophyta; class Magnoliopsida; order Asparagales; family Amaryllidaceae; genus Agapanthus; species Agapanthus africanus. Next base: position 297,121,835 of record JASDDO010000029.1, read on the forward strand.
TATGATACAGGCCATGCTAGATGTTAAAATATATTATCTGGTTATAATTTGTATTAGTTAAAATATATGCAGATACTAAAAATATGATACATGTATATATCAAATCTAAATGTGCACGGATTCTCTGTACTGTAATTATATGATGTAATCTAAAACCAAGATGGGTTTCAAGGATGCGGGTCGGGTCAAATATTAACCACAGATACCAAATGCACTATCCGCACCCAAAACGATAATAATTAAGAAATAGTCGCAAGATTAGAAAATACCCAAATAAAAATATGGTATAAATGCACTAGGGTGTTACATTATACCCAACTGCAAAAGAATTTCTTCCTCGAAATTCCCAGAACAAGAAAAGACAAGAATACATGAATATAAGAAAATAGGTGTGGAAACTTCTGTCGGATCTTCACATTCCCAAGTTGATTCTCCGAGCAAACGATTCCCCCATAAAATAAGTAATAGAGAGATAACCTTATTCTTGAGGACATTTTCTCTTCGATCCACAATCGCCATCGGTCGTTCTTTGTATGTCAAGTCCTCCCTTACTGTCAGCTCCGAGTGATCTAGGATGTGCGTCTCATCTCGAACATACTTGCGGAGTTGAGATACATGAAACACGTCATGAACACTCGCTAAGGATAGTAGTAAAGACAATCGATAAACTATTGTAAGTCCACGTTGCTCACCCCGGTTCTTACGGGGAGGCGGAAATGGCGAAAAACAATAATTTGGCGCAAGGCAACATGGACTCAAAAGCAAGGATCTTGGCTAAACTAGAAACTAGCAAACTACTAGAGGCTTTAACTACTATGCTGTAGAAAATATACCTCATGGAACCGGTCCTTCGGGTCTTCTCTCTGCTGTCCGGCTCGTCCATCCACGCTCCGAGGGTCGATCCGGATCTTGGTCACCTCCGCGGCCTTCTTGAGTCGAAGACGATCCACCCGAGAGTTGTACACTAAGCTCCACCTCAAGCCGAGGTAACTAGGGCAACGAGATCGCTAATCTAGATGCTCTAGGTTGTGTAAAAGAGAAAGATGGAAGTGTTTGTCTATGTGGATTCTTTTTCTCTCAACACATGAGATCAAAAGAATTATCAAGAGGAGGAAGATGAAGGAGAAACTTTAGCAACCATGGAGCTTTTCTTTTCTTCTCACTTCAAGAGAGAGAATGAGAAGAGAATAATGAAAAAGATTAACTAAAGCAAATGAACCATGGTTGCAATAATACACCCAAAACCATCATTACTAATCCTATCATGATAAAGTTGATGGCACAAATGACTTGACCATTTTCATAACTCAAGAATTAAAAAGAAAATCAAAGAAGAGTGTAGACCTCTCTTGAAGGTCAATAGTTAACACGGTCAACGGGTCAACAAAGTCAAGAGAGGTCTAAGTGGTCAAATGGTCAATGCAATTAGCCATCACAAATCTATCACTAAAAGGATTAGTAAACAATGTCTCCGGCTCATAATGGTTTTGACCAAACAAATTGTCAAAACCCTAATGAGCCTGCCACATTACGGTTTTGGCCGATCCAACTGCCAAAACCCTAATGGGGCACCTCCTCCTTCATCACTCCTCAAAACTGTGCATACACACCCGCATCCGCATTCCGTAGAATGCGAATGCACAGAAGACAAAACAAATCCATCTATGCAATACTAGGATCTGGCTTAAACCAAAGCCCACTAGTATTGCCTGCCCGAACAGCATACGTACAAAAGTGCACGTAAGTGATCGTAGCCCTGCCGTAAAACCATACGGCCTCTATACGTTTCGTTCAGTGCAGGGAAACTCTCTGTGTGGGACTCTAAAGACTCGACACTATGCTGGCATTGGGTTTAACCACAGACCGCAAGCGGCACTAGCTGTACGTAACGGTCCCCAGGTAGATGTCAATAAGAAGGCCGATGAGGTAAACCCATCCGAACTCCTACTGATCCTGTATGTGACAATCTCCGTACAGTCCGGTCTTTTCGTCTGATACATCGCATGGCGCGCCTAGGGGGTAGTGAACGTCAGTCCCCTAATAGCGGTACAAGTCGTGTCGGAGTGTAGCCCAGAACACCCTGAGATAACACTGGAAACCTACCAGTATATCTCGCTTGCCCTGGACAGGGACTACTTATGTAATGGCTCTCCTAGACACAGCGCGATGTCAACCCCCAATACCGGAAGAGACGAATCCTGTCTAACCGTCACTGCCTCCAAGTGCTTCGGGACTGCACCCAACTACTACCTGTTTGCATGACTCCTTTGAGCCGTGGTAGGGTAGTAATCTAAGTACAGTGGGAACACACTCGAGGCAAAGCGACAGTGTCAAGTCGGCGGACTAAGCTGTACTCATGTCACCTGGGAACTGATAACTGGCGATAAGTATAATACCAACCAACAGTTCCCGATGAGTCCTGTCCAGTGTACTCGTAACCTAACGAGCACCTGCATACTATCTCAAGTACGACGTACTGACGGCTGTGGGACAGACCGTCTTCCCTGCTGGGATGAGAAGCGCATACGCTAGTCTACTCCGGAGTATCGATGCCCTGTCTCGATAGTCCTACGACTAGGGACCTGTATAAGGATGTGCTTATGGATTACCCAGCCCCCATGAGTATGACTGCCATCATAACGCTGGTAATTAAGCAAAGATCCTAAGGGCTCTACTAATATGTATATAAGCGATATGCTAAAAGAAACACATGCACATATTGAAGTAGAGACAAACTAAGTGGCATACTACCATTTTGAGCAAGATTGTCTATACAACTGTGAATATCCCAAGCTTCCATTAAGTAATATACAAGCTAGTATGTACAGTAATGGCCTCTAGGGCATATACACTAACAATCTCCCACTTGCACTAAGGCCATGTACTGGCGTATCGAAGACCTATCATCTCGATCAGCCGCTCGAACTGAGTCTGGGGTAGGACCTTCGTGAGTGGATCTGCAGTGTTGTTCTCCGTATTTACTCTCTTCACCTCGATCTCCCGGCGATCTACGATCTCCCTGATCAGGTGGTACCGCCTCAAAATGTGCCTGGACTTCTGATGAGACCTGGGTTCCTTCGCTAAAGCTATAGCGCCGTTGTTGTCGCAATACAGCGGTATTGGATCAACAATGGTAGGAACCACCTGAAGCTCCGTGAGGAACTTCTTCATCCAGACAGCTTCCTTTGCGGCATCGCAAGCAGCTATGTACTCCGCTTCCATAGTTGAGTCTGCAACGGTCTCCTGCTTGGAACTCTTCCAGCAAACCGCCCCTCCATTGAAGGTAAAGACATAACCCGACATGGACTTGGAGTCATCCTTGTCACTCTGGAAGCTGGAGTCAGCAAAGGCCTCGAGCTGGAGGTCTTTTCCGCCATACACCAAGAACATCTCCTTAGTCCTTCTCAGGTACTTGAGAATGTTCTTTACCGCTATCCAGTGTTTCTCCTCTGGGTTCGACTGATACCGGCTTACAACGCTCAATGCGTATGCTACATCTAGTCTGGTACATAACATCGCATACATTATAGAGCCTACCGCAGAAGCGTAGGGTATAATAGACATGCGATCTCTTTCCAAATCAGTCTTGGGAGACATCTCTTTGGAGAGGGTGATCCCGTGACAAGACGGTAAATTACCGCGCTTGGAATCTTCTATACTGAACCTTTTCAGTATGGTGTCGATGTACCTTGACTGTGAAAGTCCCAACATCCTCTTAGATCTATCACGATAGATCTGGATCCCCAGAATGTAGTTGGCATCGCCCACTTCCTTAATGGAGAACCTCTGTGACAAGAATCCTTTGACCGACTGTAGCATAGGAATATCATTTCCTATTAGGAGAATGTCATCCACGTACAAGACGAGGAATACCACGGTTCTCCCTACAATCTTACTGTAAATGCATGGTTCATCTGGGTTTTTGATAAGGTCGAATTCCTTGACAGTATCATCAAAGCAGATGTTCTAACTCCGCGATGCCTGCTTAAGTCCATAGATGGACTTTAGCAACTTGCACACTTTACCGCTGCTCTCACTCTGAATGAATCCCTCTGGATGATCCATATAGACGTACTCTTCCAAATTTCCATTTAGGAAAGCCGTCTTGACGTCCATCTGCAAAATTTCATAATCGTGGAAGGCAGCAATGGCAAGAAGGATCCGAATGGATTTCAGCATAGCCACTGGAGAAAAGGTCTCGTCATAGTCCAAACCAGGTCTTTGACGAAAACCCTTTGCAACAAGTCTAGCTTTATAGGTCTCAACCTGCCCATCTACACCAATCTTCTTTCTGAAGATCCATTTGCAGCCTACGGGTTTTACCCCTTCTGGAGCAAAGTCCAAAGTCCAAACTTTGTTGGTGTACATGGACTCCATCTCGACCCGCATTGCATCCAGCCATTTTACCGAGTCGCCGCTCCGAATGGCTTGCTGGAAGCTAGTAGGCTCACCATAATCCATAGTGCAATCCTCTCTATCCCCGTCTATGAGAAAACCGTAGTATCTCTCGGGCGGATGAGATTGCCTACTACTCCTGCGGAGTGGCGCTGGGATGTCCGGTTCTCTTGAAATTTCTGGTTCCTTCAAGCTTTCAGTAATAGTTTGTGGTTCTGGAATTTCTTGCAGTTTTATTGCGCTCCCACTTATCTGATTTTCTAAAAATTCAGTTTCCAAGAAGTGGGCATGTTGAGAAACAAAAACCTTTTGTTCCTCTACGGAATAGAAAAGATACCCCCTGGAGTTCTTTGGGTATCCCACAAACTTACACAGTACTGAGCGTGCCTCGAGCTTGTCCGCATGCTGCTTTTTTACAAAAGCTGGACATCCCCATGTCTTAAGGTACTTGAGACAGGGTTTCTTCCCACTCCACATCTGATATGGGGTGGTAGTCACAGTCTTGGTTGGAGCCTTGTTCAAGAGATATGCAGTTGTTTCTAGCGCATAACCCCAGAAAGATCGCGCTCAACTCAGCCTTACTCATCATGTAACGAACCATATCCAATAGGGTTCGATTCCGCCTTTCCGATACACCGTTGTGTTGTGGTGTGTATGGAGGAGTAAGCTGAGAGAGAATTCCATTCTCTTTTAAGTAGCCCAGAAACTCGGCACTCAAGTATTCACCACCTCGATCAGATCTCAGTGTCTTGATACTTTTGCCTGTTTGTTTTTCAACTTCATTCTTGTATTCCTGAAATTTCTCAAAGGCCTTGGATTTGTGCTTCATCAAGAAGACATGCCTATACCTTGAGAAATCATCTGTGAAAGTAATGAAGTATGAATAACCACTTCGCGTATGTGTAGACATTGGACCACACACATCACTGTGTCTGAGTCCCAATAGCTCGCTCGCTCTTTCTCCGTGTCCAGTGAACGGAGTCTTTGTCATCTTTCCCATGAGACAAGATTCACAAGTGGCATAAGACTGATACTCGAACGGATTCAAGTATCCCTCTTTATGTAACTTTGTTAACCGTGTCTCAATAATATGACACAGTCTACAATGCCATAAGAAAGCCTGATTTATTTCCGGAGACTTTCTTTTAAGTGTGTTCTGGACACTGAAGATCTGAGCTTGATTCAATACGTATATTCCGTTTTGTAATGTACCTGACCCAATCAGAACTTGATTTAGGTGGATGTTGACTATATCGCTTACAAAAGTAAAATCATATCCTTCCTTAGAAATTAAGGATACAGATATGATATTACAAGTCGCACCTGGTACATAAAAACAGTTACGCAGAATCAATATCTGCCCAGTTGTTAGTTCTAGATGATATTCCCCTACGGATTCAGCATACATCTCATTCCGTTAGCAACCCTGAGAGTCATATCACCTTTCCTGATAACCCTACGGTTTCTCAGAGCCTGTAACGAATTACAGATATGAGATCCTGATCCGGTATCCAATACCCAGGAAGTAGGGTTAACTGACATACAGTTCTCAATTACAAACACACCCGAAGCCGAAGCCACAACATGCTCCGAATTCTGGCTACTGGCTTTGCAAGCCCTGCAATCCTTCTGCCCATGTTCATTCCCGTAACAATAGGAACGTCCTGCTTTTACTACATCCAGTCCCGAAACTTCTGCCCTTCCTTTTCTTTCTACTTCCCTGGTTTCCTTCAGGGTAGTAGGTAGAGACTGTTGAACTAAGTCAGCATCTGACCCGTTCTTCGACGTGGTCTTCAGGTACGTGAGCTCAAAAGAGCTGGTCTCTGTAAGGACGTTGCCCCCTATAGATGTCCCGATAGCCAACCTCGCTGGAAGCAATTCGTTCGAGGTCTCATATCTTGCGAAACGAGATTGCTCTCCATATAAATCTTTGTTATGGAGGAAGATAGAAACTGAGTCCATCTTCTCGTGCTGTCTCTGGTATGCACCATCATCTGAGGCTAACACGAGGCACTTGGCTTTCGCACAGTATTTTTCCGATGTCCTATGGATATGAATATCCGTGACAGGGGAAGCTGGACCTGAGACGGCAGGGGTTGGATTAGTTAAGGGTTGTCCCAGCTTGTCATGGGCAATGGACATCTGGACAGACCTTTGCCAGTCATAACAGTCAGATTCAGTCATTTTATTATCTAGATGTAACCTAGGTGCAGTCACTGGATCGCTGAAATTAAGAGAGAGAGAAGAAAACACTTAGCATGATGCTCTTGCAAGTTTAGATTGGTTTTTAATTTATCTAAACAGGATGGCTCCCACTGTCTCTCGAATCCCTCCTCAAACCATAAAGGAAGAATTAGCCGGGATCAATCTCACCGTACAATACTTGCTTAACCGTTCAGCCAGGCCAGTGTCGGTACTTCAAGGGAGGTTTTCCAACGCTTTCGCGAAGTTCCTTAATTAAGTAACCTCTTTTCCCTGTGGGCGTAGCCCCGCTAACACCTTTCTAGACACCTACTAGGTTTATAGTATTGATCGTTAAGTGAGAAAGTTCCCGAGGAGTAGCATATACTCACAGTAGGATCAGGATCCAAATATCATCGCGTGACAAAACTGAAGGAATCCTACCAGAATCATCACACTCCAAATGGTATGCAGCGCTAGCAAGTTTCAGTACTTTTGAAACTCCCGATGTGGATTTTTGCCCCATGCTCTTATTGTTAGTTATGTATATGCCCTAGAGGCCATTGTTGTACATATGATGTATATTATAATGGATGCTTGGATATATATAGAGATGACTTTCTTGCTCGTCATGATAGTATGCTATTTGGTTTCACTTTATCTTAACATGTTGACTTGTATTGGTTTACTGTTTTACTCTCACATGTTGATAAAGCCCTTAGGATCTGTACTCGACTAATGGGACTATGATGAGATCATACTAGTGGGGCCGCGGTAGTCGATGAGTACATCCTATAACTGTTCCTAGTCGAGGGTATATCAAGACAGGGCATCGATACAGCAGAGTAGACTAGCGTATACGCATCTTGACCCATATGATGGGTGATGGATGATCCCATATCCATCGGTGTTTGACATCAGAGATGGTGTACGGGTGCTCAGTGGAGACTGGGTACACTGGACGGACTCGCCGAGAACTCCCAGATGGTGATATACCACACGTCAGATGGCAGTTCTCCGGTGACACTGGTATAGGGTAGTCTGTAGATCCGAGATTGTCATAGAGTCTTATATGATTCCCACTGTGCTTTGATTTCCACCTTACCACGATCTCTGGACTCACTCTCTCCAAAGAGATGTCTCCCAAGACTGATTTGGAGAGAGCTCGCATGCAAGGGATACCCTATGCTTCGGCAGTAGGCTCTATCATGTATGCGATGCTATGTACCAGACCCGATGTAGCATACTCACTAAGTGTAGCGAGTCGGTATCAAGCAGATCCTGGAGAGAGTCATTGGACAGCTGTGAAGAACATTCTCAAGTACTTACGAAGGACTAAGGAGATGTTCTTGGTGTATGGTAACGGAGAACTCCAGGTGGAGTCCTTTACCGTTTCCAGCTTCCAAAGTGATAAGGACGACTCTAAGTCGCATTCGGGTTTTGTCTTTACCCTCAATGGAGGGGCGGTATGTTGGAAGAGTTCCAAACAGGATACCGTTGCAGACTCGACGATGGAGGCTGAATACATCGCTGCCAACGATGCTGCCAAGGAGGCTGTCTGGATAAAGAAGTTCATTAGTGAACTTGGTGTGGTTCCATCCATTGAGCATCCAATACCTCTGTATTGTGATAACAATGGAGCTGTGGCTTTAGCCAAGGAACCCAGGTCCCATCAAAAGTCCAGACATATTCTGAGGCGGTATCACCTGATCAAGGAGATAGTTGATCGCCGGGAGATCGAGGTCAGGAGAGTAGATACGAAGGACAACACTGAGGATCCATTCACGAAGGCTATTCCCCAGATACAGTTTGAGAGATTATTCGGGATGCTAGGTATGCGATACTACAGCAGCTGGCCTTAGTGCAAGTGGGAGATTGTTAGTTATGTATATGCTCTAGAGGCCATTGTTGTACATATGATGTATATTATAATGGATGCTTGGATATATATAGAGATGAATTTCTTGCTCGTCATGATAGTATGCTATTTGGTTTCACTTTATCTTAACATGTTGACTTGTATTGGTTTACTGTTTTACTCTCACATGTTGATAAAGCCCTTAGGATCTGTACTCGACTAATGGGACTATGATGAGATCATACTAGTGGGGCCGCGGTAGTCGATGAGTACATCCTATAACTGTTCCTAGTCGAGGGTATATCGAGACAGGGCATCGATACAGCAGAGTAGACTAGCGTATACGCATCTTGACCCATATGATGGGTGATGGATGATCCCATATCCATCGGTGTTTGACATCAGAGATGGTGTACGGGTGCTCAGTGGAGACTGGGTACACTGGACGGACTCGCCGAGAACTCCCAGATGGTGATATACCACACGTCAGATGGCAGTTCTCCGGTGACACTGGTACAGGGTAGTCTGTAGACCCGAGATCGTCATAGAGTCTTATGTGATTCCCACTGTGCTTTGATTTCCATCTTACCACGTCCAAGAGGGCGTGCAAAACGGTGGCTTTTGGGTACAGTTCCGAATCACATGGAGGCAATGAGCGATAGGAGGGGATTCGTCTCTCCCGGTATAGGGAGTTGATGTTGTGCTGTGTTCGATTGGCTATAACTGGAAGTCCCTGGCCAGGGCTGATATAGAGATTTACTGGTAAGTGTTACTAGTAGTTTCTCGACCCGTTATGAGCCACACATCGACACGACTTATCGGTTACTGGGGTCTGACGTATACCACCCCTAGACTTGATATGCGACATATCAGACGAACAGACTGGACTGTACGGGAGTGTTACTGATTGGATTCACAGAAGAACGCACAGGCTAGCTTGTTGATCTTCTGATCGCTCAATACCTGGGTGGCTGTTACGTTTAGCTGACCGCTTGCAGCTTGTGGGTGTTTGATATGATCATCACCTGCTACCGGCGTATTGACGATTCTTTAGAGTCCTACACAGAGGTTTCTTGGCTCAGGAGAAACGGAGTAGAGGCACATATGTGATATGTGCAGGACCGAGAATAATGCGATATGAGATACCGTATTATATTCTCGCGATATTTAGATATGAACCGGGACATCGGATCAAGTGTTGATTCGATGAATCGGTACATGATATATTAGTCAGTAATATTCGATATGGCCGGATCATCGAATCAAGTGTTGATTCGATAATTTAATGTATAATAATATATATGATATATTGTATTACATTATCTAATATTGGCTCGCTTTATTATTTCATTTTCTCACTGGATGATACATTGATATATATGCGATATATGTTAATTGTATTATTTTCTTTTGTTGCAATTATATAATATATATGTGATATATATTATTGTGACATGATATGATTAATTGTTAAACATGTTTAAGGATGATTAATTGAGGTTAGGGTTTGATTAGGGTTAGATGCTTCATGCACCTTCTAGAAGCATTTTCTTTTGTCATTGTTAAGATATTTTTGGATGACACATTTTTAACCCAACCAAACCCTAACTCTAGTTTATTCTCTACACATTCCTAGCCACTCATCCTTGACCATGGTTTATATATCAATCATATACATTTCTTTCTATTCATCACAAAAGGATTAATCTTTTTATCATTTTCCATTATCATCTTCTTCTTTCTTGAAAAAAGCTTACTAGAAAATCTTTATGTGATGAATAAATATGAGAAAATGATTTAAAAAGAAAGCAAAAATACTACTCTCTCATCCTCATCTCATCTAGCCCATGAGATTAGTGTGTTCATCTCTTTAGAGTGAGAAAGCTTGAGTCTTTGCAACTTCGACGTAGATCATCGGAGATTTGGAACACTTCAAGCTAGCATGGATCGTTCAAGTCGTGGAGCCTCTCATGTGTCCGGGAGATCGTGGATCGCGGCAAAGGGACTTCTACTCGGAGCTTGTGAAGCGAAGGAGCGGACTACAAAGGTTGTAATCCCTCACACTTAGATAAAAGTTATCATCTTGCATGTTAAACTCTAATAATCTAGCAAAGATCCCGGCTTTGGGTTGTTCGGCACGTCTAAATTTTTATCCGGGCATGTTTGATGCCTTATGAACCTTCACAAGAGTGCCTAGGAACCCTACACTTATGACCTTGACGAAGGTCAACAAATCATAAGTCACATGTCAAGTTCTACCCGTCATTGTCCAGGTTAATTTGAACCCACCCATACATACCCTTGACGAAGTTCTACAAGGTAATACGACTGTTCCAAACCAACGCATCTATCTATGCTACATATGAACACCCAACAGCTACCAATCACTATGCCTTGACGAAGGTCAACAAACATAACTTGAATACTATTGAATATCCATACGAAATGACGGAGGGCTACGAATGGTTTTGGCGAAACCGTGAACGTAGTGAACTTGATATAATCGATGGAACGAGATAGCTTTTAAAAGGAGTGGTTCAAGCTCCGCGTTTAAAAAGCTGGTTTTTGAAAAGAACCGAGTGGTTTTGAAAGTGTTCCAACGACTTTTACTTGGTTTATTTTCTTGCATTAATTCCAATGCTTCCCATCATTTAGTCCTACCTTTGCAGAAAACAACCAAATATGGTGTACGCTTATGCCATCCGCATTCACCACGGGGTCCCGTCATCACCCGTTAGGTTACTTAACTAACGACAGAGCGGGGGCTGGACTAGCGCGGATGCAAAAAATAAGCAACACCTAAATAGATATCATATATAGATATATAGCAATGATAGCCATTCCAGATCACAGATGAACACTTTGGATATACTAGGAACCCGCGATTCGTTCGAGCCTGCAACGAAAAGCGGATTACACGGTCGTGATGAATAGCCAATACCCCACCCTAGACCCCTGCGGGTGAGGCAAACTACCCGCCAAGTACCCGAAGCGAAGCAACCTCCCTCAACCCGTGAGTAGGCTACTCGACACTTCGAGATACCTGGTAGTTTGTGCACCCCACCTTGGGTCTATCCTAGGAGCAAAAATAGTAAAAAGAAATTATACAATGACGGCTACAACCTCGACCCGGTTGTGCGGCCATATAAATAATATTACATCAATTTACAAATTTTACATGAATGAAAGAAAAAGAAACTCTCATCTCACATCCACCCCGGCTATTCATCCGCGACAATCCACCGAGTTCATATCCACAAACCATCAACATTACAGATCACAGATATGTATAACCCCCACTAATCGACGTATAGCGATTAGCGGACGTTCAATACATATATCACATCACAGATAATTTCCATTAGCCAAAGTCTACGGAATATCGATCAAAATACGGATTTTTAACCACCCCAAAAGTCAATTTGCTCTCTGGAAAATCTGGGTATAAAAAACATGTCTTAAAAATCCCAAAACAGCCAAACTAAAACACTGTACAAAACCCGATCCACAGCCGAGTTAAATCGGCCGCGGAACCGCAGCAATAAGCATATCATTGCCGTGGAACCACGGCGGTTTGATCGAATCACTGGATCGTTTTTCTGCAGTGTTTTTACAAAACCCTGAGACGATTTTTCATATATTTTAAATCACTTTTTGAGCAGTATAAAAATCGACAGAAACTTGAGGTTTTGCGGACGTGTTTGCGACTTTTTTCCGATCGATATTCTAAACACTTTGCTAACTTACTAGTTTATGTTTAGCTAGGCTCTGATACCACTGTAAGTCCATGTTGCTCACCCCGGTTCTTATGGGGAGGCGGAAACGGCGAAAAACAATAATTTGGCGCAAGGCAACATGGACTCAAAAGCAAGGAACTTGGCTAAACTAGAAACTAGCAAACTACTAGAGGCTTTAACTACTATGCTGTAGAAAATATACCTCACGGAACCGGTCCTTCGGGTCTTCTCTCCGCTGTCCGGCTCGTCCATCCACGCTCCGAGGGTCGATCCGGATCTTGGTCACCTCCGCGTCCTTCTTGAGTCGAAGACGATCCACCCGAGAGTTGTACACTAAGCTCCACCTCAAGCCGAGGCAACTAGGGCAACGAGATCGCTAATCTAGATGCTCTAGGTTATGTAGAAGAGAAAGATGGAAGTGTTTGTCTATGTGGATTCTTTTTCTCTCAACACATGAGATCAAAAGAATTATCAAGAGGAGGAAGATGAAGGAGAAGCTTTAGCAACCATGGAGCTTTTCTTTTCTTCTCACTTCAAGAGAGAGAATGAGAAGAGAATAATGAAAAAGATTAACTAAAGCAAATGAACCATGGTTGCAATAATACACCCAAAACCATCATTACTAATCCTATCATGATAAAGTTGATGGCACAAATGACTTGACCATTTTCATAACTCAAGAATTAAAAAGAAAATCAAAGAAGAGTGTAGACCTCTCTTGAAGGTCAATGGTCAACACGGTCAACGGGTCAACAAAGTCAAGGGAGGTCTAAGTGGTCAAATGGTCAATGCAATTAGCCATCACAAATCTATCACTAAAAGGATTAGTAAACAATGTCTCCGGCTCATAATGGTTTTGACCAAATGAATTGTCAAAACCCTAATGAGCCTGCCACATTACGGTTTTGGCCGAACCAACTGCCAAAACCCTAATGGGGCACCTCCTCCTTCATCACTCCTCAAAACTGTGTATACACACCCGCATTCGTATTCCGTAGAATGCGAATGCACAGAAGACAAAACAAATCCATCTGTGCAATACTAGGATCTGGCTTAAACCAAAGACCACTAGTATTGCCTGCACGAACAGCATACGTATACAAGTGCACGTAAGTGATCGTAGCCCTGCCGTAAAACCATACGGCCTCTACACGTTTCGCTCAGTGCAGGGAAACTCTCTGTGTGGGACTCTAAAGACTTGACACTGCGCAGGCAGTGGGTTTAACCACAGACCGCAAGCGGCACTAGCTGTACGTAACGGTCCCCAGGTAGATGTCGATAAGAAGGCCGATGAGGTAAACCCATCCGAACTCCTACTGAGCCTGTATGTGACAATCTCCGTACAGTCCGGTCTGTTCGTCTGATACATCGCATGGCGGGCCTAGGGGGCGGTGAACGTCAGTCCCCTAATAGCGGTACAAGTCGTGTTGGAGTGTAGCCCAGAACACCCTGAGATAACCTTGGAAACCTACCAGTATATCTCACTTGCCCTGGCCAGGGACTACTTGTGTAATGGCTCTCCTAGACACAGCGCGATGTCAACCCCCAATACTGGGAGAGACAAATCCTGTCTAACCGTCACTGCCTCTATGTGCTTCGGGACTGCACCCAACTACTACCTGTTTGCACGACTCCTTTGAGCCGTGGTAGGGTAGTAATCTAGGTACAGTGGGAACACACTCGAGGCGAAGTGACAGTGTAAAGTCGGCGGACTAAGCTATACTCATGTCACCTGGGAGCTGATAACTGACGATAGGTATAATACCAACTAACAGTTCCCGATGAGTCCTGTCCAGTGTACTCGTAACCTAACGAGCACCCGCATACTATCTCAAGTACGACGTACTGACGGCTGTGGGACAGACCGTCTCCCCCGCTGGGATGAGAAGCGCATACGCTAGTCTACTCCGGAGTATCGATGCCCTGTCTCGATAGTCCTACGACTAGGGACCTGTATAAGGATGTGCTTATGGATTACCCAGCCCCCATGAGTATGACTGCCATCACAACGCTGGTAATCAAGCAAATATCCTAAGGGCTCTACTAATATGTATATAAGGGATATGCTAAAAGAAACACATGCACATATTGAAGTAGAGACAAACCAAGTAGCATACTACCATTTTAAGCAAGATTGTTTATACAACTGTGAATATCCCAAGCTTCCATTAAGTAATATACAAGCTAATATGATACAGTAATGGCCTCTAGGGCATATACACTAACAACTACTTCTCCAACGCGCTCGATAATATCGAAAGGCCCAATGAATCGAGGACTGAGCTTGCCTCGACTACTAAATCGAATCACTCCTCTGGTCGGTGATATCTTCAAGAATACAAGATTACTAACTACGAACTCCAGAGGTCTTCGTCTTGTATCGGCCCAACTTTTCTGTCAATCTTGCGCCGCCTTCATATGGTTTCGGATCACGTTAACTTTCTCTACGGTTTTTACAATAAGATCCGGTCCCAATAATCTTCTTTCTCTAATATCGTCCTAACAGACGGGCGAGCGACACTTGCGGACGTATAATACTTCGAATGGAGCCATCTGAATATTTGCCTGAAAACTGTTATTATACGAAAACTCCACCAATTGCAATGATCCTCCCATGAACCCTTGAAGTTCAACATGCACGCTCTCAACATATCTTCAAGATTTTGGATCGTTCTTTTAGACTGTCCATCTGTCTGGGGATGATAGGCCGTGCTAAACTTCAATCGAGTACCCAAACTTTCCTGTAGACTCCTCCAAAAGTGCGATAAGAATCGGGTATCATGATCGGAAATGATGCTCAAAGGTACTCCATGCAATCTCACAATCTTCTGCATGTACCGCTCTGCTAATGCTTCCGTCGACTAACCAACTTGAAACGGTATGAAATGATCTGCCTCGGTCAATCGATCAACAATCACCCAAACTGCATTATTGCCCTTTGGACTCCATGGTAAAGCTGTCACGAAATCCATGGTTATATGTTCCCACTTCCACTAAGGAATCGGAAGTGGTTGCAATAAACCAGCTACCATTTGATGTTCAGACTTGATCTGCTGACACACCAAGCACTTCGATACATAGCAAGCAATCTCCCTTTTCATGCCTTCCCACCAGAAATGTTTTCGTAGATATCGGTACATCTTTGTGCCTCCCGGATGTACGGAATATGCGGAACTATGAGCCTCCTTCATAATTTCTTCACGAATATCTCCTTTTGGCACATATAAACGGCTTCCATATTGTAACGAACCGTCTTCATGAATCAACAAGTCTGTTCGAAGTCCCGCTTCTACCTGTTTTCGAAACTTCTACAACTTTGAATCGTGCGACTGCGCTGCTTTAATATTATCGATCAAGGACGACTGTACTTGCAATTGCATCAACTGTCCTGAAGAATGCAGTAATACGATCTCCAACTTGAATATCTGAAACTCACCGATAATCTCCTTCTGTGCAGTCTACATCCGTATTGCTGGAAATCGACTTAGCGCATTCGACACTATATTAACTTTTTCCGGATGGTATTTTAGATCATGATCATAGTCAGCCATCAGCTCTAACCATCTACGCTGTCTCATGTTGAGCTCTTTCTGCGTGAACACAAACTTTAGGCTCTTGTGATCGGTAAATACTTCCACCCTTTCGTCCAATAAGTTGTGCCTCTAAATCTTTAAAGCAAAAATCACTGCTGCTAGCTCCAAATCATGAGTTGGGTAGTTCTTCTCACGAGTCTGTAGGGTTCCTAGGCACCCTAGTGAGGTCTCATAAGGCATCAACCATGCCAATTTAAAATTTTACGGTGCCGAGAAACCCTAAACTACGGATCGTTAGCTAGATGTCTAGACGAAAAAGTAACTAGTTAACACTTAACTAAGAGATACGGAAATACAACCTTTGTAGATCCGGTGCTCCACCTCCTAAGCTCCGCAACGAAGTCTCCTCGCTGTCCAAGACCAATCCCGGGCTCTAGCGTCGGCTTCGTCGGAGAATAAGCGAGCTAGGTCGTCGATGTCCATGCCGAAGATGATCTACGTCGAGGCATCGCTAAATCAAGCTCCACCTTCACCTTGCCATGAAAACTTGTGAAGGAAACACACTCTACTACTTGGCAAGAGGTAGAGGATGAAGAAATTGGAAGTGGGTAGACTTTAGAATTGGATTTCTCACTCATTTCATCAATCCACCATTGATGAAGGAAGGTTTCTTTAAGTGAAGAAGAAGAAGAAGATGATAAAGAATTATGATAAGAATAATAGAATAGAAAATGAATAATCATTTCTTATCATAATTTAACTATGGTAATGTGTAGAGAGTTGACCATAGTTAAATGAATGGTTAGGGTTTGATAGATGAAGACAAAAGGGTTAGATTGGTCAAAGCTTCATGAAGCTTCACTTAGCTTCATGAAAGAAACCCTTTTGTTTTCTTCTTCTCATTTATCTTTTATATCCAAATGAAAAGATAAATGAATTAATAAAAGAAAACCCTAATCATTTACTTAACCTAGGTTTAACTCATTACACAAAACCCTAGCATGCTTGCATCATCAAACATGATACAAACAAGTGCACAAAATCATATCGCATATGCAATGCGCACGATCCGAGTGAGAAAATCCATTTAAAGTGAACCAATACTAGTTAATGCAAAGTAATATATCAAATATATAAATATGCATTAAATCATTAAATCAACACTTGATTCAATGATCCGGTCATGTCGCACACAACCGACTAGTATACAATGTATCGGCTTATCGAATCAACGCTTGAATCGATAACTAGGTTATATCGCATACAACCATTCGACACATTTATCGCGAGAATGAAATACGGTATCACATACCCGCATTATTCTCGGTCCCGCACATATCTCATATGCGCTCCTATTTGTTTTCGCTTGAGCCAGGAAACCTCTGTGTAGGACTCTAAACACTCGTCAATACGCCGGCAGCAGATGATGATCATATCAAGCACCCGCAAGCGGTCTGCTAAACGTAACAGCCACCCGGGTATTGAGCGATCAGAAGATCGACGAGCAAGCCCGCTCACACTCCTGTGAATCCAACCAGTAACACTACCGTACAGTCCGGTCTGATCGTCTGATCTGTCGCATATCTCACCTAGGGGTGGTAAACGTCAGACCCCAATAGCTCGATAAGTCATGTCGATATGAGGTCTATAACACTTCGAGAAACTACTGGTAACACTTACCAGTAAATCTCAGCAACCCTGGCCAGGGATTTCCTGTTATAGCCAATCGAACACAGTGCAACATCAACTCCCTATACCGGGAGAGACGAATCCCCTCCTATCGCTCATTGCCTCCATGTGACTCGGGACTGTACCCAAAAACCACCGTTTTGCACGCCTTCTTGGACGTGGTAAGATGGAAATCAAAGCACAGTGGGAACCACACAAGACTCTATGACGATCTCGGGTCAACAGACTACTCTGTACCAGTGTCACCAGAGAACTGCCATCTGACGTGAGGTATAATACCATCTGGGAGTTCTCGGCGAGTCCGTCCAGTGTACCCAGTCTCTACTGAGCACCCATATACCATCTCTGATGTCAAACACCGATAGATATGGGATCATCCATCGCCCATCTGTATGGGTCGAGAAGGTACACGCTAGTCTACTCTGGTATATCGATGCCCCGTCTCGATACACCCACGACTAGGGACTTTGAAGGATGTACTTGCGGACTACCATGTCCCCACTAGTATGATCCGCATCATAGTCCAGGTAGTCAAGTACAGATCCTAAGGGCTTTACCAACATGTAACAGGGAGACAATCAGTGTACACGTTAAGGTAAAGATCAACCAGATAGCATACTATCATGTCGAGCAAGAAATTCCTCCCTATATATGTCCCAGCATCCACTACAATATACATCCTATATACAGTAATGGCCTCTAGGGCTTACATATAACTAACAATCTCCCACTTGCACTAGGGCCATCTGTAGCAGTGGTTGTAGTATCTCATACTCAACCATCCCATAAAAGTCTCTCTCTGGGAATAGGCCTTTCGTGAGTGGATCCGCTGTTTTTTTCTTCTGAGTCTACTCTCCTAACCTCGATCCCTTGGAGATCAACCATCTCCATGATCAGGTGATACTGCCTTAGAATATGTCTGGATCACTGATGGGACCTGCGTTCCTTGGCATAAGCCACAACTCCATTGTCACACAATGGGAGGAACGTAGTTCATCTCATGAACCAATATACACCCAAACATTCTCTTTTGGTAGCATCTTAAGTAGCGATGTATCTTGCCTTTATCGTCTAGTATGTCACGGTATCTAGCTTGGAACTCTTCCAACATACCGTCCCTTTACTGAGGGTAAAGACAATGCCTGTGACTGACATTCAGTCGTCCTTATCACCCTGGAACACTTCCGGTGATTCTCTCCTGGATCGATTGATACCATCTCACTACAACTAGTGAGAATCCTAACATCCAATTAAATCTATCTCATAGATCCAAAACTCAGGATTTAGGAGGTATCATTTTGATCCTATGTGGAGAATCATTGTGACAGACGGAGATTGATCGAGTGTAGCATAAGAAACTCCTTTCTTATCAAGAGTATGTCATCCACGTACTCTACGAGGATCACCACCATACTCCCTACTACCTTTTTGTTTATACAAGGTTCATCTACCATTTTGATGATGTCAAACTCTTTGACTAATCCATCAAAACAGATGTTCCAACTCCGCGATGCCTGCTTTATCCTATAAAGCATCTTGCACACATTTCCGCTGCTCCCACTGTCTACGAAGCCCTCTGGCTGTGTACTTATAGACGCACTCTTCTAAAACATCATTTAGAAAAGCAATCATGACACCCAACCACCAGATATCGTAGTCATGGTATGTAGCCGTGACAAGTAGGATCTGGATGGACTTAAGCATAGATCCTTAGAAAAGGTTTCAACATAATCCACACCTGGTCAATGATGCAAACCTTTAACAAGTCTAGCTTTGAAAGTCTCAACTTTTCCATCTACACCAAGTAATCTTCTCAAGATATACTTGCTCCTGATGGGGATTTAACCCTTCAGATATCGCAACCAAAGTCCATACTTTGTTGGTGTATAAGGATTCCATCTCAGATCGCTAAGCATCCAGCCATTCTTACAGAGTCCCACTCCTGATGGCCAGCTCGAAGCTAGTTGGGTTTGTTAGTTATATGTATGCCCTAGAGGCCATTACTGTACATAGGATGTATATTGTAGTGGATGCTGGGACATATATACGAAGGACTTTCTCGCTCGACATGATAGTACGCTATCTGGTTGCACTTTATCTTAACATGTATACTTTCTGTCTCTCTGATTACATGTTGATGAAGCCCTTAGGATGTGTGCTCGACCTCCAGGGCTATGATGTAGATCATACTAATGGGGCCTGAGTAGTCCATGAGTACATCCTTGAAAAGTTCCTAGTCGAGGGAATATCGAGACGGGGCATCGATATTCCAGAGTAGACTAGCGCATATCTTCTCGACCCATGCGATGGGCGATGGATGATCCCATATCCATTGGTGTTTGACATCGATGATGGTATGCGGATGCTCAGTGGAGACTGGGTACACTGAACGGACTCGCCGAGAACTCCTAGATGGTATTATACCTCACGTCAGATGGCAGTTCTCTGGTGACACTGGTACAGCTTAGTCTGTAGACCCGAGATCGTCATAGAGTCTTGTGTGTCTCCCACTGTGCTTTGATTTCCACCCTACCACGGCTCTACTGAGTTGTGCAAACAGGTGGTTTTTGGGTACAGTCCCGATTCACATGGAGGCAATGAGCGATAGGAGGGGATTCATCTCTCCCGGTATTGGGGGTTGATGTTGTGCTATGCTCGACTGGCCATAACAGGAAATCCCTGGTCAGGGTTGCAGTGATATACTGGTAAGTGTTATCAGTAGTTTCACGAATGTTATGGACCCTACGTCGGCATAACTTATCGAGCTATTGGGGTCTGACGTTTACCACCCCTAGGCGAGATATGCGACATATCAGACGAACAGACCGGACTATACGGTAGTGTTACTGGTCGGATTCGCAGGAGTGTGAGCGGGCTTGCTCGTCGATCTTCTGATCGCTCAATACCCGGGTGGCCGTTACGTTTGGCAGACCGCTTGCGGCTTGTGGGTGCATGATATGATCATCATCTGCTACCGGCGTATTGACGAGTCTTTAGAGTCCTACACAGAGGTTTCCTGGTTCAAGCGAAACGAAATAGGAGTGCATATGAGATATGTGCGGGACCGAGAATAATGCGTGTATGTGATACCGTATTTGATTCTCGCGATCAATGTATCGAATGGTTATATGCGATATAACCTAGTTATCGAATCAAGGATTGATTCGATAAGCCGACACATTGGATACTAGCCGGTTATATGCGATATGACCGGATCGTTAAATCAAGTGTTGATTTAATGATTTAATACATAATTATATATTTGATATATTGCTTTGCATTAACTAGTATCAGTTCACTTTAAATGGATTTTCTCACGCGGATGTGCACATTGTATATTCGATATAGTTTTGTGCACATGATTGTATCATGTTTGATGATACATTCTAGCTTGGTTTTGTGTAAAGTGTTAAACCATGGTTAATTGGTGATTAGGGTTTCTTTTTCATTTACTTAATCATTTATTTATTCCTTTTATTTATTTTGGAAAAAGAAAAGATAAAGAGATAAGAATGGTTGCTAGATTTGTTTTTATTTGAAAGCTTCTTGAAGCTTTGAACTTAGTCCACCATTCTTGTCTTTTATCTAACCCTAACCACTATCTAACCTAAGTTAAGTCTCTACACTAAACCATGGTCAATGATATGATAAGTATTGTATTTTATTTTCTATTTTAGTTTAAGTTATCATATCATCTTCTTCTTCTTCATCTTCTTCTTCCATGGATGTAGCTTGCTACTCCAATGGCAAGTGTTGAAAAAGTGTGAGAAATCCAAAACTAAAGTTTACCCACTTCCTATTTCTTCATCCTCTATCTATTGCCTAGTAGTATAGGGTGTTTCCTTCACAAGTTTTCCAAGCTTGATGAAGTTGGAGCTTGTTCTTGCGATATCTCGACGTAGATCATCTTCGGCATTGAACCGACGATCAAGCTCGCCCATTCTTCGATGATACCGATACTTGAGTTCCGGATTCATTTTGGACAGCCGAGGGGACTTCGTTGCGGAGCCGTGGAGGTGGTGGACCGGATCTACAAAGGTTGTATGTCCGTTCCCTTAGTTAAATTGTTAACTAGTTTATGTTTCGCCTAAATATCTAGTAAACGATCCGTAGTCGGGTTTGTAGGCACCACAATTTTTAAAATTGCCATGGTTGATGGCTTGGGAGACCTCACTAGAGTGCCTAGGAACCCTACAGTGGTATCAGAGCCTAGCTAGAGCCTTAGGCGAAGTCCAGACGCGATTTGAAGTCCGATCGAACCGAAACCCTACCCGGAAAATTGCTCTCTGTACAATTTTTAAAAACAGGGATTTTTCAGTATTAAAAATATCCAGAAAAACATGCAGGAAAATCTAAGAGTAACTGTGCAATTCGTAGCCCTAACTCAATTAAAGCGCCGCGCTTCCGCGGCACGAGCATGGCTCGTGCGGCGCAAGCGCGGCCAGTTTGTCGTTTTCTGATGTCGAGTTTGCACAGTAACTCCTATTTAGCTGTATTGGTTTTCCTGGGAATTTTTGATATTTTTTCAAGAGTTGAATTTTTCTGAGTTGATTTGGGGATTCGGTATTTCGATCGGGGTATCAAATTTTGTCTGTGTGGATTTCCGGATAAATTTGAGAATATGTTAAAACGTTCGACCGGATATAAATACCCAACTTTTCTCCTGTCGGGAAATTTCCAAGTGTTGGATTTTTCCGTAGTTTAACGACGTTCTAAGTAGTGCAAGTAACGCGATGGTCCCTCTAGAAGACACAAACCTTAACTCGATTATGTGACCGTCTTGAACTGCCCTTTGAACCTTCGGGTTTGGGGCAGTACGGCGTGCCACATGTGAGGCGTTGGCTTGACCCTTCTACGGCTGGACCGTTGGTACTGAGGTACGAACTGAATGTTGTTAGACTTATTTCATGTGTTGATCTGTATCAGGAAAACTTGGGTGTTCGATTGTTCGATCGAAAAGTTTAGCATTTTCTATTTATCCGGAATGTGATACAATAATTGGAATTCACAAGAAGTTATGAGATAACTGAATGAATGTTATAAACATAGCAGTTTAGTCTCACTTGATCGGTTGCCACGGAATTTTGATGTGATCAAAAGTCCGTCGCAATCACATAGCGTACGCGGATACTCGCCGGGTAAACTTAATAGACAGCTTCACGCCATTGCCCCGACCAAGTGACTGTAGGAGAACCCCGTCGCCGAAAGCATCCGTCCGGGTGCTCGCGGTAGCGGTGTTCCGCCTTGGTGCACTTCGTCGACAGTATCGGGGGTGCGGCCGCCTACTGAAGTTTGCGACGAGCTTTCGATCAGGATGTCGGGAATCCTGTTGAATTGCCCGACTTGATATTGAAAAGTGTTTTCGATTTTGAGACTAAAATGCGGGGTTTATAATTGTTAGGCATGCGATGTCTAAGTAATTCATTTGGTCAGGCATGCGATGTCTGAAGTGGTTGCGGATTCCAACTGTTGTAGTTTTACACTTTCTTTTCTGTGACCGTAAGTGTAATATGTGATATCACCGGTTTCGTTGCTATATGTCAACGACAATTGGGATGGACATATTTACTTACGTTGATGACATGTGATGTTATGTGTTGCTGGATATGTTATATTGGATCGTCGTGTTTGAATAGCCGGGGGTTTTTATGTGAGATGAGTGTTTTTCATTTTCATTCATGTAAAAACTTGTATGTAATATTCTTTTATTGGGGCACTTCCAGGTCGCGGAAGTAGTCACCGTTTGTATATTATTTACTTTTCTGCACTAGGATAGACCTAAGGAGGGGAGCACAAGTAACCGGGTTCTGGGGTCCAGTGGGAGACCAACTCGAGGAGTCGAGTCCGGGTTTCCTAACCCTAGAATTGGCAGGGTTGCTTGCCGCTCTCGTAGGGGTCTAGGGGTGTGGGATTGGCTATTCATCACGACCGTGGAATCCGTGTTTTATACTGGCTCGTATTGAAAACACGGTCGTCCTAGTATATCCAATATTTCATATGTTTCTTCTGCTGTGTTTTATCTGTGATCATGCGATGTTCTGTGTTCTGTGACAGGTATTATATATAGTATATATGATATATTATATAGACGTTGCTTATGTTTTACACCCGCGCTAGCCCTGCCTCGCTCTGGCGTTAGTTACCTAACCTAACGGTGCAGACGGGACATCGAGGCGAATGCGGATGGCATAAGTGTACGTCATATCTATCTGTGATGTTTAGGTAACTTAAAATGATGGGATATTCATTAATGAGATTAATGAAAGAAAATAAACCTAATTGATGTTGTGGAATCGAATTTCAAAATAAAACAGGTAGCTACAGTTCTTGCTTTGCATCGCGGTGTTCATTATAGAACATCCTGCACCTTATTCGATGAGGAAAGGACCGAGATCCCTTCACCGGGAGTGACTCCTTTAGCAATAACTGGCAGATGCTACAACCCTCGGTTTGTCTTTGATCGCTTCTATAGTTTCCGCTTTGCACAGTGATATATATGATATATCCCGCAACTCATTCGACGAGGAAAGGGCCGACGATCCCTTCACCGGGAGTGACCCCTTTAGCAAAACTAGAAAAGCTTCAAAAACATTCCATTTAAAAACCATTTGATTCCGCAACGAGATCAAGTTCAAAGCGTTAAAGGTTTTCACAAAAACCAGCCGCAACCCTCCGTCATTTTAGGAAGTAGAGTACTTAGTATTCGTGCTGTGTTTGTTGACCATAGTCAAGGCACGGTGTACGGTAGCTAAGTGATGTCTTCCTACACCGCATATGATGCGATTAGTTAGGACAGTCGCGTGACTTTGTTGACCTTAGTTAAGGGTCATGTGGGTGGGTCTAATTAATCATGAAATGACGGGTAGAACTTGACTAGTACTTATGATTTGTTGACCATAGTTAAGGTCATAGGTGCTAGGGGTAAAAATATTATCGGGAATTTCAAGTGTTGAAATTTGCAATGAGATTGCATACCTTCTATGTGATAGTTGGATCCCGATACCCACTGCGAGTAATTGTTACTCCTGGGAGAGTTTTGCACATTACAATTAGCCGATCAAGTAGGTGTCTAGAAAGGTGTCAACGGGGTTACGCCTCTGGGAAAACGAGGTTTACAGTAATTAGGTCCGTGCGAAAGCACGGGGAACCTCCCTCAAAGTACCGACACTGGCCTGGCTGAAAGATTGGCGAACTTGTAGTGTGTAATTAATCCCGGCTAGTCTTTCCTTTTAGGGTTTGAAGGAAGATTTGATAAAAAGCAGTGGGAGCCATCCTGATTAGATAAAATATATAACCAATCTTTTCTTGAAAGAGCGCACGCTGAGTGTTTTCTTCTCTCTCTCTCCTGGTAGCGACCATATCACGCCTTAATCAAGATAATAATACGGATTATTGACCGAACCCGCTTGTTATACTGAGCTGGGGAACGTTGGTCCCGCTCCAACTTATAATTGTTATAAGACAGAGCAGGAAATTAGGGAATACCAGAATTCCTATGCCGCCCAAACGAAGACAGTGCATATGATGCATCTCCTTCGGGTGTGTTCATTACAAAGAACTGTTTCTCAGTGTCCTCTGCATCCTGGGTATATGATACCGGATCAGGATCCCAGATATGTAATCTGTTACATAGGGCTACAAAAAGGTAGAAAAACTGAGAACGGGTGATAAGTTTCATGAGACAGAAACCGGGGCAAGTGTTGCAGCCAAGTCTGTTGGTCACTGTCACCCTGTATTACCAATACATTGATTCTGAACAAATGCTATTAGATGCCGAACCTGATATACAAAATCATATCAGTCTCTTTATTAGTAAAGAAATGATAAAATTTTGTATAGTTGGATAATGTTTTGAACATTTCCTATATCAAAAGTTGATCGGTTCAGGTGCGTTATCTAAAAGCATTGATGTTCTAAATCAAACTACAGTTCTTAGTATATGGAACACACACAAGAGGAAGAGTTCAGAAATGAACGAATTCTTCTTGAGGCATTGTAGACTAGGTCATATCAATGCGACCCGACTGGCTGAAGTTACATATTAGATGCATATTTAAATCAGTTTGAATTTACATCTTGTGAAACTTGCCAGTCATGTCACAAAGATATAATGACACTAGCTCAGTTTACTGGAAGCAGAGAAAGAGTTGGTAAACTCTTGGGACTGATACATGATGATGTATGTAAGGTCTCCGGTCTACACATGCCAGGACTGGTTCTTTATACTTCATTATATTCTATGATAATCTCTCAAGATTCAGTCATATATTCCTGTTGAAATATAAGTCCAAACCTTTTGAGGTATTCACAGAATATAAGTAGGAAGTAGAGAACCAAAATACGGGTATAAGTATTATGTCCTATGATGAGATCAGGGAGGAGAATACTTGTACATAGCATCCCTGGACTATTCTAAAAGGAGAATGAGATTCTCTCTCAGCATTACTCCTCCGTATACACCATAGCACGATGGTATATCGGGGCGGGGCAATCACACCCTATATGATAAGGTGTGCTCTATGATGAGTACTACTGAGTTACCTGTTTCCTTTTGGGTTTTATGCGCTTGAGAAGCTGCATACCTATTGAATAGGGTTCGAATCAAATCATTGCCTACCACTTCATATGTGATATGGAAAGGGAAGAGCCCATATCTTAAGTTAGTTAAGATTTGGGGTTGTCCGGCCTATATCAAAAGCAAAATCCGGACAAGATCGAGGCAGGATCAGTTCTGTAGAACTGGAAAGGTTCCAGCTATACAAAACTGTAGTTGATGACTTGACAGAACCATAAGATTCTATAGTTCCTGACGAACCTCAGCCTCTCCGCCGATCTAGTAGGGTTCCTTATCCGCCTAAGAGATACCTCGGTTTCTCGATGACAGTGGGAGCAAGGATTGCATCATGAGATGATGACCCAACTAGTTACGAGCAGGCCATCGAGAGTAGGGACTCTGTAAGAATGGCTGGATGCTTAGCGATCTGAGATGGAATCCATGTACACCAGCAAAGTATGGACTTTGGTTGCTACATCTGAAGGGTTAAATCCCCATCAGGAGCAAGTATATCTTGAGAAGATTACTTGGTATAGATGGAAAAGTTGAGACTTTCAAAGCTAGACTTGTTAAAGGTTTTCGTCATCGACCAGGCGTGGATAATGATGAAACCTTTTTCCAGTAGCTATGCTTAAGTCTGTCCAGATCCTACTTACCATGGCTACATACCATGACTACGATATCTGGCGGTTGGGTGCCATGACTGCTTTTCTAAATACTGATTTAGAAGAGAACGTTTATAAGAACACAACCAGAGGTCTTCGTAAACAGTGGGAGCAGCGGAAACGTGTGCAAGTTGCTTTACATAATGAAGCAGGCATCGCGGAGTTGGAACGTCTGTTTTGATGTGATAGTCAAAGTGTTTGACTTCATCAAAATGGTAGACGAACCTTGTATATACAAAAGGGTAGTAGAGAGTAAGGTGGTCATCTTCGTATTGTACGTAGATGACATACTCTTAATAGGAAAAGAGTTTCCTATACTACGATCGGTCAATCTCCTATTATCACTAGGATTCCCCAAATAGGATCAAAGTGATACCTCCTAAATCCTGAGTTTTCATCTATGAGATAGATGTAATTGGATGTTAGGATTCTCACTAGATGTAGTGAGATGGTATCAATCGATCCTGGGGAGAATCACTGGAAGTGTTCCAGGATGATAAAGACGACTGAATGTCAGTCACAGGCAATGTCTTTACCCTCAGTAAAGGGACGGTATGTTGGAAGAGTTCCAAGCTCGATACCGTGGCAAACTAGACGATAAAGGCTGGTAACATCGCTATTAAAGATACTACCAAAGAGGCTGTTTGGGTGTATAATGGTTCATAAGATGAACTAGGTTCCTGCCATTGTATGACAATGGAAGCGTGGCTTCGACCCTGGAACCCTGGTCCCATCAGTGACCCAGACAAATTCTGAGGCAGCATCACCTGATCATGGAGATAGTTGATCTCCAGGGTGATCGAGATTAGGAGAGTAGACTCAGAGGACAACACGGCGGATCCACTCACGAAGGCCTTTTTCCCAAAGAGAGACTTTTTAGGGGATGGTTGAGTATGTGATACTGCAACCACTGCTACAGATGGCCCTAGTGCAAGTGGGAGATTGTTAGTTATATGTATGCCCTAGAGGCCATTACTGTACATAGGATGTATATTGTAGTGGATGCTGGGACATATATAGGAAGGACTTTCTCGCTCGACATGATAGTACGCTATCTGGTTGCACTTTATCTTAACATGTATACTTTCTGTCTCTCTGATTACATGTTGATGAAGCCCTTAGGATGTGTGCTCGACTTCCAGGGCTATGATGTAGATCATACTAATGGGGCCTGTGTAGTCCATGAGTGCATCCTTGAAAAGTTCCTAGTCGAGGGAATATCGAGACGGGGCATCGATGTTCCAGAGTAGACTAGCGCATATCTTCTCGACCCATGCGATGGGCGATGGATGATCCCATATCCATTGGTGTTTGACATCGATGATGGTATGCGGGTGCTCAGTGGAGACTGGGTACACTGAACGGACTCGCCGAGAACTCCTAGATGTTATTATACCTCACGTCAGATGGCAGTTCTCTGGTGACACTGGTACAGCTTAGTCTGTAGACCCGAGATCGTCATAGAGTCTTGTGTGTCTCCCACTGTGCTTTGATTTCCACCCTACCACGGCTCTACTGAGTTGTGCAAACAGGTGGTTTTTGGGTACAGTCCCGATTCACATGGAGGCAATGAGCGATAGGAGGGGATTCGTCTCTCCCGGTATTGGGGGTTGATGTTGTGCTATGCTCGACTGGGCATAACAGGAAATCCCTGGCCAGGGTTGCAGTGATATACTGGTAAGTGTTATCAGTAGTTTCACGAATGTTATGGACCCTACGTCGGCATAACTTATCGAGCTATTGGGGTCTGACGTTTACCACCCCTAGGCGAGATATGCGACATATCAGACGAACAGACCGGACTATACGGTAGTGTTACTGGTCGGATTCGCAGGAGTGTGAGCGGGCTTGCTCGTCGATCTTCTGATCGCTCAATACCCGGGTGGCCGTTACGTTTGGCAGACCGCTTGCGGCTTGTGGGTGCATGATATGATCATCATCTGCTACCGGCGTATTGACGAGTCTTTAGAGTCCTACACAGGGGTTTCCTGGTTCAAGCGAAACGAAATAGGAGTGCATATGAGATATGTGCGGGACCGAGAATAATGCGTGTATGTGATACCGTATTTGATTCTCGCGATCAATGTATCGAATGGTTATATGCGATATAACCTAGTTATCGAATCAAGGATTGATTCGATAAGCCGACACATTGGATACTAGCCGGTTATATGCGATATGACCGGATCGTTAAATCAAGTGTTGATTTAATGATTTAATACATAATTATATATTTGATATATTGCTTTGCATTAACTAGTATCGGTTCACTTTAAATGGATTTTCTCACGCGGATGTGCACATTGTATATTCGATATAGTTTTGTGCACATGATTGTATCATGTTTGATGATACATTCTAGCTTGGTTTTGTGTAAAGTGTTAAACCATGGTTAATTGGTGATTAGGGTTTCTTTTTCATTTACTTAATCATTTATTTATTCCTTTTATTTATTTTTGAAAAAGAAAAGATAAAGAGATAAGAATGGTTGCTAGATTTGTTTTTATTTGAAAGCTTCTTGAAGCTTTGAACTTAGTCCACCATTCTTGTCTTTTATCTAACCCTAACCACTATCTAACCTAAGTTAAGTCTCTACACTAAACCATGGTCAATGATATGATAAGTATTGTATTTTATTTTCTATTTTAGTTTAAGTTATCATATCATCTTCTTCTTCTTCATCTTCTTCTTCCATGGATGTAGCTTGCTACTCCAATGGCAAGTGTTGAAAAAGTGTGAGAAATCCAAAACTAAAGTTTACCCACTTCCTATTTCTTCATCCTCTATCTATTGCCTGGTAGTATAGGGTGTTTCCTTCACAAGTTTTCCAAGCTTGATGAAGTTGGAGCTTGTTCTTGCGATATCTCGACGTAGATCATCTTCGGCATTGAACCGACGATCAAGCTCGTCCATTCTTCGATGATACCGATACTTGAGTTCCGGATTCATTTTGGACAGCCGAGGGGACTTCGTTGCGGAGCCGTGGAGGTGGTGTACCGGATCTACAAAGGTTGTATGTACGTTCCCTTAGTTAAATTGTTAACTAGTTTATGTTTCGCCTAAATATCTAGTAAACGATCCGTAGTCGGGTTTGTAGGCACCACAATTTTTAAAATTGCCATGGTTGATGGCTTGGGAGACCTCACTAGAGTGCTTAGGAACCCTACAGGGTTATCATCTCATGATGCAATCCTCGCTCCCACTGTCATAGAGAAACCGAAGTATCTTTCAGGTGGGTGAGGAACCCTACTAGATCGGCGGAGAGGCTGAGGTTCGTTGGAATCTACTGAATCCTTTGGTTCTATCAAATCATCTGCTGTAGTTTGTATAGCTGAAACACTTCCAGTTCTACATAACTGATCTTGCCTCGAGCTTGTCCGGATTTTGCTTTTAGACATAGGCCGGACAACCCCAAATCTTAACTGGCTTAAGACATGGGCTCTTCCCATACCATATCACATATGAAGTGGTAGGCAACTGATTTGATTTGAACCCTATTTAATAGGTATGCAGCTTCTCAAGTGCATAACTCCCAATAAGGAAACAGGTAACTCAGTATTACTCATCATAGAGCACACTTTATCATATAGGGTGTGATTGCTCCACCCCGATTTACCATCGTGCTATGGTGTATACGGAGGAGTAATGCTGAGAGAGAATCTCATTCTCCTTTAGAATAATCCAGGATTTCCGTGCTTAAGTATTCTCCTCCTCGATCTCATCAAAGGACATAATACTTATACCCGTTTTGGTTCTCTACTTCTCGCTTATATTCTGTGAATATCTCAAAAGGTTCGGACTCATGTTTCAACAGGAACATATGACTGAATCTTGAGAAATTATCAGAGAATATAATGAAGTATAAAGAACCGGTCTTGGCATGTGTAGACAGGGACCTACATACATCAACATGTATCATCCCAAGAGTTCATTAACTCTTTCTCTGTTACCAGTAAACGGAGCTATGGTCATCTTATCTTTGTGACATGACTGGCGAGTTTCACAAGATGTAAATTCAAACTGATTTAAATATGCATCTAAATGTAACTTCAGCTAGTCGGGTCACATTGATATGACCTAGTCTACAATGCCTCAAGAAGGATTCGTTCATTTCTGAACTCTTCCTCTTGTGTGTGTTCCGTATACTAAGAACTGTAGTTTGATTTAGAACATTAATGCTTTTAGATAACGTGCCTGAACCGATCAACTTTTGATATAGGAAATGTTCAAAACATTATCCAACAATACAAAATTTTATCGTTTCTTTACTAATAAAGAGACAGATATGATTTTGCATAACAGGTTCGGTATCTAATAACATTCGTTCAGAATCAATGTATTGTAATACAGGGTGACAGTGACCAACAGACTTGGCTGCAATACATGCCCCGTTTTCTGCCTCATGAAATTTATCACCCGTTCTCAGTTCTCTACCTTTCTGCGGCCCTATGTAACAGATTATATATCTGGGATCCTGATCTGGTATCACATACCCAGGACGTAGAGGATACAGAGAAACAGTTCTTTGTAATGAACACACCCGAAGATGATGCATCAGCATGCACTCTCTTCGTTTGGGCGGCACGGGAATTCTGGTATTCCCCAATTTCCTGCTCTGTCTTATAACAATTATAAGTTGGAGCGGGACCAACGTTCCCCAGCTCAGTATAACAAGCGGGTTCGGTCAATATT
This sequence comes from Agapanthus africanus, assembly GCA_030015575.1. Lineage (NCBI taxonomy): Eukaryota > Viridiplantae > Streptophyta > Magnoliopsida > Asparagales > Amaryllidaceae > Agapanthus > Agapanthus africanus. The sequence goes on from JASDDO010000029.1 coordinate 297,153,139, forward strand.
CCGTTTTATTATCTTGATTAAGGCGTGATATGGTCGCTACCAGGAGAGAGAGAGAAGAAAACACTCAGCGTGCGCTCTGTCAAGAATAGATTGGTTTTTATTTTATCTAATCAGGATGGCTCCCACTGCTTTTTATCAAATCTTCCTTCAAACCCTAAAAGGAAAGACTAGCCGGGATTAATTACACACTACAAGTTCGCCAATCTTTCAGCCAGGCCAGTGTCGGTACTTTGAGGGAGGTCCCCCGTGCTTTCGCACGAACCTAATTAATGTAAACCTCGTTTTCCCAGAGGCGTAACCCCGTTGACACCTTTCTAGACACCTACTTGATCGGCTAATTGTAATGCGTAAAACTCTCCCAGGAGTAACTCTTACTCGCAGCGGGTATCGGGATCCAACTATCTCATAGAAGGTATGCAATCTCATTGCAAATTTCAACACTTGAAATTCCCGATAATTTTTTGCCCCTAACCTCCTATGACCTTGACAAAGGCCAACAAACCATAGGATGCTAGTCAAGTTCAACCCGTCATTTCCTGATTGAATTAAACCCACCCGCACGGCCCTTGACAAAGGCCAACAAGGTCGCACGACTACCCTAACTCAATCTGCATCATATGCATAAGCAGATAAGCACCAGTTAGCTACCGCACACTGCGTCTTGACAAAGGCCAACAAACGCAGCACGAATACTAACTACTACTTATCTGAAATGACGGAGGGCTACGACAGGTTTTTCTGAAAACCTATTGCGTAATGAACTTGATATCGTTGTAGAATCAAATGATTTTGAAATGGAGTGTTTTTGAGGCTTTTCTAGTTTTGCTAAAGGAGTCACTCCCGGTGAAGGGATCGTCGGTCCTTTCCTCGTCGAATGAGGTGCGGGATATATCATATATATCACTGTGCAAAGCAAAAACTCTTAAAAGCAATCAAAAAACAAACCGAGTGTGTAGCATCTGCCAGTTATTGCTAAAGGAGTCACTCCCGGTGAAGGGATCTCGGTCCTTTCCTCATCGAATAAGGTGCAGGATATATCTCATATACCGCTATGCAAAGCAAGAACTGTAGCTACCTGTTTTATTTTGAAATTCGATTCTACAACATCTTAGGTTTCTTTTATTTCATTAATCACATTAATGAAGTCCCATCATTTAAGTACCTAAACATCACAGATAGATATGACGTACACTTATGCCATCCGCATTCGCCTCGATGTCCCCTCGTGCACCGTTAGGTTAGGTAACTAACGACAGAGCAGGGCAGGGCTAGCGCGGGTGTAAAACATAAGTAACGTCTATATAATATATCATATATACTATATACTGTATCTATCACAGAACATCACATGATCACATCATAGATATCGCAGCAGAAGAAACATATGAAATATTGGATATACTAGGACGTCCGTGTTTTCAATACGAGCCAGTATAAAACACGGATTCCACGGTCATGATGAATAGCCAAACCCACACCCCTAGACCCCTACGAGAGCGGCAAGCAACCCTACCAATTCTAGAGTTAGGAGACCCGGACTTGACTCCTCGAGTTGGTCTCCCACTGGACTCCAGAACCCGGTTACTTGTGCCCTCCTCCTTGGGTCTAACCTAGTGCGGAAAAGTAAATAATATACAAACGGTGACATCTTCCGCAACCTGGAAGCGCCCCAATAAAAGAATATTACATACAAGTTTTTACATGAATGAAAATGAAAAACACTCATCTCACATAAAAACCCCCGGCTATTCAAACACGACGATCCAATATAACATATCCAGCAACACATAACATCACATATCATCAACGTAAGTAAATATGCGCATCCCAATTGTCGTTGACATATAGCAACGAAACCGGCGATATTACATATTACACTTACGGTCACAGAAAAGAAAGTGTAAAACTACAACAGTTGGAATCCGCAATCACCTCAGACATCGCATGCCTGACCAAATGAATTACTTAGACATCGCATGCCTAACAATTATAAACCCCGCATTTTAGTCTCATTATCGAAAACACTTTTCAATATCAAGTCGGGCAATTCAACAAGATTCCCGAAAAACTGATCGAATGCTCGTCGCAAACTTTAGTAGGCGGCAGCACCCCTGATACCGTCGACGAAGTGCACCAAGGCGGAACACCGCTACCGCGAGCACCCGAACGGATGCTTTCGGCAACGGGGTTCTCCTACAGTCACTTGGTCGGGGCTATGGAGTGAGGCTGTCTATTAAGTTTACCCGGCGAGTATCCGCGTACGCTACGTGATTGCGACGGACTTTTGATCACATCAAAATTCCGTGGCAACCGATCAAGTGAGACTAAACTGCTATGTTTATAACATTCATTCAGTTATCTCATAACTTTTGTGAATTCCAATTATTGTATCCCATTCCAGATAAACAGAAAATGTTAAACTTTCCGATCGAACAATCGAACACCCAAGTTTTCCCGATACAATCCAACACATGAAATAAGTCTAACAACATTCAGTTCGTGCCTCAGTACCAACGGTCCAGCCGTAGAAGGGTCAAGCCAACGCCTCACATGTGGCACGCCGTACCGCCCCAAACTCGAAGGTTCAAAGGGCAGTTCAAGACGGTCACATAATCGAGTTAAGGTTTGTTGTCTTCTAGAGGGTCCATCGCGTTACTTGCACTACTTAGAACGTCGTTAAACTACGGAAAAATCCAACACTTGGAAATTTCCCGACAGGGGAAAAATTGGGTATTTATATCCGGTCGAACTTTTTAACATATTCAAAAATTATCCGGAAAGCCACACCGACAAAAATTAGACAGTCCGATCGAATGCACCGAGTCCCCAATACAACCCAGAAAATACAACTCTGGAATAAATATTAAAAACATCCAGAACACACAAGAAACACCAACAGAAACAACTGAAGAAAACACACATCCTAATCATCACAGACGACCGCGGAACCGCCGCAAAAGGGGGGTCCACGCCGCGGTTCCGCGGCCGTACTGTTGAATTAGGTTGTCGTTTTCTCCGGTTTTTCTTAGAATTTCCGGCACATTTCTCTGCATATTTTTAATTTCAAAAAGTCCACATTTTACAGAAAAGTCCAGAGAGCATGTTAAGGGTTTGGGTTTCGTGTCGATCGGACTTCAAATTCCGTCGAAACACACATCCTAAGGCTCTAGCTAGGCTCTGATACCACTGTAGGGTTCCCAGGCACCCTAGTGAGGTCTCATAAGGCATCAACCATGCCAATTTAAAATTTTACGGTGCCGAGAAACCCTAAACTACGGATCGTTAGCTAGATGTCTAGACGAAAAAGTAACTAGTTAACACTTAACTAAGAGATACGGAAATACAACCTTTGTAGATCCGGTGCTCCACCTCCTAAGCTCCGCAACGAAGTCTCCTCGCTGTCCAAGACCAATCCCGGGCTCTAGCGTCGGCTTCGTCGGAGAATAAGCGAGCTAGGTCGTCGATGTCCATACCGAAGATGATCTACGTCGAGGCATCGCTAAATCAAGCTCCACCTTCACCTTGCCATGAAAACTTGTGAAGGAAACACACTCTACTACTTGGCAAGAGGTAGAGGATGAAGAAATAGGAAGTGGGTAGACTTTAGAATTGGATTTCTCACAAATTTCATCAATCCACCATTGTTGAAGGAAGGTTTCTTCAAGTGAAGAAGAAGAAGAAGATGATAAAGAATTATGATAAGAATAATAGAATAGAAAATGAATAATCATTTCTTATCATAATTTAACTATGGTAATGTGTAGAGAGTTGACCATAGTTAAATGAATGGTTAGGGTTTGATAGATGAAGACAAAAGGGTTAGATTGGTCAAAGCTTCATGAAGCTTCACTTAGCTTCATGAAAGAAACCCTTTTGTTTTCTTCTTCTCATTTATCTTTTATATCCAAATGAAAAGATAAATGAATTAATAAAAGAAAACCCTAATCATTTACTTAACCTAGGTTTAACTCATTACACAAAACCCTAGCATGCTTGCATCATCAAACATGATACAAACAAGTGCACAAAATCATATCGCATATGCAATGCGCACGATCCGAGTGAGAAAATCCATTTAAAGTGAACCAATACTAGTTAATGCAAAGTAATATATCAAATATATAAATATGCATTAAATCATTAAATCAACACTTGATTCAATGATCCGGTCATGTCGCACACAACCGACTAGTATACAATGTATCGGCTTATCGAATCAACGCTTGAATCGATAACTAGGTTATATCACATACAACCATTCGACACATTTATCGCGAGAATGAAATACGGTATCACATACCCGCATTATTCTCGGTCCCGCACATATCTCATATGCGCTTCTATTTCTTTTCGCTTGAGCCAGGAAACCTCTGTGTAGGACTCTAAAGACTCGTCAATACGCCGGCAGCAGATGATGATCATATCAAGCACCCACAAGCCGCAAGCGGTCTGCTAAACGTAACGGCCACCCGGGTATTGAGTGATCAGAAGATCGACGAGCAAGCCCGCTCACACTCCTGTGAATCCAACCATTAACACTACCGTACAGTCCGGTCTGATCGTCTGATCTGTCGCATATCTCGCCTAGGGGTGGTAAACGTCAGACCCCAATAGCTCGATAAGTCGTGTCGATATGAGGTCTATAACACTTCGAGAAACTACTGGTAACACTTACCAGTAAATCTCAGCAACCCTGGCCAGGGATTTCCTGTTATAGCCAATCGAACACAGTGCAACATCAACTCCCTATACCGGGAGAGACGAATCCCCTCCTATCGCTCATTGCCTCTATGTGACTCGGGACTGTACCCAAAAACCACCATTTTGCACGCCCTCTTGGACGTGGTAAGATGGAAATCAAAGCACAGTGGGAACCACACAAGACTCTATGACGATCTCGGGTCAACAGACTACTCTGTACCAGTGTCACCAGAGAACTGCCATCTGACGTGAGGTATAATACCATCTGGGAGTTCTCGGCGAGTCCGTCCAGTGTACCCAGTCTCTACTGAGCACCCGTATACCATCTCTGATGTCAAACACCGATGGATATGGGATCATCCATCGTCCATCTGTATGGGTCGAGAAGGTACACGCTAGTCTACTCTGGTATATCGATGCCCCGTCTCGATACACCCACGACTAGGGACTTTGAAGGATGTACTTGCGGACTACCATGTCCCCACTAGTATGATCCGCATCATAGTCCAGGTAGTCAAGTACAGATCCTAAGGGCTTTACCAACATGTAACAGGGAGACAATCAGTGTACACGTTAAGGTAAAGATCAACCAGATAGCATACTATCATGTCGAGCAAGAAAGTCCTCCCTATATATGTCCCAGCATCCACTACAATATACATCCTATGTACAGTAATGGCCTCTAGGGCATACATATAACTAACAGAGTCTTCAATTTTCTTGACACGTAGGCTATAACCTTCCCATTCTGCATCAGAACACATCCCAAGCCTTTCCCAGATGCGTCACTGTGAATAACCAACCCTCCGGAACCGTCTGGCACTGTCAAGATAGGATCAGTGGTCAATCTTTGCTTCAACGCTTCAAAAGCCGACGCACATTTCTCCGTCCATACGAACGGTACCTCCTTTCGTGTTAGCTTGGTCAATGGTTCAGCTATTCGAGCGAAGTTCTCCACAAACCTTCTATAATATCCGGCAAGCTCAAGAAAACTTCTGATCTCCGCTACGTTCTTTGGAATTGGCCAATCACGAACTGCCGCAATCTTTTCAGGGTCAACGGCAATTCCATCTCCGGATATGACATGACCTAAGAACTGTAGGGTTCCTAGGCACCCTAGTGAGGTCTCACAAGGCATCAACCATGCCAATTTCAAAAATTATGGTGCCGAGAAACCCGACTACGGATCGTTGGCTAGAATTCTAGGCGAATCATTAAACTAGTTAACACTTAACTAAGAGATACGGAAATACAACCTTTGTAGATCCGGTGCTCCACCTCCACGGCTCCGCAATGAAGTCCTCTCCGCTGTCCAAATCGAACCATGACTCTCACGGTGGTTTCATCGGAGAAAAGACCGGGCTAGGTCGTCGACAACGTGCCGAAGATGATCTACGTCGAAGCATCACTAGATCAAGCTCCACCTTCACCAAGCCATAAAAACTTGTGAAGGAAACACACTCTACTACTTGGCAAGAGGTAGAGGATGAACAAATAGGAAGTGGGTAGACTTTCGAATTGGATTTCTCACTCTAATTCATCAATCACCATTGATGAAGTGAAGCTTTCTTCATGAAGTGAAGAAGAAGAAGAAAGCAAGAAGATGATAATTGTTATGATAATTTAATTTCAAATAAAAATGAAAATCAAAACTTATCATAATCCAACCATGGTTATGTGTAGAGACTAAACTAGGGTTAGTGGGAATGGTTAGGGTTAAGGATAAGATAAGAATGGTTACAAAGTCAAAGCTTCATGAAGCTTCAACTAAACTCCAAAACTAGCAACCGTTCTTTTCTCATCTCTTCAAAATAAATAAATAAATAAATAAGTAAGAAAAGAAAACCCTAACTACTCTCACAACCATGGTTTAATCTTCACACAAATCCAAGTTAACATATATCATCAAACATGATACAATCAAGTGCACAAAAATATATCGCATATATAATGCGCACATCTGAGTGAGAAAATCCATATAAAGTGAACCAATACTAGTTAATGCAAAGTAATATATCAAATATATAATTATACATTAAATCATTAAATCAACACTTGATTTAACGATCCGGCCATATCGCATATAACCGACTAGTATCCTATGTATCGGTTTATCGAATCAATGCTTGAATCGATAACTAGGTTATATCGCATACAACCAATCGATACATTTATCGCGAGAATGGAATACAGTATCACATACACGCATTATTCTCGGTCCCGCACATATCTCATATGCGCTCCTATTTCGTTTCGCTTGAGCCAGGAAACCTCTGTGTAGGACTCTAAAGACTCGTCAATACGCCGGCAGCAGGTGATGATCATATCAATCACCCACAAGCCGCAAGCGGTCTGCTAAACGTAACGGCCACCCGGGTATTGAACGATCTGAAGATCGACGAGCAAGCCCGCTCACACTCCAGTGAATCCAACCAGTAACACTACCGTACAGTCCGGTCTGATCGTCTGATATGTCGCATATCTCGCCTAGGGGTGGTAAACGTCAGACCCCAATAGCTCAATAAGTCGTGTCGATATGAGGTCTATAACAATTCGAGAAACTACTGGTAACACTTACCAGTAAATCTCAGCAACCCTGGCCAGGGATTTCCGGTTATAGCCAATCGAACACAGCGCAACATCAACTCCCTATACCGGGAGAGACGAATCCCCTCCTATCGCTCATTGCCTCCATGTGACTCGGGACTGTACCCAAAAACCACCGTTTTGCATGCCCTCTTGGACGTGGTAAGATGGAAATCAAAGCACAGTGGGAACCACACAAGACTCTATGACGATCTCGGGTCAACAGACTACTCTGTACCAGTGTCACCAGAGAACTGCCATCTGACGTGAGGTATAATACCATCTGGGAGTTCTCGGCGAGTCCGTCCAGTGTACCCAGTCTCTACTGAGCACCCGTATATCATCTCTGATGTCAAACACCAATGGATATGGGATCATCCATCGCCCATCTGTATGGGTCGAGAAGGTATACGCTAGTCTACTCTGGTATATCGATGCCCCGTCTCGATACACCCTCGACTAGGGACTTTGAAGGATGTACTTATGGACTACCATGTCCCCACTAGTATGATCCGCATCATAGTCCAGGTAGTCAAGCACACATCCTAAGGGCTTTACCAACATGTAACAGAGAGACAATCAGTATACACATTAAGGTAAAGTTCAACCAGATAGCATACTATCATGTCGAGCAAGAAAGTCCTCCCAATATACGTCCCAGCATCCACTACAATATACATCCTATGTACAGTAATGGCCTCTAGGGCATACATATAACTAACAAGAACTTCACTTCTTCGAGCCAAAACTCGCACTTGCTCATCTTAGCATATAACCTTTCTTGCCTCAAAATTTGCAGTGCAATATTCAAGTGTTCCACATGCTCTTCTTGGCTCCTCGAATAGACCAGAATTTCATCGATAAACACCACTACGAACCGGTCCAAATACGGTGAAAAGATTTGGTTCATCAAATCCATAAATATCGCTGGTGCGTTCGTGACTCCGATTGGCATCACTAAGTACTCGTAATGCTTATATCGAGTTCACAATGTCGTCTTGCAAATATCTTCTGATTTTACTCGAACTTGATGATATCCGAATCGCAAATCCAGCTTTGAGAATACCCTCATGCCATTGAGTTGATCGAATAGTTCGCCGATGCGAGGGATCGGGTATTTGTTCTTAATAGTCACTCGGTTTAATTCTCGATAGCCAATGCACATCCTCTGCGTGCCATCTTTCTTCTTGACTAGAAGAACTGGAGCTCCCCAGGATGAATTGCTGCTGCGAATCCAACCCTTCTCTAATAATTCGGCGACCTGTTTCTTGACTTCTTATAGCTCCACAGGTGCCATGAGATAATACACCTTTGAAATCGGCGCTGCACCAGGAATAAGGTCAATCGTAAACTCCACATCTCGTTTTGGTGGTAAACCCGAGATGTCCTCGAAGACATCCATAAACTCTCAAACTACTATTGACGCTTTCTCCTTATCTTCTTCCATTGATGAAAGAACGGCGCTTGTCGGCCTAGCCCTAAATTCGACTGGCCTGACAGATCTGCTACCTCCTAAAAATATAAACTCCGAATGTCCGGGAATCTAGAAAATCACTTTCTTTGCCCTACAATCGATGTGAGTGTGGAAAGCGCCGAGAAAGTCCATTCCCAAAACGACATCAAAGCTGCCAGTATCAATCACTAAGAAATTCGCGAATAACTCTTATCCGGAAATAACAATCGGACAATCCTTGCACTCGCTACTAGATATAATTTTCCCATTCCCAGCGTGTATGTCCCAGAAACTAGATAGGGCCACGTGTGGAATCGAGTGTGCACTAATGAACTTGGACGACATGAAACAATAGGATGCACCTGAATTGAATAATGCTAATGCGGGAAAATTATAAACGAGTAGGACACCTGAAACAACTTCATCTGAAGCCTTGGCCTTCTCGTCCGTCAAAGTAATGGCCCGTGCTTGATTAGGCCCTTGAGTAATCTGCTTCTACCCCTGAATCTACTTCTGCGGTGGCTTCTAAATATCGTCCATCAATCGTAGCTTTGAAGGAAAAATATCGATGGTATGGTTAGCTGATCCGCAAACAAGACAGAGTTCAATCCTCCTTCGACATTCTCTCTTGAAATGTCCCGGTCGTTGGCAGTAATCACAAAACAGCCTTGCTTTCTGATCGAGTATAATAGGCTTCTTCATAGGCACAATGCCTCACCTGTTCATCGGGATGCCTCTGTGTGAAGGAGCTCGGTTTGGTGTAAATGCTGGCTTCTGCACTACGACGGCTTGTGGTTGCGTACTCTTCGCTTTCTTCGATAAGCTCTGTTGCTCCCTGGCTGCCTTGAGAACTTAGGAGAAGGTGGTCAATCCCAGAGATATAATATGTCTCTGAATCTCCACGTCCAAGCTATGCATGAACCTTCATGCCTTATCTGCATCGTCATCAACTAAAGGTCCCGCAAATCGACTGAGCCGAGTCCACTCAACCGCATGCGCATCAACGGATCCGCCATTCTGCTTCAAGTTAATAAACTTTTCTTTCATTTCTTCTTGAGCAATTTGCTGAAAGAACTTCTCCAAGAAACTTCACGAAAATGCTACCCAACTGATCGGCTTGGGCAGACGGGTCTCCTCTACGAGCCACCACCCGCGAGCATAATTCACCAGTTGGATGCGTACTATATCCACTCTCTTGTGATCCGAAATCTGCGCAGTGACGAGCAGATTCTCCGTGTCAATTAGCCACTGCTCCACTGGCAATGAATCCTCCAATATAGTAAATGTGGACGGACCAAGTCTCCTAAAGTCCATGACGGTGCCCTCACGCTGTGCTGTCCTGAGTGCTACAGCAACTACGGACTGCTGGACTATCCGCAGACCCTTCTGAAAAGCCTCGGCTTGCCGCTGATTCATCTTAGTTTGCCGTTTCTGGTTTTCCACCATTCCACGTATAACTCCAAGCAATGCGACGTCATCCACACGCCTCTGGTACGATCGCCAATCTCTATCCGCCATTCTGAAGCCAAGACACTAAAGAGGATTAGCAATGGTAAATAGGATTCAATAAACAAGATAGTTATACATTCAAGAATGGTAAGGTAGTAATGTGGCAGGATATGTTCCTAATTACGGGTTTCCTGATTAGTGTATCAGGTTTAATACCCAACTATAAAAGAACCAAACCCGATTAACCTAAATCCTATGGCTCTGATACCAAACAAACCCTGTCACGCCCTGTTTCCCAGAGTGCGCAAACTACGGCACGTGACAGAGCCAACCATGCTACCTGTGGCTAGCAAACATCCCTCCATAACTACATTATGACTGTCTATAGGATATCAAGAATAGTAAAATATAATAACTATCTAGTACATTTCCATTTGCCACAATAAAAGAGTCAAGAAAATTGTTCCCTCATAAAAAAGGGAAAAAGGGGAAAATTCCCCACTATTAAAGTCTCACGTGTTAAACACGTGAGCACCTATATGCAAAAGCATATAGGCACTGCAGTTAAAAACAAATGTGTTAAAAGAGCCTCACGTGTTAAACAGGTAAGCACCTATATGTAAAAGCATATAGGTGCTGCAATTAAAAACAAATGGGTTAAAAGAGCCACACGTGTTAAACACGTGAGCGCCTATATGCAAAGTATATAAGCGCTGCAATCAAATAATTGGCAAACCAAACAGGCCACACATGTTAAACACGTGAGAGTTGATAGGCATATGAGCGCTGAAAATAAAGCATACTGAAACTCATGCTAGGGGTCACATGTTAAACACGTGAGTTCTTCTGCTGCACTCTTTGGCAAGATAGAATTAAATTCTATTTGGGAAATATTTTCCTTGATCTTTCATAAACTAGAAAGATTTTCTCTGTTAAATAGAGGACCCTTGGATCAAAGATCCAACGGTGATTATAAAATCACTCACCAATCATCTGATAGAATAAAAATTCTATATTAGGAATTCTGTTAAGTAAACAAGAAAACTTCTCTGTTAAACAGAGAGCCTTTGGATTAAAAATCCAATGATGAATAAAATTCACCATGTGATCCGAGAGATCATTTTGGATTGATTATGATCTCTCAATCAGAGATTTTCCTAACAAATTGATATTTTCTCTTATCCTATAAATAGAAGGGAAAAACAAAAAAAGAAAAAAGAAGGAGAGAACTTGACACAAGCTTCTACAAAAAAGAGTACAGTGAAATCTTGAGAGAACAAGAGAATTTAATTCTCAAAGAAAAAGTCTTTTCTTATTGAAATCAGAGGTAAAAAATCAGAGATCATATGGTGTCTCCTTTATCTATCTAAGGGTTTATCCCTTCATTTAATTACTCAGTTCTCTCCCTAGTTGAGATTTGCAGAAGAAAATCTTCCTACAAGTTGAGAATTTAATTCTCATCGGGAAGATTTTGCTCTGCAGATTCAAAACCTAGGGGAAAAGAATTAAATTATATAAAAAAAAAGGGAGAAGAAGAACGAGAACATATAGGAATTTAATTCCTCCAAAAATTAGGATTTAACCGTATATATAAAGAACTTAGTTCTTCCATAAAAAAAAAGCAGTGATGATGATCCAAGATTTTCAAAACCAGAATCGTTAGTGCTTAGCACTATTTTGAAGCCTCACGTATTTCCAATATGAGTGCTTGAAACGAACAAAGAGAGCAACTAAAACTGCCTCACGTGTTTCCCACGTGAGTGTTAAAGCACCCCAATATAAAAAAGAAAAGGGGCAGTCACGTGTTATGCACAAGAACGATAGCCAAGTGCTTAGCACTTCTGTAAAAAAAAGAAGAGGTGATAAAACCCAATGGGCAGTGCCTATATTTCGGTGTCTCACATGTGTCACGAGAGCGCCACAAAACTCTAGTGTTTAACACTAATCTAGTGTCCACGTGGAACGCACGTGAGCACTGTATGCCTCAGTGCTTAGCACTGTTGGGTAATTATAGAAACCCAATCTCAACCCAAATTGGCTAAATTTCCTAAGGTTAAACCTCTTTGATTCTAAAACAACCGAGCCCATATTGCTCATGTTTTCCCAAATTGACCTTAGTCGCAAAAATGACTAATGGTCTCCCATTGATGATATCCCAAATGATATTCATCTTATATCTCCTAAGATAATTTTGGCCTCAAACATGACTAACATTTCTTAGGTTTACAACATGCCCCCTTTTTCCCCTCAAATATAGGATTTGGTTTAAGGGCACATCTCTCCACACCTCTGATATATGTCGTAATTCTTCAACGTCTTCAGAGAGGTGGTGGGTCCCAACGACCAACAACTCCTTTCATCCCACATTGATGCAATTCCAAATTGACGTGCACACCTAAAATCGGATCGCACCCCAACATAGGCGCATTCCATATCACCACCGTTCACTTCGCCACGCAAGAAATACACGTGCGTGCAAGATGAATGTTGGACCGAAATGTCCCTAAACTAACATTCGTCCCCAAATACGGCGATAATGGACCGAAATGTCCTTAAATTGTTAGTTATATGTATGCCCTAGAGGCCATTATTCTACATGATTGTATATTAAAGTGGATGCTTGGACATATATAGAGAGGAATTTCTTGCTCGACATGATGGTATGCTATCTGGTTACTCTTTATCTTAACATGTACATTTATGTTCTTATACTGTCTCTCTATTACATATTGATAAAGCCTTTAGGATGTATACTTGACTACCGAGACTATGATGCAGATCATACTAGTAGGGCCATGGCAGTTCATAAGTACATCCTTTAATGGTTCATAGTCGAGGGAGTATCGAGACGGGGCATCGATATTCCAGAGTAGATTAGTGTGTATGTTTCTTGACCCTGTATGGGGCGATGGTTGATCCCATAGCTATTGGTATTTGACATCAGAGATTGTACACAGGTGCTCATTGGAGAATGGGTACACTTACCAGGACTCGCCGAGAACTCCTAGATGGTATTATACCTATCGTCAGATATCAGTTTTCTGGTGACACTGGTACAGGTTAGTCTGTAGACCTGAGATCGTCATAGAGTCTTGTATGGTTCCCATTGTACTTTGATTTCCTCCCTACCATGGCTCAAAGGAGTCATGCAAACAGGTGGATTTTGGGTACAGTCTCGAGCCACAAGGAGGCAATGAGAGATAGGAGGGGTTTCGTTTCTCCCAGTATTGGGAGTTGATGTTGCGATATGCTCGATTCTAGGATAGCATGCAATAGCACACTAGATTTTTTTAAATTGTATACTTGATACTTCTATAAACCTAGTAGTAGTGCTAAGGCATACTTTCATGGTATCAGAGCCAAGCTAGAGCATTAGGCGTGGTCTAGACGAAGTTAAAGTGTTCGATCGATTTTTCGAAACCTTAAAATCCTAGTTTCTGGAAATTTTTTCAAAAGTTGCAAATTTTTTGATTAAAAATTCTCAGAAAATCAAGCAGGTTATTTGATGGAGCCCCAAGAAGTTTGATGACATGATTCAATCATATTACCGCAGAACCGCCGCCAAACATATAGTTTGGCTGCGGTTCCGCCGCAGTAATGAGGAATTTTTGGGTCAACTTTCTTGTGCTGCTCCATCTTGTTATTTTTCACTCTCTGGGAATTTTTAGTGAGTCTCAAGTGTTGAGGTCTTTGTGATTTGTGGGTGTTTGAGATATCGATTGAAATGTTTGATATCGTCTAGATATATTTGATATGTGATACAATATTTAGAATCCACAATAATTAGTTTTGTGAAAACTAGTTAGTGTTTTGTAAATCTAGCAATTTAGTCTCTTTTGATAGATTGCCACGGAGTTTCGATTGAGATCAAAACTCCGTCGTAATCTCGTATAGTACGTGAACATTCGCCTGGTAACACTAGTAAATAGCCACGTCCTATAGCCCCGACCAAGTGACTGTAGGAGAACCCCGTTGCCGAAAGCATCCGGGTAGGTGCTTGAGGCCACGGTGTTCCGCCTAAGTGCACTTCGTCGTCGGCATCGGGGGTGCAGCCATCTTCTAAAGTTTTTGATGAGCATTCGATCAGATAATCGGGAATCTTGTTGAATTACCCGACTGGTTATTGAAAAGCATTTTCAATTCGAGACTAAAGTGCAAGATTTATTTGGTTAGGCATGAAATCCGAAGTATGAGATATTCTAGGTTTATGATGTCTAAGGTGTTGCAGATTCTAATTGTTGTAGTTTTCATTTCTTTTCTACGACCGTAAGTGTAATATGTGGTGTATCGCCGGTTTCATTGCAATATGTCAACGACAATTGGGACATGCATATTTACTTACGTTGATGCCATGTGATGTTATGTGTTGCTGATTGGATTCGCAGGAGTATGCGACATATCAGACGAAGAGATCGGACTGTACGGTAGTGTTACTGATTGGATTCGCAGGAGTATGAGCATGCTTGCTTGTTGAACTTCTGATTACTCAGTACCCAGGTGGCCGTTACATTTAACAGACTGCTTGCGGCTTGTGGGTGACTGATATGATCACCACCTACTGCCGGCGTATTGACGAGTCTTTAATGTCCTACAAAGAGATTTCCTAGCTCAAGCGAAACGAAGTAGGATTACATATGTGATATGTGCGGGACCGAGATTAATACGAGTATGTGATACCGTAATCTATTCTCGTGATATGTGATATCGGTCGGTTATATGTGATATAACCGGGTTGCCAAATCAAGTGTTGATTAGACAAAGTTGATACATTTGATATTAGTCGGTTGTATGTGATATAGCCGGATTATTAAATCAAGTGTTGATTTAATAATTTAATGTATAATTATATATTTGATATATTATCTTACATTAACTAATATTAGCTCACTTAAGATTTCTTTTTCTCACCAGTGTACACTTAGTATATATGTGATATATATTAATGTACATTTTTTGTGTCATGCTTGATGCCACATGTGACATGGGTGTATGAGACTCACACCATGCAAATAATAATGAAGGGTTTTATTTATGTAAAGTAAATCAAAATTGGTTTGAAATTTATCACATGGTTGATACTTAGTGGAAGCTTGTAGAACCCATTGACTTAGTCCACCAATTTTGTCTCACTCTAGATATTTATTAACCTAACCATTATTGTTAGCCATGGTTCAGTCTCTACATAAGTTAGTATATGATATTAACTCACTCATGGTTGCTATTCTCAACACTTGGTTCATTTTTCATTTGCTTCATTCCATGGTTGCTTTCTTCATCTCCTTCCTCAAGATTTCTAGCTTCATGAGAGGTGAAGAAAAATAGTGTGAAAATAATTTCTAAAGTGAGCAAAATTCCTACTTTATCAACCTCTTCTCTACTAGCCATTTAGATTGGGTTGTTTCTTCACTAGTTCATCACTTAGTGAAGAGGTAGCTTGAGTTAGTATCTCCTTGACGTAGATCATCTTCGCCCTTGAAGACTTCAAGCAAGCTTGTTCATTTCACCTTGTGGAGCCTCACTAGAGTCCGGGAGATCACTACTTGGAGCGAAGGGACTAATAAACGGAGCTAATGAAGTGAAGGACCGGTCTACAAAGGTTGTATTTCTTGTTCACTTAGATGTAAAGCTGCTTACATGCTTGTTCGTCTAAATCTCTAGTTAAGATTCTATGTTAGGGTTCTTTAGCGTGGCAAATTTTTTGAAAACGGCTTGGTCGATACCTCCCGAAACCCAGCGGCCACCCTAAGGAACTCTGCAGTGGTATCAGAGCCATGCTAGAGAATTAGATGATGTTTATAGAATTACGAAACCGAAACAACTCCGAAACACCCGAAATAAAAACCTAGTTTCTGTCGAAATTTTCAGAGTGTCTAAATTTTTTAAGCAATTGCAGAATGTTATATGAGACGTAACATGAACACTACAGAAAACTTAGCCCCCTAGATTTTGGCCGGCCACATGAAGGTTAAAACCGGCCTGTTCGATTTTCCTGCAATATTCTGGGTTGAATTTTGTATGGTGTTCCAGTCTCTGGGTTGTGGTGTTTCAGGTGTTGCTTTTTTTTTTACTGATATTCCATGTGATGTTATATTTTTGTAAAGGCAATTCGAAGTGTTTCGTAGTCGTAATTCTAACATCATTTCGTGTTATTTAGACGACGTTAAAATGTTCGAACGGATATCAATAACCCATTTTTCCTTCGCTGGAAATTTTCCAAGAGTTGGATTTTTCCAAGTTTAAAATCTTCAGAAAATCATGCAAGTGTTTTCTATGGACCCTCAAGAAGAACGAAACCCTAACTCGATTATGTGACCGCCGGAATCGCCACCAAACCCTAGGGTTTATCGTAGTTCCAAGGCACCATAGGTGAGGCAACGTTTGACCCTTCTACGGTTGGTCCATAGGTGCTGTGGCATGTTCTGAGTACTTTTTAAACTGCGCTCAAGTGTTAAGCTTTTTGGAAAATTTTGGGTGTTTGTTTATTCAATCAAAAAGTTTAACATCATCTAGCTATTTGTGATTGTGATACAATATTTGGAATCCACAATAATTAGATTTGTGAAAACTAGTTTGAATTTTATAAATCTAGCAAGTTAGTCTCATTTGATCAGTTGCCACGAAATTTTGATGAGGATCAAAAGTCCATCGTAATTACGTAGTGTATGCGGATACTCGCCGGGTAACCTTACTAAATAGCCATACCCCTGACCAAGTGACTGTAGGAGAACCCCATTTCTAAAGGCATTCGTTCGGGTGCTTGCGGCCGCGGTGTTCCGCCTAAGTGCATTTCGTCGATGGCATCGGGGGTGCGGTTTTCTACTAAAGTTTCCGACGAGCATTCGATCAGGTTGTCGGGAATCTTGTTGAATTACCTGACTGGTTATTGAAAAGTGTTTTCAATATCGGGACTAAATGCGGGGTTTATAATTGTTAGGCATGTGATGTCTAAGGAATTCATTTGGTTAGGCATGAAATCCAAAGTATGTGATATGTTGGGTTTATGATGTCTAAGGTGGTCGCGGATTCCAACTGTTGTAGTTTTCACTTTCTTTTCTGCGACCGTAAGTGTAATATGTGGTGTATCGCCGGTTTCGTTGCTATAAGTCAATGACAATTGGGATACGCATATTTACTTACGTTGATGACATGTGATGTTATGTGTTGCCGTGATATGTTATATTGGATCGTCGTGTTTTGAATAGCCGGGGGTTTTTTATGTGAGATGAGGGTTTTTCATTTTCATTCATGTAAAATACTTGTATGTAATATTCTTTTATTAGGGCACTTCCGGGTTGAGGATGATGTCACCATTGATGTATATTATTTACTTTTCCGCATTAGGATAGACCCAAGGAGGAGAGCATAAGTAACCGGGTTCTAGGGTCCAGTTGGAGACCATCTCGAGGAGTCGAGACCGGGTCTCCTAACTCTGATGCTTTAGGAGTTCAACCATCCGGTTAGAGGTAGTGAGAAATGGAATGAGTGGTGTCGCTAAACCAACGTAACGAAGACCCTTCTGTATCAGCAACCTCCACCGCAACCCTTATCGTAGCCGAAACCAAGGCTCCTCCGCTCTCTCACTTCCAGCTACACCTCCACCTCCGAAGAAGAGCTAGTGTCAATAAAAAGGCTAATTACAGAGGTCGTCGGCGCCCTTGAAAATAGGGTTGCTTGCCGCTCTCATAGGGGTCTAGGGATGTGGGTTTGGCTATTCATCACGACCGTGGAATCCATGTTTTTTATTGGCTTAATTAAAACACAGAATTCCTAGTATATCCAATATTTCATTAGTATATCCAATATTTCATATGTATTCTTCTGCTGCTGATATTCTGTGATGTGATCACTTTATATGATGATACGAATGCTTATATTATATATATGATATATAATAAATATTGTTGCTTTAGTTTCTTCTGTGATGCTTAGGAAGCATAATTGATGGGACTTCATTAATGAGATTAATGAAATAAAAGAAACCTAAAGATGTTGTAGAATCTTGTTTTAAAAACTAGGTAGCTCTAGTTCTTGCTTTGTATAGCGGTATTCCTTATAGAATATCCAGCACCTATTCGATAAGGAAAGAGCCGGGATTCCTTCACCGGGAGTGACCTCTTTAGCGAAACTACCAGATGCTACAACCCGCAAAGGTTTTATTTTTGATTGCTTTTTTAGTTCATGCTTTGCATAGTGGTATTTGTGAAATATCCTGCACCTCATTCGATTAGCAAAGAGCCGAGATCCCTTCACCGGGAGTGACCTCTTTAGCAGAACTAGTAAAAGCCTAAAAAAAACTCCTTTTCAAAATTACTCGATTCTACAATGATATCAAGTTTATTACGCAAAAGGTTTTCTTAAAAACCTGTCGTAGCCCTCCATCATTTCAGATAAATACTATTTAGTATTCGTGCTGCGTTTGTTGACCTTAGTCAAGGCGTAGTGTGGGGTAGCTATTTAGCGCTTATTTGCAAGCATGAGATGCGATTGAGTTAGGGTAGTCGTACGGTTTTGTTGACCTTAGCCAAGGGTCGTACGGGTGGGTTTAATTCAATCAAGAAATGACGGGTTGAACTTGGCTAGCGCTTATGATTTGTTGACCATAGTCAAGGTCATAGGACGCTAGGGGTAAAATATTATCGTGAATTTCAAGTGTTAAAATTTGCAATGAGATTGCATACCTTCTATGAGATAGTTGGATCCCGATACCCACTGCGAGTAAGAGTTACTCCTGGGAGAGTTTTACACATTACAATTAGCCGATCAAGTAGGTGTCTAGAAAGGTGTTAATTGGGTTACGGCCCTGGGAAAACGAGGTTTATTTTAATTAGGTCTGTGCGAAAGCATGGGGAACTTCCCTCAAAGTACCGACACTGGCCTGGCCGAAAAGATTAGCGAACTTGTAGGGTGTAATTAATCCCGTCTAGTCTTACCTTTTAGGGTTTGAAGGAAGATTTGATAAAAATAATGGGAGCCATCCTGATTAGATAAAATAATAACCAATCTGATCTTGTAAGAGCATACGCTGGGTGTTTTCTTCTCTCTCTCTCTCTCCTGGTAATGACCGTAACATGCTTTAATCAAGATAATAATATAGATGCATTGACCAAACCTGCTTATTATACTGAGCCGGGGAACGTTGGTTCCGCTCTATCTTATAATTGTTATATGTCCGAGCAGGAAATAGGGGAATATCCGGATTCCCACGCCACCCAAACGAGGAATAAGCATGTTGATGCATATTCTTCTGGTGTGTTTGTTACTGAGAACTGTTTCTCAGTACACTCTACGTCCTGGGTATGAGATACCGGAACAGGATCCCACATATGTAAGATGTTACATGGGCTACAGAAAGGTAGACAACTAAGATAAGGTGATCATTCTCTAGAGTAGGGAATGGTGCAAATGTTGCTGCCAAATCAGTTGGCAGATATCACCTCGTATTACAAAATACATTGATTCTGAACGAATGTTATTATATTCCGAACCTGATATACAACATTACATCAGTTTCTTTATTCAGTTAAAGAAGGATATAATTTTGTATTGGAGGATAGTGTTGAGAACATTTTCCTTAATCAAGAGTTCATTGGATCAGGTACGTTATATAATGGCATATACGTTCTAAATTAAACCACAGTTCAAGGTATATATAACACACACAAGAGGAGTAGTTCAGAAATGAACGAATCCTTCTTGTAGCATTGTAGACTAGGTCATATCAATGAAAAAAGACCGGCAAGTTATATAAGGATGAATATTTGAATCCGTTCGAATTTTCATTTTATAATACTTGCCAGTCTCATTACAAAGGTAAAATGACCAATACTCCGTTTACTGGAAACAGAGAAACAGTTATTGAACTCTTGGGACGGATACATGATGATGTATACGGTCCTATGTCTACAGATACCAGGATTGGTTCTTTATACTTCATTACATTCATTGGCAATCTCTCAAGATTCGGACATGTGTTCCTGTTGAAACACGAGTCTGAAACTTTTGAGAAATTCAAGGAATATTAGCTTGAAGTTAAGAACCGGACGGTTAGAAGTATTAAGTCCTTCGATGAGATCAGAAAGGTGAATACTTAGGCATGGAGTTCCTGGGTTATTTAAAAGAGAATATGATTCTCTCTCAGCTTACTCCTTCGTATACACCACAGCACAATGGTGTATCGGGACGGAGGTATCGTGCCCTATGAGATATGGCACGCTCTATGACGAGTACTGTTGAGTTACCTATTTCCTTTTGGTGTTATGCACTTGAGAAACTGCATACCTATTGAGCGGGGTTCCATCCAAATCACTGCCTACCACTCTATATGAGATATGGAATGGGAAGAGACCATTTCTTAAGCAAGTTAAGATATAGGGTTGTACGGCCTATGTTGAAAAGAAAAATCCGGACAAGCTCGGGACAAAGTCAGTTTTGTATAAGTTTGTTGGATATCCGAAACATTTGCGAAGGTATATTTTCTACCTAATTGAGGAGCAAAAGGTGTTTTGTTTCTCAGCATGCCACCCTTTTAGAAAAGGAATTTCTTGTGAAGAAATTTGTGGTCATGAGGTAGAACTGGAAGGAGTTCTAGCCAGACAAACTAACAGCTGATGATTTGGTGAAACCAAAGGATTCAATAGTCTCCAACGAAGCTTAGCCTCTCCGCGAATCTGGTAGGGTTTCTCATCCACCTGAGAGATACTACGGTTTTCTCGGTAACGGTGGGAGCAAGTATTGCATCATGATAGATGATGACCCAACTAGGTTTAGGCAGGCCATCACGAGTAGGGACTCTGTGAAATGGCTGGATGCTATGCGATCAAAGATGGAATCCATGTACACCAACAAAGTATGTCTTTGAATGTTGCACCTGAAGGGGTAAAACCCATCAGGAGCAAGTGGGATCTTGAGAAGATTCTTGGTGTAAATGGAAAATTTGAGACTTTCAAAGCTATGCTTAAGTCCATCAGGATTAAAGCATGCATCATGGAGTTGGAATATCTGTTTTGATGTGGCAGTCAAAGTGTTTGACTTCATTAAAAATGTAGATGAACCTTGTATATACAAGAAAGTTGTAGAGAGCAAGCTTGTCTTTCACATATTATACGTTGATAACATACTCTTGATAGGAAAGGGTTTTCCTATGCTACACTCGGTCAAGCTCCTCTTATCATGAGGATTCTCCATAGAAGATCTGGATGATACCTAATACATCTTGTGGATTATGATCTATGATGATAGATCTAAGTGGATGTTGGGAGTGTCCCAAATCCAAGTACATTAACACCATATTAAAGGGGTTTAGTATGGAAGATTCTAAGCGTGGTGGTTTGCCCACTTACTCTATGAATCACTCTCTCCAAAAAGATGTCTCCCGAGACTGATTTGGAGAGAGCTCGCGTGCAAGAGATACCCTATGCTTCGGTGGTAGGCTCTATCATGTATGCGATGTTATGTATCAGACCAGATGTAGCTAACTCACTAGGTGTAGTGATTAGGAATCAATCGAATCTTCGGAGAATCACTGGATAGCTGTGTAGGACAATCTTAAGTACTTGAGAAGCACTGAAGAAATGTTCTTGGGGTTTTGGTAACAGTGAACTCCAGTAGGAGTCCTTACCAATTCGAGCTTCCAGAGTGATAAGGTCGACTGAAAGTCAGTCACAGGCTTTGTCTATACCCTCAGTGGAGGGACGGTATGTTGGAAGAGTTCTAAGATAGATACCGTGGCAATCTAGACGATAAAGGCTGAATACATCACTACCAACGATGCTACCAAAGTGGATGTATGGATAATTCTTGTTCATGAGATGAACATGGTTCCTACCATTGAGCGTCCAATAACTGTTATTGTGACAACAATGGAGTTGTGGTTTTGGCCCAGGAACACCAGTCCCATCAGCGATCCAGACATATTCTGAGGACAGTATCACCTGATCAGGGAGATGGTTGATCTCCAGGGGATCGAGGTCAAGAGAGTTGACACGAAGGAAAACACGGCAAATCCACTCACAGAGGCCTTTCCCTAGAGAGACTTTTATGGGGCGTTGGGTATGAGATACTACAACAAATGGCCTTAGTGCAAGTGGGAGATTGTTAGTTATATGTATGCCTTAGAGGCCATTATTATATATGTGATGTATATTATAGTGGATGCTTGGACATATATAGGGAGGATTTTCTTGCTCGACATGATAGTATGCTATCTGGTTGCTCTTTATCTTAACATGTACACTTACTGTCTCTCCATTACATGTTGATAAAGCCCTTAGGATGAGTACTTGACTACCAGGATTATGATGCGGATCATACTAGTGGGATAGAGGTAGTCGGTAAGTACATCCTTCAATTTTTCCTAGTCGTGGGAGTATCGAGATAGGGCATCGATATTCCAGAGTAGACTAGCATATACGCTTCTCGACCCATATGATGGGCGATGGATGATCCCATATCCATTGGTGTTTGACATCAGAGAAGGTATACGGGTGCTCAGTGGAGACTGGGTATACTGGACGGACTCGCCAAGATCTCCTAGATTGTATTATACCTATCGTCAGATAGCAGTTCTCTGGTGAAACTGGTACAGGTTAGTCTGTCGACCCGAGATCGTCATAGAGTCTTGTGTGATTCTCACTGTGCTTTGATTTCCACCTTACCACGTTCAAGAGATCGTGCAAAATGGTGGTTTTTGGGTACAGTCCCGAGTCACATAGAAGCAATGAGCAATAGGAGGGGATTTCGTCTCTCCCGGTATTGGGGGTTGATGTTGCGCTATGCTTGATTGGACATAACAGGAAATCCCTGGCCAGGGTTGCTGAAATCTACTGGTAAGTGTTATCAATAGTTTCTCGAACCGTTATGAGCCTCACATCGGCATAACTTATCAAGCTATTGGGGTCTGACGTATACCACCCCCAGGCTGTGATATGTGACATATCGGACGAAGGGACCGGACTATACGGTAGTGTTACTGATTGGATTCGCAGGAGTATGAGCAGGCTTGCTTGTTGATCTTTTGATCGCTCAGTACCCGAGTGCTCGTTACGTTTAGCAGACCGATTGCGTCTTGTGGGTGACTAATATGATCACCACCTACTGCCGTCGTATTGACGAGTCTTTAGAGTCCTATACAGAGCTTTCCTGGCTCAAGTGAAACGAAGTAAGAGCGCATACGTGATATGTGCGGGACTGAGATTAATACGAGTATGTGATACCGTATTCTATTCTCGCGATATGTGATATCGGTCGGTTATATGTGATATAACCGGGCTGTCGAATCAAGTGTTGACTCGACAAAGTTGATACATTTTATATTAGTCGGTTGTATGTGATATAGCCGGATTATTAAATCAAGTGTTGATTTAATAATTTAATGTACAATTATATATTTGATATATTATCTTACATTAAAAATATTAGCTCACTTAAGATTTCTTTTTCTCACCAATGTACACTTAGTATATATGTGATATATATTAATGTACATCTTTTGTGTCATGCTTGATGCCACATGTGACATGGGTGTATGAGACTCACACCATGCAAATAATAATGAAGGGTTTTATTTATTTAAAGTAAATCAAAATTGGTTCGAAATTTGTCACATAGTTGAAGCTTAGTGGAAGCTTGTAGAACCCATTGACTTAGTCCACCAATTTTGTCTCACTCTAGATATTTATTAACCTAACCATTATTGTTAGCCATGGTTTAGTCTCTACATAAGTTAGTATATGATATTAACTCACCCATGGTTGCTATTCTCACCACTTGGTTCATTTTTCACTTGCTTCATTCCATTGTTGCTTTCTTCATCTCCTTCCTCAAGCTTTCTAGCTTCATGAGAGGTGAAGAAAAATAGTGAGAAAATAATTTCTAAAGTAAGCAAAATTCCTACTTCATCAACCTCTTCTCTACTAGCCATTTAGATTGGGTTGTTTCTTCACTAGTTCGTCACTTAGTGAAGAGGTAGCTTGAGTTAGTGTCTCCTCGACGTAGATCATCTTCCGCCTCGAAGACTTCAAGCAAGCTTGTTCATTTCACCTTGTGGAGCCTCACTAGAGTCTGGGAGATCACTACTCGGAGCGAAGGGACCACTACATGGAGCTACTGAAGTGAAGGACCGGTCTACAAAGGTTGTATTTCTTGTTCACTTTGATGTAAAGATGTTTACATGCTTGTTCGTCTAAATCTCTAATTAAGATTCTATGTTAGGGTTGATTAGCGCAGCAAATTTTTTGAAACGGCATGGTCGATGCCTTCTGAAACCTAGCGGCCACCCTAGGGAACCCTGCATTGTGATCATATAACTGCGTGAGACGAATGTTTTATATTATTTATATGATATATAATAAATGCTGCTTATGTTTTACACCCGCACTAGTCCTTCCCCCGCTCTGCCGTTAGTTTAGTAACCTAAATGCATAAGCGTACGTTCTATTTTCGTTTCTTCTGTGTTGTTTAGGAAACATAATTGATGGAACCTCATTAATGAGATTAATGAAAAAGAAAGAAACCGAATGATGTTGTAGAATCAAATTTATAAAAAGATAGTTCTAGTTATTGCTTTGCATAGTGGTATTTCTTGTAGAATATCAAGCATCTCATTCGATGAGGAAAGGGCCTAGATCCCTTCACCAGGAATGACTCTTTAGAAAAAAATAGCAAATGCTACAACCCACCCGGTTTATTCTAAAAAACACTCGATTTTAAAAACGGAGCTTAAACCACTCCTTTTAAAATCACTCGATTCTACAACGATATCAAGTTCATTACGCAAAAGGTTTTCTTAAAAACCTGTCGTAGCTCTCCGTCATTTCAAATAAGGACTATTTTAATATTCATGCTGCGTTTGTTGACCATGTCAAGGCGTAGTGTACGGTAGCTGATTAGTGCTTATCTGCAACCATATGATGCAATTGGATTAGGGTAGTCGTACGGCCTTGTTGACCTTGTCAAGGGTTGTGCGGGTGGGTTTAATTCAATTAGGAAATGAACGGGTTGAACTTGGTTTGTGGTTTATGGTTTGTTGACCTTGTCAAGGTCATAAATCGCTTGGGGCAAAATCAAATATTGGGAATTTCAAGTGTTGAAGTTCACAATGAGATTGCATACCTTCTATGAGATAGTTGGATCCCGATACCTACTGCGAATAAGAGTTACTCGTGGGAGAGTTTTCCACTTTACAATTAGCCGATCCAGTAGGTATCTAAGAAAGGTGTTAACGGGGTTACGCCCCTACGGAAACGAGGTTATTAAATTTGTTCTATGCGAAAGCATGGGGAGACTCCCTCAGAGTACCAATACCTGCCTGGTTGAACGATTGGCGAACTTGTAGGGTGTAATTAATCCCGGCTAGTCTTACCTTTTAGGGTTTGAAGGAAGATTATCCTGATTAGATAAAATAATAACCAATCTAATCTTGTAAGAGCATATGCTAAAGTGTTTTCTTCTCTCTCTCTCCAGGTAGCGACCATGACATACCTTAATCAAGATAATAATATTGATGTATTAACCGAACCCGCTTATTATACTAAGCTGGGGAACGTTTCTGCTCTATCTAATGACTGTCATAAGTACGAGCAAGGAATTGGGAATACCCGGATTCCCACGTGACCTGAACGAGGAATGAGGAAGTTGATGCATCTTCTTCGAGTGTGTTCGTTACCGAGAATTGTTTCTCAGTTTGTTCTATGTCCTGGGTATTAGATACCGGATCAGGATCGCACATTTGTAATATATTACATGTGCTAAAGAAAGGTAGAGAACTGGGAAAAGGTGATCATTCTCTCAGAGTAGGGAATGGTGCAATGGTTGCAGCCAAAGCAGTTGGCGAATATCACCTAGTATTACCTGAAGGTAATACATTGATTCTGAATGACTGTTATTACGTACCAAAAATATTGTGCAATTTAATATCATTTCTTTATTAGATAAAGAAGGATATAACATTGTAGTAGAGAAAAGTGTTATGAACATTTTCCTAAATCAAGTGTTGATTGGGTTTGGTACGTTATGTAACGGTTTATACGTTCTGAATCAAACCACAGTTCTACATATACAGAACACACAAGAGGAAAAGTTCAGAAATGAATGAATCCTTCCTACGGCAGTGTAGACTAGGTCATATCAATGTGACACGACTAGCTAAGTTACATAAGGATGGATATTTGAATCCATTCGAATTTACATCTTATGAAACTTTCTAGTCATGTCTCAAAGGCAAAATGACCAAAACTCCGTTTACTGGAAACGGAGAAAGAGCTACTGAACTCTTGGGACTAATATATAGTGATGTATGCGGTCCTATGTCTACACATGCCAGAAATGGTTCCGTGTACTTTATTACATTCACCGATGATCTCTCAAGATACGGACATGTGTTCCTGTTGAAATATAAGTCTGAAGCTTTTGAGAAATTCAATGAATATAAGTGCGAAGTACAGAACCAAACGGGTAAAAGTATTAAAATCCTTCGATCTAATCAAGGAGGAGAATACTTAAGAATGGAGTTCCTGAATTTTTTAAAAGAGAATAGGATTCTCTCTCAGCTTACTCCTCTATATACACCACAGCACAATGGTGTGTCGGAGCGGAGAAACCGCACCCTATTAGATATGGTGCGCTCTATGATGAGTACTGCTGAGTTACCTATTTCCTTTTCGGCTTATGCGCTTGAGACAGCCACATACCTATTGAATAAAGTTCTATCGAAATCTGTGCCTAACACACCATATGAGATATGGAGTGGAAAGAGAGTTAAGATATGGGGTTGTTTAGCTTATGTCAAAAAGCAAAATCCGGACAAGCTCGAAGCACGTTCAGTTCTTTGCAAGTTTGTGGGATATCCAAAGAATTCTCATGGATATCTATTCTACCACAGTGAGGAACAAAAAGTGTTAGTTGCTCAGCATGCCACCTTTTTAGAAAAGGAATTTCTTGTAAAAGAAATTAGTGGTCATGAGGTAGAACTGGATGAAGTTCCAGCCACACAAACTATAACTGAAGATTTAACGGAACCGGAGGATTCTATAGTCCCCAACGAAGCTCAGCCTCTCCACAAATCTAGTAGGGTTCCTCATCCGTCTGAGAGATACTACGGCTTTCTTATTGACGGTGGGAGTGAGGATTGCATCATGGAAGATGATGACCCAACTAGTTTCGAGCAGACCATCACAAGTGGGGACTCTGTGAAATGGCTGGATGCTATGCGATCTGAGATGGAATCCATGTACACCAACGAAGTATGGACTTTGGATGTTGCTTCTGAAGGGGTAAAACCCATAGGGAGCAAGTGGATATTTAAGAAGAAACTTGGTGTAGATGGAAAAGTTGAGACTTTCAAAGCAAGACTTGTAGCAAAAGGTTTTTGTCAACGACCTGGTGTCGATTATGATGAAACCTTTTCTCCAGTGGCTATGCTTAAGTCCATCCGGATCCTACTTTCCATCGCTGCATACCATGACTACGAAATCTGGCAGATGGACGTCAAGACAGCTTTTCTAAATGGTGATTTAGAAGAGAGTGTGTACATGATATAGCCAGAGGGCTTCGTAGACAGTAGGAGTAGCGGAAAGGTGTGCAAGCTGCTTAAATAAATTTACGGATTAAAGCAGGTATCGTAGAGTTGGAACATCTGTTTTGATATAGCGGTCAAAGAGTTTGACCTCATCAAAAACGTAGATGAACCTTGTATATACTAAAAGGTTGTAGAGAGTAAGATTGTCTTCCTCGTATTGTACGTGGATGACATACTCTTGATAGGAAATGATGTTCCTATGCTACACTTGATCAAGCTCTTCTTATCACATAGGTTCTCCATGAAAAATCTGGGTGATGCCTCATATATCCTGGGGATTAAGATTTATAGAGATAGATCTAAACGGATGTTGGGATTGTCCCAATCCGGGTACATTAACACCATACTAATGAGGTTTAGTATGGAAGATCTAAGCGTGGTAATTTACCCACTTGCTCAGGAATCGCTCTCTCTAAAGAGATGTCTCCCAAGACTGATTTGGAGAGAGTTCGCATGTAAGAGATACCATATGCTTCTGCAGTCGGGTCTATCATGTATGCGATATTATATACAAGACCGGTTGTGGCCTACGCACTTAGTGTAGTTAGCAGGTATCAATCGGATCCTGGGGAGAATCACTGAACAACTGTGAAGAACATTCATAAGTACTTGAGAAGGACTAAAGAAATGTTCTTAGTGTATGGTAATGGTGAACTCCAGGTGGAGTCCTTTACCGATTCGAGCTTCCAGAATGATAAGGACGACAGTAAGTCAGTCTTAGGTTTTTTCTTCACCCTCAATGGAGGGGCGATATGTTGGAAGAGTTCTAAGAAATATACCGTGGCAGACTCGACGATGGAGGCTGAATACATCGCTACCAACGATGCTGCAAAGAGGCTGTCTGGATGAAGAAGTTCATAACTGAACTTGTTGTGGTTCCATCCATTGAGCATCCAATACCTTTGTATTGTGATAACAATGGAGCTATGGCTTTGGCCAAGAAACCCCGGTCTCATCAGCGATCCAGACATATTCTTAGACGGTATCACCTGATCCGGGAGATAGTTGATCGCCGGTTGATCAAGGTTAGGAGAGTTGACACGAAGAATAACACGGCGGATCCACTCACCAAGGCCATTCCCCAGACACAATTTGAGAGAATTTTTGGGATGTTAGATATGCGATACTACAACAACTGGCCTTAGTGCAAGTGGGAGATTGTTAGTTATGTGTATGCCCTTGAGGCCATTATTGTACTTGATTGTATATTATAGTGGATGCTTAGACATATATAGAGAGGAATTTCTTGCTCGAAATGATAGTATGCTATCTGGTTACTCTTTATCTTAACATGTACACTTGTGTTATTATATCGTCTCTCTGTTACATGTTGATAAAGCCCTTAGGATGTGTACTTGACTACCAGGACTATGATGCAGATCATACTAATGGGGCCAGGGTAGTCCATAAGTACATCCTTTAATGGTTCCTAATCGAGGGAGTATCGAGACAGGGCATCGATATTCTATAGTAGACTAGTGTGTATGTTTCTTGACCCTGTATGGGGCGATGGTTGATCCCATAGTCATTGGTGTTTGACATCATAGATTGTACACAGGTGCAAATTGAAGAATGGGTACACCGAACAGGACTCGTCGAGAACTCCTAAATGGTATTATACCTATCGTCAAATAGCAGTTCTCTTGTGACACCAGTACAGATTAGTCTGTATACCCGAGATCGTCATAAAGTCTAGTGTGGTTCCCACTGTGCTTTGATTTCCTCCCTACCTTCGCTCAAAGGAGTCGTGCAAACAGGTGAATTTTGGGTACAGTCTCGAGTCACATGGAGGCAATGAGCGATAGGAGGGGTTTTTTCTCTCTCGGTATTGGGAGTTGATGTTGCGGTATGCTCGATTGGCTATAACAGAAAGTCCCTGGCCGGGGCTGATGAGATTTACTGGTAAGTGTTATCAGTAGTTTCTCGATATGTTATGAGCCTCACATCAGCATGACTTATTAAGTTTTTGGGGTCTGACGTTTACTACCCATACTCGATATGCGACATATTAGATAAAGAGACCGGACTATACGGTAGTGTTACTTGTAGGATTCATGGGAGTTTGGACAAGCTTGCTTGTTGATCTTCTATTCTCTCAATACTAGGGTAGCTGTTATGTCCAGCTATTACCGCTGACGGCTTGTGGGTGACTGATATGACCATCGCTTACTGCTGGCGTATTGACGAGTGTTTAGAGTCCCACACAGAGGTTTCCTAGCTCAAGCGAAACGAAGTAGGGAACATATGTGATATGTGTGGGACCTTGATTAATACATGTATGTGATACCGTATTCTGATCTCGCGAAATAGGTTATATGTGATATAACCGGATTATTGAATCAAGTGTTGATTCAATGATTTGTTATATGTATATTTGATACACATATAAATGATATTAGTCGGTTATATATGATATAACCGGATTATTGAATCAAGTGTTGATTTAATAATTTGATATATATTTATATATTTGATATATTAATATATGTTAACTAATATTAGCTCATTAAAGAATTTATTCTCTTGATGTATATATGTTGATATATATATATATATATATTTATGTGATATATATATATTTATATATATATATTTGTATATATATATATATTTGAATATATATATATATATTACATATACTATTGTGTCATGTTAGATGATACATTGGACATGGGTGTATGAGACTTACACCAAACTAAGGATAATTTGGGTGATTTAATT
The DNA here is from genome assembly GCA_030015575.1 of Agapanthus africanus. Classification (NCBI taxonomy): domain Eukaryota; kingdom Viridiplantae; phylum Streptophyta; class Magnoliopsida; order Asparagales; family Amaryllidaceae; genus Agapanthus; species Agapanthus africanus. The sequence goes on from JASDDO010000029.1 coordinate 297,183,621, forward strand.
ATTAAGGGAAAAACTAAAATTAGGTGGAAATTAGCATGGTTTAAGATGTTTGTGGAAGCATGTAGAAGTCTTGACTAATTCCACTAATTTTGTTTTACTCTAGATATTTTATAACCCAACCATTATTTCTAACCATGGTTAACTCTCTATAAATATCTATGAGATATTTTCTTCACCATGGTTCACTACTTGATCATCTTCTTTGTCTCATTCTTTTTCTTCTCTAGCTTTTGATGAGGTGAAGAAAGAAAAAGAGAAACAAAATTCTAAAGCTAGAGAAGAAAAAGAATGAGACAAAGAAGATGATCGCAAGCCACCACTGGACTATTCTTCGGGACTATGCTCCCACCAATGAGCATCGGTGCCTCAACGCCGCAAACCGATGTTCTTAAGAAGCTGGTCTTCCACCGACTGACGACCGCAATGGCTCCTCTCAATGAGCTGTCCAAAAAGAGGGTCTCAATCTTTAATAGGCTGAGCAAAAGCTCAAGCGGACCCGCAAAAAAGCCTGTGATTCCCGAAGGGGCTACCCCAAAAAGGATAGCCCTCCTAATTCCTGCTGCAAATGAAGCCGTCAAAAGTGCTTCATCAGTCAGGCGACCAGTCTTCGAGAGGCTGACCGTCGCCAATCAATTCTTGCCAAGGACGTCGGTCTTTAACAGGCTAGCAACTGCTGAAGCTCCTCAACAAAACCATGGGCAAGCTGCAACGGATTCCAAAACCGAGGTGGCCCCTTCAGCAAGGCATGCTGGACATCGCCATTGGCGCCGAGTAAGAAAAGCCGGGGGAACTCCTCCTCTGGACTTACCCCACCAGCTCCTCCAATGGTGGAAGTCGATGCTGCTATTCCAACCGGGAACAGCTTTGAACCGCTGAAGAAGGTGCGCAAAAACTCCCCCACAGTGGTACTGAAGAAATCACCTCCTCCTGTTGGGGTCCTTGTGCAGGAAAAGCAGGAGCGGCCCCATCAGCGGCTCTCCTCCCAAATTCACAGAGTCTGAGGAAAAGTCCAGGACTCTGTGATCGACGAAAACTACTCCCGCCAACCGAAGAAATCGAAGGCTCGACAAAAGAAAGATCATCTCGCCGTCATACAGCGAGGGGTTTGTTTTACAGAGGTGCCTGTCATAACGGCTCCATCAACTTCAACCTCCCTAAAAAGGGTAAAGCTGGAGAATATCCCACTGCCTGCGGCAAATTTCAAAGGCGCTGGACCCAAACAGCCCAAGTTTGGGGGCATGATCGTGCATACGATCTACATGGCTTCCAGGAAAGATGAAAGCCGTGCTTCCGAAAGTTATCGACCGCAAACTCGGTCGTTGACAAAATCTCAGGAGCAACAACAAAAGCTCCAAGAAATGTTGACTAAGATGGCGGCACTCACCGGACAGAAAGAAAGTTCGGATCCAGCAACTGAACAACGTCAAAAACAGGAGACCGATACAGAGTTCCTGCGAAAGGTGCTTGAAAGAAAAGACAAAGAAGCTGCTGAGCAAGCCGCCAACATAAAGCAGATAGCGCTCTTGTTCCAAGATATGGTTTGAATGATGATTCAGCCAGAACCTCCAGCCGAGGATCCGCCTATAGTTATCGAGGATGATAGAGGGGAAACATTAAACCTCCTTCCGGCTCTATCAGTGGCTAAGGAGGAAACGATCTCCAAGGCTTCTCTTGATGATTACATCGCTCAACAAATACGAGCTCATTAAGCAAATGAAGCGGCTGGCCAAATCGTCAGAACTAGGCGACCGTATCCAGGCTGGTATAACCAAATCAAGTACTCCCCGGGATATACGATCCCTAAATTCCATGTGTACAAAGGGACAGGCAACCCACACCAACACGTCGCGCAGTTCATAGCTCTGTACGGCAACACTATAAACTACTGCTTCGCCAGTTCGTTGGTAGCTTGTCAGAGACGGCCTTTGAATGGTATTCAGAGTTCTAAAATGACTCCATAAGAACATTCACAGAAATGGAACTGCTGTTCACACAGCGGTTCACCAGCGCTAGTGAGCGCACCCCGATCACGGATTTAATCAATGCCAGGGTAAAGCCGGGAGAAACCTGGGTCCAATATCCGATCCGGTGGCGGACCCTGTGGTCAAAATGCGGAAAATGCATCGAAGAATCCCCCACAGTAGGCATGTTCATCGGGATCCTAGATCCGCAAATGACTGTGTCCCAGTTCATGACATTCTTCAAGCCGACGACCTTCCAGGCTCTGATTGATAAACTGGCCTAGATGGGCCATGGGCCTTCCTCCTCAAATAAGGACCCTCAAAATGCCAAGGGTAATGGGAAAGTGGCCTTCGTCGCCAACACTCAACAACAACCGAGCGACCCAAAACCGGCGGTTCACCAAAACAATGCACGTCCACGCCTATCCCTGGAAGAAAGGTTAGGATGCACTTACTCGTATCCCCGTTATAAGAAGAGGAGATTATTTGAGTTAGCAGTGCGCAACCCACGGCATCCACCGCAACCCGGTGATATCAACAACCCCAACTACTACTCCTATCACAGAATGGTGAGCCACCCAATTGAGGATTGCTATATTATCAAGAGATGGGTCGAGGATCAGTATCAACAGGGGAAGTTCGTGCTGTCTGAGAACTGGAGGGTGAACCCGCCACAGAAGTACACTCCCAAAAAGGTGGATGTACCGGGGGAATCATGCTCGCTCGTGGAAGAAACTCCATGGGAAATCGTTCTTTCAGCAATGACCAAAAGAATGCTGAAGGATCTACAGGTATTTCCGGCAGTCAGGTGGAAAAGCCCACTTGAACCTGAAATCATCAAAGGGATGCTGAAACCATGTTCCATACCGAAAGTTGTTGACAAAGGGCAAAATCCCCAAATCAAGCCTTCAAAGTCTTCGAAGAAAAAGAAGAAGACTAAGAAGCCTGTTCAGCTTGCCGAGTATGATGACAAGCGCACAAACATACAAAAGTACATTGACGCGTTAGAAAAGTACAACCAGAAAGTGCAGACACTAGTCACCCTCGTAGATTTCCTCAAGCATATTCTTGAGAACGAAGATAGTGACAATGATGAGGAAAATAACTCACCAAAAGAAACCAAAGACTATGTAGCAAGTTGCCATATGGTCTCCTATTTGTCGTTAAATGGCGAAGAAGCTCCCTCAATGTCAGAAGGCAACGCGGAGGAACTGGGGGCAGAATTGGCGCTAAAATTCCCGGAACTGCCAGAAGACCCAATCGATAGGCTGTTAAATAAAGCCTTTTGAAAAAGCAAAGCTGACCAAGAACAAGAAACAGCCATATATGAAAAGACTAAGCGTCAGCGTCAGAATGAAGAAGCTGCGTCAAGGTGGAGTCATAAAGTACTCTAACCAATCCAAGGCATACCTGCGATAAATAAGAGCAGGATCAAGGCAGAGAAGCGGTACTCCAAAGCCCCGTCAATGGGAGTGAAGCTGCCACCTTTGGTAGGAAACACTCCCGGGGTCATACGCCTCGATAGAGAGGATTCATATCCAAACTACTGCTAGTGTATATGCCCCAGGGGCCATTATTGTATCATACTAGTTTGTATATTACTTAATGGAAGCTTGGGATATTCACAGTTATATTAACAGTCTCGCTCAACATAATAGTATGCTACTTGGTTTATGTCTATCTTAATATGTGTATATGTTAGCATATCGCGAATACATATTAATAGAGTCCTTAGGATCTTGCTTGACTACCAGCGTTGTGATGGCAGTCACACTAGCGGGGGCTGGGTAGTCTACAAGCACATCCTTTTTCAGGTCCCTAGTCGTGGGATTATCGAGACAGGGCATCGATACTTCGGAGTAGACTAATGTGTACGCTTCTCATCCCAGTTGTGGAGATTGTCTGTCCCACAGCCATCAGTACGTTGTACTGGAGATAGTATACAGGTGCTCGTTGGGTTACGGGTACACCGGACAGGACTCGCAGGGAACTATTGGTTGGTATTATACCCGTCGTCAGTTAACAGTTCCCAGGTGACATGAGTACAGCATAGTCCGCAGACTTGACACTGCTGCTTCGTCTCGAGTGTGTTCTTACTGTTCATAGATTGCTACCCTACCACGGCTCAAAGGAGTCGTTCAAACAGGTAGCAGTTGGGTGCAGTCCCGAAGCACTTGGAGGCAGTGGCGGTTAGATAGGATTTGTCTCTCCCAGTATTGGGAGTTGATATCGCGCTGTGTTTGGAGAGCCATTACGCAAAGTCCCTGGCCAGGGCAAACGAGATTTACTGGTAGGATTTCCAGTAGCTTCTCAAGGTGTAATGGGCTTCACTCCGACACGACTTATACCGCTTTTAGGGGACTGACGCTTGTCGCCCCCTAGGCCCGATATGCGATAGTCCTAAACGAACAGACCGGACTGTAGGGAGATTGTCACATCAGGCTCAGTAGGAGTTCGGATGGGTTTCCTCAACGGCCTTCTTATCAACATCTACATGGGGACCGTTACGTACAGCTAGTACCGCTTGCAGCCTGTGGTTAAACCCACTGCCAGTATAGTATCGAGTCTTTAGAGTCCCACACAGAGAGTTTCCCTGCTTCAGGCGAAACGATATAGAGGTCGTATGGTTTTACGACAGGGTTCGGACACATACGTGTATTTATGCACGTACGATGTTCGGACAGTTTTTACTAGCAGGCTTTAGTTTAAGCCAGATTCTAGTATTGGATTATTGGATTTATACAGTCTCAGTATTTCCGTGTTTTCACGGATGGGAGGGGCATTCTCGTAATTAGTCGAGAAGCTTCTAGAAGAAAGATGAGGTGGAGAGCTTAGGTGGAATTTGCATTAAATGGATTAGTGACTCATGGAGTGATTCATCCAAATGAGTTAATGAAGTGTTTATTGCTTAATGACTCATGAGATGATTCATCCAAAGTGAATTAATGAAGCATGGTTGATATTATTATATGTTATTCATTTAGATAATTATCATGCTTCATATATTCACAAATGAGATAGAATTCATTTGATTCTCACTTACACATTCTCTCTCCTCAAGCTCTCTCTCTTCAAAGACCTAACCCTAATCCTCTCATGTGTTGAGATCTAAAGGTTAGCAAGACTTATAGATCCCTAATCCATCTCTATATCCTCTAGGTTACTTTGATTAGCAATCATGGCCACTTAGTTACCTCAAGTGAGAGGTTAAAGGTTGGAGAAGGAGCTCTCGGGTGGATCTTCTATCACATCGAGGAGGCCGACGAGGAGGTGATCAACAAGAACAAGAAGGACTAGAATATTGAGGTATAATCATCTATCATAGTAGTTAATCACTTCTAAATAGTTTTTAGTTAGGGTTTAGAAAAGATCCGTAAAGTTAGTCGATGTTAACTTAAACAAAATGATTGTTTTACCTATTCCGCCTCCCGGCATCATGTGGGGTGTCTAACGTCGACTTACAACTACTTCCTATATCATCGGAGGATTACCCACCCCACCGAAGAATGCAGTGCCTTCAAGAATTGGTGGCAAGGATATGTTGTCCATCAAAACAATTCAAAAGGATGAAGCGCGAAGCTCGTCGACTGCAAAAAAGTGCGGCAAGTCCGCGTGAGAAAATGACTGGAAACCATCATATGGTTGATACGAGTTCGGATAGGGATAAACCCCGGGTTCTTACCTTCGGGAGCGACTCTGAGGACGAAATGGCCCTCATCCCTCTCTTCAAAGACTCCACCTCCGAAAAAGATGAGAGGGAGAAGAACTGTGGGAACATTTAACTGTGTAACCGCATGCTGCCTGAAAAGAACCTCGGACCTACAAACAAAGGTTCGAGCCAAAAAAAGACAAAGGGAAAGGAAAAATCCCTAAGGAAATCACCTTCGATGATGGAGTTGTCAAAGGGCTCGCAGCCAGGGACCCGCCTAAGAAAAACAAGGTGGATTACAATGTCTTAGCACATCTGAGGAAAATGCCCTCACAATTAAGCATACTGAATGCTCTCCTCCTGTCCAAAGAGGTACGAGATTTTATGATCAAGGCATTATAAGAGCCTGATCAGATCCAAGCTTTCCTCGTAGAAGAGAAGATGAAGGACGAGCTGGCAGAGGTTCACACAGCTGATATTATATCCAGTGATGAAGATCTCCTCCTCGGAATGTGCGAGCATAATCGCTCGTTATACGTCATCGGATACTGCCACGACATCAAGATAGGAAAAATCCTTGTCGACAACGGATCCTCCGTCAATCTTCTCAACGTGAAAGTGCTGAAGGAGATTTGCATGAACATTTAGAACTTGGCTCGAGACAAAATTACCATTTCCGGGTTTGACTCACAGTCGTCCCGGACGATTGGGCCCGTAATACTGACGTTACTCTTCGGGTTGCTCGTCACTGACATCAAATTTCATGTCATTGATTCCAAGACTTGCTCTAATGCTCTGTTTTGCAGGCCTTGGTTACATGAGTTCAACGTCGTCCCTTCTACACAACATCAGTGTATGAAGTATTTCAAAGACGGCTTGGAATACACCGTCACGGGAGAACTAAACCCGTTCTCCGTAAACAAGGTTCGAAAATATGAAGACGCAAAGTACTTCTTACCAGAATTCAAAAATACGGAGAGGTTTCATAAGCCGGAGGATAAACGGAAGTCTGTTACCATCATCCCGATCTTTGGGAGCGACACCGAGAAAGACGAAGAAATAGTGTATTCGAAGCAACCCCAATACAACAGGCTCGGACCATCTACTCATATTCCGGTCTTTGGCAGCGACTCTGAAGACGTAGCTAATGTCGTTTTCTCCATCCGCTCGTCGGTGCAAATCCTCACCAGAGCGGACCAGAGCCTGCAAATCATAATGGCTCGCTCTCAGCGTTATAAAGAACTTCCTGCGCCCAATACATATAGCGTACATGAACTACAGACTTTCTACGTGCCTTCCAGGCGAAAAGGTAAAAAGGCAATCCTCTTGTACCAATCTACGAAGACCAGAGTAGAGAATGAAGTCTGGCACGGTGCCGATTTTACACTTGATAGGCTTCAACCAATCCGTCTGCCAAGATACTATGCGGAAGAATTGAAAAGGCTATTAAGATGCCAAGGTGTACCCCTCGAACAAATTGTTCGACAAGCCCACTTCTACAAAAAGATTTGGAATATCCTTGGGACCCAACAAAAGATGCCCAACCGGAAGATGGAAACAACCTGGCTCGGATACGTTTGGTTCGAGAAACGGGAATGATTTTATAGCTGCCGCGTCATAAACAGCTCTGGTGAAGAAGAGAATGCTCTTCCAAATAGTTGTGACGTTGAAACAGAACGAGATCCCGCTCTAAGAACGTTAAGCCCATCGTTCGAAGAACAAGTTGACAAGCTAATAAAAGAAGCCTGTCAAAAGATTCAGGATAACCACAATCGCGAAATGGCTATTTATGAAAAAGCCAGGACGCAACTCCTCAACCAACAGTCCGCGGAGAAAGTAGACTACAATGCCCTTCATCCTCAGCCAACTGTACGTTCTCGTCTCGAAGGAAAATCCTAAAATTGAGGAAAAAAACAAGACGAAGAAAGCAAACAACGCTCGAAAACAGCAAAACGGATCCAAGAAGTCGTACAATCGAGGAAAAGCCAGCTGGAACCCGTCCTTTATGAAGAAGATGGGCCGGGAATACTCTTTCCCTCAAGACAAGACAAGGAAAGTATTCAACATTGTCATGAATCATCAAATGATGACACTTCCGGAGTCTCGGCACCCAGAACAAATAAACGAGGTCCATCATCCGGATTATTGCTCCATCATCGTGCAATAGGTCATCCCCTTGAAGACTGCTTCACCCTCAAGAACTGGGTCAAGGACTAGTATCAACAAGGCCGGTTCGCTTTGTCCGACAGTTGGAGCGTAACCCCACCGCAAAATCATGAGCCAAAGAGGACCTATACCGTGAGGACAGGACCCGCTCAACGTCAAGAATGGAAGCAAACCCATACCTGCCATGTGGTAACACTCTCAAAGAAGGGAGCGCATAAAACTATAGATGACTCCTTCAAGTGCTTCGCAAATGAAGACAAGGATGAGGTGATCTCAGAGTTTTCACCAGCACCAAAAGAGCTGGAAGATGGGATACACACTACGGCAAATGAAGACGAGGATGAGGTGATCTCAAAGTTTTCAGATGCAACTAATGCATGGAAACTCATCAATATTTCAAATGCTCACAAAAACAACACTGAGTATACCAAGGTGTACAAAATCATAAACGTGTGAAACTGCGTGCACAAAATCCATCCCAATGCACTGCAAGAACATATAAGCTATACCGAGTGCATAAGTAAAGGCAAGTGCATACAACATGCACGAAATCAAATCAACAGTATCGAATCCACGAAACCATAATTACGTGCTACGAAGGCACTAATCGATACCAAGTGCAATAGATATGCACAAATCATAAACCAATGTAGCGGTGTATAAAACTTAAATCAAGTGCAATAACTGTGCACAAATCATAAACCAATGTAGCGGTGTATAAAACATAAATCAAGTGCAATAACTGTGCACAAATCATAAACCAATGTAGCGGTGTATAAAACATAAATCAAGTGCAATAACTGTGCACAAATCATAAATCTCCAGCAGGTGTAGGCATGGTGCACAAAAACATAAATCACGAAACCCAATAATCGAAACTCAAGTCCAAGCGATAAAAGTGTGATACTCAGATCATAAAACGCAAATCGCAATAACTGACATTGAGGTACACCTCCTACAATGTCGAAAAATGCCGGTACGCCCAAGCTGGCAGAACAAAATCATCTACTTGCCTCCTGCTCACAGTATGGTGTCTTCGGTCTCTAGGTTCCCATTTTCTCTGTGGATTACAAATCTCACGAACTTTCTGCTCATTGGCCTGGTCAGTTGTACTAACGGAACTGTCCTGCTCTGGAGCTCCTCTGATCACCGTTTGGCCAATCAACATGACCACTCGTAACGGCACATTATTGACGACGGCATCTGTCCCTCTGAATACGCACGATATAACTGATCCTGGATACAAGTCTTTATCGCTGCGGTGATCTAGGAAGAACCTGCTCGTGGGTTCTTCCGATCTCACATATGCCGAACTATACAAATGTTGGCACTCTTGCTTAACTCTTTTCTCATAACCGGATAGCTGTGTCCTCAACATGGATTTCATATGAAATTTGGTTGTATCTAACACCTCTGCGCACTTATCAATCCTTTGGCATCAACAGAGAGTAACAACCGCTCGTTAACATCTCGCACGAACTTCTTGTTCCACTTGTCTTTATTATCGTCCACTTCGACGTTATCTCTTGCTATCTGCATATTACAATTCATTCTTAGCTACGGTCAATCCGGAGTCTCTCACACGGACTCGAAATACGAACTCGATATCTTCATCACTCTGTAGAAGATATTTAGCCGAACACGTCCTCGGGAACTCGTCCCAATCATCGGAGGAATACACTTTATTCATCTATTTTCGATCAACTCACAACGCATCAGGGTGAGGTCCTTCTATCTGAAACTGGTCAACTTACCGATCTCACATCGGAGCATCCGACGAACAACGTCCTCTCTTGCTCGATTGGAATTCTCAACTCAACTGAGCCTGCATCAGCACATCAAATCTGATGAATTATATCAGTCGCTCAACTCGTGATAGACTAGCTATCTCCTGTCACATCTCTGTCTAAAAGCTCCAGCGGTTTCAGCTTATAGACTCTGGAAACGACATCCCATCAATCTCAGCAACAAATGGGTCATCTTTCTACACGGTAGACAACATCACGATCTCTGAGGTAGGCTGTACATCAACAGTCCTCTCAATCTGGTAGCCTCTATCAATGGCCCGATCATCCGGTGCAAAACTGAACACTCACCTCAAACGAGAGGTCAGAACACCAACACTATACCCACACATACCCTTGTCACCAGAAAATATCATGGCCAGCTCTTGTCCGTAACGAGCTTGCCCTGACCGCATCTCTAGCAGCAGCTCTCTCTTTGCTCAAACCAAGATGATAGGAACCTCAAGCAGGTATCGATGATGATAGATCAAATGAACGAAAGAAATCAACAGATCCTAAATGCGTATATGATCATTGGAACGAATAGTATCACAGATCTTAAGATAAGTACATCATAAGGTTTCTTAAGTGGAGTATCGTATCGTAAATATGCCGCGGATCATATGTACAGTACATCACTCTACTCAAGCTACCTGCTCCATCAATCAAGGTCAACCTATGAAACGAAAGTTCGGGTCTAATACCTCCCGTCAAGTCTAAGTTCCGTAAGGTCAAGCCTAGGTTCCGAAATATATATGCTCTAGACTCCGCATAGTCAAACCTAGACTCAAATCAAGGTTAAACCTAACCCTTTGATACCAACTTTGTCATGACCCGTAAAATTTAGCACGTGACCTACACTTAAATTACGCAACGTCAAAAGGCGTGACGTAAATCAAGTAAGCCGAAGCCCAGAAAAAACCTTTTTATGGAAAATAGTGGGGGGTGCGGTTTTGAAATAAAGGTATAATGAATCATGTTTTTCTTGAATGCATAACTAATGAGACATGAAAATTCAAGTGGATTATACTACAGTTGAACACATGTTTCGTCTTTTAAAAATTTGGGCAGCACCTCCGTTGTATATTTTGATCCAAAACCATATACACAACAATATATAGGCATCCCTAAGCGGGAGCTAGCTCTTCGCCAACCGGCGGAATCACAACCACGCAATGACATAAATACGACGCCCAACGGCGAAGATCAACCCAGAAGGAACAATAAGTAAGCAAGACATCAAAATCAAGAAGCGAACATAAACCCATCTCTCTAAGTTTCACACAATACCGAAGTCTGACTAGGTCAACCAATATATAATTACTATTCTCTGATTTGATCTGATGGAGTTTATCTAGATACAATAGAATATAAAAGTATGAGAGTGGGCATGATCCAATATTGTCACGACCTACCCGCAAACACAAATGGTATTGTCCGCTTTGGCCAAAACCGCACGGTTTTGTCCTTTCGAATGAACCCGGGGCTAAGGTCACCCATCCAAGAATTTCTCTGGCTCAAGCACGCTTAACTACGGAGTTCTTCAAACTCCAGAGTTCCGATTCATCCAAAAGGCGCCTCTGTGTTATAAGAGTGGTATCATTCCATTTATAGTTCAGATCGTGCCCTCTTTCGGAATGGAATTCGATACTCCCCATTGTTCTGGTGGGTCCTATGTGTATCCGTATCGATTACATCACCACCTCCATACCGGATAACATCTCACTTCTCATGGGGTAGGTGGTATTCAGCCCTAACTCCACCTGGGGTATTACATTCTGTAGGGTTAGCTTAGAACCTTAGCAAGGTTTTGGCAAGCATCAATCATGCTACTTTAAAATTTTAGGGTGCTAAACAAACCCTAACTAAGATCTTAACTAGAGAATTAGGGTAAAACATGATATGTAAACTCTTTACATCTAAGTGAACAAGGAATACAACCTTTGTAGACCGGTCCTTCACTTCAATAGCTTTGTGTAGTAGTCCCTTCGCTGCGATCACGAACTTCCAGACTCTAGAGAGGCTCCTACGAACAAGCTTGCTTCGATGTCTTCGAGGCCGAAGATGATCTACGTCGAGGAGACACTAGCTCATGCTATCTCTTCACTAATTGTGTAAATTAGTGAAGCAAACACCCTAAACTAAATGGCTAATAGTAGAGGATGATGAAATAGGAAGTGGGCTCACTTTAGATTAATTTTTCTCACAAGTAATCATCACTTAGAAAAAACTAGTAAGCTTTTTTTCAAGTGAGGAGGAAGAAGAAGTGATGAAGAGATCAATGAACTCATGAGGTTTGAAATGCAACCATGGTTTTTGTATTCATCCACTAACCATTGTAGAGACTTAACCATTGCTATTAGATAAGAGTTGGGTCGAAAAATATCTTAAGCTCGACAAACAAGTGAACTAAGTTGATGTTTTCTACAAGTTTCTCCAAGCTTCAACCATGACTCATTATTCAAGTGTTTGAATTACTTAAAACAAATAAAACCTTAACTTAACCCTAGCATGGTGTGAGTCTCATACATACTGTTGGGCTTCCCTTGCACCTAGTCTAGGGTTTGGTAGTATCACTCATGCCACTTTAAAATTTAGAGAGGTGCAAAGCAAGCAAACCATGAATCTTTACTAGAAATCCTAAGGTATCAAGTTTGTATCACATACAAAGAACTAAAGAGATTAGGATTACAACCTTTGTAGTCCATTCCTTTGCTTCATAAGCTCTGTGTTGAGGTCCCTTCGCTGTGATCATCAAGAACTCCGACTCTCGTGAGGCTCCAAGAGGTGAATGATACATCTTGCTTGAAATCTTCTTGATCTAAGATGATCTACCTTGAAGAATCTCTAACACAAGCTTACACTTCACTAATGAAGTAAATAGAGAAGTGAACACTCTAATCTAAGTGGCTAGAATATACGAGGATGATGAAGTAGGATTTTCTCGCTCTTTTGTTTTCAATTTCTCACCATTTATCATCACAAATGAAAAATCATGTGAAGCTTTTCTTCAAGAAGCAAGAAGAAGAAGAAGCAAAAAATTTTGTGATGAATAATGAATTATTGTTATGGTTACAATTGCAACCATGAGTTAAGAATGAGAGTCTTAACTCTTGTAGAGAGTAAACAATAGGTTAAGGGTTTGGGTTGGGTTACCAACTATCTTCACAAAATATCAAAGCAAGATGACAAAGTCAAAGCTTCATGAAGCTTCTTTAACCCTCATCCAAATAGCTAACCCCAATCCAAACCCTAACTTGGTTTAAACTCAAAAACCATGTTGCATTTGTAACCCTAACATGTTACAATATTATATATCACATATACAATATATTTTGTAACAAAAGAAAATAATACAATTAACATATATCGCATATACATCAATGTATTATCCAGTGAGAAAATGAATCAATAAAGCGAGCTTATATTAGTTAACGTAATGTAATATATCACATACATAATTATACATTAAATTATCGAATCAACACTTGATCCGACAATCCGGCTATATTGCATATAACCGACTAATATAACATGTACCAATTCATCGAATCAACACTTGATCCGATGACCTGGCTATATCACATATACCCGGCCGATATCTCATATCGCGAGAATAGAATACGGTATCTCATATTGTATTATTCTCGGTCCCTCACATATCACATATGTGCTCCTACTCCATTTTTCCTGAGCCAGGAAATCTCTGTGTAGGACTCTAAAGAATCGTCAATACGCCGGCAGTAGGTGATGATCATATCAAACACTCACAAGCTGCAAGCGGTCAGCTAAATGTAACAACCACCCAGGTATTGGGCGATCATAAGATCAATAAGCAAGCATGTACCTTCTCCTGTGAATCCAATCAGTAACACTACCGTACAGTCCGGTCTCTTCATTTATTATGTCGCATATCAGGTTTAGGAGTGGTAAACATCAGACCCCAGTAACCGATAAGTCGTGTCGATGTGAGGCTTATAACAGGTCAAGAAACTACTGATAACTCTTACCAGTAGCACTCCATATCAGCCCTGGCCAGGGACTTCCAGTTATAGCCAATCGAACACAGCACAACATCAACTCCCTATACTGGGAGAGACGAAACCCCTCCTATCGCTCATTGCCTCCATGCGATTCGGGACTGTACCCAAAAGCCACCGTTTTGCACGCCCTCTTGTACGTGGTAAGGTGGAAATCAAAGCACAGTGGAAATCACACAAGACTCTATGACGATCTTGGGTCTACAGACTAACCTGTACCAGTGTCACCAGAGAACTGCTATCTGACAATAGGTATAAAACCATTTATGAGTTCTCGGCGAGTCCGTTCAGTGTACCCAGTCTCCAATGAGCATCTGTACACCATCTTTGATGTCAAACACTGATGGATATGGGATCATCCATCGCCCATCATATGGGTCAAGACGCGTATACGCTAGTCTACTATGGTGTATCGATGCCCTGTCTCTTTACACCCTCGACTAGGAACAGTTATAAGATGTACTCATTGACTACCCTAGCCCCATTAGTATGATCTCATCATAGTCCCAGTAGTCAAGTACATATCCTAAGGGCTTTATCAACATATGAGAGCAAGACAGTAAACCAATACAAGTCAACATGTTAAGACAAAGTGAAACCAGATAGCATACTGTCATATCGAGCAAGAAAGTCCTCACTATATATATCCAAGCATCCACTATAATATACATCATATGTACAACAATGGCCTCTAGGGCATATATACAACTAACACATACATGTTGCATATGTAACCTAGCATGACACAACAATATATATCACATATATATTTTGTGCTAAATGAAAACAATACATTTATATATCAATGTATCATAAAGTGAGAAAAGAAATCTTAAGTGAGCTAATATTAGTCAATATAATTTAATATATCAAATATATAATTATACATTAAATTATTAAATCAACTCTTGATTTAATAATACGGCTATATTACATATAACCGACTAATATCAAATGAATCAACTTATCGAATCAACACTTGATCCGATAACCTGGCTATGTCACATACACCCGACCGATATAACATATCGCGAGAATAGAATACGATATCACATACTCGTATTAATCTCGTTCCCGCATATATCACATATGTGCTCCTACTCCGTTTCGCATGAACCAGGAAACCTCGGTGTAGGACTCTAAAGACTCGTCAATACGCCGGCAGTAGGTGATGATCATATCAAACACACACAAGCCGCAAGCGGTTTCCTAAACGTAACGGCCACCCAGTATTGAGCGATCAGAAGATCAACAAGCAAGCCTGCTATAACTCCTGCGAATCCAATCAGTAACACTACCGTATAGTCTGGTCTCTTCGTCTGATATGTCGCATATCTAGTCTAAGGGTGGTAAACGTCAGCCCCAGTAACCGATAAGTCGTGCCGATGTGAGGTCTATAATGTTTCGAGAAACTACTGATAACACTTACGAGTAAATCTCAGCAACCCTGGCCAGGGATTTCCTGTTATGGCTAATCGAGCACAGCGCAACATCAACCCCAATACCGGGAGAGACGAAACCCCTCCTATCGCTCATTGCCTCCATGTGATTCGGGATTGTACCCAAAAGCCACCGTTTTGCATGATCTCTTGACCGTGGTATGGTTGAAATCAAAGCACAGTGGGAATCACATAAGACTCTATGACGATCTCGGGTCTACAGACTAACCTGTACCAGTGTCACCAAAGAACTGCTATCCGACGATAGGTATAATACTATCTAGAAGTTCTCGGCGAGTCCGTCCAGTGTACCCAGTCTCCACTGAGCACCCGTATACCTTCTCTGATGTTAAACACCAATGGATATGGGATCATCCATCGCCCATCATATGGGTCAAGAAGCGCATACGCTGGTCTACTCTGGAGTACCGATGCCCTGTCTCGATACTCCCACGACTAGGAACATTTGAAGGATGTACTTATCGACTACCATGTCCCCACTAGTATGATCTCCATCATAGTCCTGTTAGTCAAGTACTAATCCTAACGGCTTTATCAACATGTGATTACAAAACAGTATTTGTTAACATGTCAAGATAAAGTGCAACCAGATAGCATACTAACATGTCGAGCAAGAAAGTCCTCCCTATATATGTCCAAGCATCCACTACAATATACATCGCATGTACAGTAATGGCCTCTAGGGCATACATATAACTAATAAGGGGAATATCCGGATTCCCATTCCACCCAATCGAAGAAAGTGCATGATGATGCATTTTCTTCGGGTGTCCTTATTACCGAGAACTATTTTTCAGTATCCTCTCCGTCCTAGGTATGTGATACCCAGTATCCTCTACGTCCTGGATATGTGATACCAGATCAAGATCCCGCATATGTAATATGTTACATGGGCTACAGATAGGTAGAGAACTGGGAATGGGTGATATATCTCTAAGTGTTAGAGAATTGTGCAATTGTTGCAGCCAAGTCTGTTGGCAGATATCACCTTTTATTACCAAATGGTAAATATTTTGATTCTGAACAAATGTTATTACATACCGAACCTGATATACAACATTACATCAGACTCTGTGATAGGAGGGGTTTCATCTCTTCCGGTATTTGGGGTTGATGTTGCGCAGTGCTTGATTGGCCATAACAGGAAATCCCTGGCCAGGGTTGCTGAGATTTACTAGTAATTGTTACCAGTAGTTTCTCGAACCGTTATGGACCTTGCATCATCATGACTTATTGGGCTAATTGGGTCTGACGTTAAACCACCCCCAAGTCTGTGATATGCGACATATCAGACGAAGAAACCGGACTGTACGGTAGTGTTACTGATTGGATTCGCAGGAGTTATAGCAGGCTTGCTTGTTGATCTTCTGATCGCTCAATACCTGGGTGGCCGTTACGTTTAACAGACCGCTTGCGGCTTCTGGGTGTTTCATATGATCATCACCTACTACCGGTGTATTGACGAGTCTTTAGAGTCCTACATAGAGGTTTCCTGGTTCATGCGAAACGGAGTAGGAGCACATATGTGATATGTACGGGACCGAGATTAATACGAGTATGCGATACCGTATTCTATTCTCGCGATATGTGATATCGGTCGGTTATATGTGATATAGCCGGGTTATCGGATCAAGTGTTGATTCGATGAAATAATATATATTATATGCTCACTTAAATATTTATTAATTCTAACTTATGATGCATTTAACATATATGTGATATATGCTTATTGTATTGTTTTCTTTTGTTACATAAATATTATATATGTGATATATAATATTGTGACATGCTAGGTTATACATGCAATATGGATGTATGAGAATTATACCATGCTATATATTATGTTTGAGTTTAAATTCTTAAGTAATTCAAAAAAGGAAGAAATGAGTCATTGTGAAGCTTCATGAAGCTTCATGATAAACTTTGACAAAGTCTTCTCTTTTTTGTTTTGCTTAAGATATTTCTAAACTCAACCATGACACATAGCCATGGTTAACTCTCTACAAGAGTTGGTGGATGACATACACTAACCAAGGGTTGTATTTCTAACCTCATCTATTTCATTATTCATCTTCTTCCTCATTTTGATTTTTGCTCTCTAGCTTTTGAGAAAAGAGAAGAAAATAGTGAAAAAATAAACAATAAAGTGAGCAAAATTCCTACTTCATCATCCTATACTATTAGCCATTTAGTTTAGGGTGTTTGCTTCACCAATCTACACAATTAGTGAAGAGATAGCATGAGCTAGTGTTTCCTCGGCGTAGATCATTTTCGGCCTCGAAGACTTCGAAGCAAGCTTGTTCGTTTCTTCGTAGGAGCCTCTCTAGAGTCCGGACGATCGTGATCGCAGCGAAGCGACTTCTACACGGAGCTATTGAAGTGAAGGACCGGTCTACAAAGGTTGTATTCCTTGTTCACTTAGATGTAAAGTGTTTACATATCATGTTTAACCCTAAGTCTCTAGTTAAGATCTTGGTTAGGGTTTGTTTAGCACCCCAAAAATTTCAAATTACCATGATTGATCCTTCCCAAAACCTTCACAAGGTGCTAAGCTAACCCAACAGTGGTATCAGAGCCAAGCTAGAGCATTAGGCGTCGTGTAGGCGAAGTTTAAAGTCCGATCGAACTCCGAAACCCCGAAAAATCCCACTTTCTGGAAATTTTTTCAAAAGTTGAAATTTTTCATAT
This sequence comes from Agapanthus africanus, assembly GCA_030015575.1. Lineage (NCBI taxonomy): Eukaryota > Viridiplantae > Streptophyta > Magnoliopsida > Asparagales > Amaryllidaceae > Agapanthus > Agapanthus africanus. The sequence goes on from JASDDO010000029.1 coordinate 297,201,369, forward strand.
TAAAAATGCTCAGAAAATCATGCAGAGAATTCTAGGGATTACTGTGAAGTACGAAACCATAACTCACTCAAGAGACCGCGGAACCGCGGCCAAACCATGCGTTTGGCGGTGGTTCCGCGGCCAACTTTGAGAGTTAGGGGCTAATACTTCAGGGTTTATTCCTTGGTACTTTTTCATGCTTCTGGGAATTTTTAATTCTACTCAAGTGTTGAGCTTTCTGGGAAATCTTGGAAACTCATTGATTCGATCGGAAAGTTTAACTTCGTTTATGTTTTTCCGGGTAATTTAGAACGTGTTGAAAGGTTCGAACGGATATCAATAACTAACTTTTTTCCCTGTCGGAAAACTTTCAAGTGTTGGATTTTTCCTGAGTTTAAAACTTTCAGAAAATCATGCAAGTAATATGTGGACCCTCTAGAAGAATATAACCTTAACTCGATTATGTGACCGTCAAAACTGCCACTGAACCATATGGTTTGTGGTAGTTTAGCATTGCTACATGTGAGGCATTGGTTTGACCCTTTGTTCAGTTGATTAAACTGCACATTTGTATTACATTTTTCCTACCATTTTCATATTAAAAAAAGGACTTTATTATAATATATCATACATATGAGGGTTTATGTGTAAAAACACTATTTTCCATGTGTTAATATATTTTAATTATCATTTGGTAGGAAAATATATGCAAATAAATTCATTGACCAAATCCTAGTAGAACTAAGTCTACTAAATATTATTTGACATTATTGTGCAGAATTTTCCAAGTTGTTATGCAGAATTTATCAAGCAAATCAAGTTGTTGAAGAAGACTTGACAAATTAAGAAGCAAAACTAGGAGACCAAGTCTGGAAGCAACCGAGAGAAGATTTCTGAATTCTGAAGGTGCCTAGGATTGCCAAATGTCCTAAAGATAGAGCCCCAGAAAAATGATGGAGGGATGAGATCAAATGGTTGCGGATCTGCGGCCATACCCCCTTTGGCCGCGGATCCAGGGCAATCTAGAGGGATCATTTGCTGAAAATTTGGGGCATGAATCTCTGACATATTTTACCAAGTTTTCAACCTAAAGATTCTGGCTTTGCACTATAAAAGGGCACCGAGAGCCTCTTGGAAAAGTTATCAAGCCGAAGAGATCACGAAGCTCCCGACGCTCACGCATCCAGGCTGATCATCGACTGTTCGACTACCTCCTTAGGAAAGATCGAGAAGCAACTAGTTTTGTAATTATTTTCTAAGGAATAAAGTGTAGATTGCTCAAGTTGATTAATAAAGGTAGTTATTTTATTTAATTCTTTTGCATTTTACATTATGTTTTCCCTCTCTATCTTTTCATCTTTTTCTCCCAACATGCGCGAGTAATTCTCCGCTTGTTAGGGTTCGTAGGATTAGGGTAGGCTAATGGACGATGAAAATAACTAAACCCTTTTTAAGTCCTATAAAGTTTAGGAACTTTATCAAAAGAATCATCAACATCCTAATCGGGCGCGCTAGCAATTCTTTGCTAGTTCCGACCGCGATTAGAGATTAGATTAATGATTGTTTTGGTAAAGGCTAGATATGAACGGAGTTCCGTGTCGAGATAAGGGTTAAGAGTGGGATTCCTTTTCCCTCCAAAAACCCTAATCTACATGCATCACCGTCGTTCTAGTTCTAAATCTATTAATGGATAAAAAGGGTAACTTTTAATTAATCGTCCATAACTACTAAATCCTAACGAACCCTACAAGCCCCCTTATTATATTAATTACATCTTTAAAATAATCTAGATCTATATTTTATATTCTTTTTTAACGTAGATCTAGAAACCATTCTATAAAATTCTTTACCCCTCCTCTCTTTCTCAACACATCTAAAGTAAAAGTAAAAGGTTCCACGTTTCCCAGAGGACGACCCGTAGTCATCTCGGTCTAGCTATACGCGACACCGTTATTGATTGCGGTTAAACTACAAAAAAAACACTTTCACGAATCAATCAAATGGCGCCGTTGCCGGGGATACGTGCGTAATTTTGATTTTTACTATTTGTGTTGAATTCTTAGACGAGCCATATCATTATTAAAACAAAACTGCAAATTGCATATTTAACGATTTGTGCGTGAATTTTTGCAAAGAGATCTGGAGTCACAGAATTAAGGCGAACAGGAAACAGAGACATTTTTAGAGATCCAGAGGAGCACAGAAGGCTATACAAAAAATTTCATCAACTGTTCCTTCTGCCACGCAGCGGAACCGCGGCAAAAGCACCCCTTCTGCGGCGGAATAGCGGCAATTTGGAGGAATTAGGGAATCAATCTTCTCTGGTATCTTTCTCAACTCCTTCTCTCTCTCCTCAAATCCAATAAAATCTATTTTCTGCAGGATTCTTTGTAAAATTGCGCCGCTCAAAAATCTTTTTGCAAAAGTTTTGTGATTGGTTTTATTTTGCATATTTAATACGGACTTTAAGGGGCAAAGACCAAATCAAGATTAGGTGGGGATTTCATCACCCTTCCTAAGCCCCACAAATCACAAACTGAGCATATAGATCAACCCTTCATTAATTTAAAAAATATCTAGACCAGACTCTAAGGACTGTCGCGCTCAATAAGGACAAAGGAAGGTCGTGGGTAATCTATCATTTATCCGCATTACTTTTGTAGTGCCTAGGCAAGTGTGACAAAGGCTAGTGGTTTTTAATTAGGCCCACGACGTGGTTCCTTCCCACTTACCTGGCACTTACCTGGCTACAAGGGTAGTACGGAGGCGGTAGAGGATTGATCCTGTGGCTTGTCCTTTGGAAGTCTAGGAGCGGTCTAGAGACTGGACCTAGGTGACCTTAGTTCTAGGGTTGCTTGTGCATCTTAGGGTGATTTGTCTTGAGTCCCACTTTTTCAAAACAAGCCAATTTTAAATCACACACACGCTGCCACTTGCACTAAACCCGCTTAGTGCATGCTCGGCTGGACACGGGATCCTAGTGCCCGTCTTGTCCGCGTTCCTTCTATCGACGCCGAAGTCGGTACTTCTTCATCTTCTTTTCCCCCACCACACACCACGACCGAGATGGACGGCACTCCATCAGAATATAACACCACGCTGCCACCGCCCGTAGGTGCGCAGAATCCACCGCGCATCTCTCTCCAAGAGAGATGCTATCCTATCCGTGGTCCCCTTCCTACCTGTCTATCTCTTCCACCACCTAAGGGATAATTTCGAAATTAAACCCCACTACATCAATCTGCTGCCCAAATTTCATGGGCTTGAGTCGGAAGACGCGTACGTTTTCATCACCAAATTCGAAAACGTATGCGCAATGATGGGTACTTCACAATTGACTTTAGATGCTATGCGCCTACGTCTTCTCCCATTCACACTGTGCGACTTGGCAGAAAAATGGCTTTATAATACTGCCGCACACTCTATCACTAATTGGGATGAATTTGTCATAGCATTTCTTAAGAAGTTTTACCCAAACCAAAAGACTGCCCATATTAGGAGCGAGATCAACCAGTTCACCCAGCTTCCCAATGAACCATTTTGGAAGTGCTTTGAACGTTTCAAAGATCTGCTTGTCCAATGCCCCCATCACGGAATACAAAGATGGGATTTATGTCGGATTATATATGAGGGCATTAATCCAGCGACAAAGCAGATGCTTGAAACAATGTGTCAATGCAATTTCATGTCTAAAGATGACGGTGAAGCGTGGAAATATCTGGAAGACCTTGCTGAACACACGTTGCAGTGGGAAAGCGTAAGACCACCTTCAACTAAGGGAGGTATTCACCAGCTCGATGTTTCTATCGCAGTAAAAGCCGAAATGGCAGCGATTCAGAAGAAACTCGATGCTATTGAAAACAAGTTCTCATCATTCTCCCTAAATCAGGTCACGCTTCCTAAGACCATCTGTGGTTGCTGTTCGGATCCTTCACACTTAACGGAAGAATGTCCTATGAATGCATCGTTTCAGGCTAATGCTGCTTTTCAGCAGCGACCTAGAAACGACCTTTATTCTTCCACATACAATCAAGGATGGAGGAATCATCCTAACTTTGCTTGGAATCAAAACCAACAAAGCAATTATCAAAGACCTCCTCCACAGCAACCACAACCACAGAATCAGCCCCCCTTTCAGTCACAGAATTTCCAAAATCCGACCAACATTTCTACACCACAAGTGGCCGGTACTGACAACTCACTTGCACAAACCTTGGATATGTTCATGAAACAATCCATGCAAAATTCGGCTGAGATGAGGTCTTCTATTGATACCTTAACGAAAAACTCCGCCTCCCATAGTGAGAGTATTAAATCAATAGAAAACCAAATCGCACAGTTAAACACCGCAATGAGTGCGAGAGAGAAAGGGAAACTCCCATCTCAACCCATACCTAATCCTGGCCACTCACAAAGTTATAATCTGAGTGCTCTTACCACGTTGAGATCGGGAAAAGTGCTGAATAACCGAGTGGGTGAGCAGTGTGATGATAGTGACACCAATGATACCCCTTCTTCTTCTTCTTCCCCTAATTCGTCTAGTCTCCCACCTTCACCCGAACCTATTCTCCGTTTTCCCCAAGGCTCGAACCCTTCGCCCATTTCACCAAATCTATCTAAGTCGATTCCCACTCCAGTTTTGGGATCGAATTCGTCCCCACAATCCTCTCCAATGTTGGACCAAACCCTTATTGATAAAGCACCTTACCCAAACAGGTTAAGGGGCAACAGACCAAGTCCACAAATGGAGAAGATTGTGGAAATTTTTAAGCAAGTTAACATAAACATTCCTCTCCTAGATGCTATTCAACAAGTTCCGTCATATGCAAAAATCTTAAAGGACTTGTGCACTAGGAAGAGAAAAGTTCAAGTACCTAAAAAAGTTTTCCTTGCGAGTAATGTGAGCACAGCTTTTACACAACAACTACCCAAGAAACGAAAGGACCCCGGAAGTCCTACAATTTCAATTTCTATTGGGGGTAAAAATATCAATCGTGCTCTACTCGATCTAGGTGCTAGTGTTAACTTGCTTCCGTATTCGGTTTATGAGCAATTAGGAATCGGAGAGTTAAAACTTGCGCATTGCACTCTTCAAATGGCCGATCGATCTATCACCCAACCAAGGGGTGAGCTAGAGGATGTGTTAATCAAAGTCGGGGAATTCATATTCCCCGTGGACTTTATTGTTTTAGATACACAACCTGTAGTAAACCCATGCAATCAAATCCCGGTGATACTCGGTCGACCCTTTTTGGCTACTTCCAACGCAGTAATCAATTGTAGAAACAGCTCTATGACCCTATCCTTTGGAAAGAAGTCAATTGAGCTTAACATTTACAAGTTGGGAAGTGAACTCACTGAACCCTATGCTCATGTGTGTTCTGTCGAATTAATGGATGTTGACAGCAGCGAATTTGATCAACCTCATGATACAGACTCTTTTCACCCAACCATTTACTCTTCCACCGAGTTGTCCGGGTCAACATCTAATGAGGAACCTCATATTGAGTCTGACGATCACCCCATTTTTTCTGATGACATTATTTTTCGGGGTATCGATGAAAGCTTTGAGGAAATTTTCGTTGATGAACTCGCATTTTTACAAGACACGGGTGTTGAGATGAATCAACTCCAAGATAAAAAAATTGGAACTCCACCCCCTCTTTTGGACAATCATGATAATGCGAGTAATCCATCATCACTATCACTGTGTCGTCTCTCCAAATTGAGACGCAATCCTTTTCCATTATACCTCTTGTCACCTCCCCACTTCCTCTTGTCGAAAGGTGACATATTCTTCCACCAACCTTGGTACTTCATTGATAAAATTTTTGAATGGTTGGTGTTGACCTTCGGTCTTTGCAAAGCTTGGCATTGACCAATAACCTTGACCCCCTCATATTATTTTTAAAAGATTAAAATTGTTTAACTCGCGTTTGGGGGAGGGGTGGTATATTTTGGCTCTTGAAAGAAAATGATTTTTACAAAATTGTGAGCCTAAAATAAGTTTGGGGGAGGATTTTCACTTTCATATATTCTTGCCCCCATTAATAATTTCCTTCCAAGTTTACAGGTTTTTGAGCTTAACGGATGACATCAATGAGGACACTGCTGTAAACAGGTTTGGGGGAGGTTTGTGCTTATTTACATATCAATTTGCATCATATTTTGCATAAGCACAACTTTTTCAAAAATTAAAAAAAAATTTATAACAAAAGAGTAGAAAGTGAAAAGTTACATCCAAAAGATAGGAATAGTTTAAGAAAACCAAGAAAATTAGAAGTTTCTTAAACGAACTGGTAATAAGTAGTTATGAGCCGTTGTCCCAAGGGTTAGTAAGATGAAGGAAGTTACTAATCTGAGGATAAAAATAAGTCTGAAAAATAGTTTCTATTCTGGAAGCCAAACATTTGAATGTTGATACCCTACAATATGCACTTACACACGTCTTGAAACTCGGGATAGTAGAGGATACCTTGAAATGCTCTTGTCTAAAAGCCAAAGTATGAAGGAAATGAAAAATAAAAAATGAAGAAAATATAAAAATGCTGAAAAGAAAAAAATGAACACTGGTTTTGTTATCACCAAGGCAGCAATAAAAAAATATAGCGAGGGTGCCTCTTCACCTAGTGCCCTAAGGCCAACTGGTATGGGAGTCACTGCTAAGCCTTAGGTGGTGCAAGACGAGGAAAATATTATCACCTAATCTGCAAGCACATGAGTAATCGGTCTGTTAGTACCTCAAGAAGTATTAACGGTCGCATGAAAATGTGTGAGCAAATCTTAATATTCATCAAATTAAAAAGTACTAAGGTAGATGGACAAGAGTATGATAGCTTGAATTGAATTCTCCGAGTGTAGGGATGTTCTTTACACACACGTGGGGTTATATGATCAATGTTTGGATGAAAGGTAGGAATGAAGAATAAAGACGATGTTTTATTGAGTGATGATGTGATTTCTAACATTTTTTCATGACTATTAAGATAGGGCTCATGACAACTGAAAAGCTAGTATAGTTGGAAACTCTTATTTTCGAAGCCTTTCTTTTATGGTTCTTATCTTTATATGTAAATTTCACCATCTCTCTTTTGTTATAGGATTTTGTGGGTGTAATCCGCTGAAAACCCTCAGGAGACAACACTCCTCCTACTAGGGACACCTAGAGGTTTAACGGCTTGTTGCACGTGCTCAGTGCAACCGTGTCTGCCTACGAAAGTGTGCTTAGTTTTCTCCTTTCTTTTTCTCCTCTTGAATAAACTAGTTTGCTCGGGATGATCAAAAATAAGTTTGGGGGTATTTGTTCAGTTGATTAAACTGCACATTTGTATTACATTTTTCCTACCATTTTCATATTAAAAAAAGGACTTTATTATAATATATCATACATATGAGGGTTTATGTGTAAAAACACTATTTTCCATGTGTTAATATATTTTAATTATCATTTGGTAGGAAAATGTATGCAAATAAATTCATTGACCAAATCCTAGTAGAACTAAGTCTACTAAATATTATTTGAGATTATTGTGCAGAATTTTCCAAGTTGTTATGCAGAATTTATCAAGCAAATCAAGTTGTTGAAGAAGACTTGCCAAATTAAGAAGCAAAACTTGGAGACCAAGTCTGGAAGCAACCGAGAGAAGATTTCTGAATTCTGAAGGTGCCTAGGATTGCCAAATGTCCTAAAGATAGAGCCCCAGAAAAATGATGGAGGGATGAGATCAAATGGTCGCGGATCCGCGGCCATACCCCCCCTTTGGCCGCGGATCCGCGGCAATCTAAAGGGATCATTTGCTGAAAATTTGGGGCATGAATCTCTGACATATTTTACCAAGTTTTCAACCTAAAGATTCTGGATTTGCACTATAAAAGGGCACCGAGAGCCTCTTGGAAAAGTTATCAAGCCGAAGAGATCACGAAGCTCCCGACGCTCACGCATCCAGGCTGATCATCGACTGTTCGACTACCTCCTTAGGAAAGATCGAGAAGAAACTAGTTTTGTAATTATTTTCTAAGGAATAAAGTGTAGATTGTTCAAGTTGATTAATAAAGGTAGTTATTTTATTTAATTCTTTTGCATTTTACATTATGTTTTCCCTCTCTATCTTTTCATCTTTTTCTCCCAACATGCGCGAGTAATTCTCCGCTTGTTAGGGTTAGTAGGATTAGGGTAGGCTAATGGACGATGAAAATAACTAAACTCTTTTTAAGTCCTATAAAGTTTAGGAAGTTTATCAAAAGAATCATCAACATCCTAATCGGGCGCGCTAGCAATTCTTTGTTAGTTCCGACCGCGATTAGAGATTAGATTAATGATTGTTTTGGTAAAGGCTAGATATGAACGGAGTTCCGTGTCGAGATAAGGGTTAAGAGTGGGATTCCTTTTCCCTCCAAAAACCCTAATCTACACGCATCACCGTCGTTCTAGTTCTAAATCTATTAATGGATAAAAAGGGAAACTTTTAATTAATCGTCCATAACTACTAAATCCTAACGAACCCTACAAGCCCCCTTATTATATTAATTACATCTTTAAAATAATCTAGATCTATATTTTATATTATTTTTTAACGTAGATCTAGAAACCATTCTATAAAATTCTTTATCCATCCTCTCTTTCTCAACACATCTAAAGTAAAAGTAAAAGGTTCCACGTTTCCCAGAGGACGACCCGTACTCATCTCGGTCTAGCTATACGCGACACCGTTATTGATTGCGGTTAAACTACAAACAAACACACTTTTTCGAATCAATCACCCTTCTACGGCTGGTTCATAGCGGTTGTGACATATTCTGGGACTTTTTGAACTCCGCTTAAGTGTTGAGCTATTTGGGAAATCTTGGATGGTTGTTTATTCGATCGGAAAGTTTAACATTGTCTATTTATTTAGAATGTGATACAATATGTGGAATTCATATCGTTAGGCATGAAATGCGAAGTATGTGATATTTCGGATTTAAGATGTCTAAAGTGATTGTGGATTCCAAATGTTGTAGTTTTTCACTTTCTTTACTGTGACCGTAAGTGTATGTGGTGTATCGCCGGTTTCGGTGCTATATGTCAACGACAACTGGGATACGCATATTTACTTACGTTGATGATATGTGATGTTTTGTGTTGCTGTGATATGTTATATTGGATCGTCATGTTTTGAATAGCCGGGGGTTTTATGTAAGATGGGAGTTTTTCATTTTCATTCATGTAAAAGCTTGTATGTAATATTCTTTTATTGGGGCACTTCCGGGTTGAGGATGATGTCACCATTGTATATTATTTACTTTTCCGCATTAGGATAGACCCAAGGCGGGGAGCACAAGTAACCTGGTTCTAGGGTACAGTAGGAGACCATCTCAAGGAGTTAAGACCGGGTCTCCTAACTCTAGAATTGGTAGGAATTGGTAGGATTGCTTGCCGCTCTCGTAGGGGTCTAGGGATATGGGTTTGGCTATTCATCACGACCGTGGAATCCGTGTTTTATACTGGCTTAACTTAAAACACGGAATTCCTAGTATATCCAATATTTCATATGTGATTCTTCTGCTGCAATGTTCTGTGATGAGATCTATTATTGCCTGAGACGAATGGTTATACTATATATATGAGATATAATTAATATTGTTGCTTTCGTTTCTTCTATGATACTTGGGAAGCATAAATAAATGGGACTTCATTAATGAGATTAATGAAGGAAAAAGAAACCTAAAGATGTTGTAGAAACTTGTTTAAAAACTGGTAGCTCTAGTTCTTGCTTTGCATAGCGGTATTCCTTGTAGAATATCCAGCACCTTATTCGATAAGGAAAAATGCGAGATCCCTTCACCGGGAGTGACCTCTTTAGCGAAACTAGCAGATGTTACAAACTCACGATTTTGTTTTTGATTGCTTCTATAGTTCTTGCTTTGCACAGCGGTATTTACGAAATATCCTGCACCTTATTCGATGAGGAAAGAGCCGGGATCCCTTCACCGGGAGTGACCTCTTTAGCGAAACTAGAAAAGCCTCAAAAACATTCCTTTTCAAAATCACTTAATTCTACAACGATATCAAATTCATTACGCTCATGGTTTTCTTAAAAACCTGCGTAGCCCTCCATCATTTTAGGAAATAGAGTACTTTGTATTCGTGCTGCGTATGTCGACCATAGCCGAGGCGTAGTGTACGGTAGCTAAGTGATGTTTTTCCTATACAGCATATGATGCGATTAGTTAGGACAGTCACATGATTATGTCGACTATAGCTGAGGTTCATGTGGGTGGGTCTAATTAACCACGAAATGACGGATAGAACTTGACTAGTGCTTATGATATGTTGACCATAGCCAAGGTCATAGGTACTAGGGGTAAAAAGTATTATCGGGAATTTCAAGTGTTGAAATTTGCAATGAGATTTCATACCTTCTATGAGATAATTGGATCCCGATACCCACTGCGAGTAAGAGTTACTCCTGGGAGAGTTTTACACATTACAATTAGCCGATCAAGTAGGTGTCTAGAAAGGTGTTAAACGGGGTTACGCCCCTTGGAAAAATGAGATTTATTTTAATTAGGTCCGTGCGAAACCATGGGGAACCTCCCTCAAAGTACCGACACTGGCCTGGCCAAAAGATTGACGAACTTGTAGGGTGTAATTAATCCCGGCTAGTCTTACCTTTTAGGGTTTGAAGGAAGATTTGACTAAAACAGTGGGAGCCATCCTGATTAGATAAATTGATAACCAATCTAATCTTGCTAAAAGCGCAGGCAGAGTGTTTTCTTCTCTCTCTCTCCTGGTTGCGACAATGTCACGCCTTAATCAAGATAATAATATGGATGCATTGACCGAACCTACATATTATACTGTGCTAGGGAACGTTGGTTCCGCTCTATCTTATGACTGTTATAAGTCCGAGCAGGAAATAGGGGAATATCCGGATTCCCATGCCACCAATTCGAAGAAAGTGCATGTTGATGCATATTCTTTGGGTGTCCTTATTACCGAGAACTGTTTTTTAGTATCCTCTACGTCCTGGGTATGTGATACCAGATCAGGATCCCGCATATGTAATATATTACATTGGCAACAGAAAGGTAGAGAACTGAGAATGGGTGATATGTCTCTAAGTGTTAGTGAATGGTGCAATTGTTGCAACCAAATCAGTTGGCAGATATTACCTTGTATTAATACATTGATTTTGAACAAATGTTATTACATACCGAACCTGATATACAACATTACATCATGTTCTTTACTGAGTTAAAGAAGTATATAATTCTGTATTGGAGGATAATGTTGTGAACATTTTCCTAAATCAAGAGTTGATTCGATCAGGCACGTTATATAATAGCATATATGTTCTAAATCAAACCACGGTTCAAAGTATATAGAACACAGACAAGAGGAGCAGTTCAGCAATGAACGAATCCTTCTTGAGGCATTGTAGACTAGGTCATATCAATGCGACACGACCAGCTAAGTTACATAAGGATGAATATGAGAATCTATTCGAATTTTCATCTTATGCTACTTGCTAGTCTTGTCTCAAAGATAAAAATGACCAATACTCCATTTACTGGAAATAGAGAAAGAGTTACTGAACTCTTGGGATAGATACATGATGATGTATATGGTCCCATGTCTACAAATGCCAAGGTTAGTTCTTTTGAGAACCAAATGGGTAAAAGTATTAGAGTCCTACGATATGATCGAGGTGGCGAATATTAGTGTATGGAGTTCCTGTAGTTTCTAAAAAGAGACCGTGATTCTCTCTCTCAGCTTACTCCTTCGTATACACCACAGCACAACGGTGTATCGGGGTGGAGGTATCGCACCCTATAAGATATGGTGCGCTCTATGATGAGTACTGCTGAATTACCTGTCTTCTTTTGGGTGTTTTGCACTTGAGAAGCTGCATACCTATTGAATGGGGTTCCATCCAAATCAGGGCCGACCACCACATATGAGATATGGTATGGGAAGAGACCATGTCTTAAACGAGTTAAGATATGGGGTTGTCCGGCCTATGTTGAAAAGCAAATTACGGACAAGCTCGAGGCAAGGTCAGTTGTGAGAGTTTGTCAGGTTATCCCAAACATTAGTAAAGGAATGTCTTCTACCTAACTGAAGAGCAAAAGGTGTTTTGTTTCTCAGCATGCCATCTTTTGAGAAAAGGCATTTCTTGTGAAGAAATTTGTGGACATGAGGTAGAACTGGAAGAAATTCCAGCTAGACAAACTAACAGCTGAGGATTTGGTGAAATCAAAAGATTCAATAGTCTCCAACGAGCCTCAGCCTCTCCGGATCTGGTAGGGTTCCTCATCCACTTGAAAGATACTACGGTCTTCTCGTGACAGTGGGAGTGAGGACTGCATTATGAGATGATGGCCCAACCGGGTTCAGGAAGTTGGAACGTCTGTTTTGATATGATAGTCAAAAAGTTTGACTTCATCAAAATGGTAGATGAACCTTGTATATACAAGATGGTTGTGAAGAGTAAGGTTGTCTTCCACGTATTGTACGTAGATCACATACTCCTGATAGGAAATGGTTTCCTATGCTACACTCGGCCAAGCTCCTTTTATCACGGAGATTCTCAATATAAAATCTGGATGATACCTACTACATCTTGTGGATTATGATCTATGGTGATAGATCTAAATGGATGTTGGGAGTGTCCCAAAAGTCCAGGTACATAAACACCATACTAAAAGAGTTTAGTATGGACGATTCTAAGCGTGGTGGTTCGCCCACTTACTCTTGGATCACTCTCTCCAAAAAGATGTCTCCCGAGACTGGTTTGAAGAGAGCTCACGTACAAGTGATATCGTATGCTTCGGCAGTAGGCTCTATGCAATGTTATGTACCAGACTATACGTAGATGACACACTAGATGTAGTGAGATGGTATCAATCGATCCTGGGGAGAATCACTGGAAAGGTTCTAGGGTGATAAAGACGACTGAATGTCAGTCGCAGGCATTGTCTTTACCCTCAGTGGAGGGACGGTATGTTGGAAGAGATCTAAGATAGATACCGTGGAAGACTAGACGATAAAGCCTGAATACATTGCTACCAATGATACTACCAAAGTGGTTGTCTGGACATTTCTTGTTCATAAGATGAACAAGGTTCCTACCATTGAGCGTCCAATAACTGTTATTGTGACAACAATGGAGTTGTGGTTTAGGCCAAGGAACGCAGGTCCCATCAGCGTTCCAGACATATTCTGAGGCAAGTATCACCTGATCAGGGAGATGGTTGATCTCCAAGGGATCAAGGTTAGGAGAGTAGACCAGAAGGTAGACACAGCGGATCCACTCACAAAGGCCTTACCCCTAGAGAGAATTCTCTATAATGGTTGAGTATGGGATACTACAACCTCTGCTATATTGTTGGGTATTGGATACTACAACAAATGGCCTTAGTGCAAGTGGGAGATTGTTAGTTATATGTATGCCCTAGAGGCCATTACTGTACATGCGATGTATATTGTAGTGGATGCTTAGACATATATAGGAAGGACTTTCTTGCTAAACATGATAGTATGCTATCTGGTTGCACTTTATCTTAACATGTAAACAAATACTGTTTTGTGATCACATGTTGATAAAGCCCTTAGGATGAGTACTTTACTGCCATGACTATGATGTAGATCATACTAGTGGGGACTGGGTAGTCGATAAGTACATCCTTCAAATGTTCTTAGCCGTGGGAGTATCGAGACAGGGCATCGGTACTCCAGAGTAGACTAGCATATGCGCTTCTTGACCCATATGATGGGCGATGGATGATCCCATATCCATTGGTGTTTGACATCAGAGAAGGTATACGGGTGCTCAGTGGAGACTGGGTACACAGGACGGACTCGCCGAGAACTCCTAGATGGTATTATACCTATCGTCGGATAGCAGTTCTCTGGTGACACTGGTACAGGTTAGTCTGTAGACCCGAGATCGTCATAGACTCTTGTGTGATTCCCACTGTGCTTTGATTTCCACCATACCACGGTCAAGAGATCATGCAAAACGGTGGCTTTTGGATACAGTCCCGAATCACATGGAGGCAATGAGCGATAGGAGGGGTTTCGTCTCTCTCGGTATTTGGGGTTGATGTTGTGTAGTGCTCTATTGGCCATAACAGGAAATCCCTGGCCAGAGTTGCTGAGATTTACTAGTAAGTGTTACCAGTAGTTTCTCGAACCGTTATGGACCTTGCATCAGCATGACTTATCGGGCTATTGGGGTCTGACGTTAAACTACCCCCAAGGCTGTGATATGCGACATATCAGACGAAGAGACCGGACTGTACGGTAGTATTACTGATTGGATTCGCAGGAGTTATAGCAGGCTTGCTTGTTGATCTTCTGATCGCTCAATACCTGGGTGGCCGTTACGTTTAACAGACCGCTTGTGGCTTCTGGGTGTTTAATATGATCATCACCAACTACCGGCGTATTGATGAGTCTTTAGAGTCCTACATAGAGGTTTCCTGGTTCATGCGAAACGGAGTAGGAGCACATATGTGATATGTGCGGGACCGAGATTAATACGAGTATGCGATACCGTATTCTATTCTCGCGATATATGATATCGGTCAGTTATATGTGATATAGCCGGGTTATCGGATCAAGTGTTGATTCGATGAAATAATATATATTATATGCTCACTTAAATATTTATTAATTCTCACTTATGATGCATTTAACATATATGTGATATATGCTTATTGTATTGTTTTCTTTTGTTACATAAATATTATATATGTGATATATAATATTGTGGCATCCTAGGTTATACATGCAACATGGATGTACGAGAATTATACCATGTTATATATTATGTTTGAGTTTAAATTCTTAAGTAATTCAAAAAAGGAAGAAATGAGTCATTGTGAAGCTTCATGAAGCTTCATGATAAACTTTGACAAAGTCTTCTCGTTTTGTTTTGCTTAAGATATTTCTAAACTCAACCATGACACATAGCCATGGTTAACTCTCTACAAGAGTTAGTGGATGACATACACTAACCAAGGGTTGCATTGCTAACCTCATCTCTTTCATTATTCATCTTCTTTCTCATTTTGATTTTTGCTCTCTAGCTTTTGAGAAAAGAGAAGAAAATAGTGAAAAAATAAACAATAAAGTGAGCAAAATTCCTACTTCAGCATCCTATTCTATTAGCCATTTAGTTTAGGGTGTTTGCTTCACTAATCTACACAATTAGTGAAGAGATAGCATGAGCTAGTATCTCCTCGACGTAGTTCATCTTCGGCCTCGAAGACTTCGAAGCAAGCTTGTTCGTTTCTTCATGGGAGCCTCTCTAGAGTCCGGAAGATCGTGATCGCAGCGAAGGGACTTCTACACGGAGCTATTGAAGTGAAGGACCGGTCTACAAAGGTTGTATTCCTTGTTCACTTAGATGTAAAGTGTTTACATATCATGTTTAACCCTAAGTCTCTAGTTAATATCTTTGTTAGGGTTTGTTTAGCACCCCAAAGATTTCAAAGTAGCATGATTGATTCTTGCCAAAACCTTCACAAGGTTCTAAGCTAACCCAACACCCTTATTTCCTGCTCGGACTTATAACAGTTATAAGATAAAGCGGAACCAACATTCCCTAGCTTAGTATAATAAGCTGGTTCGGTCAATGCATCCATATTATTATCTTGATTAAGGCGTGACATGGTCGCTACCAGGAGAGAGCGAAAAGAAAATACTCTACGTGCACTCTTGCAAGATTAGATTGGTTATCAGAATATCTAATCAGGATGGCTCCCACTGTTTTAGTCAAATCTTCCTTCAAACCATAAAAGGTAAGACTAGCCGGGATTAATTACACCCTACAAGTTCGCCAATTTTTCGGCCAGGACAGTGTCGGTACTTTGAGGAAGGTTCCCCGTGCTTTCGCACGGACCTAATTAAAATAAACCTTGTTTTCCCAGGGGCGTAACCCCGTTAACACCTTTCCAGATACCTACTTGATCGGCTAATTGTAATGTGTAAAACTCTCCCAGGAGTAACTCTTACTCACAGTGGATATCGGGATTCAACTATCTCATAGAAGATATGCAATCTCATTGCAAATTTCAATACTTGAAATTCCTGATAATATTCTGCCCTAGCGTCCTATGACCTTGACAAAAGCCAACAAACCATAGTCCACTAGTCAAGTTCAACCCGTACATTTCATGATTGAATCAAACCCACCCGCACGATCCTTGACGAAAGCCAACAATGTCGTACGACTAGCCTAATCCAATCACATCATATGCTTATGCAGATAAGCATAAATAGCTACCGCACACTACGCCTTTACGATAGCCAACAAACGTAGCATGAATACTATGAAGTACTTATCTGAAATGAAGGAGGGCTACGACAGGTTTTTAAGAAAACCCTTTGCGTAATGAACTTGATCTCGTTGTAGAATCGAGTGATTTTGAGAAAGGAGTGTTTTTGAGGCTTTTACTAGTTTTGCTAAAGAGGTTACTCCCGATGAAGGGATCTCGGCTCTTTCCTTATCGAATAAGGTGCAGGATATTTCATAAATACCACTATGCAAAACAAAAACTATAGAAGCAATCAAAAGAAAAACCGAGTGGGTTGAAGCATCTGCTAGTTTCGCTAAAGAGCTCACTCCCGGTGAAGGGATCTCGGCTCTTTCCTTATCGAATAAGGTGTTGGATATTCTGTAGGGTTCCTAGGCACACCCATGAGGTTCTACAAGTGATCAACCATGCCAAAATCAAATTTTCCATGTGCCAAAGAACCCTAATGCTAGATCGTTAACTAGAGGTAAGGCGAAACATAGCAAGTTAACTACTTTAACTACAAGTGAAAGGGATTACAACCTTTGTAGATCCGGTCATCCACTTCTTTAGCTCTGTGATGACGTCCCTCCGCTGTGATCATCGGGATCCCGAACTCTAGCGCTGGTTTCATCGGAGAAATTAGCGGGCTAGGTCGTTGACTTCGGTGCCGAAGATGATCTACGTCGAGGCGACTCTAACTCAAGCTCCATCTTCACTAGGTCATGAAACTTGTGAAGAAAACACCCCATACAACATGGCAAGTGGTAGAGGATGAATAAATAGGAAGTGGGTTCATTTTCGATTTGTATTTCTCACTCTAAATCTCATGGCACCATTAGAGGTAGCAAGCTTTCTTCTTCTTGAAGAAGAAGAAGAAGAAAGAAAAATGATAAGAATCATGAATAAAGAATGAAACTTATCCTTTTAATTATGGTACCATGGTTGAGTTAAGCCCTCATGCTTAACTTGTGTAGAGAATTAACCAAAGTATTGGGTTAAGGGTTGGGTTAACTAGCATCCTAAGGAAATGACAAAAGAAATTGACTTTCTCAAAGTTTCTTCAAGCTTCATGACTCTTGATAACTTTGACCAAAGTCTTATTTCTTTTGTTATTTGTTAGGAAATTAGTAAACCCTAATTTAACCTCAATTTGGTTTAAGTCTCATACACACAACTTGTATGTATCATCAAGCATGACACAAACATGTACACTTGCATATATCACATATAAACAATGTGCACATTCAAGTGAGAAAATCAATCTTAAGTGAACAATACTAGTCAATGTAAAGTAATATATCTGATATATAATTATACATTAAATCATTAAATCAACACTTGATTTAATGATCCGGTCATACTGCATATAACCGACTAATATCAAGTGTATCAATATATCGAATCAACATTTGATTCGGTAACCCGGCTATATCTTATATAACCGTCCGATGATACAAATCGCGAGAATAGAAATCAGTATCACATACTGGTATTATTCTCGGTCCCGCACATATCTCATATGCGCTCCTATTTCGTTTCGCTTGAGCCAGGAAACTTCCGTGTAGGACTCTAAAGACTCGTCAATACGCCGGCAGCAGGTGATGATCATATCAAACACCCACAAGCCGCAAGCGGTCTGCTAAACGTAACGGCCACCCGGGTATTGAGCGATCATAAGATCAACGAGCAAGCCCGCTCACACTCCTGTGAATCTAACCAATAACACTTACCGTACAGTCCGGTCTGATCGTCTGATATGTCGCATATCTTGCCTAGGGGTGGTAAACGTCAGACCCCAGTAGCTCGATTAGTCGTGTCGATATGCGGTCTATAACAGTTCGAGATACTACTGATAACACTTACCAGTAAATCTCAGCAACCCTGGCCAGGGATTTCCGGTTATAGCCAATCGAACACAGCGCAGCATCAACTCCCTATACCGGGAGAGACGAATCCCCTCCTATCGCTCATTGCCTCCATGTGAATCGGGACTGTACCCAAAAACCACCGTTTTGCATGCCCTCTTGGACGTGGTAAGGTGGAAATCAAAGCACAGTGGGAATCACACAAGCCTCTATGACGATCTCGGGTCTACAGACTAACCTGTACCAGTGTCACCAGAGAACTGCCATCTGACGTAAGGTATAATACCATCTGGGAGTTCTCGGCGAGTCCGTCCAGTGTACCCAGTCTCCACTGAGCACCCGTATATCATCTCTAATGTCAAACACCAATGGATATGGGATCATCCATCGCCCATCTGTATGGGTCAAGAAGGTATACGCTAGTCTACTCTGGTATATCGATGCCCCGTCTCGATACACCCACGACTAGGGACCTTGAAGGATGTACTTATGGACTACTATGTCCCCACTAGTATGATCCGCATCATAGTCCAGGTAGTCAAGTACACATCCTGAGGGCTTTACCAACATGTAACAGAGAGACAATCAGTGTACACGTTAAGGTAAAGAGCAACCAGATAGCATACTATCATGTCGAGCGAGAAAGTCCTCCCTATATATGTCCAAGCATCCACTACAATATACATCCTATGTATAGTAATGGCCTCTAGGGCATACATATAACTAACATATTCTACAAGGAATACCGCTATGCAAAGCAAGAACTAGAGCTACCATTTTTCTAAAACAAGTTTCTACAACATCTTTAGGTTTTAATCTCATTAATGAAGTCCCATTATATATGCTTCACAAGCATCACATAAGAAACGAAAGCAGCAATATTTATTATATCTCATATATATAATATAGGCATTCGTCTCAGAACATATCAAATGACCACATCACAGAATATCAGCAGCAGAAGAATCATATATGAAATATTGGATATACTAGGATTTCCGTGTTTTATTTAAGCCAGTAAAAACGCGGATTCCACGGTCGTGATGAATAGCCAAACCCACATCCTTAGACCCCTACGAGAGCGACAAGCAACCCTACCAATTCTAGAGTTAGGAGACCCGGACTCGACTCCTCGAGTTGGTCTCCTACTGGACCCTAGAACCCGGTTGTTTGTGCTCCCCGCCTTGGGTCTATCCTAATGCGGAAAAGTAAAAAATATACAATGGTGACATTATCCTCAACCCGGAAGTGCCCCAATAAAAGAATGTTACATACAAGCTTTTACATGAATGAAAATAAAAAAAAACTCTTATCTCACATGAAAAAACCCGGCTATTCAAAACGCGACGATCCAATATAGCATATCACAGCAACACATAACATCACATGTCATCAATGTAAGTAAATATGCGTATCCCAATTGTCGTTGACATATAGCACTGAAACCGGCAATACACCACATATTATACTTACGGTCGCAGAAAAGAAAGTGAAAAACTACAACAGTTGGAATCCGCAACCATCTTAGAAATCATAAACCCAATATATCACATACATTGGATTTCATGCCTAACCAAATGAATTCCTTAGACATCTCATGCCTAACAATTATAAACCCCGTATTTTAGTCTCGATATTGAAAAAACTTTCCAATAACCGGTCGGGTAATTCAACAAGATTCCCGATAACCTGATCAAATGCTCGTCAGAAACTTTAATAGATGGCCGCACCCCCCGATGCCGTCGAAGAAGTTCACCAAGGAGGAACACCGTGGCCGCGAGCACCCGAACGGATGCTTTTGGCTATGGGGTTCTCCTACAGTCACTTGGTCGGGGCTACGGGTGTGACTCTCTAGTAATGTTACCCGTCGAGTATCCGCGTACACTACGTAATTGCGACGGACTTTTGATCCACATCAAAATCCCGTGGCAACCGATCAAATGAGACTAAAGTGCTAGATTTATAAAATTCAAACTAGTTGTCATATAACCAATTATGTGGATTCCAAATATTGTATCACAATCACAGATAGGTAGGCAAAGTTAGATAATTAGATCGATGCAACGAATTCCCAAAAATTCCCAGAGAGCTCATCACTTGAGCATAGTTAAAGTTAACCAGAGACATGCCACAGTACCTACGAACCAACAGCTGAAGGGCCCGACCTAAGCCTCTCAAATGGCGCCACGGATCCGCCGCCAAAACCATGTTCTGGCCGCGGATCCGCGGTCACTTGGACGAGTTAGGGTTTCATTCTTCAGGTGTGTCCATAGAATTCCCTGCATGATTTTCTGAGTATTTTTAACATGGAAAAATCCAACTTTTGGAAAAATTTCCAGAAAGGGGGTCATTTCGGGCTTTCGGAGTTCGATCGGACTTTAAACTTCGTCTAGACAACGCCTAATACTCTAGCTTTGCTCTGATACCACTGTAGGGTTAGCTTAGCACCTTATCAAGGTTTTAGCAAGCATCAATCTATAAGGTTTTCCTAGCACCCTATGTATAGTTTTGAAGCATCACATGTCACAAAGTTTAAATTTTTATGGTGCTAAGCAAGCATACAAAGGAATCAATCCTAGAAAATTAGGGTTTCGAAACTTAAAGCCAATAAAACTAGGGTTTCGAGACTACAACCTTTGTAGCTCCCTTTCGCTGGACTCTTTGGTCTCTTGGGTGTTGGAAGAAGGTTCTCTTGAAGTCTTCTTGCGTCCACGACGATCCACCCGGAGTTCCTCGTCCAAGCTCGCAACTTCGATTATCAAGATGAGAATCGAAGAGAACACTCTAAACAAGTTGGCTAAACTTGTGTAGAATGATGTTGTGGTTAAGATTCTCACTTCAAAAACCTTTCTTTATGTGTATTTTACTCACTAGAAGAAACTAGAGAGTAAATGGTGAAGGAGGAAGAAGATGGAGGCTTTCTTTTTAATAAGAGTAAATGATTGACCCTTGAAAAGAAATGAAATATATCTATATATATTTTATTTCTTCTCACTACAAACCATGGTTAAATCTTTTTGTTGTTATTTGATTAGGGTTTAAAACATGTAAGGAAAGGTTAATCCAAGGTTAAGGGTAGGTGAGAATGGTTAGGTTAAAGAAGAATGTAGAAGCAAGTGAAGAATTATCCTTTCCTTTTTCTATTTTGTTTTAAACCTAAAATCAAATAATAATCCATAGATTTATCCATGGTGTGAGTCTTATATTGCCACCATTTCCATGTGTAATCAACCATGATAGATGGGTGTATGTATGTATGTATGTATGCACATCCATATGTGCATGAAACTAGAAAGAAAGAAACACATACATGCATGCATACATCCATCATATTCAAGAAAGGTTTTAAGTGAGAAAACTAATGGTTAAATGATAAATCAACACTTGATTTATCAATCCGGCCATATCACATATGACCCCACCAAAAGCAAGCCGCCGGATCAATGTTCGGTATCCTATACGCGCATTTTAATCGGGTCCATGCGCATATCGCATACGCGCACCACAACGTTTCGCCTGGACTAGGTAACTCCTGTGTAGGACTCTAAGACTCGTCAATACGCCGGCAGAGGGTGATGATCATATCAAGCACCCCCAAGTCGCAAGCGGTCAGCTAAACGTAACGGCCACCCGGGTATTGAGCGATCAGAAGAAAACAAGCGAACCTGCTACAACTCCCGTCGAGCCAACCGGCAACACTACCGTACAGTCCGGTCTCTTCGTCAGATATGCTGCATATCGAGCCTAGGGATGGTCACGTTGACCCCAATAACTCAATAAGTCGTGCTGGTGAATGGTCTATAACAGATCGAGAAACTACTGATAACACTTATCAGCAAATCTCAGCAGCCCTGGCCAGAGACTTACTGATATAACCGGTCGGGCACAGCACAGCATCAACTCCCAATACCGGGAGAGACTAAACCCCTCCTATCGCTCATTGCCTTCGTGTGTCTCGGGAATGTACCCAACGGCCACCTGTTTGCACGACTCAGTAGAGCCATGGTAGGGTAGCAATCAAAGTACAGTGGGAGAGCACACAAGACTCTATGACGGTCTCGGGTCTACAGACTAACCTGTACCAGTGTCACCTGAGAACTGCTATCCGACGATAGATATAATTCCATATAGGAGTTCTCGGTGAGTCCGTCCAGTGTACCCAGTCACCACTGAGCACCCGCATATGATCTTGATGTCAAACATCGATGAATGTGGGAACACTCATCGCCCATCGTATGGGTCTAGTATCATATACGCTAGTCTACTCTGGTATATCAATGCCCCGTCTCGATATACCTACGACTAGGGACTTTCCAGGATATGCTTATAGACTACAGATGTCCCACTAGTATGATCTCCATCATAATCAGAGCAGTCAAGCCGATATCCTCAGGGCTTTATCAGCATGAATGAATGAATAAAAGCATGATCAAATCAACATGTCAGATAAAGTAGAACCAGATAGCATACTATCATGTCGAGCAAGAATGCATACTGAATATATATATACATGTATAGATACATCCACAATCATATAATGGCCTCTAGGGCATACATATATCCAACAATCTCCCACTTGCACTAAGGCCAGTTATTGGCGTATCTCATACCCAACATCTCAAAAAGTCGCTCATGCTGCGGCTGAGGGAGGGCCTTGGTGAATGGATCCGCGGTGTTATTCTTTGTGTCTACTCTCCTAATCTCGATCTCGCGGTGATCTACAATCTCCCGGATCAAATGAAAATGCCTCAGGATGTGTCTGGACCGCTGATGGGATCTGGGCTCCTTAGCTAACGCCATAGCCCCATTATTGTCACAATACAAAGGTATTGGATCAATAATGGTTGGAAATACTCCTAGGTCCGAGACGAACTTCTTCATCCAGACGGCTTCCTTGGCAGCATCATTTGCAGCAATGTACTCAGCTTCCATCGTAGAGTCTGCAACGGTATCTTGTTTGGAACTCTTCCAACTCACCGCCCCTCGATTGAGGGTAAATACAAACCCAGAGATAGATTTGTTGTCGTCCTTATCGCTCTGGAAGCTCGAATCGGTAAAGGCCTCCATTTGGAGATCTCCATTACCATACACCAAGAACAATTCTTTAGTCCTTCGCAAGTACTTAAGAATGTTCTTCACAGCTGTCCAGTGATTCTCCCCTGGGATGGATTGATACCTGCTTACAACACTAAGTGCATAAGCCACATCTGGGCGTGTACATAACATTGCATACATTATAGATCCTACTGCCGAAGCATAGGGTATAACACTCATGCGAGCTCTCTCTTCATCGGTCTTTGGACAAGAATCCTTGGAGAGAGTGACCCCATGGCAAGCGGGTAAGGCACCCCGCTTGGAGTCTTCCATACTAAACCTTTTTAGGATGGTGTCAATGTACCTGGTTTGGGACAATCCCAATAACCTTTTGGATCTATCCCTATAGATCCTTATGCCCAGAATGTATGTGGCATCACCCAGGTCCTTTATGGAGAACCTCAGTGATCAGAAAGATTTGACCGACTGTAGCATAGGAATATCATTTCCTATCAGAAGAATGTCATCCACGTACAATACGAGGAATGTGACAGCTCTCCCTACATCCTTCTTATAGATACAAGGTTCATCTGGATTTTTGATGAAATCAAACTCTTTGATGACATCATCAAAACAGATGTTCCAACTCCGTGATGCCTGCTTTAACCCATATATGGATTTAAGCAATTTACATGCTTTCCCGCTGCTCCCACTGTCAATGAAGCCCTCTGGCTGATCCATATAAACGCATTCTTCTAAATTTCCGTTTAGAAATGCAGTTTTAATGTCCATCTGGAAGATTTCATAGTCGTAGTGAGCAGCAATAGCAAGTAGGATCCGAATGGATTTAAGCATGGCTACGGGAGAAAAAGTCTCGTCATAGTCCAAACCTGGTCTTTGACGAAAACCTTTCGCCACAAGTCTTGCCTTATAGGTCTCCACCTGCCCATCTACACCAATCTTTCTTTTAAAGATCCATTTGCACCCCACAGGTTTTACCCCAGAGGGTACAACGTCCAAAGTCCATACTTTGTTGGTGTACATAGACTCCATTTCGGATCTCATGGCATCCAGCCACTTCACAGAGTCTCTACTCGTGATAGTTTGCTGAAAACTGGTAGGATCATCATCATCCATGATACAGTCTTCTCTGTCACCATCAATGAGGAAACCGTAGTACCTCTCCGGTGGGCGAGAAGTCCTACCAGACCTACGGAGTGGCCGAGGTTCTTCAGTTTCTGTTGTAACAGCCGGTTCAACCAAATCGTCATTTGTAGTTTGTGTCTCCAGAACCTCTTCTAGATCGACCACCTTGCCATCATCTTTATCTATGAAAAACTCTTTTTCCAAGAATATGGCATACTGAGAAACAAACACTTTTTGTTCCTCTTTGTGGTAGAACAGATATCCATAAGAATTCTTTAGATATCCCACAAAGTTACACATGACTGACCGTGTCTCGAGTTTGTCCGGATTCTGCTTTTTAACATAGGCCGGGCAACACCAAATCTTAATTCTCTTAAGAGATGGTCTCTTCCCATGCCATATCTCATATGGCATAGTAGACACGGTTTTGGTTGGAACCCTGTTTAGCAGAAACGCTGCAGTCTCCAATGCATGCCCCCAAAATGAGACCGGTAACTCAGCATCACTCATCATGGACCGGACCATATCTAATAGGGTCCTATTCCGTCGTTCTGACACACCGTTATGCTGTGGTGTGTAAGGAGGAGTGAGCTGAGAGAGAATCCCATTCTATTTTAGGAAGTTTGTAAATTCTGTACTGAGATACTCACCACCTCGATCTGATCGAAGCATCTTGATACTCAAGCCGATTTGTTTTTCTACTTCTTGTTTATATTCAATGAATTTCTCGAAAGCTTCGGACTTGTGCTTTAATAAAAATACATGACCGAATCTTGAGAAATCGTCAGTGAACGTAATGAAGTATGAAAAACCGCCTCTAGCCTGTGTAGACATTGGCCCACATACATCACTATGTATGAGGCCTAGGAGCTGAGTAGCTCTTTCTCCGTGTCCGGTAAACGGAGTTTTGGTCATTTTACCCTTGATACAAGACTAGCAAGTCGCATAAGATTTATATTCAAAAGAGTTTAAATATCCATCTTTGTGTAACTTGTTTAGTCTTGTTTCGTTAATATGACCAAGTCTACAGTGCCAAAGAAAAGCTTCATTTATTTCTTAAAGTTTTCTTTTATTAGTGTGTTGTATACTGAAAACCGTGTGTTGATTTAGGACATATATTCCGTTATTAAGCGTACCATACCCAACCAACATTTGATTCAGGTGAATGTTCATAACATTGTTATGCAATACAAAATTATATCCTTTATTGTCCAACAAAGAAACGGATATTATATTACATAGCATACTTGGTACAAAATAACATGGATTCAAAACCAAAATACATCCAGATGGCAACCCCAAGTGATACTCTCCCACTGCGACTGTATGTACATTGGAACCATTTCCAACGCGGAGAGTATGGTCACCTGTCTTCAAAACCTTGCTATTTCTCAGCCCCTGCATAGAATTGCAAATGTGAGAACCTGAACCGGTATCTAATACCCAGGAAGCAGAGTTTATTGAAAAACAGTTTTCTGTCACAAACGCACCTGAAGCAGAAGCATCACCATGCTTCTTCTTGAGACTTAAGTACTCCGTGCAGTTGCGCTTCCAATGTCCTGTCTTGTGGCAATGAAAACATTCGCCCTTCCCCGAGTCTCCAGCCTTGGACTTTTCCTTTCCCTTCACCTTTTTAACTCCACCTTTAGGATTGGTGGGCTTCTTCTTTTTCTTTACCTTGGCCTTAGCTTTCGGGCGAGAAGAAGAAGATTGTCCAACAGTCATAACGGGAGTTCTTGCTGACTTCATAGTGCTCTCTGCACTCCTTAACATGTTAAGGAGTTCAGGGAGTTCCTTCTCCATGCCATGCATGTTGAAGTTTACTATGAACTGAGCAAAGGTGGAGGGAAGGGACTGCAGAATAATATCTATATATTGTTCATTGTCCATCGTCCATCCAAGGTCCTCAAGCTCTTCTATAAGAGCTATCATCTTCAAAACATGGTCTCCTACTGGTGTGCCAGGGGCCATTCGCATCTGAAACAATTTCTTTGATGCTTCGTATCGTAATACGCGGGATTGCTCTCCATACAACTCCTTTGTATGGAGCAATATACCGTGAATGTCCATATCCTCGTGCTGCTTTTGATGTGTGTTATCCATCGATGCAAGCGTGAGGCATTTTGCCGTGGCACAGTCAGCGTCCCATGTCTTGCGGACTTCAATGTCCGCAACTGAGGATTTTGGACCTGGGACGGGCGGGGCTGAAGCCGTGAGGACATATGATACTTTATCATAAGTCAAGGCGATTTTCAGATTCCTCAGCCAGTCTTTATAGTTGGTCCCATTCAGTTTTTTTTTATCTAGTAGAAGCTTGAGTCAAGTCATGGGTATCTTCCATTAAGAGAGAGAAAAGAATACACTCAGCGAAAGCTCTTGCATAGATCAGATTGGTTATTATCTTGTCTAATCAATGTTTCCCACTGCTTTTATCGAGTTTTTCTTTCAAACCATAAAAAGAAAAACTAGCCAGGATTAATTATAGTCTACAACTTCGCTAACCGTTCAGCCAGGCCAGTGTCGGTACTTGAGGGAGGTTCCCCGTGTTTTCGCACGGACCTAATTAGAGTAAACCTCGTTTTCCCAGAGGCGGAGCCCCGTTAACACCTTTCTAGACATCTAATGAGTTAGCTAATTGTAAACTGTAAAACTCTCCTAGGAGCAACTATTGCCCACAGTGGGATCGGGATCCAACCATCACATGGAAGGTATGCAATCTCATTGCAAATTTCAACTATTGAAATTCCCGATGTTGTTTTTACCCCTAGTACTTATGACCTTAACTAAGGTCAACAAATCATAAGTACCAGTCAAGTTCTACCCGTCATTTCTTGATTAATTAGACCCACTCATATGACCCTTAACTATGGTCAACAAAGTCATAAGAATGTCCTAATTAATCTGCATCATATGCAATGTAGGAAGACATCACTTAGCTACCGTACACTACGCCTTAACTATAGTCAACAAACGTAGCACGAATACTAAGTACTCTACTTCCTAAAATGACGGAGGGTTGCGGATGATTTTTAAGAAAATCTTTAACGCTTTGAACTTGATATCGTTGTAGAATCAAAAGGTTTTCAAAAGGAGTGGCTTAAGCTCCGCAGTTTTGAAATATAGCTTTTTCATAAATAGCCGAGTGGTTTTCAAATCCGATTCTACAACATCTTTTTAGGTTTATTTTCTTTACATTAATCACATTAATGTAATCCCATCATTTAAGTCCTTAAGCCAATCACAGAAAAGAAACGAAAATAACACGTACGCTTATGCCATCCGCATTCGCCGCAATGTTCCGTTATGCACCGTTAGGTTACTTAACTAACGGCATACCGGGACGGGACTAGCGCGGGTGTAAAACATAAGCAACGTCTACTATATATCATATATATAATATGTCATTCGTCTCAGATATCACAGAACACAGGCAGCAGAAACATAGATATAAAGTGGGATATACTAGGACGCCCATATTTACTATTTAGCCAAAATAGAAAATACGGATTCCACAGTCGCGATGAATAGCCAAGCCCACACCCTGGACCCCTACGAGAGCGGCAAGTGACCCTACCAATTCTGGAGTTTAGGAGACCCGGTCTCGACTCCTCGAGATGGCCTCCCACTGAATCCCAGAACCCGGTCACCTGTGCTCCCCTCCTTGGGTCCATCCTAATGCGGAAAAGTAAATAATATACAACACTGGTGACACAACCTCAACCCGGAAGTGCCCCAAATAAAAGAATATTACATTACATTTGAATTTTCATGAATGAAAATATAAAACTCTCATCTCACATAAAAACCCCCGGCTATTCAATCGCGACAATCCTGCACATCATATCTCAGCAACACATAATATCTCATATCATCAACGTAAGTAAGTATGCATACCCCAATTGTCGTTGATGTATAGCAACGAAACTGACGATATCGAACATACTACACTTACGATCACAGAAAAGAAAGTGTAAAACTACAATATTTGGAATCCACATTCTCTTTAGACATCATAAATGCGAAATATCACATATTTCGTATTTCATGCCTAAACTATATGAATTCCACATATTGTATCACATTCCACATAAACAGACAGTAATAAAGTTTTCGAACGAAAGATCAAGTACCCAAGATTCACTAAAGCTCAACACTTGAGCAGGGTTCAAAAATCCGGAGTGTGACACAGTAGTAGCGGTCCAGCCGTAGAATGGTCAAGCCAACGCCTCACATGTAGCACGCCGTACTGCCCCAAACCCTAAGGTTCAAAGGGCAGTTCAAGACGGTCACATAATCGAGTTAAGGTTTGTTGTCTTTTAGAGGGACCACCACAAAAAGACTTGCACGTATCTCCAAAGTATTTAAACCCCGTGAATAGTTAGCAAATGATACTCGTTCAAACACTTCAATACTTTCTAATTTACCTGGAAAAGCAAAGAAATGAAAATTCTGTAAGTCTGCGGCGGAGCCCCGGCCGTCGAACCGACGCCGGAAACGCGGAAACAAAAACTTTCAAAAACTATTGAAACGGCACCACCGCGCACTTTTCACCCGGATCGGGCCATTAACCTAGCTACTAGCAAAGTAAAATACGGGTAGAGAAGTATACCAAGCGATCCGTGTCCTTCGGTCTTCGTCTCCACTCCGATCTCCCGCGGATACTTCGTCCGTCACCTCCTCGTCGAAAAGGGCACCACATCGCCAAAGTCTTTTACGGGCTCCCACCTCTTGACCGAGGCAACTCGGGCGCGAAGTTGGCTAGCCGACGCATCCAAGGGATGCTGTAGAATAGTGTAGTAGCCATGTCTCTTTGGGGTTTATGAGGTTGCCATTTATGGAGGAATTTGTGCACAAGAATTTTCATGGATGCTTGCTGGAAATTGAATGGAGCATGCTATATCTCTTCCTGTGAAAAGAATGAGCCATTTTATATATTTGCTTGGGCTTCTCTCTCTCTAAATAAATCAGCCCCCAGCACACAAGAAAAGGAATTCACCATCACATTCATAAATGGGGGGGCCCACGAAATTGCATGAAGAAACTTTTTCACACAAAAATAAACCACACCCCTTCACACATATCATGTGGGCCGGCCACTCCAATTCCAGGTGGGGAAAAATGAATTCTTTTTCAAGCAAGAGGAGAAAAAGGAAATTAACAATATAGAAATGGTCACACCAAAATCTAATCCAAATCCCTTCACTAAACCATCCAATAAATGCAAGTGATTGATTCAAAAGGAATCTCATGATGAGGAAGCCACATATATGCATGAAACCCCTCATCAAATAAGTTAATTGCAAACTTGCAATTAACCCCCTCCATCAAAAGGTCCGGCCGTGAAGGAATAAAAGAAAACCGGCCGGAACGGAATGCAAACTGGCAACTCCAGAAAACCGATCCCGTAATAAATTACAGGAAAACCCCGCTACTGCAAATACATGCCCGCATTTGTATTCCGACTGAACACAAATGCAATGAGACAAAATCTACACTATCTAATACCAGGATCCGGCTTAAGCCAAAGCCGGCTAGTAAAATCCGTCCGATCACGATCCGTGCAATGCCGCACGTATCTGATCGAACCCTGCCATATCTCCATACAGCCTCTACAGCGTTTCGCCCGAAAATTGAGTAACTTTCTGTGTGGTGGACTTTAAAGACTCGTCAACACCTTGGTTGTGGATTTAACCACTAGCAAGTCAGAGGTATAAGCCAATACGTAACGGGCTACCAGGTATTGATCAAAAGGGACGTCGATGAGAGAACTCATCCTGACACCCTACTGAGCCTGTCAGTGACAATATCCGTACAGTCCGGTCCGTTCGTCTATAAGCATCGCATGGCGGGCCTAGGGGGTTGGTAAAAGTCAGACCCCTAATAGCGGTACAAGTCGTGTCGGAGTGTAGCCCAGAACACCCTGAGATACTACTGGAATACCTACCAGCAAATCTCCTGCCTTGGCCAAGGACTTTTCATGTTCTGGCTCTTCTAGACACAGCGCGACCTCACCCCCAATACCGGGAGAGACGAACCCCTGCAGATCCGCTCGCTGCCTCCATGTGGCTCGGGACTGTACCCAACTAAAACCTGTTTGCACGACTCCTTTGAGCCGTGGTAGGGTAGTAATCAAAGCACAGTGGGAACTCACACGAGACAAATGACGATCTCAGGTCGATGAACTAACCTGTACACATGTCACCAAGGAACTGCTATCTGACATCAGGTATAATCCCAACTAGCATGTTCCCGGCGAGTCCTGTCCGGTGTACTCATAACCCAATGAGCACCTGTATACATCTTAGGTGAACCAACTGACACCAGTGGCTTGTGAGACCGGCCACCGCCCCTCGTCGGGGTCTCGACTGTATACACTAGTCTACTCTGGAGAATCGATGCCCTGTCTCGAAACTCCCACGACTAGGGACCATTTAAGGATGTGCTTATAGACTCCAGCTCTCACTTATATGATCGCCCTCATACTGCTGGTAGTCAAGCAAGAATCCTAGGGGCTCTATCAACGTGTAATAGCGACTCGTAAGGTCACCTAAAGCAGTACACGATGATAAAGATAAACCAGATAGCATACTATCATCTTGAGTAAGACTGTCCTACTGGGACAGGTCCTCCCCTCAATCATTGCAATCACGTGCCTGTGATCCAATAATTAACTCTGAGGGCACTATCTCCAACAATCTCCCACTTGCACTCAAGGCTAATTATTGCGATGTCGCATACTCACAGCCCGTGTGATACCGAACACCCAACTCCTCTACTAGTCAGTCTCACAAAGCTCGTTTGCGAAACTATTGCGTTCGAGGAACAGCCTCAGTGAGTGGATCCGCTCTGGTGTTTCTTTCTATGTCTCTCTATATCTCAAGTTCGCGGAGAAAACCATCTCCCGAAATGAGCAATACCTGTCTTAGAATGTGTCTGGATGTCTGATGGGCCCTAGCTCATAAATGAACTCCAAATCCAAACTTCTTAGACTGTATCGTCAACTGAACTTAATCAGTATCCTGCGCCATGCCTTCCCTCAGTATGCTCCTGGACCACCTGTCCAAAATACTGCCCCTCATCAGAGGGAAAACTATAACTCTGACAGCCACTCTGTCAATCATGTCACTTTGGAAGCCTGGAATGATAACCGTCTCCTAAAGGAGGCTGCCGTTATCAATTCCCTAGAACATCAACTTATGTTCTAAAACTGCTTCCGATTGTTTTTCTAGGATTGGATCAATATCAACTTATTGCACCTACTGCAAGAACAACATCTGGCATGGTACTTGACATCTCATGATTGACTCAATTGCCTAAGCAAGTGATCTGCCAATCATGCACATCCCTCTCTACTTTAGTCTATAAGACACCTTTAGAGAGGGTGACTCCATCATCTGCAGGTATACTACCGTGCCAGGAGTCGTCCATTCTAAATACTCTTAGAATGCTGTCTAAGTACCCAGATTGGGAAACCACCTAAATCTAGATCTAAAACCATAGATCTAGTAACCAGAATGTCTGATATAATATCCAAGTCCTATATGAAGAAACCACTGTGTGACGACCAAAGTATAACCGATCGTAGTATAGGAATATCACTCCCTACTCTGTGTATGTCATCCAAATACCAGGACATCACACCCTACTACCTTCTTAACAGATCCATCCCGTATTCTGATGAAGTCAAACCTATGACTGTCACATCAGAAATAGATGATCTATCTCCGCTATATTTGCTTTAGTCTATAAATAGACATAAGCCAACTGTCCACCAATGCTTCCGCTGCTCCCACTGACTGCGACAACCCTCTGGCAGAGTCATATAGACGTACACTTCTAAAGCTAGTTTAGAACGACGCTATACTTATCCTCCTGCCGGGTCTCACAGTCTGGAGCAACAGCAGTGGAAAATCTGGGTAAACAAGAACCTCCCTGCCACCGTCCTTGAGTATACCGAAGTACCTCTCGGGTGCCTGAGGTTACCCACCATATCTGCGGAGTGGCCAATGGAATGTCAAACCAGATTGAATCTTTAGGTTCTTATCAAATCTTCAGTAATCGTTTGCGGTTCTGGAATCACTTCCAGTTCTACCATACTCCCACTTCTGTTTTCTGAAAAATCCATTTTTATTAAAACTGTAGCGAGTCAAGAACAATATCACTATTGATCTTCCAGATGGTAGAAAGTCAACCCTCGCCATAGCCCGGGTCAACCCACAAACAGCCATTACAGAAACGTGCCTTGAGTTATCCGGAGTCTGGTTTTAAGCATAAGCCGGACAACTCCCCGTATCTTAACAATATCAAGATATGAACTGTTCTATATCCAATATAGAAACAGAGGCACTGATTTAATTGAACCAGATTCAAATCATGCAGCTATCTCCAGTGCATGTCAACTAAATGGAAGGAGGCCGATCAGCGTTACTCAACTTAGGAATGCTTCCAATTATGAGTAACCTGAAAGAGAAGCAAGTTCTCTTAACCATTACTATCAACTGAATACCATATACAAGTATCTACATCTTCGATCACTTTGAAGAATACCGATACTTGCAATATCTGGTTCTCTACTTTATTCTTATACCTATAACTTCTCAAAACTTCGACCATGTGTTTCTACGAAACACTTGTCTAAGAACTAGAGAAGTTATAAGTAAACCGAATATAGTACGAGGACCAACCCCTCTGTCCTAATGGACACTGGACAATATACAATACTCTGTATAAGTCCCCTGAGCCAAATGACTCATTCACTGTGTTTCGATGGGGTATCCTGGTATTCCTAGCAATGCCTCTTCCATTATCTAGATTCACAACTGTAACCGTATAATTCTTTGCCACTTCTCCAAATCCCTTTTTATGTCTTCAGTCATTACCTTCTGCACACCCCTTTAGGCCAAATGGTTTTCTTCCTTCCCTACCGTTCGGCACCAGCCTATGGTTTGGAAGAAGACTATCCAATAAACATAATGGGTGTACTGTCCTAATCCTAGGAGCACTCGCAATGCGAGAGAAGGTGAAGATAAAAGACACCTGAATGAACTTTAGAAATAGGTGATTTAGGATTGGTGAAGAAATACTTGGTTTGGTCGTGAATAGCAGTCGCAATTTACTTTGCCCTCTTACTAATCCCTTTCTTTGTCTGAACTTAATACCTTCTGTACACCATCGTTATGCTAATTGGTTTTCTTCATTCCCTACCGGTCGGCACCTGCCTATGGTTTGGAAGAAGACTATCCAATTTGCGTAATAGGTGTACTATCTCCTAAACCAAGGAGTACTCGCAACCTGAGAGAAGGAAAAAGGAAAAGACAACTGAATAGTCCTATTCGTTTTCTTCAGAACCGGAAACCATCCTCAAATTCCTTCGAGTTCGTATATAACCATACGATGGTTTTGTCCAATGGAAGTGGACGTTCATAGTAATACGGGGTGTCCTGGAGAAAAGGGTAAAAGTAGGAGTGGCAATGAGGTTTGCAACTCTGACAATCCAAAAGCCAGTGTTAAGAAGGTTCGGTCAACTTGGTCACTGAGTCATAGTCTAGGGTTGGGTCAATGGTCGCTTCCAAAGAGAGAGAGAAAAGAAACACTCAGCGTGCACTCTAACCTAGATCAGAATGGTTATCACTTTATCTAATCTGGAAACCTCCCACTGTAACGTCAAATTCTTCCCCAAACCTGAAAGAAGAATTAGCCGGGATCACCCGAGGAGTAAACCAACTCATCAGTAGGAATCGGGATCCAACTATCATCGTATGATAACATGACGGAATCCGCTCACGCTATCACACTCCAGAAGGTATGCGCATATCTGGCAAGTTTCAGTTCTTTTGAAACTCCCGATGTGGATTTTTACCCCATACTCTTATGACCTTGACTTTGGCCAACATATCATAAGTCACATGTCAAGTTCTACCCGTCATTCTCCTGGTTAATTTGAACCCACCCGTACCTACCCTTGACTTTGGCCAAAATGGCAGTACGACTGTCCCAAACCAACGCATCTATCTATGCTGCATATGAATACCCAACAGCTACCAAACACTGTGCCTTGACTTTGGCCAACATACACAGCTTGAATACTATTGACTATTCATATGAAACGACGGAGGGCTACGAATGGTTTCTGGCGAAAACCTTTAACGTAATGAACTTGATATCGTTGAAGGAACGGATAGCTTTTTAGAAAAATATAGTGACGAAGACCTTTGCTAAAGAGGTCACTCCCGGTGAAGGGATCTCGGCTCTTTCCCCGTAGAATGAGGTGCAGGATATTCCAACTGAATACCACGGTGCAAAGCAAAAGTAATCGGCTATAGTGAAGTTATTGCCCTGACGCAAACTTTTGTCCAAGGGGTCACTCCCGGTGAAGGGATCTCGGCCCTTGCCTCGTCGACTGAGGAGCAGGATATTCCAACTGAATACCACTGTGCAAAACAAAAGAGAACGCCCTTGCAATAACAGCCTTTTGAAAAGTGTTCCAACAACATCAGAATAGGTTTGTTTAGCTTGCATTGATCCGAATCAACGCAGTCCCGTCAATTGATCACACCATAAAAAGAACGAAAATAATGATGTACGTATGTGCCATCCGCATTCGCCACTGGGTCCCGTCATCACCCGTTAGGTTACTTAACTAACGACAGACCGGGGACTGGACTAGCACGGATGCAAAACATATACAACATCTACTAGTATATATATAATATATAATTTTCGCTCAAGGCGCGATAAAATGTAACACAGAAATGTATAGCAACACAGATCAATACAGATATCTGGGATCCCCGAGTTTCACAGAGCCGCTACTGAAACCCGACGTTCCCCTGGTCGTGTGGATAGCCTGTGCAATGAAATCCTAGACCCCTACGGGCGCGGCAAGTTACCCGCCAAAACCTGAAGCGAGGAAGCCCCCTTCAACACCGTGAATGGACCACCCAGCACTTCACGGAATCCGGTAACTTGGGTACCCCTCCTGGGTCAACCTGTACCCCCTACGAGTGCGGCGAATAGCCCACCAATCCTAGAGTGAAACCCCCTCCATCTCAATGCCATGAGATGCGGGCTTGTTGCCCTCTAGAACCCGGCTATCCGTGCACCCCTCCGCGGGGTAATCCTAGTACAGAAAGTAAAATATACATACAACGGGTACATCGACCGCAACCTGGTCGTGCCCCCAAAATAATAATACAAACAGGCAGTGACGGCAGTCCACATGTCGGACGCTCGCTCTGCAATATCAAATGTACATTATACAACAAAACTGTACTACCACTGCAACCAGGCTATCCCCCACGACCAATCCGCAACATCACAGCAAATACATAGAACATCAACGTGAATGTCACGTTCGCAAATCCGTCTAACCGGGCTATAGCAGTTAGACAGGATTTACCGATCAAATGACATTCACGGTCGCAGATATAATGTAAATACTGTGAACTGGCATGTTTAAAATATCCGATCGAACAAATTCTATCAAGTGGGCCCCAAGCAGTACTGTAGCACTTACAGAAAATCTGGGCCCAAAAATAATATCCCAAAACCCTTATTTCCTATACAAAAGCCCAATGGAAAAATTTTGTGCAATGAAGACACCTTCCCACCGCGGAACCGCGGCCAAACGAGGGGTTTGGCCGCGTTTCCGCGGCCAAACGAGGGGTTTGGCCGCGTTTCCGCGGCCGTACTAAGCGATCACTGCATCAAATTTTACCAGAAGTCTTAGAATTTCATGCTTGTCTTTCTGCAATGACCTGAAAAAAATTTTGAAGCAAAAAAAATTTCGACAGAAAACACAATGCATTGAAAATACGGTTTTTGGGGATTTTTGTTCGATCGAGTTCTAAACATACTAGAGCAAGCTAGGCATGGTTAATAGCGTGGCTCTGATACTAATGTAAATACTGCGGCGGCGCCCCAGCCGTCGAACCGACGCCGGAAACGCGGAAACAAAAACTTTCAAAAACTATTGAAACGGCACCACCGCGCACTTTTCACCCGGATCGGGCCATTAACCTAGCTACTAGCAAAGTAAAATACGGGTAGAGAAGTTTACCAAGCGATCCGTGTACTTCGGTCTTCGTCTCCACTCCGATCTCCCGCGGATACTTCGTCTGTCACCTCCTCGTCGAAACGGGCACCACATCGCCAAAGTCTTTTACGGGCTCCCACCTCTTGACCGAGGCAACTCAGGCGCGAAGTTGGCTAGCCGACGCGTCCAAGGGATGCTGTAGAATAGTGTAGTAGCCATGTCTCTTTGGGGTTTATGAGGTTGCTATTTATGGAGGAATTTGTGCACAAGAATTTTCGTGGATGCTTGCTGGAAATTGAATGGAGCATGCTATATCTCTTCCTGTGAAAAGAATGAGCCATTTTATATATTTGCTTGGGCTTCTCTCTCTCTAAATAAATCAGCCCCCAGCACACAAGAAAAGGAATTCACCATCACATTCACAAATGGGGGGGCCCACGAAATTGCATGAAGAAACTTTTTCACACAAAAATAAACCACACCCCTTCACACATATCATATGGGCCGGCCACTCCAATTCCAGGTGGGGAAAAATGAATTCTTTTTCAAGCAAGAGGAGAAAAAGGAAATTAACAATATAGAAATGGTCACACCAAAATCTAATCCAAATCCCTTCACTAAACCATCCAATAAATGCAAGTGATTGATTCAAAAGGAATCTCATGATGAGGAAGCCACATATATGCATGAAACCCCTCATCAAATAAGTTAATTGCAAACTTGCAATTAACCCCCTCCATCAAAAGGTCCGGCCGTGAAGGAATAAAAGAAAACCGGCCGGAACGGAATGCAAACTGGCAACTCCAGAAAACCGATCCCGTAATAAATTACAGGAAAACCCCGCTACTGCAAATACATGCCCGCATTTGTATTCCCACTGAACACAAATGCAATGAGACAAAATCTACACTATCTAATACCAGGATCCGGCTTAAGCCAAAGCTGGCTAGTAAAATCCGTCCGATCACGATCCGTGCAATGCCGCACGTATCTGATCGAACCCTGCCATATCTCCATACGGCCTCTACAGCGTTTCGCCCGAAACTTGAGTAACTGTCTGTGTGGTGGACTCTAAAGACTCGTCAACACCTTGGTTGTGGATTTAACCACTAGCAAGTCAGAGGTATAAGCCAATACGTAACGGGCTACCAGGTATTGACCAAAAGGGACGTCGATGAGAGAACTCATCCTGACACCCTACTGAGCCTGTCAGTGACAATATTCGTACAGTCCGGTCTGTTCGTCTATGAGCATCGCATGGCGGGCCTAGGGGGTTGGTAAAAGTCAGACCCCCAATAGCGATACAAGTCGTGTCGGAGTGTAGCCCAGAACACCCTGAGATACTACTGGAATACCTACCAGCAAATCTCCTGCCTTGGCCAAGGAATTTTCATGTTCTGGCTCTCCTAGACACAGCGCGACCTCACCCCCAATACCGGGAGAGACGAACCCCTGCAGATCCGCTCACTGCCTCCATGTGGCTCGGGACTGTACCCAATTAAAACCTGTTTGCACGACTCCTTTGAGCCGTGGTAGGGTAGTAATCAAAGCACAGTAGGAACTCACACGAGACAAATGATGATCTCAGGTCGATGAACTAACCTGTACACATGTCACCAGGGAACTGCTATCTGACATCAGGTATAATCCTAACTAGCATGTTCCCGGCGAGTCCTGTCCGGTGTACTCATAACCCAATGAGCACCTGTATACATCTTAGGTGAACCAACTGACACCAGTGGCTTGTGAGACCGGCCACCGCCCCTCGTCGGGGTCTCGACTGTATACACTAGTCTACTCTGGAGAATCGATGCCCTGTCTCGAAACTCCCACGACTAGGGACCATTTAAGGATGTGCTTATAGACTCCAGCTCTCACTTATATGATCGCCCTCATACTGCTGGTAGTCAAGCAAGAATCCTAGGGGCTCTATCAATGTGTAATAGCGACTCGTAAGGTCACCTAAAGCAGTACACGATGATAAAAATAAACCAGATAGCATACTATCATCTTGAGTAAGACTGTCCTACTGGGACAGGTCCTCCCCTCAATCATTGCAATCACGTGCCTGTGATCCAATAATTAACTCTGAGGGCACTATCTCCAACAAATTCCGATCGAATCTACGCGTCCAAAACCATCTCCAGAAAATACAGTGCTATTTTCAGATTAAACATACCTAAAACACTGTACAAGAAGTTCTAAGAATTACAGTAGAAATTTCATGCAATGATACCTCTGTACGGCCGCGGAACCGCGGCCTAAGCCAGGAAATGCGGCGGTTCCGCGGCAGTTTACACTGTTCAGGTCATCGAATTTCACTATTATTCTTTGAATTTCCTGCTATATTTTTTAAGTATTTTTAATTCTGAAAAATGTCAGATTCAAAAACTGTCCAGAGAAGGCTTCGAAATGTCGTATTTTTGTCCGATCGGGATTTTTACTTCGTAAAAGCGTCGCCTAATATTCTAGGTCGGCTCTGATACCAATATAAGGTTTGCCTAGCACCCTATGTATAGTTTTGAAGCATCACATGTCACAAAGTTTAAATTTTTATGGTGCTAAGAAAGCATACAAAGGAATCGATCCTAGAAAATTAGGGTTTCGAAACTTAAAGCCAATAAAACTAGGGTTTCGAGACTACAATCTTTGTAGCTTCCTTTCGCTGGACTCTTTGGTCTCTTGGGTGTTGGAATAAGGTCCTCTTGAAGTCTTCTTGCGTCCACGACGATCCACCCGGAGTTCCTCGTCCAAACTCGCAACTTCGATTATCAAGATGAGAATCGAAGAGAACACTCTAACAAGTTGGCTAAACTTGTGTAGAATGATGTTGTGGTTAAGATTCTCACTTCAAAAACCTTTCTTTATGTGTATTTTACTCACTAGAAGAAACTAGAGAGTAAATGGTGAAGGAGGAAGAAGATGGAGGCTTTCTTTTTAACAAGAGTAAATGATTGACCCTTGAAAAGAAATGAAATATATCTATATATATTTTATTTCTTCTCACTACAAACCATAGTTAAATCTTTTTGTTGTTATTTGATTAGGGTTTAAAACATGTAAGGAAAGGTTAATCCAAGGTTAAGGGTAGGTGAGAATGGTTAGGTTAAAGAAGAATGTAGAAGCAAATGAAGAATTATCCTTTCCTTTTTCTATTGTTTTAAACCTAAAATCAAATAATAATCCATAGATTTATCCATGGTGTGAGTCTTATATTGCCACCATTTCCATGTGTAATCAACCATAATAGATGGGTGTATGTATGTATGTATGTATGCACATCCATATGTGCATGAAACTAGAAAGAAAGAAACACATACATGCATGCATATATCCATCATATTCAAGAAATGTTTTAAGTGAGAAAACTAATGGTTAAATGATAAATCAACACTTGATTTATCAATCCGGACATATCACATATGACCCCACCAAAAGCAAGCCGCCCGATCAATGTTCGGTATCCTATACGCCCATTTTAATCGGGTCCATGCGCATATCGCATACGCGCACTACAACGTTTCGCCTGGACTAGGTAACTCCTGTGTGGGACTCTAAGAATCGTCAATACGCTGGCAGAGGGTGATTATCATATCAAGCACCCCCAAGCCGCAAGCGGTCATCTAAACGTAACGGCCACCCGGGTATTGAGCGATCAGAAGAAAACAAGCGAACCTGCTACAACTCCCGTCGAGCCAACCGGCAACACTACCGTATAGTCCGGTCTCTTCGTCAGATATGTTGCATATCGAGCCTAGGGATGGTCACGTCGACCCCAATAACTCAATAAGTCGTGCCGGTGAATGGTCTATAACAGATCGAGAAACTACTGATAACACTTATCAGCAAATCTCAGCAGCCCTGGCCAGGGACTTACTGATATAACCGGTCGGGCACAGCACAGCATCAACTCCCAATACCGGGAGAGACGAAACCCCTCCTATCGCTCATTGCCTTCGTGTGTTTCGGGACTGTACCCAACGGCCACCTGTTTGCACGACTCAGTAGAGCCGTGGTAGGGTAGCAATCAAAGTACAGTGGGAGAGCACACAAGACTCTATGACGATCTCGGGTCTACAGACTAACCTGTACCAGTGTCACCTGAGAACTGCTATCCGACGATAGATATAATTCCATATAGGAGTTCTCGGTGAGTCCGTCCAGTGTACCCAGTCACCACTG
Source organism: Agapanthus africanus (assembly GCA_030015575.1). Lineage (NCBI taxonomy): Eukaryota > Viridiplantae > Streptophyta > Magnoliopsida > Asparagales > Amaryllidaceae > Agapanthus > Agapanthus africanus. Next base: position 297,241,896 of record JASDDO010000029.1, read on the forward strand.
AGCACCCGTATATGATCTTGATGTCAAACATCGATGAATGTGGGAACATTCATCGCCCATCGTATGGATCTAGTATCATATACGCTAGTCTACTATGGTATATCAATGCCCCGTCTCGATATACCTACGACTAGGGACTTTCCAGGATATGCTTATAGACTACAGATGTCCCACTAGTATGATCTCCATCATAATCAGAGAAGTCAGGCCGATATCCTCAGGGCTTTATCAGCATGTATGAATGAATAAAAGCAAGATCAAATCAACATGTCAGATAAAGTAGAACCAGATTGCATACTATCATGTCGAGCAAGAATGCATACTGAATATATATATACATGTAGAGATACATCCACTATCATATAATGGCCTCTAGGGCATACATATATCCAACACAATCATGCTACATTACAATTTTGGGGTGCTAAATAAACCCTAACCAAGATCTTAACTAGAGAATTAAGGTAAAACATGATATGTAAACTCTTTACATCTAAGTGAACAAGGAATACAATCTTTGTAGACCGGTCCTTCACTTCAATAGCTCCGTGTAGTAGTCTCTTCGCTGCGATCATGAACTTCCGGACTCTAGAGAGTCTCCCATGAAGAAACGAACAAGCTTGCTTCGAAGTCTTCGAGGCCGAAGATGATCTACGTCGAGGAGACACTAGCTCATGCTATCTATTCACTAATTGTGTAGATTAGTGAAGCAAACACCCTAAGCTTAATGGATAATAGTAGAGGATGATGAAGTAGGAAGTGGGATCACTTTAGATTAATTTTTCTCACAAATTATCATCACTTAGAAAAAACTTGCAAGGTTTTTTCAAGTGAGGAAGAAGAAGAAGTGATGAAGAGATCAATGAACTCATGAGGATAGAAATGCAACCATGGTTTGTGTATGTCATCCACTAACCATTATAGAGACTTAACCATAGCTATGAGTTAAGGGTTGGGTTGAAAAATATCTTAAGCTAGACAAACAAGTGGACGAAGTCAATATTTTCCACAAGCTTCTACCATGACTCATTTTCCAAGTGTTTGAATTACTTAAAACAAATAAAACCTTAACTTAACCATAGCATGGTGTGAGTCCCATACATATATGTTGCATGTGTAACCTAGCATGACACAACAATATATATCACATATATATTTTGTGCTAAATGAAAACAATACATTATTATATCAATGTATCATAAAGTGAGAAAAGAAATCTTAAGTGAGCTAATATTAGTCAATGTAATTTAATATATAAAATAAATTATTATATATTAAATTATTAAATCAACTCTTGATTTAATAATACGGCTATATTACATATAACCGACTAATATCAAATGAATCAACTTATCGAATCAACACTTGATCCGATAACCCGGCTATATCACATACACTCGACCGATATCACATATCGCGAGAATAGAATACGGTATCACATACTCGTATTAATCTCGGTCCTTCACATATCACATATGTGCTCCTACTCCGTTTCGCATGAACCTGGAAACTTCTGTGTAGGACTCTAAAGACTCGTCAATACGCCGGCAGTAGGTGATGATCATATCAAATACCCACAAGCCGCAAGTGGTCTGCTAAACGTAACGGCCACACGGGTATTGAGCAATCAGAAGATCAACAAGCAAGCCTGCTATAACTCCTGCAAATCCAATCAGTAACATTACCATACAGTCCGGTCTCTTCGTCTGATATGTCACATATCTAGTCTAGGGGTGGTAAATGTCAGACCCCAATAACCGATAAGTCGTGCTTATGTGAGGTCCATAACGTTTCGAGAAACTACTGATAACACTTACCAATAAATCTCAGCAACCCTGGCCAGGGATTTCCTGTTATGGCCAATTGAGCACAGCACATCAACAACAATACCGGGAGAGACAAAACCCCTCCTATCGCTCATTGCCTCCATGTGATTCGGGACTGTACCCAAAGCCATCGTTTTGCACGATCTCTTGACCGTGGTTTGGTGGAAATCAAAGCACAGTAGGAATCACATAAGACTCTATGACGATCTCGGGTCTACAGACTAACATGTACCAGTGTCACCAGAAAACTGTTATCCGACGATAGGTATAATACCATCTAGGAGTTCTCGGCGAGTCCGTCCAGTGTACCCAGTCTCCACTAAGCACCCGTATACCTTCTCTGATGTCAAACACCAATGGATATGGGATCATCCACCGCCCATCATATGGGTCAAGAAGCGTATACGCTAGTCTACTCTGGAGTACCGATGCCCTGTCTCGATACTCCCACGACTAGGAACATTTGAAGGATGTACTTATCGACTACCCTATCCTTACTAGTATGATCTCCATCCTATTCCTGGTAGTCAAGTACTAATCCTAAGGTTTTTATCAACATGTGATCACAAAACAGTATTTGTTAACATGTTAAGATAAAGTGCAAACAGATAGCATACTATCATGTCGAGCAAGAAAGTCCTCCCTATATATGTCCAAGCATCCACTACAATATATATCGCATGTACAGTAATGGCCTCTTGGGCATACATATAACTAACACATTCCCCCCCCACATAGAATAATGGTTCGTCCTTGAACCATAGACCTACTTTTGAGGGACCGGCTCTGATACCATATTTGTCACGACCCACACCCAAACACAGATGGTATTGTCCGCTTTGGCCGAAACCGCACGGTTTTGTCCCTTTGAATGAACCCGGGGCTACTTCCTAGTAGGTCACCCATCCTAGAATTTCTCTGGCTCAAGCACTCTTAACAACGGAGTTCTTCAAACTCTGGAGTTCCGATTCATCCAAATGGCGCCTCTGTGTTATAAGAGTGGTATCATTCCATTTATAGTTTAGATAGTGCCCTCTTTCGGAATGGAATTTGATACTCCCCATTGTTCTGATAGGTCCCCGTGTGCATCCATATCGGTTACATCCCCACCTCCATACCGGATAACATCTCAATTCTCATGAGGTAGGTGGTATTCAGCCCTAATTTCACCTGGGATATTACAAATATGTGTCCTACCTACCAAAGCAAACACCCTGGATGAAGCTGTGTGCCAGCAATACCGCAACTGATCCCAAGCGGTCAAACCTGCAAGAACTGTGGCATAATGGGGGTGGGTTGCCAACTCGTGAGTAGAAACATCAGCAAGTAGAAATCGAATAAAACAACGATTTCCTAGGTCACTATATCCTGAAGATAGTACTATAATATCTAGGGTGACCACATATGCATATATGGCAATCGAGTCAATATAATGACATATATAAATAAACATCCGACATCATATGCCTCTATGCATATGGATATCATCCACGTGTCCATCAACGACACAAACAATGTCTTGGGACCTGAGTGTCCCACACCGACACTCGAACATCATGAAAACCCGTGTCCAGCATTGATACGTAAATCCTTATATCTCAGGCGCCGCATACTCGGATCGGCCCTCATATCTATCTCATCTCAGGCGCCGCATACTCAGATTGGCCCTCATATCCATTTCATATCATAACTCCAAAACAGTATCCTCCAGATATTCTTCGAGTTCTATACAGTCACCGGTAGATAGTAGTTCCTCTGCCAGGCTCATCGTCTACTGCACAACATACCTTTATTGCCCCGGGGTACCATACCGGATCCACCATATACCCGCAGACGGCTCGTCCAGCTCCTCAAATCGAGTATCACATAGCTCAGAACCGAGAAAACTCATGGTGGACGTCTCAAAATATCATATCAAGAGAAACCACGTTTTAAAGCAATGCATAATTCCCTTTGAAATATAACTGCGGTTCTCAAATCCAGAGATCTCATGAAAACAGCATCTCATGAATATAATCATAAAGTATGATGTATGCAACATAGAGTAGTAATATGAGCATATCAAGTATATCATGCAAGCATGCCAAGTGATAGTACTGAACAATGAATGTACTATACAGTTAAGAATAATATCATGATACAGCAGTTCTACTGTGTAAGTGGCGTGGAAATTACAGATGATGAATGTGTATGAGCCGGCGAATCTGTGTAACTGTAACATGCGCATCAACGGTAATTGTGCAGGTGTACTAGCAGTTAATATCATATAACATTAAATACTGGAAACATGATAGGTATCACACGAGGAATAATCCAACATAAACATGAACTATATTAAGGTAACCTCTTATGCCAACGATTCCGTCTCATAGTATCAAGTGTCGCAATATCCTCGATCATCATTCTCAATTCATGAGCGTGGATCAAACATTCGGAAACGCATCACATACGGTAATCCATCGTACGGTGTCACAAATAGAGTAGGGAAACTATCATCCTATCCATCAATAAAGGTACGGATCTATAATCTCGTACGACATATCTTATCAATCACATAACACATCTATATCAATCTTATATCATGTCATCTAGTATATACGTCATATCTTGTAAATATCAAGTCATATCGATCTCGATCTCATATTCTACCATTATCAACTCATACTTGTCATCTTTCAATTCATACTTATCATGATTCAATTTCTTATTTCATATTCTTATATATCAATTAGTGTCAACTTTTATCATATCATATCTTACTAAATCTTATAATCATGTCCGTAAGTTCGTAGCCTATCCTTTCTGAATTTTATAATTTATAAAACGATCTTCCATATCAATGGTTGCGGGGGTGCTATACACCATCCACCCGACTTCCCCCATAGATATAAATCTACACACTTGCTAAACTCCTCGCTTAGCCGAAGTCGATGTGCTTCATCGTCTCGGATGTCCACACGAAAGTACCTAAAATCATTACACAATCGCAATACTATTAAAACCAATATCCAAAAACCAATACGGCACACGAAATGCTCATAGGTTAGAATCTATAGCTTACGCATGAAAGATCAACCAAGCAACCCCCGTCTGTTGACATACAAATGTCCAACGACGGAATCAAATCTTAAATACCAAAACCATAAATTCAAATATCTTAAAAACATAGCCAAAACACTCTCAAGTAGCTCCTAAATTTGGTTCAGGTCAATTGGGACTAAACAACCAAGTACAGGGGATAGGTTATAGGGTAAGTGATCTACAAGCAAAACCACAACACCACAGGAAATAAGGGGGCCGGCGAGATGCCCTCGCCGGTCAATATGAAGAGTTTTAGGCCCGTATTTCGGTGGTGGTCTTCTAGTGGTTTATCTAGGTCAATGGACTTGTTTGATTTTCTTAAAAATATCCCAGATAGCTCCAGATACCCTGTAGGCTAACAAACTCCACAAAACCAACATGGGACAAATTCTAAGTTCGTGTATCGGGTTCTAAACTCATTTATAGGGAAGGAAAAGCATTATTAAGGTCCTACAACATTCACTACACTCTACTACATCTTTACAAGTTCACAAAATCACTAAACATCAACATTCATATTTCCAAGATCACAAAACTAACTAATACAAACTCTAAACTAAAACTAGGATATATTAACCACAAGCACTAAACTAAAAGAATGGAAATATACCTCATTTGGCAACTTAGGAAAATTCTTGAGTTGCCCAAAATCTTCAAAATCCAAACTTGAATGGTTGAAAGGGTTTAGAATTAGCTTGTGCATCTTTTTAATGAAGGTGGCATGGGGTTTTGAAAACGATTTGGAGATGATACATGGAGATAGAGAAGATTGAAGGAGATAAAGAAGAATTATGAAGAAGAGAAGAAGAATGAAGAATAATAGAATGAAGAAGAAGAAGAAATAAGAAGTCAAAGATCTCTCTCTCTCTTTCTCTCTTAATCTCACTCTCTTTCTAAAATATCTATTACACTCACTCTCTCACAAATATCTCATATCTTATTTCTTTTCTAAATAAATAAAACCAAACACAATGCACATACATGTAACCAAATGCAACATGACATGGTGCACTAGCCATAGAAAATTGTAAAGATACGGATTTGGCTTAATCATGATCAGCAATGTACTAATCAAGTTTAACTTAAACTTGCATATGATTATTTATAAAAATGCCAAAATCCGATAATTATATTTTTAATGAATAAATCATTTTAATCTCCATTTATATTCCAAATATCGGTATATAATTATACCATTTTACGAAAAACCCCTATCCGCAAATCGAATAGTTTTCGCGAAATATATTATTTTAATATTAAATTTCCAAAAATAATATTTTATATTTCTGAAATGTTACATAAAGACTGCTTCACATGGAACTATTCCGAAATGCCTGGTCTAGATCCAAAGGTGGCAGTACATAAACTGGCCATATCGCCGGACATAAAGCCAGTCAAACAGGTGCTAAGAAGAATGCGGCTCAAACTTGAGATGAGTATCAACGCTGAAGTCAAGAAACTAATCGACTCTGGCTTCATACAAGAAGTTCAATATCCCGACTGGATCGCTAACGTCGTTCCAGTGATGAAGAAGAATGGGACGGTGCGCATCTGCATGGACTTTCGGGACCTCAACAAAGCTTGCCCAAAGGATGACTTCTCGGTACCTGTTATCGAGATAATGATCGATAGCACATTTACCCATGAAGTCTTCTCCTTCATGGATGTATCTTCAAGATACAATCAAATGAAAATGCATCCTGAAGATCAAAAGCATACCGCCTTCCGTACTCAAGCTGGACATATTTTGCTATAAGGTGATGCTCTTCGGTCTGAAGAACTCTACCTACCAGAGGGCCATGACAAAGATCTTCGATGACCTCATCCATGAGATTGTTGAATGCTACATCGACAACCTGGTGGTGAAGAGAAAGTCTTACGAGGAACATTGGGAACATCTAAACGTAGTGTTCCAACGTCTTCAGAAGTACAATCTGAAGATGAATCCTTTGAAATGCGTTTGGAGTCTACTCAGGCAAATTCTTAGGATTCATCATACAGCACCGGGGTATTGAAATCGATCCCTCAAAGATCAAGGAGTTTACGGAAATGCCCACGCCAAGGACCCTCAAACAGTTGCGATCCCTCTAAGGAAAACTCGCGTATATCCGGCGGTTCATAGCCAATCTCTCCGGAAAATGCCGTCCCTACAGCCATTTGATGAAGAAAGGGACCCCGTTCGTTTGGGATGAAAAGTGCCAAAATGCACTAAACGAAATCAAACAATACCTGCAAAATCCGCCGGTATTGACCGCTCCGATTAAGGGAAAGCCCCTTATCCAATATACAACGGTCCTTAAGGGTTCTCTACGCACGCTATGGGCATAAGAGAACGATCAGGGAAAGGAGAGAGCTTTGTACTATTTGAGCCAAGTTCTCCTGGGGGAAGAAAACAACTACTCCCCCATTGAAAAGCATTGCCTGGCACCGATCTTCGTGATAAAGAAGCTCAGGCATTACGCCTTGGCACATGAGGTCCATCTCATATCAAAGGTGGATCCTCTCAAATTTCGGATGTCAAGAGCTATACTAACAGGAAGGCTTGCCTAATGGGCCCTCCTCCTGATGGAGTTCTCGATGTATCGGCCTCTCAAAGCAGTGAAAGGCGCGGCCATTGCCGACTTTCTTGCGGAGCATCCGATACTAGCCGACTCCTCCCTAAATTGTGAGTTGACGGATGAACATGCATTCGACACTATCGAAGGAGAAAAGGAAGAAAATGATTCCCGATGGGAACTTTACTTCGATAGAGCATCGTCCATAAAGAAGCGAAAGAAAAACACCCCCATAATCAAAAGCCACAGTGGGCTTTATCTTCGTGACTCAACAAGGAGGGATATTGCATTACACCCTTTCCTTAATGGAGCCGAGGACTAATAACGAAGCTGAATATGAAGCTTTGATAGCAGGTCTCGAGATCGCTGTCGACATGGGAATCAAAGACCTCCTCATATATGAAGACTCTCAGCTGATTGTTAGCCAAGTAAATGACGACAATCAGACGTGCAAGCCATAGTGATAACGTACGGTGAAAAATGCAGCAACTGCTGACACAAATCCTTTCCTACATCCTGGAGAGCATACTGCGTGCAGAAAATAGCAAGTCGGATGCATTGGCCAAGCTGGCTACGGAATTAGCCGATGAAGACCTCGACGACATAAAGATCATCGTGCAAAGCCGCAAGGTTCTCGGGCTAGAAGAAATGTTTTCGAAAGACTTAACAGAGCCATCTGAGGAAAAAGAAACGGCCAAACAAACAACCCTTCAAATAGAGGATGAATGAAAGGTCAAGGACTGGAGGGAAGTCCTCATAGACTACTTCAAATCTCGACGAACGCCTGAAAATGCGTCGTCTAGACATCAGCTCATGAAACGAGCTATATCATTCGCCTTTGTCAATGACACTCTATATAAGGGATCATTCGATGGTTTGTGGCTAAGATGCCTGGGGCCAGAAGAAGCGAAGAGAGTCGTCTAAGAAACTCACGACGGACTCTGCGATTCTAACCAAGTTGGGACAAAGATGAAGCTGAAGATCAAAATAATGGGATATTATTGGACCATAATGATTCATGACTGCCTCAAATATGCAAAGCAGTTTTACTCGTGCCAAATTCACGGGGACTTCATACACCAGCATCCGAACCCGCTACACCCAACAGTAGCTAGCTGGCCGTTCGAAATGTGGGGAACCGATATAATTAGCCCTATTGAACCAGCATCGTCCAAAGGACATCGGTTCATATTGGTAACAACCGACTACTTTTCTAAGTGGGCAAAAGCAGTACCACTAAGGAAGGTGAAGACGGAGCATATCCTCCATTTCTTCAGGATACATGTCATCTACCGGTTCGGCACTCCGTGATGAATTATCTCGGATAATGGGCCGGCCTACAGGAGCCATAAAATTAGCTGCTTCGCACAACAACATAAAATAGATTGGAGATACTTTTCGGTCTATAATGCTCGTGCCAACGGTCTGGCTGAAGCTTTCAACAAGACCTTGACGAAGATTATAAAGAAAACGGTGTCCAGAAACAAAAAAGACTGCTACGAAAGGCTGCAAGAAGCTCTTTGGGCATACCGCACAACGTTCAAAACAGCTACGAATACAACACCATACATGTTAGTATTCAGCACGGAAGCAGTGCTCCCACTGGAAATGGAGCTCCCCTCTCTATGAGTAGCAGTTCGATACGAGCTGACAGATAAAGAAAATGCTCATCTTAGACTTGAGGAACTAAACGCTCTCGATGAAACCCACCTAATAGTACAGTAAAACCTGGAGGCTTATAAGGCAAAGATGACACGATCATATGAAAGAATGACCAGGATGAGAATATTCCGCCAAGGCGAATTGGTGCTAATCGTCAAAAGACCTATGATCCCCAATCGTGCAAAACAGGGGAAGTTCGAGCCAATCTATGAAAGCCCGTAAATCATAGAAAAAGTCTACCAAGGTGGAGCCTACCTGCTCATGGATATGCATGGCGAAAGACCCTTCCGACCAATAAACGGCCGATTCCTCAAAAATACTACGCCTAACGGGTCACGACCTGGGTCAATGATAGATGACGACGCTTGTGTCCGGTCGCTATCTTCCTGAGTCAGAACCCTAAAAGTAGTATCCAAAAGATCCATCTCCTCGAAAATAGGCAATAATGGACCGAGACGTCCCTAAAATAATACTCGTTTCCGAATGAAGGACCGAGATGTCTTTAAACTAAATATCCGTCTCAAAAATGGCGACATTGGACCGAGAAGTCCTTAAACTAAAATTTCGCCTCAAACATGGCGACAAAGGACCGAGATGTCTTTAAACTAAAAACTCACCTCAAACACGGCGACAATGGACCAAAAAGTCCTTAAACTAAAATTTCGCTTCAAACACGATGACAACGGACCGAGAAGTCCTTAAACTAATATCTGCCTCAAACATAGCGATAACGGACTGAGATGTCCTTAAATTAAATATCCGTCTCAAAAATGGCGACATCGGACCGAGATGTCCTTAAACTAAAAATTCGTCTCAAAAACGGCGATACCGGACCGAGAAGTCCTTAAACTAATCGTTCGCCTCAAATATGGCGGCAACAGACCAAGATGTCCTTAGACTAAAAATTTGCCTCAAACATGGCAATAACGGACCGAGATGTCCTTAAACTAGCACATCGCTTCCAAAACGGTGATATGCTTCCTTGAGATCTATATTGCAATCGAAGTCTCAATGGCAGAGGTTGCAACTCAAGTCCCACTAGTTACGCAGCTACTTTAACGATGAAGCCACCCCCAAATCCTACCAGTAAATAGATGGGTCACCCGCGGTGAAACTACATTCAAGAGTTCCATCGTTCGTTAAAAAAATGTTATGTCCAAAAGAAAAATGGGTACGGATGAAAACCCGAAAAGGCGCCGTGTGTAAAAACAGCAGGGTTATATGTGAGTTTGTGAAAACTCGAAAGGGCGCGATCGCGTTAAAAAAAAGAAAAAATGGTATGTCCACAAGCAATATGGGCACGGATGAAAATCTGAAAGGGCGCCGTGAGTAAAAATAGCAGGACTGCCGACGAGTTTGTGAAAACCCTAAAGGGCGCGGACTCATAAAATAAAAATTCATATGCACTTGCAAAGTCCTCTCGACCTTGTGAGGAGAAAATACCTATGTGAGAGCCGTACGACTCATAGAGGAGAAACACACTTACGAATCCTCATGATTCCTAAGGAGAAATTACACTTGAAGGATCCTCACGACTCGTAAGGAGAATTCCCCTTATGAGACCCTCATGGCTCATAAGATTCAAAAGCCTTAAGCTACAGGAATCTGAAGCTGTTCTTAAGTCATCACGTTCCCCAAAGTTGCCCTACAAGCGGCCCAATATTGACCCTTGTATACAATCCACGGGCACAAATAAGCATTTCCTCATCAAGTTCCACCAATGGCGAGAAATGTCCCTATATGGTGAACGTCACTTGTAAGTCATCTCGACTTATAAGGAGAAAACACTCTTGGAACATCCTTATGACTTACGAGAGAAAATATCACTTGGAATCCCCATGATTCCTAAGGAGAAAATACATCTACGAGATCCTCACGACTCATAGGGAGAAATACCTTTATGAGACCCTTACGGCTCATAAAGTCAAAAAGCCTTAGTCGACAGGATCTTAACCCTATTTGCTAAGCCGTCTCTGTTCAAATCGATAAACGCAAATGATGATTCGCTCCTGGCAATATCCCAGTTGCAGCAATGCTGATGCCTAAACAGGTGTCAAACCCCAAGTCCTTTCATGACAAATGATGATTCGCTCCTGGCAATATTCCAGTCATAGCGATGTTGATGCCAAGGTTGGTATCAAATTCCAAACTCGCAATAAAAAAAGCAGCGAGTGGCAAAAAATGCATATGAAATAGCCGAAATGATGGGGCAACTCACAATAAAAATTAGTGAGCAAAAAATATGCATATAAAAAGAGCCGAAATGATTGGGCAACTCGCAATAAAAAGCAGCGAGTAAAAATATTTTTAAAAAATAGCCGAAATGATTGGGCACCGCGGATGAAAAGCCGAAATGATTTCGCAAACGCGATTTTCGCGATATAAAAAGCTGAAAAGATAGAGTATCGTGGAAATAAAAAATATCTAAATGAAATTTCCTCTGCCCTGCAGGTGAGTCCATCCTGACCCCTGTATACAATCTATGGGCACAAATGAAAAAGGGAACCATATTTTCCCACCAGACTCCGTCAAAAGGAGAGTTAGATCTCAATGGAAACATCTACAGCCTAGAGATCACCTAGGCATTCTTTCTCATGCCAACAGGATGTAGATGCGACGTCAACAAAAGCTACAACGAGCCAAATCAAAATAGAGCCATAGCAAATTCTTAGCTCCAAGTCTTGACGGTTCATATACAACCTAAAGATTACCCCGGCGTTCCTTCTTATTCCATCAAGGTGCAGACGTGACGTCAACAAAAACTCCAACGAGCCAAATCAAAATGGATCAATGGCAAACTCTTAGCTCCAAGTCTTGACGGTTCATATACAACCAAAAGATTACCCCGGCATTCCTTCTCACTCTATCAGGGTGCAAACGTGGCGTCAACAAAGCTCCAATGAGCCAAATGAAATTGAAGCAATGGCATATTCCCAGCTTCAGGGTCTTGATGGCCACTCATATAAAGCCTAAGAGAATATCGGAGATCATCTCACACTAGCACGGAGTGGTTATAACTCATCGGAGCTCCAAATTGAGCCTAACCTTAAGTAAAAAGTGACATGGCAAATTCCTAATGCTTGCTCTTCCGACGGTAATATAGGTTAAAGAGATTACTTGAAGACGTCTTGTCCAGCCCCCGAAGGGATCAGAGACACGACAGTCGCGGGGTTACTCGAACAACAACTTAAAAACTGTATATTGAGGAATACATCAACCAACACGACGGTACCATGGACAAACCATAGTACCACAAAACCTAACGGACCTCTGTCGCAAAGAACATAGGTTATCTATATATAACTTTAGAACAAGTTTTCCTGTAAACCCAAGGGAGGTAAACTGAATAAACTCCGAAATGAGTACATAAACTAGAAACTCAGAAATGAGTGAATAAACTACAAACTCCGAAATGAGTATGTAAACAAGAGACTCCGAAACGAGTGAATAAACTACAAACTCCGAAATGAGTACATAAACTACTTTATGTCAAGTCAAGACATCAAGAAACAGAAAGGCGCAACCCATGGGCCTCGGGGTTCAGAACTACATTTCTTAAGGATTGAAATCTGAGAAGACGCTTGAATCCACTCGCTATATTCTCATATCAAAATTCTAATAAAAGTCGTGTGTGCCAGCTAGAAACCGACCAAATGCTATGCATCACTTTAGTCCAATGTTCACCTATGTCTAGATGCATACATCAGACACTTCTAAAGATTAAAATACAAAATATGTGTACAGAGACAGGATGCCCATATGAATATGCGCTGGGGATGAAACGTTCAGTGGTTGACATTATTTTTATTTATGGGATCATAGATACAAGGATTAACAAAATAATATATAAGATTCTCTAATTCCCTCTCTGCCTTCTCCACCATGTTGAATCGGCAATCTTCATGAGGAGTTGCTCTCCAACACCATGCTCATCAGCGAAGGCAGACATGATGGCCCGCTGAGCCTTATCTGGCTTAGTAGACAAACTGAACAATCCCTCAAAAGATGGGTAATCAAACAAGCCTCATGAAAGCACTTGATCTTGTCATTCGCCGCATCGAGCATCCCAGAGTCATCTCCGCTGGATGATGAGGGATGTCAGCAAGTACAGACAAGAGGATCATCCGAAGCCAAATGGAGTCGATAAGAAAAGGAGAGCCCCTACGAGCCAGAAGCTCGTACATCAGCATGTCACATTGGTCATCAGTGAGAACGGGATCCGTTAAAGACACAGCAAAATGAGGGACGATTCCCTCGATAGGTACCTCCCACGGTTGCCGACGATCATGTGGATGATTTATCACGACCCGAAGTTTAGCCCGTGACCGGCACTTAACCACGTAACGTCTACAGCCGTAATGTGACTAAGTAAGCCGAAACCCAGAAATCAAAACCATTAAAAGTATTGAATGTTAAAACATTTTATAGAATCATTTGTTAAAACGTTTAGAAAACCTTAAGAAATTTAGTAAAATTCTTTAAAGTTCTAGTTATAATCTTAAAAATTTTGGCAGCATTTCCCTTGTAAAAACTAATCCCGAAATCGGGTACAAGGCAATATATGAGTAAAATGATATACAATAAGAAATAAGCATCCCAAATGGTAGCAATCACGTCCAACGGTGGAAACAATCACCACAATGATAATATACGACGCCGTAGCGAAGAATGAGTAAACATAAATGAAGACAACATGAAATATAAAACTGCAGAAATAAAGTTGGCTCACAACGAGATCGACACCAGAGTACAAATAATATACATCGTCCTCACAACTGGTCTCTAAGTCAATACATAAGTAGTAGATGGAGAATACTAGATACAATGATGTATACAACTAGAAAAATAAACAGATACCGCACAAAACCCACCTAACAGCAAAAGGGCTAACACGCCAACTGCAGTGGTATCTGTATCAAAAGATGCAAGAAAGCAGCCTGCCGCGACTACTCCGAGGGGCAACCTACAAACACTATGGCATAACGGGGGTGAGTTGCCAACTCGTGAATAGTAGATAAAATATAAACGTAATCGCGAGTATGCACGCACTGCGATACTCTAACCTATGCCAACCGATAACATCTATATGATGAGCTAGATGATCAATAATCATACAACAAATGCGATCTAATACATCTCTATATGATGAGCAGGGTATGCAATAATCGTGCATAGCAAATGCAATCTAATAACATCTATATAGGATGAGCAGGGTATGCAATAATCGTGCATAGCATGTGTACTCTATCAGGTACTACAGATACAGGATGAGATGTATAACACTGAATGCTGAGCATGGGAATAAATAACATCTACACGGAATGCCAACGTGGAAAATAACCGGTGTCCATCAATACACCCAAATCCCAGTAAAACTCAGGCGCCGTCACTCTGATCGGCTCTCAAATCCTGTGAATCTCATAGAATCGTGAGTGCCCAATATCGGCACTCAAAATTTCATAAGTAATCGTGTCTAGCATCGACAAGCAAATCCTCAAGTATCGGGCTCCATCAGTCCGGATCGGCCCACGGGCTCCGTCTGCGGAATCGGCCCTCGGCCCCGGCAGTACGGGTCATCCCGTATCCATCTATCGACTCTGGTCAGTATCCTTCGGATAACCGCCAGGTCCAACCAATCACCGGTAGGTAATAGACCCTCCGTCGGGCTCACCGTCTAACAATACGAGTCTTCTTGCCCCGCGGTACCATACCGGGTCCACCATGTACCCGCAATCGATACCATACCGGGTCCACCATGTACCCGCAATCGGTGCCTACCACTCCTCGAATCGGGTATACTCACACAAGCTCTCTGGAACCGAGAAAACTCATGGTGGACGCACTGAAATATCATATCAAGAGGAACCGGGTTTTTAAAACAGTGTGTATTTTCTTAAAAGAATTACCTCGGTTCTCAAATCCAGAAATCATATGAATCCAAAATTCAATGTGTAAATCCATTCAATGTGTCGTATGACACTAAGAGTAAAAAGGGAAAACCGCTCCTTTAAAAGAATCCAGTTTTGAAAATATCTCATGCGGTCCCTATTTTCTTGAAATCAAGTCAATATCATCCATGTATGTAACATATGTATGTATGTAAGTATGGATGTGCAAATGGATATGTATACGCAAATATGAGTGTGCATGTGCGCAAGTATGAAGATATCGATATATGTGTGCACTGGTATGAATATACAGTGTGCATGTGCGCAAGTATAAAGATATCCATATGTGTGCACTGGTATGAATATACAGTGTGCATGTGCGCAAGTATGGAGATATCAATATGTGTGTGTACTGGTATGAATATACAGTGTGCATGTACGCAAGTATGAAGATATCAATATATGTGTGCACTGGTATGAATATACAGTGTGCATGTGCGCAAGTATGAAGATATCAATATATGTGTGCACTGGTATGAATATACAGTGTGCATGTGCGTAAGTATGAAGATATCGATATATTTTGTAGCAATCCTATAGTGCGAGTGTCATGGCAGTCACTAACGGTGTGAGTGTATCATACAAATAGTACTCGTGCAGTCTAAACCGTTAGTGACAGTGCAGTGTTCTACTATTACCATTCTATATGCAACAAAAGATGGTATGCTACTATACTATATATTTATATGAACACATAAGACTATAATATCCTATCACGCCCTGACACTTAACGCCATACGGGCAATTTCCCCGTATATGTTAAATCTACTCACATGGTTTCGTGCTAACCGTAGCCGACTATCTGCTTCCCCTTCTTTGTGGCATCCGACGTAACCGCCTGCGAACCTAGAATTCACACAAAGAATCCATATAAGCAAATATCTCGCGAAAACACGATATCAAATTCAAACGAGAAACTCGCGTCGCGAACTAGACGCGCGTGTATACGTAATGTGTGTGCATACGCCAAAACCCAACGCGACACGCTGTGGCACACAGCGACACGCTGTAACACACAGCGACCAACTCAACACGCATCGTACGTGTCACGCAAGTCCCGCTACACCAAAAATAGGTAAACGGTCCCAGATTTAATCTGGAGCAAAAACAAGAAAATCAAACAAGACCAAACCCTTCAAAATACCTACAGACATCTACCTGCCAAAATACAACACCTTCCCAACCAATTGGGCCGGCGACTAAGGGTATCATACCGGCCAAAAACCAGTGGGAAGGGTCCAGGTCTCTACACTAGGATCCTAACACAATTTATAGCCTAGTGTATATGTTTGCTTGCTAAAATTACTACCCTAGTAACAGCAGATTCTAAGTATCCTTAGGGTTTAGCTTAAAACGATATAAAACACTAAGATGGCAACAATAGGGTATTTCTGTGGAACTGGGTAAGTTAACAGGAATCTAGTGATACCAACAGCACCAATTAGAGTTAATCTAACTATAAACACCCTGAAACATCCTAGTCTCCAACCAAACCACCAATTTATCTTCAAAGTCCACAAAACACAAAAACTAACCCAACTTCTCCCAGAATTTTACCAGCAAACAATTAGAGGAAGTAAATAACACCAAACCCAAACAAACTAACACAGACACCTCTAGACCAAGCACCACCACCTAGATCATCATGGAGGCCGGCGACGTCGGAATTTCTAGGGAGGTCGTTGGGAACGGGTTGGGCTCGAACTTCAACACACTAGTCTATACTGCCTGCACACTATTCTGAAGTTTTTTACTAAGCTAGAAAAGTATCACAGTGGTAGCAGATCTCAACATCCTACAGTTTGCATCAAAACCACACTTTAACTTTTCAAGATTTAGATTTTAAGGCGATCTAGCTAAATTTAGTGAAACTAATGGGTTCAAACAGTAATATTATCACTTAATTAGGCTCACTAGGCTATAAAAACTCTAACTTAGATAAATCTTACATCAAACACAAATGTAGCACTAATAACCACAATAACCACTAACCGAAGCATTAAACAACACATAAGCTTAGCAACAAGGAGTTGGGTTTAAGAAATATACCCCAATAGATCCTAGGAAGTTGGAAAAGGGAGGAGGAGAAAAAGGGAAGGAGCTACTGCTGCCTGCTACTGCTGCTGTGCTGATGCTGTTGATGTTGTTACTGTTGGTGCTGCTGGTGTTGCTGCTGCTGATACTGGAGCTGATGCTGATGCTGGTGCTGCTGAAGCTGCTGGTGCTGCTGAAGCTGCTGGTGTTGATGCTGCTGGAGCTGCTGGTATTGCTGTTGTGGCTGCTGCTGTGGTTGCTGCTGTTGCTGAAGCTCCTGCAATTGCTGCTGCTGGTGTGTGTGAGGGGGTGTGAGAGTGAGAGAGAGAAGTGAGAAAGAGTTAGTACAAACAAAAGAAATGAGAGAACAAAAGGGTCAACACCCTCTCTCTCTCTCATTTAATGCAAGCATGGGCTCATGCCATGATGCCCATCATGCATTCTCTCTTTCTCTCTCTCACCAAGTCAAACCCAATGCAATAATTCATTTTCTATTTAAAAAAAAATACCCTCAATAAAAATCAAATTAGCTTAAAAGGAATGGGTTAGCCTACCATGGTTGCTAAACATGGTTTAACCCTAATTTAATCCTAGTTTACATGCACTTGTGTCCAAGCCTCAATAAATTCTAATAAAATATTCATTAATTTTGATAAAATATTTCAAAATCGTTTTGATAAACTTTTTATTAAAAACCATACTCAAAGTATAATTAGCCACTAATCACATCCTAAAGTGTCACAATCTTCCCCCCTTAAAGAAATTCATCTCCGGATTTAAAAATATAAAGCTACCCGTACCTTCAAAGAGATGAGGGAATTTCTTCCGCATCTCGCCCTCGGCCTCCCAAGTGATCTCTTCACCATTTGGGCTGGGCCAAAGCACTTTCACAGATGGCAAGACCTTCGATCGAAGTTTCTTCACCTACCGGTCCAATATCACGACTGGCTGCTCGGTGAATGAAAGATTGCGCTCGAGCTGAACGGTTTGATGCTGAATCATGTGAGAAGGATCATTTTGGTTTCTGCGAAGCATCGATACGTGGAATACGGGGTGAACCTCTGGGAAGTCGGGTGGAAGTGCCAAACGATATGCTACTTCGCCCACACGCTCAAGGATCTCGAAGGGACCTATGAATCTGGGGCTAAGATTCCCCTTCCGTCCAAACCTCATCATTCCCTTCATCGGAGAGACCCTCAGAAAAATGTGATCGCCAACTGCGAACTCTAATCTGCGGCGGTGCCTGTCAGCATACGATTTCTACCTGCTCTGTGCTGTCCTCATCCTATCTTGAATCAGCTGTATCTTCTCGGCCGTCTCCTGTACGATCTGTGGCCCCAAAACACTGCTCTCACTGAGCTCTGTTCAACAGATGGGCGATCTACATCTCCTCCTATACAAAGCCTCGAAAGGTGCCATCTGAATAGTATCCTGGAAACTATTGTTGTAGGAGAACTCCACCAAGGGTAAATGACGATCCCAGCTACCACCAAAGTCTAAAACGCACGCTCGGAGCATGTCCTCGAGAGTCTGAATAGTCCGCTCTGACTGGCCGTCGGTCTGCGGATGAAATGTTGTGCTGAAACCCAAGCGGGTGCCCAAAGCCTCTCGAAGCCTCTTCCATAGTCGGCTAGTAAACTGGGTGCCTCGGTCGGACACGATACACGTCAGGACTCTATGCAGTCGTACAATCTCTGTAGGGTTCCTAGGCACACAGTAGAGGTCTCACAAGGCATCAACCATGCCATTTTACAAAAATATGGTGCCGAGAAACCCTAGTTAACGGATCGTTGCTAGAAATCTAGGCGAAAAGTAAACTAGTTAACACTTAACTACTAGGATATGGAAATTACAACCTTTGTAGATCCGGATATCCACCTCCACGGCTCCGCAACGAAGTCTCCTCGCTGTCCAAGTCGAACTCCGGGCTCTAGCGTCGGCTTCATCGGAGAATGAACGGGCTTGGTCATCGACGACGATGCCGAAGATGATCTACGTCGAGACATCGCTAGATCAAGCTTCCACTTCACAAAGTGATGAAACTTGTGAAGAAAACACACTCTACTACTTGGCAAGAGGTAGAGGATGAAGAAATAGGAGGTGGGTTCTCTTTAGAATTGGATTTCTCACTCTCTAGCTCAAGTTGCCATTGATGGCCTCAAGGTTTCAAACTTGAAGATGAAGAAGAAGATGAGCTAGAATTATGATAAGTTTTTTTTTAAAATAAAAAGAAAAAGGAATACTTATCATAATTCTTACTAGGGTTAAGTGTAGAGAATAGACCATGGTTAATGGATGGGTTAGGGTTAAGCATGATGACAAGAAAGGTTAAGAAGTCAAAGCTTCATGAAGCTTCAACTAAAAGACAAAGAAAGCCACCATTCTTTTTTATTTCCAAATAAATAAATGAACAAATAAATAAATGAATATGCAAAACCCTAATCAATACTTAACCATGGTTTTAATTCTTTACACTTAACTAAATAATCAAGTATCATCAAACATGATACAAGTATGTGCACGAAAATATATCACATATACAACTTGCACATCAAGTGAGAAAATCCGTATAAAGTGAACCAATACTAGTTAATGCAAAGTAATATATCAAATATATAATTATACATTAAATCATTAAATCAACATTTGATTCAATGATCCGGTCATGTCGCACATAACCGACTAGTATTCAATGTATCGATTTATCGAATCAATGATTCGATAACTAGGTCATATCGAATATAACCAATCGAAACATTTATCTCGAGAATGAAATGCGGTATCTCATACACGCATTATTCTCGGTCCTGCACATATCTCATATGCACTCCTATTTCGTTTCGCTTGAGCCAGGAAACCTATGTGTAGGACTCTAAAGACTCGTCAATACGCCGGTAGCAGATGATGATCATATCAAGCATCCACAAGCCGCAAGCGGTCTGCTAAACGTAACGGCCACCCGGGTATTGAGCGATCAGAAGATCGACGAGCTAGCCCGCTCACACTCCTGCGAATCCGACCAGTAACACTTACCGTACAGTCCGGTCTCTTCGTCTGATATGTCGCATATCTCACCTAGGGGTGGTAAACGTCAGACCCCAATAGCTCGATAAGTCATGTCGATATGAGGCTCATAACGGGTCGAGAAACTACTGGTAACACTTACCAGCAAATCTCTGATCAGCCCTGGCCAGGGACTTCCCTGTTACGGCCAATCGAGCACAGCGCAACATCAACCCCCAATACCGGGAAAGACGAAACCCCTCCTATCGCTCATTGCCTCCATGTGACTCGGGACTGTACCCAAAGACCACCGTTTTGCACGCCCTCATGGACGTGGTAAGGTGGAGATCAAAGCACAGTGGGAATCACACAAGACTCTATGACGATCTCGGGTCTACAGACTAACCTGCACAAGTGTCACCTGAGAACTGCCATCTGACGTGAGGTATAATACCATCTGGGAGTTCTCGGCGAGTCCGTCCAGTGTACCCAGTCTCCACTGAGCACCCGTATACCCTCTCTGATGTCAAACACCAATGGATATGGGATCATCCATCGCCCATCACATGGGTCGAGAAGCGTATACGCTAGTCTACACTGGTATATCGATGCCCCGTCTCGATACACCCACGACTAGGGACCTTGAAGGATGTACATATGGACTACCATGTCCCCACTAGTATGATCTGCATCATAGTCCAGGTAGTCAAGTACACATCCTAAGGGCTTTACCAACATGTAACTATAAGACAGTATAAAGAGACTAGTGTACATGTTAAGATAAAGAGCAACCAGATAGCATACTATCATGTCGAGCAAGAAAGTCATCTCTATATATGTCCAAGCATCCAATATAATATACATCATCTGTACAATACTGGCCTCTAGGGCATACATACAACTAACAATCTCCCACTTGCACTAGGGCCAGCTGCTGTAGTATCGCATACCGAGCATCCCGAAGAGTCTCTCAAACTGTATCTGGGGAATGGCCTTCGTGAGTGGATCCGCCGTGTTGTTCTTCGTGTCAACCCTCCTGACCTCGATCTCCCGGCGATCAACTAGCTCCCGGATCAGGTGATACCGCCTCAGAATATGCCTGGATCGCTGATGGGACCTGGGTTCCTTGGCCAAAGCCACCGCTCCATTGTTATCGCAATACAAAGGTATTGGATGCTCAATGGATAGAACCACTCCAAGTTCAGTAATGAACTTCTTGATCCAGACAGCCTCTTTGGCAGCATCGTTGGCAGCGATGTATTCAGCCTCCATCGTCGAGTCTGCCACGGTTTCCTGCTTGGAACTCTTCCAGCTAACCGCCCCTCCGTAAAGGGTAAAGACAAAGCCCGACTGTGACTTAGAGTCGTCCTTATCACTCTGGAAGCTCGAATCGGTAAAGGACTCCACTTGGAGTTCTCCGTTACCATACACCAAGAACATATCTCTAGTCCTTCGCAAGTACTTGAGAATGTTCTTCACAGCTGTCCAGTGACTCTCTCCAGGATCTGCTTGATACCGACTCACTACACTTAGTGAGTATGCAACATCGGGTCTGGTACATAGCATCGCATACATGATAGAGCCTACTGCTGAAGCATAGGGTATCCCTTGCATGCGAGCTCTCTCCAAATCAGTCTTGGGAGACATCTCTTTGGAGAGAGTGAGTCCAGAGATCGTGGGTAAGTTCCCACGCTTGGATTCTTCCATACTAAACCTCTTTAGTATGGTGTCAATGTACCTGGATTGGGACAATCCCAATATCCGTTTGGATCTATCTCTATAGATCCTGATTCCCAATATGCAGGAGGCATCACCAAGATCTTTCATTGAGAATCTTTGTGACAAGAAGAGCTTGACCGATTGCAGCATAGGAATATCATTTCCTATCAAGAGTATGTCGTCCACGTACAATACGAGGAAGACAACCTTACTCTCTGCCACCTTCTTGTAGATACAAGGTTCATCTGGATTTTTGACGAAATCAAACTCTTTGATAACGACATCAAAGCAGATGTTCCAACTCCGCGATGCTTGCTTTAATCCATAAATGGATTTAAGCAGCTTACACACCTTCCCGCTGCTCCCACTGTCTACGAAGCCCTCTGGCTGAGTCATGTACACGCACTCTTCTAAATCACCATTTAGAAAGGCGGTCTTAACATCCATTTGCCAGATTTCGTAATCATGATAAGCAGCGATGGCAAGCATGATCCGGATGGATTTAAGCATAGCCACTGGAGAAAAGGTCTCGTCATAGTCCACACCTGGTCTTTGACGAAAACCCTTCGCTACAAGTCTAGCTTTGAAAGTCTCCACTTTCCCATCTACACCAAGTTTCTTCTTGAAGATCCACTTGCTCCCAATGGGTTTTACCCCTTCAGGAGCAATGTCCAAAGTCCATACTTTGTTGGTGTACATGGATTCCATCTCGGACCGCATAGCATCCAGCCATTTCACTAAGTCCCCACTCGTGATGGCCTGCTCGAAGCTAGTTGGGTCATCATCCTCCATGATGCAATCCTCACTGCCACCATCAATGAGAAAACCATAGTATCTCTCAGGTGGACGAGAAACCCTACTAGATCGGCGGAGAGGCTGGGGTACGTCAGGCACCACTGAATCCTCTGGTTCTACTAAATCGTTAGTTGCAGTTTGTGGTGCTGGAACCTCTTCCAGCTCTACCTCTTTGCCATTAATTTCTTTTGCAAGAAATTCCCTTTCCAAAAAGGTGGCCTGTTGAGCAAAAAACACTCTTTGTTCCTCAGCTTGGTAGAAAAAATATCCTTGAGAATTCTTAGGATATCCCACAAACTTGCAAAGGACTGATCGTGCCTCGAGTTTGTCCGGATTTTGTTTTTTGACATAGGCCGGAAAACCCCATATCTTAATTCGTTTAAAATATGGTCTCTTCCCACTCCATATCTCATATGGTGTGGTAGGTACAGATTTAGACGGAACCAGATTCAACAGGTATATGGCTGTCTCAAGCGCATACCCCCAAAAGGAAATAGGTAACTCAGCATTACTCATCATTGAACGCACCATATCTAATAGGGTGCGATTCCTTCGTTCCGATACACAGTTGTGCTGTGGTGTATAAGGAGGAGTAAGCTTAGAGAGAATCCCATTCTCTTTTAGATAATCCAGGAATTCACTGCTTAAGTATTCACCTCCTCGATCAGATCGAAGAACCTTAATACTTTTGCCCGTTTGGTTCTCTACCTCGTGCTTATATTCTTTGAATTTCTCAAAAGCTTCAGACTTGTGTTTCAACAGGAACACATGCCTGTATCTAGAGAGATCGTCAGTGAATGTAATGAAGTAGGAAGAACCATTTCTGGCGTGTGTAGACATTGGACCGCATACATCACTATGCACCAGTCCCAAGAGTTCAGTAACTCTTTCTCCGTGTCCCGTAAACGGAGTTTTGGTCATTTTTCCTTTGAGACATGAATGGCAAGTGTCATAAGATGATAATTCGAATGAATTCAAATATCCATTCTTATGCAACTTAGCTAGTCGTGTCTCATTGATATGGCCAAGTCTACAGTGCCACAAGAAGGATTCGTTCATTTCTGAGCTTTTCCTTTTGTGTGTGTTTTGTATATTGAAGACTGTATTTTGATTGAGAATGAATATGCCATTATGTAGCGAGCCTGATGCAATCAACCTTTGATCCAGGAATATGTTCATAACATTATCCTTTACTACAAAATTATATACTTCTTTACTTAATAAGGAAACTGATATAATGTTGCACATCATGTTCGGTATATAATAGCACTCATTCAGGACTAGTGTATTACCATTTGGTAATACCAGGTGATATATGCCAACTGCTTTGGCTGCAACATTTGCCCCATTCCCTACTTGAACGGAATGATCACCTTTTCCCAGTTCTCTACCTTTCCTTAGCCCATGTAACTGCTTACATATGTGGGATCCTGATCCGGTATCTAATACCCAGGACGTAGGGTGAACTGAGAAACAGTTCTCAATGACAAACACACCCGAAGATGATGCATCAACATGCATGTTCTCCTTTTGGGCGGTGTGAGAATCCAGATATTCTCCTGTTTCCTGTTCATTCTTATAACACTTATAAGATAGAACGGGTTCAACGTTCCCCTGCACAGTATAATATACGGGTTCGGTCAATACATCCATATTATTATCTTGATTAAGGCATGAAATGGTCGCTACCTGGAGAGAGAGAGAAGAAAACACTTTAGCGTAAGCTCGTGCAAGATCAGATTGGTTATTATCTTATCTAATCAGGATGGCTCCCACTGCTTTTTATCAAATCTTCCTTCAAACCTTAAAAGGAAAGACTAGCCGGGATTAATTACACACTACAAGTTTGCCAATCTTTCAGCCAGGCCAGTGTCGGTACTTTGAGGGAGGTCCCCCGTGCTTTCGTACGAACCTAATTAATGTAAACCTCATTTTCCCAGAGGCGTAACCTCGTTAACACCTTTCTAGACACCTACTTGATCGGCTAATTGTAATGTGTAAAACTCTCCCAGGAGTAACTCTTACTCGCAGTGGGTATCGGGATCCAACTATCTCATAGAAGGTATGCAATCTCATTGCAAATTTCAACACTTGAAATTCCCGATAATGTTTTTGCCCCTAGTGATCTATGACCTTGACTAAGTCAACAAACCATAAATCGCAAGTCAAGTTCAACCCGTACATTTCCCGATTGAATTAAACCCACCCGTACGACCCTTGACTGAGTCAACAAGGCCGTGCGAATGCTCTAATCCAATCACATCTCATGTTGTTGCAGATAAACATAATTTAGCTACCATACACTATGCCTTGACTAAGTCAACAAACATAGCATGAATACTAAATAATATCTATCTGAAATGACGGAGGGCTACGCGGGTTCTTTTAGAAAAAACCATGAGCGTAATGAACTTGATATCGTTGTAGAATCGAATGAAGTTTTGAAATGGAGTGATTTTGAGGCTTTTCTAGTTTTGCTAAAGGGGTCACTCCCGGTGAAGGGATCTCGGTCCTTTCCTCATCGAATAAGGTGCAGGGTATATCATATATACCGCTATGCAAAGCAAAAACTCTTAAAAGCAATCAAAGCCAAACCGAGTGTGTAGCATCTGCCAGTTATTGCTAAAGGAGTCACTCCCGGTGAAGGGATCTCGGTCCTTTCCTCATCGAATAAGGTGCAGGGTATATCATATATACCGCTATGCAAAGCAAGAACTGTAGCTACCTGTTTTATTTAAAATTTGATTCTACAACATCTTAGGTTTCTTTTCTTTCATTAATCACATTAATGAAGTCCCATCATTTAATTACCTAAACATCACAGATAGATATGACGTACACTTATGCCATCCGCATTCGCCTCGATGTCCCCTCGTGCACCGTTAGGTTAGGTAACTAACGACAGAGCAGGGCAGGGCTAGCACGGGTGTAAAACATAAGTAACGTCTATATAATATATCATATATACTATATACTATATCCATCACAGAATCTCATCTCAGAAATCGCAGCAGAAGAAACATATGAAATATTGGATATACTAGGACGTCCGTGTTTTCAATACGAGCCAGTATAAAACACGGATTCCACGGTCGTGATGAATAGCCAATCCCACACCCCTAGACCCCTACGAGAGCGGCAAGCAACCCTGCCAATTCTAGGGTTAGGAGACCCGGACTCGACTCCTCGAGTTGGTCTCCCACTGGACCCCAGAACCCGGTTACTTGTGCTCCCCTCCTTGGGTCTATCCTAATACGGAAAAGTAAATAATATACAAAGGGTGACAACTTCCGCTACCTAGAAGTGCCCCAAATAAAAGAATATTACATACAAGTTTTTACATGAATGTAAATGAAAAACACTCATCTCACATAAAAACCCCCGGCTATTCAAACACGACGATCCAATATAACATATCCAGCAACACATAACATCACATGCCATCAACGTAAGTAAGTATGCATACCCCAATTGTCGTTGACGTATAGCAACGAAACCGGCGATATGAACATACTACACTTACGGTCACAGAAAAGAAAGTGTAAAACTACAACAATTGGAATCCGCAACTTCTTTAGACATCACATGCCTAATCAAATGAAATACTTAGACATCACATGCCTAACAGATATAAATCCCGCATTTTAGTCTCATTATCGAAAACTCTTTTCAATATCAAATGAAACTAAACCGCTAGATTTATATCATTCATTCAGTTATCACATAACTGTTTGTGAAGTCCAATTATTGTATCCCATTCCAGATAAATAGAATATATTAAACTTTCCGATCGAACATTCGAACACCCAAGTTTTCCCGAAACCATCCAACACATGAAATAGGTTCAAAAACATTCGTTTCATGCCTCAGTACCAACGGTCCAGCCGTAGAAAGGTCAAGCCAACGCCTCACATGTGGCACGCCGTACTGCCCCAAACCCGAAGGTTCAAAGGGCAGTTCAAGACGGTCACATAATCGAGTTAAGGTTTGTTATCTTCTAGAGGGACCATCGCGTTACTTGCACTACTCAGAACGTCCTTAAACCACACAATAATCCAACACTTGGATATTTTTGGCAGGGGAAAGATTGGGTATTTATATCCGGTCGAACTTTTTAAAATATTCAAAAAATTATCCGGAAAACACTTAGACAAAGTTCGATAATCCGATCGAATCGTCGATTCCCTATACAACCCCAGAATACTCAACTCTGGAGTCAAATTAAGATTCCCAGAAAACTCAGAACAATTAATCAGGAATTACTGTGCAAAAACCAAGGGCTGACGTCACTATTTAGCCGCGGAACCGCCGCAGAAGCCTAGCTTCTGCCGCGGTTCCGCCGCACTTTGTACTGTTCACTGGAAACGTTTTGCACAGTAATTCTTAGATTTTATTGCTGAATTTTTTAAGCATTTTTAATTGATAAAAAACCTCAAATTTGAAAAATTTCCAGAGAGCTATTTTGGGGTTGGGTTTTCGGTTCGTCCGGGTTTTAAACTCCGTCTAGACTTCGCCTAAGGCTCTAGCTAGGCTCTGATACCACTGTAGGGTTCCTAGGTACACAGTAGAGGTCTCACAAGGCATCAACCATGCCATTTTACAAAAATATGGTGCCGAGAAACCCTAGTTAACGGATCGTTGCTAGAAATCTAGGCGAAAAGTAAACTAGTTAACACTTAACTACTAGGATATGGAAATTACAACCTTTGTAGATCCGGATATCCACCTCCACGGCTCCGCAACGAAGTCTCCTCGCTGTCCAAGTCGAACTCCGGGCTCTAGCGTCGGCTTCATCGGAGAATGAACGGGCTTGGTCATCGACGACGATGCCGAAGATGATCTACGTCGAGGCATCGCTAGATCAAGCTTCCACTTCACAAAGTGATGAAACTTGTGAAGAAAACACACTCTACTACTTGGCAAGAGGTAGAGGATGAAGAAATAGGAGGTGGGTTCTCTTTAGAATTGGATTTCTCACTCTCAAGCTCAAGTTGCCATTGACGGCCTCAAGGTTTCAAACTTGAAGATGAAGAAGAAGATGAGTTAGAATTATGATAAGTTTTTTTTAAAATAAAAAGAAAAAGGAATACTTATCATAATTCTTACTAGGGTTAAGTGTAGAGAATAGACCATGGTTAATGGATGGGTTAGGGTTAAGCATGATGACAAGAAAGGTTAAGAAGTCAAAGGTTCATGAAGCTTCAACTAAAAGACAAAGAAAGCCACCATTCTTTTCTATTTCCAAATAAATAAATGAACAAATAAATAAATGAATATGCAAAACCCTAATCAATACTTAACCATGGTTTTAATTCTTTACACTTAACTAAATAATCAAGTATCATCAAACATGATACAAGTATGTGCACGAAAATATATCACATATACAACTTGCACATCAAGTGAGAAAATCCGTATAAAGTGAACCAATACTAGTTAATGCAAAGTAATATATCAAATATATAATTATACATTAAATCATTAAATCAACATTTGATTCAATGATCCGGTCATGTCGCACATAACCGACTAGTATTCAATGTATCGATTTATCGAATCAATGATTCGATAACTAGGTCATATCGAATATAACCAATCGAAACATTTATCTCAAGAATGAAATGCGGTATCTCATACACGCATTATTCTCGGTCCTGCACATATCCCATATGCGCTCCTATTTCGTTTCGCTTGAGCCAGGAAACCTCTGTGTAGGACTCTAAAGACTCGTCAATACGCCGGTAGCAGATGATGATCATATCAAGCATCCACAAGCCGCAAGCGGTCTGCTAAACGTAACGGCCACCCGGGTATTGAGCGATCAGAAGATCGACGAGCTAGCCCGCTCACACTCCTGCGAATCCGACCAGTAACACTTACCGTACAGTCCGGTCTCTTCGTCTGATATGTCGCATATCTCACCTAGGGGTGGTAAACGTCAGACCCCAATAGCTCGATAAGTCGTGTCGATATGAGGCTCATAACGGGTCGAGAAACTACTGGTAACACTTACCAGCAAATCTCTGATCAGCCCTGGCCAGGGACTTCCCTGTTACGGCCAATCGAGCACAGCGCAACATCAACCCCCAATACCGGGAGAGACGAAACCCTTCCTATCGCTCATTGCCTCCATATGACTCGGGACTGTACCCAAAGACCACCGTTTTGCACGCCCTCATGGACGTGGTAAGGTGGAGATCAAAGCACAGTGGGAATCACACAAGACTCTATGACGATCTCGGGTCTACAGACTAACCTGCACATGTGTCACCTGAGAACTGCCATCTGACGTGAGGTATAATACCATCTGGGAGTTCTCGGCGAGTCCGTCCAGTGTACCCAGTCTCCACTGAGCACCCGTATACCCTCTCTGATGTCAAACACCAATGGATATGGGATCATCCATCGCCCATCACATGGGTCGAGAAGCGTATACGCTAGTCTACACTGGTATATCGATGCCCCGTCTCGATACACCCACGACTAGGGACCTTGAAGGATGTACTTATGGACTACCATGTCCCCACTAGTATGATCTGCATCATAGTCCAGGTAGTCAAGTACACATCCTAAGGGCTTTACCAACATGTAACTATAAGACAGTATAAAGAGACTAGTGTACATGTTAAGATAAAGAGCAACCAGATAGCATACTATCATGTCGAGCAAGAAAGTCATCTCTATATATGTCCAAGCATCCAATATAATATACATCATCTGTACAATACTGGCCTCTAGGGCATACATACAACTAACAATCTCGTCGATGTATATCTAGGCATACTGAGCAAATCTGAAAATCTTCTTCACCGGTAGGAAGTGAGCCGCTTTCGTCAAACGATCCATGATCACCCAAATAGAGTCATAGCCTCGCCTAGTCCTGGGTAGACCCACAACGAAGTCCATCGAAATCTGCTCCCATTTCCACTCCGGGATGGATAACGGCTGTAGCTCTCCTGCTGGCCGCTGGTGCTCGGCCTTGACTTGCTGACAAGTCAGGCATCTCGACATGAAGTCTGTGATGTCCCTCTTCATTCCGTCCCACCAGTAAACATCTCTCATATCATGATATATCTTGGTGGAACCCGGATGAACACTATACACCGATCGATGTGCCTCCTCAAGAATCTCACGCCGCTGTCCCTCAGCAACTGGTACGCACAGTCTAGTCCCAAATCGCAGTATCCCCTGATCATCGATCACGAACTCGGAAAATCTGCCCTGTCCAATCTGTGCCATGATCTCTGAACAACGGTAATCACTGTATTGTGCCTCAGGTATACGGTCAAGCAACTGTGGGCGTGCACGAACATGCGCAAGCTGTCCCCCGATCGGCGTGAACTTGAACTGCACTCGGCTGTCGCATAAAATCTGCCAATCTGCCGACGACTGCTTTGCACTGCGCTCAAACAAGATAGACTACCCTCGGACCTCCTTCTCCAACCATCCGCCACTACATTAGCCTTGCCCGGGTGATACAAGATCTCGCAATCGTAGTCCTTTACTAGTTCCATCCAACGGCGCTGTCTAAGATTCAGGTCTCGCTACTGAAATATATACTTTAAGCTCTTGTGATCAGTGAATATCTGGCACGACTTGCCGTATAGGTAATGTCGCCAGATCTTGAGTGCAAAGACCACTGCAGCCATCTCCAAATCATGAGTGGGGTAGTTCTGTTCATGTCTCTTCAACTGCCGTGAAGCATACACGATCACTCTGTCTTGCTGCATCAATACACACCCTAGCCCCACTCGAGAAGCGTCACAATAAACAGCAAATCCGCCTGATCCTGAAGGCAACGATAACACTGGCGCCGTAGTCAAACGAGTCCGCAACTGCTGAAAGCTATGCTCGCACTCCTCCATCCAATCGAAAGGAACTCCCTTTCGGGTCAACCCGGTCAAAGGTGCAGCAATACGGGAGAAGTCCTGTATAAATCGCCTGTAGCAGCCGGCCAGTCCTAGAAAGCTGCGGATCTCCGTAACTGATGCGGGTCTGGGCCAACTCTGAACGGCCTCGATCTTCTTCGGGTCCACACATATACCATCTCGTGTAATCACGTGACCCAAGAAGTCTACGCTGTCAAGCCAGAATGCGCACTTGGAGAATTTTGCAAATAGCTGGTGCTCTCTCAAAGTCTACAGTATGATCCGCAGGTGCTGCTTGTGCTCCTCTCGGCTCGGGTAATACACCAATATATCGTCAATGATTACGATGATGAAAAAATCAAGATACGGCCTAAAAATATGGTTCATCAAGTCCATGAACGCTGATGGGGCATTGGTGAGTCCGAATGACATCACCAAAAACTCATAATGGCCGTAGCGCGTGCGGAAAGCTGTCCTCGGGATATCCTCCTGTCGAACCCGCAGCTGATGGTATCATGATCGCAAGTCGATCCTCGAAAAATATCCTGCCCCCTGAAGCTGGTCGAACAAGTCGTCGATGCATGGCAAG
This sequence comes from Agapanthus africanus, assembly GCA_030015575.1. NCBI lineage: Eukaryota > Viridiplantae > Streptophyta > Magnoliopsida > Asparagales > Amaryllidaceae > Agapanthus > Agapanthus africanus. The sequence goes on from JASDDO010000029.1 coordinate 297,272,976, forward strand.
GGATATCTGTTCCGCACGGTAACCCTGTTCAGCTGGCGATAGTCGATACACAAACGCAAATTGCCGTCCTTCTTTTTGACAAACAAGACCGGAGCACCCCAAAGAGACACACTGGGTCGAATAAGTCCCTTATCTAGCAAATCTTGCAACTGGCCTTTCAACTCACTAAGCTCTGCCGGGGCCATCCGATAGGCGGTATAGAAATAGGCCCCATGCCGGGAATCAAGTCAATGCAGAAAACAATATCGCGCTCAGGCGGTAGCCCAGGAAGCTCGTCAGGGAAAACATCAGGGAACCCACAAACAATCGGAACCTGGTCCAACGGAACATCCATAGCTCTAGTATCACAAACATAGGCTAGGAATCCCTGACATCCCTTCCTCAACAGCTATCCAGCGCGAAGAGAAGAAATCAAACTATGAGGGGCGGCACAACAGTCCCCTTGCACAACAAAAGTCGACTCGCCGGGAAAACAAAATCTAACTGTCTTCTCACGGCAGTCCACAGACACATAGCACGTGGCTAACCAATCTATGCCCAAAAGAACGTCGAAGTCCAACATCTCGAGAAGAATCAAGTCGACAGGCAACTCTCTCTCGCCAATACGGACAACACAGGATCGGAACACATGCCTAGCAACAAATGACTCTCCCACAGGAGTGGTCACAACAAGCGACTAATCAAGCAAACCGGACTCTCTACCCAAACTCGGCACGAAGTGTGTGGAAACGTACGAGTGCGTGGATCCGGGATCAAACAACACGTGTGCGTCAACAGAACATACTGATAGGGTACCTGAGACCACTGCATTGGACTCCTGCGCGTCTTGATGCATCAACGCAAAAATGCCTGTCCTCTACTTGCGACTGGCGGTCCCCTACTAGCAACTGGCTGTACTCTGCCGGCAGCTGGCTGTCCTCTGCCTCGGCCACCTCGTCCTCTAGGACCAAACCCTCCACGACCATGGCCTCTCTGTGTATGAGCCTGACGCGGAGCAACAGTAGGTACAATAAACAATGCCCTCTGGGGTGGGGAAGGTGGAAGTGTGACACGTGGTACTGTTGGCTCCCTCCGGCGTATATCGGTACAATTTCTGATGCGGTGATGGGGACTACCATATCCAAAGCATCCATGTGACGACTGCTGACCCTCTTGGGGATAAGAGCTAAACATCTGACCTCTCCCCGAGTCTCTGCCACCTGTACGACGTCTATCACGGCGTCCGAATAGAAGTCTCCGTGCTGCTGTATCAGTACGAACCATCTTCGGCCCTGGAACTACCGAAGTCTCTGCAAGGCGCTCCTCAACTAATAGGGCTGCGTCTACGGCTGCTGCATATGTCTTGCAATGCTGCGCGCTGATCGCGAGGAACAGTGGGTTAAGTAAGCCTCGAACAAACCTCTTGACTCTCATCTCCTCCGTAGCCACTAAGTATGGGGCATAAACTGATAGCTCGGTAAACAGTACATCGTACTCTGCCATTGTCATCTCTGGCGTCTGGCGTAAGGACTCGAACCTGCACGCTCGGGCATCCCTGACATTCTGGGGAAGGAAACGGGCTAGAAATACCGTCACAAACTCGGTCAAGGTCATAGGAGGAAGACCTGCCGCTCTGCCTTTCTCGACCGATTCACACCATTTCTGCGCAAGACCTTCCAGGCGAAAGCTCGCAAACTCTACCCATCTCGCATCTGAGCATCTGAGTGAACGACATATCCGAGCCATCCTATCAATGAAAGACTATGGGTCCTCAGCTGCATCGGTGCCTGTGAAGACCGGAGGCTTCAGCCTCATGAACTCTGATTGCGATACTGTAATAACCTCCGTGGCTGCAGGTGCAACTGCCTGAATTGTAGGTAACATCGCGGTCCCCGTAACAGGTGGAGCTACCTCTGGTCGCTGCGCTCGAAGTGTCTCAACTAGAGACCCTATCATCTGGCGCATCTCCTGCATACCGGCCCCTAGCATGGCGATATGATCTGTCGTAAGAGGAACAGTTTGCTCTGGTACAACTGGTGTACTGCCCGGATCAGTCCTCGTCTCGGACGAGTCAACTCGAACCTCGGCTCTCGCGGCCGCTCTCTGCGCCCTCGTAGTCTTTGGCGGCATAATAGATGAAAAGAAAATAGGATTCAATAAGGATACGGAAATCGAATTACAAGGATGTATACAATCAGGAAGGAACTTCAATCAATAAGTCCTAAGGTCGCTTAGGCGGAGTACCGTGTCTTGAGTATGCCATGGAACATACGCACGCTACGCCACTCTGCTTCAGCTACCTACTCCATCATACCAGGGTCATCCTACACTCTGAAGGTAAAACCTATGCTCTGATACCAACTTTGTCACGACCCGAAGTTCGGCCCATGACCGGCACTTAACCACGTAACGTCTATAGGCGTAACGCGACTAAGTAAGCCAAAACCCAGAAATCAAAACCATTAAAAGTATTGAGTGTTAAAACATTTTATAGAAACATTTGTTAAAACGTTTAGAAAACCTTAAGAAATTTAGTAAAATTCTATAAAGTTCTAGTTATAATCTAAAAAAATTTGGCAGCATTTCCCTTGTAAAAACTAGTCCCGAAATCGAGTACAAGGTAATATATGAGTAAAATGATATACAATAAGAAATAAGCATCCCAAACAGGAGCAATCATGCCCAACGGCGGAAACAATCACTACAATGATAATATACGACGCCGTAGCGAAGAATGAGTAAACATAAGTGAATACAACATGAAATATCAAACTGCAGAAATAAAGTCGGCTCACAACGAGCTCGACACCAGAGTACAAATAATATACATCGTCCTCATAACTGGTCTCTAAGTCAATACATAAGTAGTAGATGGAGAATACTAGATACAAAGATGTATACAACTGGAAAAATAAACAGATATCGCACAAAACCTACCTAACAGCAAAAGGGCTAACACGCCAACTGCAGTGGTATCTGTATCAAAAGATGCAAGAAAGTAGCCTGCCGCGACTACTCCGAGGGGCAACCTGCAAATACTGTAGCACAATGGGGGTGAGTTGCCAATTCGTGAATAATAGATAACATATAAAGGTAATCGCGAGTATGCACGCACTGCGATACTCTAACCTATGCCAACAGATAACATCTATATGATGAGCTAGATGATCAATAATCATGCAACAAGTGCGATCTAATACATCTCTATATGATGAGCAGGGTATGCAATAATCGTGCATAGCAAATGCAATCTAATAACATCTATATAGGATGAACAGGGTATGCAATAATCGTGCATAGCATGTGTACTCTATCAGGTACTAAAGATACAGGATGAGATGTATAACACAGAATGCTGAGCATGGGAATAAATAACATCTACATGGAAAATAACCGGTGTCCATCAATACACCCAAATCCCAGTAAAACTCAGACGCCGTCGCTCTGATCGACCCTCAAATCCTATGAATCTCATAGAATTGTGAGTGCCCAACATCGGCACTCGAAATATCATAAATAATCGTGTCAAGTATCGACACGCAAATCCTCAAGTATCGGGCTCTGTCAGTCCGGATCGGCCCACGGGCTCCATCTGCGGAATCGGCCCTCGGCCCCGGCAGTACAAGTCGTCCCGTATCCATCTATCGACTCTGGTCAGTATCCTCCGGATAACCGCCAGGTCCAACCAATCATCGGTAGGTAATAGACCCTCCGTCGGGCTCACCGTCTAACAATACGAGTCTTCTTGCCCCGCGGTACCATACCGGGTCCACCATGTACCCGCAATCGGTGCCTACCACTCCTCGAATCGGGTATACTCACACAAGTTCTCTGGAACCGAGAAAACTCATGGTGGACGCACTGAAATATCATATCAAGAGGAACCGGGTTTTTAAAACAGTGCGTATTTTCTTAAAAGAATTACCTCGGTTCTCAAATCCAGAAATCATATGAATCCAAAATTCAATGTGTAAATCCATTCAATGTGTCGTATGACACTAAGAGTAAAAAGGGAAAACCGCTCCTTTAAAAGAATCCAATTTTGAAAATATCTCACGCGGTCCCTATTTTCTTGAAATCAAGTCAATATCATCCATGTATGTAACATATGTCTGTATAAGTATGGATGTGCAAATGGATATATATGCGCGAATATGAGTGTGCATGTGCGCAAGTATGAAGATATCGATATATGTGTGCACTGGTATGAATATACAGTGTGCATGTGCGCAAGTATGAAGATATCAATATATGTGTGCACTGGTATGAATATACAGTGTGCATGTACGCAAGTATGAAGATATCAATATATGTGTGCATTGGTATGAATATACAGTGTGCATGTGCGCATGTGCGCAAGTATGAAGATATCAATATATGTTTGCACTGGTATGAATATACAGTGTGCATGTGCGCAAGTATGAAAATATCAATATATGTGTGCACTGGTATGAATATACAGTGTGCATGTGCGCAAGTATGAAGATATCAATATATGTGTGCACTGGTATGAATATACAGTGTGCATGTGCGCAAGTATGAAGATATCGATATATTTTGTAACAATCCTATAGTGCGAGTGTCATGGCAATCACTAACGGTGTGAGTGTATCATACAAATAGTGCCCGTGCAGTCTAAACCGTTAGTGACAGTGCAGTGTTCTACTATTACCATTCTATATGCAACAAAAGATGGTATGCTACTATAATATATATATATATATGAACACATAAGATTATAATATCTTATCACACCCTGACGCTTAACGCCATACGGGCGATTTCCCCGTATATGTTAAATCTACTCACATGGTCTCGTGCTAAGCGTAGACGACTATCTGCTTCCCCTTCTTTGTGGCGTCCGACGTACCCGCCTGCGAATCTAGAATTCACATAAAGAATCCATATAAGCAAATATCTCGTGAAAACACAATATCAAACTCAAACGAGAAACTCGCGTCGCGAACTAAACGCGTGTGTATACGTAACGTGTGTGCATACTCCGAAACCCAATGCGACACGCTGTGGCACACAGCGACACGCTGTGATACACAGCAAACCAACTCAACACGCATCGTACGTGTCGCGCAAGTCGCGCTACTCTAAAAATAGGTAAACGGTCCCAGATTTAATCTGGAGCAAAGACAAGAAAATCAAACAAGACCAAACCCTTCAAAATACCTACAGACATCTACCTGCCAAAATCCAACACCTTCCCAACCAATTGGGCCGGCGGCTAAGGGTATCATACCGGCAAAAAACCGGTGGGAGGGGTCCAGGTCTCTACACTAGGATCTTAATACAATTTATAGCCTAGTGTATATGTTTGCTTGCTAAAATTACTACACTAGTAACAGCAGATTCTAAGTATCCTTAGGGTTTAGCTTAAAACGATATAAAACACAAAGCTGGCAACAATAGGGTATTTCTGTGGAACTGGGTAAGTTAACAGGAATCTAGTGATACCAACAGCACCAATTAGAGTTAATCTAACTATAAACACCCTGAAACATCCTAGTCTCCAACCAAACCACCAATTTATCTTCAAAGTCCACAAAACACAAAAACTAACCCAACTTCTCCCAGAATTTTACCAGCAAACAATTAGAGGAAGTAAATAACACCAAACCCAGACAAACTAACACAGACACCTCTAGACCAAGCACCACCACCTAGATCATCATGGGGGCCGGCGACCCCGGAATTTCTAGGGAGGTCGCCGGGTCGTTGGGAAGGGGTTGGGCTCGAACTTCAACACACTAGTCTATACTGCCTGCACACTATTCTTAAGTTGTTTGCTAAGCTAGAAAAGTATCACTGTGGTAGCAGATCTCAATATCCTACAGTTTGCATCAAACTACACTTTAACTCTTCAAGATTTAGATTTTAAGGCGATCTAGCTAAATCTAGTGAAACTAATGGGTTCAAACAGCAATATTATCACTTAATTAGGTTCACTAGGCTATAAAAACTCTAACTTAGCTAAATCTTACATCAAACCCAAATCTAGCACTAATAATCACAATAACCACTAACCGAAGCATTAAACAACACATAAGCTTAGCAACAAGGAGTTGGGTTTAAGAAATATACCCCAATAGATCCTTGGAAGCAGGAAAAAGAAGGAGAAGAAGAAGGGAAGGAGCTACTGCTGTCTGCTACTGCTGCTGTGCTGATGCTGTTGATGTTGTTGCTGTTGGTGCTGCTGGTGTTGCTGCTGCTGATACTGGAGCTGCTGCTGATGCTGGTGCTGCTAAAGCTGCTGGTGTTGATGCTGTTGGAGCTGCTGGTATTGCTGCTGTGGCTACTGCTGTGGCTGCGGCTATTGCTAAAGCTCCTGCAGTTGCTGCTGCTGGTGTGTGTGTGAGGGAATGTGAGAGTGAGAGAGAGAAATGAGAGAGTTAGCACAAACTAAAGAAATGAGAGAACAAAAGGGTCAACACCCTTTCTCTCTCATTTAATGCTAGTATGGGCTCATGCCATGATGCCCATCATGCATTCTCTCTCTCTCTCACCAAGTCAAACCCAAAGCAATAATTCATTTTCTATTTTTTAAAAAAAATACCCTCAATGAAAATCAAATTAGCTTAAAAGAAATGGGTTAGCCTACCATGCTTGCTAGATATGGTTTAACCCTAATTTAACCCTAGTTTACATGCACATGTGTGTGCAGCCCTCAATAAATTCTAATAAAATATTCATTAATTTTGATAAAATATTTGAAAATCGTTTTGGTAAACTTTTTATTAAAAACCATACTTAAAGTATAATTAGCCACTAATCACATTCTAAAGTGTCACACGATTGCAAGCCATAACTCTTGATTTGTTAAAAAGTGATTCTTTCCTTGTGAAAGAAGAGGGAAGCAGAGCTTCAGATTATAAAAAGGAGCATTCAAGTCTAGGCACAGAAAGTACGGTGCATGGTGGAGCTATTCCTAAGGCCGGGCAAAAATGGCATGGGAAAAGAAAGAGTTGGCTCATGGGAATCAGAGCAAGGAAGTGAAACGACTCCATCCGCAGCGCCTCACATGCACGATACGTGAACGCTTGCATTGATTCTTTCCGGTAGTAGAGCGGTGCCTCACGTGCATAACATGTGAGCGCCGACGCTAGTTTGGGATTAAAATCCTCAGCAGAGCCTCATGCGCATGACACATGTGCGCCAGCAACGGTTTTTATATATGTATAACAACACTTCATGTGAGACACATATGAGCATTGGCATAAAGAGAAAAGAGAAGTTTGTCATTCATACTTTGAAGAAATTTATACATTGGTGATAAAAAAGACAACAACAAAAAAAGATCATCAATGTGTTTATAACGGCAAAACACTAAATCCCAGACACGGATTCAGGAACTTGGAAGCAAGTCTGAGTAAAGTGCTTCCGGCTTATTTGGCCATTTTCTTATGCATTTTCTTGCGAATGCAAGCGTCAGGATCCCTACTAATATCTTCAAGCCTCTGGTATGCGGATATTATCACGTTCTGTTGGAAGATGCGATGCAAAATATCGACAAGGTCATCTTTTCGCTTCTTTGAGATCAGGCTCATCAGATATACTGAATGCACCTTGTCTTCGGCATCATCAAGCGCCTCGAGTGGCATAGATTCGTCAAGCCCGGGAATTACTGCCCAGATTGACCCAACGATAATGTTCAAGAGAGCAGAACGGCGGGGGAATAACCGACCGTTGTAGTCGTCAAAACGACGCATCACCTCAGCACATTGGGCGTCGGTAAATTCTTAGCCATGACAACTGCCATGGATGCGAATGTATTCATAAGAGATAATCTCTTCGAGATCGTAAAGACGAGAAGCCATAATATCTGGTAAGAAAAATCAGAAAGGCGTTAGCAATCAAAATGATGAGGAAAACACTCATTGTAAGAATCCAAAAGGATTCTCATTTAATAAAGAATCTCATTAAACTGTAGAGTTAAACTCCCAATACCCTCGGAAAATGTGTTCCACCACATATTCAAATCTGTGAAAAGGGGTATTAAAACCCTAAAAAAGAAAAAAAATGCTCAAGAACGGAAGGGAAATAAAATTCCCAAAAGTCCCTAGATCTCTCAGAGCTAAGTTCTGTAAGATAGAATTAAATTCCTTTAATAATAGGATTAAATCCCAGAAACCCCTATGGTGGGAAAATAAAGAAAATGGAATTAAATTCCAAGAATCTTAAAAGATTGGTGATTAGGAAAAGCCTAAGATGAGAACTAACAATCTTCAAGACCCCAGAGTTTACTTTAAAGAAAAAGTTTTTAGATCTCTAAGAGATCAGTTCAAGAAAAGAGCAGAGCTCTGTTGATGGATTTAAAATCCAAGGCAAGAACGAAAATGGTTTTCTAAGAGGTGAATGTCGTTCATGATTCTTACCCAAAAGAAGTGTTTGCAGAGTTTAACTCTAAAATGCTAGGACAGAGAACTAAGCTCTAGAAGGAGAATTAAATTCTCAAGGAAAGAATTAGAGAGGAAGATGAAGAAACAATGATCATCTAAAGAGCCAAACCCCCCATTTATAAGATGTGATGGAGAGCGGTTCATCTCTCCGTTCCCCTAGGCAATCCAACGGTTGTAAAGGTGGACAGCGTTGCACTCACGTGCAAGCCACGTGAGAGCAACGCTGGGGGGCATTTGTTCCCTCATAAAAAAGGGAAAAAGGGGAAATTCCTCACTATTAAAGTCTCACGTGTTAAACACGTAAGCACCTATAAGCAAAAGTATATAGGCGCTGCAGTTAAAAAAAATGGGCTAAAAGAGTCTCACGTGTTAAACACGTGAGCACCTATATGCAAAAGCATATAGACGTTGCAATTAAAAACAAATGGGTTAAAAGTGCCACACGTGTTAAACATGTGAGCGCCTATATGCAAAGTATATAGGCTCTGCAATAAAATAATTGGCAAGCCAAACAGGCCTCACGTGTTAAACACGTGAGAGTTGATAGGCATATGAGCGCTAAAAATAAAGCATACTGAAACTCATTCTAGGGGTCACATGTTAAACACGTGAGTTCTTCTGCTGCACTCTTTGGCAAGATAGAATTAAATTCTATTTGGGAAATATTTTCCTTGATCTTTCTCAAACTAGAAAGATCTTCTCTGTTAAACAGAGGACCCTTGGATCAAAAATCAAACGGTGATTATAAAATCACCCAACGATCATCTGATAGAATAAAAATTCTATCTTAGGAATCCTGTTAAGTAAACAAGAAAACTTCTCTGTTAAACAGAGAGCCTTTAGATTAAAAATCCAATGGTGAATAAAAATTCACCAATTGATCCGAGAGATCATTTTGGATTGATCATGATCTCTCAATCAGAGATTTTCCTAACAAATTGATCTTTTCTCTTATCCTATAAATAGAAGGGAAAAACAAAAAAAGAAAAAAGAAGGAGAGAATTTGACACAAGCTTCTGCAAAAAAGAGTACAGTGAGATCTTGAGAGAACAAGAGAATTTAATTCTCAAAGAAGAAGACTTTCTTCATTGAAATCAGAGGTTAAAAAAACATAGATCATATGGTCTCTCCTTAACCTATCTAAGGGTTTAACCCTTTATTTAAGAACTCGGTTTTCTCCCTAGTTGAGATTTGCAGAAGCAAATCTCCCTACAAGTTAAGAATTTAATTCTCATCGGGGAGATTTTTCTCTGCAAATTCAAAACCTAGGGGAAAAGAATTAAGTTATATAAAAAAAAGAGAAGAGAACGAGAACATATAGGAATTTAATTCCTCCAAAAATTAGAGTTTAACCCTATATATAAAGAACTTAGTTCTTCCATACAAAAGCAGTGATGATGATCTAAAATCTTCAAAACCAAAATAGTTAGTGCTTAGCACTATTTTGAAGTCTCACGTTTTCCTACGTGAGTGTTTCAAACGAACAAAGAGAGCAACTTAAATTGCCTCACGTGTTTCCCACGTAAGTATTAAAGCACCCCAGTATCAAAAAGAAAAGGGCCAGTCACGTGTTTTGCATGAGAACGATAGCCAAGTGCTTAGCACTCTGTAAAATAAAGAAGGGGAGATAAAACCCAATGGGTAGTGCCCATATTTGGATGCCTTACGTCTGTCATGTGAGCGCCACAAAACTCTAGTATTTAACACTAATCCAGTGCCCATGTGAAACGCACGTGAGCACTGTATGCCTCAGTGCTTAGCACTGTTGGGTAATTATGGAAACCCAATCTCAGCCCAAATTGGCTAAGTTTCCTGAGGTTAAATCTCTTTGATTCTAAAACAACTGAGCCCATATTGTTCATGTTTTCCCAAATTGACTTTAGTCACAAAAATGACTAGTGGTCTCCTATTGATAATATCCCAAATGATATTCATCCTATATCTTCTAAGATAATTTTAGTCTCAAACATGACTAACATTTCTTAGGTCTACAACAGCCCCCCTTTTTACCTCAAATATAGGATTTGGTTTAAGGGTACATCTCTCCATATATGTCGTTGTAATTCTTCAATATCTTCAGAGAAGTGGCGGGTCCTGACGACCAACAACTCCTTTCATCCCACATTGATGCACATCCAAATTGATGTGCACACCTCAAATCGGATCACACCCCAAAATAGGCGCATTCCATGTCACTATCGTTCACTTTGCCACGCAACAAATACACGTGCACGCAAGATGAATGTTGGACTGAAATGTCCCTAAACTAAAATTCTCCCCTAAATACGGCGATAATGTACCGAAATGTCCGTAAACTAATATTCTCCCCCAAATACGGCGATAATGGATCTAAATATCCTTAAACTAATATTCGCCCCCCAAATACGGCGACAAAGGACCGAAACGTCCTTAAACTAACATTTCGCCTCAAATATGGCGATAATGGACCGCGGTGTCCTTAAACTAAAATAATCAAGCCCAAATGCTCATATGTTTAAGTTGATCTTAATCTCAAACCAGATTAACGATTCTTAAATCAAACCAAACCCAAATCTAAGAATATACGGATTTGAACTAATCCACGCCCTACGGGCGATAACATAAAATAGTCTCCGTATACAATCCACGGGCTGTAGAGTTCTTATGCACAACAGCAATGTTTTGGGAGGCATCTTCCGTGCCATTTTTAAATTTTTGTCATGCTAAAGAACTCTAACCTAGGATGTTTAACTAGAGAATCATACGAAACAAATTGTAAACTACTTTACAACTAAGTGAACTAAGAATACAACCTTTGTAGACCGGTCCTTCACTTCAATATCTCCGTGTAGCAGTCCCTTCACTCCAAGTAGTGATCTTCCGGACTCTAGCATGGCTTCACAAGAAGAAAGGAACGAACTTGCTTGAAGTCTTTGAAGCTGAAGATGATCTACGTCGAGGAGAGACTAACCTAAGCTACTACTTCACTAATGAGATATTAGCGAAACTAACACCCTATACTAAAGTGCTAATCTAATAGAGGATGATGAAGTAGGATTTTTGCTCACTTTAGAATTGATTTTCTTACTAATATTTCTCACTTGCTCAAAAGCTAGAGAGCTCTTGAGCTTGAAGAAGAAGATGAAGAGAGATAATGTTGTGAGAGTGAATGGCAATTATGAGTGAGAAAATATCTAATATTACTCATATAGAGACTTAACCATGAGTTTAGATGATGGTTGGGTTAACAAATATCTAGTGTAAGACAAAACTAGTGGACTAAGTCAATGGATCTCAAACCTTCATGCCATGTGACAAATTTCCAACTAATAATTGAATTACAATAAATAAATAAACCCTACATTTCTTTATCATAGTGTAAGTCTCATACACCCATGTTGCATGTATCATCAACCATGACACATAAATAAAACACAATTAATATATATCACATATATATTAAGTGTGCACATGTGAGAAAAATAAATGCTTAAGTGAGCTAATATTAGTTAATGTAAACTTGTATATCGCATATACAATTATACACTAAATTATCAAATCAACACTTGATTTAATAATCCGGCTATATCTCATATAGCCGACTAATATTTTATGTATCAACTTATCGAATCAACACTTGATTCGATAACCCGGCTATATCACAAACAACCGGCCGATAAAAATATCGCGAGAATAGAATACGGTATCTCATACTCATATTAATCTCGGTCCCGCACATATCACATATGTGCTCCTACTTCGTTTTGCCTGAGCCAGTAAAACCTCTGTGTAGGACTCTAAAGACTCGTCAATACGCCGGCGGTAGGTGATGATCATATCAAGCACCCACAAGCCGTCAGCGGTATTAGCTGGACGTAACGGCTACCCAGGTATTGAGTGATCAGAAGATCAATAAGCAAGCCTGCTCTAGCTTCTGTAAAGCCTGTCAGTAACAGTACCATACGGTCCGGTGTCTTCGTCTAAGACGTCGCATATCAAGTCTAGGGGTGGAAAACGTCAGACCCCAATAACTCGATAAGTCATGCCGATACGAGGCTCAGAACGGGTTGAGAAACTACTGATAACACTTACCAATAAATCTCTAAATCTGCCTTGGCCAGGGACTTCCAGTTATAGCCAATCGAGCACAGTATGACATCTACCCCTAATACCGGGAAAGAGAGGAAATCCCCTCCTATCGCTCATTGCCTCCATATCACTCGGGAATGTACCCAAAAACCACCGTTTTGCATGTCCACTTGAACATGGTAAGGTGTAAATCAAAGTACAGTGGGAATCACACAAGACTCTATGACGATCTCGGGTCTACAGACTAACCTATACCAGTGTCACTAGAGAACTGTTATATGACGTCGGTATAATACCATCTAGGAGTTCTCGGCGAGTCCGTCCAGTGTATCCAGTCTCTAATGAGCACCCGTATACTATCTCTGATGTCAAACACCAATGGATATGGTATCATCCATCGCCTATCTCATGGGTCGAGAAACATATATGCTAATCTACTCGGGTATATCGATGCCCTGTCTCGATACACCTACGACTAAGAACATTAAAGGATGAACTTATGAACTACCATGGCTCCACTAGTATGATCTGCTCAAGTACACATCCTAAGGGTTTTACCAACATATAACCATGAGACAGTATCAAGAGACAAGTATGCATGTTAAGATAAAGAGCAACCAGATAGCATACTATCATGTCGAGCAAGAAAGTCCTCTCTATATATGTCCAAGCATCCACTATAATATACATCATATGTACAATAATGGCCTATAGGGCATACATACAACTTACAATCTCCCACTTGCACTAGGGCCAGCTGTTGTAGTATCGCATACCCAACATCCGGAAGAGTCTCTCGAACTATATCTGGGGAATGGCCTTTGTGAGTGGATCCACTGTATTTTTCTGCGTGTCAACTCTCCTGACCTCGATCTCCCGGCGATCAACTATCTTCCGGATCAGGTGATACTGCCTCAGAATATGCCTGGATCGCTGATGGGACCTGGGTTCCTTGGCCAAAGCCACCGCTCCATTGTTATCACAATACAAAGGTATTGAATACTCAATGGATAGAACCACACCAATTTCAGTTATGAACTTCTTCATCCAGACAGCCTCTTTGGCAGCATCGTTGGCAGCGATCTATTCAGCCTCCATCGTCGAGCCTGCCACGGTTTCCTGCTTGGAACTCTTCCAGCATACCGCCCCTCCATTGAGGGTAAAGACAAATCCCGAGACCGACTTAGAGTCTTTCTTATCACTCTGGAAGCTTGAATCGGTAAAGGACTCCACTTGGAGTTCTCCATTACCATACACCAAGAGCATCTCTTTAGTCCTTCTCAAGTACTTGAGAATGCACATCACAGCTGTCCAGTAACTCTCTCCTGGATCTGCTTGATACCTACTCACTACACTTAGTGAGTATGCTACATCGGGTCTGGTACATAGCATCGCGTACATGATAGAGCCTACTGCCGAGGCATAGGGTATCCCTTGCATGCGAGCTCGTTCCAAATCAGTCTTGGAAGACATATTTTTGGAGAGAGTGGGTCCTGAGATCGTGGGTAAAAACCCACGCTTGGATTCTTCCATACTAAACCTCTTTAGTATGGTGTCAATGTACCAGAATTGGGACAATCCCATCATCCATTTAGATCTATCTCTATATATATTAATCCCCAAGATGTAGGAGGCATCACCTAGATCATTCATTGAGAATCTTTGTGATAAGAAGAGTTTGACCGATTGCAGCATAGGAATATCATTTCCTATCAAGAGTATGTCATCCATGTACAATACGAGGAAGACAACCTTACTCTCTGCCACCTTCTTGTATATACAAGGTTCATCTACGTTTTTGACGAAGTCAAACTCTTTGACAACGACATCAAAACAGATGTTCCAACTCCACGATTCCTGCCTTAACCCATAGATGGATTTAAGCAGCTTGCACACATTTCCGCTGCTCCCGCTGTCTACGAAGCCCTCTGGCTGAGTCATGTACATGCACTCTTCCAAATCACCATTTAGAAAGGCGGTCTTAACATCCATTTGCCAGACTTTGTAGTCATAGTATGCAGCAATGGCAAGTAGGATCTGGATGGACTTAAGCATAGCCACTGGAGAAAAGGTTTCGTCATAATCCACACATGGTCATTGACGAAAACCCTTTGCAACAGGTCTAGCTTTGAAAGTCTCAACTTTTCCATCTACACCAAGTTTCTTCTTAAAGATCCATTTGCTCCCAATGGGTTTTATCTCTTCAGCAACTTCCAAAGTCCATACTTTGTTGGTGTACATGGATTCCATCTCAGATCGCATTGCATCCAGCCACTTCACAGAGTCCCCACTCTTGATGGCCTGCTCGAAGCTAGTTGGGTCATCATTCTCCATGATGCAATCCTCGCTTCCACCATCAATGAGAAAACCGTAGTATCTCTCAGGTGGATGAGGAACACTACTAGATCGGTGGAGAGGCTGAGGTTCGTTGGGAACTATCGAATCCTCTGGTTCTACTAATTTTTCAGTCATAGTTTGTATAGCTGGAACTTCTTCCAGTTCTACCTCCTTACCACTAATTTGTTTCATAAGAAAATCCTTTTCTAAAAAGGTGGAATGTCAAGAAACAAACACCTTTTTTTTCTCGGAATGGTAGAAGATATACCTTCACAAATGTTTGGGATATCCTATAAACTTACACAGAACTGATCCTGCCTCGAGCTTGTCCGGATTTAGTGTTTTCACATATGCCGGACAACCCCATATCTTAACATAATTAAGATATGGTCTCTTTCCTTTCCATATCTCATATGGAGTGGTTGGCAAAGATTTGGTGGGAACCATATTCAATAGGTCTGCAGCTGTCTCCAGCGCATAACCCCAAAAGGAAATAGGTAACTCAGCAGTGTTCATCATAGAGCGCACCATATCTAATAGGGTGCGATTCCTCCACTCCGATACACCATTGTGTTGTGGTGTATACGGAGGAGTAAGCTGAAAGAGAATCCCATTCTCTTTTAGATAATCCAGGAACTCATTGCTCAAGTATTCTTCTCCTCGATCAGATCGAAGAAATTTAATATTTTTACCCGTTTGGTTCTCGACTTCGTGTTTATATTCCTTGAATTTCTCAAAAGCTTCAGACTTGTGTTTCAATAGGAACACATGTCTGAATCTTGAAAGATCGTCAGTGAATGTAATGAAGTATGAAGAACAATTCTTGGCATGTGTAGACATGGGACCACATACATCACTATGTATCAGTCCCAAGAGTTCCGTAACTCTTTCTCTATGTCCACTAAACGGAGTTTTGGTCATCTTTCCTTTGAGACATGAATGGCAAGTTTCATAAGATGATAATTCGAACGGATTCAAATATCCATCTTTATGTAACTTAGCTAGTTGTGCTGCGTTGATATGACCTAGTCTACAATGCTTCAAGAAGGATTCATTCATTTCTGAACTCTTTCTCTTGTGTATGTTTTGTACATTAAGAACCGTGGTTTGATTTAGAACGTATATGCCATTATTTAACGAGCCTGATCCAATCAACTTTTGATTCAGGAAGATGTTCATAACATTATCCTCTACTACAAAATTATATCTCTCTTTACTTAATAAAGTAACTGATATAAGTTGCATATCAGGGTCGGAATGTAATAGCATTTGTTCAAAATCAATGTATTACTATTTGGTAACACAAAGTGATATTCACCAACAGTTTTGGCTGCAACATTTGCCTCATTCCCTACTCTTACGGAATGATCACCCTCTCCCATTTCTCTACCTTTCCTTAGCCCATTTAACATATTACATATGTGAGATCCCAATCCCGTATCTAATACCCAGAACGCAGAGTGAAATGAGAAACAGTTCTCAATAACTAACACACCCGAAGAAGATGCATCAACATGCTTATTCTTCGTTTGGACGGCGTGGGAATCCGGATATGTCCCTATTCCCTGTTCAGTCTTATAACAATTATAAGAAAGAACGGAACCAACGTTCCCCTGCTCAGTATAACAAGCGGGTTGGGTCAATACATCCATATTATTATCTTGATTAAGGCCTGACATGGTCGCTACCTGGAGAGAGAAAGAAGAAAACACTTTAGCGTATGCTCTTGCAAAATTAGATTGGTTATTATCTTATCTAATCAGGATGGCTCCCACTGCTTTTTATCAAATCTTCCTTCAAACCCTAAAAAGAAAGAATAGCCAGGATTAATTACACCCTACAAGTTTGCCAATCTTTCAGCCAGGCCAGTACCGGTACTTTGAGGGAGGTTCCGCGTGCTTTCGCCCGGACCTAATTAAAGTAAACCTCGTTTTCCCATGGGTATAGCCCCATTGACTCCTTTCTAAACACCTACTTGATCGGCTAATTATAAAGTGTAAGACTCTCCCAGGAGTAACTCTTACTCACGATGGGTATAGGGATCGAACTATCTCATAGAAGGTATGCAATCTCATTGCAAATTTCAACATTTGAAATTCCCAATAATACTTTTACCCCTAGCGTGCTATGACCTTGACGCAGGCCAAACAACCCATAGTCCGCTAGTCAAGTTCAACTCGTCATTTCCTGATTGAATTAAACCTACCCGTACGACCCTTGACGCAAGCCAAACAATGTCGTACGAATACCCTAATCCAATCATATCTCAAGCTACAGTTAAGTACTAATCGGCTACTGTACACTACGCCTTAACGCATGCCAAACTACCGTAGCACGAATACTAAAATAGCACTTATCTGAAATGACGGAGGGCTATGCAGGTTTTTAAGAAAACCATGAGCGTAATGAACTTGATATCGTCGTAGAATCTTGTGATTTTTGAAAAGGAGTGTTTTTGAGGATTTTACTAGTTTCTCTAAAGAGGTCACTCCCGGTGAAGAGATCCCGGCTATTTCCTTATCGAATAAGGTGCAGGATATTTCTCAAATACCGCTATGCAAAGCGAGAACTAAAAGAAGCAATCAAAAAACAAAACCGAGTGTTGTAGTATCTGCTAGCTTTTGCTAAAGAGATCACTCCCAGTGAAGAGATCTCGGCTCTTTCCTTATCGAATAAGGTGCTGGATATTCTACAAGGAATACCGCTATGTAAAGCAAAAACTAGAGCTACCCTTTTTGAAAATTTGATTCTATAATATCTTTTAGGTTTCTTTTCTTTCATTAATCTTATTAATGAAGTCCTATCATTTATGCTTCCTAAGTATCACAGAAGAAACTAAAATACAATGTATGCTTATGCCATCCGCATTCGCCACAGTGTCCTGTTATGCACCGTTGGTTACTTAACTAACGGCATAGCGGGGAAGGACTAGCGTGGGTGTAAAACATAAGCAACGTTTATTATATATCATATATATAATAATAAAGCAATCGTCTCAAGTATATAAAGTGATCACATCACAGAATATCAGCAGCAGAAGAAAACATATGAAATATTGGATATACTAGGAGGTCCGTGTTTTATTTTGAGCCTGCATAAAACATAGATTCCACGGTCGTGATGAATATACAAACCCACATCCCTAAACCCCTATGAGAGCGGCAAGCAACCCTTCCAATTCTAGAGTTAGGAGACCCAGACTCGACTCCTCGAGTTGGCCTCACACTGGACTCTAGAACCCGGTTACTTGTGCTCCCCTCCTTGGTTCTATCCTAATGCGAAAAATAAATAATATACAACAATGGAGACATCAACCTCAACCCGGAAGTGCCCCAATAAAAGAATATTACATACATTGAATTTTACATGAATGAAAATAAAAACTCTCATCTCACATAAAACCCCCGGCTATTCAAAACACGACGATCCAATATAACATATCACAGCAACACATAACATCATATGTCATCAACGTAAGTAAATATGCGTATCCTAATTTTCGTTGACATATAGCAACGAAACCGGCGATACACCACATATTACACTTACGGTCGCAGAAAAGAAAATGCCAAACTACAACATTTGGAATCCATAATAACCTTAGACATCATAAACCCAAAATATCTCATACTTTGGATTTCATGCCTAACTATATGAATTCCACATATTGTATCACATTCCATAAAAAGCTAGACGACGTTAAACATTCCGATCGAATAAACAAACACCCTAAATTTCCCAAAATGCTCAACTCTTGAGCGTAGTTTAAAAATACTCAGTACATGCCACAGCTCCTATGAACCGGCCGTAAAAGGGTCAACCAGTGCCTCACATGTGGCACCGCTGAACTACCACAAACCCTAGGGTTTAGTGGTGGTTCTGACTGTCACAAAATCGAGTTAAGGTTTCATTCTTCTAGAGGGTCCACAATATCGCTTGCATGATTTTCTGAAAGTTTTAAATTAAGGAAAAATCCAACACTTAGAAAATTTTCCGGCAAGGGTTAATGTGGGTATTCGATATCCGATCGAACTTTTTAACACCATCTAAAATAACCCGAAAAACAGTTAGAATTACGACTACGAAACACTTTGAATTGTCATTGCAGAAAAATAATATCGCATGCAAATTTAGCAAAAACAAACAACACCTGAAATCTCAAAACCAAGAGACTAGAACACTGCAAAAATTTCAACCCAAAATATCAAACTGGGGCTGAGGTGGCCGGTTTTAACAGCCATGCGGCCGGCCATTTTAAGGTGGGATGGGCTAAAATTTTTACAGTGTTCATGTTGCAACTCATACAACATTCTGCAATTGTTTAAAAAAAAATTAGAAACTGTTTAAAAAACGACAGAAACTGGGTCTTGGATTCGGGTGTTCGGAGTTGTTTCGATTTTGTAATCTAACACAATCCGTCTAATTCTCTATCTAGGCTTTGATACCACTGTATGGTTCTTATGCACAACAGCAAGGTTTTAAGAGGCATCTTCCATGCCATTTTTAAATTTTTGTCGTGCTAAAGAACTCTAACTTAGGATGTTTAACTAGATAATCATACGAAACAAATTGTAAAATAATTTACAACTAAGTGAACTAGGAATACAACTTTTGTAGACCGGTCCTTCACTTCAATAGCTCCGTGTAGTAGTCCCTTCGCTCCAAGTAGTGATCTTCCGGACTCTAGCATGGCTTCACAAGAAGAAAGGAACGAACTTGCTTGAAGTCTTCGAAGCCGAAGATGATCTACGTCGAGGAGACACTATCCTAAGCTACTACTTCACTAATGAGAGATTAGAGAAGCTAACACCCTATATTAAAGTGCTAATCTAGTAGAGGATGATGAAGTAGGATTTTTGCTCACTTTAGAATTGATTTTCTCACTAATATTTCTCACTTGCTCAAAAGCTAGAGAGCTCTTGAGCTTGAAGAAGAAGATGAAAAGAGATAATGTTGTGAGACTGAATGGCAACCATGAGTGAGAAAATATCTAATATTACTCATGTAGAGACTTAACCATGAGTTTAGATGATGGTTGGGTTAAAAAATATCTAGTGTAAGACAAAACTAGTGGACTAAGTCAATGGATCTCAAAGCTTCATGAAGCTTCATGCCACGCGACAAATTTTCAACTAATAATTGAATTACAATAAATAAATAAACCCTACATTATCTTTATCATGGTGTAAGTCTCTTACACCCATGTTGCATGTATCATCAACCATGACACATAACTAAAACACAATTAATATATATCACATATATATTAAGTATACACATGTGAGAAAAATAAATGCTTAAGTGAGCTAATATTAGTTAATGTAAACTGGTATATCACATATACAATTGTACACTAAATTATCAAGTCAACACTTGATTTAATAATCCGGCTATATCTTATCTAACCGACTAATATTTTATGTATCAACTTATCGAATCAACACTGGATTTGATAACCCGGCTATATCACATACAACCGACCGATAAAAATATCGCGAGAATAGAATATGGTATCTCATACTCGTATTAATCTCAGTCCCGCTATAATGCTTTGAAATTCGTTTAAGTTAATTTCGCGTTAGTTAGCGATAATGTGTGTTTTTCATAAAACCCCGTAAATTTTAAATTTCCACCTAAAATAAAATAAAACCAGTTTTAATTGTGATAAGATGTGTTTTTATATATAAATGGGTTTTATTAATTATAATTTAGCTTAGTGTTCACTTAATTAGAAATTTTCCTTAATTACTTCTCCTAGCAAGAATTGGTGTATTTAGCATGCACACATATCACATTTTGTAACATAGGTTAAGTGTTAGCTTGTTGCCATTTTCTTTTCTTTGTTTCATGGTTCTTATCCACACATAAATCAAGTTAAACCCTTAAGTAAAAATAAAATTTAAAGAATGGGAGGTATGGATTGGGTTAGGTGAGGAATGGGCTTGACTTTTGACCATATCCCTCACTCATTTTTCTCTCTTCCTCTCATTTTTGAAATTCCTGCAGAGGCAAGAGTAGCAGCAGTGACATCTTCATCTTCATCTTCTTCTTTTGCTTCTCTTGCTATCCAAACACAAACCCTATACAAAAAAACTCACTTTCCTTCACAAAAACCTTGAAATATGCCTATTTTGTGGGTCTTGGTGGCAAATTCTTGCATTTGAAGGCAAGTGCTGCAAGTTGGACTTTCCTAAGACCATTTGGAGCTATTAAACTCATCCATATCACTTTAGTTCTTAACTTGTAGTTTATTTGGCTAAAAATCGTATTTTTGTGCATTTTAGTGCTAATGAGAGGAATTTAGTGAAATTTGAGATAAGTTAGAATTTTAAAGGTTTCGTTAACTTAATTAAGTGCTTATAATGTTGTTTTAACTAAGTAAATTTCTCAGGTTGCACTAAAATACCATAATGTTTTAGATTATGGTTAAATTAGTGTTTTAATTAAGATTTGTGCCCTTTTTGTGATCTGCTTTCAACCCGATTGCTTCAGAAGGAAATTGCAATTACTGGAGCATGTACACTAGATTTAGAGAACACACACGAAGCACGGGACCCCAATTCCCTAGGTTGGCCGGCGAAATATTCATTCTGGCAGCAAATTGCGGCTAGATGGGGGACCTGGGAGTCGGGGTTTGTCGAGTTGGTGTCTGCTACATTTTTAAGGCCTGTGGTATATGCAACTTTTTCTAACTCTGCTTGTATTGAAATCTGGAACAAATTACCCTATTTTCAATACTTTTAACTTTCGCGACACGTGTGATACGTCAGTGGGTTTGGTGAATTCCTGCGTGTCGTGACGTGTCGGGGTAGTTTCAAGCACGTAATCACCAGTTTTAGCATATCGGACACGCACGCGTTTAGTTCGCGATGCGGATTTCTCGTTTGGTTTGATATCGTGTTTTTACAGGATTTTAGCTTATGTGTATTACTTTGTGTAACTTCTAGGTTCGCAGGAGGGTACTTCGGAAGCCGCACAGAAGGGGAAGCAGGTGGTCGGATACGCGTAGTTCAAGATCACGGTGAGTAGATTTAACATCTACGGGGAAATCGCCCGTACGGCGTTATGCGTCAGGGCTTGATAGGATATTGTAGCTGCATATTTACATTCATATACATTGGTTGTACATGGATACTATTGGTTGCATACTGTATTCCCTGCTATATATATATATGGACTTAGAATTAATAGCACACCGCACTGTTACTAGCGGTCCATGTGCACGAGCACAAATCTGCTTGTCATACATACACCGTTAGTAATTGTCATGACTCACACAATAGAATTGCCATGAAAAATATGTTGTAGCTCACCTTATGAATGATTCGACATGATACATCCATATATACGCATAATTACATTTTACCTACCTAGATAAGCTGGTTTTTGGGAAATCTAGGGACCGCATGATACATTTTAAAAACTAAATCTACTTAAAGAGTGGTTTTTCCCTTTTACTCATAGTACGACTTATGATGCATATATCACATCGCATGGATTTACGCATTGGGTTTGGATTTCATGTGATTTCTGAATTTAAGAACCGTGGTATTATTTCAAGAAAGTATGCATTGTTTTAAAAACCCGGTTTCTCTTGATATGATATTTTGGTGCGTCCACCACGCGTTTTCTCGGTTTTGAGACATGTGCTTGAAACCCGATTCGAGGAGTTAGATGATCCGTTTGTGGGTTCGTGGTGGACCCGGTATGGTTCCCCGGGGTGAGAAATGTTTTTCGTAGGGCAGACGATGAGCCTGGCAGGGTGGCGAGTACCTACCGGTGACTGGTTGGACCTGGCGGTTATCCGGAGGATACTGACCAGAGTCGAAAGATGGATACGGGCCAACCCGTACTGCCGGGGCCGAGGGCCGAT
This sequence comes from Agapanthus africanus, assembly GCA_030015575.1. Taxonomy (NCBI): domain Eukaryota; kingdom Viridiplantae; phylum Streptophyta; class Magnoliopsida; order Asparagales; family Amaryllidaceae; genus Agapanthus; species Agapanthus africanus. The sequence continues at coordinate 297,295,641 of JASDDO010000029.1, forward strand.
TCCGCAGACGGAGCCCGTGGGCCGATCCGGACTGACGGAACCCGATATATGAGGATTTGCGTGTCGATACTGGACACGAGTATTTCATGTTGTTTTGGGTGCCGATGTTGGGTACCCCGCTTCTATGATATTTACAGGATTGAGGGCCGGATAGAGTGTCGGCGCCTGAGTTTTGGGTTTTGGGGTGTTCTTGGTAGACACCAGAGCTTTTCCATGTGGACCTTCCGTGTTGATGATATTTTATCCCATGCTCAGCATTCATTGTTATGCATTACATCATGTAGCTGTAGTACCTGATAGAGTATTTTCGTATGACTATCGCATACCAGCTCATTATATAGATGTTATCTGTTTGCACACGTTAGAGTATCGCAGTACGTGCATACTCGTGATTACCTTTATATGTTATCTACTATTCATGAGTTGGCAACTCACCCCTATTGTGCCACAGTGTTTGCAGGTCGACCCTCAGAGAAGTTACGGCAGGGCCATCTCTTGTATCTTTTTGGCTACGGATACCACTGCAGTTGGTGCGTGAGCTGTTTTGCTGCTAGGTGGGTTTGTGGTATCCGGTTATTTTCCATTTGTACACACTATTGTATCTATTACTCTCCATCTACTATTTCATGTATTGACTTAGAGACTAGTTGTGAGGACGATGATGTATATTACTTTGTACTCTGGTGTCGAGCTCGTGTGAGCCGACTTTATTTATGCAGTTTTATCTTTTATGATGTTATTCACCTATATTGCTCATTTCTTTGCTACGACGTCGTATATTATTATTGTGGTGGTTGTTTCTACCGTTGGACATGATTGCTCCCATTTGGGGATGCCTTATTCTTATTGTATGTCATTTTCACTTATATCTTGTCCTGTACCCGATTTTCGGGGCTAGTTTTTACAAACGAGATGCTGCAGAATTTATTTTTTTAAGAAAACAACTTAAACTTTAAAGAATTTTACTAAATTACTCAAGGTTTTCTAAACGTTTTAAACAAATGCTTTCAACACTCACTACTTTTAATGGTATTTGAATTCTGGGTTTCGGCTTACTTAGTCGCATTACGCCTGTAGACGTTACGTGGTTAAGTGCCGGTCACGGGTCGAACTTCGGGTCGTGACAAAGTTGGTATCAGAGTGTAGGTTTTACCTTTCGGAGTATAGGATGACCTTGGTATGATGGAGTAGGTAACTGAAGCAGAGTGGCGTAGCGTGTGTATGTTCCGCGGCATACTCATGACACGGTACTCCGCCAAAGTGACCTTAGGACTTATTGATTGAAATTCTTTCTTGATTATATACATTCTTATGATTCGATTTCCGTATCCTTATCGAATCTTATTTTCTTTTCAGCCATTATGCCGCCAAAGAATACGAGGGCGCAGAGAGCGGCCGCAAAAGACGAGATTAGAGTTGACTCGTCTGAGACGAGGACAGACCCGGGCAGTACACCCGTTGTACCTGAGCAGACTATTCCTCCTTCGACAGACCAGATCGCTATGCTAGGGGCCGGTATGCAGGAGATGCGCAAGATGATCGGGTCGTTAGTTGAGGCACTTCGAGCGCAGCGACCAGAGGTAGTTCCACCCCTTGCAGGGACCGCGATGGTACCTACAGTATAGGTAGTTGCCCCTGCAGCTACAGAGGTTATTACTGGATCGCTATCAGAGTTTATGAGGCCGAAGCCTCCGGTCTTCACAAGCACCGATGCAGCCGAGGACCCACAGTCTTTTATTGATAGGATGGCCCGGATATGTCGTTCACTCAGATGCTCAAATGCGAGATGGGTAGAGTTTGCGAGCTTTCGCCTGGAAGGTCTTGCGCAGAAGTGGTGTGAGTCGGTAGAAAAGGGCAGAGCAACAGGTCTTCATCCTATGACCTGGACTGAGTTCGTGACGGTGTTCCTTGCCGTCTTCCTTCCATAGAGTGTCAGAGATTTTAGAGCGCGCAGGTTCGAGTCCTTACATCAGACTCCGGAGATGACAGCGGCAGAGTATGACGTGCTGTTCACCGAGCTATCTGTCTATGCCCCATATTTAGTAGCTACTGAGGAGATGCGAGTCAAGAGGTTCGTTCGAGGCTTGCTTACCCCGTTATTTCTTGCGATCAGCGCACAGCATTGCGAGACCTATGCAGCAGCTGTAGATGCAGCCTTATTAGTCGAGGAGCGTCTTACTGAGACTTCGGTATTCCCAGAGCTGAAGAGAGTTCATACTGGTATATCAGCACGGAGACAGACATTTAGACACCGCGACAGGTTTTGTTCAGGCACGAGAAGTAGCAGAGATTCGGGACGAGGCCGGATGTTTAGTTCGTATCCTCGGGAGGGTCAGCAGTAGTCGCAGGGGTGCTTTAGGTGCGGCAGTCTACTTCACCTCGTTAGAGATTTTCCTGAGATACACCGGAGGGAGGCAGCAGTACCACATGTCACTTTACCACCTTCTCCACCCCAGAGGGTGTTGCCTATTGTACCTACTGTTGCTCCACATCAGACTTACGCACAGAGAGGTCATGGCCGTGGAGGGTTCGTTCAGAGAGGACGGGGTAACCGAGGCAGAGGACGGCCAGTCGCAGGTAGGGGACAGGCACGGGTTTTCTCTTTGACGCATCAGGGCGTGCAGGCGTCTAATGCAGTGGTCTCAGGTATCCTTTCCGTATGTTCCGTTGATGCACACGTGTTGTTTGATCCGGGATCCACACACTCGTATGTTTCCACACACTTCGTGCCGAGTTTGGGTAGAGAGTCCGGTTTGCTTGATCAGCCGCTTGTTGTGACCACTCCTGTGGGAGAGTCGTTTATTGCTAGACACGTGTTCCGATCGTGTATTGTCCGTATTGGCGAGAGGGGGTTGCTTATCGACTTGATCCTTCTTGAGATGTTGGACTTCGACGTTCTCTTAGGCATGGATTGGCTAGCCACGTGCTATGCGTCTGTGGACTGCCGCGAGAAGACAGTTAGGTTTTGTTTTCCCGGCGAGTCGGCTTTTGTTGTGCAGGGGGACCGTGGTGCCGCCCCTCACAGTTTGATTTCTTCTCTTCGCGCTGGACATATTTTGAGGAAGGGATGTCAGGGATTTCTCACCTATGTTTACGATACTAGAGCTACAGAGGTTCTGTTAGACCGGGTTCCGATTGTTAGTGAGTTCCCTGATGTGTTCCCTGACGAGCTTCCTGGGCTACCGCCTGAGCACGATATTGCTTTCTGTATTGATTTGATTCCCGGCACGGGGCCTATTTCCATACCGCCTTATCGGATGGCCCCGACGGAGCTTAGAGAGTTGAAAGGTCAGTTGCAAGATTTGCTGGATAATAGACTTATTCGACCCAGTGTGTCTCCTTGGGGTGCTCCAGTCCTGTTCGTCAAGAAGAAGGACAGCAGTTTGCGTTTGTGTATCGACTACCGCTAGCTGAACAGGGTTACTGTGCGGAGCAGATATCCTTTGCCGCGCATCGACGACCTGTTCGACTAGCTTCAAGGTGCAGGATACTTTTCGAGGATCAACTTGAGATCAGGCTACCATCAGCTGCGGGTTCGATAGGAGGATATTCCGAGGACGGCTTTCCGCACGCGTTACGGCCATTATGAGTTTTTGGTAATGTCGTTCGGACTCACCAATGCCCCAGCAGCATTTATGGACTTGATGAACCGTATTTTCAGGCCGTATCTTGATTTGTTCATCATCGTATTCATTGACGATATTTTGGTGTATTCCCGGAGCCGAGAGGAGCACGAGCAGCACCTGCGGATCACACTGCAGACCTTGAGGGAGCACCAGCTATTCGAAAAATTCTCCAAGTGCGCATTCTAGCTTGATAGCGTAGACTTCTTGGGTCACGTGATTACACGAGATGGTATATGTGTAGACCCGAAGAAGATCAAGGCCATTCAGCATTAGCCCAGACCCGCATCAGTTACGGAGATCCGCAGCTTTCTAGGACTGGCCGGCTACTATAGACGTTTTGTACAGGACTTCTCCCGCATTGCTGCACCATTGACTGGGTTGACCCGGAAGGGAGTTCCTTTTGATTGGACGGAGGAGTGCGAGCATAGCTTTCAGCAGTTGCGGACTCGTTTGACTACGGCGCCAGTGTTATCATTGCCTTCAGGATCGGGCGGATTTGTGGTCTATTGTAACGCTTCTCGAGTGGGGCTAGGGTGCGTATTGATGCAGCACGACAAGGTGATCGCGTATGCTTCTCGGCAGATGAAGAAATACAAACAAAACTACCCCACTCATGATTTAGAGATGGCTGCATTGGTCTTTGCACTCAAGGTCTGGCGACATTACCTATACGGCGAGTCATGCCAGGTATTCACTGATCACAAGAGCTTAAAGTATATATTTCAGCAGCGAGGCCTGAATCTCAGACAGCGTCGTTGGATGGAACTAGTAAAGGACTACGATTGCGAGATCTTGTATCACCCAGGAAAGGCGAATATAGTGGCGGATGCTTTGAGCAGGAGGCCCGGGGGTAGTCTATCTTGTTTGAGTGCAGTGCAAAGGCAGTCGTCGTCAGATTGGCAGATTTTATGCGACAGCCGAGTGCAGTTCAAGTTCACGCCAATCGGGGGACAGCTTGCGCATGTTCGTGCATGCCCACAGTTGCTTGACCGTATACATGAGGCACGGTACAGTGATGACCGTTGTTCAGAGATCATGGCACAGATTGGACAGGGCAGATTTTCCGAGTTCGTGATTGATTATCAGGGGATACTGCTATTTGGGACTAGACTGTGCGTACCAGATGCTGAGGGACTGCGGCGTGAGATTCTTAAGGAGGCACATCGATTGGTGTTCAGTATTCATCCGACTTCCACCAAGATGTACCATGATATGAGAGATGTTTACTTGTGGGACGGAATGAAGAGGGACGTCACAGACTTCGTGTCGAGATGCTTGACTTGTCAGCAAGTCAAGGCCGAGCAATAGAGGCCCGCGGGGGAGCTGCAGCCGTTACCTATTCAGGAGTGGAAATGGGAGCAGATTTCTATGGACTTCATTGTGGGTCTACCCAGGACTAGTCGAGGGTATGACTCCATTTGGGTAATCGTGGATCGATTGACGAAAGCGGCTCACTTCCTGCTGGTGAAGACCACTTTCGGATTTTCTCAGTATGTCCAGATATACATCGACGAGATCGTACGACTGCATGGAGTCCCGACATGTATCGTGTCCGACCGAGGCACCCAGTTTACTAGCCGACTATGGCAGAGGCTTTAGGAGGCTTTGGGCACCCGCTTGAGTTTCATCACAGCATTTCATCCGCAGACCGATGGCCAGTCAGAGTGGACTATTCAGACTCTCAAGGACAAGCTCCGACCGTGCGTCTTAGACTTCGGAGGTAGCTGGGATCATCATTTACCCTTAGTAGAGTTCTCCTACAACAACAGTTTCCAGGAGACCGTTCAGATGGCACCATTCGAGGCTCTATATGGGAGGAGATGCAGATCGCCCGTCTGTTGGACAGAGCTTAGCGAGAGCAGTATTTTGGGGCCGCAGATTGTTGAGGAGACGACCGTGAAGATCTAGTTGATTCGCGATAGGATGAGAGCAGCCCAGAGCAGGCAAAGATCTTATGCGGACCATCGTCGGCGCAGACTTGAGTTTTCTGTTGGCGATCATGTTTTCTTGAGGGTCTCCCCAATGAAAGGTGTGATGAGATTTGGGAAGAAGAGGAAACTTAGTCCCAGATATGTGGGCCCCTTCGAGATCCTCGAGCGTGTTGGTGCAGTTGCATATCGGTTAGCTCTTCCGCCCAGTTTCCCAGATGTTCACCCCGTATTTCATGTTTCGATGCTCCACAAGTATCTTCATGATCCTTCACATGCGATTCAGCACCCGACGATCCAGCTGGAGCGCGACCTTTCTTTTGCAGAGCAGCCGGTGGTCATCTTGGATCGACAGGTGAATAAATTGAGATCGAAGGTTATACCGTCCGTCAAGGTCCTTTGGCGTGGCCCGAGCAGCGAAGAGGTCACTTGGGAGACCGAGGGCGAGATGAGTAAGAAATATCCCCATCTCTTTGAAGGTACGCGTAGCTAGATTTTTTTCTTAAATTCAGGGACCGAATTTCTTTAAGGGGGGAAGATTGTAACGCTTTGAAATTCGTTTAGGTTAATTTTGCGTTAGTTAGCGATAATGCGTGTTTTTCATAAAACCCCGTAAATTTTAAATTTCCACCTAAACTAAAATAAAACCAGTTTTAATTGTGATAAGATGTGTTTTTATATATAAATGGGTTTTATTAATTATAATTTAGCTTAGTGTTCACTTAATTAGAAATTTTCCTTAATTACTTTTCCTAAGCAAGGATTAGTGTATTTAGCATGCACACATATCACATTTTGTAACATAGGTTAAGCGTTAGCTTGTAGCCATTTTCTTTTCTTTCTTGCCTGGTTCTTATCCACACATAAATCAAGTTAAACCCTTAAGTAAAAATAAAATTTAAAGAATGGGAGGTATGGTTTGGGTTAGGTGAGGAATGGGCTTGACTTTTGACCATATCTCTCACTCATTTTTCTCTCTCCCTCTCATTTCTGAAATTCCTGCAGAGGCAAGAGCAGCACCAGCAACATCTTCATCTTCTTCTTCTTCTTTTGCTTCTTTTGCTATCCAAACAAAAACCCTACACAAAAAAAACTCACTTTCCTTCACAAAAACCTTGAAATATGCCTCTTTTGTAGGTCTTGGTGGCAAATCCTTGCCTTTAAATGCAAGTGCTGCAAGTTGGACTTCCCTAAGACCATTTGGAGGTATTAAACTCATCCATATCACTTTAGTTCTTAACTTGTAGTTTATTTATCTAAAAATCGTATTTTTGTGCATTTTAGTGCTAATGAGAGGAATTTAGTGAAGTTTGAGATAAGTTAGAATTTTAAAGGTTTGGTTAACTTAATTAAGTGCTTATAATGTTATTTTAACTAAGTAAATTTCTCAGGTTGCACTAAAATACCATAACGTTTTAGATTAGGGTTAAATTAGTGTTTTAATTAAGATTTGTGACCTTTTTGTGATCTGCTTTCAACCCGATTGCTTCAGAAGGAAATTGCAATTACTGGAGCATGTACACTAAATTTAGAGAACACACACGATGCACGGGATCCCAATTCCCTAGGTTGGCCGCCGAAATATTCATTCTGGCCGCAAATTGCGGCCAGATGAGGGACCTGGGTGTCGGGGTTTGTTGAGTTGGTGTCTGCTATATTTTAAAGGCCTGTGGTATATGCAACTTTTTCTAACTCTGCTTGTATTAAAATCTGGAACAAATTACCCTATTTCCAATACTTTTAACTTTCGCGACACGTATGATACGTGAGTGGGTTTGGTGAATTCCTGCGTGTCACGACGTGTCGGGGTAGTTTCAAGCGCGTAATAACAAGTTTTAGCATATCGGACACGCACGAGTTCAGTTCGCGACATGGATTTCTCGTTTGGTTTGATATCGCGTTTTTGCAGGATTTTAGCTTATGTGTATTACTTTGTGTAACTTCTAGGTTCGCAGGCGGGTACTTCGAAAGCCGCACAGAAGGGGAAGAAGGTGGTCGGATACGCATAGTTCGAGATCACGGTGAGTAGATTTAACATATACGGGGAAATCGCCCGTATAGCGTTATGCGTCAGGGCTTGATAGGCAATTGTAGCTGCATATTTACATTCATATACATTGGTCGTACATGGATACTATCGGTTGCACACTGTATTCCCTGCTATATATATATGGACTTAGAATTAATAGCACGCCGCAATGTTACTAACGGTTCATGTGCACGAGCATAAATCTGCATGTCACACACACACCGTTAGTAATTGCCATGACACTCACACTATAGAATTGCCATGAAAAATATGTTGTAGCTCACCTTATGAATGATTCAACATGATACATCCATAAATATGCATAATTATATTTTACCTACCTAGATAAGCTGGTTTTTGGGGAAACTGGGGACCGCATGATACATTTTAAAAACTGAATCTACTTAAAGAGTGGTTTTTCCCTTTTACTCATAGTACGACTTATGATGCATATATCACATCGCATGGATTTACGCATTGGGTTTGGATTTCATGTGATTTCTGGATTTGAGAACCGTAGTATTATTTCAAGAAAGTATGCATTGTTTTAAAAACCCGGTTTCTCTTGATATGATATTTTGGTGCGTCCACCACGCGTTTTCTCGGTTCTGAGACGTGTGCTTGAAACCCGATTTGAGGAGTTGGATGATCCATTTGCGGGTTCGTGATGGACCCGGTATGCTTACCCGGGGCGAGAAATGTTTTTCGTGGAGTAGACGATGAGCCTGGCACGGTGGCTAGTACCTACGGTGAATGGTTGGACCTGGCGGTTATCCGGAGGATACTGACCAGAGTTGAGAGATGGATACGGGCCGACCCGTACTGCCGGGGCCGAGGGCCGATTCCGCAGACGGAGCTCGTTGGCCGATCTGGACTGCGGAGCCCGATATATGAGGATTTGCGTGTCGATACTAGACACGAGTATTTCATGTTGTTTTGGGTGCCGATGTTGGGCGCCCCGCTTCTATGAGATTTACAGGATTGAGGGCCGGATAGAGTGACGGCGCCTGAGTTTTGGGTTTTGGGCTGTTCTTGGTAGACACCGGAGCTTTTCCACGTGGACCTTCCGTGTTGATGATATTTTATCGCATGCTCAGCATTCATTGTTATGCATTACATCATGTTGCTGTAGTACCTAATAGAGTATTTTCGTATGACTGTCGCATACCAGCTCATTATATAGATGTTATCTATTTGCACATGTTAGAGTATCGCAGTACGTGCATACTCACGATTACCTTTATATGTTATCTACTATTCACGAGTTGGAAACTCACCCCCGTTGTGCCATAGTGTTTGCAGGTCGACCCTCAGAGTAGTTGCGGCAGGGCTATCTCTTGTATCTTTTTGGTTACGGATACCACTGCAGTTGGTGCGCGAGCTGTTTTGCTGCTAGGTGGGTTTGTAGTATCCGGTTATTTTCCATTTGTACACACTATTGTATCTAGCACTCTCCATCTACTATTTCATGTATTGAATTAAAGACTAGTTGTGAGGACGATGATGTATATTACTTTGTACTCTGGTGTCGAGCTCGTGTGAGCCGACTTTATTTATGTAGTTTTATCTTTTATGATGTTATTCACCTATATTGCTCATTTCTTTGCTACGGCGTCGTATATTATTATTGTGGTGGTTGTTTCCGCCGTTGGGCGTGATTGCTCCCGTTTGGGGATGCCTTATTCTTATTGTATGTCATTTTCACTTATATCTTGTCCTGTACCCGATTTTCGGGGCTGGTTTTTACAAAGGAGATGCTGCCGAATTTTTTTTTAAGAAAACAACTTAAACTTTAAAGAATTTTACTAAATTACTCAAGGTTTTCTAAACGTTATAAACAAATGTTTTCAACACTCACTACTTTTAATGGTATTTGAATTCTGGGTTTCGGCTTACTTAGTCGCGTTACACCTGTAGACGTTACGTGGTTAAGTGCCGGTCACGGGTCGAACTTCGGGTCGTGACACCCGCACATATCACATATGTGCTCCTACTTCATTTTACCTGAGCCAGTAAAACCTCTGTGTAGGACTCTAAAGACTCGTCAATACGCCGGCAGTAGGTGATGATCATATCAAGCACCCACAAGCCGTCAGCGGTACTAGCTGGACGTAACGGCTACCCGGGTATTGAATGATCAGAAGATCAAAAAGCAAACCTGCTCTGGCTCCTGTAAATCCTGTCAATAACAGTACCGTACAGTCCGGTCTCTTCGTCTAAGACGTCGCATATCAAGTCTAGGGGTGGCAAACGCCAGACCCCAATAACTGGATAAGTCATTCCGATACGAGGCTCATAACGGGTTGATAAACTACTGATAACACTTACCAGTAAATCTCTAAATCAGCCCTGGTCAGGGACTTCCAGTTATAGCCAATCGAACACAGCACGACATCTACCCCTAATACCAGGAGAGAGGAAATCTCCTCCTATCGCTCATTGCCTCCATGTGACTCGGGACTGTACCCAAAAACCACCGTTTTGCATGTCCTCTTGAACGTGGTAAGGTGTAAATCAAAGCACAGTGGGAATCACACAAGACTTTATGACGATCTCGGGTCTACAGACTAACCTGTACCAGTGTCACTAAAGAACTGCTATATGACCTCAGGTATAATATCATCTAGGAGTTCTCGACGAGTCCATCCAGTGTACCCAGTCTCCACTGAGCATCCGTATACCATCTCTGATGTCAAACACCAATGGATATGGGATCATCCATCGCCCATCTCATGGGTCAAGAAGCGTATACGCTAATCTACTCTGGTATATCGATGCCCTGTCTCGATACACCCACGACTAGGAACTTTAAAGGATGAACTTATGGACTACCATGGCCCCACTAGTATGATCTATATCATAATCCTGGTAGTCAAGTACACATCCTAAGGGCTTTACCAACATGTAACCATAAGACAGTATCAAGAGATAAGTATGCATGTTAAGATAAAGAGCAACCAGATAGCATACTATAATGTCGAGCAAGAAAGTCCTCTCTATATATGTCCAAGCATCCACTATAATATACATCATATGTACAACAATGGCTTCTAGGGCATACATACATCTAACACGGGCAGCTAAAATAAAACAAACATACAAACGACACGAAGTGATCCTCTGGAGCAGGAGAAAGTGGTTATTGCGATGCGGTAACGTAATTAACTGCAGGGGCTTGCACCTACAGAGAAGATCATCCCCACAATCAAAAACCCCTCACAAACGAAGGGGAATCTGATAAAGTCTGCTACAACGGCTATATCCGTCCAAACCTCCGATATACGGTGCCATAAATCAACTTGCATATTCGGAGAGGTGGACGAATAAATCCAAATAGCATCTGCCCCAAGGATTCAGGTCGGACATCCTAACGTCCCGGCCCGTCTTCCGGCGGAGAACAAAAATGTATAACCGGAAACGATATTAATATCCAATAAATAACATCTGAAAATACGTCCCAATATGGGCTCATATCAAGAAATGAAAGCCGCGGAAAATAACTAAACTAAATATCACTAAACTCAATTCCTCATTGCTCGGCTTGACAGTTAAAGTACTTCTGTTCAACCCGCGATAATGATAGAGGAACTGGGTCATGCAAAACCCAGACGTCAGTGCGTCATAATACCAAAATTGCAGTAATAACAAGGATGCAACAAAATATATAAACATGAATATAAATCAAAAAAATAAATATAAACAGTGAGGTACATGTGTGTATGTGATGTGTAACCTAAAACTGAACTTCTAGGTTATCTATACTAAAAGTCTTCGAAATAAATTAATGTGATCCTCATCATAACCCAATAGTTTATGCCCCGTTCATTCCCCACGGGACCACGGTAACAGGATTATTCCATAACGTCCGGAAAAATGGCAAACAGGATATTCCGTAACGCCCAGAAAAACGGCAAACATGTAATTATTCCGTAACGCCTGGAAAAATGACAAACAGGATATTCCGTAACGCTCGGAAAAAAGGCAAACAGAATTATTCCGTAACACCCGAAAAAACAACAAATATGTAATAATAGCCTTTTGAGTTACGTTTCGGTTACATTCTTGATTTCTCCTTTACCCCCAAGTTTGTGTTCAAGTCAAGTATTGCCAATGTAGATCTAATGCCAACACAGGATTAAGCAGGTACGGGTTTTCTTCTATGCAGACAACAAGTAACATCCGTCAGGACAATAAGTCAGGATTGTCGGCATTAGTAACTGGATCCAAGTAATGAGTCAAGTAGTGTGTCGTGGACATGTCATATGATGCATATGTATCAAATAGATACTCAAATGTGAAACTGTAACGAATATCCGAACACGGTAAGCACGACGGATATCAGGATGCATATGTGTCTATCTGTAATAACCTGTATACGTATTCATGACTACGTATAATGCAAATAGACAGCATGTTGCACTAATATAGCAGTAATATGATATACTGAGGTTCCGTCATGCAAATGGATATGCAATTGTCAGTGCGGATACGAACGGATATCGAAAAACGATAAATCTATAATGTTTGATGCATACTATAACACATGTATTATTTTTATTCATATAAATAGATATATTATAACATAGCATGTTGCAAGATAAACTTGCATGATCGAATCTCACGTCGGGATACGTATGTCACGTTCGACGTCAGATAAAAGTCATGATGCAACCACGCGCGTACAGAAATAGACTTATCTACTCAAAGTCATGACCACGCTGAATGACGATGACGACTGGGTCACCCAGATCTTCGGCGATGTATGCGACTCTGGCGACAGCCGGAGTAATCAAAAACTCAAGAAAAAGAAGAGAAAGAAGAAGAGAAGAGGAAAAGGTTATGGTGTTGGCTCTGGGCTGGGGACAGAGGACGAGGAGGTGACGATGGCAATGGTGGGCAGCCGTTGGCGATGGGTAATGGCGAGGGCAGTGGGGATTTTTGCTGATGGAAATTTATCGGGGCTGTAGGGATGGTTGTGGTGGTGGCCTGAGGTGTCGAGGAGTCGAGGGAGGTGAGGAGAAAGAAGAGGTAACGGTGGTTGGCGATGATGAGATCTCCGGAGATAAGGTTGGGTTTCAGCAGTGCGGGGATTCTTGGGTTCTCGGATGTAGGGTGTTGGTGGTGGTGTTGGGAGGTCGAGAGAAGAGAGAGGGATCAGGAGGTGAAGGCGGGGATGAGGGTGACGGCGACGAGGTGGTGAGGTGATCGGCGGTGGAGGCGATAGAGTTTTTGGTGTTGGCGTCGGGGAAGGTTGCTAGGTTGGTTGGGGTTGTTGATGGGTGTTCGGAAAACGAGAGAGGGGAGCAGAGGAACTGGAGGAGATGGTGGCGGGGTGAGGTTGACAACGAGGGGACGAGGGCGAGGTCAACGATGAAGGTTTCTTAAGGTTGCAGGGTGTGAGTTCGTCGGGTTTTGGGTTGTGGGTTCTCAGGTTAGAGGAGGGAGAGGAGGTGGAGGAGGTGGTGATGAGGCGAGGGTGAGGAGGTCGAGGTGATGACGAGGTAAAGTCGGCGGCGATAGAGAGGGCAGGTTAGGGTTAGGGTTCTCGTGGGTTTTGTCGCAAGAGGCAGATGCGAGGAGAAGAGAGAGAGGTGTTTTTTATTATATTTAGGGTAAATATATTATATATCTATATATATTTAGGGGAAAGAGAGAGAGAGAGAGAGAGAGAGTAAAGAGCAAGAGGGGAGAGAGAGAGAGAGACGAAGTGTAGAGAGAAAGAAGAATATATAATTTAGTGTATATTTATATATATTCGTATATTTTTAATAACTGTTAAGGTTTTTAAATATTTTAATATATATTCTAGGTTTATTTAGCTAATACAAAAATACTCCGAAAACTACCTGAATCTCTTCTAAAAATCTAGTTTTAAAATACGGATAATACACATATCAGTTAAAATTATAATGCGATGTCTGGTTAAATAAAATGCATACCTCTAAGAACGAATACACGTAAATACATGTAGCGATCAAAACGTGTTCGTTTCATCAAACTGGACATGAACACGATGTCAGGATGCAACCATAGGGTATGGGGTATGATACAAGCCATGCTAGATGTTAAAATATATTATCTAGTTATAATTTGTATTATTTAAAATATATGCAGATACTAAAAATATGATACATGTATATATTAAATCTAAATGTGCATGGATTCTTTGTAATGGTAATTATATGACGTAATTTAAAACCAAGATGGGTTTCAAGCATGCGGGTCGGGTCAGGTCGGATATTAACCACAGATACCAAATGCACTATCCATACCCAAAACGATAATAATCAAGAAATAGTCGCAACATTAGAAAATACCCAAATAAAAATATGGTATAAATGCACTAGGGTGTTACAATCTTCATCTTCTCTCTTGAGTTTTTATTCTTGAGAAAAAGAAAAGAAAATAGAAGAAATTGTTGGATATATGTATGCCCTAGAGGCCATTATGAGATAGTTTATGTACTGATGTATATAAATATATATATATTCGGGGGACAGTCTTGCTCAAAATGATAGTATGCTATCTAGTTTTTACTTTATCATATGTTCACTTGATCATGTTTATATTCATTTGATGCATGTTGATAAAGCCCTAAGGATATTGGCTTGACTACTGGAATTATGATGCGGATCATACTAGTGGGACATCTGTAGTTTATAAGCATATCCTTGAAATGTTCCTAGTCGTAGGTATATCGAGACAGGGCACCGATATTCCAGCTTAGACTAGCGTATACCATTCTTGTTCCATATGATGGGCGATGGATGATCCCATATCCGTCTGGTGTGTTGACACCGAAGATAGTATACGGGTGCTCAGTGAGACTGGGTACACTGAACGGACTCACCGAGAACTCCTATATGGTATTATATCATACGTCGGATAGCAGTTCTCAGGGGACACTGGTACAGGTTAGTCTGTAGACCCGAGATCGTCATAGAGTCTTGTATGTCCTCCCACTGTACTTTGATCTCCACCCTACTGCGGCTCTACTGAGTCGTACAAACATGTGGATTTTGGGTATAGTCTCGAGGCATGTGGAGGCAGTGAGCGATAGGAGGGGTTTCGTCTCTCCCGGTATTGGTGGTTGATGCTGTGCTGTGCACGATTGGCAATAACAGGAAGTCCCTGGCCAGGGCTGCTGAGATATTACTGATAAGTGTTATCAGTAAGTTTCTCGATCTGTTATAGACCATATACCGGCATGACTTATTGAGTTATTGGGGTCGACGATTCCATCCCTAGACTCGATATGCAGCATATTTGACGAAGAGACCGGACTGTACGGTTAGTGTTGCCGGATGGATTGACAGGAGTTTTGACAGGTTCGCTTGTTCTTATTCTGATCGCTCAATACCCGGGTGGCCGTTACGTTTAGCTGACCGCTTGCGGCTTGTAGGTGTTTGATATGATCATCATCTGCTGCTGGCGTATGATGAGATATGACAGGAGTTTTGACAGGAGTTTTGACAGCATAGAAGTTTCTCGGCTCTGGCGAAACGAAGTGGTGCACATATGAGATATGCGCGGAGCCTCGATTAAATACTAGTATATGATACTGTATTTTAATCGGGCATTTAATATTAGTCGGGTCGTATAAGATATGACCAATTTATTAAATCAAGTGTTGATTTAATATTGGCTTTTATATTATTTATTTAAATCCTTTTCTTCTTATGGATACATGCATGTATATGTACATGATGATGTGCATACATACATACATGAAATGTATCATGGTTGATGATACAAAGAGGATGGCAATATAAGAATCATATTGAAGATAAAATGATATATATTGATATTTTCAAAAAGGATAAAAGGCAAAAGAAAAAGGATAATGACTCATTTCTTTTCCACACTCTTCTACACAATTCCATGGTTGAATTTGACTCAACCATGGTTACTTTTCCTTTTGCCCTTTAACCTTAGTTGAAATATCTAGATATTATCTTAACCATGGTTGTGGTTATGATAAGATCTTTTTCTCTCTCTCATTTTCTTTTATCATTATCAATATTATCATTCTAAAAGAAATGAGAGCCATCTTCTTCCTCAAAAAACCCTAGCTCTCTTTTAAATGTTAAAAGGAGTTAGAAATAGAAAAGAAAAGGTAATAAATAAGAATAGCAACCACTTCATCATCCTACACAACCATAGCTATCTTGTGTAGGGTGTTGTGCTTCAAGTTTGTTAAAGATCGAAGGAAGCATCAAGCTTAGGGCAAAGTGCTTCGGGTGGATCGTCGTGGACGAGGAGTTGATCAAGTGAACCTTTTCAAAGCCAAGGAGTCTTCCAAAGAGGTCTACAAAGGTTGTAGTCTCATCACTTAGCATAACTTAACTCTTAATCTTGATACTATTAATTGTTACTTCATATATTCTAGTTCGATTCTTTGTATAGTTTGCTTAGCACCTCAAAAATTTTATTGTTATAGCATGTATGACGCTTCTAAACCTTACTAGAGGTGTTAAGAAAACCCTACATGGTATCAGAGCCAAGCTAGAACTTTGTGGTAACCTAAACGACGTTGAAAACATCGAACGGACGAAAATCGACACCCGGGGGGTGCTCTCTGGAAATTTTTTAAAAAAACCTGGAATTTTTCAAATTAAAAATATGTAAAAAAATTAAGCAGGGAAATATAAGGGCTCACCAGAAAAACGATCCCATAAATCGACCATACGGCCGCGGATCCGCGGCCCAAGAGGCTTTATGCGCGGCGGTTCCGCGGCGGTATAGTTGATTCATGGGCCGTATTTTCTTGTGCTGGCCCGTATGTACTCTCTGTTGTTACTGGTATTTTTATAATTGGCCCAGGTGTTGAGCTTTCAGAGCAGTTTGTGGATGTTTAATTTGTTTGATCGGATGTTCCAACGTCGCTTAGTTTAATAGTATGTGTTACAATAATTGAAATCTACAAATTTGTTTGTTGCGTGTAAATCTAGCAGTTCGGTCTCGGGATAAACGGAAATCTTGTTGAATTATCCGGTTTGTTTTGAAAAGGTGTTTTCTTGAATGAGACCCAAATGCGAGCTTTACATTGTTTAGGCATGAAATCTTGTATATGTGATATTCCGGATTTGTGTTGTCTAAAGGCGGTTAAAGATTCCAATTGTTGTATTTTTCCATTTTATTTCTCTGTGTGGATGAGATTTGATATGCAGGATTGTCGCAATGAATAGCCGGGGGTTTTCTTTTTATGTGAGATGAGAGTATTCTTTCAATTCATGTAATATTAATTTGTATGTAATATTCTTTTATTTGGGGAACTTCCGGGGTGAGGTTGTTGTCACCAGTGTTGTATATTATTTACTTTTCCGCATTAGGACAGACCCAAGGAGGAGGGCACAAGTGACCGGGTTCTTGGGTTCAGTGGGAGGCCATCTCGAGGAGTCGAGACCGGGTCTCCTAAACTCCAGAATTGGCAGGGTCGCTTGCCGCTCTCGTAGGGGTCTAAGGGTGTGGGCTTTGGCTATTTATTGCGACCGTGGAATCCGTATTTTTATTGCTGGCTAAATATAAAATACGGACCTCCTAGATATCCTTTATGTGCTTCTGCTGTTTTCATTATCTGATGTGATCTTTTAATGCATGTCTGAGACGAATGAAATTTTATATATGATATATTTTAAACGTTACTTATGTTTTACACCCGCACTAGCCCCGTCCCGGTATGCCGTTAGTTAAGTAACCTAACGGTGCATATCAGGACACTGTGACGAATGCGAGTGGCATAAGTGTACGTTATATTTTCGTTTCTCTCTGTAATGGCTTAGGATTTAAATGATGGGACTACATTAATGAGATTAATGTAAAAGATAAATGAACCTAAAAGGATATTGTAGAATCAAGATTTGAAACACACTCGGCTTTTTTTTTTCAAAAAGCAAGTTTCTAAATGCGGAGCTTAAGCCACTCCTTTTAAAAACCCATTAGATTCTACAATGATATCAAGTTCAAAGCGTCAAAAGTTTTCTTAAAAACTATGCGCCACCCTCCGTCATTTTAGGAAGCAGAGTACTTAGTATTCGTGCTGTGTATTTTGACTTTAGTTAAGGCGCAGTGAACGGTAGCTGAGTGATGTCTTCCTACCCTGCATATGATGCAGATTAGTTAGGACATTCATATGATTATGTTGACTTTAGTTAAGGGTCATATGAGTGGGTCTAGTTAATCACGAAATAACGGGAAGAACTTGACTAGTATTTATGATATGTTGACTTTAGTTAAGGTCATAAGTACTAGGGGTAAAAATCATATCGGGAATTTCAAGAGTTGAAAATTACAATGAGATTGTATACCTACTATATGATAATAGGATCCCGATCCCACTGCGAGCAAATGTTGCTCCCGGGAGAATTTTGCACTTTACAATTAGCTGACTCGGTAGGTGTCTAGAAAGGTGCTAAACGGGGCTACGCCTCTGGGAAGACGAGGTTTACTTTAATTAGGTCCGTGCGAAAGCACGGGGAACCTCTCTCAAGTACCGGCACTGGCCTGGCTGAGAGGTTGGCGAAGTTGTAGAATGTAATTAATCCCGGCTAGTTTTCTTTTTAAAAGGTTTTAAAGAAAATTTGATAAAAACAGTGGGAGACATCGATTAGACAAGATAATAACCAATCTGATCTTTGCAAGAGCATTCGCTAAGTGTATTCTTTTCTCTCTCTTAATGGCAGATACCCATGACAGGACTTAAGCTTCTATTAGATAAAAACAAGCTGAATGGGACCAACTATAAAGACTGGCTGAGGAATTTAAACATAGCCTTGACTTATGATAAAGTATCATATGTCCTTACAGCCCCAGCCTTGTCCCCCCTAGGTCCTAAACCTTCAGTTGCGGATATAGAAATCCACAAGACATGGGACGCTGACTGTGCCACGGCAAAATTCCTTGTGCTTGCATCGATGGATAACACACATCAGAAGCAGCACGAGAATATAGACGTACAAGCCATATTCCTCCATACAAAAGAGTTGTATGGAGAGCAATCCCGCGTATTACGATACGAAGCGTCTAAGAAACTGTTTCAGATGCGCATGACCGCTGGCACAGCAGTAGGAGACCATGTTCTGAAAATGATAGCTCTCATAGAAGAGCTTGAGGACCTTGAGTGGACAATGGACAATGAACAGTATACAGATATTATTCTACAGTCTCTCCCCTCCACCTTTGCTCAGTTCATCGTTAACTTCAACATGCACAACATGGAGAAGGAACTGCCTGAACTCCTTAATATGTTAAGGAGTGCAGAGAGCACACTGAAGTCAGTGAAGACTCCCGTTATGTCTGTTGGGCAATCCTCCTCATCTTACCCAAAAGCTAAGGCCAAGGGAAAGATGAAGAAGAAACCCACCAAACCTAAGGGTGGAGTCAAAAAGGTAAAGGGAAAAGGCAAGTCCAAGGTTGGGGCAACAGAGAAAGGTGAATGTTTCCATTGCAAGAAGACGGGACACTGGAAGAGGAACTGTATTGAGTACCTAGCACTTGGGTTCTCATATTTGCAATTCTGTGCAGGCGTTGAGAAATAGCAGAGTTCTGAAGAAAGGTGATCATACTCTCCAAGTTGGAAATGGTTCCAATGTAAATGCAGTTTCAGTAGGAGAGTATCACCTAGGTTTGCCTTCGGGTTGTATATTGGTTTTGAACCCGTGTTATTTTGTACCGAGTATGCTTTGTAATATTATATCTGTTTCCTTGTTAGACAATGAAGGGTATCATTTTGCTGTACAACACAATGTTATGAACATTAGACTGAATCAAGAGTTGATTGGTTGTGGTACATTAAATAACGGGATATACGTCCTTAATCAACACACAGTTTTCAACGTACAACACAAAAATAAAAGAAAATTTTCAGAGATAAATGAAGCTTTTCTTTGGCATTGTAGACTTGGTCATATTAATGAAACAAGACTAAACAAGCTTCATAAAGATGGATATTTAAATTCATTTGAGTATAAATCTTATGTAACTTGCCAGTCTTGTATCAAAGGTAAAATGACCAAAACCCCTTTTAAAGGACACGGAGAAAGAGCTACTGAGCTCCTAGGCCTCATACATAGTGATGTATGCGGACCAATGTCTACACATGCAAGAGGCGGTTTTTCATACTTCATAACTTTTACTGATGATTTCTCAAGATTTGGTCATGTATATTTGATAAAACATAAATCTGAAGCTTTCGAGAAATTCAAGGAGTATAAACATGAAGTAGAAAACCAAACGGGAAAGAGTATCAAGATACTTCGATCAGATCGAGGTGGAGAGTACTTAAGTACTGAGTTCTTAGACTTTCTAAAAGAGAATGGGATTCTCTCTCAGCTCACTCCACCTTACACACCACAGCACAACGGTGTGTCAGAACGAAGGAACCGTACCCTATTAGATATGGTACGATCCATGATGAGTGATGCTGAGTTACCTCTCTCGTTTTGGGGGCATGCATTGGAAACAGCAGCTTTTCTGTTAAACAAAGTTCCAACCAAAACCGTGTCTACCACTCCATATGAGATATGGCATGGAAAGAAACCATCTCTTAAAAGAGTTAAGATTTGGGGTTGTCCGGCTTTTGTTAAAAAACAGAATCCAGACAAACTCGAGACACGATCAGTCAAATGTATATTTGTAGGATATCCTAAACATTCGTTTGGGTATCTTTTTTACCACAAAGAGGAACAAAAGGTGTTTGTTTCTCAGTATGCCACCTTTTTAGAAGATGAGATTTTTTCAAACAATACAAATGGCAATGTGGTAAATCTAGAAGAAGTTCTAGAAACACAAGTTACAAATGACAACTTGGCTGAACCTGAAGTCATAACAGAATCTAATGAACCTCAGCCACTCCGTAGATCTGGCAGGATTTCTCGCCCACCGGAGAGATACTACGGTTTTCTCGTTGATGGTGATAGAGAAGATTGCATCATGGATGATGATGATCCTTCCAGTTTTCATCAGGCTATCACGAGTGGTGACTCTGTGAATTGGCTGGATGCCATGAGATCCGAAATGGAGTCCATGTACACCAACAAAGTATGGACTTTGGAAGATGTACCCTCCGGGATAAAACCTGTGGAATGCAAATGGATCTTTAAAAGAAAGATCGGTGCAGATGGACAGGTAGAGACCTATAAGGCAAGGTTGGTAGCGAAAGGTTTTCGTCAAAGACCAGGTTTGGACTATGACGAGACTTTCTCTCCGATAGCCATGCTTAAATCCATTCGGATCCTACTTGCTATTGCTGTTCACTACGACTATGAAATCTGGCAGATGGACGTTAAAACTGCATTCCTAAATGGTGATTTAGAGGAATGCGTTTATATGGATCAACCAGAGGGATTCATTGATAGTGGGAGCAGCGGTAAAGCATGTAAGCTACTTAAATCCATTTATGGATTAAAGCAGGCATCACGGAGTTGGAACATCTGTTTTGATGATGTTATCAAAGAGTTTGATTTCATCAAAAATCCAGATGAACCTTGTGTTTATAAGAAGACTGTAGGAAGAAATGTCGCAATCCTCGTATTGTACGTAGATGACATACTTCTGATAGGAAATGACATTCCTATGCTACAGTCGGTCAAATCATTCTTATCACAAAGGTTCTCCATGAAGGACCTGGGAGATGCCACATACATATTGGGTATACGGATCTATAGGGATAGATCCAAACGGTTATTGGGATTGTCCCAAACCAAGTACATAAACACCATCCTAAAGAGATTTAGTATGGAAGACTCCAAGCGGGGTGCCTTACCCGCTTGCCATGGAGTCACTCTCTCAAAAGACGATTGCCCAAAGTCTAACATAGAGAGAGCTCGCATGAGCATTATTCCCTATGCTTCGGCAGTGGGATCGATAATGTATGCAATGTTATGTACACGCCCTGATGTTGCTTATGCACTTAGTGTAGTAAGCAGGTATCAATCTAACCCAGGGGAGAATCACTGGATTGCTGTAAAGAACATTCTTAAGTACTTGCGAAGGACTAAAGAATTGTTCTTAGTGTATGGTAATGGAGATCTCCAAATGGAGGCCTTTACCGATTCGAGCTTCCAGAGTGACAAGGATGACAGCAAGTCTATCTCAGGGTTTGCATTTACCCTCAATGGAGGGACGGTGAGTTGGAAGAGTTCCAAACAGGATACCGTTGCAGACTCAACGATGGAAGCTGAATATATTGCTGCAAATGATGCTGCCAAGGAAGCCGTCTGGATGAGAAAGTTCATCGCGGAGCTAGGAGTAGTTCCAACCATTATTGATCCAATACCTCTGTATTGTGACAATAATGGGGCTATGGCGTTGGCCAAAGAGCCCAGGTCCCATCAGAAGTCCAGACATATCCTGAGGCGATATCATGTGATCCGGGAGATAGTTGACCGCCGCGAGATCGAGATTAAGAGAGTAGACACAAAGAACAACGCTGCGGATCCATTCACCAAGGCCCTCCCTCAGCCGCAGCATGAGCGACTTTTTGAGATGTTAGGTATGAGATATGCCAATAACTGGCCTTAGTGCAAGTGGGAGATTGTTGGATATATGTATGCCCTAGAGGCCATTATGAGATAGTGTATGTACTGATGTATATAAATATATATATATTCGGGGGACAGTCTTGCTCAAAATGATAGTATGCTATCTAGTTTTTACTTTATCATATGTTCACTTGATCATGTTTATATTCATTTGATGCATGTTGATAAAGCCCTAAGGATATTGGCTTGACTACTGGAATTATGATGCGGATCATACTAGTGGGACATCTGTAGTTTATAAGCATATCCTTGAAATGTTCCTAGTCGTAGGTATATCGAGACAGGGCACCGATATTCCAGCTTAGACTAGCGTATACCATTCTTGTTCCATATGATGGGCGATGGATGATCCCATATCCGTCTGGTGTGTTGACACCGAAGATAGTATACGGGTGCTCAGTGAGACTGGGTACACTGAACGGACTCACCGAGAACTCCTATATGGTATTATATCATACGTCGGATAGCAGTTCTCAGGTGACACTGGTACAGGTTAGTCTGTAGACCCGAGATCGTCATAGAGTCTTGTGTGTCCTCCCACTGTACTTTGATCTCTACCCTACTGCGGCTCTACTGAGTCGTACAAACAGGTGGATTTTGGGTATAGTCTCGAGGCATGTGGAGGCAGTGAGCGATAGGAGGGGTTTCGTCTCTCCCGGTATTGGGGGTTGATGCTGTGCTGTGCACGATTGGCTATAACAGGAAGTCCCTGGCCAGGGCTGCTGAGATATTACTGATAAGTGTTATCAGTAAGTTTCTCGATCTGTTATAGACCATATACCGGCATGACTTATTGAGTTATTGGGGTCGACGATTCCATCCCTAGACTCGATATGCAGCATATTTGACGAAGAGACCGGACTGTACGGTTAGTGTTGCCGGATGGATTGACAGGAGTTTTGACAGGTTCGCTTGTTCTTATTCTGATCGCTCAATATCCGGGTGGCCGTTACGTTTAGCTGACCGCTTGCGGCTTGTAGGTGTTTGATATGATCATCATCTGCTGCTGGCGTATTGACGAGTCTTAGAGTCCCACATAGAAGTTTCTCGGCTCTGGCGAAACGAAGTGGTGCACATATGAGATATGCGCGGAGCCTCGATTAAATACTAGTATATGATACTGTATTTTAATCGGGCATTTAATATTAGTCTGGTCGTATAAGATATGACCAATTTATTAAATCAAGTGTTGATTTAATATTGGCTTTTATATTATTTATTTAAATCCTTTTCTTCTTATGGATACATGCATGTATATGTACATGATGATGTGCATACATACATACATGAAATGTATCATGGTTGATGATACAAAGAGGATGGCAATATAAGAATCATATTGAAGATAAAATGATATATATTGATATTTTCAAAAAGGATAAAAGGCAAAAGAAAAAGGATAATGACTCATTTCTTTTCCACACTCTTCTACACAATTCCATGGTTGAATATGACTCAACCATGGTTACTTTTCCTTTTGCCCTTTAACCTTAGTTGAAATATCTAGATATTATCTTAACCATGGTTGTGGTTATGATAAGATCTTTTTCTCTCTCTCATTTTCTTTTATCATTATCAATATTATCATTCCAAAAGAAATGAGAGCCATCTTCTTCCTCAAAAAACCCTAGCTCTCTTTTAAATGTTAAAAAGGAGTTAGAAATAGAAAAGAAAAGGTAATAAATAAGAATAGCAACCACTTCATCATCCTACACAACCATAGCTATCTTGTGTAGGGTGTTGTGCTTCAAGTTTGTCAAAGATCGAAGGAAGCATCAAGCTTAGGACAAAGTGCTTCGGGTGGATCGTCGTGGACGAGGAGTTGATCAAGTGAACCTTTTCAAAGCCAAGGAGTCTTCCAAAGAGGTCTACAAAGGTTGTAGTCTCATCACTTAGCATAACTTAACTCTTAATCTTGATACTATTAATTGTTACTTCATATATTCTAGTTCGATTCTTTGTATAGTTTGCTTAGCACCTCAAAATTTTTATTGTTATAGCATGTATGATGCTTCTAAACCTTACTAGAGGTGTTAAGAAAACCCTACAGAAAATTAGTGAGCAAAATTCCTATATCATCTATCTAAACCATTCTTGAAAATTAGTGACCAAAATTCATATAGCATCTATCTAAACAATTCTAGCAAATTAGTTTAGATAGTTTGCTTCACTACTAGTTGTAGTTTGTGAAGTAGGAACTTGTGTTGTGTTGTCTTCGGCAAGGAGATCACCGATCAAGCTTGTTCCGGACGGTGTGAAGGCTAGTTTGGGTCTTTCCCTAACCGAGGGAACACGCTACAAAGATTGTGGCCGACTAAAATCCTTAGTTTAGCACACTTTTCTTTTAGCATGCTTGGACTTTTGGATTGATTCTTTGTGTGCATGCTTTAGCTCATTAGAAAATTTTAAAATTACGTTTCTGCTTGCTACAAAACTGTGTAGTGAACGTATAGCATCCCAGCAGTAGTGGTGTGTTAGAGTAGAGTTCTAGTGATTTCAACTTATTTTTGGAAAATTAAGGGTATTTGAATGAAAGAGTTTTGAATTATAAGATTTAAAGTATTTTCAATTTTTATAAATTTCATATCTGCAGATTTCTTCTGCAGACGTCAGATTCCAGACGTCTGTCGTCCATAAATTTTTGTTTGTTTTTCTAGGTCAAATGTTTGCCCCTTGCTCAAACGTCTGGTCTCGAGTCTCTGGTTGGATTTAAATTATCCGCCAGACGTCTTTCTGTAAGTCGATGTCGCGCACCCCGCGGGTTCGGGTGGAGGCGGAATACGCAAAAATGAGTTTTACGGGCTTCGCAATATCGACTTGAACTCCAAGATTGATACTAAACCCTAACTAGCTAAATTGTATGAGGTTAACTACTTGGACAGAAAGATATACCTCACAGAACCATTTCCTTCGGGTCTTCTTGTTGTCCTCCTCCTTGTCACAGGCTCCTCGGATCGTACACGGATCGGGCCTCCTTGTCATAGGCTCCTCGGATCGTACACGGATCGGGCCTCCTCGTCGGTCCTCTAAAGTCAAAGACGATCCACCCGAGAGTCTATAGTACGAGCTCCAACCTCAAATCCGAGGTAACTAAGGCACCTAGTTCGCTAAGCTAAATGTCCTAGATGGTGTAGAGAGTGAAGATGGATTACTTTGTCTCTAAATATCCTAGGTTTCTCAACACATGAGACATGAAGTGTATGAGGAAGAAGAAGGGGAGCTTGAGGAAAAGAAAGTGAAGCAAGAAATTAGAATGAGATGGCTTTCATTTGTGATGAATAATGAAGCATATCAATAATGCATAAGATAAATATCTTACCAAAATATCAAGCATGCTTCATGAGTAACCAAGTGAGTCACCAAGGAGCCATGCCTCATTTAATGAAATCCTCCACCTCATTTATCTTTTAATCAAAAAATTAAATACAAAATGAGGTGTCTTCTTCTAGAAGCAATCTTGAGTAAATTACAAGAATGCCTCTTATCCGTATATACATACCCGTATCCGTATTCCAAAAAATATGAATACAAAGAGACGAAAATATTCCATCAATATAATACTAGGATCCGGCTTAAACCAAAGCCCACTAGTATTATCCGCCTGAACATCATATGTGCACAAGTACACGTATGTGATCGAAGCCCTGCCATAAAACCATATGGCCTCTACATCTTTTGCCCGATGCATTGAAACCCTCTGTGTGGGACTTTAAAGATTCGACACTATGCTGGCAGTGGGTTCAACCATAAGCCATCAGCGGTACTAGCTGCACATAATGGCTACCCAGGTATCTGTCGATAAGAAGGCCGATGAGCAAACTCATCCAAACTCCTACTGAGCCTATCTATGACAATCTTCGTACAGTCCAGTCTGTTCGCCTAAGAGTATCGCATATCAGGCCTAGGGGCGGTAGCCGTCAGACCCCTAATAGCACAATAAGACGTGTCGGAGTGTAGCCCAAAACAACCTGAGAAACTACTGGAGTACCTACCAGTAAATCTCTCTTTCCCTGGCCAGGGACTTTTTGTAATGTCTTTCCGAACACAGCGCGATATCAACCCCCAATACCGGGAGAGACGAATCCTATCTAACCGCTACTGCCTCCAAGTGCTTCAAGACTGCATCCTACTACTACCTGTTTGCATGACTCCTTTGAGCTGTGGTGGGGTAGTAATCTAAGAACAGTTGAAACACACTCGAGGTGAAGTAGCAGTGTCAAGTCGATGGACTACGCTATACTCATGTCACCTGGGAACTGCTACCCAACGATAGGTATACTACCCACCAGCAGCTCCTTACGAGTCCTGTCCAGTGTACTCATAACCCAATGAGCACCTGCATACTATCTCCAGTACGACGTACTAATGGCTGTGGGACAGACCATCTCCCTTGCTGGGATGAGAAGCGTATACACTAGTCTACTCTGGAGTATCGATGCCCCGTCTCGATAATCCTACGACTAGGGACCTGTATAAGGATGTGCTTATAGATTACCCAGCCCCCACTAGTGTGACTGCCATCACAATGCTAGTAATCAAGCAAAGATCCTAAGGTTTCTACCAATATATATAAGCGATATGCTAAAAGAAACGCATGCACATATTGAGGTAGAAACAAACCAGGTAGCATACTACCATTTCAAGAAAGACTGTTACTATATTCGTGTATATCCCAAGCTTCCAATATGTAATATACAAACCAGTATGATACAATAATGGCCTCTAGGGCATATATCACTAACAATCTCCCACTTGCACTAAGGCCACGTATTGGCATATCGCAGACCAATCATCTCGAATAGCCTCTCAAATTGTGTCTGAGGGATGGCCTTTGTGAGTGGATCTACAGTGTTGTTCTCCATATCTACTCTCCACACCTCGATCTCTGGGCGATCAACGATCTCCCTGTTCAGGTGGTACCGCCTCAAGATATGTCTGGACTTCTGAAGAGACCTGGGTTCCGTCGCTAAAGTTATAGAACCATTGTTGTCACAATACAGAGGTATTGGATCTACAATGGATGGAACTACCTGAAGTTCTGTTAGGAACTTCCTCATCCAGACTGCTTTTTTACGGCGTCACAAGTAGCGATATACTCCGCTTCCATCGTCGAGTCAGCAATAGCGTCCTGCTTGGAGCTCTTCCAACAAACCGTCCCTCCAATGAGGGTAAAGACATAAACCGACATGGACTTGGAGTCATCCTTGTCACTCTGAAAGCTGGAGTCAGCAAAGGCCTCGATCTGGAGGTCTTTTCTGCCATACACCAAGAACATCTCCTTAGTCCTTCTCAGGTACATAAGAATGTTCTTTACTGCTATCCAGTAGTTCTCCCCTGGGTTTGACTGATACCGGCTTACCATGCTTAGTGCATAAGCAATATCTGGTCTAGTATACAACATCGCATACATTATAGAGCCTGCCGTAGAAGCGTAGGGTATAATCGACATGCGAGCCCTTTCTAAATCAGTCTTGGGAGACATATCTTTGGAGAGGGTGATTCCGTGACAAGCCGGTAGATTACCGTGCTTTGAATCTTCCATACTAAATCTTTTTAGTATGGTGTCAAGTTAGCTGGACTGCGAAAGTCCCAACATCCTCTTAGATCTATCACGATAGATCTGGATCTCCAGAATGTAGAAGGCATCACCAAGGTCTTTCATGGAGAACCTCTGTGATAAGAATCCTTTGACTGATTGTAGCATAGGAATGTCATTTCCTATCAAGAGAATATCATCCACGTACAAGACGAGGAATACCACAGTTCTCGCTACAATCTTACTATATATGCATGGTTCATCTGGATTTTTGATAAAGTCAAATTCTTTGACCATCTCATCAAAACAGATGTTCCAACTCCGTTATACTTGCTTTAATCCATAAATGTATTTAAACAACTTGCACACTTTCCCGCTACTCCTACTCTGAATGAAACCCTCTGGCGGATCCATATAGACACACTCTTCCAAATTACCATTTAGAAAAGTGGTCTTTACGTCCATTTGCCAAATCTCATAATCGTGAAAGGCAGCAATAGCAAGAAGGATCCGAATGGATTTGAGCATAGCCACTGGATAAAAGGTTTCATCATAGTCCAAACTAGGTCTTTGACGAAAACCTTTTGCATTAAGTCTAGCCTTATAGGTTTCAACCAGTCCATCTACACCAATCTTCTTTCTGAAGATCCATTTGCAGGCTACGGGTTTTACCCTTTCGGGAGCAATGTCCAAAGTCCTTACTTTGTTGGTGTACATGGACTCCATCTCGGTCCGCATTTTATCCAGCCATTTTACCGAGTCACCGCTCTGAATGGCTTGCTGGAAGCTAGTTGGCTCAACATTGTCAATGATGCAGTCCTCTCTATCCTCGTCTATGAGAAAACCGCAGTATTTCTAGGGCGGATGAGATTGCCTACTAGTCCTGCGGAGTGGCGCGAGAATGTCCTGTTCTTTCGAAACCTCTGGTTCTACCATGCTTTCAGTAATAGGTTGTGTTTCTGGAATTTCTTCCAGTTCTATTGCACTCCCACTAGTTTCTTTTTCCAAAAATTGATTTTCCAAAAAGTGGGCATGCCTAGAAACAAAGAACTTTTGTTGCTTTGCGTAAAAGAAAAGATACCCCCTAGAGTTCTTTGGGTATCCCACAAAATTACACAGTACTGAGCGTGCCTCGAGCTTGTCCGCATGCTTCTTTTTCACAAAAGCTGGACATCCGCATATCTTCATATACTGAAGATGTTAGTTGTATGTATGCCCTAAAGGCCATTATTGTAGATGATTGTATATTATAATGTATGCTTGGACATATATAGAGAGGACATTCTTTCTCGACATGATAGTATGCTATCTGGTTGCTCTTTATCTTAACATGTAGACTGTTATTGTGATATTGTCTTTCACTCACATGTTGGTAAAGCCCTTAGGATGTGTACTTGACTACCAGGATTATGATACAGATCATACTAGTGGGGCCAGGATAGTCCACAAGTTCATCCTTTAATTGTTCCTAGTCGTGGGAGTAACGAGACATGGCATCGATATTCCAGAGTAGACTAGTGTGTACGTTTCTTGACCCTGTATGGGGCGATGGATGATCCCACATCCATTGGTGTTTGACATCAAAGATTGTACACAGGTGCTCATTAGAGAATGGGTACACCAAACAGGACTCGCCGAGAACTCCTAGATGGTATTATACCTAACGTCAGATAGCAGTTCTCTGGTGACACTGGTACAGGTTAGTCTGTAGAACCGAGATCGTCATAGAGTCTTGTGTGATTCCCACTGTGTTTTGATTTCCTCCCTACCACATTTAAGAGAGCGTGCAAACAGGTGGATCTTGGGTACAGTCCCGAGTCACATGGAGGAAATGAGCGATAGGAGGGGTTTCGTCTCTCAGGGTATTGGGGGTTGATGTTGCGCTATGCTCGATTAGCCATAACAGGAAGTCCCTAGCCAGGGCTGATGATGAGATTTACTGGTAAGTGTTATCAGTAGTTTCTCGACCCATTATGAGCCTCACATCAGTATGACTTATCAAGTTATTGGGGTCTGACGTTTACCACCCCCAGAATCGATATGCGACTTATCAGACGAAGAGATCGGACTGTACGGTAGTGTTACTTACTGGATTCACGGGTTTAACAACCCCAAACTTTTTGTACAATTTTTTTCAAAAATACAGAAAAGGGTACTTTTGCCTGAGCACAAGTTATAAGTTTGATTTGCTTTTGAACAGCAAGAAGGAGCTTGTAGCTCATTGGTAAGACCTTGCACTGCTGAACCAAAGCACCAGAGTTCAAAACCCATCAGCCACATTATTTTTTTATATTGATTTCTATTAATCTTTTTAGAAGCCCAAGAGTCTACATGTACATAACCCGTAAACCCAAAGGTCACACTAAAAACAAACGAGTCCAGGAGCTAGACCAAACGACAATGAACACGTGGCGTGTCGGGGGGAGCCCGACTCGGCCTGACTCGGCAGGCGAGAGGGTTGGATCGGCCGGTGCTGCCAGCCAACTCGGATTTTTCTTGATGAAACCTGTGCCTCTTTGCCTCCCCTTAACCCCTGTTATTTTTATTTTACCTACATTATTCTAGAGCCAATTAAAACCAATTTAAACCATTTTAATGCATAATTTTTAATGCATTTTATATCAAACCCTAACCCTAATATATTCCTATAAATACCACTCCATTCCACACCCCCTCACTCATAATCTCTGTCCAAACTCTTAAGAGAAATTTCAAGAACTTTTGTGTACAAGTGAAGTTACCGAAGGGCGAACCTCCGACGAACTTCCGACGACGACCCTAGAAGCTCCCGGTGACGAAACGACGCACCGGCACCTCCTACCCCTCCCTTTTCCTCTTCACTAATCAACAAACCCGTAAGTACCTTCACCCCCTTCTCTTTACTATTCTAAAAACTTAAAATTCTAAACCCGGCGGATGTGGAGTTAATCCGATTTCCGATTCGGGTTTTCCTTAAAAATCATATTTTTCTTAAACACAATAATACCAAAATCATCCATAATGATCATTAAACATTAACAAAATATGTAGACAAGTTTCATATCAAAAGAATTCATATTTCAATTTTTATAGCACTTTTACAGAAAAATACCATAAAGTTTAGTTTCGACATAAAACATTATTACCCTTGCTATACCTTTAGATAGTTCACGAGATAATGACCTACCTCTTCACAACACTCATATGTAACATAGCACGATGATATTGGGAAATATAGATTTGGAAAAATACGGTTTTACATAAAACTACCTCCGACTTATATAAAAACCGTTTTCTACAAGATTACGTATTTTTAATAAATCTTTGCAAAGCGCCGCTACAACCTATTTTGGGGAACCCGTTCGGGATTGTACGGATTATCACACAACCTCGGGTTTAGTAGTGCGAGATGCAGACCTCCGCAAGAAGCATACGGTCTCGAAAGATTTAAAAATACAAATATCTTAAGAAAATGAGATTTCTAGAATAATAATAAATTAAATTATTTTATATATATATATATATATATGTATGTATGTATGTATGTATGTATCATCAAAATATCTATTTTTGAATATAGTATAAATATTTCAACTTTTCTAATAAAAAAGAATCACTTTACATGAAAACACCATGCAATTCCATACAAGTTCAATACTATACTATTAAATACCATATATTATGAAATTAGGTTTTATTCATTAGAAATGTCACATATATAAAATCTACATCTATGAAAACTGTAAAGACGATAATTAAATACTTAAGGTGTATTTTGAAAATTATACAAAATTATTTTTACATAAAACCCCCTCAAGTTATATAAATTACAATAAGGACCCTAGTAAATATAGGTTTAAGCAGGACCAGTCTCTTAAGCCTCAGAGAGCCGGAGATATGGGTGCTTTCCTATTTAAGGTAGACAACTTAACAAACGGTGTTATCAACACGATAATCGTCTTTGAAAAAGACATAAATCCTGTCGTCCATGTGCAGCGGTTACCGATAACACCAAAACCTAATCAGGATTCAATTTCTTTTCTAATTGTCTGACTCAGACCGAGTCTCATTATAATCAATCTGACTTGAATATGATTCAAGTACAAACTACAATACAACATGAATCCATATATTCAATCTGTTCAATCTATACAATCTATACAGCTTGACTGAACCAAACCATGGATATACGTCCATTTACATGATTATCCAGTACCTCCATTTCCATTTATACGATATCATGGTTTTGGAAAGTCATCCGTCTATACAATCTATAATACAAGACAATACAATACAATACAATACCATCAGTACAATCATTACTATCAATAAAATAAATACACGGGGTGTTGGGGTAGTTCATGCGTGAATCCAACAGAATCTCTAGAGTCCCCCTAGATCATGAATCCATGTCTACTAACACAAGTAAGCTATCATGAAGGCACGTGTTTCCTTGCTCCTAGATTACAGCCTGTTGAGTTTGGAATACTTCAACATTAGGTTGAAGTCCGATTACTAATATTTGATTCGGGCCCGTGGTTCCCTACCCCTGGATTACAGCCTGTTGGGTTCGAGAACACTCTTGAGATTGGTTGACATTCACCCTTGAACTTACGTAAACAACAGCGTTAACACTAAATACAACATTATAACAATATAATACAACTTTAAAAGCTACACACACACTCTCTTCCTATTCTACTTCTCCCTTATCTTTGGGACTTACCGAGAGATTGTTCTCCGACGACATTCCTTCTCTTCTTCTTTGGAATGTTGTCAGGTGGATCAGACCTTCAGGAGATCGAGCCCACCAGCGATGATTTGGACCAGCTAGCTTTCGACCCGGAGCTCTAGATACTTGTACATTTCATTTCAGTACTTTCCATTTCTGTTATGCTACCGTTTAGGCATTGCTTTCCATTCCATGTATTTACTCTCAGATGCATTGTATAAAAGAATGTTAATAAATAAAGTTGTTGTTCATTATATTTGTCTCTTGTGTATATTTCTTTATATTGTTTAGTTACACTTAGCGTGTTTACTTCTGAGTAAATATATAGCGGGCCTAGTCGCGTCCCCTTCGCCGTACACCGGGAAGCGAGGCGTGACAGGTTTTGTTGGCGGCCCATGCAGGTCAGAGCTGTATGGAACCCTACCATGCAGTTCAGTTCTGCGTGGACAACCTAAGCAATATAACACAAGAACCAGCAACTGAAAACATTCCTTACAATACCTATTCCTTGAATCTTATTATATATTTTGAATCTGTCCTAACCCAAAATTCCCTCACCTCTTTTACAATCTTACCAAAACCTTCACATTCTTTCGTTCTTTCACATATTTTTCATACACTACCAACAGTTCTATCTCCAAACCTTCCTTGAATCTGTTACACTTTCCTTTTACAAATTTCAAGGACGAAATTTTTTTAAGAAGGGTAGGGTGTTTACAACCCCAAATTTTCTGTACAAATTTTTTCAAAAATACAGAAAGGGGTACTTTTTCCTGAGCACAAGTTATGTGTTTGATTTGCTTTTGAAAGGCAAGAAGGAGCTTGTAGTTCATTGGTAAGACCTTGCACTGCTGAACCAAAACACCAGAGTTCAAATCCCATCAACCACATTATTTTTTATATTGATTTCTTTTAATCTTTTTAGAAGCCCAAGAGTATATACGTGCATAACCCATAAACCCAAAGGTCACACTAGAAACAAACGAGTCCAGGAGGTAGACCAAACGACGATGAACACGTGGCGTCGGGGGGAGCCCGACTCGGCCTGACTCGGCCGGCGAGAGGCTTGGATCGGCCGGCGCCGCCGGCCGACTCGGAGCCAACTCGGATTTTTCTTCATGAAACCTGTGCCTCTTTGCCTCCCCTTAACCCCTGTTATATTTATTTTACCTGCATTATTCTAGAGCCAATTAAAACCAATTTAAACCATTTTAATGCATAATTTTTAATGCAATTTCTATCAAACTCTAACCCTAATTTTTTCCTATAAATTCCACTCCATTCTACACCCCCCTCACTCACAATCTCTGTCCAAATTCTCAAGAAAAATTTCAAGAACTTTTGTGTACAAGTGAAGTTAGCGAAGGGAGAAGCTCCGACGAACTTCCGACGACGACC
This sequence comes from Agapanthus africanus, assembly GCA_030015575.1. Taxonomy (NCBI): domain Eukaryota; kingdom Viridiplantae; phylum Streptophyta; class Magnoliopsida; order Asparagales; family Amaryllidaceae; genus Agapanthus; species Agapanthus africanus. The sequence goes on from JASDDO010000029.1 coordinate 297,329,409, forward strand.
CTAGGAGCTCTCGGCGACGAAACGACGCACCGGCACCTCCTACCCCTTCCCTTTCCTCTTCTCTAATCAACAAACCCGTAAGTCCCTTCTCCACTTTCTCTTTACTATTCTAAAAACTTAGAATTCTAAACCCGACGGAAGTGGAGTTAATCTGACTTCCAATTCGGTTTTTCCTTAAAAATCATATTTTTCTTAAACACAATAATACTAAAATCTCCCATCATGATCATTAAACATTAACAAAACATCTTGACATGTTTCATATCAAAAGAATTCATATTTCAATTTTTATAGTACTTTTACAGAAAAATACCATATAGTTTAGTTTCGACATAAAACATCATTACCCTTGCTATACCTTTAAATAGTTCATGAGGTAATGACCTAGCTCTTCACAACACTCATGTAACATCGCATGATGATATTAGGAAACATAGATTTAGGAAAATACAGTTTTACATAAAACTACTTTCGACTTATATAAAAACCTTTTTCTACAAGATTACGTATTTTTAACAAATATTTGCACAGTGCCGCTACAACCCGTTTTGGGGAATCCGTTCGGGATGGTGCGGATTATCGCATATCCTCGGACTTAGTAGTGCGAGATACAAACCTCCGCAAGGAGCATACGGCCTCGAAAGATCTAAAAATACAAATATCTTAAGAAAATGAGATTTCTAGAAAAATAATAAATTAAATTATTATTATATATGTATCATCAAAATATCTATTTTTGGATACAGTATAAATATTCCAACTTTTCTAAATAAAAAAGAATCATTTTACATGAAAACACCATGCAATTCCATACAAGTTCAATACTTTACAATTAAATACCATATATTATGAAATTAGGTTTTATTCACTAGAAATGTCACATATATAAAATCTATATCTATGAAAACTCTAAAGATGATAATTAAATCCTTGAGGTGTATTTTGAAAATTATACAAAATTATTTTTTACATAAAACCCCCTCAAGTTGTATAAATTACAATAAGAATCCTAGTAAATATAGGTTTAAGCGGGACCGGTCTCTTGAGCCTCAGGGAGCCGGAGATATGGGTTCTTGCCTATTTAAGGTAGACAACTTAACGAACGGTGTTATCAACACAGTAATCGTCTTTGAAAAAGACATAAATCCTGCCGTCCATGTGCAGCGGTTACCGATAACACCAAAACCTAATGCATGATTCAATTTCTTTTCTAATTGTCTGACTCAGACCGAGTCTCATTATAATCAATCTGACTTAAATATGATTCAAGTACAAACTACAATACAACATGAATCCATATATTCAATCCGTTCAATCTATACAATCTATACAACTTGACTGAACCAACCATGGATATACATCTATTTTCATGATTATCCTGTACCTCCATTTCCATTTATACGATATCATGGTTTCGGAAAGTCATCCGTCTATACAATCTATAGTACAATACAATACAATACCATCAGTACAATCATTACTATCAATAAAATAAATACACGGGGTGTTGGGGTAGATCATTCGTGAATCAAACAGAATCTCAAGAGTCCTCCTAGATCATGAATCCATGTCTACTAACACAAGAAAGCTATCATGAGGGCCCGTGTTTCCTTGATCATGGATTACAACCTGTTGAGTTTGGAATACTTCAACACTAGGTTGAAGTCCCGTTACTAATATTTGATTCGGGCCCGTGGTTCCCTACCCCTGGATTACAGCCTGTTGGATTCGAGAACATTCTTGAGATTGGTTGACATTCACGCTTGAACTTACGTAAACAACAGCATTAACATTAAATATAACATTATAATATACAACTTTAAAAGCCACACACACACACTCTCTCTGCCTATTATACTTCTCCCTTATCTTTGGGACTTATCGAGCGATTGTTCGCTGACGACATTCCTTCTCTTTCTTCTTTGGAATGTTGTCAGGTGGATTAGACCTTCAGGAGATCGAGCCCACCAGCGAGGATTTGGACCAGCTAGCTTTCGACCCGGAGCTCTAGATACTTGTACATTTCATTTCAGTACTTTCCATTTCTGTTATGCCACTGTTTAGGCATTTCTTTCCATTCCATGTATTTACTTTCAGATGCATTGTACAAAAGAATGTTAATAAATAAAATTGATGTTCATTACAGTTGTCTTTTGTGTATATTTCTTTATATTGCTTAGTTAAGCTTAGCGTGTTTACTTCTGAGTAAATACGTAGCGGGCCTAGTCACGTCCCCTTCGCCGTACACCTGGAAGCGGGGCGTGACAACAGGAGTTTGGACAAGCTTGCTTGTTGATCTTCTGATCGCTTAATACCTGGGTAGCCGTTACGTCCAGCTAGTACCGCTGACGGCTTGTGGATAACTGATATGATCATTACCTAGTGTTGGCGTATTAACGAGTCTTTAGAGTCCTACACAGAGGTTTCCTGGCTCAAGCGAAATGAATAGGGCACATATGTGATATGTGCGGGACCGAGATTAATACGTGTATGTGATACCGTATTCTAATCTCGCGATATATGATATCAGTCGGTTATATGAGATATAGCCGGGTTATTGAATCAAGTGTTGATTCGATAAGTTGATATAAATGATATTAGTTGGTTGTATGTGATATAACCGGATTATTAAATCAAGTGTTGATTTAATAATTTAATATATAATTATATATTTGATATATTAATATATATTAACTAATATTATCTCACTTAAGAATTTCTTTTCTACTAATACATAATGATATATATGTGATATATATTAATGTATTTATTTATGTGTCATGCTAGATGATACATTGGAGTTGGGTATATGAGACTCATACCTAACTAAAGATAATTTAGGTAATTAATTATTAAGAGATAAATTAAAATTAGGTGGAAATTGGCATGGTTTGAGATGCTTATGGAAGCATGTAGAAACCTTGACTTAGTCCACTAATTTTATTTTACTCTAGATATTTATTAACCTAACCATTATCTTTAGACATGGTTAAGTCTTTACAAGTGAGATTATATGAGATATTTTCTTATTCATGGTTGATACTTGATCACTTGAGTTTCTTCTTCATCTCTTTCTTTGCTCTCTAGCTTTCAAGTGAGAAGAAAAAGAAAAAGAGAAAAATAATTCTAATGTGAGCAAAATTCCTACTTCATCAATTTATACTAAACTAGGCATTTAGTATAGCTTGTTTGCTTCACTAATTCATCAATTAGTGAAGAGATAGCTTGAGTTAGCGATTCTTCGACGAAGATCATTTTCGGCCTCGAAGATTTGACCAAGCTCGTTCTTTTCTCCTAGTGGAATCTAAGGAGAGTCCTGGACAGCACTACTTGTAGCAAAGGGACTACTACATAGAGGTTTAGAAGTGAAGGACCGGTCTACAAAGGTTGTATTCCTATTTCACTTAGTGTAAATTTTATTTACATGCATACATAACCCTAATTCTCTAGTTAGATCCTTGGTCGGGCTCGCTCGGCACCCTAGATTTTTTAAAGTTTCATACTTGAAACTTGCCGATACCGTGTTGGGGTGCTAAGCGAACCCATCAGTGGTATCAGAGCCAAGCTAGAGTATTAAGAGTTGTCTAGGTGAAGTTAAAGTGTTCGATCGACTATTCAAAACCGAAAAATCCCACTCTCTGGAAAAAATTTCAAAAGTTGGAATTTTTCAAATTAAAAATATTCAGAAAAATGTGCAGGATTTTCTATGGATCCACAAGAAAAACGACGTCCCAACTCGACCAAACGACCCCAGAAGCGCGGCCAAAACAAGCTTTTGGCGGCGGTTCCATGGCGCCGTTGATGAGGCAGGGAGCGTGCTTTCTTGAGTTGGTCCATAGGTACTTAGGGCACTCTCTGAGTATTTTTAACAGTGACTCAAGTGTTGAGGTCTCTGGGAATTTTGGGTGTTTGATAAATCGATCGAAATGTTTAATATCGTCTAGATATCTGTGATTTGTGATACAATAGTTGGAATCCATAATTATTAGTTTTATGAAAACTAATTAGAACTTAGTAAATCTAGCAATTTAGTCTCTTTTGATTGGTTGCCACAGGGTTTTGATTCGGATCAAAACTCCGTCGTAATCTCGTATAGTACGCGAACACTCGCCGGGTAAAATTATTCGATAGCCTTACCCCATAGCCCCGACCAAGTGACTGTAGGAGAACCCCATAGCCAAAAGCATCCGTTCGAGTGCTCACGGCCGCGGTGTTCCGCCAATGTGCACTTCGTCGATAGCATCGGGGGTGCGGCTGCCTACTAATGTTTCCGACGAGCATTCGATCAACTGTCGGGAATCTTGTTGAATTGCCCGACTGGTTATTGAAAAGTGTTTTCAGTTTGAGACTAAAATGCCGGGTTTATAACGTTAAGCATGAAATTCGGAATATGTGATATTCCAGGTTTATGATGTCAAAGGAATTTAACTGGTTAGGCATGAAATCCAAAGTATGTGCTATTTCGGGTTTATGATATCTAAGGTGGTTGTGGATTCCAATTATTGTAGTTTTCACTTTCTTTTCTGTGACCGTAAGTGTAATATGTGGTGTATTGCCAGTTTCGTTGCTATACGTCAACGACAATTGGGATACGCATATTTACTTACGTTGATGACATATGATGTTATGTGTTGCTGTGATATGCTATATTGGATCGTCGTGTTTGAATAGCCGGGGGTTTTTGCATGAGATGAGAGTTTTTCATTTTCATTCATATAAAAACTTGTATGTAATATTCTTTTATTGGGACACTTCCGGGTTGAGGATGATGTCACCATTGATGTATATTATTTAATATTCCGCATTAGGATAGACCCAAGGCGGGGAGCACAAGTCACCGGTTTCTAAAGTCCTGTGGGAGACCATCTCGAGGAGTCGAGACCGGGTCTCCTAACTCTAGAATTGGCAGGGTTGCTTGCCACTCTTGTAGGGGTCTAGGGATGTGGGTTTGGCTATTCATCACGACCGTGGAATCCATGTTTTTTACTGGCTTGATTTAAAAGACGGACCTTCTAGTATATCCTATATTTCATATATTGACTTCCGCTATAATGTTCTGTGATGAGATCATATAACTGCCTGAGACGAATTCTTTATATTATATATATGATATATAATAAACGTTGCTTATGTTTTGCATCCGCACTAGTCCTGCCCCCACTCTGTCGTTACTTATCTAACCTAACGTTGTATGACGGGACCCCGTGGCGAATGCGGATGGCATATGCGTACGTTGTATTTTCGTTTCTTTATCTGTGATACTTAGGAAGCATAAATGATGGGACTTCATTAATAAGATTAATGAAAAGAAAGAAACCTAATGATGTTGTGAAATCAAATTTTCAAAAAGGTAGCTCTAGTTATTACTTTGCATAACGGTATATTTTTATGAATATCCAGCACCTCTGTCACGACCCAAAGTTTGGCCCGTGACCGGCACTTAACCACGTAACGTCTACAGGCGTAACGCAACTAAGTAAGCCGAAACCCATAAATCAAACCAGAAAAAGTATAGAGTGATTTAAGCTTTTAATAGAACTAATTACTAAGATAACAATATACGACGTCGTAGCGAAGAAAAAGAGCATCAGGTGGGAAACATCACAGATAGAATAAACTGCATAAGTAGAGTCGGCTCACAACGAGCTCGACACCAGAATACAAAATAATATACATCGTCCTCACAACTGGTCTCTAAGTCAATACATAAGTGGTAGATGGAGAGTACTAGATACAACAATGTACATAACTGAAAGATAACCAGATACCATACAAAACCCACCTATCAGCAAAAGAGCTAGTACACCAACTGTAGGGGTATCTGTGTCAAAAGATGCAAGAACGCAGCCTGCCGCGACTACTCCGAAGGGCAACCTGCAAACACTGTGGCACAACGGGGGTGAGTTGCCAACTCGTGAATAGAAAATAACATATAAAGGTAATCGCGAGTATGCACGTGCAACGATACTCTAACCTATATCAACAGATAACATCTATATGATGAACTGGATGCTCAAACATGCAACAAGTGCGATCTAATAACATCTCCAAGTGATGAACAAGATATGCGATGATTAGGTATAGCAATGCAATCTAACAACCCTATATAGAATGAACAGGGTACGCAATGATCAGGTATAGCAATGCAATCTAACAACCCTATATAGAATGAACAGGGTATGCAATGATCAGGTATAGCAATGCAATCTAACAACCCTATATAGAATGAACAGGGTATGCAATGATCAGGTATAGCAATGCAGTCTAACAACCCTATATAGAATGAACAGGGTATGCAATGATCATGCAAGCATGTGTACTATATCAGGTATAATAGATACAGGATGAGATATCAATTACTACATACTGAGCATGGGAAATATAACATCTACACGGAATGTCATCGTGGAAAGTATAATCGGTACTCATCAATGCACCCAAATCCCAATACTACTCAGGCGTCGTCATCCTCCTCAGTCCTCCAATCCTGTACTATCTCATATAATCGTGAGTGCCCAACATCGGCACCCAAAATATCAAGAAATACTCGTGCCAAGCATCGACACGCAAATCCTCCTGTATAGGGCATCCGTCAGTCCGGATCAGCCCACGGGCTCTGTCTGCGGTATCAGCCCTCGGCCCCGGCAGTACGAGTCATCCCGTATCCATCCATCGACTCTGGTCGGTATCCTCCGGATAACCGCCAGGTCCAACCAATCACCGGTAGGTAGTAGTCCCTCTGCCAGGCTCACCGTCTACTACACAGCGAAACCGTTCTCGCCCCGGGGTACCATACCGGGTCCACCATGTACCCGTAATCGGCCTCATCCAACTCCTCGATTCGGGTTTATATATATCACTCTAGTACCGAGAAAACACATGGTGGACGCACCGAAATATCATATCAAGGGAAACCGGGTTTTTAAATAATTAACTATTCTCTTTGAAATATCCACGGTTCCCCAAATCCAGAATTAACATAGAAACAACATATCTCAATGCGTAATCTAAGCAAGTATGAAGATATCAATATATGTGTGCACTGGTATGAATATACAGTGTGCATGTGTGTAGGTATGAACATATCAATATATGTGTGCACTGGTATGAATATACCAATTTTTACCGGGCCGATAATGAGTTTTTAAGCTTCAAAGTAGCGGCGATGCATTTGCTTCTGATTGCTCGAGTTGCGCGATTACTATAAGTATGCATGTGCGCAGGTATGAACATATCAATATATGTGTGCACTGGTATGAATATACAGTGTGCATGTGCGCAAGTATGAACATATTAATATATGTGTGCACTGGTATGAATATACAGTGTGCATGTGCGCAGGTATGAACATATCAATATATGTGTATGTAGTACCAGTAGGAGTATGTGATACATATGTGCCTAAATATGGATATAACATATGCTGTTATGCGGCAAATCATGACAACATCAATGAGGTAGAATCAGTATGATATATGATTTATAGCAATCCTATAATGTGAGTGTCATGGCAATCACTAACGGTGTGAGAGTAGCATATCAATCGTGTTCGTGCGACTTGAACCGTTAATGACAGTGCAGTGTCCTATGCTATCATTTCTATATGCAACAAAAAAGGGTAAGCTACTACAGTCCATATGAACATCTATACTAAATATCCTAACACGCCCTGACGCTTAACGTCATACGGGCGATTTCCCCGTAGATGTTAAATCTACTCACCTGGTCGTGCGCTACTCGTAGCCGACCACCTGCTTTCTTTTCTTAGCTTTGTCCGACGTACCCGCCTGCGAACCTGGAATTGCACAAGAATCCATATATGAGCAACTATCTCGCAAAACGCGATATCGAAGTCAAACGATACGCTCGCGTCGCGAACTAAACGCACGTGTGTAAGATACGCTAAACGTGTGCACGCGTCTAAAACTAACCCCGGCACGGCGCAATACGCTGAATCATGGAACCCTCTCGCGTATCGCGCGAACCAAACGTACTAGAAATACGATATAACGTCCCAGATTCTACCCAGGCTAACAACTTACAAAACTATACATACCACTGGCCTAGAAATAACAACAGACTCCTACCCATCCAAACATCACCCAAAAATTCCCCTATCTGGCCGCAATTTGCGGCCAGAAAGAATAAACCGGCGGCCTCGCTATGGGGTGGGGGTCTCGGGCTCTGGTGGTGTGGTCAGGGTATATCTAGTGTGCTCCAGTTTCCTCAATTTTAACTTGAACTACTCGGGCCTATAGCAGATCACAGAAATCCAAAAAGTTCACTTAAAAACACTAAATTTTGCACAATTAGAAACCCTATGGTATTTTGGTGTAATCTGGGGTCTAACTAGGTTTATATGGTCTTAATAACACCTAATTAGGCTAGGTTAACCAATACTAACAGCACTAAACCATAAGTCCACACAATTCACCATTTCAAGCACAAAATCTCACTTTTTATACAAACCGAAGCTAAACTACACATACGTTAAACAAACAAGAAGTTGGGCTCAGATTCTATACCTTACAAGACCCTAGGTGCAAGGAGAAAGGAGGTGGAGAAGATGGGAAGGGCTGCTGCAGCTGCTCGGGGCTGCTGTTGATGCTTCTTCTGCAGCTGCTGCCTCTCTCTCTCTCTCTCTCTCCGCTGAGTGTGTGTGTGTGTGAGAGAGTTGGGAGATTGAGAATGAGGAGAGAAATGAGAGCACAAGTCAAAGACCCCCCTCTCTCTCCCTCTCTCTTCATTTAATGAGCATGGCTCAAGCCATGCCCATACTCCCTCTCTCATGCACCAAGTCAACAAAAGAAAAAGAAAAGAAATTCAAATAAACAAAACACACAAATAAATAAAACCCCATTAAAGCCCAAAACACCTAATACAAATAGGTTAACCCACCATGGTTGTTAATCATGGTTTTAACCCCAAATCCAAACCCTAGTTAACATGCACAAGTGTGTGTGTGTGTCTAGAAAAATCCTAATAAAATATTCATTAATTAGAATAAAATATCATAAACTTAATTTGGTAAACTTTTTACCAAAAACTATCTATTAAAATATAATTAACCCCTAAACACGACCTAAGGTGTTACAACCTCATTCGATGAGGAAAGAGTCGAGATCCCTTCACCGGGAATGACCTCTTTAGCAAAAGCTAGCAAATGCTACAACCCATTCGGTTTGTTTTGAAAAAATCGATTTTAAAAGCGGAGCTTAAACTACTCATTTTCAAATCACCCGATTCTACAATGATATCAAGTTCATTACGCAAAAGGTTTTCTTAAAAACCTGTCGTAGCCCTCCGTCATTTCAGATAAGGACTATTTAGTATTCGTGCTACATTTGTTGACCTTGTCAAGGTGTAGTGTGCGGTAGCTGATTAGTTCTTATCTGCAACGCATATGATGCGATTGGATTAAGGTAGTCGTACGACCTTAATGACCATGTCAAGGGCCGTGCAGGTGGGTTTAACTCAATCATGAAATGAACGGGTTGAACTTGACTTGCGGTTTATGGTTTGTTGACCTTGTCAAGGTCATAAATCGCTTGGGGAAAAAACATTATTGGGAATTTCAAGTGTTGAAATTTGCAATGAGATTGCATACCTTCTATAAGATAGTTGGATCCCGATACCCACTGTGAGTAAGAGTTAGTTCTGGGAGAGTTTTGCACTATACAATTAGCCGATCAAGTAGGTGTATAGAAAGGTGTCAATGGGGTTATGCCTTTGGGAAAATGAGGTTTATTTTAATTAGGTCCATGCGAAAGCACGGGGAACCTCCCTCAAAGTACCAACACTGGCTTGGCTGATTGATTGGCGAACTTATAGGGTGTAATTAATCCCGGCTAGTCTTACCTTTTAAGGTCTGAAGGAAGATTTGATAAAAACAGTGGGAGCTATCTTGATTAGATAAGATAATAACCAATCTAATCTTACAAGAGTATACTCTAAAGTGTTTTCTTCTCTATCCCTCCAGGTAGCGACCATGACACGCCTTAATCAAGATAATAATATTGATGTATTGACCGAACCCACTTGTTATACTGAGCTGGGGAACGTTGGTTCCGCTCTATCTTATAATTGGTATAAGTCTGAGCAGGAAATAGGGGAATATCCGGATTCCCACACAACCGGAACGAGGAATGAGCATGTTAATGCATCTTCTTCGGGTGTGTTCGTTACCGAGAATCGTTTCTCAGTACACTCTACGTCCTGGGTGTTAGATACCGGATCGGGATCCCACATATGTAATATGTTACATGGGCTGAAGAAAAGTAAAGAACTAGGAAAAAGAGATCATTCTCTAAAAGTAGGGAATGGTGCAAGTGTTGCAGCCAAAGCAGTTGGTGAATATCATCTTGTATTACCAAATGGGAATACATTGATCTTGAACGACTGTTATTATGTACCCTCTATGATATGCAATTTAATATCAATTTCTTTATTAAATAAATAAGGATATAACTTTGTAATAGAGAATAATGTTATGAATATTTTCCTAAATCAAGTGTTGATTGGTTTGGTATGTTATGTAACGGTTTATACGTTCTGAATCAAAACACGGTTCTTAACGTACAGAACACACACAAGAGGAAAAGTTCAGAAATGAACGAATCTTTCTTGTGGTATTGTAAACTAGGTCATATCAATGCGACACGACTAGCTAAGTTACATAAGGATGGATATTTGAACCCATTCAAATTTACATCTTATGAAACTTGCCAGTCATGTCTCAAAGGCAAAATGACCAAAACTCCATTTACTAGACACGGAGATAGAGCTACTGAACTCTTGGGACTGATACATAGTGATGTATGTGGTCCTATGTCTACACATGCCAGGAATGGTTCTTCGTACTTCATTACATTCACCGATGATCTCTCAAGATTCGGGCATGTGTTCCTGTTGAAACACAAGTCTGAGGCTTTTAAGAAATTAAAGAAATATAAGTGCGAAGTAGAGAACCAAACGGGTAAAAGTATTAAAATCCTTCGATCAGATCAGGAAGGAGAATACTTAAGCATGGAATTCCTGGACTATTTAAAAGAGAATGGGATTTTCTCTCAGCTTACTCCTCCGTATACACCACAGCACAACGGTGTTGGAGATAGTGCCCTCAGAGTCAATTATTGGATCACAGGCACGTGATTGCAATGATTGAGGGAGGACCTATCCCGGTAGGACAGTCTTACTCAAGATGATAGTATGCTATCTGGTTTATCTTTATCATCGTGTACTGCTTTAGGTGACCTGACATGTCGCTATTACACGTTGATAGAGCTCCTAGGATTCCTTCTTGACCACCAGCAGTATGAGGGCGATCATATAAGTGGGAGATGGGGTCTATAAGCACATCCTTAAAAGGTCCCTAGTCGTGGGAGTTTCGAGACAGGGCATCGATACTCCAGAGTAGACTAGTGTATACAGTCGAGACCCCGACGAGGGGCGGTGGCCGGTCTCACAAGCCATTGGTGTCAGTTGGATCACCTAAGATGTATACAGGTGCTCATTGGGTTATGAGTACACCGGACAGGACTCGCCGGGAACATACTAGTTGGTCTTATACCTGACGTCAGATAGCAGTTCCCTGGTGACATGTGTACAGGTTAGTTCATCGACCTGAGGATCGTCATTTGTCTCGTATGAGTTCCCACTGTACTTTGATTACTACCCTACCACGCTCAAAGGAGACGTGCAAACAGGTTTTAGTTGGGTACAGTCCCGAGCCACATGGAGGCAGTGAGTGGATCTTCAGGGGTTCGTCTCTCCTGGTATTGGGGGTGAGGTCGCGCTGTGTCTAGGAGAGCCATTACACAAAGCCCTCGGCCGAGGCAGGAAATTTACTGGTAGGTATTCCAGTAGTATCTCAGGGTGTTCTGGGCTACACTTCGACACGACTTGTACCGCTTTTGGGGGTCTGACTTTTACCAACCCCTTAGGCCCGCCATGCGATGCTCATAGACGAACGGACCGGACTGTACGGATATTGTCACTGACAGGCTCAGTAGGGTGTCAGGATGAGTTCGCTCATCGACGTCCCTTTTGGTCAATACCTGGTAGCCCGTTACGTATTGGCTTATACCTCTGACGTGCTAGTGGTTAAATCTACAACCAAGGTGTTGACGAGTCTTTAGAGTCCCCCACATTCAGTTGCTCAAGTTTTCGGGCGAAACGCTGTAGAGGCCGTATGGAGATATGGCAGGTTCGATCAGATACGTGCGGTATTGCACAGATCAGGATCGGACGGATAATACTAGCAGGATTTGGTTTAAGCCGGATACTAGTATAGTACAGTGTAGATTTTGTCTCATTACGTTTGTATTCGGTCGGAATACAAATGCGGGTGTGTATGCACAGTAGCGGGGTTTTCCTGTGATTTATTACGGGACCAGTTTTCAGGAGTTGCCAGTTTGCTTTCCGTTTCGGCCATATTTCTTTGTATCCTTCATTGGCCGAAGATTGGTGGAGGAGGGCCTATTTGCAATTGTGCAAATAAGCAATTGTGGAGGGGGTCTTTGCATATTATTGTATCATGATACTTGCACCATCATTGCTTGACTTTCTTTAGTCATCATGTTTTGACTTGATTTATCCATCATGGCTTGACTTTTGTATCATCATGGTTTTGATGATGGTTGTTGGTGGAGTATGGGTTTGTTTGTGATGATTGTTTCTTATCACCCTTTCTTTTCTCTCTTGCATTATGATAGTGGTTCCATCATCCATACTCCACTCTCTCTCATTCTCTCCTCTCCCATAGCCATGGCCGGCCAAGCTCCAAGGGGGCTGTCCCAATTTTGTGCAAGGGGATTTTTGGTCTTTTAGCTTCACAAAAATCCCATAGTTCCACCTCCAATGTATAGTTCATTCCTCCACCAAATGGCAAACTTCATAACCCCAAATGAGACATGGTTCTACACCATTCTGCAGCAAACCTTGGGCACGTCGACTCGCCAGCTTCGTGCCCGAGTTGCCTCGGTATAGAGGTGGGAGCCCGTAAAAGAAACCGGCGACGTGGTGCCCTTCCGGCGACGAGGTGGAGACCGGAGCTTCCGCGGGAGATCGGGACGACGACGAGAAGACCGGAGGACACGGATCAGTCGGTATATCTCTCTTCCCCATCTTGTAGTTAGCTAGGACTAGTTAATAGTACGATCCGGGTTTTAGTACGCGGTGGTGCCGGTTCAAGAAAATTTAAAGTTAACCATCGCTTCCGCATTTGGCCTCGGGATGGAGGCCGGGGCGCCGCCGTGCACTTACAGTGGTATCAGAGCCTCGCCATTAACATAGTCTAGCTTTGTCTAATGTGTTTTACATTTCCGATCGAACAATTTTCCAAAAACCGTATTTTTCTTCACATCAGTTTCTGTCGAGATTTTTTGAAGTCCAAAAATTTTTCAGGTTGTTTCAGAATGATGTGTAGGACATTCTAAGAGTTCTGTGAAAATTTGGGCTCGTGAACAGTCCAAACCACCGCGGAACCGCGGCCAAACCCTTGCTTGGGCCGCGGTTCCGCCGCGACTTGAACTGTTCAGTCGACCAAAATTTTTCAGAATGCTCCTGGGATGAAAATAGGGGTTTTGGAATATTAATTTTGGGCCCAGAATTTCTTGATGTGCTACAGTAGTACTTGGGGGCCCACTTGATAAAATTTAATCGATCGGATATTTTAAACACATTAGTTCACAGTATTTACATTATATCTGCGACCGTGAATGTCACTTGATCGGTAAATCCTGTCTAACTGCTATAGCCCGGTTAGACGGATTTACGAACGTGACTTTCACGTTGATGTTCTGTGTATTGCTGTGATATTACGGATCGGTCGTGGGGATAGCCTGGATGCAATGCTTGTACAGTTTTTGTTGTATTATGTACATTTGATATTGCGGGGCGAGCGTCCGACATGTGGACTGCCGTCACTGCCTGTTTGTATTATTATTTTGGGGCACGACCAGGTTGCGGTCGATGTACCCGTTGTATGTATATTTTACTTTCTGTACTAGGATTGCCCCACGGAGGGGTGCACGGATAGCCGGATTCTAGAGGGCAACGAGCCCGCATCTCATGGCATTGAGACGGAGGGGGCTTCACTCTAGAATTGGCGGGCTATTCGCCGCACTCGTAGGGGGTACAGGTTGACCCAGGAGGGGTGCCCAAGTTATCGGATTCTGTGAAGTGTTGGGTGGTCCATTCACGGTGCTGAAGGGGGCTTCCTCGCTTCAGGTTTTGGCGGGTAACTTGCCCGCCCATAGGGGTCTAGGGATTACATTGCACAGGCTATCCACACGACCAGGGGAACGTCGGGTTTCAGTAGTGGCTCTGTGAAACCCGGGGATCCCAGATATCTGTATTATTCTGTGATGCTGTACATTTCTGTGATGTTGCATTTTATCACGCCTTGAGCGAAATATAATATATTGGTATATATATATTAGTAGATGTTGTATATGTTTTGCATCCGCGCTAGTCCAGTCCCCGCTCTGTCGTTAGTTAGCTAACCTAACGGGTAATGACGGGACCCAGTGGCGAATGCGGATGGCATATACGTACGTCATATTATTTTCGTTCTTTGTGGTGTGATCAATTGATGGGACTGCGTTGATTCGGATCAATGCAAGTTAAAAACAAACCTAATCTGATGTTGATTGGAACACTTTTCAAAAAGCTGTTATTGCAAGGACGTTCTCTTTTGTTTTTGCATCGTGGTATTCAGCTAGAATATCCTGCTCCTCAGTCGACGAGGCAAAGGCCGAGATCTCTTCACCAGGAGTGACCCCTTGGAAAAAAAGTTTGTGTCAGGGCAATGACTTCACTATAGCCGATTACTTTTGCTTTGCACCGTGATATTCAGTTGGAATATCCTGCACCTCATTCTACGGGGAAAGAGCCGAGATCCCTTCACCGGGAGTGACCTCTTTAGCAACGGTTTTCGTCACCATATTTTTATAAAGCTATCAGTTCCTTCAACGATATCAAGTTCATTACGTTAAAGGTTTTCGCCAGAAACCATTCGTAGCCCTCCATCATTTCGGTTAAATATTCGGTAGTATTCAAGCTATGTATTTTGACCTCACGCCAAGGCATAGTGATTGGTAGCTGCCGGATATTTAGCTGTTGCATAGATAGATGCGTTGGTTTGGGACAGTCGTACTACTATTTTGGCCTACGTCAAGGGTATGTACGGGTGGGTTCAAATTAACCTGGACAATGATGGGTGGAACTTGACATGTGACTTATGATATTTTGACCTCACGCCAAGGTCATAAGAGCATGGGGCAAAAATCACATCGGGAGTTTCAAAAGAACTGAAACTTGCCAGATATGCGCATACCTTCTGGAGTGTGATGATGTGAGCGGATTCCGTCACGTTATCATGCGATGATAGTTGGATCCCGATTCCCACTGATGAGTTAGTTTACTCCTCGGGTGACCCCGACTAATTCTTCTTTCAGGTTTGGAGGAGAATTTGAGGTACAGTGGGAGGTTTCCAGATTAGATAAATTGGTAACCATTCTGATCTAGGTTAGAGTGCACGCTGAGTGTTTCTTTTCTCTCTCTCTTTGGCAGCGACCATTGACCCGACCCTAAGACTATGACTCAGTGACCAAGTTGACCGAACCTTCTTAAACACTGGCTTTTGGATTGTCAGAGTTGCAAACCTCTTTGCCACTCCTACTTTTACCCTTTTCTCCAGGACACACCGTATTACTACGAACGTCCACTTCCATTGGACAAAACCATCGTATGGTTATATACGAACTCGAAGGGATTTATTCGAGGATGGTTTCGGGTTCTGGAGAAAACGGATAGGATTATTCAGTTGTCTTTTCCTTTTACCTTCTCTCGAGTTGTGAATACTCCTTGGTTTAGGAGATAGTACACCTATTATGCAAATTGGATAGTCTTATTCCAAACCATAGGCAGGTGCCGACCGGTAGGGAATGAAGAAAACCAATTAGCCTAACGATGGTGTACAGAAGGTATTAAGTTAAGACAAAGTAAGGGATTAGTAAGAGGGCAAAGTAAATTGCAACTGATATTCACGACCAAACCAGGTATTTCATTACCACTCCCACTTCACCTTTGTATTTCTCCAGGACACTCCGTATCACTACGAAGATCCACAGTTTATTGGATACTCCATCGTATGGTTATATACGAACTCGAAAGGAACTTGTTCCAGTTCGGGGATGGATTCTCGTTCAGGAGAAATAGGAATAAGGTTTATTCGGTTGTCTTTTATCCTCACCTTCTCTCGCATTGCGAGTGCTCCTAGGATTAGGACAGTACACCCATTATGCTTATTGGATAGTCTTCTTCCAAAGCATAGGCTGGTGTCGAACGGTAGGGAAGGAAGAAAACCATTTGGCCTAAGGGGTGTGCAGAAGGTAATGACTAAAGACATATAAAGGGATTTGGAGAGGTGGCAAAGAATTATACGGTTACAGTCGTGAATCTGGAAGAGGCATTACTAGGAATACCGGGATACCCCATCGAAACATTTCAATGTTTCAGTTTCACTATGTACAGTTAAAGGAAAACTGATTTCCTAATTAGTCCTTACTCCAGGGTATGTATTTACCAGGTATGATTCTCACATCTGTATGGTTTTACAGATGATGAGTGGGAGTAAGTTATTGGGAATTGGGTGATCATCCTCATTATATCGGGATTCATTGTAATCGGTGATATTTGAGGAAGTCACCTGGGTTGTTTGCCGGTCGGTAAATATTTGGTTTTGAATATCCGTTGTTGTGCACCATTTTCAAATTGATATATCTGTACGTCTATTTTCATAGAGTGAGATATACCTTTTTGAAATTATGTCGATGACATTTACCTATATCAGTGGATGGTTAGGTAAGGAGCATTAAACAGCGGTGTAATTCTTCTTAAACCATAAGTACAGTTTTCAACCTACGACACACAGTGAATGAGTTATCAGACTCAAGGGACTTATACAGAGTATTGTATGTTGTCCAGGGTCCATCAGGACAGAGGGGTTGGTCCTCGTACTATATTCGGTTTACTTTTGACTTCTCTAGTTTTTAGACAGGTGTTTCGTGGAAACACAGGGTCCGAATTTTGAGAAGTTATAGGTATTTGAATAAAGTAGAGAACCAGGTATTGCAAGTATCGGGATTCTTCAAAGTGATCGAAGATGTAGATACTTGTGTATGGTGTTCAGATGATAGTAGTGATTAAGAGAACTTGCTACTCTTTCAGGTTACTCATGATTGGAAGCATTCCTAAGTTGAGTAACGCTGATCGGCCTTCTTCCATTTAGTTGACATGCACTGGAGACAGCTGCATGATTTGAATCTGGTTTAATTAAATCAGTGCCTCTGGTTCTATATTGGATATAGAACAGTTCATATCTTAACGTTGTTAAGATACGGGGAGTTGTCTGGCTTATGATTAAAACCAGACTCTGGATAACTCAAGGCACGTTTCTGTAATGGCTGTTTGTGGGTTGACCCAGGCTATAACGAGGGTTGACTTTCTACCATCTGGAAGATCAATAGTGATATTGTTCTAGACTCGCCACAGTTTTAATAAAAATGGATTTTTTTTCAGAAAACAGAAGTGGGAGTATGGTAGAACTGGAAGTGATTCCAGAACCACAAACGATTACTGAAGATTTCATAGGAACCTAAAGATTCAATCTGGTTTGACATTCCATTGGCCACTCCGCAGATAAGGTGGGTAACTTTAGGCACCCGAGAGGTACTCCGGTAGCCTCAAGGACGGTGACAGGGAAGTTCTTGTTTACCCACAATTGCCATTGCTGTTGTTCCAGGTTGCGAGACCCGGCAGGAGGATGAGTATAGAGTCGTTCTAAACTAGCTTTAGAAGTGTACGTGTATATGACTCTGCCAGAGGGTTGTCGTAGTCAGTGGGAGCAGCGGAAGTATTGGTGGACAGGTTGCTTATGTCTATTTATAGACTAAAGCAGATATAGCGGAGATAGATCATCAATTTCTGATGTGACAGTCATAGGTTTGACTTCATCAGAATAGGGGATGGATCTGTTGAGAAGGTAGTAGGGTGTGATGTCATGGTATTTGGATGACATACACAGAATAGGAAGTGAAACTCCTATACTACGATCGGTTATACTTTGGTCGTCACACAGTGGTTTCTTCACATGGGACTTGGACATTATATCAGACATACTGGTTACTAGATCTATGGTTTTAGATCTAGATTTGGGTGGTTTCCCAATCAGGGTACTTAGACAGCATTCTAAGAGTATTTAGAATGGACGACTCCTGGCACGGTAGTATACCTGCAGGTAATGGAGTCACCCTCTCTAAAGGTGTCTTACATACTAAAGGGGAGGGGATGTGCATGATTGGCAGATCACTTGCTCAGGCAATTAAGTCAATCATGAGATGTCAAGTACCACACCAGATGTTGTTCTTGCACTAGATGCAATAAGTTGATATTGATCCTATCTTAGAGAAACAGTCGGAAGCAGTTTTAGAACATAAATGTATGTTCTAGGGATATGATAACGACAGCGTCATTCGGGAGACAGTTATCATTCCAGGCTTCCAAGGTGACCTGGACGACAAGGAGGTTGTCAGAGTTATAGTTTTTCCTTCTGATGAGGGGCAGTATTTTGGACAGGTGGTCCAAGGCAATACTGAGGGAGGCATGGCGTAGGATACTGATTAAGTTCAGTTGACGATACAGTCTAAGAAGTTTGGATTTGGAGTTCATTTATGAGCTAGGTCCCATCAGACATCCAGACACATTCTAAGACAGGTATTGCTAATTTCGGGAGATGGCTTTCTCCGCGAACTTGAGATATAGAGAGACATAGAAAGAAACTTCAAGGCGGATCCACTCACTGAGGCTATTCCTCGAACGCAATAGTTTCGCAAACGGGATTTGTGAGACTGACTAGTAGAGGAGTTGGGTGTTCGGTATCACACGGGCTGTAAGTATGCGACATCGCAATAATTAGCCTTAAGTGCAAGTGGGAGATTGTTGGAGATAGTGCCCTCAAAGTCAATTATTGGATCACAGGCACGTGATTGCAATGATTGAGAGAGGACCTATCCCGGTAGGACAGTCTTACTCAAGATGATAGTATGCTATCTGGTTTATCTTTATCATCGTGTACTGCTTTAGGTGACCTGACATGTCGCTATTACACGTTGATAGAGCTCCTAGGATTCTTGCTTGACCACCAGCAGTATGAGGGCGATCATATAAGTGGGAGCTGGGGTCTATAAGCACATCCTTAAAAGGTCCCTAGTCGTAGGAGTTTCGAGACAGGGCATCGATACTCCAGAGTAGACTAGTGTATACAGTCGAGACCCCGACGAGGGGCGGTGGCCGGTCTCACAAGCCATTGGTGTCAGTTGGATCACCTAAGACGTATACAGGTGCTCATTGGGTTATGAGTACACCGGACAGGACTCGCCGGAAACATGCTAGTTTGTCTTATACCTGACGTCAGATAGCAGTTCCCTGGTGACATGTGTACAGGTTAGTTCATCGACCTGAGGATCGTCATTTGTCTCGTGTGAGTTCCCACTGTACTTTGATTACTACCCTACCACGCTCAAAGGAGACGTGCAAACAGGTTTTAGTTGGGTACAGTCCCGAGCCACATGGAGGCAGTGAGCTGATCTTCAGGGGTTCGTCTCTCCCGGTATTGGGGGTGAGGTCGCGCTGTGTCTAGGAGAGCCATTACACAAAGCCCTCGGCCGAGGCAGGAGATTTACTGGTAGGTATTCCAGTAGTATCTCAGGGTGTTCTGGGCTACACTCCGACACGACTTGTACCGCTTTTGGGGGTCTAACTTTTACCAACCCCCTAGACCCGCCATGCGATGCTCATAGACGAACGGACCGGACTATACGGATATTGTCACTGACAGGCTCAGTAGGGTGTCAGGATGAGTTCGCTCATCGACGTCCCTTTTGGTCAATACCTGGTAGCCCGTTACGTATTGGCTTATACCTCTGACGTACTAGTGGTTAAATCAACAACCAAGGTGTTGACGAGTCTTTAGAGTCCCCCACATTCAGTTGCTCAAGTTTTCGGGCGAAACGCTGTAGAGGCCGTATGGAGATATGGCAGGGTTCGATCAGATACGTGCGGTATTACACGGATCAGGATCGGACGGATAATACTAGCAGGATTTGGTTTAAGCCGGATACTAGTATAGTACAGTGTAGATTTTGTCTCATTACGTTTGTATTCGGTCGGAATACAAATGCGGGTGTGTATGCACAGTAGCGGGGTTTTCCTGTGATTTATTACGGGACCAGTTTTCAGGAGTTGCCAGTTTGCTTTCCGTTTCGGCCATATTTCTTTGTATCCTTCATTGGCCGAAGATTGGTGGAGGAGGGCCTATTTGCAATTGTGCAAATAAGCAATTGTGGAGGGGGTCTTTGCATATTATTGTATCATGATACTTGCACCATCATTGCTTGACTTTCTTTAGTCATCATGTTTTGACTTGATTTATCCATCATGGCTTGACTTTTGTATCATCATGGTTTTGATGATGGTTGTTGGTGGAGTATGGGTTTGTTTGTGATGATTGTTTCTTATCACCCTTTCTTTTCTCTCTTGCATTATGATAGTGGTTCCATCATCCATACTCCACTCTCTCTCATTCTCTTCTCTCCCATAGCCATGGCCGGCCAAGCTCCATGGGGGCTGTCCCAATTTTGTGCAAGGGGATTTTTGGTCTTTTAGCTTCACAAAAATCCCATAGTTCCACCTCCAAAGTATAGTTCATTCCTCCACTAAATGGCAAACTCCATAACCCCAAATGAGACATGGTTCTACACCATTCTGCAGCAAACCTTGGGGAAGTCGACTCGCCAGCTTCGTGCCCGAGTTGCCTCGGTATAGAGGTGGGAGCCCGTAAAAGAAGCCGGCGACGTGGTGCCCTTCCGGCGACGAGGTGGAGACCGGAGCTTCCGCGGGAGATCGGGACGACGACGAGAAGACCGGAGGACACGGATCAGTCGGTATATCTCTCTTCCCCATCTTGTAGTTA
This sequence comes from Agapanthus africanus, assembly GCA_030015575.1. Taxonomy (NCBI): domain Eukaryota; kingdom Viridiplantae; phylum Streptophyta; class Magnoliopsida; order Asparagales; family Amaryllidaceae; genus Agapanthus; species Agapanthus africanus. The sequence continues at coordinate 297,350,443 of JASDDO010000029.1, forward strand.
GTTAGGACTAGTTAATGGTACGATCCGGGTTTTAGTGCGCGGTGGTGCCGGTTCAAGAAAATTTAAAGTTAACCATCGCTTCCGCATTTGGCCTCGGGATGGAGGCCGGGGCGCCGCCGTGCACTTACAAACGGTGTGTCGGAGCGGAGAAACCGCACCCTATTAGATATGGTGCGCTCTATGATGAGTACTGCTGAGTTATCTATTTCCTTTTAGCTTTATACGCTTGAGGCAGCTGCATACCAATTGAATCAAGTTCCATAAAAATCGATGCCTAACACACCATATGAGATATGGAGTAAAAAGAGACCATATCTTAAACGAGTTAGGATAAGGGGTTGTCCAGCCTATGTTAAAAAGAAAAATCTGGACAAACTCGAGGCAAAATCTGTTCTTTGCAAGTTTGTGGGATACCCAAAGAATTAATATGGATATCTTTTCTAACACAGTGAGGAACAAAAGGTATTTGTTGCTCAATATGCCACCTTTTTAGAAAAGGAATTTCTTGTAAAAGAAATTGGTGGCCATGATGTAGAACTGGAAGAAGTTCCGGCTACCCAAACTACAACTGATAATTTGGTGGAACCGGAAGATTCAATAGTCCCCGACGAACCTCAGCCTCTCCGCAGATCTAGTAGGGTTTCTCATCCACCTGAGAGATACTACGGTTTTCTCATTGATGGTGGAAGCGAGGATTGCATCATGGAAGATGATGATCCAACTAGTTTCGAGCAGGCCATCACGAGCTCTGTGAAATGGCTGGATGCAATGCGATCTGAGATGGAATCCATGTACACTGTTCAGACCAGAATATTGCATTTTAATACCACTCATTTATTATCTATTTTTAGTATTTATCGGTACTATTAACCAATGTCTGCTCAGTATTACAGATTACAGGTATCCGTGACAAAATACTGGAAATACACTTAAAATCACGGATATATCATTTGTGAGCCGGCACTGCAACCAAAACCGCAAACCGACCGATACTTCATGAGTTTATTTTTGAAACAAGTTTGCGTACACACTTTTTATCTAAATGGTCCAACACATACAAGTGTGTACACAAGACTTTTTGGCATAGATCATAATGGGGCAGCCATGAATCATGGAGCAAGTGGGCATGAGTGTGATGTGCATTTAATATGCATTAAATGCTACAAGTTGTGATGTGATGTGATGCATAGCTACTTGTTTCTCTTCAAATCCTGGGTCCAGACCAAGTCAAATTAGAGAAAACCAGTAGCACCAAAGTGATATTGGGGACAACACAAATTAACACACCAAGCACGAGCCCCAGAGCTCGGAATTGACCCGAGCACACTACCCTTGTGGCCGGCCCAATCTGTCCCAATTGCCTACAGTTTTCTGTGGGCCCTCCCTTACTTCTACGTCAGCTCATTTTTATTGTTTGTTTAATTTCCTTTTGAGCCTATAAATACAGAACCAGTGAGCAAGGAGGGGGGTCCAAGTTTTGTTAAACATTTTATACATTTTGTATACTCTTTTGTTTTCTTTTTGGTTCTCTTGTACATAGCTTAGCTTTCCCTTGAGTTCATAGCCTTCTCTTGATCTTACAACCTCTTTAGTGAGCTTGCAACTTTAAGATTTGGCTATTGATCTCAAGATTGTATCTTGGACATAATAAAGATATCATTTTGCACTCTTGGGTTCTTAGTGTTCTTTCTCTTTATTCTTATCTTGCTCTTTCATTACTTGTTCTTTAATTTCTTACAATTTTAATTCATGCCTTTTACTTACTTGCACTTTAAATTCTATGCACTTTCTTTCTTGTAATGTCTTTTCTTTTCTTTGTTCTTTTCTTTGCTTTTTCTTTTTGTGATGGTTTGTTAATATGGTGTTGTTAATATGATGTTTGTGAATATGTGTTGTTAGGAATAGATGACGATTTTGTAAGTTAAGGTTTTTTTGCTCATTTCCTTTTCCCGTATTTTCCATTGAACTCCGTCCAAACGTTACGCAAGCGCTCCGTTAGGCACCCTACCCTACCAAGGTATAGGTGATTCCTAACCGCGACCGGTTGCATTCGGTTTCGCCGGAAGCGAAAGCAAGAGACAAGAACGGACGGACAAGGGTCAATAAGCCGGATTTCGAATACCGTGCTTAAATATCCTAATCCACGTTGTTGCCGATTGCTCTAGCTTCAATTGGTCAAGAGTCGGTTCAAAGGTTTGAGTACGAATTCACTATCTTACACTATTGTATCTTTTCCTAACAAGCTTTATACTTTGTATATAATACATAGGATAGATACGAACAATCCGCCTCGCACATTAACTCGTCAAAACAAAAACTTAAAACGCTCCGTCTCCCTGCGGACAACCCGTGCTCATCGTGGCTAGCTGCAAAGCGACACCGTCCTGATTGCGGTTAGATTTTAGAACTTTAAAACACGACACGCCAAAAGCGTACGATCATACACTAACAAAGTATGGATTTTGGAAGTTGCTCCTGAAGGGGTAAAACCCATTGGGAGCAAGTGGATCTTTAAAAAGAAACTCGGTGTAAATGTAAAAGTTGAGACTTTCAAAGCGAGACTTGTAGCAAAAGATTTTCGTCAACGACCAGGTATGGATTATGATGAAACCTTTTCTCCAGTGGCTATGCTTAATTCCGTCCGGATCCTACTTGCCATCGCTGCATACCATGACTACGAAATCTGGCAGATGGATGTCAAGATCGTTTTTCTAAATGGTGATTTAGAAGAGAACGTGTACATGATACAGCCATAGGGCTTCATGGACAGTGGGAGCAACTGAAAGGTGTGCAAGCTGCTTAAATCAATCTATAGGTTAAAACAGGCATGGCAAAGTTGGAACATCTATTTTGATGTGGCAGTCAAAGAGTTTTACTTCATCAAAAATGTAGATAAACCTTGTATATACAAAAAGGTTGTAGAGAATAAGGTTGTCTTCCTCGTATTGTACGTGGATGACATACTCTTGATAGGAAATGATGTTCCTATCCTGCACTCGGTCAAGCTCTTCTTATCACAAAGGTTCTCTATGAAGGATCTGGGTGATGCCTCCTACATCCTAGGGATTAAGATCTATAGAGATAGATCTAAGCGGATGTTGAGATTGTCCCAATCCAACTACATTGACACCATACTAAAGAGGTTTAGTATGAAAGATTCCAAGCGTGGAAATTTACCCACGATCTCAGGAATCACTCCCTCCAAAGAGATCTCTCCCAAGACTGATTTAGAGAGGGCTCGCATGCAAGGGATACCCTATACTTCGGCGGTAGGCTCTATTATATATGCGATGTTATGTACCAGACTGGATGTAGCTTATGCACTTGTTGTTGTAAGCAGGTATCAATCAGATCGTGGAGAGAATCACTGGACAGCTGTGAAGAACATTCTTAAGTACTTGAGAAGGACTAAAGAAATGTTCTTGGTGTATTGTAACGGTGAACTCCAAGTGGAGTCCTTTACCGATTTGAGCTTCCAGAGTGATAAGGACGACAGTAGGTCGGTCTCGGGTTTTGTCTTCACCCTCAATGGAGGGCGGTATGTTGGAAGAGTTCTAAGAAAGATACCGTGGCAGACTCGACGATGGAGGCTGAATACATCGTTGCCAACGATGCAGCCAAAGAGGCTGTCTGGATGAAGAATTTCATAACTGAACTTAGTGTGGTTCCATCCATTGAGCATCCAATACCTTTGTATTGTGATAACAATGGAGTTGTGGCTTTAGCCAAGGAACCCAGGTCCCTTCAGCGATCCAGACATATTCTGAGGCGGTATCACCTGATCCGGAAGATAATTGATCGCCGGAAGATCGAGATCAGGAGAGTTGACACGAAGAATAACACGGCGGATCCACTCACGAAGGCTATTCCCCAGATATAATTTGAGAGACTATTCGTGATGTTGGGTATGAGATACTACAACAACTGGCCTTAGTGCAAGTAGGAGATTGTTAGTTGTATGTATGCCCTAGAGGCAATTATTGTACATGATTGTATATTATAATGGATGCATGGACATATAGAGAGAGGACATTCTTGCTCGACATGATAGTATGCTATCTGGTTGCTCTTTATCTTAACATGTAGACTGTTATTGTGATACTGTCTTGTAAGTCTACGGTAGCGCCCCGGCCGTCAATCCGAGGCCAAATGCGGAAACAAAAACATTTTAGGAAACCGGCGCTATCGTAGTCTTTGACCCGGATCGAACCATTAACGCTAAACTAGCTAACTACTAAGAAGTGAGAGTGGCTATACCGATCGATCCATATCCTTCGGTCTTTGGCCACCATCCCAAGCTCCTCGCGGCATCTCCGATCTCCGGTCTCCTCGTCGGAAGGGCACCACATCAATGAGTCTTTTTACGGGCTCTCGCTTCATCCGAAGCAACTCGAACATGAAGTTTGCTAACCGACATGTCCAAGATGAAGTAGAGAATGTGTGTGATAATTTTGTCTCAAACATCCATTGATTCTCAACACATGAGAGTGTATGGATGGAGGTTGAAGATGATGCCATCGGTGGAAGTTATGAGCTAGAGGAAGAAGAAGAAGAAGAGCTTTTCTTTTTTTGTGTGAGATGAAAAATGACAGAGGCTAGGAATGATAATCACAAGAGCTAACCCATGTACATGGCTGCCCTCTCTCTCTCCATCTTTCATTTCAACCACTAAATCAATCCAAAATGTGACATATGCACAAATAAAGAGACCATGAGTCACCACTTATGTACATGTCACAATAAATGCTCCTCATGATGAAATCCACTCACAATTTCCACCAAAACATTAACCTAAATGTTTATGACAATAAAAAGAACGGCATCATCTAAAGTAAACTCATGACGGATCACAAGAATACCCCTCACCTGTAAATACATACCTGCATCCGCATTCCGACTGAATGCGAATACGATGAGACCGAAGCAATCCAACCAATCTAATACTAGGATCCGGCTTAAACCAAAGCCCATTAGTATGATCCGTCCGATCATGATCCGTGCACAAGTGCACGTATATGATCGAACCCTGCCATAATGTCATACGACCTCTACAACGTTTCGCCCGAAACTTGAGAAACTGTCTGTGGGGGACTCTAAAGACTCGTCAATACTTTGGCTGTGGATTTAACCACCAACACGTCAGTGGTACTAGTTGTACGTAACGGGCTACCAGGTATTGACCAAAAGGGAGATCGATGAGCGAACTCATCCTGACACCCTACTGAGCCTGTCAGTGACAATATCCGTACAGTCTGGTCCGTTCGTCTATGAGTATCGCATGTCGGGTCTAGGGGGTTGGTAAAAGTCAGACCCCCAAAAACGGTACAAGTCGTGTCGGAGTATAGCCCAGAACACCCTGAGATACTACTGGAATAGCTACCAGTAAATCTCGTGCCTTGGCCAAGGACTTCATGTAATAGCTCTCCTAGACATAGCGCGATCTCACCCCCAATACCGGGAGAGACGAAACCCCTGCCGATTCGCTCACTGCCTCCATATGGCTCGGGACTGTACTCAACTAAAACCTGTTTGCACGACTCCTTTGAGCCATGGTAGGGTAGTAATTAAGGCACAGTGGGAACTCACATGAGATAAATGACGATCTCAAATCGATGAACTAACCTGTACACATGTCACCAGAGAACTGCTATCTGACGCTAGGTATAAAACCAACTAGCATGTTCCCGGCGAGTCCTATCCGGTGTACTCATAACCCAATGAGCATCTATATACGTCTTAGGTGAACCAACTGACACCAATGGCTTGTGAGACCAGCCACCATCCCTCATCGAGGTCTCGATCAGTATATACTAGTCTACTCTGGAGTATCGATGCCCTGTCTCGAAACTCCCTCGACTAGGGACCTTTTAAGGATGTGCTTATAGACCCCAGTTCCCACATATATGATCGTCATCATACTACTGGCCATCAAGCAAGAATCTTAAGGGCTCTATCAACATGTAATAGTAATCTGTAATATCAACTAAAGCATGTACACGATGATAAAGATAAACCAGATAGCATACTATCATCTTGAGTAAGAATTTCCTTCCGGCATAGGTCCTCCCTCAATCATTGCAATCACATGCCTGCGATCCAATAATTGACTTTGAGGGCACTATATCCAACAATCTCCCACTTGCACTCAAGGCTAATTATTGCAATGTCGCATACTCACAGCCCGTGTGATACCGAACACCCAACTCCTCTACTGATCAGTCTCACAAAGCCCGTTTGTGAAACTAATGCGTTCGAGGAATAGCCTCAGTAAGTAGATCCGCTCTGATGTTTCTTTCTATGTCTCTCTTAATCTCAAGTTCGCGGAGAAAGCCGTCTCCCAAAATGAGAAATACCTGTCTTAGAATATGTCTGGATATCTGATGGGACCTAGTTCACAAATGAACTCTAAATCCAAACTTCTTAGACTGTATCGTCAACTGAATTTAATCAGTATCCTGCAGCATGCCTCCCTAAGTGTCTGCTTGGATCACCTGTCCAAACTACTGCCCCTCGTCAGAGGGAAAACTATAACTCTGACAGTCACTCTGTCATCCAGGTCACCTTGGAAGCCTGGAATGATAACCGTCTCCCAAAAGAGGTTGTTGTTATCATATCCCTAGAACATCCGCTTATGTTCATAAACTGCTTCCGAACGCTTCTCCAGGATTGGATTAATATCAACTTATTGCATCTGGTGCAAAAACAACATCTGGTGTGGTACTTGACATCTCATGATTGACTCAATTACCTAAGCAAGTGATATGCCAATCATGCGCATCCCTCTCCCCTTTAGTCTGCAAAACACCTTTAGAGAGGGTGAGTCCATCACTTGCAGGTATACTACCGTGCCAGGGGTCGTCCATTCTAAAACACCTTTATAATGCTGTCTAAGTACCCAGATTGGGAAACTACCTAAATCTAGATCTAAAACCATAGATCTAGTAACCAGAATATCTGATATAATATCCATATCCTATGTGGAGAAACCACTGTGTGACAACCACAGTATAACCGATTGTAGATAGGAAGTTTACTTCCTACACTGTGTATGTCATCCAAATACCAGGACATCACACCCTACTACTTTCTTAACAGATCCATCCCCTATTCTGATGAAGTCAAAACCTATGACTGTGACATCAAAAATAAATGATCTATCTCCGCTATATCTGCTTTAGTCTATAAATAGACATAAGTTACTTGTCCACTATGCTTCCGCTGCTCCCACTGACTACGACAACCCTCTGGTAGAATAATATATATGCGTGCACATCTAAAGCTAGTTTAGAACGACACTATACTCATCCTCCTGCCGGGTCTCACAGCCTGGAACAACGGTAGTGTCAAGTCTGGGTAAACAAGAACTTCCCTGTCACCGTCCTTGAGGCTATCGGAGTACCTCTCGGGTGCCTGAGGTTACCCACCATATCTGCGGAGTGGCTAATGGAATGTCAAATCTGATTGAATCTTTAGGTCCTATTAAATTTTCAGTAATCGTTTGCGGTTCTGGAATCACTTCCAGTTCTGCCATACTCCCACTACTGTTTTCTGAAAAAGCCTATTTTACTAAAACTGTGGCGAGTCAAGAACAATATGACTATTGATCTTCCAGATGGTAGAAAGTCAACCCTCGTCTTAGCCGGGTTAACCCATAAACTGCCATTACAGAAACGTGCGTTATCTAGAGTCTGGTTTTAAGCATAAGCCGGACAACTCTATATACCTTAACATCGTTAAGATATGAGCCATTTTATATACAATATAGAAACAGAGGCACTGATTTAATTGGAACCAGATTCAAATCATTCAACTGCCTCCAGTGCATGTCAACTAAATGGAGAGAGGCCGATCAACATTACTCAACTTAGGAGTGCATCCAATTATGAGTAACCTGAAAGAGAAACAAGTTTCTCAAAACTATTACTATCAACTGAATACCATGCACAAGTATCTATATCTTCGATCACCTTGAAGAATCCTGATACTTGCAACACCTGGTTCTCTACTTTATTCTCATACCTATAACTTCTCAAAACCTAGACCTTGTATTTCTACGAAACACATGTCTAATAACTGAGAAGTCACAAGTAAACAGAATATAGTACGAGGACCAACCCCTCTGTCCTAATGGACACTGGACAATATACAATACTTTGTATAAGTCCTCTGAGTTGAATAACTCATACCCTGTGCGTCGTAGGTTGAAAACTGTACTATGGTTATGAAGAATTACACCGCTGTTGAATACTCCTTACCTAACCATCAACTGATATAGGTAAATGTCATCGACATAATTTCAAAAAGTTATATCTCACTTTATAAAATAAACATACAGATATATCAGTTTGAAATTGGTGCATAACAATGGATATTCAAAACCATATATTTGTTGTCCAGCAAAAAATCCAGGCAATTTCCTCAAATATCACCAATTACAACGAATCTCAATATAATGAGAATGATCACCTAATTCCCAATAACTTACTCCCACTCATCATCTGTAAAACCATACAGATGTGAGAATCAGACTTGGTAATACATACCCTGGAGTAAGTATCTAATTGGAAAATCAGTTTTCTATTAACAATGCACAGTGAAACTGAAACATGTAAAATGTTTCGAAGGGGTTTCCGGGTATTCCTAGTAATGCCTCTTCCATTATCAGATTCACAACTGTAACCGTATATTTCTTTGCCATCTCTCCAAATCCCTTTATTTGTCTTTACTCATTACCTTCTGTACACCCCCTTAGGCTAAATGGCTTTCTTCCTTCCCTACCGTTCGGCACCAGCCTATGGTTTGGAAGAAGACTATCCAATAAGCGTAATAGGTGTACTGTCCTAATCCTAGGAGCACTCGCAACCCGAGAGAAGGTAAAGATGAAAGACAACTGAATAAACCTTATTCTTATTTCTCCTAAACCAGAATCCATCCCCGAACTGGAACAAATTCCTTCGAGTTCGTATATAACCATACGATGGATTATCCAACAAACTGTGGATCTTCGTAGTGATATGGAGTGTCCTTAAGAAATACAAAGGTGAAGTAGGAGTGGCGATGAGATACTCGGTTTGGTCGTGAATGATAGCAGTTGCAATTTACTTTGCCCTCTTTCTGATCCCTTTATTTGTCTTTACTTATTACCTTCTGCACACCATACTTAGGCTGATTGGTTTTCTTCATTCCCTACCATTCGGCACCTGCCTATGGTTTGGAAGAAGACTATCCAGTAAGCGTAATAGGTGTACCCTTCTCCTAATACTAGGAGCCCTCACAACCTGAGAGAAGGTAAAAGGAAAAGACAACTGAATAGTCCTATTCAATCTCTCCAGAACCAGAATCTATCCTCGAATCTGGAACAAGTTCCTTCGAGTTCGTATATAACCATACGATGGATTTATCCAATGGAAGTGGATGTTCGTAGTAATACGGGGTGTTCTGGAGAAAAGCAAAGGGTAAAAGAAGGAGTGGCAATGTTTTATGCAACCCAGACAATCCAAAAGCCAGTGTTTTAAGAAAGTTCGGTTAACTTGTGTTAGTGTTTATGCCCTAGAAGGCCATTACTGTATCATACTAGCTTGTATATTACTTAATGGAAGCTTGGGATATTCACATGTATATAACAGTCTTGCTAAACATGGTAGTATGCTACTTGGTTTTTTCTATCTTAATATGTTAGTGTACGTATTGATAGAGCTCTTAGGATCTTGCTTGTCTACCAGCGTTGTGATGGCAGTCACACTAGTGGGGGCTGGGTAGTCTACAAGCACATCCTTATTCTGGTCCCTGGTCGTTGGATTATCGAGACAGAGCATCGATACTCCGGAGTAGACTGGTGTGTACGCTTCTCATCCCAGTTGGGGAGATGGTCTGTCCCACGGCCGTCAGTACGTCGTACTGGAGATAGTATACAGGTGCTCGTTAGGTTACGGGTACACCGGACAGGACTCACAGGGAACTGTTGGTTGGTTTGATACCAGTCGTCAGTGAACAGTTCCCAGGTGACATGAGTACAGCGTAGTCCGCAGACTTGACACTGCTACTTCGCCTTGAGTGTGTCCCACTGTTCTTAGATTGCTACCCTACCACGGCTCAAAGGAGTCGTGCAAACAGGTAGCAGTTGGGTGCAGTCCCGAGCACTTGGAGGCAGTGGCGGTTAGACAGGATTCGTCCCTCCCGGTATTGGGAGTAGATATCGTGCTGTGTCAGAGAGCCATTACGCAAAGTCCCTGGCCAGGGCAAGCGAGATTTGCTGGTAGGTTCCAGTAGTTTCTCAGGGTGTAATGGGCTTCACTCCGACACGACTTATACCGCTATTAGGGGACTGACGCTTGCCGCCCCCCTAGGCCCGATATGCGATAGTCATGGACGAACGGACCGGACTGTATGGAGATTGTCACATCAGACTCAGTAGGAGTTCGGATGGGTTTTCTCATCGGCCTTCTTATCGACAACTACCTGGGGACCGTTACGTACAGCTAGTGCCGCTTGCGGTCTGTGGTTAAACCCACTGCCAGCGTAGTAGTCGAGTCTCTAGAGTCCCACACAGAGAGTTTCCTACTCCAGGCGAAACGATATAGAGGTTGCATGGTTTTGCGACAAAGAGTTCGGACGCATACGTGCGTTTACGCGCGTACGACTTTCGGACAGTTTTTACCAGTCGGCTTTGGTTTAAGCCAGTTACTGGTATCCGGTTATTGGATTTTTACAGTCTAAAGTTTTTCCGTATTTTTACGGATCGGAGGGGCGTTCTCGTAATTACTCGAGAAGCTTCTAGAAGATGTGACTAAGGAGGTTTCTTTTGGATAAGAGAGTGAGTCATGGTGGTGATTCATTCACTTCATTAATGCACATTTATTGCTTAATGACTCATGCTAATGAATCATCACAAGATATTTTATGAAGCATGCTTATTCATTTCTTTTATTCATTTGTTGAAAATAAGAATGCTTCATAATATTATGATACACTCTCTCTCTTCTCTCATTATCTTATCTCATATTCTCTCTCCTCAAGCTCTCATCTTCAAGATACTAACCTTAATCCTCATGTGTTGAGAACAAAGGTTTAGTTAGACTTAAGCATCCATAACCTACACTCTACATCATCCTTTCATCTTTGATTAGCAATCAAAGTTGATTAGTTACCTCAAGTTAGAGGTTTAGCTTGGAGTTTCGCTCTCGGGTGGATCGTCTACTACCTAGAGAAGGTCGAGGAGAACAAAGGAGGACGTAAAGAAGAAGGACCGGTTTCATTAGGTATAATCCCTAATCACTTGTGAAAAGAAACTCATAGAATACGGTTATTTAGAGTTTAGCTTCGATTTAAGCGGTTAGTCGATGTTCGTTCCTTAAACTTGATCGTTTTTTGTAAAATCCGCCTCCCCACAAGTACTGGGGTGTACTACATCGACTTACAGTGGTATCAGAGCCTCGCTAAACACTAAATAACTTGATTGCAAATTTGTACGAATTTCGAACGGAAAAACGAAGCCGAAAAACCCTAATTCTGTCATGTTTCTGTCGAATTTAAAAAGATGTCAGAAAATTTTTCAGGTGAGTTCAGAGAGCTTAGCATGACACCAGTAGACTACACAAGAAAAACAGTCAGCTGAATCGTTCATCTCAGCGCGGAACCGCGGCCTCAGCCTACTGAGGCGCGGCGCTTCCGCGGCCGAGTCAACGATTCAGCGGCCGATTTTTCTTGTGTTGTCTCTTTGTGATATTTGGGGTGTTCTGGAATATTTAGTTATTGCTCAGGTTACTGTTTAACAGAGCAGATTTTGGAGCAATATTAATGTTGTTTATCGATCGAAATTTTACAGTATTTGCATATTGGATTATATCTGTGATTGTTTGATGTGTTCGTAAACCTCCCCCAACTGCTAGTATGTCGGTTGGCAGGGGGTTGCACATTTCTGAAATGGTTATATCTGTTTGTGCATATAAACTGTATTGGACTGTTGTGGTGTATAGCCGGGGTTTGCAATGGGTTATTGTTTAATTCATTTGTTGTAAATGTAATTTGTTGTAATATTATTTTTGCGGGGCACTTCCAGGTTGCGGTCGTAGCCACCGTTGTATTATTTCATTTTACTGTTTTTGCTCCTAGGACTGACCCAAGGTGGGGTACACAGACTGCCGGGCGGGTAGTTTGCCGTACCCGTAGGGGTCGAGGGTGGGGTAACGGCTATTCATCACAACTGTGTAATCTGTCTTTTCTTGCAGGCTCAAAAGAAATACAGATTGCTTGCAAATCCAATATTGTTTATCTGTGTTCTGGAATGTATATCATTGCGTCAGACGAATGTAAAATATCTATATTTATTGTAGCTATTTAGACGTCACTTATGTTTTACACCCGCGCTAGCCCAGCCCCCGCTCTGTCGTTAGTTAAGTAACCTAACGGGTGATGACGGGACCCCGTGGCGAATGCGGATGGCATAAGAGGACGTTGTATTTTCGTTGTTTTCTGCAATGATAGGTTAATGATGGGACGCATTATCTGTAATGCAAAGAAAACAAACCAAAGTTTAAATCGTTGGAACAATTTAAAAGAAACCACTCGGTTATTTTTAAAAACAGATATTTTTAAATGCGGAGCTTTAACCACTCCTTTTAAAAGCTATCAGGTTCCTTCGGTTATATCAAGTTCACTACGTTCACGGTTTCGCCAAAACCAGTCGTAGCCCTCCGTCATTTCTTATGGATAGTCAGTAGTATTCAAGCTATGTTTGTTGGCTTTCATCAAGACATAGTGTTTGGTAGCTGCTGGGGTATTCATTTGTTACATAGATAGATGTGTTGGTTTGGGACAGTCGTATTACCTTGTTGGCTTTCGTCAAGGGTATATACGGGTGGGTTCAAATTAACAAGATAATGATGGGCAGAACTTGACATGTGACTTATGATTTGTTGGCTTTCGTCAAGGTCATAAGAGCATGGGGCAAAAACTTATATCGGGAATTTCTAAAGAAACTGAAATTTGCAAAGAGATGCATACCATTTGGAGTTTGATGAATGTTGGTAGGATTCCTTCAACATCATCATACGATGATATTTGGATCCCAATCCTACTGTGAGTATATGCTACTTATCAGGATATTCGTCGCTTAACGATCAATGCTATAAACCTAGTAGGTGTCCAGAAAGGTGTCAGCGGGGTTACGCCCCCAGAGAAAAGAGGTTATTTAATTAAGGAACTTCGCGAAAGCGTTGGAAAACCTCCCTCGAAGTATCGACACTGGCCTGGCTGAACGGTTAAGCAAGTATTGTACGGTGAGAATAGTCCTGGCTAATTCTTCTTTTATGGTTTGAGGAAGGATTCGAAAAACAGTGGGAGCCATCCAGTTTAGATAAACTAAAAACCACTCTAAACTTGCAAGAGCATCATGCTAAAGTGTTTTCTTCTCTCTCTCCTAATTGCAGCGACCCTGAAAATGACTGGACTTAAGTTACTTTTAGAAAAGAATATACTGACGGGGCCAAACTATAAAGATTGGCTGCGGAATGTCAAAATGGCCTTGACCTATGACAAACTGGGGTACGTCCTCACCGCTACGGCACCTGCTGTCCCTGGTCCCAAATCCAGCAATGCGGATAAGGAAATCCGCAAAACCTGGGATTTAGATTGCGCGAGAGCCAAGTGCATCGTGCTTGCCTCGATGAACAATGAACATCAGAGGAGGCACGAGGATATGTCCTTAGATGGCATATTTCTCCATACAAAGGAACTTTATGGAGAGCAATCTCGTATAGCAAGATACGAGACCTCAAAGAAATTGTTTCGAGCGAGGTTGGCTGTCGGGTCATCGGTAGGTGAACATGTCCTACAGATGATTGGCTATATAGAAGAGCTCGCAGACCTTGGGACGACTTTGGATAATGAGCTCTATACAGACCTTGTTCTCCAGTCCCTTCCTCCCACCTACGCCCAGTTTATCCTCAACTTCAATCTTCAAGGAAAAGAAGTTGAACTTGCGGAACTCCTGAACATGTTAAGGAGTGCGGAGGGCACCTTGCAGAAGGCAAGGGAAACACCCGCTATGTTTGTTGGCGGTTCATCTTCTTCCGGGTCCAAGGCTAGGGCCAAAGGAAGGAAGAAGAAGGCCGCACCCAGACCTAGAGGAGGTGTTAGTAAGGTGGGAGGGAAGGGAAAGAAAAAGAAAGCAGTACCGATAGTTGGTCAGGATGAGTGCTTTCATTGTCACAGGAAAGGGCACTGGAAGAAGGATTGCAAGGCGTGGAACGCCAAGAACCAGGAACCGAAGCAAGCTGTGGCTTCGACTTCAGGTGTGTTTGTAATTGAGAATTGTCTGTCAATCAACTCTACTTCCTGGGTATTGGATACCGGATCAGGATCTCATATTTGCAATTCATTGCAGGCACTGAGAAACCGTAGGGTGCTGAAGGAAGGTGATATGATCCTCAGGGTTGCTAACGGAGCTAGCGTGGGAGCTGCGTCCGTCGGGGATTATCACCTAGGATTGACGAGTGGACATATTTTGGTTTTGCATAACTGTTATTTTGTACCCAGCTTAACGTGTAATATCATATCAGTTTCCTTGTTATCAAATAAAGGTTATGATTTCACGTTTGTAAGAGATGTTGTCAACATCCACCTTAATCATGGTTTGATTGGGTCCGGTACTCTAAATAACGGCATATATGTGTTAAACCAACTCCAAATTTTCAATGTCCAGAACACACTAAAAAGAAAGTCTCCAGATTTAAATAAAGCTTTCTTATGGCATTGTAGACTAGGTCACATCAATGAGAGAAGGTTGACTAAGTTGCATAGAGAAGGATATTTGGACACGTTCGAATATCAATCATATGACACTTGTCAATCTTGTCTCAAAGGAAAGATGACAAAGACTCCATTTACTGGACAAGGAGTAAGAGCGAGCGAGCTCTTAGGACTCATACACAGTGATGTATGTGGTCCAATGTCTACACATGCAAGAGGTGGTTATTCCTACTTCATTACTTTTACAGATGATTTCTCTAGGTATGGACATGTTTTCTTAATGAAGCATAAATCCGAGGCCTTTGAGAAATTCAAGGAATACAAGAATGAAGTGGAAAACCAAACAGGCAAAAGTATTAAAACACTTAGAAGTGATCGAGGTGGAGAATACTTAAGTGCCGAGTTCCTAGGTTACCTAAAAGAGAAAGGAATTCTCTCTCAGCTTACTCCTCCATACACTCCACAGCATAACGGTGTATCGGAGAGACGGAATCGAACCCTATTGGATATGGTACGATCCATGATGAGTAATGCTGAGTTACCGCGATCTTTCTGGGGCTATGCGCTAGAATCAGCGGCATATCTTTTGAACAAAGTTCCAACCAAAACTGTGCCTACCACACCATATCAATTATGGAGTGGGAAGAAACCCTGTCTTCAGTACCTGAAGACATGGGGATGTCCATCTTTTGTTAAAAAGCAGCATGTGGACAAGCTCGAGGCACGCTCAGTAGAGTGTAAGTTTGTGGGATATCCAAAGAACTCTATGGGATATTATTTCTATTACGCAGAGGAACAAAAGGTTTTTGTTTCTCGTCATGCCCGCTTCTTAGAAACTGAATTTTTGGAAAATCAGAAGAGTGGGAGCGAAATAGAACTGGAAGAAATTCCAGAACCACAAACTGCTACTGAAAGTTTGGTAGAACCAGAGGTTCAAGAAGAACAGAACATTCCCGCACCCCTCCGCAGGAGTAGTAGGCCGTCTCATCCGCCTGAGAGATACTACGGTTTTCTCATAGACGGGGATAGAGAGGATTGCATCATAGATGATGATGAACCTACTGACTTCCAGCAGGCCATCCAGAGCGGCGACTCGGTACGATGGCTAGATGCAATGCGGACCGAGATGGAGTCCATGTACACCAACAAAGTATGGACTTTGGACTTTGCTCCAGATGGGGTAAAACCCATAGGATGCAAATGGATCTTCAAGAAAAAGATTGGTGTAGATGGACAGGTGGAAACCTATAAGGCTAGACTTGTTGCAAAGGGTTTTCGTCAGAGACCTGGTTTGGACTATGACGAAACTTTTTCTCCAGTGGCTATGCTCAAATCCATTCGGGTCCTTCTTGCTATTGCTGCCTTCCATGATTATGAAATCTGGCAGATGGACGTAAAGACGGCTTTTCTGAATGGAAATTTAGAAGAGAGCGTCTATATGGATCAGCCAGAGGGTTTCAATCAGAGTGGGAGCAGCGGGAAAGTATGCAAGCTGCTTAAGTCCATTTATGGACTAAAGCAGGCATCGCGGAGTTGGAACATCTGTTTTGATGAGACAGTCAAAGAATATGACTTTATCAAAAATCCAGATGAACCGTGCATATATAGTAAAGTTGTGGCCAGAAGTGTCGTATTCCTCGTCTTGTACGTGGATGACATTCTATTGATAGGAAATGACATTCCTATGCTACAATCTGTCAAAGGATTCTTGTCACACAGGTTCTCCATGAAAGACCTGGGTGATGCCTCTTACATTCTGGGGATCCGGATCTATCGTGATAGATCCAAGAGGATGTTGGGACTTTCGCAGTCCAGGTATATCGACACTGTACTGAAAAGATTCAGTATGGAAGATTCTAAGCGCGGTAATCTACCGGCTTGTCACGGAATCACCCTCTCCAAAGAGATGTCTCCCAAGACTGATTTGGAAAGGGAACGCATGTCTATTATACCCTACGCTTCTGCGGTAGGCTCTATAATGTATGCGATGTTGTGTACCAGACCAGATGTAGCTTACGCACTAAGCGTGGTAAGCCGGTATCAGTCAGACCCAGGGGAGAAACACTGGAGAGCAGTAAAGAACATTCTCAAGTACCTGAGGAGGACTAAGGAGATGTTCTTGGTTTACGGCGGAAAAGACCTCAGGTTGGAGGCCTTTGCTGATTCCGGCTTCCAGAGTGATAAGGACGATACCAAGTCCATGTCGGGTTACGTCTTTACCCTCAATGGAGGGGCGGTGTGCTGGAAGAGCTCCAAGCAGGACACCGTTGCTGACTCGACGATGGAAGCGGAGTATATAGCTGCTTGCGATGCCGCAAAAGAAGCAGTCTGGATGAAGAAGTTCCTAACAGAACTTCAGGTTGTTCCTACCATAGTTGATCCAATACCTCTGTATTGCGACAACAACGGAGCTATAGCTTTAGCGAAGGAACCAAGGTCCCATCAGAAGTCCAGACACATCTTGAGGCGGTATCACCTGATCAGGGAGATCATTGATCGTCAAGAGATCGAGGTTCGGAGAGTTGCTTCAGAAGAGAACATTGCTGATCCATTCACGAAGGCCCTTCCTCAGATTCAGTTCGAGAGGCTGCTCGAGATCATTGGTCTACGATATGCCAGTACATGGCCCTAGTGCAAGTGGGAGATTGTTAGTGTTTATGCCCTAGAAGGCCATTACTGTATCATACTAGCTTGTATATTACTTAATGGAAGCTTGGGATATTCACATGTATATAACAGTCTTGCTAAACATGGTAGTATGCTACTTGGTTTTTTCTATCTTAATATGTTAGTGTACGTATTGATAGAGCTCTTAGGATCTTGCTTGTCTACCAGCGTTGTGATGGCAGTCACACTAGTGGGGGCTGGGTAGTCTACAAGCACATCCTTATTCTGGTCCCTGGTCGTTGGATTATCGAGACAGAGCATCGATACTCCGGAGTAGACTGGTGTGTACGCTTCTCATCCCAGTTGGGGAGATGGTCTGTCCCACGGCCGTCAGTACGTCGTACTGGAGATAGTATACAGGTGCTCGTTAGGTTACGGGTACACCGGACAGGACTCACAGGGAACTGTTGGTTGGTTTGATACCAGTCGTCAGTGAACAGTTCCCAGGTGACATGAGTACAGCGTAGTCCGCAGACTTGACACTGCTACTTCGCCTTGAGTGTGTCCCACTGTTCTTAGATTGCTACCCTACCACGGCTCAAAGGAGTCGTGCAAACAGGTAGCAGTTGGGTGCAGTCCCGAGCACTTGGAGGCAGTGGCGGTTAGACAGGATTCGTCCCTCCCGGTATTGGGAGTAGATATCGTGCTGTGTCAGAGAGCCATTACGCAAAGTCCCTGGCCAGGGCAAGCGAGATTTGCTGGTAGGTTCCAGTAGTTTCTCAGGGTGTAATGGGCTTCACTCCGACACGACTTATACCGCTATTAGGGGACTGACGCTTGCCGCCCCCCTAGGCCCGATATGCGATAGTCATGGACGAACGGACCGGACTGTATGGAGATTGTCACATCAGACTCAGTAGGAGTTCGGATGGGTTTTCTCATCGGCCTTCTTATCGACAACTACCTGGGGACCGTTACGTACAGCTAGTGCCGCTTGCGGTCTGTGGTTAAACCCACTGCCAGCGTAGTAGTCGAGTCTCTAGAGTCCCACACAGAGAGTTTCCTACTCCAGGCGAAACGATATAGAGGTTGCATGGTTTTGCGACAAAGAGTTCGGACGCATACGTGCGTTTACGCGCGTACGACTTTCGGACAGTTTTTACCAGTCGGCTTTGGTTTAAGCCAGTTACTGGTATCCGGTTATTGGATTTTTACAGTCTAAAGTTTTTCCGTATTTTTACGGATCGGAGGGGCGTTCTCGTAATTACTCGAGAAGCTTCTAGAAGATGTGACTAAGGAGGTTTCTTTTGGATAAGAGAGTGAGTCATGGTGGTGATTCATTCACTTCATTAATGCACATTTATTGCTTAATGACTCATGCTAATGAATCATCACAAGATATTTTATGAAGCATGCTTATTCATTTCTTTTATTCATTTGTTGAAAATAAGAATGCTTCATAATATTATGATACACTCTCTCTCTTCTCTCATTATCTTATCTCATATTCTCTCTCCTCAAGCTCTCATCTTCAAGATACTAACCTTAATCCTCATGTGTTGAGAACAAAGGTTTAGTTAGACTTAAGCATCCATAACCTACACTCTACATCATCCTTTCATCTTTGATTAGCAATCAAAGTTGATTAGTTACCTCAAGTTAGAGGTTTAGCTTGGAGTTTCGCTCTCGGGTGGATCGTCTACTACCTAGAGAAGGTCGAGGAGAACAAAGGAGGACGTAAAGAAGAAGGACCGGTTTCATTAGGTATAATCCCTAATCACTTGTGAAAAGAAACTCATAGAATACGGTTATTTAGAGTTTAGCTTCGATTTAAGCGGTTAGTCGATGTTCGTTCCTTAAACTTGATCGTTTTTTGTAAAATCCGCCTCCCCACAAGTACTGGGGTGTACTACATCGACTTACAACTTGGTCACTGAGTCATAGTCTAGGGTCGGGCCATGGTCATAGCCAAAGAGAGAGAAAAAAGAAACACTCTGCGTGCACTCTAACCTAGATCAGAATGGTTATCACTTTATCTAATCTGGAAGCCTCCCACTGTATCCTCAAATTCTCCACCAAACCTGAAAGAAGAATTAGTCGGGATTACCCGAGGAGTAAACCAACTCATCAGTGGGAATCGGGATCCAACTATCATCGCATGATAACGTGACGGAATCCACTCACGTTATCACACTCCAGAAGGTATGCGCATGCCTGGCAAGTTTCAGTTTCTTTAGAAACTCCCGAGATATGTTTTTACCCCTAGGACCCAAGTGACCTTGACAATGCCAACATATCAAAAGGTCCTAGTCAAGTTCAACCCGTCATTATCTTGATTGCGTTAAACCCACCCGTACGAGTCCTTGACAATGCCAACATAACCGTACGACTGTCCTAACCAATCCACATATCCATGCGACAGAAAAGCATTACAGAGCTACCGAACACTATGCCTCGGCAATGCACGACATACGTAGCACGAATACTAAGCAATACTTAATCTGAAATGACGGAGGGCTACGACTGGTTTTTAGCGAAAAACCTTTAACGTAATGAACTTGATATCATTGAAGGAACCGGATAGCTTTTTATAAATATAGTGGCGAAAACCTTTGCTAAAGAGGTCACTCCCGGTGAAAGGATCTCGGCTCTTTCCCCATAGAATGAGGTGCAGGATATTCCAACTGAATACCGCGATGCAAAGTACAAAGTAATTGACTATAGTGAAATTATTACCCTGACGCAAACTTCTGTCCAAGGGGTCACTCCCGATGAAGGGATCTCGGCCCTTGCCTCGTCGAATGAGGTGCTGGATATTCATAACCGAATACCTCTGTGCAAAACAAAAGAGAACGTCCTTGTAATAACAGCTTTTTAAAATTTGTTCCAACAACATCAAATAGGTTTGTTTTTCTTGCATTGATCCAAATCAACGCAGTCTCATCAATTAATCGCACCAAAAAGAACGAAAATATGATGTACGTATATGTCATCCGCATTCGCCACTGGGTCCCGTCATCACCCGTTAGGTTACTAAACTAACGACAGAGCGGGGACTGGACTAGCGCGGGTGTAAAACATATACAACATCTACTAGGATATATATCAATATATAATAATCGCTCCAAGCATGATAAATGCAACATCACAGAAAAGTAATAAGTATCACAGAACAGTACAGATAATCTGGGATCCCCGGGTTTCATTGAGCCGCAACTGAAACCCGACGTTCCCCTGGTCGTGTGGATAGCCTGTGCAATGAAAACCTAGACCCCTACGGGTGCGGCAAGTTACCCGCCAAAATCCTGAAGCGAGGCAGCCCCCTTCAGCAAAGTGAATGGACCACCCAGCACTTCACGGAATCCGGTAACTTGAGCACCCCTTCTTGGGTCAACCTATACCCCCTATGAGTGCGGCAAATAGCCCGCCAATTCTAGAGTGAATTCCCCTCCGTCTCAAAGCCATGAGATGCGGGCTCGTTGCCCTCTAGAACCCGGCTATCCGTGTACCCCACCACGGGGTAATCCTAATACAGAAAAGAAAATATGTACAATAGTGACATCGACCACAACCCGGTCGTGCCCCTAAAAGAATAATATACAAACAGGCAGTGACGGTAGTCCACATGTCGGACGCTCTCCCCGCAATATAAAATGTACAAATAAAACTAAAATGTACTAACATTGCACCAAGCTATCCACCACGACAAATCCGCAACATCGCAGCACAACACAGAACATCTACGTGAATGTCACGTTCGCAAACCCGTCTAAAAGATCTATAGCAATTAGACAAGATTTACCGCTCGAATGACATTCACGGTCGCAGATATAATGTAAGCACTGTAAAATTAAAATTCCGATCAACAAAACTTTCCGAAATGGGCCCCAAGTGCAAATCCAGCACTCAAATAAATCTGGGCCTAAACTAAATATTCCAGAAACCACAATTCCATATGAAAGACATCCAGAAGAAATATGGTACACTGTTGCCACAAATCGGTGGCAGAACCGCAGCCAACACATAGGCTGTGCGGTGGTTCCGTGGCAATCTGGTGGGTTCAGTGACCCAAATTTCTTCTGTAGTCTTAAAAAAGCCTGCACGATTTTCTGACATACTGAAAATAATTTTTCGACCACTTTAAAAATTCGGCAGAAACTTAAAAAATGGAATTGCTGTTTTAGAAATTTCGTTCGATCGATATTTTAAACATGTTAGAACAAGCTAGTAAAGGTTAATGGCGTGTCTCTGATACCATGTAAGTCTACGGTAGAGCCCCGGCCGTCAATCCGGGGCTAAATGCGGGAAAAAAAATATTTTAGGAAACCGGCGCTATCGTAGTCTTTGACCCGGATCGACCCATTAACGCTAAACTAGCTAACTACTAAGAAGTGAGAGTGGCTATACCGATCGATCCGTGTCCTTCGGTCTTTGGCCACCATCCCAAGCTCCTCGCGGCATCTCCGATCTCCGGTCTCCTCGTCGGAAGGGCACCACATCATTGAGTCTTTTTACGGGCTCCCGCTTCATTCGAAGCAACTCGAACATGAAGTTTGCTAGCCGACATGTCCAAGGTGAAGTAGTGAATGTGTGTGATAACTTTGTCTCAAGCATCCATTGATTCTCAACACATGAGAGTGTATGGATGGAGGTTGAAGATGATGCCATCGGTGGAAGTTATGAGCTAGAGGAAGAAGAAGAAGAAGAGATTTTCTTTTTTGTGTGTGTGAGATGAAAAATGAGATAGGCTAGGAATGATAATCACAAGAGCTAACCCATGTACATGGATGCCCTCTCTCTCTCCATCTTTCATTTCAACCACTAAATCAATCCAAAATGTGACATATGCACAAATAAAGAGACCATGAGTCACCACTTATGTACATGTCACAATAAATGCTCCTCATGATGAAATCCACTCACAATTTCCACCAAAATATTAACCCAAATGTTTATGACAATAAAAAGAACGGCATCATCTAAAGTAAACTCGTGACGGATCACAAGAATACCCCTCACTTGTAAATACATACCAACATCCGCATTCCGACTGAATGCGAATGCGACGAGACGAAAGCAATCCAACCAATCTAATACTAGGATCCGGCTTAAACCAAAACCCACTAGTATGATCCGTCCGATCATGATCCGTGCACAAGTACACGTATATGATAGAACCCTGCCATAATGTCATACAACCTTTACAACATTTCGCCCGAAACTTGAGAAACTGTCTGTGGGGGACTCTAAAGACTCGTCAATACTTTCGCCATGGATTTAACCACCAGCACGTCAGTGGTACTAGCCGTACGTAACGGACTACCAGGATTGACCAAAAGGGAGATCGATGAGCGAACTCGTCCGACACCCTACTGAGCCTGTCAGTGACAATATCCGTACAGTCCGGTCCGTTCGTCTATGAGTATCGCATGTCGGGCCTAGGGAGTTGGTAAAAGTCCAACCCCCAAAAGCGTACAAGTCATGTCGGAGTATAGCCCAGAACACCCTGAGATACTACTGGAATACCTACTAGTAAATCTCATGCCTTGGCCAAGGACTTCATGTAATGGCTCTCCTAGACACAGCGTGATCTCACCCCCAATACCGGGAGAGACGAAACCCCTGCCGATCCGCTCACTGCCTCCATGTGGCTCGGGACTGTACCCAACTAAAACCTGTTTGCACGACTCCTTTGAGCCGTGGTAGGGTAGTAATTAAAGCACAGTGGGAACTCACACGAGACAAATGACGATCTCAAATCAATGAACTAACCTGTACACATGTCACCAGGGAACTGCTATCTGACGCTAGGTATAAAACTAACTAGCATGTTCCCGACGAGTCATGTCCGGTGTACTCATAACCCAATGAGCACCTGTATACGTCTTAGGTGAACCAACTGACACCAATGGCTTGTGAGACCGGCCACCGCCCCTCGTCGGGGTCTCGATCAGTATATACTAGTCTACTCTGGAGTATCGATGCCCTGTCTCGAAACTCCCTCGACTCGGGACCTTTTAAGGATGTGCTTATAGACCGCAGCTCCCACATATATGATCGCCATCATACTGCTGGCCTTCAAGCAAGAATCCTAAGGGCTCTATCAACGTGTAATAGTAATCTGTAATATCACCTAAAGCATGTACACGATGATAAAGATAAACCAGATAGCATACTATCATCTTGAGTAAGACTGTCCTTCCGGCATAGGTCCTCCCTCAATCATTGCAATCACGTGCCTGCGATCCAATAATTGACTTTGAGAGCACTTTCCAACATGTCTTTCTCTCACATGTTGGTAAAGCCCTTAGGATGTGTACTTGACTACTAGGATTAAGATGCAGATCACACTAGTGGGGCCAGGGTAGTCCACAAGTTGTCACGACCCGAAATTGGCACGTGACGGCCCTTAAACTACGCAACGTCTACATGCGTAACGCAATTTAAGTAAGCCGAAAACCCAGCAATCTAAACCATCAAAAGTAGTAAGTGATAAGAACATTTTTAAAACTTTTGAAACCTCAAATACAAATTCTTTAAAGTCCAACTTTATTTTCTTTAAAATTTTGGCAGCACCTCCTTTGTAAAAACCAGCCCCAAAAGGGGTACAACAAAGATAATAAGTAAAGTATCCCCAAACGGGACCAAATAGATGCCCAAAGACGGAAAACAACCACCAAAACAGATATACGACGCCATAGCGAAGAAATAAAAGTCAATATAAAGAAACTGCATAAAATACCTCCAAGTCATCAAAATAATATACAATATCGTCCTCACATCAAGTCTCTAAGTCAATACATGATAATGGTATATGGAGAGTATAAGATACAACAAGATACAATGTACATAAACGGATAACAGCAAAACCCACTTATAGCAAAACTGCACACTGTGAGCCGAAACGGTATCCGCAGCAAAAGATGATACGATAGATGAAAAAGCCCTGCCAACGACTGCCCTGAGGGACTACCTGCAAAACACTGTGGCACAACGGGGGTGAGTTGCCTACTCGTGAATAGTAAATAACATATGCAGGTAATCACGAATCTAATATATGCAAGCTGATAGAAATAAATGGCAATATGTATGCAACAGTCATGAAAGGTAATCTATCAGGTATTGCTAATACATGAAACAATAAATAGCAATATGTATATGCAACAGTCATGAAAGGTAATCTATCAGGTACTACTAATATATGAAGCAATGCATATAAAATAAATACGGAGTATGGGATAAAACATGTCATCCTCACGGAATCCTGACCTCGTGATAGGACCAAAATCCATCAAGACAATCCAAATCCCAATTTCCTCAAATCAGCCCCCAAATTGGCACTCATATCCTGTATCCAATATCAAGTAAATCTCATATATCCTGTATCCAATATCAAGTAAATCTCATATATCATGTATCCAATATTAAGTAAATCTCATATATCCAAAATCAAGTAAATCAAATATATCCAGTATCCAATATCGAGCACATAGGCCCCGAGCACATAGGCCCCTCTCATCGAGCACATAGGCCCCGAGCACATAGGCCCCTCTCATCGAGCACATAGGCCCCGAGCACATAGGCCCCTCTCATCAAGCATATAGACCTCTCACATATAATGAATAAGTAAATTTGCATATATCATTATGATGATATATGATGTGGGTGTATATATAACAGCATCCCATACCACTGATATATATACGATGGGTATACATATATATATCAGCGTCCCATACCACTGGTATATATACGCAGGAGTAAAACAATCCAGAAAACATCATATGAAAATCATATCTCAATGCGAAATCCATGAAATATAATATATGCAATATGAAACAGTAATATGAGCATATAAAGGAAAAATCACTATTTAACTCCAACAAGTTATAAAATATATCATGCGGTTCCTAAATTCTCCAAATCCATACAACATCATATAAAGGTGAACATGTAGCTATAGCCAGGTATGCGTAACCATGTCAGTATAGCAAGATATGTATATCTACCTATCAATAATGAAGTGATACCCCCCAAGTATGTGTCTAGCTATACCAAGCTAGGTATGTGTATATGTAAGTATGTATACAAGATATACATGTAGCTATGTCTCATATGTGGATATACCTACCTCTAATGGCACAATACTAAGTGGGTATATGGGTAGCTAGATGTAGGTATGGAAAGACATATGTGTAAACATGTAGGTATACATGTATGTTATATGTCATATACACAATAGAATATGAATCAATGTCTCAAAGTCCCTAACCAAACAATATCATATATGTATGTGTGTTGTGCGTATCATGGCAATTATTGATGGTGTGTGTGTGGCATACAATCAGTATTCGTGCAACATGAGCCGTCAATAATAGTGCAGTGTCCAATGGGTACAAGTCCAAACAAAACAAGTAATAATATGCAATGAGGTGTATGCGCAAACTCTATATGTGCAAAATAAACATACGACTAATATCATATCATCTCTAGCCCAGACGCATAACGCCATGCGGGCGATTCCCCTGTAGATATTAAATATACTCACCAACGCTCCTGGCTAAGTAAAGCCAACCACCTGTTTCCCCTTCTTCACAGCGCCCGAAGTCCCCGCCTGCGAACATAAAACATAAAACAATATAACAAGTATGTATATTAGCAAATGACCAATAACACGTACAAACTACGTTTGACCGACGCGATAACTTCAAACAAACTCTCAAGTGTTCGTCTAGTGGCTAACGTGCATAGCGACACAACGAAACCAACTCAGAGCAACAGCTACACAAAGACACGTACCGTATCGGATAACGTAACGCGTGAAAACGAAACACTAGAAAACAAGCAAGTGATCCCAAATTTTGCTTCACAAACAATTTGTAAAAGTTGCACATACCACAAGACCACATACTACACCAGAGACCCCTACACCAAAACTCAACCCCCCAGCCGCTACTCTGGCCGCAAATTGCGGCCAGAACCATTAAATCTGCGGCCAGAACCTAAGGGAATGGGCTCGAATTTTGAGGTTATCTTCTAGGTCATCATACTAGGTCACTGTGATGGGAACTTTTCCAACAAAAACCTAGTTTTATAGCAGATCATCCGAGACCCAAAACTACACAAAAAATAAGATATTTACCCGAAATGAAACTTTACGCGTTCTAAACTGAAACTAACAAGCTACAAAACAATAAAAGGACCTACTTAACAGAAAGAGACTATTACCTATCCACAAAAGCTCAAAGATCCTAGCTTTCCAAGCTCCAAGGCATCCAAGAGGCAAAACAAGGTTTAAGATATGATTTTTGTGAGATTTGAAGAAGTTTAGTGAAGGTTTAGTGAATATTTGTGAAGGGTAGGGTGAGTGTTCAGTTGAGGGAAGAGGGAGATTAGAGATAATGATAAGAGATGAAGTGAGAGAGAATGAGAGAGGGTGTGAAGAAAAGAGAGAGAGAGGTGAGTGTAAGAGGTGAGTGCACCATTGTAATAACTCCACATTAATGCATCCATTAATGCCCACCATGTCACCATGCCACCTCCTCTCCAAACAAAACCAAGGAAAATATCTCTCACAAAATATCAAGGGATTTAATCAAGGCAAAGGATTAGGTTAAAGCAAAGGATTAGGATTAGGGTTAAGTTGGCATGGTCACTAAAATTAGATTAACACAAACACACCCTCACATTAACGTGCACACGTGCGTGCAAGCCATAACAAATAATAATAAAAATATTAATTAAATGTTATAAAATATGAGGAACCCAAATTGGTAAACTTTTACCAAAAACCCGCACTAACGCTTAATTAACACCAATCGAAATTCTAAGGCGTTACAATCTCCCCCCTTAAAGAAAATTCGTCCCTGAATTTAAAATTATCACTAAGCATACCTTCAAAGAGATGAGTACAAAACTCCAAAAATCTCGCTCGCAGCCTCCTAAGTATCACCTCACTATACGGCTATGCCAAAGAAAACCCTCCACAGATGGCAAGACCCTTGACCGAAGTTTCTCCCCCTGCCGATCCATTAACACTATCGGCTGTTGGTGAACGAAAAGATCGCGTCCAAGCTAAATAGTCTGGTGCTGAATCTTGTGAAAAAGGTCATGAAGGTATTTGCGAAGTATCGACACAAGAAATACGGGGTAAATACTCAATAATCTGGGCGGAAGTGCCAAATTATAGGCAACGGAACTAACTCGCTTTAAGGATCTCAAAAGGACCTACAATCCTGGGATAAGCTTCCCAAAACTCAACACGTCATTCATCGGAAAATCCGTAGGAATACATGATCTCCCACTGCGAACTCAAGTCTGCGACCACCACGGTCGACATAAGACCTCTGTCTGCACTGGGCTGCTCTCATCCTGACCTGAATCAATTGGATCATCTCCGAAGCCTCTCGACTAGCTGGGGTCCAAAAATCCTACTCTCGCGGAGTCAGAAAAACAGAATGGCGATCGACACCACCTACCAGACAAGGCCTAAAGGTTGCCAATTGGAATGTCTCCTGATAACAGCTATCGAAGGAGAACCCTAACAATGGCAAGTGACGATCCCAACTGCCAACAACAATTAGTACGTATGCACAAGCATATCCTCCAGAGTCTGTATAGCTCGCTCTCACAAACCATCATCCTGCGGATAGAAAATCGGAGCTAATGCTCAACCAGTACCCAAGGCTTCCTGAAGCTTCTGCCAAAGACGGCTAGCGAACGGGGTGCCTCTATTGGATACAACGCATGAAGGAACTCCGTGCAAACGCACAAACTTACCGAAGAAAAACTGAGAAAACTGAGTATAACCGGACAACAATCACCCAAATGGAGTCACACCCTGTCTAGACCTGGGTAGACACCACAACGAAATTCATGGAGATCTGCTCCTATTCCCACTCCGGAATAGTTAAAAATTGCAACTCTCCAGCCGGCCTCAATGCTCAACCTTAGCTCGCAACAAGGCAGACACCTTGAAACGAAATCCGAAACTTCACCCTTCATCCCTGCCCACCCATAACTATCTCACAAGTCATGTCACATATTGGTGGAACTTGAATGAACACAGAAAGCTGACTGATGTGTCTGCTCTAGGATTTCGCGTTTCTACCCATCAGTATCAGGTACACACAAACGCGTCCCTAAATGTAGCACACCCTGGTCACAAATCAAGGACTCCGAATCTTTACCCAGCCGAGTATACTCAAGAATCTCAGACAAACGAGCATCGGCGGGCTGTGCCTTATGAAAACGATTAAGTAAAAGTGGACGGGCGCGGACATGAGCAAGCTGTCCCCTCAGTAGAGGCGAACTTAAGCTATACTCAACGATCGCACAAGAACTGTAAATCTGCAGAAGACTGTCTCTGAACTGCGCACAACTGGAACAAGCTACCCCCGGGCCTACGACTCCAGCATCAGCTACCACAATCGCCTTGCCACGGGTAATAAAGGATCTCACAAACACAATCCTTCACAAGCTCCATCCAACGGTGCTGTCTCAACAATCGAAACCCGCTGCAGGAAGATGTACATTAAGCTCTAGTGGCCCATGAAAATTTGACACGACTCTCCACACAAGTAGTGTCCCAAATCTCTAACGCGCGACCATTGCGGCCATCTCCAGATCAGGAGTGGGATATCCTGCTCGTACTTCCCCCAATTGTC
This sequence comes from Agapanthus africanus, assembly GCA_030015575.1. NCBI lineage: Eukaryota > Viridiplantae > Streptophyta > Magnoliopsida > Asparagales > Amaryllidaceae > Agapanthus > Agapanthus africanus. The sequence continues at coordinate 297,379,464 of JASDDO010000029.1, forward strand.
GGGAAGCAATAGCGATAACTCTATAGTGTCACATCAGTACACAGTCGATCCCCACTCACGAAACATCACAGTAAACAAAAAAGTCGCCCGGTCTGGAAACAAGGAAAGAACTGGTGCAGTTGTCAACCGAGTCTTCAACTGCTGAAAACTCTGCACGCATGCCTCAGTCCAAAGAAAAGGAACCTCCTTTTCGGTCAGGCCATTCAACGGTGCAGCGATACACAAGCAATCCTGCACAAAATGGCGGTAAAAACCTGCTAAGCCCAAAAATCTGCGGACCTCTGTTCCGTACACAAGTCTGGGCCAAAGATGTACAGCCTCGATCTTCCTCGGGTCCATACGATAACTGTCACTCGTAACTACAAGACCTAGGAGTCAACACAATCAAGCCTGAAGGAACACTCTGAGAATTTAGTAAACAGTTGGTGCTCTCCCAATGTTTGCAAAACAAATCCTCAAGTGCTGCTCATGTTCCTCACGACTCTTGGAATAGACCAGAATGTCATCAATGACACAACAATAAACTTGTCGAGGAACGGCCTGAAGAAATCCGGTTCATTATATCCACGAATGCTGCTAGGGCATTGGTGAGTCCAACGACACTACCAAAACTCATAAGGCCCGTAGCACGCACAAAAGCAGTCTTCGGAATGTCATCATTCCGAACCCGTAACAATGATGACCTAATTCCAAACAAACTTAGAAAATTTCTCGCACCCTGGAGCTGATTAAAGAAATCGTCAATGCAAGGTAAAGGATACCTATCTGCACCATAACTCGGTTCAATTGACGATCAATCAATACACAACCTCAACTGTCGTCCTTCTCCCGACGAATAGAATAGGAGCTCCCCAAAGCGAAACACTCGGACGCATAAGTCCCCCCTACAAGCAACTCTGCAGCTAATCCTTAAGCTCCCTAAGCTCCGCCGGCTCACCTAGAACAACGTCGGAAAACTCTCGCACGATAGGAACCTGGTCCAAAAAACCCATTGTGGCTCCGGTATCACGAATGAAAGCCAAAAATCCTCGACATGCTCTTCTCAAAAGCCGACTAGCGAAAAAGGCTAAATTCAAACTGTGAGAGGCGGCATCACTGTCCCCCTGCACAACAAGAACTGACTCGCCGGGAAAACAAAACCTGACTGTTTCCTCGTGGCAATCCACAGACGCATAGCACGTAGCTAACCAGTCCATGCCCAGAAGAACGTCAAATCCAACATCTCTAGAAGGATCAAAACGATGGACGAATCTTTATCTCCTATCTGATTGGCACACGACCGAAACACGTGTCGCGCAACAAAAGAATCGCAGACTGAAGTTAACACAAGAAATGACTGATCTAGCTAACACGACTCTCGGCCCAACCATGGCACAAAGTGTGTAAAACAAACAAGAGCATCAAAAGAATATACGAATTAAGAATACCTGAAAACTCTGCATTGGACGCCCGTGCGTCCCGATGAGTAGAAGCAAACTCTCGTATCTGCCCCTTACCCGCAACTGGCTGAACTCCTCCTCTGCCAACCTGTCCCCTCTAAGCGAAACCTCCGCAACCACGCCCTCTCTGAACATGAGCCTGACGCGGTGCTAAGGAACAATTCCTGATGAAGTGATGAAAGCTCTCGCATCGAAAACATCCACTCAATGGCTGCTGACCCTCCTGGGGATGATAGCTGAGCGACTGTCCTCGTCCCAAGCCTCTGCTACTCCCACGACGTGCATGAAACCTATCATGGTGACTGAACCTCTATCTCTGAGCTGATACACCTGTACGAGCCCTCCTCGGTCCTCGAACTCCCAAAGTCTTGGAAAGACGCTCCTCGTACAAAAGGGATGCGTCCACTGGTGCTGTGTAAGTGACGAAATATTGTGTACTGATCGTAAGGAACAACTGGGTAACAGGAGTGGCAACCTCCTGTCACTGCGCTCGACTGGACTCAACCAACGACCTCATCGTCTAGCGCAAGTCATGCATCTCTGCCTCAAGCCTAGCAATACGATCTATCGAAGGCGGATCCATCTGCTCCTGTGCAACGAGCGTACCATCCTGGTCAGTCCTCGCCCCAAACGAGTCAACTCTGACCTCGGCTCTCGCTGCCAACGACTGCCCTGAGGGACTACCTGCAAAAAACACTTTGGCACAACGGGGGTGAGTTGCCAACTCATGAATAGTAAATAACATATGCAGGTAATCGCAGGTATGCACGTACAGCGCGAATCTAATATATGCAAGCTGATAGAAATAAATGGCAATATGTATGCAACAGTCATGAAAGGTAATCTATCAGGTACTCCTAATACATGAAGCAATAAATAGCAATATGTATATGCAACAGTCATGAAAGGTAATCTATCAGGTACTACTAATATATGAAGCAATGCATATAAAATAAATGCGGAGTATGGGATAAAACATGGCATCCTCACGGAATCCTGATCTCGTGGCAGGACCAAAGTCCATCAAGACAACCCAAATCCCAATTTCCTCAAATCAGCCCCCAAATTGGCTCTCATATCCATTATCCAATATCAAGTAAATCTCATATATCCTGTATCCAATATCAAGTAAATCTAATATATCCTGTATCCAATATCAAGTAAATCTCATATATCCTGTATCTAATATCAAGTAAATCTCATATATCCAATATCATGTAAATCTAATATATCCAGTATCCAATATCGAGCACATAAGTCCCGAGCACATAGGCCCCTCTCATCGAGCACATAATCCCCTCTCATCGAGCACATAGGCCCCGAGCACATAGGCCCCTCTCATCGAGCACATAGGCCCCTCACATATAATGAATAAGTAAATTTGCATATATCATTATGATGATATATGATGTGGGTGTATATATATAACAGCGTCACATACCACTGATATATATATTCGATGGGTATACATATATATATCAGCGTCCCATACCACTGGTATATATACGCAGGAGTAAAACAATCCAGAAAATATCATATGAAAACCAAATCTCAATGCGAAATCCATGAAATATAATATATGCAACATGAAACAGTAATATGAGCATATAAAGGAAAAATCGCTATTTAACTGCAACAAGTTATAAAATATATCATGCGGTTCCTAAATTCTCCAAATCCATACAATATCATATAAAGGTGAACATGTAGCTATAGCCAGGTATGCGTAACCATGTCGGTATAGCAAGATATGTATATCTACCTATCAATAATGATGTGATACCCCCCAGGTATGTGTGTAGCTATACCAAGCTAGGTATGTGTATATGTAAGTATGTATACAAGATGTACATGTAGCTATGTCTCATATGTAGATATACCAACCTCTAATGGTACAATACTATGTAGGTATATGGGTAGCTAGATGTAGGTATGGTAAGGCATATGTGTAAGCATGTAGGTATATAGGTATGCTATATGTCATATGCACAATAGAATATGAATCAATGTCTCAAAGTCCCTAACCAAACAATATCATATATGTATGTGTGTTGTGTGTATCATGGCAATTATTGACGGTTGTGTGCGGCATACAATCAGTATTCGTGCAACATGAGCCGTCAATAATAGTGCAGTGTCCAATAGGTACAAGTCCAAGCACAACAAGTAATAATATGGAATGAGGTGTATGCACAAACTCTATATGTGCAAAATAAACATGCGACTAATATCATATCATCTCTAGCCCAGACGCATAACGCCATGCGGGTGATTCCCCTGTAGATGTTAAATCTACTATAACATTTCAGAAAATATAAAATATTATTTTTGGAAATTTAATATTAAAATAATATATTTCCCGAAAACTGCCCGATTTGCGAAATTGGGGTTTTCGAAAAAGAGTATAAATATATACCAATAATTGTGAAAAAAATGGAAGTTAAAATGATTTATTCATTTAATAATATATTTAAAGGATTTAGCATTTTTAAAATTATTTATTTGCAGTTTCGATAAAAACCCGATTAGTGCACTACTAATCGCGATTAAGCCAAATCCGTGTTTTTACAGTTTTCATGGTTAGTGCACCATGACATGTTGCATGTTATTTCATTTGTGATGTTTTATGTTGTGGTTGGGCTTTTGGGTGAGAAAAGAAAAGAAAAGAAAAAGGGGTTAAAAGAGAATGATTGGAGAGAGAGAGAGTGAGTGAGACATGAGAATGAAAGGGTGAGAATAAGAAAGAGAGAGAGGGAGGGCTTCCCATTATTCTCTTCTCATACTTTTCCTTCATCTTCTTCCTCCTCACTTCCCTCCACGTTCAACCCCAAGATCCATCTCAAAAACCATGTCAAAACCCCACACCCTCTTCACAAAAGTTGATCCCCTCTACATCTTCTACACAATGGACCAAGAAAAGTAGGATTTTGATGACTTTGGTCGAGCTAGGGTTTTCTTGAGTTTCCTAAAGGAGGTATAAATTCTTCCCTTTAGTTTAGTTTTAGTTTCCTTGCATTCTTGTGTAGTTTAGAGGTTGATTGTGTGTGGAATTGTGATCTTAGAAATCCCAAGAGAAGGGTTTGAGTGTTTGTTTGGAATTGGTAATGTGTACTGGCTGCCTACAGACCTTAGTGTGTATTTGTATGGCCTAGGATATGGAACACGAACTTAGAACCTTTCCGACATCGATTAAATTGACAGTTTGGGGTAGTATTATAGAATCTGGAGTAACCCGGGGGCACTAAAAATAATTTAGCAAAAACAGGGAGGTAAGCAGGTGATTGTGACTGTACCAATGAAACCGTAGCCCCAACCCCCAAACCCTGGCCGCAGATTTATTCTTCCTGGCCGCAAATTGCAGCCAGGGTGGGGTGGAACCCTTTCGTGTTTGGTCCATGTTTTGTTCTCCAGTAAACTAGACCCTGTTTATGTGCAACTTTGGCTAGTTTGACCTGAGTCAAAATCCGGGGCACATTAGTGTGATTTTGGATATGTTTTCCGTATTCTGAGATGCTCATTTTTTATATTTGGATTCGTAATTGGTTGTTGGATGTCTGTATATCAACAACAAGGGTTGTTTGGTTGATTTTGTACGCGTAAGCTATAGGTTCTAACCTATGAGAAATGCACGTGCCGTATTGGATTTTAGAACTTGATTTTAATAGCGTTGCGATATGTGTTGTTATTGTAGGTACCTTCGCATGGATTCCGAAGTGACGAAGCATGGCGTCATCGACTTCGGCAAGCGAAGACCAAGGTGAGTGGATATATATCCACGGGGGAAGTCGGGTGGATGGCGTATAGCACCCCCGCAAAGTTTTGGTGGAAACCGATTTGCAGCATATGGTTAAGAAAACCTAGAATAGCAAACTAGGGTTAGAATTAAAAGATAGCTATAGAAACCATATTATAAACTAAGGATAGTTAGAAGTGATATATTACGACTAGTATGTGATGACGGGACTTGAGGATGAGATTTGATGATTTTGCCGTTTAATGTACTATAGGACTAAATAGTCGACGTAGGTGTGTCATCCGAACCATACCTATTTCCAAACTGAAGAATCATATACATCTTTTAAACAGATACCTTGAGGGATGTTACAGATTTTTAAATGATATCTTTTCTTTAAAAACACCGTAGCCCCTACTTTCAAAACTACGATCCGCATCTTTCAAAAACTGTTTGTATGGTTCGGGTGTATAGGTTAGATTAGATCAGTATTCTTATAGTAAAGGTAGAATGTATATATACAACTTTTGACTCGATGTGAGATATAAATGTGATGAAAAGAATTGTACGATGCGATATGATGAATTTGGTGATATGTTGGTATACGGATGCGAGTCGATTGAGATGATTGATTGCCGGTTCCCCTGCATAAGATTTTTATGGATGAGACCTGGGACATAGGTATATATATATATATATAAAATGTCGTGAATCATGTGTGATATGTCATACGAGACGTTATGTCTGTATCCCTCATTGTCGTAAAGGTTGATAGGATCCCTAATGTTTTAAATGCCGTTGTACGATGATTTTCCGTGCGAGATGAGTTTGACTTGTTGATTGATCCATACCCTTAACTAGAGGATGCCGTACGATAGATTGTACCGTACGCGATGTGCTGTGGCTAGATGCCGATTATTAGATTCACCGACTTGGTCATGTTAGATGCCTATACCCGTCAGCATTTGTACATGATTTACCTTATGCTGCCTTCATGTTATTCGCATTGCATTACTTATACCTGTGATAGTACACCTGCACCATTATCGATGATGCGTATATTACACGTACACAGATTGTAGGCTCACACGCTTCATCATCGATAATTGCCATATCATTACACAGTAGGATTGCTGTATCATGATATGACTCTTCGCATAACATGCTTGCGTACCTACCACTTGTACACCCATATTGGCGCACATACATATTGTACACTCATGCTTGCGTATATACCACTTGTGCACCCATATTGGCGCACATATATATTGTACACTCATGCTTGCGTGTATACCACTTGTACACCAATATTGGCGCACATACATATTGTACACTCATGCTTGCGTATATACACATTTGTATATCCATATTGGTGCACATATACATTGGTACATCCATACTTGCGCACATACATATTTTTATATCCATATTGGTGCATACATATATTGATACATCCATACTTGCGCATATACACATTGCATACCCATATTGGCGCATATACACATTTGTACCTCTATACTTGCGCATATACATTTTGTACCTACATAGATAACTGGTTTTATTGGGAAATTAGGAACCGCGTGTTATATTTTAAAAACTGGAATCATTTAAAAGAGCGGTTTTCCCTTAATATGTCATATCACTGTTCCATGTTGCATGATATACGGATATGCTTACATTTCTATCATATGTCGCATACATCATGCTTTATGATTTTACGCATTGAGATATGTTGTTTTCATGAGATTTCTGGATTTGAGAACCGTGGTTATTTCAAAAGAAAGCATGTACTATTTTAAAAACCCGGTTTCTCTTGATATAATACTTCAGTGCGTCCACCATGCGTTTTCTCGGTTCTGAGACGTGTGATATGTGAAACCCGATTCGAGGAGGTGGATGATTCCATTTGTAGGTATATGGTGGACCCGGTATGGTACCCCGGAGTGAGAGAGAGATTTCGTGTGGATGACGATGAGCCTGGCAGAGGGACTACTACCTACCGGTGATAGTATTTGGGCTCGGCGGATATCCGGAGGATACCGACCGGAGTCGAGAGATGATATGGGCCGATCCGGACTGACGGAGCCCGTGGGCCGATCCAGACTGACGGAGCCCGAGATATGAGGATTTACGTGTCGATACTGGACACGGCTTTCATGATATTTTTGGGTGTCGATGTTGGACACTCAGGTACCATGATTTTGATGTGTCGCGAGGGACACTGTTGATTTATATCCTCATACTTTCATGCACACTCTTTTATGATATTTATGTGCATACAAACATTGATTATATGGTTGGACGAGATCCACATGCATACATACATTGATTACATGGTTGGACGAGATCCACATGTATACAGACATTGGTTATATTGTTGGATTATATCCGCATACTTATAGGTATTGATTACATTGTTGGCACATATACAGACCCGGTCACCCTAGATATCATAGTATTACCTTTATGATATAATTGATCTAGGAGTCGTTGTTTATTCGATTTCTACTTGTAGATGTTTTTCTACTCACGAGTTGGCAACTTACCCCCGTTGTGCCACAGTTCTTGCAGGTTGACCGCATAGATCCATAGCGGCATCGCTGGCACATAGCTTCATTTGGGTGTTTTGCATTGGTAGGTGGGGCATTTGTATCATACCCACTCTTATATTTATATTTCATATTGTATCTAGTCAACTCCATCAATCAAAATTAGTAAATTGTAAAAGTAATAAGACTTAGTGAGATTGTGGTTGCGAGACTTAGAGCGGGGGGGGGTTTCCGCTACTAGTGGTTTTGATGTCTTGCTTATTTCTTTATCTTGTAGTGATCTTCGCCGTTGGGCGTCGTATACTTATATATATTGTCTTGCGTGGTTGTGATCCGCTGTTTGGCGAAGAGCTAGCTCCCGCTATGCTTTTATCATTATCTTGTATATGTGGTTTTGGATCAAAATATACAAAGGAGGTGCTGCCCAAATTTTCAAAAGACGAAACATGTTTTCAAATTAGTAAATTTCACTTGCATTATTCATGTTCCTTTTCTATGCATTTAAGAAAACTTGATTTCATTATACCTTTATTTTCTTAAAAGAGTTTAGATTTCTGGGTTTCAGCTTACTTGAATTACATTACGCTTTTAGACGTTGCGTGATTTAAGTGCTGGTCACGAGCTAATATTTCGGATCGTGACATCCACTCACCAACGCTCCTGGCTAAGTAAAGCCAACCACCTGTTTTCCCTTCTTCGCAGCGCCCGAAGTCCCCTCCTGTGAACCTAAAACATAAAACAACATAACAAGTATGTATATTAGCAAACGACCAATAACACGTACAAACTACGTTTGACCGACGCGACAACTCCAAACAAACTCTCAAGTGTTCTTCTAGTGGCTAACGTGCATAGCGACACAACGAAACCAACTCAGAGCAACAGCTACACAAAGTCACGAACCGTATCAGATAACGTAACATGTGAAAACGAAACACTAGAAAACAAGCAAGTAATCCCAAATTTTGCTACACAAACAATTTGTAAAAGTTGCACATACTACATGACCACATACTACACTAGAGACCCCTACACCAAAACTCAACCCCCCAGCCCCCACTCTGGCCGCAAATTGCAGCCAGAACCATTAAATCTGCGGCTTGAACCTAAGGGAATGGGCTCGGATTTTGAGGGTATCTTCTAGGTCACCATACTAGGTCACTGTGATGGAAACTTTTCAAACAAAAATCTGGTTTGATAGCAGATCATCCAAGACCCAAAACTACACTAAAAATACAATATTTACCCGAAACGAAACTTTTCGCGTTCTAAACTGAAACTAACAAGCTACAAAACAATAAAATGACCTACTTAAAAGAAAGAGACTATTACCTATCCACAAAAGCTCAAAGATCCTTGCTTTCCAAGTTCCAAGGCATCCAAGTGGCAAAACAAGGTTTAAGATGTGATTTTTGTGAGATTTGAATAAGTTTAGTGAAGGTTTAGTGAATATTTATGAAGGGTAGGGTGAGTGTTCAGTTAAGGGAAGAGGGAGATGAGAGATAATGATAAGAGATTATATGAAAGAGAATGAGAGAGGGTGTGAAGAAAAGAGAGAGAGAGAGAGAGAGGTGAGTGTAAGAGGTGAGTGCACCATTGCAATAATTCCACATTAATGCATCCATTAATGCCCACCATGTCACCATGCCACCTCCTCTCCAAACAAAACCAAGGAAATTATTTCTCACAAAATATCAAGGGATTTAATCAAGGAAAAGGATTAGGTTAAAGCAAAGGATTAGGATTAGGGTTAAGTTGTCATGGTCACTAAAACTAGATTAACACAAACACACCCACACATTAACGTGCACACGTACGCGCAAGCCATAACAAATAATAATAAAAATATTAATTAAATGTTATAAAATATGAGGAACCCAAATTGGTAAACTTTTACCAAAAACCTGCACTAACGCTTAATTAACACTAATCGAAATTCTAAGGCGTACACAAGTTCATCCTTTAATTGTTCCTAGTCATGAGAGTATCGAGACAGAGCATCGATATTCCAGGGTTGACTAGTGTGTACGTTTCTTGACCTTGTATGGGGCATTGGATGATCCCACATCCATTGTTGTTTGACATCAAAGATTGTACACAGGTGCTCATTGGAGAATGGGTACACTGAACAGGACTCGCCGAGAACTTCTAGATGGTATTATACCTAACGTCAGATAGCAGTTCTCTAGTGACACTGGTACAGATTAGTCTGTAGACCCGAGATCGTCATAGAGTCTTGTGTGATTTCCACTGTGCTTTGATTTCCTCCCTACCACGTTCAAGAGAGCGTGTAAACAGGTGGATTTTGGGTACAGTCCGGAGTCACATGGAGGCAATGAGCGATATGAGGGGTTTCATCTCTCCCGGTATTAGGGGTTGATGTTGCGCTATGCTCGATTGGCCATAACAGGAAGTCCCTGGCCAGGGCTGATGATGAGATTTACTGGTAAGTGTTAACAGTAGTTTCTCGACCCGTTATGAGCCTCACATCGGCATGACTTATCAAGTTATTAGGGTCTGACGTTTACCACCCCCAGACTCGATATGCGACATATCAGACGAAGAAACCGGACTGTATGGTAGTGTTACTTACTGGATTCACGGGAGTTTGGACAAGCTTGCTTGTTGATCTTTTGATCGCTCAATACATGGGTAGCCGTTACGTCCATCTAGTACTGCTGACGGCTTATGGGTAACTGATATGATCATTACCTACTTCTGGCGTATTGACGAGTCTTTAGAGTCCTACACAGAGTTTTCCTGGCTCAAGCAAAATGAAGTAGGGCATATATGTGATATGTGCGGGACCGAGATTAATACGTGTATGTGATACCTGATTAGATCAAAGAAAAGTAGTAATAGTAACCGCAATCAATAACGGTGTCGCGTGTAGCGAGCGTTAGTGAGTACGTGTCGTCATCTGGGATTCGTGGAACTCGTAAATTCTTGCTTTAGTTGAGTCGAAAGAGCTAGTAAAGAAAATCAACAATTTGTTTTAAGATTTGGTTGAAGTAATCATTTCAAGAAGTTTAGGAAATAGTTTTCAAGAAAAAGAATTCAAGATAATGCTCAAGATTTAGTTATCAAGAAAATTGAAGAAGGCTTGTAGGATTCGAACGGAATTTGTAGCCATGGATGATGATTCAAGATGATTCATCTTATCTATTAGTAGAATTACTACTAGATCAATACCTATTAATGAGAATTAGGGATCCTTCGAAGAAACTAGATTTTCTCCTTCATTGCCTCTTTGTCCTTTCATTAATTGTCATTCATATCTAGCTTTTAATAAGAAGGATCATCAATCCAATCCCCAAATTGTGATGAAATTCTCAATAAATTGATCTCACTCACAACTTGGACATTAATGATTCTTTTTACTAAACTTTATAATCTCCATAAGACTTAAAATGAATAAAGAATTCTCTCACCATAAGATCTACCAAATTCTTTCGAATCCTTAACAAGCAGAGATTTACTCATACATTATGAAAATAGAAGAATCAACAAATAGAGATTTCATAATGCGAAAATTTAAAGAAAGCAAGATTAAATGTAATGATCACCTTTATTATTCAACTTCGAATTACAACTTCTTCAATCCGAGATTACAAAAAAATTCGCTCTCGATCACTCCCTTGAAGAGGTAATTTCTCTGTCAATCTGCGCTTTGCTCGATCACCGTGAGTCTTGGATCTATCGAGGATCACGCGCTCGTTGATGACGATCGGCTTCGCGTAAAGGATCTTGAATGGTCTCGCTCGATGAATTTCTCATGATTCTTGATCTAGGATCTTGATTTGGAATTGGATCTTGGTTTGGTTTGGATCAACAACTAATCAACCCCTCAACCACTCAACAACCGTTTTAATGTAGGCTTAGGTCCCTTTTTATAGCCCCTCATCAAGCTTCCCCAACAAGCTAGGTTATTACAAAGAAACTTCTAGAACAAGCTAGGTTGTTACAAAAAAACTTTCCTAACAAGTTGGGTTATCACAAAGAAGCTTCTGGAACAAGCTAGGTTGTTATAAAGAAGCTTCTAGAACAAGCTAGGTTGTTACAAAGTGTCACGACCCGAAATTGGCACGTGACGGCTCTAATGCTACGCAACGTCTGCAGGCGTAACGCAGTAAAAGAAAGCCAAAACCCAGAAATCTAAACCATTAAAAAGACAAGAAAAGATAATAGAAGTTTTGAAATATTTGAAATCACAATCCAAATTCTTTAAAAGCCCAACTTTCTTTCTTTAAAATATTGGCAGCACCTCCTTTGTAAAAACTAACCCCAAAAATGGGTACAACAAAAATATAGATAAAGCATCCCCAAACGGGAGCAAATACACGCCCAAAAGCGGAAAATAACCACCACCACAAATATACGACGCCGAAGCGAAGAAATAAAAAACAAAAGAAAGGAAACTGTATAAAAGACAACAAGTCATAAATAATATACAATATCGTCATCACCAAGTCTCTAAGTCAAAAAAATAACAGTAGATGGAGAGTACAAGGATACAACAAATACACAATACAATACGAATACCCACAAACCCACCTAAGCAAAACAGCACACTGTGAGCCGATGCGGTATCCGTAGCAAAAGATGATAGATAGATGAATAGCCTGCCTCGACTACTCTGGGGAACACCCTGCAAAACAACTGTGGCACAACGGGGGTGAGTTTCTAACTCGTGAATAGTAAATAACATATGCAGGTAATCGCAAGTATGCACGTACAACGCGAATCTAACATAAACAATTACTAGCAAACAAAGGTCATATGAATACAATAATCATGAAAAGTACACTAGCAGGTACAATAATACATGAAGCAATAATATGAAAATCTGTATGCAACAATCATACGATAATGATATGAAACGTATATATGCAACAATCATGAAAGGTACACTAATAGGTACTACAATACATGAAACAGTGCATAAACAATAAATGTGGAGTATGGAGTGAAATATGTCATTTCCACGGAATCCTGACATCATGGTAAGATCACAATCCGTCAAGACAATCCAAATTCCAATTCCTCAAATCAGCCCCCAAATTGGCTCTCATATCATATAAGTCTCACAAATCCTGAATGTACAATATCGAATAAATCTCATATATCCTGACTGTACAAATCATCAATCTCATATGTATCCTGTATCCAAAATCAAATGAATCACCTATATCCCAAATCAAATTATCAAGTAAAAATCTAACATCCTAAATATATTTGCATGAATAAATATGATGATGTATATAATTTAATGTCAATACACATATATTAGCGTCCCATTCAACTAATATTGGTGTAAGGGCATATATAACAGCGGCCTAAACCCCTGTTATATATACAAAGGAGTAAAAAGAAATATCATGAAACCGGTATATCAAGCATCGACACAGAAATGCAGGTCTATCAGGTGCTCTCACCACGACTGGCATCCTGATAGGTACGTATCATACGCTATCCCGAAAGCTCGAGTGCCTAGCTCTGACCCTCGCCTCTCGACGTATCTATACGTACATGACTCCCGTTGGTATCCACATGATAACCGCTGAGTCATTGGTAATGTCACCGGTAGGTACTTGCCCACCTTTCAGGCTCAATCGGCAAGGTCCATCGATCATCTTGCCGAGGGGAACCATACCGGGCCCCACCATGTACCCTCATACGGCACCAACTCCTCGTATGGAGTATATAATCAGCACTGATAAATCTCATGGTGGATGCTGAAATATCATATCAAGGGAAACCGGGTTTTTCAAATAATGCATAATTTCATGAACTCCCACGGTCCCCAAATCCAGAAAACATCATAAAAAATTCATATCACAATGCGAAAATCCATGAATATAATATATGCAACATAAAGCTGAAATGTAAGCATATAAAGGAAAAGCCGCTAATTAACTGCAACAAGTTAATATAAATATCGTGCGATTCCTAATTTCTCCAATTCTAAATAACATCAAATAAAGGTAAACATGTAGCTATGATCAGATATAAGTGTAAACAATAAGGTATATCAAGATATATGTATCTACCTATAAGTAATGATGTAGTATACCCCCCTGGGTATAAGTGAAATATGTGTGCAAGGTATACCTGTAGCTATGTCATAAAGTTTGTATGTACCTATCCCTAATGGTACAATACTCTACAAGTGTACGGTATCTAGCATATAAGTATATGAAGGCATATGTGTAAGCATGTGAGTATACAGGTATGTTATATGTCATATGCGATAAGAAATATGAATCAAATGTCTCAATGTCCCTAACCAAGCAATATCATATCTATAAGTGGTTTGTGTGTGACGTGGCAATTATTGACGGTGTGTGTAGCATACAATCAGTGCTCGTGTAACATGAATCGTCAATAATATGTACAGTGTCCTAAGGCTACTAATCTAAGCACAACAACATCTAAATAATAGGGTAAGTGCACAATTCTAAATATGACATAGAATATGCGACAAGTATTAATATCACTAGCCCAGACGCATAACGCCATGCGGGTGATTCCCCTGTAGATGTTAAATCTACTCATCAACGCTCCAAGCTAGGTGAATCCTACCATCTGTTTTCCTTTTGTAGCAGCATCCGTAGTACCCGCCTGCGAACCTGCAACATTAACAATAACACAAGTATATATCAATAATAACCTAAAATACTCACTATCTACATGGACCAACACGACGCACCTACGTACTCTAAAGGGTTCGTATTGTAGCTAACGCGTATAGCGACACTATGAAACCAACTCAGCGCAACAGCAACACGGAACACGCATCGTATCGGATAATGTATCGCACGAAACGAAACACTAGAAACACACAAGTGGTCCCAGATTTTTCTTTGCTAACAATTAGTAAAAATTGCAAATACCATGAGACTACAATTAACCCCAGAGACCCCTACCCAAAAACCCAAACCCCAACTCCCCAGTCTGGCCGCAAATTGCTGCCAGATCCAATAAATCTGCGGCCTGACAATGGTGGAATTGGCTCGTATTTTGAGGGTAGGTTTTAGGTCACTACACTAGGTTATTGTCAAGTCAATTTTTGCAACAAATACTTAGTTTAACAGCAGATCATCCGAAACCTCAAATTGACACTAAAAATACGATATTTACCCGAAACGATACGATACGCGATAAAAACAGCAAGTTTAAAGCTAAGCTACACAAAACTAACTTAAAGAACAGAAAAGAAACATTATCTAATCAAAAGAACACAAAGATCCTAGCTTTGTACACTCCAAGGCATCCAAGAGGCAAGTGATGGAAAAAGATGTGATTTTGTGAAGATTTTGAGGTTTTGTGATGGATTTGTGTTGGAAATGGGAGAGTGTTCAGTTTATGAGAGAGGAATAGAGGAAAAGGAAAGAGATAGAGAAATGAGAGAGAGGGAATGATAAACAGAGAGAGAGAGAGAGGTGAGTGTAGGGTGAGGTGAGGGTGAGTGTATCATATGCATTAATTCCTCCATTAATGCATTCATACACACCTTGCCACCTCCTCACTCATCCAAACCCCTTCTCACAAAAGATCTAGGAATTAGGGTTAAGCAAAGAGATTAGATTAAGGGTCAAGGTTGCTAAAATCAAAATTAGCACAAACAAAACTCACATTTACGTGCACACGTGCGTGCATGCTTATAACAAATAATAATAATTTATTAATTAAATATTATAAAATGTGAGAAACCCGAATTGGTAAACCTTTTTACAGTAAACCCGCATTAACGTCTAAACGAACACTAACCGAAATCTAAGGCGTTACAATCTCCCCCCTTATAAAAATTCGTCCCCGAATTTAAAATTCTCACTAAGCGTATCTTCAAAGAGAAGATTACAAACTCTCAAATCTCGCTCGCAGCCTCCCAAGTGATCACCTCACTATACAGCTACGTCCAAGAAGAACCCTTCACAGATGGCGAGACCCTTGACCGAAGCTTCTCCACCTGCCGAGCCATTAACACACTTGGCTGCTGGTGCACGAAAGATTGCGTCCAAGCTAAATAGTCTGGTGTTGAATCATGTGAGAAAGTCATGAAGGTAATTGCAAAGTATCAACACAAAGAAAATGGGGTGAATAGTCAATAATCTGGGCGGAAGTGCCAAATTAGAGGCAACGAAACTAACTCGCTTATAGGATCTCAAAAGGACCTACAATTCTGGGATAAGCTTCCCAAAACTCAACACGTCATTTATCAGAAAAATCCGTAGGAATACATGATCTCCCACTGTGAACTCAAGTCTGCGACCAACACGGTCGACATAAGACCTCTGTCCGCAATGGACTATTCTCATCCTGACCTAAAACAACTGGATCTTCTCCGAAGTTTTTAGACTAGCTGGGGTCCAAAAATCCTACGTACGAAGAGTCAGAAAAACAGACTAGTGATCGACACGACCTAACCCCTAAACCTAAAGGTTGCCAATTGGAGTGACTCCTGATAATGACTATCGAAGGAGAATCCTAACAATGGCGAGTGACAATCCCCAACTGCCGACACAATTAATACGAACGCACAAACTTAACAAAGAACAACTGATCAAACTGAGTATAACCGGACGACAAGCATCCAAATAGAGTCACACCCTGACTAAACCTGGGTAGACACCATAACGAATTTCGTGGAAATCTGCTCCCACTCCCACTTCGGAACGGTTAAAGGTTGCAACTCTCCAGCCGGTCTCAGATGCTCAACCAAAGCACACCACAAGACAGACACCTTGAAACGTAACCAAACTTCTCCTTACATCCTTGCCCACCCATAACTATCTCACAAGTCACGTCTAATGTTGGTGGAACTTGAATGAAAACAAAGAGTTGACTGATGTGCCTGTTCTGGGATTTCACGTCTCTACCCAATAATATCAGGTATACAAACACGTCCCTAAATGTAGCACATCCTTGTCACAAATCAAAGACTCCGAATCATTACCCAGCCGAGTATGCTCAACGATCTCTGACGAACGAGCATCGGCGGGCTGTGCCTCGCGAAAGCGATTAAGAAAAGTGGTCGGGCGCGGACATGAGCAAGCTGTCCCCTCAGTAGAGACGAACTTAAGCTGTACTCAACGATCACACAAGAACGGTAAATCTGCAGAAGACTATCTCAACAATCAAAATCCGCTGCCAGAAGATGTACATTAAGTTCTGGTGGTCCGTCAATATCTGACACGACTCTCTAGCAAGTAGTGTCTCCAAATCTCCAACGCAAGACCACCGCGGCCATCTCCAGATCATGAGTGGGATATCCTTCTCGTACTTCCTCCAAATGTAGGGAAGCAAAAGTGATAACTCTATAGTGTCACCTCAGTACACACTCGAGCCCCACTTGTGAAACAACACAATTAAACAACAAAGTTGCCCGAACCAGAAAGCAAGGAAAGAACTGATGCAGTTGTTAACCGAATCTCCAACTGCTGAAAAACTCCACACACATGCCTCAGTCCACAGAAAAGAAACCTCCTTTCCGGTCAATTCAGTCAACGGTGCAATACTACACTAGCAATCCTGCACGAAACGGCGGTAAAAATTTGCTAAGCCCAAATCAACGGACCTCCGTCCGTACACAAGTCTGGGCCAAAGCTGTACGGTTTCGATCTCCCTCGGAACCATACGACAACCGTCTCCCGTAACTACAAGACCGGGAAGTTAACACAAGAAGGCCTGAAGGAACACTCCAAGAATCTAGCAAACAGCTGGGGCTCTCCCAATGTGTGCAAAGCAAATCCTCAAGTGCTACCCATGTCCCTCAAGACACATTAAATAGACCAGAATGTCGTAAGTAATACAACAATAACTGGTCGAGGAACGGCCTGAAAAAATCCGGTTTATCAAATCTACGAATGCTGCTGGGGCATTGGCGAATCCAATGACACACCAACACACACAAAGCCCATAGCACGCACAAAGCAGTCTTCGGAATGTCATCACTCTGAACCCGCAACAATGATAACCCGATCCCGAACAAACTTAGAAAATGTCTCGTACTCTGGAGCAGATCGAAGAAATCGTCAATGCGAGGTAAAGGATACCTGTCCGTACCGTAAGCCGGTTCAATTGACGATCCATCAATACACAATCTCAATCTGTCATCTTTCTCCTTGACGAACAGAAATAGGAGCTCCCTAATGCGAAACACTCAGACGCACAAGCCCCCCAACAAACAACTCTGCAGCTGATCCTTAAGCTCCCTAAGCTCCGCCGGCTCATCTGGAACAACGTCGGTTAACTCTCGCACGAAAGGAACTCGGTACAACAAACCCGTTGTGGCTCCGGTATTATGAATGAATGCCAAGACTCCACGACATCCACTTCTCAAAAGCCGACTAGCTAAAAAGGCTGAATTCGAGCTGTGAGAGGCGGCACAACTATCCACCTGCACAATAAGAACTAACTCGCCGGGGAAAACAAAACCAGACTGTTTCATCACGGCAGTCCACAGACGCCTATCACGTAGATAACCAATCCGTGCCCAGGAGAACGTCAAATCCAACATCTCTAGAAGGATCAAGTGACGGATAAATCTCCTAACCGATTGGCACACGACTAAAATACGTGTTGCGCAACAAAAGAATCGCTGACAGAAATTAACAAACGGCTGATCTATCTAACACGACTCTCCTCGTCCCAAACTACGGCACAAGTGTGAAAAACAAGCAAATACATCAAAAGAACATACGAATTAAGGATACCTGAAAACTCTGCATTGGACACCCGCGCGTCCCGATGAGTAGAAGCAAACTCTCGTGTCTGCCCCCTACCCGGAATTGGCTGAACTCCTCTTCTGCTAGACTGACCCCTCTGAGCGAACCTTCCGCGTCCACGACCTCTTTGAACACGAGTCTGATGCGGTGCTAAGGAACAATTCCTGATGAGGTGATGAAGGCTCCCACACCAGAAACATCCACGCGACGACTGCTGACCCTCCTGGGGATGAGAGCTGAACGACTGTCCACGTCCTAAGCCTCTGCCACTCCCGCGACGGTTACGAAATCTGTCTCGACGACTAGGCCTCTGTCTCTGGGCTGGTACATCGGTACGAGTCCTCCACTAATCTGGAACTCTCCGAGTCTCGGGAAGACGTGTCTCGTAAACTGGGGCTACATCCACTGGTGCTATGTAGGTGACGGACTGCTGCATGCTGATCGCAAGGAACAACTGGTTAACAGGGGTGACAACCTCCTGTCGCTGCGCTCGAACAACCTCTACCAATGAGCTCATCATCTGGCGCATGTCCTGTATCTCTGCCACAAGCCTAGCGAGCTGATCTGTCGAAGGTGAATCCGTCTGCACCTGTACAACGAGCGTGCCATCCTGGTCGGTCCTCGTCTCACCCGAGTCAATCCTGATCTCGGCCCTCGCTGCATCACTCTGAGCTCCCATAGTCATCGGCGGCAAGGCTACAAATGGAAAAGGATTCAATAAGAATATGGAAATCGAATCACAAGATATGAATCATCAAAGAAAGAATTTCATGCAATGTACTTAGGTCACTTTAGGCGAAGTACCGTATCGTGAGTATACTGCAGACATACACACACTACGTTACTCTACTTAAGCTACCTACTCCATCATACCAAGGTCATCCTACACTCCGAAAGGTAAAACCTAGCGCTCTGATACCAACTTTGTCATGACCCGAAATTGGCACGTGACGGCCCTAATACTACGCAACGTCTACAGCCGTAACGCAGTAAAAGAAAGCCAAAACCCAGAAATCTAAACCATTAAAAAGACAAGAAAAGATAATAGAAGTTTTGAAACATTTGAAATCACAACCCAAATTCTTTAAAAGCCCAACTTTCTTTTTTTAAAATTTTGGCAGCACCACCTTTGTAAAAATTAGCCCCAAAAATGGGTACAACAAAAATATAGATAAAGCATCCCCAAACGAGAGCAAATACACGCCCAAAGGCGGAAAACAACCACCACCACAAATATACGACGCCGTAGCGAAGAAATAAAACACAAAAGAAAAGAAACTGTATAAAAGACAACAAGTCACAAATAATATACAATATCGTCCTCACCAAGTCTATAAGTCAAAAAAATAACAGCAGATGGAGAGTACAAGGATACAACAAATACACAATACAATACGAATACCCACAAACCCACCTAAGCAAAACAGCACACTGTGAGCCGATGCGGTATTGATTTTGTCTCAAAAACTATTTCTAAACCGCAATCAAGAACGGCGTCGCTTTGCAGCTAGCCGGTGAGTACGGGTCGGTCCACAGGGATTTTGTGAATCTCCTAGTCGCGCTAACGAGTTAATTCCGAAGGGTGTTCGGATTGATTATTAAATCTAAAATCCTAAATTATTCTACCTAGGGCAATTAATTGAAAGTTATAACTAGGGCAGATAAATAAAATCTATATTAGGGCAAGAAAATAAATTTAATCTAGGGCATGAATTGAAATTATCTAGGACAAGAAAATAAATAAATCTACTTACTTTACAGATGGATCTCTCCAAACATTTACGCAGGGTTGTCAGATCTGAATAGATGCATTGAAGAGAGGCACCGATGCTCTCCATAAAGAATTCTGGAATTTATTATTAAAAGGAGGCATAAAGAATTACAAGCTTTAGAGTTCTATTTATAGGAAATAGAAACCTTAGGGTTACATTTAACCCGCATGTCTACATTTACACAAATACGCCTAGGTAGACCCATTCAGCGCCACATAAGACTTGGTAAAATTTTCTGCCATCAAATCCTCAGACCCACCGCGGAACCGCGGCCCCAGCCAGGGTTTGGCCGCAGTTCCGCGGCCAAACTAGAGAGTTGGGCTCTGGGCTTTTGGGTCTTGCTTTCTGGATCTTTGGTCTTCTGAATTCTGTGGTTCTTTTCTGAATTTGGCTTCTGATTCTTTCCCAGATTTTCCAGTGAACATTGTTATGGATTTTAACCGTTTCTTCGAGACAAAAACTTGGACCTTGTGTTGCCTTGTAGTTTGTGAACTGATCTTCATGTAAGCTTGATCAAGATCCTTCTATTTGTTGGTTGCAGTTCCACTTTTGCATCGTTTTTCTCTTTTTCACTGTTTTCTGTCCAAAAGCCTGTAACCTGTAACATGTAGCAGACATGCATCAAAAGCACCTGTTTATTTATAAAAAGAATAAGAATGGGGAATATAATAATGCAATATTATGGTGTGAACAAATACCCCCAAACTTATCTTTTGCTCGTCCTCGAGCAAACTTATTTTTATTCACTAAAATCCTAACCACACTTTCACAGGGAAACGCGATTGCACTGAGCACGTGCAACAAGCCGTTAAACCTCTAGGTGTCCCTAGTAGGAGGAGTGTTGTCTCCTGAGGGTTTTCAGCGGATTACACCCACAAAATCCTATCAACTCGGCCCATTAACTTTAGTTCTCCAATTAGGTTTTCTAACAAGGAATTCTATTATCTTCTACTTGTAAATTATCCACCCATATTCTTCACGCTTCCTCATTATTTAATTTAAGATTATATATATCCTGTAGACTTACTTAGCTTTCGGTATCTCTTAAGTTTTCCTTCTAAGGTTCCATCTCCACCTAGGAATTTCTATCAACTCTATTAAAGATACAAGTTCTATTCTTCATTCCTCTCTCTTATCTAAATTCCAATCACATACCCCTACGTGTGTGTATAGATCACCTCTACACTTGGAAATTCAAATCAAGCAATCATGCCCTTGTCCGTTGTCCAAAGTACTTATCAGTAGGTGAATTTTTAATTGAATTTTTCTTACACATCTTTCATGCGACCGTTAATACTTCTTGAGGTACCAACGACCGATTACAAAATGTGTTTGCACATTTAAGCGTAATTCCTAGTCTTGCAATACCCAAGGTTTTTAGCAGTGACTCACAAACCAGTTGGTCTAAGGCACTAGGTGATGAAGCACCCTCGCTAAATATTTTTCTATTTTTGCAGCCTTAAGTAATCACAAAAACCAGTGTCCATTTTTTTTTATTCTTTATTCACACTTTTTTTTCCTTTTATTTTCTTCGTACTAAGGACTTAAGATAAGAGCATTTCAAGGTCTCTTCTACTATTCCAAGTTTCAAGGTGTGTGATTGTGCAAATTGTAGGGTATACATTTTCAGAATCTAGACTTAAGTTAGGAACTATTTTTCAAACTTATACTCTAATAAGAACATCAATACTTTTCCTTCGTTTCGACTTAGCCCAAGAAGTGAACTCAAAATTTGCCTATTTCTAAATAAACTACAAAAACATATACTTTCTACCGCTAAACTTTAAGGAATGTTATTTTTAGGATTTTTAATTCACTAAGTCTAAGATCTAGTTGTTCCTAGCAATTAACTTATTTGTCAAACTTAAATCAATTAGACCAAATTGAATACATTGATTCTTTTAATTTTTGAAATTTTTCAATTTTTATGGGTTTTCAAATAAATATGCAAATGCAAAAATATGTATAAATGAATGCGAAGGAAGAAGACGTACCGAGCATACCCCCAAACCTGAACTTGACAGTACCCTCACTATCATGCTAAACCAAGAGGGTTAAAATGCCGATACTCCCCTGTTTATTTATTTACAATTTTTATTTTATTTCTAATGTTTTGAATTTTTTTTAATATTTTTTATAGAAAAAGAAAACAAAAAATATATATATACATATATACAAAGGTTCCCCCCAAACTTAAGCTTGGCCTTACACAATCCAAAGGTTAACACCAACCATTCAAAAATCTTATCGTGGTAATGGGCTAGTTGGTGAAAGAATGGAGTAGAAAGAAAAGAGATGAGAAACACGCGAGACCGTGTGGGAAGAAGAGAATATGGTCTCGGTTGAGGAGAAGACTGGCGGAAAGGAGAAAGAAGGGACGCGCGATCTTGAGGGTGTAAATCGAGTGAATAAATTAGCGCAATTTGTGATGACCGATGTATTAAAAGCGATTGCACTAACCTATCAACTCGTCGAGAAATGGGATCAAATCCCTCAAGATTCACAAGAAAACATGGGTACGCCGAACTTGGTATAGGAGATGAAGGCGTAACGGTCACTTGCACGGTCGGAACAATAGGAAGGAGGGAGGGTGATATAACAGTCAAAGGTTCAGGAGGATGAATTGGAAAATCAGACACATCAAACAAAAATGATTCAACCTCAATATTATCCTCAAGACTCTCCTCAATACTATCCTCAATATTTAACTCATCCATGCCGTTATCATCAAAATCTAGACGCATATGAGATTCGGGAGAAACATTTAATAACTCAGGATGATGATTTGAACATAAAATTTCAAGCAAATCGACAGGTTCATCATCCGAAATATTCCCGGCGTCTATATCCTCAATCAAGTGAAAATCAATTTCTTTAGACACCTCCTCAAAAGCATGGATGTTTATCAATGTAGGTTCTAGAGTGGATGTGTAAAGGTTAAACAGATTAGGTGCGGTTTCACTCGAAAGGGGTTCTTCACAATTTGGCAAATCAAGCACTACAAAATCACACAACTCATTTTTATTTTCAACAAGTGAACTATTTAGGGCAATCAATGGAAAACAAAAGTTGTGGGCTTCAATTGGATATGGGTAGGTTTGATTTGGAAATCCTCTCTCATTCTCACACTGTCCAACCGCCTCTTCATACATTGAAAAATTTAGAGCTAGCGGGAAACTAACTACAGGTTCACTCGGTTACATAAGGGTGGCCATGGACGCTTCTACATTCCTCACCATTTTGTTTGTTGCAGCAATATAAGCCTCCAACGACTCTTCCAAACTAGACTTAGGTGGTGAAGGGGTTTCAGTAAAAGATTCAAAATTGGTTGGATATGTGAAACTCCCTAATGGCTGTGTCGAAACAGTGTCTAGTGAAGGTGGGAAGGTCGGGTATGACTGGTAGGAAGTGGGTGGTAAGACAGGGGTAGGATCAACATATGGATAAGAAGGTGAATAATCGTGCGGATCCCTAAAACTAGATGAGTGGAGAGGGGTGAAAGATCGACTGCGAGATTGAGCAATATGCTCAGCAATGGACATCGGCCTAGGAGTGACAGAAGGACTTGAAGAAGTGGTATCAACATATGTAGGTTGTAAAGGTTGACTCGGTTGACACAAAGTGGGTTGAAAAGTCAAACTATTTCTCCTAGACGCCTCTATTTGATCTTTCAACGAAATTTTTGGCAAGGAGGGATCGTTTTTAAATTGACCGAACAAATTGACGTACGACGCAAAATTAGGTTCGGGATACCAAAGTTCGGCTAATGATTTATTGTGTGGGGTACCCATGTTAGAAGAAGAAAGGTGACAAGAAGGAAGGTTGGGTCGTGCTAGGATTTATTTGGGGCTAAAAAAATTTTGCAAGTTCTATAAAATATTTGTCCTTTTTATTTTCATTTTTCATTGATTTTTTCTTTCTCTTTATTTGGAAAAATTTTGTTGCAAAAAGATTTTAGAGAAAAGATATGCAACAGCAAAATATTTTATAGAAAAGATATGCAACAGCAAAATATTACTTACAATCTATTTTATTTCAAGTGGGGCCCAAAAATCCTGCACAAGACTGTTATATGGGAGGGAATATATTTTTAAAGTGCACAGAATCTTGCAGGAAATTTAACAAAAGATATATCGAAACATTCAGAGGAGAGATCAGAAGACTTACAGAGGTTTTTTTTTTTTTAACCGTAGAGGAAGTTTGGGGATCTGATCCTCTGGTATGACCGTGGAACCGCCGCGTATGGCAGCCTCAGATCCGTCTCGATTGTATATCCTGCAAGATTCAAACAACAAAGTACCCTTTCCAAAAATAACAATAATATATTTTTATATTTTTTATGATTTTTCAGATTTTTATGATTTTTTAATTTTGATTAACCCGAAATTGCAAAAAGGAAATAACACGCCATCCCCGGCAACGGCGCCATTTGGTTCTTGTGTCAAAAACTATTTCTAAACCGCAATCAAGAACGGCGTCGCTTTGCAGCTAGCCGGTGAGTACGGGTCGGTCCACAGGGATTTTGTGAATCTCCTAGTCGCGCTAACGAGTTAATTCCAAAGGGTGTTCGGATTGATTATTAAATCTAAAATCCTAAATTATTCTACCTAGGGCAATTAATTGAAAGTTATAACTAGGGCAGATAAATAAAATCTATATTAGGGCATGAATTGAAATTATCTAGGACAAGAAAATAAATAAATCTACTTACTTTACAGATGGATCTCTCCAAATATTTACGTAGGGTTGTCAGATCTGAATAGATGCATTGAAGAGGGGCACCGATGCTCTCCATAAAGAATTCTGGAATTTATTATTAAAAGGAGGCATAAAGAATTACAAGCTTTAGAGTTCTATTTATAGGAAATAGAAACCCTAGGGTTACATTTGACCCGCATGTCTACATTTACACAAATACCCCTAGGTAGACCCATTAAGCGCCACACAAGACTTGGTAAAATTTTCTGCCATCAAATCCTCAGACCCACCGCGGAACCGCGGCCCCAGCCAGGGTTTGGCCACGGTTCCGCGGCCAAACTAGAGAGTTGGGCTCTGGGCTTTTGGGTCTTGCTTTCTGGATCTTTGGTCTTCTGAATTCTGTGGTTCTTTTCTGAATTTGGCTTCTGATTCTTTCCCAGATTTTCCAGTGAACATTGTTGTGGATTTTAACCGTTTCTTCGAGACGAAAACTTAGACCTTGTGTTGCCTTGTAGTTTGTGAACTGATCTTCATGTAGGCTTGATCAAGATCCTTCTATTTGTTGGTTGCAGTTCCACTTTTGCATCGTCTTTTCTCTTTTTCACTGTTTTCGGTCCAAAAGCCTGTAACCTGTAACATGTAGCAGACATGCATCAAAAGCACATGTTTATTTATAAAAAGAATAAGAATGGGGAATATAATAATGCAATATTATGGTGTGAACAGGTATCCGTAGCAAAAGATGATAGATAGATGAATAGCCTGCCTCGACTACTCTGGGGAACACCCTGCAAAACAACTGCGGCACAACGGGGGTGAGTTGCCAACTCGTGAATAGTAAATAACATATGCAGGTAATCGCAAGTATGCACGTACAGCGCGAATCTAACATAAGCAATTATTAGCAAACAAAGGTCATATGAATGCAATAATCATGAAAAGTACACTAGCAGGTACAATAATATATGAAGCAATAATATGAAAATCTGTATGCAACAATCATACGATAATGATATGAAACGTATATATGCAATAATCATGAAAGGTACACTAACTGGTACTACAATACATGAAACCGTGCATAAACAATAAATGTGGAGTATGGAATGAAATATGTCATTTCCACGGAATCCTGACATCGTAGTAGGATCACAATCCATCAAGACAATCCAAATTCCAATTCCTCAAATCAGCCCCCAAATTGGCTCTCATATCATATAAGTCTCACAAATCCTGAATGTACAATATCGAATAAATCTCATATATCCTGACTGTACAAATCATCAATCTCATATGTATCCTGTATCCAAAATTAAATGAATCACCTATATCCCAAATCAAATTATCAAGTAAAAATCTAACATCCTAAATATATTTGCATGAGTAAATATGATGATGTATATAATTTAATGTCAATACACATATATTAGCGTCCCATTCCACTAATATTGGTGTAAGGGCATATATAACAGCGGCCTAAACCCCTGTTATATATACAAAGGAGTAAAAAGAAATATCATGAAACCAATATATCAAGCATCGACACAGAAATGCAGGTCTATCAGGTGCTGTCACCACGACTGGCACCCTGATAGGTACGTATCATACGCTATCCCGAAAGCTCGAGTGCCTAGCTCTGACCCTCGCCTCTCGACGTATCTATACGTACATGACTCCCGTCGGTATCCACATGATAACCGCTGAGTCTTTGGTAATGTCACCGGTAGGTACTTGCCCGCCTTTCAGGCTCAATCGGCAAGGTCCATCGATCATCTTGCCGAGGGGAACCGTACCGGGCCCCACCATGTACCCTCATACGGCACCCACTCCTCGTATGGAGTATATAATCAGCACCGATAAATCTCTTGGTGGATGCTGGAATATCATATCAAAGGAAACCGGGTTTTTCAAATAATGCATAATTTCGTGAACTCCCACGGTCCCCAAATCCAGAAAACATCATGAAAAATCCATATCACAATGCGAAAATCCATGAATATAATATATGCAACATAAAACTGAAATGTAAGCATATAAAGGAAAAGCCGCTAATTAACTGCAACAAGTTAATATAAACATTGTGCGATTCCTAATTTCTCCAATTCTAAATAACATCAAATAAAGGTAAACATATAGCTATGACCAGATATATGTGTAAACAATAAGGTATAGCAAGATATATGTATCTACCTATAAGTAATGATGTAGTATACCCCCTGGGTATAAGTGAAATATGTGTGCAAGGTATACCTGTAGCTATGTCATAAAGTATGTATGTACCTATCCCTAATGGTACAATACTCTACAAGTGTACGGTATCTAGCATATAAGTATATGAAGGCATATGTGTAAGCATGTGAGTATACAGGTATGTTATATGTCATATACGATAAGAAATATGAATCAAATGTCTCAATGTCCCTAACCAAGCAATATCATATCTATAAGTGGTTTGTGTATGACGTGGCAATTATTGACGGTGTGTGTAGCATACAATCAGTGCTCGTGCAACATGAATCGTCAATAATATGTGCAGTGTCCTGAAGCTACTAATCCAAGCACAACAACATCTAAATAATAGGGTAAGCGCGCAATTCTAAATATGACATAGAATATGCGACAAGTATTACTATCACTAGCCCAGACGCATAACGCCATGCGGGCGATTTCCCTGTAGATGTTAAATCTACTCACCAACGCTCCAAGCTAGGTGAATCCTACCACCTGTTTTCCTTTTGTAGCAGCATCCGTAGTACCCGCCTGCGAACCTGCAACATTAATAATAACACAAGTATATATCAATAATAACCTAAAATACTCACAATCTATATGGACCAACACGACACACCTACGTACTCTAAAGGGTTCGTATTGTAGCTAGCGCGTATAGCGACACTACGAAACCAACTCAGCGCAACAGCAATACGGAACACGCATCGTATCGGATAACGTATCGCACGAAACGAAACACTAGAAACACATAAGTGGTCCCAGATTTTTCTGTGCTAACAATTAGTAAAAATTGCAAGTACCATGAGACTACAATTAACCCCAGAGACCCCTACCCAAAAACCCAAACCCCAACTCCCCAGTCTGGCCGCAAATTGCGGCCAGATCCAATAAATCTGCGGCCTGACAATGGTGGAATTGGCACGTATTTTGAGGGTAGGTTCTAGGTCACTACACTAGGTTACTGTCAAGTCAATTTTTGCAATAAATACTTAGTTTAACAGCAGATCATCCGAGACCTCAAATTGACACTAAAAATACGATATTTACCCGAAATGATACGATACACGATAAAAACAGCAAGTTTAAAGCTAAGCTACACAAAACTAACTTAAAGAACAGAAAAGAAACATTTCCTAATCAAAAGAACATAAAGATCCTAGCTTTGTACACTCCAAGGCATCCAAGAGGCAAGTGATGGAAAAAGATGTGATTTTGTGAAGATTTTGAGGTTTTGTGATGGATTTGTGTTGGAAATGGGAGAGTGTTCAGTTTATGAGAGAGGAAGAGAGGAAAAGAAAAGAGATAGAGAAATGAGAGAGAGAGAGAGGGAATGATAAAGAGAGAGAGAGGTGAGTGTTGGGTGAGGTGAGGGTGAGTGTATCATATGTATTAATTCCTCCATTAATGCATTCATACACACCTTGCCACCTCCTCACTCATCCAAACAAATATCTTCCCTTCTCACAAAAGATCTAGGAATTAGGGTTAAGCAAAGAGATTAGATTAAGGGTCAAGGTTGCTAAGATCAAAATTAGCACAAACAAAACTCACATTTACGTGCACACGTGCGTGCATGCTTATAACAAATAATAATAATTTATTAATTAAATGTTATAAAATGAGAGGAACCCAAATTGGTAAACCTTTTTACAGTAAATCAGCATTAACGTCTAAACGAACACTAACCGAAATCTAAGGCGTTACACAGAAACTTCTAAAACAAGGTATGTTGTTACAAAGAAGCTTTCCTAATAAACTAGGTTGTTACAAAGAACCTTCTAGAACAAGCTAGGTTGTTATAAAGAAGATTCTAGAACAAGCTAGGTTGTTACAAAGAAACTTCCTCAACAAGCTAGATTGTTACAAAGAAGTTTTTAGAACAGGCTAGGTTGTTACAAAGAAGCGTCATCAACAAACTAGGTTGTTGCAAAGAAGCTTCTAGAACAAGCTATGTTGTTACAAAGAAGCGTCCTCAACAAGTTAGGTTGTTACAAAGAAGCTTTCCTAACAAGTTAGGTTGTTACAAAGAAACTTCTAGAACAAGCTAGGTTGTTATAAAGAAGCTTTCCTAAAAAGCTAGGTTGTTACAAAGAAGTTTCTAGAATAAGCTAGATTGTTACAAAGAAGCTTCCAGAGAACTCCTGAACCCCAAGTCCCTGAATCGGCCGTGGATCCGCGGCAATTTGGCCTGACTCGGCCGCGGTTCCGTGGCCGATTGGTGAGCTCGTTACTTCAAACTTCTATGGTATTATTCTGTTGATCTCTGGGTCTTTATGTGATATCTGGAATCTTCTTATATCTTCTGAATTTCTGCTAGTATTTAATTCTTCGACTTTCTTGTATTTTATCGGCAGATTCCTGATTCCCGATATCTGACCTGAGCTAATCTTGCACAAGATCTTAATGAAGAATGTGAGATACAAAATATTATGCATAAAAATATTAAACATAAAATTTCCTTCATAATATTGATTATAATGTATAACACATGGTAAATGATATTTTGCAGATGAATATCTAATATGTGTTATATTTATAGCAAATACCTTTAGATGATTAAGAAAAGTAAGGAAATTGTCATGTTAAATGTGCACTATTTTCGACTGAACAATACCGTATTCTAATCTCTTGATATATGATATCAGTCGGTTATATGAGATATAGCCAGGTTATTGAATCAAGTGTTGATTCGATAAGTTGATATAAATGATATTAGTCGGTTGTATGTGATATAACCGGATTATTAAATCAAGTGTTGATTTAATAATTTAATATATAATTATATATTTGGTATATTAATATATATTAACTAATATTATCTCACTTAAGAATTTCTTTTCTACTAATACATAATGATATATATGTGATATATATTAATGTATTTATTTATGTGTCATGCTAGATGATACATTGGACTTGGATGTATGAGACTCATACCTAACTAAAGATAATTTGGGTAATTAATTATTAAGAGATAAATCAAAATTAGGTGGAAATTGGTATGGTTTGAGATGCTTGTGGAAGCATGTAGAAATCTTGACTTAGTCCACTAATTTTATTTTACTCTAGATATTTATTAACCTAACCATTATCTTTAGACATGGTTAAGTCTCTACAAGTGAGATTATATGAGATATTTTCTCACCCATAGTTGATACTTGATCACTTGAGTTTCTTCTTCATCTCCTTCCTTACTCTCTAGCTTTCAAGTGAGAAGAAAAAGAAAAGGAGAAAAATAATTCTAATGTGAGCAAAATTCCCACTTCATCAATCTATACTAAACTAGCCATTTAGTATAGGTTGTTTGCTTCACTAATTCATCAATTAGTGAAGAGGTAGCTTGAGTTAGTGATTCTTCGACATAGATCATCTTCGGCCTTGAAGATATTTGAGCAAGCTCGTTCCTTTCGCCTAGTGGAGCCTAAGGAGAGTCCGGGACACCACTACTTAGAGCAAAGGACTACTACACAGAGCTTTAGAAGTGAAGGACCGGTCTACAAAGGTTGTATTTCTATTTCACTTAGTGTAAATTTTATTTACATGCATACAAAACCCTAATTCTCTAGTTAGATCCTTGGTCGGGCTCACTCGGCACCCTAGATTTTTTAAAGTTGCATACTTGATGCTATCCGATACCGTATCGGTGTGCTAAGCCAACCCAGCAGAAGATAGGGTTTCTTCCCACTCCACGTCTGATATGGTGTGGTAGGCACAGTCTAGGTAGGAACCTTTTTCAAAAGATATGTAACTGATTCTAGTGCATAACCCCAGAAGGATAGCAGCAACACAGTGTTACTCATCATGGAACATACCATATCCAATAGGGTTCTGTTCTGCCTTTCCGATACACCGTTGTGTTGCAGTGTGTATGGAGGAGTAAGCTGAGAGAGAATTGCATTCTCTTTTAAGTAATTCAGGAACTCGGCATTTAAGTATTCACCATCTCGATCAGATCTCAGTGTCTTGATACTCTTGCCTGTTTGTTTTTCCACTTCATTCTTATATTCCCGGAATTTCTCAAATGTCTCGGATTTATGTTTCATCAAGAAGACGTGTCCATACCTAGATAAATCAGCCGTAAAAGTAATGAAATAAGAATAACCACTTAGTGCATGTGTAGACATTGAACCACACACGTCGCTGTGTATGAGTCCCAAGAGCTCGCTCGCTCTTACTCCGTATCCGGTGAACGGAGTCTTTGTCATCTTTCTTATGAGACAAGATTGACAAGTTGCATAAGACTGATATTCGAACGGATCCAAATATCCCTCTCTATGTAACTTCATCAACCGTGTTTCAATGATGTGACCCAGTCTACAATGCCATATGAAAGCCTTATTTAATTCTAGAGACTTTCTTTTAAGTGTGTTCTGAACGTTGAAAACCTGAGCTTGATTTAACACGTATATATCGTTCTCTACTGTACCTAACCCAATCAAATCATGATTAAGGTGGATATAGACCACATCGCTTATAAATGTCAAATCATATCCTTCTTTAGAAAGTAAAGATACAGATATGGTATTACAAGCTAGACTAGGTACACAAAATCAATATCTGCCCACTTGTCAATCCTAGGTGATATTCCCCTACGGATACAGCGTCCACGCTCATTCTATTAGCAACCCTGAGAATCATATCACCTGCCCTGATAACTCTACGGTTTCTCAAAACCTGTAATGAATTACATATATGAGATCCTGATCCGGTATCTAGTACCCAGGAAATGGAGTTAATTGACATACAGTTTTCAATCACAAACACACCCGAAGCCGAAGCCATAACGTGCTTCGGATCCTGGATTCTGGCTTTCCAAACCCTGCATTCTTTCTGCCAATGCCCTTTTCCCGTGACAATAGGAACATCCCTCCTTCCCTACTGTTAGCCCTGAAACTTTTGCCCTGCCCTTTCCTTCTACCTTACTGACACCGCCTATCGGCTTGGTGGAGGCCTTCTTTTTCTCTCCCTTAGCTTTCGTCTTGGATCTAGAAGAGGCAGATTCCCCAATAAGCAAAACGGGTGTCTCCCTAGATTCCTTCAGGGCGTAAGTAGAAGGGAAAGACTATAGAATCAAATCAGTACATAACTCATTCTCCAACGTGGTTCCCAGGTCCATGAGCTTTTCAATAGCTGATCATTATAGGAACGTGGTCCCTTACAGATGACCCGATAGCCAACCTCGCTTGAAGCGATTCCTTCGAGATCTCATATCTTGCGATACGAGATTGCTCTCCATATAAATCTTAGTTATGGAAGAAGATAGAAGCTAAGTCCATATTCTCGTGCTGCCTCGGGTGTTCACTATCCATTGAGGCCAACACGAGGCACTTGGCATTCGCACAGTCTTTTTCCCTTGTCTTACGGATATCAAGATCCACAACAGTGGAAACTAGACCTGGGACGGCGGGGGATTTAGTAGTAAGAAGGTGGCCCAGCTTATCATAGGTAATGGACATCTGGACAAACCTTTGCCAATCAATATAGTTTGGCTCGGTCAATTTATTATCTAACTATAACCTAAGTCTGGTCACCTGGTCGCTGCAATTAGAAGAGAGAGAACACTTCGCATGATACTCTTGCAAGTTTAGATTGGTTTTTAGTTTATCTAAACAGGATGGCTCCCACTGTATCTCGAATCCTTCCTCAAACTATAAAAGAAAAATTAGTCAGGATTAATCTCACTCTTACAATACTTGGTTAACCTTTCGGCCAGGCTGGTGTTGGTACTTCGATGGAGGTTTTCCAACGCTTTCGTAAAGTTCATTAATTACATAACCTCTTTTTCCTGGAGGCGTAGCCCCGCTAACACCATTCTAAACACCTACTTGCTTTATAACATTGATTGTTTTAGTGAAAAAAATCTCCCGAGGAGTAGCAGATACTCACAGTAGGATCAGGATCCAAATATCATTGTGTGATAATCCTGAAGGAATCCTACCAAAATTATCACACTCCAAATGGTATGCAACACTAGTAAATTTCAGTTTCTTTAGAAACTCCCGATGTGGATTTTTGCCCCAAGCTCTTATGACCTTGATGAAGGCCAACATATCATAAGTCGCAAGTCAAATTCTACCCGTCATTATCCAGGTTAATTTGAATCTACCCGTACATACCCTTGACGAAGGCCAAAATAGTAGTTTGACTGTCCCAAACCAATGCATCTATCTATGCTACAGATGAATATTCAGCAGCTACCAATCACTATGCCTTGGCGAAGGTCAAAATACATAGCTTAAATACTACTGAATACCCAACTGAAATGACGGAGGGATACGAATGGTTTTGGCGAAATCGTGAACGTAATGAACTTGATTTAATTGAAGGAACCATGATAGCTTTTAAAGGAGTGATTTAGACTCCGCATTTAAAAGTTTGCTTTTTGAAAAAACCGAGTGGTTTTGAAATTGTTTCAACGATTCAGCTTTGGTTTGTTTGCTTTGCATTAATCATATAATGCAGTCCTATCATTTACACCTACCATTGCAAAAAGAAACGAAAATATCACGTACACGTATGCCATCTGTATTCGCCACTGGGCCCCGTCTAACACCGTTAGATTACTTAACTAACGCTAGCGCGGGGGCTGGACTAGCGCGGGTGCAAAACAAAGGCAACGTCTACTATATAGCATATATAATATATCCATTCGTCTCACGCAATAATAGGCATTCCAGATCACAGATGAACATATTAGATATACTAGGAATTCCGCATTTCGTTTAAGCATGTAATGAAAGACGGATTCCACGATCGTGATGACTATCAAAACCCCACCTTAGACTCTTACGGGTGCGGCAAACTACCCGCCAAATTCCTGAAGTGAAGCAGCCTCCCTTAGTAAAATGAGTAGGCCACTCGGCACTTCAAAAACCCGGTAGTTTGTGCACCCCACCTTGGGTCTATTCTAAGAGCAGAAAACAGTAAACGAAATAATACAACGGTGGCTACAACCTCAACCCGGATGTGCCCCGCAAAATAATATTACATCACTTTACAATTACATTGAATGAAAGAAAGAAAACTCTCTTCTTACACTCCCCGTCTATTCATCCACAACGATCCAATATTCCATATACACAAACCAACATCACAGATATATGCAACCCCAAACTAACCGACATATAGCAATTAGCAAAAGTTTACGAACACATATAACAATTGAAACATGTTAAAAGACGTTAAAACAGCGACTTCAAAATACTCCGTATTGCCACAATAGAAAGATAACAGTATATGAAAACTTGGCAAAATCAAACACCACCTGAAACCCTAAATCCAAGTGACAAGAACACCAAAAAAAATTCAACACAAAACACAACAGTAAAACCGGCCAGGCCGGTTTTTCAGGTGTTTGGCTGGCCAAATTTAAGTGGATTTGTCTCGTTTTTGTTTTGTGTTCATCTCACAACTAAAGGAGCACTCTGCAATTGTTTTAAAAAAATTTAGAGCCTCTGAAAAATTCGACAGAAACTTGGATCAACGTTTCGATGTTTCGGAGTTATTTCTTTTTCGTAGTTTTACACGTTGTCTAAACTGTTAGTTAAAGTTTAATAGGCTCTGATACCACTGTAAGTCGATGCCGCGCACCCCGCGGGTTCACGGGGAGGTGGAATACGCAAAAATGATTTTTACGGGCTTCGCAACACCGACTTGAACTCCAGGATCAATACTAAACCCTAACTAGCTAAACTATATGAGGTTAACTAATCGGATAAAAAGTTATACCTCACAGAACCATGTCCTACTGGTCTCCTTGCTGTCCTCCTCCTTATAGAGAGTGAAGCAAGACATTAGAATTGGATGGCTTTCATTTGTGATGAATAATGAAGCATACCAATAATGCATAAGACAAATATCTTACCAAAATATCAAGCATGCTTCATGGGTCACCTAATGAGTCACCAAGGAGCCATGCCTCATTTAATGAAATCCTCCACCTCATTTATCTTTTAATTAAAAGATTAAATACAAAATGAGGTGTCCTCTTCTAGAAGAAATCTTGAGTAAATTACAAGAATATCCCTCATCCGTATATACATACCCGTATTCATATTCCAAAAAATACGAATACAAAGAGACAAAAATAATCCATCAATATAATATTAGGATCCGGCTTAAACCAAAGCCTACTAGTATCATCCGCCCGAACATCATACGTGCACAAGCACACGCATGTGATCGAAGCCCTGCCGTAAAACCATACGGCTTCTACATCTTTTACCCGATGCAGGGAAACCCTCTGTGTGGGACTCTAAAAACTCGACACTATGATGACAGTGGGTTTAACCACAAGCCGTCGGCGGTGCTAGCTGCTCGTAACAGCTACTCATGCATCTGTCAATAAGAAGGCCGATGAGCAAACTCATCCGAACTCCTACTGAGCCTATCTGTGACAATCTCCGTACAGTCCGTTCTGTTCGTCTAAGAGTATCGCATATCAGGCCTAGTGGAGCGATAGCCGTCAGAGCCCTAATAGCGCAATAAGTCGTGTCGGAGTGTAGCCCAAAACACCCTGAGAAACTACTGGAGTACCTACCAGTAAATCTTACTTTCCCTGGTCAGGGACTTTGTGTAATGGCTTTCCGAACACAGCGCGATATCAACCCCCAATACCGGGAGAGACGAATCCTATCTAACCGCCACTGCTTCCGAGTGCTTCAAGACTGCACCCAACTACTATCTGTTTGTACGACTCCTTTGAGCCATAGTAAGGTAGTAATCTAAGAACAGTGAGAACACAATCGAGGCGAAGTAACAGTGTCAAGTCGACGGACTAAGCTGTACTCATGTCACCTGGGAACTGCTACCGACATTAGGTATAATACCAACCAGCAGCTCCCTATGAGTCATGTCCAGTGTACTCATAACTCAATGAGCACCTGCATACTATCTCCAGTACGACGTACTAATGGTTGTGGGATAGACCATCTCCCCTGCTGAGATAAGAAGCGTAAACACTAGTTTACTATGGAGTATCGATGCCCCGTTTCAATAATCCTACGACTAGGACATGTATAAGGATGTGCTTATAGACTACCAAGCCCCCACTAGTGTGACTGCCATCACAATGTTGGTAATCGAGCAAAGATTCTAAGGGCTCTACCAATATGTATAAGCGATATGCTAAAAGAAACACATGCACATATTGAGGTAGAAACAAAACAGGCAGCATACTACCATTTCGAGCAAGACTATTACTATATCCATGTATATCCCAACCTTCCAATATGTAATATACAAACCAGTATGATACAATAATGGTCTCTAGGACATATATCACTAACACTTTCATCCAAAGCTTCAGACATCTGTTTGGGAGTCTCGGGTTGTATTTTGAGTTGATAGTCAAACGTCTGGGGTTTTCTTCTTCAAACGTCTGCTGTTCATTTTGTTTGACTGTTTTTCTTTTTAACTTGTAAATGGATTTCTACTTTTTGATTCAATCTTTTAATGTTTCGAATGTCGTTTCGGAGGGTAGTTCTACGTAGTTATCATACGTATACATTGATGATACGTTCTAACATATATACACTTAGCACAATAATATCGATTACGGTTAGATTCTTATACGATTTCTCTATTTCTTTCAAATTATAGGATCGATCGCGAAAACGTCTGAACCGGCAAGGAAAGGAAAAGTGGTCATAGACTTTAACTAGCACGAGCCATATTTTGGTAAGTAGATTAGCATCTACAAGTGGGAACTTGGGCGGATGGCATTTAACACCCCCGACTACCAGAAACTCTATAAAACTTCATATCGATTTTAAACTCATGCTTCTACATTTTTATTGTAATGCTATGTTTTACATATATTTGTTAGGAATGCCATGTCGTATATTCCAATTGCCATACTTATATATTCACACTCGATAGAACACTGTACAAATACTAATGATTTCCATGTTGCACAATCATAAACGCGTATGCTATACTACACATTATTAGTACTGTCATAACACCGTAAAATTGCCATGTTTAGTCGTATTACAATATTTCATGTTAGTATTAATTACTACTTATCATGTTTCATTATTCGAATGCTATTGTCCTATATATTCATGTGTTGTAGTTGCCAACTATTGCAAGAATGAATCATTCATTGTTGATATCATAGACTTGATATTTTCTATGGATTTGAAAAACAGTGGATATGTTTTTATAAAACTTGCTACGTTTCCAAAAGTGTGGTTTTCTCTTGATATGATGATTTGATATCCACCATGAGTTTTCTAGCATTCATGGTATTATATCCGAATCGAGAAAGGGGGAGAAACCGATTACGAATATATGATGGACCCGGTACCATACCGAGGTGCAAGAGGCTCGCATAGAAAGACGGTGAGCCTAGCAAGGATGAAGTCAACCGGTGATAGTATAAGAACACGGTAGATGTCTGGAGGATACCGACAGGAGCTATATTGAGATTGAAAAGATGGCTGATCTGAGAGACATCGCCTAAAAAAAGAATTGGATTTTGAGTGTCGATGATTGACACGGATTTCATGATAATTTTATATTGATGATGATTTTTATGATTGCGCGATCCGTTATTATCCACTTATATTTATTTACAATGCATATAATATATATATCTTGTGATATTTTATTATACTCACGAGTTGGCAACTCACCTCCGTTGTGCCATAGTTTCTTGCAGGACCGACTGCTCGAATATTTAGTGGCTTCACCGACACATCTTCTTTTAGGGTTGCTTATATTTTTAGCTAGGTGGGTTACAAATTGTGTAGTAACCGCCTCTTGTATATGTTATTTTTATATCTAGTGTCACTCTATCTACCATATATGTATATTCGTTGTATTAGATCGAGTCGAGACTTATATATTATTCTTTTGGATGTCGAACTTGTGTGGAGTTGACTTAATGATATATTTTATATATTGCTTATTGCTATTTGCTTGTGTGATTCTTCGCCTTGGGCGTCATATTTGAACTGCGTGGTTTGTGACTTCGCCGTGTGGGCGTTGAGCTGGCTTTTGAGTTGGGATGCCTTTATATTCATCATTGTACAAGTTTTTATTCAAAATTTACAAAGGAGGTGCTGCCCAAATTTTTAAACGATAAAAATGTTTTTCAAACGTTTTTAAACAAATTTTATTTACACTTTTAAATCAAACCGTCTTTCAAAACAACCTTCATTTCACTTTCATAAACCCTTTCGAAAACTCCACCTCTATTA
This sequence comes from Agapanthus africanus, assembly GCA_030015575.1. Lineage (NCBI taxonomy): Eukaryota > Viridiplantae > Streptophyta > Magnoliopsida > Asparagales > Amaryllidaceae > Agapanthus > Agapanthus africanus. Next base: position 297,417,818 of record JASDDO010000029.1, read on the forward strand.
TTTCTTTTCAAAATGTTTAGATCTTGGTTTTGGCTTATTTGGATTGTGTCGACGTCCAAAGACGTCACGTGATTTAAATGCCATTCACGTGCCATTTAAGTGTCGTGACATTTTTACACAAGTTTGAAGCGGGCCGAGGGCTCTTTGACAATTTACCCTTTGTTATAAGCTTTTTGGATATAGTCTCAACTACTTTGGAAACCATGTGCAATCATAAAAGCCCAATACTCTAAATATAAAATCGTAGCATGGTATCAGATCCCAGATCGACTAGTACTTCCGAGAAAATAATCTACAAGCGCCAAACAGATAGAAAATGAGAGATTGCCTCTAAGAGGATGGTTTTATCTATAAATGTTCTGCGATCCACGTGACAACTACATAAAAAAAAATTAATTTCTATTTAAAACGTTGAAACATAAAAAATAACAAATAAATATAAAGATCGTGATTACACATGAGAAAAGTTTCTCAAAGTTTAAAGTGAGAAGTGTTAGGAATGGTTCCATATGGAAAATAACAAGAGAAGCTTCCCACCATATGGCCTATACCTTTTGGACTATGCTCAATTATATTGAAATTCCATGTGCACATGTGAGACCCAACCCCAGATATAAAATTCTAACAAATTGTATTTGAAAAGTAAATCAATTTCACTTTTGGGCAAGAAACAAAATTTCCATATCTTAAAAATAGCCATCCCCTCTCTGTCGCTCACTTGTGGTTGCAGCTTGCAACAACTTTCATATGTCGCTACCATTCCTGCTGTTGCCCTCGTCTTTGTTTGGTGGCCTGCATGTTCCATTTAATGAAAGGAGAATTTCTTATATTAATATTAATTATCAAAAAAAAAAAAAATCGAAAAAAGTAAGGCATATGTGTGCACAGCCAACTACTTAAATAAAATAATGAAAGCATTAGTGTTGTTTAGCTAATAAGTGTAGATTGTGGGTGGGTCCAATCTAATCTTATTATTATCCACTAACAATAAATACCCATCTTAATCCTTGAGAAGCTACTTAACCTGACGAGTATATATCAATGACTTAATTTTCCTTTTGTTTTATTCTTTTGGAAGCAACTTCTAAGAAGATTAGATGTTGATTTTTTTTTTTTAAAATGCATCGGTCTGGAACGAGGATTCGACATTTTAAGATCGATGCACTGGCCGATTAAAGGAATTTGATGCACAATTCGATAGGCGAACGGATAAAATTTCAGAGCAAGGATCTACATAAAACCAAGAAGAGTAGCCCGATATACATATCGACCATTTAGTCATTGCACATGGGTTCTCCTTGTGATTTACAAGCGTCACTTAAATCTTAGAACAACCTCATTGATATAAGATGACTCGAGATTTCCAATCTCGCATGGATTCGAGTAATTAACCTTCATTATATCGATAATCATTCCAGCCTCAAGGATACGTCCTTACCACGTTATAGCTCATGTGTTTTACCCCACTTTTGCTCTAGTGATGAAATCCGGGATCTTGCATAGGTATATATTTATTTATAATTACTATGTTTTTAATATGTCTGTGGTGAGAACAAAACCAAGGTTGCTCCGAAACTCCGAAACTATGAGGAGGGTAAAGGGGCTAGTTGAATTGGGCCAAGGGAGACTTCGAATTGGGCCAAGTATCTGATACCTCGTCCATTAGGATTGTTGTGGGTATTATTGTGGTGATGAGAAATTGGGACCGAGGATAAGAGTTCGGTGTATAATAATTGTCGATACCAATTATGGCGAGTTCTATGAATTTCAATTTATGGTTCTTAAAGTAATCATCAAGGATGTAAGCATTCTCGGAATTCGCCTTATTACTGAACTTTATGGTGGAAGTTCATTTAAATTGCGACCAGATTACAGCAGCTATTCCCATTGATACGCGGCTTGCCTTCATGCCTCAAGTGCTCATTCCAAGCAACTTTCAGACCTAGTTAACCCAGGCAACCCATTGCCCAAGGCCGTCCAGTTTCTAGGTGCCCAGATGCCTTTTATTTATATTGTATTTTATCCCGTTATATTTTCTTTTCGTACCACATGAGTACATGACAAACGAAAACTTATATTTGATAAACAAGCCGTTACAAGGCAATTATAAGCTGAACTCTCTATCTCCCCGTGTTTTATGCTCCTCTCTTCTTCATCCTCCATTGGCCATGATGGCCATTTGTCTTGGCAGCCATTTGGATAATCCATCGACCACCTGACCGTTAACGACTGTGGGTGAATATTGGAAACGACTAGTTTGTTATGTCTAATGTATTTGCTTAACTTGAGTTCTTAGGCTTGTTTTAAAAAAAAAATTTGTACAACTTCATGGAATTTTTCTTGGCATGGAATATCCTTAGTTACTAAAATGTTTCGATCTTGACTTCTAGTTATTAAATGATTCAATTGTAAATAGTAGGTTTCTAATGATGGCTTGATGTTCGATGTTTTAAATGATAAAATGAATTGAATTTCGCGCACTAAAATGCATTATATATTTGTTATTCATTATATACATATCTCTATTAATTGTATATACAACAGTATTTGTAGCAATTAAAAAAATTACTGCCCTGCTTAGCATGGGCCTTCGCCTTTTTTGGTGCCTCTCGCTTTTAGGCGATACAGTGACGTCCATTTAACTTTAACATCCGCTTTTAGAAGTTTAAAACTTTGGTTACACCATTTTTGGTATCTCAAGAAGGTTGTATTCTTTACCGCCCTGGGAGTTGAAAACTATGGCTTATGTTTTGTGTTGACTTGTTCTGCAGGAATTTATTGGGAAGTTTTACGTAAGTTATAGAATTGGTTTTATAGCATGGAAAATGCGCAGGAAAGAAATGTGAGAAATAGGATAAACAACAATAGCAATCCTTTTCATCAGTTCAATGTGGAAAAAGAGGATTTAATAAGGAGCAAATATGAGTCGGATAGAATAAAAGGAAGAAAAGTTCTGAATTTCAATAGCCAAACTAGGCCAGACATAACATGATACCGAGGTTGGCAGCCCTAATTAGAGACGCCAAATGGACAGGTCGAGATACTCATGGGCTGGTTAGTTTAGATAGCGCTACAGACAGGCATGGCAAGAATACAACAACAACTGAGGCTTTTATCCCAAGCATATTGGTAGGCTACATGAATTACCAACTTGAGAATCACGCCGGGTCCTGCACATGAATCCTCCGTCTCCACTTACTCCTATCAAATAATATACTTTCATTGAGGCCTTTGCCAACCATATCTTTTCGTATCATCTCCATCCATATTTTCTTATGTCTCCGTTTTACCCTTCTGACATTGTTTATATTGAGAGTATCCATTCGTTAAACCGGTGCTTTCAAAGGTCTTCGTCGTACATGATCAAACCATTTTAGCCGGTTTTCCCGCATCTTCTTTTCCATAGGTGCTACATCAACTTTTGCACGAATATCCTTATTTTGCACCTTATCTTTTCTGGTGTTACCATACATCCAACAAAATATGTACGCACATCTTCTGTGTATGATATTTCTTAAGAGCTCGGTATTCTATACCATATAATAAGGCATGCCGAATAGCGCTCCGATAAAACTTCTCTTTCAATCTTAACGGAAATTTACGATCGCATAAAGTCCCTGTTGTACTCCTTCATTTCAACCAACAGGTTTGGATCCTTTGATTGATATCGCTATCGATCTCCCTATCTTTTTGGATGATAGAACCTAGATATTTAAACAAATCGCTCGGTGATATCTCTTGTCCATCCAGTATTATACCACTGTGGTCTCGACTTCTCTATTTGCTAAATTTGCAATGCAGATGTGCTGTCTTGGACCTGCTCAATCTGAACTCCCGAAATTCCAACGTTTGCCTCCATAACTCCAATTTGGCATTAACCCCTGCTTTTGTCTCATTTACTAGAACAATATAATCAGCGAATAGCATACACCAAAATATCTCATATTGGATAGTTCTAGTAAGCTCATCCATCACGATGGTAAACAGAAATAAACTTAATGCAGATTCTTGATGTAAGCCAAATGTAATCGGAAAATCACTTGTTAGGCCGCCACAAGTTCTGACATGGCAAGAATGACCAAAGGTAAATAGTTGGCATTCATGATCCTACCACTCAAATCTTATACAAACAATCCGTGTGCGAGTAGCCTGTGAATGATGAACGGATCCGCCATGAAGGTTAATAGGCGTATTAAATTGTCATAGGTTGCATTCGGTGAACAAACAAATTACAATTTTGTAAAAAAATGTTGAAAAGATAAAATATGTTAAAAGAAAAAAATATGATTGTTTTAGGTGTGGTGTAACCATGGACTTTGAAGAAATGAAGAAGAAAAATATTTATTCGCTCAATAAAATAAAAGTTTATACAATCTATATATAGAGAGTTATATATCACTTTTTTATCTCAATAAATCAACTAATACAATAACCAATTATACTCATAACTAAAATATAATAACAAATTATATATTGATAACACTCCCCGCAAGCTGGAGCATAGATGTCAATCATGTCAGGCTTGGATGAAGACGAGCGAAAACAGGTCGTGAAAGAGTTTTGGTAAGAATATCTGCTAGTTGAGTCGCAGAGTAAACTGCTAAAGTGCAACTATTTTATCTGTCATTTTGTCATGAATGAAGTGACAATCTACCTCGATATGTTTGGTCCGCTTATGAAAAACCGGATTCTCAGCATTATGAATTGCGGCTTTGCTATCATAGAAGAGTATAGTCGGAAGAGAAAAAAGAACTCCAAGATCTGTCAAAAAGGAGGTAAGCCATACCAACTCAGCAACTATATGTGCTATAAATCTATATTCAGGCTCTGCAGAAGAACAAGCAGCTACATTTTGCTTCTTATTTTTCCATGTGTTAGAATATAAAATATATTCTCTCAACCCATTATCATAACTTCAGAATTTTGGTGCAGTGGCGGGGACATTTCACATAATATCATATCAATCTAGGTTCGATTCATACCGGGCGCGTATGATAGGTGTAATTTATTGCAAATTTTTCTAACCCATTTATCATGTTATTGTCATATATTATGTTGTTCCGGTTATCTTTTGTGAATTATTACAGATAACAACGCTTAAATGCAAAAGGACGAAAAATTGTCTTAAAAGAAGGATTACGTGTGTACAATGGAGATTTAAGGAAATTATTCAGAAAATCAAAAGACAATTTGCAAATATCATTTCAAATCAGCAAAGGTTGTAATAAATAAAGATGAATCAATTATCACAACAACAAATCAGATGGAGAAACCAAATCAAATCAAAAAACAACAAATCAACATGCCTAATTATATGCCAAATTTTGGAACAATCTACGCAACTACAGAGATACAGCGAGATATTCAAGATTTAATATGCTCAAAAATCATCTAAATTGGTAATAAAACCACAGAAAAAAATCTGGAGCTACGACCAAAAAACGGCGGTGGATCAGCGGTCGATTTTGGGCCGTTCGATACGATTTTTTATGGGCACGATCGTCTTTCCACATAAATTAATATGAGATGTAGGGTTTCTTTTTTTGAAGATTCTAAAAACACGCAACAGTATCCAACAGAGCAATTAGATTAGATTATCATAATTGTTAGAAAGTAGATTCTCTTGTATCTTCTATTATTTGTTCTCAAATCTTCTTTAGCCCTATATAAGTACTTGTATAGCCTTAGGGTTTCATATCTCTCTCATCTCTCTCATTGTCTTGAACCTAGGGTTTTCTAGAGAGAGATCAATTATATTTGTAAGTATTTCATTATAACATTAAAACTTCTTTCATCTTTAATTATGATGAGTACTTAATTTTATTCTGGGGTTTGTGTTGTTTAATTCTAGTGGTTGGACAATTTCAAACTCTTCTTTTCTTATGCTTAATTTATGAAGTTTTTTTGGATTTAATTCCTTTGTTTTTATGTTTTCATCATATAAACAAGATCTTATAGAGATAATTGACATTTTGAATTATATTTAGGGATTGATAATACACCTAAAAACTCATTAGGCTAATGACGGTGCGACAAACTAGAAACCTAATTAGGGACGGTAAGAAAAGAATTAGATTAAAATAAATTCAACCTAGGTAATTAAAGGGCTCTAGGTTAATTCAAGAAAATAATATTATAGATTAGCTACCTAATACTGTTAATCGAAGTTTAAACCTAGGGTACTTTTAATTAACTAGAAACATAGATGTTTGATATAGTTTCTAAATAATATTTTAATAATTGATAGGTTATTTTTAAATTTAATTAATATAACCTATACTTTTGTTTTAATTAATAGAAAACATATTAATCATAGATCTAGAAAAGAATAAGTATCTCTTAAACCAACTCTAGAAGATAAAACAATACAAAACCCTAGACTTTTCTCTTTATAAAATCCAACCTTTTAAATTTCCTTACTTTTTTTTAACTTAGTTTAAAGGTAGTTAACATACCTCTCTGTAGGAACGATTCTCAAGTACAGCTGCGATAAGATGTATACTTGCGGTTAAATTTGGAGACTAATAAAATCCCCATCAGCGTATTAAATGCGGTTTTATTAAAATTAAAAATACCGCTGCGCAAAAAGCCTAGGTTTGACCCAAAGAGCCTTCGACTTGCGGGGGCATGTTAGAATATAAAATATATTCCCTCAACCCTCGTCATAATTTCGGAGTTTTGGTGCAGTGGCAGAGACATTTCACTCCATGTAACCAAGTTTCCTCCCAAGAAGACACAATAACCACTCGTGGAACGCTGATCATTAACGGATCCAGCAAAGACAACATCCACAAAGGCTGTGAGTGACAATATAGATGATGGTTTGTAAAGAAAACCCTGTCCTGGAGAACTTTTGATATATCTGAGAATATGTCCAACTGCTTTAAGGTGAGAGTTCAAAGGATTCTGCATATACTGACTTACTGTGCTAATGACAAAGGCAATATCTGGCCGAGTGACAGTGAGGTAAATAAGCTTCCCAACTAGACGTCGATATCTTTCTGGATCAGGTACCGGAGAATCCGAGGGAGAGCTTAATCGAGATAATTTGACTGAGAAATCCATAGGGGTGTTTGCGGTTTTACATCCTAGAAATCCCGTCTCAGATAGAAAATCAAGTGCATACTTGCGCTGAGAGAGTTGCAATTTATTAGAATTCCATGATACTTCAGTTCCAAGGAAATATCTAAGTGGCCCAAGGTCCTTGGTATGAAAATGTGATGCCAAATGTTCTTTCACAATGGAGATACCATCAGAATCATCTCCAGTGATGATAATATCATCAACATATACCAGCACAATTACCCTACCTTGAGGTTGATTATGCGTAAAAAGAGATGTATCAGCTCGACTGCGTTTGAAACCAATCAGTTGCAAAATCATACTGAACTTCTCAAACCAGGCACGCGGTGACTGCTTCAGTCCATATAACGATTTGCGTAGAAGGCAAACCATAGACTCCCCCAGTCGCTCAAAACCCGGAGGTTGCTGCATATAAATAGTCTCCGATAGATTGCTATTAAGAAAAACATTCTTCACATCAAGCTGATGAAGAGTCCATGCCTTAGAAACAGCCAAGAATATAAGCACACGAACCGATGTTAATTTGGCAACTGGCGAAAAATTCTCAACAAAAACCATACTGCTGAGTAAATCCTTTGGACACCAAACGAGTATTGAGACAATTAGTCGTCTCATCTGGATTTTTCTTAATAATAAAAACCCATCTACAGCCAACAACCTTCTTATCTGAAAGCGGAGGTACCAATTTCCAAATCTGATTAGAGCGTAGTGTGACAATCTCCTCTTATATAGCTACATATCAACCTGGGTGCTGAAGAGCATCCTGAACAGAGTAAGGAAGAGTGATGGTAGATAAGCAAAAAACAAACTGACGAGCAGATGGTGTCAATCTATGATAGGAAATAAAATTAGAAATTGGATGTGCAATAGTACAGGAACGCTTTCCCATTCGTAAGACAATAGGAAGAGAGAGATTTTCTTCTGAAGGCGGCGGCGGTGGAGAATGTTCCCCCAAAATTTAAACATAATAAAAGAGCTAAGCACTGTTAAAACTTTGTTGAGGCAACGCCTCACATGCCCCTCATAAGGGCGCCTGCGCCTTAGGATTAAATCCTATGGTGGCGCCGCACGTGAAGCTCACGTGGGCGCCAATATGCAAAGCACAAGAGCACCTAGAATTAAATTCTTAAATGGCACCCACGTGCATGACATGTGAGCGCCGGCGCCCAAGTTAAAATCAAGTAGAATTAAATTTTATATGGGGATATTTCCCTAAAAATTGGGACTCTTTGTTAAATAGAGCCGTTGGATCAAAAATCCAATAGTAATGATAAATCATCAAATAATAGAATTAAATTCTATTCTGAGGAATATTTTTCCTCAATCTTTACAAAAAAAGATTGCTCTCTGTAAAATAGAGAGCCCTTAGATTAAAAATCCAATGGTAATTAAAAATCATCGTTTTACAGAATAAATTTTGTATATGGAAAAACATTTCCCCAATCTTGCTAAAAACAAGAAAACATATTCTGTAAAACAGAAACATTTGGATCAAAGATCTAACGGTGGGTAAAATTCCCCAAATCAATTTTGAGACCAATTAAATTAATTGGAATCTCTCAATGAGAGATTTTCTCAAAACTAATTAACAATTTGCCTCTACTATATAAAAGACCAGAGACTTCAAGTCTCATATAGAGAGAACCCCCTCATAAGCTTCTGAAAAAATATAGAAATCTTCCAAAACAACAGAGAACTCAATTCTCAAGAAAAGAAGAAGACTTTCCTCCCTAAAACCCTAGGTAAAGAAAACATGGGGATCAAAATATCTCTTTTTGCCTATCTAAGGGTTTAACCCTTCTCAAAAAACTTAGTTCTTCCTCTGGATTAGAGATCCACAAGACAAGTCTCCCAAAAGTTGAGAATTTAATTCTCAGCGGCAATATCTTGTTCTTGAGAATTAAAGATTCAGAAAAGAACTAGGTTAAAAAGAAATAAAAAGGAAAAGAATATGTATTCTGGGAATTTAATTCCTCTGAAATTAAGATTTAACCGTACATAAAGAACTTAGTTCTTATAAAAAGAAAAGAAGAATTTAGTTCTCCAATAAAAAAAAACAATCTAAGGTCTTCAAAATAGAGATCTTGATGATCATTAATGGCCAAAATAGCATTAACAGAGATTTAATCTCTAAAATAGAAAAAAGATTAGCGCCTCACATGTTCCCCACATGGGCGCCCTCCCAATAGCGCCCAGCACCTCACGTGAAATACACGTGAGCGCCCAAAGAAGAGGACCAGCGCCTCATGTGAAATACACGTGGATGCTGAATCTAAGTGCTTAGCACTTCATATATAACCAAAACGGCTGAGTGTTTAGCACTGATTGGACAGCGCCCAGCGCCTCACGTGCTCCTCACGTAGGCGCCACATAAAAAGTGTTTAGCACTTCATATACAACCAAAACGGCTGAGTGCTTAGTGCTGATTGGGCAGTGCCCAGCGCCTCACGTGGGCGCCATACAAAAAGTGCTTAGCACTTCATACATAACCAAAACGGCTAAGTGCTTAGCACTAATTGGGTAATGCCCAGCGCCGCACATGCTCTTCACGTGGATGCCACATAAAAAAAGTGTTTAACACTATATATATAACTGAGCGCTTACCACTGATTGGGCAGCTCCCATAACTGAAGGCTTCACGTGATACCTATGTGAGTGCCAGAGCATCAAACAAGTGCTCAGTACTTTTGCATAAAAAGAAGGGGCTGAACAAACATAGCCCAAATAAGTGCTTGGCACTTTTGAACCAAAAAAAACTGAGCAGACTAAGCCCAAATTGGTTTAGTCTCTCTAAAAAGGTTTTCTTGCAACCGAGCCCAAATGCTTTGTTGTTGGATCTGAAATAAAAATAATCTTCGAAATTTTGCTAAGTTGATCTTAGTCTCAAATATGGCTAACGTATTTTTTGTTAAAAATAAATTGAGCCCAAATGCTCGTATATATAAGTCGATCTTAATCTCAAACTAGATTAACGGTCCTTAAATAAAACAAACCCAAATCTAAAATATACAGATTTAGACTGTTCCGCGCCTTACGGACGACGACATAAACTAGTCTCCGTATACAATCCATGGGCAACTACATAAAAACGAAATAACACACGACACGAAGTGAACTGCTGGAGAAGGAGAAAGTGGTTATCGCAATGCGGTAACGTAATTAACTGCAGGGGCTTGCGCCTACGGGGAAGAGCGTCCCCACAATCAAAAAAACCCTCACAAATGAGGGGTAATCAGATAAAGTTTGCTACATCGGTCGCATCTATCCAAACTTTCGATATACGGTGTCATAAATCAACTTGGTATGTTCGGAGAGATGGATGGAGAAGTCCAAATAGCATCTGCCCCCAAATTTAGGCAAGACGATCCATCCCAGTTCGTCTCTGTTTTCGGAGGTAAACAGATTCTGGCACGCTCGGTGGAACCTTTTCCTCTTTCCACTCCACACTCCATGTCGTATTTCACGAACAAAATCGATGTTCGCTATGGTTGCCCTTAGATTCGAGATACTAAAACTTGGTGTTTTGCTCCTGTGCAGAGAAATCGATGGCTTCCTAATGCAATTCATGCAACAGCAACTCTCGCTCCACCCTAACTGGAGGAGTGACTTATGGGCCTAACGCGGCCTCTATTTTCTCAATGCCAGTGGGGCAAGTTACGCAAGCCACTACTGGATTGTTCTTTAGGACCATACTCCCACCGGTGAGTTTCAGTGCCTCAGCGCCATAAGAGGAAGCTCCCAAAAGGTTGGTCTTTGATCGACTGGAAACCACAACGGCTCCTCTCAACAGGCCATCCAAATCCGGCGTTTTAGTCTTCAACAGGCTGAGCAAAAGCACAAACAGGCCCGCAAAGAAGCTTGTGATACCTGAAGGGGCTACCCCAAAACGGCTAGCTCTCCCACCTCCTACTACGGGCGAAGCCATCAAAAGTGCTTCCCCCATCAGAAAGTCGGTCTTTGAAAGATTAGTCGGCCCTCCCCAATTTTAATCAGGATGTCGGTCTTCAATAGGCTGACACCAATTGCAGCTCCTCAGCAAAACTAGGGGCGTGATGAAGCTGCTTCCAAAACTGAGGCGGTCCCTTCAACAAGGCACGCTCGACGTTGCCACTGGCGCCGAGCGAGAGAAACTAGGGGAAACTTCCCCTTTAGACTCACCCCATCAGTTCCAATGGTGGAAGTCGACGTTGCTGTTCCAACTGGGAACAGTTTTGAACCGCTTAAGAAGGTGTGCAAAAATTCTCTAACAGCGGTACTAAAGAAATCACCCCCGCCTGCAGAAGTTACAGCATAGGAAAAGCCGGAGCAACCTCATCAGCGGCTCTCCTCTCAAATTCATAGGGTCTGGCAAAAAGTCCAGGACTCCGTGATTGACCAGAACTACTCTCGTCGACCGAAGAAATCGAAGGCTCGATAAGAAAAGGACTACTCCTCCACCATACAGCAGAGGACTTCTCCTAAGCAGGTCCTGGCATAATGGCTTCTTCAACTCCAATCTCCCATAAAAGAACGAGATTGGAGAAAACTCTGTTGGATACGGTGCCCTCAAAGTCAATTATTGGATCGCAGGTACGTAATTGCAATGATTGAAGGGGGACCTATACCGATATGACAGTCTTGCTCGAGATGATAGTATGCTATCTGGTTTGTTTTTATCATCGTATATATGCTTTAGTTCACTATTGCATGATGATAGAGCCCATAGAATTCTTGTTTGACTGCCAGCAGTATGATGGCGATCATATACGTGGGAGCTGGGGTCTATAAGCACATCCTTAAAGTGTCCCTAGTTGTGGGAGTTTCGAGATAGGGCATCGATACTCCAGAGTAGACTAGTGTATACAGTTGAGACCCTGACGAGGGGCGGTGGCCGGTCTCACAAGCCACTGGTGTCAGTTGGATCACCTAAGATGTATACAGGTGCTCATTAGGTTATGAGTACACCGGACATGACTCGCCGGGAACATGCTAGTTGGTATTATACATATCGTCAGATAGCAGTTCCCTGGTGACATGTGTACAGGTTAGTTTGTCGACCTGAGATCGTCATTTGTCTCGTATGAGTTCCCACTGTGCTTTGATTACTACCCTACCACGGCTTAAAGGAGTCGTGCAAACAGGTTTTAGTTGGGTACAGTCCCGAGCCACATGGAGGCAGTGAGCGGATCGTCGGGGATTCGTCTCTCCCGGTATTGGGGGTTGATGTCGTACAGTGCACGGGTGGCCATCACCAAAAATCCTCGGCTTGGGTAGTGGAGAATTATTGATTTGGATCAGTAGTTTCTCAGGAGGTGATGGGCTTCATAACGACACGAATTATCGCGTTATTAGGGGTCTGACTTTATCCACCCCCTAGACTCGATATGCGATTGGCACGCCCCGCTTCCCAGTGTACGGCGAAGGGGACGCGACGAGGTCCGCTACGTATGTACTCAGAAGTACATACGCTAAGCTTAGCTAAGCAATCTAAAATAAATACACAAGAGACAAGAGTATAAAAAGAACAACAACTTTATTAATAATATTCTTTTGTACAATGCATGAAAATAAAATACAACTGAAATGAAAAGCGATGCCTAAACAGTGGCATAACAGGAAATGAAAATACTGAAAAGAACAAGGTACAATATCTAGAGCTCAGGGTCTTCGTTAAACTGCTCCAAGTCTTTCCCGGTGGGCTCGATCTCTGCTGAGTCCAACGCACCTGACAACATTCAAAGAAGAAAAAATAGAATGTCGTCAGGGCACAGTTTTTCAAGGCTCGTATTCAGATATTCCACAGGTCGCTCGGTAAGTCCCATAGATAAGAGGGAAGTAGAGAAGACATAATAAGAAGGTACATTTTTAAAGTGTAAGCTATTGTTGCAATGTTATGTTAACGCTGTTGTTTGTAGCTTGGTACAGAAGGATACCAGTGTATACGAGGGGGGTCTCTATATGCTAGAGACCAGGGCAAAAGGAAAGTACAAGGAACCGTTATGCTATGGTACAACAGCAATGGGATTCAGGTTAGGTGTCTTAATCTGACCACCTCGTGCCACCTTTAACACCTTCCGTACCAATCTACCCCTTAAACCCCGTAGTGTTTTAATAGTATTGTTGTATTGTATTGTGTAAGTTGGATGACTGACCAAAACCATGATATCAGTAAACATGTTGTAACTGCATAATCAGGTAAATGGAATAACAGGATAATGGATGTATATCCATGGTTTGATTCAGTCAAGTTATATAAAATGTTAACTGGATTCTGGGATTCATGTGTTCATATTGAGTTGGAATATTAAAGAATATGGATTGACTTGAATCATATTCAAGTCAGAAATAGTCAGACTCCAACCCGAGTCAGACTAAAAGAAAGGTAATTTGAAGTTCTATAATTGTTAGGGTCCTTATTGTAATTTATAAAACTTGAGGGGGTTTTATGTAAAAAGTACTATTGTATAGTTTTCAAGATACATCTCAAGTATCTATTATTCGTCTTTATGGTTATAATGAGTGTGAGTTTTATTTGTGTTATTCTAGTGGATATATCCTAATAAAAGTATTAATTGATTTATTTGAAATTTCATGGTATTTTAATGTAACTTTTATTCTTGTAATTTTTTAGAAAAAGGTGGAAACTTTATCTTATAATAAAATAGGCGTTTAAATGATAATTAGATATATAATAATACAAGAGTAATTTAAAATAAATATTTATTTTCCAAAAATATCATTTTTCTTAAATGTCGTATTTTAAACCTTTCGAGACTGAATGCTCCTTGCGGAGGTCTGAATCTCGCACTAGTAGCCCGCGGGTGCCCGATGAACCGTACAACCCTAACGGGTTCCCCAAAGGTGGGTTGTAGTGGCGCTTTTCATAGGTTTAATAAATACTATTCATTTAGAAAACGGTTTTATAATTATAAGGTATTTATTTGTAAATTTCCGTATTTTAGTTTCTAGGGTTTCCTAACCCAACTAGCATATTTTTAAGGTCTAAACGATAAGTCATTAGAAGCCTCAAATCGTCTCTTCACCGCCAATTGCGGCCAGGTAAGTGCCAGGTAAGTGGGAAGGAACCACAGTAGTGGGCCTAATTAAAAACCACTAGCCTTGATACACTTGCCTAGATACCACAAAGTCAGCTTTAGATAAACAATCAATGTCCATGACACATCGTATTTTCTTTTAAAAGATTTTGTTTAGAATTGTATTCAACTTAGAATTTCAAGAAAGGTTTATAAAGAAAAAAAATGGTATTTTAGTGAAAAGTCTTGTATTTTCGTATTCTATATTTTGACGCGATCAATTAGGGTTATATTTGTGTGTGTGTGTAGAGGTAGGTCATTACCTCGTGACTTATTTAAGGTTTTGTGAAGTTTAGAGGTTAAATATGATAAATTAAACATGAGGGTATTTAAGTGTAAGAATACGGTATTTGTAAAAGTTATCATTTCATGTGTGAAAACTCATTCAAATTGATTTTTTACAAGTTTAGTGATCAAGATGAACATGTTTAGGAATGAGGGAATTAATTAGAAGAGGAAAAATAAACTTTATGGTATTTTTATGAAAGGAATACGATATTACAAGAAAGTTATCATTTCATGTGAGAAACATTATCCAATTTATTTTTATGTGATTAATAGTCATCATGAATATGTTTAGGTATTATGGATTAGGTGACAAGCAGGATTTTGTAGAAAAACCGAATCGGAAATCGGTTTGTTCCGATTTCCGTCGGGTTTCAAAAAGTCGTATTTTTTTCTTAAAAGAAAAGAGAGATAGAAAAAGTGGGACTTACAAGTTTGGACAAGCTAGGGAGGCTAAGAAAATAGTGGGTTGTCGGTGCGTCGAAACGTCGTGAAGGATCCTAGTGCGGTCGCCGGAATTCGTCGTCGGTTTCGGCAGCGCTTCGCTTTTCGCTCTATTTCTAACGTACCGAGTTCTCTTGAGAATTTTAGATAGTGGACTTAGAATTGTAGGGTGAAATGGTAGAGGGTAGGGGTGTTTATATAGGGCTAGGCTAGTGTTAGGGTTTTAATTAAAAATATATAAAAATAATTAAGAAAAACATTAAAATTCATTAAATTTTGGAATAAAAGAGGTTTAATGAGAATTTGATAACTGTTCTGAAAATTTAGTGTATACAGGGGGGTTGACCAAGTCAACACGGAGAAAATCCGTGTTGACGACTCGGCCGTCCGGCCGAGTCCGGCCGGCGGCGTCGGCCGATTCTGCCGGTCTGCCGGCCGACTCGGCCGAGTCGGGCCGAGTCGGGACACCGTTGGGTGGGTAATTCCATGGGGGATTTTTGGTGTACTTAACTTTTTGGGTTCAGTATAAATTTTGAGAGTTATGGCTGTTTAACTGTTGACCTTCCCAAAAATTAAAACAAAATGATATAAAAAATATGTGGGGTATGGGATTCGAACTCTGGTGGCTTGGTTCAGTAGTACAAGGTATTACCAATGAGCTACAAGCTCCTTCTTGTAATTATTGTGGGAAAATAACTACTTAAAGTGCTAACAGCAACATTAAATACCCCAAGTACACTTTAATTTTAAAACAATTTTATGTACACTAAAAATAAAATTATTTAAAAACAAAATAATTAATTATATATATCTTGTGCTCAGATTAAAATACTCCTTTATGGATTTTTAAAAAATTTTTAAAAATTTTGTACAGAAAAGTGTATATGAAAATTAGGGTTGTTACATTCTACCCTCCTTAAAAAAAATTTCGTCCTCGAAATTTGTAAAAGGAAAGTGTAACAGTTTCAAAACTATTTGGTGATTGTGAGTGAAAGAATAGGGTTAAGATAGATTCAACGGATATGATGATAAGATTCAAGGAATAGAAGTTTGTAAGATTCAAGAAACATGAATTGTAAAGAATGTTTTAGTTACTGGTTCTTGTGTTATATTGCTTAGGTTGTTCACGCAGACCAGAACTGCATGATAGGGATTCATATAGCTCCGACCTGCATGGGCCACCAACAAAACCTGTCACGCCCCGCTTTCCAGTGTACGGCGATGAGGACGCGACGAGGTCCGCTACGTATGTACTCAGAAATACATACGCTAAGCGTAGCTAAGCAATATAAAATAAATACACAAGAGACAAGAGTATAAAAAGAACATCAACTTTATTAATAACATTCTTTTGTACAATGCATGAAAATAAAATACAACTGAAATGAAAAGCGATGCCTAAACAGTGGCATAACAGGAAATGAAAATACTGAAAAGAACAAGGTACAATATCTAGAGCTCAGGGTCTTCGTTAAACTGCTCTAAGTCTTCACCGGTGGGCTCGATCTCTGCTGAGTCCAACGCACCTGACGATATTCAAAGAAGAAAGAAATAGAATGTCGTCAGCGAACAGGTCGCTCGGTAAGTCCCAAAGATAAGAGGGAAGTAGAGAAGACAAAATAAGAAGGTACATTTTTAAAGTGTAAGCTATTGTTGCAATGTTATGTTAACGCTGTTGTTTGTAGTTTGGTACAGAAGGATGCCAGTGTATACGAGGGGGGTCTCTATATGCTAGAGACCAGGGCAAAAAGAAAGTACAAGGAACCGTTATGCCACGGTACAACAGCAATAGGATTCAGGTTAGGTGTCTTAATCTGACCATCTCGTGCCACCTTTAACACCTTCCGTACCAATCTACCCCTTAAACCCCGTAGTGTTTTAATAGTATTGTTGTATTGTATTGTGTAAGTTGGATGACTGACCAAAACCATGATATCAGTAAACATGTTGTAACTGCATAATCAGGTAAATGGAATAACAGGATAATGGATGTATATCCATGGTTTGATTCAGTCAAGTTATATAAAATGTTAACTGGATTCTGGGATTCATGTGTTCATATTGAGTTGGAATATTAAAGAATATGGATTGACTTGAATCATATTCAAGTCAGAAATATTCAGACTCCAACCCGAGTCAGACTAAAAGAAAGGTAATTTGAAGTTCTATAATTATTAGGGTCCTTATTGTAATTTATAAAACTTGAGGGGGTTTTATGTAAAAAGTACTATTGTATAGTTTTCAAGATACATCTCAAGTATCTATTATTCGTCTTTATGGTTATAATGAGTGTGAGTTTTATTTGTGTTATTCTAGTGGATATATCCTAATAAAAGTATTAATTGATTTATTTGAAATTTCATGGTATTTTAATGTAACTTTTATGCTTGTAATTTTTTAGAAAAAGGTGGAAACTTTATCTTATAATAAAATAGGAGTTTAAATGATAATTAGATATATAATAATACAAGAGTAATTTAAAATAAATATTTATTTTCCAAAAATATCATTTTTCTTAAATGTCGTATTTAAACTTTTCGAGACCGAATGCTCCTTGCGGAGGTCTGAATCTCGCACTAGTAGCCCGCGGGTGCACGATGAACCGTACTATCCCTAACGGGTTCCCCAAAGGTGGGTTGTAGTGGCGCTTTGCATAGGTTTAATAAATACTATTCATTTAGAAAACGGTTTTATAATTATAAGGTATTTATTTGTAAATTTCCGTATTTTAGTTTCTAGGGTTTCCTAAGCCAACTAGCCTATTTCTAAGGTCTAAACGATAAGTCATTAGAAGCCTCAAATCGCCTCTTCACCGCCAATTGCAGCCAGGTAAGTGCCAGGTAAGTGGGAAGGAATCACAGTAGTGGGCCTAATTAAAAACCACCAGCCTTGACACACTTGCCTAGACACCACAAAGTCAGGTTTAGATAAACGATCGATGTCCATGACACATCGTATTTTCTTTTAAAAGATTTTGTTTAGAATTGTATTCAACTTAGAATTTCAAGAAAGGTTTATAAAGAAAAAAATAGTATTTTAGTGAAAAGTCTTGTATTTTCGTATTCTATATTTTGACGTTATCAATTAGGGTTATATTTGTGTGTGTGTAGAGGTAGGTCATTACCTCATGACTTATTTAAGGTTTAGTGAAGTTTAGAGATTAAATATGATAAATTAAACATGAGGGTACTTAAGTGTAAGAATACGGTATTTGTAAAAGTTATCATTTCATGTGTGAAAACTCATTCAAATTGATTTTTACAAGTTTAGTGATCAAGACGAACATGTTTAGGAATGAGGGAATTAATTAGAAGAGGAAAAATAAACTTTATGGTATTTTTATGAAAGGAATACGATATTACAAGAAAGTTATCATTTCATGTGAGAAATTTTGTCCAATTTGATTTTTATGTGATTAGTAGTCATCATGAATATGTTTAGGTATTATGGATTAGGTGACAAGTGGGATTTTGTAGAAAAACCGAATCGGAAATCGGTTTGTTCCGATTTCCGTCGGGTTTTAAAAAGTCGTATTTTTTTCTTAAAACAAAAGAGAGATAGAAAAAGTGGGACTTACAAGTTTGGACAAGCTAGGGAGGCTAAGAAAATAGTGGGTTGTCGGTACGTCGAAACGTCGTGAAGGATCCTAGTGCGGTCGCCGGAATTCGTCGTCGGTTTCGGCAGCGCTTCGCTTTTCGCTCTATTTCTAACGTACCGAGTTCTCTTGAGAATTTTAGAGAGTGGACTTAGAATTTTAGGGTGAAATGGTAGAGGGTATGGGTGTTTATATAGGGCTAGGCTAGGGTTAGGGTTTTAATTAAAAAATATAAAAATAATTAAGAAAAACATTAAAATTCATTAAATTTTGGAATAAAAGAGCTTTAATGAGAATTTGATAACTGTTCTGAAAATTTAGTGTATACAGGGGGGTTGACCAAGTCAACACGGAGAAAATCCGTGTTGACGACTCGGCCGTCCGGCCGAGTCCGGCCGGTCCGCCGGCCGACTCGGCCGAGTCGGGACACCGTTGGGTGGGTAATTCCATGGGGGGATTTTTGGTGTACTTAACTTTTTGGGTTCAGTATAAATTTTGAGAGTTATGGCTGCTTGACTGTTGACCTTCCCAAAAATTAAAACAAAATGATATAAAAAATATATAGGGCATGGGATTCAAACTCTGGTGGCTTGGTTCAATAGTGCAATGTATTACCAATGAGCTACAAGCTTCTTCTTGTAATTATTGTCGGAAAATAACTACTTAAAGTGCTAACAGCAAAATTAAATACCCCAAGTACACTTTAATTTTAAAACAATTTTATGTACACTAAAAATGAAATTATTTAAAAACAAAATAATTAATTATATATATCTTGTGCTCAGATTAAAATACTCCTTTATGCATTTTAAAAAAATTTTAAAATTTTTTGTACAGAAAAGTGTATATGAAAATTAGAGTTGTTACAGCGATACTCTTAGACGAACGGACCGGACTGTACGGATATTGTCACTGTCAGGCTCGGTAGGGTTTCAAGATGAGTTCGCTCGTCAGCTTCCCTTCCGATCAATACATAGGCAACCGTTACGTACAGCTTATACCTCTGACGTGCTAGTGGTTATACCCAGTGCTAGTGTGTTGATGAGTCATTAGAGTCCCCCACAGACAGTTTCCCAAGTTCGGACGAAACGTTGTAGAGGCCGTATGGTTTTATGGCAGGGTTCGGAAAATACACGTGCGTTTTCGCACGTGTCATATTTCGGGCAGATAATACTGGTAGGCTTTGGTTTAAGTCGGATCCAAATATTATACTGTGTAGATATAATATTTTTGTCTCAGTTGCATTTGTATTCGGTCGTAATACAAATGCAGGTATGTTTATACTGTTACGGGGTTATCCTGAAATTCGTTTCGGGATCGCTTTTGGAAGTTGCCAGTTTTCTGTTTTCTATCACCCGTATTTAACATTCGGTTAAATAAGGATTTATCTTTCGTCACTTGGGTGAGTCATAGGGTAAGTCATGTGTGTGGAAGCTTCTAGATGATGACTAGGATGATGAGGTGGCTAGTGACTCATTAGTTCATTAATTGTGCAATTAATGTTTTGATGACTAGGCTTTTTGATTCAATGTATGCAATTAATGTTTTGTGCAAGGTGTTATGATAAGTATCATATTGTTATGGTCACCCACTCCACTCCTACACTCACCCCTCCTCCATAAAATGGCCGGCCCCTTGTGAGTGAGAGAGAGAGATTGATTTGGAAAAAAGTATATGAAATTTGCTTCATGGAAATTTCATAAGTTGATTTACCATTTTCCGATTCCAAGAAAAGGCAACTTCATTAACCGTTCGTCCATAGCTTTGGACGTAACGAGACAAAGTGTTCTACTCATTCTCTACTTCAATCTTGGTCATCTCTTTTAGCAAACTTGATGATCGAGTTGCCTCGGTTCAGAGGCGGGAGCCCGTTTAAAGATCCGTCGACGTGGTGCCATCTGGACGAGAAGACTGGAGATTCAGGAGATCGGAGCAGCCGCAACAAAGCGTGGGATGATGGTTGAAGACCGAAGGATTCGGATCATTCGGTATAACATTTATACCCACTTTGTAGTTTGTTAGTTTAGCTTTAATGGTAGATCCGGGATATAGTACGCGATAGCGCCGGTCAAAAAGTTTTTGTTCCGCATTTGGCGTCTGTTAGACGGTCGGGGCGCTACCGTGGACTTACAGTGGTATCAGAGCCTCACCATTAAGCTATACTAACTTGTGCTAACACGTTTAAAATATCGATCGAACCGATTTTCAAAAATCGCAATTTTCTGTACAAAAGTTTCTGTTGATTTTTAAAAGGGTTTAAAAATTATTTTACATATCACAGAAAACAGAGCAGGCTTTTTTAAGCTTTCTGGGAAAATTTGGGCACGTGATCCCACAGTACCGCCGCGGATCCGCGGTCAAAGCTAGGGTTTGACCGCGGAACCGCGGCCAGTATGTGGGAACAGTGCACTAAATTTTTCCAGTGAGCTTTACACAGTGAATTGTGGTTTTTGGTACTGTTCTTTTGGGTCCAGATTTTATTACTGTACAGCAGATGTACGTGGGGCCCACTTCGGGAAGTTTTGTCGATCGAAATTTTAAACTTGTTAGTATGCAGTAATTACATTATATCTCCGACCGGGAATGTCATTCGAGCGGTAAATTGCGTCTAATTGCTACAGTTCTTTTAGACGGGTTTGCGAACGTGACATTCGTGTTGATATTTTGTGTTGTGCTGTGATGTTGCGGATATGTCGTGGTGGATAGCAGGGTGCAATGATAGTGCTGTTTGGATTTATTTGTACATTTGATATTGCGGGGCGAGCGTCCAATATGTGGACTGCCGTCACTGCCTGTTTGTATAATATTCTTTTGGGGAACGACTGGGCTGAGGTCGATGTACCCGTTGTACATATTTTTATTTCTGTACTAGGTTTACCCCGTGACGGAGTGCACGGATAGCCGGGTGCTGGAGGGCAACGGGTCCGTATCTCATGGCTTTGAGAGGCAGAGGGGCCTCACTCTAGAATTGGCAGACTATTCGCCGCACTCGTAGGGGGTACAGGTTGACCCAAGGAGGGATGCTCAAGTTACCGGATTCTGTGAAGTGCCGGGTGGTCCATTCACTTTGCTGTAGGGGGCTGCCTCGCTTCAGGTTTTGGCGGGTAACTTGTCGCACCCGTAGGGGTCTAGGTTTCATTGCACAGGCTATCCACACGACCAGAGGAACGTCGGGTTTCAGTAGCGGCTCTGTGAAACCCGGGGATCCCAGATTATCCGTACTGTTCTGTGATGCTTATTACTTTTCTGTAATGTTGCATATTATCACACCTGGAGCGATTATTGTATATTGTTATATATACTATTAGATGTTGTATATGTTTTACACCCACGCTATGTAAGTCTACGTTAGAGCCCAGACCGTCTACAGACGCCAAATGCGGAACAAAAACTTTTTAACTGGCGCTATCGTATACTTTAACCCGGATATGCCATTATTGCTAAACTAACAAATTGTAAAGAGTGTAGAAAGGTTATACCGAACGATCCGAGTCCTTCGTTCTTTAACCATCATCCCACGCTCCGTTGCGGCTGCTCCGATCTCGTCGATCTCCGATCTCCTCGTCCAGGTGGCACCACGTCAATGATTCTTTAAACGGGCACCCGCCTCTGACTCGAGGCAACTCGGTCGTCAAGTTTGCTAAAAGAGACGATCAAGAATGATGTAGAGAATGAGTAGAAGACTTTGTCTCACTTCGTCCAAAGCCGTGGACGATCGGTTAATGAAGTTGCCAATGGAAATGAAATGGAACAAGAAATGAACTATGAAATTTCCATGTATCCAAAACTTTAGACTTTTCTTTTAACAACCATAATTTTCTCAAGTGAGTGAGTGGAGGAGGAGAGGGGGCCGGCCACTTATATTAAGAGGGGGTGAGTGTAGGAGGGAGGAGGTGACCACAAGAAGAAAAGATCAAGAGAAAAAATCTATGGCAAAACAAAACACATTAATGAAATGAATGACTCACTAAACCTAGTCATCCATTCATTAATGCAAACTTAAGGTTCATGAACCTAGTCACCATCCTTGTCACCTCTTCTAGAAACTACTAGAAGCATCTACACTCATCTCAAGAAAAGATAAATCCGTCTTTAACCGAATGTTAAAAGACGGGCGATAGAAAACTGGAAACTGGCAACTTCCAAAAGTGATCCCGAAATGAATTTCAGGATAACCCCGTAACTGTATAAATATACCCGCATTTGTATTACGACCGAATACAAATGCAACTGAGACAAAGATATTATATCTACTCAATATAATACTCGGACCCGGCTTAAACCAAAGCCGACCAGTATCATCAGCCCGAAATCTGACACGTGCGTAAACGCACGTGCATTTTCCGAACCCTGCCATAAAACCATACGGCCTCTACAACGTTTCGCCCGAACTTGGGAAACTGTCTGTGGGGGACTCTAATGACTCGTCAGTACCCTGGCAGTGGGTTTAACCACAAACCGTCAGCGGCACTAGCTATGCGTAACGGCTGCCCATGGACTGACCTCAAGGGAGGCTGACGAGCGAACTCATCCAGAAACCCTACTGAGCCTAACAGTGACAATGTATAATACAGTCCGGTCCGTTCGTCTATGAGTATCGCATATCTGCCTAGGGGGCTAGTAACGTCAGACCCCCAATAGCAGTATAAGTCGTGTCGGAGTGTAGCCTAATAACACCCTAAGATACTACTGGAGTACCTACCAGTAAATCTCCTGCCACGGCCGTGGGCTTTGTGTAATGGCTCTCCTAGACACAGCACGATCTCGCCCCCAATACCGGGAGAGACGAATCCCCTGCCGATCCGCTCACGTGCCTCCATATGGCTCGGGACTGTACCCAAAGCTACCTGTTTGCACGACTCCTTTGAGCCGTGGTAGGGTAGAAATCAAAGCACAGTGGGAACTCACACGAGACAAATGACGACCTCAGGTCGATGAACTAACCTGTACACATGTCACCAGGAAACTGCTCTCTGACGATATGTATAATACCAACTAGCAGATTCCCGGCGAGTCCTGTCCGGTGTACTCATAACCCAATGAGCACCTGTATACATCTCAGGTGATCCAACTGACACCAGTGGCTTGTGAGACCGGCCACCGCCCCTCGTCGGGGTCTCGACTGTATACACTAGTCTACTCCGGAGTATCGATGCCCTGTCTCGTAACTCCCACGACTAGGGACAACAATTAAGGATATGCATATAAACTACCCAACTCTCACGTATATGATCGCCATCATACTGTTGGTAGTAAAGCAAGATCCTAAGGGCTCTATCAAAGTGTAACATGTAATCAGTCACCTGAATATGTACACGACTGATAAAGGCAAACCAGATAGCATACTATCATTTCGAGTAAGACTGTCCTACCGGTATAGGTCCTCCGCAATCATTGCAATCACGTACCTGCGATCCAATAATTGACTATGAGGGCACTATCACCAACAATCTCCCACTTGCACTCAAGGCTAATTATTGCGATGTCGACTACTCACAGCCCGTGTGAAACCGAACATCCAACTCCTCTACTAATCAGTTTCACAAAGCTCGTTTGTAAAACTATTGTGTTCGAGAAATAGCCTCAGTGAGTGGATCCGCCTAGATGTTTCTCTCTATATCTCTCTAAATCTCAAGTTCGCGGAGAAAACCATCTCCCGAATCGAGTAATACCTGTCTTCGAATATGTCTGGATATCTGATGGGACCTAGTTCATAAATGAACTCCAAATCCAAACTTCTTAGACTGTATCAATCACTGAACCTAATCAGTAACCGGTACCATGCCACCCACAGTATCCTTTTGGACCACCTGTCCATAATACTGTCCCTCGTCAGAGGGAAAACTAAAACTCTGACAATCACTCTGTCATCCACGTCACCTTTGAAGCCTGGAATGATAATCGTCTCCCGAAGGAGGCTGCCGTCATCAAATCCGTAGAACATCCACTTATGTTCTAAAACTTCTTCCTTATGTCTCTCCAGGATTGGATTAATACAAACTTATCGCATCTAGTGCAAAAACAACATCTGGTGTGGTACTTGACACCTCACGATTGACTCAATTGCCTAAGCAAGTGATCTGCCAATCATGCACAGCCCTCTCCTCTTTAGTCTATACGACACCTTTAGAGAGGGTGACTCCATCACCTGCAGGTACACCACCATGCTAGGAGTCAACTATTCTAAAAACCATTAGAATATCTGTCAAAGTACCCACATTGGGAAACTACCTAAATCTAGATCTAAAACCATAGATCCAGAAACCAGAATGTCAAATATTATATCCATATCCCGTCTGGAGAAACAACTGTGTGACGACCACAGTACAACCGATCGTAGTATAGGAATTTTACTTCCTACTCTGTGTATGTCATCCAGATACCATGACATCACACCCTACTACCTTCTTAACAGATCCATCCCCTATTCTGATGAAGTCTAACCCATGACTATCACGTCAAAATTAGATGATCTATCTCCGCTATAACTGCTCTAGTCTATAAATAGACATAAGCTACTTGCCCACTATGCTTCCGCTGCTCCCACTGACTACGACAACCCTCTGGCAGAATAATATACACGTGCACTTCTAAAGCTAGTTTAGAACGACGCTATACTTATCCTCCTGCCTGGTCTCATAGTCTGGAACAACAGTAGTGTCAAGTCTGGGTAGATAAGAACCTCCCTGTCACCGTCCTTGAGGCTACCGAAGTACCTCTCGGGTGTCTGAGGTTACCCACCATATCTGCGGAGTGGCTAATGGAATGTCAAACCTGATTGAATATATAGGTCCTATTAAATTTTCCGTAATCATTCGCGGTTCTGGAATCACCTCCAGTTCTACCATACTCCCACTACTGTTTTCTGAAAAAATCCATTTTACTAAAACTGTGGCGAGTCAAGAACAATATCACTATTGATCTTCTAAATGGTAGAATATCAACCCTCGTCATAGCCAGGGTCAACCCACAAACAGCCATTGCAGAAACGTGCCCTGAGTTATCCAGTGTCTGGTTTTAAGCATAAGCTGGACAACTCCCCGTACCTTAACATCTTTTAAGGTACGAACTATTCTATATCTAATATAGAAACTTTGGCACTTATTTAATTGGAACCATATTCAATCATGCAACTGTCTCCAGTGCATATCATCTTAATGGAAAGAGGCTAATCAGCATTACTCAACTTAGGAATCCTTCCATTTATGAGTAACCTGAAAGAGAAACAAGTTTCTCAAAATCATTACTATCATCTGAATACCAATCACAAGAATCTTCATCTTCGATCTCTTTGAAGAATCCCGATACTTGTGACACCTGGTTCTCTACTTTATTCTTATACTCATAACTTCTCAAAACTTAGACATTGTATTTTTTCGAAACACTTGTCTAAAAACTAAAGAAGTCATAAGTAAATAGAACAAAGTACGAGGACCTACCCCTTTGTCCTGATGGATACTGGACAACATACAATACTCTGTATAAGTCCGCTGAGTTGAATAACTCAAAACCTGTGCTTCGTAGGTTGAAAACTGTACCCTGGCGATTTCCTCAAATATCACCAATTACAACGAATTCCGATATAATGAGGATAATTACCTAATTCCCAATAATTTACTCCCACTCATCATCTGTAAAAACCATACAGATATGAGAATGAAACATGGTAAATACATACCCTTGGAGTAAGTATCTAATCGGGAAAACAGTTTTTCTTTAACAATGCACTGAAACATGAAAATGTTTCGTAGGGGTATCTTGGTATTCCTAGTAATGCCTCTTCCATAATCCAATTCATGACTTTAACCGTATATTTCTTTGCCTTCTCTCCAAATCCCTTTATTTGTCTTTAGTCGTTACCTTCTGTACACCATCGTTAGGCTAAATGGTTTTCTTCCTTCCCTACCATTCGGCACCAGCCTATGGTTTGGAAGAAGACTATCCAGTAAGCATAATAGGTGTACCCTCCTAAACCAAGGAGTACTCGCATCTTGAGAGAAGGTGATGATAAAAGACAACTGAATAATACCTTATTCTTTTAAAGGTGAAATAGGAGTGGCGATGAAGCACGCGGTTTGGTCGTGAATGATATCAGTCGCAATTTACTTTGCCCTCTTTCTAATCCCTTTATTTTGTCTTTACATATTACCTTCTGCACACCCTATTTAGGCTAATTGGTTTTCTTCATTCCCTACCTTTCGGCATCTGCCTATGGTTTGGAATAAGACTATCCAATAAGCGTAATAGGTGTACTCTCCTAAACCAAGGAGCCCTCGCAACCTGAGAGAAGGTGATAATAAAAGACAACTGAATAAACCAATTCTATTTCTCCTGAACCTGGATCCATCCTCGAAGAAGTCCCTTCGAGTTCGTATATAACCATACGATGGATCTATCCAATGGAAGTGGATGTCCGTAGTAATACGGGTGTTCTGAGAAATTCAAAGGGTAGAAGAAGGAGTGGCAATGACTTATGCAACTCGGACAATTCAAAAGCCAGTATTTTAAGAAGGTACGGTCAACTTGGTCACTGAGTCATAGTCTAGGGTCGGTCAAAGGTCGCTGCCAAAGAGAGAGAGAAAAGAAACACTCTGCGTGCACTCTAACCAAGATCAGAATGGTTATCACTTTATCTAATCCGGAAACCTCCCACTGTCCTGTCAAATTCTCCTCCAAACCTGAAAGAAGAATTAATCGGGATCACCCGAAGAGTAAACCAACTCATCAGTAGGAATCGGGATCCAACTCTCATCGCATGATAACATGATGGAATGCATCCACGTTACTCATACTCCAGAAGGTATGCGCATACTTGGCAAGTTTCAGTTTCTTTAGAAACTCCCGATAAGATTTTTGCCCCATGCTCTTATAACCTTGGCTTTGGTCAAAATGTCATAAGTCACATGCCAAGTTCTACCCGTCACTGTCTTGTCAATTTGAACCCACCCGCACATGCCCCTGTCTTTGGCCAAATGGCAGAACGACTGTCCCAAACCAACTCATCTATTTATGCAACAAATGAATACCCAGCAGCTACCAAACACTATGCCTTAACTTTGGCTAAAATGCATAGCTTGAATACTACTGGATACCTAAAAGAAATGACGGAGGGCTACGGCTGGTTTTTGGCGAAAAACCTTTAACGTAACAAACTTGATATCGCTGAAGGAACCTGATAGCTTTTTAAAATATAGTGGCGAAAACCTTTTGCTAAAGAGGTCACTCCTGGTGAAGGGATCTCGGCTCTTTCCTCATGGAATGAGGTGCAGGATATTCCACTGAATACCGCGATGCAAAGCAACTTGTAATCGACTATAGTGAAGTTATTACCCTGACGTAAACTTCTGCCCAAGGGGTCAGTCCCGGTGAAGGGATATCGGCCCTTGCCCCGTCGAATGAGGTGCAGGATATTCCACTGAATACCGCTATGCAAAACAAAAGGAAACATCTTTGCAATAACACTTTTTTAAATTGTTCCAACAACTGCCAAATAGGTTTGTTTTACTTTGCATTGATCAGAATCAACGCAGTTCCATCAATCAATCACACCAGAAAAGAACGAAAATAAAATGTACGTATATGCCATCCACATTCGTCACTGGGTCCCGTCATCACCCGTTAGGTTACTTAACTAACGACAGAGCGGGGACTGGACTAGCGCGGGTGTAAAACATATACAACATCTAATAGTATATAAACCAATATACAATAATCGCTCCAGGCATGATAATATGCAACATTACAGAAAAGTAATAAGCATCACAGAACAATACAGATAATCTGGGATCCCCGAGTTTCACAGAGCCGCTGCTGAAACCCGACGTTCCCCTGTCGTGTGGATAGCCTGTGCAATGAAACCTAGACCCCTACGGGTGCGGCAAGTTACCCGCCAAAACCTGAAGCGAGGCAGCCCCCTACAGCAAAGTGAATGGACCACCCTGCACTTCATGGAATCCGGTAATCTTGGGCACCCCTCCATGGGTCAACCTATACCCCCTACGAGTGCGGCGAATAGTCTGCCAATTCTAGAGTGAAGCCCCTCTGCCTCTCAAAGCCATGAGATGCGGACCCGTTGCCCCTCAGAACCCGGCTATCCGTGCACTCCGTCGCGGGGCAAAACCTAGTACAGCAATAAATAATAATACAACAGGTACATCGACCGCAACCTGGTCGTGCCCCAAAAGAATATTATACAACAGGCAGTGACGGCAGTCCACAAGTTGGACGCTCGCCCCGCAATATCAAATGTACAAATAAATCCAAACTGCACTATCATTGCACACTGCTATCCACCACGACAAATCCGCAACATCACAGCACAACACAGAACATCAACGCGAATGTCACGTTCGCAAACCCGTCTAAAAGAACTATAGCAATCAGACGCGGTTTACCGATCAAATGACATTCCCGGTCGGAGATATAATGTAAGCACTGTAAACTAACATGTTTAAATTTCGATCGACTAAATATCACGAAGTGGGCCTTACGAACATCTGTGGAACAGTAACAAAATCTGGGCCCAAAAGATATATACCAAAAACCCCAATTTCCATAAAAGAATATACTGTGCAAATTTGGGGGCATGATCACTCAGAACGGCCGCGGATGCGCGGCCAAACCATGAGTTTGGCCGCGATTCCGCGGCAGTCTTGTCGATTCATGAGCTCAAATTTGTACGGTGTTCTTATAAAACCCTGCACAGTTCTCTGAGATATGTAGAATAATTTTAGGACATCATTTAAAATCTACAGAAACTGTGAACTTGAAATTTGCAGTTTTTGATTTCCGGTCCGATCGATGTTTTAAACGCGTTAGCACAAGTTAGTAAAGCAAAATGGTGAGGCTCTGATACCACTGTAAGTCTACGTTAGCGCCCAAGCCGTCTACAGATGCCAAATGCGGAACAAAAACTTTTTAACCGGCGCTATCGTATACTTTAACCCGGATCTGCCATTATTGCTAAACTAACAAATTGTAAAGAGTGTAGAAAGGTTATACCGAACGATCCGAGTCCTTCGTTCTCTAACCATCATCCCACGCTCCGTTGCGGCTGCTCCGATCTCGTCGATCTCCGATCTCCTCGTCCAGGTGGCACCACGTCAATGATTCTTTAAACGGGCTCCCGCCTCTGACTCGAGGCAACTCGGTCGTCAAGTTTACTAAAAGAGACGATCAAGAATGATGTAGAGAATGAGTAGAAGACTTTGTCTCACTTCGTCCAAAGCCGTGGACGATCGGTTAATGAAGTTGCCAATGGAAATGAAATGGAACAAGAAATGAACTATGAAATTTCCATGTATCCAAAACTTTAGACTTTTCTTTTAACAACCATAATTTTCTCAAGTGAGTGAGTGAAGGAGGAAAGGGGGCCGGCCACTTATATCAAGAGGGGGTGAGTGTAGGAGGGAGGAGGTGACCACAAGAAGAAAAGATCAAGAGAAAAAATCTATGGCAAAACAAAACACATTAATGAAATGAATGACTCACTAAACCTAGTCATCCATTCATTAATGCAAACTTAAGGTTCATGAACCTAGTCACCATCCTTGTCACCTCTTCTAGAAACTACTAGAAGCATCTACACTCATCTCAAGAAAAGATAAATCCGTCTTTAACCGAATGTTAAAAGACGGGCGATAGAAAACTGGAAACTGGCAACTTCCAAAAGTGATCCCGAAACGAATTTCAGGATAACCCCGTAACTGTATAAATATACCCGCATTTGTATTACGACCGAATACAAATGCAACTGAGACAAAGATATTATATCTACTCAATATAATACTCGGACCCGGCTTAAACCAAAGCCGACCAGTATCATCAGCCCGAAATCTGACACATGCGTAAACGCACGTGCATTTTCCGAACCCTGCCATAAAACCATACGGCCTCTACAAAATTTCGCCCGAACTTGGGAAACTGTCTGTGGGGGATTCTAATGACTCGTCAGTACCCTGGCAGTGGGTTTAACCACAAACCGTCAGCGGCACTAGCTATGCGTAACGGCTGCCCATTGACTGACCTCAAGGGAGGCTGATGAGCGAACTCATCCAGAAACCCTACTGAGACTAATAGTGACAATGTATAATACAGTCCGGTCCGTTCGTCTATGAGTATCGCATATCTGCCTAGGGGGCTAGTAACGTCAGACCCCCAATAGCAGTATAAGTCGTGTCGGAGTGTAGCCCAATAACACCCTGAGTTACTACTGGAGTACCTACCAGTAAATCTCCTGCCACGGCCGTGGGCTTTGTGTAATGGCTCTCCTAGACACAGCACGATCTCGCCCCCAATACCGGGAGAGACGAATCCCCTGCCGATCCGCTCACGTGCCTCCATATGGCTCGGGACTGTACCCAAAAGCTACCTGTTTGTACGACTCCTTTGAGCCGTGGTAGGGTAGAAATCAAAGCACAGTGAGAACTCACACGAGACAAATGACGACTTCAGGTCGATGAACTAACCTGTACACATGTCACCATGGAACTGCTATCTGACGATATGTATAATACCAACTAGCAGATTCCCGGCGAGTCTTGTCCGGTGTACTCATAACCCAAGGAGCACCTGTATACATCTCAGGTGATCCAACTGACACCAGTGGCTTGTGAGACCGGCCACCGCCCCTCGTCGGGTCTCGACTGTATACACTAGTCTACTCCGGAGTATCGATGCCTTGTCTCGAAACTCCCACGACTAAGGACAACAATTAAGGATATGCATATAAACTACCCACTCTCACGTATATGATCGCCATCATACTGTTGGTAGTAAAGCAAGATCCTAAGGGCTCTATCAAAGTGTAACATGTAATCAGTCACCTGAATATGTACACGACTGATAAAGGCAAACCAGATAGCATACTATCATTTCGAGTAAGACTGTCCTACCGGTATAAGTCCTCCGCAATCATTGCAATCACGTACCTGCGATCCAATAATTGACTATGAGGGCACTATCACCAACACGCTAGTCCAGTCCCCGCTCTGTCGTTAGTGAAGTAACCTAACGGGTAATGACGGGACCCAGTGGCGAATGCGGATGGCATATACGTACATTTTATTTTTCGTTCTTTTCTGGTGTGATTAACTGATGGGACTGCATTGATTCTTATCAATACAAGGATAAAACAAACCTATATTTGATGTTGTTGGAACAGTTTTAAAAAGTGTTATTACAAAGACGTTTCCTTTTGTTATGCATAGTGATATTCAGTTAGAATATCCTGCACCTCATTCGACGAGGCAAGGGCCGATATCCCTTCACCGGGAATGTCCCCTTGGGCAGAAGTTTGCGTCAAGGTAATAACTTTACTATAGTCGATTACAAGTTGCTTTGCATCGCGGTATTCAGTTAGAATATCCTGCACCTCATTTCACGAGGAAAGAGCCGAGATCCCTTCACCGGGAGTGACCTCTTTAGCAAAAGGTTTTCGCCACTATATTTTTATAAAAAGCTATCGGGTTCCTTCAGCGATATCAAGTTCATTACGTTAAAGGTTTTTCGCCAAAAACCAGTCGTATCCCTCCGTCATTTCTTTTGGGTATTCAGTAGTATTCAAGCTATGTATTTTGGCCAAAGTCAAGGCATAGTGTTTGGTAGCTGCTGGGTATTCATTTGTTGCATAGATAGATGAGTTGGTTTGGGACAGTCGTTCTGCCATTTTGACCAAAGTCAAGGGCATGTGCGGGTGGGTTCAAATTGACCTGGATAGTGACGGGAAGAACTTGGCATGTGACTTATGACATTTTGACCAAAGCCAAGGTCATAAGAGCATGGGGCAAAAATAACATCGGGAGTTTCAAACATACAGGAAACTTGCCAGGCATGCGCATACCATCTGGAGTGTGATAACTTGAGTGGCTTCCATCAAGTTATCATGCGATGATAGTTGGATCCTGATTCCCACTGATGAGTTGGTTTACTCTTCGGGTGATCCCGATTGATTCTTTTTTCAGGTTTGGAGGAGAATTTGACGGAACAGTGGGAGGTTTCCTGATTAGATAAGGTGATAACCATTCTGATCTAGGTTAAAGTGCACGCAGAGTGTTTCTTTTCTCTCTCTATTTGGCAGCGACCTTTGACCGACCCTAGACTATGACTCAGTGACCAAGTTGACCGAACCTGCTTAAAATACTGGCTTTTGGATTGTCCGAGTTGCATAAGTCATTGCCGCTCCTTCTTTTACCCTTTGTATTTCTTAGAACACCCTGTATTACTACGGACATCCACTTCCATTGGATAGATCCATCGTATGGTTATATACGAACTCGAAGGGACTTCTTCGAGGATGGATCCAGGTTCAGGAGAAATAGAATTGGTCCATTCAGTTGTCTTTTATTATCACCTTCTCTCAGCTTGCGAGAGCTCCTTAGTTTAGGAGAGTACACCTATTAAGCTTATTGGATAGTCTTATTCCAAACCATAGGCTGGTGCCGAAAGGTAGGGAATGAAGAAAACCAATTAGCCTAAGTAGGGTGTGCAGAAGGTAATATGTAAAGACAAAATAAAGGGATTAGAAAGAGGGCAAAGTAAATTGCGACTGTTATCATTCACGACCAAACCGCGTACTTCATCACCACTTCTATTTCACCTTTGCTTTTCTCCCAGTTCGGGAGAAATAGAATAAGGTATTATTCAGTTGTCTTTTATTATCACCTTATCTCAAGTTGCGAGTACTCCTAGGATTAGGAGGGTACACCTATTATGCTAACTGGATAGTCTTCTTCCAAACCATAGGGAGGTGCCGAATGGTAGGGAAGGAAGAAAACCACTTAGCCTAACGATGGTGTACAGAAGGTAATGAATAAAGACAAATAAAGGGATTTGGAGAGATGGCAAAGAAATATACGGTTATAGTCATGAATTGGATTATGGAAGAGGCATTACTAGGAATACCAGAATACCCCTACGAAACATTTTCATGTTTCAGTGCATTGTTAAAAGAAAACTGATTTCCCAATTAGATACTTACTCCAGGGTATGTATTTACCAGGTATGATTCTCACATCTGTATGGTTTTACAGATGATGAGTTGGAGTAAGTTATTGGGAATTAGGTGATCATTCTCAATATATCGGATTTCGTTGTAATTGGTGATATTTGAGGAAATCGCCTGGGCACAGTTTTCAACCTACGACGCACAGGTTTTGAGTTATTCAACTCAGCGGACTTATACAGAGTATTGTATGTTGTCCAGTGTCCATCAGGACAAAGGGGTTGGTCCTCGTACTCTGTTATTTTTACTTGTAACTTCTCTAATTTTTAGACAATTGTTTCGTAGAATTACAATGTCTAAGTTTTGAGAAGTTGTGGGTATAAGAATAAAATAGAGAACCAGATGTCGCAGGTATCGGGATTCTTCAAACAGATCGAAGATGTAGATTCTTGTGATTGGTATTCAGATGATAGTAATGTTTTTTGAGAAACTTGTTTCTCTTTCAGGTTACTCATAATTGGATGGATTCCTAAGTTGAGTAATGTTGATTAGTCTCTCTCCATTAAGTTGATATGCACTGGAGACAGCTGCATGATTAGAATCTGGTTCCAATTAAATATGTGCCAAAGTTTCTATATTGGATATAGAATGGTTCATATCTTAACGATGTTAAGATACGGTGAGTTGTCCAGCTTATGCTTAAAACCAGACTCTGGATAACTCAAGGCACGTTTCTGTAATGGCAGTTTGTGGGTTGACCCTGGTTTTGACGAGGGTTGACTTTCTACCATCTGGAAGATCAATAGTGATATTGTTCTAGACTCGCCACAGTTTTAGTAAAATGGATTTTTTTTCAGAAAACAGTAGTGGGAGTATGGTAGAACTGGAAGTGATTCCAGAACCGCAAACGATTACGGAAAATTTAATAGGACCTATATATTCAATCAGGTTTGACATTCCAACAGCCACTCCGCAGATATGGTGGGTAACCTCAGACACCCGAGAGGTACTCCGGTAGCCTCAAGGACGGTGACAGGGAGGTTCTTGTTTACCCAGACTTGACACTACTATTGTTCCAGGCTATGAGACCCGGCAGGAAGTTAAGTATAGCGTCGTTCTAAACTAGCTTTAGAAGTGTACGTATATATTATTCTGCCAGAGGGTTGTTGTAGTCAGTGGGAGCAGCGGAAGCATAGTGGGCAGGTAGCTTATGTCTTTATAGACTTGAGCAGTTACAGCGGAGATAGATCATCTAATTTTGATATGATAATCATAGGTTTGACTTCATCAGAATAGGGGATGGATCTGTTAAAAAGGTAGTAGAGTGTAATGTCCTGGTATTTGGATGACATACACAAAGTAGGAAGTAAAATTCCTATACTACGATCGGTTGCACTATGGTTGTCACACAGTTGTTTCTCCACAAAGGATATGGATATAATATCTGACATTCTGGTTACTAGATCTATGGTTTTAGATCTAGATTTGGGTAGTTTCCCAATGTGGGTACTTTGACAGTATTCTAATAGTATTTTAGAATAGATGACTCTTGGCATGGTAGTGTACCTGTAGGTGATAGAGTCACCCTCTCTAAAGGTGTCTTACAGACTAAAGGGGAGAGGGACATACATGATTGGCAGATCACTTGCTTAGGCAATTGAGTCAATCGTGAAATATCAAGTACCACACCAGATGTTGTTTTTGCACTAGATGCGATAAATTTATATTAATCCAATCCTGGAGAAACATTAGGAAGCAGTTTTAGAACATGAATGGATGTTCTATGAATTTGATAATGGCAGCCTCCTTGAGGAGACGGTTATCATTCCAGGCTTCCAAGGTGACCTGGATGACAGAGTGATTGTCAGAGTTATAGTTTTCCCTCTGACGAGGGACAGTATTATGGACAGGTGGTCCAAGAGGATACTATGGGAGGCATGGTGCACGATACTGATTAGGTTCAGTTATCAATACAGTCTAAGAAGTTTGGATTTGGAGTTCATTTATGAACTAGGTCCCATCAGATATCCAGACATATTCTAAGACAGGTATTACTCAATTCGGGAGATGGCTTTCTCCGCGAACTTGAGATTTAGAGAGATATAGAAAGAAACATCATAGCGGATCCACTCACTTAGGCTATTTCTCGAACACAATAGTTTTACAAATGAGCTTTGTGAAACTGATTAGTAGAGGAGTTGGGTGTTCGGTATCACGCAGGCTGTGAGTACGCGACATCGCAATAATTAGCCTTAAGTGTAAGTGGGAGATTGTTAGATATGGTGCCCTCAAAGTAAATTATTGGATCGCAGGTACGTGATTGCAATGATTGAGGGAGGACCTATACCGATATGACAGTCTTGCTCGAGATGATAGTATGCTATCTGGTTTGTCTTTATCATCGTATATATGCTTTAGTTCACTATTGCATGATGATAGTGCTCATAGGATTCTTGCTTGACTGCCAGCAGTATGATGGCAATCATATACGTAGGAGCTGGGGTCTATAAGCACATCCTTAAAGTGTCCCTAGTCGTGGGTGTTTCGAGATAGGGCATCGATACTCCAGAGTAGACTAGTGTATATAGTCGAGACCCCGAAGAGGGGCGGTGGCTGGTCTCACAAGCCACTGGTGTCAGTTGGATCACCTAAGATGTATACAGGTGCTCATTAGGTTATGAGTACACCGGACAGGACTCGCCGGGAACATGCTAGTTGGTATTATACATATCGTCAGATAGCAGTTCCCTGGTGACATGTGTACAGGTTAGTTTGTCGACCTGAGATCGTCATTTGTCTCGTGTGAGTTCCCACTATGCTTTGATTACTACCCTACCACGGCTCAAAGGAGTCGTGCAAACAGGTTTTAGTTGGGTACAGTCCCGAGCCACATGGAGGCAGTGAGCGGATCGTCGGGGATTCATCTCTCCCGGTATTGGGGGTTGATGTCGCACAGTGCACGGGTGGCCATCACTAGAAATTCTCGGCCGGGGTAGTGGAGAATTACTGATTTGGATCAGTAGTTTCTCAAGAGGTGATGGGCTTCATACCGACACGAATTATCGCGTTATTAGGGGTCTGACTTTATCCACCCCCTAGACTCGATATGCGATACTCTTAGACGAACGGACCGGACTGTACGGATATTCTCACTGTCAGGCTCAGTAGGCTTTCAGGATGAGTTCGCTCGTCAGCTTCCCTTCCGATCAATACATAGGCAACCGTTACGTACAGCTTGTACCTCTGACGTGCTAGTGGTTATACCCAGTGCCAGTGTGTTGATGAGTCATTAGAGTCCCCCACAGACAGTTTCCCAAGTTCGGGCGAAACGTTGTAGAGGCCGTATGGTTTTATGGCAGGGTTCGGAAAATGCACGTGCGTTTTCGCACGTGTCATTTTTCGGGCAGATAATACCGGTAGGCTTTGGTTTAAGCCGGATCCAAATATTATACTGTGTAGATATAATATCTTTGTCTCAGTTGCATTTATATTCGGTCGTAATACAAATGCGGGTATGTTTATACTGTTACGGGGTTATCCTGAAATTCGTTTCGGGATCACTTTTGGAAGTTGCCAGTTTTCTATTTTCTATCACCCGTATTTAACATTCGGTTAAATGCGGATTTATCTTTTCGTCACTTGGGTGAGTCATAGGGTGAGTCATGTGTGTGGAAGCTTCTAGATGATGACTAGGATGATGAGGTGGCTAGTGGCTCATTAGTTCATTAATTGTGCAATTAATGTTTTGATGACTAGGTTTTTTGATTCAATGTATGCAATTAATGTTTTATGCAAGGTGTTATGATAAGTATCATATTGTTATGGTCACCCACTCCACTCCTACACTCACCCCTCCTCCATAAAATGGCCGGCCCCTTGTGAGTGAGAGAGAGAGATTGATTTGGAAAAAAGTATCTGAAATTTGCTTCATGGAAATTTCATAAGTTGATTTACCATTTCCTGATTCCAAGAAAAGGCAACTTCATTAACCGTTCGTCTATAGTTTTGGACATAACGAGACAAAGTGTTCTACTCATTCTCTACTTTAATCTTGGTCATCTCTTTTAGCAAACTTGATGATCGAGTTGCCTCGGTTCAGAGGCGGGAGCCTGTTTAAAGATCCGTCGACGTGGTGCCATCTAGACGAGAAGACTGGAGATTTAGGAGATCGGAGCAGCCGCAACAAAGCGTGGGATGATGGTTGAAGACCGAAGGACTCGGATCATTCGGTATAACATTTCTACCCACTTTGTAGTTTGTTAGTTTAGCTTTAATGGCAGATCCGGGTTATAGTATGCGATAGCGCCGGTCAAAATGTTTTTGTTCCGCATTTGGCGTCTGTTAGATGGCCGAGGCGCTACCGTGGACTTACAAACTCTACCGCCTGCGACAAATTCGAAAGGCGATCGACCTAAACGGCCCAAGGCCGGGGGCATAACCATACATACATTCTACATGGCTTCGGGAAAAGAAGAAAGCCGTGCTTCAGCGAGTCACCGACCGCAAACTCGGTCGCTGACCAAGGCTCATGAGCAACAACAGAAGCTCCAGGAAATGCTGACCAAAATGGCAGCACTTACCGGATAGAAAGAAAGTCCAGACAAAGAAGCTGAGCAACGCCAAGAGTAGGAGACCGATACAGAGTTCCTGCGAAGGGTGCTTGATAGAAAATACAAAGAAGCCGCTAAACAAGTTGCCAACGTAAAGCAGATGGCTCTTTTATTTTAGGACATGGTTGGAATGATGATCCTGTCAGAACCCCCGGCCGAAAATCCGCCAATAATCATTGAGGATGACAGGGGGGAAACATCAAAACCTCCTCCGACCTTATCAACAACCAAGGAGGAAACGATCTCCAAGGCCGCCCTTGATGATTATATTGCTCAACAAATAAGAGCTCATCAAGCTAATGAAGCTGCTGGCCAAATCGTCAGAATTGAGCGACTGTATCCAGGATGGTATGATCAAATCAAGTACCCACCGGGGTATACGATCCCCAAATTCCATTGTACAAAGGGACATGCAACCCTCGCCAGCACATCGCGAAGTTAAAAGCTCTGAGCGACAATACTGGAGGCGACAACAAATTGTTGCCTCGCCAGTTCGTCGGCAGCCTGTCAGAAACAGCCTTTGAATAGTACTCGGAGCTCCCAAATGACTCCGTAAAAATATTCACAGAGATGGAACGGCTGTTCACACAGCAGTTTGCTAGCGCGAGCGAGCGCACTCCAATTACGGCATTAATCAATGCTGGGTAAAGCCAGGTGAAATTTGGGTCCAATACACAATCCAGTGGCGGAACCTGTAGTCTAAGTGCGAACAACACATTGAAGAATCTCCCGCCGTGGGCATATTCATCGGGACCCTAGTGTCACGACCCAAAGTTCGGCCCGTGACCGGCACTTAAACACGTAACGTCTACAGGCGTAACGCGACTAAGTAAGCCGAACCCAGAAATCAAAACCATTTGTAGTAGCGAGTGTTTAAAACATTTATTAGAACATTTGTTAAAACGTTTAGAAAACCTTAAGTAATTTAGTAAAATTCTTAGAGTTCAACTTATTATCTTAAAAATTTTGGCAGCATTTCCTTTGTAAAAAGTAGCCCCGAAATCGGGTACAAGACAATATATGAATACAATGATATACAATAAGAATAAAGCATCCCAAACGGGAGCAATCACGCCCAACGGCGGAAAGAATAACCACAAGAGTAAAATACGACGCCGTAGCGAAGAAATGAGCAATAAGTGAAAAACATCACAAATAATAAAAACTGCATAAGTAAAGTCGGCTCGCACGAGCTCGACACCAAAGTACAAATAATATATATCATCGTCCTCACACTGGTCTCTAAGTCAATACATGAAAAGTAGATGGAGAGTACTAGATACAAAAGTGTGTACAAATGGAAAATAACCGGATACCACAACCCACCTAGCAGCAAAACAGCTCACGCACCAACTGAAGTGGTATCCGTAGCCAAAAAGATACAAGAAAGCAGCCTGCCGCGACTACTCCGAGGGGCAACCTGCAAATACAATGACACAACGGGGGTGAGTTGCCAACTCGTGAATAGAAGATAACATATAAAGGTAATCACGAGTATGCACGTACTGCGCTACTCTAATATATTCCAGTAGATAACATCTATGTGCGATGAGCAAGATGTGCAATAATCATGCATAACTACTCTATCAAGTGATACGACAACAAGATGAGATGCAAAATAATGAATGCTGAGCATGGGATGAAATAACATCTACACAGAATGTCGACGTGGAAAAATAACTGGTGCCCATCAATGCACCCAAATCCCAATAAAACTCAGGCGCCGTCATCCTCATCGGCCCTCAAATCCTGTAAATCTCTGAGAATCGTGAGTGCCCAACATCGGCACTCAAAAATATCATGAAATAATCGTGTCCAGCATCGACACGAAAATCCTCATATATATCGGGCTCCGTCAGTCCGGTCGGCCCTTGGGCTCCGTCTGCGGAAACGGCCCTCGGCCCCCGGCAGTACGAGTCGTCCCGTATCCATCTATCGACTCTAATCAGTATCCTCTGGATAACCGTCAGGTCCAACCAATCACCGGTAGGTAGTAGTCCCTCTGCCACGCTCACCGTCTGTATACACAGCATCCCTTTCTTACCTCGGGGTACCATACCGGGTCCACCATGTACCCGCAATCGGCATCGTCCAGCTCCTCGATTCAGGTTCACATGTCACACGTCTCAGAACCGAGAAAATGCACGGTGGACGCACTGAAATATTATATCAAGAGAAACCGGGTTTTTAAAACAGTGCGTATTTCCTTAAAATAGTATCACGATTCTTAAATCCAGAAATCACATAAATCCAAACTCAATGCGTAAATCCATACAATGTGTCGTATGATATTAAAAGTAAAAAGGGAAAACCGCTCTTTTAAAAAGATCCAGTTTTGAAAATATCTCGTGCGGTCCCTTAATTTTTTTAATCATGTCAATATCACCCATGTATGTAACATATGTATGTATATATGTATGGATGTGCGAATGGATATGTACGCAATGTGAGTGTAGCAATGTATATGTGCACAAGTAGAGATATGTCAAGCAATGTGTGCACTACTATGAATAGACCGTATGCATGTGCCAATATGCGACAAGTAATTATCAATGTATGATTTGTAGCAATTCTATAGTGCAAGTGTCATGGCAATCACTAACGGTGTGAGTGTAACATACAAATAGTGCTCGTGCAGCTTGAACCGTTAGTGACAGTACAGTGTTCTATATCTACCATTCTATATGCAACAGGAGATGGTATGCTACTATAGTATATATGTATGAACACATACAACTAAAATATCCTATTACTCCCTGACGCTTAACGACATACGGGCGATTTCCCCGTAGATGTTAAATCTACTCACCGTAGTCTCGTGCTAAGTGTAGCCGACGACTTGCTTCCCCTTCTTCGCTGCGTCAGTCGTACTCTCCTGCGAACCTAGAATTTCACAAAACAATACACATAAGCTAAAATCTACAAAAATGCGACATTAAAGCCAAACGAGAAACCCGCGTCGCGAACCAAATACGTGTGTGTCCGATACGCTAAAACGTGTGATTACGCGCCTGAAACTACCCCGACATGTCGCGATACGCAGAAAATCACCAAACCCACACACGTATAACACGTGTCGCGAAAGTTTAAAGTATGGGAAATAGGGTAAATGGTTCCAGATTTTCCTACAGATAGAATTTTACAAAGTTGCATATACCATAAGTCTTAAAATTGTAGCAGACACCCACACAACAAACCCCAACTCCCAGGTCCCCCATCTGGCCGCAATTTGCGGCCAGAATGATTATTCCGGCGGCCAAACCAGGGAGTTGTGCTCCCGTGCTTTGTGTGTGTTCTCTAAACCTAGTGTATATGCTCCAGTAAATACAATTTTTGCCTGAAGCAAACGGGTTACAAGCAGATCACAACAGAGCCCAATACTTAGTTAAAAAGCTATTTTAACACTAAACTAAAACATTATGGTGTTTTAGTGAAACCTGAAACAAAACCTAAGTTAAAACAACACTAACCACACTTAATTAAGTTAAACAAGCCATAAAAGAGCTAACTTAACATAAACTTCACTAAATCCCCTTCATTAGCACTAAAAATGCACAAAATACGATTTTTAGCAAACAAAACTACAAGTTATGAACTAAGGTGATATCGGTAAGTTTAATAGCTCTAAAAGATCCTAGGGAACCCTAACTTCCAGCCCTTGCCTTCAAAGGCACTGATTTGCCACCAAAATCCCCAAAAGAGCCATTTTTCCAAAGGTTTTTGTGAAGGAATATGAGATTTTTGTGTAGGGTTGTATATGGATCAAAGAGAAGCAAAAGAAGAAGAAGATGATGATGATGTTGCTGCTGCTGCTGCTATCTCTACTGAGATATGCAGAAATGAGAGGAAAAGAGAGAAATGAGAGAGAAATGTGGTCAAAAAGTCAAGCCCATTCTCACCTAACCCACACCATACCTCCCATCTCTTCATATTCATTTTAAAAATTAAAGGTTGACTTGGTTATTTGGGGAAAATAGAACCATGCAAGAAGAAAATAAAATGGTTACACTTAACCTATGTTACAAAGAAAAAAAGTGATAAGTGCATGTAGTTACACTAATCCTAGCTTAGGAATAGTAATTAAGGAAAAATTCCCAATTAAGATGAACACAAGCTAAATTATAATTAATAAACCCCATTTATATATATAAAAACACTTCTCATCACAATTAGAATTAGTTCATTCAAGTTAAAAGGGAAATTAAGATTTTCGGGTTTTTATGAAAAACATGCATCAATTCTTACTAACGCGAAATTAGCCTAAACGAATTTCAAAGCGTTACAATCTACCCCCCTTAAAGAAATTCGGTCC
Source organism: Agapanthus africanus (assembly GCA_030015575.1). Classification (NCBI taxonomy): domain Eukaryota; kingdom Viridiplantae; phylum Streptophyta; class Magnoliopsida; order Asparagales; family Amaryllidaceae; genus Agapanthus; species Agapanthus africanus. The sequence continues at coordinate 297,460,161 of JASDDO010000029.1, forward strand.
CCAAATTTAAAAATCTAGCTATGCGTACCTTTAAAGAGATGGGGATATTTCTTCCTCATCTCGCTCTCGGTCTCCCAAGTAACCTCCTCGCTACTCGGGCCACGCCAAAGGACCTTGACAGACGGTATAACCTTCGATCTCAATTTCTTCACCTGTCGATCCAAGATGACCACCGGCTACTCTGTAAAAGAAAGGTCGCGCTCCAGCTGGATCGTCGGGTGCTGAATCGCATGCGAAGGATCATGAAGATACTTGTGGAGCATCGAAATGTGAAATACGGGGTGCACATCTGGGAAACTAGGCGGAAGGGCTAACCGATACGCAACTGCACCATCGCGCTCGAGGATCTCGAAAGGGCCCACATATCTGGGACTAAGCTTCCCCTTCCTCCCAAATCTCATCACACCTTTCATTGGGGAGACTCTCAAGAAAACATGATCGCCAACATAAAACTCGAGTCTGCGCCGACGACGGTCCGCATAAGATCTCTGCCTACTCTGGGCTGCTCTCATCCTATTGCGAATCAACTGGATCATCGCGGTCGTCTCCTCAACAATCTACGGCCCTAAAATACTGCTCTCGCTGAGCTCTGTCCAACAGGCGGACGATCTGCATCTCTTCCTATAAAGGGCCTCGAATGGTGCCATCTGAATAGTCTCCTGGAAGCTGTTGTTGTAGGAGAACTCTACTAAGGGTAAATGATGATCCCAGCTACCTTCGAAGTCTAAGACGCACGCTCGGAGAATGTCCTCGAGAGTCTAAATAGTCCACTCTGACTGGCCGTCGGTCTACGGATGAAATGCTGTGCTGAAACTCAAGCGGGTGCCCAAAGCCTCCTGAAGCCTCTGCCATAGTCGGCTGGTAAACTGGGTGCCTCGGTCGGACACGATACATGTCGGGACTCCATGCAATCGTACGATCTCGTCGATGTATATCTGGACATACTGAGCAAATTCGTAAGTCGTCTTCACTGGCAGGAAGTGAGCCGCTTTCGTCAGTCGATCCACGATTACCCAAATGGAGTCATACCCTCGACTAGTCCTGGGTAGACCCACAATGAAGTCCATAGAAATCTGCTCTCATTTCCACTCCGGAATGGGTAACGGTTGTAGCTCTCCCGCTGGCCTCTGGTGCTCGGCCTTGACTTGCTGAAAAGTCAGGCATCTCGACACGAAGTCTGCGATGTCCCTCTTCATTCCATCCCACCAGTAAACATCTCTCATATCATGGTACATCTTAGTGGAACCCGGATGAACACTGTACACCGATCGATGTGCCTCCTCAAGAATCTCACGCCGCAGTCCCTCAGCATCTGGTACGTACAGTCTAGTCCTAAATCGCAGTATCCCCTGATCATCGATCACGAACTCGGAAAATCTGTCATGTCCAATCTGTGCCATGATCTCTGAACAATGGTCATCACTGAACTGTGCCTCATGTATACGGTCAAGCAATTGTGGGGGTGCACGAATATGCGCAAGTTGTCCCCCGATCGGCGTGAACTCGAACTGCACTCAGCTGTCGCATAAAATCTGCCAATCTGCCGACGACTACCTCTGCACTGCGCTCAAACAAGATAGATTACCCCCAGGCCTCCTGCTCAAAGCATCCGCTACTACATTCGCCTTACCCGGGTGATACAAGATCTCACAATCATAGTCCTTTACTAGTTCCATCCAACGGCGCTGTCTAAGATTTAGGTCCCACTGCTGAAATATATACTTTAAGCTCTTGTGATCAGTGAATATCTGGCATGACCCACCGTATAGGTAATGTCGCCGGATCTTGAGTGCAAAGACCACTGCAGCCATCTCTAAATCGTGAGTGGGATAGTTCTGTTCATATTTCTTCAACTGCCGTGAAGCATACGCGATCACCCTGTCATGCTACATCAATACGCACCCTAACCCCACTCGAGAAGCATCACAAAAGACCACAAATCCGCCCGATCCTGAAGGCAAAGATAACACCGGCGATGTAGTCAATCGAGTCCGTAGCTGCTGGAAACTGTGCTCGCACTTCTCCATCCAATCGAAAGGAACTCCCTTCCGGGTCAACCCGGTCAAAGGTACAGCAATACGGGAGAAGTCCTGCACAAATCGCCTGTAGTAACCGGCCAACCCTAGAAAGCTGCGGATCTCCGTAACTGATGCGGGTCTAGGCCAACTCTGAACGGCCTCGATCTTCCTCGGGTCTACACATATACCATCTCGTGTAATCACGCGACCCAAGAAGTCTACGCTGTCAATCCAGAATGCACACTCGGAGAATTTTGCAAAAAGCTGGTGCTCCCTCAAAGTCTGCAGTGTGATCCGCAGGTGCTACTCGTGCTCCTCTCTGCTCCGGTAATACACCAAGATATCGTCAATAAATACGATGATGAACAGATCAAGATACGGCCTGAAAATACGGTTCATCAAGTCCATGAATGCTGTTGGGGAATTGGTGAGTCCGAACAACAACACCAAAAACTCATAATGGCCGTAGCGCGTGCGGAAAGCTGTCCTCGGACTGTCCTCCTGTCGAACTCGCAACTGATGGTAGCCTGATCGCAAATCGATCCTCGAAAAGTATCCTGCCCCCTGAAGCTGGTCGAACAAGTCGTTGATGCGTGGCAAAGGATACCTGTTCCGCACGGTAACCCTGTTCAGTTGGCGGTAGTCGATACACAAACGCAAACTGCCGTCCTTCTTCTTGACAAACAGGACCGGAGCACCCCAAGGAGACACACTGGGTCGAATAAGTCCCTTATGCAGCAAATCTTGCAACTGACCCTTCAAATCTCTAAGTTCCGTCGGGGCCATCCGATAAGGCGGTATAGAAATAGGCCCCGTGCTGGGAATCAAATCAATACAGAAAGCAATATCGCGCTTAGGCGGTAGCCCAGGAAGCTCATCAGGGAACTCACTAACAATCGAAACCTTATCCAACGGAACCTCTGTAGCTCTAGTATCGCAAACATAGGCGAGAAATCCCTGACATCCCTTCCTCAAAAGCTGTCCAGCGTGAAAAGAAGAAATCAAACTGTGAGGGGCGGCACCATGGTCCCCCTGCACAACAAAAGCCGACTCGCTGGGAAAACAAAACCTAATTGTCTTCTCACGGCAGTCCACAGACGCATAGCACGTGGCTAACCAATCCATGCCCAAAAGAACGTCGAAGTCCAACATCTCAAGAAGGATCAAGTCGATAGGCAACTCTCTCTCGCCAATACGGACCATACACGACCGAAACAAGTGTCTAGCAACAAACGACTCTCCCACAGGGGTGGTCACAACAAGCGGTTGATCAAGCAAACCGGACTCTCTACCCAAACTCAGCACGAAGTGTGTGGAAACATATGAGTGCGTGGATCCCGGATCAAACAACACGTGTGCATCAACAGAACATACGGAAAGGATACCTGAGACCACTGCATTGGACGCTTGCGCATCCTGATGCGTCAAAGCAAAAACCCGTGCCTGTCCTCCACCTGCGACTGACCGTCCCCTACTAGCAACTGGCTGTGCTCTGCCTCGGCCACCTCGTCCTCTCTGAACAAACCCTCCGCGGCCACGACCTCTCTGTGTGTGAGTCTGACGCGGAGCAACAATAGGTACAATAGGCAACGCCCTCTGGGGTGGAGAAGGTGGAAGTGTGACATGTGGTACGGCAGTCTCGCCCTCGCGTGGCTCCGAGCAATCTCGAACACGATGATAAGTACTCCCGCATCGGAAACATCTAGATGGTGCCGGCTGACCTTCCTGGGAATAAGTGCTGAATAGCTGACCTCGTCCCGATCCTCCGCTAACCCCCGTACCTGAACGGAACCCGTCGCGGCGCCTAAACGGCTGTCTCTGTGCTGATGTATCTGTATGAACTCTCTTCAGACCTGGAACTATCGAAGTCTCAGCTAGGCGCTCCTCGACTAATAAGGCTGCATCTACAGCTGCTGCATATGTCTCACAATGCTGTGCGCTGATCGCGAAGAACAGTGGGGTAAGTAAGCCTCGAACAAATCTCTTGACTCGTATCTCCTCAGTAGCCACTATGTATGGGGCATAGACCGATAACTCGGTAAACAGCACATCGTACTCTGCCACTGTCATCTCCGGAGTCTGACGTAAAGACTCGAACCTGCGCACTCTAGAATCTATGGCACTCTGTGGAAGGAAGCGGGTAAGGAACACCGTCATGAACTCTGTCCAGGTCATAGGAGGAAGACCTGCTGCTCTGCCCTTCTTGATCGATTCACACCATTTCTACGCAAGACCTTCCAGGCGAAAGCTCGTGAACTCTACCCATCTCGCATCTGAGCATCTGAGTGAACGACATATCCGAGCCATCCTATCAGTGAAAGACTGTGGGTCCTCGGCTGCATCGGTGCCTGTGAAGACCAGATGTTTCAACCTCATAAACTCTGATAGAGATACTGTAATAACCTTTGTAGCTGCAGGGACAACTGCCTATACTGTGGGTACCATCGCGGTCCCTGCAACGGGTGGAACTACCTCTGGTCGCTGTGCTCGAAGCGTCTCAACTAGCGATCCTATCATCTGGCGCATCTCCTGCATACCGGATCCCATCGTCTGGTGCATCTCCTGCATACCGGCCCCTAGCATAGAGATCTGGTCTGTCGAAGGAGGAACAGTCTGCTCTGGTGCAACGGGTGTACTACCCGGGTTTGTCCTTGTCTCTGACGAATCAACTCTAATCTCGGCCCTCGCGGCCGCTCTCTACACCCTCGTAGTCTTTGGCGGCATAATGGCTGAAAAGAAAATAGGTTCGATAAGAATATGGAAATCGAATCACAAGAATGTATATACTCGTGAAGGAATTTCAATCAATAAATCCTAAGGTCACTTAGGCGGAGTACCGTGTCGTGAGTATGCCGCGAAACATACACACGCTACGCCACTCTGCTTCAGCTACCTACTCCATCATACCAGGGTCATCCTACACTCCGAAAGGTAAAACCTACGCTCTGATACCAACTTTGTCACGACCCAAAGTTCGGCCCGTGACCGGCACTTAACCACGTAACGTCTACAGGCGTAACGCGACTAAGTAAGCCGAACCCAAAAATCAAAACCATTTATAGTAGCGAGTGTTTAAAACATTTATCAGAACATTTGTTAAAACGTTTAGAAAACCTTAAGTAATTTAGTAAAATTCTTAGAGTTCAAGTTATTATCTTAAAATTTTGGCAGCATTTTCTTTGTAAAAACTAGCCCCAAAATCGGGTACAAGACAATATATGAATACAATGATATACAATAAGAATAAAGCATCCCAAACGGGAGCAATCACGCCCAACGGCGAAAAAATAACCACAAGAGTAAAATACGACGCCGTAGCAAAGAAATGAGCAATAAGTGAAAAACATCACAAATGATAAAAACTGCATAAGTAAAGTCGGCTCGCACGAGCTCGACACCAAAGTACAAATAATATACATCATCGTCCTCACACTGGTCTCTAAGTCAATACATGAAAAATAGATAGAGAGTACTAGATACAAAAGTGTATACAAATAGAAAATAACTGGATACCATAACCCACCTAGCAGCCTGCCGCGACTACTCCGAGGGGCAACCTGCAAATACTATGGCACAACGGGGGTGAGTTGCCAACTCGTGCATAGAAGATAACATATAAAGGTAATCACGAGTATGCACGTACTGCGCTACTTTAACATATGCCAGTAGATAACATCTATGTGCGATGAGCAAGATGTGCAATAATCATGCATAACTACTCTATCAAGTGATACGACTACAGGATGAGATGCAAAATAATGAATGCTGAGCATGGGATGAAATAACATCCACACGGAATGTCAACGTGGAAAAATAACCGGTGCCCATCAATGCACCCAAATCCCAATAAAACTCAGGCGCCGTCACCCTCATCGGTCCTTAAATCCTGTAAATCTCTGAGAATCGTGAGTGCCCAATATCGGCACTCGAAAATATCATGAAATAATCGTGTCCAGCATCGACACGCAAATCCTCATATATCGGGCTCCGTCAGTCCAGTCGGCCCATGGGCTCCGTCTGCAGAATCGGCCCTCGGCCTCCGGCAGTACGAGTCATCCCGTATCCATCTATTGACTCTAATCAGTATCCTCCGGATAACCGCCAGGTCCAACCAATCACCGGTAGGTAGTAGTCCCTCTGCCAGGCTCACCGTCTGTATACACAGCATCCCTTTCTTGCCCCGGGGTACCATACCGGGTCCACCATGTACCCGCAATCGGCCTCGTCCAGCTCCTCGATTTGGGTTCACATGTCATACGTCTCAGAACCGAGAAAACGCATGGTGGCCACACTGAAATATCATATCAAGAGAAACCGGGTTTTTAAAACAGTGCATATTTCCTTAAAATAGTACAACGGTTCTCAAATCCAGAAATCACATAAATCCAAACTCAATGCGTAAATCCATACAATGTGTCTTATGACATTAAAAGTAAAAAGGGAAAACCGCTCTTCTAAAAAGATCCAGTTTTGAAAATATCTCGTGCGGTGCCTTAGTTTTTTTAATTATGTCAATATCACCCATGCATGTAACATATGTATGTATATAGGTATGGATGTGCGAATGGATATGTACGCAATGTGAGTGTAGCAATGTATATGTGCACAAGTAGAGATATGTCAAGCAATGTGTGCACTACTATGAATAGATAGTATGCATGTGCGAATATGCGACAAGTCATGTCTAATTATCAATGTATGATTTGTAGCAATTCTATAGTACAAGTGTTATGGCAATCACTAACGGTGTGAGTGTAACATACAAATAGTGCTCGTGCAGCTTGAACCGTTAGTGACAGTGTAGTATTCTATATCTACCATTCTATATGCAACAGGAGATGGTATGCTGCTATAGTATATATATATGAACACATACAACTAAAATATTCTATTACGCCCTGACGCTTAACGCCATACGGGCGATTTCCCCGTAGATGTTAAATCTACTCACCGTAGTCTCGTGCTAAGTGTAGCCGACGACTTGCTTCCCCTTCTTCGCTGCGTCAGTCGTACTCGCCTGCGAACCTAGAATTTCACAAAATAATACACATAAGCTAAAATCAACAAAAACGCGACATTAAAGCTAAACGAGAAACCCGCGTCGCGAACCAAATGCGTGTGTGTCCGATACGCTAAAACGTGTGATTACGTGCCTGAAGCTACTCCGACACGTCGCGATACGCAGAAAATCACCAAACCCACACACGTATCACACGTGTCGCGAAAGTTTAAAGTATGGGAAATAGGGTAAATGGTTCCAGATTTTCCTACAGATAGAATTTTACAAAGTTGCATATACCATAAGTCTTAAAATTGTAGCAGACACCCACACAACAAACCCCAACACCCAGGTCCCCCATTTGGCCGCAATTTGCGGCCAGAATGATTATTCCGGTGGCCAAACCAGGGAGTTGTTCTCCCGTGCTTTGTCTGTGTTCTCTAAACCTAGTGTATATGCTCCAGTAAATACAATTTTTTCCTGAAGCAAACGGGTTACAAGCAGATCACAACAGAGCCCAATACTTAGTTAAAAAGCTATTTTAACACTAAACTAAAACATTATGGTGTTTTAGTGAAACCTGAAACAAAACCTAAGTTAAAACAACAATAACCACACTTAATTAAATTAAACAAGCCATAAAAAAGCTAACTTAACATAAACTTCACTAAGTCCCCTTCATTAGCACTAAAAATGCACAAAATACGATTTTTAGCAAACAAAACTACAAGTATGAACTAAGGTGATATGGGTAAGTTTAATACCTCCAAAAGATCTTAGGGAACCCTAACTCCCAGCCCTTGCCTTCAAAGGCACTGATTTGCCAGCAAAATCCCCAAAAGTGCCATTTTTCCAAAGGTTTTTGTGAAGGAATATGAGATTTTTGTGTAGGGTTGTATATGGATCAAAGAGAAGCAAAAGAAGAAGAAGATGATGATGATGTTGCTGCTGCTGCTATCTCTGCTGAGATATTCAGAAATGAGTGGAAAAGAGAGAAATGAGAGAGAAATGTGGTCAAAAACACAAGCCCATTCTCACCTAACCCACACCATACCTCCCATCTCTTCATATTCATTTTAAAAATTAAAGGTTGACTTAGCTACTTGGGGAAAATAGAACCATGCAAGAAAAAAATAAAATGGTTACACTTAACCTATGTTACAAAGAAAAAAAGTGATAAGTGCATGTAGTTACACTAATCCTAGCTTAGGAAAAGTAATTAAGAAAAAATTCCCAATTAAGGTGAACACAAACTAAATTATAATTAATAAACCCCATTTATATATATAAAAACACTTCTCATCACAATTAGAATTAGTTCATTCAAGTTAAAAGAGAAATTAAGATTTTCGGGTTTTTATGAAAAACACGCATCAATTCTAACTAACGCGAAATTAGCCTAAACAAATTTCAAAGCGTTACAATTAGATCCTTAAACGACTGTGTCCCAGTTCATGATATTCTTCAAACCAACCACTTTCAAGACTCTGATAGATAAACTGGTCCAAATGGACCAAGTGGGCCATCCTCCTCAAATAAGGTCGCTCGAAATAACAAGAGTAAAGGGAAAGCGGCCTTCGTGGCCAACACACAACAACAACCGAATGGCCCAAAACTGGCTGCTCGCCAAAGCAATGCGCGTCCGCACCCATCCTTGGAGGAAAGACTAGGACGCACTTACTCGTTTCCCCGCGACAAGACGAGGAGACTGTTCAAATTAGTAGTACGCAATAAACTCATCACATTGTCAGACCCGCTGCATCCACCACAACCCGGCAACATCAACAACCCTAACTACTGCTCCTATTACAGAATAGTGAGCCATCCAATTGAAAATTGTTACGTCTTCAAAAACTGGGTCGAAGACCAGTATCAACAGGGGGGTTCGTACTGTCTGATAACTGGAGGGTAAACCCACCCCAGAAGCATACTCCCAAAAAGGTGGATGAGCAGGAGGCATCATTCTCACTCATGGAAGAAACTCCATGGGAAGTCGTTCTTTTTGCAAAAACAAAAATAATGCTGAAGGATCTACAGGCATGTCCAGCAGTCAGGTGGAAAAGAATACTTGAACCTGAAATCATTGAAGAGATGTTTAAACCACGTCCTGCACCGAAAATTGTTGACGAGGGAAAAAATCCCTAAGTCAAGCCTTCGAAATCTTCAAAGAAAAAGAAGAAGACCAAGAAGCCCGTGCAGCCTGCCGAGTATGACGATAAGCGCACATATCTACAAAAATACATTGACGCACTGGAGGTGTATAACCAGAAGGCATGGACACCGGTCACTCTTGAATCCTCAAGCATATTCTTGAGGATGAAGATAGTGACTACGATGAGGGAAATGATTCATCAAAAGACTCCGAAGACCGCGTAGCAAGTTGCCACATGGTCTCCCATTCGTCGTTATATGACGAAGAAACTCCCTCAGTGCCAGAAAACAACGCAGAGGAACTGGGGGTAGAATCAGCGCTAAAATCCCCGGAACTGAGAGAAGACCCGATCGATAGGCTGTTAAACGAAACCTTTCAAAAAAGCAAATTTGACCGAGAACGCAAAACAACCATAAATGAAAAGGCTAAGCGTCAGCGTCAGGACAAAGAAGCTGCGTCAAGGATGAGTCGTAAAGTACTCCAACCAAACCAAAGCATACCTGCTACAAGTAAGAATAGGATCAAAACAGAGAAGCGGTTTTCCAAAACCCTGTCAATAGGGATGAAGCTGCCACCTCTCATAAGAAACATTCCCGGGGTCATATGCCTCGATGGAGAAGATGCATGCCCAAACTACTGCGTATATCATCGGAGGGTCACCCACCTCACCGAGAAATGCAGTGCCTTCAAGAAGTGGTGGTAAGGATACGTTGCCCATCAAAAACACTTCAAGAGGATGAAGCGCAAAGCTTGTGCTCGTCAACAGCAAAATTGTGTAACGTACACACCTGTAGAAACGACTGGAAACTGTCATATGGTTGGTACCAGTCCGGAAGGGGAAAACCCCAAGTTCTTACCTTCGGGAGCGATTCTAAGTACGAAATACTCCTTAGCCCTCTCTTCAAAGACTGAGGAGAGGAACTGCGAGAATATTCAGCTGCGTAACTGTACGCTGCCTGAAAGGAACCTCGGACCTATAAACAAAGGTTCGAGCAAAAAAGACAAAGGGAAAGAAAAAATCTCTGAGGAAATTGCCCTCGACGATGGAGTTGTCAAAGAGCTCGCAACAAGGGACCTGCCTAAAAAAAACATGGTGGATTACAACGTCCTGGCACATCTGAGGAAATTACCCTCACAACTGAGCATATTGGATGTCCTCCTCCTATCCAAAGAGGCACGAGACTCCTTGATCAAGGCATTTCAAGTGCCCGATCAGTTCCAAGCTTTCTTCGCAGAAAAGAAGATGAAGGATGAGCTGGAAGAGGTCTATGCGTCTGACATTACATTCAGTGATGAAGATCTCCTCCTCGGTACTTGCGATCATAATCACCCGTTATACGTCACTGAGTACTGCCACGACATCAAGATAGGGAAAATCCTTATCGATAATGGATCCTCCGTTAACCTTCTCAATGTAAGAGCGCTGAAGGAGATTTGTATGAACGTTCAGCACCTCGCCCGAGACAAAATTACCATCTCTGGGTTCGACTCATATTCGTCATGGACGCCTAGGTCCATAATACTGACGCTGCGCTTCGGGCTGCTTGTCACTGATATCAAATTTCATGTCATTGACGCCAAGACTTGTTATAACGCTTTGCTCGGTAGGCCTTGGTTACACGAGTACAAAGTCATCCCTTCTACACAACATCAGTGTATGATGTATTTCAAGGACGGTTTGGAGTACACCGTTGATTGTTTCTGTATTTTGAAGAAGTGTTTTGTAAGTAACCGCAATCAATAATGGTGTCGCTAGTAGCTAGCCGAGATGAGTACGGGTCGTCCTTAGGGAAACGTCGAACCTTTTACTTGCTTTAGACGAGTTGATTGAAAATAGAGAGAATAGTTTTTAGATCTATGTTGAACACGGATGTAGAATTTATAATGAAGAGGCTTGTACGTTTCATAGAATTTGGTAGTAATGGATGATTAATTGAAGATGATTCCTTTTATCTTTTAATAGATTTAAAACTAGATCGATAGTGATGAATGAAGATTAGAATTTTTGGAGGGAATAGGGTTCCCACTCTTAACCCTTATCTTTTCATTGACCTCTATTCATGTCTAGCCTTTTCCAAAACAATTATTAATCTAATCTCAAATCGCGGTCGAGAATATCAATAAATTGATAGCGCGCCCGATTAGGATGTTAACAATTACTTTACTAAAGTTTATAAACTTTAAAAGATGTAAAAGAAATTAAGAGATTTTATCATCCATTGATTTATCCTAATTCTACGAACCCTATCAAGCGAGAAATTACTCATGCATGGTTGGAGAAGAATAAGAAAGGATAGAGATCATAATGTAAATGCAGAAAGTAATGTAGAAATTAAATGCAGAAAGTAAAATGCAAAGAACTAAACTAAAGATCTACCTTTTATTAATTAACTGTCATTTACAAATCTGTCGAGTACAAGAGCCCTAGTTTATGCTCCCGATCTCTGTTCTCATTGGAAGTAGATGAACAGCTGATGATCAACCTGGATGCGTGGATCGTCTTGGACCTGTTGATCTCTTCGGTTTTGATAATTTTCGTATGAAGCTCTCGGTCCTTTAAATAGTCATACAAGCAGAAAACCCTAGATCCCATGTATTAGGATTTTTTGATACGATCATACCCATAAAATCTAGAATCATACGGCCATGATATTGCCGTGGATCCGCCGCATATACATGGATTTGGCCGCGGTTGGGCGACGGTATGGTAGGATCTCGTTTTGAAATTTCTTCTGCTTCTAGGTGTTGACACATGGAAATTGTTTCAATATTTGGATTCTTCAAATCTTCTTCCGAGTCTCTGTCATTCATGATTTTACGATTTGGTTCAACTTTATAGGCATATTTTATTCCCGACATCTCGAATCTTCTAATCTCCACATTAGAGCTCATATCTGCACAATATCTCAATTCATATTTTTAGTAGCATTTGTTATTATTTTGAGATATTATCCTAACCATTTTATATAATACAATATTTTAAGAATATTGATTAGGGATATTTGATATGATATGCATATTTTAATTATTAATATTTTATGCATATATTTTTCCTTCATAATGTTAATTATAATATAGAAATATATGATAAAGAATATTTTACAGAAAAACCCACATATGTTCTTTACGATAAACACCTTTAAGTATTTAATAAAAATAAAGAAAATGTTCCATCAAATGTGCAATATTTTCGACTGAACATATACCCCAAAACTTAACTTTGATCGTCCCGAGTAAACTAGTTATTCAAGAGAGGGAGAAAAAAGGAAAAGAAAAACCTAGCACACTTTCGTAGGAAACACGATTGCACTTAGCACGTGTAACAAGCCGTTAAATCTCTAGGTGTCCCTAGTAGGAGGAATGTTGTCTCCTGAGGGTTTTCAGCGGATTACACTCACAAAATCCCATAATAAAAGAAAGAAGTTGAAAATTACATACAAAGATAAGGATCGTATAAAAGAAAGAACTTGAAAAGAAGAGTTTCCAACTACACTAGCTTTTTAGTTGCCATGAGCCTTATCTTAATGGTTATGAAAAGATGTCAGAAATCACATCATCCCTCAATAAAATATCGCCTTAGTCTTCCTCCCTATCTTTCTTCCAAATATCGATCATATGCCCCTACGTATGTGTAAAAGACATCTCTACACTTAGAGAATTCAATTCAAGGTATCATACTCTTGTCCATCTTTCTTAGTATTTTTTAGTCGGTGAATATTTAGATGGAATTGCTCAAACATTCTTCATGCGACCGTTAATACTTCTTAAGGTACTAACCGACCGATTACCAAACGTGCTTACTCAATTAGGCGTAATTAGCAATTTCCTAGTCTTGCGACACCTAAGGCTTAGCAGTGGCTCCCAAACCAGTTGGTCTAAGGCACTAGGTAATAAAGCACTCATGCTATTTTTTTTATGCTGCCTTAAGTAATTATAAAACCAGTGTTCATTTTTATTCACCATTTTTTCATTTATATTTTTGTTTGTATATTTATTTTCCTTCATACCAAGGCTTTTAGACGAGAGCATTTCAAGGTATTCTCTACTATCCCAAATTTCAAGATGTGTGCAAGTGCGTATAGTAGGGTATCAACGTTCAAAAGTTTGGACTTAAGAATAGGGACTATTTTTCATACTTAAGTCTATCCTCAGATTAGTGATTTCCTTCATCTTACTAACCCTTGGGACAACAGCTCATGACTACTTATTACTAGTTTTGTTTTAGAAAACATCTAACTTTCTTGCTTTTCTTAAATTCTTCATGTCTTTCATATGTAATTTTTCACTTTCTAACTTTTCTTAAATTCTTCATGTCTTTCATATGTAATTTTTCACTTTCTAACTTTTACTATCAAGAAAACTTCCATTCATTTATCTATAAAAAAATTTATATAGTGCCTAGTGCCAAATGATATATCAGTAAATACAAACCTCTCCCCAAACCTGTTTTCAGCGGTGTCCTCACTGATATTGTTCTTTGAGCGCATAGACCTGTAGACTTGGGAAGAAAATAATAGGGGTAAAATAATGGTTAAATAAAAACTACCCCCAAACTTGTTCTTTGGCACGCACGGATATTCAATTATATCTTTTATACTCACCTCCATTCTTAGATGAGACAATGTTACCGAAACATGAAAGTGAGGCGGAGGATAGTTAGTTATGATAAAGCGGTTCCTGTAAAAACAGGAGCTCCTCCGTTGGGTCAGCGAAAAAATACGGTTTCAATCTATGCCCATTTACTTTAAAAATAGAACCATTTTTAACATTTTCAATATCCACTTCCCCATGTGGGTACACATACCGCACCACGAAAGGTCCTTTCCAACGAGGTTTAAGCTTACCTGGATGAAGGTGGAGATGGGAATCGTAAAGAAGGACTTGTTGTCCCGCTGTGAAAGATTTTCTAAAAAGGTTTTTGTCGTAGAACACTTTAGTCCGGTTTTTTACTATAACCGCATTATCGTAAGCTTCATCGTGGAGTTCGCTTAGCTCATTTAATTGCAGCTTCCAATAGCTGCAGGTTTGATCAAAATCACAGTTAAGCTCTTTAATAGCCCACATTGCTCTATGTTCGATCTCGACAGGAAGGTGGCAAGCCTTCCCAAACACTAGTCGGTATGGAGACATACCAAGATTGGTCTTATAAGCGGTACGAAATGCCCAAAGAGCATCCGTCAATTTGGTGGACCAATCTTTACGGTTCTTAGAAACCGTTTTCTCCAAAGTTTGTTTGATTTTTCTATTGGAGATCTCAGCTTGCCCGCTCGTTTAGGGATGATAGGGCGTAGAAAGCTTGTGGTTGATTGAATATTTCCGCATCAAAGTCTCGAAAGTCCGATTACAGAAATGCGTCCCGTTGCCGCTAATTATAGCACGAGGGTGTCCGAATCGCGAAAAGATATTTTCTTTAAGTAACTTAATAACAACTTTGTTATCATTAGTGCGACACGGTACTGCTTCCACCCATTTAGGGACATAATCAACCGCAAGTAAGATGTACAAATTCCCAAAAGAGTTGGGAAAAGGACCATAAAATCAATTCCCCAAATATCAAAAATCTCCACAGCCAAGATAGGTTAGAGCTGCATCTCATTTCTATATGAAATCCGACCCATGTGTTGACACCCTGGACAAGTTTTGCAATGATCATATGCATCTTTAAATAATGTTGGCCAATAAAAGCAACATTGCAAAACATTCTCCGCCGTTTTCCGTGGACCAAAGTGACCGCCACATGCCTCATCATGGCAGAAAGACAATACACTCCTGAATTCATCATTGGGGACGCATCGGCGAATGATTTGATCGGAACAATACTTAAACAAATAAGGTTCATCCCATTAAAAATGTTTTACTTGGGATAGAAATCGATGATTGTCTTGTTTCGACTAATCGCTGGGTATAAGTCCCGTCGCTAGACAATTCATAATATCTACGAACCAATATTCGTAGAATACGGTCAAGAGCTGTTCGTCAGGAAAGGAGTCGTCTATTGGTAAGGTCAACGTTGGTGAAGAAGAGATGCGTGAAAGATGGTCGGCTACTACATTTTCATATCCACTCTTGTCTCGTATGACAAGATCAAACTCTTGTAACAACAATATCTAACGTATAATCCTGGCTTTAGCATCCTTCTTCGATAAAAGATGTCGTAGGGTGGAGTGATCGGTGTAAACCACTATAGGCGAGCTAATCAAGTAGGGCCTGAATTTTTCTAATGCAAACACAACTGCCAAGAGTTCTTTCTCGATAGTTGTATAATTAATTTGGGCATCGTTCAAGGTCCTACTTGCATAGTAAATTACATGTGGTATCTTATCAATGTGCTGTCCTAAAACTGCACCAATAGCAAAATCTGATGCATCACACATAAGATCAAAATGGTGGTTCCAATCCGGAGATGACAGAACGGAGGCTGTTGTTAGGGAGCTTTTAAGTGATTCAAAAGCAGTCTCACAATCCTAATCGAAGTGAAATGTTGTTTCCTTGGCCAAGAGAAGAGTTAAGGGTCTAGCAATTTTGCTAAAGTCCTTAATGAATCTCCTATCAAATCATGCATGGGCCAAGGAAGAGTTAAGGGTCTAGCAATTTTGCTAAAGTCCTTAATGAATCTCCTATCAAATCATGCATGACCAAGAAAGGATCGTACATCTTTGACGTATTTAGGAGGAGGAAGATTATAGATGACATCTATTACCTCCATGCCTTTTCGTGAAATGATATGCCCAAGGACAATACCTTCTTGAATCATGAAATGGTATTTTTCCCAATTCAAAGTTAAATTCTTATCCTTACAGCGGGTAGGAACAACGTCAAGATGACGTAGGCATTCCTCAAAGGAGTCCTCAAATATGGAGAAATCGTCCATAAATATCTTCAGAAAATTTTCAACCATGTCCGAGAATATCACCATCATACACCGCTGAAATATAGCGGGAGCATTGGATACCCTAAATTGTATGCGTCTATAAGCAAAAATACCAAAAGGGCAAGTAAATGTTGTTTTATCTTGATCCTTTTCGGCGATGGGGATCTGGTTATAGCCGGAGTATCCGTCCAAGAAACAGTAGTATTCATGCCCGGTTAATCGTTCTAACATCTGGTCAATGAAAGGTAGAGGGAAGTGATCTTTTCTCGTTGCGGCATTGAGTTTTCTATAATCAATACATACCCGCCACCCAGTTTGGGTGCGTGTTTGGATCAACTCATTAGCCTCAAAAGTTATGACCGTGATGCCAGACTTTTTAGGGACACATGAATAGGACTTACCCATTGGCTATCAGATATTGGGTAAATTATACCACTATCTAGGCACTTGACGATATCTTTCTTTACCGCCTCCTTCATGACGAGATTCAACCGTCTTTATAGGTCTCAGGCTGGTTTGGCTTCATCCATCAGATGTATATGATATTCAACAATCAAGGGACTAATCCCTTTGATGTCCGCCATTGTCCAACCAAAAGCTTGCCGATTTGATCTCAAGACCGTCAAAAGA
Source organism: Agapanthus africanus (assembly GCA_030015575.1). Taxonomy (NCBI): domain Eukaryota; kingdom Viridiplantae; phylum Streptophyta; class Magnoliopsida; order Asparagales; family Amaryllidaceae; genus Agapanthus; species Agapanthus africanus. The sequence goes on from JASDDO010000029.1 coordinate 297,476,831, forward strand.
GCTCTCTCTTGCTCTAAAACTAAAGAAGCGGATATGATGATGGGCAAAGACTCATTCTCACATAAATATGCATATTTAAGATGAGAAGGTAGCAGTTTTAGATCCAGTATAGGCGGAGAGACGATAGAAGGTAGGGTAGAGGAATTATACTCGGACTCCCTAAGAGGTTCATAACCAGCGTAAGATATTGAATCGGAAAGCGCTACTGACTTTTGCGACGAGTCAAAGAATTCGAACTCTAGGGTGGACTCGTCAAAGGTGTCCTCACTAGTATAATAATTTTCTAGATCAAACAATTACGTACTAGTGTCATCGAGATTATTTTCGCAAAGTCTCTCAACATCGCAGCTGTCATAAGCTATCTTGTTGACAGAACAGATTTCGATTAGATGAGCAGAAGATTCAGATGGTTGATTTCCTAGCTTGTAAATATTAATCTCAATTGTTATCTTTCCGAACGATAAGTTCATAGAACCGTTACGACAATTAATTACACCGTTGGAAGTTGCTAGAAAAGGTCGACCGAGAATCACCGGGATTTGGTTTCGTGGGTTTGCCACAGGCTGTGTATCTAAAACAATAAAGTCCACAGGGAATATAAATTCCCCGACTTTGAGTAACACGTCCTCTAGCTCACCCTTAGGTTGGGTGATAGATCGATCGGCCATCTGGAGAGTGCAGTGTGCAGGTTTCAACTCTCCAATACCTAACTGCTCATAGACAGAATACGGAAGCAAGTTAACACTAGCGCCTAGGTCAAGTAGAGCACGATGGATGCTTTTACCCCCAATAGTTATAGATATTGTAGGACAATCCGGGTCCTTACGTTTCTTAGGCAATTGTTGGGTAAAAGACGTGCTCACATTACTCGTTAAGAACACCTTTTTCGGTACTTGAGTTTTCCTCTTCCTAGTGCACAACTCCTTAAGGATTTTCGCATAAGACGGAACTTGTTGAATAGCATCTAGGAGAGAAATATTTATGTTAACTTGGTTAAACATTTCCACAATCTTCTTCATTTGTGCATTAGGTTTGTTGGCCCTCAACATGTTGGGAAAAAGAGCTTTATCAATAAGGGTTGGGTCCAACATTAGAGGAGAAGTTTATGGGGATGGAATTGATCCCAGAATTGGAGTTGGAATCGTTGTAGGTTGACTCAAGGGAGTGGGCAGAGTGTTTGAGCCTAGTAAAAAATGGAATATAAGTTCAGAAGAAGATGGTGGGCTAGAAGAATTAGGATTAGAAGAAGAAGCCGGGGTTTTATCTGATTCAACATCATCAACCTGTTCATTGACTTGATTGTTCAGCATTCTTCCCGATCTCAACATGGTTACAGAACTCACATTATGACTTTGTGAGTGGCCAGAATTCGGTAGAGGTTGAGAAGGAAGTTTCCCTCTCTCTCTCTCACTCATCGCGACATTTAACTGTGCAAGTTGTGCTTCTATCAATTTTATGCTTTCACCGTGGGAAGCGGTGTGCTGCACTAACGTTTGGAAAGAAAATGTTAAATTAGCCACCGTTTGCGTGGAATGTTTAATAAACGTTTCTAAGCTTCGTTCGATTGCAGAGGATTTTTCGGTACCGGCCGTTAGGAAAGAATTATTATAAGATGTAAAGTTGTTGGCTGAATTTTGAAAAGTTTGTAGTTGAAAGGGGTGCTGACTCTGATGTGGTGCTTGCTGTTGCTGTGGAGGAGGCCTTTAATAGTTATTTTGGCTTGGGAACGGATTTTGATTTTGAGTTTGGTTTTGGTTCCAAGCAAAATTAGGATGATTCCTCTATCCCTGATTGTATGTGGAAGAATAAGGATCGTTTTTATATCGTTGTTGAAAAGCAGGATTAGTTTGTTCTTGAACTTGAAACGGAGGATTCAAAGGACATTCTTCCGTCAAATGTCATGGGTCGGAACAGCAACCACACACGGTTTTGGGAAGCGTAACTTGGTTTAGGGAGGCTAAAGAGACTTTGGTTTCTATAGCTTCGAGTTTCTTTTGTATCGCGGCCATTTCGGCTTTTACTACGATGGAAACATCAAGATGATGGATACCTCCCCTAGACGATATTGGTCTAACACTTTCCTACTGCAAAGTTTGTTCGGCGAGATCTTCCGGAAATTACCAAGCTTCACCATCGTCTTTAGACATGAAATGGTATTGAAAAATCGTTTCAAGCATCTGTTTTGTCGTTGGATTAACACCCTCATATATAATTTGGAAAAGATCCTATCTATTGATTCCTTGATGAGGGCATTGGACAAGAAGATCTTTAAAATGTTCAAAGCATTTCAAAAATGGTTCGTTGGGAAGTTGGGAAAACTGGTTAATCTCTCTTCGAACATGGGCAGTCTTATGATTGGGATAAAATTTCTTAAGAAATGCTATAACGAATTCATCCCATTTGGCAATAGAGTGTGCGACAGTGTTATAAATCCATTTTTCTGCTATATCGCACAAGGTAAAAGGGAGAAGACGTAATCTCATAGCATCCACAGAAAGTTGTGTAGTGCCCATCATTGTGCATACGTTTTCGAATTTTGTTATTAAAATGTATGCGTCTTCAGATTCAAGCCCGTGAAATTTGGACAACAGGTTGATGAAGTGGGGTTTAATTTCAAAATTATCCTCATTGGCTGGTGGAATAGATAGACAGATAGGAAGGAGACCGCGTATCGGATAGCATCTTTCTTGAAGAAAGATGCGTGGTGGATTCTGCACACCTACGGGTGGTGGCAGGGGTGTGTTGGTAAAATCTGATGGAGAAGTGTCCATCTCGGTCGATGTGATGGGTGGAGGGGAAATAGAAGATGAAGAAGTACCGACTTCGGATTCGATAGCAGAAACACGGACAAGATGGGCACTAGAATCCCGTGTCCAGCCGATCATGCACTAAGCGGGTTTAGCGCACGTGGCAGCATGTATGAGAACGATTTTTAGAAAAGGTTTGTTTTAAAAAAGTGTCGGACCTGAGGCTTGATGTAAGTATACCTTAGCACCAGCAAGGGGTCCAAGAGGCATCAAGCATGCCAAATTCAAATTTTTATTGGTGCTATGCTAGACTATACAAGATCTTTAGCTAGGTGATTAGGTTTTAAAGTTTGATATCAATAAACTATGAGAAGTGAAAGAGGTTATACCCTTGCAGATCATGTCATTTGCTTCTAAAGCTCCGGGTTGAAGTCCACGCGACTCTACTAGGCTCCTCTTCGAGTTGAACGAACCTCCTTCATGATCTTCGCGCCATAGACGATCCACCCGAAGTCCCTCTAGCTCAAGCTACCTCTACACTAAACTCCTTTAGTGTAGGAAACACACCACACTAAATTGCTAGTTTGGTATGGGGTGGTGAAGTAGGGGATTAGAAAGCTCACTAGGGTTCTTACAAGTTCAATGATTCACATCGCATATGAGGGTTTGAACTTGGAGGTGAGATGAGGGAAATTGTGGAGAGCAAGAGAGCATGAGCTCTTGGAAAAAATGGCTACGGCAAAAACTCAAAAACCAAGAGCAAGTGTAGAATCAATAAAATGAATAATATCTAAACTCACTTATTCAATTATGGATTAAATTGCAATTCTAAATTGCAACCATACTTGAATAGTGAGTCAAGATTAATATTATATCATAAAAACCCATGCCTTAACCATACCCAAAATATCTCCACAATTACACCTCATTTTCCATTTTCTAAAAAATAGAAAATAGATGCCATGCTTCTTATAATATATATATATATATATATATATATATATATATATATACATATATCAAATATACATATATTAATATATATTAAGAAACATAATTAGTGAGCTAATAATATTAGTCAAGATATAATTATATCAAATATAATATATATCATATTATTAAATCAACACTTGATTCAATAATTCGATTATATCACATATAACCGACTAATATCGTTAATCTGAATATCACATTATCAAATCAACACTTGATTCGATAATCTGGTTATATCACATATAACCTGACCGACACCAGATAACTGCCAGATTATAATACGGTATCACATACTCATATTTAATCAGGTCTACGCACATATCAACATATGTGACCTACTTCGTTTCACTCGAACCAGGAAACTTCTGTGTGGGACTCTAAAGACTCGTCAATACGCCAGCAGTTGGTGATGATCACATCAATCACCTACAAGCCGTCAGCGGTACTAGCTGGACGTAACGGCTACCCGGGTATTGAGCGATATGAAAATCAACAAGCAAGCTCATCCGTACTCTCCATGATGCCTATCAGTAACACTACCATATAGTCCGGTCTCTTCGTCTGATATGTCGCATATCATATCTAGGGTGGTAAACGTCAGCCCCCAGTAACGTGATAAGTCATGCCGATGTCTGGCCTATAACGGTTTGAGAAACTACTGATAACTCTTATCAACAAATCTCAGCAGTAGCCCTGGCCAGGGACTTCCAGTTATAGCCAATCGAGTATAGCGCAACATCAACCCCTAATACCGGGATAGACGAAATCCCTCCTATCGCTCATTGCTTCTATATGATTCGGGACTGTACCCAAAATCCACCTATTTGCATGACTTCTTTGAGCCATGGTAGGGAAGAAATCAAAGCACAGTGGGAGCCACACAAGACTCTATGACGATCTCGGGTCTACAGACTAACCTGCACCAGTGTCACCAGAGGACTTCTATCTGACGATAAGTATACTACCAACTAGGAGTCCTCGGCGAGTCCTGTTCGGTGTACCCATTCTCCAATGAGCACCTGTGTACAATCTTTGATGTCACACACCAATGGTTGTGGGATCAACCATTGCCCTCTAAGGGACAAGAAACGTACACACTAGTCTACTCTGGAATATCGATGCCCTAGTCTCGATATTCCTACGACTGGAAACTGATTAAAGGATGTACTTTTAGACCACCCTGGCCCCACTAGTTTGATCTCATCATAATCCTGGTAGTCAAGTACATATCCTAAGGGCTTTATCAACGTGTGTGAGCAAGACAGTAAAAAATACCAGTCAATATGTTAAAATAAAGAGTAACCAGATAACATACTATCATGTCGAGCAAGAAAGTCCTACACACAGACACAGACACACACACACACACACACACACACACACACACACACACACACACACATATATAAATGTCAAAGCATCCATTATATTATACATCACATGTACAATAATGGCCTCTAGGGCATACATATAACTAACAATCTCCCACTTGCACTAAGGCCATGTATTGTAGTATCTTATATCCAACATCCCAAAAAGTCTCTCAAACTGTATCTGGGGGAGGGCCTTTATGAGTGGATCCTCTACGTTGTCCTTCGTGTCAACTTTCCTGACCTCGATCTCCCGGCGATCTACTATCTCCCTGATCAGGTGATACCGCCTCAGAATATGTCTGGATCTCTGATGGGACCTGGGTTCCTTAGCCAAAGCCACAGCTCCATTGATATCACAATACACAGGTATTGGATGCTCAATGGATGGAACCACACCAAGCTCAGCAATGACTTCTTCATCCAGACAGCCTCTTTGGCAGTATCGTTGGCAGCGATGTATTCTGCCTCCATCGTCGAGTCTGCTACGGTGTCTTGATTGGAACTCTTCCAACACACCGCCTCCCCGTTGAGGGTAAAGACAAAACCCGAGACCGACTTACTGTCATCCTTATCACTCTGGAAGCTCAAATCGGTAAAGGACTCCACATGGAGTTCACCGTTACTATACACCAAGAACATTTCTTTAGTCCTTCTCAAGTACTTAAGAATGTTCTTCACAGCTGTCCAGTAGTTCTCCCCAGGATCTGATTCATAACTGCTCAGTACACCTAGTGAGTAAGCTACATTCGGTCTGGTACATAACATCGCATACATGATAGAGCCTACTGCCGAAGCATAGGGTATCCCTTGCATGCGAGCCCTCTCCAAATCAGTTTTGGGAGACATCTCTTTGGAGAGAGTGATTCCTGAACAAGCGGGTACATTACCTCGCTTGGAATTTTCCATATTAAACCTCTTTAGTATAGTTTCTATGTACCTGGATTGGGACAATCCCAAAATCCATTTAGATCTATCTCTATAGATCTTTATCCCCAGAATGTAGGAGGCGTCACCAAGATCATTCATGAAGAACTTGAGTGATAAGAAGAGCTTGACCGAGTGTAGCATAGGAACATCATTTCCTATCAAGAGTATGTCATCCACGTACAATACGAGGAAGACCACCTTACTCTCTATAGCCTCTTATATATACAAGGTTCATATACATTTTTGATGAAATCAAACTCTTTGATAGCTTCATCAAAACAGATGTTCCAACTCCGCGACGCCTGCTTTAATCCATAGATGGATTTAAGTAGCTTGCACACCTTTCCGCTGCTCCCATTGTCTACGAAGCCCTCTGGCTATGTCATATACACGCTCTCTTCTAAATCACCATTTAGAAAAGCGGTCTTGATGTCTATCTGCCAGATTTCTTAGTCATGGTATGCATCAATGGTAAGTAGGATCCTGATGGACTTAAGCATAGCGACAGGAGAAAAGGTTTCATCATAGTCTGCGCCAGATCGTTGACGAAAACCTTTTCCTACAAGTCTAGCTTTGAAAGTCTCAACTTTTCCATCTACGCCTATCTTCTTTTTGAAGATCCACTTGCTCCTAATGGGTTTTACCCTTTCAGGAGCAACTTCCAAAGTCCATACTTGCTTGGTGTACATGGATTCCATCTCGGATCTCATAGCATCCAGCCATTTCACAGAGTCTCCATTTGTGATGGCCTGCTCGAAACTAGTCGGGTCATCACCTTCCATGATGCAATCCTCGCTCCCATTGTCTAAGAGAAAACCGTAGTATCTCTCAGGTGGATGAGGAACCCTACTAGATTTGCAGATTGGCTGGGGTTCGTTGGGTACTATTGGATCCTTTGGTTCCACCAAATTGTCAGCTGTAGTTTGTTCTGCTAGAACTTCTTCCAGTTCTACCTCATTGCCAATAATTTCTTTTACAAGAAATTCATTTTCCAAAAAGGTGACATGTTGAGCAACAAACACCTTTTGTTCCTCACTTTGGTAGAAGATACGCCCTCACGAATGTTTGGGATATCCTACAAACTTGCACAGAACTGACCTTGCCTCTAGCTTGTCCGGATTTTTCTTTTTGACATAGACCGGATAACCCCATATCTTAATGAAATTAAGACATGGTCTCTTTCCATTCCATATCTCATATGGTGTGGTAGGCATAAATTTGGTCGGAATTCTATTCAATAGGTATGCAGCTGTCTCAAGCGCATATCCCCAAAAAGGAATAGGTAACTCAGCAATAATCATCATAGAGCGCACCATATCTAATAGGGTGAGATTTCTCCGCTCTGATACACCGTTATGCTGTGGTGTATACGGAGGAGTAAGCAGAGAGAGAATCCTATTCTCTTTTAAATAGTCTCAGAATTCCCCACTCAAGTATTCACCTCCCTGATTAGATCGTAGGATTTTAATACTTTTACCCGTCAGGTTTTCAACTTCGCACTTATATTCCTTGAATTTCTCAAAAGCTTCAGACTTGTGTTTCAACAAGAACACATGTCCGAACCTTGAGAGATCATCGGTGAATGTAATGAAGTACGAAAAACCATTCCTGGCATGTGTAGACATAGGACCGCATACATCACTATGTATCAGTCCTAAGAGTTCAGTAGCTCTTTCTCCGTGTCCAGTAAACGGAGTTTTGGTCATCTTGCCTTCGAGATATGACTGGCAAGTTTCATAAGATGAAAATTTGAACGGATTCAAATATCCATCTTTATGCAACTTAGCCAGCCTTGTCGCATTGATATGACCCAGTCTACAGTGCCACAAGAAGGCTTTGTTCATTTCTGAACTTTTCCTCTTGTTTGTGTTCTGTATGTTAAGAACTGTACTTTGATTAAGAACGTATATACCGTTACATAATGTACCAGATCCAATCAACATTTAATTCTGGAAAATGTTCATAACATTATCCTCTAATGTGAGATTATATCCTTCTTTAGTTAGCAAAGAAACCGATATAATGTTGCACACCATCTTTGGTACGTAGTAACAGTCATTTAGAATCAATGTATTACCAGTTGGTAATATAAGGTGATAATCGCCAACTGTCTTGGCTGCAACAATTGCACCATTCCCTACTGTTAGGGATTTATCACCCTTTGCCAGTTCTCTATCTTTCTTTAGCCCATATAACAAATTACATACGTGGGATCCTGACCGATATCCAATACTCAGGACGTAGAACAAACTGAGAAACAGTTCTCAGTAACGAACACACCCGAAGAAGATGCATCAACATGCTGTTTCTTCGTACGGGTGGCGCGGGAATCCTGACATTCCCCTATCCCTTGCTCAGACTTATGATAGTCATAAGATAGAACGGGACCAACGTTCCTTAGCCCTGTATAAAAGGAGGGTTCGGTCAATAAATCAATGTTATTATCTTGATTAAGGCGTGACATAGGTTGCTGCCTTGAGAGAGAGAGAAAGAAACGCGTTAGCATGCGCTCTTTGCAAGATTAGCTTGGTTATTATCTTATCTGCTCAGGATGGCTCCCACTTTTTTTTATCAAATCTTCCTTCAAATCCTAAAAGGTAAGATTAGTCGGGATTAATTACACCCTACAGGTTCGCCAATCGTTCAGCCAGGAAGGTATCGGTACTCCGAGGGAGGTTCCCCATGCTTTCGCACGGACCTAATTAGAATAAACCTCGTTTTCCTAGAGGTATAACCACGTTGACACCTTTCTAGACACCTACTTGATCGGCTAATTATAAAGTGCAAAACTCTTTCAGAAGTAACTCTTACTCGCAGTGGGTATCGGGATCCAACTATCACATAGAAGGTATGCAATCTCATTGCAAATTTCAACACTTGAAATTCCCGACAATGGTTTTTACCCCTAGCTTCCTATGACCTTGACGGAGGTCAACAAACTATAGGCCGCTTGTCAAGTTCAACTCGTTCATTTATTGATTGAATTAAACTCACCCGCACGACCCTTGACGGAGGTCAACAAGGTCGTACGACTACCCTAATCCAATTGTATCACATGCGGCAAATAAGCACTAATCAGCTACCGCACACTACTTCTTGACGGAGGTCAACAAATATAGCACGAATACTAAATAGTACTTATCTGAAATGACAGAAGGCTACGTAGGTTTTTAAGAAAACCATGAGTGTAATGAACTTGATATCATTGTAGAATCAAGTGATTTAGAAAAGAAGTGCTTTTTAGGTTTTTGCTAGTTTTTCTAAAGAGGTCACTCTCGGTAAAGGGATCTCGGCTCTTTCCTCATCGAATGAGGTGTTGGATATTCATGAATACCACTATGCAAAGCAAAAACTAGAGAAGCTGTCAAAAACAAAACCGTGTGGGTTGTAGCATTTGCTAGTTTCGCTAAAGAGATCACTCCCGGTGAAGGGATCTCGGCTCTTTCCTCATCGAAAGAGGTGCTGGATATTCATCAAGGAATACCACTATGCAAAGCAAAAACTAGAGCTACCCTTTTTGAAAATTTGATTCTACAATATCTTTTGGTTTCTTTCTTTTCATTAATCTCATTAATGAAGTCCCATCATTTAATGTTTCCTAAACATCACAGAAAAATGAAACGAAAATAGAACGTACGCTTATGCCATCTGCATTCACCATGGGGCCCTGTCATGCACCATTAGATTACTTAACTACCGGCAGAGCGGGGGCTGGACTAGCGCGGGTGTAAAACAAAAGCAACGTTTATTATATATCATATATATAATATTACATTCGTCTCACGCAGTTATATGATCAACATCACAGAAACAAGCAGCAGATGCAATGAAATATTGGATATACTAGGACATCCGTGTTTTAAATTTAGCCAGTAATATAAAACACGGATTCCACAGTCGTGATGAATAGCCAAACCCACATACTTAGACCCCTACGAGAGCGGTAAATAACCCTGCCAATTCTAGAGTTAGGAGACCCGGTCTCAACTCCTTGAGATGGTCTTCCACTGAACTCTAGAACCCGGTTACTTGTGCTCCCCACCTTGGGTCTATCCTAATGCGGAAAAGTAAATAATATACAACAATGGTGACATCATCCTCAACCCGGAAGTGCCCCAATAAAAGAATATTACATACAAATTTTATATGAATGAAAATTAAAAATCCTCATCTCACATAAAACCCCCCGGCTATTCTTTCACGACGGTCCAATAAATCATATCAACAACAACACATGATATCACATATCATCAACGTAAGCAAATATGCCTATCCCTAAAACTTGTTTACATATAGTAACGAGATTGGGATACCCCACATATTACACTTACGGTCGCAAAAAAAGAAACAGAAAACTGCAATAATTAGAATCCGTAATATCCTTAGACATCATAAACCCTGAATATCTCATATTCCGTATTTCATGCTTAACTTATAAAGATTGCATTTTAGTCTCAAATTTAAAACTCGTTTCAATAAACTGTTGGATAATTCAACAAGATTCCCGACTAAGTGATCGCGTACTATACACAATAGCGACGGAGTTTTGATCCGAATCAAAATTCCGTGGCAATCGATTAATGAGACTAAATGGCTAGATTTACAATATAACAACTAGTTTTCACAAAACTAATTATTCCGGATTCTAACAATTGTATCCATATCAAACTAAAACCCGAAACGATGCAATAATTAAGATTACGAAATACTCTGTATTAGCCCCAATATGACTGTTAACATCTCATGCAAACTGGGCTAATCAAACAATACCTGAAACCCCAACAGACCAGAACACCCTAGAAAAACGAGGCAAAAATGACAATGGGGAACCGGCCAGGCCGGGATTTTCATGGGTTGTCATCGGGTCAAAACCGGTGGAACTGCCTCGAATTTCTCCAGTGTTCTTAGTTCATCAAATACAAGTTTCTGCAGTTGCTTAAAAAAAATTTAGAGGAAGTTTTAAAATCGACAGAAACTGGATTCTTGGGTTTCGTTGTTTCAGAGTTTTTCGGTTTCGTGAATCTAATTATATCGTTTAATCTTCTAGCTTAGGCTTTGATACCATGTAAGTATACCCTAGCACTAGCAAGGGGTCCAAGAGGCTTCAAGTATGCCAAATTCAAATTTTTATTGGTGCTAAGCTAGACTATACAAGATCTTTAGCTAGGTGATTAGGGTTTAAAGTTTGATTTCAATAAACTATGAGAAGTGAAAGAGGTTATACCAATGTAGATCGTGTCCTTCGCTTTTAAAGCTCCGGGTTGAAGTCCACGCGACTCTACTAGGCTCCTCTTCGAGTTGAACAAACCTCCTTCATGATCTTTGTGCCATAGACGATTCACCCGAAGTCCCTCTAGCTTAAGCTACCTCTACACTAAACTCCTTTAGTGTAGGAAACACACCACACTAAATTGCTAGTTTGGTGTGGAACGGTGAAGTAGGGGATTAGAAAGCTCACTAGGGTTCTCACAAGTTCAGTAATTCACATCACATGTGAGGGTTTGAACTTGGAGGTGAGGTGAGGGAAATTGTGGAGAGCAAGAGAGCGTGAGCTCTTGGAAAAAATGGCTAAGGCAAAAACTCAAGAACCAAGAGCAAGTGTAGAATCAATAAAATGAATAATATCTATCCTCACATATTCAAGCATGGATTATATTGCAATTCTAAATTGCAACCATGCTTGAATAGTGAGTCAAGACCAATATTATATCATAAAAACCCATGCCTTAACCATACCCAAAATATCTCCACAATTACACCTCATTTTCCATTTTCTAAAAAATAGAAAATAGATGCCATGCTTCTTAATATATATATATATATATATATATATATATATCAAATATACATATATTAATATATATTAAGAAACATAATTAGTGAGCTAATAATATTAGTCAAGATATAATTATATCATATATAATATATGTCACATTATTAAATCAACACTTGATTCAATAATCCGGTTATATCACATATAACCGACTAATATCATTAATCTGAATATCACATTATCAAATCAACACTTGATTCGATAATACAGTTATATCACATATAACCTGACCGACACCAGATAACTGCCAGATTATAATACGGTATCACATACTCATATTTAATCAGGCCCACGCACATATCAACATATGTGCCCTACTTCATTTCGCTCGAACCAGGAAACTTCTGTGTGGGACTCTAAAGACTCGTCAATACGCCAGCAGTTGGTGATGATCACATCAATCACCTATAAGCCGTCAGCGGTACTAGCTGGACGTAACGGCTACCCGGGTATTGAGCGATATGAAGATCAACAAGCAAGCTCGTCCGTACTCTCCATGAAGTCTATCAGTAACACTACCGTACAGTCCGTTCTCTTCGTCTGATATGTCGCATATCATATCTGGGGGTGGTAAACGTCATCCCCCAGTAACGTGATAAGTCATGCCGATATCTAGCCTATAACGGTTTGAGAAACTACTGATAACTCATATCAGTAAATCTCAGCAGCAGCCCTGACCAGGGACTTCCAGTTATAGCCAATCGAGCATAGCGCAATATCAACCCCAATACTGGGAGAGATAAAACCCCTCCTATCGCTCATTGCTTCCATGTGACTTGGGATTATACCCAAAATCTCTTTTGAAGTTGTCGGATTTTATAAGAATTCAACCCGAATAGCAAAAAATTACAGCCGTTTCCATGGCAACGGTGCCATTTGATGGTTTCTGTATTTTGAAGAAGTGTTTTGTAAGTAACCGCAATCAATAACGGTGTCGCTAGTAGCTAGCCGAGATGAGTACGGTTCGTCCTCAGGGAAACGTTGAACCTTTTACATGCTTTAAATGAGTTGATTGAAAATAGGGAGAATAGTTTTTAGATCTATGTTGAACATGCTGGGTTCCTTAGCACTCTCACTAGGTTTTATAAGGTATCGGGTATGCAATTTTAAAAAATCTAGAGGGAAAATCAACCCAAACCAATGATCTAACTGGAGAATTAGGGTTTAACTAACAAAGTAAACAACTTTACTCTAAGTGAACAAGGAATACAACCTTTGTAGACCGGTCATTCACTTCTAAAGCTCCGTGTAGTAGTCCCCTAGCTCTCGGACTCTTATTAGGCTCCACTAGGTGAAAGGAACGAGCTTGCTCAAAAGATCTTCGAGGCCGAAAATGATCTACGTCGAAGAATCGCTAACTCAAGCTACCTCTTCACTAATTGAGAATTAGTGAAGAAACAACCTATACTAAATGGCTGGTTTGGTATAGATTGGTGAAGTAGGATTTTTGCTCACTTTAGAATAATTTTTCTCTCTTTTATTTTTCTTCTCACTCAAGAGCTAGAGAGCAAAAATAAAGGAGATGAATGAATCAAGTGTGAACCATTGGTGAGAAAAATATCTTATATCAACTCATGTAGAGACTAAACCATGGCTAAACATAATGGTTAGGTTAATAAATATCTAGAGTAAAACAAAATTAGTGGACTAAAGTCAAAACTTCTCCATACTTCCACAAGCATTTTAGTCATGCTAATTTTCATCTAATTTTGATTTTTCCCTTAATATTTAAACACCCAAATTATCTTAAGGTAGGTATGAGTCTCATACACCCATGTCCAATGTATCATCTAGCATGACACATAATAAATACATTAATATATATCATATATATATTTATATGTATTTTAAGAAAAACATTTTCTTAAGTGAGCTAATATCAGTTAATGTATATTAATATATCAAATATATATAATTATACATTAAATTATTAAATCAACACTTGATTTAATAACCCGGCTGTATCGCATACAACCGACTAATATCATTTATAAGCATATCACATATACATATATCATATCATTGAATCAACACTTGATTCAACAATCCGGTTATATCACATATAACCTATATCGCGAGATTGGAATACGGCATCACATACATGTATTAATCTCGGTCCCACACATATCACATATGTGCCCCACTTCGTTTTGCATGAGCTAGGAAACCTCTGTGTAGGACTCTAAGGACTCGTCAATACGCTGGTAGTAGGTGATGATCATATCAGTCATCCACAAACCGTCAGCGGTACTAGCTGAACGTAACGGCTACCCGGGTATTGAGCGATCAGAATATCAACAAGCAAGCTTGTCCATACTCCCGTGAATCCAATAAGTAACACTACTGTACAGTCCGGTCTCTTCGTATGATATATCGCATATCTAGTCTGGGGGTGGTAAACGTCAGACCCCAATAACTTGATAAGTCATGCCAATGTGAAGCTCATAACGGGTCGAGAAACTACTGATAACACTTACCAGTAAATCTCAGTATCAGCCCTGGCCAGGGACTTCCTGTTATAGCCAATTGAGTACGGCGCAATATCAACCCCCAATACCGGGAGAGACGAAACCCCTCCTATCGCTCATTACCTCCATGTGACTCGGGACCGTACCCAAAAACCACTGTTTTGCACGCTCTCTTGAACATGGTAAGGTGGAAATCAAAGCACAGTGGGAATCACACACGACTCTATAACGATCTCGGGTCTACAACTAATCTGTACCAGTGTCACCAGAGAACTGCTATCTGACGTTAGGTATAATACCATCTAGGAGTTCTTGGCGAGTCCTGTTCAGTATACCCAGTCTCCACTGAGCACCCGTATACCATCTTTGATGTAAAACACCAATGGGTATGGGATCATCCATCGCCCATCAAATGGGTCAAGAAGCGTATACGCTAGTCTACTCTGGAATATCGATGCCCCGTCTCGATACACCATCGACTAGGAACAATTAAAGGATGGACTTATGGACTACCATGGTCCCACTAGTATGATCTCCATCATAGTCCTGGTAGTCAAGTCTGTTAGTGTATATGCCCTAGAGGCCATTACTGTATCATACTAGTTTGTATATTACTTAATGGAAGCTTGGGATATTCACAGTTGTATAGACAATCTTGCTCAAAATGGTAGTATGCTACTTGGTTTGTTTCTACTATAATATGTGCATGTGTTTCTTTTAGCATATCGCCTATACATATTAGTGGAGCCCTTAGGATCTTTGCTTGATTACCAGCGTTGTGATGGCAATCACACTAGTGGGGGCTGGGTAATCTACAAGCACATCCTTATACAGGTCCCTGGTCGTAGGATTATCGAGACGGGGCATCGATACTCCGGAGTAGACTAGCATATGCGCTTCTAATCCCAGCAGGGGAGATGGTCTGTCCCACCGCCATTAGTACGTCGTACTGGAGATAGTATGCGGGTGCTCGTTAGGTTACGAGTACACTGGACAGGACTCGCTGGGAACTGTTGGTTGGTAATATACCTATCGTCAGTTATCAGTTCCCAGGTGACATGAGTACAGCTTAGTCCGTTGACTTGACACTGTTACTTCGCTTCGAGTATGTTCCCACTGTTCTTAGATTACTACCCTACTACGGCTCAAATGAGTCGTGCAAATAGGTAGTAGATGGGTGCAGTCCCGAAGCACTTGGAGGCAGTGATGGTTAGACAGGATTCGTCTCTCCCGGTATTGGGAGTTGATATCGCGCTGTGTCTAGGAGAGCCATTACACAAAGTCCCTGGCCAGGGCAAGCGAGATTTGCTGGTAGTGTTTCCAGTAGTTTCTCAGGGTGTTCTGGGCTACACTCCGACACGACTTGTACAGCTATTAGGGGACTGACGTTTTCCGCCCCCTTAAGCCCAACATGCGATACTCTCAGACGAACAGACCGGACTGTACGAAGATTGTCACATTCAGGCTCAGTAGGAGTTCGGATGGGTTCACCTCATCGGTCTTCTTATCGGCATCTACCTGGGGACCGTTACATACAGCTAGTACCGCTTGCGGCCTGTGGTTAAACCCACTGCCAGCGTAGTGTCGAGTCTTTAGAGTCCCACACAGAGGGTTGTTCAGTTTTGGGCAAAACAGAGTAGAGGTCGCATGGTTTTGCGACGGGGTTCGTTCACATACGCACACTTGTGCACGTTTGGTGTCCGGGCAGTTATTACTAGCGGGCTTTGATTTAAGCCAGATCCTAGTATTTGTTTTGGGATTGGTTTTGTCTCATTGTATTCATGTTCCCAGGAACACGGATGCGGGTGTGTATGCACAGTTGGCAGAGGCAGAGGAACCTCATTAGGGTTTTTGACCGTTGACTTTTTCTAAACCTTAATGAGAATGAGAAATATGATTAATAATATTAATTAAGGATAATTGTGCCATGGTTATGGTTGGGTTGACCATTTGACTTGTTGACTTTTGTTGACCATGATGATTTCTTTTGCAAAGATGCTTCTTGAAGCTTGCATTAGCATTTAATGTGAAATGATAATGGTCAAATCAACTAACCATCACAATTTTCCTAATTATTATTATTATTATTCTCATATTCTTTCATATGAGAGCAAGGTTGGGATTTTTATTCTCTCTTGCTCACTCTCTCTCTTGCATTGCTCTCCCTCTTCCTCTCTCTCAAAAGCTTAAGTGTTTCATGTGTTGAAAATCCAAGCTTTGTGAGATAAAACCATCAAAACGTCTCTCTACTCATTCTAGGGTTCTTAGCCTAGCAAGCAAGCACTCTAGTTACTTCTTGGTTGAGGTTGGAGCTCAAGGTAGAGGCCTTCGGGTGGATCTTTCTTCGGCAAAGCGAAGACGACGAGGAGGAGCCGTCTACACCACTCCAAGGAGCTAGCAACAAAGAGGACCACAACAAGAAGAGAATGAGTTCAAGAACTAGGTATAACCATCTTACCTAGTAGCTAGAACTTGTAGTTACTTTGTTAGTTTTTGTTTAGCAAAGATCCTTCATGGTTAGTCTATGTACCCTTGTGATAAAAAATTGATTTTTACTCTTTCCGCCTCCTCGTAAGTACCGGGGTGGGTTACATAGACTTACAGTGGTATCAGAGCCTAGCTAAACAACAACTAACATATTAGCAAAGTGTTTAGAACTTCGATCCGAAAAAAATCGCAAAATACATCAAAATTTAGTGTTTTTTGCCGATTTTTAAAACAGGTCTAAAAATATTTCCAGAGACCTGAAAAATACAAGCAGGCTTTTTAGAGAAAACTGTAGAAATTTGGGCGTCTGAATCGCTCATAAGACCGCGGATCCGCGGCCGATCCAAGCGATCCGCCGCGGATCCGCGGCCGAGTCAACTCGGCTGCGCACCAAATTTCTTCTGGGGTTCTCTGTGTTGGTTTTGTGATTTTTAAGATGCTTTGTTTCTGCCTAGATTCTTCTGAGAACTGTGTTGTGTTTGGGGTAGTTTCAAATCGAAATATTGATCGAAATTCTATAAACTTTAGCTAATTGGTTTATATCTGTAATGTAATATATGTACTGAACGTCTGCTAATCGCTATACATTCGATTAGTAGGGGTTGTACATATCTGTGATCTGTGATGTTGATTTGTAGATATGAACTTGTTGGATCATCGCGATGAATAGCCAGGGATGTGAGATGAGAGTTTTCATTTTTCATTCGATATAATAATTGTAAATTGATGTAATATTATTTTTATGGCCGCACATCCGGGTTGAGGTTGTAGCCGCCATTATATATTATTTCTTTTATTGTTTTTGCTCTTAGGATAGACCCAAGGTGGGGTGCACAAACTACCGGGTACTTTGAAGTGCCGAGTGGCCTACTCACGTTGTTGAGGGATGTTGCTTCACTTTGGGTACTTGGTGGGTAGTTTGCCGCACCCGTAGGGGTCTAGGGAGGGGTTTGGCTATTCATCGCGACCGTGTAATCCGTCTTTCGTTGCAGGCTCGAATGAAACGCGGATTCCTAGCATATCCAATGTGTTCATCTATGATCTGGAATGGCTATCATTGCATCTGACGAATGTATATATCTATATATGATATCTAGTAGGCGTTGCTTATGTTTTGCATCCGCGCTAGTCCAGCCCCCGCTCTGTCGTTAGTTAAGTAACCTAACGGGTGATGACGGGGCCCAGTGGCGAATGCGGATGGCATAAGCGTACGTCATATTTTCGTTGTTTTCTGCAATGGTAGGATTAATTAATGGGACGCATTAAATTAATGCAAAGAAAACAAACCAAAGTTAAATCATTGGAACAATTTCAAAACCACTCGGTTTTTTCCAAAACAGAAAACTTTTAAAAACGCGGAGCTTAAACCACTCCTTTTAAAAGCTATCAGGTTCCTTCGATTATATCAAGTTCACTACGTTCACGGTTTCGCCAAAACCATTCGTAGCCCTCCGTCATTTCGTATGGATAGTCAATAGTATTCAAGCTATGTTTGTTGGCCAAAGTCAAGGCATAGTGATTGGTAGCTATTGGATATTCATATGTAGCATAGATAGATGCGTTGGTTTGGGACAGTCGTACTGCCTTGTTGGCCAAAGTCAAGGGTAGGTACGGGTGGATTCAAATTAACCTGGATAATGACGGGTAGAACTTGACATGTGACTTATGATTTGTTGGCCAAAGTCAAGGTCATAAGAGCATGGGGCAAAAATCCACATCGGGAGTTTCAAAAGAAACTAAAACTTGCTAGTGTTGCATACCATTTGGAGTATGATGATTTTGGTAGGATTCCTTCAGCTTTATCACACGATGATATTTGGATCCCGATCCTACTATGAGTATATGCTACTCCTCGAGAAACTTTCTCACTTAACGATCAATGCTATAAACCAAGCGGGTGTCTAGAAAGGTGTTAGTGGGGATACGCCCACAGGGAAAAGAGGTTATTTATTTAAGGAACTTCGCGAAAGCGTCGTAAAACCTCCCTCGAAGTACCGACACTGGCCTGGCTGAACGGTTAAGCAAGTATTGTACGGTGAGATCAATTCTGACTAATTCTTCTTTTATGGTTTGAGGAAGGATTCGAGAAACAGTGGGAGCCATCCTGTTTAGACAAACTAAAAACCACTTTAAACTTGCAAGAGCATCATGCTAAAGTGTTTCTTCTCTCTCTCCCAATTGCAGCGACCAAGCATCATGACCGGCCTTAAGTTACTATTAGATAAAAATATACTGATAGGGCCAAACTACAAAGATTGGCTCAGGAATGTCAAAATGGCAATCACTTATGACAAGTTGGGGTATCTCCTTAACACTAAAGCCCCCGCCGTCCCAGGTCCAAAATCCAGTGTCGTGGATAAGGAAATCCGTAAGACCTGGGAAATTGACTGCGCGAAGGCCAAGTGCCTCGTTCTTGCCTCTATGGACAATGAACATCAGAGGAGGCACGAGAATATGGACCTTGAATCCATATTTCTCCATACTAAGGATCTTTATGGAGAGCAATCCCGTATCGCAAGATACGAAACCTCGAAAAAGTTGTTTTCAGCGAGGTTGCCCGTTGGATCATCTGTAGAGGAACACGTGCTTAAGATGATTGGCTACATTGAGGAGCTCGCGGACCTCGGCACCACGTTAGAGAACGAGCTCTACACTGACTTGATTCTCCAGTCCCTTCTTTCTACTTACCCCCAGTTTATCCTGAACTTCAACTTGCAAGGAAAAGAAGTTGATCTTCCGGAACTCCTCAACATATTGAGGAGTGCAGAGGCCACCCTACAGAAAGTCAGGGAAACACCCGCTTTGTCTGTTGGAGGAGCTTCCTCTTCTAGGTCCAAGGCGAAAGCCAAAGGAAAGAAGAAGAAGGCCCCCACCAAACCAAGGGGCGGTGTTAGTAAAGTGGAAGCCAAGGGAAAGGAAAAGGTAGCAAAGGTAGCGGGACAGCTTGTGGGAAAGGAAGAGTGCTTTTATTGTCACAAGAAAGGACACTGAAAGAAAGATTGCAGGGCTTGGAAGGCCAAGAACCAGGACCCGAAGCAAGTTGTGGCTTCGGCTTCAGGTGTGTATGTTATTGAAAACTGTCTATCAATCAACTCTACTTCCTGGGTATTGGATACCGGATCGGGATCTCATATCTGTAATTCTTTGCAGGCACTGAGAAGGCGTAGAGTTTTGAAGGCAGGTGATATGACCCTCAGAGTTGCAAACGGAGCAGGCATAGATGCTGAGTCCGTGGGGGACTATCACTTGGGATTGACAGATAGACATGTTTTGGTTTTACGCGACTGTTATTTTGTACCCAGTGCGACTTGTAATATCATATCTGTATCTTTAATGTCTAAAGAAGGTTATGATTTTGCATTTGTAAGCAATATTGTAAACATTCACCTTAATCATGTTTTGATTGGGTTGGGTACATTAAGCAACGGTATATACGTATTGAACCAACCACAGATTTTCAATATCTTAAATACACACAAAAGAAAGTCTCCAGAAATAAATCATGCTTTCTTATGGCATTGTAGACTGGGTCACATCAATGAGACAAGGTTAACTAAGTTGCATAAAGAAGGATATTTGGACTCGTTCGAATATCAATCATATGCAACTTGTCAATCATGTCTCAAAGGAAAGATGACAAAGACTCCGTTCACTGGACACGGAGTAAGAGCGAGCGAGCTGTTGGGACTCATACACAGTGATGTATGTGGTCCAATGTCTATACATGCGTGAAGTGGTTATTCTTACTTCATTACTTTTACGGATGATTTTTCAAGGTATAGACATGTCTTCTTAATGAAGCATAAATCTGAAGCCTTTGAAAAATTCAAGGAATACAAGAATGAAGTAGAAAAACAAACAGGCAAAAGTATAAAGACACTGAGATCTGATCGAGGTAGTGAATACTTGAGTGCTAAGTTCCTGGATTACTTAAAAGAGAATGAAATTCTCTCTCAGCTTACTCCTCCATACACTCCACAACATAACGGTGTATTGGAGAGACGGAACCGAACCCTATTGGATATGGTACGTTCCATGATGAGTAACGCTGAGTTGCCGCGATCTTTCTGGGGATATGCACTAGAATCAGCTGCATATCTTTTGAACCGAGTTCCAACTAAGTCAGTGCCTACCACACCATATCAGATGTGGAGTGGGAAGAAACCCTATCTTAAACACATTAAGACATGGGGATGTCCAGCTTTTGTCAAAAAGCAGCATGCGGACAAACTCGAGGCACGCTCAGTACAGTGCAAGTTTGTAGGATATCCAAAGAACTCTAAGGGATATTTCTTCTATTACGCAGAGGAACAAAAGGTATTTGTTTCTCGTTATGCCTGCTTCTTGGAAACTGAATTTTTAGAAAATCAGATAAGTGGGAGCGCAATAGAACTGGAAGAAATTCCAGAACCACGAGCCATTACTGAAAGCTTAGTAGAACCAGAAGGTTCGAAAGGACAGGACATTCCTGTGCCACTCCGCAGGAGTAGTAGGCAGTCTCATCCGCCTGAGAGATACTACGGCTTTCTCATAGACGGGGATAGAGAGGATTGCATCATTGATAATGATGAGCCGACTAGCTTCCAGTAGGCCATTCAGAACACTGACTCGGTAAAATGGCTGGATGCAATGTGGACCGAGATAGAGTCCATGTACACCAACAAAGTGTGGACTATGGACGTTGCACCAGAAGGGGTAAAACCCGTAGGCTGCAAATGGATCTTCAAAAGGAAGATTGGTGTAGATGGACAGGTTGAGACCTATAAGGCTAGACTTGTTGCAAAGGGTTTTCGTCAAAGACCTGGTTTGGACTATGACGAAACCTTTTCTCCAGTGGCTATGCTCAAATCCATTCGGATCCTTCTTGCCATTGCTGCCTTCCACGATTATGAGATTTGGCAGATGGACGTAAAAACCGCTTTTCTAAATGGTAATTTAGAGGAGTGCGTCTATATGGACCAGCCAGAGAGTTTCATTCAGAGTGGGAGCAGCGAGAAGGTGTGCAAGTTGCTTAAGTCCATTTATGGACTGAAGCAGGCATCGCGGAGTTGGAACATCTGTTTTGATGAGACGGTCAAAGAATTTGGCTTAATCAAAAATCCAGATGAACCATGTATTTATAGTAAAATTGTAGCACGAACTGTCGTATTCCTCGTTTTATACGTGGATGACATTCTCTTGATAGGAAATGACATTCCTATGCTGCAATCTGTCAAAGGGTTCTTGTCACACTGGTTCTCCATGAAAGACCTGGGTTATGCCTCTTACATTCTGGGGATCCGGATCTATCGTGATAGGTCCAAGAGGATATTAGGACTTTCACAATCCAGGTACATCGACACCATACTGAAAATATTCAATATGGAAGATTCCAAGCGCAGTAATTTACCAGCTTGTCACGAGATCACTCTCTCCAAGGAGATGTCTCCCAAGACTGATTTGGAAAGGGATCGCATGTCTGTTATACCCTACGCCTCTGCGGTAGGCTCTATAATGTATGCGATGTTGTGTACCAGACCAGATGTAGCTTATGCACTGAGTGTAGTAAACCGGTATCAGTCAAACCCTGGGGAGAAGCACTGGATAGCGGTAAAGAACATTCTGAAGTACCTGAGAAGGACTAAGGATATGTTTTTGGTTTACGGCGGAAAAGACCTCCAGATCGAGGCGTTTACTGACTCCAGCTTCCAGAGTAACAAGGATGACTCCAAATCCATGTTGGGTTATGTCTTTACCCTCAATGGAGGGGCGGTATGTTGGAAGAGTTCCAAACAGGAAACCGTTGCTGACTCGACGATGGAAGCGGAATATATCGCAGCATCCGATGCCGCAAAAGAAGCCGTCTGGATGAAGAAGTTCTTGACAGAACTTCAGGTGGTTCCGTCCATTGTTGATCCAATACCTCTGTATTGTGACAACAACGGAGCTATAGCTTTAGCAAAGGAACCCAGGTCCCATCAGAAGTCCAGACACATCTTGAGGCGGTATCACCTGATCAGGGAGATCGTGGATCGCCGGGAGATCGAGGTTCGGAGGGTTGCTACAGAAGATAACACTGCAGATCCATTCACAAAAGCCATTCCTCAGACTCAGTTCGAGCGGCTGATCGAGATGATAGGTTTTCGATACGCCAGTACATGGCCCTAGTGCAAGTGGGAGATTGTTAGTGTATATGCCCCAGAGGCCATTACTGTATCATACTTGTTTGTATATTACTTAATGGAAGCTTGGGATATTCACAGTTTTATAGACAATCTTGCTCAAAATGGTAGTATGCTACTTGGTTTGCTTCTACTTTAATATGTGCATGTTTTTCTTTTAGCACATCGCCTATACATATTAGTGGAGCCCTTAGGATCTTTGCTTGATTACTAGCGTTGTGATGGCAGTCACACTAGTGGGGGCTGGGTAATCTACAAGCACATCCTTATACAGGTCCCTGGTCGTAGGATTATCGAGACGGGGCATCGATACTCCGGAGTAGACTAGCATATGCGCTTCTAATCCCAGCAGGGGAGATGGTCTGTCCCACCGCCATTAGTACGTCGTACTGGAGATAGTATGCGGGTGCTCGTTAGGTTACGAGTACACTGGACAGGACTCGCTAGGAACTGTTGGTTGGTAATATACCTATCGTCAGTTATCAGTTCCCAGGTGACATGAGTACAGTTTAGTCCGTTGACTTGACACTGTCACTTCGCTTCGAGTGTGTTCCTACTGTTCTTAGATTACTACCCTACCACGGCTCAAATGAGTCGTGCAAACAGGTAGTAGTTGGGTGCAGTCCCGAAGCACTTGGAGGCAGTGACGGTTAGACAGGATTCGACTCTCCCGGTATTGGGAGTTGATATCGCGCTGTGTCTAGGAGAGCCATTACAAAAAGTCCCTGGCCAGGGCAAGCGAAATTTGCTGGTAGTGTTTCCAGTAGTTTCTCAGGGTGTTCTGGGCTACACTCCGACACGACTTGTACCGCTATCAGGGGACTGACGTTTACCGCCCCTCTAGGCCCGACATGCGATACTCTCAGATGAACAGACCGGACTGTACGGAGATTGTCACATTCAGGCTCAGTAGGAGTTCGCATGGGTTCACCTCATCGGTCTTCTTATCGGCATCTACCTGGGGACCATTACGTACAGCTAGTACCGCTTGCGGCCTGTGGTTAAACCCACTGCCAGCGTAGTGTCGAGTCTTTAGAGTCCCCCACAAGGGTTGTTCACCTTTGGGCAAAACAGAGTAGAGGTCGCTTGGTTTTGCGACGGGGTTCATTCACATACGCGCACTTGTGTACGTTTGGTGTCCGGGCAGTTATTACTAGCGGGCTTTGGTTTAAGCCAGATCCTAGTATTTGTTTTGGGATTGGTTTTTTCTCATTGTATTCATGTTCCTCGGAATACGGATGCGGGTGTATATGCACAGTTGACAGAGGCAGAGGAACCTCATTAGGGTTTTTGACCGTTGACTTTTTCTAAACCCTAATGAGAATGAGAAATATAATTAATAATATTAATTAAGGATAATTGTGCCATGGTTATGGTTGGGTTGACCATTTGACTTGTTGACTTTTGTTGACCATGATAATTTCTTTTGCAAAGATGTTTCTTGAAGCTTGCATTAGCATTTAATGTGAAATGATAATGGTCAAATCAACTAACCATCACAATTTTCCTAATTATTATTATTATTCTCATATTCTCTCATATGAGAGAAAGGTTGGGATTTTTATTCTCTCTTGCTCACCCTCTCTCTCTCTCTTGCATTGCTCTCCCTCTTCCTCTCTCTTAAAAGCTTAAGTGTTTCATGTGTTGAAAATCCAAGCTTTGTAAGATAAAACCATCAAAACACCTCTCTACTCATTCTAGGGTTCTTAGCCTAGCAAGCAAGCACTCTAGTTACTTCTTGGTTGAGATAGGAGCTCAAGGTAGAGGCCTTCGGGTGGATCTTTCTTCGGCAAAGAGAAGACGATGAGGAGGAGCCGTCTACACCACTCCAAGGAGCTAGCAACAAAGAGGACCACAACAAGAAGAGAAGGAGTTCAAGAACTAGGTATAACCATCTTACCTAGTAGCTAGAACTTGTAGTTACTTTGTTAGTTTTTGTTTAGCAAAGACCCTTCATGGTTAGTCTATATACCCTTGTGATAAAAATTTGATTTTTACTCTTTCCGCCTCCTCGTAAGTACCGGGATGGGATACATAGACTTATAAAGTCCATATCCTAAGAGCTTTATCAACATGTAACAGAGAGACAATACAAGTATACATGTTAAGATAAAGAGTAACCAGATAGCATACTATCATGTCGAGCAAGAAAGTCCTCCCTATATATGTCCAAGCATCCACTATAATATACAATCATGTCCAATAATGGCCTCTAGGGTATACATGCAACTAACAATCTCCCACTTATACTAAGGCCAGTTGTTGTAGTATCTTGTTGGAGATTTCACCCGCGTGCGCAAACGCGTATGTTTGGAAACGGATATGATTTTAATGAAATAGAATGCGCACGCGAGATCGTTCTCATTTTAAAATTTATAAATCGCAAGTGCACGGCGCGTTGTAGCAAGCCGGCAAGTACGGGTCGATCTGCAGGGAATTGAGTATTGGGTCTTATGATTTAAGATTCAACAAATAACGAATTGGTTGGTTTGTCACTAAAATAAAAAGAATACAAAAATAATGAAAAGAAAGAAAAGAAGATAAGAATGAAGTGGTTGTGCCTTTGGCTCGGAAGGTTGAATCGCGGCGATTTCTTCAACGCTCCTTTGATCATGAGTTGTCTGTCCTTACGTTGATCCTGGCATGAAGTATGATTTGTCAACGTGGTTGCGAAGCACAAATCATCAAATTCTGATATTCGCCGCAAAACACGAAACGAGTCCGTTTGTTCACTTACCGTTTGTATGTCCGAGCTTGGGGTATCAACACTAAGCATTAGGGTTAGCAAGCATACTACAACATCAAAAACTCAAAGTAGTGAGTGAGAGCAAATGCTTTTAGTGTTAACTGTGCTAAGTGTTTGTGATGGTATATGGTATATGAAAGCAAGAGATTTATCAAGTCACTTAATCACAAAATACCACATCCAAACCTAGCAACTTTAACACTAAATTGACTTTAACTTAAACATTGAAATGAGGAAAGGGAGTGAATATGGTATATGAGGAGGTTACAAAGTAACCATGTTTCAAAATACCATATCACATCAATACATAAACAATTTTTAAGTTAGAATCATATATATATAAGCACATTAAATATTAACAAGAGGAGGAGGAGGCAAAGCCTTTCATCTTACTTCCTTACCATTACCACAACCAAAGAAGATTAGTTAAGCATGATGAGAAGAAAAGAAAATAATAAAAAGAAGCAAGTAATCAAAGGAACAACAAAAGCAATATTATTAACATTTGAAGTTGAGGTACAAGATATTGGTAACTTGTTCAACCTCCATAATGAAGCTCTCAAGAGAAAGCTTCAAGAGGAAAGAAGAAGAAGAAACCAAGTGATAGCCCACTCACTCTCAAGCATAAACCAAAAACAAAACAAAACTATAAGATAGAATATGTGCATGTGAGAGCCCTTCCCTTGCTCACTGATCTGGCTTTTATAGACACTAAAAAAGATTAAACAAGCAATAAAAATAAGATGATGTGACTGCAAGGAAGGGACAGAGAAAAGATGGGGACGTTTTGAGCTAGGGGAGCTGGCGAGCTCGGATCCTAGGGGTTGTGGCCGGTCCAAATCCGAGATTAGGGGCTCGTATTGATGTGGTGGATATGTGTGCTCTCCACAATAACAATGATGTTGCTTGATTTAGCTGTTTTAGCCTGGTTTGCATTCAAAGATTTGGAGGGAACAAGATGCCATACATCACATCAAAACTTTTAGCATTTATAACTCTTGTCCCCCATGTGCCCACTTCATCAATTGTGTGTGCCAAGGCAGCCCCACCATGGTCCATGCCAAAGAGTTGTGTGTACACCTGTATTGTGTTGGAACAAAATTGTGTGCACACATTTATTTGCAAAAGAACTCTTTGGATATCGGTCGGTTTCCTGGTCTGCTTGTAGTGTCGGCTCCCAAACATTATATCCGTGATTTTAAATGTGATTCCAGTATTTTTATCATGAACACCTGTAATCTGTAATTACTGAGCAGACACCGGTTAAAAGTACCGATAAATAACAAAATAGATCATGAATGAGGGTACTAAAATGAAGTTTTCTGAGATGAAAAAATACCCCCAAACTTATCTATTGCTCATCCCGAGCAATACAAAAAATCCTAGCCTCACTTTCACAGGGAACGCGATTGCACTGAGCATGTGGAACAAGCCGTTAAACCTTTAGGTGTCTCTAGTACGAGGAGTGTTGTCTCCTAAGGGTTTTCAGCGGATTACATCTATAAAATCAAGTCAAGTTAGCATCGTGGAGAAATTGTTGATTCTAATCTTAAGGTTAAAAATCAAAGTTAGAAGCTCTATCACCCAAGTTAGAACGTTAGACCCTATTTTTCACTCCTCACAATTTGTCTAACATAAGCTCATATGCATCTTTACGTGATTATGCGGATAGTGTTAATAAAGTTTTAAGAACTTGATTAGGGTCATCATGTCATAATTATGGACCAGGATAAACTTCTGAAGGAACACACGAGTTTGAAAGGAGTTAACATTTTCTCAAGTTTTATTCTCCAGTTAAGTTTCAAGTCAAAATAATAAATCATTTTTAACAGAGAACTTAAGTCTGAGGTTTCACTCCTACCTTTCACCTGTTGTTGCTCATACACACCCTTCGTTATCGTGCAAAACGCCTTAATAAATACAAACTTTCATATCTCCGCGAAAAAACTGTTTTATAAGAAAACTTGTCTCCGCCAAGATTATTCTCCCACAAAGAACCGTGAGGACTTTTAACTCGGTGAGAACACTTGCTTAGCTTGTTTTATTTAGCGATTGAAAACTTAGCGAGCTTTGGGTCAATGACTCCCAAAGCAGATGGTTTTAGGGCATTAGGTATGGAGACACCCTAAGGACTTAATTACCCAAGTTACCAAGGCCACAAAACAAAAGACTCATTTTAATTTAAAAAATTCTGAACTCAGTGAAAACGGAGATATAGCCAGCTTTTCTTTTAAATCCGAAGATTTTACATGTGGATAAGGTGTGTAATCACTCCAACAAGGTTCCAGATGGGTTATTTTTCAGACTTATAGCTTATATTAAAACCTCAATAATATCCTTCATATTCACTTTACCTTATGAATTATTCTTGATATTACTTAACTCAAAATAAACCTGTTTGATCCTAAAGATATTTATCAAATTTAAAAGTTTTACAAACATGTCAGACTTTCATCAAATTCTCAAAAACATACGACACGTGTAAAGTGTTTATAAAATACGTATATCAGTTATGGTTAAACACAAAGGAGGGTTATTTTTCAGGTCGTCAATCTCACAAAAAAGATTTAGTTATTTCTAACTTATCAACCGAACCGTCAGACTTTGAATCTAAGTTCCCCCACTAGCTAACATGACAAAGTTTTTATATTTTTGGGAATTTTTTTTCAATTTTTATGGGTTTTTTTAATATGTATGCATTGCAGAATATACATATGATGCAGCAAAATAAACGCAGTGCTCACCCCCAAACCTGGGTTTTACGATATCCTCATCATTGCCCCCGTCTCCGGTAGCTAGACTTAGACATCAGGGTGAGAATTTTATTCAAAGAAAAAGAAAAAACCTAAGATTATTTACAACATTTACATGTTAAAAGACTGGGTTAGTCCAGAAATTAATACCATCCATTTAAAGATTTTGTCAATATAGTGAAATGGCTGGTAAAAGAATATATATATACAAAAGAAAAAGAAAAGGAAAAGGTATATGTCAGATTTTAGTGAAAGGCATGGGCGTGTAAAAGTAGGGATTAGAAGACGTTGAAAGTGAAAATGAAGTTTTGAAGAGGTCAAAGAATTGTTTCCTGGATGAATTGAATATTCAAAAAGCACGTGTTGAGTTCCAAAGTCAAGTTCGTGTAAAAACCGGAGTTCATCCGCAAAAATTTCGGCAAAAGAAAGGTTTTTAGGATGTTCCCAAATTGATCCTGACTCAAACTCTCCAAGAATATCAAGTTCATCCGCAAAAAATTCCTCAAAACTCGATATGAAAGAATATTTTTTAATGCTGTCTTCCTCCCTATGATTTTTCACAATCCTATTCGTATCATTATAGCTCACATACTCTCCCAATATAATTTCTCCCTCATCACATTCACAAATGGGTAGGTTCATGTCATCTGAAAAAGTAGGTTCTCACACTAACGTTTCTTCTGAAACAATATCAGTAGGTGCTACAAAAATTGTGGGTTCCTGATCTTTGATCTCTTCAAACAATCTATCCAAACCATACCCGACAAATTCACAAAGTCCCGCATTTAAAATTGGATTACAAAAATCATCGATCTGCCTTAGAGGGTTTTCTTGTGTGTCCTGGTAACACTCAGTCAATTCAATTGCATCATCATCCATGAAATCATCAAAATTCAATTGATCATTTATCTCACTCGGGTGACTTCCTAGATGACAGATACTAACATTATTGGTTTCCGATTAACTGTGTTCACTCCCTAGAATCCTCACAGCTAAATGTTTCGCGTGTTCCTATATTCTAGCCAATGATTGGGCTTGAGCAAGAAACAATTGCTCAGACTGTTGTATGCACAGGGCTAGCGTAGAAGCTGTTTGATTCTCGACCGCAGTCATTACTTCAATACCCTTCTCTATAGTGGTCAACCTAGCATCCATCTCACTATCATACCCTAATGATGTGTCAGTTGTTTCAGGTAAGGAAGGTTGTGATGGTGGTGATGCTAAAGCAGTCAATCTGTCGACCTCTTTCTCTAAATCTTCAATCATTAGGTCTCTAATTGAAGTGGGACTGGGTTCAAGAGTGTTAGGTGAGTGACCGTTACAAAAACTCTGGGACGGTTGGTCACCCCCTAGAAAAGGACAATTTTTATGAATGTGGAAAGAATTTTGGCAATTTGAACAAATGAATTGGGATTGAGTATAAACAAAAGAATAAGAATCGTGAAAATTGAATTAAATCGTGTATTACCCATATCAACAAGAATTCACAAATGTCACAAAAATAAAGAATATCACACCCCTAACAGTCTATGGTATGCTAGTCAAGTAGACCTGCTCAAGAACCTGATTGTCGAAGTAAAACTACGTCGAGAAACGGGCTCAAGATATACAGATCACGAAACCAGGTAAGTGCAAGAGATAAGGGGAGGTTTTCCAACGCTTTCGCGAAGTTCCTTAATTAGATAACCCTTTCTCTTGAACACTTTCCTAGACACCCTGTAAACGATATACCATTAAACAGTGTTCTAAACATAGTCAACTTCTCCTAATGAGCGCGAAGTCCTTAGAGTCAAAGTTCTAATTGATTTTAAATTACTGTGGGTATGCGAGAATGCAGTTTTGTGATTTGTGGGCTACGGAAAAAGGTGATGAAATCCTTTACCGTATCTTGTTTGGTCTTTTTGCCCTTAAATCCGTATTAAGATGCAAATGCGCAATCAATAAAAGAATTTAAGAATTCAAGCAATTTAAGCAATTCTTTTTCGTTTAAATTTAAGCGCTGCAAAAAATACAGTTAGTTCTCTGTGCAATTGGTAGCAACCTTGTGCGAAGAATCCTGCATAAGATAGAAATATTGGAATGCGTCGGATTCGAGAAGAATGTGTTAGGGAATACGTACCGATGTGATTTGGGTTAAGAAAAACCCCTTTGAAAGTGATCTGAGTCTTTGATTGTTCGCTTACGCGGGTCAAACTACCCGGATCTTTGGCACTATACTTCACTAACGTCTTGAAATTGAGTTTGAGCCTCGCTCAGCATGATCGCTGGTCGTAATTCCGTGAAAAACCAGAAATGTCGGAAAATACGATATTTAGTGTCAAAATGCGATATATATGCCCCAATTCCTGCACACTTAAAATTATAAAAATCAAACAATACCACTAGAGTACTGATTGAAGATCACACAAGAACAAAAAATCAAAAACACCCACAAAGGGCCGACGAGCTCGGATATTTCCTCAATGTCGTCGGCCAAATTCCGAGTGTTTGTGCTCGAATTTTGTGTGGCTCATTCAGGCTATATTAGTATTCCAATAGTATAACTTGATTTTTTAGTTGAATCACACAGTGCTAGCAGGCAGCAAAGACAGAGAACAAAGTGAAAAGAATTTGTTAGTTTGTGTTAGTTTAGAAAAAAATTTAGTTAGAAATTAGTGAGTTAGCATGAACCAGAAATAACAATTCCTAATAACAACTAGTTCCCCGGCAACGGCGCCAAAAACTTGTTGGAGATTTCACCCGCGCGCGCAAACGCGTATGTTTGGAAACGAATATGATTTTAAGGAAATGGAATGCGCATGCGAGATCGTTCTCGTTTTAAAATTTATAAACCGCAAGTGCACGGTGTGTTGTAGCAAGCCAGCAAGTACGGGTCGATCCACAGGGATTTGTGTATTGGGTCTTGTGATTTAAGGTTCAACAAATAACGAATTGGTTGGTTTGTCACTAAAATAAAAAGAATACGAAAACAAAGAATAGCAAGAAAAGAAGATAAGAAAGAAGTGGTTGTGGCTTTGGCTCGGAAGGTTGAATCGCGACGATTCCTTCAACGCTCTTTTGATCATGAGTTGTCCGTCCTTACGTCGATCCCGGCATGAAGCATGATTTGTCAACGCGGTTGCAAAACACAATCATCAAATTCTGATATTCGCCGCAAAACACGAAACGATTCCGTTTGTTCACTTACCGTTTGTATATCCGAGCTTGGGGTATCAACACTAAGCACTAGGGTTAGCAAGTATACCACAACATCAAAAACACAAAGTAGTGAGTGAGAGCAAATAATTTTAGTGCTAAGTGTGCTAAGTGTTTGTGATGGTATATGGTATATGAAACCAAGAGATTTGTCAAGTCACTTAATCACAAAGTACCACATCCAAACTTAGCAGCCTTAACACTAAATTGTGTCACGTCTCGCTTCCCGGTGTATGGAGAAGGGGATGCGACGAGACCGCTACGTATTTACTCAGAAGTAAATATGCTAAGCGTAACTAAGCAATATAAAGAAATATACACTAGAGTCAAATGTAATGAAACATTAACTTTATTTATTAACATTCTTTTGTACAATACATGGAAAAGTAAATACATCTGAATGAAAGCAATGCCTAAACAGTGGCATAACAGAAATGAAAAGTACTGAAATAAAATGTGTACAAGTGTTACTACAGCTCGGTATCTTTAATAAACTGGTCCAAGTCTTCAGTGCTAGGCTCAATCTCTGGAAGGTCCGAAACACCTGACGACATTCAAAAAAGAAGAAAGAGAATGTCGTCAGCGAACAAATCGCTCGGTAAGTCCCAAAGATGAGGGAGAAATAGAATAGACAGAGAGAGAAAGAGTGTGTAGCTTTTAAAGTTGTATTTAGAGTTAGCGCTGTTGTTTGTAGCTTGGTACAGAAGGATGCCAGTGTATACGAGAGGAGTCTCTATATGCCAAAGATTAAAGGCAAATGGAAGTACAAGGCTCCGTTATACAACCCGGAACAACGACAATTGAATTCAGATTAGGTGTCTTAAATCTTGCAGTCCTGTGCCACTTCTAACATCTTCCGTACCAATCTACCCCTTAAACCCCGCGATATCTTGATTGTATTGTTTGTATTGTATTACAACTTGTATTGTCTTGTAATATAGATTTTACAATTGGATGACTTGCCGAAACCATGATATCAGTAAATGGATGTAACTGGAGAATCATGGATGTAACTGGAGAATCATGTAAATGGAAGTATATCTATGGTTCGGTTCGATCAATATAAATTGAATATTTTGAACATATTGAATATATGGATTCATATTGAATTGTTATATTGTAGATTGTACTTGAATTATATTCAAGTGAGATTATTATAATGAGACTCAGTCTGAGTCAGAACAATTAGAAAAGAAATTGAAGTCCTGAATTAGGTTTTGATGTTATTGGTAACCGCTGCTTATGGGCGGCAGGATTTGTGTCTTTTTCAAAGACGATTACCGTGTTGATAACACCGTTTGTTAAGTTGTCTACCTTAAATAGGTAAGCACCCATATCTCCGGCTCCCTGAGGCTCAAGAGACTGGTCCCGCTTAAACTTATATTTACTAAGGTCCTTAAGGTAATTTATAGAAATTGAGGGGGTTTTATGTAAAAATAATTTTGTATAGTTTTCAAAATACACTCAAGTATTTAATTATCGTCTTTATGTACATACAACAATTTAATGATCAAGATAAATATGTATACATGTTCGAATAACATGAAATGAGTCAAGTATATTATACGAGTAACTACCAAAAACAATGTTGTAAAGAAATATTATATACGACTAATTAATCAAGTCGAACGAATGCGGAATATAAACAGAAATATGACTCTAAGTGTTTTTCATGCGTGAATTCCAGTTTCACCTAAATACGACTACCCGTTTGAGAGGTATATATGTTTTTGTATCGTTGCGCAAAACAGATCAGAATCTGTTCAGCACCGTCATATATTTTTAAAACGCAGTTTGAGTTAATTTTTATCGGGTTTCAGGTTACAAAGATTATTAAAAAGTGTAGGACATTCGATGTACTTATCCAAAACGCCAAAATTCACATGATTTTGATATCTGATGCTCTAGTTATAATCATTTTAATATCAGCGTTTAAAACAGAAATTCAGATTTCTGGATAGCAACTATATGTTATATTGCAAATCCTATATCGGGTAATTTCATGCGTTTCTAAGTAACCTAGTATACAGAAAATTATAGTTCTATCAATTGTCCATCTACACATCTAAAGTTTGTCACGAACGGATATCGGGAGTTTGAGTTATGTCCAATTTAAAAACAGTATGCGAATCAGGACAGATTTTGTCCAGATTCATCGCTTAATATTGTAACACAGTTTTCTATATTTTACGTCGATTTTAAGTAAAAACTTAAAACTAAGAAAATCTAGATCTTTCGATGTAGATATTCAAACCATCTGAAAACACTTAATTTGGATTAACTATTATAGAGTTATGGTCTCTCGTAGAAAATCCTTATTGGCAGTTTTTTGGTTTTAAAAATAGTGAATAAAAAAACTACATAACACATAAACCGTTATGTAGTTAGATCGGAAATTTTTACAGCATATACAAAAAATATATTCTATTCAAGGTAATTTTCTTGAAATTTCCAGAATTAAAAATTAATTTCTAAAAATTATTTTAAATATAAAAGTATTGATATGTCATATGTGAGAATGAAGAAATCATGGTATTTATTCGGAACTTCATTTTTTTACAAATTTAAATAAAGTAATTTAAAATACAACAACAAACGATACAATCCTAATTGGTCACTATGAAATTTGAACATATGGATCGAGAGTAATGAAAAAGACTTTACAAACTATATATGTGTGTATGTTTGTGTGTGTTCATTATTTATATATGTATCCATTTAATTAATTATTTGGAGACTATGATATGATGAGGGAAGTTTTTCATGGCAATATGATAAGAGAAATATAGAGAGAACAAGATGGAGGGAGGGAAATAATGAATGGACTTACATACACAAGCCGGTATTGTCACCGGGTTTATCTATCCGCCGATAGCCTCGCATTACTAGCGAGACCTTCTTGAAGACTTCTTCATGTTCTTCTTCGAGAAATCTAGATGAAGAAAGAGATGTGAAATGATAAAAATATATGATGATGAAAAAAAATATATGTGAGATATAAAAAAGATTTATGGCCACCATAATTCTAATAAATTATAGCTCATAACCATTCTAATTATTTTGGGAGTTAAAATGAAGATGAAATGAAAGGTCTCATTTGTAGGTTATGAGAAGAATAAAAAAATGTTAAAAAATAATTGCAAGAATAGGAATTTGAACTTGTGACTTATGAAATAACAATGTAAAGACTTAACCAATGAGCTATAAGGTTGTTCATGCACATATTTAATTAGAATTAAATATATGCTGTTGCTTGAAAAGAAAGTGGGCTTTTGGGCTCATAGTTTTATAAAAGAAAATGAAAATTAGATTGGATTTGGGTTATGGGCTGGGTCAGGTCTTGCGTTTAATTTGAAATAGATTAAGATTTAGTTTAAAGAAATAGGTTTGGGAAAAAAAAAGATGAATAATAAAATTATATATATATATAATAGAAAACAAAATATACGGAAAAATACTACGAATAAATAAATACAATATTTTACTAAAGAAAGAAAACACGATGGTATAGTAATATTAGGTTCGTTACATCCTACCCTCCTTAAAATAATTTCGTTCTCGAAATTACTCAAGAAGGATGTTGCAACAGAGTAAGGAAACAAGATTAGGATGATGTTGTCTTCGAACTCCGTCGATCGATACTCTAACCAATTGAGCTAATAAGTCTACAAGATACAAATAGAAGGGTGAATAAGAATTAAGAATTCAAAAGTGGAGAGATGGGCTTCAAGGAAACCAAAGGTAGAGTTCAAGATGTAATGTAAAGAATGTTTTCAGTTGCTGCTTCTTGTGTTATATTGCTTAGCTTGTCCATACAGTGCTAAACTGCATGGTAGGGTTCCATGGGCCACCAACAAAACTTGTCACGCCCCGCTTCCCGATGTATGGAGAAGGGGACGTGACGAGACCGCTACGTATTTACTCAGAAGTAAATACGCTAAGCGTAACTAAGCAATATAAAGAAATATACACAAGAGACAAATGTAATGAAACAACAACTTTATTTATTAACATTCTTTTGTACAATACATGGAAAAGTAAATACATCTGAATGAAAGCAATGCCTAAACAGTGGCATAACAGAAATGAAAAGTACTGAAATGAAATGTGTACAAATTTCACTACAGCTTGGTATTTTCAATAAACTGGTCCAAGTCTTCAGTGCTAGGCTCGATCTCTGGAAGGTCCGAAACACCTGACGACATTCAAAGAAGAAGAAAGAGAATGTCGTCAGCGAACAAATCGCTCGGTAAGTCCCAAAGATGAAGGACAAATAGAATAGAAAGAGAG
Organism: Agapanthus africanus; assembly: GCA_030015575.1. NCBI lineage: Eukaryota > Viridiplantae > Streptophyta > Magnoliopsida > Asparagales > Amaryllidaceae > Agapanthus > Agapanthus africanus. The sequence continues at coordinate 297,512,804 of JASDDO010000029.1, forward strand.
AGAGAGAGAGAGAGAGAAGCTTTTAAAGTTGTATTTAGAGTTAACGCTATTGTTTGTAGCTTGGTACATAAGGATGCCAGTGTATACGAGAGGAGTCTCTATATGCCAGAGAATAAAGGCAAATGGAAGTACAAGGCTCCGTTATACAACCCGGAACAACGACAATTGAATTCAGATTGGGTGTCTTAAATCTTGCAGTCTCGTGCCACTTCTAACACCTTCCGTACCAATCTACCCCTTAAACCCCGCGATATCTTGATTGTATTGTTTGTATTGTATTGCAACTTGTATTGTCTTATAATATAGATTGTACAATTGGATGACTTACCGAAACCATGATATCAGTAAATGTATGTAACTGGAGAATCATGGATGTAACTGGAGAATTATGTAAATGGAAGTATATCCATGGTTCGGTTCGGTCAATATAGATTGAATAGTTTGAACAGATTGAATATATGGATTCATATTGAATTGTTATATTGTAGATTGTACTTGAATTATATTCAAGTGAGATTATTATAATGAGACTCGATCTGAGTCAGAACAATTAGAAAAGAAATTAAAGTTCTGAATTAGGTTTTGATATTATCGGTAACCGTTGCACATGGGCAACAGGATTTGTGTCTTTTTCAAAGATGATTACCATGTTGATAACACCGTTTTTAAAGTTGTCTACCTTAAATAAGCAAGCACCCATATCTCTGGCTCCCTGAGGCTCAAGAGACTGGTCCCGCTTAAACCTATATTTACTAAGGTCCTTAGGGTAATTTATAGAACTTGAGAGGGTTTTATGTAAAAATAATTTTGTATAGTTTTCAAAATACACTCAAGTATTTAATTATCGTCTTTATGTACATACAAAAATTAATGATCAAGATAAATATGTATACATGTTCGAATAGCATGAAATAAGTCAAGTATATTATACGAGTAACTACCAAAAACAATGTTGTAAAGAAATATTATGTACGACTAATTAATCAAGTTGTACGAATGCGGAATATAAACAGAAATATTGCTGTAAATGTTTTTCATGCGTGAGTTCCAGTTTCACCTAAATATGACTACCGGTTTGAGTGGTATATCTGTTTTCGTATCGTTGCGCAAAACAGATCAGAATCTGTATAGCACCGTCACATATTTTGAAAACGCAGTTTGAGTTAAGTTTTATTGGGTTTTAGGTTACGAAGATTATTAGAAAATTATAGGTCTTTAGATATACTTATCCAAAACACCAAAATTCACATGATTTGGATTTCGGAAGCTCTAGTTATTATCGTTTTACTATCAGCATTTAAAACAGAAATTCAGATTTCTGGACAGCAACTATATGTTATATTGCAAATCCTATATCGGGTTATTTCATGCGTTTCTAAGTAATATAGTATACATAAAATTATAGTTATATCAATTATCCATCTACACATCTAAAGTTTTTCACAAACGGATATCGGGAGTTTGAGTTATGTCCAATTTAAAAACAATATGCGAATCAGGGCAGATTCTGTCCAGATTCGTCGCTTAATATTGTAACGCAGTTTTCTATATTTTATGTCGATTTTAAGTAAAAACTTAAAACTAAGAAAATCTATATCATTCGATGTATATATTCAAACCATCTTAAAACACTTAATTTGGATTAAATATTATAGAGTTACGGTCTCTCGTAAAAAGACCCTTATTGGCAGTTTTCTGGTTTTAAAAACAGTGAATAAAAAAACTACATAACACCTAAACCGTTATGCGGTTAGATCGGAAATTTTTACAGCGTATAAAAAAAATATATTCTATTCAAGGTAATTTTCTTGAAATTTCCAGAATTAAAAATTAATTTCTAAAAATTATATTAAATATAAAAGTATTGATATGTCATATGTGAGAATGAGGAAATCACAATATTTATTCGTAACTTCATTTTTTTTTACAAATTTAAATAAAGTAATTTAAAATACAACAACAAACGATGCAATCCTAATTTATCACTATGAAATCATAACATATGGATCGAGAGTAATGAAAAAGACTTTACAAACTAAATATGTGTGTATGTTTGTGTGTATTTATTATTTATATATGTATCCATTTAATTAATTTTTTAGGAACTATGATATACTGAGGGAATTTTTTCATGGCAATATGACAAGAGAAATATAGAGAGAAGAAGATGGAGGGAGGGAAAGAGAGAAGGGACTTACATACACAAGCAGGTATTGTAGCCGGGCTTGTCTATCCGCCGATATCCTCGCGTTACTAGCGAGTCCTTCTTGAAGACTTCTTTATGTTCTTCTTCGAGGAATCTAGATGAAGAAGGAGATGTGAAATGATAAAAATATATGATGATGAAAAGAAAGATAGGTGAGATATAAAAAAGATTTATGACCACCATAATTCTAATAAATTATAGCTCATAATCATTCTAATTATTTTGGGAGTTAAAAAGAAGATGAAATGAAAGGTCCCATTTGTAGGTTATGAGAAGAATAAAAAAATGATAAGAGATAATTGCAAGAATGAAGATTTGAACATGTGAGTTATGGAATAACAATGCAAGAACATAACCAATGAACTATAAGGTTGTTCATGCACATATTTAATTAGAATTAAATATATGTTGTTGCTTGAAAAGAAAATGGGCTTTTGGGCTCATAGTTTTATAAAAGAAAATGAAAATGAGATTGGATTTAGGTTATGGGCTGTGTCAGGTCTTGCATTTAATTTGAAATATATTAAGATTTAGTTTAAAGAAATATGTTTGGGATAAAAATAGATGGAACAATAAAATAATATATATATATATATATATAATAGAAAACAAAATATACAGAAAAATACTACGAATAAATAAATACAATATTTTACTAAAGGAAGAAAACACGATGGTATAGTAATATTGTGGTCGTTACAAATTGACTTTAACTTAAACATTGAAATGAGGAAAGGGAGTGAATATGGTATATGAGGAGGTTACAAAGTAACCATATTTCAAAATACCATATCACATCAATACATAAACAATCTTTAAGTTAGAATCATATATATATAAGCACATTAAACATTAACAAGAGAAGGAGGAGGCAAAGTCTTTCATCTCACTTCCTTACCATTACCACAACCAAAGAAGATTAGTTAAGCATGATGAGAAGAAAAGAAAATAATAAAAAGAAGCAAGTAATCAAAGAAACAACAAAAGCAATATTATTAACACTTGAAGTTGAGCTACAAGATATTGGTAACTTGTTCAACCTCCATAATGAGCTCTCAAGAGAAAACATCAAGAGGGAAGAAGAAGAAGAAACCAAGTGATAGCCCACTCACTCTCAAGCCTAAACCAAAAACAAAACAAAACTATAAGATAGAATATGTGCATGTGAGAGCCCTTCCCTTGCTCACTGATCTGGCTTTTATAGGCACCAAAAAAGATTAAACAAGTAATAAAAATAAGATGATGTGACTGCAAGGAAGGGAAAGAGAAAAGATGAGGACGTTTTGAGCTAGGGGGCCGGCGAGCTCGGATCCTAGGGGTTTGTGGCCGGTCCAAATCCGAGATTAGGGGCTCGTATTGATGTGGTGGATATGTGTGCTCTCCACAATAACAATGGTGCTGTTTGATTTAGCTGTTTTAGCCTAGTTTGCATTAAGAGATTTGGAGGGAAAAAGATGCTATACATCACATCAAAACTTTTAGCATTTATAACTCTTGTCCCCCCATGTGCCCACTTCATCAATTATGTGTGCCAAGGAAGCCCCACCACGGTCCATGCCAAAGAGTTGTGTGTACACCTGTATTGTGTTGGAACAAAATTGTGTGCACACATTTATTTGCAAAAGAACTCTTTGGATATCGGTCGGTTTCCTGGTCTGCTTGCTGTGTCGGCTCCCAAACGTTATATCCGTGATTTTAATGTGATTCCAGTATTTTATCACGAACACCTGTAATCTGTAATTATTGAGCAGAGACTGGTTAAAAGTACCGATAAATAACAAAATAGATCATGAATGAGGGTATTAAAATGTAGTTTTCTGACATGAACATATCTCATACCCAACATCCCTTAAAGTCTCTCTAGGGAAAGGCCTTCGTGAGTGGATCCACCATGTTATTCTTCCTATCAACTTTCCTGACCTCGATCTCCCGGAGATCCACCATCTTCCTGATCAGGTGATACTGCCTAAGAATATGTCTGGATCACTGATGGGACCGGGGTTCCTAGGCCAAATCCACAACTCCATTGTCACCACAATGGTAGGAACCAAGTTCATCTCATGAACATCTATACCCAAAAAACCTCTTTGGTAGCATCGTTGGCAGCGATGTATTCACCCTTTATCGTTGAGTCTGCCACGGTATCTAGCATGGAACTCTTCCAACATACCGTCCCTCCACTGAGGGTAAAGACAAAACCCGAGACTATTTTACAGTCGACCTTATCACTCTGGAACCTCGAATCGATAAAGTACTCCACTTGGAGTTCACCGTTACCATACACCAAGAACGTTTCTTTAGTCCTTCTCAAGTACTTAAGAATGCTCTTCACAGCTATCCAGCGTTTCCCCCCAGGATCTGATTGACACCTACTCACTACACCTAGTGAGTATGATACATCCTCTTAGATCTATCTCTATAGATCTTAATCACTGAATGTAGAAGGCATCACCCAGATCCTTCATAGAGAAACATTGTGATAAGAAGAGCTTGACCGAGTGTAGCATAAGAACATCATTTCCTATCAAGAGTATATCATCCACGTACAATACGAGGAAGACAACCTTACTCTCTAAAACCTTCTTGTATATATAAGATTCATCTACAATTTTGATGAAGTCAAACTCTTTGACTGCCACATCAAAACATATGTTCCAACTTTGCGATACCTGCTTTAATCCGTATTTTGATTTAAGCAACTTGCACACCTTTCCGCTGCTCCCACTTTCTACGAAGCCCTCTGGCAGTGTCATGTACACGCTCTCTTCTAAATCACCATTTAGAAAAGTGGTCTTGACATCCAACTTCCAGATTTCGTAGTCATGGTATGCAGCAATGGTAAGTAGGATCCTGATGGATTTAAGCATACCCACTGGAGAAAAAGTTTCATCAAAATCCACACCTGGTCATTGACGAAAACCTTTTGCTACAAGTCTAGCTTTAAAAGTCTCAACTTTTCCATCTACACCAAGAATATTCTCAAGATACACTTACTCCCGATGGGTTTTACCCCTTCAGGTGAAACTACCAAAGTCCATACTTTGTTGGTGTATATGGACTCCATCTCATACCGCATAGCATCCAGCCATTTCACAGAGTCCCCACTTATGATGGCATGCTCGAAACTAGTTGGGTCATCATCTTCCATGATGCAATCCTCGCACCCACTGTCATTGAGAAAACCGTAGTATCTCTCAGGAGGATGAGGAACCCTACCAGATCTGCAGAGAGGCTGAGGTTCGTCGAGAACTATTGAATTCTCCGGTTCTACCAAATCATCATCTGTTAGTATGTCTAGCTGGAACTTCTTCCAGTTCTACCTCATGACCACTAATTTCTTCCATAAGAAATTCCTTTTCTAAAAAGGTGGCATGCTGAGAAACAAAACACCTTTTGCTCCTCAGTGTGGTAGAAGATATACCCTCGTGAATGTTTGGGATATCCAACAAACTTATATAGTACGGACCTTGCCTCGAGCTTGTCCGGATTTTTCTTTTCAACATAGGCCGGACAACCCCATATCTTAACTCGTTTAAGAGATGATATTTTCCCATTCCATATCTCATATGGAGTGGTAGATACTGATTTGGATGGGACTCTATTCAATAGGTATGCAGCTTCTCAAGCGCATAACCTCCAAAAGGAAACAGGTAACTCACGTTACTCATCATAGAGCGCACCATATCTAATAGGGTGTGATTCCTCCGCTCCGACACACCGTTGTGCTGTGGTGTATATGGAGGAGTAAGCTGAGAGAGAATCACATTCTCTTTTAAATAATCTAGGAACTCCGTGCTTAAGTATTCTCCTCCCCGATCAGATCGAAGGATTTTAATACTTTTACCCATCTGGTTCTCAACTTCAGGCTTATATTCTTTGAATTTCTCAAAAGCTTCAGACTTGTATTTCAACAGGAACATATGTCCGAATCTTGAGAGATCGTCAGTGAATGTAATAAAGTATAAGGAAACATTCCTGGCATGTGTAGACATGGGACCGCATACATCACTATGTATCAGTCCCAAGAGTTCAGTAGCTCTTTCTCCGTGTCCACTAAACGGAGTTTTGGTCATTTTACCTTTGAAACATGACTGGAAAGTTTCATATAATGTAAATTCAAACTGATTCAAATATCCATCTTTATGCAATTTAGCTAGTCGTGTTGCATTGATATGACCTAGTCTACAATGCCACAAGAAAGATTCATTCATTTCTGAACTTTTCCTCTTGTGTGTGTTCTGTACATTGAGAACTGTTGTTTGATTTAGAACATATATGTCATTACTTAACGAGCATAATCCAATCAACTTTTGATTCAGGAAAATGTCCATAACATTATCCTGCAATACAAAATTATATCCTTCTTTACTTAATAAAGAAACTGATATAATATTGCATATCAGGTTTGGTATGTAATAGCATTCGTTCATAATTAATGTATTACCATTTGGTAATACAAGGTGATATTCGCCAACTGCTTTGGCTGCAACATTTGCACCATCCCTACTCTTACAGAATAATTACATATTCCCAGTTCTCTACCTTTCTTTAGCCCATGTAACATATTTCATATGTGGGATCCCGATCCGGTATTTAATACTCAGGACGTAGAATGTACTGAGAAACAGTTTTCGGTAACTAACACACCCGAAGAAGATGCATCAACATGCTCATTCCTCGTTTGGGTGGCGTGGGAATCCAGATATTCCTCTATTTCCTGCTCGGACTTATAACAATTATAAGATAAAGCGGAACCAACGTTCCCCGGCTCAGTATAACAAACAGGTGCGGTCAATACATCCATATTATTATCTTGATTAAGGCGTGACACGGTCGCTACCTAGAGAGAGAGAGAAGAAAACACTTAGCGTATGCTCTTGCAAGATTAGATTAGTTATTATTTTATTTAATTAGGATGGCTCCCACTGGTTTTATCAAATCTTCCTTCAAACCTAAAAAGGTAAGACTTGCCGGGATTAATTACACCCTATAAGTTCGCCAATCTTTCAGCCAGGCTAGTGTCGGTACTTTGAGGGAGGTTCCCCGTAGTTTCGCACGGACCTAATTAAAATAAACCTCGTTTTTCCAAAGCCATAACCCCATTGACACGTTTCTAGTCACCTACTTGATCAGCTAATTGTAAAGTGCAAAACTCTCACAGGAGTAACTCTTACTCGTAGTGGGTATCGGGATCTAACTATTTCATAGAAGGTATGCAATCTCATTGCAAATTTCAATTCTTGAAATTCTCGATATGGTTTTTACCCCTAGTGGCTTATAACCTTAACTATGGTCAACAAATCATAAGCATTAGTCAAGTTCCGTCATTTCGTGATTAATTAGACCCACTCATATGACCCTTAACTATGATCAACAAAGTCATATAAATGTCCTAATTAATCACATCATATGCTGTGTAGGAAGACATCACTTAGATATTGTACACTACGCCTTAACTATAGTCAACAAACGTAACACGAATACTAAGTACTCTACTTCCTAAAATGATGGAGGGTTGTGGATGTTTTTTATGAAAAACCTTTAACGCTTTGAACTTAATATCGTTGTAGAATCGAGTGATTTGAAAAGAAGTGGTTTAAGCTCTGCTTTTAAAATCGAATAGTTTCCAAAACAAACCGAATGGGTTGTAGCATTTGCTAGCTTTCGCTAAAGATGTCATTCCAGGTGAAGGGATCTCGGCTCTTTCCTCATCAAATGAGGTGCCGGATATTCATCAAGGAATACCGCTATGCAAAGCAAGAACTAAAGCTACCTTTTTGAAAATTTGATTCTACAACATCTTTAGGTTTCTTTCCTTTCATTAATCTCATTAATGAAGTCCCATCATTTGTGCTTCCTAAGCATCACAGAAGAAACGAAAATACAATATACGCTTATGCCATCCGCATTCACCTCGGGGTCCCGTCATGCACCGTTAGGTTAGTTAACTAACGACAGAGCGGGGGCCGGACTAGCGCGGGTGCAAAATATAAGCAACGTTTATTATATATCATATATATAATAATAAAGCATTCATCTCACGCAGTTATATGATCTCATCACAGAACATTGCAGCAGAAGTCAAATTATGAAATATTGGATATACTGGGAGGTCCGTGTTTTAAATTAAGCCAGTAAAAAACACGGATTCCACGGTCGTGATGAATAGCCAAACACACATCCCTAGACCCCTACGAGAGCGGCAAGCAACCCTACGAATTCTAGAGTTAGGAGACCCGGTCTCGACTCCTTGAGATAGTCTCCCACTGGACTCTAGAACCCGGTTACTTATGCTCCCTGCCTTGGGTCTGTCCTAATGCGGAAAAGTAAATAATATACATCAATGGTGACATCATCCTTAACCCGGAAGTGTCCCAATAAAAGAATATTACATACAAGTTTTTACATGAATGAAAATGAAAAACTCTCATCTCACGCAAAAACTCCCGGCTATTCAAATACGACGATCCAATATAACATATCACAACGACATATAACAACACATGTCATCAACGTAAGTAAATATGTGTATCCCAATTGTCGTTGACGTATGGCAACGAAACCGGCGATACACCACATATTACACTTACGGTCGCAGAAAAAATCGAAAACTGCAATAATTAGAATCCGCAACATCTTTAGACATCATAAACCCGGAATATCTCATACACCGAATTTCATGCCTAACATATAAACCTTGCATTTTAGTCTCATATTGAAAACACCTTTTCAATAACCTAGTTGGGTAATTCAACAAGATTCGTGACTACTTAATCGAATATGTGTCGGAAACATTAGTAGATGGTCGTACCCCCGATGCCGTCGACGAAGTGCACTTAGGCGGAACACCGTGGCCGCGAGCACCCAAGGGGATGCTTTTAGCAACGGGGTTCTCCTACAGTCACTTGGTCAGGGCTATGAGGTATGGCTATCTAGTACTATTACCTGGCGAATGTTCGCGTACTATACAAGATTCCGATGGAATTTTGATCCGAATCGAAACTCCATGGCAATCTATCAGAAGAGACTAAATTGCTAGATTTACAGAACGCTAACTAATTTTCACAAAACTAATTATCGTGGATTCTAAATATTGTATCATATTTCAATATCAAACCCGAAACGATGTTAAAATATGACTACGAAAAACTTCGTGTTACCACTACAGAAAGATAACATCACATGCAATCTTGGCAAAAACAAACATAACCTGAAACCTTAAAACCAAGAGATCAGAATACCACAAAAATTTCAAGATTTTTTGCTATAGGAAAAAAGGTGAGGCCGGTTTTTTAGACAATATGGTCGGCCAAATATTTAGTGTTTTGCCTCAAATTTTTTTGGTGTTCTAGATACATCATAACCAGCTTTCTTCACTTGTTTAAAAAATTTTAAAGGACTTAAAAAATTCGACAGAAACTACGGTTTCGGATTTCAGGTTTTGGAGTTGTTTCGGTTTTGTAATTCTAACACATCGTATAATTCTCTAGCTTGTCTCTAATACCACTGCTGGGTTCTTTAGCACTCTCGCTAGGTTTTATAAGGCATCGAGTATGCAATTTAAAAAAATTTAGAGAGCAAAGCAACCCAAATCAAGGATCTAACTAGAGAATTAGGGTTTAACTAAGCAAGTAAACAACTTTACTCTAAGTGAACAAGGAATATAACCTTTGTAGACCGGTCATTCACTTCTAAAACTCTGTGTAGTAGTCCCTTAGCTCCAAGTGGTGGTCTCCTGGACTCTTGTTAGGCTCCACTAGGCGAAAGGAACGAGCTTTCTCAAAAGATCTTCGAGGCCGAAGATGATCTACATCGAAGAATTGCTAACTCAAGCTATCTCTTCACAAATTGAGAATTAGTGAAGAAACAACCTATACTAAATGGCTAGTTTGGTATAGATTGGTGAAGTAGGAATTTTTCTCACTTTAGAATAATTTCTCTCTTTTCTTTTTCTTCTCACTCAAGAGCTAGAGAGCAAAAATGAAGGAGATGAAGAAGAAGATGAATGAATCAAGTGTGAACCATTGGTGAGAAAAATATCTTATATCAATTCATGTAGAGACTAAACCATGGCTAAAGATAATAGTTAGGTTAATAAATATCTAGAGTAAAACAAAATTAGTGGACTAAAATCAAAACTTCTCCATACTTCCATAAGCATCTTAGCCATGCTAATTTCCACCTAATTTTGATTTTTCCCTTAATATTTAAACACCCAAATTATCTTAAGTTAGGTATGAGTCTCATACACCCAAGTCTAATGTATCTTCTAACATGACACATAATAAATACATTAATATATATCACATATATATTTATATGTATTTTGAGAAAAAACATTTTCTTAAGTGAGCTAATATTAGTTAATGTATATTAATATATCAAATATATATAATTATACATTAAATTATTAAATCAACACTTGATTTAATAACCCGGCTGTATCGCATACAACCGTCTAATATCATTTATATGCATATCACATATACATATAACATATCATTGAATCAACACTTGAATCAACAATCCGGTTATATTACATATAACCTATATCGCGAGATTGGAATACGGTATCACATACACGTATTAATCTCGGTCCCGCACATATCACATATGTGCCCTACTTCATTTCGCATGAGCTAGGAAAACTCTGTGTAGGACTCTAAAGACTCGTCAATACGCCGGTAGGAGGTGATGATCATATCAGTCACCCACAGGCCATCAGCGGTACTAGCTGGACGTAAGGCTACCCGGGTATTGAGCGATCAGAAGATCAACAAGCAAGCTTGTCCATACTCCCGTGAATCCAATAAGTAACACTACCGTACAGTCCGGTCTCTTTGTCTGATATGTCGCATATCTAGTCTGGGGTGGTAAACGTTAGACCCCGATAACTTGATAAGTCATGCCGATGTGAGGCTCATAACGGGTCGAGAAACTACTGATATCACTTACCAGTAAATCTCAGTATCAGCCCTAGCCAGGGACTTCCTGTTATAGCCAATCGAGCACAGCGCAACATCAACCCCAATACCGGGAGAGACGAAACCCCTCCTATCGCTCATTGCTTCCATGTGACTCGGGACTGTACCCAAAAACCACCGTTTTGCATGCTATTTTGAACGTGGTAAGGTGGAAATCAAAGCACAGTGGGAATCACACAAGACTTTATGACGATCTCGGGTCTACAGACTAACCTGTGTAAGTCTACGGTAGCGTCCCGGCCGTCATTCTGACGCCAAACACGGAACAAAAACTTTTATAACTGGCGCTATCGCATACTATAACCCGGATCTTGCCATTAACGCTAAACTAACAAACTGTAAAGAGGTAGAAAGGCTATACCGATCGATCCGAGTCCTTCGGTCTTTAGCCATCATCCCACGCTCCTCGCGGTAACTCCGATCTCTTGTCTCCTCATCGAGGTGGAACCACGTCAACGGATCTTTAAACGGGCTCCCGCCTCTATACCGAGGCAACTCGGTCATCAAGTCTGCTAAAAGAGATGACCAAAATGAAGTAGAGAATGAGTAGAATACTTTGTCTCAAACACCCTAGGGCTCTCATCACATGAGAGAGTTAGGGTGGAGGTTGAAAAAGATGCTTAGAGATGGAAATTGTGAACTCAAGAAACTCTAGTGAGCAAAAGAAAACCAAGCTCATAAACTTATCTTTTCTTCTCATCCTTTTTTTTTGAATAGATATAAGAGGTGGTATTTATCAAAAACCAAAAGAAAATATCTTATGAAAAATTTCTTCTCAAATATCCATACCCAAAACAAAACTCATTAATACTTTAATGATTCACTAGATGACTCATTACATGAGTCATTAGTGAATATTCTAGAATTAATGAGTCACAACAATGAGTCACACTTTCCATTAATCAATAATCATTTAAACCAAAATGATTAATCCAAAAAGAAATGCATCTTCTAAAGTATTCTCGTAACGGATTACGAAAATACCCCTCACCTGTATATACATACCTGTATCCGTATTCTGACCGAATACGAATACGAGAGACTAAAATATTCCGACTCAATATAATACTTAGATCCGGCTTAAACCAAAGCCCACCAGTATTATCTGTCCGAAATATGACACGTGCACAAGCGCACGTGCATTTTCGAACCCTGCCATAAAACCATACGGCCTCTACAACGTTTCGCCCGAACTTGGGAAACTATCTGTAGGGGACTCTAAAGACTCGTCAGTATCCTGGCAGTGGGTTTAACCACAAGCACGTCAGCGGCACTAGCTGTGCGTAACGGCTGCCCATGTACTGACCGAAAGGGAAGCCGATGAGCGAACTCATTCTGGAACCCTACTGAGCCTATCAGTGACAATATACATACAGTCCGGTCCATTCATCTATGAGCATCGCATATCGGGCCTAGGGGACTAGTTACGTCAGACCCCCAATAGCGGTATAAGTCGTGTCGGAGAGTAGCCCTGAACACCCTGAGAAACTACTGGAATACTTACCAGTAATTCTCACCTGCCTTGGCCAAGGACTTAGTGTAATGGCTCTCCTAGACACAGCACGATCTCACCCCCAATACCGGGAGAGACGAATCCCCTGCCGATCCGCTCACTTGCCTCCATGTGGCTCGGGACTGTACCCAACTAAAACATGTTTGAACGACTCCTTTGAGCCATGGTAGGATAGTAATCAAAGCACGGTGGGAACTCACACGAGAAAAATGACGACCTCAGGTCGATGAACTAACCTTTACAAATGTCACAAAAGAACTGCTATCTGACGCTAGGTATAAATACCAACCAAAGTCACATAATTCGCGAATTATTCGGCGAATTCGCGAATAATTCGCGAATTATGTGACTGCCGATTAAATCTGCGAATTATTCGCCATCACTGAACGCTCCGAATTATTGCCGAATTATTCGCGAATTATTCAAAAAAAAGCGAATTATTCAAAAAACAGCAAATAATTTACGAAATCAAAATCTAGCGTCTCATATATTAATTTTACATTAATTTTTTGCTCGAAATCCTTCCCGAACATTTCCCGAACACTTACCGAATCTTTCCCGAATACCTGCCGATTTTTTCCGAATAGTTCTCCGAATCCGAATTTTCGACCTCGCCGAATTATTGCCGAATCACGAATTTGTGACTATGATACCAACTAGCAGGTTCCTGGCGAGTCCAATCCGGTGTACTCATAACCCAATGAGCACATGTATACATCTTAGGTGATCCAACTGACACCAATGGCTTGTGAGACCGGCCAACGCCCCTCGTCGGGGTCTCGACTGTATACACTAGTCTACTCTAGAGTATCGATTCCCTGTCTCGAAACTCCTACGACTAAGGACCACTTTTAAGGATGTGCTTCTAAACTACCCAACTCTCACGTATATGATCGCCATCATGCTGTTGGTAGTCAATCAGGATCCTAAGGGCTCTATCAACGTGTAATAGTGATCATATCACCTATAGCTGTACACGATGATAAAGGCAAACCAAATAGCATACTATCATCTCGAGTAAGACTGTCCTACCGGTATAGGTCCTCCCTCAATCATTGCAATCGCGTACCTGCAATCCAATAATTGATTTTGAGGGCACTACATCCAACAATCTCCCACTTGCACTTAAGGCTAATTATTGCGATGTCGCATACTCACAGCCCGTGTTATACCGAACACCCAACTCCTCTACTAAACAATTTCACAAAGCTCGTTTGTAAAAAACTCTTATGTTCGAGAAATAGCCTCATTGAGTGGATCCGCCCTGATGTATCTTTCTATGTCTCTCTTAATCTCAAGTTTGCGGAGAAAGCCATCTCCCGAATTGAGTAATACCTGTCTTAGAATATGTCTGGATATCTGATGGGACCTAGTTCATAAATGAACTCCAAATCCAAACTTCTTAAACTGTATCGACAACTGAACCTAATCAGTATCCTGCACCATGCCTCCCACAGTATCCTCTTGGACCACCTGTCCATAATACTGCCCCCTTCGTCAGAGGGAAAACTATAACTCTGACAATCACTCTGTCATCCATGTCACCTTGGAAGCCTGGAATGATAACCGTCTCCTAAAGGAGGCTGCCGTTATCAAATCCCTAGAACATCCACTTATGTTCTAAAAATTGCTTCCGTATGTTTCTCCAGGATTGGATTAATATAAACTTATTGCATCTAGTGCAAAAACAACATCTGGTGTGGTACTTGACATCTGATGATCAACTCAATTGCCTAAGCAAGTGATATGTTAATCATGCACATCCCTCTCCCCTTTAGTCTGTAAGACACCTTTAGAGAGGGTGACTCCATCACCTGTAGGTACACCACCATGCCAGGAGTCATCTATTCTAAATACTTTTAGAATACTGTCTAAGTACCTAGATTGGGAAACTACCCAAATGTAGATCTAAAACCATAGATCTAGTAACCAGAATGTCAGATATTATATCCATATCCTGTGTGGAGAAACAACTGTGTGACAACCACAGTACAACCGATCGTAGTATAGGAATTTTACTTCCTACTCTGTGTATGTCATCCAAATACCAGGACATCACACCCTACTACCTTCTTAATAGATCCATCCCCTATTCTGATGAAGTCAAACCCATGACTGCCACATCAAAATTAGATGATCTATCTCCTCTATATCTGCTCGAGTCTATAAATAGATATAAGCTACTTGTCTACTATACTTCCGCTGCTCCCACTGACCACAACAACCCTCTGGCAGAATAATAAATACGTGCACTTCTAAAGCTAGTTTAGAACGACGCTATACTTAACCTCCTGCCGAGTCTCATAGCCTGGAACAAAAGTAGTGTCAAGTCTGGGTAAACAAGAACCTCCCTGTCACCGTCCTTGAGGCTACCGAAGTACCTCTCGGGTGCCTGAGGTTACCCACCATATCTGCGGAGTGGCTAATGGAATGTCAAATCTGATCGAATCTATAGGTCCTATTAAATTTTCCGCAATCGTTTGCGGTTCTGGAATCTCTTCCAGTTCTACCATACTCCCACTACTGTTTTCTGAAAAAATCCATTTTACTAAAACCGTGGCGAGTCAAGAACAATATCACCATTGATATTCCAGATGGTAGAAAATCAACCCTCGTCATAGCCTGGGCCAACCCACAAACTGCAATTACAGAAACGTTCCTTGAGTTATCCAGAATCTGGTTTTAAGCATAAGCCGGACAACTCCCCATACCTTAACATCGTTAAGATATGAACCATTCTATATCCAATATAGAAACTTTGGCACTTATTTAATTGGAACCAGATTCTAATCATGCAGCTGTCTCCAGTGCATATCATCTAAATGGAGAGAGGCTGATCAGCATTACTCAACTTAAGAATGCATCCAATTATGAGTAACCCGAAAGAGAAACAAGTTTCTCAAAACCATTACTATCAACTGAATACCAATCACAAGTATCTACATCTTCGATCTCTTTGAAGAATCCCGATAATTGCGACATCTGGTTCTCTACTTTATTCCTATACCCACAACTTCTTAAAACATAGACCTTGTATTTCTACGAAACACTTGTCTAAAAACTAGAGAAGTCACAAGTAAACAGAACATAGTACGAGGACCAACCCCTTTGTCCTGATGAACACTGGACAGCATACAATACTCTATATGAGTCCCCTGAGTCGAATAACTCAGAACTGTGCATCGTAGGTTGAAAACTGTACTTATGGTTAAGAACTACTCCGTTGTTCAATACTCCTTACCCAATCGTCAACTGATATAGGTAAATGTCACGGACATAATTTCAAAAAGTTATATCTCACTTTATAAAAATAAACATACAGATATATCAGTTTGAAATTGGTCCACAACAACGGATACTCAAAACCAAATACTTGCCGTCCGGCAAAAACCCAGGCGATTTCCTTAAATATCACCAATTACAACGAATTCCGATATAACGAGGATGATCACCTAATTCCCAATAACTTACTCCCACTCATCATCTGTAAAACCATACAGATGTGAGAATCATACCTGGTAAATACATACCCTGGAGTAAGTATCTAATCAGGAAATCAGTTTTCCTTTAACAATGCACAGTGAAACTGAAACATGAAAATGTTTCGTAGGGGTATCCTGGTATTCCTAGTAATGCCTCTTCCATAATCCAATTCATGACTGTAACCGTATATTTATTTGTCATCTCTCCAAATCCCTTTATTTTTCTTTAGTCATTACCTTCTGTACACCATCGTTAGGCTAAGTGGTTTTCTTCCTTCCCTACCGTTCGGCACCAGCCTGTGGTTTGGAAGAAGACTATCCAGTAAGCATAATAGGTGTACTCTCCTAATCCTAGGAGTACTCGCAACCTGAGAGAAGGTGATGATAAATGACAACTGAATAATACCTTATTCTATTTCTCCCGAACTGGGGAAAAAAGCAAAGGTGAAATAGGAGTGGCGATGAAGTACGCGGTTTGGTTGTAAATGATAGCAGTCGCAATTTACTTTGCCCTCTTTCTAATCCTTTTATTTTTTCTTTACTTATTACCTTCTGTACACCCTACTTAGGCTAATTGGTTTTCTTCATTCCCCACCTTTCGGTACCTGCCTATGGTTTGGAAGAAGACTATCTAATAAGCGTAATAGGTGTACTCTCCTAAACCAAGGAGCTCTCGCAACCTGAGAGAAGGTGATAATAAAAGACAATTGAATAAACCAATTCAATTTCTCCTTAACCTGGATCCATCCTCGAAGAAGTCCCTTCGAGTTCGTATATAACCATACGATGGATCTATCCAATGGAAGTGGATGTTCGTAGTGATACGAGGTGTTCTGAGAAATGCAAAGGGTAAAAGAAGGAGCGGCAATGACTTATACAACTCAGACAATCCAAAAGCCAGTATTTTAAGAAGGTTCGGTCAACTTGGTCACTGAGTCATAGTCAAAGGTCGGTCAAAGGTCGCAGCCAAAGAGAGAGAAAAGAAACACTCTGCGTGCACTCTAACCTAGATCAGAATGGTTATTACTTTATCTAATCAGGAAACCTCCCACTGTACTGTCAAATTCTCCTCCAAACCTGAAAGAAGAATCAATCGGGATCACCCGAAGAGTAAACCAACTCATCAGTGGGAATCGGGATCCAACTCTCATCGCATGATAACGTGAAGGAATCCACTCATGTTATCACACTCCAGAAGGTATGCGCATGCTTGGCAAGTTTCAGTTTCTTTAGAAACTCCCAATATGATTTTTACCCCATGCTCTTATGACCTTGACGAAGGCCAACAAATCATAAGTCACATGTCAAGTTCTACCCGTCATTATCTTGTCAATTTGAACCCACCCGTACATGCCCCTGACGTTGGCCAAATGGCAGAACGACTGTCTCAAACCAACTCATCTATCTATGCAACAGAAAAGTAACAAGCAGCTACCATCCACCATGCCTTGACGAAGGCCAACAAACATAGCATGAATACTACGTGCTACCCGTCTGAAACGACGGAGGGCTACGGCTGGTTTTGGGCGAAAAACCTTTAACGTAACGAACTTGATATCGCTGAAGGAACCTGATAGCTTTTTATAAAAATATAATGGCGAAAACCTTTGCTAAAGAGGTCACTCCCGGTGAAGGGATCTCGGCTATTTCCTCGTAGAATGAGGTGCAGGATATTCCAACTGAATACCGCGATGCAAAGCAACAAGTAATCGACTATAGTGAAGTTATTACCCTGACGCAAATTTCTGCCCAAGGAGTCACTCCCGGTGAAGGGATCTCGGCCCTTGCCTCATCGAATGAGGTGCAGGATATTCTAACTGAATACCACTGTGCAAAACAAAAGAAAACGTCCTTGTAATAACACTTTTTAAAACTGTCCCAACAACGTCCAAACAGGTTTGTTTTCCTTTGCATTGATCAGAATCAACGCAGTCCCATCAATTAATCACACCAGAAAAGAACGAAAGTAAAATGTACGTATATGCCATCCACATTCGTCACTGGGTCCCGTCATTGCTCGTTAGGTTACTTAACTAACGATAGAGCGGGGACTGGACTAGCGCGGGTGCAAAACATATACAATATCTACTAGTATATATACTAATATACAATAATCGCTCCAGGCGTGATAATATGCAACATTACAGAAAAGTAATAAGCATCACAGAACAATACAGATAATCTGGGATCTCCGGGTTTCACAGAGCCGCAATTGAAACCCGACGTTCCCCTGGTCATGTGGATAGCCGATGCAATGAAAACCTAGACCCCTATGAGTGCGGCAAGTTACCCGCCAAAACCTGAAGCGAGGCAGCCCCCTACAGCAAAGTGAATGGACCACCCAGCACTTCACGGAATCCGGTAACTTTGGCACTCCATCTTGAGTCAACCTGTACCCCCTACGAGTGCGGCGAATAGTCTGCCAATTCTAGAGTCAGGCCCCTTTGCCTCTCAAAGACATGAGATACGGACCCGTTGCCCTCTAGAACCCAGCTATCCATGCACTCCGTCGCGGGGTAAACCTAGTACAGAAATGAAAAATATGTACAACGGGTACATCGACCTCAGCCCGGTCGTGCACCAAAAGAATATTATACAAACAGGCAGTGACGACAGTCCACATGTTGGACGCTCGCCCCGCAATATCAAATGTACAAATAAATCCAAACTGCACTACCATTGCACACAGCTATCCACCACGACAAATCCGCAACATCACAGCACAACACAGAACATCAACGCGAATGTCACGTTCGCAAACCCGTCTAAAAGGACTATAGCAATTAGACACGATTTACCGTTCGAATGACATTCACGGTCGGAGATATAAAGTAAGTACTGTAAACTAACAAGTTTAAAATTCCGATCGACAAAACTTCCCGAAGTGGGCCCCACGTACAACTCCAGTACTCAAACAAAATCTGGGCCCAAACAAAACATTCCAGAAACCACAATTTCACATGAAAAACACCCAGAAGAAAAATGGTGTACTGTTGCTACAAATCGGCGGTGGAACCGTGGCCAAACCATGGTTTGTACGGCGGTTCCGCGGCAGTCTTGTGGATTCAGTGTACCAAATTTCTACAGTATTCTTAAAAAAGCCTGCACGATTTTCTGAGATACTCAAAATGATTTTTAGACCGGTTTAAAAATTCGACAGAAACTTTAACATGAAAAGTGCGGTTTTGGAAATTTCGTTCGATTGATGTTTTAAACACGTTAGAACAAGTTAGTAAAGGTTAATGGCGTGGCTCTTGTAAGTCTACAGTAGCACCCCGGCCGTCTTCCAGACGCCAAACGCGGAACAAAAACTTTTTAACTGGCGCTATCGCATTCTATAACCAGGATCTGCCATTATCGCTAAACTAACAAACTACAAAGTGGGTAGAAAAGCTATACCGAACGATCCGAGTCCTTCGGTCTTTAACCATCATCCCACGCTCCGTTGCGGCTGCTCCGATCTCCTGGCTCCTCGTCGAGGTGGCACCACATCTACGGATCTTTAAACGGACTCCCGCCTCTAAACCGAGGCAACTCGGTCATCAAGTCTGCTAAAAGAGATGACCAAGATTAATGTAGAGAATGAGTAGAACACTTTGTCTCGCTTCATCCAAAACCATGGATGAACAGTTAATGAAGTTGCCTTTTGAAACTTTAATAAAAATGAGCTATGAAATATATAAACCAAAACTATCATCTCATTTTTAACAACCATATCTTTTTACCAAGGGGATAGATCAAATGGAGGGGAGGGGCCGGCCATATATAGAGAAGGGGGTGAGCGTAGGAGCAAGGGGGGACCTTAAGCAAAGCTTATCATAACTCAAAAGATCTCACTCAAATATCTTAGAAAGAACAAAAGTTATTAATGAAAAGGTGACTCACTAATAACACCTCATCAACCATTAATGAAAATGAATGACTCACAAAACCTAGTCATCATCCAAGAAGCTTCCTCTCATGACTCACCCTCAAGAAAAGATAAATCCGCATTAAACCGAATGTTTAAGACGGGTGATAGAAAACTGGCAACTTTCAAAAGTGATCCCGAAACGAATTTCAGGATAACCCCGTAACAGTATAAACATACCCGCATTTGTATTACTACCGAATACAAATGCAACTGAGACAAAGATATTATATCTACAAAGTATAATACTCGGATCCGGCTTAAACCAAAGCCCACCAGTATTATCTGCCCGAAATATGACACGTGCGTAAACGCACGTGCATTTTCCGAACCCTGCCATAAAACCATACGCCCTCAACAACGTTTCGCCCGAACTTGGGAAACTATCTGTGGGGGACTCTAATAACTCGTTAGTACCCTGGCAGTGGGTTTAACCACAAACCGTCAGCGGCACTAGCTGTGCGTAACGGCTGCCCATGTACTGACCTCAAGGGAAGCCGATGAGCGAACTCATCCTGGAACCCTACTGAGCCTAACAGTGACAATATACATACAATCCGGTCCGTTCGTCTATGAGTATCGCATATCGGGCCTAGGGGGCTGGTAACGTCAGACCCCCAATAGCGGTATAAGTCGTGTCAGAGTGTAGCCCAGAACACCCTGAAATACTACTGGAGTACCTACCAGTAAATCTCCTATCTCGGCCGAGGGTTTTGTGTAATGGCTCTCCTAGACACAGCGCGATCTCACCCCTAATACCGGGAGAGACGAATCTCCTGCCGATCCGCTCACTTGCCTCCATGTGGCTCGGGACTATATCCAAAAAAGACCTGTTTACACGACTCCTTTGAGCCGTGGTAGGGTAGAAATCAAAGCACAGTGGGAACTCACACGAGACAAATGACGACCTCAGGTCGATGAACTAACCTGGACACATGTCACCTGGGAACTGCTATCTGACGCTAGGTATAATACCAACTAGCAGGTTCCCGGCGAGTCCTGTCCGGTGTACTCATAACCCAATGAGCACCTGTATACATCTTAGGTGATCCAACTGACACCAGTGGCTTGTGAGACCGGCCACCGCCCCTCGTCGGGGTCTCGACTGTATACACTAGTCTACTCCGGAGTATCGATGCTCTGTCTCGAAACTCCCACGACTAGGGACCACTATTAAGGATGTGCTTATAGACTACCCAACTCTCACGTATATGATCGCCATCATACTGTTGGTAGTCAAGCAAGATCCTAAGGGCTCTATCAACGTGTAACAGTGATCAGTCACCTGAACCTGTACACGACTGATAAAGGCAAACCAGATAGCATACTATCATCTCGAGTAAGACTGTCCTACCGGTATAGGTCTTCCTCAATCATTGCAATCACGTGCCTGCGATCCAATAATTGACTTTGAGGGCACTATATCCAACAATCTCCCACTTGCACTTAAGGCAAATTATTGCGATGTCGCATACTCACAGCCCGTGTGATACCGAACACCCAACTACTCTACTAATCAGTTTCACAAAGCTCGTTTGTAAAACTCTCGTGTTCGAGAAATAGCCTCAGTGAGTGGATCCGCCCTGATGTTTCTTTCTATGTCTCTCTTAATCTCAAGTTCGCGGAGAAAGCCATCTCTTGAATCGAGTAATACCTATCTTAGAATATGTCTGGATATCTGATGGGACCTGGTTCATAAATGAACTCCAAATCCAAACTTCTTAGACTGTATCCACAACTAAAAATAATCAGTGTCCAGCACTATGCCTCCCACAGTATCCTCTTGGACCACCTGTCCATAATATTGTCCCTCATCAGAGGGAAAACTATAACTCTGACAATCACTCTGTCATCCATGTCACCTTTGAACCTTGGAATGATAACCGTCCCCCGAAAAAGGCTGCCGTCATCAAATCTGTAGAACATGCACTTATGTTCTAAAACTGCTTCCTTATATTTCTTCAGGATTGGATTAATATAAACTTATCGCATCTAGTGGAAAAACAACATCTGGTGTGGTACTTGACATCTCACGATTGACACAATTGCCTAAGCAAGTGATCTGCCAATCATGCACATCCCTCTCCCCTTTAGTCTGTAAGACACCTTTAGAGAGGGTGACTCCATCATCTGCAGGTACACCACCATGCCAGGAGTCATTGTTTACCCCAATCAGAGCAAAGCTCTGTTCAAATTCCGAGGTGGGAGATGAAGCAACGTTTCATCTTCCCCCAATCAGAGCAAAGCTCTGCTTTGAAAATTTAAAATCTAATAAATGAAGCAACGCTTCAGCTGCGCAAGCACTGCGCTGCGCGACACGTGTCAGCGCAGATGCGCTAGCGCAAGTCGTGCTGCGCTGTACGCTGCGCGACACGTGTCAGCGCAGATGCGCTAGCGCAGTTGCGCTGCGCGACACGTGTCACGCGCTGGGGCATCTGCGCCAAACAGAATTAAAATTTTAAGAAATCTTTTCTGTTCTTGTTAAAACAAGAAGATTTTCTTCTGCAAAGCAGAAGCCCTTGGATCAAAGATCAAACGGTGGGGAAAATTCCCCAAATCACTCAGAGAAAGATCTCTTTAACAAATTTAACTAATTTATGGGCATTATAAAAAGGACCCTAGGCCTCAATTAAAAGGCATCAATATCTTTCTAAAAAAAAGGGAGAGAAGAGAACTCTGAGAAACTCCTCAAGAATAAAAAAGGTAAAAACCTTTAGAAAAAAGAGAAAGCTCTCTTATGAACAGATCATAGATCTAAAAACAAGATCAATGATCTTTAATAAAAATAAAATAAAACAAAAATAGTGCTTTGCACTTCTGTTCTTGAATCTAAAAGATTCTTGGTGCTTTGCACTTGCAAACTGCGCTGTTGCGCTCTTGGGAGAGCGCCACGTGTCAGCATCTAAACCACTTGCGCTATGCGCTCTTGAAATAAGAGATTTGCTCTCTGGAGTTGGCGCAACTCACCAGAGCGGACACGTGTCTTCACCATAAGTGCTTGCGCTCAGTGAGTGGCGCAAAGCGCCTAACAAATGCAATGCAGGGCCAAGCCCAATTAAAAGACCAAACATGCCTAATTAAATTGATGCTCTGCATCATTTATAAATGGGCAAAGCCCAAACAAAAATAATAAAATACTATGCAGATGCCTTGCAGAGCCCAAAATAAATTGATGCTCTGCATCTTTTATGGGCAGAGCCCAAACAAGAAAGTAGAAGTAATGCAATGCATTATTTAAGTGTGGGCAAAGCCCTAGCACAGGTCTAATGGACTAAAAATAAATAAAATGTTGAACATTTTCAACTGGACTTAGCCCAATTCTGGCCGTAAGTCCTTAAATTAAATTGAACTGAGCACAAATGCTCTCTCAAATCAATTTATATTCGGTTCGAGGGTACATCTCCGAACTCCTTTGACATCCATCGTTGTAATTCCTCAACGACGTTAAAGAGGTGACGGGTCCCAACGACCACACATCAATACGGACTGCGGGGTCCTTAAACTCGTGGACCGAAACGTCCCTAAACTAATATTGGACCGAAACGTCCCTAAACTAATGTTGGACCGAAACGTCCCTAAACTAATGGTGGACCACCACGTCCCTAAACTGGAACATGGACCACTATGTCCCTAAACTGGAACAATAGAGCCCAAACGCTCTTTTGTCGGATCTAAACGATCCCGTTAAGTTGATCTTAGTCTCAAAAAGGACTAACGTATCCTTGACGAACGTTTAAGTCGATCTTAGCCGCGACGCGACTAAGGCATCCTTAAACTAAAAACACCAAACCCAAATCTAAGTAAATACGGATTTGGACTAATCCACGTCCTACGGGCGACGGTATTACTCAGTCTCCGTATACAATCCACGGGCAACCACAAACAAAACAAACACACACGACACGAAGTGAAATTCTGGAGAAGGAGAAAGTGGCTACCGCGATGCGGTAGCGTAATTAACTGCAGGGGCTTGCGCCTGCAGGGAAGAGCGTCCCCACAATCAAAAACCCCTCAAGCGAGGGGGAATCTGACAAAGTCTGCTACTTCGGCCGCATCCGTCTAAACCTTCGATACACGGTACCATAAATCAACTTGGCATCTTCGGAGAGGTAGACGGATAAAACCAAATAGCATCTGCCCCGAATCTCAGTGCCAGGACTTCGCAGTCGTGTGCGCCGCCATTCGGAAGGGAACAGTCATCTATTCTAAAATACTATTAGAATACTGTCAAAGTACCCAGATTGGGAAACTACCCAAATCTAGATCTAAAACCATAGATCTAATAACCAGAATGTCTGATATTATATCCATATCCTTTGTGGAGAAACTACTGTGTGACAACTACAGTACAACCGATCGTAGTATAGGAATTTTACTTCCTACTCTGTGTATGTCATCAAAATACCAGGATATTACACCCTACTACCTCCTTGACAGATCCATCCCCAATTCTGATGAAGCCAAAGCCATGACTGTCACATCAAAATTAGATGATCTATCTCCGCTAAATCTGCTCAAGCCTATAAATAGACATAAGCTACTTGCCCACTATGCTTCCACTACTCCCACTGACCACAACAACCCTCTGGCAAAATAATATATACGTGCACTTCTAAAGCCAGTTTAGAACGATGGTATACTTAACCTCCTGCCGGGTCTCGTAGTCTGGAACAACAGTAGTGTCAAGTCTGGGTAAACAAGAACCTCCCTGTCACCGTCCTTGAGGCTACCAGAGTACCTCTCAGGTGTCTAAGGTTACCCATCATATCTGCGGAGTGGCTAATGGAATGTCAAACCTGATTGAATCTTTAGGTCCTATTAAATTTTCCGTAATCGTTTGCGGTTCTGGAATCACTTCCAGTTCTACCATACTCCCACTACTGTTTTCTGAAAAAAATCCATTTTACTAAAACTATGGCGAGTCAAGAACAATATCACTATTGATCTTCCAGATGGTAGAAAGTCAACCCTCGTCAAAACCAGGGTCAACCCACAAACTGCCATTACAGAAACATGCCCTGAGTTATCCAGAGTCTGGTTTTAAGCATAAGCCGGAAAACTCACCGTACCTTAACATCGTTAAGATATGAACCATTCTATATCCAATATAGAAACTTTGGCACTTATTTAATTGGAACCAGATTCTAATCATGCAGCTGTCTCCAGTGCATATCAACTTAATGGAGAGAGGCCAATCAGCATTACTCAACTTAGGAATCCATCCAATTATGAGTAACCTGAAAGAAAAACAAGTTTCTCAAAACCATTACTATCATCTGAATACCAATCACAAGAATCTACATCTTCGATCTCTTTGAAGAATCCCGATACTTGTGACACAGGGTTCTCTACTTTATTCTTATACCCACAACTTCTCAAAACTTAGACCTTGTATTTCTATGAAACACTTGTCTAAAAACTAGAGAAGTCACAAGTAAACAGAACATAGTACGAGGACCAACCCCTTTGTCCTGATGGACACTGGACAACATACAATACTCTGTATAAGTCCGCTGAGTTGAATAACTCAAAACCTGTGCATCGTAGGTTGAAAACTATACCCAGGTGATTTCCTCAAATATCACCAATTACAACGAATTCCGATATAATGAGGATGATCACCTAATTCCCAATAACTTAATCCCACTCATCATCTGTAAAACCATAAAGATGTGAGAATCATACCTGGTAAATACATACCCTGGAGTAAGTATCTAATCGGGAAATCAGTTTTCCTTTAACAATGCACTGAAACATAAAAATGTTTCATAGGGGTATCCTGGTATTCCTAGCAATGCCTCTTCCATAATCCTATTCATGACGATAACCGTATATTTCTTTGCCATCTCTCCAAATCCCTTTATTTGTCTTTAGTCGTTACCTTCTGTACACCATCGTTAGGCTAAGTGGTTTTCTTCCTTCCCTACCGTTCGGCACCAGCCTGTGGTTTGGAAGAAGACTATCCAGTAAGCATAATAGGTGTACCCTCCTAATCCTTCGCAACTTGAGAGAAGGTGATGATAAAAGGCAACTGAATAATACCTTATTCTATTTCTCCCGAACTGGGGAAAAAAGCAAAGGTGAAATAGGAGTGGCGATGAAGTACGTGGTTTGGTCGTGAATGATAACAGTCGCAATTTACTTTGCCCTCTTTCTAATCCCTTTATTTAGTCTTTAGTTATTACCTTTTGTACACCCTACTTAGGCTAATTGGTTTTCTTCATTCCCTACCTTTCGGCACCTGCCTATGGTTTGCAATAAGACTATCCAATAAGCATAATAGGTGTACTCTCCTAAACTAAGGAGCCCTCGCAACCTGAGAGAAGGTGATAATAAAAGACAACTGAATAAACCAATTCTATTTCTCCTGAACCTGGATCCATCCTCGAAGAAATCCCTCCGAGTTCGTATATAATCATACGATGGATCTATCCAATGGAAGTGGATGTCCATAGTAATACGGGGTGTTCTGTGAAATGCAGAGGGTAAAAGAAGGAGCGACAATGACTTATGCAACTAAGACAATCCAAAAGCCAGTATTTTAAGAAGGTTCGGTCAACTTGGTCACTAAGTCATAGTCTAGGGTCGGTCAAAGGTCGCTGCCAAAGAGAGAGAGAGAAAAGAAACACTCTGCGTGCACTCTAACCTAGATCAGAATGGTTATCACTTTATCTAATCAGGAAACCTCCCACTGTACTGTTAAATTCTCCTCCAAACCTAAAAGAAGAATCAATCGGGATCACCCGAAGAGTATGTTGCACCACGGCAGCGCCCCGGCCGTCTATCCGAGGCCAAAATGCGGAATCAAAATTTTTCTTAACTTTAAACTGGCGCTACCGCGGACAATATACCCGGATCGTAACCATTAACCGATACTAGCTAACAAGAGAAAGGGTGAGAGATATACCGAGTGATCCGAGTCCTCCGGTCTTCTCGTCGTCGTCCCGATCTCCCGCGGAATCTCCGGTTGTCGCATCCTTGCCGGAAGGGCACCACATCGTCTGCATCTTTTACGGGCTCCCACCTCAATACCGAGGCAACTCGGGCACGAAGCTGGCAAGTCGACGTGCCCAAGATTTGCTGTAGATTGTGTAGTGCTTTGTCTCTTTGGGGTTATGTTGCCTTGATGGAGGAATGAGCTTGAGAAATGAACTTGGGGATTTTTGGTAGCAATGGAAAAATGAGATGAATGAATAATTTTCCCACACCCTCACAAAAATCAAAACTCTCTCATCTCGCCTCAAAGTTGTGGCCGGCCATACATCTATGGAAATGGTGGAGGGCAAAAACAAATCATGAAGGGAGGTGAGTGTAGGATAAAGCAAGAGGTGACCACAAACAAAACATCATCATAATAAACTTACATCAAACCCATACCCTCTCTTTAATGCAAGTGATGGTGGAAAAGAAAAGATGCCTTCATAATCAAACCATTTGCATGAAACCCCTCCACAATGTGTTATTTGCAAACTTGCAAATAACCCCTTCCATCGGAAAAGTCCGGCCGGGAAAGAATAAAGGAAAACCGGCCGGAACGGAATGCAAACTGGCAACTCCAGAAAACTGGTCCCGTAATAAATTACAGGAAAAGCCCGATGCTGTGCATACACACCCGCATCTGTATTCCGACCGGATACAAATGCAATGAGACAAAATCTACACTGTACTAAACTAGGACCGGCTTAAACCAAAGCCGGCTAGTAATATCCGTTCGATCCTAATCCGTGCAATACCGCACGTATCGGATCGAACCCTGCCATATATCCATACGGCCACTAGTACAAACCGTCCGATCCTGATCCGTGCAATACCGCACGTACCTGATCGGACCCTGCCATATCTCCATACGGCCTCTACAGCGTTTCGCCCGAAAGCTTGAGTAACTGAAAGTGTGGTGGACTCTAAAGACTCGTCAATACTATGGTTGTGGATTTAACCACTAGCACGTCAGAGGTATAAGCCAATACGTGACGGGCCACCAGCTATTGACCAAAAGGGACGTCGATGAGCGAACTCATCCTGACACCCTACTGAGCCTGTCAGTGACAATATCCGTACAGTCCGGTCCGTTCGTCTATGAGCATCGCATGGCGGGCCTAGGGGGTTGGTAAAAGTCAGACCCCCAAAAGCGGTACAAGTCGTGTCCGAGTGTAGCCCAGAACGCCCTGAGATACTACTGGAATACCTACCAGTAAATCTCCTGCCTCGGCCGAGGGCTTTGCGTAATGGCTCTCCTAGACACAGCGCGACCTCACCCCCAATACCGGGAGAGACGAACCCCTGAAGATCCGCTCACTGCCTCCATGTGGCTCGGGACTGCACCCAACTAAAACCTGTTTGCACGACTCCTTTGAGCCGTGGTAGGGTAGTAATCAAAGTACAGTGGGAACTCACACGAGACAAATGACGATCTCAGGTCGATGAACTAACCTGTACACATGTCACCAGGGAACTGCTATCTGACGTCAGGTATAAGACCAACTAGCATGTTCCCGGCGAGTCCTGTCCGGTGTACTCATAACCCAATGAGCACCTGTATACATCTTAGGTGTACCAACTGACACCAGTGGCTTGTGAGACCGGCCACCGCCCCTCGTCGGGGTCTCGACTGTATACACTAGTCTACTCTGGAGAATCGATGCCCTGTCTCGAAACTCCCACGACTAGTGGCTCTCACTTATATGATCGCCCTCATACTGCTGGCAGTCAAGCAAGAATCCTAGGGGCTTTATCAACGTGCAATAGCGACCTGTCAGGTCACCTAAAGCAGTTTACGATGATAAAGGTAAACCAGATAGCATACTATCATCTCGAGTAAGACTGTTCTACCGGGATAGGTCCTCCCTCAATCATTGCAATCACGTGCCTGTGATCCAATAATTGACTCTGATGGCACTATCTCCAACAATCTCCCACTTGCACTCAAGGCTAATTATTGCGATGTCGCATACTCACAGCCCGTGTGATACCGAACACCCAACTCCTCTACTAGTCAGTCGCACAAAGCCTGTTTGCGAAACTATTGCGTTCGAGGAAAAGCCTCAGTGAGTGGATCCGCCTAGATGTTTCTTTCTATGTCTCTCTATATCTCAAGTTCGCAGAGAAAACCATCTCCCGAAATGAGCAATACTTGTCTTAGAGTATGTCTGGATATCTGATGGGACCTAGCTCATAAATGAACTCCAAATCCAAACTTCCTAGACTGTATCGATAACTGAACTTAATCAGTACCCAGCGCCATGCCTCCCTCAGTATTGCCTTAGAGCACCTGTCCAAAATACTGCCCCTCGTCAGAAGGAGAAAATAAAACTCTGACAGCCACTCTGCCATCTATGTCACCTTGGAAGCCTGGAGTGACAACCGTCTCCTAAAAGAGGCTGTCGTTGTCACATCCCTAGAACATCAACTTATGTTCTAAAACTGCCTCCGACTGTTTCTCCAGGATTGGATTAATATCAGCTTATTGCAGCTACTGCAAGAACAACATCTGGTGTGGTACTTGACATCTCATGATTGACTCAATTGCCTAAGCAAGTGATCTGTCAATCATGCGTATCCCTCTCCCCTTTAGTCTGTAAGATACCTTTAGAGAGGGTGACTCCATTACCTGCAGGTGTACTACCGTGCCAGGAGTCTTCCATTCTAAATACTCATAGAATGCTGTCAAGGTACCCAGATTTGGAAACCACCCAAATCTAGATCTAAAACCATAGATCTAGTAACCAGAATGTCTGATATAATATCCAAGTCCTGTGTGGAGAAACCACTGTGTGACAACCAAAGTATAACCGATCGTATTATAGGAGTTTCCTTTCCTACTCTGTGTATGTCATCCAAAACCAGGACATCACACCCTACTACCTTCTTAACAGATCCATCCCCTATTCTGATGACGTCAAACCTATGACTGTCACATCAGAAATAGATGATCTATCTCCGCTATATCTGCTTTAGTCTATAGACATAAGCCTGATGTCCACCAATGCTTCCGCTGCTCCCACTGACTACGACAACCCTCTGGCAGAGTCATATAGACGTGCACTTCTAAAGCTAGTTTAGAACGACGCTATACTCATCCTCCTGTCGGGTCTCGCAGCCTGGAACAACAACAATGGCAAGTGTGGGTAAACAAGAACTTCCCTGTCACCGTCCTTGAGGCTACCGGAGTACCTCTCGGGTGCCTGAAGTTACCCACCTTATCTGCGGAGTGGCCAATGGAATGTCAAATCAGATTGAATCTTTAGGTTCCTTATCAAATCTTCAGTAATCGTTTGCGGTTCTGGAATCGCTTCCAGTTCTACCATACTCCCACTACTGTTTTCTGAAAAATAACCATTTCTTTTTAAAATGTGGCGAGTTAAGAACAATATCACTATTGATCTTCCAGATGGTAGAAAGTCAACCCTCGTCATAGCCTGGGTCAACCCACAAACAGCCATTACAGAAACGTGCCTTGAGTTGTCTAGTGTCTGGTTTTAATCATAAGCCGGACAACTCCCCGTACCTTAACATCGTTAAGATATGAACTGTTCTATATCCAATATAGAACCAGAGGCACTGATTTAAATGAACCAGATTCTAATAATGCAGCTATCTCCAGTGCATGTCAACTAAATGGAAGGAGGCCGATCAGCTTTACTCAACTTAGGAATGCTTCCAATTATGAGTAACCTGAAAGAGAAGCAATTTCTCTTTATCATTACTATCAACTGAATACCATACACAAGTATCTACATCTTCGATCACTTTGAAGAATCCCGATACTTGCTACACCTGGTACTCTACTCTATTCAAATACCTATAACTCCTAAAAACTTAGACCCTGTGTTTCTACGAAACACATGTCTAAGAACTAGAGAAGTTAAAAGTAAACAGAATATAGTATGAGGACCAACCCCTCTGTCCTAATGGACACTGGACAACATACAATACTCTGTATAAGTCCGCTGAATCTAACAACTCTTTCACTGTGCGTCGTAAGTTGAAAACTGTACTTATGGTTAAGAAGAATTACACCGCTGTTTGATGCTCCTTACCTAACCATCCACTGATATAGGTAAATGTCATCGACATAATATCAAAAGGTATATCTCACTCTATGAAAATAGACGTACAGATATATCAATTTGAAATTGGTGCACAACAGCGGATATTCAAAACCAAATATTTGCCGACCGGCAAACAGCCCAGGTGATCTCCTCAAATATCACCGATTACAACGAATCCCGATATAATGAGGATGATCACCCTATTCCCAATAACTTACTCCCACTCATCATCTGTAAAACCATACAGATGTGAGAATCAAACCTGGTAAATACATACACTGGAGCAAGTGTCTAATCAGGAAATCAGTTTTCTTTTAACAGTACACAGTTGAACTGAAACATTGAAATGTTTCGATGGGGTATCCTGGTATTCCTAGTAATGCCTCTTCCATTATCCAGATTCACAACTATAACCGTATAATTCTTTGCCACCTCTCCAAATCCCTTTATATGTCTTTAGTCATTACCTTCTGCACACCCCTTAGGCCAAATGGTTTTCTTCCTTCCCTACCGTTCGGCACCAGCCTATGGTTTGGAAGAAGACAATCCAATAAGCATAATGGGTGTACTGTCCTAATCCTAGGAACACTCGCAATGCGAGAGAGGGTGAAGATAAAAGACAACCGAATAAACCTTATTCCTATTTCTCCTGAACCAGAATCCATCCCTGAACTGGAACAAGTTCCTTTCGAGTTCGTATATAACCATACGATGGATTATCCAATAAACTTGGGATCTTCGTAGTGATACGGAGTGTCCTGGAGAAATACAAAGGTGATTTAGGATTGGCGAAGAAATACTTGATTCGGTCGTGAATAGCAGTCGCAATTTACTTTGCCCTCTTACTAATCCCTTGCTTTGTCTTAACTTAATACCTTCTGTACACCATCGTTATGCTAATTGGTTTTCTTCATTCCCCACCGTTCGGCACCTGCCTAAGGTTTGGAAGAAGACTATCCAATTTGCGTAATAGGTGTAGTATCTCCTAAACCAAGGAGTACTCGCAATGAGAGAAGGTGAAAAGAAAAGACAACTGAATAATCCTATTCGTTTTCTCCAGAACCAGAAACCATCCTCGAAGTCCTTCGAGTTCGTATATAACCATACGATGGTTTTGTCCAATGGAAGTGGACGTTCGTAGTAATACGGGGTGTCCTGGAGAAAAGGGTAAAAGTAGGAGTGGCAATGAGGTTTGCAACTCTGACAATCCAAAAGCCAGTGTTAAGAAGGTTCGGTCAACTTGGTCACTGAGTCATAGTCCAGGGTCGGGTCAATGGTCGCTGCCAAAGAGAGAGAGAAAAGAAACACTCAGCGTGCACTCTAACCTAGATCAGAATGGTTATCACTTTATCTAATCTGGAAACCTCCCACTGTAACCTCAAATTCTTCCCCAAACCTGAAAGAAGAATTAGTCGGGGTCACCCGAGGAGTAAACCAACTCATCAGTGGGAATCGGGATCCAACTATCATCGCATGATAACGTGACGGAATCCACTCACGTCACCACACTCCAGAAGGTATGCGCACGTCTGGTAAGTTTCAGTTCTTTTGAAACTCCCGATTTGATTTTTACCCCAAGCGGTTTATGACCTTGACTAGGTCAACAAACCATAAACCGCCAGTCAAGTTCAACCCGTCATTTTTCTGGATTGCATTAAACCCACCCGTACGTGCCCTTGACTAGGTCAACAAGGCCGCACGACTGTCTTAACCAATCCCACTTATGCAACAAACAAGTACCACTTAGCTACCGAACACTACGTCTTGACTAGGTCAACAAACGCAGCACGAATACTAAATAATACCTGTAGGAAATGACGGAGGGCTACGGCTGGTTTTTGGCGAAAAACCTTTAACGTAATGAACTTGATATCGTTGAAGGAACTGCATAACTTTTTATAAAAATATAGTGACGAAAACCTTTACTAAAGAGGTCACTCCCGGTGAAGGGATCTCGGCTCTTTCCCCGTAGAATGAGGTGCAGGATATTCCAACTGAATACCACGATGCAAAGCAAAAGTAATCGGCTATGGTGAAGTTAATGCCCTGACGCAAACTTCTGTCCAAGGGGTCACTCCCGGTGAAGGGATCTCGGCCCTTGCCTCGTCGACTGAGGAGCAGGATATTCCAAATGAATACCACGATGCAAAACAAAAGCGAACGTCCTTGCAATAACAGCTTTTTGAAAAGTGTTCCAACAACATCAGAATAGGTTTGTTTATCTTGCATTGATCCGAATCAACGCAGTCCCATCAATTGATCACACCACAAAGAACGAAAATATACTGACGTACGTATATGCCATCCGCATTCGCCACTGGGTCCCGTCATCACCCGTTAGGTTAGCTAACTAACGGCAGAGCGGGGACTGGACTAGCGCGGATGAAAAACATATACAACATCTACTAATATATATACCAATATATAGTATTTCGCTCAAGGCGTGATAAAATGAACATCACAGAAATGTACAGTATCACAGAACAATACAGATATTTGGAAGCCCCGGGTTTCACAGAGCCGCTGCTGAAACCCGACGTTCCCCTGGTCGTGTGGATAGCCTGTGCAATGAAATCCTAGACCCCTACGGGCGCGGCAAGTCACCCGCCAAAACCTGAAGCGAGGCAGCCCCCTTCAGCTCCGTGAATGGACCACCCAGCACTTCACGGAATCCGGTAACTTGGGCACCCCTCCTGGGTCAACCTGTACCCCCTACGAGTGCGGCGAACAACCCGCCAATTCTAGAGTAAAGCCCCCTCCGTCTCAATGCCATGAGATGCGGGCTTGTTGCCCTCTAGAACCCGGCTATCCGTGCACCCCTCCGCGGGGCAATCTTAGTACAGAAAGTAAAATATACATACAACGGGTACATCGACCGCAACCAGGTCGTGCCCCAAAAGAATAATACAAACAGGCAGTGACGGCAGTCCACATGTCGGACGCTCACCCCGCAAAATCAAATGTACATATAAAACAAAACTGTACTAGCATTGCATCCAGGCTATCCCCCACGACCGATCCGCAACAACACAGCATAAACACAGAACATCAACGTGAAAATCACGTTCGCAAATCCGTCTAACCGGGCTATAGCAGTTAGACCGGATTTACCGATCGAGTGACATAATGTGTTTAAAATATCCAATCGATCAAAAATTAACAAGTGGGCCCCCCAAGTAATACTGTAGCACTCACAGAAATTCTGGGCCCAATTTTAATATTCCAAAACCCCTATTTTCAGTCCAAAAGCCCACTGCAAAGAAATGGTAAAATGAAGGGAACATCCTGCGGCGGAACCGCGGCAAAATAGGGGTCATTGCCGCGGTTCCGCGGTCCTCAGGAAGGATCAGCTTACCAAATTTTTGCAGTTTTCTTAGAACTTCATGTACATCAATTTTCTACAACCTGAAAAAATTTTCGAGCCCGGAAAAAATCGACAAAATACTGATGCATGCAAAACGCGGATTTTGGAATTTTGGTCGATCGGATAAGTAAAACGCATTTGAAAAAGCTAGGCAAGGTTAATGGCGTGGCTCTGATACCATGTTGCACCACGGCAGCGCCCCGGCCGTCTATCCGAGGCCAAAATGCGGAATCAAAATTTTTCTTAACTTTAAACTGGCGCTACCGCGGACAATATACCCGGATCGTAACCATTAACCGATACTAGCTAACAAGAGAAAGGGTGAGAGATATACCGAGTGATCCGAGTCCTCCGGTCTTCTCGTCGTCGTCCCGATCTCCCGCGGAAACTCCGGTTGTCGCATCCTTGCCGGAAGGGCACCACATCGTCTGCATCTTTTACGGGCTCCCACCTCAATACCGAGGCAACTCGGGCACGAAGCTGGCAAGTCGACGTGCCCAAGATTTGCTGTAGATTGTGTAGTGCTTTGTCTCTTTGGGGTTATGTTGCCTTGATGGAGGAATGAGGTTGAGAAATGAACTTGGGGATTTTTGGTAGCAATGGAAAAATGAGATGAATGAATAATTTTCCCACACCCTCACAAAAATCAAAACTCTCTCATCTCACCTCAAAGTTGTGGCCGGCCATACATCTATGGAAATGGTGGAGGGCAAAAACAAATCATGAAGGGAGGTGAGTGTAGGATAAAGCAAGAGGTGACCACAAACAAAACATCATCATAATAAACTTACATCAAACCCATACCCTCTCTTTAATGCAAGTGATGGTGGAAAAGAAAAGATGCCTTCATAATCAAACCATTTGCATGAAACCCCTCCACAATGTGTTATTTGCAAACTTGCAAATAACCCCTTCCATCGGAAAAGTCCGGCCGGGAAAGAATAAAGGAAAACCGGCCGGAACGGAATGCAAACTGGCAACTCCAGAAAACTGGTCCCGTAATAAATTACAGGAAAACCCCGATGCTGTGCATACACACCCGCATCTGTATTCCGACCGGATACAAATGCAATGAGACAAAATCTACACTGTACTAAACTAGGACCGGCTTAAACCAAAGCCGGCTAGTAATATCCGTTCGATCCTAATCCGTGCAATACCGCACGTATCGGATCGAACCCTGCCATATATCCATACGGCCACTAGTACAAACCGTCCGATCCTGATCCGTGCAATACCGCACGTACCTGATCGGACCCTGCCATATCTCCATACGGCCTCTACAGCGTTTCGCCCGAAAGCTTGAGTAACTGAAAGTGTGGTGGACTCTAAAGACTCGTCAATACTATGGTTGTGGATTTAACCACTAGCACGTCAGAGGTATAAGCCAATACGTGACGGGCCACCAGCTATTGACCAAAAGGGACGTCGATGAGCGAACTCATCCTGACACCCTACTGAGCCTGTCAGTGACAATATCCGTACAGTCCGGTCCGTTCGTCTATGAGCATCGCATGGCGGGCCTAGGGGGTTGGTAAAAGTCAGACCCCCAAAAGCGGTACAAGTCGTGTCCGAGTGTAGCCCAGAACGCCCTGAGATACTACTGGAATACCTACCAGTAAATCTCCTGCCTCGGCCGAGGGCTTTGCGTAATGGCTCTCCTAGACACAGCGCGACCTCACCCCCAATACCGGGAGAGACGAACCCCTGAAGATCCGCTCACTGCCTCCATGTGGCTCGGGACTGCACCCAACTAAAACCTATTTGCACGACTCCTTTGAGCCGTGGTAGGGTAGTAATCAAAGTACAGTGGGAACTCACACGAGACAAATGACGATCTCAGGTCGATGAACTAACCTGTACACATGTCACCAGGGAACTGCTATCTGACGTCAGGTATAAGACCAACTAACATGTTCCCGGCGAGTCCTGTCCGGTGTACTCATAACCCAATGAGCACCTGTATACATCTTAGGTGTACCAACTGACACCAGTGGCTTGTGAGACCGGCCACCGCCCCTCGTCGGGGTCTCGACTGTATACACTAGTCTACTCTGGAGAATCGATGCCCTGTCTCGAAACTCCCATGACTTGGGACCTTTTAAGGATGTGCTTATAGACTCCAGCTCTCACTTATATGATCGCCCTCATACTGCTGGCAGTCAAGCAAGAATCCTAGGGGCTCTATCAACGTGCAATAGCGACCTGTCAGGTCACCTAAAGCAGTACACGATGATAAAGGTAAACCAGATAGCATACTATCATCTCGAGTAAGACTGTTCTACCGGGATAGGTCCTCCCTCAATCATTGCAATCACGTGCCTGTGATCCAATAATTGACTCTGAGGGCACTATCTCCAACAGAGTAAACCAACTCATCAGTGGGAATCGGGATCCAACTCTCATCGCGTGATCACATGACGGAATCCACTTATGTTATCACACTCCAGAAGGTATGCGCATACTTGGCAAGTTTCAGTTTCTTTAGAAACTCCCGATATGATTTTTGCCCCATGCTCTTATGACCTTGGCGTTAGGTCAAAATGTCATAAGTCACATGCCAAGTTCTACCCATCATTAACTTGTCAATTTGAACCCACCCGCACATGCCCTTGACGTTTGGCCAAAATGGCAGAACGACTGTCCCAAACCAACTCATCTATCTATGCAACAAATGAATACCCAGCAGCTACCAAACACTATGCCTTGGCATTAGGTCAAAATACATAGCTTGAATACTACTGAATATCCAAAAGAAATGACGGAGGGCTACGGCTGGTTTTTGGCGAAAAACCTTTAACGTAATGAACTTGATATCGCTGAAGGAACCTGATAGCTTTTTATAAAAATATAGTGGCGAAAACCTTTGGTAAAGAAGTCACTCCCGGTGAAGGGATCTCGGCTCTTTCCTCGTGGAATGAGGTGCAAGATATTCTAACTGAATACCGCAATGCAAAGCAACTTGTAATCGACTATAGTGAAGTTATTACCCTGACGCAAACTTCTGCCCAAGGGGTCACTCCCGGTGAAGGGATATCGGCCCTTGCCTCGTCGAATGAGGTGCGGGATATTCCAACCGAATATCACTGTGCAAAACAAAAGGAAACGTCTTTGTAATAACACCTTTTAAAACTGTTCCAACAACTACCAAACAGGTTTGTTTTCCTTTTGCATTGATCATAATCAACGCAGTCCCATCAATTAATCACACCAGAAAAGAACGAAAATAAAATGTACGTATATGCCATCCGCATTCGTCACTGGGTCCCGTCATCACCCGTTAGGTTACTTAACTAACGACAGAGCGGGGACTGGACTAGCACGGGTGTAAAACATATACAACACCTAATAGTATATATACCAATATACAATAATCGCTCCAGGCGTGATAATATGCAACATTACAGAAAAGTAATAAGCATCACAGAACAATACAGATAATCTGGGATCCCCGGGTTTCACAGAGCCGCTACTGAAACCCGACGTTCCCCTGGTCGTGTGGATAGCCTGTGCAATGAAACCTAGACCCCCACGGGTGCGGCAAGTTACCCGCCAAAACCTGAAGCGAGGCAGCCCCCTACAGCAAAGTGAATGGACCACCCAGACTTCACGGAATCCGGTAACTTGAGCACCCCTCCTTGGGTCAACCTGTACCCCCTACGAGTGCGGCGAATAGTCTGCCAATTCTAGAGTGAGGCCCCTCTGCCTCTCAAAACCATGAGATGCGGACCCGTTGCCCTCCAGAACCCGGCTATCCGTGCACTCTGTCGCGGGGTAAACCTAGTACAGAAATAAAAAATATGTACAACGGGTACATCGACCTTAGCCCGATCGTGCCCCAAAAGAATATTATACAAACAGGCAGTGACGGCAGTCCACATGTTGGACGCTCGCCCCTCAATATCAAATGTACAAATAAATCCAAACTACACTACCATTGCACACTGCTATCCACCACGACAAATCCGCAACATCACAGCACAACACAGAACATCAATGCGAATGTCACGTTCGCAAATCCGTCTAAAAGGACTATAGCAATTAGACGCAATTTACCGCTCGAATGACATTCACGGTCGGAGATATAATGTAAGTACTGCAAACTAACAAGTTTAAAATTTCGATCGACAAAACTTCACGAAGTGGGCCCCACGTACATCTGCTGTACAGTAACAAAATCTGGGCCAAAAAGAAATATTCCAGAAACCAAAATTCACTGTGTAGAATCCCCAGAAGAAATTTGACCCTCTAAAGCTCCAAGACGGACGTGGATCCGCGGCCAAAGCATGGCTTTGGCGGCGGTTCCGTGGCCGTACGGACGAGTCAGAGGATCGGATTTCTGCTGTGTTCTTCAAAAAGCCTGCTCGTGTTTATGTGATGCTCAAAATAATTTTTAGACCAGTTTTAAAATCGACAGAAACTTTTATACAGAAAATTGTAGTTTTCGAAATTCCGTTCGATCGATATTTTAAACGCGTTAGCACAAGTTAGTATAGCTTAATGGCGTGGCTCTGATACCACTGTAAGTCTACGGTAGCGCCCCGGCCGTTTTTCAGACGCCAAACGCGGAACAAAAACTTTTTAACTGGCGCTATCGCATACTATAACCCGGATCTGCCATTATCGCTAAACTAACAAACTACAAAGTGGGTAGAAAAGCTATACCGAATGATCCGAGTCCTTCGGTCTTTAACCATCATCCCACGCTCCGTTGCGGCTGCTCCGATCTCCTGGCTCCTCGTCGAGGTGGCACCACATCTACGGATCTTTAAACGGGCTCCCACCTCTGAACCGAGGCAACTCGGTCATCAAGTCTGCTAAAAGAGATGACCAAGATTGATATAGAGAATGAGTAGAACACTTTGTCTCGCTTCATCCAAAGCCATGGATGAACGGTTAATGAAGTTACCTTTTGAAACTTTGATAAAAATGAGCTATGAAATATATGAACCAAAACTATCATCTCATTTTTAACAACCATATCTTTTTACCAAGGGGATAGATAAAATGAAGGGGAGGGGCCGGCCATATATAGAGGAGGGGTGAGTGTAGGAGCAAGGGGGTGACCTTAAGCAAAGCTTATCATAACTCAAAGATCTCTCTCATATATCTTAGCAAGAACAAAAGTCATTAATGAAAAGGTGACTCACTAATAACACCTCATCAACCATTAATGCAAATGAATGACTCACAAAACCTAGTCATCATCCAAGAAGCTTCCTCTCATGACTCACCCTCAAAAAAAGATAAATCTGCATTAAACCGAATGTTTAAGACGGGTGATAGAAAACTGGCAACTTCCAAAAGTGATCCCGAAACGAATTTCAGGATAACCCCGTAACAGTATAAACATACCCGCAATTATATTACGACCGAATACAAATGCAACTGAGACAAAGATATTATATCTACAAAGTATAATACTCGGATCCGGCTTAAACCAAAGCCCACCAGTATTATCTGCCCGAAATATGACATATGCGTAAACGCACGTGCATTTTCCGAACCCTGTCATAAAACCATACGGCCTCAACAACGTTTCACCCGAACTTGGGAAACTATCTGTAGGGGACTCTAATGACTCGTCGGTACCTTGGCAGTGGGTTTAACCCCAAGCCGTCAGCGGCACTAGCTGCGCGTAACAGCTGCCCATGTACTGACCTCAAGGGAAGCCGATGAGCGAACTCATCCAGGAACCCTACTGAGCCTAACAGTGACAATATACATACAGTCCGGTCCGTTCGTCTATGAGTATCGCATATCAGGCCTAGGGGGCTGGTAACGTCAGACCCCCAATAGCGGTATAAGTCGTGTCAGAGTGCAGCCCAGAACACCCTGAGATACTACTGGAGTACCTACCAGTAAATCTCCTATCTCGGCCGAGGGTTTTGTGTAATGGCTCTCCTAGACACAGTGTGATCTCACCCCCAATACCGGGAGAGACGAATCCCCTGCCGATCCGCTCACTTGCCTCCACGTGGCTCGGGACTGTACCCAAAAAAGACCTGTTTGCACGACTCCTTTGAGCCATGGTAGGGTAGAAATCAAAGCACAGTGTGAACTCACACGAGACAAATGACGACCTCGGGTCGATGAACTAACCTGTACACATGTCACCTGGAAACTGCTATCTGACGCTAGGTATAATACCAACTAGCAGGTTCCCGGCGAGTCCTGTCCGGTGTACTCATAACCCAATGAGCACCTGTATACATCTTAGGTGATCCAACTGACACCAGTGGCTTGTGAGACCGGCCACCGCCCCTCGTCGGGGTCTCGACTGTATACACTGGTCTACTCCAGAGTATCGATGCCCTGTCTCGAAACTCCCACGACTAGGGACCACTATTAAGGATGTGTTTATAGACTACCCAACTCTCACGTATATGATCGCCATCATACTGTTGGTAGTCAAGCAAGATCCTGAGGGCTCTATCAACGTGTAACAATGATCAGTCACCTGAACCTGTACACGACTGATAAAGGCAAACCAGATAGCATACTATCATCTCGAGTAAGACTGTCCTACCGGTATAGGTCTTCCTCAATCATTGCAATCACGTGCCTGCGATCCAATAATTAACTTTGAGGGAACTATATCCAACAGCTCTAATACTATGTAAGTCTACGGTAGCACCCCAGCCGTCATTCTGACGCCAAACGCGGAACAAAAACTTTTATAACTGGCGCTATCACATACTATAACCCGGATCTTGCCATTAACGCTAAACTAACAAACTGTAAATAGGTAGAAAGGCTATACCGATCGTTCCGAGTCCTTCGGTCTTTAGCCATCATCCCAAGCTCCTCGCGGCAACTTTGATCTCTTGTCTCCTCATCGAGGTGGCACCACGTCAACGGATCTTTAAACGAGCTCCCGCCTCTATACCGAAGCAACTCGGTCATCAAGTCTGCTAAAAGAGATGACCAAGATGAAGTAGAGAATGAGTAGAATACTTTGTCTCAAACACCCTAGGGTTCTCATCACATGAGAGGGTTAGGGTGGAGGTTGAAGAAGATGCTTAGAGATGGAAATTGTGAACTCAAGAAACTCTAGTGAGCAAAAGATAACCAAGCTCATAAACTTATCTTTTCTTCTCATCCTTTTTTTTGAATAGATATAAGAGGTGGTATTTATCAAAAACCAAAAGAAAATATCTTATGAAAAATATCTCCTCAAATATCCATACCCAAAACAAAACTCATTAATACTTTAATGACTCACTAGATGACTCATTACATGAGTCATTAGTGAACATTCTAGAATTAATGAGTCACAACAATGAGTCACACTTTCCATTAATCAATAATCATTTGAACCAAAATGATCAATCCAAAAAGAAATGCATCTTCTAAAGTATTCTCGTAACGGATCACGAAAATACCCCTCACCTGTATATACATACCTGTATCCGTATTCCGACCGAATACGAATACGAGAGACTAAAATATTCCGACTCAATATAATACTTAGATCCGGCTTAAACCAAAGCCCACCAGTATTATCTGTCCGAAATATGACACGTGCACAAGTGCACGTGCATTTTCGAACCCTGCCATAAAACCATACGGCCTCTACAACGTTTCGCCCGAACTTGGGAAACTATCTGTGGGGGACTCTAAAGACTCGTCAGTACCCTGGCAGTGGGTTTAACCACAAGCACATCAGCGGCACTAGCTATGCGTAGCGGCTGCCCATGTACTGACCGAAAGGGAAGCCGATGAGCGAACTCATCCTGGAACCCTACTGAGCCTATCAGTGACAATATACGTACAATCCGGTCCATTCGTCTATGAGCATCGCATATCGGGCCTAGGGGGCTGGTTACATCAGACCCCCAATAGCGGTATAAGTCGTGTCGGAGAGTAGCCCTGAACACCCTGAGAAACTACTGGAATACTTACCAGTAATTCTCACCTGCCTTGGCCAAGGACTTGGTGTAATGGCTCTCCTAGACACAACACGATCTCACCCCCGATACCGGGAGAGACGAATCCTCTGCCGATCCGCTCACTTACCTCCATGTGGCTCGGGACTGTACCCAACTAAAACCTGTTTGTATGACTCCTTTGAGCCGTGGTAGGGTAGTAATCAAAGCACAGAGGGAACTCACACGAGACAATTGACGACCTCAGGTCGATGAACTAACCTGTACACATGTCACCAGGGAACTGTTATCTGACGCTAGGTATAAATACCAACTAGCAGGTTCCCGGCGAGTCCTGTCCGGTGTACTCATAACCCAAAAGAAGACAACCATTGTTATGACTAGTCAACTAAAGAAGTGTGTAGAAGCTAAAAGAAGACAACCATGAATCATTTCCCATTTTATTTTCTCAATAATAAAAAATATACAAATAGTTTCCATGTGAGTCTTGCATAGCCATCACCAATGTATCATCAACCATGACACATATATGCATGCATGTGTGCATTCATATCAATATATAGATACATACATTCATGCATACATAAAAAAGAAAAGGGTTTAATAAATGAGTTAATGGTCATTGATATTAAATCAATACTTGATTTAATAATCCGGTCATATCACATACGACCCGACCAATAGAAAACGCCAGATTAAAATACAGTATCATATACGTGCATTTAATCAAGCTCCCGTGCATATCCCCAAATGCACCCCACATCGTTTCGCCTGAGCTAGGAACCCCTCTGTGGGACTTTAAGACTCTTCAATACGCTAGCAGTAGGTAG
Organism: Agapanthus africanus; assembly: GCA_030015575.1. Taxonomy (NCBI): domain Eukaryota; kingdom Viridiplantae; phylum Streptophyta; class Magnoliopsida; order Asparagales; family Amaryllidaceae; genus Agapanthus; species Agapanthus africanus. Next base: position 297,556,030 of record JASDDO010000029.1, read on the forward strand.
TGATCATATCACATACCCACAAACCGTCAGCGGCACTAGCTAAACATAACGTCTCCCAGGTATTGAGCGAACAGAAGAAAAACAAGCGAACCTGTCAAAACTCCCGTCGAGCCAACTGGCAACACTTACCGTACAGCCCGGTCTCTTCGTCAGATATGCTGCATATCGAGTCTAGGGATGGTATCGTCGACCCCAATAACTCAATAAGTCATGCCTGTATATGTCCTATAACGGATCGAGAAACTACTGATAACACTTATTAGTAAATCTCATCAACCCTGGCCAGGGACTTCCTGTTATAACCAATCGAGCATTGCACAACATCAACCCCTAATACCGGGAGATACGAAACCCCTCCTATCGCTCATTGCCTCCATGTGCTTCGAGATTGTACCCAAAATCCACCTGTTTGCATGACTCAGTAGAGCCGTGGTAGGGTGGAAATCAAAGTACAGTGGGAGCACACACAAGACTTTATGACGATCTCGGGTCTACAGACTAACCTGTACCAGTGTCACCTGAGAAATGCTATCCGACGATAGATATAATACCATATAGGAGTTCTCGGCGAGTCCGTTCAGTGTACCCAGACTCCACTGAGCACACGTATACAATCTTTGATGTCAAACACTAATGGATATAGGATCATCCATCGCCCATCATATGGGTCAAGAAACGTATATGCTAGTCTACTCGGGAATATCGATGCCCCGTCTCGATACACCCACGACTAGGAACATTTTAAGGATATGTTTATAAACTACACATGTCCCACTACTATGATCTGCATCATAATCCCAGTAGTCAAGCAAATATCCTAAGGGCTTTATCAACATGTACCAAATGAGTAATATGCATGATCAAGTGAACATGTCAAGATAAAGAACAACCAGATAGCATACTATCATGTCAAGCAAGAAAGTCCTCTGAATATATATATATATATATATATATATATATATATAGACACACAAACACACATACCGATACATCCACTATCAAATAATGGCCTCTAGAGCATACATATATCCAACAATCTCCCTCTTGCACTAAGGCTAATTATTGGCGTATCTCATACCTAACATCTCAAAAAGTCGCTCATGCTGCGGCTGAGGGAGGGCCTTGGTGAGTGGATCCGCGGTGTTATTCTTTGTATCTACTCTCTGAATCTCGATCTCGCGGCGATCAACTATCTCCCGGATCAAATGATATCGCCTCAAGATGTATCTGGACCGCTGATGCAATCTGGGTTCTTTGGCCAACGCTATAGCCCCATTATTATCACAATACAATGGTATTGGATCAATAATGGTTGGAACTACTCCTAGCTCCGAGATGAACTTCCTCATCCAGACGGCTTCCTTGGCAGCATCATTTGCTGCAATATACTCAATTTCCATCATGGAGTCTGCAACGGTATCCTATTTGGAACTCTTCCAACATACCTGTAACATTTTAGAAAATATAAAATATTATTTTTGGAATTTAATATTAAAATAATATATTTCGCGAAAACTACCTGATTTGCGAATTTGGGGTTTTCGTAAAATGGTATAAATATATATCAATATTTGTGAAATAATTAGAGATTAAAATGATTTATTCATTTAAAAATATATTTATCGGATTTGGGATTTTTATAAATTATTATATGCTGTTTGAATAAAAACTGATTAGTGCACTACTAATCGCGATTAAGCCAAATCCGTGTTTCTACAGTTTTCCATGGCCAGTGCACCATGTCATGTTTCATTTTGGTTACATGTTGTGTTCTTGTGTTTTGTTGGGGTATTATATGGTTTGGGTTTAAAAAGAAAAGAAAAAGAGAAAGGGTATTATTGAGAGGGTGAGAATAAGAGAGAGTGAAGATAAGGAAAAGAGTTAGAATAAGATAGAGAGAGAGAGTGGGGGCAGCCACCATTATTCACCCCCATTATTTCCTTCATCTTCTTCCTCAACTCATCTCCCTCCACCTCCATCCCCAAATATCATCTCCAAATCTCGATCAAAACCTTACACCCTCTTCATTAAAAATAATCCCCACCTCCTCCTCAACACATTGGACCAAGAAAAGTTAGATTTTGGAGACTTTAGACAAGCTAGGGTTTTTCTTGAGTTGCCCAAATGAGGTATATCTTCTTCCATTTAGTTAGTTTAAGATTCCTAGTATCCTGGATGTAGTTTAGAGCTAATTAAGTATGGATTTTGATCTTGGATTTTCCCAAGTTGCTGTTGAGGGACAAGTAGAGGTGTAGTGAGTGTTTTAAAACCTTAGGGATTGATTTTAAGACTTGGGTATGAGATTAGAACCCGATTCACGAACTTAGGATTTGTTCCGTGTCGGTTTTGTGACGTTTAGTGTGCCTACAGGGAATCTAGGAGGACCTGGGCTAATTACAAGAAAATCAAACAACTCCAGAGACCTAATTAAGACACTAGGAGACCACCCTACAAGTATGAACCTATTCCAAGCATATTGGGCCGAGGTGGCCGGATTTTGGGGCTATGTGGCCGACCACTTTTAGGGGGATTAGGTCTAGGTTGGTCCAATAGCTCACTTATCTCATATACAAACCCACTGCATTGTTTGTTTAGGCTCTTTTCACCCTACTGAAAATCTGGGAGTGATTTCTTGAGTTGCTGCTTTGGTGTCGGGTTATGTTTTCCGATATTGGATTTCTTGGTTTTAGTATTTGATATTGTATTTGGTTGTTGGGCATTTGTACGTCAACAACAAGAGTTGTTTGGTTGTTTTTTGCATGCGTAGGCTATAGGTGCTAACCTATGAGCGCACTGTGTGCCGTATTGGTTTTCCGGACTTGATTTTAATTGCATTGCGACTATGTACTTATTGTAGGTACCTTCACGTAGATTCCGAGACGACGGAGCATGGCGTCATCGACTTCGGCAAGCAAGGATCAAGGTGAGTAGATCTATATCTACGGGGGAAGTCGGGTGGATGGCGTATAGCACCCCCGTAAATTATAAATGGAAACCGATCTACAGGATACAATCGTAGAAACCTAGATTAGGGACTAGGGTTATGGTTAAAAAGATAGTTAGAGATGATATGAGTGATTGAATATATACATGGGGATATAAGATGAAAGCTTTAGGGATATGAAAAGTGAATGTGAATCACGACTTATAAATATGTAGTTGCACTAGAATAGGTATGAGTTTTAGAATAGCATGACATTTGATGTATAAGGTAATGTATATATAAAATTGACTTGATGTAACATGACTTAATGCGATGAAAAGGATATACGATGTAATATGATGACTTGATTGATATGTCGGTATACGGATGCGAGTCGATTGAGATGATTGATACCTGTGCCGGTCCCCTGATATGAGATTGTTATAGATGCGACCTGAGATATAGGTGTTAGTTGTATGTATGCCCTAGAGGTCAGTATTGTACAGATGATGTATATTATATTGGATGCTTGGACATATATAGAGATGACTTTCTTGCTCGATATGATAGTATGCTATCCGGTTGCTCTTTATCTTAACATGTATACTTGTCTCTTTATACTGTCTTATAGTTACATGTTGGTAAAGCCCTTAGGATGTGTACTTGACTACCTGGACTATGATGCGGATCATACTAGTGGGGACATGGTAGTCCATAAGTACATCCTTCAAGGTCCCTAGTCGTGGGTGTATCGAGACGGGGCATCGATATACCAGTGTAGACTAGCGTATACGCTTCTCGACCCATGAGATGGGCGATGGATGATCCCATATCCATTGATGTTTGACATCAGAGATGGTATACGGGTGCTCAGTGCAGACTGGGTACACTGGACGGACTCGCTGAGAACTCCCAGATGGTATTATACCTCATGTCAGATGGCAGTTCTCAGGTGACACTTGTGCAGGTTAGTCTGTAGACCCGAGATCGTCATAGAGTCTTTTGTGATTCCCACTGTGCTTTGATTTCCACCTTACCACGTCCATGAGGGCGTGCAAAACGGTGGTTTTTGGGTACAGTCCCGAGTCACATGGAGGCAATGAGCGATAGAAGGGGTTTTGTCTCTCCCGGTATTGGGGGTTGATGTTGCGCTGTGCTCGATTGGCCGTAACAGGGAAGTCCCTGGCCAGGGCTGTTTTAGAGATTTACTGGTAAGTGTTACCAGTAGTTTCTCAACCCGTTATGGGCCTCGTATTGGCATGACTTATCGATTATTGGGGTCTGACCTTTACCATCCCTAGGTTCGATATGCAGCATATCTGACGAAGAGACCAGACTGCACGGTAGTGTTGCCGGTTGGCTCGACGGGAGTTGTAGCAGGTTCGCTTGTTTTCTTCTGATCGCTCAATACCCGGGTGGCTGTTACGTTTAGCTGACCGCTTGCGGCTTGGGGGTGCTTGATATGACCATCACCCACTGCCGGCGTATTGACGAGTTTTAGAGTCCCACAAAGGAGTTACCTAGTCCAGGCGAAACGTTGTAGTGCGCGTATGCGATATGCGTATGGACCCGGTTAAAATGCGCGTATAAGATACCGTATATTAATCGGGCGGCTTGCTTTTGGTTGGGTCGTATGTTATATGGCCGGATTGATAAATCAAGTGTTGATTTATCATTTAACCATTAGATTCTCACTAGAAATCATTTCTTGTATTTTTGGATGTATGCATGCATGTATGCATTCCTTCTTGATTCATGCACATATGGATGTGCATGCACACATACATACATACATCATCCTTCATGGTTGTATATACATTGAAAATGATGGCAATATAAGACTCACACCTTGGTTAAATAATATGGATTATTATTTCTATTTGTGTTAAAACAAAATGAAAAAGGAAAATGGTAATTCATGGATTTGTTTCTACACTCTTCTTTGACCTAACCATGCTCACCTACTTTTAACCATGGATTAGCTTTCCCTTTGTGTTTTAACTCAAATTGAATAATATCTTTATCATTTAACCATGGTTTGAGATGAGAAGTGGAAAATATATATACATATATTTTCTATTTTTCCATGAGATATTATCTTTTCTCTTGTTCTAAAAAGGCCATCATCTTCTTCCTCCTTCTTCTTTTGCTCTCTAGATTTCTCTAGTGAGCAAATTACTCACCAAGTTAGGATTTTGAAGTGAGAAAATCCACCACAACATCATTCTACACAAGTCTTGCCCACTTGTTTAGAGTGTTAGCTTCATTTCTTTCTCTTGATCAAGTGAAGTTGCAAGCTTGGACAAAGCGGACTCTGGGTGGATCATCGTGGACCTAGAGGAGTTCAAGTGGACCTTTTTCAAACCTCAAGTAGCCAAGGAGTCTAGCGTAGGGAGCTACAAAGGTTATACTCTCAAAACCCTAGCCTTAGTTACTTGTAATGATGTGTAGTTTTAGAAACCCTAATTTTTCTAGGATTGATTCTTTGTATGCTTACTTAGCACCCTAAAATTTTAATCTTTGGTACATGTGATGCTTCCAAACCCTTCATGAGGTGCTAGGTAAACCTAACAGTAGGTATATAGATATATATAATGTGGTGAATCATGAATGATAGGTCGTACGTGACGTTAGGTCCATACCCTCATTGTCATATAGGTTGATAGGATCCTTAATGGTTTAATACTGCCGTACGGTGATTTACCGTACGTGATGAGTTTTATGATGATTGATCCATACCTTTGACTGGAGGATGCCATACGATGGATTATACCATACGTGATGTTGTGAGGCTGGATGTCGATTGATAGATTCACCGACTCGGTCATGTTAGATACGTATACCTGTCAGCATTCGCATACGATTTGCTTTCATGTCACTCTCATTGCATTTCATATACCTGTGCTAGTACACCTACACCATTATCGATGATGCGTATGTTACACTTACACAGATTGGCTGGCTCACACACTTCATCGTCGATAATTGCTATGTCACTCACACGGTAGAATTGCTACCTCATGCTATTATATTGCTATGCTCACATTATGATGATATGCCCATGCTCTCATTACTGTTCCATGTTGCATGATATACGGATATGCTTACATTCTGTTATATGTCGCATACATCACGCTTTACGATTATACGCATTGAGATATACTATTTTTCATGAGATTTCTGGATTTGAGAACCGTGGTTATTTCAAAAGAAAGTATGTATTGTTTTAAAAACCCGGTTTCTCTTGATATGATATTTCAGTGCGTCCACCATGTGTTTTCTTGGTTCTGAGATTGGTATGTGAAACCCGATTCGAGGAGCGAGAGGCACCGTCTGCGGGTACATGGTGGACCTGGTATGGTTCCCCGGGGCAAGAGGTGATTTTCGTGGTGTAGATGATGATCCTGGCAGAGGGAGTATTACCTACCGGTGATAGTATTTGGACTCGGCGGTTATCCGGAGGATACCGACCGGAGTAGTGAGATGGATAGGAGGGCCGACCAGAGTGTGCGGCGCCTGAAGGCTGATCTGAGGATGCGGCGCCTGAGATATATGAGGATTTACGTGTCGATGTTGGGCACGGGTTTCATGATGTTTCGAGAGTCGATACTGGATACTCAGGTTCCATGATTTTGATGTGTCGCGAGGGACACACGTTGATTTATATCTTCATACTTTCATCCATATGCTTTATAATATTTACATGCATGACGTTGTTGTGTCACCAATTAACACGTGGATGAGATCCACATGCATACAAGCATTGATTATATGGGTGGATGATATCCACATGCATATAGGCTTTGAGTATGGTGTTTGCACCTATACAGATCGGTCACCCTAGATATCATAGTATTACCTTTATGATACAGTTGACTTAGGAGTCGTGTTTATTTGATTTCTACCTGTTGATATTTTCTACTCACGAGTTGGCAACTCACCCCTGTTGTGCCACAGTTCTTGCAGGTTGACCGCATGGATCGGTAGCGGCATCGCTGGCACATAGCTGCATTCGGGTGATTTGCTTTGGTAGGTGGGACATTTGGATCATGCCCACTCTTGTATTTATATTATTCCTGTTGTATCTAGTTAACTCCATCAAATCAGAAACTAGTATTTGTATTAGTAGTAAGACTTAGAAAGACTGTAGTTGCGAGACTTGAGTGATGGGTTATATGTTCGCTTGGTGGGTTTGATGTCTTGCTTTACTTTATCCTTTGGTGTTGATCTTCGCCGTTGGGCGTCGTATACTATATTGTGACTTACGTGGTTGTGAATCCGCCGATTAGTGAAGTGCTAGCTCCCGCTTGGGGATGCCTTTAGTATTATTGTGTATATGTAGTTTTGGATCAAAATATACAAAGGAGGTGCTGCCCAAATTTTTAAAAGACGAAACATGTTTTTCAACTAGTAAATTTCACTTGCAATTTTCATGTCCCGCTACTTATGCATTTTAGAAAATGTTGTTTTCACCATACCTTTATTTTCAAAACTTCACCTCTTTATTTTCTTTTAAAAGGTTTAGATTTCTGGGCTTCGGCTTACTTAATTTATGTTACGCTTTTAGATGTGGCGTGATTTAAGTACCGGTCACGAGCTAATATTTCGGGTCGTGACAATACCGCCCCTCCATTGAGGATAAATACAAACCCTGAGATAGATTTGTTCCCATCCTTATCACTCTGGAAGATCGAATCGGTAAAGGCCTCCATTTGGAGATCCCCGTTACCATACACCAAGAACATTTCTTTAGTCCTTCGCAAGTACTTAAGAATGTTCTTCACAGCTGTCCAGGTATTCTCCCCTGGGTTGGATTGATACCTGCTTACTGCATCCAGTGCATAACCTACATCAGGACGAGTACATAATATCGCATACATTATAGATCCTACGACTGAAGCGTAGGGTATAATGGTCATGCGAGCTCTCTCTTCATCGGTCTTTAGGCAAAAGTCCTTGGAGAGAGTGACTCCATGACAAGCAGGTAAGGAATCCCGCTTGGAGTCTTCCATACTAAACCTCTTTAGAATGGTGTTAATGTACCTGGTTTGGGATAATCCCAACAACCTCTTAGATCTATCCCTATAGATTTTCATACCCAATATGTACGAGGCATCATCCAGGTCCTTCATGGAGAACCATTGTGATAAGAACAGTTTGACCAATTGTAGCATAGGAACATCGTTTCTTATCAAAAGAATGTCATCCACGTATAATAGGAGGAATGTGACAATATTCCCTACAATCTTCTTATAAACACAAGGTTCGTCTGGATTTTTGACGAAATCAAACTCTTTGATTGTATCATCAAAACAAATGTTTCAACTCCGTGATGCCTACTTTAATCCATAAATGGATTTAAGCAACCTACATGCTTTCCCGTTGCTCCCACTATCAACGAAGCCCTCTGGCCGATCCATATAAACGCACTCTTCTAAATCACCATTTAAAAATGCAGTTTTAACGTCCATCTACCAGATTTCATAGTCATAGTGAGCATCAACAACAAGTAGGATCCGAATGGATTTAAGCATGGCTACAGTAGAAAAGGTTTCGTCATAGTCCAGTCCTGGTCTTTGACGAAATCCTTTCGCCATAAGCCTTGCCTTATAGGTCTCCACCTGCCCATCTACACCGATCTTTCTCTTAAAGATTCATTTGCAAACTATGGGTTTTACACCAGAGGGTACAACATCCAAAGTCCACATTTTGTTGGTGTACATAGACTCCATTTCGGATCTCATAGCATCCAGTCACTTCACAGAGTCACCACTCGTGATAGCTTGCTGAAAACTAGTAGGGTCATCATCATCCATGATGCAATCTTTTCTATCACCATCAATGAGGAAACCATGGTATCTCTCCGGTGGGAGAGAAGTCCTACTAGATCTACGGAGTGGCCGAGGTTCATAAGTTTCTGTTGCAACATCAGGTTCAACCAAGTCGTTATTTATAACTTGTGACTCTAGAACTTCTTCTAGTTCTATTGCATTGCCATCAGTATCATTTGAAAAAAAATCTCATTTTCTAAAAATATGGCATACTGAGAAACAAACACTCTTTGTTCCTCCTTGTGGTAGAAAAAATATCCAAATGAATGTTCTGGATATCCCATAAATATACACTTAACCGATCGTGTCTCGAGTTAGTCTGGATTCTGCTTTTTAACAAAAGCCGGACAACCCCAAATCTTAACTCGTTTAAGAGATGGTCTCTTCCCATACTATATCTCATATGGAGTGGTAGACACGGTCTTGGTTGAAACCATGTTCAACAGATACGCTGCAGTCTCCAATGCATGCCCCTAAAAGGAGAGAGGTAACTCAGCATCACTCATCATGGATCGCACCATATCTAATAGGGCATGATTCCGCCGCTCTGACACACCGTTGTGCTGTGGTGTGTAAGGGGGAGTGAGCTGAGAGAGAATATCATTCTCTTTTAGGAAGTCCGAAAACTGCGTACTGAGATACTCTCCACCTTGATCTGATCAGTTTCTTGATACTCAAACCTGTTTGTTTTTCTACTTCAAGTTTATACTCTTTGAATTTCTCGAAAGCTTCAGATTTATGCTTTAATAAAAACACATGACCGAATCTTGAGAAATCATCAGTAAAAGTTATGAAGTAAGAAAAACCGCCTCTCGCGTGTGTAGACATTGGCCCGCATACATCACTATGTATGAGGCCCAAGAGTTCTTTAGCTCTTTCTCCGTGTCCAGTAAACGGAGTTTTGGTCATTTTGCCTTTGATACAAGACTGACAAGTCGCATAAGATTTATATTCAAAATGATTTAAATGTCCATCTTTATTAAGCTTGTTTAGTCTTGTTTCGTTAATATGACCAAGTCTACAATGCCAAAGAAAAGTTTCATTTATATCTGAAAATTTTCTTTTATTTGTGTGTTGTATGTTGAAAACTGTGTGTTGATTTAGGACGTATATCCCGTTATTAAGTGTACCATAACCAATCAACTCTTGATTCAGTTTAATGTTCATAATATTATTCTGCAATACAAAATGATATCCTTCATTGTCTAATAAAGAAACAAATATTATATTACAAAGTATACTAGGTACATAATAACTTGGGTTCAAAACCAATATACAATCTGATGGCAACCCCAGGTGATACTCTCCCACTGATACTGCATGTACATTGGAACCATTTCCAACTTGGAGAGTGTGATCACCGGTCTTCAAAACTCTGCTATTTCTCTGTTGCAGATGTGAGAACCCAAACCGGTATTCAATACACAGGAAGCAGAGTTTATGGAAAAACGGTTTTCAGTCATAAACACACCTGAAGCGGAAGTATCACCATGCTTCTTTTTCCTGAGATCAGCAATATACTCGACACAGTTTCGCTTCCAATGTCCCGACTTCTTGCAGTAGAAACATTCTCCTTTTCCTGACTTCTCAGCCTTGGATTTGTCTCTTTCTTGTGCCTTTTTGATTCCACATCTCGGTTTGGTGGGTTTCCTCTTATTCCTTCCCTTGGTCTTGGCTTTTGGGATGGAGGAGGAAGATTGCCCAACAATCAGAGAGGGGGTCTTTTCCTTGAGCGTGCTCTTCGCACTTCTCAACATTTGAGAAGTGCAGGTAGTGACTTCTCCATATTATGCATGTTGAAGTTTACTATGAATGGAGCAAAGGCAGGGGGAAGAGACTGTAGAACAATATCAATATATTGTTCGTTCTCCATTGTCCATCCAAGGCCCTCAAGCTCTTCAATAAGAGCCATCATATTTAAAACATGTTCACCTACTGTTGTGCCAGGAGCCATCCGTCTCTGAAACAACTTTTGAGATGCTTCGTATCGAATGGTACGAGATTGCTCCCCATACAACTCTTTTGTATGGAGAAAGATGGATTGAGCATCCATCTACTCATGCTGCTTTTGATGTGTATTGTCCATCGATGCAAGCGTGAGGCATTTGGAAGTGGCACGGTCAATATCCCATGTTTTGCGGATCTCCCTATCCGCAACAGAAGATTCAGTTCCTAGGCTGGGAGGGGCCGAGGCAGTGAGGACATATGATATCTTATCATATGTAAGGGCAATGTTTATGTTCCTCGGCCAGTCTTTATAATTAGGTCCAGTCAGTTTATTTTTTTCTAACAGAAGCTTAAGTCCAGTCATGGATATCTGCCATTAGGAGAGAGAAAAGAATACACTCAGCGAAAGCTCTTGCAAATATTAGATTGGTTATTATTATCTTATCTAATCGATGTCTCTCACTGTTTTTATCAAATTTTCCTTCAAACCTTAATAAGAAAATTAGCCAGGATTAATTACATTCTACAATCCTCTCGAAAAACTGGCTTTCGAATGTCACTTTTTCTCTCGCTGAATCCTGCCCAAAACGAAACGCTAACCGTTCAGCCAGGCCAGTGTCGATACTTTGAGGAAGTTTCCCCGTGATTTCGCACGGACCTAATTAAAATAAATCTCGTTTTCCCAGAGGCATAACCCCGTTGATACCTTTCTAGACACCTAATAGGTTAGCGAATTGTAAACTGCAAAACTCTCATGGGAGTAACTTTTAATCACAGTGGGATCGGGATCCAACTATCACATAGAAGGTATGCAATCTCATTGCAAATTTCAACTCTTGAAACACCCGATATGGTTTTTACCCTAGCACTTATGACCTTAACTATGGTCAACATACCATAATCACTAGTCAAGTTCTACCCGTCATTTCGTGATTAATTAGACCCACTCATAAGACCCTTAACTATAATAAACATAATCATAGGAATGTCTTAACTAGTCGCATCATATGCTTTGTAGGAAGACATCACTTAGCTACCGTACACTACGCCTTAACTATAGTCAAAATACGTAGCACGAATACTAAGTACTCTACTTCCTAAAATGACGGAGGGTTGCGGATGGTTTTTAAGAAAACCTTTAAGTCTTTGAACTTGATATCTTTGCAGAATCAAATAGTTTTTAAAAGGAGTGGCTTAAGCTCCGCATTTTGAAACTTGCTTTTTCATAAAAAGGCCGAGTGAGTTTCAAATCTGATTCTACAACATCTTTTAGGTTTCTTTTCTTTACATTAATCTTATTAATGTAGTCCCATCATTTAAGTCCTTAAGCCATCACAGAAAAGAAACGAAAATAAAACGTACGCTTATGCCATCCGCATTCGCCACGGGGTCCCGTCATGCACCGTTAGGTTACTTAACTAATGGCAGAGCAGGGGCAGGACTAGCGCGGATGCAAAACATAAGCAACGTTTATTATATATCATATATGTAGGGTTCCTAGGCACGCTAGTGAGGTCTCACAAGGCATCAACCATGCCAATTTCAAAAATCTAGGTGCCGAGAAACCCGACTACGGACCGTTGGCTAGAAATCTAGGCGAAAAACAATCTAGTTAACAACTTAACTAAGAGAATACGGATATACAACCTTTGTAGATCCGGTGCTCCACCTCCACGGCTCCGCAATGAAGTCTCCTCGCTGTCCAAGACGGAATCCGGGCTCTAGAGTCGGCTTCGTCGGAGAAAAAGCGAGCTAGGTCGTCGATGTCCATGCCGAAGATGATCTACGTCGAGGCATCGGTAAATCAAGCTCCACCTTCACCAAGCCCTAAAAACTTGTGAAGGAAACACACTCTACTACTTGGCAAGAGGTAGAGGATGAAGAAATAGGAAGTGGGTAGACTTTAGAATTGGATTTCTCACTCTTTATCATCAATCACCATTGATGACCTTGCTTTCTTCACTTGAAGAAAAAATGAGGAAGAAGAAGATAATAGTTATGATAAGTTAATTAAAAATGAAATGAATAATCAAACCTTATCATAACAAGACCATGGTTAATTGTAGAGAGTTAACTCAAGTTAGATGAATGGTTAGGGTTTGTATAAGAAGACAAAATGGTTGCTATGGTCAAAGTTCATGAAGCTTCAAAGAATACAAACAAAATAGCAACCATTTTCTCATTTCCTTTTTCCTTTTTCCAAAAAGAAAAAGATTAATAAATGAATAAGGAAATCAAAACCCTAATTATCCACTTAAAACATGGTTTAATTCTTTACATTTAACCAAAATGCATGTATCATCAAACATGATACAATCTAGTGCACAAAATCATATCGCATATGTAATGCGCACATCCGAGTGAGAAAATCCATTATAAAGTGAACCGATACTAGTTAATGCAAAGTAATATATCAAATATATAATTATGCATTAAATCATTAAATCAACACTTGATTTAACGATCCGGTCATATCGCATATAACCGGCTAGTATCATTAGTAACAACTTATCGAATCAACACTTGATCCGATAACCCGGCTATATCACATATAACCGATTAATGTCACATCGCGAGAATCGAATACAGTATCACATACTCGTATTATTCTCGGTCTCGCACATATCTCATATGCGCTCCTATTTTGTTTCGCTTGAGCCAGGAAACCTCTGTGTAGGACTCTAAAGACTCGTCAATACGCCGGCAGCAGGCGATGATCATATCAAACACCCACAAGCCGCAAGCGGTCTGCTAAATGTAACGGCCACCCGGGTATTGAGCGATCTGAAGATCGACGAGCAAGCCCGCTCACACTCCAGTGAATCCAACCAGTAACACTACCGTACAGTCCGGTCTGATCGTCTGATATGTCGCATATCTCGCCTAGGGGTGGTAAACGTCAGACCCCAATAGCTCGATAAGTCGTGTCGATATGAGGTCTATAACAATTCGAGAAACTACTGGTAACACTTACCAGTAAATCTCAGCAACCCTGGCTAGGGATTTCCTGTTATAGACAATCGAACACAGCGCAACATCAACTCCCTATACCGGGAGAGACGAATCCCCTCCTATCGCTCATTGCCTCCATGTGACTCGGGACTGTACCCAAAAACCACCATTTTGCACGCCCTCTTGGACGTGGTAAGATGGAAATCAAAGCACAGTGGGAACCACACAAGACTCTATGACGATCTCGGGTCAACAGACTACTTTGTACCAGTGTCACCAGAGAACTGCCATCTGACGTGTGGTATAATACCATCTGGGAGTTCTCGGCGAGTCCGTCCAGTGTACCCAGTCTCTACTGAGCACCCGTATATCATCTCTGATGTCAAACACCGATGGATATGGGATCATCCATCGCCCATCTGTATGGGTCGAGAAGGTACATGCTAGTCTACTCTGGTATATCGATGCCCCGTCTCGATACACCCTCGACTAGGGACTTTGAAGGATGTACTTATGGACTACCATGTCCCCACTAGTATGATCCGCATCATAGTCCAGGTAGTCAAGTACAGATCCTAAGGGCTTTACCAACATGTAACAGGGAGACAATCAGTGTACACGTTAAGGTAAAGAGCAACCAGATAGCATACTATCATGTCGAGCAAGAAAGTCCTCCCTATATATGTCCCAGCATCCACTACAATATACATCCAATGTATAGTAATGGCCTCTAGGGCATACATATAACTAACAATATATATATAATATATACCATTCGTCTCAACATATAAAGTGATCACATCACAGAATATCAGTAGCAGAAGCATTTATATGAAAATATAGGATATACTAGGAGGTACGTATTTTGTATTTAGCTAATAATAGAAAATATGAATTCCATGGTCGCGATTAATAGACAAGCCCACACCTTTAGACCCCTACGAGAGCGATAAGTGACCCTACCAATTCTAGAGTTAGGAGACTCGGTCTCGACTCTTCGAGATGGCCTTCCACTGGACTCTAGAACCGGGTCACTTGTGCTCTCCACCTTAGGTCTATCCTAATGCGGAAAAGTAAATAATATACATCAATGGTGACATCATCCTCAACCCGGAAGTGTCCCAATAAAAGAATATTACATACAATGAATTTTACATAAATGAAAAGAAAAACTCTCATTTCACATAAAAAAAAAAAACCGGCCATTCAATCACGACGATCCCATACATCATATCACAGCAACACATAACATCATATGTCATCAACGTAAGCAAGTATGTGTATCTCAATTGTCGTTGACGTATAGCAACGAAACCGGTGATACACCACATACTACACTTACGGCAGCAGAAAAAAAATGTCAAACTACAACATTTGGAATCGACACACCCCTTAGATATCATAAAACTGGAATATCTCATATTTCGGATTTCATGCCTATCATTGTAAATCTTACATTTGGGTCTCATCTATGAAAACCCTTTTCAAAAGAAATCGGGTAATTCAACAAGATTCCCGATTCCTACCGAGACCGAAATATTAAATTTACAAGCAACTAATCAATTTTCACAAAACTAATTAGTGTAGATTCCAAATATTGTATCACATTCATAAAAACTAGGCGATGTTAAAATTTTCGATCGATCGATCAACCACCCAAAATTCTCAGAGGACTCAACACTTGAGTTAAATTCAAAAAATTTCAGACAGTGCCACAAGCACATACGGACCAGCACAAGAAAGCACGTCCCAAGCCTCACTAACGGCGCCGCGGAACCGCCGCCAAAAGCACCGTTCAGCCGTGGTTCCACGGTCGTTAGGTCGAATTAGAGGTTCATTTTACTTGGGGGTCCACACAATACCCTGCACAATTCTCTCTGGAAATTTTTCACAAGTTTGAATTTTTAATCAAGCTCCCGCGCATATCCTTATATGCACCCCACATCATTTCGCCTGAGCTAGGAAACCCCTCTGTGGGACTCTAAGACTCGTCAATACGCTAGCAGTAGGTAGTGATCATATCACATACTCATAAACCGTCAGCGGCACTAGCTGTACGTAACGGCTCCCAGGTATTGAGCGAACAGAAGAAAAACAAGCGAACCTGTCAAAACTCCCGTCGAGCCAACTGGCAATACTTACCGTACAGTCCGGTCTCTTCGTCAAATATGCTACATATCGAGTCTAGGGATGGTATCATCGACCCCAATAACTCAATAAGTCATGCCTGTATATGGCCTATAACGGATCGAGAAACTACTGATAACACTTACTAGTAAATCTCATCAGCCCTGGTCAGGGACTTCCTGTTATAGCCGATCGAGCATTGCACAACATCAACCCATAATACCGGGAGAGATGAAACCCCTCCTATCGCTCATTACCTCCATGTGCCTCGGGACTGTACCCAAAAGCCACCTGTTTGTACGACTCAGTAGAGCCGTGGTAAGGTGGAAATCAAAGTACAGTGGGAGCACACACAAGACTCTATGACGATCTCGGGTCTACAGACTAACATGTACCATTGTCACCTGAGAACTGCTATCCGACGATAGATATAATACCATATAGGAGTTCTCAACGAGTCCGTTCAGTGTACCCAGTCTCCACTGAGCACCCATATACAATCTTTGATGTCAAACACCAATGGATATGGGATCATCCATCTCCCATCATATGGGTCAAGAAACGTATACGCTAGTCTACTCTGGAATGTCGATACCCCGTCTTGATACACCCACAACTAAGAAAATTTTAAGGATATGCTTATAAACTACACATGTCCCACTAGTATAATCTGCATCATAATCCCAGTAGTCAAGCAAATATCCTATGGGCTTTATCAACATGTACCAAATGAGTAATATGCATGATCAAGTGAGCATGTCAAGATAAATAACAACCATATAGCATACTATCATGTCGAACAAGAAAGTCCTCTGAATATATATACACACATACCGATACATCCACTATCAAATAATGGCCTCTAGGGCATACATATATCCAACAAGGGCTTTATCAACATATAACAGAGAGATAATACAAGTATACATGTTAAGATAAAGAGTAACCATATAGCATACTTGTTAGTGATATATGCCCTAGAGGCCATTATTGTATCATACCGGTTTGTATATTACTTAATGGAAGCCTGGGATATTCATAGTTGTATTGACAGTCTTGCTTAAAATGGTAGTATGCTACTTGGTTTGTTTCTATCTCAATATGTGCATGTGTTTCTTTTAGCATATCGCTTAAATATATTGGTAGAGCCCTTAGGATCTTTGCTTGATTATCAGCATTGTGATGGCAGTCACACTAATGGGGGCTGGGTAGTCTATAAGCACATCCTATACAGGTCCCTAGTCATAGGATTATCGAGACGGGGCATCGATACTCCAGAGTAGACTGGTGTATACGCTTCTCATCCCAGCAGGGGAGATGGTCTGTCCCACAGCCATTAGTACGTCGTACTGGAGATAGTATGCAGGTGCTCAGTAGGTTATTAATACACTGGACAGGACTTGTCGGAAATTGTTGGTGGGTATTATACCTATCGTCGGGTAGCAGTTCCTAGGTGACATAAGTACAGCTTAGTCCGTCGACTTGACACTGCTACTTCGCCTTGAGTGTGTTCCCACTGTACTTTGATTAGTACCCTACCACGGCTCAAAAGAGTCATGCAAACAGGTAGTAGTTGGGTGCAGTCCTGAAGCACTTGGAGGCAGTGGCGGTTAGATAGGATTCGTCTCTCTCAGTTTTGGGGGTTGATATCACGCTGTGTTTGGAGAGCCATTACACAAAGTCCCTGGCCAGGTCAAGCGGGATTTACTGGTAGGTATTCCAGTAGTTTATTAGGGTGTTTTGGGCTGCACTCCGGCACGATTTATTGTGCTATTAGGGGTCTTACGATTACCTCCCCCTAGGCCTAATATGCGATACTCTTAGACGAACAAACCGGACTGTACGGAGATTGTCACAGACAAGCTCAGTAGGAGTTCGGATGAGTTAGCTCATCGGCCTTCTTATCGACAGATACCTGGGTAGTCGTTACGTGCAGCTAGTACCACTTGCGGCTTGTGGTTAAACCCACTGCCAGCATACTATCGAGTCTTTAGAGTCTCACACAGATGGTTTCCCTGCATCAGGCGAAAGATGTAGAGGTCGTATGGTTTTACGACAGGGCTTCGATCATGTACGTGCACTTATGCGCGTATGATGTTCGGGCGGATAATACTAGTGGGCTTTGGTTTAAGCTGGATCCTAGTATTGTATTGATGGATTTGTTTTGTCTCTTTGTATTCGTATTCTACAGAATGCGGATGCGGGTATGTATATACAGATGAGGGACATTCTCGTAATTTGTCGGGAAAGCTTCTTGATGTGGACACCTATTAGGGTTTGATTTCTTTATTTGGATTAAACTTTATTAGGTGATGAAATGAGGTGGATTTGAACATTGAACTTAGCATGGCTTCTTGGTGACTCATGGATATGACTCACCATAAGATATTTGTGAAACTCATTAGATATTTGTGTGAGAAATATCTCCTCAATTATTAGATAAGCTTCACTAATTCTAAAGTGGCAGCCACACTTCATTCAAGTGTTCACAACTTCACTCTCATTTCCTCAAGTCTTCTTCTCCTCATAACCCTAAAAGTCTCATGAGTTGAGTAACCTAGGGTTCCAAAAGACAAATCAACCCATCTCCTTTCTCTACATCACCTATGTCTTCTAGTTTAGCAAGCTAGTTGCCCTAGTTACCTTGGATTTGAGGTTGGAGCTCGGACTATAGACTCTCGGGTGGATCGTATTTGACTCGAGGAAGCCGACGAGGAAGCTATGATTCGTTACGATCCTCGGAGCCTATAATGACAAGGAGGACAGTGATTAAAATACCCGAAGGACTTGGTTTCATGAGGTATAACTTTCATCCGAGTAGTTAAACTTTACACAGTATTTTGTTAGCTAGGGTTTAGCATCGATCCTGGAGTTTAGGTCCGTGTTGCGAGCTTTGAAAAATCATTTTTTTTAAATTCTGCCTCCCCGCGGACACGCGGGGTGCGCAACATGGATTTACAGTGGTATCAGAGCCTACAAAACAATAACTAACAGTTTAGACGAAGTTTAAAACTACGAAACCGAAATAACTCCGAAACACGAAACAAGAAATCCAAGTTCCTGTCAATTTTTCAGGAGGCTCTAAAAAAATTTTAAACAATTGCAGAGTGCTCTACTTGTTGTAAGATGAACGTAGAACAAAAACGAGGCTATTTCACTGTAGTATGGCTGGCCAAACTCTCAAAAATCCTGGCCTCACCCGTTTTCTTATGGTGAAATTTCTTGAGTTTTGTTATGTGTTCAAGTTGCTTGGATTTAGAGTTTCAGGTGTTGTTTGTTTTTGCCAATTTTTGATATACTGTTAATTCTTTACTTTGGCAATACAGAGTGCTTCAAAGTCACAGTTTTAATGTCGTTTAACAAGTTTCAAGTTGTGATATATGTGTTTGGAAACGTCGACTAATTGCTATACGTCGATTAGTCGGGGTTGCACATATCTATGTTGCTGTCCTTGTGGTTTGTGTATATGAACTCATTGGATCATCATGGATGAATAGCCGAGGGATATGAGATGAGAGTTTTCTTTTCTTTCATTCGATGAAAATTGTAAAGTGATGTAATTTTATTTTGCGGGGCACATTCGGGTTGAGCCTGTAGCCACCATTGTATTATTTTCTTTTACTGTTTTCTTCTCCTAGGATAGACCCAAGGTGGGGTGCACAAACTACCGGGTACTTTGAAGTGCCAAGTGGCCTACCATTGTATTATTTTCTTTTACTGTTTTCTTCTCCTAGGATAGACCCAAGGTGGGGTGCACAAACTACCGGGTACTTTGATGAGGGAGGTTTCTTCACTTCGGGTTTTTGGCGGGTAGTTTGCCGCACCCGTAGGTGTCTGGGGTGGGGTTTGGCTATTCATCACGACCATGGAATCCGTCTTTCGTTACAGGCTTAAACGAAACGCGGAATTCGTAATATATCTAATATGTTCATCTGTGATCTGGAATGCCTATTATTGCGTGAGATGAATGGTTATAATATATATGCTATATATTAAACGTTGCTTATGTTTTGCATCCACGCTAGTCCAACCCCCGCTCTGGCGTTAGTTAAGTAACCTAACGGTGTTAGACGGGGCCCAGTGGCGAATGCTGATGGCATAAGCGTACGTCATATTTTTGTTTCTTTCTGTGATGATAGATGTAAATGATGGGACTGCATTACATTAATGCAAAGCAAATAAACCAAAGTTGAATTGTTGGAACAAATTTTAAAACCACTCGTTTTTTTTTCAAAACAGCAGACTTTTAAATGCGGAGCTTAAACCACTCCTTTTAAAAGCTACAGGTTCCTTAGATTATATCAAGTTCACTATGTTCACGGTTTCGTAAAACCATTCGTAGCCTTCCGTCATTTCATATGAATATTCAGTAGTATTCAAGCTATGTTTGTTGGCCTTCGTCAAGGCATAATGATTGGTAGCTGCTGGGTGTTCATATGTAGCATAGATAGATGCGTTGGTTTGGGATAGTCGTATTACTTTGTTGGCCTTCGTCAAGGGTATATACGGGTGAGTTCAAATTAACCTGGACAATGATGGGTAGAACTTGACATGTAACTTATGATTTGTTGGCCTTCGTCAAGGTCATAAGAGCATGGGGCAAAAATCCACATCGGGAGTTTCTAAGGAAACTGAAACTTGCTAGTGTTGCATACCATTTGGAGTGTGATAATGTTGGTAGGATTCCTTCAGGATTATCATAGAATGATATTTGGATCCCGATCCTACTATGAGTATATGCTACTTCTCGGGAGATTTTTCACTTAACGATCAATGTTATAAACCAAGTAGGTTGCTAGAACAGTGTTAGCAGGGCTACGCCTCTAGGGAAAAGAGGTTATTTAATTAAGAAACATCGCGAAGGCATTGTAAAACCTCTCTCGAAGTACCGACACTAGCCTGGCTGAACGGTTAAGCAAGAATTTTACGGTGAGATTAATCCTGACTAATTCTTCTTTTATGGTTTAAGGAAGGATTAGAGAGACAGTAGGAGCCATCTTGTTTAGATAAATTAAAAACCAATCTAAACTTGCAAGAGCATTATGCTAAAGTGTTTCTTCTCTTTCTCCTAATTGCAATGACCAGTTGACCGCGCCTAGGTTACATTTAGCTAATAAATTGGCTGGGCCAGACTATATTGACTGGCAAAGGTTTGTCCAGATGTCCATTGCCTATGACAAGCTGGACCACCTCATTACTACTCAAGCCCCCTCCGTCCCATTTCAAGTTTCCACCATCACAGATATAACTATCCATAAGATAAGGGAAAAGGACAGTGCGAATGCCAGGTGCCTCGTGTTGGCCTCAGTAGATAGTGAAAACCAGTGGCAGCACGAGAAGATGGACTTAGCTTCCATCTTCCTCCATAACAAAGTTTTATATGGAGAGCAATCTCGTATCGCAAGATATGAAACCTCGAAGGAATTTCTTCAAGCGAGGTTGGCTATCGGGTCATCTGTAGGGGGACAACGTCCTTACAATGACTAGCTATATTGATGAGCTCATGGACCTGGAGACCACGTTGGAGAACCAGTCATATGCTAACTTGATTCTACAGTCCCTACCTTCTACTTACACCGTGAAGGAAACCAGGGAGACACCCGCTCTGCTTATTGGGGAATCTTCCTCTTCTGCATCCAAGGCGAAAGAAAAGGGTGAGAAGAAGAAGACCTACACAAAGCCGATATGCGATGTCAGTAAGGTAGAGGGACAGGGAAGGGCAAAAGTTTCAGGGATGACAGTAGGGAAGGAGGGATGTTCATATTGTCACGGGAAAGGGCATTGACAGAGGGATTGCAGGGCTTTGAAAGCCAGAATCCAAGATCCGAAGCATGTTATGGCTTCGACTTCGGGTGTGTTTGTAATAGAAAACTGTATGTCAATTAACTCTACTTTTTGGGTACTAGATACCGGATCGGATCTCATATCTATAATTCATTACAGGCTTTGAGTGAAAGGTCTACCTTAGCACCAGCAAGGGGTCCAAGAGGCATCAAGCATGCCAAATTCAATTTTTTTAGGGCGCTGGACTAGACTTATCAAGATCATTAGCTAGGTGATTAGGGTTTAAGTTTGATATCTATAAAAACTATAGTAAGTGAAGGATGGCTATACGCTTGTAGATCGAGTCCTTCACTTCACATGCTCCGTGTAGTAGTCCCGCGACTCCACAAGGCTCCACTTGAGGCTATGGACGAGCTTCCTCCGATGACCTTCGTGCCGAAGATGATCCACGCGAAGTCCCTCCAACTCAAGCTACCTCTGCACTAAACTCTTTAGCGTAGGAAACACGCTATACTCGATCGCTAGTCAAGTGTAGGATGGTGAAGTAGGGGATGTTAAAGCTCGCAAGATTGTGTTCAAGCTTCATGATTCACATCACATGTGAGGGTTGAAGCTTGAACTAAGACTTTGAGGAAGAAGAAGAAGAAGCTAGAGAGCAACCATGGGAGCAAAACAAGAAAAATGCTAAGTGTTGAAATGAGCTCAATAATGAATGTCAACTCTTGACCCCCACTTATTCAAGCATGGAATTTTGCAATATAAAATTGCAACCATGCTTGAATAGTGGGTCAAAATAAATAAAAATATATAAATCCCACGCTTGCAACCATGCTCTCATTTTCCACCTCATTTCTATTTTCACAAAATATAAATTCATATGCCATGTGTTCCCCTCCGAACGGCGGCTGAGACGTGAGGACGTCTTGCCTAAGATTCGGGGCAGATGCTATTTGGTTTTATCCGTCTACCTCTCCGAAGATGCCAAGTTGATTTATGGCACCGTTATCGGAGGTTTAGACGGATGCGGCCGATGTAGCAGACTTCATCAGATTCCCCCTCGCTTGAGGAGTTTTTGATTGTGGGGACGCTCTTCCCTGCAGGCGCAAGCCCCTGTAGTTAATTACGCTACTGCATCGTGGTAACAACTTTCTCCTTCTCTAGAATTTCACTTCGTGTCGTGGGTGTTTGTTTTGTTTGTGGTTGCCCGTGGATTGTATACGAAGACTATTTATTTCGTCGCCCGTAGGACGTGGATTAGTCCAAATCCGTACTTTCTTAGATTTGGGTTTTGGGTTTTGGTTTAAGGATACGTTAGCCATATTTGAGGCTAAGATCAACTTAAACGTTTGTTAAGGATACGTTAGTCTAATTTCCAGACTAAGATCTACTTAACGGGATCGTCTAGATCCATTTCCAGTTTAGGGACATGGTGGTCCATTTAATATATGGCCATCGGGACCCGTCACCTCTCTGACGACGTTGAAGGATTACAACGACATGTGTCAGAGGAGTTTGGAGATGTACCCTTGAACCAAAGTTGATTAGGGGTCTTATAGTCCAATTTGGGACTAAAGTCTGTTTGAATGTTTAAGGATACGTTAGCCATATTTGAGACTAAGATCAACTTAAACGGGATCGTTTAGATCCAACAAAAGAGCGTTTGGGGGCTCTATTGTTCCAGTTTAGTGACGTAGTGGTCCATAGGTAGTTTAGGGACATTGCGGTCCATTGGTAGTTTAAGGACATTGCGGTCCATGGGTTTAAGGACCCCACAGTCCATATGGGTGTGTTTAAGGACGCACTAGTCCGTTAGTTTAAGGACGCATAAGTCCGAGGGTTTAAGGACCCCACAGTCCGTATCTTGGTTTAAGGACGCATAAGTCCGTGGGTTTAAAAACCCCACAGCCCATATCTTGGTTTAAGGACGCATAAGTCCGTAGGTTTAAGGACCCCACAGTCCGTGTTTTGGTTTAAGGACGCATAAGTCCATGAGTTTAAGGACCCCACAGTCCGTGTTGATATGTGGTTGTCGGGACCCGTCACCTCTCTGACGTCGTTGAAAGATTACAACGATAGGAGTCAAAGGAGTTCGAAGATATACCCTCGAACCGGATGTAAATTGATTTAAGAGAACAGCTGTGCTCAGTCAATTTAATTTGAGAACTTACGGCCATGATTGGGCTAAGTCCAATTGAAAAATGTTCAACACTTTTATTTGTTTTTGGCCTATTAGGCCTGTGCTAGGGCTTGGCCCTTTTTAAATGATGCACAGCATCTGCTTTGTTTGGGCTCTGCCCTTTTAATGCACAGCATTTTATTCGGCCTGTTAGGCCTTTTTTACTTGGGCTTGGCCCTTCAGTAAATAATGCAATGTATTTAATATTCTGACAGTGCCCCACGTGGCTTGTCAGGTGCTTTGCGCCAATTGAGGAGCGCAAGGCGCAAACTCATGTGGGGGTGACACTTGTCAGGCGCTTTGCGCCAATTGAGGAGCGCAAGGCGCAAACTCATGTGGGGGTGACACGTGTCACGCTCTGGTGAGCGCAAGTCTGTTAGCGCAGTGCGCTGCTGACACGTGGCGCGCTCTGATGACTTGCGCCAATTTAAGAGAGCAGTGCTCTGTTTTAGAAGCGCATAGCACAGTTTGTTCTGGGGCTGACACGTGGCGCTCCCTGGTGGCTTGCGCCAATCCAATGAGCGCAACAGTGCAAACCTTGAAAGTGCAAGGCACTGTTTAATATTTGGATCAAAGAAAACAAGTTTTTCTTGTTTTCCAGAGAGGTTTTACCTCAAATTTCAAGAACCAGTGGTTCATCAAAAGGCAATGCCTTTATAGATCAAATGATCTGTGAAGTAATACTTCGTTTTATCTTTTTGTGACTCGATCTTTTTGATCTTTTTCCTTTTTAATTGAAGATCTTGATCTTGTTCTTAGATCATTGATCTTTCTAGAAGAAAATTCTTCTTTTTTATTCAAAGGGTTTACCTTTTTCTCTGTTTGAGTTCTTCTCAAAATTTTCTTTAAAGGAGTTCTCTCTGTGTTGTTATCTCTTTTTGAGTTGGAGTCTAGGGGCCTTTTTATAGTGCCATTTAGTTTGTTAAATTAGTTAAAGAGATCTTTCTCTGAGTGATTTAGGGATTTTTCCCCACCATTGGATCTTTGATCCAAGAGCTTCTATTTTACAGAAGGCAATCTTCTCGTTTTTAACAAGATTGAGAAAGATCTTTTCAGAATTTTTCTGTTTGGCGCAAGCGCACCTACGCTTGACATGTGTCGCGCAGCGCAGAGCGCAGCGCAACTGCGCTTGACACGTGTCGCACAGCGCAGAGCGCAGCGCAACTGCGCTAGCACATCTGCGCTGCCACGTGGTGCGCAGCGCAGAGCACAGCGCAACTGTGCTAGTGCAACTGCACTGCCACGTGGCAACTGCGCTGCCACGTGGCGCGCAGCACAGAGCGCAGCGCAACTGCGCTAACGCAACTGCGCTGCTACGTGATGCGCAGCGCAGAGCACAAGTCAGCTGAAGCGTTGCTTCATTTAATAGAGCCTTACTCCTGATTGAGTGCGCTGTCTTAGGCGATGTGCTCCCTGCGCTGGCGTGTCTGATTTTGACATGTAGAGCTCTGCGCGCAGTGCAGGGTATCTGAAGCGTTACTTCATTTATTTTAATTTTAATTTTCAAA
This sequence comes from Agapanthus africanus, assembly GCA_030015575.1. Classification (NCBI taxonomy): domain Eukaryota; kingdom Viridiplantae; phylum Streptophyta; class Magnoliopsida; order Asparagales; family Amaryllidaceae; genus Agapanthus; species Agapanthus africanus. The sequence continues at coordinate 297,581,278 of JASDDO010000029.1, forward strand.
ACAGAGCTTTGCTCTGATTGGGGGAAACAGAAGCGTTGCTTCGTTTCCCGCCTTGGAATTTGAACAGAGCTTTGCTCTGATTGGGGTAAACAAATGCCCCCCACCGTTGTGCTTACGTAGCCCCCAAACGTGAGCGCAGCGGTGGCAGAATTCCAACCGTCGCGGTAACTTTTGGAAGTTAAAAGGGCATTTGATGCGTTTAAATAGGACCTTTGGTCCCTTCACAGATGATCATCATCTCTTCATAAGAATTTTTTTCAGAGCCCTGCTCTTGCCTTTAAGAACTCCAAGAGTTAGAATTTCTTAAAACTTTTTAAGTAAAAATTTTAATTTAAATTGAATTAAATTACATCAATTTTAATTAACAGAGCCTTGCTCTCAATAGATCCCTGATCCAAAGAAAACCCATTTAGAGTTTTACTTAGCAGAGCTTTGCTCTATAGGCCTAAAAGGATCTAAAGAGGACTAAAAGGAACCCTATTAGGGTTCTATTAATAGAGCTCTGCTCTCTAAAAGATTTTCCTTGGATTTTCTTAATTAATGGAGCTTTGCTCCTTCCAAATCATATAGAAGAACTCTTAAGAGTTCTTCATGGATCTTGGAAGTTAAAGATGGCATTTTATATTATTGTTATTATTATATCATCTTTTCAAAGCTCTCAATGTTCTTAGGCGATTTCCTTCAAATTCTCCTCATAACTGATTTTGACAGGTGTCACTCCTGTTTGCAGAGCATTGCTCTTGAAGAGTTTAACTTCCTGAGTCCCCTTTCTCTCTTTCTTCTCTTTTTTCTTTTCTATCGCTAATCTTCCATTGATGTTTCCTTCAGGCATTATGGCTGTTCATCTATACAGTCTGCACAAATTCATCACCTACGAGGATATCCGCGTGCAGGGTCGTCATCAAGACCAGGAGTTTACAGATGCCCAGTGTGCGGAGGTCATGGATCGCTTGAACACACGTGCTGGTTGGCTGCTCCCTCGCCGCTCTGCTCTCTTGAAAGTCGTGCTGGGAGCAATCTGGAGAGCACTTCCGGGGTTCCACGAGGCCCTACCGCTCAATGCACTGGATGATGCCGAAAATAAGGTGCATTCAGTGTATCTGTCGGGGTTGATCTCGAAGAAACGGCGGGATAGCCTCATCAACATCCTGCATCAAATTTTCCAGCAGCCTACGATAATCGCTGCTTATCAAAGGCTGGGGGGCCTCGCCGAAGATCTTGACACCTAGGAGCATGAGAGGCTGCGCACGAGGATAATCAGGAGGGCCAGAAGAACTCTGGATGGCCTTACTTTTGAATTCCTCAATCCGTGTCCTGGATCTGAGGTTATTCCATTGTAATAATGCTTCTCGTTTTATTTCTTTTATGATTGTAAGAATTTTTGGCAATATAAATGAAAAATTTTATCCCAGCTTGTCTTATTTCTCGTTCTGAATCTTCTGCCTATGCATGAGTGAGTGTATCCTGAACGCTTGATCAAATGCAAATTGAATGTCCTTTCTGTCGCTTCCCTCTTTCTTTTATTATCAGAATACTGCTTTAGTAAACATAGTTGATAGGTGATAGAGCGAGCATCCTGTATTGGCTTCTTCAAAGGCATCGATGGCTTAGGTCGCAGGTTCAAATCTGCTGCCTAAGACTTTTCAACTCTATGAGCCGTGAGGGTCTCATAGAGACTTTTCTCCCTACGGATCGAGAGGATCTCGTAGGTGGATTTTCTCCTTAGGAATCGTGAGGATTCCTAAGTGTGTTTTCTCTTATAAGTCATAAGGATCTTATAAGAGAATTTTTCCCTCTTACGAGTTGAGAGGACCCGTAAGCGGTTGTTTCCCTCCTTGTCGAGATTTGAGTTTGGAGAGTGAGACCCGTGGATAGTATGCAAGAGACCATTTTGAGCCAACTTACAGGGTCCCAGTGCTTAGGAAGCAAGCTTTTTAATCCTTACTTCCTAAGACTTTATCTTACGAGTCGAGCCGCATCGAGAAGTTCTCGCAAAGACATCAATTTCTTCACAAGTCGAGACGAATCGAGCATTTCTCGCAAGAACATCCTAACGTCACAGTTAAACTCTGCTCTTTACGACAGAAATCTGTTAGGGTCTGTGGTACTTAGAGTTTTGGCCGTCGTACCGTCGCATAAGCTGATGTATTCCTCGATAGGCAATCGTGCTGTTCGAGTTGCCCTGCGGCTGCCGTGTCTCTGATCCCTTCGGGGGCTGGACAAGACGTCTTCAAGCAATCCTCCTTGTTAGTTTGACCGTCGGAAGAGCAAGCGTTAGGAATTTGCCATGCCGCTTTTTACTTGAGGTTAGGCTCATTTTGGAGAGCCCCGATGAGTCATAACCACTCCACGCTGGTGTGGGATGATCTCCGATAGTCTTTCAGGTTTTATGTGAGTTGCCGTCAAGTCCCTGAAGCTAGGAATTTGGCCTTTGCTTCGTTTGCTGGCATCGCGTCTGCTGTATCGAGACGAATGTCGAGTTTGTCTCTAGGTTGCTGGTGAACCGTCGAGGTTTGGAACTAGGGATTTTGCCGTGGCTCCATTTGTTTGATTGTCGCGTCTGAACCCTGCTGGAGGAAGAACACTGGGGTGACAACTCGTCCGCTGTATCGAGACGAACGTCGCGGTTGTCTCTAGGTTGCTGGTGAACAGTTGAGACTTGGAACTAGGGATTTTGCCGTGGCTCCGTTTGTTTGATGATCACGTCTGATCCCTACTGGAGGAAGAACGCTGGGTTGATATCTCGTCTGCTGTATCGAGACGAATGCCGAGATAGAGCTGGGATTTTGCCGTGGCTCCGCTTTATTTGATTGTCACGTCTGATCCCTGCTGGAGGAAGAACGATGAGGTGACAACTCGTCTGCTGTATCGAGACGAACGTCGCGGTTGTCTCTAGGTTGCTGGTGAACCGTCGAGACTTGGAACTAAGGATTTTGCCGTGGCTCCGTTTGTTTGATGATCACGTCTGATCCCTACTGGAGGAAGAATGCTGGGTGACAACTCGTCTGTTGTAATGAGACGAATGTTGAGATGGTCTCTAGGTCGTTTACGAACCGTCGAGATTTGGCTTCGCTTTCTGATGAAGCCTGTCGGGAAGGTATAGTTCCGCCTTAATTTGTGCCCCTGGATTGTATACAGGGATCGATGTGATCTCACCTGTAGGGCATAAATTTCATTTTTATTTTTATTTTATTTCTTTCCGCGATGATCTATCATTTCAGCTTATTATATCGTGAAGGTCGCGATTGCCCCATCATTTCGGCTATTTTTCGCGGTGCCCAATCATTTCGGCTATTTGTTTTATATTTACTCGTTGTTTTTGTTTTTTTTTATTGCGAGTTGCCCCATCATTTCGGCTGTTTATTTTTCGCGGTACCCAATCATTTCGGCTATTTGTTTTATTTTTACTCGCTGCTTTTTATTGCGAGTTGCCCAATCATTTCGGCTGTTTATTTTATATTTACTCGCTGTTTTTGTTTTTTTATTGCGAGTTGCCCCATCATTTCGGCTGTTTATTTTATATTTACTCGCTGTTTTTTTTTATTGCGAGTTGCCCCATCATTTCGGCTATCTTGCATGCATACATTTTTACTTGCTGATTTTGTTGCAAGTTGCCCCATCATTTCATCTATTTCATATGCATTTTTAGCTCGCTGATTTTTTATCACGAGTGTGGAGCTTGGAACTGTAGGGTTCCTAGGCACTCTTGTGAAGGTTCATAAGGCATCAAACATGCCCGGATAAAAATTTAGACGTGCCGAACAACCCAAAGCCGGGATCTTTGCTAGATTATTAGGGTTAAACATGCAAGATGATAACTTTTTATCTAAGTGTGAGGGATTACAACCTTTGTAGTCCACTCCTTCACTTCACAAGCTCCGAGTAGAAATCCCTTTGCCGCGATCCACGATCTCCCGGACTCATGAGAGGCTCCACGACTCGAACGATCCATGCTAGCTTGAAGTATTCCAAATCTCCGATGATCTACCTTGAAGTTGCAAAGACTCAAGCTTTCTCACTCTAAAGAGATGAACACACTAATCTCATGGGCTAGATGAGATGAGGATGAGAGAGTAGTAATTTTGCTTTCATTTTATATCATTTTCTCATATTATTTCATCACATAAAGAAAATCTAGTAAGCTTTCTTCAAGAGAGAAGAAGATGATAATGGAAAAAGAATAATAAGATTAATCCTTTTGTGATGAATAGAAAGAAGACTATATGATTGATTATAAACCATGGTCAAGGATGAGTGGCTAGGATTTAGTAGAGAATAAACTAGAGTTAGGGTTTGGTTGGGTTAAGAATGTGTCATCCAAAAATATCTTAAGAATGACAAAAGAAAAAGCTTCTAGAAGGTGCATGAAGCATCTAACCCTAATCAAACCCTAACCTCAATTAATCATCCTTAAACATGTTTAACAATTAATCATATCATGTCACAATAATATATATCACATATATATTATATATTTGCAACAAAAGAAAATAATACAATTAACATATATCGCATATATATCAATGTATCATCCAGTGATAAAATGAAATAATAAAGCGAGCCAATATTAGATAATGTAATACAATATATCATATATATTATTATACATTAAATCATCGAATCAACACTTGATCCGACGATCCGGCTATATCGAATATTACCGACTAATATATCATGTACCGATTCATCGAATCAACACTTGATCTAATGACCCGGTTCATTTCTAAATATCGCGAGAATATAATACGGTATCTCATATCGCATTATTCTCGGTCCTGCACATATCACATATGTGCCTCTACTCCGTTTCGCCTTAGCCAAGAAACCTCTGTGTAGGACTCTAAAGAATCGTCAATACGCCGGTAGCAGGTGATGATCATATCAAACACCCACAAGCTGCAAGCGGTCAGCTAAACGTAACAGCCACCCAGGTATTGAGCGATCAGAAGATCAACAAGCTAGCCTGTGCGTTCTCCTGTGAATCCAATCAGTAACACTCCCGTACAGTCCGGTCTGTTCGTCTGATATGTCGCATATCAAGTCTAGGGGTGGTATACGTCAGACCCCAGTAACCGATAAGTCGTGTCGATGTGTGGCTCATAACGGGTCAAGAAACTACTAGTAACACTTACCAGTAAATCTCTACATCAGCCCTGGCCAGGGACTTCCAGTTATAGCCAATCGAACACAGCACAACATCAACTCCCTATACCGGGAGAGACGAATCCCCTCCTATCGCTCATTGCCTCCATGTGATTCGGGACTGTACCCAAAAGCCACCGTTTTGCACGCCCTCTTGGACGTGGTAAGGTGGAAATCAAAGCGCGGTGGGAATCACACAAGACTCTATGACGATCTCGGGTCTTCAGACTACCCTGTACCAGTGTCACCGGAGAACTGCCATCTGACGTGTGGTATATCACCATCTGGGAGTTCTCGGCGAGTCCGTCCAGTGTACCCAGTCTCCACTGAGCACCCGTACACCATCTCTGATGTCAAACACCGATGGATATGGGATCATCCATCGCCCATCATATGGGTCAAGATGCGTATACGCTAGTCTACTCTGGTGTATCGATGCCCTGTCTCGATATACCCTCGACTAGGAACAGTTATAGGATGTACTCATCGACTATCGTGGCCCCACTAGTATGATCTCATCATAGTCCCAGTAGTCGAGTACAGATCCTAAGGGCTTTATCAACATGTGAGAGTAAAACAGTAAACCAATACAAGTCAACATGTTAAGATAAAGTGAAACCAAATAGCATACTATCATGACGAGCAAGAAAGTCATCTCTATATATATCCAAGCATCCATTATAATATACATCATATGTACAACAATGGCCTCTAGGGCATATACATAACTAACAGGAACTTGGTGCCAATCTCAGCATCAGCATCGCTACAACTGGAATATTACCAGGAGCGAATCATCATTTGCCATGGAAGGACTCGAAATTTGATACAGTTTTAGGCATCAGTATCGCTACAACTGGGATGTTGCCAGGAGCGAATCATCATTTGCCTTTGTCGATGTCGAACAAAGGTGGCTTAACGGACAGGGTTAGGATCCCGTCGACTAAGGCTTTTGACTTCATGAGCCGTAAGAGTCTCACAAAGGTATTTCTCCCTACAAGTCGTGAGGATCTCGTAGGTGTGTTTTCTTCTTAGGGATCGTGAGGATTCCTAAGTGCATATCCCTCTGTAAGTCGTAAGGATCTTACAAAAGGGTTTTCTCCTTATAAGTCGAGAGGACTTACAAGGGTTGTTCACCATATGGACATATCCCTAGTCACGGGTGTGACTTGGTTAGGGAAATGTTTGTTCGCGCCCGTGGATTTTATACAAGGGTCAGTATTGAGCCACTTGTAGGGTAATAGTGGAAGGTTGTGAGAATTGCTTAAGAACAGATTCAGGTCTCTGTAACTTAAGACTTTCAAATCTTATGAGCCGTGAGGGTCCCATAAGAGAGTTCTCCTTACGAGTCGTGAGGATCCCGCAAGTGTATTTTCTCCTTAGGAATCGTGAGGGTACCTAAGTGTGTTGCTCCCTTATGAGTCGTAAGGATCTCACGCGGGTGATTTCTCCTTACAGGGTCGAGAGGATCCTGTAGGTGTCCTTTAACGAGGTTGCGCCCTTTTGGGTTTTCACAAACACTCACCAGTAGCCCTGCTGTTTTTACTCACGGAGCCCTTTCGGGTTTTCATCCGTGCCCATTTCGCTTATGGACATACCTTTTTTTTTAACGAGATCGCGCCCTTTCGTCTTTTCACGAACACTCGCCGGTAGCCCTGCTGTTTTTACTCACGGAGCCCTTTCGGGTTTTCATCCGTGCCCATTTTGCTTATGAACATACCGTTTTTTATTATTTATTTATTTATTTATTATTATTTTTTATTTTTTTTTATCACGTCAGCCTGAGGATGCCGCGGTAGTAGTTTAAAGATGTTTCGGTCATTGGCAAGTTTTAGGACATTGTGGTCCATCGCTAGTTTAAGGACGTTTCGGTCCGTCATTAGTTTAAGGATGTTTCGGTCCGTCATTAGTTTAAGGACGTTGCGGTCCGCTGTCGCCGTATTCGAGGCGAATCTCTAGTTTACTGACTTTTCGGTCCATGGGGTTTTTTCTATGACTGAGCATGATGCCCCCGGCGTATCCATTTTTCTCGGAGCGTGCGGTTGTGGCGGGCTCACCTTCCAGCTTTCAGACAGCGCGAACTTGCCCTGTTGGTATTGGTCTTCAACCCAGTTTTTGAAGATGTAACAATTCTCGATCAGGTGACCCACTGTTTGGTGATAAGGGCAATAATTAGGATTATTAACATCGCCTGGCCGCAACGGGCGTTTTGGACTCGGCAGACTGATGAGTCTGTCGCGTACTGCCAGCTCGAACAGTCCTCTTATTTTATCTTGCGGAAACGAGTAAGGACGTTTCAACTTTTCCTGGAGGGGTTGCCGCTTGTTGTTTCGGCAAACAACCGGTCTAAGGTTACTCGATTGCTGTTGAGTATTGGCTACGAGGGCTGTTTTTCCCTTCCCTTTATCCTTTTTGCTCGATCCTTTGTTTACGGGGCCGAGATTTTTTTCCAGTAGCGTACGATTGCACGGCTGAACGTTCTCGCAACTCCTCAATTCTTTCATTTTTGAAATGGATTCCTTGAGGAGAGGGTTGAGGGCAGCTTCTTCGTCAGAGTCGCTTCCAAAGGTGATAATTTACGATCCCTTGGAGTCGGCTATGTGACGGTCGTCGGCGGCTCTTTTGCGCTCACCTATCGTATTTTTCTGACATCTACGAGCTTCATGCTTTGTCCTGTTGAAGTGTTGCTTTTGAGCGACATACCCTTGCCACCAACACTTAAAGGAGTCGCAGTCTTCGGTAGGATGTATGATCTTCTGATGATATAAGCAGAAGTTAGGATGCATCTCTACTCCACCGAGAGTATTTTCTTCAGAGGACGGTAGCTTCATTCCCACTGATAGGGCTTTGGCGAACCTTTTCCTCCTCTTGAATTTGTTTTTATCCGCAGCGAATGACTTTTGATTTGACGGAAGTGCCTCAACTCTTTGGTCTAGTAGTCGGTGTTTGGCTCCTTCCAGTATGGCCATCTCACGCTCTTGATTGGCTTCAACTTTCAGACGAATCTCATTCAGGAAGGCATCGATCAACTCGTCTGACGGCCGCGGAATTTCTGGTTCAGGGTTCGTCCTTGGTTTCTCGGCGCAAGGAGCATCTTTATCATCCACCAATGAGTGAGAGATCACATGACAAGTCATTATGCAGTCTTCGGATTCATCTGATGAGTCTTCTCCATCGTTTTCGTCCTCAACAAAAGAACAAGCTGCCCGCATCGTGTCCGTCTTCTTTGGAGAGTGCGGCTGTAGTGGGTTCACCTTCTAGTTTTCAGACAGCGCGAACTTGCCTTGTAAGTACTGATCCTCGATCCATCCCTTAAAGACGAAACAGCCCTCGATCGGGTGACTTACCGTTTGGTGGTAAGGGCAATAATTGGGATTATTGAGATCGCCTGGCTGCAACAGACGTTTTGGACTCGGCAGATTGATGAGTCTGTTGCGCACTGCCAGCTCGAACAGTCTTCTCATTTTATTCTGAGGAAACGAGTAAGGACGTCCCAATCTCTCCTCGAGGGATGGGCGTGGACGCACGTTATTTTGGCGAACGACCAGCTTTGAGTTGATCGGCTGTCGTTGAGCATTGGCGACAACGATCGCTTTCCCTTTTCCTTTCTCATTTCGAGAATCTGGTTTTGGAGGAGAAGGTCCATGGCCCATCTGGTCCATTTGGGCTAACTTGTCGATCAAGGCCTAGAAGGTGGTCGGCCTGAAGAACATCATGAACTGCGAGATGGTCGCTTGCGGATCAAGAGTGCCCACGAACATGCCTACCGCCGGTGCCTCTTCTATGCGTTGTTCGCATTTTGACCATAGGTTCCGCCATCGTGTTGCGTATTGGACCCACGTTTCGCCGGGCCTTATCCTGGCATTTATCAGTGCTGTTATCGGGGTGCGTTCACTAGCACTCGCGAATCTTTGTGTAAATAGTAGCTCCATCTCCGCAAATGTTTTGACAGAGTCATTAGGTAGCTCCGAATACCATTCAAAGGCTGTTTCTGCTAAGCTGCCGACGAATTGGCGAAGCAACAATTTGTCATCGCCTCCAGTATTGCCGCATAAGGCCCTGAATTGAGCGACATGCTGATGCGGATTCCCTGTCCCTTTATATACGTGGAACTTAGGGATCGTATATCCCGGCGGGTAACTGATTTGGTCATACCAGCCCGGGTACAGTCGCCCCATTTTTACGACCTGACCGAATGCTTCAGTCTCCTGATGAACCCGGATCTGCTGAGCTATATATTTGTCCAGGTCAGCCTTGGAGATTGCCTCCTCCTTGGCTTTTGACAGAGCCGGTGGAGGATTTGATGTTTCTCCCCTATCGTCTTCAAGGACGATCGGGGGATCTTCAGCTGGGGGATCTTGTTGGATCATCATTCCCACCATGTCCTGGAACAAGAGGGCCATTCGCTTTATGTTGGCTGCTTGTTCAGCGACCTCTTTATCCTTCTTCTCCAATATCCGGCGAAGGAATTCAGCGTCAGTTTCTTGCTCCTGGCATTCATCCGAGGACGCTTCGGGACTTTCTTTTGGCCCAGTGAGTGCAGCCATCGCGTTCATCATTTCCTGGAGTTTTTGCTGTTGCTCCTGAGCTTTTGTCACTGACCGTGTAAGCGGTCTATAACCTGTAGGTGCACGGCTGTCCTCTTTTCTCGACGCCATGTGTACGGTATGAACTATTATGCCCCCGGACTTAGGGCGTTTAGGTTTACCGCCTTTGGCATTTACCAAGGGCATGGGAATTTTCTCTGGCCTCCTTCTCTTATGGGCCGTTGAAGTTGAGGGGGCCGTCGCTTTGGGCACCCAAGTGGTCGTCGTCTTTCGTTGCTTGACCGGGGGATTTTCTTCTTGCCGACCTTTCGACTTCTTGTGTTGGCGAGAGAAATTAGGATCAATCACAGATTCTCGGACTCGTCTCCATGTCTTGTAGATCCTGGAGGACAGCGATTGAGGAGACTGCTCCGGCTTTTCTGCTTCCACGGCGATCTATACCGGTGGAGGAGATCTTTTGAGCACCGCAGTTGGCGAATTCCTGCGTACCCTGTTCAGCAGCTCAAAGCTGTTCCCAGTTGGAACAGCGACATTAACTTCCACCGTCGGAGCTGGCGGAGTTATCCCAGAGGGGGAGTTGGTCCCGGTCTTCCTTATCTGACGCCAGTGACGTCGTCGAGCGCGACGAGTTGTCGGTATTGGTTCAGAGACAGCTTCTTCTTGCCCTCTGTTCAGGCGAGGGACTGTTGCCGGTGTCAGCCTATTGAAGACTGACGTCCGTTGAGGAGTTGTGTCCAAGTGGTCAAAAGAAGATTTCTGAGCGGGAGTGGGAATAGTCAGCCTTGCAAAGACTGACTCTTTGACAGGAGAAGCCGCCTTGGCGACTTCAGGAGCAGCCGTCTTCTTTGGGATGACCGCCTCAGGTGTTATGGGCTTCTTGATAGGCCCTTTGGTGCTCGAGCTCAGCCTGGTGAAGACTGAAGAATTGGACGACTCGTTGAGAGGGGCCGTGGGAGTAGCAAGTCGATCGAAGACCGACTTTCTTGAAGCTCCCGGTGCGGGCATTGGCATGATGAAGCTTGCTGGCAGGATCATGGTCCCGAAAAACAGGCCAGTGGTGGCCTGGGTCACTTTCTCCACGGGCATAGTAAGGATGGAGGCCGCTTGAGGCCCATATGTTACGCCTCCAGGTGAGGCGGAGCGTCGGTTGCATTGGCACTTTGAGCAATTCGAGCAATTTGAGGCCATCGATGCTTGATTTCTGCGCTAGGCAAAAGACAAAGTCTTAGTAACTTGAAACCCAAAGGCAACCACTAACAAACCGCGATTCGTTCGCGAAGACGACACACGAAGTGTGGAGTGGAAAGAGAAAAAGCTCCCACCGGGCGTGCCAGAATCTGTTCCCCTCCGAACGGCGGCCGAGACGTGAGGACGTCTTGCCTGAGATTCGGGGCAGATGCTATTTGGTTTTATCCGTCCACCTCTCCGAAGATGCCAAGTTGATTTATGGCACCGTGTATCGGAGGTTTAGACGGATGCGGCCGATGTAGCAGACTTCGTCAGATTCCCCCTCGCTTGAGGGTTTTTTGATTGTGGGGACGCTCTTCCCTGCAGGCGCAAGCCCCTACAGTTAATTACGCTACTGCATCGTGGTAACAACTTTCTCCTTCTCCAGAATTTCACTTCGTGTCGTGGGTGTTTGTTTTGTTTGTGGTTGCCCCTAGATTGTATACGGAGACTATTTATTTCGTCGCCCATAGGACGTGGATTAGTCCAAATCCGTACTTTCTTAGATTTGGGTTTTGGGTTTTGGTTTAAGGATACGTTAGCCATATTTGAGGCTAAGATCAACTTAAATGTTTGTTAAGGATACGTTAGTCTAATTTCCAGACTAAGATCTACTTAACGGGATCGTCTAGATCCATTTCCAGTTTAGGGACATGGTGGTCCATTTAATATATGGCCGTCGGGACCCGTCACCTCTCTGACGACGTTGAAGGATTACAACGATATGTGTCAGAGGAGTTCGGAGATGTACCCTTGAACCAAAGTTGATTAGGGGTCTTATAGTCCAATTTGGGACTAAAGTCTGTTTGAATGTTTAAGGATACATTAGCCATATTTGAGGCTAAGATCAACTTAAACGGGATCGTTTAGATCCAACAAAAGAGCGTTTGGGGGCTCTATTGTTCCAGTTTAGGGACGTAGTGGTCCATAGGTAGTTTAGGGACATTGCGGTCTATTGGTAGTTTAAGGACATTGCGGTCCATGGGTTTAAGGACCCCACAGTCCATATGGGTGTGTTTAAGGACGCACTAGTCCATTAGTTTAAGGACACATAAGTCTGAGGGTTTAAGGACCCCACAGTCCGTATCTTGGTTTAAGGACGCATAAGTCCGTGGGTTTAAAGACCCCACAGTCCGTATCTTGGTTTAAGGACGCATAAGTCCATGAGTTTAAGGACCCCACAGTCCGTGTTGATATGTGGTTGTCGGGACCCGTCACCTCTCTGACGTCGTTGAAGGATTACAACGATAGGAGTCAAAGGAGTTCGGAGATGTACCCTCGAACCGGATGTAAATTGATTTAAGAGAGTAGCTGTGCTCAGTCAATTTAATTTGAGGACTTACGGCCATGATTGGGCTAAGTCCAATTGAAAAATGTTCAACACTTTTATTTGTTTTTGGCCTATTAGGCCTGTGTTAGGGCTTGGCCCCTTTTAATTGATGCACAGCATCTGCTTTGTTTGGGCTCTGCCCTTTTAATGCACAGCATTTTATTCGGCCTGTTAGGCCTTTTTTACTTGGGCTTGGCCCTTCAGTAAATAATGCAATGCATTTAATATTCTGACAGTGCCCCACGTGGCTTGTCAGGCGCTTTGCGCCAATTGAGGAGCGCAAGGCTCAAACTTATGTGGGGGTGACACGTGTCACGCTCTGGTGAGCGCAAGTCTGTTAGTGCAGTGCGCTGCTGACACGTGGCGCGCTCTGATGACTTGCGCCAATTTAAGAGAGCAGTGCTATGTTTTAGAAGCGCATAGCGCAGTTTGTTCTGGGGCTGACACGTGGCGCTCCCTGGTGGCTTGCGCCAATCCAAGGAGCGCAACAGTGCAAACCTTGAAAGTGCAAGGCACTGTTTAATATTTGGATCAAAGAAAACAAGTTTTTCTTGTTTTCCAGAGAGGTTTTACCTCAAATTTCAAGAACCAGTGGTTCATCAAAAGGCAATGCCTTTATAGATCAAATGATCTGTGAAGTAATACTTCTTTTTATCTTTTTGTGACTCGATCTTTTTGATCTTTTTCCTTTTTAATTGAAGATCTTGATCTTGTTCTTAGATCATTGATCTTTCTAGAAGAAAATTCTTCTTTTTTATTCAAAGGGTTTACCTTTTTCTCTGTTTGAGTTCTTCTTAAAATTTTCTTTGGAGGGGTTCTCTCTGTGTTGTTATCTCTTTTTGAGTTGGGGTCTAGGGGCCTTTTTATAGTGCCATTTGGTTTGTTAAATTAGTTAAAGAGATCTTTCTCTGAGTGATTTGGGGATTTTTCCCCACCATTGGTTCTTTGATCCAAGAGCTTCTGTTTTACAGAAGGCAATCTTCTCGTTTTTAACAAGATTGAGAAAGATCTTTTCAGAATTTTTCTGCTTGGCGCAAGCGCACCTACGCTTGACACGTGTCGCGCAGCGCAGAGCGCGGCACAACTGCGCTTGACACGTGTCGCACAGCGCACAGCGCAGCGCAACTGCGCTAGCGCATCTGTGCTGCCACGTGGCGCGTAGTGCAGTGCTAGCGCAACTGCGCTGCCACGTGGCGCGCAGCGCAGAGCGCAGTGCAACTGCGCTGCTACGTGGCGCGCAGCGCAGAGCGCAAGTCAGCTGAAGCGTTACTTCATTTAATAGAGCCTTACTCTTGATTGAGTGCGCTGTCTTGGGTGCTGCACTCCCTGCGCTGGCGTGTCTGATTTTGACACGTGGAGCTCTGCGCGCAATGCAGGGGATCTGAAGCGTTGCTTCATTTATTTTAATTTTAATTTTCAAAACAGGGATTTGCTCTGATTGGGTGAAACAGAAGCGTTGCTTCATTTCCCGCCTTGGAATTTGAACAGAGCTTTGCTCTGATTGGGCTAAACACCATGCTTCATTATTATATATATCATATATATTAATATATTTATAATGAAGAATAATTAGTGAGCTAATGATATTAGTTAAGATATAACTATATCACATATAATATATATCACATTATTAATTCAACACTTGATTTAATAACCCGGTTATATCACATATGACCGACTAATATCATTTATCTGAATATCACATTATCAAATCAACACTTGATTCGACAATCTGGTTATATCAAATATAACCGAACCGATAATAGATAACCGCCAGATTACAATATAGTATCACATACACGTATTTAACCAGGCCCACACACATATCACATATGTGTCCTACTTCGTTTCGCTTGAACCAGGGAACTTCTGTATGGGATTCTAAAGACTCGTCAATACGCCAGCAGTAGGTGATGATCACATCAGTCACCTACAAGCTGTCAGCGATACTAGCTAGACGTAACAGCTATCCGGGTTTTGAGCGATATGAAGATTAACAAGCAAGCTTGTCCACAGTCTCCATGAAGCCTATCAGTAACACTACCGTACAGTCCGGTCTCTTCGTCTGATATGTCGCATATCATGTCTAGGGGTGGTAATCGTCAGTCCCCAGTAACGTGATAAGTCATGCAGATGTCTGGCCTATAACGGTTTGAGAAACTACTAATAACTCTTAGCAGTAAATCTCGGCAGCATCCCTGACCAGAGACTTTCAGTTATAGCCAATCGAGTATAGCGCAACATCAAACCCCAATACCGGGAGAGACGAAACCCCTCCTATCTCTCATTGCCTCCATGCGACTTGGGACTGTACCCAAAATCCACCTGTTTGCACGTCTCCTTTGAGCATGGTAGGGAGGAAATCAAAGCACGGTGGGAGCCGCACAATACTCTATGATGATCTCGGGTCTACAGACTAACCTGTACCAGTGTCACCAGAGGGCTGCTATCTGACGATATGTATACTACCACATAGGAGTCCTCGGCGAGTCCGTTCAGTATACCCATTCTCCAATAAGCACCTGTGTACAATCTTTGATGTCACACACCAATGGTTGTGGGATCAACCATCACCCTCTAAAGGACAAGAAACGTACGCACTAGTCTACTCTGGAATATCGATGCCCTAGTCTCGAAATCCCCTCGACTAGAAACTGATTAAAAGATGTACTTTTGGACCACCCTGGCCCCACTAGTATGATCTCATAATAGTCCTGGTAGTAAAGTACATATCCTAAGGGCTTTATCAACATGTAAGAGACAGACGGTATAAATACCAGTCTACATGTTAAGATAAAGGTAACCTGATAGCATACTATCATGTCGAGCAAGAAAGTTCTCTATATATATGTCCAAGCATCCACTATATCATCAATAATGGCCTCTAGGGCATACATATACTAACATTGAGAAATCGTAGAGTTATCAAGGTAGGTGATATGACTCTCAGGGTTGCTAACGAAATGAGCGTGGACGCTGAATCCGTAGGGGAATATCACCTTGGATTGACAAGTGGGCAGATATTGATTATATGTAACTGTTTGTATGTACCTAGTCTAGCTTGTAATATCATATCTGTATCCTTACTTTCTAAGGAAGGATATGATTTTATATTTGTAAGCGATGTGGTCCACATCCACCTAAATCAAGCTTTGATTGGGTCAGGTACATTAAAGAACAAAATATACGTATTAAATCAAGCTCAGGTTTTCAGTGTCCAGAACACACATAAAAGAAAGTCTCCGGAATTAAATCAGGTTTTCTTATGGCATTGTAGACTGGGTCACATCAATGAAACACGGTTGCGAAATTACATAGAGAAGGATATTTGGATCCGTTCGAATATCAGTCTTATGCTACTTGTCAATCTTGTCTCATGGGAAAGATGACAAAGACTCCGTTCACTGGACACGGAGTAAGAGCGAGCGAGCTCTTGGGACTCATACACAGCGATGTGTGTGGTCCAATGTCTATACATGCGCGAAGTGGTTATTCCTACTTCATTACTTTTACGGATAATTTCTCTAGGTATGGACATGTCTTCTTGATGAAGCATAAATCCGAGGCCTTTGAGAAATTCTGGGAATATAAGAATGAAGTGGAAAAACAAACAGGAAAAAGTATCAAGATACTGAGATCTGATCGAGGTGGTGAATACTTGAGTGCCGAGTTCTTAGATTACCTAAAAGAGAATGGAATTCTCTCTCAGCTTACTCCTCCATACACGCCACAACACAACGATGTATCGGAGAGACGGAACCGATGTAAGTCCACGGTAGCGCCCCGGCCGTCTAACAGACGCCAAATGCGGAACAAAAACTTTTACAACTGGCGCTATCGCGTACTATAACCCGGATCTGCCATTAAAGCTAAACTAACAAACTACAAAGTGGGTAGAAATGTTATACCGAACGATCCGAGTCCTTCGATCTTCAACCATCATCCCATGCTTTGTTGCGGCTGCTCTGATCTCCGGAATCTCCAGTCTTCTCGTCCAGGTGGCACCACGTCGACGGATCTTTAAACGGGCTCCCGCCTCTGAACCGAGGAAACTCGGTCATCAAGTTTGCTAAAAGAGACGACCAAGATGATATAGAGAATGAGTAGAACACTTTGTCTCGTTACGTCCAAGGCTATAGACGAATGGTTAATGAAGTTTCCTTTTGAAACTGTGATGGAATGAAATGAGCTATGAAATTTCCATACACCAAAACTATATTCTTTTCTTCCAAATGAACAACAACCATCCTTATCCAAGAGGGGGGAGGCCGGCCACTATATAGAGAGGAGAGAGTGAGTGTAAGAGCAAGAGAGTGACCATAACATTAAAGGAGAAGGAATGAGTCATTATACACCTAGTATGAACACATTTAATGAAAACTATGATTCATAACCCTTAGTCATCATCTAATTAATGCACCATTAATGAACAAATGAGTCACAAGCCACCTCATCATCCTAGTCACCATCTAGAAGCTTCCACACTCATCTCAAGAAAAGATAAATCCGTCTTTAACCAAATGTTAAAGACGGGCGATAGAAAACTGGAAACTGGCAACTTCCAAAAGTGATCCTGAAACGAATTTCAGGATAACCCCGTAATGGTATAAACATACCCGCATTTGTATTACAACCGAATACAAATGCAACTGAGACAAATATATTATATCTACACAGCATAATACTCGGATTCGGCTTAAACCAAAGCCGACCAGTATTATCTGCCCGAAATATGACACGTGCGGAAACGCACGTGCATTTTCCGAACCTTGCCATAAAACCATACGGCCTCTACAACGTTTTGCCCGAACTTGGGAAACTGTCTGTAGGGGACTCTAATAACTCATCAACACACTGGCACTGGGTATAACCTCTAGCATGTCAGAGGTACAAGCTGTACGTAAGGTTTGCCTATGTATTGATTGGAAGGGAAGATGACGAGCGAACTCATCCAGAAACCCTACTGAGCCTAACAGTGACAATATACATACAGTCCGGTCCGTTCGTCTAAAGAGTATCGCATATCGAGTCTAGGGGGTGGATAAAGTCAGACCCCTAATAACGCGATAAATCGTGTCGGCATGAAGCCCATCACCACCTGAGAAACTACTGATCCAAATCAGTAATTCTCCACTACCTCGGACGAGGATTTCTAGTGATGGCCACCCGTGCACTGTATGACATCAACCCCCAATACCGGGAGAGACGAATCCCCGACGATCCGCTCACTGCCTCCATGTGGCTCGGGACTGTACCCAAAAAATACCTGTTTGCACGTCTCCTTTGAGCGTGGTAGGGTAGGAATCAAAGCACAGTGGAAACTTACACGAGACAAATGACGATCTGAGGTCGACAAACTAACCTGTACACATGTCACCAGGGAACTGCTATCTGACGATATGTATAATACCAACTAGCATGTTCCCAGCGAGTCCTGTCCGGTGTACTCATAACCTAATGAGCACCTGTATACATCTTAGATGATCCAACTGACACCAGTGGCCTGTGAGACCGGTCACCACCCCTCGTCGGGGTCTCGACTGTATACACTAGTCTACTCTGGAGTATCGATGCCCTGTCTCGAAACTCCCACGACTAGGGACACTTTAAGTATGTGCTTACAAACCCCAGCTCCCACGTATATGATCGCTATCAAACTGCTGGTAGTCAAGCAAGAATCCTATGGGCTCTATCATCATGCAATAGTGAACTAAAGCATGTATACGATGATAAAGACAAACCAGATAGCATACTATCATCTCGAGCAAGACTGTCATATCGGTATAGGTCCTGCCTCAATCATTGCAATCACGTAACTGCGATCCAATAATTGACTTTGAGGGCACTATATCCAACAATCTCCCACTTGCACTTAAGGCTAATTATTGTGATGTCGCATACTCACAGCCCGTGTGATACCGAACATCCAACTCCTCTACTAATCAGTTTCACAAAGCCTGTTTGTAAAACTATTGTGTTTGAGAAATAGCCTCAGTGAGTGGATCTGCCCTGATGTTTCTTTCTATGTCTCTCTTAATCTCAAGTTCGTGGAGAAAGCCATCTCCCGAATCGAGTAATACCTGTCTTAGAATATGTCTGGATATCTGATGGGATCTAGTTCATAAATGAACTTCAAATCCAAACTTCTTAGACTGTATCGATAACTGAACCTAATCAATATCCAGCACCATGCCTCCCACAGTATCCTCTTGGACCACCTGTCAATAATACTGTCCCTCGTCAGAGGGAAAACTATAACTCTGACAATCACTCTGTCAACCATGTCACCTTTGAAGCTTGGAATGATAACCATCTCCCGAAGGAGGCTGCCGTCATCAAATCCATAGAACATGTACTTATGTTCTAAAACTGCTTCCTTATGTTTCTTCAGGAATGGATTAATATAAACTTATCGCATCTAGTGCAAAAACAATATCTGGTGTGGTACTTGACATCTCACAATTGACTCAATTGCCTAAACAAGTGATCTGTCAATCATGCATATCCCTCTCCCCTTTAGTCTGTAAGACACCTTTAGAGAGAGTGACTCCATCACCTGCAGGTACACCACCATGCCAGGAGTCATCTATTCTAAATACTTTTAGAATACAGTCAAAGTACCCATATTAGGAAACTACCCAAATCTAGATCTAAAACCATAGATCTAGTAACCTGAATGTCAGATATTATATCCAGATCCTGTGTGAAGAAACAACTGTGTGACGACCACAGTACAACCGATCGTAGTATAGGAATTTTACTTCCTTCTCTGTGTATGTCATCCAAATACCAGGACATCACACCTTACTACCTTCTTAACAGATCTATCCCCTATTCTGATGAAGTCAAAGCCATGACTGTCACATCAAAAATAGATGATCTTATCTCCGCTATATTTGCTAAAGTCTATAAATAGACATAAGCATCTTGTCCACTATGCTTCCGCTGCTCCCACTGACCACAACAACCCTCTGGCAGAATAATATATACGTGCACTTCTAAAACTAGTTTAGAACGACGCTATACTTATCCTCCTACCGGGTCTCATAGTCTGGAACAACAGTAACGTTAAGTCTGGGTAAACAAGAACCTCCCTGTCACCGTCCTTGAGGCTACCTTAGTACCTCTTGGGTGTCTGAGGTAACCCACCATATCTGCGGAGTGGCTATTGGAATGTCAAACCTGATTGAATATATAGGTCCTGTTAAATTTTCCATAATCGTTTGCGGTTCTGGAATCACTTCCAGTTCTACCATACTCCCACTACTGTTTTCTGAAAAAATCCATTTTACTAAAACTGTGGCGAGTCAAAAACAATATCACTGTTGATCTTCCAGATGGTAGAAAGTCAACCCTCGTCAAAGCCAGGGTCAACCCACAAACTGCCATTATAGAAACGTGTCTTGAGTTATCCAGTGTCTGGTTTTAAGCATAAGCTGGAAAACTCCCCTTACCTTAACATCGTAAAGATCTGAAGCATTCTATATCCAATATAGAAACTTTAGCACTTATTTAATTGAAACCAGATTCTAATCATGCAGCTGTCTCCAGTGCATATCAACTTAATGGAGAGAGGCTAATCAGCATTACTCAACTTAGGAATTTATCCAATTATGAGTAACCTGAAAGAGAAACAAGTTTCTCAAACCATTACTATCAACTGAATACCAATCACAAGTATCTACATCTTCGATTTCTTTGAAGAATCCCAATACTTGCAACATCTGGTTCTCTACTTTATTCTTATACCCACAACTTCTCAAAACTTAGACATTGTATTTCTATGAAACACTTGTCTAATAACTAGAGAAGTTACAAGTAAACAGAACAGAGTACGAGAACCTATCCCTTTGTCCTGATGGACACTGGACAACATATAATACTCTGTATAAGTCCGCTGAGTTGAATAACTCAAAACCTGTGCGTCGTATGTTGAAAACTGTACCCAGGCGATTTCCTCAAATATCACCAATTACAACGAATTCCGATATAAAGAGGATGATTACCTAATTCCCAATAACTTACTCCCACTCATCATCTGTAAAACCATACAGATATGAGAATCATACTTGGTAAATACATACCCTGGAGTAAGTATCTAATCGGGAAATCAGTTTTCTTTTAACAATGCACAGTGAAACTGAAACATGAAAATGTTTCGTAGGGGTATCCTGGTATTCCAAGTAATACCTCTTACATGATCCAATTCATGACTCTAACCGTATATTTCTTTGCCATCTCTCCAAATCTCTTTATTTGTCTTTAGTAGCTACCTTCTGTACACCATTGTTAGGCTAAGTGGTTTTCTTACTTCCCTACCGTTCGGCACCAGCCTATGGTTTGGAAGAAAACTATCCAGTAAGCATAATAGGTGTACTCTCCTAATCCTAGGAGTACTCACAACTTGAGAGAAGGTGATGATAAAAGACAACTGAATAATATCTTATTCTATTTCTCCCGAACTGGGGAAAAAGCAAAGGTGAAAATAGGAGTGGCGATGAAGTACGTGGTTTGATCGTGAATGGTAACAGTCGCAATTTACTTTGCCCTCTTTCTAATCACTTTATTTTGTCTTTAGTTATTACCTTCTGCACACCCTACTTAGGCTAATTGGTTTTCTTCATTCCCTACCTTTTGGCACCAGCCTATGGTTTGGAATAAGACTATCCAATAGGCGTAATAGGTGTACTCTCCTTAACTAAGGAGCCCTCGCAACCTGAGAGAAGGTGATAATAAAAGACAACTGAATAAACCAATTCTATTTCTCCTGAATCTGGATCCATCCTCGAAGAAGTACCTTCGAGTTCGTATATAACCATACGATGGATCTATCCAATGGAAGTGGATATCCGTAGTAATACAGGGTGTTCTGAGAAATTCAAAGGGTAAAAGAAGGAGCGGTAATGACTTATGCAACTCGGACAATCCAAAAGTCTGTATTTTAAGAAGGTTCGGTCAATTTGGTCACTGAGTCATAGTCTAGGTTCGGTCAAAGGTCGCTGCCAAAGAGGGAGAGAAAAAAGAAACACTCTGCGTGCACTCTAACCTAGATCAGAATGGTTATCACTTTATCTAATCAGGAAACCTCCCACTGTTATCTCAAATTCTCCTCCAAACCTGAAAGAAAAATTAGTCGGGATCACCCAAAGAGTAAACCAACTCA
This sequence comes from Agapanthus africanus, assembly GCA_030015575.1. Taxonomy (NCBI): domain Eukaryota; kingdom Viridiplantae; phylum Streptophyta; class Magnoliopsida; order Asparagales; family Amaryllidaceae; genus Agapanthus; species Agapanthus africanus. The sequence continues at coordinate 297,602,687 of JASDDO010000029.1, forward strand.
TCAGTGAGAATCGGGATCCAACTATCATCGCATGATAACTTGATGGAAGCCACTCAAGTTATCACACTCCAGAAAGTATGCGCATGTAGGGTTACTAGGCACACTAACAAGGCTCTACAAGGCATTGACCATGCCCGTTTAAAATTTTATGTGCCTAACAACCCTAAGCAAGATCGTATACTAGAGTTTAGGCGAATCTAATGGCAAGTAAACAACTTTACTCTAAAGGGAACACGAAATACAACCTTTGTAGATCGGTCCTTCACTTCTTAAGCTCCTTGTTGTAGTCCCTTCGCTGCGATCAATGAACTCCCGGACTCTCGGACGGCTCCATGAGAAAATTGCAACGGGATCGCTTGAAGTCTTCGAGGCCGAAGATGATCTACGTCGAGGGAATACGAACTCAAGCTTCTACTTCACTAACCAAAGAATTAGTGAAGCAAACACCCTAAACTAAAGTGCTAGTCTAGTAGAGGATGGTGAGATAGGAAATGGGTACACTTTAGAATTTCTTTTCTCACTTTGTATCTCTCTCTTTATCAAACCCTAGAAAAGAATTGAAGGAGGAAGAAGATGAGCGCAAAATGAATATGAAACTTAATCAAGAGATAGAATGAGGTAACCATGGTGAGTGAGTATCATATACTAACTCTTGTAGAGACATTACCATGGCTAAGTGTTATGGTTAGGTTAACTAATAATCCATAGTAAAAACAAAGTTAGTGGAATTAGTCAATGCATCCACAAGCTTCCACAAGCTTCCACAAGCTTCTTGCATTTATCTAATCCTCCACTAATTTTGTAATTACTTTAGATATTAAAACCCACCATAATAAATAGCATGGTGTATGTCTTACACACCCAAGTATGATGTATCATCAACCATGATACAAATTTGTACACTTATAAATATATATCACATATATATTAACTTGTGCACAAGTGAGAAAAAACCCTAAGTGAACAAGTGTTAGTTAATGTAAATTAGCATATCTAATATACAATTATACACTAAATTATTAAATCAATACTTGACTTAATAATCCGGTCATATCACATATAACCGACTAACATCCAATGTATCGACTTATCGAATCAACCCTTGATTCGATAACTAGGTTATATCGCATACAACCGATCGATAAAAATATCGCGAGAATAGAATACGGTATCACATACACGTATTATTCTCGGTCCCGCACATATCACATATGCGCACCTATGTCGTTTTGCCTAAGCCAGTATAACCTTTATGTAGGACTCTAAAGACTCGTCAATACGCCGGCAGTAGGTGATGATCATATCAAGCACCCACAAGCCGTCAGCGGTACTAGCTGGACGTAACGGCTACCCGGGTATTGAGCGATCAGAAGATCAGCAAGCAAGCCCGCTCCAACTCCTGTAGAAAGCCTGACAGTGACACTACCGTACAGTCCGGTCTCCTCGTCTGATATGTCGCATATCAAGTCTAGGGGTGGTAAACGTCAGACCCCAATAACCGATAAGTCATGCCGATATGAGGCTCATAACGGGTCGAGAAACTACTGGTAACACTTACCAGTAAATCTCTAAACCAGCCCTGGCCAGGGACTTCCCTGTTATGGCCAATCGAGCATAGCGCAACATCAACCCCCAATACTGGGAGAGACGAAACCCCTCCTATCGCTCATTGCCTCCATGTGACTCGGGACTGTACCCAAAAACCACCGTTTTGCACGCCCTCTTGGACGTGGTAAGGTGGAAATCAAAGCACAGTGGAAATCACACAAGACTCTATGACGATCTCGGGTCTACAGACTAACCTGTGTAGGGTTCCTAGGCACACTAATGAGGTCTCACAAGGCATCAACCATGCCAATTTCAAAAATTACAAGTGCCGAGAAACCCTAATACGGATCGTTAACTAGAATTTTAGGCGAAACAAGCAACTAGTTAACAACTTAACTAAGTGAACGGAAATACAACCTTTGTAGATCCGGTTCTCCATCTCCATAGCTCCATGATGAAGTCTCCTTGCTGTCCAAATCAAATCCCGGGCTCTAGCGTCGGCTTCATCGGAGAAATGGGCGGGCTAGGTCATCGACTACGATGCCGAAGATGATCTACGTCGAGGCATCACAAGATCAAGCTCCCACTTGACCAAGTCATGAAACTTGTGAAGAAAACACCCTATACTACTTGGCAAGAGGTAGAGAATGAATAAATAGGAAGTGGGTTCACTTTAGAATTGGATTTCTCACTCATTTCATCAAATCACCATTGATGGAATCAAGCTTCTTCATCTTGAAGAAGAAGAAGATGATGTTATGATAAGAATAATAAAATAGAAAAGAAAATGAATTCTTATCATATACAAACCATGGTTAAGTGTAGAGAATGAATCATGGTTAAGTGGAATGGTTAGGGTTAAGCATGAGACAAAAGTGGTCAAACTTTCAACACTTCATGAAGCTTCATGAAAGATACAAAGAAAGCCACCATATCAATTTATCCTTTTAATTTCCAAAAAAGAATAAATAAATAAATAAATGAATTAATAAGCAAAACCCTAATCATCAATTTAACCATGGTTTAGTTCTTTACACTTAACCAAATAAGCATGTATCATCAAACATGATACAATCATGTGCACAAAAGTATATCACATATACAACTTGCACAATTCAAGTGAGAAAATCCATTTAAAGTGAACCAATATTAGTTAATGCAAAGTAATATATCAAATATATAATTATGCATCAAATCATTAAATCAACACTTGATTTAACGATCCGGTCATATCGCATGTGACCGACTAATATCCAATGTATCGGCTTATCGAATCAATCCTTGATTCGATATCTAGGTTATATCGCATATAACCATATCGATACATTCATCGCGAGAATAGAATACAGTATCACATACTGGTATTTTTCTCGGTCCCGCACATATCTCATATGCACTCCTATTTCGTTTCGCTTGAGCCAGGAAACCTCTGTGTAGGACTCTAAAGACTCGTCAATACGCCGGCAGCAGATGATGATCATATCAAGCACCCACAAGCCGCAAGCGGTCTGCTAAACGTAACGGCCACCCGGGTATTGAGCGATCAGAAGATCGACGAGCAAGCCCGCTCACACTCCTGTGAATCCAACCAGTAACACTTACCGTACAGTCCGGTCTCCTCGTCTGATATGTCGCATATCTCACCTAGGGGTGGTAAACGTCAGACCCCAATAGCTCGATAAGTCGTGTCGATATGAGGTCTATAACAGTTCGAGAAACTACAGGTAACACTTACCAGTAAATCTCAGCAACCCTGGCTAGGGATTTCCGGTTATAGCCAATCGAACACAGCGCAACATCAACCCCCTATACCGGGAGAGACGAATCCCCTCCTATCGCTCATTGTCTCCATGTGATTCGGGACTGTATCCAAAAACCACCGTTTTGCACGCCCTCTTGGACATGGTAAGGTGGAAATCAAAGCACAGTGGGAACCACACAAGACTCTATGACGATCTCGGGTCAACAGACTACTCAGTACCAGTGTCACCAGAGAACTGCCATCTGACGTAAGGTATAATACCATCTGAGAGTTCTCGACGAGTCCGTCCAGTGTACCCAGTCTCCACTGAGCACCCGTATATCATCTCTGATGTCAAACACCAATGGATATGGGATCATCCATCGCCCATCTGTATGGGTCGAGAAGGTATACGCTAGTCTACTCTGGTATATCGATGTCCCGTCTCGATATACCCACGACTAGGGACTTTGAAGGATGTACTTATGGACTACCATGTCCCCACTAGTATGATCCGCATCATAGTCCATGTAGTCAAGTACACATCCTAAGGGCTTTACCAACATGTAACAGAGAGACAATCAGTGTACACGTTAAAGTAAAGATCAACCAGATAGCATACTATCATGTCGAGCAAGAAAGTCCTCCCTATATATGTCCCAGCATCCACTACAATATACATCCTATGTATAGCAATGGCCTCTAGGGCATACATATAACTAACAATCTCCCACTTGCACTAGGGCCATCTGATAGCAGTGGTTGTAGTATCTCATACTCAACCATCCCATAAAAGTCACTCTCTGGGAAAAGGCCTTTGTGAGTGGATCCGCCGTGTTGTCCTCTGCGTCTACTCTCCTAACCTCGATCCCTTGGAGATCAATCATCTCCATGATCAGGTGATACTGCCTTAGAATATGTCTGGATCACTGATGGGACGGACGTTCCTTGGCATAAGCCACAACTCCATTGTCACACAATGGGAGGAACTAAGTTCATCTCATGAACAAATATACATCCAGACAGCCTCTTTGGTAGCATCTTAAGTAGCCATGTATCGAGCCTTTATCGTCTAGTATGCCACGGTATCTAGCTTGGAACCCTTCCAACATACCGTCCCTTTACTGAGGGTAAAGACAATGCCTGTGACTGACATTCAGTCGTCTTTATCACCCTGGAACCTTTCCAGTGATTCTCCCCAGGATCGATTGATACCATCTCACTACATCTAGTGAGAATCCTAACATCCAATTAGATCTATCTCATAGATCCAAAACCCAGGATTTAGGAGGTATCATTTTTATCCTATATGGAGAATCATTGTGATAAACGGAGATTGACCGAGCGTAGCATAGGAAACTCCTTTCTTATCAAGAGCATGACATCCACGTACTCTACGAGGATCACCACCATACTCCCTACTACCTTTTTGTTTATACAAGGTTCATCTACCATTTTGATGATGTCAAACTCTTTGACTTATCCATCAAAACAGATGTTCCAACTCCGCGATGCCTGCTTTATCACATAAAACATCTTGCACACGTTTCCGCTGCTCCCACTGTCTACGAGGCACTCTGGCTGTGTACTTATAGACGCTCTATTCTAAAACATCATTTAGAAAAGCAGTCATGACACCCAACCGCCAGATATCGTAGTCATGGTATGTAGCCGTGGCAAGTAGGATCTGGATGGACTTAAGCATAGCCACTTGAAAAAGGTTTCATCATAATCCACGCCTGGTCGATGACGAAAAGCTTTAACAAGTCTAGCTTTGAAAGTCTCAACTTTTCCATCTACACCAAGTAATCTTCTCAAGATATACTTGCTCCTGATGGGAATTTAACCCTTCAGATATAGCAACCAAAGTCCATACTTTGTTGGTATACATGGATTCCATCTCAGACCGCTAAGCATCCAGCCATTCTTACAGAGTCCCACTCCTGATGGCCAGCTCGAAACTAGTTCGGTCATCATCTCATGATGCAATCCTCGCTCCCACTGTCATAGAGTAACCGAAGTATCTCTCAGGCGGGTGAGGAACCCTACTAATCGGCGGAGAGGCTGAGGTTCGTTGGTAACTATTGAATCCTTTGGTTCTTTCAAATCATCAGCTGCAGTTTGTATAGCTGGAACCTTTCCAGTTCTACATTACAGACCTTGCTTCGAGCTTGTCAGGATTTTGCTTTTCAGACATAGGCTGGACAACCCCGAATCTTAACTAGCTTAAGAGATAGGCTCTACCCTTTCCATATCACATATGAAGTGGTAGGCAACTGATTTGAATTTGAACCCTATTCAATAGGTATGCAGCTTCTCAAGTGCATAACTCCCAAAAGGAAATGGGTAACTCAGTAGTACTCATCATAGAGCACACATTATCATATAGGGTGTGATTGCTCCGCCCCGATATACCATCGTGCTTTGGTGTATTCGGAGGAGTAATGCTGAGAGAGAATCTCATTTTTCCTTTAGAAAAGTCCAAGAATTCCGTGCTCAATTATTCTCCTCCTTGATCTCATCAAAGGTCATAATACTTATACCCTTATTGGTTCTCTACTTCTTGCTTATATTCTGTGAATATCTCAAAAGGTTCGGACTTGTGTTTCAACAGGAACATAGGTCTGAATCTCGAAAGATCATCAGAGAATGTAATGAAGTATAAAGAACCGGTCTTGGCAAGTGTAGACAGGGGACCTACATACATCAACATGTATCATCCCAAGAGTTCATTAACTCTTTCTCTGTTTCCAATAAACAGAGCTATGGTCATCTTATCTTTGTGACATGCCTGGCAAGTTTCAAACTGATTTAAATATGCATCTAAAATGTAACTTCAGCCAGTCGGATCGCATTGATATGACCTAGTCTACAATGCCGCAAGAAGGATTCGTTCATTTCTGAACTCTTCTTCTTGTGTGTGTTCCGTATACTAAAGAACTGTAGTTTGATTTAGAACATCAATGCTTTTAGATAACGTGCCTGAACCGATCAACTTTTGATATAGGAAATGTTCAAAACATTATCCATCAATACAAAATTTTATCATTTCTTTACTAATAAAGAGATAGATATGATTTTGTATATCAGGTCCGGTATCTAATAGCATTTGTTCAGAATCAATGTATTGGTAATACAGGGTGACAGTGACCAACAGACTTGGCTGCAACACTTGCCCCGTTTTCTGCCTCATGAAACTTATCACCCGTTCTCAGTTTTTTTACCCTTTTGCAGTCCTATGTAACAGATTACATATCTGGGATCCTGATCTGGTATCACATACCCAGGACGTAGAGGATACAGAGAAACAGTTCTTTGTAACGAACACACCCGAAGATGATGCATCAGCATGCACTCTCTTCGTTTGGGCGGCACGGGAATTCTGGTAATCCCCAATTTCCTGCTCTGTCTTATAACGATTATAAGTTGGAGCGGGACCAACGTTCCCCAGCTCAGTATAACAAGCGGGTTCGGTCAATATTCCGTATTATTATCTTGATTAAGGCGTGATATGGTCGCTACCTGGAGAGAGAGAGAAGAAAACACTCAGCGTGCGCTCTTGCAAGAATAGATTGGGTATTATTTTATCTAATCAGGATGGCTCCCACTGTTTTTATCAAATCTTCCTTCAAACCCTAAAAGGAAAGACTAGCCGGGATTAATTACACGCTACAAGTTCGCCAATCTTTCAGCCAGGCCAGTGTCGGTACTTTGAGGGAGGTTCCCCGTGCTTTCGCACGGACCTAATTACGGTAAACCTCGTTTTCCCAGAGGCTTAACCCCGTTGACACCTTTCTAGACACCTACTTGATCGGCTAATTGTAATGTGTAAAACTCTCCCAGGAGTAACAATTACTCGCAGCAAGTATCGGGATCCAACTATCTCATAGAAGGTATGCAATCTCATTGCAAATTTCAATACTTGAAATTCCCGATAATATTTTGCCCCAAACGATCTATGACCTTGACAAGGTCAACAAACCATAGACCGTAAGTCAAGTTCAACCCGTCATTTCTTGATTGAATCAAACCCACCCGCACGACCCTTGACAAGGTCAACAAGGTCGTACGACTACCCTAACCCAATCTGCATCATATGCATAAGCAGATAAATACTGGTTAGCTACCGCACACTGCGCCTTGACAAGGTCAACAGACGCAGCACGAATACTAAACAGGACTTATCTGAAATGACGGAGGGCTACGACAGGTTTTTCTGAAAACCTATTGCGTAATGAACTTGATATCGTTGTAGAATCAAATGATTTTAAAATGGAGTGTTTTTTAGGCTTTTCTAGTTTTGCTAAAGGGGTCACTCCCGGTGAAGGGATCGTCGGCCCTTTCCTCGTCGAATGAGGTGCGGGATATATCATATATATCACTGTGCAAAGTAAAAACTCTTAAAAGCAATCAGAAAACAAACCGAGTGTGTAGCATCTGCCAGTTATTGCTAAAGGAGTCACTCCCGGTGAAGGGATCTCGGTCCTTTCCTCATCGAATAAGGTGAAAGATATATCATATATACCGCTGTGCAAAGCAAGAACTGTAGCTACCTGTTTTATTTTTGAAATTCGATTCTACAACATCTTAGGTTTCTTTTCTTTCATTAATCACATTAATGAAGTCCCATCATTTAAGTACCTAAACATCACAGATAAATACGACGTACACTTATGCCATCCGCATTCGCCTCGATGTCCCCTCGTGCACCGTTAGGTTAGGTAACTAACGGCAGAGCAGGGCAGGGCTAGCGCGGGTGTAAAACATAAGTAACGCCTATATAATATATCATATATACTATATACTGTATCTATCACAGAACATCACATGATCACATCACAGATATCGCAGCAGAAAATATCATATGAAATATTGGATATACTAGGACGTCCGTGTTTTCAATACGAGCCAGTATAAAACACGGATTCCACGGTCGTGATGAATAGCCAATCCCACACCCCTAGACCCCTACGAGAGCGGCAAGCAACCCTACCAATTCTAGGGTTAGGAGACCCGGACTCGACTCCTCGAGTTGGTCTCCCACTGGACCCCAGAACCCGGTTACTTGTGCTCCCCTCCTTGGGTCTATCCTAGTGTGGAAAAGTAAATAATATACAAAGGGTGACATCTTCCGCAACCTGGAAGTTCCCCAATAAAAGAATATTACATACAAGTTTTTACATGAATGAAAATGAAAAACACTCATCTCACATAAAAACCCCCGGCTATTCAAACACGACGATCCAATATAACATATCCAGCAACACATAACATCACATGTCATCAACGTAAGTAAATATGCGCATCCCAATTGTCGTTGACATATAGCAACGAAACCGGCGATATCACATATTACACTTACGGTCACAGAAAAGAAAGTGTAAAACTACAACAGTTGGAATCCGCAACTTGCATAGACATCTCATGCCTAATCAAATGAATACCTTAGACATCGCATGCCTAATAATTATAAACCCCGCATTTTAGTCTCATTATCGAAAACACTTTTCAATATCAAGTCGGGCAATTCAACAGGATTCCCGACATACTGATCGAATGCTCGTCGCAAACTTTAGTAGGCGGCCGCCCCCCGACGCCGTCGACGAAGTGCACCAAGGCGGAACACCGCTACCGCTAGCACCCGAATGGATGCTTTCGGCGACGGGGTTCTCCTACGGTCACTTGGTCGGGGATATGGAGTGAGGCTGTCTATTAAGTTTACCCGGCGAGTATCCGCGTACGCTACGTGATTGCGACGGACTTTTGATCACATCAAAATTCCGTGGAAACCGATCAAGTGAGACTAAACTGCTATGTTTATAACATTCATTCAGTTATCTCACAACTACTTGTGAATTCCAATTATTGTATCCCATTCCAGATAAATAGAAAATGTTAAACTTTCCGATCGAACATTCAAACACCCAAGTTTTCCCGATACAGATCAACTCATGAAATAAGTTCAAAGACATTCACTTCATGCCTCAGTACCAACGGTCCAGCCGTAGAAGGGTCAAGCCAACGCCTCACATGTGGCACGCCGTACTGCCCCAAACCCTAAGGTTCAAAGGGCAGTTCAAGACGGTCACATAATCGAGTTAAGGTTTGTTGTCTTCTAGAGGGTCCATCGCGTTACTTGCACTACTTAGAACGTCTTTAAACCACGGAAAAATCTAACACTTGGAAATTTCCCGACAGGGAAAAAAGTGGGTATTTATATCCGGTCGAACTTTTTAACATATTCTAAATATCCAGAAAACACATAGACAAAGTTTGAAATTACCGATCGAATCATCGAGGCTCTAAAACAACCCAGAAAACTCAACACTTGAGTGCAAATTAAAAATTCCCAGAAAACTCAGCACCTGGAAAAATGAATTACTATGCAAAAACTACAGGCAACTCCCTTCATTTGGCCGCGGAACCGCCGCAGAAGCCATGCTTCTGCCGCGGTTCCGCCGCACTATAAACATATCATGGGTTAATTTTTGCATCGTAATTCTTATAATTCCCTGCTGAATTTTTTAAGCATTTTTAATCTGGAAAAATCCCAGTTTTTGAAAAAAGTCCAGAGAGCAATTTGTTTTAGGGTTTCGATGTTCATTCGGGTTTCAAACGTCGTCTACACTTCGCCTAAGGCTCTAGCTAGGCTCTGATACCACTGTAGGGTTCCTAGGCACACTAATGAGGTCTCACAAAGCATCAACCATGCCAATTTCAAAAATTACAAGTGCCGAGAAACCCTAATACGGATCGTTAACTAGAATTTTAGGCGAAACAAGCAACTAGTTAACAACTTAACTAAGTGAACGGAAATACAACCTTTGTAGATCCGGTTCTCCACATCCATAGCTCCATGATGAAGTCTCCTTGCTGTCCAAATCAAATCCCGGGCTCTAGCGTCGGCTTCATCGGAGAAATGGGCGGGCTAGGTCATCGACTACGATGCCGAAGATGATCTACGTCGAGGCATCACAAGATCAAGCTCCCACTTCACCAAGTCATGAAACTTGTGAAGAAAACACCCTATACTACTTGGCAAGAGGTAGAGGATGAAGAAATAGGAAGTGGGTTCACTTTAGAATTGGATTTCTCACTCATTTCATCAAATCACCATTGATGGAATCAAGCTTCTTCATCTTGAAGAAGAAGAAGAAGATGATGATGATGTTATGATAAGAATAATAAAATAGAAAAGAAAATGAATTCTTATCATATACAAACCATGGTTAAGTGTAGAGAATGAATCATGGTTAAGTGGAATGGTTAGGGTTAAGCATGAGACAAAAGTGGTCAAACTTTCAACACTTCATGAAGCTTCATGAAAGATACAAAGAAAGCCACCATATCAATTTATCCTTTTAATTTCCAAAAAAGAATAAATAAATAAATAAATGAATGAATAAGCAAAACCCTAATCATCAATTTAACCATGGTTTAGTTCTTTACACTTAACCAAATAAGCATGTATCATCAAACATGATACAATCATGTGCACAAAAGTATATCACATATACAACTTGCACAATTCAAGTGAGAAAATCCATTTAAAGTGAACCAATATTAGTTAATGCAAAGTAATATATCAAATATATAATTATGCATTAAATCATTAAATCAACACTTGATTTAACGATCCGGTCATATCGCATGTGACCGACTAATATCCAATGTATCGGCTTATCGAATCAATCCTTGATTCGATATCTAGGTTATATCGCATATAACCATATCGATACATTCATCGCGAGAATAGAATACAGTATCACATACTGGTATTTTTCTCGGTCCCGCACATATCTCATATGCGCTCCTATTTCGTTTCGCTTGAGCCAGGAAACCTCTGTGTAGGACTCTAAAGACTCGTCAATACGCCGGCAGCAGATGATGATCATATCAAGCACCCACAAGCCGCAAGCGGTCTGCTAAACGTAACGGCCACCCGGGTATTAAGCGATCAGAAGATCGACGAGCAAGCCCGCTCACACTCCTGTGAATCCAACCAGTAACACTTACCGTACAGTCCGGTCTCGTCGTCTGATATGTCGCATATCTCACCTAGGGGTGGTAAACGTCAGACCCCAATAGCTCGATAAGTCGTGTCGATATGAGGTCTATAACAGTTCGAGAAACTACAGGTAACACTTACCAGTAAATCTCAGCAACCCTGGCCAGGGATTTCCGGTTATAGCCAATCGAACACAGCGCAACATCAACCCCCTATACCGGGAGAGACGAATCCCCTCCTATCGCTCATTGTCTCCATGTGATTCGGGACTGTACCCAAAAACCACCGTTTTGCACGCCCTCTTGGACATGGTAAGGTGGAAATCAAAGCACAGTGGGAACCACACAAGACTCTATGACGATCTCGGGTCAACAGACTACTCAGTACCAGTGTCACCAGAGAACTGCCATCTGACGTAAGGTATAATACCATCTGGGAGTTCTTGGCGAGTCCGTCCAGTGTACCCAGTCTCCACTGAGCACCCGTATATCATCTCTGATGTCAAACACCAATGGATATGGGATCATCGATCGCCTATCTGTATGGGTCGAGAAGGTATACGCTAGTCTACTCTGGTATATCGATGCCCCCTCTCGATATACCCACGACTAGGGACTTTGAAGGATGTACTTATGGACTACCATGTCCCCACTAGTATGATCCGCATCATAGTCCATGTAGTCAAGTACACATCCTAAGGGCTTTACCAACATGTAACAGAGAGACAATCAGTGTACACGTTAAAGTAAAGATCAACCAGATAGCATACTATCATGTCGAGCAAGAAAGTCCTCCCTATATATGTCCCAGCATCCACTACAATATACATCCTATGTATAGCAATGGCCTCTAGGGCATACATATAACTAACAACCTATACCAGTGTCACCAGAGAACTGCCATCTGACGTAAGGTATAATACCATCTGGGAGTTCTCGGCGAGTCCGTCCAGTGTACCCAGTCTCCACTGAGCACCCGTATATCATCTCTAATGTCAAACACCAATGGATATGGGATCATCCATCGCCCATCTATATGGGTCGAGAAGGTATACGCTAGTCTACTCTGGTATATCGATGCCCCGTCTCGATATACCCACGACTAGGGACCTTGAAGGATGTACTTATGGACTACCATGTCCCCACTAGTATAATCCGCATCATAGTCTAGGTAGTCAAGTACACATCCTAAGGGCTTTACCAACATGTAACAGAGAGACAAACAATAAACATGTTAAGGTAAAGAGTAACCAGATAGCATACTATCATGTCGAGCAGGAAAATCCTCCCTATATATGTCCAAGCATCCACTACAATATACATCACATGTATAGTAATGGCCTCTAGGGCATACATATAACTAACAGCTCATGCCTAGCAAGTTTTCTATATGTTTGAAACTCCCGATGTGATTTTTTCCCCATGCTCTTATGATCGTGACTTTGGCCAACCCATCATAAGTCACATGCCAAGTTCTACCCGTCATAATCCAGGTTAATTGAACCCACCCGTACATACCCTTGACTTTGGCCAACAAGGTAATACGACTGTCCCAAACCAACGCATCTATCTACGCAACAGATGAATACCCAGCAACTACCAAACACTATGCCTTGACTTTGGCCAAACAAACATAGCTTGAATACTACTGACTATCCATAAGACATGACGGAGGGCTACGACTGGTTTTTGGCGAAAAACCTTTAACGTAATGAACTTGATCTCGTTGAAGGAACCTGATAGCTTTTTATAAAAATATAGTGGCGAAAACCTTTTGCTAAAGAGGTCAGTCCCGGTGAAGGGATCTCGGCTCTTTCCTCGTGGAATGAGGTGCAGGATATTCCAACTGAATACCGCGATGCATAGAAACTTGTAATCGACTATAACGAAGTTATTACCCTGACGCAAACTTCTGCCCAAGGGGTCTCTCCCGGTGAAGGGATATCAGCCCTTGCCTCGTCGAATAAGGTGCGGGATATTCCAACTGAATATCACTATGCATAACAAAAGGAAACGTCATTGTAATAACACATTTTAAAATTGTTCCAACAACATCAAATATAGGTTTGTTTTACTTTGCATTGATCAGAATCAATGCAGTCCCATCAATCAATCACACCAGAAAAGAACGAAAATATACGCATTCGCCACTGGGTCCCGTCATCACCCGTTAGGTTACTTAACTAACGACAGAGCGGGGGCTGGACTAGCGCGGGTGTAAAACATATACAACATCTAATAGTATATATACCAATATACAATAATCGCTCCAGGCATGATAATATGCAACATTACAGAAAAGTAATAAGCATCAGAGAACAATACAGATAATCTGGGATCCCTGGGTTTCACAGAGCCGCTACTGAAACCCGACGTTTCCCTGGTCGTGTGGATAGCCTGTGCAATGAAACCTAGACCCCTACGAGTGCGGCAAGTTACCCGCCAAAACCTGAAGCGAGGCAGCCCCCTACAGCAAAGTGAATGGAACACCCGACACTTCACGGAATCCGGTAAATTGAGCACCCCTCCTGGGGCCAACCTATACCACCTACGAGTGCTGCGAATAGTCTGCCAATTCTAGAGTAAGGTCTCTCTTCCTCTCAAAGCCATGAGATACGGACCCGTTGCCCTCCAGAACCCGGCTATCCGTGCACTCCGTCGCGGGGTAATCCTAGTACATAAAAGAAAATATATACAACGGGTACATCGACCTCAGCCCGGTCGTGCCCCAAAAAAATATTATACAAACAGGCAGTGACGGCAGTCCACATGTTGGACGCTGGCCCCGCAATATTAAATGTATAAATCAATCCAAACAGCACTATCATTGCACCCTGCTATCCACCATGACATATCCGCAACATCACAGCACAACACAGAACATCAACGCGAATGTCACGTTCGCAAACCCGTCTAAAAGAACTATAGCAATCAGATGCGGTTTACCGATCAAATGACATTCCCGGTTGGAGATATAATGTAAATACTGCATATTAACAAGTTTAAAATTTCGATCGATAAAATTTCCAGAAGTGGGCCCCACGTACATCTGCTGTACTATAACAAAAACTGGGCCTAAAAGAACTATACCAAAAACCATAATTTCCAAAATAAGAGCTCTCTGGAAAAAGTTGAAGCACTGTTCCCATAAAAGCGCCGTGGTTCCGCGGTCAAACCCTAGGTTTGACCGCGGATCCACGGTGGTCTTGTGGGATCACGTGCCCAAATTTTTCCAGAATGCTTAGAAAACCCTGCACGCTTTTCTGTGATATGCAAAATTATTTTTAGGCCCTTTAAAAAATCGATAGAAACTCAGAACTTGGAATTTGCGGTTTTCGAAAATCCGTCCGATCGATATTTTAAACGTGTTAGCACAAGTTAGTATAGCTTAATGGTGAGGCTCTGATACCACTGTAAGTCCACGGTAGCGCCCCGGCCGTCTAACAGACGCCAAATGCGGAACAAAAACTTTTACAACTGGCGCTATCGCGTACTATAACCCGGATCTGCCATTAAAGCTAAACTAACAAACTACAAAGTGGGTAGAAATGTTATACCGAACGATCCGAGTCCTTTGGTCTTCAACCATCATCCCACGCTTTGTTGCGGCTGCTCTGATCTCCGGAATCTCCAGTCTTCTCGTCCAGGTGGCACCACGTCGACGGATCTTTAAACGGGCTCCCGCCTCTGAACCGAGGCAACTCGGTCGTCAAGTTTGCTAAAAGAGACGACCAAGATGATGTAGAGAATGAGTAGAACACTTTGTCTCGTTACGTCCAAGGCTATGGATGAACGGTTAATGAAGTTGCCTTTTGAAACTGTGATGGAATGAAATGAGCTATGAAATTTCCATACACCAAAACTATATTCTTTTCTTCCAAATGAACAACAACCATCCTTATCCAAGAGGGGGGGAGGCCGGCCACTATATAGAGAGGAGAGAGTGAGTGTAGGAGCAAGAGAGTGACCATAACATTAAAGGAGAAGGAATGAGTCATTATACACCTAGTATGAACACATTTAATGGAAACTATGATTCATAACCCTTAGTCATCATCTAATTAATGCACCATTAATGAACAAATGAGTCACAAGCCACCTCATCATCCTAGTCACCATCTAGAAGCTTCCACACTCATCTCAAAAAAAGATAAATCCGTTTTTAACCAAATGTTAAAGACGGGCGATAGAAAACTGGAAACTAGCAACTTCCAAAAGTGATCCTGAAACGAATTTCAGGATAACCCCGTAATGGTATAAACATACCCGCATTTGTATTACGACCGAATAAAAATGCAACTGAGACAAAGATATTATATCTACACAGCATAATACTCGGATCCGGCTTAAACCAAAGCCGACCAGTATTATCTGCTCGAAATATGACACGTGCGAAAACGCACGTGCATTTTCCGAACCTTGCCATAAAACCATACGGCCTCTACAACGTTTCGCCCGAACTTGGGAAACTGTCTGTGGGGGACTCTAATGACTCATCAACACAATGGCACCGGGTATAACCTCTAGCATGTCAGAGGTACAAGCTGTACGTAACGTTTGCCTATGTATTTATTGGAAGGGAAGCTGACGAGCGAACTCATCCAGAAACTCTACTGAGCCTAACAGTGACAATATACATACAGTCCAATCCGTTCGTCTAAAGAGTATCGCATATCGAGTCTAGGGGGGTGGATAAAGTCAGACCCCTAATAACACGATAAATCGTGTCGGCATGAAGCCCATCACCACCTGAGAAACTACTGATCCATATCAGTAATTCTCCACTACCTCGGCCGAGGATTTCTAGTGATGGCCACCCGTGCACTGTACGACATCAACCCCCAATACCGGGAGAGACGAATCCCCGACGATCCTCTCACTGCCTCCATGTGGCTCGGGACTGTACCCAAAAAATACTTGTTTGCACGTCTCCTTTGAGCGTGGTAGGGTAGGAATCAAAGCACAGTGGGAACTCACACGAGACAAATGACGATCTGAGGTCGACAAACTAATCTGTACACATGTCACCAGGGAACTGCTATCTGACGATATGTATAATACCAACTAGCATGTTCCCAGCGAGTCCTGTCCGGTGTACTCATAACCTAATGAGCACCTATATACATCTTAGGTGATCCAACTGACACCAGTGGCCTGTGAGACCGGCCACCACCCCTCGTCGGGGTCTCGACAGTATACACTAGTCTACTCTGGAGTATCGATGCCCTGTCTCGAAACTCCCACGACTAGGGACACTTTAAGGATGTGCTTACAAACCCCAGCTCCCACATATATGATCGCCATCATACTGCTGGTAGTCAAGCAAGAATCCTATTGGCTCTATCATCATGCAATAGTGAACTAAAGCATGTATACGATGATAAAGACAAACCAGATAGCATACTATCATCTCGAGCAAGACTGTCATATCGGTATAGGTCCTGCCTCAATCATTGCAATCACGTACTTGCGATCCAATAATTGACTTTGAGGGCACTATATCCAACAACCGAACCCTATTTGATATGGTTCGTTCCATGATGAGTAACGCTGAGTTGCCGCGATCCTTCTAGAGTTATGCACTAGAATCAGCTGCATATCTTCTGAATAAGGTTACTACTAAGTCAGTGCCTACCACACCATATCAGATGTGGAGTGGGAAGAAACCCTATCTTAAATACCTTAAGACATGTGGATGTCCAGCTTTTGTAAAAAAGCAGCATGCGGACAAGCTCGAGGCACGCTCAGTACTATGTAAGTTTGTGGGATACCCAAAGAACTCCAGGGGGTATTATTTCTATTGCGCAGAGAAATAAAAGGTCTTTGTTTCTCGTCATGCCCACTTCTTGGAATCTGAATTTTTAGAAAATCAGAAAAGTGGGAGCGAAATAGAACTTGAAGAAATTCCATAACCACAAGCTATTACTGAAAACTTGGTAGAACCAGAGGTTTCAGAAGAACCGGACATCCCCGCGCCACTCCGCAGAACTAGTAGACAGTCTTTGTTGGATATAGTGCCCTCAGAGTCAATTATTGGATCGCAGGCGGGTGATTGCAATGATTGAGGGAGGACCTATGCCGGTAGGACAGTCTTACTCAAAATGATAGTATGCTATCTGGTTTATCTTTATCATCGTGAACTGCTTTAGGTGACCTTACAGGTCACTATTGCGCGTTGATAGAGCCCTTAGGATTCTTACTTGACGGCCAGCAGTATGATGGCGATCATATGCGTGGGAGCTGGGGTCTATAAGCACATCCTTAAAAGGTCCCTAGTCGTGGGAGTTTCGAGACAGGGCATCGATTCTCCAGAGTAGACTAGTGTATACAGTCGAGACCCCGACGAGGGACGATGGCTGGTCTCACAAGCCACTGGTGTCAGTTGGTTCACCTAAGATGTATACAGGTGCTCATTGGGTTATGAGTACACCGGACAGGACTCGCCGGGAACATGCTAGTTGGTCTTATACCTGACGTCAGATAGCAGTTCCCTGGTGACATGTGTACAGATTAGTTCATCGACCTGAGATCGTCATTTGTCTCATGTGAGTTCCTACTGTACTTTGATTACTACCCTACCAAGGCTCAAAGGAGTCGTGCAAATAGTTTTTGTTGGGTACAGTCCCGAGCCACATGGACGCAGTGAGCGGATCTGCAGTGGTTCGTCTCTCCCGGTATTGGGGGTGAGGTCGTGCTGTGTCTAGGAGAGCCATTACATAAAGCCCTCGGCCGAGGTAGGAGATTTACTGGTAGGTATTCCAGTAGTATCTCAGGGTGTTCTGGGCTACACTCTGACACGACTTGTACCGCTTTTGGGGGTCTGACTTTTACCAACCCCCTAGGCCCACCATGCGATACTCATAGACGAACGGACCAGACTGTACGGATATTGTCACTGACAGGCTCAGTAGGGTGTCAAGATGAGTTCGCTCATCGACGTCCCTTTTGGTCAATACCTGGTAGCCCGTTACGTATGGCTAATACCTCTGACGTGCTAGTGGTTAAATCCACAACCAAAGTATTGACGAGTCTTTAGAGTCCCCCACAGACCGTTTTCTCAAGTTTCGGGCGAAACGCTGTAGAGGCCGTATGGAGATATGGCAGGGTTCCATCAGATACGTGCGGTATTGCACGGATCATGATCGGACGGATAATACTAGCAGGCTTTGGTTTAAGCCGGATCCTAGTATTGTACTGTGTAGATTTTGTCTCTTTGCATTTGTATTCAGTGGGAATACAAATGAGGGTATGTATATACAGTCGCGGGGTTTTTCCTGTAATTTATTACGGGATCAGTTTTCTGAAGTTGCCAATTTGCATTCCGTTCCAGCCAGTTTTCCTTTGTTCCTTCACGGCCGGATTTTTCTGATAGAGGGGCTAATTTGCATATTTGCAAATTAGCAGTTGTGGAGGGTTTATTTGTGATATGAGGCATTATGATAACAATAGCATCTTTGCTTTTCTTCTTTCATGATGGCTTGCATTAAATGAGATTAGAGTTGATCTTGATATGGATGTGACCCTTATTCCTCATTATCTTCACATAGGTTATGGTTACCATTTGCTATCCCTACACTCACCTCCCTTGTTACTTTTCCCCTCATATATTTGGCCGGCCACTTCTTGTGAGAAGAGAGGTTCATTTTTCTGGTGGCAAAATGTTCATCTCATATCATTTTAGATTAAATCAAAAATCCTAAGCTCATTTCCATTCTTCACCTCTGTCAAAGTGGCAACTTCAAACCCCAAGAGACAAAGCATTCTACACTCATCCTACAGCATCCTTGGGCACGTCGGCTCGCCAACTTCGTGCCCGAGTTGCCTCGGTCCAGAGGTAGGAGCCCGTAAAAGAACCCGGCGATGTGGTGCCCGTTCCGACGAGGAAATGAAGACCGGAGATTCCGCGAGGAGATCGGAGTGGAGGCGAAGACCGAAGGACACGGATCGCTCGGTATAGCTTCTATCCCTTCTCTAGTTGCTAGTATTAGGTTAATGGTTACGATCCGGTTTTTTAGGATGCGGTAGTGCCGGTTTTAAAGTCAAGAAAAATTTTCGTTTCCGCATTTTGGCCTCGGAAAGACGACCGGGGCGCTACCGTAGTCCTACAGTCTTATCCGCTTGAGAGATACTATGGTTTTCTAATAGACGGGGATCGAGAGGATTGCATCATTGACAATGATGAGCCAACTAGCTTCCAGCAAGCCATTCAGAGCGGCGACTCGGTAAAATGGGTAGATACAATGCGGGCCGAAATGGAGTCCATGTACACCTACAATGTATGGACTTTGGACATTGCTCCAGAATTGGTAAAACCCGTAGACTGCAAATGAATCTTTAGAAAGAAGATTGGTGTAGATGGACAGGTTGAAACCTATAATGCTGGATATATATGCCCTAGAGGCCAGTATTGTATATGTATACATATGGATGCTAAGGATATGTATGTACAGGACAATCTTGCTTAGTTTTATAGTATATTATTTGACCTGTCTTTTTCAGGATATGTGTATTTATTTCTATTGTTGTTATATCTAGCTTGCATATATTGATAAAGACTTGACACGGTAGTATACTATTATGGTTTGTCTTTATCTTAACATGGCATATGTGTTGATAAAGCCCGTAGGATCTTGCTTGACTACCTGCGTTGTGATGGCGATCATACTTGTGGGAGCAGGGTAGTCCATAAGCACATCCTTAAATGGTCCCTAGTCGCGTGAGTATCGAGACTGGGCATTGATACTCCAGAGTGGACTAGTGTATACGTTTCTAGCCTCGTGGGGGATGGTTGGTCCCGCAGCCATTGGTCTGATACACCTAAGATCGTATGCAGGTGCTCACCGGGGGTGAGTACACTGGACGGACTCACCGAGAACTTCCAGATGGTACTATACCTATCATCAGATGGATGTTCTCTGGTGACATGTGTACAGGTTAGTCTTTGGACCTAAGATCGGCATTTATCTCGTGTGAGTTCCCACTGAGCTTTGATTACTACCCTACCACAGCTCTACTGAGTCGTGCAAACAGGTTTTGGTTGGGTTCAGTCCCGATGTCACGCCCCGCTTCCCAAAATACGGAATACGAGGTGTAGACAAGGCCAGCCATGCTCCTACGGTCGAGGAAATTTCCTGCCGTAGTCACACTTCGGCTTCTAGTTTTTCATGGTAAACAGTAAATGATGCGCAGGTAATGAGAAATGCAGTAACTGGAACAAAACAGTAATATAAACTGACCTGATGGGAAACCAACGAATGTAACTCTGAATAGCAAGTCAAGACGTCTGTGATACACGTCTAGTTCCGGTACAGGCTAAATCTTCTCCTCACACTGAGCATGCATACTCAGGTCGTCAGAGCGACACAATAGCAATATAATATAAGAAATCTTATGACAATTCTAACAGTAATAATAGATATATATATATATCAGTAGATCAATGGCAGTATGGATATGAACATGCAGTAATCAATGCAGCGGAACAGTAAAAGCAGTAGAATGATATGTCACGTATGCCAACACAGTATGTAAGGTATATCAATGCCAGTATCTCTATCAGTCTCTAAGTCTCACTGTACAGGTCACTAAACCTATCGTCAGTCCAAGAGTGAGAGTCAACCACTCGCGAGTGTCCTCCACCCAAGGGTAGAACCCAAGGGCAAGGGACCACGGGCCCAACATGTATATCACGGTGATAATCACATACCCTGTAAATCTCCATATATCTCCCTAAATATATAAGCCGGCATGGGACTCCCGAGATTCTATTGAACTCACACTTAAACTACCCCACACCCCGTGGTCTACATCAAACGCTAACCATAACCCTAAATACCAATCGGTCTGTGACAAGTCTGCGCGAGAACTGGAGGCAGGACCTCCATCAAGCACGTCCCGACTAATACCTAAGGTATATAGCAGTGTCTGGTGTCTTATCTGTGACACCCGTGCAAGAGCTTCCATAAGTGTCCCATACCACTTATAGTTACACGTACACGTGTCCCACAGACGTCGACAATGCAATATAATAATAAGGTTCACTGATTGTGTACAAGTACGTATCACTTTCACTTAATCACGGATCCACGAACACTAACGTACTTGCCATAATCATCACTAATATCTAACACTGGGTAATGCACGTTATCACTGAGTTATCGATGCACTGACATATGTAAGATATGATGCGTAAACAGTATATAAAGCATGTTTAGGATATCAAAAATCAACAATCTACCACTTGCATAAATTATCATAAATCAAACGTGTACGGTTTAGCGAAACAATAAACAGGTAATAATTAGTATGTTCAGTTATCTATCCATCGAATTTAGTTTCATGTCAATCGGATTCCAGAGTCATTATTTATAGCCATTTCATTTTAAGCGTTCACGGCTGGAAATCTGGTTTCAGAATCAGAAATCCGTTTCGTAACGCATTTTAATCCCAATTGGGATCAGATTTTAGCGACGCTACAGTTAGATGAAATCTAGGGTTTTCAGTAAGGTTTTCAACGCAATAGACGGATCTTCAATCTCAACTGAACGTCAGGAGTTATACACTGTTTAACATTAATATGTTCGGTTCTGGTTCTGTTGGGGCTGTTATGCGTCCCGATCTTTTAAATTGCAGATTAAATAACAAATGATAACGAAATAGGATGGAACCACTTGTGTTGTCTAGATAACAGATTTCCCTATAATAAACAGTGGAGTTCCGCAACCCACGGGTTTAGGAAACAGGGTGGTGTTTATTATGGAACAGCAAGCAACAATTGGAGTCGCTCTGGACTGCAGTCCAGAGTCGCATTCCGATCCAAATATCGACACCATTTAAGTACAGAAACTATTATAAACTTGCATAGGGTTAAAGTTCGTCGAGTCGGCTTCGATTTGAGCCCTCGAGCGCATCCTTCCAGTATGTATATAATTTATGGCGATTTTAATAGTTTTCAGGTACAAGAAAATTCCAGTTTTACGGTTAAACTTGAGGATAGTTGTTTTAATCTTTAACGGTCATATTTTCTAATGAAATTCACACACTAGAATCATAGGCTTACGGGACAAACTATACAAGTGAGTGCCGTCAATTTAAACGAGAATTTTCATAGGGAACACGCATCGAACAGTTGAGTCGTATAATTTAACAGAAGGTAAAGCATGGAATATATATACGATTATCATTTGTAATTAATAATAAGTAGCATGTAGCAAGTGGGGACTTGCCTGGGAACGTCTCAGAGATGTACGGAAGCCGTGGTATGGGACACAGCAAGGTTGGGCCTCGGCTCGATCTTGGCTCGGCCTCGGAGCTTGGACTAGGTTAGGAGCTCGAGTACGGCAGCGAAGGCTTGGTTACTGGGGTCTTGACGGCGAGGGTGGTGGTCGTTGGTGGGGGGTTGCCTGCTGTGGTGGCCGGTAGAGGGAGTGTTAGAGAAAGAGAGAGAATACTGAGAAGAGAAAGAGGAAGGAGAGAGAGAGAGAGAGAAAACTGAGGGAGAGAGAGAGGTTCATAGAGACAGAGGGGGAAAGGGAGAGAGAGACAGAGGGGTTGAGAAGCAGATATTGAGAGAGAGAGAGAGAGATGAGCAGAGACAGGGAGAAGAGTGGTAGAGAGAGAGAGAGAAGAGTTGCAGAGAGAGAGATAAGCAGAGATTGAGAGAGAGAGTGAGAGACAAAGATTCTCACCTGATGACGACGGTGGGGTTTGGACGACAACGATGGAGACAATGAGTGCAACGGTGGCGAGGTAGTGATGGCACCGGTGATGGGTTTTGAAGAGGAGCTCGGTAGGGTTGGGATGGAGGAAAGTGAGGAGGTGTTGGTGGTGACGGTTCCTAAGGACGGCCACGACTGCAATAAGGGAGGTGGTCGACGGGAAGGGTGTTGGCGTCTATGGGCGTCGGCGAGCTTGGATGCTTGGATGCTGGAAGGAGGCGGCTTGTCAGAGGGCTGAGCTCAGGGTGGTAGAGGTTGCGATGGCAAAGATGTCGGTGTCGGCAGTGGCAAAGATATAGAGGTGGTCGACGGTGAAGTCGGGAGATGGCTACAGTCGTCGAAGTCGTCGTCGGGAAGAATGGTTGCAGAAGAGTTTGGAGGAGGAAAAGAGAACGAGGGAGAGAGCGAGCGAGGAAGAGGGAGTAGTGGGTAGAGAAGAGAGGTGGAGGGCGCGCGTCGTGGTAACGTTCGCGAGCGGGCGCGTGACGAGAGGCGACGTGGGCGCAGGCGGAGGAGGCGGCGTGAGTTACGGATCGCGAGCGACAGGGGCGGGAAAAAGAAAGGATCCGTTGGAAAACAACACTGTAGTTGGCGGGTCGGGTAGGGGAGCGTGGGAGCGGGCTGCTGTGGAGAAGAGTGGGCCGGGCCAGAATAAAAAGAAAGGCTAAATAGAGAAATTAAGGGAGTGGGCCGGGAAGCTTGGGCCGAGAAAATAAATAAATTCCCATTAATTAAGTGTGAGGAGCCGGGCCGGCTGAGTGGGCTGGAAAAATTAAGGAAGAAAGATTTTAATTAGAAGAGGGCCGGGCTGCTAGGAAGACGGGCTGAGGGTGAAGATTTATGGAAATAAATTTTCTTTAAGTAGGGAATGGGCTAGGTTGTTTAGTTGAACTTAATTTAGGCTAAGGGAATTAGGTTTGGGTTTAAAGAGGAGTTCTAAAATAATTAAAATAATAAATAATTCTAAATAAAGTAAAATCTTATAAGCTAACGAGAAATACGAATTTTGATATAAAAAGGGCTGGGTGTTACACCCGAGCCACATGGAGGCAGTGAGCGATTGTCGGGAATTCGTCTCTCCCGGTATAGAGAGCCGATATCACACTGTGATTCGATTGGTTAGGACCATAAGACCTTGGCCAAGGCAGTTGGGATTTACTGATAGGTTGATCAGTAGTTTCCCGGATTGGTCATGAGCCACATCGGCATGACTTATCAGGTTATTAGGGTCTGACGTTCACCACCCCCTAGACCCGGTATCCGATAGTCTTTGACGAAGAGACTGGACTGTATGGATATTGTCACGGATATGCTCAGTAGGAGTTCGGACGAGTTTGTTCGTCGGCCTTCCTTTCGACAGGTACCTGGGTAGCCGTTACGTACAACTAGTGCCGCTGATGTGCTTTTGGTTAAACCCACTGCCAGAGTACTGTCGAGTCTTTAGAGTCCCACACAGAGGGTTTCCCAGCTTCGGGCGAAACGAGTAGAAGTCGTATGGTTTTACGACAGGGTTCGATCATATACGCACACTTGTGCGTGTTTGGTGTTCGGGCAGTTGATACTAGCGGGCTTTGGTTTAAGCCGGATCCTAGTATTTGATTTTGGATTGGTTCAGTCTCATTGTATTCGTGTTCCTCGGAACAAGGATGCGGATATGTATATACAGTTGACAGAGGCAGAGAAAGAGACACCTCATTAGGGTTTTGACCAGTGACTTGATTAAAACCTTAATGAGATGGGGAAATTGATTATTAATCTTTTATTAGAGATAATTGTGTTATGGCTAATTTGGTCTGACCATGTTGACCCTTGTTGACTTAGATATTTTTTTGAGCAAAAGATATTTGTGCTTAGCATTAATTGTGACATGATAATGGTCAAATCAACATCAACCATGACAATTATCTTAATAAAATTTTGATTATTCTTTTTCCCTAATATGAGAGCTTACCCTTCATTTTATTATGAGACATTCTCTCTCATGGTTGCTCTCTCTTCTTCCTCTCTCTCAAGCCCTAGTGTTTCATGAGTTGAAAATCAAGGGCCATTGAGACCAAGCCACCAAAACCACTCTTTACTCATTCTAGATCACTTAGTCTAGCAACCCAAGTGTTCTAGTTACCTCAAGTTAGAGGTTAAGATCAAGGTTGGAACTCTCGGGTGGATCATTGTTGACAAAGGAGGCCGGAGTTCAAGCACGATCCATACATCCATCGAGGAGCTTAAGACGAGGATCAAAGACCCGAAGGACTCATTTTCTTTAGGTATACTTTCTATCATAGTAGATAGAACTCTAACTAGCTAGCTAGGTTTATGGTAAAGATCCGGTTTATGGTTTATTCTAGCGCCAAGTTTTTGATCGCTATAAAAATTTTGTTCCGCATTTGACCACGGGAGTTGGCCGGGGCGTTAATGTAACCCTTCATGGTATCAGAGCCAGGTTATAAAACCTATACTAGCTATTTTCAACGTGTTTAGAATATCGATCAACCGAATTTTTCAAAACCAAAATTCCATTTTTTATAGTTTCTGTCGAATTTTAAAAGTGGTCAAAAAACAATTTTATGGTCTCAGAAAATCGTGCAGGCTTTTTTAAGAACCCTCAAGAAATTTGGGCCCATGATCCCTCTAACACACCGCGGAACCGCCGCGCAAATAACATATTGGCCATGGTTCCACAGCGGTATTGGGGCTTCTGTGCTCAATATTTCTTCTGGTGTTCTTTTGTTTGGAATTATGGTTTCTGGAATGTTTATTTTTGGGCCCAGATTTGTTTCAGTACTGGATTAGAACTTAGGGCCCACTTGGAAAGGGTTGGTCGATCGAAATTTTAAAATACATATTTTGTTATCAGTACTTAGTTTAGCATCTGCGACCGTGAATGTCATTTGATCGGTAAACCCGTCTATCTGCTATATGTTCTTTTAGACGGATTTGCGAACAGGACATTCACGTTGATGTTTCTGTGATTGTGCTGAGATTGTGGTTAGCTTGTCATGGTGGATAGCATGTGGTGCAATGTTAGAAATACAGTTTATATTCAATTGTATATTTGTTATTGCGGGGCGAGCGTTCGACATATGGACTGTCGTTTTTGCCGGGTTGTATATTATTTTGGGGCACGACCGGGTTAAGGTCGATGTCACTGATTGTACATATTATTTTTTTCTGTATTAGGATTACCCCGTGGAGGAGTGCTTGAATAGCCGGGTTCTAGATGGCAACAAGCCTGCATCTCATGGCGTTGAGACGGAGGGGGCTTCATTCTAGAATTGGCGGGCTATTCACCGCACTCGTAGGGGGTACAGGTTTTCATTGCACAGGCTATCTACACAACCGGGAACGTCGGGTTTTATTTGCGGCTCAAATGAAACCCGGGGCTCCAAGATTATCCACCATTCTGTATTGTTGGCTGTGATTCCGTGATGTTGCTAATTATCATGCCTGGGACGAATGTTATATGTACTTATATATACTAGTAGATGTTGTATATGTTTTGCTCCCGCACTAGTCCATCCCCAGCTCTGTCGTTAGTTAAGTAACCTAACAGGTGATGACGAGGCCCAGTGGCGAATGCGGATGGTATATACTTACATTGTATTTTTGTTCTTTTCTGGTGTGATAGGATTAATTTGATGGGACCGCATTAATTTTGATTAATGCAAGAAAATAAACCTAAAAGATGTTGTTGGAACCACGTTTTAAAAACGGACATTACAGACGTTCTCTTTTGCTTTGCATAATGGTATTCGGTTAGGAATATCCAGCACCTCATTCGACGAGGCAAGGGCCGAGATCTCTTCATTGGGAGTGACCCCTTGAGTAAAAGTTTGTGTCAACGTAATAACTTCACTATAGTCGATTATTTTTTACTTTGCATCGTGGTATTCAGTTTGGAATATCCTGCACCTCATTTTAAGAGGAAAGAGCCAAGATCCCTTCACAGGGAGTGACCTCTTTAGCAAAAGTTTTCGCCACTATATATTTGCAAAACCACTCAGGTTCCTTCAACGATATCAAGTTCATTACGTTAACGGGTTTTTCGCCAAGAACCCAGCCGTAGCCCTCCGTCATTTCAGAAAATCACTACTTAGTATTCGTGCTGCGTTTGTTGATTATTCATCAAGGCACAGCCAACGGTAGCTGAGTAATGATTCTTTGTTGCACTGATAGATACGATTGGTTAGGACGGTCGCATGATTTTGTTGATTATTCGTCAAGGATCATGCGGGTGGGTATAATGCAATCCAGGATAACGACGGGTTGAACTTGACTAGGACCTTTTGATTTGTTGATTATTCGTCAAGGTCACTTGGGTCCTAGGGGTAAAAACCACATCGGGAGTTTCAAATATACAGGAAACTTGCAGATTTAACATATCTTCTGGAGTGTAGTGACTAGAGTGGATTCCATCTAGGTCATAACACAATGATAGTTGGATCCCGATCCCACTAATGAGTTGGATTACTCTCGGGAGATTATTTCACTTAACAATCAATGCTATAAACCAAGTAGGTGTCTAGAACGGTGTTAGCGAGGCTACGCCTCCAGGGAAAAAAGGTTATATAATTAAGGAACTTCACGAAAGCGTTGGAAAACCTCCCTCAAAATACCAACACCAGCCTGGCTGAAAGCTAAGCAAGTATTGTGACGTGTGATTAAATCCTGACTAGTTCTTCTTTTAGGGTTTGAAGAAAAATTTGAGGAAACAGTGGGAGCCATCCTGGTTAGATAAATTAATAACCAATCTAATCTTGCAAGAGCACACGCTGGGTGTTTCTTTTCATTCTCTCCAGGTAGCAACCATTTCACGCCCTAATCAAGATAATAAAATGCATCGCTTGACCGATCCGAATTCTTATTCGAGGCTGGGGAACGTCGGTTTGGCTCTAACTTATGATGGCAATCGTAAGTATGAGCAAGGGAAAGAGGATTGTTTGGATTCCAAGGAGACCCATTTGAAGGAGAAGCATACTAATGCATCTACTTTAGGTGTTCTTGTAATTGAGAACTGCTTTTCAGTCAGTCCTACCTCCTGGGTACTAGATACCGGATCAAGATCTCATATCTTTAATTTATTTCAGGGACTGAGAAAAAGTAGGATAGTTGGACCTGGTGATATGTCCCTCAGAGTAGGGAACGGAGCATAAGTTAATGCTGCAGCCATCGGTGAATATCGCATACTGTTGCCAAATGGCAATACTATGATTTTGAACAATTGCTACTATGTACCTTCCATGGTTTGCAACATCATATCAGTTTCTTTACTCGATAAAGATGGATATAACTTTGTTCTTGATAGAAATATCATGAACATTTACCTTGATAAAGTACTGGTTGCAGAAAGTACACTGTGTAATGGTATCTATGTTCTAAATCAGAATACAATTCTCAATGTACAAAACACACGCAAGAGGAAAAGTTCAGATACGAACGGATCCTACTTGTGGCATTATAGACTTGGTCATATCAGAGAGAAAAGACTAAGTAAATTACATAAAGATGGATTCTTGAATACGTTCTAATTTTCATCTTATGAAACTTGTCAGTCTTGTCTCAAAGGAAAGATGACCAAATCTCCTTTCACCGGACATGGAAAAAGAGCGGCAGAGCTATTGGGACTCATACACAGTGATGTGTGTGGTCCGATGTCTATACATGCAAGGGGTGGGTTCTCTTACTTCATCACATTCACTGACGATCTCTCTAGATTCGGATATGTGTATCTTATGAAACACAAATCTGAAGCTTTTGAGAAATTCAAGGAATTCAGAAACGAAGTAGAGAACCAGGTTGGCAAAAGTATCAAGATCCTCCGATCTGATAGAGGAGGGGAGTATTTGAGCACGGAATTCCTAGATTACTTAAAAGAGAATGGAATTCTCTCTCAGCTTACTCCTCCTTACACACCACAGTACAACGGTGTATCGAAGCGAAGGAATCGTATCCTATTGGATATGGTTCGCTCCATGATGAGTAACACTGAGTTGCCTCTTTCATTCTGGGGGCATGCGCTTCAGACAGCGGCATACCTTTTGAATCAAATTCCGTCCAAATCTGTGCCTAAAACTCCGTATGAAATATGGAGTAGTAAGAAACCATGTCTTAAATTTATTAAGATATGGGGTTGTCCAGCCTATGTGAAAACACAGAAACTGGACAAGCTTCAGGCATGTTCAGTTCTATGTAAATTTATGGGATATCCTGAGGATTCACTAGGATATCTGTTCTACCATACTGAGGAACAGAAAGTGTTTATATCTCGCCATACTACCTTTTTAGAAAGGGAGTTTCTTGCAAAAGAAACTAATGGGAGTACGGTAGAACTGGGAGAAATCCATGAACCACAAAATGTAACTGAAGATTTAGAGGAACCGCTAGCTTCAGTAATCCCAGACGAACCTCAGCCACTCCGCAGATCTGGTAGGATTTCTCATCTGCCCGAAAGATACTACGGTTTTCTCATAGACGGGATCGAGAGGATTGCATCTTGGAAGAAGATGATCCTACTAGTTTCAGGCAGGCCGTTATCAGTAGGGACTCTGATAAGTGGTTGATGCTATGCGATCTGAAATGGAGTCCATTTACACCAATAAAGTATAGACCTTGGATATTGCTCCACCTGGGGTAAAAACCGTTGGATGCAAATGGATTTACAAAAGGAAACTTGGTGTAGATGGGCAGGTGGAAACCTATAAGGCTAGACTCGTTGCAAAAGGTTTTTGTCAAAGACCAGGTGTGGACTATGATGAAACTTTTCTCCAGTGGCTATGCTCAAATCCATTCGGATCCTACTTGCCATTGCTGCCTTCCATGACTATGAGATCTGGCAGATGGACGTAAAAACGGCTTTTCTAAACGGCAGTTTGGAAGAGTGCGTTTATATGGATCAGCCAGAAGGTTTTGTAGACAGTGGGAGCAGCGGGAAGGTGTGCAAGTTGCTTAAATCCATTTATGGACTAAAGAAAGCATCGCGGAGCTGGAACATCTGTTTTGATGAGATAGTCAATGACTTTGACTTCATCAAGAACGAAGATGAGCCATGTATATATAAGAAGATTGTAGGACGAATTGTCGTGTTCCTAGTCTTGTATGTGGAAGACATTCTTTTGATAGGAAATGATATTCCTATGCTACAATCGGTCAAGCTATTCTTATCACAAAGGTTCTCTATGAAAGACCTAGGTGATACCTCATACATTCTGGGGATCAAGATCTACAGAGATAGATCGAAAAGATTATTGGGACTTTCACAGTCCAGGTACATAGAGACTGTACTAAAGAGATTTAGTATAGAAGATTCCAAGCGCGGTAACATACCCGCATTACATGGAATCATCCTCTCCAAGGAGATGTATCCCAAGACTGACGAGGAGAGGGTTCGCATGAGCACTATACCCTACGCTTCGGTGGTAGGATCTATAATGTATGCGATGCTATGTACAAGACCAGATGTAGCTTACGTGCTAAGCGTGGTGAGCCGGTATCAGTCAGACCCAGGTGAGAACCACTGGACAGCAGTGAAGAACATTCTCAAGTATCTGATAAGGACTAAAGAGATGTTCCTGGTTTACGGTAATGGAGACCTCAGGGTCGAGTACTTTACCGACTCAAGATTCCAGAGTGATAAGGATGACAGCAAGTCTGTCTCAGGTTTTGTGTTTACCCTCAACGGAAGGGTGGTGTGTTGGAAGAGTTCCAAACAGGACACCATCGCAGACTCGACGATGGAGGCTGAATACATTGCTGCAAGTGATGCCGCAAAAGAAGCGGTCTGGATAAAGAAGTTCATTGCTGAACTTCAGGTAGTTCCGTCCATTGTTGACCCAATACCTTTGTATTGTGATAAAAATGGGGCTATAGCTTTAGAGAAGGAACCATGGTCCCATCAGAAATCCAGGCACATCTTAAGGCGGTATCACCTGATCAGGGAGATCGTAGATCACCAGGAGATCGAGGTCCGGAGAGTGGATACGAAAGAGAACACGGCGGATCCATTTGCAAAGGCCCTCCCTCAAGCATAGTTCGAGCGACTTTTTGAGATGTTGGGTATGCAGTACGCTAGCAGCTGGCCTTAGTACAGACATTGGGTATTCGGTACGCCAATTACTGGCCTTTAGTGCAAGTGGGAGATTGCTGGATATATATGACCTAGAGGCCAGTATTGTATATGTATACATATGGATGCTAGGGATATATATGTACAGGACAATCTTGCTCAGTTTTATAGTATATTATTTGACTTGTCTTTGTCAGGATATGTGTATTTATTTCTATTGTTGTTATATCTAGCTTGCACATATTGATAAAGACTCGATACGGTAGTATACTATTACGGTTTATCTTTATCTTAACATGGCATATGTGTTGATAAAGCCCGTAGGATCTTGCTTGACTACTTGCGTTGTGATGGCGATCATACTTGTGGGAGCAGGGTAGTCCATAAGCACATCCTTAAATGGTCCCTAGTCGCGTGAGTATCGAGACTGGGCATTGATACTCCAGAATAGACTAGTGTATACGTTTCTAGCCATGTCGGGGGATGGTTGGTGCCGCAGCCATTAGTCTGATGCACCTAAGATCATATACAGGTGCTCACTGGGGGTGAGTACACTGGACGGACTCACCGAGAACTTCCAGATGGTACTATACCTATCGTCAGATGGATGTTCTCTGGTGACATGTGTACAGGTTAGTCTTTGGACCTGTGATCGGCATTTGTCTCGTGTGAGTTCCCACTGAGCTTTGATCACTACCATACCACGGCTCTACCGAGTCATGCAAACAGGTTTTGGTTGGGTTCAGTCCCGAGCCACATGGAGGCAGTGAGCGATTGTCGGGAATTCGTCTCTCCCGGTATAGGGAGTCGATATCGCACTATGATTCGATTGGTTAGGACCATAAGACCTTAGCCAAGGCAGTTAGGATTTACTGATAGGTTGATTAGTAGTTTCCCGGATTGGTCCTGAGCCACATCGGCACGACTTATCAGGTTATTAGGGTCTGGCGTTCACCACCCCCTAGACCCGGTATCCGATAGTCTTTGACGAAGAGACTGGACTGTATGGATATTGTCACGGATATGCTCAGTAGGAGTTCGGACGAGTTTGCTCGTCGGCCTTCCTTTCGACAGGTACCTGGGTAGCCGTTACGTACAGCTAGTGCCGCTGATGTGCTTTTGGTTAAACCTACTGCCAGAATACTGTCGAGTCTTTAGAGACCCACACAGAGGGTTTCCCATCTTCGGGCGAAACGAGTAGAGGTCGTATGGTTTTACGACAGGGTTCGATCACATACACGCACTTGTGCGTGTTTGGTGTTCAGGCAGTTGATACTAGCGGACTTTGGTTTAAGCCGGATCCTAATATTTGATTTTGGATTGGTTCAGTTTCATTGTATTCGTGTTCCTCGGAACAAGGATGCGGATATGTATATACAGTTGACAGAAGCAGAGAAAGAGACACCTCATTAGGGTTTTGACCAGTGACTTGATTAAAACCTTAATGAGATGGGGAAATTGATTATTAATCTTTTATTAGAGATAATTGTGTTATGGCTAATTTGGTCTGACCATTTGACCATGTTGACCCTTGTTGACTTAGATATTTTTTTGAGCAAAAGATATTTGTGCTTAGCATTAATTATGACATGATAATGGTCAAATCAACATCAACCATGACAATTATCTTAATAAAATTTTGATTATTCTTTTTCCCTAATATGAGAGCTCACCCTTCATTTTATTATGAGACATTCTCTCTCATGGTTGCTCTCTCTTCTTCCTCTCTCTCAAGCCCTAGTGTTTCATGAGTTGAAAATTAAGGGCTATTGAGACCAAGCCACCAAAACCACTCTCTATTCACTCTAGATCACTTAGTCTAGCAACCCAATTGTTCTAGTTACCTCAAGTTAGAGGTTAGGTTCAAGGTTGGAACTCTCGGGTGGATCATCATTGACACAAGGAGGCCGGAGTTCAAGCACGATCCATACTTCCATCGAGGAGCTTAAGAAGAGGATCAAAGACCCGAAGGACTCGTTTTCTTTAGGTATACTTTCTATCATAGTAGATAGAACTCTAACTAGCTAGCTAGGTTTATGGTAAAGATCCGGTTTTTGGTTTATTCTAGCGCCAAGTTTTTGATCGCTATAAAAATTTTGTTCCGCATTTGGCCACGGGAGTTGGCCAGGGCACTAGTGTAACCCTTCATATAAGGCTAGACTTGTTGCAAAAGGTTTTCGTCAAAGACCTGGTTTGGACTATGACGAGACCTTTTCTCCAGTGGCTATGCTCAAATCCATTCGGATCCTTCTTGCCTTTGCTGCCTTCCACAATTATGAGATCTAGCAGATGGACGTAAAGTCGACTTTTCTAAACGGAAATTTGGAAGAATGCGTCTATATAGATCAGCCAGAGGTTTTCATTCAGAATGGCAGCAGCGGGAAAGTGTGCAAGTTGCTTAAGTCCATTTATGGACTAAAGCAAGCATCGCGGAGTTGAAACATCTGTTTTGATGATACAGTCAAAGAATTCAACTTTATCAAAAATCCAGATGAACCAAGCATATGTAGTAAGATTGTAGGGAGAATTGTGGTATTCCTCATCTTGTACGTGGATGACATTCTCTTATTTAGAAATGACATTCCTATGCTACAATCAGTCAAATGATTCTTGTCACATAGGTTCTCCATGAATGGCCTGGGTGATGCCTCCTACATTCTGGGGATGCAGATGTCACGACCCGCAAGGGACGGAACGCGACCGGCACTTAGATTACGAAACGTCTCAAGGCGTCCGTAAAATAAATAAGCCGAAACCCAGAATACAAAACCCAATTAAGATTTTTAGAGTGAAGGAAAACCAATTTATTTAAATATTTTACTGCATTACCATATCAAGATCCCTTTTTGAAATAATTTTCCTTTTTCCCAAAATTCATACAGAGTTTTCTTGCAAAATAAACCCCAGACAGGTGCAATAGGAATATAAATGAATAACATGAAAATGGCATCCCCAAGCGGGAGCTAGCTCTTCGCCTCAGGGCGGTCACAAATCCCACGCAATATAAAATAACAGGGTGCATAAGAAATAGCATGTCGACTCGAGTGAGCTCGACCCAGATGTATCATAAAACAAATCCTCAAGTCTCACAATCTCACATCTAGGTCAATATACAGTAATCCAAATAAAACAAGTACAGCTGAAATGATAATATCAGTAGATGGAGTGTTCTAGATACAATGAAAATACAAGGTGGTACAAAATGATAATAACCCACCTATGTGCAAAAGCCTCGAGTCCAGGCAAAAAGTGCAAAGGAAGCAAAAGTATCCGCCGCTATAGTGCTGACGGAATGGACCTGCAGAAAAGCTGTGGCACAACGGGGGTGAGTTGTCAGCTCGTGAGTAATAAATAACATCTACTAAGGCTATCGTATCCATGCACACAAGTGTCATGGCATCCTTAAAACTGGTATGGCTACATGCACTAGCAGGTATGTATGCATCAACAGTGTACTAGCAAGTATATATATATCACATGGATGTAATAACAGGTATGTATGCCACATGAAAGTACTATCAAGTATGTATGAGAATTATTCCTTCCTTTGTTTTGAAACTTCCTTTTTAAACATCAACATAATATCCAAGAAATCAGTAAAATCCGTGTCCAACAACGACACCTCAAAACTGTCCAAATCTCATATATCCATGTCCAGTATCACTGGCCTCAGCCATCCGGCTGATCCATATCAAATATCCATATCTCAATCCAACGGCCACGGTCGGTATCCTCTGGATATCCGCCGTGCCAAATGAAGTCACCGGTAGGTAATCCGCCCCTTGCCAGGCTCAACGCCATCTCCTGTGGTCTTCTTGCCCCGGGGTACCGTACCGGGCCCACCATGTACCCGAGACGGTTCATCCACCTCCTCGAAACGGGTCTCGAAAACCATAGCAAAACTCATGGTGGACGACACTTTACATCACTAGAAAACCGCAACTTTTATATTTTAAAAGGTAATAAGTTTGAAATCTTGCGGTTTTCCCCCGAAGTCCAGAAATATCATAAATCTCATGAAATCATCATAAATTCATATGTCGATGATTATGAATGCTTATGGTATCAATTTGCAATGTATGATTTATAATAGGCATGAGCAGATGATATGATAATACATATGCACGAGTATGGTAATTCTTATGGTTTCACTTTAAATACTTATTGCAATATCACATTTCTAGGCAATTAACATGTTTCAGATTTATAGTTATCTAGTGTCGTGACATGGCAATTACCAGGGTCTGTGTGTCCACATGAATAGTGCTCGTGCTGCATTTAAGCCCTGGTAATGGTGCATGTGTCCTATAAATGAGTTTGCGTATATGGAACATCATATAGATCCTAACAGCAGCAATTATCATGCAAGTGTTCTTATTCTGATGTCACAAATAAATACCATGTTTACTAATTTTCAGGTTACTAAATCTATCGGGCGACTCGCGCCATCCAAACGATCGTCCCCCGTAGATGTTAAATCTACTCACCCGTGATCCCGTGCTAAGTGTGTCCGACCACTTGCTTTCCTTTCTCCGCTGCGCTTGAAGTCCCCGCCGGCGAACCTAGAATTTACAAAAGTCACCATATAAGGAAAAATCCTGCAAAACGCGATATATCGATAAAAAGGATACGCGTGCGTGAAACTAAACGCGCGTGCACACGACACGACGCGACGCGCACAAACCCACCAGAACCTAAACTGACACGCTGTGTCGCGCAGCGCGCCACAGAACAACGCGTATCACGCGCGTGTCGCACAAGACTTAAAACATCGAAAACACACAATTAGCTCCAGATTTTGCCTCGGGGCCAAACTTGAAAAGTTGCAGGTACCACCACCCTAAGCTAACCAAAAGACACCTACAGGCAAAACCCCAGCACCCCAGCCCCTGCTCTGGCCGTAATTTGCGGCCAGAATGAATAAATTGGCGGCTGAGATGGGGAGTTGGGTCCCCATGCTCTGTGTGCGTGTTCCTACTAGTCTCACTATGCTACAGTCTTCACAATTTTATTCTAAAGATCTCGGGTCAACAGCAGATCTAACAGAGGCTAAAAAGTCACTAAAACTGCTAAATTACACCAAGTCGGGTAAAACGGGTGTCTTTGCGAAATCTGGGGCAATCCTCTGGTTAACTGGCCTCAATAGTACCTAAAAGGGCTATTCTAACTAACACTACCTTCACTTTGCTAAAATTTCCCTTAATTCACCCAAAATCACAACTAAGCATGAAATAAGCACTAATAAGCTAGATTACCATAATTTTAGTGATTTAAGGCTATCCATCTAAATTTAACGACACTACTAGGCTAAAACAGACTAATTAACACTAAAAAGGGTTCATTAAACTACAAGCACTCTAAAGTAACTAAATCTAACATCACTACACAATTCTAGCATGAAAACTCCATTAAAACACTAAACTAGCCAAACAAACACGTAATCTACACAATATGGAAAAAGTTTAGGAGTTATACCCCCTAAGAACCTTGCAACCAAGGAGAAGAAGAGGAAGGAGAGTCGCTGCAGCTGTTGCTGAAATGTGCTGGAGTTGTTGCTGTTGTGGCTGAAATGATGATAAATGGGGCTGATATTGTGTGGTGTTGGGGCTGATAATGTTGCTGCCTCAGCTGATGTTGCTGGTGCTGGAAATAGAGCTGAAGCTGGACTGTTTTGTGGTGTTTTGGTGCTGAATTGTGGCTGAAATGATGATAAATGGGGCTGATGTTGTGTGGTGTTGGGGCTGATAATGTTGCTGCCTCAGCTGATGTTGCTGGTGCTGGAAATAGAGCTGAAGCTGGGCTGTTTTGTGGTGTTTTGGTGCTGAATTGTGGCTGAAATGATGATAAATGGGGCTGATGTTGTGTGGTGTTGGGGCTGATAATGTTGCTGCCTCAGCTGATGTTGCTGGTGCTGGAAATAGAGCTGAAGCTGGGCTGTTTTGTGGTGTTTTGGTGCTGAATTGTGGCTGAAATGATGATAAATGGGGCTGATGTTGTGTGGTGTTGGGGCTGATAATGTTGCTGCCTCAGCTGATGTTGCTGGTGCTGGAAATAGAGCTGAAGCTGGGCTGTTTTGTGGTGTTTTGGTGCTGAATTGTGGCTGAAATGATGATAAATGGGGCTGATGTTGTGTGGTGTTGGGGCTGATAATGTTGCTGCCTCAGTTGATGTTGCTGGTGCTGGAAATAGAGCTGAAGCTGGGCTGTTTTGTGGTGTTTTGGTGTTGAATTGTGGCTGAAATGATGATAAATGGGGCTGATGTGTTGGTTTTGATGGCTGATGATGTTGTGGTGTTGATGTGAGGGTTAAGTAGCTGTTGTAGAGTGGTAGGTGGCTGATACAATGAGGTTGCTGGGAGCTGAAGTGTTGTTGCTGATGTTGATGCATGGCTGAAGTCAGGGCTACAGGAATTGTTTTGGTGGCTAAAAGATGATGTTTGGTGTATGAGTGAGGTTTTGAAGTGGAGTCATGTTAGTAATGATGTTGGGGCTGAAGGTGCAGCAGTTAGTGTGCTGGTTGTAATGTTTTGGTGCTGAATTTGATGGCTGAAACAGCTGTTGCAGCAGTTCAAGTGAAGAAAAGAGCTAGGATCAGCTGATGGAAATCATCAGCTGCTGTAGCAGCACTAAGAGGTGGCTTGGGGCTGAATTGATAAGGTTTTGGGCTGATATTGGTAGTGTGAGTGAGAGAGAGGTGATAGGAGTTTGAAGTGAGGTGAGGGGACTTAACCTTAAACTCCCTTTCCCAACCAAAAGCAATCATGACACATCACATCCCTCACTCTCTCCCTAAGTCAACCTTAAACTCACTAATTACCCATGGTCAAAGCCAACCATCCACCATTTGAATCAATAAGCTTTAATAACTCAATTAACTTAATCAAGAACCTAACCCACCATGGTTAACTTAAACATAGCAACCCACAAGCTCAAATATATGGCAAACCCTAATCTTAATCCATTTAACGTGCACAAGTGTGTGTGGTTGAGATAAAATTCCACAAAAATAACCATAAACCCAGATAAATTATTAGAACCCCGTTTTGGTAAACTTTTTACCAAAAATCCCACATTAACACTTAATTACTACTAACCCTAAACTCAGGTGTTACAGTCTTCCCCCCTTAAGAAAATTCGTCCCCGAATTTTAAAATATGCAACTACGCATACCTTCAAAAAGATGAGAGAATTTCTTCCGCATCTCTCCCTTGGCCTCCCAAGTGATCTCCTCGCTGCTCGGGCTGTGCCAAAGAACTTTCACGGACGGCAGGATCTTTGATCGAAGTTTCTTCACTTGCCGATCCAATATCTCAACTGGCTGCACGGTGAACGAAAGGTCCGGCTTAAGCTGAACTGTCTGATGCTGAATCGTGTGGGAAGGATCATGAAGATAATGGCGTAGCATCGACACGTGGAAGACGGGATGAACATCTGAAAAGCTGGATGGAAGAGCCAAACGATATGCAACAGCGCCGACACGCTCGAGGATCTCGAAGGGACCTACGAATCTAGGGCTAAGCTTCCCCTTTCGCCCAAAACGCATCACGTCCTTCATCGGAGAGACTCTCAGAAAAACATGGTCACCAACTGCGAACTCTAATCTGCGACGGCGCCTGTCCGCATATGATTTCTATCTGCTCTGAGCTGCTCTCATCCGGTCTCGAATCAACTGCACTTTCTCGGTCGTCTCCTGCACAATCTGCGGCCCGAAAATACTGCTCTCGCTCAACTCGGTCCAACAAACGGGCGATCTACATCTCCTCCCATACAACGCCTCAAAAGGTGCCATCTGAATAGTATCCTGGAAGCTGTTGTTATAGGAGAACTCCACTAGAGGTAAATGACGATCCCAGCTACCGCCGAAGTCTAAAACACACGCTCTGAGCATGTCCTCGAGAGTCTGAATGGTCCGCTCTGACTGTCCGTCGGTCTGCGGATGAAATGCTGTGCTGAAGCTCAAACGAGTGCCCAAAGCCTCCTGAATTCTCTGCCAAAGTCGGCTGGTAAACTGGGTGCCTCGGTCTGACACGATACAAGTCGGTACGCCATGCAACCGCACGATCTCGTCGATGTAAAGCTGGGCATACTGAACGAAGCTGAAAGTGGTCTTCACTGGCAGGAAGTGAGCCGGTTTCGTCAATCGATCTACGATCACCCAGATGGAGTCATACCCTCAACTGGTCCTGGGCAGACCCACAACGAAATCCATCGAAATCTGGTCCCATTTCCACTCCGGAATGGGTAACGGCTGTAGCTCCCCTGCGGGCCTCTGGTGCTCGGCCTTGACTTGCTGACAAGTCAGGCATCTCGATACGAACTCCGCGATGTCCCTCTTCATTCCGTCCCACCAGTAGGTCTCCCGCATATCATGGTACATCTTGGTGGAACCGGGGTGGACACTATATACCGATCGGTGTGCCTCCTCAAGAATATCGCGCCGCAATCCCTCAGCATCTGGTACGCACAGTCTAGACCCAAATCGTAATATCCCCTGATCATCAATCACGAACTCGAAAAATCTGCCATGTCCCATCTGTGCCATGATCTTTGAGCAACGGTCATCTCTGCGCTGTGCCTCATATATATGGTCAAGCAACTGTGGGCGTGCACGAACATGCGCAAGCTGTCCTCCTGTCTGAGTGAACTCGAACTCAACTCGGCTGTCGCATAAAATCTGCCAATCTGCTGACTACTGCCTCTGCACTGCGCGCAAACAGGATAGACTACCCCCGGGCCTCCTGCTCAAAGCATCCGCTACCACATTCGCCTTGCCCGGGTGGTACAAGATCTCGCAGTCATAGTCTTTCATCAACTCCATCCAACGACGCTGTCTGAGGTTCAGGTCTCGCTGCTGAAATATGTATTTTAAGCTCTTGTGGTCTGTGAATATTTGGCACGACTCGCCATATAGGTAATGTCGTCATATCTTCAGTGCAAAGACCACAGCAGCCATCTCCAAATCGTGAGTGGGGTAGTTCTGTTCATGCTTCTTCAACTGCCGAGAAGTATAAGCGATCACCCGGTCATGCTGCATCAATACGCATCCTAGCCCCACTCACGAAGCATCACAGTAGACCACAAATCCGCCTGATCCCGAAGGCAAAGATAATACCAGCGCCGTAGTCAAACACGTCCGCAGCTGCTGAAAACTGCGCTCGCACTCCTCCGTCCAAACGAAAGGAACTCCCTTCCGGGTCAAACCGGTCAAAGGTGCAGCTATACGGGAGAAGTCCTGAACAAAACGCCTGTAGTAGCCTGCCGGGCCTAGAAAACTACGGATCTCAGTAACCGATGTAGGTCGGGGCCACTGCTGAACGGCCTCAATTTTCTTCGGGTCCACACAAATGCCGTCTCTCGTAATCATGTGACCCAAAAATCCAACGTTGTCCAGCCAGAATGCGCACTTGGAGAACTTTGCGAACAGCTGGTGCTCCCTCAGAGTCTGTAACGTAATCCGCAGGTGCTGCTCGTGCTCCTCTCGGCTCCGGGAGTACACCAAAATATCGTCGATGAACACGATGATGTACAAGTCAAGATACGGCCTGAATGTAC
Source organism: Agapanthus africanus (assembly GCA_030015575.1). Taxonomy (NCBI): domain Eukaryota; kingdom Viridiplantae; phylum Streptophyta; class Magnoliopsida; order Asparagales; family Amaryllidaceae; genus Agapanthus; species Agapanthus africanus. The sequence goes on from JASDDO010000029.1 coordinate 297,643,310, forward strand.
GGTTCATCAAATCCATAAATGCTGCGGGGGCGTTGGTGAGTCCGAATGACATCACCAGAAACTCATAGTGACCATAGCGTGTGCAGAAGGCTGTCTTCGGTATATCCTCCCGTCGGACTTGCAGCTGGTGGTATCCTGATCGTAAGTTGATCCTTGAAAAATAACCCGCACCCTGGAGCTGGTCGAACAAATCATCAATGCGTGGAAACGGATATCTATTCCGAACGGTCACCTTGTTCAGCTGGCGGTAGTCGATACATAAGCGCAAACTTCCATCCTTCTTCTTGACAAACAGGACCGGAGCACCCCATGGAGAAACACTGGGTCGAATAAGTCCCTTATCTAACAAATCTTGCAGCTGAACCTTCAACTCTCTAAGCTCCGTCGGGGCCATCCGATAAGGCGGTATAGAAATAGGCCCCGAGCCGGGAATCAAATCGATACAGAACTCAACATCGCGCTCAGGTGGCAGACCTGGCAGCTCGTCAGGGAAAACATCGGGGAACTCGCGTGCAATCGGAACCTGGTCCAATGGAACATCCGTAGCTCTAGTATCGCATACACAGGCTAGAAATCCCCGACATCCCTTCCTCAATAGCTGATCAGCGCGAAGAGAAGAAATCAATATGTGAGGGGCGGCACCACGGTCCCCCTGTACAACAACAACCGACTCACCGGGAAAACAAAATCTAACTGTTTTCTCACGGCAGTCCACCGACGCATAGCACGTGGCTAACCAATCCATGCCTAAAAGAACATCGAAGTCCAACATCTCAAGAAGGATCAGGTCGACGGGCAGCTCTCGCTCGCCAATACGAACGGTACAGGATCGGAACACGTGCCTAGCAACAAAAGACTCTCCCACAGGAGTGGTCACAACGAGCGGCTGATCAAGCAAACCGGACTCTCTACCCAAACTCGTCACGAAGTGGGTGGAAACGTAAGAGTGCGTGGATCGGGGATCAAACAACACGTGTACATCAATAGAGCATACTGATAGGGTACCTGTAACGATGGCATTGGATGCCTGCGCATCCTGGGGTGTCAATGCAAAAACTCGGGCCTGACCTCCTCCAATAGCGGGCTGACCTCGGCCTCGTCCTCTGCCTCCTCGTCCTCTCTGGATCGGTGCGCCGTGCCCATGGCCTCTGGGTGCACCTAAGTGGCGTGGAGCATCGCCTGTGGCAGGAAGTAGAGCTCTCTGAGGAGGGGGCGGTGATGGAGGTAGAGTCACATACGGAACTGTCGCCGCACCCTGTCGCCTCACTGGACAATCTCTAATACGATGGTGCAGACTCCCGCACCTAAAGCACCCTAGCGACGACTGCTGTCCCTGTGTATACTATCCGTACAACTGACCTCGTCCGAACCCTCTGCCGGCCCTATCTCTCGGAATGAATCTGGCATGCTGTCTCTGATCTGGTGTGCCGGTACGAATCCTCTTCGGCCCGGGAACGGCAGACGTCGCTGAAATACGTGTCTCCATCCGCAATGCCGTATCCATAGCTGCCGAATAGGTATCGAAATGCTGAGCGCCAATGGCAAGATATAGCTGGGCATCCAGTCCCTGTATGAACCTCTTCACCCTCTTCGCTTCGGTATCTACCAGGTACGAGGCATATCGGGACAACTGTGTAAACTGAACATCATACCCAGACACCGTCATCCTAGGTGTCTTGACCAAGGCCTCGAAACTACGAGCTCTGGCGTCGCGGACGCTCTCTGGGAGGAAACGGGCAAGGAAAACTGCTGTGAACTCGGTCCAGGTCATGGGCGGTAGACCTGCAGCTCGACCTCTCAGAACTGACTCCCACCATATCTGTGCGAGACCCTCTAGTCGGAAACTCGCAGGCTCTACTCAGCGATCATCAGAACATCTCAGCGAGCGGCAGATCCTGGCCAAGCTGTCAAAGAACGTCTGTGGGTCCTCTGCTGCATCGGTACCCGTGAAAACTGGAGGTCTCAGCCTCATGAACTCCTGTAGTGAAACCGGGATAGTCACGGCGGTAGTAGTAGGAGCAGGTACCAAAGTAGTCTGGGATGTAGTAGGTGCGTCCTCCGGCCTCGGTGTACGACTGGCTGCAACTAGGGATCCTACCATCTGACGTAGCTCCTGCATACTCCCCATCATCTGTTGCAACTCCTCCATACCAGTCTCAAGCCTATCCATACTACCTAGGGATGGTGGATCGATCTGTCCCTGCGGCGTAGGCATGCCAACCTACTCAGTCCAAGTCTCGGATGAGCCAGCTCGAATCTCGTCTCGGGCGGCAGCCCTCTGTGCTCTGGTAGCCCTCTGTGGCATAGTGACTGGTACAGGAAACAGGACAATAAGAACGGTGCAATAGAATCAAGGATACATGGAATCGAAGAAGGAATTTCAAGCAAGTATCTCCTAAAGTCACCTAGGCGGAGTATCGCATCGCAAGTATGCCGCGGACATACGTACGCTACGCTACTCTGCTTAAGTCACTTACTCCATCTACTAAGGGTCATCCTACACTCAGAAAGGTGAAACCTATCGCTCTGATACCAACTTTGTCATGACCCACAAGGTACGGAACGCGACCGGCACTTAGATTACGAAACGTCTCAAGGCGTCCGTAAAATAAGTAAGCCGAAACCCAGAATACAAAACCCAATTAAGATTTTTAGAGTGAAGGAAAACCAATTTATTTAAGTATTTTACTCCATTAACATATCAAGATCCCTTTTTGAAATAATTTTCCTTTTTCCCAAATTTCATATAGAGTTTTCTTGCAAAATAAACCCCAGACGGGTGCAACAGGAATATAAATGAATAACATGAAAATGGCATCCCCAAGCGGGAGCTAGCTCTTCGCCTCAGGGCGGTCACAAATCCCACGCAATATAAAATAACAGGGTGCATAAGAAATAGCATGTCGGCTCGAGTGAGCTCGACCCAGATGTATCATAAAACAAATCCCCAAGTCTCACAATCTCACATCTAGGTCAATATACAGTAATCCAAATAAAACAAGTACAGCTGAAATGATAATAGCAGTAGATGGAGTGTTCTAGATACAATGAAAATACAAGGTGGTACAAAATGATAATAACCCACCTATGAGCAAAAGCCTCGAGTCCAGGCAAAAAGTGCAAAGGAAGCAAAAGTATCCGCCGCTATAGTGCTGACGGAATGGACCTGCAGAAAAGCTGTGGTACAACGGGGGTGAGTTGCCAGCTCGTGAGTAATAAATAACATCTACTAAGGCTATCGTATGCATGCACACAAGTGTCCTGGCATCCCTAAAACAGGTATGGCTACATGCACTAGCAGGTATGTATGCATCAACAGTGTACTAGCAAGTATATATATGTCACATGGATGTAATAACAGGTATGTATGCCACATGAAAGTACAATCAAGTATGTATGAGAATTATTCCTTCCTTTGTTTTAAAACTTCCTTTTTAAACATCAGCATAATATCCAAGAAATCAGTAAAATCCGTGTCCAGCAACGACACCTCAAAACTGTCCAAATCTCATATATCCATGTCCAGTATCACTGGCCTCAGCCATCCGGCTGATCCATATCAAATATCCATATCTCAATCCAGCGGCCACGGTCGGTATCCTCTTGGTATCCGCCGTGCCAAATGAAGTCACCGGTAGGTAATCCGTCCCCTGCCAGGCTCAACGCCATCTCCTGCGGTCTTCTTGCCCCGGGGTACCGTACCGGGCCCACCATGTACCCGAGACGGTTCATCCACCTCCTCGAAACGGGTCTCGAAAACCATAGCAAAACTTATGGTGGACGACACTTTACATCACTAGAAAACCGCAACTTTTATATTTTAAAAGGTTATAAGTTTGAAATCTTGTGGTTTTCCCCCGAAGTCCAGAAATATCATAAATCTCATGAAATCATTATAAATGCATATGTCGATGATTATGAATGCTTATGGTATCAATTTGCAATGTATGATTTATAATAGGCATGAGCAGATGATATGATAATACATATGCACGAGTATGGTAATTCTTATGGTTTCACTTTAAATACTTATTGCAATATCACATTTTTAGGCAATTAACATGTTTCAGATTTATAGTTATCTAGTGTCGTGACATGGCAATTACCAGGGTGTGTGTGTCCACATGAATAGTGCTCGTGCTGCATTTAAGCCCTGGTAATGGTGCATGTATCCTATAAATGAGTTTGCGTATATGGAACATCATATAGATCCTAACTGCAGCAATTATCATGCAAGTGTTCTTATTCTAATGTCACAAATAAATACCATGTTTACTAATTTTCAGGTTACTAAATCTATCGGGCGACTCGCGCCATCCAAACGATCGTCCCCCGTAGATATTAAATCTACTCACCCATGATCCCGTGCTAAGTGTGTCCGACCACTTGCTTTCCTTTCTCCGCTGCACTTGAAGTCCCCGCCGGCGAACTTAGAATTTACAAAAGTCACCACATAAGGAAAAATCCTGCAAAACGCGAAATATCGATAAAAAGGATACGCGTGAGTGAAACTAAACGCGCGTGCACACGACACGACGCGACGCGCACAAACCCACCAGAACCTAAACTGACACGCTGTGTCGCGCAGCGCGCCACAGAACCACGCGTATCACGCGCGTGTCGCACAAGACTTAAAACATCGAAAACACACAATTAGCTCCAGATTTTGCCTCTGGGCCAAACTTGAAAAGTTGCAGGTACCACCACCCTAAGCTAACCAAAAGACACCTACAGGCAAAACCCCAGCACCCCAGCCCCTGCTCTGGCCGCAATTTGCGGCCAGAATGAATAAATTGGCTGCCGAGATGGGGAGTTGGGTCCCCGTGCTCTGTGTGGGTATTCCTACTAGTCTCACTATGCTACACTCTTCACAATTTTATTCTAAAGATCTCGGGTCAACAGCAGATCTAACAGAGGCTAAAAAGTCACTAAAACTGCTAAATTGCGCCAAGTCGAGTAAAACGGGTGTCTTTGCGAAATCTGGGGCAATCCTGTGGTTAACTGGCCTCAATAGTACCTAAAAGGGCTATTCTAACTAACACTACCTTCACTTTGCCAAAATTCCCCTTAATTCACCCAAAATCACAACTAAGCATGAAATAAACACTAATAAGCTAGATTACCATAATTTTAGCGATTTAAGGCTATCCATCTAAATTTAACGACACTACTAGGCTAAAACAGACTAATTAACACCAAAAAGGGTTCATTAAACTACAAGCACTCTAAAGTAACTAAATCTAACATCACTACACAATTCTAGCATGAAAACTCCATTAAAACACTAAACTAGCCAAACAAACACGTAATCTACACAATATGGAAAAAGTTTAGGAGTTATACCGCCTAAGAACCTTGCAACCAAGGAGAAGAAGAGGAAGGAGAGTCGCTGCAGCTGTTGCTGAAATGTGCTGGAGTTGTTGCTGTTGTGGCTGAAATGATGATAAATGGGGCTGATGTTGTGTGGTGTTAGGGCTGATAATGTTGCTGCCTCAGCTGATGTTGCTGGTGCTGGAAATAGAGCTGAAGCTGGGCTGTTTTGTGGTGTTTTGGTGCTGAATTGTGGCTGAAATGATGATAAATGGGGCTGATGTTGTGTGGTGTTGGGGCTGATAATGTTGCTGCCTCAGCTGATGTTGCTGGTGCTGGAAATAGAGCTGAAGCTGGGTTGTTTTGTGGTGTTTTGGTGCTGAATTGTGGCTGAAATGATGATAAATGGGGCTGATGTTGTGTGGTGTTGGGGCTGATAATGTTGCTGCCTCAGCTGATGTTGCTGGTGCTGGAAATAGAGCTGAAGCTGGGCTGTTTTGTGGTGTTTTGGTGCTGAATTGTGGTTGAAATGGTGATAAATGGGGCTGATGTTGTGTGGTGTTGGGGCTGATAATATTGCTGCCTCAGCTGATGTTGCTGGTGCTGGAAATAGCGCTGAAGCTGGGCTGTTTTGTGGTGTTTTGGTGCTGAATTGTGGCTGAAATGATGATAAATAGGGCTGATGTGTTGGTTTTGATGGCTGATGATGTTGTGGTGCTGATGTGAGGGTTAAGTAGCTGTTGTAGAGTGGTAGGTGGTTGATACAATGAGGTTGCTGGGAGCTGAAGTGTTGCTGCTGATGTTGATGCATGGCTGAAGTCAGGGCTGCAGGAATTGTTTTGGTGGCTAAAAGATGATGTTTGGTGTATGAGTGAGGTTTTGAAGTAGAGTCATGTTAGTAATGATGTTGGGGCTGAAGGTGCAGCAGTTAGTGTGCTGGTTGTAATGTTTTGGTGCTGAATTTGATGGCTGAAACAGCTGTTGCAGCAGTTCAAGTGAAGAAATGAGCTAGGATCAGCTGATGGAAATCATCAGCTGCTGTAGCAGCACTAAGAGGTGGCTTGGGGCTGAATTGATAAGGTTTTGGGCTGATATTGGTAGTGTGAGTGAGAGAGAGGTGATAGGAGTTTGAAGTGAGGTGAGGGGACTTAACCTTAAACTCCCTTTCCCAACCAAAAGACATCATGACACATCGCATCCCTCACTCTCTCCCTAAGTCAACCTTAAACTCACTAATTACCCATGGTCAAAGCCAACCATCCACCATTTGAATCAATAAGCTTTAATAACTCAATTAACTTAATCAAGAATCTAACCCACCATGGTTAACTTAAACATAGCAACCCACAAGCTCAAATATATGGCAAACCCTAATCTTAATCCATTTAACGTGCACAAGTGTGTGTGGTCGAGATAAAATTCCACAAAAATAACCATAAACCCAGATAAATTGTTAGAACCCCGTTTTGGTAAACTTTTTACCAGAAATCCCACATTAACACTTAATTACTACTAACCCTAAACTCAGGTGTTACAGCAGATCAATCGTGATAGATCTAAGAGAATGTTGGGACTTTCACAGTCCAGGTACATCGATACCATACTGAAAAGATTCAGTATGGAAGATTCAAAGCGCGGTAATCTACCGGCTTGTCACGGAATCACCCTCTCCAAAGAGATGTCTCCCAAGACTGATTTGGAAAGGGCTCGGATGTAACGCCTTAAAAAGTCGTTTAGGTATTTTCCCGATAATCGGTAAATAATTGGTATTTTTCCGTAAATTGTAATTATAATTATTTTTCAATATATGCCTAATAATACCTAATTGAGATAGGTAATTGCTAGTATTTGTAGTTAATTAGTCACTTATAAATTTCTAGTCGTTTAAATATTTTTCCCTAATTTATTATTTTTAATAATATTTAAAGCTGTTAAATATACATTAAATTAGTGATAAATACAAATTTGAATGGGCTAATTACATACTTAAGAACCATGACAACTAAAATCTAGTTTGTAATATAAATTTTTTTATCATGTTATTCCAAGTTCTAGTTGATTATAGTCAAAGGGAAAATTAAAATTAAATTAAATAAACTTAAGGTTGCAATTAGGTAACTTGAGGGGGTATTTTTGCATGGAATTTTCTTTGCAAATCACTCACTCAATCCTCACCCCTCCACCGGTCGAGCCTACCTCAATAACCACCCCTCCCCCCCCCCTCAATTTTTCTTCAACTCATTTGAATGAGACAATGTGATGTGATTAAAATATATTAATTAGGTATGGGTATTATTGTGATATGGGAATGGTTTGACTTTAAAAATATCCACAACACCCACACCACTCCTCCCCAATCCCCTTGCTGCCGAAACTGCAGCCACTCTCCCTCCATTTTCCATCTCTTTTCATCTCCAAAAAAAATCCCCAAAATGCTTCCAAAATCAAATTAAAACCTCACAATTTCAAGCCCATTTCTCCATCCTTTCTCCTTAGCCAAACTTACTTGAATCTTGGAGCAAGGAGACCGTTTTGAGGAGGCAAATCCACATGCTAGATCTCTAAAATTTGAGGTATAATTTTCACCCAATTAATACTTGTGGTTAATTTCTTTGAATTAAATTGATTAGGTGTTAATTTTGGTGCTAATTTCAAGTTTAGGTTTTTAAAGAGGATGGTTTGAGTTAGAACTAGGGTTTTAAACGCCATTACTAGGTTAACTAAGTTTATTTTGCTATCTATTCTTATACAAACCTAATCTAAGAGGTTACTTTGCTTAAGTGGGCTTCAATTTATCCTAATCTAGGTTTTTCAAGTGTAAATTTGGTTATAATTGCTTATTTAAGGAATTCAAGAAAGGGTTTGATTTTGGAATTGGGGTTTGAAGCATTGCAAATAGGTTAAATTTAAATGTAGTGGCTATCTAGTGGTTTAGTTTGGATGTTTGTGCTAGATTGTTGTCACTTTATCGCAAATCTACGATGTTTGCACCAAATTTGGAATTTTTATGCTTACTGGGTTTTTATATAATTAAGTGGTGAATTAATTGTGATATCTTGACGATATTATTAGCATCTCCTATGACTTTTAGGGTGTGAGAATGCGAAATTTGGTTTGATCGGTTTTAGTTTTGACGGTTGTTCCGAACAACAATTCTAATTAAGGTTGTAGTGATTGTCGTGTGTGTTCCGCGCACCAAGTGCACAATGTGCCTAACATGTGGACGTTGATCCTTTCATTTTGTGACTTGGCGTCGTTTCAGGATATGTAATTTTATGTTTTATGTTGTGTTTTGTGTTATGCAAATTCCAGGATCGGTCGCGGAGACTTCGGACGCGGCACGGAAAGGGAAAGCGGTGATTGGACCAGGCTAGCTGAGGATTTCCGGTGAGTAGATGTATACATCTACGGGGAAATCGTTTGGATGGCGCGAGGCGCCCGATAGTTTAGAATTTCTAGTAATACCAGCTTGTGGCATGTAGCTCTTAGTTATCTATTTTACTGCATTGCATGACCTTTTATATTCATATATGTATTAGTTCATCATATAGAAACCATTGAATCATTAAAATGAGTTATGGGACACAAGTAATATTTGGCTTACTTAGTTCATCATATATAATTATGCAACTTCATCTCATAGGACACTTGCACCATTACCATGGTTTTATGCAGCACGAGCACTATTCATGCGGACATACACGCCTTGGTAGTTTCTATGCCACAAACACTAGATAACTTGTTTTAAACCGGAATTTAGAATAATTTCACCTTATAGGACGTATAAACTAGTACTAATATATTGAATTCCTCAAGACGAACTTGTAGAATTGCTAGTCATATGCATGTACCTCATTACATCATTCGATCATACATAGTCTTTTAGTCATATATCGCAGTTCACATTGTTGATACCATAGGCATTCATCATCACTGACATGTGTACTTATAGTACCTTCTTTCTTGAGGATTTCAGCATTTGAGATTGATGAGATTTTGGAGAAACCGCAAAGATTTAATAAAACTGATATCATTTTAAATATTACAAGTTGCGGTTTTCTTGCGATATGATACTTGTGTCGTCCACCATGGGTTTTCTCTTAGTTTTCGAGACCCGTTTCGAGGAGTAGGATGAACCGTCTCGGGTATATGGTAGGCCCGGTAAGGTACCCCGGGGCAAGAAGTTCGAGTAGTAGACGATGAGCCTGACAGGGGCAAACTACCTATCTGTGACTGTTGGCGCGGCGAATATCCGGAGGATACCGACCGTGGTCGTGAGATATTGAAATATTGATACTTGAGATGGGCCAGTCCGGATTGCCGGAGCCCGAGATTTTTGAGATACCTATACTTTGGGACACTGAGATATTCATTTGAGGTGTCGATGCTTGACACGGATTTCTGTTGATTTAATTGATATTACTTCAAATATTTCAAAATAGTTTTCTAAGATGAAAATAATGATTTCCTCATATCAGCATATTCAGATCACATGTTAAATTGCATTCATGTCGCATACATGCTAGTACATCATACCATATCAATATTGTAGAATTGTGACACTTTTTGTACATGCTTACGATAGTCTTTATAGATGTTACATATTACTCACGAGTTGGCAACTCACCCACATTGTGCCACAGCTTTTTTGCAGGTCCAATCCGTCAGCACGGTAGCGGCGGACGCACTTCCTCCTTTTGCTTGGATTTGAGGCTTTTGCTCATAGTTGGGTTGTGTCATTATTTTGTTTTCACATTGTATATTCATTGTATCTAGTGTACTCCATCTACTGTATCATCTACCAGTACTGATGTATATTGATTTAGAGACGAGACAGTGAGATTTGTGGGCATGTATGTTGTTTCTTTGGGTCGAGCTCACTTGAGCCGACGTGTTGCTTATTACTTGAGCCCTTTTATGCTTATTTTGCACATTGATGATTTATATTGCGTGGGATTTGAGTCCGCCTTGGGGCGAAGAGCTAGCTCCCGCTTGGGGATGCCTTATTTCATGTTATTCATATATTCCTGTTTTGTACCCGTTTAGGGGCCAGTATTTACAAAGGAGACTCTGCCGAAATTTTTGGAAAAATGGATGTTGCTTTTAAAAAGCTTGATGTGACTTATTTGATTAGAATCGCTTTCAATAAATTGGTTTTCCTTCACTCTACTGCTTATTTGGTTTTGATTTCTGGGTTTTGGCTTACTTAGATTACGTACGCCTCGAGACGTTTCGTAATTTAAGTGCCAGTCATGCTCCGTACTTTTCAGGTCGTGACAAAATTGGTATCAGAGCTATAGGTTTTACCTTTCTGAGTGTAGGATGACCCTTGGTAGATGGAGTAAGTGACTTAAACAGGGTAACGTAGCGTGTGTATGTCCGCGGCATACTTACGGTACGATACTCCGCCTAAGTGACTTTAGGATATACTTGCTTGAAAATTCCTTCTTCCATTCCGTGTATCTTATGATTCTATTGCACTGTTCTTGTTATCCTGTTTCCTGTACCAGCCACTATGCCGCCGAAGGCTACGAGAGCGCAGAGGGCTGCCGCCCGAGATGAGATCCGAGCAGGCTCGTCCGAGACGAGGACCGAGCAGGACGGCGTACCTACCCCTCAGGGACAGACTGATCCGCTTTCCCCTGGCCGCATGGATAGGCTAGAGTCTGGCATGCAGGAGTTATGACAGATGATGGGAGGTATGCAGGTGTTACGACAGATGGTGTGATCCTTAGTAGAGACCAGTCGTGCACCGAGATCGGAGGACGTACCTACCACAGCATAGTCTACGATAGTACCTGCTATCCAGATTCCGTACTTATTCGACCCAGGTTCCACACATTCGTATGTATATACACACTTTGCACCAATGTTAGGCCATGAGTCATCGTCGTTAGATCAGCCGCTTGTTGTTATTACTCCGGTAGGTGAATCGTTTGTCGCTCGTTTTGTGTTTCGATTTTGTTCCGTTCGTATCGGGGAGAGAGATTCATCGGTTGATTTGATTCTCCTCGATATGTTGGACTTTGATGTGCTTCTGGGCATGGACTGGCTGGCCACTTGTTATGCATTTGTGGACTGCTGTAACAACCGAGTCCAGTTCTATAAATTTCTGTTACCGTTTGAATGGTGTGTGGTATTTATTTCATTGATCGTACTTGGCTGTGCTTATTGTAGTTTACCCGACATTTCAAATTCCTGCATATAACAATTTAAGTCATTTAAAAATAATTTGAAATACTTGTCATGGCCAGCTTGACACCCCTAACTCTGTGGTAGCATCCTTGCATCGTGTTCTCGTCCCGTTCAGTGAAACGGACGTGTTTGGATGGCTACGCGCACGTACGTGCGTCCATTCTTGGGGGTAGATTTTTTAATTATAAAACCCTTCATTTTAATTTTTAGAACCCGCCAATAATTTTCTTATTTCAAATTCAAATTTTTGGACCCGACCCGGGCGCAATTCTGAAATATTTTTGCATTTGCGCCAAATCCTATTTTCTAATATTTTAAAAACCAACGAATATAAATTCAACTCCAGGAAAATATTTTCCATTTTCTTTAAAAATCTTTTTACAATTTTTTCCCTAACTGATTCAACCCCCTCACAAATCTTTCACATTTTTTTCCCAACCAATCGCTTTCCTCCATTTCCTTCCCCGAGCCCACAGCCTTCTCTCTCCTTCTCTTTTTCTCCTTCTCTCTCTCCTCCGCAGTCTATCTCTCTCGCTTTCTCCTTCTCTTTCTCTCTCTTCTTTCTCTCTCTGCGAATAAAGCCAAAACCATCTCTCCTCACTGTTCCTCTCGCTCTCTCTCTCCTCTCGCGAATTTCCTCTCTCCTCTCTCTCTCTCTCTCTCTCTCTCTCCGCGTCTTCTCTCTCTCTCTCCCTCTCGCTTCTTCTTTAAATTTCTTTCCCATCCTCAAAACCAACAGAACCCAACCCCCTGGTAACCCTAGCCGCCTCATTTTTCCCTCACCGTTGCCCCAACGCCGACGCGACCATCGCCGTTCGTCGTAGCTCGTCACCCTCACCTCTTCTTCCTCCTTCATCATCTCCCCGAGCACCCTGCACGAGCAGCTGTGCACCCCTGCACACGTCTGCACCGCCGGGAATCGCTGCCGGTGACCCGTCTCCGTGCCCCTGGCCCTCACGCACCCCTCCGTGAGTGATGCTTCCTCTCCTCTTCTTCTTTCTTCTTCTTTCCTTCCTTCTTCTCTTTTCTCATTCTTTTGATCTGTGGGTTTTGTCACTGCCCTTGTAGGTTGTCTGCCGAAGCTCTGTCGACGCCGTCGACCGTCGCGACCTCTCCACAATCCGCAGTAAGCATCATTCTCTCATCTTCATCCTCCTTCCCCTCTTCTTTCCTTCTTTCTTGCATATATTTGTCTTTGGTGGCTTACTGTTCGTCTGTTCGCTGGAATCCGGTGATGTCGAGGGCGCATCCCGACGATCCAGCGAGGAACCCTGACCCGTGTGGCTCCAATGTCCGTCGTTTGGGTTCATTCTGTGAACCGTGCGCACGTCGTGATATTTCCCCGCCGACGCGTAACGTTCCGTTTTCCGTTTCGCGACCCGTCGAGGCAAGTGAAACTTGCTACATGCTATTTTAAACTATTCATATGCTAAATTACTTATTTCCTGTTAAAGCTCTAATTAGAATCGAAAGAAATGGATTACAGGTTAACCGTATAAAGTTCCGTGATACATTTTATGATTCCGAACGTGAAACTTAATCTTGCATCTGATTATTTACATCTAACCATCACCTGTACATGTTAGATCACACTTGTTCATTGCTATGATACCCTTCCTATCCAGTTTAGACTATCAGCCATTCATGTGCAACTTTAACCTTTCTAATTACAACTGCATTCATTAAACAGATTTTACATGTTATCGCATCCATGGATCACTCAGTATTTACTAACCTGTTTTCAGCATTTACATCTTTCATACTGTATTCACATTATGCCGACATTGTCTGTTTAACACAATTGATAACTGTACAGCTAAATAAACAAATCTGCTTTATTGCTTAACTCATTGATTAGATCATGTTGTTGATAACCATGCTTGGTTATTTAACCCTAATTATGTTAGCTGATTATGAGCACACCCATGATATCGTTTACACCTTGATATGACTTGCTACATACATATTGATTGACCCGACATGGTACCGTATACTACTTGACTTGACCTGATGTACCATGACTTGACCTGTTACCTGATCTTGTGTCTGATGCCAACAAACCTGACATGTAGTCCTCACGGACCGTTCCTGTTGTCTACCCAGACAAACCTGCTTACCTGATCCTGTGTTGGCATTAGTTCTTGATTACTGAATACCTGACTTGACTTACACATACAACATAGGGGTGTGGGGAAATCAATGATGAAACCTGACTTGTAACTCGACAGTCGATACCTGTTCTGATCAGTTTTAGAGGCTAGGCCAGCCTTGGGATGATGCTGCTGACATCATTCATCTGTACATATTTCCTGTTTTAGTGCCTAGCGGCATGTCTCGGATTCAGCCCGAGAATCTGGACCGTGGTCCCGGGTATGCACGGGATACTATTGAGTTACATCAATGATTCATCAATTTGATTTCGAAGACCTTAGAGTAGAAAACCCAATAGAACAGTTTAGTTTATTCACTGCACATTACCCTGTACTGCCTGATTTATATTACCGTTACACCTGTTTCATTCATGTTTATATTTGCATTGCTTGTTACTCTGTTACACTTTATTACTTGTTAACATGACGCGCTGACGTCTGGGTTTTGCATGGCCCAGATTCCGTACCTTTGCTGCAGTCCGAGCAGGAGTACTTCAGCCAGCAGGCTGAGCTGTGAGGTGTTAGTAGTAGCTAGTTCCTTTATTTTCTGCAGTTTATTCCTGATGTGAGCCCGCATTATGGGACATACATTCCAGTTACTTGTATTGGATCTTATGCTTCCGCACTTTTATTATTCTTGACTCATGTTATCTTGGCTTATGGACATGTTTTAGATATTTATATTTTATTCTTGATATCTCTACAGCCGTAATATGACTGTGGATGGATACTTCCTACCCACAGGTAACATGGTTGGCTATGTCACGTGCCCAATTTAGCGTACTCTGGGAAGCGGGGCGTGACATGGTTCTTTTGGTATCAGAGCCATAGGTTAGTCGGGCTGATTCTTTTGTGGTTGGGTATTGTACCCAATACACGAATCAGAATACCGTGTTTAGGAAACATGTCCTGCCACCTTGCCTTTTACCGTTCTTGAATCAAGTCCTTCCTGGTTATATCTTTTACGATGTGCAAACTTCCTTTGCATATCGACTCGAAACCTGATTTCTTGTTATCTCTAGGACTTAGGCGACTTGGGTGGAGTTATGTAATTGTGGCTATGATACCGCGGCATAGTTACAATGCGGTACTCTATTTAAGTAACTTGGAGTTCTAGCCTTGATCTATATTTTGAATCTGTTATCATGCTAATCTTGGGTGTTTTGATTTCAGGAATATGGCAGACAAGAATCTGAAGACGTACCAGAGGCGTGTTGACGAAGCCGCCATACTTGGAGTGATTCGAGGAATGCTGGAGAACCAAAAGAGGCAGACCGAGCTGATCCAGCAGCAAGCTGAATCGTTTCAGGAAGGTTTGCAGACCGTTCAGCGGTCTGTGAACAATGTTGGAGCTAAACCAGTTGATCGTGTGGGGACCGTAGCAGACTTCCGACGTTTGGGTCCGTCGGTATTTACCGGTTTGGAGGAGCCGTTGCCAGCAGAGCAGTGGCTAGTTGACACAGAGAACTTCCTTATTGCGGCACAGATTCCAGATGAGAAAAGAGTTGATGCGGTGCGTATTCAGTTAGTGGACTACGCCCGAGAATGGTGGCTTGTGGAAGAGACCCGCTTGCCCAAGCCGATCAAGTGGGCGGATTTTTCGAAGAGTTTCCTAGAGAAGTTCTTCCCACGGACTGCACGGGAGGAAATGGAAGAGAAGTTCATCAGGCTAAAACAGAATGGAGCACCCGTAGATGTGCATGCAGCAGAATGGACAAGACTCAGTAGATTCGCTGGACCTTTAGTTGCCAACGATGCAGACAGGGCACGGAGGTTCATGCACAGCTTGGATGTGGACATCCAGAGGCAGATTGTCTCCCTGGGTTTGACCACTTTCTCACAGGTTCTTATGGCAGCTCGAGAACAGCAGAGCCTATCTGGGAAGAATGGGAGTTTGCAGCAGACAGCAGTTGCGGTAAGGAAGCCGGCATTTGTACCAAACCGAGCTCATGGTCGCAGAGGTATTCCAGTGGACCGTCGTGGCGTAGAACCAATGAAGAAGCATGTTGTAGTTGACCAGAAAAAGAGCATGACTTGTAACTACTGCAATTTACCTGGCCACGTGCAAAAGGATTGTCGAAGAAGGCAAGGACTCTGTTTAGTTTGTGGAGCGGCAGATCACACTGTTAACTCATGTCCGTCGAAGCTTCGTACGAGGGATGATATTCAGAAGCCTCCGCAGAAACCGTTCCAGGGACAGAAGCAGCTGACTCAAGGACCTAATCAGGCTCGAGCTTTTACCTTGACAGCTGAGGAAGCTAAGGCGTCAGGAGAAGTTGTTTCACATATTCTACTCGTTCATGGTTTTCCCGCATTAGCGTTATTTGATTCTGGTGCATCCTATTGTTTTATGTCATCCAAGTTTATAACTACACACTCGATTACCTGCACGACCCTGTCTAGTTTCTGGGATATACACACTGGGAATGGGAAAATCATATCTAGTAGGGAATGTAAAGATTGTACAGTTGTTGTTTGCGGACGGGAGCTTTTTGCAGATTTCTTGGTGATTGATACGGGCAGCTACGAAGTCGTCTTGGGAATGGATTTTCTTGGCACTTTCCACGCTCACATTGATTTTAGGGCAAAGAAAGCAATTTTCCAGATTCTCGGACATCCCGAGTTTAACTTCACTGGAGGAAGCAGTTCTGTCGGGCCAGTCGAGTTTAGAGCTAGGCCGACAAATAATATTCTTGCATCAATGGAGGTTGATGAAAGTGAAGAGCCAGCTGTTGTTCATGATTTTATGGACGTGTTTGAAGATATATCGGGATTACCGCCGAAGCGAGACGTGGAGTTCGCAATTGATCTCATTCCTGGTGCAGCGCCAGTTTCTAAAGCGTATTATCCAATGGCACCAGTGGAGTTGGAAGAAGTCAACAAACAGGTTGCGGAGCTGCTTGAGAAGGGTTGGATTCGAAGCAGTAACTCGCCGTGGGGAGCTCCAGTTCTTCTAGTTAAGAAGAAAGATGGCACGAGAAGGATGTGCATCGACTATCAAGAATTAAACCGGGTGACTATTAAGAACAAGTACCCGATCCCTCGCATTGGCGAACTTTTTGAGCAGCTTAGTGGCGCGAGGGTATTCTCGAAGCTGGATTTGCGATCCGGATATCATCAGGTCCGAGTGAAAGCAAAAGATATTTGCAAGACGGCGTTCCGAACTCGGTATGGAAATTACGAGTACTTAGTGATGCCCTTCGGAGTAACGAATGCGCCGGCGATATTCATGGACTTGATGAACCGAATCTTTTCACCATTCTTGGACCAGTTTATTGTGGTGTTCATTGACGATATTCTGGTTTACTCGAAGAGTTTTGAAGAGCATGCAGAACATTTGAAGATCGCACTGCAGACGTTGAGACAGGAGAAGTTATATACGAAGATGAGCAAGTGCGAGTTTTGGCTGGAAGAAGTAAAGTTTTGGGGGCATGTTGTGTCTGGCAAAGGAATCGCCGTCGATCCCGAAAAGATTGCAGCAGTTCGTGATTGGCCGATTCCAAAGAATGTTGCGGAAATAAGAAGTTTTCTTGGACTCGCCGGGTATTACAGAAGATTCGTGGAGAACTTTGCTCGTCTAGCGGAGCCGTTGACCAAGCTTACGCGCAAGGAGGTATCTTTTGTGTGGACGTATAGATGTGCGTTAGCTTTTGAGACGTTGAAGCAGAAATTGATAACCGCCCCTATTCTGACCGTGCGAGACAATTCCGGAGGATTGGTGATTCACAGCGATGCATCCGGAAAAGGATTGGGTTGTGTTCTGATGCAGCATAGGAAGGTTGTAGCATACGCATCAAGACAGTTGAAGACCCATGAGAAGAATTACCCAACTCATGACTTGGAGCTTGCGGCTGTGATTTTCGCTTTGAAGATTTGGAGACACTACCTTTTGGGCGAAACGGTCGAAGTTTTCACGGATCATAAGAGTTTGAAGTATGTGTTCACGCAGAAGGAGCTTAATATGAGGCCACGCAGATGGTTGGAGCTGATGGCTGATTACGATCTTGATCTTAAGTACCATCCGGGGAAGGTTAATGTCGTACCGGATGCGCTCAGTCGGTTACCAGCAATTCAGATGTTAACTACGCAGAAGGAGCTCGTTGAAGAATTTTGAAGATTTGATTTGGAGGTTGTGCTACCGCATTCTTCGGGACAGTTGATGCAGTTATAAGTACATTCGTCGTTGATCGAGAATATTAAAGCAGCGCAACCGCAGGACCCTAGATTGCGAAAGTTTCGAGAACAGGTTGAAGCCGGACTACGAACAGATTTACTGATACATGAAGATGGTTCGTTGAGATATGGTAGCCGTTTGTGTGTGCCAAAGGGAGATATTCGTGAAGAGCTTATGAAGGAGGCACACAGTTCAGCTTATTCCGTACATCCAGGAGGCACGAAGATGTACCGAGACTTACGACAGCATTTCTGGTAGGAAGGTATGAAACGGGAGATTGCTCGCTTTGTGGCAAAGTGCTTGGTGTGTCAGCAAGTTAAGGCTGAACATCAAAGGGTTGCTGATTTGTTGCAACCACTTCCGATTCCTCAGTGGAAGTGGGAACATATAACCATGGATTTCGTGACAGCTCTACCGCGAAGTCCAAAAGGCAACAATGCAGTATGGGTGATTGTTGATCGTTTGACCAAGGCAGCTCATTTTATTCCTTTTCGGGTTGGTCAATCAACAGAAACTTTGGCAGAACGATACATGCAGGAGATTGTAAGATTGCATGGAGTACCGGTGAGCATCGTGTCCGATCGTGACACACGGTTCTTATCGCACTTTTGGCGGAGTTTACAGGAAGGTTTGGGGACTCGATTGAAGTTTAGCACAGCTTATCATCCTCAAACTGATGGTCAGTCGGAGAGAACGATCCAAACTCTTGAAGATATGTTAAGAGCGTGCATGTTGGACTTCAAAGGTTCTTGGGAGGATCATCTACATTTGGTGGAGTTTTCTTACAACAACAGTTTCCAGGCAACTATTCAGATGGCTCCATTCGAAGCTTTCTATGGTCGCAAGTGTCGTTCACCTGTTTGTTGGGACGATGTCGGTGAACGAAGGTTGTTGGGGCCAGATTTGGTTGTGCAGACAGTTGAGAAAGTTAACGCTATTCGGAATCATATGAAAGCAGCCCAAGACCGACAGAAGAGTTGGGCAGATACGTCGAGAAGACCTCTAGAGTTCGCCGTGGGCGATTTGGTATTCTTGAAGATATCACCAACTAGAGGAGTGATTCGTTTTGGAAGTCGAGGAAAGCTCAGTCCTCGATTCGTTGGACCCTTTGAGATCTTGGAGCGTGTTGGTGAGGTAGCATATCGTTTGGCGTTACCACGGTCCTTGGCGAATGTGCACGATGTGTTTCACGTATCTCAACTCCGTAAGTATGTTCGAGATGAAACACATGTATTGGATCATTCGGAGCTGACGGTACGAGAAGACTTGACTTTTGAGGAGCGACCGGTTGAAATTGTGGATCGAAGGGAAAAGGTTCTTAAGAACAAGGTTATCCCTCTTGTACTTGTTTCTTGGGGTAATCGCTCGCATGGGGAGTCCACTTCGGAATGAGAAGATGAGATCCGGCAGAAGTTTCCTTATCTTTTCTTGTAGTTGATTTTCGTTTATCTTTTGTGTTCTTGGGATTTCGAGGACGAAATTCTTTTTGTAGTTGGGTATAATGTAATAACCGAGTCCAGTTCTACAAATTTCTGTTACCGTTTGAATGGTGTGTGGTATTTATTTCATTGATCGTACTTGGCTGTGCTTATTGTAGTTTACCCGACATTTCAAATTCCTGCATATAACAATTTAAGTCATTTAAAAATAATTTGAAATACTTGTCATGGCCTGCTTGACACCCCTAACCCTGTGGTAGCATCCTTGCATCGTGTTATCGTCCCGTTCAGTGAAACGGACGTGTTTGGACGGTTACGCGCACGTACGTGCGTCCATTCTTGGGGGTAGGCTTTTTAATTATAAAACCCTTCATTTTAATTTTTAGAACCCGCCAATAATTTTCTTATTTCAAATTCAAATTTTTGGACCCGACCCGGGCGCAATTCTGAAATATTTTTGCATTTGCGCCAAATCCTATTTTCTAATATTTTAAAAACAACCGAATATAAATTCAACTCCAGGAAAATATTTTCCATCTTCTTTAAAAATCTTTTTACAATTTTTTCCCTAACTGATTCAACCCCCTCACAAATCTTTCACATTTTTTTCCCAACCAGTCGCTTTCCTCCATTTCCTTCCCCGGGCCCACAGCCTTCTCTCTCCTTCTCTTTTTCTCCTTCTCTCTCTCCTCCGCAGTCTCTCTCTCTCTCTCGCTTTCTCCTTCTCTTTCTCTCTCTTCTCTCTTTCTCTCTCTGCGAATAAAGCCAAAAACATCTCTCCTCACTGTTCCTCTCGCTCTCTCTCTCCCCTCTCGCGAATTTCCTCTCTCCTCTCGCAAATCTCTCTCTCTCTCTCTCTCCGCGTCTTCTCTCTCCCCCCCCCCTCTCGCTTCTTCTTTAAATTTCTTTCCCATCCTCAAAACCAACAGAACCCAACCCCCCGGTAACCCTAGCCGCCTCGTTTTTCCCTCACCGTTGCCCCAACGCCGACGCGACCATCGCCGTTCGTCGCAGCTCGTCACCCTCACCTCTTCTTCCTCCTTCATCATCTCCCCGAGCACCCTGCACGAGCAGCTGTGCACCCCTGCACATGTCTGCACCGCCGGGAATCGCTGCCGGTGACCCGTCTCCATGCCCCTGGCCCTCGCGCACCCCTCCGTGAGTGATGCTTCCTCTCCTCTTCTTCTTTCTTCTTCGTTCCTTCCTTCTTCTCTTTTCTCATTCTTTTGATCTGTGGGTTTTGTCACTGCCCTTGTAGGTTGTCTGCCGGAGCTCTGTCGACGCCGTCGACCGTCGCGACCTCTCCACAATCCGCAGTAAGCATCATTCTCTCATCTCCATCCTCCTTCCCCTCTTCTTTCCTTCTTTCTTGCATATATTTGTCTTTGGTGGCTTACTGTTCGTCTGTTCACCGGAATCCGGTGATGCCGAGGACGCGTCCCGATGATCCAGTGAGGAACCCTGACCCGTGTGGCTCCACTGTCCGTCGTTTGGGTTCATTCCGTGAACCGTGCGCGCGTCGTGATATTTCCCCGCCGACGCGTAACGTTCCGTTTTCCGTTTCGCGACCCGTCGAGGCAAGTGTAACTTGCTACATGCTATTTTAAACTATTCATATGCTAAATTACTTATTTCCTGTTAAAGCTCTAATTAGAATCGAAAGAAATGGATTACAGGTTAACCGTATAAAGTTCCGTGATACATTTTATGATTCCGAACGTGAAACTTAATCTTGCATCTGATTATTTACATCTAACCATCACCAGTACATGTTAGATCACACTTGTTCATTGCTATGATACCCTTTCTATCCAGTTTAGACTATCAGCCATTCATATGCAACTTTAACCGATCTAATTACAACTGCATTCATTAAACAGATTTTACATGTTATCGCATCCATGGATCACTCAGTATTTACTAACCTGTTTTCAGCATTTACATCTTTCATACTGTATTCACATTATGCCGACATTGTCTGTTTAACACAATTGATAACTGTACAGCTAAATAAACAAATCTGCTTTATTGCTTAACTCATTGATTAGATCATGTTGTTGATAACCATGCTTGGTTATTTAACCCTAATTATGTTAGCTGATTATGAGCACACCCATGATATCGTTTACACCTTGATATGACTTGCTACATACATATTGGTTGACCCGACATGGTACCGTATACTACTTGACTTGACCTGATGTACCATGACTTGACCCGTTACCTGATCTTGTGTCTGATGCCAACAAACCTGACATGTAGTCCTCACGGACCGTTCCTGTTGTCTATCCAGACAAACCTGCTTACCTGATCCTGTGTTGGCATTAGTTCTTGATTACCGAATACCTGACTTGACTTACACATACAACTTAGGGGTGTGGAGAAATCAATGATGAAACCTGACTTGTAACTCGACAGTTCGATACCTGTTCTGATCAGTTTTAGAGGCTAGGCCAGCCTTGGGATGATGCTGCTGACATCATTCATCTGTACATATTTCCTGTTTTAGTGCCTAGCGGCATGTCTCGGATTCAGCCCGAGAATCTGGACCGTGGTCCCGGGTATGCACGGGATACTATTGAGTTATATCGATGATTCATCAATTTGATTTCGAAAACCTTAGAGTAGAAAACCCAATAGAACAGTTTAGTTTATTCACTGCACATTACCCTGTACTGGCTGATTTATATTACCGTTACACCTGTTTCATTCATGTTTATATTTGCATTGCTTGTTACTCTATTACACTTTATTACTTGTTGACATGACGCGCTGACGTCTGGGTTTTGCATGGCCCAGATTCCGTACCTTTGTTGCAGTCCGAGCAGGAGTACTTCAGCCAGCAGGCTGAGCTGTGAGGTGTTAGTAGTAGCTAGTTCCTTTATTTTCTGCAGTTTATTCCTGATGTGAGCCCGCATTATGGGACTTGCATTCCAGTTACTTGTATTGGATCTTTTGCTTCCGCACTTTTATTATTCTTGACTCATGTTATCTTGGCTTATGGACATGTTTTAGATATTTATATTTTATTCTTGATATCTTTACAGCCGTAATGTGACTGTGGATGGATACTTCCTACCCACAGGTAACATGGTTGGCTATGTCACGTGCCCAATTTAGCGTACTCTGGGAAGCGGGGCGTGACAACTGCCGTGATAAGGCAGTCAGATTTAGCTTTCCGGGAGAGCCAGTCCTTGTTATTCTGGGAGACCGCAGCGTCACCCTTCCCAGCTTGATTTTGTCTCTTCGCGATGGTCAGCTCTTGCGGAAGGGATGTCAGGGATTCTTAGCGTATGTTTGTGATACTCGAGCTGCAGAGATTCCTTTGGACTAGGTCCCGATTGTTAGTGAGTTCCCTGACGAGCTGCCTGGGTTACCGCCTGAGTACGATGTTGAGTTCTGCATCGATTTGATCCCCAGCACGGGGCCTATTTCCATACCGCCTTATCGGATGGCCCCGGCGGAGGTTAGAGAGCTGAAAGATCAGTTGCAGGATTTGTTAGATAAAGGTCTTATTCGACCTAGTGTGTCTCCGTGGGATGCTCCTGTCCTGTTCGTCAAGAAGAAGGACGGCAGTTTGCGCTTATGCATTGATTACCGCCAGCTAAACAGGGTTACCGTACGGAACAGATATCCCTTACCATGTATCGATGATTTGTTCGACCAGCTTCAGGATGCGGGATACTTTTCAAGGATTGATTTGCGATCGGGTTACCATCAGTTGCGGGTGCAGTAGGAGGATATTCCGAGGACGGCTTTTTGCACACGTTACGGACACTATGAGTTTTTGGTGATGTCGTTCGAACTCACCAATGCACCAGCCGCGTTTATGGACTTGATGAACCTCATTTTCAGGCCGTATCTAGATCTGTTCATCATCGTATTTATTGACGACATTTTGGTGTATTTCCGGAGCTAAGAGGAGCACGAGCAGCATCCGCGGATCACATTGCAGACGTTAAGAGAGCACCAGCTGTTCGCGAAATTCTCCAAGTGCGCGTTTTGGCTTGACAGCGTTGATTTCTTGGGTCACGTGATTACGAGAGATGGCATATGTGTGGACCCGAAAAAGATCGAGGCCGTTTAGCATTGGCCCAGACCAGCATCAGTTACGGAGATCCGCAGTTTCCTAGGCCTGGCTGGCTACTACCGATGATTTGTTCAGGACTTCTCCCGTATCGCTGCACCGTTGACCGGGTTGACCCGGAAGGGAGTTTCTTTTGATTGGACCGAGGCGTGCGAGCATAGCTTCCAGCAGTTGAAGACTCGTCTAACTACTGCACCAGTGTTGTCATTGCCTTCGGGATCGGGCGGATTCATGGTTTATTGCGACGCTTCTCGAGTGGGACAAGGTTGCGTATTGATGCAGCACGACAGGGTTATTCCGTATGCTTCTCGGCAGCTGAAGACACATGAACAGAACTATCCTACGCAGATTTAGAGATGGCTGCAGTGGTGTTTGCACTCAAGATCTGGAGACATTACCTATAAGGCGAGTCGTGCCAGATATTTACGGACCACAAGAGCTTGAAGTACATATTTCAGCAGCGAGACCTGAATCTGAGACAGCACCGTTGGATGGAGCTGGTGAAAGACTATCATTGCGAGATCCTTTACCATCTGGGTTGTTGGAGATAGTGCCCTCAAAGTCAATTATTGGATCGCAGGTACGTGATTGCAATGATTGAGGCAGGACCTATACCGATATGACAGTCTTGCTCAAGATGATAGTATGCTATCTGGTTTGTCTTTATCATCGTATATATGCTTTAGTTCACTATTGCATGATGATAGAGCCCATAGGATTCTTGCTTGACTACCAGCAGTATGATGGCGATCATATACGTGGAAGCTGGGGTCTGTAAGCACATCCTTAAAGTGTCCCTAGTCGTGGGAGTTTCGAGACAGGGCATCGATACTCCAGAGTAGACTAGTGTATACAGTCGAGACCCCGACGAGGGGCGTTGGCCGGTCTCACAAGCCACTGGTGTCAGTTGGATCACCTAAGATATATACAGGTGCTCATTGGGTTATGAGTACACCGGACAGGACTCGCCGGGAATCTGCTAGTTAGTATTATACATATCGTCAGATAGCAATTCCCTGGTGACATGTGTACAGGTTAGTTCATCGACCTGAGATCGTCATTTGTCTCGTGTGAGTTCCCACTGTGCTTAGATTACTACCCTACCACGCTCAAAGGAGTTGTGCAAACAGGTTTTAGTTAGGTACAGTCCCGAGCCACATTGGAGGCAAGTGAGCGGATCGTCGGGGATTCGTCTCTCCCGGTATTGAGGGTTGATGTCGCGCAGTGCACGGGTGGCCATCACTAGGAATCCTCGGCCGAGGTAGTGGAGAATTACTGATTTGGATCAGTAGTTTCTCAGGTGGTGATGGGCTTCATACCGACACGATTTATCGCGTTATTAGGGATCTGACTTTATCCATCCCTCTAGACTCGATATGCGATACTCTTTAGACGAATGGACCGGACTGTATATACATAGTCACTGTCAGGCTCAGTAGGGTTTATAGATGAGTTCGCTCGTCAGCTTCCCTTCCAATCAATACATAGGCAAAACGTTACGTGCAGCTTGTACCTCTGACGTGCTAGTGGTTATACCCAGTGCCAATGTGTTGATGAGTCATTAGAGTCCCCCACAGACAATTTCCCAAGTTCGGGCGAAACATTGTAGAGGCTGTATAGGTTTATGGCAAGGTTCGGAAAAAGCACGTGCGTTTTCGCACGTGTCGTTTTTCGGGCAGATAATAATGGTAGCCTTTGGTTTAAGCCGGAACCCAGTATTATACTGTGTAGATATAATATCTTTGTCTCAGTTGCATTTGTATTCGGTCGTAATACAAATGTGGGTATGTTTATACTGATACGGGGTTATCCTGAAATTCGTTTCAGGATTACTTTTGGAAGTTGCCAGTTTCCAGTTTTCTATCAGCCGTATTTTGACATTCGGTTAAATGCGGACTTATCTTTTCTTGATGAGGTGAGTCGGTGTTCTAGAAGGTTCTAGTGAGGGTGACAAGGCTAGTGAGTCATTAGGTCATTAATGGTGCAATTAATGACAAGGTGACTAGGTTAATTGTGATTGGTTTGCTTTAAATGCTTTCATACTTTGTGTTCACACTAGATATTTTGCTTGTGGTCACCCCCCTCTCCTACACTCACCCTCCTCCTCTTCTATAAGTGGCCGGCCTCCTCCCCCCCCCCTCTCATAGTTCATGGTTGTTGTTTGAAAAGATTAAGGATTTTGGTTCATGGAAATTGATATACTCCATTTCTCATTTCGTATCGATCCAAAAGGCAACTTCTTTAACCGTTCGTCCATAGCCTTGGACGTAACGAGACAAAGTGTTCTACTCATTCTCTACTTCATCTTGGTCGTCTCTTTTAGCAAACTTGACGATCGAGTTGCCTCGGTTCAGAGGCGGAAGCTCGTTTAAAGATCCGTCGATATGGTGCCACCTGGACGAGAAGACCGGAGTTCAAGGAGATCGGAGCAGCCGCAACAAGCGTGGGATGATGGTTGAAGACCGAAGGACTCGGATCATTCGGTATAACGTTCCTACCCATTTGTATTTTGTTAGTTTAGCTTTAATGGCAGATCCGGGTTACGGTACACGATAGCGCCAGTTTGTAAAAAGTTTTTGTTCCGCATTTGGCGTCTGTTAGACGGCCGAGGCGCTACCGTGGACTTACATGGGTAAGGCGAACGTTGTGGCAGATGCTTTGAGTCGGAGGCCCGAAGGTAGTTTATCCTATTTGAGTGCCGTGCAGAGGCAGTCATCAGCAAATTGGCAGATTCTATACGACAGCCGAGTGCAGTTTGAGTTCACTCCGACTGGGGGACAGCTTGCGCATATTCGTGCACGTCCGCAGTTGCTTTACTGTATTCGAGAGGCACAGCCCAGTGATGACCATCTTTCAGAGATCGTGGAGCAGATTAGGCAGGGCAGAGATTCCGGGTTCGTGGTTGATGATCAGGGGATACTACGCTTTGGGACTCGATTATGCGTACCAGATTCTGAGGGACTGCGGCGTGAGATTCTTGAGGAGGCACATGGATCGATTTATAGCTTTCATCCAGTTTCCACCAAGATGTACCACGATCTGAGAGATGTTTATTAGTGGGACGGAATGAAGAGGGACGTCACAGACTTCGTGTCGAGATGCCTGACTTGTCAGCAAGTCAAGGCAGAGCACCAGAGGCCCGCGGGAGAGTTGCAGCCTTTGCCCATTCCGGAGTGGAAATGGAAGCAGATTTCTATGGACTTCATTGTGGGTCTACCCAGGACCAGTCGAGGGTATAACTCCATTTGGGTGATCGTGGATCGATTGACGAAAGCAGCTCACTTCCTGCCAGTGAAGACCACTTTCGGTTTTGCTCAGTATGCCCAGATTTACATCGACGAGATCGTACGGTTGCATGGCGTCCCGACTTGTATCTGTTGGAGGTAGTGCCCTCAGAGTCAATTATTAGGTCACAGGTACGTGATTGTAATGATTGAGGGAGGACCTATCCCGGTAGGACAGTCTTACTCGAGATGATAGTATGCTATCTGGTTTACCTTTATCATCGTGTACTGCTTTAGGTGACCTGACACGTCGCTATTACACGTTGATAGAGCCCCTAGGATTCATGCTTGACCACCAGCAGTATGAGGGCGATCATATAAGTGGGAGCTGGGGGTCTACAAGCATATCCTTAAAAGGTCCCTAGTCGTGAGAGTTTCGAGACTGGGCATCGATACTCCATTAGTAGACTAGTGTATACAGTCGAGACCCCGACGAGGGGCGGTGGCTGGTCTCACAAGCCACTGGTGTCAGTTGGATCACCTAAGATGTATACAGGTGCTCATTGGGTTATGAGTACACCGGACAGGACTCGCCGGGAACATGCTAGTTGGTCATATACCAGACGTCAGATGGCAGTTCCCTGGTGACATGTGTGCAGGTTAGTTCATCGACCTGGGGATCGTCATTTGTCTCGTGTGAGTTCCCACTGTACTTTGATTACTACCCTACCACGGCTCAAAGGAGTCGTGCAAACAGGTTTTAGTTGGGTACAGTCCCGAGCCACATGGAGGCAGTGAGCGTATCTTCAGGGGTTCGTCTCTCCCGGTATTGGGGGTGAGGTCGTGCTGTGTCTAGGAGAGCCATTACACAAAGTCCTTGGCCAAGGCAAGGAGATTTACTGGTAGGTATTCCAGTAGTATCTCAGGGTGTTCTGGGCTACACTCCGACACGACTTGTACCGCTTTTGGGGGTCTGACTTTTACCAACCCCCTAGGCCCGCCATGCGATACTCATAGACGAACGGACCGGACTGCACGGATATTGTCACTGACAGGCTCAGTAGGGTGTCAGGCTGAGTTCGCTCACAGACATCTCTTTTAGTCAGTACCTGGTAGCCCGTTACGTATTGGCTTATACCTCTGACGTGCTAGTGGTTAAATCCACAACCAAGGTGTTGACGAGTCTTTAGAGTCCCCCACATTCAGTTACTCAGCTTTCGGGCGAAAAGTTGTAGAGGCCGTATGGAGATATGGCAAGGTCCGATCAGATACGTGCGGTATTGCACGGATCAGGATCGGACAGTTTGTACTATAGGCCGTATGGTTATATGGCAGGGTTCGATCAGATACGTGCGGTATTGCACGGATCAGGATCGAACAGATATTACTAGCCGGTTTTGGTATAAGCCGGATCCTAGTATAGTACAGTGTAGATTCTGTCTCATTGCATCTGTATTTCGGTCGAAATACAGATGCGGGTGTGTATGCACAGTATCGGAGTTTTCCTGTAATTTATTACGGGACCAGTTTTATGGAGTTGCCAGTTTGCTTTCCGTTTCGGCCAATTTCCATTGTTCCGTTCATTGGCCGAAGATTGGTGGAGGAGGGTTTATTTGCATTGTTGCAAATAAGCAATTGTGGAGGGGGTCTTTGCATTTTATCATGTCATGATACTTGTCCCATCATTTGACTTTATATCTTCATGATGGCTTGACCTTTTGTAACTATCATGGTTGTTGATTACTTGTTTTGGAGTGAGGGTTATGGTTGTGATCATTGGATTCTTTCATCATCACTTGCTTGCATCATTGCAATCCAACCACCCTCTTGACCTTGTTTTTTCTCTCTCCAATCACACTTGAGAAAGGGGGCCGGCCATTCCAAGGAAGGGGAATGGGATTCATTTCTTTTGGGTGGGGAAAAATTGTTATTCTCATTCTTTAGTATGCTACATTTTTCCCACCTCTCTCCAAGTTCTTCTTCCTCCACAAAAGGGCAACTCCATAATCCCAAATTGAGACATGCAATCCACATTATATTCTACAGCAAATCTTGGGCACGTCGAGTAGCCGGCTTCGTGCCCGAGTTGCCTCGGCATAGAGGTGGGAGCCCGTAAACAAAGTAGGCGATGTGGTGCACTTCCGGCGACGAGGAGGAGACAGGACTTTCCGCAGGAGATCGGGACCATGACGAGAAGACCGGAGGACTTGGATCGTCGGTATATCTCTATAACCCATCTTCTAGTTAGCTTAGACTTGTTAATGGTTACGATCCGGGTGTTTAGTGCGCGGTGGTGCCGGTTTGCTAAGTCCGCAAAATTTAAGTTATTCACCGCTTCCGCATTCCGGCGTCGGATTGACGGCCGGGGCGCCGCCGTGCACTTACAGTGGTATCAGAGCCTCGCCATTAACTTAGTCTAGCTTGGTGTAGTGTGTTTTTCTGTTTCGATCGATCGAATGTTCCAAAACTACATTTTTGTTAGCATCAGTTTTCTGTTGGAAATTTTTGGTGTCGAAAAATTTTTCAGGTTGTAAAATATTGATGTACTGGAAAATCTAAGAGCTCTGTAAAAATTCGACGAAGTAACTCCACAGTGGGAGCGCGGAACCGCCACGAAAACCACCTTCCCGCCGCCCTTCCGCCGCGCACTGTGGAGATCACTTCACCAATTTTTTACAGAGGCCTTCTGGGCTTAAAATATGGGTTTTGGAATATTAAAATTGGGCCCAGGTTTTCTGTGAGTGCTACAGTTTTGATTGGGGGCCCACTTGTTAATTTTTGATCGATCGGATATTTTAAACACATTTTTCACAGTATTTACATTATATCTGCGACCGTGAATGTCACTTGATCGGTAAATCCGGTCTAACTGCTATAGCCCGGTTAGACGGATTTGCGAACGTGACTTTCACGTTGATGTTTTGTTTTTGCTGTGATGTTGCGGATCGGTCGTGGGGATAACCTGGATGCAATGCTAGTACAGTTTTGTTGTATTATGTACATTTGATATTGCGGGGCGAGCGTCCGACATGTGGACTGCCGTCACTGCCTGTTTGTATTATTATTTTGGGGCACGACCTGGTTGCGGTCGATGTACCCGTTGTATGTATATTTTACTTTCTGTACTAGGATTGCCCCGCGGAGGGGTGCACGGATAGCCGGGTTCTGGAGGGCAACAAGCCCGCATCTCATGGCATTGAGACGGAGGGGGCTTCACTCTAGGATTGGCGGGCTATTCGCCGTACTCGTAGGGGGTACAGGTTGACCCAGGAGGGGTTCCCAAGTTACCGGATTCCGTGAAGTGCTGGGTGGTCCATTCACGTTGCTGAAGGGGGCTGCCTCGCTTCAGGTTTTGGCGGGTAACTTGCCGCGCCCGTAGGGGTCTAGGTTTTCATTGCACAGGCTATCCACACGACCAGGGGAACGTCGGGTTTCAGTAGTGGCTCTGTGAAACCCGGGGATCCCAGATATCTGTATTATTCTATGATGCTGTTCATTCTCTGTGATGTTGCATTTTTTATTCACGCCTTGAGCGAAATACTATATATTGGTATATATATTAGTAGATGTAGTATATGTTTTGCATCAGCGCTAGTCCAGTCCCCGCTCTGTCGTTAGTAAGCTAACCTAACGGGTAATGACGGGACCCAGTGGCGAATGCGGATGGCATATACGTACATCAGTATATTTTCGTTCTTTTGGTGTGATCAATTGATGGGACTGCATTGATTCGGATCAATGCAAGTTAAAAACAAACCTAATCTGATGTTGTTGGAACACTTTTCAAAAAGCTGTTATTGCAAGGACGTTCACTTTTGTTTTGCATCGTGGTATTCATTTGGAATATCCTGCTCCTCAGTCGACGAGGCAAGGGCCGAGATCCCTTTACCGGGAGTGACCCCTTGGACAGAAGTTTGCGTCAGGGCATTAACTTCACTATAGCCGATTACTTTTGCTTTGCATCGAGGTATTCATTTGGAATATCCTGCACCCCATTCTACGGGGAAAGAGCCGAGATCCCTTCACCGGGAGTGACCTCTTTAGTAAAGGTTTTCGTCACTATATTTTCTAAAAAGCTATCCGTTCCTTCAACGATATCAAGTTCATTACGTTAAAGGTTTTCGCCAGAAACCATTCGTAGCCCTCCATCATTTCAGTTAAATATTCGGTAGTATTCAAGCTATGTATTTTGACCTCACGCCAAGGCATAGTGTTTGGTAGCTGCCGGGTATTTATCTGTTGCATAGATAGATGCGTTGGTTTGGGACAGTCGTACTACTATTTTGGCCTACGTCAAGGGTATGTACGGGTGGGTTCAGATTAACCTGGATAATGATGGGTAGAACTTGACATGTGACTTATGATATTTTGACTTCACGCCAAGGTCATAAGAGCATGGGGCAGAAATCACATCGGGAGTTTCAAAAGTACTGAAACTTGCCAGATATGCGCATACCTTCTGGAGTGTGATACCGTGAGCGGATTCCGTCACGTTGTCATGCGATGAGAGTTGGATCCCGATTCCTACTGATGAGTTAGTTTACTCCTCGGGTGACCCCGACTAATTCTTCTTTCAGGTTTGGAGGAGAATTTGAGGTACAGTGGGAGGATTCCAGATTAGATAAATTGGTAACCATTCTGATCTAGGTTAGAGTGCACGCTGAGTGTTTCTTTTCTCTCTCTCTCTGGCAGCGACCATTTGACTCGACCCTAAGACTTTGACTCAGTGACCAAGTTGACCGAACCTTCTTAAACACCGGCTTTTGGATTGTCAGAGTTGCAAACCTCATTGCCACTCCTACTTTTACCCTTTTCTCCAGGACACCCCGTTTTACTACGAACGTCCACTTCCATTGGACAAAACCATCGTATGGTTAGATACGAACTCGAAAGAATTTATTCGAGGATGGTTTCCGGTTCTGGAGAAAACGGATAGGATTATTCAGTTGTCTTTTCCTTTTACCCTCTCTCAGGTTACGAGTACTCCTTGGTTTAGGGGTAGTACACCTATTACGCAAATTGGATTGTCTTCTTCCAAACCTTAGGCTGGTGCCGACCGGTAGGGAATGAAGAAAACCAATTAGCATAACGATGGTGTGCAGAAGGTATTAAGTTCAGACAAAGCAAGGGATTAGTAAGAGGGCAAAGTAAATTGCAACAGATATTCACGACCAAACCAAATATTTCGTTACCACTCCCACATCACCTTTGTATTTCTCCAGGACACTCTTTTTACTACGAAGATCCACAGTTTATTTGGATACTCCATCGTATGGTTATATACGAACTCGAATGGAACTGGTTCCAGTTCGGGGATGGATTCTGGTTAAGGAGAAATAGGAATAAGGTTTATTCGGTTGTCTTTTATCCTCACCTTCTCTCGCATTGCGAGTGTTCCTAGGATTGGGACAGTACACCCATTATGCTTATTGGATAGTCTTCTTCCAAACCATAGGATGGTGCCGAACGGTAGGGAAGGAAGAAAACCATTTGGCCTAAAGGGGTGTACAGAAGGTAAAGACTAAAGACATATGAAGGGATTTGGAGAGGTGGCAAAGAATTATACGGTTACAGTCGTGAATCTGGAAGAGGCATTACTAGGAATACCAGGATACCCCATCGAAACATTTCAATGTTTCAGTTTCGCTGTGTACTGTTAAAGGAAAACTGATTTCCCGATTAGGCACTTGCTCCAGGGTATGTATTTACCAGGTATGATTCTCACATCTGTATGGTTTTACAGATGATGAGTGGGAGTAAGTTATTGGGAATTAAGTGATCATCCTCATTATATCGGGATTCGTTGTAATCGGTGATATTTGAGGAAATCACCTGGGCTGTTTGCCGGTCGGCAAATATTTGGTTTTGAATATCCGCTGTTATGCACCAATTTCAAATTGATATATCTGTACGTCTATTTTTATAGAGTGAGATATACCTTTCTGAAATTATATCTACGACATTTACCTATATCAGTGGATGGTTAGGTAAGGAGCATTAAACAGCGGTGTAATTCTTCTTAACCATAAGTACAGTTTTCAACCTACGACACACAGTAAATGGTTATCAGACTCAAGGGACTTATACAGAGTATTGTATGTTGTCCAGGGTCCATCAGGACAGAGGGGTTGGTCCTCGTACTATATTCGGTTTACTTATGACTTCTCTAGTTTTTAGACAGGTGTTTCGTAGGAAACACAGGGTCCGAATTTTGAGAAGTTATAGGTATTTGAATAGAGTAGAGAACCAGGTGTAGCAAGTATCGGGATTCTTCAAAGTGATCGAAGATGTAGATACTTGTGTATGGTATTCAGTTGATAGTAATGATAAAGAGATCTTGCTTCTCTTTCAGGTTACTCATAATTGGAAGCATTCCTAAGTTGAGTAACGCTGATCGGCCTCCTTCCATTTAGTTGACATGCACTGGAGATTGCTGCATGATTTGAATCTGGTTCAATTAAATCAGTGCCTCTGGTTCTATATTGGATATAGAACAGTTCATATCTTAACGTTGTTAAGGTACGGGGAGTTGTCCGGCTTATGCTTAAAACCAGACACTGGACAACTCAAGGCACGTTTCTGTAATGGCTGTTTGTGGGTTGACCCAGGCTATGACGCGGGTTGACTTTCTACCATCTGGATGAACAATAGCAATATTGTTCTAGACTCGCCACAGTTTTATTAAAAATGGATTTTTTCAGAAAACAGTAGTGGGAGTATGGTAGAACTGGAAGTGATTCCAGAACCACAAACGATTACTGAAGATTTGATAAGGAACCTAAAGATTCAATCCGGTTTGACATTCCATTGGCCACTCCGCAGATAAGGTGGGTAACTTCAGGCACCCGAGAGGCACTATGGTAGCCTCAAGGACGGCGACAGGGAAGTTCTTGTTTACCCACAATTGCCATTGCTGTTGTTCCAGGTTACGAGACCCGGCGGGAGGATGAGTATAGCGTCGTTCTAAACCAGTTTTAGAAGTGTACGTCTATATGACTCTGCCAGAGGGTTGTCGTAGTCAGTGGGAGCAGCGGAAGCATTGGTGGACAGGTTGCTTATGTCTATTTATAGACTAGAGCAGATGTAGCGGAGATAGATCATCTATTTCTGACGTGACAGTCATGGGTTTGACTTCATCAGAATAGGGGATGGATCTGTTGAGAAGGTAGTAGGGTGTAATATCCTGGTATTTGGATGATATACACAGAGTAGGAAAAGAAACTCCTACACTACGATCGGTTATACTTTGGTCGTCACACAGTTGTTTCTCCAAAAAGGAAATGGATTTTATATCAGACATACTGGTTACTAGATCTATGGTCTTAGATCTAGATTTGGGTGGTTTCCCAATCAGGGTACTTGACAGCATTCTAAGAGTATTTAGGATGGACGACTCCTGGCACGGTAGTGTACCTGCAGGTAATGGAGTCACCCTCTCCAAAGGTGTCTTACAGACTAAAGGGGAGAGGGACGGGCATGATTGGCAGATCATTTGCTCAGGCAATTGAGTCAATCGTGAGATGTCAAGTACCACACCAGATGTTGTTCTTGCACTAGATGCAATAAGTTGACATTAATCCAATCTTGGAGAAACGGTTGGAAGCAATTTTAGAACATAAGTAGATGTTCTAGGGATATGATAACGACAGCCTTATTCAGGAGACAGTTATCATTCCAGGCTTCCAAGGTGACATGGACGACAAGGAGGTTGTCAGAGTTATAGTTTTCCTTCTGATGAGGGGCAGTATTTTGGACAGGTGGTCCAAGGCAATACTGAGGGAGGCATGGCGCGCAGGATACTGATTAAGTTCAGTTGACGATACAGTCTAAGAAGTTTGGATTTGGAGTTCATTTATGAGCTAGGTCCCATCAGACATCCAGACACATTCTAAGACAGGTATTGCTCATTTCGGGAGACGGGTTTCTCCGCGAACTTGAGATATAGAGAGACATAGAAAGAAACATCAAAGCGGATCCACTCACTGAGGCTATTCCTCGAACGCAATAGTTCCGCAAACGAGCTTTGTGAGACTGACTAGTAGAGGAGTTGGATGTTCGGTATCACACGGGCTGTGAGTATGCGACATCGCAATAATTAGCCTTGAGTGCAAGTGGGAGATTGTTGGAGGTAGTGCCCTCAGAGTCAATTATTAGGTCACAGGTACGTGATTGTAATGATTGAGGGAGGACCTATCCCGGTAGGACAGTCTTACTCGAGATGATAGTATGCTATCTGGTTTACCTTTATCATCGTGTACTGCTTTAGGTGACCTGACACGTCGCTATTACACGTTGATAGAGCCCCTAGGATTCATGCTTGACCACCAGCAGTATGAGGGCGATCATATAAGTGGGAGCTGGGGGTCTACAAGCATATCCTTAAAAGGTCCCTAGTCGTGAGAGTTTCGAGACTGGGCATCGATACTCCATTAGTAGACTAGTGTATACAGTCGAGACCCCGACGAGGGGCGGTGGCCGGTCTCACAAGCCACTGGTGTCAGTTGGATCACCTAAGATGTATACAGGTGCTCATTGGGTTATGAGTACACCGGACAGGACTCGCCGGGAACATGCTAGTTGGTCATATACCAGACGTCAGATGGCAGTTCCCTGGTGACATGTGTGCAGGTTAGTTCATCGACCTGGGGATCGTCATTTGTCTCGTGTGAGTTCCCACTGTACTTTGATTACTACCCTACCACGGCTCAAAGGAGTCGTGCAAACAGGTTTTAGTTGGGTACAGTCCCGAGCCACATGGAGGCAGTGAGCGTATCTTCAGGGGTTCGTCTCTCCCGGTATTGGGGGTGAGGTCGTGCTGTGTCTAGGAGAGCCATTACACAAAGTCCTTGGCCAAGGCAAGGAGATTTACTGGTAGGTATTCCAGTAGTATCTCAGGGTGTTCTGGGCTACACTCCGACACGACTTGTACCGCTTTTGGGGGTCTGACTTTTACCAACCCCCTAGGCCCGCCATGCGATACTCATAGACGAACGGACCGGACTGCACGGATATTGTCACTGACAGGCTCAGTAGGGTGTCAGGCTGAGTTCGCTCACAGACATCTCTTTTAGTCAATACCTGGTAGCCCGTTACGTATTGGCTTATACCTCTGACGTGCTAGTGGTTAAATCCACAACCAAGGTGTTGACGAGTCTTTAGAGTCCCCCACATTCAGTTACTCAGCTTTCGGACGAAAAGTTGTAGAGGCCGTATGGAGATATGGCAAGGTCCGATCAGATACGTGCGGTATTGCACGGATCAGGATCGGACAGTTTGTACTATAGGCCGTATGGTTATATGGCAGGGTTCTATCAGATACGTACGGTATTGCACGGATCAGGATCGAACAGATATTACTAGCCGGTTTTGGTATAAGCCGGATCCTAGTATAGTACAGTGTAGATTCTGTCTCATTGCATCTGTATTTCGGTCGAAATACAGATGCGGGTGTGTATGCACAGTATCGGGGTTTTCCTGTAATTTATTACGGGACCAGTTTTATGGAGTTGCCAGTTTGCTTTCCGTTTCGGCCAATTTCCATTGTTCCGTTCATTGGCCGAAGATTGGTGGAGGAGGGTTTATTTGCATTGTTGCAAATAAGCAATTGTGGAGGGGTCCTTTGCATTTTATCATGTCATGATACTTGTCCCATCATTTGACTTTATATCTTCATGATGGCTTGACCTTTTGTAACTATCATGGTTGTTGATTACTTGTTTTGGAGTGAGGGTTATGGTTGTGATCATTGGATTCTTTCATCATCACTTGCTTGCATCATTGCAATCCAACCACCCTCTTGACCTTGTTTTTTCTCTCTCCAATCACACTTGAGAAAGGGGGCCGGCCATTCCAAGGAAGGGGAATGGGATTCATTTCTTTTGGGTGGGGAAAAATTGTTATTCTCATTCTTTAGTATGCTACATTTTTCCCACCTCTCTCCAAGTTCTTCTTCCTCCACAAAAGGGCAACTCCATAATCCCAAATTGAGACATGCAATCCACATTATATTCTACAGCAAATCTTGGGCACGTCGAGTAGCCGGCTTCGTGCCCGAGTTGCCTCGGCATAGAGGTGGGAGCCCGTAAACAAAGTAGGCGATGTGGTGCACTTCCGGCGACGAGGAGGAGACAGGACTTTCCGCAGGAGATCGGGACCATGACGAGAAGACCGGAGGACTTGGATCGTCGGTATATCTCTATAACCCATCTTCTAGTTAGCTTAGACTTGTTAATGGTTACGATCCGGGTGTTTAGTGCGCGGTGGTGCCGGTTTGCTAAGTCCGCAAAATTTAAGTTATTCACCGCTTCCGCATTCCGGCGTCGGATTGACGGTCGGGGCGCCGCCGTGCACTTACAGTATCGTGTCCGACCGAGGCACCCGGTTTACCAGCCGACTATGGCAGAGACTTTAGGAGGCGTTGGGAACCCAATTGAGTTTTAGCACAGCATTTCATCCGCAGACCGACGGCCAGTCAGAGCGGACTATTCAGACTCTTGAGGACATGCTCCGTACGTGCGTTTTTTATTTCGGTGGTAGCTGGGATCATCATTTACCCTTAGTGGAGTTCTCCTACAACAATAGCTTTCAGGATACTATTCAGATGGCACCTTTCGAGGCATTGTATGGGAGGAGATGCAGATCGCCCGTCTGTTGGACAGAGCTCAGCGAGAGCAGTATTTTAGGGCCGCAGATTGTTGAAGAGACGACCGAGAAGATACAGTTGATTCGAGATCGGATGAGAGCGGCCCAGAGCAGGCAGAAATCGTATGCGGACAAACGCCGTCGCAGACTAGAGTTCGCAGTTGGCGATCATGTTTTTCTGAGGGTCTCTCCGATGAAGGGCATGATGAGGTTTGGGCGAAAAGGAAAGCTTAGTCCCAGATTTGTGGGTCCCTTCGAGATCCTCAAGCGTGTCGGCGTAGTTGCGTATCGTTTGGCTCTTCCAACCAGCTTTCCTGATGTTCACCCCGTCTTCCATGTTTCGATGCTCCGCAAGTACCTTCACGATCCTTCTCATGCGATTCAGCACCCGATGGTCCAGCTGGAGCGCGACCTTTCTTTTGCAGAGCAGGCGGTGGTCATCCTGGATCGGCAGATGAAGAAATTTAGGTCGAAGGTTATACCGACCGTCAAGGTCCTTTAGCGTGGCCCGAGCAGCGAGGAGGTCACCTGGGAGACCGAGAACGAGATGAGGAAGAAATATCCCCATCTTTTTGAAGGTATGCATAGCTAGATTTTTTTAAATTCGGGGACCGAATTTCTTTAAGGGGGGAAGATTGTAACGCCTTGAAAAGTCGTTTAGGTATTTTCCCGATAATCGGTAAATAATTGGTATTTTTCCGTAAATTGTAATTATAATTATTTTTCAATATAGGCCTAATTATACCTAATTTAGATAGGTAATTGCTAGTATTTAGTAGTTAATTAGTCATTTATAAATTTCTAGTCGTTTAAATATTTTTCCCTAATTTATTATTTTTAATAATATTTAAAGCTGTTAAATATACATTAAATTAGTGATAAATACAAATTTGAATGGGCTAATTACATACTTAAGAACCATGACAACTAAAATCTAGTTTGTAATATAAATTTTTTTATCATGTTATTCCAAGTTATAGTTGATTATAGTCAAAGGGAAAATTAAAATTAAATTAAATAAACTTAAGGTTGCAATTAGGTAACTTGAGGGGGTCTTTTTGCATGGAATTTTCTTTGCAAATCACTCACTCAATCCTCACCCCTCCACCGGCCGAGCCCACCTCAAGAACACCCCCCCCCCTCAATTTTTCTTCAACTCATTTGAATGAGACAATGTGATGTGATTAAAATATATTAATTAGGTATGGGTATTATTGTGATATGGAAATGGTTTGACTTTGAAAATATCCACAACACCCACACCACTCCTCCCCATTCCCCTTGCTGCCGAAACTGCAGCCACTCCCCCTCCATTTTCCATCTCTTTTCATCTCCAAAAAAATCACCAAAATGCTTCCAAAATCAAATTAAAACCTCACAATTTCAAGCCCATTTCTCCATCTTTTCTCCTTAGCCAAGCTTGCTTGAATCTTGGAGCAAGGAGACCTTTTTGAGGAGGCAAATCCACATGCTAGATCTCTATAATTTGAGGTATAATCTTCACCCAATTAATACTTGTGGTTAATTTCTTTGAATTAAATTGATTAGGTGTTAATTTTGGTGCTAATTTCAAGTTTAGGTTTTTAAAGAGGATGGTTTGAGTTAGAACTAGGGTTTTAAGCACCATTACTAGGTTAACTAAGTTTATTTTGCTATCTATTCTTATACAAACCTAATCTAAGAGGTTACTTTGCTTAAGTGGGCTTCAATTTATCCTAATCTAGGTTTTTCAAGTGTAAATTTGTTTATAATTGCTTGATTAAGGAATTCAAGAAAGGGTTTGATTTTGGAATTGGGGTTTGAAGCATTGCAAATGGGTTAAATTTAAATGTAGTGGCTATCTAGTGGTTTAGTTTGGATATTTATGCTAGATTGTTGTCATTTTATCGCAAATCTACGATGTTTGCACCAAATTTGGAATTTTTATGCTTACTGGGTTTTTATATAATTAAGTGGTGAATTAATTGTGATATCTTGACGATATTATTAGCATCTCCTACGTCTTTTAGGTTGTGAGAATGCGAAATTTGGTTTGATCGGGTTTAGTTTTGACGGTTGTTCCGAACGACGATTCTAGTTAAGGTTATAGTGATTGTCGTGTGTGTTCCGCGCACCAAGTGCACAAAGTGCCTAACATGTGGACGTTGATCCTTTCATTTTGCAACTTGGCTTTGTTTCAGGATATGTAATCTTATATTTTGTGTTGTGTTTTGTGTTGTGCAAATTCCAGGATCGGTCGCGGAGACTTCGAACGCGGCACGGAAAGGGAAAGCGGTGATTAGACCAGGATAGCTGAGGATTTCCGGTGAGTAGATGTATACATCTACGGGGGAAATCGTTTGGATGGCGTGAGGCGCCCGATAGTTTAGAATTTCTAGTAATACCAGCTTGTGGCATGTAGCTCTTAGTTATCTATTTGACTGCATTGCATGACCTTTTATATTTATATATGTGTTACTTCATCATATAGAAACCATTGAACCATTAAAATGAGTTATGCGACACAAGTAATATTTGGCTTGCTTAGTTCATCATATATAATTGTGCAACTTCATCTCATAGGACACTTGCACCATTACCATGGTTTTATGCAGCACGAGCACTATTCATGCGGACACACACGCCTTGGTAATTTCTATGCCGCAAACACTAGATAACTTATTTTAAACCAGAATTTAGAATAATTTAACCTTATATGACGTATAAACCAGTACTAATATATTGAATTCCTCAAGATGAACATGTAGAATTGCTAGTCATATGCATGTACCTCATTACATCATTCGATCATACATAGTCTTTTAGTCATATATCGCAGTTCGCATTGTTGATACCATAGGCATTCATCATCATTGACATGTGTCCTTATGGTACCTTCCTTCTTGAGGATTTCAGCATTTGAGATTTATGAGATTTTGGAGAAACCGCAAGGATTTAATAAAACTGATATCATTTTAAATATTGCAAGTTGCGGTTTTCTCGCGATATGATACTTGTATCGTCCACCATGGGTTTTCTGTTAGTTTTCGAGACCCGTTTCGAGGAGTAGGATAAACCGTCTTGGGTACATGATGGGACCGGTAAGGTACCCCGGGGCAAGAAGTTCAAGTAGTAGACGATGAACCTGACAGAGGCAGACTACCTATCGGTGACTGTTGGCGCGGCGGATATCCGAAGGATACTGACCGTGGTCGTGAGATATTGAGATATTGATACTTGAGATGGGCCAGTCCGGATTGCTGGAGCCCGAGATTTTTGAGATACCTATACTTTGGGACACTGAGATATTCATTTGAGGTGTCGATGCTTGACACGGATTTCTGTTGATTTAGTTGATATTACTTCAAATATTTCAAAATAGTTTTCTAAGATGAAAATAATGATTTCCTCATATCAGCATATTCAGATCACGTGTTAAATTGCATTCATGTCGCATACATGGTAGTACATCATACCATATCAATATTGTAGAATTGTGACACTTTGCGTACATGCATACAATAGTCTTTATAGATGTTACATATTACTCACGAGTTGGCAACTCACCCCC
Source organism: Agapanthus africanus (assembly GCA_030015575.1). Lineage (NCBI taxonomy): Eukaryota > Viridiplantae > Streptophyta > Magnoliopsida > Asparagales > Amaryllidaceae > Agapanthus > Agapanthus africanus. The sequence continues at coordinate 297,684,080 of JASDDO010000029.1, forward strand.
GTTGTGCCACAGCCTTTTTGCAGGTCCGATCCGTCAGCACGGTAGCGGCGGACGCACTTCCTCCTTTTGCTTGGATTTGAGGCTTTTGCTCGTAGGTGGGTTGTGTCATTATTTTGTTTTCACCTTGTATATTTATTGTATCTAGTGTACTCCATCTACTGTATCATCTACCAGTACTGATGTATATTGACTTAGAGACGAGACAGTGAGATTTGTGGGCATGTATGTTGTTTCTTTGGGTCGAGCTCACTTGAGCCGACGTGTTGCTTATTACTTGAGCCCTTTTATGCTTATTTTGCACATTGATGATTTATATTGCGTGGGATTTGAGTCCGCCTTGGGGCGAAGAGCTAGCTCCCGCTTGGGGATGCCTTATTTTATATTATTCATATATTCCTATTTTGTACCTGTTTGGGGCCAGTATTTACAAAGGAGACTCTGCCGAAATTTTTGGAAAAATGGATGTTGCTTTTAAAAAGCTTGATGTGACTTATTTGATTAAAATCGCTTTCAATAAATTGGATTTCCTTCACTCTACTGCTTATTTGGTTTTGATTCCTGGGTTTTGGCTTACTTAGATTACGTACGCCTCGATGCGTTTCGTAATTTAAGTGTCAGTCATGCTCCGTACTTTTCGGGTCGTGATATCGGATCACATCTATACCCTACGCTTCAGCGGTAGGCTCTATAATGTATGCGATGTTGTGTACCGGACCAGATGTTGCTTACGCACCAAGCGTAGTAAACCGGTATCAGTCAAACCCATGGGAGAAGCACTGGATAGCAGTAAAGAACATTCTCAAGTACCTAAGAAGGACTAAGGAGATGTTCTTGGTGTATGGCGGAAAAGACCTCCAGATCGATGCCTTTGTTGACTCCGGCTTCCAAAGTGACAAGGATGACTCCAAGTCCATGTCGGGTTATCTCTTTACCCTCAATGGAGGGGCGGTCTATTGGAAGAGCTCCAAACAGGACACCGTTGCTGACTCGATGATTGAAGCGGAGTACATTGCTGCTTGTGACGCCGTGAAGGAAGCAGTCTGGATGAGGAAGTTCCTACAAGAACTTTAGGTGGTTCCGTCCATTGTAGATCCAATACCTCTGTATTGTAACAACAACGGCGCTATAGCCTTAGCGAAGAAACCCAGGGCCCATCAAAATTCCAGACACATTTTGAGGCGTTACCACTTGATCAGGGAGATCGTTGATCGCCAGGAGATCGAGGTGAGGAGAGTAGATACAGAGAATAACACTGCAGATCCACTCACGAAGGTCATCCCTCAAACACAGTTCGAGAGGCTAATCGAGATGACAGGTCTGCGATATGCCAATACATGGCCCTAGTGCAAGTGGGAGATTGTTAGTGATATATGCCGTAGAGGCCATTATTGTATCATACTGGTTCGTATATTACTTAATGGAAGCTTGGGATATTCACAGTTATATTAATAGTCTTGCTCAAAATGGTAGTATGCTACTTGGTTTATTTCTACATCAATATGTGCATGTGTTTCTTTTAGAATATCGCTTAAACATATTGGTAGAGCCCTTAGGATTTTTACTTGATTACCAGCGTTGTGATGGCAATCACACTAGTGGGGGCTGGGTAGTCTATAAGCACATCCTATACAGATCCCTAGTCATAGGATTATCGAGACGGGACATCGATACTCTTGAGTAGACTAGTGTATACGCTTCTCATCCCAGCAGGGGAGATGGTCTGTCCCATAGTCATTAGTATGCCGTACTGGAGATAGTATGAAGGTGCTCATTAGGTTATGAGTACACTGGACAGGACTCGTCGGGAACTGTTGGTGGGTATTATACCTATCGTCAGGGAGCAGTTCCCAGATGACATAAGTACAGCTTAGTCCGTCGACTTGACACTGCTACTTCTTCTTGAGTGTGTTCCCGCTGTACTTTGATTACTACCCTACCACGGCTCAAAGGAGTCATACAAACAGGTAGTTGGGTGCAATCCCGAAACACTTGGAGGCGGTGGCGGTTAGATAGGATTCGTCTCTCCCAGTATTGGGGGTTGATATCGCGCTGTGTTTGGAGAGCCATTACACAAAGTCCCTGGCCAGGGAAAGCGGGATTTACTAGTAGGTATTCCAGTAGTTTCTCATGGTGTTTTGGGCTGCACTCCGGCACGACTTATTGCGCTATTAAGGGTCTGACGATTACCGCCCCCTAGGCCTTCTAGTTTAGCAAGGTAGTTGCCCTAATTACCTCGGATTTGAGGTTAGAGCTCGGATTATAGAATCTCGAGTGGATCGTCTTTGACTCGAGGAAGCCGACGAGGAAGCTATGATCCGTTACGATCCTCGGAGCCTGTGATGACGAGGAGGACAGTGACTAAAAGACCTTAAGGACTTGGTTTCATAAGGTATAACTTCCATCCGAGTAGTTAAACTTCACACAGTATTTAGTTAGTTAGGGTTTAGCATCAATCCTGGAGTTTAAGTCCATGTTGCGAGCTTTGAAAAATTGTTTTTTGAAATTTCCGCCTCCCCGCGGACATGCGAGGTGCGCGACATGGACTTACAATATTATCATGTCGAGCAAGAAAGTCTTTCCTATATATGTCCAAGCATCCACTATAATATACAATCATGTACAATAATGGCCTCTAGGGCATACCTACAACTAACAGAATACGAATGTAGAATTTATGAAGAAAAGGCTTGTAGGGTTCATAGAATTTGGTAGTAATGGATGATTAATTAAAGATGACTCCTTTTATTTTTTAATAGATTTAAAACTAGATCGATAGTGATGAATGAAGATTAGGGTTTTTGGAGGGAATAGGGTTCCCACTCTTAACCCTTATCTTTTCATTAACCTCTATTCATGTCTAGCCTTTACCAAAACAATTATTAATCTAATCTCAAATCGCGGTCGGGACTATCAATAAATTGATAGCGCGTCCCATTAGGATGTTAACAATTACTTTACTAAAATTTATAAACTTTAAAAGATGTAAAAGAAGTTAAGAGATTTTATTATCCATTGATCTACCCTAATTCTACGAACTCTATCAAACGAGGAATTACTCACGCATGGTTGGAGAAGAATAAGAAACGATAAAGATCATAATATAAATGCAGAAAGTAATGCAGAAAGTAAAATGCAAAAAACTAAACTAAAAATCTACTTTTTTATTAATCAACTATCATTTACAAATCCGTCAAATTTAAAGTAAAAGAACCCTGGTTTATGCTACCGATCTCTGTTCTTATTGGAAGTAGATGAACAATTGATGATCAACTTGGATGCATGGATCATCTTGAACCTCTTGATCTATTCGGTTTTGATAATTTTTCGTATGAGGCTCTCGGTCCTTTAAACAGTCATACAAGCATAAAACCCTAGATCCCATGTATTAGGATTTGTTGATACGATCACACCCACAAAATCCAGAATCCTACGGCCATAATATTGACAAGGATCCGCCGCATATACATGGATTTGGCCACAGTTGGGCAGCGGTATGGTAGGATCTCGTTTTGAAATTTCTTCTGCTTCTAGGTGTCGACACGTCGAGATTGTTTCAATGTCTGGATTCTTCAAATCTTCTTCTGAGTCTCTGTCATTCATGATTTTACGATTTGGTTCAACTTTATAGGTAGATTTTATTCCCGACATCTCGGATCTCCTGATCTCCACATCTGAGCTAATATCTGCACAATATCTCAATTCATATTGTTTGTAGCATTTATTATTATTTTGAGATATTATCCTAACCATTTTATGTGCTACAATATTTTAAGAATATTGATTAAGGATATTTGATATGATATGCATATTTTAATTATTAATATTTTATATAAATATTTTATGCATATATTTTCCTTCATAATGTTAATTATTTTCCTTCATAATGTTAATTATAATGTAGAAACATATGATAAAGAATATTCTACAGATAAACCCATATATGTTCCATATTTACGATAAACACCTTTAAATATTTAACAAAAGTAAGGAAAATATTCTATCAAATGTGCAATATTTTTGACTAAACAACCGTCACAGAAGAGCTAAACCCGTTCTCGGTAAAAGAAGTCCGAAAATATGAAAACGCAAAGTACTTCCTACCAGACTTCGAAAACAAGGAAATGTGTCATAAGCCGGAGGATAAATAAAAGTCCGTCACCACTATCCCGATCTTTGGGAGCGATACCGAGGAAGATGAAGAAATAGTCTACTCGGGACAACCGCAGAAAGAAAATAACAAGCCCGGACCATCTACTCTTATTTTGGTCTTTGGCAGCGACTCTGAGGATGAAGCCAACACAGTGTTCTCCGTCCGCCCATCAATGCAAACGTTTGCCAGAGCAGATCAGAGTCTGCAAATCACAATGGCTCCACCTCGATACTACAAGGAACTTGATGCGCTCCATACATACAGCGTACAAGAACTGCAAACTTTCTACGTGCCTCCTAGACGAAGGGGTGAAAAAGTGATCATCTTCTACCAATCTACGGAGACCGAAGTAGAAAAAGAAGTTTGGCATGGTGCCGATTTTGCACTCGACAAGCTTCAACCAATCTGTCTGCCCAGATATTACGTGGAGGGATTAAAGAGGCTGTTAAGATGCCAAGGTGTACCCCTCGAACAAACTGTTCGACAATCCCAATTCTACAAAAAGATTTAGGATATTCCCGAGACTCGGTAAAAGATGCCTAACGAGAAGATGGAGACAACCGGGCTCGGATACTGTTGGGTTACGGAAGCACCCCGGCCATCAATCCGTGACCAAATGTGGAACAAAAATTTATAAAACTTGACGCTATCACAACCAATTACTCGGATCTACCATTAACCCTTAACTATCAATCTATAAACTAGGAGTTTAGAGTGGTTATACCGAATAGATCCGTTTCCTTCGGTCTTCAACCATCATCCCAAGCTCCTAAGGGCTTCCTTGATCAAGCTTGATCTCCGGTCTTCCTCCATCGAAGATGATCCACCTGAGAGTCTATGCTCCAACCTCATATCCGAGACAACTAGAGTACCTAAATCGCTACACTAGATACCGTAGATGAAGTAGAGAGTGATGAAGAATTAATTTATCTCAAGACACCCAAGGATTCTCAACTCATGAGAGGGTTTGGATGGAGCTAGAGGAAGAAGAAGATGCCATGAGGATGAGAGTTTAGAGCAACTCTAGAAAAATAAAAATGGCTAAGTCTTTTGTTTGTTGTGAGATTATTAAATAAATAATGATGCCATCCATAAAAATATTCCATGCCACCAAAATATCTAGAGTCAACCAAAATATCTCAAGTCAACAATAATCTCACAATAAACAAAACCTTAAACATGCTAGAATAGTAATCATGGGTCACTAATTAGCCATGCCACAAATATGCAATAAACTCCTCATCATACACCTCAATAACCTTTTAATCCAAAAAGGTCTAAACCATGATGAGGTGTAATCTTCTAAAAGTAATCTTGTAATAAATTATAAGAATACCCCTCAACCGTATATACATACCAGCATCTGTATTTCGAAGAATACGAATATAAAGAGAAGAAAATAATCCAACAAATATAATACTAGGATCCGGCTTAAACCAAAGCCCACTAGTATTAACCGTCAGAACATCATGCGTGCATAAGTACACGTATATGATCGAACCCTACCGTAAAACCATACGGCATCTACATCACTTCGCCCGGAGAAGGGAAACCCTCTGTATGGGATTCTAAAGACTCGTCAATACGCTGGCAGTGGGTTTAACCACAAGCACGTCAGCGGCACTAGCTGTACGTAACGGCTACCCAGGTATTGAGCGAAAGGGAGGCCGACGAGCAAACTCATCCTGAAACCCCTACTGAGCCTGACAGTGACAATATCCGTACAGTCCGGTCCGTTCGTCTATGAGTATCGCATATCGAGTCCAGGGGGTGGATAAAGTCAGACCCCTAATAACTTGATATTCAGTGTCTGTATGAAGCCCATCACTACCTGAGAAACTACTGATCCGAATCAGTAATTCTCGACTACCTTGGCCAAGGATTTCTGGTGATGGCCACCCGTGCACTCCGCGACATCAACCCCCAATACCGGGAGAGACGAATCCCCTGACGATCCTCTCACTGCCTCCATGTAGCTCGGGACTGTCCCAACTAAAACCTATTTGCACGACTCCTTTAAGCCGTAGTAGGGTAGTAATCAAAGCACAGTGGGAACTCACACGAGACAAATGACGATCTCAGGTCGATAAACAAACCTGTACACATGTCACCTGGAAATTGCTATCTAACAATAGGTATAATACCAACTAGCATATTCCCGGCGAGTCCGTCCGGTGTAATCATAACCTAATGAGCACCTGTATACATCTTAGGTGAACAAACTGACACCAATAGCTTATGAGACAGGCCACCGCCCCTCGTCGGGGTCTCGATCAGTATACACTAGTCTACTCTGGAGTATTGATGCCCAGTCTCAAAACTCCCTCGACTAGGGACATTTAAGGATGTGCTTATAGACCACCTAGGTCCTACGTATATGATTGCCATCATACTGCTGGTGGTCAAGCAAGAATCCTATGGGCTCTATCAACATGTAATAGTGATCTGTAATGTCACCTGAAGCATGTACACGATGATAAAGACAAACCAGATAGCGTACTATCATCTCGAGTAAGACTGTTCTACCGGTATAGGTCCTCCCTCAATCATTGCAATCACGTGCCTGCGATCCAATAATTGACTTGAGGGCACTATAGCCAACAATCTCCCACTTGCACTTAAAGATAATTATTGCGGTGTCGCATACTCATAGCCCGTGTGATATCGAACACCCAATTTCTCTACTAATCAGTTTCACAAAGCTAGTTCGTAAAAATATTGTGTTCGACAAATAGCCTCAGTGAGTGGATCCGCTCCAATGTTTCTTTCTATGCCTCTCTTTATCTCAAGTTCGCGGAGAAATCCATCTCTCGAAATGAGCAATACCTGTCTTAGAATATATCTGGATATCTGATGGGACCCAGTTCACAAATGAACTCCAAATCCAGCAAACTTCCTAGACTGTATCATCCACTGAATTTAATCAGTATCCTGCGCCATGGCTCCCTCAGTATCCGCTTGGACCACCTGTCCAAACTACTGCCCTCAAAAGAGGGAAAACTAAAACTCTGACAGTCACTCTGTCATCCAGGTCACCTTTGAAGCCTGGAATGATAACCGTCTCCCGAAGGAGGCTGCCGTTACCATATCCCTAGAACATCCACTTATGTTCATAAACTGCTTCCGGACGTTTCTCCAGGATTGGATTAATATAAACTTATTGAGCTAGTGCAAAAATAGTATCTGGTGTGGTACTTGACATCTCATGATTGACTCAATTGCCTAAGCAAGTGATATACCAATCATGCACATCCATCTTCCCTTTAGTATGTAAGACACCTTTAGAGAGGGTGAATCCATCACCTGCAAGTACACCACCATGCCAGGAGTCGTCCATTCTAAAACACCTTTAGAATACTGTCTAAGTATCCAGATTGGGAAACTACCCAAATTTAGATCTAAATCCATAGATCCAGTAATCAGAATGCCTGATATAATATCCATATCCTATGTAGAGAAACCACTGTGTGACAACCACAGTATAACCGATCGTAGTATAGGAATTTCTCTTCCTACAAAGTGCATGTCAGCAAATGCCAGGATATCTCACCCTACTACCTTCTTAACAGATCCATCTCCTATTCTGATGAAGTCAAAGCCTATGACTATCATATCAAAAAAAGATGATCTATCTCTGCTATACTTGCTTTTAGTCTATGAATAGACATAAGCTACTTGTCCACTATACTTTCGCTGCTCCCACTTACTCTAACAACCCATCTCACAAAGTAATATACCCGTGCACTTCTAAAGCTAGTTTAGAATGATGCTATACTCATCCTCCTGCCGGGTCTTATAGTCTAGAACAGCAGTAATGGCAAGTCTAGGTAAACAAGAACCTCCATGTCACCGTCTTTGAGGATACCGAAGTACCTCTCGGGTGCCTGAGGTTACCCACCATATCTGCGGAGTGGCTAATGGAATATCAAACCCGATTGAATCTTTAGGTTCTATTAAATTTTCTGTAATCGTTTATGGTTCTGGAATCACTTCCAGTTCTACCATACTCCCACTACTGTTTTCTGAAAAAGTCCATTTTACTAAAATTGTGACGAACCAAGAACAATATCACTATTGATCTTCCAGATGGTAGAAAGTTAACCCTCGTCATAGCCCGGGATAACCCACAAACTGCCATTACAGAAATGTGCCTTGAATATGTCCAGAGTCTAGTTTTAAGCATAAGCCAGACAACTCCATATACCTTAACATCGTTAAGATATGAACCATTTTATATACAATATAGAAACAGAGGCACTGATTTAATTGGAACCAGATTCAAATCATGCAGCTGTCTCCAGTGCATGTCAACTAAATAGAAGGAGGCCGATCAGTATTACTCAACTAGGAGTGCATCCAGATATGAGTAACCTAAAAGAGAAGCAAGTTCTCAAAACCATTACTATCAACTGAAAACCAAACACAAGTATCTACATCTTCGATCACCTTGAAGAATCCCGATACTTGCAACACATGGTTCTCTACTTTATTCTTATACCTATAACTTCTTAAAACTTGGACCTTGTATTTCCACGAAACACTTGTCTAAAACTAGAGAAGTCACAAATAAACAGAATATAGTACGAGCCCCAACCCCTTTGTTCTAATGGACACTGGAAAACATACAATACTTTGTATAAGTCCCCTGAGTTGAATAACTCAAACCCTGTGCGTCGTAGGTTGAAAACTGTACTATGGTTAAGAAGAATTACACCGCTGTTTAATGCTCCTTACCCCATCATCAACTGATATAGATAAATTTCATGGACATAATTTCAAAAAGTTATATCTCACTTTATAAAATAAATGTACAGATATATCAGTATGAAATTGGTGCATAACAACGGATATTCAAAACCAAATATTTGCCGTTTGGAAAAACCCCAGGTGATTTCCTCAAATATCACCAATTACAACGAATTCCGATATAATAAGGATATAATCAGCTAATTCCCAATAACTTACTCCCACTCATCATCTATAAAATCATACAGATGTGAGAATCAAACATGGTAAATACATACCGTGGAGTAAGAATCTAATTGGGAAATCAGTTTTCAATTAACAACTCACAGTGAAACTGAAACATGAAAATGTTTCGAAGGGGTAACCGGGTATTCCTAGTAATGCCTCTTCCATTATCCAGATTCATGACTGTAACCGTATATTTCCTTGCCATCTCTCGAAATCCCTTTATTTGTCTTTACTCATTACCTTCCGTACACCACCCTTAGGCTAAGTGGTTTTCTTTCTTTCCTACCGTTCGGCACCAGCCTATGGTTTGGAAGAAGACTATCCAATAAGCGTAATAGGTGTACCCTTCTAATCCTAGGAGCACTCGCAACCTGAGAGAAGATAAAGATAAAAGACAACTGAATAATCCTTATTCTATTTCTCCTGAACCAGAATCCATTCTCGAACTGGAACAAGTTCCTTCAAGTTCGTATGTAACTATACGATGGATTATGCAATAAATGTGGATCTTAGTAGTGATACGTGGTGTTCTGGAGAAATGCAAAGGTGAAGTAGGAGTAGCGATGATATACACGGTTTAGTCGTAAATGATAGCAGCTGCAATTTACTTTGCCCTCTTTCTAATCCCTTTATTTGTCTTTACTTATTACCTTCTGTACACCTCACTTAGGCTAATTGGTTTTCTTCCTTCCCTACCTTTCGACACCCGCCTATGGTTTGGAAGAAGACTATCCAATAAGCGCAATAGGTGTACCCTCTCCTAATCCTAGGAGGCCTCACAACCTAAGACAAGGTAAAAGGAAAAGACAACTGAATAGTCTTATTCAATTTCTCCAGAACCGGAAACCATTCTCGAATCTGAAACAAGTTTCTTTGAGTTCGTATGTAACTATACGATGGTCATATCCAATAATTGTGGATCTTCATAGTGATACGGAATGTTCCGGAGAAAAGCAAAGGGTAAAAGTAGAAGTAGCAATGAAGTATGCAACTCTGACAATCCAAAAGCCAGTGTGTTTTAAGAAGGTTCGGTTAACTTGGTTTATGAGTTCTAGTCTAGGGTCGGGCCATGGTCGCTGCCAAAGAGAGAGAGAAAAGAAACACTCAGCGTGCACTCTAATCTAGATCAGAATGGTTAATCACTTTATCTAATCCGGATGTCTCCCACTGTATTCTCAAATTCTTCTCCAAACCCAAAAGAAGAATTAGTCGGGATCATCTAAAATCACCCGAGGAGTAAACCAACTCATCAGTGGGAATCGGGATCCAACTATCATCGCATGATAACTTGATGGAATCCACTCAAATCACCATACTCCAGAAGGTATGAGCATGCCTGGCAAGTTTCAGTTTCTTTAGAAACTCCCAATGTGATTTTTACACCAAGCGATTTATGACCTTGACTAGGTCAACAAACCATAAACCGCTAGTCAAGTTCAACCCGTCATTATCCTAGATTGCATTAAACCCACCCGCACGTGCCCTTGACTAGGTCAACAAGGCCGCACGACTGTCCTAACCAATCACATTTAAAATGCAACAAACGAGCACCACTTAGCTACCGAACACTACGCCTTGACTGGGTCAACAAACGCAGCGCGAATACTAAATAATACTCATAAGAAATGACGGATGGCTACAGCTGGTTTTTGGCAAAAAACCTTTAACGTAATGAACTTGATATCGTTGAAGGAATCCAAGTGGTTTTTCAAATATATAGTGGCGTAAACTTTTGCTAAAGAGGTCACTCCCAGTGAAGGGATCTCGGCTCTTTCCTCGTCAAATGAGGTGCGGGATATTCCAAACTGAATACCACAATCAAAGCAAAAGAATCGACTATAGAAAAGTTATTACGTTGACGTAAACTTCTGCCCAAGAGGTCACTCCTGATGAAAGGATCTCGGCCTTTGCCTCGTGGTATGAGGTGCTGGATATTCATAACCGAATATCACTGTACAAAACAAAAGAAAACGTCTACAATGTCTGTTTTTAAAACTTGGTACCAACAATATCAAATAGGTTTGTTTTCCTTGCATTGATCAGAATCAACGCAGTCCCTTCAATTAATCATACCAGAAAAGAATGAAAATATGATGTACGTATATGCCATCCGCATTCACCACTGGGCCCCGTCATCACCCGTTAAGTTACTTAACTAACGACAGAGCGGGGGCTGGACTAATACGGGTGTAAAACATATACAACATCTACTAGTATATATATGACAATATATAATAATCGTTCTAGGCATGATATATACAACATCACAGAATAACGATAAGCATCACAGAACAATGCTGATAATTTGGGATCCCCGGGTTTTTTTTGAGCCGCAAGTGAAACCCGACGTTCCCCTGGTCGTGTGGATAGCCTGTGAAATGAAAACCTAGACCCCTACGAGTGCGGCAAGTTACCCGCCAAAACCAGAAGTGAGGCAACCCCCTTCATCAAAGTGAATGGGCTACCCGGCACTTCACGGAATCGGTAACTTGAGCACCCCTTATTGGGTCAAACTGTACCCCCTACGACTGCGGCGAATAGCCCGCCAATTCTAAAGTGAGGCCCCCTACGTCTCAACACCATGAGATGCGGGTCTGTTGCCTTCTAGAACCCGGCTATCCGTGCACTCCTCTGTAGGGTAATCCTAGTACAAAAAGAAAAATATGTACAAAGGTGACATCGACTTCAACCTGGTCGTGCCCCAAACAAATAATATACAAACAGGCAGTGACGGCAGTCCACATGTCGGACGCTCGCCCCGCGATATCAAATGTACAAATAAAACTAAACTGTACTAATATTGCACCCAAGCTATCTACCATGACGGTTCAGCCACAACACAGCACAACACAGAACATCAACGTGAATGTCGCGTTCGCAAACCCGTCTAAAAGAACTATAGCAATTAGACAAGTTGTACCGCTTTAATGACATTCACGGTTACAGATAGTAATGCATGTACTGTAAAACTTTAAACAGTGTTAGAAATATCGACTTTGAAATAGCCCCAAACTAATAGATAAAACCATATCTAAACTGGGCTAAACTAGAAATACCATTGAACTAATATTCCTGAGACTAGACCATACCCAAAATTCCAAGTCTTAACCCCTCTACAAACCCAGCCACCTCGGAAATTTCTTGCATCTGGCCGACAAATTTTGTTGGAATGGGCTCGTATTTGGGGAGCAGTCTAGTTGTCACAAAAATAGCTTTCTGCAATTACTTTAAAAAAAATTTGAAGACTTTGAAAATATCGACAACAATTGGAATATTCGAGGTATTGATTTAGAGTTGTTTCGGTTTTGACACTTTAACATCGTCTAAACAAGCTAGCAATAGGTTAATGGGTTGGCTCTGATACCATATTGGGTTACGGCAGCGCCCCGGTTATCAATCCGTGACCAAATGCGGAACAAAAATTTATAAAACTTGGCGCTAGCACAACCAATTACCCGGATCTACCATTAACCCTTAACTAGCAGTCTATAAACTAGGAGTTTAGAGTGGTTATACCGAATAGATCCGTATCTTTCGGTCTTCAACCATCATCCCAAGCTCCTAAGGGCTTCCTTGATCAAGCTTGATCTCCGGTCTTCCTCCATCAAAGATGATCCACCCGAGAGTCTATGCAACGAGCTCCAACCTCATATCCGAAAGAACTAGGGTATCTAGATCGCTACACTAGATACCGTAGATGAAGTAGAGAGTGATGAAGGATTAATTTGTCTCAAGACACCCAAGGATTCTCAACTCATGAGTGGGTTTGGCTGGAGCGAGAGGAAGAAGAAGATGCCATGAGGATGAGAGTTTAGAGAAACTCTAGAAAAATAAAAATGGCTAAGTCTTTTGTTTGCTGTGAGATTATTAAATAAATAATGATGCCATCTATAAAAATATCCCATGCCACCAAAATATCTAAAGTCAACCAAAATATCTCAAGTCAACAATAATCTCACAATAAAAAAAAACCTTAAGCATGCTAGAATAGTAACCATGGGTCACTAATTAGCCATGCCACAAATATGCAATAAACTCCTCATCCTACACCTCAATAACCTTTTAATCCAAAAAGGTCTAAACCATGATGAGGTGTAATCTTCTAAAAGTAATCTTGTAATAAATTACAAGAATACCCCTCAACCGTATATACATACCCCCATTCGTATTCCGAAGAATACGAATACAAAGAGACGAAAACATTCCAACAAATATAATACTAGGATCCGGCTTAAATCAAAGCCCACTAATATTATCCATCTGAACATCATGCGTGCACAAGTACACGTATGTGATCGAACCCTACCGTAAAACCATACGGCCTCTACATCGTTTCGCCCGAAGTAAGGAAACCCTCTTTGTGGGACTCTTAAGACTCGTCAATATGCTGGCAGTGGGTTTAACCACAAGCACATCAGCGGCACTAGATGTACATAACGGCTACCCAGGTATTGAGCGAAAGGGAGGCCGACGAGAAAACTCATCCTGAAACCCCTACTGAGCCTGACAGTAACAATATCCGTACAGTCCGGTGCGGTCGTCTATGAGTATTGCATATTGAGTCTAGGGGGTGGATAAAGTCAGACCCCTAATAACTTGATATTCAGTGTCGGTATGAAGCCCATCACCACCTGAGAAACTACTGATCCAAATCAGTAATTCTCGACTACCTTGGCCAAGGATTTCTGGTGATGGCCACCCATGCACTCCGCGATATCAACCCCCAATACCGGGAGAGACGAATCCCCTGACGATCCGCTCACTGCCTCCATGTGGCTCAGGACTGTACCCAAATAAAACCTGTTTGTATGACTCCTTTAAGCTGTGGTAGGGTAGTAATCACAGCACAGTGGGAACTCACATGAGACAAATGACGATCTCAGGTCGATAGACTAACCTATACACATGTCACCTGAGAACTGCTATCTGACAATAGGTATAATACCAACTAGTATGTTCCCGGCGAGTCCGTCCGGTGTACTCATAACCCAATGAGCACCTGTATACATCTTAGGTGAACAAACTGACACCAATGGCTTGTGAGACCGGCCACCGCCCCTCGTCGGGGTCTCGATCAGTATACACTAGTCTACTCCGGAGTATCGATGCCCAGTCTCGAAACTCCCTCGACTAGTGACATTTAAGGATGTGGTTATAGACCACCCAACTCCCACGTATATGATCGTCATCATACTGCTAGTAGTCAAGCAAGAATCCTATAGGCTCTATCAACATATAATAGTGATCTGTAATGTCACCTGAAGTATGTACACGATGATAAAGACAAAGCAGACAGCATACTATCATCTCGAGTAAGACTATTCTACCGGTATAGGTCCTCTCTCAATCATTGCAATCATGTGCCTATGATCCAATAATTAACTTGAGGGCACTATAGACAACAGATACATTCGGTCTAAGAAACGGGAGCAGATCCACAGTTGCCACGTCGTAAACAGCTCAAGTGAAAGGGGAAACGCTCTTCTAAATAGCCGTGCCGTCAAATCGGAGTGAGATCCCGCTCTAAAAACGTTAAGTCTGTCGCTGGAAGAGCAAATTGATAGATTAATAAAAGAAGCTTGTCAAAAGAGCCGGGACAATCACAGCCACGACATGACCGTTTATGAAAAGGCCAGGACGCAGCGTCTCATTCAGCAATCTGCGGAGAAAGAAGACTATAATGCTCTTCATCCCCGGCCCACTGTATATTCTCACGAAAAGGGAAAATCCCGAAATAGAGGTAGAAACAGGGCAAAGAACGCAAAAAACATTCAAAAACAACAAAATGGATCCAAGACACCATGCAATCGAGAAAAACTCGATTGGAGCCCGTCCTATATAAAGAAGATGGGTTGGGAATACTCTTTTCCTCAAGACAAGATAAGGAAGATATTCAATCTTGTCATGAAGCACCAAATGATGACACTTCCGGAGTTTCGACGCCCCGAACAAATAAATGAGGTCCATCATCCAGATCATTGCTCCTATCACCGAGTAATAGGTCATCCCCTTGAAGACTGTTTCACCTTCAAAGACTGGGTAGAAGACCAATATCAACAAGGCAGGTTCGCTTTATCCGACAGCTGGAGGGTAACACCACCGCAAAAGCATGAACCAAAAATAACCTATACCGTCAAGATAGGACCAGCTCAACATCAAGAATGGAAGCGAACTCGTACCTATCATATGATAACACTCTCAAAAGAGGGAGGGCACGAGACTATGGATGACCTCTACATGTGCTTCGCAAATGAAGACGAGGACGAGGTGATCTCAGAGTTTCTACCGGCACTAAAAGAGCTGGAAGATAGGATACATACCATAACGGACAACTTAAGAAAAATTGACTTAGGGACGGAAAATGATCCGAGACCAATGTTCGTCAGTGAACTGCTATCTGAAAAGCAGATGGCCACGTTAAAATACGTGCTCATGCAGTATAAAGATTGCTTCGCCAGGAACTACTCTGAAATGCCGGGTCTAGATCCAGAAGCGGCAGTACATAAACTGGTTATATCGCCGGGTATAAAGCCAATGAAATAAGCGCTAAGAAAGATGCGACTCGAACTTAAGATGAGCATCAACGCTGAAGTTAAGAAACTAATCGACTCCGGCTTCATCCAAGAAGTTCAATATCCCGACTGGATCGTTAATATCATTCCAGCGATGAAAAAAAATGGGACGGTACGCATCTGCATGGACTTTCGGGATCTCAACAAAGCTTGCCCGAAGGATGATTTCCCGGTACCTGTTACCGAGCTGATGATCTGTTGGATATGGTGCCCTCAAAGTCAATTATTGGATCTCAGGTACGTGATTGCAATGATTGAGGGAGGACCTATACCGATATGACAGTCTTGCTCGAGATGATAGTATGCTATCTGGTTTGTCTTTATCATCGTATATATGCTTTAGTTCTCTATTGCATGTTGATAGAGCCCATAAGATTCTTGCTTGACTGCCAGCAGTATGATGGCGATCATATACGTGGGAGCTGGGGTCTGTAAGCACATCCTTAAAGTGTCCCTAGTCGTAGGAGTTTCGAGACAGGGCATCGATACTCCAGAGTAAACTAGTGTATACAGTCGAGACCCCGACGAGGGGCGGTGGCCGTCTCATAAGCCACTGGTGTCAGTTGGTTCACCTAAGATGTATACAGGTGCTCATTAGGTTATGAGTACACCGGACAGGACTCGCCGGGAACATGCTAGTTTGTATTATACATATCGTCAGATAGCAGTTCCCTGGTGACATGTGTACAGGTTAGTTTGTCGACCTTAGATCGTCATTTGTCTCGTGTGAGTTTCCACTGTGCTTTGATTTCTACCCTACCATGGCTCAAAGGAGTCATGCAAACAGGTATTTTTTGGGTACAGTCCCGAGCCACATGGAGGCAGTGAGCGGATCGTCGGGGATTCGTCTCTCCCGGTATTGGGGGTTGATGTCACACAGTGCACGGGTGGCCATCACTAGAAATCCTCGGCCGAGATAGTGGAGAATTACTGATTTGGATCAGTAGTTTCTCAGGTGGTGATGGGCTTCATACCGACACGAATTATCGCGTTATTAGGGGTCTGACTTTATCCACCCCCCTAGACTCGAAATGCGATATTCTTAGACGAACGGACCGGACTGTACAGATATTGTCACTGTTAAGCTCAGTAGGGTTTCTGGATGAGTTCGCTCGTCAGCTTCCCTTCCAATCAATACACAGGCAAACGTTACGTACAGCTTGTACCTCTGACGGGCTAGAGGTTATACCCAGTGCCAGTGTGTTGATGAGTCATTAGAGTCCCCCACAGACACTTTCCCAAGTTCGGGAGAAACGTTGTAGAGGCCGTATGGTTTTATGGCAGGGTTCGGAAAATGCACGTGCGTTTACGCACGTGTCATATTTCGGACAGATAATACTGGTAGGCCTTGGTTTAAGCCGGATCCGAGTATTATACTGCGTAGATATAATATCTTTGTCTCAGTTGCATTTGTATTCATTCGTAATACAAATGCGGGTATATTTATACTGATACGGGGTTATCCTGAAATTCGTTTCAGGATTGCTTTTGGAAGTTGCCAGTTTCCTGTTTTCTATCGGCCGTATTAAACATTCAGTTATATACGGATTTATCTTTTCTTGGGTGAGTCATGGTTCTAGAAGGTTCTAGATTAGGTGACTCATGGTTAGCATTTAATGATATGGTGATTCATTGTTAAGCATTAATTGTTGTGATGATGTGTTAAGGTGATTCATGTTTTGCAATTAATGGTTGTTGCTAGGTGTATAATGAATCATTCATCTCATTTAATGTTTTAGTCACCTTCCTTGACTCCTACACTCACCCCCCTCTTCTTATAGTGGCCAGCCCCTTGTGGGAAGAATAGGATTGATTTCATTTTGAAAATGATAAGGAAATTTGCTTCAAGAAATTAGATAGCCTCAATTCTCATTTCACCCGATTCCAAAAAGCAACTTCATTAACCGTTCGTCCATAGCTTTGGACGTAACGAGACAAAGTGTTCTACTTATTCTCTACATCAATCTTGGTCATCTCTTTTAGCAAACTTGATGATCGAGTTGCCTCGGTTCAGAGATGGGAGCCCGTTTAAAGATCCGTCGACGTGGTGCCACCTGGACGAGAAGATTGAAGATTCAGGAGATCGGAGCAGCCGCAACAAAGCGTGGGATGATGGTTAAAGACCGAAGGACTCGGATCGTTCGGTATAACATTTCTACCCATTTTGTAGTTTGTTAGTTTAGCTTTAATGGCAGATCCGGGTTATAGTACGCGATAGCTCCAGTTGTAAAAGTTTTTGTTCCGCATTTGGCGTCTGTTAGACGGCCGGCGCGCTACCGTGGACTTACAGTGGTATCAGAGCCTCACCATTAAGCTTTACTAACTTGTACTAACGTGTTTAAAATATCGATCGAACGGATTTTCCAAAACTACAATTTTCTGTGCAATAGTTTCTGTCGATTTTTAAAAGGGCCGAAAAATAATTTTACATATCACAGAAAACTGAGCAGACTTTTCTAAGAATTCTGGGAAAATTGGGGCACGTGATCCCTCATTACCACCACGGATCCGCGGTCAAACCTAGGGGTTGACCGCGGAACCGCGGCGGTTTTGTGGGAACAGTGCTCCAAGTTTTTCCAGAGAGCTTAATATTGGAAATTGTGGTTTTTGGTACTGTTCTTTTGGGCCCAGATTTTGTTACTGTACAGCAGATGTACGTGGGGCCCACTTCGGGAAGTTTTGTCGATCGAAATTTTAAACTTGTTAGTATGCAGTATTTACATTATATCTCCGACCGGGAATGTCATTCGAGCGGTAAACCGCGTCTGATTGCTATAGTTCTTTTAGACGGGTTTGCGAACGTGACATTCGCGTTGATGTTCTGTGTTGTGCTGTGATGTTGCGGATATGTCGTGGTGGATAGCAGTGTGCAATGGTAGTGCAGTTTGGATTTATTTGTACTTTTGATATTGCGGGGCGAGCGTCCAACATGTGGACTGCCGTCACTGCCTGTTTGTATAATATTCTTTTGGGACACGACCGGGCTAAGGTCGATGTACCCGTTGTACATATTTTTATTTCTGTACTAGGTTTACCCCGCGACGGAGTGCACGGATAGCCGGGTTCTGGAGGGCAACAGGTCCGTATCTCATGGCTTTGAGAGGCAGAGGGGCCTCACTCTAGAATTGGCAGACTATTCGCCGCACTCGTAGGGGGTACAGGTTGACCCAAAGAGGGATGATCAAGTTACCGGATTCCGTGAAGTGTCGGGTGGTCCATTCATTTTGCTGTAGGGGGCTGCCTCGCTTCAGGTTTTGGCGGGTAACTTGCCGCACCCATAGGGGTCTAGGTTTCATTGCACAGACTATCCACACGACCAGTGGAACGTCGGGTTTCAGTAGCGGCTCTGTGAAACCCGGGGATCCCAGATTATCTGTATTGTTCTATGATGCTTATTACTTTTCTTTAATATTGCATATTATCACGCCTGGAGCGATTATTGTATATTGGTATATATACTATTAGATGTTGTATATGTTTTACACCCGCGCTAGTCCAGTCCCCGCTCTGTCGTTAGTTAAGTAACCTAACGGGTGATGACGAGACCCAGTGACGAATGCGGATGGCATATACGTACATTTTATTTCCGTTCTTTTCTGGCGTGATTGATTGATGGGACTGCGTTGATTCTGATCAATGCAAAGTAAAACAAACCTATATTTGATGTTGTTGGAACAAATTTAAAAAGTGTTATTACAAAAACGTTTCCTTTTGTTTTGCATAGTGATATTCGGTTGGAATACCCTGCACCTCATTCGACGAGGCAAGGGCTGATATCCCTTCACCGGGAGAGACCCCTTGGGCAGAAGTTTGCGTCAGGGTAATAACTTCATTATAGTCGATTACAAGTTGCTTTGCATCGCGGTATTCAGTTGGAATATCCTGCACCTCATTCCACGAGGAAAGAGCCGAGATCCCTTCACCGGGAGTGACCTCTTTAGCAAAAGGTTTTCGCCACTATATTTTTATAAAAAGCTATCAGGTTCCTTCAACGAGATCAAGTTCATTACGTTAAAGGTTTTTCGCCAAAAACCGGCCATAGCCCTCCGTCATTTCTTTTGGGTATTCAGTAGTATTCAAGCTATGTATTTTGACCTAACGCCAAGGCATAGTGTTTGGTAGCTGCTGGGTATTCATTTGTTGCATAGATAGATGAGTTGGTTTGGGACAGTCGTTCTGCCATTTTGACCTAACGCCAAGGGCATGTGCGGATGGGTTCAAATTAACCTGGATAATGATGGATAGAACTTGACATGTGACTTATGACATTTTGACCTAACGCCAAGGTCATAAGAGCATGGGGCAAAAATTCTTATCAGGAGTTTCTAAAGAAACTGAAACTTGCCAAGTATGCGCATACCTTCTGGAGTGTGATAACATGAGTGGATTCCTTCACGTTATCATGCGATGAGAGTTGGATCCCGATTCTCACTGATGAGTTGGTTTACTCTTCGGGTGATCCCGACTAATTCTTCTTTCAGGTTTAGAGGAGAATTTTAGATTACAGTGGGAGGTTTCCTGATTAGATAAAGTGATAACCATTCTGATCTAGGTTAGAGTGCACGCAGAGTGTTTCTTTTCTCTCTCTCTCTTTGGCAGCGACCTTTGACCGACCCTAGACTATGACTCAGTGACCAAGTTGACCGAACCTTCTTAAAATACTGGCTTTTGGATTGTCTATGTTGTATAAGTCATTGCCGCTCCTTCTTTTACCCTTTGTATTTCTCAGAACACCCCGTATTACTACGGACATCCAATTCCATTGGATAGATCCATCGTATGGTTATATACGAACTCGAAAGGACTTCTTCGAGGATGGATCCAGGTTCAGGAGAAATAGAATTGGTTTATTCAGTTATCTTTTATTATCACCTTCTCTCAGGTTACGAGGGCTCCTTAGTTTAGGAGAGTACACCTATTATGCTTACTGGATAGTCTTATTCCAAACCATAGGCAGGTGCCGAAAGGTAGGGAATGAAGAAAACCAATTAGCCTAAGTAGGGTGTACAGAAGGTAATAACTAAAGACAAAATAAAGGGATTAGAAAGAGGGCAAAGTAAATTGCGACTGTTATCATTCACGACCAAACCGCGTACTTCATCGCCACTCCTATTTCACCTTTAAATGAATAAAGTATTATTCAGTTGTCTTTTATCATCACCTTCTCTCAAGTTGCGAGTACTCCTTGGTTTAGGAGGGTACACCTATTATGTTTACTGGATAGTCTTCTTCCAAACCATAGGCTGGTGCCGAACGGTAGGGAAGGAAGAAAACCATTTAGCCTAACGAAGGTGTACAGAAGGTAACGACTAAAGACAAATAAAGGGATTTGGAGAGATGGCAATGAAATATACGGTTAAAGTCATGAATTAGATTATGGAAGAGGCATTACTAGGAATACCAGATACCCCTACGAAACATTTTCATGTTTCAGTGCATTATTAAAAGAAAACTGATTTCCCGATTACATACTTACTCCAGGGTATGTATTTACCAAGTTTCATTCTCACATCTGTATGGTTTTACAGATGATGTGTGGGAGTAAGTTATTGGGAATTAGGTGACCATCCTCTTTATATCGGAATTCTTTGTAATTGGTGATATTTAAGGAAATCTCCTGGGTACAGTTTTCAACCTACGACGCACAGGTTTTGAGTTATTCAACTCAGTGGACTTATACAGAGTATTGTATGTTGTCCAGTGTCCATCAGGACAAAGGGGTTGGTCCTCGTACTATGTTCTGTTTACTTATGACTTCTCTAGATTTTAGACAAGTGTTTTGTAGAAATACAAGGTCTAAGTTTTGAGAAGTTGTGGGTATAAGAATAAAGTAGAGAACCAGGTGTCACAAGTATCGGGATTCTTCAAAGAGATCGAAAATGTAGATACTTGTGATTGGTATTCAGTTGATAGTAATGGTTTTGAGAAACTTGTTTCTCTTTCAGGTTACTCATAATTGGATATATTCCTAAGTTGAGTAATCCTGATTAGCCTCTCTCCATTAAGTTGATATGCACTGGAGACAGCTGCATGATTAGAATCTGGTTCCAATTAAATAAGTGCCAAATGTTTCTATATTGGATATAGAATGGTTAATATCTTAACGATGTTAAGGTATGGTGAGTTGTCCAGCTTATGCTTAAAACCAGACACTGGATAACTCAAGGCACGTTTCTGTAATGGCAGTTTGTGGGTTGACCCTGACTTTGACGAGGGTTGACTTTCTACCATCTGGAAGATCAGTAGTGATATTGTTTTTGACTCGCCACAGTTTTAGTAAAATGGATTTTTTCAGAAAACAGTAGTGGGAGTATGGTAGAATTGGAAGTGATTCCAGAACCGCAAACGATTACGGAAAATTTAATAGGACCTATATATTCAATCAGGTTTGACATTCCATTAGCCACTCCGCAGATATGGTGGGTAACCTCAGACACCCGAGAGGTACTCCGGTAGTCTCAAGGACGGTGACAGGGAGGTTCTTGTTTACCCAGACTTGACACTACTGTTGTTCCAAACTATGAGACCCGGTAGGAGGATATGTATAGCGTCGTTCTAAACTAGCTTTAGAAGTGTACGTATATATTATTCTGCCAGAGGGTTGTCGTAGTCAGTGGGAGCAGCGGAAGCATGGTGGGCAAGTAGCTTATGTCTATTTATAGACTTGAGCAGATAAAGCGGAGATAGATCATCTAATTTTGATGAGACAGTCATGGCTTTGACTTCATCAGAATAGGGGATGGATCTGTTAAGAAGGTAGTAGGGTGTGATGTCCTGAAATTTGGATGATATACACAAAGTAGGAAGTAAAATTCCTATACTACGATCGGTTGTACTGTGGTCATCACACAGTTGTTTCTCCACAAAGGACATGGATATAATATCTGACATTCTGGTTACTAGATCTATGGTTTTAGATCTAGATTTGGATAGTTTCCCAATGTGGGTACTTTGACAGTATTCTAATAGTATTTTAGAATAGATGACTCCTGGCATGGTGGTGTACCTGCAGGTGATGGAGTCACCCTCTCTAAAGGTGTCTTACAGACTAAAGGGGAGAAGGATATGCATGATTGACAGATCACTTGCTTAGGCAATTGAGTCAATTGTGAGATGTCAAGTACCATACCAGATGTTGTTTTTGCACTAGATGCGATAAGTTTATATTAATCCAATCCTGAAGAAACATAAGGAAGCAGTTTTAGAACATAAGTATATGTTCTACGGATTTGATGACGGCTGCCTCCTTCGGGAGACGGTTATCATTCCAGGCTTCAGAGGTGACATGGATGACAGAGTGATTGTCAAAGTCATAGTTTTCCCTATGATGAGGGACGGTATTATGGACAGGTGGTCCAAGAGAATACTGTGGGAGGCATGGTGCTGGATACTGATTAGGTTCAGTTATCGGTACAGTCTAAGAAGTTTAGATTTGAAGTTCATTTATGAACTAGGTCCCATCAGATATCCAGACATATTCTAAGACAGGTATTACTCAATTCGGGAGATGGCTTTCTCCGCGAATTTGAGATTTAGAGAGATATAGAAAGAAACATCAGGGCGGATCCACTCACTGAGACTATTTCTCGAACACAATAGTTTTACAAACGAGCTTTGTGAAACTGATTAGTAGAGAATTTGGATGTTCAGTATCACACGGGCTGTGAGTATGCGACATCGCAATAATTAGCCTTAAGTGCAAGTGGGAGATTGTTGGATATGGTGCCCTCAAAGTCAATTATTGGATCGCAGGTACGTGATTGCAATAATTGAGGGAGGACCTATACCGATATGACAGTCTTGCTCGAGATGATAGTATGCTATCTGGTTTGTCTTTATCATCGTATATATGCTTTAGTTCTCTATTGCATGTTGATAGAGCCCATAGGATTCTTGCTTGACTGCCAGCAGTATGATGGCGATCATATACGTGGGAGTTGGGGTCTGTAAGCACATCCTTAAAGTGTCCCTAGTCGTGGGAGTTTCGAGACAGGGTATCGATACTCCAGAGTAGACTAGTATATACAGTCGAGACCCCGACGAGGGGCGGTGGCCGGTCTCACAACCCACTGGTGTCAGTTGGTTCACCTAAGATGTATACAGGTGCTCATTAGGTTATGAGTACACCGGACAGGACTCGCCGAGAACATGCTAGTTGGTATTATACATATCGTCAGATAGCAGTTCCCTGGTGACATGTGTACAGGTTAGTTTGTCGACCTGAGATCGTCATTTGTCTCGTGTGAGTTCCCACTGTGCTTTGATTTCTACCCTACCACGGCTTAAAAGAGTCGTGCAAACAGGTATTTTTTGGGTACAGTCCCGAGCCACATGGAGGCAGTGAGCGGATCGTCGGGGATTCGTCTCTCCCGGTATTGGGGGTTGATGTCGCACAGTGCACGGGTGGCCATCACTAGAAATCCTCGGCCGAGATAGTGGAGAATTACTGATTTGGATCAGTAGTTTCTCAGGTGGTGATGGGCTTCATACCGATACGAATTATCGCGTTATTAGGGGTCTGACTTTATCCACCCCGCTAGACTCGATATGCGATATTCTTAGATGAACGGACCGGACTGTACAGATATTATCACTGTTAGGCTCAGTAGGGTTTCTGGATGAGTTCGCTCGTCAGCTTCCCTTCCAATCAATACATAAGCAAACGTTACGTACATCTTGTACCTCTGACAGGCTAAAGGTTATACCCAGTGCCAGTGTGTTGATGAGTCATTAGAGTCCCCCACAGACACTTTCCCAAGTTCGGGCGAAACGTTGTAGAGGCTGTATGGTTTTATGGCAGGGTTCGGAAAATGCGCGTGCGTTTACGCACGTGTTATATTTCGGGTAGATAATACTGGTAGGCTTTGGTTTAAGCCGGATCCGAGTATTATACTGTGTAGATATAATATCTTTGTCTCAGTTGCATTTGTATTCGGTGGTAATACAAATGCGGGTATATTTATACTGATACGGGGTTATCCTGAAATTCGTTTCAGGATCGCTTTTGGAAGTTGCCAGTTTCCTGTTTTCTATCGGCCGTATTAAACATTCGGTTATATATGGATTTATCTTTTCTTGGGTGAGTCGTGGTTCTAGAAGGTTCTAGATTAGGTGACTCATGGTTAGCATTTAATGATATGGTGATTCATTGTTAAGCATTAATTGTTGTGATGATGTGTTAAGCTGATTCATGTTTTGCAATTAATGGTTGTTGCTAGGTGTATAATGAATCATTCATCTCATTTAATGTTTTAGTCACCTTCCTTGACTCCTACACTCACCCCCCCTCTTCTTATAGTGGACGGCCCCTTGTGGGAAGAATAGGATTGATTTCATTTTGAAAATGATAAGGAAATTTGCTTCAAGAAATTAGATAGCCTCAATTCTCATTTCACCCGATTCCAAAAGGAAACTTTATTAACCGTTCGTCCATAACTTTGGACGTAACGAGACAAAGTGTTCTACTCATTCTCTACATCAATTTTGGTCATCTCTTTTAGCAAACTTGATGATCGAGTTGCCTCGGTTCAGAGGCGGGAACCCGTTTAAAGATCCGTCGACGTAGTGCCACCTGGACGGGAAGATTGAAGATTCAGGAGATCGGAGCAGCCGCAACAAAGCGTGGGATGATGATTAAAGACCGAAGGACTCGGATCGTTCGGTATAACATTTCTACCCACTTTGTAGTTTGTTAGTTTAGCTTTAATGGTAGATCCGGGTTATAGTACGCGATAGCGCCAGTTGTAAAAGTTTTTGTTCCGCATTTGGCGTTTGTTAGATGGCCGGGGCGCTACCGTGGACTTACATGATCGATAACACGTCTACCCATGAGGTCTTCTCTTTCATGGATGGATCTTCAGGATACAACCAAATAAAAATGCATACTGAAGACCATAAGCATACTGCTTTCCGAACTCCATTGGGTATATTCTGCTATAAAGTGATGCCCTTCGGTTTGAAAAACGCTGGCGCTACCTACCAGAGGGCCATGATAAAGATCTTTGATGACCTCATACACGAGATCGTCGAATGCTACATCGACAACCTTGTGGTAGAGAGTAAATCTCACGAGGAACATTGGGAACATCTAAAAATAGTGTTCCAATGCCTTCGGAAATATAATCTAAAGATGAATCCTCTAAAATGTGCATTTGGAGTTTTCTCAGGCAAATTTCTAGGATTCATCATACGTCACCGGGATATCGAAATCGATCCCTCAAAAATCAAGGCGATTGTGGAAATGCCCACGCCAAGAACCCTCAAACAACTGCGGTCTCTCCAAGGAAAACTCGCATACATCCGGTGGTTCATAGCTAACCTCTCCAGAAAATGTTGTCCCTACAGTCATTTGATGAAGAAGGGGATCCCGATCGTCTGGAATCAAAAGTGCCAAAACGCACTAGACGAAATCAAGAAATACCTGCAAAATCCGCCGGTATTAATCGCTTCAGTTAAGGGAAAACCCCTTATTCTATATACAACGGCCCTTGAGGGTTCTCTAGGCGCACTGTGGGCACGAGAGAACGATCTGGGAAAGGAGAAAACTATATACTATTAAAGTCAAGTCCTTTTGGGGGAAGAAAACAATTATTCCCCCACCGAAAAGCATTGCTTGGCTATGATCTTCGTAATAACGAAGCTCAAACATTACGCCTTGGCACATGAGGTTCATCTCGTATCGAAAGTGGATCCTCTCAAATATCTGATGTCAAGGGCCATACTAATAGGAAGGCTCGCCAAATGGGCCCTCCTCCTGGTGGAGTTCTCGATAACGTGTCATCCCCTCAAAGCAGTAAAAGGATAGGCCATTGCCAACTTTCTTGCGGAGCATCCGATACCTGCTGACTCCCCCTTAAATTGTGAGTTGCCAGATGAACATGCGTTCGATACAACCAAAGAAGAAAATGATTCCCAATGGGAACTCTACTTCGATGGAGCATCTTCCATGAAGCAGCGAAAGCAAAACACCCCCATAATCAAAGTCAGGGTGGGCCTTATCTTCGTGACTCCGTAAAGAGGGATATTGCGTTATGCCCTCTCCTTAACAGAGCCAAGGACTAATAACGAGGCTGAATACGAAGTTTTGATAGCAAGTCTCGAGATCGCTATCAACATGGGAATCAAAGACCTTCTCATATATGGAGACTACCAGCTGATCGTTAGCCAGGTAAATGGTGACTATCAGACATGCAAGCTAGAGCTGATAAAGTATGGCGAAAGAGTGCAGCAATTACTGACACAAATCCCCTCCTATACCCTGGAGAGTATACCGTGTGAAGAAAACAGCAAAGCAGATGTATTGGCCAAATTGGTTAAGGAACTGGTCGATGAAGACCTCGATGACGTAAGGATTATTGTGCAAAGCCGCAGGGTTCTCGCGCCTACGGATATATCTTCGGAAGACCTAATAGAGCCATCCAAAGGAAAAGAAGTGACCGAACAAGTACCCCTTCAAATAGAGAACGAAGAAAAGGTCAAGAACTGGAGGGAAGTCTTTATAGACTATTTTAAGTCCCAACGAATTCCCGAAGACACGTCGTCTAGATATCAGCTTATGAAATGAGCTTTGTCTTTCGCCTTCGTCAATGATACTCTATATAGGAGATCGTTCAACTGTCTGTGGCTAAGATGCTTGGGGCTGGAGGAAGCAAAGAAAGTCGTCCAAGAAACTCATGACGGACTCTGCGGTTCTCATCAAGCTGGACCAAAGATGAAGCTGAAGATAAAAAGAATGGGTTACTATTGGCCCACAATGATTCAGGACTGTCTCGAATATGCGAAGCAGTGCCACTAATGCCAAATTCATGGGGACTTCATCCACCAACATCCAAATCCGCTACACCCAACAGTGGCTAGCTGGCTATTTGAAATGTGGGGAACCGATATAATTGGTCCCATTGAACCGGTATCGTCCAAAGGACATTGGTTTATATTGGCAGCGACCAATTACTTCTCTAAGTGGGCAGAAGCAGTACCACTAAAGGAGATGAAGACGGAGAATATCCTCCATTTCTTCAGAACCCATGTCATCTATTGGTTTGGCACTCTGTGGCGAATTATCTTGGATAATGGGCCAGTTTACAGAAGTCATAAAATAAGCCTCTTCGCACAACAGCATAAAATAGATTGGAGATACTCCTCAGTCTATAATCCTTGGGCCAATGGTCTAGCTGAAGCTTTCAACAAGACCTTGATAAAGATTATAAAGAAAATAGTGTCCAAAAACAAAAATGACAAGCACGAAAGGCTGCATGAAGCTCTCTGGGCGTACCGGACTGTTGGATATGTATGCCCTAGAGGCCAGTATTGTATATGTATACATATGGATGCTAGGGATATGTATGTACAAGACAAACTTGCTCAGTTATATAGTATATTGTTTCAGTTGTCTTTTATCAGGATATGTGTATTTGTTTTTATTGATGCTTTATCCAGCTTGCACATATTGATAAAGACTTGATACAGTAGTATACTATTATGGTTTGACTTTATCTTAACATGGCATATGTTATACATATTGCGGTTACATGTTGATAAAGCCCGTAGGATCTTGCTTGACTACCTGCGTTGTGATGGCGATCATACTTGTGGGAGCAGGGTAGTCCATAAGCACATCCTTAAATGGTCCCTAGTCGCGTGAGTATCGAGACTGGGCATCGATACTCCAGAGTAGACTGGTGTATACGTTTCTAGCCCCGATAAGGGGCAATGGTTGGTCCCGCAGCTATTGGTCAGATGCACCTAAGATCGTATACAGGTACTCACTGGGTGTGAGTACACTGGACGGACTCGCGGAGAACCTTCAGATGGTAATATACCTATCGTCAGATAGAAGTTCTCGGGTGACATGTGTACAGGTTAGTCTTTGGACTTGAGATCGTCATTTGTCTCGTGTGAGCCCACTGTGCTTTGATCACTGCCCTACCACGGCTCTACTGAGTTATGCAAACAGGTTTTGGTTGGGTACAGTCCCGAGCCACATGGAGGCAGTGAGCGATTGTTGGGGATTCATCTCTCCCGGTATTGGGAGTCGATATCGCACTGTGTTCGATTGGTCAGGACCATAAGACCTTGGCCAAGGCAGTCGGGATTTACTGATAGGTTGATCAGTAGTTTCCCGGATTGGTTCTGAGCCATATCAGCATGAATTATCGGGTTATTAGGGTCTGATGTTTACCACCCCCTAGATCCGGTATGCGATGCTCTTAGACGAAGAGACCGGACTGTACAGATATTGTCACAGATAGGCTCAGTAGGGATCCAGATGAGTTTGCTCGTCGGCTTTCCTTTTCGACAGGTATCTTGGTAGCCGTTACGTACAGCTAGTGCCGCTAACGTGGTTATGGTTAAACCCACTGCCAGCGTACTGTCGAGTGTTTAGAGTCCCATACAGAGGGTTTCCCTGCTTCGGGCAAAACGATGTAGAGGCCGTACGGTTTTACGGCAGGGTTCGATCACATACGTGTACCTTTGCACGCATGATGTTTGGGCGGATAATACTAGCAGGCTTTGGTTTAAGCCGGATCCTAGTATTATATTGTTGGATTATTCTCGTCTCTTTTGTACTCGTATTTTTCGGAATACGGATACGGGTATTTATATACGGTGAGGGGTATTCTTGTAATTTGTTACAAGAATGCAATTAGAAGAAGAAAACTCATTATTTGTTTTAACCATTTAGTTAAATGGTTAATGAGGTGGAGGTATGAGGTGTTGACTTTTCTTAAGTGAACCATGGCTATTTTTTAACTCACTTAGTGAGTTAGGGATTACTATTGAGGCAACAAAATATCTAGATATTTTATGATGGATATAATTGTTTATCGTTATCTTTTCCATGCTTGCTTTATTAGTTGAAATATCTTAGCCATTATTCACTTGATCACTCTTTATTTTTTGGTTTTCCCATGGTTACTCTCTACAACTCTCTCATTACCTCCAAGCACTTTTCTTCTTCTACCTCAAGCCCTTATAGTCTCATGTGTTGAGAAATCTAGGGTTCTTGAGACAAAACACTCCATCATCTCTCTCTACATAACCAAGGTTACTTAGATTAGCAAACCAAGTAACCTAGTTACCTCGGTTTAGAGGTAGAAGCCTAAAGTAGACACTCTCGGGTGGATCATCTTCGACACAAGGAGCCGACGATCAAGCTCAATCATGGAGGCCACTAGGAGCATGCTAAAGGATAGGAGTGAAGACCCGAAGGACTCGAGTATCATGGTATAACTCTTTTCATAGTAGATAGCTTCTCTTTTTGCTAGTTAGGTTTATGGTAGATCCGATTTAGTGTTATTCTAGCGCCAAGTTTTCGTTCATAGAAAAAAAATTGTTCCGCATTTAGCCACGCAAGTTGGCCAGGGCGCCAGCGTAACCTTTCATGGTATCAGAGCCAGTCTATAAACCGTAAACTAGCAGGTTTAGACATTTTTAAAGTAACAAAACCGAAATACTCCAAAGCATGAAATCCAAAACCAAGTTTCCGTCAAAATTTTTTGAGGCTCCAAATTTTTTTTAAGCAAGTGCAGAGTGATCCTTTGACTGTGAGATGAACCCAGAACAACAACGAAGCAATTCTACCAAGTTGTGACCGGCCAAAGTAAGAAAATTCCCGGCCGCACCAGTTGGTTCATGGAGATTTGGCTCGAATTTTGTTATGGGTTCTTATCTTTTGGATTTTGGATTTCACATGTTGTTTGTTTTTGTCCAAGTTTGATATTCTGTTGTCTTTGAGTTTGGGGAAATTCGGAGTGTTTCGATGTCGTTATATTTGACATTTTTTAATAGTTTATAGTACATTCATTTCTGTCTGCGACCGTGAATGTCATTCGATCGGTATAACTCGTTTAATTGCTATATGTTCTTTTAGACGGGTTTGCGAACATGACATTCGCGTTGATGTTTTGTTTTTGTGCTGTGATTGTGGTTGGATAGTCATGGTGGATAGCTTGTGGTGCAACGTTAGTGGTACAGTTAAAATTCATTTGTATATTCATATTGCGGGGCGAGCGTCCGACATGTGGACTGTCGTCTTTGCCGGGTTGTATATTATTTGTTTGGGGCACGACCGGGTTGAGGTCGATGTCACCATTGTATATATTTTTTTCTGTTTCTGTACTAGAATTACCCCGCGGTAGAGTGCATGAATAGCTGGGTTCTATTAGGCAACAAGACCGCATCTCATGGCGTTTAGATGGAGGGGGCTTCATTCTAGAATTGGCGGGCTATTCGCCGCACTCGTAAGGGTATAGGCTGACCCACGGAGGGGCGCCCAAGTTACTGGATTCCATAGAGTGCTGGGTGGACAATTCACTTTGTTGATTAGGGTTTGCCTCACTTCTGGGATTGGCGGGTAACTTGTCACGCTCGTAGGGGTCCACGTTTTCATTGCACAGGCTATCCACACGACCGTGAACGTCGGGTTTTATTTGCGGCTCAAATGAAACCCGGGGCTCCAAGATTATCCACTATTTTGTATTGTTGGCTGAGATTCTATGATGTTGATTTTATCATGCCTGGGATGAATGTTATATATACTTATATATATACTAGTAGATATTGTATATGTTTTGCACCCGCGCTAGTCCAGCCCCCGCTCTGTCATTAGTTAAGTAACCTAACGGGTGATGACAGGGCCCAGTGGCGAATGCAGATAGAATATACGTATATCATATTTTCGTTTTTTTCTGGTGTGATAGGTTAAATGATGGGACCGCATTAATTTTGATTAATGCAAGAAAATAAACCTAAAAAATGTTGTTGGAACAAATAGCGAAAAACTACAGTTATATTCTTTCGCTTTGCATAGCGGTATTCGGTTTTGAATATCCAGCACCTCATTCCATGAGGCAAGAGCCGAGATCCCTTCGTGGGGAGTGACCTCTTGAGCAAAAGTCTATACTGTAGATTACTCGGTTTTTTTAAAATAAGAAGTTTTCAAAAGCGGAGCTTAAACCACTCCTTTTCAAAACTACTCAGGTTCCTTCAACTATATCAAGTTCATTACGTTAAAGGGGTTTTCGCCAAAAACCCAGCCGTAGACCTCTGTCATTTTCTACAAGTATTACTCAGTATTCATGTTGCATTTGTTGACCTTGTCAAGGTGTAGTGAACGGTAGCTGGGTGGTGTTTGTTTGTAGCACGTGGTGCGATTAACTAGGATAGTCACATAGCCTTGTTGACCTTATCAAGGGCATATGCGGGTGGGTCTAGGGTAATCAAGATAATGACAGGTTGAACTTGACTAACAGTTTATGATTTGTTGACCTTGTCAAGATCATAGGTTGTTAGGGGCAAAAACCACATCGGGAGTTTCAAACATACAAGAAACTTGCAGATTTAGCATACCTTCTGGAGTGTGGTGACTAAAGTGGATTCCATCTAGGTCATCACACAATAATAGTTGGATCCCGATCCCACTGATGAGTAGGATTATTCTCGGGAGATTATTTCACTTAACAATCAATACTATAAACCAAGTAGGTGTCTAGAACGGTGTTAGTGGGGCTACGCCTCCAGGGAAAAGAGGTTACATAATTAAGAAACTTCGCGAAAGCGTTGGAAAACCTCCCTCGAAGTACCAACACTAGCCTGGCTGAAAGATTAAGCAAGTATTGTGACGTGCGATTAATCCTGACTAGTTTTTCTTTTAAGGTTTGAAGAAGAATTCGAGAAAACAGTGGGAGCCATCCTGATTAGATAAATTAATAACCATCTAATCTTGCAAAAGCGCACGCTAAGTGTTTCTTCTCTCTCTCTTCAGGTAGCAACCATTTCATGCCCTAATCAAGATAATAAAATATATCGCTTGACCGATCTGAATTTTTATTCGGGGCTGGGGAACGTCGGTTTAGCTCTAACTTATCATAGCGATCATGAATATGAGCTAGGGAAAAATGATTGCATGAATTCCTTGATGACCCCATCAATGAAGAAGCATATTGTTGCGTCTTCTTCAGGTGTTCTTGTTATTGAGAACTGTTTTTCGGTCAGTCCTACCTCCTGGGTACTAGATACCGGATCAGGATCTCATATCTGTAATTTATTGCAAGGACTAAAAAAGGTAGGATGGTTGGACCTGGTGATATGTCCCTCAGAGTAAGGAACTGAGCACAAGTTGATGCTGCAGCCATCGGTGAATATCACCTTATGTTGCCAAGAGGCAATACTATGATTTTGAACAATTGCTACTATGTACCTTCCATGGTTTACAACATCAAATTAGTTTCTTTACTTGATAAAGATGGATATAAGTTTGTTCTTGATAGAAATATCATGAACATTTACCTTAATCAGGTGTTGGTTGCAAAAGGTACACTGTGTAATGGTATCTATGTTCTAAATCAAAACACAGTTCTCAATGTACAAAACACACGCAAGAGGAAGAGTTCAGATACGAGCGAGTCCTACTTGTGGCATTGTAGACTTGGTAATATCGAAGAGAAAAGACTAAGTAAGTTGCATAAAGATGGATATTTGAATACGTTTGAATTTTCATCTTATGAAACTTGTCAGTCTTGTCTCAAAGGAAAGATTACCAAATCTCCATTCACCGGACACGAAGAAAGAGCAACAGAGCTCTTGGGACTCATACACAGTGATGTATATGGTCCAATGTCTATACATGCAAGGGGTGGGTTCTCATACTTTATCGCATTCACTGACGATCTCTCTAAATTCGGATATGTGTATCTTATGAAATACAAATCTGAAGGTTTTGAGAAATTCAAAGAATTCAGAAACGAAGTAGAGAACCAGACTGGAAAAAGTATCAACATCCTCCGATCTGATAAAGGAGGTGAGTACTTAAGCACGGAATTCCTAGAATACCTAAAAGAGAATGTAATTCTCTCTCGGCTTACTCCTCCATATACACCACAGCAAAACGGTGTATCGGAGCGGAGGAACTGTACCCTATTAGATATGGTTCGCTCCATGATGAGTGGTGCTGAGTTGCTTCTTTCATTCTGGGGATATGCACTTCAAACTGCGGCACAGCTGTTGAATCATGTTCCATCCAAATCCGTGCCTAAGGCACCATTCGAGATATGGCATGGTAAGAGACCATATCATAAAAAATTTAAGATATGGGGTTGTCCGGTTTATGTTAAAAAACATAATCCGGATAAACTTAAGGCACGGTCAGTTTTATGTAAATTTGTATGATATCCAAAGAATGGTTATGGGTATCTGTTCTACCACACTGAGGAACAGAAGGTGTTTGTTGCTTAGCATGTCATTTTCTTAGAAACGGAATTTCTTGCAAAAGAAATTAGTGGGAGCACGGTAGAACTTGAAGAAATTCAGCGACCACAAACTGAAACTGAAGATTTAGTGGAACCTCAAGATTCCATAACCCCAGATGAACCTCAGCCACTCCGCAGATCTAGTAGGATTTATCATATGCCCGAGAGATACTATAGTTTTCTCATAGACGGGGATCGAGAGGATTGCATCTTGGAAGAAAATGACCCTACTAGTTACAGGTAGGCCATTATCAGTAGGGACTTTGATAAGTGGCTGGATGCTATGCGATCCGAAATGGACTTCATGTACACCAATAAAGTGTGGACCTTGGATATTACTCCACCTGGGATAAAACCCGTTAGATGCAAATGGATCTATAAAAGGAAATTTGGTGAAGATAGGCAGGTAGAAACTTATAAGGCTAGACTCGTTGCAAAAGGTTTTCGTCAAAGACTAGGTGTGGACTATGATGAAACCTTTTCTCCAGTGGATATGCTCAAATCCTTTTGGATCCTACTTGCCATTGCTACCTTCCATGACTATGAGATCTGGCAGATGGATGTAAAAACGGCTTTTCTAAACAGAAGTTTAGAAGAGTGCGTTTATATGGAAGCCATAAGGTTTTGTAGACAGTGGGAGCAGCGGGAAGGTGTGCAAGTTGCTCAAATCCATTTATGGATTAAAGCAGGCATCGTGGAGCTGGAACTTTGATGAAACGGTCAAGGAATTTGACTTCATCAAGAACGAGGAAGAGCCATGTATTTATAAGAAGATTGTAGGATGAACTGTCATATTCCTAATATTATACGTGGACGGCATTGTTTTGATAGGAAATGACATTCTTATGCTACAATCGGTCAAGTTATTCTTTTTACAACGGTTCTCCATGAAGGACCTGGGTGATGCCCCGTACATTCTGGGGATCAAGATCTGCAGAGAGAGATCTAAGAGATTATTAGGACTTTCGCAGTCCGGGTACATAGAGACCGTACTAAAGAGATTTAGTATGGAAGATTCTAAGCGCGGTAACATACCCGCATTGCCCGAAATCACCCTTTCCAAGGAGATGTCTCGCAAGACTGACGAGGAGAGGGTTCGCTGAGCACTATACCCTACACTTCGGCGGTAACATCTATAATGTATGTGATGCTGTGTACAAGACCATATGTAGCTTACGCGCTAAGCGTAGCGAGCCGGTATCAGTCGAACACAGGTGAGAACTACTGGACAGCAGTAAAGAACATTCTCAAGTACCTGAGAAAGACTAAGGAGATGTTCTTAATTTTCGGTAATGGAGACCTCAGGGTCGAGTCCTTTACAGATTCTAGCTTTCAGAGTGACAAGGATGACAGCAAGTCTGTCTCGGGTTTTGTGTTTACCCTCAACGAAGGGGCAGTGTGTTGGAAGAGTTCCAAACAGAACACCGTCTCAGACTCGACGATGGAGGCTGAATACATTGATACAAGCGATGCCGCAAAAGAAGCGGTCTGGATGAAGAAGTTCATTGCTGAACTTTAGGTGGTTCCATCCATTGTTGATCTGATACCTTTGTATTATGATAACAACGGGGCTATAGCATTAGCGAAGGAACCATGGTCCCATTAGAAATCCAGACACATCTTAAGGCGGTATCACCTGATCAGGGAGATCATTGATCGCCAGGAGATCGAGGTTCGGAGAGTGGATATGAAAGAGAACACGGCGGATCCATTTACAAAGGACATCTCTCAAGCGCAGTTCGAGCGACTTTTTGAGATGTTGGGTATGCGGTACGCCAGCAACTGGCCTTAGTGCATACGTTGGGTATTCGGTACGCCAATTACTGGCCTTTAGTGCAAGTGGGAGATTGTTGGATATATATGCCCTAGAGTCCAGTATTGTATATGTATACATATGGATGCTAGGTATATGTATATACAGGAAAATCTTGCTCAGTTATATAGTATATTGTTTCAGTTGTCTTTTATCAGGATATGTGTATTTGTTTTTATTGATGCTTTATCCAGCTTGCACATATTGATAAAGACTTGATACAGTAGTATACTATTATGGTTTGACTTTATCTTAACATGGCATATGTTATACATATTGCGGTTACATGTTGATAAAGCCCGTAGGATCTTGCTTGACTACCTGCGTTGTGATGGCGATCATACTTGTGGGAGCAGGGTAATCCATAAGCACATCCTTAAATGGTCCCTAGTCGCGTGAGTATCGAGACTGGGCATTGATACTCCAGAGTAGACTAGTGTATACGTTTCTAGCCCCGATAAGGGGCAATGGTTGGTCCCGCAGCTATTGGTCAGATGCACCTAAGATCGTATACAGGTGCTCACTGGGTGTGAGTACACTGGACAGACTCGCGGAGAACTTCCAGATGGTACTATACCTATCGTCAGATGGAAGCTCTCGGGTGACATGTGTACAGGTTAGTCTTTGGACCTGAGATCGTCATTTGTCTCGTGTGAGTTCCTACTGTGCTTTGATCACTACCCTACCACGGCTCTAGTGAGTCGTGCAAACAGGTTTTGGTTGGGTACAGTCCCGAGCCATATGGAGACAGTGAGCGATTGTTGGGGATTCGTCTCTCCTAGTATTGGGGTCGATATCGCACTGTGTTCGATTGGTCAGAACCATAAGACCTTGGCCAAGGCAGTTGGGATTTACTGATAGGTTGATCAGTAGTTTCCCGGATTGGTTCTGAGCCACATCGGCATGAATTATCGGGTTATTAGGGTCTGAGATTTACCACCCCCTAGATCCGGTATGTGATACTTTTAGATGAAGAGACCGGACTGTACGGATATTGTCACGGATAGGCTCAGTAAGGATCCGGATGAGTTGGCTCGTCGGCTTTCCTTTTCGACAGGTATCTGGGTAGCCGTTACGTACAGCTAGAGCCGCTGACATGCTTGTGGTTAAACCCACTGCTAGCGTACTGTCGAGTCTTTAGAGCCCCACAAAGGGTTTCCCTGCTTCAGGCAAAACGATGTAGAGGCCATATGGTTTTACTGCAGGGTTCGATCACATACGTGTACTTGTGCATGCATGATGTGTTAGTTATATATATGCCCTAGAAGCCATTGTTGTACATATGATGTATATTATAATAGATGCTTGGATATATAAAGAGAGGAATTTCTTGCTCGATATGATAGTATGCTATCTGGTTTCACTTTGTCTAGACATATTGACTTGTATTGGTTTACTGTCTTGCTCTCACGTGTTGATAAAGCCCTTAGGATATGTACTTGACTACTAGGACTATGATGCAGATCATACTAGTGGGGCCAGGGTAGTCCAAGAGTACATCCTATAACTGTTTCTAGTCGAGGGTGTATCGAGACAGGGCATCGATACTCCAGAGTAGACTAGCGTATACACATCTTGACTCGTATGATGGGCGATGGATGATCCCATATCCATTGGTGTTTGACATCAAAGATGGTATACGGATGCTCAGTGGATACTGGGTACACTGAACGGACTCGCCGAGAACTCCTAGATGGTATTATACCTATCGTCAGATAGCAGTTCTCTGGTGACAATGGTACAGGTTAGTCTGTAGACCCGAGATCGTCATAGAGTCTTATGTGATTCCTACTATGCTTTGATTTTCACCTTACCACGTTCATGAGAACGTGCAAAACGATGGCTTTTAGGTACAGTCCCGAATCACATGGAGGCAATGAGCGATAGGAGGGGTTTCGTCTCTCCCGGTATTGGGGGTTGATGTTGCACTGTGCTCGATTGGTTATAACTGGAAGTCCCTGGCCAGGGCTGATATGGAGACCTACTGGTAAGTGTTATCAGTAGTTTCTCGATCCGTTATGAGCCTCACATCGACACAACTTATCGGTTACTGGGGTCTGACGTTTACCGCCTCTAGACTGGATATGCGACATATCAGACGAAGAGACCGGACTGTACGGTAGTGTTACTGATTGGATTCACAGGAGTGTGTACAGGCTTGCTTGTTGATCTTCTGATCGTTCAATACCCGGGTGGCTGTTACGTTTAGCTGACCGCTTGCAGCTTGTGGGTGTTTGATATGATCATCACCTACTGCCGGCGTATTGACGAGTCTTTAGAGTCCTACACAGAGGTTTCCTGGCTCAGACGAAACGAAATAGAAGCACATATGTGATATCCGCGGGACCGAGATTAATACGATATGTGATACCGTATTCTATTCTCACGATATGTGATATCAGCCGGTTATATGTGATATAGCCGGATTATCGAATTAAGTATTGATTCGATAAAATGATACACATTATATTAGTCGGTTATATGTAATATAGCCGGATTATTAAATCAAGTGTTGATTTAATAATTTAATGTAGAATTATATATTAGATATATTAAATTACATTAACTAATATATTGCTCACTTAAGTATTTCATTTTCTCACTTTGGATACATTTAACATATATGTGATATATGTTTATTGTATTCTTTTCTTTGTTACATTAAATATTATATATGTGATATATAATATTGTAACATGCTAGGTTATAAATGCAACTAGGGTTTATGAGATTAATACTATGACTAGGTTTATGGTTAGGTTTTTTAATTATCTTAGTTAATTCTAATTGAGTGGATTAATCTTGAGATATTTTCTTGTGTTGACTTAGTCCACCCTTCTTGATATTTCTAAGATATTTATTAACCTAACCTTTAACCCTAGCCCATAGTTTATTCTCTACATGAGTTATCCATGACACATTTAACCCATGGTTGCATTTCTAACCTCATCACAAGTCATTCTCACTTGAGCTTCTTCTTCTTCTTCATTGATTTTGCTCTCTTGATTTTCTTCATGTGATGAAAAATAGTGAAAATTAAAATACTAAAGTGAGCAAAATTCCTACTTCATCATCCTCTTCTATACTAGCCATATAGATTAGTGTGTTAGCTTCATTAATCCATAATTAGTGAAGAAATAGCTTTGGTTTGTGATTCCTCAAGGTAGATCATCTTGGATTGTGAAGACTACAAGTAAGGATATCTCATTCATCTTATGGAGCCTCTCTAGAGTCCGGGAGCATGATGATCGCAGTGAAGGGACCTCAACTTGGAGCTTTAGAAGTAAAGGAGAGGACTACAAAGGTTGTAATCCCTAATCACTTAGTAGTAAAGTTGTTTGCATTTAGTTTCTAACCCTAATTCTCTAGTAAAGATCCTTCCTTAGGTTGTTTGGCACTTGAAAATTTTAAATACCGCATGTTTGATGCCTTGTAAAACCTTGTTCTAGTGCCTAAGAACCTTACATTGGTATCAGAGCCTAGCTAGAGCATTAGGCGTTGCGTGGGCGAAATTAAAAGTCCGAACGAACTCCGAATAACCAAATTTTCCCACTTTCTGGAAATTTTTTCAAAAGTTGAAATTTTTCATATTAAAAATATTCAGAAAATCATGCAGGTAATTTTATGGACCTTCTTAAAGAATGAGTCCCTAACTCGCTTCAGTGACCGCGGAACCGCGGTCAAAACATGGTTTTGGCTGCGGTTTCGCGGCGCCACTAAGGAGGCAAGGGGCAGCACTTCAACGGTTGGTCCATTTGTACTGGAGCATACTTCTAGGAATTTTTAATAGTGCTTAAGAGTTGGGCTCTCTGGGAATTTTGGGAATTCGTTGATTCGATCGAATTGTTTAACGTCGTCTAGTTTTCTGTAATGAGATACAATAATTGGAATCAACAAATATAGTTGTTGCGTGTAAATCTAACATTTCGGTCTTATCTAATAACATTTGTTCAGAATTAATGTATTAATATAAGGTGATATCTGCCAACTGACTTGGCTGCAATAATTGCACCATTCTCTAACACTTAAAGACATATCACATATTCTCAGTTCTCTATCTTTCTATAGCCCATGTAACATATTACATATATGGGATTCTGATCCGGTATCTCATACCTAGGACGTAGAGGGTACTGAGAAACAATTCTTGGTAACGAACACATGCGAAGAATATGCATCAACATGATTATTTCTCGAATGGGTGGCATGGGAATCCGGATATTCCCCTATTTCCTGCTTGGACTTATAACAATTATAAGATAGAGCGGAACCAACGTTCTCTAGCACAGTATAATAAGTAGGTTCGGTCAATGCATCCATATTATTATCTTGATTAAGGCGTGACATGGTCGCTACCAGGAGAGAGAGAGAAGAAAACACTCTGTGCACTTTTTCAAGATTAGATTGGTTATTATTTTATCTAATCAGGATGGCTCCTACTGTTTTTATCAAATCTTCCTTCAAACCCTAAAAGGTAAGACTAGCCGGGATTAATTACACCCTACAAGTTCGCCAATCTTTTGGCCAGGCCAGTGTCGGTACTTTGAGGGAGGTTACCCACACTTTCGCACGGACCTAATTAAAATAAACCTCGTTTTCTTATAGGCGTAACCCCGTTAATACCTTTCTAGACACCTACTTGATCGGCTAATTGTAATGTGTAAAACTCTCACATGAGTAACTCTTACTCGCAGTGGGTATCGG
This sequence comes from Agapanthus africanus, assembly GCA_030015575.1. Lineage (NCBI taxonomy): Eukaryota > Viridiplantae > Streptophyta > Magnoliopsida > Asparagales > Amaryllidaceae > Agapanthus > Agapanthus africanus. Next base: position 297,724,538 of record JASDDO010000029.1, read on the forward strand.
GATCCAACTATCTCATAGAAGGTATGCAATCTCATTACAAATTTCAACACTTAAAATTCCCGATAATGGTTTTTTTTACCCCTGGCATCCTATGACCTTGACGCAGGCCAAACTACCCATAGGGCGCTAGTCAAGTTCAACCTGTACATTTCATGATTGAATTAAACCCACCCGCAAGACCCTTGACGCAGGCCAAACAACGCCGTACGAATACCCTAATCCAATCGTATCGTATGCTAGCAGATAAGCACTAGTTAGCTACCGCATACTACGCCTTGACGCAGGCCAAACTACCGTAGCATGAATACTAAATACTACTTATCTGAAATGACGGAGGGCTACGTCAGGTTTTTATGAAAACCCTTTGCGTAATGAACTTGATATCATTGTAGAATCGAGTGATTTTGAAAAGGGGTGTTTTTGAGGCTTTTACTAGTTTTGCTAAAGAGGTCACTCCCGGTGAAGGGATCTCGGCTCTTTCCTTATCGAATAAGGTGCAGGATATTTCACAAATACCACTATACAAAGCAAAAACTATAGAAGCAATCAAAAGACAAACCGAGTGGGTTGTAGTATCTGCCAGTTTCGCTAAAGAGGTCACTCCCGGTAAAGGGATCTCGGCTCTTTCCTTATCGAATAAGGTGCTGGATATTCTACAAGGAATACCGCTATGCAAAGCAAAAACTAGAGCTACCAGTTTTTAAAACAAATTTCTACAGCAACTTTAGGTTTCTTTTATTTCATTAATCTCATTAATGAAGTCCTATTAATAATGCTTCCCAAGCATCACATATGAAACGAAAGCAGCAATATTAATTATATCTCATATATATAATATAGGCATTCGTCTCAGAATATATCAAGTGATCACATCACAAAATATCAGCAGCAGAAAAATCATATATGAAATATTGGATATATTAGGAATTCCATGTTTTAAATTAAGCCATTATAAAACACGGATTCCATGGTCGCGATGAATAGCTAAACCCACATCCCTAGACCCCTACGAGAGCGGCAAGCAACACTTCCAATTCTAGAGTTAGGAGATCCGGTCTCGACTCCTCGAGATGGTCTTCCACTGAATCCTAGAACCCGGTTACTTGTGCTCCCCTCCTTGGGTCTATCCTAATGCGGAAAAGTAAATAATATACATCAATGGTGACATCATCCTCAACCTGGAAGTGTCCTAATAAAAGAATATTACATACAAGCTTTTACATGAATGAAAATGAAAAATTCCCATCTCACATAAAAAAAACCAGGCTATTCAAACACGACGATCTAATATAACATATCACAGCAACACATAACATCACATGTCATCAACGTAAGTAAATATACGTATCCCAATTGTCGTTGACGTATAACAATGAAACCGGCGATACACCACACATTACACTTACGGTCGCAGAAAAGAAAGTAAAAAACTAAAACAATTGGAATCCGCAACCACCTTAGATATCATAAACCCAATGTATCACATACTTTGGATTTCTTGCCCAATAAATAAATTCCTTAGACATCACATGCCTAACAATTATAAACCCTGCATTTTAGTATCAATATTGAAAACACTTTCCAATAACCAGTCGGGTAATTCAAAAAGATTCCCGATAACCTGATCGAATACTCATCGGAAACTTTAGTAGACGGCCGCACTCCCGATGCCGTCGACGAAGTGCACTAAGGCGGAACACCGCAGCCGTGAGCACCCGAACGGATGCTTTTGGCGACGAGGTTCTCCTACAGTCACTTGGGCTATAGGGCGTAGCTATCTAGTAAGGTTACCCGGCGAGTATCCACGTACACTACGTAATTGCGACGGACTTTTGATCAACATCAAAATCCCGTGGCAACCGATCAAATGAGACTAAACTGCTAGATTTATAAAATTCAAACTAGTTATCTCATAACTAATTATGTGGATTCCAAATATTGTATCACAATCACAGAAAGCTAGACGATGTTAAACTTTTCGATCGAATAAACAAACATCAAAACTTTCCCAAAGATCTCAACACTTGAGCGGAGTTCAAAAAGTATCCAGAACATGCCACAGCTCCTATGAACCATCCGTAGAAGGGCCGACTCATGCCTCACTCATGTCGCCACGGAACTGTGGCAAACCCTAGGGTATGACCGCGGTTCCGCGATCCAAAAAAAGTCGAGTTTGGGTATCGTTCTTCTAGAGGGTCCACAGAATCGCTTGCATGATTTTCTGAAAATTTTAAACTCGGAAAAATCCAACACTTGGAAAATTTCTAGCGGGGAAAAATTGGGTTATTGATATCCGTTCAAACTTTTAACATCGGATAAATATCCCGAATATATGTTAGAATTACGATTACGAAACACTCCGAATTGCCTTTGCAGAAAGTTGACATCACATGCAAATTTAGCAAAAATAAACAACACCTGAAACACCAAAACCCAGAGACTGGAACATACTACAAAATTCAACCCTGAACTCCCTGATCAAACCGAGCACGACGGTTTTAAGGTGCATTTGGCTGGCCAAAAAGCATCGAGAGGGGTTCAATTTTATACTGTGTTCATATTGCATCTCATACAACATTCTGCAGTTGTTTAAAAAAAATTTAGAGACCTTTTTAAATTCGACAGAAACTGGGTTGCAATGTTTAAAGTTTCGGAGTAGTTTCGGTTTCGTAATCTAACAAACATCGTTTAAATCTCTAGCTTAGCTCTGATACCACTGAAGGGTTCCATAGCGCGGCATCAAGGTTTCGGGAGGCATCGTCCATGCCGTTTTCAAATTTTTTGCCGTTCTAAAGAACCCTAACCCTAGAATCTTAACTAGATATTTAAACGAACAAGCAATGTTAACATCTTAACATCCTAAGTGAATGAGGAATACAACCTTTGTAAACCGGTCCTTCACTTCTAAAGCTCTGTGTAGTAATCCTTTCGCTCCAAGTAGTGAACTCCCGAACTCTAGTAAGGGTTCACATGAAGAAATGAACAACCTTGCTCGATGTCTTCGAGGCCAAAGATGATCTACGTCGAGAAGACTCATGCTCATGCTGCCTCTTCACTAATGGTAAATTAGTGAAGCAAACACCCTAAACTAAATGGCTAATAGTAGAGGATGATGAAATAGGAAGTGGGCTCATTTTAGATTTTATTTTCTCACAATATTTTCTCACCTTGAGAAAAGTTAGTGAGCTTTCTCATTGAGGAAGAAGAAGCTCAAGTGAAGAATGAGAGAATGAACTCATGAGGTGAGAATAGCAACCATGGATGAGTTAGTGTCATACACTAACTCATGTAGAGAGTTAACCATGGCTAATCAATAATGGTTAGGTTAATAAATATCTACAAGTAAAACAAAATTAGTGGACTTGGTCAATGGTTCCATAAGATTCTACAAGCTTCAACCATGTGACTTATTCCATCTAATTTTGATTAACCTTAAATAAATAAAACCATCACATTATTAATCATGGTGTAAGTCTCATACACCCATGTCACATGTGGCATCAAGCATGACACAAATGTTGTGCATTAATATATATCACATATATACTATATGCACACAAGTGAGAAAAAGAAATGTTTAAGTGAGCTAATATTAGTTAATGTAAATTAATATATCACATATATAATTATACATTAAATTATCAAATCAACACTTGATTTAATAATCCGTCTATATCACATATAACCGACTAATATCAAATGTAACAATCTATCGAATCAACACTTGATCCGATAACCCGGTTATATCTCATATAACCGACCGATATCACATATCGCGAGAATAGAATGCGGTATCACATACGTGTATTAATCTCGGTCCCGCACATATCACATATGTGCTCCTACTTCGTTTCGTATGAACCAGAAAACCTCTATGTAGGACACTAAAGACTCGTCAATACGCCGGCAGTAGGTGATGATCATATCAAACACCCAAAAGCCGCAAGCGGTCTGCTAAACGTAACGGCCACCCGGGTATTAAGCGATCAGAAGATCAACAAGCAAGCCTACTCGTACTCCTGTGAATCCAATCAGAAACACTACCGTACAGTCCGGTGTCTTCGTCGGATATGTCGCATATCACAGCCTGGGGGTGGTATAACGTCAGACTCCAATAGCCTGACAAGTCATGCCAATGCAAGGTCTATAACGGTTCGAGAAACTACTAATAACACTTACCAGTAAATCTCAGTAACCCTGGCCAGGGATTTCCTGTTATGGCCAATCGAGCATAGCGCAATATCAACTCCCAATACCGGGAGAGACGAATCCCTCCTATCGCTCATTGCCTCTATGTGACTCAGGACTGTACCTAAAAACCACCTTTTTGCACGATTTATTGACCGTGGTATGGTGTAAATCAAAGCACGGTGGGAATCACACAAGACTCTATGACGATCTCGGGTCGACAGACTAACCTGTACCAGTGTCACCAGAGAACTGCTATCTGACGATAGGTATAATACCATCTAAGAGTTCTCGGCGAGTCCGTTTAGTGTATCCAGTCTCCACTGAGCACTCGTATACCTTCTCTGATGTCAAACACCAATGGATACGGGCTCATCCATCGCCCATTATATGGGTCAAGAAGCGCATACGCTAGTCTACTCTGGAATATCGATGCCATGTCTCGATACACTCTCGACTAGGAACAATTATAGGATGTACTTATGGACTACCCTTGGCCCCACTAGTATGATCTCCATCATAGTCTTGGTAGTCAAATACACATCCTAAGGACTTTATCAACATGTGAGAGTAAGACAGCATCACTTATACAAGTCAACATGTTAAGACAAAGTGCAACCAGATAGCATACTATCATATCGAGCAAGAAAGTCCTCCCTATATATGTCCAAGCATCCACTACAATATACATCACATGTACAGTAATGGCCTCTAGGGCATACATATAACTAACACAAAATACATGGCTTGAATACTACTGAATATTCAACTGAAATGATGGAGGGATACGAATGCTTTTGGCGAAACCGTGAACGTAGTGAACTTGATATAATCGAAGGAACCTGATAGCTTTTAAAATTAGTGGTTTAAGCTCCGCATTTAAAAGTCTCCTGTCTTAAAATAATCGAGTGGTTTTAAAATTTGTTCCAACGATTCAGCTTTGGTTTGTTTGCTTTTGCTTTGCATTAATGTAATGCGGTCCCATCATTTACACCTATCATCACAGAAAAAGACGAAAATACCACATCCACTTATGCCATCCGCATTCGCCACTGGGCCCCGTCATCATCCGTTAGGTTACTTAACTAACGACAAAGCGGGGGCTGGAATAGCGCGGATGCAAAATATAAGCAACGCCTACTAGATATCATATATAGATATATACATTCATCTCACGCAATAATAGGCATTCCAGATCACAGATGAACATATTGGATATACTAGGATTTCCGCGTTTCGTTTGAGCCTGTAACGAAAGACAGATTCCACGGTCATGATGAATAGCCAAACCCCACCCTAGACCCCTATGGGTGCAGCAAACTACCCACCAAATACCCGAAGTGAAGCAACCTCCCTCAGCAAAATGAGTAGGCCACTCGGCACTTCAAAATACCCGGTAGTTTGTGCACCCCATCTTGGGTTTATCCTAGGAGCAAAAACAGTAAAAGAAATAATACAACGGTGGCTAAAACCTCAACTCGGATGTGCCCCGCAAAAATAATATTACACCGCTTTATAAATTTTATATCGTATGAAAGAATGAAAACCCTCATCTCACATCCCCGGTTATCCATTCACGACGATCTAATAAAATTCATATACACAAACCAACATCACAGATCACAGATATGTGCAACCCCGACTAATCGACGTATAGCAATTAGTCGACATTTCCAAACACATATACACTTCATAAATCTAGTAAATTAACCGCGACATTAGAATTCCGTACGCAATTAGCAAACTTAACCAATTTTCCAAAACTTGAAAATCCAGTGAGCTAAAGTTCTAAAAACTGTCGTTTTAAGCCAATCCGAGAGTCGAAACGAACTCGAAACCCGCCTGAATCTTCACGGAGGCAAAGATACCAAAATTAACTGTCAAAAGTGGGGCCTCGGGGGGGTACCCACCCCCGGGGGCCACCACAAAGTGGCCCCTAGGGGAAGGCAGACCCGAGAGCACCCAAATGGGTGCTCTCAGGTCACCTACCCCCCAAGGCCACCTTGTGGTGGTCTTAGGGTATGGGCCCGGCCTCTGGTCCCCTCGGGGTGTCCCCGAGGTGCGCACGCACCACCCCACGACTTCTTGGTTCAAACCGTGAGCCCGCGGGGTGTACAAGCAACTCAAAACATTATTTTTGGAAACTGTTTTGTCGGCAGTTTTTGCGCGACAAAAACGGCGGATTTCTAACGCGCTACAAGCTATCTAAGATTTATGAGAGGCTCTAATAACACTGTAAGTTAATGTCGCACACCCCACGTGTTCGCGGGGAGGAGGAAATAGTAAAAAATGATTTTTACGGGCTTCGCAACACCGCTTTAACCAAGGATCGATCACAAACCCTAGCTAGCAAACTACTTGAGATTTAACTATTCGGATGAATGTTATACCTCATAGTATCGTGTCCTTCAGGTCTTCTCAATGTCCTCCTCGTCATTGTAAGCTCCGAGGATCGAAACGGATCGAAGCAACCTCGACGACCTCCTCGAGTCAAAGACGATCCATCCGAGAGTCTATAGTACGAGCTCCTACCTCAAATCCGAGTTAACTACGGCTTCTAGTTCGCTAAACTAGAAGTCCTAAAGGGTGTAGAGTGAGAAGATGGAGTGCTTTGTCTCTTGAAATCTTAGAATTCTCAACACATGAGAAGTTTAGGGTTTGTGATGAAGAAGAAGGTCACATGAGAAAATGAGAGAGGAGAAGAAAGCTTGGATGAAGAATGAGTTTTTATTTGTGATGAATAGTTGAACCAAATGAATTATTGTTGAGATAAATATCTCACAACAATTAACCATGGTTCAAAAATATCTATTTTGTCAAGTGATGACTCATAGCTCATCCAAGAAATATCTCCACCTATTTTCTACACCTCATTAAGTTTAATCCATAAAAGAAAACAAACCCTAAATGAGGTGTCCCTTCTAGAAGCTTTCCCGCAAATTACGAGAATTCCCCTCATCCGTATATACATACCCGCATCCGCATTCAGAAGAATACGAATACAAAGAGACGAAAATAATCCATCAATATAATACTAGGATCCGGCTTAAACCAAAGCCCACTAGTATTATCCACCCGATCAACATACGTGCACAAGCACACGTAAGTGATCGAAGCCCTTCCATAAAACCATACAGCCTCTACGCCTTTTGCCCGGTACAGGGAAACTCTCAATGTGGGACTCTAAAGACTCGAAACTACGCTGGCAGTGGTTTTAACCACAAGCCGCAAGCGGTACTAGCTGCACGTAACGGCTACCCAGGTATGTGTCGATAAGAAGGCCGATGAGCTAACTCATCCGAACTCCTAATGAGCCTGTATGTGACAATCTCTATACAGTCCGGTCTGTTCGTCTAAGAGTATCGCATATCGGGCCTAGGGAGGTGGTAATTGTCAGACCCATAATAGCGCAATAAGTCATGTCGGAGCATAGCCTAAAACACCCTGAGAAACTACTGGAGTACCTACCAGTAAATCTCGCTTGCCTTGGCCAAGGACTTTGTGTAATGGCCTTCCGAACACAGCGCGATATCAACCCCCAATACCGGGAGAAACGAATCCTATCTAACCGCCACTGCCTCCAAGTGCATCGGGACTGCACCTAACTACTACCTGTTTGCACAACTCCTTTGAGCCTTGGTAGGATAGTAATCAAAGTACAGTGGGAACACACTCGAGGCGAAGCAGCAGTGTCAAGTCGACGGACTAAGCTGTACTCATGTCACCTGGGAACTGCTACCCGACAATAAGTATAATACCCACCAACAGTTCCTGACGAGTCTTGTCCAGTGTTCTCATAACCTAATGAGCACATGCATACTATCTCCAGTACGACATACTAATGGCTGTGGGACAGACCATCTCCCCTGCTGGGATGAGAAGCGTATACACTAGTCTACTCTGGAGTATCGATGCCCCATCTCGATAATCCTACGACTAGGAACCTGTATAGGATGTGCTTAAAGACTACCCAGCCCCCACTAGTGTGACTGCCATCACAACGCTGGTAGTCAAGCAAAGATTCTAAGGGCTCTACCAATAGGTATAAGCGATATACTAAAAGAAAACACATGCACATATTGAGGTAGAAAAAACCAGGTAGCATACTACTATCTCGAGCAAGACTGTCACTATATCCGTGTATATCTCAAGCTTCCATTAAGTAATTACAATCCAGTATGATACAATAATGGCATCTAGGGCATATATCACTGACACCTCAAACAAATAACGATTCTTCCATTCAGCAATCCCATTTTACTGGGAAGTATAAGAACAAGAAGTTTGATGCAATATATCATGGGTTTGACAAAATGCAGTAAACTCCATGCTAATATACTCCCTAGCATTATCTGAATGAAAAACCTTTACAGAAACACCAAATTGACTATGAAAATTTTAAAGGTGGACAAAAGTTCAGACCTATTATGTAGAAAATACAAGCAAGTCATACGTGAACGATCATCAATAAAAGTCACAAAGTATCTATAACCAAATACACTAGAAAACTTAAAAGGGCCCTAAATATTGGAGTAAACTAACACAAAAGGTAATACATGTCTTTTATTAACTGGAGGAAAAGAGGAGCGATAGTGTTTACCAAGGATACATGATTCACAACTAAACTCTGATAATTCAAGAGAAGCCGGCATAGTACGTAAAGAAGAGAGATGAGGATGACCAAGTCTCCGATACCACTAGATAATAGAAACAGCTGCAGACGTATTGGGAAGGTGATCAACGTTGCTTCGTCGGAAGATCGTGTATCACAAAATCATAGGGATAAAAAGATACGGAGCAGTTATAATCATTTGTAAGCTGACGAATAAGAAGCAAGTTTTGTTTTAAAAATTGCCCAATTAAAGTATTTTTCAAGTGTAAAGAGCAAGTCAGGGGCAATTGGCAAAACAAAAAACATGTATGGTATTACCATCAGCAATGAAAATCAACTTGTAAGGAGTAAAAGCAAGTTCAGATGGTCCATTATAAGACATGTGATATGGGACGTCGGAATCAGCTATTCACGAATTAGAATGAGAAATGAATGATATATCTGATGGAGTAGAAAGGTTGGCAGGAGCTACAGATGAGAATAGACGATGCAACTAGCCCCACTTAGCACTGGATAACGGTAAATTGCCGACATAAGAGGAAGATCGGACAGTAGCAACTGGTGTGGATATCTGGCGAGCCGTAGGTGTATTAGCAGGATATCCATGCTTCTCCCAACAATGGTCTACACGATGAGTAGCGCCACCACAATAAGAACAATAAAGGCCAACGCAGTCATGACCACGAGTACGAAAACCACAAGTAGAAGCAGTAATAAGAGAACGATCACTAATTGACACCGAACCAAAATCCATGAAGTAGAGGGAATATCGTAAGAGAGCGAAGAGAGCGAGAATAAGAGACACAATCAACCAAAAATCAATAAAATCCAGACGGAGACGGCGGTTCATAATCCACTCTCAAATGTATCTGAGCCGGAGCGAGAGACCATTAGGCAATCCCCAAAGAAAAAGAGCTTGTTCAGCCAAATTTTGAAGCAATCAACAATCTTCGATTTGTTGGTTCTAATATATATATATATATATAAAAGGTTAATGGAAGGAAGATGCCATAAGAGTGACCAAATTTCATGTGATTCTATAACCTTTTCACCGTTGATTTAGTCGGTAAACCGTTAATTTTGAACCCACTAATTCAACGGTGAAAAAGTTGTAGAATCACATGAAATTTGGCGTATTTATATCTTACATGATAACGATGAAGATGATGAATTTCGATCGTCGGAAAATACAATGTAGGACACATATTTTTTCGATCCGTTATTCTCGCGAGCGCGTGTGTATATATATAAAAGCTATAGCCGCCGAGGGCATGTTTTGCTGCAATCAACAAAAAAATAATCCAGAGCAGGAGGCATTATGTGGAGGGTGTCCTGGGGGGTGTGATCGAAGGAAGCCGGGGGGCTGGAGGGTTAATCAATGGCAGAGGGTGGGGAGGGGCTGATGGGTAATCGAGGGCAGAGGAAGGGGGTGGAGGGTTAATCGATGGCAGAGGGGGGCTGAGTAAGGAGTCGAAGGCACAGGGTGGACCTGGAAGGGAGAATCGAGGGCAGAGGGGGTTGCTGGGAGGGTGAACGAGGGCAGAGGAGGTTCAAGAGGGAGGTGGGTGCTGGAGTCAATTTCGAGGGCGCTGGATTGGGCTGGAGTTGCTGTCGAGGATGATCGATGGGTAATCTGGTGTTTGGTGAGATCTGGGCGAGGATCGAAGGGGCTGATGGCTGGAGCTTTTATTAGTATTTTTAATTTTATCTTAATTTTCTCTAAAGCTCTGCTACCATGAGGAAATAGAGAAGAAAAATATTTATTAGCTCAATAAAATAAAAGGGCATACAATCTATATAAATACATCGTATCTCTATCTCAACAAATCAACAAACTAACACAGTAATCAATTATACTCATAACCTAAATATAATAACAAATTGCATGTTCATAACAAATTTCATGGGTAATCAATGGTTCGTTACAATTTAAAGAAAATGTTTTCTTTTCTTAGATGGAATTTGGATAAATTTAACACTCCCAATGAAGATAAATGGTTGCATGCGAAAGCTTTCATATAGCCACTTACTATATTCATGGATTATCTTTATTATGAAGGATTTAATGTTCAAAATTATTAAAATAGAAAATAAAAAAATCAGTTATTACGAGCCATGTAAAATCCGTGAATCCACGGGTCAGGCTGGCAAACCAGCGATAGTATTAAACGGGCAGGCCGGGTTGTGTAATTTTTTGATGGGTCACACGATCTAGACCTGTAACCTGTGTTTCGCAGGTGCGAGTGGCATGTCTAACAAGTCATGGCTTGTTCTCCACTCTTGGGCCCGGTATTGTGACCAATATACCCTTGATGAAATGAGGTATTGACCAAGCAGTCCGATAATGACTATATTAGTGATTAAATTAAGATTAAATTTATGGTCTTAGCACATGTGCATATGTTTCAAAAATCTGCACACATCACCTTGCCTATACATTTCCTTACATGACTTGCGGGATCGAGTTATCTTGTTGATACACCCATCGCCAACCAAACATGAAGTCAAATTGGATTAATGCTTTACTTTAACAAACTAAATTATCATAGAGTTGTTTTCTAAGGTTTACCCATTACATCAAAGCTCAAAATTTCTGTCGTAATGTCGTTTTAGCAAGCAAACTTATCCCTTTGGCTTATCCTTATTAATGTTGGGATTCTTCTGGTGTTACAACTATCTTCTTATTGAAATGGCACTAAGATGGAAAAGTTGATGGTATTTTTAGTTTGTATGTCTCAAATAGCTTTAGTTGCTTGAAATTCATCATTAACTCTGTTTTCATTCATTGTTTGTTAAATACTTATTAAAAAACGATAACTAGGATTTTATGCACAAAGCAAGGTGATGAAATGTATTCTCTCTCTCAAACATGAGAGTATGTATTCTAAAAACCCGTAAAATTTATTAGAAACCAATTAATCATGATTCAAGACTCAACATTCAATAGTAATTAATCCATCTAGTGACACTATCGCATCAAATCTATAAAATCCAGGAGTTGTGATTGAAATCAGGACGCATGTAGGCTATCTGTTTGCCACCTTAGAAAATATCACCTTCATTAAACTTTGGTGAACGAAGGTAACGGAACGATTCAAGCAAACCGGATTGAACTTTTGATTCAGTAGGCCCAGAATCACTCGACATTTGCAACCTGATCTAGCCGTACATGCAACAAATCAAATGTTTTTATTCAGATGGTTGTTTCAGAAGGCCGTATTATCTTATTTCAGACATTGTCAATCTTTTCCGTTGCTAAAGTTTGTAGCAACTAATGTGCTATTTAATAAATGAGATTTGGTTCGTAAAGGCATTAGTATCCCTGTGTTCAATGGTCATATAGTAATAACATTCTCAGTTTACATTATCGTCGTCATCATATATCATTACTTTTGTTTTAAAATTTGTTTCAGCATAATCTTTTGTTGTCAATCTTTTATCTGAATTTTCATAACCTGGTATTTGTTGGACTAGATATAAATTATCCTTGATGCAAGAATTTCTTATTTTGAGATCTGGTTCCGTTATTAAATTTCTATCGCTGAGAAAGTGTTATAAAAAAACCAATTTGCTGATGGATGAACTCGTTTTGCAATAGATGGTCGAGGACTCTGTGTGGGCTTCAGCTAGAACTGCAGTCACATCATTCGACCGCAGAAGATTTCCATCCAAAAACACCTCAGAAAAGAGAACCGAAGAGAAAGCGTGGAAAACGAAAGAAAACAGCCGTAAATATTGAAACCAAGCATTCAGGAGATACAAGCTCAATGTGTAACGGTGATCACAAGCCAATCTGTCAAGTCTCTAGCTCCTCTCAACTTGGAGACTCTCCTACCCCAGAGGAATTGGCAAATCTTGATGCAGAATTCCTGGCTCAGCGATGTAAACTTGGATACCGAGCCCAACGCATAAATCCATTAATAGTGGATGGAACTTTACAGCTGAGAAGTCTTGGAACAAGTATGTGATGGATATGCATCGTCTAGTTATGAAGAGATGGATAAGCAATTGTCCGGTATTAATGGATTTGGTCCTTTTACTCGAGCGAATGTGCTGATGTGCATGGGCTTTTACAACAGAATTCCAGCTGATTCTGAAACTATACAGCATCGAAAAATGGTCTGATTTTTCACCTCCCCTTCTTCTTACAAAGGAACTTATTCCCAATAATTGTACAACGATGCAGTTTTTATTTTATTTTTGAGAAAAAAGATGGGCTAAAAAATGCATTACTTGTTCATAGTAATACCAATTAAGCAGGAGGAAAAATAACCCCCAGAGGTTTTAGGTAGTTCGTTTGCTGCTACCTTGGCCTTATTTTCTAACTTCACATATTAATGTACCTATTTTCCGCACTTTTTAGACAATTTCAGTGCCATGCACGTGCCCGGGGTGTTGCCTGAAAATAATGATGCACGTTTAATACATAGATATAAACAAAAATAGCATCACGTCTTTGTTTCATTGCTAAGATTAATATAAAAGTGCCATATGAAGCATATTTATCAACAACCGAGCCTTTATCCCAGACATATGTAATTATGACAGAAAATTATTTATAAAGCGGTATATGAAGCACAAATATGTTTAATAAAAATCCTGCACTTGAGTTTATTATATAGAACAATAGTACAGAAATAAAACCAAGTAAAAAGCTATATGAAGCATAGCAAGCATAGTTATGCATATCACTCTTTGTATTTGATTCAACAAACAAATTACATCCCTCAACTTCGTGAACGCCATATCCAGATAGTATGTTGTTCAAATATCATTGAATAGTTCAAGTTCTTAAAATAAGACAATAAAGATCACTTGCTTTCTGTAAGCAAATTAGGAAATTGACGTCATTGAGCCATCGAGGTTAATATCAATAGTCAAATTATAGAATAGTAAAGCTATAGCATGATAAAAGAAAACAACTGCAATATAATTTGTCAATGCAAGCAAAATTTAAACAAAGCATAGATTTTGTATATCTGAAACAATTAGTGTAAGTTGATTTGCTTATAGTTTATGAGCATGACAATGATAAGATTAGGCTGCCTGTGTTCTTATTTATCACTATTAAGATAAGAATAAAAATCCAAAAAAATTGCTAACCATCAAGAAAGAAAGCAAAATAATAGCACCATGACTAATCAAATGAATGGTTTGTGTCATGTTGATTCATCACACCAATTTATTAGCCTTATAAACTGCATCTAAATCAGGAGATTGGATGTCAATTTCAAAGGGTTTACATAAAGAGGGGTAAATAAGTGATGTGAGATACATACATGATTCACGGTATTAAGGCAAAATTCGATAAAAGTGATAATTTATTTATATCAGGGGCACATAACATGAGAAAATTGGTGCTTCAACATTATACGTCATAACCTTACATTATACGTCATAACCTTCGTATTACATTGGCATGCAGATATATGTTTCTTTTACATGTCTTAAGGGAAATAAGTTCCGCCCGGAAAATATTGTCTATGTAACTTTCCTTAAAATCAGGAAATATTTTACAAAGTAAAAATAATACATAATAAACCTGATGAATAAGACTAAGATATTTTTAAAATATATGTATTTTAGAAATATAAAATAGAAGCCAAGTATTTAACGATTGGCAAATAATGCGTAGCAACATGAATGTAAATTTGTAACAAAAGAAAAGATGCATCGCTCAATATAGGGAATCGAAGGATGCAATATATGTTTGATCTATAGAAAAAATAATCAACTCAAAAAATGGCAGAAATTAGATTTCGAAATCGTGAAATAATTAAAATAAAAAAATAATAATAAAGTCTCACCTCTTGGATCCTGTTTGGGATTGGAGTTAAGTTTTCTAAACCGCGGTTTCATAAGGTTAGCAGACCAAACAACAAAATCCTAACTTGGCTTGTTTGGATACCATTTTGGAGTTGAGATAACTGTAGTTATCTCAACCCAAATGTTGAAATAATTGCAGTTATCTCAACTCCAATATGATCAAAATTTTGTAAACTCCATCTAGAGTTCAGAGCTTACAAACCATAGTTTGCATCTCTCAAACTCCACTTAAAAATAAACTACAATTATTAACTCCATATCCAAACATGGCCTTACAATTTCTTCTTATGCAGATTTAGGATTGTGAAAAAGTATGTCAAAACCATCGGAAAAGGTAAAAATGGAGACACCTCTTTGATCAAAGATCACCCAAAACCAAGATTCAGTCATGGATAGATATGTGCGAAAAATTATGGAAAAATCAGAACCAAACGAAAAATTATCGAAAATTAAGATTCAGTATGGATATTCTAAAAGGAAAAAAGAAAAAATGGGAAAGAAAAAATGAAACCAGATCTATTAGAAAGAGGAAACAATCACGTACCGTGGCCATCTTGAGAATGTTTTTTTATTTTTCTCACTTTATCACTTTTTTTCCTGATGCTTGTCTAAATCCTCTTTTTCATCCTCACCAATTTGATGTCTCTAGAAGCCCCCTCTAGAAAAGAAAAGATCTCTCAGATGACCTTGAGAAGAACATCCAACTGAGCAAGAAATCGCAACATGGAAATTTTCGATGAAACCTTTCTTTTTACGGAAGAAAATTAACGTGAGGAACTCTTGGGGCGAGAAGCACGAATATGCGGCGAATATTCCCTTATAGGGCTTTTATATATAATATATAGATAGATAGGTTGTAGTAAATTCAGTGGTGCTCACCAGACTGTTCAATTTTAGTGTAATTATAATATAAACATAGTCAAAATCACTGTAACTGTAATAGAATTACCTAGGCTAATTATAAATGAGAGAAAGTGACGGTAAGGATAGGAGGAAATGAGAACAGACTATAGCGATCAATGATGATAACTAAAAGATAATAGGCTTGCCGACTTATAAGAAAGGAAAGAGTAGTGGGAACTATGGTAAGGACTAAGGAGTCCTATGCCTAGGCTAACTCGAATGGGTGGTTCCATCATATTTGTACTGATTCTTTGCACGTGCAATGCATGTAGATGTATGGCAAATGTTGTATGGTTAAAATCAATTCTTAGTCGTAGGGGGGAGGGGGGAAGGAGATTAGGATGTTTAAAATTTGAATATAAAGAGTCGATTCAAAAAATTTAATTGGATGATGATGGGGATAGCTTTGATATGAGGAATAGATTGAGAGTTTTCTCATATTTACATCCAAGGAGTTTGCATTATAAGAGCAGAGATAAATGTATTGACAAAGTAGGTAAATAAATCAAAGTTTATTTTGCTGCTAGCACAATAACTTATGATTATAGATTGTAAAATTTATAATTATGCACATAGCAAAAATTTAATTTGGTGGGGGTAAATTGCAAGCTTTTGCCCAACTTTAAACTTTACTAGCGTATTGTCAAAATTGAAATAGCTGGAGCCCATACATAGTAAATTATTGCTTCATTTTGAGAGAGCATTGTGGGGAGCACACAAAATATAGAATTTGGGGGAAACGAGCAGAAGAGTTTCAATAATGAAGAATTTCTCCTTTTCTTTTGGAATTTTACTTGGAAAAAACAAAAAGAAAAAGGCACCTGGCACCCTTGAGTTTTGGGTTATATAATAGAGATTTGCAAGTGTATGTATATTGGAAAATTCTGCATAAAAATATAGCATTATGCACATGAGATGGACCTGACTATGGGATTGATATATTTTTGTTGCAAAACAACTGTAATTTAATCTACTATACTATGGACAAAGGAAGTTATTTGAAAATAAATATTTTACTAGATAATTAATATGATAGATATAATGTTCAGGCACATGCTTTCTATTGATTATTCTTTATAACATAAAATTATTATTAAAAAATTGCTACTTTTTTCAATATAAAGTAGTATTTTTGCACGTGTGCAGTGCATATGGATGTATGGTAAATATTGTATGAATATTAAATGATTTAAAACAAGGGGCCCGGCCCCACTGTTTTAGGTTGGACGAGGCCTGCCTCTTTTGGGATCAGTGCTGATGGAGCTCCTTTTCGGGCCTCCGTCAGATGTTGTCTTCCGTTGATCTCATGGTGAACTTAGCTGATTATCCTTCGTTGCATGTGGGTCTCGATGGGTTTTTGGAGGAAGAGGTGAGGTGAGAAAATTGTTGCCGAGTACCTGCAAAGAAGTCCCAGGATGGTTTGGTACCACCAAGGACTCTCCGACGCTCAAGTTAGTAATGAGATCTGAGCAGAGTAACGGCTTAAAGATGTAAAAGATGGTTTACTTGACCCTTCTGTGATGGGGGTTTATATAGCGGTGGTGGCATACAGCAACAGGCGCGAGAATCTCGCCGGCAGTTACGCTTCCGACGTCACGCCCGCGTAAAGAGCGGATCGCCCATTAATGGGGATCGTGATGGCGTGGAACGTGGGATGTTGCCGGCGGAGAATTTGCGCATGACGAGATTTGCGGAGCGGCGATTATGCCTGTGAGTGGTAGAGTTGGTCGGTCGGAGGGATCGAGGAAGATGGTCTCGGCGGGAGAGCTCGGGAACGAGCGAGAGGGCCGAGGTATCTTGGTTCTGCGGTAGCTCGGAGGCGAGCTGAGAAGCCGAGGAGGCCAATTTGCAGGGGGGCCCTGAGGTGAGCCAGCTTTGTGCTTGTAGGTCGGGTACAGGGGTGGCCTGATCGGCCCTTGTGGGCCCTCTCTTCTGAGTTCTGGGACACGTCATCTGCCACGTGTCCTGATCTGAAGGGTCGCCAATATAGAGCATCATCATTAGCCCCTACTCTTGTCCCGACCAGCTGGCGGGTCGAGCCAAGAGTGGATTGCCGGGCCGCCCGGGGAGAGCTTCCTTTTGAGATTTCGTCAGGACGCGTCCCCGGGCTGTCAGCTGCCTTTTCTGCCAGCGAATCAGGGCGAAATCTATGCATTTAAGGAAAGTGTGCCGGTTTGTGCATCTTGTCACTGAAGCGACTGTTTGCGTGTCAAGCGTCGGCTGGCCGACGCGACGTGTGCAGATTTGTGGACTGATGGGGCGCAGCCCAGTGCGGGAACGATAAGTGGAGCGATCGGTCGTCGAGTTGATTTCGATCACTTGCCGAGTGTGCCAAGCGCTGCTGAGAAGGAGACATCTCCATGGCCCCGAAGTCGAGGGGGGATTACTCAGACTTGGATAGACCTGATGTCTCTTGTTGGGGCTTCGGATCCGCTGCATGTGATGGGCTCAGTGGCCTCGTTATGAGGGCTACAACCCCGCAGCGTCTGTTGGGCAGGAGGATGCCTGCTGGGGATGACCGAGTAGGGAAGCTGCTCGGTTGATCTTGGCGAGGGTCTTGGCCCCTGGAATTGCGAGTAGGGAAGCTACCGGCCAGGGATAGTCGAGTCTGGAAGGACTTTGATCCTTGTCTTTGCTGGGTAGGAAGCTACCCGCCGGGATGCGCCGAGTAGGAAGGGGCTCGGCGGCCTCGCAAAGAGGGCTTCAGATCCTCAGCGTTTGATGGGCAGGAGGATGCCCGCTGGGGATGCGCCGAGCAAGAAAGAACTCGGTGGCCTCGCGATGAGGGCTTCAGACCATCAGCGTCTGATGGACAGGAAGATGCTCGCTGGGATGCGCCGAGCAGGAAGGAACTCGGCGGCCTCACGATGAGGGCTTGAGATCCTCAGCATCTGATGGGCAGGAGGATGCCCGCTGGGGATGCACCGAGCAGGAAGGAACTCGGCGGCCTCGTGATGAGGGCTTCAGACCATCAGCGTCTGTTGGACAGGAGGATGCTCGCTGGGGATGCGTCGAGCAGGAAGGAACTCGACGGCCTCACGATGAGGGCTTCAGACCATCAGCGTCTGATGGGAAGGAGGATGCCCGCTGGGGATGCGCTGAGCAGGAAGGAACTCGACGGCCTCACGATGAGGGCTTCAGACCATCAGCGTCTGATGGGCAGGAGGATGCCCGCTGGGGATGCGCCGAGCAGGAAGGAACTCGGCGGCCTCGCGATGAGAGCTTCAGACCATCAGCGTCTGTTGGGCAGGAGGATGCCCGCCGGGATGCACCGAGCAGGAAGGAACTCGGCGGCCTCACGATGAGGGCTTGAGATCCTCAGCATCTGATGGGCAGGAGGATGTCCGCTGAAGATGCGCCGAGCAAAAGGAACTCGACGGCCTCACGATGAGGGCTTTAGACCATCAGCGTCGAAGGGGACGTGGGAGGCCTGCTAAGGATGGCCGGGCAGTGAAGCTGCGCAGTTGCCTCTTGGTGAGGGCTTTGATCTCTGGCGTCGTGGGTAGGCAACTACCAGCCTGGGATAACCGAGTGGGGTAACCGCTCGGATGCCTCTTGCGAGGGCTTCGATCCTTGGCGTCATGGGCAGGGAGCTACCAGCCGGAGATGACCGAGCAGGGCAGCTGCTCGGTTGCCTCTTGCGAGGGCTTTTGATTCTTCAGAACGGGACCGAGCAGGGTTACTGCCCAGTGCCTCTTGGCGAGGACTTTGATCCCTGTCGGTTGTCGTAGGAAGCTACCAGCCGGGGATAGCCGAGCAAGGACCCAACTGCCTCTGGGAGGGCTTTGGTTCTTGGCGCGGGAAGAGTTATAGGGCTGTAAGAAGCCTACCAAGGACCCTTGGCCGGGCAGGGTTACTGCCCGGTGCCTCTTGGTGAGGGCTTTTGTCCTGAAGGATAGCCGAGCGAGGGATCCTCGGGCTCGACTGCCTTTGGGAGGGCTTTTTGATCCCTGGCGTTGCGGTAGGGAAGCTACCCGCCAGGGATAGCCGAGCGAGAGATCCTCGGGGGCTCGACTGCCTCTGGGAGGACTTTCTGATTCCTGGCGTTGCGGTAGGGAAGCTACCCGCCAGGGATAGCCGAGCAAGGGATCCTCGGGCTCGACTGCCTCTGGGAGGACTTTCTGATCCCTGGCGTTGTGGTAGGGAAGCTACCCGCTAGGGATAGCCGAGCCAGGGATCCTCGGGCTCGACTGCCTCTGGGAGAACTTTCTGATCCTTGGCGTTGCGGTAGGGAAGCTACCTGCCAGGGATATCCGAGCGAGGGATCCTCGGGCTCGACTGCCTCTGGGAGAACTTTCTGATCCCTGACGTTGCGGTAGGGAAGCTACCCGCCAAGGATAGCCGAGCGAGGGATCCTCGGGCTCGACTGCCTCTGGGAGGACTTTCTGACCCCTGGCGTTGCGGTAGGGGAGCTACCCGCCAGGGATAGCCGAGCAGGGTAGCTGCTGGGCTGCCTCTTAGTGAGGGCTTAGATTCTTGGACGAGGTGGCCCTCGAGCCGCCGTGGCGAGCCCTCTCTGTGCGACCCGTCAAGGGAGGGGGTGTCGGTCTATTCGGCCGGCGAGGGCGTTGATGACGGTCGCCGGAAGAGGTTCACCCGCGCCTTCGGTGAGGGGGA
This sequence comes from Agapanthus africanus, assembly GCA_030015575.1. Taxonomy (NCBI): domain Eukaryota; kingdom Viridiplantae; phylum Streptophyta; class Magnoliopsida; order Asparagales; family Amaryllidaceae; genus Agapanthus; species Agapanthus africanus. The sequence goes on from JASDDO010000029.1 coordinate 297,744,684, forward strand.
GGCGGCGGCTGGTATCTGGATCTTCAGGGTGATCGCTTGCCATGGGGATGGAGATCGGAAGGCCAACTTTGTTTTTTTGTGGAGTTTCGGTTCTCACAGACGGCGCCAACTGATGGAGCTCCCTTTCGGGCCTCCGTCAGATGTCGTCTTCCGTTGATTTCGCGGTGAACTTAGCTGATTATCCTTCGTTGCGTGTGGGTCTTAATGGGTTTTTGGAGGAAGAGGTGAGGTGAGGAAGTTATTGCCGAATACCTGCAAAGAAGTCCCGGGGTGGTTTGGTACCACCAAGGACCCTCCGACGCTCAAGTTAGTGATGAGATCCGAGCAGAGTAACGGCTTAAAGGTGTAAAAAATGGCTTACTTGACCCCTCTGTGATGGGGGTTTATATAGCGGTGGTGGCATGCAGCAACAGGCGCGAGAATCTCGCCGGCAGTTACGCTCCCGACGTCACGCCCGCGTAAAGAGCGGATCGCCCATTAATGGGGATCGTGATGGCGTGGAACGTGGGATGTTGCTGGCGGAGAATCTGCGCATGACGAGATTTGCGGAGCGGCGGTTACGCCTGTGAGTAGTGGAGTCGGTCGGTCGGAGGGACCGAGGAAGATGGTCTTGGCGGGAGAGCTCGGGAACGAGCGAGAGGGCCGAGGTATTTTGGTCTTGCGGTAGCTCGGAGGCGAGCTGAGAAGCCGAGAAGGCCAATTTGCAGGGGGGCCTGAGGTGAGCCAGCTTTATGCTTGTAGGTCGGGTACAGGGGTGGCCTGATCGGCCCCTGTGGGCCCTCTCTTCTGAGTTCTGGGACACGTCATCTGCCACGTGTCCTGATCTGAAGGGTCGCCAATATAGAGCATCATCAAGTGCTTTGCAGGCAGCATGCTTGCGGAATAGCGCAGGCTCATTAAATCCATGACATATTTCTGATTAAAAAAAGAAAAACATAATTTCAGGCTCATTCTAGGAGATGCACCATTAAATCGGTTGAGAAAGATTTGGACGCAATCTATGGCGAGTACGGGCAGTTCCAATTCTTGGCATATTGGTATGGATTTTCCATTTTCATTTCTTAATTCTTTTCGTTGCACTTCAATTGTGATGCTTGATTCGTAACTCGTGGCATCACATAAACAGGTCCGAGCTGTGGAACTACCGTGAAACAAGGTTTGGTAACTTGAGTGAGATGCCAGCTTCGGACTAGTTGCCGACCATTTGTTTGACAAAATGCTTGCATGGTGGAAAAAAGGAGTTGAAATACTATGCTACAATTTATATATTTTTTTATTTATTATTTTTTTTGGAATTGGTATATCAACTTTTGTTTGCAAGAGTGACCATGTATCCTGTTTGTAGGGATAATTCTATCTCTTTTGTTCATCATCTCAAGGTTTCTGGGATAATTTTTTTTAGAAAAAAACAATTTTACCAGCTGATGTGTGCTGACAATGGTTTTGTAAAATTAGTGTTGCACAAAGTCTGGATTTATTTGGAAATAGTTTATAAAATTTGGAAATAATTTATAAAATCAAGGTTTCCTATAATTTAATTTATTTTAAGTGCTGGGAGAGAGAGGTATAAATTAATTTATTTTAAGTGTTGGGGAGAAATTAAAAAGAAACTGACATGACCTAGATCGCGTCAAGATGTTACCTTCCGTTGATCTGCTGATGGCGGTGATGGGTGGCTAAGATTGGATCTGGAGGTTGTCGCTCCTGAAGCGTGTGAATCTCAATGGGTTTGATGTTGTCTGCGCTGAGCTACCTGTAAGGAAGTCCCGGGGTGGTTGTACCACCGAGGACCATCCGACGGTCAAATTAGACTAGAGATCCAAGCAGAGTAACGGCTTAGTGGAGTAAAAATGGCTTAATTGAACCGTCTGAAGAAAGGGTTTATATAGCGATGGCAGCAGGAAAGGCAAGCGCGGAAATCAATCCGGTGTTACGCTTCCGACGTCACGCCCGTGTGATGAGCAGGATCTCCCATTAATGGCGAGACAGGCTCGTTAATGGGGGATCGTGATGGCGTGGAACGTGGGATGTGGCCGGCGGAAATCTCGCGCATGGCGAGATTCGCGGGATGGCGGTTGTGCCTGTGAGCGGTGCTGTTGATCGGTCGATGAGACCGAGGAAGATGACCTCGGCGGGAGAGCTCGCGGACGAGCGGGAGAGCCGAGATATCTTGGTTCTGCGGTAGCCCGGAGACGAGCTGTGAGGGCCGAGAAGGCTCGGGCCCGTGATAGCTCGGAGACGAGCTGTGAGGCCGAGGAGGCCAATTGTGCTGGGGGTTCGGAGGTGAGCCAGCGTTTGTTCGTGGGACGGGCACAGGAATGGCCTGGTCGGCCACTGTAGGTCCTTTCTTGCACGCACTGGGACACGTCGTCTGCCACGTGTCATGATCTGGGAGACCACCGATATCGAGCATCATCATTAACCCCCCACTCTCATCCCGACCAGCTGACAGGTCGGATCGAGAGCGGTCTGCCGGGTCACCCGAGGTGAGCTCCTTTCCGAAGATATCGTCGGACGTGTCCCCGGGTAGCCTGTTGTATATTCTGGATGATGCCAGCGAATCAGGGCGAGATCTTTGCATTAAAGAGGGTGCGCCGGATCGTGTGTACGTTTACTGAAGCGACAGTTCACGTATCGGGCGCTGGTTGGCTGATGCGACGGGCCGCAGACCTCTGGCGTCCGATGGGATACGGCCAATGCGCGTGCGGCAGGTGGAGCGATCTTGGTCGTCGAATGCGAAGAGTTGTTTTTGGCGGGAGTTGACTGTCACCGTTGGATGAGGACGCCGGTGGAAATAAGTAGAGGTGGGGTCCATACGAGGGCCCATTCCTTTTCATAATCTCCTCGTCTTTGGTCTTGTTAGCTCAGCGTTCTCCTCTTTAGGTTGGGATTTTCACGTTTGCTTTTCCAAGAACCCCTCTTCATCAGGTTAAATGTCTTCCTCTGAGGAGTCCGTAGATGTAGTTGGTGTAGAGTCTGGGGAGCCCTCTGTAGAGTCTGAAGGGTTCCTAGGCACACTAACGAGGTCTCACAAGTGATCAAACATGGCTAATTCAAAATTTTCCATGTGCCTACAAACCCTAATACGGATCGTTAACTAGATAATGAGGCGATGCAATGCGAGTAAACGAATTTAACGCTAAAGTAAAGGGGCTACAACCTTTGTAGATCCGGTCCTCCATCTTCATGGCTCCGTGATGAAGTCCCCTCGCTGTCCAAATCGAATCCATGACTCTAGCATCGGCTTCATCGGAGAAATGGGCGGGCTAGGTCGTCGACTTCGATGCCGAAGATGATCTACGTCGAGGCATCACAAGATCAAGCTCCCACTTCACAAAGTCTTGAAACTTGTGAAGATAACACCCAATACTACTTGGCAAGAGGTAGAGGATGAAGAAATAGGAAGTGAGTTCACTTTAGAATTGGATTTCTCACTCATTTTGGCTAGTTGCCATTGATGGAGGCAAGCTTTCTTCATTGTTGAAGATGAAGAAGATCAAGAAAGAATATGATAGAATAAAAAGGATTATAATTAAAAAGGAAAATCCAACTCATTCTTATCATAATCCAACCTTAGTTAAGTGTAGAGAATGAACTAGGGTTAGTTGAATGGTTAGGGTTAAAGATGAAGACAAAATGGTCACTTAGTCAAAGCTTCATGAAGCTTCAACAACAAACAAAGAAAGCCACCATTTCTCTTTATCTTTCAAAAAGGAATAATAAATAAATAAATAGTTAATAAAAACAAAACCCTAAACATTACATAACCATGGTTTAATCATACACTTAACCAAGTTTGCATGTATCATCAAACATGATACAAACAAGTGCACAAAAGTATATCACATATACAACTTGTGTATTTCAAGTGAGAAAATCCATTTAAAGTGAACTAATATTAGTTAATGTAAAATAATATATCAAATATATAATTATACATTAAATCATTAAATCAACACTTGATTTAACGATCCGGTCATATCGCATATAACCGACTAATATCCAATGTATCGGCTTATCGAATCAATCTTTGATTCGATAACTAGGTTATATCGCATACAACCAATCGATACATTCATCGCGAGAATGGAATACGGTATCACATACACGCATTATTCTCGGTCCCGCACATATCTCATATGCGCTCCTATTTCGTTTCGCTTGAGCCAGGAAACCTCTGTGTAGGACTCTAAAGACTCGTCAATACGCCGGCAGCAGGTGATGATCATATCAAACACCCACAAGCCGCAAGCGGTCTGCTAAACGTAACGGCCACCCGGGTATTGAGCGATCAGAAGATCGACGAGCAAGCCCGCTCACACTCCTGTGAATCCAACCAGTAACACTTACCGTACAGTCCGGTCTGTTCGTCTGATATGTCGCATATCTCGCCTAGGGGTGGTATACGTCAGACCCCAGTAGCTCAATAAGTCATGCCGACGTGAGGTCCATAACATTCGTGAAACTACTGATAACTCTTACCAGTATATCACTGCAACCCTGGCCAGGGATTTCCTGTTATGGCCAGTCGAGCATAGCGCAACATCAACCCCCAATACCGGGAGAGACGAATCCCCTCCTATCGCTCATTGCCTCCATGTGAATCGGGACTGTACCCAAAAACCACCTGTTTGCACGACTCAGTAGAGCCGTGGTAGGGTGGAAATCAAAGCACAGTGGGAGACACACAAGACTCTATGACGAACTCGGGTCAACAGACTAAGCTGTACCAGTGTCACCAGAGAACTGCCATCTGACGTAAGGTATAATACTATCTGGGAGTTCTCGGCAAGTCCGTTCAGTGTACCCAGTCTCCACTGAGCACCCGCATACCATCTCTGATGTTAAACACCAATGGATATGGGATCATCCATCGCCCATCACATGGGTCGAGAAGATATACGCTAGTCTACTCCGGAATATCGATGCCCCATCTCGATATTCCCACGACTAGGAACATTGAAGGATGTGCTCATAGACTACCCAGGCCCCACTAGTATGATCTACACTATAGTCCTGGAAGTCGAGTACACATCCCAAGGGCTTTATCAACATGTAACAGAGAGACAGAAAATATACATGTTAAGATAAAGAGCAACCAGATAGCGTACTATCATGTCGAGCAAGAAAGTCCTACCTATATATGACCCAGCATCCACTACAATATACATCCAATGTACAGTAATGGCCTCTAGGGCATACATATAACTAACAGAGTCTTCCTCCTCCTCTTCTTCTACTGCACCGGAGTCCTCCTAAGGAGTTAGGGTTAAGTCTCCCTCCTAGGGTCGTGCGACGGGGGCGGCTCCCCGAGTGAAGGTCGCGGATGCGCCTGGCGTGCCGTCTACGGTGAGGCACGATGAGGAGCTTGCCAATGGACGGACTCGCTTCCATATTCCTCTCAGCTACACGTTGCGTTTGGCCGTGGAGGGGGAGAGGGCAGATCAGGTACGAGGCAAGGAGATTGCCCTGTATTTGGAAGCTTTTTGGGCCGGAATGCGCCTGCCCTTCTCCCCCGAGGTCATTAGAGCGCTGAATTACTTTGGGCTAGCCCCGGGCCAGCTAGGTATGAACTCCTGGAGGATTCTCCTCGGGTTCCTGGTCCGCTTGAAGTTGCAGATGATCCCCTTCAGTTTGTCTGTCCTTGCCTCATCCCTTATTTACAAAAGTCACCCCGGCACTCGCGCGGGTGACCCGAGGTGGGTTTACCTCTCTTTTAGGAAACAACGAGGGAGTGCAGCCGGGTCGGGTATCATCGTCTTGCCTTCTTCTATCCATGATTGGAAGAAGAAGTTTTTCTTTGTTGGGCCGCCAGAGGGTGAGGACTGGCCCGTACCCACCTAGTGGTCTAGGGATAGATGCTGGCGGGGAGGTCCATCCAACGATCCCGATGCAGTTAGAGTGGCGGAGTGGGAGCTCATTCCTCGGGCCGACGTGCTGCTTTCTGAACGGGCCTTTAGTTGGGCTGGGCTCAGCCCCGCCCAGTTCGTCGGTAAGTTAGGAGCTTGCGTTTGTTTTCATTTCTGTTTGTGTTGCTAATTCAATTGTATTTTGTCTTGTGCAGAACCCATGGAGCAGCCATGCGCAAGCCGAAGAAGGGGTCGAAGGCTGGAGGTGCCAGCTCTTCTCGTCCGACGTCTGTCCCGGTTCCCCCGGCAGCCATCCCGCCCCAGCGTTCGACTGCAGGTCGAGCCCCGGAGCCCAGCCAGGAGCCGAGCAGAAAACGGGTTCGGGGAAAGGATGCCCAGGCTTTGGAGGTGGAGACCGGCTCTCCGCTGTCGCCTTTCAAGCGGTTCTCTCACGTATTCCCGCGGACCTCGGCCTCCCCGATCTTGGTGGATGAGGGAGAGCTCCGCTTTGAGGTGCCCTCGGGGCTCTCTGTCGCTGACAGCTTGCTGTCCGATATGGAGAGGTCGGCCGGGGGTAAGGTCCCTGGGGGGACTCTGAAGGCGCAAATGGCGTCCATCGCCCAAGAGGTCGTGCAGGTTAGTACTTGTACCTCACTTGATTTTTCACTCAGCGCCTCGCCGTTCGTGAGATTTAGTGCTCCTTTCTCCTTCTGACCCCCCTCTGATTTCTTCAGGTCCTCTAGCACGTCGCTCTCGTCATACGGATGGAGGAGGAGGAGGAGGAGATAGCCCCGGCGATGCGAGCCGCTGGCGAGCTCTCCTCGCTGGAGGAGAGCTCGAAGCGGGAGCTGGAGGCGGCGTTGACGAGGGTCGCTGCCCTTGAGGGTGAGGCGGCGGCCGGGAAGCAGGAGGCGGCCGCCGCAAAGCAGGAGGTGGAGGCCTTGAAGCAGGAGGTTGCCAGGTTCCGCGAGGCCGCCAGGGCCGTCGAGGCCAACCTTCAGGGCTCTAAGGTGCTCGTCGGCACCATGAAGAAGTCAGCGAGCTCCCTCCGGAAGGAGTTGGAGGCTGCAGTAGATGCGGCGAAGCGAGCCGACCTCAGAACGGCGAGGGCGGTGGAGAACTTCCAGAAGTCGGAACAGTTCTACACCTTCCTAGCCTCGGCCACCACTGCCATCTGACACGAGGCCCTCGACGCCGTCAAGGCTCGGATGCCGGAGTTCGCTGACGAAGATCTCCGAGCCGAATATCCTCGCAGGGATGACGAGCAGGGGATGGCCCCGGGGACGAAGCCGGGGAAGAGATACCCGACGAGGACGACGCCGAGGCTCCTATAGTGGGCGCTGAGCTTCCCGGGGTTGTGCCCGGCCCTGAGGCCTGAAACCCCTTGTCTTCTTGTTTTTTCTTCTTTTTGTCGCATCGGTTATTTTGTAGGCCTCCGAGTGTTTTGTAAGGCTGGGGAGCCCACAATACCCTTGTAAAAGCTTTGACTTTGTGAATAAAGATTTTTGTTTTTGCAGTAGTGTTTGCGCACGTATTTTCCTTTGTCGGTAAACACTTGTAGTTGCATAGTACTGCTTTTGTGTTATGTCGGCTCTTCGTCTAGCGATTATGCGTCGGGTTGAATCTGTTCATTTGCCCAGTGTGTAAAGACGGTATCTTCATGGCCCCGAAGTCGAGGTGGAGATCGCTCAAACATAGACAGACCAGATGCCCCGTGGTGAGGTCATGTTCCTTAGCGTCGAAGGCCCGGAGAGGCATGCTGAGGAAGGGGCCGAGCAGGGTAGCTGCTCGGTGCCTCTTAGTGAGAGCTTTAATCCTTAGCGCGGGAGGGGCCGTAAGTGGCCTATCAAGGACGGGCCGAGTAGGGTAGCTGCTCAGTGCCTCATGGCGAGGGCTTTGATCCTTGGTGTGTTGGGGTAGGGAGCTACCAGCCAGGGATAACCGAGCAAGGGCGGGCCCGGTTGCCTCTTTCGAGGGCTTTTTATCCTTAGCGCGGGTGGGGCCATAAGTGGCCTACCAAGGACAGACCGAGCAGGGTAGCTTCTCGGTGCCTCATGGTGAGGGCTTTGATCCTTGGTGTGTTGGGGTAGGGAGCTACCAGTCAGGGATAACCGAGTAAGGGCGGGCCCAGTTGCCTTTTTCGAGGGCTTTTTATCCTTAGCGCGGGAGGGGCTGTAAGAGGCCTACTAAGGATGGCCGAGTAGGGTTGCTGCCCGGTGCCTCTTGGCAAGGGCTTTGATCCTTAAGGATGGTCCGGGCAGGGTTGCTGCCCGGTGCCTCTTGGCAAGGGCTTTGATCCCTGGTGTGTTGGGATAGAGAGCTATCAGCCAGGGATAACCGAGCAAGGGCGGGCCCGGTTGCCTCTTATGAGGGCTTTTTATCCTTAGCGCGGGAGGGGCCGTAAGTGGCCTACTAAGGATGGCCGAGCAGGGTTTCTGCCCGGTGCCTCTTAGTGAGGGCTTTGATCCTTAAGGATGGCCGAGCAGGGTTGCTGCCCGGTGGCTCTTGGTGAGGGCTTTGATTCTTGGCATTGTGGGGTAAAGGAGCTACCAGCCAGGGATAGCCGAGCAGGGTAGCCGCTCGGCTGCCTCTTGGTGAGGGCTTCGATTCCTGGCGTTGTAAGGTAGGGGAGCTATCAGCCAGGAAGAGTCGAGCGGGGTAGCCGCTCGGCTGCCTCTTGGTGAGGGCTTCGATCCCTGGCGTTGTGGGGTAGGGGAGCTACCAGCCAGGGATAACCGAGCGGGGTAGCCGCTCAGCTGCCTCTTGTGAGGGCTTCGATCCCTGGCGTTGTGGGGTAGGGAAGCTACCGGCCAGGGATAGCCGAGCAGGGTAGCCGCTCAGCTGCCTCTTAGTGAGCTCAGCCGCTCAGCTGACGCGACCTGTGGAAACCGCAGTAGGGGCCCCGGGTTTGTTTTGAAGCCATTCGCGAGATCGGGGGAAGGTTGAAGAATCCCTCGCCCTTGGCCTCCTCTAGTAGCACTGTCTGGGAGACGTTGAGCGGGGTGTATTCCTGAAACTTCGGGAGATAGGGCTTTGCCCGCTTAGGTCCCCTTCTCTCTTCCCTTGCCCTTTTCTTCTGGTCGACTTGCTCTGCCCGGGGGAGATTTGCATTCACCTCGGATTCGAGCTGGACCTCGCGCTCGGTCCAGGCTTTTACCTCGGCCATGGTCTTAGGTTGCGCTAATGCAAAGGAGCGTAACCACTCCTTGTGCCTAAGACCAGACCTAAGTGCTGTGATGACGGTCTCGTCCCAGTGCTCTGGGATCTCGAGAAGGGCGTTGTAGAAGCGGGTGACGTATGCTTTGAACGTCTCCTTGTCCCCGCTCTTGATCGTGAAGAGGTGGTCAACTGTGCGTTTTTGCCGCCTGCTCCCGACGAAGTGGCCGAGGATTGACCGGCCAGCGCGTCGAAAGTTGAGATCGAGCGAGGTTCGAGCCCTCGGAACCAGTATCGTCCGGCACGGATGAGAGTGGCCGGGAAAGCTCGGCATTGGGCGGCGTCGGAGTTATCTTGGAAACTCATTCGCGTGGTGAACGCGTCCAAATGGTCCTTCGGGTCAGATTTACCGTCGAAGAGGGAGACCTTCGGCGGCTTTTTGCGAGAGGAGACGTGGACAACGAGCAGCTCCTCGGTGAATGGTTTGGTGAGCGAGTCGGTAGCGTATTTACCCCGTCGCTCGATCGGTGGCCTTCCCGATCCATACCCTCGATCTTCTTCTCGAGGGCGTCGAGTCGAACGCGGTATCCCGACGACTCGGCACATTCTGATCCCTGGCCTCTACTGTTGGAGGCCTGTGTCTGGTCGCGGCCCCGGTTCCTCTCAATGAGGTTCCTTAGATCACCCAGCAAGGTAGTCTTTGAGCCGCCGTGGCGAGTCCCGTCCGCGCGACCCCGTCGAGGGAGAGGGTGTCGGTCATGCCTGGTAACAGGCGAACTGACCGACATCTCCTCGGGAGGGACAGGTGCGCGAAGGATCCCGGGGCGAGGTGCTCTGCCGACGGTCCTCGATGTTGAACTGTGGGATGCCCAGCGAGTCGCAGAAGGTACTGGCCTGGGAGATCTGCGGCCATGGGACGTAGCGGGGCGGTGGTCGGCAGTGCCGACGCGTGCGGAGTCTTCTCTCCCCCTGTATGGGTCCCGGTCTCGAGGAGGAGGAGCGGCGACCTGGGAAACTTGCCCTGCCATTTGGACATGGATGAGCGCCTCTACGACAGACGCGAGTCGTGTAAGTCCACGTTACCTGTCCCGGTTCTTTTGGGGTTGCGGAAACGGTGAAAAACGATTTTTCATGAAAGGGTAACATGGACTAGAAAACCCGGATCTTTGCTAAACAACACACTAGAAACTACTATGAGCTTTACCTACTCGGTTAGGGGGTTATACCTAGTCTTGAACTCCTTCTCTTTTTCTCCTTGGAGTGGGTTGGATGGTTCTCCTCGTTGCCTTCTCTTGCCGAAGAAAGATCCACCCGAGGGCCTCTACCTTGAGCTCCTTCCTCGAACTTGAGGTAACTAAAGTATTATGTTTGCTAAACCTTCAACCTTAGGATGAGTAGAGATGAGTTTTGGTGTTTTATCTCCAAGGCAAATGGTTCTCAATTCATGAGAGATTTTGCCTTGAGCTATAGGAAGAGGGAGAGCAAAAGATGTGAGAGAATGAGAATGAGATTATGATAAGAATTTTGCAACCATATCCAATATATGTGAATTATCAAATTAATAATATTAATCAAAATTAAAAAGGTGATGGTTGGTTTGATAAGACCATTATCATTTCACATTTAATGATTTTGCTAAGATCAAAGAGCATCTTTGGTGTGAAATGATGATGGTCAAAGTTTCAACCTTGGTCAACAAGTCAACCTTGGTCAAAATGTCAACAACCCTAACCATAACTCAATTTTCTTAAATTAATATTATTAATTGATATTTCACATATTCATTAGGCTTTGGAAAAAGACAACCGTCAACTGTGCATCCACACCCGTACCAAAACCCTAATGAGAATCCTCTGCCTCTGTCTCAGTCAACTGTGCATACACACCCGTATCCATGTTCCGAAGAACACGAATACAATGAGATAAAACTAACCCCAAAACATATACTAATTTCTGGCTTAAACCAAAGCCCGCTAGTAATAACTGCCCGGACACCAAACGCGCACAAGTGCGCGGATGTGAACGAACCCCGTCGCAAAACCATGCGACCTCTACTCTGTTTTGCCCAAAGGCGAATAACCCTCTGTGTGGGACTCTAAAGACTCGACACTACGCCGGCAGCGGGTTTAACCACAGACCGCAAGCGGCACTAGCTGTACGCAACGGTCCCCAGGTAGATGCCGATAAGAAGACTGATGAGGTGAACCCATCCGAACGCCTACTGAGCCTGTATGTGACAATCTCCGTACAGTCTGGTCTGTTCGTCTGAGAATATCGCATGGCGGGCCTAGGGGGGTGGTAAACGTCAGTCCCCTAATAGCGGTACAAGTCGTGCCGGAGTGTAGCCCAGAACACCCTGAGATATCACTGGAAACCTACCAGTATATCTCGCTAGCCCTGCTCAGGGACTTTGTGTAATGGCTCTCCTAGACACAGCGCGATATCAACCCCAAATACCGGGAGAGACGAATCCTGTCTAACCGTCACTGCCTCCAAGTGCTTCGGGACTGCACCCAACTACTACCTGTTTGCACGACTCCTTTGAGCCGTAGTAGGGTAGTAATCAAAGTACAGTGGGAACACACTCGAGGCGAAGTGACAGTGTCAAGTCAGCGGACTAAGCTGTACTCATATCACCTGGGAACTGATAACTGACGATAGGTATAGTACCAACCAACAGTTCCCGACGAGTTCTGTCCAGTGTACTCGTAACCTAACGAGCACCCGCATACTATCTCAAGTACGACGTACTGACGGCTGTGGGACAGACCGTCTCCCCTGCTGGGATGAGAAGCGCATACGCTAGTCTACTCCGGAGTACCTTTCTGATGTCGGTCTAAAGAGGAGCTAGCGATGCCCCGTCTCGATAATCCCATGACCAGGGACGCGTATATAAGGATGTGCTTGTAGATTACCCAGCCCCCATGAGTGTGACTGCCATCACAACGCTGGTAATCAAGAAAAGATCCTAAGGGCTCCACTAATGTGTATAAGTGATATACTAAAAGAAATACATGTACATATGAAAGCAGAGACAAACCAAGTAGCATACTACCATTTCGAGCAAGATTGTCTATACAACTATGAATATCCCAAGCTTCCATCAAGTAATATACATACTAGTATGATACAGTAATGGCCTCTAGGGCATATACACTAACAATCTCCCACTTGCACTAAGGCCATGTACTGGTGTATCGAAGACCTATCATCTCGATCAGCCGCTCGAACTGAGTCTGGGGTAAGGCCTTCGTGAGTGGATCTGCAGTGTTATCTTCTGAAGCAACCCTCCGAACCTCGATCTCCTGGCGATCCACGATCTCCCTGATTAGGTGATACCGCCTCAAGATGTGTCTGGATTTCTGATGGGACCTGGGTTCCTTCGCAAACGCTATAGCCCCGTTGTCACAATACAGAGGTATTGGATCAACAATGGACGGAATCATCTGAAGTTCTTTCAAGAACTTCCTTATCCAGACGGCTTCTTTTGCGGCATCAGCAGCAGCGATATATCTCGCTTCCATCGTCGAGTCAGCAACGGTTTCCTGTTTGAAACTCTTCCAATACACCGCCCTTCCATTGAGGGTAAAGATATAACCCGACATGGACTTGGAATCATCCTTGTCACTCTGGAAGCTGGAGTCAGCAAATGCCTCGATCTGGAGGTCTTTTCCGCCATACACCAAGAACATCTCCTTAGTTCTTCTCAGGTACTTGAGAATGTTCTTAACCGCTATCCAGTGCTTCTCCCCAGGGTTTGACTGATACCGGCTTACCACACTCAGTGCATAAGCAACATCTGGTCTGGTACACAACATCGCATACATTATAGATCCTACCGCAGAAGCGTAGGGTATAATAGACATGCGACCCCTTTCTAAATCAGTCTTGGGAGACATCTCTTTGGAGAGGGTGATCCCGTGACAAGCCGGTGGATTACCGCGCTTGGAATCTTCCATACTGAATCTTTTCAGTATGGTGTCGATGTACCTGGACTGTGAAAGTCCTAATATTCTCTTGGATCTATCACGATAGATCCGGATCCCCAGAATGTAAGAGGCATCACCCAGGTCTTTCATGGAGAACCTGTGTGACAAGAACCCTTTGACAGATTGTAGCATAGGAATGTCATTTCCTATCAAGAGAATGTCATCCACGTATAAAACGAGGAATACGACAACTCGTGCTACAATTTTACTATAGATGCATGGTTCATCTGGATTTTTGATAAAGCCAAATTCTTTGACCGTCTCATCAAAACAGATGTTCCAACTCCGCGATGCCTGCTTTAGTCTATAAATGGACTTAAGCAACTTGCACACCTTTCCGCTGCTCCCACTCTGAATGAAACCCTCTGGCTGGTCCATATAGACACACTGCTCAAAATTTCCATTTAGAAAAGCGGTCTTTAAGTCCATCTGCCAAATCTCATAATCGTGGAAGGCAGCAAGGGTAAGAAGGATCCGAATGGATTTCAGCATAGCCATTGGAGAAAAGGTTTCGTCATAGTCCACACCAGGTCTTTGACGAAAACCCTTTGCAACAAGTCTAGCCTTATAGGTCTCAACCTGTTCATCTACACCAATCTTCCTCTTGAAGATCCACTTGCATCCTACGGGTTTTACCCCATCTGGAGCAACGTCCAAAGTCCATACTTTGTTGGTGTACATGGACTCCATTTCGGTCCGCATTGCATCCAGCCATTTTACCGAGTCAGCGCTCTGAATGGCCTGCTGGAAGCTAGTCGGCTTATCATTATCAATGATGCAATCCTCTCTATCCCCGTCTATGAGAAAACCATAGTATCTCTCGGGCGGATGAGATTGCCTACTACTCCTGCGGAGCGGCGTAGGAATGTCTTGTTCTTTCGAACCCTCTGGTTCTACTAAGCTTTCAGTAATAGCTCGTGGTTCTGGAATTTCTTCCAGTTCTATTGCGCTCCCACTTATCTGATTTTCCAAAAATTCAGTTTCCAAGAAGTAGGCATGACGAGAAACAAAAACCTTGTTCCTCTTCGCAATAGAAGAAATATCCCTTGGAGTCCTTTGGATAACCCACAAACTTACACTGTACTGAGCGTGCCTCGAGCTTGTCCGCATGCTGCTTTTTGACAAAAGCTGGACATCCCCATGTCTTAATATGCTTAAGATAGGGTTTCTTCCCACACCACATCTGATATGGTGTGGTAGGCACAGTCTTAGTTGGAACTCGGTTCAAAAGGTATGCAGCTGATTCTAGTGCATATCCCCAGAATGATCGCGGCAACTCAGTGTTACTCATCATGGAATGTACCATATCCAATAGGGTTCGGTTCCGTCTTTCCGATACACCGTTATGTTGTGGAGTGTATGGAGGAGTAAGCTGAGAGAGAATTCCATTATCTTTTAGGTAATCCAGGAACTCGGCACTCAAGTATTCACCACCTCGATCGGATCTCAGTGTCTTGATACTTTTGCCTGTTTGTTTTTCTACTTCATTCTTGTATTCCTGGAACTTTCCAAAGGCTTCGGATTCATGTTTCATTAAGAAGACATATCCGTACCTTAAAAAGTCATCCGTAAAAGTAATGAAGTAAGAATAACCGCTTCGCACATGTGTAGACATTGGACCGCACACATCACTGTGTACGAGTCCCAAGAGCTCGCTCGCTCTTACTCCGTGTCCAGTGAATGGAGTCTTTGTCATCTTTCCTTTGAGACAGGATTGACAAGTTGCATATGAATGATATTCGAACGGATCCAAATACCCTTCTGTATGTAACTTAGTCAACCTTCTCTCATTGATGTGACCCAGTCTACAATGCCATAAGAAAGCATGATTTATTTCTGGAGACTTTCTTTTGTGTGTATTCTGGACATTGAAAATCTGTGGTTGGTTTAATACGTATATACCATTGCTTAATATACCTGACCCAATCAAAACTTGATTAAGGTGAATGTTCACAACATTACTTACAAATGCAAATTCATAACCTTCTTTAGATAATAAAGATACATATATGATATTACAGGTTGCATTGGGTACAAAATAACAATCACGCAAAACCAAAACGTGTCCATCTGACAATCCCAGGTGATAGTCCCCCACGGACTCAGCACCCATGCTAGCTCCGTTTGCAACTCTGAGGGTCATATCACCTGCCTTCAAAACCCTACACTTTCTCAGTGCCTGTAAAGAATTACAGATATGAGATCCTGATTCGGTATCCAATACCCAGGAAGTAGAGTTTATTGAAAGACAGTTTTCAATAACATACACACCTGAAGCCGAAGCCACAACTTGCTTCGGGTCCTGGTTTCTGGCCTTCCAAGCCCTGCAATCTTTTTTCCAGTGTCCACTCTTGTGACAGTAAAAGCACTCTTCCTTTCCCATAAGCTTTCCCGCTACCTTTGTTGCTTTTGCTTTTCCCTTCGTTTCCACTTTACTAACACCGCCCCTTGGTTTGGTGGGGGTTTTCCTCTTCTTTCTCTTGGCTTTCGCTTTGGACCTAAAAGAGGAAGGTCCTCCAACAAACAAAGTGAATGTTTCCCTACCTTTCTGTAGGGTGCCCTCTGCACTCCTCAACATGTTCAGAAGTTCGGAAAGTTCAACCTCCTTTCCTTGCATGTTGAAGTTTAGGATAAACTAGGCGTAAGTGGAAGGAAGGGACTGGAGAATCAAGTCAATGTAGAGCTCATTCTCCAACGTGGTCCCTAGGTCCGCGAGCTCTTCAATGTAGCCAATCATCTTAAGCACGTGTTCCGCTACGGATGATCCGATGGCCAATCTCGCCGAAAACAACTTTTTCGAGACTTCGTATCTGGTGATACGGGATTGCTTTCCATACAGTTCTTTTGTATGAAGAAATATGGATTCTAGGTCCATATTCTCGTGCCTCCTCTGATGTTCATTGTCCATAGAGGCAAGCACGAGGCACTTGGCCTTCGCGCAGTCGATCTCCCATGTCTTACGGATTTCTATATCCGCGACGCTGGAGGTGGGACATGGGACAAGGGGAGCTTTGGTGGTAAGGAGATACCCCAACTTGTCATAAGTGATTGCCATTTTGACATTCCTGAGCCAATCTTTGTAGTTTGGCCCTGTCAGTATGTTTTTATCTAATAGTAACTTAAGTCCGGTCATATCGATTGGTCGCTGCAATTAGGAGAGAGAGAGAAGAAACACTTTAGCACGATGCTCTTGCAAGTTTAGAGTGGTTTTTAGTTTGTCTAAACAGGATGGCTCACACTGTCTCTCAAATCCTTCCTCAAACCAAAAAGGAAGAATTAGTCGGAATCAATCTCACCGTACAATACTTGCTTAACCGTTCAGCCAGGTCAGTGTTGGTACTTCGAGGGAGGTTTTCCAACGCTTTTGCGAAGTTCCTTAATTAAATAACCTCTTTTTCCTGGGGGCGTAGCCCCGCTAACACCTTTCTAGACACCTACTTGGTTTATAGCATTGATCGTTAAGTGAGAAATTTCCCGAGGAGTAGCATATACTCACAGTAGGATCGGGATCCAAATATTATAGCGTGACGAAACTGAAGAAATCCTACCAGAATCATCATACTCCAAATGGTATGCAGCGCTAGCAAGTTTCAGTTTCTTTTGAAACTCCCGATGTGGATTTTTGCCCCATGCTCTTATGACCTTGACTTTGGCCAACAAATCATAAGTCACATGTCAAGTTCTATCCGTCATTCTCCAGGTTAATTTGAACCCACCCGTACCTACCATTGACTTTGGCCAACAAGGCAGTACGGCTGTCCCAAACCAACACATCTATCTATGCTGCATATGAATATCCAATAGCTACCAAACACTGTGCCTTGACTTTGGCCAACAAACACAGCTTGAATACTATTGACTATCCATATGAAATGACGGAGGGCTACGAATGGTTTTGGCGAAACCGTGAACGTAGTGAACTTGATATAGTCGATGGAACGAGATAGCTTTTGAAAGGAGTGGTTCAAGCTCTACGTTTAAAAGTTGGTTTTTGAAAAGAACCGAGTGGTTTTGAAAGTGTTCCAACGACTTTACTTGGTTTATTTTCTTGCATTAATTTTAATGCGTCCCATCATTTAATCCTACCATTGCAGAAAACAACGAAAATATGACGTACGCTTATGTCATCCGCATTCGCCACGGGGCCCCGTCATCACCCGTTAGGTTACTTAACTAACGACAGAGCGGGGGCTAGACTAGCGCGGATGCAAAACATAAGCAACGCCTAAATAGATATCATATATAGATATATACATATTCGTCTGATGCAATGATAGCCATTCCAGATCACAGATGAACACATTGGATATACTAGGAATCCGCGTTCCGTTCGAGCCTGTAACGAAAAGCGGATCACACGGTCGCGATGAATAGCCAATACCCCACCCTAGACCCCTACGGGTGCGGCAAACTACCCGCCAAGTATCCGAAGCGAAGCAACCTCCCTCAACAACGTGAGTAGGCCACTCGGCACTTCGAGATACCCGGTAGTTTGTGCACCCCACCTTGGGTCTGTCCTAGGAGCAAAAACAGTAAAAAGAAATTATACAATGGTGGCTACAACCTCATCCCGGATGTGCGGCCATACAAATAATATTACATCAAATTACATATTACATGAATTGAAAGATAAAGAAAAACCCTCATCTCACAACCCCCGGCTATTCATTCGCGACAATCCAACGAATTCATATACACAAACCATCAACATTACAGAGCACAAATATGTATAACCCCCACTAATCGACGTATAGCGATTAGCAGACGTTCAATACATATATAACATCACAGATACAACCCATTAGCCAAAGTCTACAGAAAATCGATCAAAACACGGATTTGTAACCACCCCAAAAACAAATTTTGTTCTCTGGAAATTCTGGGCATAAACAAACTATCCTAAAAATCACAAAACACCAATATAAGAACACTGCAGGAGAAACGACCCACGGCTGAGTCAACTCGGCCGCGGATCCGCGGCAGGAGCAAGCTCGTGCCGCGGTTCCGCGGTGAGTTGGTCGACTCACTGGATCATTTTTCTTGGGTGTTCTTAAAAACCCTGAGCCGATTTTTAGTGTATGATTTATTATTTTTTGAGCAGAAAATAAAATCGGCAGAAAGTTCACTTTTTCGGGGTGTTTTGCGGTTTTTTTTCGATCGAAATTCTAGATACTTTGCTAATATGCTGGTGTGTGTTTAGCTAGGCTCTGATACCACTGTAAGTCCACGTTACCTATCCCGGTTTTTTCGGGGTTGCGGAAACGGTGAAAAACGATTTTTCATGAAAGGGTAACATGGACTAGAAAACCCGGATCTTTGCTAAACAACACACTAGCAACTACTATGAGTTTTACCTACTCGGTTAGGGGGTTATACCTAGTCTTGAACTCCTTCTCTTCTTCTCCTTAGAGTGGGTTGGATGGTTCTCCTCGCCGCCTTCTCTTGCCGAAGAAAGATCCACCCGAGGGCCTCTACCTTGAGCTCCTTCCTCGAACTTGAGGTAACTAAAGTATTACGTTTGCTAAACCTTCAACCTTATGATGAGTAGAGATGAGTTTTGGTGTTTTATCTCCAAGGCAAATGGTTCTCAACTCATGAGAGATTTTGCCTTGAGCTAGAGGAAGAGGGAGAGCAAAGGATGAGAGAGAATGAGAATGAGATTATGATAAGAATTTTGCAACCATATCCAATATATGTGAATTATCAAATTAATAATATTAATCAAAATGAAAAAGGTGATGGTTGGTTTGATAAGACCATTATCATTTCACATTTAATGATTTTGCTAAGATCAAAGAGTATCTTTGGTGTGAAAGGATGATGGTCAAAGTTTTAACCTTGGTCAACAAGTCAACCTTGGTCAAAATGTCAACAACTCTAACCATAACTCAATTTCCTTAAATTAATATTATTAATTGATATTTCACATATTCATTAGGGTTTGGAAAAAGACAACCGTCAACTGTGCATACACACCCATACCAAAACCCTAATAAGAATCCTCTGCCTCTGCCTCAGTCAACTGTGCATACACACCCGTATCCATGTTCCGAGGAACACGAATACAATGAGATAAAACTAACCCCAAAACATATACTAGGATCTGGTTTAAACCAAAACCCGCTAGTAATAACTGTCCGGACATCAAACGTGCACAAGTGCGCGGATGTGAACGAACCCCGTTGCAAAACCATGCGACCTCTACTCTGTTTTGCCCAAAGGCGAATAACCCTCTGTGTGGGACTCTAAAGACTCGATACTACACTGGCAGTGGGTTTAACCACAGACCGCAAGCGGCACTAGCTGTACGTAACGGTCCCCAGGTAGATGCCGATAAGAAGACTGATGAGGTGAACCCATCCGAACTCCTACTGAGCCTGTATGTGACAATCTCCATACAGTCCGGTCTGTTCGTCTGAGAATATCGCATGGCGGGCCTAGGGTTGTGGTAAACGTCAGTCCCCTAATAGCGGTACAAGTCGCGCCGGAGTGTAGCCCAGAACACCCTGAAATATCACTGAAAACCTACCAGTATATCTCACTAGCCCTGGCCAGCGACTTTGTGTAATGACTCTCCTAGACACAGCGCGATATCAACCCCAAATACCGGGAGAGACGAATCCTGTCGAACCGTCACTGCCTCCAAGTGCTTCGGGACTGCACCCAACTACTACCTGTTTGCATGACTCCTTTGAGCCATGATTGGATAGTAATCAAAGTACAGTGGGAACACACTCGAGACGAAGTGACAGTGTCAAGTCAGCGGACTAAGCTGTACTTATGTCACCTGGGAACTGATAACTGACGATAGGTATAGTACCAACTAACAGTTCCCGACGAGTCCTGTCTAGTGTACTCATAACCTAACGAGCACCCGCATACTATCTCAAGTACGACGTACTGACGGCTGTGGGACAGACCGTCTCCCCTGCTGGGATGAGAAGCGCATACGCTAGTCTACTCCGGAGTATCGATGCCCCGTCTCGATAATCCCACGACCAGGGACGTGTATATAAGGATGTGCTTGTAGATTACCCAGCCCCCACGAGTGTGACTGCCATCACAACGCTGGTAATCAAGCAAAGATCCTAAGTGCTCCACTAATGTGTATAGGTAATATACTAAAAGAAACACATGTACACATTAAAGCAGAGACAAACCAAGTAGCATACTACTATTTCGAGCAAGATTGTCTATACAACTGTGAATATCCCAAGCTTCCATCAAGTAATATACATACTAGTATGATACAGTAATGGCCTCTTGGGCATATACACTAACAAGTCGGTCTATCCAGCCGGCGAGGGCATTGATGGCATTTGGCGGAGAAGGTTCTTTCGCGCCTCCGTTGAAGGGGAGGCGGCGGCTAGTGCTTGGATTTTTGTGATGATCGCTCGCCATTGGATTGAGATCGGAAAATGAACTTTTGTTTTTGTGAAATCAAAGAGTTCCCACAGACGGCGCCAGCTGACGCGACCTGGATCGCGCCAAGATGTTACCTTCCGTTGATCTTCTGATGGCGGCGATGGGTGGCTGAGATTGGATCTGGAGGCTATCGCTCCTGAAGCGTGTGAATCTCAATGGGTTTGATGTTGTCTGTGCCGAGCTACCTGTAAGGAAGTCTCGGGTGGTTGTACCACCGAGGACCCTCCGACGGTCAAGTTAGACTAGAGATCCGAACAGAGTAACGGCTTAGTGAAGTAAAAATGGCTTACTTGAACCGTCTGAAGAAGGGGTTTATATAGCGGTGGCAGCAGGCAGGGCAGGCGCGGGAATCACGCCGGTCGTTACGCTCCCGACGTCACGCCCGCGTGATGAGCGGGATCTCCCATTAATGGCGAGACAGGCTCGTTAATGGGGGATCGTGATGGCGTGGAACGTGGGATGTGGCCGGCGGAAATCTCGCGCATGGCGAGATTCGCGGGATGGTGGTTGCGCCTGTGAGCGGTGCTGTTGATCGGTCGATGAGACCGAGTAAGATGACCTCGGCCAGAGAGCTCGCGGACGAGCGGGAGAGCCGAGATATCTTGGTTCTGCGGTAACCCGGAGACGAGCTGGGAGGGCCGAGGAGGCTCGTGCCCGTGATAGCTCGGAGACGAGCTGTGAGGCCGAGGAGGCTAATTGTGCTGGGGGCTTGGAGGTGAGCCAGCGTTTGTTCATGGGCCTGGTCGGCCACTGTAGGTCCTTTCTTGCACGCCCTGTGACACGTCGTCTGCTACGTGTCATGATCTGGGAGACTACCGATATCGAGCATCATCAGAAACCGTCAGTAAATTTCCGAAACTCCACTATTTTAGAGTTAAGAAAAATGGGGTATCAAGACTTCAAATCATTTTGAAACTACGGTGTGGAAAACTCTATTTTGGTTGCCAAACGAGCCGTAGTTTAAAATTTGGAGTTCAGCATCAAAACCACAAAGGAGGTTTTAATGGTTAATGGGTATGCATTTGGATAGACTTATCTAATGGTGGTTTATAACCTCATTGTACTCTGGTTATTTTCTCATGAAGATTAGTTGCTTAACTCCGGTCATTATTTGAAGGAAGGAGAAAGATTGATGCCAAAGGAGTAGGAAGAGAATGAATATTCAAAAAAGGAAGGGGAAGGTTGAAATACATAAATATTAGGGAAAATTGTTTCCAAGACCTAATTTCTTAATGTGGTTTATTTTTAAACCCAAGAAGTTTCAAAATTATGAAAAAGCCCAAAATTATTTTGAATTAATTTTTGAAACCAACCCTGGATCTGTTATACGTATTTGTGTCTGTACTATCAACAATACCCTATCGATTTGATAAATAGTACTATGATTTGATGAATACTGATATGATTTGATAAATAATGCTATAGCTGCGTATACCTTGAGAAATGGGTAAAATTGTTAGTTTTGAAAAGGTATCTCAATAAGAATACTTTGGGCTTGTAAATTTCGTACTTTTTAAATATTGAGTTTTTTTAACAATTTTGAAAATACGTGGGTTTAAAAATAAGCCACTTCTCAAAACTGGGCCTAAAAATAATTTCCCCTAAACATCATGGTTTGATTTCACAAGAACATTAACTACCTCATTTTCTCTATAATCTCTTCAATCCAAAATTGTGGAACCGTAACATGATTTTTTTTGTCTAAATGAATTTATGAATAAATTGAAGCAAAATATACTTGGCAGTAAAAGCAGGCGGTGGTAAAGTGCAAACGATGAAATACATTAGGATATTAAAGTGTTAAACTATAAGGTATTACGGAAATGATGAAACATTAAGGTGTTATTAAGCAGCTTACGTACCTGGCCCAAAGACGAGAAATTAATTTCAAAAATAAAATAAATAAATAAATACACTATAAAAATCTCCTCAAATCATTGCTTTCCTCTTTTTGTGCGGCGTCTAGTGTTTTGCTGCAGTTATCATATCAATTCAAATCCATCATCAGCTGAATTCTAGTGGCGATCCCAACTTTCTCAGATCTCTGCTCTGAATGCGGCCTCAAAACCCTAGAGATTAGTCTGTCATCAAAAACCTTCATCTCGGGGTAAATTCCGCATCTATTGACTATTCTGTTCAATTGAACTCTTTTGTTCAATGCAAAATGTGAATTTTTTTGGAATAAAAAGTTGTTTTTTAATGGTATTTTAGGGATATGATCTCCAAAGATGACGTTAAAGTCTTTGGAGCTGTATCAGAAAAGCCTGGAGAGGGATTCCCTTATGTGGCAAGATGGTGGTAATTGTTATCTTATGAATTATCTATGAATTTTGATATATTTATTTGTTAATTTGCAGAGTAATTTGTATTTTTATGCTTTAGAATATGTTTTTTTTTAAAATAAAAAAAATTGATAGTTGATGCAGATTTTGCTACACACAGTAGATAAGTTCTAGCAGCATAAAATATATTTTTTCCAGAAAAATAAATGATGCCAGTATAAAATTTTGAGTGGTTTCTCATATCACAGAGACAATTTGCAAGTTTAAGCTTCTAAAGAAGTGATTTTTGTCTACCCTACTACAGGGCTCCGAGGTTGTATATGTTCCCTATATGAAATTGTGTTTGTATCGAAGAGAAGGCTTGATTTTCTTCTGTTTTATGCTGTATAAGAAATGTTCAGTCTTTGAAACATTGGTTATGAATAGATAAGACTACAGTTTAGTTATGTGTTTGCAGTTAAGAATGTATTTGTAGATTGAAGTTTGAGTCTTAGGAAACTCACATTTAGTGAGGTTGCATTGATGTGTTGGAGGTTGATCAGCCTTTATCCTCAGTTTGTCTTTACCCCATTTTGATATGAAGAAAAAGCATAATGATGATGATGGTGTTGATCATCTTCTATGCCATCACACCTATTGGTGGTGGTGTTTAGCAGTACTTGAGCACTTGAATTTATTTATTTTTAATTATTAGCCATAACTTGATGCGAAATCCCTGCATCGTTAATGACCACTAGGGTACCTATGTAGCACAGATTCGGATACGGATACGTGATACGATACGATACAGATTTGTGAATTCGCAATTTTCCAAAAACCTAGGATACGTGATATGTTTTTCTATCAATTTTTAATTTAAAAATATGAATGTATATTAAGATATACCTATAAATATATGATTATAAATAAATAATTGCATTATGCTAGTTATTCAACGCCTTTTCAAATTTTCGAGAGCCTTAATTTTCGAGAGAAAGAGGAATGGCGTCGATTCAAAAGAGGTTAATGAGACATTTATAAGCCCGGGTGAATCCAAAAGAATCCATGAGTTTCGGACTCCGATTCACGAGCGAGGACGATTTGTGAGGTATTCACAAGTATCCATGTTTCATAGTAGGGTACAACATAATATTAAAGTACTATGGAAACGAAAGTAAAAATTTATTAGGTGAGATATACATACACCTGAGATGGTGCGAGGTGTGCACAAAGTGCACTGAGGAACACACGTACCTTATATGATCCACAACATATGTGGAGTGGTGTGCAGGGAAAGTGCCTAAATCTCCTTGGCACACTCATGACAAAATGGTCTAAATATAAGCATTTATTGTGTTTCACCTTTCTGCTCGTCATCCACGACTTAGATTTGAACATTATAATACAGCAAAATCTATAACTTGTCCTAGATAATGCCTACTACATACCAATTTTGTCACATGGTCATTTAGAATTATCAATGCAAGGTCTTTCCTGTTTAGGTTCGTTGATTAGGAAATTGTCACTCGTTAAGATATGATTGATACTTAGGTCAATAGCCCGTTGTAAAACTTGGTCAAATCTCTATTTGACGAATTGCTTCTTATCTATCCATTATGATGGTAAACTTTAGATAATGATATTGATATAACCTTTAATGATATCCAGTCATGATGACTCTTAATCTCATCCATTATTAAGAGTTGGTTGCTATAAAATGAAGTTTTACATTTGCTACAAAAAGAACTTTCCATTTCCTATGTTTGGTCAGTAGAAACAACAAGAATTTTGGAAATGGAGTAGCAAAATGCTACAAATGTAACATTCATTTCATAGAATTGGTTGTAACAAATATATTAACCTTCGAACCTTTTGTTATAGAATTAATTAGGGATGCAACATCATCCCCTCATTTACTCAAATTGCAAATTGTTTAAAGTGTTACAATTTCACCTCCTTTCTCTATAATTAAACAATGAAACAATGAAGATTTCCTTGTGACAAAAGTTAAAAACAATGAAACGACTATCAAATTGGTTTTCTTTGCTGGGTGTGGCAGGTCCTATTCTTTGTAGTTCGAAGCCATTTTATTGAAAATATAAACTGAAATGAAATTAGTTCAAGTCTTTTAGGATCAGTTGGGTAAAGATACAAATGGAATCAGTAACGTCTGCACCGTTCATAAAATTTTTGGTTTTAAAAAGGTTTTGAAGAACTTCCTTTTTGTTTTAGAAAATGAATTTGTTAGATTTTTGAAAAAAAATGATTTCATTCTTAAACGTTTTACCCTTGAATCTTTTCTTTCTTCCCGACGATCATGTTTCGACGAAAAGGAATGGAAGTGCGAACTCTTCATCTCCGTCTCGATCTTTCTTGCAATCTTCTTGATTCTTTCAATTCATGATAGGCTCCTAAGAAGCATCATACACAGAAGATGCACGTAGCGGAGATGCGCATGCTTCGTTGGATGTGCGGTAACACTAGAAAAGACAAGGTGCGAAATGAGGATATTCGTGCAAAAGTTGGTGTAGCACCCGTGGAGGAGAAGATGCGGGAAAACCGGCTTAGATGGTTTGGTCATGTGCGACGCAGACCTATGGAAGCAACGGTTCGACGAATAGATACTCTCGATATGGGTAATGGCAAAAGGGCAAAAGGGAGACCGAAGAAAACATGGATGGAGGTGATACGAAACGATATGGTTGCCAAAGGACTCAATGAAAGTATATTGTTCGATAGAAGTGAGTGGAGACAGAGGATTCATGTGCTGGACCCGGCGTGATTCTCATGTTGGTTCATGTAGCCTACCCCATATGCTTGGGATAAAAGGCTCAGTTGTTGTTGTATAGGTTCTTTCTTTTATCTGTTAAATTATCTTTTCATGCATCCCAAAACAGTTCTTGTTAACGTAAGTACTATCCTAGTAGTCTTTATTCCGACTTTCAAATTCTTTGATTCGAAAGTATCTCATAATTGTGTACCCTTAGCTTTGTTGTATCACGATATAATCATGTCCCACGTCTTCTTTTCAGTTGGAGTATGCCGCTGCTAGGCAATGTTATCCTTATCTTTTTCCTGACAGACTTCTTATGGAATTTCGAGGAGAATGAAATTCCTTTAAGGAGATTAGGTTGTAACGACCATGCCCTTTTTAAATATATGGAATTTTGTTTTTGAAAAATAAAAGGAAAGCGGGAACTATTTTTATTTAGGAAAAGAATTTATTGGCTTTGGAAAAAAGATATTTTTGTTTTAAGAAAAAGGATTTTGGAATTTTTTTTAAAGAAGAGATTTTATAGAAAAGAATTTTGTTAGACAAAACAAATTTGAAAAGATAAATTTATTTTTTATGTAAAATAAAGGAAAAGAATTTGTATAAATTATTAAATAAAATCGTATTTTTAGTTTGGAGCTAATTGCTTTTAGAAATAGAATTGTGGTTTTAATTTTATTAGATTTCAAGAAAAGAGAAGCTTTTTGAAAGGAGAATTATTTTAAATGATTTATAATAGATTATATGATTATTTATCTTTTTTTAAATACATGTATAAGTGGGCCGATATCCCATTGGTTTAGCATCATAAACTTGGTCTTGAGGTCGCTGTTTGAATCTTGCCGGAAGCTTTATTTTATTTTTGTTTCTTTTTTTAAAAATAGCTTAAATAAATTTGATTTTTGGAAAAAAAACTGTTTGGATGTTTGGTTTTTATTTAAAAAAGAGATTTGAGAATAAAATTACATGTACAAGTTAAATAAAATGAAAGAGAATAAAATATTGAGATAACTACCAAAATATTTGATTAGCTTGCTTTTATACATATATAGTATAAAATTTAATATTTTACTTATTTAGTTATGTAAACTAATTTAAGTTTTACCTTATTTGAAATTTTTGTAATAAATGTAATAAATAAAATCCAAACTATTAAATAATTATTAGATTTCTATAAGATTCAGTTTAGTTATGAAAATATTTTTTAAGCTAAAAGATCATGTATCTTATCTCTTTTAAAACATATCAAAACTTTAAATTCTTTTCTGTCGTATTCTTTTTCTCCAATTCTGAAAAGAAATCATCCTCTATACTTTTCTCTTATCCCCAGTCTGCCTTTCCTCAAAAATTAAGGAAAACATAGCTAAGAGATAAGAACGGGCTGCCGATTCATTAATGGGAGTCTTGAAAATCAATTTCGAGGCTATCTCTAGTAGGTTGGCGACTTGATATAGAGATCAAGTTCGCTTATTGTAAGTTCCTTCCTCTTCTCTACTCACTATTCCTCCTAGAGTAATAACCCTAAATAAAAAATCTTAGTTTGTCACAAATTTTGAAAACCCTAATTTTTAATAGAGAAAAAGGAATTATCTTTGTTATAAAATATTATCCTGTTATATTGGTTCTATCTTGGTCGTTAAAAAATTTCATATTTTATTTTGACACCAAAATGCCACTTTGTTTTGGTTATTCTACCTTCGCCGCTATAAATTTCCGTATGGTTATCTTAACACCCTATGTCATAGGGTGTCCATTTCATAATAATTATTATTAAATTTTAATTGTTTTGACATTCTATGTTACAGGTGTCCATATTATGATTGTTGTGATTAAATCTATTATATTTTGTTTAATTCGACAACCTAAGTCACATATGTCCTTTTTGTGTAACACTATTGAACATATTCTTTTTCGACATCATATGTTATGGGTATCAATATCATGTTGATGGTATTTAAATTTAAATTTTTCGACATTCTATGCACGGATGTCTATATCATGTTAATTAGGTGCGACGTATTTTAATGCTGTGTGATCCTTTGTTCGATACCTTATGTCACGGGCATAAACATTTTCAGTAAAATACCATAAGGTTTATAAAAGAAAATTTAGGCCGTTTCATAAATCCGTGTACTTAGTCGGATTTCTGACCTTATTTTATTATCTTAATCATGTCTAGAATTCTAAGAAAAATTCTATAAAATAGTACTCTTTTTCCTGGCTGCTATAAAAATTTAGGCTAAGTTTGCTTTCAGGATTAGGAGTTGCAGTTTTTTAAGGTCGCTGTTTACAGTGCAGTTTAAATAGATTTTTACACCCAACTTAGGTTAGCCATATCTCCTTGCACAGAAACCCAAATCCTGTAAAATTTGATTTTTGGAATATGTACAGAGAAATAGCTAAAATTTCGTACCACGTAATTTTTCTGAAAACTGATAAAAAATAGTTTAATCAGCGTTTTAAAAATAGGCGACGAATCTGGACAACAGCAGAAAATATCTGCGCAGCTGTCGTAAATCGCACATAACTCTTTCCTTGTTTATCGAAATGTAGAAATTCTTTTTGAACACTGCTCTTAACAGATAGACGTTCGTTTTCCGTTTTATAATTTTTTTCATTTACCAATTAGAACCCTTCCAAAAAACACACCTTAACTCCCGAGTCGTTTTATGAAATTGTTCTAGGCGGTTTTGTGCAACGACACCAAAATCCCCATACTTCCCACATTAGGATTCCAAATTCAGTGAAACTTGGACTCATGTTAATCTAACACCTAGGGATACCTTTCTCATGTTGGCATTGTTTTCATAGGAGTTTGTTATCTACCGGTTTCCTGCTCTTGTTTATACTACTGCTATTCTAAATTCGGCTGTCTGCATTTCATATGTTTCACATGAACCTGACATGAACCACTTAAATATTTGAATCCATGAACCTGACATGAACTTACAATTTATCAAGTATTCAAGAATTCGTGCTAGCATTTGTGTCAAACTCTAGAACTTAAATAATTAATTGACATAAGGATGGGAAAGTTCGCTGAATGAAGGTATTTACGTGTAACGGGGGTCATACATGATCGTCGTGGTCTCGGGTATTATGGTGGTCTCGGGTATTATGGGACAATGCATTACTAACACATGAATCTTTTGAATCCGTGTTTCTCTTGATCCGAGGAGAAACCGAACATCTTCGTTATGTGTAGAACCCTCATTACTCGAACTTATAAACTTAAAACATTATAGTACAATCTAGAGAATAAATATCATGATATTGTTGCTTTATATCTATTGCCATTTATATACGTGCTTGACTGTTTCCATCTATTTTTTTTTATATATCATGTTTCTTTTTAATACTCTTTTTTTTTAAAAAACCGGAAACTTGCCGAACGTTAGTTTGCTGACGGCATTCCTTTTTCTTATTCTTTTCTTGGGAATGTCGACAGACGATCTTAGGGTAGGTGACGAGTCTCAGTATGAGACAGAGCCAACAAAGAAGGATTTCTATCAGCTATCTTCGCAAGCAAACTTTTAATCTCTTTCAGTATGGATCGTTCAAGTTTTTTCACAGCCTTCATGTCTTTTCTTTTTGTTGAACATCTATGTTTGATTGGACTAGTCTTGTAATAAGTATTGTTGGATTTATTATTTTTTTAGTTTTTATTATGCTTTAAATTCTTGTATTGTTTTCCTATTGTTGCTTATTCAGACACTTAGCGTATTCTTCTCAATGCGAATACGTTGCGGGACTTGTCCGCTCTCGCTCACCGTCTTTTAGGAACCTGTCACGCCCTTCTTTCCTTAAAGATGGAGAGAAAGAGCGAACAAGGCCCGCAACATATTCATATCGAGAAGTACTCCTTCCCGACATGAATACGCTAAGCGTCTGTACAACAACAGGAAAAACAATACAAGAATTTAAAGCATAATAAAAACTAAAAAAAATAAATCCAATAATACTTATTACAAGATTAGTCCAATCGAACACGATGTTCAACAAAAAGAAAGACATGAAGGCTGTGAAAAGTCTCGAACGATGCATACTGAAAGAGATTAAAAATTTGCTCGCGAAGATGGCCGATCAAAATCCTCCTCAGTCGGCTTTGTCTCGTACTGAGCCTCGTCATCTGTCCTAAGGTCGTCTGACGATATTTCCAAGAAAAGAAAAAGGATGTCGTCAGCGAACTAACGTTCGGTAAGTTCCCAGTTTAAAAAAATATAGAATATTAAAAAGAAACATGATATATATAGAAGAAAACAATCAAGCACGTATAAATAGCAATAGATATAAAGCAACAATATCATGATGTTTATTCTCTAGATTATACTATCATGCTTTAAGTTTATAAGTTCGAGTAGTGAGGGTTTTACACATAACGAAGATATTCTGTTTCCCCTCAGAAATATGGATTCATGAGTTAGTAATGCATTGTCCCATAATACCCGTGACCACGACGATCATGTATGACCCTCGTTACACGTAAATACCCACATTCATCGAATTTTCCCATCTCCATGTCAATTAATTATTTAAGTTCTAGAGTTTGACACAAATGTTAACACGAATTCATGAATACTTGATAAATTGTGAGTTTCAAGTGGTTCATGTCAAACATATGAAATGCAAACATTAAAATACATCGCATCTAGTTAACATGATATAAACATCCGTGACATAGGATGTCAAAAAATTGAAATTTTAATACAATCAACATGATATTGATACCCATGACATAGGGTGTCGAAAAAGAATATGTTTAATAGCAACAACACAAAAAGAACACACGTGGCCTGGAGTGTCGAATTAAACAAAGTATAATAGATTTAATCACAACAATCATGGTATGGACGCCTGTAACGTAGGATGTCAAAACAATTAAAATTTAATAATAATTATTATGAAATGGACATCCATGACATAGGGTGTCAAGATAACTATAAATAAATTTATAGCTGTGAAGGTAAAATCAACAAAAGTAAAGGTGACATTTTGGTGTCAAAGAAAAAATATGAAATTTTTTAACAACCAAGATAGAACCAATATAATGAGATAATATTTTATAACAAAAGATAATTCTTTTTTTCTATATTAAAATTTAGGGTTTTCAAAATTTATGACAAAACTAAATTTTTTTATTTAGGGTTATTACTTTAGAGGGAATAGTGAGTAGAGAAGAGGAAGGAACTTACAATAAGCAAACTTGATCTATATATCAAGTCAACCTAGTAGAGATAGCCTCGAAATTGGATTTTGAGACTCTCATTAATGAATCGGCGGCCCCTTCTTCTCTCTTAGCGATGTTTTCCTTAATATTTTAGGAATGAGAGATTGGAGATGAGAGAACAGCAAAGAGAATGTTTTTTTTGGAATTGGAGAAAAAGAATACGGCAGAAAAGAATTTTCGGTTTTAATATGTTTTAAAAGAGATAAGATACATGATCTTTTAGGTTAAAAAAAATATTTTCATAACTAAACCGTATCTTATAAAAATCTAATAATTATTTAATAGTTTGGATTTTATTTATTACAAAAATTTCAAATATGGTAAACCTTAAATTGGTTTACATAGGTAAAATATTAAATTTTATACTATATATATATATATATATATATATATATAAGCAAACTAATCGAATGTTTTGGTAGTTATCTCAAAATTTTATTCTCTATCATTTTATTTAATTTGGACATGTAATTTCATTCTCAAATCTCTTTTCTAAATAAAAAAACAAACATCCAAACGGTTCTTTTCCAAAAATTACAAAATAAACTCTTTTATTTAAGCTATTTTTTAAAAAAAAAAGTAACAAAAATAAAATAATGCTTTCGGTAAGATTCGAACAGCGGCCTCAAGAACAAGGTTATGATGCTAAACCAAAACGATATCAGCCCACTTATACTTATATTTATTAAAAAAGGATAAATAATCATATAATCCATTGTAAATCATTTAAAATAATTCTCTTTTCAAAAAGCTTCTTTTTCCTTGAAATCTAATAAAATTAAAAACCACAATTCTATTTCTAAAAGCAATTAGCTCCAAAATAAAAATACGATTTTATTTAATAATTTATACAAATTCTTTTCCTTTATTTTACATAAAATAAATTTATCTTTTCAAAATTGTTTTCTCTAACAAAAATTCTTTTCAATAAAATCTCTTCTTTAAAAAAAATTCCAAAATCCTTTTTCTTAAAACAAAAATATAATTTTCTTTTCTAAAACCAATAAATTTTTTTCTTAAAAAAGATTCCATATATTTAAACGGGGCATGGTCGCTACAGAATCCAAGTCTCATAGTTGTAGGATATGAGAAATATACCACTACTGTGTTTGTCATGCCTGCAATTGCATTCAAGATTTTCTATTGAATTGGAAATCGCTCTGGGAAGTGTGCCAATTCCAATTTCTTGATTTTCTTCAAAGAGGCAGCGTAGGTATTGCATGATAATCAGGTGACGAGTTTCCAAATACACCCAAGCAATAAAGAAGGAATTCAATGGAATCTAGTTGCTTAACTGCTAATGCCAAATAAACAATTCATATAAAGGTTTGTTTTCTTTTTAGCCCTCGAGTTCTGATACTCCATTGTTTACATTGCCGGATTTCCTGGTCAGGCTGTTGGAGTGAAATTTGTTGGGCAAATTGCACAATCAGTTCCTGCTCCTACAAACGAGGCTGCAGAGGTTTGTTTGCTCATTTAGATTTCTCAAATTCTTTGTAGAGATAAATCTGATTGCGAGTGGAAATAAAATGTTTGTGTTCTATTCACTAGCCTGATCTCTTTATTCATTAAAACTTCTCCGAAGGCCTTTCTACAGGCTTCACTGGGTTGCTTGCTTGAAACTTGAGTTGTAAATCTATTACCTGTGTTCCATTTACAAACATGATTTATTTTTATTTTTAAAAATAATTCCTAGGTTGTTACACAGTTTCCAGCTTATCATGTCATCAGATATCTTTGATTTCTAAATGTTGGGCCATAACGGATAATACATGATGACTAGTGTCTGGAAAGAGAGGACTTTTCTGTTGTAAGTTTGCCTTAAAGAGAAGGTAAATATGATTAAATCGTGTCAAGATGCTTGCATCGATGTGATCAGCAGTCGATAGCGATGGAAAGCTAGTGTTTTGTGCATCATGCTGTTTGTGAATTAGCTTTCTTGACAACCAAGATGTTAATTAGGTATTAAAAATAAGTTTAATTCCAAAAACACACAAAAAAAACCTAAACCTTTTAGCTAAACTACAAGAAACCTCAAAAAAAATTTAAAATTCACCATAAACTACCATAAAATTTTCAAAATATACAAGAAACTACTATAAAACTTTTGAAGACTGCAAAAAACTACTAGAAATAAAGTGCCACATCAGCAATAAATTGCACGAAACTGCAAAAAACTGGAAAAAAAATTGTACCATAGTAGTTTCTCGTAATTTTGAAAGTTTTTGGTTTTTTTTTTTGTAGTTTAGCTAAAAGGTTGTTTTTTTTTATGGAATTACGCCTTAAAAATATCCTGCACATATTAATTATCTTTGACTGAATAAATTAATATCGGCATTCTCAGGAGAAAGCTGGAGGAGATGATGATGATCGTGATTTGGATCTGTTTGGTGATAAGACAGAGGAGGATAAAAAAGCGGCAGTAGAGCAGGAAGCTATTGTTAAGGCCTCTTCCAAGAAGAAAGAAAGTGAGCATTTTTTATTTGGTCCATCCTTTTTTGGAAATTTTGCTCCTCTCTTGAAGTTCCTTACATTTTTCTTTTAATTTGCAGACGGGAAATCATCTTCTTTTGGAGGTGAAGCCTTGGGATGATGAAACCGACATGAAGAAGCTCGAGGAGGTTGTTCGTAGTATTGAAATGCTGGGCCTTCTATGGGGAGCATGTATGATGATTCTTTCTATATTTTGATTTTCCAAAAAGAAAAAAAAAAGAAAAACATTTTTGTAGTTACATCTTTTGTTTTTTATTTTCTTTATGACGCAGCTAAGCTTGAGCCGGTTGGGTATGGGATCAAGAAGTTGCAAAACATGATGACGATCGTGCACGACCTTGTTTCTATGGACAGCCTCATTGCCCTACTCCAAATGTGGGCAATGGTAACTAGGAATTGGTAGCGGTTTACACCGTTACCAATTCCTAGTAGCGGTTTAAATGGATTTGGTAGCGGTTCAAACCACTACCAATTCCAATATGTGCCGGCCCCACAACCCACGCGTGATTAAAATCCAAATTTTCCCTTCCCCCAAGCCTTTCTTCCCTCCCAAAAGATTTTTCCTCCCTCGTCTTCCCAATTCTCCCACCCTAGCTTCTCTCCGCCGCCTCCGCGTCGCCTCCCTTGTACCGTCGAAGCCCCAGCCCCGTCGATTGAGCCTTAGGTCGTCATCACCATCGATTGAAGCCGATCGAAACCCTAGGTTGTCATCGAAAGCTCACCGGCGTCTTCAAGAGGTAAGTATAATTGGTTAGGATTAGTACATCCAGAGTTGTGACATTGTAGCCTTCAAGAAGATTTAGACTGTTGTAGTAATCGTGTTTTTGTGTTGCTTCGAGTATTTATTGCCTCCATTACCATTATTAGTTCAACTTGTGTTTATCCGCAGCGTATTTAACTTTTATCCACTAGTTGTATCTAACCGCTCTATAATAAAGATCTGTGCTGTCCCAATATCGATGTTAAAATTTTGTCCTTCTGGTCACTGTTAAGAAATTGTTATGTTCTCTTTATTCTCCATGTACCATATATTAGTCAATTTTGTAATTTACGATATGCTGGTGCAGAGATTAAATCAATTTGGTATCTAAGTGAAATAAGAATGAATTATACCACAAATTTATAATGTACAGTATGTCTGTCCATGCAGGCAAAAAATCAATAATGTATTTAAGCGAAATAAATAAATAAGAAAGAATTACCTGGCAATTGAATTGAAATTTTTGTTACTTTTACTTGATTTTCTTCTGTTTCTGTTTACATTGCTGTTTCCATCATCCTTGCACCTTTGTAATCATTATCGCTATTTTTGAAATTAGTTACATAAATAATTCTTGAATTCTTGACTAGTAGAACCTGCAAGGATTATGATTGTGGTTGAACATCAATAAGCTGGAGGAACATTTCTCAATACAAGTACCGACCAAATGAAGTATTTAACAAATTTGTTGATAATCCATATCAAGAAATGATGGTGCATGGAGTTATATAACAAACATGTGGATAATCCGAACTCTGGCATGAAAATCGAAGCAAGCATACACCAACGCTCTTTTATTCGACACCAATGTAGCACATCTAAGTTAGTGAAAAAATATATACAGGCTTAACTGCAGTATTCAATTTACACAAAATATACAATCCCTCTTCAATTATGCTGATCCAAAAATGTTGGCTTGTTTCTGAAACCCTCTGACGATATGGCATGTTAGCATGAATTCCTATCATCACCAGATCTTGTCTAAAGTGATCTTCTAGTGCAGAATGGCTTCTGTAACTACCCACTTAGGGTATAGGCTCCTGATGATGCTCTATATTGGCGATCTCCAGATTAGGACACGTGGCAGATGACGTGTCCCAGAGCTCAGAAGAAAGGGCCCACAGGGACCGATCAGGCTATCCCTGTACCCGACCTGCAAGCACAAGCTGGCTCTCCTCAGAGCCCCCTGCAAATTGGCCTCCTCGGCCTCTCAGCTCGTCCCGAGCTATCACAGAACTAAGATGTCTCGGCCCTCCCGCTCGTCCCCGAGCTCTCCCGCCGAGGCCATCTCCCTCGGTCCCTTCGACCGACCAACTTCACAGCTCACAGGCATAACCGCCACTCTGCAAATCTCTCTATGCGCGGATTCTCTGCCGGCAACATCCCACGTTCCACGCCATCACGATCCCCATTAATGGGCGATCCGCTTATTACGCGGGCGTGACATCGGGGGCGTAACTGCCGGCGAGATTCTCACGCCTGCTACTGCGTGCTGCCGCCACTATATAAACCCCCATCACAGAGGGGTCAAGTAAGCTTTTTTCACCCCACTTAGCCGTTACTTTGCTCGGATCTTGTGCTAACTTGATCGTCGGAGAGTCCTCGGTGGTACCAAATCATCCCGAGACTTCCTTGCAGGTACTCGGCGCAAACTCCTCCAAACCACTAATCTCTTCAAAACCCATTGAGACCCACACGCAATAGGAGATCACCCCCAAGATCCACCGGGAGATCGACGGAAGACAACATCTGACGGAGACCCGAAAAGGACCTCCATCAGTTGGCGCCGTCTGTGGGAAAATAAACTCCACAAAAAACAAAGTTGGCATTCCGATCTTCATCCACATGGCAAGTGATCACCCTGAAGATCCAAGTACCAGCCGCCGCCTCCCCCTCACCGGAAGCGTGGATGAACCTCCTCCGGCGATCGTCATCAATGCCCTTGCCGGCCGAATAGACCGACTACAGCCTCTCGTGGAGGCGCTCGTCCGCGTCCAAACGGCCGGGCCAGGGCCCCAGATCGCCGGTCCTTCGCCTCCAGAAGACTCTGCCCTCGTCGGCACGACTGACCACCGGCAGGCTACGTCCCATAGCCACAGATCTCACGGGCTGATACTCTCTGAGGCCCGCTGGGCGCCCCGCGGCTCAACACCAAGATCCACCACCAGAGTGTCCCGCCCCGAGCCTCCTCGCGACCCTCACCCCCATGAGGAGATGTCGGTCACCTCGCTCGTCCCCAGGCATGACCGACACCCCCTCCCTCGACGGGGTCGCACAGAAGGGGCTCGCCACGGCGGCTCGAGGGCCACCTCGCCCGGGGATCTGAGGAACCTCATCAAGAGGAACCGGGGCCGCGCCCAGACGCAGATCTCCTACAGCAGAGGCCAGGGATCACAAGACGTCGAATCCTCGGGGTACCACGGCCGACTCGATACCCTCGAGAAGAAAATCGAGGGCATACGCCGAGAAGGTCACCTTTCGGGCAACGGGGCTAAGTACGCCGCCGACTCGCTCACCAAGACATTTGCCGAGGGACTGCTCGCTGTTCACGTCTTCTCGCGCAACAAGCCCCCGAAGGTCTCTCTGTACGACGGGAAAACCGACCCGAAGACCATTTGGATGCTTTCACCGCGGGGATGAGCTTCCAGGACCATTCCGACGCCGCCCAGTGCAGAGCCTTCCCAGCCACCCTCATCCGCTCTGGTCGGGACTGGTTCTGAGGACTCGAGCCTCGCTCAATCTCGACCTTTGACGAGCTGGCTACTCAGTTCCTCGGCCACTTCGTCGGAAACCGTCGGCAGAAGCGCACGGTCGACTATCTCTTCACAATTAAGAGCGGGGATAAGGAGACGTTCAAAGCTTTCGTCACCCGCTTCTACAACGCCCTCCTCGAGGTCCCCGAGCACCGGGACGAGACCGTCATCACGGCGCTCAGATCTGGTCTTAGGCACAAGGAGTTGTTGCGCTCCTTTGCATTGGTGCAGCCTAAGACCATGGCCGAGGTCAATGCGTGGACCGAGCGCGAGGTCCAGCTCGAGTCCGAGGTGAACGTGAACCTCCCTCGAGCAGAACGGTCCGACCAGAAGAAGAGGGCTCGGGAAGAGAGGCCGGAGCGTCAGCAGCCCTATCACCCGAAGTTTCAGGAGTATACCCCGCTCAACGTCTCCCTCGCATTGTTACTAGAGGAGGTCTAGGGCGAGCGATTCTTCAAGTTCCCTCCAATCCCATGTCAGGCCTCGAAGCGAACCTGGGGCCCCTACTGCGCCTTCCACTGGACGCTAGGACACGCCACGGAGGATTGTAAGCAACTCCGAGACTACATCGAGGAGCTCATCTGATCAGGGCACCTCGCCGCCTACTTGAGAGATAAACGGCAGGCCAACCGCGAGCATGAGCAGTGTCCCCCTCCCACCGAGCTGACCATCGGCCAGATCATGCTCGTTTCGGCAGATGACCAGTTCGGTGCCCAGGGATCCCCATACCCGGTGCCGAGCACGGAGACCAACAAGTCTTCGGGGAGCTCGGGCCATGCTAATAAGGTCATCTATTAGCATGTACTTTTTTTAAGGGCAATATAAACTCTTCCTAGGGTCTGTTGTTAATTTAATAAAAGATCAATGGAACATTGCGAAAAGGAAGGAAATGTCTTATTTATTCAAAAAAGGTATTATGGGCTCCTCAGCCATACATACAAAAAGGAAAAGAAAATTACAGAACGGGGGAAGGGGGTGCAGAGAGCACTGCTCATGGTACTCAGTAAAGATCTCCGCCAGCCGAGGCCTCGTGAGATCCAGCCTTTGCCCTCGATTCCCCCCGCGCGCGTTGATCTCGAGCCTCAGTTCGTAGCACTCACGGACGAGTGCCACTGAGCGAGCCAGCCGACCCGCGGAGATCAGGCCGAAGCGCCTTAGAGACTGCAGCTTGCCCATGGCCTCGTCGTAGAGCTGCTCGGACAAGGGGTTGTAAAGCCCCGGCGATGCCCTCCAGATGGAGTACATCAATAGCTGCAGCAGAGGGAAGCGCCGGGGGAGCAGCCGGCCGAAGTGGTCTTCGATGCTCCCATAGACCAACTGCACCGTGTCCTCGGTGCAGTTCTGGTCGTAGAGGTATACGTCTTCGAAGTGGATGATTTCGGGGATAGTAAAGGGGAAGTCTTCCATTCTCAACGATCTGTTTGTGAAGAAGGGAAGGACCAGCGATCCCTCAGCTTTATATAGCCCACTGGGCCCCAACGGAACCCAACAGTCGTCCGTTTTCGCCCACAAAGTCGCTGCCACATGGCGATCATTGAGCTTTCTCTGGCAGGATTGAAACGACGCGACTCTGGCGCTTCGCCTCCCCGCACATTCAATGCGCATGCTACGCGCACGTTCGCCGTGACCGTCCCTGTTCCCCATACCTGCAGCGGGATGGTCGGGCAAAACTTCATAAAGAATCGGCCAAGCCTCTACCATGCTCGACTATCCCTGGCCGGTAGCTTCCCTACTCGCAACGCCAGGGATCAAAGCCTTTGCCAAGAGGCAACCGGTCAGCTTCACTGCCCGGTTAGCCTTAGCAGGCCTCCTACGGCCCCTCCAACGCTAAGGATCAAAGTCCTCCTTAGAGGCAGCCGAGTGGCTTCCCTGCTTGGCTATCCCTGGCCGGTAGCTTCCCTATTCGCAATGCCAGCGATCAAAGCCCTCGCCAAGAGGTAACCGCGCAGCTTCACTACCCGGTTATTCTTAGCAGGCCTCCTACGGCCCCTCCAACGCTAAGGATCAAAGCCTTCCTTAGAGGCAGCTCAGTAGCTACCCTACCCGGCTATCCCTGACCGGTAGCTTCCTTACTCGCAACGCCAGAGATCAAAAAGTTCTCCCAGAGGCAGTCGAGCTCGACCCTCGCTCGGCTATCCTTCAGGACAAAAGCCCTCACCAAGAGGCACCGGACAGTAACCCTGCCCGGCCAAGGGTCCTTGGTAGGCTTCTTACAGCCCCTCCCGTGTCAAGGACCAAAGTCCTCCTTTGAGGCGGTCGAGCCCGACCCTTGCTCGGCTATCCCCGGCTGGTAGCTTCCTACCACAACCGACATGGATCAAAGTCCTCGCCAAGAGGCACTGGACAGTAACCCTGCTCGGTCCCCGTCCTGAAGGATCAAAGCCCTCGCAAGAGGCAACCGAGGGGCTACCCTGCTCGGTCATCTCCGGCTGGTAGCTTCCTACCCATGACACCAGGGATTAAGGCCCTCGCAAGAGGCATCTGAGCGGCTACCCCGCTCGGTCATCCCAGGCTGGTAGTTGCCTACCCATGACGCCAGAGATCAAAGCCCTCGCCCAGAGGCAACCGCGCAGCTTCACTGCCCGGCTATCCTTAGCAGGCCTCCTATGGCCCCTCCAACGCTAAGGATCAAAGTCCTCCTTAAAGGCAGTCAAGCGACTTCCCTGCTCGGCTATCCCTGGCCGGTAGCTTCCCTACTCGCAACGCCAGGGATCAAAGCCCTCTCCAAGAGGCAACCGCACAGCTTCACTGTCCGGTTATCTTAAGCAGGCCTCCTACGGCCCCTCCAACGCTAAGGATCAAAGTCCTCCTTAGAGCCAGCTCAGCAGCTATCCTGCTCGGCTATCCATGGCCGGTAGCTTCCCTACTCGCAACGCCAGGGATCAAAAAGTCCTCCCAGAGGCAGTCGAGCCCAACCCTTGCTCGGCTATCCCCGGTTGGTACCTTCCTACCACAACCGATAGGGATCAAAGCCCTCCCAAGATCAATTGAGCAGCTTCCCTGCTCGGTCATCCCCAGTAGGCATCCTCCTGCCCATCACATGCAGCGGATCTGAAGCCCCAACAAGAGACATCATGTCTATCCAAGTCTGAGTGATCCCCCCTCGACTTCGGGGCCATGGAGATGCCTCCTTCTCAGCCGCGCTCGGCACACTTAGCAAGTGATCGGAATCAACTCGACGAACGATCGCTAGACGGATAGCCGACCTGACATGGAAGCCCAACAGTGCAAGCAAGGATATTTTATGAGCATTCTTCATAAACAGAAAATAAAGTGCAAGCCGATGAAATAAAAGTTTTACTACCAAAAGCGAAGTCTTTACAAAGGGTATTTTGGGCTCACCAGCCTTACAGACTGCCCGGAGGCTTACAAAAATTCCAGAAGCGGCAAAATAAAAGGAGGAGAAAGACGGGGGCTTTAGGCTTCGGGGCCGGGCATGACCTCGGGGTCCTCGATATCTACCACGAGTCGAGCAGGGTCCTCGGCCACCTTTTCGTCAGGAATCTCTTCCCCCTGCTCATCGGCGTTCGCGAGGGGGTATTCGGCCCGGAGCTCTTCATCGGCGAACTCCGACATCTGGACCTTAACGGCGTCCAGGTCCTCGTGCCAGATGTGGGTGGTGGCCATGGCTAGGTCATTGTAAAATTCCTTCGACTTCTTGTAGCCCTCCACCGCCTTCGCCGCCGAGAGGTCGGCCCGCTTCGCCGCCTCGACCGCCGCCCCCAGCTCCTTCCGGAGGGTCCTCACCGTCTTCTTCATGTTGCCGGCGAGTGCCTGAGCATCCTCAAGCTAGACCTCGGCAGCCACGGCGGCCTCGCGGTGTCGGGCAACCTCCCGTTTCCCGGCCTCCACCTCGCCCTCTAGGGCTGCCACCCTCGCCATCGCCGCCTCCAGCTCCCGCTTAGAGCTCTCTTCTAGCGAGGTAAGCCGGTCCGTGGCTTTCATCGCCGGGGCTATCACCTCGGCCTTCATGCGTAAGGCAAGGGCGACGTGCTGGAGGACCTGAAAAATAAGAAAGAGGCCAGGAAGAAGAAGGAAGCACCAAATCCTACAAACAACCGAGCACTTACCTGCACGGACTCCTGGGCGATGGACGCCATCTGGGCCTTGAAGGGCCCCCCGGGGACCCTGCCCCCTGTCGACTTCTCTATTTTGTGCAGCAGGCTATCCGCGACAGATAGCCCCGAGGGCACCGCGAACTGGAGGCCCCCCTCCTCCACCATGATCGGCGAGGGCGGGCCCCGAGGAGACCTCCGGGAACCCTTCTTGAGTGGCTCCGATAGAGAGCCGGTCTCCTCCTCCGAGACCGGGTCCTCCAGAATTCGAGCCCGCTTCTGGCCCGGTGCTATGATAGGCCATGGGGCGGGATCCACCCCCGAACGCATAAGGGACGCGGCCACCGGAGGCACTGAGACGGAGGCCGAAGGAGCCGGGGCAGGCTTCGAACGGGAAGAGCTGGCGCCTCCAGCCTTCGTAACCTTCCTCGGCTAGCGCATGGAGGCTCGGAGCTCGTCCATATCCATGGGTCCTGCACAAAACCAAATGCAAAGAAATCAACGACATATGCAATATACAAGCCAAAAAGCAAGCCTAACTTACCGACGAACTCGACGGGGTTGAGCCCGGCCCAACTCAGGATCCTCTTAGACAGTAGCACGTTAAATCGGGGGATGGGTGTAAGTCTATGGTAGCGCCCTGGCCGTCAATCCGAGGACAAAATGCGGAAATGAAAACTTTTTCTTAAACTTGAAACTGGCGCTATCGTATACTTTCACCTCGGATCGAATCATTAACCTATAACTAGCTAACTAGAGAATGGTTATAAAGGCTATACCGATCGATCCGTGTCCTTCAGTCTTTGGCCACCTTCCCAAGCTCCTCGCGGCATCTCCGATCTCCGGTCTCCTTGTCGGAAAGGGCACCACATCTTCAAATCCTTTTACGGGCTCCCGCTTCATCCGAAGCAACTCGGACACGAAGTTTGCTAGACGACGTGTCCAAGGTGAAGTAGAGAATGTGTGTGATCACTTTGTCTCAAGCATCCATTGATTCTCAACACATGAAAGTGTATGGATGGAGGTTGAAGATGATGCCATTGGTGGAAATGGTGAGCTAGAGGAAGAAGAAGAAGAAGAGGCATTTTCTATTATTGTGTTGAGATGAAGAAAATGGGAGCTAGCCAAAAAAATAATCACAAGAGCTCACCCATATACATGGCTGCCCTCTCTCTCTCTATCTTTCATTTCACCACTTAAATCAATCACTAAAGATGACATGGCTCAAAGAATAAGACCATGAGTCACCACCCTTGTCCATGTCATATTTAATGCACCTCATCATGAATTAAGCTCACAATTTCCACCAAAGTAAACATTAACCCAAATGTTTAATCCAACAAAAAGATACGGCAACATCTAAAGTAAACTCGTAACGGATCACAAGGATACTCCTCACCTGTATATACATACCTGCATCCGCATTCCGACTGAATACGAATGCGATGAG
The DNA here is from genome assembly GCA_030015575.1 of Agapanthus africanus. NCBI lineage: Eukaryota > Viridiplantae > Streptophyta > Magnoliopsida > Asparagales > Amaryllidaceae > Agapanthus > Agapanthus africanus. The sequence goes on from JASDDO010000029.1 coordinate 297,786,875, forward strand.
ACTAAAGTAATCCAACAAATCTAATACTAGGATCCGGCTTAAACCAAAGCCCACTAGTATGATCCGTCCGATCATGATCCGTGCACTACTGCACGTATATGATCGAACCCTGCCATAATACCATACGACCTCTACGACGTTTCGCCCGAAACTTGAGAAACTGTCTGTGGAGGACTCTAAAGACTCGTCAATACTTTGGCCGTGGATTTAACCACTAGCACGTCAGTGGTACTAGCTGTACGTAACGGGCCACCAGGTATTGACCAAAAGGGAGGTCGATGAGCGAACTCATCCTGACACCCTACTGAGCCTGTCAGTGACAATATCCGTACAGTCTGGTCCGTTCGTCTATGAGCATCGCATGTCAGGCCTAGGGGGTTGGTAAAAGTCAGACCCCCAAAAGCGGTACAAGTCGTGCCGGAGTATAGCCCAGAACACCCTGAGATACTACTGGAATACTTACCAGTAAATCTCCTGCCTTGGCCAAGGACTTCGTGTAATAGCTCTCCTAGACACAGCGCGATCTCACCTTCAATACCGGGAGAGACGAAATCCCTGCCGATCCGCTCACTGCCTCCATGTGGCTCAGTACTGTACCCAACTAAAACCTGTTTGCACGACTCCTTTGAGCCGTGGTAGGGTAGTAATCAAAGCACAGTGAGAACTCACACGAGATAAATGACGATCTCAGGTCGATGAACAAACCTGTACACATGTCACCAGGGAACTGCTATCTGACGCTAGGTATAAAACCAACTAGCATGTTCCCGGCGAGTCCTGTCCGGTGTACTCATAACCGAATGAGCACCTGTATACGTCTTAGGTGAACCAACTGACACCAATGGCTTGTGAGACCAGCCACCACCCCTCGTCGGGGTCTCGACCCATATACACTAGTCTACTCTGGAGTATCGATGCCCTGTCTCGAAACTTCCTTGACTAGGGACCTTTTAAGGATGTGCTTATAGACCCCAGCTCCCACGTATATGATCGTCATCATACTGCTGGCCGTCAAGCAAGAATCCTAAGGGCTCTATCAATGTGTAATAGTGATCTGTAATATCACCTAAAGCATGTACACGATGATAAAGATAAACCAGATAGCATACTATCATCTTGAGTAAGACTGTCCTACTGACATAGGTCCTCCCTCAATCTTTGCAATCACGTGCCTGCGATCCAATAATTGACTTTGAGGGCACTATATCCAACAATCTCCCACTTACACTCAAGGCTAATTATTGCGATATCGCATACTCACAGCCCGTGTGATACCGAACACCCAAATCCTCTACTGATCAGTCTCATAAAGCCCGTTTGCGAAACTATTGCATTCGAGGAATAACCTTAGTGAGTGGATTCCCCCTGATGTTTCTTTCTATGTCTCTCTTTATCTCAAGTTCGCGGAGAAAGCCATCTCCCGAAATGAGCAATACCTGTCTTAGAATATGTCTGGATATCTGATGGGACCTAGTTCATAAATGAACTCCAAATCCAAACTTCTTAGACTGTATCGTCAACTGAATTTAATCAGTATCCTGCATCATGCCTCCCTCAGTGTCCGCTTGGATCACCTGTCCAAACTACTGCCCCTCGTCAGAGGGAAAACTATAACTCTGACAGCCACTCTGTCATCCAGGTCACCTTGGAAGCCTGGAATGATAACCATCTCCCGAAAGAGGCTGTTGTTATAATATCCCTAGAACATCCATTTATGTTCTAAACTGCTTCCGAATGTTTCTCCAGGATTGAATTAATATTAACTTATTGCATCTAGTGCAAAAACAACATCTGGTGTGGTACTTGACATCTCATGATTGACTCAATAGCCTAAGCAAGTGATATACTAATCATGCGCATCCCTCTCCCTTTTAGTCTGCAAGACACCTTTAGAGAGGGTGACTCCATCACCTGCAGGTATACTACCGTGCCAGGAGTCGTCTATTCTAAAATACCTGTAGAATGCTGTCTAAGTACCCTGATTGGGAAACTACCCAAATCTAGATCTAAAACCATAGATCTAGTAACCAGAATGTCTGATATTATATCTATATCCTATGTGGAGAAACCACTGTGTGACAACCAAAATATAACCGATTATAGTATAGGAATTTCACTTCCTACTCTGTGTATGTCATCCAAATACCAGGACATCACACCCTTCTACCTTCTTAACAGATCCATCCCTATTCTGATGAAGTCAAACCTATGACTGTCACATCAGAAATAGATGATCTATCTCCGCTATATCTACTTTAGCCTATAAATAGACATAAGCTACTTGTTCATTATGCTTCCGCTGCTCCCACTGACTACGACAACCCTTTGGCAGAGTCATATACACGTACACTTCTAAAGCTAATTTAGAACGACGCTATACTCATCCTTCTGCCAGGTCTCACAGTCTAGAACAACAGTAATGGCAAGTCTGGGTAAACAAGAACCTCCCTGTCACCATCCTTGAGAGTACCGGAGTATCACTCGGGTGCTTGAGCTTACCCACCATATCTGTGGAGTGACTAATGGAATGACAATCCAGATTGAATCTTTAGGTCCTATTAAATTTTCAGTAATCGTTTGCGATTCTGGAATCACTTCCAGTTCTACCACACTCCAACTACTGTTTTCTGAAAAAATCCATTTTACTAAAACTGTGGCGAGTCAAGAACAATATCACTATTGATCTTCCAGATGGTAGAAAGTCAACCCTCGTCATAGCCCGGGTCAACCCACAAACTGCCATTACAGAAACGTGCCTTGAGTTATCCAGAGTCTGGTTTTAAGCATAAGCCGGAAAACTCCCCGTACCTTAACAATGTTAAGATATGAACTATTCTATATACAATGTAGAAGTAGAGGCACTGATTTAATTGGAACCAGATTCAAATCATGCAGCTGTTTCCAGTGCATGTCAACTAAATGGAAGGAGACCGATCAGCGTTACTCAACTTAGAAATGCATCCAGATATGAGTAACCTGAAAGAGAAACAAGTTTCTCAAAACCATCACTATCAACTGAATACCATACACAAGTATCTACATCTTCGATCACCTTGAAGAATCCTGATACTTGCAATACCTGGTTCTCTACTTTATTCATATACCATCTCAAAACTTGGATCTTGTATTTCTACGAAACACATGTCTAAGAACTAGAGAAGTCATAAGTAAACAGAATATAGTAAGGGTACCAACCCCTCTGTCCTATGGACACTGGACAACATATAATACTTTGTATGAGTCCCCTGAGTTGAATAACTCAAACCCTGTGCGTCGTAGGTTGAAAATTGTACTTATGGTTAAGAAGAATTACACCGCTGTTTAATGCTCCTTACCTAACCATCCACCGATATAGGTAAATGTCATGGACATAATTTCAAAAAGTTATATCTCACTTTATAAAAATAAACGTACATATATATCAATTTGAAATTGGTGCATAATAACGGATATTCAAAACCAAATATTTGCCGTCTGGCAAACAACCCAGGCGATTTCCTCAAATATCACCAATTACAACGAATCTTGATATAATGAGCATGATCACCCAATTCCCAATAACTTACTCCCACTCATCATCTGTAAAACCATACAGATGTGAGAATCAAACCTGGTAAATACATACCCTGGAACAAGGGCTAATTGGGAAATCAGTTCTCTTTTAACAATACACAGTGAGACTGAAATATGAAAGTGTTTCGAAGGGGTATCGTGGTATTCCTAATAATGCCTCTTCCATTATCCAGATTCATGATTGTAACCGCATATTTCTTCGCCATCTCTCCAAATCCCTTTATTTGTCTTTACTCATTTCTTTCTGTACACCCTCTTAGGCTAAATGGTTTTCTTCCTTCCCTACCGTTCGACACCAGCCTATGGTTTGGAAGAAGACTATCCAAAAAGCATAATGGGTGTACTCCCCTAATCCTAGGAGCACTCGCAAACGCGAGAGAAGGTAAAGATAAAAGACAACTGAATAAACCTCATTCCTATCTCTCCTGAACCAGAATCCATCCCTGAACTGGAACAAGTCCCTTCGAGTTCGTATATAACCATACGATGGAGTATCCAATAAACTGTGGATCTTCGTAGTGACACGGGGTGTTCCGAAGAAATACAAAGGTGAAGTAGGATTGGCGATGAAATACTTGGTTTGATCGTGAGTAGCAGTCGCAACTTACTTTGCTCTCTTACTAATCCTTTTTATTTGTCTTTACTTAATACCTTCTGTACACCTTTTAGGCTAAATGGTTTTCCTCATGACCTACCTTTCGGCACCTGCCTATGGTTTGGATGAAGACTATCCAATTAGCATAATAGGTGTACCGTCTTAATCCAAGGAGCACCCGCAACCTGAGAGAAGGTAAAAGGAAAAGACAACTGAATAGTCCTATTCATTTTCTCCAGAACCGGAAACCATTCTTGAATATGGAACAAGTTCTTTCGAGTTCGTATATAACCATACGATGGTTTTATCCAATGGAAGTGGATGTTCGTAGTAATACGGGGTGTTCTGGAGAAAAGGGTAAAAGTAGGAGTGGCAATGAGGTATGCAACTCAGACAATCCAAAAGCCAGTGTTTTAAGAAGGTTCGGTTAACTTAGTCATTGAGTCATAGTCTAGGGTCGGGCCATGGTCCCTGCCAAAGAGAGAGAGAAAGGAAACACTCTGCGTGCACTCTAACCTAGATCAGAATGGTTATCACTTTATCTAATCAGGAAACCTCCCACTGTATCCTAAAATTCTCCTCCAAACCTGAAAGAAGAATTAGTCGGGATCACCCGAGGAGTAAACCAACTCATCAGTGGGAATCGAGATCCAACTATCATCGCATGATAATGTGATGGAATCCACTCACGTTATCACACTCCAGAAGGTATGCGCATGCCTGGCAAGTTTCAGTTTCTTTAGAAATTCCCGATGTGATTTTTACCCCATGCTCTTATGACATTGACTTTGGCCAACAAATCATAAGTCACATGTCAAGTTCTACCCGTCATTTTCCAGGTTAATTTGAACCCACCCGTACCTACTCTTGAGTTTGGCCAACAAAGCAGTACGACTGTCCCAAACCAACGCATCTTACTATGCAACAGAAAGGTAACAAATAGCTACCATACACTATGCCTTGACTTTGGCCAACAAACATAGCATGAATACTAAGTGCTACCCGTCTAAAATGACGGAGGGCTATGAATGGTTTTTGGTGAAAAACCTTTAACGTAATGAACTTGATATCGTTGAAGGAACCGGATAGCTTTTTATAAAAATATAGTGGCAAAAACCTTTGCTAAAGAGATCACTCCCGGTGAAGGGATCTCGGCTCTTTCCCCGTAGAATGAGGTGCAGGATATTCTAACTGAATACCACGATGCAAAGCAAAAAGTAATCGACTATAGTGAAGTTATTATCCTGACGCAAACTTCTGTCCAAGGGGTCACTCCCGGTGAAGGGATCTCGGCCCTTGCCTCGTCGACTGAGGTGTTGGATATTCATAACCGAATACCACTGTGCAAAACAAAAGAGAACGTCCTTGTAATAACAGCTTTTTGAAAAATGTTCCAACAACATCAAACAGGTTTGTTTAGCTTGCATTGATCCGAATTAATGCAGTCCCATCAATTAATCACACCACAAAAGAACGAAAATATGATGTACGTATATGCCATCCGCATTCGCCACTGGGTCCCGTCATCACCCGTTAGGTTACTTAACTAACGACAGAGCGGGGAATGGACTAGCGCGGGTGTAAAACATATACAACATCTACTAGTATATATATCAATATATAATAATCGCTCAAGGCGTGATAAATGAAACATCACAGAAAAGTAATAAGCATCACAGAACAATACAGATAATCTGGGAGCCCCGGGTTTCCTTTGAGCCGCAAGTGAAACCCGACATTCCTCTGGTCGTGTGGATAGCATGTGCAATGAAATCCTAGACCCCTACGGGTGCGGCAAGTTACCCGCCAAAACCTGAAGCGAGACAGCCCCCTTCAACAAAATGAATGGACCACCCAGCACTTCACGGAATCTGGTAACTTGGACACCCCTCCTTGGGTCAACCTATACCCCCTACGAGTGCGGCGAATAGCCCGCCAATTCTAGAGTGAAGCCCCCCATCTCAAAGCCATGAGATGCGGGCCCGTTGCCCTCTAGAACCCGGCTATCCGTGTACCCCACCGCGGGGTAATCCTAGTACAGAAAGTAAAATATATACAACGGGTATATCGACCTCAGCCCGGTCGTGCCCTAAAAGAGTAATATACAAACAGGCAGTGACGGCAGTCCACATGTTGGACGCTCGCCCCGCAATATCAAATGTACAAATATAACAAAACTGTACTAATATTGCACCAAGCTATCCACCACGACAATCCGCAACATCACAGCACAGCACAACACAGAATATCAACGTGAATGTTACGTTCGCAAATCCGTCTAAAAGGGCTATAGCAATTAGACAAGATTTATCGATCAAATGACATTCACGGTCGCAGATATAAAGTAAGCACTGTGAACTAACTTATTTAAAATTTTCGATCGACAAAATTTCCCGAAGTGGGCCCCAAGCACAACTGCTGCACTCAAAATAATCTGGGCCAAAACCAAAAATTCCAGAAACCACAATTCCAAGAGAAAGACCACCTGAAGAAAAATGGTGCAATGAAGCCCCAGAACGGCGGCGGAACCGTGGCCAAAACGTAGGTAAGGCCGCGGTTCCGCGGCGCTCCTGTGGGATCACTCTACCAAATTTCTACAGCGATCTTAAAAAAGGCTGCCTGATTTTTTGAAATACTCAAAATAATTTTTCGACGACAAAATAAATTCGACAGAAACTTTAGTATTGGAAATGCGGTTTCGGAAATTTTGTTCGATCGATATTTTAAATACGTTAGAACAAGCTAGTAAAGGTTAATGGCGTGGCTCTGATACCATATAAGTCTACGGTAGCGCCCCGGCCGTCAATCCGAGGCTAAAATGCGGAAATGAAAACTTTTTCTTAAACTTGAAACTGGCGCCATTGTATTCTTTCACCTCGGATCGAACCATTAACCTATAACTAGCTAACTAGAGAAGAGTTAGAAAGGCTATACCGATCGATGCATGTCCTTCGGTCTTTGGCCACCTTCCTAAGCTCCTCGCGGCATCTCCGATCTCCGGTCTCCTCGTCGGAAAGGGCACCACATCTTCAAATCCTTTTACGGGCTCCCGCTTCATCCGAAGCAACTCGAACATGAAGTTTGCTAGATGACGTGTCTAAGGTGAAGTAGAGAATGTGTGTGATCACTTTGTCTCAAGCATCCATTGATTCTCAACACATGAGAGTGTATGGATGGAGGTTGAAGATGATGCCATTGGTGGAAATAGTGAGCTAGAGGAAGAAGAAGAAGAAGAGCCATTTTCTATTATTGTGTTGAGATGAAGAAAATGAGAGCTAGCCAAAAAAATAATCACAAGAGCTCACCCATATACATGGCTACCCTCTCTCTCTCTATCTTTCATTTCACCACTTAAATCAATCACTAAAGATGACATGGCTCAAAGAATAAGACCATGAGTCACCACCCTTGTCCATGTCATATTTAATGCACCTCATCATGAATTAAGCTCACAATTTCCACCAAAGTAAACATTAACCCAAATGTTTAATCCAACAAAAAGATACGTCAACATCTAAAGTTGTTAGTTATATGTATGCTCTAGAGGCCATTACTGTACATACGATGTATATTGTAGTGGATGCTTGGACATATATAGGGAGGACTTTCTTGCTCGACATGATAGTACGCTATCTGGTTGCTCTTTATCTTCACATGTACTCTGATTGTCTCTATGTTACATGTTGATAAAGCCCTTATGATATGTACTCGACTACTGGGACTATGATGAGATCATACTAGTGGGGCCACAGTAGTCGACGAGTACATCCTATAACTGTTCCTAATCGAGGGTGTATCAAGACAGGGCATCGGTACACCAGAGTAGACTAGCGTATACGCATTTTGACCCATATGATGGGCGATGGATGATCCCATATCCATCGGTGTTTGACATCAAGGATGGTGTACGGGTGCTCAGTAGAGACTGGGTACACTGGACGGACTCGCCGAGAACTCCCAGATAGTATTATACCTCATGTCAGATGGCAGTTCTCTGGTGACACTGGTACAGAGTAGTCTGTAGACCCGAGATCGTCATAGAGTCTTGTGTGATTCCCACTGTGCTTTGATTTTCATCATACCACGTCCAAGAGGGCGTACAAAAAGGTGGCTTTTGGGTACAGTCCCGAATCACATGGAGGTAATGAGCGATAGGAGGGGAGTCATCTCTCCCAGTATAGGGAGTTGATGTTGCGCTGTGTTCGATTGGTTGTAACTGGAAATCCCTGGCCAGGGTTGCTGAGATTTACTGGTAAGTGTTATCAGTAGTTTCTCGAACTATTATAGACCTCATATCGACACGACTTATCAAGCTTTTGGGGTCTGACGTTTACCACCCCTAGGCGAGATATACGATATATTAGACGACGAGACCAGACTGTACGGGAGTGTTACTGACTGGATTCACAGGAGAATATACATGCTTGCTTGTTGATCTTCTGAGCGCTCAATACCTGGGTGGCTGTTACGTTTAGCTGACCGCTTGCAGCTTGTGGGTGTTTGATATGGTCATCACCTACTGCCGGCGTATTGACGATTCTTTAGAGTGCTACACAGAGGTTTCTTGGCTCAGGCAAAACGGAGTAGGAGCACATATGTGATATGTGCGGGACCGAGAACTATACGTGTATGTGATACCGTATTAGATTCTCGCGATATGAGATATCGGCCTGGTATATGTGATATAGCCGGGTCATCGGATCAAGTGTTAATTCGATGAAATGATACAGATTATATTAGTCGGTTATTTATGAAATAGCCGGATTATCGGATCAAGTGTTGATTCGATAATTTAATGTATAATTATATATTTGATATATTAAATTACATTAACTAATATTAGCTCACTAAAAGATTCTTTTTCTCACTCGGGTAATACATTGATATATATGAGATATATGTTAATTGTATTTTTTTTTGTTACAATAAATATTATATATGTGATATATAATATTGTAACATGATATGATTACTAATGCAACATGTTTAGTGGAGATTAAACAAGGTTAGGGTTTGAATTGGGTTAGTTCATTCATGAACATTTTAGAAAGTTTTTCTTTTGTCATGAGCAAAGATATTTGTGCTTGATATTTTGTAATGACTCATTCTTAACCCAACCCAAACTCTAACCCTAGTTAAATCTCTACAAAGGTTTAGTTGAATATGGTTACATTATTAATCATATATTATTTCATTATTCATCACAAAAGGATTTATCCATTATTATTCTTCATCTTCTTCCTTGAGTTCTTCACGGAAAAGCTTTCTAGTTTTTTCAAAGGTGATGAAAATGAGTGAGAATAAGAAAACAAATGAGAGCAAAAATCCTACTTCATCATCCTCATCTACCCTTGCCATTTAGATGAGGGTGTTCACTTCATTTTGTGAGTGAGAGCTTGTGTTAATGAAACTTCAAGGTAGATCATCTTTGTTATCGAAGATCGGAAGCAAGTTTGTTTCATTCTCCTCGTGGAGCCTCTCTAGAGTCTGGATGCACGATGATCGCAGTGAAGGGACCTCAACATGGGGCTTAAGAAGTGAAGGACCCGATCTACAAAAGTTGTAATCTCTCTCACTTAGTGTTAAAGTGTTTAACATGCTTGTTTTCGCCTAATCTCTAGTCTAAAATCTTGGTTTAGGGTTGTTCGGCACGGCTAAATTTTAAATCGGGCATGGTTGATGCCTCGTAGTCCCTTATGCATGTGCCTAGTGTAAGTGCACGGCGGCGCCCCGGCCGTCAAACCGACGGCCAAATGCGGAAGCGGTGATAAACTTTAATTTTGCGAACTTTGTAAACCGGCACCACCGCGCACTAAATACCCGGATCGGGCCATTAAACTTGTCCTAGCTAACTAACAAGATAGGGAAGAGATATACCGAGTGATCCGAGTCCTCCGGTCTTCTCGTCGTCGTCCCGATCTCACGCGGAAAGTCCGGTCTCCATCTCCTCGCCGGAAGGGCACCACGTCGCCTGTTTCTTTTACGGGCTCCCGTCTCTATACCGAGGCAACTCGGGCGCGAAGTTGGCTGGCCGACGCGTCCAAGATTTGCTGTAGAAAGTGTAGTGTAGAGGCTATGTCTCATTTGGGGTTTTATTGCCATTTGAAGATGATGGAGGAAACAAGATACGGAAAAATGGTGCTTGCAATTTTCCTAGCATGAAATGAGATCAAGAAAAATCCCACAAGCTCAAAATGAAACTCTCTCATATTTTCTCACAAGTGTAGACCTCTCTCATCAAGTGAGAATGGTGGAGGAATTAAATATCAATCCATAACAAGAAGGGAGGTGAGTGTAGGAAAAGGTGGAGGGTGACCCCTTCCTTCAAGGTAAACCTCTCATCAAAGACCAAATCAATCTAAATCCTTTCTAATCTCATAAATGCATCATCATGGATGAAAAAGCAAAAGATGCTTAATCAATCATAATGCCACAAGTGCAAGAAACCCCCTCCACAAATGTTATTTGCACAATTGCAAATAACCCCCTCCATCAGAAAAGTCCGGCCGGGAAAGAACAAAGGAAAACCGGCCGGAACGGAATGCAAAATGGCAACTCCAGAAAACTGGTCCCGTAATAAATTACAGGAAAACCCCGATACTGTGCATACACACCCGCATCTGTATTCCGACCGGATACAAATGCAATGAGACAAAATCTACACTGTACTATACTAGGATCCGGCTTAAACCAAAGCCGGCTAGTAATATCCGTCCGATCCTGATCCGTGCAATACCGCACGTATCTGATCGAACCCTGCCATATATCTATACGGCCTCTAGTACTAACCGTCCGATCCTGATCCGTGCAATACCGCACGTATCTGATCGGACCCTGCCATATCTCCATACGGCCTCTACAGCGTTTCGCCCGAAAGCTGAGTAACTGAATGTGTGGTGGACTCTAAAGACTCGTCAATACAATGGCTGTGGATTTAACCACTAGCACGTCAGAGGTATAAGCCAATACGTAACGGGCCACCAGCTATTGACCAAAAGGGACGTCGATGAGCGAACTCATCCTGACACCCTACTGAGCCTGTCAGTGACAATATCCGTACAGTCCGGTCCGTTCGTCTATGAGCATCGCATGTCGGGCCTAGGGGTGGGTAAAAGTCAGACCCCCAAAAACGGTACAAGTCGTGTCGGAGTGTAGCCCAGAACACCCTGAGATACTACTGGAATATCTACCAGTAAATCTCCTGCCTTGGCCAAGGACTTCGTGTAATGGCTCTCCTAGACACAGCGCGACCTCACCCCCAATACCGGGAGAGACGAACCCCCGAAGATCCGCTCACTGCCTCCATGTGGCTCGGGACTGTACCCAACTAAAACCTGTTTGCACGACTCCTTTGAGCCGTGGTAGGGTAGTAATCAAAGCACAGTGGGAACTCACACGAGACAAATGACGATCCCCAGGTCGATGAACTAACCTGTACACATGTCACCAGGGAACTGCTATCTGACGTCAGGTATAAGACCAACTAGCATGTTCCTGGCGAGTCCTGTCCGGTGTACTCATAACCCAATGAGCACCTGTATACATCTTAGGTGAACCAACTGACACCAGTGGCTTGTGAGACCGGCCACCGCCCCTCGTCGGGGTCTCGACTGTATACACTAGTCTACTCTGGAGAATCGATGCCCTGTCTCGAAACTCCTACGACTAGGGACCTTTTAAGGATGTGCTTATAGACCCCAGCTCCCACTTATATGATCGCCCTCATACTGCTGGTGGTCAAGCAAGAATCCTAGGGGCTCTATCAACGTGCAATAGTGACCTGTCAGGTCACCTAAAGCAGTACACGATGATAAAGATAAACCAGATAGCATATTATCATCTCGAGTAAGACTGTTCTACCGGGATAGGTCCTCCCTCAATCATTGCAATCACGTGCCTGTGATCCAATAATTGACTCTGAGGGCACTATCTCCAACAATCTCCCACTTGCACTCAAGGCTAATTATTGCGATGTCGCATACTCACAGCCCGTGTGATACCGAACACCCAACTCCTCTACTAGTCAGTCGCACAAAGCCTGTTTGCGAAACTATTGCATTCGAGGAAAAGCCTCAGTGAGCGGATCCGCCTAGATGTTTCTTTCTATGTCTCTCTATATCTCAAGTTCGCGGAGAAAGCCATCTCCCGAAATGAGCAATACCTGTCTTAGAATGTCTGGATGTCTGATGGGACCTAGCTCATAAATGAACTCCAAATCCAAACTTCTTAGACTGTATCGTCTACTGAACTTAATCAGTATCCTGCGCCATGCCACCCTCAGTATTGCCTTGGACCACCTGTCCAAAATACTGCCCCTCGTCAGAAGGAAAAACTATAACTCTGACAACCTCCTTGTCGTCCATGTCACCTTGGAAGCCTGGAATGATAACTGTCTCCCAAATGAGGCTGTTGTTATCATATCCCTAGAACATCCACTTATGTTCTAAAACTGCTTCCGACTGTTTCTCCAGGATTGGATCAATGTCAACTTATTGCATCTAGTGCAAGAACAACATCTGGTGTGGTACTTGACATCTCATGATTGACTCAATTGCCTAAGCAAGTGATCTGCCAATCATGCACATCCCTCTCTACTTTAGTCTATAAGACACCTTTAGAGAGGGTGACTCCATCACCTGCAGGTACACTACCGTGCCAGGAGTCGTCCATTCTAAATACTCTTAGAATGTTGTCAAAGTACCCTGATTGGGAAACCACCCAAATCTAGATCTAAAACCATAGACCTAGTAACCAGTATGTCTGATATAATATTCAAGTCCTATGTGGAGAAACCACTGTATGACAACCAAAGAATAACCGACCGTAGTATAGGAGTTTCCTTTCCTATTTTGTGTATGTCATCCAAATACCATGACATCACACCCTACTACCTTCTCAACAGATCCATCCCCTATTCTGATGACGTCAAACCCATGACTGTCACATCAGAAATAGATGATCTATCTCCGCAATATCTGCTTTAGTCTATAAATAGACATAAGCCTGATGTCCACCAATGCTTCCGCTGCTCCCACTGACTACGACAACCCTCTGGCAGAGTCATATAGATGTGCACTTCTAAAGCTAGTTTAGAACGACGCTATACTCATCCTCCTACCGGGTCTCGCAGCCTGGAACAACAGCAATGGCAAGTGTGGGTAAACAAGAACTTCCCTGTCACCGTCCTTGAGGCTACCGGAGTACCTCTTGGGTGCCTGAAGTTACCCTCCTTATCTGCGGAGTGGCCAATGGAATGTCAAATCAGATTGAATCTTTAGGTTCCTTATCAAATCTTCAGTAATCGTTTGCGGTTCTGGAATCACTTCCAGTTCTACCATACTCCTACTACTGTTTTTTTATTATTTTTTTTATTTTTTAATAAAACTGTGGCGAGTCTAGAACAATATTTCTATTGATCTGCTAGATGGTAGAAAGTCAACCCTCGTCATAGCCTGGGTCAACCCACAAACAGCCATTACAGAAACGTGCCTTGAGTTATCCAGAGTCTGGTTTTAATCATAAGCCGGACAACTCCCCGTACCTTAACAATGTTAAGATATGAACTGTACTATATCCAATATAGAACCAGAGGCACTGATTTAATTGAACCAGATTCAAATCATGCAGCTATCTCCAGTGCATGTCAACTAAATGGAAGGAGGCCGATCAGCGTTACTCAACTTAGGAATGCTTCCAATTATGAGTAACCTGAAAGAGAAGCAATTTCTCTTTATCATTACTATCAGCTGAATACCATACACAAGTATCTACATCTTCTATCACTTTGAAGAATCCCAATACTTGCTACACCTGGTTCTCTACTCTATTCAAATACCTATAACTCCTCAAAACTTAGACCCTGTGTTTCTACGAAATACATGTTTAAGAACTAGAGAAGTTAAAAGTAAACAGAATATAGTATGAGGACCAACCCCTCTGTCCTAATGGACACTGGACAACATACAATACTCTGTATAAGTCCGCTGAGTCTAACAACTCTTTCACTGTGTGTCGTAGGTTGAAAACTGTACTTATGGTTAAGAAGAATTACACCGCTGTTTAATGCTTCTTACCTAACCATCCACTGATATAGGTAAATGTCATCGACATAATATCAAAAGGTATATCTCACTCTATGAAAATAGACGTACAGATATATCAATTTGAAATTGGTGCACAACAGCGGATATTCAAAACCAAATATTTGCCGACCGGCAAACAGCCCAGATGATCTCCTCAAATATCACCGATTACAACGAATCCCGATATAACGAGGATGATCACCCTATTCCCAATAACCTACTCCCACTCATCATCTGTAAAACCATACAGATGTGAGAATCATACCTGGTAAATACATACCCTGGAGTAAGTATCTAATCGGGAAATCAGTTTTCTTTTAACAGTACACAGTTGAACTGAAACATTGAAATGTTTCGATGGGGTATCCTGGTATTTCTAGTAATGCCTCTACCATTATCCAGATTCACAACTATAACCGTATAATTCTTTGCCACCTCTCCAAATCCCTTTATATGTCTTTAGTCATTACCTTCTGCACACCCCTTTAGGCCAATTGGTTTTCTTCCTTCCCTACCGTTCGGCACCAGCCTATGGTTTGGAAGAAGACTATCCAATAAGCATAATGGGTGTACTGTCCTAACCCTAGGAGCACTCGCAATGTGAGAGAAGGTGAAGATAAAAGACAACCGAATAAACCTTATTCCTATTTCTCTGGACCAGAATCCATCCCCGAATTGGAACAAGTTCCTTTCGAGTTCGTATATAACCATACGATGGAGTATCCAATAAACTGTGGATCTTCGTAGTGATACGGAGTGTCCTGGAGAAATACAAAGGTGATTTAGGATTGGCGAAGAAATACTTGGTTTGGTCGTGAATATCAGTCGCAATTTACTTTGCCCTCTTACTAATCCCTTGCTTTGTCTTAATCTTAATACCTTCTGCACACCATCGTTATGCTAATTGGTTTTCTTCATTCCCTACTGGTCGGCACCAGCCTAAGGTTTGGAAGAAGACTATCCAATTTGCGTAATAGGTGTACTATCCCCTAAACCAAGGAGTACTCGCAACCTGAGAGAAGGTAAAAGGAAAAGACAACTGAATAATCCCATCCGTTTTCTCCAAAACTGGAAACCATCCTCGAATAAATTCCTTCGAGTTCGTATATAACCATACGATGGTTTTGTCCAATGGAAGTGGACGTTCGTAGTAATACGGGGTGTCCTGGAGAAAAGGGTAAAAGTAGGAGTGGCAATGAGGTCTGCAACTCTGACAATCCAAAAGCCAGTGTTAAGAAGGTTCGGTCAACTTGGTCACTGAGTCAAAGTCTAGGGTCGGGTCAATGGTCGCTGCCAGAGAGAGAGAGAAAAGAAACACTCAGCGTGCACTCTAACCTAGATCAGAATGGTTACCAATTTATCTAATCAGGAAACCTCCCACTATACCTCAAATTCTCCTCCAAACCTAAAAGAAGAATTAATCGGGGATACCCGAGGAGTAAACTAACTCATCAGTGGGAATCGGGATCCAACTATCATCGCATGATAACGTAACGGAATCCGCTCATGCTATAACACTCCAGAAGGTATACGCATATCTGGCAAGTTTCAGTTCTTTTGAAACTCCCGATGTGGATTTTTACCCCATGCTCTTATGACCTTGACTTTGGCCAACATATCATAAGTCACATGTCAAGTTCAACCCGTCATTCTCCAGGTTAATTTGAATCCACCCGTACCTACCCTTGACTTTGGCCAAAATGGCAGTACGACTGTCCCAAACCAACGCATCTATCTATGCTGCATATGAATACCCAATAGCTACCAATCACTGTGCCTTGACTTTGGCCAACATACACAGCTTGAATACTATTGACTACCCATATGAAACGACGGAGGGCTACGAATGGTTTCTGGCGAAAACCTTTAACGTAATGAACTTGATATCGTTGAAGGAACGAATAGCTTTTTAGAAAATATAGTGACGAAAACCTTTACTAAAGAGGTCACTCCCGGTGAAGGGATCTCGGCTCTTTCCCCGTAGAATGGGGTGCAGGATATTCCAAATGAACACCACGATGCAAAGCAAAAGTAATCGGCTATAGTGAAGTTAATGCCCTGACGCAAACTTCTGTCCAAGGGGTCACTCCCGGTGAAGGGATCTCGGCCTTTGCCTCGTCGACTGAGGAGCAGGATATTCCAAATGAATACCACGATGCAAAACAAAAGTGAACGTCCTTGCAATAACAGCTTTTTGAAAAGTGTTCCAACAACATCAGAATAGGTTTGTTTTAACTTGCATTGATCCGAATCAACGCAGTCCCATCAATTGATCACACCACAAAGAACGAAAATATACTGACGTACGTATATGCCATCTGCATTCGCCACTGGGTCCCGTCATCACCCGTTAGGTTAGCTAACTAACGGCAGAGCGGGGACTGGACTAGCGCGGATGAAAAACATATACAACATCTACTAATATATATACCAATATATTATATTCGCTCAAGGCGTGAATAAAATGCAACATCACAGAACAATACAGATATCTGGGATCCCCGGGTTTCACAGAGCCACTACTGAAACCCGACATTCCCCTGGTCGTGTGGATAGCCTGTGCAATGAAAACCTAGACCCCTACGGGCGCGGCAAGTTACCCGCCAAAACCTGAAGCGAGGCAGCCCCCTTCAGCGCCGTGAATGGACCACCCAGCACTTCACGGAATCCGGTAACTTAGGCACCCCTCCTGGGTCAACCTGTACCCCCTACGAGTGCAGCGAATAGCCCGCCAATTCTAGAGTGAAGCCCCCTCCGTCCCAATGCCATGAGATGCGGGCTTGTTGCCTTCCAGAACCCGGCTATCCGTGCACCCCTCCGCGGGGTAATCCTAGTACAGAAAGTAAAATATACATACGATGGGTACATCGACCGCAATCAGGTCGTGCCCCAAAAGAATAATACAAACAGGCAGTGACGGCAGTCCACATGTCGGACGCTCGCCCCGCAATATCAAATGTACATAATACAACAAAACTGTACTAGCATTGCATCCAGGCTATCCCCCACGACCGATCCGCAACATCACAGCAAAAACACAGAACATCAACGTGAAAGTCACGTTCGCAAATCCGTCTAACCGGGCTATAGCAGTTAGACCGGATTTACCGATCAAGTGACATTCACGGTCGCAGATATAATGTAAATACTGTGAAATAATGTGTTTAAAATATCCGATCGATCAAAAATTAACAAGTGGGCCCCCAAGCAATACTGTAGCACTCACAGAAATTCTGGGCCCAATTTTAATATTCCAAAACCCCTATTTTCAGCCCATCAGCCCATGGGAAAATTTTGACGCATTGATCCCTCAGCACGGCGGCGGAACCGCGGCAACAAGAGGGGTTTTGCCGCGGTTCCGCGCTCTACCTGAGAGATCAATGTCTCGAATTTTCCCAGAACTCTTAGAACTTCTTGTACATCAGTTTTCTACAACCTGAAAAATTTTTAGAGCCAGAAAAAATTCGACAGAAAACTGATGTGAGGAAAATGTGGTTTTTTGGAATTTTGGTCGATCGGAAATGCAAACACATCAAACAAAGCTAGACGAAGTTAATGGCGAGGCTCTGATACCATTGTAAGTTCACGGCGGCGCCCCGGCCGTCAAACCGACGGCCAAATGCGGACCGGCAAACAGCCCAGATGATCTCCTCAAATATCACCGATTACAACGAATCCCGATATAACGAGGATGATCACCCTATTCCCAATAACCTACTCCCACTCATCATCTGTAAAACCATACAGATGTGAGAATCACACCTGTATACATCTTAGGTGAACCAACTGACACCAGTGGCTTGTGAGACCGGCCACCGCCCCTCGTCGGGGTCTCGACTGTATACACTAGTCTACTCTGGAGAATCGATGCCCTGTCTCGAAACTCCTACGACTAGGGACCTTTTAAGGATGTGCTTATAGACCCCAGCTCCCACTTATATGATCGCCCTCATACTGCTGGTGGTCAAGCAAGAATCCTAGGGGCTCTATCAACTTGCAATAGTGACCTGTCAGGTCACCTAAAGCAGTACACGATGATAAAGATAAACCAGATAGCATACTATCATCTCGAGTAAGACTGTTCTACCGGGATAGGTCCTCCCTCAATCATTGCAATCATGTGCCTGTGATCCAATAATTGACTCTGAGGGCACTATCTCCAACACCTAGCAACCCTACAGTGGTATCAGAGCCAAGCTAGAGCTTTAGGCGAAGTCTAGGCGAAATTTAAAGTCCAGGCGAAATTTAAAGTCCGATCGAACTCCGAATACCCGTAAAACCCTAGTTTTTTGGAATTTTTTCAAAAATGTTGATTTTTTTCATATTAAAAATACTCAAAAAAATCAGCAGGGAAATATAAGGATTACTGTGCAAAACGATAAACTGACACCATTAAACCGCCGCGGAACCGCGGCCGTACCATGGCTTGCGCGGCGGTTCCGCGGTGGAACAGTACAATTAGTTTTTCAATTACAGTAAAATCCGTACTGTTTACCTGATTCTTCTGGGAATTTTTATTTATGCTTAAGTGTTGAGTTTTCTGGGTTGTATTGGGGACTCGCTGATTCAATCGGATAATTTAACTTCGTTTAAGTTTTTCCGGATAATTTTTAGAAACTGTTAAAAAGTTCGAACGGATATCAATAACCCACTTTTTCCCCTGTCGGAATTTTTTTCAAAAGTTGGATTTTTTCTCGAGTTTGAAACTTCCGGAAAATCATGCAAGTAACGCGGTGGACCCTCTAGAAGAACACAAACCTTAACTCGATTATGTGACCGTCTGAACTGTCTTTAAATCTTAGGGTTTGGGGCAGTACGGCGTGCCAAATGTGAGGCGTTGGCTTGACCCTTCTATGGCTGGACCATTGGTACTGTGGCATGTGACAGATGCTTTTAAACTCCGCTCAAGTGTTGAGCTATTGGGAAAACTTGGGTGTTTGATTATTCGATCGGAAATTTTAACATTGTCTATTTATCTGGAATGTGATACAATATTTGGAATCCATAAGTAGTTATGAGATAACTAATTTGAATGTTATAAATCTAGCAGTTCAGTCTCAGATGATCGGTTGCTACGGAATTTTGATGTGATCAAAAGTCCGTCGTAATCACGTAGCGTACGCGGATACTCGCAGGGTAAACTTAACAGACAGCTACGCCCCATAGCCCCGATCAAGTGACTGTAGGAGAACCCCGTCGCCAAAAGCATCCGTTCGGGTGCTCACGGCAGCGGTGTTCTGCCTTAGTGCACTTCGTCGATGGCATCCGGGGGTGCGGCCATCTACTAAAATTTGCGACGTGCATTCGATCAGGATGTCGGGAATCTTGTTGAATTGCCCGACTAGATATTGAAAAGAGTTTTCGATAAATGAGACTAAAATGCGGGGTTTATAATTGTTAGGCATGCGATGTCTAAGGAATTTATTTGGTTAGGGATGGGATGTCTAAGGAAGTTGCGGATTCCAACTGTTGTAGTTTTACACTTTCTTTTCTGTGATCGTAAGCGTAGTATGTGGAGTATCGCCGGCTTCGTTGCTATACATCAACGACAATCGGGGTACGCATACTTGCTTACGTTGATGATATGAGATATTATGTGTTGCTATGATATGTTATATTGGATCGTCGCGTTCTGAATAGCCAGGGGTTTTATGTGAGATGAGAGTTTTTTTTTTCTTTTTCATTCATGTAAAATTCATTTGTATGTAATATTCTTTTATTGGGGCACTTCCGGGCTGAGGATGATGTCACCATTGTATATTATTTACTTTTCCGCATTAGGTAGACCCAAGGCGGGGAGCACAAGTAACCGGGTTCTAGGGTCCAGTGGGAGACCATCTCGAAGAGTCGAGACCGGGTCTCCTAACCCCAGAATTGGCAGTGTTGCTTGCCACTCTCGTAGGGGTCTAGGGATGTGGGTTTGGCTATTCATCGCGACCGTGGAATCCGTGTTTTATACAGGCTCGTATTAAAACACGGACATCCTAGTATATCCAATATTTCATATATGTTCTTCTGCTGCAATGTTCTGTGATGAGATCATATTACTGCCTGAGACGAATGTTTATATTATATATATGAGATATATGTTATATTGCAGATTTCGTTTCAAATGTGATGCTTGTGAAGCATAATAAAATGGGACTTCATTAATGAGATTAATGAAACTAAAAGAAACCTAAAGATGTTGTAGAAACTTGTTTAAAAACTGGTAGCTCTAGTTCTTGCTTTGCATAGCGGTGTTCTTTGTAGAACATCCAGCACCTTATTCGATAAGGAAAGAGCCGAGATCCCTTCACCGGGAGTGACCTCTTTAGTGAAATTAGCAGATGCTACAAACTCGGTCTGTCTTTTGATTGCTTCTATAGTTCTTGCTTTGCATAGTGATATTTATGAAATATCCCGCACCTTATTCGATGAGGAAAGAGCCGACGATCCCTTCACCGGGAGTGACCTCTTTAGCAAAACTAGAAAAGGCCTAAAAAACATTCCATTTAAAATCACTCGATTCTACAACGATATCAAGTTCTTTACGCTCATGGTTTTCTTAAAAATCTGCGTAGCCCTCCGTCATTTCAGATAAGTACTACTTAGTATTCGTGCTGCGGTAGTTTGGCATGCGTCAAGGCGTAGTGTACGGTAGCTAAATAGTGCTTATCTGCTAGCATACGATGCGATTGGATTAGGGTATTCGTACGGTGTTGTTTGGCATGCGTCAAGGGTCGTGCGGGTGGGTTTAATTCAATCAAGAAATGTACGGGTGAACTTGACTAGCGGACTATGGGTTGTTTGGCATGCGTCAAGGTCATAGCACGCTAGGGGTAAAAATATTATTGGGAATTTCAAGTGTTGAAATTTGCAATGAGATTGCATACCTTCTATGAGATAGTTGGATCCCGACACCCGCTGTGAGTAAGAGTTACTCCTGGGAGAGTTTTACACATTGCAATTAGCCGATCAAGTAGGTGTCTAGAAAGGTGTTAACGAGGTTACGCCCCTGGGAAAACGAGGTTTACTTTAATTAGGTCCGTGCGAAAGCACGGGAAACCTCCCTCAAAGTACCGACACTGGCCTGGCCGAAAGATTAGCGAACTTGTAGCGTGTAATTAATCCCGGCTAGTCTTTCCTTTTAGGGTTTGAAGGAAGATTTGACTAAAACAGTGGGAGACATCCTGATTAGATAAATTGATAACCAATCTAATCTTGTAACAGCGCACGCTGAGTGTTTTCTTCTCTCTCTCTCTCCTAGTTACGACTATGTCACACCTTAATCAAGATAATAATACGGATATATTGACCGAACCCGCTTGTTATACTGATTTGGGGAACGTTGGTCCTGCTCCAACTTATAATTGTTATAAGACAGAGCAGGAAATATGGGATTACCAGAATTCCCGTGCCGCCCAAACGAAGAAAGTGCATGCTGATGCATCTTCTTCGGGTGTGTTCATTACAGAGAACTGTTTCTCAGTATGCTTTACGTCATGGGTATTTGATACCGGATCAGGATCCCACATATGTAATTTGTTACATGGGCTACAGATAGGTAGAGAACTGAGAACGGGTGATAAGTTTCATGAGATAGAAACGGTGCAAGTGTTGCAGCAAAGTCTGTTGGTCACTATCACCCTATATTACCAGAATACATTGATTCTGAACGAATGTTATTAGATACCGAACCTGATATACAACATCATATCAGTATCTTTATTAGTAAAGAAAGGATATAATTTTGTATTGTTGGATAATGTTTTGAACATTTCCTATATCAAGAGTTAATCGGTTCAGGCAGTTATCTAAAAGCATTGACGTTCTAAATCAAACTACAGTTCTTAGTATACAGAACACACACAAGAGGAAGAGTTCAGAAATGAACGAATCCTTCTTGAGGCATTGTAGACTAGGTCATATCAATGCGACCCGACTAGCTGAAGTTACATATAGATGCATATTTAAATTAGTTTGAATTTATATCTTGTGAAACTTGCTGGTCATGTCATAGAGATAAGATGACCACAGCTCCGTTTATTGGAAACAGAGAAAGAGTTAGTGAACTCTTGGGATTAATACATGCTGATGTATGAAGGTCCCCTGTCTACACATGCCAAGACCGGTTCTTTATACTTCATTAGATTCACTGATGATCTCTCAAGATTCAGACATATGTTCCTGTTGAAACACAAGTCCGAAGCTTTTGAGATATTCAATGAATATGATTTAGAAGTAGAGAACCAAAACGGGTATAAGTATTATGTCCCTTGATGAGATCAAGGAGGAGAATACTTGAGCACGGAATCCCTGGACTATTCTAAAGGAGAATAAGATTCTCTCTCAGTATTACTCTTCCGTATACACCATAGCACGATGGTATATCGGGACGGAGCAATAGCACCCTATGTGATATGGTGTGCTTTATGATGAGTACTACTGAGTTTCCTATTTCAATTTGGGAGTTGTGCACTTGAGAAGCTGCATATCTATTGAATGTGGATTCAATAGTTTCCAACGAACCTTAGCCTCTCCGCCGATCCAGCATGGTTCCTCACCCACCTGAGAGATACTTCGGTTTCTCTATGACAGTGGGAGCGAGGATTGCATCATGAGATGATGACCCAACTAGTTTCGAGCTGGCCATCAAGAGTGGGACTCTGTAAGAATAGCTGGATGCTTAGCGATCTGAGATGGAATCCTTATACACCAACAAAGTATGGACTTTGGTTACTTTATCTGAAGGGTTAAATCCCCATCAGGAGCAAGTATATCTTGAAAAGATTACTTGGTGTACATGGAAAAGTTGAGACTTTCAAAGCTATGCTTAAATCCATCTAGATCCTACTTGCTACGACTACATACCATGACTACGATATCTCGCGGTTGGGTGTCATGACTGCTTTTCTAAATGATGTTTTAGAAGAAAACGTTTATAAATACACAGCCAGAGGGCTTTTTAGATAGTAGGAGCAGCGGAAACGTGAGCAAGATGTTTTATGTGATAAATCAGGCATCGCGGAGTTGGAACGTCTGTTTTGATGTGGTAGTCAAAGAGTTTGACTTCATCAAAATAGTAGATGAACCTTGTATATACAAAAAGGTAGTAGAGAGTATGGTGGTGATCCTCATAGAGTACGTAGATGACATACTCTTGATAGGGAAGGAGTTTCCTATGCTACGCTCGGTTAATCTCCGCTTATCACAAGGATTCTCCATATAGGATCAAAGTGATACCTCCTAAATCCTGGGTTTTTGGATCTATGAGATAGATCTAATTGGATGTTAGGATACTCACTAGTTGTAGTGAGATGGTATCAATCGATCCTGGGGAGAATCACTGGAAAGGTTCCAGGGTGATAAGGACGACTGAATGTCAGTCGCAGGCATTGTCTTTACCCTCAGTGGAGGGACGGTGTGTTGGAAGAGTTCCAAGCTAGATACCGTGACTTACTAGATGATTAAAGGCAAGATACATCGTTACCAAGGATGCTACCAAAGAGGCAGTCTGGATATATATAAGTTCATGAGATGAACTTTGTTCCTACCATTGTGTGACAATGGAGTTGTGGCTTATGCCAAGGAACCCCCGTCCCATCAGAAATCCAGATATAATTCTTAGGCAGTATCACCTGATCATGGAGATGATTGATCTCCAGGAAAATCGAGGTTAGGAGAGTAGACACAGAGGACAACAGCGCGGATCCACTCACAAAGGCCTTTTTCCCAGTAGAGACTATTTATGGAATGGTTGAGTATGAGATACTTCAAGCACAACTAATTGTTGGGTATGCGATACCACAACAGATGGCCCTAGTGCAAGTGGGAGATTGTTAGTTATATGTATGCCCTAGAGGCCATTACTGTACATACGATGTATATTGTAGTGGATGCTTGGACATATATAGGGAGGACTTTCTTGCTCGACATGATAGTACGCTATCTGGTTGCTCTTTATCTTAACATGTACTATGATTGTCTTTATGTTACATGTTGATAAAGCCCTTAGGATATGTACTCGACTAGTGGGACTATGATGAGATCATATTAGTGGGGCCACGGTAGTCGACGAGTACATCCTATAACTATTCCTAATCGAGGGTGTATTGAGACAGGGCATCGATACACCAGAGTAGACTAGCGTATACGCATCTTGACCCATATGATGGGCGATGGATGATCCCATATCCATCGGTGTTTGACATCAAGGATGGTGTACGGGTGCTCAGTAGAGACTGGATACACTGGACGGACTCGTCGAGAACTCCCAGATGGTATTATACCTCACATCAGATGGCAGTTCTCTGGTGACACTGGTACAGAGTAGTCTGTAGACCCGAGATCCTTATAGTGTCTTGTGTGATTTCCACTGTGCTTTAATTTCCATCATACCACGTCCAAGAGGGTGTGCAAAAAGATGGCTTTTGGGTACAGTCCCGAATCATATGGAGGCAATGAGCGATAGGAGGGGAGTCGTCTCTCCCGGTATAAGGAGTTGATGTTGCGCTGTGTTCGATTGGCTATAACTGGAAATCCCTGGCCAGGGTTGCTGAGATTTACTGGTAAGTGTTATCAGTAGTTTCTCGAACTGTTATAGACCTCATATCGACACGACTTATCAAGCTATTGGGGTCTGACGTTTATCACCCCTAGGCGAGATATACGACATATCAGACGACGAGACCGGACTGTACGGGAGTGTTACTGACTGGATTCACAGGAGAATATACAGGCTTGCTTGTTGATCTTCTGAGCGCTCAATACCTGGGTGGCTGTTATGTTTAGCTGACCGCTTGCAACTTATGGGTGTTTGATATGATCATCACCTACTGCCGGCGTATTGACGATTCTTTAGAGTGCTACACAGAGGTTTCTTGGCTCAGGCAAAACGGAGTAGGAGCACATATGTGATATGTGCGGGACCGAGAACTATACGTGTATGTGATACCGTATTAGATTCTCGCGATATGAGATATCGGCCTGGTATATGTGATATAGCCGGGTCATCGGATCAAGTGTTGATTCGATGAACTGATACAGATTATATTAATCGGTTATTTATGAAATAGCCGGATTATCGGATCAAGTGTTGATTCGATAATTTAATGTATAATTATATATTTGATATATTAAATTACATTAACTAATATTAGCTTACTAAAAGATTCTTTTTCTCACTCGGGTAATACATTGATATATATGCGATATATGTTAATTGTATTTTTTTTGTTACAATAAATATTATATATGTGATATATAATATTGTAACATGATATGATTACTAATGCAACATGTTTAGTGGAGATTAAACAAGGTTAGGGTTTGAATTAGGTTAGTTCATTCATGAACATTTTAGAAAGTTTTTCTTTTGTCATGAGCAAAGATATTTGTGCTTGATATTTTGTAATGACTCATTCTTAACCCAACCCAAACCCTAACCCTAGTTAAATCTCTACAAAGGTTTAGTTGAACATGGTTACATTATTAATCATATATTATTTCATTATTCATCACAAAATGATTTATTCATTATTATTCTTCATCTTCTTCGTTGAGTTGTTCATGGAAAAGCTTTCTAGCTTTTTCAAAGGTGATGAAAATGAGTGAGAATAAGAAAACAAATGAGAGCAAAAATCCTACTTCATCATCCTCATCTATCCTTGCCATTTAGATGAGGGTGTTCACTTCATTTTGTGAGTGAGAGCTTGTGTTAATGAAACTTCAAGGTAGATCATCTTTGTTATCGAAGATCGGAAGCAAGTTTGCATCATTCTCCTCGTGGAGCCTCTCTAGAGTCCGGATGCACGATGATCGCAGCGAAGGGACCTCAACACGGAGCTTAAGAAGTGAAGGACCGGATCTATAAAGCTTGTAATCCCTCTCACTTAGTGTTAAAGTGTTTAACATGCTTGTTTTCGCCTAATTTCTAGTCTAAGATCTTTGTTTAGGGTTGTTCGGCACGGTTAAATTTTAAATCGGGCATGGTTGATGCCTCGTAGACCCTTGTGCATGTGCCTAGCAACCCTACAGAAGTAAACTCGTGACGGATCACAAGAATACCCCTCACCTTTATATACATACTTGCATCCGCATTCCGACTGAATGCGAATGCGATGAGACTAAAGTAATCCAACAAATCTAATACTAGGATCCGGCTTAAACCAAAACCCACTAGTATGATCCGTCCGATCATGCTCCGTGCACTACTGTACGTATATGATTGAACCCTGCCATAATACCATACGGCCTCTACAACGTTTCGCCCGAAACTTGAGACACTGTTTGTGGGGGACTCTAAAGGCTCGTCAATATTTTGGCTGTGGATTTAACCACTAGCACGTCAGTGGTAATAGCTGTACGTAACGGGCCACCAGGTATTGACCAAAAGGGAGGTCGATGAACGAACTCATCCTGACACCCTACCGAGCCTGTCAGTGACAATATCCGTACAGTCCGGTCCGTTCGTCTATGAGCATCCCATGTCAGGCCTAGGGGGTTGGTAAAAGTCAGACCCCCAAAAGCGGTACAAGTCATGTCAGAGTGTAGCCCAGAACATCCTGAGATACTACTGAAATACCTACCAGTAAATCTCCTGCTTGGTCAAGGACTTCGTGTAATGGCTTTCCTAGACATAGCGCGATCTCACCCTCAATACCGGGAGAGACGAAACCCCTGCCGTTTCGCTCACTGCCTCCATATGGCTCGGGACTGTACCCAACTAAAACTTGTTTGCACGACTACTTTGAGACGTGGTAAGGTAGTAATCAAAGCACAGTAGGAACTCACACGAGACAAATGACGATATCAGGTCAATGAACTAACCTGTACACATGTCACCAGGGAACTGCTATCTGACGCTAGGTATAAAACCAACTAGCATGTTCCCGGCGAGTCCTGTCCGGTGTACTCATAACCCATTGAGCACCTGTATACGTCTTAGGTGAACTAACTGACACCAATGGCTTGTGAGACCAGCCACCGCCCCTCGTCGGGGTCTCGACCCGTATACACTAGTCTACTCTGGAGTATCGATGCCCTGTCTCGAAACTCTCTCGACTAGGGACCTTTTAAGGATGTGCTTATAGACCCCAGCTCCCACGTATATGCTCGCCATCATACTGCTGTCCGTCAAGCAAGAATCCTAAGGGCTCTATCAATGTGTAATAGTGATCTGTAATATCACCTAAAGCATGTACACGATGATAAAGATAAACCAGATAACATACTATCATCTTGAGTAAGACTGTCCTACCGGCATAGGTCCTCTCTCAATCATTGCAATCACGTGCCTGCGATCCAATAATTGACTTTGAGGGTACTATATCCAACAGCGGGCCCCCCCGACGCCACTCTCACCGCGGCGGGGTTATTGGACCCGTTCCCCGGCAAGCATTTTCCCCTCGACCACTTGGTGGGCACGGGCCAGTCCTCGCCCTCGGCCTCTGGCGGCGCGACGAAGAAAAACTTCTTCTTCCAGTCGTGAATGGAAGAAGGCAGGGCTACAACTCCTGTCCCAACGGCGCCCTCCTGTCGCTTTCTAAAAGAAAGGTAGACCCACCTCGGGTCGTCCGCTCGGCCCCCATGATGATTTTTGAAAACAAGGGAAGAATCAAGGATGGAGAGGCTGAAGGGAATCACCTGTAGCTTTAGGCGGATTAGGAACCCGAGGAGAATCCTCCATGACTTCGGCACTAGCTGGCCAGGGGCTAACCCGAAGAAGTTCAGTGCTTCGACGATCTCGGAAGAGAAGGGCAGGCGCATTCCACCCCTAAAAGTTTCCAAATACAGGGCGATCTCCCTACCCCGTACTTGGTCTGCCCTCTCTCCCTACTTGGCCAGACGAAGCGTATAACGTGAGGGGATGTAGAAGCGAGCCCAAGCATTGGCAAGCTCGTCCTCATGCCTCACCCAACACGACGCGCCGGGGGTAGCGTCTACCGCCTCCTCCATGGGGGCTGCCCTTGCCGCACGATCCCGGGAAGAGGATCTGATCCCTGCTCCCCGGGAAGACTCAGGCTCAATTAGAGGGTCCCTAGAACCTACTCCAACGACATCTACAGATTCTGCGAAAGAAGACATCTAATCTGGAGAAGAGGGATCCTCGGGAAACGAAAACAGAAGAAAAAAGACGAGCGCCGAGCAACTAGGACTTAGAGCGAGGAAATATGAAGGAGTAGGGGCCCTTGAGTGGGCCCCAACCCTATTTATCACTGCAATCGCCCTCATCCAACGACGCCCTTCATCTCCCGCCAAAGCGCCTCCTCGCGTCCAACGGCTCCGATCGCTCTAATTGTCGTTCCCACACCGGGCCGCATCCCATCAGACGCTGCAGGTCTGCACACGTCGCGTCGGCCAACCGACGCTTGACACGCGGACCGTCGCTTCAGTGACAGGGTGCACGAACCGTCGCACGTTCCTTAAATGCAGAGATCTCGCCCTGATTCGCTGGCAGAAAAGACAGCTGACAGCCCGAGGACGCGATCCGACGAAATCTTAGGAGGGAGCTCACCCCGGGCGGCCCGGCCATCCACTCTTGACCCGACCCGCCAGCTGGTCGGAACAAGAGTGAGGGGTTAATGATGATGCTCTATATTGACGATCTCCCAGATCAGGATACGTGACAGATGTCGTGTCCCAGAGCTCAGAAGAAAGGGCCCATAGGAGCCGACTATGCTACCCTTGTACCCGACCTGCAAGCACAAACTGGCTTTCCTCAGAGCCCCCTGCAAATTGGCCTCCTCGGCCTCTCAGCTCGCCCCGAGCTACCACAGGACCAAGATGCTTCGGCCCTCCCGCTCGTTCCTGAGCTCTCCCGCCGAGGCCATCTTTCTCGGTTCCTCCGACCGACCAACTCCACCACTCACAGGCGTAACCGCCGCTACGCAAATCTCGCCATGCGCGGATTCTCTGCCGGCAATATCTCACGTTCCACGCCATCACGATCCCCATTAACGGGCGATCCGTTTATTACGCGGGCGTGACGCCGGGGGCGTAACTGCCGGCGAGATTCTCGCGCTTGCTACTGCGTGCCGCCGCCAATATATAAACCCCCATCACAGAGGGGTCAAGTAAGTTTTTTTCACCCCACTTAGCCGTTATTCTGCTCAGATCTTGTGCTAACTTGTTAGTCGGAGGTTCCTCAGTGGTACCAAACCACCCCGGGACTTCCTTGCAGGTACTCGGCGCAAACTCCTCCAAACCACCAATCTCCGCAAAACTCATTGAGACCCACACGCAACAGAAGATCACCCCCAAGATTTACCGGGAGATCGATGGAAGACAACATCTGACGGAGACCCGAAAAGGACCTCCATCAGCTCCACTTGGGATATTTTCGTAGTGGTACAAATATATGATGATTATGAGTGTCCGCGCCTTTAATTCCTGTCAGGTTACAATGAAATTTTGCTGTAAAAAAGAAACATTTAAGCATTTTATATACTCCTGAACAATTGAGATGAAAGTCTGGCAAAGAGAGGTCCAAGCAATTTATATTTCCTGGGAAATCCGAGTAGTGAAAGCTATTATTTAAACCAAGGTGTCTTCGGTGAATATGCAAACCCGTTCAATGTATTTGCATTCTATTATTTAAACCAAGGTGTCTTCGGTGAATATGCAAACCCGTTCAATGTATTTGCATTGGCTCCATATCAAGTATACTGAAAAACATTCTCAATGATCTTGCACAAACAATAGCATCTTCTTCTTCTTCATCTTTTTCCTTTCTTTTGGGTGGTGGGAGGGGGAGGGGGAGGGGGGTTAGCCTTTTTTGGGGGGTGCGGTAACCTTTTTTCATTATTATTTTGCCTATCTAAATCGGGCACACCGAACTTTCAGGTGTGCTTTTATGATAATTTTAATACGCATACTCGATATAAAGTCTGTACTGGCATAAGAAGCCATACTTGTTTCTTTTGGTAGTCGGCAACCTGATGCAAGGCGATTTGAAATGTTTTAAGGAGACTTATCTTTAAGTCATCCCTTTAAAAAAATATTTTTTAATTAGTATGAAAAAAGACTTAGCAACAAGCTACAGGAATCTAAATAAAATAGAAAAGGCTGACCTTAATTTCGACATTCTGCATTTTCAGATTGTTATACACTGCCACCCTACGCTTTTCTGCTCATCTATTCCAGCTTCCTTATGGATAGCTTGATAGGTATTAGACAATCATATACTTCTGGGTAAGTAGAAAGGGCAAATGGACATGGCTCATACGGTAAAAAAAATAAAAATTTCCTCTCCAAATTGAGAGATTGCCTGTGATTCCCAAAGAAGGGTTGTATTTAAAAAAAAGGGATCAATAACCCACAATTGAACCCTTCTTTTAGATCG
The DNA here is from genome assembly GCA_030015575.1 of Agapanthus africanus. Classification (NCBI taxonomy): domain Eukaryota; kingdom Viridiplantae; phylum Streptophyta; class Magnoliopsida; order Asparagales; family Amaryllidaceae; genus Agapanthus; species Agapanthus africanus. Next base: position 297,817,449 of record JASDDO010000029.1, read on the forward strand.
TCTTCAAGTGGGTTTTGAACCCCATGCCTCTTGCTTGACAACAAGATGCTTTACCACCAAAGGTATAGTGATGCCCGTTCAAATAACTCATCACCATCGTCATCTAAGACTTTTTCCCAACAAAATGGCATCGGCTACGAAGCAATCCATGAAAATTTGACAAAAATCATGAATATCGGAATGTCGTCAACCCTCTTGCTAAGATATGCATATATCGTTTATATCTTTTATATCTTTTATTGGGGTTTATGTGTATTATGCGTATTAGGGTTTCATCTTGTAGGCTATATATATAGAGAGGCATATTGTATATTGTATTTTAATCAATCATTAATAATATTTTTCTTTCTCAAATTCAATAGTTTCTAACATGGTTTCAGAGTTTACTCTATCATTGATTGATGTCGTCATCATTGATTGATCCTCTCCACCACCTCGTCTTCTAGTCTTCTCGATCGCCACATCTCCCCACAGTTGAAGTCCTTGTTGGCTATAGTGCCCTCAAGTCAATTATTGTTATCGCAGGCACGCGATTGTGATGATTAAGGGAGGACCTATACGGGTATAACAGTTTTACTCAAAATGATAGTATACTATCTGGTTTGTCTTTATCATCATGTACATGCATTATGTGGTAGTACATATCACTATTATATGTTGATAGAGCCCATAAGATTCTTGCTTGACTACCAGCATTATGATGACAATCATATACGTGGGAGCTGGGTGGTCTATAAGCACATCCTTAAATGTCCCTAGTCGATGGAGTATCGAGACTGGGCAACAATACTCCGGAGTAGACTAGTGTGTACTTATCGAGACCCCGACAAGGGGCGGCCGGTCTCATATACCATTTGTGTCAGTTAGTCACCTAAGATAGTATACAGGTGCTCATTGGGTTATGAGTATACTGGACGGACTCGCCGGGAACACGCTAGATGGTATTATACCTATTGTCAGATAGCAGTTCTCAGATGACATAAGTACAGGTTAGTCTGTCGACCTGAGATCGTCATTTGTCTCATATGAATTCCCACTGTACTTTGATTACTTCCCTACCACGGCTTAAAAGAGTCGTGCAAACAGGTTTTAGTTGGATACAATCCCAAGCCACATGGAGATAGTGTGTGGATCGTCGGGGATTCGTCTCTCCCGGTATTGGGGGTTAATGTCTCGCGGTGCACGGGTGGCCATCACTAGAAATCCTTGGCCAAGGTAGACGAGAATTACTGATTTGGATCGGTAGTTTCTCAGTGGGTGATGAGCTTCATACCGACATGAAATATCGCGTTATTAGGGGTCTGATTTTATCCACCCCCCTAAACTCGATATGCGATACTCTTATACGAACAGACCGTACTGTATGGAGATTGTCACGGACAGGCTCGGTAGGGGTTCGGATGAGTTTGCTTGTCGTCCTTCCTTTCGCTCAATAACTGGGTAGCCGTAACGTACAGTTAGTGCCGCTGACGTGCTTGTGGTTAAACCCACTGCCAGCGTATTGACGAGTCTTTAGAGTCCCACACAGAGAGTTTCCCTGGTTCTGGCGAAATGATGTAGTAGCCGTATTGGATACGTGCAGGGTTCCGATCGATTAATTGTACTATGTATCTGGACTTTCGATCGGACGGTTGATAATACTAGCCGGCTCGGGTTTGAGCCGGATTATTAAATCAGGCATTGATTTAATAATTTACGTATGTATTTCGATATGTATACTCTAGTATTATGTTCTTTGTGTTATTCTATTTTTTTGGGTATTCGTATTTCGGTACGAATACATGTATGTATATACAGTAGAGTGTAATCCGTATTTGTACAGATAACATTCTTGAAGGTGGACACCTCATTTTAGATTTCTCCATTTATTCTTAATGGGAAATGAGGTGGAAAAGGAGAGAGATGTAACGTTTTGAAAATCGTTTCGGTGAAATTTCGAAAAAACGGTAAAATAAGGGGGTTTTCTGTAAAAAGTCAAAATACAAATATCTTATTATAAAAATTAAATATACATTTTCTAGCTATGTAATTGCTAGTATTTGGTGTTTATTGAGCCACTGGTGAAATTTCAAATTTTCTGGAAAAAAATTATTTTATTATTATTTTAAGCCGTCACTAATACATTTAATTAGGAAAAATTACAAACTGGAATGGGTTGAAACGAATTTTGTGTATCATAACACATTAAACAAAATTTTAACATGTTGTTTTTGAAATAAAATGAAACTGTCAAACGGTGTTAGAAAATATTGAAGAAAAATTGCTTGTTTTGTGAAAATAAATTAGGTATTTGAGGTATGGGGGTATTTTCTTCACTTGGAACTTGCTACACCCACACCCACACTTACACCCCCCATTTTTCCTCCCCTCTAGTGCTGAAATTCAGCAGCCCCTCCCCACTCTCCTCTCCAATTAAACAAATCAAATGAAAGAAAAATGATGAAATGGAAAATGAAAACATTAAAGAAATAAAGTATGGAACTAGATAATTAGAGTATGGTTTTGTGTTGACTTTGAGACCCCCCATCTCTCTCTCTCCCTCGCCAAATCTGGCCGAGCCCCCCTTTGTGCAGCCCCCCATTTTCCCCCCTCTCATTTCATCACAAAATTCCATAAAAAATCCATAAATTTACTCACAAATTCAAAGCAAACTCCAAATCCAAGCTTTACCCATTATTCTTTAGCCAATTTAGTATGGATCTTGGGGGATGGAAGCAAGTTTGGGAGGCTAAGCTTCATGTTTGATCTCTTGATCATGAGGTATAAAGTTTCATTTGAATTTGTTAATTGTTAATTGTATGTTTGAATCTAGTTGTAATTAGATGTTTTATTATGGAATTAATTAAAATTTAACTTTCAAGAGAAGGGTTTGAAATTCAAGTTAGGTTTTTGTTTTGGAGTTGGGTTGTGATCAATTGTACATGGTTGTGTGATATGGGCTAGCATCTTAAAACTTGTTAAAACTAATCTAATTGCTAGTTTGCAAATTGTTAGTTTAAAATTGTAATAATTGTACAAATATTGCAAACTAGATTTTTTAGAATTGATGGAAATGAGTGTTTTTAAAATCTAATTAACATTGGTATGACATAATTAAGATATTTAATGAACATTATAGCCACTACAATTGTTAAAATATTTAGATTGGTTAAAACACCAAGTTTTGAACTAAAAAGGTAATTTTTGCTAACTAGATTTTGATTTAATATAATTTAGTAAGATTAAAAATCTAGTAAATGTTTATGTGGCCTAATTAAGATAATTAGTGAGTATTGTGACCACTAGTTTGCTAAAACATCAAGTCTTGTAGTAAAACGGTTAACGACCCCTTCACTAGGCTTTTGGAAATAAACCGATTTGATCAATTTGTTGGTTTTGATGATTTGCATCCCATTTCATATATATTTAGTGACTTATAAAACAACGATTGATACGTTTGGTATTTTTCTCGATCAATCGGCGTGTGTACACCGATGTCGAGGGTTTTGGGGTTGATTTGAGAAAGCAAACCATAGGTTTTGACCTATGTGGGATTCGTGAGTAGTTTTGGTCATGAGTCGGATTTTAATTGCGATACAGTGCGTTATGATATGTAGGTACCCCATATGGACTTCGAGACGACAAGCAAGCGCGAGGCGACGTCGGCACCGGCGAGCGAGGACCAGGTGAGTAGAATTATATCTATGGGGAGAAGTCGGGTGGATGGCGTATAGCACCCCCGCGGTTCGTGGTGATGTATACGAATACGTATAGACACATATATATATATATTGTTTATATATTGTTTGAGTGCATTGATGATAATATGGATATTTGGTGTTTTTGGATATTTAGTGTCGCGAACCCCTAGAGTAGTGGTCGCACCACGTATGCACACACCCACCCATATTTGCATACTTTCTTCTTTCATTTGTGCTTATTCAGGAATACATAGTTATGTGTTCACATGGGTATGGGACTTTGTGTTCACATACGGATTTGAGGATGATACTTGGGTTTGAGATGAGTCGATGAGAATTGTATTGAGGTTGTGAATTCGGTGATATGGCAGAATTCGTATTTGAGATACGACATGACGTTGTAGCGGGTCCTTTGACGTAGTGTTTCACACACGTGCATGCATACGTAGGTGGTATCAGTATTGTACTAGACATAGATCCGTACCCGGATTATGATCTTTGATAAAGGGGATACCAGATGAATAGTGTGATGAATGTGATATTGACCCGTACCCAGATGTGGGGATGCCGTACGACGGATTTACGTACGAGCTATATATTGATGATAGATCCGCACTATTGACTTGGGAATATCTGATTATAGATATGGTATCGGATGTGATATTATCGAGGCGGGATCACCGACTAATATATATATATATGTTTATATATATATCGACTCAGATGTTAGGCGGTTTCCTTACCTGTTAGTTCAGCCGTATAGTTTAGTGTAGTTGTTAGACTAGATTAGACTCCTACCTATTTCAAAACTAACGAATCGTGGGTATTTTAAAAGACAGGTCAAGGGATTCTACGGATATTTCAAAAGACGTGTCTTTTCTTAAAAACACCGTAGCCCTTATTTTCAAAACACCGCGATTCGTGTTATTTCAAAAGGCGCTATTGTAGGACTTATATTAGGGTAATGCAGTTTAGTTACCGTTGTGTCTAATATTCAGCTCCTGCATATTATTGTTGTTGCTCCGCATCGCTTACTTATTGTAATTCATATTTCATTATTGATATCATGCTGTTAGGACACCAGCACCATTACCGATGACGCGTATGTACCACGTACACTTACCTGCCGGCTCACACACATCTTCATCGGTAATTGCCATGTCACAAACACTTTAGAAAATACTATTTCATTTGACATAGGTTGTTAGCTAATAGTTTAGACATGATATTAGTGTACTTGCCTTATATGCTAGTTAGACATTGTAGTTATTGCCTACTACTTCATGCATGTTATTATTCACTGTTGTGTCGCATTCATGGATTCTCATGCCTATATTCACTGTTTACATGCTATTGATGACTTGGATTCGGATTTCATGAGATTTCTTGGATTTGGAGGAAAACCGCAAAAACATAAATAAACCTTTTCTCTCTTTTAAAATAAAAAGTGCGGTTTTCCCATGATGTATGAATCGTCCACCATGAGTTTGCTGATGGATTTCGAGACCCGATTCGAGGAGTGGAGGAACCGTTTCGGGTACATGGTGGGCCCGGTGCGGTATCCCGGGGCAAGAAGAATGTGTTGTTGACGTTGAGCCCGGCAGGGGAGCACTACCGACCAATGATATTACCCGACGCGTCGGATATCCGGAGGATACCGTCGTGGTCTTGAGATGGATGGTAGGGGCCGGTCTGGATTGACGGCGCCCTAGATATTGTGATTTGAGATATTGAGATACAGCGATTGTGATACAGAGATATCGAGATATTTGGACACTTGTTTTGTGTCGATGCTGGGCACTGTTTTATGCTGGTTTCATTTATTGTACCTCACTTTTAAAATACAGAAATCTCACTGATTTATGAAAGCAGTTTTCGTCAGTACATGCATTCTGTTCCATGCATTCATACCACATTCATATGATATATTGCTACCTGAGGCACTGACACGGGCACATGAGATCACACTCGGGTTAGATATTACCCTAGCCATTGTTATAGGCTGCATGTCATATATATATAATTGAGGATATATTATGATCATTGACCTAGGTTGCGTTATTTATGCGATTTCTGTGCGTAGATGTTTTTCTACTCACGAGTTGGCAACTCACCCCCGTTGTGCCACAGTTCTTGCAGGTTTCGCCGTACAGGTTTCATTACGGCTTGCTGGCACTCTTTCTATTTCCGGGTGACTTGCTAGTAGGTGGGTTTATTTGTATCGCACCCATCATTATATCTTGTATATCATTATTCTGTTGTATCTAGATGTTCCATCAACCAAACATGTATTTATTTTGAGATAGAGACTAGTAAGGTTATTCCTTCGACTTTAGAGTCGCGCGTTATATTTCTGCGGATTTCTTGTGGTTTTGAGTTTCCTTTTGAGTTTTGGATCCTCGTCGTTGGCGTTGTATATTATATTGCTTGTGTGGTTGTGACCGTCGTTTGACGAAGAGCTAGCTCCCGCTTGGGAATGCCTTTTTATTGATTTCGTATACTATTCATGTTGTATCCCATTTGGGAGCCAGTTTTTACAAAGGAGACTCTGCCGAAATTTTCAGGAAATTTTTGATGTTTTTAAAAACCGCATAACTTCGGCTTATGCTATTGAAACTACTTGCTTTAAGTTGGTTTTTCCTGCACTCTACATCTTTTCTTGGTTTGGATTTCTGGGTTTTCGGTTTACTTAGATTACGTACGCCTCGAGACGTTCGTAGTTTAAGTGCCGGTCATGTTCCGTACTTCGGGTCGTGACAAAGTTGGTATCAGAGCGTTAGGTTTTACCTTCGGAGCGTAGGATGACCCTTGGTTGATGGAATAGGTGACTAAAGTAGAGTGACGTACCGTGGGTATGTTCCGCGGCATACTTACGATACGCTACTCCACTTAAGAAGCCTTAGGATGTACATTTCTTTGTTCAGTATTATATTTATTCCCGATCTCGCTTCATCAGTACCAGTTATGGTTTTGCTGCCACGATTACGGGCAGGGAGAGCTACAGCTAGAGTTGCGGTCAGCACGAGCTCGTCACGAACGAGGACTGACCAGGGCGAAATTTCGGCAACACACGATTGCAGAGATGTGTTTTTTTACTGTGTTTCCGCGCCACGAGCGTTTGGCGGATCGCCTTTATGAGGTTACTCGGATGTGCTGATCGACACTAGAGGATTGAGCCAATGATAGAGGCCAGCCAGATCTTGATGACCGTTGGTGTGTTGCTTATTCATGACGATCGAGGCACTATTCAGCGTGCAGACGAGCGAGCCAGTTATTGCTGCGAACGATGAGATGTTGCTCCAGATGCTGGAATTAGTGCAGGACGAGTTGTACTAAGAGATGATAGGAGGTCGCTAGTCATCGAGGATGAATGACTAGGACATGTGGATCGTTTGCCTACCCCGATGCGAGGTCATCAGATAGATTGATTCCAGCTAGAGACGACTTCACGCGGAGACGTTGGGAGTCGACAGAGACGATCGAATGTCAGAAACCTATTATTCCAAGTTTAAAGTAGTCGGAAAGGCATGCAGGCAATTCTATGGTCCCTATAGAATGAAACCCTAACTCGACTTAATGACCGTGTGAAAGCCTTTGAACCTTCGGGTTTGCGGCAGTTCTACGGCGCCATTAGTGAGGCTTGGGTTTGCCCTTCTACGGCTGGACCACCGATGCTGTGGTATGTACTCGATACTATTAAATTGTGCCCAAAAGGTTAAGCTCTTGGGGGATTATGAGGTTTTGACGACTCGATCGGATGGCTCGACTTAATTCGGATGCTAGGTGGTGAGATGCATTTCTTGGGAGACTCCCGATACGAGGATAGCCGTTGGAGCTCAGTCCATGTAGCCACGATGAGACGAGTCCGAAGCAGTCGACATTTGAGAAAGTGGAGTAAAGAGGTCCGTACAAGATCTGGATAAGACGACGTTCCACTCCGCCGACATCAGAGATGCGATACGCATGCCGAGGCAGAGTACTGGATATACCTTCTAGAAGGAGTCGCGATGGGTATGCAGCCGTTCCGGAGCAAGATGCAGATATAGGAAAGGACGATGACTTCCGGACAGTTGGCAGAGACGAGACATGGAAGAGACCGTGAGCAGGATTCCTTCCAGGACACTGCTGCAATGATACTTGCACCCAGGATCAGATGTGTTACGTACATTCAGAGAGCCAGAGGCCGACGCCAGTGATATGCTGTCTTACGAGTGGTCGCGATGATTGACCGGGAGATGACAAGAGGCGTGCCAGAACGGGATCATCCCCGTTAGCACACCTGACAAGGCCGATGAGCTGATGGACCGAGAGATTGGTAATTCCCAATGAAGACCTTGACCCAGGAGTGGTCATTGTTACGCACACCAGCATGCCAGAGTTCATGGTCATCGACGAGACGTCCTATTAGTGACCGTGCCAGTTGGCCCGAGATTCTTAGAGGATGCGCTTGAGCGGTACTATCCCGCTATTATTGATTTCGATATTTTGGGTGATTTATTCGAATGATTTGATTTTGATGATTGAGGATTTATGATCTTTGCACAGTGTTGCACTTGATATCGTTTTCGTGCTTGGGTTTCACATGTTTGTGATTTTACGGTTTTAGACATTTGAGTTGATTTTGTGCGTATGCACGCACACGATTTGGTTCCTGCACTCTGTATAGTTTATATATGCTTGCAGTGCAGTGATACGCCTTTTGTGCACTTAGATGCATTGGACTTTGATTTCGATGGTGTTGTTCGATATTTGTTTTGTGCACCTTGTGCCCCTGATTTGATTTTGCGCATGTTCGGCACTTGATATTGGATTTCATGATTTCGTGCACGATGGATGCACCTGATTTGGATTTTCGTGCATGTTGGGCGCATGTTTTGAAGTGTGATTTTGGTGCACACCAGATTCACTAAATCGAGATTTTTTCGTGCATGTCAGATGCACCTGATTTTTCTGTCAGGCACACATGTTGCCTACGACAGATGTTTCGTGCACGCCCGATGCACTTAGATGTTGTTTCTGTGCATATGTATGGCACATATTTGGATTTTGATTTCCGTGCGCACAAGACGCACGTAGTATGAATACGCGTATTTTGGGATTGATTTTTCTTATAGAGAAGTACGTTTTTATGATATTGCTATGTGTTTTCGTACTGAGCAGGACTAGTCAGAGGACAGTACCTGAATATATTTTACATGTATAGTTTCGAGTTATATCATATTGATTTTTATTTTGGATTTGGACATTGTGTCTTCACCATGACTCTGATGATTGCGGGATGCTGGATGGAGTTTTGATTCGAGTTATATGCTTATTTTTCATGCGCATGCGCTGCGCTACGATTTGTTTTATGTATTTATGATTTCGGAGCCCCGACGACTTGATGGTTTTTCTTAGATGTTTTAGTATTTGGGGGGAGTTTTAATTTAAATTCGGGGACCGAATTTCTTTAAGGGGGGAAGATTGTAACGTTTTGAAAATCGTTTCGGTGAAATTTCGAAAAAACGGTAAAATAAAGGGGTTTTCTGTAAAAAGTCAAAATACAAATATCTTATTATAAAAATTAAATATACATTTTCTAGCTATGTAATTGCTAGTATTTGGTGTTTATTGAGCCACTGGTGAAATTTCAAATTTTCTGAAAAAAAATTATTTTATTATTATTTTAAGCCGTCACTAATACATTTAATTAGGAAAAATTACAAACTGGAATGGGTTGAAACGAATTTTGTGTATCATAACACATTAAACAAAATTTTAACATGTTGTTTTTGAAATAAAATGAAACTGTCAAACGGTGTTAGAAAATATTGAAGAAAAATTGCTTGTTTTGTGAAAATAAATTAGGTATTTGAGGTATGGGGGTATTTTCTTCACTTGGAACTTGCTACACACACACCCACACTTACACCCCCCATTTTTCCTCCCCTCTAGTGCTGAAATTCAGCAGCCCCTCCCCACTCTCCCCTCCAATTAAACAAATCAAATGAAAGAAAAATGATGAAATGGAAAATGAAAACATTAAAGAAATAAAGTATGGAACTAGATAATTAGAGTATGGTTTTGTGTTGACTTTGAGACCTCCCATCTCTCTCTTTCCCTCACCAAATCTGGCCGAGCCCCCCTTTGTGCAGCCCCCCATTTCCCCCCCTCTCATTTCATTACAAAATTCCATCAAAAATCCACAAATTTACTCACAAATTCAAAGCAAACTCCAAATCCAAGCTTTACCCATTATTCTTTAGCCAATTTAGTATGGATCTTGGGGGATGGAAGCAAGTTTGGGAGGCTAAGCTTCATGTTTGATCTCTTGATCATGAGGTATAAAGTTTCATTTGAATTTGTTAATTGTTAATTGTATGTTTGAATCTAGTTGTAATTAGATGTTTTATTATGGAATTAATTAAAATTTAACTTTCAAGAGAAGGGTTTGAAATTCAAGTTAGGTTTTTGTTTTGGAGTTGGGTTGTGATCAATTGTGTATGGTTGTGTGATATGGGCTAGCATCTTAAAACTTGTTAAAACTAATCTAATTGCTAGTTTGCAAATTGTTAGTTTAAAATTGTAATAATTGTACAAATATTGCAAACTAGGTTTTTTAGAATTGATGGAAATGAGTGTTTTTAAAATCTAATTAACATTGGTATGACATAATTAAGATGTTTAATGAACATTATAGCCACTACAATTGTTAAAATATTTAGATTGGTTAAAACACCAAGTTTTGAACTAAAAAGGTAACTTTTGCTAACTAGATTTTGATTTAATATAATTTAGCAAGATTAAAAATCTAGTAAATGTTTATGTGGCCTAATTAAGATAATTAGTGAGTATTGTGACCACTAGTTTGCTAAAACATCAAGACTTGTAGTAAAACGGTTAACGACCCCTTTACTAGGCTTTTGGAAATAAACCGATTTGATCAATTTGTTGGTTTTGATGATTTGCATCCTATTTCATATATATTTAGTGACTTATAAAACAACGATTGGTACGTTTGGTGTTTTTCTCGATCAATCGGCGTGTGTACACCGATGTCGAGGGTTTTGGGGTTGATTTGAGAAAGCAAACCATAGGTTTTGACCTATGTGGGATTCGTGAGTAGTTTTGGTCATGAGTCGGATTTTAATTGTGATACGGTGCGTTATGATATGTAGGTACCCCATGTGGACTTCGAGACGACAAGCAAGCGCGAGGCGACATCGGCACCGGCGAGCGAGGACCAGGTGAGTAGAATTATATCTACGGGGAGAAGTCGGGTGGATGGCGTATAGCACCCCCGCAGTTCGTGGTGATGTATACGAATACGTATACACACACATATATATTGTTTATATATTGTTTGAGTGCATTGATGATAATATGGATATTTGGTGTTCTTGGATATTTAGTGACGCGAACCCCTAGAGTAGTGGTCGCACCACGTATGCACACACCCACCCATACTTGCATACTTTCTTCTTTCATTTGTGCTTATTCAGGAATACATAGTTATGTGTTCACATGGGTATGGGACTATGTGTTCACATACGGATTTGAGGATGATACTTGGGTTTGAGATGAGTCGATGAGAATTGTATTGAGGTTGTGAATTCGGTGATATGGCAGAATTCGTATTTGAGATACGACATGACGTTGTAGCGGGTCCTTTGACGTAGTGTTTCACACACGTGCATGCATACGTAGGTGGTATCAGTATTGTACTAGACATAGATCCGTACCCGGATTATGATCTTTGATAAAGGGGATACCAGATGAATAGTGTGATGAATGTGATATTGACCCGTACCCAGATGTGGGGATGCCGTACGACGGATTTACGTACGAGCTATATATTGATGATAGATCCGCACTCTTGACTTGGGAATATCTGATTATAGATATGGTATCGGATGTGATATTATCGAGGCGGGATCACCGACTAATATATATATATATATATATATGTTTATATATATATCGACCCAGATGTTAGGCGGTTTCCTTACCTGTTAGTTCAGCCGTATAGTTTAGTGTAGTTGTTAGACTAGATTAGACTCCTACCTATTTCAAAACTAACGAATCGTGGGTATTTTAAAAGACAGGTTTAGGGATTCTACGGATATTTCAAAAGACGTGTCTTTTCTTAAAAACACCGTAGCCCTTATTTTCAAAACATCGCGATTCGTGTTATTTCAAAAGGCGCTATTGTAGGACTTATATTAGGGTAATGCAGTTTAGTTACCGTTGTGTCTAATATTCAGCTCCTGCATATTATTGTTGTTGCTCCGCATCGCTTACTTATTGTAATTCATATTTCATTACTGATATCATGCTGTTAGGACACCGGCACCATTACCGATGACGCGTATGTACCACGTACACTTACTTGCCGGCTCACACACATCTTCATCGGTAATTGCCATGTCACGAACACTTTAGAAAATACTATTTCATTTGACATAGGTTGTTAGCTAATAGTTTAGACATGATATTAGTGTACTTGCCTTATATGCTAGTTAGACATTGTAGTTATTGCCTACTACTTCATGCATGTTATTATTCACTGTTGTGTTGCATTCATGGATTCTCACGCCTATATTCACTGTTTACATGCTATTGATGACTTGGATTCGGATTTCATGAGATTTCTTGGATTTGGAGGAAAACCGCAAAAACATAAATAAACCTTTTCTCTCTTTTAAAATAAAAAGTGCGGTTTTCCCATGATGTATGAGTCGTCCACCATGAGTTTGCTGATGGATTTCGAGACCTCAATACATATGATATATTGCTACCTGAGGCACTGACACGGGCACATGAGATCACACTCGGGTTAGATATTACCCTAGCCATTGTTATAGGCTGCATGTCATATATATATATAATTGAGGATATATTATGATCATTGACCTAGGTTGCGTTATTTATGCGATTTCTGTGCGTAGATGTTTTTCTACTCACGAGTTGGTAACTCACCCCCGTTGTGCCACAGTTCTTGCAGGTTTCGCCGTACAGGTTTCATTACGGCTTGCTGGCACTCTTTCCATTTCCGGGTGACTTGCTAGTAGGTGGGTTTATTTGTATCGTACCCATCATTATATCTTGTATATCATTATTCTATTGTATCTAGATGTTCCATCAACCAAACATGTATTTATTTTGAGATAGAGACCAGTAAGGTTATTCCTTCGACCTTAGAGTCGCGCGTTATATTTCTGCGGATTTCTTGTGGTTTTGAGTTTCCTTTTGAGTTTTGGATCCTCGCCGTTGGCGTTGTATATTATATTGCTTGTGTGGTTGTGACCGTCGTTTGACGAAGAGCTAGCTCCCGCTTGGGGATGCCTTTTTATTGATTTCGTATACTATTCATGTTGTATCCCGTTTGGGAGCCAGTTTTTACAAAGGAGACTCTGCCGAAATTTTCAGGAAATTTTTGATGTTTTTAAAAACCGCATAATTTCGGCTTATGCTATTGAAACTACTTGCTTTAAGTTGGTTTTTCCTGCACTCTACATCTTTTCTTGGTTTGGATTTCTGGGTTTTCGGTTTACTTAGATTACGTACGCCTCGAGACGTTCGTAGTTTAAGTGCCGGCCATGTTCCGTACTTCGGGTCGTGACAAGAGAGGAGTATGGTGAAGACCATGCTTGCATAGTGTTGCACAAATGAATTGTTAATTCATTTATGCAAACTATTCAAGCATGTGTTGTATTTTATATTGAAAAAATGAGTTTGTTAAAACCATGATTCATGTTATTTCACACTTGATGTGAGATGAGGAAAATGGATGGTTGATTTTTTTTCACCTCACCATTAGCTTCACTCTTCTCTCTAGTTTCTTGAGTTCCTCCATCTTCATCTTCAACCTCCTCTCTACAATCTCATGTGTTGAGAATCAAGAGAGGAGGTGAGGTAGATTAACACTTTGAACACTTCACTACATTCTAGGCATTCTAGATTAGCAACCTAAAGTCCCTAATTGCTTCACTTGATCATTAGTGTGAAGCTAGAGCCATAAGCCGCATTTCTCGGATGGATCATCTTCGACTGAGGAAAACCAGCGGCCAAGTTCAGTCGAGGATGCCTCAAGGAGCTAGAGAAGATGGTAGAAGACCGAAGGACACGGTTCATTCGGTATAACCATTCTAAACTTGTAGTTTAGCTCATTGTAGTTTGCCAGTGTAGGTTTATGGTTCGATTCTAGACGGGTTCGTTAGCGCCAAGTTTTTTAAACTTCATTTTTGTTCCGCATCGGCCACGGTAGATGTCCAGGGTGCTATCGTAACCCAACATGGTATTAGAGCCAGCCCATAAACCCTTAACTAGCAGTTTAAACGATATTTAAAATTACGAAACCGAAATAACTTCAAAACAATCGAAACAATATTCAAGTTTCTGTCGAATTTTTAAAGTCTTCAAAATTTTTTTTAAACAATTGCAGAAGGCTACTCATGTGATAACTAGAACACCACTGAAAAACGAGCCTCAAACACCAAGTTTTGACCGGCGAGATTCCTCATTTTATCGGCCTTGCCGGTCCTACATGGCATTTGGGTCTTGAAATTTTGGTGGTGTTCTGGACTCTTGAATATTGGTTTTTAAGTATTGTTTGATTTTGCCCAGATTACATATTCTATCATCTTTGGTTTGGGGCAATACGGAGTATTTCGAAGTCGCCATTTTAACACCGTTTATAAGTTTCAGTGCATACATTACTATCTGCGACCGTGAATGTCATTGAGCGATATAACCCGTCTAACTGCTATATGTTCTATTAGACGGGTTTGCGAACATGACATTCACGTTGATGTTCTGTGATTGTGCTGATATTGTGGTTGGATTGCCGTGGTGGATAGCTTGCGGTCCAATGGTAGTGGTACAGTTAAGATTCATTTGTATATTTGTTATTGCGGGATAAGCGTTCGATATGTGGATAGCCATTTCTGCCGTGTTGTATATTATTTGATTGGGGCACAACCGGGTTGAGGTCGATGTCGCCATTGTATATATACTTTTCTTTTCTGTACTAGGATTACCCCGCGGTGGAGTGCTCGAATAACCGGGTTCTAGAGGGCAACGGACCCGCATCTCATGGCGTTGAGACGGTGGGCGCCTTACTCTAGAATTGGCAGGCTATTCGCCGCACTCGTACGGGGTATAGGATGACCCATGGAGGGTTGCTCAGGTTACCAGATTCCGTAAAGTGTTGGGTGGCCCATTCACTTTGTTGATTGGGGTTGCCTCACTTCTGGGATTGGCGGGTAACTTGCCGCACTCGTAGGAGTCCAGGTTTTCATTGCACAGGCTATCCACACGACTGGGAATGTCGGGTCTCATTTGCGGCTCAAATGAAACCCGAGGCTCCAAGATTATCCACCATTCTGTGTTACTTGTTGATGTTCTGTGATGTTGCTTATATCATGCCTGGGACGAATGTTATATATATATATTATATATGTTTTGTATCCGCGCTAGTCCATCCCTTGCTCTACCGTTAGTTAAGTAACCTAAAGGTGCATGACAGGACCCCGTGGCGAATGCGGATGGCATATGCGTATATTGTATTTTCGTTCCTTTTTCTGGTGTGATATAGATTAATTGCTGGGACTGCGTTAACTTTGATTAATGCAAGGAAAAACAAACCTAATTGATGTTGTTGGAACCAATTTTTGAAAATTGTTATTACAGATGTTTCTTTTTGCTTTGCACAACGGTATTCAGTTCTGAATATCCATCACCTCATTCGACAAGGCAAGAGCCGAGATCCCTTCATAGGGAGTGACCTCTTGGGCAAAAGTTTGCGTCAGTGTAATAACTTCACTATAGTCGATTCTGTTGCTTTGCATCATGGTATTCAGTTAGGAATATCCTGCACCTCATTCGATGAGGAAAGAGCCGAGATCTCTTTACAGGGAGTGACCACTTTAGCAAAAGTTTATACCGCTATTATAGGGTGTTTTTCGTCACCCCATTGAGATGGGAATATGCGTTGCTTGTCAGGCGTACTACAGATTCCTCCTGCCTAAGGTAAGCGTGGGTTTATTGATTATGGGGATCCAAATCTCTGGCAGCCACGGACTAAGCTGTCGTTAATTACCCCTCGCCTTTGGAGCAAAAGAACCTCCGATTGACGGGTCAAACTGGTCATGCGAACTCAATGTGCAGTATGCATGTGTTGTGTTTTAAGGGGTCTTGGGTATATCGGGGGCCACGCAGAGTTTACGGTGGTTCTGCTATTCGGATAGCGGGCTGGGGGTCAAGGGGGCTAGTAGCCCCCTTGCAGGATACAGGGCAACGCCCCGTTAGAAATTTTTTTCTAACGGGGACAGTGTTGTGGAGTATGTGTATATATAAAAAAAAGGTAAATAGCGTTCGAAGGACGCGTGGGCATCAGCACCTCGCGTGCTTGGCACGCTGGTGTTGGGCGCTAGCAGGAAAAAGGGGGGCTTACCCCCCTATACTGGGAGTTGTACTCCCAATTGACTTTTGGAGTTAAACTCCTTAAAAAAGGACAAAGGGGGCTTAGCTCTTGCACTGGGAGTTGTACTCTCAATTGACTTTTGGAGTTAAACTCCTAAAAAAGGATTTATTATTATTATTATTTTTTTTTGTAGAGTTAAACTCTTAAGAGATTTTTGGAGTTGATGAAAGGGGACCCCTTTCTTCTCCCTTGAGCCCCGGATCTTCCTAAAGTGGGATTCTTGGAGATGGGTCTCCTTCTTCCTCCTCTCTGTTGGCAGGATCATGGAGGAAAAAGGGTGGTGAGACTTAAAAATCTCCCATTTTAGAGATCTGATGGGAGATATGAGCTCACCTATGTGGGTTTCATGGTGAAAAACTATTCTTTTTTGGGTAAAAAGGAGTGAAACTCTTGATTTAATTTAAGAAAAAGGAAGAAAGTTTAAAACCTTGAGCAAGGAGAAAGAGGCACAGAACCCTAATTTTTTTAGAGAGAGAAAAGGTTGTCTTTGATTTTTTTCATCATGTTGCCTTTATAGACTACACACTTTACATATAACCCCTTAGGCTTTGCCAAATGGTACTTGTGCCACTCCATGCCTTATGTGTTTATTTCTTTTTGCACATAAGCCATGGGTTTGCAAAATTTTGGCTTTCTGTCCATTTTACATACATTTATTTCTAAAAATTATATATAGACTAATTTATTGCATCCTTTTTGGTATGGAGCCGTCATCTTCCATGCTTGGCTTGACTTGGTCTTGGGCCCACTTAGCTTGGGCTCGGACCTACTTGACTTGGGGTTTTGACTTGGTCGATCGGGGTGAAACTTTTGACCCCGACAAAGTGCCTCCCATCAATACATGCACACCACATATATGGGTCGTGTGCATGAAATCGATGGATCTTCTTTCGCGTGGAGGTTGACTTGATTTGGCTCCCGTTTCGACGATGTGAAGGTCGATTCTGCCCTTTTCGCGATGTAGACGGTCATTGCTGCCCTTTTTGTGACTTGGACGGTCGGTGCTGCCCTTTTTGCGACTTGGACGGTCGGTGCTGCCCTTTTAGTGAATTGGACGGTCGGTGCTGCCCTTTTTGCGATTTGGACGGTCGGTGCTGCCATTTTAGTGATTTGGACAGTCGTTGCTGCCATTTTAGCGATGTGGACGGTCAGTGTTTCCCTTTTAGCGACTTGGATGGTCGGTCCTGCCCTTTTTGCGACTTGAACGGACGGTGCTGCCCTTTTAGCGACTTGGACGGTCGATACTGCCCTTTTTGCAACTTGGATGGTCGGTGCTGTCATTTGAGCGACTTGTACGGTCGTTACTGCCATTTTATGACTTGAACGGTTGGTGCTGCCATTTTTGTGACTTGGACGGTCGTTGCTGCCATTTTAGCGACGTGGACGGTCAGTGCTGCCATTTTTGCGACTTGGACGGTCGGTGATTTGATTTGACTTGCTCCGCTTTTTATGGTGTCGGGATTTGATTTGACTTGATCCGCTTTCTGCGGTGTCAGGGTTGAAGTTGACTTGCTCCGCTTTCTACGGTATCAGAGTTGATTTGTTTGATTTGATTTATTTTAGGAGTTCTCTGCCCGTCCAGCGGGGCTTTTGAGCTTGGAAGCGCTACCGGGTGGGACATTAATTTGCTTTTTTTGATTTCTGCCTTATTTGGCGGGACCTTTGAATTTAAGAGGAACTTGGAATTTGGATTTTGTTTGGCATCAGTATTGCTGCACTGGAATAATGCCAGGAGAAACTCATCATTTGCCCCGGGAGGACTAGGGATTTGCTATTTGGGTCGGCATCAGCACCGCTAACACTGAAGCGTAGTGCCGGGAGCGACTCCGGGAGGACTTGGGATTTGGTTTTTAGGTCGGCATCAGCACCGCTAACACTGAAGCGTAGTGCTAGGAGCGACTCATCATTTGCCCTGGGAAGACTTAGGATTTGGGTTTTGGGTCAGCATTAGCACCGCTAACACTGAAGCGTAGTGCCAGGAGCGACTCATCATTTACCATGCCCGTTAAGGAACGATGGCTTAGGAGACAAGTTTAGATCCCTATCACCTAAGACTTTTCAATTTTATAAGCCGTAAGGGTCTCATAAAAGCATTTTCTCCCTACAAATCGAGGGTCTCGCTGGTGTAGTTCTCCCTAGGAATCATAGGGATTCCTAAGTGTATTGCTCTTTTGTGAGTCGTAAGGAGCGCACGTGGGGATTTTTTCCTCACAAGGCCGAGAGGACTTTGCGAGTGTATTTCATCTCTTTTCACGAGTTTGCGCCCTTTCGGGTTTTCATAAACTCGCCGGCAGTCCTGATATTTTTACTCACGGTGCCCTTTCGGGTTCTCATCCGTGCCCATTTCGCTTGTGGACATACCCTTTTTCTCGCCGGTGGGACTTTAAATGTTGTCTCGTCGGTAGGATTTGGGAGAGATAGGGGTTATTTTCGCCCGTGGATTATATACGGTTTTACAGGATATATGATCCAGACCGTAGGGCTGGTGTGCTCAATTCGCCCACGACTTGGAGCATTCACGCGTAGTATTTCTTGAGGTATCGGCCATTGATGGATGGCATGAGCCTTTCTCCCTTAGTATTTATCAACTGGTAGGATCCTCCATCAAACACTTTCTTGATGATGTATGGTTTTTCCCAATTTGGCTCGTCGTTGACTCTTTTATGTCATTTTGATCCGGCGAAAATGCCATTTTCGATTGGGGATGATCGGTCTTTTGAGGACCAACACTAATTCGCCTTTCTTAAAAGCGCGGAGACGGTTCATCTTATTATAGGCATGTGACATTTGAGCTCGATACAACACCAGATTTTGCTGTACCGCGAGCCTTTTTTCTTCGAGAGCATCGAGCTCTTCGAGCCAAAGGAGCATGTTTTCCTCCTCTGTCAACTTGTGTTGGACGGCCATTCTCAGGCTTGGAATTTCGACTTCGAGCTGGAGGATTGCTTCCACCCTAAAGACCAGTGAGTATGGAGTGGACTGAATTAGAGTGCAGTGCGTGGTACGATATGCCCATAACGCCTTGTGGATTCCAGTCTCTCTTGTTGGCTGAGGTATTTTTCCTCGGGAGCTTGCATAGAGTTTTATTGAAGGCTTCGGCTAGCCCATTGTCTCTTGGATTATAGATGGAGGAATATCTCTAGTCTATCTTGTGCTGAGTAGCGAATTTTGAGACTTTGAAGCTCTTGAAAGAAGGCCTGTTGTCAGATATGATTCTTCTCGGTGTACCGAAGCGGTATAGAATATTATGCCGGAAGAATGTCAGAATATCTTCTGTCTTGACTTCTTTTAGTGGGACAGCTTCAGCCCACCTGGAGAAGTAGTTAGTTGTAGCCAATATGAACCAGTGACCTTTAGACGATAGAGGATCCATTGGACCAACTATGTCGGTGCCCCAAACATCGAAGGGCCACGACGCCACCGTAGGATGTAGCTGATTGGGATGCTTGTGAATGAAGTCACCGTGAATTTGGTAGAGATGACACTTCTTTGCATGCTCTTCATAATCCCTTATCATGGTAGGCCAGTAATATCCAAGTCGTTTGATTTGAAGCCGTAATTTGGGGCCGGATTGGTGAGCTCCG
Source organism: Agapanthus africanus (assembly GCA_030015575.1). Taxonomy (NCBI): domain Eukaryota; kingdom Viridiplantae; phylum Streptophyta; class Magnoliopsida; order Asparagales; family Amaryllidaceae; genus Agapanthus; species Agapanthus africanus. The sequence goes on from JASDDO010000029.1 coordinate 297,837,176, forward strand.
CAGACGCCTGAGTGAACTTCTCTCATGACTTTCTGGGCTTTGTGTTAGTTATATGTATGCCCTAGAGGCCATTACTGTACATACGATGTATAATGTAATGGATGCTTGGACATATATAGGGAGGACTTTCTTGCTCGACATGATAGTATGCTATCTGGTTGTACTTTATCTTAATATGTACTCTGATTGTCTCTATGTTACATGTTGATAAAGCCCTTAGGATATGTACTCGACTACTGGGACTATGATGAGATCATACTAGTGGGGCCACGGTAGTCGACGAGTACATCCTATAACTGTTCCTAGTCAAGGGTGTATCGAGACAGGGCATCGATACACCAGAGTAGACTAGCGTATACGCATCTTGACCCATATGATAGGCGATGGATGATCCCATATCCATCGGTGTTTGACATCAAGGATGGTGTACGGGTGCTCAGTAGAGACTGGGTACACTGGACGGACTCGCCGAGAACTCCCAGATGGTATTATACCTCACGTCAGATGGCAGTTCTCCAGTGACACTGGTACATAGTAGTCTGTTGACCCGAGATCGTCATAGAGTCTTGTGTGATTCCCACCGTGCTTTGATTTCCATCATACCACATCCAAGAGGGCGTGCAAAAAGGTGGTTTTTGGGTACAGTCCCGAATCACATGGAGGCAATGAGCGATAGCAGGGGATTTGTCTCTCCTGGTACAGGGAGTTGATGTTGTGCTGTGTTCGATTGGCTATAACTGGAAATCCTTGGCCAGGGTTGCTGAGATTTACTGGTAAGTGTTATCAGTAGTTTCTCGAACTGTTATAGACCTCATATCGACACGACTTATCGAGCTACTGGGGTCTGACGTTAACCACCCCTAGGCGAGATATGCAACATATCAGACGACGAGACCGGACTGTACGGGAGTGTTACTGATTGGATTCGCAGGAGAATGTACTTGCTTGCTTATTGATCTTCTGATCGCTCAATACCCGGATGGCTGTTACGTTTAGCTGACCGCTTGCAGCTTGTGGGTGTTTGATATGATCATTACCTACTGCCGGCGTATTGACGATTCTTTAGAGTCCTACACAGAGATTTCTTGACTCAGGAAAAACGGAGTAGGGGCATATATGTGATATGTGCAGGACCGAGGATAATGCGATATGAGATACCGTATTCTATTCTCGCGATATTTGATATCAGCCGGGTCATCGGATCAAGTGTTGATTCGATGAATCGGTAAATGAGATATAGCCGGATTGTCGGATCAAGTGTTGATTCGATAATTTAATGTATAATAATATATATGATATATTAAATTACATTAACTAATATAAGCTCACTAAAACATTCTTTTTCTCACTCGGGTAATACATTGATATATATACGATATATGTTAATTGTATTATTTTATTTTGTTACAATAAATATTGTATATGTGATATATAATATTGTAACATGATGTGGTTATTAATGCAACATGTTTAGTGGAGATTAAATATGGTTAGGGTTTGATTTGGGTTAAGTTTTTCTAGAAGTTTCTAGAAGCTTTCTTTTTTGTTTTGGAAAAGATATTTGTGTTGATATTTTAAGTGACTCATCTTTAACTCAACCCAAACCCTAGCCCTAGTTAAATCTCTACAAAGGTTAGTTTGACCATGGTTGCATTTCTAACCTTATCATAACTTTCATTATTCATCACAAAAGGTTGGATCACTATTCTTCTTCTTCTTCCTTGGAAAAAGCTTTCTAGCTTTTTGCTAAGTGATGTTTATGAGTGAGTAATTGAAAACAAATGAGAGCAAAAATCCTACTTCATCATCCTCATCTATCCTTGCCATTTAGATGAGGGTGTTCACTTCATTTAGTGAGTGAGAGCTTGTGTTAATGAAACTTCAAGGTAGATCATCTTTGTTATCGAAGATCGGAAGCAAGCTTGTATCTTTCTCTTCGTGGAGCCTCTCGAGAGTCCGGAACACGATGATCGCAGCGAAGGGACTTCGACACGGAGCTTAAGAAGTGAAGGACCGGATCTACAAAGGTTGTAATCCCTCTCACTTAGTGTTAAAGTGTTTAACATGCTTTGTTTCGCTTAATCTCTAGTTTAAAGATCTTGTTAAGGGTTGTTCAGCACGGCTAAATTTTTAATCGGGCATAGTTGATGCCTTGTAGACCTTTGTTAGAGTGCCTAGCAACCCTACAGTGGTATCAGAGCCAAGCTAGAGCTTTAGGCGAAGTCTAGACGAAGTTTAAAGTCCGATCGAACCCGGAAACCCCGATTTATACCCTTTTCTGGAAATTTTTCAAAACTGTTGATTTTTCCATATTAAAAATACTAAAAAAAATCAGCAGGGAAATATAAGAATTACTGAAAAATACGACCACCTAATTCAATTAATGCGCCACGGAACCGCGGCCATAACATGTATATTGTGGCGGTTCTGCGGCCGTATGTGAAGATTAGGCACTCAATTTTATACAGTAACATCCGTAGGTGTCTCTGCATTTTTCTGGGAATTTTTAATTTTTACTCAAGTGTTGAGTTTTCTGGGTTGTATTGGGGACTCGTTGATTCGATCGGATAATTTAATTTCGTTTAATTTTTTTTTCCGGATAATTTTAGAAACTGTTAAAAAGTTCGAACGGATATCAATAACTCACTTTTTCCCCTGTCGGATATTTTTTCAAAAGTTGGATTTTTTCTCGAATGTGAAACTTCCGGAAAATCATGCAAGTAACGCGGTGGACCCTCTAGAAGGACACAAACCTTAACTCGATTATGTGACCGTCTGAACCGCCTCTGAACCTTAGGATTTAGGGTAGTACGGCGTACCACTTGTGAGGCGTTGGCTTGACCCTTCTACGGTTGGACCATTGGTACTGTGGCATGCGATGGATATTTTTTGAACTCCGCTCAAGTGTTGAGCTATTTGGGAAATTTTGGGTGTTTGTTTATTCGATCGGAAAGTTTAACACTGTCTATTTATCTGGAATGTGATACAATATTTGGAATCCACATGTAGTTATGAGATAACTTATTTGAATGTTATAAATCTAGCAGTTCAGTCTCAATTGATCGGTTGCCACAGAATTTTGATGTGATCAAAAGTCCATCGCAATCACGTAGCGTACGCGGATACTCGCCGGGTAAACTTAATAGACAGCCACACCTCATAGCCCCGACCAAGTGACTATAGGAGAACCCCGTCGCCAAAAGCATTCGCTCGGGTGCTCGCGGCAGCGGTGTTCCGTCTTAGTGCACTTCGTCGACGGCATCTGGGGGTGCGGCCGTCTACTAAAGTTTGCGACGAGCATTCGATCAGGATGTCGGGAATCTTGTTGAATTGCCCGACTTGATATTGAAAAGAGTTTTCGATAATGAGACTAAAATGCGGGGTTTATAATTGTTAGGCATGCGATGTCTAAGGAATTCATTTAGTTAGGCATGCGATGTCTAAGGAGGTTGCGGATTCCAACTGTTATAGTGTTACACTTTCTTTTCTGTGACCGTAAGTGTAGTATATAGTTGTATCGCCGGTTTTCGTTGCTATACATCGACAATAATCGGTGTATGCATACTTACTTACGTTGATGATATGAGATATTATATGTTGCTGTGATATGTTATATTGGACCGTCGCGTTCTGAATAGCCCGGGGTTTTATGTGAGATGAGAATTTTTTCTTTTTCATTGATGTAAAATTCATTTGTATGTAATATTCTTTTATTGGGGCACTTCCGGGCTGAGGATGATGTCACCATTGTATATTATTTACTTTTCCGCATTAGGTAGACCCAAGGCGGGGAGCACAAGTAACCGGGTTCTGGGGTCCAGAGGGAGACCATCTCGAGGAGTCGAGACCGGGTCTCCTAACCCTAGAATTGGCAGTGTTGCTTGCCGCTCTCGTAGGGGTCTAGGGATGTGGGTTTGGCTATTCATCGCAACCGTGGAATCCGTGTTTTATAAAGGCTCGTATTAAAAACACGGACGTCCTAGTATATCCAATATTTCATATATGTTCTTCTGCTGCAATGTTCTGTGATGAGATCATATTACTGCCTGAGAAGAATGTTTATATTATATATATGAGATATATATTATATATTGTTGATTTCGTTTCAAATGTGATGCTTGTGAAGCATAATAAAATGGGACTTCATTAATGAGATTAATGAAATAAAAAAAACCTAAAGATGTTGTAGAAACTTGTTTAAAAACTGGTAGCTCTAGTTCTTGCTTTGCATGGCGGTGTTCCTTGTAGAACATCCAGCACCTTATTCGATAAGAAAATAGCTGAGATCCCTTCACCGGGAGTGACCTCTTTAGTGAAACTAGCAGATGCTACAAACTCGGTCTGTTTTTTGATTGCTTCTATAGTTCTTGCTTTGCATAGTGATATTTGTGAAATATCCTGCATCTTATTCGATGAGGAAAGAGCCGACGATCCCTTCACCGGGAGTGACCTCTTTAGCAAAACTAGAAAAGCCTAAAAAACACTCCATTTAAAATAACTCAATTCTACAACGATATCAAGTTCATTACGCAAAAGGTTTTCTTAAAAACCTTTCGTAGCCCTCCATCATTTCAGATAAATACTAGTTAATATTCGTGCTACGTTTGTTGACTATGTTAAGGCGTAGTGTGCGGTAGCTGATTAATGCTTGTCTGTATAAGCATATGATGCGATTGGATTAGGGTAGTCGTGCGACTTTGTTGACTATGTTAAGGGTCGTGCGGGTGGGTTTAATTCAATCGGGAAATGACGGGTTGAACTTGACTAGCACTTATGATTTGTTGACTATGTTAAGGTTATATAGCTGCTAGGGGTAAAATATTATTGGGAATTTCAAGTGTTGAAATTTGCAATGAGATTGCATACCTTCTATGAGATAGTTGGATCCCGATACCCGCTGCGAGTAAGAGTTACTCCTGGGAGAGTTTTACACATTACAATTAGCCGATCAAGTAGGTGTCTAGAAAGGTGTCAACGGGGTTACGCCCCTGGGAAAACGAGGTTTACTTTAATTAGGTCCATGCGAAAGCACGGGGAACCTCCCTCAAAGTACCGGCACTGGCCTGGCTGAAAGATTGACGAACTTGTAGCGTGTAATTAATCCCAGCTAGTCTTATCTTTTAGGGTTTGAAGGAAGATTTGACTAAAACAGTGGGAGACATCCTGATTAGATAAATTGATAACCAATCTAATCTTGTAAAAGCACACGCTGAGTGTTTTTCTTTTCTCTCTCCTGATTACGACTATGTCACGCCTTAATCAAGATAATAATACGGATGTATTGACCGTACCCGCTTATTATACTGCGCTAAGGAACGTTTGTCCCGCTCCAACTTATAATTGTTATAAGACAGAGCAGGAAATAGGGGATTACCAGAATTCTCGTGCCGTCCAAACGAAAAAAGTGCATGTTGATGCATCTTCTTCGGGTGTGTTCATTACACAGAACTGTTTCTCAATATCCTCTACGTCCTGGGTATTTGATACCGGATCAGGATCCCACATATGTAATTTGTTACATGGGCTACAGATAGGTAGAGAACTGAGAACGGGTGATAAATTTCATGAGATAGAAACGGTGCAAGTGTTGCAGCCAAGTCTGTTGGTAGTTATCACCCTGTAATACCAGAATATATTGATTCTAAACGAATTTTATTAGATACCGAACCTGAAGTACAACATCATATCAGTCTTTTTATTAGTAAAGAAGGATATAATTTTGTATTGTTGGATAATGTTTTGAACATTTCCTATATCAAGAGTTGATCAGTTCAGGCACGTTATCTAAAAGTATAGACGTTCTAAATCAAACCACAGTTCTTAACGTACAGAATACACACAAGAGGAAGAGTTCAGAAATGAACGAATCCTTCTTGAGGCTTTGTAGACTAGGTCATATCAATGCGACCCGACTAGCTGAAGTTATATATAGATGCATATTTAAATTAGTTTGAATTTACATCTTGTGAAACTTACCGGTCATGTCACAGAGATAAGATGACCATAGCCCCGTTTATTGGAAACAGAGAAAGAGTTAGTGAACTCTTGGGATTGATACATGATGATGTATGTAGGTCCCCTGTCTACACATGCCAAGACCGGTTCTTTATACTTCATTACATTCACTGTTTATCTCTCAAGATTCGGACATATGTTCCTGTTGAAACACAAGTCTGAACCTTTTGAGAAATTCAATGAATATAAGTTAGAAGTAGAGAACCAAAAACGGGTATAAGTATTATGTCCTTTGATGTGATCAGGGAGGAGAATACTTGAGCACGGAGATTCTTGGACTATTTTAAAGGAGAATGAGATTCTCTCTCGGCATTACTCCTCCGTATACACCATAGCACGATGGTATATCGGGGTGGAGCAATCACACCCTATTTGATATGGTGCGCTCTATGATGAGTACTACTGAGTTTCCTATTTCCTTTTGGGAGTTATGCACTTGTGAAGCTGCATACCTATTGAATAGGGTTCCAATCAAATCAGTTGCCTACCACTTCATATGTGATATGGAATGGGAAGAGCCCATATATTAAGTAAGTTAAGATTTAGGGTTGTCCGGCTTATGTCTAAAAAGCAAAACCGGACAAGCTCGAGGCAAAGTCAGATCTGTGGAAGTTTGTTGGATATCCCAAGCATTCGCAAGGGAATATCTTCTACCTAACCGAGGAACAAAAGATGTTTTGTTTCTCAGCATGCCACCTTTGTGAAAGGGAATTTCTTGAGAAGAAATTAGTGGTCATGAGGTAGAACTGGAAGGAGTTCCAGCTATACAAACTACAACAGATGATTTGGTAGAACCGAAGGATTCAATAGTAACCAACGAACCTCTGCCTCTTCGCCGATCTAGTAGGGTTCCTCACCCACCTGAGAGATACTTCGGTTTCTCTATGACAGTGGGAGCGAGGATTGCATCATGAGATGATGACCCAACGTGTTTCGAGCTGGCCATCAAGAGTGGGACTCTGTTAGAATGGCTGGATGCTTAGCGATCTGAGATGGAATCCTTATACACCAACAAAGTATGGACTTTGGTTGCTTTATCTGAAGGGTTAAATCCCCATCAGGAGCTAGTATATCTTGAGAAGATTACTTGGTGTACATGGAAAAGTTGAGACTTTCAAAGCTATGCTTAAGTCCATCCAGATCCTACTTGCCACCGTTACATACCATGACTACGATATCTGGTGGTTGGGTGTCATGAATGCTTTTCTAAATGATGTTTTAGAAGAGAGCGTCTATAAGTACACAGCCAGAGGGCTTCGTAGACAGTGGGAGCAGCGGAAACGTGTGCAAGATGCTTTATAGGATAAAGCAGGCATCGCGGAGTTGGAACATCTGTTTTGATGTGGTAGTCAAAGAGTTTTGACTTCATCAAAATGGTAGATGAACCTTGTATATACAAAAAGATAGTAGGGAGTATGCAGGTGATCCTCGTAGAGTACGTGGATGACATACTCTTAAAAGGGAAGGAGTTTCCTATGCTACGCTCGGTCAATCTCTGCTTATCACAAGGATTCTCCATATAGGATCAAAATGATACCTCCTAAATCCTGGATTTTTTGATCTACGAGATAGATCTAATTGGATGTTAGGATACTCACTAGTTGTAGTCAGATGGTATCAATCGATCCTGGGGAGAATCACTGGAAAGGTTCCAGGGTGATAAGGACGACTGAATGTCAGTCGCAGGCATTGTCTTTACCCTCAGTGGAGGGACGGTGTGTTGGAAGAGTTCCAAGCTAGATACCGTGACTTACTAGATGATTAAAGGCAAGATACATCGTTACCAAGGATGCTACCAAAGAGGCAGTCTGGATATATATAAGTTCATGAGATGAACTTTGTTCCTACCATTGTGTGACAATGGAGTTGTGGCTTATGCCAAGGAACCCCCGTCCCATCAGAAATCCAGATATAATTCTTAGGCAGTATCACCTGATCATGGAGATGATTGATCTCCAGGAAAATCGAGGTTAGGAGAGTAGACACAGAGGACAACAGCGCGGATCCACTCACAAAGGCCTTTTTCCCAGTAGAGACTATTTATGGAATGGTTGAGTATGAGATACTTCAAGCACAACTAATTGTTGGGTATGCGATACCACAACAGATGGCCCTGGTGCAAGTGGGAGATTGTTAGTTATATGTATGCTCTAGAGGCCATTACTGTACATACGATGTATATTGTAATGGATACTTGGACATATATAGGGAGGACTTTCTTGCTCGACATGATAGTATGCTATCTGGTTGTACTTTATCTTAACATGTACTCTGATTGTCTCTATGTTACATGTTGATAAAACCCTTAGGATATGTACTCGACTACTGGGACTATGATGAGATCATACTAGTGGGGCCACGGTAGTCGACGAGTAAATCCTATAACTGTTCCTAGTCGAGGGTGTATCGAGACAGGGCATCGATACACCAGAGTAGACTAGCGTATACGCATCTTGACCCATATGATAGGCGATGGATGATCCCATATCCATCGGTGTTTGACATCAAGGATGGTGTACGGGTGCTCAGTAGAGACTGGGTACACTGGACGGACTCGCCGAGAACTCCCAGATGGTATTATACCTCACGTCAGATGGCAGTTCTCCGGTGACACTGGTACAAGGTAGTCTGTTGACCCAAGATCGTCATAGAGTCTTGTGTGATTCCCATTGTGCTTTGATTTCCATCATACCATATCCAAGAGGGCGTGCAAAAAGGTGGCTTTTGGGTACAGTCCTGAATCACATGGAGGCAATGAGCGATAGGAGGGGATTCGTCTCTCCCGGTATAGGGAGTTGATGTTGTGCTGTGTTCGATTGGCTATAACTGGAAATCCCCGGTCAGGGTTGCTGAGATTTACTGGTAAGTGTTATCAGTAGTTTCTCGAACTGTTATAAACCTCATATCGACACGACTTATCGAGCTACTGGGGTCTGACGTTTACCACCCCTAGGCGAGATATGCAACATATCAGACGACGAGACCGGACTGTATGGGAGTGTTACTGATTGGATTCGCAGGAGAATGTACAGGCTTGCTTGTTGATCTTCTGATCGCTCAATACCTGGGTGTCTGTTACGTTTAGCTGACCGCTTGCAGCTTGTGGGTGTTTGATATGATCATCACCTACTGCGGGCGTATTGACGATTCTTTAGAGTCCTACACAGAGGTTTCTTGACTCAGGCAAAATGGAGTAGGGGCACATATGTGATATATGCAGGACCGAGGATAATGCGATATGAGATACCGTATTCTATTCTCGCAATATTTGATATCAGCCGGGTCATCGGATCAAGTGTTGATTCGATGAATCAGTAAATGAGATATAGCCGGATTGTCAGATCAAGTGTTGATTCGATAATTTAATGTATAATAATATATTTGATATATTAAATTACATTAACTAATATAAGCTCACTAAAACATTCTTTTTCTCACTCGGGTAATACATTGATATATATGCGATATATGTTAATTGTATTATTTTATTTTGTTACAATAAATATTATATATGTGATATATAATATTGTAACATGATGTGGTTATTAATGCAACATGTTTAGTGGAGATTAAACATGGTTAGGGTTTGATTTGGGTTAAGCTTTTCTAGAAGTTTCTAGAAGCTTTCTTTTTTGTTTTGGAAAAGATATTTGTGTTGATATTTTAAGTGACTCATCTTTAACTCAACCCAAACTCTAGCCCTAGTTAAATCTCTACAAAGGTTAGTTTGACCATGGTTGCATTTCTAACCTTATCATAACTTTCATTATTCATCACAGAAGGTTGGATCACTATTCTTCTTCTTCTTCCTTGGAAAAAGCTTTCTAGATTTTTGCTAGGTGATGATTATGAGTGAGTAATTGAAAACAAATGAGAGCAAAAATCCTACTTCATTATCCTCATCTATCCTTGCCATTTAGATGAGGGTGTTCACTTCATTTAGTGAGTGAGAGCTTGTGTTAATGAAACTTCAAGGTAGATCATCTTTGTTATCGAAGACCGGAAGCAAGCTTGCATCTTTCTCTTCGTGGAGCCTCTCGAGAGTCCGAAACATGATGATCGCAGCGAAAGGACTTCAACATGGAGCTTAAGAAGTGAAGAACCGGATCTACAAAGGTTGTAATCCCTCTCACTTAGTATTAAAGTGTTTAACATGCTTTTTTTCGCCTAATCTCTAGTTTAAAGTTCTTGTTAAGGGTTGTTCGGCACGACTAAATTTTTAATCGAGCATGGTTGATGCCTCATAGACCCTTGTTAGAGTACCTAGCAACCCTACACTTCGGCCGATGACAGACATCTGAGCCAGAGTTGGTTATATGATCTGCGGTTTGGCATATTATTTACAAACACGTATCGAAGAGCTCTCTTCTTCATCTGAATTCTTGCAGATTTTCCTTTGGGCAACTTGTCGTATCGGAGGTACTCTATGAAGGGTTCTCTCCAATCGAGTTCATCTTGGATGATTAGAGCTTCTTCGGCAGAATTGTTCTCTTGTTCTACGCTTCCTTCTTCACGCAAAGAGACCGGAGGTAGAATTTGCCGGCTTCTGACTATTATCAGAATTTCATCCACATCGGGATCGGCCAGCTCCTTGGCTAAGCGAGCGAGTATGTTAGCTTTTCCATTCAACGCCCTAGGAACTCTCATCAGTTCAATATGGGTGAACTATTTCATAAGCTCCACCACTCGGCTTCTATACCGAGCTAACTCGGGTTTGTGTACCTTATAGTCGCTACTTACTTAACAAGCTGGGAATCACCGTAGACTCATAGATGAAAGATTTCCATTTCTATGGTGAGCTCCAGACCAGCTATCATAGCCTCATACCCAGCCTCGTTGTTTATGCAGGGCTCGGTGAGAGCAAAAGAACACTGTAGGGTTCCCATCGATGGCATGATGAACACCAATCCTATCCCTGCTTTTATCTATGGGACGCTTGATTTGCTGGAGGTCCTAATTGATGAGGCTACATCGAAGTAGAGCTTTTAACATGGCTTGTCATCCTTGAGATGCAGCACTTATTCGTCGAGTAACTCGCAATTGAACGGTGACCCTTCTGGTACGAGATGAGCAGCAAGGAAGTCGGCGAGGGCTTGCCCTTTTACTGCTTTCTGAGGAGTATAGATTATGTCAAATTCAAGCAGCGTGATATCCCATCTTGCCATTCTACCGGCTAGGCTTGCTTTAGTCATTAAGTGTTTGAGCGGGTCGACCTTGGAGATCAGCATAACTTGATGAGCGACAAGAAAGTGTCTTAGCTTTTTCACGGCAAATATCAGGGCCAGGCACTGCTTTTCGATCGGGGAATAGTTATGTTCTGCCCCGACTAACGTTCGACTGAGGTATTAGAGGGCATTCTCTTTTCCTTCCTCATTGTTCTGGGCAAGGAGCGCACCGAGTGACTCATCTAGCGCGGCAGTATAGAGAATCAACGGTTTATTTAGAATAGGAGCAGAAAGCATCGGAGGGTGCAACAGGTACTGTTTGATATTTTCGAACGCTTCTTGACATTCGACGTCCCAGACAAAAGAAGCTCCCTTCTTCATGAGCTTTAAGAAAGGCCGATATCTCCCCGATAGGTTCGAGATGAACCTTCGTATGTAAGCAAGTTTACCTTGAAAGGATCTTAACTGAGTCAGATTCTTTGGAGAAGGCATCTCTATGATGGCCTTTATCTTTGATGGGTCAATTTCGATCCCCCGATGTCGAACTATGAAGCCTAAGAATTTTCCGGACGACACGCCAAAAGCGCACTTTAGAGGATTCATCTTTAGATCGTATTCCCTCAGTCGGGTGAAAACGGTTCTGAGATCTCGGATGTGATTGGCCTTGGCTTCGGTCTTAACGACCAAATCATCAACATAACATTCGACGACTTTATGGATTAAGTCATCAAAGATTTTGGTCATCGCCTTTAATATGTGGCGCCTGCATTCTTCAGTTCGAACGGCATCATCTTGTAGCAGTATATTCCGATCGGGGTTCGGAATGCTGTGTGTTTTTCGTCCTCGGACGACATCTTGATCTGATTATATCCAGACGAGCCATCCATGAAAGTGAACAGCTCGTAATTTGAGAAATCGTCGACCATCATTTCCATGACCGGTAGCGGGAAGTCGTCTTTAGGGCATGCCTTATTGAGGTCCCTAAAATCAACACAAACTCGTATCTGTCCATTCTTCTTTTTCACTGGACGATGCATGCGATTCAGTCCACATATTTCTCTTCTCTGATGAAACCGGCATCGATGAGTTTCTTGGTTTCCTTGATGACCTTTTCTTCCAGTTCCTTTCTTATTCTTCGAGGAGCTTGTTTGACCGGCTTGGCATCAGAAGATATAACCAGCTTATGCACGGCCACTTCAGGGGAAAGGCCATGCATTTCTTTGTACGTCCACGCGAAGCAGTCAGCGAACTCATGCAGCAGAGCGATTACCTGCTCTTTCATCTCATCTGACAAGAGCGAGCTGATGTAGGTCGGACTTGGATTATCGGACGTTCATAAATTAGTCTCGGTTAGCTCGTCGAAGGTTACTTGTCCGCCATCTTCGAGCTCTCGAGGGGCTTCTTCTGGTTCGGCTAGCTCGTCGTCATTATTTGACTTCTCGTTGGCTTCACCAACATGGGTCATGTAGCATGCTTTGGTATTAGGTTGAATGAGACCTATGCCCCGTTCGTCCATCGATGAGTGCTCGGACCTGAGGCGGGTGCCACAACCCCTCATAAAACTTCGCTTCGAAGTCCGTTTGATATAACCGACATCCGAACTTTTTAAAATATTCCCGCATCTCGGGCGCATAATACCTAGGGTTTAGGACGACTCTTATGCCTCTTTCATAGGGAAGGCACGTGACAGACAAATCGTCTGGGTGCACGACAGGATTTGACCCATAAAACAGGACGCCCTTCTGCTCACTCTTTCTTTCGGGAACGTAGAAAGTTTTCAGCTGATCCACGGTGGAGACTGACAATGCATCGAGCTCTTTATGCATCGAGCTCTTTGCACATCTGCTTCGGAACCCTTGTGATGGTTAGGGACCCTTCTGCAACTTCGAAGGTCTTTCGTAGCTTTGCTTGTTGCATGGGGGCCCAATCTGTATAGCTGTTGCAAGGCATGTTCTCTTCCTCTGACTCTTCAGTGTCGCTGCCTAAACAAGGGCGAATTTTCCTGTCGAATGGGACTTCGATATCAGACTCGTCCGTATCGCTACCAAGATGATGGCGGATTTTATGGACGGATGGACTTCCAATGTCGGACTCATCGGTGTCACTGCCGAAATGCGGACGCACTTGGGGTTTTTGCTTTTGAAAGTGACAGCCGGCTTTGATTTTCTTTTGAGTTTCGGGGTCGTTCTGTCGTTGGTCAGCTGTGGCTCAGCACTTTGGAGGTTCACAAAGTACTTAGAATCTTCATATTGGACTTCATGCACACCGAACGGCTGGATATCTCCGTCAATGCGTCTTTCTTCTCCATTTTTGGTATACTTCATGCACTGATGGAGAGTTGACGGAATGATATCGTAATCGTGAGCCACGACCTTCCCAGGAGAATCTTATAGGATGAGTCGGCGTCGATCACGTATATCTTGGCTTCAGTTTATAGGTTCCCAAACCTGATTGGCAGAGTTATGGATCCCAGAACTTACTGGCAATTTTGATTGAAGCCTTGAATGACAATCCTTTCCCTTGACAGGTGTCGGATGTCCATTAACAAACACTTCAGAGTCCGCAAGTTCATGATGTTCACTAAGGACCCTGGATCAATCAATATGCGATTAATGCGGTTTCCGTCGCTGTACCCTGTTGATTGGTATGAAAGAGTGTGTTTTTGTAGTTAACCGCAATCAATAACGGTATCGCGTGTAGCTAGACCGAGATGAGTACGGGTCGTCCTCTGGGAAACGTGGAACCTTTTACTTTTACTTTAGATGTGTTGAGAAAGAGAGGAGGGATAAAGAATTTTATCGAATGGTTTCTAGATCTACGTTAAACAAGAATGTAAAATATAGATCTAGATTATTTTAAACATGTAGTAAATATAATAAGAAGGCTTGTAGGGTTCGTTAGGATTTAGTAATTATGGACGATTAATTAAAAGTTACCCTTTTTATCCATTAATAGATTTAGAACTAGAACGACGGTGATGCGTGTAGATTAGGGTTTCTGGAGGGAAAAGGAATCCCACTCTTAACCCTTACCTCGACACGGAACTCCGTTCATATCTAGCCTTTACCAAAACAATCATTAATCTAATCTCTAATCGCGGTCGGAACTAGCAAAGAATTGCTAGCGCGCCCGATTAGGATGTTAATGATTCTTTTGATAAAGTTCCTAAACTTTATAGGACTTAAAAAGGGTTTAGTTATTTTCATCGTCCATTAGCCTATCCTAATCCTACGAACCCTAACAAGCGGAGAATTACTCCCGCATGTTGGGAAAAGAAGATGGAAAGACATAGAGGGAAAACATAATGTAAAATGCAAAAGAATTAAATAAAACAACTACCTTTATTAATCAACTTGAACAATCTACACTTTGATTCCTTAGAAAATGATTACAAAGACTAGTTTGCTTCTCGATCTCTTCCAAGGAGGTAGACGAACAGTTGATGATCAGCCTGGATACGTGAGTCATCTTGGACTTCGTGATCTCTTCGGCTTGATAGCTTTTCCAAGAGGCCCTCGGTGCCCTTTTATAGTGCAAAGCCAGAATCTTTTAGTTGGAAACTTGGTAAAATTCAGCAGAGATTTACTCTACAAAATTTTAGCACACAATCTCTCTAGATTGCCGCGGATCCGCGGCCAACAGGGGGGTTTGGCCGCGGTTCCGTGGCCAATGGTGAGGATCTCTTCACCAATTTTCTTGGGCTCTCTGATTTTGACATTTGGCAATCCTAGGCATCTTTAGAATTCAGAAATCTTCTCTCGGTTGCTTCCAGACTTGGTCTCCAAGTTTTGCTTCTTAATTTGGCAAGTTTTCTTCAACAACTTAATTTGTTTGATAAATTCTTCATAACAACTTGGAAATATTCTGCATAACAACTCAAATAAGATTTTAGTAGACTTTGTTCTACTAGGATTAGGTCAATAATATTTGCATACATTTTCCTACCAAATGATAATTAAAATATATTAACACATGGAAAATAATGTTTTTACACATAGACCCTCATATGTATAATATATTATAATAAAGTCTTTTTTTAATATGAAAATGGTAGGAAAAATGTAATACAAATGTGCAGTTTTATCAACTGAACAAATACCCTCAAACTTATCTTTGATCGTCCCGAGCAAACTAGTTTATTCAAGAGGAGAAAAGGAAAGGAGAAAACTAAGCACACTTTCGTAGGCAGACACGATTGCATTGAGCACGTGCAACAAGCCGTTAAACCTCTAGGTGTCCCTAGTAGGAGGAGTATTGTCTTCTGAGGGTTTTCAGCGGATTACACCTACAAAATCCAATAACAAAAGAAAGATGGTGAAATTTACATATAAAGATAAGAACCATAAAAGAAAGGCCTTGAAAAGAAGAGTTTCCAACTATACTAGCTTTTCAGTTGTCATGAGCCCTATCTTAATAGTCATGAAAAAATGTTAGAAATCAAATCATCCCTCAATAAAACATCGTCTTTATTCTTCATTCCTACCTTTCATCTAAACATTGATCATATAACCCCACGTGTGTGAAATGGACATCCCTACACTCGGAGAATTCAATTCAAGCTATCATACTCTTGTCCATCTACCTTAGTACTTTTTATTTTGATGAATATTAAGATTTGCTCACACATTTTCATGCGGCCGTTAATACTTCTTGAGGTACTAACCAACCGATTACTTATGTGCTTGCTGATTAGGTGATAATATTTTCCTCGTCTTGCACCACCTAAGGCTTAGCAGTGACTCCCAGACCAGTTGGCCTTAGGGCACTAGGTGAAGAGGCACCCTCGCTATATTTTTTTTTATTGCTGCCTTGGCGATACAAAACCAGTGTTCATTTTTTTCTTTCACCACTTTTATATTTTCTTCATTTTTTATTTCATTTCCTTCATACTTTGGCTTTTAGACAAGAGCATTTCAAGGTATCCTCTACTATCCCGAGTTTCAAGACGTGTGTAAGTGCAAATAGTAGGGTATCAACATTCAAATGTTTGGCTTCCAGAATAGAAACTATTTTTCAGACTTATTTTTATCCTCAGATTAGTGACTTCCTTCATCTTACTAACCCTTGGGACAACAGCTCATAACTACTTATTACTAGTTCGTCTAAGAAAACTTCTAATTTTCTTGGTTTTCTTAAACTATTCCTATCTTTTGGATGTAATTTTTCACTTTCTATTCTTTTGTTATATAAAAAAAAATTTTAATGCCCTGTGTCAAAGATAATTCAGTGAATACAAACCTCCCCCCAAACCTGTTTTCAGCAGTGTCCTCACTGATGTAGCCTTTTGAGAACAAGGACCTGCATACTAAGGGAGAGATACAAGGGGTAAAATAATAGTTAAATGAAAAATTCCCCCAAACTTATTCTTTGACACACACAGATATTCAATCAAATCCATTTTTTTACTCACCTCCATTTCTTAAAATGAGAAAATGGTACAAAAACATGGAGGTGAGGCGAAGGAATTTAGTTTTGATAAAGCGGCTCCTGTAAAAACAAGAGCTCCTCCACGGGGTCAGCAGAAAAATACGGTTTTAATCTATGCCCATTCACTTTAAAAATCGAACCGTTTTTCAAATTTTCGACCTCAACTGCCCCGTGCGGGTGTATATACCGCACCACAAAAGGTCATTTCCAACGAGATTTAAGCTTATCCGGATGAAGATGGAGACGGGAATCGTAAAGAAGGACTTGTTGCCCCGATGTGAAGGTTTTTCTAAAAAGATTTTTATCGTGGAACACTTTAGTCCTATTCTTTACTATCACCGCATTATCGTAAGCTTCATTGCGGAGTTCGCTTAGCTCATTCAATTGCAGCTTCCGATAATTGCCTGCATGATCAAGATCAAAATTAAGCTCTTTAATAGCCCACATTGCCTTATGTTCAATCTCGACAGGGAGGTGGCATGCCTTCCCAAACACAAGACGGTATGGAGATATACCAAGATCGGTCTTATAAGCGGTGCGGAATGCCCAAAGAGCATCCGTCAATTTGGTTGACCAATCCTTACGGTTTTTCGAAACCGTCTTCTCCAAAATCTGTTTGATCTGCCTATTTGAGATCTCAGCCTGCCCGCTTGTTTGGGGGTGATAGGGCGTAGAAAGCTTGTGAGTGATTGAATATTTCCGCATCAAGGCCTTGAAAGACCTATTGCAGAAATGTGTCCCGTTGTC
The DNA here is from genome assembly GCA_030015575.1 of Agapanthus africanus. Lineage (NCBI taxonomy): Eukaryota > Viridiplantae > Streptophyta > Magnoliopsida > Asparagales > Amaryllidaceae > Agapanthus > Agapanthus africanus. The sequence goes on from JASDDO010000029.1 coordinate 297,854,530, forward strand.
GCCAATGATAGCGCGAGGGTGTCCGAATCGCGAAAAGATATTTTCTTTAAGGAACTTAATGACAACTTTGTTGTCATTAGTGCGACACGGTACAGCTTCCACCCACTTCGAGACATAATCAACCGCTAACAAGATATATAGATTCCCAAAGGAGTTGGGAAAAGGTCCCATAAAATCAATACCCCAAACATCAAATATTTCCATAACCAATATAGGTTGGAGCGGCATCTCATTCCTTCGTGAAATCCGACCCAAATGCTGACATCGCGGACAAGTTTTGCAATGTTCAAATGTATCTTTAAATAATGTTGGCCAATAAAAGCCACATTGCAAAACTTTCTCCGCCGTTTTTCGAGGTCCAAAGTGACCGCCGCAGGCCTGATTATGACAAAATGATAACACGCTCTTGAATTCATCGTTAGGACACACCTGCGAATGATTTGATCGGAACAATACTTGAATAGATATGGTTCATCCCAGTAAAAATATTTTACTTGGGATAAAAATCGAAGTTTGTCTTGTTTCGACCAATCGCTAGGTATAAGTCCCGTCGCAAGATAGTTCACGATATCCACGAACCAAGGTTCGTAGGATACATTCAAGAGCTGTTCGTCGGGAAATGAGTCATTTATCGGCACGGTCACAGTTGGCGAAGAAGTGATGCGTGAAAGATGGTCGGCTACAACGTTTTCACATCCACTCTTGTCTTTGATGACAAGATCAAATTCTTGTAACAATAGGATCCAACGTATTAGCCTGGCCTTCGCATCCTTCTTCGATAAAAGATGTCGTAGGGTGGAGTGATCTGTGTAAACCACAATAGGCGAGCCAATCAAGTAGGGCCTGAATTTCTCTAATGCAAATACAACTGCCAAGAGTTCTTTCTCGGTAGTTGTGTAATTTATTTGTGCATCATTCAAGGTCCTACTTGCATAGTAAATTACATGTGGCATCTTATCAATGTGCTGTCCTAAGACCGCACCAATAGCAAAATCTGATGCATCACACATAAGCTCGAACGGGTGGTTCCAATCCGGAGATGATAAAACGGGGGCTGTAGTGAGTGATTCTTTAAGTTATTCAAAAACAGCCTCACAATCCGAATCGAAGTGAAAAGTAGTGTCCTTGGCCAATAGAAGGGTTAAGGGTCTAGCAATTTTGCTAAAGTCCTTAATAAATCTCCTATAAAATCCTGCATGACCAAGGAAGGATCGTATATCTTTAACGCAATTGGGACGAGGGAGGTTTTGAATGACATCTATTTTAGCTCTGTCAACCTCAATACCTTTATGTGAAATTATATGTCCAAGTACAATACCTTTTTGGACTATAAAATGACATTTTTCCCAATTCAAAGTCAAGTTCTTATCCTTACAGCGGGTAAGAACAGCGTTAAGATTACGAAGGCAGTCCTCAAAGGAGTCCCCAATAATGGAGAAATCGTCCATAAAAATTTCTAGAAAATTTTCCACCATATCTGAAAATATCCCTATCATGCACCGCTGAAATGTAGCGGGAGCATTGCATAACCCAAAGGGCATGCGTCTATAAGCAAAAGTTCCGAAAGGACAAGTAAAAGTGGTTTTATCTTGATCCTTTTCGGCGATGGGGACTTGGTTATAGCCAGAGTATCCGTCCAAGAAACAATAGTATTCGTGTCCCGCTAATCGTTCTAACATCTGGTCAATGAAAGGTAGAGGGAAGTGATCTTTCCTCGTCGCGGCATTGAGTTTCCTGTAATCGATACATACGCGCCACCCAGTTTGGTTGCGTGTTTGGATTAACTCATTAGCCTCATTAGTGATGACCGTGATGCCAGACTTTTTAGGGACCATATGAATTGGACTTACCCATTGGCTATCAGATATGGGGTAAATTATTCCACTATCAAGGCACTTGACGATTTCTTTCTTTACCGCCTCCTTCATAACGGGATTTAACCGTCTTTGTGGGTCTTGGGTTGGTTTGGCTTCATCCATCAGATGTATGTGATGTTCAACAATTAAGCGACTAATCCCTTTGATGTCAGCCATTGTCTAACCAAATGCTTCCCGATTCGATCTCAACACTTCCAAAAGTGCATTCTCTTGCTCTATGGCTAGAGAAGCGGATATATGTAGGGTTCCTAGGCATACTATAGAGGTCTCACAAGGAATCAACCATGCCAATTTAAAATTTTATGGGTGCCGAGAAACCCTAATACGGATCGTAGACTAGATGTTTAAGCGAAATACGAAACCAGTTAACACTTTAACTAAAGGAGAGAGACTACAACCTTTGTAGATCCGGTTCTCCACTTCCTTAGCTCCACGTAGTGGTCCCCTCGCTGTCCATCTCGAATCTCGGACTCTCGCGTCGGCTTCATCGGAGAAATGAGCGGAATAGATCGTCGGCTTCGTGCCGAAGATGATCTACGTCGAGATTGCACAAGTTCAAGCTCCAACTTCACCAAGTTGTGAAACTTGTGAAGAAAACACCCAAAACAACTTGGCAAGAGGTAGAGGGTGAAGAAATAGGAGGTGGGTTCACTTTAGAATTGGATTTCTCTCACTTTAGCTCAAGTTGCCATTGATGGCATCAAGCTTTCTTTCTTGAAGATGAAGATGAAGAAGAAGAAAGAATATGATAAGTGTTTTGTTAAAATGAATAATAATTCAATACTTATCATAAGCTAACTATAGTTAAGTGTAGAGAATAGACCATGGTTACTTGGATGAGTTAGGGTTAAGCATGAAGACAAGAATGGTTACAAAAGTCAAAGCTTCATGAAGCTTCAACTTAAAACAAAGAAAGCCACCATTCTCATCATAATCCTTTTCAAATAAATAAATAAATAAATAAATGAATATGCAAAACCCTAATCAACACTTAACCATGGTTTTAATTCTTTACACTTAACAAAATGATCAAGTATCATCAAACATGATACAAATATGTGCACAAAAGTATATCACATATACTTCTTGCACATCAAGTGAGAAAATCCATATAAAGTGAACCAATACTAGTTAATGCAATGCAATATATCAAATATATAATTATACATTAAATCATTAAATCAACATTTGATTCAATGATCCGGTCATGTCGCACATAACCGACTAGAATCCAATGTATCGATTTATCGAATCAATGATTCGATAACTAGGTCATATCGAATATAACCAATCGAAACATATATCGCGAGAATGAAATGCGGTATCACATACACGCATTATTCTCGGTCCTGCACATATCTCATATGCGCTCCTATTTCGTTTCGCTTGAGCCAGGAAACCTCTGTGTAGGACTCTAAAGACTCGTCAATACGCCGGTAGCAGATGATGATCATATCAAGCACCCACAAGCCGCAAGCGGTCTGCTAAACGTAACGGCCATCCGGGTATTGAGCGATCAGAAGATCGACGAGCTAGCCCGCTCACACTCCTGTGAATCCAACCAGTAACACTTACCGTACAGTCCGGTCTGTTCGTCTGATATGTCGCATATCAAGTCTAGGGGTGGTAAACGTCAGACCCCAATAAACGATAAGTCGTGCCGATGTGAGGCTCATAACGGGTCGAGAAGCTACTGGTAACACTTACCAGCAAATCTCTGATCATCCCTGGCCAGGGACTTCCCTGTTACGGCCAATCGAGCACTGCGCAACATCAACCCCCAATACCGGGAGAGACGAAACCCCTCCTATCGCTCATTGCCTCCATGTGACTCGGGACTGTACCCAAAGACCACCGTTTTGCACGCCCTCATGGACGTGGTAAGGTGGAGATCAAAGCACAGTAGGAATCACACAAGACTCTATGACGATCTCGGGTCTACAGACTAACCTGTATAAGTGTCACCTGAGAACTGCCATCTGACGTGAGGTATAATACCATCTGGGAGTTCTCGGCGAGTCCGTCCAGTGTACCCAGTCTCCACTGAGCACCCGTATACCATCTCTGATGTCAAACACCAATGGATATGGGATCATCCATTGCCCATCTCATGGGTCGAGAAGCATATACGCTAGTCTACACTGGTATATCGATGCCCTGTCTCGATACACCCACGACTAGGGACCTTGAAGGATGTACTTATGGACTACCATGTCCCCACTAGTATGATCTGCATCATAGTCCAGGTAGTCAAGTACACATCCTAAGGGCTTTATCAACATGTAACTATAAGACAGTTTAAAGAGACAAGTGTACATGTTAAGATAAAGAGCAACCAGATAGCATACTATCATATCGAGCAAGAAAGTCATCTCTATATATGTCCAAGCATCCAATATAATATACATCATCTGTACAATACTGGCCTCTAGGGCATACATACAACTAACAATCTCCCACTTGCACTAAGGCCAGCTGCTGTAGTATCCCATACCGAGCATCCCGAAGAGTCTCTCAAACTGTATCTGGGGAATGGCCTTCGTGAGTGGATCCGCCGTGTTGTTCTTCGTGTCAACCCTCCTGACCTCGATCTCCCGGCGATCAACTATCTCCCGGATCAGGTGATACCGCCTCAGAATATGCCTGGATCGCTGATGGGACCTGGGTTCCTTGGCCAAAGCCACCGCTCCATTGTTATCACAATACAAAGGTATTGGATGCTCAATGGATGGAACCACTCCAAGTTCAGTAATGAACTTCTTGATCCAGACAGCCTCTTTGGCAGCATCGTTGGCAGCGATGTATTCAGCCTCCATCGTCGAGTCTGCCACGGTTTTCTGCTTGGAACTCTTCCAGCTAACCGCCCCTCCGTAAAGGGTAAAGACAAAACCCGACTGCGACTTAGAGTCGTCCTTATCACTCTGGAAGCTCGAATCGGTAAAGGACTCCACTTGGAGTTCTCCGTTACCATACACCAAGAGCATCTCTTTAGTCCTTCGTAAGTACTTGAGAATGCTCTTCACAGCTGTCCAGTGACTCTCTCCAGGATCAGCTTGATACCTGCTCACTACACTTAGTGAGTATGCTACCTCGGGTCTGGTACATAGCATCGCATACATGATAGAGCCTACAGCCGAAGCATAGGGTATCCCTTGCATGCGAGCTCTCTCCAAATCAGTCTTGGGAGACATCTCTTTGGAGAGAGTGACTCCAGAGATCGTGGGCAAGTTCCCACGCTTGGATTCTTCCATACTAAACCTTTTTAGTATGGTGTCAATGTACCTGTATTGGGACAATCCCAATATCCGTTTGGATCTATCTCTATAGATCCTGATTCCCAATATGCAGGAGGCATCACCAAGATCTTTCATTGAGAATCTTTGTGATAAGAAGAGCTTGACCGATTGCAGCATAGGAATATCATTTCCTATCAAGAGTATGTCGTCCACGTACAATACGAGGAATACAACCTTACTCTCTGCCACCTTCTTGTAGATGCAAGGTTCATCTGGATTTTTGACGAAATCAAACTCTTTGATAACGACGTCAAAGCAGATGTTCCAACTCCGCGATGCTTGCTTTAATCCATAAATGGATTTAAGCAGCTTGCACACCTTCCCGCTGCTCCCACTATCTACGAAGCCCTCTGGCTGAGTCATGTACACGCACTCTTCTAAATCACCATTTAGAAAGGCGGTCTTAACATCCATTTGCCAGATTTCGTAATCATGATATGCAGCGATGGCAAGCATGATCCGGATGGATTTAAGCATAGCCACTGGAGAAAAGGTCTCGTCATAGTCCACACCTGGTCTTTGACGAAAACCCTTTGCTACAAGTCTAGCTTTGAAAGTCTCCACTTTCCCATCTACACCAAGTTTTTTCTTGAAGATCCATTTGCTCCCAATGGGTTTTACCCCTTCAGGAGCAACTTCCAAAGTCCATACTTTGTTGGTGTACATGGATTCCATCTCGGACCGCATAGCATCCAGCCATTTCACCGAGTCCCCACTCGTGATGGCCTGCTCGAAGCTAGTTGGGTCATCATCATCCATGATGCAATCCTCGCTCCCACCGTCCATGAGAAAACCGTAGTATCTCTCAGGTTGGTGAGAAACCCTACTAGATCGGCGGAGAGGCTGGGGTTCGTCGGGTACTACTGAATCCTCTGGTTCCACTAAATCTTCAGTTTGAGTTTGTGTAGCCGGAATTTCTTCCAGTTCTACCATATCCCCACTAATTTCTTTTGCAAGAAATTCCTTTTCTAAAAAGGTGGCATGTCGAGAAACAAACACTTTTTGTTCCTCTGTATGGTAGAAAAGATATCCATGTGAATGTTTGGGATATCCCACAAACTTACATAGAACTGACCGTGCCTCGAGTTTGTCCGGATTTTGCCTTTTGACATAGGCCGGGCAACCCCATATCTTAACTCGTTTAAGACATGGTCTCTTCCCACTCCATATCTCATATGGTGTGGTAGGTACAGATTTAGATGGAACTTGATTCAATAGGTATGCTGCTGTCTCCAGCGCATAACCCCAGAAGGAAATAGGTAACTCAGCTGTACTCATCATAGAGCGCACCATATCTAATAGGGCGCGATTTCTCCGCTCCGATACACCGTTGTGCTGTGGTGTATGAGGAGGAGTAAGCTGAGAGAGAATCCCATTCTCTTTTAGGAAGTCTAGGAATTCATTGCTTAAGTATTCTCCTCCTCGATCAGATCGTAGGATTTTAATACTTTTTCCGGTTTGGTTCTCAACTTCTTGTTTATATTCCCTAAATTTCTCAAAAGCTTCTGATTTGTGTTTCATCAGGAACACATACCCGAACCTAGAGAGATTGTCAGTGAATGTAATGAAGTATGAAGAACCATCCCTGGCATGTGTAGACATGGGACCGCATACATCACTATGTATCAGTCCCAAGAGTTCGGTAACTCTTTCTCCGTATCCCGTAAACGGAGTTTTGGTCATCTTGCCTTTGAGACATGACTGAAAAGTATCATAGGATGAAAATTCAAACGGATTTAAATATCCATCTTTATGCAACTTAGCTAGTCGTGTCGCATTGATGTGACCCAGTCTACAATGCCACAAGAAGGATTCGTTCAGTTCAGAACTCTTCCTCTTGTGTGTGTTTGTTATGTTCAGAACTGTTGATTGATTTAGAACATAAATGCCATTGCACAACGTGCCTGATCCAACCAACTTTTGGTTATGGAAAATGTTCATAACATTATCCTGTAATACAAAATTATATCTCTCTTTACTTAATAAAGAAACCGATATAATGTTGCATATCAGGTTCGGCATGTAATAGCATTCGTTCAGAACCAATGTATTACCAGTTGGTAATACAAGGTGTTATTCCCCGACAGTCTTAGCTGCAACAATTGCACCATTTCCAACTCTAATGTCTTTATCACCTTCTCCAAGTTCTCTACCTTTTCTAAGCCCATGTAACCGATTACATATATGGGATCCTGAGCCGGTATCTAATACCCAGGATGTAGGACAAATGGAGAAACAGTTCTCTGTAACGAACACACCCGAAGAAAATGCATCATCATGTACTTTCTTCAATCGGGTGGCATGGGAATCCTGGTATTCCCCTATATCCTGTTCAGTCCTATAACTCTTATAGGAAAGAACGGAACCAATGTTCCCCAGCACAGTATAACATGCGGGTTCGGTCAATACATCCATATTATTATCTTTATTAGGGCATGAAATGGTCGCTACCTGGAGAGAGAGAGAAGAAAACACTTTAGCGTAAGCTCGTGCAAGATCAGATTGGTTATTATCTTATCTAATCAGGATGGCTCCCACTGCTTTTTATCAAATCTTCCTTCAAACCCTAAAAGGAAAGACTAGCCGGGATTAATTACACACTACAAGTTCGCCAATCTTTCAGCCAGGCCAGTGTCGGTACTTTGAGGGAGGTCCCCCGTGCTTTCGCACGAACCTAATTAATGTAAACCTCATTTTCCCAGAGGCGTAACCTTGTTAACACCTTTCTAGACACCTACTTGATCGGCTAATTGTAATATGTAAAACTCTCCCAGGAGTAACTCTTACTCGCAGTGGGTATCGGGATCCAACTATCTCATAGAAGGTATGCAATCTCATTGCAAATTTCAACACTTGAAATTCCCGATAATATTTTTCCCCTAGCGTCCTATGACCTTGACAAAGGCCAACAAATCATAGCATGCTAGTCAAGTTCAACCCGTCATTTCTTGATTGAATCAAACCCACCCGCACGGCCCTTGACAAAGGCCAACAAGGTCGCACGACTACCCTGAAACAATCTGCATCATATGCATAAGCAGATAATCACTATTCAGCTACCGCACACTACGCCTTGACAAAGGCCAACAAACGCAGCACGAATACTAAACAGTTCTTATCTGAAATGACGGAGGGTTACGACAGGTTTTTCTGAAAACCTATTGCGTAATGAACTTGATATCGTTGTAGAATCAAATGAAGTTTTAAAATGGAGTGATTTTGAGGCTTTTCTAGTTTTGCTAAAGGGGTCACTCCCGGTGAAGGGATCGTCGGTCCTTTCCTCGTCGAATGAGGTGCGGGATATATCATATATATCACTGTGCAAAGCCGAAACTATAGAAGCAATCAAAAGTCAAACCGAGTGTGTAGCATCTGCCAGTTATTGCTAAAGGAGTCACTCCCGGTGAAGGGATCTCGGTCCTTTCCTCATCGAATAAGGTGCAGGGTATATCATATATACCGTTATGCAAAGCAAGAACTGTAGCTACCTGTTTTGTTTAAAATTTGATTCTACAACATCTTAGGTTTCTTTTCTTTCATTAATCACATTAATGAAGTCCCATCATTTAAATACCTAAACATCACAGATAAATACGACGTACACTTATGCCATCTGCATTCGCCTCGATGTCCCCTCGTGCACCGTTAGGTTAGGTAACTAACGACAGAGCAGGGCAGGGCTAGTGCGGGTGCAAAACATAAGTAACGTCTATATAATATATCATATATATTATATATAGTATCTATCACAGAACATCACATGATCACATCACAGATATCGCAGCAGAAGAAACATATGAAACATTGGATATACTAGGACGTCCGTGTTTTCAATACGAGCCAGTATAAAACACGGATTCCACGGTCGTGATGAATAGCCAATCCCACACCCCTAGACCCCTACGAGAGCGGCAAGCAACCCTGCCAATTCTAGGGTTAGGAGACCCGGACTCGACTCCTCGAGTTGGTCTCCCACTGGACCCCAGAACCCGGTTACTTGTGCTCCCCTCCTTGGGTCTATCCTAATGCGGAAAAGTAAATAATATACAAAAGGTGACGACTTCCGCAACCTGGAAGTGCCCCAATAAAAGAATATTACATACAAGTTTTTACATGAATGAAAATGAAAAACACTCATCTCACATGAAAACCCCCGGCTATTCAAACACGACGATCCAATATAACATATCCAGCAACACATAACATCACATGTCATCAACGTAAGTAAGTATGCATACCCCAATTGTCGTTGACGTATAGCAACGAAACCGGCGATATGAACATACTACACTTACGGTCACAGAAAAGAAAGTGTAAAACTACAACAGTTGGAATCCGCAAGCTCTTTAGACATCACATGCCTAATCAAATGAAATACTTAGACATCACATGCCTAACAGTTATAAACCCCGCATTTTAGTCTCATTATCGAAAACTCTTTTCAATATCATGTGAAACTAAACCGCTAGATTTATAACCTTCATTCAGTTATCTCATAACTGTTTGTGAATTCCAATTATTGTATCACATTCCAGATAAACAGAAAATGTTAAACTTTCCGATCGAACAGTCGAATACCCAAGTTTTCCCGATACAGCTCAACACATGAAACAAGTCTAAAAACATTCAGTTCGTGCCTCAGTAGCAACGCTCCAGCCGTAGAAGGGTCAAGCCAACGCCTCACATGTGGCACGCCGTACTGCCCCAAACCCGAAGGTTCAAAGGGCAGTTCAAGACGGTCACATAATCGAGTTAAGGTTTGTTGTCTTCTAGAGGGTCCATCGCGTTACTTGCACTACTTAGAACGTCTTTAAACTACGGAAAAATCCAACACTTGGAAATTTCCCGACAGGGGAAAAGTTGGGTATTTATATCCGGTCGAACTTTTTAACATATTCTAAAGTCATCCGGAAAACACATAGACGAAATTTGATAATCCGATCGAACTATTGAAGCTCTAAAACACCCCAGAAAATTAAACTCTGGAATAAATATTAAAAATACCCATAAAACTCAGCTTCTGAAATAATTAATTACTGCGCAAAGTAGGAGTGCTAACGTCATCATCCTGCCGCGGAACCGCCGCCTAAGGAGGCTTATGCCGCGGTTCCGCCGCAGGTTGCACTGTTCATGACTCAAATTTTGTGTCGTAATTCTTAGAATTTCTTGCTAAGTTTTCTGCATATTTTTAATTTGGAAAAAACCCAGTTTTTAAAAAATGTACAGAGAGCATTTTGGATTTAGGGTTTCGGGTTCGTTCGGACTTCAAACTCCGTCTGGACTTCGCCTAAGGCTTTAGCTAGGCTCTGATACCACTGTAGGGTTCCTAGGCACACTATAGAGGTCTCACAAGGCATCAACCATGCCAATTTAAAATTTTATGGGTGCCGAGAAACCCTAATACGGATCGTAGACTAGATGTTTAGGCGAAATACGAAACTAGTTAACACTTTAACTAAAGGAGAGAGACTACAACCTTTGTAGATCCGGTTCTCCACTTCCTTAGCTCCAAGTAGTGGTCCCCTCGCTGTCCATCTCGAATCTCGGACTCTCGCGTCGGCTTCATCGGAGAAATGAGCGGAATAGATCGTCGGCTTCGTGCCGAAGATGATCTACGTCGAGGTTGCACAAGTTCAAGCTCCAACTTCACCAAGTTATGAAACTTGTGAAGAAAACACCCAAAACAACTTGGCAAGAGGTAGAGGGTGAAGAAATAGGAGGTGGGTTCACTTTAGAATTGGATTTCTCTCACTTTAGCTCAAGTTGCCATTGATGGCATCAAGCTTTCTTTCTTGAAGATGAAGATGAAGAAGAAGAAAGAATATGATAAGTGTTTTGTTAAAATGAATAATAATTCAATACTTATCATAAGCTAACTATAGTTAAGTGTAGAGAATAGACCATGGTTACTTGGATGAGTTAGGGTTAAGCATGAAGACAAGAATGGTTACAAAAGTCAAAGCTTCATGAAGCTTCAACTTAAAACAAAGAAAGCCACCATTCTCATCATAATCCTTTTCAAATAAATAAATAAATAAATAAATAAATGAATATGCAAAACCCTAATCAACACTTAACCATGGTTTTAATTCTTTACACTTAACAAAATGATCAAGTATCATCAAACATGATACAAATATGTGCACAAAAGTATATCACATATACTTCTTGCACATCAAGTGAGAAAATCCATATAAAGTGAACCAATACTAGTTAATGCAATGCAATATATCAAATATATAATTATACATTAAATCATTAAATCAACATTTGATTCAATGATCCGGTCATGTCGCACATAACCGACTAGAATCCAATGTATCGATTTATCGAATCAATGATTCGATAACTAGGTCATATCGAATATAACCAATTGAAACATATATCGCGAGAATGAAATGCGGTATCACATACATGCATTATTCTCGGTCCTGCACATATCTCATATGCGCTCCTATTTCGTTTCGCTTGAGCCAGGAAACCTCTGTGTAGGACTCTAAAGACTCGTCAATACGCCGGTAGCAGATGATGATCATATCAAGCACCCACAAGCCGCAAGCGGTCTGCTAAACGTAACGGCCATCCGGGTATTGAGCGATCAGAAGATCGACGAGCTAGCCCGCTCACACTCCTGTGAATCCAACCAGTAACACTTACCGTACAGTCCGGTCTGTTCGTCTGATATGTCGCATATCAAGTCTAGGGGTGGTAAACGTCAGACCCCAATAACCGATAAGTCGTGCCGATGTGAGGCTCATAACGGGTCGAGAAGCTACTGGTAACACTTACCAGCAAATCTCTGATCAGCCCTGGCCAGGGACTTCCCTGTTACGGCCAATCGAGCACTGCGCAACATCAACCCCCAATACCGGGAGAGACGAAACCCCTCCTATCGCTCATTGCCTCCATGTGACTCGGGATTGTACCCAAAGACCACCGTTTTGCATGCCCTCATGGACGTGGTAAGGTGGAGATCAAAACACAGTGGGAATCACACAAGACTCTATGACGATCTCGGGTCTACAGACTAACCTGTACAAGTGTCACCTGAGAACTGCCATCTGACGTGAGGTATAATACCATCTGGGAGTTCTCGGCGAGTCCGTCCAGTGTACCCAGTCTCCACCGAGCACCCGTATACCATCTCTGATGTCAAACACCAATGGATATGGGATCATCCATTGCCCATCTCATGGGTCGAGAAGCGTATACGCTAGTCTACACTGGTATATTGATGCCCCGTCTCGATACACCCACGACTAGGGACCTTGAAGGATATACTTATGGACTACCATGTCCCCACTAGTATGATCTGCATCATAGTCCAGGTAGTCAAGTACACATCCTAAGGGCTTTATCAACATGTAACTATAAGACAGTTTAAAGAGACAAGTGTATATGTTAAGATAAAGAGCAACCAGATAGCATACTATCATATCGAGCAAGAAAGTCATCTCTATATATGTCCAAGCATCCAATATAATATACATCATCTGTACAATACTGGCCTCTAGGGCATACATACAACTAACAATATAATCACTGGCAAAGTCTAATTCTCTCCTAAATATGCATATTTAAGATGAGAAGGCAGCGGTTTGAGATCAAGAATTAGCGGAGAGACAATAGAAGGAGGGGTAACGGAATGATATTCGGACTCCTTAAGAGGTTCAAAACTTGCATAAGATATTGACTCGGAAAGTGCTGCTGACTTTTGCAATGAGTCAACGGGTTCAATCTCAAGGTCGGACTTATTGAACATATCCTCACTGTAAAGTGGTGCAAGATCAAACGATGTCTCATTAGTGTTGTCGAGAACATCAAAGCAAAGCTCCTCATCCATGCAGCTTTCGGAAGCTATCTCGTGGATGGAACAAACATCCAGCAATTGAGTAGAAGGTTCTGATGGCTGACATCCTAGCTTGTAAATATTAAGCTCAATTGTCATTTTCCCGAAGGATAAATTCATAGAACCGTTACAACAATTAATTACTGCGTTAGAAGTTGCTAGGAAAGGTCGACCAAGTATCACCGGGATTTGATTGCGTGGGTTTGCCACAGGTTGTGTATCTAAAACAATAAAATCCACGGGAAATATGAATTCCCCAACTTTAATTAACACATCCTCTAGTTCGCCCTGAGGTTTGGTGATAGACCGGTCTGCCATTTGGAGAGTACAATGGGCGGGTTTTAACTCTCCAATTCCTAACTGCTCGTATACTGAATAAGGAAGCAAGTTGACGCTAGCGCCTAAATCGAGTAAAGCACGATTTATATTTTTACCCCCAATAGAAATAGAGATTGTAGGACAGCCGGGGTCCTTACGTTTCATTGGTATTTGTTGGGTAAAAGCTGTGCTAACATTACTCGTCATGAAAACCTTTTTAGGCACTTGAGTTTTTCTCTTCCTAGTGCACAAGTCTTTAAGGATTCTTGCATAAGATGGGACTTGTTGAATAGCATCTAGGAGAGGAATATTCACGCTAACTTGCTTAAACATTTCCACAATCTTCTCCATTTGCGGGTTAGGTCTGTTGGCCCTTAATCGGTTTGGAAATGGAGCTCGATCAATAAGTTTTGGGTCCAACGTTTGTGGAGAAGACTGTGGGGACGGATTCGATCCCAAAAGTGGAGTGGGAATCGACTTAGATAGATTTGGCGAAATGGGCGAAGGGTTCGAGCCTTGGGGAAAACGGAGAATAGGCTTGGATGAAGGTGGGGGACTAGACGAATTAGGGGAAGAAGAAGAAGAAGCTGGGGTATCAAATATGTCACTATCATCAAATTGCTCACCCACTCGGTTATTCAGCACTCTCCCCGATCTCAACGTAGTAATGGCATTCACATTATGACTTTGTGAATAGCCAGGATTCGGTAGGGGTTGAGATGGGAGTTTCCCTTTCTCTCTCGCACTCATTGCGGCGTTTAACTGTGCGATTTGGTTTTCTATTGATTTGGGTTAAACGCAACTGCGCTAGCGCACCCGTGTTTGACATGTGGCGCGCAGCGCAGAGAGCCGGATCTGAAGCGTTGCTTCAATTTTTGAGTTTTGAATTTTAAAACAGAGCTTTGCTCTTATTGGGGGAAAGGAAGCGTTGCTTCATTTCAAATCTTGGGATTTGAACAGAGTTTTGCTCTGATTAGGGAAAACTGAAGCGTCGTTTCATTTCAAATCTTGGAATTTGAACAGAGCTTTTCTCTGATTGGGGAAACAAATGACCCCCCCACCGTTGCGCTTATGTGGCCCAAACGTAAGTGCGGCGGTGGTAGCATCTCAGTCGTTGGATCAACTTTTGGAAGTTGAAACGACTCTCAATGCCTATAAATAGGACCTTTGGTCCCTTAGATGCTTTTCATCTCTTCCTTGAGAATTATCTCTTCGTCAGAGCATTGCTCTCCTGTTAAAAAAATCTTTTAAGAGTCAGAACTCTGTTAAAATTTAGGTCAAGTTTAAAACTTTCACTAGATTAGGGTTTTACCCATTAACAGAGTTTTGCTCTTCATAGATCTTTGATCTAAAGAAAAAACCCTTTTAGGGTTTAATAGAGCTTTGCTCTCTTGAACCCATAGATCTAAAGAGATCTTTTCTTGGGGTTCCTTAACCCATGAATCAGAGCTCTGCTTTTTAGATTTCTTAATCTTCGATGAAGAACTCTTAAGAGTTTTTTTTATATGTGCCTTGAAGATCTCAGAATTTTTAATTTACAAAAAATTAATTTTAATTAATTCTTGATGGATTTTTCCATCATCATTACAGAGCCAGGCTTTTAGCATTCCCAGGGAATCTCTTTAAATTCCTTTCATAATTGACTTTGACAGGTGTCATTCCTGTCTGCAGAGCCTTGCTCTCGGGGAATTTAAATCCTTGACCCGAAAGGTTGCTTATGAGATTCCCTTTTTAGGATTTCTCACAAATTTGAGTTTATTAGGTGTCATAATTAGAATTCGTTTTCTCCATGGGGATTTTAAGGGTCGTTTAAATCCCTGTGCCTGTTTTTAATAAGAATTTGCTTAATCTGTCTGTCCGCTAATTCTTGTTGATCTTCTTTCTCAGGAGTTATGGACGCTCATATGTGTGACCTTGATGAGATCATTTCTTACGGAGACATCCGCTCATTCGGCCGTTCTCAAAATCGAGAATTCATAAACGCCAAGTGTGCCGAAATCATGGGTCGCTTTGACGCATACAATGGTCGACTGCTTTCTTGACGTTCCTCTCTCCTGAAGCTTATCGTGGGAGCGATCTGGGAAGCGCTTCCTTTATTCTGTACCGGTATGCCGCTTAGGGCATTGGATGCTGCCGAGGATAAGATGCACTCGGTGTATCTGATGGGCCTAATCTCAAAGAGAAGGCGAGACAATCTTGTCGATCTTCTTCATCAGGCTTTTCAACAGGAGGCCATACTTGCTGCCTATCGAAGGGTGGAGGACATCCGTGAGAATCCCGACGCTTGTGATCGCGAAAGAAAGCATACTAGGATGGTTCGAAAGGCCTGGAAGATTCTGGACAACGTCACTTTTGAATTCCTCAATCCCTGTCCTGGATCTGAGGTCTTGCCATTGTAATCATTTTGACAATGTTTTTTTAATTTTTTTTTACTGCTTTCATAATTGTAAGAACTTTTTCGAAGTATGAATGGCAAATTCTTCATTTCAGCTTTGTTTTATTTTATGTACTAAATCTTTTGCACCTGCATGAATGTGTATGCCTTGAACGCTTTAATTAAATGCGAATCAAATGTTCTCCTTATCTCTTTCTGCTCCTTGCTGTGTTGTTGCCATGTGATTTTAGCAGGTGTGGCTTATAGATAGTATATAGCTGTCCTTCTTGGACTCTTCGAAAGGTAGTGATGGCTTAGGGAGCAGGTTCAGATTTGCTGCCTAAGACTTTTCAACTTTATGAGCCGTGAGGGTCTCATAAAGATTTTTCTCCCTACGAGTCGTGAGGATCTCGTAGGTGTATTTTCTCCTTAGGAATTGTGAGGACACCTAAGTGTGTTTTCCCTTATAAGTCGTAAGGATCTTATAAGAGAGTTTTCTTCCTTACGAATTGAGAGGACCCGTAAGTGTTTAGTGGGATAGACATGTAGATGACGTATTTCCGAAACGGGGTCATATGGATGACGTATTTCCGTGACGGGGTCATGTGGATGACGTATTTCCGAACGGGGTCATGTGGATGACGTATTTCCGAATGGGGTCATGTTGATGACGTATTTCCGAGCGGGGTTATGTGGATGACGTATTTCCGAACGGGGTCATGTGGATGATGTATTTCTGAGCGGGGTCATGTGGATGACGTATTTCCGAACGGGGTCATGTGGATGATGTATTTCCGAGCGGGGTCATGTGGATGACGTATTTCCGAGCGGGGTCATGTGGATGATGTATTTCCGAACGGGGTCATGTGGATGACGTATTTCCGAGCGGGGTCATGTGGATGACGTATTTCCGAACGGGGTCATGTGGATGACGTATTTCCGAACGGGGTCATGTGGATGACGTATTTCTGAGCGGGGTCATGGGGTCATGTGGATGACGTATTTCCGAACGGGGTCATGTGGATGACGTATTTCCGAGCGAGGTCATCTGGATGACGTATTTCCGAGCGGGGTCATGTGGATGACGTATTTCCGAACGGGGTCATGTGGATGACGTTGTTTCCCCCAATCAGAGCAAAGCTCTGTTTTGAATTTCAAAATTCAAAAATTGAAGCAATGCTTCAGATCTATTGCGCTGCGCGCCACGTGTCAAAAGCAGACACGCCAGCGTCAGGAGCGCTGCGTCCTAGGCAGCGCACCCCTAATCAGAGCAAAGCTCTGTTTCAAAATTCAAATTTTAAAATTGAAGCAACGCTTCAGATCTCTTGCGCTTTGCGCTGCGGGCCACGTGTCGAACGCAGGCGCGCTAGTGCGGTTGCGCTGCGCTGTGCGCTGTGCGCCACAGGTGCGCTAGCGCAGTTGCGCTGCGCGCCACGTGTCAAACGTAGGTGCGCTAGCACTGGAATTAAAAGAATTCCCCACCGTTAGATCAAAAGATCTAATAATAATAATAAATTATTAATCAGAATTAAAATTCTGTTCTAGAAAGATCTTTCCAATCTTATTAAAATAAGAAGATTATCTTCTGTAAAACAGAGGCCTTAGGATCAAAGATCCAACGGTGGGAAATATCCCCAAATCGATCAGAGAAAGATCTCTTCAACTAACTTAACAAATCAATTGGTCCAATATAAAGGCCCCAAGACTTCAAGTCTCAGATAGAAAAAACACTCGGCAAACTTTAAGAAAAACTCAAAGAGAAAGAAAGGCAAGCCTTTGAAGAAAGAAAATCATTTCTTTAAAGGTAAAAACTATGATTTTGAATAACAGATATGAGATCATCTCATTAAAAAAGAAGAACCATCTTCTAACAAGATCAGTGATCTAAGAACAAGATCAAAGTCTTGAATGAAAAAGAAAAAAGATAAAAAAAGATCTAATTATAAAAGATTTAAAGAAGTACTTTACTTCATTAACAGATCTTTTGATCTATAAAGGCAGAGCCTTTTGATGAGAACAAGAACTTTGGTTCTTGGATCTTGAGGCAAGGCCTCATTTGGAGAACATAAACTTGTTCTTTGATCTTAAATTGATCAAAAATACGCTCTGCGCTATTGGACAGTGCTTTTCACTCTTGAACTGCTCCTTTGGTCTCCTTGGACTGGCGCACAGCGCCAAAACGCGCCACGTATCAACCACAGAACAGTTGCGCTTTGCGCTTCTAAATATAGCGTACTGCGCTCTTAGACTGGCGCACAGCGCCAGAGCGCGCCACGTGTCACTCACTGGTGCACTCACTCATAAAGCGCAGTGCGCTAACAGACTTGCGCTTAGCACTGAGCATGACACGTGTCACCTTCGCATGCGCTAGCGCAATACGCTCTTTGATTGGCGCAAAGCGCCTGACAAGCCACGTGGCGCACTATCAGACCACTATTTTGCTCCTGATAAATGCTATGCATTTAATTACATCCAATGTCAGAGCCCAATGCTATGCATTATTAAAAGGGCAGAGCCCAAATAAAGGCCTAATAGGCAGAACATGAATAAAATGTTAAACATTTTTAACTGGACTTAGCCCAATTCTGACCATAAGTCCTCAATTTAAATTGAACTGAGCCCAACTGCTCTTCCAATCAATTTACACCCGGTTCGAGGGTACATCTCTTTACTCCTCTGATATCTGTCGTTGTAATCCTTCAACGTCGTTAGAGAGGTGACAGGTCCCGACAACCATACATCGCTACGGACTGTGAGGTCCTTAAACTCACAGACTATGATGTCCTTAACCTCGACCGTGATGTCTTAAAGCTAACACCGGACTGTGAAGTCCTTAAACTCACGGACTATAATGTCCTTAACCTTGACCGTGACGTCTTAAAACTAACATCGGACTGTGAGGTCTTTAAACTCACGAACTATGATGTCCTTAACCTCGACCGTGATGTCTTTAACCTCGACCGTAATGTCTTAAAACTAACACCGGACTGTGAGGTCCTTAAACTCACGGACTATGATGTCCTTAACCTTGACCGCGATGTCTTAAAACTAATAATGGATCGTAATGTCCTTAAACTAATTATAGACCGCAATGTCAGTAAACTAAACAACAGAGCCCAATTGCTCTCTTGTCGGATCTAAACGATCCCGTTAAGTTGATCTTAGTCTAAAATTAGACTAACGTGTCATTAACAAACGTTTAAGTTGATCTTAGCCTCAAATAAGGCTAACGTATCCTTAAACACAACATAACTTAGTCTCCGTATACAATCCATGGGCAACCGAACACAAAACAAACACCTACGACACGAAGTGACCATCTGGAGAAGGAGAAAGCTGTTACTGCGATGCGGTAGCGTAATTAACTGCAGGGGCTTGTGCCTGCAGGGAAGAGCGTCCCCACAATCAAAAACCCCTCAAACGAGGGGGAATCTGACGAAGTTTGCTACATCGGCCGCATCCGTTTAAACCTTTGATACATGGTGCCATAAATCAACTTGGCATCTTCGGAGAAGTGGACAGATAGCACCAATTAGCATCTGCCCCGAATTTCAGGCAAGATGGACCTACGCGGTCGCGTCTCTATGTTCGGCGGGGAACAGATTCTGGCATGCCCGGTGGGACATTTTCCTCTTTCCACTCTATACTTCGTGTGTCATGTTCGTGAACCAATCGCGGTTTGCTAATGATTGCCCTTGGGTTTCAAGGTACTAAGATTTGGCGTTTTGCTTTCTGCAGAAAGCAAAGAATCAATGGAGTCTACTTGTGCAAGATGTTCCAACTGCAACTGCAACCTATGCTCCGCCTCACCTGGAGGTGTAGCTTATGGACCTCAAGCGGCGTCCCTGTTCACGATGCCGGTAGAACAGGTCACCCAGGCTACTACTGGATTATTTTTCGGGACCATGCTCCCGCCAACGAGTTTCACTGCTCCCGTGCCCGTACCAGAAGCTCCCAAGAAATCGGTCTTCGATCGACTTATAGCTATTGCGACCCCTTTCAACGGGTCGTCCAGCACCAGCGCCTCGGTCTTCTCCAGATTGGGCCAAAATTCCTGTGCGCCCACAGTGAAACTTGCAATCCCAGAGAAGGTTATTCCGAAGAGAGTAACCAACCCTGCTCCCGAAGTCGTCAAGGTGGCTTCTCCTGCCAAGGGGTCGGTCTTTACAAGACTGACCGTCCCAACTCCCGCTCCTGCTACTCAAAGAACATCAGTCTTCAACAGGCTGATGCCAGCAACGGCCCCTCACCTGAACAGGGGCCAAGACAAAGCCATCCCCGTCACCGAGCCAACTCCATCAGCTCGACACGCTCGACATCGTCACTGGCGCCGAGTGAGGAAGGCCGGAGGCAACTCCTCTTCTGGGCTAACTCTACCAGCCTCGACGGTGGAAATTAATGCTGCCGTTCCAACTGGGAACAGTTTTGAGCTGCTGAATAAGGTGCGTAGGAATTCTCCTACCGCCGTACTGAAAAGATCTCCTCCTCCGATGGAGAATGTTGCGGAAGTAAAGCCAGAACAGTCCCCTCAGCGGTTGTCCTCCAAGATCTACAAAGTCTGGCGGCAGGTCCAGAACTCAGTGGTTGATCAAGATTACCCTCGCCGACAAAAAAAGGGCAAAGGTTCAACAAGAAGAAAGCCATCCTGCCAAGCCGCGAAAAGCTATCTGGGTGCCCACCGCGGCGGCCCCCTCAACTTCGACCGCTCATAAGAAGAGAAGGCCGGAGAAGATCCCCGTGCCTGCGACAAATGTCAAAGGCACTGAGCCCAAACGCCCTAAGTCTGGGGGCATGGTGGTGCATACCGTCTACATGGCATCCGGGAAGGAGGATAGCCGCACCTCTACGGGCCACCGACCACTCACCCGATCCATCACAAGTGCTCAGGAACAGCAACAGCAGAAGCTTCAGGAGATACTGACTGCTATGGCCGCACTCACCGGACCAAAAAAAAGCCCGGAGGCGTCATCGGAACAACGTCGCGAACACGAGACTGATGCTGAATTCCTTCGGAGAATGCTCGAAAAGAAGGACAAGGAGGCTGCGGAACAAGCGGCCAATATAAAGCAAATGGCTCTTCTCTTCCAAGACATGGTGGGTATGATGATCCAGCAAGACCCTCCAGCCGAAGATCCTCCAATTATCCTCAAGGACGACAAAGGAGAAATGTCAAACCCTCCTCCGGCTCTTTCAGCAGCTAAGGAGGAAACCATTTCTAAGGCTTCCCTGGATGATTATATTGCTTAACAAATACGAGTTCACCAGGCAAATGAAGCGGCCGACCAAGTCGTCAAAACAGGGCGACCATATCCGGGCTGGTATGATCAGATAAAATACCCGCCGGGCTACACGATCCCGAAATTCCATGTCTACAAGGGGACAGGCAATCCCCATCAACATGTCGCCCAGTTTAGGGCTCTTTCTGGCAACACCGGCGGCGATGATAAGCTCTTGCTTCACTAAGTCGTCGGCAGCTTATCGGAGACGACATTTGAGTGGTACTCCGAGCTTCCAAACGACTCCGTCAAAACTTTCGCAGAGATGGAGTTGCTATTCACCCAGCGATTCGCGAGCGCCAGCGAACGCACCCCAATAACGGCGTTGATTAATGCAAGGGTGAAGCCGGGTGAAACTTGGGTTTAATATGCAATCCGATGGCGGAACCTGTGGTCAAAGTGCGAACAGCGCATCGAAGAAGCACCAGCGGTGGGCATGTTCGTGGGCACTCTAGACCCTCATGCAACTATTTCACAGTTCATGATGTTCTTCAAACCCACCACGTTCCAGGCCCTAATCGACAAGCTGGCCCAGATGGACCAGATGGGCCACAGACCGTCTCCCCCGAAGCCGGAACCGCGGAACGACAACGGTAAAGGGAAGGCGACCTTCGTTGCGAACACCCAACAGCAGCCCAATGCCCTAAAGCTAGCAGATCAACTGGAAGAGAGACGTCGCTATTATAATAAGAAAATGAAGCGTCCTTACTCATTCCCGCGGGATAAAACGAAGAGATTGTTTGAGCTGGCGATACGCAACGGGCTTATCAATTTGCCGAATCCAAGGTGACCACCGCAATCCAGCGAAGTGAATAATCCCAATTATTGCCCTTACCACCAAATGGTAAGCCATCCGATCGAGGATTGCTTCGTCTTTAAGGGATGGATCGAAGATCAGTACCTACAAGGCAAGTTTGCGCTGTCTGAGAAGTGGAAAGTAAACCCACCACAACCGCACACTCCTAAGAAGAAGAACACACCGGGGGCAACGTGCTCTTTTGTTGAAGAAGCCCCATGGGAGGTCGTTCTTTCGGCAAAAACCAAAAGGATGCTGAATGATCTCCAGACATGCCCGGCGATCAGGTGGAAGAATCCGTTGGAGACTGAGATCATCGAGGGGATGCTAAAGCCGCGCCCAACTCCAAAGATTGGTGGTGATGGCCCAAGCACTCACACCCAGCCGTCAAAATCTTTAAAGAAGAAGAAGAAGAGATCAAAAAAGCCCGTGAAGCCTGGTGACAAGCACACAGACTTGCAGAAACAGATCGACGTGCTGGAGGAGTATAATCAGAAAGCGCAGACTCCCATCATGCTCCAAGAGTTCCTCAGCCACGTCCTTGAGGACGAAGATGATGGAGAAGAATCGTCGGATGGATCTGAGGAGTACGTGGCAAGTTGCCATGTGATCTCTTACTCGTCGATAGACGATAAAGATGTAGGGTTCTTAGGCACACTAATGAAGTCTCACAAGTGATCAAACATGCTCAATTCAAAAATTTCCATGTGCCTACAAACCCTAATACGGATCGTTAACTACATGTATAGGTGATGTGATGCAAATAAACGAATTTATAGCTAAAGGGAAGGGGCTACAACCTTTGTAGATCCGGTCCTCCATCTCCATGGCTCCATGATGAAGTCCCCTCGCTGTCCAAATCGAATCCATGACTCTAGCATCGGCTTCATCGGAGAAATGGGCGGGCTTGGTCGTCGGCTCCGATGCCGAAGATGATCTACGTCGAGGCATCACAAGATCAAGCTCCCACTTCACCAAGTCTTGAAACTTATGAAGAAAACACCCTATACTACTTGGCAAGAGGTAGAGGATGAAGAAATAGGAAGTGGGTTCACTTTAGAATTGGATTTCTCACTCATTTTCACAAGTTGCCATTGATGGAGGCAAGCTTTCTTCATTGTTGAAGATGAAGAAGAAGAAGAAAAATATATGATATCTTATTTTCAAATAAGAAATAATATGAATACTTATCATATGGCTACCATGATTAGGTGTAGAGAATAGACTATGGTTAGTTGGAATGGCTAGGGTTAAGCATGAAGACAAAATGGTCACTTAGTCAAAGCTTCATGAAGCTTCAACAACAAACAAAGAAAGCCACCATTTTCTCTTTATCTTTTGCCAAAATAAATAAATAAATAAATAGATAAGAAAATCAACAAAACCCTAATCATTCATATAACCATGGTTTAATTCTTTACACAAACCCAAGTGAGCATGTATCATCAAACATGATACAAACAAGTGCACAAAAGTATATCACATATACAACTTGTGTACATCAAGTGAGAAAATCCATTTAAAGTGAACCAATACTAGTTAATGCAAAGTAATATATCAAATATATAATTATGCATTAAATCATTAAATCAATACTTGATTTAACGATCCGGTCATATCGCATATAACCGACTAGTATCCAATGTATCGGCTTATCGAATCAATCCTTGATTTGATAACTAGGTTGTATCGCATACAACCATTCGATACATTCATCGCGAGAATGGAATACGATATCATATACATGCATTATTCTCGGTCCCGCACATATCTCATATGTGCTCCTATTTCGTTTCGCTTGATCCAGGAAACCTCTGTGTAGGACTCTAAAGACTCGTCAATACGTCGGCAGCAGATGATGATCATATCAAGCACCCACAAGCCGCAAGCGGTCTGCTAAACGTAACAGCCACCCGGGTATTGAGTGATCAGAAGATCGATGAGCAAGCCCGCTCACACTCCTGTGAATCCAACCAGTAACACTTACCGTACAGTCCGGTCTGTTCGTCTGATATGTCGCATATCTCGCCTAGGGGTGGTAAACGTCAGACCCCAATAACTCGATAAGTCATGCCGACGTGAGGTCCATAACAATCGTGAAACTACTGATAACTCTTACCAGTATATCACTGCAACCCTGGCCAGGGATTTCCTGTTATGGCCAGTCGTGCATAGCGCAACATCAACCCCCAATACCGGGAGAGACGAATCCCCTCCTATCGCTCATTGCCTCCATGTGAATCGGGACTGTACCCAAAAACCACCTGTTTGCACGACTCAGTAGAGCCGTGGTAGGGTGGAAATCAAAGCACAGCGGGAGACACACAAGACTCTATGACGATCTCGGGTCAACAGACTAAGCTGTACCAGTGTCACCAGAGAACTGCCATCTGACGTGAGGTATCATACCATCTGGGAGTTCTCGGCGAGTCCGTTCAGTGTACCCAGTCTCCACTGAGCACCCGCATACCATCTCCGATGTCAAACACCAATGGATATGGGATCATCCATCGCCCATCACATGGGTCGAGAAGATATATGCTAGTCTACTCTGGAATATCGATGCCCCGTCTCGATATTCCCACGACTAGGAACATTGAAGGATGTACTCATTGACTACCCAGACCCCACTAGTATGATCTGCATCATAGTCCTGGAAGTCGAGTACACATCCTAAGGGCTTTATCAACATGTAACAGAGAGACAGAAAGTATACATGTTAAGATAAAGAGCAACCAGATAGCGTACTATCATGTCGAGCAAGAAAGTCCTACCTATATATGTCCCAGCATCCACTACAATATACATCCAATGTACAGTAATGGCCTCTAGGGCATACATATAACTAACAATCTCCCACTTGCACTAGGGCCATCTGTAGCAGTGGTTGCAGTATCACATACTCAACCATCCCCTAAAAAGTCTCTCTTTGGGAAAAGGCCTTCATGAGTGGATCCGCCGTGTTGTCCTTTGAGTCTACTCTCCTAACCTCGATCACTCTGGAGATCAACTATCTCCATGATCAGGTGATGCTGCCTCAGAATATGTCTGGGTCACTGATGGGATCGGGGTTCCTTAGCCAAAGCCACACTTCCATTGTCATAGAATGGTAGGAACCTAGTTCATCTTATGAACCAATATACACCCAGACTGCCTCTTTGGTAGTATCTTTAATAGCGATGTTACCCGCCTTTATCATCTAGTTTGCCACGGTATCTAGCTTGGAACTCTTCCAACATACCGTCCCTTTACCGAGGGTGAAGACAATGCCTGTGACTGACATTCAGTCGTCTTTATCACCCTGGAACCATTCCAGTGATTCTCCCCAGGATTTATTGATACCATCTCACTACATCTAGTGAGAATCCTAGCATCCAATTACATCTATCTCATAGATGAAAACTCAGGATTTTAGGAGGTATCACTTTGATCCTATTGGAGAATCCTTGTGATAAGCGGAGATTGACCGAGCGTAGTATAGGAAACTCTTTTCCTATCAAGAGTATGTTATCCACATACAATACGAGGATCGTCACAATACTCCCTACTACCTTTTTGTTTATACAAGGTTCATCTACCATTTTGATGATGTCAAACTCTTTGACTAACACATCAAAACAGATGTTCCAACTCCGCGATACCTGCTTTATCCTATAAAGCATCTTGTACACGTTTCCGCTGCTCCCACTGTCTACGAAGCCCTCTGGCTGTGTACTTATAGACGTTCTCTTCTAAAACATCATTTAGAAAAGCAGTCATGGCACCCAACCGCCAGATATCGCAGTCATGGTATGTAGTCGTGGCAAGTGGGATCCGGATGGACTTAAGCATAGCCACTGGAAAAAGGTTTCATCATTATCCATGCCTGGTCGATGACGAAAACCTTTAACAAGTCTAGCTTTGAAAGTCTCAACCTTTCCAAGTACACCAAGTAATCTTCTCAAGATATACTTGCTCCTGATGGGGATTTAACCCTTCAGATTTAGCAACCAAAGTCCATACTTTGTTGGTGTATAAGGATTCCATCTCAGATCGCTAAGCATCCAGCCATTCTTACAGAGTCCCTACTCTCGATGGCCTGCTCGAAACTAGTTGGGTCATCATCTCATGATGCATTCCTCGCTCCCACTGTCATCGAGAAACCGAAGTATCTCTCAGGCAGGTGAGGAACCCTACCAGATCGGCGGAGAGGCTGAGATTCGTCGGGAACTATTGAATCCTTTGGTTCTGTCAAATTATCAGCTGCAGTTTTGTATAGCTGGAACCTTTCCAGTTCTACAGAACTGACCTTGCCTCGATCTTGTCCGGATTTTGCTTTTGACACAGGCCGGACAATCCCAAATCCTAACTTACTTAAGAGATAGGCTCTTCCCATACCATATCTCATACGGAGTGGTAGGCACTGATTTGAATCGAACCCTATTCAATAGGTATGCAACTTTATAAGTGCATAACTCCCTAAAAGGAAATAGGAAACTCAGTAGTACTCATCATAGAGCGCACCATATCATATAGGGTGTGATTGCTCCGCCCCGATATACCATCGTGCTATGGTGTATACGGAGGAGTAATGCTGAGAGAGAATCTCATTCTCCTTTAGAATAGTCCAGGAATTCCATGCACAAGTATTCTCCTCCCTGATCTCATCATAGGACATAATACTTATACCTGTATTTTGGTTCTCTACTTCTAACTTATATTCTGTGAATATCTCAAAAGGTTCGGACTTGTGTTTCAACAGGAACATATGTCTGAATCTTGAGAGATCATCAGAGAACGTAATGAAGTATAAAGAACCAGTCCTGGCATGTGTAGACAGGAGACCTTACATACATCATCATGTATCAGTCCCAAGAGTTCATTAACTCTTTCTCTGTTTCCAATAAGCAGAGCTATGGTCATCTAATCATTGTGACATGACTGGCAAGTTTCATAAGATGTAAATTCAAACTGATTTAAATATGCATCTAAAAAGTAACTTCAGCAAGTCGGGTCGCATTGATATGACCTAGTCTACAATGCCTCAAGAATGATTCGTTCATTTCTGAACTCTTCTTCTTGTGTGTGTTCTATATACTAGGAACTGTAATTTGATTTAGAACGTCAATACTTTTAGATAACGTACCTGAACCGATCAACTTTTGATATAGGAAATGTTCAAAACATTATCCATCAATACAAAATTTTATCATTTCTTTACTAATAAAGAGATAGATATGATTTTGTATATCAGGTTCGGTATCTAATAGCATTTGTTCAGAATCAATGTATTGGTAATACAGGGTGACAGTGACCAACAGACTTGGCTGCAACACTTGCCCCATTTTCTGTCTCATGAAACTTATCACCCGTTCTCAGTTTTCTACCTTTTTGTAGCCCTATGTAACAGATTACATATCTGGGATCCTGATCCAGTATCAAATACCCAGGATGCAGAGGATACTGAGAAACAGTTCTTTGTAATGAACACACCCGAAGGAGATGCATCATATGCACTTTCTTCGTTTGGGCGGCATAGGAATTCTGATATTCCCCTATTTCCTGCTCTGTCTTATAACAATTATAGGTTGGAGCGGGACCAACGTTCCCCAGCTCAGTATAACAAGCGGGTTCGGTCAAAACATCCATATTATTATCTTGATTAAGGCATGATATGGTCGCTACCTGGAGAGAGAGAGAAGAAAACACTCTGCGTGCGCTCTTGCAAGATCAGATTGGTTATATATTTTATCTAATCAGGATGTCTCCCACTGTTTTTATCAAATCTTCCTTCAAACCCTAAAAGGAAAGACTAGCCGGGATTAATTACACTCTACAAGTTCGCCAATCTTTCAGCCAGGCCAGTGTCGGTACTTTGAGGGAGGTTCCCCGTGCTTTCGCACGGACCTAATTACAGTAAATCTCGTTTTCCCAGAGGCGTAACCCCGTTGACACCTTTCTAGACACCTACTTGATCGGCTAATTGCAAAGTGCAAAACTCTCCCAGGAGTAACAATTACTCGCAGTGGGTATCGGGATCCAACTATCACATAGAAGGTATGCAATCTCATTGCATGTTTCAACACTTGAAACTCCCGATAATGGTTTTTACCCCTAGCACCTATGACCTTGGCTAAGGTCAACAAATCATAGGTACTAGTCAAGTTCTACCCGTCATTTCGTGATTAATTAGACCCACCCACATGACCCTTGGCTAAGGTCAACAAAGCCATATGACTGTCCTAACTAATCGCATCATATGCTGTGTAGGAAGACATCACTTAGCTACCGCACACTACGCCTCGGCTATGGTCGACAAACGTAGCACGAATACTAAGTACTCTACTTCCTAAAATGACGGAGGGTTGTGAATGGTTTTTAAGAAAACCTTTAACGCTTTGAACTTGATCTCGTTGCGGAATCAAATGGTTTTTAAATGGAATGTTTTTGAGGCTTTTCTAGTTTTGCTAAAGGGGTCACTCCCGGTGAAGGGATCGTCGGCCCTTTCCTCGTCGAATGAGGTGCGGGATATATCATATATATCACTGTGCAAAGCAGAAACTATAGAAGCAATCAAATGACAAACCGAGGGTTGTAGCATCTGCCAGTTATTGCTAAAGGAGTCACTCCCGGTGAAGGGATCTCGGTCCTTTCCTCATCGAATAAGGTGCAGGATATTCTACAATGAACACCGCGATGCAAAGCAAGAACTGTAGCTACCTGTTTATTTTGAAATTCGATTCCACAACATCAATTAGGTTTATTTTCTTTCATTAATCTCATTAATGAATGTCCCATCATTTAAGTCCACCTAAACATCACAGATAAATATAACGTACGCTTATGCCATCCGCATTCGCCTCGATGTCCCGTCTGCACCGTTAGGTTAGGTAACTAACGCCATAGCGAGGCAGGGCTAGTGCGGGTGTAAAACATAAGCAACGTCTATATAATATATCATATATACTATATACCATATCTATCTGAACAAATCACATGATCACATCACAGATAACGCAGCAGAAAATATCATATGAAATATTGGATATACTAGGACGTCCGTGTTTTCAATACGAGCCAGTATAAAACACGGATTCCACGGTCATGATGAATAGCCAAACCCACACCCCTAGACCCCTACGAGAGCGGCAAGTAACCCTACCAATTCTAGAGTTAGGAGACCCGGACTCGACTCCTCGAGTTGGTCTCCCACTGGACCCTAGAACCCGGTTACTTGTGCCCTCCTCCTAGGGTCTATCCTAGTGCAGAAAAGTAAATAATATACAAATGGTGACATCATCCGCAACCTGGAAGTGCCCCAATAAAAGAATATTACATACAAGTTTTTACATGAATGAAAATGAAAAACACCCATCTCATATAAAAACCCCCGGCTATTCGAACACGACGATCCAATATAACATATCCAGCAACACATAACATCACATGTCATCAACGTAAGTAAATATGCGCATCCCAATTGTCGTTGACATATAGCAACGAAACCGGCGATATCACATATTACACTTACGGTCACAGAAAAGAAAGTGTAAAACTACAACAGTTGGAATCCGCAACCTCTTTAGACATCGCATGCCTAATCAAATGAAATACTTAGACATCGCATGCCTAACAATTATAAACCCCGCATTTTAGTCTCATTATCGAAAACTCTTTTCAATATCAAGTTGGGCAATTCAACAAGATTCCCGACATTTTGATCGAATACTCGTCGCAAACTTTAGTAGACGGCCGCACCCCCGATACCGTCGACGAAGTGCACCAAGGCGGAACACCGCTACCGCAAGCACCCGAATGGATACTTTCGGCGACGGGGTTCTCCTACAGTCACTTGGTCGGGGTTAAGGGATGTAGCTGTCTAATAAGTTTATCCGGCGAGTATCCGCGTACGCTACGTGATTGCGACGGACTTTTGATCACATCAAAATTCCGCGGCAACCGATCAAGTGAGACTAAACTGCTATGTTTATAACATTCATTCAGTTATCTCATATCTTCTTGTGAATTCCAATTGTTGTATCACATTCCAGATAAATAGAAAATGTTAAACTTTCTGATCGAACAGTCGAACACCCAAGTTTTCCCGATACAGCTCAACACATGAAATAAGTCTAAAACCATTCAGTTCATGCCTCAGTACCAACGGTCCAGCCGTAGAAGGGTCAAGCCAACGCCTCACATGTGGCACGCCGTACTGCCCCAAACCCTAAGGTTCAAAGGGCAGTTCAAGACGGTCACATAATCGAGTTAAGGTTTGTTGTCTTCTAGAGGGTCCATCGCGTTACTTGCACTACTTAGAACGTCTTTAAACCACAGAAAAATCCAACACTTGGAAATTTTCCGGCAGGGGAAAAAGTGGGTATCTATATCCGGTCGAACTTTTTAACATATTCTAAAATTATCCGGAAAAACACACAGACAAAATTAGACAATCCGATCGAAACACCGAGTCCCCAGTACAACCCAGAAAATTCAACTCTTGAATAAATATTAAAAATTCCCAGGAAAACCAGCACTGCAAATTAAGAATTAATGTGTAAAATTCTTTGTACAATGAGGCCGTACGGCCGCGGAACCGCCGCACGAGCCATGCTCGTGCCGCGGAACTGCGGCGGTTTAATGGAATTGGGAGATCGAATTTTACAGTAACTCTTAGAAACTCCTGCTGATTTTTCTGCATATTTTTAATCTGGAAAAAACCCAGTTTTTGGAAAAAGTCCAGAGAGCAAATTTGTGTTAGGGTTTCGGTTCGATCGGACTTCTAACTCCGTCTACGCATCGCCTAAGGCTCTAGCTAGGCTCTGATACCACTGTAGGGTTCCTAGGCACACTAATGAAGTTTCATAAGTGATCAAACATGCTCAATTCAAAAATTTCCATGTGCCTACAAACCCTAATACGGATCGTTAACTAGATGTATAGGTGATGCGATGCAAATAAACGAATTTATAGCTAAAGGGAAGGGGCTACAACCTTTGTAGATCCGGTCCTCCATCTTCATGGCTCCATGATGAAGTCCCCTCGCTGTCCAAATCGAATCCATGACTCTAGCATCGGCTTCATCGGAGAAATGGGCGGGCTTGGTCGTCGGCTCCGATGCCGAAGATGATCTACGTCGAGGCATCACAAGATCAAGCTCCCACTTCACCAAGTCTTGAAACTTGTGAAGAAAACACCCTATACTACTTGGCAAGAGGTAGAGGATGAAGAAATAGGAAGTGGGTTCACTTTAGAATTGGATTTCTCACTCATTTTCACAAGTTGCCATTGATGGAGGCAAGCTTTCTTCATTGTTGAAGATGAAGAAGAAGAAGAAAAAATATATGATATCTTATTTTCAAATAAGAAATAATATGAATACTTATCATATGGCAACCATGATTAGGTGTAGAGAATAGACTATGGTTAGTTGGAATGGCTAGGGTTAAGCATGAAGACAAAATGGTCACTTAGTCAAAGCTTCATGAAGCTTCAACAACAAACAAAGAAAGCCACCATTTTCACTTAGTCAAAGCTCCGACGCCGGCAGTAGGTGATGATCATATCAAACACCCACAAGCCGCAAGCGATCTGCTAAACGTAACGGCCACCCGGGTATTGAGCGATCAGAAGATCAACGAGCAAGCCCGCTCACAGTCCTGTGAATCCAACCAGTAACACTTACCGTACAGTCCGGTCTGTTCGTCTGATATGTCGCATATCTCGCCTAGGGGTGGTAAACGTCAGACCCCAGTAGCTTGATAAGTCATGCCGATGTAAGGTCCATAACAAGCATGAAACTACTGATAACACTTACTAGTAAATCAGTGCAACCCTGGCCAGGGATTTCCAGTTATGGCCAGTCGAGCATAGCCCAAAATCAACCCCTAATACCGGGAGAGACGAATCCCCTCCTATCGCTCATTGCCTCCATGTGAATCGGGACTGTACCCAAAAACCACCTGTTTGCACGACTCAGTAGAGCCGTGGTAGGGTGGAAATCAATGTACAGTGGGAGACACACAATACTCTATGACGATCTCGAGTCAACAGACTAAGCTGTACCAGTGTCACTAGAGAACTGCCATCTGACGTGAGGTATAATACCATCTGGGAGTTCTCGGCGAGTCCGTTCAGTGTACCCAGTCTCCACTGAGCACCCGCATACCATCTCTGATGTCAAACACCAATGGATATGGGATCATCCATCGTCCATCACATGGGTCGAGAAGATATACGCTAGTCTACTCTGGAATATCGATGCCCCGTCTCGATATTCCCACGACTAGGAACATTGAAGGATGTACTCATTGACTACCCAGACCCTATTAGTATGATCTGCATCATAGTCCTGGAAGTCGAGTACACATCTTAAGGGCTTTATCAACATGTAACAGAGAGACAGAAAGTATACATGTTAAGATAAAGAGCAACCAGATAGCGTACTATCATGTCGAGAAAGAAAGTCCTACCTATATATGTCCCATCATCCACTACAATATACATCCAATGTACAGTAATGGCCTCTAGGGCATACATATAACTAACAAAAGAAACTCCTTGCACTGAGAAGCTGGGGGCAAATCTTAAGCCGGAACTTCTGGAGCTGTCAGATGAAATAATTGATGCATTCCTGAACCCGGCTCTTTTGAAAAGTAAAGCTGATCGGGAGCGCGAGATGGCCATATTTGAAAGAGCCAAACGCCGGCGACTAGATGAAAGAGTCAAGACACTCCCGCCGAATCAAGGAACATCCGTCACGAATAAAAACAAGTTCAAGACGAGGAAAAGGTTTGCTAAAGCCATATCAATGGGAATGAAGCTACCACCCTCCGAAGGAAACACTCCCGGTGAAGCAGAGATGCATCCTAGCTACTGCTCATATCATCGAAAGATTTCGCACCCCACCGAGGAGTGCAATGCTTTTAAAAGATGGTGGCAGGGATATGTTGCTCACCGGCAATATTTTAAGCGGATGAAACGCAAAACTCGTTGGGAGAAAAGAAGTGCGACTGAGGAGCATAAAAGAAATACCGGTAACTGTTGCATGGTTAACACCGGGGGATCGCAGGTTCTCACTTTCGGAAGCGACTCTGACGAAGAAATGGCTCTTGGCCCCCTCTTTAAAGAATCCGTATTGGGGAAGGAGGAAGAACCGAAGGCCTGTGAAAACATCCAGCTACGCAATCGCACGCTTCCAGAAAAGAATCTCGGATCCACGAGTAGAAAAGATAAGGGAAAAGAAAAGATCTCTGAGGACATCGCCCTGGACGACCAAGTCGTGAAAGAACTGACCACCAAGGACCCGCCAAAGAAGAGTAAGGTGGATTTTAACGTTCTGACGCACTTGAGGAAATTACCCTCGCAGCTCAGCATTCTCGACGCCCTTTTACTATTAAAAGAAGCAAGAGATTCATTGATTAAGGCGCTACAAGAGCCAGAGCAATTCCAAGCTTTTCTCGCCGAAGAAAAGATGAAGGACGAGCTGGAGGAAGTACACACAGCCGATATCACCTTCGGCGACGAAGACCTTCTCCTTATGACATGCGAGCACAACCGTCCCTTCTATGTCTCGGGATACTGCCACGATATAAAGATAGGCAAAATCCTGGTCGACAATGGGTCTTCCGTCAATCTCCTCAACGTGCGAGTGCTGAAGGAAATCTGCATGAGCGTCCAGCGTCTCGCTCGTGATAAAATCACTATCTCCGGTTTTGACTCCCAGTCATCGCGGACTCTCAGGTCCGTGATATTGACATTACGATTCGGGCTACTTGTCACGGATATTAAATTTCATGTCGTTGACGCCAAGACATGCTACAACGCTTTACTCGGTCGGCCTTGGTTACACGAGTATAACATCATCCCTTCTACACAACATCAGTATATGAAATACTTTAAGGATGTTCTTGAGTATACCGTAACAAGAGAGCTGAATCCATTCTCTGTGAACGAAGTCCGCAAGTACGAAGATACAAAATACTTCTTGCCAGATTTCAAGGACACAGAGAGATGTCGGAAGCCGGAGAACAAACCTATCACCACCATTCCAGTCTTCGGGAGTGATACTGAAGAAGAGGAAGCGATGGTTTATTCAGGTCCACCCCAGCACAATAAGCCAGGACCGTCCGCTCCTATGTTGATCTTTGGCAGCGACTCGGAAGATGAGGTCCATGCTATATTCTCTGCTCGGCCTTCAATACGAACATTCGCTGATGAAGAGCAAAGTTTGCAAGTTGCCATGGTTCCGCCTAAACATCATAAAGAACTGGACGTGCTTGATACTTACAGTGTGGAAGAGCTGCAGACGTTCTATATCCCTCCCAGGAGAGAAGGCGAAAAGGCGATCCTATTCTACCGCTCTGGGGAAACTAAAGTGGAAAAAGAAACTTGGCACGGCGCGGATTCTACACTTGACAGGCTCCAGCCCATCCGTTTGCCTAGATATTATACAGAAGGCTTGAAAAGGCTGTTGAAGCGCCAAGGGATACCCTTCAAACAGACCGCTCGAAAAGCTAAGTTCTATGACAGGGTCTGGAACGTTCCCGGAACTCAGCACAAGTTGCCCAACGGGAGAATGGAAGCAATCGGGCTTGGATACGTTCGGTCCAAGAAACGGGAGCTACTCTGCGACTGCTATGTCGTACATGACTTTGATGAAGAAGGAGACGCTCAATAGGATAATGCCAACCCTGAATCGGAAAAGGCTCCCGATGTGAAAATGCCCAGTCCGTCGTTCGAAGAACAAATGGACAAGCTTATAAGGGAAGCAGGTCAGAAGGTTCGAGACGACCATAATCGCGAAATGGCCATCTACGAGAAAGCCAGGACGCAACGCCTTCTTCAACAGGCTGCGAAAGATGAAAATGCCCCTCCTTGTCAACCTGTTGTACAAAAGGCCCGACGCAGAGGTAGAAACAAGTCAAAGAGCGGAAAAGGCGTTCAACAAAGACAAAGCGGGACTAAGAAGTCATGCGATCGGGAATCGAGCGGTCCGGATGTGTCCCTTATGAAGAAGATGAGTCGAGCATACTCTTTTCCTCAAGACAAGACAAAGAAGATACTTGATCTTACCATAAGACATCAAATGATTATCCTCCCGGAGTCCAAGCACCCCGAGCAAACAGGCGAAGTCTCTCACCCGAACTATTGCTCCTATCATAGGGCAATAGGACATCCTCTCGAAGACGGCTTCACCTTCAAGAACTGGGTTGAAGATCATGTTAGTTATATGTATGCCCTAGAGGCCATTACTGTACATAGGATGTATATTGTAGTGGATGCTGGGACATATATATGGATGACTTTCTTGCTCGACATGATAGTATGCTATCTGGTTACCCTTTACCTTAACGTGTATGCTGATTGTCTCTCTGTTACATGTTGGTAAAGCCCTTAGGATCTGTACTTGACTACCTGGACTATGATGCGGATCATACTAGTGGGGACATGGTAGTCCGTAAGTACATCCTTCAAGGTCCCTAGTCGTGGGTGTATTGAGACGGGGCATCGATATACCAGAGTAGACTAGCGTATACCTTCTCGACCCATACAGATGGGCGATGGATGATCCCATATCCATTGGTGTTTGACATCAGAGGAGATATACGGGTGCTCAGTAGAGACTGGGTATACTGGACGGACTCGCCGAGAACTCCCAGATGGTATTATACCTCACGTCAGATGGCAGTTCTCTGGTGACACTGGTACAGAGTAGTCTGTTGACCCGAGATCGTCATGGAGTCTTGTGTGGTTACCACTGTGCTTTGATTTCCATCTTACCACGTCCAAGAGGGCATGCAAAACGGTGGTTTTTGGGTACAGTCCCGAGTCACATGGAGGCAATGAGCGATAGGAGGGGATTCTTCTCTCCCGGTATAGGGAGTTGATGTTGCGCTGTGTTCGATTGGCTATAACAGGAAATCCCTGGCCAGGGTTGCTGAGATTTACTGGTAAGTGTTACCAGTAGTTTCTCGAATAGTTATAGACCTCATATCGACACGACTTATCGAGCTATTGGGGTCTGACGTTTACCACCCCTAGGCGAGATATGCGACATATCAGACGATCAGACCGGACTGTACGGTAGTGTTACTGGTTGGATTCACTGGAGTGTGAGCGGGCTTGCTCGTCGATCTTCAGATCGCTCAATACCCGGATGGCCGTTACGTTTAGCAGACCGCTTGCGGCTTGTGGATGTTTGATATGATCATCATCCGCTGCCGGCATATTGACGAGTCTTTAGAGTCCTACACAGAGGTTTCCTGGCTCAAGCGAAACGAAATAGGAGCGCATATGAGATATGTGCGGGACCGAGAATAATGCGTGTATGTGATACCGTATTTCATTCTCGCGATCGATGCGTCGAATGGTTGTATGCGATATAACCTAGTTATCGATTCAAGCGTTGATTCGATAAGACGATACATTGGATACTAGTCGGTTATATGCGATATGACTGGATCGTTAAATCAAGTGTTGATTTAATGATTTAATGCATAATAATATATTTGATATATTACTTTGCATTAACTGGTATCGGTTCACTTTAGAAATGGATTTTCTCGCTCAGATGTGCGCATTGTATATGCGATATACTTTTGTGCACTTGTATGTATCATGTTTGATGATGCATGCTAACTTGTGTTTTGTGTAAAGTTTAAACCATGATTATGTAATGGTTAGGGTTTTCATTTTCATATCTATTTATTTATTTGTTTATTCATTATTGGAAAATGATAAGCATAATGCAAAATGGTGGCTTTATTTGGAAGCTTGTTGAAGCTTCATGAAGACTTTGACTTTAGCAACCATTTTGTCTCATGCTTAACCCTAACCATCCCATTTAACCATGATTGATTCTCTACACATTACCATGGTTAGTGTTATGATAAGAATGGATTATTCTTTTCTTTTTTAATTAATCTTATCATATCATTTCTTCTTCTTCTTCCTTCAACTCAAGAAGAAAAACCTAGACTACATCAATGGTGGATTGATGATATGAGTGAGAAATCCAATTCTAAAGTCTACCCACTTCCTATTTCTTCTTCCTCTACCTCTTGCCAAGTAGTAGAGTGTGTTTCCTTCACAAGTTTTCAAGACTTGGTGAAGGTGGAGCTTGATTTAGCGATGCTTCGACGTAGATCATCTTCGGCATGGACATCGACGACCTAGCTCGCTTTTTCTCCGACGAAGCCGACTCTAGAGCCCGGATTCCTTTTGGACAGCGGAGACGACTTCGTTGCGGAGCTATGGAGGTGGAGCACCGGATCTACAAAGGTTGTATTTCCGATATCCCATTAGTTAAATGTTAACTAGTTAGCTTTTTCGCCTAGTTTTCTAGCAAACGATCCGTAGTCGGGTCTCTCGGCACCTAGATTTTTTGAAATTGGCATGTTCGATACCTTGTGAGACCTCACTAGAGTGCTTAGGAACCCTACAGTGGTATCAGAGCCTAGCTAGAGCCTTAGGCGAAGTCCCGACGGAGTTTGAAATCCGAACGAACCCGAAACCCATATTCAAAAATGCTCTCTGTCCAGATTTTAAAATTGTGGATTTTTCAAGATTAAAAATATCCAGAAAATCAAGCAGGGTTTTTTTATGAAATACTGTGAAAAACGGAGACTTAACTCCGTCATAAAGCCGCGGAACCGCGGCCTAAGCCCACGTGGAGCGGCGGTTCCGCGGCCGTTTTGTTGACTCGTTGACTCCTGTTTGCAGAGTAATTCCTATTTTAATATGCTGAGTTTTCTGGGAATTTTTAATATGCAGTAAACAGTTGAGCATTTTTGGGTTGTATTGGGAATCAAAGATTCGATCGGGGTTTCAAATTTTGTCTGTGTGGCTTTCCGGATAAATTTTAAAATATGTTAAAAAGTTCGACCGGATATAAAT
Source organism: Agapanthus africanus (assembly GCA_030015575.1). NCBI lineage: Eukaryota > Viridiplantae > Streptophyta > Magnoliopsida > Asparagales > Amaryllidaceae > Agapanthus > Agapanthus africanus. The sequence goes on from JASDDO010000029.1 coordinate 297,892,192, forward strand.
ACCCAATTTTTTCCCTGTCGGGAAATTTCCAAGTGTTGGATTTTTCCGTAGTTTAACGACGTTCTAAGTAGTGCAAGTAACGCGATGGTCCCTCTAGAAGACAACAAACCTTAACTCGATTATGTGACCGTCTTGAACTGCCCTTTGAACCTTCGGGTTTGGGGCAGTACGGCGTGCCACATGTGAGGCGTTGGCTTGACCCTTCTACGGCTGGACCGTTGGTACTGAGGCACGAACTGAATGTTGTTAGACTTATTTCATGTGTTGATCTGTATTGGGAAAACTTGGATGATCGATTGTTCGATCGGAAAGTTTAACATTTTCTATTTATCTGGAATGGGATACAATAATTGGAATTCACAAAAAGTTATGTGATAACGGAATGAATATTATAAACATAGCAGTTTAGTCTCGCTTGATCGGTTGCCACGGAATTTTGATGTGATCAAAAGTCCGTCGCAATCACGTAGCGTACGCGGATACTCGCCGGGTAAACTTAATAGACAGCTACACCCCATAGCCACGACCAAGTGACCGTAGGAGAACCCCATCGCCGAAAGCATCCGTTTGGGTGCTCGCGGTAGCGGTGTTCCGCCTTGGTGCACTTCGTCGACGGTATCGGGGGTGCGGCCGTCTACTGAAGTTTGCGACGAGCATTCGATCAGAATGTCGGGAATCTTGTTGAATTGCCCGACTCGATATTGAAAAGAGTTTTCGATTTTGAGACTAAAATGCGGGGTTTATAATTGTTAGGCATGCGATGTCTAAGGAATTCATTTGATTAGGCATGCGATGCCTATGCAGGTTGCGGATTCCAACTGTTGTAGTTTTACACTTTCTTTTCTGTGACCGTAAGTGTAATATGTGATATCGCCGGTTTTGTTGCTATATGTCAACGACAATTGGGATGCGCATATTTACTTACGTTGATGACATGTGATGTTATGTGTTGCTGGATATGTTATATTGGATCGTCGTGTTTGAATAGCCGGGGTTTTTTATGTGAGATGAGTGTTTTTCATTTTCATTCATGTAAAAACTTGTATGTAATATTCTTTTATTGGGGCACTTTCAGGTTGTGGAAGTTGTCACCGTTTGTATATTATTTACTTTTCCGCACTAGGATAGACCCAAGGAGGAGGGCACAAGTAACCGGGTTCTGGAGTCCAGTGGGAGACCAACTCGAGGAGTCGAGTCCGGGTCTCCTAACTCCAGAATTGGTAGGGTTGCTTGCCGCTCTCGTAGGGGTCTAGGGGTGTGGGTTTGGCTATTCATCACGACCGTGGAATCCGTGTTTTATACTGGCTCGTATTGAAAACACGGACGTCCTAGTATATCCAATATTTCATATGTTTCTTCTGCTGCGATATCTGTGATGTGATCATGAGATGTTCTGTGATAGATACAGTATATAGTATATATGATATATTATATAGATGTTACTTATGTTTTACACCCGTGCTAGCCCTGCCCCGCTCTGCCGTTAGTTACCTAACCTAACGGTGCATGAGGGGACATTGAGGCGAATGCGGATGGCATAAGTGTACGTTGTATTTATCTGTGATGTTTAGGTAATTAAATGATGGGACTTCATTAATGAGATTAATGAAATAAAAAGAAACCTAAGATGTTGTAGAATCGAATTTCAAAAATAAAACAGGTAGCTACAGTTCTTGCTTTGCACAGAGGTATATGAGATATATCCTGCACCTTATTCGATGAGGAAAGGACCGAGATCCCTTCACCGGGAGTGACTCCTTTAGCAATAACTGGCAGATGCTACACACTCGGTTTGTCTTTTGATTGCTTTTAAGAGTTTTTGCTTTGCACAGTGATATATATGATATATCCCGCACCTCATTCGACGAGGAAAGGACCGACGATCCCTTCACCGGGAGTGACTCCTTTAGCAAAACTAGAAAAGCCTCAAAAGCACTCCATTTTAAAATTATTTGATTCTACAACGATATCAAGTTCATTACGCAATAGGTTTTCAGAAAAACCTGTCGTAGCCCTCCATCATTTCAGATACGTACTAGTTAGTATTCGTGCTGCGGTTGTTTGGCCTCCGTCAAGGCGTAGTGTACGGTAGCTAACTAGTGCTTATCTGCTAGCATATGATGCGATTGGATTAGGGTATTCGTACGGGTTGTTTGGCCTCCGTCAAGGGTCGTGCGGGTGGGTTTAATTCAATCAGGAAATGACGGGTTGAACTTGACTAGCGGACTATGGGTTGTTTGGCCTCCGTCAAGGTCATAGCGAGCTAGGGGCAAAATATTATCGGGAATTTCAAGTGTTGAAATTTGCAATGAGATTGCATACCTTCTATGAGATAGTTGGATCCCGATACCCGCTGCGAGTAAGTGTTACTCCTGGGAGAGTTTTATACATTACAATTAGCCGATCAAGTAGGTGTCTAGAAAGGTGTCAACGGGGTTACGCCTCTGGGAAAACGAGGTTTACATTAATTAGGTTCGTGCGAAAGCACGGGGGACCTCCCTCAAAGTACCGACACTGGCCTGGCTGAAAGATTGGCGAACTTGTAGTGTGTAATTAATCCCGGCTAGTCTTTCCTTTTAGGGTTTGAAGGAAGATTTGATAAAAAGCAGTGGGAGCCATCCTGATTAGATAAAATAATAACCAATCTATTCTTGACAGAGCGCACGCTGAGTGTTTTCTTCTCTCTCTTTCCAGGTAGCGACCATATCACGCCTTAATCAAGATAATAATACGGAATATTGACCGAACCCGCTTGTTATACTGAGCTGGGGAACGTTGGTCCCGCTCCAACTTATAATTGTTATAAAACAGAGCAGGAAATTGGGGAATACCAGATTTCCCGTGCCGCCCAAACGAAGAGAGTGCATGCTGATGCATCATCTTCGGGTGTGTTCATTACAAAGAACTGTTTCTCTGTATTCTTTACGTCCTGGGTATGTGATACCAGATCAGGATCCCAGATATGTAATCTGTTACATAGGGCTACAGATAGGTAGAGAACTGAGAACGGGTGATAAGTTTCATGAGGCAGAAAACGGGGCAAGAGTTGCAGCCAAGTCTGTCGGTCACTGTCACTCTGTATTACCAATACATTGATTCTGAACGAATGTTATTAGATACCGAACCTGATATACCAAATCATATCACTCTCTTTGTTAGAAAAGAAAGGATATAATTTTGTATTGATGGATAATGTTTTGAACATTTCCTATATCAAAAGTTGATCGGTTCAGGCACGTTATCTAAAAGCGTTGATGTTCTAAATCAAACTACAGTTCTTAGTATATGGAACACACATAAGAGGAAGAGTTCAGAAATGAACGGATCCTTCTTAAGGTATTGTAGACTAGGTCATATCAATGCGACCCGACAAGCTAAGTTCCAAATAGATGCATATTTAAATCTGTTTGAATTTACATCTTATGAAACTTGCCAGTCATGTCACAAAGATAAAATGACCATAGCTCCGTTTATTGGAAACAGAGAAAGAGTTAGTAAACTCTTGGGATGATACATGTTGATGTATGTAAGGTCCCCTGTCTACACATGCCAAGACTGGTTCTTTGTACTTCGTTACATTCTCTGATAATCTCTCGAGATTCAGACATGTGTTCCTGTTGAAACACAAGTCCGAATCTTTTGAGATATTCACAGAATATAAATTAGAAGTAGAGAACCAAAATACGGGTATAAGTATTATGTCCTTTGATGTGATCAAGGAGGAGAATACTTGGGCACGGAATTCCTGGATTATTCTAAAGGAGAATGAGATTCTCTCTCAGCATTACTCCTCCGTATACACCATTGCACGATGGTATGTCGGGGCGGAGCAATCACACCCTATATGATAAGGTGTGCTCTATGATGAGTACTACCGAGTTACCTGTTTTCCTTTTTGGGAGTTATGCACTTGAGAAGCTGCATACCTATTGAATAGGGTTCAAATCAAATTAGTTGCCTACCACTTCATATGTGATATAGAAAGGGAAGAGCCCATATCTTAAGTTAGTTAAGATTTGGGGTTGTCCGGGCTATGTCTAAAAGCATAATCCGGACAAGCTCGAGGCAAGGTCTATAATGTAGAACTGGAAAGGTTCCAGCTATACAAACTACAGCAGATGATTTGATAGAGCCAAAGGATTCAGTAGATTCCAACGAACCTCAGCCTCTCCGGCGATCTAGTAGGGTTCCTCACCCACCTGAGAGATACTTCTGTTTCTCTATGACAGTGGGAGCGAGGATTGCATCATGAGATGATGACCCAACTAGTTTCGAGCTGGCCATCGAGAGTAAGACTCTGTAAGAATGGCTGGATGCTCAGTGATCTGAGATGGAATCCATATACACCAACAAAGTATGGACTTTGGTTGCTATATCTGAAGGGTTAAATCCCCATCAGGAGCAAGTATATCTTGAGAAGATTACTTGGTGTAGATGGAAAAGTTGAGACTTTCAATGCTAGACTTGTTAAAGTTTGCATCATTGACTAGGTGTGGATAATGATGAAACCTTTTCAAGTAGCTATGCTTAAGTCCATCCAGATCCTACTTGCCACGGCTACATACCATGACTACGATATCTGGCGGTTGGGTGTCATGACTCCTTTTCTAAATGATGTTTTAGAAGAGAACGTCTATAAGTACACAGCCAGAGGGCTTCGTAGACAGTGGGAGCAGCGGAAACGTATGCAAGATGCTTTATAGGATAAAGCAGGCATCGCGGAGTTGGAACATCTGTTTTGATGGATTGGTCAAAGAAGTTGACATCATCAAAATGGTAGATGAACCTTGTATAAACAAGAAGGTAGTAGGGAGTATGGTGACGATCCTCGTAGAGTACGTGGATGACATACTCTTGATAGGGAAGGAGTTTCCTATGCTACGCTCGATCAATCTCCGCTTATCATAATGATTCTCCATATAGGATCAAAGTGATACCTACTAAATCTTGGATTTTGGATCTATGAGATAGATCTAAATGGATGTTAGGACTCTCACTAGTTGTAGTGAGACGGTATCAACCGATCCTGGGGAGAATCACTGGAAGGGTTCCAGGGTGATAAAGACGACTGAATGTCAGTCACAGGCATTGTCTTTACCCTCAGTGGAGGGACGGTATGTTGGAAGAGTTCCAAGCTAGATACCGTGACATTCTAGACGATAAAGGCAGGATACATCGCTACTTAAGATGCTACCAAAGAGGCTGTTTGGGTGTATATTGGTTCATGAGATGAACTATGTTCCTCCCATTGTGTGACAATGGAGTTGTGGCTTATGCCAAGGAACGCCGGTCCCATCAGTGATCCAGACATATTCTAAGGCAGTATCACTTGATCATGGAGATGGTTGATCTCCAGGGAGATCGAGGTTAAGGAGAGTAGATTCAGAGGACAACACAGTGGATCCACTCACAAAGGCCTGTTCCCAGAGAGAGACTTTCATGGGATGGTTGAGTATGAGATACTGCAACCACTGCTACAGATGACCCTAGTGCAAGTGGGAGATTGTTAGTTATATGTATGCCCTAGAGGCCATTACTGTACATAGGATGTATATTGTAGTGGATGCTGGGACATATATAGGGATGACTTTCTTGCTCGACATGATAGTATGCTATCTGGTTACCCTTTACCTTAACGTGTATGCTGATTGTCTCTCTGTTACATGTTGGTAAAGCCCTTAGGATCTGTACTTGACTACCTGGACTATGATGCGGATCATACTAGTGGGGACATGGTAGTCCGTAAGTACATCCTTCAAGGTCCCTAGTCATGGGTGTATCGAGACGGGGCATCGATATACCAGAGTAGACTAGCGTATACCTTCTCGACCCATACAGATGGGCGATGGATGATCCCATATCCATTGGTGTTTGACATCAGAGGAGATATACGGGTGCTCAGTAGAGACTGGGTACACTGGACGGACTCGCCGAGAACTCCCAGATGGTATTATACCTCACGTCAGATGGCAGTTCTCTGGTGACACTGGTACAGAGTAGTCTGTTGACCCGAGATCGTCATGGAGTCTTGTGTGGTTCCCACTGTGCTTTGATTTCCATCTTACCATGTCCAAGAGGGCGTGCAAAACGGTGGTTTTTGGGTACAGTCCCGAGTCACATGGAGGCAATGAGCGATAGGAGGGGATTCGTCTCTCCCGGTATAGGGAGTTGATGTTGCGCTGTGTTCGATTGGCTATAACAGGAAATCCCTGGCCAGGGTTGCTGAGATTTACTGGTAAGTGTTACCAGTAGTTTCTCGAATAGTTATAGACCTCATATCGACACGACTTATCGAGCTATTGGGGTCTGACGTTTACCACCCCTAGGCGAGATATGCGACATATCAGACGATCAGACCGGACTGTACGGTAGTGTTACTGGTTGGATTCACTGGAGTGTGAGCGGGCTTGCTCGTCGATCTTCAGATCGCTCAATACCCGGGTGGCCGTTACGTTTAGCAGACCGCTTGCGGCTTGTGGATGTTTGATATGATCATCATCCGCTGCCGGCGTATTGACGAGTCTTTAGAGCCCTACACAGAGGTTTCCTGGCTCAAGCGAAACGAAATAGGAGCGCATATGAGATATGTGCGGGACCGAGAATAATGCGTGTATGTGATACCGTATTTCATTCTCGCGATCAATGCGTCGAATGGTTGTATGCGATATAACCTAGTTATCGATTCAAGCGTTGATTCGATAAGACGATACATTGGATACTAGTCGGTTATATGCGATATGACCGGATCGTTAAATCAAGTGTTGATTTAATGATTTAATGCATAATAATATATTTGATATATTACTTTGCATTAACTGGTATCGGTTCACTTTAGAAATGGATTTTCTCGCTCAGATGTGCGCATTGTATATGCGATATACTTTTGTGCACTTGTATGTATCATGTTTGATGATGCATGCTAACTTGTGTTTTGTGTAAAGTTTAAACCATGATTATGTAATGGTTAGGGTTTTCATTTTCATATCTATTTATTTATTTGTTTATTCATTATTGGAAAATGATAAGCATAATGCAAAATGGTGGCTTTATTTGGAAGCTTGTTGAAGCTTCATGAAGACTTTGACTTTAGCAACCATTTTGTCTCATGCTTAACCCTAACCATCCCATTTAACCATGATTGATTCTCTACACATTACCATGGTTAGTGTTATGATAAGAATGGATTATTCTTTTCTTTTTTAATTAATCTTATCATATCATTTCTTCTTCTTCTTCCTTCAACTCAAGAAGAAAAACCTAGACTACATCAATGGTGGATTGATGATATGAGTGAGAAATCCAATTCTAAAGTCTACCCACTTCCTATTTCTTCTTCCTCTACCTCTTGCCAAGTAGTAGAGTGTGTTTCCTTCACAAGTTTTCAAGACTTGGTGAAGGTGGAGCTTGATTTAGCGATGCTTCGACGTAGATCATCTTCGGCATGGACATCGACGACCTAGCTCGCTTTTTCTCCGACGAAGCCGACTCTAGAGCCCAGATTCCTTTTGGACAGCGGAGACGACTTCGTTGCGGAGCTATGGAGGTGGAGCACCGGATCTACAAAGGTTGTATTTCCGATATCCCATTAGTTAAATGTTAACTAGTTAGCTTTTTCGCCTAGTTTTCTAGCAAACGATCCGTAGTCGGGTCTCTCGGCACCTAGATTTTTTGAAATTGGCATGTTCGATGCCTTGTGAGACCTCACTAGAGTGCCTAGGAACCCTACAGATCAGTATCAGCTCGGAAAGTTCGCTCTATCCGACAGTTGGAGGATAACTTCGCCACAAAAGCATGAACCCAGATCCACGAGGGTAGACCCAGATCCACATCGGTCTTGGAAGCGAGCTCGTACTTGTCATATGATAACGATATCAAAAGAAGAGCCCGAGAATATGGATGACCTTCCCTGGTGCTTCGAAAACAATGATGACGAGGTGATCTCAGAGTTTCCACCGGCGCCAAAAGAGCTGGAAGATGGAATACACACTACTGCAGATAACCTCAAGAAGATTGATTTGGGAACGGCAAGTGACCCGCAACCTACATTCGTCAGTGAGCTGCTATCTGAAGAAAGGGTGGCTGCGTTAAAAGACGTGCTTATGCAGTATAGAGATTGCTTCACATGGAACTATTCCGAAATGTCAGGATTAGATCCAGAGATTGCGGTCCACAAATTGACAATATCCCCGGACGCCAAGCCAATCAAACAAGCACCGAGAAGAATACGGCTCGAGCTTGAGATGAGCATTAACGCCGAGGTCAAGAAGCTGATCGACTCTGGGTTCATCCAGGAAGTTCAGTATCCTAACTGGATCGCCAACATCGTCCCGGTGATGAAGAAAAATGGGACAGTACGCATATGCGTGGACTTCCGGGATCTCAATAAAGTTTATCCGAAGGATGATTTCCCAGTACCGGTCACTGAGCTGATGATAGATAACACGTCCACTCATGAAGTTTTCTCATTCATGGAAGGCTCATCAGGTATAATCAGATAAAGATGCATCCCGAAGATCAGAAGCACACCGCTTTCCGGACCCCTTTGGGTATATTCTGCTACAAAGTGATGCCCTTCGGTCTAAAGAACGCCGGTGCCACCTATCAGAGGGCCATGACGAAGATCTTCGACGACCTTATACATGAAATCGTCGAATGTTATATTGACGACCTCATGGTTAAAAGAAAATAATACGAGGAGCATCTTGAACATCTGAAGATCGTATTTCAACGCCTTCGGCAATATAACTTGAAGATGAACCCACTCAAATGCGCGTTCGGGGTGTCCTCAGGTAAATTCCTAGGATTCATCGTCCGACACCGAGGTATCGAGATAGATCCGTCAAAGATCAAGGCGATCATGGAAATGCCTCCCCCAAGGACTCTCAAGCAGCTGCGGTCTCTCCAAGGAAAGCTCGCATATATCCGGCGATTTATAGCCAATCTCTCAGGCAAGTGCCGTCCTTACAGTCACCTGATGAAAAAGGGGACCCCGTTCGTCTGGGATCACAAATGCCAAGGCGCACTGGACGAAATCAAGCAGTATCTGCAGAACCCACCAGTGCTGGCTGCTCCGGTCAAGGGAAAGCCTCTCGTTCTTTATACAACCGCCCTCGAAGGTTCCTTAGGCGCATTATGGGCACAAGAGAATGACCAAGGGAAAGAAAGAGCTCTCTATTACTTGAGTCGAGTTCTCCTGGGGACAGAAAGCAATTACTCTCTTATCGAAAAACACTGCCTGGCATTAATTTTCGCGATAACGAAACTCCGGCACTATGCATTGGCGCATGAAGTCCGTCTCATATCGAAGGTGGATCCTCTCAAATACTTGATGTCGAAAGCCATATTAACAGGACGACTTGCTAAATGGGCCTTGCTCTTGATGGAGTTCTCAATAACTTACCAGCCTCTTAAGGCAGTGAAAGGACAGGCCATCACCGACTTCCTCGCTGAACATCCGATACCGGCCGATACCCCTTTGAATTGCGAACTGCCAGAAGAACATGCGTTTGATGCGATCGACGGTGGTGGTATCCGGTGGGAACTTTATTTTGATGGAGCGTCTTCCATAAAGAAGCGAAAACAAAATACGCCCATAATCAAATCAGGGGTAGGCCTTATCTTCGTGACCCTACAAGGAGGGATAATGCGCTTCGCCTTCTCCTTGACAGAGCCGAGGACAAACAATGAAGCCGAATACGAAGCTTTGATAACAGGTCTCGAGATCGCTATCGACATGGGAATTGAAAACCTCCTCATATACGGAGATTCCCAGCTGATTGTTAGTCAAGTAAACGGCGACTATCAGACGTGCAAGCCAGAGCTGGTGAAGTATGGCGAGAGAGTACAGCAAGTGCTGACTCAAATTCCCTCCTACATGCTGGAAAGCATACCGCGTGCAGAAAATAGTAACGCGGACGCGTTAGCCAAGCTCTCTAAAGAACTGGCAGATGAGAACCTCGATGACGTCAGAATCGTGGTACAAAGCCGTCGGGTTCTCCCACCGGCAGAAATATCTCCGGAATCATCCGAGGAAAAGGAAGCGATTGAACAGACGGCCCTGCAAATAAAAGACCAAGAAACGGTTGAGGATTAGAGAGAAGTCTTTATAGACTACTTCAAATCCCGTTGAACGCCTGAAGATGCATCCTCAAGACATCAGCTCATGAAGCGAGCCCTATCTTTCGCCTTCGTCAATGACACTCTGTATAAGAGGTCATTTGATTCTTTGTGGTTGAGATGCCTGGGACCTGAAGAGGCAAAAAGAGTCGTCCAAGAAGTTCACGACGGACTCTGCGGTTCTCACCAAGCCGGGCCGAAGATGAAGCTGAAGATCAAGCGGATGGGTTATTATTGGCCCACGATGATCCAGGACTGCCTCGAGTATGCGAAGCAATGCCACTCGTGCCAGATCCATAGGGACTTTATCCATCAACATTCAAATCCACTACATCCAACGGTGGCTAGCTGGCCATTCAAAATGCGGGGAACTGACATAATCGGCCCCATCGAACCAGCATCGTCCAGGGGACATCATTTCATTTTGGCGACAACTGATTACTTCTCCAAATGGGCAGAAGCAGTACCGCTGAGGGAAGTGAAGATGGAGAATATCCTCCATTGCTTCAAGACGCACGTCATATATCGGTTTAGAACTCCGCGACGGATCATCTCCGATAACGGGCCAGCCTACAGAAGCCACAAGATCAGCCGCTTCGCACAACAGCACAATATAGACCGGAGATACTCCTCAGTTTATAATCCCCGAGCTAACGGTCTAGCGGAGGCTTTCAACAAGACCTTGAAGAAGATCGTGAAGAAGACGGTGTCCCGAAATAAGAAGGACTGGCATGAGAGACTGCAAGAAGCTCTCTGGGCGTATCGAACTACGTTCAAGACGGCCACGAACACAACACCGTACGCGTTGGTATTCGGTACAGAAGCAGTACTCCCTCTCGAGATAGAGCTACCTTCTCTACGAGTGGTAGTTCATTAAGAGCTAACAGACGAAGAGAATGCTCACCTTCGGCTTGAGGAGCTTGAGGCCCTTGATGAAACCTGGCTCATAGCGCAACAAAATCTGGAGGCTTATAAAGCAAAGATGATGCGCTCTTACGAAAGATTGACTAGGCCGAGGACATTCCGCCAGGGCGAACTCGTGCTAGTGGTCAAAAGACCTATGATCTCCAATCTCGCCAAGCGGGGAAAATTTGAGCCGAACTATGAAGGCCCGTACATCATAGACAAGGTCTACCAGGGTGGAGCCTATCTACTCATGGACATGCATGGTGAAAGACCTTTCAGGCCAATAAACGGTCGCTTCCTGAAGAAGTACTACGCTTGACGAGTCACGGCCTAGGTCAATGATAGATGACGATGACTATGTCCGCTCACTATCTTCCTAAGCCCAAACTCTATAAGTAGTGACAGGCCTTCTTCAACAACGGACCGAAACGTTCTTAAACTAACAACGGACCGAAACGTCCTTAAACTACCAACGGACCACTATGTCCTAAAACTAGCTGTTAATCGAGATGTTGAGAAACTACGGCGGATTGCAGCATCTCAAAGCTGACACAAAAAAAAGAGAAAAAAACAAAAAAGGAAAACGGTATGTCCATAAGCAAAATGGGCACGGATGAAAACCCGAAAGGGCTCCGTGTGTAAAAACAGCAGGGCTACTGGCGAGTGTTTGTGAAAACCCGGAAGGGTGCAAGCTCGTTAAAAAAAGAGAATAAAAAAAAAGAGAAAACGGTATGTCCATAAGCAAAATGGGCATGGATGAAAACCCGAATGGGCTCCGTGAGTAAAAACAGCAGGGCTACCGGTGAGTGTTTGTGAAAACCCGAAAGGGCGCAACCTCGTTAAAAGACACTTACAGGGTCCTCTCGACCTTGTGAGGAGAAATCACCCGCGTGAGATCCCTACGACTCACAAGGGAACAACACACTTAGGAATCCTCACGATTCCTAAGGAGAAATTGTACTTGCGAGATCCTCACGGCTCGTAAGGTGAACTCTCTTATGGGACCCTCACGGCTCATAAGATTTGAAAGTCTTAAGTTACAGAGACCTGAACCTATTCTTAAGCAACCCCCACAACCTCCACTACTGCCCTACAAGCGGCTCAATACTGACCCTTGTATACAATCCACGGGCGCGAATAAACATTTCCCTAACAAAGTCCCATCCGTGACTAGGGATATGTTCATATGATGAACAACCCTTGTAAGTCCTCTCGACTTACAAGGAGAAACCACTCTTGTAAGATCCTTACGACTTATAAGAGAATATACACTTAGGAATCCCCACGATTCCTAAGGAGAAAACACACCTACGAGATCTTCATGACTCGCAGGGAGAAATACCTTTGTGAGACCCTTACGGCTCATGAAGTCAAAAGCCTTATTCGACAGGATCCTAACCCTGTTTACTAAGCCACCTTTGTTCGACATCGACAGAGGCAAATGATGAGTCGCTCCTGGCAATATCCCAGTTGTAGCGGTGCTGATACCGAAATCGGTGTCTGATTCCAAGCTTGCAGCGAAAAGCCAACAAGCCACACATGCATACGAAATAGCCGAAATGATGAGGCAACTTGCAACAAAATCAGCAAGTAAAAATGTATGCATACAAAATAGCCGAAATGATTGGGCACCGCGAAGAATAGCCGAAATGATGGGGCAATCGCAACTTTTACGATATAAAAGCTGAAATGATAGAGCATCGCGGAAAGAAATAAAATAAAAATAAAAATGAAATTTATGCCCTACAGGTGATATTACATCAATCCCTGTATACAATCCAGGGACGCAAACAAAGAAGGAATCACACTCCTCCTCCCCAGGTTTCATCAGAAGAAGAAGCCAAATCTCGATGGGTCACAGATAGTCTGGAGATCATCTCAACATTCGTCTCAGCAGACACAACATCAAGCAAAGCGGAACAGCGGCAACTCCCAGTTCCATGACTCGACGGTGTACAGATGACTGAGAGTCAAATCCCAACTCCGTGAAATGCGGATAAAGTCAACCCTTTCTGGTTACGTGGAACGCGGATAACGCCACTTCTGACCCCGTGGAAAATGTCCAGAGCGGATCCTGGTCCTCGCAGAGCACGGCAGTGAACCCGTGTGAAGCATCCAGAGTGGAGCCTAGTCCTCGCCGAACACGGCAGTGAACCCGTGGGAAGCATCTAGAGCAAAATTCCTGGTCATGTAGAACGCAGATAATGTCACTTCTGACCCCGTGGAAAACGTCCAGAGCGGATCCTGGTCCTCGCAGAGCACGGCAGTGAACCCGTGTGAAGCATCCAGAGCGGAGCCTAATCCTCGTCGAACACGGCAGTGAACCCGTGGGAAGCATCTAGAGCAAAATTTCTGGTCACGTGGAACGCGGATAACGTCACTTCTGACCCCATGGAAAACGTCCAGAGCGGATCCTGGTCCTCGCAGAGCATGGCAGTGAACCCGTGTGAAGTATCCAGAGCGGAGCCTAGTCCTCGCCGAACACGGCAGTGAACCCGTGGGAAGAATCTAGAGCAAAATTCCTTGTTATGTGGAATACGGATAACGTCACTTCTGACCCCGTGGAAAACGTCCAGAGCGGATCCTGGTCCTCGCAGAGCACGGCAGTGAACTTTTGTGAAGCATCCAGAGCGGAGCCTAGTCCTCACCGAACACGGAAGTGAACCCGTGGGAGGCATCTAGAGCAAAATTCCTGGTCACGTGGAACGCGGATAACGTCACTTCTGACCCCGTGGAAAACGTCCAGAGCGGATCCTGGTCCTCGCAGAGCACGGCAGTGAACCCGTGTGAAGCATCCAGAGTGGAGCCTAGTCCTCGCCGAAAACGGCAATGATCCCATGGGAAGCATCTAGAGCAAAATTCCTGGTCACGTGGAACGCGGATAACGTCACTTCTGACCCCATGGAAAACGTCCAGAGCGGATCCTGGTCCTCGCAGAGCACGGCAGTGAACCCATGTGAAGCATCCAGAGCGGAGCCTGGTCCTCGCCAAACACGGCAGTGAACCCGTAGGAAGCATCCATAGCGAATATCGGACTGTGAGGTCCTTAAACTCACAGACTATGATGTCCTTAACCTCGACCATGATGTCTTAAAACTAATAATCAACCATAATGATTTTAAGCTAATTTCACCTTGGTTCAAGGGTACATCTCGTCACTCCTTTGATGTTTGTCGTTGTAATTCCTCAACGTCTTCAAAGAGGCGACGGGTCCCGGCAACCACGCGTAACATTGGACGGTGAGGTCCTTAAACTTACGGACTATGATGTCCTTAACCTCGTCCGTGATGTCTTAAAACTAACATTGGACTGTGGAGTCCTTAAATCCACGGACTATGATGTCCTTAACCTCGACTGTGATGTCTTAAAACTAACATCGGACTATGGATTCCTTAAATCCACGGACTATGATGTCCTTAACCTCGACAGTGATGTCTTAAAACTAACATCGGACTGTGGAGTCCTTAAATCCACGGACTATGATGTCCTTAACCTCGACCGCGATGTCTTCAAACTAACAACGGACTGTGGAGTCCTTAAATCCACGGACTATAATGTCCTTAGCCTCGACCGTGATGTCTTTAAACTACGGTATCCTGGAAAACGTCCAGAGCGGAGCCTCGTCCTTGCAGAACATGGCAATAAACCCGTGGGAAGCATCCAGAGCAACCCCTAACCCCGTGAAATGCGGATAAGGGCAACTTCACCCATCACTTGCGAGTCCTCACGACTCGTAAGGGAGTAAATTCTTTTGTGAGTTCCTTATGACTCTCAAGAGAAAACACACTTATGAATCCTCACGATTCTTAAGGAGAAATTACACCTACGGGATCCTCTTGACCGGTAGGGAGAAAATTCTTTATGAGACCCTCACGGCTCATAAAGTTGAAAAGTCTTAGGTGACAGATCCTAACCCTGTTTTCTAAGCCATCACTACCTTACAAAGAGCATAAGATTGACAGTTATATACTATCTACAGACCGCACTGTTGGAGATAGTGCCCTCAGAGTCAATTATTGGATCACAGGCACGTGATTGCAATGATTGAGGGATGACCTATCCCGGTAGAACAGTCTTACTCGAGATGATAGTATGCTATCTGGTTTAACTTTATCATCGTGTACTGTTTCAGGTGACCTTACAGGTCGCTATTACACGTTAATAGAGCCCCTAGGATTCTTGCTTGACGACCAGCAGTATGATGGCGATCATATACATGGGAGCTGGGGTCTATAAGCACATCCTTAAATGGTCCCTAGTCGTGGGAGTTTCGAGACTGGGCATCGATACTCCATTAGTAGACTAGTGTATACAGTCGAGACCCCGACGAGGGGCGGTGGCCGGTCTCATAAGCCACTGGTGTCAGTTGGTTCACCTAAGATGTATACAGGTGCTCATTGGGTTATGAGTACACCGGACAGGACTCGCTGGGAACCTGCTAGTTGGGATTATACCAGACGTCAGATAGCAGTTCCCAGGTGACATGTGTACAGGTTAGTTCATCGACCTGAGATCGTCATTTGTCTCATGTGAGTTCCCACTGTGCTTTGATTACTACCCTACCACGGTTCAAAGGAGTCGTGCAAACAGGTTTTAGTTGGGTACAGTCCCGAGCCACATGGAGGCAGTGAGCGGATCTGCAGGGGTTCGTCTCTCCCGGTATTGGGGGTGAGGTCGCGCTGTGTCTAGGAGAGCCATTACGCAAAGCCCTCGGCCGAGGCAGGAGATTTACTGGTAGGTATTCCAGTAGTATCTCAGAGTGTTCTGGGCTTCACTCCGACACGACTTGTACCGCGTTTGGGGGTCTGACTTTTACCAACCCCCTAGGCCCGCCATGCGATGCTCATAGACGAACGGACCGGGCTGTACGGATATTGTCACTGACAGGCTCAGTAGGGTGTCAGGATGAGTTCGCTCATCGACGTCCCTTTTGGTCAATAGCTGGTGGCCCGTCACGTATTGGCTTATACCTCTGACGTGCTAGTGGTTAAATCCACAGCCATAGTATTGACGAGTCTTTAGAGTCCACCACACTTTCAGTTACTCAAGCTTTCGGGCGAAACGCTGTAGAGGCCGTATGGAGATATGGCAGGGTCCGATCAGATACGTGCGGTATTGCACGGATCAGGATCGGACGGTTTGTACTAGTGGCCGTATGGATATATGGCAGGGTTCAGCCAGATATGTGCGGTATTGCACGGATCAGGATCGGACGGATATTACTAGCCGGCTTTGGTTTAAGCCGGATCCTAGTTTAGTACAGTGTAGATTTTGTCTCATTGCATTTGTATCCGGACGGAATACAGATGCGGGTGTGTATGCACAGTATCGGGGTTTTCCTGTAATTTATTACGGGACTAGTTTTCTGGAGTTGCCAGTTTGCATTCCGTTCCGGCCGGTTTTCCTTTGTTCTTTCCCGGCCGGACTTTTACGATGGAGGGGGTTATTTGCAATTGTGCAAATAACTTTTGTGGAGGGGGTTTCTTGCAAATGTATTCATTATGATAGGATTTGCATCCTTTGTTTTTTATTCATCCATGATTTTGCATTAATGAGATTTGATGTGAATAGATGTAATAAGCATGGTTGATGTTTTGTTTAAGGTCACCTCTTGCTTTTCCTACACTTACCTCCATCTTGTATTTGTTTAGCCCTCCACCATTTTCCACAACACAAGATGGCCGGCCACATTTGGAGAGGGGAGAAAAATGAGAGAGGTTCATTTTGATTTGGTGTGGGAAATTCATCATCCATCTCATTTTTCCATTGCTACCAAAAATCCCCAAGTTCATATCATCTTGATTCCTCCATCAAGGCAACATAACCCCAAAGAGACAAAGCACTACACTTTCTACAGCAAATCTTGGGCACGTCGACTTGCCAGCTTCGTGCCCGAGTTGCCTCGGTATTGAGGTGGGAGTCCGTAAAAGACGCAGGCGATGTGGTGCCCTTCCGGCGAGGAGGCGGCGATATGGAGACAAGACTTTCCGCGGGAGATCGGGACGATGACGAGAAGACCGGAGGACTCGGATCACTCGATATATCTCTTACCCTTTCTCTTGATAGCTAGTATCGGTTAATGGTTACGATCCGGGTGTATTGTTCGCGGTAGCGCCAGTTTGAAAGTTAAGAAAACTTTGATTCCGCATTTTGGCCTCGGATAGACGGCCGGGGCGCTGCCGTGGCGCAACACGCACTTGCTAAAATCACATAGAAAACAACACAGCAAGAAAGAAGAAAGCAGAGAAATGATACAAGACATTACGAAGAACGTGTATCATTTATTCATGAATTCGATTGGGTACAAAATACATCATATGAAAGAATAAAAGAACAAATACATTTTATTCAAAATTACAAATAGTACAAAATTTTTATTGAGAGGAAAGCGCTTTCAGTAGTCCAATCAGCCGCTCGCGCACTTTCCTCAGCCCCTCTTCTTGATCAGCTACCGCGGCCAACTCTGCTTCGACCTGGGCTCGCTGCTGCAAGTAGGATGCGAGTTGTTCTTCGACGGCTCGCTGAGCTGCTTCACGATCTTGGGCATCACGCTCAACGACATCGAGCCTCTGCTTCAATGTTAACCCATAAGAGATACATTGCAGAAGGCCCTCGAAGATAACTTTTACCTGGGCAACGTTCGCGTTGACCTCAGCATGCAGTCGAGCAGACTCGTTTGAAGTTTCTTTGCATTCCCTTCGCTTTAAAGCCACTTCTTGTTCGAGATGGCGGAAGTAAGAAGCGCTCTGCTCGATCCATGCCGCCCGTTGAGTGCTCGAAACCAGAATCTCAGGTGCCGGACGCTTAAGCTCAAGCTCATGCAAGCAAGCCTCGATCTCCCGGCAGCGATTAACCCAAAACTCAACGACGCCCTCACCATGAAAGTTCATGAGCGTCTCCAGCATAGGGTTAACCTCTGCGGAAAAATCCGCGGCAGATGTGGGAGCCTCTGCGTCGAACTCCTCGATATACTCGCTCAGCATGCGTAAGCTGGTCACAGCACCTTTGGATGATGGACGCCTTAAAAAGGGCCTGGCCGACATTATAATACTAGACTCGAACGGGGTTGGAGTCGATGTGATTGCTGCAAAATAGATTATAATCAGATGTCGGCTCAAGAAATAGAGAAAACAAGCAAAAAGTAGAGTCTACTATACCGGCTGCAGCAGGGGGCAGAGCTGGGAGTACTGATGGCGCAACGACAGCCTCGTCCCCTCCTTCGATTCGTAAGGCTACAAGCAATATAAAGAAGAGATTAGCAATAATGCGACTACCCGTTAAAGAAGAGGACATCGTTTAGAGAAAACACTCACCGATACCAGCAGGCGGACTCGTCTTGGGCAAGAAGGAGAAGTGTGGGTGCAGCACCTGGTACATGTGGTCAAAAAGGACTCCTGCAAAGACGCAATAGTACAACGTCAGTGCATAAATTATGCAGCCTAAAGATAAGACTGATGAGTCACAAATCCATAACTTCCAACATCTGCGACGGTGCGAGGGAAGGAAAAGAAGTGGTCACCGTCAGAGCGGTAACTAACGGCGCTCTCTTGGGTAACGCGGCATCAGCACTAGCCGCACCTGCGTTAGAAACAAGATAAGCCCTATCAGGAAGGATTGCAGAATAAAAAGAAGGACGGTAACCCAAAATTTACCTGATGAGTCCCCAGCCGGAGCCGTGACGAGGGCGTTACTTGATGCAATGGTGGCGTCCCCCTCCTCTATTGGGGTAGCCTCACCTCCCGTTACCTCATCCCTCGACTCTACAGGAAACGTCACCACGCTAGCGACACCGGGAGACGACAAGGAACCGTAGGCAGGGAGAGCAATAATCGGAGCAGTGCCCGACTCTTGAGAACGAGCGGCCATCTCGTGCTCAGCAATCATGCCCGTTACCACCTCGGGCTCAGTGGTCGCAGCCGTTTCGTCCACTGTTGCCTCAGGCTCGGCCATAGCAGCCGTCTCACCCACTACCACCTCAGGCTCAGCGGTTGCAGCCGTCTCATCCATCGCTGCTATAGGCTCGTCCGTAGCAGCCATTTCATCCACTGCTGCCTCAGGCTCGGCCGTAGCAGCCGTCTCACCCGCCGCCACTTCGGGCTCGGCATTGGTAGCCATCTCGGGCATAGCAGTCGTGACTGTCAGCCACTAGCTCAGGCCCGGCAACTACGGCTACATCGCCTACCGTCGCCTCGGGTTTAGCAGCTACCTCCTCCACCGTCCCCTCAGGCTCGACGGTCGCCACCGCTCCTCCAGTAAGACTCGGCCCTGCAGGACAAGATATATAAGAACTGATAGTTTAAAACTTTGACAACAAAGCCAAAAAAACACATTACCTGAGGCGGATTTACCGTTGGCTTCCCGAGATGCACGTGCCGCCCATCTATGAGCAGTAGACAAGGCGACCGGGAGCTCCTCTGAAAGAGTAGCAACAGGAGTAACGGCGCTTGAGCTTGCTCCCATGGCCAAAGCAGCGCTACGCTCTCTTGCTGCGCGCCTCAGGCGTTTCCTTTCCTCCCGGGCCGTCGCGACAGACCTTTTGGAAACCTCCTTCAGCAAGGCGTCGTCGTCCGCGTTCAGGGTTGCCTCCAGAGCCATCAAGGCCTCCATCATCTGCTTTTTAAGTAGGGCTTCTTGCGGCAATCCCGAAGAGGCCGGGTCTTCGGTAGATGGCCTGGGGAGAATTCCCGCATCGGCTTGCGAGGCAAGTCTTGTGGTCCCTGTGATAAGACAAAGAGCGGGTCAGATTACTCATAAGAAATGGAAGCAGAGACATAGCAAACCGAAATGTACCAATGCCCAATAGAGCGCGATTCCTCTCTTCCTCCTCGAAAGTCCTAAGGGAAGCCGCCAGAACCTCCTCAGTAGTGAAGCCTGTTACAAAAAGAAGAATGTCAGTCAAGACATGACAATAAAATATAACACAATGACAAAATTATGACTAATATTTACCTGATTGCGTGAGGGCGGCTATCTTCGCTTGGTGGCTCGCAAGTTGCGCAGAAGTAGCAATAGCGGCGTCGAGATCAGTGTCTTCTGGCACTACAAGAAACCTTCATTGGTTCCATATTCACTTAAGCCTTCGGTAAGAGGAGCATGAGGCTCTAAGCCGAGTATGGCATCAAGGGAAAGGACCGACTTCTTCTTCTTTCTCTGTACGTGAGCTCCGGTCGCAGCCAAAATCAGCTTACGCTTCATGGGCACCTTGGGACGGCGGGTCCCGATGTCCGAGCCCACGCCGGATTCGGGCGAAACCACGTTTACCGTCTCCACGGGAGCACGGGGCGCTGAGGGTACGTCCACAGGATCACGGGGCAATCCACATGGGGGGCTTAGCACACGTGGAGGCTCAACTCCAACATCTCCTCTTAGTGGAGGAGGGACAGGGGTCCTTCGCTTCAAGGGGACGTTGCGATTGCTGGCGGGGGGCGCACCCTTGCGATCAAGCAGCAACCGCTTCTCTTCCCTGATGACAGCGCCCATCGCGTGCTGATACCAAGCCCCGTATACGTTGAGGGCCCTTGGAATACAACTCTGCTCGCTAATGAAGAAGTGAGAGCCCGTGTTTAATCGCATAAAGTGATGCAGTGCACTCCGTATTCCCTCTCTGGTGGCTGCAGGCTCTTCCAAAAATGCCTTTAGTGGGACCTCCTGGTTATAACTTAGCTGCCAAGCAAAGCGATGGGGGTTGTACCTCATAAAAAGCGCCGCCTCATTCTTCCTGAACACGAGGAAGCCCGGCCTAATGGAGTATAGATATAGAATCTCCCGGGCTTTCAACACGGAGGCCCCGTACTTGAAATTATCGCGCAACGCCAACACCACCTTAGAAGTTTCCGGGCCGATTGTCAGGACCTTGTCCGTGAAAGAGATACCCGCTCCGACTGTACGCGGACGAAGAAGCAACCCCTAGCCTCCCACGGAGGCGGATTTACGATAGAAGCGCTGATCAACCGCATAACTCTCGGGAATCTGTACTTCTCGTAAAACGAGGGTCTTTTATGAATATCAAATACCCCGAGCACGTGCATTTCCATCCACGAAGTAAAGTAGTGCATCGGGAAATTGGCGGCTTGCACCCCCGGTTCAGTTGCGTCCGCCACCACGCTAAGACCATGGTACAGGTGGGCCAACCCGACAATCCCAATGGCCAATTGTATGCCAGTCACCATTCGATGTGCTGGGTAGAAGACGGACGACCTCATATAGCGAGGGTGAATGGGGAGCGCAAACCAGCACAACCATAGCCCCAGAAACCCGAGAAAGAAAGTCTCCTCGTCGATGCCCGGAGCAGCGATTTCCGAAAAAGGGATGATTGCAGCATCGGGGAGGTAAAAATCTTTTTGATCGGCTTCCAGTGCTGGTCGACGATCTATGCCAAGGCCGAAGGGGTCGTCAAGCTTGACAAATTTTTTCGCCCCGTTGCGATAGAATCTCCGGTCGAAGAAAGCGGGCGATGAAGTCTGCGAAACTAACTCCCCGGCCTCCTGACTCTAAGAAAAGACTTTCATACATATTCAGCACCTTTATCAGACTCGGAAACTGGTGCTGAATAGCGTTCTCTGGCGTTAAGTCCATCACCAACGGCTTGGTAGCAAAAACATATTCGTCCGGAGGAAGTAGCTCCTCATAATGCTCCCCCATCACCGGCAGACCGGAAATCTCAGCAAATTCTTCTAGAGGGATGGAAACTTCCCTGTCCATTAGAAGAAAGGTATGGGTGGGGATGTTTCATTGCTCCACGAATGCCTTAATCCACCATGTCGGAGGAGCAGAATACTCAAACAGCGAGGCGTAAACTGCAGGGTATAGACCGATCTTCAGCAGATGCGCCTTCTTCGCTGACAAAATGTACCTGGCCCACTGCAGATACCCTGCCGAGTGTCGAGGGGTCAACCCGATGTTGTAGGGTTGTCCCCAAGGACGTGACTCGCCCTGGCATATGCGCCGTCCCAAAATATCCAAAGCTGCCGGCAGCTGCATGGGTATGGCAGCAATCGAAGGTTGAAGAAGACCCTCCGAATTCCAATTTACGACCTCCACGGCATAGTTCACCTGGGGTATATCTGCGTACGAGATCGACGAGATCGGATCCGATGGCATCGCGCAAGAGAAGCTTCGGTGACCTTTAATTATTTGGTCGTACCATCTACCCCACAACTGAAGGTTTTTGTACTCCGGGTCGTAGTCCTTAATGAGAGCAAGAACCTCCCGGTCTACCGGTGCTTCAGGGAATCTCCCTCTGAACGGAAAAACGGGAACGAAAGATCAGAAAACATGTCGCCTGCGAAAAAGAACAGAATTCAATTATCAGTACTATAATTTAATCTTAAAGTTCTGAGCAACACTTTAAAATTTGTACCACACTGCAATGCAGTGGAAAGGGGACCAAAGGTGGACCCACAAAATCCAGGTGACAATGCATCTATTAATAAGACAGCTTCATCATTGGATGAGACTGTTAATTAGTGAGGAAATCCTCAAAGAATATTCTCATTAAATGAGAAATCTCTCGAGACAAGGAGAAAATCTCCCTTTCAGAGCAAAGCTCTATAACAGAGTGACACTTGTCAAACTCTGGTCACAAGGGAATAAAATTCCTTAAAGAGCCTAGCTCTGTAATGATGATGGAAAATCCATCAAAAGTTAATGAAAATTAATTCCTAAGAATTAAAATTCTGGGATCTTAAAGATCCATGAAAAAACTCTTAAGAGTTCCTCATCAAAAGATCAAAAGATCTATATTATCAAAAGAGCAGAGCTCTGACCCATGGGCTAAGAAACCCTAAGAAAAGATCTATTCAGATCTATGGGTTCATGAGAGCAAAGCTCTGTTTATGAAACCCCAAAGGGGTTTTCTTTAGATCAAAAGATCTATGAGAGCAAGGCTCTGTTAATGGGTAAAAACCCTAAGTTATTAGAATTAATTTAATTTAATTTAATTTTTACCTAAAATTTTCTAGAGTTCTAACTCTTGAATGTTCTTAGAAAGAAGAGCAAGGCTCTGAAATAAAATTCTTGAAGAGAAGATGATAATCATCTGAGGACCAAGGGTTCTATTTATAGGCGCTGAAGCGCCTCCTCAACTTCTGAGTTGATCTAAAGGCTCAGATGTTGCCACCGCTGTACTCATGTGTGCGCCACGTGAGCGCAACGGTGGGGGGCATTTGTTTCCCCCAATCAGAGCAAAGCTCTGTTTTGAATTTCAAAATTCAAAAATTGAAGCAACGCTTCAGATCTCTTGCGCTGCGCGCCATGTGTTAAAAGTAGACACGCCAGCGCCAGCAGCGCTGCGCCCTAGGCAGCGCACCCCTAATCAGAGCAAAGTTCTATTTCAAAATTCAAATTTTAAAATTGAAGCAATGCTTCAGATCTCTTGCGCTCTGAGCTGCACGCCACGTGTCAAACGCAGGCGCACTAGCGCAGGCGCACTAGTGCAGTTGCGCTGCGCACCTGCGCTGCGCACCACGTGTCAAACACAGGCGTGCTAACGCAGTTGCGCTGCGCGCCATGTGTCAAACGTAGGTGCGCTAGTGCCAAGTGCACCAACGCTGGAATTAAAAGAATTCCCCACCGTTAGATCAAAAGATCTAATAATAATAATAAATTATTAATCAGAATTAAAATTCTGTTCTAGAAAGATCTTTGCAATTTTATTAAAATAAGAAGATTATCTTTTGTAAAACGGGGCCTTAGGATCAAAGATCCAACGGTGGGAAATATCCCCAAATCTATCAGAGAAAGATCTCTTCAACTAACTTAACAAATCAATTGGCCCTATATAAAGGCCCCAAGACTTCAAGTCTCAGATAGAAAGAACCCTCTGCAAATTTTGAGAAAAACTCAAAGAGAAAGAAAGGAAAGCCTTTGAAGAAAGAAGATCATTTCTTTAAAGGTAAAAACTATGATTTTGAATAACAGAGATGAGATCATCTCATTAAAAAAGAAGAACCATCTTCTAAAAAGATCAGTGATCTAAGAACAAGATCAAAATCTTCAATAAAAAAGAAAAAAGGTCAAAAAAATATCTAATTATAAAAGATTTAAAGAAGTACTTTACTTCATTAACAGATCTTTTGATCTATAAAGGCATAGCCTTTTGATGAGAACACGAACTTTGGTTCTTAGATCTTGAGGTAAGGCCTCCTTTGGAGAACATAAACTTGTTCTTTGATCTTAAATTGATCAAAAATGCGCTCTGCGCTATTGGACAGTGCTTTTCACTCTTGAACTGCGCCTTTACGCTCTTTGGACTGGCGCACAGAGCCAAAACGCGCCACGTGTCAACCACAGAACAGTTTGCGCTTTGCGCTTCTAAATATAGCGCACTGCGCTCTTGGACTGGCGCACAGCGCCAGAGCGCGCCACGTGTCACTCATTGGTGCACTCACTCATAAAGCGCAGTGCGCTAACAGACTTGCACTTAGCACTGAGCGTGACACGTGTCACCTTCACATGCGCTAGCGCAATACGCTCTTTGATTGGCGCAAAGCACCTGACAAGCCACGTGGCGCACTATCAGACCACTATTTTGCTCCTGATAAATGTTATGCATTTAATTACATCTAATGTCAGAGCCCAATGCTATGCATTATTAAAAGGGCAGAGCCCAAATAAAGGCCTAATAGGCAGAACATGAATAAAATGTTAAACATTTTTAATTGGACTTAGCCCAATTCTGGTCATAAGTCCTCAATTTAAATTGAACTGAGCCCAACTGCTCTTCCAATCAATTTACACCCGGTTCGAGGGTACATCTCTTTACTCCTCTGATATCTGTCGTTGTAATCCTTCAACGTCGTCGGAGAGGTTTCGGGTCCCGACAACCATACATCGCTACGGACTGTGAGGTCCTTAAACTCACAGACTATGATGTCCTTAACCTCGACCGTGATGTCTTAAAACTAACACCGGACTGTGAGGTCCTTAAGCTCATGGACTATGATGTCCTTAACCTCGACCGTGACGTCTTAAAACTAACATCGGACTGTGAGGTCCTTAAACTCATGGACTATGATGTCCTTAACCTCGACCGTGATGTCTTAAAACTAATACCGGACTGTGAGGTCCTTAAACTCACGGACTATGATGTCCTTAACCTTGATAACTATGTCTTAAACTAACAATGGATCGTAATGTCCTTAAACTAATTATCGACCGCAATGTCAGTAAACTAAACAACAGAGCCCAATTGCTCTCTTGTCGGATCTAAACGATCCCGTTAAGTTGATCTTAGTCTAAAATTAGACTAACGTGTCCTTAACAAACGTTTAAGTTGATCTTAGCCTCAAATAAGGCTAACGTATCCTTAAACACAACCTCCCCAAACCCAAATCTAAGAAAGATACGGATTAGGACTAATCCATGTCCTACGGGCGACAACATAACTTAGTCTCCGTATACAATTCACGGGTAACCGAACACTAAACAAACACCCACGACACAAAGTGACCATCTGGAGAAGGAGAAAGTTGTTACCACGATACGGTAGCGTACTTAACTGCAGGGGCTTGCGTTTGCAGGGAAGAGCGTCCCCATAATCAAAAACCCCTCAAACGAGGGGGAATCTGATGAAGTCTGCTACATCGGCCTCATCTGTTTAAACCTTCGATACATGGTGCCATAAATCAACTTGGCATCTTCGAAGAGGTGGACGGATAGCACCAATTAGTATCTACCCCAAATTTCAGGCAAGACAGACCTACGCAGTCGCGTCTCTGTGTTCGGCGGGGAACAGACGTATTTCCGAGCGGGGTCATGTGGATGACGTGTTTCCGAACGGGGTCATGTTGATGACGTATTTCCGAGCGGGGTCATGTGGATGACGTATTTTCGAACGGGGTCATATTGATGACGTAATTCCGAACGGGGTCATGTGGATGACGTATTTCCGAACGGGGTCATGTGGATGATGTATCGTCTGTTGTAATAAGACGAATATCGGAGTGGTCTCCAGGTTGTCTGTGAGATATGGCTTCTTCTTCTGATGGAGCCTGCGGAGGGAAGGCGTGATTCCTTCTTTGTTTGCGCTCCTAGATTGTGTACAGGGATTGATGTGATATAACCTGTAGGGCAGAAAATTTCATTTATATATATTTTTTTATTTCCGCGATGCTCTATCATTTCAGCTTTTATATCGCGAAGGTCGCAATTGCCCAATCATTTCGGCTATTTCTCGCGGTGCCCAATCATTTCGGCAATTTATTTTATTTTTACTCTCTGCTTTTTATTGCGAGTTGCCCAATCATTTCGGCTATTTTGCATGCATACATTTTTTTACTTGCTGGTTTTGTTGCAAGTTGCCCCATCATTTCGGCTATTTCGTATGCATGTGTGGCTTGCTAACTTCTAGCTGCAAACTTGGAATTAGACACCGATTTCGGCATTAGCACCGCTACGACTGTAATATTGTCAGGAACAAATCATCGTTTGCCTCTGTCGATGTTGAAAAAAGGTGGCTTAGCGAACAGGGTTAGGATCATGTCGACTAAGACTTTTAACTTTATGAGCCGTAAGGGTCTCATAAAGGTATTTCTTCCTACGAGTCGTGAGGATCACGCAGGTGTGTTTTCTCCTTAGGAATCGTGAGGATTCTTAAGTGTGTGTTCTCTTATAAGTCGTAAGGATCTTACAAAAATGCTTTCTCCTTATAAGTCGAGAGGACTTACAAGGGTTGTTCACCGTGCAAATATATCCCTAGCCACGGATGTGACTTTGTTAGGGAAATGTTTATTCGCGCCCGTGGATTGTATACAAGGGTCAGCATTGAACCGGTTATAGGGCAGTATTGGAGGTTGTGGTGGTTGCTTAAGAACATGTTTAGATCCCTGTAGCTTAAGACTTTTGAATCTTCTGAGCCGTGAGGGTCTCATAAGAGGGTTCTCCTTACGAGTCGTGAGGATCTCGCAAGTGTAATTTCTCCTTAGGAATCGTGGGGATCCCTAAGTGTGTTACTCCTTTGTGAGTCGTAAGGATCTCACGCAGGTGGTTTCTCCTCACAAGGTCGAGAGGACCTCATGAGTGTCTTTTAACGAGATTGCGCCCTTTCGGATTTTCACAAAACTCGCCGGTAGCCCTGCTGTTTTTACTCACGGAGCTCTTTCGGGTTTTCATCCGTGCCCATTTTTCTTGTGGACATACCGTTTTCTTTTTCTTTATTTTAACGAGGTTGCGCCCTTTCGGGTTTTCACAAAACTCGCCAGTAGTCCTGATGTTTTTACTCATGGAGCCCTTTCGGGTTTTCATCCGTGCCCATTTTGCTTATGGACATACCGTTTTCTTTCTTCTTCTTTTTTTTTTTATTTTTTTTTGTATCAACTTTGGGATACTGCCGTCTACAGTAGTTTATCGACATCTCGGTCAACAGCTAGTTTTAGGACATAGTAGTCCATCGTTAGTTTAAGGACGTTCCGGTCCGTTGTTAGTTTTAGGACATTTCGGTCCGTTGTTAGTTTAAGGATGTTTCGTTCTGTTGTTAGTTTAAGGACATTTCGGTCCGTCGCCAGTTTTAGGACATAGTGGTCCATTGTTAGTTTAGGGACATTTCGGTCTGTTGTTAGTTTAAGGACGTTTCAGTCCGTTGTTAGTTTAAGGACGTTTCGGTCCGATGGCCGGCTACTACTTATAGAGTTTGGGCTCAGGAAGATAGCGAGCGGACATAGTCATCATCATTTATCGTTGACCTAGGCCGTGACTCATCAGGCGTAGTATTTCTGTAGGAAGCGACCGTTTATTGGCCTGAAAGGTCTTTCACCATGCATGTCCATGAGTAGGTAGGCTCCACCCTGGTAAACTTTGTCTATGATATACGGGCCTTCATAATTCGGCTCGAATTTTCCCAGTTTGGCACGATTAAGGATCATAGGTCTTTTCACCACTAGCACGAGTTTGCCTTGGCGGAATGTTCTCGGCCTAGTCAATCTCTCATATGAGCGCGTCATCTTTGCTTTATAAGCCTCCAGATTTTGTTGCGCCATGAGCCGAGTTTCATCAA
Organism: Agapanthus africanus; assembly: GCA_030015575.1. Taxonomy (NCBI): domain Eukaryota; kingdom Viridiplantae; phylum Streptophyta; class Magnoliopsida; order Asparagales; family Amaryllidaceae; genus Agapanthus; species Agapanthus africanus. Next base: position 297,920,204 of record JASDDO010000029.1, read on the forward strand.
GGGCGTCGAGCTCCTCAAGCCGAAGGTGAGCATTTTCTTCGTCTGTTAGTTCGTAGTGAACTTCCACTCGTAGAGAGGGCAACTCTATCTCGAGGGGTAGTACCGCTTCTGTACCGAATATCAATGCGTACGGCGTTGTGTTCGTGGCTGTTTTGAACGTAGTTCGATACGCCCAGAGAGCTTCATGCAGTCTCTCATGCCAGTCCTTCTTATTTCGAGACACTGTCTTTTTCACGATCTTCGTTAAGGTCTTGTTAAAAGCCTCAGCTAGACCGTTAGCTCGGGGATTATAGACTGAGGAGTATCTCCAGTCTATGTTATGCTGTTGTGCAAAGCGGCTGATCTTGTGACTTCTATAGGCTGGCCCGTTATCGGAAATGATCCATCGCGGAGTTCTAAACTAATAAATGACGTGCCTCTTGAAGAAATGGAGGATATTCTCCGTTTTTATTTCCCTCAGCGGTACTGCTTCTGCCCATTTGAAGAAGTAATCAGTTGTCGCCAAAATGAACCGATGTCCTCTAGACGATGCTGGTTCGATGGGCCCGATTATATCGGTCCCCCACATTTCGAACGGCCAGCTAGCCATTGTCGGATATAGTGGATTTGGATGCTGATGGATAAAGTCCCCATGAATCTGGCATGAATGACACTGTTTCGCGTATTCGAGGCAATCTTGGATCATCGTGGGCCAATAATAACCCATCCGTTTGATTTTCAGCTTCATCTTAGGGCCGGCCTGGTGAGAACCACAGAGTCCGTCGTGAGTTTCTTAGACGACTCTTCTTACCTCTTCGGGTCCCAGGCATCTTAGCCATAGAAAATTAAATGATCTCTTATACAAAGTATCATTGACGAAAGAAAAAGACAGAGCTCGTTTCATAAGCTGATGTCTTGAGGACGCATCTTCAGGTGTTCGACGGGATTTGAAGTAGTCTATAAAGGCTTCTCTGCAATCCGTAACCTTTTCCTGGTCTCTTATTTGCAGAGTCATTCGCTCGGTTGCTCCCTTTTCTTCAGACGACTCCGGAGATACTTCTGCCGGAGCAAGAACCCGACGGCTTTGCACAACAATCCTCACGTCATCGAGGTTCTCGTCGGCTAGTTCTTTAGCAAGCTTGGCTAATGTATCCGCTTCGCTATTTTCCGCACGCAGTATGCTTTCTAGGGTGTTGATTTGTAGGAATTCTGCATGTTTAAGTTTAGTTAATTACCGCAATCAAAACGGTTTCGCTTGTAGCTAGCCGGTTGAGTACGGGTCGTCCGCAGGGAGATGGGAATCTTTTTCTATGTGCTTTAACGAGTTAAGTCCAATTTTCCAGATTTGTTTGTGATTATCTAAGTGTTAAAATGATATGTAAAGAGAGCTTGTTAGGGTTAGGATTAGGTTAGTTTGAGTTAGGAGTCGCTCACTTCTTTCGTTGCCACTCTTAATATCGGTGTTACGGTAATCGGCGACAACGGGGATTAGCACGACTAGGAAGGAACTTGCGAGTATAAGCTAGGCTTTCCAACGCTTAAGTTCTTCCTTTTGGTGCTTGTCCGTCCGTTCTTGGCTCTTAGCCATAACCTCCGGTTAATTCAACCACAACTGGTCTCACTACGGAATCACCGCTATCATGTAGGATAGGGTGCCGTAGGGAGCGGATTGTGGTTCAATTAACGGGAGTCGATTTAAGATGTTGGGCAAGGAAAGAGTGAGAGAGATTTCCTTCTCTCAAACTTCCCTTATCCTACCCTAACAAGTATGGAAACTACTCACACATCATAATGAAAAGAAAACAAAACAAAGAGGAAGATAGAAAGAAAGAGATTAGAAGATAACAACTAGCTATTTGCGACCTCACCTTGGCAAGGATCAAGCGTAAGCATCATGGTTGTTTTAAGGATAAAGAAAAAGAGAAAGAAAGAAACAACAAGAAATAACAACAACTAAGTTAACAAATGCATTTAACATAAGAGCAAGACAAGTATGATAATAAAATGAACTTCTTTATTCATCATTCTTCACTCACAAAAGCTCACTACAAGTTTTTCAATGGAGAAGAGATGAGAAGAAGAAGAAGATCAAGTATTCTAAAACCTAGAAAATACAAGATTAAGCACACTTGGCTTTGGCAAGTTCTGGACTATTTATAGGCAGGCAACAGAAATTCTAGGGAACCATTCTGGACCCATGTAAAAAGACCAAACAACCCCTGAAGTTTCGTCAACTGTGGCGCCAGTACGGCCGCGGATCCGTGGCCTAGACCCCCTATTGGCCGTGGATCCGTGGCTATATAGAGGAGTTAGCTCCTCGGGTTTTGTGGGTTGTCCTGGTTTGCTTTTCTCTGCAGTTTGGCATATGATTTTTCTGATAAACTTTCCACATTTCTTCCAGAATTTCTGTTGATCAAATGGTGATTTGATGTGGATCTTTTTGTCATGATTTCCTCGAGCTCCGCGTAGATTTCTTGGATCTTGTGTTGCCATTGAGCCTTGTGCATGAAAATGACATCGATTTGCCATTTTGTCTTCTTAAACTGGTGTGTGGCAACATACGGATAAAGAGCAGAGACCCGTGTTTTATCTGTGGTTGGCAGTAATCCGGAATTATCGTGCTTTTCCATGAATTTCACCTTTTAGTGCCGAGAACCTGTATTCTGCAATTGACTAGCAAACACGGCTCAAGAGTTCCTACCGATAAGCAATATGATAAAAATTGGGTGGTATGAAAATGCAAAAATCTGATATGAACAAATACCCCCAAACTTATCATTTGCTCGTCCCGAGCAAAGCCAATTTATTCACAAAAAATTTCCTAACCTCACTTTCGCAGGGAACGCGATTGCACTGAGCATGTGCAACAAGCCGTTTAACCTCTAGGTGTCCCTAGTAGGAGGAGTGTTGTCTTCTGAGGGTTTTCAGCGGATACTACCCAAAAAATCCGGTCAAGCTAGTTTTGTAAAATAACTAAGATTCAAACCCTAAAGTTTTGTTTCAGAAAATAACAATTCTATTATCCTAAGTCTAGACTATCGAACCTTTATTTTTCACACCTCGCTTCTTATTTAACTACAGATTTTATATGTCTTTACGTGCAGTGCAAATAGTGTCGTTAAGTTCCAGAAGGATCGAATAAAGCCATCATATCATACAATAAGTCCAGATAATTTTTTTTAAAAGGATCACATAAGTTTTATAAAGAGTTAAGAATTTTTCAAGTTTCGTTTTCCAGTAAGGTTTCAACTTCAGAATTTCTATCTTTCTTAACAGGAAACTAGGTCTTATTCTTCACTCCGCCTTTTTCTTGTTTTCATTTCATACACACCTCTGTGAACGTGCAATAGTCTTTATCATAGAATAAAACCTTCATATCTCCGCTAAAATTTTAATAAAAGCCTGTCTTTTATCAAGATTATTCTCACACAAAGAACCGTTAGGAATTTTAACTCGGAGAGAACACTTGCTTGACTTTGTTTTAATCTGGACTTTCTAGGCTTCTTAGCGAGTTTTGGGCCAATGCACCCAAACCAGTTGGCTTTAGGGCATTAGGTGTAGAAACACCCCAGCGGACTTAATTACTCAAGTTACCTAGGTCCATAAACAAAAGACAGTTTGGCGTGAAAATCATGATGATTTAATACGAACGGAGATATAGCCGGCAGTTCAATTATTTTTTTGGATAAAAGACGTGTTTAGTGGGTTTTGGTGTGTAATCGTTCCAATCAAGTTCCAGATGGGTTATTTTTCAGACTTAGTTCCAATTAAGGCATCAATAACATTCCTTCATATTCACTCACTTCATAAACTATTCTTGATATTACATATTTCTGAACAAACCTATTTGATCCTCAGAAAATCATTTATCCATTTAAAAGTTTTTTTTAAGACATAAAAAGACTTGTCATCTAATTTCCAAAACTCACGACACGTGTAGTGTGATGTAAAGACGTATATCAGCTATAGTTAACTTCAAAGGAGAGTTATCTTTCAGGTTTTCAAAATCTAAACATAAGATTTAGTTATTCTTATCTTATCAAACAAAACCATCGAAATGTTGAATCAGAGTCCTCCCACTAGCTAACTTGACAAAAAAAAGTTTTTATGTTTTAAGAAAATTTTCTGATTTTTTATGGATTTTATGGATTTTAATATGCAGATGCAAAATATACATATGAATGTGAAGGTAAGAAATGCGTACCGTGCGTACCCCCAAACTTAAACTGGACAGTGTCCTCACTGTCATTGCATGAAGAGATCATTTGAAGGGTCAAAATTGTCTGTTAGCTATACACAAAGTGTTTTATTTTTTGTGTTTTTGGTTTTAAGAAAAAGAAAAAGAAAAAGAATATCCACAAAAATGTACAGAATGGTATATACATACCCCCAAACTTATTTGGAACAATGTCCACCTGTTCTTGGCTGGATAACCGAAGTTTGGTGGTAGGCAGAGGAAGATTATGCAGGGTAAACCGGCTCCTGTAAGAACAGGAGCTCCTCTGTTGGTTCGGCGCTAAGGTACGGTTTTAGTCGGTGTCCGTTCACTTTGAAAAATGAACCGTCCTTTGGATTCTCCAAATCCACAGCGCCATGCGGATACACATTCCGCACAAAATACGGCCCTTTCCAGCGAGATCTGAGCTTTCCTGGATGGAAGTGTAGTCTGGTGTCGTAAAGCAATACCTGTTGACCAGGTACGAAAGTTTTGCGCAAAAGGTGTTTATCGTGAAACACCTTCGTTCGGTTCTTAACGACAACCGCGTTATCGTAAACCTCATCCCTAAGCTCGCTCAATTCGTTCAACTGCAGCTTCCGATAGCTGCCCGCATCTTCGAGAGACAGATTCAGCTCCTTTATCGCCCAAAATGCGCGATGCTCTATTTCGACGGGTAGGTGGCAGGCTTTTCCATACACAAGCCGATAGGGAGACATGCCAAGGTCGGTCTTATAAGCGGTTCGAAATGCCCAAAGGGCATCAGTGAGTTTCAGCGACCAATCCTTACGGTTCTTGGAAACCGTCTTCTCCAGTATCTGCTTGATTTGCCGATTTGAAACTTCGGCCTGCCCGCAGGTTTGGGGGTGGTAGGGCGTAGAGAGCTTATGATTAATGGAATATTTCGGCATCAAGGCCTCGAAAGTCTTGTTGCAGAAATGGCTTCCATTGTCGCTAATGATCGCTCGGGGGTGCCCAAAACGGGAGAAAATGTTTTCTTTAAGAAACCTAACGACAACCTTGTTGTCGTTAGTCCGGCTGGGCACAGCCTCGACCCACTTAGAGACGCAATCAACAGCGAGAAGGATGTACAAGTTCCCAAAAGAGCTGGAAAACGGCCCCATGAAATCTATCCCCCAAACATCGAAAATCTCCACAACCAAGATCGGTTAGAGCGGCATCTCGTTCCTCCGGGATATCCGGCCCAAGTGTTGGCACCGGGAGCAAGTCTTGCAATAGTCATGAGCGTCTTTGAAGAGTTGTGGCCAGTAGAAACCACATTGCAAGATCTTCTCAGCTGTCTTTCTGGGGCCAAAATGCCCGCCACACGCTTGATCATGGCAAAATGACAGCACACTCTTAAATTCCTCGTCTGGGACACACCGACGAATAATCTGGTCGGGACAGTACTTGAACAGATAGGGTTCATCCCAGTAAAAGTGTTTTACTTGGGATAAGAAGCGAAGTCTGTCCTGACTTGACCATTCAGTCGGTAGTAATCCCGTGGCCAAATAGTTCACAATATCTGCGAACCAGGGTTTGCAAGATACTGTCAAGAGCTGTTCATCCGGGAAAACGTCATTGATCAGAATTGGAAGCGAAGGCGAAGAAGGAAGTCGTGAGAGATGGTCGGCAACTACGTTTTCACATCCTCGTTTGTCCTTAATGACAAGATCAAACTCTTGAAGCAAAAGGATCCAACGTATTAACTGAGATTTTGCATCTTTCTTTGCAAAAAGATGGCGCAGAGCAGAATTGTCTGTGTAGACAATGACTGGAGAGCCGATGAGGTAGGGCCTGAACTTTTCTAAAGCAAATACAACAGCTAAGAATTCCTTCTCAGTTGTTGTATAATTGAGTTGGGCGTCGTTCAGGGTTCGGCTCGCATAATAGATTACGTGCGGCATCTTGTTGATGTGTTATCCAAGGACAGCACCAATGGCAAAGTCGGATGCATCGCACATAATCTCAAATGGGTGCGTCCAGTCAGGAGAAGAAAGAACGGGAGCAGAAGTGAGTGAGCTTTTCAATGACTCGAACGCAGTCATACAGCTCGAGTTGAAGTCGAATGGCATGTCCTTGGCCAGTAGAAGAGTCAAGGGCCTAGCAATCTTGCTAAAGTCCTTGATGAACCGTCTATAGAAACCGGCATGGCCAAGGAAGGCTCGGATATCTCTGACGCATCGGGGAGGAGGTAGATTGGAAATGACCTCAATCTTTGCTTTGTCAACCTCTATGCCATTTTGCGAGATGATATGTCCTAAGACAATACCTTCGCGCACCATGAAGTGGCACTTCTCCCAATTCAAAGTGAGATTCTTGTCCTTACATCGGGTAAGGACAGCGTCAAGATGCAGCAAACACTCATTGAAGGAATCGCCGAAGATGGAGAAATCATCCATGAAGATCTCCAGAAATTTTTCCACCATGTCTGAGAAGATTCCCATCATACACCGCTGGAAGGTAGCGGGCGCATTGCATAACCCAAAGGGCATGCGACGATATGCAAACGTGCCGAAAGGACAAGTGAATGTGGTCTTGTCCTGGTCTTTTTCGGCGATGGGAATTTGATTATAGCCAGAGTAGCCATCAAGAAAGCAGTAGTACTCGTGTCCGGCCAATCGTTCAAGCATTTGGTCAATGAAAGGTAGCGGAAAGTGGTCCTTCCGCGTTGCGGCGTTGAGTTTTCTATAATCGATGCATACTCGCCACCCAGTTTGGGTGCGAGTAGGGATTAACTCGTTCGCCTCGTTAGTGATGACCGTTATACCTGATTTCTTGGGGACAACGTGAATGGGGCTAACCCACTGGCTATCAGAGATAGGGTAAATGATACCACTATCTAGACATTTTACGATCTCCTTCTTCACAGCCTCTTTCATGACTGGATTGAGACGTCTTTGTGGATCCCGGGCTTGTTTGGCATCATTCATCAGATGAATGTGATGTTCAACGATCAGGGGACTAATCCCCTTGATGTCCGCCATGGACCAGCCAAAAGCTTGCCTGTTGCTGTGCAAGACCGTGAGAAGGGCTTTCTCTTGCTCTGGAGCTAGAGAAGCTGAGATGATGACAGGAAGGGTCTCGTTCTCACCTAAGTAAGCGTACTTAAGGTGAGACGGCAAAGGCTTGAGTTGGAGCGTCGGATGTGAAACGATTGAAGGCAAGATTGGTGCAGAGGTCTCGAACTCAAAAGATTCCAGCAAAGGTTCAAAACGAGTGTAAGCGACCGAGTCGGATGGTTCAGGTAACTCATCCGGAAATTCGAAGGATTCAAACTCGGGATGCGAGCGGCTAAGATCGTTCAAGAACGTGAAACACTCGTAGTCGTTGTCGGGCGCAGAAACAGCAGCAGGTTCGAGGAGGAACGCACTAGTGGCGTTGAGGTTATTGTGATCGAACAGAAACTCCTCGAATTCACACTCTTCTGGGGTGATCTCCTGGATCGAGCAGACGTCCAGTATATGAGCATTAGGTTCGGAGGGCTGATTCCCCAACCTAAAAATGTTGAGTTCAATTGTCATGTTTCCAAAAGAGAGGTTCATCGAACCATTGCGACAATTGATCACAGCATTTGAGGTTGCAAGGAATGGACGACCGAGTATCACCGGAATTTGATTCCGGGGGTTAGCTACAAGCTGTGTGTCTAATACAATGAAGTCAACGGGGAATATAAAGTCCCCGACTTTGATTAACACATCCTCTAGCTCACCCCTAGGATGGGTGATCGATCGGTCGGCCATTTGGAGAGTACAGTGTGTGGGTTTTAGCTATCCTACGCCTAATTGCTCGTATACTGAGTATGGAAGCAGGTTAACACTGGCACCAAGATCTAATAGTGCGCGGTTGATGTTCTTATCCCCAATGGTAATAGAAATCGTAGGACAGCTAGGGTCCTTCCGTTTTTGTGGTAAAGATTGGGTAAGAGCATCACTCACAGCACTAGCCAAGAAAACTTTCTTTGGTACCTGAGACTTCCTCTTTTTCGTGCACAAGTCCTTTAAGATTTTCGCGTAGGATGGGACTTGTTGGACGGCATCTAAAAGAGGAATGTTAATGTTAACCTGCTTAAATAACTCCAGAATCTTCTCCATTTGAGGATTTTGTTTATTAGACCTCAACCGGTTTGGAAATGGGACGTTTTTAAAATTGGTTGAGTCTAATGCTTGTGGAGGAGATTGTGAAGTTGGAACGGATCCCAGAACAGGTGTTTTCGTGTAGTGAGAAGCGGGTCCGTTCAGAGCAGAAGAAGAAGAAGAAGGAGAGCCTTTTGAAGAATGGAGAATAGGCTCAGAAGACGAAGAAGCAGCAGAAGAAGAAGAAGAAGAAGAAGAAGAAGCAGCGGCCGGGGTGTCATCGTTGATTCGTGTGCCAATGTTGTTTTGCAGCATCCTTCCCGATCTTAATGTGGTCACGGCACTCACATTATAATTCTGTTGTTCAAGAGCAACATGTACATTATGTGGGTGACCGGGATTAGGGAGTGGCTGGGACGGGAGCTTCCCCTTCTCTCGCTCGCTTAAGGCCGCATTCAGCTGTGCAATCTGGGCCTCGATGGTCTTAATGCTTTGCCCGTGAGCGGCAGTGTGTTGCACTAAGGACTGAATGGAAGACTGGATGTTGGCAGTGGATTGTGTCGATTGTTTAACGAACGCCTCCAGACTTCGTTCGAGCGAGGAAACCTTATCGTTGTTTGACGGAGCCATTTGATTTGTAGGAATTCTGCGTGTTTAAGTTTAGTTAATTACCGCAATCAAAACGGTTTCATTTGTAGCTAGCCGGTTGAGTACGGGTCGTCCGCAGGGAGATGGGAATCTTTTTCTATATGCTTTAACGAGTTAAGTCCAATTTTCCAGATTTGTTTGTGATTATCTAAGTGTTAAAATGATATGTAAAGAGAGCTTGTTAGGCTTAGGATTAGGTTAGTTTGAGTTAGGAGTCGCTCACTTCTTTCGTTGCCACTCTTAATATCGGTGTTACGGTAATCGGCAACAACGGGGATTAGCACGACTAGAAAGAAACTTGCGAGTATAAGCTAGGCTTTCCAACGCTTAAGTTCTTCCTTTTGGTGCTTGTCCGTCCGTTCTTGGCTCTTAGCCATAACCTCCGGTTAATTCAACCACAACTGGTCTCACTACGGAATCACCGCTATCATGTAGGATAGGGTGCCATAGGGAGCGGATTGTGGTTCAATTAACGGGAGTCGATTTAAGATGTTGGGCAAGTAAAGAGTGAGAGAGATTTCCTTCTCTCAAACTTCCCTTATCCTACCCTAACAAGTATGGAAACTACTCACACATCATAATGAAAAGAAAACAAAACAAAGAGGAAGATAGAAAGAAAGAGATTAGAAGATAACAACTAGCTATTTGCGACCTCACCTTGGCAAGGATCAAGCGTAAGCATCATGGTTGTTTTAAGGATAAAGAAAAAGAGAAAGAAAGAAACAACAAGAAATAACAACAACTAAGTTAACAAATGAAAATTACAAGCATTTAACATAAGAGCAAGACAAGTATGATAATAAAATGAACTTCTTTATTCATCATTCTTCACTCACAAAAGCTCACTACAAGTTTTTCAATGGAGAAGAGATGAGAAGAAGAAGAAGATCAAGTATTCTAAAACCTAGAAAATACAAGATTAAGCACACTTCGCTTTGGCAAGTTCTGGACTATTTATAGGCAGGCAACAGAAATTCTAGGGCAACATTCTGGACCCATGTAAAAAGACCAAACAACCCCTGAAGTTTCGTCAACTGTGGCGCCGGTACGGCCGTGGATCCGCTGCCTAGACCCCCTATTGGCCGCGGATCCGCGGCTATATAGAGGAGTTAGCTCCTCGGGTTTTGTGGGTTGTCCTGGTTTGCTTTTCTCTGCAGTTTGGCATATGATTTTTCTGATAAACTTTCCACATTTCTTCCAGAATTTCTGTTGATCAAATGGTGATTTGATGTGGATCTTTTTGTCATGATTTCCTCGAGCTCCGCATAGATTTCTTGGATCTTGTGTTGCCATTGAGCCTTGTGCATGAAAATAACATCGATTTGCCATTTTGTCTTCTTAAACTGGTGTGTGGCAACATACGGATAAAGAGCAGAGACCCGTGTTTTATCTGTGGTTGGCAGTAATCCGGAATTATCGTGCTTTTCCATGAATTTCACGTTTTAGAGCCGAGAACCTGTATTCTGCAATTGACTAGCAAACACGGCTCAAGAGTTCCTACCGATAAGCAATATGATAAAAATTGGGTGGTATGAAAATGCAAAAATCTGATATGAACAGGTGTAGGAAGGAATTTGAGTCAGCAGTTGCTGTACTCTCTAGCCGTACTTCACCAACTCTGGCTTGCATGTTTGGTAGTCGCCGTTTATTTGACTAACGACCAGCTGGGAGTCTCCGTATATGAGGAGGTTTTCAATTCCCATGTCGATGGCGATCTCGAGACCTTCTATCAAACCTTTGTATTCTACTTCGTTATTCGTCCTCGGCTCTGTTAAGGAGAAGGCAAAGCGCATTATCTCTCTTTGTGGAGTCATGAAGATGAGGCCTACCCCTGATTTGATTATAGGGGTGTTTTGTTTGCGCTTCTTCATGGAAGACGCCCCATCAAAATAGAGTTCCCATTAGGTATCATTCTCTCTTCTCTCCCTGTCGATTGTATCAAATGCATGTTCGTCTGGCAATTCGCAGTTCAAGGGAGAATCGGCAGGTATTGGATGCTCAGCGAGGAAGTCGGCGATGGCCTGGACTTTCACTACCTTAAGAGGTCGATAAGTTATCGAGAACTCCATCAAGAGCAGGGCCCATTTAGCGAGTCGTCCCGTTAATATAGCCTTTGACATTAAATATTTGAGAGGATCCACCTTCGATATGAGATGGACCTCATGTGCCAACGCACAGTGTCTGAGCTTCGTTATCGCGAAGATCAACGCCAGGCAGTGTTTTTCGATGGGGGATTAATTGCTTTCTACCCCCAGTAGAACTCGACTCAGGTAGTAGAGGGCTCTCTCCTTCCCTTGGTCGTTTTCTTGTGCCCATAGCGCACCTAAAGAACCTTCGAGGGCTGTTGTGTATAGGACGAGAGGTTTTCCTTTGACGGGAGCGGCCAGTACTGGCGGATTCTGCAGGTATTGCTTGATTTCTTCTAGTGCGCTTTGGCATTTGTGATTCCAGACGAACAGGGTTTCCTTCTTTATTAGGTGACTGTAAGGACGGCACTTGCCTGAGAGATTGGCTATAAATCGCCAGATTTACGTGAGCTTTCCTTGGAGAGACCGCAACTGCTAGAGGGTCCTTGGCGGAGGCATTTCCATGATCGCCTTGATCTTCGACGGGTCTATCTCGATGCCCGGTGTCGGACGATAAATCCCAGGAATTTGCCCGAGGAGACTCCGAACGCGCATTTGAGAGGGTTCATCTTCAAGTTGTATTTCCGAAGACATTGAAATACGGTCTTCAGATGCTCTAAATGTTCCTCGTTTGATCTTCTTTTCACCACAAGGTCGTCGATATAGCATTCGACGATTTCATGTATGAGGTCATCGAAGATCTTCATCATGGCCTTCTGATAGGTAGGCACCGGTATTCTTTAGACCGAAGGGCATCACCTTGTAGCAGAATATGCCTAAAGTGGTCCGGAAAGTGGTATGTTTCTGGTCCTCAGGGTGCATCTTTATCTGATTGTATCCTGACGAGCCGTCCATGAAGGAGAAAACTTCCTGAGTGGACGTATTGTCTATCATCAGCTCGTTGACCAGTACTGGGAAGTCGTCCTTCGGGCAGGCTTTATTGAGATCCCGAAAGTCCACACATATGTGCACCGTCCCATTCTTCTTCATCACTGGGACGATGTTGGAGATCCAGTCAGGATACTGAACCTCTTGGATGAAACCGGAGTCGATTAGTTTCTTGACCTCGGCATTGATGCTCATCTCAAGCTCGAGCCGCATTCTTCTCGGCGCTTGTTTGATCGGCTTGACGTCCAGGGATATCGCCAATTTTTGCACATCAATCTCTGGATCTAATCCTGGCATCTCGGAATAGTTCCATGCGAAGCAATCTTTATGCTGCATGAGTACGTCCTTTAGCATAGCCACCCTTTCTTTAGACAACAGCTCACTGACGAACGTCGGCCGCGGATCACTTGCTGTCCCCAAATCAATTTTCTTGAGGTTATCTGCAGTAGTATGTATCCAATCTTCCAGCTCCTTTGGCGCCGGTGGAAATTCTGAGATTACCTCGTCATCATCGTTGTCGAAGCACCGGGGGAAGTCATCCATATTCTCGGGCTCTTCTTCTGACAACATTATCATATGACAAGTACGAGATCGCTTCCAAGACCAACGTTGATCTGGTTCTACTCTCGCAGCTTTGGGTTCACGCTTCCTCAGCCGGGGTTACCCTCCAACTGCTGGATAGAGCGAACCTGCCGAGCTGATATTGGTCTTCTACCCAGTTTTTGAATGTGAAGCAGTCTTCGAGAGGATGTCCTATTGCCCTGTGATAGGAGTAATAGTCCGGGTGAGAGACTTCGCCTGCTTGCTCGGGGTGCTTGGACTCCGGGAGTGTCATCATCTGATGTTTTATGACAAGATCGAATATCTTCCTTATCTTGTCTTGGGGAAAAGAATATGCTCGACCCATCTTTTTTATAAGAGACGAATCCGGACTGCTCGATTCCTGATCGCGTAGCTTCTTGGACCCGCTTTGTCGCTGTCGAACGCCTTTCCCGTTCTTTAGTTTGTTTCTGCCTCTGCGTCGGGCCTTTTGTACAACGGGTTGACAAGGAGGAGCATTTTCATTTTTCACAGCCTGTTGTAGGAGGCGTTGCGTCCTGGTTTTCTCGTAGATGGCCATTTCGCGATTATGGTCGTCTCGAACCTTTTGACCTGCTTTCCTTATAAGCCTGTCCATCTGTTCCTCGAACGACGGACTGAGTATTTTCACGGTGGGAGTTCGTGCTGGTTCAGGGTTAGCATCTTCCTATAGAGCATCTCCTTCTTCATCAAAGTCATGTATGACGTAGCAGTCGCGGAGTAGCTCCCGTTTCTTGGATTGAATATACCCAAGCCTGGTCGTTTCCATTTTCCCATTGGGCAACTTTCATTGAGTTCCGGGAACGTTCCAGATCCTGTTATATAACCGTGCTTGTCGCGCGGTTTTCTTAAAGGGTACATCTTGGCGTCTCAAGAGGCTCTTTAGTCCGTTCGTGTAATATCTGGGCAAACGGATGGGCTGGAGCCTGTCAAGTGTAGAATCCGCGCCATGCCAGATTTCTTTCTCCACTTTGGTTTCCCCGGATCTGTAGAATAGGATCGCCTTTTCACTTTTTCGCATGGGAAGGACGTAGAATGTCTGTAGTTCTTCCACACTGTAGGTATCAAGCGCGTCTAGTTCTTTATGATGCTTGGGCGAAACCATGGCAACTTGCAAACTTTGCTCTTCATCAGCGAAGTTTTGTATGGATGGCCTAGCAGAGAATATGGTATTGACCTCATCTTCCGAGTCGGTGCCGAAGATCAACATAGGAGTGGACGGTCCTGGCTTGTTGTAGCGGGGCGGCCCTGAATAAACTATCCCTTCTTCCTCCTCGGTATCACTCCCAAAGACCAGAATAGTGGTGATAGCTTTGTTCCTGTTCTCCGATTTGCGAAATCTTTCTGTGTCTTCGAAATCTGGTAAGAAGTATTTTGCATCTTCGTACTTTCGGACTTCGTTCACGGAGAATGGGTTCAGCTCTCCTGTTACGGTATACTTGAGACCATCCTTGAAATACTTCATACACTGATGTTGTGTAGAAGGGATGATATTGTACTCGTGTAACCAGGGCCGGCCTAGCAAAGCATTGTAGTACGTCTTGGCGTCAATGACGTGAAACTTAATGTCCGTAACAAGCAGCTCAAAGCGTAATATCAATATTACAGACCCGAGCGTCCATGATGACTGAGAGTCAAACCCGGAGATGGTGATTTTATCACGGGCGAGGTGCTAAACGCTCATGCAAATTTCCTTCAATACTCTCACATTGAGGAGATTGACGGAGGACCCATTGTCGACCAGGATTTTGCCTATCTTGATATCATGACAGTATCAAGAGACGTAAAGGGGACGGTTGTGCTCGCATGTCCCAAGGAGGAGGTCTTCGTCGCCGAAGGTGATATCGGCCGTGTGTATTTCTTCCAGCTCATCCTTCATCTTTTCTTCGGCGAGGAAAGCTTGGAATTGCTCTGGCTCTTGTAGTGCCTTGATCAACGAATCTCTCGCCTCTTTGGATAGCAGAAGGGCGTCGAGAATACTGAGCTGCGAGGGTATCTTCCTCAAGTGTGCCAGAATGTTGTAGACCACCTTGTTTTTCTTTGGCGGGTCCTTGGCTGTTAGTTCTTTGATGGCTTGGTCATCAAGGATGATATCCTCAGAGACCTTTTCTTTCTTCTTATCTTTTCTATTTTACCCACTGTTCGAGGGCCCAAGATTCTTTTCGGCCAGCATACGGTTGCGCAGCTGAATATTTTCACAGGCCTTCGGTTCTTCCTCTTTTCCCAAAGTGGACTTGTTCATATCAGTTTTTTGCATTTTTATACTGCCCAATTTTTATCATATTGCTTATCGGTAGGTACTCTTGAGCCGTGTTTGCTAGTCAATTGCAAGATACAGGTTCTCGGCTCTAAACGGTGAAATTCATGGAAAAGCACGACAAATTCCGGATTTCTGCTAACCACAGATAAAACACGGGTCTCCGCTCTCTATCCGTATGTTGCCACACACCAATTTAAGAAGACAAAAGGGCAAATCGATTGTCATCTTCATGCACAAAGCACAATGGCAACACAAAGTCCAAGAAATCTACGCGGAGCTCGAGGAAATCATGACAAAAAGATCCACATCAAATCACCTTTTGGTCTGCTGGAATTCTGGAAAAATTGTGAAGAGTTTCTGAGAAAAAACATATACCAAACAGCAGACAACATCAAACCAGGGAACCCCAAAAAATCCTATGGCCCAACTCCCTATTACTGTCGCGGAACCGCGGCCTGACAATGTCTTCAGGGTGTCGTATTTTAGGGGTAGTTTGGACTTTTTATGAAGAGGCAGAATTTTGCTCTAGCTTTCCAGTTTCCTACCTATAAATAGTCCAGAACTTGCCAAAGCCAAGGGGTGCTTATTCTTGTATTTAGATTTTAGAATACATGTGTTGTTTTTCTTCCTCCTCTCGTCTCTTCTCCATTAAAAACTTGTAGTGAGCTTTTGTGAGTGAAGAATGAATAAAAAAGTTCTTGTTCTTACCATGCTTATCTTGTTGTAATTGTTAATTATATTTGCTTGTATTTTTCATTTGCTAATCTAGTTGTTGTTATTTGTTGTTTGTTTCTTTCTTGTTCTCTTTTTCTTTATCCTTAAAACAACTATGATGCTTAAGCTTGATCCTTACCAAGGTGAGGTCTCAAATGGCTAGTTGTAATCTTCTAACCTCTTTCTTTCTATCTTCCTCCCTTGTTTTATTTTCCTTTTTCTTGTAATGGGTGAGTAGTTTTCATACTTGTTAGGGTAGGATAAGGAAAGTTTGAGAGAAGGAAATCTCTCTCACTCTTTCCTTGCCCAACATCTTAATTCGGACTCCCGTTAATTGAACCACAATCCGCTCCCTATGGCACCCTATCCTACATGATAGTGGTGATTCCTTAGTGAGACCGGTTGTGGTTGAATTAACCGGAGGTTAAGGTTAAGAGCCAAGAACGGACGGACAAGCACCAAAAGGAAGAAATTAAGCGTTGGAAAGCCTAGCTTATACTCGCAAGTTCCTTCCTAGTCGTGCTAATCCCCGTTGTTGCCGATTACCATAACACCGATATTAAGAGTGGCAATGAAAGAAGTGAGCGACTCCTAACTCAAACTAACCTAATCCTAACCTTAACAAGCTCTCTTTACATATCATTTTAGCACATAGTTAATCTCAAAACAAATCTGGACATTTGGACTTAACTCGTTAAAGCACATAGAAAAAGATTCCCATCTCCCTGCGGACGACCCGTACTCAACCGGCTAGCTACAAGCGAAACCGTCTTGATTGCGGTAACAAACTTAGCACGCAAAAACACTAACAATCAAATGACGCCGTTGCCGGGGAGACGGTAGTTTATTTCTTTGTGTAATTTCAGGTTAATTTGTGAATATAAATATAACCGAAAAAAAATATACATTGTAAAAAAAGCCCATCTTGTTATTTTTGATTAGTTTTTGTGCAAGTGTGCAGGATAAAAATACGGTCGAGTTTAGTGCCAAATACGTGGGAAGTTAGACCATATCTCGTGGCTACACCGCGACGAATCAATACGGAGCCAACGGTCTACTGTAAGATTCTGGAGCAGATCCAGTAAGCAAATCAAGATTCAGGACAACCAGACAAGAAGAGGACAGCCAAGTGAGCACCCACAAACAAAATGAAGCTCCGAGGGCACCTTCAAGCCGCGGAACCGCGGCATTAGGACGCTTAGGCCGCGGAACCGCGGCGGGTTGAAGCTTTCAGGAGCCCAAATTTTGGGTAAGTCTTTCTCTTCTCTCCCCCACTCCTCTGAACTCCACTGAACTGTGTTTTCTGCAGCATTCTTTGCACAAACTCTCTTCCCCCTTCCAATAAATTGTTCTTGTGCAGGATTCTTTGCGCCGCGCTAAAAATAAAAAAATTGATTGCAGTTGATTGTTACTGCTTTGCATTTATTAATACGGACTTTAAGGGACTTGAAACCAATCCAGATTGGGTGGGGATTTTATCACCCTTCCCAGGACCCCAGAAATCATAAAAAGCATATGCATTGACCATTGCTTAAATTAAAAATATTAGACTCAGCCCTAAGGACTTCGCGCTCAATAGGACAAAGGACTAGTTACAGGCATCGGCCGTTTATCCTATCCCGACTTTGCGGTGTCTAGGCAAGTGTGTCCAAGGCAAGTGGTTACTTAATTAGGACCACTACTTACGTAGTGGGGAGCCTCCCACTTACCTGGCACTTACCTGGCCGCAATTGGCGGAGAAGAGGCGGTTTGAGTTCCTATTTCTAGCCCTTTGGAACAGTTAGGAGCTGTCTAGCTGACCTAGGTGACCCTAGATCTAGGTGTGATTGTGCATATCTTGTTTGTGATTGCTTGAAGCCTCAAGTCCGTACATATTTCTGTAAAGTTCTTTCTAAAAAAAAAAACCAAAAACTTTTATAAAAACTTGCCCTTTGTCACCAAAATCCTATTTTTTCACCCACCACCCATCGTATTTCTCCATTGACGTTTTCTTACCCTCGCCTTCTCCGCTTTGACTATACCAAACTTGTTTAGTGTATGGCCGCTTGGACTCGGGACACTAGCGCCTTCTTAGTCCGCGTTACGTTAGTCGCTACCGACTACGCGATCGACTCAGACGTCGAAACTCTGTCCACGCCTCATTCACCCTTACCTTTGTCGGCCAACTCCGACATTGACCGGAATTCTGTTCATACATCCTCACCTTCACCATCACCAACCTCTTCTTCCGCGATGTCAGGATTTAATCCAAACATCCCTACAACTCCCCCGGGATTGATTCGACCTCTTATGAATGCGAATAACCCACCACCACCGTCTGTCGTAGCGCCACAGCGAATCGCGCTCCAGGATCGTTTCTATCCCACCCGTTCTGCACTTCCCACCTGTCTTTCCCTTCCACCGGCCAATGGGGATAATTTTGAAATTAAGCCCCACTTCATTAACATGCTTCCGAAATTTCATGGGCTTGAATATGAAGATGCCTATATCTTCATCAACAAGTTCCAAAATGTTTATGCCATGATGAAAAACACCCAGCTGTCGGACGATGCTATACGGCTACGGGTCATTCCATTCACTTTGTGCGATCTTGCTGAAAAATGGCTGTATAGCACCGCTTCCCACTCCATAACCAGTTGGGACGAGTTTGTGAAAGCGTTTCTCAAGAAATTCTATCCGAATCATAAAACCGCAAGGATCCGTAACGAAATCAACCAATTCTCTCAGCTTCCTACTGAACCCTTCTGGAAGTGCTTTGACCGGTATAAAGACCTTCTTGTTCAGTGCCCTCACCATGGTATCTAGAAATGGCAACTTTGCCAAACCTTATACGAGGGCCTGAACCCAGCAACCAAGCAGTTGTCGGAAACCATTTGTCAGGGCCACTTCCTATCGAAATCTGACGAGGAAGCGTGGCAATTCTTCGACGACCTTGCGGAACAAACGCTTCAGTGGGAGAGCACCAGACCAACTTCTTCTTCTTCTACCTCCACTTCTACCGGTCAGTATAGGGTAGGAATTCACCAACTCGATGTCTCTATTGCGATGAAAGCTGAAATGGCTGCAATAACGAGAAAACTTGAAGCGATAGAGAGCAAATTTTCATCTCCTGCTCCTGCCCATGTTCTTCCCCTTCGTACCATTTGTGCTTATTATTCCGATCCTTCTCACTTAACCGAAGAGTGTCCTTACAATCCACCATCTCAAGGACAGGATCAGGTTAATGCTGCATTTCAGCAAAGACCGAGAAATGATCCATACTCTTCCACCTACAATCCCGGTTGGAGGAACCATCCCAATTTCGCCTGGAATCAGAATCAGCATCAATTCCAAGGCAACAATTTCCAGAGGCCCCCTCCTCCGCAACAACAAGCGCAACAACAAACTCAACATCAGTTTCAGCAGCCCTTCCAACCCCATCCTTTTCAAAATGAAATGAACAACTTTGCTCCCAACAATTCTTTTCCGCAAAACAACTTTGTTCCGTCAAACAACGATAAGGTTTCCTCGCTAGAACGAAGTCTGGAGGCGTTTGTTAAACAATCGACACAATCCACCGCCAACATCCAGTCGTCTATTCAGTCGTTGGTGCAACACACTGCTGCACACGGGCAAAGCATCAAGACCATCGAAGCCCAGATAGCACAACTGAATGCGGCCTTAAACGAGTGAGAGAAGGGGAAGCTCCGGTCCCAGCCACTCCCAAATCCCGGTCACCCACATAATGTACATGTTGCTCTTGAACAACAGAACCATAATGTAAGTGCCGTGACTACATTGAGATCGGGAAGGATGCTGCAAAACAACATTGGCACACGGATCGACGATGACGCCCTGGCCGCTTCTTCTTCTTCTTCTTCTTCTTCTTCTTCTTTGTCTTCTGAGCCTATTCTCCATTCTTCCAAAGGCTCTTCCTCTTCTTCTGCTCTAAACGGACCCACTTCTCACTCCACGAAAACACCAGCTCTGGGATCCGTTCCAACTCCACAATCTCCTCCACAAGTATTGGACTCAACCAATTTTAAAAACGTTCCATTTCCAAACCGGTTGAGGTCCAATAAACAAAATCCACAAATGGAGAAGATTTTGGAGTTGTTTAAACAGGTTAACATCAACATTCCCCTTTTAGATGCTGTCCAACAAGTCCCGTCCTACGCGAAAATCTTAAAGGACTTGTGCACGAAAAAGAGGAAATCTCAGGTACCCAAGAAAGTTTTCTTGGCTAGTGCTGTGAGTGATGCTCTTACCCAATCTTTACCTCAAAAACGGAAGGACCCTGGCTGTCCTACGATTTCTATTACCATTGGGGATAAGAACATCAACCGCGCACTATTAGATCTTGGTGCCAGTGTTAACCTGCTTCCGTACTCAGTATATGAGCAACTAGGTGTAGGAGAGCCGAAACCCACACACTGCACTCTCCAAATGGCCGACCGATCAATCACCCATCCTAGGGGTGAGCTAGAGGATGTGTTAATCAAGGTTGGGGACTTTATATTCCCCGTTGACTTCATTGTATTAGACACACAGCCTGTAGCTAACCCCCAGAATCAAATTCCGGTGATACTCGGTCGCCCATTCCTTGCAACCTCAAATGCTGTGATCAATTGTCGCAATGGTTCGATGAACCTATCTTTTGGAAATATGACAATTGAACTCAATATTTTTAGGTTGGGGAATCAGCCCACCGAACCTAATGCTCATATACTAGACGTTTGTTCAATCTAGGAGATCACCCCAGAAGAGTGTGAATTCGAGGAGTTTTTGTTCGATCACGATAACCTTAACGCCACTAGTGCGTTCCTCATCGAACCTACTGCTGTTTCTGCGCCCGACAATGACTACGAGTGTTTCACTTTCTCGAACGATCTTAGCCACTCACCACTCGAGTTTGAATCCTTCGAATTTTCGGATGAGTTACCTGAACCATCCAACTCGGTCGCTTACACTCGTTTTGAACCTTTGCTGGAATCCTTTGAGTTCGAGACCTTTTCACCAATCTTGCCTTCAATCGTTTCACCTCCAACACTCGAACTCAAGCCTTTGCCGTCTCACCTTAAGTACGCTTACTTGGGTGAGAATGAGACCCTGCCTGTTATCATCTCGGCTTCTCTAGCTCCAGAGCAAGAGAAAGCCCTTCTTGCGGTCTTGCACAGCAATAAGCAAGCTTTTGGCTGGTCCATGGCGGACATCAAGGGGATTAGTCCCCTGATCGTTGAACATCACATTCATCAGATGGATGATGCCAAACCAGCCAGGGATCCACAAAGACGACTCAACCCAGTCATGAAGGAGGCTGTAAAAAAGGAGATCGTAAAATGTCTGGAGAGTGGTATCATTTACCCTATCTCTGATAGCCAGTGGGTTAGCCCCATTCACGTTATCCCAAAGAAATTAGGCATAACGGTCATCACTAATGAGGCGAACGAGTTAATCCCTACTCGCACCCAAACTGGGTGGCGAGTATGCATCGATTACAGAAAACTCAACGCCGCAACGCGGAAGGACCACTTTCCGCTACCTTTCATTGACCAAATGCTTGAACGATTGGCCGGACACGAGTACTACTGCTTTCTTGATGGCTACTCCGGCTATAATCAAATTCCCATCGCCGAAAAAACCAGGACAAGACCACATTCACTTGTCCTTTCGGCACGTTTGCATATCGTCGCATGCCCTTTGGGTTATGCAATGCGCCCGCTACCTTCCAGCGGTGTATGATGGGAATCTTCTCAGACATGGTGGAAAAATTCCTGGAGATCTTCATGGACGATTTCTCCATCTTCGGCGATTCCTTCAACGAGTGTTTGCTGCATCTCGACACTGTCCTTGCCCGATGTAAGGACAAGAACCTCACTTTGAATTGGGAGAAGTGCCACTTCATGGTGGGCGAAGGTATTGTATTAGGACATATCATTTCGCAAAATGGTATAGAGGTTGACAAAGCGAAGATTGAGGTCATTTCCAATCTCCCTCCTCCCAGATGCGTCCGAGACATCTGAGCCTTCCTTGGCCACGCCGGTTTCTATAGACGGTTCATCAAGGACTTCAGCAAGATTGCTAGGCCCTTGACTCTTCTACTGGCCAAGGACACGCCATTCGACTTCAACTCGAGCTCTGTGACTGCGTTCGAGTAATTAAAAAGCTCACTCACTTCTGCTCCCGTTCTTTCTTCACCTGACTGGACGCACCCATTTGAGATTATGTGCGATGCATCCGACTTTGCCATTGGTGCTGTCCTTGGACAACACATCAACAAGATACCACACGTAATCTATTATGCTAGCCGAACCCTGAACGACGCCCAACTTAATTATACAACAACTGAGAAGGAATTCTTAGCTGTTGTATTTGCTTTAGAAAAGTTCAGGCCCTACCTCATCGGCTCTCCAGTCATTGTCTACACAGACCATTCTGCTCTACGCCATCTTTTTGCGAAGAAAGATGCAAAATCTCGGCTGATACGTTGGATCCTCTTGCTTCAAGAGTTTGACCTTGTCATCAAGGACAAAAGGGGATGTGAAAACATAGTCGCCGACCATCTCTTACGACTTCCTTCTTCACCGTCGCTTCAAATTCCGATCAACGACGTTTTCCCGGATGAACAGCTCTTAACCGTATCTTGCAAACCCTGGTTCGCAGATATTGTGAACTATTTGGCCACAGGATTACTACCGACTGAATGGTCAAGTCAGGACAGACTTCGCTTCTTATCCCAAGTAAAACACTTTACTGGGACGAACCCTATCTGTTCAAGTACTGTCCTGACCAGATTATTCATCGGTGTGTCCCTGACGATGAATTCAAGAGTGTGCTGTCGTTTTGCCACGATCAAGCATGTGGCGGGCATTTTGGCCCCAGAAAGATAGCTGAGAAGATCTTGCAGTGTGGTTTCTACTGGCCACAACTCTTCAAAGACGCTCATGACTACTGCAAGACTTGCTCCCGGTGCCAACACTTGGGCCGGATATCCGGGAGGAACGAGATACCGCTCCAACCAATCTTGGTTGTGGAGATTTTTGACGTTTGGGGGATAGATTTCATGGGGCCGTTTCCCAGCTCTTTCGGAAACTTGTACATCCTTCTCGCTGTTGATTACGTCTCTAAGTGGGTCGAGGCTGTGCCCAGTCGGACTAACGACAACAGTTGTCATTAGGTTTCTTAAAGAAAACATTTTCTCCCGTTTTGGGCACCCCCGAGCGATCATTAGCGACAATGGAACTCATTTCTGCAATAGGACTTTCGAGGCCTTGATGCGGAAATATTCCATTAATCATAAGCTATCTACGCCCTACCACCCCCAAACCTGTGGGCAGGCCGAAGTTTCAAATCGGCAAATCAAGCAGATACTGGAGAAGACGGTTTTCAAGAACTGAAAGGATTGGTCGTTGAAACTCACTGATGCCCTTTGGGCATTTCAAACGGCTTATAAGACCGATCTTGGCATGTCTCCCTATCGGCTTGTGTACGGAAAGGCTTGCCACCTCCCTGTCGAAATAGAGCATCGCGCATTTTGGGTGATAAAGGAGCTGAATCTGTCTCTCGAAGATGCGGGCAGCCATCGGAAGCTGCAGTTGAACGAATTGAGCGAGCTTAGGGATGAGGCTTACGACCACGCGGCTGTCGTTAAGAACCGAACGAAGGTGTTTCACGATAAACACCTTTTGCGCAAGATATTCGTACCTGGTCAACAGGTACTGCTTTACGACACCCGGCTACACTTCCATCCAGGAAAGCTCAGATCTCGCTGGAAAGGGTCGTATTTTGTGCGGAATGTGTATCCGCATGGCGTTGTGGATTTGGAGAATCCAATGGACGGTTCATTTTTCAAAGTAAACGGACACCGACTTAAACCGTACCTTAGCACCGAATCAACAGAGGAGCTCCTGGTCTTACAGGAGCCGGTTTACCCTGCATAATCTTCCTCTGCCTACCACCAAACTTCGGTTATCCAGCCAAGAACAGTGGACACTGTTCCAAATAAGTTTGGGGGTATGTATATACCATTTTGTTTATATTTGTGGATATTCTTTTCCATTTTTACTATTTTTTCTTTTCTCTAAAATCAAAAAAAAAAAAACGTGTGTATATCTAACCGACAATTTTGACCCTTCAATGATCTCTTCATGCAATGACAGTAAGGACACTGTCCAGTTTAAGTTTGGGGGTACGCTCGGTACGCATTTCTAACCTTCGCATTCATCTGTATATTTTGCATCTGCATATTAAAATCCATAAAACCCATAAAAATCAAGAAAATTTTCTAAAAACATAAAAACTTTTCTGTCAAGTTAGCTAGTGGGAGAACCATGATTCAACATTTCGACGGTTTTGTTTGATAAGATAAGAATAACTAAATATTATTTTTAGATTTTGAAAACCTGAAAGATAACTCTCCTTTGAAGTTAATTATAGCTGATATACGTCTTTACATCACACTACACGTGTCGTGAGTTTTGGAAATTAGATGACAAGTCTTTTATGTCTAAAAACTTTTAAATGGATAAATGATTTTCTGAGGATCAAATAGGTTTATTCTGAAATAAGTAATATCAAGAATAGTTTATGAAGTGAAGTGAATATGAAGGGATATTATTGATGCCTTAATTGGAACTAATTCTGAAAAATAACCCATCTGAAACTTGATTGGAATGATTACACACCTAACCCACTAAACACGTCTTTTATCCACAAAATAATTGAACTGCCGGTTATATCTCCGTTCGTATTGAATCATCATGATTTTCACGCTAAATTGTCTTTTGTTTTTGGGCCTAGGTAACTTGAGTAATTAAGTCCGCTGGGGTATCTTTACACCTAATGCCCTAAAGCCAACTGGTTTGGGTGCATTGGCCCAAAGCTCGTTAAGAAGCCTAGAAAGTCCAGATTTAAACAAAGTCAAGCAAGTGTTCTCACCGAGTTAAAATTCCTAACAGTTCTTTGTGTGAGAATAATCTTGACAAAAGACACGTTTTTATATAAAAAAAAACATTTCTAGTGGAGATATGAAGGTTTTATTCTATGATAAAGACTATTGTACGTTCACAGAGGTGTGTATGAAATGAAAACAAGAAAAAGGTGGAGTGAAAAATAAGACCTAGTTTCCTGTTAAGGAAGATAGAAATTCTGAAGTTGAAACCTTACTGGAAAACGAAACTTGAAAAATGCTTAACTCTTTATAAAACTTATGTGATCCTTTTAAAAATTTTATCTGGGCTTTATTGTGTGACATGATGACTTTAATCGATCCTTCTGGAACTTAACAACACTGTTTGCACTGCACGTAAAGACATATAAAATCTTCAGTTAAATAAGAAGCGAGGTGTGAAAAATAAGGGTTCGATAGTCTAGACTTAGGATCATAGAATTGTTATTTTCTGAAACAAAACCTTAAGGTTTGAATCATAGTTATTTTGCAAAACTAGCTTGACAGGATTTTGTGGGTAGTATCCACTGAAAACCCTCAGGAGACAACACTCCTCCTACTAGGGACACCTAGAGGTTTAACGGCTTGTTGCACGTGCTCAGTGCAATCGCGTTCCCTGTGAAAGTGAGGTTAGGAATTTTTGTGAATAAATTGGCTTTGCTCGGGACGAGCAAATGATAAGTTTGGGGGTATTTGTTCATATCAGTTTTTTTGCATTTTTATACCGCCCAATTTTTATCATATTGCTTATCGGTAGGTACTCTTGAGCTGTGTTTGCTAGTCAATTGCAGGATACAGGTTCTCGGCTCCAAACGGTGAAATTCATGGAAAAGCACGACAAATTCCGGATTTCTGCCAACCACAGATAAAACACGGGTCTCCGCTCTCTATCCGTATGTTGCCACACACCAGTTTAAGAAGACAAAAGGGCAAATCGATTGTCATCTTCATGCAAAAAGCACAATGGCAACACAAAGTCCAAGAAATCTACGCGGAGCTCGAGGAAATCATGACAAAAAGATCCACATCAAATCACCATTTGGTCTGCTGGAATTCTGGAAAAATTGTGAAGAGTTTTTGAGAAAAAACATATACCAAACAGCAGACAACATCAAACCAGGGAACCCCAAAAAATCCGATAGCCCAACTCCCTATTACTGCCGCGGAACCGCGGCCTGATAATGTCTTCAGGGTGTCATATTTCAGGGGTAGTTTGGACTTTTTATGAAGAGGCAGAATTTTGCCCTAGGTTTCCAGTTTCCTGCCTATAAATAGTCCAGAACTTGCCAAAGCCAAGAGGTGCTTATTCTTGTATTTAGATTTTAGAATACATGTGTTGTTCTTCCTCCTCCTCTCATCTCTTCTCCATTAAAAACTTGTAGTGAGCTTTTGTGAGTGAAGAATGAATAAAGGAGTTCTTGTTCTTACCATGCTTATCTTGTTGTAATTGTTAATTATATTTGTTTGTATTTTTCATTTGCTAATCTAGTTGTTGTTATTTGTTGTTTGTTTCTTTCTTGTTCTCTTTTTCTTTATCCTTAAAACAACTATGATGCTTAAGCTTGATCCTTGCCAAGGTGAGGTCTCAAATAGCTAGTTGTAATCTTCTAACCTCTTTCTTTCTATCTTCCTCCCTTGTTTTATTTTCCTTTTGCTTGTAATGGATGAGTAGTTTTCATACTTGTTAGGGTAGGATAAGGAAAGTTTGAGAGAAGGAAATCTCTCTCACTCTTTCCTTGCCCAACATCTTAATTCGGACTCCCGTTAATTGAACCACAATCCGCTCCCTACGGCACCCTATCCTACATGATAGTGGTGATTCCTTAGTGAGACCGGTTGTGGTTGAATTAACCGGAGGTTAAGGTTAAGAGCCAAGAACGGACGGACAAGCACCAAAAGGAAGAAATTAAGCGTTGGAAAGCCTAGCTTATACCCGCAAGTTCCTTCCTAGTCGTGCTAATCCCCGTTGTTGCTGATTACCATAACACCGATATTAAGAGTGGCAATGAAAGAAGTGAGCGACTCCTAACTCAAACTAACCTAAGCCTAACCCTAACAAGCTCTCTTTACATATCATTTTAGCACATAGTTAATCTCAAAACAAATCTGGACATTTGGACTTAACTCGTTAAAGCACATAGAAAAAGATTCCCATCTCCCTGCGGACGACCCGTACTCAACCGGCTAGCTACAAGCGAAACCGTCTTGATTGCGGTAACAAACTTAGCACGCAAAAACACTAACAATCAGGACTCTTTAAAGAGAGGGCCAATAGTCATTTCTTCGTCAGAGTCGCTCCCGAAGGTGAGAACTTGCGATCCCCTATAGTCAACCAAGTGGCAGTTGCCGGCAGTTCTTTTGTGCTCCTCGGTCGTATTTCTTCGCTCCCGACGAGCTTTGCGTTTCATCCGCTTGAAATGTTGCCGGTGAGCAACATATCCCTGCCACCATCTTTTAAAAGCGTTGCACTCCTCGGTGGGGTGCGCAATCTTTTGATGATATAAGCAGTAGCTAGGATGTGTTTCCGCTTCACCAAGAATGTTTCCTTCGAAGGGTGGCAGCTTCATTCCCATCGATATGGCTTTCGCGAACCTTTTCCTCATCTTGAACCCGTTTTTATTTGTAACGGATATACTTTGATCTGGCGGGAGTGATTCAACTCTTTTGTCCAGTCGCCGGCGTTTGGGTTTTTCAAATATGACCATCTCGCGCTCCCGATCAGCTTTACTTTTCGAAAGAGCTTCGTTCAGGAATGCATCAATCATTTCGTCCGATGGCCCTAGATGCTCCGGTTCAGGATTTGCCCCCAGTTTCTTTGTGCAAGAAGCTTCTTCATCGTATATCGACGAGTGAGATATCACATGGTAGCTTGCTACATAACCTTCGGATTCAACCGATGAGTCTTCTCCATTGTCATCACCTCCGTCCTCAAGGACGTGGCTGAGAAACTCTTGGAGTGTGACTGGAGTCCGCGCCTTCTGGTTATACTCTTCCAGCGCATTAATTTGCGTTTGTAGGTCCGTGCGCTTGTCGCCAGGCTTCACGGGCTTCTTGGATTTCTTCTTCTTCTTTGAAGATTTTGATGGCTGGGTATGAGTGCTTTGGCTACCACCACTGATTTTTGGAGTTGGTCGCGGCTTCAGCACCTCCTCGATAATTTCAGGCTCCAATGGATTCTTCCACCTAATTGCCAGACATGTGTGGAGATCCTTCAGCATTCTTTTAGTTTTAGCTGAGAGAGCGGCCTCCCATGGAGCTTCTTCTATGAAAGAGCATGATGCCCCCGGCGTGTCCGTCTTCTTGGGAGTGTGTGGCCGAGGCGGGTTCACCTTCTAGTTCTCAGATAATATGAATTTTCCCTGCCGGTACTGATCTTCTATCCAGCTTTTGAAGATGTAACAATTCTTGATCGGATGACCCAACATTCGATGATAAGGGCAGTGTTAGTTATATGTATGCCCTAGAGGCCATTACTGTGCATAGGATGTATATTGTAGTGGATGCTGGGACATATATAGGGAGGACTTTCTTGCTCAACATGATAGTATGCTATGTGGTTGAATTTTACCTTAACGTGTACACTGATTGTCTCTCTGTTACATGTTGGTAAAGCCCTTAGGATGTGTGCTTGACTACCTGAACTATGATGCGGATCATACTAGTGGGGACATGGTAGTCCATAAGTACATCCTTCAAACTCCCTAGTCGTGGGTGTATCGAGACGGGGCATCGATATACCAGAGTAGACTAGCGTGTACCTTCTCGACCCATAAAGATGGACGATGGATGATCCCATATCCATTGGTGTTTGACATCAGAGGAGATATACGGGTGCTCAGTAGAGACTGGGTATACTGGACGGACTCGCCGAGAACTCCCAGATGGTATTATACCTCACGTCAGATGGCAGTTCTCTGGTGACACTGGTACAGAGTAGTCTGTTGACCCGAGATCGTCATAGAGTCTTGTGTAGTTCCCACTGTGCTTTGATTTCCATCTTACCACGTCCAAGAGGGCGTGCAAAACGGTGGTTTTTGGGTACAGTCCCGAGTCACATGGAGGCAATGAGCGATAGGAGGGGATTCGTCTCTCCCGGTATAGGGGGTTGATGTTGCGCTGTGTTCGATTGGCTATAACAGGAAATCCCTGGCCAGGGTTGCTGAGATTTACTGGTAAGTGTTACCAGTAGTTTCTCGAATTGTTATAGACCTCATATCGACACGACTTATCGAGCTATTGGGGGTCTGACGTTTACCACCCCTAGGCGAGATATGCGATATATCAGACGATCAGACCGGACTGTACGGTAGTGTTACTGGTTGGATTCACTGGAGTGTGAGCGGGCTTGCTCGTCGATCTTCAGATCGCTCAATACCCGGGTGGCCGTTACGTTTAGAAGACCGCTTGCGGCTTGTGGATGTTTGATATGATCATCATCTGCTGCCGGCGTATTGACGAGTCTTTAGAGTCCTACACAGAGGTTTCCTGGCTCAAGCGAAACGAAATAGGAGCGCATATGAGATATGTGCGGGACCGAGAATAATGCGTGTATGTGATACCGTATTCCATTCTCGCGATGAATGTGTCGAATGGTTGTATGTGATATAACCTAGTTATCGAATCAAGGATTGATTCGATAAGCCGATACATTGTATACTAGTCGGTTGTGTGCGACATGACCGGATCATTGAATCAAGTGTTGATTTAATGATTTAATGCATAATTATATATTTGATGTATTACTTTGCATTAACTAGTATTGGTTCACTTAAGATGGATTTTCTCACTCGGATGTGCGCATTGTATATGCGATATACTTTTGTGCACTTGTATGTATCATGTTTGATGATGCATGCTAACTTGTGTTTTGTGTAAAGTTTAAACCATGGTTATGTAATGGTTAGGGTTTTCATTTTCATATCTATTTATTTATTTGTTTATTCATTATTGGAAAATGATAACATAATGCAAAATGGTGGCTTTATTTGGATGCTTGTTGAAGCTTCATGAAGACTTTGACTTTAGCAACCATTTTGTCTCATGCTTAACCCTAACCATCCCATTTAACCATGATTGATTCTCTACACATTACCATGGTTAGTGTTATGATAAGAATGGATTATTCTTTTCTTTTTTAATTAATCTTATCATAACTTTCTTCTTCTTCTTCATCTTCTTCTTTGAAGAAGCTTGAGGTCATCAATGGTGGATTGATGATTTGAGTGAGAAATCCAATTCTAAAGTCTACCCACTTCCTATTTCTTCATCCTCTACCTCTTGCCAAGTAGTAGAGTGTGTTTCCTTCACAAGTTTCTTGACTTGGTGAAGTGAGAGCTTGATCTTGCGATGCTTCGACGTAGATCATCTTCGGCATGGACATCGACGACCTAGCTCGCCTATTCTCCGATGAAGCCGACGCTAGAGCCCAGGATTTGTGTAGGACAGCGAGAGGACTTCATTGCGGAGCTATGGAGGTGGAGCACCGGATCTACAAAGGTTGTATTTCCGATATCCCATTAGTTAAGTTGTTAACTAGATTGTTTTTCGCCTAGATGTCTAGCCAACGGTCCGTAGTTTAGGGTTTCTCGGCACCGTTAAATTTGAAACGGGCATGGTTGATGCCTTGTGAGACCTCTTGAGAGTGCCTAGGAACCCTACAGGCAGTAGTTAGGATTGCTAATGTCGCCTGGTTGCGTTGGGCGTCTTAGCTCTGGCAGAGTAATGAGCCTGTTACGGAGTGCAAGCTCGAATAACCTCTTCGTCTTGTTTCTAAGAAACGAGTAAGGGCGACTCATTTTATCTTCAAGAGATCGAGTTCTGTTATTTTGGCGATCAACTGGTCTTGGGTCACCGGGCTGCTGTTGAGCATTGGCGACAACGATCGCTTTCCCCTTTCCCTTCTCGTTTCAAGAATCCGGATTTAGAGGAGACGGTCTATGACCCATCTGGTCCATTTGGGCCAGTTTGTCGATCAAGGCCTAGAAAGTAGTCGGCTTGAAGAACATCATGAACTGGGAGATGGTTGCATGAGGGTCCAGAGTGCCCACGAACATACCTACCGCCGGTGCTTCTTCGATGCGCTGTTCGCATTTCGACCACAGATTCCGCCATCGTATGCCGTATTGGACCCACGTCTCTCCTGGCTTCACCCTGGCATTGATCAATGCTGTTATTGGGGTGCGTTCACTAGCACTCGCGAATCGCTTGGTGAATAACAACTCTATTTCCGCGAAAGTCTTGACGGAATCATTTGGAAGTTCGGAGTACTATTCGAAGGCCATCTCCGACAAGCTGCCGACGAATTGATGGAGCAAAAGCTTATCATCGCCCCCGGTGTTGCCGCAAAGAGCTCTGAACTGGACGACATGCTGGTGAGGATTGCCTGTCCCCTTATACACGTGGAATTTAGGGATCATATATCCCGGCGGGTATTTTATTTGGTCATACCAGCTTGGATACGGTCGCCCAGTTTTGACGACTTGGCCGGCCGCTTCATTCGCCTGGTGAGCTCGTATTTGCTGAGCTATATAGTCATTCAGTGCGGCTTTGGAAATGGTTTCCTCCTTGGCTGCTGAATGAGCCGGAGGAGGATTGGATGTCTCCCCTCTATCGTCTTCAATAATGACCGGAGGGTCTTCAGCTGGAGAATCCGACTGTAACATCATTCCTACCATGTCTTGGAGGAGAAGCGCCATTTGTTTTATGTTGGAAGCTTATTCTGCTGCTTCTCTGTCCTTCTTTTCTAGGACCCTGCGTAGGAAGTCAGCATCAGTTTCTTGTTCATAACACTGTTCTGATAATGCCTCCGGACTTTCTTTTGGCTCGGTGAGAGCGGCCATTGCAGTCAGCATCTCCCGAAGCTTCTGCTGCTGTTGTTCCTGAGCTCTTGTGATGGATCGGGTGAGCGGTCGGTGGCCCGTAGAAGCGCGGCTATCCTCTTTCCCGGATACCATATAAATAGTGTGCACCATTATGCCCCCAGACTTGGGGCGTTTGGTCTCGGCGTCTTTGCGTTCTGCCGTATTCATAGGGGCTTTCTTTGGCCTCCTTTTCTTTTGAGCAGTTGATATTGAGGGGGTCGTTGCAGCGGGCACCCGGGCAGTTGTCGTCCTTTGTGGCTTGCTAGGACGGTTCTCTTCCTGCTGAACCTTCAGCTTCTTCTGTTGGCGTGGGTAATCTTGATCGATTACCGAGTCCTGAACCCGTTGCCAGACTTTGTAGATTTTGGAGGATAGCCGCTGAGGGGGTTGTTCCGGCTTTGCCTCTGTGACATTCTCCACGGGTGGAGGAGATCTTTTCAATACGGCGGTAGGAGAGTTCCTGCGCACCTTGTTCAGCAATTCAAAGTTGTTCCTGATTGGAACAGCAGCATTGACTTCCACCGTTGGGGCTGGTGGAGTTAGCCCAGAGAGGGAGTTGCCCCCAGCCTTCCTTACTCGGCGCCAGTGGCGACGTCAAGCGTGTCGAACCGATGGAGTTGGTTTGGTGATGGGGATGGCTTTGTCTTGCCCTATGTTCAGGTGAGGGGCTGTTGCTGGCGTCAGCCTCTTGAAGAATGATGTCCGTTGAGAAGTGGTATCCAACTGGTCAAAAACAGACTTCTGAGCAGGGACGGGAACCGTAGTGGGAGCCGGAACAGTCAGTCTTGTAAATACCGACTCTTTGACGGGAGAAGCCGCCTTGACGACTTCAGGAGCAGGCATGGCTATCCTTTTCGGAATAACCTTCTCTTGGATTGCAGGCTTCATCACGGGCCCACATGAACTTTTGCCCAGTCTGGCGAAGACCGAGGGGCTGGAGCTGGGCGACCCGTTGAGAGGGGCCACGGTAATAGCAAGCCAATCAAATACCGACTACTTGGGCGCTTCTGGTGTTGATACAGGGGTGCTGAAGCTCATGGGTAGGATCACAGTCCCAAAAAACAGCCCAGTGGTGGCCTGAGTTACTTGGTCCACCGGCATCGTGAACAGGGAGGCCGCTTGAGGTCCGTAAGCTATTCCTCCAGATGAGGCGGCTCGCGAGTTGCAGTTGTAGTTGGAACACTTCTCGCAAGTGGATGCCATTGATGTTTCGCTTTCTGCGCCAAGCAAGAAACCAAATCTTAATATCTCGAACCCAAGGGCAACCATATCAAACCGTGATTCGTTCGCGAACACGACACACGAAGTGTGGAGTGGAAAAAGGAAAAGGTCCCACCGGGCATGCCAGAATCTGTTCCCTGCCGAACACAGAGACGCGACCATGCAGGTTCGTCTTGCCTGAAATTCGGGGCAGATGCTAATTGGTGCTATCTGTCCACCTCTCCGAAGATGCCAAGTTGATTTATGGCACCATGTATCGAAGGTTTAAACGGATGTGGCCGATGTAGCGGACTTCGTCAGATTCCCCCTCGTTTGAGGGGGTTTTGATTGTGGGGACGCTCTTCCCTGCAGGCGCAAGCCCCTGCAGTTAATTACGCTACCGCATCACGGTAACAACTTTCTCCTTCTCCAGATGGTCACTTCATGTCGTGGGTGTTTGTTTTGTGTTGTGGTTGCCCGTGGATTGTATACGGAGACTAATTTATGTTGTCGCCTGTAGGGCGTGGATTAATCCAAATCTGTATTTTCTTAGATTTGGGTTTGGGGGTTGGGTTTAAAAATACGTTAGTCTCATTTGAGACTAAGATCAACTTAAACGTTTGTTAAGGATACGTTAGTCTAATTTTTAGGCTAAGATCAACTTAACGGGATCGTTTAGATCCAACAAGAGAGCATTTGGGCTGCCTCTATTGTTTAGTTTAGAGACATTGCGGTCGATTACCAGTTTAAGGACGT
The DNA here is from genome assembly GCA_030015575.1 of Agapanthus africanus. Taxonomy (NCBI): domain Eukaryota; kingdom Viridiplantae; phylum Streptophyta; class Magnoliopsida; order Asparagales; family Amaryllidaceae; genus Agapanthus; species Agapanthus africanus. The sequence continues at coordinate 297,953,432 of JASDDO010000029.1, forward strand.
GGTGGTCCAATGTTAGTTTAAGGACGTCTCGGTCCATCGGTAGTTTAAGGACATTTCGGCCCGGGTTAAGGACATCGTAGTCAGTGGGTTTAAAGGGACCCTACAGTCCAGGTTAAGAATATCATAGTCCATGGGCTTAAGGACCCCACAGCCCGGTTTAAAGACATCGTAGTCTATAAAGTTTAAGGACATCGTAGTCCATGAGTTTAAGGACCCCATAGTCCGGTTTAGAGACATCGTAGTCTATAAGCTTTAAGGACATCGTAGTCCATGAGTTTAAGGACCCCACAGTCCGGTTTAGAGACATCGTAGTCTATAAGGTTTAAGGACATCGTAGTCCATGAGTTTAAGGACCCCACAGTCCGGTTTAGAGACATCGTAGTCTATAAGGTTTAAGGACATCATAGTCCATGAGTTTAAGGACCCCACAGTCCGTGAGATGTGTGGTCGTCGGGACCCGTCACCTCTCTGAAGACGTTGAAGGATTACAATGATAGATATCGGAGGAGTAAAGAGATGTACTCTTGAACCGGTGTGACTTGGTTGAAAGATCAGTAGCCCATTTTAGAACTAAGATCTGTTGAATATTCGTGAGCAGATGGGCTTAGTTCAATATAAGTTGAGGACTTATGTCCAGAATTAGACTAAGTCCAATTAAAATGTTTAACATTTTATTGTTCTGGCTATTGAGCCTTTACTTGGGCTTGGCCCTTTTAGTAACGCTGAGCATTAGGTCCTGACAATTTTCGTCTTGTATTGAATGCATAGCATTCATCAGAACAAAGTGTGTTCTGACAGTGCGCCACGTGGCGCGTCAGGCGCTTTGCACCAATTAAAAAGCGCATTGCGCTTCTGTCAGGTAGCGTACACGAAGGTGACACGTGTCGCGCTTAGCGCTAAGCGCTAGTTTATGAGCGCTTTGCACTGATTTAGGGGCACGCCAGTGAGTGACACGTGGCGCGCTTAGCGCCAAGCGCCAGCCCATGAGCGCAGTGCACTATTTCAGAAGCGCAAAGCGCAAGTTGTCTCTGTGATTGACACGTGGCACGTTTTGGTGCCGAGAGCCGGTCCAAGGAGCGCAAAAGCGCAGCTCATGAGTGCAAGGCACTGTTCAGTAGCGCAAAGCGCACCTGATCAAATTTATGATCAGAGAACAAGTTTATGTTCTTCTTTTAAAGGAGGCTTTGCCTCAAGATTTAAGAACAAAAGTTCTTGTTTATAAAAGGGCTCTGTCTTTGTAGATCAAGGATATGTGAATGAAGTAAATACTTCTGATTAGATCTTTTGATCATTTTCATTTTATCAAAGACCTTGGTTTTTTATAGATCTATGATCCTTTAAGAAGATAGTTCTTCTTTTTTAATGAGATGATTTCATCTCTGCTGTTCAAGAATTAATTCTTTACCTTGAAGAAATGATCTTCTTTTTCTGAGGGCTTGCTCTTCTTTCTCTTTGAGTTTTTCTCAAAATTTGCATGGGGGTTTCTCTATGCTTCTCTGTATTTTAGACTTGAAGTCTAGGGGCCTTTTTATAGGGCAAATTGATTTGTAAAATCAGTTAAAGAGATCTTTCTCTAATTGATTCCGGGATATTTCCCCACCATTGGATCTTTGATCCTAAGGCTTCTATTTTATAGAAGGTAATCTCCTTATTTTTAACAAGATTGGAAAGATCTTTCCATAACAGAATTTTAATTCTGATTAATTAATAATTTATTATTATTAGATCTTTTGATCTAACGGTGGGGAATTTTTTAATTCTAGCACTGGCGCACCTACATTCGACAAGTGGCGGCAGCGCAGAGCGCAGCGCAACTGCGCTAGCTCACCCGTATTTGACACGTAGCGCGCAGTGCAGAGCGTCGGATCTGAAGCGTTGCTTCAATTTTTGAGTTTTGAGTTTTAAAACACAGCTTTGATCTTATTGGGGGAAAGGAAGCGTCGCTTCATTTCAAATCTTGGGATTGAACAGAGCTTTGCTCTGATTGGGGAAAACTAAAGCGTCGCTTCATTTCAAATCTTGGAATTTGAACAGAGCTTTGCTCTGATTGGGGAAACAATAGCAATTCTTGATCGCATGGCTCACTACTCGGTGGTACGGGCAATATAGAGGATTGCCGGTCATTTTTGCTTCATGAGGTCTTTTCGGCTCTGGCAATTGTAGACCGTTGTTCAAGCCATCTTTGAATATCTTACGGACCTTGTCCCTTGTGAAAAAGTAAACCTTGTTCTTTTTCTCTTCTATGGAAGGCCCTTCTCCTCTTAGCACTGGTTTTTGAGACCGGTTGGTTTTGGATTCGCCTGCTTTTCGCTTGTCTTCATTATCGGACACATTGAAGACATTGGTATTGCTGGAACTTCCACTTCTACGGTTGTCGTCCCTTTTGCTCTTCCAAGTCTTGTCTCTTTGAGAGTCTGGGGTAGACTCTTGCTTCGAGCGTTCCAGCATTTGGACTTTCTTGGTCAACTCCTGAAATGTCTTGAGGCCTGCTGTACACAAGAATGGGACCATCCAATTGCTGAGGTTCCCAATGAGAAGGCTGACGGAGTGGTCCTGCTCTAGCGGCGGTTCGCACTTGACAGTGAGGTTGCGCCATCGTGCGATAAAGTCCGTGTTGCTTTTGTTGTTTCCTGGCTTGGTTCTCACAAGGTCTGCAATGGAGATTTTATCACTGACACTCATGAAGCTTTGCCAAAACAGAGACTCCATTTGGGCAAAAGTAATGACGGACCCGTCTGGTATGCTCGTGTACCAGTCGAAAGCAACACCGGTCAGACTATTGACAAACTGGCGAAGAAAGAGCGCATCATTTCCCCCTGTATTTCCATACGACACTTTAAAGTAGGCGACGTGCTGATTTGCGTTTTCCGTCCCGTCAAATCTTCCGAACTTGGGAATGACGTAGGCGCTCGGGAACTCGATCAGATCGTACTGTGCGGGATATGGCCGCCCACTACTGCTAATTTCTTTGTTAGCTTCGGTTTCGGCCACCAATGTTTTAACCTTGCTGGTGACTAAATCCATTATCCGATCTTGTGTTAGCGGGATGGTGCTATCTGGGGCCAAGGCGTCCCCAGAAGCGGAATGTGGTCGGCTTTTGTGCGGCTCGCCCAATCTAGGACCCAGGGAGACAGGCATCGATTGCTTCAGGTTGTCATCACCCGAATTATGAGTAGAGACTTGTGCTTGACTGGGAGGCGCCTGAGCAATTTAAGCCGTGAGCAGCATCACAATGTTCGTTAGGTCGTCAATTTTCGAATAGAGCTTGGCCATCTCTTTATCTTTACTCCTGAGCTGTTTTCGAAGCTCTTGAAGCAGCTCTTGCTCTGAGGTCCTAAGGCAGAAAGTCGGCTCTTCCTCGCTGTCCGAGCTTGACTCCACATGGACTGAGGGGTCTTTCTGCCTATCAGCCTCATCGAGTGGGTTTTCATCATCCAGCGGAGGCGGCTGATCTTGGGAAACGATAACCACATTTAAGCCAGATTGGGCTTGGGATGTGGTGGCCCCATCCTTGTTTTTGCTACGCAAGTTGTCGCTGGGACGCGCGCCCGCCATATAGACCGTATATCCAGCCGTCTTTTAATTATTGGTAGCTGATTTTGCGGACTGATGTTGTGGCCCTTCTTTTTCGGTAATGGGCAATCGATTTAAAGCGGCTGGCCTGACCGGGTTCTTGAATGGTGCTGGCGCTTCCTTTTTGGCTTTGCCCCGCTATTTTTGCGCGGCACAGAGCGCCCGATAGTCTCTTGAAGAGACGGTATCATGCTTTCTCTATTAGGGCTGGGATACGTCTCTTTGTAGTATCATTCAGACAGCTGTCTTCCTGATTCTGACGGTAATTGCGTTTTTCTGAACCCACTTCAGAGGTTCAAAGAAATTGCTGACTTTAGTCCTAGCCCTCTTGTTGGCTCTATATTTGAGCCTCTTTTGCCTTAACTTTTCTGATTTAAGCACTTGGCAGGCTTCGGCTCTTCGGGGGGCCGCCGTAGACCGAGCGATGGAGAGCTTTAGAGATACGCCTGATGGTGCAATTGTCAGAGACGTTTCCTGTGCTTGTCCGCGACGTTCGATTATGCCCTTTGTTCCGGTAGTTTTGCCCCCAACTAGAGCACCAGAGAGTCGTTTGGACACCGTTTTACGTTTGGGCTGTGGTGCCTTGGCGATCACAACGTTCGGCTTCTTGCCCCTTGAGACCGGTTTGGCCACATGGTTTGTCGTGACCTCCGCCAGAAGAGCGCTTCCGGAAGGGTAGATGATGACGGAACCAAATTGACAAGGTGGCTCCTCCCATTGCCGGCTAAGACTTGCAGGGAGAACCACGAGGGCATTGATCTTGACCACGTACTGGATCGGAGTCGCGTCAGAAACGAAGCTTGTCTTGGGAGACATGATTTCCGAGTTCGAGTTTGTGACTGAAAACTTGTTAACCTGTACACACAAAAAAATGACTTCAGTACAGGAAATCGATATATATATTGATTGAGTTCGCATGAGCATTTAACCCGATATATGGGAGTAGAGATAAGGTCCCACCGGGCGTACCAAAATCTGTAGGGTGTTTTTCGTCACCCCCTTTGAGATGGAAATATGCGTCACTTGTCAAGTGTACTACAGATTCCCCCTGGCTAGGGTAAGCGGCGATTTATTGATTGTGGGGATCCAAATCTCCGGCAGTCGCGGACTAAGCTTCCATTAATTACCCCTCGCCTTTGGAGCGAAAGAACCTCCGATTGATGGGTCAAACTGGTCAAGCGAACTCAATGTACAGTGTGCGTGTGTTGTGTTTTGAGGGGTCTTGGGTATATCGGGGGCCACGCAGTGTTTACGGGGGTCTTGCTACCCGGATAGTGGGCTGGGGGTCAAGGAGGCTAGCAGCCCCTTTGTGGGGTGCGGGGCAACGCCCCATTAGAAATTTTTTTCTAATGGGGACAGTGTTGTGGAGTGTATGTATATAAAAAAGGGAAATAGCGTCCAAAGTACACGTGGGCGCCAGCGCCTCACGTGCTTGGCACGCGGGCGCAGGGCGCGGGACGCCAGCGCCTCGCGTGCTTGGCACGCGGGAGCTGGGCGCCAGCAGGAAAATAGGGGGCTTACCCCTTATGCTGGGAGTTATACTCCCAATTGGCTTTTGGAATTAAATTCCTAAAAAAGGACAAAGGGGGCTTAGCCCCTGCATTGGGAGTTGTACTCTCAATTGACTTTTGGAGTTAAACTCCTAAAAGTGGATTTATTATTATTAAGTTTTCTTTTGTGGAGTTAAACTCCTAAGAGATTTTTTGAGCTAATGAAAGGAGACCCTTTCTTCTCCCTTGAGCTCTGGATCTTGCCAAAGTGGGATTCTTGGAGATGGATCTCCTTCTTCTTCCTTTCTGTTAGCTGGATCTTGGGGGAAAAGGGTGGTGAGACTTAAAAATCTCCCCTTTTAGAAATCTGATGGGAGATCTGAGCTCCCCTTTGTGGGTTTCATGGTGAAAAACTATTCCATTTTGGGAAAAGAAGAGTGAAACTCTTGATTCAATTTAAGAAAAAGGAAGAAGGTTTAGAACCTTGAGTAAGGAGGAGGCACAGAATCCTAACTTTTTTGAGAGACAAAATGTTGTCTTTGATTTTTCATCATGTTGCCTTTATAGGCTACACACTTTAATATAACCCATTGGGCTTTGCCAAATGGCACTTATGCCACCCCATACCTTATGTGCTTATTTCTTTTTGCACATAAGCCATGTGGTTTACAAAATTTTGGCCTTCTGCCCATTTTACATACATTCATTTCTAAAAATTACATTTAGACTAATTTATTGCATCCTTTTGGCATGGAGCTGGCATCTTCCATGCTTGGTCTTGACTTGGGCTTGGGCCCACCTAGCTTGGGCTCGGACCCACTTGACTTAGGGTTGACCTTGGTTTTGACTTGGTCGATCGGGGTGAAACTTTTGACCCCAACAGCTATATATTTATAAAACTGCTCGGGTTCCTTCAACGATATCAAGTTCATTAAGTTAAAGGTTTTTCGCCAAAAACCAGCTGTAGCCCTCTGTCATTTCAGATTAGTATTGCTTAGTATTCGTGCTACGTTTGTCGCTGCTATTCGCCGAGACGTAGTGTGTGGTAGTTCTATAATACTTTTTTGTCGCATGGACATGTGGATTGGTTAGGATAGTCGTACAACTTTGTTGATCATTCGTCAAGGGTCGTGCGGGTGGGTTTAACGCAATCAAGATAATGACGGGTTGAACTTGACTACCTCTCTGTCAAAACCGAGAAGTAGCCCAGAAAACAGACGGCAAGGGGAAAGAAGCGATCTTCTAGAGCTATTAGCTCTGGGCCAAAATGGGGGAAGAAGACCGTTGCTAGTCCGCCAGACGACAGTCTTCTTTTTCCTGGTTCATCTGCCGAGGAAGCTGCACAACTGGCTGAGGCTATAAGACGTTCTAAAGATGAGTCTCAGAACGTAAGGGTTCTGAAGAAGCCCTATCCTGCCGTAATCTTTTACGAAGACCCTTCGTGGATCCGGCGGCGGTTCATCGGCCCTTTGGAGGAATGGGGCGAAAGGGCCCTTAAGCAGGCTGCTTCGGAGGATGCTGCGGATGCACTTTCATTGTGGACTGGTGGCCACGAGTCCACCCTCGAACCTCGGCGAGCACACCTCCTCGAGAAGGAGCATCGGCTTGAACAAGCCATATTGAAAGCTTCTTTATTGGTATGTTCCTGTATTTCTTTGTAATACTTCATATTGCCTGCACTTGTATATATGTATTCTTATTCTTGTGTGAATTGTCCAGAGACTTCGGCGATGGGGGAGGTTCCTACGGGCTTATTGATGGTAGAGCCTGTTGACACCCCTAATGAAACATTACTCGATATGGAGAGAGTTGACGACACTGTCCCTCTCGCGATAGAGCCTCCTGCGGTGGTTCTTGCTCCAGAAGCACTCGCTCCTTCGGGAGAGGCACCCTTGGTGGTCGCCAGTCCAACGGATCTTCCTGAGGGCGGCCCAGAGGCCGGGATAGAGATAGTCAAGACCACCCTCCCTTCGTTGGAGCCCGTGGCGGCTGCCGCTGCTCCTTCCTCAGAGGCCATTACACTAGCCCGTGCCCCTGATATTATGCCCGAGGTCGCGGCGGAGGCCATTGAAGTTGCTATTCCTCCAGCTCAGAATGGTAGGAGCGTCGAAGGTAACCTTCCACATTTTAGACTAGTGATCTTTCCGTTATCTGAACTCTATTGTCTTTTCAGAACTGCGCGGACTGGCAGCTTCTATTGCCGATTTGTCTCCCCGGCAATTCTTTCAGCGTCTGCTATAGATGGCCGCTCCGCAGGCGATATCTCCTCAACGCATCGTCCTCTCGTCCGGGTAAGGTTAGTGTTATTCGCTCCTTTCTCGATATTGTTACTTCTTTACGTAATAATGTTCATGTCTTCTGTAGTTCTGGAGGCTGATGATGAGACGGAGATCTTCCAGACTCTTCTCATGTAAACGTAGGTAAGTAAAGTGTCGACGCCTTTGCATCTGTCCTCTGTTTGCAACCTCCGCTGATTATTTATCAATCTTTAACAGCTCTGCCTACTTTTACCGCGTTGGAGACTCGCATTCTCATGCCGTCTGACCCTTATGCGCTGCGTGCATCCGAACGAATGGCCAACTCAAGCCTTCATTCTTTGTTAGAGTTAATCGAAGACCTTCGTGTTGGTAGCTCGCTCACAGCCGAAGAATTTGCCGCTGAAGCCAACAGTTCTCTCCTTTTTCTTGCTACTTATCACAGTGAGGCATTTGTGCAAGTTTGGGTCGAACTCTGTCGTCGAGTGGAGGCTTGCTTGCATGGTCTTGAATGCGCATGCCTTCCTTCGGAGGTGGTGGCTACGAAGACAAGTTTGCAGGAGTTGATTAAGCGGTACGCCGCTAATACGCTTTCCTGTGATAAGAGGCTCCGCCGAAAGTTCTCGGAGAGGAAGCTGGCTTCAACCGCGCTAGGGGAGCTTCAAGCCGAACTTACATCTAAGACCACCCGCGCGTATAAACTTTGGCAAGAGCTTCAAATCGTAATCAAAGATGTGGTGGCTGTTGATAAAGCTGTTATCTTTACCCGGACGATGGTTGATGCTCATAAAGCTACTGAGCATGAACTCGAAGGCCGGCTCGCCTCGTACCAGGCCCAACAGTCGGAAGCGGAGACCCGCCTCGCAACCATAGTCAATTTTGAGGCTAAGACCCAAGAAAGGAGGGATGAACTGATGAACCTTTTGAATCATCCGCCAACTTGAAGAACTTGTATATTTTTATTCTCCTTTTGTGCATACTCCTGAATGAGAGTATTTTTTGGTTCTTTTATAAATTGTACTTTGTACTCATTTGGATTCATGAATAAAAGGCATATTTTGCTTCGTGATGGTGTGTCCCTTTTAGTAAGTACATTTTATGGATAATCTTCTTTGATTTCCTTGTAGGACAGCGATGGCTTAGGAATCAGGTTAAGATTTGCTTCCTAACTCTTTTTAAATTTATGAGCCATGGGGGTCTCATAAATTTTTTTCTCCCTACGAGTCGTGAGGATCTCGTAGGTGTATTTTCTCCTTAGGAATCGTGAGAATTCCTAAGTGCGTTTTCTCTTGAAAGTCATAAGGATCTCACAAGAGAATTTAATCCCTTGCGAGTTGTGAGGACCCGCAAGTGATGGGTGAAGTTGTCCTTATCCGCATTTTACGGAGTCAGGATTTGACTCTCGGTCATTTGTGCATCGCCGAGTCGTGGAACTGGGAGTTGTCGTCGCTCCGCTTTGCTTGATGTTGTGTATCCCTGCAGAGACACTGATTTCTCTGCGGGCCAACGCGAATCGAGATGTTCTTGTTAAGGACGCTGATTTCCTCGGAGTTGAGGAAGTTGCCAAGGACACTGATTTCCTTGGGGTTGAGATGAATCGATGTATTCCTGCAAAGACGCAGATTTTTCTGCGGGTCGACGCGAATCAAGGTGTTTTCGTCAAGGGCGCTGGTTTCTCTGGGTCGAGGAAGTTGCCAAGGACAATGATTTCCTTGGGGTTGAAAGAATCGATGTATTCCTGCAAAGACGCTGATTTCTCTGTGGGTCGACACGAATCAAGGTGCTCTCGTCAAGGACGCTGGTTTCCCTGAATAGAGGATAAGGACACTGATTTCACTGGAGTTAAGACGGGTCGAGGTATTCCTGCAAAGACGCTGATTTCTCTGTGGGTCGACGCGAATCAAAATGCTCTCATCAAGGAGGTTGATTTCCCTGAATAGAGGAAGTTGTCAAGGACACTGATTTCCCTGGGGTTGAGACGAGTTGAGGTATTCCTGCAAAGACGCTGATTTCTCTGCGGGTCGACGCGAATCTGTTAGTTATATGTATGCCCTAGAGGCCATTACTGTACATTGGATGTATATTGTAGTGGATGCTGGGACATATATAGGAAGGACTTTCTTGCTCGACATGATAGTATGCTATCTGGTTGCACTTTATCTTAACATGTATACTTTCTGTCTCTCTGATTACTTGTTGATAAAGCCCATAGGATGTGTACTCGACTTCCAGGACTATGATGTAGATCATACTAGTGGGGCCTGGGTAGTCCATGAGTACATCCTTGAAATGTTCCTAGTCGAGGGAATATCGAGACGGGGCATCGATATTCCAGAGTAGACTAGCGCATATCTTCTCGACCCATGCGATGGGCGATGGATGATCCCATATCCATTGGTGTTTGACATCGAAGATGGTATGCGGGTGCTCAGTGGAGACTAGGTACACTGAACGGACTCGCCGAGAACTCCCAGATGGTATTATACCTCACGTCAGATGGCAGTTCTCTGGTGACACTGGTACAGCTTAGTCTGTTGACCCGAGATCGTCATAGAGTCTTGTGTGTCTCCCACTGTGCTTTGATATCCACCCTACCACGGCTCTACTGAGTCGTGCAAACAGGTGGTTTTTGGGTACAGTCCCGATTCACATGGAGGCAATGAGCGATAGGAGGGGATTCGTCTCTCCCGGTATTGGGGGTTGATGTTGCGCCATGCTCGACTGGCCATAACAGGAAATCCCTGGCCAGGGTTGCAGTGACATACTGGTAAGAGTTATCAGTAGTTTTACGAATGTTATGGACCTCAAGTCGGCATGACTTATCGTGCTATTGGGGTCTGACGTTTACCACCCCTAGGCGAGATATGCGACATATCAGACGAACAGACCGGACTATACGGTAGTGTTACTGGTCGGATTCGCAGGAGTGTGAGCGGGCTTGCTCGTCGATCTTCTGATCGCTCAATACCCGGGTGGCCGTTACGTTTAGCAGACCGCTTGCGGCTTGTGGATGCTTGATATGATCATCATCTGCTGCCGGCGTATTGACGAGTCTTTAGAGTCCTACACAGAGGTTTCCTGGCTCAAGCGAAACGAAATAGGAGCGCATATGAGATATGTGCGGGACCGAGAATAATGCGTGTATGTGATACCGTATTCCATTCTCGCGATCTATGTATCGATTGGTTATATGCGATATAACCTAGTTATCGAATCAAGGATTGATTCGATAAGCCGATACATAGGATACTGGCCGGTTATATGCGACATGACCGGATCATTGAATCAAGTGTTGATTTAATGATTTAATGTATAATTATATATTTGATATATTACTTTGCATTAACTAGTATTGGTTCACTTTAAAAGGATTTTCTCACTTGAATTGTGCAAGTTGTATATGTGATATATTTCTTTGTGCACATGATTGTATCATGTTTGATGATACATTCTTGTTTGGTTTTGTGTAAAGTATTAAACCATGGTTAGTTAGTGATTAGGGTTTCATCTTATTCATTTATCTTTTTATTTTATTTATTTCAAAAGAAAAAGAAAATGAGAAATGAATGGTGGCTATTTTTGTTTTTAGTTGAAGATTCATGTAGCATTGTTTTAGTCACCATTCTTGTCTCATGCCTAACCCTAACCACTCATCTAACCTAAGTTAAGTCTCTACACTAAACCATGGTCAAAAGATATGATAAGTATTGTATTTTCTTTTCTATTTTAATTTAACTTATCATATCTTCTTCTTCTTCTTCATCTTCTTCAACATTGAAGAAAGCTTGCTACTCCAATGGCAAGTCATGAAGTCTAGTGAGAAATCCAAAACTAAAGTTTACCCACTTCCTATTTCTTCATCCTCTACCTCTTGCCAAGTAGTATAGGGTGTTTCCTTCACAAGTTTTTCCGACTTGGTGAAGTTGGAGCTTGTTCTAGCGATGCCTCGACGTAGATCATCTTCGGCATCGAACCGACGATCAAGCCCGCCCATTCTTCGATGATGCCGACGCTAGAGCCCAAGACATGATTTGGACAGCGAGGGGACTTCATTGCAGAGCCGTGGAGGTGGTGGACCGGATCTACAAAGGTTGTATATCCGTTCCCTTAGTTAAAATGTTAACTAGTTTATGTTTTCGCATAAATATCTAGTAAACGATCCATAGTCGGGTTTGTAGGCACCCGTAAAATTTGATTTGTGCATGTTTGATCACTTGTGAGACTTCACTAGAGTGCCTAGGAACCCTACAGAATCAAGGTGCTCTCGTCAAGGGCGCTGATTTCCCTGAATAGAGGAAGTTGCCAAGGACACTGATTTCCCTGGAGTTGAGACGGGTCGAGGTATTCCTGCAAAGACGCTGATTTCTTTGCTGGTTGACACGAATCAAAATGCTCTCGTTAAGGACGCTGATTTCCCTGAATAGAGGAAGTTGTCAAGGACACTGATTTCCCTGGGGTTGAGACGGGTCGAGGTATTCCTGCGAAGACGCTGATTTCTCTGCTGGTCGACGCGAATCAAAGTGCTCTCGTCAAGGACGCTGATTTCCCTGAATAGAGGAAGTTGTCAAGGACACTGATTTCCCAGGGGTTGAGACGAGTCGAGGTATTCCTGCAAAGACGCTGATTTCTTTGCTGGTCGACGCGAATCAAAGTGCTCTCGTCAAGGACGCTGATTTCCATGAATAGAGGAAGTTGTCAAGGACACTGATTTCCCTTGGATTGAGACGAGTCGAGGTATTCCTGCAAAGACGCTGATTTCTCTGCTGGTTGACGCGAATCAAGATGCTCTTGTCAAGGACGCTGATTTCCCTGAATAGAGGAAGTTGTCAAGGACACTGATTTCCCTGGGGTTGAGACGGGTCGAGGTATTCCTGCAAAGACGCTGATTTCTCTGCTGGTCGATGCGAATCAAAGTGCTCTCGTCAAGGACGCTGATTTCCTTGAATAGAGGAAGTTGTCAAGGACACTGATTTCCCTGGTGTTGAGACGAGTCGAGGTATTCCTGCAAAGACGCTGATTTCTTTGCTGGTCGATGCGAATCAAAGTGCTCTCATCAAGGACGCTGATTTCCCTGAATAGAGGAAGTTGTCAAGGACACTGATTTCCCTGGGGTTGAGACAAGTCGAGGTATTCCTGCAAAGACGCTGATTTCTCTGCTGGTCGACGCGAATCAAAATGCTCTCGTCAAGGACGCTGATTTCCCTGAATAGAGGAAGTTGTCAAGGACACTGATTTCCCTGGGGTTGAGACGGGTCGAGCTATTCCTGCAAAGACGCCGATTTCTCTGCTGGTCGACGCGAATCAAAGTACTCTCGTCAAGGACGCTGATTTCCCTGAATAGAGGAAGTTTTCAAGGACACTGATTTCCCTGGGGTTGAGACGAGTCGTGGTATTCCTGCAAAGACGCTGATTTCTCTGCGGGTCGACACGAATCAAGGTTTTTAGCTGACTTATTTCCGAGACGGAGCGTTGATCCGGCGAGGAGGTCATTAGTTGACTCTAGGTTGTCTGCTGGACCGTAGAGTCTTGGAACTGAGGACTTTGCCATGGTTCCGATTGATGGTGTAGCACATGTGTCCTGCTGGAATGAGGGGACACACCGTTATTGATTCTTAGGCTGTAGATATTGCCGTTAAGATTTGGAGCTAGGGACCATGCTGTGGCTCCGTTTCGTTGCGACTCTGAGGTCGGTTGTTGACGTCATGTTTGCATTTGGTTGGAGGGGCGAAGAACGCCGATGTTGATTTCTAAGTTGTCGATATTGACGTCGAGACCCTGAAGCTAGGGATCTTCCTTCACTTTGTTTGTTGACATTGTGTCTGCAATACTGCGACGAATGTCGAGATTGTCTCTAGGTTGTCTATGAGCCGTCAAGATTTGGCTTCGCTTCCTGATGGACCCTGGTGGGAAGGTATGATTCCTTCTTTGTTTGTGCCCCTGGATTGAATACAGGGATCGATGTGATCTCACCTGTAGGGAAAAATGTTTCATTCTTTCATTTCATTTTTCTTTCCGCGATGCTCTATCATTTCAGCTTTTTATATCGCAAAAATCGCGATTGCCCAATCATTTCGGCTATTTTCGCGGTGCCCAATCATTTCTGCTATTTGTTTTTATTTTTACTCGCTACTTTTTATTGTGAGTTGTCCAATCATTTCGGCTATTTTGTATGCATACATTTTTACTTGCTGATTTTGTTGCAAGTTGCCCCATTATTTCGGCTATTTCGTATGCATGTGTGGTTTGCTAGCTTTTCGCTGCAAGCTTGGGATTAGACACCGATTTCGGCATCAGTACCGCTACAACTGGAATATTGCCAGGAGCGAACCATCATTTTCCTCTGTTGATATCGAACAAAGGTGGGTTAGCGAACAGGGTTAGGATCCTTTCGATTAAGGCTTTTGACTTCATGAGCCGTAAGGGTCTCACAAAGGTATTTCTCCCCGCGAGTCGTGAGGATCTCGTAGGTGTGTTTTCTCCTTAGGAGTCGTGAGGACTCCCAAGTGTATGATCTCTTGTAAGTCGTAAGGATCTTACAAGAGTGTTTTCTCCTTATAAGTCGAGAGGACTTACAAGGGTTGTTCACCATGTAGATATATCCCTAGTCACGGATGAGACTTTGTTAGGAAAATGTTTATTCGCGCCCGTGGATTGTATACAAGGGTTAGCATTGAGCCTCTTGTAGGGCAAAAGTGGATGTTGTGGGGGCTGCTTAAGAACAGGTTCAGGTCTCTGTAACTTAAGACTTTTGAATCTTATGAGCCGTGAGGGTCTCATAAAAGGATTCTCCTTACGAGTCGTGAGGATCTCACAAGTGTAATTTCTCCTTAGGAATCGTGGGGATCCCAAAGTGTGTTGCTCCCTTGTGAGTCGTAAGGATCTCATGCGGGTGATTTCTCCTTACAAGGTCGAGAGGACCTTGCAAGTGTCTTTTAACGAGCTTGCGCCCTTTCGGGTTTTCATAAACACTCACCGGTAGCCCTGCTGTTTTTACTCACGGAGCCCTTTTGGGTTTTCATCCGTGCCCATTTTGCTTATGGACATACCGTTTTCCTTTTTTTTGTTTTTCTCTTTTTTTTATTCTAACGAGGTTGCGCCTCTTCGGGTTTTCACAAGACTCGCCGATAGCCCTGCTGTTTTTATTCACAGAGCCCTTTCGGGTTTTCATTCGTGCCCATTTTGCTCATGGACATACCGTTTTTTTTACCACGTCAGCCTGAGGATGCCGCGGGTTGGTAGTAGTTTAACGACGTTTCGGTCGTTTGCAAGTTTTAGGACATTGCGGTCTGTTGTTAGTTTAGAGACATTTCGGTCCTCCATTGCCGTATTTGAGGTGAATTTCTAGTTTATGGACTTTTCGGTCCACGGGGCCTTCTCTATGAATGAGCATGATGCCCCCGGTATGTCCATATTTTTCGGAGCATGTGGTTGTGGCGGGTTCACCTTCCAATTTTTAGATAACGTGAATTTGCCTTGCTGGTATTGGTCTTCAACCCAATTTTTGAATATGTAGCAATCTTCGAGTGGATGGCCCAATACTCGATGGTAGGGGCAATAATTGGGATCGTCGACGTCGTTCGGTTGCAGTGGGTGTCTTGACTCTGGTTAAGTAATGAGCCCATTGCGCATTGCTAGTTCACACAGTCTCCTTGTTTTATCTTGGGGAAACGAGTAAGGACGTCTCAGCTTCTCATCGAGGGATTGCCGCTTGTTGATTTAGCGAACAACCGCTCTCGGGCCACTCGGTTGTTGTTGAGCGTTGGCGACAGCGATCGCTTTCCCTTTTCCTTTCTCATTTCGAGAGTCTGGCTTTGGAGGAGACGGTCTATGACCCATCTGGTCCATTTGGGCTAGTTTGTCGATCAAGGCCTGGAAAGCGGTCGGCTTGAAGAACATCATGAACTGGGAAATGGTCGCGTGAGGGTCGAGAGTGCCCACGAACATACCCACCGCCGGTGCTTCTTCGATACGCTGTTCGCACTTTGACCACAGATTTCACCATCGGATTGCGTATTGAACCCAAGTTTCGCCCGGCTTTACCCTTGCATTGATCAATGTTGTTATCGGGGTGCGTTCACTTGCGCTCGCGAACCGCTGGGTGAACAACAACTCCATTTCTGCGAAAGTTTTGACGGAGTCGTTTGGAAGTTCGGAGTACCACTCAAATGCCGTCTCCGATAAGCTGCCGACGAATTGGCGGAGCAAAAGCCTATCATCGCCCACGGTGTTGTCACAAAGTGCCCTAAACTAAGCGACATGTTGGTGGGGATTGCATGTCCCCTTGTATACGTGGAATTTGGGGATCATGTATCCCGGCGGGTATTTTATCTGGTCATACCAGCCTGGATATGGTCGCCCAGTTTTGACGACTTGGCCGGCCGCTTCATTTACCTGGTGAACTCTTATTTGTTGAGCAATATAATCATCCAGGGCGGCCTTAGAGATAGTTTCCTCTTTGGCTGTTGAAAGAGCCGGAGGTGGATTTGACGTTTCTCCTCTGTCGTCTTCGAGGATAATCGGAGGATCTTCAGCCGGAGGGTCCTGCTGGATCATCATACCCACCATGTCTTGGAACATAAGAGCCATTTGCTTTATATTGGCCGCTTGTTCCGCAGCCTCCTTGTCCTTCTTTTCGAGCATTCTCCGAAGGAATTCAGCATCAGTCTCGTGTTCGTGACGTTGTTCCGATGACGCCTCTAGGCTTTCTTTTGGCCCGGTGAGTGCAGCTATTGCAGTCAACATCTCTTGGAGCTTCTGCTGTTGCTGTTCCTGAGCTCTTGTGATGGATCGGGTGAGTGGTCGGTGGCCTGTAGAAGCGCGGCTATCTTCCTTCCCGGATGCCATGTAAATAGTATGGACCATTATGCCCCCAGACTTAGGGCGTTTGGGCTCAGTGCCTTTGACATTTGTCGTAGGCATGGGGATCTTCTCCGGCCTTCTCTTCTTATGAGCGGTCGAAGTTGAGGGGGCTGTCGCAGTGGGCACCCAGATAGCTTTTCGTGGCTTGGCAGGATGGCTTTCTTCTTGTTGAACCTTCACCCTTTTCTGCCGGCGGGGATAGTCTTGATCCACCACCGATTCTCGGACTTATCGCCAGATTTTGTAGATTTTAGAGGACAGCCGCTGAGGGGACTGTTCTGGCTTTGCTTCTGCAACATTCTCCACCGGAGGAGGAGATCTTTTCAGTACGGCGGTAGGAGAATTCCTGCGCACCTTATTCAGCAGCTCAAAGCTGTTCCCGATTGGAACAACAACATTAATTTCCGCCGTTGGGGCTGGTTGAGTTAGCCCAGAGGGGGAGTTGCCCCCGGCCTTCCTTACCCGGCGCCAGTGGCGACGTCGAGCGTGTCGAGCTGATAGAGTTGGTTCGGTGGTGAGGATGGCTTTGTCTTGCCCCCTGTTCAGGTGAGGGGCTGTTGCTGGTGTCAGCCTGTTGAAGACTAATGTCCTTTGAGTAGCAGGAGCGGGAGTGGGAGTTGGGACAGTCAGTCTTGTAAAGACCGACCCCTTGGCAGGAGAAGCCGCCTTAACGACTTCAGGAGCAGGGATGGTTATCCTCTTCAGAACAACCTTCTCTGGGATCGCAGGCTTCATTGTGGGCCCATAGAAATTTTGGCCCAATCTGGAGAAGACCGAGGCGCCGGTGCTGGACGACCCGTTGAGAGGGGCCGCAGTAGCTATAAGCCGATCAAAGACTGACTTCTTGGGAGCTTCTGGTAGGGGCACGGAGGTGCTGAAGCTAATTGGCGGGGGCATGGTCTCGAAAAACAACCTTGTGGTGGTTTGGGTAACCTGCTCTACGGGCATCGTGAACAGGGAAGCCGCTTGGGGCCCATAGGTTATGCCCCCAGTTGAGGCAGGACGTGGGTTGCAGTTGCATGTGGAACACGTTGAGCAGGTGAACGCCATTGATCCTTTGCTTTCTGCACCAAGCAAAACGCCAAATCTTAGTACCTCGAAACCCAAGGGCAACCATTAACAAACCGCGATTCGTTCGCGAACACGACACACGAAGTGTGGAGTGGAAAGAGGAAAAGGTCCCACCGGGCGTGCCAGAATCTGTTCACCGCCGAATCACGGAGACGCGACCGCACAGGTCCATCTTGCCTGAAATTCAGGGCAGATGCTAATTGGTGCTATCCGTCCACCTCTCCGAAGATGCCAAGTTGATTTATGGCACCATGTATCGAAGGTTTAAACGGATGCGGCCGATGTAGCAGACTTCGTCAGATTCCCCCTCGTTTGAGGGGTTTTTGATTGTAGGGACGCTCTTCCCTGCAGGCCCAAGCCCCTACAGTTAATTACGCTACCGCATCGCGGTAACAACTTTCTCCTTCTACAGATGGTCACTTCGTGTCATGGGTGTTTGTTTTGTGTTCGGTTGCCCGTGGATTGTATACGGAGACTAAGTTATGCTGTCGCCCGTAGGACGTGGATTAGTCCAAATCCGTATCTTTCTTAGATTTAGGTTTGGGGGGTTGTGTTTAAGAATACATTAGCCTTATTTGAGGCTAAGATCAACTTAAACGTCTGTTAAGGACACGTTAGTCTAATTTTAGACTAAGATCAACTTAACGGGATCGTTTAGATCCAACAAGAGAGCAAATGGGCTCTATTGTTTAGTTTAATGATATTGCGGTCGATAATTAGTTTAAGGACATTACGGTCCGATGTTAGTTTTAAGACATTGCGGTCAAGGTTAAGGACATCATAGTCCGTGAGTTTAAGGACCTCACAGTCCGGTGTTAGTTTTGAGACATCACGGTCGAGGTTAAGGACATCATAGTCCGTGGATTTAAGGACTCCATAGTCCGACGTTAGTTTTAAGACATCACGGTCGAGATTAAGGACATCATAGTCCGTGGATTTAAGGACTCCACAGTCCGACGTTAGTTTTAAGATATCACGGTCGAGGTTAAGGACATCATAGTCCATGAGTTTAAGGACCGCATAGTCCGATTGTTAGTCTTAAGACATCACGGTCAAGGTTAAGGACATCATAGTCCGTGGGCTTAAGGACCCCACAGTCCAGTTTAAAGGCATCATAGCCTGTGAAATGTATGGATGTCAGGAACCGTCACCTCTCTGAAGCCGTTGAAAGATTACAACGACAAATATCAGAGGAGTTCAGAGATGTACCCTTAAACCAATGTTGGCTGGGAGATTTATACTCCAATTGGGACTAAGATCTGTAATTTATGAGCATGTAGGCTCAATTAAGCTGAATTTGAGGACTTATGGCCAATCTTGGGCTAAGTTCAATCAAGTTAAAATGTTTTGACGTTTATTTTAGGCTGTTAAACATTTGTTTGAGCTTGGCCCTTTTAACAATGCTGAGCATTGATTTAGCTTCTGACAATGTTTGTCTTTTACTAAATGCTAAGCATTCATCATAGTTCTGGGGCTTATTCAAAGAACAATTTATGTTCTGCCCAAGCGCACATAAAAGCATGTGGCGCGCTTGGCACTAGCGCCAGTCGCTGAGTGCAGTGCGCTCTGGTTAAAGCGCTAATGCGTTTAGCGCTTTGCGCCAGATGTGAAGCGCTGATGCGGTCGGCGCTTTGCGCTAAATGAAGAGCGCGGATGCGCTTAGCGTTTTGCGCTAGATGTAGAGCGCTGGTGTGCCATAATTGAAGCGTTGAAGTGCTCGGCGCTAATGCCATATAATAAGTGCAAAGCGCTTTTAGTAATGCAGCGCCTACATGAGGAGCACGTGGCGCGCTTAGCGCCGAGTGCTAGCCAATAAGCGTAGTGCGCTGCATTTAAAATGCTATTGCGCTGCAGCGCTTTGCGCTAGATGAAGAGCACTAAGGCACTTTTAAATCAGGAGCGCTAAGGCTCCTCTTAGGTTAACTTTGCGCTCTGAAGATTATCTTCTTTCTAATAAGATACTTTGTCTCAAGATTCTGAGAACAAAGTTCTTAATTTATAGGAGATATTTCAATCTCTTTTTGATGAAAGGCTTTGCTTTTATGGATCTGTGATCCTAAGAGAATTGAATAATTCTCTCCCCCTTTATAATGAGATGTTCATAATCTCTTTTGTGAAAGACAACTTTGTCTTACAGATCTATGATCAGTGAAAGAAGTAAATACTTCTGATTATATTAAGACGATTTCGTCTGTATACTCTTTTTACCTTGAAAAAGAATTATCTTTTTTCGCCGAAAGTTCCTTCTTCTTCTTGAGATCTTCTCAAAGTTTATGGGAGGGTTCCTCTCTCTTAGACTTGGAGTCTTGGGTCCTTTATATAGGGGAGGCTGATTTGTTGAATCAGTTAAAGAGATTTATTCTCTAATTGATTTGGGAATTTCCCCACCGTTGGATCCTTGATCCAAGGGCTTCTGATTTACAGAAAATAATCTTCTTGTTTTAACAAGATTGAGAAATCTTTCCTTCTTTACAGAATTTGTTTTGTATTTTAGTGATTTTTAATCACCATTGGATCATTGATCCAACGGTGTTCCAAATTCAGGACATAATCTTTTCTGTTTGGAAAGATTCAACAGAATTTTATTCTTGTTAACTGATGATTTAATCATATTCGTTGGATATTTGATCCAACGGTGAGGAACCTTTGGTTCCAGCGCTAGCGCTTATGCGCTCTGCCCATGGTGCGCTTCGCCCATGGTGCGCTAATTGGAGCACAGCGCTCTTAGCTCTAGCAGACACGTGCTTTGCACGTGGTGCGCTACTTGGAGCGCAGCGCACTTAGAGCTAGCGCCTATGTGCTTTGCACGGGGTGCGCTAGTTGTAGCGAAGCGCTTTTATAAAAGCGCCGCTTTAATTCAAATTTTGGATTCTGAACAGAGTTTTGCTCTAATTGGGGAAACATACCCAACTAAAACCTATTTGCACGACTCCTTTGAGCCATCGTAGGATAGTAATCAAAGCACAGTAGGAACTCGCATGAGACAAATGATGATCTCAAGTCGACAGACTAATCTGTACTCATGTCACCTGGGAACAGCTATCTAACAATATGTCACGCCCCGCTTCCCAGTGTACGGCGAATGGGACGCGACGAGGCCGCTATGTATTTACTCAGAAGTAAACATGCTAAGCGTATCTAAGAAATATAAGTAAAATGCACAAGTATATATAATTGAACAACAACTTTATTTATTAACATTCATTTTAGAATACATCTGAAAGGTAATTACATGGAATGGAAAGCAATACCTAAACAGTGGCATAACAGAAATGGAAAATACAGAATGTATATGTGTACAAGGAATCTAAAGCTCTGGGTCGAAAGCTAGCTGGTCCAAATTCTCGCTGGTGGGCTCGATCTCCAGTGAGTCCGAATCACCTGACGACATTCCAAAGAAGAAGAAAGAGAATGTCGTCAGCGAACAAATTGCTCGGTAAGTCCTGTAAATAGACAAGAATGGAATAGACAAAATGGAGAGTATATTGATATAATGTTGTATTTAATATTAACGTTGTTGTTTGTACCTTGGTACAGAAGAAGCCAGTGTATACGAGAGGAGTCTCACTTTCCCCGAAGACTAAGGTATAATGAGCACAAGGAACCGTTTAGCTACGGTACAACGACAATTGAATTCAGGTTAGGTGTATTATGGTTACAGTCTCGTGGCACTTTTAACACCTTCCATACCAGTCCACCCCTTATAAACCCCACGATTTCTTGATTGTATTGTTTGAATTGTATATTGTATGTAGATCGATGACTTGCCGAAACCATGATATCAGTAAATGTCATGACCCGAAATTCGGCACGCGACGGCCTTTAAACCACGTAACGTTTACAGGCGTAACGCAATTCAAGTAAGCCGAAAACCCAGCAATCTAAACCATCAAAAATAGTAAGTGATAAGAACATTGTTTAAAGCTTTTGGGAATATCAAGTAAATTTTTTTTAAAGTCCAAATTTACTTTCTTAAAAATTTGGCAGCACCTCCTTTGTAAAAACCAGCCCCAAAAAGGGTACAACAAATAATATAAGTAAAGCATCCCCAACGGGAGCAAATCCACGCCCAAAAGCGGAAACAACCACCACAATAGATATACGACGCCGTAGCGAAGAAAATGGACGATATAAAGTGACAACAGCATAAAAGACATCGAAATTCATAAAATAATATACAATATCGTCCTCACAATTCGTCTCAAAGTCAATACATGAAGTAGTAGATGGAGAGTACTAGATACAACGAATATACAAATGAGCATCAGCGGATAACCGCAAAACACACCTATAGCAAAACTACACATAGTCAGTCGTAGCGGTATCCACTGCAAAAGATGATACGATAAGAAAAAGCCCTGCCGCTACCACTCTGAGGGACACCTGCAAAACACTGTGGGACAATGGGGGGTGAGTTGCTAACTCGTGAATAGTAAATAGCATATGCAGATAATCGCAGGTATGCACGTACTGCGATAATCTATCACATGCAACAGATAGTAATATGGCAATATGTATATGCAACAGTCATGAAATGTACTCTATCAGATACTACTAAAACATGAAGTAATACATATCAAATAAATGCTGAGTATGGGATAAAACATATCATCAACACGGAAATCCTCATCGTGGAGAAACTAGTGTCCATCAACGACACTCCAAATCCCAATACCTCAGGCACCGCATCCTCAGATCGGCCCTCATATCCTGTAAGTCCCATGGAACCTGAGTGTCCAATATCGACACCTGAAACATCATGAAAACATATGCCTGTATATATGTGTGTGTGTGTGTGTGTGTGTATGTGTGTGTGTGTGTGTGCGCGTGTGTGTGTATGTGTGTGTGTGTGTCTGTGTGTGTGTCCCTCAACGACACATCAAAATTATGGAACCTGAGTGTCCAACATCGACACTCGAAACATCATGAAACCCGTATCTAGCATCGACACGTAAATCCTCATATCTTAGGCGCCGTCACCAGGATCGTCCCTGATGTCCGTACATAACTCCGGTCGGTATCTCCACGATAACCGCCGAATCCAAATACTATCACCGGTAGGTACTAGCCCGCTTGCTATGCCCATCGTCTATACCACGAAAATCACCTCTTGCCCCGGAGAACCATACCGGGTCCACCATGTACCCGCAGACGGTGCATATCCGCTCCTCGAATCGGGTATCTAACATAAGTCTCAGAACCGAGAAAACTCATGGTGGACGGACTGAAATATCATATCAAGAGAAACCGGGTTTTCAAACAATACATAATTTTCTTGATATACCCTCACGGTTCTCAAATCCATAAAACATCAAATAATGAATAAGAATACTTGCATAAATCATTATGATGATATATCTTATATATATGTACATATATAACAGCGTCCCATACCACTGATATATATATATATACATATATAACAGCATCCCATACCAGTGATATATATCATAAGGAGTAAAATATCCAGAAAACATCATATGAAATCCATATCTCAATGCGTAAATCCATGAAATATAATATATGCAACATAAAACAGTAATATGAGCATATAAAGGAAAACCGCTATTTTAATGCAACAAGTTATTAAATATATCATGTGGTTCCTAATTTCTCCAAAATCCAACGCAACATCAGATAAGGGTGAACATGTAGCTATAGCAAGGTATATGTGTGTACATGTAAGTATGTATGCAAGATGTACATGTAGCTATATCTCATATATATATATACCTGTCAATAATGATACAATACCCTATAGGTATATGTGTAGCTATAGCAAGATATGTGTCTATACCCGTCAATAATGATACAATACCCTATAGTTATATGTGTAAGCATGTAGGTATATGTGTATTCTATCTCTCATATGCACAATGGAAATAAGGATCATGTCTCAATGTCCCTAACCAATACAATATCATGTATGTATATGTGTCAGCTATATCTCATATGCACAATGGAAATAAAGATCATGTCTCAATGTCCCTAACCAATACAATATCACGTATGTATAAGTGTTTGTGCGTGTCATGGCAATTATCGACGGAGTGTGCGTAGCATACAATTAGTGCTCGTGTAACATGAACTGTCAATAATGGTGTTGTGTCTCATTAATACAAAGTCTATATACAATAGGAAATGAAATATGCAACAATGGCACACATGTACAATCAATGTCCATATACTTATAATTAATAATCATGTCATTTAATCTAGCCCAGACGCATAACGCCATGCGGCCGATTCCCCTGTAGATGTTAAATCTACTCACCGATGATCTCGAGCTAAGTAAATCCGACCACCTGCTTTCCTTTCTTCGCAGCGTCCGAAGTCCATGCTCACGATCCTAAAATTTCACAAACACAACACATAAGACTAAATATCCTGCACTGACACAAAGACAACGAAATGCAAGGATAACGTTCACAAGATATACACACTGTGCACTCAGTGCACAAAACGCGTACGATATCGGCACAACCTCAGCCAGGAACGCAAAACGATATAACCACCAAGCCTAGACCTTGATCGTACCGATCGCGCCCACACAACACAATATATATCGTGGAAGATTAAATAAATCACATCACAACGTCAAAAGAAACCCATGCCTAATTTATCCGAAAACCTAGTAAGCAACTTTTAATCATTTTAGCTCAAGTCTAGAAGTTTAAACAATTTTAGTGATCAAAATCAACACATAGCAGCTTAACTAAGTCACCCATACCTTTACTAAAATTTTAATCTCACCCATATAAGATTTAGTAAAAGTTTAGTTTGCATTTAAGCTTAATTAGACAATTAGGAAAATAACAAATAACATTCTCACAACTGGGTTAAGTTTTCCAAGTCTAAACCACTCACTTAACCATTACAAACAATCAAAACCCTAACTTGATCTTCAAAAACCTTTTCTTGAATTTCTAAACATGCTAATTAAAACTTTATTTAAACATCTAATAAGCTAATTTAATGTATTTAAACAACAACTAAAGTTTAGGGTTAGCATTTTATACCTCCACTTGATTCACAAACTTGCAACAAGATCATCAAAATAGCCTCCAAAATGCTAGCTTTCATGAAGATCCAGCTAGAGTTAGGCTAAAAAGTAATGGATATGGATTTGTATTTGAATTTGTGGGATTATTTGATGATTTTTGATGATTTATTTGAGCTTGAAGAAGTGGTAATGGGGTGAAAAAGCAAAGAGGGCAGCAAGGGGGGGTCGGCCACTTCAAGAAGAAAAGAGAATGATGTGGATGTGTGTGGAAAAATCTTGAATAAAAACACCATTAAAGCTTAATTACTTTATGCCACCTCTTAATCCTTTTCTTTTCTAATTAAAGTTTTCTTTTAATTCACCAAAATATCTAGATATTTTCTAGGATATTTTCAAAGATGGCTTAATGCTTAATCTTATGATTAAGTTAGCATAGATTCAATTTAGCATAATTAACCCAATCAAAATTGTAATTACCACTAATTAAGTGCATAATTAAAGCTTATAATAATATTTTAATTAAGGAAAAATATTAAAGTGAACCAAAATTTTCAAGTGACTAACTAAATACCGCAACCAGTAATTTTCTAGTTAAACTAGGTGCAGCTAAGTCTATAAAAAAATGATCACTTCAAGGTTTTTACGGAAAACACAACTTATTTTACCTATTTTCAGAAAATTCGCCTAAACGATTTCTAAAACGTTACAATCTTCCCCCCTTAAAGAAATTCGGTCTCTGAATTTAAAATTTTATCTACGCGTACCTTCAAAGAGATGAGGGAAAAATCCTCCGCATCACGCTCGCAGCCTCCCAAGTGATCTCCTCACTAGATGGGCTACGCCAAAGAACCTCCACAGATGGCAAGACCTTTGACCGGAGTTTCTCCACCTGCCGATCCACTAACAATCGACTGCTGGTGAACGAAAGATCGTGTCCTAATTGAATGGTCTGGTGCTAAATCATGTGAGAAGGGTCATGAAGGTAATTGCGAAGAATTAATACAAGGAATACGGGGTGAACATCCGAAATCTGGGCGGAAGTGCCAACGATAGGCAGCGGTGCTAACTCGCTCGAGAATCTCAAAAGGACCTATAATTTGGGACTAATCTTCCCAAAACTAAACATGCCATTCATCGAAAAAAATCCATAGGAATACATGATCTCCCACTGCGAACTCAAGTTTTCGACAACGACGGTCGGCATAAGACTTTTGTCTGCACTGGGCTGCTCTCATCCTGCCCTGAATCAACTGGATCTTCTCCGAAGTCTCTTGACTAGCTGGGGTCCAAAAATCCTGCTCTCACGGAGTCAGTCAACCAGACTGGCGATCGACACAACCTACCATACAAAGCCTAAAAGGTTGCCATCTGAATCGTCTCCTGATAACAGTTATTGTAGGAGAATTCTATCAATGGCAAGTGACGATCCCAACTGCCAACAAACTTAAGCACGCACGCATGAAGCATATCCTCTAGAGTCTATATAGTCCGCTCTGACTAACCATCAGCCTACGGATGGAAAGTGGTGCTAAAGCTCAACCAGGTACCCAAGGCTTCCTGAAGCTTCTGCCAAAGACAGCTAATGAACTGGGTGCCTCTATTGGATACAACACATGAAGGAACTTCATGCAAACGCACAAACTTACCAAAGAACAACTGAGCAAACTGAGCATACTGAGCATAACCGGACAACAATCACCTAAATGGAGTCATACCCTTGACTAGACCTAGGTAGACTCACAACGAAAATTCATGGAGATCTGCTCCCATTCTCACTCTGGAACGGTTAAAAATTGCAACTCTCCTGCCGGTCTCAAATGCTCAACCTTAGCTCGCAACAAGTCAAGCACTTCAAAACGAAATCTGAAACTTCACTCTTTATCCCTGCCTACCCATAACTAACTTTCAAATCACGTTACATCTTGGTGGCACTTAGGTGAACACTGAAAGCCGACTGATATGCCTACTTTAGGACCTCGCGTCTCTAGCCATCAGTATCAGGTAACACCAACGAGTCCCCAAATGTAGCCCACCTTGGTCATTAATCAAGAACTCCGAATTTTTACCCGGCCGAACATACTCAAGAGTTTCAGACAAATGGGAATCGGCGGGCTGTCCCTCACGAAAACGATTAATTAAAAGTGGACGGGCACGAACATGAGCAAGCTGTCCCCCTAGTAGAGGTGAACTTAAGCTGTACTCAATGGTTGCACAAGAACTGTAAATTTGCAGAAGACTGTCTCTGAACTGCGCTCATCTGGGACAAGCTAATCTCGGGCCTACGACTCAAAGCATCAGCTACCACAATCGCCTTGCCCTAGGCAATAAAAGATCTCACAATCATAATCCTTCACAAGCTCCATCCAACGGCGCTGTCTCAAACTCAGATCCCGCTGCATGAAGATTAAGCTCTTATGGTCTGTGAAAATCTAACACGACTCTCCGTACAAGTAGTGTCTTCAAACCTTCAACACACGACCACTGCGGCCATCTCCAGATCATAGTGGGATAAATCCTGCTCTTGCTCCTTCAACTATCGGGAAGAATAAGCGATAACTTTATAATGTCACATCGGTACACAATCGAGCCCCACTCGCGAAACATCACAGTAAACAACAAAGTCGCCCGATCCAGAAAGCAAAGATAGAACTGGTGTAGTCGTCAACCGAGTCTTCAACCGCTGAAAACTCAGCTCGCATGCCACAGTCTAAGGAAAAGGAACTCCTATCCTGGTCAGTCCAGTCAACGGTGCAGTGATTCACAAGAAATCCTGCACGAAACGGCGGTAAAAACCGGCTAAGCCCAAAAAGCTGCAGACCTCTGTCACTGATACAGGTCTGGGCCAAAGCTGTATGGTCTCGATCTTCATCGGGTCCATACGAATACCGTCTCCCGTAACCACATGACCTAGAAAGTCAACACTATCAAGCCTGAAGGAACACTTCGGGAATTTAGTAAACAGCTGGTACTCTCTCAACTTCTGTAAAGAAATCCTCAAGTGCTGCTTATGTTCCTCACGACTCATTGGAATAGACCAGAATGTCATCACTAACACAACAATAAACTGGTCGATGAACGGCCTGAAAAATCTAGTTCATCACATCCATGAATGCTGCTGGGGCATTGGTGAGTCCAACGACACCACAAAGAACTCATAATACCCGTAGCGCGCACAAAAAGCAGTCTTCGGAATGTCATCACTCCGAACTCACAACTGATGATGACCTGATCCTAAAACAAACTTAGAAAAATGTCCCGCACCCTGGAGCTGATCAAAGAAATTGTCAATGTTAGTTATATGTATGCCTTAGAGGCCATTACTGTACATTGGATGTATATTGTAGTGGATGCTGGAACATATATAGGTAGGACTTTCTTGCTCGACATGATAGTACGCTATCTGGTTGCTCTTTATCTTAACATGTATACTTCCTGTCTCTCTGATTACATGTTGATGAAGCCCTTAGGATGTGTACTCGACTTCCAGGACTATGATGCAGATCATACTAGTGGGGCCTGGGTAGCCCATGAGTACATCCTTCAATATTCCTAGTCGTGGGAATATCGAGACGGGGCATCGATATTCCAGAGTAGACTAGCGTATATCTTCTCGACCCATGTGATGGGCGATGGATGATCCCATATCCATTGGTGTTTGACATCGGAGATGGTATGCGGGTGCTCAGTGGAGACTGGGTACACTGAACGGACTCGCCGAGAACTCCCAGATGGTATTATACCTCACGTCAGATGGCAGTTCTCTGGTGACACTGGTACAGCTTAGTCTGTTGACCCGAGATCGTCATAGAGTCTTGTGTATCTCCCACTGTGCTTTGATTTCCACACTACCACGGCTCTACTGAGTCGTTCAAACAGGTGGTTTTTGGGTACAGTCCCGATTCACATGGAGGCAATGAGCGATAGGAGGGGATTCGTCTCTCCCGGTATTGGGGGTTGATGTTGCGCTATGCTCGACTGGCCATAACAGGAAATCCCTGGCCAGGGTTGCAGTGACCTACTGGTAAGTGTTATCAGTAGTTTCACACATGTCATGGACTTCACGTCGGCATGACTTATCAAGCTACTGGGGTCTGACGTTTACCACCCCTAGGCGAGATATGCGACATATTAGACGAACAGACCGGACTGTACGGTAAGTGTTACTGGTTGGATTCACAGGAGTGTGAGCGGGCTTGCTAGTCGATCTTCTGATCGCTCAATACCCGGGTGGCCGTTACGTTTAGCAGACCGCTTGTGGCTTGTGGGTGTTTGATATGATCATCATCTGCTGCCGGCGTATTGACGAGTCTTTAGAGTCCTACACAGAGGTTTCCTGGCTCAAGCGAAACGAAATAGGAGCGCATATAAGATATGTGCGGGACCGAGAATAATGCGTGTATGTGATACCGTATTTCATTCTCGCGATGAATGTGTCGAATGGTTGTATGCGATATAACCTAGTTATCGAATCAAGGATTGACTCGATAAGCCGATACATTGGATACTAGCCGGTTATATGCGACATGACCGGATCATTGAATCAAGTGTTAATTTAATGATTTGATGTATAATTATATATTTGATATATTACTTTGCATTAACTAGTATTTGTTCACTTTAAAAGGATTTTCTCACTTGAAGTGCACATTGTGTATATGATATATTTTTGTGCACAAGATTGTATCATGTTTGATGATACTTGCTCATTTAGGTTTGTGTAAAGAATTAAACCATGGTTAGTAAGTGATTAGGGTTTCTTTTCTCTTATTTATTTATCCATTTATTATTGTTTTGGAAAAGATAAAGAGAAAAAGAAATGGTGGCTTAGTTTGTTTTTTGTTGAAGCTTCTTGAAGCTTTGAACAAGTCCACCATTCTTGTCTCTTCTCTAACCCTAACCACTCATCTAACCTTAGTTAAATCTCTACACTAAACCATGGTTGAAGTCATGATAAGTATTCATTTTATTTCCTTTTTTAAAATAACTTATCATATCTTCTTCTTCTTCTTCATCTTCTTCTTCCATGAAGAAAAGCTTGCTACATTAATGGCAAGTGATGAAAACAAGTGAGAAATCCAATTCTAAAGTGAACCCACTTCCTATTTCTTCATCCTCTACCTCTTGCCAAGTAGTATAGGGTGTTTCCTTCACAAGTTTTCATGGCTTTGTGAAGGTGGAGCTTGATCTAGTGATGCCTCGACGTAGATCA
This sequence comes from Agapanthus africanus, assembly GCA_030015575.1. Classification (NCBI taxonomy): domain Eukaryota; kingdom Viridiplantae; phylum Streptophyta; class Magnoliopsida; order Asparagales; family Amaryllidaceae; genus Agapanthus; species Agapanthus africanus. The sequence continues at coordinate 297,982,892 of JASDDO010000029.1, forward strand.
TCTTCGGCATCGAAGCCGACGACCAAGCCTGCCCATTTCTTCGATGAAGCCGATGCTTGAGTCCGGAATTCGATTTGGACAGCGAGGGGACTTCATAGCGGAGCCTAAGAGGTAGAGGACCGGATCTACAAAGGTTGTAGCCCCTTCCCTTTAGCTATATTTCCGTTTACTTGCTTGCATCGCCTAGTTTTTCTAGTTAACGATCCGTATTAGGGTTTGTAGGCACTTGTAAAATTTGAATTTGCCATGTTCGATCGCTTGCGAGACTTCATTAGTGTTCCTAGGAACTCTACAGTCAATGCGAGTTAAATGATACCTAATTTGCACTGTAACTCGGTTCAATTGACGAAAATCAATGCACAATCTCAAACTGCCGTCCTTCTTGACGAACAGAATAGGAGCTACCCAAAGCGAAACACTTGGACGTACAAGTCCCCCAACAAGCAACTCTGCAGCTGATCCTTAAGCTCCGCCGGCTCATCTGGAACAACGTCGGAAAACTCTCGCACGAAAGGAACCCGGTCTAACGAATCTACTGTGACTCCGGTATCACGAATTGTTGGATATATGTATGCCCTAGAGGACATTATGTGATAGTGGATGTATCTATACATGTATATATATTCAGTTTACATTCTTGCTCGACATGATAGTATGCTATCTGGTACTTCTTTATCTGACATGTTTATTTGATCATGCTTCTATTCATTCATACATGCTGATAAAGCCCTAAGGATATCGGCTTGACTACTCTGATTATGATGGAGATCATACTAGTGGGACATCTGTAGTCTATAAGCATATCCTGAAATGTCCCTAGTCGGAGGTGTATCGAGACGGGGCATCGATATACCAGAGTAGACTAGCGTATATGATACTAGACCCATGTGATGGGCGATGGATGTTCCCACATTCATCGATGTTTGACATCAAGATCATATACGGGTGCTCAGTGGTGACTGGGTACACTAGACGGACTCGCCGAGAACTCCTATATGGAATTATATCTATCGTCGGATAGCAGTTCTCAGGTGACACTGGTACAGGTTAGTCTGTAGACCCGAGATCGTCATAGAGCCTTGTGTGTTCTCCCACTGTACTTTGATTGCCACCCTACCACGGCTCTACTGAGTCATGCAAACAGGTGGCCGTTGGGTACAGTCCCGAGACACACGAAGGCAATGAGCGATAGGAGGGGTTTTGTCTCTCCCGGTATTGGGAGTTGATGCTGTGCTGTGCTCGACTGGTTATAACAGCAAGTCCCTGGCCAGGGCTGCTGAGATTTGCTGGTAAGTGTTATCAGTAGTTTCTCGATCTGTTATAGACCATTCACCGACATGACTTATTGAGTTATTGGGGTCGACGTGACCATCCCTAGGCTCGATATGCAGCATATCTGACGAAGAGACCGGACTGTACGGTAGTGTTGCCGGATGGCTCGACGGGAGTTGTAACAGATTCGCTTGTTTTCTTCTAATCGCTCAATACCCGGGTGGCCGTTACGTTTAGCTGACCTCTTGCGGCTTGGGGGTGCTTGATATGATCATCACCCACTGCCGGCGTATTAACGAGTCTTAGAGTCCCACATAGGAGTTACCTAGTCCAGGCGAAAAGTTGTGGTGCGCATATGCGATATGCGCTTGGACCCGATTAAAATACGTGTATAGGATACCGTATATTAATTGGGCGGCTTGCTAATGGTCGGGTCATATGTGATATGACCGGATTAGTGAATCAAGTGTTGATTCATCATTAGTTTCTCACTACAAATCCTATCTTGCTTATTTTGGATGTATGCATGCATGTATGCATTCATTCTTGTTCATGCACATATTGATGTGCAAGCACACATGCATACATACATCATTTTTTATCATGGTTGTTTATACAATGAGAATGGTGGATGTATAAGAATTACACCATAGTTATTTTTGGATTATCATTGGATTTAAATTAAAGCAAAAGAAAATGAAAAATGGGTTAAATCATTTAAGAGTTTCTACACTCTTCTTAACTCAACCATACTCACCTAACTTTTAACCCATGGTTTATTTTCTTATTATGCTTTTAACTTAAATCAAATGATAACTTTAAATCTAACTATGGTTGGTTGTGAGAAAGAAAAATATATATAGTTATTTTTCTTTTCTCTTTCACAAGATAATTCATTCTCTTCTTCCACCATCTTCATCAACCTCCATGCCTTGCTCTCTAGTTCTTATAAGAGAGTAAAATACTCATAAAAATAGGATTTTGAAGTGAGATCCATAGCCACAACATCATTCTAATCAAGTTTAGCCAACTTGATTAGAGTGTTCTCTTTGTTTTTCAAAGTTGCAAGCTTGGACGGGAAAACTCCGGGTGGATCGTCGTGGACGTGGGAGGAGTACAAGCGGACCTTCATCCAACAACCAAAGAGCCTAAGGAGTGAAGCAAAAACGGGAGCTACAAAGGTTGTAGCCTTCAAACCCTAATCTTTACTTACTTATAGTTTGATAACCCTAATTTCTAGGATCGATCCACTTGCATGTTAGTTTAGCACCTTAAAAATTAAAACTTTGGGTCATGTGATACTTCAAAACTCTTCATAGGGTGCTATACTAACCTAACATTGGTATCAGAGCCGACCTAGAACATTAGGCGACCTTTTTGCGAAGTAAAAAGTCCGATCGAACCAAAATACGGATTTATGGGATGCTCTCTGGAAATTTTTTAAAAACCGACTTTTTTCAGAATTAAAAATTCTCAAAAAATAGAGCAGGTAAAAATAAGACAATCTGGAGAATTCGTGCCCATGAACAGTTAATTTGGCCGCGGAAGCGCGGCATAAGTAAGCTTAGGCCGCGGATCCGCGGCCATATAAGGGGATCTTTGAAAAATTTTTGCACAGTTTTTTTCTTTACCTGCTATAGTATATTTTGAGTATGTTTAATCTGAATCTGCTGTTGAAAAATTCTGGAGATGTTTTTGGACTCGTGGTTTCGATCGGAATTTTCATTTCGTTTTCTTTTCCGGGTAAACTAGAAAGTATTGAAGTGTTTGAACGAATATCATTTACTCAATATTCACGGGATTTAAATAGTTTGTAGATACGTGCAAGTCTTTTTGCGGTGGTCCCTCTAGAAGACAACAAACCTTAACTCGATTATGTGACCGTCTCGAACTGCCCTTTGAACCCTAGGGTTTGGGGCAGTACGGCGTGCCACATGTGAGGCGTTGGCTTGACCCTTCTACGGCTGGACCGCCGCTACTGTGTCACACTGCAGATTTTTTTGAACCCTGCTCAAGTGTTGAGCTTTAGTGAATCTTGGGTGCTTGTTTGTTCGTTCGAAAACTTTAATACTGTCTGTTTGTCTGGAATGTGATACAATATGTGGAATTCGTATAGTGTAGGCATGAAATACGAAATATGTGATATTTCGCATTTATGATGTCTAAAGAGAATCTGGATTCCAAATATTATAGTTTTACACTTTCTTTTCTGTGACCGTAAGTGTAGTATGTTAGATATCGCCGGTTTCGTTGCTATACATCAACGACAATCGGGGTACGCATACTTACTTACGTTGATGATATGTGATATTATGTGTTGCTGAGATATGATGTGTAGGATTGTCGCGATCGAATAGCCGGGGGGTTTTTGTGAGATGAGAGTTTTATATTTTCATTCATGTAAATTCAAATGTAATGTAATATTCTTTTATTTGGGGCACTTTCAGGTTGCGGTTGTGTCACCAGTGTTGTATATTATTTACTTTTCCGCATTAGGATGGACCCAAGGAGGGGAGCACAGGTGACCAGGTTCTGGGGTTCAGTGGGAGGCCATCTCGAGGAGTCGAGACCGGGTCTCCTAAACTCCAGGATTGGTAGGGTCACTTGCCGCTCTCGTAGGGGTCCAGGGTGTGGGCTTGGCTATTCATCGCGACTGTGGAATCCGTATTTTCTATTCTGGCTAAATACTAAATACGGACGTCCTAGTATATCCCACGTTATATCTATATTTCTGCTGCCTGTGTTCTGTGATATCTGAGACGAATGACATATTATATATATGATATATAGTAGACGTTGCTTATGTTTTCCACCCGCGCTAGTCCCGTCCCGGTATGCCGTTAGTTAAGTAACCTAACGGTGCATAACGGAACATTGCGGCGAATGCGGATGGCATAAGCGTACGTGTTATTTTCGTTTCTTTTCTGTGATTGGCTTAAGGACTTAAATGATGGGATTACATTAATGTTATTAATGTAAAGAAAATAAACCTAAAAGATGTTGTAGAATCGGATTTAAAAACTACTCGGCTTTTTATGAAAAAGCTACATTTCAAAACTGCGGAGCTTAAGCCACTCCTTTTGAAAACTGTTTGATTCTACAACGATATCAAGTTCAAAGCGTTAAAGATTTTCTTAAAAATCATTCGCAACCCTCCGTCATTTTAGGAAGTAGAGTACTTAGTATTCGTGCTACGTTTGTTGACTTTAGTTAAGGCGTAGTGTACGGTAGCTAAGTGATGTCTTCCTACAATGCATATGATGCAGATTAATTAGGACATTCATACGACTTTGTTGACCATAGTTAAGGGTCATATGGGTGGGTCTAATTGATCAAGAAATGACGGGTAGAACTTGACTGGTACTTATGATTTGTTGACTATAGTTAAGGTCATAAGTACTAGGGGTAAAAATTACATCGGGAATTTCAAGTGTTGAAATTTGCAATGAGATTGCATACCTTCCATGTGATGGTTGGATCCCGATCCCACTGTGGGCAATAGTTGCTCCTAGGAGAGTTTTACAATTTACAATTAGCTAACTCATTAGGTGTCTAGAAAGGTGTTAACGGGGCTCCGCCTCTGGGAAAACGAGGTTTACTCTAATTAGGTCCGTGCGAAAGCACGGGGAACCTCCCTCAAAGTACCGACACTGGCCTGGCTGAACGGTTAGCGAAGTTGTAGACTGTAATTAATCCTGGCTAGTTTTTCTTTTTAAGGTTTGAAAGAAAAACTTGATAAAAAGCAGTGGGAAACATCGATTAGACAAGATAATAAACCAATCTAATCTATGCAAGAGCTTTCGCTGAGTGTATTCTTTTCTCTCTCTTAATGGCAGATACCAATGACTGGACTTAAGCTTCTACTAGATAAAAACAAACTGAATGGGACCAACTATAAAGACTGGCTAAGGAATCTGAAGATCGCCTTGACTTATGATAAAGTATCATATGTCCTCACGGCTTCAGCCCCGCCCGTCCCAGGCCCAAAATCCTCAGTTGCTGACATTGAAGTCCGCAAGACATGGGACGCTGACTGCGCCACGGCCACATGCCTCGCGCTTGCATCGATGGATAACACACATCAAAAGTAGCATGAGGACATGGACATTCACGGGATACTGCTCCATACAAAGGAGTTGTATGAGGAGCAATCCCGCGTATTACGATACGAAGCATCAAAGAAACTGTTTCAGATGCGAATGGCCCCTGGCACACCAGTAGGAGACCATGTGTTGAAGATGATAGCTCTTATAGAAAAGCTTGAGGACCTTGGATGGACAATGGACAATGAACAATATATAGATATTATTCTGCAGTCCCTCCCCTCCACCTTTGCTCAGTTCATAGTGAACTTCAACATGCATGGCATGGAGAAGGACCTCCCTGAACTCCTTAATATGTTAAGGAGTGCAGAGAGCACTATGAAGTCAGCAAAGACTCCCGTTATGACCATTGGACAGTCTTCTTCTTCTCGCCCAAAAGCTAAGGCCAAGGGAAAGAAAAAGAAGAAACCCACTAATCCTAAGGGCGGAGTCAAAAAGGTGAAGGGAAAGGGAAAGTCCACGGCTGGAGACCCAGAGAAAGGCGAGTGTTTTCATTGCCACAAGACAGGACATTAGAAGCGCAATTGCACGGAGTACCTAAGTCTCAAGAAGAAGCATGGTGATGCTTCTGCTTCAGGTGCGTTTGTGACTGAAAACTGTTTTTCTATAAACTCTGCTTCCTGGGTATTGGATACCGGTTCAGGTTCTCACATTTGCAATTCTATGCAGGGGCTGAGAAATAGCAAGGTTTTGAAGACAGGTGACCATACTCTCCGCGTTGGAAATGGTTCCAATGTACATACAGTCGCAGTGGGAGAGTATCACTTGGGGTTGCCATCTGGATGTATTTTGATTTTGAATCCATGTTATTTTGTACCAAGTATGCTATGTAATATAATATCCGTTTCTTTGTTGGACAATGAAGGATATAATTTTGTGTTGCAGAACAATGTTATGAACATTCACCTAAATCAAATGTTGGTTGGGTATGGTACGCTTAATAACGGAATATATGTCCTAAATCAACAAACAGTTTTCAGTATACAACACACTAATAAAAGAAAATTTTCAGAATTAAATGAAGCTTTTCTATGGCACTGTAGACTTGGTCATATTAACGAAACAAGACTAAACAAGCTACACAAAGATGGATATTTAAACTCTTTTGAATATAAATCTTATGCAACTTGCCAGTCTTGTATCAAGGGTAAAATGACCAAAACTCCGTTTACCGGACACGGAGAAAGAGCTACTCAGCTCCTGGGCCTCATACATAATGATGTATGTGGGCCATGTCTACACAGGCTAGAGGCGGTTTTTCATACTTCATTACATTCACTGACGATTTCTCAAGATTCGGTCATGTATTTTTATTAAAGCACAAGTCCGACGCTTTCGAGAAATTCATTGAATATAAACAAGAAGTAGAAAAACAAACCGGCTTGAGTATTAAGATGCTTCGATCAGATCGAGGTGGAGAGTATCTCAGTACAGAATTTGCAAACTTCCTAAAAGAGAATGGGATTCTCTCTCAGCTCACTCCTCCTTACACACCACAGCACAACGGTGTGTCAGAACGACGGAATAGGACCCTATTAGATATGGTCCGGTCCATGATGAGTGACGCTGAGTTACCAGTCTCGTTTTGGGGACATGCATTGGAGACTGCAGCGTTTCTGCTAAACAGGGTTCCAACCAAAGCCGTGTCTACCACGCCATATGAGATATGGAATGGGAAGAGACCATCTCTTAAAAGAATTAAAATTTGGGGTTGCCCGGCCTATGTTAAAAAGCAGAATCCGGACAAACTCGAGACACGGTCAGTCATGTGTAACTTTGTGGGATATCCAAAGAATTCTTATGGATATCTGTTCTACCACAAAGAGGAACAAAAGGTGTTTGTTTCTCAGTATGCCACATTCTTGGAAAAAGAGTTTTTCACAGATAAAGATGATGGCAAGGTAGTAGATCTAGAAGAGATTCTGGAGACACAAACTACAAATGACGATTTGGTTGAACCGGCTGTTACAACAGAAACTGAAGAACCTCGGCCACTCCGTAGATCTGGTAGGACTTCTCGCCCACCGGAGAGGTACTACGGTTTCCTCATTGATGGTAACGGAGAAGATTGCATCATGGATGATGATGATCCTACCAGTTTTCAGCAAGCTATCACGAGTGGTGACTCTGTGAAGTGGCTGGATGCCATGAGATCCGAAATGGAGTCTATGTACACCAACAAAGTATGGACTTTGGACGTTGTACCCCCTGGGGTAAAACCTGTAGGGTGCAAATGGATCTTTAAAAGAAAGATTGGTGTGGATGGGCAGGTAGAGACCTATAAGGCAAGACTTGTGGCGAAAGGTTTTCGTCAAAGACCAGGTTTGGACTATGACGAAACTTTTTCGCCCGTAGCCATGCTTAAATCCATTTGGATCCTACTTGCGATTGCTGCTCACTACGACTATGAAATCTGGCAGATGGACGTTAAAACGGCATTTCTAAATGGAGATTTAGAAGAATGCATTTATATGAATCAGCCAGAGGGCTTCATTGACAGTGGGAGCAGCGGGAAAGCATGTAGATTACTTAAATCCATATATGGGTTAAAGCAGGCATCTCGGAGTTGGAACATCTGTTTCGATGATGTCATCAAAGAGTTTGATTTCATCAAAAATCCAGATGAACCTTGTGTTTATAAGAAGGCTGTAGGAAGAACTGTCACATTCCTCGTATTGTACGTAGATGACATTCTTCTGATAGGAAATGATATTCCTATGCTACAGTCGGTCAAATCATTCTTATCACTACGGTTCTCCATGAAGGACCTGGGAGATGCCACATACATCCTGGGTATAAGGATCTATAGGGATAGATCCAAAAAGTTATTGGGACTGTCCCAAACCAGGTACATCAACACCATCCTAAAGAGGTTTAGTATGGAAGACTCCAAGCGGGGTGCCTTACCCGCTTGCCATGGAGTCACTCTCTCCAAGGATTCTTGTCCAAAGACCGATGAAGAGAGAGCTCGCATGAGCGTTATACCTTATGCTTCGGCAGTAGGGTCTATAATGTATGCGATGTTATGTACACGCCCAGATGTAGCTTATGCACTTAGTGTTGTAAGAAGGTATCAATCCAACCCAGGGGAGAACCACTGGACAGCTGTGAAGAACATTCTTAAGTACTTACGAAGGACTAAAGAATTGTTCTTGGTGTATGGTAATACAGATCTCCAAATGGAGGCCTTTACCGATTCGAGCTTCCAGAGCGATAAGGATGACAGCAAATCTATCTCAGGGTTTGTATTTACCCTCAATGGAGGGGCGGTAAGTTGGAGAGTTCCAAACAAGATACCGTTGCAGACTCTACGATGGAAGCTGAGTACATTGCTGCAAATGATGCCGCCAAGGAAGCCGTCTGGATGAAGAAGTTCGTCTCGGAGCTAGGAGTAGTTCCAACCATTATTGATCCAATACCCTTGTATTGTGATAATAATGGGGCTATGGCGTTAGCCAAGGAGCCCAGATCCCATCAGCGGTCCAGACACATCCTGAGGCGCTTTCATTTGATCCGGGAGATTGTAGATCGCCGCGAGATCGAGATTAAGAGAGTTGACACAAAGAACAACGCCGCGGATCCATTCACCAAGGCCCTCCCTCAGCCGCAGCATGAGCGACTTTTTGAGATGTTGGGTATGAGATACGCCAATAACTGGCCTTAGTACAAGTGGGAGATTGTTGGATATATGTATGCCCTAGAGGCCATTATGTGATAGTGGATGTATCTATACATGTATATATATTCAGTTTACATTCTTGCTCGACATGATAGTATGCTATCTGGTACTTCTTTATCTGACATGTTTATTTGATCATGCTTCTATTCATTCATACATGCTGATAAAGCCCTAAGGATATCGGCTTGACTACTCTGATTATGATGGAGATCATACTAGTGGGACATCTGTAGTCTATAAGCATATCCTGAAATATCCCTAGTCGGAGGTGTATCGAGACGGGGCATCGATATACCAGAGTAGACTAGCGTATATGATACTAGACCCATGTGATGGGCGATGGATGTTCCCACATTCATCGATGTTTGACATCAAGATCATATACGGGTGCTCAGTGGTGACTGGGTACACTGGACGGACTCGCCGAGAACTCCTATATGGAATTATATCTATCGTCGGATAGCAGTTCTCAGGTGACACTGGTACATGTTAGTCTGTAGACCCGAGATCGTCATAGAGCCTTGTGTGTTCTCCCACTGTACTTTGATTGCCACCTTACCACGGCTCTACTGAGTCGTGCAAACAGGTGGCCGTTGGGTACAGTCCCGAGACACACGAAGGCAATGAGCGATAGGAGGGGTTTCGTCTCTCCCGGTATTGGGAGTTGATGCTGTGCTGTGCTCGACTGGTTATAACAGCAAGTCCCTGGCCAGGGCTGCTGAGATTTGCTGGTAAGTGTTATCAGTAGTTTCTCGATCTGTTATAGACCATTCACCGACGCTACTTATTGAGTTATTGGGGTCGACGTGACCATCCCTAGGCTCGATATGCAGCATATCTGACGAAGAGACCGGACTGTACGGTAGTGTTGCCGGATGGCTCGACGGGAGTTGTAACAGGTTCGCTTGTTTTCTTCTAATCGCTCAATACCCGGGTGGCCGTTACGTTTAGCTGACCTCTTGCGGCTTGGGGGTGCTTGATATGATCATCACCCACTGCCGGCGTATTGACGAGTCTTAGAGTCCCACATAGGAGTTACCTAGTCCAGGCGAAAAGTTGTGGTGCGCATATGCGATATGCGCTTGGACCCGATTAAAATACGTGTATAGGATACCGTATATTAATTGGGCGGCTTGCTAATGGTCGGGTCATATGTGATATGACCGGATTAGTGAATCAAGTGTTGATTCATCATTAGTTTCTCACTACAAATCCTATCTTGCTTATTTTGGATGTATGCATGCATGTATGCATTCATTCTTGTTCATGCACATATTGATGTGCAAGCACACATGCATACATACATCATTTTTTATCATGGTTGTTTATACAATGAGAATGGTGGATGTATAAGAATTACACCATAGTTATTTTTGGATTATCATTGGATTTAAATTAAAGCAAAAGAAAATGAAAAATGGGTTAAATCATTTAAGAGTTTCTACACTCTTCTTAACTTAACCATGCTCACCTAACTTTTAACCCATGGTTTATTTTCTTATTATGCTTTTAACTTAAATCAAATGATAACTTTAAATCTAACCATGGTTGGTTGTGAGAAAGAAAAATATATATAGTTATTTTTCTTTTCTCTTTCACAAGATAATTCATTCTCTTCTTCCACCATCTTCATCAACCTCCATGCCTTGCTCTCTAGTTCTTATAAGAGAGTAAAATACTCATTAAAATAGGATTTTGAAGTGAGATCCATAGCCACAACATCATTCTAATCAAGTTTAGCCAACTTGATTAGAGTGTTCTCTTTGTTTTTCAAAGTTGCAAGCTTGGACGGGAAAACTCCGGGTGGATCGTCGTGGACGTGGGAGGAGTACAAGCGGACCTTCATCCAACAACCAAAGAGCCTAAGGAGTGAAGCAAAAACGGGAGCTACAAAGGTTGTAGCCTTCAAACCCTAATCTTTACTTACTTATAGTTTGATAACCCTAATTTCTAGGATCGATCCACTTGCATGTTAGTTTAGCACCTTAAAAATTAAAACTTTGGGTCATGTGATGCTTCAAAACTCTTCATAGGGTGCTATACTAACCTAACACGAATGAAAGCCAAGAATCCTCGACATCTTCTCCTCAAAAGCCGACTAGTGAAAAAGGCTGAAATCAAGCTGTGAAGGGCGGCACCACGGTCCCCCTGCACAATAAGAACTGACTCGCCGGGAAAACAAAACCTGACTGTTTTCTCACGGCAGTCCACAGACGCATAGCATGTAGCTAACCAGTCCGTGCCCAGGAGAACGTCAAGTCCAACATCTCTAGAAGGATCAAATTGACGGACGAATCTCTATCTCTTATCCGATTGGCACATGACTGAAACACGTGTCGCGCAACAAAAGAATCGCTAACATGAGTAAACACAATAAACGGCTGATCTAGCAAACACAACTCTCGGCCCAACCTCGGCATGAAATGTGTAGAACAAACGAGTGCATATATCCTGGATTAAACAAACATGCATCAAAAGAACATACAAATAAGAATACCTGAAAACTCTGCATTGGACGCCCGCGCGTCCCGATGAGTAGAAGCAAACACTCGTGCCTGCCCTCTACCAGCAACTGGCTGTCCTCCTCCTCTACTATCCTGTTCTCTCTAAACGAACCCTCCGCGACTATGACCTCTCTGAACATAAGTCTGACGCGGTGCGACAATAGGCGCAAAAGGCGACTCTCCCTGAGATGAAGGTGATAAGGTATCATATGGTACTGCTGTCTTCCTCTGGCGTACCACGGTAATTCCTGACAAGGTGATGGAAACTCCCGCGGCGGAAACATCCATATGATGACTGCTGACCCTCCTGGGGTAAGAGCTAAACAACCATCCTCGTCCCAAGCTTCTACTACTCTCGCGAACCGAACGAAATCTGTCGCGGCGTCTATGCATCTGTCTCTGGGCTGATACACCTATACGAGCCCTCCTCGGTCCTGAAACTTCCAAAGTCTCGGGGAGACGTGCCTCATCTAGTAGGGCTGCGTCCACTGCTGCTGTATACATAACACGATGCTGTGTGCTGATAGCAAGGAAAACTAGGTAACAGGGGTGGCAACCTCCTGTCGCTGCGCTCGACTGGTCTCAACCAACGATCCCATCATCTGGCGCAAATCCTGCATCTCTACCTCAAGCCTAGCGATACGATCTATCGAAAACGGATCAATCTGCTCCTGTACAGCGAGCGTACCATCTCGGTCAGTCCTCATCTCAAACGAGTCAACTCTGACCTCGGCTCTTGCTGCCTCTCTCTGAGCCCCCATAGTCTTCGGCGGCATAATGGCTAGAAATGGAACAGGATTCGATAAAAACACGGAAATCGAACCACAAGGATATATATAATCACGGAAGGAATCTCAAGCAATAAGTCCTAAGGTAACTTAGGCGGAGTACCGTGTCGTTAGTATGTCGCGGACATACACACGCTATGTCACTCTACTTAAGCTACCTACTTTATCATACCAAGGTCATCCTGCACTCCGAAAGGTAAAAGCTAGCGCTCTGATACCAACTTTGTCACGACCCGAAATTTGGCACGTGACGGCCCTTAAACCACGTAACGTCTACAGGCGTAACGCAATTCAAGTAAGCCGAAAACTAGCAATCTAAACCATCAAAAGTAGTAAGTGATAAGAACATTGTTTAAAACTTTTTGGAATATCAAGTAAAAATCCTTTAAAGTCTAAATTTACTTTCTTAAAAATTTGGCAGCACCTCCTTTGTAAAAACCAGCCCCAAAAAGGGTACAACAAATAATATAAGTAAAGCATCCCCAACGGGAGCAAATCCACACCCAAATGCGGAAATAACCACCACAACAGATATACGACGCCGTAGCGAAGAAAATGGACGATATAAAGTGACAACAGCATAAAAACATCCAAAGTCATAAAATAATATACAATATCGTCCTCACAACTCGTCTCTAAGTCAATACATGAAGTAGTAGATGGAGAGTACTAGATACAACGAATATACAAATGAGCATCATCGGATAACCGCAAAACCCACCTATAGCAAAACTGCACACAGTCAGCCATAGCGGTATCCGCTGCAAAAGATGATACGATAAGAAAAAGCCCTGCCACTACCACTCTGAGGGACACCTGTAAAACACTGTGGCACAATGGGGGTTGAGTTGCCAACTCGTGAATAGTAAATAACATATGCATGTAATCGCAGGTATACACGTACAGCGATAATCTATCATGTGCAACAGATAGTAATACGGCAATATGTATATGCAACAGTCATGAAAGGTACTTTATCAGGTACTACTAAAACATGAAGCAATGCATATCAAATAAATGCTGAGTATGGGATAAAACATATTATCAACACGGAAATCCTCATCGTGGAGAAACTAGTGTCCATCAACGACAGTCCAAATCCCAATACCTCAGGCACCGCATCATCAGATCGGCCCTCATATCCTGTAAGTCCCATGGAACCTGAGTGTCCAACATCGACACCCGAAACATCATGAAAACATATGCCTGTATATGTGTGTGTGTGTGTGTCCCCCTCAACGACACATCAAAATCATGGAACCTGAGTGTCCAATATCGACACTCGAAACATCATGAAACCCGTATCCAACATCGACACGTAAATCCTCAAATCTCAGACGCCGTCACCAGGACCGGCCCTGATGTCCGTACATAACTCCGGTCGGTATCCTCACGATAACCGCCGAATCCAAATACTATCACCGGTAGTTACTAGCCCGCCTGCCAGTCTCATCATCTATACCACGAAATCACCTATTTCCCCGGGGAACCATATCGGGTCCACCATGTACCCGCAGACGGTGCCTATCCGCTCTTCGAATCGGGTATCTAACACAAGTCTCAGAACCGAGAAAACTCATGGTGGACGCACTGAAATATCATATCAAGAGAAATCGGGTTTTCAAACAATACATAATTTTCTTGAAATACCCCCACGGTTCTCAAATCCATAAAACATCAAGTAATTGTAGGGTTCCTAGGCACTCTAGTGAAGTCTCACAAGTGATCAAACATGCCAATTTATAAAAATTACGGTGCCGAGGAAACCTAGAACGGATCGTTGGCTAGAAGTATAGGCAAAGCAAGCAAGCTAGTTTACAACTAAACTATAAGATAACGGAAATACAACCTTTGTAGATCCGTTTGTCCACCTCCATAGCTCTGCAACGAAGTGCCTTCGCTGTCCAAGTGAACTCCCGGGCTCTAGCGTCGGCTTCGTCGAAGAATAAGCGAGCTAGGTCATCGATGTCCATGCCGAAGATGATCTACGTCGAGGCATCGCTAGATCAAGCTCCACCTTCACCTAGTCGGAAAAACTTGTGAAGGAAACACCCTATACTACTTGGCAAGAGGTAGAGGATGAAGAAATAGGATGTGGGTTCACTTTAGAATTGGATTTCTCACTAGCTTTCATCACTTGCCATTGGAGTAGCAAGCTTTCTTCATGGAGGAAGAAGATGAAGAAGAAGAAGAAGTTATGATAAGTTAATTTAAAATGAGATAATTAAATCAATACTTATCATGACTTCAACTATAGTTAAGTGTAGAGATTTAACTAAGGTTTAGATGAGTGGTTAGGGTTAAAGAAGAGACAAGAATGGTAGACTTATTCAAAGCTTCAAGAAGCTTTAAAGAAGAAACAAAATAAGCCACCATTTCTTTTTCTCTTTATCTTTTCCAAAACAATAATAAATGGATAAATAAATAAGAGAAAAGAAACCCTAACCATTCACTAAACATGGTTTAATCTTTACACAAACCCAAAAGAGCAAGTATCATCAAACATGATACAATCTTGTGCACAAAAGTATATCACATATACAACTCGCACAATTCAAGTGAGAAAATCCATTTAAAGTGAACCAATACTAGTTAATGCAAATCAAATATATAATTATACAATAAATCATTAAATCAACACTTGATTCAATGATCCGGTCATATCGCATATAACCGGCTAGTATCCAATGTATCGGCTTCTCGAATCAATCCTCGATTCGATAACCAGGTTATATCGCATATAACCAATCGATACATTCGTCGCGAGAATGGAATACGGTATCACATACACGCATTATTCTTGGTCCAGCACATATCTCATATACGCTCCTATTTCGTTTCGCTTGAGCCAGGAAACCTCTGTGTAGGACTCTAAAGACTCGTCAATACGCCGGTAGCGGATGATGATCATATCAAGCACCCACAAGCCGCAAGCGGTCTGCTAAACGTAACGGCCACCCGGGTATTGAGCGATCAGAAGATCGACGAGCAAGCCCGCTCACACTCCTGTGAATCCAACCAGTAACACTTACCGTACAGTCCGGTCTGTTCGTCTGATATGTCGCATATCTCGCCTAAGGGTGGTAAACGTCAGACCCCAATAGCTCGATAAGTCATGCCGACTTGAGGTCCATAACATTCGTGAAACTACTGATAACTCTTACCAGTATATCACTGCAACCCTGGCCAGGGATTTCCTGTTATGGCCAGTCGAGCATAGCACAACATCAACCCCCAATACCGGGAGAGACGAATCCCCTCCTATCGCTCATTGCCTCCATGTGAATCGGGACTGTACCCAAAAACCACCTGTTTGCACGACTCAGTAGAGCCGTGGTAGGGTGGAAATCAAAGCACAGTGGGAGACACACAAGACTCTATGACGATCTCGGGTCAACAGACTAAGCTGTACCAGTGTCACCAGAGAACTGCCATCTGACGTGAGGTATAATACCATCTGGGAGTTCTCGGCGAGTCCGTTCAGTGTACCCAGTCTCCACTGAGCACCCGCATACCATCTTCGATGTCAAACACCAATGGATATGGGATCATCCATCGCCCATCGCATGGGTCGAGAAGATATGCGCTAGTCTACTCTGGAATATCGATGTCCCGTCTCGATATTCCCTCGACTAGGAACATTTCAAGGATGTACTCATGGACTACCCAGGCCCCACTAGTATGATCTACATCATAGTCCTGGAAGTCGAGCACACATCCTAAGAGCTTTATCAACATGTAATCAGAGAGACAGAAAGTATACATGTTAAGATAAAGAGCAACCAGATAGCATACTATCATGTCGAGCAAGAAAGTCCTACCTATATATGTCCCAGCATCCACTACAATATGCATCCAATGTACAGTAATGGCCTCTAGGGCATACATATAACTAACAGTAATGAATAAGAATACTTGCATAGATCATTATTATGATATATTTTATATATATGTATATATATAACAGCGTCTCATACCACTGATATATATATATACATACATACATACATATATAACAGCGTCCCATATCACTGATATAAATCATCAGGAGTAAAACATCTTGAAAACATCATATGAAATCCATATCTCAATGCGTAAATCCATGAAATATAATATATGCAACATAAAACAGTAATATGAGCATATAAAGGAAAACCGCTATTTAAATGCAACAAGTTATTAAATATATCATGCGGTTCCTAATTTCTCCAAAATCCAACGCAACATCATATAAAGGCGAACATGTAGCTATAACAAGGTATATGTGTTTACATATAAGTATGTATGCAAGATGTACATGTAGCTATATTTCATATGTGTATATACATGTCAATAACGATACAATACCCTATAGGTATATGTAACTATAGTAAGATATGTGTTTATACCTGTCAATAATGATACAATACCCTACAGTTATATGTGTAAGCATGTAGGTATATGTGTATGCTATCTCTCATATGCACAATGGAAATAAGGATCATGTCTCAATGTCCCTAACCAATACAATATCACGTATGTATATGTGTCAGTTATATCTCATATGCACAATGGAAATTAGGATCATGTCTCAATGTCCCTAACCAATACAATATCACGTATGTATAGGTTTTTGTGCGTGTCATGGCAATTATTGACGGAGTGTGTGTAGCATACAATTAGTGCTCATGTAGTATGAACCGTCAATAATGGTGTTGTGTCTCATTAATACTAAGTCCATATACAATAGGAAATGAAATATGCAACAATGGCACACATGCACAATCAATGTCCATATACTTATAACTATTAATCATGTCATTTAATCTATCCCAGACGCATAACGTCATAAGGGCGATTCCCCTGTAAATGTTAAATCTACTCACCGATGACCTCGAGCTAAGTAAATCCGACCACCTGCTTCCCTTTCTTCGCAGCGTCCGAAGTCCCTGCTCGCGATCCTAAATTTCACAAACACAACACATAAGACTAAATATCCTGCGCCGACACAAAGACAACGAAACGTAAGGATAGCGTCCACAAGATATACGCACTGTGCACTCAGTGCACAAAACGCGTACGATATTGGCACAACCTCAGCTAGGAACGCAAAACGATATAACCACCAAGCCTAGATCTTGATCGTACCGATCGCGCACACACAACACAATATATATCATGGAAGATAAAATAAATTACATCACAACGTCAAAAGAAACCCACGCCTAATTTATCCGAAAACCTAGTAAGCAACATTTAATCATTTTAGCTCAAATCTAGAAGTTTAAACAATTCTAGTGATCAAAATCAACACATAGCAGCTTAACTAAGTCACCCAAACCTTTACTACAATTTTAATCTCATCCATATAAGATTTAGTAAAAGTTTAGTTTGCACTTAAGCTTAATTAGACAATTAGGAAAATAACAAATAATATTCTCACAACTAGGTTAAGTTTTCCAAGTCTAAACCACTCACTTAACCATTATAAACAATCAAAACCCTAACTTGATCTTCAAAAACCTTTTCTTGAATTCCTAAACATGCTAATTAAAGCTTTATTTAAACATCTAATAAGCTAATTTAATGTATTTAAACAACAACTAAAGTTTAGGGTTAAAATTTTATACCTTCACTTGATTCACAAACTTGCAATAAGATCATCAAAATAGCCTCCAAAATACTAGCTTTCATGAAGATCCAAGCTAGACTTAGGCTAAAAAATAATGGGTAGGAATTTGTATTTGATTTTGTGGGATTATTTGATAATTTTTGATGATTTATTTGATCATGAAGAAGTGGAAATGGGGTGAAAAAGAAAAGAGGGCAGCAAGGGCGGAGGGGGGGAGGGGAGGGGTCGGCCACTTCAAGAAGAAAAGAGAATGATGTGGATGTGTGTGGAAAAATCTAGAATAAAAACACCATTAAAGCTTAATTACTTTATGCCACCTCTTAATCCTTTTCTTTTCTAATTAAAGTTTTCTTTTAATTCACCAAAATATCTAGATATTTTCTAGGATATTTTCAAAGATAGTTTAATGCTTAATCTTATGATTAAGTTAGCATAGATTCACTTTAGCATAATTAACCCAATCAAAATTGTAATTACCACTAATTAAGTGCATAATTAAAAGCTTATAATAATATTTTAATTGAGGAAAAATATTAAAGTGAACCAAAATTTTCAAGTGGCTAACTAAATACCGGAACTAGCAATTTCCTAGTTAAACTAGTTGCGGTTAAGTCTATACAGAAAAATGATCACTTCAAGGTTTTTACGGAAAACACAACTTATTTTACCTATTATCGGAAAATTCTCCTAAACGATTTCTAAAACGTTACAGTAAATGGATGCAACTGGAGAATCATGTAGATGGATGTATATCCATGGTTCGGTTCAGTCAATATAGATTGAATAGATTTAACAGATTGAATATATAGATTCATATTGAATTGTAGTTTATACTTAAATCATTTTCAAGTCAGATTTATTATATCGAGACTCAGTCTGAGTCAGACAATTAGAAAAGAAATTGAATCCTGAATTATGTTTTGGTGCTATCGGTAACTACTGCACATGGAATGTAGGATTTGTGTCTTTTTCAAAGACAATTACCGTGTTGATAAAATCGTTTGTTAAGTTGTCTACCTTAAATAGGCAAGCACCTATATCTCTGGCTCCCTGAGGCTCAAGAGACTGGTCCCACTTAAACCTATGTTTACTAGGGTCCTTATTGTAATTTAGTACAACTTGAGTGGGTTTTATGTAAAAATAATTTTGTATAATTTTCAAAATACACCTCAAGTATTTTATTATCGTCTTTAGAGTTTTTCATTGATATATATTTTATCAATGTGACATTTCTAGTGAAATAAACCTAATTTCATAATATATAGTATTTATTTGAAATATTGGAATTGTATGGTATTTTCTTGTAAATGGAATGTTTATCTTGAATTTTGGAAATGTGGAATATTATAAATATAAAAAATAGCTATTTTGATATTAATTACATATATATTTATTTATTAAAAATATAGGTTTTATTTATAATAGAAATCACATTTTCTAAAGAAAATTGTATTTTAAATCTTTTGAGATTGTATGCACTTTGCGGAGGTCTGCATCTCACTTTACTAAGCCCGAGAATGTGCGATAATCCACACCATCCCAAATGGGTTCTCCGAAATGGGTTGTAGAGGCGCAATTACAAAGATTTGTTAAAATACACATCTTGTAGAAAAATGTTTTTTATAAGTCGGAGGTAGTTATGTGTTGTTCTTCGCCGAAAGACGCAACCGGGACGTTGGGTCGTCTGGCCTGAATTTTGGGGGCAGATGCTATTTGGTTTTATCCTTCCACTTCTCCGAAAATGCCAAATTGATTTATGGCACCATGTATCGGAGGTTTGGACACATGCGGTCGTTGTAGCAGACTTCGTCAGATTCCCCTTCATTTGGGGACGCTCTTCCCTGCAAGCGTAAGCCCCTGCAGTTAATTATGCTACCGCACCGCGGTAACCACTTTTTCTTTCTTCAGATGGTCACTTCGTGTCGTGTGTGTTTATTTTATTTTTGGTTGCCCATGGATTGTATACGGAGACTAATTTATGTTGTCTCCCGTAGGGCGTGGATTAGTCCAAATCCGTATTTTCTTAGATTTGAATTTGGGTTGGGTTTGAGGATCGTTGGTCCTGTTTTAGACTAAGATCAACTCAAACGTTTGTTGAGGATACGTTAATCTAATTTTAGACTAAGATCTACTCAAGAGGATCATTTAGATCCAAGAAAAGAGCATCTGGGCTCTATTGTTTTAGTTTAGGGACGTTGTGGTACAAAAGTTTAAGGACATCATAGTCCAGTTTAAAGACATCATAGTCTATGAGTTTAAGGACCATACAGTCCATAATGTTTAAGGACATCATAGTCCATGAGTTTAAGGACCCCACAGTCCGTAGACATCATAGTCCAATTTAAAGATGTCATAGTCTGTGTAGTTTTGGTTCAACCGTTTGGGGATGCACCAAAAGTTATTAGTTATTGGGACCCTCCATCTCTCTGAAGACGTTGAGGAATTACAACGACATATATCAAAGGTATGAAGAGATGTACCCTTGAAGCAATATTGGTTGAGAGATCTGTAGCCAAGGTTGGGACTAAGATCAGTTAAAAAGATTTATGAGCATATGCGCTCAATTAATCTGAATTAGGGGCATGTGGCCAACTTAGGCTCAGCCCACTCAGTTAAAATGTTAAACATTTAATTAGGCTCAGCCCTGGGTTCTAACAACCTTTTTGTCTTTTATTGAGTATTGAACACTCATTATATATTTGGGGCTTTATTTAAAGAACAATTTATGTTCTCTCGGCGCACGCGTGAGGAGCACGTGGTGCGCTTAGCGCTGAGCGCCAGACATAGAAAGCTAAGGCGCTTACTGTGAAATAGCGCACACATGAGGAGCACGTGGTGCGCTTGGCGCTGAGCGCCAGACTTGAAGCGCTGATGCGCTTTTTATGAAATAGTGCACACGTGAGGAGCACGTGGCGTGCTTAGCGCTGAGCGCCAGGCGCTGAGCGCCAGGCAATGAGTGCATAGCGCACTTTATGAAATAACGCACACATGAGGAGCACGTGGCGCGCTTGGCGCTGAGCGCCAGACAATGGGTGCAGAGTGCTCTTTATGAAATAGCGCACACGTGAGGAGCACGTGGCGCGCTTGGCGCTGAGCGCCAGACTTAGAGCGCTAAGGTGCTTCCTGTGAAATAGTGCACATGTGAGGAGCACGTGGTGCGCTTGGCGCTGAGCACCAGATTTGGAGCGCTGATGCGCTTCTTATGAAATAGCGCACACGTAAGGAGCACGTGGCACGCTTGGCGCTGAGCGCCAGACAATGAGTGCAGAGCGCTCTTTATCAATTTTTGTGCTCTGAGAATTAAGTTCTCGTTTATAAGAGACTTTATCTCATGGCTCTAAGAACAAGGTTCTTATTTTTATAGGAGATGCTACAATCTCTTATGTTTTTATGAAAGACTTTGTCTTTATGGATCTGTGATCCGAAGAGAATTAAGTTTTTCTCCTCCCTTTTTATGATGAGATGCTATGATCTCTTTTTGTGAAAGACATCTGTCTTATGGATCTATGATCTAGAAAGAGAACTAAGTTCTTCCTCTCTTTGACAAGATGATTTTATCTCTCTGTTTTATTTACTTTGAAGAAATTCTTTTTCCGAGAGCTTGCTCTTCTCTTTGAAATTTCTCAAAGTTTGTATGGGGGGTTCCTCTGTGTTACTCTTCTTTTTTTTGGAAAGAAGGATCATTGGTCGTTGGGACCCACCACCTTTCCGACGACACTGAGAGATTACAACGCCATATATCGAAGGTGTGGAGGGATGTACCCTTTGAACCATGTCTCACTCATCAGGGGGAAAGAACAGGCTGGAGCTTAAACTTCTGGCTGTTGAAAAAGGCTTCTTTGCGTTCGCGCACGTGAGTCGCACGTGTTGGGCGCACATGTTTGCACGTAGCGCATATGGAGCTTGTGCATATACTCATTAGGGGGGAGGCAGCTATGGCCCTAACTTGGAGAACTAAGCTCCTTTGAGGATTAAATCCTCCTACGTGGTGGGCATACGTGCATTGCACGTAGTGCACACGTAGCAGGCGCACATGCGTTGTACGTAACGTTTGTGCATATGCGCATTATGGGGGGGCTATGGCTCTAACTTGGACCACTAAGCTCCTTTGAGGATTGAACCTCGCACATGGTGCGCACGTGCGTTGCACGTAGCGCACATGGCGCTTGCGCATATGCGCATTATGGGGGGAGTAAACTCCTATGGAGAACTAATCTCCTTTGAGAATTGAATTCTCTTCCTTTTCTATGAGATATCCCCTATTATTTATATGGGAGTGATAGAGAAGGGATCTCTCTTTTTCCCGATGTGGGACTAAAAATGCATCCCCCATGTAGTAGAGCATTACTTTAGATTACACGTGCGTAGCACATTTGCTCATAAATTTTGATTCCGGATGAATTATGAGGCCCATAATATATCAAATCGAAGGATTTTATGAGAAACTTTCGATACCATCAGAATTTAGCTGTTTCCCATTCGGGAGTTTGTCAAAATACAGCCCGAAAAATACTGGTTTGCATTTTCTTTCTTAGATTACACATGCATAGCACATTTGCTCATAACTTTTGATCCCGGATGAATTATGAGGCCCATAATATATCAAATCGAAGGTTTTTTCGATTCGCTTTTGATAGTATCAGAATTTAGCTGTTTATCATATGGGAGTTTGTCAAAATACAGCCAGGAAAATACTGGTTTGCATTTTTTTAAGCGTATCGTTGCCATTTGATACCTTGGGCTCTTTTGCGCAGAAATTTTTAGCGAGAACATGTGTAAAGTCTTATTTTCCGAATCTATGTTCCCAAATTCCATTTTGCTATATTAGATATGTGTGTTGTGAGGAGGTAGGTCATTACCTCGTGAGTTTTCTAAAGGTATAAAGGTATTATAGAGTTTATGTTGGAAACTAAAGTTTGTGGTATTTTGCCCACGTAAGTATGTACGTGGGTGAAGTAGTGCAGAGTTATGCATGGCCATAGAATTGAGGGCTTAGAAGACAAGTTTTGGGTCCTTGTAGCCTAAGACTTTTTCATTTTTATGAGCCATAAGGGTCTCAAGAAGGTTTTTTCTCCCTACAAGTCGAGAGGATCTCATATGTGCATATTCTCCCTAGAAATAGTGAGGATTTCTAAGTGTTCATCACCTCCGTGAGTCGTAAGGATCTCACCCAGGTATTTTTTCTTACGAATCGTGAGGACCCGTAAGTACCTCCTTTATTTCAGTGGCATGTAATTTTGGCAAATGTGGCCCGTAGATAGTCCATCTTGACCTCTTTGTAGGGCAGCGATGGCTTGGGAAGTAGGTTCGGGTCTGCTGCCTAAGACTTTTCAACTTTATGAGCCATGAGGGTCTTTTTGGGGTCAAAATTGGCACCCGGTTGACCAAGTCAAAGTCAAGGTCAACCCCAAACCAGTTGGGCCTAAGCCCGGGTCAAGCGGGCCCATGCCTAAGTCGAGCCCCACAGCCGGCCCCCACTTGCAAAAATAAAAATCATGTAACAAATAATTTTGATGTAATTTTTTGTGCATGAATGTAAGCAAAATAGGCATAAAGCCAAATTTTTGTAAAACCCATGGTTTATGTGCAAAAAGAAATAACACATGAGACATGGGATAGGCAAAATGCCATTTTGTAAAGCCCAAAGGGCTATGTGTAAATTTGTAAGCCTATAAGAGGCAACATGATGATGAATAAAAGAGATACTTTTCATTCCCCTAAAAAACTAGGGTTTGTGCCTCCTTCCCCTTTCTCAAGGGTCTAAAACCCTCTTCCTCTTTTTTGAATTAAATCAAGAGTTTAACTCTTCCTTTATCAAAATAAATAGTTTTTCACCACAAAACCTACGAAGGGGAGCTCGGATCTCCAATCAGATCTCAAAAAGGGGAGACTTTTAAGTCTCACCCTCTTTTCTCCAAGATCCCGCCGATCAAGAGAAGGAAGAAGGAGACCCATCTCTAAAAATCTAACTTTGGACAGATCCAAGGCTCAAAAGAAAAGCCAAAGATTTCTAGGAGTTTAACTCCTTTCTAGATCTCTTGGAGTTTAACTCCATAAGTTAGTTTCTGTTAGGAGTTCAACTCCAAAAACCCCTTGGCAGTTCAACTCCCTAACCTAGGGGCTAGGCCCTTTCCCGCCGGTGTTTTCTGTGGTCACGTGTGCGCCACGTGACCCCGGGAGCTAAGGTGCCCATCGGTCACGTGTGCGCCATGTGACCCCGGGGTACTAAGGCGCCCAATGGTCACGTGTACGCTACGTGACCCCGGGTGGGCGCTAAGGCGTCCAATGGTCATGTGTGCGCCACGTGACCCCGGACGCTAAGGCGCCCATCGGTCACGTGCGCGCCATGTGACCCTGGGACGCTAAGGCGTCCATCGGTCACGTGCGTGCCATGTGACCCCGGGACGCTAAGGCGTCCAATTGTCACGCGCGCGCCACGTGACCCCGGGCGCTAAGGCGCCCATTTGCGTGCACGTGACCCTGGGCACCATGCGCCCACGTGCCACGCACGCATCTTTAAGACACTTCCCCCTCATTTTTTATGCACTCCACACTAAATATACATCCCCCGTTAGAAAAAAATTTCTAAAGAGGCACTGTCCCGCACCCCGCAAGGGGGTTGCTAGCCCCCTTGACCCCCAGCCCGCTATCCGGGTAGCGGGACCCCCGTAAAACTCTGCGGGGCCCCGATATATCCAAAACCCTTTCAAAACATTCGCACACTGCACGTTGAGTTCGCATGACCTGTTTGACCCGTCAATAGGAGGTTCCCTCGCTCCAAAGGTGAGGGGTAATTAAAGGCAGCTTAGTCCGCGGTTGCCGGATATTCGGATCCCCACAATCAATAAACCCCAGCCCACCCTACGCAGGAGGAATCTGTACTGCGTCTGACAAGCGCGTGCGTATTCCCATCTCAATCGGGTGACGAAAAACACCCTACAGGTCTAATAAAGACTTTTCTCCCTACGAGTCGAGAGGATCTCGTAGGTGTATTTTCTCCTTAGGAATCGTGAGGATTCCTAAATGTGCTTTCTCTTGAGAGTCGTAAGGATCTCGCAAGAGAATTTTCTCCCTTACAAGTTGAGAGGACTCGTAAGTGGTTGTTGAGTTGGCCTTTTTTCGAGTCGAAGCACCACTCCGACGAGGAGGTCATTTGGTTGACGTATTTCCGAGATGGGGTCATTTGCTGATATATTTTCGCGACGGGGTCATTGGATGACGTATTTCCGCGACGGGGTTATTTGCTGACGTGTTTCCGCGATGGGGTCATTGGATGACGTATTGTCATTGGATGACGTATTTTCGGGATGGGGTCATTGGATGACGTATTTCCGCGACGGGGTCATTTGCTGACGTATTTCCGCGACGGGGTCATTTGCTGACGTCTTTCCGCGACGGGGTCATTGGCTGACGTGTTTCCGAGACGGGGTTGTTGGATGACGTGTTTCCGCGACGGGGTCATTGGCTGACGTATTTCCGCGACGGGGTCATTTGCTGACGTATTTCCGCGACGGGGTCATTGGATGACGTGTTTCCGCGACGGGGTCATTTGCTGACGTGTTTCCGCGGCGGGGTCATTCGACGGGGTCATTGGATGACGTATTTCCGCGACGGGGTCATTGGATGATGTATTTCCGCAACGGGGTCATTTGCTGACGTATTTCCGAGACGGGGTCATTTGCTGACGTATTTCTGCGACGGGGTCATTGGATGACGTGAACCGTAGAGTCTTGGAACTACGGACTTTGCCATGGCTCTGACTGGTGGTATCTTGTTCGTATCCTGTTGGAATGAGGAGGAACGCCGTTTTTGGTCTTCTGGGATGCAGATGTTGCTGTTGAGATCTGACTTTCCCTTTGACAGAGTTCGTTGGGACGTGTGGTTCCCTTTTCGTTTATGCCCATGGATTGTATACAGGGGTCAATATGGACTTACCTGCAGGGCAAAAGTTTCATTCTTTCATTTTTTTTATTTCCCGTGATGCTCTATCATTTCAGCTTTTTATATCGCAAAAGTCGTGATTGCCCAATCATTTCGGCTATTTTCGCGGTGCCCAATCATTTCGGCTATTTTTTCTTTTTTTTACTCGCTGTTTTTTATTGCGAGTTGCCCAATCATTTCGGCTATTTTGTATGCATATATTTTACTTGTTGATTTTGTTGCAAGTTGCCCCATCATTTCGGCTATTTCATATGCATTTTTGGCTCGCTGATTTTTTATCGCGCGTATGGAACTTGGAATCTGGTGCCAGTCTTAGCATCAGCATCGCTGCGACTGGTATATTGCCAGGAGCGAATCATCATTTGCCTTTGTCGGTTTGAACAAAGGTGGCTTAGTAGACCGGGTTAAGATCCTGTCAACTAAGGCTTTTGACTTCATGAGCCGTAAGGGTCTCATAAAGATATTTCTTCCTACAAGTCATGAGGATCTCATAGGTGCGTTTTCTCCTTAAGAATCATGAGGATTCCTAAGTGTATGTTTTCTTGTAAGTTAAGGATCTTGCAAGAGTATTTCCTCCTTATAAGTCGAGAGGACTTACAAGGGTCGTTTACCATGTGAGGATATCCATTGTCGTTGGTGGGACTCTGTTGGGGAAATGTTTATTCGTGCCCGTGGATTGTATACAAGGGTCAGCATTGAACCGCTTGTAGGGAAATCTGGGAAAGGTGATGGCTTAAGAACATGTTTAGATCCCTGTAGCTTAAGGCTTTTAAATCTTATGAGCCGTGAGGGTCTTATAACAGGGTTCTCCTTACGAGTCGTGATGATCTCATAAGTGTAATTTCTCCTTAGGAATCGTGGGGATCCCTAAGTGTGTTGCTCCTTTGTGAGTCGTAAGGATCTCACGCAGGTAGTTTTCTCCTTACAAGGTCGAGGGGACCTTGCAAGTGTCTTTTAGCGATATTGCGCCCTTTCAGGTTTTCACAAACTCGCCGGTAGCCCTGCTGTTTTTACTCACGGAGCCCTTTCGGGTTTTCATCCGTGCCCATTTTTCTTGTGGACATACCCTTTTTTTTAGTCTGCACTCTTTTGAGTTTTCACAAACTCGCCGGTAGCCCTGCTGTTTTTACTCACGAAGCCCTTTCGGGTTTTCATCCGTGTCCATTTTTCTTTTGGACGTACCGTTTTTTTACGAGTCAGCCTAAGGATGCGGTGGGTTTGTAGTAGTTTAAAGACGTTTCGGTCAGTAGTTAGTTTTAGGACATTTTGGTCCATAGCTAATTTTAGGACATTACGGTCCACTATTAGTTTAGGGACGTTCCGGTCCTCTATTAGTTTAGGGACGTTTTGGCCCTTTGTGGAGACAACGGCTTCGCTGGATACCGCTTACAGAGCTTTGGTTTGGGAAGATAGCGAGCGGACATGGGTGTCGTTATCTATCAGGCATAGTATTTTTTCAGGAACCGGCCGTGTATTGGCCTGAAAGGTCTTTCGCCATGCATATTCATGAGCAAGTAATCCCCATCTTGATAAACCTCGTCTATGATGTACGGGCCCTCATAATTCGGCTCGAACTTCCCCCGTTTGGCACGATTGGGGATCATAGGTCTCTTGACCACTAGCACGAGCTCGCCTTGGCGGAATGTTCTCGGCCTAGTCAATCTCTCGTATGAGCGCGTCGCCTTTATTTTGTAAGCCTCTAAGTTTTGCTGCGCTATGAGACGAGTTTAGTCAAGGGCTTCGAGCTCCTCTAGCCCAAGATGAGCATTCTCTTCGTCTATTAGCTCGTAATGAACCGCCACTCATAAAGAGGGTAGCTCTATCTCCAAGGGGAGTACTACTTCTGTGCCGAATACCAATGCATACGGCGTTGTATTCATGGCCGTTTTGAACGTGGTCCGATACGCCCAGAGAGCTTCATGCAGTCTCTCGTGCCAGTCCTTCTTATTTCGAGATACCGTTTTCTTTATGATTTTCGTCAAGGTCTTATTGAAAGTCTCAGCTAGACCATTAGCTCGGGGTTTATAGACCGAAGAGTATCTCCGGTCTATATTATGCTGTTGTGCGAAGCGGCTGATTTTGTGACTTCTGTAGGCTGGCCCGTTATCGAAGATAATCTGTCGCAGAGTGTCGAACAGATAGATGACGTGTGTATTGAAGAAATAGAGGATATTCTCTGTCTTCACTTCTCTTAGCGGTACTGCTTCTGCCCACTTAGAGAAGTAATCAGTTGTCGCCAATATGAACCGATGTCCTCTGGATGATGCTGGTTCGATGGGCCCAATTATGTCGGTTCCCCACATTTCGAACGGCCAGCTCGCCACCGTTGGGTGTAGCAGGTTTGGATGCTGGTGGATGAAGTCTCCATGAATCTGGCACGAATGGCATTGCTTCGCGTATTCAAGGCAGTCCTGAATTATCGTAGGCCAATAGTAGCCCATTCTTTTGAACTCTAGTTTCATCTTTGGCCCGGCTTGATGAGAACCGCAGAGTTCGTCATGAGTTTCTTGGACGACTCTCCTTGCTTCTTCCGGTCCCAGGCATCTTAGCCACAGGGAGTCGAACGATCCCTTATACAGAGTATCATTGACGAAGGCAAAAGACAGAGCTCTTTTCATGAGCTGATGTCTCGAGGACGCATCTTCAAGTGTTCGATGGGATTTGAAGTAGTCTATAAAGACTTCTCTCCGATCCTTAGCCTTTTCCTGGTCTTTTATTTGTAGGGCCGTTTGCTTGGTCTCTCTCTTTTCTTTGGACGACTCCGGAGATGTTTCTGCCAGTGCAAGAACCTGACGGCTTTGCACAACGATCCTTACATCATCGAGATTTTCATCAGCCAATTCTTTAGCGAGCTTGGCTAGTGCATCAGTTTTGCTATTTTCTGTGCGTGGTATGCTCTCCAGCATGTAGGAGGGGATTTGGGTCAGCAGTTGCTGCACTCTCTCACCGTACTTTACCAACTCCGGTTTGCACGTTTGATAGTCGCTGTTTACTTGACCAACGACCAGCTGGGAGTCTCCGTATATGAGGAGGTTTTTGATTCCCATGTCAACGGCGATCTCTAGACCTACCATCAAAGCTTCATATTCGGCTTCATTGTTTGTCCTCGGCTCTATTAAGGAAAAGACAAAGCGCATTATCCCTCCTTATGGAGTCACGAAGATAAGGCTTACACCATATTTGATTATAGGGGTGTTGTGTTGTCGCTTCTTCATGGAAGATGCCCCATCGAAGTAAAGTTCCCATCGGGTGTCACTCTCTCCTTTCTCTCTGTCGATCGTGTCAAACAATTCGCAATTTAGGGGTGAATCGACAGGTATTGGATGCTCAGCGAGGAAGTCAGCAATGGCCTGACCCTTCACAGCCTTGAGAGGTCGGTATGTTATTAAGAACTCCATCAAGAGGAGGGCCCATTTAGCGAGCCGTCCTGTTAGTATGGCTCTTGACATCAAATATTTGAGAGGATCCACTTTTGATATTAGGTGGACCTCATGCGCCAAAGCATAATGCCGGAGCTTCACTATCGCGAAGATTAACTCCAAGCAATGTTTTTCAATGGGGGAATAGTTGTTTTTTGCCCCCAGGAGAATTCGACTCAAATAGTAGAAGGCTCTCTCCTTCCCTTAGTCATTCTCCTGTGCCCATAGCGCCCCTAAAGAACCTTCAAGGATTGTTGTGTACAGGATGAGAGGCTTTCCCTTGACCGGAGCGGTCAGTACTGGCGGATTTTGCAGGTATTGCTTGATTTCGTCTAGTGCGCTTTGACATTTGCGATCCCAGACGAAAGGAGTCCCCTTCTTCATTAGATGACTGTAGGGGCGGCACTTGCCGGAGAGATTGGCTATGAATCGTCGGATATATGCGAGCTTAACTTGGAGAGATCGCAGTTGCTTGAGAGTTCTTGGCGAAGGTATTTCCATAATCGCCTTGATCTTCGATGGATCTATTTCGATGCCTTGTGTCGTATGATAAAGCCTAGAAATTTGCCCGAGGAAACTCCGAACGCGCATTTGAGAGGGTTCATCTTTAGGTTGTATTTCCGAAGACGCTGAAATACTACCTTCAGATGCTCCCAATGCTCCTCGTGTGATTTGCTTTTTACCACGAGGTCGTCAATATAGCATTCGACGATTTCATGTATGAGGTCATCAAAAATCTTCGTCATGGCCCTCTGATAGGTAGCGCCGGCGTTCTTCAGGCCGAAAGGCATTACTTTGTAGCAGAATATGCTCACAGGAGTCTGAAAAGCGTACGCTTCTGGTCTTCGGGATGCATCTCTATTTGATTGTACCCCGATGAGCCGTCCATGAAGGAGAAGAGTTCGTGAGTTGATATGTTATCTATCATCAGCTCGGTAACCGGTATGGGAAAGTCATCTTTCGGGCAAGTTTTGTTGAGATCCCGAAAATCTACGCAGATGCGCACCGTCTCATTCTTCTTCATCACTGGGACGATATTGGCTATCCAGTCAGGGTACTGAACTTTTTGGATGAAGCCGGAGTCGATCAGCTTCTTAATTTCGGCGTTGATGCTCATTTTAAGTTCGAGTCGCATTCTTCTTGGTGCTTGCTTGACTGGCTTGACGTCCGGGGATATCGCTAATTTATGCACAACTATCTCTGGATCTGGCCTCGGCATCTCGAAGTAGTTCCATGCGAAGCAGTCTTTATACTGTATGAGCACGTCTTTTAGCGTAGCTACCTGTTTTTTAGAAAGAAGCTCACTGACAAACGTAGGCCACCGGTCGTTTGCCGTCCCCAAGTCTATTTTCCTTAGGTTATCCGCCGTGGTGTGTATTCCATCCTCCAATTCTTTTGGCATCGGTGGAAATTCCGAGATCAATTCCTCTTCACCCTCATTTTCGAAGCACCAGGATAGGTCATCCATGTTCTCGGGCACTCCTTCTTCTGACAGCGTTAACACGTGGCAGGTACAAGACCGTTTTCAAGACCGATGTTGATCTGGTTCTACACTCGCCATATACGTTGCTTTTGGTATATGCTTTTGTGGGGGGGGGGCTCCCTCTAACTGTTGGATAGAGCGAACCTGCCGAGTTGATATTGGTCTTCAACCCAATTTTTGAAGGTGAAGCAGTTTTCAAGAGGATGTCCTATCGCTTGGTAATAGGAGCAATAATTCAGATGAGAGGCCTCGTCTGCTTGTTCGGGGTGTTTGGACTCCGGGAGTGTCATCATCTGATGTTTCATGACGAGATCGAATATCTTGCTTGTCTTGTCTTGGGGAAAAGAATATGCTCGACCCATCTTCTTTATATGAGACGAATCCCGGCTGCTCAATTCTCGATCGCGTGGCTTCTTGGGCCCGCTTTGCCGCTGTCGGACACTTTTTCCATTCTTTAGTTTGTTTTTGCCTCTGTGTTGGGTCTTCTGTATGACAGGTTGGCGACGAAGATCATCGTCATTCTCCGCAGCCTGCTGAAGGAGGCATTGCGTCCTGTCTTTCTCGTAGATGGCCATTTCGCGGCTATGGTCATCCCGGGCCTTTTGACCCGCTTCCCTTATTAGCTTGTCCATCTGTTCTTTGAACGACGGACTTGGCACTTTCATGGCGGGACCTCATTTTGGTTCAGGGTTAGCGTATTCTAACAGAGCATCTCCTTCTTCATCAAAGTCATGTATAACGTAGCAGCCATGGAATCGCTCCCGTTTCTTGGATTGAACATATCCAAGCCCGATCGTTTCCATTCTCCCGTTGGGCAATTTTCCCTGAGTTCCGGGACGTTCCAGATTCTGTTGTATAATTGAGCTTGTCGAGCAGTCTGTTTGAAGGGTACGTCTTGGCGCCTCAATAGCCTTTTTAATCTTTCTGTGTAGTATCTAGGCAGACGGATGGGCTGGAGCCGGTCAAGCGTAGAATCGGCACCATGCCAGATTTCTTTCTCCACTTTACTCTCCGCGGATCGATAAAAGAGGATCGCCTTTTCATCTTTATGCCTGAGAGGGACGTAGAACGTCTGCAGCTCTTGTACACTATAGGTATCGAGTTGTCGAGTTCTTTGTAATGCTTTCTTGGGACTACGGCGATTTGCAAACTCTGATCATCTCCGGTGAAGGCCTACATCGATGGGCGGACCGAGAACACTGCGTTGACCTCGTCTTCAGAGTCACTGCCAAAGATCA
This sequence comes from Agapanthus africanus, assembly GCA_030015575.1. Lineage (NCBI taxonomy): Eukaryota > Viridiplantae > Streptophyta > Magnoliopsida > Asparagales > Amaryllidaceae > Agapanthus > Agapanthus africanus. The sequence goes on from JASDDO010000029.1 coordinate 298,014,930, forward strand.
GAATAGGGGTAGACGGTCCCGGCTTGTTGCATTGGGGCGGCCCCGAATAGACTATCTCTTCTTCCTCCTCGGTATCGCTCTCGAAGACCGGAATAGTGGTGATAGCTTTTTGCTTATTCCCCAGTTTATGGCATCTTTCCGTGTCTTCAAATTCTGGAAGAAAGTACTTGGCGTCTTCATATTTTTGGACTTCGTTCACAGAGAATGGGTTTAGCTCTCCCGTAATGGTGTACTCGAGGCTGTCTTTGAAATACTTCATACACTGGTGTTGTGTAGAAGGGATAATGTTGTATTCGTGTAACCTAGGCCTGCCGAGCAAAGCGTTGTAGCAAGTCTTGGCGTCAATGACATGAAATTTGATGTCAGTGACGAGCAGCCCAAAGCCTAATGTCAGTTTCACAGACCCGAGCGTCCATGATGACTGAGAGTCGAACCCGGAGATAGTGATTTTATCCCGAGCGAGGTGTTGAACACTCATGCAGATTTCTTTTAGCACTCTCACGTTGAGAAGGTTGACAGAGGACCCGTAATCAACTAAGATCTTCCTTATCTTGATGTCATGGCAGTATCCGGTGACATACAAGGGACGGTTGTGCTCGCATGTTCCGAGGAGGAGATCATCATCGCCGAAAGTGATATCAGCCGTGTGCACTTCTTCCAGCTCGTCCTTCATCTTTTCTTCGGCAAGGATAGCTTGGAACTGCTCGGGCTCTAGTAGTGCCTTGATCAAAGAATCTCTTTCCTTATTAGATAGCAGAAGGGCATCGAGAATGCTTACCTGCGAGGGTATCTTCTTCAGGTGTGTCAGAACGTTGTAATCCACCTTGTTTTTCTTTGGCGGGTCCTTGGTTGCCAACTCCTCAATGAATCGATCATCGAGGGTGATATCCTCAGGGACTTTTTCCTTCCCCTTATCTTTTTTGTTCGCTCCCTTATTTGGGTCCGAGATTCTTTTCAGGTAGCGTACGATTGCGCAGCTGAATATTCTCGCAGGTTTTCGTCTCTTCTGCTTCGGAGGTAGTTCTTTAAAGAGAGGGCCGAAGGCTATTTCCTCGTCAGAATCGCTTCCGAAGGTGAGAACTTGCGATATCCCAAAATCGACCATGTGACTCAGTTCTTTTATGCTCATCTGTCGCATTTTTTCGCTGTCGACGAGCTTCACGCTTCATCCTCTTGAAATGTTATCGGTGGGCGACATATCCCTGCTACCATTTTTTAACGGCGTTGCACTCTTCAGTAGGGTGCGCAATTCTCTGATGGTATAAGCAGTAATTTGGATGTATATCCTCTTCGTCAAGGTGTATCCTACTAGGAGTATTTCCTTCGGAGGGTGGCGGCTTCATTCCCATTGACATGGCTTTAGCGAACCATCTCCTCGTCTTAAGTTTGCTTTTGTTTACGGCGGATGTTCTTTGATCTGGTGGGAGTGTTTTAACCCTTTCGTCCAGCCACCGGCATTTGGCTTTTTCGAATATGGCCATTTTGTGCTCCCGATCGGCTTTGCTTTTCTGACGGGCTGCGTTCAACAGCAGATCGATCATCTCGTCAGACGGTTCCAAGGGTTTCGGTTTGGGATCTGCCCCCAATTTCTTTGCATCAGGAGCTTCTTCACCATCTATTGACGAGTGAGAGATCACGTGGCAGCTCGCCACATAATTCTCAGGTTCATCTGACGAGTCTTCTCCCTCATCTTTGTTGCTATCTCTGTTTTCAAGGATGTTGTTGAGAAACTCTTGGAGTGTGACCGGGGTTCGCGCCTTCTGGTTGTATTCCTCCAGCGTGTCAATGTGTTTTTGTAGGTCTATCGCTTGTCATCAGGCTTCACAGGCTTTTTGGTCTTCTTATTCTTCTTTGAAGATTTTGACGGCTGGGCATGGGCATTTTGACTATCACTACCAATTCTTGGCGTCGGGCGCGGCTTCAGCATTCCCTCAATGACTTTGGGCTCCAGCGGACTTTTCCACCTGATCGCCGGGCATGTTTGGAGATCCTTCAGCATTCTTTTTGTTTTGGCTGAAAGAGCGACCTCCCATGGAGCTTCTTCTATAAATGAGCATGATGCCCCCGGCGTATCTACCTTTTTAGGAGCGTGCGGCTGGGGCGGGCTTATTTCCAATTCTTGGACATTGCGAATTTGCCCTGTTGGTATTGGTCCTCAATCCAGCCTTTAAAAACGAAGCAATCTTCGATTGGATGGCCTAATGCTCGGTGGTAGGAGCAGTAATTAGGATTGTTGACGTCACCTAGCTGCAGTGGGCATCTCGGACCTAGTAGAGTGATAAGCCTGTTGCGCACAGCCAGTTCGAACAGTCTCCTTGTTTTATCCCGAGGGAATTGTTCCCCTCCGAAAGACGCGACAGAGACGCGGCGAACATCTTGCCTGAATTTCGGGGCAGATGCTAATTGGTGCTATCCGTCCACCTCTCCGAAGATACCAAGTTGATTTATGGAACCATGTATCGAAGGTTTAAACGGATGCGGCCGATGTAGCAGACTTCGTCAGATTCCCCCTTGTTTGAGGGGTTTTTGATTGTGGGGACGCTCTTCCCTGTAGGCATAAGCCCCTGCAGTTAATTATGCTATCGCATCGCGGTAACAACTTTCTCCTTCTCCAGATGGTCACTTCGCGTCGTGGGTGTTTGTTTTGTGTTTGGTTGCCCGTGGATTGTATACGGAGACTAAGTTATGTTGTCGCCCTAGGGCGTGGACTAGTCTAAATCCGTATCTTTCTTAGATTTGGGTCTGGGGGGTTTGGGTTTAAGGATACGTTAGCCTCATTTGAGACTAAGATCAACTTAAATGTTTGTTAAGGATACGTTAGTCTAATTTTAGACTAAGATCAACTTAACGGGACCGTTTAGATCCGACAAGAGAGCAATTGGGCTCTATTGTTTAGTTTAGTGACATTGCAGTCGATAATTAGTTTAGGGACATTAGAGTCCAATGTTAGTTTAAAGACATCGCGGTCGAGGTTAAGGACACCATAGTCCGTGGGTTTAAGGACTCCACAGTCCATTGTTAGTTTTAAGACATCACGGTCGAGGTTAAGGACGTCATAGTCCGTGAGTTTAAGGACTCCACAGTCCGTGAGTTTAAGGACTCCACAGTCCGTTGTTAGTTTTAAGACATCACGGTCGAGATTAAGGACATCATAGTTCGTGAGTTTAAGGACCTCACAGTCCATCGTTAGTTTAAAGACATCACGGTCGAGGTTAAGGACATCATAGTCCATGAGTTTAAGGACCCTACAGTCCGTGAAATGTATGGTTGTCGGGACCCGTCACCTCTTTGAAGACGTTGAGGAATTACAACGACAAATATCAAAGGAGTGAAGAGATGTACCCTTGAACCAAGGTAGATTAAATGATCTGTAGCCCAGTTTGGAACTAGGACCAATTAATTATATTATGAGCACATTGGCTCAGTTAAGTCTGAATTGAGGACTTATGGCCTACGTGGGCTAAGTCCAATTAAGTTTGAAGTGTTGGTCCATTGAACATTTGTCTGGGTTCAAGCCCATATTATTCAGCAATGCTAAACATTTTCATCTTTGATTTCCTCAATTTTGAGATTCATTTGGAGGAGGGAATTTTGCCTCTGGAAAATTAGCCAATTTGGCTAAAAGTAGTGTTAAACACTAAAGAACAACAATATTAAACACTGGAGACAGAACTCTCAAATTAGTGTTAAACACTAAAAGATCATCAGTGTTAAACACTGGAAATATAGAATCCCAAATTAGTGTTAAACACTAGAAAATAACATTGTTAAACACTGGAAATAAGATTTTCAAATTATTGTTAAACACTAAAAGATAATCAGTGTTAAACACTGGGAATAAAGCTCTCGAATTAGTGTTAAACACTAAAGAAAAAGGGGTCACGTGTGGACACGTGAGGGCGCCCAAAGGTGGGACCAGATTCCTTTTCTTCGTTCTGCAATTAAGTGTTAAACACTTTTTATATTTTTATTTTAAGCATCACGTGTTGACACGTGATGGGGATTTATGCGCTGACTGTTAAAGCGTTTGCCAAGGGGTCACGTGGTAACACGTGAGAGCGCCCAAAGCCTTCATTTCCTTTGCTTTTTCTTTCTGCGTTTTGGAAGTCACGTGGGAGCACGTGAGGCATTGCCTCAAAGCTTCTTTTCTTCAGGGATCTTTTCAAGGGTCACGTAGGGACACGTGACCTTGTTTCTTTGCATGCATGGAGATCTTTTAAGTCTCTTTATTATTTTTTTTAAGAATTGAATTCTCTGTAGGGTTAAACCCTGATTATGACTTTGGAGGAATTAAATTCCCATTTTGAAAGAATTAAATTCTTATGTAGGGTTAAACCCTAGTTTCATTTTAGAGGAATTAAATTCCCATATACGTTAAAGAATTAAATTCTTGTATAGGGTGAAACCCTAGTTCTGTTTTGGAGGAATTAAATTCCTATAAATTTGGGAGAATTAAATTCTGAATTAGGGTTAAACCCTGGTTTTTGTCCATCTTGAAGGAATTAAATTCCTATAATTGTAGGAGAATTAAATTCTTATATAGGATTAAACCCTGATTTCATCTTGGAAGAATTAAATTCCTATAAATTTGGGAGAATTATGTTAGTGTATATGCCCTAAAGGCCATTACTGTATCATACTAGTTTGTATATTATTTAATGGAAGCTTTGGATATTCACCTTGTATAGACAATCTTGCTCAATATAGTAGTATGCTACTTGGTTTGTTTCTACTTTAATGTGTACATGTGTTTATTTTAGTATATCACCTATACACATTAGTGGAGCCCTTAGGATCTTTGCTTGATTACCAGCGTTGTGATGGCAATCACACTCGTGGGGGCTGGGTAATCTATAAGCACATCCTTATGCAGGTCCCTAGTCGCAGGACTATCGAGACAGGGCATCGATACTCCGGAGTAGACCAGCGTATGCGCTTCTCATCCCAGTATAGGAGACGGCCTGTCCCACAGCCGTCAGTACGTCGTACTTGCGGGTGCTCGTTAGGTTACGAGTACACTGGACAGGACTCGTCGGGAACTGTTGGTTGGTACTATACCTATCGTCAGTTATCAGTTCCCAGGTGACATGAGTACAGCTTAGTCCGCTGACTTGACACTGTCACTTCGCCTCGAGTGTGTTCCTACTGTACTTTGATTACTACCCTACCACGGCTCAAAGGAGTCGTGCAAACAGATAGTTTTTAGGTGCAGTCCCGAAGCACTTGGAGGCAGTGACGGTTAGAAAGGATTCGTCTCTCCTGGTATTGGGGGTTGACATCGCACTGTGTCTAGGAGAGCCATTACACGAGTAGTCCCTGGCCAGGGCAAGCGAGATATACTGGTAGGTTTCCAGTGCTATCTCAGGGTGTTCTGGGCTTCACTCTGACACGACTTGTACCGCTATTAGGGGACTGACGTTTACCGCCCCCTAGGCCCGCCATGCGATATATCAGACGAACAGACCGGACTGTACGGAGATTGTCACATTCAGACTCAGTAGGAGTTCAGATGGGTTTCACCTCGTCAGTCTTCTTGTCGGCATCTACCTGGGGACCGTTACGCACAGCTAGTGCCGCTTGCGGTCTGTGGTTAAACCCACTGCCAGCGTAGTGTCGAGTCTTTAGAGTCCCACACAGAAATCTATTCGCCTTTAGGCAAAAGAGTAGAGGTCGCATGGTTTTGCGACAGGTCGCATGGTTTTGCGACAGGGTTCGGTCGCATCCGTGCACTTGTGCACGTTTGGTGTCCGGACAGTTAACACTAGCGGGATTTGGTTTAAGCCAGATCGTAGTGTACATTTTTGGATTGGTTTTATCTCGTTTGTATTCGTGTTCCTCGGAATGCGGATGCGGGTGTGTATGCACAGTTGACTGAGAGACAGAGGCAGAGGATTCTCATTGGGATTGTTGACTGTTGACTGTTGACTATTGACTTTTGGCTAAACCCTAATGAGAATAAGAAATATAATTAACAATAATATTAATTAAGTATTATGGTGACATGGTTGTTGATGGGTTGACTTTGTTGACTTGTTGACTTTGTTGACCGGTTGACTAGATTGGACTAGTTGACCATCATCATGACAATGGCTATCATTTCATGGCAAAGACTTTTGCTTGCTTGTTTGTTTTTGTAAAATGAGTGCATGAAATGATATAGCCATTTTGACTTGAACCATCACATAATACTTGATTACTATTTTTGTTATGATGGTTTTGTATTATGAGAGCTTGGATGGCAAAAGAGTTACTCATTCTCTCATTTCATTTCTCTCTCTTGCTTGAGCTTTCCCTCTTGCTCTTCCTCTTGCTCTCTCTCTAGCTCAAGGCAACACCCTCTCATGAGTTGAGAAACATTATCTTAGAGATAAAAGAAAACCCATATCACTTCTCTACTCATCCTAGTTCACAAGGTTTAGCAAACCAAGTGTTCTAGTTTCTTCAAGTTCGAAGAAGAAGCCAAAGGTAGAAGCTTTCAGGTGGATCCATCTTCGGCGCAAGGAGACGACGAGGTGAGGCCGATTCGTACACCGGAAAGAGTTGAAGACGAAGGGGTTCAAGAAAGGTATAACCCCCTAACCGAGTAGGTAAAACTCTTGTTAGGTTTGTTAGTTAGTTGTTTAACAAAGATCCGTATTTTGAGTCCATGTTACCACCTCTTGAAAATCGTTTTTCATCATTTCCGCAACCCCGTAAGTACCGGGAGAGGTAGCATGGACTTACAGTGGTATCAGAGCCAGGTTAAACACTATCTAACATGTTATCAAAGTAACTAGAAATTCGATCGGAGAAAAAGTCGTGAAAAATCCCCGAAATGCCTACTTTCTGCCGAATTTTTTTCTGTTCCAAAAAATGATAAATCTTATCTTAAAATTCGGCTCAGGGTTTTTGGAAGCAACTGTAGAAAAATGGTCCACTGAACTGATCAAAACACCGCGGAACCGCTGCGGGAGCAAGCTCCCGCCGCGGATCCGCGGCCGAGTTGACTCGGCCGTGGGCGATTTTTCTCACAGTTTGATCAGTGGGGTATTTTGGGATTTTTACAATATGATTTTTCTGCCTAGATTTTCCAGAAAGCAAAATTTGTTTTTGGGGCTTAAAAATCCGTATTTTGATCGAACTTCTAAAGACTTAAGCTGACGGGTATATATCTGTGATGTGATATATGTATTGAACGTTCGCTAATCGCTATACGTCGATTAGTGGGGGTTATACATATCTGTGATCTGTAATGTTGATGGTATGTGTATATGAATTCATTGGATTGTCGCGGATGAATAGCCGGGGGTTGTGAGATGAGAGTTTTCTTTTTTCTTTCAATTCATGTAATATGTAAATTGATGTAATATTATTTTTGGCCGCACAACCGGGTCGGGGTTGTAGCCGTCATTGTATAATTTCTTTTTACTGTTTTTGCTCCTAGGATAGACCCAAGGTGGGGTGCACAAACTACCGGGTATCTCGAAGTGCCGAGTGGCCTACTCACATCGTTGAGGGAGGTTGCTCCGCTTCGGATATTTGGCGGGTAGTTTGCCGCACCCGTAAGGGTCTAGGGTGGGGTATTGGCTATTCATCGCGACCATATAATCCGCTTTTCGTTACAGGCTCGTACGAATTGCGGATTCCTAGTATATCCAATGTGTTCATCTGTGATCTGAAATGGCTATCATTGCAATATATCTATATATGATATTATTTAGGCGTTGCTTATGTTTTGCATCCGCGCTAGTCCAGCCCCCGCTCTGTCGTTAGTTAAGTAACCTAACGGGTAATGACGGGGCCCCGTGGTGAATGCGGATGGCATAAGCGTACGTCATATTTTGGTTGTTTTCTGCAATGGTAGGATTAAATGATGGGACGCATTGGAATTAATGCAAGAAAAATAAACCAAGTAAAATTCGTTGGAACACTTTCAAAACCACTCGGTTTCTTTTCAAAAATAACTTTTAAACGCGGAGCTTAAGCCACTCCTTTTAAAAGCTATCTCGTTCCATCGATTATATCAAGTTTACTACGTTCACGGTTTTGCCAAAACCATCCGTAGCCCTCCATCATTTCAGTTAAATATTCGGTAGTATTCAAGCTATGTATTTTGACCTCACGCCAAGGCATAGTGATTGGTAGCTGTCGGATATTTATCTGTTGCATAGATAGAATGCGTTGGTTTGAGACAGTCGTACTGCCATTTTGGCCTACGTCAAGGGTAGGTACGGGTGGGTTCAAATTAACCTGGATAATGATGGGAAGAACTTGACATGTGACTTATGACATTTTGACCTCACGCCAAGGTCATAAGAGCATGGGGCAAAAATCCACATCGGGAGTTTCAAAAGAACTGAAACTTGCTAGCGATGCATACCATTTGGAGTGTGATGATTCTGGTAGGATTCCTTCAGTTTTGTCACGCGATGATATTTGGATCCCGATCCTACTGTGAGTATATGCTACTCATCGGGAAATTTCTCACTTAACGATCAATGCTATAAACCAAGTAGGTGTCTAGAAAGGTGTTAGCGGGGCTACGCCCACAGAGAAAAGAGGTTATTTAATTAAGGAACTTCGCGAAAGCGTTGGAAAACCTCCCTCGAAGTACCGACACCAGCCTGGCCGAACGGTTAAGCAAGTATTGTACGGTGAGATTGATCCTGACTAATTCTTCCTTTTTGGTTTGAGGAGGGATTCGAGAGACAGTGGGAGCCATCCTGTTTAGACAAATTAAAAACCACTCTAAACTTGCAAGAGCATCATGCTAAAGTGTTTCTTCTCTCTCTCCTAATTGCAGCGACCAAACATCATGACCGGACTTAAGTTACTACTAGATAAAAATATACTGACAGGGCCAAACTACAAAGATTGGCTCAGGAATGTCAAAATGGCAATCACTTATGACAAGTTGGGGTATCTCCTTACCACCAAAGCTCCCCCTGTCCCAGGTCCCAAAACCAGCGTCGCGGATAGGGAAATCCGTAAGACCTGGGAAATCGATTGCGCGAAGGCCAAGTGCCTCGTGCTTGCCTCTATGGACAACGAACATCAGAGGAGGCACGAGAATATGGACCTCGAATCCATATTTCTCCATACAAAAGAACTGTATGGAGAGCAATCTCGTATCGCAAGATACGAAGTGTCGAAGAAGTTATTTTCGGCAAGGTTGGCCGTCGGATCATCGGTAGCGGAACACGTGCTTAAGATGATTGGCTTCATAGAGGAGCTCGCGGACCTTGGGACCACGTTGGAGAATGAGCTCTATACAGACTTGATTCTTCAGTCCCTTCCTTCCACTTACGCCTAGTTCATCCTGAATTTCAACTTGCAAGAAAAGGAAGTTGAACTTTCAGAGCTCCTCAACATGCTGAGGAGTGCAGAGGGCACCCTACAGAAAGGTAGGGAAACATCCACTTTGTTTGTAGGAGGATCTTCTTCTTCTAGGTCCAAGGCGAAAGCCAAGGGAAAGAAGAAGAAAACCCCCTCCAAACCAAGGGGCGGTGTTAGTAAAGTGGATACGAAGGGAAAGGAAAAAGCAACAAAGATAGCGGGGAAACTTGTGGGGAAGGAAGAGTGCTTTTACTGTCATAAGAGTGGGCACTGGAAGAAAGATTGCAGGGCTTGGAAAGCCAGAACACAGGATCTGAAGCAAGTTGCGGCTTCAGCTTCAGGTGTGTATGTTATTGAAAACTGTCTATCAATAAACTCTACTTCCTGGGTATTGGATACCGGATCAGAATCTCATATCTTTAATTCTTTGCAGGCGTTGAGAAACCGTAGGTTTTTGAAGGCAGGTGACATGACCCTCAAAGTTGCAAACGGAGCTAGCATGGATGCTAAGGCCGTGGGGGACTATCACCTGGGAATGTCAGATGGACATGTTTTGGTTTTACGTAATTGCTTTTTTGTACCCAACGCAACTTGTAATATCATTTCTGTATCTTTGATTTCTAAAGAAGGTTATGAATTTGCGTTTGTAAGTAATGTTGTAAATATTCACCTTAATCAAGTTCTGATTGGGTCAGGTACATTAAGTAATGGTATATACGTACTAAACCAACCACAGATTTTCAATGTCCAAAATACACACAAAAGAAAGTCTCCGGAAATAAATCAGACTTTCTTATGGCATTGTAGACTGGGTCACATTAATGAGAGAAGGTTGACGAAGTTACATACAGAAGGATATTTGGATCTGTTCGAATATCAATCGTATGCCACTTGTCAATCCTGTCTCAAAGGAAAGATGACAAAGACTCCGTTCACTGGACACGGAGTAAGAGCGAGGGAGCTCTTGGGACTCGTACACAGCGACGTGTGCGGTCCAAAGTCTACACATGCGCGAAGCGGTTATTCTTACTACATTACTTTTACGGATGACTTTTCAAGGTACGGTTATGTCTTCTTAATGAAACATAAATCCGAAGCCTTTGGAAAATTCCAGGAATATAAGAATGAAGTAGAAAAACAAACCGGCAAAAGTATCAAGACACTGAGATCGGATCGAGGTGGTGAATACTTAAGTGCCGAGTTCCTGGATTACTTAAAAGAGAATGGAATTCTCTCTCAGCTTACTCCTCCATACACCCCGCAACATAACGGTGTATCGGAGAGACGGAACCGGACCCTATTGGATATGGTACGTTCCATGATCAGTAACACTGAGTTACCGCGATCATTCTGGGGATATGCACTAGAATCAGCTGCATACCTTTTGAACCGAGTTCCAACTAAGACTGTGCCTACCACACCATATGAGATATGGAGTGGGAAGAAACCCTATCTTCAATATCTGAAGATCTGGAGATGTCCGGCTTTTGTCAAAAAGCAGCATGCGGACAAACTCTAGGCACGCTCAGTACTGTGCAAGTTTGTGGGATACCCAAAGAACTCCAGGGGGTATCTCTTCTATTACGCAGAGGAACAAAAGATCATTGTTTCTCGTAATGCCCATTTTCTGGAACACCAGTTATTAGAAAAGGAAACAAGTGGGAGCGAAATAGAACTGGAAGAAATTCCAGAACCACAGACTATTACTGAAAGCTTAGTAGAACCAGAGGGTTCAAAAGAACATGACATTCCTACGCCACTCCGCAGGAGTAGTAGGCAGTCTCATCCGCCTGAGAGATACTGCGGTTTTCTCATAGACGGGGATAAAGAGGATTGCATCATTGATTATGATGAGCCGACTAGCTTCCAGCAGGCCATTCAGAGCGTTGACTCGGTAAAATGGCTGGATGCAATGTGGACCGAAATGGAGTCCATGTACACCAACAAAGTATGGACGTTGGACGTTACTCCAGATGGGGTAAAACCCGTAGGATGCAAGTGAATCTTCAAAAGGAAGATTGGTGTAGATGGGCAGGTTGAGACCTATAAAGCTAGACTGGTTGCAAAGGGTTTTCGTCAAAGACCTGGTTTGGACTATGACGAGACCTTTTCTCCAGTAGCTATGCTGAAATCCATTCGGATCCTTCTTGCCATTGCTGCCTTCCACGATTATGAGATCTGGTAAATGGACGTAAAGACCGCTTTTCTAAATGGAAATTTAGAGGAGTGCGTCTATATGGACCAGCCAGAGGGTTTCATTCAGAGTGGGAGCAGCGGAAAGGTGTGCAAGTTGCTTAAGTCCATATATGGACTAAAGCAGGCATCGCGGAGTTGGAACATCTGTTTTGATGAGACGGTCAAGGAATTTGGCTTTATCAAAAATCCAGATGAACCATGCATCTATAGTAGATTTGTAGCGAGAACTGTAGTATTCCTCGTTTTATACGTGGATGACATTCTCTTAATAGGAAATGACATTCCTATGCTACAATCTGTCAAGGGGTTCTTGTCACACAGGTTCTCCATGAAGGACCTGGGCGATGCCAACTACATTTTGGGGATCCAGATCTATCGTGATAGATCTAAAAGGATGTTGGGACTTTCACAGTCAAGGTACATCGACACCATACTGAAACGATTCAGTATGGAAGATTCCAAGCGCGGTAATCTGCCGGCTTGTCACGGAATCACCCTCTCCAAAGAGATGTCTCCCAAGACAGATTTGGAAAGGGCTCGCATGTCATCAATACCCTACGCATCTGCGGTAGGCTCTATTATGTACCAGACCAGATGTAGCATACGCATTGAGCGTTGTAAGCCGGTATCAGTCGGACCCAGGGGAGAAGCACTGGATAGCGGTAAAGAACATTCTTAAGTATCTGAGAAGGACTAAGGAGATGTTCTTGGTGTATGGCGGAAAAGACCTCCAGATCGAGGCCTTTGCTGACTCCAGCTTCCAGAGTGACAAGGATGATTCCAAGTCCATGTCGGGTTATGTCTTTACCCTCAATGGAGGGGCGGTGTGTTGGAAGAGTTCCAAACAGGAAACCGTTGCTGACTCAACAATGGAAGCGGAATATATCGCTGATGCAGATGCCGCAAAAGAAGCCGTCTGGATAAGGAAGTTCTAAACAGAACTTCAGGTGGTTCTGTCCATTGTTGATCAAATACCGCTGTATTGCGACAACAACGGGGCTATAGCTTTAGCGAAGGAACCCAGGTCCCATCAGAAGTCCAGACACATCTTGAGGCGGTATCACCTGATCAGGGAGATCGTGGGTCGCCAGGAGATCGAGGTTCGGAGAGTTTCTACGGAAGATAACACTGCTGATCCACTCACAAAGGCCTTACCCCAGACTCAGTTCGAGCGGCTGATCGAGATGATAGGTCTTCGATACGCCAGTACATGGCCTTAGTGCAAGTGGGAGATTGTTAGTGTATATGCCCTAGAGGCCATTACTGTATCATACTAGTTTGTATATTACTTAATGGAAGCTTGGGATATTCACCTTGTATAGACAATCTTGCTCAATATAATAGTATGCTACTTGGTTTGTTTCTACTTTAATGTGTACATGAGTTTATTTTAGTATATCACCTATACACATTAGTGGAGCGCTTAGGATCTTTTCTTGATTACCAGCGTTGTGATGGCAGTCACACTCGTGGGGGCTGGATAATCTATAAGCACATCTTTATGCAGGTCCCTAGTCGCAGGACTATCGAGACAGGGTATCGATACTCCGGAGTAGACTAGCGTATGCGCTTCTCATCCCAGTGTGGGAGATGGCCTGTCCCACAGCCGTCAGTACGTTGTACTTGAGATAGTATGCGGGTGCTTGTTAGGTTACGAGTACACTGGACAGGACTCGTCGGGAACTGTTGGTTGGTACTATACCTATCGTCAGTTATCAGTTCCCAGGTGACATGAGTACAGCTTAGTCCGCTGACTTGACACTGTCACTTCGCCTCGAGTGTGTTCCCACTGTACTTTGATTACTACCCTACCACGGCTCAAAGGAGTCGTGCAAACAGGTAGTTTTTGGGTGCAGTCCCGAAGCACTTGGAGGCAGTGACGGTTAGAAAGGATTCTTCTCTCCCAGTATTGGGGGTTGACATCGCGCTGTGTCTAGGAAAGCCATTACACGAGTAGTCCCTGACCAGGGCAAGCGAGATATACTGCTAGGTTTCCAGTGCTATCTCAGGGTGTTCTGGGATTCACTCCGACACGACTTGTACTGCTATTAGGGGACTGACGTTTACCGCCCCCTAGGCCCGCCATGCGATGTATCAGACGAACAGACCGGACTGTACGGAGATTGTCACATTCAGGCTTAGTAGGAGTTCAGATGGGTTTCACCTCGTCATTCTTCTTGTCGGCATCTACCTGGGGACCGTTACGCACAGCTAGTGCCGCTTGCGGTCTGTGGTTAAACCCACTGCCAGCGTAGTGTCGAGTCTTTAGAGTCCCACACAGAAATCTATTCGCCTTTAGGCAAAAGAGTAAAGGTCGCATGGTTTTGCGACAGGGTTCGGTCACATCCGTGCACTTGTGCACATTTGGTGTCCGGACAGTTAACACTAGCGGGCTTTGGTTTAAGCCAGATCCTAGTGTACATTTTGGGATTGGTTTTATCTCATTTGTATTCGTGTTCCTCGGAACGCGGATGCGGGTGTGTATGCACAGTTGACGGAGAGACAGAGGCAGAGGATTCTCATTGGGATTGTTGACTGTTGACTGTTGACTTTTGGCTAAACCCTAATGAGAATAAGAAATATAATTAACAATAATATTAATTAAGTATTATGGTGACATGGTTGTTGAGGGGTTGACTTTGTTGACTTGTTGACTTTGTTGACCGGTTGACTAGGTTGGACTAGTTGACCATCATCATGACAATGGCTATCATTTCATGGTAAAGACTTTTGCTTGCTTGTTTGTTTTTGCAAAATGAGTGCATGAAATGATATAGCCATTTTGACTTGAACCATCACATAATACTTGATTACTATTTTTGTTATGATGGTTTTGTATTATGAGAGCTTGGATGGCAAAAAAGTTACTCATTCTCTCATTTCATTTCTCTCTCTTGCTTGAGCTCTCCCTCTTGCTCTCTCTCTAGCTCAAGGCAACACCCTCTCCTGAGTTGAGAAACATTGCCTTAGAGATAAAAGAAAACCCATATCACTTATCTACTCATCCTAGTTCACAAGATTTAGCAAACCAAGTGTTCTAGTTTCTTCAAGTTCGAAGAAGAAGCCAAAGGTAGAAGCTTTCAGGTGGATCCATCTTCGGCGCAAGGAGACGACGAGGTGAGGCCGATCCGTACACCGAAAAGAGTTGAAGACGAAAGGGTTCAAGAAAGGTATAACCCCCTAACCGAGTAGGTAAAACTCTTGTTAGGTTTGTTAGTTAGTTGTTTAACAAAGATCCGTATTTTGAGTCCATGTTACCACCTCTTGAAAATCGTTTTTCATCATTTCCGCAAGCCCGTAAGTACCGGGAGAGGAAGCATAGACTTACAAATTAAATTCTCTGAACTCAATCCTCCCTCTAAGTCTTGGATCTGCATGGTAAAATCTCAACCCAATGAGAATTAAATTCTCAACCTATGGGGAGATTTGCTTCTGCAGATCTTCAACCAAAGGAAGAACTAAGTTCTTTTTGCAGAAGAGTTAAACTATTAGATTTTGAGAATTAAATTCTCTTTTTGAAGTTTTGATCCCCTTTCTTTTCTCACCTAGGGTTTTCTTTGCTGAGAATTAAATTCTCCTTTCTTTTCTCTCTGAATTTTCAAGATATCAAAATTCTATATCTCCCAAAAAAATCATCTCTTTTCCTCCTCTTGGCTCCTATTTATAGGAGAAGGAAAAGAATCAATTTGTTTAGTAAATCTTTCATTGAAAGATTTTATTTGTTTTCATAAATAATATGATCCTTTAGATCATTCAGTGAATTTTATTCACCGTTGGATTTTCAATCCAAAGATATTCTGTTTGTTATTTTCGGTGAGATTTAGGGAAATCTTTCCTTGTCTAAGATTTTTCCATCAATTGGTGATATTTAATCACCCCTGGATTTTTAATCCAACGGTTCCCCATAATCCTTTTCCATTTGGAAAGATTTTAGAGAAATTTAGAATTTTAATTCTATTAAACTGTAAGGCTTTCAAGGCCTGTCACGTGCTGGCACGTGACCCTTGGTCACGTGTGAACATGTGATCCCCTAATTAGAGTCTTTTCTCAGCCGCTTATTTGTGCTTTTGCTTGACAGAATTTAATTCTGTAAAGACATCACGTGTCACCACGTGACCTTTGGTCACGTGTGAACACGTGATACCTCATTGAGGTAACTCCTGATTTTTAATCAGGAAGCAAATGCCCCCACAGCATTGCTCTCACGTGTCTGCATGTGAGTGCAACGCTGTCACTTTTGTGACCGTTGGATCCATCTAGGGAATCGGGGAGATGAAGTGTTTCCATCACATCCTATAAGTGCAGGGATCTCTTCAGAAGCGTCTCCACTCTTTCATCTTCTTCCTTGCGAACTTTTTCTTTTGAGAATTTAATTCTCCTTTCCAGAGCTTAGTTCTCTGTTCCAAAATCTTCAGAGTTTAACTCTATTTAAGAAAGACCCATTCTTCAGGTAATAACTTTGGATGATCGAAGAACTTTCATACATACAAAACTCTTTGGATTTTAAATCCACACCAAGGGTTTTCCCCTTTAAACAAGAACCCATTTTTAAGTTCTTTAAAACAAAAAACCATTCAATCTTTAATCAACAGACCCTTTAGGGTTTCTCTGATCTTCAGGGGGCTAATGGTGGTGGTTGTCTTTTCCATGGAATTTAATTCCATCTCAAAAGCTTTGGCTCTGAAAAATGTCTCTCGGAATTTAATTCCCCCTTTTTTCAGCAAGGAATTTAATTCCTATGAAGAACTCAGTTCTTCCCATAGAACTCCTTGGGTTTTCTTGCCCTGAGTTGTCTTCTTCATAACCAAGAAGAAGAAGTTTGCAATGTTGCTTTCTAGGAATTTATTTCCCTTGATTCTGTTTGATTTGTCACAGAGTCCAAGATGGATTTCTTTTAGGGGAATGTGTATGGTCATTTGAAATCCACTGTTTATTTAATGAGAATCTTCCTTTTATCTCATTATAATTGCTTTACCTCATCATTAGCCAGCCGCTATCTAGATTTTCTGGGACCCATATGTTTTGTAACCAATGGTCCCATAAAATGAGTCCGCTGTCGTTTTCTTCCATGGTCTTTACATATATTTGTAATCATATATATATATGCACTGTTGGCTTTGCTTTAACAGTTTCCCCTCATTTCATTTTAGGTACAATGACGTCTGTTCCGTATTTCCCCTTTACTCATTCGGAAGCCGCTTTTCCCTAGTCGCCATCTGATGAGGAAGTGATGGCGATGATCAGGGCTCACGACCCGAATCGCACCAACTTACTGTTGTAGGGGACCTGGTACAGTCACATCATCCGGGGTCACCGGAGTTTCCTTTGCGAAGTGCCGACGGAGCCTACCTTTCCGTTCTTGCCGATGGATCCTCCAAGGACAGTCTTTGCCATGGAGATGCCGAATTGGACCCCGATGGGACGGTTTTAGCCTTCGACGACCGGCATCCCGAATCATCCTATCCCGGCCATAGATATTTTAGGACGCCGCATTTGCCAGGGCGAGGCCCAACCGTGGGGGCAGATTTAAAAAATAGGGCTTACCCTTCGACACCCTATGAGCTATCTTCTTTGAACTCGCTACATCCTATCCGCCCATCGTGCGCGACTACAGAGGGTGGGACTTTATCAGAAAATATATGCCTCACTCTTCCACTACCAATCCCCTCACGTCTGGCGGGTTAAGGCGTTCTTGAACCAGTGAAATCTCCCCACCAACACTTTTCTCCTAGGTGACCGCGAAATTTCGATTTCTTTGGAAGAATTTCGCGAGATCTTGGGGCTGCCAATCAGGGGGACACTTTATGAGGAATTGCTGCCTTCCGACGAGTACGTCTTTGAGACTGAGCCCGCAATGCTCGACGGCTTGTCTACCGAGAACGCCGTCCGCCACAAGCGCCCGAGTTTGATCAAGGCCCTGGGTATCTTTGACAAACTGTTCATAGAGTCGGAGGAGCAGGGCGTCACCTTTAGGAGCTTCATCACTTGCTTCCTTTGCGAGGGTGTCTTATTAAAGACGACTTCGAAGTTTGCGAACATTAATGACCCCTTTGGGTTTGGTCTGGACAGACGGCCGACTAAGGAAGAGGATTTACCGCAATATTACATTCCTATTATGTCGCCGGTATCTTTCGAATCGATTGCAGCTCCTGGCATGGATGAGGAGACATTCTTTGTGGGTTTCATTAGCGTCTGGCTCAGCTGGTTCTTCATCTCCATGCATCGCCGCTTTATGAGAGTCTCGGTTATCTACCCGGCTCATCGCATTGCTGAGGGAACACGGTTGGCCGTATGCATCCCAGCGCTGTCGCATCTTTATCACGGGTTAGGCGCCGCGGCTAATACCTTAACTCCAGGTGTGGATGTGGTAAACTTTTCTCTTCATTATTTCACATCTTGGATTGAGATGCACGTGTTGGGGGCCTTTGCTACACACCAAAGACCTAAATTTTACGACGCTTACACTTTTCCGCGATTGATGCGGCTGGTGGGTGCTTCTGCTCCTGACCCAACTTAGTTTGGGGCCATTCGTGTATTGATCGCTCCTTACGCTAGCTCAGGAGGACTGGTGTTCATTGACCAGGCCCTATCTTCTCCTTCAGGTCCAATTCAACAACTCTGTGACCAGTCGAAAGATGAGGTGCCTTCTCTGAAGCCCCAGGAGGCTACACACTTGTACACGATCAGACCAGGTTATCTGGTATTCCGTCAGAACAGTGCGGCCCTCTTTTTGCGTTACAATCCACATCGCTTCGCCCGGCATCTTGGATATGATCAGAGCGTCCCGTTCGAGGCTTTTATAGTCGCGCCCGTCCCTTCACTCAAAGCCGTTCGTGATGCTGCTCATCACTTCGTGAGGCTAAATACTGGTTCCCGCTTCATGATTCCTGAAGCCGACCACATTCCTCGATGTGTGGGGTCTTTCACGGGCTGGTACCTTCATTGGGTTAGCTCGATAATTGCTGAGGAGAAGAGGGTGCTTCTTGGATATGGCGCTCCTGCTCCGGCTCAGGCCACGGGAGTTCTGTTGCGACCGTGCGCACCGGTCCGCTTTCCCCTGAGGGACACCAGTGTTGCGCTCATTCCGGGGGAGTCGGAGGTGGACCTCACTCCCACAATTGGTATGCTATTGGATACCCGAGCTCAGTCGAGGGGTAAAAGGGCGCCAGTAGCAGTACCACCGCCCGTGGCATCGACAATGGCCGTGTCGTCCTCAGTCGCAGCGCCAAGCGAGGGCGTTGGGAGTGAGGGCATTGAAGGCGAAGTGGGTCAGCGTCGTGCCAAGGCTCCACAGGGGAGGAAACGGTCGTCCTCGGCGGTCGGCTCTGGATCTAAGCGGCGGAGGAAAGTGGCTACCAACTTGCTCGATTCTTTGGTAGAGTCTGAGCCCATTCTTCAGGACAAACCATTGGCCCTGCAAGAGTCGGATGCTGGCCCGCTTTTTCCAAATTCAACTGCCGAGGAAGCCGCACAATTAGCTGAGGCTATAAGACGTTCTCAAGACGAGTCGGAGAACGTAAGGATTCCGAAGAAGCCTTATCCCGCCGTCATCTTTTATGAAGACCCTCCGTGGATCCGGCGACGATTCATCGGCCCTTTGGAGGAATGGGGCAAAAGGGCCCTTAAACAGGCTGCTTCGGAGGATGCCACGGACGCGCTTTCGCTGTGGACCGGCGGCCACGAGTCCACCCTCGGACCTCGGTGAGCACATGTCCTTGAGAAGGAGCGTCGGCTTGAGCAAGCTATACTGCAAGCTTCCTTGCGCATTGGTATGTTCCTGTATCTCTTTGTGATACTTCATATTGTCTGCACGCATATATATATATTCTTATCCTTGCATGAACTGTGCAGAGACTTCGGCAATGGCGAAGATTCCCATGGGTCTACTGACCGTAGAGCCTGTTGATACCCCCAGTGAAACACTGCTCGGTGTGGAAGGGGTTGATGAAACTGTCCCTCTCGCGATAGAGCCTCCTGTGGTGGCTCCTGCTCCCGAAGCACTTGCTCCCTTGGGGGAGGCACCTTTGGTGATCGCTGTCCCAATGGCTCTCCCTGAGGGCGGGTCAGAGGTTGCAGCGGAGGCCGTTGAAGCTGCTATCCCTCCAGCTCAGAATGGGAGGAGCGTCGAAGGTAACCATATACATTTTAAATTAATAATCTTTCCGTTATCTAAACTCTTTTGTCTTTTCAGAATTGCGCGGGTTGGCGGCTTCGATTGCCGAATTGTCTCACAGGCGGTCTTTTTAGCGCCTGTTGGAGATGGCTGCTCCACAAGCAATATCTCCTCAGCACATCGTCCTTTCTTCTGGGCAAGGTTAGTGTTGTCTACCTTCTTTTCACTGCATTGTTATTATTTCGCAAAATGACATTGATGTCCTTTACAGTCATGGAGGCCGATGATGAGGTTGAGGTTCTTGAAGGGCCAGGGGAGTCTTCAGCTCCTTCTTGCATGACCGTGGGTAAGTAAAGTCCCAACATTGTTCCATTTGTTCTTTTGCTTACACATTCAGCTGACTGTTTATAAATCTAAACAGCTCTGCCAGTTCTTATTGCGTTGGGGTCGCGCATCACTATGCCACCCGGCCCCTACGCTCTGAGAGCCTCGGAATGGATGGCCAAGCTAAGCCTCGCCTCTCTGTCATCTTTGATCGAGGAGCTTCGTGCTGGCAACGTAATTACGGCTGAAGCATTTGCTGCTGAAGCTAACGGCTCTCTCCCCTTTCTTGCCACCTATCATAGCGAAGCAGTGGTGCAAGTCTGGGTTGAGTTTTGCCGGCAGGTGGAGGCTTGCTTGCACGTGCTCGAGTGTACCCGCCTTTCTTCGGAGGCTGTGGCTGCGAAGGCGGGCTTGTGGGGTTTGATTGAGCGGTGCGCAGCGAACATGGTGTCGTGCGAGAAGAGGCTTGGCCGCAAATTTTCAGAGAGGGAGCTGGCTTCTAAGGCGCTGAACGAGCTCCAAGCCAACCTTGTGGCCAAAGCCAACAAAGCGTATGAACTCTGGCGAGTGCTTCAAGAGGCCATCAAGGAGGTGGTGTCCATTGACAAAGCTACCGTGTTCACTCGTGAAAGGGTTGAGGCTCACAAAGCTACCGAGAAAGAGCTCGAAGGCCGGCTTGCCTCATATCAGGCCAGCAATCTCAGACGGAGGCCCGTCTTTTGGCGATATTGAATCACGAAGGCGAGACCCAGCGAAAGTGGGATGAGCTGACCAATCTGCTAAATCGTCCGCCGACTTGAAGACTTATAGATATATATTTTTTTCTTTGTACATACTCCTAAATAAGAGTATTTTTTTTTCTTCCACGAATTGTACTTTGTATTCATTTTGGGTTCATGAATAAAAGACATATTTCTTCTTCACGATGGTGTATCTCTTTGACTGAATGTTTTCTGTGGATAGTCTATCTCAATTTCTCTGCAGGACAACGATGGCTTAGGATTCAGGGTTATGGTCTGCCTCCTAAGACTTTTCAACTTTATGAGCCGTGAGGGTCTCATAAAGAATTTTCTCCCTACCAGTCGAGAGGATCCCGTAGGTGTGGTTTCTCCTTAAGAATCGTGAGGATTCCTAAGTGTGTTTTCTCTTGAAAGTCGTAAGGATATCACAAGAAAATTTGCTCCCTTACGAGTCGTGAGGACCCGCAAGTGATGGGTGAGGTTGCCCTTATCCGCATTTCACGGAGTCAGGGGTTGCTCTGGATGCTTCCCACGGGTTCACTGCCGTGTTCTGCGAGGACCAGGCTCCACTCTGGACATTTCCCACGGGGTCAGAGTTGACATTATCCGCGTTCCACATGACCAGGAATTTTGCTCTAGATGCTTCCTACGGGTTCACTGCCGTGTTCGGCGAGGACTAGGCTCCGCTCTGGATGCTTCACACGGGTTCACTGCCGTGCTCTGTGAGAACCAGGATCCGCTCTAGACGTTTCCCACGGGGTCAGGATTAACATAATCCGCGTTCCACGTGACCAGGAATTTTTCTCTAGATGCTTCCTGCGGGTTCACTGCCGTGTTCGGCGAGGACTAGGCTCCGCTCTGGATGCTTCACACTGGTTCACTACCATGCTCTGCGAGGACCAGGATCTGCTCTGGACGTTTCCCACGGGGTCAGGATTGACATAAGCCACATTCCACGTAGCCAGGAATTTTGCTCTGGATGCTTCCCACGGGTTCACTGCCGTGTTCGGCGAGGACCAGGCTCCGCTCTGGATGCTTCACACGGGGTCATTGCCGTGCTCTGCGAGGACCAGGATCCGCTCTGGACGTTTTCTACGGGGTCAGAGTTGACATTATCCGCGTTCCACATGACCAGGAATTTTGCTCTTGATGCTTCCCATGGGTTCACTGCCGTGTTCGGCGAGAACTAGGCTCCGCTCTGGATGCTTCACACGGGGTCATTGCCGTGCTCTACGAGGACCAGGATCCGCTCTGGACGTTTCCCACGAGGTCAGGATTGACATAAGCCGCGTTCCACGTAGCCAGGAATTTTTTGATTATATCCACATTTCACGGAGTTGGGGTTTGACTTTCGGTCGTTTGTGCACTGCCGAGTCATGGAACTGGGAGTTGCCGCCGTTTCACTTTGCTTGATATTGTGTCCGTTGTAATAAGACGAATGTTGAGATGATCTCTAGGCTGTCTGTGAACCATTGAGATTTGGCTTCTCCTTCTAATGAACCTTGGGAAGGAAGGGTGTGATTCCTTCTTTGTTTGCGCCCCTGGATTATATACAGGGATTGACATGATATCACCTGTAGGGCATAAATTTCATTTCAATTTTTTTTATTTCTTTCCGCGATGCTCTTATCATTTCAGCTTTTATATCACGAAGGTTGCGATTGCCCCATCATTTCGACTATTTTTCGCGGTGCCCAATCAATTCGGCTATTTGTTTTATTTTTACTCGCTTCTTTTTATTGCGAGTTGCTCAATCATTTCGGCTATTTTGCATGCATACATTTTTACTTGCTGATTTTGTTTGCAAGTTGCCCCATCATTTCGGCTATTTCGTATGCATGTGTGGCTTGCTGGCTTTTCGCTGCAAGCTTGGGATTAGACACCGATTTCGGCATCAGCACCGCTACAACTGGGATATTGCCAGGAGCGAATCATCATTTGCCTTAGTCCATGTCGAACAAAGGTGGGCTTAGTAGACAGGGTTAGGATTCTGTCGACTAAGGCTTTTGACTTTATGTGCCGTAAGGGTCTCAAAAGGTATTTCTCCCTGCGAATCGTGGGGATCTCGTAGGTGCATTTTCTCCTTAAGAATCGTGAGGATCCCTAAGTGCATGTTCTCTTATAAGTCATAAGGATCTTATAAGAGGGTTTTCTCCTTATAAGTCGAGAGGACTTACAAGGGTTGTTCACCATGTAGACATATCCCTAGTCACGGATGGGACTTCGTTAGGGAAATGTTTATTCGCGCCCGTGGATTGTATACAAGGGTCAGTATTGAGCCGATTGTAGGGCAGTATTGGAGGTTGTGGGGGCTGCTTAAGAACAGCTTCAGATCTCTGTAGCTTAAGACTTTCAAATCTTATGAGCCGTGAGGGTCTCATAAGAGGATTCTCCTTACGAGTCATGAGGATCTCGCAAGTGCAATTTCTCCTTAGGAATCATGAGGATTCCTAAGTGTGTTGCTCCCTTGTGAGTCGTAAGGATCTAACGCAGGTGGTTTCTCCTTACAAATTCGAGAGGACCTTGCAAGTGTTTTTTAATGAGATTGCACCCTTTCGGGTTTTCACAAAACTCGCCGGTAGCCCTGCTGTTTTTACTCACGGAGCCCTTTTGGGTTTTCATCCGTGCCCCTTTTTCTTATGGACATACCGTTTTCTTTTTTTTTCTTTTTTATTCTAACGAGGTTGCGCCCTTTCGGGTTTTCACAAAACTCGCCGGTAGCCCTGCTGTTTTTACTCACAGAGCCCTTTCGGGTTTTCATCCGTGCCCATTTTACTTATGGACATACCGTTTTCTTTTTTCTTTCTTTTTTTATTCTCTTTTTTTGTATCAGCTTTGGGATGCTGCAATCCACCGTAGTTTATCGACATCTCGGTCAACGGCTAGTTTTAGGACATAGTGGTCCGTTGTTAGTTTAAGGACGTTTCGGTCCGTCGTTAGTTTAGGGACGTTTTAGTCCGTTGTTAATTTAAGGATATTTCGGTCCGTTGTTAAGGAAGCCGGTTACTACTTATAGAGTTTGGACTTAGGACGATAGCGAGCGGACATAGTCTTCGTCATCCGTCATTGACCTAGACCATGACTCGTCAAGCATAATATTTCTTCAGGAAGCGACTATTTATTGGCCTGAAGGGCCTTTCGCCATGCATGTCCATGAGTAGACAGGCTCCACCCTGGTAGACTTTGTCTATGATGTACGAGCCTTCATAGTTTGGCTCGAATTTCCCCCGTTTGGCGCGATTGGGGATCATAGGTCTTTTGACCACTAGCACGAGTTCGCCTTGGCGGAACGTTCTCGGCTTAATCAATCTCTCATATGAACGCGTCATCTTTGCTTTGTAAGCCTCCAGATTTTGTTGCGGTATGAGCCGAGTTTCATCAAGGGCATCGAGCTCCTCAAGCCGAAAGTGAGCATTCTCTTCGTCCGTTAGCTCTTAATGAACTGCCACTCGTAGTGAGGGTAACTCTATCTCGAGACGGAGTATCGCTTCTGTACCGAATACCAATGCGTATGGAGTTGTGTTCGTGGCCGTCTTGAACGTAGTTCGATACGCCCAAAGAGCTTCATGCAGTCTCTCGTGCCCGTCTTTCTTATTTCGTGACACCGTCTTTTTCACGATCTTTGTCAAGGTCTTGTTGAAAGACTCAGCTAGACCGTTAGCTCGGGGATTGTAGACTGATGAGTATCTCTAATCTATGTTGTGTTGTTGTGCGAAGCGACTGATTTTGTGGCTTCTGTAGGCTGGCCTGTTATTGAAGATAATCCGTCGTGGAATGCCGAATCGATAAATGACGTGCGTCTTGAAGAAATGGAGTATATTCTCCGTCTTCACTTCCCTCAGCGGTACTGCTTCTGCCCATTTGGAGAAGTAATCGGTTGTCGCTAAAATGAATCGATGTCCCCTGGACGATGCTGGCTCAATGGGGCCGATTATGTCAGTCCCCCACATTTCGAACGGCCAGCTAGCCACCGTTGGATGTAGCGGATTTGGATGTTGATGGATAAAATCCCCATGGATCTGGCACGAGTGGCATTGCTTCGCATACTCGAGGCAGTCCTGGATCATCATGGGCCAATAATAACCCATCCGTTTGATCTTCAGCTTCATCTTCGGCCCGGCTTGGTGAGAACCATAGAGTCCGTCATGAGTTTCTTGGACGACTCTTTTTGCTTCTTTAGGTCCCAAGCATCTTAGCCATAAAGAATTAAATGACCTCTTGTACATAGTATCGTTGACGAAGGCGAAAGACATGGCTCGCTTCATGAGCTGATGTTTTGAGGACGCATCTTCGGGCATTCGACGGGATTTGAAGTAGTCTATAAAGACTTCTCTCCAATCCTCAGCCTTTTCCTGATCTTTCACTTGTAGGGCCATTTGCTCGGTCGCTCCCTTTTCGTCAGACGACTCCGGAGATATTTCTTCCGGTGCGAGAACCCGACGGCTTTGTATCACGATTCTTACGTCATCGAGGTTTTCGTCAGCCAGTTCTTTAGCAAGCTTGGCTAATGCATATGCTTTGCTATTTTCCGCACGCGGTACACTTTCCAAGGTGTAGGAAGGTATTTGGATCAGCAGTTGCTGCACCCTCTCACCGTACCTTACCAACTCTGGCTTGCACGTTTGATAATCGCCGTTTACTTGACTAACGACCAATTGGGAGTCTCCGTATATGAGGAGGTTCTCAATCCCCATGTCGATGGCGATCTCGAGACCTGCTATCAAAGCTTCATACTCGGCTTCATTATTTGTCCTCGGCTCTGTTAAGGAGAAGGCAAAGCGTATTATCCCTCCTTGTGGGGTTACGAAAATGAGACGTGGCACTGATTTGATTATGGGGGTGTTTTGTTTGCGCTTCTTCATGGAGGATGCTTCATCGAAGTAAAGTTCCCACTGGGTATCATCCCCGCCGATTGTGTCAAATGCATGCTCGTCTGGCAGTTCGCAATTCAGAGGAGAATCGACAGGTATCGGATGCTCAGCGAGGAAGTCGGCGATGGCCTGGCCTTTCACTGCCTTAAGAGGCTGATAGGTTATTGAGAACTCCATCAAGAGCAAGGCCCATTTAGCGAGCCGCCCTGTCAATATGGCCTTTGATATCAAATACTTGAGAGGATCCACTTTCGATATGAGACGGACTTCATGCGCCAACGCATAGTGCCTGAACTTCGTTATCGCGAAGATCAATGCCAGGCAGTGTTTTTCAATGGGAGAATAATTGTTTTCTGCCCCCAGCAGAACTCGACTCAAATAGTAGAGGGCTCTCTCCTTCCCTTGGTCGTTCTCCTGTGTCCATAATGCGCCTAAAGAACCTTCAAGGACGGTTGTATACAGAATGAGAGGCTTTCCCTTGACCGGAGCAGCCAGCACTGGCGGATTTTGCAGGTATTGCTTGATTTCGTCTAGCGCACATTGGCATTTGTGATCCCAGACGAAAGGGGTTCCCTTTTTCATCAAGTGACTGTAAGGGCGGCACTTACCTGAGAGATTGGCTATAAATCGCTGAATATACGCGAGCTTTCCTTGGAGAGACCGCAATTGCTTGAGAGTCTTTGGCGGAGGCATTTCCACGCTTTGATCTTCAACGGATCTATTTCGATGCCTCGGTGTCGGATGATGAACCCCAGGAATTTTCCCGAGGAGACCCCGAGCGCGCATTTAAGAGGGTTCATCTTCAAGTTGTATTTACGAAGGCATTGAAATACGGTCTTCAGATGCTCTAAATGCTCATCGTATGATTTGCTCTTAACCACAAAGTCGTCGATATAACATTCGACGGCTTCATGTATGAGGTCATCAAAGATCTTCGTCATGGCCCTCTAATAGGTGGCACCAGCGTTCTTTAGACCGAAAAGCATCACCTTGTAGCAGAATATACCCAAAGGGGTCCGGAAAGCGGTATGCTTCTGGTCCTCGGGATGCATCTTTATCTGATTGTATCCTGATGATCCGTCTATGAAAGAGAAAACCTCGTGAGTGGACGTATTGTCTATCATCAGCTCAGTGACTGGTACTGGGAAGTCGTCTTTTGGGCAGGCTTTATTGAGATCCCGAAAATCCACACATATGCGTACTGTCCCATTTTTCTTCATTACTGGGACGATATTGGCGATCCAGTCGGGATACTGAACCTCTTGGATGAAGCCAGAGTCGATTAGCTTCTTGACCTTTGCGTTGATGCTCACCTCAAGCTCGAGCCGCATTCTTCTCGGCACTTGTTTGATTGACTTGGCATCCGGAGATATCGCCAATTTATGTACAGCTATTTCTGGATCTAGCCCCGGCATCTCAGAATAGTTCCATGCGAAGCAATCTTTATGCTGCATAAGCATGTCTTTTAGTGCAGCTACCCTTTCTTCAGATAGCAACTCACTGACAAATGTCGGCCGCGGATCACTCGTCGTCTCCAAATCAATTTTCTTGAGATCATCTGTAGTAATATGTATTCCATCTTCCAGCTCTTTCGGTGCCTGTGGAAATTCTGAGATCACCTCGTCATCATTGTTTTCGAAGCACCAGGGGAGGTCCTCCATATCCTCGGGCTCTTCTTCTGATAGCGTTATCATATGACAGGTACGAGCTCGCTTCCAAGACTGATATTGATCTGGCTCTACTCTTGCTATATGCGCGGCTTTTGTTTCGTGCTTCTGTGGCGGATTTACCCTCCAACTGCTGGATAGAGCGAACTTGCCGTGATGATATTGGTCTTCGACCCAATTCTTGAAGGCGAAGTAGTCTTCGAGCGGATGTCCTATCGCTCGGTGATAAGAGCAATAGTATGGGTGAGAGATCGCGTTGGTTTGCTCGGGGTATTTGGACTCCGGAAGCGTAATCATTTGATGTTTTATGGCAAGATCAAGTATCTTCTGTGTTTTGTTCTGAGGAAAAGAGTATGCTCGACTCATCTTTTTTATAAGAGACGAATCCGGATTGCTCGATTCCTGATCGCATGGCTTCTTGGTCCCGCTTTGGCGCTCTCGAACGCTTTTCCCGCTTTTTGACTTATTTTTGCCTCTGCGTCAGGCCTTTGTATGACGGGTTGATAAGGAAGAGCATTGCTGTTCTCCGTGGTTTGTTGGAGGAGGCGTTGTGTCCTGGCTTTTTCGTAAATGGCCATCTCGCGGTTATGGTTATCCCGGATCTTTTGACCCGCTTCCCTTACTAGCCTGTCCATTCGTTCTTCAAATGACGGACTCGACACTTTGATGACCGGATCTTGTTTTAGTTCAGGATCAGCGTCTTTTAACAGGGCGTCCTCTTCTTCATCGAAGTCATATATGACGTAGCTATCATGGGCTCATTCCCGTTTCTTGGATTGGACATATCCGAGCCCGACCGTTTCCATTCTCCCATTGGGCAGCTTTCGTTGAGTCCCGGGGGCGTCCCAAATACTGTTGTAGAATCGATAAATGACGGATGGGTTGGAGCCTGTCGAGCATAAAATCGGCGCCATGCCAAACATGTTTCTCCACTTTAGCTTCCCCGGATCGGTAGAATAGGATTTCTTGATCACCTTTTTGTCTGGGAGGACGTAAAACGTCTGCAGCTCTTGCACACTATAAGCTTCAAGTGCATCGAGATCTTTGTAGTGCTCTTGTGGAACCAAGGTAATTTGCAGATTCTGACTATCGCCGGTGAAGGCTTGTATTGATGGCCGAGCGGAAAATATAGCGTTAACCTCGTCTTCCGAGCCGCTGCCGAAGATCAACATGGGGGCGGACAGTCCCGGGTTGTTGCGTTGAGGCGACCCTGAATAAACTATCTCTTCTTCATCCTCAGTATCACTCCCGAAGACTGGAATAGTGGTGATAGCTTTGTCCTTCGGTTTGTGGCATCTCTCCGTATCCTCGAAATCTGGTAAGAAGTATTTTGCATCTTCGTACTTTCGAACTTCGTTCACGGAGAATGGGTTCAACTCCCCTGTTACAGTGTACTCGAGACCATCTTTAAAATACTTCATACACTGATGTTGTGTAGAAGGGATAATGTTGTACTCGTGTAACCAAGGCCGGCCGAGCAAAACATTGTAGCATGTCTTGGTGACGATGACATGAAATTTAATATCCGTGACAAGTAGCCCGAAGCGCAGCGTCAGTATCACAGACCCGAGAGACCGTGATGACTGGGAGTCAAAACCGGAGATGATGATTTTATCACGAGCGAGGTGCTGAACGCTCATGCAGATTTCCTTCAACACTCCCGCGTTGAGGAGATTGACGGAGGACCCATTGTTGACCAGGATCTTGCCTATCTTGACATCATGGCAGTATCCGGAGACATATAGGGGACGGTTGTGCTCGCACGTCCCAAGGAGGAGATCTTCATCGCCGAAGGTGATATCGGCTGTGTGTACTTCTTCCAGCTCGTCTTTCATCCTTTCTTCGGCGAGGAAAGTGTCACATCCCGAAAGTACGGAACATGACCGGCACTTAAACTACGAAATGTCTCGAGGCATACGTAATCTAAGTAAGCCGAAAACCCAGAAATCCAAACCAAGAAAAGTAGTAGAGTGAAGGAAAACCAATTTAAATCAAGTAGTTTTAATAGCATAAGCCGAATTATGCGTTTTTTTAAAAACATCAAATATTTTCTGAAAATTTCGGCAGAGTCTCCTTTGTAAATACTGGCTCCCAAACGGGATACAACATGAATAGTATATAAAATCAATAAAAGGCATCCCCAAACGGGAGCTAGCTCTTCGTCAATCGACGGTCACAACCACACAAGCTATATAATATACAACGCCAAGGGCGAAGATCAAAACTCAAAAGGAACTCAAAACAACAAGAAATCCACAGAAAAATAACGCACGACTCTAAGGTCGAAAGAATAACATCACTGTCTCTAGCTCAAAAATAAATACATGTTTGGTTGATGGAACTTCTAGATACAACTGAATAATAATATACAATGTATAATGATGGGTACGATACAAATAAACCCACCTACTAGTAAGTCACCCGAAAGAAGCAGTGCCAGCAAAGCCGTAATGAAAGCTGTACGGCAAAACCTGTAAGGAACTGTGGCACAACGGGGGTGAGTTGCCAACTCGTGAGTAGAAAAAAACATCTACGAACAGTAACCGCATGAACAACGCAATCCTAGGTCAACAATCATAATATATCCTCAAATATATATAACTAGCAGCCTATAACAATGATTAGGGTAAATATCTAACCCGAGTGTAATCTCATGTGCCCGTGTCAGTGCCTCAGGTAGCAATATATCATATGGATGATGTATGAATGCATGAAACAGAATACATGTACTGAATAAAACTGCTTTCATAAATCAGTGAGATTTCTGTATTTTAAAAATGAGGTACTATAAATGAAATCAGCATAAAACAGTGCCCAGCATCGACACAAAACAAGTGTCCAAATATCTCGATATCTCTGTGTCGCAATCTCTATACCTCAATATCTCAAAATCTCAATGTCTCAATCACAATATCTAGGGCGCCGTCAGTCCAGACCGACCCCTACCATCCATCTCAAGACCACGACGGTATCCTCCGGATATCCGACGCGTCAGGTAAAATCACCGGTCGGTAGTGCTCCCCTGCCAGGCTCAACGTCAACAACACGATCCTCTTGCCCCGGGGTACCGCACCGGGCCCACCATGTACCCGAAACGGTTCCTCCACTCCTCGAATCGGGTCTTGAAATCCATCAGCAAACTCATGGTGGACGACTCATACATCATGGGAAAAACCGCACTTTTTATTTAAAAAGAGAGAAAGAAGTTTATATAAGTTTTGCGGTTTCCCCCCCAAATCCAGAAAATCTCATGGAAATCCGAATCCAAATCATCAATAGCATGTAAAACCATGAATATAGGCATAAGAATCCATGAATGCGGCATAACAATGAATAACAGTATGCCTGAAGTGACAAGTAATAACTACAATATCTAAGCTGGCATATAAGACAAGTACACTAATATCATGTTAAACTACTAGCTAACAAGCTAAATCAAGCAATAATATTCTCTAAGTGTACGTGACATGGCAATTACCGATGAAGATGTGTGTGAGCCGGCAAGTAAGTGTACGTGGTACATACGCATCATCGGTAATGGTGCTGGTGTCCTAACAGCATGATATCAACAATAGAATATGAATCGTAATATAAGCATGCGATGCGGAGCGAACAACAAAAATGAGCGAGAGCTAAATACTAAACAATGGTGCCATTTGAAATAACACGAATCATGGGGTTTTGAAAATAAGGGCTACGGTGGTTTTAAGAAAGAATACGTCTTTTGAAATATCCGTAGATCCCTTGACCTGTCTTTTAAAATACCCACGATCCGTTAGTTTTGAAATATGTAGGAGTCTAATCTAGTCTAACAACTACACTAAACTATACGGCTGAACTAACAAGCTGAACTACAGGTAAGGAAACCGCCTAACATCTGAGTCGATACATATACATACCTGTATATGTATAGTCGGTGATCCCGCCTCAATAATATCATATCCGATACCATATCTATAATCAGACATCCCAAGTCGAGAGTGCGGATCAATCATCAATATATAGCTCGTACGTAAATCCGTCGTACGGCATCCCCAAATATGGGTACGGGTCAATATCACATTCATCACATTGTTCATCTGGTATCCTCTTTATCAAAGATCATAATCCGGGGTACTGATCTACGTCTAGTACAATACTGATACCGCCTAAGTATGCATGCACATGTGTGAAACACTACGTCAAAGGACCCGCTACAACGTCATGTCGTATCTCAAATACGAACCCTGCCATATTACCGATCTCACGGCCTCAAATCAAATCTCATCGACTCATCTCAAATCCAGTATATGAACACATAGTCCCATACCCATGTGAACACATAACTATATAGAATCCCATATAAGCGCATATGAAAGAAGAATGAATGCAAGTATGGGTGAGTGTGTGTATGTGTGGTGTGACCACTACTCTAGGGTTTCGCGACACTAAATCATCCAAGCACACCAAATATCCATATTTAGCATCAATAACCTCAAACAACATATAATCAATATATGTGTGTATACACATTCGTATACATCACCACGAACTGCGGGGGTGCTATACGCCATCTACCCGACTTCTCCCCGTAGATATAAATCTACTCACCTGGTCCTCGCTCGCCGATGCCGACGTCGCCACGCGCTTGCTTGTCGTCTCGAAGTCCACATGGGGTACCTACATATCATAACACACCATATCGCATTAAAACCAAATTCGAAATCGAAACAACATATGAAAATCAAATCGGCACGCGTATCACGCATAGGTCAAAACCTATCGCCTACGCAGGCAAGAATAGCCAAACCAACCCTCGATGTCGATGTACAAACGTCAAACCATCGAGAAAAACCCAAACACTCTCATTTGCGCATTCACGAACACTAATTATAATATAAAATAAGTTAAAATTCACAAAAACCCCAAACTCACTTTAAAAGCCATTTTTCCGAAAATCTAGCAAGCAAATATTACCCGTTTTAGTACAAAACTCGACGTTTAAACAAATCTAGCGGCCATAATACTTATTAAACATCTTAAATAATTCATACAACCCATTTCAAAAATTAATCTCATTAAATTCCATTAACCCCAACATTCTAGTTTACAAAATACCCAATTTTTAACAATTTATAGCAAAAAAATGCACAAACAACAATTTAGCTTGGATTTTCATGAACTAAAAGCTTTAAACCACTCAATATAATATTTGTAATGACATGAAACCTTAATTTGAATTTTATCTCACAAGAATATGATTATTTTAAAAACCTAGTTTACAATTTATATAAATATCACAATTTAAATCAACAAAAAGCAAATTAGCAACTTAATTTGATTTAGCAAAACCTTGATATGGCAAATACATCCCACAACCATAGTCTCACAACACAAAACCCTAACTAGATTTTTCACAAACCCTAATCTAAACCTTCTCTTGCAAACCCACATCTTTCAATTAAACCATAAATTAACACCTAATAAGCTTCATTAAGGAATTAAACCAACAATTGAACAATGGGTCAAAAGTTATACCTCACAAACCATGATCAAACTTGAAATCTAGACCTCCATTTTGAAATCCTTGCACCAAGATCCATGCTAAAGCGGATGAGGGAAAATGGGTAGGAGTCGGATTTGGATTTCGGAGAGGTTTTACTTAGATTTTTGACAATTTTTTTGATGGAAAAAGAGAGGAGAAGTGGGAAGGGGGGGCTGCTATTTTTTCCCTGCAATTTTCAGCCAGGTTGGGTGTGGGGGGGGTGAGGGAGGAGAGAAAGTGAGGTGGAGAAAGTGGGGGAAAAGTCAAAGTCTACTTTTACTTCTTTTCTTTTCTTTTCTTTTCTTTTCTATTCAAAAAGGAGGTGATTGGAGAGAGAGAGGGGGGGAGGGCTGTTCAAGGTGGGGCCAGCCACATGGGAAGAGGGAGAGAGGGTGGTGTGGGTGTGTGGGTTAGGAAAAAAGATAAATGTATTACCCCAATTCCCATTAACACTAATTTCGCTAATTAAGCCCTTTTTTCTTCAATATTTTCTACACCGTTTTGGCAAATCATTTTATTTCAAAAATCACATGATAAAATTTTGTTTGATGTGTTATGATGCACAAAATTTGTTTCAACTCATTCCAATTTGTAATTTTCCCTAATTAAATGTATTAGGGACGGCTTAAAATAATATTAAAATAATTAATTTCGGAAAAAATTTCAGAAAATTTGAAATTTCACCAGTGGCTCAATAAACACCAAATACTAACAATTACATAGCTAGAATATGTATATTTAATTTTATAATAAAGATATTTGTATTTTGATTTTTTACAGAAAACCTCCTTATTTTACCGATTTTCCGAAATTTTACCGAAACGATTTTCAAAACGTTACAATCTTCCCCCCTTAAAGAAATTCGGTCCCCGAATTTAAATTAAAACTCCCCCCAAATACTAAAACATCTAAGCAAAACCATCAAGTCGTCGGGGCTCCGAAATCGTAAATACATAAAACAAATCGTAGCGCAGCGCATGCGCATGAAAAATGAGCATATAACTCAAAATCAAAACTCCGTCAAGTATCTCGCAATCATCGGAGTCATGATAAAGACACAAATGTCAAATCCAATACAAAACCAATATGATATAACTCGAAACTATACACGTAAATATCAAATCTATATATGTAAATATCCGAAGGAAATGCATGCCAAATTTTTTAAAGTCGCTGTGCAATGCGCATAACACTGCGCAGTGGCGGATGTCTATCATAAGAAAATAACCATATACATATATACCTTTTGTTTAAAATGTACGTTCCGCCGTTTTGGAAACAATTTAGAAGGGTTTCCTTGTTTTAAACGTTTCGTGTCATATCAGACATGTAGATAAATACTGAGACTATAGCTCACTTTTGGAATTCCCTTCGATAGCTATCAATGCATGCAAAATACATTCAGGTACTGTCCTCTGACTAGTCCTGCTCAGTACGAAAACACATAGCAAATATCATAAAAACGTACTGCTCTATAAGAAATCAATCCCAAAATACGCATATGAATACTACGTGCGTCTGGTGCGCACGGAAATCAAAATCCATATATGTGCCATACATGCGCACAGAAACAACATTTAAGTGCATCGGGTGTGCACACAACATCTGTCATAGGCAACGTGTGTGCTTGACAGCAAGGACAGGTGCGTCTGACACGCACGAAGAATCTCGATTTAGTGCATTTGGTGTGCACCGAAATCGCTTCTCAAAACATGCGCTCAACATGCGCGAAAATCAAAACCAGGTGCATCCATCATGCACGAAATCATGAAATCCAATATCAAGCGCCGAACATGCGCAATATCAAATCAGGTGCACAAGGTGCACAAAACAAATATCGAGTATCACAATCGAAATCGAAGTCTAGTGCATCTAAGTGCACAAAATGCGTATCACTGCACTGCAAGCATATGTGAACTATACCGAGTGCAAAAACCAAATCGTATGCGTATATACGCACAAATCAACTCAACTGTATGAAATCCATATAATCACAAACATGAGAAACCAAAGCACGAAAACGATATCAAGTGCAACAACTATGCAAAAATCGTAAATACCCAGCAGGTGCAACCATGGTCCATGAAGACAAATATCATGAAACTCAATCATCAAAATCAATCATGCGAATAGATCGTCCAAAATACGCAAAATCAAGTATGGAAAAATAGTCCCGCTCAAGCACATCCTCCAAGAATCTCTGGCCAACTGCCGTGGTCACTCATAGCATGTCTCGTCGACGATCCTGAACTCTGGCCTGCCGGTGTGCATAACATGACCACTCCTGGGTCCAAGTCTTCTCGTAATTTATTCCAGAAAGGTCCTGTCGAAATCTTTCCCAAATCTCGTCTCTGCCGAACTGTCCGGAAGTCATCGTCCCTTACTAGATCTGTTCTCGTTCCAGAACGGCTGCATACTCATCACGACTCCTTCTGGAAGGTATATCCAAGTACAATGCCTCGGCATGCGTATCGCATCTCTGATGTCGGCGGAGTGGAACGTCGTCTCATCAAGATCTCGTACGAACCTCTTACTCCACTTTCTCTATTGTCGACTGCTTCGGACTCGTCTCGTCGTGGCTGCATGGACTGAGCTCCAACGGCTATCCTCGTATCTGGAGTCTCCCAAGAAATGCATCTCACCACCTAGCATCCAAATGAAGTCGAACCATCCGATCGATTCGTCAAAACCTCATAATCCCCCAAGAGCTCAACATCTTGGGTACAGTTTAATAGTATCGAGTACGTACCACAGCATCGATGGTCCAGCCGTAGAAGGGCAAACCCAAGCCTCACTAATGGCGTCGCGGAACTGCCGCAAACCCTAAGGTTCAAAGGCATTCACACGGTCATTAAGTCGAGTTAGGGTTTCATTCTTCTAGAGGGTCCATAGAATTGCCGGCATGTCTTTCCGAATACTTTAAACTTGGAATAATAGGTTTCTGACATTCGATCGCCTCTATCGACTCTCAACGTATCCGCGTGAAGTCGTCTCTAACTGGAATCCATCTATCTGATGACCTCGCATCGGGGTAGCGAACGAACCACATGTCCTAGTCATTCATCCTCGGTGACTAGCGACCTTCTCTCATCTCTTAGTACAACTCGTACTGCAGTGGCTCCAACATCTGGGGCGATATCTCGTCATTCGCAGCAATAACTGGCTCACTTGTCTGCACGCTGAACAGTGCCTCGATCATCATGAATAAGCCATACACCAACGGTCAGCAAAATCCGGCTGGCCCCTATCAGTGGCTCAATCCTCTGGTGCTGATCTGCACGTCCGAGTAATCTCATACAGCGATCCATCAAACGCTCGTGGCGCAAAACACAATAAAAAGACACATCTCTGCAATCGTGTGTCGCCGGAATTATGTTCTGGTCAGTCCTAGTTTGTAACGAGCTCGTGCTGACCGCAACTCTAGCCGTAGCTCTCCCTGCCCGTAATCGTGGCAGCAAAACCATAACTGGTACTGATGAGGCTAGATCGGAATGAATATAATACTGAGCAAACAAATGTACATCCTAAGGCTCCTTAAGTGGAGTGGCGTGTCGTAAGTATGCCGCGGAACATACCCACGGTACGTCACTCTACTTTAGTCACCTATTCCATCAACCAAGGGTCATCCTACGCTCCGAAGGTAAAACCTAACGCTTTGATACCAACTTTGTCACGTCCCGAAAGTACGGAACATGACCAGCACTTAAACTACGAAACGTCTCGAGGCGTACATAATCTAAGTAAGTCGAAAACCCAGAAATCCAAACCAAGAAAAGTAGTAGAGTGAAGGAAAACCAATTTAAATCAAGTAGTTTTAATAGCATAAGCCGAATTATGCGTTTTTTTAAAAACATCAAATATTTTCAGAAAATTTGAAATTTCACCAGTGGCTCAATAAACACCAAATACTAACAATTATATAGCTAGAATATGTATATTTAATTTTATAATAAAGATATTTGCATTTTGACTTTTTACAGAAAACCCCATTATTTTACCGATTTTCCGAAATTTCACCGAAACGATTTTCAAAACGTTACAGAAAGCTTGGAATTGCTCTGGCTTTTGTAGTGCCTTGATCAATGAATCTCTTGCTTATTTTGATAGTAAAAGGGCATCGAGAATGCTGAGCTGCGAGGGTAACTTCCTCAAGAGCGCCAGAATGTTGTAGTCCATCGTACTTTTCTTTGGCGGGTCCTTGGCGGTCAGCTCTTTCATGACTTGGTCATCTAGGGTGATATCCTTAGAGACCGTTTCTTTTCCCTTATCTTTTCTATTTGTGGGTCTGAGATTCTTTTCGGGCAGCGTACGATTGCGCAGATGGATATTTTCACAGGTCTTCAACTCTTCCTCTTTCCCCGAGATGGATTCTTTGAAGAGAGGGCCAAGAGTCATCTCTTCGTCGGAGTCACTTCCGAAGGTGAGAACTTACGATGCCCCGGCGTTGACCGTGCGGCAGTTTCCGGTGATTCTTTTATGTTCCTCGGTCGTACTTCTTCGCTCCCGACGAGTTTTGCGTTTCATCCGCGTAAAATGTTGCCGGTGAGCAACATACCCTTGCCACCATCTTTTAAAAGCGTTGCATTCTTCAGTGGCATGCACAATCTTTTGATGATATAAACAGTAGCTAGGATGCATTTCGGCTTCACCAAGAGTACTTCCTTCGGAGGGTGGT
This sequence comes from Agapanthus africanus, assembly GCA_030015575.1. Lineage (NCBI taxonomy): Eukaryota > Viridiplantae > Streptophyta > Magnoliopsida > Asparagales > Amaryllidaceae > Agapanthus > Agapanthus africanus. Next base: position 298,052,355 of record JASDDO010000029.1, read on the forward strand.
AGCTTCATTCCCATTGATATGGCTTTGGCGAACCTCTTCCTCATCTTGAATTTGTTTTTATCTGGGACTGATGTCCTCTGATTCGGCGGGAATGTCTCGACTCTTTCATCCAGTCGCCGGCATTTGGCCTTTTCAAATATAGCCATCTCAAATTCCCGATCAGCTTTACTTTTCAAAAGAGCTTCATTCAGGAATGCGTCGATCATCTCGTCTGATGGCCTTGGAAGTTCCGGTTCAGGCCCTGCCCCCAGTCTGTCGGTGTGCAGGGCTTCTTCATCGTCTGTAGACGTGTGAGAGATCACATGGCAACTTGCTATGTAATCCTCAGATTCATCTGACGAGTCTTCTCCATCATCTCCGTTTTCAAGGACATGGCCGAGAAATTCCTGGAGCGTGATTGGAGTCCACGCCTTCTGGTTATACTCTTCCAGTGCGTCGATCTGTTTCTGCAGGTCCGTGCGCTTATCGCCAGGCTTCACGGGCTTTTTGGATTTCTTCTTCTTTTTCGAAGATTTCGACGGCTGGGTGGGAGCATTTTGGCTATCACCACCAATCATTAGAGTTGGGCACGGTTTCAGCATCCCTTCGATGATCTGGGGTTCCAGCGGATTCTTCCACCTGATCGCCGGGCATGTCTGGAGATCATTCAGCATCCTTTTGATTTTGGCCGAAAGAACGACCTCCCATGGAGCTTCTTCAACAAAATAGCACGTTGCCCCCGGTGTGTCCATCTTCTTAGGAGTATGCGGTTGTGGTGGGCTCACTTTCCACTTCTCAGACAACGCAAACTTGCCTTGTTGGTACCGATCCTCGATCCATCCCTTAAAGACGAAGCAATTTTCGATTGGATGGCTCACCGTTTGGTGGTAAGGGCAATAATTGGGATTATTCGCTTCGCCGGGTTGCAATGGTCGCTTTGGATTCGGCAAATTGATAAGCCTGTTGCGCATCGCCAGCTCGAAGAGCTTCTTCATTTTGTCCTGTGGGAACGAGTAAGGACGCTTCATTTTCTCATTATAATAGCGCCGTCTCTCTTCTAGTTAATCCGTCAGTTTAGGGATACTGGGCTGCTGTTGGGTATTCGCAACGAAGGTCGCCTTCCCTTTACTTTTTTTGGTCCGCGGCTCCGGCTTCGGAGGACACGGTCTGTGACCCATCTGATCCATCTGGGCCAGCTTGTCGGTTAAAGCCTGGAATGTGGTCGGTTTGAAGAACATCATGAAATGTGAAATAGTTGCATGAGGGTCTAGGGTGCCTACGAACATGCCCACCGCTGGTGCTTCTTCGATGCGCTGTTCGCACTTCGACCACAGATTTCGCCATCGTATGGTGTATTGGACCCATGTCTCGCCTGGCTTCACCCTGGCATTGATCAATGCCGTTATTGGGGTGCGTTCACTAGCACTTGCGAATCGCTGGGTGAACAACAACTCCATTTCTGCGAAAGTTTTGACGGAGTCATTTGGAAGTTCGGAGTACCACTCAAACGCCGTCTCCGATATGCTGCCGACAAATTGGCGGAGCAAAAGTTTATCATCGCCATCGGTGTTGCCATAGAGAGCCCTGAATTGAGCGACATGTTGATGGGGATTGCTTGTCCCCTTGTATACATGGAATTTAGGGATCGTGTAGCCCGGCGGGTACTTCATCTGATCATACCAGCCTGGATATGGTCGCCCAGTTCTAACAATTTGCCCAGCCGCTTCATTCGCCTGGTGAAATCGTATTTGCTGAGCAATATAGTCATCCAGGGCAGCTTTGAAAATTGTCTCCTCCTTGGCTGTTGATAGGGCCGGCAGAGGATTCGATGTTTCTTCTCTGTCATCTTAAATTATTACTGGAGGATCTTCGGCTGGGGGATCTGGCTGGATCATATGCCCACCATATCCTGGAATAGAAGGGTTATTTGCTTTATATTGGCCGCTTGTTCCGCAGCCTCTTTGTCCTTCTTTTCAAGCATTCTCCGAAGGAATTCGGCATCAGTTTCTTGCTCATGGCGCTGCTCCACGGATGTTTCCTCTGGGCTTGCTTTCGGTCCTGTGAGTGCGGCCATCGCAATCATCATCTCCTAAAGCTTCTGCTGCTGCTCTTGGGCTTTCGTCACGGATCGCGTAAGCGGTCGATGACCTGTGGAGATACGGCTATCCTCTTTTCCGGATGCCATATAGACGGTATGCACCACCATGCCCCCAAACTTGGGGCATTTGGGCTTAGTGCCTTTGACATTTGTCGCAGACATGGGGATTTTCTCCGGCCTTCTCCTTTTATGAGCGGTCGAAGTTGAGAGGGCCGTTGCAGTGGGCACCCAAGTAGCCGTCGCCTTCTGTGGCTTAACGAGACGGTTTTCTTCCTGTCGGACCTTCAGCTTCTTCTGCCGGCGGGGATAGTCTTGATCAACCACCGACTCTCGGACTTGTCGCCAGATTTTGTAAACTTTGGAAGACAGCCGCTGAGGGGACTGATCCAGCTTTGCTTCTGTGACAGTCTCCATCGGTGGAGGAGATCTTTTCAATACTGTGGTAGGCGAGTTCCTATGCACCTTGTTCAGCAGCTCAAAACTGTTCCCGGTTAGAACAGCAGTATTAACTTCCACCGTTGGAGCTGGTGGAGTTAGCCTAGAGAGGGAGTTGCCCCCGGCCTTCCTTACTCGGCGCCAGTGGCGAAGTCGAGCGTGTCGAGCCGTTGGTGTTGGTTCAGCAATGGGAATGACTTTATCTTGCCCCCTATCCAGGTGAGGGGCTGTTGCTGGCGTCAGCCTCTTGAAGACTGATGTCTGTTGAGAAGCGGTATCCAATCTGTCGAAGACAGACCTTTGAGCAGGAACGGGAACCGTAGTGGGAGCCGGAACAGTCAGTCTTGTAAAGACCGACCCTTTGGTTGGAGAAGCCGCATTGACGAATTTAGGAGCAGGGATGGCTATCCTTTTCGGAACAACCTTCTCTGGGATTGCATGCTTCATCACGGGCCCACAGGAATTTTGGCCCAGTCTGGCAAAGACCGAAGCGCTGGCGCTGGACGACCCGTTGAGAGGGGCCGCGGTAGTAGCAAGCTGATCAAAGACCGACTTCTTGGGAGCTTCCGGTGCTGGCATAGAAGCGCTGAAGCTCGTTGGTGGGAGCATGATCCCGAAAAACAATCCCGTGGTGGCCTGGGTGACCTGTTCCACTGGCATCATGAACAGGGAAGCCGCTTGAGGCCCGTAAGCTATGCCTCCAGATGAGGTAGAACGTGGGTTTCAGTTGCAGTTGACACATTTCGCGCAGGTGAACGCCATTGATCCTTTGCTTTCTGCACGGAGAAAGACACCAAATCTTAGTACCTCGAATCCAGGGGCAACCATAGCAAACCGCGATTCGTTCGCGAACACGACACACGAAGTGTGGAGTGGAAAGAGGAAAAGGTCCCACCGGGCGTGCCAGAATCTGTTCCCCTCCGAAAGATGCGACAGAGACGCGGCGAATGTTTTACCTGAATTTCGGGGCAGATGCTAATTGCTGCTATCCGTCCACCTCTCCGAAGATATCAAGTTGATTTATGGCACCATGTATTGAAGGTTTAAACGGATGCGGCCGATGTAGCAGACTTCGTCAGATTCCCCTCGTTTGAGGGGGTTTTGATTGTGGGGACGCTCTTCCCTGCAGGCGCAAGCCCTTGCAGTTAATTATGCTACCGCATCGCGATAACAACTTTCTCCTTCTCTAGATGGTTACTTCGCGTCGTGGATGTTTGTTTTGTGTTTGGTTGCCCGTGGATTGTATACGGAGACTAAGTTATGTTGTCGCCCATAGGGCATGGACTAGTCCAAATCCGTAACTTTCTTAGATTTGGGTTTGGGGGTTTCGGTTTAAGGATACGTTAGCCTCATTTGAGACTAAGATCAACTTAAACGTTTATTAAGGATACGTTAGTCTAATTTTAGACTAAAATCAACTTAACGGGACCGTTTAGATCCGACAAGAGAGCAATTGGGCTCTATTGTTTAGTTTAGTGACATTGCGGTCGATAATTAGTTTAGGGACATTACGGTCCAATGTTAGTTTAAAGACATCACGGTCGAGGTTAAGGACATCATAGTCCGTGGGTTTAAGGACTCCATAGTCCGTTGTTAGTTTTAAGACATCACGGTCGAGGTTAAGGACGTCATAGTCCGTGAGTTTAAGGACTCCACAGTCCGTTGTTAGTTTTAAGACATCACGGTCGAGGTTAAGGACATCATAGTCCGTGAGTTTAAGGACCTCATAGTCCATCGTTAGTTTAAAGACATCACGGTCGAGGTTAAGGACATCATAGTCCATGAGTTTAAGAACCCCACAATCCGTGAAATGTATGGTTGTCGGGACCCGTCACCTCTTTCAAGATGTTGAGGAATTACAACGACAAATATCAAAGGAGTGAAGAGATGTACCCTTGAACCAAGGTGGATTAAATGATCTGTAGCCCAGTTTGGAACTAAGACCAATTAATTATATTATGAGCACATTGGCTCATTTAAGTCTGAATTGAGGACTTATGGCCTACTTGGGCTAAGTCCAATTAAGTTTGAAGTGTTGGCCCTCTGTTGGTCCATTGGACATTTGTCTGGGTTCAAGCCCATATTATTCAACAACACTAAACATTTTCATCTTTGATTTCCTCAATTTTGAGATTCATTTGGAGGAGGGACTTTTGCCTCTGGAAAATTAGTCAATTTGGCTAAAAGTAGTGTTAAACACTAAAGAACAACAGTGTTAAACACTGGAGACAGAACTCTCAAATTAGTGTTAAACACTAAAATACCATCAGTGTTAAACACTGGAAATATAGAATCCCAAATTAGTGTTAAACACTAGAAAATAACAGTGTTAAACACTGGAAATAAGATTTTCAAATTAGTGTTAAACACTAAAAGATAATCAGTGTTAAACACTGGGAATAAAGCTCTCGAATTAGTGTTAAACACTAAAGAAAAAGGGGTCATGTGTGGACACGTGAGGGAGCCCAAAGGTGGGACCAGATTCCTTTTCTTCGTTCTGCAATTAAGTGTTAAACACTTTTTATATTTTTATTTTGAGCATCACGTGTTGACATGTGATGGGGATTTATGCGCTGACTGTTAAAGCGTTTGCCAAGGGGTCACGTGGTAACACGTGAGAGCGCCCAAAGCCTTCATTTCCTTTGCTTTTTCTTTCTGCGTTTTGGAAGTTACGTGGGAGCACGTGAGGCATTGCCTCAAAGCTTCTTTTCTTCAGGGATCTTTTCAAGGGTCACGTGGGGACACGTGACCTTGGTTCTTTGCATGCATGGAGATCTTTTAAGTCTCTTTATTATTTTTTTTAAGAATTGAATTCTCTGTAGGGTTAAACCCTGATTATGACTTTGGAGGAATTAAATTCCCATTTTGAAAGAATTAAATTCTCATGTAGGGTTAAACCCTAGTTTCATTTTAGAGGAATTAAATTCCCATATACGTTAAAGAATTAAATTCTTGTATAGGGTGAAACCCTAGTTCTGTCTTGGAGGAATTAAATTCCTATAAATTTGGGAGAATTAAATTCTCAATTAGGGTTAAACCTTGGTTTTGTCCATCTTAAAGGAATTAAATTCCTATAATTGTAGGAGAATTAAATTCTCATATAGAGTTAAACCCTGATTTCATCTTGGAGGAATTAAATTCCTATAAATTTGGGAGAATTAAATTCTCTGAACTCAATCCTCCCTCTAAGTCTTAGATCTGTATGGCAAAATCTCAACCCGATGAGAATTAAATTCTCAACCTATTGGGAGATTTGCTTCTGCAGATCTTCAACCAGAGGAAGAACTAAGTTCTTTTTGTAGAAGAGTTAAACTCTTAGATTTTGAGAATTAAATTCTCTTTTTGATGTTTTGATCCCCTTTCTTTTCTCACCTAGGGTTTTCTTTGCTGAGAATTAAATTCTCCTTTTTTTCTCTCTGAATTTTCAAGATATCAAAATTCTATATCTCCCCAAAAAAATCCTCTTTTCCTCCTCTTGGCTCCTATTTATAGGAGAAGGAAAAGAATCAATTTGTTTAGTAAATGTTTCATTGAAAGATTTTGTTTGTTTTCATAATTAATATGATCTTTTAGATCATTCAGTGAATTTTATTCACCGTTGGATTTTCAATCCAAATATATTCTGTTTGTTATTTTCGGTGAGATTTAGGGAAATCTTTCTTTGTCTAAGATTTTTCCATCAATTGGTGATATTTAATCACCCCTGGATTTTTAATCCAACGGTTCCTCATAATCCTTTTCCATTTGGAAAGATTTTAGAGAAATTTAGAATTTTAATTCTATTAAACTGTAATGCTTTCAAGGCATGTCACGTACTGGCACATGACCCTTGGTCACGTGGGAGCACGTGACCCCCCAATTAGAGTCTTTTCTCAGCCGCTTGTTTGTACTTTTGCTTGACAGAATTTAATTCTGTAAAGACATCACGTGTCACCACGTGACATTTGGTCACGTATGAACACGTGATACCTCTTTGAGGTAACTCCTGATTTTTAATCAGGGAACAGGAATGAGTAAGTGCGCTTTAACTTTTCGTTGATAAATCACTGTCTGTCGTTTTGGCGATCAGCTGGTTTTAGGCCGGTTGGCTGTTGCTGAGCATTGGCGACGAAGGTCGCTTTCCCTTTCCCCTTTTCATTCCGTGGCTCCGACTTTGAAGAGGAAGGCCATAGCCCATCTGGTCCATTTGGGCTAGCTTGTCAATCAAGGCCTGAAAGGTGGTCGGCTTGAAGAACATCATGAACTGGGATATGGTCGCCTGCGGATCGAGGGTACCCACGAACTTGCCTACTGCAGGAGCTTTTTCGATGCGTTGTTCGCATTTCGACCATAGGTTCCGCCACCGGATTGCATACTAAACCCATGTTTCTCCCGGCTTCACCCTGGCATTGATCAACGCCGTGATTGGGGTGCATTCGCTGGCGCTTGCGAACCTTTGTGTAAACAGTAGCTCCATTTCTACAAATGTCTTAACGGAGTCATTGGGAAGCTCTGAATACCATTCGAACGCCGTCTCTGCTAAGCTGCCGACGAACTGGCGAAGTAGCAATTTGTCATCACCTCCGGTATTGTCGCAGAGAGCCCTGAACTGAGCGCCATGCTGATGGGGGTTGCCTGTCCCCTTGTATACATGTGTCATGCCCCGCTTCCCAAAATACGGAATACGAGGGGTAGACAAGGCCAGCCATGCTCCTACGGTCAAGGAAAAGTCCTGCCGTAGTCACACTTCGGCTTCTAGTTTTTCATGGTAAACAGTAAGTGGTGCACAGGTAATGAGAAAATGCAGTAACGGAATGAAACAATGTAAAGAACTGACCTGAGGGGAAACAAACGATGTAACTCTGGATAGCAAGTCGAGGTGTCTGTGATATACGTCTAGTCCTGGTCCAGGCTAAATCTTCTCCTCACACTGAGCATGCATACTCAGGTCGTCAGAGCGACACAAAAGCGATATAATATATATAAAATCATGTGACAATTCTAACAGTGATAATAGGTATATATAACAGTGGATCAATGGCAGTATAGATATGAACATGCAGTAATCAATGCAGCGGGACAGTAAAAGCAGTAGAATGATATGCCACGTATGTCAACACAGTACGTAAGGTAAATCAATGCCAGTATCCCTATCAGTCTCTAAGTCTCACTGTACAGGTCACTAAGCCTATCGTCAGTCCAAGTGTGAGAGCCAACCACTCGCGAGTGTCCTCCACCCAAGGGTAGAACCCAAGGGCAAGGGACCACGGGCCCAACATGTATATCACGGTAATAATCACATACCCTGTAAATCTCTATATATCTCCCTAAATATATAAGCCGGCATGGGACTAAAGAGATTCTGTTGAACTCACACTTAAACTACCCCACACCCCGTGGTCTACATCAAACGCTAACCATAACCCTAAATACCAATCGGTCTGTGACAAGTCTGCGCGAGAACTGGAGGCAGGACCTCCATCAAGCACGTCCCGACTAATACCTAAGATAAATGGCAGTGTCTGGTGCCTTATCTGTGACACCCGTGTAAGAGCTTCCATAAGTGCCCCATACCACTTATAGTCACACGTACACGCATCCCACAGACGTCGACAATGCAATAGAATAATAAGATTCACTGATTGTGTACAAGTACGTATCACTTTCACTTAATCACTTATACACGAACACTGACGTACTTGCCACAATCATCACTAAAATCTAATACTGGGTAAATGCACGTTATCACTAGGTTATCAATGCAATGACAGGTGTAAGATATGATGCGTAAACAGTATATAAAGCATGTTTAGGGTGTCATGAATCTACAATCTACCACTTGCATAAATTATCATAAATCAAACGTGTACGGTTTAGCGAAACTATAAACAGGTAATAACTAGTATGTTCAGTTATCTATCCAGCGAATTTAGTTTCACGCCAATCGGATTCCAGGATCACTAATTATAGCCATTTCCTTTTAAGCGTTCACGGCTGGAAATCCGGTTTCAGAATCGGAAGTCCGTTTCGCAGCGCATTTTAATCCCAATTGGGATCAGATTTTAGCAACGCTACAGTTGAATGAAATCTAGGATTCTCAGTAAAGTTTTCAACGCAATAGACGGATCTTCAATCACATCTGTACGTCAGGAGTTATACACTGCCTAACATTAATATGTCATCTCAGAATCTGTTCTGGACTGTTATACGTCCACATCTATTAAATTACAGATTAAATAACAAAAGATAATGAAACAGGATGAAACCACTTGTATTGTCTAGCTAACACATTCACCTATAATCAACAGCAGAGTTCCGCAATCTACGAGTTAAGGAAACAAGATGGTACCCATTACGGAACAGCAACCAACAACTGGAGTCGCTCTGGACTGCAGTCCAGAGTCGCACTCCGATCCAAATATCGTCACAGTTTAAGTACAAGAATATCTGAAAACTAGTATAGGGTTAAAGTTCGTCGAGTTGGATTCGATTTGAGCCTTCGAACGCATCATTCCAGTATGTATATAATTTATGGTGATTTTAACGGTTTTCAGGTACAGGAAATATCCAGTTTTATAGGCAAACTTGGGGGTAGTCGTTTTAATCTTTATTAGTCGTATTTTCTAATGAAATTTACACACTAGAATCACATCAATACGGGCCAAACTATACCAATGAGTTCCGTCAAATTAGGTGAGTATTTTTATTGAGAACACACGTCGAACAGGTATGGTACATAATTGATCTAAAATTGTAATTTTGCGATCTATGTAATTAAATTTGTAACTTGAATATATAGCATGTAGCAAGTAAAAGTACTTGCCTAGAGGGTCTTGGCGATGCACGGCAGTGGTAACAGCGTGAACGCGCGATGAATGACGCGTGTAGGGTTCGCGGCCTCGACTCGGGCTCGGGCTCTTGAATTCGACAGCTCGGTGGGTGCGACTGCGATTACTACGGTGACGGTGATGATCACAGAGTAGGCAAAGACAGCAGCACCGCCGATAGAATCGTCAACGGTGGCTGTTGCGGTGATGGCAACTAAGTGTTTGACAGGGCTTGAGCTCGGCTTCGAGGAGTTTGAGAGGGATGAGGCTGCTGGCGAGGCAGAGGCTGTGACAAGAGAGACGACGCTGTGGTGGGGACGACGACGATGATTGCGGCGTCGAGAGAAAGGAGATGGTGCGGCAGTAACGGTTCTGGGTCGCGGGAGCTCAGGGAGTTTGGGCTGGTGGTTGCAGCGGTGAGGGGAAAAATCGGCGACGGCGAGGAGGTGGCTCCGGCGGCAAAGGGTTGGCCTCGACGTTGATATGAAGGTGTCAAGTAAGGAGTGGATGCAGTAGGTGGATCGGGAAGGAGGTGACCGGAGTAGGCGAGCTTGGTAGGTGATGGGGGCCGGCAAAGTTCGTCGGAGGTGGCTGTGGAGGTTGCAGCTGATGAAGTCGGGGAGATGGGGACTCGGGTGATCGGAGAAGGAGAGGGTCGGGGTTCTGGTGATGCGGGGCGTCGAGGTGCAGTGAGGTGTTGGGGACGAGGGTGAAGGCGGCGAGGTGGGGGCGAGCGACGTGAGGGGTGCATTGGAGGCGAGCGACGTGAGGGGGCAGAGGCGCGACGCGCTGGTCGTGGGGGCGTTCGATGGAGAAGCGGGAAAAAGTGGAAGAGAAAGAGACGTGTGTGTGTGAGGGAGAGAGAAGAGAGAGAGAAGAGAGAGAGAGAGAGGAGAGAGAGAGTAACGTGCGTTAAAGGAGGAGAGAGAGAGAGTAAGGATTTAATAAAAGAAATTAAAGGAAGAAAAGAAAGAATGTGGAATTATAAAATTAATATGGGAAATAATGGAGGTATTAAATGAGTGTTAATGGAAATTTATGGGGGGAAAATTAAGAGGTGTTAATGGAAATTATCCTAGAATTAAAGGTGATTTAAGAGGGAATATTATAAGGAGATTTGAAATGAAGGAAGGGAAAGAGGAGCTTGGGCCGGGCTCTTGACGGGCTGCTGGGCTGGGCTAAGTGAAAAATTTAATTAATTAGAGAAAAAGGGATGGCCGAGGACTATAATAAAAAGAATTGTGAGGAATTGGAAAGAGGGCCGGGCCTTTGTAGAAAGAATTCAAATGGGGAAAGAAATAAGCGGGCCGGGTTGGTTTAAATGTTTGGGCTGAGGAAATAAAATATAGTTTGGGTTTAACTTTCAAATAACAAAAATGGGCTGGGCTGAGGGAATATAAGGGAAAAGTGAAATTTAGTTAATAAAAGGGAATGGCTTGGGGCCGGGCTGTAGAAAAGAAATTCAATGATAAATAAGAAAGGAAATGGCCGGCTTGGAAATAACAATAAAAGAGTTTGGGATAAGTCTAAAATAGATAGGTGATAGGGTTTTTAAACTAAGATAATTTTGAATATAACTAACGAATTTGTAAGTGACAATTTTCATAAATACGGATGTTGGTATAAAAAGGGGCTGGGTATTACAACATGAAATTTAGGGATTGTGTATCCTGGCGGGTACTTTATTTGATCGTACCAACCCGGATAGGGTCGTCCAGTCTTAATGATTTGGCCAGCCGCTTCGCTCGCCTGATGAGCTCGTATCTGTTGAGCTATATAATCATCGAGCGTGGCTTTTGAGATTGTTTTCTCCTTTGCAGCTGAAGAGGACGGAAGAGGGTTTGATGTCTCTCCTCTATCGTCTTCAATTATTACTGGAGGATCTTCGGTTGGAAGGTCTGGCTGGATCATCATGCCCACCATATCTTGGAACAATAGCGCCATTTGTTTTATGTTGGCCACTTGTTCCGCGGCCTCTTTGTCTTTCCTCTCGAGCATTCTTCGGAGGAATTCGGCATCAGTTTCCTGCTCTTGAAGCTGCTCCAATGATGTCTCCAGGCTTGCTTTTGGCCCAGTAAGTGCGGCCATGATTGTCAGCATCTCTTGGAGCTTTTGCTGTTGTTGCTCTTAAGTCTTTGGCACTGATCGAGTGAATGGTCGATGGCCTGTGGAGATACGGCTATCCTCTTTCCCGGATGCCATATAAACAGTGTGCACCACCATGCCCCCAGACTTGGGGCATTTAGGTTCAGTGCCCTTAAGATTTGTCGCAGACACGGGGATTTTCTCCGGCCTTCTCCTTTTGTGGGCAGTCGAAGTTGAGGGGGCCGTTGCAGCGGGCACCCAAGTAGATGACAGCTTCTGTGGTACGACAGGGTGGTCCTTCTCTTGCCGAATTTTCATCTTCTTAGGTTGGCGGGAGTAGTCTTGGTTGATCACCGAGTCCTGGACCTGTCGACAGACCTTGTGAATTTTAGAGGATAGCCGCTGAGAGGGCTGCTCTGGCTTCACCTTTGTAAGATTCTCCATAGGTAGAGGAGATCTTTTTAGCACGGCCGTCGGAGAGTTCTTGCGCACCCTCCTAAGTGGTTCAAAGCTGTTCCTAGTTGGAACAGCAGCATCGACTTCCACCGTTAGAGCTGGCGGAGTAAGTCTAGAAGGGGAACTGCCCCCAGCCTTCCTCACTTGGCGCCAGTAGCGACGTCGAGCACGTCTTGCAGATGGTATTGGCTCAGTTACAGGAGTGGCTCCCTCATGCCCCCTGTCCTGGTGAAGGGTTGCCATTGGTGCCAGCCTATTGAAAACCGACGTCCGTTGAGTAGGGATGGCAAACCTGTCGAAAACAGACTTTCGAGCAGGGGAAGCAGCCTTAGTGACTTCGCCTGAAGCGGGAGTTGGAGCGGACAGTCTAGCAAAGACCGATCCCTTAGAAGGAGAAGCCTCTCTGATGATTTCGTTTGTTGGAACAGGGATGGCTATCCGTTTCGGGATAACCCCCTCAGGTATCGCGGGCTTCTACACGGGCCCATTGGAGTTTTGGCCCAGTCTGTTAAAGACTGATGCGTTGGATTTGGGCGACCCGTTGAGAGGGGCCACGGTAGCTGTAGGCCGATTAAAGACCGACTTCTTCGGAGCTTGTTGCGACGGTAGTGGGGCGTTGAAGCTCATTGGTGGGAGCATGGTCCCAAAGAACAGCCCAGTAGTGGATTACGCCACCTGTTCCACTGGCATCATGAAAACAGAGGCCGTTTGAGGCCCGTAAGTCACTCCTCCAGCAAGGACGGAGTAAGAGTTGTTGCAGTTGTTGCAGTTGAAAGCCATCGATCTTCTATTTTTTGCACGGAGAAAGACACCAAATGTTAGTACCTCGAATCCAGGGGCAACCATAGCAAACCGCGATTCGTTCGCGAAACACGACACACGAAGTGTGGAGTGGAAAGAGAAAAATGTCCCACCGAGCGTGCCAGAATATGTTCTCCACCGAAAGACGCGACCGGGACGTTGGGACATCTGGCTTGAATTTTGGGGACAGATGCTATTTGGTTTTATCCGTCCACCTCTCCGAAGATGCCAAGTTGATTTATGGCACCATGTATCGGAGGTTTGGACAGATGCGGCCGTTGTAGCATATTTCATCAGATTCTCCCTCATTTGAGGGGTTTTTGATTGTGGGGACGCTCTTCCCTGCAAGCGCAAGCCCCTGCAGTTAATTGCGCTACCGCATCGCGGTAACCACTTTCTCCTTCTCTAGATGGTCACTTCGTGTCGTGTGTGTTTATTTTATTTTTGGTTGCCCGTGGATTGTATACGGAGACTAATTTATGTTGTCGCCTGTAGGGCATGGATTAGTCCAATCCGTATTTTCTTAGATTTGGGTTTGGGTTGGGTTTGAGAATCGTTGGTCTTGTTTTAGACTAAGATCGACTCAAACGTTTGTTGAGAATACGTTAATCTAATTTTAGACTAAGATCCACTCAACAAGATCATTTAGATCTAACAAAAGAGCATTTGGGCTCTATTGTTTTAGTTTAGAGACGTTGCGGTCCAAAAGTTTAAGGAAATCATAGTTCAGTTTAAAGACATCATAGTCAATGAGTTTAAGGACCTCACAGTCCATAAAATTTAAGGACATCATAGTCTATGAGTTTAAGGACCCCATAGTCCGTAAAGTTTCAGGACATCATAGTCCAGTTTAAAGATGTCATAGCCTGTGTGGTTTTGGTTCAACCGTTTGGGAATGCACCAAAAGTTATTGGTTATTATGACCCTCCATCTCTCTGAAGACTTTGAGGAATTACAACGACATATATTAGAGGTATGAAGAGATGTATCCTTGAACCAATGTTGGTTGAGAGATCTGTAGCCAAGATTGGGACTAAGATCCGTTAAAAATATTTATGAGCATATGCGCTTAATTAATCTGAATTAGAGGCCTGTGGCCAACTTGGGCTCAGCCCACTCAGTTAAAATGTTAAACATTTAATTAGGCCCAGTCCTGGGTTCTTACAACCTTTTTGTCTTTTATTGAGTGTTGAACACTCATTATGGGTTTGGGGCTTTATTTAAAGAACAATTTATGTTCTCTCAGCGCACACGTGAATAGAACGTGGTGCGCTTGGCGCCGAGCGCTAGATTTAGAGCGCTAAAGCGCTTCCTATGAAATAGCGCACAGTGTGGAGTACGTGGTGCGCTTGGCGCTGAGCGCCAGACTTGGAGCGCTGATGCGCTTCTTATGAAATAGCGCACACGTGAGGAGCACGTGGCGTGCTTGGTGCTGAGCGTCAGTCAATGAGTGCATAGCGCTCTTTATGAAATAGCGCACATGTGAGGAGCACGTGGCGCGCTTGGCGCTGAGCGCCAGACAGTAAGTGCAGAGCGCTCTTTATGAAATAGTGCACACGTGTGGAGCACGTGGTGGGCTTGGCGCTGAGCGCCATACTTGGAGCGTTGATGTGCTTCTTATGAAATAGCGCACACATGAGGAGCACGTGGCGCGCTTAGCGCTGAGCGCCAGACAATGGGTGCAAAGCGCTCTTTATCAATTTTTGTGCTCTGAGAATTAAGTTCTCGTTTAGAAGAGACTTTGTCTCATGGCTCTAAGAACAAGGTTCTTATTTTTATAGGAGATGCTACAATCTCTTATGTTTTTATGAAAGACTTTGTCTTTATGGATCTGTGATCTGAAAAGAATTAAGTTTTTCTCCTCCCTTTCTATGATGAGATGCTATGATCTCTTTTTGTGAAAGACATCTGTCTTATGGATCTATGATCTAGAAAGAGAACTAAGTTCTTCCTCTCTTTGACGAGATGATTTTATCTCTCTGTTTTATTTACTTTGAAGAAATTCTTCTTCCGAGAGCTTGCTCTTCTCTTTGAAATTTCTCAAAATTTATGGGGGGTTCCTCTGTGTTACTCTTTCTTATTTTGGAAAGAACGATCACTGGTCGTTGGGACCCACCACCTCTTCGACGACACTGAGAGATTACAACGCCATATATCGAAGGTGTGGAGGGATGTACCCTTTGAACCATGTCCCATTCATCAGGGGGAAAGAACATACTGGAGCTTAAGCTTCTCGCTGCTGAAAAAGGCCTCTTTGCGTTCGCGCACGTGCGTTGCACTTGTTGGCGCACGTGTGTCGCACATGTTCGGCGCACATGTTTGCACGTAGCGCACATGGAGCTTGCGCATATGCGCATTATGGGGGGGATGCTATGGCCCTAACTTGGAGAACTAATCTCCTTTGAGGATTAAATCCTCCTATGTGGTGGGCACACGTGCGTTGCACGTGGTGCGCACGTAGCGGGCGCATGTGCGTTACACGTAACGCTTGTGCATTATGAAGGGCTATGGCCCTAACTTGGAGCACTAAGCTCCTTTGAGGATTGAATTCTCGCACGTGGCGCGCACGTGCGTTGCACATGGCGCGCACGTGGCGGGCGCACATGCATTGCACGTAGCGTACATGACGCTTGCACATATGCGCATTATGGAGGGAGCAAGCTCCTATGGAGAACTAATCTCCTTTGAGAATTGAATTCTCTTCCTTTTCTAAGAGATATCCCCTCTTATTTATATAGGAGTGGTAGAGAAGAGATCTCTCTTTTTCCAGATGTGGGACTAAAAATGCATCCCCATGTAGTAGAGTGTTACTTTAGATTACACGTGCGTAGTACATTTGCTCATAACTTTTGATCCCGGATGAATTATGAGGCCCATAATATATCAAATCGAAGGATTTTTCGAGACACTTTCGATATTATTAGAATTTAGCTATTCTCATTCGAGAGTTTGTCAAAATACAGCCCAAAAAATACTGGTTTGCATTTTCTTCCTTAGATTACACGTGCATAGCGCATTTACTCATAACTTTTGATCCCGGATGAATTATGAGGCCCATAATATATCAAATCGAAGGTTTTTTTGAGATGCTTTCGATACCATCAAATTTAACCGTTTCTCATTCGGGAGTTTGTTAAAATACAGCCCGGAGAATACTGGTTCACATTTTTTTAAACGTATCGCTGCTATTTGATACCTTGGGCTTTTTTTCGCAGAAATTTTTGGCGGGAACATGTGTAAAGTCGTATTTTCCGAATCTATGTTCCTAAATTCCATTGTGCTATTTTAGATATGTGTGTTGTGAGGAGGTAGGTCATTACCTCGTGAGTTTTCTAAAGGTATAATGGTATTATAGAGTTTATATCGGAAACTAAAGTTTGTGGTATTTTAATGTTAAATTGCGATAAAAGATGCATATAACAATACGGGGTCACGTGGCGCACACATGACCGATGGACGCCTTAGCGCCCGGGGTCACGTGGCGCACACGTGACCGATGGACGCCTTAGCGCCCGGGGTCACGTGGCACACACGTGATCGCGGGAAACACCCGCGGGAAGGGGCCTAGCCCCTAGATTTGGGAGTTGAACTCCCAAGGGTTTTTTTTTGGAGTTGAACTCCTAACAGAAACTAATTTATGGAGTTAAACTCCAACAACAGAACTAGAAAGGAGTTAAACTCCTAGAAATCTTTGGCTCTTTTTTTGAGCCTTGGATCTGTCCAAAGTTAGATTTTTGGAGATGGATCTCCTTCTTCCTTCTCTTGACCGGCGGGATCTTGGAGAAAATGGGGTGAGACTTAAAAGTCTCCCCTTTTCGAGATCTGATTGGAGATCCAAGCTCCCTTTTGTGGGTTTCGTGGTGAAAAACTATTTATTTTTAAGAAAGGAAGAGTTAAACTCTTGATTTAATTCAAAAAAGAGGAAGGGGGTTTTAGACCCTTGAGAAAGGGGAAGGAGGTACAAACCCTAATTTTTTGAGTGAATGAAAAGTTGTCTTTTTTTATTCATTATCATATTGCCTTATATAGGCTTACATATGTACATATAGCCCCTTGGGCTTTACAAAATACCATTTTGCCCATCCCATGGCTCATGTGCCATTTCTTTTTGCACATAAGCCATGGGCTTTACAAAAATTTGACTTTATGCCCGTTCATGCATAAAAAATTACATCAAAATTATTTATTACATAATTTTTTATTTCAGAATGGGGGAGGCCGGCCACTTCATGTTCGGGCTCAACTCGGGCATGAGCCCATTTGATCTGGGCTTGGGCCCACCTGGCTTGGGGTTGACTTTGACTTTGACTTGGTCAATCGGGGTGCAATTTTTGACCCCAAAAAAGTGCCCCCATCAATAAAAGCACACCACATATGTGGGTCGTGTGCATTAAATTGATGGATCTTCTTTCACGTGGAGGCGACTTGCTTTGGTTCCTACTTTTTGGGATGCTCTGCCCTTTTTGACGACATGGACGGTCGATGCTTGACGTGTCTCCGAGACGGAGTGTCTGTGGTAGACGTTTCCCTGGCCCGGAGTGATTTGGTAGACGTGGCCCCAACACGGAGTGTCGCTGGTCGACGTTTTCCCGAGGCGGAGTGTCGGCTGATTGACGTGTCCCCGAGACGGAGTGTCTGCTTGACGTTTCCCAGTTACAGAGTGTCGGCTGGTTGACGTGTCCTCGGCATGGAGTGTCTGCTTGATGTTTCCCCGTTACGGAGTGTCGCTGTTGGACGTTTCCCCGATACGGAGTGTCGCTGGTCGACGTTTCCCCATAGCGGAGTGTCTGTAGTCGACGTGCCCCCGGCACGGAGTGTCTACTTGATGTTTCCCCGAGGTGGAGTGTCGGCTGGTTGACGTGTCCCCGAGACAGAGTGTCTGCTTGACGTTTCCCCGTTACAAAGAGTCACTGTTGGACATTTCCCGGTACGGAGTGTCACTGGTCGACGTTTCCCCGAAGTGGAGTTTCTATAGTCGACGTGCCCCCGGCACGGAGTGTCTACTTGATGTTTCCCCGAGGCGGAGTGTCGGTTGGTTGACGTGTCCCCGAGACGGAGTGTCTGTAGTCGATATGCCCTCGGCACGGAGTGTCTGCTTGACGTTTCCCCGAGGCGGAGTGTCTGTAGTCGACGTGCCCCAGGCACGGAGTGCTTGCTTAACGTTTCCCCGAGGCAGAGTGTCGGCTGGTTGACATGTCCCCGAGACGGAGTGTCTGCTTGATGTTTCCTCGAGGCAGAGTTTCGGCTGGTTGACGTGTCCCCGAGACAGAGTTTTTGCTTGATGTTTCCCCGTTATGGAGTGTCGCTGGTCGACGTTTCCTCGAAGCGGAGTGTCTGTAGTCAACGTGCCCCCGGCACAGAGTGTCTGCTTGACGTTTCCCCGAGGCAGAGTGTCGGCTGGTTGACGTGTCCCTGGTATGGAGTGTCTGCTTGATGTTTCCCCGGCACAGAGTGTCGCTATTTGACGCAGAGGTCGATGTTGGAATTGGTTGGTTTGATTTGTTTGATTTTTGCCTTTTTTGGCGGGACTTTTGAATTTGAGAGGAATTTGGAATTTGTTTAGCATCAGTATTGCTGCACTGGAATAAAGCCAGGAGCAACTCATCATTTGCCCCGGGAGGACTTGTGATTTTGGTTTTGGTTTGGCATCAGCACCGCTTACACTGGAATATGGTACCAGGAGCGAATCATCATTTGCCTTTGAGAGCATTTAGGGATTGGTTTTTTTTGTCGGCATCTGCATTGCTGCACTGGAATAATGCCATGAGCAACTCATCATTTGCCCCGGGAGGATTTGGGAATTGGTTTTTTTTTTGGGTCGGCATCAGCACCGCTACACTGGAATATGGTACCAGGAGCGAATCATCATTTGCCTTTCCCTGTTGGGAAGCGATGGCTTAGGAGACAGGTTTAGATCCCAATCACCTAAGACTTTTCAATTTTATGGGCCGTAAGGGTCCCATAAAAACATTTTCTCACTACGAGTCGTAAGGATCCCGTAGGTGCATTTTCTCCTTAAGAGTCGTGAGGACCCCCAAGTTTGTTTTTCCTTTGTGAGTCGTAAGGATCCCACGAAGGTGTTTTCTTACGAGTCATGAGGATCCCGTAAGTTTGTTCTCCTCAGGTATCGTGAGGACACATGAGTGGGTCTTCCCAAATGGAGCATAATTCCAAGGGCGAAGACCAGCCGCGTAACTGGTGATTGCGGTGGGGCATGGGTATAATGAGAATTATTTGAGCGCGTGGATTGTATACGGTAGTCAGCTTGGAGACCAACCGTAAGGCTGGAAGAATTTTGGGAATTTGAATTTTGGTTGGCGTCTGCATCGCTGCACTGGAATATGGTACCAGGAGCGACTCATCATTCGCCGTTTTTTTTTTGTTTTTTTACTGTGATTGCTCTATCATTTCAGCTTTTCTTATCGCGAAGGTTGCGATTGCCCTATAATTTCGGCTATTTATTCGCGGTTGCCCCATCATTTCGGTTTCATTCTCATCTTTATTTTTACTCGCTGATTTTTATTACGAGTTGTCCGATCATTTCGGCTTTCTATTATTTTTTTTTAATTTTTAATTTTTTTATTTACACATTTTACATCCACAGTTTAACGACTTAGAGGTCGTTTGTTCCCAGTTTAAGGACGTGGTGGTCAGCGGTTCCCAGTTTAATGACGTGGTGGTCAGCTGTTCCTAGTTTAATGACTTAGAGGTCATCTGTTTCCATTTTAACGACTTGTAGGTCATCTGTTTCCAGTTTAACGACGTGGTGGTCATCTGTTTCCAGTTTAAATACTTAGAGGTCTACTGTTTCCAGTTTAACGACTTAGAGGTCATCTGTGTCCAGTTTAACGACTTAGAGGTCATCTGTTTCCAGTTTAACGACTTAGAGGCCATCTGTTTCTAGTTTAACGACTTGGTGGTCATCTGTTTCCAGTTTAACGACTTAGAGGTCATCTGTTTCCAGTTTAACGACTTGGTGGTCATCCGACGGGGAGCTTAGAGAAGATACCCGATTGAGCAATTTTCAGGGGCACTGCTGGAGCTTGCTCAAGATGCCTTATTACTTTGTCGGTGTTGATGGCCTTGCCCCTAACTGGGGCCAAAGAAAGTCGTTCAAATACCGACTTGCGTTCGAAGATTGCAGTCAAAAGTCGTTAACCCTGCAAATAGAAACATGATTTTAGTATAGGCAATCGTTATGTATATTGATTGAGTTCGCATGAACGTTTAACCCGAAATATGGGAGGAGAGATTGGGTCCCATCGGGCGTGCCAGAATTTATAGGGTGTTTTTCGTCACCCTATTGAGATGGGAATACGCGCGCGCTTGTCAGGCGTACTACAGATTCCCCCTGCCTAGGGTAGGCGTGTTTTATTGATTGTGGGGATCCGAATCTCCGGCAGCCACGGACTAAGCTTCCATTAATTATCTCTCACCTTTAGAGTGAAAGAACCTCCGATTGACGGGTTAAACTGGTCATGCGAACTCAATGTGCAGTGTGCGTGTGTTGTGTTTTGAATGGGGTTTTGGATATATCGGGGGGCCCGCAGAGTTCTAACGAGGGAGGTATATTTAGTGTGGAGTGCATATTAAAAAATGGGGGGAAGCGTCTTAAAGGCGCATGCGTGACACGTGGGCGCATGGTGCCCGGGGTCACGTGCGCGCACATGGGCGCTTTAGTGCCCGGGGTCACGTGTGCGCACATGACCATTGGGCGCCTTAGCGCCCGGGGTCACGTGTGCGCACAAGACCATTGGGCGCCTTAGCGCCCGGGGTTACGTGGCCCACACGTGACCATTGGGCGCCTTAGCGCCCGGGGTCACGTGGCGCACACGTGACCATTGGGCGCCATAGCGCCCGGGGTCACGTGGCGCACACGTGACCGATGGGCACCTTAGCGCCCCGGGGTCACGTGGCGTACACATGACCGATGGGCGCCTTAGCGCCCGGGGTCACGTGGCGCACACATGACCATTGGGCGCCTTAGCGCCCCGGGGTCACATGGCGCACACGTGACCATTGGGCGTCTTAGCGTCCCGGGGTCAAGTGGGGCATACGTGACCGATGGGCGCCTTAGCGCCCGGGGTCACGTGGGGCACACATGACCATTGGGCGCCTTAGCGCCCCGGGGTCACGTGGCGCACACGTGACCGATGGGCGCCTTAGCGCCCGGGGTCACGTGGCGCACACGTGACCACGGGAAACACCCGCAGGAAGGGGCCTAGCCCCTAGGTTGGGGAGTTAAACTCCCAAGGGTTTTTTTTGGAGTTGAACTCCTAACAGAAACTAATTTATGGAGTTAAACTCCAACAGATCTAGAAAGGAGTTAAACTCCTAGGAATCTTTAGCTCTTTTTTTGAGCCTTAGATCTGTCCAAACTTAGATTTTTGGAGACGGGTCTCCTTCTTCCTTCTCTTGATCGGCGGGATCTTGGAGAAAAGGGGGTGAAACTTAAAAGTCTTCCTTTTTTGAGATCTGATTGGAGATCCGAGCTCCCCTTCGTGGGTTTCGTGGTGAAAAACTATTTATTTTTAAGAAAGGAAGAGTTAAACTCTTGATTTAATTCAAAAAAGAGAAAGAGGGTTTTAGAAACTTGAGAAAGTGGAAGGAGGCACAAACTCTAGTTTTTTGAGTGAATGAAAAGTTGTCTTTTTTTTATTCGTCATCATGTTGCCTTATATAGGCTTACATATTTACATATAGCCTCTTGGGCTTTACAAAATGGCATTTTTCCAATCACATGGCTCATGTGCCATTTCTTTTTGCACATAAGCCATGAGCTTTACAAAAATTTGGCTTTATGCCCATTCATGCATAAAAAATTATATCAAAATTATTTATTACATGATTTTTTATTTCAGCATGGGGGAGGCCGGCCGCTTCATGTTCGGGCTTGACTCGGGCATGAGCCCACTTGATATGGGCTTGGGCCCACCTGGTTTGGGGTTGACTTTGATTTTGACTTGGTCAACCGGGGTGCAATTTTCGACCCCAACAATACTGCCCCTCAAAAGAGGGAAAACTATAACTCTGATAGCCACTCTGTCATCCAGGTCATTTTGGAAGCCAGAAATGATAACTGCCTCCTGAAGAAGGTTGCCATTACCATATACCAAGAACATCCACTTATGTTCATAACTGCTCCCAACATTTCTACAGGATTGAATTAATATATATGCTTATTGCAGCCAGTGCAAAAGTAATATCTGGTGTGGTACTTGACATTTCATGATTAACTCAGTTGCCTAAGTTAGTGATATGCCAATTATGCAAATCTCTCTCCGCATCAGTCTGGAAGTCATCTCTTTAGAGAGGGTGACTCCATCACCTGCTGGTACACCACCATATCAGGAGTCGTCCATTCTAAAACACTTTAGAATAGAGTCAAGTACCCAAATTGGGACACTTCCCAAATCTAGATCTAAAACTATAGATCTACTGACCAGAATCCAGATCTAATGTGGAGAAACAACTTGTGACAACCACGGTATAACCGATCGTAGTATAGGAAGATCACCTTCTATCAAGAGCATGTCATCCAAAAACCAAGACATCACTCCCTACCACCTTCTTATCAGGTCCATCTGTTGTTCTGATGAAGTCAAACTCTATGACTGTCACATCAGAACTAGACGATCTATCTCCGCTATACTTGCTTTAGTCTATAAATAGACATAAGCTACTTACCCACCATGCTTCCGCTGCTCCCACTGACTACAACAACTCTCTGGAAGATTTATATACACGTGCACTTCTAAAGCTAATTTAGAACAACATTATACTCATCCTCCTGCCAGATCTTATAGTCTAGAACAGCGGTAGTGGCAAGTTTGGGTAATCAAAAACCTCCCTGTTACCATCTTGGAGGAGACCAAAGTACCTCTTGGGTGCCTGAGGTTACCCACCAAATCTGCGGAGTGGCTAATGGATTGTCGAATCCAATTGAATCTTTAAGTTTTACAAAATTTTCAGTAATCGTTTGTGGTTTTGGAATCACTTCCAGTTCTACTATACTCCCATTAATGTTTTCTGAAAAGAATTCATTTTACTAAAACCGTAGCGAGTCAAGAACAATATAACTATTGATCTTCCAAATTGTAGAATGTTAAGCCTCGTCAAAACCCGGCATAACCCACAAACTGCCATTACTGAAACGTGCCTAGAGTTTATCCAGATTCTGGTTTTAAGTATAAGGCGGACAACTCCATATACCTTAACATTGTTAAGATATGAATCCATTCTATATCCAATATAGAAACAAATGCACTAATTTAATTGGAACCAAATTCAAAATACATGCAGCCGTTCCTAGTGCATATCAACTAAATGGAAGAAGGCCAAGCAGCATTACTCATCAAGGAGCGTACTCACGGATGAGTAATCTGAGAGAGAAGTAAGTTCTCAAAACTATTACTTACAACGGAATACCTAACACAAGTATCTATATTTTCAATCACCTTGAAGAATTCTGATATTTGCAACATATGGTTCTCTACTTTATTCTTATACCTATATCTTCTCAAAATCTGGATCTTGTATTTCAACGAAATACTTGTCTAAAACTAGAAAAGTCATGAGTAAACAAAATATAGTACGAGTACCAACTCCTTTGTCCTAACAGACATCGAACAACATACAATACTTTGTATAAGTCCTCTGAGTTCAATAACTCAAGCCCTGTGCGTTGTAGGTTGAAAAACTGTACTATGGTTAAGAAGAATTACACCGCTGTTGAATGCTTCTTACCTAACCATCAGCTGATATAGGTAAATATTATAAACATAATTTCAAAAGTTATATCCCACTTTATAAAATAAACGTGCAGATATATCAGTTTGAAATTGGTGCATGACAATGGATATTCAAAACTAAATATTTGCTGTCAGGAAAAACCCAGGTGATTTCTTCAAATATCACCAATTACAAAGAATTCCGATATATAGAGAATCTAATCACCCAATTCCCAATATCTTACTCCCACTCAGCATCTGTAACGCCATACAGATGTGAGAATCAAGTCTGGTAAATATATACCCTGGAGTTAGAATCAAATTGGGAAAACAATTTTCACTTAACACCGCACAGTAAAACTGAAACATGAAAATGTTTCGAAGGGGTGGCCGGGTATTCCTAGTAATGCCTCTTCCACTATCCAGATTCATGACATTAACCGTATATTTCCTTACCCTCACTCCAATCCTTTTATATGTCTTTACTTCTTACCTTCTGTACACCACACTTAGGCTAATTGATTTTCTTCCTTCCCTATCTATCGACCCCTGCCTATGGTTTGGAAGAAGACTATCCAATAAACGCAATAGGTGTACTCTCCTACTACTAGGAGCCCTCGCACCCTGAGAGAAGGTAAAGATAAAAGACAACCGAATAATCCTATTCAATTTCTCCCGAATCGGAAACCATCATCGAACTGAAACAAGTTCCTTCGAGTTCGTATGTAACTATACGATGGCATATCCAGGCAATATGGATCTTCATAGTGATACGGAGTGTTCTGGAGAAATGCAAAGGGGAAGTAGGAGTGGCAGGGGTATACGCAGCTTCATCGTGAATGATAGTAGTCGTAATTTCCTTTGCCCTCATTCTAATCCCTTTATATGTATTTACTTATTACCTTCTGTACACCACACTTAGGCTAATTGGTTTTTTCCCTCTACCTTTTGACACCTGCATATGGTTTGGAAGAAGACTATCCATTAAGCGCAATAGGTATACTCTCCTAATACTAGGAGCCCTCGCAGCCTGAGAGAAGGTAAAGATAAAAGACAACAGAATAGTCATATTCAATTTTTCCAGAACCGGAATCTATCCTCGAACTGAAATAAGTTTCTTCGAGTTCGTATGTAACTATACGATGGAATATCCAATCAATATGGATCTTTGTAGTGATACGGAATGTTCTGGAAAAATGCAAAGGGAAATATGAGTGGCAGAGATATATGCGACTATGACAATCCAAAAGCCAAAGTATTTTAAGAAGGTTTGATTAACTTAGTTCAAGAGTTTTAGTTTAAGGTCGGATCATGGTTGCTGCCAAAGAAAGAGAGAGAAAAAACACTCGGAGTGCACTCTAATCTAGATTAGATTGGTTAATCACTTTATCTAATCAAGATGGTTCCAATTGTTTCCTCGAATTCTCCTACAAACCCTAAAAGGAGAATTAGTCGGGATCATCTGAAAATCACCTGAGGAGTAACACCTACTCATCAGTGGGAATCGAGATCCAACTATCATCGCATGATAACTTGATGGAAGCCACTCAAGTCACCACACTGCAGAAGGTATGCACATGCCTGACAAGTTTCCTTTATGTTTGAAACTTCGGATGTGGTTTTTACCCCTAGGACCCAAGTGATCTTGACAAATAATCAACAAATTAAAATTCTTCAGGACCTCCGCCAAGGGGCCATTATCATCAAAACCAGGTTTTACCTCCGGAACCGTTACGGTATCCATCATCGGTTGTTCAAGTGAAGCCTCTGTTGGCAATGAGGCGCGAAACCTTTCCTCCTCTTCAAAGGTTTTAAGCGAAGCAGCAATGGCTTCTTCTGTTGAGACATTTGTTGAAACAGTAAGCGTCAGTCAAAGTATGATAAAAAGAAGAGTGAAATAAACAGCGGAGAGATAAGGGCAAAAGTATACCTGACTGCACAAGGGCGGCCAATTCTTTTTCAAGGGTGGCTGACTGTTTGGAAGCTTCAATGGCAACCTCCAAATCGGTATCATCAAGTATCCCGAATAAACCCTCGTTGGTCCCATACTCACTCAAGCCTTCACTAGACGGAGCAGAGGGCGTCGAGCCTAATATGGTGTCCAAAGAAAGTACTTGTTTCTTCTTCTTATGAAGACGGGCGCCGGTGGCCGATAACACGAGTTTATGTTTGGTAGACGCCTTCGGACGATGAGTCCCAATTTCTTTTCCTACGTCCAACTCGGGGGATGCGGCAGCCACCTCTTTTTCAGGCTCGCTGGATGGGGGCAACCCACGCGTAGGGCTTAACATGCATGGAGGCTCAACTACAGTGACCTCTCTCAGGGGAGGATGAACAATGTTTCGTCGCTTTAGATGAACATTTCGATCACCAGCCGGCACTGCACCCTTGCGATCGAGCAAAAATCGCTTCTCTTCCCTGATGACGGGACCCATTGAATGTTGATACTACGCCACGTACACATTAAGAGCCTTTGCGACACAACTCGGTTCGCTGATAAAGAAGTTGGACCCTGTGTTCAAGCGCATGAAATGATGCAGTGCGCTCCGCATTCCCTCTTCAGTAGCAACAGGTTCGGCCAAGAAGGGTTCAAGTGGGACGCCCTGATTGTAACTTAGCTGTTGTGCGAAACGGTGCTGATTGTACCTCATGAACAACGCCGCATCATTTTGCCTGAACACTAAGAAACCCGGCCTGATGGAGTATAAATGAATGATCTCCCGAGCTTTCAACACAGAGGCCCCATCTTTAAATATGTCCTGCAGTGGCAGCACCACCTTCCTCGACTCTTGGCCGACGGTCAGAATTTTATCAGTAAAGGACATGCCAGCCCCAACCGTGCGCGGGCGAAGAAGCAAGCCTCTATCTTCTCGTTGCGTCGGAGTCACAATAGAAGCACTAATCGGTCGCATGATCCGAGGGAACCTGCACCTGTCATAAAAACCCGGCCTCTTGTGGATGCCAAAGACACCTAACACGTGTAACTCGAGCCATGACATGAAATAATGCATCAAGAAGTTTACCGACTGCACCCCTGGCTCAGTGGTATCAGCCGCCAAGCTGAGGCCGTGATACATATGGGCTAACCAAGCAATCCCCACAGCCACTTGTATCCGAGCAACCATCCGATGTGCAGGATAGAAGACGGACGGCCTCATACGGCGAGGGTGCATGGGAAGCGCAAACTAACTCAGCCACAGCCCGAGGAACCCTAAAAAGAACGCTTCTTCGTCGATCCCAGGAGCCGCCAGTTCTGCAAGAGGGATGACCGGGGTATCAGGTAGATAGAAACTCTTCTGATCCGCCTCCACCGCTGGCAGATTTCCTAAACCCAGGCCGAAGGGGTCGTCAAGATTGGCGAATTTCTCGACTTCTTCCTTCAATATTTCCGGGCGAAAAACTAACTCCACGACCTTCGGATGCAATAAAGAGGTTCTCGTACATATTCAACACCTTTATTAAGCTCGGGAATTTGTGCTGGATAGCATTCTCGGGAGTAAGACCCATTACCACTAATTTGGTAGCGAAAACATACTCATCCGGGGGAAGCAATTCCTCGTAATGTTCCCCCCTACCGGGTAAGCCCGAGACCTCTGCAAACCCTCCAAAGAAATGGAGACTTCTCGATCTGATAGAAGGAAGGTGTGGGTTGGGATGTTCTACTGTTCCAGAAATGCCCTGACCCACCATGTGGGGGGTGTGGAATATTGAAACAAAGAAGCATAAACGGCGGGATACAATCCGAGCTTCATCAACTGTGACTTCCTCGCCGATAGAATATACCGGGCCCACTGCAAATACCCGGCTGGGTGACGGAGAGTTAGTCCTACATTGTACGGCTGTCCCCAGGGGCGTGACTCGCCCTGACATATGCGTCGCCCTAGGATGTCTAAAACCACCAGTGGCTGCACGGGTATTGCGGCAATAGAAGCCCGAAGGAGACCTTCTGAAGTCCAGTTGACCTCCTCCACAGCATAATTTATCGGAGGCGCATTTGCATAAGCAATCGCTGAAATAGGCTCCGAGGGTGTCGCACAAGAAAAGCTTCGCCGACCCATGATAATTTGATCATACCATTTACCCCATAGATGAAGACTCTTATGCTCCGGGTCATGGTCTTTTATCAGTGCGAAAACCTCTTGATCAACGGGTGCTTCAGGAAATCTGCCTTCTGAACGAATGAATGGGAAGGATGTGTCGAAAGACATAATGCCTGCGCAGAAAAGAACGAATTTTTCAGCCACCAATGCTATAAATTAAATTCTGTTACAAGGTACTATAAATCCATACCGTACTGCAATGCAATTAAAGGGGACCAGAGGGGACCCACAAAATCTAGATGACAGTTCATCATTGGATGAGGCTGACATTAAATGAAGAAATCCTTAAGAGATTCTCATTAAATGAGAAATCCCTCGGGCAAAAGAGGAAAACTCCCATTGAGAGCAACGCTCTTTACTAGACAGACATCTGTCAAAGTCTAATGATGAAGGGAAAAAAATTCCTCAAGAAGAACCTTGCGCTGAAAAGATGATGGAATAATCTACCAAAAATAAAATTTCAATTTAAGCTTCAAGACCCATGAACAAACTCTTAAGAGTTCTTCAATATGATCTGAAAGGAACAAAGCTCCATTAATGGATTAAGAAGTCATAAGCAAGATCCTTTTAGATCTATGATTCTAAGAGAGCAAAGCTCTATTAATAAAACCCTAAAAAGGATTTTCTTTAGATCAGAGATCTATGAAGAGCAAAGCTCTGTTAATGGGTAAAACCCTATAAGATGTCTCAAAAAGATTTGATCTTTTACCTAATCTGACAAAGTTCTGTCCTTAAAAATTCTTAAGAAGAAGAGCTGCGCTCTAAAGAAGAAAATCAATTTTTAAGAAGGATTGAAGATAAACTGTAACAACTCCAATTTTTGTATACATAAATTTGATTTAAATTTGAAGTATACTTGGAGTATTTAATGTTGCTGTTACCACTTTAAGTACTAATTTTTCCATAATAATTACAAGAAGGAGCTTGTAGCTCATTGGTAATACCTTGCATTGCTGAACCAAGCCACCAGAGTTCAAATCCCATGCCCCACATTATTTTTAGATTATTTTTCTTTTAAAATTCTTGGAAGCCCAACAGTCCACAGGCCATAACTCCCAAAAGTTGAACTGAACCCTAAAAAGTAAAAATACCAGGAGCTACGTCTGAAGACCCCCCACCCAAAGACCACCGGACTCGGCCGGGATCGGCCCAGTCGGCCGGCGGACCGGTCGACTCGGGCCGGCGCCACCGGCTGGACTCGGCCGGACGGCCGGGTCCCCAAAACGAAACTTGTGTCTTTTTGTCTTCTCAACTCCCCTGTATACTCTAAATGCTTGGATCGGTTCCCGAATCTTAAATACACCCTATTTACTACAAATTTTAATGTTTTTCTTTAATTTTTATAATTTTTTAAAATAAAAACCTTTCACCTACCCTACCCTAGCCTACCCTATAAATACACCCCCCTACCCTCTACCCTCTCATCCTAAAACACTAGGTTTACTCTCTCAAAATTTTTATAAGAAGGGTGTACTTTGAAATCAAGTTCACGGCGAAGCGCTGACGGAATTCCGGCGACATTTTTTTGAAACAGCCGGCGACGAAGCAACGCCTCGGCAACTCATCTAGTTCCTCTATACTCTTTAGTATAGATCGAAACCCGTAAGTCCCATTCTATCTCCCTTTCTAATTCTCAAAAATACGAATTTACGAAACCCGACAGAATCGGAACAAATCCGATTTCCGATTCGGTTTTCTATAAAATTTCACTTCTAATCAATTCAATCATTATTAAACATCTTTATCTTGACTATTAAACTTGTAAAAATCAATTTGAATAAGTTTTCACACATGAAATGATAACATTTTCAATTTACCGTATTTTTTTCACTTTAATACCATCATATTTCAATTTCACATTTAACCCCTTAACTTGCTATACATTTTAAGTAGAGCACGAGGTAACGACCTACCTCCACACACAAGCAAATACAACCCCAAAACGATATCATCAAAACTTGGAATACGATAAAACGAAACTTTCATTAAAATATCATAATCTTAATAAAACCATTCTTAAAGGTTTTAGATTTGTTACACTTTTAAGTAAATACTTCTTACTAGAAAAATACGATAAGTTGTGGATATCGATCGTTTATCTAAACCTGACTTTGTGGTGTCTAGGCTAGGCAAGTGAGCTTAGGTAACTTTAAAAGGCCCGCCTCACGATTCGTGAGCGGATCCCTCCTTCCTCACTTGTACTTACCTGGCCACAATTGGCGGTGAAGAGGCGATTTGAGTCTTCTAATGACTTGTCGTTTAGACCATTTAGAAATAGGTTAGTTGGCTTAGGAAACCCTAGAACCTAAAATACGGAAAATTACACTTTGCAAATAAATACCTTTTACTTTATAAAACCGTTTTCTAAAGGATTAGTATTTTACAATCTTTGCAAAGCGCCGCTACAACCCACCTTTGGGAAACCCGTTAGGGATAGTACGGTTTATCGTGAATTTCGGGCTTAGTAGTGCGAGATTCAGACCTCCGCAAGGAGCATTCGGTCTCGAAAGGTTTAAAATACGATATCTTAAGAAAATGAGATTTTTGGAATATAAAATATTTATTAAAATTATATTTTGTATAAACATATGTATATTTATCATTTAAATATCTATTTTATTATAATATAAATTTTCCACCTTTTTCTAAAAATCACAATAGTAAATTTTACATTAAAATACCATGAACTTCAAATAATCAATATTACAAATAAATACCCTTATTTATAAAACTAGGATATTTTCACTAGAAATGTCACAACATAAAATCCACCCTCATTACAACTCTAAAGACAATTAATAAATACTTGAGGTGTATTTTGAAAAGTATATAAAATTATTTTTACATAAAAACCCCTCAAGTTTTATAAATTACCCTAAGGACCCTAGCAATTAAAAGACCTCGATTCACAGTTCTGATTGTCTGACTCGGGTTTGAGTCTGATTAATCTGACTTGAATATGATTCAAGTCAATCTATAATTTACAAGATTCCAAGTCAATATGAACACATGAATCCACGAATCTAATTATCAATTTATACAACTTGACTGAACCGAACCATGGATATATATTTCTCTTACATGATTCTCAGTATTCCATTTACATGACTCTACGGTTATAACCGTTTCCTGATATCATGGTTTCGGTCAGTCAGTCATTCAATCTTACAATTCAATACAATTTATAAAATAACAATACAAACAAGACATCGCGGGGTTTAAGGGGTAGATTGGTACGGAAGGTGTTAAAGGTGGCACGAGGTGGTCAGACTTAACACACCTAACATGAATCCAGTTACCATTGTACCGTGGCATAAACGGTTCCTTGTACTATACGTGCCCCTAGTCTCTGGCATATAGAGACTCCCCTTGTATACACCGGCATCCTTCTGTACCAAGCTACAAACAACAGCATTGACATAACATTACAACAATAGTATACACCTTAAAAGATATCTTCTTATTTTGTCATTTCTACTTTCCTCTTACCTTTGGGACTTACCGAGCGACCTGTTCGCTGACGACATTCTGTTTCTTTCTTCTTTGAATGTCGTCAGGTGTTTCGGACCCGGCAGAGGTCGAGCCATTGCAAGAAGACTTGGAGCAGTTTGCTGAAGACCCCGCACTTTAATTTCGTTGTACACTTTTCCATTCAGTATTTTACATTTCCTGTTATGCCACTGTTTAGGCATCTTTTTATTTCAGTTGTATTTCCTTCATGTATTGTACAAAGAATGTTAATAAATAAAAGTTGTTGTTCTTTTTATTTCTCGTCCCTTGAGTACTTATTTTATATTGCTTAGATACGCTTAGCGTATGTACTTCTGAGTATATACGTAGCGGACCTCGTCGCGTCTCCTTCGCCGTACACTGGGAAGCAGGGCGTGATAGGTTTTGTTGGTAGCCCATGCAGGTCAGAGCTGTATGAATCCCTATCATGCAGTTCTGTTCTGTGTGAACAACCTAAGCAATATAACACAAGAACCAGCAACTAAAACATTCTTTACAATTCATGTTCCTTGAATCTTACAATTTCATATTCCTTGAATCTTATCATTTCATATACTTGAATCTGTCCTAACCCAAATTTTTCTTCAGGGTTATGGATTCCCCGAACAACACCAGCACCAACGTCAACAACACACCTCCAGCACTACCTCTCACACCAGCTGTTCCTGCGCCACCTACCGAGCAAACAGTGCTACTTGAGGCAATCCGCAGCCTTCTCGAGGGACAGCAACAACTTCTGAACCGTCCCGAGACTGACGCTCCGGGGGTAAAGCAATTCAGGGCTTTACATCCAAAGCAGTTCTCAGGAAAGGGAAGCCCACTGGAAGCTGAGGAATGGGCTCAAAGTATCGAGGATGATCTGGCTGCAGCACAAGTGCCAGACATCGCTTGGGTCCGTGTAGCGAAACTACAGCTCACGGACAACGCTCGCAACTGGTGGAAGGCGGAAGAAAGCCGTCTTGCACAGCCTATTGAATGGAAAACGTTTCGCGAGAAGTTCGACGCGAAATACTTCCCTGTGACTGCCAGGTTTGCCATGGAGCAGCAGTTCATTCATCTACAGCAAGGATCAATGTGGGACAAATCGGTAGATGAATACGACGCTGAATTCACCATGTTAAACCGGTAAGATATGTCGCAATAGTTCAGTTTTAAATATCACATACCACACAGCTAACACTATCCTTAAACAGATTCGCGGCACACTTGATACCGATGGACGAGATCAGAGCCCGTCGCTTTCAACAAGGACTGGACACGGAGATTCAGGCTGCTTTAGCCACAGGAAAAATTTTAACTCATGAGGATGCTCTGGAAGCTGCCCATAGTTATGAGGCAGTGATAAAAGCAAGGGGCAGACCTCAATCTGCAGGAGTCAAGCGCCCTGCCAACCAGATGGCAGGTGGAGCCTCGTCCAAACCACCTTTTATGCCAAGACATCCTGGAGCACCAATCAGCAGGCCCAGCCCAGCCTTTTGTAACTACTGCAAGAGAAATGGGCATCTGGCGAGAGATTTTCGTCGTGCAAACAACCTTTGCTTGATCTGCGGCTCAGCTGCTCATGGTATCGGGGCTTGTCCTCATAAACAAAATCCAGTTGCTGCACCCAGGCCAGCAAAAAATTATCCACAGCGTCCAGCCATCCAAGCCCCTGCTCCAAGACTTGCATTACGTGCACCACCCAGAGGACCACAAGCTGCACCACCTCCTCGTCAGTTCCATCAAGCTCAAAGGAACGTTCCGAGGAATGCTCCTCAGGCCAGGAGGAATATACCCAAACGCCAGGCTTTCACGATGTCTGTGGAAGAAGCTGAAGCCACTGGCCAAGTAATTACTGGTAAACTTTCCTTCTCAAACTTATCTTTTAGTTTTGGTTATCTACACACTTTCCCTATACCTAAAACATATCCCACATACCTTAGGTACAATCCTAATAGCCTCACTACCTGCACTTGCACTGTTTGATACTGGAGCATCCCACTGCTTTATGTCGCAACGGTTTGTCCGAACCCATGCGATTCCAATCTCACCGCTTGTATCTAGCTGGAATATCAGTTCCAAAAATGGCGTTCTAAAGGCAACTATGGGATACAGCTTGTGTCCAGTCGTCGTCTGCAGTCGAGAGTTTTATGCTGACTTCAAAGTACTGGACATACCGAACTTCGATGTGGTTCTAGGAATGGATTGTCTTGGAACCTTTTATGCTACCATCGACCGTCGTCAAAGGAGGGTAGTATTCGAGATTCCAGACCATCCGGTCTTCTATTTCAAGAGATGAGATCGTACCCTGGAGTCAGGTACCTACAAAGCGAAGCCAAGGGAAGCAGTAGTTGTAGCAGCTCAAGCGGAAGAAGAATTAAGACCAGAGGTAGTTCGAGAGTTTGACGATGTATTTCCTGACGATATATCAGGTTTGCCTCCCGATCGAGCTCTTGAATTCAGTATTGATTTAGTACCAGGAGCACAATCGGTGATCAAAGCACCTTATAGACTAAGTCCGGAAGGATTGAAGGAAGTCCGAACACAGTTGGACGAATTATTGGCGAAGGGATGGATTCGTCCCAGCACTTCAAGTTGGGGAGCACCCGTACTACTGGTGAAGAAGAAGGAAGGTTCATACAGAATGTGTATCGATTATAGGGCCTTGAACGAAGTCACTATAAAGAACAAGTATCCATTCCGGTGCATCGATGATTTATTCGATCAGCTAAGTGGATCTTGTGTTTTCTCTAAATTGGATCTTCGTTCAGGTTATCATCAAGTGAAGGTCAAGGAAGCTGATATTCACAAAACAGCTTTCAGAACTCGCTATAGATATTACGAATTTCTGGTGATGCCATTTGGAGTGACCAATGCACCAGCAATATTCATGAACCTAATGAATCAAGTTTTCCGAGAGTATTTAGACAGGTTTGTTGTCATCTTCATCGACGACATCCTGGTATATTCTAAGAGTCGGAAAGAGCATGCAAAGCATCTACGAATTGTCCTGGAAACTCTTCGTCAACATAAGCTTTATGCCAAGTATAGCAAGTACGAGTTTTGGCTAAATCAAGTTGGTTTTCTTGGACATATCGTATCAGGAGAAGGAATTTCTGTGGATCCAGCCAAAGTTTCAGCAGTTAGCGAATGGCCTACACCAAAGTCAGTGAAGGACATTCGGAGTTTCTTGGGTTTAGCTGGATATTACAGAAGGTTCATTGAAGAATTCTCAAAGATAGCAACACCCCTGACCAAGCTCACACGAAAAGATGAAGAATTTGTGTGGTCAGAAGCATGCGAACAAGCTTTCGTAGAACTCAAGTCAAGATTAACATCTGCACCTATTCTCGTAATACCGGATCAATCTGGAGGATTCGAAGTGCATTGTGATGCATCCGGTAAGGGATTAGGATGTGTTCTACATCGGTAAGGTTGTGGCTTATACTTCAAGATAACTGAAGACTCATGAGCGCAATTATCCGACGCATGATCTGGAGTTGGCAGCCGTCATCTTTGCTCTCAAGATTTGGCTCCATTATTTACTTGGTGAACTAGTGAACATCTACACAGATCATAAAAGTCTGAAGTACGTGTTTACTCAGAAGGAGTTGAATATGCGGCAGAGAAGATGGTTAGAACTTATGGTGGACTTTGACATCAACTTGCAATATCACCCAGAGAAGGTGAACATAGTACCTGATGCTCTTAGTCGCCAACTATTATCAATGAATCTCACCGCTCAGTGGAAGCTTCAGCAAGACTTGCATCAGATGGAGATTGAAGTAGTCATGCCAGGTAATGCTTCAAGTTTGATGAATCTACAAGTTCAATCAACCATTGTCAATCTGATCAAACCAGCTCAAGCAAGTGATGCTAAGTTGCAAAGGATCGGAGAACAAGTGGAGAATGGACTCAGAAAAGACTTCATCATCTATGAAGACGGATTTTTGAGATACGGCAGCAGATTGTGTGTACCAAAAGGTCCTGTTCGGGAAGAGTTAATAAAAGAAGCTCACAGCTCTCCCTACTCGGTACATCTTGGAGGTACCAAAATGTACAAAGATCTACGTCAGAATTATTGGTGGTATGGAATGAAGCGTGAAGTAGCCAGAAGCGTCGCAAAATGCTTGGTGTGTCAGCAAGTAAAGGCTGAACATCACAGGACAGCTGGACTACTTCAACCGTTACCAATCCCAGAATGGAAGTGACAGCATATCACGATGGATTTTGTGACTGCTCTTCCTCGCAGCACAAAAGGTAACGATGCTATATGGGTCATTGTGGATCGACTCACAAAGTCGGCTCACTTCATCCCATTTCGAGTTGGCCAATCAACTGAGACACTAGCAAAGAAGTACATGGAGGTAATAATCTAATTAAGATTTAAACACTTCACAATGTACTATCTCTGATACCCATAAACTCATACAGGAAATTGTGAGACTTCATAGAGTACCGGTCTGCATTGTCTCCGATCGTGACACCAGGTTCCGATCGCAATTTTGGCAGAGTCTGCAAGCTAGCTTGGGAACAAGTCTGAACTTCAGCACGGCTTATCATCCACAAACAGATAGTCAGTCGGAACGAATTATTCAGATCTTGGAGGATATGCTCAGAGCGTGTATGCTAGACTTCAAAAAATCGTGGGAAGATCACCTGCATCTTGTGGAGTTCGCGTACAATAACAGCTACCAAGCAAGCATAGGAATGGCATCTTTTGTAGCATTATATGGAAGGAAGTGTCGATCACCATTAAGTTGGGACGACATCGGAGATAGGGAACTTCTTGGACCAGAGATGATAGTAGCGACCGTTGATGTGGTTCGTACTATCAGGGAAAGAATGCGCATAGCCCAAGATCGACAGAAACACTGGGCTGATGCAAAGAGACGGCACTTAGAGTTCCAGCCAGGAGACCATGTATTCTTGAAGATATCTCTGAACCGCGGAGTGATCCGATTTGGAAGACGGGGTAAATTGAGTCCGAGATATATTGGACAGTTTGACATACTCGAACGAGTCGGTGAAGTGGCATACCGCTTAGCGCTTCCACCCTCATTGGAAGAAGTGCATAACGTGTTCCACATATCCCAACTCAGAAAGTATGTGAGTGACCCCAACCATGTACTTGATCATTCCGAGCTCACTATACAGCCCGACTTGTCTTGTGAGCAACAACCTGTGGAGATCCTGGACAGGAAAGTGAAGACACTTCGGAACAAGGAAGTTAACTTGGTCCGCGTAATGTGGAGAAAAGACACTCCAGGAGAATCCATATGGGAAAGGGAAGATGAAATGCGTGCAAGATATCCTCACCTCTTTGTAAACTAGTCCTCAAATAAAAATTGTAAATTTCGAGGACGAAATTTTTGTAAGGAGGGTAGATTGTAACAACTCCAATTTTTGTATACATAAATTTGATTTAAATTTGAAGTATACTTTGAGTATTTATGTTACTGTTACCACTTTAAATATTTATTTTCCCATAATAATTACAAGAAGGAGCTTGTAGCTCATTGGTAATACCTTGCATTGCTGAATCAAGCCACCAGAGTTCAAATCCCATGCCCCACATTATTTTTAGATTATTTTTCTTTTAAAATTCTTGGAAGCCCAATGGTCCACAGGCCATAACTCCCAAAAGTTGAACTGAACCATAAAAAGTAAAAATACCAGGAGCTACGTCTGAAGACCCCCCACCCAAAGACCACCGGACTCGGCCGGACGGCCGAGTCCCCAAAACGAAACTTGTGTCTTTTTATCTTCTCAACTCCCCTGTATACTCTAAATGCTTGCATCGGTTCCCAAATCTTAAATACACCCTATTTACTACAAATTTTAATGTTTTTCTTCAATTTTTATAATTTTTTAAAATAAAAACCTTTCACCTACCCTACCCTAGCCTATCCTATAAATACACCCCCTACCCTCTACCCTCTCATCCCAAAACACTGGGTTTACTCTCTCAAAATTTTTACAAGAAGGGTGTACTTTGAAATCAAGTTCACGGCGAAGCGCTGACGGAATTCCGGCGACGTTTTTTTGAAACAACCGGCGACGAAGCAACGCCTCGGCAACACATCTAGTTCCTCTATACTCTTTAGTATAGATCGAAACCCGTAAGTCCCATTCTATCTCCCTTTCTAATTCTCAAAAATACGAATTTACGAAACCCGATGGAATCGGAACAAATCCGATTTCCGATTCGGTTTTCTATAAAATTTCACTTCTAATCAATTCAATCATACTTAAACATTTTTATCTTGACTATTAAACTTGTAAAAATCAATTTGAATAAGTTTTCACACATGAAATGATAACCTTTTCAATTTACCGTATTTTTTTCATTTTAATACCATCATGTTTCAATTTCACATTTAACCGCTTAACTTGCTATACATTTTAAGTTGAGCACGGGGTAACGACCTACCTCCTCACACACGCAAATACAACCCCAAAACGATATCATCAAAACTTGGAATACGATAAAACGAAACTTTCATTAAAATACCATAATCTTAACAAAACCATTCTTAAAGGTTTTAGATTTGTTACACTTTTAAGTAAATACTTCTTACTAGGAAAATACGATAAGTTGTGGACATCGATCGTTTATCTAAACCTGACTTTGTGGTGTCTAGGCTAGGCAAGTGAGCTTAGGTAACTTTAAAAGGCCCGCCTCACGATTCGTGAGCGGATCCCTCCTTCCTCACTTGTACTTACCTGGCCACAATTGGCGTTGAAGAGGCGATTTGAGGATTCTAACGACTTGTCGTTTAGACCATTTAGAAATAGGCTAGTTGGCTTAGGAAACCCTAGAACCTAAAATACGGAAAATTACACTTTGCAAATAAATACCTTTTACATTATAAAACCGCTTTCTAAAGAATTAGTATTTTACAATCTTTGCAAAGTGCCGCTACAACCCACCTTTGGGGAACCCGTTAGGGATAGTACGGTTTATCGTGCACCCTCGGGCTTAGTAGTGCGAGATTCAGACCTCCGTAAGGAGCATTCGGTCTCGAAAGGTTCAAAATACGACATCTTAAGAAAATGAGATTTTTGGAATATAAAATATTTATTAAAATTATATTTTGTATAAACATATGTATATTTATCATTTAAATATCTATTTTATTATACTATAAATTTTCCACCTTTTTCTTGTTAGTTATATGTATGCCCTAGAGGCCATTGCTATACATAGGATGTATATTGTAGTGGATACTTGGACATATATAGGGAGGACTTTCTTACTCGACATGATAGTATGCTATCTGGTTGATCTTTACCTTAACGTGTACACTGATTGTCTCTCTGTTACATCTTGGTAAAGCCCTTAGGATGTGTACTTGACTACCTAGACTATGATGCGGATCATACTAGTGGGAACATGGAAGTCCATAAGTACATCCTTCAAGGTCCCTAGTTGTTGGTGCATCGAGACAGGGCATCGATATACCAGTGTAGACTAGCGTATACCTTCTCGACCCATACAGATGGGCGATGGATGATCCCATATCCATTGGTGTTTGATATCAGAGATGATATACGGGTGCTCAGTGGAGACTGGGTACACTGGACGGACTCGCCGAGAACTCCCAGATGGTATTATACCATACGTCAGATGGCAGTTCTCTGGTGACACTAGTACAGAGTAGTCTGTTGACTCGAGATCGTCATAGGGTCTTATGTGATTCCCACTGTGCTTTGATTTCCACCTTACCACGTCCAAGAGGGCGTGCAAAACGGTGGTTTTTGGGTACAGTCCCGAATCACATGGAGGCAATGAGCGATAGGAGGGGATTCGTCTCTCCCGGTATAGGGAGTTGATGTTGCGCTGTGTTCGATTGGCTATAACCGGAAATCTCTGGCCAGGGTTGCTGAGATTTACTGGTAAGTGTTACCAGTAGTTTCTTGAACAGTTATAGACCTCATATCGACATGACTTATCGAGCTACTAGGGTCTGACGTTTACCACCCCTAGGCGAGATATATGACATATCAGACGATCAGACCGGACTGTGCGATATGTGTTGCTGGTTGGATTCACAGGAGTGTGAGCGGGCTTGCTCATTGATCTTCTGATCGCTCAATACCCGGGTGGCCGTTACGTTTAGCATACCGCTTGCGGCTTGTGGGTGTTTGATATGATCATCACCTGCTGCCGGCGTATTGACGTGTCTTTAGAGTCCTACACAGAGGTTTCTGGCTCAAGCGAAACGAAATAGGAGCGCATATGAGATATGTGCGGGACCGAGAATAATGCGTGTATGTGATACCGTATTCTATTCTCGTGATGAATGTATCGAATGGTTGTATGCAATATAACCTAGTTATCGAATCGAGGATTGATTCGATAAGTCGATACATTGGATATTAGTCGGTCATATGCGATATGACCGGATCGTTAAATCAAGTGTTGATTTAATGATTTAATGTATAATTATATATTTGATATATTACTTTGCATCAACTAGTATTGGTTCACTTAAGATAGATTTTCTCACTTGATGTGCACATTGTATATATGATATAGTTTTGTGCACTAGTTTGTATCATGTTTGATGATACATGTAAACTTGGGTGAATGTATGCTTTAAACTATCTTTAGGTAAATGGTTAGGGTTTTGCTTAATTATTTATTTTATTTCATTTATTTTTGCAAGAAATAAAATGGTGGCTTTTTGTTTCTTATGAAGCTTCTAGCTTCTTTGAAAAAGTCAAGCCATTTTGGATTTTCCCTTGACCTAACCATTCACCTAACCCTAGTTTATTCTCTACATTAGTTTACTTCACCCATGGTTACATATATGATAAGAATCACTTGATTTATTTTAAGAGATAATTCATTCTCTTCTTCTTCTTCTTCATGGAGAAAAAGAAAACCATTCTTGAAAATTCTTAAGTGATGAATCCAAGTGAGAAATTCAAATCCAAAGTGAACCCATTTCCTATTTCTTCATCCTCTACCACTTGCCATGTTGTATAGGGTGTTTTCTTCACAAGTTTCATGACTTGGTGAAGTTGGAGCTCGAGTTAGAGTCGCCTCGACGTAGATCATCTTCGGCATCGAAGTCATCGACCTAGCCCGATCATTTCTTCGATGAAACCACCGCGAAAGTCCGGGATTCCGATGATCGCAGCGGAGGGACGTCTTCACGGAGCTTTGGAAGTGGAGCACCGGATCTACAAAGGTTGTATTTCCATTCACTTAGTAGTTAAGTTGTTAACTAGCTTGTAGTTTCGCCTATCCTCTAGTTAACGATCCGTATTAGGGTTTGTAGGCACATGAAAAAATTTGAATTTGGCATGGTTGATGCCTTGTGAGACCTCATTAGTGTGCCTAAGAACCCTACAGTGGTATCAGAGCCTAGCTAGAGCCTTAGGCGATGAGTAGACGAAGTTAGAAACCCAAACGAACCCGAAACCCTAATCCGAAACCCTTCTCTGTACATGTTTTGAAATCGGGGATTTTTGAGAATTAAAAATATGCAGAAAAATCAGCAGGCTTTTTTATGAATTACTGTGAAGCACGTGCTCCTGATTCAACCAAAGAGCGGCGGAACCGCGGCACGAGCATGGCTCGTGCGGCAGTTCCGCGGCCATATAGTCACTTCAGCATTTGAAATTTGCACAGTAATTCCTATCTGTTAGTGCTGTATTTTCTGGGAATTTTTAACTTCTACTCAAGAGTTGAATTTTCTGGGTTGTATTGGGGATTCGATGATTCGATCGGTTTATTTAACTTCGTCTATGAGTTTTCCGGATAATTTAAGAATATGTTAAAAAGTTCGACCGGATATAAATACCCAATTTTTCCCCTGCCGGAAAATTTCCAAGTGTTGGATTTTTCCGTAGTTTGAAAACGTTCTAAGTAGTGCAAGTAACGCGATGGACCCTCTAGAAGACAACAAACCTTAACTCGATTATGTGACCGTATTGAACTGCCCTTTGAATCTTAGGGTTTGGGGCAGTACGGCGTGCCACATGTGAGGCATTGGCTTGACCCTTCTACGGCTGGACCGTTGGTACCGTGGCACGAAGTGAATGTTCTTAAACTTATTTCATGTGTTGAGCTGTTTCAGGAAAACTTGGGTGTTTGACTGTTCGATCGGAAAGTTTAACATTTTCTGTTTATCTGGAAGGTGATACAATATTTGGAATTCACAAGTAGTTATGAGATAACTAATATGAATGTTATAAACATAGCACTTTAGTCTCAATTGATCGGTTGCCACGGGATTTTGATGTGATCAAAAGTCCATCGCAATCACGTAGTGTACGCGGATACTCGCCGGGTAAACTTAATAGACAGCCTCACCCCATAGCCACGACCAAGTGACTGTAGGAGAACCCCGTCGTCGAAAGCATCCGTTCGGGTGCTCGCAGCAGCGATGTTCCGCCTTGGTGCACTTCGTCGACGGCGTCGGGGGTGCGGCCGCCTACTAAAGTTTGCGACGAGCATTCGATCAGGATGTCGGGAATCTTGTTGAATTGCCCGACTTGATATTGAAAAGAGTTTTCGATAATGAGACTAAAATGCGGGGTTTATAATTGTTAGGCATGCGATGTCTAAGGAATTCATTTGGTTAGGCATGCGATGTCTAAAGAGTTTGCGGATTCCAACTGTTGTAGTTTTACACTTTCTTTTTTTGTGACCGTAAGTGTAATATGTGATATCGCCGGTTTCGTTGCTATATATCAATGACAATTGGGATACACATGTTTACTTACGTTGATGACATGTGATGTTATGTGTTGCTGGATATGTTATATTGGATCGTCGCGTATGAATAGCCGGGGGGTTTTATGTGAGATGAGTGTTTTTTTCTTTTTCATTCATGTAAAAACTTGTATGTAATATTCTTTTATTGGGGCACTTCCAGGTTGCGGAAGATGTCACCTTTTGTATATTATTTACTTTTCCGCACTAGGATAGACCCAAGGAGGAGAGCACAAGTAACCGGGTTCTGGAGTCCAGTGGGAGACCAACTCGAGGAGTCGAGTCCAGGTCTCCTAACTCTAGAATTGGTAGGGTTGCTTGCCGCTCTCGTAGGGGTCTAGGGGTGTGGGTTTGGCTATTCATCGCGACCGTGGAATCCGTGTTTTATACTGGCTCGTATTGAAAACACGGACGTCCTAGTATATCCAATGTTTCATATGTTTCTTCTGCTGCGATATCTGTGATGTGATCATGTGATATGTTCTGTGATAGATACTGTATATAGTATATACGATATATTATATATACGTTACTTATGTTTTACACCCGCGCTAGCCCTGCCCCGCTCTGCCGTTAGTTACCTAATCTAACGGTGCACGAGGGGACATCGAGGCGAATGCGGATGGCATAAGTGTACATCGTATTTATCTGTGATGTTTAGGTGCTTAAATGATGAGACTTCGTTAATATGATTAATGAAAGAAAAAGAAACCTAAAAAATGTTGTAGAATCGAATTTCAAAAATAAAACAGGTAGCTACAGTTCTTGCTTTGCACAGCGGTATATATGATATATCCTGCACCTTATTCGATGAGGAAAGGGCCGACGATCCCTTCACCGGGAGTGACC
The DNA here is from genome assembly GCA_030015575.1 of Agapanthus africanus. Taxonomy (NCBI): domain Eukaryota; kingdom Viridiplantae; phylum Streptophyta; class Magnoliopsida; order Asparagales; family Amaryllidaceae; genus Agapanthus; species Agapanthus africanus. Next base: position 298,094,912 of record JASDDO010000029.1, read on the forward strand.
CCTTTAGCAATAACTGGCAGATGCTACAACCCTCGGTTTGTCTTTTGATTGCTTCTATAGTTTCTGCTTTGCACAGTGATATATATGATATATCCCGCAGCTCATTCGACGAGGAAAGGGCCGACGATCCCTTCACCGGGAGTGACCCCTTTAGCAAAACTAGAAAAGCCTCAAAAACGCTCCATTTTAAAATCATTTGATTCTACAACGATATCAAGTTCATTACGCAATAGGTTTTTAGAAAAACCTGTCGTAGCCCTCCGTCATTTCAGATAAGTAGAAGTTAGTATTCGTGCTGCGTTTGTTGGCATTTGTCAAGGCGTAGTGTGCGGTAGCTAACTGGTGCTTATCTGCTTATGCATATGATACAGATTGGGTTAGGGTAGTCGTGCGACCTTTGTCAAGGGTCGTGCGGGTGGGTTTAATTCAATCAGGAAATGACGGGTTGAACTTGACTAGCATCCTATGGTTTGTTGGCCTTTGTCAAGGTCATAAGAGGTTAGGGGCAAAATATTATCGGGAATTTCAAGTGTTGAAATTTGCAATGAGATTGCATACCTTCTATGAGATAGTTGGATCCCGATACCCACTGCGAGTAATTGTTACTCCTGGGAGAGTTTTACACATTACAATTAGCCAATCAAGTAGGTGTCTAGAAAGGTGTCAACGGGGTTACGCCTCTGGGAAAACGAGGTTTACATTAATTAGGTTCGTACGAAAGCACGGGGGACCTCCCTCAAAGTACCGACACTGGCCTGGCTGAAAGATTGGCGAACTTGTAGCGTGTAATTAATCCCGGCTAGTCTTTCCTTTTAGGGTTTGAAGGAAGATTTGATAAAAACAGTGGGAGCCATCCTGATTAGATAAAATATATAACCAATCTGATCTTGTAAGAGCGCACGCAGAGTGTTTTCTTCTCTCTCTCTCCTGGTAGCGACCATGTCACGCCTTAATCAAGATAATAATACGGATATATTGACCGAACCCGCTTGTTATACTGAGCTGGGGAACGTTGGTCCCGCTCCAACTTATAATTGTTATAAGACAGAACAGGAAATAGGGGAATACCAGGATTCCTGCCGCCCAAACGAAGAAAGTGCATATGATGCATCTCCTTCGGGTATGTTCATTACAGAGAACTTTTTCTCAGTATCCTTTACGTCCTGGGTATGAGATACCGGATCAGGATCCCGCATATGTAATCTGTTATATGGGCTACAGATAGGTAGAGAACTGAGGACGGGTGATAAGTTTCATGAGACAGAAAACGGTGCAAGTGTTGCAGCCAAGTATGTTGGTCACTGTCACCCTGTATTACCAAAATACAATGATTCTGAACAAATGTTATTAGATACCGAACCTGATGTACAAAATCATATCAGTCTCTTTATTAGTAAAGAAATGATAAAATTTTGTATTGTTGGATAATGTTTCGAACATTTCCTATATCAAAAGTTGATCGGTTCAGGCACGTTATCTAAAAGTATTGATGTTCTAAATCAAACTACAGTTCTTAGTATATGGAACACACACAAGAGGAAGAGTTCGGAAATGAACGGATCCTTCTTGAGGTATTGTAGACTAGATCATATCAATGCGACCCGACTAGCTAAGTTGCACATAGATGCATATTTAAATCTGTTTGAATTTATATCTTGTGAAACTTGCCAGTCATGTCACAGAGATAAGATGACCATAGCTCTGCTTACTAGAAACAGAGAAAGAGTTAGTGAACTCTTGGGACTGATACATGATGATGTATGTAAGGTCCCCTGTCTACACATGCCAGGACTGGTTCTTTATACTTCATTACGTTCTCTGATGATCTCTCAAGATTCAGACATATGTTCCTGTTGAAACACAGGTCAGAACCTTTTGAGGTATTCACAGAATATAAGTTAGAAGTAGAGAACCAATAAGGGTATAAGTATTATGTCCTATGATGAGATCAGGAAGGAGAATACTTGTGCATGGAATTCCTGGATTATTCTAAAAGAGAATGAGATTCTCTCTCAGCATTACTCCTCCGTATACACCATAGCACGATGGTAAATCGGGGCGGAGCAATTTCACCCTATGTGATATGGTGTGCTCTATGATGAGTACTACTGAGTTTCCAATTTCCTTTCGGAGTTATGCGCTTGAGAAACTGCATACCTATTGAATAGGGTTCAAATCAAATCAGTTGCCTACTACTTCATATGTGATATGGAAAGGGATGAGCCCATATCTTAAGTTAGTTAAGATTTGGGGTTGTCCGGCCTATGTCTAAAAGCAAAATCCGGACAAGCTCGAGGCAAGGTCTGTTATGTAGAACTGGAAATGTTCCAGCTATACAAATTGCAGCAGATGATTTGGTAGAACTAAAGGATTCAATTGTTTCCAACGAACCTCAGCCTCTCCGCCAATCTAGTATGGTTCCTCACCCACCTGAGAGATACTTCAGTTACTCTATGACAGTGGGAGCGAGGATTTCATCATGAAATGATGACCCAACTAGTTTCGAGCTGGCCATCAGGAGTGGGACTCTGTAAGAATGGCTGGATGCTTAGCGATCTGAGATGGAATCCTTATACACCAACAAAGTATGGACTTTAGTTGCTATATCTGAAGGGTTAAATTCCCATCAGGAGCAAGTATATCTTGAGAAGATTACTTGGTGTAGATGGAAAAGTTGAGACTTTCAAAGCTAGACTTGTTAAAGGTTTTCGTCATTGACCAGGCGTGGATAATGATGATACCTTTTTCCAGTGGCTATGCTTAAGTCCATCCAGATCCTACTTGCCACGGCTACATACTATGACTACGATATCTGGCGGTTGGGTGCCATGACTGCTTTTCTAAATAATGTTTTAGAAGAGTGCGTCTATAAGTACACAGCCAGAGGGCCTCGTAGACAGTGGGAGCTGCGGAAACGTGTGCAAGATGTTTTATGTGATAAAGCAGGCATCGCGGAGTTGGAACATCTGTTTTGATGGATTAGTCAAAGAGTTTGACATCATCAAAATGGTAGATGAATCTTGTATAAACAAAAAGGTAGTAGGGAGTATGGTGGTGATCCTCGTAGAGTACGTGGATGACATACTCTTGATAGGGAAAAAGTTTCCTATACTACGCTCAGTCAATCTCCGCTTATCACAAGGATTCTCTATATAGGATCAAAGTGATACCTCCTAAATCCTGGGTTTTGGATCTATGAGATAGATCTAATTGGATGTTAGGATACTCACTAGTTGTAGTGAGATGGTATCAATCGATCCTGGGGAGAATCACTGGAAGTGTTCCAGGGTGATAAGGACGACTGAATGTCAGTCACAGGCATTGTCTTTACCCTTAGTAAAGGGACGGTATGTTGGAAGAGTTCCAAGCTAGATACTGTGGCATACTAGACGAAAAAGGCTGGATATATCGCTACTTAAGATGCTACCAAAGAGGCAGTCTGGATGTATATCTGTTCATGAGATGAACTTAGTTCCTCCCATTGTGTGACAATGGAGTTGTGGCTTATGCCAAGGAACGTCCATCCCATCAGTGATCCAGACATATTCTGAGGCAGCATCACCTGATCATGGAGATGGTTGATCTCCAAGGAGATCGAGGTTAGGAGAGTAGACTCAGAGGACAACACGGCGGATCCACTCACAAAGGCCTTTTCCCAGAGAGAGACTTTTATGGGATGGTTGAGTATGAGATACTACAACCACTGCTATCAGATGGCCCTAGTGCAAGTGGGAGATTGTTAGTTATATGTATGCCCTAGAGGCCATTGCTATACATAGGATGTATATTGTAGTGGATGCCTGGACATATATAGGGAGGACTTTCTTACTCGACATGATAGTATGCTATCTGGTTGATCTTTACCTTAACATGTACACTGATTGTCTCTCTGTTACATATTGGTAAAGCCCTTAAGATGTGTACTTGACTACCTGGACTATGATGCGGATCATACTAGTGGGGACATGGTAGTCCATAAGTACATCCTTCAAGGTCCCTAGTCGTGAGTGTATCGAGACAGGGAATCGATATACCAGTGTAGACTAGCGTATACCTTCTCGACCCATACAGATGGGCGATGGATGATCCCATATCCATTGGTGTTTGACATCAGAGATGATATACGGGTGCTCAGTAGAGACTGGGTACACTGGACGGACTCGCCGAGAACTCCCAGATGGTATTATACCTTACGTCAGATGGCAGTTCTCTGGTGACACTGGTACAGAGTAGTCTGTTGACCCGAGATCGTCATAGAGTCTTGTGTGATTCCTACTGTGCTTTGATTTCCACCTTACCACATCCAAGAGGGCGTGCAAAACGGTGGTTTTTGGGTACAGTCCCGAATCACATGGAGGCAATGAGCGATAGGAGGGGATTCGTCTCTCCCGGTATAGGGAGTTGATGTTGCGCTGTGTTCGATTGGCTATAACCGGAATTCCCTGGCCAGGGTTGCTGAGATTTACTGGTAAGTGTTACCAGTAGTTTCTCGAACTGTTATAGACCTCATATCGACACGACTTATCGAGCTACTGGGGTCTGACGTTTACCACCCCTAGACGAGATATGCGACATATCAGACGATCAGACCGGACTGTGCGGTAAGTGTTACTGGTTGGATTCACAGGAGTGTGAGCGGGCTTGCTCGTTGATCTTCTGATCGCTCAATACCCGGGTGGCCGTTTGATTAGTCCAAAAATAGTATGTTTACCGTAATCAGAAACGGCGTCGCTTTGCAGCTAGCCGGTGAATACGGGTCGATCCACAGAGATGTGTAATTTTCTGATTTGTGTTTTTACGAGTTGATTCCGATGGTGGTTTGGTTTTTGTTGATTGTTTTAAAAACTAATTTATACGATATTAAAGAACTTGTTAGGATTAGGTCTAAGGTAGGGTTGATAAGATTAATATTGTTACCTCTTTCAATGCCTTTTGATTAAAACTTTTTAGAAGTCATAACAATTATTAGCAAAAGGGATTAGGATGATTGGGAAGAAACGAAGTTTCTTCCTCTAGATCCTTGTCCGTCTTTTCCTATTAATTGCTACAACCTTCATGGACGTCATGTATGTCCGGCTCTTTACACTACGGTTCACTGTTACCTCGTAGGTAGGGTGCCGTAGGGAGCGGATCATGCATGCGTGCATGAAGTTCTACTTATAAAATTGTATTGGCATTGAAGGAGGTGAGAGATATTCATCTCTCACTCCCTCCCTTGTTCCTAACCCTAACAAGCGAGGATTTTACTCACTCATTAGGGGATCTTCTAAAAATGACATTTTTTGTTATTTTTAATGTGTTTTGTTTAGATCTAAAATTATTACTTACTTACCGCAGATTAAAAGGAGCTACACTAAGTTAACTAAGGCAAGTGATATGATTACTCTACTTCAAGAATGATACTAGATAGCTAGGGCAAGAATTAAAAAATAACTAAGGCGGGAATTAAAAAATTAAAGACTTACAAAAATGATGCTCTTGATCTCCCAACAATTCTGAATTTTTATTGATTGAAAAGAGGCATACGTTTTACAGCTTTGTGAGTACAATTTATAAGAAAATAGGGAAGCTAGGGTTATAAATTCTCGCACACATGATTTTACAGATATGCCCACGGAAAATCCCAACACCCGCACCGACGCACCGACACAAGAAGTCGGCGCCGACACGGGCATTAAATGGTCGCGGAACCGCGGCATTTGTTGGCTTGGGCCGCAGTTCCGCGGCCCTTTGGTGAGCTCAGCTCACCAACTTCTCTGAGCTGCATCTTGGTTGTCAGGGCTTCTTAGTTCTTCACAACTTTTCTCTGTTTGGCTTCTTAGTCTTCTTCAGATCTTCAGTGAAATTTGTAGTGGTCTTTTAACCGTTTCCTTTAACATTTCGGACATGCATTGCCTTGTGAATTGTTCTTCGTCTAGATTTGAGTAGGATCCGTCTACTTGTTGGTCAAAAGTCCCTTTTCTGTATCAAATTTCGTCTTTTTCACTGTGTTCGTATCCAAGAGCCTGTATCCTGTAATATGCAACAAACGTGCGTCAAGAGTACCTGTTTACTTATAAAATGAATAAAAATGGGGAGTACAATAATGCTATATTATAGTATGAACACCGTTACGTTTAGCAGACCGCTTGCGGCTTGTGGGTGTTTGATATGATCATCACCTGCTGCCGGCGTATTGACGAGTCTTTAGAGTCATACACAGAGGTTTCCTGGCTCAAGCGAAACGAAATAGGAGAGCATATGAGATATGTGCGGGACCGAGAATAATGCGTGTATGTGATACCGTATTCTATTCTCGCGATGAATGTATCGAATGGTTGTATGCGATATAACCTAGTTATCGAATCGAGGATTGATTCGATAAGTCGATACATTGGATATTAGTCGGTCATATGCGATATGACCGGATCGTTAAATCAAGTGTTGATTTAATGATTTAATGTATAATTATATATTTGATATATTACTTTGCATTAACTAGTATTGGTTCACTTAAGATAGATTTTCTCACTTGATGTGCACATTGTATATATGATATAGTTTTGTACACTAGTTTGTATCATGTTTGATGATACATGTAAACTTGGGTGAATGTATGCTTTAAACTATCTTTAGGTAAATGGTTAGGGTTTTTCTTAATTATTTATTTTATTTCATTTATTTTTGCAAGAAATAAAATGGTGGCTTTTTGTTTCTTATGAAGCTTCTAGCTTCTTTGAAAAAGTCTAGCCATTTTGGATTTTCCCTTGACCTAACCATTCACCTAACCCTAGTTTATTCTCTACATTAGTTTACTTCACCCATGGTTACATATATGATAAGAATCACTTGATTTATTTTAAGAGATAATTCATTCTCTTCTTCTTCTTCTTCATGGAGAAAAAGAAAACCATTCTTGAAAATTCTTAAGTGATGAATCCAAGTGAGAAATTCAAATCCAAAGTGAACCCATTTCCTATTTCTTCATCCTCTACCACTTGCCATGTTGTATAGGGTATTTTCTTCACAAGTTTCATGACTTGGTGAAGTTGGAGCTCGAGTTAGAGTCGCCTCGACGTAGATCATCTTCGGCATCGAAGTCATCGACCTAGCCCGATCATTTCTTCGATGAAACCATCGCGAGAGTCCGGGATTCCGATGATCGCAGCGGAGGGACGTCTTCACGGAGCTTTGGAAGTGGAGCACCAGATCTACAAAGGTTGTATTTCCATTCACTTAGTGGTTAAGTTGTTAACTAGCTTGTAGTTTCACCTATCCTCTAGTTAACGATCCGTATTAGGGTTTGTAAGCACATGAAAAAATTTGAATTTGGCATGGTTGATGCCTTGTGAGACCTCATTAGTGTGCCTAGGAACCCTACATTTCTAGAAATCACAATAGTAAATTTTACACTAAAATACCATGAACTTCAAATAATCAATATTACAAATAAATACCCTTATTTATAAAACTAGGATATTTTCAATAAAAATATCACAACATAAAATCCACCCTCATTACAACTCTAAAGACAAGTAATAAATACTTGAGGTGTATTTTGAAAAGTATATAAAAGTATTTTTACATAAAACCCCCTCAAGTTTTATAAATTACCCTAAGGACCGTAGCAATTAAAAGACCTCGATTCACAGTTCTGATTGTCTGACTCGGGTTTGAGTCTGATTAATCTGACTTGAATATGATTCAAGTCAATCTATAATCTACAAGATTCCAAGTCAATATGAACACATGAATCCAGGAATCCAATTATCAATTTGTACAACTTGACTGAACCGAACCATGGATATATATTCCTCTTACATGATTCTCAGTATTCCATTTACATGACTCTATGGTTATAACCGTTTCCTGATATCATGGTTTCAGTCAGTCAGTCATTCAATCTTACAATTCAATACAATTTACAAGATAACAATACAAACAAGATATCGCGGGGTTTAAGGGGTAGATTGGTACGGAAGGTGTTAAAGGTGGCACGAGCTGGTCAGACTTAACACACCTAACATGAATCCAGTTGCTGTTGTACCGTGGCATAAACGGTTCCTTGTACTATACGTGCCCCTAGTCTCTGGCATATAGAGACTTCCCTTGTATACACTGGCATCCTTCTGTACTAAGCTACAAACAACAGCGTTGACATAACATTACAACAATAGTATACACCTTAAAAGATATCTTCTTATTTTGTCCTTTCTACTTTTCTCTTACCTTTGGGACTTACCGAGCGACCTGTTCACTGACGACATTCTGTTTCTTTCTTCTTTGAATATCGTCAGGTGTTTCGGACCCAGCAGAGGTCGAGCCATTGCAAGAAGACTTGGAGCAGTTTGCTGAAGACCCTACACTTTAGTTTCATTGTACACTTTTCCATTCAGTATTTTACATTTCCTGTTATGCCACTGTTTAGGTATCTTTTTATTTCAGTTGTATTTCCTTCATGTATTGTACAAAGAATGTTAATAAATAAAAGTTAATGTTCTTTTTATTTCTTGTCTCTTGTGTACTTATTTTATATTGCTTAGATACGCTTAGCGTATGTACTTCTGAGTATATACGTAGTGGACCTCGTCGCGTCTCCTTCGCCGTACACTGGGAAGCGGGGCGTGACATAAACAGAAGTCATCTCAAGGGCCAAGGGTCCTATTTATAGGCACTAAGCGCCGTTTCAGTTCCTTGGGTGATCCAAGAGTCGAGATGTTGCCACCGCCGCACCCACGTGTGGGCCCCGTGTGTTAGCCCGCGGCGGCGCCCCCGGCCGTCGATCCGACGCCGGAAACGCGGAAACAAAAACTTTGCAAACTAGCAAACCGGCACCACCGCGCACTTTTCACCCGGATCGGGCCATTAACCTAGCTACTAGCAAACAAGAAAAGAGTCGAGAAGCTATACTAAGCGATCCGTGTCCTTCGGTCTTCGTCTCCACTCCGATCTCCCGCGGATACTTCATCCGTCACCTCCTCGTCGAACCGGGCACCACATCGCCAAAGTCTTTTACGGGCTCCCACCTCTGGACCGAGGCAACTCGAGCGCGAAGTTGGCTAGCCGACGCGTCCAAAATTTGCTGTAGGCTAGTGTAGAGTCTTTGTCTCTTTGGGGTTTAGTTGCCATGGAGGATGGAGGAATCAAGAATGGACTTTGGAGTGAGGTTGAAGAATTTGTGTAACATGCAAATTGAGATGATCAAATTTCCCTCATCCAAAATGAAAAACCCTCTCCCTCATTTCAAGTGGCCGGCCCCTCATCCCCCAAAATGAAAATGGTGGAGGGAATGAATAACAAAAACATGAAGGGAGGTAATGGTAGTAAAAGCAAAGGGTGACCACATCCAAAAGCAATGATAACAAATTCAAATCAACTTCATCTCATTTCTAATCACAAAAAAGCAAGAAATGATGATAGAAAAGAATGGTATCAAAAGATGCTTTCATAATCTCCCATTTCACAAAAAACACCTCCATAAAGAGTTATTTGCAAACTTGCAAATAACCCCCTTCATCGGAAAAGTCCGGCCGGCAAAGAACAAAGGAAAACTGGCCGGAACGGAATACAAACTAGCAACCTCAGAAAACTGATCCCGTAACAAATTACAGGAAAACCCCGCTACTGCAAATACATGCCCGCATTTGTATTCCCACTGAACACAAATGCAAAGAGATAAAACTACACTATCTAATACTAGGATCCGGCTTAAGACAAAGCCGGCTAGTAAAAACCGTCCGATCACGATCCGTGCAATACCGCACATATCTGATCGAACCCTGCCATATCTCCATACAGCCTCTATAGCGTTTCGCCCGAAACTTGAGTAACTGAGTGTGGTGGACTCTAAAGACTCGTCAATACTATGGCTGTGGATTTAACCACTAGCACGTCAGAGGTATCAGCCATACGTGAATGACCAAAAAGGACGTCGATGAGCGAACTGATCCTGACACCCTACTGAGTCTGTCAGTGACAATATCCGTACAGTCCGGTCCGTTCGTCTATGAGCATCGCATGGTGGGCCTAGGGCGTTGGTAAAAGTCAGACCCCCAATAGCGGTACAAGTCGTGTCGGAGTGTAGCCCAGAACACCCTGAGATACTACTGGAATACCTACCAGCAAATCTCCTGCCTTGGCCAAGGTCTTTTCATGTTCTGGTTCTCCTAGACACAGCGCGACCTCACCCCCAATACCAGGAGAGACGAACCCATACAGATCCGCTCACTGCCTCCATGTGGCTCGGGACTATACCCAACTAAAACTTGTTTGCACGACTCCTTTGAGCCGTGGTAGGGTAGTAATCAAAGCATAGTGGGAACTCACACGAGACAAATGACGATCTCAGGTCGATGAACTAACCTGTACACATGTCACCAGGGAACTGCTATCTGTCGTCTGGTATAATCCCAACTAGCAGATTCCCGGCGAGTCCTGTCCGGTGTACTCATAACCCAATGAGCACCTGTATACATCTTAGGTGAACCAACTGACACCAGTGGCTTGTGAGACCGGCCACCGCCCCTCGTTGGGGTCTCGACTGTATACACTAGTCTACTCTGGAGAATCGATGCCCTGTCTCGAAACTCCCACGACTAGGGACCTTTTAAGGATGTGCTTATAGACTCCAGTTCTCACGTATATGATCGCCCTCATACTGCTGGTAGTCAAGCAAGAATCCTAGGGGCTCTATCAACGTGTAATAGCGACTCGTAAGGTCACCTAAAGCAGTACACGATGATAAAGATAAACCAGATAGTATACTATCATTTCGAGTAAGACAGTCCTACTGGGATAGGTCCTCCCCTCAATCATTGCAATCACGTGCCTGTGATCCAATAATTGACTCTGAGGGCACTATCTCCAACACCGTGAGCGCAACGGTGGGGGGGCATTTGTTTCCCCAATTAGAGCAAAGCTCTGTTCAGAATCCAAAATTTGAATTAAAGCGGCGTTTTTATAAAAGCGCTTCGCTACAACTAGCACACCTCGTGCAAAGCAAATAGGCGCTAGTTCTAAGTGCGCTACGCTCCAAATAGCGCACCACGCGCAAAGCACGTGTGCGCTAGAGCTAAGAGCGCTACGCTCCAATTAGCGCACCATAGGCGAAGCGCACCATGGGCATAGTGCATAAGCGCTAGCGCTGGAACCAAAGGTTCCTCACCGTTGGATCAAATATCCAACGGATATGATTAAATCATCAGTCAACAAGAATAAAATTCTGTTAGATCTTTCCAAACAGAAAAGATTATGTCCTAAATTTGGAACACCGTTGGATCAATAATCCAATGGTGATTAAAAATCACTAAAATACAGAACAAATTCTGTAAAGAAGGAAAGATTTCTCAATCTTGTTAAAACAAGAAGATTATCTTCTGTAAATCAGAAGCCCTTAGATCAAGGATCCAACGGTGGGAAAATTCCCAAATCAATTGGAGAATAAATCTCTTTAACTGATTCAACAAATCAGCCTCTCCTATATAAAGGACCCAAGACTCCAAGTCTGAGAGAGATGAACCCTCCCATAAACTTTGAGAAGATCTCAAGAAGAAGAAGGAACTTTCGGCGAAGAAAGATAATTCTTTTTCAAGGTAAAAAGAGTATACAGACGAAATCATCTTAATATAATCATAAGTACTTACTTCTTTCACTGATCATAGATCTATAAGACAAAGTTGTCTTTCACAAAAGAGATTATGAACATCTCATTATAAAGGGGGGGAGAATTATTCAATTCTCTTAGGGTCACAGATCCATAACGGCAAAGCCTTTCATCAAAAAGAGATTGAAATATCTCCTATAAATTAAGAACTTTGTTCTTAGAATCTTGAGACAAAGTATCTTATCAGAAAGAAGATAATTTTCAGAGCGCAAAGTTAACCTAAGAGGAGCCTTAGCGCTCCCGATTTAAAAGTGCCTTAGTGCTCTTCATCTAGCGCAAAGCGCTGCAGCACAATAGCATTTTAAACGCAGCGCACTGCGCTTATTGGTTAGCGCTCAGCGCTAAGAGCGCCACATGCTCCTCATGCGCGCGCTGCATTACTAAAAGCGCTTTGCACTTATTATATGACATTAGCGCCGAGCGCTTCAACGCTTCAATTATAGCGCACCAGCGCTCTACATCTAGCGCAAAACGCTAAGCGCATCCACGCTCTTCATTTAGCGCAAAGCGCTGAGCGCGTCAGCGCTTCATATCTGGCACAAAGCGCTAAACGCCTTAGCGCTTTAACCAGAGCGCACTGCGCTCAGCGACTGGCGCTAGTGCCAAGAGCACCACATGCTTTTATGTGCGCTTGGGCAGAACATAAATTGTTCTTTGAATAAGCCCTAGAACTATGATGAATGCTTAGCATTCAGTAAAAGACAAACATTGTCAGAAGCTAAATCAATGCCCAGCATTGTTAAAAGGACCGAGCTCAAACAAATGTTTAACAGCCTAAAATAAACGTCAAAACATTTTAACTTGATTGGACTTAGCCCAAGATTGGCTATAAGTCCTCAAATTCAGCTTAATTGAGCCCACATGCTCATAAATTACATATCTTAGTCCCAATTGGACTATAAATCTCCCAGCCAACATTGGTTTAAGGGTACATCTCTGAACTCCTCTGATATTTGTCGTTGTAATCCTTCAACGTCTTCAGAGAGGTGACGGGTCCCGACAGCCATACATTTCACAGGCTATGATGCCTTTAAACTGGACTGTGGGGTCCTTAAGCCCACGGACTATGATGTCCTTAACCTTGACCGTGATGTCTTAAAACTAACAATCGAACTATGGGGTCCTTAAACTCATGGACTATGATGTCCTTAACCTCAACCGTGATGTCTTAAAACTAACGTCGGACTGTGGAGTCCTCAAATCCACGGACTATAATGTCCTTAACCTCGACCGTGATGTCTTAAAACTAACGTCGGACTGTGGAGTCCTTAAATCCACGGACTATGATGTCCTTAACCTCGACCGTGATGTCTCAAAACTAACACCGGACTGTGAGGTCCTTAAACTCACGGACTATGATGTCCTTAACCTTGACCGCAATGTCTTAAAACTAACATCGGACCGTAATGTCCTTAAACTAATTATCGACCGCAATGTCATTAAACTAAATAATAGAGCCCAATTAATCTCTTGTTGGATCTAAACGATCCTATTAAGTTGATCTTCGTCTAAAATTAGACTAACGTGTCCTTAACAAACGTTTAAGTTGATTTTAGACTCAAATAAGGCTAACGTATCCTTAAACACAACCTCCCCAAACCCAAATCTAAGAAAGATACGGATTTGGACTAATCCACGTCCTACGGGCGACAGCATAACTTAGTCTCCGTATACAATCCACGGGCAACCGAACACAAAACAAACACCCACGACACGAATTGACCATCTGGAGAAGGAGAAAGTTGTTACCGCGATGCGGTAGCGTAATTAACTGCAGGGGCTTGCGCCTGCAGGGAAGAGCGTCCCCACAATCAAAAACCCCTCAAACGAGGGGGAATCTGACGAAGTCTGCTACATCGGCCGCATCCGTTTAAACCTACGATACATGGTGCCATAAACCAACTTGGCATCTTCGGAGAGGTGTACGGATAGCACCAATTAGCATCTGCCCCGAATTTCAGGCAAGACGGACCTGTGCGGTCGCGTCTCCGTGATTCGGCGGTGAACAGGGTACAATCTCGAGCCACATGGAGGCAGTGAGCGGATCGTCGGGGATTCGTCTCTCCCAGTATTAGGGGTTGATGCCGCGTGATGCAAGGGTGGCCATCACCAGAAATCCTTGGACAAGATAGACGAGAATTACTGATTTGGATCGGTAGTTTCTCAGTGAGTAATGGGCTTAATACCGGCACGAAATATCGCGTTATTAGAGGTCTGACTTTATCCACTCCCCTTTACTCGATATGCGATACTCTTAGACGAACAGACCGGATTGTATGGAGATTTTCACGGACAGGCTCAGTAGGGGTTCGGATGAGTTTGCTCATCGTCCTTCCTTTCTCTCTATACCTGGGTAGCCGTTACGTACAGTTAGTGCCGCTGACGTGCTTGTGGTTAAACCCACTACCAGCGTATTAACGAGTCTTTAGAGTCCCACATAGAAGATCTCCCTGGTTCTGGCAAAATGATATAGTAACCGTATTGGATACGTGCATGATTCCGATCGATTGATTGTACCATGTACTCGAACTTTCGATCGGACGGTTGATAATACTAGCCGGCTCAGGTTTGAGCCGGATTATTAAATTAGGTATTGATTTAATAATTTACGTATATATATTTCGATATGTATATTCTAGTATTATGTTCTTTTTGTTATTCTATATCTTTGGGTATTCGTATTTCGGTACGAATACAGGTATGTATATATAGTAAAGTGTAATCTGTATTTGTATAGATAACATTCTTGAAGGTGGACACCTCATTTTAGATTTCTCCATTTATTTTTAATGGGAAATGAGGTGGAAAAGGAGAGAGGGGAGTATGGTGAGGACCATGCTTTCATAGTGTTGCATAAATGAATTGTTAATACGCTGGGTTGCATTTTATATTGAAAAAATGAGTATGTTATACGTCCATTACTATGTATGATGCAATGTAAAACTGTAATCAATATCAAAACACGACTAATGCCAGGATGCATATGTATCTATCTGTAATAACCATTATACGTCCATTACCATGTATGATGCTATGTAGATAACATATTGAACTAATATAGTAGTATGACAACATTGTGACGTTCCGGCATGCAACTTGATAAGCTATTATCAGTATGGATACAGAAGGATACTATAAAACTGTAAATCGGTAATATTTGCTGCATATTAAAAAACATGCACTATTATTTATTAAATAGATATTGATATAATAATATTAACAGGGATAACATATTCGATCTGATTAATAACTATAAAAGTGCTATTGATTAACCATGCACAAGAAAGTTCCATTCAGAAATTCAGCGTCACCCTGATTTGTAAAATAGCTTAAAAATAACAAAGTGTCATATACAAAAACAAAGCTAATTCAATAAGGTTTTCATTTTTATAAGTTAAAATATCTCAGGTTGTTCCTACAAAATGTTATGAACGTTCGAAATTGAAAGTTTGTCGCTGGAATTTCTCTGGACAGCAGTTCATAGGTACTTTCATTTATGGTTTATGTTATTTAAACAATTTATTTTGCAGTTAAATATTTTACAGGATTATAGTATTCTGAGTTATCTTTGTAACAAACTAAATAAAGTATGCTAATAATTTTTTTATGATTTATAATGAATTTTATAAGGTAAGGTGTACTGTAAATTTCAGATTTGTCGTATCCGCTTTGCGACGACGTTTAATGTGTAAAGTATACTATTTTCAAACTATATTTTGTATAACGTTATAAAATGCAGATTATAAACTAATTAATGATAATAATAAGAAATATTACGACGATATATATATATATATATATATATATATATATATATTTATACATATAATTATAGCATGTCGCAAGTTGTAAACTTGCATACATTGTATATTATAAAACTGATTAACGTTAAATAACTACGGTGTATAAATTATATAGATATAAATGTATGATGATGATAATAATAATAGTATGACAACATATAAGTAAATTACATAAAACATAGCATGTAGTAAGTTGTAAAATTATCTCGAAACAAACACGATGAACGGAAGTAACATGACGCTATACAAATCAACACCAAGTTTTGATGGCTCGGTTAAGCTTCTAGAATGTGGCTGGAGTTGCGTCGGCGAGAATGGGTGTAGGCTTGAAGAACGAAGAAGGAGAATATATAAATTGATGAGGGAGAGATATGTTATGTGGAGAGAAAGAGAGATTTTGTGTTTAATATAAATATATATGGTATAATTTAAATTAGGTTATAAATATATATTAGTTTTAATGTATATAGATAATATCAAACTACAAGCAATCTCCACCAAAATCTCATCAAAAATATATTTTGGAAAATAATTCACATATGTAAACTTCTCAACCATAATGCAAAAATATACCCCTAATTTAAGATTTAAAAAGATTCTAAAAATATATCTAGATTTAGTAAATATTTGGTATTAGTTATCTTGAGATTTAAACGTAAAAAATAAAAGCAAAATAAGATATGGGATGTCAACCATATAATGACAGTTAACAAAATATAAGTTATTCTTAACTTGTGGCTATTAAAAGATATATGATGATCTAGATATATGATATATAAAGATATAAAAATATAATGTAGGTATTATACTAGATTCACATAGATACACTTTACTGGTAAATCTCAGATACAATCTTGCACCATATTGGGTTTTAAACTTGCAGGTCGGGTCGGATAACGACTACAACTATTCAAATCATTCGCGACCTAATAGATAGAATAGAAGAAATATAAAGAAAGTGTTAAAATACCAACTAATGTCGTATAACCATACTAGGGTGTTATATCGATGGAAAGATAAAGTTATCGTATTTGTAAACTGTCCGTTTAGTATTTACCAAAGTGGGTTTGTTTCATCGACCTTCATACCCGTTCAGACTTGGTATCATACCATCTGCATTGGAATATAAAAAATGGGGCAACTTTATGAATGTATGAGACCGCTATTATCTGCTTAAGAACACCGTAATAGGGATTTCCTCTGTCGTCGGAGGTTGCGACGCCACTATTTTGCATAGCTCTAATGCATTCCTTCTTTTCGATCTCAAATTTGTAGCCGGAAACGCCGTACCCGTTGTAAAACGTAGCTGCAATCGATGGACTGATTAAAAGATCCTCGACTTCTCTATCAATCTTCTCATCATGATTCATTTGTCTATTAACATCTTTTTTGCACCAAGTGATGAAAGTGCATCTCTATTCTTCTTCAATTCTGTCATCTGACCATATCCTAGGATTCGATTTCTTGAATATAGTTTTGTGCGCTCTGTTCGTTAATTTACAGTTATATCGATTAGATTATACTCTATTTCAAATGGTTTAAATGGATGAAATTAGAAAAACTACTCTGCATATTTAGCAAAACATTCGATGTTTAACAAGATGAATGCATGTAAACCACCAATGAGATCGTAAGACATGTTTTTTAGCCTTCCTGCTCCAATTGGACCATTAGGAACATGCGGCGGTTTGTTCAGCTTCGTCCTGACATCGTCGTTCAGGAAATGAGCACAGAAAGACGTCACTTCATCTAAAAGATAACCTTCTGCAATCGAACCTTTAGGACGATATTTGTTGCGGATATAGTTTTTTAAAGTTAATATATATCTGTTGAATATAATAGATATTAATAATCCACGATAATGTTTTGCAATTTAAATGATTAATAATAAACATTTTCATACCTTTCGATGGGATACATCCAACGGTAATGCACTGGACCGCCAATCTTGACCTCAGTTGCCAAATGGAAGGACAGGTGAACAATAATGTCGAAAAAGGAAGGTGGAAAGATAGTTTCGAGCTTGCAAAGGATCATAGGAATATCTTTTTCGAGCTCTGCTATCTCATTGACGTCCACGTTTTTAGAACACAGTTGTCGAAAATACATGCAAAAGTCGTTAAGAACGAGACCAATTTTGAATTTTACCGATGCTCTCAAGCATAAGGGAAGAAGATGTTGCATCAATATATGGTAATCGTGGCTCTTGAGTTCTACGATTTTTCTATTTTCTACTTGTACCTATTTGGAAATGTTTGATGAGAAACTATCAAAGGCTTTCAATTCTTTCAACACCCGCAGGAACCGTCGTTTCTCTTCTTTGTCCAGATTGTAGATTGCTGGTGGGATCTCGTAATAACCTAGTTTACCAGCTACAGGCTGAGGATGCAATTCTTCTTTAATGGACAAACCATCCAAATCCGTCAAATCACGGCAGGTGTTGAAATTGTCCTTCATTTTTCCATCTTTACAAAGCAGAAGATTGATGACGTGTTCAGAGACGCCCTTCTTGATATGCATAACATATAAATTGTGACGGAGCGGTAGATCGAATCGGTACAGAAGTTTAAATAAACCGCTTAGTTTATTCTAGCCGGTTGGGTATGGTATTGCATCTTTGTTTTGTTTCTTTCCGAATGTGATATTCTGATAATCTCTTCATTATTGCAATATGTCGTTATCAGACAATGGTTTAGGAGGCCTACCGGTCTCTATCTTACCGTTGAACAATTTTTTATTTTTTCTGAATCTGTGAGTTGTAGGCAAGAAATGTCGATGACCCATAAACGACTCTTTCCCGGTAAATTAAAGCGTACGACGCTCGTATGAGTATGAAAACTGGGGCAAGCAAGCTTACCCTGAGTTGTCCACCTCGACGGCCTGCCGTAAGCTAGAAAATCATTAATAGTCCACATTAAAGCAGCCCGCATCTGAAAAAATTGTTTACCATTCGTGTCATAGGTTCTCATGCTAGGTTCCCACATCAACTTTAACTCATCAATCAAGGGTTGAAGGTACACGTCGATATTTTTCCTAAAAGACGAGGGACCGTCGATTAAAAGCGCCAACATAAAATAAGACTGCGTCATAGTCTTCTATAGCGGCAGGTTGTATAGTCGCCACAACGAGCCAAGTATTGTGAGTACGTCCGCCACGAACCATCCCAAATGGACTGAAACCGTCGCTCGCAATTCCCAGCCTCACGTTATGAGGGTCTGCGCTAAATGAAGAATGTTTTTCATCTAAAACTTTTCATGACATCGAATCTCTGGGATGACTCATTTTTCTCTCTTTATAAGGCGCTTTATGATGCCACTATATTTCGAACACCGTCTCCTCACACATAAATAGCCGTTGCAGCCTCGGTATTAATAAAAAATGATGAAGAATTTTCACAAGCATATCACTCCACCGAGGGTCTTTCTTAGGCTTGAATCGGCTGGTCCCGCACACCGGGCAGTTTCTGAGTGTGGCGTGTTCATTCCGGAATAAAACACAATCATTCTCACATGCATGTATCTTATGATACCTCAGGCCGATATTTGTGATTGTCTTTTGCGGATCGTACCAGCTCGGTGACACTTCATTTCCGTTGGGAAAAGCTTTAGAAATTCTAGGAGATTGGTGAAAGACTGGTCACTCCATCTATTTTTGCACTTGATTTGAAAGAGACGTACAAAAAAGGACAGTTTTAAACCCTTTGCAATTTGGATATAGCAGGATCCTAGAAACAGCCTTATACTTCTCCAATAACGAGGGTCCAGTGCTTTCTGTATCATAAGGAAGTCCGGCGGCATTTATAAGATCATCCATGTCATCAATCGGCGCGAATACAGCATTATCTTCTTCGACGGTTTTGTCTTCTTCAAACTGCCATTCATCTTCCTCCTCTTCTTCGACTATCTCTTGCCACTCTGTGGTTTCCATTTCAATGAATTCTTTTTCCGTCTCTTGCACCTATGCCTCGTCTCCCGTTATAATGACTTTTTCTCCGTGAAGTTCCCACGTAGTGTAATCTCTAACGAAACCGTATCTCATGATGTGTAA
Source organism: Agapanthus africanus (assembly GCA_030015575.1). Classification (NCBI taxonomy): domain Eukaryota; kingdom Viridiplantae; phylum Streptophyta; class Magnoliopsida; order Asparagales; family Amaryllidaceae; genus Agapanthus; species Agapanthus africanus. The sequence goes on from JASDDO010000029.1 coordinate 298,114,403, forward strand.
CTCAACTTCTGACTTCTTGAGCAATCACTTATTCATACACTTATAGTAAGGACAATAGATTTCGTACTCTTTCGGTAACCCAAAACGTGCATAGGCAAAATCGGTGAAAAAGCTAACACCATCAATGAAAAAACGGTTGACTCTCGAGAGAGTATCGACGTACATCCAACTCTTGTCGTGGAGGTATGAGAATGTCATATTGGAATAGCCCGGACAAAGCAAGGTTCCTATAGACAAGACATATCGGATTAAGATTTCTTGACCAATACGCGATAGACGGGATACTAAGAAGCGTTAGTGCTAGGTTTAATTGACAACATGGTTAATTTAAGTTTCAATTGACGATTTAGCTATAAAAATTATCAAAGACCAAAAGCAAATGCTTATAGGTAGGGATTTGGATTCTTCTTCCAAGAAAAATGATGATGATATTAAATGTTCTATTTTAGATGTCGAGAATAGCAACTATCGGGGGTAAGGCATTATCTCATTAAGAATGTATAAAGCATACACCCATTCATTTGTACTTTCATCTGTTTCGAGAAAATTTCGAGCACCTCCCCGTTGTTTTCCGAGTACACTGTAATAGAAAAGATGATCGTTTCAATGCTGTCAAATAACATTGAAATGAGAATATAATCTATTGTTGTACATAGAGAACCAGCGAAAAGGTACTGACGAAATATCTCGAAAAAAATCAAAAACACAAGTGAATGCAGGTGTCTACTTTATACATTCCTAACTTGTCCACCCAGAACAAATCTATCGGTTATCATACGATCGAATACTAATTCTCGTCACATAGACTATGCGACGGTTGTTAGAAACCGAATGATACCGTCCAATTTTTAATAACCTTCATGTAGTTTTATGTCACAACGAACTTCGCACATATGTTAAACTGTCACGCCCCGCTTCCCGGTATACGGCGAAGGGGACGCGACGAGGCCGCTACGTATTTACTCTGAAGTAAATACACTAAGCGTATCTAAGCAATATAAAATAAATGTACACAAGAGACAAATGTAAAGAACAGCAACTTTATTTACTAACATTCTTTTGTACAATGCATGGAAAAGTAAATACATCTGAATAAAAGCAATGCCTAACAGTGGCATAACAGAAATGGAAAGTATTGAAATGAAATAGGTACAAGTGGCTACAGCTCGGGGTCTTCGATGTACTGCTCAAGAGCCTGTTCTGAATGCTCCTGAATGGTCTCATGCTCTAGTGCTTCCGATCTACCTGACAACATTCCAAGAAGAAAGAGAAGGAATGTCGTCAGCGAATAATCGCTCGGTAAGTCCTAAAGATAAAGGAGAAATAGAATAGGCAGAGAGGGAGAGAGTATAGCTTTTCAAGTTGTGTTATTTTGTTATATTGTTATATTTAGTGTTAATGATGTTGTTAACGTAAGTTCAAGGGCGAATGTCAACCAATCTCAAGAGTGTTCTCAAACCCAACAGGCTCCAATTCAGGGATAGGGTACCACGGGCCCGAATCAAATGTTAGTAGCGGGACTTCGACCGTCGTCGAAGTATTCCAAACTCAACAAGCCACAATCCAGGAGCATGGAAACACGGGCCCTCATGATTTCTTGCTTGTGTTAGTAGACATGGATTCATGATGTAGGGGGACTCTTGAGATTCTATTGGATTCACGCATGAACTATCCAAATCCCCCGTGTATTTATTGTATTGATAGTAATGATTGTACTGATGGTATTGTATTATATTGTATTATCTTGAAAATTGAATTGTATAGATGACTTTCCAAAACCATGATATCAATAAATGAATGTAACTGGAGAATCATGTAAATGGATGTAACTGGAGAATCATGTAAATGGAAGTATATCCATGGTCCGGTTCAGTCAATACAGATTGAATAGATTGAATATATGGATTCATGGATTCATGTTGAATTGTAGTTATGTAATTTCATACTTGAATTATATTCAAGTCAGATTATTAAGAAGAGACTAAGTCTGAGTCAGAATAATTAGATAAGAAATTGAAGTCCTGATTATTTTGATGTTATCGGTAACCGCTGCACATGAGCAGCAGAATTTGTGTCTTTTTCAAAGACGATTACCATGTTGATAACACCGTTATTAAGTTGTCTACCTTAAAAAGGCAAGCACCCACTTCTCCGGCTCCCCGAGGCTCAAGAGATTGGTCCCGCTTAAACCTATGTTTACCAGGGTCTATAGGGTAATTTATAGAACTTGAGGGGGTTTTATGTAAAAATACTTTTATATAATTTTCAAAATATACCCCAAGTGTTTAATTATCGTCTTTAGAGTTGTAATAATTGTAGATTTTATATTTGTGGCATTTCTAGTGAGAATAACCTAATTTCATAATATAGGATATTTAATTGTAACATTGAACTTGTATGGAATTTATGGTATTTTAATGTAAAGCGATTCTTGTGATTTTTAGAAAAAAATGGAATATTTATATTATTACAAAATAGATATTTTAATGATACATATATATATTTATATAAAAATAATTTTACTATATATTATATTTCTAGAAATCTCATTTTCTTAAGATTTTCGTATTTTAAATCTCTCGAGACCGTATGCTCCTTGCGGAGGTCTGTATCTCGCACTACTAAGCTCAGGGACATGCGATAATCCGTACCATCCCAGTCGGGTTCCCCAAAATGGGTTGTAGCGGCGCTTTGCAAAGATTTGTTTTAAAATACTAAATCTTGTAAAAATGGTTTTATTAGTAAAGGGTATTTATATGTAAAGGTTCGTTTCCCGTATTCTATGTTCCCAAAAAGTATTGTGCTATATTTCATATGAGTGTTGTGAGGAGGTAGGTCATTACCTCGTGATCTAACTTAAAGGTATAGCAAGTTTGTGATATTTTAATGTCGAAATAAAACTACATGGTATTTTAGTGAAAAGGTACGATAAAAGTTACAAATTGAAATAGATTGTCATGAAACTTGTTCAACATATTTATTAATATTTAATGGTTAACATGTAAGAGTTTTGTGTGATTGTATTTAAGAAAATGTTGGATTTTGAGAAAGAGCCGAATCGGAAATCGGTTTAACTCCGATTCCGTCGGGTTTTGTAATTTCATATTTTTAGAACAAGATTAGAGAAGAGGGAGGGGGACTTACGGGTTTAGCTTAAAGAGGAGAGGGAGAGGGAGTGGACGTAGCTTCCGGTGCGTTGTTTCGTCGCCGGGATCTCCCAGGGTTGTCGCCGGAAAAATCGCCGAAGTTTCGCCTTTCGCTTCTTCCAAAGTATACTAGGGTTCTAGGAAATTTCTTGAGAATTTTGTTCAGAATTTTGGAGTGAGGGGATAGTGTTTAGGGGTTGTATTTATAGGATTAAGCTAGGGTTAGGATAGATGAAAGGCTTAATTGAAAAAAATGTAATAAAATAGAGTAATTGAGGTTTTAAGAAGACTCTGTTACTGGTCTAGGTATTTAAAGTGTGCAGGTGTACAGAGAATCCCAAAAGACACACTTCTCCTGTTGGTGACTCGCCGGAATAGGCTACCTCCGGCCGGCGGCCGCAGCCCGAGTCGGCCGGTTCGCCGGCCGAGTTGGCCGATCCGGGCAGAGCCCGGTGGTCGGAGGGTGCCCCGTCGGTTGGTGATCCTTCTGGCACAGTTAAGTTTTCTATGGTAGCGGGGTTTTTGTGAGACATGCACGTGTAGACCCTTGGTATTTTAAAAATTCAAAATAAAACAATATTAAAAATAATGTGGGGTATAGGATTTGAACTCTGGTAGCTTGGTTCAGCAGTGCAAAGTCTTACCAATGAGCTACAATCTTCTTCTTGCTATTAATTAGCAAAACAAACTTATAAGTTCTGCTCAGGCAAAAATACTCCTTTCTGTAATTTTGAAAAAAATTCTACAGAAAGTTGTACAGGAAATTTAGGATTGTTACATAAACGATAGGCGGGAACTAAATCGCGTTATGATTTTTGCATATGATTATTGATGAGAATATGAAAATTTCATATTATCATCGAGTTTCATACGCTTAGTTTAAAATTTAATTTGGATTGGTTTTACGTTTACGTATCAATTTCAAGGTTTCAAAGTTTTGGGTTTAAGGTACAGTTTTTTAAAGTTAAGGGTTTTCTTAATCGAGTTTAAGATTTTGGATTTAGGTTGGGGTTAGGATGAGATTTGACAAGAGTTCAATATAGAGGAGAATGATGATGAATTGATATTCGGCCTTGTTTGTATGTGTGTGTGCACGCGTGTGTATACGCGAGTGCGCGTGTAAGCACACACCCCTTTGAACAACCTATTTCTTTTATTTTACTAAATTACACTAAAGTAGCATTAACTATTCATGGTTTTTCAGTAAACTATCTTAAATTAACTAAATTACTATAAATTTCACTAAAATACTCTTAACTATTCTATTTATTTCACTAAACTACCTTCAAAATTTAACTAAACGATTTCTCTCAGTAAATTAACCAAATTACTATAAATTTCATTAAAATATCCTTAATTTTTGTTGTTTTCACTAAAATATCATTAAAATTTTAAATTAAAAAACCCCATTTTCTCAATGTTACTTATTTACACTAAAATACCCTTAATTATTGTTGTTTTTCACTAAAATATCCTTAAATATTGTTACTTTTCGCTAAATTACCTACAAAAAATCGCTAAATTACCCTAGCCTTAAATTTAACACTAATCCTAACTATAAACCCTAACCTAATCATAACCCTAATCCTAACCATAGCCCATACCCTAAACCTAACCCTAATCATATCCCTAACCCTAATTACCTCTAACCCCCTAACCCTAACCCCAACCCTAACCTCCTAACCCTAACCCAAATCATTACCCTAACCCTTATTAACCCCAATATATCCTGACCTTAACCCTTAATTAACCCTAACCCCCTAACCCAAATCATTAACCCTCATCCTAACCCCTAACCTAAACCCAAACCCAAAACAGAACCATAACCCAAACAAAATTACAAGTTAAATTCTTGAAATTGAAAAAAATCAAATCCAAAATTTATGAAAATTAAATTTAAAATTGAAGAAACTAACCTGCGGCGGCGGTAAATCGAGGAAAAATAAACGGTGGCGAAGCTCGAGACGGCGAGGAGCTCGATGAGCGTCGGCGGCTTGGTATCGATGCAGTCAACGAAGCTCCAGACGAGACGCGCGTCTGAGTCCGGTGAAGAGGCGGTGGAAATCGTCAGAGGTGGTGACAAGAGGCTAGGCGGTGGTGGCAGTGAGAGGATCGGGGTGAGATTTTTTTGGGGGGAGGGAAATGAATAGGGTCGGAGAAAAAAGGAGATAAGGGGATTTATCTTCAGTCGGTTGTGGGGCCCGCCATAATTTTTATTCGTAGCAGTCTTAACCGTGACCACATATTTTATAAGCGTGGCTGTAAGTTGGTCACGGATAAAATCGTGACCAAGCCCATTACTAGTGGGCATATTTGCAGTAGTGATTGTTATTATTTTGTGCTAATTTCATGAAACTTTTCATTTAATGAAATGAAACGCAGTGTCATCGGCCATTGTTTTAGTAAAGGAAAAGGAGAAAAGGGGGCCGGGGAACCGGCCCCCGGGAATGCACCCTGAATGGAGGACGATTCGCTAGCGGGATCCAGACCCTTCGTTTTACCCCTCGTTCGTGGAGGCATTCTGGGGGGCTTCGCAGCCCCACTAACCTCAAAGAAAAATTAGTTTCTGTCTTTATGTATATGGTGAGTGAGTAATTTAAACATTTTTTTCCTCTTTAGCTTCATTTGATTGATTTTAAAAGAGTTTGAATGAAAGACTTGATCTTGATTCGATTAATATAACCAGTTTTGACCTCTTAATATGATCTCAGCAGCTTATTCTTCCTCATTAGCTTCCATGCTTGGCAGCAAATGAGATTTACTTTATTCTGTGTCTGTGAAATGAAAACTTTTTGGGAAGTTCTAACTCTTTACCTTTGAAAAGCAATGGGTTTAGGTCCCTGACCCAAAAAAGTTGTGAAAAACTCCCTAAATTTAAAGATTCTTGTGTTTTAGTCGCTATAGTATATATACTATTTTTTATGCCAAGACTGACCTTTCAGGTAAACTACTGCATTTACCCTTTAAAGTGTTACATATATATTTTAAAGTGCTATATTTATCTTTTAAAGTGCTACATTTATATTGAAATAAGTGAAATGTAATAGATATAGTAACTTTACTAAAAAATATAACAGTTTCATGTCAAATGTAGTATTTTAACACAAATGTAATACTTTGTAACATAAATGTAGTACTTTGAAAGATAATTATAGTACATTAAAAGATAAATGTAGTGGTTTTCATGTCAAATGCAGTATTTTAACACAAATGTAGTATTTTATAATATAAATGTAGTACTTTGAAAGATAAATGTAGTACTTTAAAAGGTAAATGTAGTAGTTTACCTAAAAGGACGGTGTTGGCTTAAAACAATAGAAAATGTACTATATGGAGTGAAACACAAGAGTATTTAAGTCAGGGAGTTTTTCACAATTTTTTTGGGGCAGGGACCAAAACCTATTCCTTTTCAAAACTTGCCTGTTAGACCCATTTTTCCCCAAACTTTTGAGTTGTTGCAGCTTGGCACTGAAATTTGTTGGATATCCTTTTCTTGGTGATGACTAAGTTGTTTGATTAGGTGGCATTGCACATGAGCCATTGCTTTTCATTAGCTTCCTGTGGGTATTCTGTTCCATCAACCAACAACATGAGGTCTTGGCAATGAGAAACCTCTGAAAATTCTTTTTCTTCCCATCTTTGTGTTGGTATTTGCTCATCCTTTTCTTGTTTGGATGATTGAAATGGTAATTGAAGGAGTTGCTTGATTTTATTGATTTTTAGTACAATTACTTATACAAGAAAGATACAATAAGTTAACCTAAAATCAAGAAATAAATCAACCAATAAATCTATATAAATAGGGCAATGTGATAATCAAAAAGACGTACAACGATTATCATGGATCTCATGATCTCGAAGATATGCAGCGAAATAAAAGAAATCAGGGGAGTTAAAACTAGGAGATGTGAAGAGCATGGATCTCATGATCTCTAATGTGGTGTTAGTTCGAAGTCATTTCCAAATTCAAATTCGGAATTTAAAATTGCATGTTAATCCCAAGTCATTTTAAATCGGTAGTTGCATGATAGTTTTGGCCGAAACTATCATTATACAATGCTAGAATAAAAATTATAAAACTCGTCATTCAAGTTATGGTTTTAAAATGAGCAAATACAGCTCTCAAAATCACAACATATCATTAGGGATTTGACAATCTCCAAGTGTTCATAATCGATCAACATAGAGTTAACCATTACAATGGCGACTTCTGTCGTTTTTGTCGGCCGGTCTCATTGCATTTGCGAATCAGCAACCTGTCGTCGACTATCAGAGACCCACTGCCACCCATGGACTGCATGCGCGTCTAGTGTTGACCGCCCTTCAACCAACCAAGAGCATGTCACTACCATCAATCGGTCGCTATCGCTCAACCATTTCTCTGACATTTATTTTCTTTTCTCAAATTACATTTAGAAATCAAATAACTAACATTTTGAATCGAAATGAATTTTATTAAATGACGAACATTTTATTTCTAAATTATCAATACTATCAATACTTAGGACTAACACCCCTTATAATAAATCTCACATAGCGGTGGCGTAGGTAGATATTGCTTTACGGACATGAGGGAATAACCATCATACTATTGGATGGGAAGATAAACCTTATATCAGCTAGATGACAGGCTTTATGTTTTATTAAAATCAATAATCTACGGCAAAAACTATTGGACGGGAAGATAAACCTTATATTAACTAGATGACAGGCTTTATGTTTTATTAAAATCAATAATCTACGGCAAAATAAGGCTAAAACGCCTTTAAATAGTCAAACTCTAGCAATGTAAAAGTATGAAAAAATCCCTAATTTACGAAGGAAAACAAATAAAATAGTAAAACTACAATATCTGTGTACCGCACATCCTTCAAATGAACCCACCATTGAGAAAAATCCAAAATGACAGCAAGGCACTCTTGTTGGACATCTTGTAGGGGTTTCGCCGATAGACATTCGTCCATTTGACGGTTTTGTTGACCGTTTGCAAACAAGCCTTAAACATTTAATCTATTTTGAGCCAAGTAATATGCGAAGTCATTCTGGGACTGACTTTTATAACACAAAGTCCGAAGGTAATCAATTGATTGATTCCCTCTCTCCATTTAATTAAAAAATAATTAAGAAATGAGAACAATCTTCCAATTTATCTCTGATATGAAGTTATCCATATCATTAATGTATTTAAACAGGCTAAAGTTCAGTGTACGAGATTGGCCATATCCCAAAAAAACATAAAAATTTTGATTGGCGCAACCCTCATAGACAATGTCACGTCCTGCTTCCCAAAATACGGAAATACGGAATGTAACGAAAGCCAGTCACGCTTCTACGGTGAGGAAAAATCCTTCCGTAGTCACGCTGCGACTTCTAAACTAAAACTGTAACGATAATAATAACATGAATGTACCACATAAAGAGTAAAGCACCAAAATAGCCATGCTTCATAAATAACGAGGAATACAAGATGGATCCACGAGATAATGATATATTCTAATAAAAAACCAAATAACAACAGGGTCGAAATAAAGAAATATAGACCCAAAAGATGAGTGCATGAATCCTACGTCTCACAAGGGGCTAACATACTAAATACGACGGAAAATAATCAAAAGAAAACCTACACTAACTACTGCTCTTCGGTAAGCTCCTAAAAATAGTCATGATCCTGTGTTGCCAATGAATCTGTCTCTAGATATGAGGTGGTAAATTCCAAGGGTGTCAGAACACCCAACAAGTACTCAAATATAAAATGTGTGATAACAAGATAAGTGTCGTGAAATGCCAGCGTGTATATGTAGATATGGGTACAACAATAACAATAATATGGTTGATAATAAAATCCAGTCGTGAGTCCTGGATGTCACTATCATAAATCCTTAACTAATGTCACATATATTTGAAATTGATTGGTGGAAAATATTCTGAAACCTTGGAGGATATCACGTACATACCTGGAACCACGACCCACTGTGCTCGGAGCAGATCCCAAGTCGCGCCGATTAGGCAAAATCCTACACATCACGTCATGAAGGATGGTGTCCAGCACACCACCTGCGGCGCCAACTGCGCGTTCGATTGTCCAATCTCTAACACTAAAGCTCTCTACAATACGGGTCCAAATTCCACCTTTCAATTTCCCCAATTCCCGTGTTTCTAAGGACAGTCACGACAATAAAACTCAATCACTAGATTTTGAATACCGACTGAAACGATTTCCGGCACGTATCACGAATAAACACTAAATCACGAATAATCACTAAATCACGAATAATCACTTGAACACTAATCGCGAAATAGTGCTGGTGGCACGAATCAATTCATAGATATGTAACTCTCGGTATTTTAGACGGTGATCACGTTTTATCGTTTAAGTAATAATGGTCACGGATATACGAGTTTTTATGCATGTAAATGATAACAAGTATGACATGATCACACAATCACTGGTGCTAGAGAATAATCATAAATCACGATATAATGACTGTTAGATTCTAATGCAGGCATCTCAATATGGTAATTAAAATTCATCATTAAATTAAACACAACTGTAAGCATGATTTAGGGGTTTGAGTAATGGGTGTGCTAGAATCCTAGGGTTTCAATCATGTATGCAATAAGCAAGGGTTCACATATTAACAAGGAATCACGATATTAAGATTTATGTTATTTCTTTTTTTGAAACAAGTGAATTTAATCAAGAAATTAACCGATGTCTCGTCGGTTAATAACAAGGGAGCAAAAGTGCTTGCCTTTTTGCGATGGTCCACAGAATCTCGAGCGACGATGGTGATCTTGTCTCGTGTACTTGGATCGGTGGGCTTGACCGCGAGGAAAACGAGGAGATAGAATCGATGACGACGACGATGGAGACAATGTCGATGAATGTGGAAGTTTTGGTTAGGGTTTTGCTTGGTTTTTTGAGAGGAGAAGAGGAAACGGCGGCTAGTGTTTAGATTAGGTTTTCGTTGTGTTTAGGCTGTTGGATATATGTATGCCCTAGAGGCCATTATATGATAGTGGATGTATTTATACATGTATATTCAGTGTACATTCTTGCGTGACATGATAGTATACTATCTGGTTCTTTTTTATCTGACATGTTGATTTGATCATGCTTTTATTCATTCACATGTTGATAAAGCCCTGAGGATATAAGCTTGACTACTGTGACAATGATAGAGATCATACTGGTGGGACATCTGAAGTTTATAAGCATATCCTGGAATGTCCCTAGTCGTAGGTGTGTCGAGACGGGGCATCGATATACCAGAGTAGACTAGCGTATATGATACTAGACCCATATGATGGGCGATGGATGTTCCCACATTCATCGATGTTTGACATCGAGATCGTATACGGGTGCTCAGTGGTGACTGGGTACACTGGACGGACTCACCGAGAACTCCTATATGGAATTATATCTATCGTCGGATAGCAGTTCTCAGGTGACACTGGTGCAGATTAGTCTGTAGACCCGAGATCGTCATAGAGTCTTGTGTGTTCTCCCACTGTACTTTGATTACCACCCTACCATGGCTCTACTGAGTCGTGCAAACAGGTGGCCGTTGGGTACAGTCCCAAGACACACGAAGGCGATGAGCGATAGGAGGGGTTTCGTCTCTCCGGGTATTGGGAGTGGATGCTGTGCTGTGCTTAATTGGCTATATCAGTAAGTCCCTGGCCAGGGCTGTTGAGATTTACTGATAAGTGTTATCAGTAGTTTCTCGATCTGTTATAGACCACTCATCGGCACGACTTATTGAGTTATTGGGGTCGACGTTACCATCCCTAGACTCGATATGCAGAATATCTGACGAAGAGACCGGACTGTACGGTAGTGTTGCCAGTTGGCTCGACGGGAGTTGTGACAGGTTCGCTTGTTTTCCTCTGATCGCTCAATATCCGGGTGGCCGTTACGTTTAGCTGACCGCTTGCGGCTTGGGGGTGCTTGATATGATCATCACCCACTGCTGGCGTATTGACGAGTCTTAGAGTCCCACAATAGAGTTGCCTAGTCCAGGCGAAACGATATGGTGCGCATATGAGATATGCGCGTCAACCCGGTTAAAATGCGCGTATGTGATACCGTATATTAATCGGGCGGTTTGCTTTTGGTCGGGTCGTATGCGATATGACCGGTTTGCTAAATCAAGTATTGATTTATCATTAGCCATTAGTTTCTCACTTTAAATCCTTTCTTGTCTTTTTGTTGTATGCATGCATGTATGCATTTATTCTCATTCATGCACATGGGATGTGCATGCACACATACATGCATACATAATGTTATCATGGTTGATGATATAGTGGATGGTGGCAATATAAGACTCACACCATTTGTAAAATATATGGATATTATTTTTGGAAAAAGAAAAATGGAAATGGAAATTATTATCATGGTTTAAATATTTTATTCTTGCTCTAACCCATTAGTTTAACTATGATTCATTTTCTATGGCCAATTTTGTTCCAAACTAAAATATCTAGATATTTTATAACCATGGTTAAGAATGAGAGATAGAAAATATATATATTCTCTTTTCTCATTTTTATTTTACAAGCTTATCATTATCTTGAGTTTTATAAGCCATCATCTTCTTCCTCCTTTCTCTCTTGCTCTCTAGTTTTCTCAAGTGAGCAAAAGAGTTACCAAGTTAGGATTTTGAAGTGATAAAACCAACCACAACACCATCTACACTAGTCTTGCCCATTAGTGTAGAGTGTTAGCTTCCATTTCTTCTCTTAATCTAGTGAAGCTTCAAGCTTGGACAAAGAGGACTCCGGGTGGATCGTCGTGGACCTAGAGGATCTCAAGCGGACCCTTTTCCAACCCTCAAGTAGCCAAGGAGTCTAGCGTCGGGAGCTACAAAGGTTGTACTCTTAAAACCCTAGCTTTTAGTACTTGTTTTTGTGTTAAAGTTTAGTTGCCCTAATTTTTCTAGCATGATCCTTAAGATAGTTTCTTTAGCACCATGTAAATTTTAAATATGGCATGTGTGTTGCCTCCAAACCCTTGTAGTGGTGCTGTAGGAAACCCTTCATAGGCAAGGGTTTAAATAGAGATGGGATCGGTTACGAGAGAATAGATTCGCGCGAGATTTCGAGATTTCAAGATTTCGATCAGATTCAAGTTGAGCCAGCTCAGAATAATATTGGGCCGTCTCAACGAGACAGAGAAGGATTATAAGTTTCCTGGCATAACATGAATCGTCTTAAATTAGACTTGAGCCGTCTCAAGGAGTGGTTGAGCCGATTTAATTTCATCATGAGCCGTCTCACACACACAGAGAAGGAAAGGAAATTCTCTAAACCTATGAGCCGGCTTAAAATGGTCATGAGCCATCTTATGCAACCAGAAAAGAAAATAAATATTGGGAATGACCCCCGAGCCGTCTCAAACTGATTAGAGTCCGCTCAAACAGATACTTGGGCTGAAATCTGATCTGATTTGTTACTTAACATTTAAATGGACATAAAATCAAAGAAATACGTTCAAATACTTGTTTTAATAAGATTTCTAGATACATGGTGTTACAGATAACGGTGACTAGCTAACGGTGTTAAATAGGCATTAAAAGGATTATTTTGCCCTCTTAAATAAAAATAGTTAACTAGATTGCTAATTAATAATATTAATTTTATTATTAAATTATTAATTAACATCAAAATTGTTGTCAGGCTTAAGAAGAGGTGAGAGTGGTCAGAGGATATGAGGAGGGGAGGAAGAGGAGGAGGCGACGCAGGGCAGGAGGGTGGTCGGAGGAGGTAGGCAAAGTGGGTTTGGTGGTGATGTTAAGGTTGAAGAAGGTGGATGAGACGGGTTTGGTGATGGTGTTGAAGTCGAAGGAGGTGGGTTCAATGGGTTTGGTGGTGGTGTTGAGGACAGAAGGAGGTGGGTTCATTGGTGGTGGTGATGTTGAGGTTAATGAAGGTGGTTTTAGTGTGGAGATGAGGGGAGAGGTGTGAGGTGATGGGGAGGGGAGAGGACAGCGGTGGGGCGGATAGGCGGCGGCGGCTGCGACGAAGGCAACAGCGATGAGCAAGTGTTAGGGTTTTTGCTAAATTAGTTAGGGTGAAGAAAGATATAGTTTGGGAAATTTTATATTTTTTTATTGATGTGGCAAATGTCTGACGTGGTGGTGATGTGACATTAACGATGATGATATGTCATCGTTATCTATTGGGGGTTTTGTGCCAATTAAACTTGAGGGGTTGGGCCAATTAAATTCGGAGGGTTCGGATATGGCCAAACTCACGGGAGGTTAAGTAAACTTTAGCCATTTAAATATTTTAATTGACAGAATCAGATTTAGTCTACCTGATGATGCTCAATATTGGCGATACGAGATCGGGACACGTGGCGGATGACATGTCCCAAGACCCGGAAGAAAGGGCCCACAGAGGCCGACCAGGCCACCCTTGTACCCGACCTGCAAGCACAAGCTGGCCCTCCTCGGGGCCCCTTGCAAATTTGCCTCCTTGGCCCCTCAGCTCGCCCCGGGCTGCCACGAGACCAAGACTCCTCGACCCTCTTGCTCGGCTCTGAGCTCCCCAGCCGAGGCCGTCCTCCTCGGCCCCTCCGACCGACCAACTCCACCACTCGCAGGCGTAACCGCCGCTCCGCAAATCTCGCCACGCACAGATTCTCCACCAGCAACGTCCCACGTTCCGCGCCATCACGATCCCCATTAATGGGCGATCCGCTCTTCACGCGGGCGTGACGTCGGGAGCGTAACGACCGGCGAGACTCTCGCGTTTACCGCTGTGTGCTGCCGCCGCTATATAAACCCCCATCACAGAAGGGTCACGTAAGCGATTTTTTATTTCACTTAGCCGTTACTCTGCTCGAATCTAGCACTAACTTGATCGTCGGAGGGTCCTCGGTGGTACCAAACCACCCCGGGACTTCTTTGCAGGTACTCGGCGCCAAACTCCTCAAATCACCAATCTCACCAAAACCCATTGAGATCCACATGCAACAGAAGATCACCACCAAAATCCACTGGGAGATCAACGGAAGACAACATCTGACGGAGACCCGAAAAGGATCTCTATCAGTTGGCGCCGTCCGTAGGAAACCAAACTACACAAAAATAAAGTTGGCCTTCCGATCTCCGTCCGCATGGCGAGCAACCTTTCTGAAGATCCCGGTACCAGCCACCGCCTTCTACTCACCGAAGGCATGGATGGGCCTCCTCCAGCGACCATCATCAATGCCCTCGCCAGCCGGATTGATCGGCTACAGTCCCTCGTGGAGGCGCTCGTCGGCGTCTGGGCCCCAGATCGCCACTCCACCGCCTCCAGAAGGCTCTGCCCCGGTCGGGACCGCTGACCACCAGCAGGCTACGACTCCTGGCCACAGATCTCTCGTGCCGGTACTCCCTGAGGCCCGCTAGGCGCCCCACGGCTCCACACCAAGGTCCGCCGCCAGAACACCTCACCTCGAGCCTCCTCACGACCCTTATCCCCCTGTAGAGATGTCAGTCACCTTGTCTGTCCACAGCCATGGTCGACACGACCCCCCTCGGCGGGGCCTCACAGAAAGGGTTCACATCGGTGGCCACCTCGCCCAGGGATCTGAGGCACCTCATCGAGAGGAACCGGGCCGCTCCCAGACGCAGGTCACCAGTAGCGGAGGCCAGGGATCCCAAGGCGCCGATTCCTCGCGATACCACAGTCGACTCGACGCCCTCAAGAAGAAGATCGAGGGCATGCGCCGGGAGGCTCACCTCTCGAGCGACGGGGCTAAGTACGCCTCCGATTCGCTCACAAAGCCGTTCACCGAGGAATTGATCGCCGTCCACATCTCCTCACGCAACAAGCCCCCAAAGGTCTCTCTATTCGACGGGAAAACCAACCCGAAGGACCATTTGGACGCTTTCACCACGGGGATAAGCTTCCAGGACCACTCCGCCGCCCAGTGCAGGGCCTTCCCGGCCACCCTCATCCACGCAGGTCGGTACTTGTTCTGGGGGCTCGAGCCTCGCTCAACCTCGACCTTCGACGAGCTAGCTACTCAGTTCCTCGGCTATTTCGTTGGGAACCGTCGGTAGAAGCGCACGTTCGACTACCTCTTCACGATTAAGAGTGGGGACAAGGAGACGTTCAAGGCCTACATCACCCGCTTCTACAACGCCCTTCTTGAGGTCCCCGAGCAGCGGGACGAGACCGTCATCACAGCGCTCAGATCTGGTCTGAGGCACAAAGAGTGGTTACGCTCCTTTGCGTTGGCGCAACCTAAGACCATAGCCGAGGTCAAGGCGTGGACCGAACGCGAGGTTCAGCTGGAATCCGAGGTGAACGCGAACTTCCCTTGAGCGGAATGATCCGACCAGAAGAAGAGGGCTCGGAAGTGTAAGTCTACGGTAGCGTCCCGGCTGTCTTTTCGAGGCCAAAATTCGGAAACAAAAACTTTTTCTTAACTAGAAACCGGCGCTATCGTATGCTTAAAACCCGGATCGTACCATTAACCTACAACTAGCTATCTTGAGAAGGGATAGAAAGGCTATACCGATCGATCCGTGTCCTTCGGTCTTTGGCCACCATCCCAAGCTCCTCGCGGCATCTCCGGTCTCGATCTCCTCGTCAGAAAGGGCACCACATCATCGATTCCTTTTACGGGCTCCCGCTTCATCCGAAGCAACTCGGGCACGAAGTGTGCTAGCCGACGTGTCCAAGGTGATGTAGAGAATGTTTGTGATCATTTTGTCTCTTGCATCCATGAGATGGATGGAGCTTAAAGGTGTTGCCATTGATGGAGATTATGAACTAGAGAAGAAAGAGGAAGAAGAAGAAGTTTTTCTCTTTCTTTTCTTTTGTGATGGAATTTGTGAGCTAGAGGAAAAAGAAGAAGAAGAGGCACTTTTTCTTTTTGTATTGTGAATGATAATGTGAGAGCAAGAATAAGAATCCAAGAGCTAACCCTTGCCTCATGGCTGCCCTCTCTCTCTCTCTCTACATATCATTTCAACACATAAAATCAATCAACATTGTGACATATGCACAATAAAAGAGACCATGAGTCACTAGGTTGCACGTGCCACATTAAATGCACCTCATGATGATTTCTAGCTCATAATTTCCATATGCAAACATTAATCCAAATGTTTGCAACAAATAAAAAGATACGGCAACATCTAAAGTAAACTCGTGACGGATCACAAGGATACCCCTCACCTGTATATACATACCTGCATCCGCATTCCGACCGAATGCGAATGCGATGAGACTAAAGTAATCCAACAAATCTAGTACTAGGATCCGACTTAAACCAAAGCCTACTAGTATGATCCGCCCGATCATGATCCGTGCACTACTGCACGTATATGATCGGACCCTACCATATATCATACGGCCTCTACAATGTTTCGCCCGAAACTTGAGAAACTGTCTGTGGGGGATTCTAAAAACTCGTCAATACTTTGGCTATGGATTTAACCACTAGCACGTCAGAGGTACTAGCCGTACGTAACGGGCTATCAGGTATTGACCAAAAGGGAGGTCGATGAGCGAACTCATCCTGACACCCTACTGAGCCTATCAGTGATAATATCCGTACAGTCCGGTCCATTCGTCTATAAGCATCGCATGGCGGGCCTAGGGGGTTGGTAAAAGTCAGACACCCAAAAGCGGTACAAGTCGTGTCGGAGTGTAGCCCAGAACACCCTGAGATACTACTAGAATACCTACCAGTAAATCTCCTGCCTTGGCCAAGGACTTCGTGTAATGGCTCTTCTAGACACAGCGCGATCTCACCCCCAATACCGGGAGAGAAGAAACCCCTGCCGATCCGCTCACTGCCTCAATGTGGCTCGGGACTGTACCCAACTAAAACCTGTTTGCACGACTCCTTTGAGCCATGGTAGGGTAGTAATCAAAGCACAGTGGGAACTCACACGAGAAAAATGACGATCTCAAGTCGATGAACTAACCTGTACACATGTCACCAGGGAACTGCTATCTGACGTCAGGTATAATACCAACTAGCATGTTCCCAGCGAGTCCTGTCCGGTGTACTCATAACCCAATGAGCACCTGTATACATCTTAGGTGATCCAACTGACACCAATGGCTTGTGAGACCGGCCACCGCCTCTCGTCGGGGTCTCGACTGTATACACTAGTCTACTAATGGAGTATCGATGCCAGTCTCGAAACTCCCACGACTAGGGACCACTTTAAGTATGTGCTTATAGACTACCCAACTCTCACGTATATGATCGCCAGCATACTGCTGGTAGTCAAGCAAGAATCCTAAGGGCTCTATCAACGTGTAATAGCGACCTGTAAGGTCACCTAAAACAGTACACGATGATAAAGACAAACCATGGTAGCATACTATTCTCTATCAACGTGTAATAGTGAACTACAATGTCACCTAAAACATGTACACGATGATAAAGACAAACCAGATAGTATACAAACCTCTCGAGTAAGACTGTCCTACCAGTATAGGTCCTCCCTCAATCATTGCAATTACGTGCCCACGATCCAATAATTGACTCTGAGGGCACTATATCCAACAATCTCCCACTTGCACTCAAGGCTAATTATTGCGATGTCGCATACTCACAGCCCGTATGATACCAAACACCCAACTCCTCTACTAATCAGTCTCACAAAGCCCGTTTGCGAACTATTGCGTTCGAGGAATAGCCTCAGTGAGTGGATCCGCCCTAATGTTTCTTTCTATGTCTCTCTTAATCTCAAGTTCGCGGAGAAAGCCATCTCCCGAAATGAGCGATACCTGTCTTAGAATATGTCTGGATATCTGATGGGACCTAGTTCATAAATGAACTCCAAATCCAAACTTCTTAGACTGTATCGTCAACTGAACCTAATCAGTATCCTGCGCCATGCCTCCCTCAGTGTCCGCTTGGATTACCTGTCCAAAACACTGCACCTCGTCGGAGGGAAAACTACAACTCTGACAGTCACTCTGTCAATCAGGTCACCTTGGAAGCCTAGAATGATAACCGTCTCCCGAAAGAGGCTGTTGTTATCATATCCCTAGAACATCCACTTATGTTCTAAAACTGCTTCCGAACGTTTCTCCAGGATAGGATTAATATCAATTTATTGTATCTAGCAAAAAACAATATCTGGTGTGGTACTTGATATCTCATGATTGACTCAATTGCCTACGCAAGTGATCTGCTAATCATGCACATCCTTCCCCCCTTTAGTCTGTAAGACACCTTTAGAGAGGGTGACTCCATCACCTGCAGGTACACTACCGTGCCAGGAGTCTTACATTCTAAAACACCTTTAGAATGCTGTCTAAGTACCCAGATTAGGAAACTACCCAAATCTAGATCTAAGACCATAGATCTAGTAACCAGAATGTCTGATATTATATCTATATCCTTTGTGGAGAAATCACTGTGTGACAACCAAAGTATAACCGATCGTAGTATAGGAATTTCACTTCCTACTCTGTGTATGTCATCCAAATACCAGGACATCACACCCTACTACCTTCTTAACAGATCCATCTCCTATTCTGATGAAGTCAAACCTATGACTGTTACATCAGAAATAGATGATCTATCTCTGCTATATCTGCTTTAGTCTATAAATAGACATAAGCTACTTGTCCACTATGCTTCCGCTGCTCGCACTGACTACGACAACCCTCTGGCAGAGTCATATACACGTACACTTCTAAAGCTAGTTTAGAACGACGCTATACTCATGCTCCTGCCGGGTCTCATAGCGTGGAACAACAGTGGTGTCAAGTCTGGGTAAACAAGAACCTCTCTGTCACCGTCCTTGAGGCTACCGGAGTACCTCTCGGGTGCCTGAGGTTACCCACCATATCTGCGGAGTGGCCAATGGAATGTCAAACCAGATTGAATCTTTAGGTTCTTATCAAATTTTCAGTAATCGTTTGCGGTTCTGGAATCACTTCCAGTTCTACCATACTCCCACTACTGTTTTTCTGAAAAATAATCCATTTTACTAAAACTGTGGCGAGTCAAGAACAATATCACTATTGATCTTCCAGATGGTAGAAAGTCAACCCTCGTCATAGCCCGGGTTAACCCACAAACAGCCATTACAGAAACGTGCCTTGAGTTATCCAGAGTCTGGTTTTAAGCATAAGCCGGACAACTCCCCGTACCTTAACATCGTTAAAATATGAAATATTCTATATCCAATATAGAAACAGAGGTACTGATTTAATTGGAACCAGATTCAAATCATGCAGCTGTCTCCAGTACATGTCAACTAAATGGAGAGAGGCCGATCAGCATTATTCAACTTAGGAGTACTTCCAATTATGAGTAACCTGAAAGAGAAGCAAGTTCTCTTAATCATTACTATTAACTGAATACTATACACAAGTATCTACATCTTCGATTACCTTGAAGAATCCTGATACTTGCGACACCTGGTTCTCTACTTTATTCTTATACCTATAACTTCTCAAAACTTAGACCTTGTATTTCTACGAATCACTTGTCTAAAAACTAGAGAACTCACAAGTAAACAGAATATAGTACGAGGACCAACCCCTCTGTCCTAATGGACATTGGACAGCATACAATACTTTGTATAAGTCCGCTGAGTTGAATAACTCAAACCCTGTGCGTCGTAGGTTGAAAACTGTACTTATGGTTAAGAAGAATTACATCGCTGTTTAATGCTCCTTACCTAACCATCAAATGATATAGGTAAATGTCATCGACATAATTTTAAAAAGTTATATCTCACTTTATAAAAATAAACGTACAGATATATCAATTTGAAATTGGTGCATAACAACGGATATTCAAAACCAAATATTTGCCGTCCGGCAAACAACCCAGGCGATTTCCTCAAATATCACCAATTACAACGAATCTCGATATAATGAGGATGATCACCCAATTCCCAATAACTTACTCCCACTCATCATCTGTAAAACCATACAGATGTGAGAATCAAACCTGGTAAATACATACCCTGGAGCAAGGGCTAATTGAGAAATCAGTTTTCTTTTAACAATACACAGTGAAACTGAAACATGTAAATGTTTCGGAGGGGTATCCGTGTATTCCTAGTAATGCCTCTTCCATTATCATATTCACAACTGTAACCGTATATCTCTTTGCCATCTCTCAAATCCCTTTATTTGTCTTTAGTCGCTACCTTCTGCACACCATCGTTAGGCTAAATGGTTTTCTTCCTTCCCTACCGTTCGACACCAGCCTATGGTTTGGAAGAAGACTATCCAATAAGCATAATAGGTGTACTGTCCTAGTTATAGGATCACTCGCAATGCAAGAGAAGGTAAAGATAAAAGACAATTGAATAAACCTTATTCCTATTTCTCCTGAACCAGAATCCATTCCCGAACTGGAACAAGTTCCTTCTAGTTCGTATATAACCATACGATGGAGTATCCAATAATCTGTGGATCTTCATAGTGATACGGGGTGTTCCGGAGAAATACAAAGGTGAAGTAGGAGTGGCGATGAAATACTTGGTTTGGTCGTGAATAGCAGTCGCAATTTACTTTGCCCTCTTTCTAATCCCTTTATATGTCTTAACTTATTACCTTCTGTACACCATCGTTAGGCTAATTAGTTTTCTTCATTCCCTACCGTTTGGCACCTGCCTATGGTTTGGAAGAAGACCATCCAATAAGCGTAACAGGTGTACTGTCCTAATCTAAGGAGCACTCGCAACCTGAGAGAAGGTGAAAGGAAAAGACAACTGAATAATCCTATTCATTTTCTCCAGAACCGAAACCATCTTCGGATCTGGAACAGGTTCCTTCGAGTTCGTATATAACCATACGATGGTTTTATCCAATGGAAGTGGATGTTCGTAGTAATACGGGGTGTTCTGGAGAAAAGGGTAAAAGTAGGAGTGGCAATGAGGTATGCAACTCTGACAATCCAAAAGCCAGTGTTTTAAGAAAGTTCGGTTAACTTGGTCACTGAGTCATAGTTAAGGGTCGGGCCATGGTCGCTGCCAAAGAGAGAAAGAAAAGAAACAATCTGCGTGCACTCTAACCTAGATCAGAATGGTTATCAATTTATCTAATCAGGAAACCTCCCACTGTATCCTCAAATTCTCCTCCAAATCTAAAAGAAGAATTAGTTGGGATCACCCGAGGAGTAAACCAACTCATCAGTGGGAATCAGGATCGAACTATCATCGCATGATAACGTGATGGAATCCACTCACGTTATCACACTCCAGAAGGTATGCGCATGCCTGGCAAGTTTCAGTTTCTTTAGAAACTCCCGATGTGATTTTTACCCCATGCTCTTATGACCTTGACGAAGGCCAACATATCATAAGTCACATGTCAAGTTCTACCCGTCATTATCCAGGTTAATTTGAACCCACCCGTACATACCCTTGACGAAGGCCAAAATAGTAGTACGACTGTCCCAAACCAACGCATCTATCTATGCAATAGAAAAGTAACAAATAGCTACCATACACTATGTCTTGACGAAGGCCAACATACATAGCATGAATACTAAGTGCTACCTATCTGAAATGACGGAGGGATACGAATGCTTTTCGGCAAAAAACCTTTAACATAATGAACTTGATATCGTTGAAGGAACCGGATAGCTTTTTATAAATATAGTGGCGAAAACTTTTGCTAAAGAGGTCACTCCCAGTGAAGGGATCTCGGTTCTTTCCCCGTAGAATGAGGTGCAGGATATTCCAACTGAATACCGCGATGCAAAGCAAAAAGTAATCGACTATAGTGAAGTTATTACCCTGACGCAAACTTCCGTCCAAGGGGTCACTCCCGGTGAAGGGATCTCGGCCCTTGCCTCGTCGACTGAATTGCTGGATATTCATAACCGAATACCACTGTGCAAAACAAAAGAGAACGTCCTTGCAATAACATCTTTTTTTGAAAAATGTTCCAACAACATCAAACAGGTTTGTTTAGCTTGCATTGATCCGAATCAATGCAGTCCCATCAATTGATCACACCAATAAAGAACGAAAATACAATGTACGTATATGCCATCCGCATTCGCCACTGGGTCCCGTCATCACCCATTAGGTTACTTAACTAACGACAGAGCGGGGACTGGACTAGCGCGGGTGTAAAACATATACAACATCTACTAGTATATATATATATCAATATATAATAATCGCTCAAGGCGTGATAAATGCAACATCACTGAAATGTAATAAGCATCACAGAACAATACAGATAAACTGGGATCCCCGGGTTTCATAGAGCCGCTACTGAAACCCGGAGTTCCCCTGGTCGTGTGGATAGCATGTGCAATGAAATCTTAGACCCCTATGGGCGCGGCAAGTTACCCGCCAAAACCTGAAGCGAGGCAGCCCCCTTCAACAACGTGAATGGACCACCCAGCACTTCACGGAATCCGGTAACTTGAGCACCCCTCCTTGGGTCAACCTGTACCCCCTACGAGTGCGGCGAATAGCCCGCCAATTCTAGAGTGAAGCCCCCTCCATCTCAAAGTCATGAGATGTGGGCCCGTTGCCCTCTAGAACCCGGCTACCCGTGCACCCCTCCGTGGGGTAATCCTAGTACAGAAAGTAAAATATATACAACGGGTACATCGACCTCAGCCCGGTCGTACCCCAAAAGAATAATATACAAACAGGCAGTGACGGCAGTCCATATGTCGGACGCTCGTCCCGCAATATCAAATATACAAATACAACCAAACTGTACTAACATTGCAACCAGGCTATCCACCACGACAAATCCGCAACATCACAGCACAACACAGAACATCAACGTGAATGTCATGTTCGCAAATCCGTCTAAAAGAGCTATAGCAATTAGACTGGATTTGCCGATCAAATGACATTCACGGTCGCAGATATAATGTAAATACTGTGAACCAACATATTTAAAATTTTCGATCGACAAAATTTCCCGAAGTGGGCCCCAAGCACAAATCGAGTACTGTAAATAATCTGGGCCCAAACAAAATATTCCAGAAACCCCAATTCCAAGTCAAAGAGTACTGTAGAAATTTTGGTGCAGAGAAGGCACAAAATAGCGGCGGAACCGCGACCAAAGCAAAGATAAGGCCGCGGTTCCGCGACGTCACTGTAGCTTCGTGCTACCAAATTTTCTCAGACTTAAAAAACCCTGCCTGTTTTTCTGCAGCACACTAAATAATTTTTTTGACCACAGGAAAAATTCGACAGAAACTGTGACTTTGAAATTGCGGTTTTGGAAAATTCGGCCGATCGATATTTTAAATACGTTAGAACAAGCTAGTAAAGGTTAATGGCGTGGCTCTGATACCATGTAAGTCTATGGTAGCGCCCCGGCCGTCTTTCCGAGACCAAAATGCGGAAACGAAAACTTTTTCTTAACTAGAAACCGGCGCTATCGTATGCTTAAAACCCGGATCGTACCATTAACCTACAACTAGCAATCTTGAGAAGGGATAGAAAGGCTATACCGATCGATCCGCGTCCTTCGGTCTTTGGCCACCATCCCAAGCTCCTCGCGGCATCTCCGGTCTCGATCTCCTCGTCGGAAAGGGCACCACATCATCGATTCCTTTTACGGGCTCCCGCTTCATCCGAAGCAACTCGGGCACGAAGTGTGCTAGCCGACGTGTCCAAGGTGATGTAGAGAATGTTTGTGATCACTTTGTCTCTTGCATCCATGAGATGGATGGAGGTTGAAGGTGTTGCCATTGATGGAGATTATGAGCTAGAGAAGAAAGAGGAAGAAGAAGAAGTTTTTCTCTTTCTTTTCTTTTGTGATGGAATTTGTAAGCTAGAGGAAGAAGAAGAAGAAGAGGCTCTTTTTCTTTTTGTGTTGTGAATGATAATGTGAGAGCAAGAATATGAATCCAAGAGTTAACCCTTGCCTCATGGCTGCCCTCTCTCTCTCTACATATCATTTCAACACATAAAATCAATCCACAATGTGACATATGCACAATAAAAGAGACCATGAGTCACTAGGTTGCATGTGCCACATTAAATGCACCTCATGATGATTTCTAGTTCATAATTTCCATATGCAAACATTAATCCAAATGTTTGCAACAAATAAAAAGATACGGCAACATCTAAAGTAAACCCGTGACGGATCACAAGGATACCCCTCACCTGTATATGCATACCTGCATCCGCATTCCGACCGAATGCGAATGCGATGAGATTAAAGTAATCCAACAAATCTAATACTAGAATCCGGCTTAAACCAAAGCCCACTAGTATGATCCGCCCGATCATGATCCGTGCACTACTGCACGTATATGATCGGACCCTACCATTTATCATACGGCCTCTACAACGTTTCGCCCGAAACTTGAGAAACTGTCTGTGGGGGATTCTAAAAACTCGTCAATACTTTGGCTGTGGATTTAACCACTAGCACGTCAGAGATACTAGCCGTACGTAACGGGCTACCAGGTATTGACCAAAAGGGAGGTCGATGAGCGAACTCATCCTGACACCCTACTGAGCCTATCAGTGACAATATTCGTACAGTCCGGTCCGTTCGTCTATGAGCATCGCATGGCGGGCCTAGGGGGTTGGTAAAAGTCAGACCCCCAAAAGCAGTACAAGTCGTGTCGGAGTGTAGCCCAGAACACCCTGAGATACTACTGGAATACCTACCAGTAAATCTCCTGCCTTGGCCAAGGACTTTGTGTAATGACTCTTCTAGACACAGCGCGATCTCACCCCAAATACCGGGAGAGACGAAACCCCTGCCGATCTGCTCACTGCCTCCATGTGGCTCGTGACTGTACCCAACTAAAACCTGTTTGCACGACTCCTTTGAGCTGTGGTAGGGTAGTAATCAAAGCACGGTGGGAACTCACACGAGAAAAATGACGATCTCAGGTCGATGAACTAACCTTTACACATGTCACCAGGGAACTGCTATCTGACGTCAGGTATAATACCAACTAGCATGTTCCCAGCGAGTCCTGTCCAGTGTACTCATAACCCAATGAGCACCTGTATACATCTTAGGTGATCCAACTGACACCAATGGCTTGTGAGACCGGCCACCGCCCCTCGTCGGGGTCTCGACTGTATACACTAGTCTACTAATGGAGTATCGATGCCCAGTCTCGAAACTCCCACGACTAGGGACCACTTTAAGGATGTGCTTATAGACTACCCAACTCTCACGTATATGATCGCCATCATACTGCTGGTAGTCAAGCAAGAATTCTAAGGGCTCTATCCACGTATAATAGCGACCTGTAAGGTCACCTAAAGCAATACACGATGATAAAGACAAACCATGGTAGCATACTATTCTCTATCAACATGTAATAGTGAACTACAATGTCACCTAAAGCATGTACACGATGATAAAGACAAACCAGATAGTATACAAACCTCTCGAGTAAGACTGTCCTACCGGTATAGGTCCTCCCTCAATCATTGCAATCACGTGCCCGCGATCCAATAATTGACTCTGAGGGCACTATATCCAATAGGGAGGAGAGGCCGGAGCGTCAGCAGCCCTATCACCCGAAGTTCCAGGAGTATACCCCCCTCAACGTCTCCCTCGCAGTATTGCTAGAGGAGGCCCAGAACGAGGGATTCTTCAAGTTCCCTCCGATCCCGCGTCAGGCCGCGAAGCGAACCCGGGGCCCTTAATATGCTTTCCACCGGACATTGGGCCACACCATGGAGGATTGCAAGCAACTCAGGGACTACATCGAAGAGCTCATCCGATCGGGATACCTCGCCACATACTTGAGGGATAAACGGCAGGCCGACCGCGAGCAGGAGTGTAAATCCCCGTTTCCATCAATAAAATTTTTCTATATTTCCCAAGTCCCCCGAATGTTTTCTCTTTCCTCGTAATTTTGCATAAGATTGGTTGCTTAAGTTTTTAGTATTTAATTTTCCTAAACAATAAATTAAAATCAAAGCCCAAAGGAAAAACAAACAAAATAAAAACAAAATATACGTATTAATCCCTAAAGCCTAGCCCGTTTCCCCCCAAACACCAGCCCAGCCAAAACTAAATAAGCATATATATATCCCCTAAAACACAAAGCCAGCCCAAAGAAATAATAAAAACCAAACAATTAAATTCCTTAACCTCACCGGCCCAGCTTCTTACCCACGCCAAAACAACCCGACCCGACCCGCCTCTATCTCTTCTTCCCCACTAAATTTTTCCTGCTCCTTTTTCTTTCTGCGCTCCCCACATAGCCAACGTCCCTGCCTCGTCGCGACCACGAACCCATGACCCCGACCCACAATCGCACGCGCCCGCGCACCCTCCTCAAGCCTCACCTCGTCTCTAACTCTCTCGCTCCTGGCTCTCGATCTCCCTTTCTTCTCTCCTCACTTCAAAAGAGAAAAACACCCAGCTTCATCCCTACACCACGCCGAACCACGACAACGACGACGACCACCTCAATCACCTCGTCATTCCTCCCTCGCTTCTCTCCTCCAAAACTCGAGCCCCTCCACTACCTCACTCCATCTTTCACCAAACCCCACACCAAGCTCCAAGCATCCGAACTCGCCACCGCCGCACCCATCGCCGGAGCTACCTCCGCCGACCACCACCGACCACCGCCGACCCCAACACACTCCCAGGAGATCCACAGCACCCCACTCCGCCTCCAGCGGTCACGAGCCGCCGTCGAGCGTAGCCGAGCACAAGCAATCGCCGTCGCGTTCGTGTCGTAGCTGCGCGTGCGTCGATCCCTTGCCATCGTTCATAGACCGCTACCATGCCATCGTCATCTCCAGGCAAGTACTCTACTTGCTACATGCTAGATCATTCTGTTACAATTCAAAATCCTATTAAATCCGTGTATATAATTCGTGTAAATTTTTATGACGCAAGTGTTTGATGCAAAACCCGAATGAAAACCTTCCATTAAACTGACGGAAATTGATCATATAAGCTGGCACGTGTGGTAATGAACATTGTGTTAAAATTTGACTGAAAAATATAATCGTTACTGACTTGAACGATCATCCCCAATTACACCCGTTAAAACTGAAAATTTACCGCGTCTGAAACTTGTAAAAATCATAACTAATTATTTGTAAATTTGAATGATGCATTCAAGGGCTCAAATCGAATTTGACTCGACGACCTAGAACCCCACAAAAGTTTTAAATTGTTTCTATACTGAAAATATGACGGAAACTGGTTCGGAGAGCGGCTCTGGACTGCAGTCCAGAGCAGCTCTGGCTGTTGATTCCTATCTCGTAATGCTTACCCCTTTGCTGCTTGAACTTGTATGTTGCGGAACCCTATATTATAATGAAGATGAAACAGTTAGCTAAATAACGAAAGTGATTTCACCCCCTTTTACCGTCGTTTACTATTTAAACGAACAGGACGTATAGCAGTCCCAAACAGAAACAGAACTGATACCCTAGTGTTGTACAGTACATAATATCTAACGTAGAGACGCGATTGAGAATCCATCTGGTGATTTCGAAACCTTATTGATAATCCTAAATTTCGTTCAACTATAGCGTCGCTAAATTCTGATTCCAACAGGGTGAAAATTGTGTCACGAAATGAACGTTCAGTTCAGAAACTGAATTTCCTGCAGCAAACACTTAAAATGAAACGGCTGTAACTTGCAAACCAGAAATCCGATTGCACTGAAATAAATTTTACTGAACTTCCAGCTGAGTTTACTTGTTACCGTCTTTGTATTGTTTCACTGAATTTTGAACGTATGATTTAATGCAATTTTTATAAGTTCAAAAGGTGCATAATAGTTCGTATTACACATGACTTGTTAACTGCATAAATGCACATATCTTACCCGATTGCCATACACCTAGTGATAGTGCGCGTTATTGTTCAGTGTACAATGCATTGTCATCATGAATGGTATTGGTTTAGGAGTGTCAAGTACGCCAATGGAAAAGTGAATAATTCGTGATAGTGAATAATACAGTGTATAGTGACAAAACCGTGTTATTGGTGCATTCTTGTACACGACTAGACTATACTCATCAATAGTGTAAACCTGGGGGGAAAAGGGAAATCGAAATGGAAAGAGCATCGTATTTAGCGAGGACAATGATTTAGAGGATGATCATTCGAACAGCGACTCTTATATATATTAGGTTGGGCCTAGCGGTCCGGCTGACAGGGTTATATCCCGGGTGATAGCCGGCCGTAGTCTTGGGTGTGTACGAAACCCACGTTAAACATGATCCTCCTTTCCATAACTCGATTCAGAGATGACTTAGAGACTGATAGGGACACAGATCATACTTTGCATCAGTTAGTGATATATTGATTACCCGTATTTTACTTCCACTTTTATTACCTTCTTTGCCTGTTTCTTGTCACTATTATAATATTGCTATTACATCGCTCTGACGACCTGAGTATGTATGCTCAGACCTCGAGGAAGAACCAGTGCAGGAGTCGGACTTTCCCTTCGAGCTTGCGGAGATTTAGTCGGGAATACCTCCTTCATTTTTACTGCTTTCCCTAAAGAGACCTTGTATTCGAACTGGGTTAGTAGTTCTTTTTCTTATTTTATTGTAAATTATGAACAATGAAATTTGATGTAATAATTTAGTGATGTATTTCCTTTACTTCTGTGCTTTGTTTACTGATTACCATGTAATGCTAGAAACCGAAGTGTGACTACGGCGGGATTATTCCTTGACCGTAGGAGCATGGCTGGCCTAGTCATCCCTTGTTTTCCGTATTTTGGGAAGCGGGGCATGACATGGTTTTGTTGGTATCAGAGCCACATTTAGTAATAAGGGATAACATTAACTAAACTTTATTACGTTATTTTCGCTTCACTATTCCTGACTTTCATCCCTGTATCTAATCATATCCTTTTAAATATCTTCCGGCGATATGACGTCCCCGAACGACCACTCCTCGGACTCAAGTTCTCAGGATCGCACGGAGAGGATACTTAGTGCACTAACGACTCTCGCAGAAGCTCAGGAGAAAAAGACGGACCTACTCACCGAGGGACTCAGGGCTATTCCCACTGTAGGGGGACCCTCCGCCCTCATTACCGCCCCGAGGGCACTGCTCCACCAGCTTTTTCTGCCAGGGCTGACACCGTATTAGATTTCTGGAGGTTACATCTAGCTGCATTTACGGGACTAGCCGAACTACTCGAGGCCGAGCAATGGCTGGTTAATATGGAGAACCTACTGACGGCCGCCAGGGTACCAGATGAAGATAAAGTGAATGTGATAAAGATCCAGTTGGAAGATGAAGCCCGTACTTGGTGGTCAGTTGAAGAAAACAGACTAGAAAGGCCAATCGAATGGAGCAAATTCAAGGAGTGCTTCTTGGACCACTATGTCCCTTCCACCGCCAAGGCCGAGATGGAAGAAAGATTCATCCTACTGAAGCAGAATGGCCGTCCCGTGGACGTATACGCGGCAGAATTCAACCGTCTGAGCCGATTTGCTACGTATATGGTCGCTTCAGAGGCCACCAGGGCCAGGCGCTTCTTACAGGGACTCGATTTCGAGCTACAGCAGTTGATCGCGTCACTCGAGTTGCAGACTTTTGCACAGGTACTCAACGCGGCGTGAATTCAGGAGAAGCTGATCAACAAATTCAGGAAGCCCCCAGTTGTTCTAGCACGTACCCACGCACTGTCTCGAGGAGTCATACTAGTTCACAGGCCAGGAACGACACAGATGAAGCATCCACTCGTGCCCCAGCATCGCCCTCAAAACAAGAACGTAGTTTGCGGCTACTGCAACAGAGATGGGCACACCCAGAAGGACTGTCGCCGTGCCAAGGGACAGTGTTTGATTTGCGGATCCAGCCAGCACAGTGTTAGCGGTTGCCCCGAGCGGACAGAGTTACAGGGAGGGTCTGGACCGCAGCAGCAGAGATCACAGGAGCAGAGGCAACCCTACACAGGCCGCGATCAGGGATGGGCTTTCACCTTGACCGCCGAGTAGGCAGAGGCTTCAGGCGAAGTTGTCACAGGTATTCTACTCATACATTCCATGCCTACTAGAGTACTATTTGATTCTGGAGCATCGCACTGTTTCATATCTGCGCATTTCGTTGATACACACTCCATACCACATGAACTACTAACCAAGGGCTGGGAAATACATACGGGTAATGGTGTTATAGTATCTAGTCGAGAATGTAGATCATGTCCGGTTGTAGTGTGTGGCAGGGAATTCTATGCGAATTTCCTTTTGATCGTAACAGGCAGCTATGACACAATTCTCGGGATGGATTGGATGAGTACCTTCCATGCAGTTATTGATTGCCGAGCAAGGAATGTGATCTTCCGCATTCCCAATCACCCAAAGTTTATTTTCGAAGGCGGGAGCGAATCTTTAGAGCCAGTCAAGTATAGAGCCAAACCAAAAGAGTTGACAGCTATGAAGATTGATGAGAGCCCAGCCCCAGAGATTGTTCGGGATTTTCTGGACGTGTTTCCTGAAGATTTACCAGGCCTACCACCTCCACGCGTCTTGAAATTCTCAATTGATTTGACTCCAGGTACGGCACCAGTTTCCAAGGCCCTGTACAGGATGGCACCGGAAAGAGAAGAGCGGTGGGGCACTTTCTAATGTTGAGTTGGCAGAATTGAAGAAGCAAATTGAAGAACTCCTGGAGAAGGGATTGATCTAGCCAAGTGTTTCACCATGGGGTGCACCAGTTCTGTTGGTGAAGAAAAAGGATGGATTGTTGCGGATATGTATAGACTATCGGGAGCTGAACAAAGTCACGATAAAGAACAAGTACCCAATTCCGCGCATCGATGACTTATTCGATCAGTTAAGTGGGGCCAGGGTATTTTCGAAGTTGGATCTCCGTTCGGGCTATCATCAGATCAGAGTAGCGGCCGAGGATATATGCAAGACGGCTTTCAGGACCCGATACGGACATTATTGTAGTGTGTTTTTCATCACTCCATTGAGATGGGAATACGTGTGCGCTTGTCAGGCGTACTACAGATTCTCCCTGTCTAGGGTAGGCAGGGGCTTATTGATCGTGGGGATCCGAATCTCCGGCAGCCGTAGACTAAGCTGCCGTTAATTACCCTTCGCATTTGGAGCAAGAGAACCTCCGATTAACGGGTTAAACTGGTCATGCGAACTCAATGTGCAGTGTTGTGTTTTGAAGGGGTTTTGGATATATCGGGGGCCCCGCAGAGTTTTTACGGGGGTCCCGCTATCCGGATAGCGGGCTGGGGGTCAAAGGGGCAAGCAGCCCCCTTACGGGGTGCGGGACAGCACCCCGTTAAATTTTTTTTCTAACAGGGACAATGTCGTAGAGTATGTGTGTGTGTACATATGTGTGTGTGTGTATATATATATATATATATATTTATATATATAAAAATGGGGGAAAGGGGATCCAAAGGACGCGTGCGGCCAGCGCCAGCGCTTTGAGCGCAAGAGCGCTAGCGCTTTGAGCGCTAGCGCATCACGTGTCAGCACGTGGGCACTCGGGCACTAGCGCGCCACGTGTCAGCACGTGGGCGCTTCGGGCGCTAGCTCTCTGAGCGCAAGAGCGCTAGCGCGCCACGTGTTAGCGCGTGGGCGCTCGGGCACTAGCGCTCTGAGCGTAAGAGCGCTAGCGCTTTGAGTGCTAGCGCGCCACGTGTCAACACGTGGGCGCTCGAGCACTAGCGCTTTGGACGCTAGCGCTCTGGGTGCTAGCGCTCCGGCGCTATGAGCGCTAGCGCGCCACGTGTCAGCACATGGGCGCTCGGACGCCAGCGCTCTGGGTGCAAGAGCGCTAGAGCTTTGAGCGCTAGCGCACCACGTGTCAGCACGTAGGCGCTCGAGCAGCAAAAGGGACTTGGTCCTTGCAATGGGAGTTGTACTCCCAGAAAGGAGCACCTATTATTCTGTGTGTGTGTATATATATATATATATATATATATATATATATATATATATATGAGGAGTTAAACTCCTAAGATGTTTTGAAGCTGATGAAGGGCTTCTCCCCTTAAGCCCTAGTTCTTCCCCAAAGTGGGGTTTCTGGAGATGGGTCTCCTTCTTCTTCCTTTCTTGGCCGGATCTTGAAGATCAAGAGATGTGAGATCTGAAAATCTCTCCTTTCTGAGATCTGATGGCAGATCTGAGTTCCCCTTTGAGGGTTTTGTGGTAAAAAACTATTTTGTTTTGAAAAAGGAAGAGTAAAACTCTTGATTTAATTCAAAAGAAGTGAGAAGGTTTAGAACCTTGGAGAAGGAGCAGGAGGCACAAAGAACCCTAGATTTTTTTGAGAGGAATGAAAAGTTATATTTTATTCATCATCATGTTGCCTATATAGGCTTACATATTTACATATAGCCCCTTGGGCTTTAAAAAATGGCATTTTGCCCATCCCATGGCTCATGTCCCATTTCTTTTTTGCACATAAGCCACGGGCTTACAAAAATTTGGCTTTATGCCTATTTTGCTTACATTCATGTACAAAAAATTACATCAAAATTATTTGTTACATGATTTTTTATGTTGGCATGGGGAGGCTGGCCACGGGCTTGACTTCGGCATGGGCCCGCTTGACCTGGGCTTGGGCCCACCTGGTTTGGGGTTGACCATGACTTTGACTTGGTCAACCGGGGTGCAAATTTTGACCTCAACAAAGTGCCCCCCATCAATGAATGCACACCACGCATACGAGTTGTGTGCATGAAATTGATGGATCTTGAAGCTGGACTTCGAGGTGGAACATCATTCCAGGGGCGGAGCATCATCCCGGGGAGCATGATTCCCGGGGTTCGGAGCATCATTCCGATTTGCGGAGCATAATTCCTGGGTCGGAGTATCCCTCTGAGAGCATGATTCCTGGGGATCGGAGCATCATTCCGATTTGCGGAGCATAATTCCAGGGTCGGAGTATCATTCCGATTTGTGGAGCATAATTCCAGGGATCGGGGGAGATCGGAGCATCATTCCGAAGGGCAGAGCATGATTCCAGAGATCGGAGCATCATTCCGAAGGGTGGAGCATGATTCCAGGGATTGGAGCATCATTCCGAAGCGCGGAGCATAATTCCAAGGATTGAAACATCATTCCGATGAGCGGAGCATGATTCCAGAGATCGGAGCATCATTCCGAAGGGCGGAGCATAATTCCAAGGATTGGAACATCATTCCGAAGGGTGGAGCATAATTTCAGGGATCGGAGCATCATTCCGAAGAGCGAAGAATGATTCCAGGGGTTCGGAGCATCATTCTGATGAGCGGAGCATAATTCCAAGGATCGGAACATCATTCCGAAGGGTGGAGCATAATTCCAAAGATCGGAGCATCATTCCGAAGAGCGGAGCATGATTCCAGAGGGGTCGGAGCATAATTCCGAAGATTGGCAGACATTCTGACCGAAGCATAATTTCGATGCAGAGGTTGATTCCGAGGCAAAGCATAATTCCGACAGGGAAGGCAAATACTCCAAGGAGAAGCATGATTTTGACACGGGGTACATTCTGAGACGGAACATGATTTCGGCGCAGAGCTTGTTGGCTGACTTGATTCCGAGACGAAGCATAATTTCGACAGGGAAGGCAGATACACAGAGGCGAAGCATGATTTCGACACTGGGTGCCCATTCTGAGATGAAGCATGATTCCGACGCAGAGCTTGCTGGTTGACTTGATTCCGAGACGGAGCATAATTCCGACAGGGAAGGCAGGTACACCGAGGCGAAGCATGATTTTGACACTGGGTGCACATTCTGAGACGAAGCATGATTCCGACGCAGAGCTTGCTGGTTGACTTGATTCCGAGGCGGAGCATAATTCTGACGAGGATGTCGTTGGTTGATTCCGAGCCGAAGCATAATTCCGACAGGGAGGGCAGATACACCGAGGCAAAACTTGATTTCGACGTGGGGTACACTTTGAGACGAAGTATGACTCCGACGCAGAGCTGGTTGGTTGATTTGATTCCGAGGCGGAGTATAATTCCTGCAGGGAAGGTAGATATCCCGAGGTGAAGCATTATTTCAACACGGGGTAAATTCTGGGACGGAGCATGATTCCGCCGCAGAAGTTGTTGGTTTGATTTGATTTGGGTTGACATCAGCATCGCTACACTGGAATATGGTACCATGAGCGAATCATCATTTGCCATTAGTGGATTTGAGGATTTCGATTTTGGTTTGGCATCTGCATTGCTGCACTGGAATAATGCCAGGAGCAACTCATCATTTGCCCCGGGAGTACTTGGAAATTGGTTTTTGCTTGGCATCAGTATCGCTACACTGGAATATGGTACCAGGAGCGAATCATCATTTGCGCTTGCTTATCAGGAAGCGATGGCTTAGGAGACAGGTTTTAGGTCCCTATCACCTAAGACTTTTCAATTTTGTGAGCCGTAAGGGTCTCACAAAGCATTTTCTCCCTACAGTTAGTAAGGATCCCGTAGGTGTATTTTCTCCTTAGGAGTCGTGGGGACTCCTAAGTGTGTTGCTCCTTTGTGAGTCGTAAGGATCTCACGCAGGAATTTTCTCCTCACAAAGTCGAGAGGACTTTGTGAGTGCATTTCATCTCTTTTTTACAAGTCTGCGCCCTTTCGGGTTTTCACAAACTCGCCGGCAGTCCTGCTGTTTTTACCCACGGAGCCCTTTCGGGTTTTCATCCGTGCCCATTTTGCTTGTGGACATACCTTTTTTTTTGAATCTTCATCGCCGGTGGGGCTTTGAACGTGGTCCCGCCGGTAGGACTTGGGAGAGATTGGGATCATTTTACGCCCGTGGATTGTATACGGTTTTGCAGGATTTATGATCCAGACCGTAGGGCCGGAAAAATTTTGAGATTTTGTTGGCGTCTGTATCGCTGCACTGGAATATGGTACCAGAAGTGACTCATCATTCGCCATTGGCGTATGGGATTTGGAATTTGGTTGGCGTCTGTATCGCTGCACTGGAATATGGTACCAGGAGCGACTCATCATTCGCCATTTGGGGATTGGGGAGCAATGGCTTAGAAGACAGGTTTTAGGTCCCTATCACCTAAGGCTTTTCAATTTTATGGGCCATGAGGGTCCCATAAAAGTATTTTCTCCCTACGAGTCGTAAGGACCCCGCAGGTGTATTTCTCCTTAGGAGTCGTGAGGACTCCTAAGTGTGTTTTTCCTTTATGAGTCGTAAGGATCCCACAAAGGTTTGTTCTCCTCATGTATCGTGAGGACACATGAGTGGGTCTTCTCAATGGAGCATAATTCCAAAAGCGGAGACCAGCCGCGTAACTGGTGATTGCGGTGGGGCATGGGTATGATGAGAATTATTTGAGCCCGTGGATTATATACGGTAGTCAATTTGGGAACTGGCCGTAGGGCCGGGAGAGTTTTGGGAATTTGAATTTCGGTTGGCGTCTGCATCGCTGCACTGGAATATGGTACCAGGAGCGACTCATCATTCGCCGTTGTTTTGTTTTTGTTTTTTTTCGTTTTGTTTTTTTTATTATTTTTGTATATATTTTTTGTTTTACCGCGATTGCTCTATCATTTCAGCTCTTCTTATCACGAAGGTCGCGATTGCCCTATCATTTCGGCTATTTATTCGCGGTTGCCTTATCATTTCGGCTTTATTTTTCATCTTTATTTTACTCGCTGATTTTTATTCCGAGTTGCCCCATCATTTCGGCTTTTCTTTTTTTTTTATTTACACATTTTTTTATTTACACATTTTTTTATTTACACATTTTTTTTACATTCCCAGTTTAACGACATAAAGGTCGATTGTTCCCAGTTTAACGACGTAGTGGTCATCGATTCCCAGTTTAAAGACTTAGAGGTCTACTGTTCCCAGTTTAATGACATGGTGGTCGATTGTTTTCAGAGAAAGGCAGATGTCTGAGAGAATCAGTTTGATGAAGAACTTCGGTCTTCGTTTGTATGAAATTGGCGGTCGCAGCTGGACTATTTGTTAACACGCTTTTAGACAGTTCTATCTCTCCTGCCTTGTATTGCTTTTCGACCCAATCTTTGAAGACAAAGCAGTCCTCAATGGCATGACCTATCACTCTGTGATAGGGACAGTATTTGGGGTCGTCGGTCATATTCGCTTCCTGCGGTCTTTTTGACTCTGGCAGTTGTAGACCATTCCTCAGGGCGTCTTTAACGGATTTTGTCCCTTCTGAAGGAATAGACCTTATCCAGCTTCTCTTTTAGTGGAGATTCTCCCCCCTCTCCGAACACTGGCTTCCGAGGCTGGTTGGCATTAGGCCCGCTCAACCCTTGCTTATTTCGGTTAGCCGAGGCATTGAAAGATTCAAAATCGTCGGAATTTCCGGCTTTGCGATTATCGTCTTTTCGGTTTCTCCAGGACCTATTGTTATTTTGGGAATCCGAGGAGGACTCCTGCTTTGAGCGCTCCAGCATCTGAACTTTCCTGGTCAACTCTTGGAATGTTTTGAGACCCGCGGTACATAGAAACGGGGCCATCCAATTGTTGAGATTTCCGACAAGGAGACTGACAGATTGGTCCTGCTCTATCGGCGGTTCACATTTGACGGAGAGATTGCGCCATCGAGTTATAAAATCCGCGTTGCTTTCGTTGTTCTTTGGCTTGGTCCTTATGAGCTCGGCAATGGTGATCTTATCGCTGACGCTCATGAACCTCTGCCGAAACAGAGACTCCATTTGGACGAAAGTTGTAACGGAGCCATCGGGTATGCTCGCGTACTAGTCGAAAGCAACATCGGTCAAGCTATTAACGAACTGGCGAAAGAGAAGTGCATCGTTGCTCCCAGTATTCCCGCATGAGGCTTTGAAGTGGGCGATGTGCTGATTCGCATTTCCCGTCCCATCAAATCTTCTGAATTTAGGGATGACATAGCCGCTGGGAAATTCTACCAGATCATACTGAGCAGGATATGGTCTCCCGCTACTGCTAACATCTTTTTGCGCTTCGGCTTCAGCTACCAATGTTTTGACTTTGCTGGCAACCAAATCCATGATTTGATCTTGAGTTAGAGGGCTACTGTCATCGGTAGCCAAGACATTTCCTGAGATAGGATGCGACTGATTTTCATACGGTTCGCCCACTTTTGGATTTGAGGGAATAGGCGTCGGCTGCTTTGGGACACCGTTTCCCGGTTCACGAGCAGATCCCTGTGCTTGATTGGGTGGCTGAGAGGCAAGTCGGGTCATGAGCTGCATCACGACATTCGTCAAGTCGTCAATTTTTGAGTAGAGCTTGGCCATCTCCTTGTCTTTACTTTTGAGCTGTTTTCGGAGCTCTTGTAGAAGTTGCTGCTCTGCGGTCTTAGGATGGAAAGTTGGCTCATCTTCGCTTTCCGAGCCCGACTCCTCATGAACTGAGGGCTCTCTCTGCCTATCAGCCTCACTAGGAGGATTTTCATCACCCTCCATAGGACGCTGGTCTTGAGACGTGACAGCTATATTCACACCAGGTTGGATTTGAGATGTGGTGGCCCCATCCTTGCTTTTGCTGCGAAGGTTGTCGCTGGGACACGTGCCCACCATATAGACGGTGTGAATAACACATTCAGCCATCCCCTCATCTTTGGCGGGGTAACCCTGTTCCTCGAACCTCATGAGGTTCAGCCTAGCAGGAGCCCTAGCCCTTTTGTTGGCTCTATATCTGAGCCTTTTCTACCTTAGCTTCTCAATTTTAAGGGCTTGGCGAGCGTCTGTTTCCTGGGAAGCCACCGTGAGTCGATCAGCGGGGAGCTTAGAGAAGACACCCGATCGAGCAGTTGTCAGGGGCACCGCCGGAGCTTGCTCGAGACGCCTTGTTGCTTTGTTAGTGTTGATGGCCTTGCCCCCAGCTGGGGCCAAGGAGAGCCGCTCAAACACCGACTTGTGTTTGAGTTGGGGCGCCTTCGAGACCACCACATTTGGCCTCTTGCCTTTCGAGACCGGTTTTCCTGCCACCGGGGCTTGAGGAGCTGGGATGGCGTTGGCTGACACGAACAGGATAGAGCCGAATGGTAGCGGTGGCTCTTCCCATTATCGCCTGAGACTGGCCAGAAGGACCGTCCTGGCGTCCATCTTCATCGTGTAGGAGATGGGAGCCGTGCTGAGAGCTGAGTTCATCTTTGGGGACATTGTTGGGAAGTGATTGCTTGAAGACCTGCATGAAAGAGCATGATTTTAGTATAATTATAGATATGTATATTGATTGAGTTCGCATGAACGTTTAACCCGAAATATGGGAGGAGAGATAGGTCTCACCGGGCGTGCCAGAATCTGTAGGGTGTTTTTCGTCACCCCATTGAGATGGGAATACGTGCGCGCTTGTCAGGCGTACTACAGATTCGCTCTGCCTAGGGTAGGCGGGGCTTATTGATCGTGGGGATCCGAATCTCCGGCAGCCGCGGACTAAGCTGCCGTTAATTACCCCTCGCATTTGGAGTGAGAGAACATCCGATTAACAGGGTAAACTGGTCATGCGAACTCAATGTGCAGTGTTGTGTTTTGAAGGGGTTTTGGATATATCGGGGGCCCCGCAGAGTTTTTACGGGGGTCCCGCTACCCGGATAGCGGGCTGGGGCCAAGGGGGCTAGCAGCCTCCTTGCGAGGTGCGGGGCAACGCCCCGTTAGAAATTTTTTTCTAACAGGGACAGTGTCGTGGAGTATGTGTGTGTATACATATGTATACATATGTATATATATGTGTATATATATAAAAAGGGGGAAAAGGGATCTAAAGGATGCGTGGGGCCAGCGCCAGCGCTTTGAGCGCAAGAGCGCTAGCGCACCATGTGTCAGCACGTGGGCGCTCGGGCGCTAGCGCACTGAGCGCTAGCGCGCCACAAAATGTCAGCACGTGGGCGCTTCGGGCGCTAGCGCTCTGAGCGCAAGAGCGCTAGCGCACTGAGCGCTAGCGCGCCACGTGTCAGCACGTGGGCGCTCGGGCGCTAGAGCTCTGAGCGCAAGAGCGCTAGCGCTTTGAGTTCTAGCGCGCCACATGTCAACACGTGGGCGCTAGCGCTCTGGGCGCTATGAGCGCAAGCGCGCCACATGTCAGCACGTGGGCGCTCGGGCGCTAGTGCTCTGGGCGCAAGAGCGCTAGCGCACCACGTGTCAGCACGTGGGCGCTCGAGCAGCAAAAGGGACTTGGTCCCTGCAATGGGAGTTGTACTCCCAGAAAGGAGCACCTATTATTCTGTATGTATGTATGTATGTATGTATATATATGAGGAGTTAAACTCCTAAGATGTTTTGAAGCTGATGAAGGGCTTCTCCCCTTGATCCCTAGTTCTTCCCCAAAGTGGGGTTTCTGGAGATGGGTCTCCTTCTTTCTTTGTTGGCCGGATCTTGAAGATCAAGAGATGTGAGATCTAAAAATCTCTCCTTTCTGAGATCTGATGGCAAATCTGAGTTCCCATTTGTGGGTTTTGTGGTAAAAAAACTATTTTGTTTTGAAAAAGGAAGAGTAAAACTCTTGATTTAATTCAAAAGAAGTGAGAAGGTTTAGAACCTTGGAGAAGGAGCAGGAGGCACAAAGAACCCTAGATTTTTTTGAGAGGAATGAAAAGTTATATTTTATTCATCATCATGTTGCCTTATATAGGCTTACATATTTAAATATAGCCCCTTGGGCTTTACAAAATGGCATTTTGCCCATCCCATAGCTCATGTGCCATTTCTTTTTTGCACATAAGCCACGGGCTTACAAAAATTTGGCTTTATGCCCATTTTGCTTACATTCATGTACAAAAAATTACATCAAAATTATTTGTTACATGATTTTTTATGTTGGCATGGGGAGGCTGGCCGCGGGCTTGACTTCGGCATGGGCCCGCTTGACCTGGGCTTGGGCCCACCTGGTTTGGGGTTGACCTTGACTTTGACTTGGTCAACCGGAGTGCAAATTTTGACCTCAACAATTATGAGTTTCTTGTGATGTCGTTCGGTGTTACCAATGCTCCAGCGATATTCATAGATTTGATGAACAGGGTGTTTGCGAAGTACCTGGACACGTTCGTCGTTGTATTTATCGACGATATACTAGTCTACTCGAAGACCCGGGAGGAGCATATCGAGCATTTGCGCACGGTTCTACAAATTCTTCGGGAAGAGAGCTGTACGCGAAATTGAGCAAGTCTGAGTTCTGGCTCGACAAGGTTCAGTTCTTGGGACACATTGTTTCGGGCGAAGGCATCTCAGTAGACCCGGCAAAGATAGAATCTGTCAGAGATTGGCCAACACCGAAGTCAGTGGCCGAGATCAGAAGCTTTCTGGGACTGGTAGGATATTATCGGCGGTTCGTCCAAGACTTTTCGAGGATCGCTGAACCGTTGACGAGGTTGACATGGAAGGATGTACCGTTTGCGTGGACAGAGGAGTGTACTCGGGCATTTGAGACACTGAAGCAGAAGTTAACCACGACGCCTATTCTTACAGTACCAGATGATTCCGGTGGCTTGGTGATATATAGTGATGCCTCAGGGAAGGGCTTTGGCTGTGTTCTGATGCAGCACGGTCGGGTGGTTGCTTACGCCTCTCGACAGCTGAGAAATCACGAGAGGAACTACCCTACGCATGACTTGGAGTTAGCCGCAGTGGTTTTTGCATTGAAGATCTGGAGGCACTACCTATTGGGAGAGAAGGTGGAGGTGTACACGGATCACAAAAGTATGAAGTACGTCTTCACTCAGAAAGAACTAAACATGAAGCAGCGCCGATGGCTAGAACTGATGGCGGATTACGACTTGGACCTTCAGTATCACCCGGGAAAAGTAAATGTTGTACCAGATGCTCTCGGTCGCAAGCCAGCGGTCATGATGTTGACCAGTCAGAGGAGCATCATTGAGGATTTCCAGAGACTCGAGCTTGAATTCGTTACACTGAGCACAATCAGTCAATTTTGGCAACTACAGGTGCAATCTTCTCTTGTGGATCGCATCAAGGATGCACAAGGGGATGATCCTCGACTGCAAAAGTTCAGAGCGCAAGTAAAAGCCGGGCTGAGAACGGACTTACTCATACATGAAGACGGTTCTCTGAGATTCGGTAGCAGACTCTGCGTACCCAAAGGGGATGTTCGAGAAGAGATACTAGCTGAGGCTCATAGTTCAGCTTATTCTGTGCATCCGGGAGGTACAAAGATGTATCGAGATCTAAAGCAGCATTTTTGGTGGAACGGGATGAAGTGAGAAATTGCGCGGTTCGTATCCAGGTGCTCGGTATGCCAATAGGTGAAGGCGGAACATCAGAGGACAGCAGGATTGTTACAACCGCTTCCGATACCAGAAAGGAAGTGGGAGCACATTACTATAGATTTCGTGACGGCCTTACCACGGAGCCCTAGGGGCAACAACGCCATTTGGGTTATCGTCGACCGCCTCACGAAAGCTGCACACTTCTTACCATTCCAAGTGGGACAGTCGATAGAGTCACTTGCGGAGAGATACATGCAGGAGATAGTGCGACTTCACGGAGTTCCGGTCAACATTATGTTAGATCGAGACACCAGATTTGTTTCGCACTTCTGGAGGAGCTTACAAGAGAGTTTGGGTACCCGCCTCAAGTTCAGCACACTTACCACCCGCAGACGGACAGACAATTCGAGCGTACGATTCAGACACTCGAGGATATGCTGAGAGCATGCATGTTGGATTTTCAGGGTTCCTGGGAAGACCATCTGCATCTGGTCGAGTTTTCTTATAACAACAGTTATTAGCCTAGCATCCAGATGGCTCATTTCGAAGCACTTTATGGGCGGAAGTGTCGATCCCCAGTTTGTTGGGATGATGTGGGAGAACGAAGATTACTGGGTCCCGAGCTCATTGTTCAGACAGTCGATAAGGTCCAAATGATCAGGCAGCGTATTAAGATGGCTCAGGATCGACAGAAGAGTTGGGCGGATACCAGCAGGAGAGCACTAGAATTTGAAGTCGGAGATCACGTTTTCCTGAAAATTTCCCCTACCCGCGGAGTTATCAGGTTTGGAGGTCGTGGAAAACTCAGTCCCCGTTTCATCGAACCTTTTGAGGTGCTAGAGCGAGTAGGAGAGGTGGCCTATCGACTTGCCTTGCCTCCATCGCTAGCTGGTGTGCACAATACCTTCCACGTGTCTCAGTTGCGGCGTTATGTTCGAGATGAGAGCCATGTTCTGGACTATCGGAGTTAGCTTAGGGTACCAACCTATCTTACGAGGAGCAGCCCACCACCATCCTCGACCGCAGGGAGAAAGTGCTGAAGAATAAGGTCATTCCGTTAGTCCGAGTGTCTTAGGGCGGTCGTTCCCCAGGAGAATCTACCTGGGAATGTGAGGAAGATATCCGTGCACGTTTTCCACATCTCTTTGTTTAGTACTGTTGTTTCGTTGTCTCTTTTTAAATTTCGAGGACGAAATTTTTGGGTATGATGTAAATCCCCGTTTCCATCAATAAATTTTTTCTATATTTCCCAAGTCCCCCGAATGTTTTCTCTTTCCTCGTAATTTTGCGTAAAATTGGTTGCTTAAGTTTTTAGTATTTAATTTTCCTAAATAATAAATTAAAATCAAAGCCCAAAGGAAAAACAAACAAAATAAAAACAAAATATACGTATTAATCCCTCAAGCCTAGCTCGTTTCCCCCCAAACACCAGCCCAGCCAAAACTAAATAAGCATATATATATCCCCTAAAACACAAAGCCCAGCCCAAAGAAATAATAAAAACCAAACAATTAAATTCCTAAACCTCACCGGCCCAGCTTCTTACCCACGCCAAAACAACCCGACCCGACCCGCCTCTATCTCTTCTTCCCCACTAAATTTTTCCCGCTCCTTTTTCTTTCTGCGCTCCCCACGTCGCCAACATCCCCGCCTTGTCGCGACCACGAACCCACGACCCCGACCCACGATCGTGCGCGTCTGCGCACCCTTCTCAAGCCCCACCTCGTCTCTAACTCTCTCCTTCCCGGCTCTCGATCTCCCTTTCTTCTCTCCTCACTTCAAAAGAGAAAAACACCCTGCTTCATCCCTACACCCCGCCGAACCACCACCACCACCACGACGATGACCACCTCAATCACCTCGTCATTCCTCCCTCGCTTCTCTCCTCCAAAACCCGAGCCCCTCCACTACCTCACTCCATCTTTCACCAAACCCCACAACAAGCTCCAAGCACCCGAACTCGCCACCGCCGCACCCATCGCCGGAGCTACCTCCGCCGACCACCGTTTACCCCAGCACACTCCCAGGAGATCCACAACACTCCACTCCACCTCCAGTGGTCACGAGCCGCCGTCGAGCGTAGCCGAGCACAAGCAGTCGCCGTCGCGTTCGTGCCGTAGCCGCGCATGTGTCGAGCGTAGCCGAGCACAAGCAATCGCCGTCGCGTTCGTGCCGTAGCCGCGCGTGCGTCGATCCCTTGCAATCGTTCATAGACCGCTACCGTGCCATCATCATCTCCAGGCAAGTACCCTACTTGCTATATGCTAGATCATTCTGTTACAATTCAAAATCCTATTAAATCCGTGTATATAATTCGTGTAAATTTTTATGACGCAAGTGTTTGATGCAAAACCCGAACGAAAACCTTCCATTAAACTGACGGAAATTGATCATATAAGCCGGCCCGTATAGTAATGAACATTGTGTTAAAAATTGACTGAAAAATATAATCGTTACTGACTTGAACGTTCATCCCCAATTACACCTGTTAAAAATAAAAATTTACCGCGTCTGAAACTTGTAAAAATCATAACTAATTGTTTATAAATTGGAATGTTGCATTCGAGGGCTCAAATCGAAGCTGAATAGACGAACTAGAACCCCACAGAAGTTTTAAATTGTTTCTATTCTTAAAATATAACAGAAACTGGTTCGGAGAGCGGCTCTGGACTGCAGACCAGAGCAGCTCTGGCTATTGATTTCTATCTCGTAATGCTTACCCCTTTGCTGCTTGAACTTGTATGTTGCAGAACCCTATACTATAGTGAATATGAAATAGTTAGATAAATAACGAAAGTGATTTCACCCC
This sequence comes from Agapanthus africanus, assembly GCA_030015575.1. Lineage (NCBI taxonomy): Eukaryota > Viridiplantae > Streptophyta > Magnoliopsida > Asparagales > Amaryllidaceae > Agapanthus > Agapanthus africanus. The sequence goes on from JASDDO010000029.1 coordinate 298,158,395, forward strand.
TTTTTACCGTCGTTTACTATTTAAACTGTAATTTAAACGAACAGGACGTATAGCAGTCCCAAACAGAAACAGAGCTGATACCCTAGTGTTGTACAGTACATAACTTCTAACATAGAGGCGCGATTGAGAATCCGTCTGATGTGTTGGAAACCCTATTGATAATCATAAATTTTGTTCAACTATAGAGTCACTAAATTCTGATCCCAACAGGGTGAAAATTGTATCGCGAAATGAACGTTCAGTTCAGAAACTGAATTTTCTGCAGCGAACACTTAAAATGAAACGACTGTAACTTGCAAACCCGAAATCCGATTACACTGAAATAAATTTTTCTGAACTTTCGAATGAGTTTACTTGTTACTGTCTTTGTATCATTTCACTGAATTTTGAACGTATGATTTAATGCAATTTTTATAAGTTCATAAAGTGCATAATAGTTCGTATTATACATGACTTGTTAACTGCATAAATGCACATATCTTACCGGATTGCCATACACCTAGTGACAGTGCGCATTATTATTCAGTGTACAATGCATTGTCATGTGTGAATGGTATTGGTTTAGGAGTGTAAAGTACGCCAATGGAAAAGTGAATGATTCATGACAGTGAATAATACAGTGAACAGTGACAAAACCGTGTTATTGGTGCATACTTGTACACGAGTAGACCATACTCATCAATAGTGTAAACCTGGGAAAAAAGTGGAAATCGAAGTGGAAAGAGCATCGTATTTAGCGAGGACAGTGATTTAGAGGATGATCATTCGAACAACGACTCTTATATATATTTGGTTGGGCCTAGCGGTCCGGCTGACAGGGTTATATCCCGGGCGATAGCGGGCCGTAATCTCGGGTATGTACGAGACCCTCGTTAAACATGATCCTCCTTTCCACAACTCGATTCAAAGATGACTTAGAGACTGATAGGGACACAGATCATACTTTGCATCGGGTAGTAATCAAAGCACAGTAGGAACTCACACGAGACAAATGACGATCTCAGGTCGATTAAATAACCTGTACACATGTCACCAGAGAACTGCTATCTGACGTCAGGTATAATACCAACTAGCATGTTCCCAGGGAGTCCTGTCCGGTGTACTCATAACCCAATGAGCACCTGTATACATCTTAGGTGATCCAACTGAGACCGGCCACCGCCCCTCGTCGGGGTCTCGACTGTATACAATAGTCTACTAATGGAGTATCGATACCCAGTCTCGAAACTCTCATGACTAGGGACCACTTTAAGGATGTGCTTATAGACTACCCAACTCTCACGTATATGATCGCCATCATACTGCTGGTTGTTAAGCAAGAATCCTAAGGGCTCTATCAACGTGTAATAGTGACCTGTAAGGTCACCTAAAACAATACACGATGATAAAGACAAACCATGGTAGCATACTATTCTCTATCAACGTGTAATAGTGAACTACAATGTCACCTAAAGCATATACACGATGATAAAGACAAACCAGATAGTATACAAACCTCTCGAGTAAGACTGTCCTACCGGTATAGGTACTCCCTCAATCATTGTAATCACGTGCCCGCGATCCAATAATTGACTCTGAGGGCACTATATCCAACAGGGAGGAGAAGCCGGAGCGTCAGCAGCCCTATCATCCGAAGTTCCAGGAGTATACCCCCGTCAACGTCTCCCTCGCAGTATTGCTAGAGGAGGCCCAGAACGAGGGGTTCTTCAAGTTCCCTCCGATCCCGCGTCAGGCCACAAAATGAACCCGGGGCCCTTACTGCGCTTTCCACCGGACACTGGGCCACACCACGGAGGATTGCAAGCAACTCAGGGACTACATCGAAGAGCTCATCCGATCGGGACACCTTGCCACATACTTGAGGGACAAATGGCAGGCCGACCGCGAGCAGGAGTGTAAATCCCCATTTCCATCAATAAAATTTTTCTATATTTCCCAAGTCCCCCGAATGTTTTCTCTTTCCTCGTAATTTTGCGTAAAATTGGTTGCTTAAGTTTTTAGTATTTAATTTTCCTAAACAATAAATTAAAATCAAATCCCAAAGGAAAAACAAACAAAATAAAAACAAAATATACGTATTAATCCCTAAAGCCTAGCCCGTTTCCCCCCAAACACCAGCCCAGCCAAAACTAAATAAGAATATATATATCCCCTAAAACACAAAGCCCGGCCCAAAGAAATAATAAAAACCAAACAATTAAATTCCTAAACCTCACCGGCCCAGCTTCTTACCCACGCCAAAACAACCCGACCCGACCAGCCTCTATCTCTTCTTCCCCACTAAATTTTTCCCGCTCCTTTTTCTTTCTGCGCTCCCCACGTCGCCAACGTCCTTGCCTCGTCACGACCACGAACCCACGACCCCGACCCACAATCGCGCGCGCCCGCGCACCCTCCTTAAGCCCCACCTCGTCTCTAACTCTCTCCCTCTTGGCTCTCGATAGGATTTTGAATTGTAACAGAATGATCTAGCATGTAGCAAGTAGGATACTTGCCTGGAGATGACGATGGAACGGTAGCGGTCTATGAACGATGGCAAGGGATCGACGCACGCGCGGCTACGGCATGAACGCGACGGCGATTGCTTGTGCTCGGCTATACTCGACGGCGGCTCATGACCGCTGGAGGCAGAGTGGGGTGCTGTGGATCTCCTGGGTGTGTGCTGGGGTCGGCGGTGGTCGGTGGTGGTCGGCAGAGGTAGCTCCGGCGATGGGTGCGGCGGTGGCGAGTTCGGGTGCTTGGAGCTTGGTGTGGGGTTTGGTGAAAGATGGAGTGAGGTAGTGGAGGGGCTCGAGTTTTGGAGGAGAGAAGCGAGGGAGGAATGACGAGGTGATTGAGGTGGTCGTCGTCGTCGTCGTCGTGGTTCGGCGGGGTGTAGGGATGAAGCTGGGTGTTTTTCTCTTTTGAAGTGAGGAGAGAAAAATGGTCCGTGTATATAATTCGTGTAAATTTTTATGACACAAGTGTTTGATGCCAAACCCGAATGAAAACCTTCCATTAAACTGATGGAAATTGATCATATAAGCTGGCACGTGTGGTAATGAACATTGTGTTAAAATTTGACTGAAAAATATAATCGTTACTGACTTGAACGATCATCCCCAATTACACCCGTTAAAACTGAAAATTTACCGTGTCTGAAACTTGTAAAAATCATAACTAATTGTTTATAAATTTGAATGATGCGTTCAAGGGTTCAAATCGAAGCTGACTCAACGACCTAGAACCCCACAAAAGTTTAAATTGTTTCTATACAGAAAATACGACGTAAACTGGTTCGGAGAGCGGCTCTGGACTGCAGTCCAGAGCAGCTCAGGCTGTTGATTTCTATCTCGTAATGCTTACCCCTTTACTGGTTGAACTTGTATGTTGCGGAACCCTATACTATAGTGAAGATGAAATAGCTATCTAAATAAAAAATGTGATTTCACCCCTTTTTACCATCGTTTACTATTTAATCTATAATTTAAACGAACAGGACGTATAACAGTCCCAAACAGAAACAGAACTGATACCCTAGTGTTGTACAGTACATAACTTCTAACGTAGAGATGTGATTGAGAATCCAACTAGTGCTTTAGAAACCCTATTGATAATCCTAAATTTCGTTCAACTATAGCATCGTTAAATTCTGATCCCAACAGGGTGAAAATTGTGTCGCGAAATGAACGTTCAGTTCAGAAACTGAATTTCCTGCAGCAAACACTTAAAATGAAACGGCTGTAACTTGCAAACCCAAAATCCGATTGCACTGAAATAAATTTTACTGAACTGCCGACTGAGTTTAATTGTTACTGTCTTTGTATCATTTCACTGAATTTTGAACGTATGATTTAATGCAATTTTTATAAGTTCATAAGGTGCATAATATTTCGTATTACACATGACTTGTTAATTGCATAAATGCACATATCTTACCCGATTGCCATACACCTAGTGATAGGGCGCGTTATTGTTCAGTGTACAATACATTGTCATGCGTGAATGGTATTGGTTTAGGAGTGTCAAGTACGCCAATGGAAAAGTGAATGATTCGTGACAGTGAATAATACAGAGAATAGTGACAAAACCGTGTTATTGGTGCATACTTGTACACGACTAGACTATACTCATCAATAGTGTAAACCTGGAGAAAAAAGGGAAATCGAAGTGGAAAGAGTATCGTATTTAGTGAGGACAGTGATTTATAGGATGATCATTCGATCAGCGACTCTTATATATATTAGGTTGGGCCTAGCGGTCCGGCTGACAGGGTTATATCCCGGGCGATAACGGGCCGTAGTCTTGGGTGTGTACGAGACCCTCGTTAAACATGATCCTCCTTTCCACAACTCGATTCAAAGATGACTTAGAGACTGATAGGGACACAGATCATACTTTGCATCAGTTAGTGACATATTGATTACCTGCATTTTACTTCAACTGTTATTACCTTCTTTGCCTGTTTCTTGTCACTATTATAATATTGCTATTACGTCGCTCTGACGACCTGAGTATGCATGCTCAGATCTCGAGGAAGAACCAGTGCAGGAGTCGGACTTGCCCTTCGAGCTTGCGGAGATTTAGTCGGGAGTACCTCCTTCACTTTTACTGCTTTCCCTAAAGAGACCTTGTATTCGAACTGGGTTAGTAGTTCTTTTTTTTATTTTATTGTAAATTGTGAACAATGAAATTTGATATAATAATTTAGTGATGTATTTCCTTTACTTCTATGCTTTGTTTACTGATTACCATGTAATGCTAGAAGCTGAAATGTGACTACGGCGGGATTATTTCTTGACCGTAGGAGCATGGCTGGCCTAGTCATCCCTTATTTTCTGTATTTTGGGAAGCGGGGCGTGACAAGGAGTAGCATCGCCCTCCCGCCGACCTGACCATCGGTCGGATCATGCTCGTTTCAGCGGACGGCCAACACGGAACTCAGGGAGCCCCGTACCCTGTGCCAAGCACGGAGGCCAACAGTCCTTCAGGGAGCTCGGGCATAGCCAATAAAGTCATCTACTAGCCTATACTTTTATTTTAGGGCAATGTAAACTCTTTCTAGGGTCTGTTGTTAATTTAATAAAGATCAATGGAACATTACGAAAAAGAAGGAAAAACCTTGTTTATTCAAAAAGTATTATGGGCTCGTCGGCCATACACGCAAAAAGGAAAAGGAAATTACAACGGTGGGGGAAGGGGGTGCAGGGAGCACTGCTCGTGATACCCGGTAAAGATCTCCGCCAGCCGGGGCCTCGCGACGTCCAACCTCTGCCCCACGGTGGGCGCCGCCCCCACGTTCAATGCGCATGCTGCGCGCGCGATCGCCGCGACCGTTCCTGTTCCCCATACCTGTGACTGGATGGTCGGGCAAAACCTCATGAAGAATCAGCCGAGCAGCTGCCCTGCTCGGCTATCCCTGGCGCTTCCCTACCGCAACACCAGGGACCAGAAAGTCCTCCTTAGAGGCAGCTCAGCAGCTTCCCTGCTCGGCTATCCTTGGTGGGTAGCTTCCCTACCGCAACGCCAGGGATCAGAAAGCCCTCCCAGAGGCAGTCGAGCCCGAGGAACCTTCGCTCGGCTATCCTTCAGGACAAAAGCCCTCGCCAAGAGGCACCGGGCAGTAACCCTACCCGGCCAAGGGTCCTTGGTAGGCTTCTTACAGCCCTTCCCGCACCAAGGACCAAAGTCCTCCCAGAGGCAGTCGGGTCCTTGCTCGGCTATCCCCGGCTAGTAGCTTCCTACCACAACCGACAGGGATCAAAGTCCTCGCCAAGTGGCACTGGGCGGTAACCCCGCTCAGTCCCCGTCCTGAAGGATCAAAGCCCTTGCAAGAGGCAGCCGAGCAGCTGCCTTGCTCAGTCAACTCCAGCTGATAGCTCCCTACCCACGACGCCAGGGATCAAAGCCCTCACAAGAGGCACCCGAGCGGCTGCCCCGCTCGTTCATCCCAAGCTGGTAGTTGCCTACCCCACGACGCCAGAGGTCAAAGCCCTCGCCAAGAGGCAACCGCGCAGCTTCACTGCCCGGTCATCCTTAGTGGGCTTCTTACAGCCCCTCCAATGCTAAGGATCAAAGCCCTCGCAAGAGGCAACCGAACAACTACCCTGCTCGGTCGTCCCTGGCGGGTAGCTTCCCTACCGCAACGCCAGGGATCGGAAAGCCCTCCCAGAAGCAGCCGAACCTGAGGATCCCTCGCTCGGCTATCCTTCAGGACAAAAGCCTTCGCTAAGAGGCACCGGGCAGAAAACCTGTAAGACCAAGGGTCCTTGGTAGGCTTCCTACAGCCCCTCCCGCGTTGAGGACCGAAGTCATCGCCAAGAGGCGCCGGGCGGTAACCCCGCTCGATCCCCATCCTGAAGGATCAAAGCCCTTGCAAGAGGCAACTGGGAAGCTACCCTGCTCGGTCATCCTCGGCTGGTGGTCGATGCTCGCATTGCCAGAAGTCAAAAGATGGCACCCCCATAGGGCCACCGGGCAGCCTCCCACTCACGCTATGCATAAATACGGCGAACAGCGCTCTGCCCGTCACCCGCAGAGGATCCGAGACCCCAGTGAGGGGAATCAAGTCTATCTAGGTCTAAATGATCTCCCCTCGACTTCGGGGCCCATGTGGATACCTTCTCGGCAGCGCTTGGCATGCTCGTCGGCAAGTGATCGAAATCAACTCGACGAACGATCGCTAGACAGATGGCCAACCTGACACGAAAACACAACGGTGCAAGCAGAGATATCTTACGAGCATTCTTCACAAACAGATGGTAGAGCGCGATTCGTTGAAACCAAAGAAAATTTTTATTACTACCAAAGACAAAGGCTTTACAAAGGGTATTTTTTGGGGCTCCCCGGCCTTACAAAATTCCAAAAACAAAGAAAAAAAAGGAGGAAGACGGGGGCTCTAGACCTCGGGGCCAGGTGCGACTTCGAGGTCCTTGACATCCACCACATGACGCGCGGGTTCCTCGGCGGTTTCCTCACCGGGAACCTCTTCCCCCTGCTCATCGGCGTCCGCGAGGGGGAACTCGGCCCGGGGATCTCCGTCGGCAAACTCCGGCATCCGGGCCTTAACGGCATCGAGGGCGTCGTGCCACATGCGGGTCGTAGCCACGGCCAGGTCATCATAGAAGTCCTTCGACTTCTTATAGCTCTCCACTGCCTTCAGTTCGACCGACTTGGCCGCCTCGGCCGCTGCCCCAAGCTTCTTTCGGAGGGTCTTCACCATCCTCTTCAGGTTGCTGGCAAGCACCCGGGCATCCCCGAGCTTGGCCTCGGCAATCACGGCAGCCTCGCGGTGCCGGGCTACCTCCTATTTCCCGGCCTCCACCTCGCCTTCCAAGGTGGCAACCCTCGCCGTCACTGCCTCCAGCTCCCGCCTGGAGCTCTCTTCCAGCGAGGCGAGCCGGCCCGTAGCCTCCAGCGCCGGGGCTACCACCTCGGCTTCCATACGCAAGGCGAGGGCAACGTGCTGGAGAACCTGGGAGATACGAAAGAGATCAGAAAGACGAAGGAGGCACCGAATCTCACAATGAACCAAATACTTACCTGCACGGACTCCTGGGCGATGGACGCCAACTAAGCCCTGAAGATCCCCCCGGGAACTCTACCCCCGGCCGAGGCCTCTATCTCATGCAGAAGGCTATCCGCAACGGATAGCCCCGATGGCACCGCGAACCGGATGCCCCCTTCCTCCACCACGATCGGCGAGGACCGGCCCCGGTAAGGTCTCTGGGAGCTCCTCTTGAGCGGCTCCGAGGGAGAGTCGATCTCCTCCTCCGAGTCCGGATCCTCCAGAACTCGGGCCCGCTTCCGGCCCGACACTCTGCTGGGACCCGGGGCAGGATCCGCCCCCGAACGCTCACGGGACGCCACCACCGGAGCAGTAGCAGCCGGGGCGGGCTTCGCGCGAGAAGAGCCGGCGTCCCCAGCCTTTGTAACCTTCCTTGGCTGGCGCATGGAGGCTTTGAGCGAGTCGAAGTCCATGGATCCTGCATAAAGCAAATACCCAAGAAGTCAGCAACACGAGCAAAACACAAGCCAAAAAGCTAGCCTAACTTACCGACGAACTCAACGGGGCTGAGCCCGGCCCAGCTCAGGACCCTCTCAGACAGCAGCGCGTCAGGTCGGGGGATAGGCTTCCACGACGCCACTTTCATCGCGGCGGGGTCATTGGACTGGTTCCCCGGCAAACATTTCTCCTTCGACCACTTGGTAGGCACGGGCCAGTCCTCGCCCTCGGGAGGGGAAACGAAGAAAAATTTCTTCTTCCAATCATGAATAGAAGAGGGCAAAGCCACGACTCCGGTCCCGGCAGCGCCCCCCGGCCGCTTTCTGAAAGAGAGATAGACCCATCTCGGGTCGCCCGCTCGACCACCAGGGTGACTTTTGAAGACGAAAGAAGAATCAAGAAGGGAGAGGCTGAAGGGAACCGCCTGTAACTTCAAGCGGATCAAGAACCCGAGAAGGATCCCCCACGAGTTCGGCACTAACTGGCCGGGGGCCAGACCGAAAAAATTCAGCGCGGCGACGACCTCGGGAGAGAAGGGCAGGCGCATTCCGCCCAAAAAGCTTCCAAATACAGGGCGATTTCCCCTGCCCCGTACTTGATCCGCCCTCTCTCCCTCCTTGGCCAGTCGGAGCGTGTAACACGAGGGGATGTGGAAGCGAACCCGAGCATTGGCGAGCTCGTCCTCATGCCTCACCCAACACGAGGAGCCGGGGGCCGCATCTACCGCCTCCTCCCTGGGGGCTGCCTCCCTGCACGATCCCGGGGAGAGGATCCGACCCTTGCTCCCCGGGGGGCTCGGACACAACTAAAGGGTCCCTAGAACCTACTACTACAACTGTTAGTTGTATGTATGCCCTAGAGGCCAGTATTGTACAGATGATGTATATTATATTGGATGCTTGGACATATATAGAGAGGACTTTCTTGCTCGACATGATAGTATGCTATCTGGTTGCTCTTTATCTTAACATGTATACTTGTCTCTTTATACTGTCTTATAGTTACATGTTGGTAAAGCCCTTAGGATGTGTACTTGACTACCTGGACTATGATGCGGATCATACTAGTGGGGACATGGTAGTCCATAAGTACATCCTTCAAGGTCCCTAGTCGTGGGTGTATTGAGACGGGGCATCGATATACCAGTGTAGACTAGCGTATACGCTTCTCGACCCATGAGATGGGCGATGGATGGTCCCATATCCATTGGTGTTTGACATCAGAGATGGTATACGGGTACTCAGTGGAGACTGGGTACACTGGACGGACTCGTCGAGAACTCCCAGATGGTATTATACCTTACGTCAGATGGCAGTTCTCTGGTGACACTTGTGCAGGTTAGTCTGTAGACCCGAGATCGTCATAGAGTCTTGTGTGATTCCCACTGTGCTTTGATTTCCACCTTACCACGTCCATGAAGGCGTGCAAAACGGTGGTTTTTGGGTACAGTCCCGAGTCACATGGAGGCAATGAGCGATAGGAGGGGTTTCGTCTCTCCCGGTATTGGGGGTTGATGTTGCGCTGTGCTCGATTGGCCGTAACAGGCAAGTCCCTGGCCAAGGCTGTTTTAGAGATTTACTGGTAAGTGTTACCAGTAGTTTCTCGACCCGTTATGAGCCTCACATCGGCATGACTTATCGGTTATTGGGGTCTGACGTTTACCACCCCTAGACTTGATATGCGACATATCAGACGAGGAGACCGGACTGTACGGGAAGTGTTACCGGCAGGCTTTTACAGGAGTTGGAGCGGGCTTGCTTACTGATCTTCTGATCGCTCAATACCCGGGTAGCCGTTACGTCCAGCTAGTACCGTTGACGGCTTGTGGGTGCGTGATGTAATCATCACCTACTGCCGGCGTATTGACGAGTCTTTAGAGTCATACACGGAGGTTTTACTGGCTCAGGCAAAACAAAATAGGGGCGCATATGTGATATGTGCGGGACCGAGAATAATGCATGTATGTGATACCGTATTCTATTCTCGCGACTTTATGTATCGGTCGATTATATATGATATAGCCGGGTTATCGAATCAAGTGTTGATTCGATAAGTCGATACATTGGATGTTAGTCGGTTATATGTGATATGACCGGATTATTAAGTCAAGTGTTGATTTAATAATTTATTGTACAATTGTATATTTGATATACTAGTTTACATTAACTAACACATGTTCACTTAGGGTATTTTCTCACATGTACACATCTTTACTATATATATGATATATATTAAAATGTGTTATATTTTTGTATCATGGTTGATGATACATCATCCATGGGTGTATGAGACTTACACTATGCTAATTTTTAGTTTGGGTTTTTAATATTTAAAGTAATTACAAAATCAAGTGGAGGATTAGAAAATGCATGAAACTTGTGGAAGCTTGTGGATGCATTGACTAATTCAACTTGAGTTTGTTTTTACTATGGATTTTTATTAACCCAACCATAACAATTAGCCTAGGGTTAAGTCTCTACAATAGTTAGTATATGATACTCACTCAACATGGTTAGCTCACACACTTGATCATTATCCTCTTCTCTTTCTTTCGTTCATCTTCTTCATTTGAATAAAAGAAAAGGCAAACTAGGGTTTTGAAAAGAGAGCAAAAGATTGTGAGAAATAAAATTCCAAAGAGAACCCACTTCCTATTTCTCCATTCTCTACTAGACTAGCCTTTAGTTTAGGGTGTTTACTTCACTAATTCTCTAGTTAGTGAAGTAGGAGCTTGAGTCGGAATTCCCTCGACGTAGATCATCTTCGGCCTCGGAGACTTCAAGCAAGGTCGCATCTTTCGTCTCGTGAAGCCATGCAAGAGACCGGGAGAACCATGATCGCAGCGAAAGGACTTCAACAAGGAGCTTTAGAAGTGAAGGACCGATCTACAAAGGTTGTATTTCGTATTCCCTTAGTAGTAAATGTAGTTTACTAGCTTGTGAAACCCTAATAATCTAGCGACGATCTTGCTTAGGATTGTTCGGCACATAAAAATTTAATTTTGGCATGGTCGATGCCTTGTAGAGCCTTGTTAGTGTGCCTAGTAACCCTACAGTGGTATCAAAGCTATTAGGCATTGGATGTCGACCTATGGGGGGTTCTCACTGTGTGACAGTGTGGCGAAGCATAGGCTCTTACCCCCAGGGTGTTCCGAGACCGGAAGGTGTTCCGGTGGGTTGTAGTCCTCGCGAGGGGGCATGCGTAAAAAGTAGCTGCTGAGGGACCCGTTGGTGCCACGGCGACCCCATTGGATGGGGTTGGTGCCTGACCTACAGTGGTATCAGAGCCTAGCTAGAGCATTAGGCGATGTGTTAACGAAGTTAAAACTCCGAACGAACCCGAACACGTCAAAATGAACCCCTCTCTGTACATTTTTTAAAATCTGTGTTTTTTCAGTATTAAAAATACCTAAAAAATTCAGCAGGGTGTTATAAGAATTGTGGTGAAAAACGACAGCATGTTCCGTACAATCCACCGCGGAACCGCGGCCATACCTGCTTGGGCCGCGTTTCCGCGGTCGTACAGAGGAACTATGCCATCATTTTTATACTGTAATTTCTTTTTCTGTAATTTTTATTTTCTGGGTATTTTTAATTTGACTCAAGTGTTGAGTATTTTGGGGTTTATTTTGTAATCGTCGATTCGATCGGAGAATTTAATTTTGTTATGTTATTCCAGATAATTTAGAAAGTATTAAAATGTTCGAACGGATATCATTAACTCAATTTTTCCCTGCACGAAAAACATTCAAGTGTTGAATTTTTCTCGGGTTTAAATCTTTCGGAAAAACGTGCATGTGACGCGATGGACCCTCTAGAAGACAACAAATCTTTACTCGATTATGTGACCATCTTGAACTGCCTTTTGAACCTTAGAGTTTGGGGCAGTACGGCGTGCCAGATGTGAGGAGTTGGCTTGACCCTTCTACGGCTGGACCATTGCTAATATGACGTATTCTGGAATTTTTGAACTCCGCTCAAGTGTTGAGCTATTATGGAAATCTTGGGTATTTGATTATTTGATCGGAAAGTTTAATACTGTCTATTTATCTGGAATGTGATACAATATGTGGAATTCATACAGTTAGGCATGAAATGCGAAATATGTGATATTTCGGATTTACGATGTCTAAAGAGATTGTGGATTCCAAATGTTGTAGTTTTACATTTTCTTTTCTGTGACCGTAAGTGAATATGTGATATCGCCGGTTTCGTTGCTATATGTCAACGACAATTAGGATGCACATATTTACTTACGTTGATGACATGTGATGTTATGTGTTGCTGGATATATTATATTGGATCGTCGCGTTCTGAATTGCCGGGGGGTTTTATGTGAGATGAGGGTTTTTATTTTCATTTATGTAAAATTCAAATGTATGTAATATTCTTTTATTGGGGCACTTCCGGGATGAGCTCGATGTCACCATTTGTATATTATTTACTTTTCCGCACTAGGATAGACCCAAGGAGGAGAGCACAAGTAACCGGGTTCTAGAGTCCAGTGGGAGACCAACTCGAGGAGTCGAGTGCGGGTCTCCTAACTCTAGAATTGGTAGGGTTGCTTGCCGCTCTCGTAGGGGTCTAGGGGTGTGGGTTTGGCTATTCGTCGCGACCGTGGAATCCGTGTTTTATAGAGGCTCAAAATAAAACACGGACGTCCTAGTATATCCAATGTTTCATATGTTTCTTCTGCTGCGATATCTGTGATGTGATCATTTGATGTTCTGTGATAAATACTGTATATAGTATATATGATATATTATATAGGCCTTACTTATGTTTTACACCCGTGCTAGCCCTGCCCCGCTCTGCCGTTAGTTACCTAACCTAACGGTGCACGAGGGGACATCGAGGCGAATGCGGATGGCATAAGTATACGTCGTATTTATCTGTGATGTTTAGGTGACTTAAATGATGGGACTTCATTAATGTGATTAATGAAAGAAAAGAAACCTAAAAGATGTTGTAGAATCAAATTTTTCAAAAAGGGTAGCTACAGTTTTGCTTTGCATAGCGATATATATGATATATGTTGCACCTTATTCGATGAGGAAAGAGCCGAGATCCTTCACCAGGAATGACCTTTTTAGCAAAACTGGCAGATGCTACAAAACTCGGTTTGGTTTTTGATTGCTTTTGGAGTTTTGCTTTGCATAGTGATATATATGATATGTCTTGCACCTTATTCGATGAGGAAAGAGCCGAGATCCCTTCACCGGAAGTGACCTCTTTAGCAAAACTAATAAAAGCCTCAAAATCACTCCATTTCAAAATTCACTCGATTCTACAACGATATCAAGTTCGATACGCAATAGGTTTTCAGAAAAACCTGTCGTAGCCCTCCGTCATTTCAGATAAGTTGTATATAGTATTCGTGTTGCATTTGTTGGCTTTCGTCAAGGTGTAGTGTGCGGTAGCTATATGCTGCTTATCTGCTGCATATGATGCGACTGGATTAGGGTAGTCGTACGGCTTTGTTGGCTTTCGTCAAGGGTCGTGCGGGTGGGTTTAATTCAGTCAAGAAATGTACGGGTTGAACTTGACTAGCAGGCTATGGTTTGTTGGCTTTCGTCAAGGTCATAGCACGTTAGGGGCAAAATATTATCGGGAATTTCAAGTGTTGAAATTTGCAATGAGATTGCATACCTTCTATGAGATAGTTGGATCCCGATACCCACTGCGAGTAATTGTTACTCCTGGGAGAGTTTTACACAGGACAATTAGCCAATCAAGTAGGTGTCTAGAAAGGTGTCAACGGGGTTACGCCTCTGGAAAAACGAGGTTTACTTTAATTAGGTCCGTGCGAAAGCACGGGGAACCTCCCTCAAAGTACCGACACTGGCCTGGCTGAAAAATTGGCGAAGTTGTAGGGTGTAATTAATCCCGGCTAGTCTTTCCTTTTAGGGTCTGAAGGAAGATTTGATAAAAACAGTGGGAGCCATCATGATTAGATAAAATAATAACCAATCTGATCTTGCAAGAGCATACGCTAAAGTGTTTTCTTCTCTCTCTCTCCAGGTAGCGACCATATCATGCCTTAATAAAGATAATAATATGGATGTATTGACCGAACCCGCATGTTATACCGTTCTGGGGAACGTTGGTTCCGTTCTTTCTTATAAGAGTTATAGAACTGAACAGGATATAGGGGAATACCAGGATTCCCATGCCACCCGAATGAAGAAAGTACATGTTGATGCATTTTCTTCGGGTGTGTTCGTTACAGAGAACTGTTTCTCCATTTGCTCTACGTCCTGGGTATTAGATACCGGGTCAGGATCCCATATATGTAATCAGTTACATGGACTTAGGAAAGGTAGAGAACTTGGAGAAGGTGATAAAGACATAAGGTTTGGAAATGGTGCAATTGTTGCAGCTAAAACCGTCAGGGAATATCACCTTGTATTGCCAACTGGTAATACATTGATTCTGAACGAATGTTATTACATGCCGAACCTGATATGCAACATTATATCGGTTTCTTTGTTGAGTAAAGAGAGATATAATTTTGTATTACAGGATAATGTTATGAACATTTTCCTAAACCAAAAGTTGGTTGGATCAGGCACGTTGTGCAATGGAATTTATGTTCTAAATTAATCAACAGTTCTAAGCATAACAAACACACACAAGAGGAAGAGTTCAGAACTGAACGAATCCTTCTTGTGGTATTGTAGACTGGGTCATATCAATGCGACACGACTAGCTAAGTTGCATAAGGATGGATATTTGAAACCATTCGAATTTTCATCTTATGACACTTGCCAGTCATGTCTCAAAGGCAAGATGACCAAAACTCCGTTTACGGGACACGGAGAAAGAGTTACCGAACTCTTGGGACTGATACATAGTGATGTATGTGGTCCTATGTCTACTAATACCAGGGATGGTTCTTCGTACTTCATTACATTCACTGACGATCTCTCAAGATACGGACGTGTGTTCTTAATAAGACACAAGTCTGAAGCTTTTGAGAAATTTAGAGAATATAAACAAGAAGTCGAGAACCAAACTGGAAAAAGTATTAAAATCCTACGATCTGATCGAGGAGGTGAATACTTGAGCAATGAATTCCTGGACTTCCTAAAAGAGAATGGGATTCTCTCTCAGCTGACTCCTCCATATACACCACAGCACAACGGTGTATCAGAACGGAGGAACCGCACCCTATTAGATATGGTGCGCTCTATGATGAGCACAGCTGAGTTACTTATTTCCTTCTGGGGGTATGCGCTAGAAACAGCCATATATCTATTGAATATGGCCCCCACCAAATCTATGCCTACCACTCCATATGAGATTTGGAAAGGGAAGAGACCATGTCTTAACTATATAAAGATATGGGGTTGTCCAGCCTATGTCAAACGACAAAATTTGGACAAACTCGAGGCACGGTCTGTTCTATGCAAATTTGTAGGATATCCCAAGAATTCACAAGGGTATATCTTCTACCACACTGAGGAACAAAGGGTGTTTGTTTCTCGGCATGCCACCTTTTTAGAAAAGGAATTTCTTGCAAAAGAGATTAGTGGTCATGAGGTAGAACTGGAAGAGGTTCCGGCTACAAAAGCTGCAACAGAAGATCTGGTGGAACCAGAGGACTCGGTAGTTCCCAACGAACCTCAGCCTCTCCGCCGATCTAGTAGGGTTCCTCACCCACCTGAGAGATACTACGGTTTTCTCATGGATGGTGGGAGCGAGGATTGCATCATGGTTGATGATGACCCAACTAGCTTCGAGCAGGCCATCACGAGTGGGGACTCAGTGAAATGGCTGGATGCAATGCGGTCCGAGATGGAATCCATGTACACCAACAAAGTATGGACTTTGGAAGATGCTCCTGAAGGGGTAAAACCCATTGGGAGCAAGTGGATCTTCAAGAAAAAACTTGGTGTAGATGGGAAAGTGGAGACTTTCAAAGCTAGACTTGTTGCAAAGGGTTTTCGTCAAAGACCAGGTGTGGACTATGACGAAACCTTTTCTCCAGTGGCTATGCTTAAATCCATCCGGATCATGCTTGCCATCGCTGCATATCATGACTACGAAATCTGGCAAATGGATGTTAAGACCGCCTTTCTAAACGGTGATTTAGAAGAGTGCGTGTACATGACTTAGCCAGAGGGCTTCGTAGATAGTGGGAGCAGCGGGAAGGTGTGCAAGCTGCTTAAATCCATTTATGGATTAAAGCAAGCATCGCGGAGTTGGAACATCTGCTTTGACATCGTTATCAAAGAGTTTGATTTCGTCAAAAACGTAAATGAACCTTGTATCTACAAGAAGGTGGCAGAGAGTAATGTTGTCTTCCTCGTATTGTATGTGGATGACATACTCTTGATAGGAAATGACATTCCTATGCTGCAATCGGTCAAGCTCTTCTTATCATAAAGATTCTCAATGAAAGATCTTGGTGATGCCTCCTGCATATTGGGAATTATGATCTATAGAGATAGATCTAAAAGGATATTGGGATTGTCCCAATCCAGGTACATTGACACCATACTAAAGAGGTTTAGTATGGAAGAGTCCAAACGTGGGTTTTTACCCACGATCTCAGGGCTCACTCTCTCCAAAGAGATGTCTCCCAAGACTGATTTGGAGAGAGCTCGCATGCAAGAGATACCCTATGCTTCGGCTGTAGGCTCTATCATGTACGCGATGCTATGTACCGGACCCGATGTAGCATACTCACTAAGTGTAGTGAGTAGGTATCAAGCTGATCCTGGAGAGAGTTACTGGACAGCTGTGAAGAGCATTCTTAAGTACTTGCGAAGGACTAAAGAGATGCTCTTGGTGTATGGTAACGGAAAACTCCAAGTGGAGTCCTTTACCGATTCGAGCTTCCAGAGTGATAAGGACGACTCAAAGTCGCGGTCGGGATTTGTCTTTACCCTTTGCGGAGGGGCGGTTAGCTGGAAGAGTTCCAAGCAGGAAACCGTGGCAGACTCGACGATGGAGGCTGAATACATCACTGCCAACGATGCTGCCAAAGAGGCTGTCTGGATCAAGAAGTTCATTACTGAACTTGGAGCGGTTCCATCCATTGAGCATCCAATACCTTTGTATTGTGATAACAATGGAGCGGTGGCTTTGGCCAAGGAACCCAGGTCCCACCAGCGATCCAGGCATATTCTGAGGCGGTATCACCTGATCCGGGAGATAGTTAATCGCCGGGAGATCGAGGTCAGGAGGGTTGACACGAAGAACAACACAGCGGATCCACTCACGAAGGCCATTCCCCAGATACAGTTTGAGAGACTCTTCGGGATGCTTGGTATGCGATACTAAAGCAGCTGGCCCTAGTGCAAGTGGGAGATTGTTAGTTGTATGTATGCCCTAGAGGCCAGTATTGTACATATGATGTATATTATATTGGATGCTTGGACATATATAGAGAGGACTTTCTTGCTCGACATAATAATATGCTATCTGGTTGCTCTTTATCTTAACATGTATACTTGTCTCTTTATACTGTCTTATAGTTACATGTTGGTAAAGCCCTTAGGATGTGTACTTGACTACCTGGACTATGATACGGATCATACTGGTGGGGACATGGTAGTGTATAAGTACATCCTTCAAGGTCCCTAGTCGTGGGTGTATCGAGACGGGGCATCGATATACCAGTGTAGACTAGCGTATACGCTTCTCGACCCATGAGATGGGCGATGGATAATCCCATATCCATTGGTGTTTGACATCAGAGATGGTATACGGGTGCTCAGTGGAGACTGGGTACACTGGACGGACTCGCCGAGAACTCCCAGATGGTATTATACCTTACGTCAGATGGCGGTTCTCTGGTGACACTTGTGCAGGTTAGTCTGTAGACCCGAGATCGTCATAGAGTCTTTTGTGATTCCCACTGTGCTTTGATTTCCACCTTACCACGTCCATGAGGGCATGCAAAATGGTGGTTTTTGGGTACAGTCCCGAGTCACATGGAGGCAATGAGCGATAGGAGGGGTTTCGTCTCTACCGGTATTGGGGGTTGATGTTGCGCTGTGCTCGATTGGCCGTAACAGGCAAGTCCCTGGCCAGGGATGTTTTAGAGATTTACTGGTAAGTGTTACCAGTAGTTTCTCGACTCGTTATGAGCCTCACATCGGCACGACTTATCGGTTATTGGGGTCTGACGTTTACCACCCCTAGACTTGATATACGACATATCAGACGAGGAGACCGGACTGTACGGGAAGTGTTACCGGCAGACTTTTACAGGAGTTGGAGCAGGCTTGCTTACTGATCTTCTGATCGCTCAATACCCGAGTAGCCGTTACGTCCAGCTAGTACCGCTGACGGCTTGTGGGTGCGTGATGTGATCATCACCCACTGCCGGCGTATTGACGAGTCTTTAGAGTCCTACACAGAGGTTTTACTGGCTCAGGCAAAACGAAATAGGGGCGCATATGTGATATGTGTGGGACCGAGAATAATGCGTGTATGTGATACTGTATTCTATTCTCGCGACTTTATGTATCGGTCGGTTATATATGATATAGCCGAGTTATCGAATCAAGTGTTGATTCGATAAGTCGATACATTGGATGTTAGTCGGTTATATGTGATATGACCGGATTATTAAGTCAAGTGTTGATTTAATAATTTATTGTATAATTGTATATTTGATATACTAGTTTACATTAACTAACACATGTTCACTTAGGGTATTTTCTCACATGTACACATCTTTACTATATATATGATATATATTAAAATGTGTTATATTTTTGTATCATGGTTGATGATACATCATCCATGGGTGTATGAGACTTACACTATGCTAATTTTTAGTTTGGGTTTTTAATATTTAAAGTAATTACAAAATCAAGTGGAGGATTAGAAAATGCATGAAGCTTGTGGAAGCTTGTGGATGCATTGACTAATTCAACTTGAGTTTGTTTTTACTATGGATTTTTATTAACCCAACTATAACAATTAGCCTAGGGTTAAGTCTCTACAATAGTTAGTATATGATACTCACTCACCATGGCTAGCTCACACACTTGATTATTATCCTCTCCTCTTTCTTTTGTTCATCTTCTTCATTTGAACAAAAGAAAAAGCAAACTAGGGTTTTGAAAAGAGAGCAAAAGATTGTGAGAAATAAAATTCCAAAGAGAACCCACTTCCTATTTCTCCATCCTCTACTAGACTAGCACTTTAGTTTAGGGTGTTTACTTCACCAATTCTCTAGTTAGTGAAGTAGGAGCTTGAGTCGGAATTCCCTCGACGTAGATCATCTTCGGCCTCGGAGACTTCAAGCAAGGTCGCATCTTTCGCCTCGTGAAGCCATGCAAGAGCCCGGGAGAACCATGATCGCAGCGAAGGGACTTCAACAAGGAGCTTCAGAAGTGAAGGACCGATCTACAAAGGTTGTATTTCGTATTCCCTTAGTAGTAAATTAGTTTACTAGCTTGTGAAACCCTAATAATCTAGCGACGATCTTGCTTAGGGTTGTTCGGCACATAAAAATTTAATTTTGGCATGATCGATGCCTTGTAGAGCCTTGTTAGTGTGCCTAGTAACCCTACAACAACATCTAATGACTCTACAAAGGATGACATCTAACCTGGAAAAAGGGAATTTTCGGGAGCCGAAAGCGAGAGAAAAAAGACGAGCGCCGAGCAACCAGGACTTAGAAGAGGGAAATATGAATGAGTAGGGGCCCAAGGACGGGCCCCACCCCTGTTTATTGCTGCAAGCGACCTCATCCAACGACGCTCGTCATCTCCCGCCGAAACGACTCCTCGCGTCCAGCGGCTTCAATCGCTCCACGTGTCGATCCTGCACTGGACCGCATCCCATCAGACGTCGCAGGCCTGCATACGTCGTGTCGGCTAATCGACTCTTGACGCGTGGACTGTCGCTTCAGTGGCAGAGTGCACAAACCGGCGCACCTTCTTTAAATACTGAGATATCACCCTGATTCACTAGCAGAAAAGACAACTGACAGCCCGAGGACTCGTCCCAACAAAGCCTTAAGAAAGAGCTCACCTCGGGAGACCTAGCAGTCCACTCCTGACCCAACCCGCTAGCTGGTCGGGAAAAGAGTGGGGGGCTAATGATGATGCTCAATATTGGCGATACGAGATCAAGACACGTGGCGGATGACATGTCCCAAGACCCGGAAGAAAGGGCCCACAGAGGCCGACCAGGCCGCCCTTGTGCCCGACCTGCAAGCACAAGCTGGCCCTCCTTGGGGCCCCCTGCAAATTTGCCTCCTCGGCCCCTCAGCTCGCCCCAGGCTGCCACGGGACCAAGACTCCTGTGTAGGGTTCCTAGGCACACTAGTGAGGTCTCACAACAGATCAAACATACCCAATTCAAATTTTTTCATGTGCCTACAAACCCTAATACGGATCGTTAACTAGATGATAAGGCGATGCAAGCAAGTAAACAACTTTATTGCTAAAGGAAAGTGACTACAACCTTTGTAGATCCGGTCCTCCACTTCCTAGGCTCCATGATGACGTCCCTCCGCTGTACCTATCGAAATCCGGACTCTGGCGAAGGTTAATTCGGAGAAATGATCGGGCTAGGTCGTCGACTTCGATGCCAAAGATGATCTACGTCGAGGCAACTCAAGATCAAGCTCTAACTTCACCAAGTCATGAAACTTGTGAAGAAAACACCCTATACTACTTGGAAGTGGTAGAGGATGAAAAAATAGGAAGTGGGTTCACTTTAGAATTGGATTTCTCACTCTTTTTCTCATGTTGCCATTAATGGTAGCAAGCTTTCTTCTTGTTGAAGAAGAAGAAGAAGAAGAATATGATAAGTATATAGAAAATAGAAAATAAAATGATACTTATCATATTTGCAACCATGATTTAGTGTAGAGAATTAAATAGGGTTTAGTTGAATGGTTAGGGTTAGGAGATGAAGACAAAAACCACCGTTTTGCACGCCCTCTTGGACGTGGTAAGGTGGAAATCAAAGCACAGTGGGAATCACACAAGACTCTATGACGATCTCGGGTCAACAGACTACTCTGTACCAGTGTCACCAGAGAACTGCCATCTGACGTAAGGTATAATACCATCTGGGAGTTCTCGGCGAGTCCGTCCAGTGTACCCAGTCTCCACTGAGCACCCGTATATCATCTCTGATGTCAAACACCAATGGATATGGGATCATCCATCGCCCATCTGTATGGGTCGAGAAGGTATACGCTAGTCTACACTGGTATATCGATGCCCTGTCTCGATACACCCACGACTAGGGACCTTGGAGGATGTACTTATGGACTACCATGTCCCCACTAGTATGATCCGCATCATAGTCCAGGTAGTCAAGTACTCATCCTAAGGGCTTTACCAATATGTAAGAGAGACAATCAGTGTACACGTTAAGGTAAAGAGCAACCAGATAGCATACTATCATGTCGAGCAAGAAAGTCCTCCCTATATATGTCCAAGCATCCACTACAATATACATCCTATGTATAGTAAATGGCCTCTAGGGCATACATATAACTAACAATCTCCCACTTGCACTAGGGCCATCTGATAGCAGTGGTTGTAGTATCTCATACTCAACCATTCCATAAAAGTCTCTCTCTGGGAAAAGGCCTTTGTGAGTGGATCCGCCGTGTTGTCCTCTGAGTCTACTCTCCTAACCTTGATCCCTTGGAGATCAACCATCTCCATGATCAGGTGACACTGCCTCAGAATGTGTCTGGATCACTGATGGGACGGACGTTCCTTGGCATAAGCCATAACTCCATTGTCACACAATGGGAGGAACTAAGTTCAGCTCATGAACAAATATACACCCAGACAGCCTCTTTGGTAGCATCTTAAGTAGCGATGTATCCAGCCTTTATCGTCTAGTATGCCACGGTATCTATCTTGGAACTCTTCCAACATACCGTCCCTTCACTGAGGGTAAAGACAATTCCTGTGACTGACATTCAGTCGTCCTTATCACCCTGGAACCTTTCCAGTGATTCTCCCCAGGATCGATTGATACTATCTCACTACAACTAGTGAGAATCCTAACATCCATTTAGATCTATCTCATAGATCCAAAACCCAGGATTTAGTAGGTATCACCTTGATCCTTTGTGGAGAATCATTGTGATAAGCGGAGATTGATCGAGCGTAGCATAGGAAACTCCTTCCCTATCAAGAGTATGTCATCCACGTACTCTATGAGGATCGCCCCCATGCTCTTTACTACCTTTTTGTATATACAAGGTTCATCTACCATTTTGATGAAGTCAAACTATTTGACTACTACATCAAAACAGATGTTCCAACTCTGCGATGCCTGCTTTATCCTATAAAGCATCTTGTACACGTTTCCGCTGCTCCCACTGTCTACGAAGCCCTCTGACTGTGTAATTATATACTCTCTCTTCTAAAATATCATTTAGAAGAGCAGTCATGACACCCAACCGCCAGATATCGTAGTCATGGTATGTAGCCGTGGCAAGTAGGATCTGGATGGACTTAAGCATAGATCCTTAGAAAAGGTTTCAACATAATCCATTCCTGGTCAATGATGCAAACCTTTAACAAGTCTAGCTTTGAAAGTCTCAACTTTTCGATGTACACCAAGTAATCTTCTCAAGATATACTTGCTCCTGATGGGGATTTAACCCTTCAGATATAGCAACCAAAGTCCATACTTTGTTGGTGTATAAGGATTCCATCTCAGATCGCTAAGCATCCAGCCATTCTTACAGAGTCCCACTCCTGATGGCTAGCTCGAAACTAGTTGGGTCATCATCTCATGATGCAATCCTCGCTCCTACTGTCATAGAGAAACCGAAGTATCTCTCAGGTGGGGTGAGGAACCCTGCTAGATCGGCGGAGAGGCTGAGGTTCGTTGGAATCTACTGAATCCTTTGGTTCTACCAAATCATCTGCTGTAGTTTGTATAGCTGGAACCTTTCCAATTCTACATAACAGACATTGCCTTGATCTTGTCCAGATTTTTGCTTTTAGACATAGGCCGGTCAACCCCAAATCTTAACTAACTTAAGAGATGGGCTCTTCCCATACCATATCTTATATGGAGTGGTAGGCTGTGATCTGATTCGAACTTAATTCAATAGGTATGCATCTTCTCAAGTGCGTAACCCCCCAAAAGGAAATAGGTAACTCAGTAGTACTCATCATAGAGCGCACCATATCGAATAGGGTGCAATTGATCCGCCCTGATATACCATCGTTGTCACGCCCCGCTTCCCAAAATACGGAATACGAGGGGTAGACAAGGCCAGCCATGCTCCTACGGTCAAGGAAATGCCCTGCCGTAGTCACACTTCGGCTACTAGTTTTTCAAGGTAAACAGTAAATGATGCGCAGGTAATGAGAAATGCAGTAACTGAAAAAAACAATAATATAAACTGACCTAATGGGAAACAAACGAATGTGACTCAGAATGGCAAGTCAAGGAGTCTGTGATGCACATCTAGTTCTGGTCCAAGCTAAATCTTCTCCTTACACCGAGCATGCATACTCAGGTCGTCAGAGCGACACAATAGCAATATAATATATATAAAATCATGTGACAATTCTAACAGTGGTAATAGATATGTGAAACAGTAAATCGATGACAGCATGAATATGAATGTGCAGTAATCAATGCAGCGGAACAGTAAAGCAGTAGAACGATATGTCACGTATGCCACACAGTATAGAAGGAATGTAAATGCCAGTATCCCTATCAATCTCTAAGTCTCACTGTACAGGTCACTAAGCCTATCGTCAGTCCAAGTGTGAGAGTCAACCACTCGCGAGTATCCTCCACCCAAGGGTAGAACCCAAGGGCAAGGGACCACGGGCCCAACATGTAACATGTAAATCACGGTGTATATCACATACCCTGTAAATCTCTATATAACTCCCTAAATATATAAGCCGGCATGGGACTCCCGAGATTCTGTTGAACTTATACTTAAACTACCCCACACCCCGTGGTCTACATCAAACGCTAACAATAACCCTAAATACTAATCGATCCGTGACAAGTCTGCGCGAGAACTGGAGGCAGGACCTCCATCAAGCACGTCCCGACTAATACCTAAAATAAATGGCAGTGTCGGATGCCTTATCTGTGACACCCGTGCAAGCGCTTCCATAAGTGTCTCATACCACTTATAGTCATACGTACACACATCCTACAGACGTCGACAATGCAATAGAATAATAGGGTCACTGATTGTGTACAAGTACGTATCACTTTCACTTAATCACGGATACACGAATACTGACGTACTTGCCACAATCATCACTAGAATCTAACACTGGGTAAATGCACGATATCACTAGGTTATCACTACAATGATATGGGTATGATATGATGCGTGAACAGTATATAAGCACGATTAGGGTGTCACAAAAACAGTATTTTATCACTTGCACGATTTATCATGAAACGTACATATATAATTTAGCGAAACGATAAACAGGTAGTAATTAGTATGTTCAGTTGTCCATCCATCAAATTTGGTTTCAAGCCAATCAGGTTCCAGGATCATTAATTATAACCACTTCATTTTAAGCGCTCGCGGCTGGAAATCCAATTTCAGAATCAGAAGTCCGTTTCGCAACGCATTTTGATCCCAGTTGGGATCGGATTTTAGCGACACTACAGTTGGATAAATTCTAGGGTTTTCAGTAAGGTTTTCAACTCAACAGACGGATCTTCAATCGCATCTGCACGTCAGGAGATATACATTATTCAAAGCTAGTATGCCAGTTCTGATTCTACTGGGACTGTTATGCGTCCCGATCTATTAAATTACAGATTAAATATTAAACGGTAACGAAACAGAATGAAACCAATTGTGTTGTCTAGATAACAGATTTACCTATAATAAACTGCGAAGTTCCGCAACCTACGAGTCATGGAAATCCTGTGATACCCATTACGGAACAGCAAGCAACAATTTGAGTCGCTCTGGACTGCAGTCCAGAGTCGCACTCCGATCCAATTATCGTCACAGTTTAAGTTTAGGGATATCTGGAAACTAGCATAAGCTTAAAGTTCATCGAGTTGGCTTTAATTTGAGCCCTCGAACTCATCATTCTAGTATGTATATAATTTATGGTGAATTTAACGATTTTCAGGTACAATAAAATTTCAGTTTTACGATTTAACTTGGGGGTAGTTGTTTTAGTCGTTAACGGTCATATTTTCCGGCGAGATTTGCACACGTTATCCATCCCTACAAGGGCCAATGCAATATATCCAGTTCCGTCAAATGTGATAATGATTTTCTAAGAGGACAAGCATCGAACAGTTTTGTTGCAATATTTAACATAAGGCAAAACATGGGATATATATACGATTTTAATTTGTAAACTAATAATAAATAGCATGTAGCAAGTGGGGACTTGCCTGGAGACGTTGGGGCACACGGCAGCGACACGACACACGTGCGGCACGGCAGTGACACACGCGCGAGCGGCAACGTCAAGATTTGGCCTCGGCTTGAACTGGTTGGCACGAGCTTGGTTCGAACTAGAGGGGGCTGTTGCGAGCTCAGGCGGTGTCGGGGCTAGGGATCGCTGATGTTGTCGAGGCCGAGGGTGAGGGATTTGCAGAGGGAGAGAGTATGTGGAGGTAGAGAGAGAGATGAGTGAGAGAGAGAGAGAGAGAGAGAGAGAGAGAAGCAGAGTGAGAGAGATAGAGGGATTGAGAGAGAGAACACAGAGGGAGTTAGAGAGAGAGAGAGAGACGAGAGGGAGGGGAAAAAGAAGGTGGCGACGACGAAGACGATGATGATGATGAGCTGCGTCGACGAGAGCGACGGTGGTCGCTCACGGTGGTGGAGGAGAGCCGGCGGTTGTGGGGTCTGCAGCGCGAGCGAGAGAGAAGATAGGAGGGAGACGAGTGACAAGAGTGGAGGAGAGCTGACGGTGGTTGAAACAATGGTGAGGGGAGGTCGGCTGGTGTAGGCGAGGTGATTTCTGTGGCGATGAGATGGGTGCAGGGGGTAGTGGTGAGGCAGTGAGGGGGACGAGGGAGAGAGACGGAGAGACGAGGGAAACGGGATCGGTAGTCGTCGTCGATGGAAGTGGTGGCAGCGGGAGTGGGTTGAGAGCGAAGGAGGAAGAAGGAGAACGAGGGAGAGAGAGAATGAGATCAGGAAAAGGGTGCGTGGGTGTGCACGAGAGGAGAGGTCGAGGCGCGCGTCGTGGGGGTAACGCACGCGAGCGTGGGCGACGGCGGAGGCGAGGAGAGCGGATCTCGCGCGGGTGAAGGGGGAGTTACCGTTGGGGGATTTAAAGGAGATGAACAGTAGTGGGGGGGTCGGGTCGGGTTGAGGGCAAAGCGGGCGCGATGCTGAGGAGGCGTGGGCTTGGACAAGTTGGGCTGGGCCGGCCGAAAATAAAAGAATTTCCCTTTTATCTTGTGGGCTGGAGAAAGTGTGGGCTGGGGATTTGAATGAAAAAAAATCAGAAAATGAACGAGGAAGAGGATGGGGCCGGGCTTAGGAGATTAGTTGAAGAGAAAGGAAATTTTAAATAGAGAATTTTAATGGAGTGGGCTGGCTCGGTGGACTGGGGGTTAAATTAGGAATTTAATTTAGAAAGGGTGTGGGCTGTTTGGGGAAAGGGCCAGAAAAGAAATTTAATTTAATTTTATAGGGACATTGGGCTGAGGGGAGATTTAATAGTAAGGGAAAAATGGTGTTGGGTTTTAGGGTTTAGCTTTCAAATAGAAGAATTAAAGGAGTTGGGCAGGGTTTAAATCTTAATGAATGGAAGAAATAATAATGGAGAGGGCCCGGGCTTAATAATGGAAAAAATAGGCTGAAGAAATATATGTTTGGGTTTTATTGGTAAAAGAAAAATAGGGTTTTGAAGAATTAAATTTCTAAATAAATGAAATTATAATTAAAATAAATAGAGTTCTAAAGTACAAAATACAAAGTTGGTACAAAAAAGGCTGGGTATTACATCATACCACCCTTACAAAAATTTCGTCCTCGAAATTTAAAATAAAGGATAGGTTATATAAACATAAGCGAAAGCTATTAGATTGCACACTAACACAAAAGATTTATTAGCAGTACGTGGACGAAGAAATTTTAAAAAATATATATATAAGTAAGAACAACATACGGAAAGGTAGGTCTAAATAGGTATAGGGTAAAAATAACTATGAGGGCAACTACGTGTATACGAGAATGTAGGTATCAAAAACGAACAATAATAATCAACGTGTGTTCGATAAAAATCGAAACCCACGTATATGCACATCTAAGTCTATCAAAAGCAAACAGAAAAATAGTATAAGGCTCAACTATTTATAATAGTAATCATAGGCATAATTCTTGAAAATAAAGTGACGACACTGAAG
Source organism: Agapanthus africanus (assembly GCA_030015575.1). Taxonomy (NCBI): domain Eukaryota; kingdom Viridiplantae; phylum Streptophyta; class Magnoliopsida; order Asparagales; family Amaryllidaceae; genus Agapanthus; species Agapanthus africanus. The sequence goes on from JASDDO010000029.1 coordinate 298,185,701, forward strand.
TAGTGGGAAAAAAAATTGTCGGTAGGTTAAAACATTGTAGAATAGTGTACTGTTCAAATAATGTAGAAAACTCATATGGTGAAAATAAGAGACATGGAGCGAAAATATGCGCGATGTAAGGCCGCGCTACTGAAAAATGAAGATAATAGTAGTGCGCGTACAATACATAAAACTAATTAGTCAATAACACGCACTCTTCGATAAATTCAAAATACTGGAAACCAAATTTCGAATAATAGAGTCCCTATATATAATCAGGGTAATAGGAAGAACACACATAGGTATAGGGCTAGATAGGGTAATGATTATAAGGGGGTGTAGCTCAAACAGAAGGTTGAAGTGTGTCGGCTTTAGGCTGAAGATCAAGGAGACTGGGATCGGGTCAGCACAGAAAGTAATGGTGAGCAACGAAAGGACTACAAGGCAAAAATCTGGGGGAGACTAACGATCGGTAAATCCTATGAATCAAGAATTTGAAAAGTTAATGAACTCGGTAATTCATAAGGAAGGTCCTCCTCCCAGAAGGATCTCAAACAGGGTACAGATGAAGGATGAATGGTGGCTCATTCCAAGGATCAGGGTGCGGTACTTTCTAGTCGAATCGAGGGTGAAAACTATACAATGAGTAGGGGTGGACAGTCAGGAATCTCCGCAGAAAATAAATAGATATGGGCAATAAACAAGTATTAAGCGAACCAATAATCGAAAGTTTTACGAATTCAGAAGATTTATTTCATTCAAGAAAATTTGAAACAAGGCATTCCCAAAAGTGAAAAGTGGCCCTAGACTATACACATTTTATTTGGCCAGAAAGACAACATCCAAAAGAAATTCCGTCAGTCACAGTTGTGGAGATTCAGCAGGTTGCGGTAGGCTCGCGCACTCAGGTAGGGGCGTCCATTTCCATAGCGCCTCGCAGGTATCTCTATTGGAAGTCCTTCCACCACAGGATCTTGATCTTCTGGTCCTTCTTCCTCGGATAGAGCTTCTTCATCGAGATCTGATTCCATGTGATTTTCTTCTTCTGGATTTTCTTCCACGGGGTTTTCCTCCGCTGGATTTTCTTCTATCGGTTCTTCCTCGGGGTCTTCCTCTATCGGGTTCTCTTCAGGGTCTCCTTCCTCTTCGTCGGAATCGTCTATCATGTCAAACTCTGGGGTGGCTGCTCCTTCGTCCTCTGAATCGTTGTTTCCGAAATTGACCTGGGGACCGTTGACCTCATCATCAGAACTCATCAGTGTGCGATCTAAGGAAACGCATGACTGTGCACCCTCGTCTAGATGCGGCGCTGCTCCAGGGTGGGCCATGGCCTGAAAAGAAAAGTCATGATTAGATAGTGGGATACATCAAGGAAAAAGCTCAGGGTACGAAGTATAGGTAAATATGCGGTTGCAGGAACTGAAAAATCAGGATAAAAACGCTGTGACAACGAATAATATAAATAAGGAGAAAACAAAAGAACGATGCATACATTATGATTCAAGTTTTATTGCATTCAATCAAAAGTTCAGTGGATACAAGACTTCAAACTGAAAGAAATATTCATAAGAAGATGACAACATTATTACTGAGAGCAGAAAACATAAAATTCTTCTTTGATTACTATAACGTTGCATTCTTGTCGCGAGAGTTGAATCCTGCGTTAGATCCGCCTTATTGTCGAAGTTCGAACTACGCGATAATCCTCATATGGCAGAAGTGGGGAGTGTGGACGAGTTTCCTCCTTGTAGTTCTTTCCTTTCTGGGCAACCGTTGATGAGATGTTCGCTGGGTCCACAAATCAGACATTTCCCTTGGGCGCGGCGACAATCCCTCTGAAGATGTCCTGGCCTCTTACAGTATCCACAGCATGGGGTCTTCTGCTGCTTCTGTCGTGGGGAAACAAATTGACGCTTCATCTTCTTCTCCTTTTCTCGTCTAACGGAAATCCCTTTATGATAGGAGGCTCCCGCTGGGGTCTGACTCACCTGTCTTCTCAGCCCTTCAGCTAAATAAGTCGTTTGTTCGCTCCTGAGCTTCCTCTAAACCTTGCAGTGCACTCAGAATCTCAATGGTCTGATTCTGGGGAGCGGATATAGATGAAGAGTCGTTGGAAGACATGATCCTGAAACAACAATTTTGAAGATGATATAAGGCACAAGCCATAAGATTCAAATATAATGAGGATTGGACACAGATTCAAGAATATCTTAGGTGATGAATTTATTACAAGTGGGGAATCAACTGTATGACTTTAAGTCGCTTGAATAGAGTACGGTAGTGTAATTGCAACCACGTAACCTTGTCAAGTCACCCGAAACCATATCGAATGGATAGCTGAACACACGATGTGGATATGGATCAAGAATGACAAGTTTACAACCTAGACCGAGGGATGTCTTAGATTGCCAAACTATACACGGAAAACTGCAATCCCAATCGATGCAAAACCTGGCTCTGATACCAACTAAACCATGTCACGCCCCGCTTCCCAAAATACGGAATACGAGGGGTAGACAAGGCCAGCCATGCTCCTACGGTCAAGGAAATGCCCTGCCGTAGTCACACTTCGGCTTCTAGTTTTTCAAGGTAAACAGTAAATGATGCGCAGGTAATGAGAAATGCAGTAACTGAAAGAAATAATAATATAAACTGACCTGATGGGAAACAAACGAATGTGACTCGGAATGGCAAGTCAAGGAGTCTGTGATGTACGTCTAGTTCTGGTCCAAGCTAAATCTTCTCCTCACACTGAGCATGCATACTCAGGTCGTCAGAGCGACACAATATGTAAGTCCATGCTACCTCTCCCGGTACTTACGGGCTTGCGGAATTTGGTGAAAAATGATTTTTCAAAAGGCGGTAACATGGACTCATAGACCCGGATCTTCGTTAAACATCTAAATAACAACCTAACAAGAGTTTACCTACTCGGTTAGGGGGCTATACCTTTCTTGAACTCCTTCGTCTTCAACTCCTCCCGGGGTTCGGATCGGCCTCACCTCGTCATCTTCTTGCGTCGAAGATGGATCCACCTGAAAGCTTCTACCTTTGGCTTATTCTTCGGACTTTGAAGAAAACTAGATCACTTGGCTTGCTAGGCCTTGTGAACTAGAATGAGTAGAGAAGAGTATGTTGGGATTTTACTCTATGGTTCTTTCTTCTCAACACATGAGACAAGTGAACCATAGAATCAAGAGAGGGAGAGCAAGAGGAGGAGATGAGAGCTCAAGAACAAGAGAGAGAGTGAGCATGAAAGAATGAGAGAAGACTTTTCTCTCTTTGCTCTCATAATCCAAAACCATCATCACAAAAATAATAATCAAGTATTGTGTAAAATGGTTCAAGTCAAAATGGCTAAATCATTTCATGCACTCATTTCTCACAAAAGAAACAAGCAAGTAAAAAGTCTTTGCCATGAAATGATAGCCATTGTCATCATGATGGTCAACTAGTCCAACCTAGTCAACCGGTCAACAAAGTCAACAAGTCAACAAAGTCAACCCCTCAACAACCATGTCACCACAATACTTAATTAATATTATTGTTAATCACATATCATATTCTCATTAGGGTTGAGCAAAAAGTCAATAGTCAACTGTCAACGGTCAACAACCCTAATGAGAATCCTCTGCCTCTGTCTCTCCGTCAACTGTGCATACACACCCGCATCCGCGTTCCGAGGAACACGAATGCAAACTGGATAAATCCAATCCCAAAAGGTACACCAGGATCTGGCTTAAACCAAAGCCCGCTAATGTAAACTGTCCGGACACTGTACGTGCACAAGTGCACGGATGTGACCGAACCCTGTCGCAAAACCATGCGACCTGTCGCAAAACCATGCGACCTCTACTCTTTTGCCTAAAGGCGAATAGCTTTCTGTGTGGGACTCTAAAGACTCGACACTACGCTGGCAGTGGGTTTAACCACAGACCGCAAGCGGCACTAGCTGTGCGTAACGGTCCCCAGGTAGGTGCCGACAAGAAGACTGACGAGGCGAAACCCATCTGAACTCCTACTGAGCCTGAACGTGACATTCTCCGTACAGTCCGGTCTGTTCGTCTGATACATCGCATGGCGGTCCTAGGGGGCGGTAAACGTCAGTCCCCTAATAGCGGTACAAGTCGTGTCGGAGTGAAGCCCAAAACACCCTGAGATAACACTGGAAGCCTACCAGTATATCTCGTTTGCCCTGGCCAGGGACTACTCGTGTAATGGCTCTCCTAGACATAGCGCGATGTCAACCCCCAATACCGGGAGAGACGAATCCTGTCTAACCGTCACTGCCTCCAAGTGCTTCGGGACTGCACCCAACTACTACCTATTTGCACGACTCCTTTGAGCCGTGGTAGGGTAGTAATCAAAGTGCAGTGGGAAGGCACTCGAGGCGAAGTGACAGTGTCAAGTCAGCGGACTAAGCTGTACTCATGTCACCTGGGAACTGATAACTGACGATAGGCATAATACCAACTAGTCAGTTCCCGACGAGTCCTGTCCAGTGTACTCGTAACCTAACGAGCACCGGCATACTATCTCAAGTACGACGTACCGACGGCTGTGGGACAGACCGTCTCCCACACTGGGATGAGAAGCGCATGCGTTAGTCTACTCCGGAGTATCGATGCCCTGTCTCGATAGTCCTGCGACTAGGGACCTGCATAAGGATGTGCTTATAGATTACCCAGCCCCACTAGTGTGACTGCCATCACAACGCTGGTAATCAAGCAAAGATCCTAAGGGCTCCACTAATGTGCATAGGTGATATACTAAAATAAACACATGTACACATTGAAGTAGAAACAAACCAAGTAGCATACTACTATTTTGAGCAAGATTGTATATACAAGGTGAATATCCCAAGCTTCCATTAAGTAATATACATACTAATATGATACAGTAATGGCCTCTAGGGCATATACACTAACAATCTCCCACTTGCACTAAGGCCATGTACTGGCGTATCAAAGACCTATCATCTCGATCAGCCGCTCAAACTGAGTCTGGGGCAAGGCCTTGGTGAATGGATCTGCAGTGTTATCTTCCGTATTTACTCTCTTCACCTCGATCTCCCGGCGATCAACGATCTCCCTGATCAGGTGGTAGCGCCTCAAAATATGCCTGGACTTCTGATGGGACCTGGGTTCCTTCGCTAAAGCTATAGCGCCGTTGTTGTCACAATACAGCGGTATTGGATCAACACTGGTAGGAACCACCTGAAGTTCCGTGAGGAACTTCTTCATCCAGACAGCTTCCTTTGCGGCATCGCAAGCAGCTATGTACTCCGCTTCCATAGTTGAGTCAGCAACGGTCTCCTGCTTGGAACTCTTCCAGCAAACCGTCCCTCCATTGAGGGTAAAGACATAACCCGACATGGACTTGGAGTCATCCTTGTCACTCTGGAAGCTGGAGTCAGCAAAGGCCTCAATCTGGATGTCTTTTCCGCCATACACCAAGAACATCTCCTTAGTCCTTCTCAGGTACTTGAGAATGTTCTTTACTGCTATCCAGTGTTTCTCCCCTGGGTCCGACTGATACCGGCTTACAACGCTCAATGCGTATGCTACATCTGGTCTGGTACACAACATCGCATACATAATAGAGCCTACCGCAGATGCGTAGGGTATTGATGACATGCGAGCCCTTTCCAAATCAGTCTTGGGAGACATCTCTTTGGAGAGGGTGATTCCGTGACAAGCCGGTAGATTACCGCGCTTGGAATCTTCCATACTGAATCGTTTCAGTATGGTGTCGATGTACCTTGACTGTGAAAGTCCCAACATCCTCTTAGATCTATCACGATAGATCTGGATCCCCAGAATGTAGTTGGCATCGCCCAGGTCCTTCATGGAGAACCTCTGTGACAAGAATCCTTTGACTGACTGTAGCATAGGAATATCATTTCCTATTAGGAGAATGTCATCGACGTACAAGACGAGGAATACCACATTTCTCCCTACAATCTTACTGTAAATGCATGGTTCAACTGGGTTTTTGACAAAGTCGAATTCCTTGACAATATCATCAAAGCAGATGTTCCAACTCCGCGATGCCTGCTTGAGTCCATAGATGGACTTGAGCAACTTGCACACTTTACCGCTGCTCCCACTCTGAATGAATCCCTCTGGCTGATCCATATAGACGCACTCTTCCAAATTTCCATTTAGAAAAGCCGTCTTTACGTCCATCTGCCAGATCTCATAATCGTGGAAGGCAGCAATGGCAAGAAGGATCCGAATGGATTTAAGAATAGCTACCGGAGAAAAGGTCTCGTCATAGTCCAAATCAGGTCTTTGACGAAAACCCTTTGCAACGAGCCTAGCTTTATAGGTTTCAACCTGCCCATCTACACCAAACTTCTTTCTGAAGATCCATTTGCAGCCTACGGGTTTTACCCCTTCTGGAGCAAAGTCCAAAGTCCAAACTTTGTTGGTGTACATGGACTCCATCTCTGTCCGCATTGCATCCAGCCATTTTATCGAGTCACCGCTCTGAATGGCTTGCTGGAAGCTAGTAGGCTCTCCATAACCCATGGTGCAATCCTCTCTATCCCCGTCTATGAGAAAACCGTAGTATCTCTCGGGCGGATGAGACTGCCTACTACTCTTGCGGAGTGGCGCAGGAATGTCCGGTTCTCCTGAAACTACTGGCTCTTCCAAGCTTTCAGTAATAGCTTGTGGTTCTGGAATTTCTTCCAGTTCTATTGCGCTCCCACTTATTCCTTTTTCTAAAAACTGATGTTCCAGAAAGTGGGCATGACGAGAAACAAAAACCTTTTGTTCCTCTGCGTAATAGAAAAAATACCCCCTGGAGTTCTTTGGGTATCCCACAAACTTACACAGTACTGAGCGTGCCTCGAGTTTGTCCGCATACTGCTTTTTAACAAAAGCTGGACATCCCCATGTCTTTAGGTACTTAAGACAGGGTTTCTGCCCACTCCACATCTGATATGGGGTGGTAGGCACAGTCTTGGTTGGAGCCTTGTTTAAGAGATATGCAGCTGTTTCTAGTGCATAACCCCAGAAAGATCGCGGAAACTCAGCCTTGCTCATTATGGAACGAACCATATCCAATAGGGTTCGATTCCTCCTTTCCGATACACCGTTGTGTTGTGGTGTGTATGGAGGAGTACGCTGAGAGAGAATTCCATTCTCTTTTAAGTAGTCCAGAAACTCGGCACTCAAGTATTCTCCACCTCGATCAGATCTTAGTGTCTTAATACTTTTGCCTGTTTGTTTTTCAACTTCATTCTTGTATTCCCGAAATTTCTCAAAGGCCTCGGATTTGTGCTTCATTAAGAAGACATGTCCATACCTAGAGAAATCATCTGTGAAAGTAATGAAGTATGAATAACCGCTTCGCGCATGTGTAGACATTGGACCACACACGTCACTGTGTATGAGTCCCAAGAGCTCGCTCGCTCTTACTCCGTGTCCAGTGAACGGAGTTTTTGTCATCTTTCCCATGAGACAAGATTCACAAGTGGCATAAGACTGGTACTCGAACGGATCCAAGTATCCTTCTTTATGTAACTTAGTCAACCGTGTCTTATTGATGTGACCCAGTCTACAATGTCATAAGAAAGCCTGATTTAATTCTGGAGACTTTCTTTTAAGTGTGTTCTGGACACTGAATATCTGAGCTTGATTCAATACGTATATACCGTTATTTAATGTACCTGACCCAATCAGTACTTGATTTAGGTGGATGTTAACTACATCGCTTACAAAAGCAAAATCATATCCTTCCTTAGAAAGTAAGGATACAGATATGATATTACAAGTCGCACCTGGTACATACAAACAGTCACGCAGAATCAATATCTGCCCAGTTGTCAGTCCTAGGTGATATTCCCCTACGGATACAGCATCCATGCTCATTCCGTTAGCAACCCTGAGAGTCACATCACCTTTCCTGATAACCCTACGGTTTCTCAGAGCCTGTAACGAATTACAGATATGAGATCCTGATCCGGTATCCAATACCCAGGAAGTAGGGTTAACTGACAAACAGTTCTCTATTACAAACACACTCGAAGCCGAAGCCACAACATGCTTCGAATTCTGGCTACTGGCTTTGCAAGCCTTGCAATCTTTCTGCCATTGTTCATTCCCGTTACAATAGGAACATCCCTCTTCTACTATATCCAGTCCTGAAACTTTTGCCCTTGCTTTTCCTTTTTCTTCCCTGGTTTCTTTCAGGGTATAAGCAGAGGGCAGGGACTGTAGAATTAAGTCAGTACTTGACCCATTCTTCAACGTGGTCTCCAGGTCCGTGAGCTTAAAATAGCTGGTTTCTGTAAGGACGTTGTCCCTTACAGATGACCAGACAGCCAACCTGGCTTGAAGCAATTCGTTCGAGGTCTCATATCTTGCGATACGAGATTGCTCTCCATATAAAACTGTGTTATGGAGGAAGATAGAAACTGAGTCCATCTTCTCGTGCTGCCCCTGGTTTGCACCATCAACTGAGGCTAACACGAGGCACTTGGCTTTCGCACAATCCTTTTCCGATGTCCTTTGGATGTAAACATCCGTGACAGGGGAAACTGGACCTGAGACGGTAGGGGTTTGATTAGTTAAGAGGTGTCCCAGCTTGTCATGGGTAATGGACATCTGGACAGACCTTTGCCAGTCATAACAGTCAGGTTCAGTCATATTATTATCTAGATGTAACCTAGGTGCGGTCACTTGGTCGCTGCAATTAAGAGAGAGAGAAGAAAACACTCAGCATGATGCTCTTGCAAGTTTAGAGTGGTTTTTAATTTGTCTAAACAGGATGGCTCCCACTGTCTCTCGAATCCCTCCTCAAACCAAAAAGGAAGAATTAGTCAGGATCAATCTCACCGTACAATTCTTGCTTAACCGTTCAGCCAGGCTAGTGTCGGTACTTCGAGGGAGGTTTTCCAACGCTTTCGCGAAGTTCCTTAATTAAATAACCTCTTTTCCCTGTGGGCGTAGCCCCGCTAACACCTTTCTAGACACCTACTTGGTTTATAGCATTGATCGTTAAGTGAGAAATTTCCCGAGGAGTAGCATATACTCACAGTAGGATCGGGATCCAAATATCATCGTGTGACGAAACTGAAGGAATCCTACCAGAATCATCACACTCCAAATGGTATGCAACACTAGCAAGTTTCAGTTCTTTTGAAACTCCCGATGTGGATTTTTGCCCCATGCTCTTATGACCTTGACGAAGGCCAAAATATCATAAGTCACATGTCAAGTTCTACCCGTCATTATCCAGGTTAATTTGAACCCACCCGTACATACCCTTGACGAAGGCCAAAATGGTAGTACGACTGTCCCAAACCAACGCATCTATCTATGCTACAGATAAACATTCAGCAGCTACCAATCACTATGCCTTGGCGAAGGTCAAAATACATAGCTTGAATACTACTGAATATTTAACTGAAACGACGGAGGGCTACGAATGGTTTTGGCGAAACCATGAACGTAGTGAACTTGATATAATCGATGGAACCATGATAGCTTTTAAAAGGAGTGGCTCAAACTCCGCATTTAAAAGTTGGTTTTGAAAAGAATCGAGTGGTTTTTCGAAAGTGTTCCAACGACTTTTACTTGGTTTATTTTCTTGCATTAGTTCTTTTAATGCGTGATATTCTTGCATTAGTTCTTTTAATGCGTCCCATCATTTAATCCTACCATTGCAGAAAACAACCAAAATATGACGTACGCTTATGCCATTCGCATTCGCCACGGGGCCCCGTCATTACCCGTTAGGTTACTTAACTAACGACAGAGCGGGGGCTGGGCTAGCGCGGCTGTAAAACATAAGCAACGCCTAAATAATATCATATATAGATATACTGCAATGATAGCCATTTCAGATCACAGATGAACACATTGGATATACTAGGAATCAGCAATTCGTACGAGCCTGTAACGAAAAGCAGATTACACGGTCGCGGTGAAAAGCCAAAACCCCACCCAAGACCCCTACGGGTGCGGCAAACTACCCGCCAAGTACCCGAAGCGAAGCAACCTCCCTCAACTCCGTGAGTAGGCCACTCGGCACTTCGGCATACCCGGTAGTTTGTGCACCCCCTCCTTGGGTCTATCATAGGAGCAAAAACAGTAAAAAGAAATTATACAATGACGGCTACAACCCCGACCCGGTTGTGCGGCCATACAAATAATTATTACATCAAATTACAAATTTACATGAATTGAAAGAAAAGAAAACTCTCGTCTCACAACCCCCGGCTATTCACCCGCGACAATCCAACATATTCATATACACATTCCAATAACATTACTGATCACAGATTTGTATAACCCCCACTAATCGACATATAGCGATTAGCAGACGTTCAATACAAATATCACATTACAGAAAAAACCCGTCAGCTAAAGTCTTTTAGAAGTTCGATCAAAAATACGGATTTTCAGGACCCCAAAAATAAAATTTTCGTTCTGGAAAATCTGGGCAGAAAATATATATTCCAAAAATCCCAAAATACCCCTATGAGCAAACTGCAAAGAAGAAACCCCATGACCGAGTCAACTCGGCCGCGGTTCCGCGGCGGGAGCAACCTCCCGCCGCGGAACCGCGGCGCTTTGATCGAGTTAGGGGGTCAAATTTTTTCAGTTTCTTCAGAAAAGCCTGAGTCGATTTTTGGTGTATCTCAAAAAAAATTTCCAGCACTTTTAAAATCGACAGAAAGTTTAAAAACCGAGGTTCGTTTTGCGACTTTTTCTTTGATCGATCTTCTAGCTACTTTGCTAACATGTTAGATAGAGTTTAACTAGACTCTGATACCACTGTAAGTCCATGCTACCTCTCCCGGTACTTACGGGCTTGCGGAATTTGGTGAAAAACGATTTTTCAAAAGGCGGTAACATGGACTCATAGACCCGGATCTTCGTTAAACATCTAAATAACAACCTAACAAGAGTTTACCTACTCGGTTAGGGGGCTATACCTTTCTTGAACTCCTTCGTCTTCAACTCCTCCCGGGGTTCGGATCGTCCTCACCTCGTCGTCTCCTTGCGTCGAAGATGGATCCACCTGAAAGCTTCTACCTTTGGCTTATTCTTCGGACTTTGAAGAAAACTAGATCACTTGGCTTGCTAGGCCTTGTGAACTAGAATGAGTAGAGAAGAGTATGTTGGGATTTTACTCTATGGTTCTTGCTTCTCAACACATGAGACAAGTGAACCATAGAATCAAGAGAGGGAGAGCAAGAGGAGGAGATGAGAGCTCAAGAACAAGAGAGAGAGTGAGCATGAAAGAATGAGAGAAGACTTTTCTCTCTTTGCTCTCATAATCCAAAACCATCATCACAAAAATAATAATCAAGTATTGTGTAAAATGGTTCAAGTCAAAATGGCTAAATCATTTCATGCACTCATTTCTCACAAAAGAAACAAGCAAGTAAAAAGTCTTTGCCATGAAATGATAGCCATTGTCATCATGATGGTTAACTAGTCCAACCTAGTCAACCGGTCAACAAAGTCAACAAGTCAACAAAGTCAACCCCTCAACAACCATGTCACCACAATACTTAATTAATATTATTGTTAATCATATATCATATTCTCATTAGGGTTGAGCAAAAAGTCAATAGTCAACTGTCAACGGTCAACAACCCTAATGAGAATCCTCTGCCTCTGTCTCTCCGTCAACTGTGCATACACACCCGCATCCGCGTTCCGAGGAACACGAATGCAAACTGGATAAATCCAATCCCAAAAGGTACACCAGGATCTGGCTTAAACCAAAGCCCGCTAATGTAAACTGTCCGGACACTGTACATGCACAAGTGCACGGATGTGACCGAACCCTGTCGCAAAACCATGCGACCTGTCGCAAAACCATGCGACCTCTACTCTTTTGCCTAAAGGCAAATAGCTTTCTGTGTGGGACTCTAAAGACTCGACACTACGCTGGCAGTGGGTTTAACCACAGACCGCAAGCGGCACTAGCTGTGCGTAACGGTCCCCAGGTAGGTGCCGACAAGAAGACTGACGAGGCGAAACCCATCTGAACTCCTACTGAGCCTGAACGTGACATTCTCCGTACAGTCCGGTCTGTTCGTCTAATACATCGCATGGCGGGCCTAGGGGGCGGTAAACGTCAGTCCCCTAATAGCGGTACAAGTCGTGTCAGAGTGAAGCCCAAAACACCCTGAGATAACACTGGAAGCCTACCAGTATATCTCGTTTGCCCTGGCCAGGGACTACTCGTGTAATGGCTCTCCTAGACACAGCGCGATGTCAACCCCCAATACCGGGAGACGAATCCTGTCTAACCGTCACTGCCTCCAAGTGCTTCGGGACTGCACCCAACTACTACCTGTTTGCACGACTCCTTTGAGCCGTGGTAGGGTAGTAATCAAAGTGCAGTGGGAAGACACTCGAGGCGAAGTGACAGTGTCAAGTCAGCGGACTAAGCTGTACTCATGTCACCTGGGAATTGATAACTGACGATAGGCATAATACCAACTAGTCAGTTCTCGACGAGTCCTGTCCAGTGTACTTGTAACCTAACGAGCACCCGCATACTATCTCAAGTACGACGTACCGACGGCTGTGGGACAGACCGTCTCCCACACTGGGATGAGAAGCGCATGCGCTAGTCTACTCCGGAGTATCGATGCCCTGTCTCGATAGTCCTGCGACTAGGGACCTGCATAAGGATGTGCTTATAGATTACCCAGCCCCACTAGTGTGACTGCCATCACAACACTGGTAATCAAGCAAAGATCCTAAGGGCTCCACTAATGTGCATAGGTGATATACTAAAATAAACACATGTACACATTGAAGTAGAAACAAACCAAGTAGCATACTACTATTTTGAGCAAGATTGTATATACAAGGTGAATATCCCAAGCTTCCATTAAGTAATATACATACTAGTATGATACAGTAATGGTCTCTAGGGCATATACACTAACACAATAGCAATATAATATATATATAATCATGTGACAATTCTAACAGTGGTAATAGATATGTGAAACAGTAAATCGATGACAGCATGAATATGAATGTGCAGTAATCAATGCAGCGGAACAGTAAAGCAGTAGAACGATATGTCACATATGCCACACAGTATAGAAGGAATGTAAATTCCAGTATCCCTATCAGTCTCTAAGTCTCGCTGTACAGGTCACTAAGCCTATCGTCAGTCCATGTGTGAGAGTCAACCACTCGCGAGTGTCCTCCACCCAAGGGTAGAACCCAAGGGCAAGGGACCACGGGCCCAACATGTAACATGTAAATCACGGTGTATATCACATACCCTGTAAATCTCCATATAACTCCCTAAATATATAAGCCGGCATGGGACTCCCGAGATTCTGTTGAACTCACACTTAAACTACCCCACACCCCGTGGTCTACATCAAACGCTAACCATAACCCTAAATACTAATCGATCCGTGACAAGTCTGCGCGAGAACTGGAGGCAGGACCTCCATTAAGCACGTCCCGACTAATACCTAAGATAAATGGCAGTGTCGGATGCCTTATCTGTGACACCCGTGCAAGCGCTTCCATAAGTGTCCCATACCACTTATAGTCACACATACACACATCCCACAGACGTCGACAATGCAATAGAATAATAGGGTCACTGATTGTGTACAAGTACGTATCACTTTCACTTAATCACGGATACACGAACACTGACGTACTTGCCACAATCATCACTAGAATCTAACACTGGGTAAATGCACGATATCACTAAGTTATCACTACAATGATATGGGTATGATATGATGCGTGAACAGTATATAAGCACGATTAGGGTGTCACAAAAACAGTATTTTATCACTTGCACGATTTATCATGAAACGTACATATATAATTTAGCGAAACGAGGTAGTAATTAGTATGTTCAGTTGTCCATCCATCAAATTTGGTTTCAAGCCAATCGGGTTCCAGGATCATTAATTATAACCACTTCATTTTAAGCGCTCGCGGCTGGAAATCCAATTTCAGAATCAGAAGTCCGTTTCGCAACGCATTTTGATCCCAGTTGGGATCGGATTTTAGCGACGCTACAGTTTGATAAATTCTAGGGTTTTTAGTAAGGTTTTCAATGCAATAGACGGATCTTCAATCGCATCTGCACGTCAGGAGATATACATTATTCAAAGCTAGTATGCCAGTTCTGATTCTACTAGGACTGTTATGCGTCCCGATCTATTAAATTACAGATTAAATATCAAACGGTAACGAAACAGAATGAAACCAATTGTGTTGTCTAGCTAACAGATTTACCTATAATAAACTGCGAAGTTCCGCAACCTACGAGTCATGGAAATCCTGTGATACCCATTACGGAACAGCAAGTAACAATTTGAGTCGCTCTGGACTGCAGTCCAGAGTCGCATTCCGATCCAATTATCGTCACAGTTTAAGTTTAGGGATATCTGGAAACTAGCATAAGGTTAAATTTCGTCGAGTTGGCTTTGATTTGAGCCCTCGAACGCATCATTCTAGTATGTATATAATTTATGGTGAATTTAACGATTTTCAGGTACAATAAAATTTCAGTTTTACGATTTAACTTGGGGGTAGTTGTTTTAGTCGTTAACGGTCATATTTTCCGGCGAGATTTGCACACTTTATCCATCCCTACAAGGGCCAATGCAATATATCCAGTTCCGTCAAATGTGATAATGATTTTTTAAGAGGACAAGCATCGAACAGTTTTGTTGCAATATTTAACATAAGGCAAAACATGGGATATATATACGATTTTAATTTGTAAACTAATAATAAATAGCATGTAGCAAGTGGGGACTTGCCTGGAGACGTTGGGGCACACGGCAGCGACACGACACACGTGCGGCACGGCAGTGACACACGCGCGAGCGGCAACGTCAAGATTTGGCCTCGGCTTGAACTGGTTGGCACGGGCTTGGTTCGAACTAGAGAGGGTTGTTGCGAGCTCAGGCGGTGTCGGGGCTAGGGATCGCTGATGTTGTCGAGGCCGAGGGTGAGGGATTTGCAGAGGGAGAGAGTATATGGAGGCAGAGAGAGAGAGAAAGAGAGAGAGAGAGAGAGAAGCAGAGTGAGAGAGATAAAGGGATTGAGAGAGAGAACACAGAGGGAGTTAGAGAGAGAGAGAGAGACGAGAGGGAGGGGGAAAAAGAAGGTGGCGACGACGAAGACGATGATGATGACGAGCTGCGTCGACGAGAGCGACGGTGGTCGCTCACGGTGGTGGAGGAGAACCGGCGGTTGTGGGGTCTGCAGCACGAGCGAGAGAGAGGATAGGAGGGAGACGAGTGACAAGAGTGGAGGAGAGCTGACGGTGGTTGAAACAATGGTGAGGGGAGGTCGGCTGGTGTAGGCGAGGTGATTTCTGTGGCGATAAGATGGGTGCAGGGGGTAGTGGTGAGGCAGTGAGGGGGACGAGGGAGAGAGACGGAGAGACGAGGGAAACGGGATCGGTAGTCGTCGTCGATGGAAGTGGTGGCAGCGGGAGTGGGTTGAGAGCGAAGGAGGAAGAAGGAGAACGAGGGAGAGAGAGAATGAGATCAGGAAAAGGGTGCGTGGGTGTGCACGAGAGGAGAGGTCGAGGCACGCGTCGTGGGGGTAACGCACGCGAGCATGGGAGACGGCGGAGGCGAGGAGAGCGGATCTCGCGCGGGTGAAGGGGGAGTTACCGTTGGGGGATTTAAAGGAGATGAACAGTAGTGGGAGGGTCGGGTCGGGTTGAGGGCGAAGCGGGCGCGATGCTGAGGAGGCGTAGGCTTGGACAAGTTGGGCTGGGCCGACCGAAAATAAAAGAATTTCCCTTTTATCTTGTGGGCTGGAGAAAGTGTGGGCTGGGGATTTGAATGAAAAAAAATCAGAAAATGAACGAGGAAGAGGATGGGGCCGGGCTTAGGAGATTAGTTGAAGAGAAAGGAAATTTTAAATAGAGAATTTTAATGGAGTGGGCTGGCTCGGTGGACTGGGGGTTAAATTAGGAATTTAATTTAGAAAGGGTGTGGGCTGTTTGGGGAAAGGGCCAGAAAAGAAATTGAATTTAATTTTATAGGGACATTGGGCTGAGGGGAGATTTAATAGTAAGGGAAAAATGGTGTTGGGTTTTAGGGTTTAGCTTTCAAATAGAAGAATTAAAGGAGTTGGGCTGGGTTTAAATCTTAATGAATGGAAGAAATAATAATGGAGAGGGCCCGGGCTTAATAATGGAAAAAATAGGCTGAAGAAATATATGTTTGGGTTTTGTTGGTAAAAGAAAAATAGGGTTTTGAAGAATTAAATTTCTAAATAAATGAAATTATAATTAAAATAAATAGAGTTCTAAAGTACAAAATACAAAGTTGGTACAAAAGAGGCTGGGTATTACAATCGTGATATGGTGTATACGGAGGAGTAATGCTGAGAGAGAATCTCATTCTCCTTTAGAAAAGTCCAAGAATTCCGTGCTCAAGTATTTTCCTCCTTGATCACATCAAAGGACACAATACTTATATCCTTATTGGTTCTCTACTTCTAACTTATATTCTGTGAATATCTCAAAAGGTTCGGACTTATGTTTCAACAGGAACATTTGTCTGAATCTAAAGAGATCATCAGAGAATGTAATGAAGTACAAAGAACCGGTCTTGGCATGTGTGGACAGGGGACCTACATACATCAACATGTATCATCCCAAGAGTTCACCAACTCTTTCTCTGTTTCCAGTAAACAGAGCTATGGTCATCGTATCTTTGTGACATGACCGGCAAGTTTCACAAGATGTAAATTCAAACTAATTTAAATATGCATCTAAATGTAACTTCAGCCAGTCGGGTCGCATTGATATGACCAAGTCTACAATACCTTATGAAGGATTCGTTCATTTCTGAACTCTTCCTCTTCTGTGTGTTCCGTATACTAAGAACTGTAGTTTGATTTAGAACATCAATACTTTTAGATAACGTGCCTGAACCGATCAACTTTTGATATAGGAAATGTTCAAAACATTATCCATCAATACAAAATTTTATCATTTCTTTACTAATAAAGAGACTGATATGATTTTGTATATCAGGTTCGGTATCTAATAACATTCGTTCAGAATCAATGTATTTGGAATACAGAGTGACAGTGACCAACAGACTTGGCTGCAACACTTACCCCGTTTTCTGTCTCATGAAACTTATCACCCGTTCTCAGTTCTCTACCTATCTGTAGCCCTATGTAACAGATTACATATCTGGGATCCTGATCCGGTATCAAATACCTAGGACGTAGAGGATACAGAGAAACAGTTCTTTGTAACGAACACACCCGAAAATGATGCATCAGTATGCACTTTCTTCGTTTGGGCGGCACGGGAATTCTGGTAATCCCCAATTTCCTGCTCTGTCTTATAACAATTATAAGTTGGAGCGAGACCAACGTTCCCCAGCTCAGTATAACAAGCGGGTTCGGTCAAAATATCCGTTTCATTATCTTGATTAAGGCGTGACATGGTCGCTACCTGGAGAGAGAGGGAAGAAAACACTCTGCATGCGCTCTTGCAAGATTAGATTGGTTATTTATTTTATCTAATCAGGATGGCTCCCACTGTTTTTATCAAATCTTCCTTCAAACCCTAAAAGGAAAGACTAGCCGAGATTAATTACACGCTACAAGTTCGCCAATCTTTCAGCCAGGCCAGTGTCGGTACTTTGAGGGAGGTCCCCCGTACTTTCGCACGAACCTAATTAATGTAAACCTCATTTTCCCAGAGGCGTAACCCCGTTGACACCTTTCTAGACACCTACTTGATCGGCTAATTGTAATGTGTAAAACTCTCCCAGGAGTAACTCTTACTCGCAGCGGGTATCGGGATCCAACTATCTCATAGAAGGTATGCAATCTCATTGCAAATTTCAACACTTGAAATTCCCGATAATTTTGCCCCTAACCTCCTATGACCTTGACAAAGGCCAACAAACCATAGGATGCTAGTCAAGTTCAACCCGTCATTTCCTGATTGAATTAAACCCACCCGTACGACCCTTGACAAAGGCCAACAAGGTCGCACGACTACCCTAACCCAATCTGCATCATATGCATAAGCAGATAAGCACCAGTCAGCTACCGCACACTACGCCTTGACAAAGGCCAACAAACGTAGCACGAATACTAACTACTACTTATCTGAAATGACGGAGGGCTACGACAGATTTTTCTGAAAACCTATTGCGTAATGAACTTGATATTGTTGTAGAATCAAATGATTTTAAATGAAGTGTTTTTGAGGCTTTTCTAGTTTTGCTAAAGGGGTCACTCCCGGTGAAGGGATCGTCGGCCCTTTCCTCGTCGAATGAGGTGCGAGATATATCATATATATCACTGTGCAAAGCAGAAACTATAGAAGCTACCAAAAGACAAACTGAGTGTGTAGTATCAGCCAGTTATTGCTAAAGGAGTCACTCCCGGTGAAGGGATCTCGGTCCTTTCCTTATCGAATAAGGTGCAGGATATATCATATATACCGCTGTGCAAAGCAAGAACTGTAGCTACCTGTTTTATTTTTGAAATTCGATTCCACAACATCTTTAGGTTTCTTTTCTTCCATTAATCACATTAATGAAGTCCCATCATTTAAGTCACCTAAACATCACAGATAAATACTGTTAGTGTATATGCCCTAGAGGCCATTACTGTATCATACTAGCTTGTATATTACTTAATGGAAGCTTGAGATATTCACCTTGTATATACAATCTTGCTCAAAATAGTAGTATGCTACTTGGTTTGTTTCTACTTCAATGTGTACATGTGTTTATTTTTGTATATCGCCTATACACATTAGTGGAGCCCTTAGGATCTTTGCTTGATTACCAGCGATGTGATGGCCGTCACACTAGTGGGGCTGGGTAATCTATAAGCACATCCTTATGCAGGTCCCTGGTCGCAGGACTATCGAGACAGGGCATCGATACTCCGGAGTAGACCAGCGCATGCGCTTCTCATCCCAGTATGGGAGACGGTCTGTCCCACAGCCGTCAGTACGTCGTACTTGAGATAGTATGCGGGTGCTCGTTAGGTTACGGGTACACTGGACAGGACTCGTCGGGAACTGACTAGTTGGTATTATGCCTATCGTCAGTTATCAGTTCCCAGGTGACATGAGTACAGCTTAGTCCGCTGACTTGACACTGTCACTTCGCCTCGAGTGTGTTCCCACTGTACTTTGATCACTACCCTACCACGGCTCAAAGGAGTCGTGCAAACAGGTAGTGGTTGGGTGCAGTCCCGAAGCACTTGGAGGCAGTGACGGTTAGACAGGATTCGTCTCTCCCGGTATTGGGGGTTGACATCGCGCTGTGTCTAGGAGAGCCATTACACGAGTAGTCCCTGGCCAGGGCAAACGAGATATACTGGTAGGTTTCCAGTGTTATCTCAGTGTGTTTTGGGCTTCGCTCCGGCACGACTTGTACCGCTATTGGGGGACTGACGTTTACCGCCCCCTAGGCCCGCCATGCGATGTATCAGACGAACAGACCGGACTGTACGGAGAATGTCACACTCAGGCTCAGTAGGAGTTCAGATGGGTTTCGCCTCGTCGGTCTTCTTGTCGGCACTACCTGGGGACCGTTACGCACAGCTAGTGCCGCTTGCGGTCTGTGGTTAAGCCCACTGCCAGCGTAGTGTCGAGTCTTTAGAGTCCCACACAGAAAGCTTTTCGTCTTTAGGCAAAAGAGTAGAGGTCGCATGGTATTGCGACAGGTCGCATGGTTTTGCGACAGGGTTCGGTCACATCCGTGCACTTGTGCACGTACAGTGTCCGGACAGCTTACACTAGCGGGCTTTGGTCTAAGCCAGATCCTAGTGTACCTTATGGGATTGGATTTATCCAGTTTGCATTCGTGTTCCTCGGAACGCATACGCGGGTGTGTATGCACAGTTCACAGGGAGACAGAGGCAGCGGATTCTCATTAGGGTTGTTGACAGTTGACCGTTGACTATTTGACTTTTTGCTCAACCCTAATGAGAATATGATATGTGATTAACTATTATATTAATTAAGTATTATGGTGACATGGTTGTTGACTTTTGTTGACTTTGTTGACTTGTTGACTTTTGTTGACTTGTTGACTTTGTTGACCGGTTGACTAGGCTTGACTAGTTGACCATCATGATAACCATAGCCATCATTTCATGGCAAAGACTTTTACTTACTTGCTCATTTGTGTGAAATGAGTGCATGAAAGGATATGGTTATGGTTGCTTCAACCATCACATAAGACTTTTTTAGTATGATGAGTTATCATTGCTTTGGATTATGAGAGGGTGAAAGACAAAAGAGAGCCTCATTCTTTCTTGCTCATTCTCTCTCTTGTTCTTGAGCTCTCTTGTTTTTGCTCTCACCCTCAACCTCTTGCTCCCTCTCTTGATTCTATGGTTCATATCTCTCATGAGTTGAGAATCAAGAACCATAGATAAAATCTCATTCTAATTCTTCTCTACTCATTCTAGTTCACTAGGTTTAGCAAACCAAGTGAACTAGTTTCTTCAAAGAACGAAGAAGGAGCTAAAGGTTGGAGCTTTCAGGTGGATCTATCTTCGGCGTACGGAGACGACGAGAAGAAGCCGGTCCGGACCACCATCGGAGGTTGAAGACGAAGGAGTTCAAGACAAGCAAGGTATAACCCCCTAAACGAGTAGCTAGAAACTCGTAGTTAGGTTGTTAGATAGATGTTTAACCAAGATCCGGGTTCTAGGTCCATGTTACCACCTCCGTAAAAATCGTTTTTTACCAAATTCCGCATTTCCGAAAGTACCGGGAGAGGTAGCATGGACTTACAGTGGTATCAGAGCCTAGTTAAACTCTATCTAACATGTTAGCAAGTAACTAGAAGATCGATCAAAGAAAAGTCCCGAAAACGAACCCCAAGATTTTCAAGTTTCTGTCGATTTTTTTACTGTTCAAAAGTTGATTATTTTAACACCTAAAATCGGCTCAGGCTTTTTTATGAATAACCACCAAAGATGGACCCACGATCGAGTCAAAGCGCCGCGGATCCGCGGCCGAGTTGACTCGGCCGTGGTCAATCTTTGGTGCAGTGTTATTCTGGGGGTATTTTGGGATTTTTGGAATATATATTTTCAACCCAGATTTTCCAGAACGAAAAATTTATTTTGGGGTCCTGAAAATCCGTATTTTTGATCGAACTTCTAAAAGACTTAAGCTAACGGGTTTTTTCTGTAATGTGCTATTTGTATTGAACGTCTACTAATCGCTATATGTCGATTAGTGGGGGTTATACAAATCTGTGATCTGTAATGTTGCTGGAATGTGTATATGAATATGTTGGATTGTCGCGGGTGAGTAGCCGGGGGTTGTGAGACGAGAGTTTTCTTTTCTTTCAATTCATGTAAATCTGTAAATTGATGTAATAATTATTTGTATGGCCGCACAACCGGGTCGGGGTTGTAGCCGTCATTGTATAATTTCTTTTTACTGTTTTTGCTCCTAGGATAGACCCATGGAGGGGGTGCACAAACTACCGGGTATGCCGAAGTGTCGAGTGGCCTACTCATGGAGATGAGGGAGGTTGCTACGCTTCGGGTACTTGGCGGGTAGTTTGCCGCACCCGTGGGGGTCTTGGGTGGGGTTTTGGCTATTCACCGCGACCGTGTAATCTGTTTTTCGTTACAGGCTCATACGAATTGCAGATTCCTAGTATATCCAATGTATTCATCTGTGATCTGAAATGTTTATCATTGCAGTATTCTATATATGATATTATTTAGGCGTTGCTTATGTTTTACAGACGCGCTAGCCCAGCCCCCGCTCTGTCGTTAGTTAAGTAACCTAACGGGTAATGACGGGGCCCCGTGGCGAATGCGAATGGCATAAGCGTACGTCATATTTTGGTTGTTTTCTGCAATGGTAGGATTAAATGATGGGACGCATTAAAAGAACTAATGCAAGAATATCACGCATTAAAAGAACTAATGCAAGATAATAAACCAAGTTAAAGTCGTTGGAACACTTTCGAAAAACCACTCGGTTCTTTTCAAAACCAACTTTTAAATGCGGAGCTTGAGCCACTCCTTTTAAAAGCTATCTCGTTCCATCGACCATATCAAGTTCACTACGTTCACGGTTTTGCCTAAACCATCCGTAGCCCTCCGTCGTTTCACATGAATAGTCAATAGTATTCAAGCTGTGTATGTTGGCCAAAGTCAAGGCACAGTAATTGGTAGCTATTGGGTGTTCATGTGTAGCATAGATAGATGCGTTGGTTTGGGACAGTCGTACTGCCATTTTGGCCAAAATCAAGGGTAGGTACGGATGGATCCAAATTAACCTGGATAATGACGGGTAGAACTTGACATGTGACTTATGATATTTTGGCCAAAGTCAAGGTCATAAGAGCATGGGGCAGAAATCCACATCGGGAGTTTCATAAGTACTGAAACTTGCTAGATTTGCATACCATTTGGAGTGTGATGATTCTGGTAGGATTCCTTCAGTTTCGTCACGCAATGATATTTGGATCCCGATCCTGCTGTGAGTATATGCTACTCCTCGGGAAATTTCTCACTTAACGATCAATGCTATAAACCTAGTAGGTGCCTAGAAAGGTGTTAGCGGGGCTACGCCCCCAGGGAAAAGAGGTTCTTTAATTAAGGAACTTCGCGAAAGCGTTAGAAAACCTCCCTCGAAGTACCGACACCAGCCTGGCCGAACGGTTAAGCAAGTATTGTACGGTGAGATTGATCCTGACTAATTCTTCCTTTATGGTTTGAGGAGGGATTCGAGAAACAGTGGGAGCCATCCTGTTTAGACAAACTAAAAACCACTCTAAACTTGCAAGAGCATCATGCTGAGTGTTTCTTCTTCTCTCTCCTAATTGCAGCGACCAATCAACATGACTGGACTTAAGTTACTCCTAGATAAAAACAAACTGACAGGGCCAAACTACAAAGATTGGCTCAGGAATGTCAAGATAGCAATCACTTACGACAAGCTGGGGTATCTTCTTACCACCAAAGCTCCCTCTGTCCCTGGTCCAACTTCCAGCGTCGCGGATAAGGAAATCCGCAAGACTTGGGAGATTGATAGCGCGAAGGCCAAATGCCTCGTGCTTGCCTCGATGGACAACGAACATCAGAGGAGGCACGAGAATATGGACTTGGAATCCATATTGCTTCATACAAAAGAACTGTATGGAGAGCAATCTCGTATCGCAAAATACGAAGCGTCGAAAAAGTTATTTTCGACAAGAATGGTCGTCGGATCATCAGTAGCCGAGCACGTGCTAAAGATGATCGGCTACATTGAGGAGCTCGCGGACTTAGGGATCACATTGGAGAGTGAGCTATATACGGATATAGTTCTCCAGTCCCTTCCTTCCACTTACGCCCAGTTCATACTGAACTTCAACTTACAAGAAAAAGAGGTTGAACTTTCAGAGCTCCTCAACATGCTGAGGAGCGCAGAGGGCACCCTACAGAAAGGTAGGGAAACATCCACTTTGTTTGTAGGAGGATCATCTTCTTCTAGGTCCAAGGCGAAAGCCAAGGGAAAGAAGAAGAAGGCCCCCGCCAAACCAAGGGGCGGTGTTAGTAAAGTGGATACGAAGGGAAAAGCTAAAGCAACAAAGAAAGCGGGGAAGCTTGTGGATAAGGAAGAATGCTTCTATTGTCATAAGAAAGGACACTGGAAGAATGATTGCAGGGCTTGGAAAGCCAGGACACAGGAATTGAAGCAGGTTGCAGCTTCAGCTTCAGGTGTGTATGTTATTGAAAACTGTCTTTCAATAAACTCTACTTCCTGGGTATTGGATACCGGATCAGGATCTCATATCTGTAATTCTTTGCAGGCGTTGAGAAACCGTAGGGTTTTGAAGGCAGGTGACATGACCCTCAGAGTTGCGAACGGAGCTAGCATGGATGCTAAAGCCGTGGGGGACTATCACCTGGGAATGTCAGATGGACATGTTTTGGTTTTGCGTAATTGCTTTTTTGTACCCAACGCAACTTGTAATATCATTTCTGTATCTTTAGTTTCTAAAGAAGGTTATGAATTTGCGTTTGTAAGTAATGTTGTAAACATTCACCTTAATCAAGTTCTGATTGGGTCAGGTACATTGAGTAATGGTATATACGTATTAAACCAACCACAGATTTTCAATGTCCAGAATACACACAAAAGAAAGTCTCCAGAAATAAATCAGACTTTCTTGTGGCATTGTAGATTGGGTCACATCAATAAGAGAAGGTTGACGAAGTTACATAGAGAAGGGTATTTGAATGCGTTCGAATATCAGTCGTATGCCACTTGTCAATCCTGTCTCAAAGGAAAGATGACAAAGACTCCGTTTACTGGACATGGAGTAAGAGCGAGCGAGCTCTTGGGACTCGTACACAGTGACGTGTGCGGTCCAATGTCTACACATGCGCGAAGCGGCCATTCTTACTTCATTACTTTTACGGATGACTTCTCAAGGTATGGTTATGTCTTCTTAATGAAACATAAGTCCGAAGCCTTTGGAAAATTCCAGGAGTATAAGAATGAAGTAGAGAAACAGACCGGCAAAAGTATTAAGATTCTAAGATCGGATCGAGGTGGAGAATACTTAAGTGCCGAGTTCCTGGACTATTTAAAAGAGAACGGAATTCTCTCTCAGCTTACTCCTCCATACACCCCGCAACATAACGGTGTATCGGAGAGACGGAACCGCACCCTATTGGATATGGTGCGGTCCATGATGGGTAACGCTGAGTTACCGCGATCATTCTGGGGATATGCGCTAGAATCAGCCGCATATCTTTTGAACCGAGTTCCTACTAAGACTGTGCCTACTACGCCATATGAGATGTGGTGTGGGAAGAGACCCTATCTTAAGCACATGAAGACATGGGGATGTCCAGCTTTTGTCAAAAAGCAGCATGCGGACAAGCTCGAGGCACGCTCAGTACTGTGCAAGTTTGTGGGATATCCAAAGAATTCCAAGGGATATGTCTTCTACTGCGAAGAGGAACAAAAAGTTCTTGTTTCTCGTCATGCCCACTTTCTAGAACACCAGTTCTTAGAAAAGGAAATAAGTGGGAGCGCAGTAGAACTGGAAGAAATTCCAGAACCACGGACTATTACTGAAAGTTTAGTGGAACCAGAGGGTTCGGAAGAACAGGACATTCCTACGCCGCTCCGCAGGAGTAGTAGGCAGTCTCATCCGCCCGAGAGATACTACGGTTTTCTCATAGACGGGGATAGAGAGGATTGCATCATAGATTATGATGAGCCTACTAGCTTCCAGCAGGCCGTTCAGAGCGTTGACTCAGTAAAATGGCTGGATGCAATGCGGACCGAAATGGAGTCCATGTACACCAACAAGGTATGGACGTTGGACATTGCTCCAGAAGGGATAAAACCCGTAGGATGCAAGTGGATCTTCAAAAGGAAGATTGGTGTAGATGGACAGGTTGAGACCTATAAAGCTAGGCTGGTAGCAAAGGGTTTTCGTCAAAGACCTGGCTTGGATTATGACGAAACCTTTTCTCCAGTAGCCATGCTGAAATCCATTCGGATCCTTCTTGCCATTGCTGCCTTCCACGATTATGAGATCTGGCAAATGGACGTAAAGACAGCTTTTCTAAATGGAAATTTAGAGGAGTGTGTCTATATGGACCAGCCAGAGGGTTTCATTCAGAGTGGGAGCAGCGGAAAGGTGTGCAAGTTGCTTAAGTCCATCTATGGACTAAAGCAGGCATCGCGGAGCTGGAACATCTGCTTTGATGAGACGGTCAAAGAATTTGGCTTTATCAAAAATCCAGATGAACCATGCATCTATAGTAGATTTGTAGCGAGAACTGTAGTATTCCTCATTTTATACATGGATGACATTCTCTTAATAGGAAATGACATTCCTATGCTACAATCTGTCAAGGGGTTCTTGTCGCACAGGTTCTCCATGAAAGACCTGGGTGATGCCTCATACATTCTGGGTATCCGGATCTACCGTGACAGATCCAAGAGGATATTAGGACTTTCACAGTCCAGGTACATCGACACCATACTGAAAAGATTCAGTATGGAAGATTCCAAGCACGGTAACCTACCGGCTTGTCACGGGATCACCCTCTCTAAAGAGATGTCTCCCAAGACTGATTTGGAGAGGGATCGCATGTCTATTATACCCTACGCTTCTGCGGTAGGCTCTATAATGTATGCGATGTTGTGTACCAGACCGGATGTAGCTTATGTACTGAGTGTAGTAAGCCGGTATCAGTCAAACCCTGGGGAGAAACACTTGATAGCGGTAAAGAACATTCTCAAGTACCTGAGAAGGACTAAGGAGATGTTCTTGGTGTATGGCGGAAAAGACCTCCAGATCGAGGCCTTTGCTGACTCCAGCTTCCAGAGTGACAAGAATGATTCCAAGTCCATGTCGGGTTTTGTCTTTACCCTCAATGGAGGGGCGGTGTGTTGGAAGAGTTCCAAACAAGAAACCGTTGCAGACTCGACGATGGAAGCGGAATACATCGCTGCATCTGATGCCGCAAAAGAAGCTGTCTGGATGAGGAAGTTCTTGAAAGAACTTCAGGTGGTTCCGTCCATTGTTGATCCAATACCTCTGTATTGCGACAACAACGGGGCTATAGCTTTAGCGAAGGAACCCAGGTCCCATCAGAGATCCAGGCACATCTTGAGGCGGTATCACCTGATCAGGGAGATCGTGGATCGCCAGGAGATCGAGGTTCGGAGAGTCGCTTCAGAAGATAACACTGCAGATCCATTCACCAAGGCCCTGCCCCAGACTCAGTTCGAGCGGCTGATAGAGATGATAGGTCTTCGATACGCCAGTACATGGCCTTAGTGCAAGTGGGAGATTGTTAGTGTATATGCCCTAGAGGCCATTACTGTATCATACTAGCTTGTATATTACTTAATGGAAGCTTGGAATATTCACCTTGTATATACAATCTTGCTCAAAATAGTAGTATGCTACTTGGTTTGTTTCTACTTCAATGTGTACATGTGTTTATTTTTGTATATCGCCTATACACATTAGTAGAGCCCTTAGGATCTTTGCTTGATTACCAGCGATGTGATGGCCGTCACACTAGTGGGGCTGGGTAATCTATAAGCACATCCTTATGCAGGTCCCTGGTCGCAGGACTATCGAGACAGGGCATCGATACTCCGGAGTAGACCAGCGCATGCGCTTCTCATCCCAGTATGGGAGACGGTCTGTCCCACAGCCGTCAGTACGTCGTACTTGAGATAGTATGCGGGTGCTCGTTAGGTTACGGGTACACTGGACAGGACTCGTCGGGAACTGACTAGTTGGTATTATGCCTATCGTCAGTTATCAGTTCCCAGGTGACATGAGTACAGCTTAGTCCGCTGACTTGACACTGTCACTTCGCCTCGAGTGTGTTCCCACTGTACTTTGATCACTACCCTACCACGGCTCAAAGGAGTCGTGCAAACAGGTAGTGGTTGGGTGCAGTCCCGAAGCACTCGGAGGCAGTGACGGTTAGACAGGATTCGTCTCTCCCGATATTGGGGGTTGACATCGCGCTGTGTCTAGGAGAGCCATTACACGAGTAGTCCCTGGCCAGGGCAAACGAGATATACTGGTAGGTTTCCAGTGTTATCTCAGGGTGTTTTGGGCTTCGCTCCGGCACGACTTGTACAGCTATTGGGGGACTGACGTTTACCACCCCCTAGGCCCGCCATGCGATGTATCAGACGAACAGACCGGACTGTACGGAGAATGTCACACTGAGGCTCAGTAGGAGTTCAGATGGGTTTCGCCTCGTCGGTCTTCTTGTCGGCACTACCTGGGGACCGTTACGCACAGCTAGTGCCGCTTGCGGTCTGTGGTTAAACCCACTGCCAGCGTAGTGTCGAGTCTTTAGAGTCCCACACAGAAAGCTTTTCGCCTTTAGGCAAAAGAGTAGAGGTCGCATGGTATTGCGACAGGTCGCATGGTTTTGCGACAGGGTTCGGTCACATCCGTGCACTTGTGCACGTACAGTGTCCGAACAGTTTACACTAGCGGGCTTTGGTCTAAGCCAGATCCTAGTGTACCTTATGGGATTGGATTTATCCAGTTTGCATTCGTGTTCCTCGGAACGCGGACGCGGGTGTGTATGCACAGTTCACAGGGAGACAGAGGCAGCGGATTCTCATTAGGGTTGTTGACAGTTGACCGTTGACTATTTGACTTTTTGCTCAACCCTAATGAGAATATGATATGTGATTAACTATTATATTAATTAAGTATTATGGTGACATGGTTGTTGACTTTTGTTGACTTTGTTGACTTGTTGACTTTTGTTGACTTGTTGACTTTGTTGACCGGTTGACTAGGCTTGACTAGTTGACCATCATGATAACCATAGCCATCATTTCATGGCAAAGACTTTTACTTACTTGCTCATTTGTGTGAAATGAGTGCATGAAATGATATGGTTATGGTTGCTTCAACCATCACATAAGACTTTTTTAGTATGATGAGTTATCATTGCTTTGGATTATGAGAGGGTGAAAGATAAAAGAGAGCCTCATTCTTTCTTGCTCATTCTCTCTCTTGTTCTTGAGCTCTCTTGTTTTTGCTCTCACCCTCAACCTCTTGCTCCCTCTCTTGATTCTATGGTTCATATCTCTCATGAGTTGAGAATCAAGAACCATAGATAAAATCCCATTCTAATTCTTCTCTACTCATTCTAGTTCACTAGGTTTAGCAAACCAAGTGAACTAGTTTCTTCAAAGAACGAAGAAGGAGCTAAAGGTTGGAGCTTTCAGGTGGATCTATCTTCGGCGTACGAAGACGACGAGAAGAAGCCGGTCCGGACCACCATCGAAGGTTGAAGACGAAGGAGTTCAAGACAAGAAAGGTATAACCCCCTAACCGAGTAGCTTGAAACTCATAGTTAGGTTGTTAGATAGATGTTTAACCAAGATCCGGGTTTTAGGTCCATGTTACCACCTCCGTAAAAATCGTTTTTTACCAAATTCCGCATTCCCGAAAGTACCGGGAGAGGTAGCATGGACTTACAAATACGACGTACACTTATGCCATCCGCATTCGTCTCGATGTCCTCTCGTGCACCGTTAGGTTAGGTAACTAACGGCAGAGTGGGGCAGGGCTAGCGCGGGTGTAAAACATAAGTAACGTCTATATAATATATCACATATACTATATATAGTATCTATCACAGAACATATCACATGATCACATCACAGATAACGCAGCAGAAAATATCATATGAAATATTGGATATACTAGGACGTCCGTGTTTTCAATACGAGCCAGTATAAAACACGGATTCCACGGTCGTGATGAATAGCCAAACCCACACCCCTAGACCCCTACGAGAGCGGCAAGCAACCCTACCAATTCTAGAGTTAGGAGACCCGGACTCGACTCCTCGAGTTGGTCTCCCACTGGACTCCAGAACCCGGTTACTTGTACCCTCCTCCTTGGGTCTATCCTAGTGCGGAAAAGTAAACAATATACAAAAGGTGACATCTTCCACAACCTGGAAGTGCCCCAATAAAAGAATATTACATACAAGTTTTTTTTTACATGAATGAAAATGAAAAACACTCATCTCACATAAAAAAACCCCGGCTATTCAAACACGACGATCCAATATAACATATCCAGCAACAAATAACATCACATGTCATCAACGTAAGTAAACATGCGTATCCCAATTGTCGTTGACATATAGCAACGAAACCGGCGATATCACATATTACACTTACAGTCGCAGAAAAGAAAATGTAAAACTACAACAGTTGGAATCCGCAAACTCTTTAGACATCGCATGCCTAACCAAATGAATTCCTTAGACATCGCATGCCTAACAATTATAAACCCCGCATTTTAGTCTCATTATCGAAAACTCTTTTCAATATCAAGTCGGGCAATTCAACAAGATTCCCAACAACCTGATCGAATGCTCGTCGCAAACTTTAGTAGGCGGCCGCACCCCCGACGCCGTGGACGAAGTGCACCAAGGCGGAACACCGCTGCCGCGAGCACCCGAACGGATGCTTTCGGCGACGGGGTTCTCCTACAGTCACTTGGTCGTGGCTATGGGGTGAGGCTGTCTATTAAGTTTACCCGGCGAGTATCCGCGTACACTACGTGATTGCGACGGACTTTTGATCACATCAAAATCCCGTGGCAACCGATCATGTGAGACTAAACTGCTATGTTTATAACATTCATTCAGTTATCTTATAACTACTTGTGAATTCCAAATGTTGTATCACATTCCGGATAAATAGAAAATGTCAAACTTTCCGATCGAACAATCGAACACCCAAGTTTTCCCGAAACAGCTCAACACATGAAACAAGTTTAAAAACATTCACTTCATGCCTCAGTACCAACGGTCCAGCCGTAGAAGGGTCAAGCCAGCGCCTCACATGTGGCACGCTGTACTGCCCCAAACCCGAAGGTTCAAAGGGCAGTTCAAGACGGTCACATAATCGAGTTAAGGTTTGTTGTCTTCTAGAGGGTCCATTGCATTACTTGCACTACTTAGAACGTTATTAAACCACGGAAAGATCGAACACTTGGAAATTTCGCGACAAGGGAAAAAGTGGGTATTTATATCCGGTCGAACTTTTTAACATATTCTAAATTATCCGGAAAAACACATAGACGAAATTAGACAATCCGATCGAATCTACGAACTCCCAATACAACCCAGAAAACTCAACTCTTGAGTAAATATTAAAAATTCCCAGAAAAACCAGAACTACAATATAGGAATTACTGTGCAAAAATTAATGAAAGATACTTCCGTACGGCCGCGGAACCGCCGCATGAAGCATGCCCTTGCAGCGGTTCCGCGGCGGTTTGATTGAATTGGACTCTCTTTTTTCACAGCAACTCCTATAAAACCCTGCTGATTTTTCTGCATATTTTTAATTTGGAAAAATCCCAGTTTTCAAAAATTGTACAGAGAAGGGTGAAATCTAGGGTTTCGGTGTTCGATCGGGTTTCTAACTTCATCTACACATCGCCTAAGGCTCTAGCTAGGCTCTGATACCACTGTAGGGTTCCTAGGCACACTAGTGAGGTCTCACAACAGATCAAACATGCCCAATTCAAATTTTTTCATGTGCCTACAAACCCTAATACGGATCGTTAACTAGATGATAAGGCGATGCAAGCAAGTAAACAACTTTATTGCTAAAGGAAAGTGACTACAACCTTTGTAGATCCGGTCCTCCACTTCCTATGCTCCGTGATGACGTCCCTCCGCTGTACCTATCGAAATCCGGACTCTGGCGAAGGTTTCGTCGGAGAAATGATCGGGCTAGGTCGTCGACTTCGATGCCGAAAATGATCTACATCGAGGCAACTCAAGATCAAGCTCCAACTTCACCAAGTCATGAAACTTGTGAAGAAAACACCCTATACTACTTGGCAAGTGGTAGAGGATGAAAAAATAGGAAGTGGGTTCACTTTAGAATTGGATTTCTCACTCTTTTTCTCATGTTGCCATTAATAATAGCAAGCTTTCTTCTTGTTGAAGAAGAAGAAGAAGAAGAAAAAGAATATGATAAGTATATAGAAAATAGAAAATAAAATGATACTTATCATATTTGCAACCATGGTTTAGTATAGAGAATTAACTAGGGTTTAGTTGAATGGTTAGGGTTAGGAGATGAAGACAAAAATGGTCACTTAGTCAAAGATGCATGAAGCATCAAGAAGCTTCTTGTATGATAGCAACCATTTTGTTTTCCTTTTTCTTTTAACCAAAATAAATAGATAAATAAATAAGTGAAGTGAAACCCTAACCATTCACTAAACATGGTTTAAGTTTTACACAAACCCAAGTTTGCATGTATCATCAAACATGATACAAACAAGTGCACAAAAATATATCACATATACAACTTGTGCATTTCAAGTGAGAAAATCAATCTTGAGTGAACCAATACTAGTTAATGTAAAGTAATATATCAAATATATAATTATACATTAAATCATTAAATCAACACTTGATTCAATGATCCGGTCATGTCGCATATAACCGACTAGTATCAGGTGTATCAATGTATCGAATCAACACTTGATTCGGTAACTTGGTTATATCACATATAACCTGCCGATGATACAAATCGCGAGAATAAAATACAGTATCATATACTAGTATTATTCTCGGTCCCGCACATATCTCATATGCGCTCCTATTTCGTTTCGCTTGAGCCAGAAAACCTCTGTGTAGGACTCTAAAGACTCGTCAATACGCCGGCAGCAGGTGATGATCATATCAAACACCCACAAGCCGCAAGCAGTCTGCTAAACGTAACAGCCACCCGGGTATTGAGCGATCAGAAGATCGACGAGCAAGCCCGCTCATACTCCTGTGAATCCAACCAGTAACACTTACCGTACAGTCCAGTCTGTTCGTCTGATATGTCGCATATCTTGCCTAGAGGTGGTAAACGTCAGACCCCAATAGCTCGATAAGTCGTGTTGATATGAGGTCTATAACAGTTCGAGAAACTACTGGTAACACTTACCAGTAAATCTCAGCAACCCTGGCCAGGGATTTCCGGTTATAGCGAATCGAACACAGCGCAACATCAACTCCCTATACCGGGAGAGACGAATCACCTCCTATCGCTCATTGCCTCCATGTGATTCGGGATTGTACCCAAAAACCACCGTTTTGCACGCCCTCTTGGACGCGGTAAGGTGGAAATCAAAGCACAGTGGGAATCACACAAGACTCTATGACGATCTCGGGTCAACAGACTACTCTGTACCAGTGTCACCAGAGAACTGCCATCTGACGTAAGGTATAATACCATCTGGGAGTTCTCGGCGAGTCCGTCCAGTGTACCCAGTCTCCACACGAGCACCCGTATATCATCTCTGATGTCAAACACCAATAGATATGGGATCATCCATCGCCCATCTGTATGGGTCGAGAAGGTATACGCTAGTCTACACTGGTATATCGATGCCCTGTCTCGATACACCCACGACTAGGGACCTTGGAGGATGTACTTATGGACTACCATGTCCCCACTAGTATGATCCGCATCATAGTCCAGGTAGTCAAGTACTCATCCTAAGGGCTTTACCAACATGTAACAGAGAGACAATCAGTGTACACGTTAAGGTAAAGAGCAACCAGATAGCATACTATCATGTCGAGCAAGAAAGTCCTCCCTATATATGTCCAAGCATCCACTACAATATACATCCTATGTATAGTAATGGCCTCTAGGGCATACATATAACTAACATCCTGGACCCTCTTTCTCGGCTCCGAGCTCCCCAGCCGAGGCCGTCCTCCTCGGCCCCTCCTACCGACCAACTCCACCACTCGTGGGCGTAACCGCCGCTCTGCAAATCTCGCCACGCGCAGATTCTCCACCAGCAATGTCCCACGTTCCACGCCATCACGATTCCCATTAATGGGCGATCCGCTCTTCACGCGGGCATGACTTTGGGGGCGTAACGGCCGGCGAGACTCTCGCGCCTACCGCTGCGTGCCGCCGCCGCTATATAAACCCCCATCACAGAGGGGTCAACTAAGCGATTTTTTATTTCACTTAGCCGTTACTCTGCTCGAATCTAGCACTAACTTGATCGTCGGAGGGTCCTCGGTGGTACTAAACCACCCCGGGACTTCTTTGCAGGTACTCGGCGCCAAACTCCTCAAATCACCAATCTCACCAAAACCCATTGAGATCCACACGCAACAGAAAATCACCACCAAAATCTACCGGGAGATCAACGGAAGACAACATCTGACGGAGACCCGAAAAGGACCTCCATCACTCGCAACAATCCGATTAATTCTCCGGGCGAAAAAACATTAGACATTCCATCTTCTGAAACCAACACTTTTGATGTTACTTGCCGTACAATAATCTCTATATGTCTATTATGGATCTGTACCCCCTGGGATCGATAAACCTTTTGGATCTTATTAACCAAAGAGATACGACTTTGGGCTATGGTTAGCTCAACTCTAATTAAGAATCCCCAAGGAATTCCAAGAATTCTTGGTATACGTTCGTTCCAACCTTCAACTCTCCTTTCAAGGTTCATCGATATCGAACCAATCGAACGCACTTCTAAGATTTGTTCCACTTTTGGAAGACCTTGCGTTATGTCACCAGATCGGGATTTTTCATATATAAATGTAACTAATGTATCTCCTTCAGAAAGGGTTTCTCCATAATGTCTGTGAACAGTCGCTCCTGGAGTGGCCAAATAGGGCTTAGCTGATCTTATAACTAAGGAGTTAAGATGAACAATTAAAATTTCTACCATTCTCTCTCCATACTCCACATACATCTAAGAATCAATATCCTGACATTTGCTTTCAATTTTAAATAAAAGATATCCTCTTAACTTTATTTACCAAATCTGAACAATATTTAAGTCACATAATATTTACCGAAAACATAAATATTTACCATACATCTATCTATGTATGCAAAATACTAATAATAATAAAAATACGATACATTGACCAAATTTTCATTAGCAATTTTTTTCTTGGCACTGGCCGTAAGCCCTAACCCATCACACATCATAAATCATACCCACGCACACATCACACAACACGTACGCACTCAGGAGACGTATTTTTTCTAGAATCCATTTAATATTTAATTCGTGAGATGGTTTTTTTATTCATTTTCTTTTCCCAATAGAAAAATCTTTGTTCATCCCTTTTTTCTATTGGGAAAAGAAAATGAATTTGTGATGGATATTGAAACTTTTTTGTTTTATTATATGTCTAACTCAAGACCTAATTTATTTAATAAATATTATTATAAATTATGTACACAACAAACTAAACTATTACTCGTTAATTAATACTTAATGATACTAAGAAAGGTATCAAATTCTTAGAAAAATTTCTTCAATTTGAATTTAGTAATTCAATTTTGATACATATTAAATTCTAGTTATTTCGTTTTGTTAATTGAAAAACAAATCTGTTTGACGATTTGTTTTTATACCTCGAAAGCATTAATTTGTGGACACTTCCCTTTCCGGATCATGAGTTTTGAAATTTGCATTAGCATTTCAGTTTGAGTATTACTTTACCTACCAGCTTGAAATCCTACCACAATTTATCTGAGAGGCAACATGGTGGGATCCATGACACCTAAATACTCGTGCCAAACAAGTAGGGCCATGACATATGTGTCTTGGATAGATTGTGGTAGGATTTGAAGCCCGTTAGATTAAGTATTTTTTGACTTTAAACATTGACCACTTAACCGCAAAAAAAACTACTCTAGAAGGGTTTGTATGGTGCAAGTCCTTCTAAAGCCCTTGGATGGGCTCTCCTTACATGTAGGGAAAGCCTATCTAAGGGCTATGCAAATGCTTGCACCATACAAGTAATTGCACGGTAGATTTTCCCCTCAATTGCTCAAACATTCGAACCAATAAATGCCGAGTAGCTGGCACCGACAGTAAATAACCACCATCATCACAGTGTCGCTCTCTAACCTACGCCTCCGATGCGCACCCCTGTTTTAACCTGCACACTCAACTATCTCTACCCTCTCAATTTTATTTTTTAAATTCAAAGAGGAAAATAAAAAGGAATAAAGAAGAGAGAGAGAGAGGCAAGTAGGCAGCCCCCATCCGCTGGCTGTTTAACTCTCCTTTTCTCTCACCTTCCTTCTCTCTCCAGAGAAGAAGCCAATAAAGAGAAAGAGAAAGAAAAAAAAGAAGAGAAGAAAAGAAAAGGATAAAAAATCGGAACCCTAACCCTAACACCCTTGGTTGAACGGGGAATGAGATTCTGTAGCAGGAGATGGGGAAGATTGAGGACGATTATGCACCCTCCACTGCCCCGGTAATATCATCTTCGTCTTCATCAGACATCAATGGCGTATTTCGTTCCATCGCGAAAACCACGAGCTTGAAATGTGGGTTTGTTATGGTGATGGGAGTAGCCGTGCTTTTGTCGGCTGTTTTCTGGCTGCCGCCGTTTTTCAAGAAAGGGGATCTCGATCAAGACTTGCAATTTCCTGGTGGTACGTAAGTGGGTTTTAATTTTTTGTCCAACTGTTGCTTTTTGTACTGGTATCTTTGAATATGAATTTTGATACTTGTCGTCCATTTCTATATGATAATGTAAAGTGCAGTGCTGACTAAGAAGAGCAACGTCTGTGTGAGTTAATAATGTGAAGGTTTTAATATGTTCCCTTTCAATTAAGGAGCTGGGTTGAGTACATACGTGTATTGAACAATGAATGCATGAGTGCTTACTCGTAGATGAAGATATACTCTTCAGTTTTGTTACCAGTGTTTAAAAAGCAGTCACCTAAGTTCATTTTTTTGCTTAGAACCACTTAAGTGGTTTATTAACTTTTAGTATGCTCTTTGTTTCTTATAGGGGATAAAATCGAAGGGTATGAGTGTGGTAATTGAGTTTGCATCTACAAGAAATTATTATAAAAAAAGTATATGTAGAATTGTTACAGACCGAGAATATGAAGTCAAGTCCTAAATAACAAACTAAAAAAAGTATAGGTTTCAATTTGGTCATGCATCTTTGGTGGCTATTGATAGCATAGGTAACTAGAAAGACGCAGGTACAGGTAAGGATGATAAACCATAGTCTCTGATGAGATATGAGACCCCATGTTCTTGAGGGCCGCATACTGCATAAGCGTAATATGCGAGTGCATATGCGTCTGCATATTTCTTGTTTTTCAATGATTGTTATAGCTAGTAGTACCGTGCTCACTGTTTTTTGCTGGTTTGATGTTTGCATTTTCCTCC
The DNA here is from genome assembly GCA_030015575.1 of Agapanthus africanus. Taxonomy (NCBI): domain Eukaryota; kingdom Viridiplantae; phylum Streptophyta; class Magnoliopsida; order Asparagales; family Amaryllidaceae; genus Agapanthus; species Agapanthus africanus. The sequence continues at coordinate 298,222,419 of JASDDO010000029.1, forward strand.
TAGGAATTGAACTAGAGATTTTGTATACCTCATGTTCATGAATTTAGTTAATTCTTGTCGACATATGCAAGGCTGTATTGATTTACAATTGCGCTTCTAGTTTACATGATCGATTCTGTCCGGATGGAGTTACCAAGACACAAAATCTAGTACTTTTGTAATGATTAATCTTTTGCTTCCATGCATTTTATGAATTCCGATTGATCTATTAAGACAATGACCCGCTTCCCTTTATAATGTGTTTGTGAAAATATTTACTTTATTTGCATGAGCATGGTTAAAAATATCATAGAGATTTTGTTCTTAAATACTTGTGGTCATTACTTAATATCACTAATCTGAAAAACATTAATTTGCCAGCCTATGTAGTGGCGAGTTTCAGAGTGCAAAGATCTGTTTCTCTGCTGAATGCAAATATTGCAAAGCTTCAATATGATATCTATGAAGAAGTCGGCGTTCCAAATTCCTCGGTAACTTCTCTCTTGCCGTCTACCCTCTTTCCATATATGCTGTTAACATGCTCTTACTAATATTTTCACTCAACCAGGTGACTATTATATCCATGGAACCATTAGCAGGATTAAACCGGACAAATGTCGTGTTTGGCATCTGGCCTAACCCAAAAAGTACAACTATTTCATTAACTTCGTTGAGTATTATCAGGGACAATTTCATGGCCTTTGTTACGCAGCAGTCGACTCTTCACCTGACCGCATCCTTGCTTGGGAGCTCATATTTTTTTCAGGTCTTAAAGTTCCCGGGAGGAATTACGATCATTCCTCAGCAAAGTGCTTTTCTTTTGCAGAAAGTCCACATTCTTTTTAATTTCACCTTAAATTTTCCCATATATGAAGTTCAAGACAAATTATTTGAACTGAAGGCCCAGATGAAGTCCGGTTTACTTCTCACTTCTTATGAGGTTTGCATTTTCTATTACCTTTATTCCGCAACCGATCTTTTTATTCATTTTTTTCTTTGTGTGGTTTGCTTGTTGTTCAAGCTCGTGTCTTGGCTTGCACAGATTATGACTTTTGACCATTAACTTCTATCGAGTGGAAATTTACTTGCACTTGCTAGATAAGTCAAGTTTGGTATTAGTTAAACAAATCAATGATTTCCGTGAATGCAGAATCTTTATGTGAGTTTAACGAATCTAAAGGGTTCGACCGTCGCTCCTCCAACAGTAGTTCAGACCTCCGTTGTTCTTGCAGTTGGGAATAGACAACCTTCTATACCAAGGTTAAGGCAGTTGGCGCAAACAATCAGAAGCTCGTCTCACGGAAACCTCGGTCTAAATCACACAGTGTTTGGTAGAGTAAAGCAGATACAGCTTTCCTCTTTTCTTACGCATTCTCTGAATGGTGGAGGCAATGGTGTATCTATATCACCTAGTCCAGCTCCTCAACCTCAGATTGAACATCACCAACATCATCATCAGCATCCGCATCAGCATCGCACTGATATAAATTTTGCCCCCACGCCTGCTCCTCAACATACATACAAATCTTCAGCCCCGTCTGGGTGCCATTCTGTGCTTCCAAACAAAACCAGGAGCAATGCTCACATTGTTCCGGTTGCAGCACCAGTGGATTCTCGGCAGAGTTCACCAGCTCCGAATGAAGATCCACCTTCTCTACCACCACTTGAAGATTCACCAGCTCCTGCACCACACTTGTTTCAATCACCGCTTCCACATGTGGTTGTTGCTCATGCACACCCTCCAAGTGAGAGGGGAACAACCATTAAGCCTCCTGAAGGTATCTCGTCGATTTCACCTTCCCCGTTTTCATGTGAGTTTTCTTTTCCATATCTATTCTTTATATATTAATTTAGTTGAAGTTAAATGTCATAAAAATTAACGTGGTACGCTTTGAAGGATAAATGCAATACCGAAAGCTCTAGAAATTGTCTTGTTTTGATCACTTGATTCCCTGATATGATCCTAGTGTCGTAGAACAAGCTTTAAAAAGCCGATTTACTAGAGTTCAAAAGTTTTTAGTTAGTAACCGCATCAAATAGCTTTAAAAGGTCAAATGACAGCATAATTGGCTGAGTGGCAGATTTTAATGCATATATATGGCTTGGATAACCCACAAGATATCCGAAATGCGATGTGCAATCTCATATCCATTTTATGAAGACTTAGATTTGTCCTTCCCATCTACATATTTTTTCGTCCATCTTCTCATTTTTTTCCAGGTTTTTAACATATATACATATTGAAGTCTATTTTGTGCACTTCCGTGCAATCCGGTTATATAAGCATATAATCTGTTTATGCATTATCCACAACCCAAACAAATACAGAACACATACATGTTTTACAACATTGTCTGATCCATTGATCCTTGATTTTGATGCCTATCTTTAAAAGTATGGGTAAGTTCAATAATTTTAGTTACTTTTTTTTGTCCATAACACAAATAACTCGGTTAGTTTGGCAACTATAGTCAAACTTTTATCATCAATTTCAGAGTTTTCCTGGAAGTCTTTAATACGTGCACATGCATGCAAGTATACCAACTACCAGGCACATCCACACTACTTCAGGAGGCCCTTAAACCCACAGGTTTTACTGTAGGTGGAGTTGACCAACCTACAGTATATGCCATAGGTGGACAAGAAAACAACAGTGGGTTTATATGGCATCGGTGGGAAACTCCACCTACGCCAGCAACAGTTAGTCCTATGTGATTTATATTTTTCATTTCATAAACAAGAAATATCCACGTAGGAGCCACATCATCAGTTTCATTCTCATGCTGAACTGACATGGAACCGACGTGGCAATAATCACCAAAGGTTACTAAAGACATTGTACAATAATACACAATGACCAACACAATAAACCGTAACCCGCTGATATCACCTACCATATATACTGTAAGCCAATGAAATTTATAATATCTACACAGCAATATATAATCCATAAAGAACAATATATGATTAATTGTTGTTGAGAATGTGGCTAATATAGCCCCACATCGGGAAAATTGTGGGATGCACATGGATATAAGATATAAGATGGGATAAATCTCCACAAGGCTCGAGTATTTTGGATGGAGTCCCCACTATATTAAAAGCCCACGTGCATCCATGGGCCCATGTGTTGTGGGTCCAAACCGAGTAGCTCGGGTATTTGTTTGTCCCTGTTGCACATGAGATTTGAATCCCCGCATGTTATAAGATATAAGATGGGACAAACCGTTTGAGTTTTTTGGATGGAGTCCCAGTATATTAAAAGCCCATATGCATCCATGTGGGCCCAAACCAAGTTTTACAATTGTATGCACAAACAAATATAACAGAAAACAAATTCTAATACTCCTTGCCATAAAATATCCAATACATTCAACCACAATGTAATCCAAAGACAAAACATTCCATCATCAAAACATTACCAAAAAATCAAATCCAACCGTCATGAACATTTACTCACCAAAACAGTACCCAAAAAGAAACATCTTGAAGCCATCAAAACAAATACCCAAATAGAAATATCCTGAAAAAGACTAGTGCATGTTGCAGATGTAAACTCTCGTCTCTAAGCTTGTTACGACCACTTGCTCCAATCCTATCATGTCCGCTCGGCTCGGCTGCTGGTATAGTAATCGGAGAAGTAAAAGCGAGGCCCATCTGAGATGCAAACTTAGTCATAAAGGCCATAAAAGCTACCAGATCAATTGTGGTGGCCAGAGGGAAAGAAAAAGGTTAAGCCAGAGTAGGAGTAGGGGAAGCAGTATGAAGTTAATCAATTCACTTTTATATTATACATGAAATGCAAATTCAATCCACGTTTGCTAAAGACCATCAGCAAAAATAATAGAACCCTAAATCTAGACCATAACAACAAGTGAAAGTTCAGATTGACCCTTCTAAGTAGTGTAATTAGTAACAAATCCATTGTAAATAACATGAACTTCAACATTATCTTTCGTATGCCATCGCATTTTCTGACATACAGTGCAAGGGCATAATATTTGAGTTGCTCCTTTCAGTTGATGTTTAAAGGCATATGCATTAAAATAATAAAGCCCTTGAATAAAATGTGGGTGTATTCGGTTTCTCCCAAACTCATACATATATATTTTTTTATATATAACGGTTTAAGTGCGGGCCGAATTTTCATGAGAGTGAATGCTCAATGCTCATGCCTATAGCTTTGTTTCTTATAGGACCCACATAAGATAATGGGGCTGCCTTCAATAGTCCAATTGCATTCAACTGTGGGGTCCACAAAATTTAGATGCGGCAGTTGTATTTTAGCCTTAGACTCACAGAAGGTTAGCTTTGAAAATACTCCAAAAGGAGCACAAAGTTACTCCTGCAGTCTAAAAGGATAGCCTTGGGTACTTATATTATCTAGATGCTTTGTGTGAGAGAGATGTTAATCTATGTTGCTTGCTTTGGAATAAGAATCAATAAACCGATTTTTTTTCAAATTTGCTTTTCCTTAAAATGTGGAGAGATGCTTGGATTGGTTCTAGTAATAATAGTAAAGATAAACATTTGGATTCAATGAAGACTAACAGGGAAAATATAAAATTTGAGAGTGAAAGAGTTACTGTATGATCAGAACCATCCTCTTTGAAATTGTTACTCGTGCTCTAGAGTAGTTTGTAAACGAAGTTGTATTCTTTTTTCATATTTTTGATTTTTTTTATTTTGAGAAAATACCCTACACTTAGGATCGTTGTACTCTTTGTGGTTGCTCATTTAAAGAAGGATATGTAAATTGGGATGGTAAAATTGTTGTAGAGAAGTAAAATTAGGGATTTAGGTTGGGGTTGAAAAAAAAGGATACCTTGTTTGGGCCAAGGTAATGTGTATGGACTTGTTGTGAGGCTTCATATCATGGATATGGGCTAAATTAACTTTCCATGATTCTAATTATGGTCTAGAAAATCCACTTGGCTAAATTTTCAGAGACTTGTTGTGAGGTTTCATATAAATATATATGGATAAATCTTCACAGACTTGTTAAAAACAGGAACTTTTGATCTGCGACATATTTGAACGATTCGATCCTTTCAAGTTGATTGTCCTATCCTCAAATGTATGTGAATGAAAAATTAAAGGATTTAAAGACCTCTGACTTATGCATCAGATGAAGTCTATGCTGCATTATCGAAAGACGTTCATTTTTACACTCATCGATGCATGGTTAGAGCTTTTCAAATCCTTTGATTTTTCATACACATATATTTGAGGATAGGGTGATCAACTTGAACGGTTCAGATCGTTCAAATATACCGTAAATCAAGAGTTCTCGTTTTTAATAAATGGGAACCGGTTTGCAATACAGAACTTCCTTATATATATAGAGTGTGGATCCGTTAGGGCGGGTTTGCGTTTTTCAAATTTACGAACTTTTTCGTATGACGTCCTTTCAATGATCCGTTCCGTTCAAGTTCACCATTTAGATAGTGTATAGAAGAAAAATCACGTTGATCGGAGGTGTTTTGCATGTGCAAAACCAAGTGTTAAAATCTTTAAAACTACACAGCTGAAATAAACTCACATTTTGCACATGCAAAACACCACCGATCAACGTGATTTTTCATCCAAACACTATCTAAATGGCGTAGAACAACTTTAACAGAACAGATTGTTGAAAGAACATCACAAGAAGTTCGTGAATGTGAAAAAACACGAACCCGTCTTAACGGATCTGCGCTCTCTCGTTCGATATATATGAAGCATCACAACAAGTCTATGAAGATTTCGCCAAGTGGGTTTTCTGGACCATAATTAGAATTACATAGATAATTATCATATGGGTGCGGTCCCAGGTAGAATGTTGGATATTTTAATGTATCCAAGAAATCTTGACCGTGCAAACTCAACCGCTACTTTAAGCGGTTAAAATCCTAACAGCAACTGGCTCTTATATAACAGCTAGCTAAAGCAATTTTTTTTCAAGTGGTTGAAAAATATATCACTTATCAATTTTAACAGCTAGTTAAAGTAGCGGTTAAAATTAACCTTTCGATTTTAGCCGCTACTTTAAATAGCCGTTAAAATTGATCGGCTCAGATTTATTGGATAAGTCAATTTATCCAACGCTGTATAATGTTCCGTCCCCTTATCATATAACCCATACCCATCATCTTGGCCTAAATAAGTTAATCCCATTTTCTTCAATCCTAACCTAAATCCCTAATTTTTCTTCTCTACGACAATTTTACACTCCTAATTTACATCTTCAATTGAGCAACCATAGAGAGTACAATGATCATAAGTATGGGGCATTTTCTTAAAATAGAAAATATTTTGAGAAAATGAAGGAATACAACCACCCGAGCACCTGTAACAATTTCAAAGAAGAGGATAATTCTGATTATAGAGTAACTTTCATTCTCAAATTTCAAAAAGGAAGGTTCTGATCACACGAGTTAAACTGAGATGACCAAATCCGACTATTAGATCGACGATCGGATTATTGCATCATCATTATCCTATATATATATACTTGGAGAACAAAAGTAATTAAAATAAAAGGAATTTAAAGCATTTAAACATTAGGCATGGGATATGCATTAGGACAATAAACATCGATTATGACTCTAATTAATGATGTTAAGAATGATTTTCTTATATAATATGTTAAAAAGTTAACTGATGAACCCAATGCCAATAGGTTGAAAAGACCCAAGTGTTTTTTGAAAATTCTAGAGCGGTCTCGTTTGTTTCTTTTGACAATTTACCCAAATATTAACCTACTAGAAATCAAAGACAAAGTCTAAAAATGTGTCTGGTAATAAGGCTCAAAGTTAGCCTATAGGATCGCAAAGTTTGGACCCAAAAGGAAAATGATCAGGTCCGATAATGTATTATTTCATAACCTAATTCTCTTCACTAGGGCTTTTCAGAGGACGACAATACCAATGAGCAATAACTCAGTTGGTATGGCATTTCCCCTCATGAGGAGAGTGCGGGGTTCGAACCCTAGAAGGGAAAATGACCACAATTTAACCATTTCAGGGAAAATTCATGGGTCTCCTGGGTGCTTGTGTATTGTGTGCTTGTGTGTGTTGTGTGCGTGGGCGACGCTTACGGGCTAGTTCTCAAAAAAGAAAAAAATATCGGCGACAATTTGAAGGAAAATTTAACGTTCCAGGAAAAGTACATGGTTTGAACCACATGAGAGGAAGTGACCATAATTTAACGCTTTCGAGGCAAATTCGTGGGTTCCCCAGGGTACGTGTGTGTTGTGTATTTGTTTGTGTTGTGTGTGGGTGTTCTGTGCGTGAGTTAAACTTATAGGCCAGTACAAAAAAATATATATTGGGGTAGTCGTTACGACAAGTTTTTGGCCGTTTCAATATCTTTCAAATAGTCACTAGTATTATGCCCTGCGCAAGCGCATGGATACTGTTAAAGTTTTTGGTTTTTTCCCTTTCTTTATTGACATCACAAAGACAATAATTTTTTTGATGAAAATATTATATAGACAATTTATGTATAATAGAACTATCAAAGTAGCTAAATATTGAATATTCTCGTTAAATTTTCAAAATTTCCCCAACATCCCATAAATATTGGGAAACAAAGCTAATTTCTAACTTTTTTTGGAGAAATTTTTATTTCTTCTTTCTCATAATTACCCATATCTTTAACATCGACTTCAGAAATGGAAATGTGAAGTTTAAAATAGAATGAGCTCGGTAAGAAAATGGTGTGATCTAGGCATTTAAAAGAAAGTACGAAATAAGCTCTCTTGTTTTTTTTACAAAAGTCTAATTTCCATCTTGAAATACATATAAAATATTTTGATTAAAAAGTTTCCGTAAAACTATTATGTTTTGTTAATTTATATAATCTCAATTTGATCGAAAATGTTTAACTTGTAGGCAGTGTGTATTCTTTATAACTTTCATTCTGTCAATCATTATGTAAAATACGGAATTCCTTGAGGAAATACCAATGACGTCTACATTAACCGGTTTTCTTACTTAGAACTCAAAGAATAATCCTTCATAACTCCGAGCTTAAAATTTATTCTTCCTATTACTATTATATTAAATATGTGAAATGAAAAGTTCTAATTAAAATATTTAAAATTTACTTTAAAAAGTTTAATAACATTTCTTGATCATACGATTAGCATAAATAGGAAGACGCGATTTCCAAACAAATTTAGAAAAAAGCTCGTGAGAATTTCTATATTTGTTGATCCCTTTATCATTACCAGTATGTAGAATAATATCACGACAAGCATCACCTGGACATAGTTCAATTGGTATAACTTTGCTCTTCACCTGTTCGATTCTCGAAGATCGCATCTCAAAAAAAAATACGTCATGCTGTATCAAAAGTTATCTTGGCCACCAAAGGGTAAAGTCTAATATTGTAAGCGCATTGGACCAATTGTGCATAATAATAGATAATAAAATTCGTTTGGTGTAAAATATCGTTGCACTTGATGAAAGTTCCTAGCGCCCTTACCACTAAAACCGCGGCGAATGTGGAATCGAAGAACAAAAATTTCAATGGGAGTATTAGAAACTAATCCCTAGCGATCGATCCAAACACTAAACTAGAAAACAAGAATGCAAGGTTTAGAGATTATAACCTTTGATGCATGTCCACCAAATCGTGGAAGACCCTTTCAAACTCCTCGTAGGCCGTCGGGAACAAGATTGAGAGGCGACTGCCCTTACCAAAGATAATCCACCTGAGAGAACCGATCCAAGCTCCAGCTTCATCTAGGGAAGTAACCGATGCTCCAAGCTTGCTAGGAATAGAAAATGGGGATGTAGGAATTTTCCACTCTCATTTTCTCTCAAACATAAAGCTCAAGAGCAAATGAAAAAGAGGAGGTGGATGAAGAGGGTGTCATAATACAAAATGAGCCAAGTGTTGGTTGTGAAGAATGAGAGAATAATAGAATGGCTTCCTAATTTTTTTTCTTTCATCAAAAAAATATCACAACATTTTCTAACAAACAAATGAAGCCCACCCCTCTATATTCCACAAACCATACCCAAAGCCATCCCACCCTCCACCTAATATCTAATTGATATTCTAAAAAGAATCAATAATGAGGCGTCCTCAATCTAGAAGTATTCCGTATAAATACGGAATACAACCCGGTTTACGTATTGAAATACATATACGTGTATCCGTATAAAAATACGAATAGCCAAGAGAGAATGAATAGTGAACAATAATACTAGAATACATTATATGAGAATAATGGAGGAAAGATGCCATAGGAGTGAATTTCCTCCTATGGCGTCGAAAAAATACCCTTCCCTCATTTTTTTCAACGATCGACACCCACCATCTTCATCGTTATCATCTAAGATGTGGGTACACCAAATTTCATGTGATTCTACAACTTTTCACCATTGATTTAGCAATGTAAAAAGTTCTATTGTCGGTAAACCGTTAATTTTGAACCCACTAAATCAACGGTGAAAAAGTTGTAGAATCATATGAAATTTGGTGTACCCACATCTTTAGTTGATAACGATAAAGATGGTGGGTGTCGATCGTCGGAAAAAATGAGGGACGGGTATTTTTTGACGCCATAGGAGGAAATTCCCTCCTATGACCTCTTTCCTCCATTATTCTCATATTATATATATATATATATATAAATTATTAAATCAAAACTTAATTTAATAATCCGACTTAATCTTAAACCGGCTAGTATTATCAACCGTCCGATTAAAGTTCGTGTAGCTTGTATACGTATCTAATCGGACCCCTTTATGTACCAACATACGTTATCTACATTATATCGCCTGAATCGGGAAAACCCTCTGTGTGGGACTATAAAGACTTGACAATATGCTGGTAGTGAGTTACTGGATAAATCCATAATCACAAGCACGACAGTGACACTAGCTGTACGTAACGGCTACCCAGGTATATACCGAAAGGGAGGTCGACAATCAAGTCCGTTCGTACCCTACTGAGCCTGAGTGTAACAATCTCTGTACAGTCCGGTCTTTTCGTCTAAGAATATCGCATACCGGGTCTAAGTGGTGGATAACGTTAGATCCATAATAATCTGATAAGTCGTGCCAAAGTCAAGCTCATCACCAACCGAGAAACTACTGAACTCCTATCAGTAGATCTCATCTACCGTGGCCACGGATTTAGGGTGATGGCCAACCGAATACAGCGTGACATCGACTCCTAATACCAGGAGAGACGAATCCCCGACAATCATTCACTGTCTCCATGTGGGTCAGGATTGTATCCAACTAAAACCTATTTGCACGACTCCTTTGAGCCGTGGTCGGGTAGTAATCTAAATACTGTAGGAACTCACATAAGACAAATGACGATCTCAGGTCAAAAGACTAATCTGTACTCATGCCATTAGAGAACTTCTACCTGACAATAGATATAATACCATATAGAAGTTCTCGGCGAGTCTGTCCGGTGTACCCACCTCCAATGAGCACCTGCATACTATCTTAGGTGACATAACACCAATGGCTTGTGAGACCGGCCACCGTCCCTCGTCGGGGTCTAGAAATATATACACTAGTCTACTCCGGAATATCGATGCCTAGTCTCGATACTGTCTCGACTAGGGACATTTAAGGATGTGCTTATGGGCTACCCAGCTCTCACGTATATGATCACCATCATAATGCTGGTAGTCAAGCAAGAATCCTACGGGTTTCATCATTATATATTAGCGACACGTAATAACAAGTAAAACGTTTACACATTAATGATAAAGACAAACCAGATAGCATACCATCATTTCGAGTAAAACTGTTCTACCTGTATAGGTCCTCCTTAAATTATCATAATCGCCTACCTACAATTACAATAATTGCCTTGAGGGCACTATATCCAACAATCTCCAGCTTGTACTTAAGGCTAATTATTGCGGTATCGCATATCTGTATCCTGTGTGCTATCGAATACCTAATTTCTTTACTAATCAGTTTTGCAAACCGTGTTTGTGAAACATTCCTGTTCGAGAAATAGCCTCAGTGAGTGGATCTGCTATAATGTTCCAACTTTCTCTCTCGATATTTCAACTTCACGGAGATCAACCATCTCCCGAACTGAGCGATACTCCGCCTTAAGAATTTGTATGGATACTTGATGGGACCGAGTTCATAAATGAACAATTTTATCCAATAAACTTCTTGAGCTGTATCCTCTGTTGAGTCATAACCAGTAACTTACACCCTATTAGAATTCTATCCAATATACTGCATCTCGGAAGAGAGTAAACTCCAAACTCTGACAACATCTCTGTCATCCAGGTCATCTCGGAAGCAAGAACCGATAACTGCCTCATGGAGGAGGCTGCCGTTACCATATACCAAGAACAACCTCTTACGTTCTTAACTGCTTTGTTTCTTCAGGATTGGATTAATATCTTGTTTACTACGATAAGCGCATAAGCAACATCTTGTTTGGTATAGACATTGCATAATTGACTCAATTGCCAAATAAAATGATATGCCATTCATGCGAGTCCCTCTCTTCATTAGTCTGAAAGACATCTCTTTAGAGATGGTGACTCCATCACATGTGGGTACACTACCACGGCAGGAGTCGTTCATTCTAAAGCACTTTTTAGAATGGTGTCTAAGTACCCTGATTGGGACACTTCCTAAATCTAGATCTATCGATATAGATCTAGTCACTAGAATTCCTGATATCTCAGCAAGTGCAAAAGCAACTTCTGGTTTGGTATATGACATCACATGAATGACTCAATTGCCTAAGCAAATGATGTCATTCATGCCAGTCCCTCTCCTCATCAATCTAGAAGACATCTCTTGGCTCCATCACCTATGGGTATACTACCACGTCAGGAGTCGTCCATTCTAAAACACTTTTAGAATGGTGTCTAATAGGGGTGTAACCGAGCCGAGCTTGAACGAGCCGACCCTTGTCCAAGCTCGGCTCGGCTTAGTTTATGCTAGCTCAAGCTCGGCTCAAGTTCGTCTCGAGCTAAGCAGGTCTGGCTCATGTTCTAGCTTATCGAGCTTTAAACGAGCCAAAGTCGAGCTTGGATGCATCTTCTATTAGGCGATCTCTGAAAGGAAAATAACAAAGTCGTGTTTGGTGGAGGTTGAGGATAGGTCAATGGCCATCACAGATATTTCAGAAGAAAACATGAAAGTATTTTGTAAGAGACTAGGCTGGGGACAACAATTATAGAGCCTAAAACTCAGGGTTTTGAGATATGGAAAGATTAAAAAAAATTAATATCTAAAGCATGGAATGGGTTTAAGTGCTGGGTTTTATATTCACCTCAGTTGCACTTTATATATTGTCTCTTAATTGAATTAAATGTCCTGGGAGTTGTATAGAATCTGCTTTATATTACATATTACTGTTTTTTTTCAAACTGTGCAATTGAGCCGAACTCGAGTCAATACCGAAAGAGCCTGGCTGAGCTTGAGTTCGGCCCGTTTAATAAATGAGCCATGCTTTCAAGCTCATGTTTGGCTCATTAATAAATGAACCGAGCTTGAACGAGCTGATACCGAGTTGAATCCTAATCGAACCTGAGCTGGCTCGTTCAATTACCACCCTTAGTGTCTAAGTATCCTGATTGGGACACTTTTCAAATCTAGATCTAAATACATAGATCTAATCACCAGAATCCATGGTATTTTATCCATATCCTATGTGGAGAAACATACGTGACAACCAAAGTTTGATCGATTGTAGTATATGAATATCACTTCCTACGTATATCATCCAAATCCCAGAACATAACTCCCTACGATTTTTTTACTAGGTTCATCTGTTGTTTTGATGAAGTCAACCATCTTGACCGTCATATCAAAACAAATGATTCGTCTCCGGCTTTAGTCTATGAATAGATACACAAGCAACTTGCACACCTTTCGCTGCTCTCACTGATTACGATAACCCCTTGGCAGAGTCATATACACGTGCATTTCTAAATTCCCATTTAGAAAGGCGTCATAGTCATTCTCTTGCTAGATATCATAGTCTTGAATAGCAACAGTGGCAAGTCATATCCGTATGGAGTTTAGCGTAGACACTAAAGTAAAAGTCTCATCATAATCCACAACGGGTATTGTCAAGTCCAATTCAATCCTTAAGTTCTAAATTTTCAGCAACCGTTTGTGGTTCTGGAATCACTTCCAGTTTTACCATACTTCCACTAGTTTCTTTTGCAAAAAGTTTCCTTTTATAAAAAGACGGCGAGTCAAGAACAATGCAACTATTGATCGTGAAAATGGTAGAAGCAAAACCCTAACGAATGCTTGGGATAATCCATAAACTGGTATTACCGAAGCATGCTTTGAGCTTGTCCGGATTCTGCTTTTAAACAGAAATCAGATAACATCATATCTTAACCACATCAAGATATACAACCAATCTATGTCCGTATAGAATCAAAGACACTAATTTAAATGGAACCTGATTCAAATGTTATGCAACTGTTTCCAGTGCATATCATCTAGATGAAAAAGGCCAATACAACATACTCATCAAGAAGCGCACCCACGGATGAGTAACCCGTGAGAATCAAGTTCTCGATATTACTATCATGGAATATCTGGCATAAGTATCGACATCTTCGATCATTTCGAAGAATCCTGATACTTTCAACGCATGGTTCTCTACTTTATTCTTATATCTATAAACTTCTTAAAATCTTTGGACCTTGCATTTCAACGAATGCATGTCTAAAACCAGAAAACTCATAAGTAAACCTGAATGAAGTAAGAATACCAACCCCTTGTCTTAAAGAACACTGGACAACATACATTACCATGTATAAGTCTCAAGAGTTCAATAACTCGAACTTCGTGTATTGTAGGTTGAAAACTGTATTTTGGTTAAGAATGTCTTACACTGTTATTCAATACACATTATCTTATCCTCAACTGATAAGGTAAATGTTTAAAACACAATTTTCAAAATTTATTTCACTTTATAAAATAAAAATATAGATATATCATTTAAAAATTGGTGCATAATAACGGTTATTCAAAACCAAATATTTGCTGTCAGGCAAAACCAAGCGATTTAATCTAATATCACCAATTGCTACGAATTCCGATATCGAGGATCAAATCACCCATTTCCCAATATTTTATTCCTACCCAGCATATGTAACGCCGTACAGATGTGACATCCAAATACGGTACATACATACTCTGGAGTCAGAATTAATTGGGAAAACAGTTCTCATTTATAAGTACACAGAAATACAAACATAAATATTTCAAGGGGGAGGCCGGATATTCCTAGTAATGCCTCTTTCACTATTCAGATTCATGACAGTAGTCGCAATTTTCTTTGCTCTCGCTTTAACCCCTTTATATGTCTCTACATCTTATCTTCTGTACACCGCACGTAGGCTAATTGGTTTTCTTCCTTCCCTACCTTCGGCACCAGCCTAAAATTTGGAAGAAGACCATCCAATAAGCGTAATAGGTGTACTCTCCTAATACAATGAGCTCTCGCAACCAAAAAGAAGGTAAAGGGAAGAGACAACCGAATAATCCTATTCAATTTCTTCAGAACCAGTGGCCATTCTCGAATGAAATAATTTCTTCGAGTTCATATATAACTATACGATGGCGTTTCCAAACAATATGGATCATCGTAGCGATACGAAGTGTTCTGGAGAAAAGCGAAGGGAAAATAGGAGTAGCAGGGATATACGACTTTGTCGTGAATCATGACAATCTAAAACCAAAGTACGTAAGAAGGTTCAGTTAACTTGGTTAATGAGTTTTAGTTTAAGCTAAGTCATAGATCGCTGTAACTAGAGAGAGAAAAAACACTCAGTGTGCATTCTATCAAAATTAGATTGGTTAATCATTTCATCTAATCAGGATGGTTCCCACTGTATTCTCGAATTCTTCTTCAAATCCTAAAAGAAGAACTAGTTGGGATCATATACACCTTATAAGTTCGTTAACCGTTCAGTCAGGTCGGTGTTGGTACTCCGGGAGAGGTCCCCCGTGCTTTCGCACAGACCCATTTTAATAACCCCATTTCCGCAGAAGCGTAATCTCGTTAACACTTTCTAGACACCTAATAGATTAGTTAATTGTAAAGTGATTTTCCGAGAAATAATACCTACTCTTCAGTGGGAATCGGGACCCAACTATTATTGTGTGATAACTTTGACGGAAGCCGACCAAAATTACCACATTCCAAAAGGTATGCGCCAACTCGGAAAGTTTCCCTTATAGTTGAAACTCCCGATAAGCTTTTTGCCCCATGTGCTTATGACATTGATTTTGGCCAATAAATCATAACACACAAGTCAAGTTTTACCCGTTATTATCTAGATTAATTTAGACCCACTCGTACACACCCTAGACTTTGGCCAACAAGGTTGTACGACTTTTCTAAACCAATGAATCTATCTATGCTACGGATAAGCAACACAACTACCATTCACAATGTCTTGACTTTGGCCAACAAATACCGCATGAATGCTATGTGCTATTTATTCGAAATGATGGAGGGCTACAGATGGTTTTTGGCGAAAAACTTTTGACGTAATGAACTTGATATCGTTGAAGAAACTTGAGTGGCTTTGAAATGGAGTGGTTTAGACTCCGCTTTTAAAACTAGTAACAAACTTTTGCTTAAGAGCGAACTCCTTTTGAAAGGATCACGGCTCTTTCCTTATAGAATGAGGTGTAGGATATTTCTAACCGAATACCTCTATGCAAAACAAAAGAATATGACTATGGTTTTGAAGAAAACCAAGTAGTTTTAAAAATTGGTTCAGACAACATCATATAAGGTTTGTTTTCCTTGCATTAAACATATAATGCGATCCTATCATAACAAGCTTCCAAGCCACACCAGAAACAACCAAAATAACATATTTTTATATACCATCCGCATTCACCACGGGGTCTCGGGTCTTCACCGTAAGGTTACTTAACTTACGGCAGGACGGGGACATGGTTAGCGCAGATGCATATAAAAGTATCTACTAATATATAAAATATATATTATCACAGGCATATAATAACATCATAGGCATGCAGAACAACAATATAGAATAGCGGATAAATTAGGAGCTCCGTGTTTCATTTGAGCCGCAAATGAGACGCGACGTTCCCCGGTCGTATGGATAGCCCATACATCATCGATCCTTGACCCCTACGAGTGCGGCAAGCCATCTGCCAATTCTAGAAATTGGGTACATCGCCCTCAATAACGTGAGTCGGTCACCCGTCGCTTTCTAGAATCCGGTTACGTGGGCACTTCTTCGCGGGTCGATCCTATAACCCTTACAAGTGCGGCGAGCAACCCGCCAATTTTAGAACGAGCCAGCCCGGTCTCAAAAATCATGAGACGAGCACCTATCGCACTTTAGAACCTGGCTACTCGAACATTTCTCCTGGGTTAATCCTAGTACAGAAATGAAAAATATGCAGTGGTGACATCGACCGCATCCTGGTTGTGTCCCAATAAAAGGATATACATAATACGGAAACGGCGGCTGCAAGTTGGAGCTCGTCCCGAACAAATGACTATATCAAAATAAATCAAAACTGTACAAGCAAACACGCGTGGGGCTATTCATCACGGCAATCCGGCTAAACCAACACAGAGATATATATACAAAGAACAAGCAATAAAAGTATGTGTAACCCCGCCTAATCGAACATATAGCAATTAGACGACGTTCAACAACACATATACCAAGATACAAATATAAACGATGTTAAAATTTCGACCGAAAACAGTCCCAAATAGCCCGTATGCACAAACAATACAAAACAAAATCTGGGGCGAAAAGATGTATACTAAAAATCTAGTTTCTACGGTTCCAAGCAACCGACAAAATTTAGGGATAAACAGAGAAAATTGGGCCGCAAAACTCGGCCAAAACTTGTCTGCTTCTCGAATTTTGTGCCAAGTTTTCTTTCTTAAAAAGTAGTCCACTGACATATACAAAAATTTTTCTGGTTCCGTTTTGAAATGGACAGAAACTTGGAATTCGAAACTAAATACGGGTAAATATTTGGTCTCGAAACTAAAATATCGTCTAATCTAGTTCTAGTGTTTGGTTTGGTTCTGAAACCATTGAAAGTTTCTTGTGCCCTTACCGCTACAACTGCAGCCAATGTGGAATCGAAGAACAAAAATTTCAAGGAGTGCACTAGAAACTAATCCTAACGATTGATCCAAAAACTAAACTAGAACTTAAGTATGCAAGGTTTAGAGATTACAACCTTTGATGCATGTCCATCAAATCATGGAAGACCCTTCCAAACTCCTCGTAGGCCGTCGGGAACAAACTTGATAGACGACCGTCTTTGTCGAAAATGATCCACCTGAGGAAACCGATCCAAGCTTCAGTTTCACCTAGTAAAGCAATCGACGCTCCAAACTTGCTAAGAATGGAGAGTGGGGATGCAGAAATTTTCCACTCTTATTTTCTTTCAAACATAAAGCTTAAGAGAGCAAATGAAGAAGGTGGTGGATGAAGAAGTTGCCATAATACAAAATGAGCCAAGTGTTGGTTGTGAAGAATGAGAGAATAATAGAATGGCTTCCCAATTGTTTTTCTTTCATCAAAAAAGTATCATAACATTTTCTAACATAAACAAATGAAGCCCATCCCTCTCTACATTCCACAAACCATACCCAAAGCTATCTCACCCTCCTCATATCAAATTGATTTTCTAAAAAGAAAATCAATAATGAGTTGCCCTCCTTCTAGAAGTATTCCGTATAAGTACGGAATACAACCCGATATACGTATCGAAATACATATACACGTATCCGTATAAAAATACGAATAGCCAAGAGAGAGAAAATGAATAATGAACAATACTATTAGAATATATATATATATATATATATATAAATTATTAAATCAAAACTTGATTTAATAATCCGGCTTAATTTTAAGCCGGCTAGTATTATCGACCGTCTGATTAAAGTTCGTGTAGCCTGTACACGATTTAATCGGACCCCTGTATGTACCAACACACATCATCTATATCACATCGCCTGAACCGGGAAAGCCCTCAGTATGCGACTCTAAAAACTCGACAATACGCCGACAGTGAGTTACTGAATAAATTCATAACCATAAGCACGTCAGCGGCACTAGCTGAACGTAACGGCTACCTAGGTATATGCCGAAAGGGAGGTCGACAATCAAGTCTGTCCGTACTCTACTGAGCCTGAATGTGATAATCTCCATACAGTCCGGTTTCTTCGTCTAAAAGTATCGCATACCGGGTCTAGGGGTGGATAACGTCAAATCTCTAATAACCCGATAAGTCATGCCGGAGTCAAGCTCATCACCAACCGAGAAACTACTGAACTCCTAACAGTAAATCTCATCCATTGTGGCTACGGATTTAGGATGACGGCCAACCGAACACAGTGTGACATCGACTCCTAATACCAGGAGAGACGAATCCCCGACAATCGCTCGCTGCCCTGTTTACACGACTCCTTTGAGACGTGATAGGGTAGTAATCTAAGTACGGTGGAAACTCACACGAGACAAATGACGATCTTAGGTCAAAAACTAATCTGTACTCATGCCACTAGAGAACTTCTATACAACGATATATATAATACCATCTAGAAGTTCTCGGCGATTTCGTCCGGTGTACTCATCTCCAGTGAGCACCTGTATACCATCTTATGTGACATAACACCAATGGCTGGTGAGCCTGGCCACCGTCCCTCGTCGGGATCTAGAAACGAATACACCAGTCTACTTCAGAATATCGATGTCCAGTCTCGATACTCCCTTGAGTAGGAACATTTAAGGATGTGTTTATGGACTATCCAGCTCTCACGTATATGATCGCCATCATAATGCTGGCAGTTAAGCAAGAAACCTACGGGCTTAATCATTATGTATTAGCGACACGTAATAACAAGTAAAACATATACACATCAATGATAAAGACAAATCAGATAGCATACCATCATTTTGAGTAAGGCTGTTTTACCTGTATGGTCCTCCCTCAATTATCATAATCACCTATCTGCTATTACAATAATTGCCTTGAGGGCATTATATCCAACACTTGAAGCTCACACTTTCGTTACAGATATTGTACCAAGATATTTAACTCACAATAATTTTTTCATTGATTCTTTATTCTATGCAGATGTTAATCTTTTTTTAAAGGAATATGTTAATCATTTTATCGTCTGATTTTCTTGAAAATGGGTTTGTTGGATATGAGTACTTGATATGATACTTATTGAAGCATCATCAAAAAATAAAAGAAAAACATATATTGATGCAGTTCTTGTAAATTGCAATTTGTCGGATATTTTGGGTTAGGAGTGGAAAAAAAGATATCAGAAACTCTTTATATTTATGTTAGATTTTTTATATATATTTTCAAGAATGAAGGGGGTGGTTATATATTTATATTTGAGTGTACATGGGTTTTGATATAAATGGGTTCCAACAATAAAACTCAAGCCTTGTTGAGATTTGTCCCATCTTATATCTTATACCCATGTATCTCTCATAGTTTTTTCAATGCGGAACTATTTTAATCCCACACATCTCAACACTCCCCTTCACGTGTAACCATCACTTTTTCCTGGTGTGGTTAACACGTGGATTGTGCAACCATCATTTTTTCTTGGTGTGGTTATCACGTGTATTGTGCAACCAACACTTGTAGAGTTAGGTCTATCAGAGGCACTTCTTTTTAGTGTTTGTAGCCTGCTTATGTCAGAGGTATTGTTGAGGTTTTGGATCGAGTTATTGGCTCTGATACCATGTTAGATTTATTTATATATATTTTCAAGAACGAGGGGTTAGTTATATATTTATATTTGAGTGTACACGGGTTTTGATATAAGTGGGTTCCAATAACAAGACTCAAGCCTTGCTGAGGTTTGACCCATCTTATATCTTACTCCTATATACTTCATAGTTTTTTCAATGTAGGACTATTTTAATCCATCCATCTCAACAATTTAAAAATTTCCACCATCTAATAATGTAAACGTTTAATTCTAATATTTATGGTTAGTTTTCTAATTAAGCTTAGAAGATTAATTTTAAAAGAATAAATAATTGGAAAAGAAATGCAAATTTAATTAGAAATCGTTAAAAAAATTATAAGATACTCCTGAAATTCTCAGCTAAGTATAGCCTAAAAGAAGTGGACTGTCCATATTCCCAGCTTTATAATAAAGTATAGATACGCCATGCTATAAATATTATTAACCTATAATACAAAAGAGGGCTATAAAGAAGTATAATTACCATAGATTAGATTTTTCCAATTAAAAGTGCTAAATTGAATAATCTAAACAGGCTATTGAAACAAAACCATAAACCAAGAATCGCAACATGAAACCCTATTTTCTCAAATGCATGAAATAAAAGATCAATTTTAAACTAAAAATAGGAATTTGAATAACACCCCTTTAATCGGTCGATAATAGTAACTTTACAGTACTTAACGAACATAAAGTTTACTCACCACTTTTGAAGAACATAAATTTTAATCCCAAGTTACCAATCATCGTATGATAATAGTAAATTTTATCGTACATAATGAGCATACTTTTGAATAACATAAATTTTGATCTCAAGTTACCGATGATCGTACGATAGTTGTGTGCTTCAAAACATATAAAGAATATAAATTTTAATCATCACTTTCAAATAACATAAATTTAATCCCAAGTTACTAATGATCGTACAATAACAGCAAACTTTATAGTATATAAACAACATAAATTTTAAATCACACTTTTAAATTACATAAAGATAACAAATCCAGCTATCTCCTTAGATCGAGCTATCTTAATCCTTAAGAAGTACTTAAGTCGGCCAAGATCTTTAGTTTGAAACTGCTTCTGAACATATGCTTTAAGATCATGAATACTTCCTTCATTATCACCTATGATAACAATGTCATCCACATACTATCAGAATGATTCGGCGGCCGTGTTGATGTTTATAGAACACTGTGTGATCACCATTACTTCTAATCCCAAAACTTCTATTACTTTCTGCAAATCGTCCAAACCAGGCTCTTAGAGATTGTTCGAGTCCATATAAAGATCTTTTCAATCGACGATCTTCGACGACTCTTCCTGAACAATAAAACTAGACGGCTGCATCATGTAAACCTCCTCTTCAAGAATACCATGCAAGAAGGCATTCTTGATATCAAGTTGATACAGGGGCCAATAAAAGGCAGCCGCCAAAAAACCCAATAGACGTACAGAAGCCATCTTCGCGACAGGGGAGAAGGTACCAGTAAAATTATGTCCATAGGTATGAGAATATCCTTTGGCTACTAACCGAGACTTTAACTGAGCAAGAGAGTCATCAGAGTTGAGCTTGACAAAGAATACTCATCGACAACCAACGACACGCTTTCCCGGTAGAGGTGGAACTAGATCCCAAGTATCATTCTGCCGAATAACAGTTATCTTCTCAATCATGGATTGTTTCCAGCCAGGATGTGCAAGAGCCTCAGATACATTCGTGGGAATGGTATATTTATCTATAAATGAAATGAAAGCACTGTGTGAAGAAAACAAATGAGCATAGGAGACAGAACGGTAAAGTGGATTGGCAGTGGAACGAGATGCTTTGCGGATCGTGATGGGAACATCAAGGTCAGAAAGTGCAGCTGGTGTGGGTTCAGAAATCGGATCAGAAGTAGGTTCAGGGGTTGGTATAACAGGAGCTGGAGTCAGAGGAATATCTTGGCCCGGTGGAGGCATCTCAGGTGCTGGAGCAGTAGTAGTGTCCAAAGACGACTTGCAAGTTTGAGTGGGAACAGTCTTGTCTTGTGGAATGTTGGGATATTCAAGAAATACCATGTCACTGGTGTCAATTGGGAATAGACTCACGGGAAAGAAAGACTACGACTCAAGAAAGATGACATCAGCTGAGATAAAGCAACGACGGAGGATAGGATGATAACAGCAATACCATTTCTGAGAGCGAGAGTATCCTAAAAAGACACACCAAAGGGATCGAGGATCTAACTCAGTTCGACCAGGTCTATGGTTATGAACAAAACACACAACCGAAAATTTGAGGAGGAACAGAAAACAGATAGTCATTAGGGAATAGGATGGAAAAATATGCTTGACCATCTAACACAGAGGAGGGTATACGATTAATGAGATAAGAGGCTGGAAGAACCGCATTTCCCCAGAAATGATGAGGAACATGTCGATGAATGAGTTGTGTTCAGGCAATTTCAAGCAGATGACGATTTTTGCGTTCAGCAATACCGTTCGGTTGGGGGTATAGGAACAATAGAACTCATGAAGAATACGAGATACAGACATAAAATTCTGAAACTCAGAAGAAAGATATTCTTTCGCATTATCACTACGGAGTATTTTCACAGAAATATCAAATTGTGTTTTAATTTCAGCACATAAATTGCGAAATATGGAAAAAAAACTTCGGAACGAGATTTTATTAAATATAACTAAGTTGCACGGGAAAAATTATCAACAAATGTGACAAAATACCGATCACCAAATAACGACTCAACAGGACATGGTCCCCAGACATCGGAATGAACTAAACTAAATGGAGTACTAACTTGCTTATTGACTCGAAGAGGATAAGATACACGATGGTGCTTACCCAACTGACAAGGCTCACATAATAACTCAGTAGTCGCATAAATTTCAGAATGTAACTTTTTCAGGTTCTGTAATGATGGATGTCTTAATTGACAGTGCAAATCTAAGGCTGTAGAATCACTCAAGCATGCAACCGACTCTGAAAAACTACTCATCTGATATAGACCGTCAGACACATGTCCAGTGCCAATCGTCTTTCTCGTTACCAGATCCTGAAATACACAGTGGTTAGGATAAAAGATAGCACAACAGTTTAGGGATTTTGTGAGTTGACTAATAGAAATCAAATTGAAAGGAAAGCGAGGTATATATAAAACCGAGTGCAAAGGCATAGACGGATTTACAATCACTGAAGCTTTACCACTGTCTGGTGAAACATAACCATCAGCTAGTTTGATAGGTAAGAAATATGTGAGAAATTGGACAATATACATGAATTCCCACTCATGTGATCTGAAGCTCCCGAGTTAATCATCTATTACGTAGGGAGCAACCGAGGATAAACAAGCAGCAGAGTTACCCGTCTTAGCAAATGTAGCACTAAAGGATGACTGCGATTGAGAGAGCTGAAACTGCTAAAACGATCTGAAACTTTCCAATGCCTTCGTATCTATAGAATTAATAGCATAGTTAGTACTGGAAGTAATATGAGCTATAGAATTGTTACTTTTTTTGGGCAATCATACTTCATATGTCCAAGTTCATGACAATAATTACATTCAACCCCCTCTCGACTACCATCCGATTCTCTTCCTGAGTAACCTCCTCAGCTACTATCCCCACCAACTCTTCCATAATAACTGTCTCGACCTCCTCCAACATCAGAACGATCCCTGCCTCGACTGAAGCCGCCTCTCTGTGCCATATCAGCCAATGCAGACTTCTGAGTGATTGATTCCACGTTCGGGTGAGATGGAAACATCGCACGGATCAGATCAGATGGAACGCCTCCTGAAGATTCTTTGACGGCTCACTACCAATCACTAGTGGTCGTGCCGCATCATATGAAAAATTCAGACTCTCTAGGAAGGTCAGTACAACAAGCTTATCTCGGCGTGTCTTCATTTTCTCAAAATCAGCTTCTAAAGGGAAAATAGTCCGTAACTCATCACATATTTTCTTGAAGGCGGCATAGTGCTCCTCTAACGTCCGACCCACTTGATCTGATCTAGAGTAAATCTGAGAGATAGAGTAAGTTCAGAACATGCTACTCTTCCCTGAATAAGTGGACTGCAACAATGTCGACATTTTCTTCGCAGTGGAGCAAGTAAGCACCAGACCCATCACCTCCTGCGCCATGACCTCCCATAAGAGACCTCTCACCAAACTATCTTTTATCCAAGCAACCGTTTTCGGGTTGGGGATCATTGGTAAGATGATGTTTACCCCTCCCAGTTAAATTCGTCATCACAATAATATGTCATTATTGCCAATTCGAACCATTGAGTTTCCAATCCGATAACTTAACAGCCTTCAAGGTTGGTCCTACAACAAATCGCTCGTCAACCTTCTTCTCAGCATCACCCATGGCAACAATAACAGAGTCAACATGAAAAATCCTAGCACCACCCTACCTCCCAATCGACCAAATGAATCCGAACGGATGATCTACGACCGGATCTAAACAGACATCCAACCGAACTGGAGCTCCACCGCATGCATGAATTATCAATATTTCTTAAATACAAGAATTTAATAACTAAAAACAAGAACCCCTAAACTAAATTGCAGTCACAAGAAATTAACAAACTCAAAGCTCCAAATTACCATAGACGAGGGGTACAACATCCAAGTAATTATTGCCTTCATGCATTACCTCAATAACCCATCGCCTGCATCCTCATTATCATTCGAGTCTTCCCACAGAAACAATCTCTCATCTATCAAAAGCAACACCAAGGAGGTGATCTCGAAGGCGGCTTAAGGTAGTCAATCGGATCTGGATGGCGTCGAGGACTGTGAGCGTCAAGGGCGATTATAGATCTGGATGGAGGCGATCTTGAAGGCGGCTTGAGGGAGGGGAGGGGAGGCGAGGCGAGGCGAGGCGAGCGCTGATCTGATCGAGGACGGGTCTGGATCTGATCTTGGGCGATGGTGACAAGGCAACGACGGAGAGGGCGGAGTGCGGCGGCGATTACAGGCGAGGGCGTGAAGGGCAGCGACAGTGGCGAGGCAACGAGATGAGGGCGAGGATGTCGGCAGCGAGGGAAGAGGACGGCGGCGGGGGAAGAGGACGGCCACGGCTTGCTTTTTTTTTTTTGTTTTTTTAAAGGAAAAAAGAGGAGAATTAGGGTTTAGGAGACTTGCTCTGATACCAGAAGAAGAATTAGATACTTTTTCTTCTTATTATAAAAGGTACAGAGAGCCTTATGTATATAGGGGTTACAATACGTCTACTCTCTCAATTTACCTGATGTGGGACTAAAGTCATCAAACTCTAACAAAACGAAATAAGAAAAAGAAAATAAAAGGTTTGACTTACGCTTAAAAGTGTAAGAGCGTAGTAAAATCAACTCACGATTCAAATTAACCGTACGTATAAGGCCATCTTATAGTAGTCACTACACAAGGCTATTTAAAAAAACAAGTGGAGCACATGATTTTACTATTACATTATA
Source organism: Agapanthus africanus (assembly GCA_030015575.1). Classification (NCBI taxonomy): domain Eukaryota; kingdom Viridiplantae; phylum Streptophyta; class Magnoliopsida; order Asparagales; family Amaryllidaceae; genus Agapanthus; species Agapanthus africanus. Next base: position 298,247,612 of record JASDDO010000029.1, read on the forward strand.
GGGCGGTTGAAAAGGTGTCCTGGATTTTTCCTCCCGTCACCTGATATGATTAACATTGATGGAGAAAGAACAAAATTTCACACAGGATGAATTGTCCTGTCTCGCTTCAGGTGAAAAGGTAGTGGAACAAAATTGATGCAACCATATGAGAAACCAGCAAAAAGTCAAGGACACAAGAAATAGAAACTTATCGATATGATTGCCCTTACGACAAGATTTCCACCTCTAGGAGGTATTAAGTCGATTGAACGGTATCTAATGGTTACTCTAGAGGAAGAAGGTTAACTCTGGCACTAATGTACTTGCAATTGCCAAATCTAGCAAACAGTTCGATATTGAGGAGTGTATGTTGTGTGCATCTCTATATGTAGGGCAGGAAGGGAAGACAGTTATGTTTTGTATTTTGGAGATAGGGAAATGATTATAGAAGGCTATTGTGTTAATTACCGTGGTTTGAGGACTTGCTGACGTTATTGATGATGATCCTTCCAAATTTGGTCAGTTTCCGTAGGTTTCGTTTAGTTTAAATCTGTTATTTTCGAGAGACACACACACACACACACACACATTCAATACATGTATGTGTACAAAGTTTTATGTGATTTAGAGACTATCAAAGATGGATGCACAAAATTGAAGCATCATAAAAGTTACATAGGCTGCATGCACTTGAAGTCTCCAAAGCCTCTAATTTTTTATATGTAACTTGACATGTAGAACAAGATGCACATAGCCGACCGTCGGGTCAGATATGGTCATTCCACTTTAAGGATCTCATCTCACCATCAAGGTTTGAAATCTTGGTATCGAGATCGGGATATCGGATAGTCATTTTTTGGATCGGAATCGGCATCTTGGTTGGCTGTCTTAGGTCGGAATATAGATTTTATATCATTTAAGAAAAAGAATTTTAAGAATCAGGATAACATTTTATATAAACAGTTAACAGTATACAATTTGGCAAATTCTTTTCCAATTAATTATGTCTAAAGTCGTAGCTTCACTAGATTGTGTAGATAGTAACTGCCATTAACTTTTCTTTGCAGCTTCTGTTGCAGGCCAGCCTTCTGCTGTTTGTTGGATCCTTGCAACCCTCCTATATTTGCTAGCACATCTATGAACAGCAGGAAGAAAAAGGAAACATTATGTTTGTTAGACTCGACAAAAGAATATAAAGAGAAAAAGGTAAAGAATCTTCCAGGAAATCAAGGAATCCCCAAATCTAGTATTGCGGAATTTGTATGCAAAAAGTCGAAAAAATTTAGTTTTGGATGGCACAGCGCAAAGAAAGACTGCTGCATCCTGATGAGTTTTAGGTGTATGTAAATATAGGTATATGTACGATGAAGTTGTCGGCGATTGTGTTTTGAGGTCAAAGCCACAAAGTTGGCAGGCCCTTTGTCAACATGTATCTTTTCTTTTAGTCTGCAGAAAATGAAAATAACGTGGGAAAAAAAGTGTTTTGCTCAAATGAATATATTATTGTGTCTGATGATATTAACTTATTAGAGAATGTGGGTCTCTTTGTGAGGATTGCATCTTTAGTTGCTTGTTTCTAATACTAGGCCAAGCAACAACCATGACATACAGCTATAAACAATTTGCGACCAAACCTTTTTTTATACACATTAGATTATAACTACCCAATCTTGCATGTTATATATGAAGCTATATGAGGGTTATATTCTCTCATCTAGCTTTATTTTGTCATTTTGTGGCTTTGCTAGGAATTTTTTATTTGTCCCTTATAGGAATTTTTTATATGCCCCCTATATGTTTTGATAACTTGTTATTAGCCACCATTCATTATTATTTATTGGCACTTAGTTTTTAGTTTGTAGATGATGATAAAACGGAATATACTTTTTATTTGTTTTTAAAAATTGCAAGTAGCTACTATTCCCTATTCTTTGGTATAAATCTTGGTTATAATCTATGCCGTCTAATAACTTCTTCCCAATGATATAATCGCAACTGTTTCATTAATTTGATTGTTATGAGTTTTCTTCCAAGATTTTAATTTTATCTTTAATGAGTCGTTGAGACAACTATTATATAGATATATTATCCATTCAAAAATTTACACAATATAATTTGTTTGGAGTTGCAACAATTGCCTGTTGATTTAGATTGATCTCTTTGTACCTTAAAATTGAAAAGGACTTTGCATGGCAACCTAAACTCCGTGAACAAGTTTGGACTTTTTTTTATATAGTTATTTCACAAGGTGTTTGCAGAAAAGTACTTTTAAAAACACGGAAAAACACGGAAGTATACTTCTTTACAAATAAGACTATTTTTTTGAATGTTCCTACACTTCTAATTAATTAATAAACCATAAAAATTAAGATTAACGATATTGATTTATTAAGTTATTTTCAATAGAATATTATTGAGGCCGGATTTACTTGGTAATTTAAAATAGAAAACAAAAACTTTTTAAATTCATATACTCAACATAAGTATAATACGATGATAGATTGATATTTTTGATATTTTTGAATTGGGTCAATTTTGGACCTGAAAGACTTTAAATTTTAATTAGTAGCCGATTCACAATAAACATATTGGATTTAATTGTGATAATAACCCAAATTCACCCCTATATCCCTTGCAACAAATGTTCGATATTCATTCAACTTTATCCACATTTCGATGGTTTGGAGTGAGAATATACGTATTTAATCAACTTATTTAATTTTCTTCTTTTCGAGTACTTGGTTATCTATAAAATATTCTTTTTATCTTTTAGCTGTAATCTTAATCTATACAATACAATACGCGGGGATAAAGGGGTGGATTGGTACGGAACGTATATCGTGGCACGAGAGATCACTTTAAAAGACACCACGTGCCGTTATCCCGTTGGTTATGACGGGGCCTTGTACTACATATTACCATAGTCCACGGGGTAAGATGGATTCCTCTCGTATACATGAATATCTTCTTTATCAAACTACAAATAACCACGTTAGAATAACCATCTTCTACCGGTAATTAAACATGCTTAGATACTCTCTTATATAACCGTGCTTGTTCACTTTTACTTGGTTTTTTTTTACTTTATATACTATCTTCTTTAACTTTTTTGGGGACTTACCGAGCGCTAGTTCGCTGACGACATTCCTCTATGATCTTTCTTTGGAATGTTCGTCAGGAGGACCAGATTCGGAGGAGTAAGAGCCGAGCCCGGAAGACTTGGACCAGTTCGCTTCTCAGTCTAATTTTTAGCTCCTGCTTGTATTTACTTCCAGTATGCCATTGTTTAGGTATTTGTTTTATCATTGTATCTTTTTATTACAAACAATTGTATATAATTTTGAATGTAAATAAAGTTGCTGTTTCATTTTATTACTCTTGTTATTCTTGCACATTTTTATATTGCTTAATTACGGTTAACGTATTTTCATAGTAAATACGTTGTGGGCTTCCATGTCACTGTTTCCGTCTACTGGAAACCGGGACGTGACAGGTTTTGTTGGCGGTCCATACAGGCCAGTTCCGCATGAAATCTTAAGCAATATATCACAAGAATTATATGTAAGTACACGGTAGCGCCCCGGCCGTCTAATAGACGCCAAATGCGGAACAAAAACTTTTTGACTGGCGCTATCGTATACTATAACCCGGATCTGCCATTAAAGCTAAACCAACAAACTACAAAATGGGTAGAACTGTTATACCGAACGATCCGAGTCCTTCGGTCTTCAACCATCATCTCACGCTTTGTTGCGGCTGCTCCGATCTCCTAAATCTCCAGTCTTCTCGTCCAGGTGGCACCACGTCGACGGATCTTTAAACGGGCTCCCGCCTCTGAACCGAGGCAACTCGATCATCAAGTTTGCTAAAAGAGATGACCAAGATTGATGTAGAGAATGAGTAGAACACTTTGTCTCGCTTCGTCCAAAGCTATGTACGAACGGTTAATGAAGTTGCCTTTTTGGAATCAGGTGAAATGAGAATTGAGTATACTAATTTCCATGAACCAAAACCATAATCTTTTCCCCAAAAATCAACCACCATCACCCAAGAATGAATGGCCGGCCACTTATGAGGAGGAGGGAGGTGAGTGTAGGAGCTTAGGAGAGTGACCATTACCATAAATGAGAAGAATGAGTCATTAGACACCTTGCAACAACAATTAATCATCAAGCCTTGTCACCAAATCTAGAATCTTCTAGAACCACGACTCACCCACATGACGAAAAGATAAATCCGCATTTAACCGAATGTTAAATACGGGTGATAGAAAACTGGAAACTGGCAACTTCCAAAAGTGATCCCGAAACGAATTTCAGGATAACCCCGTAACAGTATAAACATACCTGCATTTGTATTACGACCGAATACAAATGCTACTGAGACAAAGATATTATATCTACACAGTATAATACTCGGATCCGGCTTAAACCAAAGCCCACCAGTATTATCTGCCCGAAATATGACACGTGCGTAAACACACGTGCATTTTCCGAACCCTGCCATAAAACCATACGGCCTCTACAACGTTTCGCCCGAACTTGGGAAACTGTGTGTGGGGAACTCTAATGACTCATCAACACACTGGCACTGGGTATAACCACTAGCACGTCAGAGGTACTAGCTGTACGTAACGGTTGCCTAAGTATTGATTGGAAAGGAAGCTGACGAGCGAACTCATCCAGAAACCCTACTGAGCCTGACAGTGACAATATCCGTACAGTCCGGTCCGTTCGTCTAAGAGTATCGCATATCGAGTCTAGGGGGGTGGATTAAGTTAGACCCCTAATAACGCGATAATTCGTGTCGGTATGAAGCCCATCACCTTATGAGAAACTACTGATCCAAATCGGTAATTCTCCACTACCTTGGCCGAGGATTTCTAGTGATGGCCACCCGTGCACTGTGCGACATCAACCCCCAATACCGAGAGAGACGAATCCCCGGTGATCCGCTCACTGCCTCCATGTGGCTCGGGACTGTACCCAACTAAAACCTGTTTGCACGTCTCCTTTGAGCGTGGTAGGATAGTAATCTAAGCACAGTGGGAACTCACACGAGACAAATGACGATCTTAAGTCGACAAACTAACCTGTACACATGTCACCAGGGAAATGCTATCTGACGATATGTATAATACCAACTAGCATGTTCCCGGCGAGTCCTGTCCGGTGTACTCATAACCCAATGAGCACCTGTATACATCTTAGGTGAACCAACTGACACCAATGGCTTGTGAGACCGGCCACCGCCCCTCGTCGGGGTCTCGACTGTATACACTAGTCTACTCTGGAGTATCGATGCCCTGTCTCGAAACTTCCACGACGAGGGACACTTTTAAGGATGTGCTTATAGACCCCAGCTCCCATGTATATGATCGCCATCATACTGCTGGCAGTCAAGCAAGAATCCTATGGGCTCTATCATCATGCAATAGTGAACTAAAGAATGTATACGATGATAAAGACAAACCAGATAACATACTATCATCTCGAGTAAGAAATTCATATCGGTATAGGTCCTCCCTCAATCATTGCAATCACGTGCCTGCGATCCAATAATTGACTTTGAGGGCACTATATCCAACAATCTCCCACTTGCACTTAAGGCTAATTATTACGATGTCGCATACTCACAGCCCGTGTGATACCGAACATCCAACTCCTCTATTAATCAATTTCACAAAACCCGTTTGTAAAACTATTGTGTTCGAGAAATAGCCTCAGTGAGTGGATTCGCCCTGATGTTTCTTTCTATATCTCTCTAAATCTCAAGTTCGTGGAGAAAGCCATCTCCCGAATCGAGTAATATCTGTCTTAGAATATGTCTGGATATCTGATGGGACCTAGTTCATAAATGAACTCCAAATCCAAACTTGTTAGACTGTATTGATAACTGAACCTAATCAGTTTCCAGCACCATGCCTCCCTCAGTATCCTCTTGGACCAACTGTCCATAATACTGTCCCTCGTCAGAGGGAAAACTATAACTCTGACAATCACTCTGTCATTCATGTCACCTTTGAAGCCTGGAATGATAACCGTCTCCCGAAGGAGGCTGCCGTCATCAAATCCGTAGAACATTCACTTATGTTCTAAAACTGCTTCCTTATGTTTCTCCAGGATTGGATTAATATAAACTTATCGCATCTAGTGCAAAACAACATCTGGTGTCGTACTTGACATCCCACGATTGACTCAATTGCCTAAGCAAGTGATATGCCAATCATGCACATCCCTCTCCCCTTTAGTCTGTAAGACACTTTTAGAGAGGGTGACTCCATCATCTGCAGGTACACCACCATACCAGGAGTCATCTATTCTAAATATCTTCAGAATATTGTCAAAGTACCCATATTGGGAAACTACCCAAATCTAGATCTAAAACCGTAGATCTAGAAACCAGAATGTCAGATATTATATCCATATCCTCTGCGGAGAAACAACTGTGTGACGACCACAGTATAACCGATCGTAGTATAGGAATTTTACTTCCTACTCTGTGTATGTCATCCAAATACCAGGACATCACACCCTACTACCTTCTTAATAGATCCATCCCCTATTCTGATGAAGTCAAACCCATGACTATCACATCAAAAATAGATGATCTTATCTCCGCTATATTTGCTCAAGTCTATAAATAGACATAAGCTACTTGCCCACTATGCTTCCGCTGCTCCCTCTGATTGCGATAACCCTCTGGCAGAATTATATATATACGTTCACTTCTAAAGCTAGTTTAGAACGACGCTATACTTATCCTCCTGCCGGGTCTCATAGCCTGGAACAATAGTAGTGTCAAGTCTGGGTAAACAAGAACCTCCCTGTCACCGTCCTTGAGGTTACTGGAGTACCTCTCGGGTGTCTGAGGTTACCTACCATATCTGCGGAGTGGCTAATGGAATGTCAAACCTGATTGAATATATAGGTCCTATTAAATTTTCCGTAATCGTTTGCGGTTCTGGAATCACTTCCAGTTCTACCATACTCCCACTACTATTTTCTGAAAAAATCCATTGTACTAAAACTGTGGCGAGTCAAGAACAATATCACTATTGATCTTCCAGATGGTAGAAAATCAACTCTCGTCATAGCCAGGGTCAACCCACAAACTGCCATTACAGAAACGTGCCATGAGTTATCCAGTGTCTGGTTTTAAGCATAAGCTGGACAACTCACCATACCTTAACATCGTTAAGATATTAACCATTCTATATCCAATATAGAAACATTTGACACTTATTTAATTGGAACCAGATTCTAATCATGCAGCTGTCTCCAGTGCATATCATCTTAATGGAAAGAGGCTAATCAGCATTACTCAACTTAGGAATCCATCCAATTATGAGTAACCTGAAAGAGAAACAAGTTTCTCAAAACCATTACTATCATCTGAATACTAATCACAAGAATCTACATCTTCAATTTCTTTGAAGAATCCCGATACTTGCGACACCTGGTTCTCTGCTTTATTCCTATACCCACAACTTCTTAAAACTTAGACATTGTATTTCTACGAAACACTTGTCTAAGAACTAGAGAAGTTACAAGTAAACAGAACAGAGTACGAGGACCAACCCCTTTGTCCTGATGGACACTGGACAACATACAATACTCTGTATAAGTCCGCTGAGTTGAATAACTCAAAACCTGTGCGTCGTAGGTTGAAAACTGTACCCAAGCGATTCCCTCAAATATCACCAATTACAACGAATTCCGATATAATGAGGATGATCACCTAATTCCCAATAACTTACTCCCACTCATCATCTGTAAAACCATACAAATGTGAGAATCATACTTGGTAAATACATACCCTGGAGTAAGTATCTAATCGGGAAATCAGTTTTCTTTTAACAATGCACAGTGAAACCGAAACATGAAAATGTTTCGTAAGGGTATCCTGGTATTCCTATTAATGCCTCTTCCATAATCCAATTCATGACTATAACCGTATATTTCTTTGCCATCTCTCTAAATCCCTTTATCTGTTTTTTTCATTTCCTTCTGTACACCATCGTTAGGCTAAGTGGTTTTCTTCCTTCACTACCGTTCGGCACCAGCCTATGGTTTGGAAGAAGACTATCCAGTAAGCATAATAGGTGTACCCTCCTAAACTAAGGAGTACTCGCAACTTGAGAGAAGGTGATGATAAAAGACAACAGAATAATAACTTATTCTATTTCTCCCGAACTGGGGAAAAAGCAAAGGTGAAAATAGGAGTGGCGATGAAGTACGCAGTTTGATCGTGAATGATAACAGTCGCAATTTACTTTGCCCTCTTTCTAATCCCTTTATTTTGTCTTTAGTTATTACCTTCTATACACCCTACTTAGGCTAATTGGTTTTCTTCATTCCCTACCTTTCGGCACCAGCCTATGGCTTGGAATAAGACTATCCAATAAGCGTAATAGGTGTACTCTCCTAAACTAAGGAGCCCTCGCAACCTGAGAGAAGGTGATAATAAAAGACAACTGAATAAATCAATTCTATTTCTCCTTAACCTGGATCCATCCTCGAAGAAGTCCCTTCGAGTTCGTAAATAACCATACGATGGATCTATCCAATGGAAGTGGATGTCCGTAGTAATACGGGGTGTTCTGAGAAATGCAAAGGGTAAAAGAAGGAGCGGCAATGACTTATGCAACTTTAGACAATCCAAAAGTCAGTATTTTAAGAAGGTTCGGTCAACTTGGTCACTGAGTCATAGTCTAGGGTCGGTCAAAGCTCGCTGTCAAAAAGAGAGAGAGAAAAGAAACACTCTGCGTATACTCTAACCTAGATTAGAATGGTTATCATTTTATCTAATCAGGAAACCTCCCACTGTTCCGTCAAATTCTCCTCCAAACCTGAAAGAAGAATCAATCGGGATGACCCGAAGAGTAAACCAACTCATCAGTGGGAATCGGGATCCAACTCTCATCGCATGATAACGTGACGGTATCCACTCACGTTATCATACTTCAGAAGGTATGCGCATACTTGGCAAGTTTCAGTTTCTTTAGAAACTCCCAATATAATTTTTTGTCCCATGCTCTTATGATCTTGACTTTGGCCAACAAATCATAAGTCACACGTCAAGTTCTACCCGTCATTATCCAGGTTAATTTGAACCCATCCGTACCTACCCTTGACTTTAGCGAACAAGGCAGTACGATTGTCCCAAACCAACGCATCTATCTATGCAACAGATGAATACCCAGCAGCTACCAAATACTATGCCTTGATTTTGGCCAACAAACATAGCTTGAATACTACTGACCATCCATAAGAAATGACGGAGGGCTACGACTGGTTTTTGGCGAAAAACCTTTAACGTAATGAACTTGATCTTGTTGAAGGAACCTGATAGCTTTTTATAAAAATATAGTGGCGAAAACGTTTTGCTAAAGAGGTCACTTCCGGTGAAGGGATCTCGGCTCTTTCCTCGTGGAATGAGGTGCAGGATATTCTAACTGAATACCGCGATGCAAAGCAACTTGTAATCGACTATAGTGAGGTTATTACCCTGACGCAAACTTCTGCCCAAGGGGTCATTCTCGGTGAAGGGATATCGGCCCTTGCCTTGTCGAATGAGGTGCAGGATATTCCAACCGAATACCGCTATGCATAACAAAAGGAAACGTCTTTGTAATAACACTTTTTAAAGCTGTTCCAACAACATCAAATATAGGTTTATTTTCTTTTGCATTGATCAAAATCAACGCAGTCCCATCAATCAATCACACCAGAAAAGAACGAAAAATAAAATGTACATATATGCCATCCGCATTCGCCACTGGGTCCCGTCATCACCCGTTAGGTTACTTAACTAACGATACAGCGGGGACTGGACTAGCGCGGGTGTAAAACATATACAACATCTAATAGTATATATATCAATATACAATAATCGCTCCAGGCGTGATAATATGCAACATTACAGAAAAGTAATAAGCATCATAGAACAATACAGATAATCTGGGATCCCCGGGTTTCACAGAGCCGCTACTGAAACCCGACGTTCCCCTGGTCGTGTGGATAGCCTGTGCAATGAAACCTAGACCCCTACGGGTGCGGCAAGTTACCCGCCAAAACCTGAAGCGAGGCAGCCCCCTACAACAAAGTGAATGGACCACCCGACACCTCATGGAATCCGGTAACTTGAGCACCCCTCCTTGGGTCAACCTGTACCCCCTACGAGTGCGGCGAATAGTCTACTAATTCTAGAGTGAGGCCCCTCTGCCTCTCAAAGCTATGAGATACGGACCCGTTGCCCTCCAGAACCCGGCTATCCGTGCACTCCGTCGCGGGGTAAACCTAGTACAGAAATGAAAATATATACAACGGGTACATTGACCTCAGCCCGGTCGTGCCCCAAAAGAATATTATACAATCAGGCAGTGACGGCAATCCACATGTTGGACACTCGCCCCGCAATATCAAATGTACAAATAAATTCAAAAAACACTACCATTGCACACTGCTATCCACCACGACAAATCCGCAACATCACAACACAACACAGAATATCAACGCGAATGTCACGTTCGCAAATTCGTCTAAAAGAACTATAGCAATTAGACGCAATTTACCGCTCGAATGACATTCACGGTCGGATATATAATATAAGTACTGCATACTAACAAGTTTAAAATTTCGATTGACAAAAACTTCCCGAAGTGGGCCCCACGTACATTTGGTGTACAGTTATAAAATCTGGGCCCAAAAGAACAGTACCAAAAACCACAATTCACCGTGTAGAAATACCAGAAGAAAATTGGCCAACTGAATCACCAAGACGGCCGCGGTTTCGCGGTCAAAGCTAGGCTTTGACCGCGTTTCCGCGGACGTACGGTCGATTCAGTTGATCATTTTTCTTGAGTTTTCTTCAAAAAGCCTCCTTAATTTTCTGTGATGCTCAAAATAATTTTTAGACCCTTTTAAAAATCGACAGAAACTTTAACCCAGAAAATTGTAGTTTTCGAAATTCCGTCCGATCGATATTTTAAACGCGTTAGTACAAGTTAGTAAAGCTTAATGGTGAGGCTCTGATACCACTGTAAGTATACGGTAGCGCCCCGGCCGTCTAACAGACGCCAAATGCGGAACAAAAACTTTTTGGCTGGCGCTATCGTATACTATAACCTGGATCTGCCATTAAAGCTAAACTAACAAACTACAAAGTGGGTAGAAATGTTATACCGAACGATCCGAGTCCTTCGGTCTTCAACCATCATCCCACGCTTTATTGCGGCTGCTCCGGTCTCCTGAATCTCCAGTCTTCTCGTCCAGGTGGCACCACGTCGACGGATCTTTAAACGGGCTCCCGTCTCTGAACCGAGGCAACTCGATCATCAAGTTTGCTAAAAGAGATGACCAAGATTGATGTAAAGAATGAGTAGAACACTTTGTCTCGCTTCGTCCAAAGCTATGGACGAACGGTTAATGAAGTTGCCTTTTTGGAATCGGGTGAAATGGGAATTGAGTATACTAATTTCCATGAACCAAAACCATAATCTTTTTCCCAAAAATCAACCACCATCACCCAAGAATGAATGGCCGGCCACTTATGAGGAGGAGGGATGTGAGTGTAGGAGCTTAGGAGAGTGACCATTACCATAAATGAGAAGAATGAGTCATTAGACACCTTGCAACAACAATTAATCATCAAGCCTTGTCACCAAATCTAGAACCTTCTAGAACCACGACTCACCCACATGACGAAAAGATAAATCTGCATTTAACCGAATGTTAAATACGGGTGATAGAAAACTGAAAACTGGCAACTTCCAAAAGCGATCCCGAAACGAATTTCAGGATAACCCCGTAACAGTATAAACATACCTGCATTTGTATTACGACCGAATATAAATGCAACTGAGACAAAGATATTATATCTACACAGTATAATACTCGGATCCGGCTTAAACCAAAGCCCACCAGTATTATCTGCCCGAAATATGACACGTGCGTAAACGCACGTGCATTTTCCGAACCCTGCCATAAAACCATACGGCCTCTACAACGTTTCGCCCGAACTTGGGAAACTGTGTGTGGGGAACTCTAATGACTTATCAACACACTGGCACCGGGTATAACCACTAGCACGTCAGAGGTACTAGCTGTACGTAACAGTTGCCTATGTATTGATTGGAAAGGAAGCTGACGAGCGAACTCATCCAGAAACCCTACTGAGCCTGACAGTGACAATATCCGTACAGTCCGGTCCATTCGTCTAAGAGTATCGCATATCGAGTCTAGGGGGGTGGATTAAGTCAGACCCCTAATAACGCGATAATTCATATCGGTATGAAGCCCATCACCTCCTGAGAAACTACTGATCCAAATCAGTAATTCTCCACTACCTCGGTCGAGGATTTCTAGTGATGGCCACCCGTGCACTGTGCGACATCAACCCCCAATACCGGGAGAGACGAATCCCCAACGATCTGCTCACTGCCTCCATGTGGCTCGGGACTGTACCCAACTAAAACCTGTTTGCACGTCTCCTTTGAGCGTGGTAGGGTAGTAATCTAAGCATAGTGGGAACTCACACGAGACAAATGACGATCTCAGGTCGACAAACTAACCTGTACATATGTCACCAGGGAACTGCTATCTGACGATATGTATAATACCAACTAGCATGTTCCCGGCGAGTCCTGTCCGGTGTACTCATAACCCAATGAGCACCTGTATACATCTTAGGTGAACCAACTGACACCAATGGCTTGTGAGACCGGCCACCGTCCCTCGTCGGGGTCTAGACTGTATACACTAATCTACTCTGGAGTATCGATGCCCTGTCTCGAAACTCCCACGATTAGGGACACTTTTAAAGATATGCTTATAGACCCCAACTCCCACGTATATGATCGCCATCATACTGCTGGCAGTCAAGAAAGAATCCTATGGGCTCTATCATCATGCAATAGTGAACTAAAGCATGTATACGATGATAAAGACAAACCAGATAGTATACTATCATCTCGAGTAAGAAAGTCATATCGGTATAGTTCTTCCCTCAATCATTGTAATCACGTGCTTGCGATCCAATAATTGACTTTGAGGGCACTATATCCAACATTATAAGAATCAGCAACTATACATTCCTTGCATTTCAAATTTCTTAAATCTATCATAACTTTTCTTTTTCTATCATGGTAATGGATTCTCCTAACAACACCAGCACCAACGTCAATGGCAACACACCACCACCTACCTTACCACCTCCCTCTACCGTTGCTGCTCCGATCAATGAACAGACGATGCTTCTAGAAGCCATCAAAAGTCTTCTGGAGGGCCAGCAGCAGCATACTGCAATTCTTATTAATTGCCCTGAAGCCGAAGTACCTGGAGTAAAGCAATTTCGTGCATTGCATCCAAGGAACTTTTCAGGGAAAGAGAGTCCTCTTGAGGCTGAAGAATGGGCCCAAAGTATCGAGGATGACCTTGCAGCAGCGCAGATACCAGACATAGCTTGGGTTCGTATGGCCAATCTCTAGCTCACCAACAATGCAAGTGTCTGGTGGAAAACCGAGGAAAGCCGTCTCACATAACTAATAGAGTGGAAGACATTTTGCGATCTGTTCGATGCGAAGTTCTTCCCCGAGACTGCCCGTTTTGAGATGGAACAACAGTTCATCCACCTACAATAAGGCTCTATGTGGGTAAAATCAATGGATGAATATGATGCCGAATTCATCATACTTAGCAAATAAAGAATTCGTATCAAATTATGTTCTTAAAACACGTCACTATCCTGACATCAACATCTTATCAGGTTCACGTCATACTTGATTTCGACCGATGAGATTCGGGCTAGACGATTCTAACAGGGCTTAGACCCCAGAGATTCAGGCGGTTTTATTCACAGGCGACTATCCAACTCATGAACTCGCACTGAAGGCAGCACGTTTTTATGAAGTTGTGGTCAAGAAGAAGGGTAAGCCTCAAACAGCCGGAATCAAACGCCCTGCTACCCAGATGACAGGAGAGGCTTCTTCTAGGCCGACTTTTGCACCCAAGAGGCCAGGATGATTGTTTAACCGGTCCGGTCCAGATTTCTGTTTCTATTGTAAGAGAACTAGACACTTGGCGAAAGACTGCAGACATGCAAATGGCCTGTGTTTGATTTGTGGCACATCTACTCACGCTATAGGAGCATGCCCATATCGTATTAACACAGCACCAACACCCAGACCTGCAATTACAGCTCCGCAGAGGCCAGTCATTCAGGCACTTGCACCCTGCCTAGCTCTTCCTGCACCAGTTCCACGTAGACCACCTGCACGACCTCAGCATCAATTCCATCAGACACAGAGAAACGTGCCTTAAGGGTAGAGGAATATGCCTCCGGTAAGGAGGAATGTATCGAGACGACGGGCTTTTACAATGGCGGTTGAGGAGGCCGAAGCCACAGGACAAGTCATCACCGGTAAATTCTCCCATCCTTTCAACCTTTAAATTCTTGTGCATCATTATAATATCCCTATATCTAAACATAACCTCATACCACTTAGGTACTATACTAGTAGCCACCCTTCCCGCACTCGCACTTTTCGACACTGGAGCTTCATACTGCTTCATGTTACAACGATTCGTGAGAACGCACGCAATTCCCGTGAAACCACTCATTTCAAGTTGGAATGTCAGTTCCGGGAATGGAGTCTTGAAGGCAATTTTAGGATACAATTAGTTCCTAGTTGTAGTTTGCGGTCGAGAATTCTACACAAATTTCAAAGTGCTGGACATACCAAATTGTCACGACCCGCTTCCCAAAATATGTAAACACGGCACGTGACAAAGCTAACCATGCTACCTATAGCTAGGAATAATCCCTCCATAGTCACATTATGGCTGTCAATCGGATATCAAGAACGGTAAAATAAAATCTCGTTAACACAGATCCATCTGCCACAGTAAATAAAATCAAGAAATGCATATATCGGAAATGAATCAAAATCCAATAAATAACAATATCTGAATCACGTCCTTTATGGGATCAAATTGATAAAATAAAATTATGGAAATAAAAGAAACTAAGCATCTCTAAACTAAACGTCTAGCTGCTCATTGCTCGGCTTGCTTGCTAAAATACTCCTGATCTGCCTGCGATAGTGTTAAAGGAACTGGGCCATGCAAAACCCAGACGTCAGTGCGTCATAAATATCAAACTAATAGTAATAACCAGGTTAGGATGATATGATTAAACATGAATATAAATAATAAACACAGGTGTAAAACAATGAGATATAGGTATGCGATGTGTATCCTAGAGTCTGTGCTTCTAGGTTATCTATTCTGTAAGTCTTTGAAATCAACTTAATGGAATTGTCGATGTAACTCAATAGTATCCTGTGCATGCCCGGGACCACGATCAAGATTCTCGGGGCTGAATCCGAGACATGCCGCTAAGTAGTAAACATGTAACATGTACAGATGAATGATGTCAGCATCATCATTCCAAGGCTGGCCAAGCCCGTATAGACTGATTAGTATCTAGAAGTATCGAACTGTTGAGTTATAAGTCAGATTTCATTATTGATTTCCCCTTACTCCCAGGTTTTGTGTTCAAGTCAGGTATTGATGATATAAATCTAATACCAACACAGGATCAAGCAGGTACAAGTCTTGTCTATGTAGATAACAAGTCACGTCCGTCAGGACAATAAATCAGGATTGTCAGCATTAGTAATAAGATCCAAGTAACAAGTCTGGTAGTAGGTCGTGAACATGTCATGCAATATATTTTAACCTAAATAGACATCAAATGTAAAACTATAATCAATATCGAAACATGGTACCACAACTAATGCCAGGATGTATATGTATCTATCTGTAATAACCGTTTCACGTCTATTACCATGTATATTGCAATCTAGATAACATACTGAACTGATATAGTAGTATGATAATATTGTGATGATCCGGCATGCAACTAGATAAACCATTATCGGTATGGATACAGACTGATATTATAAAACTGTAAATGCCATGGTAACTGGGTTAGACGATGACGGTGACTGGATCATCAGGATCATCGGCGACGTGTGCAACTCCGGCGAGACAATCAGAAAAAGAGAAGAAAAGAAAGAAGAAGAAGAAAAGAAGAAGAAGGTGATGGCGGGGTTACTGGTGTTCTGGGGTTATCTGGATTTGGCGAGCATAGATGGAATTGTGGTTATGAGTTGACGGGAAGGCCGACGACGAGGTGTCGAGCCAGTGAGGGGGTTTGAAGGTGATCGGGGATGAGTAGGGGGTGCGGTGGTGGAGATGTGTGGGTTGTATGGGGTTGCTGACAGATGAGGAAGGTGACGGGGGTGATGGTGATAGTGGTCGGTTTCAGGCGAGAGTTCGACGAGGTGGGTGCGATGGGTTCTGGCTTCGGGGTTAGGGGCTTAGGTGGTCGTCGGGAAAGAAGGAGGAGAAGGTGATGGCGAGGCAGAGGAGAGGAAGACGAAGTGGAGATGACGACGACGACGAGAGGGGGGGCAACGACAAGAGGAGCGACGAGAGAGTTTGTAGGTGGGTTCTTGGTGTGGGGCCAGCTCGGTGAGCCTTCGGGGAAGAAGAGGAAGGAGGTGTGGCCGGTGGTGTTGGTGAAGAGGTAGGGACGACGACGACGACGACGAGAAGGACGGCGGCGACGAGAGGGTTAGGTTCTCTAAGAAGAAGACGGGGAGAAGGAAAGAGAGAGGGTTTAATATAAATTTTATATTATATATAATATATATATATATATATATATATATATATATATATATATATATATATATAGGGAGAGAGAGAGGTGGGGAAATAGAGAGGGAGACGGAAAGAGATGGAAGAGAGAGAGGTGGGGAAATAGAGAGAGAGAAATAACTAATATGTATTATATATATAACCATAATATGTATATATGTATATATATATATGTATATATGTATATATATATATGTATATATATATATATATATATATATGTATATATATATATATATATGTATATATATATATATATAGGATTTTACAAATAATACCGGATCTCTCCAAATATTACCCGTATCTCTTTAAAAATCTAGTTTTTACACATAAAGAGCATACGCAAGAATTTAAACCATGTTGCAATATCCTGTAATTAAAAACATATACGCCAAATAAAATCTACATAAATATACGTAGCGATCCAATAATCTGTCTGTCTAACTTTTAGGATACGAACACGATATATGGGCGCAACTACCCGATATGGGCTATTTTGCCATGCAAGGCTAGATGGAAAAAATATTATTTGGTTTTATATTGTATGTAACAACCCTAAAATTTCTGTACAAAATTTTTGTAAAGTACAGAAAGAAATACCTTAGCCTGAGCACAACTTAAAAGTATTTCTTGTTTAATAACAGCAAGAAACAACTTGTAGCTCATTGGTAAAGCCTTGCACTACTGTGACATAGCCCCTGTGTTCGAATCCCCCCAGCCACATATTATTTTTAATGATTTTTCTTTTAAAATTTTTGGAAGCCTAAAAGTTTACATGTGCAATACACGTAAAAATGAAAAGTCAGATTAATCAAACATATGGAAAATGATGTATGAACGGACTTTAACACGTGGCACCAATCCAAGCCCCACCCCCTTCAAGATGGCAGGCGAGATAAGCCTCTGGCCGGCGCCGCCAGGCCCCCCGTTACAAATGCCTCCTAATTTTACCCCAACATCCCTGGGCCTCCCCCCACTACTCCTCTTATGTTTGTTTTTTCTGCAATTAATCAGAGAATTAAAAATCACCATTAAACCAATGTTTTAATGCATTCTAATTCTCATTTTTAATTCCCTAAACCCTAATTCTATCCTATAAATACCACCCCATACCTAGCTCTCTCTATTTTGAAATCCATTGTCAAAACTCTCAAAATTTTCTAAGTCAAATAAGTTGTACAAGTGGAGTTAGCCAAGGTCAAGTTCCGGCGACGATTCGGGAAGATTCCGGCGATCCCATGACTCCATGAATCTCTCAAATCCTTCCTCCACCTTTCCTCTCTACCCTAAACTCATAAGTCCCTTCTCTTCTCTTCTTTTCACCTCTCAAAAAGTTCTCTTTTCAAAACTCGTCGGAAGTGGAGTTAATCCGACATCCGATTCTAATTTGTAAAAAAAAAACCCAACTTTTCTTAATAACAAATCAACCATATCTTTATATATTGTTTAGAAACCATAAACCAACATTGAGAACAAGTTCAATTTAAAATACCATGCTATACAACTTTTATTTCACTTTTACGGTTAAATACCACAAACTTTCTATTCGACATCTTTCATCATATTTGCTCATATTACCTTTAGAAAACTCACGAGGTAATAACCCACCTCATCACAACACTCATCATGATATACCATGATGGCTTTTGGAACAATATTTTATGGGATAAATACGATTTTACAATAAAATACCTTAAACTAATAAACCATATTTTTAAAATTGTTTTAAATCAAATTCCTTACGATTACGTCTCTACAACCCATTTTGGGGAACCCGATTTGGATGGTGCGAGTTATCGCACATTCTCAGTACTAGTAGAGTGAGATGCAGACCTTTTCACGGAGTATCCGATCTCGATGGAATTTTTATACAATTTTTAAGAAAAACGCGATTTTCTATTTAATAAATAAATTCTATTTTTAATAATTATATATATATATATTATCAAAATATCTATTTTAAATATATTTATAATAAATTCCATGTTTTCTAAACAAAGGAATCACAAATTTCATGAATATACCATCACAAATCCATACAATTCCAGTTTACACTAAAATACCATATACTATTGAATCTAGGTTTATAATCATTAGAATACTTCATTTTTAAAAAACTACATCCATGAAAACACTAAATACGACTAATAAATACTTGAGGTTTATTTTGAAATTATATCAAAACTATTTTTCATAAAACCCCCTCAAGTTTATTAATTTACAATACGGACCCTAATAAATATAGGTTTAAGCGGGACCAATTTTCTTGATCTTCAGGGAGCCAGAGAAAGTGAGTGCTTGCCTATTTAAGCTAGAAAACTAAAACGGATTTATCAATGATAATTGTCTTGGAAAAAGTCACAAATCCTGCCGTCCATGTGCAGCAGTTACCGATAACTCCAAAACCTAATTCAGGAATCCAATTCTGTTTAAGCGTATGACTCAGACAGAGTCTCAGTCTAATCGGAATACAATCCATACATGAATACAATCCAAATATAACTCTAATCCATATATACTGAATACTATCAAATATCAACATGACTTGAACTGACCGAACTATGGATATACAATGACTTGATCTCATGATTATCCGTTTGCATCCTTATCCATTTACATGAACAACTGATATCATGGTTTCGGCAAGTCTTACATCTATAAAACAACACAATATACATTACGAGGTTTTTAAAGGGGTAGACTGGTGTAAAATGTGTTAAAAGTGGCACGAGGTGGTCATTAAAAGACGTAACTAAATATCCATTGCCGTTGTTCCGTGGGGTTTAACGGAGCCTTGTACTACCACGGGATAGATGGATTCCTCTCGTAAACACTAATATCTTCTGTACCAAGTTACAAACAACTACGTTAGTATAGCGAACACAATCTTTTATACTTTACATGATCTATTCTCTGTCTATTCTTCTTTACCTCTTGGGACTTACCGAGCGATTGTTTGCTGACGACATTCATTTTCTATTCTTTTTTTGGAATGTTGTAAGGAGGACCCGACTCTTTGGAGATCGAGCCCAGCTCAGAAGACTTGGATCAGTTTATCGGGGACCCGAAGCTTTAGCCACGTATATATACTTTTACTTTCAGTTCATGTTATTGTTTACGCATCGCTTCCAGTATTGTATTTACTTTCCAGTTGTATTGTAAAGAATGTTTAATAAATAAAAAGTTGCTGTTCATTTACATCTCATGTCATTCTTGTATACATTTATATTATATTTCTTATTTACGCTTAGCGTGTTTACTTCTGAGTAAATATGTTGCATGCCTCGTCGCGTCTCTTTATCCGTAAGCGGGGCGTGACATTGTATTATAAAAAGATATGTGGATTATAAAATACATTATATATGTATATATATTCTAGATTTGCATAAATACACCGTACCAACAAATATTTGATATAATCTCGAACCATGTTGGGTTTCAATCATGCGGGTCGGGTCGGATAATAACCACAACTACTAATTGCATCACAACCCAATAGCAACAATAGTAAAGAATTTTATTGCAAGATTTGAAATACCAAATATATAGTATAAAAGTATTAAGGTGTTACACAAATTTTGATGTTGTGTTGGGAATGAATTGGCTGGGAGTATTTTATGCTACTATTGACTGCCGTCAAAGGAGGATAGTATTTGAGATACCAGATCACCCAGTCTTTTATTTCAAAAGTGGAGACAGAACCTTTGAGCTAGGAAGCTACCGTGCTAAACCGAACAATGTAGAAGTGTTCTCTCTACCAGCTGAAGAAGAAAAACCAGAGATAGTTCGAGAATTCGAGAATGTGTTCCCTAAAGACATATCAAGTTTGCCTCCCGATCGAGCTCTTGAATTTAGTATTGATTTAAAACCTGGTACACAACCTGTAATCAAAGCTCCATACCGATTAAGTTCGGAGGGATTGAAGGAGATCCGTGTTCAGTTGGACGAACTACTGAAGAAAGGTTGGATCCAACCGAGTACTTCAAGTTGGGGATCTCCGATATTATTAGTGAAGAAGAAGGAAGGTTCCTACAGGACGTGTGTGGATTATTGAGCTTTGAACGAAGTGACAATTAAGAACAAGTATCCACTACCGTACATTGATGACCTTTTCAATTAGTTAAGCGGATCTCGTGTCTTTTCAAAGCTATATGTTTGTTCAGGTTACTATTAGGTGAAGGTCAAAGAGTCTGACATTCTGAAGACGGCGTTTAGGACTCGTTATGGCCATTATGAATATCTCGTAATGCTATTGGAGTGACCAATGCACCTGCCATCTTTATGAACCTGATGAACCAAGTTTTCCAAGAGTACTTAGACAGGTTTGTTGTTATATTCATCGACGACATTCTGAAGTATTCAGAGAATCGGAAGAGCATGCCGAGCACTTACAGATTGTCCTGAAGATATTATGATAATATCAGCTCTACGCCAAGTACAACAAGTATGAATTTTAGTTAGATCAAATCGGATTTCTCGGACATATTGTTTCAGGTGAAGGGATCTCGGTGGATCAAGCTAAGGTGTCATTTGTCAGCGAGTGACCGACACCAAAGTCGGTGAAAGATATAAGAAGTTTTTTGGGCTTAGCAAGATACTATCGATGCTTCATCGAAGGATTCTAAAAGATCGCAGCACCCCTGACCAAGCTCATACATAAAGACGAAGTATTCGTGTGGTCAGAAGCCTGCGAGAAGGCTTTTGTAGAACTCAAGTCGAGATTAACCTCTGCACCTATTCTAGTAATACCGGATCAATCTGGCGGATTCGATGTGCATTATGATGCGTCCGATAAAAGATTAGAATGTGTTCTACATCAGCATGGAAATGCTATGGCTTTTGCATTAAGACAGTTAAAAGTTCATGAACGCAACTATCCAACACACGATCTGGAATTGGCAGCCGTCATCTTTGCCCTCAAAATTTGGCGTCGCTATTTATTGGGAGAGTGAGTTGATATATACACTGACCACAAAAGTCTGAAGTATGTATTTACTCAGAAAGAACTCAACATGCGACAGAGAAGATGGCTAGAACTCATGGCGGACTTCGACATCAACCTACAGTATCATCCTGGAAAGGTGAACGCAGTTCCTGATGCACTTAGTCGCCAGCCATTAGCAATGAACATCACCACTCAGTGGACAACAAGAATGTTCGATGTATATGCCCTAGAGGCCAGTATTGTATATGTATACATATGGATACTAGGGATATGTATGTACAGAACAATCTTGCTCAGTTTTTAGTATATTATTTGACTTGTCTTTATCAGGATATGTGTATTTATTTGTATTGTTGTTATATCTGGTTTGCACATATTGATAAATACTCGATACGGTAGTATACTATAGTGGTTTGTCTTTATCTTAACATGGCATATGTCATACTCGTTATTACATATTACGGTTACATGTTGATAAAACCCCTAGGATCTTGCTTGACTACCTGCATTGTGATGGCGATCATACTTATGGGAGCAGGGTAGTCCATAAGCACATCCTTAAATGGTCCCTAGTCGCGTGAGTATCGAGACTGGGCATTGATACTCCAGAGTAGACTGGTGTATACGTTTCTAGCCCCATCGGGTGATGGTTAGTCCCGCAACCATTGGTCTGATGCACCTAAGATCGTATACAGGTGCTCACTGGGTGTGAGTACACTGGACGGACTCGCCGAGAACTTCCATGTGGTACTATACCTATCGTCAGATGGAAGTTCTCAGGTGACATGTGTACAGGTTAGTCTTTGGACCCGAGATCGGCATTTGTCTCGTGTGAGTTCCCACTGAACTTTGATCACTACCCTACCACGGCTCTACTGAGTCGTGCAAACAGGTTTTGGTTGGGTTCAGTCCCGAGTCACATGGAGGCAGTGAGCGATTGTCGGGGATTCGTCTCTCCCGGTATAGGGAGTCGATATCGCACTGTGATTCGATTGGTCAGGACCATAAGACCTTGGCCAAGGCACTTGGGATTTACTGATAGGTTGATCAGTAGTTTCCAGGATTGGTCCTGAGCCACATCGGCACGACTTATCAGGTTGTTAGGGTCTGACGTTCACCATCCCCTAGACCCGGTATGCGATACTCTTTGACGAAGAGACCGGACTGTACGGATATTGTCACGGATAGGCTCAGTAGGAGATCCGGATGAGTTTGCTCATCGGCCTTATTTTCGACAGGTACCTGGGTAGCCGTTACGTACAGCTAGTGCCGCTGAGGTGCTTGTGGTTAAACCCACTGCCAGAGTACTGTCGAGTCTTTAGAGTCCCACACAGAGGGTTTTCCTGATTCAGGCGAAGTGATGTAGTAGCCGTATTGGATACGTGCAGGGTTCGATCGATTGATGTACTTGGTACTCGGATTTTCGATCGAACAGTTTGTAATACTAGCCGGCTCGGGTTTGAGCCGGATTATTAAATCATGCATTGATTTAATAATTTACGTATATGTATTTCGATATATATATTCTAGTATTACGTTCTTCGTGTTATTCTATCTCTTTTGGGCGTTCGGACTTTTATCTGATTGCCGGTATATTTGTACAGTAGACTGAAATCCGTATTTACTACAGATTTCCTTCTAGAAGGTGGCCACCTTATTATGTATTTTCCTTTTATTTGATAATTGGAAATGAGGTGTAAAGTAAAGGGTATGGGAGGAAAAGAGGTAACCATGCTTCAATAGTAGTCAAATGAATTTATAATTCATTTTGGGTTTACTATTGAAGTATGGTTGCTATTGTTTAATGAAAGAAAATGGCATACAAAACCTATGTGTGTTATTTTCTCTCTCATGCTTGATTCATTTTTTCCTCTTGAGCTCTCATCTCCTCTCTCCTCTAGCTTTCTCTTCCACCTTCATCTTCTTCCTCTTCACTACATTTCTCATGTGTTGAGATACAAGTGAAGAGGCTAGAAAGAGATAGAACACTTAGACATCCAAACTACATCCTAGATTACTTGGACCAGCATCCCAAGTTCTCTAGTTGCTCTTTTGACACTTTGCAAAGAGCTAGAGCCATGGATCATACTCCCCGGGTGGATCATCTACGACAAAAGGAGACCGGAGAACAAGCTAGATCCCGATGGACCGATGGAGCCGGATTTAGAGTTCAAGCATGTTCAAGGCGCTTGCTAGGAGCTAAGGATGAAGAAAGAAGACCGAAGGACTTGGTTCGTTTGGTGAGGTTTCTACCATAGTAGATAGCTCTCCTAGTGTAGCTAGTTAGTTTTATGGAAAGATCCGGGTTTTAGAGTTAAACTAGTGCCAAGTTTTTGTTCGTTAGAAAATTTTTGTTCCGCATTTGGCCACGGAAGTTGGCCGGGGCACTAGGGTAACCCTTCATGGTATCAGAGCCACCCATAAAACCTATACTAGCTTGTTTAAACGTGTTTAGAATAACGATCGACCGAAAATTTCAAAAACTGCATTTCAAATCATGAGTTTTCGGTCGATTTTTAAACGTGCTCGAAAAATCAATTTTATGGTCCCAGAAAATCATGCAGGCTTTTTTAAGAACCCTGAAGAAATTTGGTCACGTGTTCCCTCAAAACCGCCGCGGATCCGCCTCTCAAACCCCCTATTGGCGGCGGTTCCGCGGCCGTTTTGGGGCCCATATGAACAAAATTTCTTCTGGGCCTCTTATTTTTGGAAATTGTGGTTTCTGGAATAATTACCATTTGGGCCCAGGTTTGTTACAGTGTTGGTTTAATACTTGTGGCCCACTTGGAAAGTTTAGTCGATCGTAATTTTAAAATACGTATTTTTATTTTCAGTACATTCACTTTTATCTGCGACCGGGAATGTCACTCGATCGGTAAAACTCGTCTAACTGCTATATGTCCCTTTAGACGGGTTTTGCGAACATGACATTCGCGTTGATGTTGTGTGCTTGTGCTGTGATTTTGGTTGGATTGTCATGGTGGATAGCATGTTGTGCAATGTTAGAAATACAGTTAATAATTTCATTTGTACATTTGTTATTGCGGGGCGAGCGTCCGACTTATGGACTGCCGTCTTTGCCAGGTTGTATATTATTTTAGGGCACGACCGGGCTGAGGTCGATGTCACCGTTTGTACATATTATTTTATTATTTCTGTACTAGGATTACCCCGCGGAGGAGTGCACGAATAGCCAGATTCTAGAAGGTAACGAGCCCGCATTTCTTGGCGTAGAGACGGAGGGGGCTTCTTTCTCATGGCGTTGAGACGGAGGGGGCTTCATTCTAGAATTGGCGGGCTATTCGCCGCGCTCGTAGGGGGTACAGGTTTTCATTGCACAGGCTATTCACACGACCGGGAATGTCGGGTTTTATTTGCGGCTCAAATGAAACCCGGGGCTCCAAGATTATCCACCATTCTGTATTGTTATCTGTGATGTTGTTTATTATCATGCCTGGGACGAATGTTATATATACTTATATATATACTAGTAGATGTTGTATATGTTTGGCACCCGCGCTAGTCCAGCCCCCGCTCTGTCGTTAGTTAAATAACCTAACGGGTGATGACGGGGCCCTGTGGCGAATGCGGATGGCATATACGTACATTTTATTTTCGTTCTTTTCTGGTGTGATAGGTTACAAATTGATGGGACCGCATTAATTTTAATTAATGCAAGATAATAAATCTAAAAGATGTTGTTGGAACCAAGCTTTAAAAACTGACATTACAGACGTTCTCTTTTGCTTTGCATAGTGGTATTCAGTTTAGAATATCCCGCACCTCATTCGATGAGGCAAGGGCCGAGATCCCTTCACCGGGAGTGACCCCTTGAGTAAAAGTTTGCGTAAGGGTAAAAAATTTAATATAGTCAACTATTTTTGCTTTGCATCGTGGTATTCAGTTTGGAATATCCTGCACCTCATTCGACGAGGAAAGAGCCGAGATCCCTTCACAGGGAGTGACCTCTTTAGCAAAGGTTTTCGCCACTATATATTTAAAAAAAACTACTCAGGTTCCTTCGACGATATTAAGTTCATTACGTTAACAGGTGTTTTGCCAAAAACCTAGCCGTAGCCCTCCGTCATTTCAGATAGGTACCACCTAGTATTCGTGCTGTGTTTGTTGGCAAGCGTCAAGACACAGTGAACGGTAGCTGAGTGATATTTATCTGTTGCAGAGATATGCGATTATTCGAGACAGTCGTACAGCTTTGTTGGCAAGCGTCAAGAGTTTGTGCAGGTGGGTTCGAGTTAATCCAGGACAATGACGGGTTGAACTTGACTAGTGGCCTATGACTTGTTGGCAAGCGTCAAGGTTATAGGTCGTTAGGGGCAAAAACCATTGGGAGTTTCAAACATACAGGAAACTTGCAGATTTTAGCATACCTTCTAGAGTGTGGTGACTAGAGTGGATTCCATCTAGTGCATCACACAATGATAGTTGGATCCCGATCCCACTGATGAGTAGGATTACTCTCGGGAGATCATTTCACTTAACAATCAATGCTATAAACCAAGTAGGTGTCTAGAACGGTGTTAGCGGGGTACGTCTCCAGGGAAAAGAGGTTATGTAATTAAGGAACTTCGCGAAAGCGTTGGAAAACCTCCCTCGAAGTACCAACACCAGCCTGGCTGAAAGGTTAAGCAAGTATTGTGATGTGCGATTAATCCTGAGTGGTTCTTCTTTTAGGGTTTGAAGAAGAATTTGAGGAAATAGTGGGAGCCATCCTGGTTAGATAAATTAATAACCAATCTAATCTTGCAAGAGCGCATGCTGAGTGTTTTCCCTCTCTCTCTCCAAATAGCAACCATTTCACGCCCTAATCAAGATAATAAAATGTATCGCTTGACTGATCCGAATTCTTATTCGGGGCTGGGGAACGTCGATTTGGCTCTAACTTATGACAACGGTCATGAGTATGAGCAAGGGAAAGAGGAAAGTTTGAATTCCTTGATAACCCTATCAAGATCTACAGAGATAGATCCAAGAGACTACTGGGACTTTCACAGTCCAGGTACATAGAGACCGTACTAAAGATATTTAGTATAGAAGATTCCAAGCGCGGTAACATACCCGCATTGCACGGAATCACCCTCTTCAAGGAGATGTCTCCCAAGACTGACGAGGAAAGGGTTCGCATGAGCACTATACCCTACGCTTCGGCGGTAGGATCTATAATGTATGCGATGCTATGTACAAGACCAGATGTAGCTTACGCGCTAAGCGTGGTGAGCCGGTATCAGTCGGACCCAGGTGAGGACCATTGGACAGCAGTAAAGAACATTCTCAAGTACCTGAGAAGGACTAAGGAGATGTTCCTGATTTACGGTAATGGAGACCTCAGGGTCGAGTCCTTTACCGACTCAAGCTTCCAGAGTGATAAGGATGACAATAAGTCTGTCTCGGGCTTTGTGTTTATCCTCAACGGAGGGGCGGTATGTTGGAAGAGTTCCAAACAGGATACCGTCGTAGACTCGACGATGGAGGCTGAATACATTGTAGCTAGCGATGCCGCAAAAGAGGCGGTCTGGATAAAAAAGTTCATAGCTGAACTTCAGGTGGTTCCGTCCATTGTTGATCCAATACCAGTGTATTGTGATAACAATGGGGCTATAGCTTTAGCGAAGGAACCACGGTCCCATCAGAAATCCAGGCACATCTTAAGGCGGTATCACCTGATCAGGGAGATCGTAGATCGCTAGGAGATCGAGGTCCGGAGAGTGGATACGAAAGACAACACGGCGGATCCATTTACAAAGGCCCTCCCTCAAGCACAGTTCGAGCGACTTTTTGGGATGTTGGGTATGCGGTACGCCAGCAGCTGGCCCTAGAGCAGACGTTGGATATTCGGTACGCCAATTACTGGCCTTTAGTGCAAGTGGGAGATTGTTGGATGTATATGCCCTAGAGGCCAGTATTGTATATGTATACGTAATGGATACTAGGGATATGTACGTACAGAACAATCTTGCTCAGTTTTTAGTATATTATTTGACTTGTCT
Source organism: Agapanthus africanus (assembly GCA_030015575.1). Taxonomy (NCBI): domain Eukaryota; kingdom Viridiplantae; phylum Streptophyta; class Magnoliopsida; order Asparagales; family Amaryllidaceae; genus Agapanthus; species Agapanthus africanus. Next base: position 298,275,268 of record JASDDO010000029.1, read on the forward strand.
TTATCAGGATATGTGTATTTATTTGTATTGTTGTTATATCTGGTTTGCACATATTGATAAAGACTCGATACGGTAGTATACTATAGTGGTTTGTCTTTATCTTAACATGGCATATGTCATACTTGTTATTACATATTGCGGTTACATGTTGATAAAGCCCCTAGGATCTTGCTTGACTATCTGCGTTGTGATGGCGATCATACTTGTGGGAGCAGGGTAGTCCATAAGCACATCCTTAAATGGTCCCTAGTCGCGTGAGTATCGAGACTGGGCATTGATACTCTAGAGTAGACTGGTGTATACGTTTCTAGCCCCGTCGGGTGATGGTTGGTCCCGCAACCATTGGTCTGATGCACCTAAGATCGTATACAGGTGCTCATTGGGTGTGAGTACACTGGACAGACTCGCCGAGAACTTCCATGTGGTACTATACTTATCGTCAGATGGAAGTTCTCAGGTGACATGTGTACATGTTAGTCTTTGGACCCGAGATCGGCATTTGTCTCGTGTGAGTTCCCACTGAACTTTGATCACTACCCTACCACGTCTCTACTGAGTCATGCAAACAGGTTTTGGTTGGGTTCAGTCCCGAGCCACATGGAGGCAGTGAGCGATTGTCGGGGATTCGTCTCTCCCGGTATAGGGAGTCGATATCGCACTGTGATTCGATTGGTCAGGACCATAAGACCTTGGCCAAGGCACTTGGGATTTACTGATAGGTTGATCAGTAGTTTCCAGGATTGGTCCTGAGCCACATCGGCACGACTTATCAGGTTGTTAGGGTCTGACGTTCACCATCCCCTAGACCCGGTATGCGATACTCTTTGACGAAGAGACCGGACTGTACGGATATTGTCACGGATAGGCTCAGTAGGAGATCCGGATGAGTTTGCTCATCGGCCTTATTTTCGACAGGTACCTGGGTAGCCGTTACGTACAGCTAGTGCCGCTGAGGTGCTTGTGGTTAAACCTACTGCCAGAGTACCGTCGAGTCTTTAGAGTCCCACACAGAGGGTTTCCCTGATTCAGGCGAAATGATGTAGTAGCCGTATTGGATACGTGCAGGGTTCGATCGATTGATGTACTTGGTACTCGGATTTTCGATCGGACAGTTTGTAATACTAGCCAGCTCAGGTTTGAGCCGGATTATTAAATCATGTATTGATTTAATAATTTACGTATATATATTTTGATATATATATTCTAGTATTACGTTCTTCGTGTTATTCTATCTCTTTTGGGCGTTCGGATTTTTATCTGATTGCCTGTATATTTGTACAGTAGACTGAAATCCGTATTTACTACAGATTTCCTTCTAGAAGGTGGCCACCTCATTATGTATTTTCCTTTTATTTGATAATTGGAAATGAGGTGTAAAGTAAAGGGTATGGGAGGAAAAGAGGTGACCATGCTTCAATAGTAGTCAAATGAATTTATAATTCATTTTGGGTTTACTATTGAAGCATGGTTGCTATTGTTTAATGAAAGAAAATGGCATACAAAACCTATGTGTGTTGTTTTCTCTCTCATGCTTGATTCATTTTTCCTCTTGAGCTATCATCTCCTCCCTCCTCCAGCTTTCTCCTCCATCTTCATCTTCTTCCTCTTCACTACATTTCTCTTGTGTTGAGATACAAGTGACGAGACTAGAAAGAGATAGAACACTTAGACATCCAAACTACATCCCAGATTACTTAGACTAGCATCCCAAGTTCTCTAGTTGCTCTTTTAACACTTTGCAAAGAGCTAGAGCCATGGATCATACTCCCCGGGTGGATCATCTACGACAAAAGGAGACCAGAGAACAAGCTAGATCCCCATGGACCGATGGAGCCGGATTTGGAGTTCAAGCATGTTCAAGACGCTTGCTAGGAGCTAAGGATGAAGAAAGAAGACCGAAGGACTTGGTTCGTTTGGTGAGGTTTCTACCATAGTAGATAGCTCTCCTAGTGTAGCTAGTTAGTTTTATGGAAAGATCCGGGTTTTAGAGTTAAACTAGTGCCAAGTTTTTGTTCGTTAGAAAATTTTTGTTCCACATTTGGCCACAGAAGTTGGTCGGGGCACTAGGGTAACCCTTCAAAGAACTGCATGGATTGGAGATTGAAGTAGTTATGCCAGGTAACGCTTCATCTTTGATGAAGTTACAAGTCCAGTGCACTCTTGTAAATTAGATCAAAGCAGCTTAAGCAAATGATGCTAAGCTATAAAGGATCCGAGAACAAGTAGAAAGTGGACTACGAATTGACTTCATTATCCACGAAGATGGATCCTTGCGATATGGAAGCCGTTTATGTATACCAGTCGAACCTGTTCGAGAAGAATTAATGAAAGAAGCTCACATCTCTCTGTATTCGGTACACCCCGGCGGTACAAAGATGTACAAGGATCTACGGAAGCATTACTGGTGGTATGGAATGAAGCAAGAAGTAGCAAGGAGCGTATCAAAGTGTCTAGTATGTCAGCAAGTGAAAGCTGAATATCACAGAACTGCTAGTCTATTTCAGCCGTTATCAATCCCGGAATGGAAATGGCAGCACATTATCATGGACTTCATAACTGCTCTCCCTCGTAGCACGAAGGGTAATGACACGATTTAGGTTATTGTGGATCGACTCACCAACTCGGCTCACTTTATTCCATTCTGAGCTGGCCAATAAACTGAGACGTTGGTAAGGAATGTTAGTTATATGTATGCCCTAGAGGCCATTACTGTACATGAGATATATATTGTAGTGGATGCTTGGACATATATAGGGAGGACTTTCTTGCTCGACATGATAGTATGCTATCTGGTTACTCTTTATCTTAACATATACACTGATTGTCTCTCTGTTACTTGTTGGTAAAGCCATTAGGATGCGTACTTGACTACCTAGATTATGATGGAGATCATACTAGTGGGACAAAGGTAGTCTGTGAGTACATCCTTTAATGTCCCTAGTCGTAGGTGTATCGAGACGGGGCATCGATATACCAGAGTAGACTAGCGTGTAGCTTCTCGACCCATGTAGATGGGCGATGGATGATCCCATATCCATTGGTGTTTGACATCAGAGATGATATACGGGTGCTCAGTGGAGACTGGGTACACTGGACGGACTCGCCGAGAACTCCCAGATGGTATTATACCTCACGTCAGATAGCAGTTTTATGGTGATACTGGTACAGGTTAGTCTGTCGACCCGAGATCGTCATAGAGTCTTGTGTGATTCCCACTGTACTTTGATTTCCACCTTACCACGTTCAAGAGAACGTGCAAAACGGTGGTTTTTGGGTACAGTCCCGAGTCACATGGAGGCAATGAGCGACAGGAGGGGATTCGTCTCTCCCGGTATTGGGAGTTGATGTTGCGCTGTGTTCGATTGGCTATAACATGAAGTCCCTGGCCAGGGTTGATTCTGAGATTTACTGGTAAGTGTTACCAGTAGTTTCTCGACCCGTTATGAGCCTCACATCGGCACGACTTATCGAGTTACTAGGGTCTGACGTTTACCACCCCTAGACGAGATATGTGACATATCAGACGAAGAGACCGGACTGTACGGTAAGTGTTACTGATTGGATTCGCAGGAGTATGAGCAAGCTTGATTGTTGATCTTCTGATCGCTCAATACCCGGATGGCCGTTACATTTAGCACGCCTCTTGCGGCTTGTGGGTGTTTGATATGATCATCACCTGCTGCCGGCGTATTGACGAGTCTTTAGAGTCTTACATAGAGGTTTCCTGGCTCAGGCAAAACGGAGTAGGAGTACATATGAGATATGTGCAGGACCGAGAATAATACGAGTATGTGATACCGTATTCTATTCTCGCGATTTGTGTTATCGATCGGTTATATGAGATATAGCCAGGTTATCGAATCAAGTGTTGATTCGATAGATTGATACACATAATATTAGTCGGTTATATGTGATATGACCGGATCATTAAATCATGTGTTGATTTAATGATTTAATGTATAATTATATATTTGATATATTACTTTACATTAACTAGTGTTGGCTCACTTAAGATTGTTTTTCTCACTTGTTGTGCATTAAGTGTATATGTGATATATACTTATGTACATAGTTTGTATCATGCTTGATGATACATGCAAGCATGGGTGTGTGTGAGATTTACACCCTGATAATTAAAATGTGAAGGATTTTATTTATCTTAATAATTCAAAATTAGTGAGAATTTTTTCATGCTTGGAAGCTTGGAGAAGCTTGAAGCATCTTTGACAAAGTCCACTTGTTTTGTCTCACTTAAGATATTTATTAACCTAACCATTTTAATTAGCCATGGTTTAGTCTTTACAATGGTTAGTATATGACACTAACTCACCCATGGTTGCTACTCTCACCTTATTAGTTTTCATTTCTTCATTTTTCATGGTTGCTTTTCTTCATCTCCTTCCTTCTTCAAGCTTACTAGCTCCATGAAACATGAAGAAATATTGTGAGAAAATAAAATCTAAAGTGAGCTCACTTCCTACTTCATCATCCTATACACTTGCTTGGGTAGTAAAGGGTGTTCTCTTCACAAAGTTCTTGACCTAGTGAAGAGGTAGCTTGGGTTTGAGTCTCCTCGACGTAGATCATCTTCGGCCTCGAAGACTTCGGGCAAGCTTGTTCATTTCTTCAAGAGAACCCATACTAGAGTTCGGGAGATCTTCGATCGCAGCGAAGGGACTACTACACGGAGCTTTAGAAGTGAAGGACCGGTCTACAAAGGCTGTATTCCTCATTCACTTAGTGTAATGGTTGATTACATGTTTGATGATGCTCAATATTGGTGATCTCCCGGATCACGACACGTGGCGGATGACGTGTCCAAGAACTCAGAAGAAAGGGTCGACAGGAACCGACCCGGCCACTCGTGTACCTGACCTGTAAGCACTAGCCGGCTCTCCTCAGAGCCCCCATGAAATTGGCCTTCTCGGCCACTCAGCTCGTCCCGAGCCACTGTAAGACCAAGACTCCTCGACCCTTTCGCTCGTCCCGAGCTCCCCAGCCGAGGCCTTCTTCCTCGGTTCTCTGACCGACCGACTCCACTACTCGCAGGCGTAACCTCCGCTCCGTGAATCTCGCCATGCGCAGATTCTCCGCCAGCAACATCCCACATTCTACGCCATCATGACCCCATTAATAGGTGATCCGCTCTTCACGTAGGCGTGACGTCGGGAGCGTAACTGCCGGCGAGATCTTCACGCCTGCTGCTACATGCTGCCGCCGCTATAAAAACCCCCATCACAGAGGGGTCAAGTAAGCCATTCTTTACTCTTTTAAGCCGTTACTCTGCTCGGATCTCATTACTACCTTGATCGTCGGAGGGTCCTTGGTGGTACCAAACCACCCCGGGACTTCTTTGCAGGTATTCGGCACCAAACTCCTCATACCACATCTTCCTCCAAAACCCATTGAGACCCACACGCAACAGAAGATAACCGTCCAAATCCACCGGGAGATCAACGGAAGACAACATCTGACGGAGACCTAAAAAGGACCTCCATCAGTTGGCGCCGTTTGTGGGAAAGGAAACTCCACAAAAAAAACAAAGTTGGCCTTCCGATCTCCATCCACATGGAAAGAGATCACCCTGAAGATCCAGATACCAGCCGCCGCCTCCCCCTCATCGGAGGCGCAGATGAACCTCCTCCGGCGACCGTCATTAAAGCCCTCGCCGGCCGAATAGACCGACTACAGTCCATCGCGGAGGCGCTCGTCCACGTCCAAATGGCCAGGCCAGGGCCCCAGATCACCACTCCTCCGCCTTCAGGAGACTCTACCCTCATCGGCACGGCTGACCACTGGAAGGCTGTGTCCCATGGCCACGGGGCTCGTGGGACGATACACTCTGAGGCCCGCTGGGCGCCCCACAGCTCCATGCCAAGATCCTCCGCCAGGGCGCCTCGCCTCGAGCCTCCTCGCGACCCTCACCCCGTGAGGAGATATCGGTCACCTCGCCTGTCCCCAGGCATGACCGACATCCCCTCCCTTTACGGGGTCGCATAGAAGGGGCTCGCCGCGGCGGCTCGAGGGCCACCTTGCCCAAGGATCTAAGCCCTCACTAAAAGGCAACGCAGCAGCTACCCTGCTTGGTTATCCCTGGCAGGTAGCTTCCCTACCGCAACGCCAGGGATCAGAGAGTCCTCCCAGAGGCAGTCGAGCCCGACCCTCGTTCGGCTATCCCTGGCAGGTAGCTTCCCTACCGCAACGCCAGGGATCAGAAAGTCCTCCCAGAGGCAGTAGAGCCCGACCCTCGCTTGGCTATCCCTGGCGGATAGCTTCCCTACCGCAACACCAAGGATCAGAGAGTCCTCCCAAAGGCAGTCGAGCCCGACCCTCGCTCGGCTATCCCTGGCAGGTAACTTCCCTACCGCAACGCCAGGGATCCAAAAGTTCTCCCAGAGGCAGTCGAGCCCGACCCTCGCTCGGTTATCCCTGGCGGGTAGCTTCCCTACCGCAACGCCAGGGATCAGAAAGCCCTCCCAGAGGCAGTCGAGCTCGGCCCTCGCTCGGCTATCCCTGGCGAGTAGCTTCCCTACCGCAATGCCAGGGATCAGAAAGTCCTCCCAGAGGCAGTCGAGCCCGAGGATCCCTCGCTCGGCTATCCGTGGCAGGTAGCTTCCCTACTACAACGCCAGAGATCAGAAAGTCCTCCCAGAGGCAGTCGAGCCCGAGGATCCCTCACTCGGCTATCCCTAGCGGGTAGCTTCCCTACCGCAACGCCAGGGATCAGAAAGTCCTCCCAGAGGCAGTCGAGCCCGAGGATCTCTCGCTCAGCTATCCCTGGCGGGTAGCTTCCCTACCGCAATGCCAGGGATCAGAAAGCCCTCCCAGAGGCAGTCGAGCCTGAGGATCCCTCGCTCGGCTATCCTTCAGGACAAAAGCCCTCGCCAAGAGGCACCGGGCAGTAACCCTACCCGGCCAAGGGTCCTTGGTAGGCTTCTTACAGCCCCTCCCGCGCTAAGGACAAAAGACCTACCAGAGGCAGTCGAGTCCTTGCTCAGCTATCCCCGGCTGGTAGCTTCCTACCACAACCGACAGGGATCAAAATCCTCGCCAAGAGGCACTGGGCAGTAACCTTGCCCGGTCCCCGTCCTGAAGGATCAAAAGCCCTCGCCAAGAGGCAACCGCGCAGCTTCACTGCCCGGTCATCCTTCGCAGGCCTCTCACGGCCCCTCCAGTGTTAAGGATCAAAGCTATCGCCAAGAGGCAACTGCGCAGCTTCACTACTCGGTCATCCTTCGTAGGCCTCTCACGGCCCCTCCAGTGTCAAGGATCAAAGCCCTCTCCAAGAGGCAACCGCGCAGCTTCACTGCCCGGTCATCCTTCGCAGGCCTCTCACGACCCCTCCAGCGTCAAGGATTAAAGCCCTCGCCAAGTGGCAACCGCACAGCTTCACTGCTCGGTCATCTTTCACAGGCCTCTCACGGCCCCTCCAGCGTCAAGGATCAAAGCCCTCGCCAAGAGGCAACTGCGCAGCTTCACTGCCCGGTCATCCTTCGCAGGCCTCTCACGGCCCCTCCAGCGTCAATGATCAAATCCTTCGCTAAGAGGCAACCGCGCAGCTTCATTTCCTGGTCATCCTTCGTAGGCCTCTTACAGCCCTTCCAACGCCAGGGATCAAGCCCTCATCGCGAGGCCGCCGAGATCCTTCTTACTCGGCGCATCCCCAACGGGCATCCTCCTGATCATCAGACGCTGAGGGTCTGAAGCCCTCGTCGTGAGGCCTCCGAGATCCTTCCCGCTCGGCGCATCCCCAGCGGGCGTCCTCCTTCCGATCAGACGCTGAGGATCTCAAGCCCTCGTCGCGAGGCCGCCGAGTTCCTTCCTGCTCGGCGCATCCCCAGCAGGCGTCCTCCTGCCCATCAGACGCTGAGGATCTCAAGCCCTCATCGCGAGGCCGCCGAGTTCCTTCCTGCTCGGTGCATCCCCAGCGGGCATCCTTCTGTCCATCAGACGCTGAGGGTCTGAAGCCCTCATTGCGAGGCCGCCGAGATCCTTCTTACTCGGCGCTTCCCCAGCGGGCATCCTCCTGCCCATCAGGCGCTGAGGACCTGAAGCCCTCGTCGCGAGGCCGCCGAGTTCCTTCCTGCTCGGCGCATCCCCAGCGGACTCCTCCTGCCCATTAGACGCCGAGGATCTGAAGCCCTCTTCGCGAGGCTGCCGAGCCCCTTTCTACTCGGCGCATCGCAGCGGGTAGCTTCCTACCCAACAAAGACAAGGATCAAAGTCCTCCCAGACTCGGCTATCCCTGGCCGGTAGCTTCCCTACTCGGAATGCCAGGGATCAAGGCTCTCGCCAAGATCAACCGAGCAGCTTCTCTGCTCGGTCATCCCTAGCAGGCATCCTCCTGCCCAACAGACGCTGTGGGTTTGTAGCCCTCATAACGAGACCACTGAGCCCATCACATGCTGCGGATCCGAAGCCCCAATAAGAGACATCAGGTCTATCTAAGTCTGAGTAATCCCCCCTCGACTTCGGGGCCATGGAGATGCCTCCTTCTTAGCAGCACTTGGCACACTTAGCAAGTGATCGAAATCAACTCGACGGCCGATCGCTCCGCTTGTCGTTCCCGCACTGGGACGCGTCCCATCAGACGCCGCAGGTCTGCATACATTGCGTCGGCCAACCGACGCTTGACACGCAGACCGTCGCTTCAGTGACAGGATGCACGAACCGGAGCACCTTCCTTAAATGCAGAGATTTCGCCCAGATTCGCTGGCAGAAAAGGCAGCTGACAGCCCGGGGATGCGTCTCGACAAAACCTTAGGAGGGAGCTCACCCCGGACGGCCCGGCAGTCCACTCCTGACCCGACCTGCTAGCTGGTCGGGACAAGAGTGGGGGGCTAATGATGATGCTCAATATTGGTGATCTCCTTGATCACGACACGTGGCGGATGACGTGTCCAAGAACTCAGAAGAAAGGGCCGACAGGAACCGACCCGGCTACCCGTATACCCGACCTGCAAGCCCTAGCCGGCTCTCCTCAGAGCCCCCTTGAAATTGGCCTCCTCGGCCACTCAGCTCATCCCGAGCCACCGCAAGACCAAGACTCCTCGGCCCTTTCGCTCGTCCCGAGCTCCCCAGCCGAGGCAGTCTTCCTCGGTTCTCCGACCGACCGACTCCACCACTCGCAGGCGTAACCGCCGCTCCGCGAAACTCGCCATGCGCAGATTCTCCGCCAGCAACATCCTACGTTCCACGCCATAACGATCCCCATTAATGGGCGATCCACTCTTCACGCAGGCGTGACGTCGGGAGCGTAACTGCCGGTGAGATCTTCGCGCCTGCTACTGCATGCTACCGCCGCTATAAAACCCCCCATCACAGAGGGGTCAAGTAAGACATTCTTTACTCTTTTAAGCCATTACTCTGCTCGGATCTCATTACTAACTTGATCGTCGGAGGGTCCTTGGTGGTACCAAACCACCCCGGGACTTCTTTGCAGGTACTCAGCACCAAACTCCTTATACCACCTCTTCCTCCAAAACCCATTGAGACCCACACGCAATAGAAGATAACAGTCCAAATCCACCGGGAGATCAACGGAAGACAACATCTGACGGAGACCTGAAAAGGACCTCCATCAATGTTATTTCGTCAATTTACTCTAGCTAGATCCTAGGTTAGGGTTCTTTGAAACGGCAAAATTTTGAATTTGGCATGGACGATTGTAAGTCCATGCTACCCTTCCCCGGTACTTACGGGGTTGCGGAAGTGATAAAAAACGATTTTCAAGAGGGTGGTAACATGGACTCAAAATATGGATCTTTGTTAAACAACTAACTAACAACCTAACTAGAGTTTTACCTACTCGGTTAGGGGGCTATACCTTCCTTGAACTCCTTCGTCTTCCACTCTTTCCGGTGTACGGATCGGCCTCACCTCGTCGTCTCCTTGCGCCGAAGATGGATCCACCTGAAAGCTTCTACCTTTGGCTTCTTCTTCAAACTTTGAAGAAACTAGAACACTTGGCTTGCTAGGCCTTGTGAACTAGAATGAGTAGAGGATTATTTTGGTGTCTTTTTATCTCTAAGGAAATAAGTCTCAACACATGAGAATGGTTTGCCTTGAGCTAGAGAGAGCAAGAGGAAGAGGGAGAGCTTGAGAATGGGAGAGCTCAAGAGAGAGAAAACCAATGAAAGAAAAATGAGCAACTCTTTTCTCATCTAACCTCTCATAATCCAAAAGCATCATGAGACATAATGATAATCAAGTATTATGTAATGGTTCATAACATATCAAAGGCAATATCATTTTCATGCACTCATTTTGCAAACCACAACAAGCAAGCAAAAGTCTTTGCATGAAAATGACAACCATTGTAATGATGATGGTCAACTAGTCAAACCTAGTCAACCGGTCAACAAAGTCAACAAGTCAACAAAGTCAACCCCTCAACAACCATGTCACTATAATACTTAATTAATATTATTGCTAATCATATTTCTTATTCTCATTAGGGTTTAGCAAGAAGTCAATGGTCAACAGTCAACAGTCAACAACCCCAATGAGAATCCTCTGCCTCTGTCTCTCTGTCAACTGTGCATACACACCCGCATCCGCGTTCTGAGGAACACGAATACAAACGAGATAAAACCAATCCCAAAATGTAAACTAGGATCTGGCTTAAACCAAAGCCCGCTAGTGTTAACTGTCCGGACACCAAACGTGCACAAGTGCACGGATGTGACCGAACCCTATCGCAAAACCATGCGACCTGTCGCAAAACCATGCGACCTCTACTCTTTTGCCTAAAGGCGAATAGCTTTCTGTGTGGGACTCTAAAGACTCGACACTACGCTGGCAGTGGGTTTAACCACAGACCGCAAGCGGCACTAGCTGTGTGTAACGGTCCCCAGGTAGATGCCGACAAGAAGACGGATGAGGTGAAACCCATCTGAACTCCTACTGAGCCTGAATGTGACAATCTCCGTACAGTCCGGTCTGTTTGTCTGATACATCGCATGGCGGGCCTAGGGGGCGGTGAACGTTAGTCCCCTAATAGTGGTACAAGTCGTGTCGAAGTGAAGCCCAGAACACCCTGAGATAACACTGGAAACTTACCAGTATATCTCGCTTGCCCTGGCCAGGGACTACTCGTGTAATGACTCTCCTAGACACAGCGCGATGTCAACCCCCAATACCGGGAGAGACGAATCCTGTCTAACCGTCACTGCCTCCAAGTGCTTCGGGACTGCACCCAAAAACTACCTGTTTGCACGACTCCTTTGAGCCGTGGTAGGGTAGTAATCAAAGTACAGTGGGAACACACTCGAGGCGAAGTGACAGTGTCAAGTCAGCGGACTAAGCTGTACTCATGTCACCTGGGAACTGATAACCGACGATAGGTATAGTACCAACCAACAGTTCCCGACGAGTCCTGTCCAGTGTACTCGTAACCTAATGAGCACCCGCATACTATCTCAAGTACGACGTACTGACGGCTGTGGGACAGACCGTCTCCCACACTGGGATGAGAAGCGCATACGCTAGTCTACTCTGGAGTATCGATGCCCTGTCTCGATAGTCCTGCGACTAGGGACCTGCATATGGATGTGCTTATAGATTACCCAGCCCCCATGAGTGTGACTGCCATCACAACGCTGGTAATCAAGCAAAGATCCTAAGGGCTCTACTAATATGTATAAGCGATATGCTAAAAGAAACACATGCATATATTGAAGTAGAGACAAACCAAGTAGCATATAACCATTTTGAGCAAGATTGTGTATACAAGGTGAATATCCCAAGCTTCCATTAAGTAATATACAAACCAGTATGATACAGTAATGGCCTCTAGGGCATATACACTAACAATCTCCCACTTGCACTAAGGCCATGTACTGGCGTATCGAAGACCTATCATCTCGATCAGCCGCTCGAACTGAGTCTGGGGTAAGGCCTTCGTGAGTGGATCAGCAGTGTTATCTTCTGTATTTACTCTCTTCACCTCGATCTCCCGGCGATCAACGATCTCCTTGATCAGGTGGTACCGCCTCAAAATGTGCCTGGACTTCTGATGGGACCTGGGTTCCTTCGCTAAAGCTATAGCTCCGTTGTTGTCACAATACAGCGGTATTGGATCAACACTGGTAGGAACCACCTGAAGCTCCGTGAGGAACTTCTTCATCCAGACAGCTTCCTTTGCGGCATCGCAAGCAGCTTTGTACTCCACTTCCATAGTTGAGTCAGTAACGGTTTCCTGCTTGGAGCTCTTCCAGCAAACCGCCCCTCCATTGAGAGTAAAGACATAACCCGACATGGACTTGGAGTCATCCTTGTCACTCTGGAAGCTGGAGTCAGCAAATGCCTCGATCTGGAGGTCTTTTCCGCCATACACCAAGAACATTTCCTTAGTCCTTCTCAGGTACTTGAGAATGTTCTTTACTGCTATCCAGTGTTTCTCCCCTGGGTTCGACTGATACCGGCTTACAACGCTCAATGCGTATGCTACATCTGGTCTGGTACACAACATCGCATACATAATAGAGCCTACCGCAGATACGTAGGGTATTGATGACATGCGAGCCCTTTCCAAATCAGTCTTGGGAGACATCTCTTTGGAGAGGGTGATTCCGTGACAAGCCGGTAGATTACCGCCCTTGGAATCTTCCATACTGAATCGTTTCAGTATCTTGTCAATGTACCTGGACTGTGAAAGTCCCAACATCCTTTTAGATCTATCACGATAGATCTGGATCCCCAGAATGTAGTTGGCATCGCCCAGGTCCTTCATGGAGAACCTCTGTGACAAGAATCCTTTGACTGACTGTAACATAGGAATATCATTTCCTATTAGGAGAATGTCATCCACGTACAAGACGAGGAATACTACAGTTCTCCCTATAATCTTACTGTAAATGCATGGCTCATCTTTGTTTTTGATAAAGTCGAATTCTTTGACAGTATCATCAAAGCAGATGTTCCAACTCCGCGATACCTGCTTCAGTCCATAGATGGACTTGAGCAACTTGCACACTTTACCGCTGCTCCCACTCTGAATGAATCCCTCTGGCTGATCCATATAGACGCACTCTTCCAAATTTCCATTTAGGAAAGCCGTCTTTACGTCCATCTGCCAGATCCCATAATCGTGGAAGGCATCAATGGCAAGAAGGATCCGAATGGATTTGAGCATAGTTACCATAGAAAAGGTCTCGTCATAGTCCAAACCATGTCTTTGACGAAAACCTTTTGCAACTAGCCTAGCTTTATAGGTTTCAACCTGCCCATCTACACCAATCTTCTTTCTGAAGATCCATTTGCAGCCTACGGGTTTTACCCCTTCTGGAGCAAAGTCCAAAGTCCAAACTTTGTTGGTGTACATGGACTCCATCTCGGTCCGCATTGCATCCAGCCATTTTACCGAGTCACCACTCTGAATGGCTTGTTGGAAACTATTAGGCTCATCATAATCAACTGTGCAATCCTCTTTATCCCCGTCTATGAGAAAACCGTAGTATCTCTCGGGCGGATGAGACTGCCTACTACTCCTGCGGAGTGGCGCAGGAATGTCCGGTTCTCCTGAATCTTCTGGCTCTTCCAAGCTTTCAGTAATAGCTTGTGGTTCTGGAATTTCTTCCAGTTCTACTACGCTCCCACTTGTACCTTTTTCTAAAAACTGATGTTCCAGAAAGTGGGCATGACGAGAAACAAAAACCTTTTGTTCCTCTGCGTAATAGAAAAAATACCCCCTGGAGTTCTTCGGGTATCCCACAAACTTACACAGTACTGAGCGTGCCTCGAGCTTGTCCGCATGCTGCTTTTTTACAAAAGCTGGACATCCCCATATCTTCAGATATTGAAGACAGGGTTTCTTCCCACACCATATCTGATATGGTGTGGTAGGCACAGTCTTGGAGGGAACCTTGTTCAAGAGATATGCAGCTGATTCTAGTGCATAACCCCAGAAGGATCGCGGTAACTCAGCTTTACTCATCATGGAACGAACCATATCCAATAAGATTCGATTCCGCCTTTCCGATACACCATTGTGTTGTGGTGTGTATGGAGGAGTAAGCTGCGAGAGAATTCCATTCTCTTTTAAGTAGTCCAGAAACTCGGCACTCAAGTATTCTCCACCTCGATCAGATCTCAGTGTCTTGATACTTTTGCCTGTTTGTTTTTCAACTTCATTCTTGTATTCCCGAAATTTCTCAAAGGCCTCGGATTTGTGCTTCATTAAGAAGACATGTCCATACCTAGAGAAATCATCTGTGAAAGTAATGAAGTATGAATAACCACTTCGCGCATGTGTAGACATCGGACCACACACGTCACTGTGTATGAGTCCCAAGAGCTCGCTCGCTCTTACTCCGTGTCCAGTGAACGGAGTCTTTATCATCTTTCCCATGAGACAAGATTCACAAGTGGCATAAGACTGGTACTCGAACGGATCCAAGTATCCTTCTTTATGTAACTTTGTCAACCGTGTCTCATTGATGTGACCCAGTCTACAATGCCATAAGAAAGCCTGATTTAATTCCAGAGACTTTCTTTTAAGTGTGTTCTGGACACTGAAGACCTGAGCTTGATTCAAAACGTATATACCGTTTTTCAATGGACCTGACCCAATCAGAACTTGATTTAGGTGGATGTTTACTACATCGCTTACAAACGTAAAATCATATCCTTCCTTAGAAAGTAACGATACAGATATGATATTACAAGTCGCACCTAGTACATAAAAACAGTCATGCAGAATCAATATCTGCCCAGTTGTCAGTCCTAGATGATATTCCCCTACGGATTCAGCATACATGCTCATTCCATTAGCAACCCTGAGAGTCATATCACCTTTCTTGATAACCCTACGGTTTCTCAGAGCCTGTAACGAATTACAGATATGAGATCCTGATCCGGTATCCAATACCCAGGAAGTAGGGTTAACTGACAAACAGTTCTCTATTACAAACACACCCGAAACCGAAGCCACAACATGCTTCGAATTCTGGCTACTGGCTATGCTAGCCCTGCAATCCTTCTGCCAATGTTCATTCCTGTAACAATAGGAACATCCCTCTTTTACTACATCCAGTCCCGAAACTTCTGCCTTTCCCTTTCTTTCTACTTCCCTGGTTTCCTTCAGGGTAGTAGGTAGGGACTGTTGAACTAAGTCAGCATCTGACCCGTTCTTCAACGTGGTCTTCAGGTCCGTGAGCTCAAAAGACCTGGTCTCTGTAAGGACGTTGCCCCTTACAGATGACCCGATAGCCAACCTTGCTGGAAGCAATTTGTTCGAGGTCTCATATCTTGCGATACGAGATTGCTCTCCATATAAATCTTTGTTATGGAGGAACATAGAAACTAAGTCTATCTTCTCGTGCTGCCCCTGGTATGCACCATCAACTGAGGCTAACACGAGACACTTGGCTTTCGCACAGTCTTTTCCCGATGTCCTATGGAGATCAACATCCATGACAGGGGAAACTGGACCTGAGACGGCAGGGGTTGGATTAGTTAAGAGGTGTCCCAGCTTGTTATAGGCAATGGACATCTGGACAGACCTTTGCCAGTCATAACAGTCAGATTCAGTTATTTTATTATCTAGATGTAACCTAGGTGCGGTCACTTGGTCGCTGCAATTAAGAGAGAGAGAAGAAAACACTCAGCATGATGCTCTTGGAAGTTTAGATTGGTTTTTAATTTATCTAAACAGTATGGCTCCCACTGTCTCTCGAATCCTTCCTCAAACCATAAAGGAAGAACTAGTCGGGATCAATCTCACTGTATAATACTTGCTTAACCGTTCAGCCAGGCCAGTGTCGGTACTTCGAGGGAGGTTTTCCAACGCTTTCGCGAAGTTCCTTAATTAAATAACCTCTTTTCCCTGTGGGCGTAGCCCCGCTAACACCTTTCTAGACACCTACTTGGTTTATAGCATTGATCGTTAAGTGAGAAAGTTCCGGAGGAGTAGCATATACTCACAGTAGGATCGGGATCCAAATATCATCGTGTGACAAAACTGAAGGAATCCTACCAGAATCATCACACTCCAAATGGTATGCAGCGCTAGCAAGTTTCAGTTCTTTTGAAACTCCCGATGTGGATTTTTGCCCCATGCTCTTATGACCTTGACGAAGGCCAACATATTATAAGTCACATGTCAAGTTCTACCCGTCATTGTCCAGGTTAATTTGAACCCACCCGTACATACCCTTGACGAAGGCGAAAATAGTAGTACGACTGTCCCAAACCAACGCATCTATCTATACTACAGATAAATATTCAGCAGCTACCAATCACTATGCCTTGGCGAAGGTCAAAATACATAGCTTGAATACTACCGAATATTTAACTGAAATGACGGAGGGCTACGAATGGTTTTGGCGAAACCGTGAACGTAGTGAACTTGATATAATCGATGGAACGAGATAGCTTTTAAAAGGAGTGGCTTAAGCTCCGCGTTTAAAAGTTATTTTTTTTAAAAGAAACCGAGTGGTTTTGAAAGTGTTCCAACGACTTTTACTTGGTTTATTTTTCTTGCATTAATTCCAATGCGTCCCATCATTTAATCCTACCATTGCAGAAAACAACCAAAATATGACGTACGCTTATGCCATTCGCATTCGCCATGGGGCCCCGTCATTACCCGTTAGGTTACTTAACTAACGACAGAGCGGGGGCTGGGCTAGCGCGGCTGAAAAACATAAGCAACGCCTAAATAATATCATATATAGATATATTGCAATGATAGCCATTTCAGATCACAGATGAACACATTGGATATACTAGGAATCCGCAATTCGTACGAGCCTGTAACGAAAAGCGGATTACACGGTCGCGGTGAATAGCCAATACCCCACCCAAGACCCCTACGGGTGCGGCAAACTACCCGCCAAATATCCGAAGCGGAGCAACCTCCCTCAACGACGTGAGTAATCCACTCGGCACTTCGAGATACCCGGTAGTTTGTGCACCCCACCATGGGTCTATCCTAGGAGCAAAAATAGTAAAAAGAAATTATACAATGACGACTACAACCCCGACCCGGTTGTGCGGCCATACAAATAATATTACATCAATTTACAAATTTTACATGAATTGAAAGAAAAGAAAACTCTCATCTCACAAACCCCCGGCCATTCACCCGCGACAATCCAATGAGTTCATATACACACACCATCAACATTACAGATCACAGATATGTATAACCCCCACTAATCGACGTATAGCGATTAGCGGACGTTCAATACATATAACACATCACAGATATATACCCGTCAGCTTAAGTCTTTAGAAGTTCGATCAAAATACGGATTTTTAAGCCCCAAAAACAAAATTTTCTTTCTGGAAAATCTGGGTAGGAAAAACATATTTTAAAAATCCCAAAACAACCCCAGAAACACTCTGCAAGAAAATTTTTCCACGGCCGAGTCAATTCGGCCACGGAACCGCGGCGGGAGCGTGCTCCCGCCGCGTTTCCGCGGCGACTTGACCGGTTCGTTGGACGAATTTTCTTGGATGTCTTCAAAAAAGCCTGAGCCGATTTTTCATGTATGATTTATTATTTTTTGAACAGTGGAAAAAATCGACAGAAACTATGATATTCGAGTATGTTTCGTGATATTTTCTCCGATCGAACTTCTACTTACTTTGCTAACATGTTAGATAGTGTTTAACTAGGCTCTGATACCACTGTAAGTCCATGCTACCCTTCCCCGATACTTACGGGGTTGCGGAAGTGATAAAAAACGATTTTCAAGAGGGTGGTAACATGGACTCAAAATACGGATCTTTGTTAAACAATTAACTAACAACCTAACTAGAGTTTTACCTACTCGGTTAGGGGGCTATACCTTTCTTGAACTCCTTCGTCTTCCACTCTTTCCGGTGTACGGATCGGCCTCACCTCGTCGTCTCCTTGCGCCGAAGATGGATCCACCTGAAAGCTTCTACCTTTGGCTTCTTCTTCGAACTTTGAAGAAACTAGAACACTTGGCTTGCTAGGCCTTATGAACTAGAATGAGTAGAGGATTATTTTGGTGTCTTTTTATCTCTAAGGAAATGAGTCTCAACACATGAGAATGGTTTGCCTTGAGCTAGAGAGAGCAAGAGGAAGAGGGAGAGCTTGAGAATGAGAGAGCTCAAGAGAGAGAAAACCAATGAAAGAAAAATGAGCAACTCTTTTCTCATCTAACCTTTCATAATCCAAAAGCATCATGAGCCATAATGATAATCAAGTATTATGTGATGGTTCATATCATATCAAAGGCAATATCATTTTCATGCACTCATTTTGCAAACCACAACAAGCAAGCAAAAGTCTTTGCATGAAAATGACAACCATTGTAATGATGATGGTCAACTAGTCCAACCTAGTCAACCGGTCAACAAAGTCAACAAGTCAACAAAGTCAACCCCTCAACAACCATGTCACTATAATACTTAATTAATATTATTGCTAATCATATTTCTTATTCTCATTAGGGTTTAGCAAGAAGTCAATGGTCAACAGTCAACAGTCAACAACCCCAATGAGAATCCTCTGCCTCTGTCTCTCTGTCAACTGTGCATACACACCCGCATCCGCGTTCCGAGGAACACGAATACAAACGAGATAAAACCAATCCCAAAATGTAAACTAGGATCTGGCTTAAACCAAAGCCCGCTAGTGTTAACTGTCCGGACACCAAACGTGCACAAGTGCACGGATGTGACCGAACCCTATCGCAAAACCATGCGACCTGTCGCAAAACCATGCGACCTCCACTCTTTTGCCTAAATGCGAATAGCTTTCTGTGTGGGACTCTAAAGACTCGACACTACGCTGGCAGTGGGTTTAACCACAGACCGCAAGCGGCACTAGCTGTGCGTAACGGTCCCCGGGTAGATGCCGACAAGAAGACAGACGAGGTGAAACCCATCTGAACTTCTACTGAGCCTGAATGTGACAATCTCCATACAGTCCGGTCTGTTTGTCTGATACATCGCATGGTGGGCCTAGGGGGCGGTGAACGTTAGTCCCCTAATAGCGGTACAAGTCGTGTCGGAGTGAAGCCCAGAACACCCTGAGATAACACTGGAAACCTACCAGTATATCCCGCTTGCCCTGGCCAGGGACTACTCGTGTAATGGCTCTCCTAGACACAGCGCGATGTTAACCCCCAATACCGGGAGAGACGAATCCTGTCTAACCGTCACTGCCTCCAAGTGCTTCGGGACTGCACCCAAAAACTACCTGTTTGCACGACTCCTTTAAGCCGTGGTAGGGTAGTAATCAAAGTACAGTGGGAACACACTCGAGGCGAAGTGACAGTGTCAAGTCAGCGGACTAAGCTGTACTCATGTCACCTGGGAACTGATAACTGACGATAGGTATAGTACCAACCAACAGTTCCCGACGAGTCCTGTCCAGTGTACTCGTAACCTAACGAGCACCCGCATACTATCTCAAGTACGACGTACTGACGGCTGTGGGACAGACCGTCTCCCACACTGGGATGAGAAGCGCATACGCTAGTCTACTCCGGAGTATCGATGCCCTGTCGATAGTCCTGCGACTAGGGACCTTCATAAGGATGTGCTTATAGATTACCCAGCCCCCACGAGTGTGACTGCCATCACAACGCTGGTAATCAAGCAAAAATCCTAAGGGCTCTACTAATATGTATAAGCGATATGCTAAAAGAAACACATGCACATATTGAAGTAGAGACAAACCAAGTAGCATACTACCATTTTGAGCAAGATTGTGTATACAAGGTGAATATCCCAAGCTTCCATTAAGTAATATACAAACTAGTATGATACAGTAATGGCCTCTAGGGCATATACACTAACAATGATGCCTCCCGAAATCTTGTTGCCGTCCTAGGTAACCCTTCAAGGAAGTGCATGGAGGTGAGTAAAAATCTAAAGTAAGACTTATATCTTCAAGATGTACCATATTTGATACCCATAAACTCATGCAGGAGATCATGAGATTACATGGAGTACCTGTTTGTATCGTCTCCGATCGTGATATGAGATTCCGATCACAATTCTGGCAGAGTCTACATGCTAGCCTGGGAACGAGTCTGAATTTCAGCACGACATATGATCCACAAACAGACGGGCAGTCCGAGCGAACAATTCAGATCCTAAAAGACATGCTGAGAGCTTGTATGTTAGATTTCGGAGGTTTGTTGGAAGATCACCTACATCTTGTGGAGTTTTCATATAACAACAGCTACCAGGCAAGCATTGGGATGGCACCATTCGTAGCACTCTACGGACAGAAGTGTCGTTCCCCGCTAAGTTAGGACGACGTTGGAGATCGTGAACTCCTTAGACCAGAGATGATCGTGGCAACTGTAGATGTAGTTCGCACGATCAGGGAAAAGATGCGCATAGCCCAGGACCGACAGAAGCATTGGGCAGATGCAAGACGAGGACATCTATAGTTTCAACCCGGAAAGCATGTATTCTTGAAGATCTCTCCAAACAGAGGAGTGATACGTTTTGGCAAGAGGGGTAAATTAAGTTCAAGGTATATAGGACCATTTTACATACTCGAACGAGTTCGAGAAGTGGCATACCGTTTAGCATTACCACACTCATTAGAAGGAGTGCACAATGTATTCCACATATCCTAACTATGACGATACGTGAGCAACCCGAGCCATATAATTGATCACTCAGAGCTCACGGTACAGACTGACCTAACCTGCGAGCAACAACCAGTTGAGATCCTGGACCGAAAAGTAAAGACATTGCGGAACAAAGAGGTGAACTTGGTTCGAGTGATGTGGAGAAAAGATTCGCTAGGAGAATCAACATGGGAAAGAGAAGAAAATATGCGTGTACGATACCCTTGCCTTTTTGAAATTAGTCTCTATGTAAATGTAAATTTCGAGGATGAAATTTTTATAAGGAGAGTAGAATGTAACGACTCTGAAATCTCTGTACAGAATTATTTGTTTAAATATATAGAAAAGGGTATTTCAACCTGTGTAGGAGTTATAAGTTATTTTTGTTCAATAAAAGAAAGAAGCAACTTGTAGCTCACTTGTAAAGCCTCTATACTGCTGTGACATAGCCTGTGCGTTCGATTCCCATCAGTCCCAATTATTTTTAAAGATTTTTTTTTAATTTTTCGGAAGCCCAAGAGTTGCACGTGCAATTCATGGGGAATCGAAAGGTTTCAGAAAAATCAAACGGGCGCAAAGAGGAGTAAACATAGATCTACACATGTGGCACGAATCTCGAGATGAGACCCCAAAATCCGATTGCCCATTTCCATCAAATGGCTGCCGCCGACAGTCCGATATGCTCCAAATTGCTCCGTGCTTTGCACACAAGCCCCTTCAGCTCCCCTCAACTCCCCTGCACTGTTTGATTTACCTGCAATCAAACAGAAACTCTTCAAATTCTTAATTAACACCATTAAATCCATTTTAATTCATTTTTATTTCACACCCTCTCTCATTTTTACCCTATAAATACAACCTCATGCCCTAGCTCTCCTCTATTCTGAAAATTTTCTCAAAATTCTCTACGTTCAAGAAAGGTTAAGATTATTCAAGTGGAGTTAAGCAAACCAAAAGGATTAGCGATCAAATTCCGACGACCAGAGCATCTCCGACGAGACCAAGACCACCTTTCTCTTCCTTAACCTCTTCCTAGAACTACACAACCAGTAAGTCTCTTCATCTCTCTCTCTTTTCACTTCTATATAACTTTTTAGACATATCAACAAAAGTGGAGTTAGTTTCGATATATATTTTTCTCAACATTTGTACTTCACTTTATAAGCAAAATAGGTCAAACTAACATCCTCACATAACTCATAAGCTTATTTACAATTATTTAGCTTTTAGTTTAATAAAATTTTCCATGGGAAATAATCATAAAATGAATTTTTCAGAAAAATACCATGAACTTTAATATAACCGTATTTTCAATAATTAGAGTATAAACCTTTAGATCATTCACGGGGTAACGACCTACCCCACACGCACACTATGGTTTCATAGCACGGTATTCTAAGTATATGGATAATTCAAAGAAGAAGTTTTTCATTAAAATACCATATTTTTTCAAAACGGGTTTCTTTTAATCGATGTTTTTAAATCTTTGGCAATTGTACCTCTACAACCCTCGTCAGGGGACCCGCTAATGGATGGTGCAGATTATCGCACATTCTTGGGATAGTAGAGCAAGATGCAGAACTCCTCACGGAGTATTCGGTCTCGAAAGGAATTAGAAATGCGAGGTTTAAGAAATATGACTTTTTTTTAAAATAAAACTAAATTTTGGAAATTATATAAGGTTATGAATTCATATTTTCAATAAAGGCATATTATGAAACCATATTTTTAAAATGAAAGATTAAAATTTTAATAAAATACCATTAAGTTTCCAAAAGAGCTAGTTTTCATAAAAATAGTATAAACTTAAAAAAAAACTAGGTTTTAGCACTAAAATACCATAACAATTAAAATACATGTTCATGAAAACTCTAAATATTATAAATCACCCTCGAGATTATTTTTAAAACAATATTAAAGTATTTTTCATAAAACCCCCTCGAGAGACAAAAAATATAAATACAATGTAAACAACAAAATAACAAATATTTAAGGACTCTAAATTAATATAGGTTTAAGCGGTATCATTTCTCTTGAGCCCTAGTAAGCCGGAGAAAGTGAGTGCTTGCCTATTCAGGTTTGACAAGCTTAACGGAGCTATCAAAGCAATTGTCTTGGAAAAAGACACAAATCCTGCCGTCAATGTGCAGCAGTTGCTCGATTACTTCCGAACTTAAGAAATTTCAAGAAATGAATCATTTTATAAGATTCTGACTCTAACTTGAATCCAAACTCAAACCAGAATCCAAAATCAAATACGAACTTGAATACTTGTGTTTCTCCAATCAGAGCAAAGCTCTGTTTTGAAATTCAAAATTTAAAAGTTGAAGCAACGCTTCAGATCCAGCGCTAGGTGCGCTGCGCGCCACGTGTCAAACACGGATGCGCTAGCGCTAGGTGCGCTGCGCTCTAGGCAGCGCACCCCAAATCAGAACAAAGGTCAATTTTAAAATTCAAAATTCAAAAATTGAAGCAACGCTTCAGATCCAGCGCTAAGCGCGCTGCGCGCCACGTGTCAAACACGGGTGCGCTAGCGCAGGCTGCGCTGCGCGCCACGTGTCAAACGAAGGTGTGCTAGCGCAAAGTGCGCTGCGCTCTGAGCAGCGCACCACGTGCACAGCACGGGTGCGCCAGCGCTGGAATTAAAAATCCCCACCGTTAGATCAAAAGATCTAATAATAATGATAAATCATTAATTAATCAGAATTAAAATTCTGTTATGGAAAGATTTTTCCAATCTTGTTAAAAACAAGAAGATTGCCTTCTGTAAAACAGAAACCCTAGAATCAAAGATCCAACGGTGGGGAAACATCCCCAAATCAATCAGAGAAAGATCTCTTTAACTGATTTAACAAATCAGTTTGCCCTATATAAAGGCCCTAAGACTTCAAGTTTGATATAGAGAAACCTCCCTACAAATTTTGAGAAAACTCAAAAGAAAAAGAGCAAGCTCTTGAAAGAAGATCATTTCTTCAAGGTAAAAAGAATGATTCTTGAACAAAGAGATGAAATCATCTCATTAAAACAGAAGAATTATTTTCTTAAAAGATCATAGATCTATAAAGACCAATGTCTTTTATAAAAGGAGATCAAAAGATCTCATTATAAAAACAGAAGAAGTATTTACTTCATTCACAGATCATTGATCTACAAAGGCAAAGCCCTTTCAAAAATAAGAACTATTGTTCTTGAAACTTGAGGCAAAGTCTCTTTTAAAAAGAACATAAATTTGTTCACAGAACATAAATTTGATCAAATGCGCTTTGCGCTATTGAAAAGTGCCTTGCACTCTTGAATTGCGTTTCTGCACTTCTTGGACTGGCGCTCAGCGCCAAAATGCGCCACGTGTCAATCACGTATGCAACTTGCGCTTTGCGCTTCTGAAACAGCGCACTGCGCTCATAAACTGGAGCTCAGCGCCAAGTGCACCACGTGTCACTCACCTGTGCGCCACTAAACTAGCGCAATGCGCTCATAAATTAGCGCCTAGCGCTCACAAACTGGCGCAATGCGCCCATCATCTGGCGCTTAACGCCAAGCGCGACACGTGTCCTTTTCGTGTGCGCTACTTGGCAGAAGCGCAATGCGCTCTCTAATTGGCACAAAGCGCCTGGCGCGCCACGTGGCGCACTGTAAGAACAAACATTGTTCTGATGAATGCTATGCATGTTGGATATAGTGTCCTCAGAGTCAATTATTGGATCACAGGCACGTGATTGCAATGATTGAGGGAGGTCCTATACCGGTAGGACAGTCTTACTCAAGATAATAGTATGCTATCTGGTTTATCTTTATCATCGTGTACTGCTTTAGGTGACCTTACAGGTCACTATTACACGCTGATAGAGCCCTTAGGATTCTTGCTTGACGGCCAGCAGTATAATGACGATCATATACGTGGGAGCTGGGGTCTATAAGCACATCCTTAAAAGGTCCCTAGTTGTGGGAGTTTCGAGACAAGGCATCGATACTCCAGAGTAGACTAGTGTATACAGTCGAGACCCCAACGAGGGGCGTTGGCTGGTATCACAAGCCACTGGTGTCAGTTGGTTCACCTAAGATGTATACAGGTGCTCATTGGGTTATGAGGACACCGGATAGGACTCTCTGAGAACATACTAGTTGGTCTTATACCTGACGTCAGATAGCAGTTCCCTGGTGACATGTGTACAGGTTAGTTCATCGACCTGAGATCGTCATTTGTCTCGTGTGAGTTCCCACTGTACTTTGATTACTACCCTACCACGGCTCAAAGGAGTCATGCAAACAGGTTTTAGTTGGGCACAGTCCCGATCCATATGGAGGCAGTGAGCGGATCTGCAGGGGTTCGTCTCTCCCGATATTGGGGGTGAGGTCGCGCTGTGTCTAGGAGAGCCATTACACAAAACCCTCGGCCGAGGCAGGAGATTTACGGGTAGGCATTCCAGTAGTATCTCAGGGTGTTTTGGGCTACACTCCGACACGACTTGTACCGCTTTTGGGGGTCTGACTTTTACCAACCCCCTAGGCCCGCCATGCGATGCTCATAGACGAACGGACCGGACTGTATGGATATTGTCACTGACAGGCTCAGTAGGGTGTCAGGATGAGTTCGCTCATCGACGTCCCTTTTGGTCAATACCTGGTAGCCCGTTACGTATGGCTAATACCTCTGACGTGCTAGTGGTTAAATCCACAGCCAAAAGTATTGACGAGTCTTTAGAGTCCCCCACAGACAGTTACTCAAGTTTCGGGCGAAGCGCTGTAGAGGCCGTATGGAGATATGGCAGGGTTCGATCATATACGTGCGGTATTGCACGGATCATGATCGGATGGATAATACTAGCGGGTTTTGGTTTAAGCCGGATCCTAGTATTGTACTGTGTAGATTTTGTCTCTTTGTATTTGTATTCGGTCTGAATATAAATGCGGGTATGTATATACAGTCACGGGGTTTTCCTGTAATTTATTACGGGATCAATTTTTTGAAGTTGCCAGTTTGCATTCTGTTTCAGCCAGTTTTCCTTTCTTCCTTTACTTGGCTGAAAATTGGTGGAGGAGGGCTTATTTGCAATTGTGCAAATTAGCAAAGTGGAGGGTGTTTCTTATAAGAGGGTGGTTCATGATGGTTCCACCATCCTTTGACTTCCTTGGTTAATCATTGCTTGACCTTTGTGTGATGAGATGAGTGATGGGTTTTGGAGTGAGACTTTGGTTGTGATGATTATTCCTCATCATCACCTTTTCTTTTGCTTGCATGATTGCTTCCCTCCCTCTTGACTTTGCTCCATCTCTCATTCTCCAAATATAGAGGCCGGCCACTATTGTAAAGTGGGGAGATTCATTTTTTTGGCAAGAGGATTTTTGGTTCATTTCATTGCAAAAGAAAAATCCTCAAGTTCATTCCTTTTGTTCATCTCATTCCTCCACCAATATATGGCAACTTCAACCCCAATAGAGACAAACTATTCTTCACTATCCTACAGCATTTCTTGGATACGTCGACTCGCCAACTTCGTGCCCGAGTTGCCTCGGTCCAGAGGTGGGATCCCGTAAAAGAACCCGGCGATGTGGTGCCCTTCCGACGAGGAGATGAAGACCGGAGATTCCGCGGGGAGATCGGGACGACGACGAGAAGACCGAAGGACACGGATCGCTCGGTATATCTCTCTACCCCTTCTCTAGTTAGCTAGGAGTAGGTTAATGGCCTGATCCAGGTTTATAGTCCGTGGTAGCGCCAGTTTCTTGTTTAAAGAAAAGTTTTGATTCCGCATTTTGGCCTCGTTCAGACGGCCGGGGCGCTGCCGTGGCCTAACATGGCGCCATTAACCTAGTCTAGCTTGCTCTAACATGTTTACAAGTTCAATCGAACGGATTTTCCAAAAACCCCATTTCCATTTGCATCAGTTTCTGTCGAATTATTTTTGGCTCAAAAAATTATTTTAAGTGTTGCAGAAATTCGTGCTGGCCGTTTTAAGAATTCTATGAAAAAATGGTAGTGTGATACTGTAGAAGGACCGTGGAACCGCGGCCAAACCCCTGTTCCGGCCGCGGTTCCGCCGCAATACAGTGTCTTCACTGTACCAGTTTTATACAGAGCTCTTTAAAGTTGGAAATGGGGTTTCTGGTATATTCTTTTTGGGCCCAGATTTATTTTAAGTGCTACAGTAGTGCTTGGGGCCCACTTCGGGAAATTTAGTCGATCGAAAATTTTAAACATGTTAGTTCACAGTATTTACATTATATCTGCGACCGTGAATGTCACTTGATCGGTAAATCCTGTCTAACTGCTATAGCCCTTTTAGACGGATTTGCGAACGTGACATTCACGTTGATGTTCTGTGTTGTGCTGTGATGTTGCGGATTGTCGTGGTGGATAGCCTGGATGCAATGGTAGTACAATTTGGTTTATTATGTACATTTGATATTGCGGGACGAGCGTCCGACATGTGGACTGCCGTCACTATCTTTTTGTATATTATTCTTTTGGGGCACGACCGGGCTGAGGTCGATATACCCGTTGTATGTATATTTTACTTTCTGTACTAGGATTGCCCCGTGGAGAGGTGCACGGATAGCCGGGTTCTAGAGGGCAACGGGCCCGCATCTCATGGAGTTGAGAAGGAGGGGGCTTCATTCTAGAATTGGCTGGCTATTCACCGCACTCGTAGAGGGTATAGGTTGACCCAGGAGGGGTGCCCAAGTTACCGGATTCCGTGAAGTGTTGGGTGGTCCATTCACGTTGTTGAAGGGGGCTGCCTCGCTTCAGGTTTTGGCAGGTAACTTGCCGCGCCCGTAGGGGTCTAGGATTTCATTGCACAGGCTATCCACACGACCACGGGAATGTCAGGTTTCAGTAGCGGCTCTATGAAACCCGGGGATCCCAGATATCTGTATTGTTCTGTGATGCTTATTACATTTCTGTGATGTTGCATTTTATCACGTCTTGAGCAAATATTATATATTGATATATATACTAGTAGATGTTGTATATGTTTTGCATCCGCGCTAGTCCAGTCCCCGCTCTGTCGTTAGTTAAGTAACCTAACGGGTGATGACGGGACCCAGTGGCGAATGCGGATGGCATATACATACATCATTATTTTCGTTCTTTGTGGTGTGATCAATTGATGGAACTGCGTTGATTCGGATCAATGCAAGCTAAACAAACCTATTCTGATGTTGTTGGAATATTTTTCAAAAAGCTATTATTGCAAGGTCGTTCTCTTTTGTTTTGTATAGTGGTATTCGGTTATGAATATCCAGCACCTCAGTCGACGAGGCAAGGGCCGAGATCCCTTCACCGGGAGTGACCCCTTGGACAGAAGTTTGCGTCAGGGTAATAACTTCACTATAGCCTTTTGCCTTTTGCTTTGCATCGTGGTATTCAGTTGGAATATCCTGCACCTCATTCTACGGGGAAAGAGCCAAGATCCCTTCACCGGGAGTGACCTCTTTAGCAAAGGTTTTCGTCACTATATTTTTATAAAAAGCTATGCAGTTCCTTCAACGATATCAAGTTCATTATGTTAAAGGTTTTTTGCCAAAAACCAGCCGTAGTGCTCCGTCGTTTCAGATTAGTATTGCTTAGTATTCGTGCTGCGTATGTCGTACTTAGCCGAGACGTAGTGTTCGGTAGCTATGTAGTGCTTTTCTGTTGCATGGATATGAGATTGGTTAGGACAGTCGTACGGTCATTTTGGCTCAGTCAAGGACTCGTGCGGGTGGGTCTAATGCAATCAAGATAATGACGGGTTGAACTTGACTAGGACCCTTTGATATGTTGGCTCAGTCAAGGTCACTTGGGTCCTAGGGGTAAAAATCACATCGGGAGTTTCTAAAGAAACTGAAACTTGCCAGGCATGCGCATACCTTCTGGAGTGTGGTGACATGAGTGGATTCCGTCACGTTATCATGCAATAATAGTTGGATCCCGATTCCCACTGATGAGTTGGTTTACCCCTCGGGTGATCCCGACTAATTCTTCTTTCAGGTTTGGAGGAGAATTTGAAGTTACAATGGGAGGTTTCCTGATTAGATAAAATGATAACTATTCTGATCTAGGTTAGAGTGCACGCTGAGTGTTTCTTTTCTCTCTCTCTTTGGCAGCGACCATGACTCGACCCTAGACTATGACTCAGTCACCAAATTAACCGAATCTTCTTAAAACACTGGCTTTTGGATTGTCTGAGTTGCATACCTCATTGCCACCCCTACTCTTACCCTTTTCTCCAGGACACCCCGTATTACTACGAACGTCCACTTCCATTGGATAAAACCATCGTATGGTTATATACGAACTCGAAGGAACTTGTTCCAGATTCGAGGATGGTTTCTGGTTCTGGAGAAAACGAATATGACTATTCAGTTGTCTTTTCCTTTTACCTTCTCTCAGGTTGCGAGTGCTCCTTGGATTAGGGGATAGTACACCCGTTACGCCTATTGGATAGTCTTCTTCCAAACCTTAGGCTGGTGCCGAACGGTAGGGAATGAAGAAAGCCGATTAGCCTAAGTGTGGTGTACAGAAGGTAATAAGTTAAGACAAATAAAGGGATTAGAAGGAGGGCAAAGTAAATTGCGACTGCTATTCATGACCAAACCAAGTATTTTATTACCACTCCCACTTCACCTTTGTATTTCTCTGGAACACTCCGTATCACTACGTAGATCCACAGGTTATTGGATACTCCATCGTATGGTTATATACGAACTCGAAAGGAACTTGTTCCAGTTCGGGGATGGATTCTGGTTCAGGAGAAATAGGAATAAGGTTTTATTCAGTTGTCTTTTATCTTTACCTTCTCTCGCATTGTGAGTGCTCCTAGGATTAGGACAGTACACCCATTGTGCTTATTGGATAGTCTTCTTCCGAACCATAGGCTGGTGTCGAACGGTAGGGAAGGAAGAAAATCATTTGGCCTAAAGGGGTGTACAGAAGGTAATGACTAAAGACATATGAAGGGATTTGGAGAGATGGCAAAGAAATATGCGGTTACAGTTATGAATCTGATAATGGAAGAGGCATTACTATGGATACCCGGATACCCCATCGAAACATTTCAATGTTTCAGTTTCACTGTGTACTGTTAAAACAAAACTGATTTCCCAATTAGCCCTTGCTCCAGGGTATGTATTTACCAGGTATGATTCTCACATCTGTATGGTTTTATAGATGATGAGTGGGAGTAAGCTATTGGGAATTAGGTGATTATCCTCATTATATCGGAATTCGTTGTAATTGATGATATTTGAGGAAGTCACCTGGGTTGTTTGCCGGACGGCAAATATTTGGTTTTGAATATCCGTTTTAATGCACCAATTTCAAATTGATATATCTGTACGTCTATTTTTATAGAGTGAGATATACCTTTTTGAAATTATGTCGATGACATTTACCTATATCAGTTGATGGTTAGGTAAGGAGTATTAAACAGCGGTGTAATTCTTCATAACTATAGTACAGTGTATTGTATGCTGTCCAGTGTCCATTAGGACAGAAGGGTTGGTCCTCATACTATATTCGGTTTACTCATGACTTCTCTAGTTTTTAGACAGGTATTTCGTAGAAACACAAGGTCTGAGTTTTGAGAAGTTATAGGCATAAGAGTAAAGTAGAGAACCAGATGTTGCAAGTATCGGGATTCTTCAAGGTGATCGAAGATGTAGATACTTGCGTATGGTATTCAGTTGATAGTAATGGATATTAAGAGAACTTGCTTCTCTTTCAGGTTACTCATAATTGGAAGCATCCCTAAGTTGAGTAACGTTGATCGGCCTCTTTCCATGTAGTTGACATGCACTGGAGACCGTTGCATGATTTGCATCTGATTTCAATTAAATCAGTGCCTCTGTTTCTATATTGGATATAGAACGGTTCATATCTTAACGATGTTAAGGTACGGGGAGTTGTCTGGCATATGCTTAAAACCAGACTCTGGATAACTCAAGGCAAGTTTCTGTAATGGCTGTTTGTGGGTTGACCCAGGCGATGACGAGGGTTGACTTTCTACCATCTGGAAGATTAATAGTGATATTGTTCTAGACTCGCCACAGTTTTAAGTAAAATGGATTTTTTTTTCAGAAAACAGAAGTGGGAGTATGGTAGAACTGGAAGTGATTCCAGAACCGCAAACGATTACTGAAAATTTGATGAGAACCTAAATATTCAATCTGATTTGACATTCCATTGGCCACTCCGCAGATATGGTGGGTAACCTCAGGCACTCGAGAGGTACTTCGGTATGCTCAAAGACGGTGACAGGGAGGTTCTTGTTTACCCAAACTTTCCATTGTTGTTGTTCCATGCTGTGAGACCTGGCAGGAGGATGAGTATAGCGTCTTTCTAAACTAGCTTTAGAAGTGTACGTGTATATGATTCTGCCAGAGGGTTGTCGTAGTCAGTGGGAGCAGCGGAAGCATTGGTGGACAGGTGGCTTATGTCTATTTATAGACTAAAGCAGATATAGCGGAGATAGATCATCTATTTCTGATATGACAGTCATAGGTTTGACATCATCAGAATAGGGGATGGATCAGTTAAGAAGGTAGTAGGGTGTGACGTTCTGGTATTTGGATGACATATACAGAGTAGGAAGTGAAATTCCTATACTACGGTCGATTATACTTTGGTTGTCACGCAGTGGTTTCTCCACATAGGACTTGGATATTATATCAGACATTCTGGTTACTAGATCTATGGTTTTAGATCCAGATTTGGGAAGTGTCCCAATCTGGGTACTTAGACAGCATTCTAAGAGTATTTAGAATGGACGACTCCTGGCACGGTAGTGTACCTGCAGGTGATGGAGTCACCCTCTCTAAAGGTGTCTTACAGACTAAAGGGGAGAGGGATGTGCATGATTGGCAGATCACTTGCTTAGGCAATTGAGTCAATCATGAGATGTCAATTACCACACCAGATATTGTTTTTGCAGTAGATGCAATAAGTTGATATTGATCCAATACTGGAGAAACATTCGGAAGCAGTTTTAGAACATAAGTGGATGTTCTACGGATATGATAACAACAGCCTCTTTTAGGAGACAGTTATCATTCCAGGCTTCCAAGGTGATCTGGACCACAGGGTGGCCGTCAGAGTTATAGTTTTCCCTCTGACAAGGGGCTGTGTTTTGGACAGGTGATCCAAGCGGACACTGTGGGAGGCATGGCGCAGGGTACTGATTAAGTTCAGTTGACGATACAGTCTAAGAAGTTTGGATTTGGAGTTCATTTATGAACTAGGTCCCATCAGATATCCAAACATATTCTAAGACATGTATTGCTCATTTCGGGAGATGGGTTTCTCCGCGAACTTGAGATTTAGAGAGACATAGAAAGAAACATCAAAGCGGATCCACTCACTGAGGCTATTCCTCGAACGCAATAGTTTCGCAAACGGGTTTTGTGAGACTGATTAGTAGAGGAGTTGGGTGTTCGGTATCACACGGGCTGTGAGTATGCGACATCGCAATAATTAGCCTTGAGTGCAAGTGGGAGATTATTGGATATAGTGCCCTCAGAGTCAATTATTGGATCACAGGCACGTGATTGCAATGATTGAGGGAGGACCTATACCGGTAGGACAGTCTTACTCAAGATGATAGTATGCTATCTGGTTTATCTTTATCATCGTGTACTGCTTTAGATGACCTTACAGGTCGCTATTACACGCTGATAGAGCCCTTAGGATTCTTGCTTGACGGCCAGCAGTATGATGGCGATCATATACGTGGGAGCTGGGGTCTATAAGCACATCCTTAAAAGGTCCCTAGTCGTGGGAGTTTCGAGACAGGGCATCGATACTCCAGAGTAGACTAGTGTATACAGTCGAGACCCCGACGAGGGGCGGTGGCTGGTCTCACAAGCCACTGGTGTCAGTTGGTTCACCTAAGATGTATACAGGTGCTCATTGGGTTATGAGTACACCGGATTGGACTCGCCGGGAATATGCTAGTTGGTCTTATACCTGACGTCAGATAGCAGTTCCCTGGTGACATGTGTACAGATTAGTTCATCGACCTGAGATCGTCATTTTTCTCGTGTGAGTTCCCACTGTACTTTGATTACTACCCTACCACGCTCAAAGGAGACGTGCAAACAGGTTTTAGTTGGGTACAGTCCCGAGCCACATGGAGGCAGTGAGCGGATCTGCAGGGGTTCGTCTCTCCCGGTATTGGGGGTGAGGTCTCGCTGTGTCTAGGAGAGCCTTTACACTAAGTCCTTGGCCAAGGCAGGAGATTTACTGGTAGGTATTCCAGTAGTATCTCAGGTTGTTCTGGGCTACACTCCGACACGACTTGTACCGCTTTTGGGGGTCTGACTTTTACCAACCCCCTAGGCCCGCCATGCGATGTTCATAGACGAACGGACCGGACTGTACGGATATTGTCACTGACAGGCTCAGTAGGGTGTTAGGATGAGTTCGCTCATCGACGTCCTTTTTGGTCAATAGCTGGTAGCCCGTCACGTATGGCTAATACCTCTGACGTGCTAGTGGTTAAATCCACAGCCATAGTATTGACGAGTCTTTAGAGTCCCCCACAGACAGTTACTCAAGTTTCGGGCGAAATGCTGTAGAGGCCGTATGGAGATATGGCAGGGTTCGATCAGATACGTGCGGTATTGCACGGATCATGATCGGACAGATAATACTAGCGGGCTTTGGTTTAAGCCGGATCCTAGTATTGTACAGTGTAGATTTTGTCTCTTTGCATTTGTATTCGGTCGGAATACAAATGCGGGTATGTATATACATTAGCGGGGTTTTCCTGTAATTTATTACAGGATCAGTTTTCTGAGGTTTCCAGTTTGCTTTCCGTTTCGGCCATTTTTCTTTGTATCTTTCATTGGCTGAAGATTGGTGGAGGAGGGCTTATTTGCAATTGTGCAAATTAGCATTTGTGGAGGGTGGTCTTTGCATATTGTTGATTCATGATGGTTGCACCATCATTTGACTTCATTTGACTTTCTTTTAGTCATCATGGCTTGACTTGTGGAGATATGATTGGTTGATGGAGTGTTGGATTTGGTGGGTGATCATTTCTTTTCATCATGATAACCCTTTCTCTCTCTTGATTATTTGACTCACTCATTTTTCATTTGGCCTCTCACTTCCTCCACTCCCTTCTTGTAAAAAGGTTCCGACCAATCCGTTTGAGGGGCTGTCCAAAATTTGTATGAGGGAATTTCGTTCTTTTCATGCAACAAAAATTCCCAAGTTCATCTACAAAAGTTCACATTTCATTCCTTCACCAAAAAGGAAACATCTTGAAACCCCAATGAGACATAGCACTACACTTATTCTACAGCAAACCTTGGGCACGTCGACTCGCCAACTTCGTTCCCGAGTTGCCTCGGTCCAGAGGTGGGAGCTCGTAAAAGAACCCGGCGATGTGGTGCCCTTCCGGCGAGGAGGTGAAGACTGGAGATTCCGCGGGGAGATCGGGACGATGATGAGAAGACCGAAGGACACGGATCGCTCGGTATTTCTCTCTACCCGTTCTTTAGTTTGCTAGAATTAGATTAATGGCTCGATCCAGGATTTTTGTGCGCGGTGGTGCCGGTTCAAAAGTTAAAGTAAAACATCGTTTCCGCATTTTGGCCTCGTTCCGACGGCCGGGGCGCCGCCGTGCACTTACACTGAGATCTGTTAAATATTCGTGAGCAGATGGGCTCAGTTCAATATAAGTTGAGGACTTATGGCCAATATTGGGCTAATTCCAATAAGATTAAAATGTTTAATATTTTATTGTTCTAGGCTATTGATCATTTATTTGGGCTTGGCCCTTTTAATAATGCTGAGCATTAGATCTTGACACATTTTCTTTGTCTTGTATTGAATGCATTGTTAGGCCACGGCAGCGCCCCAGTCGTCTGAACGAGGCCAAAATGCGGAATCAAAACTTTTCTTTAAACAAGAAACCGGTGCTACCGCGGACTATAAATCTGGATCGGGCCATTAACCTACTCCTAGCTAACTAGAGAAGGGGTAGAGAGATATACCGAGCGATCCGTGTCCTTCGGTCTTCTCGTCGTCGTCCCGATCTCCCCGCGGAATCTCCGGTCTTCATCTCCTCGTCGGAAGGGCACCACATCGCCGGGTTCTTTTACAGGCTCCCACCTCTGGACCGAGGCAACTCGGGCACAAAGTTGGCGAGTCGACGTGTCCAAGAAATGCTGTAGGATAGTGAAGAATAGTTTGTCTCTATTGGGGTTGAAGTTGCCATGTATTGGTGGAGGAATGAGATGAACAAGAGGAATGAACTTGAGGATTTTTCTTTTGCAATGAAATGAACCAAAAATCCTCTTGCCAAAAAAATGAATCTCCCCACTTTACAATAGTGGCCGGCCTCTATATTTGGAGAATGAGAGATGGAGCAAAGTCAAGAGGGAGGGAAGCAATCATGCAAGCAAAAGAAAAGGTGATGATGAGGAATAATCATCATAACCAAAGTCTCACTCCAAAACCCATCACTTATCTCATCACACAAAAGTCAAGCAATGATTAACCAAGGAAGTCAAAGGATGGTGGAACCATCATGAACCACCCTCTTACAAGAAACACCCTTCACTTTGCTAATTTGCACAATTGCAAATAAACCCCCCTCCACCAATTTTCAGCCAAGGAAAGGAAGAAAGGAAAACTGGCTGAAACGGAATGCAAACTGGCAACTTCAAAAAACTGATCCCGTAATAAATTACAGGAAAACCCCGTGACTGTATATACATACCCGCATTTGTATTCAGACCGAATACAAATGCAAAGAGACAAAATCTACACAGTACAGTACTAGGATCCGGCTTAAACCAAAGCCCGCCAGTATTATCCGTCCGATCATAATCCGTGCAATACCGCACGTATATGATCGAACCTTGCCATATCTCCATACGGCCTCTACAGCGTTTCGCCCGAAACTTGAGTAACTGTCTGTGAGGAACTCTAAAGACTCGTCAATACTTTTGGCTGTGGATTTAACCACTAGCACGTCAGAGGTATTAGCCATACGTAACGGGCTACCAGGTATTGACCAAAAGGGACGTCAATGAGCGAACTCATCTTGACACCCTACTGAGCCTGTCAGTGACAATATCCATACAGTACGGTCCGTTCATCGCATGGCGGGCCTAGGGGGTTGGTAAAAGTCAGACCCCCAAAAGCGGTACAAGTCGTGTCGGAGTGTAGCCCAGAACACCCTGAGATACTACTGGAATGCCTACCAGTAAATCTCCTGCCTCGGCCGAGGACTTCATGTAATGGCTCTCCTAGACACAGCGCGACCTCACCCCCAATACCGGGAGAGACGAACCCCTGCAGATCCGCTCACTGCCTCCATGTGGCTCGGGACTGTGCCCAACTAAAACCTGTTTGTACGACTCCTTTGAGCCGTGGTAGGGTAGTAATCAAAGTACAGTGGGAACTCACACGAGACAAATGACGATCTCAGGTCGATGAACTAACCTGTACACATGTTACCAGGGAACTGCTATCTGACGTCAGGTATAAGACCAACTAGCATATTCCCGGCGAGTCCTGTCCGGTGTACTCATAACCCAATGAGCACCTGTATACATCTTAGGTGAACCAACTGATACCAGTGGCTTGTGAGGCCAGCCACCGCCCCTTGTCGGGGTCTCGACTGTATACACTAGTCTACTCTGGAGTATCGATGCCCTGTCTCGAAACTCCCACGACTAGGGACCTTTTAAGGATGTGCTTATAGACCCCAGCTCCCACGTATATGATCGCCATCATACTGCTGGCCGTCAAGCAAGAATCCTAAGGGCTCTATCAGCGTGTAATAGCGACCTGTAAGGTCACCTAAAGCAGTACACGATGATAAAGATAAACCAGATAGCATACTATCATCTTGAGTAAGACTGTCTTACCGGTATAGGTCCACCCTCAATCATTGCAATCACGTGCCTGTGATCCAATAATTGACTCTGAGGGCACTATATCCAACAATCTCCCACTTGCACTCAAGGCTAATTATTGTGATGTCGCATACTCACAGCCCGCGTGATACCGAACACCCAACTCCTCTACTAATCAGTCTCACAAAACCCGTTTGCGAAACTATTGCGTTCGAGGAATAGCCTCAGTGAGTGGATCCACTTTGATGTTTCTTTCTATGTCTCTCTAAATCTCAAGTTCGCGGAGAAACCCATCTCCCGAAATGAGCAATACCTGTATTAGAATATTTCTGGATATCTGATGGGACCTAGTTCATAAATGAACTCCAAATCCAAACTTCTTAGACTGTATCGTCAACTGAACTTAATCAGTACCCTGCGCCATGCCTCCCACAGTGTCCGCTTGGATCACCTGTGTAGGGTTCCTAGGCACACTATAGAGGTCTCACAAGGCATCAACCATGCCAATTTCAAAAATTATGGGTGCCGAGAAACCCTAATGCGGATCATTGACTAGAAATCTAGGCGAAAAGTTAATCTAGTTAACTACTTAACTAAAAGTTAGATGCTACAACCTTTGTAGATCCGGTTCTCCACTTCCTTATCTCCACATGGGTGTCCTCTCGCTGTCCATCATGAATCCCGAACTCAATCGTCGGCTTCATCGGAGAAACGGGCGAGCTAGGTCGTCGGCTTCGTGTCAAAGACGATCTACGTCGAGGTTGCACAAGCTCAAGCTCCGACTTCACAAAGTTGTGAAACTTATGAAGAAAACACCCAAAACAACTTGGCAATAGGTAGAGGGTGAAGAAATAGGAGGTGGGTTCACTTTAGAATTGGAGTTTTCTCACTAGAACTCAAGTTGCCATTGATGGCATCAAGGTTTCTTTCTTGAAGATGAAGATGAAGAAGAAGGAAGAATATGATAAGTGTTCTATTTAAAAATGAAACTAATATGAATACTTATCATATCTTGACCATGGTCAAGTGTAGAGATTAAACTAAGGTTAGTTGGAATGTTTAGGGTTAAGGATGAGATAAGGATGGTGGACTTTGTCAAAGCTTCAAGAAGCTTCAACATAGCTCCAAAATAAGCCACCATTCTTAACTTAATCCTTTCCAAATAAATAAACAAATAAATAAATGAAAAACCAAAACCCTAATCATCACTTAACCATGGTTTAATCCTTTACACTTAACCACATTATCAAGTATCATCAAACATGATACAAAAATGTGCACAAAAGTATATCACATATACTTTTTGCACATCAAGTGAGAAAATCCATTTAAAGTGAACCAATACTAGTTAATGCAAAGTAATATATCAAATATATAATTATACATTAAATCATTAAATCAACACTTGATTTAACGATCCGGTCATATCGCATATAACCGACTAGTATCCCATGTATCGGCTTATCGAATCAATGATTCGATAACTAGGTCATATCAAATATAACCAATCGAAACATATATCGCGAGAATGAAATGCGGTATCACATACACGCATTATTCTCGGTCCTGCACATATCTCATATGCGCTCCTATTTCGTTTCGCTTGAGCCAGGAAACCTCTGTATAGGACTCTAAAGACTCGTCAATACGCCGGTAGCAGATGATGATCATATCAAGCATCCACAAGCCGCAAGCGGTCTGCCAAACGTAACGGCCATCCGGGTATTGAGCGATCAGTAGATCGACGAGCTAGCCCGCTCACACTCCTGTGAATCCAACCAGTAACACTTACCGTACAGTCCGGTCTGTTCGTCTGATATGTCGCATATCAAGTCTAGGGGTGGTAAACGTCAGACCCCAATAACCGATAAGTCGTGCCGATGTGAGGCTCATAACGGGTCGAGAAACTACTGGTAACACTTACCAGCAAATCTCTGATCAGCCCTGGCCAGGGACTTCCCTGTTACGGCCAATCGAGCACAGCGCAACACCAACCCCCAATACCGGGAGAGACGAAACCCCTCCTATCGCTCATTGCCTCCATGTGACTCGGGACTGTATCCAAAGACCACCGTTTTGCATGCCCTCATGGACGTGGTAAGGTGGAGATCAAAGCACAGTGGGAATCACACAAGACTCTATGACGATCTCGGGTCTACAGACTAACCTGTATAAGTGTCACCTGAGAACTGCCATCTGACGTGAGGTATAATACCATCTGGGAGTTCTCGGCGAGTCCGTCCAGTGTACCCAGTCTCCACTGAGCACCCGTATACCATCTCTGATGTCAAACACCAATGGATATGGGATCATCCATCGCCCATCTCATGGGTCGAGAAGCGTATACGCTAGTCTACACTGGTATATCGATGCCCCGTCTCGATACACCCACGACTAGGGACCATGAAGGATGTACTTATGGACTACCATGTCCCCACTAGTATGATCTGCATCATAGTCCAGGTAGTCAAGTACACATCCTAAGGGCTTTATCAACATGTAACTATAAGACAGTTTAAAGAGACAAGTGTACATGTTAAGATAAAGAGTAACCAGATAGCATACTATCATATCGAGCAAGAAAGTCATCTCTATATATGTCCAAGCATCCAATATAATATACATCATCTGTACAATACTGGCCTCTAGGGCATACATACAACTAACAATCTCCCACTTGCACTAGGGCCAGCTGCTGTAGTATCGCATACCAAGCATCCCGAAGAGTCTCTCAAACTGTATCTGGGGAATGGCCTTCGTGAGTGGATCCGCCGTGTTGTTCTTCGTGTCAACCCTCCTAACCTCGATCTCCTGGCGATCAACTATCTCCCGGATCAGGTGATACCGCCTCAGAATATGCCTGGATCGCTGATGGGACCTGGGTTCCTTGGCCAAAGCCACCGCTCCATTGTTATCGCAATACAAAGGTATTGGATGCTCAATGGATGGAACCACTCCAAGTTCAGTAATGAACTTCTTGATCCAGACAGCTTCTTTAGCAGCATCGTTGGCAGCGATGTATTCAGCCTCCATCGTCGAGTCTGCCACGGTTTCCTGCTTGGAACTCTTCCAGCTAACCGCCCCTCCGTAAAGGGTAAAGACAAAACCCAACTGCGACTTAGAGTCGTCCTTATCACTCTGGAAGCTCGAATCGGTAAAGGACTCCACTTGGAGTTCTCCGTTACCATACACCAAGAACATATCTCTAGTCCTTCGCAAGTACTTGAGAATGCTCTTCACAGCTGTCCAGTGACTCTCTTCAGGATCAGCTTGATACCTGCTCACTACACTTAGTGAGTATGCTACATCGGGTCTGGTACATAGCATCGCATACATGATAAAGCCTACTGCCGAAGCATAGGGTATCCCTTGCATGCGAGCTCTCTCCAAATCAGTCTTGGGAGACATCTCTTTGGAGAGAGTGACTCCAGAGATCGTGGGTAAGTTCCCACGCTTGGACTCTTCCATACTAAACCTCTTTAGTATGGTGTCAATGTACCTGGATTGGGACAATCCCAAAATCCGTTTGGATCTATCTCTATAGATCCTAATTCCCAATATGCAGGAGGCATCACCAAGATCTTTCATTGAGAATCTTTGTGATAAGAAGAGCTTGACCGATTGCAGCATAGGAATATCATTTCCTATCAAGAGTATGTCGTCCACGTACAATACGAGGAAGACAACCTTACTCTCTGCGACCTTCCTGTAGATACAAGGATCATCTGGGTTTTTGACGAAATCAAACTCTTTGATAACGACGTCAAAGCAGATGTTCCAACTCCGCGATGCTTGCTTTAATCCATAAATGGATTTAAGCAGCTTGCACACCTTCCCGCTGCTCCCACTATCTACGAAGCCCTCTGGCTGAGTCATGTACACGCACTCTTCTAAATCACCATTTAGAAAGGCGGTCTTAACATCCATTTGCCAGATTTCGTAATCATGATATGCAGCGATGGCAAGCATGATCCGGATGGATTTAAGCATAGCCACTGGAGAAAAGGTTTCGTCATAGTCCACACCTGGTCTTTGACGAAAACCCTTTGCTACAAGTCTAGCTTTGAAAGTCTCCACTTTCCCATCTACACCAAGTTTTTTCTTGAAGATCCACTTGCTCCCAATGGGTTTTACCCCTTCAGGAGCAACTTCCAAAGTCCATACTTTGTTGGTGTACATGGAATCCATCTCAGATCGCATAGCATCCAGCCATTTCACTGAGTCCCCACTCGTGATGGCCTGCTCGAAGCTAGTTGGGTCATCATCCTCCATGATGCAATCCTCGCTCCCACCATCCATGAGAAAACCGTAGTATCTCTCAGGTGGGCGAGGAACCCTACTAGATCGGCGGAGAGGCTGAGGTTCATCGGGAGCTACTGAATCCTCTGGTTCAACCAAATCTTCTGTTGTAGTCTGTATTGCTGGAACCTCTTCCAGTTCTACCTCCTTGCCACTAATCTCTTTTTCAAGAAATTCCTTTTCTAAAAAGGTGGCATGTCGAGAAACAAACACTTTTTGTTCCTCGGTATGGTAAAAGATATACCCTCGCGAATGTTTGGGATATCCAATAAACTTACACAGAATAGACCTTGCCGCGAGTTTGTCCGGATTTTGCGTTTTTACATAGGCCGGACAACCCCATATCTTAACATAATTAATACATGGTCTCTTTCCTTTCCATATCTTATATGGAGTGGACGGCACGGTTTTGGTGGGAACCATATTCAATAGGTCTGCAGCTGTTTCCAGTGCATATCCCCAGAAGGAAATAGGTAACTCAGCTGTGCTCATCATAGAGCGCACCATATCTAATAGGGTGCGGTTCCTCCGTTCTGATACACCGTTGTGCTGTGGTGTATATGGAGGAGTCAGTTGAGAGAGAATCCCATTCTCTTTTAGGAAGTCCAGGAATTCATTGCTCAAGTATTCACCTCCTCGATCAGATCGTAGGATTTTAATACTTTTTCCGGTTTGGTTCTCAACTTCTTGTTTATATTCCCTAAATTTCTCAAAAGCTTCTGATTTGTGTTTCATCAGGAACACATACCCGAACATAGAGAGATCGTCAGTGAATGTAATGAAGTATGAAGAACCATCCCTGGCATGTGTAGATATGGGACCGCATACATCACTATGTATCAGTCCCAAGAGTTCGGCAACTCTTTCTCCGTGTCCCGTAAACGGAGTTTTGGTCATCTTGCCTTTGAGACATGACTGGCAAGTGTCATAAGATGAAAATTCAAACGGATTTAAAAATCCATCTTTATGCAACTTGGCTAGTCGTGTCGCATTGATGTGACCCAGTCTACAATGCCATAAGAAGGATTCGTTGAGTTCAGAACTCTTCCTCTTGTGTGTGTTTGTTATGCTCAGAACTGTTGATTGATTTAGAACATAAATGCCATTGCATAACGTGCCTGATCCAACCAACTTTTGGTTACGGAAAATGTTCATAACATTGTCCTGTAATACAAAATTATATCCCTCTTTACTTAATAAAGAAACTGATATAATGTTGCATATCAGGTTCGGCATGTAATAGCATTCGTTCAGAACCAATGTATTACCAGTTGGTAATACAAGGTGATATTCCCCGACAGTTTTAGCTGCAACAATTGCACCATTTCCAACTCTAATGTCTTTATCACCTTCTCCAAGTTCTCTACCTTTTCTTAGCCCATGTAACTGATTACATATATGGGATCCTGACCCGGTATCTAATACCCAGGACGTAGAGCAAATAGAGAAACAGTTCTCAGTAACGAACACACCCGAAGAAAATGCATCATCATGTACTTTCTTCATTCGGGTGGCATGGGAATCCTGGTATTCCCCTATATCCTGTTCATTCCTATAACTCTTATAAGAAAGAACGGAACCAACGTTCCCCAGCACAGTATAACATGCGGGTTCAGTCAATACATCCATATTATTATCTTGATTAAGACATGAAATGGTCGCTACCTGGAGAGAGAGAGAAGAAAACACTTTAGCGTATGCTCGTGCAAGATCAGATTGGTTATTATCTTATCTAATCAGGATGGCTCCCACTGCTTTTTATCAAATCTTCTTTCAAACCCTAAAAGGAAAGACTAGCCGGGATTAATTACACACTACAAGTTCGCCAATCTTTCAGCCAGGCCAGTGTCGGTACTTTGAGGGAGGTCCCCCGTGCTTTCGCACGAACCTAATTAATGTAAACCTCGTTTTCCCAGAGGCGTAACCTCGTTAACACCTTTCTAGACACCTACTTGATCAGCTAATTGCAATGTGTAAAACTCTCCCAGGAGTAACTCTTACTCGCAGTGGGTATCGGGATCCAACTATCTCATAGAAGGTATGCAATCTCATTGCAAATTTCAACACTTGAAATTCCCGATAATATTTTGCCCCTAGCGTCCTATGACATTGACGCAGGCC
This sequence comes from Agapanthus africanus, assembly GCA_030015575.1. Lineage (NCBI taxonomy): Eukaryota > Viridiplantae > Streptophyta > Magnoliopsida > Asparagales > Amaryllidaceae > Agapanthus > Agapanthus africanus. The sequence continues at coordinate 298,318,107 of JASDDO010000029.1, forward strand.
AACAAACCATAGTGCGCTAGTCAAGTTCAACCCGTCATTTCCTGATCGAATTAAACCCACCCGTACGACCCTTGACGCAGGCCAACAAAGTCGCACGACTACCCTAATCCAATCTGCATCATATGCATAAGCAGATAAATACTAGTTAGCTACCGCACACTACGCCTTGACGCAGGCCAACAAACGTAGCACGAATACTAACTACTACTCATCTGAAATGACGGAGGGCTACGCCAGGTTTTTCTGAAAACCATGAGCGTAATGAACTTGATATCGTTGTAGAATCAAATGAAGTTTTGAAATGGAGTGATTTTGAGGCTTTTCTAGTTTTGCTAAAGGAGTCACTCCCGGTGAAGGGATCTCGGTCCTTTCCTCGTTGAATGAGGTGCGGGATATATCATATATATCGCTGTGCAAAGCAAAAACCCAAAAGCATTCAAAAGCAAACTGAGTGTGTAGCATCTGCCAGTTATTGCTAAAGGAGTCACTCCCGGTGAAGGGATCTCGGTCCTTTCCTCGTCGAATGAGGTGCAGGATATATCATATATATCGCTGTGCAAAGCAAAAACTGTAGCTACCTGTTTTTATTTTGAAATTCGATTCCACAACATCTTAGGTTTCTTATCTTTCATTAATCACATTAATGAAGTCCCATCATTTAAATACCTAAACATCACAGATAGATATGACGTACACTTATGCCATCCGCATTCGCCTCGATGTCCCCTCGTGCACCGTTAGGTTAAGTAACTAACGACAGAGCAGGGCAGGGCTAGCGCGGGTGTAAAACATAAGTAACGTCTATATAATATATCATATATACTATATACTATATCCATCACAGAACATCACATGATCACATCACAGATATCGCAGCAGAAGAAACATATGAAACATTGGATATACTAGGACGTCCGTGTTTTCAATACGAGCCAGTATAAAACACGGATTCCACGGTAGTGATGAATAGCCAATCCCACACCCCTATACCCCTACGAGAGCGGCAAGCAACCCTGCCAATTCTAGGGTTAGGAGACCCGGACTCGACTCCTTGAGTTGGTCTCCCACTGGACCCCAGAACCCGGTTACTTGTGCTCCCCTCCTTGGGTCTATCCTAATGCGGAAAAGTAAATAATATACAAAAGGTGACGACTTCCGCAACCTGGAAGTGCCCCAATAAAAGAATATTACATACAAGTTTTTACATGAATGAAAATGAAAAACACTCATCTCACATAAAAACCCCCGGCTATTCAAACACGACAATCCAATATAACATAACCAGCAACACATAACATCACATGTCATCAACGTAAGTAAATATGTCCATCCCAATTGTCGTTGACATATAGCAACGAAACCGACGATATCACATATTACACTTACGGTCACAGAAAAGAAAGTGTAAAACTACAACAGTTGGAATCCGCAACCTCTTTAGACATCACATGCCTAATCAAATAAAATACTTAGACATCACATGCCTAACAGATATAAATCCCGCATTTTAGTCTCATTATCGAAAACTTTTTTCAATATCATGTGGGACTAAACTGCTAGATTTATAACATTCATTCAGTTATCACATAACTGTTTGTGAATTCCAATTATTGTATCACATTCCAGATAAACAGAAAATGTTAAACTTTCCGATCGAACAGTCGAATACCCAAGTTTTCCCGATACAACTCAACACATGAAATAAGTCTAACAACATTCAGTTCGTGCCTCAGTACCAACGGTCCAGCCGTAGAAGGGTCAAGCCAACGCCTCACATGTGGCACGCCGTACTGCCCCAAACCCGAAGGTTCAAAGGGCAGTTCAAGACGGTCACATAATCGAATTAAGGTTTGTTGTCTTCTAGAGGGTCCATCGCGTTACTTGCACTACTTAGAACGTCGTTAAACTACGGAAAAATCCAACACTTGGAAATTTCCCGACAGGGGAAAAGTTGGGTATTTATATCCGGTCGAACTTTTTCTAACATATTCTTAAAATATCCGGAAAAACACTTAGACAAGGTTCGATAATCCGATCGAAACATCGTTTCCCAATTTAACCCCAGAACACTCAACTTAAGAGCCAATTTAAAAATTCCCAGAAAACTCAGAATAATTAATCAGGAATTACTGTGCAAACACTTAGGGCTGACGTCACCAAATAGCCGCAGAACAGCCGCAGAAGCTAGGCTTCTGCCGCGGTTCCGCCGCACAAAGTACTGTTCATGGGAAACTTTTTGCACCGTAATTCTTAGATTTCATTGCTGAATTTTTTAAGCATTTTTAATTGACAAAAAACCACAAATTTGGAAAAAGTCCAGAGAGCATTATCGGGTTAGGGTTTCGGGTTCGTTCGGACTTCAAACTCCGTCTAGACTTCGCCTAAGGCTCTAGCTAGGCTCTGATACCACTGTAGGGTTCCTAGGCACACTATAGAGGTCTCACAAGGCATCAACCATTCCAATTTCAAAAATTATGGGTGCCGAGAAACCCTAATGCGGATCGTTGACTAGAAATCTAGGCGAAAAGTTAATCTAGTTAACTACTTAACTAAAAGTTAGATGCTACAACCTTTGTAGATTCGGTTCTCCACTTCCTTAGCTCCACGTGGGTGTCCTCTCGCTGTCCATCATGAATCCCGAACTCAATCGTCGGCTTCATCGGAGAAACGGGCGAGCTAGGTCGTCGGCTTCGTGTCAAAGACGATCTACGTCGAGGTTGCACAAGCTCAAGCTCCGACTTCACAAAGTTGTGAAACTTGTGAAGAAAACACCCAAAACAACTTGGCAAGAGGTAAAGGGTGAAGAAATAGGAGGTGGGTTTACTTTAGAATTGGATTTTTCTCACTAGAACTCAAGTTGCCATTGATGGCATCAAGGTTTCTTTCTTGAAGATGAAGATGAAGAAGAAGGAAGAATATGATAAGTGTTCTATTTAAAAATGAAACTAATATGAATACTTATCATATCTTGACCATGGTCAAGTGTAGAGATTAAACTAAGGTTAGTTGGAATGGTTAGGGTTAAGGATGAGATAAGGATGGTGGACTTTGTCAAAGCTTCAAGAAGCTTCAACATAGCTCCAAAATAAGCCACCATTCTTAACTTAATCCTTTCCAAATAAATAAACAAATAAATAAATGAAAAACCAAAACCCTAATCATCACTTAACCATGGTTTAATCCTTTACACTTAACCACATTATCAAGTATCATCAAACATGATACAAAAATGTGCACAAAAGTATATCACATATACTTTTTGCACATCAAGTGAGAAAATCCATTTAAAGTGAACCAATACTAGTTAATGCAAAGTAATATATCAAATATATAATTATACATTAAATCATTAAATCAACACTTGATTTAACGATCCGGTCATATCGCATATAACCGACTAGTATCCCATGTATCGGCTTATCGAATCAATGATTCGATAACTAGGTCATATCAAATATAACCAATCGAAACATATATCGCGAGAATGAAATGCGGTATCACATACACGCATTATTCTCGGTCCTGCACATATCTCATATGCGCTCCTATTTCGTTTCGCTTGAGCCAGGAAACCTCTGTGTAGGACTCTAAAGACTCGTCAATACGCCGGTAGCAGATGATGATCATATCAAGCATCCACAAGCCGCAAGCGGTCTGCCAAACGTAACGGCCATCCGGGTATTGAGCGATCAGAAGATCGACGAGCTAGCCCGCTCACACTCCTGTGAATCCAACCAGTAACACTTACCGTACAGTCCGGTCTGTTCGTCTGATATGTCGTATATCAAGTCTAGGGGTGGTAAACGTCAGACCCCAATAACCGATAAGTCGTGCCGATGTGAGGCTCATAACGGGTCGAGAAACTACTGGTAACACTTACCAGCAAATCTCTGATCAGCCCTGGCCAGGGACTTCCCTGTTACGGCCAATCGAGCACAGTGCAACACCAACCCCCAATACTGGGAGAGACGAAACCCCTCCTATCGCTCATTGCCTCCATATGACTCGGGACTGTATCCAAAGACCACCGTTTTGCACGCCCTCATGGACGTGGTAAGGTGGAGATCAAAGCACAGTGGGAATCACACAAGACTCTATGACGATCTCGGGTCTACAGACTAACCTGTATAAGTGTCACCTGAGAACTGCCATCTGACGTGAGGTATAATACCATCTGGAAGTTCTCGGCGAGTCCGTCCAGTGTACCCAGTCTCCACTGAGCACCCGTATACCATCTCTGATGTCAAACACCAATGGATATGGGATCATCCATCGCCCATCTCATGGGTCGAGAAGCGTATACGCTAGTCTACACTGGTATATCGATGCCCCGTCTCGATACACCCACGACTAGGGACCATGAAGGATGTACTTATGGACTACCATGTCCCCACTAGTATGATCTGCATCATAGTCCAGGTAGTCAAGTACACATCCTAAGGGCTTTATCAACATGTAACTATAAGACAGTTTAAAGAGACAAGTGTACATGTTAAGATAAAGAGTAACCAGATAGCATACTATCATATCGAGCAAGAAAGTCATCTCTATATATGTCCAAGCATCCAATATAATATACATCATCTGTACAATACTGGCCTCTAGGGCATACATACAACTAACAACCTGTCCAAAACACAGCCCCTTGTCAGAGTGAAAACTATAACTCTGATGGCCACCCTGTCGTCCAGGTCACCTTGGAAGCCTGGAATGATAACTGTTTCCTGAATGAGGCTGTCGTTATCATATCCCTAGAACATCCACTTATGTTCTAAAACTGCTTCCGAATGTTTCTCTAGGATTGGATCAATATTAACTTACTGCATCTCGTGCAAAAACAACATCTGATGTGGTACTTGACATCTCATGATTGACTCAATTGCCTAAGCAAGTGATCTGCTAATCATGCACATCCCTCTCCCCTTTAGTCTGTAAGACACCTTCAGAGAGGGTGACTCCACCACCTGCAGGTACACTACCATGCATGGAGTCGTCCATTCTAAAACACCTGTAGAATGCCGTCTAAGTACCTAGATTGGGAAACTACCCAAATCTAGATCTAAAACCACAGATCTAGTAACCAGAATGTCTGATATAATATCCAAGCCTTCTGTGGAGAAACTACCGTGTGACAACCAATGTATAACCGACTGTAGTATAGGAACTTCACTTCCTACTCTGTGTATGTCATCCAAATACCAGGACATCACACCCTACTACCTTCTTAACAGATCCATCCCCTATTCTGATGAAGTCAAATCTATGACTGTCACATCAGAAATAGATGATCTATCTCCGCTATATCTGCTTTAGTCTATAAATAGACATAAGCCACCTGTCCACCAATGCTTCCGCTGCTCCCACTGACTACGACAACCCTCTGGTAGAGTCATATAGACGTACACTTCTAAAGCTAGTTTAGAACGACGCTATACTCATCCTCCTGCCGGGTCTCACTGTCTGGAACAACAGCAATGGAAAGTCTGGGTAAACAAGAACCTCCCTGTCACCGTCCTTGAGGCTACCGGAGTACCTCTCAGGTGCCTGAGGTTACCCATCATGTCTGCGGAGTGGCCAATGGAATGTCAAGCCAGATTGAATCTTTAGGTTCTTATCAAATTTTCAGTAATCGTTTGCGGTTCTGGAATCACTTCCAGTTCTACCATACTCCCATTTCTGTTTTCTGAAAAAAAATCCATTTTAATTAAAACTGTGGCGAGTCAAGAACAATATCACTATTGATCTTCCAGATGGTAGAAAGTCAACCCTCGTCATAGCCTGGGTCAACCCACAAACAGCCATTACAGAAACGTGCCTTGAGTTATCCAGAGTCTGGTTTTAAGCATAAGCCGGACAACTCCCCGTACCTTAACATCGTTAAGATACGAACTGTTCTATAATATAGAAACAGAGGCACTGATTTAATTGAACCAGATTCAAATCATGCAGCTGTCTCCAGTGCATGTCAACTAAATGGAGAGAGACCGATCAGCGTTACTCAACTTAGGAGTGCTTCCACTTATGAGTAACCCAAAAGAGAAGCAAGATCTCTTAATCATTACTATCACCTGAATACCATATACAAGTATCTACATCTTCGATCACCTTGAAGAATCCCGATACTTGCAATACCTGGTTCTCTACTTTACTTTTATACTTATAACTTCTCAAGACTCAGACCTTGTGTTTCTATGAAACACCTGTCTAAAACTAGAGAAGTCATAAGTAAACCGAATATAGTACGAAGACCATCCCCTCTGACCTAATGGACACTGGACAATATACAATCCTCTGTATAAGTACCTTGAGTCTAATAACTCAAACCCTGTGCGTTGTAGGTTGAAAACTGTACTTATGGTTAAGAAGAATTACACCACTGTTTAATACTCCTTACCTAACCGTCCACTGATATAGGTAAATGTCATCGACATAATTTCAAAAAGGTATATCTCACTCTATAAAAATAGACGTACAGATGTATCAATTTGAAATTGGTGCATTACAACGGATATTCAAAACCAAATATTCGTCGTCCGGCAAACAACCCAGGCGATTTCCTTAAATATCACCAATTACTACGAATTCCGATATAATGAGGATAATCACCTAATTCCCAATAGCTTACTCCCACTCATCATCTGTAAAGCCATACAGATGTGAGAATCATACCTGGTAAATACATACCCTGGAGCAAGTGTCTAATTGGGAAATCAGTTTTCTTTTGACAGTACACAGTGAAACTGAAACATTGAAATGTTTCGTAGGGGTATCCTGGTATTCCTAGTAATGCCTCTTCCATTATCCAGATTCACAACTATAACCGTATATTCCTTTGCCATCTCTCCAAATCCCTTTATATGTCTTTAGTCATTACCTTCTGTACACCCTCTTAGGCCAAATGGTTTTCTTTCTTCCCTACCGTTCGGCACCAGCCTATGGTTTGGAAGAAGACTATCCAATAAGCATAATGGGTGTATTGCCCCAATCCTAGGAACACTCGCAATGTGAGAGAAGGTGAAGATAAAAGACAACCGAATAAACCTTATTTCTATTTCTGTCACGACCCGAAATTGGCACGTGACGGCCCTAATACTACGCAACGTCTACAGGCGTAACGTAGTAAAAGAAAGCCAAAACCCAGAAATCTAAACCATTAGAAGACAAGAAAGGATAAGAAACATTGTTTAAACCTTTAAAAAAAATCTCAAGTATAAATTCATTAAGTCCAATTTTCTTTCTTGAAAATTTCGGCAGCCCCTCCTTTATAAAAACCAACATCAAAAATGGGTACAACATAAATATAAAGTAAAGCATCCCCAATGGAAGCCAATCCACGCCCAAAGGCGGAAAACAACCACCACAAATATACGACGCCGTAGCGAAGAAATAGAAGACGATAGAAAGGAAACTGTATAAAAGACAACAAATCCAACATAATATACAACATCGTCCCCACCAAGTCTCTAAGTCAATATGAAAATAGTATATGGAGAGTACAGGGATACAACGGATATACAACACAACGAATAACCACAAAACCCACCTAAGCAAACTGCATACTGTGAGCTGATGCGGTATCCGTAGCAAAAGATGATAAGATGTGTGATAATAGCCTGCCTCTGACTATCCTGAGGAACACCTGCAAACACTGTGGCACAACGGGGGTGAGTTGCTAACTCGTGAATAGTAAATAACATATGCAGGTAATCGCAAGCATGCACGTAAAACGTGAATCTAAGATATGCAGTTAACAGTAATAACATGTCATATGAATGCAGAATAATGGAAAGTACACTAGCAGGTACAATCAATATATATAAAGCAATAATGATATGACAACAGTATGCAATAATCATGCGATAGGGATATGAGAATGTAACTGTGCAATAATCATGAAAGGTACACTAGCAGGTACTACTAATACAAGAAGCAGTGCACAAACAGATAAGGTGGGGTATGGAGTGAAGTATGTCATTTCCACGGAATCCTGACATCGTGGTAGGATCACAATCCAGCAAGACAATTTAAATACCAATTCCTCGAATCTGCCCCCAAATTGGCTCTCATATTATCTAAGTATCACATCTCCTCAATTGCACAATATCAAGTATATCTCATATATCCCAAAAGTACAACCTCAAGTATATCTCACATATATCGAATGTACAATCATCAGGTGGATCTCACAAATCTCGTATGTACAATATCAAGTATATCTCACATATCTCGAATGTACAACGGCAAGTAGATCTCATATATCTCGAATGTACAATATCAAGTAGATCTCATATATCTATCCAGTATCCAATCTCAAATGAATCTCTTATATCCCGAATCAAATCTCCAGCAAAATTCTAACATCTTAAATATAATGACATAAATAAATATGATGAGGTCAATACACATATATTAGCGTCCCATTCCACTAATATTGGTGTAAGGGTATATATAACAGCGGCTCAATCCCCTGTTATATATACAAAGGAGTAATTAGAAATATCATGAAACCAATGTGCCAAGCATCGACACAGAAATACTGATCCATCAGGTGCTGTCTCCATGACTGGCCCCCTGATAGGTACGTATCATACGCTATCCCGAAAGCTCGAGTGCCTAGCTCTGACCCCCGCCTCTCGACGTAACCATACGTACATGACTCCCGTCGGTATCCACATGATAGCCGCTGAGTCATTGGTCCTGTCACCGGAAAGTATGGTTCCCCTAAGCCTCATCGCCTGACACCACGACATCGTTCTTGCTTCGGGGTACCTCCGGGCCCCACCATGTACCTGCACACGGATCCCTTCTTTCCTCGCGTGGGGTATACACATCGTAAACAATAAATCTCATGGTGGTTGCTAAAATATCATATCAAGGAAACCGGGTTTTTCAAATAATGCATAATTTCATGAACTCCCACGGTTCCCGAATCCAGAATGTAAGTCCATGCTACCTCTCCCGGTACTTTCGGGCATGCGGAATTTGGTGAAAAACAATTTTCTAGAGGTGGTAACATGGACTTAAAACCCGGATCTTTGTTAAACATCTAACTAACAACCTAACTAGGAGTTGTTAACTACTCGGTTAGGGGGTTTATACCTTTCTTATCTCGAACTCCTTCGTCTTCAAGCCTCGATGGTTGTCCGAATCGGCTTCTCCCCGTCGTCTCCTTGCGCCGAAGATAGATCCACCTGAAAGCTTCTACCTTTGGCTCCTTCTTCGAACTTTGAAGAAACTAGTTCACTCGGTTTGCTAAACCTTGTGAACTAGAGTGAGTAGAGAAGAGTTTGTTTGGGATTTTATCTATGGTTCTTGGTTCTCAACTCATGAGACAAGTGAATCATAGACTTAAGAGAGGGAGAGCAAGAGGAGGAAGATGAGAGCTCAAGAACGAGAGAGAATGAGCATAGAAGAATGAGAGAAGACTTTTCTCATTTGGCTCTCATAATCCAAAAACATCATAACACATCATAGCAATCAAGTATTATGTGATGGTTTAAGCAACAATAGCCATATCATTTCATGCATTCATTATGCACAAGAGAGCAAGCAAGCAAAAGTCTTTGCCATGAAATGATAGCTATTGTTATCATGATGGTCAACTAGTCAAGCCTAGTCAACCGGTCAACAAAGTCAACAGGTCAACAAAATCAATCCCTCAACAACCATGTCACCATAATACTTAATTAATATAATTGTTAATTACATATCATATTCTCATTAGGGTTGAGCAAAAAGTCAATAGTCAACGGTCAATGGTCAACAACCCTAATGAGAATCCTCTTCCTCTGTCTCTCCGTCAACTGTGCATACACACCCGCATTCGCGTTCCAAGGAACACGAATACATACTGGATAAAACCAATCCCAAAACGTACACTAGGATCTGGCTTAAACCAAAGCCCGCTAGTGTAAACTGTCCGGACACTGTACGTGCATAAGTGTACGGATGTGACCGAACCCTGTCGCAAAACCATGCGACCTGTCGCAAAACCATGCGACCTCTACTCTTTTGCCTAAAGGAGAATAGCTTTCTGTGTGGGACTCTAAAGACTCGACACTACGCTGGCAGTGGGTTTAACCACAGACCGCAAGCGGCACTAGCTGTGCATAACGGTCCCCAGGTAGATGCCGACAAGAAGACTGACGAAGTGAAACCCATCTGAACTCCTACTGAGCCTGAATGTGACAATCTCCGTACAGTCCGGTCTGTTCGTCTGATACATCGCATGGCGGGCCTAGGGGGGCGGTAAATGTCAGTCCCCTAATAGCGGTACAAGTCGTGTTGGAGTGAAGCCCAATACACCCTGAGATAACACTGGAAGCCTACCAGTATATCCCGCTTGCCCTGGCCAGGGACTACTCGTGTAATGGCTCTCCTAGACACAGCGCGATGTCAACCCCCAATACCGGGAGAGACGAATCCTGTCTAACCGTCACTGCCTCCAAGTGCTTCGGGACTGCACCCAACTACCACCTGTTTGCACGACTCCTTTGAGCCGTGGTAGGGTAGTAATCAAAGTACAGTGGGAACACACTCGAGGCGAAGTGACAGTGTCAAGTCAGCGGACTAAGCTGTACTCATGTCACCTGGGAACTGATAACTGACGATAGGTATAATACCAACCGGTCAGTTCCCGACGAGTCCTGTCCAGTGTACTCGTAACCCAACGAGCACCCGCATACTATCTCCAGTACGACGTATTGATGGTTGTGGGACAGACCATCTCCCACTCTGGGATGAGAAGCGCATGCGCTAGTCTACTCCGGAGTATCGATGCCCTGTCTCGATAGTCCTGCGACTAGGGACCTGCATAAGGATGTGCTTATAGATTACCCAGCCCCCACTAGTGTGACTGCCATCACAACGCTGGTAATCAAGCAAAGATCCTAAGGGCTCCACTAATGCGTATAGGTGATAAAATAAACACATGTACACATTGAAGTAGAAACAAACCAAGTAGCATACTACTATTTTGAGCAAGATTGTATATACAAGGTGAATATCCCAAGCTTCCATTAAGTAATATACAAACTAGTATGATACAGTAATGGCCTCTAGGGCATATACACTAACAATCAGAAAATATCATGAAAAATCCATATAACAATGCGAAAATCCATGAATAAAGTATACACAACATAAAAACTGTAATGTAAGCGTATAAAGGAAAAGCCGCTAATTAACTGCAACCAGTTAATATAAATATCATGCGGTTCCTAATATCTCCAATTCTTAATAATACAACAATAAGGGTAAATACATAGCTATAACCAGATATATGTAAACACATGAAAGTATAGCAGAAAATATAGGTATCTACCTATTTGTAATGATGTGATATACCTATCAGGTATAAGTGAAGTATGAAATGCAAAGCACACCTGTAGCTATGTCCTTCGGTGTGTATGTACCTATCACTAATGGTACAATACCCTATAGGTATACAGGTAACTATATGTCAAATGCGATAAAAAAATATGAATCAATGTCACAATATCCCTAACCAAGCAATATAACAACTATAAGTGGTTTGTGTGTGACATGGTAATTATTGACGGTGTGTGTAGCATACAAACAGTGCTCGTGCAATATAAATCGTCAATAATCTGTGCAGTGTCCTACTACTACTAGTCCAGGCACACTACATCTAATTAATAGGGTAAATGTGCAATTCTAAACATGACATAGAATATGCGACAAGTTAATATCTCTAGCTCAGACGTATAACGCCATGCGGGCGATTCCCCTGTAGATGTTAAATCTACTCACCAACGCTCCAAGCTAGTTGAAGCCTACCACCTGTTTTCCCCTTGTCGTAGCGTCCGAATTCCCCGCTTGCGAACCTATAATTTCACAAACACATCACATAAGAAAAAATCCTACAATGACGAAAAGACAACGAAACGCGAAGAAAACGCCCGAAAAATTACACTGCGCGCTTAGCGCATCTATCGCGCACGATACCGGCCAAAAACCCTAATTGGGGTCGCTAAACTACAAAACACCAAGTCTGGACCCCGATCGTCGCAATCTTGCAACACAATCCAAGAATTACGAGGAATACAATAGATATAACCTCGCAACGACCAATCGAACGCACGTCGGAAAAACCACGAAATCTAGTAAGCAACCTATCGCAATATTTCGCACTAGTTTCAAGCTAATGCATATCTAGCGATTACAAACACCTTAAAATAGCTTAACTAAGCTATCTAAACCATTCCTATATTTTTAACACTCGCTAATTATGTTTTAGCAAAAACCTAGTAAGCTAATTGCATAATTAAACAAAGTGTTCATTAGCAAAAATTAACATTTCCTACTAGGTTAATCATCTCCAAAACACAAATTAACACTTCAAAAGAACACTAAACATTTAACAAAATTTAACCCTAACATGAATTTCTTAAACCAAATATATATATTAATATCAGCTACAAGACACGAACAAACTACACAAACCGACACTAAAATACGATATTTCGCACAAAAACCTAACTTTAACTAATCCAAACTGAATTAACAAGCAAAGCAACACTAAAAACACTAAAAGAACAAATAGGGACTATTACCTACACCAAAGAAGCCAAAGATCCAAGCTTTGAGCACTCCAAGGCAAGCAAGAGAGAAAACATGAAGAAAAATGGAATTTTTGTGAACTTTTGATGATTTTTGATGGATTTGTGAAGGATTTGTGTTGGAAAGAGATAGAGAAAAGGCTAAGGCAGTAGAGAGAGAGGGAGAGCTCGGCCAAAAGGAAGAGGGGAGGGAATGGTGAGGGTTTCCTAGCAATTTCCTAACAGTTAATGCATTAAATGCATTCACATTACACATACACACATGCATGCATCTCTCTTTTTCTTTTCTTTTATTTTCTTTTACTCTTAAATCCTTATCCACACAATAATCTATATATTATGTGGTTTAGATTTACACAAGAATAATTGAAGAAAAGATCGCTTAAAGAGAAATTCCCAAAATGTGAATACCGCATTAAAATAACATTAAAAATTGGGAAAAATTCAAATTGGACCAAAACCTCCCAAATACCCTTAAAATTTGCGCACAAGCTTTATTTTAGCTAAAACAAGTGCCGGTAAGTTTCTACGGAAGTTTGATCGAAAACGGGATAAAACGGGAAAAACCGACAATTTTGCCCTAAAACGAAAAAATTCGCAAAACGATTTCTGAAACGTTACAATCTTCCCCCTTATAAAAATTCGTCCCCGAATTTAAAATTTTCACCAAGCATATGTCCAAAGAAAAGAGTACAAAACTCCCAAATCTCGCTCGCAGCCTCCCAAGTGATCCCCTCACTATACGGCTACGTCCAAGAAAACTCTCCATAGATGGCAAGACCCTTGACCGAAGTTTCTCCACCTGCCGAGCCACTAACACACATAGCTCCTGGTAAACAAAAAGATCGAGTCCTAACTAATGGTCTGTTCTGAATCATGTGAGAAAGTCATGAGGGTAATTGCAAAGTATTAACACAAAGAAAACGAGGTGAATAATCGATAATCTGGACGGAAGTACCAAATTAAAGGCAACGAAAACTAACTCGCTTGAAGGATCTCAAAAGGACCTATAATCCTGGAATAAGCTTCCCAAAACTCAACATGTCATTCATCGGAAAATCCGTAGGAATACATGATCTTCCACTGCGAACTCAAGTCTGCGACCAACATGGTCGGCATAAAACCTCTGTCTGCACTGGGCTACTCTCATCCTGACCTGAACCAACTGGATCATCTCCGAAGTCTCTAGACTAGCTAAGATCCAAAAAATCCTACTACGCAGAGTCAGAAAACAGACTGGTGACCGACACGACCTGTCTAAACCTAGAGGTTGCCAATTGGAGTGTCTCCTGATAACAACTATCGAAGGAGAATCCTAACAATGGCGAGTGACGATCCCAACTGCCGACAACAACAACACGAACGCACAAACATATCCTCCAGAGTCTGGTATAGCCCGCTCTCACAAACCCATCATCCTGCAGATGGAAAGATGGAGCTAAAGCTTAACCAGTACCCAAGGCTTCCTGAAGCTTCTGCCCAAGACGGCAAGCGAACAGGGTGCCTTCATTAGACACGACCCTCGAAGGAACTCCGTGCAACGCATAACTTAACAAAGAAAAACTAAGCAAACCGAGTAAAACCGGACAACAAGCATCCGAATGGAGACACACCCTGACTAAACTTGGGTATACCCATAACGAAATTCGTGGAAATCTACCCCCATTCCCACTTCGGAACGGTTAAAGGTTGCAACTCTCCAGCCGGTCTCAGATGCTCAACCCAAAACACACAACAAGACAAACACCTTGAAACGAAACCTGAAATTTCTCTTTACATTCCTGCCCACCCATAACTATCTCACAAGTCACATCAATGTTGGTGGAACTTGAATGAATACAGAGAATTGACAGATGTGCCAGCTCTAGGATTTCACGTCTCTACCCGATAATATCAGGTACACAAACGCATTCCTAACTTAGCACACCCTTGTCACAATCAAAGACTCCGAATCATTACCCAGCCGAGTATGCTCAAGTATCTCTAACGAACGAGCGTCGGCGGGCAGTGTCACAACCACACACAATCGAGCCACTTTCGTGAAACATTACAGTTAAATCACAAAGTCGCCCGAACCAAAAGCAAAGAACTGATGCAGTTGCTAACCGAATCTCCAACTGCCGAAACTCAGTACACATGCCTCAGTCCAAAGAAAAGAACCTCCATTCCGGTCATTCCAGTCAACTGTGCAGCAATACGCTAGTAATCCTGCACGAAACGGTGGTAAAAACCTGCTAAGCCCAAAATCAAAGGACCTTCGTCCGTACACAAGCCTGGGACAAAGCTGTACGACCTCGATCTTCCTCGGGACCATACGAAAACCGTCTCCCGTAACTACAAGACCTAGGAGTCAACACAAACAAGCCTGAAGGAACACTTCGAGAATCTAGCAACAGCTGGGCTCTCCCAATGTCTGCAAAACAAATCCTCAAGTGCTACTCCTGTTCCTCACGACACATTGAATAGACCAGAATGTCGTCAATAACACAACAATAACTGGTCGAGGAACGGCCTGAAGAAATCTGGTGTATCATGTCTACGAATGCTGCTAGGGTATTGGCGAGTCCAAAGACACCACCAAAACACACAAAGTCGTAGCATGCACAAGGCAGCCTTCGGAATGCCATCACTCCGAACCCGCAACAATGATGACCTGATCCCAAAAACTTAGAAAAAGTCTCACACTAAGGAGCCGATCGAAGAAATCGTCAATGCGAGGTAAATGATACCTATCCGCACCGTAAGCCGGTTCAATTGACGATCTATCAATACACAACCTCAACTGCCGTCCTTCTCCTTGACGAACAGAAATAGGAGCTCCTCAAGGCGAAACACACAGACGCACAAAACTCCCCAACAACAACTCTGCAGATGATCCTTAAGCTCCCTAAGCTTCACTAGCTCCCTTGGAACATCGTCGGAAAACTCTTGAACGATAGAAAACCGGTCCAACAACCTTCTGTGGCTACGGTATCATGAATGAACGCCAAGAATCCACGACATCTCCTCCAAAGCTGACTAGCGAAAAAGTCTGAATTCATGCTGTGAGAGGCGGCACAACTATCCACCTGCACAACAAGAACCGACTCGCCGGGAAAATAATTCCTGACTGTTTTCTCACGTAGTCCACAGACGCCTAGCACGTAACTAACCAGTCCATGCCCAGGAGAACGTCAATCCAACATCTCTAGAAGGATCCAATGACGGCAAAATCTCCTCACCGATTGGCATACGACTGAAATACGTGTTGCGCAACAAAAGAATCGCTGACAGAAATTAACACAACAAAACGGCTGATCTAACTAACACGATCCTCGTCCCAACCACAGCACAAAGTGTGAAAAACCAACAAGTACATCAAAAGAACATGTAAATTAAGGATACCTGAAAACCCTGCATTGGACGCCTGTGCGTCCCGATGAGTAGAAACAAACCCTCGTGTCTGCCTTCTACCCGGAACTGTCAAAACTCTTCCTCTGCCAGACTGACCCCTCTAAGCAAACCTTCCGCGCCCATGACCTCTGAGAACACGACTCTGACGCGGCGCTAAGGAACAATCCCTGATGAAGTGATGAAGGCTCCCCATCGAAAACATCCATACGACAACTGCTGGCCCTCCTGGGGATGAAAGCTGAACGACTGACCTCGTCCTAAGCCTCTGCCACTCCCACGACGGTCACGAAAACTGTCTCGATGACTAGGCCTCTATCCCTGGACTGGCACCCCGGTACGGGTCCTCCACTGTCCTGGAACTCGCAAAGTCTCTAGAATACGTGTCCCGTCGACTGGGGCTACATCCACTGGTGCTACGTACGTGACGGACTGCTGCATGCTGATCCTAAGGAACAACTGAGTAACAGGGGTGTCAACCTCCTGTCGCTACGCTCGAACGGCATCAACTAATGATCTCATCGTCTGGCGCAAGTCCTGCATCTCTGCCACAAGCTTAGCGAGCTACTCTGTCGAAGGCTGATCCGTCTGTACCTGTGCAACAAGAGTGCCATCCTGGTCAGTGCTCGTCTCACCCTAGTTAACTCTGACCTCGGCCCTCGCTGCATCACTCTGAGTCCCCATAGTCATCGGTGGCAAGGCTATAAATAGAGATAGGATTCGATAAGAACACAGAAATCGAATCACAAGGATATGAATCATCAAGGAAGGATTTTCAAGCAATTTGTACTTAGGCACTTTTCGGCGAAGTACCGCATCGTGAGCATGCTGCAAACATACACACACTACGTTACTCTGCTTAAACTACCTACTCCATCATACCAAGGTCATCCTACACTCCGAAAGGTAACAACCTAACGCTCTGATACCAACTTTGTCACGACCCGAAATTGGCACGTGATGGCCCTAATACTACGCAACGTCTAGAGGCGTAACGTAGTAAAAGAAAGCCAAAACCCAGAAATCTAAACCATTAAAAGACAAGAAAGGATAAGAAACATTGTTTAAACCTTTAAAAAAAATCTCAAGTATAAATTCTTTAAGTCCAATTTTCTTTCTTGAAAATTTCGGCAGGACCTCCTTTATAAAAACCAACCCCAAAAATGGGTACAACATAAATATAAAGTAAAGCATCCCCAACGGAAGCAAATCCACGCCCAAAGACGGAAAACAACCACCACAAATATACGACGCCGTAGCGAAGAAATAGAAGACGATAGAAATGAAACTGTATAAAAGACAACAAATCCAACATAATATACAACATCGTCCTCATCAAGTCTCTAAGTCAATATGAAAATAGTAGATGGAGAGTACAGGGATACAACGAATATACAACACAACGAATAACCACAAAACCCACCTAAGCAAACTGCACACTGTGAGCTGATGCGATATCCGTAGAAAAAGATGATAAGATGTGTGATAATAGCCTGCCTCTGACTATCCTGAGGAACACCTGCAAACACTGTGGCACAACGGGGGTGAGTTGCCAACTCGTGAATAGTAAATAACATATGCAGGTAATCACAAGTATGCACGTAAAGCGTGAATCTAAGATATGCAGTAAACAGTAATAACATGTCATATGAATGCAGAATAATGGAAAGCACACTAGCAGGTACAACCAATATATATAAAGCAATAATGATATGACAACAGTATGCAATAATCATGCGATAGGGATATGAGAATGTAACTGTGCAATAATCATGAAAGGTACACTGACAGGTACTACTAATACAAGAAGCAGTGCACAAACAGATAAGGTGAGGTATGGAGTGAAGTATGTCATTTCCACGGAATCCTGATATCGTGGTAGGATCACAATCCAGCAAGACAATTTAAATACCAATTCCTCGAATCAGCCCCCAAATTGGCTCTCATATTATCTAAGTATCATATCTCCTCAATTGCACAATATCGAGTATATCTCATATATCCCAAAAGTACAACCTCAAGTATATCTCACATATATCGAATGTACAATCATCAGGTGGATCTCACATATCTCATATGTACAATATCAAGTATATCTCACATATCTCGAATGTACAACAGCAAGTAGATCTCATATATCTCGAATGTACAATATCAAGTAGATCTCACATATCTATCCAGTATTCAATCTCAAATGAATCTATTATATCCCGAATCAAATCTCCAGCAAAATTCTAACATCCTAAATATAATGACATAAATAAATATGATGAGGTCAATACACATATATTAGCGTCCCATTCCACTAATATTGGTGTAAGGGTATATATAACAGCGGCTCAATCCCCTGTTATATATACAAAGGAGTAATTAGAAATATCATGAAACTAATGTGCCAAGCATCGACACAGAAATACTGATCCATCAGGTGCTGTCTCCATGACTGGCCCCCTGATAGGTACGTATCATACGCTATCCCGAAAGCTCGAGTGCCTAACTCTGACCCTCGCCTCTCGACGTATCCATACGTACATGACTCCCGTCGGTATCCACATGATAACCGCTGAGTCATTGGTCCTGTCACCGGAAAGTATGGTTCCCTTAAGCCTCATCGCCTGATACCACGACATCGTTCTTGCTTCGGGGTACCTCCGAGCCCCACCATGTACCCGCACACGGATCCCTCCTTTCCTCGCGTGGGGTATACACATCGTAAACAATAAATCTCATGGTGGTTGCTAAAATATCATATCAAGGAAATCGGGTTTTTCAAATAATGCATAATTTCATGAACTCCCAAGGTTCCCGAATCCAGAAAATATCATGAAATATCCATATAACAATGCGAAAATCCATGAATAAAGTATACACAACATAAAAACTGTAATGTAAGCGTATAAAGGAAAAGCCGCTAATTAACTGCAAACAGTTAATATAAATATCATGCGGTTCCTAATATCTCCAATTCTTAATAATACAACAATAAGGGTAAATACATAGCTATAACCAGATATATGTAAACACATGAAAGTATAGCAGAAAATATAGGTATCTACCTATTTGTAATGATGTGATATACCTATCAGGTATAAGTGAAGTATGAAATTGTTACGACCCGCAGGGTACGGAACGTGACTGGCACTTAAGTTTACGAAACGTCTAAAGACGTCCGTAAAATAAGTAAGCCAAAGCCCAGAAAACAAAACCAATTAAGCAAAAGAGTGAAGAAAACCCAATCAATTGAAAGCGAGTTTATCAAATAAGTCATGTAAAACCCTTTTTTAAAAAACAATACCAATTTTTCCGAAAATTTCGGCAGAGTCTCCTTTGTAAATACTGGCCCCCAAACTGGGTACAACAAAAATATATATGAATCCAACAAATAAGGCATCCCCAAGCGGGAGCTAGCTCTTCGCCATAAGGCGGTCACAAATCCCACGCAATATAAAGCAACAACATGCGAAATAATCATAAAGAAGCATAAGAAAACAGCATGTCGACTCAAGTGAGCTCGACCCCAAAATACAGCATAAAAGTCTACAAATCTCACAGTCTCATCTCTAGGTCAATATACAATAATGCTGGTAGATACAGTAGATGGAGTGTACTAGATACAAAGAATATACAAGGTGGTACAAAAATAATGATATAACCCACCTAGGAGCAAAACCTCGAGTCCAGGCAAAGGAGGCAAAAGAACAAGTGCGCCCGCCGCTACTGTACTGACGGAGCAGACCTGCAAAAGACTGTGGCACAACGGGGGTGAGTTGCCAACTCGTGAGTAATAAATAACATCAACAAAGGCTATCGTATGCATGCACACAAGCATCCTAGCATCTAAAATACAGGTATGAATGGATGCACTAGCAGGTGTGTATACAACATCAGTGTACGAATATGTATGCAACATGAATATCTGAGGTCTCAATAGGTATCTATAAGAAACATTTTATCTCTTTTTGTTTTTGAAACTCTTTTAGAATGCCAGCATAATACTCAAGGAATCGATGAGAACCGGTGTCCAGCAACGACACCTAAAAGCTGTCTCAAATCTCATAAATCCATGTCATAGTGTCTCTGGCCTCAGCCGTCCGGCTGACCCATCTCAAATATCAATATCTCATCATCTAGCGGCCACGGTCGGTATCCTCTGGATATCCGCCGTCCCAAACAGTCACTGGTAGGTAATCCGTCCCCTGCCAGGCTCAACGTCAACACCACATTCCTCTTGCCCCGGGGTACCTTACCGGGCCCACCATGTACCCGTGCCGGTTCCTCCACTCCTCGACACGGATTTCCAAAACCACAGCAAACTCATGGTGGACGACACTTACATCACTAGAAAACCGCAATTTACATATTTTAAAAATATAATAAGTTTAGAAATTTTGCGGCTTTCCCCCGAAATCCAGAAATATCATAAAATCTCAAGAAATCCTCATAAGTGCATATATCAATGATAATGAATGCATATGGTATCAATAATCAAGTTGCGATGTGTGATTAATAGATTAGGCATGAACAATTAATATGATGAAGTACATGCACATGAATAGCAATCCTACGGTTTCATTTTAAGGAATTAAAGACAATAGCACAAGTTTAAGTATCATTTAGTAAAAGCTTTAAATTTAAAGGTTATCTAGTGTGGTGGCATGGCAATTACCAGGGTGTGTGTGTAAGCATGAATAGTGCTCGTGCTGCATATAAAAACCCTGGCAATAGTGCAGGTGTCCTACAACATGGTTTCGTATATGTATGTCAATATAATGCATGGATGCAGCAAATAATCATATACGTATTTCACCCCTAATTTCTAACATCACTAAGAATCTTGTAAGATACTAAAGCTATCGGGCGGCTTGCGCCATCCAACGATAGTCCCCCGTAGATGTTACATCTACTCACCGGAATCCCTGGCTAGCTGTGTCCAATCACCGCTTTTCCCTTTCGCGCCGCGTCTGACGTCTCCGCGACCGAACCTGGAATTTACATCAATACCAAACATAAGGTTACATATCAAGAACGACGCAAAACCCCAACGAAACTACTAATGTTCGCTAGCTAGGTACAACGTGCATAAAGTGCGCGGAACACACGCGAAAATCGCAAAAACTGCCAAAAAAACGCCGATTTGGTCGCCCGGCAAAACTAAAACCCGACTACCCAAAAATCCGCACTCACGCATCCTAAACGTCATAGGAGATGCTAAAAACATCCCCAAGGTATCACAAATAATTCACCAAATAATTTTAATAAAAACCTAGTAAGCACAAACTAGCAATTTTGGTGCAAAAATCGAAAATTAGCGATACGGTTATCACAATCCAACACAATATCCAACCACACAACAAGCAATCTACAAACACTATAATTACAACACATTAGCAAAGGTTCAAAACCTATTTTCCATAAACAACCATTACTTGAATTATCTAACCTAGCAATTCTTAATCCAAACTATATATGAAAACCTCAAATTAACACTAATTTATAACTCAATTAGCAAGTTAACCTTCTAGATTAGGTTAGCAAAACAACTAGATAACAAATTAGATTTAATCGACTAAATAATGGTTTCTAAACCCTAATTCAACTCATTTATCATGCTTCACAACTCACAATCCATACACAACCCTCTTCTAGATTTTGGTAAATTAGCAAACTTAATGCAATTTCACCCAAGTTTAACATGGATTAGGTTAATAGGAAGCCGCTTAAGCAAGGTAACCATAAAGATTAGTTAAGTAACAACTAGATTAACTACAAAACAATCTAATTAACTATCATGGCTTCAAAAACCCTAGTTTAATTTTTCAACCATAACCTAAGAAAACTAGATTAGAACTACACTAAATTAACACTACAACAATCTAACTTAAGAAACTTAATCAAAAGAATTTAATTAGCAAGAGATTATACCTCACTAGAGATCTAGCAAGAATAGATTTGCTCCAAATGATGGCCTCAAGCATCAAGATCCAAGCTAGGGAGGTGAAGGAAAAGAAAGATGAAGGATGGGTTTAATTTGTAAGCTTGAAATTGCAATTTTATTGAATTAAACATGAAGA
Organism: Agapanthus africanus; assembly: GCA_030015575.1. Taxonomy (NCBI): domain Eukaryota; kingdom Viridiplantae; phylum Streptophyta; class Magnoliopsida; order Asparagales; family Amaryllidaceae; genus Agapanthus; species Agapanthus africanus. The sequence goes on from JASDDO010000029.1 coordinate 298,340,149, forward strand.
ATTTTGAAGAAATGAAAAGAAAAGAGATGAAGAGGGGGGAGTGCAGGTTTCGGCCAGATTAGGAGGTGAGGGGAGGGGTGTGGGTGTGTTGGAAAAGTCAAGAGTCAACTCCCCAAAAGTCAATGCTCCATACTTCAACAACTATATTTAATATAAATTCCTAAACAAAACAATTCCACACATGAAAGAAAATAAATGTGAGGCCAGAAATTTCTGGACTTGAACAAGGTGGGGCTGTCCTAGGGCTGAGGGAAGAGAGAGAGGGGTTTAACAAAAGAAATTTTATGCAAAAAGACCCCCTACAAGTCAAAAATTGCAAGTTTTAGCTTAAAATTCAATAAATTCGTTTCCTATCATAAAAATTAGTAAAAATTCAAAATAAAATAATAAAAATTTATGTTACCACTAGATTTTAATTATTATAATTTTAAAGATTAAAATTAGCCCGGAAAAATTTGTATTTATCGCTAATTTAATGTATTTTCTTACCGGCTTAAATAATATTAAAAAATTGAAAAATAGGGAAAAAATTTTAAATGACCAAAATTTCATAAGTAACTCATTAGCTACTAAAAACAAGCAATTACCTATCCATTTTAAGTATAATTAGCCCTAAACTGCAAAATAACGAGAAAGACGGTTTTCGGAAAAATACCGAATTTTCACCGATTTTCAGGAAAACACCAAAACGACTTTTCAAGACGCTACAATCTTCCCCCCTTAAAGAAATTCGGTCCCCGAATTTAAAAATATAGCTACGCGTACCTTCGAAGAGATGGGGATATTTCTTCCTCATCTCGCCCTCGGTCTCCCAGGTAACCTCCTCGCTGCTCGGGCTACGCCAAAGGACCTTGACGGTTGGTATAATCTTCGACCTCAACTTCTTCACCTGCCGATTCAGGATGGCCACCGGCTGCTCTGCAAAAGAAAGGTCGCGCTCTAGCTGGACTGTCGGGTGCTGAATCGCATACGAAGGGTCGTGAAGGTACTTGCGGAGCATCGAAACATGGAAGACGGGGTGAACATCGGGAAAGCTGGGTGGAAGGGCCAAACGATATGCAACTGCGCCGACACGCTCGAGGATCTCGAAGGGACCTACGAATCTAGGGCTAAGCTTCCCCTTTCGCCCAAAACGCATTACGCCCTTCATCGGAGAGACTTTCAGAAAAACATGGTCGCCAACTGTGAACTCTAATCTGCGACGGCGCCTGTCTGCATAGGATTTCTGTCTGCTCTGAGCCGCTCTCATCCGGTCTCGGATCAACTGTATCTTTGCTGTCGTCTCCTCAACAAGCTGCGGCCCCAAAATGCTGCTCTCGCTGAGCTCTGTCCAACAAACGGGCGATCTGCATCTCCTCCCATACAATGCCTCGAAAGGTGCCATCTGAATAGTATCCTGGAAGCTGTTGTTGTAGGAGAACTCCACTAGAGGTAAATGACGATCCCAGCTACCACCAAAGTCTAAAACACACGCTCTGAGCATGTCCTCGAGAGTCTGAATGGTCCGCTCTGACTGTCCGTCTGTCTGCGGGTGAAACGCTGTGCTGAAGCTCAAACGAGTGCCCAAAGCCTCCTGAAGTCTCTGCCAAAGTCGGCTGGTGAACTGAGTGCCTCGATCTGATACGATACAAGTCGGTACGCCATGCAACCGCACGATCTCGTCGATGTAGAGCTGAGCATACTGAGCGAAGCTGAAAGTGGTCTTCACTGGTAGGAAGTGAGCCGCTTTCGTCAATCTATCCACGATCACCCAGATGGAGTCGTACCCTCGACTGGTCCTGGGTAGACCCACAACGAAGTCCATCGAAATCTGTTCCCATTTCCACTCTGGAATGGGTAACGGCTGTAGTTCTCCTGCGGGCCTCTGGTGCTCGGCCTTGACTTGCTGACAAGTCAGGCATCTCGAAACGAACTCCGCAATGTCCCTCTTCATCCCGTCCCACCAGTAGGTCTCTCTCATATCATGGTACATCTTGGTGGAACCGGGGTGGACACTATACACTGATCGGTGTGCCTCCTCAAGAATGTCGCGCCGCAATCCATCAGCATCTGGTACGCACAGTCTAGATCCATATCGTAAACTCCCCTGATCGTCAACCACGAACTCGGAAAATCTGCCCTGTCCCATCTGTGCCATGATCTCTGAGCAACGGTCGTCACTGCGCTGTGCCTCATATATACGGTCAAGCAACTGTGGGCGTGCACGAACATGCGCGAGCTGTCCCCCTGTCTGAGTGAACTCGAACTCAACCCGGCTGTCGCATAACATCTGCCAATCTACTGACGACTGCCTCTGCACTGCGCGCAAAAAGGATAGACTACCCCCGGGCCTCCTACTCAACGCATCTGCCACCACATTCGTCTTGCCGGGGTGATATAAGATCTCGCAGTCGTAGTCTTTCACCAACTCCATCCAACGACGCTGTCTGAGGTTCAGGTCTCGCTGCTGAAATATGTACTTTAAGCTCTTGTGATCGGTGAATATCTGACACGACTCGCCGTACAGGTAATGTCGCCAAATCTTCAGTGCAAAGACCACTGCAGCCATCTCCAAATCATGAGTGGGGTAGTTCTGTTCATGCTTCTTCAACTGCCGAGAAGCATAAGCGATCACCCGGCCATGCTGCATCAATACGCATCCTAATCCCACTCGCGAAGCATCACAGTAGACAACAAATCCGCCTGATCCCGAAGGCAAAGATAATACCGGCGCCGTAGTCAAACAAGTCCGTAGCTGCTGAAAACTGCGCTCGCACTCCTCTGTCCAAACGAAAGGAACTCCCTTCCGGGTCAAACTGGTCAAAGGTGCAGCTATACGGGAGAAGTCCTGAACAAAACGCCTGTAGTAGCCCGCCAGGCCTAGAAAACTACGGATCTCAGTAACCGATGTAGGTCGGGGCCACTGCTGAACAGCCTCAATCTTCTTCGGGTCCACACAAATGCCGTCTCTCGTAACCACGTGACCCAAGAATCCGACGTTGTCCAGCCAGAATGCACACTTGGAGAACTTCGCGAACAGCTGGTGCTCCCTCAGAGTCTGTAACGTAATCCGCAAGTGCTGCTCGTGCTCCTCTCTGCTCCGGGAGTACACCAAGATATCGTCGATAAACACGATGATGAACAAGTCAAGATACGGCCTGAATGTACGGTTCATCAAATCCATGAATGCTGCTGGGGCGTTGGTGAGTCCGAACGACATCACCAAAAACTCGTAGTGGCCGTAGCGCGTGCGGAAAGCTATCCTCGGTATATCCTCCTGTCGAACTCGCAGCTGATGGTATCCTGATCGCAAGTCGATCCTCGAAAAATACCCCGCACCCTGAAGCTGGTCGAACAAATCATCAATGCGCGGCAACGGATATCTGTTCCGAACGGTAACTTTGTTCAGCTGGCGGTAGTCGATACATAAGCGCAAACTTCCATCCTTCTTCTTGACAAACAGGACCGGAGCACCCCGCGGAGAAACACTCGGTCGAATAAGCCCCCTATCTAACAAATCCTGCAACCGATCCTTCAGCTCTCGAAGCTCTGCCGGGGCCATCCGATAAGGCGGTATAGAAATAGGCCCCGAGCCGGGAATCAAATCAATGCAGAACTCAACATCGCGCTCAGGCGGTAGCCCAGGTAGCTCATCAGGGAAAACATCAGGGAACTCACAAACTACCGGGACCCGGTCCAACGGAACCTCTGCAGCTCGAGTATCACAAATACATGCTAAGAATCCCTGACATCCCTTCCACAAGAGCTGACCAGCGCGAAGAGACGAAATTAAGCTGGGAAGGGTGACACTGCGGTCTCCCTGAATAACAAGGACTGGCTCTCCCGGAAAGCTAAATCTGACTGCCTTCTCACGGCAGTCCACCGAAGCATAACAAGTGGCCAGCCAGTCCATGCCCAGAAGCACATCAAAGTCCAACATATCGAGGAGTATCAAATCAACTGATGAATCCCTCTCCCCGATACGAACGGAACACAAACGAAATACAAAACGAGCGACAAACGACTCGCCTACCGGAGTAACAACAACAAGCGGATGATCTAACGACGACGACTCACGGCCCAACATCGGTGCAAAGTGTGTAGAGACGTACGAATGTGTGGAACCTGGGTCAAATAATACCCGGGCGTCGAAAGAACAAACTGGCAAGGTACCTGTCACAACGGCATTGGATGCCTGCGCATCCTGCGGTGTCAAAGCAAAAACTCGGGCCTGTCCTCCACCGATAGCGGGCTGACCTCGACCTCGGCCTCTGCCTCCTCGTCCTCTCTGAACAGGACCGCCGTGTCCACGGCCTCTCGGTGCACCTAACTGGCGTGGAGCATCGCCTGGGGTAGGAAGTAGGGCTCTCTGAGGAGGGGGTGGTGATGGTGGTAGGGTCACATGCGGAACTGTCGCTGCTCCCTGTCGTCTCACCGGACAGTCTCTGACAAGATGGTGCGGACTCCCGCACCCAAAACACCCTGGCGACGGCTGCTGCCCCTGGGGATAAGAACCATATAACTGTCCCCGCCCAAATGCTCTGCCAGGCCTCTCTCTCGGAAAGAATCTGGCGCGCTGCCTCTGAGACGGTACATCGGTGCGAATCCTCTTCGGCCCAGAAACGGCCGAAGTCCGTGATATGCGTGCCTCCATCCGCAATGCCGTATCCATAGCAGCTGAATAAGTGTCGTAGTGCTGGGCGCCAATGGAAAGATATAGCTGGGCATCAAGTCCCTGTACGAACCTCTTCACCATCTTCTCCTCGGTATCCACTAAATACTGAGCATATCGGGATAACTGTGTAAACTGGATGTCATACTCAGACACCGTCATCCCAGGTGTCTTGACTAAGGCCTCGAAGCTGCGAGCTCTGGCGTCACGAACGCTCTCTGGGAGGAAACGGGCTAGAAAGACCGCTGTAAACTCGGCCCAAGTCATAGGCGGTAGACCTGCAGCTCGACCTCTCAAGACTGACTCCCACCATGTCTGTGCGGGACCCTCTAGTCGGAAACTCGCAAGCTCTACCCATCGATCATCCGAACATCTCAGCGAACGGCAGATCCTGGCTAAACTGTCAAGGAACGTCTGTGGGTCCTCCGCTGCCTCGGTGCCGGTGAATACTGGAGGTCTCAGCCTCATGAAATCCTGTAGCGAAACCGGAATGGCCACGGTGGTAGTAGTAGGAGCAGGTATCATGGTCGGCTGTGATGTAGTAGGTACGTCATCCGGCCTCGGTGTACGACTGGCTGCAACTAGGGATCCTACCATCTGACGTAGCTCCTGCATGCCTCCCATCATCTGTCGCAACTCCTCCATACCGGTCTCGAGCCTATCCATACGGCCTGGGGAAGGTGGATCGGTCTGTCCCTGCGGCGTAGGCATACCACCCTGCTCAGTCCTAGTCTCGGACGAGCCAGCTCGAATCTCGTCTCTGGCGGCAGCCCTCTGTGCCCTCGTAGCCTTCGGCGGCATAGTGGCTGTTATAGGAAAACGGATAGTAAGAACAGTGCAATAGGATCATAGGATACACGGAATTGAAGAAGGAATTTTCAAGCAAGTATATCCTAAAGTCACTTAGGCGGAGTACCGTATCGTAAGTATGCCGCGGACATACACACGCTACGTTACCCTACTTAAGTCACTTACTCCATCTACCAAGGGTCATCCTACACTCAAAAAGGTAAAACCTATCGCTCTGATACCAACTTTGTCACGACCCGCAGGGTACGGAACGTGACTGGCACTTAAGTTTACGAAACGTCTAAAGACGTCCGTAAAATAAGTAAGCCAAAGCCCAGAAAACAAAACCAATTAAGCAAAAGAGTGAAGAAAACCCAATCAATTGAAAGCGAGTTTATCAAATAAGTCATGTAAAACCCTTTTTTAAAAAACAATACCAATTTTTCCGAAAATTTCGGCAGAGTCTCCTTTATAAATACTGGCCCCCAAACTGGGTACAACAAAAATATATATGAATCCAACAAATAAGGCATCCCCAAGCGGGAGCTAGCTCTTCGCCACAAGGCGGTCACAAATCCCACGCAATATAAAGCAACAACATGCGAAATAATCATAAAGAAGCATAAGAAAACAGCATGTCGACTCAAGTGAGCTCGACCCCAAAATACAGCATAAAAGTCTACAAATCTCACAGTCTCATCTCTAGATCAATATACAATAATGCTGGTAGATACAGTAGATGGAGTGTACTAGATACAAAGAATATACAAGGTGGTACAAAAATAATGATATAACCCACCTAGGAGCAAAACCTCGAGTCCAGGCAAAGGAGGCAAAAGAACAAGTGCGCCCGCCGCTACTGTACTGACGGAGCGGACCTGCAAAAGACTGTGGCACAACGGGGGTGAGTTGCCAACTCGTGAGTAATAAATAACATCAACAAAGGCTATCGTATGCATGCACACAAGCATCCTAGCATCTAAAATACAGGTATGAATGGATGCACTAGCAGGTGTGTATACAACATCAGTGTACGAATATGTATGCAACATGAATATCTGAGGTCTCAATAGGTATCTATAAGAAACATTTTATCTCTTTTTGTTTTTGAAACTCTTTTAGAATGCCAGCATAATACTCAAGGAATCGACGAGAACCGGTGTCCAGCAACGACACCTAAAAGCTGTCTCAAATCTCATAAATCCATGTCATAGTGTCTCTGGCCTCAGCCGTCCGGCTGACCCATCTCAAATATCAATATCTCATCATCTAGCGGCCACGGTCGGTATCCTCTGGATATCCGCCGTCCCAAACAGTCACCGGTAGGTAATCCGTCCCCTGCCAGGCTCAACGTCAACACCACATTCCTCTTGCCCCGGGGTACCTTACCGGGCCCACCATGTACCCGTGCCGGTTCCTCCACTCGTCGACACGGATTTCCAAAACCACAGCAAACTCATGGTGGACGACACTTACATCACTAGAAAACCGCAATTTACATATTTTAAAAATATAATAAGTTTAGAAATTTTGCGGCTTTCCCCCGAAATCCAGAAATATCATAAAATCTCAAGAAATCCTCATAAGTGCATATATCAATGATAATGAATGCATATGGTATCAATAATCAAGTTGTGATGTGTGATTAATAGATTAGGCATGAACAATTAATATGATGAAGTACATGCACATGAATAGCAATCCTACGGTTTCATTTTAAGGAATTAAAGACAATAGCACAAGTTTAAGTATCATTTAGTAAAAGCTTTAAATTTAAAGGTTATCTAGTGTGGTGGCATGGCAATTACCAGGGTGTGTGTGTAAGCATGAATAGTGCTCGTGCTGCATATAAAAACCCTGGCAATAGTGCAGGTGTCCTACAACATGGTTTCGTATATGTATGTCAATATAATGCATGGATGCAGCAAATAATCATATACGTATTTCACCCCTAATTTCTAACATCACTAAGAATCTTGTAAGATACTAAAGCTATCGGGCGGCTTACGCCATCCAACGATAGTCCCCCGTAGATGTTACATCTACTCACCGGAATCCCTGGCTAGCTGTGTTCAATCACCACTTTTCCCTTTCGCGCCGCGTCTGACGTCTCCGCGACCGAACCTGGAATTTACATCAATACCAAACATAAGGTTACATATCAAGAACGACGCAAAACCCCAACGAAACTACTAATGTTCGCTAGCTAGGTACAACGTGCATAAAGTGCGCGGAACACACGCGAAAATCGCAAAAACTGCCAAAAAAACGCCGATTTGGTCGCCCGGCAAAACTAAAACCCGACTACCCAAAAATCCGCACTCACGCATCCTAAACGTCATAGGAGATGCTAAAAACATCCCCAAGGTATCATAAATAATTCACCAAATAATTTTAATAAAAACCTAGTAAGCACAAACTAGCAATTTTGGTGCAAAAATCGAAAATTAGCGATACGGTTATCACAATCCAACACAATATCCAACCACACAACAAGCAATCTACAAACACTATAATTACAACACATTAGCAAAGGTTCAAAACCTATTTTCCATAAACAACCATTACTTGAATTATCTAACCTAGCAATTCTTAATCCAAACTATATATGAAAACCTCAAATTAACACTAATTTATAACTCAATTAGCAAGTTAACCTTCTAGATTAGGTTAGCAAAACAACTAGATAACAAATTAGATTTAATCGACTAAATAATGGTTTCTAAACCCTAATTCAACTCATTTATCATGCTTCACAACTCACAATCCATACACAACCCTCTTCTAGATTTTGGTAAATTAGCAAACTTAATGCAATTTCACCCAAGTTTAACATGGATTAGGTTAATAGGAAGCCGCTTAAGCAAGGTAACCATAAAGATTAGTTAAGTAACAACTAGATTAACTACAAAACAATCTAATTAACTATCATGGCTTCAAAAACCCTAGTTTAATTTTTCAACCATAACCTAAGAAAACTAGATTAGAACTACACTAAATTAACACTACAACAATCTAACTTAAGAAACTTAATCAAAAGAATTTAATTAGCAAGAGATTATACCTCACTAGAGATCTAGCAAGAATAGATTTGCTCCAAATGATGGCCTCAAGTATCAAGATCCAAGCTAGGGAGGTGAAGGAAAAGAAAGATGAAGGATGGGTTTAATTTGTAAGCTTGAAATTGCAATTTTGTTGAATTAAACATGAAGAATTTTGAAGAAATGAAAAGAAAAGAGATGAAGAGGGGGGAGTGCAGGTTTCGGCCAGATTAGGAGGTGAGGGGAGGGGTGTGGGTGTGTTGAAAAAGTCAAGAGTCAACTCCCCAAAAGTCAATGCTCCATACTTCAACAACTATATTTAATATAAATTCCTAAACAAAACAATTCCACACATGAAAGAAAATAAATGTGAGGCCAGAAATTTCTGGACTTGAACAAGGTGGGGCTGTCCTAGGGCTGAGGGAAGAGAGAGAGGGGTTTAACAAAAGAAATTTTATGCAAAAAGACCCCCTACAAGTCAAAAATTGCAAGTTTTAGCTTAAAATTCAATAAATTCGTTTCCTATCATAAAAATTAGTAAAAATTCAAAATAAAATAATAAAAATTTATGTTACCACTAGATTTTAATTATCATAATTTTAAAGATTAAAATTAGCCCGGAAAAATTTGTATTTATCGCTAATTTAATGTATTTTCTTACCGGCTTAAATAATATTAAAAAATTGAAAAATAGGGAAAAAATTTTAAATGACCAAAATTTCATAAGTAACTCATTAGCTACTAAAAACAAGCAATTACCTATCCATTTTAAGTATAATTAGCCCTAAACTGCAAAATAACGAGAAAGACGGTTTTCGGAAAAATACCGAATTTTCACCGATTTTCAGGAAAACACCAAAACGACTTTTCACGACGCTACAGAAATGTACAGCACACCTGTAGCTATGTCCTTCGGTGTGTATGTACCTATCACTAATGGTACAATACCCTATAGGTATACAGGTAACTATATGTCAAATGCGATAAGAAATATGAATCAATGTCACAATGTCCCTAACCAAGCAATATAACATCTATAAGTGGTTTGTGTGTGACATGGTAATTATTGACGGTGTGTGTAGCATACAAACAGTGCTCGTGCAACATAAATCGTCAATAATCTGTGCAGTGTCCTACTACTACTAGTCCAGGCACACTACATCTAATTAATAGGGTAAATGCGCAATTCTAAACATGACATAGAATATGAGACAAGTTAATATCTCTAGCCCAGACGCATAACGCCATGCGGGCGATTCCTCTGTAGATGTTAAATCTACTCACCAACGCTCCAAGCTAGGTGAAGCCTACCACCTGTTTTCCCCTTGTTGTAGCGTCCGAAGTCCCCGCTTGCGAACCTAAAATTTCACAAACACGCCACATAAGAAAAAATCCTACAATGACGAAAAGACAACGAAACGCGAAGAAAACGCCCAGAAAATTACACTGCGCGCTTAGCGCATCTATCGCGCACGATACCGGCCAAAAACCCTAATTAGGGTGGCTAAACTGCAAAACACCAAGTCTGGACCCCGATCGTCCCAATCGCGTAACACAACACAAGAATTATGAGGAATACAATAGATATAACCTCGCAACGACCAATCGAACTCACGTCGGAAAAACCACGAAATCTAGTAAGCAACCTATCGCAATATTTCGCACTAGTTTTAAGCTAATGCATATCTAGCGATTACAAACACCTTAAAATAGCTTAACTAAGCTATCTAAGCCATTCCTATATTTTTAACACTCGCTAATTATGTTTTAACAAAAACCTAGTAAGCTAATTGCATAATTAAACAAAGTGTTCATTAGCAAAAATTAACATTTCCTACTAGGTTAATCATCTCCAAAACACAAATTAACACTTCAAAAGAACACTAAACATTTAACAAAATTTAACCCTAACATGAATTTCTTAAACCAAATATATATATTAATAACAGCTACAAGACACGAACAAACTACACAAACCGACACTAAAATACGATATTTCGCACAAAAACCTAACTTTAACTAATCCAAACTGAATTAACAAGCAAAGCAACACTAAAAACACTAAAAGAGCAAATAGGGACTATTACCTACACCAAAGAAGCCAAAGATCCAAGCTTTGAGCACTCCAAGACAAGCAAGAGAGAAAACATGAAGAAAAATGGAATTTTTGTGAACTTTTGATGATTTATGAAGGATTTGTGAGGAAAAGAGATAGAGAAAAGGCTAAGGCAATAGAGAGAGAGGGAGAGCTCAGCCAAAAGGAAGAGGGGAGGGAATGGTGAGGGTTTCCTAGCAATTTCCTAACAATTAATGCATTAAATGCATTCATATTACACATACACACATGCATGCATCTCTCTTTTTCTTTTCTTTTATTTTCTTTTACTCTTAAATCCTTGTCCACACAATAATCTAGATATTATGTGGTTTAGGTTTACACAAGAATAATTTAAGAAAAGATCGCTTAAAGAGAAATTCCCAAAATATGAATACCGCATTAAAATAACATTAAAATTGGGAAATATTCAAATTGGACCAAAACCTCCCAAAATACCCCTAAAGTTTGCGTACAAGCTTTATTTTAGCTAAAATAAGTGCCGGTAAGTTTCTACGGATGTTTGATCGAAAACGGGATAAAACGGGAAAAACCGACAATTTTGCCCTAAAACGGAAAAATTCGCAAAACGATTTCTGAAACGTTACAATTTCTCCTGAACCAGAATCCATCCTCGAACTGGAACAAGTTTCTTTCGAGTTCGTATATAACCATACGATTTAATATCCAATAAACTGTGGATCTTCGTAGTGATACGGAGTGTCCTGGAGAAATACAAAGGTGAAGTGGGAGTGGTAATGAAATACTTGGTTTGGTCGTGAATATCAGTCGCAATTTACTTTGCCCTCCTTCTAATCCCTTTATTTGTCTTTACATAATACCTTCTGTACACCATCGTTAGGCTGATTGGTTTTCTTCATTCCCTACCGGTCGGCACCTGCCTATGGTTTGGAAGAAGACTATCCAATTTGCGTAATAGGTGTACTATCCCCTAATCTAAGGGGCACTCATAACCTGAGAGAAGGTAAAAGGAAAAGACAACTGAATAGTCCTATTCGTTTTCTCCAGAACCGGAAACCATCCTCGAATAAATTCCTTCGAGTTCGTATATAACCATACAATGGTTTTGTCCAATGGAAGTGGACGTTCGTAGTAATACGGGGTGTCCTGGAGAAAAGGGTAAAAGTAGGAGTGGCAATGAGGCTTGCAACTCTGACAATCCAAAAGCCAGTCTTATAAGAAGGTTCGGTCAACTTGGTCACTGAGTCATAGTCTGAGGTCGGGTCAATGGTCGCTGCCAAAGAGAGAGAGAAAAGAAACACTCAGCGTGCACTCTTACCTAGATCAGAATGGTTACCAATTTATCTAATTAGGAAAACTCCCACTGTAACGTTAAATTCTTCTCCAAACCTGAAAGAAGAATTAGTCGGGGTCACCCGAGGAGTAAACCAACTCATCAGTGGGAATCGGGATCCAACTATCATCGCATGATAACGTGACGGAATCTGCTCACGTTATCACACTCCAGGAGGTATGCGCATATCTGGCATGTTTCAGTTTCTTTAGAAACTCCCGATGTGATTTTTGCCCCATGCTCTTATGACCTTGACGAAGGCCAACATATCATAAGTCACATGTCAAGTTCTACCCGTCATTGTCCAGGTTAATTTGAACCCATCCGTACATACCCTTGACGAAGGCCAAAATAGTAATACGACTGTCCCAAACTAACGCATCTATCTATGCTGCAGAAAAGTAACAAATAGCTACCATACACTATGCCTTGACGAAGGCCAAAATACATAGCATAAATACTAAGTGCTACCTTTCTGAAATGACGGAGGGTTACGAATGGTTTTTGGCGAAAAACCTTTAACGTAATGAACTTGATATCGTTGAAGGAACCGGATAGATTTTTAAAAATATAGTAACAAAAACCTTTGCTAAAGAGGTCACTCCCGGTGAAGGGATCTCGGCTCTTTCCCCGTAGAATGAGGTGCAGGATATTCCAACTGAATACCATGATGCAAAGCAAAAGTAATCGGCTATAATGAAGTTATTGCCCTGACGCAAACTTCTGTCCAAGGGGTCACTCCCGGTGAAGGGATCTCGGCCCTTGCCTCGTCGACTGAGGTGCTGGATATTCATAACCGAATACCACTGTGCAAAACAAAAGGGAACGTCCTTGCAATAACAGCTTTTTAAAAAGTTGTTCCAACAACATCAGAATAGGTTTGTTTAACTTGTATTGATCCGAATCAATGCAGTCCCATCAATTGATCACATCAATAATGAACGAAAATAATGATGTGCGTATATGCCATCCGCATTCGCCACTGGGTCCCGTCATTACCCGTTAGGTTAGTTAACTAACGACAGAGCGGGGACTGGACTAGCGCGGATGCAAAACATATACAACATCTACTAGTATATATATCAATATATAATATTCGCTCAAGGCGTGATAAAATGCAACATCACAGAAATGTAATAAGTGTCACAGAACAATACAGATATCTGGGATCCCCGGGTTTCATAGAGCCGCTACTGAAACCCGACGTTCCCCTTGTCGTGTGGATAGCCTGTGCAATGAAATCCTAGACCCCTACGGGTGCGGCAAGTTACCCGCCAAAATCTGAAGCGAAGCATCCCCCTTCAGCAACGTGAATGGACCACCCAGCACTTCATGGAATCCGGTAACTTGGGCACCCCTCCTGGGTCAACCTGTACCCCCTACGAGTGCGGCGAATAGCCCGCCAATTCTAGAGTGAAGCCCCCTCCGTCTCAATGCCATGAGATGCGGGCCCGTTGCCCTCTAGAACCCGGCAACCCATGCACCCCTCCACGGGGTAATCCTAGTACAGAAAGTAAAATATATATACAACGGGTACATCGACCTCACCCCGGTCGTGCCCCAAAAGAATAATACAAACAGGCAGTGACAGCAGTCCACATGTCGGACGCTCGCCCCGCAATATCAAATGTACATATAAAACAAAACTGTACTAACATTGCATCCAGGCTATCCCCCACGACCAATCCGCAACATCACAGCATAACACAGAACATCAACGTGAATGTCACGTTCGCAAATCCGTCTAAAAGGGCTATAGCAGTTAGACAGGATTTACTGATAAAATGACATTCACGGTCTCAGATATAATGTAAAAACTGTGAACTAACATGTTTAAAATATTCGATCGATCAAATTTACCCAAGTGGGCCCCAAGCACTACTGTAGCACTCAAAGAAAATCTGGGCCCAAATAGAATATACCAAAACCCCTATTTTCAACACAGAGACCCTCTGTAAAAAATTGATTCACTGAACAGTAAAGGTGGCGGCGGAACCGCGGCCCAAACATGGGTTTGGCCGCGGTTCCGCGGTGGAATAATGAGTTCATGAGACCAAATTTTACCAGAGTGCTTAGACTTTCCTGCACATGTTTCTGCAACACACTAAAAAAATTTTGGAGCTAAAAAAAATTCGACAGAGAACAGATGCACATGAAAATGCGGTTTTTGAAAATCCGATCGATCGAACTTGTAAACACGTTAGAGCAAGCTAGACTAGGTTAATGGCGTGGCTCTGATACCATTGTAAGTGCACGGTGGCGCCCCGGCCGTCGGAACGAGGCCAAAATGCGGAAACGATGTTTTACTTTAACTTTTGAACCGGCACCACCGCGCACAAAAATCCTAGATCGGGCCATTAATCTAATTCTAGCAAACTAAAGAACGGGTAGAGAGATATACCGAGCGATCCGTGTCCTTCGGTCTTCTCGTCGTCGTCCCGATCTCCCCGCGGAATCTCCGGTCTTCACCTCCTCGCCGGAAGGGCACCACATCGCCGGGTTCTTTTACGGTTCCCACCTCTGGACCGAGGCAACTTGGGCATGAAGTTGGCGAGTCGACGTGCCCAAGGTTTGCTGTAGACTAAGTGTAGTGCTATGTCTCATTGGGGTTTCAAGATGTTGCCTTTTTGGTGGAGGAATGAAATGTGAACTTTTGTAGGTGAACTTGGGAATTTTTGTAGCATGAAAAGAACAAAATTCCCTTATACAAATTTTGGACAGCCCTTCAAAGGGATTGGCCGGCCCCTTTTTACAAGAAGGGAGTGGAGGAAGTGAGAGGCCAAATGAAAAATGAGTGAGTCAAATAATCAAGAGAGAGAAAGGGTTATCATGATGAAAAGAAATGATCACCCACCAAATCCAACACTCCATCAACCAATCATATCTCCACAAGTCAAGCCATGATGACTAAAAGAAAGTCAAATGAAGTCAAATGATGGTGCAACCATCATGAAGCAACAATATGCAAAGACCACCCTCCACAAATGCTAATTTGCACAATTGCAAATAAGCTCTCCTCCACCAATCTTCAGCCAATGAAAGATACAAAGAAAAATGGCCGAAACGGAAAGCAAACTGGCAACCTCAGAAAACTGATCCCGTAATAAATTACAGGAAAACCCCGCTACTGTATATACATACCCGCATTTGTATTCCGACCGAATACAAATGCAAAAGACAAAATCTATACTGTACAATACTAGGATCCGGCTTAAACCAAAGCCCGCTAGTATTATCCGTCCGATCATGATCCGTGCAATACCGCACGTATCTGATCGAACCCTGCCATATCTCCATACGGCCTCTACAGCGTTTCGTCCGAAACTTGAGTAACTGTCTGTGGGGGACTCTAAAGACTCGTCAATACTATGGCTGTGGATTTAACCACTAGCACGTCAGAGGTATTAGCCATACGTGACGGGCTACCAGCTATTGACCAAAAGGGACGTCGATGAGCGAACTCATCCTGACACCCTACTGAGCCTGTCAGTGACAATATCCGTACAGTCCGGTCCGCTCGTCTATGAGCATCGCATGGCGGGCCTAGGGGTTGGTAAAAGTCAGACCCCCAAAAGCGGTACAAGTCGTGTCGGAGTGTAGCCCAGAACACCCTGAGATACTACTGGAATACCTACCAGTAAATCTCCTGCCTTGGCCAAGGACTTCGTGTAATGGCTCTCCTAGACACAGCGCGACCTCACCCCCAATACCGGGAGAGACGAACCCCTGCAGATCCGCTTACTGCCTCCATGTGGCTCGGGACTATACCCAACTAAAACCTGTTTGCATGTCTCCTTTGAGCGTGGTAGGGTAGTAATCAAAGTACAGTGGGAACTCACACGAGACAAATGACGATCTCAAGTCGATGAACTAACCTGTACAAATGTCACCAGGAAACTGCTATCTGACGTCAGGTATAAGACCAACTAGCATGTTCCCGGCGAGTCCTGTCCGGTGTACTCATAACCCAATGAGCACCTGTATACATCTTAGGTGAACCAACTGACACCAGTGGCTTGTGAGACCGGCCACCGCCCTTCGTCGGGGTCTCGACTGTATACACTAGTCTACTCTGGAGTATCGATGCCCTGTCTCGAAACTCCCACGATTAGGGACCGTTTAAGGATGTGCTTATAGACCCCAGCTCCCACGTATATGATCGCCCTCATACTGTTGGAAGTCAAGAAAGAATCATAGGGGCTCTATCAACGTGCAATAGTGACCTGTAAGGTCACCTAAAGCAGTACACGATGATAAAGATAAACCAGATAGCATACTATCATCTTGAATAAGACTGTCCTACCGGGATAAGTCCTCCCTCAATCATTGCAATCACGTGCCTGTGATCCAATAATTGACACTGAGGGCACTATCTCCAACACTCAGTCCCAAACTGGACTACAGATCTTCCAACCGACTCACATCGGTTCAAGGGTACATCTCTTTACTCCTCTGATATATGTCGTTGTAATCCTTCAACGTATTCAGAGAGGTGAGGGGTCCCGACAACCAAACATTCTACGGACTGTGGGGTCCTTTAAAACCCATAGACTACGATGTCTTTAAACTACGGACTGTGGAGTCCTTAAACTCATGGACTACGATGTCCTTAACCTCGGACTGTGGGGTCCCTTTAAACCCACGGACTATGATGTCCTTAACCTGGACCGTAATGTCTTTAAACTAATCGACCGCAATGTCCCTAAACTAAGCAATAGAGTTCAAAAGCTCTTTTGCTGGATCTAAACTATCCCGTTAAGTTGATCTTAGTCTAAAAATTAGACTAACGTATCCTTAACAAACGTTTAAGTTGATCTTAGTCTCAAATGAGGCTAACGTATCCTTAAACACAACCCCCAAACCCAAATCTAAGAAGATACGGATTTAGACTAATCCACGCCCTACGGGCGACAACATAAATTAGTCTCCGTATACAATCCACGGGCAACCACAAACAAAACAAACACCCACGACACGAAGTGACCATCTAGAGAAGGAGAAAGTTGTTACCGCGATGTGGTAGCGTAATTAACTGCAGGGGCTTGCGCCTGCAGGGAAGAGCGTCCCCACAATCAAAAACTCCTCAAACGAGGGGGAATCTGACGAAGTCTGCTACATCGGCCGCATCCGTTTAAACCTTCGATACACGGTGCCATAAATCAACTTGGCATCTTCGGAGAGGTGGACGGATAGCACCAATTGGCATCTGCCCCGAATTTCAGGCAAGACGGACCTGCGCGGTCGCGTCTCTGTGTTCGGCGGGGAACAGATTCTGGCACGCCCGGTGGGACCTTTTCCTCTTTCCACTCCACACTTTGTGTGTCGTGTTCGCGAACGAATCGCGGTTTGATATGGTTGCCCTTGGGTTCGAGGTACTAAGATTTGGTTTCTTACTTGGCGCAGAAAACGAAACATCAATGGCGTTTACTTGAGTGAAGTGTTCCAGCTACAACTGCAACTCACGTTCCGCCTCATCTAGAGGTATAGCTTACGGACCCCAAGCGGCCTCCCTATTCACGATGCCGGTGGAACAGGTCACTTAGGCCACCACTGGATTGTTTTTCAGGACCATGCTATCGCCAATGAGCTTCAACGCTCCTATACCAACACAAGAAGCTCCCAAGAAGTCGGTCTTTGATCGGCTTGCAACTACAGCGGCCCCCCTCGACGGGTCGTCCAGCTCCCGCGCCTCAGTCTTCGCCAGATTGGGCCAAAGTTCATGTGGGCCCATGATGAAGCCTGCAATCCCAAAAAAGGTTATTCCGAAGAGGATAGCCATCCCTACTCCCGAAGTCGTCAAGGCGGTTTCTCCCGCCAAAGGATCGATCTTCTCAAGACTGACTATTCCGGCTCCCACTCCGGCTCCCGTTCCTACTCAAGGGTCTGTCTTTGACAGATTGGATACTGCTGCTCGACGGACGTCGGTCTTCAAGAGGCTGGTACCAGCAGCGCCTCACCGGAACAGGGGGCATGACGAAGTTACCCCTAAAGCTGACACAATCCCAACGGCTCGACACGCTCGACGTCACCACTGGCACCGAGTGAGGAAGGTTGGGGGCAACTCCCCCTCTGGGTTAACTCCACCAACCCCAACGGTGGAAGTCAATGCTGCAGTTCCAACCGGGAACAGCTTTCAATTGCTGAACAAGGTGTGCAAAAACTCTCCTACCGCCGTACTAAAAAGATCTCCTCCGCCCGTGGAGAATGTTACAGAAACAAAGCCGGAGCAACCTCCTCAGCAGCTATCTTCCAAAATCTACAAAGTCTGGCGACGGGTTCAGGACTCAGTAATCGATCAAGATTATCCTCGTCGACAGAAGAAGGTGAAAGTTCAACAGGAAGAGAACCATCCTGTCAAGACACAAAGGACGACAACTACCTGGGTTCCCGCTGCAACGGCCCCCTCAACGTCAATTGCTCAAAAGAGAATGAGGCCAGAGAAAGCCCCTGTGACTACGGCAGACCATAAAGATGCTGAGCCCAAACGCCCCAAGTCTGGGGGCATAATGGTGCATACTGTTTATATGGCTTCCGGAAAGGAGGAAAGCCGCACTTCGACGGGTCACCGACCGCTCACCCGATCCGTGATAAAAGCCCAAGAGCAGCAACAGAAGCTTCAGGAAATGCTGACGCAAATGGCCGCACTCACAGGGCCAAAAGAAAGCCCGGAGGCATCATCAGAGCAGCGTCATGAACAAGAAACCGATGCTGACTTTCTCCGCAGAATCCTCGAAAAGAAGGACAGAGAAGCAGCAGAATAAGCGGCTAATATAAAACGAATGGCGCTTCTCTTCCAAGATATGGTCGGGATGATGTTACTGCCGGAACCTCCAGCTGAAGACCCTCCGATCTTCATTGAAGACGACAGGGGGAGACATCGAACCCCCCTCCAACTCTTTCAGCAGCCAAAGAGGAAACTATTTCCAAGGCCGCTCTGGATGACTATATTGCTCAGCAAATACGAGCTCACCAAGTGAATGAAGCGGCCGGCCAAGTTGTTAAAATTGGGCGACCGTATCCAGGCTGGTATGACCAAATAAAGTACCCGTCGGGATACACGATCCCTAAATTTCATGTATACAAAGGGACGGGCAATCCCCACCAGCATGTCGCCCAGTTCAGGGCTCTTTGTGGCAACACCGGGGGTGATGATAAAGTTTTGCTCCGTCAGTTTGTTGGCAGCTTGTCGGAGACGGCGTTCGAATGGTACTCTGAACTTCCAAATGACTCCGTCAAGACTTTCGCAGAAATGGAGCTATTATTCACCCAGCGATTCGTGAGTGCCAGTTAACGCACCCCGATTATAGCATTGATTAACGCTAGGGTGAAACCTGGAGAAACATAGGTTCAATACGCAATAAGGTGGCGGAATCTGTGGTCGAAATGCGAACAACGCATCGAAGAGGCACCAGCGGTGGGCATGTTCGTGGGCACTCTGGACCCTCATGCAACTATTTCCCAATTCATGATGTTCTTCAAACCGACTACTTTCCAGGCCTTGATCGAAAAATAGGCCCAAATGGACCAGATGGGTCATAGACCGTCTCCTCCAAAGCCGGACTCTCGAAATGAGAAGGGAAAGGGTAAAGCGATCGTTGCCGCCAATGCTCAACAGCAGCCCAGTGGCCCGAGACCAATTGATCGCCAAGATAATAGAACTCGATCTCTTAAAGATAAAATGAGACGCCCTTACTCATTCCTTCGAGATAAGACGAAGAGGTTATTCGAGCTTGCACTGCGCAACAGACTCATCAATCTGCCGGAGCCAAGACGCCCAGCGCAACCAAGCGACATTAGCAATCCTAACTATTGCCCTTATCAACAAATGTTGGGCCATCCGATCGAGGATTGTTACATCTTCAAAAGCTGGATAGAAGATCAGTACCAGCAGGGCAAATTCGTATTATCTGAGAATTGGAAGGTGAACCCGCCTCGGCCACACACTCCCAAGAAGACGGATACACCGAGGGAATCATGCTCTGTCGTAGAAGAAGCTCTATGGGAGGTTGCTCTTTCAGCCAAGACAAAAAGAATGCTGAAGGATCTCCAAACATGCCCGGCGATTAGGTGGAAAAATCCACTCGAGCCCGAGGTCATCGAAGGAATGTTGAAACCGCGTCCAACTCCAAAGATCGGTGGTGATAGCCAAAACACTCACACCCAGCTGTCGAAATCTTCGAAAAACAAGAAGAAATCCAAGAAGCCCGTGAAGCCTGGTGACAAGCGCACGGACCTACAAAAGCAAATTGACGCGCTGGAAGAATATAACCAGAAGGCGCGGACTCCGGTCACACTTCAAGAGTTTCTCAGCCACGTCCTTGAAGACAGAGATGACGATAATAGAGAAGACTCGTCGGATGAATATGAGGATTATATGGCAAGTTGCCATGTGATCTCCCACTCGTCGATAAATGATGAAGAAGCTCCTTGCACCGAGAAACTGGGGGAAGATCCTGAGCCGGAACTTCCGGGGCCATTAGAAGAAATGATCGACGCATTCCTCAACGAAGCTCTTTCAAAAAGTAAAGCTGATCAGGAGCATGAGATGGCCATATTTGAAAAGGCCAAACGCCGGCGACTGGACGAAAGGGTCGAAACACTCTCACCAGGTCAAAGTACCTCCGTTGCAAATAAAAACAGGTTCAAGACGAGGAAAAGGTTCGCCAAAGCCATATCAATAGGGATGAAGCTGCCATCCTCCGAAGCGAACGCCCTTAGTGAAGCAGAAACATATCCTAGCTACTGCTTATATCATCGAAAGATTGCGCACCCTACCGAAGAGTGCAACACTTTTAAACGATGGTGGCAGGGATATGTTGCCCACCGGCAACATTTCAAGCGGATGAAACGCAAAGCTCGTCGGGAGCAAAGAAATACGACCGAGGAGCGTAAAAGAACTACCGGCAACTGCCACATGGTCAAATCCGGGGGATCGCAAGTTCTCACCTTTGGGAGCGACTCTGACGAAGAAATAGCTCTTGGCCCTCTCTTTAAAGAAGGCATATCCGAAGAGGAAGAACCAAAGACCTATGAAAATATTCAGCTGCGCAATCGTACGCTGCTCGAAAAGAATCTTGGGCCCTCGAACAGTGGGTCAAATAGAAAAGATAAGGGAAAAGAAAAATTCCCTGAGGATATCGTCCTTGATGACCAAGCCGTCGAAAATCTGACAGCCAAGGACCCGCCAAAGAAAAGTAGGGTGGATTACAACGTTCTGGCACACTTGAGGAAGCTACCCTCGCAGCTCAGTATTCTCGACGCTCTTCTGCTATCCAAAGAGGCGAGAGATTCTTTAATCAAGGCACTGCAGGAACCCGAGCAATTCTAAACTTTCCTCACCGAAGAAAAGATGAAGGACGAGCTGGAAGAAGTACACACAGCCGATATCACCTTCGGCGATGAAGATCTCCTCCTTGGGACATGCGAGTACAACCGTCCCCTATATGTCTCTGGATACCGTCATAACATCAAGATAGGTAAAATCTTGATCGAC
The DNA here is from genome assembly GCA_030015575.1 of Agapanthus africanus. Taxonomy (NCBI): domain Eukaryota; kingdom Viridiplantae; phylum Streptophyta; class Magnoliopsida; order Asparagales; family Amaryllidaceae; genus Agapanthus; species Agapanthus africanus. The sequence continues at coordinate 298,361,533 of JASDDO010000029.1, forward strand.
AATGGGTCCTCCGTCAATCTCCTCAACGTGAGAGTGTTGAAGGAAATCTGCATGAGCGTTCAACACCTCGCTCGGGATAAGATCACCATCTCCGGATTTGACTCCCAGTCGTCACGGACGCTTGGGTTCGTAATATTGACGTTACGCTTTGGGCTGCTCGTCACGGACATCAAGTTCCACGTCTTTGACGCCAAGACATGCTATAACGCTTTGCTCGGCCGGCCTTGGTTATAGGAGTACAATATCATCCCCTCAACACAACATCAGTGTATGAAATACTTCAAAGATGGTCCCGAGTATACTGTGACAGGAGAGCTAAACCCATTCTCCGTGAACGAAGTCCGCAAGTACGAAGATGCAAAATACTTCTTACCAGATTTTGAGGACATGGAAAGATGTCACAAACCGAAGAACAAAGCTATCACCACCATTCCGGTCTTCGGGAGTGATACCGAGGAGGAAGAGGAGATAGTTTACTCAGCTCCGCCCCAGTACAACAAGCCGGGACCGTCCACTCCTATGCTGATCTTCGGCAGCGACTCGGAAGATGAGGTCCATGCCATATTCTCTGCTCGGCCATCCATACAAACCTTCGCTGATGAAGATCAAAGTTTTCAAGTTGCCATGGTTCCGCCTAAGTATCATAAAGAACTAGACGCGCTTGATACCTACAGTGTGGAAGAACTGCAGACATTCTACGTCCCTTCCAGGCGAAAAGTGAAAAGGAGATCCTATTCTACCGATCCGGAGAAACCAAAGTGGAGAAAGAAATCTGGCATGGTGCGGATTCTACACTTGACAGGCTCCAGCCAATCCGTTTGCCCAAATATTACACAGACGGACTAAAGAGATTCTTGAGACGCCAAGGTGTTCCCCTTAACCAAACTGCACAACAAGCACGGTTCTATAACAGGATCTAGAACGTTCCCGGAACTCAGCGAAAGTTGCCCAACGGGAGAATGGAAACGACCGGGCTTAGGTATGTTCAATCCAAGAAACGGGAGCTACTCCGCGACTGCTACGTTATACATGACTTTGATGAAGAAGGTGATGCTCTGTGGGAAGATGCTAACCCTAAGCCAGAAAGAGCTCCCGCCGTGAAAATGCCCAGTCCGTCGTTTGAAGAACAAATGGACAAGCTTATAAGGGAAGTAGGTCAGAAGGTTCGAGACGACCATAATCGCGAAATGGCCATCTACGAGAAAGCCAGGACGCAACGCCTCCTTCAGCAGGCTGTGAAAAATGAAAATACTCCTCCTTGTCAACCCATTGTACAAAAGGCCCGATGCAGAGGCAGAAACAAACCAAAGAACGGGAAAAGCGTTCGACAGCAACAAAGCGGGTCCAAGAAGCCGTGCGGTCAGGAATCGAGCAGTCCAGACTCGTCTCTTATGAAAAGATGAGTCGAGCATATTCTTTTGCACAAGACAAGACAAAGAAGATACTTGATCTCGCTATAAAACATCAAATGATTATCCTCCCGGAGTCCAAGCACCCCGAGCAAGCAAGCGAAGTCTCTCACCCGGACTATTGCTCCTATCACAGGGCAATAGGACATCCTATTGAAGACTGCTTCATATTTAAAGACTGGGTAGAAGACCAGTATCAACAATGCATGTTTGCTCTATCTAGCAGCTGGAGGGTAACCCCGTCGCAGAAGCATGAACCCAAATCCACGAGAATAGAGCCGGATCAACATCGTTCTTGGAAGCGATCTCGTACTTGTCATATGATAATGTTGTCAGAAGAAGAGCCCGAGAATATGGATGAACTCCCCTGGTGCTTCGAAAACGATGATGGCGAAGTAATCTCAGAGTTTCCACCGGCACCAAAAGAGTTGGAAGATGAAATACATACTACTGCAGATCAACTCAAGAAAATTGATTTGGGGACGGAAAATGGCCCGCGGCCGACGTTCGTCAGTGAGCTGTTGTCTGAAGAAAGGGTGGCTACGCTAAAGGACGTGCTCATGCAGCATAATGATTACTTTGCATGGAACTATTCTGAGATGCCAGGATTAGATCCAGAGATTGTTGTGCACAAATTGGCGATATCTCCGGACGTCAAGCCGATCAAACAAGCGATGAGAAGAATGCGGCTCGAGTTTGAGATGAGCATCAACGCCGAGGTCAAAAAGCTAATCGACTCCGGCTTCATCCAAGAGATTCAATATTCTGATTGGATCGCCAACATAGTCCCGGTGATGAAGAAGAATGGGACGGTGCGCATATGTGTGGACTTTCGGGATCTCAATAAAGCCTGCCCGAAGGACGACTTCCCAGTACCGGTCACCGAGCTGATGATAGAAAATACGTCCACTCATGAAGTTTTCTCCTTCATGTACAGCTCATCAGGATACAATCAGATAAAGATGCATCCCGAAGACCATAAGCACACCGCTTTCCGGACCCCTTTGGGTATATTCTGCTACAAGGTGATGCCCTTCGATCTAAAGAACGCCGGTGCCACCTATCAGAGGGCCATGACGAAGATCTTCGATGACCTCATACATGAAACCGTCGAATTTTATATCGATGACCTCATAGTTAAAAGCAAATCATATAAGGAACACTTAGAGCATCTGAAGATCGTGTTTCAGCGCATTCGGCAATACCACTTGAAGATGAACCCTCTCAAATGCGCGTTCGAAGTTTCCTCGGGCAAATTCTTAGGATTCATCATCCGACACCGAGGCATCGAGATAGATCCGTCGAAGATCAAGGCGATCATGGAAATGCCTCCGCCAAGGACTCTCAAGCAGCTGCAGTCTCTCCAAGGAAAGGTCGCATATATCCGGCGATTTATAGCCAATCTCTCAGGCAAGTGCCGTCCTTACAGTCACCTGATGAAGAAGGGAACCCCGTTCGTCTGGGATCACAAATGCCAAAGCGCACTGGAAGAAATCAAGCAATACCTGCAGAATCCGCCAGTACCGGCCGCTCCCGTTAAAGGGAAACCTCTCGTCCTGTACACAACAGCCCTTGAAGGTTCTTTAGGCACGATATGGGCACAAGAAAACGACCAAGGGAAGGAGAGAGCCCTCTATTATCTGAGTCGAGTTCTCCTGGGGGCAGAAAGCAATTACTCTCCCATTGAAAAACACCGCCTGGCGTTGATCTTCGCAATAACGAAGCTCAGACATTATGTGTTGGCACATGAGGTCCATCTCATATCAAAGGTGGATCCCCTCAAATATTTGATGTCAAAGGCCATATTAACAGGACGTCTCGCTAAGTGGGCCCTGATTTTGATGGAGTTCTCGATAACTTATCGGCCTCTTAAGGCAGTGAAAGGCCAGGCCATCGCCGACTTCCTCGCTGAGCATCCAATACCTGCCGATTCTCCTTTGAATTGCGAACTGCCAGACGAACATGCGTTTGACACGATCGACGGGGATGATACCCGGTGGGAACTCTATTTTGATGGAGCTTCTTCCATGAAGAAGCGCAAACAAAGCACCCCTATAATCAAATCAGGGGTAGGCCTCATCTTCGTGACTCCACAAGGAGGGATAATGCGCTTTGCCTTCTCCTTAACAGATCCGAGGACAAACAATGAAACCGAGTATGAAACTTTGATAGCAGGTCTCGAGATCGCCATCGACATGGGAATTGAAAACCACCTCAAATACGGAGATTCCCAACTGGTCGTTAGTCAAATAAACGGCGACTACCAAACGTGTAAGCCAGAGTTGGTAAAGTACGGCGAGAGGGTGCAGCAACTGTTCACCTAAATTCCTTCCTACACCTTGGAAAGCATACCGCGTGCGAAAAATAGCAAAGCGGATGCATTAGCCAAGCTTGCTAAAGAACTGGCCGATGAGAACCTCGATGACGTGAGGATCGTTGTGCAAAGACGTCGGGTTCTTGCACCGGCAGAAATATCTCCGGAGTCGTCCGAAGAAAAGGGAGCGACCGAGCAAATGACCCTGCAAATAAATGTTAGTTATATGTATGCCCTAGAGGCCATTACTGTACATACGATGTATATTGTAATGGATGCTTGGACATATATAGGGAGGAATTTCTTGCTCGACATGATAGTATGCTATCTGGTTGTACTTTATCTTAACATGTACTCTGATTGTCTCTATGTTACATGTTGATAAAGCCCTTAGGATCTGTACTCGACTACTGGGACTATAATGAGATCATACTAGTGGGGCCATGGTAGTCGATGAGTACATCCTATAACTGTTCCTAGTCGGGGGTGTATCGAGACAGGGCATCGATACACCAAAGTAGACTAGCGTATACGCATCTTGACCCATATGATGGGCGATGGATGATCCCATATCCATTGGTGTTTGACATCAAGGATGGTGTATGGGTGCTCAGTAGAGATTGGGTACACTGGACGGACTCGCCGAGAACTCCCAGATGGTTTTATACGTCACGTCAGATGGCAGTTCTCCGGTGACACTGGTACAGAGTAGTCTGTTGACCCGAGATCGTCATAGAGTCTTGTGTGATTCCCACTGTGCTTTGATTTCCATCATACCACGTCCAAGAGGGCATGCAAAAAGGTGGCTTTTGGGTACAGTCCCGAATCACATGGAGGCAATGAGCGATAGGAGGGGATTCGTCTCTCCCGGTATAGGGAGTTGATGTTGTGCTGTGTTCGATTGGCTATAACCGGAAATCCCTGGCCAGGGTTGCTGAAATTTACTGATAAGTGTTATCAGTAGTTTCTCGAACTGTTATAAATCTCATATCGACACGACTTATCGAGCTACTGGGGTCTGACGTTTACCACCCCTAGGCGAGATATGCGACATATCAGACGACGAGACCGGACTGTACGGGAGTGTTACTGATTGGATTCACAGGAGAATGTATAGGCTTGCTTGTTGATCTTCTGAGCGCTCAATACCTGGCTGGCTATTACGTTTAGCTGACCGCTTGCAGCTTGTGGGTGTTTGATATGATCATCACCTACTGCCGGCATATTGACGATTCTTTAGAGTCCTACGCAGAGGTTTCTTGACTCAGGTAAAACGGAGTAGGGAGCACGTATGTGATATGTGCGGGACCGAGGATAATGCGATATGAGATACCGTATTCTATTCTCGCGATATATGATATCAGCCGGGTCATCGGATCAAGTGTTGATTCGATGAATCGGTACGGATAAATATTAGTTGGTTATATGCGATATAGCCGGATTGTCGGATCAAGTGTTGATTCGATAATTTAATGTATAATAATATATATGATATATTAAATTACATTAACTAATATTAGCTCACTAAAAGATTCTTTTTCTCACTCGGGTAATACATTGATATATATGCGATATATGTTAATTGTATTATTTTATTTGGTTACAATAAATATTATATATGTGATATATAATATTATAACATGATATGATAACTAATGCAACATGTTTAGTAGAGATTAAACAAGATTAGGGTTTGTTTTGGGTTAATGCTTTCTAGATGATTCTAGAAGGTTTTTTATTTTGTCATGAAAAAGATATTTTTGAAAGATATTTCCTTAACCCAACCAAACCTTTAACCTTAGTCAAATCTCTACAAGGGTTAGTTTGACCATGGTTGCATTAATCATCATATTTATCCTTTCATTATTCATCACAAAAGGTTTCATGTTGATTGTTCATCTTCTTCCTTCTTTCTTTCATAGAAAAAGCTTTCTAGCTTTTTCAAGATGATGAAAAATGAGTGAGTAAATGAAAATAAAAGAGAGCAAAAATCCTACTTAATCATCCTCATCTGTCCTTGCCCTTTAGATGAGGGTGTTCACTTCATTTAGTGAGTGCTAGCTTGTGTTAATGAAACTTCAAGGTAGATCATCTTTGTTATCGAAGAACGGAAGCAAGACTGCATCTTTCTCTTAGCGGAGCCTCTCGAGAGTCCAGTACACGATGATCGCAGCGAAGGGACCTCAACACGGAGCTTAAGAAGTGAAGGACCGGATCTACAAAGGTTGTAATCCCTCTCACTTAGTGTTAAAGTGTTTAACATACTTGTTTTCGCCTAATCTCTAGTTTAAAGATCCGGCTTTGGGTCGTTCGGCACGGCTAAAATTTTAATCGGGCATAGTTGATGTCTCGTAGACCCTTGTGCGCATGCCTAGAAACCCTACAGTGGTATCAGAGCCAATCTAGAGCTTTAGACGAAGTTTAAAGTCCGATCGAACCCGAAAACCCCGATGTAAACCCTTCTCAGTACATTTTTTGAAAATGTGATTTGTTATGAATTAAAAATGCTCATAAAAACAAGCAGGAAAAACTAAGAATTACTGTGAAGTAAGGTCCACTAAGTCCATGAAATGACCGCGGAACCGCCGCCAAGGGTTTGGCGGCGGTTCCGCGGTTAAAATTTGGACTTAGTCCCTCATATTTCATATATTTATTCTTAGGTACTTTCTTGTCAATTTTTTATGGGAATTTGTTTATTCCACTCAAGTGTTGAGTTTTCTAGGGTTGTATTGGGGACTCGTTGATTTGATCGGATAATAAAACTTCGTTTAAGTTTTTCCGGATAATTTTAGAAACTGTTAAAAAGTTCGAACGGATGTCAATAACTCACTTTTTCCCCTGTCGGAAAATTTTTCAAAAGTTGGATTTTTTCTCGAGTTTGAAACTTTCTAAGTCGTGCAAATAACGCGGTGGACCCTCTAGAAGACAACAAACCTTAACTCGATTATGTGACCGTCTTGAACTGCCTCTAAACCTTAGGGTTTGTGGCAGTACGACGTGCCACATGTGAGGCGTTGGCTTGACCCTTCTACGGCTGGACCATCGGTACTGTGGCATGTGATGGATATTTTTGAACTCCGCTCAAGTGTTGAGCTATTTGGGAAAATTTGGGTGTTTGATTATTCGATCAGAAAGTTTAACATTGTCTATTTATCTGGAATGTGATACAATATTTGGAATCCAAAAGTAGTTATGAGATAACTAATTTGAATGTTATAAATCTAGCGGTTTAGTCTCAGATGATCGGTTGCCACGGAATTTTGATGTGATCAAAAGTCCGTCGCAATCACGTAGCGTACGCGGATACTCGCCGGGTAAACTTAATAGACAGCCATGCCCCATAGCCCCGACTAAGTGACTGTAGGAGAACCCCGTCGCCAAAAGCATCTATTCGGATGCTCGCGGCAGCGGTGTTCCGCCTTAGTGCACTTCGTCGACGGCATCTGGGGATGCGGCCGTCTACTAAAGTTTGCGACGAGCATTCGATCAGGATGTCGGGAATCTTGTTGAATTGCCCGACTTGATATTGAAAAGAGTTTTCGATAATGAGACTAAAATGCGGGGTTTATAATTGTTAGGCATGCGATGTCTAAGGAATTCATTTGGTTAGGCATGCGATGTCTAAAGAGGTTACGGATTCCAACTGTTGTAGTTTTACACTTTCTTTTCTGTGACCGTAAGCGTGGTATGTGGTGTATCGCCGGCTTCATTGCTATACATCAACGACAATCGGGATACGCATACTTGCTTACGTTGATGATATGAGATATTATGTGTTGCTGTGATATGTCATATTGGATCGTCGCGTTTTGAATAGCCGGGGGTTTTATGTGAGATGAGAGTTTTTCTTTTTCATTCATGTAAAATTCATTTGTATGTAATATTCTTTTATTGGGGCACTTCCGGGCTGAGGATGATGTCACCATTGTATATTATTTACTTTTCCGCATTAGGTAGACCCAAGGCGGGGAGCACAAGTAACCGGGTTCTAGGGTCCAGTGGGAGACCATCTCGAGGAGTCGAGACCGGGTCTCCTAACCCTAGAATTGGCTGTGTTGCTTGCCGTTCTCGTAGGGGTCTAGGGATGTGGGTTTGGCTATTCATCGCGACCGTGGAATCCGTGTTTTATACAGGCTCGTATTGAAAACACGGACGTCCTAGTATATTCAATATTTCATATATGTTCTTCTGCTGCAATGTTCTGTGATGAGATCATATTACTGTCTGAGACGAATGTTTATATTATATATATGAGATATATGTTATATTGCAGATTTCGTTTCAAAAGAGATGCTTGTGAAGCATAATAAAATGGGACTTCATTAATGAGATTAATGAAATAAAAGAAACCTAAAGATGTTGTAGAAACTTGTTTAAAAACTGGTAGCTCTAGTTCTTGCTTTGCATAGTGATGTTCCTTGTAGAACATCCAGCACCTTATTCGATAAGGAAAGAACCGAGATCCCTTTACCGGGAGTGACCTCTTTAGTGAAACTAGCAGATGCTACAAACTCGGTTTGTCTTTTGATTGCTTTTATAGTTCTTGCTTTGCACAGCGGTATATATGATATATCCTGCACCTTATTCGATGAGGAAAGGGCCGACGATCCCTTCACCGGGAGTGACCCCTTTAGCAAAACTAGAAAATCCTAAAAACACTCCATTTAAAATCACTCGATTCTACAACGATATCAAGTTCATTACGAAAAGGGTTTTCTTAAAAACCTGTCGTAGCCCTCCGTCATTTCAGATAAGTACTAGTTAGTATTCGTGCTGCGGTAGTTTGGCCTTCGTCAAGGCGTAGTGTACGGTAGCTAACTAATGCTTATCTGCTAGCATACGATGCGATTGGATTAGGGTATTCGTACGGCGTAGTTTGGCCTTCGTCAAGGGTCGTGCGGGTGGGTTTTATTCAATCAAGAAATGAACGGGTTGAACTTGACTAGCGGACTATGGGTAGTTTGGCCTTCGTCAAGGTCTTAAGACGCTAGGGGTAAAATATTATTGGGAATTTCAAGTGTTGAAATTTGCAATGAGATTGCATACCTTCTATGAGATAGTTGGATCCTGATACCCGCTGCGAGTAAGAGTTACTCCTGGGAGAGTTTTACACATTACAATTAGCCGATCAAGTAGGTGTCTAGAAAGGTGTTAACGGGGTTACGCCCCTGGAAAAACGAGGTTTACTTTAATTAGGTTCGTGCGAAAGCATGGGGGACCTCCCTCAAAGTACCGGCACTGACCTGGCTGAAAGATTGGCAAACTTGTAGCGTGTAATTAATCCCGTCTAGTCTTTCCTTTTAGGGTTTGAAGGAAGATTTGACTAAAACAGTGGGAGACATCCTGATTAGATATATTAGATAACCAATCTACTCTTGCAAGAGCATACGCTGAGTGTTTTCTTCTCTCTCTCTCCAGGTAGCGACCATATCACGCCTTAATCAAGATAATAACACGGATATATTGACCGAACCCGCTTGTTATACTGAGCTGGGGAACGTTGGTCCCGCTCCAACTTATAATTGTTATAAGACAGAGCAGGAATTAGGGGATTACCAGAATTCCCGTGCCGCCCAAACGAAGAAAGTGCATGTTGATGCATCTTCTTCGGGTGTGTTCATTATAGAGAACTGTTTCTCAGTGTCCTTTACGTCCTGGGTATTTGATACCGGATCAGGATCCCACATAAGTAATTTGTTACATGGGCTACAGATAGGTAGAGTACTGAAAACGGGTGATAGGTTTCATGAGATAGAAACGGTGCAAGTGTTGCAGCCAAGTCTGTTGGTCACTATCACCCTGTATTACCAGAATACATTGATTCTGAACGAATGTTATTAGATACCGAACCTGATATACAACATCATATCTTTTTCTTTATTAGTAAAGAAGGATATAATTTTGTATTGATGGATAATGTTTTGAACATTTCCTAAATCAAGAGTTGATCGGTTCAGGTACGTTATCTAAAAGCATAGACGTTCTAAATCAAACTACAGTTCTTAGCATACAAAACACACACAAGAGGAAGAGTTCAGAAATGAACGAATCCTTCTTGAGGCATTGTAGACTAGGTCATATCAATGCGACCCGACTAGCTGAAGTTACATATAGATGCATATTTAAATTAGTTTGAATTTACATCTTGTGAAACTTGCCGGTCATGTCACAGAGATAAGATGACCATAGCTCTGTTTATATGAAACAGAGAAAGAGTTAATGAACATTTGGGATTGATACATGCTGATGTATGAAGGTCCCCTGTCTACACATGCCAGGACCGGTTCTTTGTACTTCATTATATTCACTGATGATCTCTCAAGATTCAGACATATATTCCAGTTGAAACACAAGTCCGAACCTTTTGAGATATTCACAGAATATAAGTTAGAAGTAGAGAACCAAAAACGGGTATAAGTATTATGTCCTTTGATGAGATCAGGGAGGAGAATACTTAAGCACGGAGATTCCTGGACTATTCTAAAGGAGAATGAGATTCTCTCTCAGCATTACTCCTCTGTATACACCATAGCACGATGGTATATCGGGGCGGAGTAATAGCACCCTATGTGATATGGTGTGCTCTATGATGAGTACTACTGAGTTTCCTATTTCCTTTTGGGAGTTATGCACTTGAGAAGCTGCATACCTATTGAATAGGGTTCAAATCAAATCAGTTGCCTACCACTTCATATGTGATATGGAAAGGGAAAAGCCCATATCTTAAGTTTATTAAGATTTGGGGTTGTCCGGCCTATGTCTAAAAGCAAAATCCGGACAAGCTCGAGGAAAGGTCACCTCTGTAAAACTGGAAGTAGTTCCAGCTATACAAACTGCTACAGATGATTTGGTAGACCCGAAGGATTCAATAGTTTCCAACGAACCTCAGCCTCTCAGCCGATCTAGTAGGGTTCCTCAACCACCTGAGAGATACTTCGGTTTCTCTATGACAGTGGGAGCGAGGATTGCATCATGAGATGATGACCTAACTAGTTTCGAGCTGGCCATCAGGAGTGGGACTCTGTAAGAATGGTTGGATGCTTAGTGATCTGAGATGGAATCCTTATACACCAACAAAGTATGGACTTTGGTTGCTTTATCTGAAGAGTTAAATCGCCATCAGGAGCGAGTATATCTTGAGAAGATTACTTGGTATACATGGAAAAGTTGAGACTTTCAAAGCTATGCTTAAGTCCATCCAGATCCTACTTGCCACGGATACATACCATGACTATGATATCTGGCGGTTGGGTGTCATGACTGCTTTTATAAATGATGTTTTAGAAGAGAGCGTCTATAAGTACACAGCCAGAGGGCTTCGTAGACAGTGGGAGCAGCGGAAACGTGTGCAAGATGTTTTATACGATAAAACAGGCATCACGGAGTTGGAACATCTGTTTTGATGTGGTAGTCAAAGAGTTTGACTTCATCAAAATGGTAGATGAACTTTGTATATACAAAAAGGTAGTAGAGAGTATGGTGGTGATCCTCGTAGAGTACGTGGATGACATACTCTTGATAGGGAAGGAGTTTCCTATGCTACGCTCGGTCAATCTCCGCTTATCACAAAGATTCTCCATACAGGATCAAAGTAATACCTCCTAAATCCTGAGTTTTTGGATCTATGAGATAGATCTAATTGGATGTTAGGATACTCACTAGTTGTAGTGAGATGGTATCAATCGATCCCGGGGAGAATCACTGGAAGGTTCCAGGGTGATAAGGACGACTGAATGTCAGTCGCAGGCATTGTCTTTACCCTCAGTGGAGGGACGGTATGTTGGAAGAGTTCCAAGCTAGATACCGTGACATACTAGACGATTAAAGGCAAGATACATCGTTATCAAGGATGCTACCAAAGAGGCAGTCTGGATAAATATAAGTTCATAAGATGAACTTCGTTCCAACCATTGTGTGACAATGGAGTTGTGGCTTTTGCCAAGGAACTCCCGTCCCATCTGAAATCCAGATATAATTCTTAGGCAGTATCACCTGATCATGGAGATGGTTGATCTCTAGAGAGATCGAGGTTAGGAGAGTAGACACAGAGGACAACAACGCGGATCCACTCACAAAGGCCTTTTTCCCAGTAGAGACTTTTATGGGATGGTTGAGTATGAGATACTTCAACTGCAGCAAATTGTTGGGTATGTGATACCACAACAGATGGCCCTAGTGCAAGTGGGAGATCGTTAGTTATATGTATACCCTAGAGGCCATTACTGTACATACGATGTATATTGTAATGGATGCTTGGACATATGTAGGGAGGACTTTCTTGCTCGACATGATAGTATGCTATCTGGTTGTACTTTATCTTAACATGTACTCTGATTGTCTCTATGTTACATGTTGATAAAGCCCTTAGGATCTGTACTCGACTACTGGGACTATGATGAGATCATACTAGTGGGGCCACGGTAGTCGACGAGTACATCCTATAACTGTTCCTAGTCGAGGGTGTATCGAGACAGGGCATCGATACACCAGAGTAGACTAGCGTATACGCATCTTGACCCATATGATGGGCGATGGATGGTCCCATATCCATCGGTGTTTGACATCAAGGATGGTGTTGTAAGTTCATGCTACCTCTCCCGGTACTTTCGGGCATGCGGAATTTGGTAAAAAACGATTTTTATAGAGGTGGTAACATGGACCTATAACCCGGATCTTGGTTAAACATCTAACTAACAACCTAACTACGAGTTTCTAACTACTCGGTTAGGGGGTTATACCTTGCTTGTCTTGAACTCCTTCGTCTTCAAGCTCCGATGGTGGTCCGGATTGGCTTCTTCCCGTCGTCTCCGTACGCCGAAAATAGATCCACCTGAAAGCTCCAACCTTTGGCTCCTTCTTCGAACTTTGAAGAAACTAGTTCACTCGGTTTGCTAAACCTTGTGAACTAGAATGAGTAGAGAAGAGTTTGTATGGGATTTTATCTATGGTTCTTGATTCTCAACTCATGAGATATGTGAACCATAGAGTCAAGAGAGGGAGCAAGAGGAAGAGGGTGAAAGCAAGAGCAAGAGAGCTCAAGAACAAGAGAGAGAATGAGCAAGAAAGAATGAGCCAGTCTTTTGTCTTTCACCCTCTCATAATCCAAAACCATCATAACTCATTATACCAAATCAAGTGTTATGTGATGGTTGAAGCAACCATAACCATATCATTTCATGCACTCATTTTGCACAAATGAGCAAGCAAGCAAAAGTCTTTGCCATGAAATGATGGCTATGGTTATCATGATGGTCAACTAGTCAAGCCTAGTCAACCGGTCAACAAAGTCAACAAGTCAACAAAAGTCAACAAGTCAACAAAGTCAACAAAAGTCAACAACCATGTCACCATAATACTTAATTAATATAATAGTTAATCACATATCATATTCTCATTAGGGTTGAGCAAAAAGTCAAATAGTCAACGGTCAACTGTCAACAACCCTAATGAGAATCCGCTGCCTCTGTCTCCCCGTCATCTGTGCATACACACCCGCATCCGCGTTCCGAGGAACACGAATGCATACTGGATAAATCTAATCCCAAAAGGTACACTAGGATCTGGCTTAAACCAAAGCCCGCTAGTGTAAACTGTCCGGACACTGTACGTGCACAAGTGCACGGATGTGACCGAACTCTGTCGCAAAACCATGCGACCTGTCGCAAAACCATGCGACCTCTACTCTTTTGCCTAAAAGCGAAAAGCTTTCTGTATGGGACTCTAAAGACTCGACACTACGCTGGCAGTGGGTTTAACCACAGACCGCAAGCGGCACTAGCTGTGCGTAACGGTCCCCAGGTAATGCCGACAAGAAGACCGACGAGGCGAAACCCATCTGAACTCCTACTGAGCCTGAATGTGACATTCTCCGTACAGTCCGGTCTGTTCGTCTGATACATCGCATGGCGGGCCTAGAGGGCGGTAAACGTCAGTCCCCCAATAGCGGTACAAGTCGTGTCGGAGTGAAGCCCAAAACACCCTGAGATAACACTGGAAGCCTACCAGTATATCTCGTTTGCCCTGGCCAGGGACTACTCGTGTAATGGCTCTCCTAGACACAGCGCGATGTCAACCCCCAATACCGGGAGAGACGAATCCTGTCTAACCGTCACTGCCTCCAAGTGCTTCGGGACTGCACCCAACTACTACCTGTTTGCACGACTCCTTTGAGCCGTGGTAGGGTAGTAATCAAAGTGCAGTGGGAACACACTCGAGGCGAAGTGACAGTGTCAAGTCAGCGGACTAAGCTGTACTCATGTCACCTGGGAACTGATAACTGACGATAGGCATAATACCAACTAGTCAGTTCCCGACGAGTCCTGTCCAGTGTACCCGTAACCTAACGAGCACCCGCATACTATCTCAAGTACGACGTACTGACGGCTGTGGGATAGACCGTCTCCCACACTGGGATGAGAAGCGCATGCGCTGGTCTACTCCGGAGTATCGATGCCCTGTCTCGATAGTCCTGCGACCAGGGACCTGCATAAGGATGTGCTTATAGATTACCCAGCCCCACTAGTGTGACGGCCATCACATCGCTGGTAATCAAGCAAAGATCCTAAGGGCTCCACTAATGTGTATAGGCGATATACAAAAATAAACACATGTACACATTGAAGTAGAAACAAACCAAATAGCATACTACTATTTTAAGCAAGATTGTATATACAAGGTGAATATCCCAAGCTTCCATTAAGTAATATACAAACTAGTATGATACAGTAATGGCCTCTAGGGCATATACACTAACAGGTGTACGGGTGCTCAGTAGAGATTGGGTACACTGGAAGGACTCGCCGAGAACTCCCAGATGGTTTTATACCTCACGTCAGATGGCAGTTCTCCGGTGACACTGGTATAGAGTAGTCTGTTGACCCGAGATCGTCATAGAGTCTTGTGTGATTCCCACTGTGCTTTGATTTCCATCATACCACGTCCAAGAGGGCGTGCAAAAAGGTGGCTTTTGGGTACAGTCCCGAATCACATGGAGGCAATGAGCGATAGGAGGGGATTCGTCTCTTCCGGTATAGAGAGTTGATGTTGTGCTGTGTTCAATTGGCTATAACCGGAAATCCCTGGCCAGGGTTGCTGAGATTTACTGGTAAGTGTTATCAGTAGTTTCTCGAACTGTTATAGACCTCATATCGACATGACTTATCGAGCTACTGGGGGTTTGATGTTTACCACCCCTAGGCGAGATATGCGACATATCAAACGACGAGACCGGACTGTACGGGAGTATTACTGATTGGATTCACAGGAGAATGTACATGCTTGCTTGTTGATCTTCTGAGCGCTCAATACCTGGGTGGCTGTTACGTTTAGCTGACCGCTTGCAGCTTGTGGGTGTTTGATATGATCATCACCTACTGCCGGCGTACTGACGATTCTTTAGAGTCCTACACAGAAGTTTCTTGACTCAGGCAAAACGGAGTAGGGGGCACGTATGTGATATGTGCGGGACCGAGGATAATGCGATATGAGATACCGTATTCTATTCTCGCGATATATGATATCAGTCGGGTCATCGGATCAAGTGTTGATTCGATGAATCGGTACGGATAAATATTAGTCGGTTGTATGCGATATAGCCGGATTGTCGGATCAAGTGTTGATTCAATAATTTAATGTATAATAATATATATGATATATTAAATTACATTAACTAATATTAGCTCACTAAAAGATTCTTTTTCTCACTCGGGTAATACATTGATATATATGCGATATATGTTAATTGTATTATTTTATTTGGTTACAATAAATATTATATATGTGATATATAATATTGTAACATGATATGATAACTAATGCAACATGTTTAGTAGAGATTAAAAAAGATTAGGGTTTGTTTTGGGTTAATGCTTTCTAGATGATTCTAGAAGGTTTTTTATTTTGTCATTAAAAAGATATTTTTGAAAGATATTTCCTTAACCCAACCAAACCTTTAACCTTAGTCAAATCTCTACAAGGGTTAGTTTGACCATGGTTGCATTAATCATCATATTTATCCTTTCATTATTCATCACAAAAGGTTTCATGTTGATTGTTCATCTTCTTCCTTCTTTCTTTCATAGAAAAAGCTTTCTAGCTTTTTCAAGGTGATGAAAAATGAGTGAGTAAATGAAAATAAAAGAGAGCAAAAATCCTACTTCATCATCCTCATCTATCCTCGCCCTTTAGATGAGGGTGTTCACTTCATTTAGTGAGTGTTAGTTTGTGTTAATGAAACTTCAAGGTAGGTCATCTTTGTTATCGAAGATCGGAAGCAAGACTGCATCTTTCTCTTCGCGGAGCCTCTCGAGAGTCCAGTACACGATGATCGCAGGAAGGGACCTCAACACGGAGCTTAAGAAGTGAAGGACTGGATCTACAAAGGTTGTAATCCCTCTCACTTAGTGTTAAAGTGTTTAACATACTTGTTTTCGCCTAATCTCTAGTTTAAAGATCCGGCTTTGGGTCGTTCAGCACTGCTAAAATTTTAATCGGGCATGGTTGATGTCTCGTAGACCCTTGTGCGCGTGCCGAGAAACCCTACAATAAAAGACCAGGAAAAGGTTATGGATTGGAGAGAAGTCTTTATAGACTACTTCAAATCCCGTCGTACACCTGAAGATGCGTCCTCAAGACATCAGCTTATGAAACGAGCCCTGTCTTTCGCCTTCGTCAATGATACTCTCCATAAGAGATCATTTGATTCTCTGTGGTTAAGATGCCTGGGACCAGAAGAGGCAAGAAGAGTCGTCCTCACGATGGATTCTGCGGTTCTCACCAAGCCGGCCCAAAGATGAAGCTGAAAATCAAAAGGATGGGCTATTATTGGCCGACAATGATCCAGGACTGCCTCGAATACGCGAAGCAGTGCCACTTGTGCCAGATTCACGGAGACTTTATCCATCAGCATCCGAATCCGCTACATCCGACAGTGGCTAGCTGGCCGTTCGAAATGTGGTGGACTGACATAATCGGCCCTATCGAACCAGCATCGTCCAGAGGACATCGATTCATTTTGGCGACAACTGATTACTTCTCCAAATGGGCAGAAGCAGTACCGCTGAGGGAAGTGAAGACGGAGAATACCCTCCATTTCTTCAAGACGCACGTCATTTATCGGCTTGGAACCCCATGACGGATTATCTCCGATAACAGGCCAGCCTACAGAAGCCACAAGATCAGCCGCTTCGCACAACAGCATAACATAGACTAGAGATACTGTTCAGTCTATAATCTCCGAGCTAACGGTCTACTGAGGCTTTTAACAAGACTTTGACGAAGATCGTGAAAAAGACGGTGTCCCGAAACAAGAAGGACTGGCACGAGAGACTGCATGAAGCTCTCTGGGCATATCGAACTACGTTTAAAACGGCCACGAACACAACGCCGTATGCATTGGTATTTGGTACGGAGGCGGTACTCCCCTTCGAAATAGAGTTACCCTCTCTACGAGTGGCAGTTCATTACGAGCTAACAGACGAAGAGAATGCTCACCTTCGGCTTGAGGAGCTCAATGCCCTTGATGAAACCCGGCTCATAGCGCAACAAAATCTGGAGGCTTATAAAGCAAAGATGACACGCCCATACGAAAGATTGACTAGGCTGAGAACATTCCGCCAAGGCGAACTCGTGCTAGTGGTCAAAATACTTATGATCCCTAATCGCGCCAAGCGGGGGAAATTCGAGCCGAACTATGAAGGCCCGTATATCATAGACAAAGTCCACCAGGGTGGGGCCTATCTACTCATGGACATGCATGGCGAAAGGCCCTTTAGGCCAATAAATGGTCGCTTCCTAAAAAAGTACTACGCCTGACGAGTCACGGCCTAGTTTAATGATAGATGACGACGACTATGTCCGCTCGCTATCTTCTTAAGCCCAAACTCTATAAGTAGTAGCCAGCTAACGGACCGAAATGTCCTTAAACTAACAATGAACAGAAACGTCCTTAAACTAACAACAGACCGAAACGTTCTTAAACTAATAATGGACCATTATGTCCTAAAACTAGCTACTGACCAAGATATCAATAAACTACGATGGATTGCAGCATCTCAAAGCTGATACAAAAAAAAAGAGAATAAAAAAAAAGAAAAAAGAAAACGGTATGTCCATAAGCAAAATGGGCACGGATGAAAACCCGAAAGGGCTCCGTGAGTAAAAACAGCAGGGCTACCGGCGAGTTTTGTGAAAACCCGAAAGGGCGCAACCTCGTTAGAATAAAAAAAGAGAAAAAAGAAAACGGTATGTCCATAAGCAAAAGGGCACGGATGAAAACCCGAAAGGGCTCCGTGAGTAAAAACAGCAGGGCTACCGGCGAGTTTTGTGAAAACCCGAAAGGACGCAATCTCGTTAAAAGACACTTGCAAGGTCCTCTCGACCTTGTGAGGAGAAACCACCTGCGTGAGATCCTTACAACTCATAAAGGAGCAACACACTTAGGGATCCCCACGATTCTTAAGAAGAAATTACACATGCGAGAGCCTCACGATTCATAAGGAGAACCCTCTTATGGGACCCTCACGGCTTATAAGATTCAAAAGTCTTAAGTTATAGGGATCTGAACCTGTTCTTAAGCGGTCACCACAACTTCTAATACTACCCTACAAGTGGCTCAATGCTGACCCTTGTATACAATCCACGGGCGCGAATAAACATTTCCCTAACAAAGTCCTATCCGTGACTAGGGATATGTTTGCATGGTGAACAACCCTTGTGAGTCCTCTCGACTTATAAGGAGAAAATACTCTTGTAAGATCCTTACGACTTACGAGAAGCCATACACTTAGGAGTCCTCACGATTCCTAAAGAGAAAACGCATCTACGAGATCCTCACGACTCGTAGGGAGAAAAAACCTTTATGAGACCCTTACGGCTCATGAAGTCAAAAGCCTTAGTCGACAGGATCCTAACCCTGTTCGCTAAGCTACCTTTGTTCGACATCAACAGAGGCAAATGATGATTCACTCCTGGCAATATCCCAGTTGTAGCGGTGCTGATGCCGAAATCGGTTTCTAATTCCAAGCTTGCAGCGAAAAGCCAACGAGACACACATGCATACGAAATAGCGAAATGATGGGGCAACTTGCAAACAAAATCAGCAAGTAAAAATGTATGCATGCAAAATAGCCGAAATGATTGGGCAACTCGCAATAAAAAGCAGCGAGTAAAAATAAAATAAATAGCCGAAATGATTGGGCACCGCGAAAAATAGCCGAAATGATTGGGCAATCGCGACCTTCGCGATATAAAAGCTGAAATGATAGAGCATCGCAGAAAGAAATAAAAAGAAATGAAATTTATGCCCTACAGGTGATATCACATCAATCCCTGTATACAATCCAGGGGCACAAACAAAGAAGAAGCCAAATCTCAATGGTTCACAAACAATCTAGAGACCACTTCGATATGCGTCTCATTACAACAGACGCAACGTCATCCATATGACCCCGTTTCGGAAATACGTCATCCATATGACCCCGTCTCGGAAATACGTCATCCACATGACCCCGTCAAGGAAATACGTCATCCACATGACCTCGTCACGGAAATACGTCATCCAAATGACCCCGTTGCGGAAATACGTCATCCAAATGACCCCGTCGCGGAAATACGTCATCCACATGACCCCGTCTCGGAAATACGTCATCCACATGACCCCGTCTCGGAAATACGTCATCCACATGACCCCGTCTCGGAAATAAGTCATCCATATGACCCCGTCACGGAAATACGTCATCCACATGACCCCGTCTCGGAAATACATCATCCACATGACCCCGTCTCGGAAATACGTCATCCACATGACCCCGTCGCGGAAATACGTCATCCATATGACCCCGTCTTAGAAATCGTCATCCACATGACCCCGTCTCGGAAATAAGTCATCCACATGACCCCGTCTCGGAAATACATCATCCACATGACCCCGTCTCGGAAATACGTCATCCACATGACCCCGTCGTGGAAATATGTCATCCACATGACCCCGTCTCGGAAATACGTCATCCACATGACCCCGTCGTGGAAATACGTCATCCACATGACCCCGCCACGGAAATACGTCATCCACATGACCCCGTCTCGGAAATACATCATCCACATGACCCCGTCGCGGAAATACGTCATCCATATGACCCCGTCGCGGAAATATGTCATCTACGTGACCCCGTCGCGGAAATACGTCATCCACATGACCCCGTCTTGGAAATACGTCATCCACATGATCCCGTCTTGGAAATACGTCATCTACATGACCCCGCCGCGGAAATACGCCATCCGCATGACCCCGTTTCGGAAATACGTCATCCACATGACCCCGTTTCGGAAATACGTCATCCATATGACCCCGTCTCGGAAATACGTCATCCACATGACCCCGTCGCGGAAATACGTCATCCAAATGACCCCGTCGCGGAAATACGTCATCCACATGACCCCGTCTCAGAAATACGTCATCCACATGACCCCGTCGCGGAAATACATCATCCGCATGACCCCGTCGCAGAAATACGTCATCCACATGAACCCGTCGCGGAAATACGTCATCCACATGACCCCGTCGCGGAAATACGTCATCTACATGACCCCGCCTCGGAAATACGTCACCCAATGACGCCGTGAAATGCGGATAACGTCAATCTCATTAAACACTTACGGATCCTCTCGATTCGCAAGGAAGAAAACTCTCTTATAAGATCCTTACGACTTATAAGGGAAAACACACTTAGGAATCCTCACGACTCCTAAGGAGAAAAGACACCTACGAGATCCTCACGACTTGTAGGGAGAAAAGTCTTCATGGGACCCTCACGGCTCATGAAGTTGAAAAGTCTTAGGTAGCAGATCTGAACCTGCTTCCTAAGCCATCACTACCCCTTGAAGAAGCCAAGACAAGATGCTCACTCTATCATCTGCCGGCTATGTTTGCTAAGGTGACATGCTGATAACAAAAGAAAGAAGAAAGCGGAGAGATGACACAAGACATTGCAAAAAAAATCGTGTATCTTTTATTCATGAATTCAATTGGGTACAAAATACATCATATGAAAGAATAAAAGAACGAATACATTTTATTCAAAATTATAAATGGTACAAAAAAAATTATTGAGAGGGAAGCGCTTTCAATAATCCAATCAGCCGCTCATGCACTTCCCTCAGCCCCTCTTCTTGATCAGCTGCTGTGGCCAACTCTGCTTCGACCTAGGCTCGCTGCTGCAAGTAAGACGAAAGTTGTTCCTCGACGGCCCGCTGAGCTGCTTCACGATCTTGTGCATCCCGCTCGACGACATCGAGCTTCTTCCTCAGTGTTAACCCGTCAGAAATGCATCGCAGAAGGCTTTCGAAGATAACTTTCAACTGGGCAGCATTCACATCGACCTGAGCATGCAGTCGAGCAGATTCGCTTGAAGTTTCTTTACATTCCTTCTGCTTTAAAGCCACTTCTTGTTCAAGATGGCAGAAGTAAGAAGTACTCTGCTCGATCCACGCAGCCCGTTGAGTGCTCACAGCCAGAATCTCTGGAGCAGGATACCTAAGCTCAAGCTCCTGCAGGCAAGCCTCAATTTCCCTGCAGTGATTGACCCAAGACCCAACGACGCTCTCACCGTGAAAGTTCATGAGCATCGCCAGCATAGGGTTAACCTCCGCGGAAAAATCCGCAGCAGATGTGGGAGTCTCCACGTCGAGCTCCTCAATATAGTCGCTCAGCATACGCAGACTATTCGCGGCGCCTTTCGAGGATGGATGTCTGGAAAAGGGCCATGCCGGCATCATAATGCGAGACTCGAACAGGGCTGGAGTCGATGTGATTACTGCAAAATAAATCATAGTCAGATGTCGGCTCAGGAAATAAAGAAAATACATGAAAAATAGAGTCTATTATACCGGCTGCAACAGGGGACAGAGCTGGGAGTACTGGTGGCGCAACGATAGCCTCGTCCCCGCCTTCGATTTGTAAGGCTACAAGCAATACAAAGAAGGATTAGCAATAATGTGACTTCCCGTTAAAGAAAAGACGTTGTTTAGAAAAGATACTCACCGACACCAGCAGGTGGACTAATCTCTGACAAGAAGGAGAAGTTTGGGTGTAGCACCTGATACAGGTGGTCAAAAAGGACTCCTGTAAGGACGCAGTAATGCAACATCAGTACATAAGTTATACAGCTTAAAAATAAGACTGATGGGTCACGAATCCGCACCTTCCAACATTTGAGATGGTACGAGAGAGGGCAGAGGAGTGGTCGCCGTCAAAGCGGTAACTGATGGCGTTGCCTCAGGTAGTGCAACCTCAACGCTCGCCGCACCTGCATTAGAAACAAGATAAATACTGTCAGGAAAGATTGAAAAGGATTGCAGAATAAAAAGAAAAGCAATGACCCAAAATCTACCTGATGAGTCGTCAGTCGGAACCGCGACATGGGCGTCCCTTGATACAGCAACTGCTTCATCCTATTCCATCGGGATGGTCTCACCTCCCGTCGCCTCATCCCCTGACTCTACGAGAGTCGTCGTAATGCTTGCGACGCTAGGAGATGGCAAAGAGCCGCAGGCGGAAAGAGCGACGATCGGGGCAGTGCCCGACTCTTGCGAAAGAGTGACTACCTCAGGCTCGGCGGCTGTACCCGTCTCACCCATCGTCACCTCAGGCTCGGCGGTTGTACTCGTCTCACTCATCGTCACCTCAGGCTCGGCAGCTGTAGCCGTCTCACATATCGCCATCTCAGGCTCGACGATCCTGACTGTCTTACCCGCCGCTACCTCGAGCTCAGCAATTGCAGCCATCTCCTCTACCACCACCTCGGGTTCGGCAATTACGGCTACCTCCTCTAGCGCTACCCCATGCTCAGCGGTTGCCGCCACTTCTTCGGTAAGACTCAGCCCTGCAAGATAAGATATATGAGAACTGATATTTAAAACTTTGACAACGGAACCCCATGTCACATTACCTTGAGTTGGTCTTCCGACTACTTTCCGAGCCGCACGTGCTGCCCGTCTATAAGCAGTGGACAAGGCAGCCGGAGATTCCTATAAAGGAATAGGGGCAGGGGTAGTAGTGCTCGAACCCGCACCCGCGACCAAGGCAGCACTATGCTCCCTTGCCGTGAGCATTCGGCGCTTCCTCTTCGCTCGGGCCGTCAAAGCGGATATTCTAGACGCCTCCATCAATAGGACGTCGTCATCCTCGCCAAGGGTTACCTCTGGAGCCGTTATGGCATCCGTCATCGGTTGCTTAAGTGAAGCTTCCTTCAACAATTCCGGCGGAACTGAGATAGCCGGCCCAGCGAGCGTCTCCGCACCGCCCTGCGGAGTCGGTGCCACACTCGGAAGAACATGAGTAGAGGTAGTCCCTGCGATAAGATAAAGAAGGGGTCAGATTGTCTATAAGAAAGTATAAGAAAGGAGAATGAAGATGCAATAATCCGAGACATACCAATGCCCAACAAAGCGCGATTCCTCTCCTCTTCTTCAAAGGTCCTAAGGGAAGCCGTCAGAGCCTCTTCAGTGGTAAAGCCTGTTACAGAAGGAAAAATGTCAGTCAAGACATGATAATAAAAATAAAAATATAATGCAATAACAAAAGGTGTGACTGATGTTTACTTGATTGCACGAGGGTGACCATTTCCGCTTGGTGGCTTGCAGATCGCACAGAAGCTGCAATAGCGGCCTCAAGATCAGTATCTTCCGGCGCTATGAAGAGACCTTCGTTGGTCCCATATTCGCTCAGGCCCTCGTTATAAGGAGCCTGAGGCTCCAGGCCGAGTACAACATCTAGAGAGAGAGGACCGACTTCTTCTTCCTCTTCTGCGCGCGAGCTCCAGTCGCAGCAAGAACAAGCTTATGCTTGGTGGGCACTTTGGGGCGACGAGTCCCGATATCCGAGCCCACGCCAGATTCGGGGGAAGCTACGTTTACCGTCTCCGCGGGAGCACGGGGCACCGGTGATACATCCACCGTCTCCATGGGAGCACGGGGCACCGGTAGCTCAGGCCTGTCCCCGGGGACTTCAATCATGGCAGCTCCTCTTAGCGGAGGAATGAAAATGGTCCGTCGCTTCAAGGGGAGGTTTCGGTCACTAGCAGGGGGTGCACCCTTGCGGTCGAGTAGCAGCCGCTTCTCCTCCCTGATAACAGCACCCGTTGCATGTTGATACCAGGCCACGTGTACTTTAAGGGCCCTCGGAATGCAACTCGGTTCGCTGATAAAGAAGTGAGAGCCCGTATTCAAGCGCATGAAGTGATGCAGCGCACCCCGCATTCCCTCGTCGGTGGCAGCGAGTTCTACCAAGAAAGCCTCCAGCGGGACTCCCTGATTATAACTCAGTTGCTGGGCAAAATGATGGGGGTTGTATCTCATGAATAGCGCTGCATCGTTTTGCCTGAATACAAGAAAGCCCGGCCTGATGGAGTACAAATGGAGAATCTCCCGGGCTTTCAACACGGAGGCCCCGTCCTTAAAAATGTCTTGCAGTGACAGCACCGCCTTTGAAGTTTCCTGGCTGATGGTCAATACTTTGTCTGTGAAAGACATACCATCTCCGACCGTGCGCGGACGAAGGAGCAAGCCCCTAGCTTCCCGCTGTGACGGACTCACGATGGAGGCGTCAACCAGCCCCATAATTCGAGGGAACTTGCATCTCTCGTAAAACGTAGGTCTCTTGTGAATGCCAAAAACCACGAGCATGTGCATCTCCATCCATGAAGTGAAGTAATGCATCGGAAAGTTGGCAGGATGCACCCCCGGTTCAGTGGTATCCGCCGCTACGCTAAGACCATGGTATAAGTGGGCTAACCCGACGATCCCGATGGCCACTTGTATTCCGGCAACCATGCGATGCGCGGGGTAGAAGACGGAAGGCCTCATGTAACGAGGATGCATATGGAGTGCGAACCAACTCAACCATAGCCCAAGAAACCCAAGAAAGAACGCATCCTCGTCAATGCTCGGAGTGGCGATTTCTGACAGAGGGATGATCGCAGCGTCAGGAAGAAAGAAGCCCTTCTGATCAGCTTCCAGTACCGGCTGACGGTCCAAGCCAAAACCGAAGGGATCATCGAGCTTAGCAAACTTTTCGCCTCGTCGCGACAAAATCTCCGGGCGAAGAAAATGGGCAATGAAGTCCGCAAAACTGATCCCCAGGCCTCCGGATTCCAGGAGGGGGCTCTCGTACATGTTCAGCACCTTTATCAGACTAGGGAACTGATGTTGAATGGCGTTCTCTGGCATGAGGCCCATCACCACTGGCTTGGTGGCAAAAACATATTCATCCGGAGGAAGCAACTCCTTGTAGTGCTCCCCCCTGACCGGTAGACCGGAAACCTCGGCAAACTCTTCCAAGGAAATGGAAACCTCTCTGTCCAGTAGAAGGAAGGTATGGGTCGGGATGTTCCACTGCTCCAAAAACGCCTTGATCCACCATGTGGGAGGTGCAGAATATTGGAACAGCGAAACATAGACTGCAGGGTATAAGCCGAGCTTTAGCAGCTGCGATTTCTTTGCCGACAAGATGTACCGGGCCCACTGCAAGAACCCGGCCGGATGACGGGGAGTTAGCCCAATGTTGTAGGGTTGTCCCTAAGGGCACGACTCGTGCTGGCATATGCGTCGCCCCAGGGTATCCAAAGCCGCCGGCGGCTGCATGGGTACTGCGGCGATCGAAGGCTGAAGAAGGCCCTCCGAAGTCCAATTAACAACTTCCACGGCATAGTTCACCGGGGGTGCATCCGCATACGGGATTGCCGAGATAGGCTCCAACGGCTTCGCACAAGAGAAAATTCGACGACATCTGATAATCTGGTCGTACCATCTACTCCACAAGTGAAGTTTTATGTGTTCCGGGTCATGTTCTCTGATGAGCGCGAGATCCTCCCGGTCCACAGGTGCCTCAGGGAATCCTCCCTCTGAACGGACGAACGGAAATAAAGCATCGAAAGAAATGCCGCCTGCAAAAAAGAGGGACAGAAATCAACTGTCAGTGCTATAATTTAATTTTAAATTTCTGACACTCGGTACTTTAAAAGTTTTACCACACTACAATGCAGTGGAAAGGGGACCAAAAGGGGACCCACAAAACCTAGATGACAATTCATCAATTAATAATTAATAAAACAGCCTCATCATTGGATGAGACTGTTAATTAATGAGGAAATCCTCAAGAAAATTCTCATTGGATGAGAGATCCCTCGGGAAAAGGAGATAATCTCCCTTTGAGAGCAAAGCTCTATGACAGAGTGACACTTGTCAAACTCTGATCATGAAGGAATAAAATTCCTTAAAGAGTCTGGCTCTATAATGATGATGGAAAAATCCATCAGAAAAGAATTAATTAAAATTAATTTTTTATGAATTAAAAATTCTGGGATCTTCAAGATCCATTAAAAAACTCTTAAGAGTTCTTCATCAAAAATTAAGAAATCTACATATTATCAAAGAGCAGAGCTCTGATTCATGGGCTAAGAAACCCCAAGAAAAGATCTCTTTAGATCTATGGGTTCATGAGAGCAAAGCTCTGCTAATGAAACCCTAAATGGGTTTTCTTTAGATCAAAGATCTATGAAGAGCAAGGCTCTGATAATGGGTAAAACCTTAATTTATTAAAAAAAATTAAACTTTGCCTAAGTTTTGATAGAGTTCTGACTCTTGAAAAGTTCTTAACTGAAGAGCAATGCTATGAATAAAAATTCTCAAGAAGAAAATGAAAATCATATAAGGGACCAAAGGTCCTATTTATAGGCATTGAACCGCCTCTTCAACTTCTGAGTTGATCTAAGGGCTCAGATGTTGCCACCGCTGCACTCACGTGTGCGCCACGTGAGCGCAACGGTGGGGGGGAATTTGTTTCCCCCAATCAGAGCAAAGCTCTGTTTTGAAATTCAAAATTTAAAAGTTGAAGCAACGCTTCAGATCCAGCGCTAGGTGCGCTGCGCGCCACGTGTCAAACACGGATACGCTAGCGCCAGGTGCGCTGCGCCCTAGGCAGCGCACCCCCAATCAGAGCAAAACTCTGTTTTAAAATTCAAAATTCAAAAATTGAAGCAACACTTCAGATCCGGTGCTAAGCGCGCTGCGCGCCACGTGTCAAACATGGGTGCGCTATCGCAGGCTGTGCTGCGCTCTGCGCTGCGCGCCGCGTGTCAAACGTAGGTGTGCTAGTGCAAAGTGCGCTGCGCTCTGAGCAGCGCACCACGTGCAAAGCACGGGTGCGCCAGCGCTGGAATTAAAAATTCCCCACCGTTAGATCAAAAGATCTAATAATAATGATAAATCATTAATTAATCAGAATTAAAATTCTGTTATGGAAAGATTTTTCCAATCTTGTTA
Source organism: Agapanthus africanus (assembly GCA_030015575.1). Lineage (NCBI taxonomy): Eukaryota > Viridiplantae > Streptophyta > Magnoliopsida > Asparagales > Amaryllidaceae > Agapanthus > Agapanthus africanus. The sequence goes on from JASDDO010000029.1 coordinate 298,388,572, forward strand.
AAAACAAGAAGACTGTTTTCTGTAAAACAGAAACTCTAGGATCAAAGATCCAACGGTGGGGAAACATCCCCAAATCAATCAGAGAAAGATCTCTTTAACTGATATAACAAATCAATTTTCCCTATATAAAGGCCCCAAGACTTCAATTCTGATATAGTGAAACCCCCTACAAACTTTGAGAAAACTCAAAAGAAAGAGAGCAAGCTCTTGAAAGAATATCATTTCTTCAAAGTAAAAAGAATGATTCTTGAACAAAGAGATGAAATCATCTCATTAAAACAGAAGAATTATCTTCTTAAAAGATCATTGATCTATAAAGACCAAGGTCTTTTATAAAAAGAGATCAAAAGATCTCATTATAAAAACAGAAGAAGTATTTACTTCATTCACAGATCATTGATCTACAAAGGCAAAACCCTTTCAAAAATAAGAACTATTGTTCTTGAAACTTGAGGCGAAGCCTCCTTTAAAAAGAACATAAATTTGTTCACAGATCATAAATTTGATCAAATGCGCTTTGCGCTATTGAAAAGTGCCTTGCACTCTTGAATTGCGCTTCTGCGCTCCTTGGACCGGCGCTCAGCGCCAAAATGCGCCACGTGTCAATCACGTATGCAACTTGCGCTTTGCGCTTCTGAAACAGCGCACTGCGCTCATGGGCTGGCGTTCAGCGTCAAGCGCGCCATGTGTCACTCACCTGTGCGCCACTAAACTAGCGCAATGCACTCATAAATTAGCGCCTAGCACTCACAAACTGGCGCAATGCGTCCATCATCTGGCGCTTAACGCCAAGCACGACACGTGTCCTTTTCGTGTGCGCTACTTGGCAGAAGCGCAATGTGCTCTCTAATTGGCGCAAAGCGCCTGGCGCGCCACGTGGCGCGCTGTCAGAACAAATATTGTTCTGATGAATGCTATGCGTTCAATACAAGACAAAGAAAATGTGTCAGGATCTAATGCTCAGCATTATTAAAAGGGCCAAGCCCAAAAAAAGGCTCAACAGCCTAGAACAATAAAATATTAAACATTTTAATCTTATTGGACTTAGCCCAATATTGGGCATAAGTCCTCAACTTATATTGAACTGAGCCCATCTGCTCACAAATATTTAACAGATCTCAGTCCCAAACTGGACTACAGATCTTCCAACCGACTCACACCGGTTCAAGGGTACATCTCTTTACTCCTCTGATATCTGTCGTTGTAATCTTTCAACGTCTTCAGAGAGGTGACGGGTCCCGACAACCAAACATTCTACGGACTGTGGGGTCCTTTAAAACCCACGGACTATGATGTTTTTAAACTACGGACTGTGGGGGTCCTTAAACTCATGGACTACGATGTCCTTAACCTCGGACTGTGGGGTCCCTTTAAACCCACGGACTATGATGTCCTTAACCTAGACCATAATGTCCTTAAACTAATCGACCGCAATGTCCCTAAACTAAGCAATAGAGTTCAAAAGCTCTTTTACTGGATCTAAACGATCCCGTTAAATTGATCTTAGTCTAAAACTTAGACTAACGTATCCTTAACAAACGTTTAAGTTGATCTTAGTCTCAAATGAGGCTAACGTATCCTTAAACACAACTCCCAAACCCAAATCTAAGAAGATACGGATTTGGACTAATCCACGCCCTACGGGCGACAACATAAATTAGTCTCCGTATACAATCCACGAGAAACCACAAACAAAACAAACACCCACGACACGAAGTGACCATCTGGAGAAGAAGAAAGTTATTACCGCGATGCGGTAGCGTAATTAACTGCAGGGGATTGCGCTTACAGGGAAGAGCGTCCCCACAATCAAAAACCCCTCAAACGAGGGGGAATCTGATGAAGTTTGCTACATCGGCCGCATCCGTTTAAACCTTCGATACACGGTGCCATAAATTAACTTGGCATCTTCGGAGAGGTGGACGGATAGCACCAATTAGCATCTGTCCTGAATTTCAGGCAAAACGGACCTGCGCGGTCGCGTCTCTGTATTCGGCGGGGAACAACTTGATCATGAACCTGAACACTCGAATTCAAATATCATACTCAAACTTGAATACTTGATTCGAGTTGACCGAACCATAGTTATAACTTGACATGAATATCTGAACACATGATTACATCTTAAACATGAACCTATACATTTTATATCCATGGATTCGGCCAAGATCTGTAATCTTAATCTATACAGTACAATACACGGGGATAAAGGTGTAGATTGGTACGGAACGTATATCGTGACACGAGAGATCACTTTGAAAAACACCTACATGAATTCACGTGTCGTTGTCCCGTGGGTTATGACGGGGCCTTGTACTACATGTTACCATAGTCCACGGGGTAATATGGGCTCCTCTCGTATACATGAATACCTTCTTTATCATACTACAAATAACCATGTTAGAATAACCATCATATACCGGTAAATAAATATACTTAGATACTCTCTTATATAACCGTTCTTTTTCACTTTTATTTGGTTTTTCTTCATTTTATATACTATCTTCTTTAACTTCTTTGGGGACTTACCGAGCGCTAGTTCGCTGACGACATTCCTCTATGTTCTTTCTTTGGAATGTTCGTCAGGAGGACCAGATTCGGAGGAGATAGAGCCGAGCCTGGAAGACTTGGACCAGTTCGCTTCTCAGCCTGAATTTTAGCTCCTGCTTGTATTTACTTCCAGTATGCCATTATTTAGGCATTTTTTATCATTGTATCTTTTTATTACAAACAGTTGTATGTAATTTTGAATGTAAATAAAGTTGTTGTTTCATTTTATTACTCTTGTTATTCTTACACATTGTTATATTACTTAATTATGCTTAACGTATTTTCATAGTAAATACGTTGCAGGCTTGCTACGTCACTGTTTCCGTCTACTGGGAAGCGGGAAGTGACAAGTCCAATGTGTTTGGTCTCTTTAAACACTGGATTGCATGGGTGGAGAACCAAATAGGGATGAAGGTTAAATACCTCAAGTCCGACAATGGAGAAGAATATTGCACGCAAGAATTCGAGTGGTTTTTCTTACATAAAGGTATTTGTTGGTTGAAGATGGTACCGGGGACGTCGTAACAGAACTTCATCACTGAAAGGATGAACATGACAATCCTAGAGCGGGTGAGAAGCATGACCTTAGATATGGATGCGCCGAAATTCCTATGGTCAGCAGTTGTCGATAATGCTGTGTATCTGATCAACAGATGTCTGGCAAGTGCATTCAATGGAGGTATTCCACAAGAAATTTGGTCAGGCAAACCAATAAACTACTCGCACCTCAAAGTATTTGGTTGTATTGCTTATTCGTTGATTGATAAGGTAGAAAGGAGTAAGCTTGACTCTAAGTCTAGGAAGTGCTTTCATCGGCTATAGTGGAGATGAGTTTTGATATCGGCTTTAGGATTACGCAAGGAAGAAGGTAATACAAAACCAGAACGTCGTCTTTAATGAGCAAAACTTGTATAAGGAAGCGAAGCAAGTCAAGGATGGTGCAGTATCTAAGTTCGTCGAGCTAGATGGAACTCGGGAGAGCAATCTGGTAACTACAAGTGGATATCGAAATTTGGAGGAGACAGGCACTGCAGTGCATGATCAGATTCAAGAATAAGTTGAAGACCAAGTTCAATAATCAGATGTACCAATTCTGAGAAGATCTATACGAGAGATGAGGCTACCTGAAACACTTGTTACCGACTTCATTTAATACATAAATTCGGGAAAGCCCAAATCTCTTGCAGAGGAGACACAAGACAATGCTAGCTAGCAAGAAGTGGGAGCAAGGTATGAATGAAAAGATAGATTCTTTGAAGAAGAACCGTACATGGGATCTAGTGAAGCTACCTAAGGGTTGGAAGACGTTACTAAATAGGTGAGTGTACAGGATCAAGGATGAAACCGATGGTATGAAGTGGTACAAGGCTCGCTTGGTAGTCAAAGGTTATGTACAAAACCATGGTATAGACTATCAAAAGATATTTTTCCAGTTGTGAAGATGACTTCAATTCGGATGATACTCGGTATCTTGGCAGTGGATGATTTACATTTAGAGCAGCTGGATGTAAAAACGAAATTTTTTCATGGAGATTTGGAGGAGTGTTGGGGTAGAAATTTACACCCTTTTTGTCCAAAAATTCAAAGTCAAAAGGTCAAGACCGACACCCAAGTCAAGCGAGTCCAAACCCAAACCAAGTGGGCCCGAGCCCAAGCAAGCAAGCGGACACAAGCCCAAGCCAAGTAGGCCCGAGCCCAAACATGAGAGGGGCCGGACAAAAGCCAATCATGAAAAGAAATCATGTAGGAAAATAAAATTAAATGTATTTTTTATAAATAAATGTAAGAAAAATGGCTAAAAAGCCAAATTATATGAAGCCATAGCTTATGTGTAAAAAGAAATGAGCACATAAGGTATGGGAAGGCATAAGTGCCAATTTGTAAGACGCAAGGGCTAAAATGTAAAATGTGTAACCTATAAAAGGCAAATATTATGAGAAATCGAGAATAACTTTTATTCCACTCAATCAATCTAGGGTTATGAGTCTCATCTCTCTCTCCTTAAGGTTCTTCATCTTCTTCTTTTTTCAATTAAATTTAGAGATTAACCTCTCTTTTTTAAAAACTAAATAGATTTTAGCTATAAACCCATTGAGAGAAGGGTGAATCCTCTATCGAATCCCCAAAAAAGAGTAATTTTTACATCCCTTTTTCCTCCTCCTTAAGATCCAAAGTGGAAAAAGGAAGAAGAAGGAGAACTGATCTCTCAAAACCTCTATTTTTGACAAGATCCAAGGCTTGAGGAAGGGAAAAATGGCCCCTTTCATCATCGAGATAAAAAATTTGAATATTTAAAGACCCAAAGAGAGCATTTTGAACTAAAATAGGATAGGGTTGGGGTCTTCCCTTAGGGAAATCCCTGAAGCTCAAGCTTCCCGAGCTTAAGCTCATAATTTGAAGCTTAAGCTTCCTTCGTGCACAACACCAGTCCACCGTTGGCGCATGCATGCGCCAGTCCACGATTGGCGCATGCGCTAGTCCACGATGCATGCACCAGTCCACGGTTGGTGAATGCATGCGCCTGTCCACGACGGTTGGCGCATGCATGCGCCAGTCCACCCTTCATGCGCCAATCCATGGTTGGCGCATGCATGCACCGGTCCATCATGCATGTGCCAATCCACCTTTCATACGCCAGTCCACCATGCATTCTCCAACCCTTCCTCGTCTTTTTCCTTTTTGGGGAGTTCACAACGCGCTCAAAACGTTTCTCCCTTTAGAAATTATTTTTAACGGGGCGCTGCCCTGCACCCTATAAGGGGACTGCTAACTTCTTGACCCCCAGCCCGCTATCCTGGTCGCGGGACCCCTATAAACTATGGGAAGCCCCGGATATGCCCAAAGCACCCTAAAAAACAACACACATATACTGCATATTGAGTTCACATGACCCGTTTGACCCGTTAATCGGAGGTTCCCTCACTTTCAAAAGTGAGGGATAATTAACCGCAGTTTTGTCCGCGGCTGCTGGAGATTTGGATCCTCACAATCAATAAACCCTAGCTTACTCTAGGAAAGGGGAATCTGTATACGCCTGACAAGTGGGCACATTTCTGTCTCAATAGGGTGCCAAAAAACTCTTTACAAGAAGATCTATATGATGCAGCCACCGGGATACGAGGCGAAGAGGAAAGAAAACATGGTGTATAGACTGCGAAAGAGCTTGTATGGTCTCAAGTAAACTCCAAGGCAGTGGTATCTCAAATTCGATCAGTTCATATTAGAGACTGGATTTATGCGTTGTGATTCAGATCACTGCGTTTACGTTCAGACTATCAAGGACGTCGACTACATTATTTTGTCACTTTACTTGAATGACATGTTAGTAGAGAGTCCGAATTTTGAGAACATTCAAAATCTGAAGAAACTGATGGCTGAAAAATTCTCCATGATGGATTTGGGAGCAACCAAGCAAATTTCAGGCATGAAGATCATGAGAGACAGAAAGCAATGCAAGTTGTGACTATCGCAAAAGGACTACATGGAAAAGGTTTTGAAGCGGTTCAATATGGACAAATCAAAACTGGTGAATATACCTTTAGCGAAGTATTTCAAACTCAGTAAGAAGTTGTGTTCGACAACTCAAGAGCGAAAGGATGAAATGGTGCGAGCACCATATGTATTTTCGGTAGGGAGTTTGATCTATGCAATGGTGAGTACAATACCAAATATTGCACATGCAGTGGAAGTTATGAGCAGGTACATGCAAAACCTGGGAAATGAATATTGGAATGCAGTGAAGTGGATATTGATATATCTCAGGAGAATGTCCAGTCATTGCTTATGTTTCGAGGGTGATTCTCTCAATGTGCAAGGATATGTTGATGCAGACTACTTGGACGATCGAGATAGTAGAAAGAGCACAACAGGGTACGTATTCACGGTTGGGGAAACATCGGTCAGTTGGGTCTATCAATTGCAGAAAGTTGTGGCATTGTTAACGACGGAGGCTGAATATGTGGCCATCACAGAAATTAGCAAGGAGATGATATGGTTACAAGGATTACTCAAAGAGTTGGGTAAGAAACAAGATTTCAATATCTTGTAGAGCGACAGCCAAAGTGTGAGGCTAAGAACGCGGCATATCATTCTCGGACGAAACACATTAAGGTGCGGTACCATTTCATACGTATAACGTTGGAAGATGGTGAGTTGACACTGCAAAAGATCGCGGGAGAAAAGAATCCTACGGACATGTTCACCAAGCTTGTAGACAGAGATAAGCTTGATCTTTGTTGCAGGTTGGTGAAGCTCTTCATGAAAATTTGATGAGCAGAGAGCAGATAGCGGAATCGTATGAAGTCTACTATTTTGGGAGTCAAGACGGAAGAATCTCCAAATGGGAGAATGTTAATATGTGGAGATTACTTCCTCAGATGTCTGATGAAGGGGGTTCAGACGTCTGGACGTGCACCAGAATCATGTCAGAAGAACAGAGTAACGACAAATGTCTGAAGGTAAGTATGCAGAAATCTGGAGAGTCTTAGCCAAAGAACATAGTGTGGCCAGACGTCTGTGGCAGACGTTTGGAGAAGTATGAAGCCCAATCCAGAGCGCAGGCAGACGTCTGATCAAGAAGGTGCGGACGTCTGCTCAAAAGAGATGAAGCTTAACACAGAAGAGACAGATGCCTGACTATTCCTTGGTCAGACATCCGTCGACGGGTTTTCAGTACGAACCGAATATTTGTTATTTGGGTTTATCTTTTATTTTAAATAGGATTAGGGTTTGCCTATATATAGGGATCTCTCTTATGTCATATGTACTGCCAATTTGAGAGACTATTGTATAGAGAGAAGGTGACGGCTAAGATTTAGAATGATTTGAGAGAAATCTTCTTGGGTTGCTTGGTGTAAACTTGATTCAAGAATTTAGTAGATGTTTGTAGATTCCGCTCTGTCAGGAACTTGCCATACGGCGGGTGAATCTCGTTAACAAATCATTGTTTCTCTCTCTGGTTTGTTTGATTCTTTTATTCTCGCGTATTTATCGTTTTATATTTTTCGTTGATATTCTGTTGTTGTGTGATTGGTCGTAAGCATTATTCCATGTATCATCTATCTCCGTGGTTATTGTAGTATCCACATCACATAGGCCCCACCCATCACCATCGGTGAACCGCCATAAGTCGGTCTGAACCCAACTGGAGTCTACCCACGAGCCGCCTGTTGAACCGGCTGAGCATAAGCCGGCATTTGCATTTGAACCGGCCTAACAGGTAAATTTAAATTCCCTCCCTGAACCGGACCTGAAACATAATATAACCGAACAGGTTCAGGTATACGTAGCCGAGTTCGCCACGTACTAGTTCGCCTCCGGTTCAACCTCGGGACAACTCTCCGGTTTACTCTCAACCATTGGTGCAACAGGAGATTTTACAGGCAGAAGGGTTCACGTCGAGCCCAAACATATAATCTGGCACTTCTGATACAACCGAGGAAGCCTCGGACCTGCTTCGTTTGAGTGGACGACGATTAATTGACACTGCAGTTTAATTAATGTGGTATTTCGGTGAAGAAATATGATATAAAATTGAAAGTTGTTGAAACCATATGGTATTTATTTATAAAACATTGCAAAGTCATGACATTGTAGTGAAATTTAGCAAAAGAAAACTAGTACTTCAACTAAAACATTGTACAATGATTTGCATCAAAGAAGGAGAACTTACACAATGGTTGGTTTTTGTTATGGCGTTCTTAATTTTTTTTTGTCCTCGGAGGTGATGGATATTTATATTACATTTCTTTGGAAAAAAAATTGTTATAATATGGCACAAAAGACTAAAATATATAGCATACAAGGCCATCGATCAAGCAAATAACTAAACTTGAGTGTTAAGAACGGATCATGACTTAGTTAACTAACAATCCTATGTATAATATTCTTAATTAAGGGATAGGGCTCTTAACTAAAGAGCTTGTCATTTAACACAAATCAAAGATGTTAGTTTAATATATAGTTAGTTAAGAAGAAGAAAACAGTTTTATCATATATAGTTGTTGTATGATTATAATAAACTGTATATATATTACTAGTTTTTTGCACATTGTATATAGCAATTTCAAAAAAAAAAAATTTAACAAAGGAGAAGAATTTTTCTGAAAAAAAAAACATTAAAACATAGAGAATTCAAATTACAAAAATTCATAACAAGTAAAATGATTTATTTTCTTAAAATATTGTTATAACTAAATGATTTTTGAAATTTATGTATATTAAGTTTTTATAACAAAATTTGATTTAGATTTCTGTAACAAATTTGAGTTGATTTTAAATAGCAAATTTCAATTGATTTTAATTATAAAATTTAAATACCAAATGCCAATGATTTATTTATCTTGAAAAAATATTTATTGTTTAAAAAACTATTGTTATAACAATATTTGATTTGAGAAAAAAAAATTGAATATATATTATGTTCATACTTAGGTAACAAGGCTGCACAAACTAGGGATGAAAATCCAGTTGGGTTTGCCCGAACCCGACCCGACCCGGTTTTTCTGGTTTTTAGACATCCTAAACCCGCCCGAACCAGATTGGACGAGTTGAAAGTTAGATACAATATTTTCGGGTCGGGTATGGATATAGTATTAACCCGTCCGTCCTAACCATATACCCGGCTCGAATCAAACCCGCTTCTATAGACATTTAGTTCTAAATATTGTAATGTGCAAATTAGAATTTATTGAATGATATTTAGTTAGTGCTATGTGCAAGTATAATCCACATATCTATGGTATACAATGTATATAGTTTTGTAGAAGTAGAATTCATCTTATGTATTATAATTTTAATTTTTAAATAATATATGATGGACAAGACTTGAAAACCTGCAAAAACCAATCCACCGCCTAAACCCAAAACCCGTCAAAACCCGAAGTTGTGAATTCGGGTTTAACACATTATAAATCCATCGGGTTCAGAAAGGTTTTGGGTTGAGATTTTAATTTTCAGGTCGGGTATAAAAATTGTCAGAAATCCACCCAACCCAGGTTTCACCCATGAGGCAAACACCTTCATCTTGATCTACATAGATGAAATTTTCACTTTTGTAGTATATGATAGGGAGGACCACATCTATTGCCTGCGGGCGGTGAGGATGTCATATGGCACGCGCAAGTATCCTATAGAGATTTAGCCACTAAGCCGTGTTGCCACCTGCTTGAGTTCTTAAACATATCGGTACCAACCTAGGAGAAGCACCACGGAAATAAAAGCAACTACTTGTATCATTAATGATAGTCAACCTACATATCTAATGTATAAACAATGTCGACAAATTCAACCATGGTCCATAAGGATTCATCACATCAATCTAACATGAAAACCAAGCTTTTAAGTAGTTGATCACATATTAGCACATAAAATTTCAAATGTATTAAATTTATTATTCCATGTATAATGGAAATCAAGAATATATATAGGTATCATCAACAGTCATAGCTCATGCATATGTAATATTTTTTGTAGAATTTCTAAACGGATAAATTATGAACATCTATCACCACTTGCAACAAAAATTAAAAAAAGGACAGCAGTTCATGTCACCAATGCGCATTCTTTTAATACACAATATAACATATAATTTAAAAATAGCCATGAAAATGGTCACAAATATCTAAGGTAAAACATCGTAAACCAATAGAATAAAGAATAAATACATGTATACAAAATTCATTAACAGTAAAAAGGCCAGATCAAGCTTTCTCAACACGGCTTCGATGGTTTCCAATTGTTTCAGTTTCTATAATGACAGAATCTCCCAAAACCTTCAGTGCCAATGGCTATTCACGAGCGCACCAAATTCTCAAGCAACTCTGAGAAAATAACAAGCAAAGCACCTCCCATGACGACGGCGAGAGTAATTTTTCCGCCAGGAACAAGTGGTGGAATCTTTAGAGATTGTGAGGCATCTGAATATCTCTCAGACCACGACATTGCAGCCGGAAGAACTCCAAAGAGCACAAGAACTGAAACAATCATTTCTTTTAGTTGGGTCCAAAAATAAACATCCCTTACGCCGAAAATAAGAAAAGGAGCATACAAATTATGCAAAACGTAACGAGGATTGGTAACGTGCTACAAGCCAACAAGTTCAACTAATGTTGTTCTCCACATCTTTCTTCTTTTCTTTGCCTTTGAGGTAACTAATTAACTTGGTTAGTGTAAGTAAGCTAGAAAAAGTGGTATTTAAGCAACCAAGACAAGACAATGTTAAAAAACTGAAATTCAAAAATGTTATTATCCGGTATGATCCACACTTTCACAGGCTTGATTTCCATGGAGTACATTATGCATGGGTATGCTGGCAAACATAAGAAAAATGAAGACCTTTTAGCATAGTCCTATACCTTTGCAAAACATCACCAAATTTCATTAAAGTTCATAACGATAAATTTTCAGCATTTTTATCCAAAAATTCAGCCTGTAAACAACTTCATATATACATCTCGGAATTCTTTTGTATTATGGTGGCAGCATTTTGTCACCATCATTAGGCTGAAATAGGTCAGAAAAATCTCAATTGGTTCCCTTTTCTTTCATGTTAGGAGATATGAATTTTTTACTCATATCCAATCCATAATTTTACTCAGTGAAACGTTGTTATGGAAAGTTCCTGATAGCAGCATGAAATAGGACAAGCAACTCCAAACAATAGGGCAAGATGTCGGTTCAAACCTTAATATTTACTATTAAGGTGTCGAAGCATATTAGTAAGTGGAATGGTATAAAGCGTTTAAGAATTATAAGTTTCCTTCTTGCTTCTGTGTGGATATTCAAATTCATGCCTGTATATTTTTATTAGCTTCAGTTGTTCACATGAACCTATTGTTAAAGAGCACAAGTGAGAGAGATAATACCTCCGTACGTCCCAGCAAAATCTAAGGCTCTGAAAAATATGTCCGGATTAAGCAACGATAGCGTCAACGGTGGAACCAAAGTCAACAGATATGGTAGAGGTTTGCTCTGACCGCTTGGGAGCTTGAGCACTGCAATCTCCTCATACGGAAAAACAAAATTAGAAGAAGTGCCATGTAGAAAAGTATATAACAGGTTTAATTATGCGAGCATGCATAATACACAACCGAAAGCTCTCTATATGCAAATAATGAAGCTTTCTGAAGATGTAACAATCGAAGATACTTACAATCTGCAACAAAGTCGGTAAGCCCTAAAACGAATCCAATGTATGATGTGCCTATTGCAAGAAATGAGAACACCTCGACAATTGGCTGCAGCATTAAAGAGGGAAATACTAAAACATCACTTCAATTTAAGGAAAGTGAACCAAATATCAATTCTTCACTTACTCCAACTATTCCATTGGTTGATCGCAACTGTTCTAAGGGGTCTACAACAGTACCACTGATTGTTTGGAGATTTGGATTGGTTCCCAGAATCACAGCATCCCATATAAGAAACAAAATAAGGGGAATAGCTGTTCCAAGGACAATCGAGGTCCTGCAGAATTCAAGTTCAAAATAAAGCAAGTCAACTATTAATTTTTGCTCTTTATTTGTCATCTTTTCCTTAAACACCAAATTGTTGGTGCAAGATAATAGAACACACAAGCATGTCACTGTGAAAATCACATGAACACGTCACATGTTAGAACTTTATCTGTGATCAATTAAACTTTTTTCCACATCTGTTTAGGTGGATACATATACATGAAATTCAGTATTAGTTTAGAAGCGGACATTAATAACCGCTTCATTTGTAAAATAACAAACCAGAAATATTCTACAGCCATTTATGGATTATTTTACAAACGAATCGGCAAGGTTTCGCCGCATTTAATATTATGCACACTCGGTCACGAATTATGGGGCATCATGGACTTGACGTGTCTCACCGTTTTCCCACGCGCAATGATAAGCAGTCAAGGGTGGTTAGTTAAATGAGGGAACAACCCGTAACAGTCTAGAGTGGAAGAAAATGATTTATATAGCAGATTCTGAAAGTTTGGGACAAAGACTTGTTGTTGTTGTACTTGTTCCCAAATTAATCATAGGTTTCATTTTTATTTTCAATTATATGACACTTTTGTGAGTACCAGAGAACCAGAAGACAAATTTTAGATTATTATAATCTCAGGATCTAAATGTTTGCTATTTCATATCATTAAATTCGAAAAGGGTTAAATCTTAGATTAATTATTAGTCCAGTTAAAGGATTAAACAGTTCTTAAACATGAACAAAATAGGTGACATCATAATAGCAGGATTTCTCACCTAACTTTTGACAAGTTCCCCTCAAGGTTTGTGCAAAGAACTGGAACGACATTCTGAGACACAGAAAATGAATCGAGTTGCAAACATCCAAAATTGGCCTATTAATGTAACTTCTGATTTACCTGGTAAACAAATGAAAGTGCTATAATGGGTATACTTTGTGGAAGGGCCTCAAAATGAGCCTGAAGAAGAGAATCCCATTGCAGATTCCCACTTGCTACTCCCTAGAAAATCAAAACTACATTAGAACTTGACAATGCAAACTAGTTTTGCAGAAAAATACACAAAATTTAATGGTGAGTAAATGTATTCATGCACTGCTTGAACTTCGCAACAAAGAAGTATTTAATGTAGGAAACAAATGACGATAAGCTAATTTATATTCTATTTAGCATGTACTTCATGTATAAGTAGAACCATTTAAAGTACATTGCTCAATAGAGATGTATTATAGTAACTTTGCTCCTCTGATATCCACTTTGGCAGCACAACCTTAAGGCGATTCACAAGGACCTTAGCTATCATTTTGTATACCACGTTACAAAGGGCCTATATGGTCTTTTTGGGTTTTCACATTTCGGGATCAGGGCTATAAACGTTGCCTTCCATTGAACTGGCAGGTTACCTTTATCCAAAATGTGCTCAACCGCCATGAATATCTCTCTTCTGATAGTGTGCCAATCCTTTACATTGGATGGTTCGGTGTTTTGATGATCTAAAATGCACGAAAAGAGGGATTCCATCGGGCTTACGCTCGCTACGGAGCTAAGGGATTCCATCGCCTCTGCTCCTTCACATGATTCTCTCATTGATCTTCCTCTTGAAAAATCAGCGGATGAGTTGTGGTTAGAGGTGAAAAGCCACTCGAACCCAGAGCTAGCTGGTTCTCTCCGAAATGCAGAACTTTCTCGATTCCAATGCAACTTCTCCTTTTTGAGTTGACGTAACAAACTACGCGAGCCTCCCGATGAAGCCAACAGAAATCCTATCCGAAAAAGTAATTTGGTCCCATCTGCTAGAGCTTGAAGAATTCCCAACGGGCCGTCGCAGTAAATACAAAAGTTATATTTCCATGATAGTAGAAGCACTCTAAGTAATTGAGGCTGTTGAGGATTTATTGTCATGTACCATAGATGTTGCAAGTAATATTATCGAGGCTAACCTCATGTTCAGGTGTCTCTCTTTCTCGATCTAAAATATCTTATATCCCCATCTACTTCTTTCCTTACTCGTATGATTTGCTAATGCCTGAGAGCTAAATAAGTATTAAAGCATGCATGAGCAGCATGACTACATCTAATGGTTACTCAAAATAGGTTCATCTCCATAATTTTGCTCCATAAATATCATTTTATTCATAGAATTTGAAATCTGAAATAAATAATATTTTTCTTCCATTTTCTCCATCTGTTTCAAAACTCCTATATCTTTTGTTGGAGCAGACGAAAGTCTAGTGGTTAATGCGGAATCGAATTTGAGAAAGCAAGTCTAATTGAAAGGATTAAGTTACAAACACTTTGTGTTGCAATAGAAGCAAGTATTGAGAAAAGATGATTTTTATTAATTTGTCTTTGCTTTGAGACTTTATTTTACTTCACTTGAATTTTATAATGATTCATTACAAAGAGATCTCTTCTTATATAATGCATCTCAGCACTATTACAAATTCATGAAACATATTTAGATAATGTTAATTGACTACGAAAGTAAACGTCAAAATAACTTTTACAATGCATGTAACATGTTTTGCTTACGCAACCATCATTTTTGACTTTTAATCTTCTAGAAATATGTTAATTGCAAATTATCTTTTTAACATTTCTTCTTGATTTGCAAGTCGCAAAATATTTTCGAAAGTGGATGAACTTTTCTATGGTGAAGATATCTGCAAGTTGTCGATTGATTGGGATGAACTCCAGCTCGATCTCTCTTTTTCACGAGCTCTCTGATGAAATAATGCTGAATCTCGATGTGATTTGATCTTGCATTAAACACTGGATTCTTTGTTAAAGCAATTGCTGACATGAAAACATGTCGCAATAGATTGTTGTTGGAGTCTCTTGCTTTTGCTGCAGGTCTTAGAGAATTATTTGGAGCAAAATTGCTTCACCTGCAGCGCTTGTAGCAGATATGTATACAACTTCTGCAGATGAGATGAGAATGCTACCGTTTATTGCTTCTTAGACAAAGAGATGTTAAAAAGATAATTTGCAATTAACATATTTCTAGAAGATTAAGTAAAAAATGATGGTTACATAAGCAAAGCATGTTACATACATGGTAGAAGTCATTTTAAGTTTACCTCCTAAGTCAATTAACATTATCCAAATATGTTTGATGAATTTGTAATAGTTCTAAAGGGCACTATATAAGAAAGGGATCTCTCTTTAAAAAAATCAAGCGAAGTAAAATAAAGCCTCAAAGCAAAGGTAAAATTACTAAAATCCTCTTTTATTGTAACACAAAGTGTTTGTAACTTAATGCTCTTAGTTAAGCTTGCTTTTTGAAATACAATTCCATATTAACCACTAGACTTTTGTCCATCCCAACAATGAGAGTGCTATTGGTTGCTGCTTCTTACATGACCGAGATACCACCTTCGAACCGAGAGTGAAAACATATCTTAACATACTTTTGCGATCAACGACGGATCCAGCCTAGTCACTGTCAGTGTACCTTATCAGCGTGTTGTCTTCTTTGGTTGCATATTTGATGTTGATTTCTTTATGCTCCAAAGATTTCCGAGGTTGCGCTTGACTGCGGCGTTTTGTAGCTTGCTTGGATCACTCATGAATCTTGAGATTACACTGACTGCGTGTAGTATATCAGGCCTTGTATTTATGAGATAAACCGGCAATCTAACTAGCTTCGGTAGATCGAGTCGTCGACCTTTTGTGCACCGTCATGCATGGTTAGATTCTCGTTCAATGTTGTTGGTGTGGTGACCGACTTGCAGTTTGACATGCAAAAATTCTTCAGAAGATCTTCACGGTATTTTTCTGGGCAAAAAAATATTTCTCATGCAGATTGTTCGACTTGTATGCCAAGAAATTATCACATCAAGCCTAGATCTGTCATCTCGAATTCTTTCATCATTTTCTATTTAAACTTGTTTATCATCCCAGATTTAGTGCCACAGTAGATCAATCAACATAAACATAGACAATAAGATAGTATGTACCTTACATTTTTACATTGATGGCTCACTTAGGCTTCTTTAAAATCCATTCTTACGAAAATGTTGATCGATTTTACTATTTGAGGCTCGTAGTGCTTGTTTTAGCCCATACTGCTTTGTGAAAGCGATAGACTTTGCGCTCTTCTCTTTTGACAATATAACCTTGAAGTTCTACAGACTTTTTTTTCAAGCTCTCCGTTGAGAAATGCTGATGTGGCATTTAGCTGGAACACCTTTAGATTGAACTGTGCTACAAGTGACAAGACGGTTCTGATTGTCTCCATGTGAGCAACTGGGGTAAACGTGTCGTTGAAATTGATGCCTGGTTTCTGCAAGTGACCTTTTGTACAAGTCGAGCATTCAGCTTCTGAATTGAGCCTTCTTAGTTGTATTTGGTCTTGTAAACCCATTTAAGCCCGATTTACTCCTTGCTTTCTGGAAGATGAATTAGCTCCTATGTATTGTCTTTTGGATCATCACAATCTCTTCATACATTGCTTTGACCATTTTTCGTTGTTCGTATTTTCTTCATATTTCTGTGGTTCACAAGAGAATAATACCATGTCACAAGAATTATAAATATCTTGCAAAATCTTGCAATGAACAGACTTTTCTTGGTGGTTATTCAGAGTCTGAAGAAGATGTATCACCGGATGTTGCATTTTGAGGGTCTTGGTTGAAAAAACTGGACCCTCTGCATTCTTCTTCAATAATCATTGATAGTGTGGCCTGATTTTCTTTCCAGCTTTATGCAGTTGATTCAATGAAGAAAGCATCTCATGAAATCACAAACTTATCAATGTTAAGATCATATAAGCCGTAAGTTTTAGATTCATCACTGTAGTCGAAAAAATAATTTTTTCCTCATCGAACTTTTCTTTTATCTTTGGTGCAGGAATGTGAACATATGCGATACAACTGAACACCTTCAAGAAATCCATTTTTTCCTTGTGCTTGTACTAGGCTTCGTATGGTGTTCTGTCTGGCACGACTTTTGTCGGCGATCTGATTAAGATATATATAGCCCGTATTCACTGCTTCTGCCCCAAAAATTGTTCGGAAGAATTTTGCTTTTCAACATGCTTCTGGACATCTCCACGATTGATTTGTTTCTTTTTTTGGTTTCGCCGTTTTGCTGAGGAATGTATCGTATTGTCAGCTCTTTCTTGATGCCTTAACCTTGCAAGAATCTGGAAATTGTGTAGAAGTAAACTCTCCTCTACGACCTATTCTCAGCACTTTCAATTTGTGGTCACTTTGTTTTTCTACCAATTCTTTGAATTGAACATAGAAAAAGACTTCAGACTTCAGATTTTTCTTAAGAAAATAAACCCACATCATTCTACTATAATCATCAACGTATAGTAGAAAATATCATGTGCCACTTAATGGAGTTTGAGTAGGATCACATACATCAGCATACACACGTTCTAACGAAGCTTTGGCTCTCCACGATGTTTTTATAAATGGGAGTCGATGCACTTTTCCGTAAATGCATCCTTTGCAGATTTTTATTCTTTGGTTATTTGAAGGAGACCAATAATCATATTTTTTTTTATTTTTAACAAACCAAGGTTTCTAAAATTCAAATGGCTAAAAATCAAATGTCATAATCAAGGTTATGGAATGTGATATGCGTTTTCAAGCGTTCGGGGACCGCATAGTGCATAAGCGAATTTGCGTCACATATGCGGTTTGCATTATTTAAATTAAAAATTTTCAAAGAAATGAATATATGTAACACCCTAGTTTGAATACAGTATATTTAGATTTACTATAATATTATTTTTCATTGATAAAACTATTACTATAATTTTAGAATTAACTTTATGGTTGGTTGTTTATATGTTTATAATATCTTTTGGCGTATATAATTTTGATATGATAATCTTCAGTTTTAAGTAATATATGTTAATTCGTTAGTGACAACAGAACAATATATAATTTTCATATCTTATCAACAAATTATATTTCCTTAATATAATAAAACCTTTAAACTAATCTATTGGTATTTTATTTAGTTTGCAAATATATTTTTGCCTAATATTATTTGCTGTTAGTTGAACCATAAATATATGGTTGCACATCTTTTGGTATGAGCATAAGAAAAATCACTGTCAAATATCTCTCTCTCTCTCTATATATATATATATATATATATATATATATATATATATATATATATATAACTAAATCTCACTCTCTAATTCTATATATTCCCCCCTCTCTCGTTTACACGCATCTCTCACCTCTATTCCTTACCTTTTCTCCCGAAACCCAACCTGCGCCTCCACCTCCCTCAACCTCGCTCCTCCCTCATCGTCACTTCCGCCTTCAACCACATAAAAACCTTGACTACAACCTCGACCTGCATCTCTCCATCACCACAAGCTCTTCATCTTCAAACCCGTCAACTCCTTCCTCCACCCACAACCACCGAGACCGACCGTTGCCGCAGCGTCATTGCCTCTTCGTCTTCCTCGCACCACCATCACTGACCCCATCTTCAACTGCATACCCGAGCGTCGGCACGATTCACCGCACCCTCTCCCTCATCATTGGCGCCCTTCTCATCCATCACCGAGCACCGCCAACATCACTTTGTCGTCGCCTCGACCAAGCAACCAACTCCTTTCATCCACTGAATCGACCTCATCATCACCAGAACCCACACCCTCAGCCAGTAACCTGACGAGCCAACTCCAGCCATCGTCGCCACCACCATTACCGCTGCCATCTCGAGTCGACCCCTTGCAACAACCTATCACTGCAGTAACCATCGCCCTTGCCTCCTCGTCGCCAGCGCAGCGATCCAAACTCCATAGCCAAGCCTTCAAGCTTGGGCTTTGCGTGATATCGTCGTGTTTTATTCGTCTCGAGGCAAGTATTCTTGCTTTTTCTTTGGTCGATATAACTTCAGTAATTTCCCAATACATCGTTAACCTACAATGGTTGGATAAAACTGTGTTAGGTCGCAACTCTCTCTCTATATATATATATATCAATAATACAAAATCATGCGTCTCTTGAATACAAGTTAATAACTGCATTAGCAAGTTAACGTATTTAAAAGTAGAAATTGACGGAAATAGGTTAAGTATGGATTTACAGGGAAATATAATTAAATACAAATAAAGTTGAAAGTTGTTATCTATCTTTAATATATATACCTATATCGTACTAGCCAGTCAGCAATTAAGAAAATATAATTGGTACGTCTATATCATGGTTAATATATGGTTACAGATAACGTTTGAGACTTGTATTATTGACAAGCTCGTACATCATTTACATGCGATTATCATTACTTGATAACCACATTTGACATGCCATGATCGTCCATTACTCCAGTTCATTCATTTAAAAAAACGAGATCTCTAGTTAGAATGCTGAATTACATGCCATGACACAACCTATCTGGTTTACAAGTTCCCTTTCTATACAATTATCATATTGCAAGTTCCAGGTTTTTCAGCATTCTTAATTAGTGATATAGTTATTACCATATTAGATACGAATACACGGTATGTTTGGGTAGTTTGAGTATGCGTTCGTACAACAGGATCTCAGGAGTCGCATGCCGGCAGCTCGTACCGGGCTATATCGGTCGCATGTTATTACAGCTCGTATCGGGCTATATTGGTCGCCTGTTCATTCCACGGTTGGGCTCGCGATTCCTAGCCCCTGGGCCCTACCTTTAGGTTAGGAATACTCCTGCAGAGATTGACGCACACACTCAAACTCACGATAGGATAGATTATCTCTTTAGTGACCAGTTAAGATATGACTCGACCGACTTGACTTGTTTACATGTCTGTTTCATATTATTAATATATCTATATGTCTGTATCTACCTGCGCACACGGGCTTCACTACACTCATATATTCATATTATCAAATCACATACACACTTTTTACGTTGAGTACTTGTTGGGATGTTCTGACATCCCTGAAATTTGTCATCTCAGATTTAAAAACGGATTTTCAGGCTGAGCAGAAACGAAGTGATTATCAGGAGTTTACAGAAGATCAGTAGCTGTAGGTTTATTTTTTTCAGTTAGCGTTTAGCGTGTGCGCCCTTGCTGAACATTAGGATTTATGTATCTTTTCAGATTTTGTTTTATTTCGGACCTATTGTAACTTAACCTTATTTTTGCGTCTCTTATCTTAGGAATCTAATATTAGTATCATTGTGCTTTCGTTGCAGCATGATTATCGGTGTTATCCATTTTGCGTTGGGCATTATATTTGACAGGTTTAGTTAGACAGCCTTTATGTGACTAAGGATCTTTCTTTACCATAGGTAGCACGGCTGACTTTCGTTATTCTCCGTATTTCCGTATTTTAGGAAGCGGGGAGTGACAAAGTTTTGTTGATATTAGAGTAAGGTTGACGTCGAAGTTAGTCTTGATTCTACCAACTTTTAGGTTAGAATTATGTCTAGGTTTCCCCTAGCGTGTCATGCTGTATATTCCTTTGATTCTAATTGTAGGATTCGAGCGACTTAAATAGAGTTATGATATTTGTACCCATGTACCGCTGTATGGTTACAATATGGTATTCTGTATGAGTAACTTAGAGTCCTACCCTTAATTCGTATCCATTGATTTGATTATATTGTATTATCTGTTTTCTTTTCGCTCAATTATTTCAATACTCTGAATTTGAATCTTGCTAAACCTCGTCGTTCGTTTTTGACTTCAGAATCATGGCGGAAGAAAATTTGCGGGTATATGAAAGGCGTAACAACAATGCTGAATTACTTGGAGTTATACGTGGCATGTTAGAGAGCTAACGGAAGCAGGCTGGCTTACTACAGGAGGGTCTACTTGCTTCTTAGCAGACCGCTATTGCAGCCTTAAATAAAGTGGCTGAGCTTCGTGAGGATAGACGTCTGGACAGTGTCGCTAATTTCAGGAGACTACAGCCGACAGTCTTCACTGGTTCGGACAGTCCACTTGATGCCGAGCAGTGGATTTGCTGTCAGCTGCACGAGTCCCAAAAAAGGCCAAAGTGGACATAGTCAAGATTCAGCTGCAAGATGTAGCGAGAATTTGGTGGCTCGCAGAAGAGAACAGTTTGAAGAAACTGATTACATGGACTGATGACTGCTTTTCTTGAGAAATTCTTTCCCAAGTCGGCCAGGATCGAAATGGAGCAGCAGATTATCAGTCTTCGTCAGAGAGATCGCACAGTGAACAAGGCAGCGGCTGAGTTTATCCGACGTGGTCATTTCGCTCCTTCGATGGTAGCTCAGGAGGACAGGGTCACGAGATTTTTACAGTACCTTACTCCGGAGATACAAGAGAAACTAGCTTTCGCATGATCTGGGAACTTATATTAAATGCAGCCCGCAGGATCGAGGCAGTTATGAATAAGAGGAAGAAACTTCAGAGTGGAGGATTTAAATGCCCGGTGAATCAAACTTCAGGAAGAATTCCAGTTAAACAGCATGGAGGAGTTCAGATGAAGCATATCGCAACCCCACCACAACGGGAATCCTTGGTTTGTGGATACTGTCAGATACCAAGACACATTGAGAGGAATTGTCGCTGGGCCAAGGGTCTGTCTAATCTGGGGTGCTAGTGACCACCGGATTGGGAGTTGTCCTAGGAGAGTAGAGCACTACCAACAACAGAAAGGACTTGTTCCCCAGAAGCAACTTTTTGATCAGAGGCGAGGCAACACGGCTCATAGCCAGGGGAGAGCCTTTACCCTAACGGTTGACCAGGCCGAGGCATCAGAGGATGTCGTTTCTGGTACCATTTTAGTTTATTCTGTTCCTGTTAAAGCACTTTTCGATTCCGGGGCTTCACATTGTTTCATGTCTTCGGCTTTTGCCACGACACATTCTATTGCACATGAAACACTGATTCGAGGTTTGGACATTCATACTGGCAATGGAGTAGTTACACCAACCTAGAGTGCAAGTTTTGTCCAGTAGTAATTTGCGGCTGAGAGCTTTTCGCCGATTTCCTGCTGATCGGGACCTGTAATTATGATGTCTTAGGAATGGATTGGTTGGACACTTTTCATGCACATATTGATTGTCAGTCCAAGACCGTAATCTTTCGCATTCCTAACCACCAAGAGTTTGTGTTTGTTGGGGGCAACAAATTTCTAGGACCCATAGAGTTTAGAGCAAAGCCAACGAGCGGCATACTAGTGTCGTTGGAGATTGATGAGAGTTCGGCACCAGTCGTAGTACGTAAATTCTTGGATATCTTTCCTGAGGATTTACCCGACCTACCCCCGCCTTGTGTTTTGGGGTTTTCGATAGAATTAATACCAGGAACGACACCGATTTCAAAGACACCTTACAGGATGGCACCAGTTAAGTTAACAGAATTAAAAAAGCAGAAAGAAGACCTCCTTAGCAAGGGTTTCATACGCCCTAGTACTTCTCCGTGGGGCGCTCTAGTTTTACTAGTAAAGGACGGTTCACTACGTATATGCATTGACTACCGGGAGTTAAACCGGGTTACGATTAAAAAAAATATCCTATACCCCGGATTGATGACTTGTTTGATCAGGTATGTGGTGCTCGTGTGTTTTCTAAGTTGGATCTTCGATCGGGGTACTATCAAGTTCGGGTTAAGGCGGAAGATGTATGCAAAACAGCTTTCAGAACACGATATAGACATTATGAGTTTTTAGTGATTCCTTTCGGTGTTACTAATGCCCCAGCCGTATTCATGGATTTAATGAACCGAGCCTTCTCGCAGTACCTCGATCAGCTTATCATAGTTTTCATCGACGACATCCTTGTGTACTCCAAAAGCAAGGAGGAGCATACTGAGCATTTAAGGATCGTATTGCAGATACTGAAACAAGAGAAGTTATACACCAAACTTAGTAAATGCGAGTTTTGTTTTGAACAGGTTCAGTTTTTGGGCCACATCATTTCTAGTGATAGTATCTCAGGAGACCCGACGAAGATTGAAGTAGTAAAAGATTGACCAGAACCAAAGTCAGTAGCAGAGATTAGAAGTTTCTTGGGACTCGCAAACTACTACCGGAGATTTATTAAAGATTTTGCACGAGCGGCTGAGCCTTTGACAAGACTTACTCGAAAGGGGTACCGTTTGTATGGTCAGAAGAATACAACCGAGCGTTCGAGTTATTGACAGAGAAACTTACCACCGCATCCATATTAATCGTACCGGATGGAACATGAGGACTAGTGATTCATAGTGACGCTTCCGGTAAAGGGCTAGGCTGTGTCTTGATGCAGCATGGAAGTGTTGTAGTTTATGCCTCGCGTCAATTAAGAACACACGAGAAGAATTACCCAACCCACGATTTAGAGTTGGCCACAGTTATATTTGCTCTGAAGATTTGGAGGCATTATCTTTTGGAAGAACGGGTTGAAATCTATACGGATCATAAGAGCTTGAAGTATGTGTTCACGTAGGAGCTAAATATGAGACAACACAGGTGGTTGGAGTTTATGGCCGGTTATAATCTTGATTTGCAATACCACCCCGTGAAGGTCAATGGGGTACACGATGCTCTCAGCCGGAGACCAACAGCGATATTGTCAACTAGTCAGAAGGATATTCTTGATGAGTTTCGGAGACTTGATTTGGAGGTGGTAGAATAAGGGACATACGGACAATATTGGCAACTACAAGTGCAATCTTCATTAGTAGATCGTATTAAAGCTGCACAGGCTGGAGACCCACAATGGCAGAAGTTCTGAGATTTGGTAGAGGTTGGTTAGAGAACGGACTTATTAATACACGAAGATGGTTCTTTAAGATTCGGCAGTCGACTATGCATGCCAAAGGGCGACGTTTGAGAAGAAGTATTGAAAGAAACGCACAATTCAGCTTATTCAGTGCATCCGGATGGCAACAAGATGTATAGGGATGTTAGACAACACTTTTGGTGGAATGACAAGAAAAGGGAGATTGCCCGCTATGTGTCGAAATGGTTAGTGTGCCAGCAGGTAAAGGCCGAACATCAGCGAGTGGCCGGTCTTTTGCAACCACTTTCCATTCCTCAGTGGAAGTCAGAACACATCACTATGGACTTCGTGACGGCTTTACCGCGGAGTCCTAAGAGCAATAACACTATTTGGGTCATCGTCAACCGTCTCATAAAGGCGGCCCATTTTCTACCCTTTCGAGTAGGGCAATCGACGTAGACGTTGACAGAGAAATATATGCAAGAGATCGTGAGGATATATGGGGTGCCTATCAATATAGTATCAGACAGAGACACAAGATTCCTCACATTTTTTGAGAAGCTTGTAAGAGAGCTTGGGCACTCGTCTTAATTACAGTACGGCTTACCACCCTCAGACGGACAAACAGTCTGACTATACGATACAGATATTAGAAGACATATTGAGAACCTGCATGCTAGATTTCAAAGGATTGTGGGAGGATCACCTACACTTGGTGAAATTCTCTTATAATAACAGCTACCAGGCGGGCATACAGATGGTCCCGTTTGAGGCACTTTACGGACGCAAGTGTCGTTCCCCACTTTGCTGAGATGATGTGAGCGAAAACTGCTTGGACCGAAGCTCGTAACCCAACCCTTTGATAAGATCCATTCAATCAGAAACCGTATCAAGGCAACACAAGATCGTCAGAAGAGTTGGACAGATGCTAGTCGAAGACCTCTTCAGTTTGGTGTAGGAGACCGTGTGTTCCTTAAAATTTCGCCAACTCGAGGAGTGATTAGATTTGATGGTCGTGGGAAACTTATTCCTCGCTTTATCGGACCATTTGAGATTGTGGAGCGCGTTGGGTAGTGGCCTACAGATTGGTTTTACCACCCTCTTTGGCTGGTGTACATGATGTATTCATGTGTCTCAGTTATGTCGGTACATTCGCGATGACAGTCATGTTCTCGATCATTCTAAATTAATCTTGAGCACCGACCTCTCGTATGAAGAGCAACCTCCAGGCATTGTCGACCGTAGAGAAAAGGTGTTGAGAAACAAGGTCATCCCTTTAATTCTTGTATCTTGGGACGGACGTTCACACGGAGAATCCACTTGGGAGCGTGAGGACGGGATCCGTCAAAAATACCCTCATCTGTTTCCTTAATCTTATAGTTCGTCTCTCCAATTTCAATGACGAAATTTCTTATAAGGGGGTAGGATGTGACACCCTAGTTTGAATACCGTAGATTTAGATTTACCATAATATTATTTTTCATTGATAAAACTATTTCTATAATTTTAGAATTTACTTTATGGTTGGTTGTTTATATGTTTATAATATCTTTTGGCTTATATAATTTTGATATGATAATCTTCAGTTTTAAATAATATATGTTAATTCGTTAGTGACAACAGAACAATATCTAATTTTCCTATCTTATCAACAAATTATATTTTCTTAATATAATAAAACCTTTAAACTAATCAATTGGTATTTTATTTAGTTTGCAAATATATTTTTGCCTAATATTATTTATTGTTGATTGAACCAAAAATATATGGTAGCACATCTTTTGGTATGAGAATAAGAAAAATCCCTGTCAAATCTCTACACACACACACACACACACATATATATATATAACTAAATACAACTAAATCTCTCTCTCAAATTCTATATATTCCCTCTCTCTCGTTTATACGCATCTCTCCATCCTCTATTCCTTACCTTTTCTCCTGAAACCCAACCTGCACCTCCACCACCCTCAACCTCGCTCCTCCTCCTTCAACCGCATACAAACCTCGACTACAACCTCGACCTGCATCTCGCCATCACCATAAGCCCCTCATCTTCAAACCCGTTGTCTCCTTCCTCCGCCCTCAACCATCGAGACCCACCATTGCCGCAGCAATCCAAACCCATCACTTCGTCATTGCCTCCTTCGTCTTCCTCGCACCACCATCACCGATCCCACCTTCGACTGCATACCCGAGCGTCGACACGATTCACCGCACCCTCTCCCTAGTCATCGACGCCCCTCTCATCCAACACCGAGCACCACCACCATCACTTTGTCATCGCATCGACCCAGCAACCAACTCCTTTCATCCACTAAATCGACCTCGTCATCGCCAGAACCCATAGCCCTCGGCCAGTAACCCGATGAGCTAACTCCAGCCATTGTCGCCACCACCATTGCCGCTGCCATCTCGATTGGACCCCTTAGAGCAGTCCATCACTGCAGTAACCATCGCTATCGCCTCCTCGTCGCCATCGCAGCGATCCAAGCTCCATAGCCGAGCCTTCAAGCTTGGGCTTTGCGTGATATCGTCATGTTTTATTCGTCTCGAAGCAAGTGTTCTTGCTTTTCCTTTGGTCGATACAACTTCGGTAATTTCCCAATACATCGTTAACCTACAATGGTTGGATAAAACTGTGTTAGGTCGCAACTCTTTCTCTCTCTCTCTCTCAATACACACACACACACACACAAAATCATGCGTCTCTTGAATACAATTTAATAACTGCATTAGCAAGTTAACATATTTAAATGTAGAAATTGACGGAAATAGGTTAAGCATGGATCTATAAGGAAATATAATTAAATACAAATAAAGATGAAAGTTGTTATCTATCTTTAATATATGTACCTATATCGTACTAGCCGTCCAACAATTAAGAAAATATAATTAGTATGTCTATATCATGGTTAATATAAGGTTACAGATAACGTTTGAGACTTGTACTATTGACAAGCTCATACATCATTTACATGCGATTATCATTACTTGATAACGACCGCATTTGACATGCGATGATTGTCCATTACTCCAGTCCATTCATTAAAAAAACGAGATCTCTAATTAGAATGCTGAATTACATGCCATGACACAACCTATCCGGTTTACAAGTTCCCTTTCTATACAATTATCATATTGCAAGTTTCAGTATTTTCAGTATTCTTAATTAGTGATTTAGTTATTACCATATTAGATACGAATACGCGGGGTGTTGGGATAATTTGAGTGTGCGTCCGTACAACAGAATCTCAGGAGTCGCATGCCGGCAGCTCGTATCGGGCTATGTCGGTCGCATGTTATTACAGCTCGTACCGGGCTATATCGGTCGCATGTTATTACAGCTCGTACCAGGCTAAATCGATCGCTTGTTCATTCCACGGTTGGATACATGTTTCCTAGCCCCTGGTGCCCTACTCTTAGGGTTATGAATACTCCTGCAAAGATTGACATACACACTCGAACTCACGACATGATAGGTTACCTTTTTAGTGACCAGTTAGGATATGACTCGACCAACTTGACATGTTTACATGTCTGTTTCATATTATTAATATATTTATATATATGTATCTACTTGCGCATACGGGCTTCACTACACTCACATATTCATATTATCACATCACATACACAAACTTTTTACGTTGAGTACTTGTTGGGATATTCTAACATTCCTGAGATTTGTCATCTAAATTTTAGAGACGGATTTTCAGGCCGAGCAGAAACAAAGCGATTATCAGGAGTTTACAGAAGATCAGTAGCCGTAGGTTTATTTTTTTCAGTTAGCGTTTATCATGTGCGTCCTTGCGGATCATTAGGATTTATGTATCTTTTCAGATTTTGTTTTATTTCGGACCTATTGTTACTTAACTTTACTTTTGCATCTCTTATCTTAGGAATCTATTATTAGTATCCTTGTGTTTTCATTGCAGCATGATTATCAGTGTTATCCATTTTGCGTTGGACATTATATTTGATAGGTTTAGCTAGACAGTTTTTATGTGACTAAGAAAGGATCTTTCTTTATCATAGGTAGTACGGCTGACCTTCGTTATTCTCCGTTTTTCCATATTTTGGGAAGCGGGGCGTGATAATATAAATGATAAAAAAAAACAAAGAAAATATGAAAAAAATACTAAACATGTGTACAAAATATATAGTGTTCATAATTCAATGTGAAGAATATTATTTTATTAAGTCATCAACCTCTTTCAAGTATGTAATAAGACGATCTCATGATCATAACGCAAATGCTAAAAAGAAAGGGCGCGGATCAGGTCAAATCCCCTTTTGAAGCTTTGATGTAGAATGTGGATATCAGCCGTTGGATCACCTTCACAATCAACAGCTTATATTAATTCTTTCCTTAATTTAAGGAACCAAACAAATTAAGCAACACAACATTTTTTAGGCACCCAAAACAAATAATCACCCAAGTAACGCAACTTTCTTTCTATTTCCTAGGGTAAAAACCCTACAAAGGCTCGTTTTCTATTGCAAGTTCTTTCGCATATACAAGAGAAAACCCTTAAGATAAAAAGGTAATGCAAATTTTTAACCCCCACTGTCTTTTGCTATTTCTCTTAGATTTAAATAATTTATATGTTATAAAAAATATTATTATGTTGTTGCAATTTCTTGTTTGAATCTCCATTCATAATTAACCAACTAATTATAATCTAAGATGAACTCATATCTATCTTCTTTTGTTTTATAATATGAACCCAATTCTACAAGCACCTGATCATTTTGGACATTTAGAAATGCATTCACAATATACTTTATAGATACATTTTAGTTAATTTAGATCTACCATATATTTATAATCTTATTTCAAGAAATAAAAAATTAACTTTCAATTCTTTTTTTTTAGTAAATTGTTGGGGCCAAAATTTACACCCCGGTTGACCAAGTCAAAATCAAAGTCAACCCCAAGCCAAACGGGCGCAAGCCCAGGCCAAGTGGGCCCATGCCCAAGTCAAGCCCGAACATGAAGCGGCTGGCCTTCCCCATGCCAAGAAGAAAATTATGTAATAAATAAGTTTGATATAATTTTCATGCATGAATGTAAAATAAATGGGCAAAAACCCAAATTTTTGTAAGGCGCATGGCTCATATGCCAAAAAAAACACACGAGGTATGGGATGGGCAAAATGCCATTTTGTAAAGCCCAATGGGCTATATGCAAATTTGTAAGCCTATACAAGGCAACATGATGATGAAACGAAGAGATAGAATTCATTCCCCTCAAAATCTAGGATTTTTGTGCCTCCTCCTTCCTCAAGCTTCTAAAAATTTCTTTTTTTTTTGAATTAAATCAAGAGTTTAACTTTTCTTTTTCCAAAAAGAAACAGTTTTTCACCATAAAACCCTTGAAGGGGAACTCAGATCTCCCATCAAATCCCCAAAAGGGATGAATTTTAAGTCTCACCCCTTTTTCCTCCATGATCCAGCCAACAGAGAGGAGGAAGGAGACCCATCTCCAAAAATTCCACTTTGGGAAAGATCCAAGGCTCAAGAGAAAACCCAGGGCTCAAGAAAGAAGAAAAGGATCCCTTTTCATCATCTCCGAAAATCTCTTATGAGTTTAACTCCACAATATATATATATATATATATATATATATATATATATAATGTTTCTTTTTAGGAGTTCAACTTTAAAAGTCAATTAGGAGTACAACTCCCGCTGCAGGGGCTAAGCCTTTGTCTTTCTTTTAGGAGTTTAACTCTAAAAGTCAATTGGAAGTACAACTCCCAGTACAGAGGCTACGCCTTTTTTTCCACAGGCGCTGAGCGCCTGCATGCCGGGTGCGTGTGGCACTGGTGCCCAACACTCGTGTGCCGGGCACGTGTGGCGCTGCAGCCCAGCGCCCTTTGGACACTATTCACCCTTTTATATATATACACTCCACAACACTTTTCCTGTTAGAAAAAAATATCTAACGGGACGCTGCCCCGCACCCCGCAAGGGGGCTGCTAGCCCCCTTGACCCCAGCTCGCTACCCGGGTAACGGGACCTCCGTAAACTCTGCGAGGCCCCCGATATATCCAAAACCCCTCAAAACACAACACACGCATACTGCACATTGAGTTCGTATGACCAGTTTGACCCGCCAATCGGAGGTTCTTTCGCTCCAAAGGCAAGGGGTAATTAACGGCAGCTTAGTCCGCAGCTGCCGGAGTTCGGATCCCCACAATCAATAAACCCCCCGTCTACCCTAGGCAGGGGGAATCTGTAGTAAGCTTAACAAGCGACGCGTATTCCTATCTCAATAGGATGACGAAAAACACCCTACAGATTCTGGCACGTCCGGTAGGACATTAATTCTCCTCTCATATTTTGGGTTAAACGTTCATGCGAACTCAATCAACATACATGTCGATATTTATACTAAAATAATGCTCTTTCATGCAGGATTTCAAGTGATCAAGCCTCAAAAATGTCTCCAAGGACAAGCTCAGCTCTCAATACGGCTCCCGTCTCCTACACGATGAAGATGGACGCCAGAACGGTTCTCCCGGCAAGTATCGGTCAACAGTGGCTGCTACCATTTGGCTCTATTCTGTTCATACCAGCTAACGTCATCCCCGCTCCTCTAGCCCCGGTGATGGATAAACCGGCCTCAAAAAGGAAAATGCCAAATGTCATGGTCGCAAAGACACCTCAGTCCAAGCACAAATCCGTTTCCGAACGACTCTCCATTGCTCTAGCTGGGGGCAAGGCCATCAACACTAACAAACCAATAAGGCATATCGGGCAAGCTCCAGCGGTGCCCCTGACAACTGCTCGATCGGTGTCTTCTCTAAACTCCCCGTCAATCGACTCACGATGGCTTCCTGGATAACGGATGCCCGTCGAGCCTTCAAAATTGAGAAGTTAAGACAGAAAAGGCTCAGATAAAGAGCCAACAAAATGGCTTGGGCTCCTGCTAGGCTGAACTTTATGAGGTTCCAAGAACAGGGTTATCCCGCAACAACGGCTGAATCGGCTGTAAAGCTCGCCAACTCTTTGAACCACTGAAATTGGTCCAGAAGAATGACATAACCTCAAGAGTCAAGAAAGCTGCGATCCGAACAACGCCACCCAATGACCCAGGCAGACCAACCGTCTTCAGTCGCATGTCCTTTCCAGAAGAGGAAGGGCCACGACGATGATCCGAAAAATCAGCCGCCAAAGATAGAAAGGTGGATGGATATATGGTCCACACTGTCTACATGGTGGACACGCGCAGTAAAAACAAGGACGGGGCTATCACATCTCAAATCCAATTTGGTATGACTGTGGCTGCCACTTTCCAAGACTAGCATACAATGGAAGGTAATGAAAACCCTTCCAGTGAGGCTGATAAGGAGAAAAATCCCTCGGTTCATGAGGAGTCGGGTTCGGAAAACGAAGATGAGCCAATCTTCCGTTCCAAGACCGCAGAGCAGCAATTTCTCCAAGAGCTCCAGAAGCAGCTCAGAAACAAAGACAAGGAGATGGCCAAGCTCCACTCAAAGATTGACGACTTGACAAACATTGTCTTACAGCTCACAACCCAGGTCGCCTCTCAGCCGCCCAATCAAGCGCAGGGCTCTACTCATGAACCGGGGAATGGTGTCCCGAGACAGCCGACGTCTATTCTCTCAAATCCAAAGATGGGCGAACCGCATGAAAGTCGGCCGCAGCCTATCTCGGGAAATATCTTGACTACTGATGACAGCAACCCGCTAACGCAAAATCAAATCATGGATTTGGTCGCCAATAAAGTCAAAACATTGGTAGCCAAAATCGGAGAGCAAAAAGATGTCAGCAGTAGCGGGAGACCATATCCTGCTCGGTACGATCTTGTGGAGTTTCCCACTGGCTATGTCGTCCCCAAATTTAAAAGGTTCGATGGGACGGGAAATGCGAACTGGCACATTTCCCAATTTAAAGCTTCATGCGCGAATACTGGGGGCAATGATGCGCTCCTTCTCCGTCAGTTTGTCAATAGCTTGACCAATATTGCTTTCGATTGGTATGCAAGCATACCGGATGACTCGATCACGACGTTCGCTCAAATAGAATCCATATTCAAGCAAAGGTTCATGAGCGTCAGCGATAAAATCACCATTGCCGAGCTCGTAAGGATCGAGCCAAAGAACGAAAGAAATATGGATTTTATAGTCTGATGCGCAGTCTCTCTGTCAAATGTGAACCGCCGTTGGAGCAAGACCAATCCGTCATTCTTCTTATAAAAAATCTGAACAACTGGATGAAACCTTTCATGTGCATCGCAGGCCTCAAAACATTCCAAGAGCTGACCAAGAAGATTCAAATGTTGGAACGCTCAAAGCTCGAGTCCACTTAAGGTCTCCAATTCACAAACAGACCGAAACATCGGAGGGACGACGACCGGAAAAGCGAAAGTTCCAATAACACCGATTCTCTAAATAAGCAGAGAGCGGGCGGAGCAAAGATTAACAAATCTCGAGATCCAACTTTGGAGGAAAGGAGAAATAAGATCTACTCTTTCAGAAGAGACAAGGTTCCCAAAATATTCAAAGATGCTCTGAAGAATGGCCTGCGGCTACCAAAACCAAAAAGGCTAAGTGAAGCGAACATGACTGATCATCCTAACTTTTGCCCATACCACCGAGTGCTGGGACACACTATTGAAGACTGTTGCATCTTCAAGGATTGGGTCGAGAAACAATACAAGACGGGAGAAATATCATTGTCCCCTGGCGTGTTGACAAACGATCGAGTCGCGACTGCTAATTTTATACAAACAGAGACCGAGATATTTGGGGAACCGACCGCTCTCAATTGTTCACCCTCCCGTGAAAGGGGCAAACCACGGCAACAATCCAAAGGTCCATCGATTAACGTTGATGATGAGGGGGTAACAAACAGATGCACGATCCATACAATCTACATGGTCGGATCTGGAGAAACGAACCCTCCTACGCTTCACAACCATGGTGATGATATGGTTGACGCCACTCAATATTGTTTCGTTTCAGATAATGATGAGGGCCCTGCTCGAGCTGCTAAGCAAAAAGAGCCCATGGTTCTTGGGGAACCAAGCTCAGGCGATGAGGCTAACCCAGTCATCATCCTCAAAACTACAGAACAAGCGTTATTCCAATGACTTCAAGAGCAATTTCAAAACCGTGATTGGGAGTTAGCCAAGATCCGTTCCAAAGTCGACGACCTAGTGAATGTTGTGGAAAACCTCGCAACCCGAGTCCTTCAAATGAAATCACAACAAAATCAAAATTTAGTCCATGAACCAGGGATTGATGTCCCAAAGAAGCCAATGGCTATTCCCTCTGGTCTAAGAGAGGAATACCTTCATGAAAGTCGAAGACGGCTAGCCCCCAGGAAAGTCCCAACGCATGTCTGCGACCAATTGGCACGGGACAGAATTAAGGGAAAGCTATCAGCAGATCCCGAAACTTTGCAGGACCTACTTAAAAGAGTCCAGATGCTGGAACATACGGGTCCCGAATCTATTCCAAACTACCAATATAACAAGTCCAAATATCCGGAGAATGACAACCGCAAAGGTGGGCCTCCCAAGGACACTGAATCCTCTAATGTATCTGCCAACCAAAGCAGGCGAGGCGCGGGCAGGCCTAATACCAACCAGCCTCGAAAACCAGTGTTGGAAGGGGAGGAGAATCGTCCCTGGAAGAGAAATTGAATAAGGTCTATTCTTTCAGAAGGGACAGTCCATAAAATATTCAAGAGCGCCCTGAGAAACGGTCAACAATTGCCTAAATCAAAAAGGCCACATGAAACAAACATGACTGATGATCCTTTGTACTGGCCGTATCATAGAATGGTGAGTCATACCATTGAAGGCTGCTTTGTTTTCAAGAATTTGGTGAAAAACAATACAATGAAGGAGTGGTCTCATTGGCCAAAAACGCGTTAGCAGAAAACCAAGCTACGATCGTCGGCTCTGTTCGAACGAAGACCGAAACCCTCTGGGGGCAAACGGCTCAATCGCCTGCTCCAGAAAATGACCCAATTCATCGCAGTTTTTATGGGACAAATGTGAATGTCTCTCCAAAAGGACAGAGAGCATTGAAGCGCCGTGAGATCAAAGTCCAAGGATTTTTGAATAAGTGTACGGTAAGGACCACCACGTCGTTAAACTGGGGACATTCGACCTCTAAGTCGTAAAACTGAGGATGTAAAAAATGTGTAAATAAATAAAAATAAAAATAAAGCCGAAATGATAGGGCAACATACAATAAAAATCAGCGAGTAAAATAAAAATGAAAATAAACAGCCGAAATGATGGGGCAACCGCGAATAAACCAAAATGATTAGGTAATCACGACCTTCGCGGTAATAAAAGTTGAAATGGTGGAGCAATCGCAGTAAAAAAAATCTCCAAATGGCAAATGATGAGTCGCTCCTGGTACCGTATTCCAGTGCAGCGATGCAGAAACCAACCAAAATTCAAATTCCTAAACGGTGAATGATGAGTCGCTCCTGGTGACATATTCCAGTGCAGCGACGCAGACGCCAACCAAAATCCAAATCCCCAAATTCACCAGCTTTATGGCCAGTCCCCAAATTGACTACCGTATACAATCCAAACAGCCGAAATGATGGGGCAACCGCGAATAAACAACCAAAATGATTGGGCAATCGCGATCTTCGCGATAATAAAAGCTGAAATGGTGGAGCAATCACAGTAAAAAAAATCCCCAAATGGAAAATGATGAGTTGCTCCTGGTACCGTATTCCAGTGCAGCGATGCACAAGCCAACCAAAATTCAAATTCCTAAACGGTGAATGATGAGTCGCTCCTGGCGACATATTCCAGTGCAGCGACGCAGACTCCAACCAAAATCCAAATCCCCAAATTCACCAGCCCTACGGCCAGTCCCCAAATTGACTACCGTATACAATCCACGGGCTCAAATAATCCTCATCACACCCATGCCTCACCGCAACCACAAGCCCCACGGTCGGTCTCCGCCCATGGAGTTAAGCTCTATTTAGGAAAGACCCACTCATGTGTCCTTACGCTATATGAGGAGAACAAAACTTACGAGATCTTCTTGACTCGTAAGAGAACACTTTCGTGGGATCCTTACGACTCATGAGGGAAAAACACACTTGGAAGTCCTCACGACTCCTAAGGAGAAAATGCACCTATGAGATTCTTCCGACTCATAGGGAGAAAATGCTTTTATGGGACTCTTACGGCTCACAAAATTGAAAAGCCTTAGGTGATAGAGACATAAACTTGTCTCCTAAACCATCACTCCCCAGCACGCAAAGGCAAATGATGAATTGCTCCTGATATCTGTGCTTCAGTGTTAGCAATGCTGATGCTGACCCAACCCCAAAATTCCAAACTTTCGATCCAATAGACCCCTAAGTCATTAAACTAGGAACAGATGATCTCTAAGTCGTTAAACTGGGAACAGATGACCTCTAAGTCGTTAAAGTGGGAACAAGGAAAATCCGCTCATGGCAAATGATGATTCGCTCCTGGTACCACATTCCAGTGTAGCGATACTGATGCCAAACCAAAACCAAAATCCCTAAATTCTCTCACGGCAAATGATGATTCGCTCATGGTACCACATTCCGGTGTAGCGATGCTGATGCTAAACGAAAATCCAAATTCCAAATTCCAAATCCCATGATGCAATGCCTCAAATTCAAGGGTCCCGCCAAATAAGGCAAAAATCGGACAAATCAAACTAAAGTCCCATTCGGAAGCGCTACCAAGCTCAAA
Source organism: Agapanthus africanus (assembly GCA_030015575.1). Lineage (NCBI taxonomy): Eukaryota > Viridiplantae > Streptophyta > Magnoliopsida > Asparagales > Amaryllidaceae > Agapanthus > Agapanthus africanus. Next base: position 298,423,968 of record JASDDO010000029.1, read on the forward strand.
AGTGCTGCCGGACTGATTGGAACTTCCAAAACAAATCAGGCCAACCAATTCCGACAACGGCCTCTACATCAAAAAAACAGTGACACTTCGTGCCCCGTGCCGGGGAAACGTCGACCAACAACACTCCGTGCCGGGGACACCTCAACAAACGACACTCCGTATCGGGGAAACGTCAAACAGACACTCCGTCTCGGGGATAAGTCGACCAGCGACACTCTGTGCCGGGGAAACGTCACATACAGACACTCTGTCTCGGGGAAATGTCCAACACAGACACTCCGCCTTGGGTACATGTCAACCAGCGACACTCCGTCTCGAAGACACATCCGTTCATGTCGTAAAAAAAACAGTGCCAGCCTCCCCAAAAGCGGGAACCAAATCAAGTCATCTCCACACGAAAGAAGATTCATCAATTTCATGCACACGATCCATATAAGCGGTGTACATTTATTGATGGAGGCACTTTGTTGGGGCCAAAATTTATACCTCGGTTGACTAAGTCAAAATCAAAGTCAACCCCAAGCCAAACGGGCCCAAGCCCAGGCCAAGTCGGCACATGCCCAAGTCAAGCCCGAACATGAAGCAGCTGCCTCCCCCATGCCAAGAAGAAAATTATATAATAAATAAGTTTGATATAATTTTCATGCATGAATGTAAAATAAGTGGGCAAAAAGCCAAATTTTTGTAAAGCCCATGACTCATGTGTAAAAAGAAATAAGCACATGAGACATGTGATGGGCAAAATGCCATTTTGTAAAGCCCAATGGGCTATGTGCAAATTTGTAAGCCTATATAAGGCAACATGATGATGAAATGAAGAGATATAATTCATTCCCCTCAAAATCTAAAGTTTATGTGCCTCCTTCTCTTTCCACAAGATTCTACATCTTCTTCCTTTTTTAAATTAAATCAATAGTTTAACTCTTGTTTTCCCAAAAAGAAACAATTTTTCACTATAAAACCCTTGAAGGGTGTCACGCCCCGCTTCCCAGAGTACGCAGGATTGGGCACGTAACATAGCCAACCATGCTACCTGTGGGTAGGAAGTATCCATCCACAGTCACATTACGGTTGTAAGGATATCAAGAACAAGATAAAGTACTAATCTAACACATGTCCAAATCCATAATAACAAGAAATCAATGAACAATAAGTGCGGAAGCAAATGATCCAATATAATAATAGAAAGGTACGTCCCATAATGCGGGATCGCACCTGGAAATAAAATGCAATAAACAAACTAACCACTATAGAACTCAAATCAGCCTGCTGGCTGAAGTACTCCTGCTCGGTCGTCGACAGTGGTACGGAATCTGGGCCGTGCAAAACCCAGACGTCAGCGCGTCATGACATCAAGTATAAAGTATAAACATGGTAATAAGCAATGCAAGTATGAACATGAATAAAGCAGTAATAAGAGATAACAAGCAGGGTAATGTGCAATGGTGACTAAACTGTCCTATCAGGTTTTCTACTCTATAGTCTTTGAAACCAATTGATGAATCGTCGATGTAACTCAATAGTATCCCGTGCGTGCCCGGGACCACGGTCATGACCCTCGGGGCTGGATCCGAGACGTGCCGCTAAGCAGTAAAAGTAGGTAGTAGGATGGACGAGTGATGTCAGCATCATCACTCCCGGACTGGCCAAGCCCGTAAAACTGATCAGAACAATGTATCGAACTGTTGAGTTACAAGTCGGTTTCACCTTTGATTTCCCCATACCCCCAAACTATGTATGTCAGGTCAGGTGTTCAGTAGTCAAGGACTAATGCCAACACAAGTCAAGTAAAAGTAGGTCTGTCTGGATCGACAGCAGGAATGGTTAGGTTTGTCGGCATTAGGCATGAAATCAGGTAACAGGTCAGGTAATGTATAAAGGTGTCATGTCATGTCAAGAGTGTACGGTACCATATCATGTCAAGTAGGAAGTGTAACAGGTCATGTCAGGAAGCACAAGATGTCATGTGGGTGCTCATAATCAAACTATCATAAACATGTGTATAAATAAACAAGCATGAGTACTATTAGAACAATAAACTGGAACATGTAATATGATAGGCAAATAGATATAATTTCAAGGATATGGATGCACAGTTATTGATTAGGGTTACATTTATAGTTCCAATATTAATTAGGATGCAATTTATTAAACATGGAGTATTAATATCACATTATTATGTAGTAATGCGATCTATGGATGCAATTATATTTATCTTAAATGCGATGGATGCAAACGGGTATCCGAAGAGTTATAAAACTATAAAACGGTAGTGTGGGATGTACAACTAAGCAATATGTGATATAAATATTTATATAATAATATTAATATGGATAGCATATTCAAAGCGATTAGTAACTATAAAAGCTGTATTGATTAACCATGCACAAGAAGGTTCCGTTCAGAAATTCAGCGTCACCCTAATTTGTAAAATAGCTTAAAAATAACAAACGTTCTCCAAAAGAGACGTATCTTATACCAAAACAAAGATAATTCAATAAGGTTTTCAGTTTTATAAGTATAAGCATCTCAGGTTATCCCTACAAAAAGTTATGAATATTCAAAGTTGAAAGTTTGCTGCTGGAATTTCCCTGGACAGCAGTTTAAAGGCATTTTCATTTGCATTTTACGTTATTTAAACAATTTATTTTGCAAGTAAATATTTCATAGAGTTATAGTATTATGAATTAGCTTCGTAACGAACTAAAGAACGTATACTAATGATTTTTCTATGATTTATAATGAATTTTATAAGATAAGGTGTACAGTAAATTTCAGATTTGTCATATCCGATTTTTCAACGACATTTCATATGTAAACTATAAGATTTTCAAATGTATAATATTATAAAATGAAGATTATAAAAGTATATAGCATGTAGCAAGATTAACTTGCCTCGATGGGTCGCGAATCGGGAAAACGGAACGTTAACCGTCGGCGGGGAAAACTCGCGACGGCACACGGTTCACGGAATGAACCCAAACGACGAACAAAGGAACCACACGGGTCGGGGTATCTCGCTGGAACGTCGAGAAACGTCACCGGCACGACGGAATTCCGGCAACAAAGAACAGTTAAAACAAATGAGAAACGAGACATGAAGCAAGAAGAGAAAAATGATAAAGAGAAGTACGAGAGAATATATGAGGGAGAGGGAGAGAGAGGAAAAAGTGGAGAGAGAGAGAGAGCGAAAGTGGGGCCCACGGGGTTAAAGGGGAGGTTGCGATTGGCTGAGAGAATAAATTAAGAAGGATATAAAGATTATAAAAATATTATATGGTTAACTTAAAGATTTAAAAGATAGGTAATGAACAGTAAGATATCAGGTTAGTTAGAAAAATATATGCGATGGTTTTAATAATATTAAAATTTAGGATTTTGGCGCCAAATGAAACATTTCCAAATTGCGCCCGGGTTGGGTCCAAAAATTCGAAATTCAAATAATAGGATTTTAGGCGGGTTCCAAATTTTAAAATGAAATGTTTTATGATTAAAAAGCATACTCCCAAAACGGACACACGCACGTGCACGTAGCCATCCAAACTCGCCCGTTTCACTGAACGGGACGAGAATACAATGCACGGACGCTACCACGAGGCTAAGGGTGTCAAGTAGGCCAAGAAGAATATTTTCAATTTTATTTTGGGTGCTAAAATTTGTTATATGCAGAATGACTTAGCCGGTTAAAATTGTGCAATAAGAACCAAACAAGCAAGATAAATGAAATGAGCAATGCCAAACACTCAACCAGTAACAGAAATAGTATTATTGGGCTCGGGTGTTACATCATACCCAACTACAAAAAGAATTTCGTCCTCGAAATTCCAAGAATTCAAGATAGATAACTACAGGAAAAGGTGAGGAAACTCCTGCCGGATCTCGTCTTCTCGCTCCCAAGTGGATTCTCTATGCGATCGATTACCCCAAGAGACTAGCACAAGGGGGATAACCTTGTTCTTAAGAACCTTTTCTCTTCGATCCTTAATTTCAACTGGTCGCTCCTCAAAAGTCAAGTCTTCTCGTACTGTTAGCTCCGAATGATCCAAAACGTGTGTTTCATCTCGAACATACTTACGGAGTTGAGATACGTGAAACATATCATGCACATTTGCCAAGGACTGTGGTAACGCCAAACGATATGCTACCTCACCAACACGCTCCACGATCTCAAGGGTCCAACGAACCGAGGACTGAGCTTTCCTCGCCTTCCAAAACGAATCACCCCTCTAGTCGATGATATCTTCAAGAACACCAAATCACCCACGGTGAATTCTAGAGGTCTTCTCGATGTGTCAGCCCAACTCTTCTGTCTGTCTTGTGCTGCCTTCATATGATTTCTGATAGTGTTAACCTTCTCAACTGTCTGCATCACCAAATCTGGTCCCAACAATTTTCGTTCACCGACATCATCCTAACAAATAGGTGAACGACATTTACGACCATACAAAGCTTCAAACGGAGCCATCTGGGTAGTTGCCTGAAAACTGTTGTTGTAAGAAAACTCCACCAAGTGTAGATGATCTTTCCAAGAACCTTTGAAGTCCAACATGCAAGCCCTCAACATATCTTCAAGGGTCTGGATCGTTCTTTCTGATTGTCCATCGGTCTGAGGATGATAAGCTGTGCTAAACTTCAATCGAGTCCCCAAACTTTCCTGTAAACTTCTCCAGAAGTGTGACAAGAACCGAGTGTCCCGATCGGACACGATGCTCACCGGTACGCCATGCAATCTTACAATCTTCTGCATGTACCGCTCTGCCAAAGTCTCCGTTGATTGACCAACCTGGAAAGGAATAAAGTGAGCTGCCTTGGTCAATCGATCGACAATCACCCATACTGCATTGTTGCCGTTTGGACTTCGCGGTAAAGCCGTCACGAAATCCATGGTTATATGTTCCCACTTCCACTGAGGAATCGGAAGTGGTTGCAACAAACTAGCAACCCTTTGGTGTTCAGCCTTGACTTGCTGACATACCAAGCACTTAGCCACGAAGCGAGCAATCTCCCGTTTCATGCCTTCCCACCAGAAATGCTGTCGAATATCTCGGTACATCTTTGTACCTCCTGGATGTATAGAATAAGCTGAACTGTGTGCCTCCTTCATAAGCTCTTCACGAACATCCCCCTTTGGCACACACAAACGGCTACCATACCTCAACGAACCATCTTCGTAGACCAGTAAATCTGTTCGTAGTCCAGCCTCAACCCGCTCTCGAAACTTCTGCAGTCTAGGATCCTGCGATTGTGCCGCTTTAATCTTCTCAACCAAGGACAACTGTACTTGCAACTGCATCAACTGTCCCGTAGAATGTGGTAGCACAACTTCCAAGTCAAATCTTCGAAAATCTGCAATGATCTCCCCCTGTGTAGTTAACACCTGAATTGCTGGTAACCGACTAAGCGCATCCGGCACAACATTAACCTTCTCCGGATGGTACTTAAGATCAAGATCGTAGTCAGCCATCAGCTCCAACCATCTACGCTGCCTCATGTTAAGCTCCTTCTGTGTAAACACATACTTCAAGCTCTTATGATCTGTAAAAACTTCGACTCTTTCCCCCAAAAGGTAGTGTCTCCAAATCTTCAAAGCGAAAATCACAGCCGCACGCTCCAAGTCATGAGTCGGATAGTTCTTCTCATGAGTCTTCAGCTGTCTCGATGCGTAAGCGACGACTTTCCCGTTCTGCATTAAAACACATCCCAATCCTTTTCCAGATGCGTCGCTGTGAATCACCAGTCCTCCTGAATTATCCGGTACGGTCAGGATCGGGGCGGTTATCAACTTCTGCTTCAACGTCTCGAAAGCCAATGCACATCCATCCGTCCAAACAAACGGTATCTCCTTACGCGTAAGCTTGGTTAACGGCTCAGCTACGCGAGCGAAGTTCTCCACAAATCTTCTGTAGTATCCGGCGAGTCCAAGAAAACTCCTTATCTCTGCAACATTCTTTGGAATAGGCCAGTCTCGAACTGCTGCAATCTTTTCGGGATCGACGGCGATTCCATCGCCCGACACGACATGCCCCAGAAACTTCACTTCTTCCAGCCAGAATTCACACTTACTCATCTTCGCAAATAATTTCTCTTGTCTTAGCGTCTGCAATGCGATCCTTAAATGCTCAGCATGCTCCTCCGGACTCTTCGAGTACACCAGAATATCGTCAATGAATACCACAATAAACTGGTCCAAGAACGGTGAAAAGATCCTGTTCATCAAATCCATGAATGTTGTCGGCGCATTAGTCACTCCGAAGGGCGTCACTAGATACTCGAAATGTCCATATCGAGTTCGAAACGCCGTCTTGCAAATGCCTTCTGCTTTCACTCGGACCTGATGATATCCCGATCGCAAATCCAATTTCGAGAACACCCTCGCGCCACTAAGCTGCTCAAAAAGCTCTCCAATGCGAGGGATCGGGTACTTGTTCTTAATAGTCACCCGGTTCAATTCTCGATAATCCATGCACATCCTTCTCGTGCCATCCTTCTTCTTTACTAAAAGAACTGGAGCTCCCCAAGGTGAGTTGCTGCTTCGAATCCATCCCTTCTCGAGTAATTCACCAACTTGTTTCTTAACTTCTTCCAATTCCACCGGTGCCATCGGATAATAAGATTTTGATACTGGCGCTGCACCAGGAATAAGGTCAATCGCGAACTCCACATCTCGCTTTGGCGGTAAGCCCGAAATATCTGCAAACACATCCATAAAGTCGCGAACAACTGCCGGCTCTTCATTACTATTCACTTCCATAGTCGCAAGAACACTGTTTGTCGGCCTAGCCCTAAACTCGACTGGCCCGACAGAACTGCTTCCTTACCGCAACTGCTGTCTGCGTCGTTGGCCGCGAAAGGTCCAGCGAGACTACTGAGTCTCGTCCACTCCGCTGCATGCACGTCCACGGTTGCTCCATTCTGCCTTAGTCCGATAAATTTCTTCCCTTTCCTCCGCGCAGTCTGCGGGAAGAACTTCTCCAGGGGGTTCTTAGAAAAACTTCGCCCAACTGATCGGCTTGGGCAAGCGGGTCTCCTCCACAAGCCGTCACTCTCGGGCGTAATCCACTAACTGAATGCGCACCACATCAACTCCTTTGTCCTCTGGAATCTGTATCGCAATCAGCAAATTCTCCGTGTCGCTAGCCACGGCTCGGCTGGCAACGGCTCCTCCAGAAAAGTGAAAGTAGACGGATCCAAAAGTCTGAAATCTGCTACGGTTCTTACTCGGTCAACTGGTCTAGTTCCAACATCGTTTACAGACTGCTGAACGATCTGCAAACCTTCCTGAAACAAGTCCGCTTGCTGCTGGATCAGCTCGGTCTGTTTCTTTGATTTCCAGCATTTCTCTTATCACTCCAAGCATGGCGGCTTCGTTCACACGCCTCTGGTACGTCTTCAACTTCTTACCTGTCATAATCCTGAACTCAAAACACCCAACATTAGCATGATGATAGATTCTGAATGTGGATCAAGGCTAGAACTCCAAGATACTTAAATAGAGTACCGCATTGTAGCTATGCCGCGGTATCATAGCCGCAATTACTTAACTCCACCCAAGTCGCCTAAGTCCTAGAGATAACAAGAAGTTAGGTTTTCGAGTTGACAATGCAAAGTAAGTTTGCATGTCGACATGATCCGGAAGAATGATTCAAGGATGGTAAAACGGTCAAAGTGGCAGGACATGTTTCCTAATCACGGGTATCCTGATTCGTGTATCGGGTGCAATACCCAACTACAAAGAATCAACCCAATTAACCTATGTCTCTGATACCAAAAGAACCATGTCACGCCCCGCTTCCCAGAGTACGCAGGATTGGGCACGTAACATAGCCAACCATGCTACCTGTGGGTAGGAAGTATCCATCCACAGTCACATTACGGTTGTAAGGATATCAAGAACAAGATAAAGTACTAATCTAACACATGTCCAAATCCATAATAACAAGAAATCAATGAACAATAAGTGCGGAAGCAAATGATCCAATATAATAATAGAAAGGTACGTCCCATAATGCGGGATCGCACCTGGAAATAAAATGCAATAAACAAACTAACCACTATAGAACTCAAATCAGCCTGCTGGCTGAAGTACTCCTGCTCGGTCGTCGACAGTGGTACGGAATCTGGGCCGTGCAAAACCCAGACGTCAGCGCGTCATGACATCAAGTATAAAGTATAAACATGGTAATAAGCAATGCAAGTATGAACATGAATAAAGCAGTAATAAGAGATAACAAGCAGGGTAATGTGCAATGGTGACTAAACTGTCCTATCAGGTTTTCTACTCTATAGTCTTTGAAACCAATTGATGAATCGTCGATGTAACTCAATAGTATCCCGTGCGTGCCCGGGACCACGGTCATGACCCTCGGGGCTGGATCCGAGACGTGCCGCTAAGCAGTAAAAGTAGGTAGTAGGATGGACGAGTGATGTCAGCATCATCACTCCCGGACTGGCCAAGCCCGTAAAACTGATCAGAACAATGTATCGAACTGTTGAGTTACAAGTCGGTTTCACCTTTGATTTCCCCATACCCCCAAACTATGTATGTCAGGTCAGGTGTTCAGTAGTCAAGGACTAATGCCAACACAAGTCAAGTAAAAGTAGGTCTGTCTGGATCGACAGCAGGAATGGTTAGGTTTGTCGGCATTAGGCATGAAATCAGGTAACAGGTCAGGTAATGTATAAAGGTGTCATGTCATGTCAAGAGTGTACGGTACCATATCATGTCAAGTAGGAAGTGTAACAGGTCATGTCAGGAAGCACAAGATGTCATGTGGGTGCTCATAATCAAACTATCATAAACATGTGTATAAATAAACAAGCATGAGTACTATTAGAACAATAAACTGGAACATGTAATATGATAGGCAAATAGATATAATTTCAAGGATATGGATGCACAGTTATTGATTAGGGTTACATTTATAGTTCCAATATTAATTAGGATGCAATTTATTAAACATGGAGTATTAATATCACATTATTATGTAGTAATGCGATCTATGGATGCAATTATATTTATCTTAAATGCGATGGATGCAAACGGGTATCCGAAGAGTTATAAAACTATAAAACGGTAGTGTGGGATGTACAACTAAGCAATATGTGATATAAATATTTATATAATAATATTAATATGGATAGCATATTCAAAGCGATTAGTAACTATAAAAGCTGTATTAATTAACCATGCACAAGAAGGTTCCGTTCAGAAATTCAGCGTCACCCTAATTTGTAAAATAGCTTAAAAATAACAAACGTTCTCCAAAAGAGACGTATCTTATACCAAAACAAAGATAATTCAATAAGGTTTTCAGTTTTATAAGTATAAGCATCTCAGGTTATCCCTACAAAAAGTTATGAATATTCAAAGTTGAAAGTTTGCTGCTGGAATTTCCCTGGACAGCAGTTTAAAGGCATTTTCATTTGCATTTTACGTTATTTAAACAATTTATTTTGCAAGTAAATATTTCATAGAGTTATAGTATTATGAATTAGCTTCGTAACGAACTAAAGAACGTATACTAATGATTTTTCTATGATTTATAATGAATTTTATAAGATAAGGTGTACAGTAAATTTCAGATTTGTCATATCCGATTTTTCAACGACATTTCATATGTAAACTATAAGATTTTCAAATGTATAATATTATAAAATGAAGATTATAAAAGTATATAGCATGTAGCAAGATTAACTTGCCTCGATGGGTCGCGAATCGGGAAAACGGAACGTTAACCGTCGGCGGGGAAAACTCGCGACGGCACACGGTTCACGGAATGAACCCAAACGACGAACAAAGGAACCACACGGGTCGGGGTATCTCGCTGGAACGTCGAGAAACGTCACCGGCACGACGGAATTCCGGCAACAAAGAACAGTTAAAACAAATGAGAAACGAGACATGAAGCAAGAAGAGAAAAATGATAAAGAGAAGTACGAGAGAATATATGAGGGAGAGGGAGAGAGAGGAAAAAGTGGAGAGAGAGAGAGAGAAAGTGGGGCCCACGGGGTTAAAGGGGAGGTTGCGATTGGCTGAGAGAATAAATTAAGAAGGATATAAAGATTATAAAAATATTATATGGTTAACTTAAAGATTTAAAAGATAGGTAATGAACAGTAAGATATCAGGTTAGTTAGAAAAATATATGCGATGGTTTTAATAATATTAAAATTTAGGATTTTGGCGCCAAATGAAACATTTCCAAATTGCGCCCGGGTTGGGTCCAAAAATTCGAAATTCAAATAATAGGATTTTAGGCGGGTTCCAAATTTTAAAATGAAATGTTTTATGATTAAAAAGCATACTCCCAAAACGGACACACGCACGTGCACGTAGCCATCCAAACTCGCCCGTTTCACTGAACGGGACGAGAATACAATGCACGGACGCTACCACGAGGCTAAGGGTGTCAAGTAGGCCAAGAAGAATATTTTCAATTTTATTTTGGGTGCTAAAATTTGTTATATGCAGAATGACTTAGCCGGTTAAAATTGTGCAATAAGAACCAAACAAGCAAGATAAATGAAATGAGCAATGCCAAACACTCAACCAGTAACAGAAATAGTATTATTGGGCTCGGGTGTTACAAAGGGGAACTCAGATCTCCCATCAAATCCCCAAAAAGGGTGATTTTTAAGTCTCACCCCTCTTTTTCCTCCAAGATCCAGCCAACAGAGAGGAGGAAGGAGACCCATCTCCAAAAATCTCACTTTAGGAAAGATCCAAGGCTCAAGAGAAAACCCAGGGTTCAAGTGAGAAGAAAGGGGTGTCCCCTTTCATCATCTCCGAAAATTTCGTAGGAGTTTAACTCCACAAATATATATATATATATATAAAATAATAAATCTTTCTTTTTATGAGTTCAACTCCAAAAGTGAACTGGGAGTACAACTCCCGCTACAAAGGCTAAACCCCTTTGTCCTTCTTTCAGGAGTTTAACTCCAAAAGTCAATTGGGAGTACAACTCCCAGTATAGGGGCTATGCCCCTTTTTTCCACGGGCGTCCAGCGCCCGCGTGCTGGGTGCATGTGGCTCCCGCACTCCTTTGGACGCTTTTCATCCTTTTATATATATATACACTCCACAACACTTTTCCCGTTAGAAAAAAATTTCTAATGGGGTGCTGCCCCGCACCTTGTAAGGGGGCTACTAGCCCCCTTAACCCCCAGCCCGCTATCCAGGTAGCGGGACCCTCGTAAGCTTTGTGAGGCCCCCGATATATCTAAGACCCCTCAAAACACAACACACGCACACTGCACATTGAGTTCGCATGACCAATTTGACCCGTCAATCGGAGGTTCCTTCGCTCCAAAGGCGAGGGGTAATTAACGGCAGTTTAGTCCACGACGGCCGCCTACCCTAGACAGGGGGAATCTGTAGTATGCCTGACAAGCGACGCGTATTTCCATCTCAATGGGGTGATGAAAAACACCCTACATAAATGCTACCCATCATGCCAATTGGCCATGGACCGACAAGTGCACTTCTTTGTTCAATGTTGTGTCATAACTCTGGAGATGCGTTTATATATCCACAATCCAATATACGCATGCAAGGAATGGTACAAGAAATGTCTATTTTAGCATCAGTAAGACTTTTTGTTTAATAATATATCGTAGCGATTAAATCATGAATCATGTAAAACTGTAGATAAATTTCAGGTAACAATTATTTAGTTATATCTGGGAATATATAGAAATACTGATGTTATATATGTTTGTCTTTTCTTAAGGTAAAAACTGTCGGGCACGCCTCTACTACAAATCAGAATGAGATGAAACCAGAAGCAAAATGATGATTGTTAAGACTATTTGTTCCTTTATAATTTGAAGAGAATTTTAAGGATTTAGATCATGTCGGATTTTGTATTACTTTCTTTGATATTTATTTTTTTGTAAACTAAATAATTATATGTGAGGATATGGTCATTATTTTCAATTCTATGTCAAGATATATCTATTGATGTTAAAGATATGGCATTTTTTGCAGTTTTTATTGTTCAAGATATATCTATTGATGCTAAAGCTCAATTTTGTTCCGCATCAAATAAATTAGATGTACAATCAGCGAACTTATAAGTTTGTATTATTCTAAAATATTTTTATGAAAATATTTCATAATCAACTTAACTTGCTTACCTAATATCTATATGCAAAATAAAGCAAATGATGCTAAATTAAAATGAAAGGCAACAAATTTATTATTCTCTTATCATATTAATTAATATTCTTCGTCCACACTTTCATGATTAATAATAAGAGAGATTTCTTAGATAATTATATATTAAAAAAATGTTTGATAATATCAAGAAATTTTCATAATCGCTTCAAGCTTGATAGCAGCAACTTTTTTCTTCAAGTTGAAGGAAAATATGAGCAATTAGATTGTAGGTAGGTTACATAGAATATGATGCTCTACAAGTGGGTGATTGTTTTGGAAGCCTAAAAAAGCTGCGTTACTTAATTTGTTGGGTTCCTTAAATTAAGGACGAAATTAATATAAGTCGTTGATTGTGAAGATGATCCAACGGCTGATATCCACATCCAACATCAAAACTTCAAAGGGGGATTTGACTTGATCCGCACCAAAAAGGGGTACCCTCAACTATGTGTAAATCTATAATTCGTAGATAAATGTACTGTAAATGGTAGTTTAAAAAAATAGTGAATATACAATGTTTTGTAGTGGTGCCTTTGTGAGATTGGTCCTAAATATTATTTCTTTGTTCTAGTAAGCAAGTATCATCTTGAATCTAGGTTTTCCTTTTTGTTTACATGTTCCTTGTAAGTTGTAGTTCACATAGTTGTAATTTTATTATGTGTTTTTCTTAAATATCGCCCTAAAACTACTATTTTTCATACATCTCCCCATAAATTTCATAATTTCATATACCACCACCCACTAATTTAAAATCCGCCCTCTAGTTTTGTGAACAAAAAATGTTTAGTAATATTATGCAATATTTGCAATTACTATTAATACTTAGATGGAAAATGATAATGAGCATTCTTTTTTCAATTGTCAAAAGTTAACAATTTATGGCTTCCTACCATAATAAACAACGGTATAAACCTATGAGCCTTGGTTTTCAAAAAATTTATAATTTAAGCAATTAAACTAGCCATTAAACCAAGATAAGTTAATAACATGTTATTGGTAGCATGTGCTTATTTTATGAACGAGAAGGTCTTGGAGGAGATGTATGGAAATATCAAGTTTTAATGGTGTTGTATGGAAATAACTATATTTTGCAGATGATAAATGAGAAATATATTTTTATTATACTTGATGATGCTTTCGGCATGAAACCCTATTTACCACTTTATTGAACGAGGAGAGATCACCAAATCAATTGAACAAAACAAATTTAGATATATGTGGTGTGTAAATCATGCAACTGAAAGTCGTAGTTTGAGAAATATAACCAATACATGAAAATGTTATTTTAAGAAACTGTGTTATTTCTTAATTTGAAACTAGCCTATAAGCCTCATTCAAGTTCACACTACAACACGCACACTGGATACACAAACACAACACACATGCCCCAGAGAACCCATGAATTTTCCCCGAAAGCGATAATCTGTGGACACTTCCCTTCTGGAGTTCGAACCTCGCAGGAGGATGGGAAGTGTCATACCAACTAAGCTATTGCTCATTGGTGTGTTATTTCTTAAGTTAAGTGCAACTAGGTAGTAGATATAGTTTTGTGCTATTTAGCACAATATAATTGCCCTTAAGTTATTGGTTTTGAATATGGGTAAAATATAAAACCCCAATTCGGCTTCATAACCCAGCTCAAGTTATTATGCGGATGCATGTTGCATTATGTGGCCGCATAACAAATTTTATGCCTTAATGCAAACCTTTTTACCGCATATACCAAGAAAAACACTTGTTTTCATGCGCCAAGATGGCACATACGCATATGCGGCCGCATAAAACGCATTTTCAACATTGGCCATAATAGAGAATAAAAATTTTCTTCGTATTTTAGTGCAAGATTCTCGTATTACATTTTTAAAGGAAACTTTTTATTTAGTGACATTTTAATTTTAGCCATTATGTATTTATCGTTGTCATCAACAATCACACATTCATTTTTCACAAAGTTTACCAGATATCGTTTTTGTATCAATTGTCTCACTTAGTTAATTTGTTTTTAGTTCCGGAACATAAAGAACGTCTGAAATAAACTTTTGTGTTGCCTCCTTTTATTTGACAGAAATCTCTTCTTTTCCTATAGCTCTATGCAAAATTTTGTCTCCATGCTTTATTTGAGAATTGAACCCTTCTTTTAGATTGACGAAGAAGCACTTATTTCATGTCATATGATTGTTGCAACCAACCACTATCCAACTACCAAATATCTTTTGCATCTGATTGCGCATTAAAATGGGAATAGAATGCATGATCCATTTTTGAAAAATTAGATTCATCATTGTTCTCATTTTTCTAAAACCGGTTTTCTCGTTGGAAGTGATTATGAATTTTGCATTTATAGCAGCAATCTTCCGATTTGTGATTGGATTTTCCGCAAACTAAATAATTTGAGGAAAATTTATTTGAAAATTTCTACTTTGTTCATAGCTTCCTCTTTTTGATTGATCATAGCTTTCAAACTTCTTTTGATATTGATTTTGAAAGCCTTTTTGAGCTGTTGCTTCAAGAAAAATTCTTCCCATTATTTCTCTTCTAAAATTGTCCTCCCTTTTCTAATATTGTCATCTTCGACCAAAAAGTTTGTTCAACCTTTTTAGTTACAGACCTGTTCATTCTTAAAACGTGTCTCCAAAAATGCCATTAGTTTATTGAAATTCAAAGTTAATAGCATTTTCGACTCTTCTACCGCGGAAACAATATGATTCTATTTTAACGATAAATTTCTAAATATTTTTTCGATAATCTTTTTCTCATCAATAATACCCCCACAGTTTTTGATTTGATTAATTATTATGACAACTCTATCAAAAAATACTTTCATAGGCTCATTATCTTTCATTGCTAAATTGTCGAAATCTCGACATAATAATTGTAGTTTGATAGAAATTACTTTTGCAGAAGCTTTAAATTGTTGTTTGAGAATTTCCCAAACCTTTTTTGATGTAGTAGTCGTGATTCTCGGGACGATTGTTATGTACACACCTTGTTGAATAAAGAGATACCTTTTCTTTTTTCTTTCTATTCTCACGGTGCTCTTTTTGTTGTCTAAGTTCATGATGCAAGTGTCTTGAAATTATAAGCTGTTTTGTAACCACATTCGACAAACTCCTAAAGTTCTTGAGAGATGAAGAGAGTTTTCATTTGGAGGCTCCAAAATTCGTAACTCACGCATTTGAAAATCAAATTGAGATTTTCTGAGTAGTTGAATTGGGACGATGTCAATGGAGAGAATGTTTCCATATTAGCCTAGATAGAAATGAATGACTCTTATACCAAATTTGTTAAAGCAAGTGGTAGTCTAGTGGTTAATACAGAATTGAATATGCGAAAACAAACTTAATTGAGAAGATTAAGTCAATGTTGAAAATAGCGATAGTGTAAAACGTAGCGCTCCACCGCCAAATAGAAAAATGGGCAAATAGCGTAACGCATAGCATAGGCTAAGAAATTTATTAATATTTTAATTTAAATACGTAAAATTGTAGTTTTGCTAATGTAAAAAATAGTAAAATTAATCTAAAAATTAAGGAATTATTTTTCCAGAAATCTAAGGTATTACTAAGCGCTAGCATACCAACAATTTTCCTAATATTTAATCCATAGGTTCATATCTCTCCATTTTCAATAGTTCATAAGAACGTTATATACATCGGTGAAATATAAATCGGCAATCAACTTAAGTATTTAAACAGGAAAATAACTTAAGTGTTTAGAACATTATACATACATTGATGGCCTTAGATGGCCTCAAAAGAAGTAGGTGATAGCCTTAGAGGCTGAAGCTATGACAAGGCCTTGGATGGCCGGTGATGACCTTGGTTTGGAAGTTTGATTTAGGGGAAAGAAAAGGGAGAGGAGAAAGAACATCGTTGATACCCTAGATGATCGATTTGTGTTTCTGAATACTTTTGTTATGGGTTTAAAGGATTCGTGTCAGAATATTTTAAGAAAATACTCGCTGAAAGCCCTAAGCTTAAAGCTTAAATAGTTTAATTTATATAGCTCAACTTATATAGCGTAAGCTATGATATTATTGTGCTATGTGCACGCTATTTTCTACTATGGATTAAGTAACAAACACTTTATGTTGCAATAGAAGTAAAATTGAGCGGATTTTAATTAATTTGCTTTGCTTTGAGACTTTATTTTGTTTCACTTGATTTTTTTAATGATTCATTACAAGGAGATCCCCTCCTTTTACAGTACATATTAGCACTATTACAAATTCATAAAACATATTTAAATAATATTATTTGACTAAGGAAGTAAACTTCAAAATGATTTTTATCATGCATATAATATGTTTTGCTTATGCAATCATCATTTTTGACTTTCAGTCTTCTAGAAATATGTTAATTGCAAATTATTTTTGTAACATCTTTTTGGCCTATTGCATACTAAAGCCGTGGGATCTTTTTCCGCTTCTTTTCCAAAAAACAAGAAACTAAAAAGCAAAAAAGGAAAGGGGAAAAGAGAAAAGTGTGTATTGAGAGTAGTGTTGTAAAATGCGGACTAGATGGCCATCTAAGCAGTTGCTCAAGTGGAAGCGGCACAAAACCGTTTTGCTTTTCACTTAGCGGTTGAGTTAAGTGTGTTTTGCGCCTAAGCGGATTGGGCCATCTAGGCGTCCACTTACGAGGGGTTTGGATGGGCGCCTGGACAAGCGTTTAAGCAGCCGAACCCGTCCAATGATTTGACCTTTTTACAGCAAATGGTCAGAATTGGTGTGTTCATGGTACCCCTTAACAAAAAATGCATACCAAACCCAATTCATATCGAAAACCATCATTTTCCTTACTAGAAAACCTTATATCCCCATCCATAAATATATTTAACTAAAAATACTAAAACCGCATATGCGGAGCTTAAGTGCCTGTCTAGGGTCTAGGCGCTACCCCAACCGCCTAGCAGTTAACTCTCCATTCATAAACATATTTAACTAAAATTATTAAAACCGCCTAAGCGGCGCTTAAGCCAGTGTTTTAAAAAGCGGCTGAGCGGGTTTTGCCGCTTTGCTTTATCCCGCTTAAACGGATGATATTATATAACATATTTTTATTGATGTATACACTCAAGTGTCATAATGGGTATATAAATATCGTTATTGAAATGAGAATAACACAAATACTAATTAATACAATACCCATCTTATTTTTCCTCTTTTTACACGTCGTTTCTCTTTAGCGGCTCAAATCAATAGGGGCTAAGATTTTTAGCTGCTCGACTTCGACAAACTTTAAGATTTGGGTTTCGAAACTTCAAAATTAAGGTTTCAGACAAGATTCAAGAACTCGGTTTCAGCCTTTTCAAACTTAGTTTCACTAGGTTTCGATGAGTTTCGTTCGTTTCGGTTCAAGTTTCGGTTTCGGTTTAGATTTTTTCATAGGTATTCGTGTGTGTGTAAACTTGTGTGTACATATGTATATATAGCTCTCAAAATATTGGAAATATTAAAAATCTTGGATACTTGGTAGTATTTGTTGTTAGATTACCATTAGATTAGGCAATTGAGATCGATCATACCACAGTTATATGTTACAAGGATTCCTTTTAGTAAATGTATCATGCCATACTTATTTTAAAGTCAAACAATGTTCCATCACTTTCTTTTTCAATGGAACTTTAGAACAAATTGAGAAACAAATACTTAATATTAACCCATGTAATGCATTAAAACCTTCACTTTAATGCATGCAATATACCCCACTTTTTAAACAACCTCCACGTGTATCTAGATGAAATTATTTAAAAAAAAGAGAACACCTATTTATTAGGCTCTTTAACCAATAAAATGAAAGACAATTCATAGATATCTAGCTATTAAGCATGCCTCTTTGTTCTATGCCATTGGCTCATGTCTCAAAAAAAGTATTGAGAACATTACTTTGGAAAGAGTAATTGAAGTACAAATATTATAATTGTATTCAAAATTTCAAAATCCATTTTTCCATGCAACCTCTCTCTCTCTTCCTCACTTCTTCTCTAGCCTTCTTTTTCTTCTTTTGCAAAGCAAAATTAAGAAGAGAGATGAGAGTAGCAACATCAAGTCGACTCTATTCTTCAAGTATCTGTATTGCCCTCCTTTTCTTCCTCTGTGTTTTCTTCACGGGAGTGAACTATTTCGGCCAGTTTGGAGTCGATGTAGCCGATATTAAGTTGGCGACGGTCGGTATTTGGTCCGTATCGGCCGATATTTTGCCGATACTTGTAGGTATTGGCCGACACGAGACTTGTATGGCAATATCGAATCGGACCTTAGCGAAACCGATCCGACACGTCTAATACGAACATGTATCGGCCGATACCTCGAACCTTGGTTTCGGATCTGATCGACTTCAAGATATCAACATATGAATCAATTTTGAGCAATCCTAGTGTTTCCTACTTTGATTTTGAGTAGTTTTTGAATTTCGATCTTGAATTTCTAATTCGATTTTGACTATACTAGCCTTGGGCTCCAACCATTTAGGTACTCTTTGTGATTTTGTTGTTTTCTTTGTGCCGATATTGTTGCTTTAGTTACAATCGATGTTTATTGTTGAAAAAACGAATTCTAGCAACACAATTCTCTTCACAATCAATTTGCATTTTAAGTTGTTTACGTCTTCCATAATACTAATTTAGGCATCTGCAAGCGCAAAAAGAACATAAAATAGTTAAAACTCTATAGAATCAATATTTATTAACAAGAAATAGGAAAATTGATGAGAACGCCACTTTTATGATTTATGTGCGGCAGCTTAAGTGTTTAAGCGGCCAGGCTTCTCAACCGCTCTACTTTATTATTCCGCTTTTAAAATATTGGTTTAAGTGCCCGTCAAGGTGCTGGGCGGTATCCCAACCGTCTAGTATCCCCTAAAGCTTTTTACACCTTGGCTACAAGAACCATCCAAACATGTATCGATTCTGAACAGAAATTGGATAGAGTATTACCAAACCGTTTGGATGGTTTCCCTAACCAGTTCAATAACTTTTCAAATTTCGAACCCGATGTATATTGAGAATTTTCTTAGTCGATTTGAGAACCTAAATCATCAATTTAGAATCTTTTCAAATTTATTCAAATCACGTCATCTATTAGGGCAATCAGTCCACAACATAAGTGGACTACGTTTATCTGGAATCTATGTAGCATGACTTCGAATGCAGATACGAGACGATACGATTCGGATTCACGGATTCACAATTTTCAAAAAATCAAGGATACGATTTGTTAGGATACATTTAGTTTTTGTTGTGTAAAATATATATACTTATTAACAAAATATTATTATATGAGGAAATTTAAACTAAAAATACAAATATCTATTATTTTTGGTGTATAAATAATTAATGTTTTCGTAGGTCATCCATGTTCGCTACATCTAGTACATACTATAAGTTTCAAAATGGGCCAAAAAGAGTTCAACAAGCATTCTGGATGAATCCAAAAGTATCCAACATGGATACGTATTCGATATGATTCCGATACGAATACGTCTCCTTGACAAGGAATCTGTGCTGCATAGTCTGGTATTAACACAATTAATGTTTGGTTTCACTTCAGCGACAATATTTTATATCAACCAACTTTGGACATACAAGGCACAAGGACCTAGCATTATTGATGTGAATCTATCTTTTGACTATTCTTCATGTAACTTTTGGTATATTGGAAAATCTGATCACTGAAAAGATTATTTTCATACATTAACTCACAACATGAGAATGCCAATGTGTATTAGTTTATTGCTATATGATTTACATAATAGTGCAAGTAGATTGTGCAGATATAAAACATGGTGGGCAGGCTTGCTTTTATACTTCCCCGTGTTTGTTTGATGTCAAGCCTACTAAGGGTGCGCTTGATAAGGGGTAATTTAGATGGCAATCCTAGATTACTATAAAATATTACCATGTTTGTTTAGCTGTAAAAAAATATTCCCGGAAATATAAGATTACCATGCTAATCAAATGACTCCATCTCATGATAATTCTATTCCCCTCAAAACATGTGTCTATCCTAAATTACCACGAAATATTCCCGCCTAACATGAAATGAGCCATGACCATCCGCCACCGGCCTCCCGCCGGTCATCACCGAACGTTTATCGGCCGGCCCGCCGCCGATCGAACGTTTGCCGCCGGCTGGCCCTGCCGCCCGCTGTCGAAAGCTCGTCGTCTCGCCACCGATCGGCCGTTCGTCACCGGCGGCCGCCATTCACCGGTCTCGCCGCTGGTCAACGGTTGCACGTACATATATTTCCAGAAATGATTAAAGCATACCAAGCACATTAATGCAAGATTCCTTGGAATTCCGGGAATATGAGGATTCCCGGTAATCTTCCATTCCATGTACCAAGTGCAACCTAACATTAAAGGACATTATTTGTTTTCTTGTTTTTATTTTTTATTTTTATTTTTTCTTTAGGAGGGGTGGTGGATGACTCGGTAATTTTTTTTAGTTGCAGAAAATACCCTATAAGGCTTCATGGTAGCACTAAAATAGGTAAGATGTTCCCCTGATGGGAGTTTCATTTGTTTTATAGAACCCCCACATTACTATTCTTCGTCAATTAAACATATTGGTTTTTATGTGAAAATACCCTAATTATACACATCACACACGTGTGCATGTGTATTGGTACGCACGCGTGCACACCCCCAAAAATAAAAATAAACATAAAAGAACACAACACAAAAATTTGCATAGTTGAAGGATAGACAGAAAATAGTAGTACAATCTAATCATATATGACTTACAACAAGAGCTGTGAAAGACACTAGGATACCAAATACCAGAAATCCATTTATTGCACCGATGACGCGCTGGCTGCAATGATCACTTCAAAAATCAGTGTACTTCATACTAAAATAGCATCCTCCCCTCCACCCACTCACCCACACTAAATAAAATAAACAAATATAACATACACCTACTGATAGATTATTCTGAAAATTATAATTCATTGGTTAGAACACGTGGAGATTTGCAAAATCAAATTTCAGTTTCCAAAATATGCATGAATAATATAGGGGATTTACTCCAAAGAAGAGATATACAATATAATGAGAGATAAATGAAAAGAAAAATGTTCCAAGTTCCAACTGGTCGAGATATCTAACATTAGATAGAGAAATATATTTCAAATGCAGATGAGTAAATTGTTATTATAATTACATCGTGTATCAAGATAGCTCTCCAGATTCCATTTGCATTTGCCAATGAGAGAAATAACTTAAATTAGGTGACTGCACTCAAGACAAACAGAAATGGTTTGAATAAAAAACAAGTGGTGGAATACTTTCATATTTATAAACTTTCACAATAGATAAATAAATAGATGAGAAACAAAAATAACCTTCCAAAGTAGCATATGCTTCCAAATAACAACGTAAATAAGGTAGCACTCTCCCATCTGTATCCATAATGAGAAATATATTCAGGAAGATTCAAACAACAGAGTTAATATATATAATAAAGCAAATGGCTAACTGAGAATGTGCATCATTTGGGATGCTTTCAAGATTTGGCTAGCAATGAGGAAATTGTTGCTATACAGACCATCAAGTACTAGAGTAGTTAAAAAATGGGACCTCCTTCGGTCAAAAAGATTAAGTGGTTGGCGTCATATAAACAAATCTATCCTTCCTTTTTTCAATCAACTTTCATGCAGGACCATACTCAATACTCACACATGTACTACTTAACAATCTATGTATATTCCAATCGAATTAGGCACATTCTGTCTATGTTGATGCACTAGGATATATCATTGGAAAAATACAAATAGAAAGAGTGGTATTCTCTATTACAATTTTAAAACCTCAATCGGTTATGTGATTTTGTTGTTTGTCTCATGCTACGCCTTACATATGAATGCAATAACTTATCACAAATCATTCCATTACCCATGATCTTGACTCTTCATTTTGATAGATGTAGTGTTTGAGATGAACGCTTTTGTTGGGCGCTAATAGCCTCTGGGTTGGGGAGGCTATGAAGCAAGGATCCATTAAAGTTTTGGCAAAAGTTTTACAACAAGATAGTAACCTGACACCGGCAGTTAGAATTAGAGCGTCAAATTTCTATGTGAGGAAGCAATGGACAAGAGAGGGGCTTTTCAAATCCTAAATGTCTGGATTCCATCCTCCAAATTCTCTTAGACTGGGAAACAAATTAAGAAGGAAAAAAATCATAAAGAGGGTGAATTTGAAAACTCCCAACTTCATATTACAGTTTGGTGAATGTTATGAATTAAAAGTATAGAAACCAATTTGGAACGTAAAGTAAGAATTTTAGTGATGGTTGCTGAAACTACCTAGCAACTACATCGATGGCTAAATTAAGATATAATATGAAAGCTGAAAGCGGGTTCATTCTTCCTCAATAAGATAAAATAAAAAGAAAGCAGGAATTAAGGTTCATACAATGGAATGCCAAAGGAATTTGTCAAAATATCTGAAGAGCGAGCAACATAAGCAACAAGAAGCGCATAATGTATAAATATATATGACCAGCTGCAAGAAAGGAGTAAAGCGATCAGAAGAAAATGACCGTAAAGAACGCATATGATTATGCTAATCTGAAACATGAGAACAGCTATAGAACTATATCCAACAAAAGATGCTAACATGATATGAATTAGTTTAGCAAATAATATCTGAATGTGCGTCATTTGGAAATTTTGAATTAACCACAAGGAAAACCAAAAAGAAATTCCAGATACAACATACTAAAGCTACAACCAGATCAAATTAGGGCTTTAAGCTTACTGCACAAGCTTAAATCCGGATAACTCTTTGTATTTCTTAATAGATGTTCCGTATACGGAAAAACACAGCTTAAGGAATGTCACATTTTGCCTTATCGACTGCATTAGGTAAAGTCAATAATGTATATCAAACCAACTTAACACCCACAACCTGCCAAACCCACATGTGTCATGTGGCACCTGACTTCAGGCCAAATGAAACTAAAATCGGTACAAAAAAATATATAAGTAGGTGAAAAGAATCAAGAGAAAAATTTTATTGGCTTGATTAAACAAGAGTCCATACAAATCTATATATAGTGAGTTATTGATCGCCTCTCAATCTAATAACAAAATATATTCATAACTAACATCTACAAACTGACTCATAGCTAATATATAATAATTAATTATATTCTTAACACTCCTCCGCAAGCTGGAACATAGATGTCAATTATTCCAAGTTTGGATAAAAGCCGAGCAAAAACCGGTCGAGAAAAAGATTTGGTAAGGATATCTACTAGTTAAGTCGAAAAAAAAACATGTTGGAGTGCAACAATCTTATTTATCATATTGTCACGAATGAAGTGATAATCTATTTCAATATGCTTGGTCCGCTCATAAAAAACTAGATTCTCGGCAATGTGGATTGCTCCCTTATTATCACAGAAAAGTGTAGTCGGAAGAGACAAAGAAACCCCAAGATCTGTCAAAGACCTTGGGCCACATAGATATTTCCTTAGAATTGACCCATCTTATATCTAATACCCATGTGTTTCTTTTGTTGTTTCCAATGTGTGGCTATCATTAAAGCCCTATCATTTGGTTTACTTTCAACACTCGGATCGAGCCATTTGCTCTGATACCATGTTGAGTTTACAGTATTTAAAGTTGAGGGAGTGATGGGCTTTTTAATAGGTATACATGGGCTTTTGATATAAGTGGGTACCAACAATAAAATCTAAGCCTTGTTGAGATTTGACCCATCTTCTATCTTATACCAATGTGTTTCTTTTGTTGTTTCCAATATGAGACTATTTTTAAAGTCTCATCATTTGGTTTTTACTTTCAACAGTAGGTTCTATATGGAGCAATAAAAACCGTGGGACCAATGTTCTAAATTTCGGATGGCGGTGTCGTATCGGCCTGCAGATTTTTTGATGTCGGATATCGGATATCGTGAAATGTCGGATGGTTTTATCAAATATCGAGTTATACATTTTTGTAATATAAATGTCATTTATATAACTTTTTTTTTTGAAAAAATATCAACTGCTACAGATTTTTAGTTTTATTAAATTTATATGTTCCTCAATATCTCAGTGTTAGAGCGGTCTCTTGTTAATTATTTAATGTACAAAGCCCAAAATCCGAAAGAAATTTACCCAAATTTTTTTCTCCATATCGGAAAAGGTCGGGTAAAACGGAGATATCATGAAACGTCGGCCGACATTTACCAAATATCGGTAACCGAAATAATTCTGCAAATATGTCATTTTCTTCCCAAAACCGACATTTCGGCGAACACTGCGTGGGACAACTGGATAAACTCTCACATCTATGTGTTGAAAAATGTCTCAAAATTCCGGCAAGACATTAGTTGGAAGCAGATCAGACCACTGGGAAGCGACTCTCCAATAGTCTCTCGGTTAAGATATACATCCGGAACACTGGATAGTCAACTTGTCGGTAGTCTATAGGTATCAGTTAGATTTATGTTTACTTTTTTAATAACGACCGAGATAAAAACTGGGACATGAAGTAGGTGTGTGGTTGATAGATATAATTTTCTAATAGTAGGCATAGTTTGATAACCTTCTACCATTCATTTTTCTCCCCCACTCTAAAGATTATGAATTATATATTTTTCTTCACTAATTAAGTATGGCAACTCAAGATCATCAGTTAGATCTAAGTCTAGCTGATCGCTCTCCACTTGAAGCATGTGCAGTATAATGGAGAGTTGTATGCTGTGTTCGGGAAGGATGAATCACTCCCGAAAAAGAATCTATTGATTCTCTTCCAATTGGTTGGATCGTAGGTGCGATGATTTACTTCACGGACGAGATCTTTGGTTCAAATTCAGGATGCCTAGCTACGCCAGGGCAAATAATAGAAACATCTTACTTTTTCATTCATACTCCACTTGGCTCGGAGGATATATTTCAGTTGGTAGAGCTATGCACTTGCAATTGGGTCGTTGCGATTACGGGTTGAATGTCTAATTGGTAGAGCTATGTACTTGAACCGGTAGCTCACTTTTTCTAAGTAATAGGGAAGAGGACCAAAGCATAACACTGAAAGACTCAATTGAAACAAAAAGATGGGTTGCCAAGAACATAGAGAAGGTAGGATGGACAGTTGGTCACATCTAGTATAGATCGTACATGGACGATTGTTGGAGTCGGCGGATCTCCTAAGGTTCTATCATCTGAGATCCTTAGGGAAGAGGATCAAGTTGTTCTGATAGCTTGATGCACTATCTCCTTTCAACCTTTTACTTTAAGAGAAATGCGACAAAAGGATGGAAAATCCATGGACCGACCCCATCATCTCTATCCAGTAAGAATTACGAGATCTCCCCGGGGGCGCCTTCGGTATCCAGGGGTCATGGACCGACCATAGACTCTGTTCAATAAGTGAAATGCATTCGTTGTCTGCTCTCCGGTTGGACAGTAAGGGTCGAAGAGGGGCAATCACTTGTTCTTAAAATAAAACCAACATTCTTAAGACTAAATAGTCGGACGGGAAGAGAGAGCGAGAGCTCTCTCCAAAGGTATACCTTGGGAAGCTGACTCAAAATTCAACCAAGTTCTTTTTTTTGGAACTGGCCTGTAAGCTAATCCACACACATCGCACACAAACCCAGGGTCTCACGATTTTGCGCCGAACACGTTAAATTGTGGGCACTTCCCCTACTGGGGTCAATCCTCCCACAGTCCCCAGGATAGAAAATGATATGACCAACTTAGCTAGGCTCGCGGTCAATTCAACCATTTGTTGCTTGGTGACATGTAGAGCATTGTTCGCATGCATCATGTGTCCTAAAATTATTTCAAGCATTAGCACAGAAGCAAATCTCGTTTATTTATACGATTAAATGTTCTTTAGCTAAAACGTGAAGTAAAATGCTAAAGGCTATTACTAAAAAAAAATTAAATCATGATAGTTTTGAAAATCCCAAAATTACTGCATGTGTAAATTATGATCTCCTATTTCTGTTATTTATTACATTCATCCATAAATACTGAAAACAATTGAGAGAAGAATAATCTTATTGGCTTGAGAGAAAATAATAGTCTATACAACTATATATAAAGAGTTATAGGATATCTCTCCTAATAATCATATAATAACTAAATATATATTCACAATATTCATAACACTCTCCTGCAAGCTGGAGCATAAATGTCAATCATACCCAGTTTGGATAGAAAACAAGCGAAAACCGGTCGAAAAAAAGATTTGGTGAGAATATCTGCTAGTTGAGTTGAAAAGGAAACATATTGGAGTGCAACCACCTTATCTGTCACTTTGTCACGAATGAAGTGACAATCTATTTCGATATGCTAATTCTGCTCATGAAAAACTAGATTCCCAGCAATGTGAATTGTCGTTTTAATATCACAGAAGAATGTAGTCGGAAGAGAAGAAAGAACTCCAAGATCTATCAGAAGGGAGATAAGTCATACCAACTCAACAACTATATGTGACATAGATATATACTCGGCCTCTGCAGAAGATTAGTCCACTACATTTTGTTTCTTACTCCTCCACGTAACCAAGTTTCCTCCCAAGAAAACACAATAGTCACTTGTGGAACGACGATCATCAATGAATCCCATAAAGTCAGCATCCGTAAAGGCTGTGAGCGACAATATATATAATGGTTTGTAAATAAGACCCTGTCCTGGAGAACGTTTGATGTATCTGAGAATATACTCAACTGCCTTAAGATGAGAAGTCAAAAAATTCTGCATATACTGACTTACTGTGCTAAAGGTAAAGACAATGTCTGGCCGAGTGACAGTGAGCTAAATAAGCTTCCCAACTAGACGTTGATATCAAGGGAGAGCTTAATCGAGATAGTTTGACTGAGGAATCCATAGAGGTGTTTGCTGGTTTACATCTCAAAAATCCTTTCTCAGATAGAAGATCAAGTGCATACTTGCGCTGAGAGAGCTGCAATATACCAAAATTCCGTGATACTTCAATTCCAAGAAAATATCTAAATGGCACAATGTCCTTGGTATGAAAGTGTAAAGCCAAATGTTCTTTCACCTTAGAGATGCCAGCAGAATCATCTTCAGTGATAATAATATCACTATACACCAACATAATTACCCTGCCATGAGGACGATTATATGTAAAAAGAAACATGTGAGCACGACTACGTTTGAAGCCAATCTTTTGTAAAATCATGCTAAATTTTTCAAATCAGCTACGTCGTGACTGTTTCAGTCCATATAACGATTTTTGTAGAAGACAAATCATAGACTTCGCTTGTCGCTCAAAACCAGGAGGCTGCTGCATATAAATAAGCTCTAATAAATCGCCATTAAGAAAGGCATTCTTCAAATCAAGCTGATGAAGAGACAATGGATTAGAAACAACCAAGGATATAAGAACACGAACAGATGTTAATTTGGCAACAGGCGAAAAAGTCTCGACATAATCCAAACCATACTGCTGAGTAAATTCTTTGGCCACCAATCGAGCTTTGAGATGGTCAGTCGTCCCATCTGGATTTTTCTTGGCAGTAAAAACCCATATACAGCCAACAACCATCTTATCTGAAAACGGAGCTACCAATTTCCAAGTTTGATTAGAGTGCAGTGCGGCATCCTCCTCTAACATAGCTGTTTGCCAACCTAGGTGTTGAAGTGCTTTCTGAACAGAGAAAAGAAGAGTGATGGCTGACAAGAAAGAAACAAATCGACGAGCAAATGAGATCAGTCTATGATAGGAAACAAAATTAGAAATCGGATATGCAGTAGTACAAGAACACTTACCCTTGCGTAAAACAATAGAAAGAGAGATTTTTTTCGGAAGGCAGCGGTGGTGGAGAATCAGAAACAGTGGACTATATTGGAGTACCTGCAGAAGAATCGTTAGAAGAATCATTGGTGGGAGGTGGCGAGACAAATTTCTTACGACGGTGGTACACCTGTGGATAAAAGACTACAGGCTGATCACTAGGAAGCACATGTTGAATAGATGAATCAAGCTCTGAGGAAGGGAAGTGTGGAACATGAAAAGCAGAAGTGGGGTCCTTAACAGGTGGTGGAAAATAGGTTTGAATTTCTAAGGTCACATCACATGAAGTACAAATTTTGGATGTGACAGGGTCAAAACATACATACCCTTTTTGGGATCCAGAGTAACCTATAAACACCATACGGGCAACTCTAAGATCAAGTTTTGTCAATATAAGGACCAATAACATGGGGATAGCATAGGCAACCAAACACTTTAGGAGAAACAGGAAAAGAGTTGCCTCGTGAAAACAAAATAGTGAAAGGGAACTGGTTGCCCAGGACAGAAGAAGGCATGCGATTGATATAAAAACAGGCAGTTAAGACTGCAAAATTCCACAATCGTTTAGGGACATGCATATGCAAAACAAGAGAACGAGCCAACTCAAGCAAATGTCAGTTCTTTCGTTCAGCAATCCCATTTTGCTGGGTATAAGATCATGAAGTTTGATGCAATATACCCTGGGTTTGACAAAATGCAGTAAATTCCATGCTAATATACTCCTTAGCATTATCTGAACAAAGAGCTTTTACCAAAACACTAAATTAATTAGTAATCTCAGCTACAGATATTTTAAAGATAGACAAAAGTTCAGACCTATTACGCAGAAAATACAACAAAGTCATACGTGAATGATCATCGATAAAAGTCATAAATTATCTATAACCAAACACACTAGGAATTTTAAACGGACCTCAAATATCAGAGTGAACTAACGCAAAGGGTAAATCGCGTCTTTTATTAACTGGAGGAAAAGAGGAGTGATGGTATTTACCAAGAATACATGATTCACAACCGAACTCTGATAAATCAAGAGAAATCAGTATATTACGTAAAGTAGAAAGAGGAGGTGACCAAGTCGTCGATAACACTGGACAGTAAGAACTGTTGCAGATGTACTGGGAAGGTAATCAACGTAGTACAGTCAATTCCGTTCATGCCCCCTCCAATTAGCTATTTCGTCAGATGATCTTGTATCACAAAGTGAGATGGATAAAATGTTATAGAGCAGTTAGAATCATTTGTAAACTGACGAATAGAAAACAAGTTTTGTTTTAAAAATGGCACAATTAAAGCATTTTTTAGGTGTAAAGATGAAGTCATAAATCAGCTGAGCTAGAAACAGTTGTGGTATTACCATCAGCAATGGAAATCAGCTTGTGAGAACTAGAAGTAAGATCAGACGGTCCATCACGAGACATGATGTGAGGCGTCGGAATCAGCAACCCACGAATTAGAATGAGAAATGAACGATATATCTGATGGAGTAGAAAGATTGGCAGAAGCTACAGAGGAGAGGAGACGACGCAACTGGCCCCACTCGGTACTGGATAAAGGTAAATTGCCGACAGAAGAGAAAGATCGGGTAGTAACTGGTGTGAATGTTTGGCGAGCTATACATGTATCACTAGGGTAGCCATGCTTCTCCCAACAATAGTCTTCGCGATGATTAGTGCCGCTGCAATAAGCAGAATAAAGGCCGACACGGCCACGACCGCCTTCACGCAAACCACGACCACGAGCAGTAATAGGGACTGAATCAGAATACATGATGAATGGCGCAGAAGTAAATCATGAGAGAGCGAGTGGTAGCAATTAGTGAAAATAAGTCTGGAAAATATTAGCAAATATCCTTTAGGCTTTCTCAAAATCAAGATCAAGAAACAAGCTAAGAGACCAAAGCTATTCTCAATGTTGGAGATAGTGCCCTCAGAGTCAATTATTGGATCACAGGCACGTGATTGCAATGATTGAGGGAGGACCTATCCCGGTAGGACAGTCTTACTCGAGATGATAGTTTGCTATCTGGTTTACCTTTATCATCGTGTACTGCTTTAGGTGACCTGACAGGTCGCTATTGCACGTTGATAGAGCCCCTAGGATTCTTGCTTGACCACCAGCAGTATGAGGGCGATCATATAAGTGGGAGCTGGGGTCTACAAGCATATCCTTAAAAGGTCCCTAGTCGTAGGAGTTTCGAGACAGGGCATCGATTCTCCAGAGTAGACTAGTGTATACAGTCGAGACCCCGACGAGGGGCGGTGGCCGGTCTCACAAGCCACTGGTGTCAGTTGGTTCACCTAAGATGTATACAGGTGCTCATTGGGTTATGAGTACACCGGACAGGACTCGCCGGGAACATGCTAGTTGGTCTTATACCTGATGTCAGATAGCAATTCCCAGGTGACATGTGTACAGGTTAGTTCATCGACCTGGGGATCGTCATTTGTCTCGTGTGAGTTCCCACTGTGCTTTGATTACTACCCTACCACGGCTCAAAGGAGTCGTGCAAACAGGTTTTAGTTGGGTACAGTCCCGAGCCACATGGAGGCAGTGAGCGGATCTTCAGGGGTTCGTCTCTCCCGGTATTGGGGGTGAGGTCGCGCTGTGTCTAGGAGAGCCATTACACGAAGACCTTGGCCAAGGCAGGAGATTTACTGGTAGGTATTCCAGTAGTATCTCAGGGTGTTCTGGGCTACACTCCGACACGACTTGTACCGCTTTTGGGGGTCTGACTTTTACCAACCCCCTAGGCCCGACATGCGATGCTCATAGACGAACGGACCGGACTGTACGGATATTGTCACTGACAGGCTCAGTAGGGCGTCAGGATGAGTTCACTCATCAATGTCCCTTTTAGTCAATAGCTGGTAGCCCGTCACGTATTGGCTTATACCTCTGACGTGCTAGTGGTTAAATCCACAGCCATAGTATTGACGAGTCTTTAGAGTCCACCACACTTTCAGTTACTCAAGCTTTCGGGCGAAACGCTGTAGAGGCCGTATGGAGATATGGCAGGATCCGATCAGATACGTGCGGTATTGCACGCATCAGGATCGGACGGTTTGTACTAGTGGCCTTATGGTTATATGGCAGCGTTCGATCAGATACGTGCGGTATTGCACGGATCAGGATCGGACGGTTATTACTAGCCGGCTTTGGTTTAAGCCGGGTCCTAGTATAGTACAGTGTAGATTCTCTCATTGCATTTGTATCCGGTCGGAATACAGATGCGGGTGTGTATGCACAGTATGGGGTTTTCCTGTAATTTATTACGGGACCAGTTTTCTGGAGTTGCCAGTTTACATTCCGTTCTGGCCGGTTTTCCTTTGTTCTTTCCCGGCCGGACTTTTCCGATGGAGGGTGTTATTTGCAAGTTTGCAAATAACACATTGTGGGGGGTTTTATTGCATAAGGTTTGATATGATAAGCATCTTTGCTTTTCATGTATTTATGTGATAAGGATGGATTTGAGGTTTGATGTTGATTTAGTGATGATTATGTTTTTGGTTGTGGTCACCTTTACTTTTGCTCCTACACTCACCTCCCTTCATGCTTCATAATCCTTGCTCCACCATTTTCTAAGTATGAGAGTTTTTCATTTTAGAAAAGTGAGAAGAAAAAGAGAAGAAAAGAGAGAGCTTCATCTTCATCTTTGAGAGAGCTTCATTCATTCATCTCATTTTTGATACAAGGAAAAATGAAAGCACCATTTTTCATACCTTCATTCCTCCATCTTCAAAAGGCAACCTATACCCCAAAAGTGAGACTATGATTCTACACTACACATTCTACAGCATATCTTGAGCATGTCGAGTTGCCGGCTTCATGCCCGAGTTGCCTCGGTATTGAGGTGGGAGCCCGTAAAAGTACCCGGCTTCGTGGTGCCCCTTTCCGACGAGGAGGAGACGGACGGTGTTCCCGTGAGGAGATCGGAGTGGAGATGAAGACCGGAGGACTCGGATCAGTCGGTACATCTCTAACCCATCCTCTTGTTAGCTTAGACTAGTTTAATGGCACGATCCGGGTGTTTAGTGCGCGGTGGTGCCGGTTTGCTAAGTCCGCAAAATTAAAGTTTATTACCGTTTCCGCGTTTGGCCGTCGGATTGACGGCCGGGACGCCGCCGTGCACTTACAGTGGTATCAGAGCCTCCCCATTAACTTAGTCTAGCTTTGTGTAATGTGTTTTTCAGTTCCGATCGATCGAAATGTCCAAAAACCCGTATTTGTTCACATCAGTTTCTGTTGAAATATTTTGGTCTCGAAAAATTTTTCAGGTTGTAAAATATTGATGTACTGGAAAATATAAGAGCTCTGTAAAAATTCGACGAAGTAACTCCACAGTGGGAGCGCGGAACCGCCGCGAAAACCCCCTTCCCGCCGTCCTTCCGCCGCACACTGTGGAGATCACTTCACCAATTTTTTACAGAGGCCTTCTGGGCTTAAAATATGGGTTTTGGAATATTAAAATTGGGCCAATTATTTCTGTGAGTGCTACAGTATTGCTTGGGGCCCACTTGTTAATTTTTTGATTGATCGGATATTTTAAACACATTTTTCACAGTATTTACATTATATCTGCGACCGTGAATGTCACTCGATCGGTAAATCCGGTCTAACTGCTATAGCCCGGTTAGACGGATTTGCGAACGTGACTTTCACGTTGATGTTCTGTTTTTGCTGTGATGTTGCGGATCGGTCGGTGGGGATAGCCTGGATGCAATGCTAGTACTGTGCTGTTGTATTATGTACATTTGATATTGCGGGGCGAGCGTCCCACATGTGGACTGCCGTCACTGCCTGTTTGTATTATTCTTTTGGGGCACGACCTGGTTGCGGTCGATGTACCCGGTGTATGTATATTTTACATTCTGTACTAGGATTACCCCACGGAGGGGTGCACGGATAGCCGGGTTCTAGAAGGCAACAAGCCCGCATCTCATGGCATTGGGACGGAGGGGGCTTCACTCCAGGATTGGCTGGCTATTCGCCGCACTCGTAGGGGGTATAGGATTTCATTGCACAGGCTATCCACACGACCAGGGGAACGTCGGGTTTCAGTAGTGGCTCTGTGAAACCCGGGGATCCCAGATATCTGTATTGTTCTGTGATGCTGTACATTTCTGTGATGTTGCATTTTATTCACGCCTTGAGCGAAATACTATATATTGGTATATATATTAGTAGATGTTGTATATGTTTTACATCCGCGCTAGTCCAGTCCCCGCTCTGCCGTTAGTTAGCTAACCTAACGAGTGATGACGGGACCCAGTGGCGAATGCAGATGGCATATACGTACGTCAGTATATTTTCGTTCTTTGTGGTGTGATTAATTGATGGGACTGCGTTGATTTGGATCAATGCAAGTTAAACAAACCTATTCTGATGTTGTTGGAACACTTTTCAAAAAACTGTTATTGCAAGGACGTTTACTTTTGTTTTGCATCGTGGTATTCATTTGGAATATCCTACTCCTCAGTCGACGAGGCAAGGGCCGAGATCCCTTCACCGGGAGTGACCCCTTGGACAAACAGTTTGCGTCAGGGCAATGACTTCACTATAGCCGATTACTTTTGCTTTGCATCGTGGTATTCATTTGGGATATCCTGCACCCCATTCTACGGGGAAAGAGCCGAGATCCCTTCACCGGGAGTGACCTCTTTAGCGAAGGTTTTCGTCACTATATTTTCTAAAAAGCTATCCGTTCCTTCAACGATATCAAGTTCATTACGTTAAAGGTTTTCGCCAGAAACCATTCGTAGCCCTCCGTCGTTTCAGACGGGTAGCACGTAGTATTCATGCTATGTTTGTTGACCTTCGTCAAGGCATAGTGTATGGTAGCTGCTTGTTGCTTTTCTGCTGCATAGATAGATGTGTTGGTTTGGGACAGTCGTATAGCCTTGTTGACCTTCGTCAAGGGCTTGTACGGGTGGGTTCAAATTAACCTGGACAATGACGGGTGGAACTTGACATGTGACTTATGATTTGTTGACCTTCGTCAAGGTCATAAGAGCATGGGGCAGAAATCACATCGGGAGTTTCAAAAGAACTGAAACTTGCCAGATATGCGCATACCTTCTGGAGTGTGATAGCGTGAGCGGATTCCGTCACGTTATCATGCGATGATAGTTGGATCCCGATTCCCACTGATGAGTTGGTTTACTCCTCGGGTGACCCCGACTAATTCTTCTTTCAGGTTTGGAGGAGAGTTTGAGGTACAGTGGGAGGTTTCCAGATTAGATAAATTGGTAACCATTCTGATCTAGGATAGAGTGCACGCTGAGTGTTTCTTTTCTCTCTCTCTGGCAGCGACCATTGACCCGACCCTAGACTATGACTCAGTGACCAAGTTGACCGAACCTTCTTAACACTGGCTTTTGGATTGTCAGAGTTGCAGACCTCATTGCCACTCCTACTTTTACCCTTTTCTCCAGGACACCCCGTATTACTGCGAACGTCCACTTCCATTGGACAAAACCATCGTATGGTTATATACGAACTCGAAGGAATTTATTCGAGGATGGTTTCCGGTTCTGGAGAAAACGGATAGGACTATTCAGTTGTCTTTTCTTTTCACCTTCTCTCAGGCTGCGAGTACTCCTTGGGTTAGGAGTAGTACACCTATTACGCAAATTGGATAGTCTTCTTCCAAACCATAGGCTGGTGCCGACCGGTAGGGAATGAAGAAAACCAGTTAGCCTAAAACGGTGTACAGAAGGTATTAAGTTCAGACAAAGCAAGGGATTAGTAAGAGGGCAAAGTAAGTTGCGACTGCTATTCACGACCAAACCAAGTATTTCTTCGCCAATCCTAAATTACCTTTGTATTTCTCCAGGACACTCCGTATCACTACGAAGATCCACAGTTTATTGGATACTCCATCGTATGGTTATATACGAACTCGAAAGGAACTTGTTCCAGTTCGGGGATGGATTCTGGTCCAGGAGAAATAGGAATAAGGTTTATTCGGTTGTCTTTTATCATCACCTTCTCTCATTGCGAGTGCTCCTAGGATTAGGACAGTACACCCATTATGCTTATTGGATAGTTTTCTTCCAAACCATAGGCTGGTGCCGAACGGTAGGGAAGGAAGAAAACCAATTGGCCTAAAGGGGTGTGCAGAAGGTAATGACTAAAGACATATAAAGGGATTTGGAGAGGTGGCATAGAATTATACGGTTATAGTTGTGAATCTGGATAATGGTAGAGGCATTACTAGGAATACCAGGATACCCCAACGAAACATTTCAATGTTTCAGTTTCACTGTGTACTGTTAATGGAAAACTGATTTCCCGATTAGACACTTACTCCAGGGTATGTATTTACCAGGTATGATTCTCACATCTGTATGGTTTTACATATGATGAGTAGGAGTAAGTTATTGGGAATTGGGTGATCATCCTTATTATATCGGGATTCGTTGTAATCGGTGATATTTGAGGAGATCACCTGGGCTATTTGCCGGTCGGCAAATATTTGGTTTTGAATATCCGCTGTTGTGCACCAATTTCAAATTGATATATCTGTACGTCTATTTTCATAGAGTGAGATATACTTTTTGATATTATGTCGATGACATTTACCTATATCAGTGGATGCTTAGGTAAGGAGCATTAAACAGCGGTGTAATTCTTCTTAACCATAAGTACAGTTTTCAACCTACGACACACAGTGAAAGAGTTGTTAAACTCAGCGGACTTATACAGAGTATTGTATGTTGTCCAATGTCCATTAAGACAGAGGGGTTGGTCCTCATACTATATTCTGTTTACTTTTGACTTCTCTAGTTCTTAGACATGTGTTTCGTAGAAACACAGGGTCTAAGTTTTGAGGAGTTATAGGTATTTGAATAGAGTAGAGAACCAGGTGTAGCAAGTATCGGGATTCTTCAAAGTGATCGAAGATGTAGATACTTGTGTATGGTATTCAGTTGATAGTAATGATAAAGAGAAATTGCTTCTCTTTCAGGTTACTCATAATTGGAAGCATTCCTAAGTTGAGTAACGCTGATCGGCCTCATTCCATTTAGTTGACATGCACTGGAGATAGCTGCATGATTTGAATCTGGTTCAATTAAATCAGTGCCTCTGGTTCTATATTGGATATAGTACAGTTCAAATCTTAACATTGTTAAGGTACGGGGAGTTGTCCGGCTTATGATTAAAACCAGACACTGGACAACTCAAGGCACGTTTCTGTAATGGCTGTTTGTGGGTTGACCCAGGCTATGACGAGGGTTGACTTTCTACCATCTGGCAGATCAATAGAAATATTGTTCTAGACTCACCACAGTTTATTAAAAATGGATTTTTTCAAAAACAGTAGTGGGAGTATGGTAGAACTGGAAGTGATTCCAGAACCGCAAACGATTACTGAAGATTTGATAAGGAACCTAAAGATTCAATCTGGCTTGACATTCCATTGGCCACTCCGCAGGGATGGTGGGTAACTTCAGGCACCCGAGAGGTACTCCGGTAGCCTCAAGGACGGTGACAGGGAAGTTCTTGTTTACCCACACTTGCCATTGTTGTTGTTCCAGGCTGCGAGACCCGGCAGGAGGATGAGTATAGCGTCGTTCTAAACTTGCTTTAGAAGTGCACGTCTATATGACTCTGCCAGAGGGTTGTCGTAGTCAGTGGGAGCAGCGGAAGCATTGGTGGACATCAGGCTTATGTCTATTTATAGACTAAAGCAGATGTAGCGGAGAAAGATCATCTATTTCTGTTGTGACAGTCATAGGTTTGACGTCATCAGAATAGGGGATGGATCTGTTGAGAAGGTAGTAGGAAGTGATATTCCTATACTACGATCGGTTATACTTTGGTCGTCACACAGTGGTTTCTCCACAAAGGACTTGGACATTATATCAGACATACTGGTTACTGGATCTATGGTTTTAGATCTAGATTTGGGTGGTTTCCCAATCAGGGTACCTTGACAGCATTCTAAGAGTATTTAGAATGGACGACTCCTGGCACGGTAGTATACCTGCAGGTAATGGAGTCACCCTCTCTAAAGGTGTCTTAAAGACTAAAGTAGAGAGGGATGTGCATGATTGGCAGATCACTTGCTTAGGCAATTGAGTCAATCATGAAATGTCAAGTACCACACCAGATGTTGTTCTTGCAGTAGATGCAATAAGTTGATATTCATCCAATCCTGGAGAAACAGTTGGAGGCAGTTTTAGAACATAAGTGGATGCTCTAGGGATATGATAGCAGCATTCTCCTTCGGGAGACAGTTATCATTCCAGGCTTCCAAGATGACATGGACGACAAGGAGGTTGTCAGAGTTATAGTTTTCCTTCTGACGAGGGGCAGTATTTTGGACAGGTGGTCCAAGGCAATACTGAGGGTGGCATGGCGCAGGATACTGATTAAGTTCGGTTGACGATACAGTCTAAGAAGTTTGGATTTAGAGTTCATTCATGAGCTAGGTCCCATCAGACATCCAGACATTCTAAGACAGGTATTGCTCATTTCGGGAGATGGTTTTCTCCGCGAACTTGAGATATAGAGAGACATAGAAAGAAACACCAGAGCGGATCCATTCACTGAGGCTATTCCTCGAACGCAATAGTTTCGCAAACGAGTTTTGTGAGACTGACAAGTAGAGGAGTTGGGTGTTCGGTATCACACGGGCTGTGAGTATGCGACATCGCAATAATTAGCCTTGAGTGCAAGTGGGAGATTGTTGGAGATAGTGCCCTCAGAGTCAATTATTGGATCACAGGCACGTGATTGCAATGATTGAGGGAGGACATATCCCGGTAGGACAGTCTTACTCGAGATGATAGTTTGCTATCTGGTTTACCTTTATCATCGTGTACTGCTTTAGGTGACCTGACAGGTCGCTATTGCACGTTGATAGAGCCCCTAGGATTCTTGCTTGACCACCAGCAGTATGAGGGCGATCATATAAGTGGGAGCTGGGGTCTACAAGCATATCCTTAAAAGGTCCCTAGTCGTAGGAGTTTCGAGACAGGGCATCGATTCTCCAGAGTAGACTAGTGTATACAGTCGAGACCCCGACGAGGGGCGGTGGCCGGTCTCACAAGCCACTGGTGTCAGTTGGTTCACCTAAGATGTATACAGGTGCTCATTGGGTTATGAGTACACCGGACAGGACTCGCCGGGAACATGCTAGTTGGTCTTATACCTGATGTCAGATAGCAGTTCCCAGGTGACATGTGTACAGGTTAGTTCATCGACCTGGGGATCATCATTTGTCTCGTGTGAGTTCCCACTGTGCTTTGATTACTACCCTACCACGGC
Source organism: Agapanthus africanus (assembly GCA_030015575.1). Lineage (NCBI taxonomy): Eukaryota > Viridiplantae > Streptophyta > Magnoliopsida > Asparagales > Amaryllidaceae > Agapanthus > Agapanthus africanus. The sequence goes on from JASDDO010000029.1 coordinate 298,462,176, forward strand.
TCAAAGGAGTCGTGCAAACAGGTTTTAGTTGGGTACAGTCCCGAGCCACATGGAGGCAGTGAGCGGATCTTCAGGGGTTCGTCTCTCCCGGTATTGGGGGTGAGGTCGCGCTGTGTCTAGGAGAGCCATTACACGAAGACCTTGGCCAAGGCAGGAGATTTACTGGTAGGTATTCCAATAGTATCTCAGGGTGTTCTGGGCTACACTCCGACACGACTTGTACCGCTTTTGGGGGTCTGACTTTTACCAACCCCCTAGGCCCGACATGCGATGCTCATAGACGAACGGACCGGACTGTACGGATATTGTCACTGACAGGCTCAGTAGGGCGTCAGGATGAGTTCACTCATCGATGTCCCTTTTAGTCAATAGCTGGTAGCCCGTCACGTATTGGCTTATACCTCTGACGTGCTAGTGGTTAAATCCACAGCCATAGTATTGACGAGTCTTTAGAGTCCACCACACTTTCAGTTACTCAAGCTTTCGGGCGAAACGCTGTAGAGGCCGTATGGAGATATGGCAGGGTCCGATCAGATACGTGCGGTATTGCACGCATCAGGATCGGACGGTTTGTACTAGTGGCCTTATGGTTATATGGCAGCGTTCGATCAGATACGTGCGGTATTGCACGGATCAGGATCGGACGGTTATTACTAGCCGGCTTTGGTTTAAGCCGGGTCCTAGTATAGTACAGTGTAGATTCTCTCATTGCATTTGTATCCGGTCGGAATATAGATGCGGGTGTGTATGCACAGTATGGGGTTTTCCTGTAATTTATTACGGGACCAGTTTTCTGGAGTTGCCAGTTTACATTCCGTTCCGGCCGGTTTTCCTTTGTTCTTTCCCGGCCGGACTTTTCCGATGGAGGGTGTTATTTGCAAGTTTGCAAATAACACATTGTGGGGGGTTTTATTGCATAAGGTTTGATATGATAAGCATCTTTGCTTTTCATGTATTTATGTGATAAGGATGGATTTGAGGTTTGATGTTGATTTAGTGATGATTATGTTTTTGGTTGTGGTCACCTTTACTTTTGCTCCTACACTCACCTCCCTTCATGCTTCATAATCCTTGCTCCACCATTTTCTAAGTATGAGAGTTTTTCATTTTAGAAAAGTGAGAAGAAAAAGAGAAGAAAAGAGAGAGCTTCATCTTCATCTTTGAGAGAGCTTCATTCATTCATCTCATTTTTGATACAAGGAAAAATGAAAGCACCATTTTTCATACCTTCATTCCTCCATCTTCAAAAGGCAACCTATACCCCAAAAGTGAGACTATGATTCTACACTACACATTCTACAGCATATCTTGAGCATGTCGAGTTGCCGGCTTCATGCCCGAGTTGCCTCGGTATTGAGGTGGGAGCCCGTAAAAGTACCCGGCTTCGTGGTGCCCCTTTCCGACGAGGAGGAGACGGACGGAGTTCCCGTGAGGAGATCGGAGTGGAGATGAAGACCGGAGGACTCGGATCAGTCGGTACATCTCTAACCCATCCTCTTGTTAGCTTAGACTAGTTTAATGGCACGATCCGGGTGTTTAGTGCGCGGTGGTGCCGGTTTGCTAAGTCCGCAAAATTAAAGTTTATTACCGTTTCCGCGTTTGGCCGTCGGATTGACGGCCGGGACGCCGCCGTGCACTTACACTCAAAGCTACAGATCTCCCCAAAAACGAGCTCAAACCGGCAAAAAACGATTAGTAGGAATCAATCGGTCATAAGATCCCAAACTAAACTCAAAATCATCTACTATCGAAAAACAGAAAAAAATACCATCAAATCAACCTCATCATAATGGTTTAATACCAAGTTGAACTATTTCTCTCATATCTGAAGAGAGAATTCATCGATTTGCCAGATATAGGCATCGAACAGAATCTGAAAGGGGATTCGATTGCTGGAAGGGAGATTCGAAGGTGATGGTGGGGCGTCGAAGGTAGTCGAAGGTTCCGGAGGGTCATCAAAGGTCCTGGGGGCATCGGATGTCTGGGTGGGGTACCGGAGGTGGTTCGAAGGTGGTTAGAATGGTTGTGGAAGGGGACCGGAATGGCTAGAAGGCAGGTGAGGGCAAGCGAGCGTAGCTGGAGAAGGAGGGAGGGCAGGCGAAGGCGCTGGGGTGGAAGGCAAGGTCAGGTGAGGGTTTTTGGAGAGGGAGGGAGGGCGCTGGGGTCAGGCAAGGGTGCTGGGGAAGCAGGCGAAGTCAGACGAGGGTGCTGGGGGGTGATGGTAGAGGTTTGGCTGTTGAGGATAGAGAGGCGGCGACGGCTGGGGATAGAGGAAATTAGGGTTAAGGAAATTAGGTTTTTTTTATTTTTTTATATTTTATTTTCCCAATTATTTTCAAAGCTCTGATACCATGAAAACAATTGAGAGAAGAATAATCTTACTGGCTTGAGAGAAAATAATAGTCCATACAACTATATAAAGAGAGTTATCGATCAACTCTCCTAACAATCATATAATACTAATTATACTGATAACTAAATATATAATCATAACAATATTCATAACATACATGTTGATTTTTTGCATTCGGAAGCTATTGGACTACTCAGTATGACTAAATGATTCCGCTACAAACAATTTTTTAGTATTTTTAGAAGGGGCCGCCTAGACACTTAAGAGGCTTCGGGGAACTCACCGCTTCGCTTAGGTCTGCTTAAGCGGTCTATTATACTTACCCTTCTATTAGCTTTGGAATACTATTTTATTCCTTAACATGGGTATAGTTTAGAAGATACGAGTGTGGTTCTATTAGTTGACTTTTTCTAGAGCATATGCAAAACTGACTTAATTTGAGGATATCAAGCCAAGCCCTAAATACTCGGTCTAAAGAGAATGTTAAAACGTTGTTGCTCTTTCAAATTGGAGGGCTGTTGTGTACTCTCCTTCAGCCCTTCCCCTATCTTCATTATCTGAGTGGAAGGCGGTGACAAAGGCAACTATCGTGGCACGGACGATGACGATAAATCAGAGCTCAAGGCCCAGGCTCTATCCGGCTAACAATAGATAATTTTTTACTCTTACTTTTCCTTGTCTTTCTTTCTTTTCTATTTTCTTGATTTTTTTTTACTATTTCCTTTCTGGCCTCAGGTTGTCACCAACAACCAGCATCCTCCTCCAACACAGGGCCATTTTAATTATGTTTTTGAATTCTTCACTTCTGTAAGTTGTGGTTGTGGATTTCTTAGACCATATTTTGTAAATAAATTGACACTATATGCTTGAACTTTTATGCAAGAAATGGTAGTGAAAAGAAATTTCTGTGAAGTGTGCAAAAATTGTCAGGAATGAAAATCATATTCGATAACTATGAAACGATAACGAAAAATAGAACAATTAATCAGTTGAATTAAAGGTGAATTCCTGAGCTGCTGCTTAAATGATTAAGCAGCCAACCTACCTGCCGCTTCGTTTTCCTCGCTTCAATAATTGCTAGTTTTGTCTAGAATACCAAAGCTCGGTTTTGGCTCATAAAACATATACACGATAATTTTCATAAGTTTAAGATTAATTTGAACTCCAGTTGCTATCAGCCATTGGGTATATGATCACATCTTATAATCCAAAGGTAATATACTAAGATCCTGATAGTGATAATACTTGGGCTGCATTTAATGTTTATAGGTTCATAAGAAAGATATCTATTACGAATCGACGTCAAAGGGATGGAGTAAATGATCTCAAGAACTTGACTACACTCTATGGGGAAGGCATCAACCAACAAGCATATTCTACAAGGTCAAAACCACCGAAAGAACACATTTTGAGAGAACAGATTACCAAGGCCAATTAATCCTCATTCTTCAAGACCTTTAAATGATTAGAATTTTTTTTCTAATTAAAAAAGAACCCATGCTTCTCTCATCAACGGTGTATGCTCTGGGTTGGGAATTTTGGGTGTTTGAGAACATCCAATTAAATTTAGTCAATTTTCCCTAAAGGTATGGGATGGAAATTACTCAAATTAGCTTATTTTTTCAGCCATATAAAAGAACTTCTTGGTCAACTCAGAATCTTATACAAAATATTGGACTAATTTCAGTAGATGGTTAAATTTGAGGCCAAAGAGATGACTTTATAGATCATGTTTTCTGAACCTATATAATTATCCTGTAGACCAGCAGTCTCATGTCAGCCTAAAGTAGATCCTTCCTCGATGGGATGCAATTTGGGTGCCTTAACCACATCCTATATAGAGTTATGAAAATAAACTAACGAGTGGATATCTATAAATTGAAAGAGCCACTTTGTTGATGACTAACGCATTCAGGGCTTAATCCGGCCGATCTGTAAGTAAAATATTGAAGACATAGTGGTAAATGTTTAATCATGAAGCTAAAGTTAATGAAAATGCACGATAATAAAAATGACAAGACATCACAATTATCAGAGTAACGACAAATAACCAACTTCAGGAAATCAGCACATGATTACCTCATACAAATGTAGAGAATATTCCTTATGTTATGCATTGGCAAATAATGTAATGATCAACGTCAACAACAATAAATTGAAGCAGATGCTACTCAGCAGCACTCCAAATGGTCATAGCAGAACCATGATTGGCAAGGCTTCACCATTAAATCCAGTAGCTTTTTACAAATTTTGCAGTTTTCCGAATTTCAGGTAAAACTTCATTACTAATTCTTGTTTGGAAGGATTTATGTTTGCAATGTAATTATTACAAATTTCCAGCCATAAATGGATGCATGGTGCTTATATTAGACCGATAAAAACGTTATTCTATATGCATATTATTAGAATATAAAAATATGTTACTCAACTCTCAATCATGACTTTGGAGTCTGGATGCAGCGGCAGGGACATTTAAGATGGTATATTGAAATCCAGGTTCAAATCGTAACGGGCACATATTTAAAGCAGGTTAATTTTTTTATATATAAAATACTACTATGAAAATGTCCAAGTTTCAGCCCTGCACTCAATCTGTGGGGGCATGTTAGAATATAAAATATATTTCTCAACCCTCAACGTATATTTGGAGTTCTGATGCAAGGACATTTAAAACATATTTAAGTTATAATTCAGATTACATTAGTATAGCATTTACAACATTAAACTTACCAAGCAACTTGAACTCCAACTTTCCCAAGAGTTCTCATGGCCATTGACACCTAAAGTATCAACATAAAAGCAATAAATAGTTACAATAACAGGTTTCAAAATGCAACATCCTAAAATTTTGGATTAATTAGCACCTATATGTATGTCATATTCGCATATTAGTTATGATTCAGATTATATTTATACCGCACAAATGTTCTTATTTGAATCTTTGATTTCAACAGGTATTGTTTGTACCAAGTTTTTTAGCTTTGAGAAGTTAAATTCCTTGATAGAAAAGATTTCTTTAGTTACAACATGAAAACTGGTTCTCCAATTGAAACTATTAGAAGACAGAATTATATTTGCCATGAATATAATTAGTTATTAGTTATTGTCTACCAGCACCACGCGCTAGCCCTCACTGCACAGCAGCCTCCATGGCCGCTGCCCTCTCCTTGTAGACAGCCTGCTCCTCCAATGATGTCGTCTCCTCCATGCCAATCGCGGCCCTCTCGAACCCTAGTCCTAACCCTCGCCAATAGCCGCATGGCAACGGTTGTCTCCGCTCCTCTCGGTTAATGAAGATGATCTATTCGATCGTTTTGCTATGACTTCTTTACGCTTGTACTCGTTTGGATGTTAAACAATCTTATTCCCGCTCTCTTGTTATTTTCCTCTATACCATTCATCATCGAATTTGATTTTGTCTCAATTGCTGCCTGTGGTCGCGCCCCTATTATTGCTCATGTTCATGATTTCCGTGGACGTGGTCATGCCCATACCGGCCTTTATTGTGCTTATTGTGGTGACACTAATTATCGCAAAGACTGGTGTTGGAAGAAGTACGGCTACCATGATGATAAATCTACAGCTCGCCAGACATTCACACCAGTTACTACTGATCGACTTTCCTCTTCTGCTGGCCATTTACCTTTATCCAGTGCTGAGTGGGGCCAGTTGTGTTGTCTCCTATTTTCTGTAACTCATACCAACATTTCTACTCCGTCAAGTATATCGTTCCTTTCTCATTCTAATTCGTGGGTCGCTGATTCCGGCGTCTCATATCATATGTCTCATGATGGACTGTCTGATCTTACTTCTGGTCCTTACGGTTCTCACAAGTTTATTTCCATGTCTGTGGTAATACTATACATGTCTCTGGCTTTGCGATTTATCACTTCATTTTTATATCTGAAAAATACTTTAATTATGTCATCTTTAAAACAAAACTTGCTTTCTATTCGTCAGCTTACAAATGATTATAATTGCTCCGTAACATTTTATCCATCTCACTTTGTGACTCAGGATCATCTGATGAAGCAGCGGATTGGTGGGGGGCATGAACAGAATGAACTTTACTACGTTGATCACGTTCCTAATACGTCTGCAGCTGTCTCTACTATCCAGTGATATTGGAGACTTAGTCACCCTCCTCTTTCTTCTTTACGTACTATACCGTCTTCTCTTGATTTATCAAGTTCAGTTGTGAATCATGTATTCTTGGTAAACACAATCGCTCCTCTTTTCCTGCAGTTAATAAAAGACATGATTTACCTTTTGTGTTAATTCATTCTGATATTTAGGGTCCTTTTAAATTTCCTAATATGTTTGGTTATAAATATTTTGTGACATTTATCGATGATCATTCACGTATGATTTGGTAGTATCTTCTGCGTAATAGGTCTGAACTTTTATCTACCTTTAAAATCTCCGTAACTGAGATTACTAATCAATTTGGTGTTTCGGTAAAAGTTCTCGTTCAGATAATGCTAAGGAGTATATTAGCACGGAGTTTACTGCATTTTGTCAGACCCATGGTATATTGCATCAAACTTCATGTTCTTATACTCCCAGCAAAATGGGATTGCTGAACGAAAGAACCGATATTTGCTTGAGATAGCTCGTTCTTTTATTTTACATATGCATATCCCTAAAAGATTGTGGAATTTTACGGTCTTAGCTGCCTGTTTTTATATCAATCGCATGCTTTCTCTGATCCTAGGCAACCAGTCCCCTTTCTCTATTCTGTTTCCACAGGGTAAGCGTTTACCCATTCCTCCTAAGGTATTTGGTTGTCTATACTATCCTCATATTCTAGGTAGACAAACTTGATTCTCGGGCTTCCCGTATGGTATTTGTAGGTTACTCACGATTCCAGAAAGGATATGTTTGCTTTAACCCTGTCACTTCTAAAGTTTGTATTTCATATGATGTGACCTTAGAAGAACAAGCATATTTTCCACCACCTGTCAAGGACCTCACTTCTATTATCCATATTCCTCAATTACCTTTCTCGAAGCTTTGATTCGTCTGTTTGATCTGTGTCCTAGTTTTAAGTATGTGTCCCCTATCTACAGGTATATGACTGTCGTGACCCAAAAGCACCACCTATCCCACCATTTCTACTCCTAACGATTCTTCTACAGGTACTCCGATACAGTTCACTGTTCCTGGTTCTCCACCACTGTTGCCTTAAGAATATCTCTCTTTCTATTGCCTTACGCAAGGATAAGCATTCCTGTACCACAGCACATCTGATTTCTATGTTTCCTATCATAGACTAACACCATCTGCTCGTCAGTTTGTTTCTTCCTTATTTGTCATCACTCTTCCTTTCTCTGTTCTGGAAGCACTTTAGCACCCAGGTTGGCATGCAGCTACATTAAAGAAGTTTGCCGCACTGCGCTCTAATCGGACATGGAAATTGGTACCTCCACCTTCAGATAAGAAGGTTGTCAGCTGTCGATGGGTCTTTACTGTCAAGCAAAATCCAGATGGAACAATTGACCGTCTCGAAGCTCGATTGGTGGCCAAAAGGTTTACTTAGCAGTATGGTTTGGATTATTTTGAGATTTTTTCGCCAGTTGCCAAATTGATGTCGGTTCGTGTTCTTATATTCTTGGTTGTTTCTAAGGCATGGCCCTTCATCAGCTTGATATGAAGAATGCATTTCCTAATGCCGATCTTTCGAAGACTATTTATATGCAGATGCCTTCTGATTTTGAGCGACCGGAAGAGTCTATGGTTTGTCTCCTGTATAAATCTTTATATGGATTGAATCAGTCACCGTATGCATGGTTTGAAAAGTTTAGTACGGTTCTACAACAGATTGGCTTCAAACGCGGTCATGCCGACACATCTTTCTTTACACAGTCGTCTTCAAGGCATGGTGATTGTGCCCGTGTATATTGATGATATTATCATTACTAGAGATGATTCTACCGGCATCTCTAAGGTGAAAGAACATTTGGCTTCACACTTCTATACCAAGGAGCTTGGGCCACTTAAATACTTTTTTGGAATTGAAGTTTCACGAAATTCTGGTAGAATAGAGCTCTCCCAGCATAAGTGTGCACTCGATCTTCTATCTAAGATAGGATTTCTGGGATGTAGACCAACGGACACTTCTATGGATTCCACGGTCAAGTTATCTCGATTAAGCTCTCGCTCAAATCCTCCACTGCATGATCCAGGACGATATCGACGTCTGGTTGGGAAACTTATTTACCTCACTGTCACTTGTCATGATATTGCCTTTGCCGTTAGCAAAGTGACTCAATATATACAGAATCCTTCGACTTCTCACCTTAAGCCAGTTGAACATATACTCATATACATCAATGGTTCTTCGGGATAAGGTCTTCTTTACAAACTATCTACGTTGTCACTCACAGTCTTTGCAGTGCTGACTTTACTAGATCTATTGATGATCGTCGTTCCATTAGTGGCTACTGTGTATTCTTGGGAAGAAACTTAGTTACGCGGAGGAGCAAAATTCAGAATGTAGTGGCTCGTTCTTATCCTGAGACTGAGTACAGATCCATGGCATATACAGTTGCTGAGTTGGTATGGCTTACTACAGATCTTGGGGTTCTTTCTTTTCTTCCGACTACACTTTTCTGTGATAACAAGGTCGCGGTCCATATTGCTGATAATTCAGTTTTTCATGAGGACCAAGCATATCGAGATAGATTGCCACCTTATTCGTGACAAGATGACAGATAAGGTGGTTGCACTCCAACATATTTCCTTTATGGCTCAACGGGCAGAAATCCTTACCAAACCTCTTCCTCGATCGATTTTCACTCGTCTTCTATCCAAATTTGGCATGATTGACATCTACGTTCCAGTTTGCAGGAAGTATGATAAATATAATTAGTTATTAGATTTAGTCACGCACCGGCTATAATAGGAGAGAATATTTGTATGCAGGAACTCATGATTTAATAAGCCAATAAATTATTCTCTTGTTCTTTTCAATATTCAATACGGATTCATATCTTTTTCAGAAATTACCTTTAAATGTTCATAATAGTTATACATACTGTTTTCGTACAACTCCGTCATATTAATGAAATGTGTATATAGTACCTTAATATGTTGTGTTTTGAGTCCTTTGACAGTATAATTCTCAACATGGAAAAGCTTACCAAATATAAATTGATGAGGTTTCAATCATGATTCATTATCATTTTTGAAGAATGAATATTGTATCTACATTTAATAAATTAAAAAAAAACAAATCAAGGAAAAATGATATATTTATATTTGAAGAAAGGCTATTGTCTCTACAGGCCCAATGAATTAAGGTTTAAAAAACCATTTCTATATTTTGTAATAAGGTGTTCAAAGATTCAATTGTGACTGCATACAGATAATATTGAATATAACCCAAAAGAGCTATTTTAATTACCAGTGAGACACCTCCAGAACCAAGTTCGCACATCGTATTGACATTAACTTCGGCGATCAGCAATCCTGTCACAACCTGAAATGTATAAGGTGGGCTAAGAAGTCCAAAGGCAGTGTACCTAAACAAATAGTAATTATCTAACTAAAGCATAACCCTGGAATTAAGTCCAACCACTAGCATCATGACCTTAACAGAACAAAAATACTGATTTTGGTTTATAGCTCCATGCAAAAAATGATGCAACTATCAAAAAGCTCCATGATTTACTGAACATGTAAATAGGCTATTACCATATACATCCAGCAGAGAATGCACGTTAGCGCAGAGGGAAGGAAACCAGCTTCTTGTGTAACTGCAGGGATAGCGAGGATTCCTGCTCCTACCTAAAAACAGTTGGCAAAATCTAATAGAGGTACAATAAAAGTTTTTAAGAAAACCTAAGGAAATGAAGAATATATGTATTAGCTAAGAAATTTCGATATAAAATTCGTGTCGGCATGCAAACACATGATGTGGGACATGGTTCACGAATCATGCTTGCATCAAGGTTTGGCTTCTATTTAAGAGAAAAAAATAACCACTCTACACGTGTTGTATATATTACGATAATTAAAAAAACTATTTTGATGGTGTACTGGAAGTTCCCCCGAAATGAATAACTCAAAAGATGATTTTTAAAATATACTTTCCAAATTAAACATGAGAATGCACATGTTTTATAGGGAAAATGCTTCTTTTGATATTAACACGAGTTGTTTATGCATGAGTGCATAATCAGAAAGAAAATGTTTCCCCACTTGTTAGTATGTCCCTCTTTCGCTTCCAGCCTAACCTGCCTTCAAGTAAATTTGGAGGACCTCAACTAATTGCCACAAGTTGGTGCTTATTTTAGCATATTTACTTCCCTTGACCTTCCAATATCTTATATTAATGCGTATTTATTTTATATTTCTACAATCACCAAAAACACAAATAAAAAAGATGAGTGCTTGCAGATAATCTCACTTTATCGGTCTTTTCATCTCTTTTGATCCTCTTGATTAGATTCATAAAGGATGGCAGTTAAAGATGGATTTGTTCGAAATTTTACATATGCATACATAAATTATTTTTATATAAAATTTAAAATCAGGATATTATGCTCCTCTCTCCAAGTTTGTGCTTTGCTCTACTTAATGCGTGCTCGCTTCACATTCCACATTTGCTTTTTCAAACATTGATGAAGATAAAATAGAAGAATAAAATATCACCAAACAAATAGATTAACGGAACCAAAAAAGCTTAAACATGTATGGAGACTTTAGGTTCAACAGAAGATATCAATGTTAGCCCATTAAGCATTTAGCTTTCTCAATTAATATAATGGTCCACAAATTTAAGTAGTGCAAGCTTTTTTGGTAAAGCGGTTCACATGGCATGGTATCAAAGCATCATGTTTTAAGAGAATATGGATTCAAACCTCACAAGTTGCAGTTAATATTATGTTTATCCAACCACATTACCCTCACAAGAAAATAATGATATTAAACATCAGTGTTTCAAGATATATATGGCCTTCGACAACATAAAGGCCCTATTTAGGTATGGCGTTAAGGAAAACCAGAGTTTCATTTTAAGTGGAGGTATAGGAGAAGCAAACTCTAGTTTGCAAGGACCAACCTCAACTTGAAATTTTTATTGTAGGACTTTTATGTTATCTAAACTCCAAAATGGGTGCTTTCCTATCACATTTTGGAGTTTAGAAAATATAGGTTGAATTGAGGTTCAAAAAACTCCTGCCATCTCAACTTTGGAGTTTAAATAAACAGTGCTTTCTAACCTGCAAAATGAAAGCCAGACGAGGCATAGTTAGGATTCTGAAATTAGGCTTATTTGTATAAAACTCTCCAAAAATTTCAGTATTTGGAAAAAAACCTACCAAAAAGTTTCAAATCTCTAAAAAAACTACCCTACCACAACAGCACTTACGGTGTCATATCACTGCCACATTAGCACGAAATATTCTATATGCTAGTCATATACGCCCGGGCAAAATAGAGAAGACATAAAAATGTGGGCCCCATACGCTGCCTAAGGCTACACAAAATTCTCCCCTCTTCCCTAGCCCGGGTGTATTACACCCGGCATAAGAAATGATTTATCATATTCTAGGGATATTTGAAATCTTTGATGACGTGGCAACTTAACTAGCTGTGCTAATGGAGAAATTATTCCCTATGCCGGGTGTAATACACCCGGACAGGGGGGAGAATTTTGTCAGCCTTCTGCAGTGTGTGGGAGCCGCGCTTTTATTCTTCCCTCTCTTTTGCCCGAGCTTATATGGCCGGCATACGGAATATTTTTTTCCTAGAATTCACACTTCTTCGTTATCCTCACCCTAACACTAATCTAACCCCGCCCACATCGCCAACACCCTCCCCATCATCAGCAGCAGCATCTTCTTATCCTCCATGCCCCAACCTTAACCGTAATTTAACCTGACACGGGCGCTATCACCACCCACTTCACTCTCCCGGCGCCGCCCTCCACATCCTCCTCCTCCTCCCTCCCACATGAGTACACAAAACCCTAACCCTAGACAGCCTCCACCTCGACACGTTCTCGTCGTTGTCACCGCCTCTTCATCACCTTGAATGTCATCTTCAACCGCAACCATTTACGTCAATGAGATTTCACCTCTGCCACCTCGACCCCCTCCCCCCCCCCAACCATCGCCCATAGGTGTACTTATTTCAAATTATTATAAAATACCTAACAATAAATTAATTCAATTAATTTTATATTTACTACAAGAGCAAAACATCACTTTCGATGCCCAATTGACACCATTAAGGGTTGACCGATGTTGACCATTAACCGAGGTAGTTTTGTGGAGTCTCTAAACTTTTGGGGGAATTTGTTGCCAATCCCTGAAACCTTTTGGGAGTTTTATAAAAATACGTCTCAGAATTAAGTTTAGATAACTATATAAAACTCCGATTATCCTAACTTGACTCCAGAGCCAAACAGACCCTAGCAGCAAAAAAATTGCACATACCGTGGTTCCGGCGACCAAAAAGATGCAGCTGGTAACACTGCCTGTGAACCAAACCAAAATGCTGTGAAATAATCAAAATAGGCAAAAGGAGGAGGACTAATTTGTTACCTGGCTCTCTCTTCATGGTGGCCTGATTGAGGTTGGAGAAGAGCCTCTCGAATTCCTCCGTCGATTGTTTCTGGGATTTGGAAGAAGAGGAACATCTTGTTAGGGTTTTGTGACGATGATGATGAGGAGATGAGGGACGAAGGATGTGAAAGTTTTTAGAGGGTTTCTTGATTTGAAGAGGAGGAGGAGGTTTTGTGGACGATGAGTAGGAGATTGTTAACAGAGAGGATGCAGAGATCAATGCCAACATCTCTCTCTCTCTCTCTCTCTCTCTCTCTCAGAAACAAAGAGAGAAGAAGAAGAAGAAATTGAGCCTCACGTTTGAGGTGTGCTCAGCTTTTTGTTCCAATTTCGTGTGTGTTGTTTGCATGTTATCCCCTCAACTTCGTTCAATCCCCGTGCCATCAGATAAATTGACAATATTTGGGAATAATCAATTTTTTTGAAATATTTAACGAACAATATTTAGCAGAATGATGTTGGAGTAAAAATTAGCCCGCTTTAGTTATTCTTAACTAAAACTGTATTTATAAAATGCGGTTTTAAGATAAAAAAAACTTATAAAACTTATAATCCTTCTTGGTTGGAATGAATCTTTATTAGTTTAGGAGGGGAACTTAAAACTGCAATTTCAAAATGCGGTTCATAACTTATAAGATTTGTGTGAAGATTTAGCTTAAAACCGCACTTTAAAAGTGAGGTTTTACAGCTAAACCAAGCTAATCACGAGCCCAATACCATTTTGCTAAATATTTTGAAAAAATTGTTAATTCCCAAAAAATTTCCCAGATAAAAGGGTAAAACTAAATCAATGGGATTTTTCGGTCACTTCCCGGGCAGCTATGGGGTACATACGCTCATTTTTTTTTTCTAACGATTGGAATATGCATCAAATACATGGAAGAATTTTTCCACGGAGGGCCTTTTCATTATGGAGCTGCAGGCATGAGAATGTATAACATGAGTGCCATTTGGGATTAAACTGGGTAGGGAACCGTTCCCCTTTGTTAGTGTTAGATATGACGCAAGCAGCCATATTACATTCTTAGGTAAATGGGTTAATTGCACAGAAAACCCTTAGTTAACCTTGTAGCACACTAATATCCCCAAGAGGCTTAATCAGATGTTTACTTAAACGTCCTTTTGTGAATCAACCAAAACCTTTAAAAAACTCGACTTTTTATAGCACAGACCGCTCAGAAAAAAACTATCAACAGATTATGAGTCATGACTTTGAAAAGTCCCGAAGATGCCTGCGCTAATAAGTTTTTTGGGGTACAGGGGATTTTGTGTATTTAACCCTAGCTATTTAATTTTTCTGCTTCCTAACCTTTACCATAAAAAAATTAAACTGATTTTTTTTAAGTTCACAAATTTGTGAAAGAACTCCAGCTAGAACATAGTCAGAGAAAAATGGATTTCTTGTTTAACAAAATCAAATCGATGTAAAGTTAAGCTGCTGAAAAATGCCTATGTACCCAGACAATATCGTATATAAGTGTGTGTATCTATGTGTGTAAGAGAAAAATATAATATGCTCCTCCGTTCGAATTTAAAGCAATGTAACTCTACAAGCATATACAAAGAAAATTAATATACACTTTATCTACGATCCTCCTCGTAAATTATAATACGAGAAATGGTACATATAAAGTTAGGGATGCAAAATTTTAGAACCGCAGAATCCATCCATCCATCTATATATTATTACATATAAAATCTATAAACGATAATAACCCTCAGAATATTCGCGCTCCCACTTGGATCCAAAAGAATCTGCCTAGTGTAATTTTTCCAATGAAGTTTAATTTAGACCTAATAAGCGTAATGAAAAATTTTGTTGGGAACCTGATGATGCTCGATATCGGCGATCTTTCAAATCATGACACGTGGCAGATGACGTGTTCCCGAGCATGCAAGAAAGGGCCTGCAGCAGCCGACCAAACCACCCCTATGCTCATCCTACCGAGCAGACACTGGCTCGCCCCAGCACAATGGGCCTCCTCGGCCTCACAGCTCGTTCCCGAGCTACCGCAGAAACTAGATACCTCGGCTCTCCCGTTCGTCCGCGAGCTCTCCCGCCGAGGTCATCTTTCTCAGTCTCATCGACCACCAATAGCATCGCTTACAGGCGTAACCGCCATCCCGCGAATCTCGCCATGCGCGAGATCTCCGCCGGCCACATCCCACGTTCCACGCCACCACGATCCCCATTAACGAGCCTGTCTCGCCATTAATGGGGGGTCCCGCTCTTCACGCGGCCGTGACGTCAGGAGCGTAACGGCCGGCGTGATTCTCGCGGCTGCTGCACCTGCTGCCATGTCATAGAATGTGACAAAGTTTTACGTTGGCTGTCACAAGCCTACCACAACCCTCACCCTTTCTCATCCGGACTTGGGACCGGCAACGGTGGCTGCACCTGCTGCCACCACTACTTAAACCCCTCTTCCAGACGGTCAAGGTAAGCCAATTCTACTCCACCAAGCCGTTACTCTGCTCGGATTTCTAGACTAACTTGATCGTCGGAGGGTCCTCGGTGGTACAACCATCCCGGGACTTCCTTGCAGGTAGCTCGGCAACCACAACCTCAACCCATTGAGATTCACACGCTTCAAGAGCGACAGCCTCCAGATCCAATCTCAGCCACACATCGCTAGCCATCCGCAGATCAACGGGAAGCAACATCTGAAGGAGATTCCACCCTCCATCAGAACCTTTTTGGTGGGATTCTCCCCACGTGTCCCTACCCTTCACCCTTGTAATAAATCGAAAATAGAGATAGAAACAGCGGCACAGGGGAAAGGGGAGGGGAAAAAAAAGAGGGATAAAGAGAGAAGAAAGGGAAAGAATCTGATACGAGTATAATGAGTAAGGGGTCAATGAGTAAAATGTATGAAAAGAAAGGGCTTATGTGTAGATTCCTCCTCCATCATCTTTATATTTCCAGCTGCTAGTGAGTTTAAAATTAGGCTGAAAATGTTATGCTATCAACTTGGACAATTTTCGGGATTATCATGGTTTTGAAAGTAATCAGCGCGATTTAGCTGGTTTTATAAACTAATTGGGGATTTAGCGAGTTTGGATCACATCAAGACCACGTAGGCACGCGAGTGGTTGGAATGGGATGGGTTTGAATCTACACTTTAGACGTGTAGATTCAACTCTTGGAGTGCCTCCTATTCTGTGAGTGTTTAGTTGAATCTGCACTTCTAAAGTGCGGTTTTAAATCCATCCCATGGTTGAATCCGCATTTTAGAAGTACGGATTCAACTTAAGCTCTCAAGCTCCAGCAGAGCTTAAGGTTGATTACGCTTGCAAATTGCGGATTCAACCTTGAGCTCTCGGGTTTCCAACACTTGGGTTGCAAAACTGCAACCTGTGAGCCCTGCACTTTATAACTCTTCGCCCCCTCTCTCTCCCCCCTCCATGCGAACCATTTCTCGGCTTCCTATCTCTCTCTCTCTCCCTCCCAACACGACAAAAGGGAAAACTTGCAAAGCTGGAAGGGAGGGGCAAATATTTTTCTCAGGAATTCCCATTGTGTGCAAGCTTTTTCTCTATTTTGATCAATTATCTCAGCAAGTCTTCTTCTCTCTTTCCAATGCTATGGGTTCTAGTTTAAAATTGTATTTAGGATGCTAAATTTTGTTAGGGTTAGGGTTATAGTTAGGTTAGGAATTGACCTTGTGTGAAATTTGTTCGTATTAAAAATCTGGGTTAGTGTTATGGTTTAAAATTTTATTCTTGTAAGGTTAGTTTTAGGGTTAGGTTTATTATTAGTGTTAGTGTTAGGTTAGTCATTAGGTTATTGTTATTGTTATTGTTATTGTTAGGGTTAATGTTAGTGAGAGTGTTAGGATTAGGGTTAGGGTTAGGGTTAGGATATGTAGAATGTATATGTTTGTTTCTTGAGCTTTGGATAATTTCATAATTATTGTTAATATTAGGTACGATGGCAAATGCGGATGTCGTGTTGATTTGTTATTATATTGGAACCTTAAACATTAAAGCAAGTGATCGGCCAAACTACGTTGTTTGGATAAATCCGAGAGAGTATAAGATCAATTTGGTATGCATGATTCTAATTACAAATCAAGACTACACAAGTGTTGAAGTAGCCGATGTCGAGCATACAAACGTGATTCTTAGCTTGTCTCCTGAAAATCCATCGATACAAGTATTGTTGGTAAAAAAAAGCAGTACAATCGCATCAAGCTTTCGAACCACAAGGGGAATTTACACGCATGCTCAATATTTACCGCCGAAAGCTTGACTGAGACGTGGAGATGTCTAGCCAGAATTTAGAGGCAGATGCTATATGAACATCTCCATCCACCTTTCCGAAGATACCAAGCTGATTTATGGCACCGTATACCGGAGGTTTGGATAGATGTTGCCGATATAGCAGACTTATCATATACCCCTCATTTGTGAGGGTATTTTTTTTATTCTGGGGACTCTTCTCTGCAGGTGCAAGCCCTTACAGTTAATCACGTTATCGCGTTGCGATAATAACTTTCATCTGCTCCAGTAGATCACTTCATGTCGTGTTATATATTGTTTATTATGGGGTTGCCCGTAGATTGTATACGGAGACTAATATATATCATCGACCATAGGGCGCAGCTTAGTCCAAATCCGTATATTGGATTTGAGGGTTTGAACTTGGGACGCAGATCTCATATAAATGAGTTCTATCTGTTCATGAGATATATGTGTTTGATCTAAGAATCGTTAGTCGTATATCGGACTAGGATCGACTTAGGAACAGTAAGCATATGAGCTCAACTGATCATCAGATCATATATAAATAGCCTATGGATAGTATACAGTAGTTAATATGGAGACAGTCCACAGGGCAAAACATATTAGTTTAAGGATATCGCGGTCCAATTTTAGTTTATGGACATTTCGGTCCAGCATTCATCTTACATACACGTGTATATCACGTGGCGAAGTGAACGATGATAACATAGAGTGCGCCTAATATTGAGGTGCGGTTCATTTTGAAACCATTTATATTTCCTTCAAAAATATACATATACATATATGTATATAGCCAAGGCTCAATATGAGATGCGCATCTATATGGGATGCGTGTCAATATAAAAGATATGACATTCCCTGTCTTGATAAAATTTCATATCTTTCATCAAGTTGGGACAAGAAAGGAGTTGTTGGTTGTTGGGACCTACCAGATCGCTGAAGATGTTGAAAAATTACTACGACGTATATCAAAAGGGTGGAAAGATGTACCCTTGAACCAAATCCCGTATATGAGGGAAAAGATCATGTTGGAATTAAGGATCGTTAGTGTTATATCAAACTAAGATAAAGATGATTAGTCGTATATGTGACTAAGATCAATTTGGGTGGTCGATCATTAGTCGTATATGAGACTAAGATTAATATGGATGAAAAATTATTAGTCGTATATGGGACTACGATTATCATGGATGAAAGATCTTTAGTCATATATCCGACTAATATCAATATGGATGAACGATCATTAATCATATATCCAACTAAGATCAGCTTGAAAATATGATTGATGATCATTAATCTTGTTTTAGATTAAGATCAACTTAAACATGTGAGAATATGGGCTCAAAGAAGTTTTCACGTCACAGACTTAGCCAATTTGGGGCTAAAGATTGGGTTTCTATATCACCCAGCATGTTAAGCACTCAAATATATAGCGCTCACATGTGCATCACGTGAAACGCTAAGTCTGCAGCGTCTGAGCGCTCACGTGTATATAATGTGAGGCGTTGTCTTCATGTCTTTTGAGTACTCATGTGGGTATCATGTGAGGCGCTCAATCTCAGCCGCTCATATGGACATCATGTGAAACGCCGAGTCTTAATTATTTTGTGAGCGCTCACATGTGGCGTTGAGTCCTTAGAGATTTAATCTCTGTTCGTGTTTTTAGAAAAGTTAAACTTCTGTTAATGGTATTTTGACCATTAACGATGACCAAGATTACTATTTTGAGAATCTGGAATTAGCTTCTTTAAGAACTAAATGCTTGTCATGTTTAGGAACTAAGTTCTCGCAGTATAAACCCCATCTTCTTCATGTTCTTCTTTCATCATTGTTCTTTTCAATCTTGTTCTCCCCTGAATCTTTGATTCTCAAAAACAAGATCTTCCCTACGAGAATTAAATTCTCTTTTAGGAGATCTGTCTTATGGATCTCAGATCCAGAGGAAGAACTTAGTTTTTTTTGGAAGGGTTAAACCCTTATATATGTAAGTGGTAGGTAAAGGAGGGATAGTTTTATCTCTGTCTTTTCTTTACCTAAGATTTGAGAGGAGGTGACCTTCTTCTTTATTGAGAATTAAATTCTCTGTTACCGAAGCTTATGGGGGGTCTCTCTTTCTTTCGCAGAAAGTTTATCGGGGTTTCTGCCCTCTCTTCTAGATTCAATCTCTTTGGTTCTTTTTATAGGAGAAGGAAAAGATCAATCTGTTGGAGGAAATCTCTCATTGAGAGATCATGATTGATTTCATAATCAATCGAATTGATCCTTAAGATCAACCGGTGAATTTTATTCACCGTTGGATTTTTAATCCAAAAGCTCTTTGTTTAACAGAGAAGATCATTCTTGTTTGTTTAACAAGATTAAGAAAATATTTTCCTAAGATAGAATTTAATTCTATCATATGATCGATTGGTGATTTTATAATCACCGTTGGATCTTTGATCCAAGGGTCCTCTGTTTAACAGAGAAGATCTTTCTAATTTAAGAAAGATCAAAGAAATGTTTTCCATATAGAATTTAATTCTATCAAAAAGAACACTCACGTGTATTGCACGTGAGGCGTTGGCCTACAGCGCTCACGTGGATATCACGTGAGAACTGCCAAGCAGCTGTAAGTGCGCTCACGTGGATATCACATGAGACGCTGCCAAGAGGCTGGTATGTGCGCTCACGTGGATATCACGTGAAACGCTGCCAAGATTCTAGCATGTGCGTTTATGTGGATATCACGTGACACGTACTGCCAAGAGGCTGCACTAGCATTCACGTGGATATCACGTGAGATGCTCACGTGTTTAACACGTGGGAACCAATATAGGATATAATCCTATCTAAAGCGGCACTCATATGCTTTGCATATAGGTGCGCACGTATTTAACATGTGAGGGCTTCTTTTTATTTTTATACGGGAATAGCAAGCCCTGGACCAAAATTTTTGGCGGGAACACTCAATACGGCTATGTACAGTCCCGGAGAGCCGAACATGTCTGATGACAGATTCAATTCTATACAAATTCCATTCTATGGCACGTAGGTCGACGCAAATATGTATACTATGGTTGGGATTTGCATGGTCAGACAATGTCAAATCCGTACAATATGGATTAGGCAATGTGGATGGCTGGAGTAAATAGGTAATATACTATATTAAATAAAATTGACGATACTCTTCATATATCGAATCATGGTTAATTAACATGTGGTTTTTAAATTTACTTGTATCGTAAGTCTTCATTTTTTGTACCGGAGCAAATGCGAACACAAAGTTCAATGCAAGGGGAGTTTGGTGTCGGTGCATTTTTAGGAGGTGAAACACCTTATGCAGTTCATGACTTGCCACCCTATGAATCTTTAGGTGCAATACCTTATGTAGGACCATCTTCCTCACATCATGTTGAAGAAAGATATGAGTCCGAAAATGAAGGAGAAGATGATGAAGAAGAAGATACTGATCGTGAAGGAGGTGGTGGTATGCAAGAAAATAGTATGCAGTACGCAGTCCATGATGAAGTAGACGATTAGTGGGTGCATCAAGCATATGCAAACAACAAATATGTTGAGTTCGAAGAGCCACATCCTGATGAGGCAATCGATGATGTCATGGTACAAGCATATGCTACCGAGGATATGATCATCGAGGACACTCGTTGGGCGACGAAGTCATTATTAACACATGAATTAGTAATCCACTGTCTATCATTCTCATCATCAAGGACATGTGCAATTTGCATGTTATCTTGTGTTTGAATCTCGTCCTCATCACTAGTATCGTCGTCGTCGTCACTTTCATCTCCATTATGTTCCAACAACGCTGGATCCATAGCAGGTACATCGGTTGGATGTGCGGAACCAACATTAGGGACTTGCATGGTACTTGATGTTTGGGGTTCATACCGACGAAATCCCGACCTATCGTCTGCAAATGGTGTCCAACCTGTATTGTATCTCGTATTATATGACTGCATGTGCTCGGTATTTTGGGGAAGAATATTGAAGCCGAAACTTGGCGTTGGCATGCAATTAAAACCAAAGCTTGGAAGTGACATGCAATTATAACCGACAGACGGTACATAAGAACTGCATATAAATTTATGAATACTTAGTAACTATAGCATATCTCTACTCTCAATAAATAGTGTTCCGCTAAATGTACATGCGGTATAAAGATATGCAAGATAATATTTACTTTGTAAACTGACAATTCATTGGCGTCCCGCTTGATGTGTCTTCACCTATGTAACTTTGATCTCTATACTGTTCATCATTGGTGGGAGATATAAAACCGGTAGAATCAGCATTCCTATTGAGCATGCGTGTCATTTCTCCTTGCGGGTAATGCTCGGATGCTCGAAATGAATGATCGGGCACTTCAGAATAAGGTTCGGGCAGTTGAGCGGATGTCAATATCTCTTTCTTTCCAAACAGCTCGATCGATTTCGATTCTGATGCAAGCATGGCTTGTGTATCCTCGTTATGGATACTAAAATGGAAGTATATTCATGCTCCATCGGCCATTTGCATATTAAGGAGATATTGATTTCTAACGGATTGATTTTGGTAACTTTATACACTACTTAGCACAGTTCGTTGTATGTGCTAGACTTTTTTACTCTAGTCATTTTAGTTTTTCTTCCGACATATTCAGGAATATTATTTTTTCAATCGATAATTGGCCACTGAAATAGCAAACTAGATTGATATAATTATTCGTCATTTTTCCACCTGCCAGAAATATTGACGCATGCTTTGAGAATTCTCATCAAACAACCTACTTATTTACCTTCACATTTATACTCACCTAATTACATAAAATTACAATAAAATCCATATTTATAGCATGTAACAAGTTGCAAAACTTGTATCCTACTCATTAATCCATTACAGGTAAAATCGGGGAAAACCCCTAATATGTACCCAATTTGTTCGAATTGCTTTCCCAATACGAAATTTTAACCAATTTTTTTAATGAATTATTTTTAAATAAAATTAGGGTTAAGCTAACCTTCTAGATGCTCACAGTAGTGATGACGATGGCGAGGATGAAGGTGATTGTTCGCCTGTGAATTTCCACCTAAACCTGTACGAGCGAGAGAATGTGAGATCGAAAGATGACAGACAGAGGATGGATCGAGAGAGCATGAGTGAGACAGAGAGATGAGAGAGAGACAGAGGGGGAGAGATGAGAGAGAGACCACAGAGAGAGATATCGCCGGAAAGGGAGGGAGAGATCACCGAGGAGGGGGAAGAGAGGTATCAAGGGGGGTCGGGGGGAATAGAGGTCTCGAAGGGGAGGTCAGGGGGGATAAAGGTCTTAAGAGAGAGAGAGAGAGAGAAGGGGGAGAGAAAGTGAGCGAACGAGAGAAAGAGAGATGGATGAGGAATGAGAAAAGTTAATGGATCGTATCTATTTAAGTAGGGGAATGGGGCGCACTTTGAAAGTGGGCCCCATTGTTTTGCTCTAAAATATATGGGTGCAGTTTAGAGCCGTGCCCAGTACATTTGTATGGGGCGCAGTTTGAAACTACACCCAGTATAATTGTAAGGGGAAAAATTTGAAAGTGCGTCTCATACATTTGTAATGGATGCAGCTTCAAATCGCGCCTCTTAAAAAAATTTATTGGCGCCAACACCAGCGCTGAGCTGGCGCTGACGTGGCGCCTACGAGGCAAAAAATGGCTTGTTTTGGTAATATGTTTTGAAAGTGGTTTGTTTTAAAAAATATTATTTTAATATGGTTTAATATAAAAAAAATTGTCCTCTTTTATTTAGTTGTTTATTTTTTTTATTCTTTTGTACGTTTCAAAACCCACCGTTGCCGATCCCAAGTCCGGATGAGAAAGAGTGAGGGTTATGGTAGGCTTATGATAGCCAACGTAAAATTTTGTCATATTCTATGACATGAACCATAATAAGAATATCGTTGGGGCATCCCCTACTCAGCGACGCGCTACATCGGATCCCGGGTGTAGTGTTAAGTATGCAAGGGTTTCTCGGTCGTCATTTGGAAGCGACGCGCTATATTGGACCCTGGGTGTAGTGATAAATAAGCAAAGGTTTCATAAGATCCGTCTAGTTTCTTGGAACATAGCTTCCCTTACAGGTAGACTAACAGAATTAGTGGAGGTGATGATTAGGAGGAGAGTTGGTATAATGTGTTTGCAAGAAACTAAATGGGTAGGTGAAAAGGGTAGAGTCATATAGCCTTGGGGTTATAAGCTTTGGTATACGGGTAGAGATAAAAATCGTAATGAGGTAGGCGTAATCATAAATAAATAGTTGCTTGAGGATATAGTTGAGATTAGGAGAAAATATGATAGAATTTTATAGGTTAAGCTTATTCTAGGTGGGGAGATTCTTAATATTATTAGTGCTTATGCACTACAGATAGGTCTTGATGACGCCAGTAAGCGTCTATTCTGGGAGGATTTAGACGAGATGGTGCAAAGGATACCTAGTGGAGAGAAGTTATTTATTGGTGGTGATCTCAATGGACATGTAGATACTAGTCGTAGTGGGTTTGATACTATCCATGGAGGTTTTGGTTTTAGATAAAAGAATGAAGCAGGTAGCTCGATTCTAGATTTTGCTTTGTCTTATGACTTGATCTTAGCAAACACTTGGTTTAGAAAAAGAGAGTCTCACCTTATCTTCTTTAGGAGCGGATCAAGTGCAAGTCAAATAGACTTTTTTTTGACGAGAAGGATATATAGAGCTTGTTGCATTGACGGTAAGGTAGTGCCAGGTGAGAGTGTAATCACTTAACATAAACTTTTAGTTCTAAATTTTCGATTTAGAAGAGAATTTAGGAAGATTAGACGTAAGGTAGAACCTAAAATTAAGTGATGGCGATTGAAGGAAAGTAACCAAAAGAATTTTATAGATCGTGTAGTTCAAGAGACGGATTGGCAGTCTAAAGATAATTCAGATAGAACATAGAAAAAGATGGCTAGTTGTATCAAGAGAGTAGCTAGAGATCCACTTTGTGAGTCGAGAGGTGGTGCTCCACCATCTAAGGACACATCATGATGGAACGAAGAAATAAAGGATGCTATTAAAATCAAGAGAGATTCTTATAAAGATTTAAAGAAAAGTAGAGATGCAGAGAGATTTGAGAAGTATAAAATGGTTAAAAAGGAAGTTAAGAAACCTGTTCGGGAAATTAAAGCTAAGGTCTACAAGGAGGTGTACGAGAAGTTGGATACTAAGGAGGCTGAAAATGATATATATTGGATTGCTCGGATGCTGGAAAAAAAGACCAAAGACTTATGTGTAGTGAAGTGTGTCAAAAATGAGGATCAGAAGGTTTTAGTTCAAGATGAGGATATCAAGGAAAGGTGGGAAGATTATTTTTAACAAATTGTTCAATCAGAGCTTTACTAAAAATTTGGATGAACTTGTCATTCAATTTAAGATATAAACCATGATTTCATGCGTAAAATAAGAATACCAAAGGTTAAAGAGGCTTTGAAGAGAATGAGATCAAGAAAAGCGGTTGGTCCAGACGGGATTTCTATTGAGATTTAGAGATGCTTAGGAGAAATAGACATTAAATGGCTGACAAATCTGTTTAATAAGATTTGGTAGACCAAAAAAATACCAAATGATTGGAGGAAAAGTACCCTTGTACCTATCTATAAGAACAAGGGTGACATTCAAAATTGCTCAAACTACCGTGGAATAAAACTTATGTGTCGAACCATGAAGCTTTGGGAGAGAGTGATTAAACATAGGTTAAGGAATGATGTTAAGATAATAGAGAACCAGTTTAAGTTCATGCCTGGACGATCGACGACAGAGGCTATTCATTTGCTTCGTCAACTTGTCGAATGTTTTCGAGAGAGAAAAAGAGATTTGCATGTGATATTTATTGATTTAGAGAAAGCGTATGGCAAGATACCTAGAGAGGTATTATGGGGGACAATGATGAAGAAGGGGGTCTCCGTTAAATACATTGACATAATCAAGGATATGTATGATGGAGTAGTGGCAAATGTCAGAACTTGCGGCGGCCGAACGAGTGATTTTCCGATTACAATTGGTTTACATCAAGGATCTGCATTAAGTCCATTCATATTTACCATCGTAATAGATGAGCTTATTAGAACTATCCAAGATGAGATACCTCGGTGTATGCTATTCGCTGATGATATTGTTCTAGTAAATAAGACGAAAGCAGGGGTTAATGCCAAATTGGAGTTATGGAGGCAAACGTTGGAATCTTGGAGGTTCAGATTGAGCTGGTCCAAGACAACATATACACATTACAAATTTAGCAAACAGAGAAGTCGAGACCACATTGGTATAATACTAGAAGGATAAGAGATATCACTGAGCGATCGGTTTAGATATCTAGGTTCCATCATCCAAAAGGATGGGGAGATCGATAGTGATGTTAATCAAAGGATCCAAGCTGGTTAGTTGAAATGGAGGAGTGCAATAGGGATTTGTGCGATCGTAACTTTTCGTTAAGGTTGAAAGGGAAGTTTTATCGGATCGCTATTCGGCATGCCTTATTATATGATACAGAATGCTGGGTGTAGGGTGTTTTTCGTCACCCCATTGAGATAGGAAATACGCGTCACTTGTCAGGCGCATTACAGATTCCCCCTGCCTAGGATAAGCATGGGTTTTTTGATTGTGGGGATCCGAATCTCCGACAGCCACGGACTAAGCTGCCGTTAATTACCCCTCGCTTTTGGAGCGAGAGAATCTCCGATTGACGGGTAAAACTGGTCATACGAACTCAATGTGCATTGTGCGCGTATTGTGTTTTGGAGGGGACTTGGATGTATCGGAGGCCACGCAGAGTTTACGGGGGTCCCGCTACCCGGATAGCAGGTTGGGGATCAAGAGGGCTAGCAGCCCCCTTGCGGGGTGCGGGGTAGCGCCTGATTGATCTGTTTTAAAGAGTGTTGTAAATAAAGTAATCGCAATCAGGACGGTGTCGCTAGTAGCTAGCCGCGATGAGTACGGGTCGTCCGCAGGGAAACGTGAACATTTTTCTTGCTTTAGACGAGTTGATAGAAGAAGAGTGATTGGTTGTACATCTATTTTAATACGGATATAGATTTATAAAGAGAAGACTTGTAGGGTTCATAGGACTTAGTAGTAATGGATGACTAATTAAAAATGACTCCATTTATCTTTTAATTGTTTAAAACTAGATCGATAGTGATGAATGTAGATTAGGGTTCTTTTGGAAGAAACTAGGGTTTCCCCACTCTTAACCCTTGTCTTTACATTGATCTCTATTCATGTCTAGCCTTTACCAAAACAAATGTTAAATAGATCTCGAATCGTGGTCGTGACTAGCAATAAATTGGTAGCACACCCGAGAAGGATGTTAACATTTGTTTTGCTAAAGTTTATAGATTTTTAAATGTATAAAAGAAGTTAAATGATTTTATCGTCCATTGATCCACCCTAGCCTACGAACCCTAGCAAGCTAGGAATTACTCGCTCATGGTTTAAGATAGAAGGAAGGATGAAGAAGAAAACATGATTAAGATGCAGAAAGTAAATGCAGAAAGTAAATGCGAAAAGACTAATAAAAAGACTACCTTTATTAATCAACTATTGCATACAACTCTCTGTACAAAGTAGATTACAAAGAACTCTAGTTTTTGCTCTCGCTCTCTCCCTCTCTTGTTAGAGGTAGATGACCAGCTGATGATCACCTGGATGCGTGGATCGCTTTGGACCTCTTGATCACTTTGGATTGATCCATTTTGATGTGAAGCTCTCGGTCCTTTAAATAGTCACAGAAGCTACAAACCCTAGTTTATATGTGTGATAATTTGTTGTTACGATCACACACACCAAATCTCAAATCCTATGGCCATCAAAGGGCCGCGAATCTGCCTCAAATCATGGCCTTTGGCCGCCTAATCACGGCGTCCTAATGGGATCAGGATTTGAAAATTCTTGTGCTCTCTTCTGTTGACATTTGGAGATTAGATAAGCGGAGATTGACCGAGCGTAGCATAGGAAACTCCTTCCCTATCAAGAGTATGTCATCCACATACTCTACGAGGATCACCACCATACTCTCTACTACCTTTTTGTATATACAAGGTTCATCTACCATTTTGATGAAGTCAAACTCTTTGACTACCACATCAAAACAGATGTTCCAACTCCGCGATGCCTGCTTTATCACATAAAACATCTTGCACACGTTTCCGTTGCTCCCACTATCTACGAAGCCCTCTGGCTGTGTACTTATAGACACTCTCTTCTAAATCATTATTTAGAAAAGCTGTCATGACACCCAACCACCAGATATCGTAGTCATGGTATGTAGCAGTGGCAAGTAGGATCTGGATAGACTTAAGCATAGCTTTGAAAGTCTCAACTTTTCCATGTACACCAAGTAACCTTCTCAAGATATACTTGCTCCTGATGGGGATTTAACCCTTCAGATAAAGCAACCAAAGTCCATACTTTGTTGGTGTATAAGGATTCCATCTCAGATCGCTAAGCATCCAGCCATTCTTACGGAGTCCTACTCCTGATGGCCTGCTCGAAAATAGTTGGGTCATTATCTCATGATGCAATCCTCGCTCCCACTGTCATAGAGAAACCGAAGTATCTCTCAGATGGGTGAGGAACCCTACTAGATCGGCGGAGAGGCTGAGGTTCGTTGGAAACTATTGAATCCTTTGGTTCTACCAAATCATCAGCTGCAGTTTGTATAGCTGGAAATCTTTCCAGTTCTACCTCATGACCACTAATTTCTTCATAAGAAATTCCCTTTCACAAAGGTGGCATGCTGAGAAACAAAACATCTTTTGTTCCTCGGTTTGGTAGAAGATATTCCCTTGCATATGCTTGGGATATCCAACAAACTTCCACAGATCTGACTTTGCCTCGAGCTTGTCCGGATTTTGCTTTTTAGACATAGGCCGGACAACCCCAAATCTTAACAAACTTAAGATATGGGCTCTTCCCTTTCCATATCACATATGAAGTGGTAGGCAACTGTTTTGATTTGAACCCTATTCAATAGGTATGCAGCTTCTCAAGTACATAACTCCCAAAAGAAAATAGGAAACTCAGTAGTACTCATCATAGAGCGCACCATATGTAATAGGGTGTGATTGCTCCGCCCCGATATACCATCGTGCTATGGTGTATACGAAGGAGTAATGCTGAGAGAGAATCTCATTCTCCTTTAGAATAGTCCAGGAATCTCCGTGCTCAAGTATTCTCCTCCTTGATCTCATCAAAGGATATAATACTTATACCCGTTGTTGGTTCTCTACTTCTAACTTATACTTATTGAATTTCTCAAAAGGTTCAGACTTGTGTTTCAACAGGAACATATGTGCGAATCTTGAGAGACTATCAGCGAATATAATAAAATACAAAGAACCGGTCTTAGCATGTGTAGACAGGGGCCTTACATACATCATCATGTATCAATCTTAAGAGTTCACTAACTCTTTCTCTGTTTCCAATAAACAGAGCTATGGTCATCTTATCTTTGTGACATGACCGACAAGTTTCACAAGATATAAATTCAAACAGATTTAAATATGCATATAAATGTAACTTAGCTAGTCGGGTCGCATTGATATGACCTAGTCTACAATACCTCAAGAAGGATTCGTTCATTTCTGAACTCTTCCTCTTGTGTGTGTTCTGTATACTAAGAACTGCGGTTTGATTTAGAACGTCAATGCTTTTAGAAAACGCGCCTGAACCGATCAACTCTTGATATAGGAAATGTTCAAAACATTATCTAACAATACAAAATTATATCCTTCTTTACTAATAAAGAGACTGATATGATGTTGTATATTAGGTTCGGTATCTAATAACATTCATTCAGAATCAATGTATTCTGGTAATACAGGGTGATAGTGACCAACAGACTTGGCTGCAACACTTGCACCGTTTCTATCTCATGAAACTTATCACCCGTTCTCAGTTCTCTACCTATCTGTAGCCCATGTAACAAATTACATATGTGGGATCCTGATCCGGTATCAAATACCCAGGACGTAAAGAATATTGAGAAACAGTTCTGTGTAATGAACATACCCGAAGAGGATGTATCAACATGAACTTTCTTCGTTTGGGCGGCACGGGAATTCTGGTAATCCCCTATTTCCTGCTCTGTTTTATAACAATTATAAGTTGGAGCGGGACCAACGTTCCTTAGCGCAGTATAACAAGCGGGTTCGGTCAATACATCCGTATTATTATCTTGATTAAGGCGTGATATGGTCGCTACCTGGAGAGAGAGAGAAGAAAACACTCAGCGTGCGCTTTTACAAGATTAGATTGGTTATCAATTTATCTAATCAGGATGCCTCCCACTGTTTTAGTCAAATTTTCCTTCAAACCCTAAAAGGAAAGACTAGCTGGGATTAATTACACGCTACAAGTTCGCCAATCTTTCAGCCAGGCCAGTGCCGGTACTTTGAGGGAGGTTCCCCGTGCTTTCGCACGAACCTAATTAAAGTAATCCTCAATTTCCCAGAGGTGTAACCCCGTTAACACCTTTCTAGACACCTACTTGATCGGCTAATTGTAATGTGTAAAACTCTCCCAGAAGTAACTCTTACTCGCAGCGGGTATCGGGATCCAACTATCTCATAGAAGGTATGCAATCTCATTGCAAATTTCAACATTTGAAATTCCCAATAATATTTTACCCCTAGCGTCCTATGACCTTGACGAAGGCCAAACTACCCATAGTCCGCTAGTCAAGTTCAACCCATCATTTCCTGATTGAATTAAACCCACCCGCACGACCCTTGACGAAGGCCAAACTACGCCGTACGAATACCCTAATCCAATCGTATCGCATGCTAGCAGATAAGCACTAGTTAGCTACCGTACACTACGCCTTGACGAAGGCCAAACTACCGCAGCATGAATACTAAGTAGTACTTATCTGAAATGACAGAGGGCTACGACAGGTTTTTAAGAAAACCCTTTGCGTAATGAACTTGATATCATTGTAGAATCGAGTGATTTTAAATGGAGTGTTTTTTAGGCTTTTCTAGTTTCGCTAAAGAGGTCACTCCCGGTGAAGGGATCGTCGGCTCTTTCCTCATCAAATAAGGTGCAGGATATTTCACAAATACCGCTGTGCAAAGTAAGAACTATAAAAACAATCAAAAGACAAACCGAGTTTGTAGCATCTGCTAGTTTCGCTAAAGAGGTCACTCCCGGTGAAGGGATCTCGGCTCTTTCCTTATCGAATAAGGTGCTGGATGTTCTATAAGGAACACCGCTATGCAAAGCAAAAACTAGAGCTACCAGTTTTTAAACAAGTTTCTACAACATCTTAGGTTTCTTTTATTTCATTAATCTCATTAATGAAGTCCCATTTTATTATGCTTCACAAGCATCAGATATGAAACGAAATCAACAATATATAATATATATCTCATATATATAATATAAACATTCGTCTCAGGCAGTAATATGATCTCATCACAGAATATTGCAGCAGAAGAACATATATGAAATATTGGATATACCAGGACGTCCGTGTTTTAATACGAGCCTGTATAAAACACAGATTCCACGGTCGCGATGAATAGCCAAACCCACATCCCTAGACCCCTACGAGAGCGGCAAGCAACTCTGCCAATTCTAGGGTTAGGAGACCCGGTCTCGACTCCTCGAGATGGTCTCCCACTGGACCCTAGAACCCGGTTACTTGTGCTCCCCGCCTTGGGTCTATCTAATGCAGAAAAATAAATAATATACAATGGTGACATCATCCTCAGCCCGGAAGTGCCCCAATAAAAGAATATTACATACAAATGAATTTTATATGAATGAAAATGAAAAAACTCTCATCTCACATAAACCCCCGGCTATTCAAACACGACGATCCAATATAACATATCACAGCAACACATAATATCTCATATCATCAACGTAAGTAAGTATGCATACACCGATTGTCGTCGATGTATAGCAACGAAAACCGGCGATACAACTACATACTACACTTACGGTCACATAAAAGAAAGTTTAAAACTACAATAGTTGGAATCCGCAACCTTCTTAGACATCGCATGCTTAACCAAATGAATTCCTTAGACATCGCATGCCTAACAATTATAAACCCCGCATTTTAGTCTCATTATCGAAAACTCTTTTCAATATCAAGTAGGGCAATTCTACAAGATTCCCGACATCCTGATCGAATGCTCGTCGCAAACTTTAGTAGACGGCCGCACCCCCGGATGCCGTCGACGAAGTGCACTAAGGTGGAACACCGCTGCCGCGAGCACCCGAACGGATGCTTTTGGCGACGGGGTTCTCCTACAGTCACTTGGTTGGGGATATGGGGCGTAGCTGTCTGTTAAGTTTACCCGGCGAGTATCCGCGTACGCTACGTGATTGCGACGGACTTTTGATCACATCAAAATTCCGTGGCAACCGATCATTGAGACTGAACTGCTAGATTTATAACATTCAAATTAGTTATCTCATAACTACATGTGGATTCCAAATATTGTATCACATTTCAGATAAGTAGACAATGTTAAACTTTCCGATCGAATAATCAAACACCCAAGTTTTCCCAAATAGTTCTCAACACTTGAAATTAGTTTAAAAAACATCCATCACATGCAACAGTACTAATGGTCCAGCTGTAGAAAGGTCAAGCCAACGCCTCACATGTGGCACGCCGTACTGCCACAAACCCTAAGGTTTAGAGGCAGTTCAAGACGGTCACATAATCGAGTTAAGGTTTGTTGTCTTCTAGAGGGTCCACCGCGTTACTTGCACGACTTAGAACGTTCTTAAACTACGGAAAAATCCAACACTTGGAAATTTTCCTGGTCAGGAAAAAGTGAGTTATTGATATCCGTTCGAACTATTTAACAGTTTCTAAAAATTATCCGGACAAAATAAACGAAGTTATATTATCCGATCGAATCAACGAGTCCCCAATACAACCCAGAAAACTCAACTCTTGAGTAAAAATTAAAAATTCCCAGAAGAATCAGGAAGTACCTACGGTTCAACTGTAGAAAAATTATACCCTAAGTCCACTGTTGCGTCGTGGAACCGCCGCTAATGGCATGTATTTGCTGCAGTTCCGCGGCTATGTAATGGAATTACAGGATCGTTTTTCACAGAGGTCCATAGAATTCCCTGCTGATTTTTTTGAGTATTTTTAATTTGAAAAAATCAATAGTTTTGAAAAATTTCCAGAAAAGGGTAAAAACTATGGTTCCGGGGTTCGATCGGACTTTAAACTTCGTCTAGACTTCGCCTAAAGCTCTAGCTTGGCTCTGATACCACTGTAGGGATGCTAGGCACTCGCATAAGGGTCTACGAGGTATCAACCATGCCCGATTTAAAATTTAGCCGTGCCGAACAACCCTAAACTCGATCTTTAAACTAGAGATTAGGCGAAAACAAGCATGTTAAACACTTTAATACTAAGTGAGAGCGATTACAATCTTTGTAGATCATGTCCTTTACTTCTTAAGCTCCGTGTTGAGGTCCCTTCGCTGCGATCATCGTGTTCCGGACTCTCGAGAGGCTCCACGAAGAGAAAGATGCAGTCTTGCTTCCGATCTTCGATAACAAAGATGATCTACCTTGAAGTTTCATTAACACAAGCTCTCACTCACTAAATGAAGTGAACACCCTCATCTAAATGGCAAGGATAGATGAGGATGATGAAATAGGATTTTAGCTCTCATTTTTTTTCTTATTCTCACTCACTTTCATCACAAAATATCAAAGCAAGAAAGCTTTTCAAGCTCAAGGAAGAAGAAGAAGAATAGTGATTCCTTTTGTGATGAATAATGAAAGTTATGATAAGGTTAGAAATGCAACCATGGTTAATGTAACCTTTATAGAGATTTAACTAGGGTTAGGGTTTGGGTTAAGTTAAAGATGAGTCACTTAAAATATCAACACAAATATCTTTTCCAAAACAAAAAAAAGCTTCTAGAAACTTCTAGAAAAGCTTAACCCAAATCAAACCTTAACCATGTTTAATCTCCACTAAACATGTTGCATTAATAACCACATCATGTTACAATATTATATATCACATATATAATATTTATTGTAACAAAATAAAATAATACAATTAACATATATCGCATATATATCAATGTATTACCCGAGTGAGAAAAAGAATCTTTTAGTGAGCTAATATTAGTTAATGTAATTTAATATATCATATATATAATTATACATTAAATTATCGAATCAACACTTGATCCGACAATCCGGTTATATCGCATATAACCGACTAATATATCATTTACCGATTCATCAAATCAACACTTGATCCGATGACCCGGCTGATATCAAATATCGCGAGAATAGAATACGGTATCTCATATCGCATTATCCTTGGTCCTGCACATATCACATATGTGCCCCTACTCCGTTTTTCCCGAGTCAAGAAACCTTTGTGTAGGACTCTAAAGAATCGTCAATACGCCGGCAGTAGGTGATGATCATATCAAACACCCACAAGCTGCAAGTGGTCAGCTAAACGTAACAGCCACCCAGGTATTGAGCGATCAGAAGATCAACAAGCAAGCATGTACATTCTCCTACGAATCCAATCAGTAACACTCCCGTACAGTCCGGTCTCGTCATCTGATATGTCGCATATCTCGCCTAGGGGTGGTAAACGTTAGACCCCAGTAGCTTGATAAGTCGTGTCGATATGAGGTCTATAACAGTTTGAGAAACTACTGATAACACTTACCAGTAAATCTCAGCAGCCCTGGCCAGGGATTTCCAGTTATAGCCAATCGAACACAGCACAACATCAACTCCCTATACCGGGAGAGACGAATCCCCTCCTATTGCTCATTGCCTCCATGTGATTCGGGACTGTACCCAAAAGCCACCTTTTTGCATGCCCTCTTGGACGTGGTATGATGGAAATCAAAGCACAATGGGAATCATACAAGACTCTATGACGATCTCGGGTCAACAGACTACTCTGTACCAGTGTCACCGGAGAACTGCCATCTGACGTGAGGTATAATACCATCTGGGAGTTTTCGGCGAGTCCGTCCAGTGTACCCAGTCTCCACTGAGCATCCGTACACTATCCTTGATGTCAAACACCGATGGATATGGGATCATCCATCGCCCATCATATGGGTCAAGATGCGTATACGCTAGTCTATTCTGGTGTATCGATGCCTCCTGTCTCGATACATCCTCGACTAGGAACAGTTATAGGATGTACTCACCGACTACCGTGGCCCCACTAGTATGATCTCATCATAGTCCCAGTAGTCGAGTACATATCCTAAGGGCTTTATCAACATGTAACATAGAGACAATTATAGTACATGTTAAGATAAAGTACAACCAGATAGCATACTATCATGTCGAGCAAGAAAGTCCTCCCTATATATGTCCAAGCATCCATTACAATATACATCGTATGTACAGTAATGGCCTCTAGGGCATACATATAACTAACACTTATCAGCCTCACTGGAAGGGTTTTCATTACCTTCCAGAGGATGCTGGTCTTAAGAAGTGGTAGCCACATTCATACCAGATTGGATTTGAGATGTGATGGCCCCATCCTTGCTCTTGTTGCGTGTGTCCACCATGCAGACAGTGTGGACCGCATATCCAGCCATCTTTTTATCTTTGGCGGCTGATTTTTCGGACCATCATCGTGGCCCTTCCTCTTCTGGAAAGGGCATGCGACTGAAGATAGTTGGTCTGATTGGGTCCTTGGGTGGCGCTGTCCGGATCGCAACTTTCTTTACTCTTGAGGTCATGGCATTCTTCTGGACCATTCTTCTGGGCGCTGGTCACCAGCGCCTCACGTGCTTGGCACGCGGGTGCTGGGTGTCAGTGGGAAAAGGGGCTTAGCCCCTATACTGGGAGTTGTACTCCCAATTGGCTTTTGAAGGTAAACTCCTAAAAAAAGGACGAAGGGGCTGAGCCCCTGCATTGGGAGTTGTACTCCCGATTGACTTTTGGAGTTGAACTCCTAAAAATAATGATTTATTATATATATATATATATATATATATTCGTGTGAAGTTAAACTCCCAAGAGATTTTCGGAGATGATGAAAGGGGCCCCCTTTCTTCTCCCTTGAGCCCTAGATCTTCTCTTGAGTCTTGGATCTTCCCAAA
Source organism: Agapanthus africanus (assembly GCA_030015575.1). Classification (NCBI taxonomy): domain Eukaryota; kingdom Viridiplantae; phylum Streptophyta; class Magnoliopsida; order Asparagales; family Amaryllidaceae; genus Agapanthus; species Agapanthus africanus. The sequence goes on from JASDDO010000029.1 coordinate 298,497,464, forward strand.
GTGGGATTTTTGGAGATGAGTCTCCTTCTTCGTCCTTTTTATTGGTTGGATCTTGGAGAAAATGGGGGCGAGACTTAAAAATCTCCCCTTTTAGAGATTTGATGGGAGATTTGAGTTCCCCTTCAAGGGTTTTATGGTGAAAACGTTTTCTTTTTGGAAAAAGAAGAGTTAAACTCTTGATTTAATTCAAAAAAGGGAAGAAGGTTTAGAACCTTGAGAAAGGAGAAAGAGGCACAAAAACCCTAGATTTTGAAAGGAATGGGTTCTTGTTTTTCATTTCATTATCATGTTATTTTATATAGGCTTACAAATTTACATATAGCCCCTTGGGCTTTACAACATGGTATTTTGCCCATCTCATGCCTCATGTGCTTATTTCTTTTAGCACATGGGCCATGAGCTTTACAAAAATTTATTTTTTTTGCCCATTTATTTTACATTCATGCATGAAAATTATATCAAACTTATTTATTACATAACTTTCTTCTTGGCATGGGGGAGGCCAGCCGCTTCATGTTCGGGCTTGACTTAGGCATGAGCCCACTTGGCCTGGGCTTGGGCCCGTTTGGCTTGGGGTTGACTTTGATTTTGACTTGGTCAACCGGGGTGTAAATTTTGGCCCCAACACTGGGCTCCTAAGAAGTATCATACACGGAAGATGCACGTAGCGGAGATGCTAATGCTTCGTTGGATGTGTGGTAACACTAGAAAAGATAAGGTACGAAATGAGAATATTTATGCAAACGTTGGTGTAGCACCTATGGAGGAGAAGATGCAGGACAACCGGCTAAGATGGTTTGGTCATGTGCGATGCAGACCTATGGAAGCACCGGTTCGATGAATGGATACTATCGATATAGGCAATGTCAAAAGGGTGAAAGGGAGACCGAAGAAAACATGGATGGAGGTGATACAAAAATATATGGTTGCCAAAGGCCTCAATGCAAGTATATTGTTCGATAGGAGTGAGTGGAGGTGGAGGATTCATGTGCTGGACCCGGCTTGATTCTCATGTTGGTTCATGTAGCCTACCCCATATGCTTGGGATAAAAGGCTCTGTTGTTTTTTTTGTTGTTGTTGTTTGTTGATCGTTTCAAATATTTTCAACAGATTGATTTTCCTTTCTTTCTTCCCTTTCAGCTGCTATTCACATAGTTTCCTAAGAGGGCCCCGTTCTTCCGAATCAACAATAATTATGCACATATCTCATTTTCGGGCTGCGTAGGGGAACAATTTAAAGGTAGGAAAAATAAATTTACACATATGAAATTTCTACGGCAGCGCCATGAATTCATGAAGATGGTTAGAATTGATTCTATAATCCAAATCCTATTTTCTTTAGGATTTGTTTATTAGAAATAAATCCAAATTAGTTATTTAAAGAAAATTGGGAGAGAAGAGAAATTCTGTAATTCTTCACAAATAGTGAAACGTTCTCTCCTGCTGCTCATGGTTTTTCCCGTTTTGGTTTCCACGTAAAATCTTTATGTTTTCTTGAGTTGATCTTTTCGGTTTTCTACGATTTGTTTGATCTTTATTTCCGCATTTATCTCGATCATCTGTAACAAACCGGTATCAGAGTTTGCGTTGATTCTATCGATCCAGTATAAAGATAAAGATGGCATCGCACAATATTAAGATCGATAAGTTCTCCGGAAAGAATAGTTTCAGTCTTTGGTGCATTAAGATGCGCGCACTGTAGAAGCAACAAGATATGTGGACGCCGCTTTCTGGAACGAGGCCGGCGTCGATGACTGATGAAGACTATAAAAAGATATAGGAGAAGGCACATATGATGATTCAACTATGTTTAGAAGACCAAGTCTTATGCGAAGTTGCAAACGAAGAGATCGCGTCAGGTCTTTGGCTGAAATTGGAGAATTTGTACTTGACAAAATCTCTCACGAACAAGTTTTATTTAAACCAACGATTATTTTCTCTTCGTATGAAAGAAGATATGCCTCTAAAAGAATATCTTGATCTGCTGAATACGATTATCATGGATTTGAAGAACGTAGATGTTAAAATAGAGTATGGAGATTCTGTCCTAATTCTGTTATGCTCCTTACCACCGTCTTTCGATAATTTCATAAATTCTTTTATTGTCGATAAGGACACCATATCTCTTGAAGATGTCAAATCAGCGCTTCACTGTCATGAACTTTCGTACAAGGTATCAGGAAGCAATGAAGAGAGTCAGGCGGATAGATTGATGGCGAAAGGTTCTGATCAAAGAGGGCGTTCTAATCAAAGAGGACGTTTTAATAGGGACAAAAGCAAATAGAAGTGGAGAGGCAGATTTAATTCAAGGACTCATGATAGGAATATTATTTGTCATTATTGCAAAAAAGAGAGACGTATGCAGTATTCATTTACAAAGAAGGAAGAGATGGAAAAGAAGGTGAACAATTCTTCGGTTGCAGGTGTACCAAAAGATGAGTCCTATGATGAAGCCGAACAAGTTCTATCCGTTACTGATCATGTTCGGCCAATGAACGAATGGGTGCTAGATTTCGGTTGTTCTTATCATATATATGTGTCCCAATCAGGACTAGTTTTCAACATATGATGAATTCAATGGCGGTAATGTCTTAATGGGTAATAATGTGCCATGCAAGGCTGTTGGTACCAGCTCTATTCAGATTCGTATGCATGATGGTGTGATGAGGACTTTGTCTGATGTTCGATATGTTCCATATCTGAAAAATAATTTGATTTCCTTTGGTATTATAGACTCTAAAGGTTACCGATGTGTGATTGAAGGTGGAGTTCTTCGGATCTCAAAAGGTACTTTGGTGGTCATGAAAGGAGTGAAGGAGAAGACCTTGTATATTTTGCAAGGAAAGACAGTGATAGGTTCTGCAACAGTCTCGTCTATAGAAGAATCAGAGGCAGGGAACACCAAGTTATGGCATATGCGACTTGGACACATGAGGGACAGGTGTTTGGTGGTTCTCAGCAAACAAGGCTTGCATGGAGGCCACAAGACAGCGACAGTCGACTTCTGTGAGCATTATAATTTCGGCAAGCAGCGCCGAAATTCAGTTCGTTAAAGCAATGCAAAGAACGAAGGTGACGCTCGACTATATTCATGCTGATGTTTGGGGACCTTCTCGTGTTCCATCAAAAATTTGTCACGACCCGAAAAGTACGGAACGTGACTGGCACTTAAATTACGAAACTTCTCGAGGCGTACGTAATCTAAGTAAGCCAAAACCCAGAAATCAATGCCAAATAGAGCAATAGAGTGAAGAAAAACCAAATTATTGAAAGCGATTTAAATCAAATACATCACATCAAGCTTTTTAAAAGTAACATCTTTTTCCCGAAAATTTCGGCAGAGTCTCCTTTATAAATACTGGCCCCAAACGGGTACAAAACATGAATATATGCACAATATGAAATAAGGCATCCCCAAGAGGGAGCTAGCTCTTCGCCCAAAGCGGACTCAAAATCACACGCAATATAAATATCATCACTGTGCAAAATAAGCATATAAAGGCATAAAGCAATAAAACATCATGTCGGCTCAGGTGAGCTCGACCCAGAGATACAACATATAAATACACAAATCTCACTGTTTCGTCTCTAAGTCGCTAATACAATAATACATGCGGCAGATATAGTAGATGGAGTACACTAGATACAATAATGATACAAGGTGGCAACAAAATAACCCCGCAACCCACCTACGAACAGTACTGCGAGTCCAAGCAAAAGGAGAAAAAGAAGAGGTGCGCCCGCCGCTACTGTGCTGACGGGTCAGACCTGCAAAACACTGTGGCACGACGGGGTGAGTTGCCAACTCATGAGTAATAAGTAATATCTAATAAGGCTGTCGTAAGCATGTACACAATGACGTCACAACCTACAAATACTAATATGATGCGATGTAATAATATGTATGCAACATGTATGCAATAAACCATACGAGATTTGAATATAATTAACATGGGAAATCTGTATTCTTATCTTATTAAACTTCTGTAATTTAGCTTTAGTTTCATCAATGAAATCAATATAAATCTGTGTCAAGCATCGACACTAAATGTGAATATCTCAATTATTCCGGGCTCCGGCAATCCGGACTGGCCCAAATATCTGATCTAGGGCTTCGGCAAATCCGGACTGGCCCATATCATCAAAACTCAAGACTACGTCGGTATCCTCCGGATATCCAGCGCGTCACAATAACCGGTCAGTAGCGCTTCCCTGCCGGGCTCAACGCTATCATCTGCGACCATCATGCCCCGGGGTACCGCACCGGGTCCACCATGCACCCATAAACGGTTCCTCCTCCTCCTCGAATCGGGTGCGTGATACTGCTCAGGCACTGAGAAATCTCATGGTGGACGATAGATGCATCATATCACGAGAAAACCACAACTTACATTTTTAAAATGGTAATCTGTTTTCAAATCCTTGCGGTTTCTCCAAATCCATAAATCTCATAAATACGGAAATCCTCGAGAAGAAACATGATACATGAATGTCTATGATATTAACAATATGCAATGCAATGCGGAAACTAGAAAGCTATGCATGAACAATGATGCAATAAGATATGTGCATGTGACTAGCAATCCTACATATCCATATTGATGAATTAAATATATCAATTTCAGGTTTACTAAACATAATAGCGCAAGTGATAAGATTTGGATTTAACTAGTTATAAGGTGTTCGTGGCATAGCAATTACCAAGGCGTGTGTGTCCTCATGAATAGTGCTTGTGCAGCATAAACTAATGATAATAGTGTGAGTGTCCTATGAGGTACTAGCATAATATATATACATATGATAAATGATGCAATGCAACGGGATAATTAATTAGGAACTACGCATATAATTATAAGTATTAAACGAAATTCTAACTATCGGACGTCTTGCGCCATCCAAACGATTCCCCCGTAGATGTGTACATCTACTCACCGGAATGCCTCTGCTAGTCTGGTCTAATCACCGCCTTTCCCTTTCGCGCCGCGTTCGATGTCTCCGCGACCGATCCTAGAATTACACAAAGCAACACACATAAGGCTAGTATCCTGCAAAAACAAGATATTAAAACCATACGAGAAACTAGCGTCGCAAGCTAACGTGTGTGCACTCGAAATACCAAAACGTGTGCGCTATCGTCTGAAACCACCCTGACACACAGTGATAAACAGCAAACACTAAACCCAAACTCAGAACGTACGTGTCGCGCAAGTCTAAAAGTATTGAAAACAAGGTAAATGGTCCCAGATTTTGATTAAAGTGAAAACAAGAAAAGTTGCATGTACCAAAGTCCTACAAAACATAGCAGACACCTACAGAAGAAGCCCCGACACCCAGGTCCACCCCCTGGCCGCAATTTTTGGCCAGAACCCTTTTATTTGTGGCCAAATAGGGGAGTTGGAGTCTCGTGCTTCGTGTGTGTGGTTCTAGCCCGGTAACTAAGTCCCAGTATTTGCAACTTTTGCCTGAAGGATCCGGTTTAAAAGCAGATCACAAAACTAGCATAATTATTAAATAAAACACTAATTAACACTAATTTAATATAATATGGTATTTTAGTATAATCAGGTGCAAAGACTTGGATTAAACGACACTAACAACACTTAGTTAAGCTAATCAAGCCATAAAAACCCTAACTTAGTCTAATCTCCACTTAAACCACATAATTAGCAAAAAAACCCACATAAACACTAATTTAAGCTAAATAAACTATAAGTTTAGCAAAGAGGTAAATAGGGTAAGCTTTATACCTCAAGTTGGTCCTAGGAGGGTTCAAACTTGCTGACCTTGCCTCAAGAACCAACAAGGAAGTGTTTTGGGGGGTGATTAGCAAGAGGTTTTGTGAAGAAAGATGGATTTTTGATATGGAGATGAGGCTTGAGTGAAAGAAGAAGAAGAAGAAGAAGAAGAAGAAGAAAGGGGAGGGGCTGCTGCTGGAGTTGGGGTGCAGGAAATGAGAGGGGGAGGGGAGAGAGAGAGACCCCAAAGTCAAGGCTCTATGCCTCATTAAATACCCCCCCATGCCTCTCCTTTTCTCTTCTTTTTCTTAATTTCATAAAAGTTTTGGTTTTAAAGAAAGGAATTAAAACTAAGAGGGAAATAAAAATGAAATACATGATATATTATTAACCTAGGGTAAATATAGGGTTGTGCATGCTAACTAAAATTTTGCTTAGAAAATAATAGTTAAGAAAATTGATAATTAAGTGAACAAATAACTTAAATGATAATTAATAAAACATAATTATGTAAATAATTATTTATTTTCACTATTAAAAATAGATTTATTCCAGTTTATGTGGAAATAGCTATTAACGAAGTTTTATGAAAAACACGCATTATCGCTAATTAACGCGAAAATAACCTAAACGAATTTTCAAGGCGTTACAATCTTCCCCCCTTAATGAAATTTGGTCCCCGAATTTAAAAATCTAGCTACGCGTACCTTCGAAGAGATGGGGTTATTTCTTCCTCATCTCGTCCTCGGTCTCTCAGATAAATCCAGGATGACCACCGACTGCTCTGCAAAAGAAAGGTCGCGCTCCAGTTGGACCGTCGGGTGCTAAATCGCATGAGAAAGGTCGTGAAGGTACTTGCGGAGCATCGAAACGTGGAATACGGGATGAACGTCTGGGAAACTGGGCGGAAGAGCCAACCGATACACAACAGCACCAACATGCTCGAGGATCTCAAAGGGGCCCACAAATCTGGGACTAAGTTTCCCTTTTCTCCCAAATCTCATCACGCCCTTCATTGGGGAGACCCTCAAGAAAACTTGATCGCCTACAGCAAACTCAAGTCTGCGCCGACATCGGTCCACATAAGATCTCTGCCTGCTCTGGGCCGCTCTCATCCTATCACGAATCAACCGGATCTTTGCGGCCGTCTACTCAACAATCTGCGGCCCCAAAATACTGCTCTCGCTGAGCTCTGTCCAACAGACGGACGATCGACATCTCCTCCCATATAGAGCCTCGAACGATACCATCTGAATGGTCTCCTGGAAGCTGTTGTTGTAAGAGAACTCTACCAAGGGCAAGTGATGATCCCAGCTGCCACCAAAATCTAAAACGCACGCTCGGAGTATATCCTCAAGAGTCTGAATAGTCCGCTCTGACTGGCCGTCGGTCTGCGGATGAAATGCTGTGCTGAAACTCAATCGGGTGCCCAAAGCCTCCTGAAATCTCTGCCATATTCGGCTGGTGAACTGGGTGCCTCGGTCGGACACAATACAAGCTGGGACGCCATGCAATCGTACGATCTCATCGATGTATATCTGGGCATACTGAGAAAATCCAAAAGTGGTCTTCACTGGCAGAAAGTGAGCCGCTTTTGTCAATCGATCCACGATCACCCAAATAGAGTCATACCCTCGACTGGTCCTGGGTAGACCCACAATGAAGTCCATAGAAATATGCTCCCATTTCCACTACGGAATGGGCAAAGGCTGCAACTCTCCCGCTGGCTTCTGGTGCTCGGCCTCGACTTGCTGACAAGTCAAGCATCTCGATATGAAGTCGGCGACTTCTCTCTTCATCCCTTCCCACCAGTAATCATCTCTCAAATCATGGTACATCTTGGTGGAACCCAGATGAACACTGTATACCAATCGATGTGCCTCCTCAAGAATCTTACGTTTTAGTCCCTCAGAAGCTGGTACGCACAGTCTAGTCCCAAATCGTAGTATCCCCTGATCATCGATCACGAACTCGGAATCTCTGCCCTGTCTAACCTGCGCTATGATCTCTGAACAATGGTTATCACTGTACTGTGCCTCATGGATATGGTCAAGCAACTGTGGACGTGCACGAATATGAGCAAGCTGTCCCTCGATCGGAGTAAACTCGAACTGCACTCGGCTGTCGCATAGAATCTACCAATCTGCCGACGACTGCCTCTAAACTGCGCTCAAACAAGCTAAACTACCTCCGGGTCTCCGACTCAAGGCATCCGCTACTACATTCTCCTTGCCTGGATGATACAGAATCTCGTAATCGTAGTCCTTCACTAGCTCCATCCAACGGTGCTGTCTCAGATTCAGATCTCACTGCTGAAATATATACTTCAAGCTCTTGTGGTCCGTGAATATCCGGCACGACTCGCCGTATAGGTAATGTCTCCAGATCTTGAGTGCAAAGACCACAGCCGCCATCTCTACATCGTGAGTAAGATAGTTCTGTTCGTGTTTCTTCAGCTGCCGAGAAGCATAAGAGACGACCCTATTGTCACGACCTAAATGTGGCACGTGACCGGCACTTAAATCACGTGACATCTAAATACGTCGACGCAATACAAGTAAGCCGAAAACCCGGAATCTAAAACCCGAAAATATTGGAGGTGAGGTTTTAAATAATCATCCTATAAAATCAATTTAAAATAATATCTAAAATTAATTATGGATGTTGAAAAGCATTTATGACGTTTTGAAACTTGTACATCACCTCCTTTACATTTTACAAAAACCCGATACAACATAATAAGATAGCATTCCAACAGAAGCTACTCTCCACGTCCAAACGATGGAGCAACCAACAATCTAAATCAGAAATCGACTCCAAAGAGTGCGACATCACCACACATAAACTCTAAGTCTTGATTTTAAGTCCATAATATACCATTTCTAAGTTGATAGAGTTTACACTAGATACAAGAATATATGAATTAATCAGGAGTGAGTATGATACAATAATAACCCACTTACCCATAAATCCCGAAAAAGAATGTGTGCCCAAGCTGCTGATAATCCAAGCGGTAAAACCTGTAAGAAACTGTAGCACAACGGGGATGAGTTGCCAACTCAGTGAATATAGTACATTTAAAGGTAGAAACCGAAATGCATGACGATACCTAGGTCATAAGTATAGTCCTATCATAATCTGTACCAATATACTATATGTTAGGCATATGTATCATAATGCAACACTAACTATTATGAAATCCCAAATGGAATATCTCAATGTCATATCAGACATAAAATCATGAATCTCTAGTTGTGTTTGAATCCCTTTTTATGTATGTGAATGTCTGTACAAATATATGCAGGTACTGTCTCCGGGATCAGTCCTGGTTGAATCTAATAACTAATATCTAACTGTGTACCTCATGATAATGATCACATCAATATATATAGATGTCCAGCATCGACATCGAAATCCGAAATCTCTCGTGTCCATCATCGACACGAAAATACATATACCGTCGACACCATCTCAACAGATGATCGCCACCCGATATCCTGGCTATGATCAGTATCCCCTGGATATCCGCCATGCCCAATCGAACCCCGGTCAGTATCCCCTAGATATCTGCCGTGCTCATTTCTATCTCCGGCCAGTATCCCCTGGATATCTGCCGTTCTAATTTCTATCTCCGGTCAGTATCCCCTGGATATCTGCCGTTCTCATTTCTATCTCCGGAATCGAGTTGCCTCGTTAGGCTCCCCTCCTATAATGCGGCTTTCCTGCCCCTCGGTCTCGACCGGGTCCACCATGTATCCAACTGTATGCCTACCAACTCAGTCTGGATAATATACAGATCCGCAACCGTATGACCTCCAACTCGGTTCGGATATCAAAATCAGAAAACACAAAACTCATGGTGGACGTTTTCTCATCATATCAAAATATCAAGGGAAGAATCAGAAACTTGAATAGATTGTATTGATGATATATTATATATATACATATATAACAGTGTCCCATACCACCGATATATATCATCAGGAGTAAAATACCCAGAAAATCCAAAGAATCAATTACAGCATTTATATTAGTAATATTCGTAATTTACAACAGGAATAAAGAAGACTACGTAATTACATCACATAAACATAGATTTAAATTCTATTGTGACATGATACTACTAATGATGTGTAGTGTAGCACATGCGTCTGTGCTCGTGCAACTTGGCAATCATCAGTATTTGTGCAAGTGTTCTACGGTGTAACAACTTATTTATTTTAATACATATATAACTACACAGTTCTACAGTGACATGGCAGTACCAATGAGGTGTAGTGTAACATACATTCACGTGCTTGTGCAATATAGTACTCATCGGTATTTGTGCAGTGTTCTATCAGAGTGTGCGTAATGCAGAAATGTATAATATGGATAATATTGTAGGGATCCTAGGCACACCCATGAGGTTCCACGACTGATCAACCATGCCAAATTCAAAAATTTATGTGCCGAGAAACCCTATGCAAGATCGTTAACTAGAGGATAGGCGAAAACAAATGCAAGTTAACAACCTAACTATAAGTGAAAGGGACTACAACCTTTGTAGATCTGGTCCTCCACTTCTCTAGCTCTATGTTGACGTCCCTCTGCTGCGATCATCGGAATCCCGGACTCTAGCGTCGGTTTCATCGGAGAAATGGGCGGGCTAGGTCATTGACTTCGATGCCGAAGATGATCTACGTCGAGGCGACTCAAACTCAAGCTCCATCTTCACCAGGTCATGAAACTTGTGAAGATAACACACTCTACTACATGGAAAGTGGTAGAGGATGAAGAAATAGGAAGTGGGTTCACTTTGGATTTGAATTTCTCACTTGGATTCATCACTTGGAATTTTCTAGCAATGGTTTCTTCTCTTCATGATGAAGAAGAAGAAGAAAGAAAAGAAAAGAATGAATGATCTCAAATAGAAAATCAAGTGATGCTTATCATTTAGCAACCATGGGTGAGTGTAAATAATGTAGAGAATAAACTAGGGTTTAGGTAAATGGTTAGGGTTAAGGAATAAAACAAAATGGTAAGACTTTTTCAGAGATGCTTAAAAAGCTTCATGAAGCATCAAGCATAAAACAAGAAAAACCACCATTTTGTTTAATCAAAATAAATAAAGAAAATAAAACCCTAAACCTTTTTCCTAAACATGGTTTAAAGCATACACACCCAAGTTTGCATGTATCATCAAACATGATACAATCTAGTGCACAAACATATATCACATATACAACTTGTGCACATCAAGTGAGAAAATCAATCTTAAGTGAACCAATACTAGTTAATGTAAAGTGATATATCAAATATATAATTATACATTAAATCATTAAATCAATACTTGATTTAATGATCCGGTCATATCGCATATAACCGACTAATATCCAGTGTATCAATGTATCAAATCAACACTTGATTCGGTAACCCGGCTATATCGCATATAACCGTCCGATGATACAAATCGCGAGAATAGAATACAGTATCTCATACTGGTATTATTCTCGGTCCCGCACATATCTCATATGCGCTCCTATTTCGTTTCGCTTGAGTCAGGAAACCCCTGTGTAGGACTCTAAAGACTCGTCAATACGCCGGCAGTACGTGGTGATCATATCAATCACCCACAAGCCGCAAGCGGTCTACTAAACGTAACGGCCACCCGAGTATTAAGCGATCAGAAGATCAACGAGCAAGCCCGCTCATACTCCTGTGAATCCAACCAGTAACACTTACCGTACAGTCCGGTCTGATCGTCTGATATGTCGCATATCTTGCTTAGGGGTGGTAAACGTCAGACCCCAGTAGCTCGATAAGTCGTGTCGATATGTGGTCTATAACAGTTCGAGATACTACTGATAACACTTACCAGTAAATCTCAGCAACCCTGGCCAGGGATTTCCGGTTATAGCCAATCGAACACAGCGCAACATCAACTCCCTATACCGGGAGAGACGAATCCCCTCCTATCGCTCATTGCCTCCATGTGATTCGGGACTGTACCTAAAAACCACCATTTTGCATGCTCTCTTGGACGTGGTAAGGTGGAAATCAAAGCACAGTGGGAATCACACAAGAATCTATGACGATCTCGGGTCTACAGACTAACCTGTACCAGTGTCACCAGAGAACTGCCATCTGACGTAAGGTATAATACCATCTGGGAGTTCTCGGTGAGTCCGTCCAGTGTATCCAGTCTCCACTGAGCACCCGTACATCATCTCTGATGTCAAACACCAATGGATATGGGATCATCCATCGCCCATCTGTATGGGTCGAGAAGGTATACGCTAGTCTACTCTGGTATATCGATGCCCCGTCTCGATACACCCACGATTAGGGACCTTGAAGGATGTACTTATGGACTACCATGTCCTTACTAGTATGATCCGCATCATAGTCCAGGTAGTCAAGTACACATCCTAAGGGCTTTACCAACATGTAACAGAGAGACAATCAGTGTACACGTTAAGGTAAAGAGCAACCAGATAGCATACTATCATGTCGAGCAAGAAAGTCCTCCCTATATATGTCCCAGCATCCACTACAATATACATCCTATGTACAGTAATGGCCTCTAGGGCATACATATAACTAACAATCTCCCACTTGCACTAGGGCCATATGTATCAGTGGTTGTAGTATCTCATACTCAACCATCCCATAAAAGTCTTTCTCTGGGAAAAGGGCCTTCGTGAGTGGATCCACGCTGTTGTCCTCTGAGTCTACTCTCCTAACCTCGATCACCCTGGAGATCAACTATCTTCATGATCAGGTGATGCTTCCTCAGAATATGTCTGGGTCACTGATGGGACCAGGGTTCCTGGGCCAAAGCCACACTTCTATTATCACACAATGGTAGGAACCTAGTTCATCTCATGAACCAATATACACCCAAACTGCCTCTTTGGTAGTATCTTTAATAACGATGTTACCAGCCTTTATCGTCTAGTTTGCCACGGTATCTAGCTTGGAACTCTTCCAACATACCGTCCCTCCACTGAGGGTAAAGACAAGCCTGTGACTGACATTCAGTCGTCCTTATCACCCTGGAACCTTTCCAGTGATTTCCCCAGGATCGATTAATACCATCTCACTACAACTAGTGAGTATCCTAATATCCAATTAGATCTATCTCATAGATCCAAAACCTAGGATTTAGTAGGTATCACTTTGATCCTGTATGGAGAATCCTTGTGATAAGTGGATATTGACTGAGCGTAGCATAGGAAACTCCTTCCCCATCAAGAGTATGTCATCCATGTACTCTACGAGGATTACCACCGTACTCTCTACTACCTTTTTGTATATACAAGGTTCATCTACCATTTTGATGAAGTCAAACTCTTTGACTACCGCATCAAAACAGATGTTCCAACTCCGCGATGCCTGCTTTATCAACATAAAACATCTTGCTCACGTTTCCGCTGCTCCTACTGTCTACGAAGCTCTCTGACTGTGTACTTACAGACTCTCTCTTCTAAAATATCATTTAGAAAAGCAGTCATGACACCCAACCACCAGATGTCGTAGTTATGGTATGTAGCCGTGGCAAGTAGGATCCGGATGGGCTTAAGCATAGCCCCTGGAAAAAGGTTTCATCATAATCCACGCCTGGTTGATGACGAAAACCTTTAACAAGTCTATCTTTGAAAGTCTCAACTTTTCCATCTACACCAAGTAATCTTCTCAAGATATACTTGCTCCTGATGGGGATTTAACCCTTCAGATAAAGCAACCAAAGTCCATACTTTGTTGGTGTATAAGGATTCCATCTCAGATCGCTAAGCATCCAGCCATTCTTACAGAGTCTCACTCCTGATGGCCAGCCCGAAACTAGTTGGGTCATCATCTCATGATGCAATCCTCGCTCCCACTGTCATAGAGAAACCGAAGTATCTCTCAGGTGGGTGAGGAACCATACTAGATTGGCGAAGAGGCTGAGGTTCGTTGGTTACTATTGAATCCTTTGGTTTTACCAAATCATCAGCTGCATTATATATAGCTGGAACCTTTCCAGTTCTACATAACAGATCTTGCCTCGAGCTTGTCCGGATTTTGCTTTTAAACATAGGCCGGACAACCCCAAATCTTAACTGACTTAAGAGATGGGCTCTTCCCTTACCATATCTCATATGGAGTGGTAGGCACCTGATTTGGTTGGAACGCCATTCAATAGGTATGCAGCTTCACAAGTGCATAACTCCCAAAAGGAAACAGGAAACTCAGTAGTACTCATCATAGAGCACACCTTATCATATAGGGTATGATTGCTCCGTCCCGATATACCAACGTGCTGTGGTGTATACGGAGGAGTAATGCTGAGAGAGAATCTCATTCTCCTTTAGAATAATCCAGGAATTCCGTGCTCAAGTATTATCCTCCCTGATTATATCAAAGGACATAATACTTATACCCGTATTGGTTCTCTACTTCTAACTTATATCCTGTGAATATCTCAAAACGTTCGGACTTGTGTTTCAACAGGAACATATGACTGAATCTTGAGAGATCATCAGAGAATGTAATGAAGTACAAAGAACCGGTCCTGGCATGTGTAGACGGGGGACCTTACATACATCAACATGTATCAATCCCAAGAGTTTACTAACTCTTTCTCTGTTTCCAGTAAACGGAGCTATGGTCATCTTATCTTTGTGACATGACTGGCAAGTTTCACAAGATGTAAATTCAAACTGATTTAAATATGCATCTATATGTAACTTCAGCTAGTCGGGTCGCATTGATATGACCTAGTCTACAATACGTCAAGAAGAATTCGTTCATTTCTGAACTCTTCCTCTTGTGTGTGTTCTGTATACTAAGAACTGTAGTTCGATTTAGAACATCAATGCTTTTAGATAACGTGCCTGAACCGATCAACTTTTGATATAGGAAATGTTCAAAACATTATCCAATAATACAAAATTATATCTATCTTTACTAATAAAGAGGTCGATATGATTTTGTATATCAGGTTCGGTATCTAATAACATTTGTTCAGAATCAATGTATTCTGGTAATACAGGGTGACAGTGACCAACAGACTTGGCTGCAACACTTGCACCGTTTTCTGTCTCATGAAACTTATCACCCGTTCTAAGTTCTTTACCTATCTGTAGCCCTTGTAACAGATTACATATGCGGGATCCTGATCTGGTATCACATACTCAGGACGTAAAGGATACTGAGAAACAGTTCTATGTAACGAACACACCCGAAGATGATGCATCAACATGCACTTTCTTCGTTTGGGCGGCACGGAAATCTGGTATTCCCCAATTTCCTGCTCTGTCTTATAACAATTTATAAGTTGGAGCGGGACCAACGTTTCCCAGCTCAGTATAACAAGCGGGTTCGGTCAATACATCCATATTATTATCTTGATTAAGGCGTGACATGGTCGCTACCTGGAGAGAGAGAGAAGAAAACACTCAGCGTATGCTCTTGCAAGATCAGATTGGTTATTATTTTATCTAATCAGGATGGCTCCCACTGTTTTAATCAAATCTTCCTTCAAACCCTAAAAGGAAAGACTAGCCGGGATTAATTACACGCTACAAGTTCGCCAATCTTTCAGCCAGGCTAGTATCGGTACTTTGAGGGAGGTCCCCCGTGCTTTCGCACGAACCTAATTAATGTAAACCTCGTTTTCCCAGAGGCGTAACCTCGTTAACACCTTTCTAGACACCTACTCGATCGGCTAATTGTAATGTGTAAAACTCTCCCAAGAGTAACAATTACTCGCAGTGGGTATCGGGATCCAACTATCTCATAGAAGGTATGCAATCTCATTGTAAATTTCAACACTTGAAATTCCCGATAATATTTTACCCCTAGCGTCCTATGACCTTGACGGAGGCCAAACTACCCATAGTCCGCTAGTCAAGTTCAACCCGTCATTTCCTGATTGAATTAAACCCACCCGCACGACCCTTGACGGAGGCCAAACAACGCCGTACGAATACCCTAATCCAATCGCATCATATGCTAGCAGATAAGCACTAGTTAGCTACCGTACACTACGCCTTGACGGAGGCCAAACTACCGCAGCACGAATACTAACTAGTACTTATCTGAAATGACGGAGGGCTACGACAGGTTTTTCTGAAAACCTATTGCGTAATGAACTTGATATCGTTGCAGAATCAAATGATTTTGAAATGGAGTGTTTTTGAGGCTTTTCTAGTCTTGCTAAAGGGGTCACTCCCCGTGAAGGGATCGTCGGCCCTTTCCTCGTCGAATGAGGTGCGGGACATATCATATATATCACTATGCAAAGCAGAAACTATAGAAGCTATCAAAAGACAAACCGAGTGTGTAGCATCTGCCAGTTATTGCTAAAGGGGTCACTCCCGGTGAAAGGATCTCGGCCCTTTCCTCATCGAATAAGGTGCAGGATGTTCTACAAGGAACACCGCGATGCAAAGCAAGAACTGTAGCTACCTGTTTTTGAAAATTCGATTCCACAACATCTTTTAGGTTTCTTTTTCTTTCATTAATCATATTAATGAAGTCCCATCATTTAAGTCACCTAAACATCACAGATAAATATGACGTACACTTATGCCATCCGCATTCGCCTTGATGTCCCCTCGTGCACCGTTAGGTTAGGTAACTAACGGCAGAGCGGGGCAGGGCTAGCGCGGGTGTAAAACATAAGTAACGTCTATATAATATATCATATATACTATATACTATATCTATCTGAACATATCACATGATCACATCACAGATAACGCAGCAGAAAATATCATATGAAATATTGGATATACTAGGACGTCCGTGTTTTATTTTGAGCCTCTATAAAACACGGATTCCACGGTTGCGATGAATAGCCAAACCCACACCCCTAGACCCCTACGAGAGCGGCAAGCAACCCTACCAACTCTAGAGTTAGGAGACCCAGACTCGACTCCTCGAGTTGGTCTCCCACTGGACTCCAGAACCCGGTTACTTGTGCCCTCCTCCTTGGGTCTATCCTAATGCGGAAAAGTAAATAATATACAAAAGGTGACATCTTCCGCAACCTGGAAGTGCCCCAATAAAAGAATATTACATACAAGTTTTTACATGAATGAAAATGAAAAACACTCATCTCACATAAAAACCCCCCGGCTATTCAAACACGACGATCCAATATAACATATCCAGCAACACATAACATCACATGTCATCAACGTAAGTAAATATGCGCATCCCAATTGTCGTTGACATATAGCAACGAACCGGCGATATCACATATTACACTTACGGTCGCAGAAAAGAAAGTGTAAAACTACAACAGTTGGAATCCGCAACCTCTTTAGACATCGCATGCCTAATCAAATGAATTCCTTAGACATCACATGCCTAACAATTATAAACCCCGCATTTTAGTCTCATTTATCGAAAACTCTTTTCAATATCAAGTCGGGCAATTCAACAAGATTCCCGGCATCCTGACCGAATGCTCGTCGCAAACTTTAGTAGACGGCCGCACCCCCGATACCGTCGACGAAGTGCACTAAGGCGGAACACCGCTGCCGCGAGCACCCGAACGGATGCTTTCGGCGACGGGGTTCTCCTACAGTCACTTGGTCGGGGCTATGGGGCGTGGCTATCTATTAAGTTTACTGGCGAGTATCCGCGTACCCTACGCGATTGCGACGGAATTTTGATCACATCAAAATTCCGTGGCAACCGATCAAATGAGACTAAATTGCTATGTTTATAACATTCATTGAGTTATCTCATAACAACTTGTGAATTCCAAATATTGTATCACATTCCAGATAAATAGAAAATGTTAAACTTTCCGATCGAACAATCAAACACCCAAGTTTTCCCGAAAAGCTCAACACATGAAATAAGTTTAAAAACATTCACTTCATGCCACAGTACCAACGGTCCAGCCGTAGAAGGGTTAAGCCAACGCCTCACATGTGGCACGCCGTATTGCCCCAAACCCTAAGGTTCAAAGGGCAGTTCAAGACGGTCACATAATCGAGTTAAGGTTTGTTGTCTTCTAGAGAGACTGAGACCGTAACCGTACTACCAGCCGTGCTACCGAACTGCTACTTGCACTACTTAGAACGTTATTAAACTACGGAAAAATCCAACAATTGGAAATTTCCCGGCAGGAGAAAAATTGGGTATTTATATCCGGTCTAACTTTTTAACATATTCTAAATTACCCGGAAAAACACATAGACACAGTTAAAGTTTTCGATCGAATCATCGAATCCCCAAGACACCCCAGATTACTCAACTCTTGAGTGCAAATTAAAATTTCCCAGAGAACAGAGGAAGCTGCTACGGAGGTAACTGAAGAAAATGGAGCATCCAATCATTACATACGGCTGCGGAACTGCCGCAACAAGTAGGGTAAGGCCGCGGTTCCGCGGCGGTACTGTAGAGTTAGGTTGTCGTTTTCTTCAGTTGTTCTTAGAATTTCCTGCTCTATTTTCTGAGCATTTTTAATTTGGAAAAATCCACAGTTACAGAAAATGTACAGAGAGGGGTCTTGATTAGGGTTTCGGGGTTCGATCGGGTTTCTAACTTCGTCTACATTTCGCCTAAAGCTCTAGCTAGGCTCTGATACCACTGTAGGGATCCTAGGCATACCCATGAGGTTCCACGACTGATCAACCATGCCAAATTCAAAAACTTATCTGCCGAGAAACCCTATGCAAGATCGTTAACTAGAGGATAGGCGAAAACAAATGCAGGTTAACAACCTAACTACAAGTGAAAGGGACTACAAGCTTTGTAGATCCGGTCCTCCACTTCTCTAGCTCCGTGTTGACGTCCCTCCGCTGCGATCATCGGAATCCCGGACTCTAGCGTCGGTTTCATCGGAGAAATGGGCGGGCTAGGTCGTTGACTTCGATGCCGAAGATGATCTACGTCGAGGCGACTCAAACTCAAGCTCCATCTTCACCAGGTCATGAAACTTGTGAAGATAACACACTCTACTACATGGAAAGTGGTAGAGGATGAAGAAATAGGAAGTGGGTTCACTTTGGATTTGAATTTCTCACTTGGATTCATCACTTGGAATTTTCTAGCAATGGTTTCTTCTCTTCATGATGAAGAAGAAGAAGAAAGAAAAGAAAAGAATGTATGATCTCAAATAGAAAATCAAGTGATGCTTATCATTTAGCAACCATGGGTGAGTGTAAATAATGTAGAGAATAAACTAGGGTTTAGGTAAATGGTTAGGGTTAAGGAATAAAACAAAATGGTAAGACTTTTTCAAAGATGCTTAAAAAGCTTCATGAAGCTTCAAGCATAAAACAAGAAAAACCTCCATTTTGTTTAATCAAAATAAATAAAGAAAATAAAACCCTAAACCTTTTTCCTAAACATGGTTTAAAGCATACACACCCAAGTTTGCATGTATCATCAAACATGATACAATCTAGTGCACAAACATATATCACATATACAACTTGTGCACATCAAGTGAGAAAATCAATCTTAAGTGAACCAATACTAGTTAATGTAAAGTGATATATCAAATATATAATTATACATTAAATCATTAAATCAATACTTGATTTAATGATCCGGTCATATCGCATATAACCGACTAATATCTAGTGTATCAATGTATCGAATCAACACTTGATTCGGTAACCCGGCTATATCACATATAACCGTCCGATGATACAAATCGCGAGAATAGAATACAGTATCTCATACTGGTATTATTCTCGGTCCCGCACATATCACATATGCGCTCCTATTTCGTTTCGCTTGAGTCAGGAAACCCCCGTGTAGGACTCTAAAGACTCGTCAATACGCCGGTAGTACGTGGTGATCATATCAATCACCCACAAGCCGCAAGCGGTCTGCTAAACATAACGGTCACCCGGGTATTGAGCGATCAGAAGATCAACGAGCAAGCCCGCTCACACTCCTGTGAATCCAACCAGTAACACTTACCGTACAGTCTGGTTTGATCGTCTGATATGTCGCATATCTTGCCTAGGGTGGTAAACGTCAGACCCCAGTAGCTCGATAAGTCGTGTCGATATGTGGTCTATAACAGTTCAAGATACTACTGATAACACTTACCGGTAAATCTCAGCAACCCTGGCCAGGGATTTCCGGTTATAGCCAATCGAACACAGCGCAACATCAACTCCCTATACCGGGAGAGACGAATCCCCTCCTATCGCTCATTGCCTCCATGTGATTCGGGACTGTACCCA
This sequence comes from Agapanthus africanus, assembly GCA_030015575.1. NCBI lineage: Eukaryota > Viridiplantae > Streptophyta > Magnoliopsida > Asparagales > Amaryllidaceae > Agapanthus > Agapanthus africanus. The sequence goes on from JASDDO010000029.1 coordinate 298,517,385, forward strand.
AAAACCACCGTTTTGCACGCCCTCTTGAACGTGGTAAGGTGGAAATCAAAGCACAATAGGAATCACACAAGACTCTATGACGATCTCGGGTCTACAGACTAACCTGTACCAGTGTCACCAGAGAACTGCCATCTGACGTAAGGTATAATACCATCTGGGAGTTCTCGGCGAGTCCGTCCAGTGTACCCAGTCTCTACTGAGCACCCGTACATCATCTCTGATGTCAAACACTAATGGATATGGGATCATCCATCGCCCATCTGTATGGGTCGAGAAGGTATACGCTAGTCTACTCTGGTATATCGATGCCCCGTCTCGATACACCCACGACTAGGGACCATGAAGGATGTACTTATGGACTACCATGTCCCCATTAGTATGATCCGCATCATAGTCCAGATAGTCAAGTACACATCCTAAGGGCTTTACCAACATATAACAGAGAGACAATCAGTGTACACGTTAAGGTAAAGAGCAACCAGATAGCATACTATCATGTCGAGCAAGAAAGTCCTCCCTATATATGTCCCAGCATCCACTACAATATACATCCTATGTATAGTAATGGCCTCTAGGGCATACATATAACTAACAAATATAATGCAACACGTAAAGTAACCTAAATGTAACTATTGTAATTACTTGCTATGAGCTATACCATTATCTTTAGAAATGATCGAAACGTTAAGTTTGAAATAAGGAAGCTGCCCGAGATTTAAAATAGATATCCGTTTTAGAAAATGGCATGTATCTTAGTATTTTTATTTAAAAGACAAACGAATCGTAGTTTTTAAAAGAATATAGCTCACACAAGTATTACATCCTAAAACAGAATATAATCTAACTTTACGAGTCAAAGGATAAATTGGCCGTTATTCGGCATACAAAGTTCATCATTTCCAATACGTATAAATCCTTGTATTATATCTCATCATATCACTGTATCTGTATCATCTCAAGTCTAGCGTGATCCCTCCTACAAATCCATCAAACCATATCCATATCGTATCACTGTATCTCATCTATAACTATACATGAAACCGTATGAGATTGAAGGACATACTAGATGCGATACTATATAAATATCTTGAATAAATACTAAACTAACTAGATATCATAATAATACTTATAAGGTTGCGGGGGTGCTATACGCCATCCACCCGACTTCCTCAGTAGATGTAAATCTACTCACCAACTTAAAAACTCGCTGAATCCACGCTGCTACATCGCCAACTCCGTCTTAGAATTCTCGAATCGTACCTATATTCGTATTTAAATCGCATAGAAGTAAATATCATGTTGAAAACCAAAACAACAAGCTAAACGCCCGTAGGTTAGAACCTACAGCACTCTTAACCCAAAATGACACCAAACTCTGTCGTTAACGTATAAACGTCAACGGTTCAGCTGGAACATCAAAATACGAAAACTCCGTATCGTAAATATCTGAAATTTGATAAACCATTTCTAAAACATTCCCAGATTTTACTGTGTAAATAATTAAATAACACAAACAATACAGAGACTTGTAAAATACCAACTCAAAGCTACAGAAGGAGAATCAACACCAAAAGCCAAGGGATGGCCGGAGTCGCCGGAATTTTAGGGTGGGTCGCCGGATTTTGTGGTGAGTTTGGGGCTGAGGTTTTGAATGAAATCTTCTAGTTTGCCCATTATACTTTTTGTTTTGCTAGTTTTTCTAGTGATTCTACCTATTAGTTCCAGATTCACCTTCCGTAGTTAAATTATCACAAAATCCTAGTTTAAGATACTGCACAACTAAATATGCTACGTATCGTATATAGAATTTTAACCCAATCTGATATTAGCTTATAGATTTAACCTACTGAACATTTAACTTATTTAAACAATACCAAATATACCGAAACACCTACAGAAAGATACCCCAAAAACCCAAAACACCCAATTCCTCAACAAATCCGGCGAGATCGGATTTTCTGTGATGGTCGCCGGCCAAAATCCAAGCTTCATGGGTCGTTTTCCTATGGTTTATTCTAGGTCTAGTCTATAAGATTATTTAGTTGTTTGATTACTTTATTTATCAACTAAACTAGAGCAGACTCAAACAGAGGCTAAGTTTCTCAAAATACGATATTACGATATTCGATTTCTAATGTAAAGCAGTTTCAGAACTAAAAATCATACAGGGTTCAAGGACTATACCTACAGCAAGATCACTGGAAAAGCTTCCTCTAAGATGCACAAGCTCAAGGTCTTAGCTGGAGGGTGATGGTGAAGCCTTAGCACTTGTTCTTCTTCTCTTTTTTCTTATTTTCTTTGTGTTCTAAAGTTTTTTTTTTCCATTCCTTCTCTTTAAATTTTCCGATCTTATGAACTGAACAAAGGGGGTGAGATAAGGAAAAGAGTGAGGGTTTGTTTTAGAGAGAGGAGGAGGTGGAAAGTGCAAGGTGGTGGTGTAAAGGGAAGGAGGAGGAGGTGCCACACAAGTAGTGAGGTGGGGTTTCATGCAAGGAGGAGGTGGAGTTACTAGGTTTACTTGTATTGTGGTGTGTGTGAGGTTCAACTTAGTCTTAACCATGGCCTTTACCCTCTTACACATAACTCCCCACAAAATTCCAATTTCCACAATTAATTAAACTTTTCACAATACCCCTCATGATACTTATTATTATAAAATAAACTATTTCATTACAAATCTATTCTACCACATTTTAGAAGACCCTCTTATTACAAACACAATAAAATAATTGTTTTAATTAAATAAATAACAAAATTAATATTTATAATTTTCCAAAATATTACAGTCTCTCCCCTTTAAAGAAATTCGGTCCCTGAATTTAAATTAAACCTCTTTCTTAAAATATTTTCTCCATCCAATCAACTCATTTCAAAACAATTTCCTGGGGTCAAACTTTAAAACATGAAAATTTCTCGTTATAATAAGACTCCAAAGTCCCATATGAGCTAAAATGCATCACAACGCAACCGTGTGCGTGAAAACTCAAAGGATATAATCTTTCATAACTGTAACTCCAGCGGTTGCTATGAGAATTACTCCAGTATGATAAAAATTCGCCAAATACGAAAACCGTTATGTATCCTAAGAACACACAATCAATGCCATGATCGTAGTGCAATATCAGTGCACCCGACCAAGCGAAAAATTCTTTTATATAAATCAAATCTATAACATATCCTATCAAGTGCAAAGCACGAAAACAAAATCAACCCTAATGGGTTGGCATGTAAGTCTCAAACCACACTTCACGGTGTGCACGAAAACAACAACGCTATGTGCAAGAGGCGTGCACGAAACGATATCTACTGCATCCTCTGTGCATGGAATAAAATTATACAAAATAATACCAAGTGCATCGGGGTGCACAAAAATCAAATCCAAGTGCATCAGGGTGCATAAAACTAAAATCAAATGCATCAGAGTGCACAAAATCAAAACGGCCAACTAGTGTACACGAAATCAACCCAAGTATACCTAGAATATATATATAAATTCTTAACCATGTGCATCTGATGTGCACGGAAAATTAGTGTAATGCATCCGGTGTACACAACACTCCAATCGAGTGCAGTCACCTCGCACTAAAATCTCAACAAGTGCATCTGGTGTGCACAAATCATAAGTCAAAGTGAAATTACTGTACATATAAATATCATCAAGTGCACCTGGTGTGCACAAAACATAAATTGATCCTCAAATCCTTAAAATACAAAAAAAAAATCTCGGACATCGAGTTGTCCTTTCTCCAACATTTGAAAATGAATGGTTTAGAAGAATAAAAAAGTAAATCGAACTTAAAGGACATCGAAGCATATTCCCTTCAATGTCGGGAGGTGTTATACCGCCAGAATTGGCATAGCAAGAATTTCTACTTATCGTCTGCCACGTTCTAACGTTCTCTGTCTCTGAATTCTGATTCTTCTTGCAGATCTCTAATACCATAGCTTAGTTATGCGATCGTCCGGTGAGGAGCAACAACACCATTCGTCTTATTGCGGATTCATCCCATTACACCTTCTTGACCAGTAGTCCAGTCTTTTGTAACGCAACAGGTTGATAACGGAAATCTCTGTTCTCAGCTTAGGTGCTAACAACTAATCCTAGTCCAATCTTATTTATTATAACTTCCTGAAAGAGAATCCATCAAGTCTTTTGCTAAAATCATTTATCCAGCCTGCCCGGAACTAGCACTCATTTTTTGACCTGCTTTTCCTTTCATAGCCATTGTCATTTCTTTTTTATTTCCTCCTAAAATTGTAGTTGCACGCGTCATCAAATCTTCAACATCCACTGTGTAGAATAACTGCCCTCTGAAACTTCGCACCAATCTCCTGTCCTGTAACTTCCCTATACCAATCACTTAAGGAGCGTATCTGCATAGTCACTCGAATGTGCAATTCATACTTAATTATGACTCACTCGGAGTCCTTCAAACTCGAAAACACGAATCCATTACTTCCAGTACTCTTTAAAGAAATCTGGCTAATCTCACTTTCGAAGACTCGTCTCAATTTGTCGAAGGAAAACTTACTGTATGATCCCCTTCTTGAACTACTTGCATCTGGTCTGAACAAACTCCATTAAAAGAAGTACATCAACTTCACCGATCTCGTATCGAAGCTCCTCCATAGATTTAAAAGTCTTAACCACTCCACACTTGAATGGCTATGAATCCTCCTGATCCATCTGTACTGGTAATATCGTCAACTTTTAACGTTACGAACTTTGGAAGCAACTTCTCTATAATCTCAGCAAGGATTGGTACCGCTGCCTGAACAGTACACAACACCATAATTTTCGGAGAGGGTAAGACATCATGTCTCAAGTATGTCTGATCTCTAACAATGACTTTACCATCTGGTGCGGATCCTAAAGGAACTCGCTCCACTATTAGAACTCGATCAAATAAGAGTAAACGACGTGTCTCTATATCATCGGAAAGTCATCCAGGTCGATCCTTGTCCCGGACAAGTTTGCTCTGACCGTATCTCTAACTGCAGCCCTCTCGGCTCCCATAAACATGGTGACCGAAACAATCAACATGTATTGACGAAGGTAGATCAATGGAATGAATAGAAGGAAGATCTCAAGATATAAATTCTAAAGTAACTTAGGCGGAGTATCATATCGTAAATATGCCGTGGAACATATGTACGGTACGTCACTCTACTTAGTACCTACTCCATCAACAAAGGTCATCCTATATAACGAAAGTTCGGGTATAAGACCCCCAAAGTCAAGTCTAAGTCCTATAAGGTCAAGCCCGGGTAACAAAATGTATTCCCAGACTCCGTATAGTCAACTTAAACTCGAACAAAGGTTAAACCAAACGCTCTGATACCAACTTTGTCACGACCCAAATGTGGCACATGACCGGCACTTAAATCACGTGACATCTAAAGACGTCGACGCAATACAAGTAAGCCGAAAACCCGTAATCTAAAACCCCTTTTGAAAATATTGGAGGTGAGGTTTTAAATAATCATCCGATAAAATCAATTTAAAATAATATCTAAAATTAACTAAGTATGTTGAAAAGCATTTATGACGTTTTGAAACTTCTACATCACCTCCTTTACATTTTACAAAAACCCGATACAACATAATAAGATAGCATTCCAACGGAAGCTAGTCTCCACGTCAAAACGATAGAGCAACCAACAATCTAAATCAGAAATCGACTCCAAAGAGTGCGACATCACCACACATAAACTCTAAGTCTTGCTTCTAAGTCCATAATATACCACTTCTAAGTTGATTGAGTTTACACTAGATACAAGAATATACGAATAATCAGGAGTGAGTATGATACAATAATAACCCACTTACCCATAAATCCCGAAAAGAATGTGTGCCCAAGCCGCTGATAATCCAAGCGGTAAAACCTGCAAGAAACTATGGCACAATGGAGATGGATTGCCAACTCAGTGAATAGAGGTACATCTAAAGGTAGAAATCGAAATGCATGACAATACCTAGGTCATAAGTACAGTCCTATCATAATCTGTACCAATATACTATATGTTAGGCATATGTATCATAATGCAACACTAACTATTATGAAATCCCAAATGGAATATCTCAATGTCATATCAGACATAAAATCATGAATCTCTAGTTGTGTTTGAATCCCTTCTTATGTATGTGAATGTCTGTACAAATATATGCAGGTACTGTCCCTCGGATCAGCCCTGGTTGAATCCAATAACTAATATCTAACTGTGTACCTCATGATAATGATCACATCAATATATATATATATATAGATGTCCAGCATCGACATCGAAATCCGAAATCTCTCGTGTCATCGACACGTAAATACATATACCGTCGACACCATCTCAATAGATGATCGCCACCCGATATCCTGGCTACGATCAGTATCCCCTGGATATCCGCCGTACCCAATCGAACCCCGGTCAGTATCCCCTGGATATCTACTGTGCTCATTTCTATCTCCGGTCAGTATCCCCTGGATATCTGCCGTTCTCATTTCTATCTCCGGAATCGAGCTGCCTCGTTAGGCTCCCCGCCTATAATGCGGCTTTCCTGCCCCTCGGTCTCGACCGGGTCCACCATGTATCCAACTGTATGCCCACCAACTCAGTTTGGATAATATAAAGATCCGCAACCGTATGACCCCCAACTCGGTTCGGTTATCAAAATCAGAAAACACAAAACTCATGGTGGATGTTTTCTCATCATATCAAAATATGAAGTGAAGAATAGAAACTTGCATAGGTTATATTGATGATATATTATATATATACATATATAACAGTGTCCCATACCACCGATATATATCATCAGGAGTAAAATACCTAGAAAATCCAAAGAATCAATTACATCATTTATATTAGTAATATTCGTAATTTACAACAGGAATAAAGAAAACTACGTAATTACATCATATAAACATAGATTTAAATTCTACTGTGACATGGTACTACTAATGATGTGTAGTGTAGCATATGCGTCTGTACTCGTGCAATATGGCAATCATTAGTATTTATGCAAGTGTTATACGGTGTAACAACTTATTTATTTTAATACATATATAACTACACGGTTCTACAGTGGCATGGCAGTACCAATGAGGTGTAGTGTAACATACATTCACGTACTTGTGCAGCATAGTACTCATCGGTATTTGTGCAGTGTTCTATCAGAGTGTGCGTAATGCAGAAACGTATAATATGGATAATATAATGCAACACGTAAAGTAACCTAAACGTAACTATTGTAATTACTTGCTATGAGCTATACCATTATCTTTAGAAATGATCGAAACGTTAAGTTTGAAATAAGGAAGCTGCCCGAGATTTAAAATAGATATCCGTTTTAGAAAATGGCACGTATCTTAGTATTTTTATTTAAAAGACAAACGAATCGTAGTTTTTAAAAGAATATAGCTCACAAAAGTATTATATCTTAAAACAGAATATAATCTAACTTTACAAGTTAAAGGATAAATTGGCCGTTATTCGGCATACAAAATTCATCATTTCCAATACGTATAAATCCTTGTATTATACCTCATCATATCACTGTATCTGTATCATCTCAAGTCTAGCGTGATCCCTCCTACAAATCCATCAAACCATATCCATATCGTATCACTGTATCTCATCTATAACTACACATGAAACCGTATGAGATTGAAGGACATACTAGATGCGATACAATATAAATATTTTGAATAAATACTAAACTAACTAGATATCATAATAATACTTATAAGGTTGCGGGGGTGCTATACGCCATCCACCCGACTTCCCCAGTAGATGTAAATCTACTCACCAACTTAAAAGCTCGCTGAATCCACGCTGCTACATCGCCAACTCCGTCTTAGAATCCTTGAATCGTACCTATTTTCGTATTTAAATCGCATAGAAGTAAATATCATGTTGAAAACCAAAACAACAAGCTAAACGCTCGTAGGTTAGAACCTACAGCACTCTTAACCCAAAATGACACCAAACTCTGTCGTTAACGTATAAACGTCAATGGTTCAGCTGCAACATCAAAATACGAAAACTCCGTATCGTAAATATCTGAAATTTGATAAACCATTTCTAAAGCGTTCCCAGATTTTACCGTGTACATAATTAAACAACACAAACAATACAGAGACTTGTAAAATACCAACTCAAAACTACAGAAGGAGAATCAACATCAAAAGCCAAGGGACGGCCGGCGTCGCCGGAATTTTAGGGTGGGTCGCCGGATTTTGTGGTGAGTTTGGGGCTGAGGTTTTGAATGAAATCTCATAGTTTGCTCATTATACTTTTTGTTTTGCTAGTTTTTCTAGTGATTCTACCTATTAGTTCCAGATTCACTTTCAGTTGTTAAATTATCACAAAATCCTAGTTTAATATACTGCACAACTAAACATGCTACGTATCGTATATAGAATTTTGCCCCAATCTGATATTAGCTTATAGATTTAACCTACCGAACATTTAACTTATTTAAATAATACCAAACATACCTAAACAGCTACATAGAGATACCCCAAAAACCCAAAACACCCAATTCCTCAACAAATCCGGCGAGATCGGATTTTCTATGATGGTCGCCGGCCAAAATCCGAGCTTCATGGGTCGTTTTCCTATGGTTTATTCTAGGTCTAGTCTATAAGATTATTTAGTTGTTTGATTACTTTATTTATCAACTAAACTAGAGCAGATTCAAACAGAGGCTAAGTTTCTCAAAATACGATATTACGATATTCGATTTCTAATGTAAAGCAGTTTCAGAACTAAAAATCATACAGGGTTTAAGGATTATACCTACAGCAAGATCACTGGAAAAGCTTCCTCTAAGATGCACAAGCTCAAGGTCCTAGATAGAGGGTGATGGTGAAGCCTTAGCACTTGTTCTTCTGCTCTTTTTTCTTATTTTCTTTGTGTTCTAAAGTTTTTCTTTTCCATTCCTTCTCTTTAAATTTTCTGATCTTATGAACTGAACAAAGGGGGTGAGATAAGGAAAAGAGTGAGGGTTTGTTTTAGAAAGAGGAGGAGGTGGAAAGTGCAAGATGGTGGTGTAAAGGGAAGGAGGAGGAGGTGTCACACAAGTAGTGAGGTGGGGTTTCATGCAAGGAGGAGGTGGAGTTACTAGGTTTACTTGAATTGTGGTGTGTGTGAGGTTCAACTTAGTCTTAACCATGGCCTTTACCCTCTTACACATGACCCCCCAAAAAATTCCAATTTCCACAATTAATTAAACTTTTCACAATACCCCTCATGATACTTATTATTATAAAACAAACTATTTCATTACAAATCTATTCTACCACATTTTAAAAGACCCTCTTATTACAAACACAATAAAATAATTGTTTTAATTAAATAAATAACAAAATTAATATTTATAATTTTCCAAAATGTTACACCTATTGTGCTGCATCAACACACAGCCTAGCCCTACTCGAGAAGCATCACAATAAACCACAAATCCGCCCGATTCCGAAGGCAAAGATAATACTGGCGCTGTAGTCAAACGAGTCTGCAACTGCTGGAAGCTATGCTCGCACGCCTCGGTCCAAACGAAAGGAACTCTCTTTCGGGTCAACCCGGTCAATGGTGTAGCGATGCGGGAGAAGTCCAGAACAAAACGTCGATAGTAGCCGGCCAGGCCTAGAAAGCTGTGGATCTCTGTAACTGATGCCGGTCTAGGCCAATACTGAACGGCCTCGATCTTCTTCGGGTCTACACGCATCCCATCTTTCGTAACCACGTGACCCAAGAAATCAACGATGTCCAGCCAGAATATGCACTTGGAGAATTTCGTGAACAGCCGGTGCTCTCTTAAAGTCTGCAATGTGATCCGCAAGTGCTGCTCGTGCTCCTCTCGGCTCCGGGAATATACTAAGATGTCGTCAATGAATACGATGATGAATTGATCAAGATACGGCCTGAAAATGCGGTTCATCAAGTCCATAAACGTTGCTGGGGCGTTGGTGAGTCCGAACGACATCACCAAAAACTCGTAGTGTCCATAACACGTGCGAAAAGCGGTCTTCGGAAAATCGTCCTGTCGAACCCGCAACTGATGGTAGCCTAATCGCAAGTCAATCTTCGAGAAGTGTCCCGCACCCTGGAGCTGGTCGAATAAATCATCGATACGCGGTAAGGGATATCTGTTCCGCACTGTCACCCGGTTCAGATGACGGTAATCAATGCACAAACGCAAACTGCTGTCCTTCTTTTTGACGAACAGAAGCACCCCAAGGAGATACACTCGGTCGAATAAGCCCTTTTATCTAACAAATCCTGCAACTGACCCTTCAGCTCTCTAAGCTCCACCGGGGCCATCCGATAAGGCGGTATAGAAATAGACCCCGTACCGGGGATCAAGTCGATGCAGAACACAATATCGTGCTCAGGCAGTAAACCAAGAAGCTCGTCAGGGAAAACATCAGGAAACTCATAAACAATCGGGACCTGGTCCAACGGGACCTCTGCAGCTCTAGTATCATAAACATATGCTAAGAATCTCTGACATCCTTTCCTCAAGAGCTGACCAGCGCGAAGATACGAAATCAAGCTGGGAAGGGTGATGCTACGGTCTCCCTGAATAACAAGAACTGGCTCACCCGAAAAACTAAAACTGACTGCCTTCTCACGGCATTCCACGGATGCATAATAGGCGGATAACCAGTCCATACCCAACAGAACATCAAAATCCAACATATCGAGGAGAATCAAATCAACCGAAGAATCCCTCTCCCCGATACGAACAGAACACAATCGAAAAACAAATCGAGCGACAAACGACTTGCCTACCGGAGTAACAACAATAAGCGGTCGATCTAATGACAACGACTCTCTACCCAACCTCGGTGCGAAGTGTGTAGATACATATGAATGTGTGGAACCTAGGTCGAATAATACTCGTGCGTTGATTGAATCGATTCTTTGTGTGTCGTGTTTTAAAATGTGTAAAGATCACAATCAAAGAAATTTATATCGCAATCAATTAACGGTGTCGGTGTAGTGCGTTAATGAATACAGATCGTCCGCAGGGAAAGCGTGATTCGTTCGTAATTGATTTAGATGAATTGAAAATTAAAGAGAAAAGAAAAGACAATTCAATTCAAGATTTATAAAAGTGAATTTCAAGAATTATCAAAATCTAGATCTAATATCAAGAATACTAAAAATCAAGAATCAAGAATTGATAATATCCAAATCGAATTAGTAATCAAGATTTGTAATGAGGCTCGTAGGAATCGATCAAATTAATAGTGAATGATGAAAACTTGTGATTACGTTTTCTTATCCATTGATGATTTGTTGCTAGATCGATGATGATCAACGAGGTTTAGGGATTTCTTGCGTAAACTAGGGTTTCATCATCTATCCCTTGTCCTTTCGTTGATTTCATTCACACTCTAGCCTCTAGTAAATTCAAGCATCGATCGTGGATCACTAATTAAGAGCAAAAATATTCAAGAAAGTATCTCGCTCGAAACTAGGTTGTCGATGATTCAATTTACTAGAGTTTACAAAACTCATAGGACTTAAGAATCGTTTCAAGATTGTAATCATCATTATCTATCTATTCTCTCGATTCCTCCATGAGCGGAGTTTTTACTCAAACATCATGATAAAGAAATCAATCAAGAATCGAGAACTCATCATAATGCTCAATACGTAAAGATAAGCAAGATAAAGAAATTTCACCTTTTATTATTCAACAATTCCATTACAATTCGCTCAAGAACTACAAGAATTTTAGGAAAGAACTCGATCGTCGAATTAGCTTCGCATCGTCTCATTGAGTCGCGGATCGTCTTGGATCACTTGCTCGGTTGAAGATCGGCGTCGCTTCTAAAAGGTTGAAGGCTTCTTGCTTGATTTGTACTCGGAGATCTTGAATTTGGCTTTTAGAAATGGATTAGGGTTAGGGTTTGAATGCACAAGTTGTGTCACTCAACTTGTGGGTGAATTGGAGAACAACCTTTGAGAAGAAGCCTTGGGTCCCCTTTTATAGCCCTCTCCTTTAGCTTCCCCTAAAAGCTTGATTAGGATTAGCTTCCTTTAGAAGCTAGGTTAGGATTAGCTTCACTTGCAAGCTTGGTAGTTGAGTAGAAGCTTCTAGAGTTAGTTAGTTAGCTAGCTTCCTTGATAAGCTTGGTTGTTAGGAAGAACCTTCTAGGTTTAGCTAGCTTAATTGAGAAGCTTAGAGGTGTTTAGCTTGTGCAAGAAGCTTGGCTGTTCGGACAGAAGCTTCTGGAGATTTCTGGAGAACGAGGTGGCCTGAAGAAGTTTGACCAATTAAAGGAGAGCCCTGAAATAGTGTTCGGCCAATGACGTGTCAAGGTGGCCGCGGATCCGCGGCCCTTTGATGGCTTCTGTGTATGGAATTTCTTGCACTACTTTGTGCTGGCCTTGTGGAACTTTTCTAATGTGTGGAATCTCATAAATTTTCTTATTCACTGTCAGATCACAAGTCTTGGACTTGGCGTATTTTTATCAGCACTTTTATTAGTTTCGGCTCTTTTCCTGGAATTTCCTGTACAGATTCTCGAGACAAGTGTTGCGATATACAAAAGATCATGTGTGCAATAATAAACACTCAATTTCCCTCAAAATGCTGGTTATAATGTATAACACAAGTTATTTGGGATTTTACAGACAATTTGCTAATATGTGCTATATTCATACCGAACACCTTTAGATGATTGCAAATAGTAGGGAAATTGATGTGTTAAAAATGCAATATTTTCGACTGATCATGCGTCGAAAGAACATACTAGCAAGGTACCTGTCACAATGGCATTGGATGCCTGCGCATCCTGCGGAGTCAAAGCGAACACTCGGGCCCGTCCCCCACCAATAGCTGGCTGTCCTCTGCCTCGGCCTCTGCCTCCTCGTCCTCTCTAAACAGGAACGTCACGTCCACGGCTTCTGGGAATGTCTGCCTGGCGTGGAGCACCACCAGGGGTAGGAAGGAGAGCTCTCTGAATAGGGGGTGAGAGTGGAAGTGTCACATAAGGAACTGTCGGCTCACCCTGGCGCCCCGTGGTACAATTCTTGAAAAGATGACCTGGACTCCTACACCAATAACATACTGGAGGTGGCCGCTGACCTGGTGAATAGGAACTGAACAACTGGCCTTGCGCCATGCCTCGACCATCACCATGTCCTGGGAAGAATCCGCCACGACCTCTGCCTGCCATGCCTCTGCCAAACTGTACTGGAGCTAGTATATCTATACGAATCCTCTTCAGCCCTGAAAAGACTGAAGTCTCTGAAATGCACTCCTCCAAAAGTAAGGCTGCATCTACCGCGGCTGCATAAGTGTCGAAGTGCTGGGCGCCAATAGCAAGAAATAGCTGCGTGTCTAACCTACGTACGAACCTCTTTATGCGTTTCTCTTTGGTGTCCACCAGATAAGGAGCATAACGGGACAATCGAGTAAACTGGATATCATACGCGGACACTGTCATCCTTGGAGTCTTTTGCAAAGCCTCAAAACTACGAGCTCGAGCATCACAGATGCTCTCTGGAAGGAAACGGGCAAGAATCACCGCTATGAACTCCTCCCACGTCATGGGAGGTAAACCTGCAGCTCGACCTCTCTCGACTGACTCGCATACGTCTGAGCAAGGCCCTCCAAACGAAAACTCGCAAGCTCCACCCATCTATCGTCAGAACATCTCAGCGAACGGCAAATCCTAGCCAACCTTTCGAGGAATGTCTGCAGATCTTGCGCTGCATCTGTGCCGGTAAAGACTGGAGGTCTCAGCCTCATAACTCCTGCAATGATACTGGAATGGTCTCAGTAGTAGCAAGAACAACTATCTGGGCAGCAGGTACCATCGTGGTCTATGCAGTGGTAGGTACATCCTCAGATCTTTATGCACGACTGGCCTCGACTAAGGATCCCATCATCTGACGTAACTCCTGCATACCAGACTCTAGCCTGTCAATGCGGCCTGGGGAAGGCGGATCAATCTTTTCCTGAGGGGTAGGCACGCCGTCCTGATCGGTCCTCATCTCCGATGAGCCCGCTCGAATCTCATCTCTGGCGGCAGCCCTCTGAGCCCTCGTAGCCTTCGGCAGCATAGTGGTTGGTACAGGAAACAGGATAAGAACAGTGCAATAATATCATAGGATATAAAGAATAGAAAAATAAATTTCAAGCAATTTATATCCTAAGGTCATTTAAGCGGAGTACCATATCATAAGTATGCCGCGGAACATACACACGCTACGTCACTCTGCATAAGTTACCTACTCCATCTACCAAGGGTCATCCTACACTCAGAAAGGTAAAACCTAACGCTCTGATACCAACTTTGTCACGACCCGAAAAGTACGGAATGTGACTGGCAGTTAAATTACGAAACGTCTCGAGGCGTACATAATCTAAGTAAGCCAAAACCCAGAAATCAAAGCCAAATAGAGTGAAGAAAAACCAAATTATTGAAACCGATTTAAATCAAATACATCACATCAAGCTTTTTAAAAGCATCTTTTTCCCGAAAATTTCGGCAGAGACTTCTTTATAAATACTGGCCCCAAATGGGTACAAAACATGAATATATGCACAATATGAAATAAGGCATCCCCAAGCGGAAGCTAGCTCTTCCCCTAAGGCGAACTCAAAATCACACGCAATATAAATATCATCACTGTGCAAAATAAGCATATAAGGGCATAAAGCAATAAAACATCATGTCGGCTCAGGTGAGCTCGACCCAGAGATACAACATATAAATACACAAATCTCACTGTCTCGTCTCTAAGTATCTAATACAATAATACATGCGGCAGATATAGTAGATGGAGTACACTAGATACAATAATGATACAAGGTGGCAACAAAATAACCCCGCAACCCACCTACGAACAGTATTGCGAGTCCAAGCAAAAAGAGCAAAAGAGGAGGTGCGCCCGCCGCTACTGTGCTGACAAGTCAGACCTGCAAAACACTTTGGCATGACGGAGGTGAGTTGCCAACTCGTGAGTAATAAGTAACATCTAATAAGGCTATCGTAAGCATATACACAATGATGTCACAACATACAAATACTAATATGATGCGATGTAATAATTTGTATGCAACATGTATGCAATAAACCATACAAGATTTGAATATAATTAACATGGGAAATCTGTATTCTTATCTTATTAAACTTCTGTAATTTAGCTTCAGTTTCATCAATGAAATCAATATAAATCCGTGTCAAGCATCGACACTAAATATGAATATCTCAATTATTCCGGGCTCCGGCAATCCGGACTGGCCCAAATATCTGATTTAGGGCTCTGGCAAATCCAGACTGGCCTATATCATCAAAACTCAAGACTAAGTCGGTATCCTCCGGATATCCAGCGCGTCACAATAACCGGTCAGTAGTGCTCCCCTGCCGGGGTCAACGCCATCATCTGCGACCATCTTGCCCCGGATACCGCACCGGGTCCACCATGCACCCACAAACGGTTCCTCCTCCTCCTCGAATCAGGTGTATGATACTGCTCAGGCACCGAGAAATCTCATGGTGGACGATAGATGCATCATATCACGAGAAAACCACAACTTACATTTTTAAAATGGTAATATGTTTTCAAATCCTTACGGTTTCTCCAAATCCGTAAATCTCATAAATACGGAAATTCTCGAGAAGAAACATGATACATGAATGTCTATGATATTAACAATATGCAATGCAATGCGGAAACTAGAAAGCTATGCATGAACAATGATGCAATAAGATATATGCATATGACTAGCAATCCTACATATCCATATTGATGAATTAAATATATCAATTTCAGGTTTATTAAACATAATAGCGCAAGTGATAAGATTCGGATTTAACTAGTTATAAGGTGTCCGTGGCATAGCAATTACCAAGGCATGTGTGCCCTCATGAATAGTGTCCGTGCAACATAAACCAATGGTAATAGTGCGAGTGTCCTATGATGTACTAGCACAATAGATATACATATGATAAATGATGCAATGCAACGGGATAATTAATTAGGAACTATGCATATAATTATAAGTACTAAACGAAATTCTAACTATCGGGCGGCTTGCACCATCCAAACAATTTCCCCGTAGATGTGTACATCTACTCACCGGAACGCCTCCGCTAGTCTGGTCCAATCACCTCCTTTCCCTTTCGCACCGCGTCCGATATCTCTGCGACCGATCCTAAAATTACACAAAGCAACACATATAAGGCCAGTATCCTGCAAAAACGCGATATTAAAACCATACGAGAAACTAGCGTCGCAAGCTAACGCGTGTGCACTCGAAACACCGAAACGTGTATGCTATCGTATGAAAACACCCTGACACGCTGTGATACACGGCAAACAATAAACCCAAACTCAGAACATACGTGCCACGCAGGTCTAAAAGTATAGAAAACAAGGTAAATGGTCCCAGATTTTGATTAAAGTGAAAACAGGAAAGTTGCATGTACCAAAGTCCTACAAAACATAGCAGACACCTACAGAAGAATCCCCGACACCCAGGTCCACCCTCTGGCCGCAATTTGCGGCCAGAACCCTTTTATTTGCGGCCAAATAGGGGAGTTGGAGTCTTGTGCTTCATGTGTGTGGTTCTAGCCCGGTAACTAAGTCCCAGTATTTGCAACTTTTGCCTGAAGCATCCGGTTTAAAAGCATATCACAAAACTAGCATAATTCTTAACTAAAACACTACTTAACACTAATTTAATACAATATGGTATTTTAGTGTAATCAGGTGTAAAGACTTGGATTAAACGACACTAACAACACTTAATTAAGTTAATCAAGCCATAAAAACCCTAACTTAGTCTAATCTCCACTTAAACCACATAATTAGCACAAATACCCACATAAACACTAATTTAAGCTAAATAAACAACAAGTTTAGCAAAGAGGTAAATAGGGTAAGTTTTATACCTCAAGTTGGTCCTAGGAGGGTTCAAACTTGCTGACCTTGCCTCAAGAACCAACAAGGAAGTGTTTTAGGATGATTAGCAAGAGGTTTTGTGAAGAAAGATGGATTTTTGATATGGAGATGAGGCTTGAGTGAAAGAAGTTGAAAAAGAAGAAGAGGAAAGGGGAGGGGCTGCTGCTGGAGCTGGGGTGCAGGAAATGAGAGGGGGGGAGAGAGAGAGATAGCCCCCAAAGTCAAGGCTCCATGCCTCATTAAATACCCCCCCCCCCATGCCTCTCCTTTTCTTTTCTTTTTCTTAATTTCATAAAAGTTTTGGTTTTAAAGTAAGGAATTAAAAATAAGAGGGAAATAAAAATGAAATACATGATACATTATTAACCTAGGGTAAATATAGGGTTGTGCATGCTAACTAAAATTTTGCTTAGAAAATAATAGTTAAGAAAATTGATAATTAAGTGAACAAATAACTTAAATGATAATTAATAAAAAAAATTTATATAAATAATTATTTATTTTCACTATTAAAAATATATTTATTCCAGTCTATGTGGAAATAGCTACTAACGAAGTTTTATGAAAAACACGCATTATCGCTAACTAACGCGAAAATAACCTAAACGAATTTTCAAGGCATTACAAAAGTGGTGCTCGGTATTTCTTATCTCTAATTGATGATTACTACAGTATGGTTTGGGTCATTATACTGAAGTATAAGAGCGATATTTTTAAGGCCTTCAAGGTATGGAAGGTTCTGGTTGAGAATCAGACTGGGAGGAAGATTAAGCATCTTCGTACTGATAATGGCATGGGGTTCTATTCGAATCAGATTAATGAGTTCTGCTAAGATGAGGGCATCGTAAGACACCGTATAGTTAGAGAGACCCCGCAACAGATTGGTGTCGCAGAACGTATGAACAGAACATTATCAGAGAGAGAATGATGCAAGCTTTCTAATGTTGTCTAGTGTAAGGATTTCTGAGCCGAGATTGTTACTTAGTGAATCGCCTTCCCTCAACAATCATTGATTACAAGACACTTATAGAGGTATGGTCCGGAAAACCTACTGATTATTCTATCCTTAGAGTATTTAGGTTCCCTGCTTATTATCATGTCAGTGAGGGAAAGTTGGAGCCTAGGGCAAAGAAGAGTATTTTTCTTAGGTATTGTATTAGGGTCGAAGGTTATAGATTTGGACTTCTGGTTAGAAAGTTATACATAATAGAGATGTGGCTTTTGAAGAAAATTCTATGTTTCGTCCGAGAAAGGAACTTGATGTTTCTGCAGATAAAGAGAAGGATACCAGTAAACATATGAAGTTTGAAATCACTCCATTTCAGTCTGATCAGGAGAAGGTACCCGAGCCAAGTACACCGCAGCAATCTCAACATCAATCTCAACAACAACCATATAGTATTGCCACCGATCGTCTGCGGAGGAAGATTCGTCCCCCTCAAATATATAGTTACGATGATTTGGTAGAGTATGCGCTTAATACAGTGGAAGAAGTGGACTCTCCTTAGCCCTTTAGTTATAGAGAGGCTATTTCTGGTGCCGAGTCTATTCAGTGGATTGCTGCAATGGAAGAAGAGATAGAATATCTTTATAAGAATTAGACTTGGGAGCTTTTCAAGCTGCCAGAGGGAAGAAAAATTATAGGATGCAAGTGGATCTTTAAGAAGAAGTCTGGAATCCTATATGAACAAGGAACAAGATTCAAGGCTTCTCTAGTTGCTAAGGGCTATAGTCAGAAGGAAGGAGTATATTACAACAGTATTTCCCACCATTGTGAGGCATACTTCTTTTCGCGTGTTACTTTTTATGGTAGCATATCAGGACCTGGAGAGCAACTCAACGTGAAGACGACTTTTCTTCATGGAGAGTTAGAGGAGGATTTCTTGATGAGTCAGCCAGAGGGATTCACTGTTCACTAAGAAAGATCATGCTTGCGGATTGCGGAAATCTTTGTACAAGTTAAAGCAGTCTCCGAGGTAGTGGTACAAGAGATTTGACAGGTTCATGGTGGAGAATGGCTACAATAGGAGTCCGTATGATTGCCGCGTTTATCATAGGAGACTGGAGAACGACTCATTTGTTTATTTACTCCTATATGTAGATGACATGCTTATTGCAGCTTGAGACAAATCGGAGATTCGGAAATTGAAGGTGCTTCTTAATGGAGAGTTCGAGATGAAGGATCTTAGAGCAGCTTAAAAGATTTTGGATATGGAGATTGATTAAAGGGGAAAGGTAAAGTATAAATACCACAATCAAGAACGGGTCGCATAAGCCAGCCAAAGGTGAGTTGCGGGTCCTCCACAGAGAAACAGTTAGTTATTATTCTAGTTTTAAACGAGTTAACACAAGTTGTTTTAGTTTTTGGTCCGTTTTTTACTATGTGATTTGACAAGAATGAAAGGTGCTTGATAGGGTTTTCAGATTAGGTGGTTTAAGTAAGGTACAATTTCGTATTCTTGGCTTTGAGCTCCTCATTTGGGTCGATGCTAGAGTAATAGTAAGCAACATGGATTAGGGTTCTTTAGAGGGGTACTCGCGAGTATAGGCTAGGACTTTCATGCGCTAAGTCCCCTCTATTGCCCCTTCTTCTTCTGTTCCATACTCTTATCACCAGCGCTCAGCCAAAGTGAAATACAACTTGTCTCGACAATGGGTCGCAAAATCATGAAGGATAGTGCATCCAAATAGAGAGGGTTGTGCCGCTTTGGTCGGGGTTCAACTCAACGAGTTTGAACAAAAGAGAGGAATGTTACCATTCCTTATACTACCCTCTCCTAAATCCAAACAAGCAAGAAAACCTACCTACTCATCATGAAAATGAAAAGAAAACAAAGAGAAAGAGTTCATCGAATCCATAAGAAATGAAAATGCAACTAAGTTATTACAAGCAAACTAATGGTTATATAGCACTTAGGGTCTTCCTTCAATGAAGAAGGGACCCTCTTTGCTAATGGTAACCTACAATAAGATTCAACTAAACTAAAACAAGAATTAAAGAGCAGAAATGGAAAAAGAGACTAACTAAGAACAAGAAAGATAAAGAGCATAATGGAAAAAGAAAAGGTTCAATCTATTAATGTTCAAGCTTCATCAACATACAAGAATGTAAAGGTATAAGTTTCTTCAAGAATGAGAGCCATGTGGCTACCATTCAGAGAAGAAGAAAATATCCTACCAACTACCATGACTAATTCTAAAACTATCTAAACTATCTTTATTTGACTGATGATCCGAGCTATATATAGTGCTTCTAGGGGAAAACCTAGGAAGATTCTGGAGCACCATGAAGTACCAAAATTTCCCCCAAAGCCTTAACTGTGCTCTGCTTACTTGGCCGCCATTCAGCGGACAAATGAACTAAGTTGGCCACTGAATGGCGGCCAAAAATGTGAATTAGGCCTTGGTCTCTTTTGTGTGTTCTCTTGGGAATTTTTGGGGGACTTCTAACACTTAAAAACTTGAATTTGAGAACTTTGAATTCTGCAGGGTTTGACCGTTGACTAGGCCCGTTTTACATCGTTTTGAGCTTGAAAGTCCGTCAATTGCTAAAATACATGTTTCATATACTTATGTAGCACACACGGATCAAATAACACTTATTTATATACATAAGACTAAGAATGAGTGGTATTAAAATGCAATAAACCGTGATAAACAGAGATATACATGGATTGCAAGTAGCGGAAGCTTTTCTTATTAAAAGATAGCTACATTTAGAAAATATTGAAGAGGTTCAACATGTTAGATGTGAAGCTTGAGAGTACTCCATTGGCTGTTAATATTCGTCTTTCAGCAGCTCTCTCACCTCAGTCAGAAGAAAAAGCAGAGCATATGTCTTGAGTGTTGAATATGTATGCCCTAAAGGCCTTCTTTGTATAGGATGCTATGTATAGGACAATCTTGCTCAATATGATAGTATGCTATTTGGTTTGCCTTTATCTTAACATGTGATATGTTTTACTTGTTATTTCATATCACTTATATATTTTGATAAAGCCCTTAGGATCCTTGCTTAACTACCAGCGTTATGATGGCAATCATACTTATGGGAGCTGGGTAGTCGATATACACATCCTTAAATGTCTCTAGTCGTGGGAGTATCGAGAATGGGTATCGATACTCTATAGTAGACTAGTGTATACATTTCTAGACCCTGATAAGGGGCGATGGTTGATCCCGCAGCCATTGGTGTGATGCACCTAAGATTGTATATAGGTGCTCACTGGGGGTGAGTACACTAAACGGACTCGCCGAGAACTGGCAAGATGGTATTATACCTATCGTCAAATAGAAGTTCTCAGGTGACATGAGTACAGATTGTCTGTCGATCTAAGGTCGTCATTTGTCTCGTGTGATTTACCACTGTGCTTTGATTACTAATATACCACGGCTCTACTGAGTCGTGCAAACATGTTTTAGTTGGGTATAGTCCCGAGTTACATGGAGGCAGTGAGCGATTGTTGGGGATTCGTATCTCCCGTTATAGGGAGTCGATGTCGCGCTGTATTCGGTTGGCCAACACC
This sequence comes from Agapanthus africanus, assembly GCA_030015575.1. Taxonomy (NCBI): domain Eukaryota; kingdom Viridiplantae; phylum Streptophyta; class Magnoliopsida; order Asparagales; family Amaryllidaceae; genus Agapanthus; species Agapanthus africanus. Next base: position 298,538,834 of record JASDDO010000029.1, read on the forward strand.
ATAAGCCCCTGGCCAGGGCGGATTGAGAATTACTGATAGTTAGATCAGTAGATTCTCAGATGGTCTTGAGCCACATCGGCACGACTTGTCAGGTTATTAGGGGTCTGACGTTTTCCACCCCTAGACCGGGCATGCTATACTCTCAGACGAACAAATCGGACTGTATGGAGATTGTCACGAATAGGCTCAGTAGGAGTTCGGACGAGTTTGCTCGTCGGCCTTCTTTTCGACAAATACCTGGGTAGCCGTTACGTACAGCTATTGCCACTGATGTGCTTATGGTTAAACCCACTGCCAGCGTACTGTCGAGTCTTTAGAGTCCCACACAGAGGGTTTCCCTGGTTCAGACGAAACTATGTAGAAGCCGTATGGTTTTACGTGTAGGGTTTCGATCATATACGTGTACTAGCTACACGTATTTTTGATCGGACGGATAATACTAGCGGTCTTAGGATTAAGCCGCATTCTTGTATTATAATATTGGATTATTTTCATCTCTTGGTATTCGTGGTACGAATACGGGTATGTATATACAGCGAGGGGTATTCTTGTATTTTCACAAGAGTGCTTCTAGAAGAAGACACCTCATTTGTGATTAATTCATTTATTCAAATGGATAATGAGGTGGAGAAATGAGGTGTTTTTAGAGCATGGTTGAAGCATGGGTGTTGGATGACTATTGAAGCATGGTTGTATTATTATTATTATTGAAAATATATGCTTCATAGTTATCAACACTTAGCCATTCTTTATCTCATTCTTCACTTGACACTCTCTTTCTTCCTTTACTCTCTTCTTTTTCCTCAAACCCTAAACACTCTCATGTGTTGAGAATCTTAGGGTGATTGAGATAAATTAGTCCAATTAACTCTCTATGTCATCTAAGCTACCTAGATTAGCAAACTAGGTAATTTAGTTACCTCAATTTAGAGGTTAGAGCTTGAACCATAGACTCTCGGGCGGATCTTCTTCGACACGAGGAGGCCGATAACCAAACTCGATCCATACAAACAAGGAGCTTAAGAAGTGGATAAGAAGACCCGAAGGACTTGAACACAAAGGTATAAATCACTTCATAGTAGATTAGAACCTTTATTAGTGTAGCTAGTTAAGGCTTATGGTCGATCTTGGAAGTTTAGTCGATATTGCTTGCTATAAAATTATTTTTTGTTAATTCTGCCTTTCTAAAAACCCTGTAGAGTGTGCGACATCAACTTACATGGTATCATAGTGACTCCATAAGCCTTAGATAGCTCGTAGAGACGTTTGAAATCCGCCGTTTTGTCGCGCATGAACTGCCGACAAAAACAATCCTTAAAATTGGAATTTTGAGATGTTTGGAGACCTCGCGGGCTCACGGTTTGAACCGAGAAGCCGCGGGGTGAAGCATGGGAACCCTGAGGATACCCGGGAGGGACCAAAGGCTGGGACCACCCCCCAAGACCACCAAAAGGCAGCCTTAGGGGGGTGACCCGAGAGCACCCCAAAAGGGTGCTCTCGGGTTTGCCTTCCCTTGGGGGCCACCTTGTTGTGGCCCCTGGGGTGGGTACCCCCCTGAACCCCCAGATCGATAGTTAATTTTAGCCCTTTTGCTTCCACTAAGATTCGGACGGGTTTCGAGTTCGTTTCGACTCCCAGATTGGCTTAAAATGAATTTTTTGGAGACTTTAGTAGACAGTTTTTTCAAGACATGGAAAATGGTTTAGTTCGCTAATTTTGCATGGAATTATAAAGTCATGGTTTTCTTTACTTGCTTTATTGATGTGGATATGTGTTCTTAAATGTCTTCTAATCGCTATACGTCGATTAGAAAGGGTTGCACATATATTGTGATATTCGGATGCGAATGGTTTCATGGATCGTTGTGTGAATAGCCCGGTATGAATCTAGATGTGTGATGTGAGTGGATTTTTTGTAATTCATGTAATAATTCTTGTATATTATTTTATTTGGGCGCATCTGGGTTGAGGATGTAGTCACTGGCTGCATATTATTTTTCATTTCCGCATCTAGGATTGACCTAAGGAGGAATGCACAAGCTCCGGGTTCTAGGATTCAGTGGGTGGCCATCTTGAGGAGTCGAGACCTAGGTCACCCAATTCTAGAATTGGCAGGTAGCTTGCCACACTCATAGGGATCTAAGATTATTCTCACTCGACTATTCACATGACTGTGGAGGACTGTGTTTTAAAGGTGGCTCATTGAAATGCAAATGTTTCTAGTTGACCCATTTTTCCATTCTCTATGATGCTTATATCTACCCGTGTTGCTTATCATGCCTGTGATGGATATATATATCTATATCTATATATATATATGTATGTATGTATGTATGTTTGTATGTATGTATGTATAAATAAATGTTGTATATGTTTTGCATCCGTGTTAGTCCTGTCCCCGCTTTGCCATTAGTTAAGTAACCTAACGGTGCATGAGGGGCCCCGTGGCTAATGCGGTTGGCATATATGTACATTCTATTTTTGTTCTTTTTGTGGTGTGATAAGGCTAATTGATGGGTGATTGATACGTGAAAGTGTATGTTTTGTAGTTAACCACAATCAGAACGGTGTCGCGTGTAGCTAGACCGAGATGAGTACGGGTCGTCCTCTGGGAAACGTGGAACCTTTTACTTTTACTTTAGATGTGTTGAGAAAGGGAGGAGGGATAAAGAATTTTTATAGAATGGTTTCTAGATCTACGTTAAACAAGAATGTAAAATATAGATCTAGATTATTTTAGAGATGTAGATAATATAATAAGAGGGCTTGTAGGGTTCGTTAGGATTTAGTAGTTATGGACGATTAATTAAAAGTTACCCTTTTTATCCATTAATAGATTTAGAACTAGAACGACGGTCATGCGTGTAGATTAGGGTTTCTGGAGGGAAAAAGAATCCCACTCTTAACCCTTATCTCGACACGGAACTCCGTTCATATCTAGCCTTTACTAAAACAATCATTAATCTAATCTCTAATCGCGGTCGGAACTAGCAAAGAATTGCTAGTGCGCCCGATTAGGATGTTAATGATTCTTTTGATAAAGTTCCTAAACTTTATAGGACTTAAAAAGAGTTTAGTTATTTTCATCGTCCATTAGCCTACCCTAATCCTACGAACCCTAACAAGCGGAGAATTACTCGCGCATGTTGGGAGAAGAAGATGAAAAGAAAGAGAGGAAAAACATAATGTAAAATGCAAAAAGAATTAAATAAAATTACTACCTTTATTAATCAATTTGAACAAACTGCACTTTAATCCGTAGAAAATGATTACAAACTAGTTGCTTCTCGATCTTTCCTAAGGAGGTAGTCGAACAGTTGATGATCAGCCTGGATGCGTGAGCGTCGGGAGCTTCGTGATCTCTTCGGCTTGATGACTTCTAACTTTAGCCCTTGGTCCTTTATATAGCCCTCAAAGAAGAAAAACTAGTTACCATATATGGTGACTTCCTAATATGGTGACTTTCCATATATGGATTCTGAGTCCTTGTCAGTATTGATTTTATGATTTTGGCAGATTTTTGATCCTGACATCTTGAACATCTTGATCTCTTGACCTGAGCTAAATCTTGCACAATATCTCTATGAATAATGTTAGTACTATTTATTAAATTAGAGAGAGTGTCTTAATCACTGTATATGGTAATAAATCTTTAAGAAACTTGATTAAGAATATTTAATATGCTATGCACTTTATATGGTAATAAATCTTTAACAAACATGATTAAGAATATTTGATATGCTATGCATCTTTTAATTAATAAAATATTATGCATATATTTTGAAATATTGTTCTAACCATTTTTATGATATTATATCTTTTAAGAATTGTGATTAGAATATTTGATATGATATGCATATTTTCAATTACCAAAATATTATATAAATATAAAATGCCTATATTTTCCTTCATAATATTAATTATAATATATAAACATATGGCAAATAGTATTTTGCAGATAAATCCAAATATGTTTAATATTTATAATAAACACCTTTTATTATTTAAGAAATGTAAGGAAAATACTTATACCAAAGTGCAATATTTTCAACTGAACAAATACCCCCAAACTTATCTTTGATCGTCCCGAGCAAACTAGTTTATTTAAGAGAAGAAAAAGAAAGGAGAAAACTAAGCACACTTTCGTAGGCAGACACGATTGCACTGAGCACGTGCAACAAGCCGTTAAACCTCTAGGTGTCCCTAGTAGGAGGAGTGTTGTCTCTTGAGGGTTTTCAGCGAATTACACCCACAAAATCCTATAACAAAAGAAAGATGGTGAAATTTACATATAAAGATAAGAACCATAAAAGAAAAACTTTAAAAATAAGAGTTTCCAACTACACTAGCTTTTTAGTTGTTATGAGCCCTATCTTAATAGTCATGAAAAAATGTTAGAAATCACATCATCTCTCAATAAAACATCGTCTTTATTCTTCATTCCCACCTTTCATCCAAACATTGATCATATAACCCCACGTGTGTGTAAAGAACATCCCTACATTCGGAGAATTCAATTCAAGCTATCATACTCTTGTCCATCTACCTCAGTACTTTTTAACTTGATGAATATTTAGATTTGCTCACACATTTTCATGCGACCGTTAATACTTCTTGAGGTACTAACAGACCGATTACTCGTGTGTTTGCTGATTAGGTGATAATATTTTCCTCGTTTTGCACCACCTAAGGCTTAGCAGTGACTCCCAGACCAGTTGGCCTTAGGGCACTAGGTGAAGAGGCACCCTCGCTATATTTTTTTATTGCTGCCTTGGCGATAACAAAACCAGTGTTCATTTTTCTTTTCACCATTTTTACATTTTCTTCATTTTTTTCTTCATACTTTGGCTTTTAGACAAGAGCATTTCAAGGTATCCTCTACTATCCCGAGTTTCAAGACGTGTGTAAGTGCATATTGTAGGGTATCAACATTCAAATGTTTGGCTTTCAGAATAGAAACTATTTTTCAGACTTATTTTTATCCTCAGATTAGTGACTTCCTTCATCTTACTAACCCTTGGGACAACAGCTCATAACTACTTATTACTAGTTCGTGTAAGAAAACTTCTAATTTTCTTGGTTTTCTTAAACTATTCCAATCTTTTGGATGTAATTTTTCACTTTCTACTCTTTTGTTAAAAAAAAAATTTAATGCTCGGTGTCAAAGATAATTCAGTGAATACAAACCTCCCCCCAAACCTGTTTTCAGCAGTGTCCTCACTGATGTAGCCTTTTGAGAACAAGGACCTGTATACTAAGGGAGAGATACAAGGGGTAAAATAATAGTTAAATGAAAAATTCCCCCAAACTTATTCTTTGACACGCACAGATATTCAATCAAATCCATTTTTTACTCACTTCCATTTCTTAAAATGAGAAAATGTTACAAAAATATGGAGGTGAGGCGGAGGAAATTTAGTTTTGATAAAGCGGCTCCTGTAAAAACAGGAGCTCCTCCGCGGGGTCAGCAGAAAAATACAGTTTTAATCTATGCCCATTCACTTTAAAAATCGAACCGTTTTTCAAATTTTCGATTTCAACTGCTCCGTGCGGGTGTACATACCGCACCACAAAAGGTCCTTTCCAACGAAATTTAAGCTTACCCGGATGAAGATGGAGACGGGAATCGTAAAGAAGGACTTGTTGCCCCGATGTGAAGGTTTTTCTAAAAAGATTTTTATCGTGGAACACTTTAGTCCTATTCTTTACTATCACCGCATTATCGTAAGCTTCATCGCGGAGTTCGCTTAGCTCATTCAATTGCAGCTTCCGATAGCTGCCTGCATGATCAAGATCAAAATTAAGCTCTTTAATAGCCCACATTGCCTTATGTTCAATCTCGACAGGGAGGTGGCATGCCTTCCCAAACACAAGACGGTATGGAGACATACCAAGATCGGTCTTATAAGCGGTGCGGAATGCCCAAAGAGCATCCGTCAATTTGGTTGACCAATCCTTACGGTTTTTCGAAACCGTCTTCTCCAATATCTGTTTGATCTGCCTATTTGAGATCTCAGCCTGCCCGCTTGTTTGGGGGTGATAGGGAGTAGAAAGCTTGTGAGTGATTGAATATTTCCGCATCAAGGCCTCGAAAGACCTATTGCAGAAATGTGTCCCGTTGTCGCTAATGATAGCGCGAGGGTGTCCGAATCGCGAAAAGATATTTTCTTTAAGGAACTTAATGACAACTTTGTTGTCATTAGTGCGACACGGTACAGCTTCCACCCACTTCGAGACATAATCAACCGCTAACAAGATATATAGATTCCCAAAGGAGTTGGGAAAAGGGCCCATAAAATCAATACCCCAAACATCAAATATTTCCACAACCAATATAGGTTGGAGCGGCATCTCATTCCTTCGTGAAATCCGACCCAAATGCTGACATCGCGGACAAGTTTTGCAATGTTCAAATGCATCTTTAAATAATGTTGGCCAATAAAAACCACATTGCAAAACCTTCTCCGCCATTTTTCGAGGTCCAAAATGACCGCCGCATGCCTGATCATGACAAAATGATAACACGCTCTTGAATTCATCGTTAGGGACACACCTGTGAATGATTTGATCGGAACAATACTTGAATAGATATGGTTCATCCCAGTAAAAATATTTTACTTGGGATAAAAACCGAAGTTTGTCTTGTTTCGACCAATCGCTAGGTATAAGTCCCGTCGCAAGATAGTTCACGATATCAACAAACCAAGGTTCGTAAGATACATTCAAGAGCTGTTCGTCGGGAAATGAGTCATTTATCGGCACGGTCACAGTTGGCGAAGAAGTGATGCGTGAAAGATGGTCGGTTACAACGTTTTCACATCCACTCTTGTCTTTGATGACAAGATCAAATTCTTGTAACAATAGGATCCAACGTATTAGCCTGGCCTTCGCATCCTTCTTCGATAAAAGATGTCGTAGGGCAGAGTGATCTGTGTAAACCACAATAGGCGAGCCAATCAAGTAGGGCCTGAATTTCTCCAATGAAAAGACAACTGCCAAGAGTTCTTTCTCGGTAGTTGTGTAATTTATTTGTGCATCATTCAAGGTCCTACTTGCATAGTAAATTACATGTGGCATCTTATCAATGTGCTGTCCTAAGACCGCACCAATAGCAAAATCTGATGCGTCACACATAAGCTCGAACGGGTGGTTCCAATCCGGAGATGATAGAACAGGGGCTGTAGTGAGTGATTCTTTAAGCGATTCAAAAACAGCCTCACAATCCGAATCGAAGTGAAAAGTAGTGTCCTTGGCCAATAGAAGGGTTAAGGGTCTAGCAATTTTGCTAAAGTCCTTAATAAATCTCCTATAAAATCCTGCATGACCAAGGAAGGATCGTATATCTTTGACGCAATTGGGACGAGGGAGGTTTTGAATGACATCTATTTTAGTTTTGTCGACCTCAATGCCTTTATGTGAAATTATATGTCCAAGTACAATACCTTCTTGGACCATAAAATGACATTTTTCCCAATTCAAAGTCAAGTTCTTATCCTTACAGCGGGTAAGAACAGCGTCAAGATTACGAAGGCAGTCCTCAAAGGAGTCCTTAAAAATGGAGAAATTGTCCATAAAAATTTCCAGAAAATTTTCCACCATATCTGAAAATATCCCCATCATGCACCGCTGAAATGTAGCGGGAGCGTTGCATAACCCAAAGGGCATGCGTCTATAAGCAAAAGTTCCGAAAGGACAAGTAAAAGTGGTTTTATCTTGATCCTTTTCGGCGATGGGGACCTGGTTATAACCAGAGTATCCGTCCAAGAAACAGTAGTATTCGTGTCCCGCTAATCGTTCTAACATCTGGTCAATGAAAGGTAGAGGGAAATGATCTTTCCTCGTCGCGGCATTGAGTTTCCTGTAATCGATACATACGCGCCACCCAGTTTGGGTGCGTGTTTGGATTAACTCATTAGCCTCATTAGTGATGACCGTGATGCCAGACTTTTTAGGGACCACATGAATTGGACTTACCCATTGACTATCAGATATGGGGTAAATTATTCCACTATCAAGGCACTTGACGATTTCTTTCTTTACCGCCTCCTTCATAACGGGATTTAACCGTCTTTGTGGGTCTCGGGTTGGTTTGGCTTCATCCATCAGATATATGTAATGTTCAACAATTAAGGGACTAATCCCTTTGATGTCAGCCATAGTCCAACCAAATGCTTCCCGATTCGATCTCAACACTGCCAAAAGTGCATTCTCTTGCACTAAGGCTAGAGAAGCGGAAATAATCACTGGCAAAGTCTCATTCTCTCCTAAATATGCATATTTAAGATGAGAAGGTAGCGGTTTGAGATCAAGAATTGGCGGAGAGACTATAGAAGGTGGGGTAAGCGAATGATATTCGGACTCTTGAAGAGGTTCAAAACTTGCATAAGATATTGACTCGGAAAGTGCTGCTGACTTTTGCAACGAGTCAACGGGTTCAATCTCAAGGTCGGACTCATTGAACATATCCTCACTGTAAAGTGGTACAAGATCAAACGATGTCTCATTAATGTTGTCGAGAACATCAAAGCAAAGCTCTTCATCCATGCAGCTTTCGATAGCTATCTCGTGGATGGAACAAACATCCAGCAATTGAGCAGAAGGTTCTGATGGCTGACTTCCTAGCTTGTAAATATTAAGCTCAATTGTCATTTTCCCGAAGGATAAATTCATAGAACCGTTACTACAATTAATTACAGCGTTAGAAGTTGCTAGGAAGGGTCGACCAAGTATCACCGGGATTTGATTGCGTGGGTTTGCCACAGGTTGTGTATCTAAAACAATAAAGTCCACGGGAAATATGAATTCCCCGACTTTAATTAACACATCCTCTAGTTCGCCTCGAGGTTTGGTGATAGACCGATCTGCCATTTGGAGAGTACAATGGGCTGGTTTTAACTCTCCAATTCCTAACTGCTCGTATACTGAATAAGGAAGCAAGTTGACGCTAGCGCCTAGATCGAGTAAAGCACGATTTATATTTTTACCCCCAATAGAAATAGAGATTGTAGGACAGCCGGGGTCCTTACGTTTCTTTGGTATTTGTTGGGTAAAAGCTGTGCTAACATTACTCGTCATGAAAACCTTTTTAGGCACTTGAGTTTTTCTCTTCCTAGTGCACAAGTCTTTAAGGATTCTTGCATAAGATGGGACTTGTTGAATGGCATCTAGGAGAGGAATATTCACGCTAACTTGCTTAAACATTTCCACAATCTTCTCCATTTGCGGGTTAGGTCGGTTGGCCCTTAATCGGTTTGGAAATGGAGCTCGATCAATAAGTTTTGGGTCCAATGTTTGTGGAGAAGACTGTGGCGACGGATTCGATCCTAAAATTGGAGTGGGAATCGACTTAGATAGATTTAGTGAAATGTTTGAGCCTTGGGGAAAACGGAGAATAGGCTCGGACGAAGGTGGAAGACTAGACGAGTTAGGGGAAGAAGAAGAAGAAGGGGTATCAAATGTGTCACTATCATCAACTTGCTCACCCACTTGGTTGTTCAGCACTCTCCCCGATCTCAACGTAGTGACGGCATTCACATTATGACTTTGTGAATGGCCAGGATTCGGTAGGGGTTGAGATGGGAGTTTCCCTTTCTCTCTCGCACTCATTGCGGCGTTTAACTGTGCGATTTGGTTTTCTATTGATTTGATACTCTCACCATGGGAGGAGGAGTTTTTCGTTAGGGCATCAATAGAAGACCTCATCTCAGTCGAATTTTGCATGGATTGTTTCATGAACATATCCAAAGTTTGTGCAAGTGAGTTGTCAATACCGGCCACTTGTGGTGTAGAAATGTTGGCCGGATTTTGGAAATTCTGTGACTGAAAGGGGGCTGATTCTGTGGTTGTGGTTGCTGTGGAGGAGGTCTTTGATAATTGCTTTGTTGGTTTTGATTCCAAGCAAAGTTAGGATGATTCCTCCATCCTTGATTGTATGTGGAAGAATAAGGGTCGTTTCTAGGTCGCTGCTGAAAAGCAGCATTAGCTTGAAATGATGCATTCATAGGACATTCTTCCGTTAAGTGTGAAGGATCCGAACAGCAACCACAGACAGTCTTGGGAAGCGTGACCTGATTTAGGGAGACTGATGAAAGTTTGTTCTCAATAGAATAGAGTTTCTTCTGCATCGCTGCCATTTCGGCTTTTACTGCGATAGAAACATCGAGCTGGTGAATACCTCCCTTAGTTGAAGGTGGTCTTATGCTTTCCCACTGCAACGTGTGTCCAGCAAGATCTTCCAGATATTTCCATGCTTCACCATCATCTTTAGACATGAAATTGCATTGACACATTGTTTCAAGCATTTGCTTTGTCGCTGGATTAATGCCCTCATATATAATCCGACATAAATCCCATCTTTGTATTCCGTGATGGGGGCATTAGACAAGCAGATCTTTGAAACGTTCAAAGCACTTCCAAAATGGTTCATTGGGAAGCTGGCTGAACTGGTTGATCTCGCTCCTAATGTGGGCAGTCTTATGATTTGGGTAAAACTTCTTAAGAAATGCTATGACAAATTCATCCCAATTAGTGATAGAGTGTGTTGCAGTATTATAAAGCCATTTTTCTGCCAAGTCGCACAGTGTAAATGGGAGAAGACGTAAGCGCATAGCATCTAAAGTCAATTGTGAAGTACCCATCATTGCGCATACGTTTTCGAATTTGGTGATGAAAACGTACGCGTCTTCCGACTCAAGCCCGTGAAATTTGGGCAGCAGATTGATGTAGTGGGGTTTAATTTCGAAATTATCCCCGTTAGGTGGTGGAAGAGATAGACAAGTGGGAAGAGGACCACGAATAGGATAGCATCTCTCTTGGAGAGAGATGCGCGGTGGATTCTGCTCACCTGCGGGCGGTGGCAGCGTGGTGTTATAATTAGATGGAGTGTCGTCCATCACGGTCGATGTGGTGTGTGGTGAGTATTCCCGCCTGTCACGCGGGTGACCCGGTTGAAAAATGTGGGACTCAAGACAAATCTCCCTAAGATGCACAAACAACCCTAGAACTAAGGTCACCTAGGTCCAGTCTCTAGACCGCTCCTAGACTTCCAAAGGACAAGCCGCAGGATCAATCCTCTACCGCCTCCGTACTACCCTTATAGCCAGATAAGTGCCAGGTAAGTGGGAAGGAACCACGTCGTGGGCCTAATTAAAAACCACTAGCCTTTGTCACACTTGCCTAGGCACTACAAAAGTAATGCGGATAAACGATAGATTACCCACGACCTTCCTCTGTCCTTATTGAGCGCGACAGTTCTTAGAGTCCGGTCTAGATATTTTTTAAATTAATGAAGGGTTGATCTATATGCTCAGTTTGTGATTTGTGGGGCTTAGGAAGGGTGATGAAATCCCCACCTAATCTTGATTTGGTCTTTGCCCCTTAAAGTCCGTATTAAATATGCGAAACAAAACCAATCACAAAACTTTTGCAAAAAGATTTTTGAGCGGCGCAATTTTGCAAAGAATCCTGCAGAAAATAGATTTTATTGGATTTGAGGAGAGAGAGAAGGAGTTGAGAAAGATACCAGAGAAGATTGATTCCCTAATTCCTCCAAATTTCCGCGATTCCGCCGCAGAAGGGGTGCTTTTGCCGCGGTTCCGCTGCGTGGCAGAAGGAACAGTTGATGAAATTTTTTGTATAGCCTTCTGTGCTCCTCTGGATCTCTAAAAATGTCTCTGTTTCCTGTTCGCCTTAATTCTGTGATTCCAGATCTCCTTGCAAAAATTCACGCACAAATCGTTAAATATGCAATTTGCAGTTTTGTGTTAATAATGATATGACTCGTCTAAGAATTCAACACAAATAGTAAAAATAAAAAATTACGCACGTATCCCCGGCAACGGCGCCATTTGATTGATACGAAAAAGTGTATGTTTTGTAGTTAACCGCAATCAGAACGGTGTCGCGTGTAGCTAGACCGAGATGAGTACGGGTCGTCCTCTGGGAAACGTGGAACCTTTTACTTTTATTTTAGATGTGTTGAGAAAGGGAGGAGGGATAAAGAATTTTTATAGAATGGTTTCTAGATCTACGTTAAACAAGAATGTAAAATATAGATCTAGATTATTTTAGAGATGTAGATAATATAATAAGAGGGCTTGTAGGGTTCGTTAGGATTTAGTAGTTATGGACGATTAATTAAAAGTTACCCTTTTTATCCATTAATAGATTTAGAACTAGAACGACAGTGATGCGTGTAGATTAGGGTTTCTGGAAGGAAAAGGAATCCCACTCTTAACCCTTATCTCGACACGGAACTCCGTTCATATCTAGCCTTTACTAAAACAATCATTAATCTAATCTCTAATCGCGGTCGGAACTAGCAAAGAATTGCTAGTGCGCCCGATTAGGATGTTAATGATTCTTTTGATAAAATTCCTAAACTTTATAGGACTTAAAAAGGGTTTAGTTATTTTCATCGTCCATTAGCCCACCATAATCTTACGAACCCTAACAAGCGGAGAATTACTCGCGCATGTTGGGAGAAGAAGATGAAAAGAAAGAGAGGAAAAACATAATGTAAAATGCAAAAAGAATTAAATAAAATAACTACCTTTATTAATCAACTTGAACAAACTACACTTTAATTCGTAGAAAATGATTACAAACTAGTTGCTTCTCGATCTTTCCTAAGGAGGTAGTCGAACAGTTGATGATCAGCCTGGATGCGTGAGCGTCGGGAGCTTCGTGATCTCTTCGGCTTGATGACTTCTAACTTTAGCCCTTGGTCCTTTATATAGCCCTCAAAGAAGAAAAACTAGTTACCATATATGGTGACTTCCTAATATGGTGACTTTCCATATATGGATTCTGAGTCCTTGTCAGTATTGATTTTATGATTTTGGCAGATTTTTGATCCTGACATCTTGAACATCTTGATCTCTTGACCTGAGCTAAATCTTGCACAATATCTCTATGAATAATGTTAGTACTATTTATTAAATTAAAGAGAGTGTCTTAATCACTATATATGGTAATAAATCTTTAAGAAACTTGATTAAGAATATTTAATATGCTATGCACTTTATATGGTAATAAATCTTTAACAAACATGATTAAGAATATTTGATATGCTATGCATCTTTTAATTAATAAAATATTATGCATATATTTTGAAATATTGTTCTAACCATTTTTATGATATTATATCTTTTAAGAATTGTGATTAGAATATTTGATATGATATGCATATTTTCAATTACCAAAATATTATATAAATATAAAATGCCTATATTTTCCTTCATAATATTAATTATAATATATAAACATATGGCAAATAGTATTTTGCAAATAAATCCAAATATGTTTAATATTTATAATAAACACCTTTTATTATTTAAGAAATGTAAGGAAAATACTTATACCAAAGTGCAATATTTTCAACTGAACAATGGGACCACATTAATCTCACTTAATGCAAAGTAATAAACCTAATATCTGACGTTGTTGGAAAAATTGCAAAGCCACTTGATTTTCTTCAAAAACAACTTTTAAAAGCGAAGCTTAAACCACTCCTTTTCAAAAGCTATCAGGTTCCTTCAACTATATCAAGTTCATTACGTTAACGGTTTTCGCCAAAACCAGCCGTAGCCCTCCTTCATTTCAGATAGGTATCTACTAGTATTCATGCTATGTGTTTTGACCTCTGCCAAGGCATAGTGTTTAGTAGCTAGTAGGTGCTTATCTGTAGTATAGATAGATGCATTAATCTAGGACAGGCGTACAGCTGTTTTGGCCTTCGTCAAGGGCTTGTACGAATGGATTTAGATTAATTTGGACAATGATGGGTTGAACTTAACTTATGACTTATGATATTTTGACCTTCGTCAAGGTTATAAGTGCTCGGGGAAAAAACCACATTGGGAGTTTCAAACGTACATGAAACTTACTAGTATTGTACACATTCTGGAGTGTGGTAATTTTGGTAGGCTTCCTTCAAAATTATCACACAATGATAGTTGGGTCTCGATCCTACTGTGAGTATCCGCTACTCTTCGGAAGAATTTTTCACTTTGCAATTAGCTAATCAAGTAGGTGTCTAGAAAGGTGTTGATGGGGCTATGCCTATGGAAAAACGAGGTTATTTAATTAGGTCCATGCGAAAGCACGGGGTGTTGGGTTATGCCGGCTCCCTGGCCATCTACCGTGGCCGAATGCGGAACAAAATTTTTACAAAACTGGCGCTAGAACAACCCCATAAAACGGATCAAACCATAAACCTTAAAAGCTAGCAAACTATATATATGAGTTTAGAAAGTTTATACCGAATGATCCGTGTCCTTCGGTCTTTAACTATCATCCTAAGCTCCTAGAGGCCTCCATGATCAAGCTTGATCTCCAGTCTCCTTCCATCGAAGATGATCCGCCTAAGGATTTGTATTTCGAGCTCCAACCTCATAGCCAAGGTAACTAGGGTACCTAGTTCGCTAAACTAGATAGCCTAGAGGATGTAGAATCTAATGATAGATTAATTTATCTCCAAACACCCTAGGTTTCTCAATACATAAGACTTGAAGGATGAAGATAGAAGAAGAAGCTTGAGGATGAGAGTGTAAGGCAACTCAAGAAAAAATGCTAAGTCTTGTTGTGAGCAATAATGAAGCATAGAATAAATATCTCAAGTCTCCAAAATATCTCAAGACTCCAAAATATCTCACAACAAACAAATATCAAGCATACTAGAATAGTAACCATGAGTCACTACAAAGCCATGCTATAATAAATGCACACAACACCTCATCCTCTACCTCATTAACCATTTAATCCTAAATGGTTAAAACTAAATGAGATGGCATCTTCTAGAAGCACATTGTAATAAATTACAAGAATGCGCCTCATATGTATATACATACCCGTATCCATATTCCGAAAAATACGAATACAAATAGACGAAAATAATCCGACAATATAATATTAGAATCCGATTTAAACTAAAGCCCACTAGTATTATCCGTCCGAATCATGATACGTGCTCAAGTGCACGTATATGATTGAACCCTGCCGTAAGACCATACAGCCTCTACATCGTTTCGTCCGAAGCAGGGAAACCCTCTATGTGGGACTCTAAAGACTCGTCAATACGCTGGCAGTGGGTTTAACCATAAGTACATCAACAGCACTAGCTGTGCGTAATGGCTACCCAGGTATTGAGCGAAAGAAAGGTCGACGAGAGAACTCATCGTGACCCTTACTGAGCCTGTCCATGACAATATCCGTCCGGTGAGGTCTGTTCGTCTAAAAGTATCGCATATCGAGTCTAGGGGTGGATAAAATCAGACCCCTAATAACGCGACATTTCGTGTAGGTATGAAACCCATCACCAACTGAAAAATTACCGATCCAAATCAGTAATTCTCGACTACCTTGGCCAAGGATTTCCGGTGATGGCCACTCGTGCACTACGCGACATCAACCCCCAATACCGGGAGAGACGAATCCCCGATGATCCGCTCACTGCCTCTATGTGGCTCGAGGCTGTACCCAACTAAAACCTGTTTACATGACTCCTTTGAACCATGGTGGGGTAGTAATCAAAGCACAGTAGGAACTCACACGAGACAAATGACAATCTCAGATCGACAGACTAACCTGTACACATGTCACCTAGGAACTGACAATAGGTATAATACCAACTAGCAAGTTCCCGGCGAGTCCATCCAGTGTACTTATAACCCAATGAGCACCTGTATACTATCTTAGGTGAACAAAATAACACCAATGGCTTGTGAGACTTGGCCACCGTCCCTCGTCGGGGTCTCGATCAGTATACACTAGTCTACTCTGAAGTATTGATGCCCAGTCTCGATACTCGCATGACTAGCGACATTTAAGGATGTGCTTATAGACCACCCATCATAATGCTGGTAGTCAAGCAAGAATCCTATGGGCTCTATCGATATGTAATAGTGATCTGTAATATCACATAAAGCATGTACATGATGATAAAGACAAACCAGATAGCATACTATCATTTTGAGTAAGACTATTCTATCCATATAGGTACTCCCTCAATCATCGCAATCGCGTGCCTGCGATTCAATAATTGATTTGAGGGCACTATAGCCAACGATCTCCCACTTGCACTTAAGGCTAATTATTGCGGTGTCGCATACTCACAGCTTATGTGATACCGAATACCCAACTTCTCTACTAACCAGTTTCGCAAAGCTCGTTTGTGAAACTATTGTGTTCGAGAAATAGCCTCAGTGAGTGGATCCGCTCCAATATTTCTTTCTATATCTCTCTATATCTCAACTTCGTGGAGAAGGACTATCTCCCAAAATGAGCAATACCTGTCTTAGAATTTGTCTGGATATCTGATGGGACCTAGTTCATAAATGAACTCAAAATCCAACAAACTTCTTAGACTGTATCATCCACTGAATTTAATCAGTATCTTGCACCATGCCTTCCACAGTATCCGCTTGGACCACCTGTCCAATATACTGCCCCTCAAAAGAGGAGAAAACCATAATTTACTCTGTCATCCAAGTCACCTTGGAAGCCCAAAATGATAACCGCCTCCAGAAGGAGGCTGCCGTTACCATATACCAAGAATATCCACTTATGTTCATAACTGCTTCCCAACGTTTCTCCAGGATTGGATTAATATATATACTTATTGCAGCTAGTGCAAAAGCAATATCTGGTGTTGTACTTGACATCTCATAATTGACTCAATTTCCTAAGCAAGTGATATGTCAATCATGCAAATCCCTCTCTTCATCAGTCCAAAAGACATCTCTTTAGAGAGGGTGACTCTATCACCTACGAGTACACTACCACGCCAGGAGTCGTCCATTCTAAAACACTTTAGAATAATGTCAAAGCACCCGAATTGGGACACTTCCAAATCTAGATCTAAAACCATAGATCTAGTCACCAGAATCCCTGATATTTTATCCATATTCTATGTGGAGAAACCACTTTTGACAACCACAGTATAACCGATCGTTGTACAGGAAGACCTCTTCCTATTTAGTGCATGTCATCCAAATACCAGGACATCACTCCCTACTACCTTTTTACCAGATCCATCTCTTATTCTGATGAAGTCAAACTTTATGATTGTCACATCAAAAATAGATGATCTATCTCTATTATACCTACTTTAGTCTATAAATAGACATAAGCTACTTGCCCACTATGCTTCCGCTGCTCCTACTGACTATAACAACCCTCCAGCAGAGTCATATTGTAACATTTCAGAAAAATAAAATATTATTTTTTGGAAGTTAAATAATTAAAATAATAAATATTATGAATATTTTAATGTGTGGAGATTAGTTTTAATATTATGGTATGATCATATACCGATAGATTGGAAAATATTGGAAAATTTCATTGAATGTTGATTTTGGAAGAATATCATGTGATTTAGACACTTTAAAAATCTTATACAATTAATTATATTCAAGTTTATGGCTAAGCTTGATTAATAATTACTAATTATGCATTGAGTTTGTTTTGTGCATGTGACATGCACCATGTCATGTTACACACTTGCTACATTTCTTAATTTGTTTGAAAACCATGCTTCATTTCTTTATGTTAATTGGTTTTTATTTGTTTTGGATTGAAAAAGAAATTTAAAAGAAAAAGGAGAAAAGAAAATGAATAAAGAATAGGGAGACAATGAGGTATGGGCTTGGATGAGAGAGAGAGAGGGTGATGGGTCAATTGGACCATGACTCATTGTTATCTCTTCATCATCTTCATCATTTATTTTTCTCTTCCTCCTCCATGGCTGCTTTTTTCTCTCCACCATCTCTAACCCCTCACAACACCACCAAAACTACATCAAAACCTTGCATCCCCTTCACAAAAATCAAGCACAAGCTCAGTACAAGCATGGGGAACCAAGAAAGATAGGATTTTGAGCATTTGGGGCAACTCAAGAATTTTCTTGAGTTGCCAAATGAGGTAATTCTTTTACCATTAGTTTAGTAATTCATTTCCTTTAGCTTTTAGTTTAGTTTAGAATTGGTTTAGTGAGGATTAGTGATCTTGGAAATTTCCAAGATGAGCTTTTAGGGGATTTATGGTTTGTTAAGGTGTAATTAGTGACCACAAGCTTGTTAGTGTATTTCTGGACCAACACCTTGCATAGAAAACCCAAGACTTGAATTTAAAACTTTCTATGTCAGTTTTGTGATGATATTAGGTACTACAGAGAATCTGGAATGACCTGAGACTTTTACTAGAAAAACTAGCAACTCCATTGACCTAGAATTAATTCTAGAAGACCACCCTGCAAGTACGAACCCAATCCGAGCAGACAGGGCCGAGCAGGCCGGTTTTGAGGGTGATGTGGCCGGCCTCGTTGTTTGCAATGGTGTCAAGGTTGGTTCTATAGCTCAATTACCCCCTATACAACTCCATTGTACTGTTAGTTTGGTCAGATTTTACCTGAACCAAAATCTGGGGCCATTTTCTTTAGTTGTTGTTTTGAATTGTGGATTTTGTATGACTTAAAACTTTGGATATTTCGTTTTGTCTCGACCACTTGACGTTTGTACGTCGATATCGGCTGTGGTTTGGTTATTCTTGCATGCGTAGGCCATAGGTTTTAACCTATGTGCGATTCGTGTGCCGTTTTGGTTTTTATGCGCGATTCTGTTTACGATACTGTATGTTTATATATATAGGCACCCTCACGTGGACTTCGGATAACAAGGAAGAGCATGGCGACATCGACTTCGGCAAGAAAGGATCAAGGTGAGTAGATGTATATCTATGGGGGAAGTCGGGTGGATGGCGTATAGTACCCCAGCAGGTTCGTAGTGTAGTACGTGAACATATTATATATATATATATATATATATATATATATATATATATATTTAAGTGTTTTGTGATACGTGGATAATTAGCATGAACGGCTTAAGGAGAGCATGGGTTAGTTTTAGTGTAGTTGGAAGAAAACGTTTTTAGTTTAATTTCTTAGTCGCGAAACCCTAGAGTATAGGTTATACACACACACACATGCACATACGTGATATGTTTTTTGTGCATATGGTTATATGTATGTGTTGGAGATAGTGCCCTCAAAGTCAATTATTAGGTCACAGGTACGTGATTGTAATGATTGAGGGAGGACCTATCCCGGTAGGACAGTCTTACTCGAGATGATAGTATGCTATCTGGTTTACCTTTATCATCGTGTACTGCTTTAGGTGACATGACACGTCGCTATTACACGTTGATAGAGCCCCTAGGATTCTTGCTTGACCACCAGCAGTATGAGGGCGATCATATAAGTGGGAGCTGGGGGTCTACAAGCATATCCTTAAAAGGTCCCTAGTCGTGGGAGTTTCGAGACCGGGCATCGATACTCCATTAGTAGACTAGTGTATACAGTCGAGACCCCGACGAGGGGCGGTGGCTGGTCTCACAAGCCACTGGTGTCAGTTGGATCACCTAAGATGTATACAGGTGCTCATTGGGTTATGAGTACACCGGACAGGACTCGCCGGGAACATGCTAGTTGGTCATATACCAGACGTCAGATGGCAGTTCCCTGGTGACATGTGTGCAGGTTAGTTCATCGACCTGGGGATCGTCATTTGTCTCGTGTGAGTTCCCACTGTACTTTGATTACTACCCTACCACGGCTCAAAGGAGTCGTGCAAACAGGTTTTAGTTGGGTACAGTCCCGAGCCACATGGAGGCAGTGAGCGTATCTTCAGGGGTTCGTCTCTCCCGGTATTGGGGGTGAGGTCGTGCTGTGTCTAGGAGAGCCATTACACAAAGTCCTTGGCCAAGGCAAGGAGATTTACTGGTAGGTATTCCAGTAGTATCTCAGGGTGTTCTGGGCTACACTCCGACACGACTTGTACCGCTTTTGGGGGTCTGACTTTTACCAACCCCCTAGGCCCGCCATGCGATACTCATAGACGAACGGACCGGACTGCACGGATATTGTCACGGACAGGCTCAGTTGGGTGTCGGGGTGAGCTTCCTCATCGACGTCCCATTTAGTCAATAGCTGGTGGCCCGTCACGTATTGGCTTATACCTCTGACGTGCTAGTGGTTAAATCCACAGCCATAGTATTGACGAGTCTTTAGAGTCCACCACACTTTCAGTTACTCAACTTTCGGGCGAAACGCTGTAGAGGCCGTATGGAGATATGGCAGGGTCCGATCAGATACGTGCGGTATTGCACGGATCAGGATCGGACGGTTTGTACTAGTAGCCGTATAGGTTTATGGCAGGGTTCGATCAGATACGTGCGGTATTGCACGGATCAGGATCGAACGGATAATACTAGCCGGCTTTGGTTTAAGCCGGTCCTAGTTTAGTACAGTGTAGATTTTGTCTCTTTGCATTTGTATCCGGACGGAATACAGATGCGGGTGTGTATGCACAGTATCGGGGTTTTCCTGTAATTTATTACGGGACCAGTTTTCTGGAGTTGCCAGTTTGCATTCCGTTCCGGCCGGTTTTCCTTTGTTCTTTCCCGGCCGGACTTTTCCGATGGAGGGGGTAATTTGCAGTTTTGCAAATTACAATTGTGGAGGGGTTTTCTTGTAAAAGATTGATATGATAGCTTTCATATTTTTTTCCACCATGCTTTTGCTTTATTGTGACATGAAAGGGTATGGTGGGATTTGATATGAAGCATGGTGTTTGTTTTCTTGTCTCTTGGATGTGGTCACCTCCTTATTCTCCTACACTCACCTTCCTTCTTTTTGTTATGCTTCATATTCAATCCTCCACCCTTCATTCTCACTTGATGATAAGTCTTTCATGGTTGTGAGAAGAAGAAGAGAGAGCTTCATTCATGAGAGTTTTCTTTCTTGATCTAGTTTTCATGCTAGAAAAATGCAAGCACCATTTTTCTAATCCTTGTTTCCTCCATCATCCTCATTGGCAACAACATAACCCCAAAGAGACAAGCATCTTCTACACTACATTCTACAGCATATCTTGAGCATGTCGAGTTGCCGGCTTCATGCTCGAGTTGCCTCGGTATTGAGGCGGGAGCCCGTAAAAGACGAAGGCGATGTGGTGCCCTTTCCGGCGAGGAGGCGACGATGTGGACGGAGATCCCGCGAGGAGATCGGAGTGGAGATGAAGACCGGAGGACTTGGATCGTCGGTATATCTCTATTCCCATTCTTGTAGATAGCTTAGACTAGTTAATGGTCCGATCCGGTTAAAGTGCGCGGTGGTGCCGGTTTGCAAAGTCCGCAAAATTTAAGTTATTCACCGCTTCCGCATTCCGGCGTCGGATTGACGGCCGGGGCGCCGCCGTGCACTTACAGTGGTATCAGAGCCTCCCCATTAACTTAGTCTAGCTTTGTGTAATGTGTTTTTTAGTTCCGATCGATCGAAATGTCCAAAAAACCCGTATTTGCCCACATCAGTTTTCTGTTGGAAATTTTTGGTGTCTAAAAATTTTTCAGGTTGTAAAATATTGATGTACTAGAAAATATAAGAACTCTGTAAAATTTCGATGATGTGACCCTACAGTAAGACCGCGGAAGCGCCGCACAATCCCACTTTTCGCCGCCCTTCAGCCGCATACTGTAGACATCACTGCATCAATTTTTTCCAGAGGCTTTCTGGGTTAATTTCATGTGTTTTGGGATATTAAAATTGGGCCCAGGTTTTCTGTGAGTGCTACAGTTTTGATTGGGGGCCCACTTGTTAGTTTTTGATCGATCGGATATTTTTAAACACATTTTTCACAGTATTTACATTATATCTGCGACCGTGAATGTCACTCGATCGGTAAATCCGGTCTAACTGCTATAGCCCGGTTAGACGGATTTGCGAACGTGATTTTCACGTTGATGTTCTATGTATTTGCTGTGATGTTGCGGATCGGTCGGTGGGGATAGCCTGGATGCAATGCTAGTACTGTTTTGTTGTATTATGTACATTTGATATTGCGGGGCGAGCGTCCGACATGTGGACTGCCGTCACTGCCTGATTGTATTATTATTTTGGGGCACGACCTGGTTGCGGTCGATGTACCCGGTGTATGTATATTTTACTTTCTGTACTAGGATTGCCCCGCGGAGGGGTGCACGGATAGCCGGGTTCTGGAGGGCAACAAGCCCGCATCTCATGGCATTGAGACGGAGGGGGCTTCACTCTGGGATTGGCGGGCTATTCGCCGCACTCGTAGGGGGTACAGGTTGACCCAGGAGGGGTGCCCAAGTTGCCGGATTCCGTGGAGTGCTGGGTGGTCCATTCACGGAGCTGAAGGGGGCTGCCTCGCTTCAGGTTTTGGCGGGTGACTTGCCGCGCCCGTAGGGGTCTAGGTTTTCATTGCACAGGCTATCCACACGACCAGGGGAACGTCGGGTTTCAGTAGTGGCTCTGTGAAACCCGGGGATCCCAGATATCTGTATTGTTTCTGTGATGCTGTTCATTATCTGTGATGTTGCATTTCATTCACGCCTTGAGCGAATATAATATATTGGTATATATATTAGTAGATGTTGTATATGTTTTACATCCGCACTAGTCCAGTCCCCGCTCTGTCGTTAGTTAGCTAACCTAACGGGTAATGACGGGACCCAGTGGCGAATGCGGATGGCATATACGTACATCAGTATATTTTCGTTCTTTTTGGTGTGATCAATTGATGGGACTGCATTGATTCGGATCAATGCAAAGTTAAAAACAAACCTAATCTGATGTTGTTGGAACACTTTTTCAAAAAGCTGTTATTGTAAGGACGTTTACTTTTGTTTTGCATCGTGGTATTCATTGGAATATCCTGCTCCTCAGTCGACGAGGCAAGGGCCGAGATCCCTTCACCGGGAGTGACCCCTTGGACAGAAGTTTGCGTCAGGGCATTAACTTCACTATAGCCGATTACTTTTGCTTTGCACCGTGGTATTCATTTGGAATATCCTGCACCTCATTCTACGGGGAAAGAGCCGAGATCCCTTCACAGGGAGTGACCTCTTTAGCAACGGTTTTCGTCACTATATTTTTTAAAAGCTATCCGTTCCTTCGACGATATCAAGTTCATTACGTTAAAGGTTTTCGCCAGAAACCATTCGTAGCCCTCCGTCGTTTCATATGGGTGGTCAATAGTATTCAAGCTGTGTATGTTGGCCAAAGTCAAGG
The DNA here is from genome assembly GCA_030015575.1 of Agapanthus africanus. Taxonomy (NCBI): domain Eukaryota; kingdom Viridiplantae; phylum Streptophyta; class Magnoliopsida; order Asparagales; family Amaryllidaceae; genus Agapanthus; species Agapanthus africanus. The sequence goes on from JASDDO010000029.1 coordinate 298,561,919, forward strand.
CACAGTGATTGGTAGCTATTGGGGTATTCATATGCAGCATAGATAGATGCGTTGGTTTGGGACAGTCGTGCTGCCATTTTGGCCAAAGTCAAGGGTATGTACGGGTGGATTCAAATTAACCTGGAGAATGACGGGCAGAACTTGACATGTGACTTATGATATGTTGGCCAAAGTCAAGGTCATAAGAGCATGGGGCAGAAATCACATCGGGAGTTTCAAAAGTACTGAAACTTGCCAGATATGCGCATACCTTCTGGAGTGTGATACCGTGAGCGGATTCCGTCACGTTGTCATGCGATGAGAGTTGGATCCCGATTCCCACTGATGAGTTAGTTTACTCCTCGGGTGACCCCGACTAATTCTTCTTTTAGGTTTGGAGGAGAATTTGAGGTACAGTGGGAGGTTTCCAGATTAGATAAATTGGTGACCATTCTGATCTAGGTTAGAGTGCACGCTGAGTGTTTCTTTTCTCTCTCTCTCTTTGGCAGCGACCATTGACCCGACCCTAAGACTATGACTCAGTGACCAAGTTGACCGAACCTTCTTAAACACTGGCTTTTGGATTGTCAGAGTTGCAGACCTCATTGCCACTCCTACTTTTACCCTTTTCTCCAGGACACCCCGTATTACTACGAACGTTCACTTCCATTGGACAAAACCATCGTATGGTTATATACGAACTCGAAAGAATTTATTCGAGGATGGTTTCCGGTTCTGGAGAAAACGGATAGGATTATTCAGTTGTCTTTTCCTTTTACCCTCTCTCAGGTTACGAGTACTCCTTGGTTTAGGGGTAGTACACCTATTACGCAAATTGGATTGTCTTCTTCCAAACCTTAGGCTGGTGCCGACCGGTAGGGAATGAAGAAAACCAATTAGCATAACGATGGTGTGCAGAAGGTATTAAGTTCAGACAAAGCAAGGGATTAGTAAGAGGGCAAAGTAAATTGCAACAGATATTCACGACCAAACCAAATATTTCGTTACCACTCCCACATCACCTTTGTATTTCTCCAGGACACTCCGTATCACTACGAAGATCCACAGTTTATTTGGATACTCCATCGTATGGTTATATACGAACTCGAATGGAACTTGTTCCAGTTCGGGGATGGATTCTGGTCCAGGAGAAATAGGAATAAAGTACATTCAGGTGTCTTTTATCTTCACCTTCTCTCGCGTTGAGAGTGCTCCTAGGATTAGGACAGTACACCCTTTATGCTTATTGGATAGTCTTCTTCCAAACCATAGGCTGGTGCCGAACGGTAGGGAAGGAAGAAAACCATTTGGCCTAAAGGGGTGTGCAGAAGGTAAAGACTAAAGACATATGAAGGGATTTGGAGAGGTGGCAAAGAATTATACGGTTATAGTTGTGAATTTGGATAATGGAAGAGGCATTACTAAGAATACCGGGATACCCCACCGAAACATTTCAATGTTTCAGTTTCACTGTGTACTGTTAAAAGAAAACTGATTTCCCGATTAGATACTTACTCCAGGGTATGTATTTACCAGGTATGATTCTCATATCTGTATGGTTTTACAGATGATGAGTGGGAGTAGGTTATTGGGAATTGGGTGATCATCCTCATTATATCGGGATTCGTTGTAATCGGTGATATTTGAGGAGATCATCTGGGCTGTTTGCCGGTCGGCAAATATTTGGTTTTGAATATCCGCTGTTATGCACCAATTTCAAATTGATATATCTGTACGTCTATTTTCATAGAGTGAGATATACCTTTCTGAAATTATGTCTACGACATTTACCTATATCAGTGGATGGTTAGGTAAGGAGCATTAAACAGCGGTGTAATTCTTCTTAACCATAAGTACATTTTTCGACCTACGACACACAGTGAATGAGTTATCAGACTCAAGGGACTTATACAAAAGATTGTATGTTGTCCAGGGTCCATCAGGACAGAGGGGTTGGTTCTCATACTATATTCGGTTTACTTATGACTTCTCTAGTATTTAGACAGGTGTTTCGTAGAAACACAGGGTCCGAATTTTGAGAAGTTATAGGTATTTGAATAGAGTAGAGAACCAGGTATAGCAAGTATCGGGATTCTTCAAAGAGATCGAAGATGTAGATACTTGTGTATGGTATTCAGTTGATAGTAATAATAAAGAGATCTTGCTTCTCTTTCAGGTTACTCATAATTGGAAGTATTCCTAAGTTGAGTAACGCTGATCGGCCTCCTTCCATTTAGTTGACATGCGCTGGGGACAGCTGCATGATTTGAATCTGGTTCAATTAAATCAGTGCCTCTGTTTTTATATTGGATATAGAACAGTTCATATCTTAACGATGTTAAGGTACGGGGAGTTGTCCGGTTTATGATTAAAACCAGACACTGGATAACTCAAGGCACGTTTCTGTAATGGCTGTTTGTGGGTTGACCCAGGCTATGACGCGGGTTGACTTTCTACCATCTGGATGAACAATAGCAATATTGTTCTAGACTCGCCACAGTTTTATTAAAAATGGATTTTTTCAAGAAAACAATAGTGGGAGTATGGTAGAACTGGAAGTAATTCCAGAACCACAAACGATTACTGAAGATTTGATAAGGAACCTAAAGATTCAATCTGGATTGACATTCCATTGGCCACTCCGCAGATAAGGTGGGTAACTTCAGGCACCCGAGAGGTACTGCGGTAGCCTCAAGGACGGTGACAGGGAAGTTCTTGTTTACCCACAATTGCCATTGCTGTTGTTCCAGGTTACGAGACCCGGCGGGAGGATGAATATAGCGTCGTTCTAAACCAGTTTTAGAAGTGTACGTCTATATGACTCTGCCAGAGGGTTGTCGTAGTCAGTGGGAGCAGCGGAAGCATTGGTGGAAAGGTTGCTTATGTCTATTTATAGACTAGAGCAGATGTAGCGGAGATAGATCATCAATTTCTGATATGACAGTCATGGGTTTGACTTCATCAGAATAGGGGATGGATCAGTTGAGAAGGTAGTAGGGTGTGATATCCTGGTATTTGGATGATATACACAGAGTAGGAAAAGAAGCTCCTGCACTACGATCGGTTATACTTTGGTCGTCACACAGTTGTTTCTCCACAAAGGAAATGGATTTTATATCAGACATACTGGTTACTAGATCTATGGTTTTAGATCTAGATTTGGGTGTTTTCCCAATCAGGGTACTTGACAGCATTCTAAGAGTATTTAGGATGGACGACTCCTGGCACGGTAGTGTACCTGCAGGTAATGGAGTCACCCTCTCTAAAGGTGTCTTACAGACTAAAGGGGAGAGGGACGTGCATGATTGGCAGATCACTTGCTTAGGCAATTGAGTCAATCATGAGATGTCAAGTACCACACCAGATGTTGTTCTTGCACTAGATGCAATAAGTTGACATTAATCCAATCCTGGAGAAACAGTCGGAAGCAGTTTTAGAACATAAGTGGATGTTCTAGGGATATGATAACGACAGCCTCATTTAGGAGACAGTTATCATTCCAGGCTTCCAAGGTGACATGGACAACAAGGAGGTTGTCAGAGTTATAGTTTTCCCTCTGATGAGGGGCAGTATTTTGGACAGGTGGTCCAAGGCAATACTGAGGGAGGCATGGCGCGCAGGATACTGATTAAGTTCAGTTGACGATACAGTCTAAGAAGTTTGGATTTGGAGTTCATTTATGAGCTATGTCCCATCAGACATCCAGACACATTCTAAGACAGGTATTGCTCATTTCGGGAGATGGGTTTCTCCGCGAACTTGAGATATAGAGAGACATAGAAAGAAACAACTAAGCGGATCCACTCACTGAGGCTATTCCTCGAACGCAATAGTTCCGCAAACGAGCTTTGTGAGACTGACTAGTAGAGGAGTTGGATGTTCGGTATCACACGGGCTGTGAGTATGCGACATCGCAATAATTAGCCTTGAGTGCAAGTGGGAGATTGTTGGAGATAGTGCCCTCAAAGTCAATTATTAGGTCACAGGTACGTGATTGTAATGATTGAGGGAGGACCTATCCCGGTAGGACAGTCTTACTCGAGATGATAGTATGCTATCTGGTTTACCTTTATCATCGTGTACTGCTTTAGGTGACATGACACGTCGCTATTACACGTTGATAGAGCCCCTAGGATTCTTGCTTGACCACCAGCAGTATGAGGGCGATCATATAAGTGGGAGCTGGGGGTCTACAAGCATATCCTTAAAAGGTCCCTAGTCGTGGGAGTTTCGAGACCGGGCATCGATACTCCATTAGTAGACTAGTGTATACAGTCGAGACCCCGACGAGGGGCGGTGGCTGGTCTCACAAGCCACTGGTGTCAGTTGGATCACCTAAGATGTATACAGGTGCTCATTGGGTTATGAGTACACCGGACAGGACTCGCCGGGAACATGCTAGTTGGTCATATACCAGACGTCAGATGGCAGTTCCCTGGTGACATGTGTGCAGGTTAGTTCATCGACCTGGGGATCGTCATTTGTCTCGTGTGAGTTCCCACTGTACTTTGATTACTACCCTACCACGGCTCAAAGGAGTCGTGCAAACAGGTTTTAGTTGGGTACAGTCCCGAGCCACATGGAGGCAGTGAGCGTATCTTCAGGGGTTCGTCTCTCCCGGTATTGGGGGTGAGGTCGTGCTGTGTCTAGGAGAGCCATTACACAAAGTCCTTGGCCAAGGCAAGGAGATTTACTGGTAGGTATTCCAGTAGTATCTCAGGGTGTTCTGGGCTACACTCCGACACGACTTGTACCGCTTTTGGGGGTCTGACTTTTACCAACCCCCTAGGCCCGCCATGCGATACTCATAGACGAACGGACCGGACTGCACGGATATTGTCACGGACAGGCTCAGTTGGGTGTCGGGGTGAGCTTCCTCATCGACGTCCCATTTAGTCAATAGCTGGTGGCCCGTCACGTATTGGCTTATACCTCTGACGTGCTAGTGGTTAAATCCACAGCCATAGTATTGACGAGTCTTTAGAGTCCACCACACTTTCAGTTACTCAACTTTCGGGCGAAACGCTGTAGAGGCCGTATGGAGATATGGCAGGGTCCGATCAGATACGTGCGGTATTGCACGGATCAGGATCGGACGGTTTGTACTAGTAGCCGTATAGGTTTATGGCAGGGTTCGATCAGATACGTGCGGTATTGCACGGATCAGGATCGAACGGATAATACTAGCCGGCTTTGGTTTAAGCCGGTCCTAGTTTAGTACAGTGTAGATTTTGTCTCTTTGCATTTGTATCCGGACGGAATACAGATGCGGGTGTGTATGCACAGTATCGGGGTTTTCCTGTAATTTATTACGGGACCAGTTTTCTGGAGTTGCCAGTTTGCATTCCGTTCCGGCCGGTTTTCCTTTGTTCTTTCCCGGCCGGACTTTTCCGATGGAGGGGGTAATTTGCAGTTTTGCAAATTACAATTGTGGAGGGGTTTTCTTGTAAAAGATTGATATGATAGCTTTCATATTTTTTTCCACCATGCTTTTGCTTTATTGTGACATGAAAGGGTATGGTGGGATTTGATATGAAGCATGGTGTTTGTTTTCTTGTCTCTTGGATGTGGTCACCTCCTTATTCTCCTACACTCACCTTCCTTCTTTTTGTTATGCTTCATATTCAATCCTCCACCCTTCATTCTCACTTGATGATAAGTCTTTCATGGTTGTGAGAAGAAGAAGAGAGAGCTTCATTCATGAGAGTTTTCTTTCTTGATCTAGTTTTCATGCTAGAAAAATGCAAGCACCATTTTTCTAATCCTTGTTTCCTCCATCATCCTCATTGGCAACAACATAACCCCAAAGAGACAAGCATCTTCTACACTACATTCTACAGCATATCTTGAGCATGTCGAGTTGCCGGCTTCATGCTTGAGTTGCCTCGGTATTGAGGCGGGAGCCCGTAAAAGACGAAGGCGATGTGGTGCCCTTTCCGGCGAGGAGGCGACGATGTGGACGGAGATCCCGCGAGGAGATCGGAGTGGAGATGAAGACCGGAGGACTTGGATCGTCGGTATATCTCTATTCCCATTCTTGTAGATAGCTTAGACTAGTTAATGGTCCGATCCGGTTAAAGTGCGCGGTGGTGCCGGTTTGCAAAGTCCGCAAAATTTAAGTTATTCACCGCTTCCGCATTCCGGCGTCGGATTGACGGCCGGGGCGCCGCCGTGCACTTACAGTATGTGTGTGTGTGTGTGGATGTGTTGACACACACACACACACAGAGACACACACGTATACGTATACATGGGTGATGAGGATAGTACATGATACTTAGAGGTGAGTCGATATGATCGGGCATGATGCCGTGAGATCGGTTATGTGATTTAGGTCGTAATATGAGATACGACATGATATTATAGTGGATCAATGGGCGATGTGTTTTCATACACACGCGGATTTATGTTGATGGTATTGGAATATACTAGACTTTAGATCAGTGCCCTAGTTCATGATATTATGATGATGATACCATATGAATAATGTGATATATGTGATATTTGACCCGTACCCCGATTTTGGGATGCCGTACGAGGGATTTACCGTACGAGATATAAATATGATGATAGATCCGCACTCTTGACTCGAGAATGTCGTATTAAATATTTTATCGTACGTGACACTATTGAGGCGGGATCACCGACTACTAGATATATCGACTCGGACTTAGGTGGATGTCCTTACCCTTTCGTTTGGTCTTTTAGCTTTGTCCTGTAGTTTACTTGGTAGATGTTACACTGGGCTCGAGTCATACTTATTTTCAAAACTAACGAATCGTGATGTAACATTTCGAAAATTTAAATAATAAATTAATTTAGTTAATTAAATAATAAAATGTTAATTTACAAGGTTATTGAAACAAAATAGGATATTTCATAAGTGATATGTGAAACAAATTAAATTTGATGTTTAGTTGTAATATTAATGAATCACAAGTGTATTAGTGAAAAAATTAGCTTCATATGTAATATGATATAATATGGGGGGTTATGTGATAAAGTTAGTTCCTTATGCAAATTAGAATTTGTTAAGGGTTGTTATGGAAAAAGGGTAAGGTCGTGTTAAACTTAAGTTGTAACCATGGCATAGCATATCCTAGATGACACTTCATATGTCCACCTCATTCTTGCATGAAAATCCCACATTTTTCCTTGCAACACCACCTACTTGCATGAAACCCCACCTTACTTCAAGTGTGACACCTCTTCCTTTCTCTACAACAAACCCTCATTCTTTTCCTTATCTCACCCCATTGTTCAGTTCATAAGATCAGAAGATTAAAGAGAAGGAAAGGAAAAGAAAAACATTAGAACATACAAAAGAAAATAAGAAAAGAGAGAAGAGAAGAAGAACAAGTGCTAAGGATTTTCACCATCACCCTCTAGCTAGGACCTTGAGCTTGTACATCTTAGAGCAAGCTTTTCCAGTGATCTTGCTGTAGGTATAATCCTTGAACCCTGTATGATTTTAGTTCTGAAACTGTTTTACATTAGAAATCGAATATCGTAATATCGTATTTTTACAAGTTTAGGCTCTGTCTGGAATCTGCTTTAGTTTAGATAGAAATTAACCTAACCAAACAGTGCCATTATATTATAATCTGGACTTAAAATAACCCATAGGAAGACGAGCCCCTTTGCTCGGATTTTGGCCGGCGACAGTAAGGACAAATCCGATCTCGCCGGTTTTCCTAGGGATTTGGGTATTGGAAATTTTAGGGCAGCTCCATATATCTATATTAGGATGTTTGGTATTGTTAGTTTAAATTATTTATCAGTATGTGAAATCTGAAAGCTAATATCAGTTTTGGGGTTAAGATTCTTAGATACGATACGGATATATTGTACCATGAGTTCTGTTTTTATATGTCATGACCAGGAAAGGGTTAGATCAGATTAACCTAAGTTCTGTAACTCACGATATTATCACATAGCATGTTTTAGTTTGTGTAGTATCATAAACTAGGAGTCTGTGTTATCTAGTTCACTGTAATTGAATCTGAAACTAATACGTATAATCACTAGAAAAACTAACAAGCCAAAAGTATAATGAGCAAACTAAAAGATTACATTTAAAACCTGAGCCCCAAACCCATCACAAAATTCCGGCGACGTCGGCCATCCTATGGCTTTTGGTGTTGATTCTTCTTCTGTAGCTTTGAGTTGGTATTTTACAAGTCTCTGTATTGTTTGTGTTGTCTAAATATTTACACAGTAAAATCTGGAAACGTTTTAGTAATGGTTTTATCAAATTTCAAACATTTGCGATATGGAATTTCGTATTTTGATGTTGTAGCTGAAACGTTAACGTTTATACGTTAACGACATAATTATATGGTCGTTTTGGGTTAAGTGTGCTGTAGGTTCTAACCTACGAGTGTTTAACTTGTTGTTTTGGTTTTCGATATGATATTTACTTCTATGCGATTTAAATACGAATATCGGTGTGATCCGAGGATCCCGAGACGGAGTTGGCGATATAGCAACGTGGCTTCAGCAAGCTTATTGAGTTGGTGAGTAGATTTACATCTACTAGGGAAGTCGGGTGGATGGCGTATAGCACCCCCGCAACCTTACAAATAGTATTATGATATCTAGTTAGTTTAGTATTTATTCAAGACATTTATATAGTATCGCATCTAGTATGTCCTTCAATTTCATACAGTTTCATGCATAGTTATTGATGAGATACAGTGACACGATATGGATATGGTTTGATGGATTTGTACGAGTGATCACGCTAGACTTGAGATGATACAGATACAGTGATATGATAAGATATAATACAAGGATTTATACGTATCGGAAATGATGAACTTTGTATGCCGAATAACGGCCAATTTATCCTTTGATTCGTAGAGTTAGGTTATATTCTGCTTTAGGATGTAATACTTGTGTGAGCTATACTCTTTTAAAAACTACGATTTGTTTGTCTTTTAAATAAAATACCAGGATGCGTGCCAGTTTCTAAAACGGATATCTATTTTAAATTTAGGGCAGCTTCCTTATTTCAAACTTAATGTTTCGATCATTTCTAAAGAAAATGGTATAGCTCATAGCAAATAATTACAATAGTTACGTTTAGATTACTTTACATGTTTGCATTATATTATCTATATTATATGTTTCTGCGTTACATACACTCTGATAGAACACTGCACAAATACCAATGAGTACTATGCAGCACAAGCATGTAAATATATGTTACAGTACACCTCATTGGTACTGCCATGTCACTGTAGTACCGTGCTGTTATATATGTGTTAAAATAAATAGGTTGTTACACCGTAGAAAACATGCACAAATACTAATGATTGCCATGTTGCACGAGCACAGACGCGCATGCTATACTACACATCATTAGTAATGCCATGACACAGTAGAATTGAAATCTATGTTTATGTGATATAATTACGTAGTCTTCCTTATTCCTGCCGTAAATTACGAATATTAGTACTATAGATGTTGTATTTGATTCTTATGGATTTTCTGGATATTTAACTCCTGATGATATATATCGGTGGTATGTGACACTGTTATATATGTATATATATAATATATTATCAATATAATCTATGCAAGTATTCTTATTCCTTACCTGATATTTTAATATGATGAGTTAAAACGTCCACCATGAGTATTGTGTTTTCTGATTTTATTTCGAACCGAGTTGGGGGTCATACGGTTACGGATTTACAAGTTTTCCAGACTGAGTTGGTGGGCATACAGTTGGATACATGGTGGACCCGGTCGGGACCGAAGGGCAGGATAGCCGCATTATAGGCGGGGAGCCTAACGAGGATACTCAATTCCGAAGATAGAAATGAGCACGGAAGATATCCAGGGGATACTGACCGGGGTTCGATTGGGCACGGCGGATATCCAGGGGATACTGATCGTAGACAGGATATCGGTTGGCGATCATCTATTGAGGTGGTGTGGACGATATCTGTATTTACGTGTCGATGATGGACACGAGAGATTTCGGATTTCGATGTCGATGCTGGACATCTATATAAATATTGATATGATCATTATCATGAGGTACACAGTTAGATATTATTAGTGGATTCAACCAAGACTGATCCGGAGGACAGTACCTGCATATATTTATACAGACATTCATATATAAAAAGGGATTCCAACACGAACTATAGATTCATGATTTTGACTCATATGACATTGAGATATTATACTTGGGATTGTATGATAGTTAGTATTGCACATATGCATATCATATAGTATATTGGTACAGATTATGATAGGACTATACTTATGACCTAGGTATCGTCATGCATTTCGATTTCTACCTTTAGATGTACTTTTATTTACTGAGTTGGCAACTCATCCCCGTTGTGCCACAATTCTTGCAGGTTTTACCGCTTGGATTATCAGCGGCTTGGGCACACATTCTTTTCAGTGGTTGATTGGTAAGTGGGTTATTATTGTATCATATTCGCTCTTGATTACTCATATATTCTTGTATTTAGTGGAAACTCCATCAACATAGAAGTGGTATATTATGGACTTAGAAGTAAGGCTTAGAGTTTATGTCTGATGATGTCGCACTCTTTAGAGTTGATTTCTGATTTAGATTGTTGGTTGCTCCATCGTTTGGACATGGAGACTAGCTTCCGTTGGGATGCTATTTTATTGTGTTGTATCGGGTTTTTATAAAAATGTAAAGGAGATGATGTCAAGTTTCAAAACGTCATAAATGCTTTTCAACATACTTAGTTAAATTTAGATGTTATTTTAAATTGATTTTATCGGATGATTATTTAAACCTCACCTCCAATATTTTCAAAAAGGGTTTAGATTCCGGGTTTCGGCTTACTTGGATTGCGTCGATGTCTTTAGATGTCATGTGATTTAAGTGCCGGCCACGTGCCATATTTGGGTCGTGACAAAGTTGGTATCAGAGTGTTTGGTTTAACCTTTGTTCGAGTCTAGGTTGACTATATGGAGTATGGGCATACATTTTTTTACCTGGGCTTGACCTTATAGGACTTAGACTTGACTTTGGGGGTCATATACCCACTCGTTATATAGGATGACCTTTGTTGATGGAGTAGGTACTAAGTAGAGTGACGTACCGTACATATGTTCCGCGGCATATTTACGATATGGTTCTCCGCCTAAGTTACCTTAGGATTTATATCTTGAGATCTTCCTTCTATTCCTTCCATTGATCTATCTTCGTCAGTGTATGATTAATTGTTTCGATCACCATGTTTATGGGAGCCGGGAGGGCTGCAGTTAGAGATACGGTCAGAGCAGACTTATCTGGGACAAGGACTGACCAGGATGAAATTCCGATGGTATAGAGACACGTCGTTTATTGATATTGATCGAGTTTTAATATTGAAGCGAGTTTCTTCGGGATTCGCACCAGATGGAAGAGTCATTGCTTGAGATCAGCCGGACTAGAGGCATGATGCTTTTCCCCTCTCTGAAGATCGTGATGTTGAGTTCTGTTTATATATTGATAATAAACATTGCTGAGGTTATCAAGAGGTTGTTTCCAGAGTTCATGAAGCTAAAGGTTGACGATGGTTACCAGTATAGATGGGTCAGCAGGATTCATAGCCATTCAGAGGTGGGATGGTTAGGACTTTTAATCCATTATGGCGCTCCGATACGAGATCGGTGAAAGTGATGTACTTTTACAGATGGATCTTGCTCAGACCAGATGCAAGTCGTTCGAGAAAGAGATCGTGCAGTAAGTTTTCCTCCGACGAATTTGGGACGAGTCTTCGAAGGTGAGATTAGCTAGATTCTTCTACAGAGTATCAGAGATGACGGATTCGTGTTTCCGAGTTTGTAAGACTCCGAGTTTGGTCATAACCAAGTATGATTTGCAATTCGTGTAACTATGCAGATACGCTCCTTAAGTGATTGATATAGGGAATTTATAGGACAGGAGATTGGTGCGAAGTTTCAGTGGACAGTTATTCTACACAGTGGATATTGAAGATTTGATGACGCGTACGACTACACTTTCAGGAGGAAATCCAAAAGGAATGACAATGCTTATTAAGGGGAAAATAAGTTAAGAAATGAGTGCTAGTTCCGAGCAGGCTGGATAAATGATTTTAGCAAAAGCCTTGATGGATTCTCTTCTAGAAATTTATAATAAATAAGATTGGACTGGGATTAGTTGTTAGCACATAAGCCGAGGACAGAGATTTCCGTTATCAACATGTTACATCACAAAGGACTGGACTACTGGTCAAGAAGGTGTGATGAGATGTATACGCAATAAGACGAATGGTGTTGTTGCTCCTCACAGGACGATCGCATAAATAAGCTATGGTATTAGAGATCCGCAAGGAGAACCTGAATTCAGAGACAGAGAACGTTAGAACGTGGTAGACGGCAAGTAGCAATCCTTGCTATGCCAATTCCGGTGGTATAAACACCTTCTGACATTGAAGAGAGTATGCTTCGATGTCCTTTGAGTTCGATTTACGCTTTTATAATCTGAAAAATTCATTTTTAAAACGTTAGAGAAAGGACAACTCGACGTCCGTGATTTTGATATATGTATTTTGAAGATTTGAGGATCAATTTATGTTTTGTGCACACCAGATGCACTTGATAAGATTTCTATATACAGTAATTTCGCTTTGATTTATGTTTTGTGCACACCAGGTGCACTTGTTGAGATTTTCATGCGAGGTGACTGCACTCGATTAGAGTGTTATATACACCGGATGCACTTGATTTTAGTTTGTGCACCCCGATGCACTTGAGATATAATAGTGCACCCTGATGCACTTGGTATTATTATGTATACTTTTAATTCCATGCACAGTGGGTGCAGTGGATATCGCTTCATGCACGCCTGTTGCACTTAGCGCTGTTGTTTTCATGCACACCGTGAAGTATGGTTTGAGACTTACGTGCAAACACATTAGGGTTGATTTTGTTTTCGTGCTTTACACTTGATAGGATATGTTATAGATTAGATTTATATAAAAGAATTTTTTGCTTGGTCGGGTGAACTGATATTACACTGCGATCATGGCATTGATTGTGTGTACTTAGGATACACAACGGTTTTCGTATTTGGTAAATTTTTGTCATAACTGGAGTAATTCTCATAGCAACCGCTAGAGTGACAGTTATGAAAGATTATATCTTATGAGTTTTCATGCACACTATTGCGTTGTGATTCATTTTGGCTCGTATGGGACTTTGGAGTCTTTCTATAACGAGAAATTTTCATGTTTTAAAGTTTGACCCCAGGAAATTGTTTTGAAGTGAGTTGATTGGATTGAGAAAATGTTTTAAGAAAGAGATTTAATTTAAATTCGGGGACCGAATTTTCTTAAAGGGGGAATATTGTAACATTTCGAAAATTTAGATAATAAATTAATTTAGTTAATTAAATAATAAAATGTTAATTTACAAGGTTATTGAAACAAAATAGGATATTTCATAAATGATATGTGAAACAAATTAAATTTGAAGTTTAGTTGTAATATTAATGAATCACAAGGGTATTAGTGAAAAGATTAGCTTCATGTGTAATATGATAAAGTATGGGGGGCTTATGTGATAAGGTTAGTTCTTTATGCAAATTAGAATTTGTTAAGGGCTGTTATGCAAAAAGGGTAAGGTCATGTCAAGCTTAAGTTGTAACCTTGGTATAGCATATCCTAGATGACACTTCATATACCCACCTCATTCTTGCATGAAAATCCCACATTTTTCCTTGCAACACCACCTACTTGCATGAAACCCCACCTCACTTCAAGTGTGACACCTCCTCCTTTCTCTACAACAAACCCTCATTCTTTTCCTTATCTCACCCCATTGTTCAGTTCATAAGATCAGAAGATTAAAGAGAAGGAAAGGAAAAGAAAAATATTAGAACACAAAAAAGAAATTAAGAAAAGAGAGAAGAGAAGAAGAACAAGTGCTAAGGATTTTCACCATCACCCTCTAGCTAGGACCTTGAGTTTGTGCATCTTAGAGCAAGCTTTTCCAGTGATCTTGTTGTAGGTATAATCATTGAACCCTGTATGATTTTAGTTCTGAAACTATTTTACATTAGAAATCGAATATCGTAATATCGTATTTTTACAAGTTTAGGCTCTGTCTGGAATTTGCTTTAGTTTATATAGAAATTAACCTAACCAAACAGTGCCATTATATTGTAATCTAGACTTAGAATAACCCATAGGAAGACGAGCCCCTTTGCTCGGATTTTGGCCGGCGACAATAAGGACAAATCCGATCTCGCCGGTTTTCCTAGGGATTTGGGTGTTGGAAATTTTAGGGTAGCTCCATATATCTATATTAGGATGTTTGGTATTGTTAGTTTAAGTTATTTATCAGTATGTGAAAGCCAATATCAGTTTTGGGGTTAAGATTCTTAGATACGACACGGATATATCGTACCATGAGTTCTGTTTTTATATGTTATGACCAGGAAAGGGTTAGATCATATTAACCTAAGTTCTGTAACTCACGATATCATCATATAGCATGTTTTAGTTTGTGCAGTATCATAAACTAGGAGTCTGTGTTATCTAGTTCACTGTAATTAAATCTGGAACTAATACGTATAATCACTAGAAAAACTAACAAGACCAAAAGTATAATTAGCAAACTAAAAGATTACATTTAAAACCTGAGCCCCAAACCCACCCCCAAAATTCCGGCGACGCCGGCCATCCTATGGCTTTTGGTGTTGATTCTTCTTCTGTAGCTTTGAGTTGGTATTTTACAAGTCTCTGTATTGTTTGTGTTGTCTAAATATTTACACAATAAAATCTGGAAACGTTTTAGTAGTGGTTTTATCAAATTTCAGACATTTGCGATATGGAATTTCGTATTTTGATGTTGTAGCTGAAACGTTAACGTTTATACGTTAACGATAGAATTATATGGTCGTTTTGGGTTAAGTGTGCTGTAGGTTCTAACCTACGGGCGTTTAACTTGTTGTTTTGGTTTTCGATATGATATTTACTTCTATGCGATTTAAATACGAATATAGGTGCGATCCGAGAATTCCGAGATGGAGTTGGTGATATAGCAACGTGGCTTCAGCAAGCTTATTGAGTTGGTGAGTAGATTTACATCTACTAGGGAAGTCGGGTGGATGGCGTATAGCACCCCTGCAACCTTACAAATAGTATTATGATATCTAGTTAGTTTAATATTTATTCAAGACATTTATATAGTATCGCATCTAGTATGTCCTTCAATTTCATACAGTTTCATGCATAGTTATAGATGAGATACAGTGACACGATATTGATATGGTTTGATGGATTTGTACGAGGAATCATGCTAGACTTGAGATGATACAGATACAATGATATGATGAGATGTAATACAAGGATTTATACGTATTGGAAATGATAAACTTTGTATGCCGAATAATGGCCAATTTATCCTTTGACTCATAGAGTTAGGCTATATTCTGTTTAAGGATGTAACACTTATGTGAGCTATATTCTTTTAAAAACTACGATTCGTTTGTCTTTTAAATAAAATACCAGGATGCGTGCCAGTTTCTAAAACGGATATCTATTTTAAATCTAAGGCAGCTTCCTTATTTCAAACTTAATGTTTCGATCATTTCTAAAGAAAATGGTATAGCTCATAGCAAATAATTACAATAGTTACGTTTAGATTACTTTACATGTTTGCATTATATTATCTATATTATGTCTCTACATTACGCACACTCTGATAGAATATTGCACAAATACCAATGAGTATTATGCAGCATAAGCATGTAAATATATGTTACACTACACCTCATTGGTACTGCCATGTCACTGTAGAACCGTGCTGTTATATATGTGTTAAAATAAATAGGTTGTTACACCATAAAACACGTGCACAAATACTAATGATTGCCATATTGCACGAGCACAGACGCGCATGCTACATTACACATCATTAGTAATGCCATGACACGGTAGAATCGAAATCTATGTTTATGTGATATAATTACGTAGTCTTTTTTATTCCTGTTGTAAATTATGAATATTAGTACTATAGAAGCTGTATTTGATTCTTATGGATTTTCTGGATATTTTACTCCTGATGATATATATCGGTGGTATATGACACTGTTATATATGTATATATATAATTTATCATCAATATAATTTATGCAAGTATTCTTATTTCTTACCTAATATTTTAATATGATGAGTTAAAACGTTCATCATGAGTATTGTGTTTTCTGGTTTTATTCCGAACCGAGTTGGGGGTCATACGGTTACAGATTTATAAGTTATTTAGACTGAGTTGGTGGGTATACAGTTGGATACATGGTGGACCCGGTCGGGGCCGAGGGGCAGGATAGCCGTATTATAGGCGGGGAGCCTAACGAGGATACTTGATTCTGGAGATAGAAATGAGCACGACAGATATCCAGAGGATACTGACCGGGGTTCGATTAGGCACGGCGGATATCCAGGGGATACCGATCGTAGCCAGGATATCGGTTGGCGATCATCTATTGAGGTGGTGTCGACGATATCTGTATTTACGTGTCGATGATGGACACGAGAGATTTCGGATTTCGATGTCGATGCTGGACATCTATATATATTGATATAATCATTATCATGAGGTACACAGTTAGATATTATTAGTGGATTCACCCAGGACTGATCCGGAGGACAGTACCTGCATATATTTGTACAGACATTCATATATAAAAAGGGATTCCAACACGAACTATAGATTCATGATTTTGACTCATATGACATTGAGATATTATACTTGGGATTGCATGATAGTTAGTATTGCACATATGTATATCATATAGTATATTGGTTCATATTATGATAGGACTATACTTATAACCTAGGTATCGTCATGCATTTCGATTTCTACCTTTAGATGTACTTTTATTCACTGAGTTGGCAACTCATCCCCGTTGTGCCACAGTTCTTGCAGGTTTTACCGCTTGGATAATCAGCGGCTTGGGCACACATTCTTTTCGGTGGTTGATTGGTAAGTGGGTTATTATCTTATCATACTCGCTCTTGATTACTCATATATTCTTGTATCTAGTGGAAACTCCATCAACTTATAAGTGGTATATTATGGACTTAGAAGTAAGGCTTAGAGTTTATGTATGATGATGTTGCACTCTTTGGAGTTGATTTCTGATTTAGATTGTTGGTTGCTCCATCGTTTGGACGTGGAGACTAGCTTCCGTTGGGATGCTATTTTATTGTGTTGTATCGGGTTTTTATAAAAATGTAAAGGAGGTGATGTCAAGTTTCAAAATGTCATAAATGCTTTTCAACATACTTAGTTAAATTTAGATGTTATTTTAAATTGATTTTATCGGATGATTATTTAAACCGCACCTCCAATATTTTCAAAAAGGGTTTAGATTCCGGGTTTCGGCTTAGTTGGATTGCGTCGATGTCTTTAGATGTCATATGATTTAAGTGCCGGTCACGCGCCACATTTGGGTCGTAACACGTGAGTATTTTAAAGACAGGCCGAAGGATACTACGGATTCTTTCAAAGGATGTACCTTTTCTTAAAAACACCGTAGCCCCTACATTCTAAAAACCACGATTCGTGCTATTTCAAATGTCAACACTGTATGACTCGTATATAAAAATGTATATTCTTCTTTGTTGCGATTACTATTCATTTTCCGTTATATTCATGTTCTCATTGCATTGCATGCTTATACTTGTGATTTCTTTGGTTCTTATGAACCCATGCTGCAAGGACACCAGCACCATTACCGATGATGCGTATGCTCCACGTACACTTGCTTGCCGGCTCACACACATCATCATCGGTAATTTCCATGTCACGTACACGTTAGAAAATATTACTGTAGGGATTTCCTTAGCACCACTACTAGGGTTTGGTAGCATCACACATGCCATATTAAAAATTATAGGGTGCTAAAGAAACTATCCTAAGGATCAAACTAGAAAAGCTAGGGTAACACAAAACTTTAACACAATCCACAAGTAGTTAAGTACTAGGTTTAGAGAATACAACCTTTGTAGCTCCCTTCGCTAGACTCCTTGGCCACTTGAGGGTTGAAAGAAGCTTTCTTGAGATCCTCCAAGTCCACGACGATCCACCCGAAGTCCACTTTGTCCAAGCTCAAAGCTCCACTTGATCAAGAGAAGAAGTTGAAGCCAACACTCTAAACTAATGGGCAAGAGTAGTATAGAATGATGATGTGGTTTGATTTCTTACTTAAAAACCCTAACTTGATCACTATCTTACTCACTAATGAAAGCTAGAGAGCAAGAGAGAGGAGGAAGAAGATGATGGCAAATGAGAGCTCAAGAGATAATGAAAAGATAAGGATAAAAATGAGAATATATATATATATATATATATATATATATATATATATATATATATATATATATATATATTCTCTTCTCATTCTTAACCCAAGTTAATAAATATCTAGATATTTATCTTTGGAGCACTAATGGCCATAGAATGATAACTCATGGTTAAAGAGAGATTTAGTGGAGGAATAAAATAATCAACCATGAGTAATTATCCATTTCCATTTATCTCAAAAATAAATATCAATATATTTACTAGCATGTGAGTCTTATATTGCCACCATCCAATGTATCAACAACCATGATAGAAATGTGTATGCATGTATGTGTGCATGCACATCCATATGTGCATCAATGTAAACATGTGCATACATGCATGCATACAACAAAAGACAAAAGGGTCTAAAGTGAAAATGTTAATGGTCAATGTTAAATCAACACTTGATTTAGCAAACCGGTCATATCTCATACGACCTGACCAATAGCAAACCCCCCGATTAATATACGGTATCACATACGCGCATTTTGTTGGCTATAGTGCCCTCAAGGAAATTATCATAGTCGCGAACTTGTGATTATGATGATTGAGACAGGACCTATACAGATGAAACAGTCTTACTCAAGATGATAGTATACTATCTGGTTTGTCTTTATCATCATATACATGTCGATAGAGCCTATAGGATTCTTGCTTGACTGCCAGCATTGTGATGGCGATCATATACATGGGAGCTGGGGGTATAAGCACATCCTTAAATGTCCCTAGTCGTGGGAGTATCGAGACCGGGCATCGATACTCCAGTTTAGACTAGTGTATACTGATCGAGACCCCGACGAGGGGCAGTGGCCAGGTCTCACAAGCCATTGGTGTTAGTTTGTTCACCTAAGATAGTATACAGGTGCTCATTGGGTTATGAGTACACTGGACGGACTCGCCGGGAACCTACTAGTCGGTATTATACCTATTGTCAGATAGCAGTTCCCAGGTGACATGTGTACGGGTTAGTCTGTCAACCTGAGATCGTCATTTGTCTTGTGTGAGTTCCCACTGTGCTTTGATTACTACCCTACCACGGCTCAAAGGAGTCGTGCAAACATGTTTTAGTTGGGTACAGTCTGGAGCCATATAGAGGCAGTGATCGGATCGTCAGGGATTCGTCTCTCCTGGTATTGGGGGTTGATGTCGCGTTGTGTACGGATGGCCATCACCATAAATCCGTGGCCACGGTGGACGAGAACTACCGATCCAGGATCGATAGTTTCTCAGGTGGTGATGGGTTTCATCCCGACACTAAATGTCGCGTTGTTAGGGGTCTGACTTTATCCACCCCCTTAGACTCGGTATGCGATACTCTTAGACAAACAGACCGGACTGTACGGATATTGTCACTGTCAGGCTCAGTAGGGGTTCTACATGAGTTTGCTCGTCGGCCTCCCTTTCGCTCAATACCTGGGTAGCCATTACGTACAGCTAGTGCCGCTGATGTGCTTGTGGTTAAACCCACTGCCAGCGTATTGACGAGTCTTTAGAGTCCCACACAGAGGGTTTTCACAGTTCAGGCGATATGGTGTACATGAGGTATGTTGATACATACAGGTGTCCGATTAAATATGTGCATGCTGCGCAGACTATAATCGGACGGTTGATAATACTAGCGGCTTAGGATTGAGCCGGATTATTAAATCGGGTTTTGATTTAATAATTTATATATGTATTTGTATATATGTATTCTAGTATTATTGTTCACTATTCGTTTTCTCTCTCGGCTATTCATATTTTGGTACGAATACGCGTATATGTATTTTGATATATGTACCGGGAAGTATTCCGTATTTTGTACAGAATAGCTTCTAGAAGAAGATGCCACCTCATTTATATGATTTTCCTTTTTTGGAAAATCATTTGTTTCATAAATGAGGTGGAAGGGATGATGTGGCATGAACATGACTTTGGGCATGGGTTTTTTGCATGTAGCAAGTATGGGTTGCACTTTATTGCTTTGTTTAATAAGAAAAAGAAAATGACTTTTTTGTGTGGAGTAGAGAGGAGGGGCCGGCCAATTCATTTTGGTGGGATTGGGTTAATTTCATTTTTTGGCTCATTACAATTATTCATCACTCCCTTATGTTTATCCCAATCAGAGCAAAGCTCTGTTTAAATTCCAAAGTGGAAAAAGAAGCAATGCTTCTGTATTTTCTCCAATCAGAGCAAAGCTCTTTCAAAAAAAAAAAAAATTGCGCAGTGCGCGACACGTGTCAGCGCAGCTGCGCAGTGCGCGACACGTGTCAGCGCAGCTGCGCAGTGCGCGACACGTGTCAGCGCAGCTGCGCAGTGCGCTGCGCGACACGTGTCAGCGCGCAGTTGCGCAAGCAAAAAAAAAAAATAAAAAAATAAAAATAAAAATCAGTTGCGCGACACGTGTCTGCGCAGTATGTCCATAAGCAAAATGGGCACGGATGAAAACCCGAAAGGGCTCCGTGAGTAAAAACAGCAGGACTACCGGTGAGTGTTCGTGAAAACCCGAAAGGGCGCGACCTCGTAAAAAAAAAATATTAAAAAAAAATAAAAAGAATAAAAAAAACGGTATGTCCATAAGCAAAATGGGCACGGATGAAAACCCGAAAGGGCTCCGTGAGTAAAAACAGCAGGACTATCGGCGAGTGTTTGTGAAAACCTGAAAGGGCGCAACCTCGTTAAAGAACACTTACAAGATCCTCTCGACCTTGTAAGGAGAAACCACCCGCGTGAGATCCTTACGACTCACAAGGGAGCAACACACTTAGAGATCCCCACGGTTCCTAAGGAGAAAATACACTTGCGAGATCCTCACGACTCGTAAGGAGAACTCTTTTGTGGGACCCTTACGGCTCATAAGATTTGAAAGTCTTAAGTTGCAGAAACCTTAACCTGTTCTTAAGCAGCCCCCACAACCTTCGATATTGCCCTACAAGCGGCTCATAATGACCCTTGTATACAATCCACGGGCACGAATAAATATTTCCCTAACAAAGTCCCATCCGTGACTAGGGATATGCTTGTACAGCAAACAACACTTGTAAGTCCTCTCGACTTATAAGGAGAAAACCCTTTTGTAAGATCCTTACGACTTACAAAAGAACATGCACTTAGGAATCCTCACGATTCCCAAGGAGAAAACACACCTATAAGATCCTCACGACTTGTAGGGAGAAATACCTTTGTGAGACCCTTACGGCTCATGAAGTCAAAAGCCTTAGCCGACAGGACCCTTAATCCTGTTTACTAAGCCACCTTTGTTCGGGATCGACAGAGGCAAATGATGATTCGCTCATGGCAATATTCCAGTTGTAGCGATACTGATGCCTAAATCGGTATCAAATTCCAAGTCCTTTCATGGCAGATGATGATTCGCTCCTGGCAATATTCCAGTTGTAGCGATGCTGATGCCTAAATCGGTATCAAATTCCAAGTCCTTTCATGGCAGATGATGATTCGCTCCTGGCAATATCCCAGTTGTAGCGATGCTAATGCCTAGACCGGTATCAAATTCCAAGTTCTTTTAAGGCAAATGATGATTCGCTCCTGGAAATATTCCAGTCGCAGCGATGCTGATGCCAAGATTGGTATCAGATCCCAAATCCCCTACTCGAAAAAAAAAAAAAATCAGCGAGCAAAAAAAAAAATATATATATATATATGCATACGAAATAGCCGAAATGGTGGGGCAGCTTGCAAACAAAATCAGCAAGTAAAAATGTATGCATGCAAAATAGCCGAAATGGTTGGGCAACTCGCAATAAAAAGCAGCGAGTAAAAAGAAAAATAGCCGAAATGATTGGGCACCGCGAAAAACAGCCGAAATGATTGGGCAATCGCGATTTTCGCGATATAAAAAGCTGAAATGATAGAGCATCGCGGAAAGAATAAAAAAAAAAATAAAAAAAATGAAACTTTTTGCCCTACAGGTGAAATCACATCTATCCCTGTATACAATCCAGGGGCACAGATAAAAAGGGAACAATACCTTCCCAACAGGCTCCACCAGAAAGCGAAGCCAAATCTCGACGGTTCATAGATAACCTAGAGACCATCTCGACATTTGTCGCAATATTACAGACACGATGTCAACAAATGAAGCAAAGGAAGGTCCCTAACTTCAGGGTCTCGACGTCAATATCGACAACTTAAAGATCACCAACGGCGTTTCTCCTTACTCCAACTAGATGCAGACATGACGTCAACAACTGACCTCAGAATCGCAACGAAATGGAACCATGACAAAGTCCCTAGTTCCAAATCTCAATGGCCACGTCTACAGCCTAGAGACCAACAACGGTGTGCCTCCTCATTCCAACAGGACACAGATGTTACACCATCAAGCGGAGCGATGGCAAAATCCCAGCTTCACCTCAGCATTCGTCTCGATACAGTAGACGCGATGTCAACAACAGCGTTCCTCCGCAGTCCAGCTGGAGGCAGATGCAACGTCAACAAAAGACCTCACGGTCGAAACAAAGCGGAGTAACGGCAAAATCCCAACTCCACCTTAGCATTCGTCTCGTTACAACAGACGCAATGTCAACAACGGCGTTCCTTCGCAGCCCAGCGGGGTGTACATGCAAAGTTAACAAAAGACCCCATGGTCGAAACAAAGCGGAGTGATGGCAAAATCCCAGCTCCACCTCAGCATTCGTCTCAATACACCAGACGCAGTGTAAGCAAACGAAGCGAAGGCCACATTCCTAGCTTCAACGTCTTTACGGTAACTCACATAAAACCGGAAAGACAATCGGAGATCATCTCGCATCAGCACAGAGTGGTCACCACCTTGACGTTCGTCTCGATACAGCAGACGAAATGTCAACCCCAGCGTTCTTCCCCCAACAGGATTCGGACGCGCCAAAGCAAACGAAGCGAAGGCCAAATACCTAGCTTCAACGTCTTTACGGTAACTCACATAAAACCGGAAAGACAATCGGAGATCATCTCGCACCAGCACAGAGTGGTCACCACCTTGACGTTCGTTTCGATACAGCAGACGAAATGTCAACCTCAGCGTTCTTCCTCCAGCAGGGATTCAGACATGACAAAGCAAATGAAGCGAAGGCCACATTCCTAGCTTCAACGTTTTTTACGGTAACTCACATAAAACCGGAAAGACAATCGGAGATCATCTCGCATCGGCACATAGTGGTCACCACCTTGACGTTCGTCTCGATACAGCAGACGAAATGTCAACCCCAGCGTTCTTCCTCCAACAGGATTTGGACACACTGATCAGTCGAAAATATTGCATATTTTAACCGGCAATTTCCCTATCATCTGCATACATATAGAAGTGTTCGGCATTCATATTCTACATATTAGCAAATCGGTCGCAAAATATCAAATTACATGTACTAGACCTTAAAACCGGTATTTCTAGGGAAATTGACTGCATTGCATTACATAGCATATTTTCTATATCTTGCAACCCGTGTTTCGAAGTCTGTGCAGGAAAAGAGAAGCTTGCTCGATCATTATATTGCTCGACCATTACAAGTGCTCGTAAACTCACTAAAATCAAATCTGGTATCAACACAGAAGGGAAAATGCAATTCAAAACATCAAAGGAAGCTAAAAACAGCAGCCCAAGACCACAGAAGAAGCCACAGAGCCCAAGCACACCAACAAGCCGCGGATCAGCGGCATGGGCTTGGTAATGCCGCGGATCCGCGGTGGGCCCAAGGGTTCAGATCCTCATTTTTGGTGCAAAATTCCTGTATCAGCTCCTACAGTTCAGAAATGTACTCCAACTTCCAGAAGACTCCAGAGAGTTCTACCAGATCAGCAAACACCTTGAGCTTCACTAAACTAGCCTAATTATTCTAGAACTTTCCCCAAACCCTAGCTTAAACCCTAAGCTAAAGTCTAACAAACTCCTTCTAGAAACTCCTCAACAAACTTTTGGAGGGAAAGGGAAATTCAAACTTAAACCTAGGGTTTGGGAGTTCTATAAATAAGACCCTAGGCTCATTATCTCCAATTATTCAACCTTGGGAATTATTCATCCAATTAGTGAATCTATCCCTTTCTTCATCTCCTTCTTCCTCAAGTCTAGTGACAGGGCTTGTAGGAAACCCTAACCCTAATTCCAATTGAAATCAAGAATTCCGAGTACCCATTAAGCAAGAAGCCCTACAACCTTTAGGAGCGGAGCCGATCTTCAACAGAGCAAGCGATCCGAGCCGATCCACGACTCATGAAGCCGAGCGACGCCCGATCAACAATCTAGATTCTTCTTCTTGTAGTTCTTGAAGCGAATGTAATCAAAATTGTTGAGATAAATAAAGGTGATATTCTTTTATCTTGTTTTCTTTAAATTCCGCATCATGATATCTTTACAATTTGTGAATCTTTTCTGTGTGGTGATGTGTGAATAAAACTCCGCTCGTCGAGGAGTCGAGACGGTTAATAGAATGATGATGTAACATAGCTTTAATCGATTCTTGATTCCTACGATGGTTTGTAAACCCTAGCAAGTTCAAGAACCGACAACCCATTTCGTTACGATACTTTCTTGAATGATATCGTTCAAAATGGGGGAGTTAGGATCGTTTCTTGAAATTGCTAGAGGCTAGAATGTGAATGATATCGACAACAGAACAAAGGATAAGATGAAACCCTAGTTTCACGAGAAAACCCTAACTCTTGTCGATGATCATCGATCTAGTATCAATCCTTCGAAGGACAAGAACACGATATCTTTAGATTACATCACGTCTATCGATCCGATCGATTCCTACGAGCCTCTCTTATATTCTTGATTGTTGATTGGAAATATTATCAAAACACCGATTCTTGATTGTTTATAGTTTCTTGATTCTTGCATAAAGAATAGTGACACTCGAATACAATTCATTCTTGAATCATGTTTTCTTTTATTGTTGCTTAACATTTCATTTCAAACGTATCAAAATACAAGTGAATCGTGCAATCCCTGTGGACGATCCGCACTCACTACAAACTACATCCGACACCGTAGTTTGATTGCGGTCAAAATAGTTTTTGGTTGTGAAGTTCTTTACAAATTTCTCTATATACTACACAACGGGAAAAACGATCAATCAAAATGGCGCCGTTGCCGGGGATCGCGCTAATTCATTTGCAATTTTAGTTTGAAGTGAAAGAATTATTACATTTTACTTCTTTAAATCAAAATTCGTACAAACTCTTACACGTGTGTTGTGATTTGACTGTAAGGTGATCTGGAGCATTCTGTGCTGTGGAAAAATTATTTGAGATATACCAGAGAGTTGAGGGAAGCAACAGAGAGCATCTGTTGAAATATTGTGCACTGTTCTCAAAACCTGAGCGCGGAAGGGCGGCACAAAGCCACCATACGCGGCTGAAACGCGGCTACTTCAGGGGTTCTCTGAAAAATTTTCAGTGCAGGTACTTTCTTGCTCTCTCCTCTCTCCCTTTTTAGCTCCAATTAACCCTTTGCTGCAGGATTCTTTGCAAATAAATCGCAGCGCGCAAAAGCAAAATAAAAATTGTGTGTGATTTTTGATTTCTTGGTTGTTTGCATTCTAATACGGAAATTTAAGGGGCACGGCCAAATCCAAATTAGGTGGGGATTTCATTACCCTTCCTAGGCCCCGAAAATCACAAACTTGCATCCGCATTTACCCTCATTAATTAAAAGAAATCTAGAGATGACTCTAAGGACTGTCGCGCTCAATAGGACAAGAGAAGGCCGTGGGTAATTCATTGCTTATCCGCGTTTTCTTGTGGTGCCTAAGGCGAGTGTGTCTAAGGCTAGTGGTTATTAATTAGGCCCACTGTAGTGGTGGTTCCTTCCCACTTACCTGGAACTTATCCGGCCACAGGGAGACAAAGAGGCAGTGGAGGATTTATCCTACGACTTGTCTTTTGGCAGTTAGGAGCGGTCTAGAGCCGGACCTAGGTGACCATTAGATTCTAGGGTTTGTGTGCTGCATTTGTTTTGTCGCATCATTTTTTCAAAAATCCGACCCTTTTTCAAAAGCAAACACCGCATTCATTTCATCCCTAATTATAAGTCAACGCTGCCACTTGTACTAACCCTTTTTAGTGCAAGATAGGCTGGACACGGGATTCTAGTGCCCGTTTAGTCCGCGTACCCTTTATCGACTCCGAAGTCGATATTTCTCCATTTACCTTTTCTTTACCCACTACCACACCCACTCCGATGGATCCGAATCCATCGAACTTCTTTAACCCTAATCTGCCGCCGTCTGTTGGTGCGCAGAATCCACCCCACATTTCTCTCCAGGAGAGGTGCTATCCACTTAGAGGTCCTCTTTCGACCTGCTTATCCACACCACCAGCTAATGGGGATAACTTTGAGATTAAGCCCCAGTATATCAATCTTTTACCCAAATTCCACGGACTCGAGACTGAGGACGCTTACGTTTTCATTACCAAATTTGAAAACGTATGCGCAATGATGGGTACGTCACAACTTTCAGTGGATGCGATGCATCTACGACTTCTCCCATTTACCTTGTGCGATGTAGCCGAGAAGTGGCTATATAACACTACTGCACATTCTATTACGAATTGGGGAGAATTCGTCGCGGCATTCCTTAAGAAATTTTACCCAATCCAAAAGACAGCTCGAATCCGTAGCGAACTAAATCAATTTGCCCAGCTCCCCGCTGAACCATTTTCTAAATGCTTTGAACGTTTCAAGGATCTATTGGTTCAATGTCCTCATCACGGCATCCCGAGATGGGAGCTTTGCCGAATCATATATGAGGGCAGTAACCCTAACACTAAACAGAGCCTTGAAAACATGTGTCAAGGTACCTTCATGTCTAAGGATGATGGGGAAGCTTGGCGATATTTAGAAGAGTTCGCCGAAAAGTCCTTACAGTGGGAAAGTCCATCATTTAGGAGTGGCAACAACCAATCAGATGTTTCCATAGGAGTTAGAGCTGACATTTCAGCTATACAAAAGAAACTCGAGATTATGGAAAACAAATTTTTAGCCGCCTCCCTTAATCAAATGTCACTTTCCAAAACTGTATGTTGCTGCTGTTCTGATCCGTCTCACTTAACGGAAGAATGTCCGTTTCAAGGTCGTGAGCATACCAATGCCACATTTCAAAGACCTAGAAACGATCCTTTTTCTTCCACATATAATCAGGGTTGGAGGAATCACCCTAATTTTTCTTGGAACCAATCACAATCACAAAACACGGTTCCAAACCAAAACAATTTCCAAAGGGTCCCTCCACCACAACAGCAGCCACAACTTCAATTAAGTCAGCACCCCTTTCAAGCACATAATTTTCAAAATACGGTCAACACACCTGCACTGCCTAGTCCTTTACAGTTGACCGGGACTGATGAATCCTCTTCTTTTGCACAATACATGAATTTGGTCTTGACAAATATCATGCAAGTTTCGGCTGAAATGAAATCTTCCGTCGATGACATGAAGAGAAACTCTGCGTCCCAAAGCGAGAGTATTAAATCGATGGAAGAAGAAATTGCACGATTAAAAGCCGAAATTAGTGCAAGAGAGAAAGGGAAACTTCCAGCTCAACCCGTACCCAATCCTGGCTATTCACATCACGTGAATGCAATCACCACGTTGAGATCTGGAAGAGCGCTTGACAATCATGTTGGGGAAGAAGTTGATGATACTGATAATCCTATTAACACCCCGGCTGAGACCTTTCCACACACACACACTTCTGACCCTACTTCTTCTACCCCACCACCCTCTTCCGAGCCTATTCTCCATTTCCCAAAAAGCTCGCCACTACAGCCCACCTCTTTTACCCCTCCACGGACGATCCCTACTTCTATACTGTGATCGGTTCCACACACACTTCCTTCTCCTATGATGGACCCAGCGCTTATTGCTAAAGCACCTTACCCTAATCGGTTAAGGGCTAACACACCAAGTCCACAAATGGAGAAGATCACTGAGATGTTCAAACAGGTTAACATCAATATCCCTCTTCTAGATGCTATCCAACAAGTACCTGCATACGCAAAAGTTCTTAAAGACTTTTGCACTAGAAAGAGGAAGAAACAAATGCCCAAGAAGATATTCATGGCTAAGACAGTAGACACAGCTTTCCCCCAACAATTACCGAGGAAACGTAAGGATCCTGGATATCCTACGATTTCCATCTCTATTGGGGAGAAACACATTAACCGTGCTCTACTAGATCTTGGGGCAAGTGTTAACCTGCTTCCTTTCTCAGTTTATGAGCAGTTAGGGATCGGAGAGTTGAAACCATCTCCTTGCACTCTCCAGATGGCTGACCGATCAATCACCAGACCTAGGGGTGAACTAGAGGATGTGTTGATAAAAATTGGGGAATTTATATTCCCGGTAGACTTTATTGTAATTGATACACAACCTGTAGCGAACTCACGGAATCAAATTCCGGTGATTTTAGGTCGCCCCTTTTTGGCCACTTCCAATGCTATTATCAACTGTCGTAACGGTTCTATGACCCTATCTTTCGGGAATAGGTCAATAGAGCTGAACATTTACAAGTTGGGAAGTGTACCCTCCGAACCTACTGCTCAGGTCTGTTCTGTCGACTTAATGGATATCGACAGCAGCGAATTAGATAATCCTCCTGATACCGATCTAGACTCTTTTCATACGTTATTGTTTGACCCAACTATGTATCATACACATACGGACTCTTCCACCGAGATGTCCGGGTCCACAATTAACACGGATTATGAACTGATTTTAGAGTCTGAAGATCACCCTGCACTTTGTGATGACATTATTCTTCGGGGTATAGATGAAACTTTTGAGGAGATCTTCGCTGATGAACTCGCATTTCTGAATAACACGGGTGTTGAGATGAATCAGGTTCCACTCACTGAAATTGAACCTCCACCCCTTCCTCTGAACTGTAAAAAGAATGCGAGTAATCCATCACACTCACTGCATCGTCTCTCCAAAATGAGACGCACACACATTCTATTCCACCACTTACCCTTTCCCCACTTTTTCTTCCACCAACCCGAGCACTGCATTGATAAAATTTTTGAATGGTTGGTGTTAACCTTCGGTCTTTGCAAAGCTTGGCATCGACCACTGATTTTTGACCCCCACTTGTGATTTTAAAAGTTTAACATTGCATAATTCAAGTTTGGGGGGGTATAATTTTTCTGGCTCCTGAAAAGAAAAATTTTACAAAATGATGAGCCAAAAATAAGTTTGGGGGAGAGTCTTCACTTAAATATTTTGCCCCCACTAATAATCCCCCCCAGATTTACAGGTTTTGTAGATATAGCTGTCGGCAACAGTGAGGACACTGTTGAAAACAAGTTTGGGGGAGGTTTGTGCTTATTTTCGCATCATTTGCATATCATCTGCATAAGCACAAAACATTTCTTTTAAAAATCTAAAAAAATTGAAAAATTTTCAAAACCCATAAAAATTTAAAAATTTTCAAATATAAAAATAATTTTAACTTTTTGTATATAAATAAGATAATGAAAGTTTAGATAGTGAAAAATTACATCCATGAGATTAGAAAAATTTAAGAAAACTAAGAAAATTAGAAGTTTTCTTATACGAACTAGTAATAAGTAGTTATGAGCCGTTGTCCCAAGGGTTAGTAAGATGGAAGACGTCACTAATCTGAGGATAAAAATAAGTCTGAAAAATAGTTTCTATTCTGGAAGCCAAACATTTTGAACGTTGCTACCCTGCTATTCGCACTTACACACATCTTAAAGCCTGGGATAGTAGAGGATACCTTGAAATGCTCTTGTCTTAAAGCCAAAAGTATGAAGGAAATAAAAAAGAAAAAAAATGAATAAAGAAAATATAAAGTGGTGAGAAAAATGGACACTGGTTTTGTTATCACCAAGGGCAATAAAAAAATGTATAGCGAGGGTGCTTCTTCACCTAGTGCCCTAAGGCCAACTGGTCTGGGAGTCACTGCTATGCCTAAGGTGGTGCAAGACGAGGAAAATACACCAAGTAAGCAAGCACAGGAGTAATCGGTCGGTTAGTACCTCAAGAAGTATTAACGGTCGCATGAAAGTGTGTGAGCAATTTCGTCTAAATATTCATTAATTAAAAAGTACTGAGGCTGATGGGCAAGAGTATGATAGCTTGAATTGAATTCTCCGGGTATAGGGATGTCTTTACACACACGCAGGGTGATATGATCGATGTTTTGGAAGAAAGATAGGAATGAAGAATAAGATGATGTTTTATTGAGGGAGGACATGATTTCTGACATCTTTTCATGACCATTAAGATAGGGCTCATGACAACCGAAAAGCTAGCTTAGTTGGAAACCCTAATTTTCAAGGGTTTTCTTTTACAATTCTCTTCTTTAAATGTAATATTCATGATCTTGCTTTTATTATTGGATTTTGTGGGTGCAATCCGCTGAAAACCCTCAGGAGACAACACTCCTCCTACTAGGGACACCTAGAGGTTTAAAGGCTTGTTGCACGTGCTCAGTGCAATCGTATTGCCTACGAAAGTGTGCTAGTTAGTTTTTCTCTTTCTTTATTTTCTCCTTCTCTTTTTAATAAAACATTCGCTCGAGACGATCGAAATTAAGTTTGGGGGTATTTGATCAGTCGAAAATATTGCATATTTTAACCGGCAATTTCCCTATCATTTGCATACATATAGAAGTGTTCGGCATTCATATTCTACATATTAGCAAATCGGTCGCAAAATATCAAATTACATGTACTAGACCTTAAAACCGGCATTTCTAGGGAAATTGACTGCATTGCATTACATAGCATATTTTCTATATCTTGCAACCCGTGTTTCGAAGTCTGTGCAGGAAAAGAGAAGCTTGCTCGATCATTATATTGCTCGACCATTACAAGTGCTCGTAAACTCACTAAAATCAAATTTGGTATCAACACAGAAGGGAAAATGCAATTCAAAACATCAAAGGAAGCTAAAAACAGCAGCCCAAGACCACAGAAGAAGCCACAGAGCCCAAGCACACCAACAAGCCGCGGATCAGCGGCATGGGCTTGGTAATGCCGCGGATCCGCGGTGGGCCCAAGGGTTCAGATCCTCATTTTTGGTGCAAAATTCCTGTATCAGCTCCTACAGTTCAGAAATGTACTCCAACTTCCAGAAGACTCCAGAGAGTTCTACCAGATCAGCAAACACCTTGAGCTTCACTAAACTAGCCTAATTATTCTAGAACTTTCCCCAAACCCTAGCTTAAACCCTAAGCTAAAGTCTAACAAACTCCTTCTAGAAACTCCTCAACAAACTTTTGGAGGGAAAGGGAAATTCAAACTTAAACCTAGGGTTTGGGAGTTCTATAAATAAGACCCTAGGCTCATTATCTCCAATTATTCAACCTTGGGAATTATTCATCCAATTAGTGAATCTATCCCTTTCTTCATCTCCTTCTTCCTCAAGTCTAGTGACAGGGCTTGTAGGAAACCCTAACCCTAATTCCAATTGAAATCAAGAATTCCGAGTACCCATTAAGCAAGAAGCCCTACAACCTTTAGGAGCGGAGCCGATCTTCAACAGAGCAAGCGATCCGAGCCGATCCACGACTCATGAAGCCGAGCGACGCCCGATCAACAATCTAGATTCTTCTTCTTGTAGTTCTTGAAGCGAATGTAATCAAAATTGTTGAGATAAATAAAGGTGATATTCTTTTATCTTGTTTTCTTTAAATTCCGCATCATGATATCTTTACAATTTGTGAATCTTTTCTGTGTGGTGATGTGTGAATAAAACTCCGCTCGTCGAGGAGTCGAGACGGTTAATAGAATGATGATGTAACATAGCTTTAATCGATTCTTGATTCCTACGATGGTTTGTAAACCCTAGCAAGTTCAAGAACCGACAACCCATTTCGTTACGATACTTTCTTGAATGATATCGTTCAAAATGGGGGAGTTAAGATCGTTTCTTGAAATTGCTAGAGGCTAGAATGTGAATGATATCGACAACAGAACAAGGGATAAGATGAAACCCTAGTTTCACGAGAAAACCCTAACTCTTGTCGATGATCATCGATCTAGTATCAATCCTTCGAAGGACAAGAACACGATATCTTTAGATTACATCACGTCTATCGATCCGATCGATTCCTACGAGCCTCTCTTATATTCTTGATTGTTGATTGGAAATATTATCAAAACACCGATTCTTGATTGTTTATAGTTTCTTGATTCTTGCATAAAGAATAGTGACACTCGAATACAATTCATTCTTGAATCATGTTTTCTTTTATTGTTGCTTAACATTTCATTTCAAACGTATCAAAATACAAGTGAATCGTGCAATCCCTGTGGACGATCCGCACTCACTACAAACTACATCCGACACCGTAGTTTGATTGCGGTCAAAATAGTTTTTGGTTGTGAAGTTCTTTACAAATTTCTCTATATACTACACAACGGGAAAAACGATCAATCACACACCAGAGCAAACGAAGCGAAGGCCACATTCCTAACTTCGACGTCTTGATGGTAACTTATATAAAACCGGAAAGACAATCGGAGATCATCTCGCACCAGCACAGAATGGTCACCACCTCAACGTCCGTCTCGATACAGCAGACGAGATGTCACCCCAACGTTCGTCTCGACACAGCAGACGCAACGTCATCAAACAAACGGAGCCACGGCAAAATCCCTAGTTCCCACCGCAACATTCGTCTCGATACAGCAGACGCAATGCCAGCAAACGAAGCAAAGGCCAAATTCCTAGCTTCAGGGTCTTGACGGCAACTCATATAAAACCCGAAAGACTATCGGGGATCATCCCACACCAGCGCGGAGTGGTTATGACTCATCGGGGCTCTCCAAAATGAGCCTAACCTCAAGTAAAAAGCGGCATGGCAAATTCCTAGCGCTTGCTCTTCCGATGGTCAAACTGCCAAGGAGGATTGCTTGAAGACGTCTTGTCCAGCCCCCGAAGGGATCAGAGACACGGCAGTCGCAGGGCTACTCGAACAGCACGATTGCCTATCGAGGACTATATCAGCTTATGCGATGGTACAATGGCCAAAACCCTAAGTACCACCAACCTTAACGGGCTTCTGTCGTAAAGAGCAGAGGTTAAATGCGACGTTAAGATGTTCTTGCGAGAAACGTTCGATTCGTCTCAACTTGTGAAAAATTGTCGAGGCGGCTCGACTCGTGAGATAAAGCCTTAGGCAGTGGGCATAAAAGAAGCCTGTTTCCTAAGCATTGGGACCCTGCGAGTTGGCCCAAAACGGTCTCTTGCATACCATCCACGGGTCTCACTCTCCAACGTCGAACTTCGACAAGGAGGGAAGCAACTGCTTACAAGTCCTCTCGACTCGTAAGAGGGAAAAATTCTCTTGTAGGATCCTTACGACTTACAAGAGAAAACCACACTTAGGAATCCTCACGATTCCTAAGGAGAAAACCCACCTACGAGATCCTCTCGATCCGTAGGGAGAAAAGTCTCTATGAGACCCTCACGGCTCATAGAGTTGAAAAGTCTTAGGCAGCAGATCTGAACCTGCGGCCTAAGCCCTCGCTATCTCGTGAAGAAATCAAGAAGCTTACTCTATTACCTTCTAATTGTTACGGCATGCTGAGAAAGAGGAAAAGCAACAGAAAGAGCATCCGATTTACATTTGATCAAGAGTTCAAGACACAATCATTCATCCATGGGCAAAAAGACTCAGGACAAAAGATATATAATAAAGACAAGCTGGGATATAAAAAAATTTCCATTAATATTGCCCGAAGTTCTTACAGTCATAAAAACAATAAATGAAAGTTACAATGGAATAACCTCAGATCCAGGGCATGGATTGAGGAATTCAAAAGCGACCCTATCTATGACTTTCCAAGCCTCGCGGACCATCCTAGTGTGCTTCCTTTCGCGAACACAAGCGTCAGGGTCCCTTCCGATGTCTTCCACCCTCCGATAAGCAGCGAGTATGGCAGACTGTTGAAAGACCTTATGCAAGAGGTCGATAAGACTGTCTCGCCGTCTCTTCGAGATAAAGTTCAATAGGTACACAGAGTGCACCTTGTTCTCAGCGGCATCCAACGCCCTAAGCGGCACGCCGGAACAGAATAGGGGAAGCGCTTCCTAGATAGCTCCCATGATAAGTTTAAGAAGAAAGGAACGTCGGGGATGCAGTGGACCGTTGTATGCGTCGAAGCGACTCATTATTTCAGCACACTCCTCGTTTGTGAACTCCCGATTTTAAGAGCGGCCAAATCGGCGGATGCCCTCATGAGAGATGATCTCGTTAAGAGCATACATGTGGGCGTTCATTGTTCCTGTGAAAGAGGATCAACAGAATTATCAGAAAGACTGATTAAGCAAAACGATATAATGCACTGAGGAATAAAATGCCATATTTAAGTTCCAAGATCCATGAAGAATCCTTAAGAGTTCTTCTATATGATTTGGGAGGAGCAAAGCTCCATTAATGAATTAAGAAAATCCAAGGAAAATCTTTCAGAGAGCAGAGCTCTATGGAACCCTAGTGGGGTCCCCTTTAGTTCTCTTTAGATCCTTTTAAGACCTGTAGAGCAAAGCTCTGCTAAGTGAAACCCTAAATAGGTTTCCTTTAGATCAGGGATCTATTGAGAACGATGCTCTATCAACAAAAATTAATTTAACTTAATTTAATCCAAATTAAAATTTTCATCTAAAAGTTTTAAGAGTTTAACTCTTAAAATTTTTGAAAATAAAAAGCGGGGCTCTGAGTTCTGAAAGTAAAAATTTAGAGATAAGAATCATCTAAGGGACCAAAAGTCCTATTTTTAGGCATCAAGTGCCCTTTCAGCTTCCAAGAGATGGCGCGACGGTTCGGAGTCTGCCACCGCTGCGCTCACGTTAGGAGGCCACGTAAGCGCAACGGTGGGGGGGCATTTGTTTATCCCAATCAGAGCAAAACTCTGTTTAAATTCCAAAGTGGAAAAAGATGCAATGCTTCTGTACTTTCTCCAATCAGAGCAAAGCTCTTTCAAAAAAAAAAAAAAATTGCGCAGTGCGCAACTGCGCAGCTGCGCGACACGTGTCAGCGCAGCTGCGCAACTGCGCAGTGCGCGACACGTGTCAGCGCAGCTGCGCAGTGCGCTGCGCGACACGTGTCAGCGCGCAGTTGCGCAAGCAAAAAAATAAAAAATAAAAAAATAAAAATAAAAATCAGTTGCGCGACACGTGTCACGCGCTGGGGGAGTTGCGCAAAACAGAATAAATCTTTTCTGTTCTTGTTAAAACAAGAAAATTTTCTTCTGTAAAGCAGGGGCCTTTGGATCAAAAATCCAACGGTGGGGAAAATTACCCAAATCACTCAGAAAACGATTTATGTAACAAATTATAACTAATTCATGGGTACTATAAAAAGGACCCTAGACCTCATTTCAAAAAAAAAAGATCTTGCTAAAAAAAAAGAGAGAAGAGAACTCTTGAGAACTATTGAAGAATAAAAAAAAAGGTAAAAACCTTTAAAAGAAGAGAAATTTCTCTTATGAACAAGATCATGGATCTTCAATAAATAAATAAAAAAATAAAAATAGTGCCTTGCACTTGTTTTATGAACCATCGGTTCTTGAACCTAAAAGGTTCTTAAATTAATAGTGCTTTGCACTTCTTATGAACCACTGGTTCTCTAAAACAAGAAAAAAAAAACAGAAATAAAAAAAATAGTGCTTTGCACTTTTATGAACCTTTGGTTCTTGAAATAAAAAGAAAAACTTATTCTTCTTTGATCTAAATTAGATCAAGAAATCAAATAGTGCTTTGCACTTCTTTTATGAACCATTGGTTCTTGAATCTAAAAGATTCTCAAATTAATAGTGCTTTGCACTTATAAATTTGCACTGTTGTGCTTTTTGATTGGCGCAAAGCGCTTGATAAATGCAATGCATTTTCTAAAGGGCCAGGCCCAAAACAAAATGACCTGACAGGCCAAAATAAATTGCAAGGCAATAAATGGGCAGAGCCCAAATAAATTGATACTTTGCATCCTTTATACAAGGGCAGAGCCCAAATAAAATTGATGCCTTGCATCATTCCTAAAAGGGCAGAACCCAAAACAAATTGATGCTCTGCATCCTTTCTGGGCAAGGCCCAAATAAAAATAAAAAAAGAAATGCAATGC
Source organism: Agapanthus africanus (assembly GCA_030015575.1). Lineage (NCBI taxonomy): Eukaryota > Viridiplantae > Streptophyta > Magnoliopsida > Asparagales > Amaryllidaceae > Agapanthus > Agapanthus africanus. The sequence continues at coordinate 298,598,317 of JASDDO010000029.1, forward strand.
AAAAGCAAATAAAATGTTGAACATTTCAACTGGACTTAGCCCAATTTTGGCCATAAGTCCTTAAATTAAATTGACTGAGCAAAATTGCTCTTCTAAATCAATTTACATCCGGTTCGAGGGTACATCTCCGAACTCCTTTGACATCCGTCGTTGTAATTCCTCAACGACGTCAAAAAGGTGACGGGTCCCAACGACCACACATCGATATGGACTGCGGGGTCCTTAAACTCGTGGACCGAAATGTCCATAAACTAATATCGGACCGAGACGTCCTTAAACTAATATCGGACCAAAACGTCCTTAAACTAATATCAGACCGAAACGTCCCTAAACTAATATTGGACCGAAATGTCCTTAAACTAATGATGGACCGAAATGTCCATAAACTAATATCGGACCGAGACGTCCTTAAACTAATATCGGACCGAGACTTCCCCTAAACTAATATCGGACCGAGACGTCCCTAAACTAATATTGGACCACCATATCCCTAAACTGGAACAATAGAGCCCAAATGCTCTTTTGTCGGATCTAAACGATCCCGTTAAGTTGATCTTAGTCTCAAACTGGACTAACGTATCCTTAACGAACGTTTAAGTTGATCTTAGCCGCAACGCGACTAACGTATCCTTAAACTAAAAACACCAAACCCAAATCTAAGTAAATACGGATTTGGACTAATCCACGTCCTACGGGCGACGGCATTACTCAGTCTCCGTATACAATCCACGGGCAACCACAAACAAAACAAACACACACGACACGAAGTGAAATTCTGGAGAAGGAGAAAGTTGTTACCGCGATGCGGTAGCGTAATTAACTGCAGGGGCTTGTGCCTGCAGGGAAGAGCGTCCCCACAATCAAAAAACCCTCAAGCGAGGGGGAATCTGACAAAGTCTGCTACATCGGCCGCATCCGTCTAAACCTCCGATACACGGTGCCATAAATCAACTTGGCATCTTCGGAGAGGTAGACGGATAAAACCAAATAGCATCTGCCCCGAATCTCAGCGTCAGGACATCGCAGTCTTGTGTGCCGCCTTTCGGAGGGGAACACCTTACTCTCTCATTCATACAAAAACACTTAGCCATTCTTTGCTCATGCTAAGTTTTCATTACCTCCTTCTTCATCTTCTATGGTTGCTCCATGAGCACTTTGGGTAGAGAGAAAAATGTAGTGACACTTCCATACACATCGACTCTCCATCGCTAGCGACTTTGGGGCGTCGGTTATCTCGTTCGACGAGGTTGGAGCTTGCGTCGTTTCCCTCGGGTGGATCATCGGAGACGAAGGAAGACCAGCAACCAAACCACATCAACGAGCCGCTAGGAGCTTGGAATGAAGACCGAAGGACACGGATCAACTCGGTATAATGATTCTAACTCTTAGTTAGTTTGCTAGTTTAGGGTTTAAGGTCGATCCGGGATTCGGGTAGCGGTAGCGCCGGTTTAGAAATTTTTGTTCCGCATTTTGGCCGCGTTTTGACGGCCGGGGCGCTGCCGGGACCCTTCATGGTATCAGAGCCACCCTTTAAACCCCTTACCAGCTTGTTTAAACATGCTTAAAAGATCGATCGACGGAATTTACCAAAATCACGATTTCATTTTTGGTTTTGCTGTCGATTTTCAAATGTGGTCAAAAAGATTATTTCAGGCATCTTAAAAATCCGTGCAGGAAAATTTAAGGCTACACAAAAAATTTGGGCTCATGATGCCTCTAAAGTACCGCGGATCTGCCGCACTAACCCCTTATTGGCGGCGGTTTCGCGGCCATTTATTGGCGACGGGCCTTCAAATTTTCACTGTACCTTAAATACTTGGAATTGTGATTTTTGTGATATTCTGTTCTGGCCCAGGTTTCTGTAAAGTGCTGTTTTTGCTGTTGGGGCCAATTTGGAATTTTGTCGATCGATATTTTAAGTGGGCGTTTAACAGTACATACATTTATATCTGCGACCGTGAATGTCATTTGATCGGTAAACCCGTCTAACTGCTATATGTCTTTTAGACGGGTTTGCGAACGTGACATTCACGTTGATGTTCTGTGTTGTGCTGTGATGTTGGTTGGATCGTCGTAGTGGATAGTAATGGTGCAATGATAGTACAGTTTATTTTCATTTGTATATTTGATATTGCGGCGAGCGTCCGACATGTGGACTGCCGTCACTGCCAGTTTGTATATTATTCTTTTGGGGCACGACCGAGCTGAGGTCGATGTCACCCTTGTATATTATTTTCTTTTCTTCACTAGGATTACCCCGAGGTGGAGTGCACGAATAGCCGGGTTCTAGAGGGCAACTGGTCCGCATCTCAAGGCATTCAGACGAAGGGGACCTTACTCTAGAATTGGCGGGCTATTCACCGCACTCGTAGGGGGTATAGGTTGACCCAGGAGGGGTGCTCAAGTTACCGAATTCCGTGAAGTGCTGGGTGGCCCATTCACGTTGCTGAAGGGGGCTGCCTCGCTTTTGGTTTTGGCGGGTAACTTGCCGCGCTTGTAGGGGTCTAGGTTTCATTGCACAGGCTATCCACACGATAGGGAACGTCGGGTCTCACTTGTGGCTCAAGTGAAACCGGGGCTCCAGATCATCCACCATTCTGTGTTGTTTCTGTGATGTTGCTTTATATCATGCCTGGGACGAATGTTATATATATTTATATATACTAGTAGATGTTGTATATGTTTTGCACCCGCGCTAGCCCAGTCCCCACTCTGTCGTTAGTTAAGTAACCTAACGGGTGATGACGGTGGCGAATGCGGATGGCATATACGTACATTTTATTTTCATTCTTTTCTGGTGTGATTAATTGATGCGACAGCATAGATTCTTATCAATGCAAGGATAAAACAAACCTATATATGATGTTGTTGGAACCAAGTTTTTAAAAACTGACATTACAGACGTTCTCTTTTGCTTTGCACCGTGGTATTCAGTTTGGAATATCCCGCACCTCATTCGACGAGGCAAGGGCCGAGATCCCTTCATCGGGAGTGACCCCTTGAGTAAAATTTGCATCAACGTAATAACTTCACTGTAGTCGATTACTTTTGCTTTGCATCGTGGTATTCAGTTTAGGATATCCTGCACCCCATTCGACAGGGAAAGAGCTGAGATCCCTTCACCGGGAGTGACCTCTTTAGCAAAAGTTTTCGCCACTATATATTTATAAAACCACTTGGATTCCTTCAATGAGATCAAGTTCATTACGTTAAAGGTTTTTCACCAAAAACCAGCCGTAGCCCTCCGTCATTTCAGATAGGTATCTTGTAGTATTCATGCTATGTACGTTAGTCTCTATCAAGGCATATTGTACGGTAGCTGTTTGATACGTGTCTGTAGCATGGATATGCGATTATCTAGGATAGCCGCATAGTCACGTTGGTCTCTATCAAGGGCTTGTGCGGGTGGGTTTAGATCAATCTTGGATAATGACGGGTTGAACTTGACTAGCGACTTATGGCACGTTGGTCCCTATCAAGGCCATGAAGTTGTCAGGGGTAAAAATCATATCGGGAGTTTCAAATATATAGGAAACTTGCCAGGCTTGCGTATACCTTCTGGAGTGTGGTGACTTGAGTGGCTTCCATCAAGTCATCATGCGATGATAGTTGGATCCCGATTCCCATTGATGAGTAGGATTACTCCTCGGGTGATTCCGACTAATTCTCCTTTTGGGTTTGGAGGAGAATTCGAGGAAACAGTGGGACCATCCAGATTAGATAAAATGATTAACCATTCTGATCTAGGTTAGAGTGCACGCTGAGTGTTTCTTCTCTCTTTCTCTCTGGCTGCGACTATGACCCGACCTTTTGACTAAAACTCATGAACCAAGTTGACCGAACCTTCTTAAAACACTTTGACTTTTGGAATGTCACGGTGTCGCATATATCATTGCCACTTCTATATCACCTTTGCATTTCTCCAGAACACCTCGTATCACTACGAACATCCATTTCCATTGAATAAATCCATCGTATGGTTATATACGAACTCGAAGGATTTTTTTCGAGGATGGATTCTGGTTCTAGAGAGATTGAATAGGATTATTCGGTTGTCTTTTCTCTTTACCTTCTCTCAGGTTGTGAGGGCTCCTAGGATTAGGAGAGGGTACACCTATTGAGCTTGTTGGATAGTCTTCCTCCAGACCATAGGCAGGTGCCGAACGGTAGGTAAGGTAGAAAACCAACAAGCTTAACTGTGGTGTACAGAAGGTAATAAGTAAAGACTTATAAAGGGATTAGAATAATGGCAATGGAAATTGTGATCACCATCATTCACGACAAAGACCATGTATACCCCTGCCACTCCTACATCCACTTTGCTTTTCTCTAGGACACTCCGTATCACTACGGATATCCACTTCCATTGGATAAATCCATCGTATGGTTATATACGAACTCGAAGGAACTTTTTCGAGAATGGATTCTGGTTCTGGAGAGATTGGATAGGATTATTCACATATCTTTTCCCATTACCTTCTCTCAGGTTGCGAGGGCTCCTAGGATTAGGAGAGTACACCTATTACGCTTATTGGATAGTCTTCTTCCAAATCTTAGGCTGGTGCCGAAGGGTAGGGAAAGAAGAAAACCAGTTGGCCTAAAGAAGGTGTACAGAAGGTAATAAGTAAAGACATAATAAAGGGATTGCAGTGAGGGCAGGTATAGTATATGTTTATTGTCGTGAATCAGGATAGTGGAAGAGGCGTTACTAGGAATACCAGTAAACCCCTTCGAAACATTTTCATGTTTCAGTTTCACTGTGCGATGTTAATTGATAACTGTTTTCCCAGTTGGAATCTAACTCCAGGGTATGTATTTATCAGATCAGTTTCTCACATCTGCATGTTATTACAGATGGTGAGTGGGAGTAAGATATTGAGAATTGGGTGATTAGATCTTCATTATATCGGAATTCGTTGTAATTAGTGATATTTGAGGAAATCATCTGGATTTTGCCGGATGGCAAATATTTGGTTTTGAATATCCATTGTTATGCACCAATTTCAAACTGATATATCTGTACCTTTATTTTATAAAGTGAGATATAACTTTTTGATATTGTGTCTATGACATTTACCTATATCCGTTGGTGATTAAGTAAGGTGCACTCAATAGCGGTGTAATTCTTCTTAACCATACTACAGTTTTTCAACCTACGACGCACAGGGTTTCAGTTATTGAACTCAAGGGACTTGTACAAAGTATTGTATGTTGTCCAGTGTCCATTAGGACAATGGGGTTGGTACTCGTACTATATTCTGTTTACTTGTGACTTCTCCAGTTCTGGACATGTATTTTCGTTGAAATGCAAGGTCCAGATATTCAGAAGTTATAGGTATAAGAATAAAGTAGAGAACCATTTGTTGTAAGTATCAGGATTCTTCGAGGAAGTTGAAGCTGTAGATACTTGTGTTTGGTATTCAGTTAATAGTAATGGTTTTGAGAACTTGCTTCTTTTTCAGGTTACTCATATATGGATGCACTCCTAGATGAGTAGTGCTAATTGTCATCTTTCCATTTGGTTGATGTGCATTGGAAACAGCTGCATGATTTTGAATCTGGTTCAAATTAGATTAGTGCTTTTGTTTCTATATTAGATTTATATAGAATCAATTTATATCTTAACGATGTTAAGATATAGGGAGTTGTCCGGCTGATGCTTAAAACCAGAATCCGGATAAACTCAAGGCACGTTTCAGTAATGCTGTTTGTGGGTTATCCCGGGCTTTGATGAGGGTTAACTTTCTACCATCAGGAAGATCAATATTTATATTGTTCTTGACTCACCACAGTTTTTAGTAAAATATAATTTTTCAGAAAATAGTAGTGGGAGTATGGTAGAACAGGAAGTGATTCCAGAACCATAAACGATCACTAAAGATTTAATAGAACCTAAGGATTCAATTGTTTTTGACCTTCCATTAGCCACTCCGCAGATTTGGTGGGTAACCTCAGGCACCCGAGAGGTACTTCGGTCTTCTCAGTAATGGTGATAGGGAGGTTCTTGTTTACCCAGACTTGCCATTGCTGCTGTTCTAGACTATAAGACCCGGCAGGAGGATGAGTATAGCGTCGTTCTAAACTAGCTTTAGAAGTGCACGCGTATATGACTCTGCCAGAGGGTTGTTGTAGTCAGTGGGAGCATCGGAAGCATAGTAGGAAAGTAGCTTATGTCTATTTACAGACTAAAGCAGGTATAGCGGAAATAGATCATCTATTTTTGATATGACAGTCATAAGTCTTGACCTCATCAGAATAGGAGATGGATCTGGTAAGAAGGTAGTAGAGAGTGATGTCCAGGTATTGGGATGACATGCACTTGATAGGAAGAGATATTTCTATACTACGATTGGTTGTCTTTGGTTGTCACACAGTTGTTTCTCCACATAGGATATGGATGTAATATCAGGTTTTCTGGTTACTAGATCTATGGTTTTAGATCTAGATTTGGGAAGTATCCTAATCTGGGTACTTTGACATTAAATGGACGACTCCTGGCATGGTGGTGTACCTGCAGGTGATGGAGTCAACCTCTCTAAAGGTGTCTTACAGACTAAAGGGGAGAGGGATCTACATGATTAACATATCATTGGCTAGGCCAATTGAGTTAGTCATGAAATGTCAAGTACCACACCAGATATTGCTTTTGCACCAGATGCAATAAACAGATATATTAATCCAATCCTGGAGAAACATTGGGGAGCAGTTATTAAACATAAGCGAATGTTCTTGGGAAATGATTACGGCAGCCTCCTTCGGGAGACGGTTATCATTTCAGGCTTCCAAGGTGACCTGGATGACAGAGTGACTGTCAGAGTTATAGTTTTCTCTCTTTTGAAGGACAGTATGTTGGACAGGTGGTCCAAGCAAATACTGAGGAAAGGTAAGGAGCATGATACTGATTAAATTTAGTGGACGATACAGTCTAAGTAGTTTGCTGGATTTGCAGTTCATTTGTGAACTGGGTCCCATCAGATATCCAGACAAATTCTAAGACAAGTATTGCTCATTTCGGGAGATAGTTTTCTCCGCGAAGTTGAGATTAAGAGAGATACAGAAAGAAACATTGGAGCGGATCCACTCACTGAGGCTATTTCTCGAACGCAATCATTTTCGCAAACAGGCTTTGCGAAACCGATTAGTATAGAAGTTGGGTGTTCGGTATCACAAGGGCTGTGAGTATGCGACATCGCAATAATTGGCCTTAAGTGCAAGTGGGAGATTGTTGGCTATAGTGCCCTCAAGGCAATTATCATAGTCGCGAACTTGTGATTATGATGATTGAGGCAGGACCTATACCGATGAAACAGTCTTACTCAAGATGATAGTATGCTATCTGGTTTGTCTTTATCATCATATACATATTGATAGAGCCCATAGGATTCTTTCTTGACTGCCAGCATTGTGATGGCGATCACATACGTGGGAGCTGGGGGTCTATAAGCACATCCTTAAATGTTCCTAGTCGTGGGAGTATCGAGACCGGGCATCGATACTCCAGTGTAGACTAGTGTATACTGATCGAGACCCCGACCAGAGGCGGTGGCCAGGTCTCACATGCCATTGGTGTTAGTTTGTTCACCTAAGATAGTATACAGGTGCTCATTGGGTTATGAGTACACTGGACGGACTCGCCGGGAACCTACTAGTCGGTATTATACCTATTGTTAGATAGCAGTTCCCAGGTGACATGTGTACGGGTTAGTTTGTTGACCTGAGATCGTTATTTGTCTCGTGTGAGTTCCTACTGTGCTTTGATTACTACCCTACCACGGCTCAAAGGAGTCGTGCAAACAGGTTTTAGTTGGGTACAGTCCAGAGCCACATGGAGGCAGTGATCGGATCGTCGGGGATTCGTCTCTCCCGGTATTGGGGGTTGATGTCGCGTTGTGTACGGATGGCCATCACCATAAATCCGTGGCCACGGTGAACGAGAACTACCGATCCAGGATCGATAGTTTCTCAGGTGGTGATGGGTTTCATCCCGACACTAAATGTCGCGTTGTTAGGGGTCTGACTTTATCCACCCCCTTAGACTCGATATGCGATACTCTTAAATGAACAGACCGGACTGTACGGATATTGTCACTGTCAGGCTCAGTAGGGGTTCTGCATGAGTTTGCTCGTCGGCCTCCCTTTCGTTCAATACCTGGGTAGCCATTACGTACAGCTAGTGCCGCTGACGTGCTTATGGTTAAACCCACTGCCAGCGTATTGACGAGTCTTTAGAGTCCCACACAGAGGGTTTTCACAGTTCAGGCGATATGGTGTACATGAGGTATGTTGATACATATAGGTGTCCGATTAAATATGTGCATGCTGCGCAGACTATAATCGGACGGTTGATAATACCAGCGGCTTAGGATTGAGCCGGATTATTAAATCGGGTTTTGATTTAATAATTTATATATGTATTTGTATATACGTATTCTAGTATTATTGTTCACTATTCGTTTTCTCTCTCGGCTATTCGTATTTTGGTACGAATACGCGTATATGTATTTTGATACATGTACTGGGAAGTATTCCGTATTTTGTATGGAATAACTTCTAGAAGAAGAAGCCACCTCATTTATATGATTTTCCTTTTTTAGAAAATCATTTGTTTCATAAATGAGGTGGAAGGTATGATGTTGCCTGAACATGACTTTGGGCATGGGTTTTTTGCATGTAGCAAAGTATGGGTTGCACTTTATTGCTTTATTTAATAAGAAAAAGAAAATGACTTTTTTGTGTAGAGTAGAGAGGAGGGGCCGGCTAATTCATTTTGGTGGAGGGTTAATTTCATTTTTTTGGCTCATTACAATTATTCATCACTCCCTCACTCTCTCATTCATACAAAAACACTTAGCCATTCTTTGCTCATGCCAAGTTTTCATTACCTCCTTCTTCATCTTCCATGGTTGCTCCATGAGCACTTTGGGTAGAGAGAAAAATGTAGTGACACTTCCATACACATCGACTCTCCATCGCTAGCGACTTTGGAGCGTCGGTTATCTCGTTCGACGAGATTGGAGCTTGCGTTGTTTCCTTCGAGTGGATCATCGGAGACGAAGGAAGACCGGCAACCAAACTACATCAACGAGCCGCTAGGAGCTTGGAATGAAGACCGAAGGACACGGATCAACTCGGTATAATGATTCTAACTCTTAGTTAGTTTGCTAGTTTAGGGTTTAAGGTCGATCCGGGATTCGGGTAGCGGTAGCGCCGGTTTAGAAATTTTTATTTCGCATTTTGGCCGCGTTTCGACGGCCGGGGCGCTGCTGGGACCCTTCACATTTAATCGGGTCCCCGTGCATATCTCATATGCACACCACATCGTTTTGCTTGGAGTAGGTAACTCCATTGTAGGACTCTAAGACTCGTCAATACGCCGGCAATGGGTGATGATCATATCAAGCACCCCCAAGCCGCAAGAGGTCAGCTAAACGTAATGGCCACCCGGGTATTGAGCGATCAAAAGAAAACAAGTGAACCTGTCACAACTCCCGTCGAGCAACCGGCAACACTACCGTACAATCCGGTCTCTTCGTCAGATATGCTGCATATCGAGTCTAGGGATGGTAACGTCGACCCCAATAACTCAATAAGTCGTGCTGATGAATGGTCTATAACAGATCGAGAAACTACTGATAACACTTATCAGTAAATCTCAACAGCCCTGGCCAGGGACTTACTGATATAGCCAATCGAGAAAGCACAACATCAACTTCCAATACCGGGAGAGACGAAACCCCTCCTATCTTTCATCGTCTCCATGTGTCTCGGGACTGTACCCAAAAGCCACCTGTTTGCACGACCCAGTAGAGCCGTGGTAGGGTGGTAATCAAAGTACAGTAGGAGAACACATAAGAATCTATGACGATCTCGGGTTTACAGACTAACCTGTACCAGTGTCACCTGAGAAGTGCTATCCGGTGATAGATATAATACCATATAGGAGTTCTCGGCGAGTCCGTCCAGTGTACCCACTCTCTACTGAGCACCCGTATATGATCTTGATGTCAAACATCAATGGATGTGGGAACATCCATCGCCCATCATATGGGTCTAGTATCATATATGCTAGTCTACTCTGGTATATCGATGCCCCATCTCGATACACCTACGAGTAGGGACATTTCAGGATATGCTTATAAACTACAGACGTCCCACTAGTATGATCTCCATCATAATCACAGTAGTCAAGAAAATATCCTCAGGGCTTTATCAACATGTGTAAATGAGTAATAGCATGATCAAGTCAACATGTCAGATAAAGAAGAACTAGATAGCATACTATCATGTCGAGCAAGAATGTACACTGAATATATATACACACACACACACACACATCCACTATTATATAATGGCCTCTAGGGCATACATATATCCAATAATCTCCCACTTGCACTAAGGCCAGTTATTGGCGTATCTCATACCCAACATCTCAAAAAGTCGCTCATGCTGGGGCTGAAGGAGGGCCTTGGTGAGTGGATCCGCGGTGTTATTCTTTGTGTCTACTCTCCTAATCTCGATTTCGCGGCGATCTACAATCTCCCGGATCAAATAAAAGCGCCTCAGGATGTGTCTGGACCGCTGATGGGACCTGGGCTCCTTGGCCAACGCCATAGCCCCATTATTATCACAATACAATGGTATTTGATCAATAAAGGTTGGAACTACTCCTAGCTCCGAGACGAACTTCCTCATCCAGACGGCTTCTTTGGCGGCATCATTTGCAGCAATGTACTCGGCTTCCATCGTAGAGTCTGCAACAGTATCCTGTTTGGAACTCTTCCAACTTACCGCCCCTCCATTGAGGGTAAATACAAACCCAGAGATAGATTTGCTGTCGTCCTTATCACTCTGGAAGCTCGAATCGGTAAAGTCCTCCATTTGGAGATCTCCATTACCATACACCAAGAACAATTCTTTAGTCCTTCGCAAGTACTTAAGAATGTTTTTCACAGCTATCCAGTGATTCTCCCCTGGGTTGGATTGATACCTGCTTACTACACTAAGTGCATAAGCTAAATCTGGGCGTGCACATAACATCGCATACATTATAGATCCTACTACCGAAGCATAGGGTATAATGCTCATGCGAGCTCTCTCTTCATCGGTCTTTGGGAAAAAGTCCTTGTAGAGAGTGACCCCATGGCAAGCGGGTAAGGCACCCCGCTTGGAGTCTTCCATGCTAAACCTCTTTAGGATGGTGTTGATGTACCTAGTTTGGGACAATCCCAATAACCTCTTGGATCTATCCCTATAGATCCGAATGCCCAGAATGTATGTGGCATCACCCAGGTCCTTCAAGGAGAACCTTAGTGATAAGAAAGATTTGACCGACTGTAGCATAGGAATATCATTTCCTATCAGAAGAATGTCATCCACGTATAATACGAGGAATGTGACAGCTCTCCCTATAGTCTTTTTATAAACACAAGGTTCATCTGGGTTTTTGATGAAATCAAACTCTTTGATAACATCATCGAAACAGATGTTCCAACTCCGTGATGCCTGCTTTAATCCATAAATGGATTTAAGCAATCTACATGCTTTCCCACTGCTCCCACTGTCAATGAAGCCCTCTGGCTGATCCATATAAACGCATTCATCTAAATCTCCATTTAGAAATGCAGTTTTAACATCCATCTGTCAGATTTCATAGTCGTAGTGAGCAGCAATAGCAAGTAGGATCCGAATGGATTTAAGCATGGCTACGGGAGAAAAAGTTTCATCATAGTCCAAACCTGGTCTTTGACGAAATCCTTTCGCCACAAGTCTTGCCTTATAGGTCTCCACCTACCCATCTACACCAATTTTTCTTTTAAAGATCCATTTACACCCCACGGGTTTTACCCCAGGGGGTACAACGTCCAAAGTACATACTTCGTTGGTGTACATAGACTCCATTTCAGATCTCATGGCATCCAGCCACTTCACAGAGTCTCCACTCGTGATAGCTTGCTGAAAGCTGGTAAGATCATCATCATCCATGATGCAGTCTTCTCTGTCACCATCAATGAGGAAACCGTAGTACCTCTATGGTGGGCGAGAAGTCCTACCAGACCTACGAAGTGGCCGAGGTTCATTAGTTTCTGTTGCAACAACCGGTTCAACCAAGTCATCATTTGTAATTTGTGTTTCTAGAACTTCTTCTAGGTCTACCACACTGCCATCTGTATCATTTGTAAAAAACTCTTTTTCTAAAAATGTGGCATGCTGAGAAACAAACACCTTTTATTCCTCCTTGTGGTAGAATATATATCCATAAGAATTCTTTGGATATCCTACAAAATTACACATGACTGACCGTGTCTCGAGTTTGTCCGTATTCTGCTTTTTAATATAGGCCGGACAACCCCAAATCTTAATTCGTTTAAGAGATGGTCTCTTCCCATGCCATATCTCATATGGCGTGGTAGACACGGTTTTGGTTGGGACCCTGTTCAGTAGAAACGCTGCAGTCTCCAATGCATGCCCCCAAAATGAGATGGGTAACTCAGCATCACTCATCATGGAACGGACCATATCTAATAATGTCCGATTCCGTCGTTCTGACACACCGTTGTGATGTGGTGTGTAAGGAGGAGTGAGCTGAGAGAGAATCCTATTCTCTTTTAGGAAGTCTGCAAACTCTGTACTGAGGTACTCTCCACCTCGATCTGATTGAAGCATTTTGATGCTTAAGCCGGTTTGTTTTTCTACTTCGAGTTTATATTCAGTGAATTTCTCGAAAGCTTCAGACTTATGCTTTAATAAAAATACATGACCGAATCTTGAGAAACCATCAGTGAAAATAATGAAGTATGAAAAACCGCCTCTAGCCTGTGTAGACATTGGCCCACATACATCACTATGTATGAGGCCTAAGAGCTCAGTAGCTCTTTCTCCATATCTTGTAAACGGAGTTTTGGTCATTTTACCCTTGATACAAGACTGGCAGGTCGCATAAAATTTATATTTAAAAGGGTTTAAATATCTATCTTTATGTAACTTGTTTAGTCTTGTTTCGTTAATATGACCAAGTCTACAGTGCCAAAGAAAAGCTTCATTTATTTCTGAAAATTTTCTTTTATTAGTGTGTTGTATGCTGAAAACTGTGTGTTGATTTAGGACGTATATCCCGTTATTAAGTGTACCATACCCAACCAACATTTGATTCAGGCGAATGTTCATAACATTGTTCTGCAATACAGAATTATATCCTTCATTGTCTAACAAAGAAATAGATATTATATTACAATGCATACTAGGTATATAATAACATGGGTTCAAAATAGTATACATCCAGATGGCAACCCCAAGTGATACTCTCCCACTGCAACTGTATGTACATTGGAACCATTTCCAACGCGGAGAGTATGGTCATTTGTCTTCAAAACCTTGCTATTTCTCAGCCCCTGCATAGAATTGCAAATGTGAGAACCTGAACCGGTATCTAATACCCAGGAAGCAGAGTTTATTGAAAAACAGTTTTCTGTCACAAACACACCTGAAGCGGAAGCATCCCCATGCTTTTTCTTGAGATTTAAGTACTCCGTGCAGTTGCGTTTCCAATGTCCTGTTTTGTGGCAATGAAAACATTCCCCTTTCCCCGATTCTCCAGCTTAGGACTTGTCCTTCCCCTTAACCTTTTTAACTCCACCCTTAGGATTGGTGGGCTTCTTCTTTTTCTTTCCCTTGGCCTTAGCTTTTGGGCGAGAAGAGGAAGATTGTCCAACACTCAAAACGGGAGTTTTCACTGATTTCAGTGTGCTCTCTGCACTCCTTAACATATTAAGGAGTTCAGGTAGTTCCTTCTTCATGTTGTGCGTGTTGAAGTTAACTATGAATTGAGCAAAGGTGGAGGGGAGGGACTGCAGAATAATATCCGTATATTGTTCGTTGTCCATCGTCCATCCAAGGTCCTCAAGCTCTTCTATGAGAGCTATCATCTTCAGAACATGGTCTCCTACTGGTGTGCCAGGGGCCATTCGCATCTGAAACAATTTTTTTGATGCTTCGTATCGTAATGCGCGGGATTGCTCTCTATACAACTCCTTTGTATGGAGGAATATGTCATGAATGTCCATATTCTCGTGCTGCTTTTGATGTGTGTTATCCATCGATGCAAGCGCGAGGCATTTGGCCGTGTCACAGTCAGCGTCCCATGTCTTGTGGACTTCTTTGTCCGCAACTGAGGATTTTGGACCTGGGACGGGCGGGGCTGGAGCCGTGAGGACATATGATACTTTATCATAAGTCAAGGCTGTTTTCAGATTCCTCAGCCAGTCTTTATAATTGGTCCCATTCAGTTTATTTTTATCTAGTAGAAGCTTAAGTCCAGTCATTGGTATCTGCCATTAAGAGAGAGAAAAGAATACACTCAGCGAAAGCTCTTGCAAAGATCAGATTAGTTATTATCTTATCTAATCGATGTCTCCTACTGCTTTTATCAAATTTTCCCTCAAACCTTAAAAGGAAAACTAGCCAGGATTAATTACAGTCTACAACTTCGCTAACCGTTCAGCCAGGCCAGTGTCGGTACTTGAGGGAGGTTCCCCGTGCTTTCGCACGGACCTGATTAATATAAACCTCGTCTTCCCAGAGGCGTAGCCCCGTTAATACCTTTCTAGACACCTAATAGGTTAGCTAATTGTAAACTGCAAAAATCTCCTGGGAGAAACTATTGCCCTCAGTGGGATCGAGATCCAACCATCATATGGAAGGTATGCAATCTCATTGCAAATTTCAACTCTTGAAACTCCCGATATGGTTTTTATCCCTAACACTCATGACCTTGGTTATGGTCAACAAATCACAAGCACTGGTCAAGTTCAACCCGTCAGTTCTTGATTAATTAGACTCGTTCACATGACCCTTGGCTAAGGTCAACAAAGTCACATGCATGTCCCAATTAATCTGTATCATATGCATTCTAGGAAGACATCACTTAGCTACCATACACTACGCCTTGGCCAAGGTCAACAAACGTAGCACGAATACTAAGTACTCTACTTCCTAAAATGATGGGGGGTTGCGGATGGTTTTTAAGAAAACCCTTAACGCTTTGAACTTGATATCGTCGTAGAATCAAATGGTTTTCAAAAGGAGTGGCTTAAGCTCCGCAGCTTTGAAATGCAGCTTTTTCGTAAAAAGCCGAGTGGTTTTTCAAATCTGATTCTATAACATCTTTTTAGGTTTATTTTCTTTACATTAATCATATTAATGTAGTCCCATCATTTAATTCCTTAAGCCAATCACAAAAAGGAAACGAAAATACAACGTACGCTTATGCCATCCGCATTCGCCGCAATGTTCCATTATGCACTGTTAGGTTACTTAACTAACGGCATACCGGGACGGAACTAGCACGGGTGAAAAACATAAGCAAAGTCTACTATATATCTCATATATAATATTGCATTCGTCTCAGATATATATTAAGCGATCACATCACAGAATATAGGCAGCAGAAACACATATATGATAATATAGGATATACTAGGACATCCGTATTTAGTATTTAGCCAACAATAGAAAATACGGATTCCACGGTCGTGATGAATAGCCAATCCCACATCCTAGACCCCTACGAGAGCGGCAAGTGACCCTGCCAATTCTGGAGTTAGGAAACCCGGTCTCGATGTCTCGAGATGGTCTCCCACTGGACCCCATAACCCAGTCACTTGTGCTCTCCATCTTGGGTCTATCCTAATGCGGAAAAGTAAATAATATACAACAATGGTGACATTATCCTCAACCCGGAAGTGCCCCAAATAAAAGAATATTACATTACAAATGAATTTTACATTAATGAAAAGTAAAACTCTCATCTCACATAAAACCCCCCGGCTATTCAATCACGACGATCCTATACATCACAATACATCAACACATAACATCACATGTCATCAACGTAAGCAAGTATGCGTACCCCAATTGTCGTTGACATATAGCAACGAAACCGGCGATACGCATACTACGCTTACGGTCGCAGAAACAAGTATCACATACTACTAGGTGATGTTAAACCCTTCGATCGAATTAACAAACACTCGCATTCCCCAGCAAGCTCAACACTTGAGCGCCGTTAAACAATACCCAAAGTCCATGCCACAGTATTTAATGGACCAGTCGTAGAAGGGCAAACCCAAGCCTCATTTGTGGCGCCACTAACTACGGTAAACCCTAAGGTTTAGTCGCGGTTTGGTGGTCACATCTCGAGTTAGGGTTTCATTCTTCTAGAGGGTCCAAAGGAATACCTGCATTATATATCGAGTACGTTCAACCTGGAAAATACCAGTGTTTGATAATTTGTTCGACCTGTTTAACGTCGCCAAAGTTACCAATACAATGCTATAAAAATACGAATACGAAATACTCCGCAAAGAGCCCATTTCCAAACTAACATCACATGGACTTCAAAACAATACCAGAAACCCCATATCATGATGTACAGAGCACTGGTGCAATACGATGAGGAGGGGAGCAAAATGGGTCGGCATCGCCGGATAAATTGCGTTGGTCGCCGGTTTTTTCCGAGCCCCCCCTTCGCATTTCACCAGTGTTCTTATAATATCCTAAATGTCACTCTGCAGTTGCTAAAATAATTTTTAGACCACTTTTTAAAATTTTTCCAGCGAGCATTTTCAAGGGTTTCTAAAACCGTATTTTTGCGGAGTTTTTCGTTTTCGGATTATCGTAACATCGTCTAGGTTTCTAGTTAGGCTCTGATACCATGTAGGGATTTCCTTAGCACCACTACTAGGGTTTGGTAGCATCACACATGCCATATTAAAAATTATGGGGTGCTAAAAAAACTATCCTAAGGATCAAACTAGAAAAGCTAGGGTAACACAAAACTTTAACACAATCCACAAGTAGTTAAGTGCTAGGTTTAGAGAATACAACCTTTGTAGCTCCCTTCGCTAGACTCCTTGGCCACTTGAGGGTTGAAAGAAGCTTTCTTGAGATCCTCCAAGTCCATGACGATCCATCCGGAGTCCTCTTTGTCCAAGCTCAAAGCTTCACTTGATCAAGAGAAGAAGTTGAAGCCAACACTCTAAACTAATGGGCAAGAGTAGTGTAGAATGATGATGTGGTTTGATTTCTCACTTTAAAACCCTAACTTGATCACTATCTTACTCACTAATGAAAGCTAGAGAGCAAGGGAGAGGAGGAAGAAGATGATGGCAAATGAGAGCTCAAGAGATAATGAAAAGATAAGGATAAAAATGAGAATAGAATATATATATATATTCTCTTCTTATTCTTAACCCAAGTTAATAAATATCTAGATATTTATCTTTGGAGCACTAATGGCCATAGAATGATAACTCATAGTTAAAGAGAGGTTTAGTGGAGGAATAAAATAATCAAGCATGAGTAATTATCCATTTCCATTTATCTCAAAAATAAATATCAATATATTTACTAGCATGTGAGTCTTATATTGCCACCATCCAATGTATTAACAACCATGATAGAAATGTGTATGCATGTATGTGTACATGCACATCCATATGTGCATCAATATAAACATGTGCATACAACAAAAGACAAAAGGGTCTAAAGTGAAAATGCTAATGGTCAATGTTAAATCAACACTTGATTTAGCAAACCGGTCATGTTTCATACGACCCGACCAATAGCAAACCGCCCGATTAATATACGGTATCATATACGCGCATTTAATCGAGTCCCCGCGCATATCTCAAATGCACACCACATCGTTTTGCCTGGACTAGGTAACTCTATTGTGGGACTCTAAGACTCGTCAATACGCCGGCGGTGGGTGATGATCATATCAAGCACCCACAAGCCGCAAGAGGTCAGCTAAACGTAACGGTCACCCGGGTATTGAGCGAGCAGAAGAAAACAAGCGAACCTGTCACAACTCCCGTCGAGCCAACCGGCAACACTACCGTACTGTCCGGTCTCTTCGTCAAATATGCTGCATATTGAGTCTAGGGATGGTAACGTCGACCCCAATAACTCAATAAGTCGTGCCGATGAATGGTCTATAACAGATCGAGAAACCACTGATAGCATTTATCAGTAAATCTCAACAGCCCTGGCCAGGGACTTACTGATATAGCCAATCGAGCACAGCACAGCATCAACTCCCAATACCGGGAGAGACGAAACCCCTCCTATCGCTCATCGTCTCCATGTGTCTCGGGACTGTACCCAAAAACCACCTGTTTGCACGACTCAGTAGAGCCGTGGTAGGGTGGTAATCAAAGTGCAGTGGGAGACCACAAGACTCTATGACGATCTCGGGTCTACAGACTAACATGTACCAGTGTCACCTGAGAACTGCTATCCGACGATAGATATAATACCATATAGGAGTTCTCGGCGAGTCCGTCCAGTGTACCCAGTCTCCACTGAGCACCCGTATATGATCTCGATGTCAAACATCAATGGATGTAGGAACATCCATCGCCCATCATATGGGTCTAGTATCATATACGCTAGTCTACTCTGGTATATCGATGCCCCATCTCGATACACCTACGACTAGGGACATTTCAGGTTATGCTTATAAACTACAGACGTCCCACTAGTATGATCTCCATCATAATCACAGTAGTCAAGTAAATATCCTCAGAGCTTTATCAACATGTGTAAATGAGTAATAGCATGATCAAGTCAACAAGTCAGATAAAGAAGATCCAGATAGCATACTATCATGTCGAGCAAGAATGTACACTGAATATATATATATATATATATATATATATACATACATACATTTATAAATAAATCCACTATCATATAATGGCCTCTAGGGCATACATATATCCAACAATTACTTCATTGGTATAAATTGCTAGCGGGTAGTTTCAACATAATACCGGTACGCTTGCTTTTATATGCTAGTTTAGATATTGCATTTATTACTGAGATACTTCATGCATTTATATATTCATTTGTCATGCAATATTATGGGGCTTTATGCCGGTAATTCACTGTTTATTTACTCTCGAGATTTGGGATTTCGGATTTTCATGAGATTTCTGGATTTGGAGAAACCGCAAACATTTTAT
Organism: Agapanthus africanus; assembly: GCA_030015575.1. NCBI lineage: Eukaryota > Viridiplantae > Streptophyta > Magnoliopsida > Asparagales > Amaryllidaceae > Agapanthus > Agapanthus africanus. Next base: position 298,617,339 of record JASDDO010000029.1, read on the forward strand.
AAATTCATTATCTTTTTTTTAAAGATAGAATTTGCGGTTTTCTCTTGATATGATGTGAGAGGTGTCCACCATGAGTTTTCTCGGCTCTTGAGCAGTATTATACACCCGATTCGAGGAGGATGATGAACTATCTGCGGGTGCATTGTGGACACGGTGCGGTACCCCGGGGCAAGATGGTCGCAGATAATTGCGTTGAGCCTGGCAGGGGAGCATTACTGACCGGTTATTTATGACGCGGCGGATATCCGGAGGATACCGACGTAGTCGTGAGATTTGATGATTTGGGCCGGTCCGGATTGCCGGAGCCCGGGGCCAGTCCGGATTGCCGGTGCCTGAGATATTGATACATTGAGATATTGAGATTTTATGATATGGGCCAGTCCGGATTTCCGGAGCCCGAGATATTGAGATATTGGGATATATGTTTTGTGTCAATACTTGACAAGGATTCTCTGATGATTTCATTGATGATACTTCATTTTTTATACAGAAATCTCACTGAGATAAGAAAACAGTTTTCTTATTCAAGAAGCATTCTGTTTTCATGCATTCATACATCATATATGCGATATGTTGCTACTTGAGTGTCACGACCCGAAATTGGCACGTGACGGCCCTTAAACTACGCAACGTCTACAGGCGTAAAGCAATTTAAGTAAGCCGAAAACCCAGCAATCTAAACCATCAAAAGTAGTAAGTGATAATAATATTTTTAAAACCTTTGAAATTTCAAACCAAATTCTTTAAAATCCAACTTTTCTTCCTTTAAAATTTTGGCAGCACCTCCTTTGTAAAAACCAACCCCAAAAATGGGTACAACAAAGATATAAGTAAAGCATCCCCAAACGGGAGCAAATACACGCCCAAAGGCGGAAAACAACCACCACAACAGATATATGGCGCCGTAGTGAAGAAATAAAAGACGATATAAATAAAACTGCATAAAAGACCTCCAAGTCACAAAATAATATACAATATCATCCTCACATCAAGTCTCTAAGTCAATACATGATAATGGTATATGGAGAGTACAAGGTACAACGAATATATAAAGAGCAATATCGGATAACCGCAAAACCCACCTATAGCAAAACTGTACACAGTCAGCCGTAGCGGTATCCGCTGCAAAAGATGATATGATAGGTGAAAATAGCCCTGCCTCTGACTACTCTGAGGAACAACCTGCAAAACACTGTGGCACAACGGGGGTGAGTTGCCAATTCGTGAATAGTAAATAACATATGCATGTAATCACAAGGATGCACGTACAGCGCGAATCTAACATAGGAAAGCTAATAGCAATAAAAGGTCATATAAATGCAACAGTCATGAAAGCTACATTAGCAGATACAACTAATACATGAAGCAATAATATGACAATCTGTATGCAACAATCATGTAAGGTACTCTATCAGGTACTACTAATACATGAACAATAAATGGCAATATGTATGCAACAGTCATGTAAGGTACTCTATCAGGTACTACTAATACATGAAGTAATGATATGACAATGTATATATGCAACAGTCATGAAAGGTACTCTAGCAGGTACAACTAATACATGAAGCAGTGCATATAAAATAAAAGTATATAAATGCAACAGTCATGGAAAGTACTCTATCAGGTACTACTAATACATGAAGCAGGGCATAAACAATAAATACGGAGTATGGGATAAAACATGTCATTCCCACGGAATCTTAACCTCGTGGTAGGACCAAAGTCCATCAAGACAATCCAAATCCCAATTTCCTCAAATCAGCCCCCAAATTGGCTCTCATATCATGTAAGTCCCATATATCCTGAATGTAAAATATCAAGTAAATCTCATATATCCTGAATGTACAAAATCAAGTAAATCTCATATATCCTGAGTGTCCAACATCAAGTAAATCTCATATATCTTGTAGTGTCCAATATCAAATAATCTCATATATCCAGTGTCCATTATCCAGTAATCTCATAAATGACTAAGTATATTTGCATGAATCATTATGATGATGTATATAAATTGATATGTATACATATATATTAGCGTCCTATTCCACTAATATATATATATATATATATATATATATATATATATATATAACAGCGTCCCATTCCACTGTTATATATACTTAGGAGTAAAAATATCATGAAACCAAGTGTCAAGTATCGACACATAAATACTGATCTATCAGGTGCTGTCACCACGACTGGCCCCCTGATAGGTACGTATCATACGCTATCCCGAAAACTCGAGTGCCCAGCTTCGACCCTCGCCTTTTGACGTCATACGTACATGAATCCGGTCTGTATCCCCACGATAACCGCCGAGTCATAGGTACTGTCACCGGTAGGTATGGTTCCCCTGTCAGGCTCAACAGCATGGTCCATCGATCTTCTTGCCCCGGGGTACCTCCGGTCCCCACCAAGTACCCTCACACGGCCCACTACGCCTCCTCGCATGGGGTATATATATCAAAACCGATAAATCTCATGGTGGCTGCTGAAATATCATATCAAGATAAACCGGGTTTTTCAAATAATGCATAATTTCATGAAACTACCACGATCCTCAAATCTAGAAAATATCATGAAAAATCCACATCTCAATGCGAAAATCCATGAATATAATATATGCAACATAAAACTGTAATGTAAGCATATAAAGGAAAAGCCGCTATTTAACTGCAACAAGTTAATATATATATCATGCGGTTTCTAATTTCTCCAAGTCTATATAACATCAAAATAAAGGTGAACATATAGCTATAACCAGATATATGTGTGAATATGTAGGTATAGCAGGTATATGTATCTACCTATCAGTAATGATGTAATATACCCTCCAGGTATAAGTGTAAGTATGTATGCAAGATGTACATGTAGCTATGTCTCATATGTGTATATACCTATCACTAATGGTACAATACCATATAGGTATATGGGTAACTAGCATGTAAGCATGTCAAGGCATATGTGTAACCATGTAGGTATACATGTATGCTATATGTCATATGCATAAAGGAATATGAATCAATGTCTTAATGTCCCAAACCAAACAATATCATATATGTATGTGTGTTGTATGTATCATGGCAATTATCGACGGTGTGTGTGGCATACAATCAGTACTCATGCAAGATGAACCGTCAATAATAGTGCAGTGACCTAAGGGTACAAGTCCAAGCACAACAAGTAACTAAGTAATAAGGTGTATGCACAACTCTATATATGCAATAGAATGTGAGACAATATCATAACATCTCTAGCCCAGACGCATAACGCTATACGGGTGATTCCCCTCTAGATGTTAAATCTACTCACCAACGCTCCTGGCTAAGTAAAGCCAACCACATGTTTTCCTTTCTTCGCAGCGCTCGAAGTCCTCGCCTGCGAACCTAAAACATAAAACAATATAACAGGTATATATTAGCAATAGACCCAAAACACGTACAAACTACGTTTGATCGACGCACCAACTCAAAACATACTCTCAAGTGTTCGTATTGTGGCTAACGTGCGTAGCGACACTACGAAACCAACTCAAGAGCAACAGAATACAACGACACGAACCGTATCGGATAACGTAACGCGTGAAACGAAACACAAGAGAACAAGCAAGTGATCTCAGATTTTGCTATACCAATAATTTGTAAAAGTTGCAAGTACCACGAGACCACATACAACCCCAGAGACCTCGACACCAAAACTCAACCCCTCGGTCCCCGCTCTGGCCGCAAATTGCGTCCAGAAGATATAAATCTGCGGCCATAACTTGAGGGAATGAGCTCGTATTTTGAGGGTAGGTTCTAGGTCGCTACATTAGGTCACTGTGATGGGAACTTTTGCAACAAGTACCTGGTTTGATAGCAGATCATCCGAGACCCAAAACTACACTAAAAAATACGATATTTGCACGAAACGATACATAACGCGATCTAAACTGAAACTAATAAGCTACGCTACACAATAAATACCTACTTAATAGGAAAAGATCATTACCTACTCCCACAAGCTCAAAGATCCTAGCTTTCCAAGCTCCAAGGCATCCAAGAGGCAAAACTAGGCAAAAGAAGTGATTTTTGTGAGATTTTGAAGGTTTTGTGATGGTTTTGTGAAGGGATATGTTAAGTGTTCAGTTTGAGTGAGAGAGGAGATGAAATAATGAGAAAGGAATAAGTGAGAGAGAAATGAGAGTGAAAGAAATGATAAAGAGAGAGAGTGAGGTAAGATTAAGGTGAGTGCATCCTTGCATTAATTCTCACATTAATGCAAGCATGACTCACATGTACCACCTCTTCTCACAAACAAAGACCCAATGAAAATATCTCTCTCTCACAAACAAATATCTAGGGTTTAATCAAGCAAAGGATTAGGTTAAAACAAAGGATTAGGTTAAAGCAAAGGCTTAGATTAGGGTTAAGTTGTCATGGTCACTTATCTAGATAACACAAATACACCCTCACATAAATATGCACATGAGTGCGCATGCCATAACAAATAATAATAAATTATTAATTAAATGTTATAAAATGTGAGGAACCCAAATTGGTAAACTTTTTACCAAAAACCCGCACTATCGTCTAAACTAACACTAATCGAAATCTAAGGCGTTACAATCTTCCCCTATAAAAATTCGTCTCTGAATTTAAAATTCTCACTAAGCGTACCTTCAAGGAGATGAGTGCAAAACTCCCAAATCTCGCTCGCAGCCTTCCAAGTGATCTCCTCATTATACGGCTACGCCCAAGAAAACCCTCCACAGATGGCAAGACCCTTGACCGAAGTTTCTCCACCTGCCGAACCACTAACACAATTGGCTGCCGGTGAATGAAAAGATCGCGTCCCAATTAAATGGTCTGGTGCTGAATCATGTGAGAAAGGTCATGAAGGTATTTGCAAAGTATCGACACAAGGAATACGGGGTGAATACTCAATAATCTGGGCGGAAGTGCCAAATTATAGGCAACGGAACTAACTCGCTTGAGGATCTTAAAGGACCTACAATCCTGGGATAAGCTTCCCAAAACTCAACACGCCATTCATCGGAAAATCCGTAGGAATACATGATCTCCCACTGCGAACTCAAGTCTGCGACCACCACGGTCGGCATAAGACCTCTGTCTGCACTGGGCTGCTTTCATCCTGACCTGAATCAACTGGATCATCTCCGAAACCTCTCGACTAGCTGGGGTCCAAAAATCCTACTCACGCAGAGTCAGAAAAATAGACTGGCGATCGACACGACTGTCACGACCCGCAGGGTACGGAACGTGACTGGCACTTAAGTTACGAAACGTCTCAAGGCGTCCGTAAAATAAGTAAGCCAAAGTCCAGAAATCAAAACCAAATAAGCAGTAGAGTGGAGGAAAAACCAATAAATTGAAAGCGAATTTATCAAATAAGTCATATCAAGCCTTTTTAAAAGCAATATCAATTTTTCCGAAAATTTCGGCAGAGTCTCCTTTGTAAATACTGGCCCCCAAAATGGGTACAACAAGAACATATATGAATACAAAAATATAGGGCATCCCCAAGTGGGAGCTAGCTCTTCGCCACAAGGCGATCACAAATCCCACGCAATATAAATCAACAATATGCAAAATAAGCATAAAAAGGCATAAATAAGAAGCAACATGTCGGCTCAAGTGAGCGCGACCCAAAGAACAATATACAAGCCCAAAAATATCACTGTCGTGCCTCTAAGTCAATATACAACAGTACTGGTAGATACAGTAGATGGAGTACACTAGATACAATGAATGTACAAGGTGGAAGACAAAATAAACATATAACCCACCTACGAGCAAAAGCCTCTAGTCCAGGCAAAGGAGGCAAAAGAAGCAAGTGCGCCCGCCGCTACTGTTGTAAAAAGGCTGTGGTACAACGGGGGTGAATTGCCAACTCGTGAGTAATAAATAATATCTATAGAGGCTATCGCAAGCATGCACACAAGCATCCTAGCGTCTACAATACAGGTATGGCAGGATATACCAGTAGGTATGTATGCAACATGAATGTATTAGCAGGTATGAATGCAATATGAATCAACTCGTGATCTAAATATATAGGTACAAGAAGTCATATTTTTCTTTTAGGAATCTCTTTTCCTTTAAAATATCAGCACAATACCAATAAAATCAACAAGAATCCATGTCCAGCATCGACACCTCAAAACTGCCTCAATCTCATGTATCCATATCATAGTATCCCCGGCCTCAGCCGTCCGGCTGACCCATCTCAAATATCCATATCTCAACATCTCGTGGCCACGTTCGGTATCTTCTGGATATCCGCCGTGCCAAAAAGTCACCGGTAGGTAGTCCATCCCCTGCCAGGCTCATCGTCAGCAACACGAGCTTTTTGCCCCGGGGTACCTTACCGGGCCCACCATGTACCCGAGACGGTTCATCCAACTCCTCGAAACGGGTCTCGAAAACTACAACAAACTCATGGTGGACGACACTTACATCACTAGAAAACCGCAATTTGCATATTTAAAAAGTAATAAGTTTAGAAATTTTGCGGCTTTCCCCCGAAATCTAGAAATATCATAAAATCTCAAGAAATCACCACGAGTGCATATGTCAATGATAATGAATGCATATGGTATCAATGTTCAAGTTGCAATGTCTGATTAATAGACTAAGCATGATCAAATGATATAATGATATACATGCACATGAATAGCAATTCTACAATTTATTTTAAGGGTTTAAATGTAATAACACAGGTTTAAGCATCAATTATAGTGAAAATGTTTCAGATTATAAGTTATCTAGTGTTGTGGCATGGCAATTACCAGGGCGTGTGTGTATGCATGAATAGTGCTCGTGCTGCATATAAAACCCTGGCAATGGTGCAGGTGTCATATGGAATGAGTTCACATATGTAGGTAACACATAGATTATGACTGTAGCAGATAAACATGCAAGTATTACAACCCTAAGTACTAACATCACTAGGAATCTTTTTAAATTACTAAAACTATCGGGCGACTTGCGCCATCGAAACGATAGTCCCCCGTAGATGTTGCATCTACTCACCGGAAATCCCCAGCTAGCTATGTCAAATCACCGCCTTTCCTTTTCGTGCCGCGTCTGAAGTCTCCGCGACCGATCCTCGAATTTGCACCAATACAAAACATAAGGTTACATATCATGAAACGATGCAAATCCCAAACGAAAATATCAACATTCACAAGCTAGGCACAACGTGCACAAGGTGCGCAGAACACACACGAAAATCGCAAAAACTAACTAGAATTGTCGTTTTGGGACGCCCGGCAAAACTAAAACCCAATTAACCCAAATTCCGCATGCACGCCTCCTAAATGTCATAGGAGATGCCAACAATATCATCAAGATCTCATAAATAAATCACCACAATATTTTACGAAAACCTAATAAGCATGAAAGCTAGAAAATTGGCGCAAACATCGCGGATTTGCGACGAAAAGACTACAATCTAGCATGAACAACCAATCCACACTACAAGCAATCTACAACACTCAAATAGCCCACAAGCAATGCTTCAAATTTCCATTTTCCATACATACACCTCTTCTTGATTTTTCATACTTAGCAAAAACCAACCCAAATTATACATGAGACACTAAATTAATACTAATTTGAAGCCCATAACCAAGTTAGCCTCTTAGATTTAGGTTAGCAAAACACTAGATAGCAAAATAATTTTAATTAACCAAATAATGGTTTCTAAAACCCTAGTTTAAACTCAAGCCATGAACTTTAAAACCTAGACTAGAAATTAGCTAAACTTTTAACACTAAAACCATTTAATTAAAGGAATCTAACCAAAAGAATTTAATTAGGTAGAAATTATACCTCAAGATATAGAGATCTAGCAAGAAGTTTTGCCTCCAAAGATGGCTCCTTTCCATAAGTTTTCAACTAATTTAGGCTTGAGAAGAGATAGCAAAAGGATTTGTTTTGGTTTTGTGAAGAAATTTGTGGATTTATATGGATTTTTGGAGCAATTTTTGATGAAATTTGATGATGAAAAGAGATGGGGAAATGAAGAGGGAGGGCAGCAGGATTCTCGGCCAGGAGATGAGGGGAGGAATGGTGTGGGTGTTGGGGTAAAAGGTCCAAGTCAAACCCTCTCATATCAATGTACAATATACTTCCAAATTAACATATTTAAAATCCTTTTTAAAACACTTCATTCACATGATTTAAAGTCAAAAATAGGGGGGATAGTGGCTGCTGCAGTAGTGTGGGGCCGGCCAAGGGGAGTGAGGGTGAGTGTGAGTGAATATAAAATGGTTCTATGCAAAAAAGACCCCCCCACTAGTTCATATTTGCAAGTTTTAGTTCAAAATAATTATATTTTTGTTTTCCATAATAAAAACCAATTAGAACTTGGAATAAAATACTAAAAAATTTTACAAACGAGATTTTAATTAACATGATTCTAAAGAGTAAAATTAGCCCATTTAAATTTGTATTTATCGCTAATTTAATGTATTTTTAACAGCTTAAAATAATATTAAAAATTGAAAAATAGGGAAATTTTTTTAAATGACCAGAAATTTGTAAGTAACTCATTAGCTACTAAAAACTAACAATTACCTATCCAAATTAGGTATAATTAGGCCTAAACTGCAAAATAACTATATTGACGATTTACGGAAAAATACCAAATTTTCACCGATTTTCGGGAAAACACCAAAACGACTTTTCAAGGCGTTACAATCTTCTCCCCTTAAAAAAATTCGGTCCTCGAATTTAAAAATATAGCTACGCGTACCTTCAAAGAGATGGAGATATTTCTTCCTCATCTCGCCCTCGGTCTCCCAGGTGACCTCCTCGCTGCTCGGGCCACGCCAAAGGACCTTGACGGTCGGTATAACTTTCGATCTCAATTTCTTCACCTACCGATCCAGGATGACCACCGGCTGCTCTGCAAAAGAAAGGTCGCGCTCTAGCTGGACTGTCGGGTGCTGAATCGCATGCGAAGGGTTGTGAAGGTACTTGCGGAGCATCGAAACATGGAAGACGGGTGAACATAGGGAAAGCTGGGTGGAAGAGCCAAACGATACGCAACTGCGCCGACACGCTCGAGGATCTCGAAGGGACCCACAAATCTGGGACTAAGCTTTTCTTTCCGCTCAAATCGCATCACGCCCTTCATCGGAGAGACCCTCAGAAAAACATGATCGCCAACTGCGAACTCTAGCCTGCGACGGCGCCTGTCTGCATACGATTCCTGCCTGCTCTGAGCCGCTCTCATCCGGTCTCGAATCAACTGTATCTTCACTGTCATCTCCTCAACAAGCTGCGGCCCCAATATACTGCTCTCGCTGAGCTCTGTCCAACAGACGGGCGATCCGCATCTCCTCCCATACAATGCCTAGAAAGGTGCCATCTGAATAGTATCCTGGCAGCTGTTGTTGTAGGAGAACTCCACTAAGGGTAAATGATTATCCCAACTACCTCCGAAGTCTAAAACGCACACTCGGAGCATGTCCTCGAGAGTCTGAATAGTCCGCTCTGACTGGCCGTCGGTCTGCGGATGAAATGCTGTGCTGAAACTCAAACGGGCGCCCAATGCCTCCTGAAGTCTCTGCCATAGTCGGCTGGTAAACTGGGTGCCTCTGTCGGACACGATACACGTCGGGACTCCATGCAGTCGTACAATCTCGTCGATATAAATCTGGGCATACTGAGCAAATCCGAAGGTCGTCTTCACTGGCAGGAAGTGAGCCTCTTTCGTCAATCGATCCACGATCACCCAAATGGAGTCATACCCTCGACTGGTCCTGGGCAGACCCACAATGAAGTCCATAGAAATCTGCTCCCATTTCCACTCCGGAATGGGCAAAGGCTGCAACTCTCCCGAAGGCCTCTGGTGCTCGGCCTTGACTTGCTGACAAGTCAGGCATCTCGACACGAAATCAGTAACGTCCCTCTTCATTCCGTCCCATCAGTAAACATCTCACAAATCGTGGTACATCTTGGTGGAACCCGTATGAACGCTGTATGTCGACCTATGCGCCTCCTCAAGAATCTCTCATCATAGTCCCTCAGAATCGGGTACGCACAATCGAGTCCCAAATCGCAGTACTCCCTGATCATCGATCACGAACTCGAAATCTCTGCCCTGCCTAATCTGCTCCATGATCTCTGAAAGACGGTCATCGCTGGGCTGTGCCCCTCGAATACGGTCAAGTAACTGCGGACATGCATGAACATGCGCAAGTTGTCCCCCTGTCAGAGTGAACTCAAACTCAACCCAGTTGTCGCATAAAATCTGCCAATCTGCCGACGACTGCCTCTGTACTATACGCAAACAAGATAGACTACCCCCGGGCCTCCTGCTCAAAGCATCTGCCACTACCTTAGCCTTGCCCGGGTGATACAAAATCTCGCAATCGTAGTCCTTTACTAGTTCCATCCAACGGCGCTGTCTGAGATTCAGGTCTCGCTGCTGAAATATATACTTTAAGCTCTTATGATCAGTGAATATCTGACACGACTCGCCGTATAGGTAATGTCGCCAGATCTTAAGTGCAAAAACCACTGCAGCCATCTCCAAATCGTGAGTGGGGTAGTTCTGTTCATGTTTTTTCAACTGCCGCGAAGCATACGCGATCACCCTGTCATGCTGCATCAATACACATCATAGCCCCACTCGTGAAGTGTCACAATAAACCACGAATCCGCCTGATCCTGAAGGCAATGATAATACCGGCGCCGTAGTCAAACAAGTCCGTAGCTGCTGGAAACTGTGCTCGCACTCCTCCGTCCAATTGAAAGGAACTCCCTTCTGGGTCAATCCGATCAAAGGTGCAGCAATGTGGGAGAAATCCTGTACAAATCGCCTGTAGTAGCCAGCCAGGCCTAGGAAACTGCGGATCTCCGTAACTGATGTCGGTCCGGGCCACTGTTGAACGGCCTCGATCATCTTCGGGTCTACACATATGCCATCTCTCGTAATCACATGACCCAAGAAACCAACGCTGTCCAGCCAAAATGCACACTTGGAAAATTTTGCGAAAAGCTGGTGCTTCCTCAAAGTCTGCAACGTAATCCGCAAGTGCTGCTCGTGCTCCTCTCGGCTCCGGAAATACACCAAAATATCATCAATGAACACTATGATGAACAAGTCAAAATATGGCCTGAATATATGGTTCATCAAATCCATGAATGCTACTGGGGCATTGGTGGGTCCGAACGACATCACCAAAAACTCATAGTGGTCGTAGCGCGTGCGGAAAGCTGTCCTCGGTATATCCTCCTGTCGAACTCGTAGCTGATGGTATCCTGATCGCAAATCGATCCTCGAGAAATATCCTGCCCCCTGAAGCTGGTCGAACAAATCATCGATACGTGGTAAGGGATACCGGTTCCGTACGGTAACTTTGTTCAGCTGACGGTAGTCAATGCACAAGCGTAAACTGCCGTCTTTCTTCTTGACGAACAGGACAGGAGCACCCCACGGATAAATGCTAGGTCGAATAAGTCCTTTATCCAACAAATCCTGCAACTGATCCTTTAGCTCTCTAAGCTCTGCCGGGGCCATCCGATAAGGCGGTATAGAAATAGGCCCCAAGCCGGGAATCAAGTCGATGCAGAACTCAACATCGCGCTCAGGGGGTGGCCCAGGCAGCCCAACAGGGAAAATATCAGGGAACTCACTAACAATCGGAACCTGGTCCAAAGGAACCTCTGCAGCTCGAGTATCACAAATATACGCTAAGAATCCCTGACATCCCTTCCATAGTAGCTGACTGGCGCGAAGAGAAGAAATCAAGCTGGGAAGGGTGACGCTGCGGTCTCCCTGAATAACAAGGACTGGCTCTCCCGGAAAGCTAAATCTAACTGCCTTCTCACGACAGTCCACAGAAGCATAACAAGTGGCTAGCCAATCCATACCCAGAAGTACATCAAAGTCCAACATATCGAGGAGAATCAAATCAACCGACGAATCCCTCTCCCCGATACGAACGGAACACAATCGAAACACAAAACGAGCTACAAACGACTCGCCTACAAGAGTAATAACAACAAGCGGCTGATCTAACGACGATGACTCACGGCCCAACATTGGTGCAAAGTGTGTAAATACATACGAATGTGTGGAACCTGGGTCGAATAATACTCGCGCGTCGAAAGAACATACTGGCATGGTACCTGTCACAACGGCATTGGATGCCTGCGCATACTGCAGTGTCAAGGCGAAAACTCGGGCCTGTCCCCCACCAATAGCTGGATGTCCTCGGCCTCGGCCTCGGCCTCCTCGTCCTCTCTGAATAGGACCGCCACGTCTACGGCCTCTGGGTGCACCTAACTGACGTGGAGCATCGCCTGTGGTAGGAAGTAGAGCTCTCTGGGGAGGAGGTGGTGATGGTGGTAAGGTCACATGCGGAACTGTCGCCACTCCCTGTCGTCTCGCCGGACAGTCTCTGATAAAATGGTGTGGACTCCCGCACCCAAAATATCCTGGAGACGGCTGTTGTCCCTGTGGATATGAACCATATAACTAACCCCGTCCAATTCCTCTGCCAGGCCCATCTCTCGGAAAGAGTCTGGCGCGCTGCCTCTGCGACGGCACATCGGTGCGCATCCTCTTCGGCCTAGAAACGGCCGAAGTCTATGATATGTGTGCCTCCATCCGTAATATCGTATCCATAGCAGCTGAATAAGTGTCGTAGTGCTGGGCGCCGATGGCAAGAAATAGCTGGGTGTCAAGTCCCTGCACGAACCTCTTCACTCTCTTTTCTTCAGTATCCACCAAATACGGAGCATATCTGGACAACTGCGTGAACTGTACATCGTACTCAGACACCGTCATCCCTGGAGTCTTGATCAAGGCCTCAAAACTACGAGCTCTCGCGTCACGAACGCTCTCCGGAAGGAAACGAGCTAGAAATACGGCTGTGAACTCGGCCCAAATCATAGGAGGTAGACCTGCAGCTCGACCTTTCAAGACTAACTCCCACCATATCTGCGCAAGGCCCTCTAGACGGAAACTCGCAAGCTCCACCCATCGATCGTCAGAACATCTGAGCGAACGGCAAATCCTGGCTAAACTGTCAAGGAATGTCTGCGGATCCTTCGCTGCATCGGTGCCCGTGGTCTCAGTCTCATGAAATCCTATAGTGATACTGGAATAGCTACTGTAGTAGTAGGAGCGACTGTCTGGGTAGCAGGTACTATCGTAGTCTGTGCTGCGGTAGGTATGTCCTCCGATCTCGGTGCACGACTGGCCGCTTCTAAGGATCCCACCATCTGTCGTAACTCCTGCATACCTCCCATCATCTATCGTAGCTCCTCCATACCAGACTCTAGCCTATCCATGCGGCCGGGGGAATGCGGATCAGTCTGTCCCTGAGGCGTAGGTACGCCACCCTGCTCGGTCCTCGTCTCGGACGAGCCTGCTCTGATCTCATCTCGGACGGCAGCCATCTGCGCTCTCGTAGCCTTCGGCGGCATAGTGGCTGGTACAAGAAATATGATAATAAGAATAGTGCAATAGAATCATAGGATACACGAAATTGAAGAAGGAATTTCAAGCAAGTATATCCTAAAGTCACCTAGGCGGAGTACCGTATCACAAGTATGCCGCGGACATACGCACGCTATGTTACCCTGCTTAAGTCACTTACTCCATCTACCAAGGGTCATCCTACACTCAGAAAGGTGAAACATATCGCTCTGATACCAACTTTGTCACGACCCGCAGGGTACGGAACGTGACTGGCACTTAAGTTACGAAACGTCTCAAGGCGTCCGTAAAATAAGTAAGCCAAAGCCCAGAAATCAAAACCAAATAAGCAGTAGAGTGGAGGAAAAACCAATAAATTGAAAGCAAATTTATCAAATAAGTCATATCAAGCCTTTTTAAAAGCAATATCAATTTTTCCGAAAATTTCGGCAGAGTCTCCTTTGTAAATACCGGCCCCCAAAATGGGTACAACAAGAATATATATGAATACAAAAATATAGGGCATCCCCAAGTGGGAGCTAGCTCTTCGCCACAAGACGGTCACAAATCTCACGCAATATAAATCAGCAATATGCAAAATAAGCATAAAAAGGCATAAGTAAGAAGCAACATGTCGGCTCAAGTGAACGCGACCCAAAGAACAATATATAAGCCCAAAAATCTACCTGTCTCGCCTGTAAGTCAATATACAACAGTACTGGTAGATACAGTAGATGGAGTACACTAGATACAATGAATGTATAAGGTGGAAGACAAAATAAACATATAACCCACCTACGAGCAAAAGCCTCTAGTCCAGGCAAAGGAGGCAAAAGAAGCAAGTGCGCCCGCCGCTACTGTTAGTTATATGTATTCCCTAGAGGCCATTACTGTACATTGGATGTATATTGTAGTGGATGCAGGGACATATATAGGGAGGACTTTCTTGCTCGACATGATAGTTGCTATCTGGTTACTCTTTACCTTAACGTGTACATTGATTGTCTCTCTGTTACATATTGGTAAATCCCTTAGGATGTGTACTTGACTACCTGGACTATGATGCAGATCATACTAGTGGGGACATGGTAGTCCATAAGTACATCCTTCATGGTCCCTAGTCGTGGGTGTATCGAGACGGGGCATCGATATACCAGATGTAGACTAGCGTATACCTTCTCGACCCATACAGATGGGCGATGGATGATCCCATATCCATTGGTGTTTGACATCAGAGATGATATATGGGTGCTCAGTGGAGACTGGGTACACTGGACGGACTCGCCGAGAACTCCCAGATGGTATTATACCTTACGTCAGATGGCAGTTCTCTGGTGACACTGGTACAGAGTAGTCTGTTGACCCGAGATCATCATAGAGTCTTGTGTGGTTCCCACTGTGCTTTGATTTCCACCTTACCGTGTCCAAGAGGGCGTGCAAAATGGTGGTTTTTGGGTACAGTCCCGAGTCACATGGAGGCAATGAGCGATAGGAGGGGATTCGTCTCTCCCGGTATAGGGGGTTGATGTTGCGCTGTGTTCGATTGGCTATAACCGGAAATCCCTGGCCAGGGTTGCTGAGAAAATTACTGGTAAGTGTTACCATTAGTTTCTCGAACTGTTATAGACCTCATATCGACACGACTTATCGAGCTATTGGGGTCTGACGTTTACCACCCCTAGGCGAGATATGCGACATATCAGACGATCAGACCGGACTGTACGGTAAGTGTTACTGGTTGGATTCACAGGAGTGTGAGCGGGCTTGCTCGTCGATCTTCTGATCGCTCAATACCCGGGTGGCCGTTATGTTTAGCAGACCGCTTGCGGCTTGTGGGTGTTTGATATGATCATCACCTACTGCCGGCGTATTGACAAGTCTTTAGAGTCCTACACAGAGGTTTCCTGGCTCAAGCGAAACGAAATAAGAGCGCATATGAGATATGTGCGGGACCGAGAATAATGCGTGTATGTGATACCGTATTCCATTCTCGCGATTTGTAACATTGATCGGTTATATGCGTTATAGCCGGGTTATCGGATCAAGTGTTGATTCGATAAGTTGTTACTATTGATATTAGTCGGTTATATGCGATATGACCGGGTCGTTAAATCAAGTGTTGATTTAATGATTTAATGTATAATTATATATTTAATATATCACTTTACATTAACTAATAAAGGTTCACTTAAAAAGGATTTTCTCACTTAAAGTGCACATTGTATATATGATATACTTTTGTGCATTTGATTGTATCATGTTTGATGATACATGATAGTTTGGTGTATAGTTTAAACCATGGTTGGTCAATGGTTAGGGTTTCTTTTGCTTCATTTACTTATTCATTTATTCATTTATTTATCCATTTTGTTTATTTTAGCAAAAGAAAATGATGAAGAGAAAATGGTGGCTTTCTTTGTTTGTTTTTGAAGCTTCTTGAAGCTTTGACCTAGTGACCATTTTGTCTTCATGTTTAACCCTGACCCTTCCAATTAACCATGGTCTATTCTCTACACCTAATCATGGTTGCCATATGATAAGTATTGATTTGATTATTCATTTTGGAGAGACATATAATATTCTTCTTCTTCTTCTTCTTCTTCTTTAAAAGATGAAGAAAGCTTACTTCATTAATGGCAACTTGAGTAATTGAGTGAGAAATCCAATTCTAAAGTGAACCCAACTCCTATTTCTTCATCCTCTACCTCTTGCCAAGTAGTAAAGGGTGTTTTCTTCACAAGTTTCATGACTTGGTGAAGTGGGAGCTTGATCTTGTGATGCCTCGACGTAGATCATCTTCGGCACGAAGCCGACGACCTTGCCCGCCCATTTCTCCGATGAAGCCGACGCTAGAGCCCGGGTTTCCATTTGGACAGCGAGGATACTTCATTGCGGAGCTATGGAGGTGGAGGACCGGATCTACAAAGGCTGTATTTCCGTTCTTTTAGTTAAGTTGTTAACTAGTTGCATCTTTCGCCTAAAATTCTAGTTAACGATCCGTATTAGGGTTTCTCGGCACTTGTTAAATTTGAAATTGGCATGGTTGATGCCTTGTGAGACCTCTTGAGAGTGCCTAGGAACCCTGCAGCTACTGTGCTGACGGAGCGGACCTACAAAAAGGCTGTGGCACAACGGGGGTGAGTTTCCAACTCGTGAATAATAAATAACATCTATAGAGGCTATCGCAAGCATGCACACAAGCATCCTAAAGTCTACAATACAGGTATGGCAGGATATACTAGCAGGTATGTATGCAACATGAATGTACTAGCAGGTATGAATGCAATATGAATCAACTCGTGATCTGAATATATAGGTACAAGAAGTCATATTTTTCTTTTAGGAATCTCTTTTCCTTTAAAATATCAGCACAATACTAATAAAATCAACAAGAATCCATGTCCAGCATCGACACCTCAAAACTGCCTCAATCTCATGTATCCATATCATAGTATCCCTGGCCTCAGCCGTCTGGCTGACCCATCTCAAATATCCATATCTCAACATCTCATGGCCATGGTCAGTATCCTCTGGATATCCGCCGTGCCAAAAAGTCACCGGTAGATAGTCTATCCCCTGCCAGGCTCATCGTCAGCAACACGAGCTTCTTGCCCCGGGGTACCTTACCGGGCCCACCATGTACCCGAGACGGTTCATCCAACTCCTCGAAATGGGTCTCGAAAACCACAGCAAACTCATGGTGGACGACACTTACATCACTAGAAAACCGCAATTTGCATATTTAAAAAGTAATAAGTTTAGAAATTTTGCGGCTTTCCCCCGAAATCCAGAAATATCATAAAATCTCAAGAAATCACCATGAGTGCATATGTCAATGATAATGAATGCATATGGTATCAATGTTCAAGTTGCAATGTCTGATTAATAGACTAAGCATGATCAAATGATATAATGATATACATGCACATGAATAGCAATTCTACAATTTATTTTAAGGGTTTAAAGGTAATAACACAGGTTTATGCATCAATTATAGTGAAAATGTTTCAGATTATAAGTTATCTAATGTTGTGGCATGGCAATTACCAGGGCGTGTGTGTACGCATGACTAGTGCTCGTGCTTCATATAACACCCTGACAATGGTGCAGGTGTCCTATGGAATGAGTTCACATATGTAGGTAACACATAGATCATGAATGTAGCAGATAAACATGCAAGTATTACACCCCTAAGTACTAACATCACTAGGAATCTTTTTAAATTACTAAAACTATCGGGCGACTTGCGCCATCGAAACGATAGTCCCCCGTAGATGTTACATCTACTCACCGGAAATCCCCAGCTAGCTATGTCCAATCATCGCCTTTCCTTTTCGTGCCGCGTCCGAAGTCTCCGCGACCGATCCTGGAATTTGCACCAATACAAAACATAAGGTTACATATCATGAAACGATGCAAATCCCAAACGAAAATATCAATGTTCACAAGCTAGGCACAACGTGCACAAGGTGCGCGGAACACACACGAAAATCGCAAAAACTAACTAGAATCGTCGTTTTGGGACGCCAGGCAAAACTAAAACCCGATTAACCCAAATTCCGCATGCACACCTCCTAAATGTCATAGGATATGCCAACAATATCATTAAGATGTCATAAATAAATCACCACAATATTTTACGAAAACCTAGTAAGCATGAAAGCTAGAAAATTGGCGCAAACATCGCGGATTTGCGACGAAAAGACTACAATCTAGCATGAACAACCAATCCACACTACAAGCAATCTACAACACTCAAATAGCCCACAGGCAATGCTTCAAATTTCCATTTTCCATACATACACCTGTTCTTGATTTTTCATACTTAGCAAAACCCAACCCAAACTATACATGAGACACTAAATTAACACTAATTTGAAGCCCAATAACCAAGTTAACCTCTTAGATTTAGGTTAGCAAAACACTAGATAGCAAAATAATTTTAATTAACCAAATAATGGTTTCTAAAACCCTAGTTTAAACTCAAGCCATGAACTTTAAAACCTAGACTAGAAATTAGCTAAACTTTTAACACTAAAACCATTTAATTAAAGGAATCTAACCAAAAGAATTTAATTAGGTAGAAATTACACCTCAAGATCTAGAGATCTAGCAAGAAGTTTTGCCTCCAAAGATGGCTCCTTTCCATAAGTTTTCAACTAATTTAGGCTTGAGAAGAGATAGCACAAGGATTTGTTTTGGTTTTGTGAAGAAATTTGTGGATTTATATGGATTTTTGGAGCAATTTTTGATGAAATTT
Source organism: Agapanthus africanus (assembly GCA_030015575.1). Lineage (NCBI taxonomy): Eukaryota > Viridiplantae > Streptophyta > Magnoliopsida > Asparagales > Amaryllidaceae > Agapanthus > Agapanthus africanus. The sequence continues at coordinate 298,636,042 of JASDDO010000029.1, forward strand.
GATGATGAAAAGAGATGGGGAAATGAAGAGGGAGGGCAGCAGGATTCTCGGCCAGGAGATGAGGGGAGGAATGGTGTGGGTGTTGGGGTAAAAGGTCCAAGTCAAACCCTCTCATATCAATGTACAATATACTTCCAAATTAACATATTTAAAACCCTTTTTAAAACACTTCATTCACATGATTTAAAGTCAAAAATAGGGGGATAGTGGCTGCTGCAGAAGTGTGGGGCCGGCCAAGGGGAGTGAGGTTGAGTGTGAGTGAATACAAAAAGGTTCTATGCAAAAAAGACCCCCCACTAGTTCATATATGCAAGTTTTAGTTCAAAATAATTATATTTTTGTTTTCCATAATAAAAACCAATTAGAACTTGAAATAAAATACTAAAAAATTTTACAAACTAGATTTTAATTAACATGATTCTAAAGAGTAAAATTAGCCTATTTAAATTTGTATTTATCGCTAATTTAATGTATTTTTAACAGCTTAAAAAATATTAAAAATTGAAAAATAGGGAAAACTTTTTAAATGACCAGAAATTTATAAGTAACTCATTAGCTACTAAAAACTAGCAATTACCTATCCAAATTAGGTATAATTCGGTCTAAACTGCAAAATAACTATAATGACGATTTACGGAAAAATACCAAATTTTCACCGATTTTCGGGAAAACACCAAAACGACTTTTCAAGGCGTTACAACGACCTACCAAACAAAAGCTAAAGGTTGCTAATTGGAATGTCTCCTGATAACTGCTATCGAAGGAGAACCCTAACAATGGCAACTGATGATCCCATCTGCCAACAACAATTAGTACGTACGCACAAGCATATCCTCCAGAGTCTGTATAGCCCGCTCTCACAAACCCTCGTCCTACGGATGGAAAAGCGGAGCTAAAGATCAACCAGTACCCAAGGCTTTCTGAAGCTTCTGCCAAAGACGGCAAGAGAACAGGGTGCCTCCATTGGATACAACGCATGAAGGAACTCCGTGCAAACACACAAACTTAACAAAGAACAACTTAGCAAACTGAGCATAACCGGACAACAAACACCCAAATGGAGTCACACCCTGTCCAGAACTGGGTAGACACCACAACGAAATTCATGGAGATCTGCTCCCATTCCCACTACGGAACGGTTAAAGGTTGCAACTCTCCAGCTGGTCTCAAATGCTCAACCTTAGCTCACAACAAGACAGACACCTTGAAACGAAATCCGAAACTTCACTCTTCATCCCTGCCCACCCGTAACTATCTCACAAGTCACGTTACATATTGGTGGAACTTAAATGAACACAGAAAGCTGACTGATGTGCCTGTTCTAGGATTTTGCGTCTCTACCCATCAGCATCAGGTACACACAAACGCGTCCTTAAACGTAGCACACCCGGTCACAAATCAAGGACTATGAATCTTTCCCAGCCGAGTATGCTCAAGAATCTCTGACAACGAGCATCGGCGGGCTGTGCCTCGCGAAAACGATTAAGGAAAAATGGATGGGCACGGACATGAGCAAGTTGTCCCCTCAGTAGAGGCGAACTTAAGCTGTACTCAACGATCGCACAAGAACTGTAAATCTGCATAAGACAGTCTCAAAACTGTACACAACTGGGACAAACTAACCCCGGGCCTACGACTCCAGCATCAGCTACCACAATCGCCATACCACGGGTAACGAGGATCTTACAAACACAATCCTTCACAAGCTCTATCCAACGGCGCTGTCTCAACAATCAAAATCCGCTGCAGGAAGATGTACATTAAGCTCTGGTAGTCCGTGAAAATCTGATACGATTCTCCGAACAAGTAGTGTCTCCAAATCTCCAACGCACGACCACCGCGGCCATCTCCAGATCATGAGTGGGATATCCTGCTCGTACTTCCTCCAACTGTCGGGAAGCAAAAGCGATAACTCTATAGTGTCACATCAGTACAAAATCGAGCTCCACTCGCGAAACATCACAGTTAAACAACAAAGTCGCCCAAACCAGAAAGCAAAGAAAGAACTAGAGCAGTTGTCAACCGAGTCTTCAACTGCCGAAAACTCCGCACGCATGCCACAGTCTAAAGAAAAAGGAACCTCCTTTCCGATCAGTCCAGTTAACGGTGCAGCGATACACAAGCAATCCAGCACGAAACGGCGGTAAAAACTTGCTAAGCCCAAAAATCTGCGGACCACCATCCCGTACACAAGTCTGGGCCAAAACTGTACGGCCTCGATCTTCCTCGGTGTAACACCCGAGCCCAATAATACTATTTCTGGTACTAGTTGAGTGTTATACTTTGCTCCTTTCAATTATCTTGCTTGTTTGGTGATTTTTGCTAAATTTTAACCGGCTAAGTCATTTTTCGTCTATAACAAATTTAACACCTAAAATGAAATTAAAAATATCCATACTGGCCTACTCGTCGCCACTAGTCGCGTGGTAGCGTCCGCGCGTCGAGATTTCGTCCCGTTCGGTGAAACGGGCAGGTTTGGACGACTACGCGCGCGTGCAAGTGTCCGACTTGGGGGCATGCATTTTAATCACAAAACATCTCTTTTTAAAATTTGGAACCCGCTTAAAATCCTATAATTTGAATTTGAAACATTTGGGCGCAACCCGGGCGCGATTTGGAAATGTTTCATTTAGCACCGAAATGCCCATTTAATTAAATATATTTAAAACTATAAAATATTTAATCTGTTACTAATTAACGAATAAATCTTTTTTTAAAATCTTTTAAATATTATTTTCAACTCCCCGTACCCTCCTCAGCCAATCGCGAGCGCCCATTTCTTCGTGGGCCCCGCCAGCTCTCTCTCTCTCTCTCTCCGCCTCTCAATCTCTCTCTATCTCTCTCTCTGATCTAACTCTCTCTCTCTAATCTTTTTCTCTCTCTCTCTCTAACAATCTCTCTCTATCTATCTTTTTTAAACCCCCTCGTCCCTCGTTCTCAACCACAGAAACCCATCGACGAACCCCCGCGAGAAACCCTAGCCACCTCGTGCCGTCGCCGCCGACCTCCCCGTGACCTCGCCGTCATCACCCTCGCCTCCACAGCCTAACCGTACCCCCTTCCTCCTCTCCTCCCTCCTTTCAGCGCCTGCAACCCAACCCCGACGCCACCACCAGCACGCAGTGCTCGCCGTCGCCGCCGCCCCCCATCGCCGACGACGCCAGAGCCTTCCTCCCTTCACCCTCGTCCCGACCTCCTCTCCTTCCTCCTCCCCTCGCCGGACCACCACAGAACCCGAGCCCAACCCTAACACCAACCCTTGTCACCGGGAAACTCGCCGTCGACCCTCGCCGTCGTTGCCAGAGCCACCGCCGACCACCTCCTTCTCCCCTTGAACACCAGATCGGGCCAGCACCCCCTCTACTCACCGCACCACCCCTTTCCAGCGAACCCAGAAATTTTTCAGCCTTCGCTGCTCGCCGTCGCTGCCTCGCCGGCGCCCCATCGCCGTCGAACCCGTCGTGGTTGCCCCCTGGTTCTTCCCTGTAAGCATCTCTTTACCTTTCCATTCGTGTTAACCCCCTCGCTGGTCTTTAGTGTACGTGTATCGTATTTTGCTAATTAGTCGCCGTTTGACATTTCGCCGGATTCCGGCCGTGCCGACGTCTGGACCCGACTCTCCAGCGAAGTACTCTGGTCCGTGTGGTCCCGCTGTTCGCTGTTTGGACTCGATCCGTGGCTCGTGCATCCGTCTCGTGTTTTCCGCCGACGTTGCATTCGTGATTTCCGGTTTGCGAAACCGTCGAGGCAAGTATCCGAATACTTGCTCTAACATGCTAATATACAAGATCGAGTCTTGCTATGCATTTGATTATCATATTATTGAGTATAACAATACAGTGATGGTGATATCGATAGTATAGTATAGCTTAGAATTGATGGTTGCAGTTATCTTTAACATTGAATCAGTATAGTAGCTTCGTGTAATTAATTGGTCTGCTATTAATCCATGCTTTAACTAACTAAACCAATTAGAACGTCCTTGCTTAATTTGTTAGATCATCTATGTGACTATTATCTATGCTTTAGTTTTAATTTCATATAGCTTCGTTGCTTTACGTTATTGATATTGCTTTACCCTGTGACTATTGCACCCCAAGGGTGCTTGAACCTGTTAATAAAGATAATACAAAGCACCATTGTGATTAAGTGACTATTATTGCCGTTTACTTTAAATTCTTGCTGCTGTTCATTGTTCGATTGTATACCTGTGTGAGCACATACTCGATTGCACTACACATTGACCTGACCTTGCTACACATGACATATATATACATACCGACTCAACTTGTTGTACCACGACCTGACTTGCTACCTGATCTCATGCCTAATGCCAACAAACCTGACTTGTGGTCCTCATGGACCATTCCTGTTGTCTATCCAGACAAACCTGACCTGTTACCTGATCCTGTGTTGGCATTAGTCCTCGATCACTGAATACTTGACCTGACATACATAGCTTGGGGTATGGGGAAATCAAAGGTGAAACCGACTTGTAACTCAACAGTTCGATACCTGTTCTGATCAGTCTTACGGGCTTGGCCAGTCCGGGAGTGATGATGCTGACATCACTCGTCCATCCTGCTACCTTTTACTGCCTAGCGGCACGTCTCGGATTCAGCCCCGAGGGTCTTGACCGTGGTCCCGGACATGCACGGGATACTATTGAGTTACATCGACGAGTCACCAATTGATTTCAAAGACTTTAGGGTAGAAACCTGATAGGACAGTTTAGTTACCGCTGCACATTACCCTGCACTGTTATTTCATAGTACTGCTTTATTCATGTTCATCCCTGCATTGCTTATTACCATGTTTATATTATATTATTGGTCGACATGACGCGCTGACGTCTGGGTTTTGCATGGCCCAGATTCCTTACCACTTGTCGACGACTGAGCAGGAGTACTTCAGCCAGCAGGCTGATCTGTGAGTTCCTTAGTGATTAGTTTATTTATTTCATTTCATTTCCAGATGTGAGCCCGCATTATGGGACGTACTGTTTATTTATTGTATTGGATCATTTGCTTCCGCACTTATTGTTTATTGACTCTTGTTATTATGGATTTGGACATGTGTTAGGTTAGTCTATTATCTTGTTCTTGATATCCTTACAGCCGTAATGTGACTGTGGATGGATACTTCCTACCCACAGGTAGCATGGTTGGCTATGTCACGTGCCCAATCTTGCGTACTCTGGGAAGCAGGGCGTGACATGGTTCTTTTGGTATCAGAGACATAGGTTAGTTGGGTTGATTCTTTTGTAGTTGGGTATTGTACCCGATACACGAATCAGAATACCCGTGATTAGGAAACATGTCCTGCCACCTTGACCGTTTTACCATCCTTGAATCATTCTTCCGGATCATGTCGACATGCAAACTTACTTTGCATTTGTCAACTCAAAAACCTAATTTCTTGTTATCTCTAGGACTTAGACGACTTGGGTGGAGTTAAGTAATTGCGGCTATGATACCGCGGCATAGCTACAATGCGGTACTCTATTTAAGTATCTTGGAGTTCTAGCCTTGATCCACATCCAGAATCTATCATCATGCTAATGTTGGGTGTTTTGAGTTCAGGATTATGGCAGGTAAGAAGTTGAAGACGTACCAGAGGCGTGTGAACGAAGCCGCCATGCTTGGAGTGATGAGAGAAATGTTGGAAATCAAAGAGACAGACTGAGCTGATCCAGCAATAGCAGATTTGTTTCAGGAAGGTTTGCAGATCGTTCAACAGTCTGTAAACGATGTTGGAACTAGACCAGTTGACCGAGTAGGGACCGTAGCAGATTTCAGACTTTTGGGTCCATCTACATTTACTGGTTTAAAGGAACTGTTACCAGCCAAGCAGAGGCTAGTGACACGGAGAATTTGCTGATTGCGGCACAGATCCCAGAGGACAAGAGAGTTGTTGTGGTGCGCTTTCAGCTAGTGGATTACGCCGAGAGTGGTGGCTTGTGGAAGAGACCCGCTTACCCAAGCCAATCAGTTGGGCTGATTTCTCTAAAAATTTTCCTGGAGAAGTTCTTCCCGCGGACTGCACGGGAGGAAATGGAAGAGAAGTTCATCGGACTAAGGCAGAATGGAGCAACCGTGGACGTGCATGCAGCAGAATGGACGAGACTCAGTAGCCTCGCTGGACCTTTCGCAGCCAACGATGCAGACAGCAGTTGCGGTAAGGAAGCAGTTCTGTCGGGCCAGTCGAGTTTAGGGCTAGGCCGACGAACAGTGTTCTCGCGACAATGGAAGTGGATAGTAATGAAGAGCCGGCAGTTGTTCGCGACTTTATGGATGTATTTGAAGATATATCGGGCTTACCGCCGAGGAGAGACGTGGAGTTCGCGATTGACCTTATTCCTGGTGCTGTGCCAGTGTCAAAATCTTATTATCCGATGGCACCAGTGGAATTGGAAGAAGTTAAGAAACAAGTTGGTGAATTACTTGAGAAGGGTTGGATTCGAAGCAGCAACTTGCCTTGGGGAGCTCCGGTTCATCTAGTAAAGAAGAAGGATGGCACGAGAAGGATGTGCATTGATTATCGAGAATTGAACCGGGTGACTATTAAGAATAAGTACCCGATCCCTCGCATTGGAGAACTTTTTGAGCAGCTTAGTGGCGCGAGGGTATTCTCGAAACTGGATTTGCGATCAGGATATCATCAGGTCCGAGTGAAAGCAGAAGACATTTGCAAGACGGCGTTTCGAACTCGATATGGACATTTCGAGTATCTGGTGATGCCCTTCGGAGTGACGAATGCGCCGACAATATTCATGGATTTGATGAACAGGGTCTTTTCACCATTCTTGGACCAGTTTATTGTGGTATTCATTGACGATATTCTGGTGTACTCGAAGAGTCCGGAGGAGCATGCTGAGCATTTGGAGATCGCACTGCAGACGCTGAAACAGGAGAAATTGTTTGCGAAGATGAGTAAGTGTGAATTCTGGCTGGAAGAAGTGAAGTTTCTGGGGCATGTTGTGTCGGGCGATGGAATCGCCGTTGATCCCGAGAAGATTGCAGCAGTTCGAGATTGGCCAACTCCAAAGAATGTTGCGGAGGTAAGAAGTTTTCTTGGACTCGCCGGATACTACAGAAGATTTGTGGAGAACTTCGCTCGTTTGGCAGAGCCGTTAACCAAGCTTACGTGCAAGGAAGTACCTTTTGTTTGGACGGATGGTTGTGCATTGGCCTTCGAGACGTTGAAGCAGAAGTTGATAACCGCCCCTATCCTGACCGTACCAGATAATTCTGGAGGACTGGTGATTCACAGCGACGCATCTGGAAAAGGATTGGGATGTGTTTTGATGCAGAATGGGAAGGTCGTCGCTTACGCATCGAGACAACTGAAGACTCATGAGAAGAATTATCCGACTCATGACTTGGAGCTTGCGGCCGTGATCTTCGCCTTGAAGATTTGGAGACACTACCTTTTGGGCGAGAGAGTCGAAGTCTTTACAGATCACAAGAGTTTGAAGTATGTGTTCACTCAGAAGGAGTTGAACATGAGGCAACGCAGGTGGTTGGAGCTGATGGCCGACTACGACCTTGATCTTAAGTACCATCCGGGAAAAGTTAACGTCGTGCCGGATGCGCTTAGTCGGTTACCAGCAATTCAGGTATTGACCGCACAAAGGGAGATCATTGCGGATTTTCGGAGATTTGACTTGGAGGTTGTGCTACCACATGCTTTGGGACAGTTGATGCAGTTGCAAGTACAGTCGTCCTTAGTTGAGAAGATTAAAGCGGCACAATTGCAGGATCCTAGACTGCAAAAGTTTCGAGAGCAGGTTGAAGCCGGACTGCGAACCGATTTACTGATCCACGAAGATGGTTCGTTGAGGTATGCTAGCCGTGTGTGTGTGCCAAAAGGAGATGTGCGTAAAGAGCTTATGAAGGAGGCACACAGTTCAGCTTACTCTGTACATCCAGGAGGGACAAAGATGTACCGAGATATTCGACAGCATTTCTGGTGGGAAGGTATGAAACGGGAGATTGCTCGCTTCGTGGCTAAGTGCTTGGTGTGTCAGCAAGTCAAGGCTGAACACCAAAGGGTTGCTGGTTTGTTGCAACCACTTCCGATTCCTCAGTGGAAGTGGGAACATATAACCATGGATTTCGTGACGGCTTTACCGTGGAGTCCAAAGAGCAACAATGCAGTATGGGTGATTGTCGATCGGTTGACCAAGGCAGCTCACTTTATTCCTTTTCGGGTTGGTCAATCGACGGAGACTTTGGCAGAGCGGTACATGCAGGAGATTGTAAGATTACATGGAGTACCGGTGAGCATCGTGTCCGATCGGGACACTCGGTTCTTGTCACACTTCTGGAGGAGTTTACAAGAAAGTTTGGGGACTCGATTGAAGTTTAGCACAGCTTATCATCCTCAAACTGATGGACAATCAGAGAGAACGATCCAGACTCTTGAAGATATGTTGAGAGCTTGCATGTTGGACTTCAAAGGTTCTTGGGAGGATCATCTACACCTGGTGGAGTTTTCGTACAACAATAGCTTTCAAGCGACTATTCAGATGGCTCCGTTTGAAGCGTTGTATGGTCGTAAGTGCCGTTCACCTGTTTGTTGGGATGATGTTGGTGAACGAAGGTTACTAGGACCAGATTTGGTGGTACAAACAGTCGAGAAGGTGGATACAATCAGGAAGCATATGAAGGCAGCTCAAGACAGACAGAAAAGTTGGGCTGACACGTCAAGAAGACCTCTAGAGTTCGCCGTGGGTGATTTGGTATTCCTGAAGATATCACCGACTAGAGGAGTGATTCGCTTTGGGAGTCGGGGAAAGCTTAGTCCTCGATTCGTTGGACCCTTCGAGATATTGGAGCGTGTTGGAGGGGTAGCGTACCGTTTGGCGTTACCACAGTCATTGGCAGGAGTGCACGATGTGTTTCATGTATCTCAACTACGGAGGTATGTTCGCGATGAAACTCATGTCTTGGATCATTCGGAGTTGACAGTACGAGAAGACTTGACTTTTGAGGAGCGACCGATTGAAATCGGGGATCGAAGGGAAAAGGTTCTTAAGAACAAGGTTATCCCCCTTGTGCTAGTCTCTTGGGGTAATCGATCGCATGGAGAATCCACTTGGGAGCGAGAAGACGAGATCCGGCAGAAGTTTCCTCACCTTTTCCTGTAGTTATCTATCTTGAATTCTTGGAATTTCGAGGACGAAATTCTTTTTGTAGTTGGGTATGATGTAACACCCGAGCCCAATAATACAATTTCTGGTACTAGTTGAGTGTTATACTTTGCTCCTTTCAATTATCTTGCTTGTTTGGTGATTTTTGCTAAATTTTAACCGGCTAAGTCATTTTTCGCCTATAACAAATTTAACACCTAAAATGAAATTAAAAATATCCATACTGGCCTACTCGTCGCCACTAGTCGCGTGGTAGCGTCCGCGCGTCGAAATTTCGTCCCGTTCGGTGAAACGGGCAGGTTTGGACGACTACGCGCGCGTGCAAGTGTCCGACTTGGGGGCATGCATTTTAATCACAAAACATCTCTTTTTAAAATTTGGAACCCGCTTAAAATCCTATAATTTGAATTTGAAACATTTGGGCGCAACCCGGGCGCGATTTGGAAATGTTTCATTTAGCACCGAAATGCCCATTTAATTAAATATATTTAAAACTATAAAATATTTAATCTGTTACTAATTAACGAATAAATCTTTTTTTAAAATCTTTTAAATATTATTTTCAACTCCCCGTACCCTCCTCAGCCAATCGCGAGCGCCCATTTCTTCGTGGGCCCCGCCAGCTCTCTCTCTCTCTCTTTCTCCGCCTCTTAATCTCTCTCTATCTCTCTTTCTGATCTAACTCTCTCTCTCTAATCTTTTTCTCTCTCTCTCTCTCTCTAACAATCTCTCTCTCTCTCTCTATCTTTTTTAAACCCCCTCGTCCCTCGTTCTCAACCACAGAAACCGATCGACGAACCCCCGCGAGAAACCCTAGCCACCTCGTGCCGTCGCCGCCGACCTCCCCGTGACCTCGCCGTCATCACCCTCGCCTCCACAGCCTAACCGTACCCCCTTCCTCATCTCCTCCCTCCTTTCAGCGCCTGCAACCCAACCCCGACGCCACCACCAGCACGCAGTACTCGCCGTCGCCGCCGCCCCCCATCGCCGACGACGCCAGAGCCTTCCTCCCTTCACCCTCGTCCCGACCTCCTCGCCTTCCTCCTCCCCTAGCCGGACCACCACAGAACCCGAGCCCAACCCTAACACCAACCCTTGTCACCGGGAAACTCGCCGTCGACCCTCGCCGTCGTTGCCAGAGCCACCGCCGACCACCTCCTTCTCCCCTTGAACACCAGATCGGGCCAGCACCCCCTCTACTCACCGCACCACCCCTTTCCAGCGAACCCAGAAATTTTTCATCCTTCGCTGCTCGCCGTCGCTGCCTCGCCGGCGCCCCATCGCCGTCGAACCCGTCGTGGTTGCCCCTTGGTTCTTCCCTGTAAGCATCTCTTTACCTTTCCATTCGTGTTAACCCCCTCGCTGGTCTTTAGTGTACGTGTATCGTATTTTGCTAATTAGTCGCCGTTTGACATTTCGCCGGATTCCGGCCGTGCCGACGTCTGGACCCGACTCTCCAGCGAAGTACTCTGGTCCGTGTGGTCCCGCTGTTCGCTGTTTGGACTCGATCCGTGGCCCGTGCATCCGTCTCGTGTTTTCCGCCGACGTTGCATTCGTGTTTTCCGGTTTGCGAAACCGTCGAGGCAAGTATCCGAATACTTGCTCTAACATGCTAATATACAAGATCGAGTCTTGCTATGCATTTGATTATCATATTATTGAGTATAACAATACAGTGATGGTGATATCGATAGTATAGTATAGCTTAGAATTGATGGTTGCAGTTATCTTTAACATTGAATCAGTATAGTAGCTTCGTGTAATTAATTGGTTTGCTATTAATCCATGCTTTAACTAACTAAACCAATTAGAACGTCCTTGCTTAATTTGTTAGATCATCCATGTGACTATTATCTATGCTTTAGTTTTAATTTCATATAGCTTCGTTGCTTTACGTTATTGATATTGCTTTACCCTGTGACTATTGCACCCCAAGGGTGCTTGAACCTGTTAATAAAGATAATACAAAGCACCATTGTGATTAAGTGACTATTATTGCCGTTTACTTTAAATTCTTGCTGCTGTTCATTATTCGATTGTATACCTGTGTGAGCACATACTCGATTGCACTACACATTGACCTGACCTTGCTACACATGACATATATATACATACCGACTCAACCTGTTGTACCACGACCTGACTTGCTACCTGATCTCATGCCTAATGCCAACAAACCTGACTTGGGGTCCTCATGGACCATTCCTGTTGTCTATCCAGACAAACCTGACCTGTTACCTGATCCTGTGTTGGCATTAGTCCTCGATCACTGAATACTTGACCTGACATACATAGCTTGGGGTATGGGGAAATCAAAGGTGAAACCGACTTGTAACTCAACAGTTCGATACCTGTTCTGATCAGTCTTACGGGCTTGGCCAGTCCGGGAGTGATGATGCTGACATCACTCGTCCATCCTGCTACCTTTTACTGCCTAGCGGCACGTCTCGGATTCAGCCTCGAGGGTCTTGACCGTGGTCCCGGGCATGCACGGGATACTATTGAGTTACATCGACGAGTCACCAATTGATTTCAAAGACTTTAGGGTAGAAACCTGATAGGACAGTTTAGTTACCGCTGCACATTACCCTGCACTGTTATTTCATAGTACTGCTTTATTCATGTTCATCCCTGCATTGCTTATTACCATGTTTATATTATATTATTGGTCGACATGACGCGCTGACGTCTGGGTTTTGCATGGCCCAGATTCCTTACCACTTGTCGACGACCGAGCAGGAGTACTTCAGCCAGCAGGCTGATCTGTGAGTTCCTTAGTGATTAGTTTATTTATTTCATTTCATTTCCAGATGTGAGCCCGCATTATGGGACGTACTATTTATTTATTGTATTGGATCATTTGCTTCCGCACTTATTGTTTATTGACTCTTGTTATTATGGATTTGGACATGTGTTAGGTTAGTCTATTATCTTGTTCTTGATATCCTTACAGCCGTAATGTGACTGTGGATGGATACTTCCTACCCACAGGTAGCATGGTTGGCTATGTCACGTGCCTAATCTTGCGTATTCTGGAAAGCGGGGCGTGACACTCGGGCCATACGAAAACCGTCTCCCGTAACTACAAGACCTAGGAGTCAACACAATCAAGCCTGAAGGAACATTCCAAGAATTTAGCAAACAGGTGGTGCTCTCCCAGTATCTGCAAAACAAATCCTCAAGTGCTACTCACATTCCTCACGACTCTTGGAATAGACCAGAATGTCATCAATGACACAATAATAAACTGGTCGAGGAACGGCCTGAAGAAATCTGGTTCATCACATTCACGAATGCTGCTAGGGAATTGGTGAGTCCAACGACACCACCAAAAACTCATAATGCCCGTAGCACGCACAAAACCAGTCTTCGGAATGTCATCACTCCGAACCCGCAACCAATGATGACCTGATCCCAAACAAACTTAGAAAATGTCTCGCACTCTAGAGCTGATCAAAGAAATCGTCAATGCGAGGTAAAGGATACCTATCCGCACCGTAACCCAGTTCAATTGACGATCCATCAATACACAACCTCAAACTGCCGTCCTTCTCCTGACGAACAGAATAGGAGCTCCCCAATGCGAAACACTCAGACGCATAAGCCCCCTACAAGCAACTCTGTAGCAGATCCTTAAGCTCCCTAAGCTCCGTCGGCTCATCTGGAACAACGTCGAAAAACTCTCGCACAATAGGAACCAGGTCCAACAATCCCACTGTGGCTCCGGTATCATGAATGAAAGCCAAGAATCTTCGACGTCCTCTCCTCAAAAGCCGAGTAGCGAAAAAGGCTGAATTCAAGCTGTGAGAGGCGACACCACTGTCCCCCTACACAACAAGAACTGACTCGCAGGGAAAACAAAACCTGACTGTTTCCTCGCGGCAGTCTACAGACGCCTAGCACGTAGCTAACCAGTCCGTGCCCAGGAGAACGTCAAATCCAACATCTGTAGAAGGATCAAAACGACGGACGAATCTCTATCTCCTATCCGATTGGCACACGACCGAAACACGTGTCGCGCAACAAAAGAATCGCTGACGGAAGTTAACACAGCAAATGGCTAATCTAGATAACACAAGCCTCGGCCTAACCACGACACAAAGTGTGCAGAACAGACAAGTGCATCAAAAGAACATACGAATTAAGAATACCTGAAAACTCTGCATTGGATGCCCGTGCGTCCCGATGAGTAGAAACAAACTCTCGTGTCTGCCCCCTACCCGCAACTGGCTGAACTCTTCCTCTGCCAACCTGTCCCCTCTGGACGAAACCTTCACGACCACGACCTCTCCGAACACGAGTCTGACGCGGTGCTAAGGAACAATTCCTGATGAGATGATGAAGGCTCCCACACTAGAAACATCCACGCGATGACTGCTGACCCTCCTGGAATGAGAGCTGAATGACTGTCCTCGTCCTAAGCCTCTGCTACTCCCGCGACGGTCACGAAATTTGTCTCGGCAACTGAACCTCTGTCTCAGGGCTGACACACCTGTACTATCCCTTCTCGGTCCTCGAACTCCCAAAGTCTCGGAAAGACGCTCCTAGTCGAATAGGGCTGCGTCCACTGGTGTTGTATACGTAACACTATGCTGTATGTTGATCGCAAGGAACAACTGGGTAACAGGGGTGGCAACCTCCTGTTGCCGCGCTCTGCTAGCCTCAACCAAAGACCTCATCATCTGGCGCAAGTCCTGCATCTCAGTTTCAAGCCTAGCGATACGATCTATCGAAGGCGGATCCATCTTCTTCAGTGCAACGAGCGTACCATCCTGGTCAGTCCTCGTCCCACCTGAGTCAACTCTGACCTCGGCCCTTGCTGCATCACTCTGGGTCCCCATAATCATCGGCGGCAAAGGCTATAAATGGAAATAGGATTCGATAAAAACACGGAAATCGAATCACAAGGATATGTATCATCAAGAAAGGAATTTCAAGCAATTAGTATTTAGGTCACTTTAGGCGGAGTACCGTGTCGTGAGTATACCGCGGACATACACACACTACGTCACTCTGCTTAAGCTACCTACTCCATCATACCAAGGTCATCCTACACTCCGAAAGGTAAAACCTAGCGCTCTGATACCAATTTTGTCACGACCCGAAATTAGCACGTGACGGCCCTTAAACTACGCAGCGTCTACAGGCGTAACGCAATTTATATAAGCCGAAAACCCAGCAATCTAAACCATCAAAAGTAGTAAGTGATAATAACATTTTTAAAACCTTTGAAATTTCAAACCAAATTCTTTAAATTCCAACTTTTCTTCCTTTAAAATTTTGGCAGCACCTCCTTGGTAAAAACCAACCCCAAAAATGGGTACAACAAAGATATAAGTAAAGCATCCCCAAACGGGAGCAAATACACGCCCAAAGGCGGAAAACAACCACCACAACAAATATACGACGCTGTAGCGAAGAAATAAAAGACGATATAAATAAAACTGCATAAAAGAACTCCAAGTCACAAAATAATATACAATATCGTTCTCATATCAAGTCTCTAAGTCAATACATGATAATGGTAGATGGAAAGTACAAGGTACAACGAATATATAAAGAGTAACATCGGATAACCGCAAAACCCACCTATAGCAAAACTGTACATAGTCAGCCGTAACAGTATCCGCTGCAAAAGATGATATGATAAGTGAAAATAGCCCTGCCTCTGACTACTTTGAGAAACAACCTGCAAAACACTGTGGCACAACGGGGGTGAGTTGCCAACTCGTGAATAGTAAATAACATATGCAGGTAATCGCAAGTATGCACGTACAGCGCGAATCTAACATTGGCAAGCTAATAGCAATAAAAGGTCATATGAATGCAACAGTCATGAAAGCTACACTAGCAGGTACAACTAATACATGAAGCAATAATATGACAATCTGTATGCAACAATCATGTAAGGTACTCTATCAGGTACTACTAATACATGAACAATAAATGGCAATATGTATGCAACAGTCATGTAAGGTACTCTATCAGGTACTACTAATATACGAAGCAATGATATGACAATGTATATATGCAACAGTCATGAAAGGTACTCTAGCAGGTACAACTAATATATGAAGCAATACATAAAAAATAAAAGTATGTAAATGCAACAGTCATAGAAGGTACTCTATCAGGTACTACTAATACATGAAGCGGTGCATAAATAATAAATGCGGAGTATGGGATAAAACATGTCATTCCCACGGAACCCTGACCTCGTGCTAGGACCAAAGTCCATCAAGACAATCCAAATCCCAATTTCCTCAAATCAGCCCCCAAATTGGCTCTCATATCATGTAAGTCTTATATATCCTGAATGTACAATATCAAGTAAATCTCATATATCCTGAATGTACAAAATCAAGTAAATCTTATATATTCTGAGTGTCCAACATCAAGTAAATCTCATATATCCTGTAGTGTCCAATATCAAATAATCTCATATATCCAGTGTCCAATATCCAGTAATCTCATAAATGACTAAGTATATTTGCATGAATCATTATGATGATGTATATAAATTGATATGTATACATATATATTAGCGTCCCATTCCACTAATATATATATATATATATATATATATAACAGCGTCCCATTCCACTGTTATATATACTTAGGAGTAAAAATATCATGAAACCAAGTGTCAAGTATCGACACATAAATACTGATCTATCAGGTGCCGTCACCACGACTGGCCCCCTGATAGGTATGTATCATACGCTATCCCGAAAACTCGAGTGCCTAGCTTCGACCCTCGCCTTTCGACGTATCCATACGTACATGACTTCGGTCGGTATCCCCACGATAACCGCCGAGTCATAGGTACTGTCACCGGTAGGTATGGTTCCCCTGTCAGGCTCAACGGCGTGGTCCATCGATCTTCTTGCCCCGGGGTACCTCCGGGCCCCACCATGTACCCTCACACGGCCCACTACGCCTCCTCGCATGGGGTATATATATCAAAACCGATAAATCTCATGGTGGCTGCTGAAATATCATATCAGGATAAACCGGGTTTTTCAAATAATGCTTAATTTCATGAAACTACCACGGTCCTCAAATCCAGAAAACATCATGAAAAATCCACATCTCAATGCAAAAATCCATGAATATAATATATGCAACATAAAACTGTAATGTAAGCATATAAAGGAAAAGCCGCTATTTAACTGCAACAAGTTAATATATATATCATGCGGTTCCTAATTTCTCCAAGTCTATATAATATCAAAATAAAGGTGAACATGTAGCTATAACCAGATATATATGTGAATATGTAGGTATAGCTAGGTATATGTATCTACCTATCAGTAATGATGTAATATACCCTCCAGGTATAAGTGTAAGTGTGTATGCAAGATATACATGTAGCTATGTCTCATATGTGTATATACCTATCGCTAATGGTATAATATCATATAGGTATATGGGTAACTAGCATGTAAGCATGTCAAGGCATATATGTAAGCATATAGGTATACAGGTATGCTATATGTCATATGCATAAAGGAATATGAATCAATGTCTCAATATCCCTAACCAAACAATATCATATGTGTATGTGTGTTGTGCATGTCATAGCAATTATCGACGGTGTGTGTGGCATACAATCAGTGCTCGAGCAACATGAGCCGTCAATAATAGTGCAGTGTCCTAAGGGTACAAGTCCAAGCACAACAAGTAACTAAGCAATAAGGTGTATGCGCAACTCTATATATGCAATAGAATGTGCGACAATATCATAATATCTCTAGCCCAGATGCATAACGCCATGCGGGCGATTCCCCTGTAGATGTTAAATCTACTCACCAATGCTCCTGGCTAAGTAAAGCCAACCACATGTTTTCCCTTCTTCGCAGCGCCCGAAGTCCTCGCCTGCTAACCTAAAACATAAAACAATATAACAGGTATATATTAGCAATAGACCCAAAACGCGTACAAACTACGTTTGACCGACGCACCAACTCAAAACATACTCTCAAGTGTTCGTATTGTGGCTAACGTGCGTTGCGACACTACGAAACCAACTCAAGAGCAACAGAACACAATGACACGAACCGTATCGGATAACGTAACGCGTGAAACGAAACATAAGAGAACATGCAAGTGATCCCAGATTTTGCTATACCAACAATTTGTAAAAGTTGCAAGTACCACGAGACCACACACAACCCCAGAGACCCCTACACCAAAACTCAACCTCCCAGTCCCCACTCTGGCCGAAAATTGCGGCCAGAAGCAATAAATCTGCGGCCATAACTTGAGGGAATGGGCTCGTATTTTGAGGATAGGTTCTAGGTCATTACAGTAGGTCACTGTGATGGGAACTTTTGCAACAAATACCTGGTTTGATGCAGATCATCCGAGATCCAAAACTACACTAAAAAATATGATATTTGCACAAAACGATACATAACACGATCTAAACTGAAACTAATAAGCTACGCTACACAATAAATACATCATTACCTACTCCCACAAGCTCAAAGATTCTAGTTTTCCAAGCTCCAAGGCATCCAAGAGGCAAAACTAGGCAAAAGAAGTGATTTTTGTGAGATTTTGAAGGTTTTGTGATTGTTTTGTGAAGGGATAGGTTAAGTGTTCAGTTTGAGTGAGAGAGGAGATGAAATAATGAGAAAGGAATAAGTGAGAGAGAAATGAGAGTGAAAGAAATGATAAAGAGAGAGAGAGAGTGAGGTGAGATTAAGGTGAGTGCACCCTTGCATTAATTCTCACATTAATGCAAGCATAACTCACATGTGCCACCTCTTCTCACAAACAAAAACCCAATGAAAATATCTCTCTCACAAACAAATATCTAGGGTTTAATCAAGCAAAGGATTAAGTTAAAGCAAAGGATTAGATTAGGGTTAAGTTGTCATGGTCACTAATCTAGATAACACAAACACACCCTAACATAAACATGCACATGAGTGTGCATGCCATAACAAATAATAATAAATTATTAATTAAATGTTATAAAATGTGAGGAACCCAAATTGGTAAACTTTTTACCAAAAACCCGCACTATCGTCTAAACTAACATTAATCGAAATTTAAGGCGTTACACTGAGGCACTGACACGAACACTTGGTATCATACTTATGTTTAGATGATTACCCTTGCCTTTATTAGATGTTTCAGGTTATATATTGAAGATATTATTATTGTATGACCTAGGAGAGAGTCATACATGTGATTTCTTCTCGGTGATATTTTCTACTCACGAGTTGGCAACTCACCCCCGTTGTGCCATAGTTTCTTGCTGGTTTTTGCCATACAGGTTTCCTGGGCGGCTTTGCTGGCACACTGCTTCTTTCCGGGTGATTGCTTTGGTAGGTAGGTTCACTTGTATCGTGACCACCGTTGTACTTTATTATTTCCAGTTGTATCTAGTAAACTCCATCAACCAGACTTATGCTATTTGATAGACTTAGTAAACCAGTTGTATATTCTTTCGACCTTAGAGTCGCGCGCTTGTATTATTATGATTCTTCTCTAGTTTTCTTGAGGATGTTGGTTTCTTGCTGAGTTTTTATCCTCGCCCTTCGGCATTGTATATTATTTTTCTTGCGTGGTTATTTCCGCCAATTGGCGAAGAGCTAGCTCCCGCTTGGGGATACCTTTATTCATCATTATATGTATTTCATGTGTTGTACCCGTTTGGGGCCAGTATTTACAAAGGAGATTTTGCCGAATTTTTCGGGAAAATATGATGTTGCTTTTAAATGTTTAATGCCGCTTATTTTGTTAAAACCATATACTTTAAAACAAGTTTTCCTTCACTTCTTCTTTTAAACGGTTTAGATTTCTGGGCTTTTGGCTTACTTGAATTAGGTAGGGTCCTATAGACTTCACATGATTCAAGTGCCAGTCACGTGCCATTTCGGGTCGTGACACATGTACACGTGCACTTCTAAAGCTAGTTTAGAACGACGTTAGACCTCATAGTCTAGAACATCAGCAGTGGCAAGTTTGGGTAATCATAAACCTCTCTGTCACCGTCTTTGAGGATACCGAAGTACCGCCCGGATGCCTGAGGTTACCCACCAAATCTGCGGAGTGGCTAATGGATCGTCGAAACCATTTGAATCCTTAGGTTCTATTAAATTTTTAGTAATCGTTTATGGTTCTGGAATTACTTCCAGTTCTACCATACTCCCACTAATGTTTTCTGAAAAGAATCCATTTTATTAAAACTGGTGGCGAATGAAGAACAATATAACCATTGATCTTCCAGATGGTTGAAAGTTAACCGTCGTCAAAGTCCGGGATAACCCACAAACTGCCATTACTGAAACGTGTCTTGAGTTTGTCCAGATTCTGGTTTTAAGCATCAGCCGGACAACTCCATATACCTTAACATCGTTAAGATATGAATCCATTCTATATATCTAATATAGAAACAAAGGCACTAATTTAATTGGAACCAGATTCAAAAAACATGCAGCTGTTTCTAGTGCATATCAACCAATGGAAGGAGGCCATACAGCATTATTCATCCAGGAATACATCCTCGTATGAGTAACCTGAAAGAGAAGCAAGTTCTCAAAACTATTACTTACAACGGAACACAAAACATAAATATCTACATCTTCGATCACCTTGAAGAATCCTGATACTTGTGACAAATGGTTCTCTATTTTATTCTTATACCTATAACTTCTCAAAACTTAGACCCTGTATTTAAACGAAGTACTTGTCTAGAACTGAAGAAGTCATGAGTAAACAGAATATAATCTGAGTACCAACCCCTTTGCCCTAACGGATATCGGACAACATACAATACTTTGTATAAGTCCACTGAGTCTAACAATTCAAACCCTGTACGTCGTAAGTTGAAAAACTGTACTATGGTTAAGAAGAATTACACCGTTGTTGAATGCATCTTACCTAATCACCAACTAATATAGGTAAATGTCATAGACATAATTTCAAAAATTATATCTCACTTTATAAAATAAACGTACAGATATATCAGTTTGAAATTGGTGCATAACGATGAATATTCAAAGCCAAATATTTGCAGTCAGGCAAAACCCAGGTGATTTCCTCAAATATCACCAATTACAAAGAATTCCGATATACAGAGGATCTAATCACCCAATTCCCAATATCTTACTTCCACTCATCATCTGTAACGTCATACAGATGTGAGAATCAAAACTGGCAAATAAATACCCTGGAGTTAGAGTCCAATTGGGAAAACAGTTTTCACTTAATACCGCACAAAAAAACTGAAACATGAAAATGTTTCGAAGGGGTGAGAAGGTATTCTTAGTAATGCCTCTTCCACTATCCAGATTCATGATTGTAACCGTATATTCCTTGCCATCACTCCAATACCTTTATATGTATTTACTTATTACCTTCTGTACACCACACTTAGGCTAATTAATTTTCTTCCTTCCCTACCCTTCGGCACCAGCGTAAGGTTTGGAAGAAGACTATCCAATAAGCGCAATAAGTGTACTCTCCTAATACTAGGAGCTCTCATAACCTGAGAGAAGGTAATGGGAAAAGACAACTGAATAATCATATTCTATTTCTCCAGAACCAGAATCCATTCTCGAACTGAAACAAGTTCCTTCGAGTTCGTATGTAACTATACGATGGCATATCCAAGCATTACGGATCTTCGTAGTGATACGAAGTGTACTGGAGAAAAGCAAAGTAGATGTAGGAGTGGCAGGGGTATACGCGGTTTTGTCGTGAATGATAGCAGTCGCAATTTCCTTTTTGCCCTTACTCTAATCCCTTTATATGTCTTTACTTATTACCTTCTGTACACCATACTTAGGCTAAATTGTTTTCTTCCTTCCCCACCTTTCGGCACCTGCCTATGATTTAGAAGAAGACAATCCAATAAGCGCAATAGGTGTACTCTCCTAATCGTAGGAGCTCTTGCAACCCGAGAGAAGGTAAAGGGAAAAGACAACCGAATAATCTTATTCAATTTCTCCTGAACCAGAATCCATCCTCGAACTAGAACAAGTTCCTTCGAGTTCGTATGTAACTATACGATAGAATATCCAAGCAATATGGATTTTCGTAGTGATACGAAGTGTTCTGGAGAAATGCAAAAAGGGATGTAGGATTGGCAATGATATATGCGACTCCGTGACAATTTAAAAGCCAAAGTGTTTTTAAGAAGGTTTGGTTAACTTGGTTCATGAGTTTTTAGTTTGAGACCGGGTCATAGTCACTGCCAAAGAGAGAGAAAGAGAAAGAAAAGAAACACTCAGCGTGCACTCTAACCTAAATCAGATTGGTTAATCTCTTTATCTAATCATGATGGCTCCTGCTGTTTCCTCGAATTCTCCCTCAAACTCTAAAAGGAGAATTAGTCAGGATCATCTAAAATCACCCGAGGAGTAACACCTACTCATCAGCGGGAATCGGAATCCAACTATCATCACATGATAACTTGATGGAATCCACTCAATTCACTACACTCCATAAGGTATGCGCATGCCTAGCAAGTTTCCGGTATGTTTGAAACTTCCGATGTGATTTTTAGCCCTAGGACCCAAGTGACCTTGACAATGCCAACATATCTCCTAGTCAAGTTCAACCCATCATTATCTTGATTGCATTAAAGCTACCTGTACGTATCCTTGACAATGCCAACATGACCGTACGACTGTCCTAACTAATCCACATATCCATGTGACAGAAAAGCACTACATAGCTACCGAACAGTACGCCTCGGCAATGCATGACATACGTAGCACGAATACTAAAAAAAATACTAATCTGAAATGACAAAGGGCTACGGCTGGTTTTTTGGCGAAAAACCTTTAATGTAATGAACTTGATATCGTTGAAGGAACCGGGTGGTTTTACAAATATATAGTGACGCAAACTTTTGCTAAAGAGGTCACTCCCTGTGAAGAGATCTTGGCTCTTTCCTCATCGAATGAGGTGCAGCATATTCCAAACTGAATACCACGATGCAAAGCAAAAGAATCAACTATAGTGAATTTATTACACTGACGTAAACTTTTGCCCAAGAGGTCACTCCCTATAAAGGGATCTCGGTTCTTGCCTCGTCGAATGAGGTGCTGGATATTCATAACCGAATACCACTATGCAAAGCAAAAGAGAACGTCTGTAATGTCAGTTTTAAAAATCTTGGTTCCAACAACATCATATAGGTTTGTTTTCCTTGCGTTAATCAGAATTAATGCAGTCCCATCAGTTAAAACATATCGCACCAGAAAAAGAAACGAAAATAAAATGTACGTGTATGCCATCCGCATTCGCCACTAGACCCCGTCATCACCCGTTAGGTTACTTAACTAACGGCAGAGCGGGGGCTGGACTAGCGCGGGTGCAAAACATATACAACATCTACTAGTATATATATAAATATATATAACATTCGTCTCAGACATGATATAAAACAACATTATAGAATCTCAGCAAGCAACACAGAATGGTGGATAATGCTGGAGCCTCGGGTTTCGCTTGAGTCGTAAATGAGACCCGAGGTTCCCTGTCATGTGGATAGACTATGCAATGAAAATCTAGACCACTACGAGCTTGGAAAGTTACTCGTCAATCCCAGAAGTGAGGCAACCCGAATCAACAAAGTGAATAGGCCACCCAGCACTTCACGGAATCCGGTAACTTGAGCACTCCTCCGTGGGTCAACCTGTACCCCCTATGAGTGCGGCAAATAGTCCGCCAATTCTAGAGTATGGTCCTCTCCATCTCAACGCCATGAGACGCGGACCCGTTGCCCTCTTGAACCCGGCTATTCGTGCACTCCACCACTGGGTAATACTAGTACAGAAAAGAAAAAATATATACAAGGGTGACATCGACCTCAACCCGGTCGTGCCCCAAATAAATAATATACAAACTGGTAGAGACGGCAGTCCACATGTCGGATGCTCGCCCCGCAATATCAAATGTACAAATGAATCTAAACTGTACAACTATCATTAATCCACTGGCTATCCACCACGACAATCCAACCACAACCTCAGCACAACACAGAACATCAACATGAATGTCATGTTCGCAAACCCGTCTAAAAGAACATATAGCAGTTAGACGAGTTATACCGCTCTAATGACATTCACGGTCGCAGATAGTAATGTATGCACTGAAAAACTGATAAACGGTGTTAAAAACAGCGACTTTGAAATACTCCGTATTTCCTCCAAACCAAAGATAACACAATATGAAATCTGGGAAAACAAACAATACCTAAAACTCAATATTCCAGAGACCAGAACACCACCCAAAACACAAAACCTAACTCCAATGAAGAACCAGCGGCGTCTGGTTTTTCGCCGATCTCACCGGCCGTACAATGGATTTTGGGGCTCGTTTTTGGGGTGTGTTCTTGTAGTCAAAAGGGTAATCTTCTGCAATTGTTTAAATAATTTTTAAAGACTATTTTAAAATCGACAGTAACTGGAATATATGCATATTGTTTCGAAGTTTGTTTCGGTTTCGATATTTAAAACATCGTTTAAACTGCTAGTCTAGGATTTATGGGTTGGCTCTGATACCATGTTGGGTTATGCTAGCGCCCTGGCCATCTACCGTGGCCGAATACGGAACAAAATTTTTACAAAACTGGCGCTAGAACAACCCCATAAAATGGATCGAACCATAAACTCTAAAAGCTAGCAAACTATATATAAGAGTTTAGAAAGGTTATACCGAATGATCCGTGTCCTTCGGTCTTTAACCATCATCCCAAGCTCCTAGAGGTCTCCATGATCAAGCTTGATCTCCAGTCTCCCTCCATCGAAGATGATCCACCTGAGGATTTGTATTTCGAGCTCCAACTTCATAGTCGAGATAACTAGGATACCTAGTTCGCTAAATTAGATAGCCTAGAGGATGTAAAATCTAATGATAGATTAATTTGTCTCCAAACACCCTAGCTTTCTCAACACATGAGACTTGAAGGGTGGAGGTAGAAGAAGAAGCTTGAGGATGAGAGTGTGAGGCAACTCAAGAAAAAATGCTAAGTCTTGTTGTGAGCAATAATGAAGCATATAATAAATATCTCAAGTCTCCAAAATATCTCAAGACTCCAAAATATCTCACAACAAACAAATATCAAGTATGCTAGAATAGTAACCATGAGTCACTACAAAGCCATATTACAATAAATGCACACAACACCTCATCCTCCACCTCATTAACCATTTAATCCTAAATGGTTAAAACTAAATGAGGTGGCATCTTCTAGAAGCACATTGCAATTAATTACAAGAATACCCCTCATCTGTATATACATATCCATATCCGTATTCCGAAAAACACAAATACAAAGAGACGAAAATAATCCAACAATATAATACTAGAATCCGGTTTAAATCAAAGCCCACTAGTATTATCCGTCCGAATCATGATACGTGCACAAGTGCACGTATATGATTGAACCCTGCCGTAAGACCATACGGCCTCTACATCGTTTCTCCCGAAGCAGGGAAACTCTCTGTGTGGGACTCTAAAGACTCATCAATACGCTGGCAGTGGGTTTAACCACAAGCACGTCAGCGGCACTAGCTGTACGTAATGGTTATCCAGGTATTGAGCGAAAGAAAGGCCGACGAGCAAACTCATCCTGACCCTTACTGAGCCTGTCCGTGACAATATCCGTCCAGTCCGGTCTGTTTGTCTAAGAGTATCACATATCGAGTCTAGGGCGGTGGATAAAATCAGACCCCTAATAACGCGACATTTCGTGTCGGTATGAAACCCATCACCAACTGAAAAACTACTGATCCAAATTAGTAATTCTCGATTACCTTGGCCAAGGATTTCCGGTGATGGCCACCCGTGCAATGCGCGACATCAACCCCCAATACCGGGAGAGACGAATCCTCGACGATCCGCTCACTACCTCCATGTGGCCGAGACTATACCCAACTAAAATCTGTTTGCATGACTCTTTTGAGCCATGGTAGGGTAGTAATCAAAGCACGGTGGGAACTCACACGAGAAAAATGACGATCTCAGGTCGACAGACTAACCTGTACACATGTCACTTGAGAACTGCTCTCTGACAATAGGTATAATACCAACTAGTAGGTTCCCGGCGAGTTCATCCAGTGTACTCATAACCCAATGAGCACCTGTATACTATCTTAGGTGAACAAAATAACACCAATGGCTTGTGAGACCTGGCCACCGCCCCTCATCAGGGTCTCGATCAGTATACACTAGTCTACTCTGGAGTATTGATGCCCAGTCTCGATACTCTCACAACTAGGGACATTTAAGGATGTGCTTATAGACTACCCAGCTCCCACGTATATGATCGCCATCATAATGTTGGTAGTCAAGAAAGAATCCTATGGGCTCTTTCAACATGTAATAGTGATCTATAATACCACATAAAGCATGTAAATGATGATAAAGACAAACCAGATAGAATACAATCATTTTGAGTAAGACTGTTCTATCCGTATAGGTCCTCCCTCAATCATCGTAATCGCGTGTCTGTGATTCAATAATTGACTTGAGGGCACTATAGCCAACACGGGGAACCTCCCTTCAAAATACCAACACTGGATTGGCCGAAAGATAAGCGAACTTGTAGAGTGCGATTAATCCTGACTAATTCTTCTTTTAGGGTTTGAAGGAGAATTCGAGAAAACAGTGGGAGTCATCCTATTTAGATAAACTAATAACCAATCTAAACTTGCAAGAGCATATGTTGAGTGTTTCTTTTCTCTCTCTCCTAATTGCAGTGACCATGACGGGACTTAAGTTTATACTAGATAAAAACAAACTGACTGGGCCAAACTATAAAGACTTGCTGAAGAACGTCCAAATGGCCCTTACTTATGATAAGGTTGCATACGTCCTCACGGCTAAAGCCCTCACTGTTCCAGATCTGACATCCTCGGTCGCGGATATTGAGGTCTGTAAGACTTGGGATCTGGATTGTGCGAAAGCCAAGTGCCTCGTGCTGGCCTCCATAGATAATGAACATCAAAGGCAGCACGAGAAGATGGACCTTACTTCCATCTTCCTCCATACTAAAGATTCATATGGAGAGCAATCTCGTATCGCAAGATACGAGATCTTGAAGAAATTATTTCAAGCGAGGTTGGCTGTCGGATCATCTGTTAGGGACCATGTCCTAAAGATGATCTCTTATCAAAGAGCTCACGAACCTGGGAACTACGTTGGAGAATGAGATGTATACCAACTTAATTCTACAGTCCCTTCCCTCCACCTATGTCCAATTCATATTGAATTTCAATATGCAAAAGCTGAAAGTTACACTTTCTGAGCTCCTCAACATGTTGAGGGTGGCAGAGGGCACTTTGAAGAAATTCAAGGAAACACCCACTCTGTTTGTCGGGGAATCTTCTTCCGCTAAAGCCAAGGGGAAGAAGTAGAAGGCCCCCACCAAATCGAGAGAAGGTATGCAGAAGGTGCAGGGTAAAGGAAAAGAAAATATCGGGGAGGGGCAGCCACAAAGGAAGAGTGTTTCTACTGTCACAAGAAGGAACATTGGAAGAAAGATTGCCGGGCTTTAAAAGCCAAGAATGATGACACGAAGAAAGTTGTGGTTTTGGTTTCAGGTGTGTTCATGATTGAAAACTATTTCTCTATTAACTCTACTTTCTGGGTATTAGATACTGGATCAGGATCTCACATCTGTAATTCTTGCAGGCGCTGAGAAGCCGTAGAGTTTTGAGGAAATGTGATATGACCCTCAGGATTGGCAACGGAACCAGTGTGGATGTTGTTGCAGTAAGAGAATATCACCTTGGATTGACGAGTGGACATATTTTATTGTTACGTAACTGCTTTTGTGTACCTAGTATGATGTGTAATATTATATATGTATCTTTGTTATCTAATGAAGGATATAATTTTGCACTTGAAAGCAATATCATAAATATTCACCTAAATCATGAAATGATACGTTCTCAATCAACATCAAGTTTTCAACGTCCAAAACACACTAAAAAGAAAGGCTCCAGAATCAAATCAAGCTTTCTTATGGCATTCTAGACTTGGTCATATCAATGAAACACGATTAACTAAGTTACATAAAAATGGATATTTAGATCCGTTTGAATATCAATCATATGCAACTTGCCAATCATGTATCAGAGGAAAGATGACCAAAACTCCGTTCACTGGACACGAAGAAAGATCTACTGAGCTCTTGGGACTCATACACAGCGACGTGTGTGGGCCAATGTCTACGCATGCAACTAGTAGCTATTCCTACTTCATTACTTTTACCGATGATTTCTCAAGGTATGGACTTATATTCTTGTTGAAGTATAAATCCGAGACCTTTGAGAAATTCCAGGAGTATAAGAATGAAGCGGAAAAGCAAACCGGCAAAAGTATCAAGATGCTCCGATCTGATCGGGGTGATGAATACTTAAGTGCCGAGTTCCTGGAATATCTAAAAGAGAATGGAATTCTTACTCAGCTTACTCCTCCATACACACCACAACACAACGGTATATCAGAAAGACGGAATCGCATCATGCTTGATATGGTGCGTTCCATGATGAGTAATGCTGAGTTGTTGCCGTCCTTCTGGGGTTATGCTCTAGAATCTGCTACATACCTGGTGAATAAGGTTTCAACTAAGTCTGTGCCTACTACTCTATATGAAATATGGAGTGGTGGAGTGGGAAGAAACCCTGTCTTAAGTATCTTAAGATATGGGGTTGTCCTGATTTTGTCAAAAAGGTTCATCCGGACAAGCTCGAGGCACGTTCAGTATTGTGTAAGTTTGTGGGATACCCCAAAAACTCTAAGGGGTATTATTTCTATTACGTTGAGGAACAAAAGGTATTTGTTTCTCATCATGCCCATTTTTGGAAACTCAATTTCTTAAAAAAAAGATTAGTGGGAGCGCAATAGAACCGGAAGAAATTCCAGAACCACAAACCATTACTGAAGACTTAGTTGAACCTGAAGTTTCAATGGAACCGGGCATAGCTACGCCACTCCGCAGATCTAGTAGGCAGTCTCATCCGCTCGAGAGATACTACGGTTTTCTCGTAGACGGGGATCGAGGGGATTACATCATTGATGATGATGAGCCGACTAGTTTTCAGCAAGCCATCACGAGTAGAGACTCGGTGAAGTGGCTGGATGCTATGTGATCCGAGATGAAATCCAAGTACACCAATAAAGTATGGACTTTGGATGTTGCTCTTCCTGGGGTAAAACCCGTTGGATGCAAATGGATCTTCAAAAAGAAGATTGGTGTAGATGGACAGGTAGAAACCTACAAAGCTATACTTGTTGCTAAAGGTTTTCATCAAAGACCAGGATTGGACATGACGAAACTTTTTCACCAGTGGCTATGCTTAAATCCATTCGAATCCTACTTGCCATTGCTGCCTTCCATGACTATGACATCTGGCAGATGGATCTTAACACCGCTTTTCCAAGCCTTGCCTTATGTACGGAAGATGGTCAATTCTTGCTTGCCGCTTTATAATCAGACCCGTCCGCCCCGTGAGCACAGCAATCGATCAAGGAATCTTTAAGAAAACGCCTCATTCCGGACGTGAACGGAGTGAACGATTGAGTTCAACGAGTGCAATTATATAACTCTCAAGTCAACTCGCACTCGAAGCCTATGTTCACTAGAGCAATTGAATAGAAGTTTAAAAGAGTGTGTTTACTTGGATCAACCAGAGGGTTTCATAGACAGTGGGAGCTGCAGAAAGGTGTGCAAGTTAGTTAAATCCATTTATGGATTAAAGCAGGCATTGCGGAGTTGGAACATCTGTTTTGATGAGACAGTCAAGGAATTCGACTTTATCAAAAATGCAGATGAACCTTATATTTATAAGAAGATTGTAGGGAGAACTGTGGTATTCCTCGTTTTATACATAGATGACATTCTCCTGATAGGAAATGATATTCCTATGCTACAATCGGCTAAGATGTTCTTCTCACAGAAGTTCTTTATGAAAGACCAAGGTGATGCCTCAAACATTCTGGAGATTAAGATCTATCATAACAGATCTAAAAGAATGTTGGGACTTTCACAGTCAGGTACATAGACACCATACTGAAGAGGTTTAGTATGGAAGATTTCAAGTACGGTAATTTACCCGCTTGTCACGGAATCACCCTCTCCAAAGAGATGTCTCCCAAGACTGATGAGGAGATGGCTCACATGAGTATTGTACCCTATGCTTCGGCGGTGGGGTCGATAATGTATGCGATATTGTGTACTATACCAGATGTAGCTTACGCACTCAGCGTCATAAGTAGGTATCAGTCCAACCCAGGTGAGAAATATTGGATAGCAGTAAAGAACATTCTTAAGTACCTGAGAAGGACTAAGGAGATGTTCTTGTTGTACGGTAATCGAGACCTCCAGATCGAGGCTTTTACCGACTCTGGCTTCCAAAGTGGTAAGGATGACTCTAAATCCGTCTCGGGTTATGTTTTTACCCTCAACGGAGGGGCGTTCTGTTGGAAGAGCTCCAAACAGGACATCATAGCAGACTCGATAATGGAGGCTGAGTACATCGCTGCTAACGATGCCGCAAAAGAGGCAGTCTGGATGAGAAAGTTCATTTCTGAACTTCAGGTGGTTCCATCCATTACTGATCCAATACCTTTGTATTGCAATAACAATGGAGTCATGGCTTTAGCAAAAGAACCATGGTCCCATCAGAAATCCAGACATATCTTGAGGCGGTATCACCTAATCAGGGAGATCGTGGATCGCCGGGAGATCGAGGTGTAGAGAGTAGATACAAAGGACAAAATGGTAGATCCATTCACCAAGACCATCCCTCAAGTCCAGTTCGAGAGACTGTTCGAGATGTTGGGTATGCGGTACGCCTGCAACTGGATCTAGTGCAGACGTTGGATACTCTATACGCCAATAACAGGCCTTAGTGCAAGTGGGAGATTATTGAATATGTATGCCCTAGAGGCCTTCATTGTATAGGATGCTAGGGATATGTATGTACAGAACAATCTTGCCCAATATAATAGTATGCTATTTGGTTTGCCTTTATTTTAACATGTGATATGTTTTACTTATTATTTCATATCGCTTATACATGTTGATAAAACCCTTACGATCTTTGCTTGACTACCAGCGTTATGATGGCAATCATACTTGTGGAAGCTGGGTAGTCGATAAGCATATCCTTAAATGTCCCTAGTCGTGGAAGTATCGAGACTGGGCATCGATACTCCAGAGTAGATTAGTGTATACATTTCTAGACCCTGACGAGGGGCGATAGTTGGTCCCACAGCCATTGGTGTGATGCACCTAAGATTGTATATAGATGTTCACTGGGGGTGAGTACACTGGATGAACTCGTCGAGAACTGGCTAGATGGTATTATACCTATCGTCAGGTAGCAGTTCTCAGGTGACATGAGTACAGATAGTCTGTCGACCTAAGGTCATCATTTGTCTCGTGTGAGTTCCCACTGTACTTTGATTACTACCCTACCACGGCTCTACTGAGTCGTGCAAACATGTTTTAGTTGGGTACAGTCCCGAGCCACATTGAGGCAGTGAGCGATTGTTGAGGATTCGTCTCTCCCGGTATAGGGAGTCGATGCCGCGCTGTATTCGGTTGGCTAACACCATAAGTCCCTGGCCAGGACGGATTGAGAATTACTGATAGTTAGATCAGTAGATTCTTGGATGGTCTTGAGCCATATCGGCACGATTTGTCAGGTTATTAGGGATCTAACATTTTCCACCCCGTAGACCTGGCATGCGATACTCTCAGACAAACAGATCGGACTGTACAGAGATTGTCACGAACAGGCTCTGTAGGAGTTAGGACGAGTTTACTCGTCGGCTTTCTTTTCGACAGATACCTGGGTAGCCGTTACGTACAGCTAGTGCCACTGACGTGCTTATGGTTAAACCCACTGCCAGCGTACTGTCGAGTCTTTAGAGTCCTACACAGAGGGTTTCCCTGATTCAGGCGAAACGATGTAGAGGCCATATAATTTTACGTGCAGAGTTTCGATCATATACATGTATTAGCTACACGTATTTTTGATCGTACGGATAATACTAGCAGGCTTAGGATTAAGCCGCATTCTTGTATTATAATATTGGATTATTTTCATCTCTTGGTATTCGTGGTACGAATATGGGTATGTATATATGGCGAGAGATATTCTTGTATTTTCACAAGAGTGCTTCTAGAAGAAGACACTTCATTTGTGATTAATCCATTTATTCAAATGGATAATGAGGTGGATAAATGAGGTGTTATTAGAGCATGGTTGAAGCATGGTTGTTTTGGATGACTCATTCACTTTGGATGACTATTGAAGTATGGTTGTATTATTGTTATTATTATTATTGAAAGGATATGCTTAATAATTATCAACACTTAGCCATTCTATATCTCATTCTTCACTTGACACTCTCTTTCTTCCTTTGCTCTCTTCTTCTTCCGCAAACCTAATCACTTTCATGTGTTGGGAATCCTAGGGTGATTGAGATAAATCAGTCTAATTAACTCTCTACATCATCTAAATTACCTAGATTAGCAAACTAGGTAATTTAGTTATCTCAATTTAGAGGTTAGAGCTTGAACTATAGACTCTCGGGTGGATCTTCTTCGACATGAGGAGGCCGATAACCAAGCTCGATCCATACAAACGAGGAGATTAAGAAGTGGATAAGATGACCCGAAGGACTTGAACACAAAGGTATAAATCACTTCATGGTAGATTAGAACCTTTGTTAGTGTAGCTAGTTAAGGCTTATGGTCGATCTTGGAAGTTTAGTCGATGTTGCTTGCTATAAAATTATTTTTTGTTAATTCTGTCTCTCTACAAACCCTGTGGAGTGTGCAACATCGACTTACATAGAGTCCCATATGTTAGTGTTATGGGAAATTTGATGTATGCTATGGTGTGCACTAGGCCAGATATTGCATACGCAGTTAGCATTGTTTGTAGGTCCATGGCTCAGCTTGGAAAGGAGCATTGGCAAGCAGTGAAGCAGATATTCCAATATCTCAGAGGGACGGGGAATATTCGTGTGATTTATGGAGGAGTTGATATGTGTTGTGAAATAGCAGGTTATTCTGATTCGGATTATACAACCGATTTTAATGGGAGAAGATCGGTGACTGGCTACGTTTTCACATTAGCTAGTTCCGTCGTTAGTTGGAAGTCTACATTCACTAGTAAAATAGGGGGTTGCCCCTACGGATATTGGAATCCGTAGGGGCAGATTTAACTTGGCCCTACGGATTAATCCGTAGGGCTAAAAGGTTGCCCCTACGGGCCCAGACGTCCAAGAATAAAAATATTAATTCTTTATTTGGTGTTTGCCCCTACGGAGCCGCAAACAAAGGACCTACGGGTATATCCATAGGGGCAACTAAATATCGATTTAATAAAGGCACAGATCGATCGCCAACGCTCACTTTCTTTCTCTCTATCTCTCGATCGCGCGCGAAAAAAATCCCCAAATCGCCACGCCATTCTCCTCGTCGCCACCGTCGTTCTCCTCGTCGCCACCGCCGTTCTCGTCGCCACCGCCGTTCAGGTCGTCGCCACCGCCGTTTAGGTGAGTAAATCTTGAGGTAAATTAAAGAATTTTTTGATTATTTTGGGCTTAGGGTTCATGGCTGGGTCTGGGGTTCGACAGGGGTCGCGGTCAAGGTCGAGGTCGGGGTCGGGGTTAGGGTTAGGGTTAGGGTTGGGGTTCGGCTGCTGCTGGGGCTGGGGTTATGGTTTGCCTTAGGGTTGGTGTTGGGGTTTAGCTGGCCGCGCTGGGGTTAGGGTTAGGTTGGGGCTGGGCTGGGCTGGGGCTAGGGCTGGGGCTGGGGCTAGGGTTAGGTTGGGGTTAACACGTGGGGAGTTGGAAAAAAATAAGAAAATGAAAGAGTAATGAATGTGAGAAATTAAGAATGAGAACAATTGCACAACAAATTTGTTGACAAGAAAATGAGAGAGTAATGAATGTGAGAAATTAAGAATGAGAACAATTGCATAGAGAAAGCTATGCTTGACTAGAGGGGATGGTTCTATGTGCTTTCAGAGAGCAACTTGGGGTTAGGGTTAGGTGGATTGATGACAACAAAATACCATAATTTATAACTATATTACTCATCTAATGTGTATAGCATGTGAAAGCTAGATGAAGGTCGATGCAAGCACAACAAATTTGTTGGATGGGACAATATCAATAGGAGCTCAATACTATTTGGAAAAATAATAATTCAAAGACATAGTGGAGTTTCCGATTGATGGCATGGACTAGTTTGATGTATGTAGTTGGTTTGATTTATGAAAAAATGGGGAGACAACATGCATGTATGCATATAGGTAACATCTGCCAATATGCCATATCCAGACCGCAATCTATTTTTGCCTATTGGCTAATATGAAAATATCGGCCCGCGTATATGACATAATCAAAGTTGTTAAATCTTGATACGGTTTGTGTTTCGTTTTTTTATTTATCAGTTCTATCAATGTTGCGTATAACGCTTTATGATATCAGTATCCTACATTTGTAGTTTTAATTGTTGATTGTTATAGATGAATACCATTGCAATAATAGTTTTTGGTTGATGAATGCTATTGCAATGTAGGATGATCAGTTCTATCAATCTTGATCTCAGTGGTTTAAAATCATGTTACACATACAACACGAATGCATAACAAACGCATAATTAGAGAGCGACTTGAGATATTCAGGTTAAAACCAATATATGATACTCGATGATAATATTAAACCTTCATATTCCCATCGATACTCATATATGAAACTAAAAGCGCCACTTAGTCCCCGTCTATCGGTTAACATACGTGCGATGCTCGTTGTGACCTAGAACTATACGAAGGTTGTTAAATATCGGACAGTATAGCTCGATACTAACAACCGTCGTATAGTCTACGCGACGAGAAAATTCAATCGTATGGTAACCCATAGATTTGTCCCGTGTGGACAAGTTAAGAATGTATAAAGCAAACGCCTTCATTCACTTGTGTTTTCATCCGTTTCGAGATATTTCGTCGGTACCTTTCCGCTGGTTCTCCATGTACAAAGATAGATTAGATGTTCATTTCAACGTTGTTTCACAGCTTTGAAATGATTATCTATTCTATTACAGTGTACTCGGAGAACAGCGGGGAGGTGCTGCCGAAATTTACTCAAAACGGTTGAAAGCACAAGTGATGGGCGTTCGCTCTATACATTCTTAATGGGATAGAAGCCTACCCCCGACAGCCGGAACACACACATACAACAAGAATACACAACAAACGCATAATTAGATAGCGATTCGAGATGTTCGGGTTAAAACCAATATATGATACTCGATGATATTTATTATTAACACTTGCAATCTAATAACAATGTTTTTTTGTATTTTCAGTTGGATTACGATTTTCAGCCTGTAGCCGACCCTGATCACCCGGGGAGGGTGCTCGACCTTCATGCTCTGTACAATGGCCTGATGAAGAACATGCAAGCCAAGGTCCGATACAACAGGAATGAGCTGAAGGCCGACTGCTACTCCCTGTGGATGGCGACCCCCGAGGCAGAGAGAGCGGCCCTCCTATCTACTCCGGCGTTTGCGAGAGTCGACGTAGAGACATGGCCTCTATTGTGCGCTTATTTCGACTCCCAACGCAAACAGGTATGTATTTTAAATGTAATTCATTATTTATGATATAATTTATTTCTTTGTGTTTCTTAATTAGAAAACTAAATGTTAATGTGTTGTGCAGAAACAGGCCGCTCAGAATACAGAGAACAGGAAGTCGGCGAAGAGGGGTCGCCCCACTTACACAGGTGGCTCGAGGAACATTACTCGAGCCATGGAGTTATCGGTAAATTACAATAGACCGACGCTTGTGATATTCTGCAATATTAAGAGTTATTTTCTAATATTTCTAATATTAAGAGTTACTTTCTAATATTGCAGACATCTCGGACCGTGGCGTCAGGTGGTACACCGAGCGTGCTGTCCGCATATCTTGCCGTCCACGGCACCTCGACAGATCCCGCCACGGGCGAGGTTCGATATCCCGACGTCGCTACCCAGGAGTACTGCGTTAGTGTTAATATTTTTTCTACCCAAATTTGAAATTTTAGTTTTGGAAGGTTCAAGTTTAAATCTTATACTTATACTTTACTGCTTAATGTGGGTGTAGGAGCGGGTGGTTGAGCAGGCCCAGGCCTCGGGGATCGATTTTACCGGACAGAGCGATCCGAGACTGCTGACCCCAGTTCTGGACGCCGCACACGGAGGGCACCACGGAGGTTGGGAGAGAGGCCGGGGACTGGGCCCTAGCAGGGCCCATATGAGGTTGGACTCCACCCCGGCGGTTACTTCCTTCGTCTCTGGTGACCGACGTGTCCATCAGGAACTGGAGAGCTTGAGGGCCACCGTTCAGGAGTTGAAGGAGATGCTGGTATGTATACTGCTTTATAGTAAAATATTATGTCATATTATATAGATATCAACATATCCATAATTAGTACGTAGCTTGAGCTTATTTGGTTTTAGACTTAAGTTTGATTAATCATACATACAGATATAATTAAAATAAACAACAAACTAGATATCCAAACGGGGTTTCGAAATAACTTAATAATGATACGAATTCGAATAATACACAGTTCTTACATGCTTATTACACACGTTAGGTCCAGACGCGACAGGGTACATCGGCCGAGCCTCCACATGCATCTCCTTCGGCTGCGGCTCCACAAGCCACTACATCGGCTGCGCTTCCGCAGACAGCTCCAGTAGCTCCACCGTCCACTCAGACTCCCGCAGCCGCAGCTCCGCAAGCGACTACCTCGACGGCGGCTGCGCAGACCACATCGCTAGCTCCACAGGCCGCTCAGACTCCCGCTCGTGCTGAATTGCAGAGTTTATTGACCGAGGAGCAGGCGCGCGTTATTCTATCGTTATTCAGAGGTGGAGCTGGACCGAACTAGGGTAGCTTTTTGGTTCTTATTTTTTGAAACATGTATTTATTTATATCATACACATTGTACTACATTTTGAAACGATATCGATATTGGTTTATATTTATATCATATTCAGTTTTTGGATTTCTTTTGTATATTATATGCGTGAGATGTGATTATGAATACTGCGATATATGTTGTGTGATGATTATTTTTATATTTGATTGATGTATATATTATTGTGCACAGGGCGGGAAAAAATCAGGCAGCACTTTTTTTAAAAAAAAATACAGACAATATGTACCTACGGATTAATCCGTAGGCACACATGTTGCCCCTACGGATATATCCGTAGGGGCAAAATGTCAGCAGTAACTGATATTTTCCCCCTGATCTCAGTACCAGGGGTTGGAAGTGCCCCTACGGACATATCCGTAGGGGCTACAGCCTCTCCCCTACGAAGATATCCGTAGGGGCAAAATATCAGGAATCCTGATATTTTGCCCCTACGGATAGGTACCTACGCAGTTATCCGTAGGGTATATAACTTGGACCTACGGACATATCCGTAGGTACACTTAGTATATTAAAAAAAAACCGTAAATAATATAAATTTTTTTACCCTACGGCTTCGTCCGTAGGGACACTAGGACCTACACAGAAATCCGTAGAGGCAAGAATTTGCCCGTAGGGGCAAGTTCAGGGCCTCAACTTGCACCTGCGGCCTTTGCACCTACGGGGTATTTTTTCGCCCCTACGCATATATCCGTAGGGGCAGTGGTTTGCCCCTAGGGGCAGTGGTTTGCCTCTACGGATAAATCCGTAGGGGCAACCCTTATTTGTAGTAGTGATTACAGCCTTCGGTCGCCTTATCTACTACAGAGACCAAATATATGACGTTGACGAAAGCAGCGAAGGAAGGCATTTGGTTAAAAGGTTTAGCCGGCGATCTCGGCTTACATCAAGATCAAGTTGTGTTGTTTTGTGATTGTGCTATATGTTTAGAAAAGGATCATGTGCATCATGACAGGACTAAGCACATTGACGTGGGATATCACTTCATCCGAACTGAGAAAAGGATCAAGATATAGAAGGTTAGTACCGAAGACAACCCAGTAGTTATGTGTACTAAGCCGGTACCTACTCGTAAGTTCTGACATTGTTTGGACTTGCTCAGCGTTGATAGATGGAGATAACTCTAAGAGGCGATCGGTGGCAGCAGACTTCTGGCAGGACGGTTCACGGCTGACGGATTTTAAAATCAAGATAGAGATTGTTAGAATTGATTCTATAATCCTGATCCTATTGGCTTTAGGATTTGTTTATTAGAGATAAATCCAAATTAGTTATTTAGAGAAAATTGAGAGAAAAAATTGACAGAGAAGAGAAATTCTGTAATTCTCCACAAATAGTGAAACGTTCTCTGCTACTGCCCGTGGTTTTTCCCGTTTGGGTTTCCACGTAAAATCGCTGTGTCTCCTTGAGTTCTTTTCTATTTTCTGTGATTTGTTTGGTCTTTGTTTCCGCTTTTATCCCGATCATCCGTAACAAATATTGTATTGAATGAGTGTGGATTCTTCTTTGCTTTCTTGAGTTTTCTCTGAATTCTGTTTGGAGATTGAGATTCTATGCATGCAAGCCTTGCAGTTTATTTTGAATATGCTGGAATAATTCAATAAATTATAAATTATTGAAATCTGTGTAAGCCTTTCTCTTCTTCTCTTACTCTCTAGTCTCAACCTCACCTTCTCTGATTTGGCTCAGTTGGCTTAGGCTGCATAATTTAATTAAATAGTACAAGGTAGCAAATGATCAAAGCAGGAAAGTCGCTCCAAAACTAATTATAAAAAAATGAAGAAAATACACTAAGAAGAGGTAAAGTCGCCTATAAAGCACTGTTTTTTAAATTTAGAACTTACTCTTATATGTGTCTGATCAATTGATTTGTGTTTAATTAGAAAATAAAAAACTAATAACTTTCTATTGCCATGTCAGCATGTTCCACAACTAAATTAAGTTATCTTTATATTTTAAGCTCATTTTTAAGCAATATGTTTACATAAAGGTTGTTGTACATGAATGAAAATGATTTGTCTACACATTGATAATGAAAAACAGAATCGTTCATTGATATCATATTAGGAGTCTCATAGAACTAAACTATGTTCTTCTATGTTAATTTTTCTTTTACTTCTACATCCCACAGCTAAAATTACCATATGCAATGCCTTAAAGAGTTCTCTCTTTGCTCTTTCAAGCGAATCGAAACAAGAGTACAGTATCGAAGGAAAAAACTCTAACTGATCAGGAGCAAAAAACCTGCAGAAATTATCTTGCATGTCTGTGGTATCGAAAGAAAGTTGCCCAGGCCACTAGTTTGAGTGCTCGCAATGATAATGATGCTCCTTCGTCAGGAAGCATTGACATACAAAATGAACATCCAATATCACATCAAGTATTGCTATCCTCCGTTTCAAAACCTATCTTGCAACGTCGATACAGAAGGAAGACGGCTGATCTGATTTTACTACATGGACCGCATTCGCATCAACCAGGTCCATCATCATCAACTGCATCCACTTCAGAGGGTAACTTTCATGCCTTACTAACTTCGAATTTTTCCTTGCCGAATATATGCATCCTACAAGCATTAGTGTTAATTACTCATAACCATTTTGCAGCACAATATGATTCTCCGTACACGCTTGCCCCGTCTTTGGAAACCTGTCCCAAATGCGGTGCAATTGTTTGGAAAGAAGAACGTGTCAAGGGAACAAACAAAAATCAGCTATAATTCTCAACATGTTGTACGAATGGTAAAATTCAATTACCGTTGTTGCAGAAAAAACCAAAACTGTTGGATACGCTGATAGATCCAAGCAATGCTGATCCCTTGGCAAAATGTTAGATCTTTTAATTCAATGTTTGCATTTACATCACTTGGTGCAAAAATAGATTACAGCATGATGCGTGGTCGTGGCCCATACACATTTCGAATGCACGGCTAAAATTACCATTTGATGGGAACTGATGATGCTCGATATCGGTGATCTCCCAGATTGTGACACGTGGCAGACGACGTGTCCCGGAGCTAACAAGAGAGGACCAAGAATGGTACGTCGGTAGAAGACCCCAAGTCTGCGGCCCACGGATATGGCCGACCTTCTTCTACCGACCACACCATTCCTGTGTCCGCCTTACAAACAACTATTGGCTCGCCTCCGAGCCCCCGCACATTTGGCCTTCTCGGCCCCCTCAGCTCGTCTCCGGGCTACCGCAGAATCTAGATACCTCGGCCTCCCGCTCGTCCCTGAGCCTCCCGCCAAGCTCATATTCCTCGGTCACATCGACCGACCGACGGCACATATCGCAGGTGCAACCGTCTCACCTGCGAGAATCTCGCCATGCCGAGATATCCGTCGCCCATTGATGGGGCTCCTTTTCGGGCCTCCGTCAGATGTTGCCTTCCGTTGATCTCGAGGTGAACCGGGTCGATTGTCTTTCGTCGCGTGTGGGTCTCAATGGGTTTTGAGAAGACGAGGCAGGATGAGGAGGCTGCCGCCGTGTACCTGCAAAGAAGTCCCGGGATGGTTTGGTACCATCGAGGACCCTCCGACGCCCAAGTCAGTGACAAGATCCGAGCAGAGTAACGGCGTAAGTGTAAAGAATGGCTTACTTGACCCCTCTGTGATGGGGGTTTATATAGTGGCGGTAGCACACAATAGCAGGCGCGAAGATTCTGCCG
This sequence comes from Agapanthus africanus, assembly GCA_030015575.1. Classification (NCBI taxonomy): domain Eukaryota; kingdom Viridiplantae; phylum Streptophyta; class Magnoliopsida; order Asparagales; family Amaryllidaceae; genus Agapanthus; species Agapanthus africanus. Next base: position 298,675,851 of record JASDDO010000029.1, read on the forward strand.
GCAGTTACGCTCCCGACGTCACGCCCGCGTAGAGAGCGGATTGTCCATTAATGGGGATCGTGATGGCGTGGAACGTGGGATGCTGCTGGCGGAGAATCTGCGCATGGCGAGATTCGCGGAGCGGCGGTTACGCCTGTGAGCGGTGGAGTTAGTCAGAGGACCGAGGAAGACGGCCTCGGCTGGGGAGCTCGGGGACAAGCGAAGGGGGCCGAGGAGTCTTGGTCTTGTGGCAGCTCGGCGCGAGCTAAGGGCCGAGGGGGTCAATTTACAGGGGGCCCCGAGGTGAGCCAGCTTTGTGCTTGCAGGTCGAGTACAGGGTGGCCTGGTTGGCCCCTGCAGACCCTGTCTTCTGAGTTCTGGGACACATCACACGCCACGTGTCATGAACTTGGAGGTGTCCGATATCAGGTATTATCATTAGCCCCCCACTCTTGCCCTGACCAGCTAGCGGGTCGGGATAGGAGTGGACTGCCGGGCCCCCCGAGGCGAGCTCCTTCTCAAGGTTATGCCGGGATGAGTCCTCAAGCCGTCGGTTGTCTTTTCCGCTAGCGAATCGAGGCGAGATCTTTACATTTAAGGAGGGTGTGCCGGTTCGTGCACTTTGCAGTCGAAGCGATGGTCCACGTGTCGAGCGCCAACTGGCTGATGTGACGTGCGCAGGTCTGCGGCGTCTGACGAGACGCGGTCAATCGCTGGGCTCCCACGTGGAGCGATCGGAGCCGCTGGGCGCAAGGAGACATTTCGGCGGGAGACGATGGGCGCTATTGGATGAGGCCGTATGCGGTAATAAATACAGGTGGGGCCCGCCCTAGGGCCCTTACTCTCTCATATTCCTCATTCTCAAGCCCCAGCTACTCGGCGCTCGTCTCCCCTCTCTCGTTCCCAACTTTTGAAGAATTTCCTTCCCAGGTTAGATGTCTTCCCCTGTAGAATCAGCACACGTCGTAGGAGTAGATGTTAGGGTTCCTTTAGATGTGTCTGAGTCCTCTTGGGGAGCAAGGGCTGGGCCCTCTCCCCGAGGTTGTGAGGCGAGGGCCGCCTCCAGGGAAGAGGCGGTAGATGTAGCCCCCAGCACCCCGTGCTGGGTAAGACATGAGGACGAGCTCGCCAATGCTCGAGCTCGCTTCCACATTCCCCCGCGCTACACGCTTCGTCTGGCCGAGGAGGGAGAGAGGGCAGACCAGATACGGGGCAGGGAGATTGCCCTGTATTTGGAAGCTTTTTAGGGCGGAATGCCCTTGCCCTTCTCTCCTGAGGTCGTCGCCATTCTGAATTTCTTCGGCTTGGCTCCCGGCCAGTTAGTGCCGAACACATGGAGGATCCTCCTTGGGTTCCGATCCGCCTGAAGCTGCAGGCGGTTCCTTTCAGACTTTCCTTTCTCGATTCCTCCCTTGCTTTTAAGAGTCACCCCGGCGGTCGAGCTGGCGACCCGAGGTGGGTTTATTTTACTTTTAGGAAGCGGCCCAGGGTCGCTGCCAGGACTGGGGTCGTGGCCTTGCCCTCTTCCATTCACGACTGGAAGAAGAAGTTTTTCTTCGTCTCCCCTCCCGAGGGCGAGGACTGGCCGGTGCCCACCAAGTGGTCGAGGGAGAAGAGTCTGCCGGGGAACCTATCCGATGACCCCGCCACGGTGAGAGTGGCGTCGTGGGAACCCATCCCTCGATACGACGTGCTGCTGTCCGAGAGGGTTTTGAGCTGGGTCGGGCTTAGCCCCGTCGAGTTCGTTGGTAAGTTAGGCTTGCTTTCTGGGTTTATGTTTTACTCGCGTTGCTAATAAGTGGGGTGTTCGTTTTGTGCAGGATCCATGGACTTCGGCGTTCTCCGAAATGCTATGCGCCAACCGAGGCAGCCTACTGGGGCTGGGGGCGCCAGATCTTCCCCGGCGCAGGCTGCGCCCGCTCCCCCCGTCCCGTGGCGGTGCCCCGAGGACGCTCGGTTGTGGATCCTGCCTCGGGCCCCAGCAGAGTGTCGGGCCGAAAGCGGGCCCTGATTGTGGAGGACACGGCCTCGGAAGAGGAGATCGACTCCCCATCGGAGCCGCTCAAGAGGAGTTCCCGGAGACCTTCCTAAGGCCGATCTTCGCCGACCGTGGTGGAGGAAGGAGGGCTCCGGTTCACGGTACCGTCCGGGCTGTCGGTCGCGAACAGCCTCCTCCACGAGATAGAGACCTCGGCCGGAGGTCGGGTTCCCGGGGGAACCCTCAAGGCTCAGCTGGCGTCGATCGCCCAGGAAGCCGTGCAGGTAAGCCTCCAGTGCGCGGTGAGATTTAGTGCTTTCCTTCATATTTCTGATCCTTCTCCTTTTTTATGCCTTCCCAGACTCTCCAGCACGTGGCCCTCGCCCTTCGCATGGAGACCGAGGTGGTAGCACCGGCGGTGGAGGCCGCGGGCCAGCTCGCCGCATTGCAAGAGAGCTCCAGACGGGAGAAGGAGGCGATGTCGGCGAGGATCTCCTCCCTGGAGGGCGAGGCAAATGCCGGGAAGAGAGAGGTCGCCCGGCATCGCGAGGCTGCCGCGATCGCCGAGGGCAGGCTCGGGGACTCCCAGGTGCTCGCTAGCAACCTGAAGAAGACGGTGAAGACCCTCCGGAAGGAGCTGGGGGCATCAGCCGAGGCCCTCAAGTCGGCTGGGTCGAAGGCCGTGGCGAGCTATAAGGGGTCGAGGGATTTTTACAACGACCTGGCTGTGGCCACTACCTGCATCTGGCACGACGCCCTTGACGCCGTAAAGTCCAGGATGCCGGAATTCGACGACACGGGCCTCCAGGCCGAGTTCCCCCTCGTGGGCGCCGACGGGCAAGGGGAAGAGGCTCCCGGCGGGGAGGGGGCCCAGGACCCAGCGCCCCCAGTAGTGGAGGTTGAGGACCTCGAGGCCGTGCCCGGGCCCGAGGCATAGAGCCCCCGCCCTCCTATATTTATCTTGTTTTCTTTTGAATTTTGTAAGGCTGAGGAGCCAGAGAATACTTTTGTAAAAAAACTTATGTTTGGCAGTAGTAGTAGAGTTTTTCTTCTTCAGATGTGATAAAGTTTTCCTTTTTGCCATCTGTCCGCGACAAATACTCATTTTGGGATATTTATCCTGCGACGTCGTGCTTTCCTGTCAGGTTGACCCTCTGTCTAACGAACGTCCGTCGAGTTGACTGCAATCGCTTGCCGACGAGCGTTTCCGAGGAGGTATCTCTATGGGCGCCGGAGTCGAGGGGAGATCGTTTAGATTTGAATAGCCCTGACCTCGGTTTTTAGTTAGAGTGTCGGCCGTCATCTGGGGATGACCGGGCAGGGTAGCTGCGCGGTCGGGGGTTGGGCGGGGTAGTTGTTACGATGCTTCTTGTGGGGTCTTCTGATCCCTGGTGTAGAGGGTAGGAGTCGTTGTTTGACCGAGCAGGGTAGCTGCTCGGGGGCCTCAGTATGAGAGCTTTTTGATCCCCGGCGTTGTGGCAGGGTAGCTGCCCGCGGGGGATAGCCGAGCGAGGGAACCTCGGGCCTCGACTGCCTCTGGGAGGGCTTTTTGATCCTTCAGGACGGGGACTGAGCAGGGTTACTGCCCAGTGCCTCATAGCGAGGACTTTGATCCCTGTCGGTTGTGGTAGGAAGCTACCAGCCGGGGATAGCCGGGCAAGGACCCGACTGCATCTGGGAGGACTTTGGCCCTTGGCGCGAGGAAAGTTATACGGCTGTAGGAAGCCACCAAGGACCCATGGTCGGGCAGGGTTACTGCCCGGTGCCTCTTGGCGAGGGCTTTTGTCCTGAAGGATAGCCGAGTGAGGGATCCTCGTGCTTCGACTGCCTCTGGGAGGTCTTTTTGATCCCTGGCGTTGTGGCAGGGGAGCTGCCCGCGGGGGATAGCCGAGCGAGGGATTCTCGTTCCTCGACTGCCTCTGGGAAGGCTTGTTTGATCCCCGGCGTTGTGGCAGGGAAGCTTCCCGCGGGGGATAGCCGAGCAAGGGAACCTCACGCTCGACTGCCTCTGGGAGGGCTTTTTTTATCTCCGTCTTTGCGGCAGGGAAGCTGCCCGTGGTGGATAACCGAGCGAGGGAACCTCTGGCCTTTGGCTGCCTCTGGGAGGGCTTTTTGATCCCCAGCGTTGTGGCAGGGGAGCTGCCGGCCAGGGAGGTTGCTGAGTTGAATCCTTCACGAGGTGCAGCCTGGTCGTCCGGCTGTAAGTGTGGGGAATGGGAACGGGTGGGGCAACGGCGCATGCATCTAGCGCATTGAATGCCGGGGGAGGTGAAACGGCAGGGATGCGTTGTTTCGTTTCCACCGGGTAACCAGCGATGGACGCCGCGTGGCGCGTTGCTTCGTTTCGTTCGGGCGATGCTTGATGGACGCCGTTGGGCTGCACAACGGGCTATATAAGGGGCACTGGTTCTTCCCCTTCGCAGATAGGCCATCAAAATGGAGGATTTCCCATTCACCATCGCCGAAATCATCAGTTCCGCAGACGTGTATCTCTATGACCGCGACCGCACCGAAGACACGGTGCAGTTGGTGGTTGCTCGCATCGAGGAGCACTTCGGTCGGCTGCTCCCTAGGCACTCCTCCTTGCTGCAGCTATTGTTGTACTCCATCTAGAGGGCATCGCCGGGGCTTTACAACCCCCTGTCAGAGCAGCTCTTCGACGAGGCCGTGGGCAAGCTGCGGTCCTTGAGGCGCTTCGGCTTGATTTCCGCAAACCGACTGGCGCGCTCGGAAGCGCTCGTCCGGGAATGCTACGAGCTAAAGCTCGGGGTTGACGCCCGTGGGGGGAACCGGGAGCAGAGGCTGGAACTTGCATGTCCCCAGTTGGCGGAGATCTTCGCCGAGTACCACGAGCAGTGCTCGGCGCACCCCTTACCCCCGTTATTGTAACCCCCCCTTTTTTTGGTATGGCTGGGGAGCCCATAATACCCTTTGAATGAACAAAGATTTCCTTTCTTTTTCGCAATGTTCCATCGATCTTTTTATTTAGTCAACAGTAGATCCTAGGAAAAATTTACATTGCCTTTAGAAAAGGGAAAGAGAAAGGATAGGTACAGGTTAAAAGATGACTTGGTCGGCCTGGGTCGAGCTTCCCGAAGGGTTGTCGGCCCCGGCGGTTGGCGTAGGGCGTGGGGCCCCCTGAGCCCCGGGACGGCTGTCCGCCGAGACGAGCATGATCTGGCTGACGGTCTGGTCGGTGGAAGGGCGAGGCTGCTCTCGCTCGCGGTCGGCCCGCCGCTTGTCCCTTAGGTAGGTGGCGAGGTGCCCAGACCGGATGAGCTCCTCGACGTAGTCCCTCAATTGTTTGCAGTCCTCCGTGGCGTGGCCCAGTACCCGGTGGAAAGCACAGTAGGGGCCCCGGGTTCGCTTAGCAGCCTGACGTGGGACCGGCGAGAACTTGAAGAACTCCTCATTCTGGGACTCCTCCAGCAACACCGCAAGGGAGACGTTGAGGGGGGTATACTTTTGGAACTTCGGGTGGTAGGGCTGCTGACGCTCCGGCCTGTCCTCCCGAATCCTTTTCTTCTGGTCGGGCCGATCCGTCCGGGGAAGGTTGGCATTTACTTCGGACTCCAGCTGGACCTCGCGCTCGGTCCACGCTTTGACTTCGGCCATGGCCTTAGGTTGAACCAGCACGAAAGAACGCAACCATTCTTTGTGCCTCAGACCGGATCTGACTGCCGTTATGACGGTCCCGTCCCGATGCTCGGGCACCTCGAGGAGGGCATTGTAGAAACGGGCAATATAGGCTTTGAAGGTTTCCTTGTCCCCGCTCTTGACCGTGAAGAGGTAGTCGACCGTGCGCTTCTGTCGACGGTTCCCCACGAAGTGGCCGAGGAACTGGGTGGCCAGCTCGTCGAAGGTTGAAATTGAGCGGGGCTCGAGCCCCCGGAACCAGTCCTGACCCGCGCGGATGAGGGTGGCCGGGAAGGCCCTGCACTGGGCGGCGTCGGAGTGATCTTGGAAGCTCATTCCCACGGTGAAAGCGTCCAAGTGGTCATTCGGGTCGGTTTTCCCGTCAAACAGAGAGACCTTCGGGGACTTATTACGCGATGAGACGTACACGGCGAGCAGTTCCTCGGTGAACGGCTTCGTGAGCGAGTCGGAGGCGTACTTATCCCCGTCGCTTGAGAGGCGAGCCTCTCGGCGCATGCCCTCAATCTTCTTCTCGAGGGCGTCGAGCCTACCGTGGTACCTTGAGGAATCGGCGCCTCGGGATTCCCGGGCCCCGTTGCGGGTGGACTGGGTCTGGGAGCGGCCCCGGTTCCTCTCGATAAGGTGCCTCAGGTCCCGGGACGGGGTAGCTCTTGAGCCGCTGGGGTGGACCCCTTCTGTGTGTTCCCGCCGACCATGGTGGGGCCGGCCATGCTTGCGGATAGGAGAGGTGACTGACATTTCCTCTGGGGGGTAAGGGTCGCGAGGAGGCTCGGGGCGAGGCTCCCTGGAGGCGGATCTCGGTGTAGAGCCTTGGGATGCCCAATGGGCTTCGGGGAGCACCGGGTCGAGGGACCGGTGGCGAGGGGATGCAGCCCGCTGGTAGTTGGTCGTCCAAGCGGGGACGGAGTCTTCTGGAGGCGGAGGAACAGCGATCGGGGGCCCGGGCGCGGTCGTTTGGACGCGAACGAGGGCCTCTACGAGGGATTGCGGGCGATCTATCCTGCCTGCGAGGGCGTTGATGATGGTCATGGGGGGAGGTTCATCCCCGCCTTCGGTAAGCGGAAGGCGGCGGCTGGTACTGGGATCCCCATGATAGTCGTCTGCCATGAGGGAGGAGATTGGAAGGTCAACTTTGTATTTTATGGAACCTAACGTTCCTACAGACGGCGCTAACTGATGGGGCTCCTTTTCGGGCCTCCGTCAGATGTTGCCTTCCGTTGATCTCGAGGTGAACTGGGTTGATTGTCTTTCGTCGCGTGTGGGTCTCAATGGATTTTGAGAAGACGAGGCGGGATGAGGAGGCTGCCGCCGTGTACCTGCAAAGAAGTCCCGGGGTGGTTTGGTACCACCGAGGACCCTCCGACGCCCAAGTCAGTGACAATATCCGAGCAGAGTAACGGCGTAAGTGTAAAGAATGGCTTACTTGACCCCTCTATGATGGGGGTTTATATAGTGGAGGTAGCACACAATAGCAGGCGCGAAGATTCCGCCGGCAGTTACGCTCCCGACGTCACGCCCGCGTAGAGAGCGGATCGCCCATTAATGGGGATCGTGATGGCGTGGAACATGGGATGCTGCTGGCGGAGAATCTGCATATGGCGAGATTCGCTGTTCAGACCATAATATTGCATTTATCATTCCCCTATTCTTATCCTTTTTATAAATAAACAGGTACTCTTGACGCACATTTGTTGCATATTACAGGTTACAGGTTTCTGGAGCAAATACAGTGAGAAAGACACAAAACAACAGAAAAAGGGACTTTTGACCAACACTTAGACGGATCTCAGTCAAGCCTAGTCGAAGAACAGTGCAAGGTCCAAAAAGTCAAGTGAAACGGTTAAAAAGCCCAATACAAGTCTTCACTAAAAATCTGGAGAAGATCCAGAAGTCCAACAGAGAAAAGAAGAGTAAAAACAGAAGCCCAAAGAGCCAAGGAAAAAGCCCCAAAAATCACAAAGCCCAATTCCTTAGTTTGGCCGCGGATCCGCGGCCAAACCCATGCTGGCGCCGCGGATCCGCGGCCTTCCAGAGAGCTTGTCGGTGGAAATTTGATGTGTCGGTGCGACGGTTCTGGTGTTGGGATTCTCACGGGTCAAATCTGTAAATTCACATGCGCGAGAGTCTGTAACCCTAGGTTTCCTATTTTCCTATAAATTGTAATTTTAAATCTAAAAATTGTATGCCTCTTTTCAATAAATAAAATTCAGAAATTCTGGACGTGACATTCAGATCTGTTCTTTATCGCTTGGAGGGAGCCATCACCATTAGTAAGTATTTTTCTTTTATTCTTTTAATGTTATTTCATCCCCTAATGAGCGAGTAGTCTCCTCGCTTGTTAGGGTTAGCCTTAGGGAAAGGGTTGAGAGTTGAGATCTCTCACCCCTTTCAATGCCTAACCCATTAAGAACTCCATGCATGCGCGCACAACCGCTCCCTGCGGCACCCTACCCCTCGAGGTAACGGTGAACCGCAGTATAAAGGGCCGGTTGCGCGCGTTTTCCATGGGGGTTAGGGTAATTAACGATAAAGGAAGGATACGAATCTAGAGGAAGAAGACATCTTCTCAAAAGAGTCGTATCCACTTTATCGATAATTACAAAAACACCTAATGGATCTAAAATACGGCATTGAAAGCGGTGAAGGAAACATCAATCTCCAAAACTTCCTTTAAGCCTAACCCTAGCAAGAATTTAAATTAGATTAATTAAGTTTTAGATCTAGATTTTTATAAAACCAAAACGACAAATAGAATCAACTCGTTAAAACACAATAAAGGAATTTACCCGTCTCTGTGGATCGACCCGCACTCACCGGCTAGCTGCGAAGCGACGCCGTTTCTTGATTGCGGTAATTATATTTTTGATCGTAAAATCATTCAAATCAAATGGCGCCATTGCCGGGGACGGCGTAATCTTTCTTTTTGTGAATTTTCGGGTTGATATAAATTTTAAAAATTATAAAAATCTGAAAATATTTAAAAATAAAAAAATAATCAAATTTGATCTGTTTGAAGGGTGTATCTTTTGAATTTTGCAGGGATAGCGAGAATTCTAGGATCTGGAAATTTACAGAGAGGGAATCAGAAAGTTACATATCAGAACAGAGAAGAAAGTGCCCAACAGAGCAGTAGAAATTTTTTCAGGATCTGATCTCTTCACTTGACCGCTCTTCCGCCGCGTAAACAGCGTTCCCGCCGCGGATCCGCGCTCTGACTGCCACGTCAGCGCTCCAAATTTTTCTGGTTTGATTTCTTCTTCTCCCCTCTGTAACCTACAATATATCCACTGTGAAAATTTTCTGCAGGGTTCTTTGCGCTAAAAATCTTTCTCCCCCTTCTAAATAACAGATTTTCTGCAGGTTTCTTTGCGCCGCGCTAAAAAATTCTGATTGCAAGTGAAATTTTATTTGTTTTGCATAATTTAACCGGATTCTAAGGGGCTATTTGACCAAACTCAGATTGGGTGGGGATTTCATCACCCTTCCCAGGACCCCAGAAAACACCTAAGCATTTTGCATCAACCACCTTTAATTAAAAAAGATTAGACTCAGACCTAAGGACAGCGAGCTCAATAAGAAAAGGACTAGGGTAGGCATCAGCCGTTTATCCTAACCGACATTGCGGTGTCTAGGCTAGCGGTTTTTAATTAGGCCCACTGTAGTGGTGGTTCCTTCCCACTTACCTGGCCGTATTTGTCCGTGAAGAGGCGGTTTGAGGTCTATTTCTAGCCCTAGTTAGGAGCTGTCTAGCAGACCTAGGCGACCCTAGATCTAGGCCTGATTGTGCATGTGTGGTTGATACTTTTGTGTCACGAGTCCGTTTTCTAAAAACTTCTTTGCAAAACTCACACAAAAATAAAAAATAAAAAATCTTTTCAAAACTTGCAACTTGTCGCGAAGAAACTTGAAACTCACTTCCACCACTTCTTCTCACTGACGTTATCTTACCCCCACATTCTGTTTTTCTTTTTTTTTTCTGACTGCACTACCCTTTAGTGTATGTCATTTTGGACTAGGGATACTAACGGCCGATTAGTCCGTGTTTCGTTGGTACCGACCGACGAACCCTTCGACGAACCCTTCATCGATCTTCCGTCCATTTCCTTACCTTCACCTTTAAATTCTTCTTTCGAAGGTATGTCGGGATTCAACCCCAACGATACCTTGCCGACGGGAATGATTCCACCTCTGCCAGGTGCGAATAACCCGAATCTACCGCCTGTTGTAGCGCCCGCACGAGTTGCGCTCCAGGACCTCTTCTACCCCGTCCGCACTTCTTTACCCACATATCTTTCACCCCCCACCGGCAAATGGGGATAATTTTGAAATAAAACCACACTTCATCAATATGCTACCTAAGTTTCATGGTTTGGAATCCGAAAATGCATATATTTTCATTAATAAATTCCAAAACGTTTGCAGCATGATGAAGACAACCCAATTAAGTGATGACGCAATAAGGCTAAGGGTCATTCCTTTTACCTTATGTGACTTAGCCGAGAAGTGGCTATACAGCACCGCATCACACTCCATTAGAAATTGGGACGAGTTTGTGAGAGCTTTTCTAAAAAAGTTCTATCCTCACCATAAAACTGCTAGAATCCGAAACGAGATTATACAATTTTCACAGCTTCCGTCCGAACCATTCTGGAAATGCTTCGAGAGATTTAAAGACCTACTTGTTCAATGCCCTCATCATGGGATAGAAAATTGGCAACTTTGCCAAACATTATACGAGGGATTGAACGCAGCAACGAAGCAGTTGCTAGAAACAATATGTCAAGGTCATTTTCTCTCCAAGTCTAGCGACGAAGCTTGGCAGTTTCTTGAGGATCTAAGTGAGCAAACAATTCAGTGGGAGAGTACCAAGACCACATCATCTTCTTCAGTTGGTCAATCTAGGGCAGGCATACATCAAATAGATATGTCGATTGCTATGAAGGCCGAGATGGCCTCACTTATGAAAAAGCTAGAAGCCATTGAGACAAAAATCTCATCGTCTTCTCCTGCCCCTACTCTACCCACACGAACTGTTTGTGCTTGTTGTTCGAACCCGTCGCACTTAACCGAAGAGTGTCCTTATAATGCACATATTCAAGGACAGGATCAAGTCAATGCTGCATTTCAGCAACGACAAAGAAATGATCCTTACTCTTCGACATACAATCAGGGGTGGAGGAGTCACCCGAATTTCGCTTGGAACCAAAATCAACAAGTCCAAGGGAACAATAACTTTCAAAGACCTCCTCCACAACAACAACAAGCACCCTTACAAATTCAAAACCAGCAGCCTTTCCAACAACAACCTTATACAAATCAAACGAACAATTTGGTTCAACCTAATGATGATAAGGTTAGCTCGCTCGAGAAAAGTCTTGAAGCATTTCTCAAGCAAACTACAGAATCCGCAGCAAGATTTGAAAGTTATGTGCAATCTTTAATGAATAACAATGCCTCACACGATCAAAGTATCAAATCTATTGAGGCACAAATTGCACAATTAACTGCTGCGTTGAGCGAGAGAGAAAAGGGAAAGCTTCCATCTCAACCATTGCCCAATCCCGGTCACCCACAAAACGCATATCACAATCACAATGTAAATGCGGTGACCACGTTGAGATCCGGAAGAGAGTTGCAAAATAATGTGGAAACTAGTGATGACATCCCCGCCGGTGGTTCTTCTTCCCCTTCTTCATTTTCTTCACTTCCTTCTTCACCTTTTTCTTTAGAGCCTATTCTCCACCCTTCACACGGCTCTACTTCTTCTGACTCGAACGGACCCATTTCTAACAACACGAACACATCCACACTGGGATCCGTTCCTATTCCACATTCTACTCCACAGACTTTTGACTCAACAAATTTTCAGAATGCACCATTCCCAAACAGGTTGAGTCCTAATAAACCAAATACACAAGTGGAGAAGATTGTGGAGATCTTTAAGCAGGTTAGCATAAATATACCTCTCTTGGATGCTATCCAACAAGTCCCTTCATACGCAAAAATCTTAAAGGGATTATGCACTTCAAAGAGAAAAGCATCTCAAGTACCCAAGAAAGTGCTAGTGGCTAGTGCAGTGAGCAATGCTATTAACCACCATCAAACCTTACCCCAAAAACGAAAGGACCCCGGCAGTCCTACGATTTCCATTACAATTGGGGATAAGAAAATTAATCGAGCACTTTTAGATCTTGGGTCTAGTGTTAACCTGATTCCTTACTCCGTGTACGAACAATTAGGGGTTGGAGAGTTGAAACCCACTCGTTGCACTCTCCAAATGGCTGATCGATCAATCGCCTATCCAAGGGGTCAACTAGAGGATGTGTTGATCAAAGTCGGGGAATTCATATTCCCCGTTGATTTTATCGTTATGGATACACAACCTGTTGCTAACCCAATAAACCAAATTCCGGTGATTCTCGGTCGACCATTTTTAGCCACTTCCAATGCCGTGATAAATTGCCGCAATGGCTCCATGACTCTATCCTTCGGGAAGAGGTCTAGTGAGTTCAATATTTATAAGATGGGAAGTCTGCCCCCGTGCCAAAAACTAGTACACGAGAAGTTTGCTCTATTCACGAAATCACGCAGGAGGACTGCGAGCTTGAAAGATTTCTATTTGATGAAAACAGTTTTGACGCCACTAGTGCGTCCCTCCTTGAGCCTACTACCGTTGATACAACCGATGCTGATTATGAATGTTTCACTTTTTTGGATGATGACGACTCACAGCCCGAATATGAGTCGTTTAAATTTTTAGATGAGTCAGTCGAACCATCCGAATCGGTTGTTTGCAGTGATTTCGAACCTGTGTTAGAGTCCTTTGAGTTCGAGGAAGATTCCGCAATGATTCTTTCGCCTCAGAAATTCGAACTCACGCCCTTGCCGTCTCACCTTAGATATGCCTACATAGGTGAGAATGAGACTTTTCCCATTATCATATCAGCCTCTCTAGCCTTCGAGCAAGAGAACGCTATTTTAAAAGTCTTACAAGATAGGCGGCAAGTTTTCGGTAGGACTATGGCGGACATCGAGGAGATCAGTTCCCTCATAATTGAATATCATACACAATTGATGGATGATGCCATGTAAATAGAGGACACACGGGAACATCTTGGGGGTATTGTGGTGAGCCAACTTCCTCCCTTAGAAGTTGAAATACCCCCATTTCTTTTAATAAGGTACGAGAATGCCAACACTCCACTGATTGCTGATCACTTACATTCTCGTTTCGACGCATCACCATCACCTGTATATTTACCTCCACACCTCCCTTACCACTACTTCTACCTTTTCCAATTCTTTGTGGACCGCCACAACTTATTATTCCACCAACCAATACTCTTTACTGATAAATTTTTCAAATGGTTGGTGTTGACTTTTGGCCGATGCAAGGTTTGGCAGTATTGTCTAACATAGTTTAATTGAAGTTTGGGGGAGGGTCTTTTTGTATATATTTTTGTTTTTCTTAACAATAAAAAAAACTATAAATAAATAAACAGGGGAGTATCGGTATTTTGACCCTCTTGGTTTAGCATGACAGTGAGGACACTGTCAAGTTCAAGTTTGGGGGTATGCTCGGTACGTCTTCTTCCTTCGCATTCATTTGTACATATTTTTTGCATTAGCATACTTATTTGAAAACCATAAAAATTTGAAAAATTTCAAAAAATTATAAAAATAATTGTATTCAATTTTGGCTAATTGACTTGAGTTTGACAAATAAGTTAACTGGTTAGGAACAACTAGATCTTAGACTTAGTGAATTAAAAACCCTAAAAATAACATTCCTTAAAGTTTAACGGTAGAAAGTATATGCCTTGTAGTTTATTTAGAAATAGGCCAATTTTGGGTTCACTTCTTGGGCTAAGTCGAAACAAGGGAAGAGTATTGATGTTCTAATTAAAGTATAAGTTTGAAAGATAGTTCCTAGCTTAAATCTAAATTCTGAAAATGTATACCCTACAATTTGCACATTCACGCACCTTGAAACTTGGAATAGTAGAAGAGACCTTGAAATGCTCTTGTCTAAAGTCCTTAGTGCAATGAAAATGAAAAAAATATATAAGTGTGAATAAAGAATAAAAAAATGGACACTGGTTTTTATGATTACTTAAGGCTGTAAAAATAGAAAAATATTTAGCGAGGGTGCTTCATCACCTAGTGCCTTAGACCAACTGGTTTGGGAGTCACTGCTAAAGCCTTGGGTGTTGCAAGGACTAGGAAGTACGCTTTAAAGTGCAAACGCATTTTGTAATCGGTCGTTGGTACCTCAAGAAGTATTAACGGTCGCATGAAGGATGTGTAAGCAAATTTCATTCACCAACTAATTAGTACTTTGGACAATGGACAAGGGCATGATTGCTTGAATTGAATTTCCAAGTGTAGGGGTGATCTATACACACACGTAGGGGTACGTGATTGGAATTTAGATAAGAGAGAGGAATGAAAGATAAAATTTGTATCTTTAATAGAGTTGATAGAAATTCCTGAGTGGAGATGTAACCCTAGAAGGAAAACTTAAGAAATGCCGAAAGCTAAGTAAGTCTACATAACATATATAATCTTAAGTTAAATAATGAGGAAGCGTGAAGAATACGGGTGGACAATTTACGAGTCAAAGATAATAGAATTCCTTGTTAGAAGACCTAATTGGAGAACAAAAGTCAATGGGCCAAGTTGATAGGATTTTGTAGGTGTAATCCGCTGAAAACCCTCAGGAGACAACACTCCTCCTACTAGGGACACCTAGAGGTTTAACGGCTTGTTGCACGTGCTCAGTGCAATCGCGTTTCCCTGCGAAAGTGCGGTTAGGATTTTAGTGAATAAATAATAAGTTTGCTCGAGGACGAGCAAAAGGTAAGTTTGGGGGTATTTGTTCAGACCATAATATTGCATTTATCATTCCCCTATTCTTACCCTTTTTATAAATAAACAGGTACTCTTGACGCACATTTGTTGCATATTACAGGTTACAGGTTTCTGGAGCAAATACAGTGAGAAAGACACAAAACAACAGAAAAAGGGACTTTTGACCAACACTTAGACGGATCTCAGTCAAGCCTAGTCGAAGAACAGTGCAAGGTCCAAAAAGTCAAGTGAAACGGTTAAAAAGCCCAATACAAGTCTTCACTAAAAATCTGGAGAAGATCCAGAAGTCCAACAGAGAAAAGAAGAGTAAAAACAGAAGCCCAAAAAGCCAAGGAAAAAGCCCCAAAAATCACAAAGCCCAATTCCTTAGTTTGGCCGCGGATCCGCGGCCAAACCCATGCTGGCGCCGCGGATCCGCGGCCTTCCAGAGAGCTTGTCGGTGGAAATTTGATGCGTCGGTGCGACGGTTCTGGTGTTGGGATTCTCAGGGGTCAAATCTGTAAATTCACATGTGCGAGAGTCTGTAACCCTAGGTTTCCTATTTTCCTATAAATTGTAATTTTAGATCTAAAAATTGTATGCCTCTTTTCAATAAATAAAATTCAGAAATTCTGGACGTGACATTCAGATCTGTTCTTTATCGCTTGGAGGGAGCCATCACCATTAGTAAGTATTTTTCTTTTATTCTTTTAATGTTATTTCATCCCCTAATGAGCGAGTAGTCTCCTCGCTTGTTAGGGTTAGCCTTAGGGAAAGGGTTGAGAGATGAGATCTCTCACCCCTTTCAATGCCTAACCCATTAAGAACTCCATGCATGCGCGCACAACCGCTCCCTGCGGCACCCTACCCCTCGAGGTAACGGTGAACCGCAGTATAAAGGGCCGGTTGCGCGCGTTTTCCATGGGGGTTAGGATAATTAACGATAAAGGAAGGATACGAATCTAGAGGAAGAACACATCTTCCCAAAAGAGTCGTATCCACTTTATCGATAATTACTATAACACCTAATGGATCTAAAATACGGCATTGAAAGCGGTGAAGGAAACATCAATCTCCAAAACTTCCTCTAAGCCTAACCCTAGCAAGAATTTAAATTAGATTAATTAAGTTTTAGATCTAGATTTTTATAAAACCAAAACGACAAATAGAATCAACTCGTTAAAACACAATAAAGGAATTTACCCGTCTCTGTGGATCGACCCGCACTCACCGGCTAGCTGCGAAGCGACGCCGTTTCTTGATTGCGGTAATTATATTTTTGATCGTAAAATCATTCAAATCATTCGCGGAGCGGCGGTTACGCCTGTGAGCAGTGGAGTTGGTCGGAGGACCGAGGAAGACGGCCTCGGCTGGGGAGCTCGGGGACGAGCGAAGGGTCCGAGGAGTCTTGGTCTTGTGGCAGCTCGGCGCGAGCAAAGGGCCGAGGGGGTCAATTTGCAGGGGGCCCCGAGGTGAGCCAGCTTTGTGCTTGCAGGTCGGGTACAGGGTGGCCTGGTCGGCCCCTACGGGCCCTGTCTTCTAAGTTCTGGGACACGTCACATGCCATGTGTCATGATCTTGGAGGTGTCCGATATCAGGTATTATCACCCATGATCCCGCGTTCCACGCCCTCATGATCCCACAATAACGAGCCTGTCTCGCCATTAATGCGGGATCCCGCTAATCATGCGGGCGTGACGTCGGGAGCGTAACGGCCGGCGTGATTCTCGCGCCTGCTTGCCCATCGTTGCCGCTATATAAACCCCTCTCTCAGACGATCAAGATACGCAATTCTCTCCTCACTAGGCCGTTACTCTGCTTAAATATCCGGACTAACTTGATCGTCGGAGGGTCCTCGGTGGTACAACCACCTCGGGACTTCCTTGCAGGTAGCTCAGCCACCACAACCTAAAACCCATTGAGAATCCACACGCTTCAGGAGTCAACCTCCAAATCAATCTCAGTCGTCCATCGTCGCTCGACAGCAGATCTACGGAAGGTAACATCTTGACGTGATATGACGCACGTCAGCTGGCACCGTCTGTGGGAAATTCTTGATTCAACTGAACAAAGTTCATCTTCCGATCTCGACTCAATGGCGAGCGATCACCACGACGATCCAAGCACTAGCCGCCGCCTCCCCCACAACGGAGGCGCAGACGAATCTCCTCCTCCGAACGCCATAAACGTCCTAGCTGCCCGGATAGATCGACCCGCATCCGTCGTGGGTGCGCTCGTCCGTGTCCAAACGGCGGGCCAGGATCCCCAGGTCGCCGCTCTCCCATCTCGGGATCGAGACCCCTATAGAGGGAGAGAAGTCTCTGCACGTGCCGGCACAGCCGACCACCGCCTCGATGCCTCCCACGGCCGTCAATCTTCCGGGCCAACATATTCTATGACCCGCTGGGCGTCCCACAGTTCAACACCGAGGTCTGCCGCCCGAGCGCCTCGCCCCGAGCCCCTACACGCTCATGTCCCTCCCAAGGAGATGTCGGTCAGCTTGCCTGCTCCCAGGCATGACCGACGCCCCCTCCCTCGACTGGGTCGCACGGACGGGACTCGTCACGGCAGCTCGAAGACTACCTCTCCAGGCGACCTAAGGAACCTCATCGAGAGGAACCGGGCCATGGCCAGACACAGGTCTCCAACAATAGAGGCCAAAGATCAGAATGTGGCGAATCGTCAGGATACCACGGCCGACTCGAGGCCCTCGAAAAGAAAATCGAAGGTATGCATCGGGAAGGTCATCATTTGAACGACGGGGCTAAGTACGCCTCCGACTCGCTCATAAAACCCTTCACCGAGGAGCTACTCGCCATCCATGTCTCCTCCTAAAACAAGCCCCCAAAGGTCTCTCTCTTCGATGGTAAGTCCGACCCGAAGGACCATCTGGACGCATTCACCGCAAGAATGAGCATCCAAGACAACTCTGACGCCGCCCAATGCCGAGCTTTCCTGGCCACTCTCATCCTCTCCGGACGGGACTGGTTCCGAGGACTCGTGCCACACTCGATCTCAACCTTCGACGAGCTGGCCACCCAATTCCTCGGCCACTTCGTCAGGAACAGACGGCAGAAACGGACCATCGACCACCTCTTCACAATCAAGAGCGGAAACAAGGAGACATTCAAAGAGTACGTCACCCGCTTCTACAACGCCCTTCTTGAAGTCCCAGAACATCGGGACGAGACGGTCATTACAGCACTTAGGTCTGGTCTTAGGCACAAGGAGTGGTTACGCTCCTTTGCATTAGCGCAACCTAAGACCATGGCCGAGGTAATGTCCTAGACCGAGCGCGAGATCCAGCTCGAGTCCGAGGTAAACGAGAATCTCCCCGGGGCTGAGCAAACTGACTCAAAGAAAAGGGCGAGGGAAGAGAGAAGGAGACTTGGGCGATCAAAGCCTTACTCTCCGAAGTTTCAGGAGTACACCCCACTCAACGTCTTCCGGACGGTACTGCTAGAGAAGGCTAAGGGCAAGGGTTTCTTCAAGATCCCCCCGATCTCGTGCATGGTGGCAAAGCGCACCCGGGGTCCTTACTGCGGTTTCCATAGGTCACAAGGCCACTCCACAGAAAGCTGTAAGCAGCTCCGAGACTACATCAAGAAGTTCATCCATTCGGAACACCTGGCAGCGTACTTATAGGACAAGCGACAAGCTAACCGCGAGTAAGAGCAGCGTCCCCTTCCCGGCAAGTTAACAATCGGCTAGATCATGGTCATGTCGGCAGGGGGTACGTCGGATACCTACGAGGCTCAGCACCCCACGCAGTACGCGGAGGCCAACAGACATTCGAGGAGTTCAAACCGTGCCAATGAAAAGAACATCTACTAGCTTATACTTCTTTTACTAAGGCGATGTAAACTTTTCTCAAGATCTTTCTGTTTATATAATAAAAAGGGATCAATAAAGCATTGCAAAAAGAAGAGTTTGTTTATTCAAAAGGTACTATAGGCTCCTCAGCCGTACACCGAAAAAGAAAAATTACAATAGCGGGGGAAGGGGGTGCAGAAAACACTGCTCGTGGTACTCCGAGCATATTTCCGCCAGCCGAGCCCTCGCCACTTTAGCTCTTTGCCTCTGATGCCGCTCACGGATGTCGGCATGGTGCCTCAATTGATAGCACTCAAGGATGAGCACCACCGAGCGATCCCGCCGACCCGCGGAGATCAGGCAGAAGCGCCGCAAAGACCTTAGCTTACCAACCGCCCTGTCCCTCAGCTATTCAGACAAGGGGTTGTAGAGCCCCAGCGACGCTCTCAAGATGGAGTACATTAACAGCTGGAGCAGGAGGGAGCACCGGGGAAGCAGTCGGCTGAAATGATCCTCAACACGGCCAATCACTAGCTGCACCGTGTCCTCGATGCAGTACTGGTCATAGAGATACACGTCCTCGAAATTTACGATGTCGGGGATCGTAAAAGGGAAGTCCTCCATTCTTACGTTTTGAGTGTGAAGAAAAGAGTGATCAATGCTCCCTTGTCTTTATAGCCCGCGACACCCCATGAGTCCAACAGTCGCTCGTTTCACCCACAACTGTACCGCCACGCTGCAGGCATCAAGCCTTTCTCATTGAAATCGAAACGACGGGGCTCCGGCGCTCCACCTCCCCCATGTGTTCATGACACGTGTCGCCCGCGATCGTCCCTCTTCCCCACACTTGCACCGGGAAGGTCGGACAGAACCTCACGAATCGACCGGGCGGCTTCACTGCTCGGCTCGTCCTTAGTAGGCCTCTTACGGCCCCTCCCGCGCTAAGGATCAAAAGCCCTCATCAAGAAGCAACTGGGCCCGCCCTTGCTCGGTTATCCTTGGCTGGTAGTTTCCTACCCCTACAACGCCAGAGATCAAAGCCCTCGCCAAGAGGCACCGGGCAGTAACCCTGCTCGGCCCGTCCTTAAGGATCAAAGATCTCGCCAAGAGGCACCGGGCAGTAACCCTACTCGGCCCGTCCTTAGTAGGCCTCTTACGGCCCCTCCCGCGCTAAAGGTCAAAAGCCCTCATCAAGAGGCAACCAGGCCCGTCTTTGCTCGGTTATCCCTGGCTAGTAGTTTCCTACCCCACAACGCCAGAGATCAAAGTCCTCGCCAAGAGGCACCGGGCAGTAACCCTGCTCGGCCCGTCCTTAAGGATCAAAGCCCTCGCCAAGAGGCACCGGACAGTAACCCTGCTCGGCCCGTCCTTAGTAGGCCTCTTACGGCCCCTCTCGCGCTAAGGATCAAAAGCCATCATCAAGAGGCAACCAGGCCCGCCCTTTCTCGGTTATCCCTGGCTGGTAGTTTCCTACCCCCACAACACCAGAGATCAAAGCCCTCGCTAAGAGGCATCGGGCAGTAACCCTGCTCGGCCCGTCCTTAAGGATCAAAGCCCTCGCCAAGAGACATCGGGCAGTAACCCTGTTCGGTCCGTCCTTAGTAGGCCTCTTACGGCCCCTCCCGCGCTAAGGATCAAAAGCCCTCATCAAGAGGCAACCGGGCCTGCCCTTTCTCAGTTATCCCTGTGTCACGCCCCGCTTTCCAGAGTGCGCTAAGATCGGCACGTGACAGAGCCAACCATATTACCTGTGGCTAGGAAACATCCTTCCACAGTCACATTACAGCTGTCTATAAGATATCAAGAACAGTAGAAATAAAATAAACTATGTAGTACATGTCCATGAGCCAGAATAAACGAGTCAAGAGATAATATGCGAAAGCAAGAAATACAATAAACAAAACAATCTGGAAGGTACGTCCTAAATACGGCTCACATCAGAAAATAAAAAAAATGCTGAAAGGAAACTAAACTAAACTGGAATACTAACATGTCCTCACTGCTCGGCCTGTCGACTAAAGTACTTCTACTCGGCCTGCATCAAGGGTAAAGGATCTGGGCCATGCAGAACCCAGACGTCAATGCGTCATAATATCAACAATAATACAATCAGGGGGTAATAAGATATGCAGGCACGAATATGAACAGTAATAAAAGTATAACAGTAACACGAATAAGGAACAGTGAAGAGTAACAGTATAAGTGAAGTGCAGCGATAAAACTAAACTGTGCTACTGGGTTAACTACTCTCAAGTTTGTGAAATCAATTTAATGAATCATCGATGTAACTCAATAGTATCCCGTGCGTGCCCGGGACCACGATCCAGATTCTCGGGCTGAATCCGAGATATGCCGCTAGGCACTAAACAGGAAACATGCACAGATGAATGATGTCAGCAGCAGCATCTCCGGGCTGGCCTACCCCGTAAAACTGATCAGTATAAGTATCGAACTGTCGAGTTACAAGTCGGGTTTCATCATTGATTTCCCCATACCCCCAGGTTATGTGTTCAGGTCAGGTATTGATAAATCTGAAGCTAATGCCAACACAGGATCAAGCAGGAACATGTTTGTCTATACAGACAACAGGATACGTCCATCAGGACAACACGTCAGGATTGTTGGCATTAGAAATAGGATCAGGTAATCATGTCAAGTAGTGGTGTATCAGGTCATATCAAGTAGTGCACAGTGTAACAAATGGGTGCCCAACAGTACAATGTAGCAAGTATTGAATCAGGGTAAAAGTACGGATGTACGATAAAAGCATGGATGCACAAATATCTATCAGGGTTTACATTATGACTATGTAGGATGCACGTTATCAAGCATGGGGTACTAATGTAATAATAATATGAGTCAATTTAATATGTCATGCAACTAGGTATATAATTAATGGTATGGATGCACAAATATCGATCAGGGATTACATTTACAGCTCCAAGTCTAAGTGGGATGCACATTATTAAGCATGGGGTGTTACTACAACAATGACATGAATTAATATGATCTATAGATGCAGCTATATATATTTTAAATGATATGGATGCATACGGGTATCCGAAAACTGTAAAATTGTAATATGGATGCACCATGAAATAAACATGTAATATTATTATTAATATGGATGCAATTATAATAACATAGCATGTAGCAAGATAAACTTGCCTGAACGGATCGCATGACGGATGCGTACGGCACGTCCGCCGTCTGTAAAACGTCGCAACGTACACACGGCATGCGAGACAGGTCCAAGACAAGACAAGAGGGTAACTACGCTGGTAGGGGATGTCCACTGGGTCACTCGGATCATCGGCAGCGACACGGCTCCGGCGGGTGATCACCGGAAAAAGAAATGAGATCAAGAAAGAAAGAAGAAAGAAGAAGAAGAGGAGGAATAGAGGGGCTGTGGTCTGGGATTGGTGCTCTGGATCAGAGACGATGCGAGGGGGTTACAACGGCGATGGGTCGTCGACGGCGATGATGCAAGGCGGGGTTTTCCGGCGAGGCAGTGGGTTTCTTGGGTTCTTAAAGTCGGGGATCGAGATTAGAGCAGGGAAAAAGGTCTGGGGTTGTGTTGTTCTGGGTTTTGGGGCCAGAGGAAATGAGGAGAAGGGGGTAACGACGAAGGGTCGCCGACGGTGGAGGTTAGGTCGAGGTCGGGGGTGTGCAGGGATATGTGCTCAGGGTTTTTGGGTGAAGTGGTCGGGTTAGGTTAAAGTGGGTGTGCAGGGGAGAAGAGAGGTCGAGGAGAGAGAAGTGGAGTTGGTGACGAGGCCGACGAGGTGGTGGACGGCGAGGAGGGGTGCAGGCTCTTGCGTGGGTTAGGGTTGCAGGAGGCAGCGGGGAAAGAAAGAGGACGTAGATGAGAAAGAGAGAGAAGAACATGTAGAGGAAATCGGGGAGATGGGATGCCGACGAGGGTGGAGGCATCGTCGGCGAGCGAAGGCAGGCGATGGCCGCGGGTTTGGGTTCGAGTTGAGGCGGGAAAAGAATTTTTGAGAAGAAGGAGAGGAGTGAGGAGAGAGAGAGCTGTGAGAGAGAGGAAGAGAACATGGGGGTTAATAAAATATAAAAGAATGTATAAACAAAGAGAGAGAGAAAATCTTCAGTTAGGTTTGATTAGGATGTTAGGATTTAAAACATATATTTAATATATACATTTGCAGAGGAGAGATTTACTGTTTAAGAAATACAAATCCATATGTAAACAGTTATGTATATTTAGGATTAAAATATTAATAAATTTGAGTTTTTGGCAAATACAAACTTACTCCAAAATATGCCCAGGTCGGGTCTAAAATTATGGTTTGAAAATACGGTTAATATATGTGTCAACCAAAAACAAAACAGGATATTCGGATAATGAAAATGCATACCTTCAAGAACGAATACACATAGCGTGCACGTAGCCATCCAAACGAGTCCGTTTCACTGAACAGGACGAGAACACGAGGTGCGGATGCTATGATAGGGTTAAGGGTATCATGCAGGCCATGCTAGATATTTTTAAACTACTTTATTCAACTTTAAATGTTTTATAAAATGCAGGTGCTTGACATAATGCGAGTATGCAAAATAAACAACATGAAAGTGCACGAATCCATGTATCAAGTCGGGATAAATCAACAACATGAATTAAGACGGGTTTCCAGCAAGCGGGTCGGGTCGGATGCAAATACAGATGTTAAATACACTATTCGCACCCAAAACACAAAAAAAAATCAGGAAAATACCATAAATAAAAAAATACTTGAACTAGAACTGGTATAAATGAACTAGGGTGTTACACCCTGGCTAGTAGTTTCCTACCCCACAATGCCAGAGATTAAAGCCCTCGCCAAGAGGCACCGGGCAGTAACCCTGCTCGGCCCATTCTTAAGGATCAAAGCCCTCGCCAAAAGGCACTGGGCAGTAACCCTGCTCGGCCCGTACTTAGTAGGCCTCTTATGGCCCCTCCCGCACTAAGGATCAAAAGCCCTCATCAAGTGGCAACCGGGTCCGCCCTTGCTCGGTTATCCGTGGCTGGTAGTTCCCTACCCCACAACGCCAGAGATCAAAGCTCTCATCAAGAGGCAACTGGACCCGCCCTTGCTCGGTTATCCCTGGCTAGTAGCTCCCTACCCCACAAAGCCAGGGATCGAATCCCTCGCCAAGAGGCCACTGAGCAGCTTTACTGCTCGGTCCATCCTTAGCCACCTCTTACGGCCCTTCCAGCGCTAAGGATCGAAGCCTTCACCAAGAGGCAACTGAGCATCTACCATGCTCGGTCATCCGTAGCTGGTGTTACTAACCGCCGACGCCACGGTCCAAGCCCTCGCCATGAGGCCATCCACGTCTAAGCGATCCCAACCTCGACTTCGGGGCTATGGAGATACTGACCCTTCATCGGTCTTTGCACACTTGGAAAATAGTCGAATTCAACTCGACGAGCGATCGCCAGACGAAGAACCGACCTGACGTGAAAGCTGGACTGTGCAAATACAAATGTTTTCGACAAACAAAAGGAAAATATGCATGCAAAGAAGCAGCAAAAAGATTTTTTATTGACATAAATCAAAGTCTCTACAAAGGTATTATGGGCTCCCCAGCCTAACAAAAGTGCCCGGAGGCTTACAAAATTTCAGAGTAAAAGAGAGAAATAAGGAGACATCGGGTTTCAAGCCTCAAGGGCGGGCACAGCCTCCGCAGGCGGCGCCTCCCCTGCGACCACCGGGGCGGCATCTTCAGGGTCGGCACCTCCAGCAGGAACTTCGGCACCGGCAGCTGGGGCGACTGACTTACCCCTCGCACTCCCACCGGGGGCCGCTTTCCCTGCATCATGTCCGCGAGCGATCCCCTGCTCATCGTCGGCGAGAGGATACAAGGCTCGGAGCTCAGCGTCAGGGAACTCCGGCATCTGAGCCTTGACAGAGTCAAGGGCGTCGTGCCAAATAACACCCCTGGCACTGGCAAGGTCAGCGTAGAACTGATCCGATTTTTTGTAGCACTCCACTGTTTTCCGCGCCCGGTCCTTTGCTGCCTCGTTCTCCTTCCGGAGAGTGCTCACCGTCTTCTTTATGGTGGAAACGAGCACCCGGGAGTCCTCCAACTGGGACTCGGCAGCTCGCGTGACCTCTCGGTACCGAGCGACCTCTCTATTCCCGGCCTCCACCCAGGCCTCAAGGCAGCAGCCCTTTCCATCGCCGCCCCCAGCTCCTGCCTTAAGCTCTCCTCCTGTAAGGAGGACTCTCCTGTGGCCTGCATCGCCGGAACAATCTTCTCGTCCTCCATGTAGACGACGAGAGCGACGTGCTGGAGGACCTGAAGAAAGAAAAAGGGTCAAAAGGGGGAGGAAAGCACCCGACCACAAAGTGCTGAATGAAAAACCAGGTGAGGTGCGAACACTAACCTGCACGGCCTCTTGAGCTATCGCCGCCATTTGGACCTGGAGAGTTCCTCGAGGGACCCTGCCTCCTGCCGACCTCTCTATATCCGAGAGCAGTCTATCGGCGACAGAAAACCCAGAGGGCACCTCGAAGCGAAGCTCCCCATCGTCCACAAGGATCGGGAAAGCCGGGGAGCGGGGCGCCCTCCTGTGAGACCTCTTGAGGGATGGCGCGGGAGAACCCTCCTCGTCTCCCACCTCGGGGGCCCGAGGCTCTTACAACCGGGAACACTTTCGAACCGGCGCACGGCTAGACTCGGAGGCCCGGAGCTCGCTTGGGCGCCTGGGTGAAAAGTCCACCGGCGGAGCTAGAACGGACGGCGGGCGAGAAGGACCGGCGCCTTTGGACTTCTTCCTCCTTTTCACGTCGACCACTGCCGTGCGGAACTTTCTCATATCCATGGGTCCTGTATAAGACAGAAATACGAGTCAGCGATGCCAGGAAAAATGAAAGAATGGCACAAGTCTAAACATGTCGCCTGAGAGCTTCCAACTTACCCGCGTACTCGGCGGGGTTGAGCCCGGCCTAACTGAGGGCCCGCTCAGACGGCAGCACATCAACCCGAGGGAGGGGCTCCCACTTCGACACCGCCACCGCGTCGGAATCAATCGACCGCCTCACCCGCGGATAGCTAGCCTTTTTCCACAGGATGGGCACAGGCTAATCCTCGCCCTCGGGCGGCGCGATAAAGAAAAACTTCTTCTTCCACTCGTGAATAAAAGAAGGCACTACGACAACCCCCGACCCCGGGGCATCTCCCTGCTGTTTTATAAAGGAAAAGTATACCCAGCTCGGCTCGCCTCTACGAGCGCCAGGGTGGTTCTTGTAGCAAAGAGAAGAGAGGAGAAGGTTCAGGCTGAAAGGGATCTGACACAATTTCAACCGGACCAGGAACCCGAGGAGGATTCTCCAAGAGTTCGGCGCTAGCTGGCCCGGAGCTAACCCGAAACAATTCAACGCCTTACTCACTTCAAGGGAGAAGGGCAGACGCACCCCAGCCCAAAAGGCCTCCAGATACAAGGCAATCTCCTTGCCTTGCACCCGGTCTGCCCTCTCCCCCTCCTCGGCCAAACGAAGGGAATAACCTGGAGGGATCAAGAAACGGGTCTTGATGTTAGCGAGCTCCTCCGCACGTCTTGACGAGGATCGCACGCCAAGAACACCCGCGGCTGAACTCTGGGGGCCACCTTATCTTCTCGGGTGAACTCCAGCTCAGAGGGAGAAGAGAAAGAAGTATAAGAGGAAGAAGTAGAAGAGGAAGTTTCAGAGGACTCCCTAAACTCTACCTGCACTACATCTACAGACTCTTCAAAAGAAGACATCTAACCTGATTGAAGTAAGGTGTCCTCGGGAGATCAAAAGCGAGGAGTCCGAACTGAGGAGAAGAGCGCCGAGCTAACAAGACTCTAGATGAGGAAAGTGTGAAGAGATATGGGCCCTGATGAGGACCCTACCTCTATTTATAGCTATCGGCGTACACATCCAACGGCGACAGTCATTTCCCGCCAAAACGACTCATCGCATTCGACGGACTCCATGGCTCCACCTGTCGCACGCGCGTTGATCGCACCCCATCGGATGCCAGAAATCTGCGGCCCGTCGCGTCGGCCAACCAGCGCTGGACACATGGGCCATCGCTTCGGTGAGCATACGCACGATCCGGCGCATCCTCTTTAATGCAGGATCTGGCCCCTGATCTGCTGACGTTGTCAAGAGAATACAACTGATTTCCCGGGAATGCACACTTACGCTATCTACGAAAAGGAGCTCACCTCGACTGACCCGGCAGACCACTCTTGACCCGACCCGTGAACTGGTCGAGACGAGGGTGGGAGGGGCTAATGATGATGCTCGATATCAGTGATCTCCCAGATTGTAACACGTGGCAGACGACGTGTCTCGAAACTAACAAGAGAGGACCAGGAACGGTACGTCGGTAGAAGACCCCGGGTCTGCGGCCCATGGATATGGCCGACCTTCTTCTACCGACCACACCATTCCTGTGCCCGCCTTACAAACAACTATTGGCTCATTTCCGAGCCCCCGCACATTTGGCCCCCTCGGCTCGTCTTCGGGCTACCGCAGAACCTAGATACCTCGGGCTCCCGCTCATCCCCGAGCCTCCCACCGAGCTCATATTCCTCGGTCACATCGACCGACCAACGGCACCTATCGCAGGCGCAACCGCCTCACCTCCATGAATCTCACCATGCGCGAGATATCCGCCGCCCACGATCCCACGTTCCACGCCATCACGATCCCCCATTAACGAGGATGTCTCGCCATTAATGCGGGATCCCACTAATCACATGGGCATGACGTCGGGAGCGTAATGGCCGGCGTGATTCTCGCGCCTGCCCGCCCATCGTTGCCGCTATATAAACCCCTCTCTCAAACGATCAAGATACATAATTCGCTCCTCACTAGGCCGTTACTCTGCTCAAATATTCGGACTAACTTGATCGTCGGAGGGTCCTCGGCGGTACAACCTCCCCAGTACTTCCTTGCGGGTAGCTCGGCCACCACAACCTAAAACCCATTGAGAATCCACACGCTTCAGGAGTCAACTTCCAAATCAATCTCAGCCGTCCATCGTCACTCGACAGCAGATCTACGGAAGGTAACATCTTGACGTGATACGACGCACGTCAGGAACCTTATTGCCAGATTATAATTCCTTGCCCAAATATGCACAACTTTATATATATGACACAGAAAATGAGATAAAGAATCGGTACAAATACATGGAAGAGAGCTTAAAGGCAACGAAGAAAGATATGGAGCATGATAAAAAAAAAATTGGCATGAGCAAAATAAAGACAACGAACTTGGCTTACGGATCTTCAATAGATCGAAAATCAAAAGGAATTCAATATAACAAACCTTCATCAAGTGAAGCGGCTTCTTTAATAATTGGTGATACACTTGAATATACAAATGAAAGAGATGTCATTATCGATCATAAAGAATCTGGAATGCAGCGGATTAGTGAGACACATCCGGCTTATATGCCCTTGCAATATCGAATACACTTCCCTCGTGGTGAGGATGGATGGCATGAATATATGAAAAATAACCGAGTTGGTCAAATGGGAAAAAGCAGGACAAAAATTTCAATCAAAGATTACTCTGCGTTCCCTTTGCAACAAAGAGAGAATGAAGGTAAAACTATGCTTCGCTGTGGTAAGTGAATTATACCAAGGAATGAAAGATGCTTTGGGAATAGGTGACAAATTCATCTGAAATTGGAAAGAAGACCATTTTACCTTCCTCATTCACTGGGGGTCCTAGATACATGATGCAGAATTACCACGATGCGATGGCAATGTGCGCATGGGCTGGCCCCCCAGATCTATTTATCATCCGGATGTGTCTGTTGGTGTAATATTATTAAGAAAAGCAAGCTTGGTAATGTTATTGCTGGTTGGTGTAATTTTATTGCTGGTAATGTTTTAAGTAATGTTTTATCATCTGAAATTGGTAATGTTATTGCTGGTTGGTGTAATATTATTGCTGGTAATGTTTTGTGTAATATTATTGCTGGTAATGTTTTAACTCATCTTATTAAGAAAAGCAAGCTTGGTAATGTTATTGCTGGTTGGTGTAATATTATTGCTGGTAATGTTTTAAGTAATATTATTGCTGGTAATGTTTTTAACTCATCTTATTAAGAAAAGCAAGCTTGGTAATGTTATTGCTGGTTGGTGTAATATTATTGCTGGTAATGTTTTAAGTAATATTATTGCTGGTAATGTTTTTAACTCGTCTTATTAAGAAAAGCAAGCTTGGTAATGTTATTGCTGGTTGGTGTAATATTATTACTGGTAATGTTTTAAGTAATTTTCTCCCTCCCTTTGATTACAATGAACAATATCCTAACACAATTCTAATTAATATTTTCATCCGGATGTGTCTGTTGTTGAATTCCAAAAGCGAGAACTCCCACATTCACACATGCTGTTGACCTTTCATAAGGATGCAAAGATTAAGACCACGGGTCGTGTCGATGAGATAGTGAGAGCTGAGATGCCGGATCCCACAGATGAGCCTCTCCTTCACGAATTAGTTACAAAATATATGGTCCATGGTCCATGTGGTGTTCATAATCCGCGCTCACCTTGCATGAAAAACGGTGAGTTCCATATAAGCCAGGGCTTCTGCTTTGTTTCCAATGCCATATCAATGTTGAAGTATGTAATCATCGTAAAGTTGTAAAGTATCTATTCAAATACGTGCATGCATAAGGGTCCAGATTGCGCAACAGCTTTGATTCAACGCAAGGGAGATAATATGTTGAATGAGATAGAGAATGACCTCGACTCACGTTATATGTCTGCATCCCGAAGCATGCAGGAGAATATTCGAATTCAATCTACAAAAAAGATACCCTCCAGTTGAGCGATTGCAATACCATCTTCCAAACGAGCAAAATATCTTCTTTCGAGAAAATGGCAATGTCGAAGAAGTATTACGCTCGGAACGAAGCCACAAAACAATGTTGTTGCAATGGTTTCAGGCAGGAATAAAAGATTCTATTTCGCATTCCACATTTTTCCAACCGTTTCCTTATAACTATTCATTATGTTTTCCATATACTGTCACCAAGAGCCTATCAAATCCTCATTTTGCAGTTCGGACATAATTTGATTTGATTACAGGTTAATACTTAATTACTTGACTTGATAAAAAAAAGTTGTAGTAAGAAACTGATACAAAATAACTACCTTGCATACATGGACATTTAATCAACTGATACAATAATTTTAGCACGAATCAAACTTAAAGGCGTGAGATACAACACAACCATTGCTAACTTTAAGATTAAAAAATATCCATTTAAGCTCATAAATCTTCCACTATCAAAATTTATTAATTGCAAAATGAACCTCTTATACTCTCATTTATTCTTTTATTCCAATTTGAACTTTTTCTTCGTTTACAAATCCACTCAACTTGCAGGTTAATGCAGACAGCTGTATTTAATAATCTGATCTTAAACAGGTCCATTGAGATGAAGCTGGAAATTTTTCCATTTTAGAAGGATCTACAAGAAAGCTTTGCATACTGAACTGACGCTGTGTAATGTTTTGGTTGTAAATACAAATTTTCTCTGAACTCTAATGTTCTTTTGGTATATATTGAGCAAGTACTCCATTTTCTGGTTCTATGTATGTATACATTAAATACATGCTACATGCTTTGGTTTTATAGATAAATACTTGAGTTAATTTTAGTGTCCTCTTGGTAGGAACAGGGCACACTTACACAAAAACTCTGCATGCATGTATGTCGGCAAAAGATTAACCAATAAATTTCTGTCTCATAAAGATTGACACCTGATTTTGAGATGTTATCCGGTGCCATGCGTGGGGGGCCCTGCTAGTTGCTCGTATATATAATGTAAACATCAAACTACAGTGGCATCCATTGCTTCAGTTCTGGGAACAGCTCCGTTCACATTTGACTGAGATTTTCGGAAGATATTAAGGTGGAAAAAGAAATAATGAAAACCGAGCACTAACCCTAACCCATGGAAGAAAATCAAAACCAAAGCTTCAAACTAAAATTCTATTTATCTCAAATGGTGAACATAATAAGATTTACAATATAACAGTGTGGCTTAAAATATGTAGTACAATCAGTTCTCTTGTGCACATCCTCGCTCGAAGTCATCCGGCACCTTTAAATAATATTCCTACATATAAAGTTACAAAAATAATTTTGGCACTTCATATTGCCAAAACTTGACCCAATGAATGCAATTGTCATACCCCAATGGAAGTCTGCCTTCGGCTTTCCTGCTCGCTTTCATTTGTACCAACCAGCCAGAATGTATCTCAGTCCAAAACAGATAAGACATGACAAAGCCTGAAAAAATAAACAGCAACAGTGTTACACATCGTGCATGGCTAAAATGCATATCGAGAGATTATGAGAAAGAAACATCAATTGCCAATTATTCCATGGCTTAATTCCAAAAACTACCAAATACTTTGGCTCAGTTATGAGAAACTACCAAATACTCTCGAAACTACGAGAAACTACAACAAAATTTTTAAGAACTACAAGAAACTACCACATAACTTTCAAAAACTACACAAAATATCATATCTAAGGTGCCACATCAGCAATATTTGAAAGAAACCGTCACAAAACTTTCAAAGCATGGTAGTTTCTTGTAATTATTTGAAAGAAACCGCCACATCAGCAGTATTTGGAAGTTTCTTGTAACTGAGCCAAAATATTTGGTAGTTGTTTGCAATTAAGCCTTATTTCATATAGACCAAGGGAATTTTTTATCCGCTTCTCATCCTTAATTGGCTTTTGTTCATCATTTACAATGCAACCAACTATAACCAACTTCTATTTAGTTACAAATCATATTGCAGGCGAAAGGTATGCAATTTGGCAAATACGAAATCACAAACCAAATCAGGGGTGACAATTATGACAATCATAAACAGCTGTAAGTCAATTATGACAATCATAAACAGTTGAAAGAAACCCCCACACACAACAACAACATCAACATCAAGCCTTCATTCCAAATTTTTGGGATCGGCTATAAGAATCCTTCTTTTCTGTTCTGCGGTCAAGGGTCATTTCCTTTGTTAAATCAGTCCATGATTAATAAATGGATGGCTCGACCTAGCTCATCTGATTTGAACCAATTAAGCAATCGAATTATTAAAAAAAACTAGCTGCTATTTAAAAAAACAACACTCAAGTCATTGATCTCATACCAAAAACCAGTATCTCAGCATAATTCAACGAACAGTCAACTTTGTTTAGTCTTGAAATTAGTTTCTATAAGCCATTCAAGTTCACCGCGCGCACACACATAAAAACCAAAAAACAGTTACTCAGGTAATCAGATCTGATAAATTTACCCATTAAATATCAGGTGGGTAGGGTCAGTCGTAATCCATCCTGAACTTGTTGACCCAAGTTAAATGGAGGGCCTTGTGGCTGATTCATGACATTATAAAGCTCCGGATATATACAAAAGGTTATAATAGTATTATTTTGGAAAGAAGAGGCGACATCGAAGCAATTTAACTAGTAATGAGAGACAAAATTACCTGGAAAACAAGGAGCCTGATGCACAACGCCTTCTCAGTGCACCGACCAAACAATCTGAGGAATAGGTTGACGAGCGTCCCATCTTTTGTTCCAGTCAGTAGTCCTGTCTGAGGATCATATCTGCAGCAGACATAAATAAGTGTAAAATGTTGTCATTTCACGACAGTGACATATATTATGAATTGGGGTTCTTAAATTATGCAAAACTGTACCTTGGCAGACGATGCCTTGGACATGGAATGATCTTGAAAAGCTGTTATAAGTTTTAAAAAAAGAAGAATATAGAAAATTATATGAGATCACTCGTATTGAACAGCTCTAAAAAGAAATTCTGCAAAATGTTAAGGGTAATCAGGCTTGTGAACACACCTGAGGACAGGAATAAAGGAAATTTAAAACTTGGGGTAAAAAGAAGAGTAGGAGCGTCTCACTGTAAATGAAAAGAAAAGGCAGATTAGCAGATGTTAAATAAGATAGATGCTAATCCAAAACTAGTAAATAAGAGATCTGCTAAGCCAAAATAAAAGGATATATAAAAAAAAAAAAACAAGTTAAAGATACAAAATGTAAAACTGGTTATGATCTCAATTGTCCTTGCCCACACAGAATTAAGATGCTCTGAAATATTTAAATCATTTTACACCTTTCCAGAGGAGGAGGAAAAAGTTAAGGGAAAAAGTAGAACGAACTATGACAAGGGATCATCTCCTGTTAACAATACTCATCGATACGCCCAGATTATTGGCTAAGAAAAGTATGGGAAAGAAGGAGATTTTATAGGACATAGAAGGCCAGTTGTTTACTAGGAATCCTTCTTATATAATTCGCACAGTTTAAACATCATGCAAGCAAAGAGAAACCCCAAAATTCAACAAGACAAAGATAAGGCATAGATGGAAGAAGATAATGAACATATGCAAACATTCATAGACCAACTACAAAGAAAAACCTACATTTTGTACAATCTAAGACTAGTCATATATTTCAACGACTAGATGTGGTTGCTGAAATCTCCAACTTGTAGTTCTATTTATGTATTTTAAATTAGTAGATCATGAAAATTGCTAAATACTTTCCCCTGAATCCTGCATGCTATAACTTATCCCATGCTCCATCAAATGATGTGGAAATCAGGATGTATTTCAAGCAAGAATATTCCATCAATAAAGAATGAAATGATAGTTGCTGTTTGGTGTTTCCTAAGCAAGAGGGCTGTATTGTAACTTTTTTTCCAGATTTCGCCATCCCTTAGGAACTCTTGGTTAAATCTAAACTTGCTATATTTATAGGAAAATAATACATTATTTTTTTGTTTGAAATAGACAATAATTAGTGAATCCACTTAATCTAGTTGAAAGAGGTGTGTACCTGAAATGGCCAAGTATTCCAACTACAGCCATAGTCATTCCAGCGAAGTAAGTATAAGTATCACCAACAAAAACTGAAGAAGGATACCTGTCATTGATGGTGATCCAAATATAATATAAATTGCTCAAAACTTATATATAGAGCAAGTTAAGGAAATAATAAGACAAGGAAATTGCAACAAAAAAACATTACCAATTAAATGAAAGTAAAGCCAATGAAGTAGTCAGGAGGGGCAAGACAAGGTAAATTGAGAAAGCATGAGCCTGTTTGTATTCAGGGTCTGAAGATGCACCAATTTGCATCACATTATGTATCAAAATCTGTAATTAACATCTCCAAGTCATTCTCTCAGCACCCTAGAAAGCTTATACCAAAATATCAATAATTTCAAAATTAATCTCAATGCAAGCCATGTGCAAGATATTCTCTTACTGCAGCTGAAATAACGACTGTTTGGCCAACTTCAAGACCATTGAGGCCAGCATGAATGTTGATAGCATTTGTACAAAATACTGCTAGCATGCCCATATAAAGCTTGTATATCCAACCTGTCATTCAAAGTGAAATGAAAATCAATCACCAAATAACGTAAATTGCTGCATTTGCTCTTTTGGCCAAATATATAAGTTTAGGCATATATAAGAAAATATTGGCATCAAATTTTGGTTACAGTTCTGGTTTATACACATGAGTAATTAATTCTTAATCAACAAATTTCAGGATAGATAAACTAATAGCATCGACAATAACCAGTTATTATGCATCAATTTGAAAGCAACAAGAAGAAAATAGTCTGTTACTTTTAGTGATGATCCATATCCTACAAGATAATCAATGGGAATCAATCTTAATGACTGAAGATATTTGGAAATAATTGAGAGAAGAATAATCTTATTGGCTTATTAGAAAAGTAATAGGTCCATACATCTATTTATAAAGAGTTATTGATCACCTCTCCTAACAAACATATAATAACTAATCAAAGTGATAACTGAATATAATAACTAAATATATTTCCATAATAATATTCATAATACTCCCCGCAAGCTGGAGCGTAGATGTCAATCATGCCAAACTTGGACAGAAGACGGGCGAAAACCGATCGAGGAAGAGCTTTGGTAAGATATCTGCCAGTTATGTTGCAGAGAAAACATACTGAAATGCAACCACGTTATCTGTCACTTTGTCACGAATGAAATGACAATCTATCTCGATATGTTTGGTCCGCTCATGAAAAACTGGATTCTTAGCAATGTGAATTGCAGCCTTGTTATTACAAAAGAGTGTAGTCAGAAGAGAACTGGTAATAGGGAGGTAAGTCATACCAACTCAGCAACTGTATGAGCCATAAATTTATACTCAGCCTCTATAGAAGAACGAGCGACTATATTTTGCTTCTTACTTTTCCATATAACCAAGTTTTCTTCCAAGAAGACACAATAGCCACTCGTGGAACGACGATTATCAACGGATTCAGCAAAGTCAGCATCCGCAAAAACTATGAGCGACAACATTGATGATGGTTTGTAAAGAATACCCTGTCTTGGAGAACTTTTGATGTATCTGAGAATATGCTCGACTGCCTTAAAGTGAGAGGTCAAAGGATTCTGCATATATTGACTTATTGTGCTAACGGCAAAGGCAATGCCTGGCCGGGTGACAGTGGGATAAATAAGCTTCTCAACCAGACGTCGATATCATCCTAGGTCAGGTATTGCCTTAAAGTGAGAGGTCAAAGGATTCTGCATATATTGACTTATTGTGCTAACGGCAAAGGCAATGCCTGGCCGAGTGACAGTGAGATAAATAAGCTTCTCAACCAGACGTCCATATCATCCTAGGTCAGGTAGTGGAGGATCCGAGAAAGAGCTTAATCGGGATAGCTTGACTGAGGAATTCATAAAGGTGTTTGCTGGTTTACATCTCAGAAATCCTGTCTCGGATAGAAGTTCAAGTGCATGCTTATGTTGAGAGCGCTGCAATCTTCCAGAATTCCGTGATACTTCAATTCCAAAGAAATATCTAAGTAGCCAAGGTCCTTGGTATGAAAGTGTGAAACCAAATGTTCTTTCACCTTGGAGATACCAGCAGAATCATCTCCAGTGATGATAATATCAACATACACCAACACAATTACCCTGCTCTGAGGACGATAATGTGTAAAAAGAGACGTGTCGGCACGATTACGTTTGAAACCAGTCTGTCGTAAAATCATGCTAAATTTTTCAAACAAGGCACGTGGTGACTGCTTCAGTCCATATAACAATTTGTGTAAAAAACAAACCATACTCTCTCGGTCGCTCAAAGCCGGGAGGCTGCTGTATATAAATAGTCTCTAATAGATCGCCATTTAGAAAGGCATTCTTCATATCAAGCTGATGGAGAGGCAATGCCTTAGAAACCGCCAAGAATATAAGAATACGAACCGATGGCAATTTGACAACTGGTAAGAAAGTCTCAACATAATCCAAATCATACTGCTGGGTAAATCCTTTAGCCACCAATCGAGTTTTGAGACGGTCAGTCGTCCCATCTGGATTTTACTTGACAGTAAATACCTATCGACAGCCGACAACCTTCTTATTGAAGGCCGAGATACCAATTTCCAAGTCTTATTAGAGTATAGTGCGGCAATCCCCTCTAACATACATGCATGCCAAACTGGGTGTTGAAGTGCTTTCTGAACAGAAAAAGGAAGAGTGATGACAGAAAAGGAAGAAACAACTGACGAGCAGATAGGGTCAGTCTGTGATAGGAAACAAAGTTAGAAATCGGATGTGCAGTAGTACAGAAACGCTTACCCTTGCGTAAGACAATAGGAAGAGAGATTCTCTTCGGAAAGCAGCGGTCGTAGAGAATCAGGAACAGTAGATTGTATTGGAGTACTTGCAGAAATATCGTTAGAAGAATCTAGTGGGAAGCGGCTGGATAACTTTCTTACGACAGTGGTACACCTGTGGATAAGGGACTACAGGCTGATCATTAGGGAGCACAGGTTGAATAGATGAATCAAGCTCTACGGAAGGTATGCGTGGAACCGAAATAGTAGAAGTGGGTTCCTTAGCAGGGGTGGAAAATATGCTTGATCTTCTAAGAAGGTCACATTACATGAAGTACAAACTTGGATGTGGCAAGGTCAAAGCAAACATACTCTTTTTAGGATCGAGAGAACCTACAAACACCATACGTGTAGCTCTAGGATCAAGTTTGTCAATATGAAAACCAAGAACATGGGAATAGCATAGGCAAACAAACATCTTAGGAGGAATAGGAAAAGACTTGCCCTGTGGAAACAAAATAGAGAAAAGAGACCGGATGCCTAGGACTGAAGAAGGCATGCGATTGATATAAAACCAGGCAGCTAAAACTGCAAAATTCCACAATCGTTTAGCAACATGCATATGTAAGAAAAGAGAACGAGCTATCTCAAGTAAATATCGGTTCTCTCATTCAGCAATCTTATTTTGCCGAGTATAAGAACATGAAGTTTGGTGCAATATTCCCCATGTCTTACAAAATGCAGTAAAGTCTGTGCTGATATACTCCTTAGTGTTATCTGAATGAAGAATCTTAACCGAAACACCAAATCGATTAGATATCTCAGCAACAAAGGTTTTAGAAGTAGACAATAGCTCAGACCTATTATGCAGAAGATACAGCCAAGTCATGCGTGAATGATCATCAATAAATGTAACAAAATATTTATAACCAAACACGCTAGGAAATTTAAAGGGTCTCCAAATATCAGAGTGAACTAAAACAAATGGTAAGTCATGCCTCTTGTTAACCGGAAAAAAAGATGAGCGGTGATACTTTCCTAAGAATACAAAACTCACAACTAAATTCTGATAAACTAATAGAATCGAGAGAGATGAGGATGCTATTTAGTTGTTGTCGAAGGTGGAGGGGACGAGGGCGGGGACGGGGGCTTGAGATAGAAGAAGATTGGTTTTTTTTGTTTCTTTTCTAATTATTTTCAAAGCTCTGATACCATGAAAATAATTGAGAGAAGAATAATCTTATTGGCTTATTAGAAAAGTAATAGTCGATACATCTATTTATTAAGAGTTATAAATCACCTCTCCTAACAAACATATAATAACTAATCAAATTGATAACTGAATATAATAACTAAATATATTTCCATAACAATATTCATAACAGTATCCAAAGTACACAAGAAAAGATTAAAGTTTACAGGAAATGAAGTTCAGATATTAGTTATTTAAAACTTCATATGTAGTTTTTTCCTAAAGCAAAAGTCATATAATCTGAACTGAACTACTTGAAGGACTAAAAAGGAAACAAAATTTTCATGTACCTATTCAGCGCTACCCTTTTTAAACCTACAAGAAATCTAGCAGACTATTACTCTAGCCCGCAGGTCGAAGAATATAAGTAGCATGATGGCATTGGTTATAAGAAATTAATTTCGGCATCTCCATTTATTATCAAACTTAAAAACTTGTTTGCATGGTAGAAAATTCCGGCGGTACCCAATTCGAGATGGCCAATTCTAATCCCAAAATGACCATTCCAATTCCGATATCAATACCATTCGATACCAAGTAATATTGGGTTTGCTACTTAATTACAAAAGTTCTTGTATAAGGTATATTAATGGATTAGTGGTTATAAATGGATTAATGATTTTATTAATGTGTTAATAGGTTTTTTCCGCCATTAAAAGATTTATTAATATGTTATTGGGTTATTACGGTTTATTTGAAATTATCTAATATTCAAAAATATGATTAAGACTTTATACTTACTTTTGCAAGTATTGAGACAACTACTCTAGATATCATTGATTACTAAAGCAGTTGTCAAATTGGTTATAATTACTTTCCAGTCTTTTTTTAAAATATCTATTTTTAAATCTCTTTTTGCCAACAAAATAACCAAAAAAAATACCTTGAAGATTGCAGCCCAAGGCAAGTCGAAATCGAATTAGAAATTTAAGATCGAAACTCAAAATAAGAAAATCCTAGGATTGCTTGAAATCGATTCATGTCTAATGTCTTGATATCTTGAAGTCGATCAGATCCGAAACCTTAATTTTTGAAGTTTCGTAAACCAAATCTTGAAGTTTCTCAACCCAAATCTTGAAGTTTCCCCCTGTCGACTTGAGCGCGCCAGAGAGACGTGTAAAAACGGGGGAAGAAATGGGATTTTGTATAATTAATATCTGCGTTATTCTCATTTCAATAACGATACTTATACACTCATTATTACACTTATGAGGTGTATAAATCAATAAAAATAGATTATTTAATATCACATAATTAAGAGGGATAAAGCAAAGCGGCGAACGCCGCTCCACCGCTTAAGAAACCACTTTTTAAAATATTGTTTGCAAATGCTTTGGAAAGACGAAGCCCTCTAATTGATGTTGTATGCATATTGTTAGATGTTTAATTTCAGAAAGACAAAGCTCTCTATCCGCGAAAGGCCATTGTAATAAATTAGATAATTTTTTGAATTTTTTTGGCTAACAAATGTAGACTGATAGGAAAGAGAGTTCTCTTCTACTTAGGTTAAGCGAATCCCCTAGCTGTTGGGTGAGAGAGTCCCTATAGTTAGCTGGTTTTCAATTATCATTGTAATCCCTCTTATCATATAAATGAAGCATATTCTCATCGTCTTTTGATTTAAACCTTTTGATTAAAATATTTATTGCGGCATCAGTCACACAAGTGATACAACAATAAATCACATACAGGGACGGAGCCAGGAATTGATCAAAGCGGCCGAGGGGGGAATTGAAAGGAAGAAAACAAATCTTATGATAAAATGTGTATAATTTAGTAAAAAGTCAAAGTAGATTCAGAATTGAAATTAATAATTAGATTTGAATTGTATGTTTAAGAAATTAGATATGCCTTGTTACAATCAAAGATGGGAGGAAATTGATAATCAACGGTTGGGACCTTAGGATTTCAGTGCTTATAATATGTTTTTTGATGCGTAGAATAGCCCATTAAGCTTGAAGCGATGAAATTCGACTTGGTGTTTCAAAACAAAAAAAAAAAGTCTTGCGATTATAGCAATGGCTCACATGAATCACAGATTAGAAGAGAATTTAAAGTTTTTTTTTAAAATCACAAAATAGTGATGTGAAGAGAGACGAGAAAAAGCTAGTTACGATCTGTTAAGAATATAATTAGTTATGAGTATATTTAGTTAGCAAATATTAGTTATGAAGATATTTTATTATTAGATTGAGAGTTGATCTATAACTCTTTATATATAGATTTATATGAATTCGTGTTTAATTATGCCAATAAATTTTTCTTTTCGGTTCTCTTCTTGGTATCAGAACTTTGAAAAGAATTAAGATGAAAACCTAATTTCCCAAACCCTAACCCTAATCCTCTAGCTCTGCCCGCCTCCTCTACCACTTCTCTTTTTTTTCCCACCACCTCCTCGCATTCTCAACTCGAGATAACTTAGACCCCAAATTAGCTATATTCTTTTGCTCGTGCTACAGCAAGGTTTGATTCGCGCTACAATATTTTTCGTCGCTGCTATAGTATTTTCCCGACGTACTGCAGTAACTTTGGTACAGTAACTTTTTCACCGCTGCTGGAACACTTTCCGTCTCTGCTGCGGTGATTTTTCCTGTCGTGCTCCAGTAACTTTGCTACAATATTTCGCTACAATATTTTCTACGGCTCCTCAATGCCAATCGCAACCCTCTCGAATCTTAATCCTAACCATCGCCGACAGCCTAATGGAAACAGTCGTTTCCGCTCCTCTAGGTTAATGACGATCTATTTGATCGTCTTGCTCTGACATCTTTACGATTGTACTCACTTGGATATTCAACAATCTTATTCTCGCTCTCATAATTTACCTCTGCGCCATTTATCATGCATTCTGATTCGGTCTCAATTACGGTTCGTGGCCGCCCCCTATTATTGTTCATGTTAGTGGTTCCCGTGGACGTAGGCGTGCCGGCCTTTATTGTGCTTATTGCGGCGGCATTAATGATCGCAAGGACCGGTGTTGGAAGCAACATGACTATCCCGATAATACACCTATAGCTCGCCAGACATTCCCACCAATTGCTCGTGGCCGACCTTCCTCGTTTGTTGGCTATTTACCGTTATCCAGTGCTGAGTAAAGCCAGTTGCATCGTCTTCTTTCTTCTGTAGCGCTTGCCAACCTTTCTACTCCATCAGGTATATCGTTCCTTTCTTATTCTAATTCGTGGATCGCTGATTCCGGCACCTCATATCATATGTCTCGTGATGGACTGTCTGATCTTGCTTCTAGCTCTCATAAGTTGATTTCCATGGCCGATGGTAATACTACAACTGTTTCTGGCTC
The DNA here is from genome assembly GCA_030015575.1 of Agapanthus africanus. NCBI lineage: Eukaryota > Viridiplantae > Streptophyta > Magnoliopsida > Asparagales > Amaryllidaceae > Agapanthus > Agapanthus africanus. Next base: position 298,716,339 of record JASDDO010000029.1, read on the forward strand.
TGCTGATTTATCTCTTACTTCATCTTTACACCTGAAAAATACTTTAATTGTGCCATCTTTAAAACAGAACTTGCTTTCTATTCGTCAGCCAAATGATTCTAACTGCTCCGTAACATTTTATCCATCTCACTTTGTGATACCGGATCTTCTGACGAAGCAATGGATTGGTGGGGACATGAACAGAATGGACTGTACTACGTTGATCACATTCTCTATACGTCTGCAGCTATTTCTACTACAGTGGCATCGGAGACTGGGTCATCCTTCTCTTTCTTTTTTATGTACTATACTGCCTTCTATTGATTTATTCGAGTTCAGTTGTGAATCATGCATTCTTGGTAAATACCATCGCTCTTTTCCTCCGGTTAATAAAAAACATGATTTGCCCTTTGCGTTAGTTCACTCCGATATTTGAGGTCCCTTTAAATTTTCTAGTGTGTTTGGTTATAGATATTTTGTGATTTTATCGATGATCATTCACGTATGACTTAGTTGTATTTTCTGCGTAATAGGTCTGAACTTTTGTCAACTTTTAAAATCTTTGTAGCTGAAATTGCTAATCAATTTGGTGTTCCGGTAAAGGTTCTTCGTTCAGATAATGCTAAAGAGTATATTAGCACGGACATTTCTACATTTTGTCAGACCCATGGTATATTGCATCAAACTTCATGTTCTTATACGCTTCAGCAAAATGGGATTGCTGAACGAAAGAACCGACATATGTTTGAGATAGCTCGTTCTCTTGTTTTGCATATGCATAAACGATTATGGAATTTTGCGGTCTTAGCTGCCTATTTTTATATCAATCGCATGCCTTCTCCGGTCCTAAGCAACCACTCATTTTCCTCAGTTTTGTTTTTAAAGGGCACTCGTTTCCCGTTCCTTCTCCTAAGGTGTTTGGTTGTCTATACTATCCTCATATTCTAGGTCCTCATATTGACAAGCTTGATCCTAGAGCTACCCGTATGGTAATTGTAGGTTACTCATGATCCGAAAAGAGTATGTTTGCTTTGACCCTGCCACGTTTGAAGTTTGCACTTCATGTGATGTGACCTTCTTAGAAGATCAAGTCTATTTTGCACCACTTATTAACGACCCCACTCTTACTATCTATATTCTTTACCCACATTCTTCATAGCTTGATTCGTCTTTTCAACCTGCACGCCATGTTTTTAAGCTTGTAGCCCCTTACTATCCACAGGTGTATCACCGTCGTAACAAAGTTGTACCATCCCCTCCCACTAATGATTCTTCTAACGATTCTTCTGCAGGTACTACTATACAGTCCAATGTTCCTGATTCTCCACTGCCGCTGCCTTCAGAAGATCTCTCTTCCTATTACCATGTGCAAAGGTAAGTGTTCATGTATTATTGCGCACCCAATTTTTAATTTTGTTTCCCATCATAGACTGGCACCATCTGCTCGTCAGTTTGTTTTTTCCTTGTCTGCCATCACTCTTTCTTTCTCTGTTCAGGAAGCTCTTCAGCACTCAAGTTGGTATGCAGCTATGTTAAAGGAAATTGTCGTACTGCGCTCTAATCAAACTTGGAAATTTGTACTTATGCCTTCAGATAAGAAAGTTGTCGGTTTTCAATGGGTCTTTACTGTCAAGCATAATCCAGATGGGACGATTGACCGCCTAAAAGCTCGTTTAGTGGCCAAAGGATTTACTCAGCAGTATGGTTTGGATTATGTTGAGACTTTTTCACCGGTTGCCAAATTGCCCTCGGTTCGTGTTCTTGGTTGTTTCTAAGGCATGATCACTTCATCAGCTTGATGTGAAAAATACTTTTCTTAATGGCGATCTTTCAGAGACTATTTATATGCAACAGCCTCCTGGCTTTGAGCGACCGGGGGAGTATGATTTGTTTTCTACATAAATCGTTATATGGATTGAAGCCGTCACCGAGTGCCTGGTTTGAAAAGTTTACGGTTCTGCGACAAATTGGCTTCAAACGCAGTCGCACCGACACCTCTCTTTACACATAATCATCCGTAGGGCAGGGTAATTGTGTTGGTGTATATAGATGATATTATCATTACTGGAGATAATTCTGCTGGCATCTCCAATGTGAAAGAACATTTGGCTTCACACTTCCATACTAAGGACCTTAGGTCATTTAGATATTTCTTTGGAATTAAACTATCACGGAATTCTGGTAGATTTCAGCTCTCTCAGCGCAAATATGCACTTGATCTTCTATCTGAGACAGGATTTCCAGGATGTAAACCAGCAAACACCCATATGGATTCCTCAGTCAAGTTATCTTGATTGAGCTCTCCTTCGGATTCTCCACTACCTGACTCTATCGTCTAGTTGGGAAGCTTATTTACCTCACTGCCACTCGTCCTGACATCGCTTTTGCCGTTAACACAGTGAGTCAGTATATGCAGAATTCTTTGACCTCTCACCTTAAGACGGTTGAGCATATTCTTAGATAAATCAAAGGTTCTTCAGAATAGGGTCTTCTTTACAAACCATCATTTGTTGTCACTCACAGCTTTTACGGATGCCGACTTTGTTGGATCCATTGATGATCGTCGTTCCACGAGTGGCTATTGTCTTCTTAAAAGGAAACTTGGTTATATGGAGGAGTAAGAAGCAAAATGTAGTGGCTCGTTTTTTTTTTGCAGAAGCTGAGTATAGATCTATGGCTCGTACAGTTGCTGAGTTAGTATGGCTTACCTCTTCTCTGAGAGATCTTGAGGTTTCTTCTTCTCTTCCGACTACACTCTTATGTGATAACAAGGCTGCAATCCACATTGCTAAGAATTCGGTTTCTCATGAGCGGACCAAGTATATTGAAATAGATTGCCACTTCACTCGTGACAAGGTGGCAGATAAGGTGGTTGCACTCCAACATATTTCCTCTTTAACTCAACTGGCAGATATCCTTACCAAATCTCTTTCTCGACCGGTTTTCGCTCGTTTTCTGTCCAAACTTGGCATAAATGGCATCTATGCTCCAGCTTGCGGGAGTGTTGAGAATATAATTAGTTATAAATATATTTAGTTAGTAAATATTAGTTATGAAGATATTTTGTTGTTAAATTGAGAGGTGATCTATCTCTCTCTATATATAGATTTGTACGGACTCTTGTTTAATTATGCTAATAAATTTTTCTTCTCAGTTCTCTTCACTGTCAATTGTTATTAATGGTTTAGAATGCTTTTTAACAAATTCGTTTTTTTATGGTAATTGGGTAAATCAGAAACTTTTATAAGCTTAAGCACATCTCTTAGTAACTTAAATAAAAGTAATTATTGGGGTAATAATAAAAAATAAATGAAAAAATGATGAAAGAGATTATCTATAGGGATTTAGGGATACAATGCAGTTATTAGATAGATTTAGTGGTATGTTCTTTCTTTTATTCGTTAATTTTTATTCTGACAGATGTGGTCCTATTTATTAGAAAGTTTGTTGCTTTAAGATATCTATACTCGCATGAATTCTCGGAGCCGGGGAGACGGCCACCCTTGCATGCTCCCTGGCTCTATCTCTGGGCACATGAAATGTTGAAAATTTTAACATAGGTCTTTGTTGTCCTCGATTCTATTAAGAATCTTCTTGAATTTTGATTCTGATTTTTAGGTCAATCGCTTGTAATGGAAGAGCTAGGGATAATGTATAGGAAGAGTGAGAGAATTTAAACATGGGTCATATTGTGTTAAACTTTCACTTAGTGAACTGACATGAAAAACAACGCTTGCACTAAATCTACCGCCCAATTATGCAATGAAATATTCAAAACAAATTTACAGAAACAGATCATTTATTTAACATTAAAAACACAACAAACAAAAGAACATAGGTGAAATGAACAAAGAAAACTAGAAAATAAGTTCATCAAATTATTTACTGCTGAAGGCTTACAAAAACTAACCGGGTTACCATGAGGTTATATTGTAATTTTCACTACAACAAGAGCAAGATTAGGTATTATAAAATTTACCTAAATCCAGTACAGCTTCCCCAACATACTGAATTAGAGGCTTCGGTATGATGATTGTAGTATGCCCAGCATATGCCATCAATAAGGGGAGTGCTGCAAATGATGGTAATACCAATTTTCTGTTCTTCACAAAGTACAGATCTTTAATCAGTCTAGCAGTTAAATATCAATCCGAGATGTATTAACTTTACTGATTTAAGCTAGATAGCTACTTAAATAGACATTAAAAGTTTAAACATGATGGCCGCACACTCTCCATGGAATATCAAGTACATCATCAACAAATCCAAGCAGAATCATGAAGCAGATAGATGCCAATGCCGCATTATACTCGACAAGCCACTGCATCAAAAATATGGTTCATATTAGCAAAGAGTCCATGCAGTCTAGCTCATCTTCGAGAATAGGGAAAAAAACTTATTTATTTTACATGCATCAAAAATGATATTACCAACAACATATCCAAGGTTTTAGTTGAACACCTTTACAAAACCTGGACGATGCCGTTGTAAAATTATAAATAGCATCGGCGTAAAGTTTAAAATAACAGCTAAATACAAACACCCTATCAGGCAAAACAATACAAGGACAATAATATAGTAAAAAACCTAAGCTGTATAGTAATCTATCATATGGCAAATTTCCTTTTAGCTAATGAACAGAACGGATAGTGATACTTATCAAGATGTCTAGCTGTGTTAATACAACTGTGCAAAAACATATCAAGCAAGGGAAAATAATCATGTTCCAATGAATCACACCACAAGGTGAGTGCTCTCCTATTTTGACTCTCCAGAGCTTGAATACAAGGTCTAGTCTAATTAGGAGATTACACTAACTTGAAAGCACACATCGGTTAAGCTTAGAAATTACATCAATCCATTTGAGACAGGAAGTCAACTCTGGGAGTGTTGCCCATAGTGTCATAGACTCATAATTCTTCATTGCACATCTCAAGCCAATATAAAGGAGGAGGGTTGCTTTAAGTAGCTAATGGATAGCATAAAACTTATTGATCTCTATGTAATGAACTTTGGATGTACTAAGGTGTGCGCCCATCGCAAGCTTTGCATTGATACCGATGCAATGATAAGTTGACAAGAATTGTTTTCTAGTGCATTTTCCACATGCCAGGCATTGCATCAATACCATCACAATGCAATCACAATTAAGAGAGGATTAACCCATCTTGGGTCGCATGGATCCTCAAATCAGATATTAAATGGTTATAGACCAGAGTGTCATAGAAGAGGTGGTTAAGAGGTTTGTAACTTTGCACAAAAGTTTACGTTTACATGAACTCCCTGCATCACATGATGATATTGAAAGAGATAATGATTAGGAAAAAGATCTAGGAAGACTAAGAATACTGATTAGATAACAAGTATAAGGAAACTAAGAATAAATGATATAGACTTTGGAATCAAAACTGATGGAAATACCTGTAAATACATGTTTTAGATGCAAATATAGCTGGGAATCAGACAGTACTAACAAAACCTATATTGGTAAATTGGTAGAAGAGATATTAATGCGTCATAAGTAGGATCTGCGAAATCATTAAAAGACATTTCAAGCTATCATTTCACTTTCAGACGAGACTAGCTTGAAAGATGGACCGTCACATGGAGAGCTTGATCCACCAGCCCAGTTATCCCAGTTATTCCATGGGCAATGGAAGTGTGTGCTCTTGGGATGATGACCAAGAGAAAGGGCTTTTTCACTAGGAGTAGGAAATTCTAGGAGGAAAAGATATTTAGAAGAGAGGAGGCTATATGGAAAAGGGTTCGTGTATTTGGTTTTTGTAATTTGATATGATCTTATGTTGAACATTTTTTTCTTAATGAATGAACCAAGTAATAGTCAAATAATTTTTTCCCCACCTACGAGGGGGTGGATATATAAGTATGCAGAGATTTTCAACTCATGCAGAGTGAGTTTGAGAAATGTATGAAATATGAAGAGATTGAGAAAAACTAGAATAAATCAAGGATTAAAATCTAACTGGCTGAAGGCAGCAGCAAAAAGATTAAATAGCGGTGAGAGTAGCGATCGACCTTCTACTAATCAAGAAAATGACATGACCTAGATAATGTTGATACACTAAGAGTGTAGATTAAAAAAAAGTCGCATTTGACAAAAACATCGGTTACAAAAATTGATTATCGAGAATCGCCCATGAGAAGGTAAGACGAAACCAAACAGATTTATTTACATCAAAAAATATTGGTGTTGTCAGAAACAATTAGGCTTAGTGAAGTTATCGATAATTTGAAGAAGATGAATACAAGAAGAGCTGTAGAATCTGATAAAACTGTTATTGTTTGGAAGTGAGAGAATGAGAGAACAGTTATTAAGGGTGAAAATGGGATGGATAGAAAACCCTATCCCATCACCTCTTTATATAGGCAACTTACATTATTACTCATTACAAATATACCCCTAATACATCACAATCATCCATCACATCATATGTGATAACACTCCCCTCAAATTGGTGCATATATATCACACATGCCTAATTACAAATAAAATGCACACGAGACTTCCCAAGAGACTTAGTGAACAAATCAACAAGTTAGTTCTCCAATCTCACATGGATCGTATCAATGACTCCTTTCTCGACCTTTTCATAATCGAAGTGGCAATCAACTTCAATGTACTTCGTCCGTTCATGAAAAACTGGGTTGTTCACAATATAGATCGCGACATTGTTCTCACAGTAGAGATTCATAGGTGGCAACAAAACCGAATCTAAGTTATATAAGTAGATAATGATTCCACACCAACTCACTTGTGGTGTTAGCCATAGCTCTATACTCCGACTCTGCGCTGGATCGAGAGTCCACACTTTGTTTCTTGTTTTTCCAAGAAACCAAGTTTCCTTCAACAAACACACAGAAACCAATGGTCGGCCTCCTATCATTGGAAGACCCTGCCCAATCTGCATATGTGAAGCATGTGGCCTTAGAATGCCCTAGTCTTTATAGACGACACTTTCTTAGGGGCACTCTTTAGGTATCTCAAGATACAAAAGGTTGCATAAAGATGAGCCTCACGAGGATCAGACATAAATTGGCTCACTACGCTGACCGGGAAGGCTATGTCAGGACGAGTGACGGCAGGCAGTTAAGTTTGCCAACTAACATCATGTACCGTCCTAGATCAGAAACAGGCTCTCCTTGACCCTCAAAGAGTTTCACATTTAGATATATAGGAGAGTCGAAAGGCCTACAAGCAGATATACCGACCGGCCTTTGAGAGCATATCAAGCACATACTTTCGCTGAATGGCAAAGATTCCTTCCTTTGGTGACCTCGATACCTCAATGTCGAGAAAGTACTTCAACTCCCATAGGTCTGGTATAAAATTGTTTCTGACGAGGAGCCTTCAAGCCAGCAATCCCTTGTTCCCCACCGAAAGATGCGCGAAAGACGAGGTGAACGTCTTGCCTGAATTTCGAGGCAGATGCTAATTGGTGCTATCCGTCCACCTCTCCGAAAATGCCAAGTTAATTTATGCCACCATGTATCGAAGGTTTAAACGGATGCGGCCGATGTAGCAGACTTCGTCAGATTCCCCCTCGTTTGAGGGGTTTTGATTGTGGGGACGCTCTTCCCTGCAGGCGCAAGCCCCTGCAGTTAATTACGCTACCGCATCGCGGTAACAACTTTCTCCTTCTCCATATGGTCACTTCGTGTCGTGTGTGTTTGTTTTGTTTTTGATTGCCCGTGGATTATATACGGTGACTAATTTATGTTGTCGCCCGTAGGGTGTGAATTAGTCCAAATCCGTATCTTCTTAGATTTGGGTTTGGGGGTTGGGTTTAAGAATACGTTAATCTCATTTGAGACTAAAATCAACTTAAACGTTTGTTAAGGATACGTTAGTCTGATTTTTCGACTAAGATCAACTTAACGGGATCGCTTAGATCCAACAAAAGAGCATTCAAGCTTTATTGTTTAGTTTAGGGACATTGCTGTCGATTAGTTTAAGGACATTACGGTCCAACGTTAGTTTAAGGACATTACGGTCCAATATTAGTTTAAGAACATTACGGTCCATTGTTAATTTAAGAACATCTCGGTCCAACGTTAGTTTAAAGACATCGCGGTCGAATGTTAGTTTAACGACATCTCGGTCCAGGTTAAGGACATCATAGTCCATGAGTTTAAGGACCTCACAGTCCAGGTTAAGGACATCGTAGTCTGTGGGCTTAAGGACCCCACAGTCCGTGAAATGTGTGGTTGTCAGGACCCATCACTTCTCTGAAGACGTTGAAAGATTACAACGACAGATATCAGAGGAGTAAAGAGATGTACCCTCGAACCGGTGTGAGTTGGTTGGAAGATTTGTAGTCCAATTTGGGACTAAGATCTGTTAAAATATTCATGAGCAGATGGGCTCAATTAATATAAGTTGAGAACTTATGGCCAATATTGGGCTAAGTCCAATAAATGTTTAACATTTTATTTTGGGATGTTGAGCCTTTATTTTGGCTTGGCTCTTTTAATAATGCTGAGCATTATATCTTGACAAAATTTGTCTTGATTTGAATGCAGAGTATTCATCAGAGCTCTGGGCTTATTAAAGAACAATTTATGTTTTGTCAGCGCAACACGTGGCGCGCCAGGCGCTTTGCGCCAATTAAAGAGCGCAATGCGCTTCTGTCAAGTAGCGCACATGTGGACACATGACGCGCTTGGCGCTTTGCGCCAGTTAAAGAGCGCAATGCGCTTCTGCCAAATAGCGCACACATGGTTGACACGTGTCGCGCTTGGCGCTTTGCGCCAGATGATGAGCGCATGATGCCAATTTATGAGCGCAGAGCGCTAGTTTAGTGGCGCACACGTGAGTGACACGTAGTGCGCTTGGCGCTGAGCGCCAGCCCATGAGCGCAGTGCACTATTTCAGAAGCACAAAACGCAAGTTGTTTAATTGGCGCACACGTGGTTGACACGTGGCGCATTTGGCGCTGAGCGTCGGTTCAGAGAGCGCAGAAGCACAGTTCAAGAGCGCAAGGCGCATTTCAAGAGCGCAAAGCGCATTTGATCAATTTATGATCTGGGAACAAATTAATGTTCCTTTAGAAGAGACTTTGTTTCAACATTTAAGAACAGTTCTTATTTTGCAGGAAGAGATTTTCAATCTCTTATTTTGATGAAAGGCTTTGCCTTTATAGATCCATGATCTGTGAGAAGAATATGTTCTTCTTTTATTTTATGATGAGATCTTTTGATCTCTTTTGTGAAAGACTTTTTGTCTTGAAGATCTATGATCTGTGAGAAGAAAAGAATTCTTCTTTTTTTAAGATGATTTCATCTCTGTGTTCATCATTCATCATCTTTACCTAGAAGAAGTATCTTCTTGCAAGAGCTTGCTCTTTATCTTTGAATTTCTCAAAGTTTATGGGGGTTCTCTATATCAGACTTGAAGTCTTGGGGCCTTTATATAGAGCAAGTTGATTTGTTGAATCGGTTAAAGAGATCTTTCACTGATTGATTTGGGGATGTTTCCCACCGTTGGATCTTTGATCCTAGGGCTTCTGTTTTGCAGAAGGCAATCTTCTTGTTTTTAACAAGATTGGAAAATCTTTCCATAACAGGATTTTAATTCTGATTAATTAATAATTTATCATTATTATTAGATATTTTGATCTAACGGTGGGGAATTTTATAATTCTAACGCTAGCGCACTCATGCTTTGCATGTGGTGCGCTACTTAGAGCGCATCACACCTTACGTTAGCGCACCCGTATTTGACACGTGGTGCGCTGCTCAGAGCGCAGCGCGCCCTGCGCTAGCGCACCCGTATTTGACACGTGGCGCGTGGCGCGCCAAGCGTTAGCGCACACATGGTGCGCTGCCTAGGGCGCAGCGCACCTGGCGCTAGATCTGAAGCGTTGCTTCAATTTTTGAAATTCTAATTTCAAACAGAGCTTTGCTCTGATTGGGGGAAACAAATGCCCTCCCACCGTTGCGCTCACGTGGCCCACACGTGAGTGCAGCGGTGGCAGTATCTGCGTCCTTGGATCAACTCAGAAGTTGAAGAGACGTTTCAACGCCTATAAATAGGACCTTTGGACCTTTAGATGATTCTGTTCATCTTCTTTCTTTGAGAATTTTTGTTCAGAGCATAACTCTTCTGTTTAAGAACTTTTCAAGAGTAAAAACTCTGTTAGAATTTTAGGTAAAATTTAAATCTTTTAATAAACTAGGGTCTTACCCATTAACAGAGCCTTGCTCTTCATAGATCTTTGATCTAAAGAAAACCCTATTAGGGTTTCATTAATAGAGCTTTGCTCTCTTCAAATCATGAATCCATAGATCTAAGGAGATCTTGTTTCAATGTTTCTTAACCCATGAACAGAGCTTTGCTTATAAAGAACTCGTAGAGTTTGTTCATAAATCTTGAAGATCTCAGAATTCTTAATTCATAAAAAAATTGATTTTAATTTTTTCTGACGGGTTTTTCCATCATCAATTTTTCCAAAGCAAGGCTCTTGAGGAATTTTGATTCCCTCATGATCAGAGTTTGACAAGTGTCACTCTGTCACAGAGCATTTGCTCTCAAAGGGAGATTTACTCCTCTTCCCGAGGGATCTCTCATTTAATAAGAATTTTCTTGAGGATCTCCTCACTTAATTAACAATCTCATCAAATGATGAGGCTGTTTTTATTAATTATTAATTGATGGATTGTCATCTAGATTTTGTGGGCCCCTTTGGTCCCTCTCCACTGCATTGCAGTGTGGTACAAATTTTAAAATACCAAGTGTCAGAATTATAGCACTGACAGTTGACTTTTGTCCCTTTTTGCGCAGGCAACATGTCTTTCGACACTTCCTTTCTGTTCATCCGATCAGAAGGCAGATTTCCTGAGGCGTCTGTAGACCGAGAGGTTCTCGCGCTGATCAAAGACCACGACCCGGAATACAAGAATCTTCACCTGTGGGGTAGATGGTACAATCAGATTATCAGAGGCCGCCGGAGCTTTTCTTGTGCGACGCCTTCGGAGCCTATCTCGGCGATCCCGTATGCAGATGCACCCCCGGTGAACTATGCCGTGGAGGTGGTTAATTGGACTTCGGAGGGCCTCCTTCAGCCTTCGATCGCCGCAGTACCCGTGCAGCCGTCGGCGGCTTTGGATACCCTAGGGCGGCGCATATGTCAAGGCGAGTCGCGCCCTTGGGGACAGCCCTACAACATCGGGCTAACTCCCCGTCATCCGGCCGGGTACTTGCTGTGGGCCCGGTATATCTTGTCGGCAAAGAAATCGCAGCTGCTAAAGCTCGGCTTATGCCCTGCGGTCTACGCTTCCTTGTTCCAGTATTCTGCACCTCCCGCATGGTGGCTCAAGGCGTTTTTAGAGCAGTGGAACATCCCGACCCATACCTTCCTCTTATTGGATAGAGAGGTCTCTATTTCCTTGGAAGAATTTGCCGAGGTTTCTGGTTTACCGGTTAGGGGGAGCACTACGAGGAGTTACTTCCTCCGGATGAATATGTTTTTGCCACCAAGCCAGTGGTGATGGGCCTCACCCCAGAGAACGCCATTCAGCACCCGTTCTCAAGTCTGATAAAGCTGTTGAACATGTATGAGAGCCTCTTCCTTGAATCCGGAGGCCAAGGGGTCAGCTTTGCGGACTTCATTGCCCGTTTTCTTTGCCCGGAAATTTTGTCGTGACAAGGCGAAAAGTTTGCTAAACTTGATGATCCCTTCGGCTTTGGCTTGGACCGTCGGCCGATACTGAAAGCTGATCAAAAGGGTTTCTTTCTTCCTGACGTCGCGATCATCCCTCTGTCAGAAATCGCCGCTCCGGGCATTGATGAGGAAGCGTTCTTTCTCGGGTTCCTCAGTTTATGGTTAAGCTGGTTCGCGCTTCCTATGCATCCTCGTTACATGAAGCCTTCTGTCTTCTACCCCGCGCATCGCATGGTTGCCGGAATACAAGTGGCCATCGGGATCGCCGGGTTAGCCCACTTATATCACGGTCTTAGCTTAGCAGCAGATACCACTGAACCAAGGGTACATCCTGCCAACTTCCCAATGCATTACTTCACTTCTTGGATGGAGCTGCACGTGCTTGAGGTCTTTGGCATCCACAAAAGACCTTTTTACGACTGATGCAAGTTCCCTCGGATAATGTGGCTGGTTGACGCCTCCATCGTGAGTCCGTCACCGCGGGAAGCTAGGGGCTTGCTCTTTCGTCCGCGCACGGTCGGATATGGTATGTCTTTCACAGAAAAAATCTTGACCATCGGCCGAGAAACTTCGAAAGCGGTGCTGCTATTGCGAGACATCTTTAAAGACGGGGCCTCTGTGTTGAAGGCCCGGGAGATTCATCATTTGTACTCCATCAGGCCGGGCTTTCTTGTATTCAGGCAAAATGATGCGGCGCTATTCATGAGATACAACCCCCATCGTTTTGCCCAACAGTTGAGTTACAATCAGGGAGTCCCGCTGAAGGCTTTCCTGCTAGAACCTGCTGCCACTGAAGAGGGAATGTGGAGTGCGCTGCATCATTTTATGCGCCTGAACACAGGGTCTCACTTCTTTATCAGCGAACCGAGTTGTGTCCCGAAAGCCCTTAATGTACACGTGGCCTTGTACCAACATGCAATGGGTGCTGTTATCAGGGAGGAGAAGCGACTGTTACTCGACCGCAAGGGTGCACCCCCTGCTGGTGATCGAAACGTCCCCTTGAAGCGACGGACCATTGTCCTCCCTCCGCTAAGAGAAGCTGCCGTGATTGAAGTCCCGCACGACAGGCCTGAGCTACCGGTGCCCCGTGCTCCCATGGACACGGTGAATGTCCTACCGGTGCCCCGTGCTCCCATGGACACGGTGAATATAGCTTCCCCTAAATCTGGCGTGGGTTCAGATGTCGGGACTCATCGTCCCAAAATGCCCACCAAGCGTAAGCTAGTGCTGGCTGCAACCGGAGTTCGCTCACAAAAGAGAAAGAAAAAGTCGATTCTTTCCCTCGACGTTGTACTTGGCCAGGAGCCCCATGCTCCTTACGGCGAGGGTATGAGTGAGTATGGGACAAATGAGGGCTTATTCATGCCGCCAGATGATACCGATCTGGCGGCTACCATTGCAACTTCTGAGCAATTAGCAAAGCCACGAAGCAGGACTGGCTATCCTCACGCGATCAGGTAACCATTAACTGTATTTTTCGTCATTGCATCATATTTCTATCATCATGTTTTGACTGACACTTTTCCTTTTTTAACAGGCATTTCCACCGAAAAAGCTCTCGCAGCTTCTCTCAAGACTTTTGAGGAAGAGAAAAGACTTCGAGTATCTTTAGGCATCGGTATGCTTCGATTCATCGTGTCTCCGCACCCGTTTCTTATAGGTGATCTGACCCATCTTTTTCTTCTTATCGCAGGAACTATCTCTACTCAGGTTATTCCAAGCGCGGCACCGACTTCACAGGGCGGTGCGGAGACGCTTCCTGGACCGGCTATCTCAGTTCCGCCGGTATTGTCGAAAGAAGCTTCACTTAAACAACCGATGACGGATGCCATAACGGCTCCCAAAGTAAATATTGGCGCAGACGAGGATGTCCTGTTGAAGGAGGTCTTTAGAAGTTCTGCCCTTACGGCCCGGGCGGAGAGGAAGCGTAGGATGCGCGCGGCAAGGGAGCGTACCGCCGCCTTGGATGCGGGTGCGGGTTCAAGCGCTATTACCCTTGCCCCCATTCCTTTAGAAGATGCTCCGGCTGCTTTGTCTACCGCCCACAGACAGGTAGCATGTGCAGCTCGGGAAGCAATCGGAAGACCAACTCAAGGTAACGTGACATTGGGTTCTTTTGTTAAAGTTTTAACTTTCAGGTTCTCATATATCCTATCTTGCAGGGCCGAGTCTTGCCGAAGAAGTGGCGGCAACCACTGAGCCTGGGGTAGCGGTAGAGGAGATAGCCACGATCGCCGAACCCGAGGCAGCAGTAAGCGAGATGGCTACAATCGCCGAGCTCGAGGTAGCGGTGGGTGAGATGGCTACAGCTGCCGAGCCAAGGTAGTCACTCTTTCCCAAGAGTCGGGCACTACTCCAATCGTCGCTCTCTTCCCTTGGGGCTCCCTGCCGCTACCGGGCGTTGTGAGTGTCACGACGATTCTTATGGAATCGGGGGATGAGGCTACGGGTGGCGAGACCGTTCCGATGGAGGAGAGCGGAGCATTCGCTGCATCCAGTGACACTTTTGTCGCGGTCTCGACCGGCGACTCACCAGGTAGATTTTGGGTCATCGCTTTCCCCTTTATTCTGCAATCCCCTTTTAATTTCTTCTGACAGTATTTCTCTCGCTTCTAATGCAGGCGCGGCGAGCGTTGAGGTTGTGCCACTCGAGGAAGCATCGCCAGTTGTTGCTTTGACGGTGGTTGCCCCTCCGTCTTCTCTTATATTTTCTCAAATGCTGGAAGGTATGGGTTTGTGATAAATTTAAATCGGGGACAGCATCTTTCGTGTACTAACCATGTATCATCGTGATCTCGCAGGAGTTCTTTTTGATCATTTGTATCAGGTGTTAAACCCGCACTTCTCTTTCCTGTCGGAGATTAGTCCGCCCGCTGGTGTCGGTGAGTATCTTTTCTAACCGACGTCCTTTTTTTCTTTACCGGACAGTCATGTTATTGCTAATTCTTTTTTGTGTTGCTCGTAGCCTTACAAATTGAAGGGGGGTCAAGGGTATCGCCGCGCCACCGGAACTCCCAGCTCTGCCCCCTGTTGCAGCCGGTATAATAGACTCTTTTGTTCATGTATATTTTTTTATTTCTTAAGCCGACATCTGATTGTGATTTGTTTTGTAGCGGTCACATCGACTCCAGCCCCGTTCGAGTCTCGCGTTATAATACCGGCAGGGCCGTTTTCCAGACGTCCATCCTCAAAAGATGCTGTGACCAGTCTGCGTATGTTGAGCGATTATATCGAAGAGCTTGATGCGGAGGCCCCTACGTTCGTTGTAGATTTTGCTGCCGAAGTTAATCCAATGCTGGCAACGCTTGTGAACTTCCATAACGAAAGCGTCGTTGAGTCTTGGGTTAACCACTGCAGGAAGATTGAGGCCTACCAGCATGAGCTTGAGCTTATGCGTCCTGCTCCTGAAATTCAGGTTTTGAACTCCCAGCGGGCTGCATGGGTCGAGTAGAGTGTGTCCTTCCTCCGCCATTTCGAACAAGAAGCGACCTTGAGGTGGAAGGAACGTGAGGATGCTTCGGGTGAATCTGCCCGGCTGCGCGCCCAAGTTAAAGCGAACGCCACACAACTGAGAGCTGCTTTTGACACCTTGCAGCAATGTATTTCGGACGGGCTTGTATTGAGGCGGAAGCTCGACTTTACTGAGCGGGTTATGCAGAGTCGCGAAACTGTCCAACGGGAAATCGATGAGAAGATTTCATCATGCTTGTGTTGGGGTAAAAATTTACAGCCCGGTTGACCGAGTCAAAATCAAGGTCAACCCTCAAGCTAGGTGGGCCCAAGCCCAGGTCAAGCGGGCCCATGCCTAAGTCGATCCCGCGGCCAGCCTCCCCATGCCAACAACAAAATCATGTAATAAATAATTTTTATGTAATTGTTTATGCATGAATGTAAACAAAATGGGCATAAAGCCAATATTTTGTAAGCCCATGGCTTATGTGTAAAAATGAAATGGCACATGAGCCATGGGATGGCTAAAATACCATTTTGTAAAGCCCAAGGGGCTATATGTAAATATGTAAGCCTATAAAAGACAACATGATGATGAATAAACGACAACTTATTTCACTTTTTCAATAACCTAGGGTTTGTGCCTCTTTCCTCTTTCTGAAGGTTTCAAACCTTCTTTCTTTTTTGTGAATTAAATCAAGAGTGTTACTCTCCCTTTCCCAAAACTAAATAGTTTTCACCACAAAATTCACAAAGGGGAACTTGGATCTGCCATTAGATCTCAAAAAGAAGAGATTTTTAGATCTCGCATCTCTTGAGCCAGCCAATAGAGGAGGAAGAAGAACCCATTTCCTCAAACAAAACATTTTTAGGAGTTTTAACTCCATATATATATATATATATATATATACACACACACCAACAAATATTTCCTTTCTGAAGCATAGCTTCTGTTTCTGGGACTAAAAGCCCATTTCCTCGCCGGCGCCCAAGCGCCCACGTGCCGACACGTGGCGCACTAGCGCTCGAGCGCAAAGCGCCCACGAGCCGACACGTGGCGCGCTAGCGCAAAGCGCCCACGTGCCGACACGTGGCGCGCTTGCGCTCTAGCGCCCTGCGCTCGAGCGCCCACGTGCCGACACATAGCGCGCTTGCGCTCAAGCGCACTGCGCTCGAGCGCAAAGCGCCCACGTGCCGACACATGGCGCGCTTGCGCTCCAGGGCGCAGAGCGCAAAGCGCCCACGTGCCGACACGTGGCGCGCTTGCGCTCCAGCGCCCAGCGCTCATGCGCAAAGCGCCCACGTGTCCACACGTGGCGCGCTTGCGCCTGAGCGTACAGCACCTAAGCGCACAGCGCTCAAGGCGCTGACCCCACGCATCCCTTGGATGCCTTTTCCCCCTCTTTTTATGTACATACATATACATATGTATGCATATTTGCACACACACGTGCTCCACGATACTGTCCCGGTTAGAAAAAATTTCCAACGGGGCGCTGCCCCCCAGCCCGCTATCCGGGTAGCGGGACCCCCGTAAAAACTCTGCGTGGCTCCCAATATATCCAAAACCCCCTTTTCAAAACACAACACACGCACACTGCACATTGAGTTCGCATGTAACCTCAAATTCTCCTCCAAACCTGAAAGAAGAATTAGTCGGGATCACCCGAGGAGTAAACCAACTCATCAGTGAGAATCGGGATCCAACTATCATCGCATGATAACGTGACGGAATCCACTCACGTTATCACACTCCAGAAGGTATGCGCATGCCTGGCAAGTTTCAGTTTCTTTAGAAACTCCCGATGTGATTTTTACCCCATGCTCTTATGACCTTGACGTAGGCCAACATATCATAAGTCACATGTCAAGTTCTACCCGTCATTATCCAGGTTAATTTGAACCCACCCGTACATACCCTTGACGTAGGCCAAAATAGTAGTACAACTGTCCCAAACTAACGCACCTATCTATGCAACAGAAAAGAAACAAGTAGCTACCATACACTATGCATTGACGTAGGCCTACATACATAGTATGAATACTAAGTGCTACCTTTCTGAAATGACGGAAGGCTACGAATGGTTTTTGGCGAAAAACCTTTAACGTAATGAACTTGATGTCGTTGAAGGAACCGGATAGCTTTTTATAAAAATATAGTGGCGAAAACCTTTACTAAAGAGGTCACTCCCGGTGAACGGATCTCGGCTCTTTCCCCGTAGAATGAGGTGCAGGATATTCCAACTGAATACCACGATGCAAAGCAAAAGTAATCGACTATAGTGAAGTTATTGCCCTGACGCAAACTTTTGTCCAAAGGGTCACTCCCAGTGAAGGGATCTCGGCCTTTGCCTCGTCGACTGAGGTGCTGGATATTCATAACCGAATACCACTGTGCAAAACAAAAGAGAACGTCCTTGCAATAACAGCTTTTTGAAAAAAAAATGTTCCAAGAACATCAGAATAGGTTTGTTTAGCTTGCATTGATCCGAATCAACACAGTCCAATCAATTGATCACACCAATAAAGAACGAAAATAATGATGTACGTATATACCATCCGCATTCGCCACTGAGTCCCGTCATCACCCGTTAGGTTACTTAACTAACGACAGAGCGGGGACTGGACTAGCGCGGATGCAAAACATATACAACATCTACTAGTATATATATCAATATATAATAGTCGCTCAAGGCGTGATAAAATGCAACATCACAGAAAAGTAATAAGCATCACAGAACAATACAGATAACTGGGATCCCCGGGTTTCATAGAGCCGCTACTGAAACCCGACGTTCCCCTGATCGTGTGGATAGCCTGTGCAATGAAATCCTAGACCCCTACGGGCGCGGCAAGTTACCCGCCAAAAGCTGAAGCGAAACAGCCCCCTTCAACGACGTGAATGGACCACCCAGCATTTCACGGAATCCGGTAACTTAAGCACCCCTCCTTGGGTCAACCTATACCCCCTACGAGTGCGGCGAATAGCCCGCCAATTCTAGAGTGAAGCCCCCTCCGTCTCAACGCCATGAGATGCGGGCCCGTTACCCTCTAGAACCCGGCTATCCGTGCACCCCACCGCGGGGTAATCCTAGTACAGAAAGTAAAATATACAACGGGTACATCGACCTCAGCCCGGTCATGCCCCAAAAGAATAATATACAAACAGGCAGTGACGGCAGTCCATATGTCGGACGCTCGCCCCGCAATATCAAATGTACAAATACAACCAAACTGTACTAATATTGCATCCAGGCTATCCACCACGACAAATCCGCAACATCACAGCACAACACAGAATATCAACGTGAATATCACGTTCGCAAATCCGTCTAAAAGAACTATAGCAATTAGACAGGATTTACCGATCAAATGACATTCACGGTCGCAGATATAATGTAAATACTGTGAACTAACATGTTTAAAATTTTCGATCGACTAAATTTCCCGAAGTGGGCCCCAAGTACAATACCCAGTACACAAAATAAATCTGGGCCCAAACAGAATATTCCAAAAACCCCTTTTTCAAGTCAGAGAGCTACTGTAGAAATTTGGTGTTGTGAAGCCACTGTTCGGCGGCGGAACCGCGGCCAAAATGAGGTTATGGCCGCGGTTCCGCGGCGCTACAGTAATATCATGGTACCAATTTTCTGCAGTGTTCTCAGAAAACCCTGCACGTATTTCTAACATACCAAATAATTTTTCGAGCACAAATAAAATGCGACATAAAGTGCATATTTGAAACTGTGGTTTTTGGAAATTTCGTTCGATCGAGTTCTAAACACGTTAGAGCAAGCTAGAAAAGATTAATGGCGTGGCTCTGATACCATGTAAGTGTACGGTAGCGCCTCAGCCGTGGTTCCGAGACCGAAATGCGGAAACGAAACATTTTCTTAACTTGTAAACCGGCGCTACCGCATACTAAAAACCCGGATCGGACCATTAACCTACTACTAGCTATCAAGAGAAGAGATAGAATGCTATACCGAACGATCCGTGTCCTTCGGTCTTCGGCCACCATCCCAAACTCCATGCGGCATCTCCGGTCTTCATCTCCTCGTCGGAAAGGGGCACCACATCGAGAAGTCTTTTTACGGGCTTCCGCTTCGTCCGAAATAATTCGGGCACGAAGTGTGCTAGCCGACGTGCCCAAGGTTGAAGTAGAGTATGTTGTGATCACTTTTTCTCTTGCATCCATGAGCTTGGATGGAGGTTAGAGATGATGCCATTGGAGGAAAGATAATGAGCTAGAGGAAGAAGAAGAAGAGGTTTCTTTCTTTTCTTTTTCTATTTTCTTCATGTGATGAAATGAGAGAGAGTGTAGAATAATATGAGAGCTCTCCTATACATGGCAGCCCCTCTCTCTCCTCTCATCATATCAATAAAAAACAATCACTAATGTGACATATTTTCACAAAAAAAGAAACCATGAGTCATGATACAAGTCCATATCACATTAATGCATGCTCATGATGAATTCTAGCTCATTATTTCCACCATCCAAACATTAATCCAAATGTTTGGTCCAACAAAAAGATCCGGCAACATCTAAAGTAAACTCGTGACGGATCACAAGGATACCCCTCACCTGTATATACATACCTGCATCCGCATTCCGACTGAATGCGAATGCGATGAGACTAAAGTAATCCAACAAATCTAATACTAGGATCCGGCTTAAACCAAAGCCCACTAGTATGATCCGTCCGATCATGATCCGTGCACTACTGCACGTATATGATCGGACCCTGCCATATATCATACGGCCTCTACAACGTTTCGCCCGAAACTTGAGAAACTGTCTGTGGGGGGCTCTAAAGACTCGTCAATACTTTGGCTGTGGATTTAACCACTAGCACGTCAGAGGTATTAGCCGTACGTAACGGGCTACCAGGTATTGACAAAAAGGGACGTCGATGAGCGAACTCATCCTGACACCCTACTGAGCCTGTCAGTGACAATATCCGTACAGTCCAGTCCGTTCATCTATGAGCATCGCATGGCGGGCCTAGGGGGTTGGTAAAAGTCAGACCCCCAAAAGCGGTACAAGTCGTGTCGGAGTGTAGCCCAGAACACCCTGAGATACTGCTGGAATACCTACCAGTAAATCTCATGCCTTGACCAAGGACTTCGTGTAATGGCTCTCCTAGACACAGCGCGACCTCACCCCCAATACCGGGAGAGACGAACCCCTGCAGATCCGCTCACTGCCTCCATGTGGCTCGGGACTGTACCCAACTAAAAGCTGTTTGCACGACTCCTTTGAGCCGTGGTAGGGTAGTAATCAAAGTACAGTGGGAACTCACACGAGACAAATGACGATCTCAGGTCGATGAACTAACCTATACACATGTCACCAGGGAACTGCTATCTGACGTCAGGTATAATACCAACTAGCATGTTCCCGGCGAGTCCTGTCCGGTGTACTCATAACCCAATGAGCACCTGTATACATCTTAGGTGAACCAACTGACACCAGTGGCTTGTGAGATCGGCCACCGCCCCTCGTCGGGGTCTCGACTGTATACACTAGTCTACTCTGGAGTATCGATGCCCTGTCTCGGAAACTCCCACGACTAGGGACCTTTTAAGGATGTGCTTATAGACCCCAGCTCCCACGTATATGATCGCCATCATACTGCTGGCCGTCAAGCAAGAATCCTAAGGGCTCTATCAACGCGCAATAATGACCTGGAAGGTCACCTAAAGCAGTACACGATGATAAAGACAAACCATGGTAGCATACTATTCTCCATCAACGTGTAATAGTGAACCACAATGTCACTTAAAGTATGTACACGATGATAGAGACGAACCAGATAGTATACAATCATCCTGAGTAAGATTGTCCTACCGGCATAGGTCCTCCCCCTCAATCATTGCAATCACGTGCCTGCGATCCAATAATTGATTCTGAGGGCACTATATCCAACAGCTGTTGTGCGAAGCGGCTGATCTTGTGGTTTCTGTAGGCTAGCCCGTTATCGGAGATAATCCGTCGTGGAGTTCCAAACCGATAAATGACGTGCGTCTTGAAGAAATGGAGGATATTCTCCGTCTTCACTTCCCTCAGCGGTGCTGCTTCTGCCCATTTGGAGAAGTAATTAGTTGTTGCCAAAATGAATCGATGTCCTCTGGACGATGCTGGTTCGATGGAGCCAATTATGTCAATTCCCCATATTTCGAACGGCCAGCTAGCCACCGTTGGATGTAGTGGATTTGGATGTT
The DNA here is from genome assembly GCA_030015575.1 of Agapanthus africanus. Classification (NCBI taxonomy): domain Eukaryota; kingdom Viridiplantae; phylum Streptophyta; class Magnoliopsida; order Asparagales; family Amaryllidaceae; genus Agapanthus; species Agapanthus africanus. The sequence goes on from JASDDO010000029.1 coordinate 298,737,677, forward strand.
GATGGATAAAGTCCCCATAAATCTGACACGAATGGCACCGCTTCGCGTATTCGAGCTAGTCTTGGATCATCGTGGGCCAATAAAAACCCATCCGTTTGACCTTCAGCTTCATCTTCGGCCCGGCTTGGTAAGAACCGCAGAGCCCGTCGTGAGTTTCTTGTATGACTCGTTTTGCCTCTTCAGGTCCCAGGTATCTTAGCCATAAAGAGTCAAATGACCTCTTATACAGGGTATCATTGACGAAAGCAAAAGACAGAGCTCGTTTCATAAGCTGATGTCTTGAAGACGCATCTTCAGGTGTTCGACGGGATTTGAAATAGTCTATAAAGACTTCTCTCCAATCCTCAGCCTTTTCTGGTCTTTTATTTGCAGAGTCATTTGCTCGGTCGCTTCCTTTTCTTCGGACGACTCCGGAGATATTTCTGCCGATGCGAGAACCCGACGGCTTTGCACAACGATCCTCACGTCATCGCGGTTTTCGTCAGCCAGTTCTTTAACGAGCTTGGCTAATGTATCCGCTTTGCTATTTTCCGCACGCGGTATGCTTTCCAAGGTATATGAAGGAATTTGAGCCAGCAGTCGCTGTACTCTCTCGCCGTACTTCACCAACTCTGGTTTGCACATTTGATAGTCGCCGATTACTTGACTAACGACCAATTGGGAATCTCCGTATATGAGGAGGTTTTCAATTCCCATGTCGATGGCAATCTAGAAACCTGCTATCAAAGCTTCATACTCGGCTTCATTGTTCGTCATCGGCTCTGTTAAGGAGAAGGCAAAGCGCATTATCCCTCTTTGTGGAGTCACGAAGATAAGGCCTATCCCGGATTTGATTATAGGGGTGGTTTGTTTGAGCTTTTTCATGGAAGACGCCCCATCAAAATAGAGTTCCAATTGGGTATCATTCTCTCTTCTCTTTCTGTCGATCGTGTCAAACGCATGTTCGTCTGGCAATTCGCAGTTCAAGGGAGAGTCGGCAGGTATCGGATGCTCAGCGAGGAAATCGGCGATGGCCTGGCCTTTCACTGCCTTATGAGGCCGATAAGTTATCGAGAACTCCATTAAGAGCAGGGCCCATTTAGCAAGTCGTCCTGTTAGTATGGCCTTCGACATCAAATACTTGAGAGGATCCACTTTTGATATGAGATGGACCTTATGTGCCAACGCATAGTGTCTGAGCTTCGTTATTGCGAAGATCAACGCTATGCAGTGTTTTTTAATGGGAGAGTAATTGCTTTCTGCCCCCAGGAGAACTCGACTCAAATAGTAGAGAGCTCTTTCTTTCCCTTGGTCGTTCTCTTGTGCCCACAGCGCGCCTAAAGAACCTTCAAGGGCTGTTGTGTACAAAATAAGAGGCTTTCCCTTGATTGGAGCAGTCAGCACCGAAGGATTCTGCAGGTATTGCTTGATTTCGTCCAGCGCGCTTTGGCATTTGCGATCCCAGACGAATGGGGTTCCCTTCTTTATCAGGTGACTATAAGGACGGCACTTGCCGGAGAGGTTGGCTATAAATCACCGGATATACGCGAGCTTCCCTTGGAGAGACCGCAGTTGCTTGAGAGTCCTTGGCGGAGGCATTTCCATAATCGCCTTGATCTTCAACGGATCTATCTCGATGCCTCGGTGTCGGACGATGAATCCTAGGAATTTGCCTGAGGAGACTCCAAACGCGCATTTGAGAGAGTTCATTTTCAAGTTATATTGCCGAAGGCGTTGAAATACGATTTTCAGATGCTCTAAATGTTCCTCGTATGATTTTCTTTTCACCACAAGGTCGTCGATATAACATTCGACGATTTCATGTATGAGGTCATCGAAGATCTTCGTCATGGCCCTATGATAGGTGGCACCGGCGTTGTTTAGACCGAAGGGCATCACCTTATAGCAGAATATGCCCAAAAGACTCCGGAAAGCGGTATGCTTCTGGTCCTTGGGATGCATCTTTATCTGATTGTATCCTGACGAGCCGTCCATGAAGGAAAAAACTTCATGAGTGGACGTATTGTCTATCATCAGCTCGGTGACCACTGTACTGGGAAGTCGTCCTTTGGGCAGGTTTTATTGAGATCTCGAAAATCCACACATATGCGCACCGTCCCATTTTTCTTCATCACCGGGACGATATTGGCGATCCAGTCAGGGTACTGAACTTCTTGGATGAAGCCAGAGTCGATTAGCTTCTTGACTTCGGCGTTGATACTCATCTCAAGCTCGAGCCGCATCCTCCTCGGTGCTTGTTTGCTCGGCTTGACGTTCGGAGATATCGCCAGTTTGTGCACAGGAATCTCTGGATCTAATCCTGGCCTCTCGGAATAGTTCCATGCGAAGCAATTTTTATGCTGTATGAGCACGTCTTTTAGCGTAGCCACCCTTTCTTCAGACAACAGCTCACTGACGAACGTCGGCCGCGGGTCACTTGTTGTCCCCAAATCAATTTTCTTGAGGTTATCTGCAGTAGTATTTATCTCATCTTCCAGCTCTTTTGGCGTCGGTGGAAACTCTGAGATTACCTCGTTATCATCGTTTTCGAAGCACCAAGAGAGGTCTTCCATATTCTCGGGCTCTTCTTCTGACAGCGTTATCACGTGACAGGTACGAGCTCGCTTCCAAGACCGATGTTGATCCGGCTCTACTCTCGTGGCTTTGGGTTTATGCTTCTGCGGCGGGGTTACCTTCCAGCTGCTGGATAGAGCGAACCTGCCTTGCTGATACTGGTCTTCTACCCAATCTTTAAATGTGAAGCAGTCTTCGAGATGATGTCCTATTGCCCAGTGATAGGAGCAATAGTCCGGGTGAGAGACTTCGCCTGCTTGTTCGGGATGCTTGGACTCCGGAAGTGTCATCATCTGGTGTTTAATGACAAGATCGAATATCTTCTGTGTCTTGCCTTGGGGAAAAGAATATGCTCGGCCCATCTTTTTCATAAGAGACGAATCCGGACTGCTCGATTCCTGATCGTGTGGCTTCTTGGACCCGCTTTGTCGCTGTCGAACGCCTTTCCCGTTCTTTGGTTTGTTTCTGCCTCTGCGTCGGGCCTTTTGTACAACGGGTTGATAAGGAGCGTTTTCATTTCTCACAGCATGTTGAAGGAGGCGTTGCGTCCTGGCTTTCTCATAGATGGCCATTTCGCGATTATGGTCGTCTCGAACCTTTTGACCTGTTTCCCTTATAAGCTTGTCCATTTGTTCTTCGAACAACGGACTGGGCATTTTCATGACGGGAGCTTTTTCTGGTTCAGCGTTAGCATCTTCCCACAGAGCATCTCCTTCTTCATCAAAGTCATGTATGACGTAGCAGTCGCGGAGTGGCTCCGGTTTCTTGGATTGGACATACCCAAGCCCGGTCGTTTCCATTCTCCCGTTGGGCAACTTTCGTTGAGTTCCGGGAACGTTGCAGATCCTGTTATAGAACCGTGCTTGTCGCGCAGTTTGCTTAAGGGGTATACCTTGGCATCTCAAGAGTCTCTTTAGTCTGTCTGTGTAATATCTGGGCAAACGGATGGGGTGGAGCCTGTCAAGTGTAGAATCCGCACCATGCCAAATTTCTTTCTCCACTTTGGTTTCCCCGGATCGGTAGAATAGGATCGCCTTTTCACCTTTTCGCGTGGGAGGGACGTAGAATGTCTGCAGTTCTTCCACACTGTAGGTATCAAGCGCGTCTAGCTCTTTATGATGCTTTGGCAGAACCATGGCAACTTGCAAACTTTGATCTTCATCAGCGAAGGTTTGTATTGATGGTCGAGCAGAGAATATGGTATTGACCTCATATTCCGAGTCGCTGCCGAAGATCAACATAGGAGCGGACGGTCCCGGCTTGTTGCACTGGGACGGACCTGAGTAAACATCTCTTCTTCCTTCTCGGTATCACTCACGAAGACCGGAATAGTGGTGATAGCTTTGTTCTTCGGTTTGTGACATCTTTCCGTGTCCTCAAAATCTGGTAAGAAGTATTTTGCATTTTCGTACTTGCGGACTTCATTCACGGAGAACGGGTTTAGTTCCCCTGTCACAGTATACTCGAGACCATCTTTGAAATACTTCATACACTGATGTTGTGTAGAAGGGATGATGTTGTACTCGTGTAACCAGGGCCGGCCGAGCAAAGCATTGTAGCATGTCTTGGCATCAATGACGTGAAACTTAATGTCCGTAACAAGCAGCCCAAAGCGTAGTGTCAGTATTACAGACCCAAGCGTCCGTGATGACTGGGAGTCAAATCCGGAGATGGTGATTTTATCGCGAGTGAGGTGCTGAACACTCATGCAGATCTCTTTTAGCACCATTACGTTAAGGAGGTTAACGGAGGACCCATTGTCAACCAGGATTTTTCCTATCTTGATATCATGACAGTATCCGGATACATATAGAGGACGGTTGTGCTCGCATGTCCCAAGAAGGAGATCTTCATCGCCGAAGGTGATATCGGCTGTGTGTACTTCTTCCAGCTCGTCTTTCATCTTTTTTCGGCGAGGAAAGCTTGGAATTGCTCGGGCTCTTGTGATGCCTTGATCAAAGAATCTCTTGCTTCTTTGGATAGCAGAAGGGCGTCGAGAATGCTTAACTGTGAAGGTAGCTTTCTCAAGTGTGCCAGAACGTTGTAATCCACCCTACTTTTCTTTGGCGGGTCCTTGGCTATCAGCTTTTCGATGGCTTGGTCATCAAGGATGATATCCTCAAAGACCTTTTCTTTCCCCTTATCTTTTCTATTTGACCCACTGTTCGAGGGTCCAAGATTCTTTTCGGGCAGCGTACGATTGCGCAGCTGAATATTTTCACAGGTCTTCGGTTCTTCTTCTTTTCCCAATGTGGACTCTTTAAAGAGAGGGCCAAGGGTCATTTCTTCGTCAGAGTCGCTCCCGAAGGTGAGAACTTGTGATCCCCCGGCATTGACCATGCGACAGTTGCCGGTAGTCCTTTTACGCTCCTTGGTCGTGTTTCTTTGCTCCCGACGAGTTTTGCGTTTCATCCACTTGAAATTTTACCGGTGAGCAACATATCCTTGCCACCATCTTTTAAAAGCGTTGCACTCTTCGGTGGGGTGCGCAATCTTTCGATGATATAAGCAGTAACTAGGATGCATTTCCGCTTCACCAAGCACGTTTCCTTCGGAGGATGGCAGCTTCATTCCCATTGATATGGCTTTGGCGAACCTCTTTCTCGTCTTGAACCTGCTTTTATTTGCGGCAGACGTACTTTGATCTGGCAGGAGTGTTTCAACCTCTTCGTCCAGTCGTCGGCGTTTAGCCTTTTCAAATATGGCCATCTCACGCTCCCGATCAGCTTTGCTTTTCGAAAGAGCTTCGTTCAGGAATTCATCAATCATTTCGTCTGATGACCCTAGAAGTTCCGGCTCAGGATCTGCCCCCAGTTTGTCTATCGACGAGTGGGAGATCACATGGCAGCTTGCCACATAGTCTTCAGATTCATCCGACGAGTCTTCTCCATTGTCATCATCTCCGTCCTCAAGGACATGGCTGAGAAATTCTTAGAGTGTGATTGGAGTCCGCGCTTTTTGATTATATTCTTCCAACGCGTCAATCTGTTTTTGCAAGTCCGTGCGCTTGTCACCAGGTTTCACGGGCTTTTTGGCCTTCTTCTTCTTCGAAGACTTTGACGGATGGGTGTGAGTGTTTTGGCTATCACCACCAATTTTTGGAGTTGGGCGTGGCTTCAGCATCCCCTCGATGATCTCAGGTTCCAGTGGATTCTTCCACCTAATTTCCGGACATGTGTGGAGATCCTTCAGCAATTTTTTAGTTTTGGCTGAAAGAGCGACCTCCCATGAAGCTTCTTCTACGAAAGAACATGATGCCCCCGGTGTATCCGTCTTCTTGAAAGCGTGCGGCTATGTGGGTTCACCTTCCAATTCTCGGATAATACGAATTTGCCCTGTTGGTACTGATCTTCTATCCAGCTTTTGAAGATGTAACAATTTTCGATCGGATGGCCCAATATTCGGTGATAAGGGCAATAGTTAGGATTGCTAATGTCACCTGATTGCGCTGGGCGTCTTGGCTCCGGCAGAATGATGAGCCTGTTGCGCAGTGCTAGCTCGAATAACCTCTTCGTCTTGTCTCGAGGGAACGAGTAAGGGCGTCTCATTTTATCTCCAAGAGATCGAGTTCTATCATTTTGGCGATCAACTGGTCTTAGACCACTGGCTGCTGTTGAGCGTTAGCGACGACGGTCGCTTTCCCCTTTCCCTTCTCGTTCCGCGGCTCCGGCTTTGGAGGAGACGGTCTATGACCCATCTGGTCCATTTGGGCTAGTTTGTCGATCAAGGCTTGGAACGTGGTCGGCTTGAAGAACATCATGAATTGGGAAATAGTTGCATGAGAGTCCGGAATGCCCACGAACATGCCCACCGCCGGCGCTTCTTCGATGCGCTGTTCACATTTCGACTACAAATTCCGCCATCGTATTGCGTATTGAACCCACGTTTCACCTGTTTTCACCCTGGCATTGATCAATGCCGTTATTGGGGTGCGTTCACTAGCACTCGCGAATCGCTGGGTGAGTAATAGCTCTATTTCTGAGAAAGTCTTGACGGGGTCGTTTAGAAGTTCAGAACACCACTCGAATGCCGTCTCCAATAAGCTGCCGACGAATTGGCGAAGTAGCAATTTATCATCACCTCCGGTGTTGCCACATAGAGCCCTGAACTGGACGACATGCTGGCGGGGATTGCCCGTCACTTTGTATACATGAAATTTAGGGATCGTATATCCCGGTGGGTACTTTATTTGGTCATACCAGCCTGGATATGGTCACCCAGTTTTAACGACTTGGCCGGCCGCTTCATTCCTCTGGTGAGCTCATATTTGCTGAGCAATGTAGTCATCCAGAGCGGCCTTGAAAATGGCTTCCTCTTTGGCTGCTAAAAGAGCCGGAGGGTTCGATGTCTCCCCTCTGTCGTCTTCAATGATGATCGAAGGGTCTTCAGCTGGAGGTTCCGGCTGTAACATCATCCCAGCCATATCTTGGAACAAGAGAGCCATTCGTCTTATATTGGATGCATGTTCCGCAGCCTCTTTTTCTTTCCTCTCGAGCATTCTTCGGAGGAATTCCGTATCAGTCTCTTGTTCCCGACACTGCTCTGAGGTCTCGGGCTTTTCTTTTGGCCTAGTGAGTGCGGCCATTGCAGTCAGCATCTCCTGAAACTTCTGCTGTTGTTCCTGAGCCCTTGTTATTGACCGGGTAAGCGGTCGATGACCCGTAGAAGCACGGTTTTCCTCTTTTTCGGAAGCCATATAAACGGTATGTACCATCATGCCCCCGACTTGGGGCGTTTGGGCTCAGCGTCTTTACGGTTTGCCACGTTCACAGGGACTTTCTTCGGCCTCCTTCTCTTTTGAGCGGTTGACGTTGAGGGGGCCGTTGCAGCGGGCACCTAGGTAGCTGTCGTCTTGTGTGGCTTGACAGGACGGTTCTCTTCATGCTGAACCTTAACCTTTTTCTGTCGGCGAGAGTAATCTTGATCAATTACTGAGTCCTAAACCTGTCGCCGGACTTTGTAAATTTTGGAGGACAGCCGCTGAGGGGACTGCTCCGGCTTCGTTTCTGTAACATTCTCTACGGGTGGAGATCTCTTCAGTACGGCGGTAGGTGAATTCCTACGCACCCTGTTAAGCAGCTCGAAGTTGTTCCCAGTTGGAACAGCAGCATTGACTTCCACTGTTGGGGCTGGTGGAGTTAGCCCAGAGGGGGAGTTGCTCCCAGCCTTCCTTACTCGGCGCCAGTGGCGACGTCGAGCGTGTCGAGCCGCTGGGATTGGTTCAGCTATGGCTTCGTCATGCCCCCTGTCCTGGTGAGGCGCTGCTGATACTAGCCTCTTGAAGACCGACGTCCGTTGAGACGCAACGTCCAATCTGTCAAAGACAGACCTCTGGGCAGGGGAAACAACCTTGACGATTTCGCCTGGAACAGAAGCTGAAATAGTCAGTCTTGTGAAGACCGACCCTTTGGCAGAAGAAGCCGCCTTGACGACTTCGGGAGCAGGGATGGCTATCCTTTTTGGGACAACCCTTCCTGGTATCGCGGGCTTCTTCATGGGCCCATTAGAGTTCAGGCTCAGCCTATCGAAGACTGATACTGTTGGCTTGACATCGGATGACCCGTTGAGAGGGGTCGTGGTGGTGGTGAGCCGATCAAAGACCGACTTCTTTTGTGCTTCTTACGGCAGCGGGATGTTAACACTTATTGGTGGGAGCATGGTCCCGAAGAACAATCCGGTGGTAGCCTGCGTTACCTGCTCTACCGGCATTGTGAACAGGGAGGCCGCCTGGGGCCCGTAAGTTACATCTCCAGATGAGGTGGAACGGAAGTTGCAGTTGCAACTAGAACATTTCGTGCAAATAGACGCCATTGATCTTTCGTTTTCTGCACCGAGCAAGACACCAAATCTTGGTACCTCGAACCCAAGGGCAACCATATCAAACCGCGATTCGTTCGCGAACACGACACACGAAATGTGGAGTGGAAAGAGGAAAAGGTCCCACCGGGCGTGCCAGGATCTGTTCCCCGCCGAAAGACGCGTGGAAGACGCGGTGAACGTTTTGCCTGAATTTCGGGGCAGATGCTAATTGGTGCTATCCGTCCACCTCTCCGAAGATGCCAAGTTGATTTATGGCACCATGTATCAAAAGTTTAAACGAATGCGGCCGATATAGCAGACTTCGTCAGATTCCCCCTCGTTTGAGAGGTTTTTGATTGTGGGGACGCTCTTCCCTGCAGGCGCAAGCCCCTGCAGTTAATTACGCTACCGCATCGCGGTAACAATTTTCTCCTTCTCCATATGGTCACTTCGTGTCGTGTGTGTTTGTTTTGTTTTTGGTTGCCCGTGGATTGTATACGGAGACTAATTTATGTTGTCGCCCGTAGGGCGTGGATTAGTCCAAATCCGTATCTTCTTAAATTTGGGTTTGGGGGTTGGGTTTAAGAATACGTTGGTCTTATTTGAGACTAAGATCAATTTAAACGTTTGTTAAGGATACGTTAGTCTGATTTTTCGACTAAGATCAACTTAACGGGATCGTTTAGATCCAACAAAAGAGCAATCGAGCTTTATTGTTTAGTTTAGGGACATTGCTGTCGATTAGTTTAAGGACATTACGGTCCAATGTTAGTTTAAGGACATTACGGTCCAATGTTAGTTTAAGAACATGACGGTCCAACGTTAGTTTAAACACATCGCGGTCCAATGTTAGTTTAAGGACATCTCGGTCCAATGTTAGTTTAAGGACATCTCGGTCCAGGTTAAGGACATCATAGTCCATGAGTTTAAGGACCTCACAGTCCAGGTTAAGAACATCATAGTTCATGAGTTTAAGGACCTCACAGTTCAGGTTAAGGACATCGTAGTCCGTGGGCTTAAGGACTCCACAGTCCGTGAAATGTGTGGTTGTCAGGACCCGTCACCTCTCTGAAGACGTTGAAGGATTACAACAACAAACATCAGAGGAGTAAAGAGATGTACCCTCGAACCGGTGTGAGTTGGTTGGAAGATCTGTAGTCCAATTTGGGACTAAGATCTGTCAAAATATTCATGAGCAGATGGGCTCAATTAATATAAGTTGAGGACTTATGGCCAATATTGGGCTAAGTCCAATAAATGTTTAACATTTTATTTTGGGCTATTGAGCCTTTATTGGGCTTGGCTCTTTTAATAATGCTGAGTATTATATCTTGACAAAAATTTTGTCTTGTATTGAATGCAGAGCATTCATCAGAGCTCTGGGCTTATTAAAGAACAATTTATGTTCTGTCGGCGCAACACGTGGCACGCCAGGCGCTTTGCGCCAATTAAAGAGCGCAATGCGCTTCTGCCAAGTAGCGCACATGTAGAGGACACGTGTCGCGCTTAGCGCCAGTTAAAGAGCGCAATGTGCTTCTGCTAAGCAGCGTACACATAGTTGACACGTGTCACGTTTTGCGCTTTGCGCCAGATGATGAGCGCATGATGCCAATTTTTGAGCGCAGAGCGCTAGTTTAGTGGCGCACACGTGAGTGACACGTGGTGCGCTTGGCGCTGAGCGTCAGCCTATGAGCGCAGTATGCTATTTCAGAAGCGCAAAGCGCAAGTTGTTTAATTGGCACACACATGGTTGACACGTGGCGCATTTGGCGCTGAGCGCCGGTCCAGAGAGCGCAGAAGCGCAGTTCAAAAGCGCAAGGCGTATTTCAAGAGCGCAAAACGCATTTGATTAATTTTATGATCTGGGAACAAATTTATGATCTTTTAGAAGAGATTTTGTCTCAAGATTTAAGAACAGTTCTTATTTTGCAGGAAGAGATTTTCAATCTCTTATTTTGATGAAAGGCTTTGCCTTTATAGATCCATGATCTGTGAGAAGAATATGTTCTTTTATTTTATGATGAAATCTTTTAATCTCTTTTGTGAAAGACTTTTTGTCTTGAAGATCTATGATCTATGAGAAGAAAAGAATTCTTCTTTTTTTAAGATGATTTCATCTCTGTGTTCATCATTTATCATCTTTACCTTGAAGAAGTATCTTCTTGCAAGAGTTTGCTCTTTATCTTTGAGTTTCTCAAAGTTTATGGGGGGTTCTCTATATCAGACTTGAAGTCTTGGGGCATTTATATAGGGCAAGTTGATTTGTTGAATCAGTTAAAGAGATCTTTCTCTGATTGATTTGGGGATGTTTCCCACCGTTGGATCTTTGATCCTAAAGCTTCTGTTTTACAGAAGACAATCTTCTTGTTTTTAACAAGATTGGAAAATCTTTTCATAACAGAATTTTAATTCTGATTAATTAATGATTTATCATTATTATTAGATCTTTTGATCTAACGGTGGGGAATTTTATAATTCCAGCGCTAGCGCATCCGTACTTTGCACGTGGTGCGCTGCTCAGAGCGCAGCGCACCTTGCGCTAGCGTACCCGTATTTGACACGTGGTGCGCTGCTCAGAGAGCAGCGCGCCCTGCGCTAGCGCATCCGTATTTGACACGTGGCGCGCAGCGTGCCTAGCGCTAGCGCACACATGGTGCGCTGCCTAGGGCGCAGCGCACCTGACGCTGGATCTGAAGCTTTGCTTCAATTTTTGAAATTCGAATTTCAAACAGAGCTTTGCTCTGATTGGGGGAAACATCCCTCTCATCATCTCATGTAATAACAATGTCGTCCATATAGATGACCATAAGAATCCTCTTTCAATCACGATGCCGATAGAAAACCGAGTGATCGCTATTGAACCTTCGTAAACCAAAGGTCCTTACAACATCTGTAACCATGCACGTGGAGACTGGTTGAGACCATACAATGACCTCTTAAGCTTGCAAACGAGCCCAGACTCCCTCTAAGTAATAAAGCCAGGCGGTTACTCTATATATACTTCCTCCTGCAAGATACCATAAAAAAATGCATTCTTCATATCAAGCTGATGTAAAGGCCAATGATATGTGGCGGCCAACGATAAAATAATGTGAGCGGAGGTCATCTTAGCCACAGGAAAGCACATCATAATCGATCTCGTAAGTGTGTAAGTATCCTTTTGCTTCTAAGCGAACTTTCAACCGAGCAAGAGAGCCATCATGATTCAACTTCATAGTATATACCCACCGGCAACCAACCGCCCTCTTCCTAATAGGAAAGCGAGTAAGATCACATGTGCCATTAAAGGGTAAGACCAGTATTTCCTTATCTATAGCTCTCTTCCAACCAAGATGAATCAGGGCATCGGATCCTGAACCGGGAAGAGAGAATTAAAGTATGAAATGAATGTACAATAGGAAAGGGACAATCGTGCATACATGGCATAATCACTGGTAGGATATCGAGGAATAATAGTACCAGTTTCCTTCATGAGGGCAATAGGAAGATCTAACTCAAAGGGATCCAGATCTAAACCCGGAGAGTTGACCGGTGGCACTGGAGTTGGAGATTGTTGTACACGTCTGATATGTACCTAAGTAACCTGTTCTTGCATTAATTCCTTGGTCATATCCACAGAAAGTTCAATTAGAATAGGAGTAGATAGGGTAGCTAAAATATCAAGCTCATCAATAGAGATCCCCATGAACAAACGGAGAAGAATAAATAGAGGAAAAGAATAGAGCGTTTCCATGAAAAGTAACATTCGCTGATATGAACACTTTTATCTAATTCTTGATTATAACACCTTTAACCCTTTTGATCCTTAGAATATTCTAGAAATGCACATCGAATAGCTGGATCAAGTTTGGACACCCCAGAACGATGGTCATAAACAATGCAGGTGCACCCAAACACTTTTGGAGATAGAGGAAAGAATGACCTAAAAGGAAACATAACAGAATATGATATCTGTCAACTCAAAATGCAACTCGGCATGCGATTAATCAAATGGCACGCGGTAAGAACGTCATCCCAAAAACGTTTTGGGACTTGCACATAAATCAACAAAGTGCATGTGAGCTTTAACAAGTTCCTATTCTCTCTCTCGGATACCCCATTCCATTAAGGTGTGTAAGGACATGAGGAGGAGGATGAACAATACTAAAAGAGTCTAGAAATTGTCGAAATCTGAACTAAAGTATTTTTTGGCATTATCAGTTCGCAAAATTTTCAAAGTTTTATCAAATTGATTTTTAACCTCAATACAAAAAGTTTAACACAATAAAAACTTCACCTCTAGATTTCAATAAATAAAACCACATCACTATAGAAAAGTAATCAATAAAAGTCACAAAATAACGATATCCATGATTTGATACAATTAGACACGGACTCTAAACATCAGAATGAACAATCTCAAACAAACTAGTGGTCCTATTGTTATGATATATGATGTAATAGATGGTTGTAATATATTAGGGATACATTTGTAATAATTACTATGCGTATATAAAGAAGTGATGGGATAGGGTTTTCTATCCATCACAATTCCACCCTTAAAAACCATTCTCTCATGATATCATAATCTTGAGTGTGACCAGATGTCTCACAATGTGTAAAAAAAACGATCACCTCCTCCCTTCCGGCCACTCCTCTGCCTCCCCGACCTCTATGACCCCGAGGGCTCCATCCTCTAGCTCCAACAAATGGTACATGAGAAGCAAGAGCAGATCTATCATTAATGGCCTTCGTCAAGAACTCAAAAACACTATCAGTAGTGGTAGAGGGAAATGCAGTCCTGTAAAGAGTCAGAACATGCGAGCCTCCTAAGATCTGTGGCGAATAATCGAAAACTCTGGGCCAATGTCCCTCAGAAATGTCATCACCATCGTCTGCTTATATTGCCTTCTCTTATTGACATCAACTGCAAGAGGTAAAATTGAGAGCAACTCAGTCTCTAGGCTCTTCAGCTCTCCATACACTATGGATATTAGATTGACCTTTACGCTGCAACTCATGAATAGGCTCAACAAGCTTGGCTTAATTAGCACTCTCATGTCCTTCATATAACCCTTTCAAGTACGCCCAAATAGAATATACGTTATTATACTTGTACACCACCTCGGCGATCTCATCCTCCATCGTCTCAGTCATCAATCGATGCAACATCGCATCTTTTGACATCCACTCATCGGTGGGAGATGAACGAGGCTCCACAGTTACATATTTCATCAACATTCGCTCTCTCATGTACATTTCGATAGATTGCTTCCATCGAAGGTAGTTAGTTCAATTCAAGAATATGGATGATATGAGTAGGAACTATGTTGGATTGTAAACTTCTTTCTCCTTCGAGGAGATGTCAGAAATAGCGGAATCGGCCATCGAAAAACAACAGCCACTAACAACCCCCACAAAATTACAAGCTCCAAAGCGAACACCCGAGATCACCACGGCAAACGCCTCGAAGGGTGATAGCAACAACAAAAACAATTAACAAAGACTAGCACCTCAAAGGGTGTACAAAACAACCATCAATTTCGAGATCTAGCACGATCACTAAAATCAATCCATTCACTAACAACCACGACATCGCTTTTCTCAAGCAAAATACCATATCGTCCTAGATCTCGTTAAGTGAAGGGGGTTAGATATCACCTTTAGCCGATCTTCGAGATCGATGATTCGATCTCGAGATCGAGAACTAAGAAGAGACCTCGGTTTGAAGAAACCTGAGCTAGATCTTAGTCAACGAGGCCTCGCGAATCAAGGCGGCAGCGGCGAGGGGTGATGTCAGGTCGACAACGGGTAAATCAGGTTGATGGCAGCGAGATCAATGGCGGCGGCGACTCCTGATCATGATCAATAGCGGCGGCGGCTCCTGATCGATGGCAGCTCCTGATCGATGGTGATGATGGGTGCTCGGGAAGGAGATAAGAGAAGAGATGGCGGCGGCAGTTGAGCAGTGGGTGGCGGTGGTGGTTTAGGCGGCGGCTCATCTCTCAAATACCATGAGATGATAGTTTTTAGAGATGGAAATGTGATGGATAGAAAACCCTATCACATCACCTCTTTATATAGGCATATTGCTTATTACAAATATACCGTTAATACATCATAACCATCCATTACATCATATATCATAACCAGAAGATTCGAGTTAAGCATTGCTGCCTAAGTTATTCGCTGCTAAAAATCAGTCATTGAATGAAGGATAAGCATTCTGGGGTCAAGCTTATGAGCCACATTGAACCTCGGAGAGGGAGTGACTAAGAAAACATTGAAAATGGAAATATCTCTTTGAGCAAACACTATGAAAAGAAATGCCTTCTGTTAAGAAGATTTGATTTTATGCAAAAGCGAGTTAACAAAGCAAGCGAGAGTATTGATATTAATCATGTATAGATAGATGGACATTAGAATAGCTCCGGAAGAACTGTTAAAAAGCATGTTTCGTTTAACATGAAGTTATAACAACATTGTGGTTATAATGTCATGTAACATGAAGTTATAACAAGACTGTGGCTATAACGTCACACTATTTGAGTTTGATAACAACACTGATGCAAGTATAACAAACTTCAGGGTTGTTTTTTTTTTTGTTTTTTTTTTTTTGCAAAAGATAAGAACTTCAAGTTGGTTTGCTGCAAGTTCATTTATGCATGAATGAACCTGTAAATCAAAGAATAAACTTGCAAGATACGATGTATAAAATAAAGGGTTAAGAATCATACGTTCGAGTCCGATGTGAAGTTGAAATGCTGAAAAATTATGGCGATGACCAAGTAGACAATTCCTATCACAATACCTAACGACTCAGGCCTGAAAAGATGCACAGAAGAAACTATAAAACAACAATTCTGGTTTGAATTATAGAAATATTCGGCTGCAAATTTGTATGAGGTAGACAATTACAGTAGACCCAGTGAACCTGCAATCAAATTTTATTTTCAACCATGGCCAACATAGCATAGATGACACCATATCTCAGTTTTATCTTGACAAATGTATCAACAGCCACCATGATGTATGTATGTGGGGCTTGTATGTGCAAAACAGGCTAGGAAATTCAATTGTTAATGTGTGTGTGTGTGTGTGTTTCTGTCAATATAATCCAAATATAATCCTTCTCCAGGAACAAATTTTTGATGTTGGTCCCTAGTTTGGAATTGTTGATAAGTATTAAGAGATGCATAAATTTGAAGAAACTACCATGGAAACATGAGAATTTGCACAATGGAGTCTTCACCATAAAAGAATGCCATGACATAAAAGGTACCGACTTATCCCAACTGTCACTCAAAATATCCAACATAACACTATGCTAAAAGGTAGTTATCATGGGTTAAAAAGTCAACTGGCGGGCGAAGTAACAATGACAGGCTATTATCACAAATGGGATTCGACAGAGCATATGAAGGGGAAATCCCTTTAGCGGCCTAAATTGTGCATTTGACCTAACCGGTATATTTTCCAGATTACGCAATTGTACGAGAGAACCCAGTTCCATAAAAGGGGCTTTGTAACTGGCCTTGCATATCAGTGAATCAAAGCGATGACCTTGAAGACAACAAAGTTTAGCATCCAGGAACCCTGATCAATACAAAGAAGCCTTGAAATCGATTTTCCAGTTCAGTGTAAAAGCCCCGATGTGCAACTGAGCTAGCAAAACTTCCTTCTCTAAGGCCATGTTTGGATAGTTAGGGTTAAAATCCATATGATGACTTTAGGATTAAAATATTTTGGAATGCACATGCATTCCAAAAGTAAAATTCCAATGGATTTTAGTACCATAATGCATATTTGGATGGTTGGGATAAGGATATCATTAAAGCGAGTGTGAGCGAGAGAGAGAAGTAACGATGTGTCATTTGAAGCGAGAGCGAGAAAGAGAGGAGAGAGAGAGAGTTTTGGATTAGAAAAATTAGGTCTTTACCAAATTTTAGAATCCAATGGATTAGGGATTTTTTTGGGGATCATTTTCCATTGGAATTCTTCATAAAAAATTTACCCAAACAGCCAATTTCTTGGATTGGTCCAGTCCAATGGAAAAAAGGAATCTAGCCTTTTTTCCATTGGAATATGGGTATCCAAACCTGGCCTAAAAGTATCTTTTTCCCTATCATGCAACTAACCCTGCTCGAAAATACGGGGCTTTGTAACCAGTTTTCCAAATAATGAATCAAAGTATAAGGAGCAAGCAGAGCTTCTTTTTCTAAAAATGTTTCTGTTCTATTACAGGTTTCAAGTTATGTTTCAATTTAGAGCAGATATCTATCTCTCGACTTCCAATTACAGTATGATATGCAGAACTTTCGGCTGCCGTACTCTTTGTGCATATGATTTGCCTGCCTTAATTTTATGTCTGCATTCTAACAATTTGAAACAAAAGGTTTCTTCCATGTTTATGTGTATCTTTATTTTCATCTTCTTCAAAGAGTTTCTGTAGGGTTTTTTCCCCTCCTACCAGCCAAAAGTTCCTCAGAAAAAGGGGGACAATCATTGCCATTACTACTGCCAAGTTAATATTATCGCCTTTGCCTACACTACTTCCACAAGTGTACAGGTCCACAATAATCATGGAAACATTTAACCACCAGGAATTATGGATTACTATGATGACTATAATTAATAATATTGCTAGGTTACCATACTCTATCCAGAATCTTTCCGAAAAGGGGGACATGGCAATACTTATTTTGACCAAAGAAATTATCTTGGATACACCTAACTATCGGCTTCTGAAGAAAAATCAATTAAAATGGGTCTTCTAAAACAAAATCAAATATATCAGGGGACATATACAAATGAAATGGATTCAGGGCGTATGTACTAATACGGGGGGAAAATTCATAACTTTATATATCAAATACAACTCATGCAATATGAAAAAAAGTCTTAGATGTCATAAGGATGACTTCAAATTTCCTTTCGTATCTTTTTCATATGTTATTGCCTACAGTAATAAAAATTTGACCTCCTCGACAAATTTTTGGCTATCTGGCTCTGCTTTTTAACCAAATTTCAACATTAAGTAATAAGGGTAAATTTCATAAAGCACCATCAAACCTTCAAGGTTTTTGAGATAGCACCAGGCCACCATTGAACTTTAAAAATGTCATCAACCCACACTTGAAGGTTACTTCTGTTAGGATATTTTCTCCAAAAATGTAATGATCAGTTTATATTGGGCTATTCAATCTACATACAAGGTCATCTTGGGGTAATTAAATCCACTCATGCCAACGAATTTTTAAAAAACCTAACATTTTCATACAATATTGTTAGTTCAAGGGGGTTCATGGCATGTTTAAAGTTCAGCGGTGCTATTTCAAAGTCCTGAAAGTTTGATGGTGCATTATAAAATTTACCCAAGTAATTTTTATGGAAACATCAACTGACTCATGCAAGTTATAATATTAACGAAATAGTACTGAATTATTGATGCCCACTCAAAAAGTACTGCACTTGAGCAAAATCGAAACTTTTTTCAACAATCAGAAACCAATTAGCAAAAAACTTACACTTTGATCGATCCCTGAGGGGTCCCCTTCTTGTTGATATCGTAGCCGAACATGTTCCTCCTCAACAAATACCTCGCAGCGACGGGGATCAAGCGTACAGTCATCAGGAACCCAGCGAAGCTCATGGCGGCGTTGATGGCGATCGATCGCCGAAGCTCGCCATCGATTTCGTAATGGAAGAAAACGAGGTAGAAGAAAGGGAGGAACAAGAGGAGCGAGAGGGGGAGGATGAACCCTAGCTTGGGAGGTGAGATGTTGGGGCTCGGATCCGGGTCTGGATCCGATAATGAAGCGGGTTTCGGATCCGGGGCGGGTCGGATCTGAGCGGCGGGCTTGCGGCGAGCGGCCATGGGTGGTTTGATGGGGAGGATGGGGAAGAGAGTGGGGGTTTTATTAGCGGGGCGGGTTTAGTTATGAATGAGGGATTGGAGGTGGCGTGCTGACGTGGAGGGTTTCGATTGGATACCATTCGTGGATTGGATGAGTTGAGTATGTGCTCTGCAAAATCTATACTTGCTCGGCAAAATCTATACAATTAGAATTTATTTGTTAAGAAAAAAATAAAGGGAAAAAATGTCAGTTGCCATCGATGTTTTCAATCTCCTTATGTGTGTACCCAGTTTCCATGATTGTCTTGAAATGGATGTTGGGTATTCAATTATTCTTAAAATTATATATAAGTGCTTGTGTCACGGACAAGAATCATGTATAATTCACATTTGATAATTTTTTGGTGGAATGGAGCCCGTCATCCACGGTGTAATACATAAACGACTAAAATCGGTAAGAGTTTTTGCATAACTTGAAATTGCCTCATTAGTAAAATGGTTTGCTTATATAAATTAAGTCCCAAGTTCAAATCCAGAATCCTGCAACACTCAATCCATGTTGTTGTAGGATTCGGAAAAGGCCAAATATTTTTTGCATAATTTGGAGGCTTATTTATTGAAAACTCCCAACAGGTTTGACCAAAATCAGAAAACTGTCGATATCTTTGAAATGATCAAGAAACAACCAGACTTAACGGTGCCACGCCAACACTGTCTGTGCCACGTCAAATTTTTTTTTTTAAAACCACAAATTACCCATATTCTAACCCTAGCTCCGATTTAAAATTAAAAATACATAAATAAAAAAAACCTCACTTCCTCCTCCTCGGCCATCACCGGCGGCAACGCCTGCACCTCGTCCCTTTTCAGCCCGCTGTCGCCACCGCCACCTTCAACAACACTACCACCACCTTTTTCTTCCTCCACTTCAACCTTCTATCGTTGCCGTCACCGCCATCAACAACACCGCCACCACCTTCTTCTTTCTTTTCAACCCACTACCGCCGTTATAACCACCATCATCATCAACATAAGCACAATCACCACCTTCTTCGCTACCACCACCATCACCATCTTCCTTATCCTCTTTTTCAATCAGCCGCCACCATCACAATCTTCTTCCTCCTCTTTTTCAACCTGCCACCGCCATCACCATTAACATCATTACAACCACCACCACCACCACCATTTTCTTCTTCTTCCTCATCGTCTTCAACACCGCCGCCGCCGCCATCATCTCTCTCATCGGCATCCTCCCCATCCCCCATTCCGCTCCCCTCCTCCTCTCCCCTCCCCTCCCCTACCTCCATTCCCTTCTTCCATCCCCTTCAACTCCATCGCCACCATCATCCCTAACTGAGCGCCACCACCATCACCATCATCTCTCAACCTCCTATGCCCCATCTCCGAGCCCACAACCCTTTCCCTCCTAATAAAATTACTAATTTATTTAATTTATAGTTAATAATAATCTAAAAATATAATTAATATGGTTAATAATTAATTATTTGTTTTATAATAATGCAAAATGATCTTTTACTGCGAAATTTAACACCGTTAAATTGGACCGTTGACTCATGATAGTTTTTAATCATTTCAAATTGGGAGTTTTTTTTGGGCCCAAACCTATCGGGAGTTTTTAGTAAATAAGCCTAATTTGAATTAGGGGTGAAACCGGGCCGGATTTGGCTGGTTTTTGATAATTTTTTAACCTGACCCGAAAATTAAAACCCATACCCAAGACCCGCTCAAACCCGACGGGTTTATAACGCGCTAAACCCGAACCCGCAATTTCGGGTTTCGGGAGAGTTTGGACGGGTTTCGGGTTTATGCAGATGGGTCAGTTGTTGCAGATTTTTTGGGCTTTGCCCTTTATGATTTATAAAAAAAATTAAAACTATAATACTTGAGAATGTTATACCAAATATATATGCCAAAAAATTCATATTTTGATAAAACTATATAAATTATATGTGATATATTTATAAACCACACTTGAAAATTTTACTAACTACATATCCGCAATAAATCACAATAGCTATTTTATAATATTAGAATTAAATTTCTATGTAATATATCGAGTTGGATTCGGTATAGGAAACGGGTTTGATTCGGGTCGGGTTTAGGGTTTGGATGGGAGGGTTTAACAGTAAACCCATACCTGACTCGAATTTTTTTATCTAACCTTCAACCCGTCCGATCGGGTTCGGATGGATATAGAATGTCCAAAAAGCACGGAAAAACCGTGTTGGATTAGATCGGGGTCGGGTCAAATCCAACCCGACTTTCATCCCTAATTTGAATACCCTTTGTTTACCGTCGAAGACCGGACTGAGACGCGGAGACGTCTTGCCTAAATTTGGGGGTAGATGTATAGGTATGAACCATCCACCTCTCCGAAGACACTAAGTTGATTTATATCGCCGTATATCGGAAGTGTGGAAGGATGCGACCGATGTAACTGACTTCAGATTCCCTTTCAAGGTGAGGTTTATTGATTGCAGGGACGGATCTTTCCTGCAGACGCAAGACCCTGCATTTAATTACATTAACAACTTTTTGTTGCTCCAAACTTTGTTTCGTGTGTGTGTTTTGGTTTTTGTTTTTTTTGGGTTGCCCTTGGATTGTATACGGAGACTAATTTTGTCGTCCCCCGTAGGACGTGGATTAATCCAAACCCGTATATATTTTAGATTTGGAATTTTGAGTCCACGATGGTATCTTATTTTGCCAACGAGAGTGAACTTAGGTTGCATTTCTCACATTTGTGAGATCCATCTGTTCATAGGTGCTTGGGTTTGATCTAAAGATCGTTAATCTTGTTTTAAATTAAGATCAATTTAGATTGTAGGGTCATAAATTTGAGAATGTATTCTCTGTTGATCATTAGATCGCATATGAAGCATAACCTTCCATATTTAGTTTATTTTACCAGGCTTTTAAGCTTTAGCCTGGTATCATGTATGCTTGCGTGCTGTGGATACTCATAGCATCAGTGCACGTGCATAGCACGGGATGCACATGCCTTTGCAAAGTTCTCAATGGGACTTGATTTCATTTGAAGTCAGTGCGTACGCACGAGTTTTTCACGTGTACGCAGGGCATCATTTTCATATGAGAACGTTGTTGACTTATACGTACATGCATAGCACATGGTGTGTATATCCTTATAGGAAATTCTTTCCACTTATGCACACGTGTATAGCACGTGGTGAAGCGCATGGTACAGATTTTATGGAGTGCGTCCAAGGTTAGGGTGCATCCTTAATTTTCAAGAAAGTTTTTTCTTTCAAAAGACCAAAGTCTATTATTTGTTGCACGTGGCACTGCATTTCCATGCAGGTGCGCATTTTTATTGGGTGTGTCCAAGTTTTTTTTGCAGAGGAGACTGCTTTTTGGGAAAACTATATTTTTAATGAAGTCAAACCTTCAGTGATTTTCTTTAAGTGCACATGCCCCTTTTCTAGGGTGCGCATCATGATGAAAGCGAAGGCTTTCAAGAAAGCAATAGCTTTCGATGAAGCGAAAACTTCTGTAAAGACTCTGTTTTAATGTACAGAAATTTTTTAAAAGTTAATGTACAAATGGAGTATTTGTAAATCCTGAGCACAAGTTATAAATTTAAGTTGTTTAAAAACAGCAAGAAAACACTTGTAGCTTATTAGTAAAGTATTGCACTGTTGTGACATAACCCCTATGTTCAAATTCCCCCGCCACATATTATGTTTGCTGATTTTTCTTTTAAACTTTTTGGAAGCCCAAAAGTTACACGTGCAATACACGTAAAATGAAAAGTCACTGAAAAATCAAACATGTGCAAAATACTATTAACTACGACTAGGACACGTGGCGAGAATTCAGAGCCCAAACCCCCCAACTTGGCCAGCGAGATTAGGCTTGGGGTCGCCCCCCTTTAGCTAATGCTCCAAAAAAAAATCCCTAGCATCTCTTAGACTCCCCTACCAATCCTAGTCTATTTGTTTTTCCTGCACATTTCCAGAGAATTAAAATGAGGCATTAATCCAAAATGTTAATGCATTTTAATTCCATTCTTCAATACCCTAAACCCTAATTTCTACTATAAATACCACCATATACCCTAGCTCTCCTCATTCAGAAATCCTTTACCAAAACTCTCTAAATTTTCAAAGTTCAAGAAGTTGTACAAGTGGAGTTAGCTCAAAGTCAAGTTCCAGTGACAACTCGGGACAAATCTGGCGACCCCGCGACTCCACGACGCTTGCAAACCCATCCTCTACCTCCTCTCTCTCTTCTCAATGTGTAAGTCTCTACTTTTTCTTCTCTCTTCTCTATTAAACAAGTCTCTTTTCAAATGACGTCGGTAAGTGGAGTTAACCGACTTTTAAAACCTAATCTCTTTAAAATGACAATTTTTTAGGAAATTCATAACCAAATTAATAAACCTTGCTTATTAACCATTAACTAAAATTTAGAAACCAATTTCACTATAAAACTCCATCTAAAACCATGTTTATTGCACTTTTACGGTTTAATACCACATACTTACTTTCGACATATTTTATCATGATTACTTGTTTTACCTTTAGAAAATTCACGAGGTAATGATCTACCTCATCACAACGCTCATCATGACATAGTACGATAGCTTTTGGAACAATATTTTGGAGGACAATACAATTTTTACATTAAAATACCCTAAACTAATAAAACCGTATTTCTTTAAAATTGTTTTAATTAAATTCAATACAATTATGTCCTTACAACCCATTTTGGGGAATCCGATTTGATTGGTGCGGGTTATCGCACATCCATCGGACTAATAGAACGAGATGCAAACCTCCTCACGGAACATATGATCTCGATGGAATTATTACAATTTCTAAGAAAACGTGATTTCTATTAATTAAATAAATTCTATTTTTAATAATTATATATATATATTATCAAAATATCTATTTTAAATATATAATATATTCCATGTTTTCTAATCAAAAGAAAAGAATCACAAAAATTCATGAAAATACCATCAAGAATCAATACAAGTCAAATTACATGAAAATACCCTATACTATTAAAGTTAGGTTTATATCCATGTCACGACCCGAAGTTCGACTCGTGACCGGCACTTAACCACGTAACGTCTACAGGCGTAACATGACTAAGTAAGCCGAAAACCCAGAAATCAAAACCATTAAAAATAGTGAGTGTTGAAAACATTTGGTAAACCTTAAGTAGTTTAATAACAATCTTTAAAGTTTAAGTTATTATTTTAAAAATTTTGGCAGCATTTCCTTTGTAAAACTAACCCCGAAATCGGGTACAAAACAGGATATGAGTGAAAATGATACACAATATAATAAGGCATCCTAAACGGGAGCAATCACGCCCAACGGCGAAAACCATCACCATAAGAGTAATATACGACGCCGTAGCGAAGAAATGAGAAATAAGTGAAAAACATCACGGAATGATAAACTGCATAAGTAAAGTCGGCCCACACGAGCTCGACACCAGAATACAAATAATATACATCATCGTCCTCACACCCGTCTCTAAGTCAATACATAAAGGTAGATGGAGAGTACTAGATATAAAAATGTGTACAATGCAAATAAACAGATACCATAACCCACCTAACAGCAAACAGCTCGCGCACCAACTGTAGTGGTATCTGTAGCAAAAAAGATACAAGAACATAGCCTGCCGCGTCTACTCTGAGGGGCAACCTGCAAACACTGTGGCACAATGGAGGTGAGTTGCCAACTCATGAATAGTAGATAACATATAAAGGTAATCGCAAGCATGCACGTACTGCGCTACTCTATCATATGCCAGCAGATGATATCTGTATGCGATAAGTAGTATGTGCAATAATCATGCAAGTGCTCTATCAGGTAATATGACTACAGGATAAGATGCAAAATAATGAATGCTGAGCATGGGAAATATAACATCTACACGGAATGTCAACGTGGAAAATATGATCGGTGTCCATCAATGCACCCAAATCCCAATAAAATTCAGGCGACGTCATCCTCATCGGCTCTCAAATCCTGTAAATCTCTGAGAATCACGAGTACCCAGCATCGACACTCAAAATATCATGAAATAATCGTGTCCAGTATCGACACGCAAATCCTCATATATCGGGCTCCGTCAGTCCGGATCGGCCCACGGGCTCCGTCTGCGGTATCGGCCCTCGGCCCCGGCAGTACGGGTCATCCCATATCCATCTATCAACTCTGGTCAGTATCCTCCGGATAACCGTCAGGTCCAACCAATCACCGGTTTCACATGTCACTCTAACACCGAGAAAACATATGGTGGACTCACTGAAATATCTTGTCAAGAGGAACCGGGTTTTCAAAACAGTGCATCTTTTCTTAAATAACCCTACGGTCCTCAAATCCAAAAATCACATGAAAACCAAAGCCAATGCGTAATCCATGCGATGTAATATATGCCTCATAAGTCATACTATGAAGAAAAAGGGGAAACCGCTCTTTAAGTAGATTCAGTTTTAAAAGGTATTATGCGGTCCTCAGTTTTTACCCAAAAATCAGCTTATCTAGGTAAGTACAGTTTGGATATGCATAAGTCTGGGTATGCAAATGAGTATGTGTACAATAGCAGAATCATGTCAAGTTATATGTGAGATGAGTTACAGTATAATGATCATGGCAATTCTATAATGTGAGTGTCATGGCAATTACTAATGGTGTGTGTGTAACATGCAGATTAGTGCTCGTGCAACATGAACCGTTAGTAATAGTGCGGTGCTTTATAAATTCTAAGTTCAGGTACATGTAGCAGGGAATGCGATATGCAACAAATAGTATCCATGAACAGTCAATGTAGGTAAATGTAACATGGTGCTACAAGGTCCTATCAGCCCTGACGCAAAACGCTATGCGGGCGATTTCCCCGTAGATGTTAAATCTACTCACCGTAGTCTCGCGCTAAGTGTAGCCGACGACTTGTTTCCCCTTCTTCGCGGCGTCCGTCGTACTCTCCTGCGAACCTAGGATTTCACAAAGTAGTACTCATAAGCTCAAATCTTCTAAAAACACGACATTAAAACCAAACTAGAAACCCGTGTCACGAACCAAACGCATGTGTGTGCGATACACTAAAACGTGTGATTTCATGCCTGAAGCTACCCCGACACGTCGCGATACGCAGAAAACCCCAAACCCACACACGTATTACACGTGTCGCGAAGGTTAAAAATATACGAAATAGGGTAAATGGCTCCAGATTTTCCTACAGAGATAATTTAACAAAGTTACATATACCATAAGTCTTAGAATACCAGCAGACACCTACAGAGCCACACCCAAACCCCATGTCCCTCATCTGACCGCAAATTACGGCCAGAACGAATTTTCCGGCGGCCAAGAGGTGGAATTTGGGGGTCGTGTTCTGGATATGTGATTAACATCTAATAACTATACTCCAGTTAACTCAGATTTATTCTGAAATCACTGGGTCAACAGCAGATTACAGGAAGCTAGAATTTTGCTTAAAAATGATAATTTTGCATCAAACATAAACCTGATGGTATTTTAGTGAAATAGGGGTTAAGCTAGGTTAACATGGCCCTAACAACACTTAATTAAGCTAGGCTAACTATCAAAATCACCACCATGCCAAAACTTCACACAAAATACCATTTTAGCACTAAAACACACATTAAACGCTAATCGAAGCTAATCAATACACAAGATTAGCAAGCAAGAGAGTTAAGCCAAAGAGTTATACCTCACTTGACCATAGGTACAAGGAGGAGGAGAAGAAGAAGAGAGGAAGGAGCTACAGCTGGGGTGCTGCTGCTGCTGCTGCTGATGCTGAAGCTGTGCCTGCTGCTGTTAGTGCTGGAGTTGCTGATGTTGCTGTTGCTGTTGAGGCTGCTGGGATGTGTGTGTGTGTATGAGAGTGAGAGCGAAAGAGTTGTGTGTGAGGAAAAGAGTTTAGAAAAATAAAAGATAACCATGCTAGTCAACCCCTCTCTCTCACTACCTCTCTCCTCATTAAATGAGGCATGGCAAGGCCATCATGCCCCATTATGCACCCTCTCTCTCACCAAGTCAACCTATTCAAATCATTTCAACATATATAATAAACTAACCTTTAATTGAAATTACCCATTAAACTTAATTAAAACCCCATAACTTAATTCTCATGTCTTAACCCACCATGGTTGCTAACTATGGTTTAGCCCCATTTTAACCTTAGTTTACATGCACATGTGTGTGCAAGCCTAGAAAAAATATTCATTAAATTTGATAAAATATTTGAAAACCAATTTGATAAACTTTTTATTAAAAACCATTTATTTAAATATAATTAGCCACTAAACACATCCTAAGGTGTTACAATCCACTAGACTAGCTCATCACTTTTAAAATTACATCTATGAAAACCCTAAAGACGATAATTAAATACTTGAGCTTTATTTTGAAAATATATTAAAACTATTTTTCATAAAACCCCCTCAGGTTGTATTAATTTACAATAAAGGCCCTAGTAAATATAGGTTTAAGTGGGACCAATTCTCTTGAGCCTTAGAGAGCCGGAGAATGTGGGTGCTTACCTATTTAAGGTAGACAACTAAAACGGGGTTATCAGTGGTAATTGGCTTGGAAAAAGTCATAAATCCTGCCGTCCATGTGCAGCAGTTACCGATAACTCCAAAACTAATTCAGGACTTCAATTCGTTTTAAAATATCTGACTCAATCAGAGTCTCAGTCTAATCTGAAATCAATCCATCTTTGAATACAATTCAAGTATAATTCCAATTCAACATGAATCCATTTATACCAGAATACAATCTATATCAACATGAATTGATTTGACCGAACCATAGATATACATTTGACATTGTTTACATGACTATCTGTTTATATCCTTTCCGTTTATATGAACTACTGATATCATGGTTTCGACAAGTCTTACATCTATTAAACAAAATTATACACATCAATACAAAATACATTACAGGGTTTTAAAGGGGTAGACTGGTACAGAATGTGTTAAAAGTGGTACGGGATGGTCACTTTAATACACCTAACCTTAACATCCTTTAAGTTGACGTTAGACACCCCACGTGATGCGGGGAGGCGGAATAGGTAAAACAATCATTTTGTTTAAACTAACATCGACTAATTTTACGGATCTTTGCTAAACCCTAACTAACAACTATCTAGAAGTGATTAACTACTATGATAGATGATTATACCTAGAGATTCAAGTCCTTCTTGTTCTTATTGATCACCTCCTCGTCGGCCTCCTCGATGTGATAGAAGATCCACCCGAGAGCTACTTCTCCAAGCTTTAATCTCTCACTTGAGGTAACTAGGTGACTATGAGTGCTAATCAAGGTAACCTAGAGGATGTAGAAGAGGATTAGGGATCTATTAGTCTTGCTAACTCTTGGGATCTCAACACATGAGAGGATTAGGGTTAGGGTTGAAGAGAGAGAGAGAGCGCTTGAGGAGAGAGAATGTGTGAGTGAGAATGAATAAATATCTTAAGTCATTTGGATAAATAATGAAGCATCAAAATATCTAGAAATAATATCTCAAAATATCAACCATGCTTCATTAATTATTTTGAGGTGAATCACCTCATGACTCATGATGTAATTAATGCAAATCACACATCATCTCCTCCACCTCATTAAGCTTAATTCATAAATGAATTAAAGCATAATGAGTCACCTTTCTTCTAGAAGCTTCTCGAGTATTTACGAGAACGCCCCTCCTATCCATGAAAACACGGAAAAACTGAGACTGTATAAATCCAATAATCCAATACTAGAACCTGGCTTAAACTAAAGCCCGCTGGTAAAAACTGTCCGAACATCGTACGTGCATAAATGAACGTATGTGTCCGAACCCTGTCGTAAAACCATACGACCTCTATATCGTTTCGCCTGAAGCAGGGAAACTCTCTGTGTGGGACTCTAAAGACTCGACACTACGCTGGCAGTGGGTTTAACCACAGGCCGCAAGCGGTACTAGTTGTACGTAACGGTCCCCAGGTAGATGTCGATAAGAAGGCTGATGAGGAAACCCATCCGAACTCCTACTGAGCCTGATGTGACAATCTCCGTACAGTCCGGTCTGTTCGTCTAGGACTATCACATATCATGCCTTGGGGGTGGCAAGCGTCAGTCCCCTAAAAGCTGTATAAGTCGTGCCGGAGTGAAGCCCATTACACCTTGAGAAGCTACTGGAAATC
Organism: Agapanthus africanus; assembly: GCA_030015575.1. Lineage (NCBI taxonomy): Eukaryota > Viridiplantae > Streptophyta > Magnoliopsida > Asparagales > Amaryllidaceae > Agapanthus > Agapanthus africanus. The sequence goes on from JASDDO010000029.1 coordinate 298,766,089, forward strand.
CTACCAGTAAATCTCGTTTGCCCTGACCAGGGACTTTGCGTAATGGCTCTCCAAACACACCGCGATATCAACTCCCAATACCGGGAGAGACGAATCCTATCTAACCGCCACTGCCTCCAAGTGCTTCGGGACTGCACCCAACTGCTACCTGTTTGCACGACTCCTTTGAGCCGTGGTAGGGTAGCAATCTAAGAACAGTGGGAACACACTCGAGACAAAGCAGCAGTGTCAAGTCTGCGGACTATACTGTACTCATGTCACCTGGGAACTGTTAACTGACGACGGGTATAATACCAACCAACAGTTCCCTGCGAGTCTTGTCCGGTGTACCTGTAACCCAACGAGCACTGTATACTATCTCCAGTACAACGTATTAATGGCTGTGGGACAGACCATTTCCCCTGCTGGGATGAGAAGCGTACACACTAGTCTACTCCGGAGTATCGATGCCCTGTCTCGATAATCCTACGACTAGGGACCTGAAAAAGGATGTGCTTGTAGACTACCCAGCCCCCACTAGTCTGACTGTCATCACAACGCTGGTAGTCAAGCAAAATCCTAAGGGCTCTATCAATATGTATTCGCGATATGCTAACATACACATATTAAGATAGGCCTAAACCAAGTAGCATACTACTATGTTGAGCGAGACTGTTAATATAACTGTGAATATCCCAAGCTTCCATTAAGTAATATACAAACTAGTATGATACAATAATGGCCCCTAGGGCATATACACTAACACATCCGTTGTCATTGTCCCGTGGGTTTTGACGGGGCTTTTTGATCCGTATACCATAGTTCACGGGGTAAGCTGGACTCCTCTCGTATACACTGGCATATTCTGTACCAAGCTACAAACAACCGCGTTAACAAAACTATCAACTTTATATCAGTTATAATCTCTTACTTGTCTATTCTCATTCTACATCTCTTTGGGACTTACCGAGCGATTGTTCGCTGACGACATTCCTTTTCTCATCTTTCTTTAGAACTCCTGTTCGAATCGGAGTTTGAAACCAAATGTTGTCAAGGGGATCTGATTCTCTGGAGATCAAGCCCAGCACAGACGACTTGGAGCAGTTCTCAGAAGATTCAGAGCTCTAGTCACTTGTATATACTTTACATCAGTTCATGCCATCGTTTAGGCATTGCTTTTCAGTCTTGTATTTATATTTCCAGTTATATTGTAAAGGATATTTAATAAATAAAAGTTGTTGTTCATTTACATCTCATTCTTACTTGTGTACTTTACTATATTGCTTATTTATGCTTAGCGTGTTTACTTTTGAGTAAATACGTCGCGTGACCCGTCGCGTCTCCTTACCGTACACCGGGAAGCGGAGCATGACAGGTTTTGTTGGCGGCCCATGCAGGTCAGTGCTGCATAGAACCCTACCATGCATGGTCATTTCTGCATGGAAACCTAAGTAATATAACACAAGAATTATAAGACTCAGCAACTAAACATTTTTTATATTTCATAATCTTTGAATCTATCCTAACCCTATTTTTCTTTCAAGGTTATGGATTCCCCGAACAATACTAGCACCAACGTGATCGGCAACACCACACCACCACCTCTTCCACTGATGCCTACCGTTGCAGCTCCGATCAACGAGCAGACGGTACTGCTCGAGGCAATTAAGAGCCTCTTGGAAGGAAAGCAGCAACAGACTGCCATACTAATGAACCGCCCAGAAGCGGAAGCACCTGAAGTGAAGCAATTCTGGGCACTTCGTCCGAAGCAATTTTGTGGGAAAGAGAGCCTTTTGGAAGCTGAAGAATGAGCTCAATCAATTAAGGATGATCTGGCAACAGCACAAGTGCCAGACATTGCTTGGGTAAGGGTTGCGAAGCTGCAGCTTACTGTTAGTGATATATGCCTTAGAGGCCATTATTGTATCATACTGGTTTGTATATTATTTAATGGAAGCTTGGGATATTCACAGTTGTATTAACAGTCTTGCTCAAAATGGTAGTATGCTACTTGGTTTGTTTCTACTTCAATATGTGCATGCGTTTCATATCGCTTATACATATTGGTAGAGCCCTTTGGATCTTTGCTTGATTACCAACGTTGTGATGGCAGTCACACTAGTGGGGGATGGGTAGTCTATAAGCACATCCTTATACAGGTCCCTAGTCGTTGGATTATCGAGACGGGGCATCGATACTCCAGAGTAGATTAGTGTATACGCTTCTCATCCTAGCAGGGGAGACGGTCTGTCCCACAGCCATTAGTACGTCGTACTGGAGATGGTATGCAGGGGCTCATTAGGTTATGAGTACACTGGACAGGACTCGTCGGAAACTGTTGGTGGGTATTATACCTATCGTCGGGTAGCAGTTCCTAGGTGACATGAGTACAGCTTAGTCTGTTGACTTGACACTGCTACTTCGCCTTGAGTGTGTTCCCACTGTACTTTGATTACTACCCTACCACGACTCAAAGGAGTCGTGCAAACAGGTAGTAGTTGGGTGCAGTCCCGAAGTGCTTGGAGGCAGTGGCGGTTAGATAGGATTCTTCTCTCCCGGTATTGGGGGTTGATATCGCGCTGTGTTTAGAGACCCATTACACAAAGTCCCTGGCCAGGGCAAGAGAGATTTACTGGTAGGTATTCCAGTAGTTTCTCAGGGTGTTTTGGGCTACACTCCGGCATAACTTATTGCGCTATTAGGGTCTGACGATTACCGCCCCCTAGGCCCGATATGCGATACTCTTAGATGAACAGACCGGATTGTACGGAGATTGTCATATATAGGCTCAGTAGGAGTTCAGATGAGTTTGCTCATCGGCCTTCTCATCGACAGATACCTGGGTAGCCATTACGTGCAGCTAGTACCACTTGCGGTTTGTGGTTAAACCCACTGCCAGCATACTGTCGAGTCTTTAGAGAGTTTCCCTGCATCGGGCAAAAGATGTAGAGGCTGTATGGTTTTACGGCAGGGCTTCGATCACGTACATGCACTTGTGCGCGTATGATGATCGGGCGGATAATACTAGTGGGCTTTGGTTTAAGCCTGATTCTAGTATTATATTGATGGATTGTTTTCGTCTCTTTGTATTCGTATTCTTCGGAATGCGGATGCGGGTATGTATGTATATACGGATGAGGGACATTCTCGTAATTATCTCGGGAAAGCTTCTAGAAGTGGAAACCTAATTAGGGTTTAATTCTTTATTGGATTAAACAAATTGGGTGGAGAAATGAGGTGGAGTTTTACATTGAACCTAGCATGGCTACTTGGTGACTCATGCTCATGACTCATCACTAGATATTTTGGGAAGCTCATGAGATATTTGGGTGAGATATTATATCTCCTCAATGATCATATTTGCTTCATTATTCTATCAAGGGCAGCCAAGCTTTTTTCATTGTTCACAACTCCACTCTCTTTTCTTCAAGTCTTCTACTTCTTCCTCATAACCCTAAACATCTCATAAGTTGAGAAACCTAAGGTTCCAAGAGACAAACCACTCCATCTTCTTTCTCTACATCACCTAGGCCTTCTAGTTTAGCAAGCTAGTTGCCCTAGTTATCTCGGATTTGAGGTTGGAGCTCGGACTATAGACTCTCAGGTGGATCGTCTTTGACTCGAGGAAGTCGACGAGGAAGCTACGATCCGTTACGATCCTCGGAGCCTACGATGACAAGGAGGACAATGACTAAAAGACCCGAAAGACTTGGTTTCATGAGGTATAACTTTCATCCAAGTAGTTAAACTTCACACAATATTTTGTTGGCTAGGGTTTAGCATCGATCCTGGAGTTCAAGTCCGTGTTGCGAGCTTTGAAAAATCATTTTTGAAAATTCCGCCTCCCCGCGGATACGTGGGGTGCGTGACATGGACTTACAGTGGTATCAGAGCCTACTAAACTATAGCTAACAGTTTAGACGAAGTGTAAAACTACGAAACTGAAATAACTCTGAAACATCGAGACAAAGATCCAAGTTTCTGTCAATTTTTCCCGAGCCTCTAAAGTTTTTTTTAAACAATTACAGAGTGCTCTACTTGTTGTGATATGAACTTACACAAAAATGAAGCAATTTCACTGGAATTGGGCCGGCCAAATTCTTAAAAAAACCGGCACCACCTTTTTAGTTGTGGTGAAATTCTTTGAATTTTGGTCTGTGTTCTAGTTGCCTGGATCTAAGGTCTTAGGTGTTGTTTGTTTTTACCAATTTTGGATATACCGTTATCTTTCTGTGATGGCAATACGGGGTGTTTCGAAGTCGCAGTTTTAACGTCATTTAAAGTTTCAAGTTGTGATATATGTGTTTGGAAACATCGACTAATTGCTATATGTTGGTTAGTCGGGGTTGCACATATCTGTGTTGATGTTCTTGTAGTTTGTGTATATGAACTTACTGGATCGCCGTGGATGAATAGCCGGGGGATGTGAGATGAGAGTTTTCTTTTCTTTCATTCGATGTAAAATTGTAAAGTGATGTAATATTATTTTGCGGGGCACATCCGGGTTAAGGTTGTAGCCACCGTTGTATTATTTTCTTTTATTGTTTTATGCTCCTAGGATAGACCCAAGGTGGGGTGCACAAACTACCGGGTACTTTGAAATGCCGAGTGGCCTACTCACTTTGATGAGGGAGGTTGCTTCACTTCGGATACTTGGCGGGTAGTTTGCCGCATCCGTAGGGATCTAGGGTGGGGTTTGACTATTCATCACGACCGTGGAATCCGTCTTTCGTTACAGGTTTAAACGAAACGCAGAATTCCTAGTATGTCTAATATGTTCATCTGTGATCTGGAATGCCTATTATTGCGTGAGATGAATGGTTATTATATATATATATATATAATATAATAGACGTTGCTTAATGTTTTGCACCCGCGCTAGTCCAGCCCCCGCTCTGGCGTTAGTTAAGTAACCTAACGGTGTTAGATGGGGCCCAGTGGCGAATGCGGATGGCATAAGTGGACATGGTATTTTCGTCTTTTTCTGTGATGATAGGTGTAAATGATGGGACTGTATTACATTAATGCAAAGCAAACAAACCAAAGCTGAATCGTTGGAACACTTTTAAAACCACTCGGTTTTTTCAAAATAGCAGACTTTTAAATGCGGAGCTTAAACCACTCCTTTTAAAAAAGCTATCAGGTTCTTTTGATTATATCAAGTTCACTACGTTCATGGTTTCGCCAAAAACATTCGTAGACCTCCGTCATTTCATATGAATATTCAGTAGTATTCAAACTATGTTTGTTGGCCTTCGTCAAGGCATAGTGATTGGTAGCTGCTGGGTGTTCATATGTAGCATAGATAGATGCATTGTTTTGGGGTAGTCGTATTACTTTGTTGGCTTTCGTCAAGGGTATATACGGGTGGGTTCAAATTAACCTGGACAATGATGGGTAGAACTTGACATGTGACTTATGATTTGTTGGCCTTCGTCAAGTTCATAAGAGCATGGTGTTAGTTTTATGTATGCCCTAGAGGCCATTGTTGTACATGTGATGTATATTATAATGGATGCTTGGATATATATATATATATATATATATATATATATATATATATATAGGACTTTCTTGCTCGATATGATAGTATGCTGTCTGGTTTCACTTTATCTAAACATGTTAACGAATACTGTTTTGTGATCACGTGTTGATAAAGCCCTTGGGATATGTACTTGACTATTAGGACTATGATGAGATCATACTAGTGGGGCCAGGGTAGTCAACGAGTACATCCTATAACAGTTCCTAGTCGAGGGTGTATCGAGACAGGGCATCGATACTCCAGAGTAGACTAGCGTATACGCATCTTGACCCATATGATGGGCGATGGATGATCTCATATCCATTGGTGTTGGACATCAAAGATGGTGTACGGGTGCTCAGTGGAGACTGGGTACACTGAATGGACTCGCCGAGAACTCCTGGATGGTATTATACCTATCGTCAGATAGCAGTTCTCCGGTGACACTGGTACAGGTTAGTCTGTAGACCCGAGATCGTCATAGAGTCTTGTGTGATTCCCACTGTGCTTTGATTTCCACCTTACCACGTCCAAGAGGGCGTGCAAAACGGTGGCTTTTGGGTACAGTCCAGAATCACATGGAGGCAATGAGCGATAGGAGGGGTTTCGTCTCTCCCGGTATAGGGAGTTGATGTTGTGCTGTGTTCGATTGGCTATAACTGGAAGTCCCTGGCCAGGGCTGATATGGAGATTTACTCGTAAGAGTTATTAGTAGTTTCTCGACCCGTTATGAGCCTTACATCGACACGACTTATCGGTTACCGAGGTCTGACGTTTACCACCCCTATACTAGATATGCAACATATCAGACGAAGAGATCGGACTGTACGGTAGTGTTTACTGATTGGATTTGCAGGAGAATGTACAGGCTTGCTTGTTGATCTTCTGATTGCACAATACACGGGTGGCTGTTACGTTTAGTTGACCGCTTGTAGCTTGTGGGTGTTTGATATGATCATCACCCACTGCCGGCGTATTGACGATTCTTTAGAGTCCTACACAGAGCTTTCCTGGCTCAGGCAAAACGGAGTAGGAGCATATATGTGATATGTGCGGGACCGAGAATAATACGATATGAGATACCGTATTCTATTCTCACGATATATGATATCGGCCGGGTATATGTGATATAGCCGGGTCATTGGATCAAGTGTTGATTCGATGAATCGGTACATGTTATATTAGTCGGTTATATGCTATATAGCCGGATTGTCGGATCAAGTGTTGATCCGATAATTTAATGTATAATTATATATGTGATATATTACATTACGTTAACTAATATAAGCTCGCTTTATTGATTCATTTTCTCACCGGGTAATACATTGATATATATGCGATATATGTTAACTGTATTATTTTCTTTTGTTACAAAAAATATATTATATATGTGATATATAATATTGTAACAAGTTAGGGTTACAAATGCAACATGATTTATGGAGATTAAACAAGTTAGGGTTTGATTTGGGTTAGTATTTGGGTTAGCTTTTTCATGAAGCTTCATGAAGATTTCTTTTGTTTTTAGCTAAGATATTTTGTGTAGATATTATTTAACCCAACCCAAATTCTTAACTCTAGTTCATTCTCTACATGAGTTAAAGCCTTGATATTATTAACTCATGGTTGTCATTTGTAACCATAACAATATTCATTATTCATCACAAAAGCTTTCTTCTTCTTCTTCTTCCTCCTTGAAAAAGCTTTCTAGCTTTTTGTGAAGTAATGATTTAAAGTAAAAAATTGAAAACAAAAGAGTGTAAAATTCCTACTTCATCATCCTCATCTATTCTAGACACTTAGATTAAGGTTTTCACTTCACTAATACTTGATTATAGAAATGAGAGCTTGAGTTTGAGATTCTTCAAGGTAGATCATCTTCGAAAAGGAAGACTTCAAGCAAGAATGGATCATTCGACTTGTGGAGCCTTTCTTGAGTCTGGGAGATCATGGATCGTGGCAAAGGGACTACTACTCGGAGCTTATGAAGTGAAGGAACGGATTACAAAGGTTGTAATCCCTCTCTCTTAGTTGTAAAATAGTTTATATGCATAGTTAACCCTAATTCTCTAGTTAAGATCTTGGTTAGGGTTTGTTTAGCACCCCAAAATTTTCAATATGGCATGTGTGATGCCTTCCTAAACCTTGCTAAGGTGCTATGCTAACCCGACAGTGGTATCAGAGCCAAACTAGAGTATTAGGCGTTGTCTAGATTAAATTAGTAGTCCGATCGAACCCCGAAACACCGAGAATTGACCCCTTGCTGGAAATTTTTTCAAAAGTTGAAATTTTTTATATTAAAAATACTCAGAAAATCATGCAGGGAATTTTATAGACCCACCTGAAGAAAGGATCCCTAACTCGCTACAGTGACCGCGTAACCGCGGCCAAAACCTGGTTTTGGTGGCGGTTCCGCGGCGCCACTGTGGAGGCTTGGGACGGGCACTTCAGCGACGGTCCATAGGTGCTGGGGTATGCTACTGGGAATTTTTATTTTCTGCTCAAGTGTTGAGATCACTGGGGTATTTTGGGAATTCATTGTGTCTGTCAAATTATCTAACTTCGCCTAGTTATCTGTGATGTTTATGTGTTGCTGTTGATATGTTATATTGGATCGTTGTGTATTGAATAGCCGGGTTTTTTTATGAGATGAGAGTTTTCTTTTTCATTCATGTAAAATTCATTTGTATGTAATATTCTTTTATTGGGACACTTCCGGGTTGAGGATGATGTCACTGTTGTATATTATTTACTTTTCCGCATTAGGATAGACCCAAGTCGGAGAGCACAAGTAACCGAGTTCTAGGGTCCAGTGGGAGGCCATCTCGAGGAGTCGAGACCGGGTCTCCTAACCCTAGAATTGGCAGGGTTACTTGCCGCTTTCGTAGGGTTCTAGGGATGTGGGTTTGGCTATTCATCGTGACTGTGGAATCCGTGTTTTATAAAGGCTCAAAATAAAACATAGATGTCCCTGTATATCCAATATTTCATATGTTAACTTCTGCTGCAATGTTCTGTGATGAGATCATATTACTGCCTGAGACGAATGCTTATACTATATGCTGATATATAAATATTGCTGCTTTCGTTTCTTCTGTGATGCTTAGGAAGATTAAAGGATGGGTTTTATTAATGAGATTAATAAAATAAAAGAAACCTAAAAGATGTTGTAGAATCAAATTTTTCAAAAAAAAAGGGTAGCTACAATTTTTGCTTTGCATAGCGGTATTCCTTGAAGAATATCCAGCACCTTATTCGATAAGGAAAGAGCCGAGATCCCTTCACCAGGAGTGACCTCTTTAGCAAAACTGGCAGATGTTACAAACTCACGGTTTAGTTTTTGATTGCTTCTATAGTTCTTGCTTTGCACAGCGGTATTTTTGAAATATCCTGCACCTTATTCAATGAGGAAAGAGCCGAGATCCCTTCACCGGGAGTGACCTCTTTAGCGAAACTAGAAAAGCCTCAAAAACATTCCTTTTTCAAAATCACTTGTTTCTACAACGATATCAAGTTCATTACATTTATGGTTTTCTAAAAAACTGCGTAGCCCTCCGTCATTTCAGATAAGTACTAGTTAGTATTCGTGCTACGTTTGTTGACTATGTTAAGGCGTAGTGTGCGGTAGCTAATTAGTGCTTATCTGCTAAAACATGAGATGTGATTGGATTAGGGTAGTTGTACGACTTTGTTGACTATATTAAGGGTCGTGCAGGTGGGTTTAATTCAATCGGGAAATGACGGGTTGAACTTGGCTAGCAATTATGATTTGTTGGCTATGTTAAGGTCATAAGTTGCTAGGGGTAAAAGCATTATCGGGAATTTCAAATGTTGAAATTTGCAATGAGATTGCATACCTGCTATGAGATAGTTGGATCCCGATACCCACTGCGAGTAAGAGTTACTCCTGGGAGAGTTTTACACAGGACAATTAGCAAATCAAGTAGGTGTCTAGAAAGGTGTTAACGGGGTTATGCCTCTGGGAAAACGAGGTTTATTTTAATTAGGTCCGTGCGAAAGCACGGGGAACCTACCTCAAAGTACCAACACTGATCTGGCTGAAAGATTGGCGAACTTGTAGGGTGTAATTAATCCCGGCTAATCTTACCTTTTAGGGTTTGAAGGAAAATTTGATTAAAACAGTGGGAGCCATCCTGATTAGATAAGATAATAACCAATCTAATCTTGCAAGAGTGCACGCTAAAGTGTTTTTCTTCTCTCTCTCTCCAGGTAGCGACCATGTCAGGCCTTAATCAAGATAATAATATGGATGTATTAACCGAACCCGCTTGTTATACTGAGCAGGGGAACGTTGGTTTCGTTCTTTCTTATAATTGGTATAAGACTGAACAGAAAATAGGGGAATACCAGAATTCACACGCCGCCCAAACGAAGAATAAACATGTTGATGTATCTTCTTCGGATGTGTTAGTTACCGAGAACTGTTTCTCAGTTCATTTTACGTCCTGGGCATTAGATACCGGATCAGGATCCCACATATGCAATATATTGCATGGGCTAAAGAAAAGTAGAGAACTGGGAATGGGTGATCATTCCGTAAGAGTAGGGAATTGTGCAAATGTTGCAGCCAAAGCAGTTGGCGAATATCACCTTGTATTACCAAGTGGTAATACATTGATTCTGAACGAATGCTATTATATACCGAACATGATATGCAACTTATATCAGTTTCTTTATTAAGTAAAGAAGGATATAATTTTGTAATACAGGATAATGTTATGAACATCTTCCTAAATCAAAAGTTGATTGGATCAGGCTCGTTAAATAATGACATATATGTTCTAAATCAAAACACAGTTCTTAATATACAGAACACACACAAAAGGAAAAGTTTAGAAATGAACGAATCCTTCTTGTGGCATTGTAAATTTGGTCATATCAATACGACACAACTGGCTAAGTTACATAAAGATGGTTATTTAAATATGTTCGAATTATCATCGTATGAAACTTGCCATTCATGTCTCAAAGGCAAAATGACCAAAACTCCGTTTAGTGGACACGGAGAAAGAGTTACGGAACTCTTAGGACTGATACATAGTGATGTATGTGGTCCTATGTCTACACATGCCAGGAATGGTTCTTCGTACTTCATTACATTCACTGATGATCTCTCAAGATACGAACATGTGTTCCTGTTGAAACACAAGTCTGAAGCTTTTGAGAAATTCAGAGAATATAAAAACGAAGTAGAGAACCAAACGGGCAAAAGTATTAAGATCCTTCGATCTGATCGAGGAGGAGAATACTTGAGCAATGAGTTCCTGGATTATCTAAAAGAGAATGGGATTCTCTCTCAGCTTACTTCTCCATATACACCACAGCACAACGGTGTATCGGAGAGGAGGAATCGCACCCTATTAGATATGGTGCGCTCTATGATGAGCTTCGCTGAGTTGCTTATTTCCTTTTGGGGTTATGCTCTGGAGACAGCAGCATACCTATTGAATCAAGTTCCATCTAAATCTGTACCTACCACACCACATGAGATATGAAGTAGGAAGAGACCATATTTTAAACGAATTAAGATATGGGGTTGTCCGGCCTATGTCAAAAGGCAAAATCCGGACAAACTCAAGGCACGATCAGTTCTTTGCAAGTTTGTGGGATATCCTAAGAATTCACAAGGATATATTTTCTACAACACTGAGGAACAAAAGGTGTTTGTTTCTCAATATTCCACCTTTTTGGAAAAAGGAATTTCTTACAAAAGAAATTAGTGGCGAAGAGGTAGAACTGGAAGAAGTTACAGCAGCACAAACTGCAACTGAAGATTTAATGGAACCAGAGGATTCAGTAGTTCCCGACGAACCCCCGCCTCTCCGCCGATCTAGTAGAGTTTCTCATCCACCTGAGAGATACTACGGTTTTCTCGTCGATGGTGGGAGTGAGGATTGCATCATGGAAGATGATGACCCAACTAGCTTCGAGCAGGCTATCACGAGTGGGGACTCTATGAAATGGCTGGATGCAATGCGATCTAAGAAGGAATCCATGTACACCAACAAAGTATGGACTTTGGAAGTTGTTCCTGAAGGGGTAAAACCCATTGGGAGCAAATGGATCTTTAAGAAGAAACTTGGTGTAGATGGAAAAGTTGAGACTTTCAAAGCTAGACTTGTTACAAAGGGTTTTCGTCAACGACCAGGTGTGGATTATGACGAAACCTTTTCTCTAGTGGCTATGCTTAAGTCCATCCGGATCTTACTTGCCATTGCTGCATACCATGACTAAGAAATCTGGCAAATGGATGTTAAGACCGCCTTTCTAAATGGTGATTTGAAAGAGTGCGTGTACATGACTCAGCCAGAGGGTTTCGTAGACAGTAGGAGCAGCGGAAAGGTGTGCAAGTTGCTTAAATCCATTTACGGGTTAAAGCAGGCATCACAGAGTTGGAACATCTATTTTGATGTGGTAGTCAAGGAGTTTGACTTCATTAAAAACATAGATGAACCTTGTATATAAAAAAAGGTTGCAGAGAGTAAGGTTGTCTTCCTCGTATTGTACGTGGATGACATACTCTTGATAGGAAATGATATTCCTATGCTGCACTCGGTCAAGCTCTTCTTATCACATAGATTCTCAATGAAAGATCTAGGTGATGCCTCCTGCATTTTGGGAATTAAGATCTATAGAGATAAATCTAGACGGATACTGGGATTGTCCCAATCCAGGTACATTGACACCATACTGAAGAGGTTTAGTATGGAAGAATCCAAGCGTGGGAACTTACCCACGATCTCTGGACTCACTCTCTCCAAAGAGATGTCTCCCAAGACTGATTTGGAAAGAGCTCGCATGCAAGGGATACCCTATGCTTCGGCAGTAGGTTCTATCATGTACGCGATGCTATGTACCAGACCTGATGTAGCATACTCACTAAGTGTAGTGAGTAGGTATCAAACAGATCCTGGAGAGAATCACTGGACAGCTGTGAAGAACATTCTCAAGTACTTGAGAAGGACTAAAGAGATGTTCTTGGTGTATGGTAACGGAGAACTCCAGGTGGAGTCCTTTACCGATTCGAGCTTCCAAAGTGATAAGGATGACTCTAAGTTGCACTCGGGATTTGTCTTTACCCTAAATGGAGGGGCGGTTTGTTGGAAGAGTTCCAAACAGGAAACCGTGACAGACTCAACGATGGAGGCTGAATACATTGCTACCAATGATGCTGCCAAAGAGGCTGTCTGGATAAAGAAGTTCATCACTGAACTTGGTGTGATTGCGTCCATTGAGTATCCAATACCTCTGTATTGTGATAACAATGGAGCTGTGGCTTTGGCCAAGGAACCCAGGTCCCATCAGAAGTCCAGACATATTCTGAGGCGGTATCACCTGATCCGGGAGATAGTTGATCGCCAGGAGATCGAGGTCAGGAGAGTTGATACGAAGGACAACACTGCGGATCCACTCACAAAGGCCATTCCTCAGATACAATTTGAGAGACTCTTCGGGATGTTGGGTATGAGATACTACAATAGCTGGCCTTAGTGCAAGTGGGAGATTGTTAGTTATATGTATGCCCTATAGGCCATTGTTGTACATGTGATGTATATTATAATGGATGCTTGGATATATATAGAGAGGACTTTCTTGTTCGATATGATAGTATGCTGTCTGGTTTCACTTTATCTAAACATGTTAACGAATATTGTTTTGTGATCATGTGTTGATAAAGCCCTTGGGATATGTACTTGACTACTAGGACTATGATGAGATCATACTAGTAGGGCCAGGGTAGTCAATGAGTACATCCTATAACAGTTCCTAGTCGAGGGTGTATCGAGACAGGACATCCATACTCCAGAGTAGACTAGCCTATACGCATCTTGACTCATATGATGGGCGATGGATGATCCCATATCCATTGATGTTGGACATCAAAGATGGTGTACGGGTGCTCAGTGGAGACTGGGTACACTGAACGAACTCGCCGAGAACTCCTGGATGGTATTATACCTATCGTCAGATAGCAGTTCTCCGGTGACACTGGTACAGGTTAGTCTGTAGACCCGAGATCGTCATAGAGTCTTGTGTGATTCCCACTGTGCTTTGATTTCCACCTTACCATGTCCAAGAGGGCGTGCAAAACGGTGGCTTTTGGGTACAGTCCCGAATCACATGGAGGCAATGAGCGATAGGAGGGGTTTCGTCTCTCCCGGTTCAGGGAGTTGATGTTGTGCTGTGTTCGATTGGCTATAACTGGAAGTCCCTGGCCAGGGCTGATATGGAGATTTACTGATAAGAGTTATCAGTAGTGTCTTGACCCGTTATGAGCCTTACATCGACACGACTTATCGGTTACTGGGGTCTGACGTTTACCACCCCTAGACTAGATATGCAACATATCAGACGAAGAGATCGGACTGTACTGTAGTGTTTACTGATTGGATTTGCAGGAGAATGTACAGGCTTGCTTGTTGATCTTCTGATTGCTCAATACATGGGTGGCTGTTACGTTTAGCTGACCGCTTGCAGGTTGTGGGTGTTTGATATGATCATCACCCACTGCCGGTGTATTGACGATTCTTTAGAGTCCTACACAGAGGTTTCCTGGCTTAGGCAAAACGGAGTAGGAGCACATATGTGATATGTGCGGGACCGAGAATAATACGATATGCAATACCGTATTCTATTCTCGCGATATATGATATCGGCCGGGTATATGTAATATAGCCGGGTCATCGGATCAAGTGTTGATTCGATGAATCGGTACATGTTATATTAGTCGGTTATATGCTATATAGTCGGATTGTCGGATCAAGTGTTGATTCGATAATTTAATGTATAATTATATATGTGATATATTACATTACGTTAACTAATATAAGCTCGCTTTATTGATTCATTTTCTCACCGGGTAATACATTGATATATATGCGATATATGTTAACTGTATTATTCTCTTTTGTTACAAAAAATATATTATATATATGTGATATATAATATTGTAACAAGTTAGGGTTACAAATGCAACATGATTTGTGGAGATTAAACAAGTTAGGGTTTGATTTGGGTTAGCATTTGGGTTAGCTTTTTCATGAAGCTTTCTTTTGTTTTTAGCTAAGATATTTTGTGTAGATATTATTTAACCCAACCCAAACCCTTAACTCTAGTTCATTCTCTGCATGAGTTAAAACCTTGATATTATTAACTCATGGTTATCATTTGTAACCATAACAATATTCATTATTCATCACAAAAACTTTCTTCTTCTTCTTCCTCCTTGAAAAAGCTTTCTAGCTTTTTGTGAAGTAATGATTTAAAGTGAGAAATTGAAAACAAAAGTGTGTAAAATTCCTATTTCATCATCCTCATCTATTCTAGCCACTTAGATTAGGGTGTTAACTTCACTAATACTTGATTAGAGAAGTGAGAGATTGAGTTTGAGATTCTTCAAGGTAGATCATCTTCGAAAAGGAAGACTTTGTTCCCCGCCGAAAGACGCGACTGGGACGTTGGGACGTCAGGCCTGAATTTTGAGGGCTGATGCTAATTGGTGCTATCCGTCCACCTCTCCGAATATGCCAAGTTGATTTATGACACCGTATATCGAAGGTTTAAACGAATGCGACCGATGTAGCAGACTTCGTCAGATTCCCCCTCGTTCGAGGGGTTTTTGATTGTTGGGACGCTCTTCCCTGCAGGCGCAAGCCCCTGCAGTTAATTACGCTACCGCATCGCGGTAACAACTTTCTCCTTCTCTAGATGGTCACTTCGTGTCGTGGGTGTCTGTTTTGGTTTTGGTTGCCCGTGGATTGTATACGGAGACTAATATATGTTGTCGCCCGTCGGGCGTGGATTAGTCCAAATCCGTATCTTCTTAGATTTGGGTTTGGGGGTTGGGTTTAAAGATACGTTAGCCTCATTTGAGACTAAGATCGACTTAAACGTTTATTAAGGATACGTTATTCTATTTTTTTTAGACTAAGATCAACTTAACGTGATCGTTTAGATCCAACAAAAGAGCATTTGGACTCTATTGTTTAGTTTAGGGACATTGCGGTCGATTAGTTTAAGGACATTGCGGTCCAAGGTTAAGCACATCGTAGTCCATGAGTTTAACGACCTCACAGTAAAGGTTAAGGACATCATAGTCCATGGGTTTAAAGGGACCCCCACAGTCCGAGGTTAAGGACATCATAGTCTATGGGTTTAAAGGGACCCCACAGTCCAAGGTTAAGGACATCGTAGTCCATGAGTTTAAGGACCCCACAGTCCGCAGAAATGTGTGGTTGTCGGGACCCGTCACCTCTCTTAAGACGTTGAAGGATTACAACGACAGATATCTGAGGAGTAAAGAGATGCACCCTTGAACCGGTGTGAATTGGTTGAAAGATCTATAGTCCAATTTAGAACTAAGATCTGTTAAATATTTATGAGCAGACGGGCTCAATTAAATATAAGTTGAGGACTTATGGCCAATCTTGGGTTAAGTCCAATCAGATTAAAATGTTCAACATTTTATTTAGGGCTGCTGAGCTTTTATTTGGGCTTGGCCCTTTTAATAATCTTGACAAAATTTTTATCTTATATTGAATGCCGAGCATTCATCAGAGCTCTGTGCTTTATTAAAGAACAATTTTTGTTCTGACAGCGCAACACGTGGCGCACCAGACGCTTTGCGCCAATTAAAGAGCGTAGTGCGGTTCTGTCAGCGCACACGTGGAGGACACGTGTCGCGCTTGGCGCTAAGCGCCAGATGATGGGCGCATTGCGCCAGTTTATGAGCGCTAAGCGCTTTCAATTTATGAACGCATTGCGCTAGTTTAGTGGCGCACACGTGAGTGACACGTAGCGCGCTTGGCGCTGAGCGCCAGCCCATGAGTGCAGTGCGCTATTTCAGAAGTGCAAAGCGCAAGTTGCATACGTGGTTGACACGTGGCGCATTTTGGCACAGAGCGCCGGTCCAGAGAGCGCAGAAGCACTGTTCAAGAGTGCAAGGCACTTTTCAATAGCGCAAAGCGCATTTCAATAGCGCAAAGCGCATTTGATCAAATTTATGATCTGTGAACAAATTTATGTTCTTTTAAAAGAGGTTTTGCCTCATGATTCAAGAACAACAGTTCTTATTATTAATTTTTTTTGAAAGGGCTTTGCCTTTGTAGATCAATGATCTGTGAATGAAGTAAATACTTCTTTTGTTTTTATGATGAGATCTTTTGACCTCTTTTTATAAAAGACCTTGGTCTTTGTAGATTTATGATCTTTTGAGAAGATAGTTCTTCTTTTTATGAGATGATTTCATCTCTGTGTTCAAGAGTCATTCTTTTTACCTTGAAGAAATGATCTTCTTTCAAGAGCTTGCTCTTCTTTCTTTGAATTTTCTCAAAGTTTATGGGGGGGGGTTTCTCTATATCAGACTTGAAGTTTCGGGGCCTTTATATAGGGCAAATTGATTTATTAAATCAGTTAAAGAGATCTTTCTTTGAATGATTTGGGGATTTTCCCCACCGTTGGATCTTTGATCCTAGGGTTTCTGTTTTACAGAAGGCAATCTTCTTATTTTTAACAAGATTGGAAAGATCTTCCAATAACAGAATTTTAATTCTGATTAATTAATGATTTATCATTATTATTAGATCTTTTGATCTAACGGTGGAGAATTTTATAATTCCAGCGCTGGCACACCCGTGCTTTGCACGTGGTGCGTTGCTCATAGCGCAGTGCACTTTGCGCTAGCGTACCTATATTTGACACGTGGCGCGCAGCGCAGATTGCAGCGTAGCCTGCGCTAGCGCAACCGTGTTTGACACATGGCACGCAACCTTAGCACTAGCGCACACATGGTGCACTGTCTAGGGCGCAGTGCATCTGGCGCTAGCGCATCCATGTTTGACACGTGGCACGCAGCGCGCCTAGCGCTGGATCTGAAACGTTGCTTCAATTTTTGAATTTTAAATTTCAAAATAGAGCTTTGCTCTGATTGGGGGAAACAAATTCCCCCCCACCGTTGCGCTCACGTGGCGCACACGTGAGTGCAGCGGTGGCAGCATCTGCGCCCTTAGATCAACTCAGAAGTTGAAGAGGCGGTTCAATGCCTATAAATAGGACCTTTGGTCCCTTATATGATTTTCATATTCTTCTTGAGAATTTTTATTCAGAGCATTGCTCTTCAGTTTAAGAACTTTTCAAGAGTCAGAACTCTATCAAAACTTAAGTAAAGTTTAATTTTTTTTTAATAAATTAGGGTTTTACCCATTAACAGAGCCTTGCTCTTCATAGATCTTTGATCTAAAGAAAACCCATTTAGGGTTTCATCAACAGAGTTTTGCTCTCATGAACCCATAGATCTAAAGAGACCTTTTCTTGGGGTTTCTTAGCCCATGAATCAAAGCTCCGCTCTTTTGATAACATGTAGATTTCTTAATCTTTGATGAAGAACTCTTAAGAGTTTTTTCATGGATCTTGAAGATCTCAGATTTTTTTAATTCATAAAAATTCATTTTAATTAATTCTTTTCTGATGGATTTTTCCATCATCATTACAGAGCCGGGCTCTTTAAGGAATTTTATTCCTTCATGATCAGAGTTTGACAAGTGTCACTCTGTCATAGAGCTTTGCTCTCAAAGGGAGATTATCTCCTTTTCCCGAGAGATCTCTCATTTAATGAGAATTTTCCTGAGGATTTCCTTATTTAATTAACAGTTTCATCCAATGATGAGGCTGTTTTATTAATTGATGCATTGTCATCTAGATTTTATGGGTCCCCCTTTGGTCCCCTTTCCACTGCATTGCAGTGTGGTACAAATTTTAAAGTACCGAGTGTCAAAATTTAAAATTAAATTATAGTGCTGACAGTTGACTTCTGTCCCCTTTTTTGCAGGTGACATGTTTTTCGATGCTTCGTTCCCGTTTGTTCGTTCAGAGGGAGGATTCCCTGAGGCGTCTGTGGACCGGGAGGTTCTCGCGCTCATCAGAGACCATGACCCGGAACACAAAAAATTTCACTTGTGGGGTAGATGGTACGGCCAGATTATCAGAGGTCGTCGAAGCTTCTTTTGTGCGACGCCGTCGGAGCCTATCTCGGCGATCCCGTATGCGGATGCACCCCCGGTGAACTATGCCGTGGAGGTGGTTAATTGGATTTCGGAGGGTCTCCTTCAACCTTCGATCGCCGCCGTACCCATGCAGCCGCCGGCGGCTTTGGACACCCTAGGACGGCGCATATGCCAGGGTGAATCGCGCCCTTGGGGACAACCCTACAACATCAGGCTGACTCCCCGTCATCCGGCTGGGTACTTGCAGTAGGCCCGGTATATCTTGTCGGCGAAGAAATCGCAGCTGCTAAAGCTCGGCTTATACCCTGCGGTCTACGCTTCGCTGTTCCATTATTCTTCACCTCCCACATGGTGGATCAAGGCGTTCTTGGAGCAGTGGAACATCCCGACCCATACCTTCCTTCTACTGGACAGAGAAGTTTCCATTTCCTTGGAAGAATTCGCTAAGGTTTCTGGTCTACCAGTCAGGGGGAGCACTATAAGGAGCTGCTTCCTCCGGACGAATATGTTTTTGCCACCAAGCCAGTGGTGATGGGCCTCATGCCAGAGAACGCCATTCAGCACCAGTTCCCAAGTCTGATAAAGGTGCTGAACATGTACGAGAGCCTCTTCCTTGAATCCGGAGGCCAGGAGGTCAGTTTTGCGGACTTCATTGCCCGTTTTCTTCGCCCGGAGATTTTGTCGCGACAAGGAGAAAAGTTCGCTAAACTTGACGATTCCTTCGGCTTTGGCTTGGATCGTCGGCCGATACTGGAAGCTGATCAGAAGGGCTTCTTTCTTCCTGACGCTGCGATCATCCCTTTGTCAGAGATCGCCGCCCTAGGCATTGATGAAGAGGCGTTTTTTCTTGGGTTTCCTGGGCTATGGTCGAGCTGGTTCTGTTAGTGTATATGCCCTAGGGGCCATTATTGTATCATACTAGCTTGTATATTACTTAATGGAAGCTTGGGATATTTACAGTTATATTGACAGTCTTGCTAAAAATGGTAGTATGCTACTTGGTTTGTGTCTACTTTAATATGTGCATATGTTTCTTGTAACGTATCACTTATACATATTATAGAGCCTATAGGATCTTTGCTTGATTACCAGCGTTGTGATGGCAGTCACACTAGTGGGGGCTGGGTAGTCTGTAAGCAACATCCTATACAGGTCCCTGGTCGTTGGATTATCGAGACAGGGCATCGATACTCCAGAGTAGACTAGTGTGTACGCTTCTCATCCCAGTTGGGGAGATGGTCTGTCCCACAGCCATCAGTATGTCGTACTGGAGATAGTATACAGGTGCTCGTTAGGTTACGGGTACACCGGACATGACTCGCAAGGGAACTGTTGGTTGGTATTATACCCGTCGTCAGTTAACAGTTCCCAGGTGACATGAGTACAGTATAGTTCGCAGACTTGACACTGCTACTTCACCTCGAGTGTGTCCCACTGTTCTTAGATTGCTACCCCACCATGGCTCAAAGGAGTCGTGCAAACAGGTAGCAGTTGGGTGCAGTCCCGAGCACTTGAAGGTAGTGGCGGTTAGACATGATTCGTCTCTCCCGGTATTGGGAGTTGATATCGCGCTGTGTCAAAGAGCCATTACGCAAAGTCCCTGACCAGGGCAAGCGAGATTTACTGGTAGGTTCCAGTAGTTTCTCAGGGTGTAATAGGCTACGCTCTGACACGACTTATACCGCTATTAGGGGACTGACGCTTGCCGCCCCCTAGGCTCGATATGCGATAGTCTTAGATGAACAGACCGGACTGTATGGAGATTGTCACATCAGGCTCAGTAGGAGTTCGGATGGGTTTCCTCATCGGCCTTCTTATCGACATCTACTTGGGAACCGTTACGTACAGCTAGTGCCGCTTGCGGTCTATGGTTAAACCCGCTGCCAGCGCAGTGTCGAGTCTTTAGAGTCCCATACAGAGGGTTTCCCTGCTCCAGGCGAAACGATATAGAGGTCGTATGGTTTTACGACAAGGGTTCGGACGCATACGTGTGTTTACGCACGTACGACATTCGGACAGTTTTTACTAGCCGGCTTTGGTTTAAGCCAGATTCTAGTATCGGGTTATTGGATTTATACAGTCTAAAGTTTTTCCGTGTTTTCACGGATTGGAGGGGCGTTCTCGTAATTTTCCGAGAAGCTTCTAGAAGCATGGTGACTTGGGGGTTAAGGTGGCATAAGCATTTATTGCTTGATGACTCATTTGTGTGATTCATTCTTGGTATTAAATGATGCATTAATTAGCTAATGAGTCATATGATGAATCATACAAGGTGAATGAATCAACCATGATGATCAATCATTTATATTTTTTATTTGATAAATTGTTATGGTTATTAAATTCTAATGAGCTCATTTTCAATATCATTCTTATGCTCACCTTCTCTCTTCTCAAGCTCATTCTCTCTTGAAACCCTAATCCTCCCCTCTCATGTGTTGAGATCAAGGATTAGACAAACTAATACATCCATAACCTCACTCTATATCCCCTAGGTAGCTTAGATTAGCACTTTGAGCAACCTAGTTATCTCAAGTTAGAGATCAAGCTTGGAGTAGGAGCTCTTGGGTGGATCGTCTTTGACTCGAGGAGGCCGTTGAGGTGCCGATATTCTAAGGAGCCTGCGAGGAGTGGAGGACAGCGATGAAGACCCGAAGGACAAGTAACGCGAGATATAACTTTGAATCCGAGTAGTTAAACCTCTCGTAGATATCCTAGTAACGGTTTAGACATGATTCATGCGCTCAAGTCCGTGTTACGAAGCTTTGATAATCGTTTTTCATATATTCCGCCTCCCCGCAAGCTCGTGGGGTGCGTGACATGGACTTACAGTGGTATCAGAGCCAACTAAACCATTACTAGCTTGTTAGCAACTAATTAGAACTTCAATCGACGGAAAAACACGAAAACGAAACCCCGGAACCCTAACAGTTTCTGTTAATTTTAAACTTGTCAAAAAAAAATATTTGATATGCCTTAAAATTCACAGCAGGGAAATATAAGAATACTGGAAAAATACGAGCCCCTAACTCGGCAAGACGGCCGCGGATCCGCAGCCGAGTCAACCCCGAGTTGACTCGGATTTGCACAGTAATTCATATATTTTGGTGTTTTGGTTTCCTGTATATTCTGTTTCTGCCCAGGTTACTTCTGTGCTGGCTTGCTTTTGGGGTAGACACGGAAAGAGGTTGTCGATCGATGTTCTAAGTTATTTGCTAATCGGGTTTTTATTTGTAATGTTTAATGTGTTCGTAAACCTCCCCTAACTGCTAGTATGTCGGTTGGCAGGGGGTTGCACATTTCTGTAATGTTTACTGTTTGTGTATATGGACTTGATTGGAATGTTGTGATGATTAGCCGGGGTTTGAGATGTGTTTTATATTCATTCAATCAATGTAAATTGTAATATGATGTAATATTCTTTTGCGGGACACATCCAGGTTGCGGTTGTAGCCACCGTTGTATTATTTCTTTTTACTGTTTATGTGTTGGAGATAGTGCCCTCAGAGTCAATTATTGGATCACAGGCACGTGATTGCAATGATTGAGGGAGGACCTATCCCGGTAGGACAGTCTTACTCGAGATGATAGTATGCTATCTGGTTTACCTTTATCATCGTGTACTGCTTTAGGTGACCTGACATGTCACTATTGCACGTTGATAGAGCCCCTAGGATTCTTGCTTGACTGCCAGGAGTATGAGGGCGATCATATAAGTGAGAGCTGGAGTCTATAAGCGCATCCTTAAAAGGTCCCTAGTTGTGGGAGTTTCGAGACAGGGCATCGATTCTCCAGAGTAGACTAGTGTATACAGTCGAGACCCCGACGAGGGGCGGTGGCCGGTCTCACGAGCCACTGGTGTCAGTTGGTTCACCTAAGATGTATACGGGTGCTCATTGGGTTATGAGTACACCGGACAGGACTCGCCGGGAACATGCTAGTTGGTCTTATACCTGACGTCAGATAGCAGTTCCCAGGTGACATGTGTACAGGTTAGTTCATCGACCTGGGGATCGTCATTTGTCTCGTGTGAGTTCCCACTGTGCTTTGATTACTACCCTACCACGGCTCAAAGGAGTCGTGCAAACAGGTTTTAGTTGGGTACAGTCCCGAGCCACATGGAGGTAGTGAGCGGATCTTCGGGGGGTTCGTCTCTCCCGGTATTGGGGGTGAGGTCGCGCTGTGTCTAGGAGAGCCATTACATGAAGTCCTTGGCCAAGGCAGGAGATTTACTGGTAGGTATTCCAGTAGTATCTCAGGGTGTTCTGGGCTACACTCCGACACGACTTGTACCGCTTTTGGGGGTCTGACTTTTACCCACCCCCTAGGCCCGACATGCGATGCTCATAGACGAACGGACCGGACTGTACGGATATTGTCACTGACAGGCTCAGTGGGGTGTCAGGATGAGTTCGCTCATCGACGTCCCTTTTGGTCAATAGCTGGTAGCCCGTTACGTATTGGCTTATACCTCTGACGTGCTAGTGGTTAAATCCACAGCCATAGTATTGACGAGTCTTTAGAGTCCACCACACATTCAGTTACTCAGCTTTCGGGTGAAACGCTGTAGAGGCCGTATGGAGATATGGCAGGGTCCGATCAGATACGTGCGGTATTGCATGGATCAGAATCGGACGGTTTGTACTAGAGGCCGTATAGTTATATGGCAGGGTTCGATCAGATTCGTGCGGTATTGCACGGATCAGGATCGGACGAACATTACTAGCCGGTTTTGGTTTAAGCCGGATCCTAGTATAGTACAGTGTAGATTTTGTCTCTTTGCATTTGTATCAGAGCGGAATACAGATGCGGGTGTGTATGCACAGTATCGGGGTTTTCCTGTAATTTATTACGGGACCAGTTTTCTGGAGTTGCCAGTTTGCATTCCGTTCCGGCCGGTTTTCCTTTGTTCTTTCCCGGCCGGACTTTTCCGATGGAGGGGGGTTATTTGCAATTGTGCAAATAACATTTGTGGAGGGGGTTTCTTGCAAAAGGACTTATTATGATAGCTTCATTTCTTTTGCTCCATGCTTTTGCATTAATGGTGATTTGAGAGGGTATGGTTTGCATGTAAGATTGTGATGATTATGTTTTTGATGTGGTCACCTCTTCTCTTTATCCTACCATCACCTCCCTTCATGATTTGCTTTTGCCCTCCACCATTCTCACAATAAGGAGGCCGGCCACTTTGGATGAAAAAAAGTGAAAAAATTTCCATTTTGTTGTAGCACTCATTTCATCATCTCATTCATCTAGTTTTGGAAAAATGAAAGCACCAATTTTCCATAACCTTATTCCTCCATCAAGGCAACTACAAACCCCAAATGAGACAAGCATCATCTACACTACATTCTACAGCTAATCTTGGGCACGTCGACTAGCCAGCTTCCTGCCCGAGTTGCCTCGGTATTGAGGTGGGAGCCCGTAAAAGATGCAGGCGATGTGGTGCCCTTCCGGCAAGGAGGCGACGACCGGAGTTTCCGCGGGAGATCGGGACGATGACGAGAAGACCGGAGGACTCGGATCACTCGGTATATCTCTTCCCTATCTTGTTAGTTAGCTAGAACTAGTTTAATGGCCCGATCCGGGGTTTAGTGCGCGGTGGTGCCGGTTTGCAAAGTTCGCAAAATTAAAGTTTATCACCGTTTCCGCATTTGGTCGTCGGATTGACGACCGGGGCGCCGCCGTGCACTTACAGTGGTATCAGAGCCTCGCTATTAACTTCGTCTAGCTTCGTTTGATGTGTTTGCATTTCCGATTGACCAAAATTTCCAAAAACCGTATTTTTCCTTCACATCAGTTTCTGTCGAAATTTTTTGAAGTCTAAAAATTTTTCCGGTGGTCTCAGAATGATGTGCAGGGAGTTCTAAGAACTCTGGGAAAATTCGAGACAGTGATCCTTCAGGTAGAGCACGGAACCGCGGCAAAACCCCCCTTGTTGCCGCGGTTCCGCCGCAGGTTGGTGGGATCATTGCTTCCAATTTCTCCAGTGGGCTTCTGGGCTTATTTTAGGGGTTTTGGAATATTAAAATTGGGCCCAGATTTTCTGTGAGTGCTACAGTATTGCTTGGGGGCCCACTTATTAATTTTTGATCGATCGGATATTTTAAACACATTATTTCACAGTATTTACATTATATCTGCGACCGTGAATGTCACTCGATCGGTAAATCCGGTCTAACTGCTATAGCCCGGTTATACGGATTTGCGAACGTGACTTTCACGTTGATGTTCTGTGTTTTGCTGTGATGTTGCGGATCGGTCGTGGGGGATAGCCTGGATGCAATGCTAGTACAGTGTTGTTGTATTGTGTACATTTGATATTGCGGGGCGAGCGTCCGACATGTGGACTGCCGTCACTGCCTGTTTGTATTATTCTTTTGGGGCACGACCTGGTTGCGGTCGATGTACCCGTTGTATGTATATTTTACTTTCTGTACTAGGTTTGCCCCGCGGTGGGGTGCACGGATAGCCGGGTTCTAGAGGGCAATGGGCCCGCATCTCAGGGCATTGAGACGGAGGGGCTTCAGTCTGGAATTGGCGGGCTATTCGCCGCACTCGTAGGGGGTACAGGTTGACCCAGGAGGGGTGCCCAAGTTGCCGGATTCCGTGAAGTGCTGGGTGGTCCATTCACGGTGCTGAAGGGGGCTGCCTCGCTTCAGGTTTTGGCGGGTAACTTGCCGCGCCCGTAGGGGTCTAGGATTTCATTGCACAGGCTATCCACACGACCAGGGGAACGTCGGGTTTCAGTAGTGGCTCTGTGAAACCCGGGGATCCCAGATATCTGTATTGTTCTGTGATGCTGTACATTTCTGTGATGTTGCATTTTATTCACGCCTTGAGCGAAATACTATATATTGGTATATATATTAGTAGATGTTGTATATGTTTTTCATCCGCGCTAGTCCAGTCCCCGCTCTGCCGTTAGTTAGCTAACCTAACGGGTGATGACGGGACCCAGTGGCGAATGCGGATGGCATATACGTACGTCAGTATATTTTCGTTCTTTGTGGTGTGATCAATTGATAGGACTGCATTGATTCGGATCAATGCAAGTTAAACAAACCTATTCTGATGTTGTTGGAACACTTTTTCAAATAGCTGTTATTGCAAGGACGTTCACTTTTGTTTTGCATCGTGGTATTCATTTGGAATATCCTGCTCCTCAGTCGACGAGGCAAGGGCCGAGATCCCTTCACCGGGAGTGACCCCTTGGACAGAAGTTTGCGTCAGGGCATTAACTTTACTATAGCCGATTGCTTTTGCTTTGCATCGTGGTATTCAGTTGAAATATCCTGCACCTCATTCTACGGGGAAAGAGCCGAGATCCCTTCACCGGGAGTGACCTCTTTAGTAAAGGTTTTCGTCACTATATTTTCTAAAAAGCTATCAGTTCCTTCAACGATATCAAGTTCATTATGTTAAAGGTTTTCGCCAGAAACCATTCGTAGCCCTCCGTCGTTTCAGACGGGTAGCACGTAGTATTCATGCTATGTTTGTTGGCCTTCGTCAAGGCATAGTGTATGGTAGCTGCTTGTTGCCTTTCTGCTGCATAGATAGATGCGTTGGTTTGGGACAGTCGTATAGCCTTGTTGACCTTCGTCAAGGGCTTGTACGGGTGGGTTCAAATTAACCTGGACAATGACGGGTGGAACTTGACATGTGACTTATGATTTGTTGACCTTCGTCAAGGTCATAAGAGCATGGGGCAGAAATCACATCGGGAGTTTCAAAAGAACTGAAACTTGCCAGATATGCGCATACCTTCTGGAGTGTGGTACCGTGAGCGGATTCCGTCACGTTATCATGCGATGAGAGTTGGATCCCGATTCCCACTGATGAGTTAGTTTACTCCTCGGGTGACCCCGACTAATTCTTCTTTCAGGTTTGGAGGAGAGTTTGAGGTACAGTGGGAGGTTTCCAGATTAGATAAATTGGTAACCATTCTGATCTAGGTTAGAGTGCACGCTGAGTGTTTCTTTTCTCTCTCTCTGGCAGCGACCATTGACCCGACCCAAGACTATGACTCAGAGACCAAGTTGACCAAACCTTCTTAACATTGGCTTTTGGATTGTCAGAGTTGCAGACCTCATTGCCACTCCTACTTTTACCCTTTTCTCCAGGACACCCCGTATTATTGCGAACGTCCACTTCCATTGGACAAAGCCATCGTATGGTTAGATACGAACTCGAAGGAATTCGAGGATGGTTTCCGGTTCTGGAGAAAACGGATAGGATTATTCAGTTGTCTTTTCCCTTTTACCTTCTCTCAAGTTGTGAGTACTCCTTGGTTTAGGAGATAGTACACCTATTGCGCAAATTGGATAGTCTTCTTCCGAACCTTAGGCTGGTGCCGACCGGTAGGGAATGAAGAAAACCAATTAGTCTAAATGGTGTGCAGAAGGTATTAAGATTAAGACAAAGCAAGGGATTAGTAAGAGGGCAAAGTAAATTGCAACTAATATTCACGACCAAACCAAGTTTTTCTTCGCCAATCCTAAATCACCTTTGTATTTCTCCAGGACACTCCGTATCACTACGAAGATCCACAGTTTATTGGATACTCCATCGTATGGTTATATACGAACTCGAAAGGAACTTGTTCCAGTTCGGGGATGGATTCTGGTCCAGGAGAAATAGGAATAGGGTTTATTCGGTTGTCTTTATCTTTACCTTCTCTCGCATTGCGAGTGCTCCTGGGACTAGGACAGTACACCCATTATGCTTATTGGATAGTCTTCTTCCAAACCATAGGCTGATGCCAAACGGTAGGGAAGGAAGAAAACCATTTGGCCTAAGGGGTGTGCAGAAGGTAACGACTAAAGACATAAAAAGGGATTTGGAGAGGTGGCAAAGAATTATACGGTTATAGTTGTGAATCTGGATAATGGTAGAGGCATTACTAGGAATACCAGGATACCCCATCGAAACATTTCAATGTTTCAGTTCAACTGTGTACTGTTAAAAGAAAAACTGATTTTCCGATTAGACACTTGCTCCAGGGTATGTATTTACCAGGTTTGATTCTCACATCTGTATGGTTTTACAGATGATGAGTGGGAGTAAGTTATTGGGAATTGGGTGATCATCCTCATTATATCGGGATTCGTTGTAATCGGTGATATTTGAGGAGATCACCTGGGATGTTTGTCGGTCGGCAAACATTTGGTTTTGAATATCTGCTGTTGTGCACCAATTTCAAATTGATATATCTGTACGTCTATTTTCATAGAGTGAGATATACCTTTTGATATTATGTCGATGACATTTACCTATATCAGTGGATAGTTAGGTAAGGAGCATTAAATAGCGGTGTAATTCTTAAGCATAAGTACAGTTTTCAACCTACGACACACAGTGAAAGAGTTGTTAGACTCAGCGGACTTATACAGAGTATCGTATGTTGTCCAGTGTCCATTAGGACAGAGGGGTTGGTCCTCATACTATATTCTGTTTACTTTTAACTTCTCTAGTTCTTAGACATATTTTTCATAGAAACACAGGGTCTAAGTTTTGAGGAGTTATAGGTATTTGAATAGAGTAGAGAACCAGGTGTAGCAAGTATCGGGATTCTTCAAAGTGATCGAAGATGTAGATACTTGTGTATGGTATTCAGTTGATAGTAATGATAAAGAGAAATTGCTTCTCTTTCAGGTTACTCATAATTGGAAGCATTCCTAAGTTGAGTAACGCTGATCGCCCCCCTTCCATTTAGTTGACATGCACTGGGGACAGTTGCATGATTTGAATCTGGTTCAATTAAATCAGTGCCTCTGGTTCTATATTGGATATAGTACAGTTCATATCTTAACGTTGTTAAGGTACGGGGAGTTGTCCGGCTTATGATTAAAACCAGACTCTGGACAGCTCAAGGCACGTTTCTGTAATGGCTGTTTGTGGGTTGACCCAGGCTATGACGAGGGTTGACTTTCTACCATCTGGAAGATCAATAGTGATATTGTTCTTAACTCGCCACATTTTAAAAGAAATGGTTGTTTTTTCAGAAAACAGTAGTGGGAATATGGTAGAACTGGAAGCGATTCCAGAACCGCAAACGATTACTGAAGATTTGATAAGGAACCTAAAGATTCAATCTGATTTGACATTCCATTGGCCACTCCGCAGATAAGGTGGGTAACTTCAGGCACCCGAGAGGCACTCCGGTAGCCTCAAGGACGGTGACAGGGAAGTTCTTGTTTACCCACACTTGCCATTGTTGTTGTTCCAGGCTGCGAGACCCGGCAGGAGGATGAGTATAGCGTCGTTCTAAACTAGCTTTAGAAGTGCACATCTATATGACTCTGCCAGAGGGTTGTCGTAATCAGTGGGAGCAGCGGAAGCATTGGTGGACATCAGGCTTATATCTATTTATAGACTAAAGCAGATGTAGCGGAGATAGAACATCTATTTCTGATATGACAGCCATGGGTTTTGACGTCATCAGAATAGGGGATGGATCTGTTGAGAAGGTAGTAGGGTGTGATATCCGGGTTTTGGATGACATACACAGAGTAGGAAAGGAAACTCCTATACTACGATCGGTTATACTTTGGTCGTCACACAGTGGTTTCTCCACAAGGGACTTGGACATTATATCAGACATACTGGTTACTAGATCTATGGTTTTTAGATCTAGATTTGGGTGGTTTCCCAATCAGGGTACTTTGACAGCATTCTAAGAGTATTTAGAATGGACGACTCCTGGCACGGTAGTGTACCTGCAGGTGATGGAGTCACCCTCTCTAAAGGTGTCTTATAGACTAAAGTAGAGAGGGATGTGCATGATTGGCAGATCACTTGCTTAGGCAATTGAGTCAATCATGAGATGTCAAGTACCACACCAGACGTTGTTCTTGCACGAGATGCAATAAGTTGACATTGATCCAATCCTGGAGAAGCAGTCGGAAGCAGTTTTAGAACATATGTGGATGTTCTAGGGATATGATAACGACAGCCTCATTCAGGAAACTGTTATTATTCCAGGCTTCCAAGGTGACATGGACGACAAGGAGGTTGTCAGAGTTATAGTTTTCCCTCTGACGAGGGGCAGTATTTTGGACAGGTGGTCCAAGGCAATACTGAGGGAGGCATGGCGCAGGATACTGATTAAGTTCAGTTGACGATACAGTCTAAGAAGTTTGGATTTGGAGTTCATTTATGAGCTAGGTCCCATCAGACATCCAGACATTCTAAGACAGGTATTGCTCATTTCGGGAGATGGCTTTCTCCGCGAACTTGAGATATAGAGAGACATAGAAAGAAACTTCAGAGCGGATCCACTCGCTGAGGCTATTCCTCGAACGCAATAGTTTCGCAAACAGGCTTTGTGCGACTGACTAGTAGAGGAGTTGGGTGTTCGGTATCACACGGGCTGTGAGTATGCGACATCGCAATAATTAGCCTTGAGTGCAAGTGGGAGATTGTTGGAGATAGTGCCCTCAGAGTCAATTATTGGATCACAGGCACGTGATTGCAATGATTGAGGGAGGACCTATCCCGGTAGGACAGTCTTACTCGAGATGATAGTATGCTATCTGGTTTACCTTTATCATCGTGTACTGCTTTAGGTGACCTGACATGTCACTATTGCACGTTGATAGAGCCCCTAGGATTCTTGCTTGACTGCCAGCAGTATGAGGGCGATCATATAAGTGAGAGCTGGAGTCTATAAGCGCATCCTTAAAAGGTCCCTAGTTGTGGGAGTTTCGAGACAGGGCATCGATTCTCCAGAGTAGACTAGTGTATACAGTCGAGACCCCGATGAGGGGCGGTGGCCGGTCTCACGAGCCACTGGTGTCAGTTGGTTCACCTAAGATGTATACAGGTGCTCATTGGGTTATGAGTACACCGGACAGGACTCGCCGGGAACATGCTAGTTGGTCTTATACCTGACGTCAGATAGCAGTTCCCAGGTGACATGTGTACAGGTTAGTTCATCGACCTGGGGATCGTCATTTGTCTCGTGTGAGTTCCCACTGTGCTTTGATTACTACCCTACCACGGCTCAAAGGAGTCGTGCAAACAGGTTTTAGTTGGGTACAGTCCCGAGCCACATGGAGGCAGTTAGCGGATCTTCGGGGGGTTCGTCTCTCCCGGTATTGGGGGTGAGGTCGCGCTGTGTCTAGGAGAGCCATTACATGAAGTCCTTGGCCAAGGCAGGAGATTTACTGGTAGGTATTCCAGTAGTATCTCAGGGTGTTCTGGGCTACACTCCGACACGACTTGTACCGCTTTTGGGGGTCTGACTTTTACCCACCCCCTAGGCCCGACATGCGATGCTCATAGACGAACGGACCGGACTGTACGGATATTGTCACTGACAGGCTCAGTGGGGTGTCAGGATGAGTTCGCTCATCGACGTCCCTTTTGGTCAATAGCTGGTAGCCCGTTACGTATTGGCTTATACCTCTGACGTGCTAGTGGTTAAATCCACAGCCATAGTATTGACGAGTCTTTAGAGTCCACCACACATTCAGTTACTCAGCTTTCGGGCGAAACGCTGTAGAGGCCGTATGGAGATATGGCAGGGTCCGATCAGATACGTGCGGTATTGCACGGATCAGGATCGGACGGTTTGTACTAGAGGCCGTATAGTTATATGGCAGGGTTCGATCAGATTCGTGCGGTATTGCACGGATCAGGATCGGACGAACATTACTAGCCGGTTTTGGTTTAAGCCGGATCCTAGTATAGTACAGTGTAGATTTTGTCTCTTTGCATTTGTATCAGAGCGGAATACAGATGCGGGTGTGTATGCACAGTATCGGGGTTTTCCTGTAATTTATTACGGGACCAGTTTTCTGGAGTTGCCAGTTTGCATTCTGTTCCGGCCGGTTTTCCTTTGTTCTTTCCCAGCCGGACTTTTCCGATGGAGGGGGGTTATTTGCAATTGTGCAAATAACATTTGTGGAGGGGGTTTCTTGCAAAAGGACTTATTATGATAGCTTCATTTCTTTTGCTCCATGCTTTTGCATTAATGGTGATTTGAGAGGGTATGGTTTGCATGTAAGATTGTGATGATTATGTTTTTGATGTGGTCACCTCTTCTCTTTATCCTACCATCACCTCCCTTCATGATTTGCTTTTGCCCTCCACCATTCTCACAATAAGGAGGCCGGCCACTTTGGATGAAAAAAAGTGAAAAAATTTCCATTTTGTTGTAGCACTCATTTCATCATCTCATTCATCTAGTTTTGGAAAAATGAAAGCACCAATTTTCCATAACCTTATTCCTCCATCAAGGCAACTACAAACCCCAAATGAGACAAGCATCATCTACACTACATTCTACAGCTAATCTTGGGCTCGTCGACTAGCCAGCTTCGTGCCCGAGTTGCCTCGGTATTGAGGTGGGCGCCCGTAAAAGATTCAGGCGATGTGGTGCCCTTCCGGCAAGGAGGCGACGACCGGAGTTTCCGCGGGAGATCGGGACGATGACGAGAAGACCGGAGGACTCGGATCACTCGGTATATCTCTTCCCTATCTTGTTAGTTAGCTAGAACTAGTTTAATGGCCCGATCCGGGGTTTAGTGCGCGGTGGTGCCGGTTTGCAAAGTTCGCAAAATTAAAGTTTATCACCGTTTCCGCATTTGGTCGTCGGATTGACGACCGGGGCGCCGCCGTGCACTTACATTATGCTCCTAGGATAGACCCAAGGTGGGGTGCACAAACTACCGGGTACTTTGATGTGTTTAGTGGCCTACTCACATTGTTGAGGGAGACCACTTCACTTCGGGCACTTGACGGGTAGTTTGCCGTACCCGTAGGGGTCTGGGATAGGGTAATGGCTATTCATCACAACTGTGTAATCCGTCTTTTGTTGTAGGCTCAAAACAAAAGCGGATTGCTTGTATATCCAATAAAGTTCATCTGTGATTTGGAATGCCTATTATTGCGTCTGACGAATGTACAATATCTATATATGATAGCTATTAGACATCACTTATGTTTTACACCCGCGCTAGCCCAGCCCCCGCTCTGTCGTTAGTTAAGTAACCTAATGGGTGATGACGGGACCCAGTGGCGATGCGGATGGCATAAGAGGACGTGGTATTTTCGTTGTTTTTTGTATTGATAGGATAAATGATGGGACGCATTATTATAATGCAAAGAAAATAAATCAAAGGTAAGTCGTTGGAACAAATTTAAAAGAAACCACTCGATTATTTTTAAAACAGAAGATATTTTTTAATTGTGGAGCTTTAACTACTCCTTTTAAAAGCTATCAGGTTCCTTCGGTTATATCAAGTTCACTACGTTCACGGTTTTGCCAAAACCATTCGTAGCCCTCCATCATTTCATTTGGGTATTCAGTAGTATTCAAGCTATGTATTTTGGCCAAAGTCAAGGGTAGTGTTTGGTAGCTACTGAGTATTCATTTGTTACATAGATAGATGACTTAGTTTGGGACAGTCGTATTATCATTTGACCAAAGTCAGGGGTATATACGGATGGGTTCAAATTAACCTGGATAATGACGGGTAGAACTTGACATGTGACTTATGACATTTTGACCAAAGCCAAGGTCATAAGAGCATGGGGTAAAAATCCATATCGGGAATTTCTAAAGAAACTGAAATTTGAAAAAAGATGCATACCATTTGGAGTTTGATGAATGTTGGTAGGATTCCTTCAACATTATCATACGATGATATTTGGATCCCGATCCTACTATGAGTACATACTACTTATCAGGAGATTCGTCACTTAATGATCAATGCTATAAACCAAGTAGGTGTGGGCAAAGCCCTAGCACATGTCTAATAGACTAAAAATAAATAAAATGTTGAACATTTTCAACTGGACTTAGCCCAATCATGGCCGTAAGTCCTCAAATTAAATTGACTAAGCAAGATTGCTCCCTTAAATCAATTTATATCCGGTTCGAGGGTACATCTCCGAACTCCTATGACATCCATCGTTGTAATCCTTCAACGACGTCAGAGAGGTGACGGGTCTCGACGACCACACATCAATATGGACTGCGGGGTTCTTAAACTCGTGGACCGAAACGTCCTTACACTAATATTGGACCGAAACGTCCTTAAACTAATAGCGGACCACCACGTCCCTAAACTGGAATATAGACCACCACGTCCCTAAACTGGAATATGGACCGCAATGTCCCTAAACTACCTATGGACCGCTACGTCCCTAAACTAGAACAATAGAGCCTCTAAATGCTCTTTTGCCGGATCTAAACGATCCCGTTTAAGTTGATCTTAGCTCCCAAACATGGCTAACGTATCCTTAAACATTCAAACGGACTATAAAACTCCAAATCAACCTTGGTTCAAGGGTACATCTCTGAACTCCTTTGACATCTGCCGTTGTAATCCTTCAACGACGTTAGAGAGGTGACGAGTCCCGATGGCCAGATATTAAATGGATTATCACGTTAAGTTGATCTTAGTCTCAAACAGGACTATCGTATCCTTAACGAACGTTTAAGTTGATCTTAGCCGCAACGCGACTAATGCATCCTTAAACTAAAAACACCAAACCCAAATCTAAGTAAATACGGATTTGGACTAATCCACGTCCTACGGGCGACGGCATTACTCAGTCTCCGTATACAATCCATGGGCAACCACAAACAAAACAAACACACACGACACGAAGTGAAATTCTGGAGAAGGAGAAAGTTGTTACCGCGATGCGGTAGCGTAATTAACTGCAGGGGCTTGCGCCTGCAGGGAAGAGCGTCCCCACAATCAAAAACCCTTCAAGCGAGGGGGAATCTGACAAAGTCTGCTACATCGGCCGCATCCGTCTAAACCTCAGATACACGGTGCCATAAATCAACTTGGCATCTTCGGAGAGGTGGACGGATAAAACCAAATAGCATCTGCCCCGAATCTCAGCGTCAGGACATCGCAGTCTTGTGCGCCGTCTTTCGGAGGGGAACAGATTCTGGCACGCCCGGTGGGACATCTTCCTCTTTCCACTCCACACTTCGTGTGTCGTCCTCGCGAACCAATCGCGGTTTGTTAAATGATTGCCTTCGGATTTCAAGTTACTAAGATTTGGTCTTTTGCCTGGCGCAGAACTCAAGATTCAATGGCATCTAACTGCACCAACTGCTCGAAATGCCACTGCAATGGATGTCCACCTCCCCCGGAGGTGTGGCATATGGACCCCAAGTGGCTTTCTTCCTCGCTCTGCCGGTAGAACAGGTGACCCAGGCCACCACCGGCCTGTTTTTCGGGACCATGATCCCACCTACAAGCTTCTCTACGCCAATACCTGCACCGGAAGTGAACAAGAAGTCGGTCTTTGACCGGCTCACTGCTACGACGACCCATGTCAACGGGTCGCCCACTACCAAACCGACAGCCTCTGTTTTCACCAGGCTAAATCAGAACTCTAAATTGGCTGTTCCAAGGAAGGTAATAGCCGCTGCTCCGGAAGTCGTTAAGGCGGCTTCCCCTGTCAAAGAGTCAGTCTTTTCAAGACTGACGATTCCTGCTCCTGCCCCTGCTCAAGAATCCGTCTTCGACAGGTTGAATATCACCCCTCAAAAGACAACCTTAGTCTTTAAGAGGTTAACACCGGCGGCGCCTCATTCAGACAAGGGGCAAAAAGAAGATGTCTCAATCTCCGATCCAGTCCCAACGGCTCGTCGTGCTCGACGTCGCCATTGGCAACGAGTGAGGAAGGCAGGGGGCAACTCCCCCTCAGGGCTAACTCCACCGGCTCCAGTGGTGGAAGTCAATGCTGCTGTTCCAACTGGGAACAGCTTTGAACTGCTGAGGAGGGTACGTAAGAACTCTCCAACCGCTACACTGAAAAGATCTCCTCCACCTGCGGAGAGAGTTCCGAAAACAAAGCAAGAACAGCCCACTCAACGGCTGTCCTCAAAAATTTATAAAGTTTGGCGGAGAGTTCAAGATTCCGTAATTGACTCAGATCACTCCCGTCAGCGAAAGAAGGCGAAGGTGCAAAAAAGAAAAAACCGTCCTATTAAACAGCAGAGGACAACGATCACCAAGATGCCCATTGCAACGGCCCCTTCAACTTCAACGGCCTACAAAAGAAGAAGGTCGGAGAAAACCCCCGCGCCCGCGGCAAATGCCAAAGGTGGTGAGCCTAAATGCCCTAAGTCCGGGGGCATGATAGTTCATACAGTTTATGTGGCATCGGGAAAGGAGGATAGCCGCATATCAACAGGTTATAGACTGCACACGAGGTCAGTGACCAAGGCTCAGGAGCAGCAGCAGAAGCTCCAAGAAATGATGAACGCTATGGCCGCACTTACAGGGCCAAAAGAAAACCTCGAAACGTCCTCGGATGAACGTCAGGAACAAGAGACTGACGCCGAGTTCCTTCGCCGAATATTGGAGAAGAAAGACAAAGAGGCTGCTGAACAAGCAGCCAACATACAACGTATGGGCCTTCTATTCCAAGACATGATAGGGATGATGATACAACAAGATCCCCCGGCTGAAGAGCCCCCAATCGTCCTTGGAGACGACAGGGGAGAAACATCAAATCCTCCACCAGCTCTGTCGATGGCTAAGGAGGATACAATCTCCAAAGCTGATTTGGATGAGTACATCACCCAACAAATACGGGTTCATCAGGCGACCGAAGCAGCCGGCCAGGTCGTAAAAATGGGGCGGCCATATCCAAGTTGGTACGATCAAATCAAGTACCCACCCGGTTACACAATTCCCAAGTTCCATGTCTACAAAGGGACGGGCAATCCTCATCAGCATGTTGCCCAGTTCAGGGCACTCTGCGGCAACACCGGCGGTGATGACAAGCTGTTGCTTCGCCAGTTTGTTGGAAGCTTATCAGATACGGCGTTCGAATGGTATTCTGAGCTCCCGAACGACTCTATTAAACCTTCGCGGAGATGGAGCTGTTGTTTACTCAGCATTTTGCAAGCGCCAGTGAACGTACTCCGATGATAGCACTGATTAACGCCAGGGTAAAACCCGGCGAGACGTGGGTTCAGTACGCTATACGATGGCGGAATTTATTGTCGAAGTGTGAGCAGCGCATTGAAGAAGCTCCCGCGGTGGGTATGTTTGTGGGAACCCTTGATCCGCAAGCAACCATCTCACAATTTATGATATTTTTCAAGCCAACTACCTTCCAGGCCTTGATTGACAAACTAGCGCAAATGGATCAAATGGGCCATAAACCCCCTCTTCCAAGGCCGGACTCCCGAAATGACAAAGGGAAGGGAAAAGCGATCGTCGTCGCTAATGCTCAACAACAACCGAGCGACTCGAAGCCTGTTGCTCGTCAAAATAATATGCGCCCGTACGTGCCCCTTGAGGATAAGATGGGATGTCCTTATTCCTTTCCCCGCGATAAAACGAGGAGGTTATTCGAGCTGGCGTTGCGCAACAGACTCATAAATCTGCCGGATCCAAAACGTCTGTTGCAACCAAGTGACGTCAACGAGCCCAACTACTGTCCTTATCATCGAGTACTAGGCCATCCGATCGAAGATTGCTACGTTTTCAAGAATTGGCTTGAAAACCAGTACCGACAGGGCAAGTTCGCGTTATCTGACAAATGGAAGGTGAATCCCCCGCAGCCCCATACCTCTAAGGGGACGAATACACCGGGAGCAACATGCTCCGTCGTTGAAGAAGCTTCTTGGGAGGTTGTATTATCAGCCAAGACAAAGAGGATGCTAAACGATCTTCAGGCATGTCCAGCGATCAAGTGGAAGAACCCATTGGAACCGCAGGTCATTGAAGGGATGTTGAAGCCACGTCCAACCCCAAAGACCGATGGTGGTGATTCAAGCACTTGCAGCCAGCCGTCAAAATCTTCGAAAAAGAAGAAAAAGAAATCTAAGAAGCCCGTGAAGCCTGGCGACAAGCGCACGGACTTACAAAAGCAAATCGAAGCGCTAGATGAATACAACCAAAAGGCACGGACTCCTATTACGCTCCGAGAGTTCCTCAATCACGTCTTTCAAGAAGAAGATGAGGGAAGAAGTTCATCTGATGAATCCGAAGAATGCGTGGCGAGCTGTCATATGATTTCCCATTCGATCACGAACGATGAGGAGACTCCTTGCACCGAAAAGCTGGGGGCAGATCCTGAGTCAAAAATTCTGGGGCTATCAGATAAGGTAATTGACGCATTTCTTAATGAAGCTCGGTTGAAAAGTAAAGCTGATCGAGAATGCGAGACGGCTATATTTGAAAGGGCCAAGTGCCAGCGATTTGATGAAAGAGCTGAGACGATCCCGCTGGAGCAAAACACCTCCGCTACCTACAAAAGCCAATTCAAGATGAGGAAAAAGTTTGCTAAGGCCATATCAATGGGCATGAAGCTACCATCCTCTGAAGGAAACATCGCCGGTGAAGTGGAAACGCACCCCTCTTATTGCTTATATCATCGGAAGATTTCGCACCCCACTGAAGAGTGCAAAGCTTTCGATAGATGGTGGCAAGGATATGTTGCTCATCGACAACGCTTTAAGCGGGAAAAGTGTAAAACTCGTCGAGAGCAAAGAAATACGACCGAAGGGCTTAAAAGAACCGCTGGCGATTGTTGCATGGTTAACACTGGTAGATCACAAGTGCCTACATTCGGGAGTGATTCTGATGAAGAGCTAGAACTTGCCCCTCTCTTTAAAGAGTCCGCTTCGAGAAAAGAAGAAGAACCGAAGGTTTGCGAAAATATCCGGCTACGTAATCGCACGCTGCCCGAAAAGAACCTCGGACCCTCGAACAAAAAAGATAAAGGGAAAGAAAAGGCCACTGAAGATATCGTCTTAGATGACCAAGTGGTGGAAGAGCTAGCTGCCAAAGACCCACCAAAGAAGAATAAGATGGATTACAACGTCTTAGCACATCTGAGGAAGCTGCCCTCACAGCTTAGCATTCTTGACGCCCTTTTGCTATCAAAAGAGACGAGAGATTCATTAATTAAGGCGCTCCAAGACCCAGAACAATTCCAAGCTTTCCTGGCCGAAGAAAGGATGAAGGATGAAATGGAGGAAGTGCACACGGCCGATGTCACTTTCGGCGACGAGGACCTACTCCTTGGGACGTGCGAACACAATCGCCCCTTCTATGTCTCAGGATATTGCCATGATATAAAGATAGGCAAAATCCTGATCGATAACGGATCCTCTGTTAATCTCCTCAACGTGCGGGTGTTAAAAGAAATCTGCATGAGCGTCCAGCACCTTGCTCGGGACAAGATCACCATCTCCGGGTTCGACTCCCAATCATCAAAGACTCTTGGATCTGTGATACTGACGCTACACTTCGGGCTACTCGTCACGGACATTAAGTTCCACGTCATAGACGCCAAGACATGCTACAACGCTTTGCTCGGCCGACCATAGTTACACGAGTACAACATCATCCCTTCTACACAACATCAGTGTATGAAGTATTTTAAGGATGGTTTCGAGTATATCGTGACGGGAGAACTGAACCCATTCTCTGTGAACGAGGTCCGCAAATATGAAGACGCCAAATACTTCTTACCGGATTTCGAAGATACGGAGAAGTGTCACAAGCCGGAGAATAAAGCTAATGCTACCATCCCTGCCTTCGGCAGTGATACCGAGGAGGAAGAGGAGATAGTGTATTCGAGTTCGCCCCAGCACAGTAAGCCAGGACCGTCCACTCCTACGTTGATCTTTGGTAGCGACTCGGAAGATGAGATCCACGCTGTATTCTCTGCTCGACCTTCAATACGAAAGTCCGCTGACGAAGAACAAAGTCTACAAGTCGCCATGGTGCCGCTTAAACACCATAAAGAACTAGATGCACTTAATATCTACAGTGTAGAAGAGTTGCGGACATTCTATATCCCTCCCAGGCGAGAAAGCGAAAAAGCAATTCTATTCTACCGCTCTGAAGAAACCAAAGTGGAGAAAGAAATCTGGCATGGCGCAGATCCTACGCTCGACAGGCTTCAGCCTATCCGTCTTCCCAGATATTATACGGAAGGTTTGAAAAAGCTGCTGAAACGCCAGGGAATATCCTTCAACCAAACCGTTCGAAAAGCCAAATTCTATGACAGGGTTTGGAACGTCCCCGGAACTCAGTACAAGCTGTCTAATGGGAGAATGGAGACAAAAGGGCTTGGATACATCCGGTCAAAGAAACGAGAGCTACTAAACAGCTGTTACGTCATGTATGACCTTGATGAAGAAGCGGATGCTCAATGGGAGGGCGCTAATCCTAAGCCAGTGAAAGTTCCAGATGCAAAGGAGCCCAGTCCGTCGTTCGAAGAACAAATGGACAAACTTATAAAGAAAGCTGGTCAAAAAGTCCGAGAAGATCACAACCGCGAGACGGCCATCTACGAGAAAGCCAAGACGTAACGCCTTCTCCAACAAGCCGTAAAGGATGAAAATGCCGCTCCTTGTCAACCTGTTATAAAGAAGGCTCGGCGCAAAAGCAGAAATAAGTTGAAAGCCCAAAAAGGTGCTCAACAACAACAAAGCAGGGATAAGAAGCCACACAAACGGGAGTCGAGCGTTATTGATCTATCCCTCATGAAGAAAATGGGTCGAGCGTACTCGTTTCCTCGGGACAAGACAAAGAAGATACTTGATCTTGCTCTAAAGCATCAATTGCTTACACTGCCGGAGCCCAAAAACCCCGAACGAGCAGGTGAAGTCTCTGACCCAAATTATTGCACTTATCACCGAGTGAGAGGACACCCTCTCGAAGATTGCTTCACCTTCAAAAATTGGGTTGAAGATCAGTACCAGCTCGACAAGTTCGCTCTGTCTGACAACTGGAGGGTAGCGCCGCCACAGAAGCACGAGCCCAAGGCCACGAAAGAAGAACCAGTTCCGCATTGGGATTGGAAGCGAATCCGTACTTGTCACGTGATAATGATATCAAAAGAAGAGCCTGAGGACATAGATGAGCTCCCTTGGTGCTTCAAAAACAGCAGCGACGAGGTAATCTCAGAGTTCCCACCAGCGCCGAATGAGCTGGAAGACGGAATCCATACCACTGCAGATAACCTTAAGAAAATTGAGTTGGGGACGGCAAACGATCCATGACCGACATTCATCAGCGAGTTACTATCTGAAGAAAGGATAGCTGCGTTAAAGGATGTGCTTCTGCAGCATAGAGATTGCTTCGCATGGAACTATTCTGAAATGCCGGGACTAGATCCAGAAATTGCTATACACAAATTGGCGATATCCCCGAACATCAAGCCAGTCAAATAGGCGCCGAGGAGAATGCGGCTCAAGCTCGAGATGAGTATCAATGCCGAGGTCAAGAAGCTGATCGACTCCGGCTTTATCCAGGAGGTTCAATATCCTGAATGGATCGCTAACATCGTTCCGGAGATGAAGAAAAATAGGACGGTGCGCATATGCGTGGACTTTCGGGATCTCAATAAAGCTTGCCCGAAGGATGATTTCCCAGTGCCAGTCACCGAACTGATGATAGACAATACATCCACTCATGAGGTTTTCTCCTTCATGGACGGCTCATCGGGGTATAACCAGATAAAGATGCATCCCGAAGACCAGAAGCATACAGCCTTCAGGACCCCTCTAGGTATATTCTGTTATAAAGTGATGCCCTTCGGTTTAAAGAACACCGGTGCTACTTATCAGAGGGCCATGATGAAGATCTTCGATGACCTTATACATGAAATCGTCGAATGCTATATCGACGATCTCGCGGTTAAAAGCAAATCATATGAGGAACATCTCGAACATCTGAAGACCGTATTTCAACGCCTTCGACAATACAACTTGAAGATGAACCCTCTTAAGTGTGCATTCGGAGTTTCCTCGGGCAAATTCGGATTCATCGTCCGACACCGGGTTATCGAAATAGATCCGTCCAAGATCAAGGCGATCATGGAAATGCCTCCGCCGAGGACTCTCAAACAGCTGCGGTCTCTCCAAGGGAAGCTCGCATACATACGGCGATTTATAGCCAACCTCTCTGGCAAGTGCCGCCCTTACAGTCACCTGATGAAGAAGGGAACTCCGTTCGTCTGGGATCAAAAATGCCAAGGCGCGTTGGACGAAATTAAACTGTACCTGCAAAACCCGCCAGTGTTGGCTGCTCCGGTCAAGGGAAAACCCCTCATTCTTTATACAACCGCTCTCGAAGGTTCCTTAGGCGCATTATGGGCACAAGAGAACGACCAAGGAAAAGAAAGAGCACTCTACTACTTAAGTAGAGTTCTATTGGGGGCAGAAAGTAATTACTACCCTATTGAGAAACACTGCCTGGCGTTGATCTTTGCGATAACAAAGCTCAGACACTATGCGTTGGCGCATGAGGTCCGTCTCATTTCGAAGGTGGACCCTCTTAAATACCTGATGTCAAAGGCCATATTGACGGGACGACTCGCTAAATGGGCCCTACTCTTGATGGAGTTTTCGATAACGTATCAACCTCTCAAGGCAGTGAAAGGCCAGGCCATCGCCGACTTCCTCGCCGAGCATCCCATACCCGCCGATTCTCCTCTAAATTACGAGCTTCCAGACGAACATGCGTTTGATGCGATCAACGGTGGTGACACCCGATGGGAGCTCTATTTCGATGGGGCATCTTCCGTAAAGAAGCGCAAACAAAGTACCCCTATAATCAAATCGGGGGTAGGACTCATCTTTGTAACTCCACAAGGAGGGATAATGCGCTTCGCTTTCTCCTTAACAGAGCCTAGGACAAACAATGAAGCCGAATACGAAACTCTGATAGCAGGCCTCGAGATCGCCATCGACATGGGAATTGGAAATCTCCTCATATATGGAGACTCCCAACTGGTCGTTAGTCAAGTAAACGGCGACTACCAGACATGCAAACCAGAATTGGTGAAGTATGGCGAAAAAGTGCAATAGCTGTTGACCCAAATCCCCTCTTATACTTTGGAAAACATACCACGCGCAGAAAACAGAAAAGCAGACGCGTTGGCCAAACTTGCTAAAGAACTGGCTGACGAGAACCTCGATGACGTCAGAATTGTGGTACAAAGCCGTCGAGTGCTCGCCCCAGCGGAAATATCTCCGGAATCACCCGAAGAAAAGGAAACGACTGAGCGAATGGCTCTACAAATAAAAGACCGGGAAAAGGCCGAGGATTGGACGGAAATCTTCATAGACTACTTTAAGTCCCACCGATTGCCTGAAGAAGCGTCCACAAGACATCAGCTCATGAAGTGGGCTCTATCTTTTGCCTTCGTCAACGATACTCTGTACAAGAGATCGTTTGATTCTCTGTGGTTGAGATGCCTGGGACCTGACGAAGCGAAAAGAGTCGTTCAGGAAGTTCACGACGGACTCTGCGGTTCTCACCAAGCGGGCCCAAAGATGAAGTTGAAGATAAAACGGATGGGCTACTACTGGCCCACGATGATTCAGGACTGCCTCGAATATGCGAAGCAATGCCACTCATGCCAAATCCATGGGGACTTCATCCACCAGCATCCAAATCCACTACATCCAACGATGGCTAGCTGGCCATTCGAAATGTGGGGGACTGATATAGTCGGCCCCATCGAACCAGTATCGTCTAGAGGACATCGTTTCATCCTAGCAACGACTGACTACTTCTCTAAATTGGCAGAAGCGATACCGTTAAGAGACGTGAAGACGGAAAGTATCCTCCACTTCTTCAAGACGCACGTCATATATCGGTTTGGAACTCCACGACGGATCATCTCCGATAACGGGCCAGCTTACAGAAGCCACAAGATCAGTCTCTTTGCACAGCAGCACAATATAGACTGGAGATATTCCTCGGTTTATAATCCGCGAGCTAATGGTCTAGCTGAAGCTTTCAACAAGACCTTGACAAAGATCATAAAGAAAACGGTGTCTCGAAATAAGAAAGACTGGCACGAGAGACTGCAAGAGGCCCTTTGGGCGTATCGAACTACATTTAAAACGGCCACACACACAACGCCGTACGCGTTGGTGTTCGGTACGGAAGCAGTACTCCCCCTCGAGATAGAATTACCCTCTCTGCGAGTGGCAGTTCACTACGAGCTGACGGGTGAAGAAAATGCTCACCTCCGGTTTGAAGAGCTTGACGCTCTTGATGAAACCCGGCTCATAGCGCAACAAAATCTGGAAGCTTATAAAGCAAAGATGACGCGCTCATATGAAAGACGGACCTGACCGAGGACATTTCGCTAAGGCGAACTTGTGCTAGTCGTCAAAAGGCCTATGATTCCCAATCGCGCCAAGCGAGGAAAATTCGAGCCAAACTATGAAGGCCCTTACATCATAGATAAGGTCTACCAGGGTAGGGCCTATCTACTCATGGACATGCATGGTGAAAGGCCTTTCAGGCCAATAAACGGTCGCTTCTTAAAGAAATACTATGCTTAATGAGCCACAGCCTAGGTCAATGGTAGATGACGACGACTATGTCCGCTCGCTATCTTCCTAAGCTCAAACTCCATCAGCAGTAGCCAGCCTTCTCAAACGTCGGACCGAAATGTCCTTAAACTAATAGCAGACCGAAACG
Organism: Agapanthus africanus; assembly: GCA_030015575.1. Taxonomy (NCBI): domain Eukaryota; kingdom Viridiplantae; phylum Streptophyta; class Magnoliopsida; order Asparagales; family Amaryllidaceae; genus Agapanthus; species Agapanthus africanus. Next base: position 298,810,056 of record JASDDO010000029.1, read on the forward strand.
TCTTTAAACTACTACCGCAGCATCTTTAGGCTGACGAGATATAAAAAAAAACATATAAAAAATAAAATAAAAAAAACGGTATGTCGATAAGCAAAAAGGGCACGGATGAAAACCCGAAAGGGCTCCGTGAGTAAAAACAGCAAGGCTACCGGCGAGTGTTCGTGAAAACCCGAAAGGGCGCGACCTCATAAAAAAAAAGAGAAAAAGAAAATAAAAAGAATAAAAAAACGGTATGTCCATAAGCAAAATGGGCACGGATGAAAACCCGAAAGAGCTCCGTGAGTAAAAACAGCAGGACTACCGGCGAGTGTTTGTGAAAACTTGAAAGGGCGCAACCTCGTTAAAGGGCACTTATAGGATCCTCTCGACCTTGTAAGGAGAAACCACCTGCGTGAGATCCTTACGACTCATAAAGGAGCAACACACTTAGGGATTCCCACGATTCCTAAGGAGAAAATACACTTGCGAGATCCTCACGACTCGTAAGGAGAACTCTCTTATGGGACCCTCACAGCTCATAGGATTTGAAAGGCTTAAGTTACAGTGACCTAAACCTGTGCTTAAGCAAACCCCCACAAACTTCCGATATTGCCCTACAAGTGGCTCAATACTGACCCTTGTATACAATCCACGGGCGCGAATAAACATTTCCCTAACCAATTCTCATTCGTGACTGGGGATATGTTCGTATGGTGAGCGACCCTTGTAAGTCCTCTCGATTTACAAGGAGAAAACCCTCCTGTAGGATCCTTACGACTTACAGAGGAACATGCACTTAGGAATCCTCACGATTCCTAAGGAGAAAATACGCCTACAAGATCCTCATGACTTGTAGGGAGAAATACCTTCGTGAGACCCTTACGGCTCATGAAGTTAAAAGCCTTAGTCAACAGCGCCTTAACCCTGTTCGCTAAGCCACCTTTGTTCGACATCGACGGAGGCAAATGATGATTCGCTCCTGGCAATATCCCAGTTGTAGCGGTGCTGATGCCGAAATCTGTGTCTAATTCCAGGTTTACGGCGGAAAGCCAGTAGACCACACACGCATACGAAATAGCCGAAATGATAGGGCAACTTGCAATAAAAAGCAGCAAGTAAAAATGTATGCATGCAAAATAGCCGAAATGATAGGGCAATTTGCAATAAAAAGCAGCAAGTAAAAATGTATGCATGCAAAATAGCCGAAATGATTGGGCAACTCGCAATAAAAAGTAGCGAGTAAAAATAAAATAAAATAGCCGAAATGATTGGGCACCAAGAAAAATAGCCGAAATGATAGGACAATCACGACCTTCGCGATATAAAAGCTGAAATGATAGAGTATCGCGGAGATAAAAAAATGATGATAAAACTTTGTCCCTACAGTTAAGATCACATCGATCCCTGTATACAATCCAAGGGCGTAAACAAAGAGAGAACCATACTTTCCCAACAGGCTCCGCCAGAAGACGAAGCCAAATCTCGACGGTTCAGTCCAACTCCGAAGAAACCAGTGTCTTCAGCAAATTCCTCGACTCACGGATACAAACACTCTTTGACGAGAGCCTCCTGATCCGCGTCGACTCGCAGAGCCACCAGTGCTTCCGTAGGAAATCCTCGACTCGTTTCAAACCCCAAGGAAACAAATAATTCTTGGCGCTTGGGAAACAAATAATCCCTAGCAAACTCCTCGACTCACGGATACAAACACTCCTTGACGAGAGCCTCCTGATCCGCGTCGACTCGCAGAGCCACCAGTGCCTCCGTGGGAAATTCCTTGACTCGTTTCAAACCCCAAGGAAACAAATAATCCTTGGCGCTTGGGAAACAAATAATGCCTAGCAAATTCCTCGACTCATGGATACAAACACTCCTTGACGAGAGCCTCCTGATCCACGTCGACTCGCAGAGCCACCAGTGCCTCCGTGGGAAATCCTCGACTCGTTTCAAACCCCAAGGAAACAAATAATCCTTGGCGCTTGGGAAACAAATAATCCCTAGCAAACTCCTCGACTCACGGATACAAACACTCCTTGACGAGAGCCTCCTGATCCGCGTCGACTCGCAGAGCCACCAGTGCCTCCGTGGGAAATTCTCGACTCGTTTCAAACCCCAAGGAAACAAATAATCCTTGGCGCTTGGGAAACAAATAATCCCTAGCAAACTCCTCGACTCACGGATACAAACACTCCTTGACGAGAGCCTCCTGATCCGCGTCGACTCGCAGAGCCACCAGTGCTTCCGTGGGAAATCCTCGACTCGTTTCAAACCCCAAGGAAACAAATAATCCTTGGCGCTAGGGAAACAAATAATCCCTAGCAAAACTCACGGATACAAACACTCCTTGACGAGAGCCTCCTGATTCGCGTCGGCTCGCAGAGAAACCAGTGTCTCCGCGGGAAATTCCTGATTCGTCTCAAATTGCAAGATGAAGCCCCAGGCAACAGGAATCAAAAAGCTTGCTTCCCGAACAATGGGAACCTGCAAGTCGATCCAAAAAGATTTCTTGCATACTATTCACGGGTCTCACTCTCCAAAGTCGAATCTCGACAAGGAGGGAAACACCCGCTTACGGGCCCTCTCGACTCGTAAGAGGGAAAAATTCTCTTATAGGATCCTTACGACTTGTAAGAGAAAACACACTTAGGAATCCTCACGATTCCTAAGGAGAAAATCCACCTATGAGATCCTCTCGATCCGTAGGGAGAAAAGTCTCTGTGAGACCTTCACGGCTCATAGAGCTGAAAAGTCTTAGGCAGCAGATCTGAACCTGCGGCCTAAACCATCGCTATCTCTTGAAAAAAAAAACTAAGTTATCTGCCAATTGTGTTTATCAAAGATAACATGCTGATAATAAGAAAAGGCAGAAAGCAGAAGAGCATACAAGACATTGCAAAAGAAAATGTGTATCTTTATTCATTGACTTCAATCAAATACAAGATGAATCGTACAAAAGAATAAAGAATGGATACATATTATTTAAAAGGAAAATTTTACAAATACATTGATACAAAGGCAGCTATTGGGAAGGAAGCGTCTTAAGTAGCTTTATCAGTTGTTCGTACACTTCCTTCCATGCCTTTTCCTGATTGGCCACCACTGCCAACTCCGCCTCCACTTGGGCCCGTTGCTGTGCGACAGATGCAAGCTGATCCTTGACGGCCTGATGAGCAGCTTCACGGCCTGGAGTGTCATGCTCGGCGACATCAAGTGCCCGCTTCAGTCTCAGCCCATTTGATATGCGCTCCAGAAGACCCTCGAAGACGGCCTTTACCTCAGCGGCGTTTGCCTCAACTTCAGCACGCAGGCGAGCAGTTTTGCTTGAAGATTCTTGGCACTCCTTCAGCCTCAAAGCTGCTTCTTGTTCCAAATGACGGAAATGAGAAGTGCTTTGCTCGAGCCATGTTCCCCGTTGAGTGCTCACGGCCAAAGTCTCGGGGGATAGGCGCATCGACTCCAGCTGATGAAGGCGAGCCTCAATCTCCCGACAATGGTTAACCTAAGAGGCGACAATGCCTTCGTCATGGAAGGTGGCAAATATCACCAACATCGGGTTAACCGTCGTAGCGAAGTCCTCAGCGATGTCGAATTCCTCGATGTAGTCGCTCAACATGTGCAGACTATTCGCCGCACCTTTTGAGAACGGACGTCTCTAGGAAGGGCCGCCCGGTATTGTAATACGAGACTCAAAAGGCACCGAAACTGGAACGACAGCTGAAAAGGACAAAATGTGATTAGATGATGATTCAATAGATATGGAGAAAGTCATTGATAAGATAGTTTACTATACCGGTTGAAGTAGGTGGCAAGGCCGGAAGGGCCGGTGGCGCAACCGATCTTTCTTCTCCCCCTTCGATTTGTAACACTGCGGTCAGGACAAGAGAGAGTTAGAAATAATTCTACCACTGAAAAACAAAGATATCAATCAGGAACGGTACTCACCAGCGCCACCAGAGGGGGAGGCGAATTCAGATGGGAAGGAGAAGTGTGGGAGCAACACTTGATAGAGATGGTCAAAAAACACTCCTGAAAGACACAACAGTATAACTTTAGTACACAAATTATGCGTCTGGAGGATAAGATTAATAAATTGCAAACCCATACCTTCCAACATATTTGAGGGTATGAGAGAGGGTTGAGAGGTGACCACCGCCAAGGCAGTCGTTGAAGACGCTCCCTCGAGCAGTGGGGCATCGGCGCTGACTGCACCTGCGTTACAAAAAAGGTAAATTTGTCAGAAAAATTGTGAGGTAAAGAAAGAACACTAACTTGGGATTTACCTGACGAGCTGCCGGCTGAAACGGAGGCGTCTCCCTCCTCCGTGGACATGAGGCCACCGCCCGTGGCCTCATCACCCGACTCGATAGGGACCGTTGTCGTGCTCGCAAGACCTGGAGACGGCGGAAGATCGTACACGGGGAGGGCAATGATTGGAGCGTTGCCAGACTCTTGGGAGAGAGTGGCTAACTCTTCCCCAAGAGTCATACCCATCTCACCCGCTACTTCTTCGGGCTCCGCCGTCTCCATCGGCTCATCCACCGTCACCACGAGATTGCCGGCCTCAAGCGCCTCGTCTGCCACCACCCTCGGTTCAGTTGTAATGATCATTTCATCTGCCGCCACTTCAGGCTGGGCATCAATGACCCTCTCAGCTGCAGACCCCTCAACCTCCATCTCGGGCCTCGAAGCCTCGGCGACGTTGCCCACCGTCGGCTCAGGCTCGGTGGGAGCTGCCTCCTCTGTTTCCTTGGATCAACGGTTTCCGCCTCCCCCTCGATCAGACTTGGCCCTGCAAGATAAGAGATATAAGGACCAATGGCATTAAAATCCTTATAACAAAAACTATGAGAGAAATATTACCTGAAGCGGATTTACCGTTTGCGCTCCGAACTGCGCGCGCCACCTCTCTGCGGGCAGTGGATAGGGCGACAGGGGCCTCTTCGGATGGAGTATCAGCGTGAGGGACGGTGCTGGGGCCCGCTCCCATAGCCAGGGCAGCCCTGTGCGCCTTCGCCTCACGCCTTAGCCGCTTTCTTTCCTCCCGAGCTGTCACAATGGACCTCTGTGACGCCTCTTTCACAGCGGCGTCGTCATCCGTAAACAAAGACACCTCCAGAGCCTTTAAGGCGTCTCTCATCGGCTCCTCAAGATGGACTTCTTGCGGTAACCCTGAGGAAGCAGGAACGTCGGTAGCCGGTAGGACATCTGCGTCACTTGGCGGGAGCGGCATTGAGGTTCCTGTGATTAAAAGGGAAAGGTTAGATTGACCATAACACAAGGGAAATGAAAACTTAATGAATCGAAACTTACTAAGGCCCATGGATGCTCTAAGACGTTCCTCCTCCTGTGAAGTCTTCAGAGAAGCGGCAATGGCTTCTTCATCAGTGATGCCTGTTGAAAGAAAAGAAAGAAAAGCGTTAGTCAAAGGCAATGAAGAGGATATGTTGCAATAAAGAAAAGGCGACTAGTAGTTACCTGATTGCGCAAGCTTAGCTAGCCACGCGTCACGCCTCGCCAACCACGCTGAAGCTTCGAGAGCAGCCTCCAAGTCTGTATCGTCCGGCGGCGGCATCACTAATCCTTCGTTAGTCCCGTATTCGATCAGGCCCTCGGCATAGGGAGCATGGGGTTCCTGACCGAACACGACGTCCGCAGCGAAGAGCGACTTCTTTTTCTTTTGCTCTCCGACCCTAGGCTCACGTGGGATCGACTTCCGCTTAGCAGCCACTTTGGGACGACGGGTCCCGATGTCCGCACCCACGCCAGACTCCGGCGAGGATACAACCACTGTCCCCACTGGAGCACAGGGTGCGGGAGGTGCATCTGTGATATCAGGGAGCGGCAACTCATGTGGAGGACTTTGCGCACGCGATGGTCTGCCCCCGGCATCTTTTAGAGGAGGAACCACCGGGGTCCTTGGCACTAAGGGAGCGTTACGGTCGGTGCCGGGAGGTGCACCTTTACGGTCGATCAACACTCGCCTCTCTTCCTTTATAACGGCCCCCGTCGCATGATTGTACCACTCTTTATATACATTAAGGAGTCGTGGAGCACAGGCCGACGCGCTGATGAAAAAACGAGAACCCGTGTTCAGGCACATGAAGTGATGTAACGCGTTCTCCATCCCTTCTTCATTGGCAGCAGGTTCCAGTAAGAAAGCTTCCAAGGGTACCCCCTTGATCGTAGCCCAGTTGTTGGACGAAACGATGCGGGTTATATCTCATGAAGATTGCCGCACCGCCCTGCCTGAAGACTAGGAAGCCCGGTCTAATAGAATACAAGTGGAGGGTCTCCCGGGCCGTCAGCACTGAAGCTCCATCCTTAAAGGAGTCCTGTAATGGTCGCACCGCAGCGGTGGAAGCTTTTGCAATGGTTAATACCTTGTCAATGAAGGACATCCCGACTCCAATGGTGTGAGGGCGAAGCAGTAAACCTCTGGCGTTCCGTGGTGAAGGGGTCACGATTGATGCGCCAATTAACTGAATGATGCGAGGGAAACCACACTTGTCAAAGAACGAGGGCCTTTTATGCATGCCGAAGACACCCGCCGTATGTAGCTCGAGCCACGACATAAAGTAGTGCATCGGGAAGACCACGTGCAATACCCCGGGCTCGTTAGCATCCGCTGCTCGGCTGAGACCATGATATAGGTGTGCCAAGCCAGCAATCCCAACAGCCACCTTTACCCCGATGGCCATCCGGTGGGCTGGGTAAAAGACAGAGGGCCGCATACGATGAGAGTGCATTGGGATCGCAAACCAGCTCAGCCACAATCCAAGAAATCCTAAGAAAAAGGCCTCCTCATCCATTCCAGGGGCCGCAATTTCCGCAAATGACATGGTAGGGAAGTCCGGAAGGAAAAAACCCTTTTGATTTATCTCCTTCTCCGGTAGGTTGTCCACACCTAGACCGAAAGGGTCATCCAGAGTAGCAAACTTGGCAGCCTCTGATGAGAGGACGCTTGGGCGAAGGAACCGAGCGATGAAATCTTCAAAGTTAACCCCCCGACTCCCATGTTCGATAAAAAGAGATTCATAGATGTTCAACACCTTAATCAAGCTTGGGAATTGATGTTGAACGGCATTCTCCCGTGTGACCCCCCTTACCACTGGCCTAGCACCAAAGACGTACACATTTGTCGGGAGCAGCTCCTCATAATGTTCTCCCATGATTGGTAGATCGGATACCTCCGTGAACTCCTCCAAAGAGATGGACACTTCCCGATCCATGGCAAGGAAAGTGTGGGTGGGAATGTTCCACTGCTCCAGGAAAGCCTTAAACCACCAGGTGGGGAGCGTGGGATACTGGAAGAGAGAGACGTAGACCGTGGTGTACAATCCCAATCTTATCAACTGCGACTTCTTCGTCGACATGATGTACCGGGCCCACGGCAGGTAACCAATCGGATGGCGGGGGATCAGACCAATATTATATGATTGCCCCCAGGGTCTCGCCTCATCCTGACAGATACGACGTCCTAGGATATCCAAGACCATAGGACGTTGGACCGGAACCGCATCCATAGCGGGATGAAGAAAGCTGTTTGCGGTCCAATCCACCATCTCCACGGCATACTGCACCGAGGGTGGGGTAGCATAATGAATCGCAGTGATGGGCTCGGACGGCACTGCGCATGTGAAGCTGCGTCGACCCATAATGATCTGGTTATACCAGGACCCCCAAAGGTGGAGATTCTTGTACTCCGGGTCGAACTCCTTAATCATGGCCAGGACTTTACGGTCCACGGGCGTCTCGGAAGATCCCTCCTCCGAGCGAACGAACGGGAATGAAGTGTCTAGAGACATGATCGCTGCAAAAGAACAATTTAGCCGTTAGTGTTGTAATTCCAACGTTTGGCGTCTAAAAAAGAAAATGCATTAATTAAATTAAAATTAATTAATTACACCACACAGCAGTGCAGTGAGTAGGAGACCAAAGGGGGACCCACAAAATCTGGATGACAATACGTCAGTTAATAAGACAACCTCATCATTGGATGAGATTGTCAGTTAGTCCCCAGGAAAACATTCCCATTTTAAAAAAAAAGGGGGAAGAATCCGTAGAGACAAGGAGAAAATCTCCTCTTTCAGAGCAAAGCTCTGTCATAGAGTGACACTTGTCAAACTCTGATCTCAGAGAAATAAGATTCCTTAAAAGAGCATAGCTCTATGGTCCATCAGAAAATGTTACACCTAAAAGAATTAGAATTTTTGGAATCTTGGAAAATCCATGAAAAACTTGTGAAATTTTTTCATTTTTCAGATCTAAAAGATCTACAGATGATTCAAAGAGCAAAGCTCTGTTCATGGGTTAGAACCCATGAACAAGATCTCTACAGATCTATAAGTTCTTAAGAGCAAAGCTCTGTTTATGAAACCCCAATGGGGATCTTTTTAGATCAAAAGATCTGTGAGAGCAAAGCTCTTTGGTTGAAGATTAAGTTCAATTAAGTTTAATTAATTTTACCTAAAGTTTTTTGACTTTAGAAATGAGCAAAGCTCTGCAAGTTCTTGAATAAGAGCAAAGCTCTGGGAAATAAAAATCTTGAAATGATGAGATTTTTCTAAGGGCCAGAGGTCCTATTTATAAGGCGCTTGCGCCCCTTGAGCTCACCCCTTGATCCAACGATCAGGAGTTTACCACCGCTGCACTCACGTGTGCGCCACGTGAGCGCAACGATGGGGGGGCATTTGTTTCGCCCAATCAGAGCAAAACTCTGTTGAAATTCAAAATTCAAAATTTTGAAGCAACGCTTCAAATCTCGGGCGCAACGCGCCACATGTCAGGCGCTGATACGTCAGCGCAGCGCCCAAGAAGGCGCGCCCAATCAGAGCAAAGCTCTATTTTAAGTAAAACTAAAGGAAGCAACGCTTCAGTTGCGCAGGCACTGCGCTGCGCGACACGTGTCAGCGCAGATGCGCTAGCGCAGTTGCGCTGCGCTGTGCGACACGTGTCACGCGCTGGGGCATTTGCGCCAAACAGAATTAATATTTTAAAGAAATCTTTCTGTTCTTATTAAAACAAGAAGATTTTCTTCTGTAAAACAGAAGCCCTTGGATCAAAGATCCAACGGTGGGGAAAATTCCCTAAATCACTCAGAGAATGATCTCTTCAACAAAATTAACTAATTTATGGGCACTATAAAAGAGACCCCAGACCTCAATTCAAAGGCATGAACATTTTTTTTTTGAAAAAAGTCGAGAGTTTCAAACAGAGAGAGAATTCTGAGAAAATTTCAAAGAAAAAGGTAAAAACCTTCACGAGAGAGAAGAAATCTCTTTTAATAAATCATCGATCTAAAAACCAGATCAATGTTCTTCACATAATAAACAGTGCTTTGCACTTCTTATGAACCACTGGTTCTTTAAAAACAAGAAAACAACAAAATAAAAAATAGTGCTTTGCACTTTTATGAACCTCTGGTTCTTGAAACAAAAAGAAAAACTTATTTTTCTTTGATCTAAATTAGATCAAGAAATCAAATAGTGCTTTGCACTTCTGTTTTTTGAATCTAAAAGATTCTTAGTGTTTTGCACTTCCAAACTGCGCTGTTGCGCTCTTGAGAGAGCGCCACGTGTCAGCTACAGAACAACTTACGCTACGCGCTCTTGAAATAGAGCTTTGCTATCTGGAATTGGCGCAACTCACCAGAGCGTGCCACGTGTCAGCAGCGCAACAGCGCAGCGCATTGCGCTGTTGCGCTTGCGCTCACCAGAGCATGACACGTGTCCTCACCACAAGCGCTTGCGCTCAGTGATTGGCGCAAAGCACCTGATAAATGCAGTGCATTTCCTAAAAGGGCCAGGCCCAAATCAGAAGACCTAGCAGGCCAAAATAAATTGTAAAGCAATAAAAAGGGGGCAGAGCCCAAGTGAAATTGATGCTCTGCATCTTTTATGGGCATAGCCCAAACAAAAAAAATTAAAAGTAATGCAATGCATTATTTAAGTGTGGGCAAAGCCCTAGCACAGGTCTAATAGACTAAAAATAAATAAAATGTTGAACATTTTCAACTGGACTTAGCCCAATCATGGCCGTAAGTCCTCAAATTAAATTGACTGAGCGAGATTGCTCCCTTAAATCAATTTATATCCGGTTCGAGGGTACATCTCCGAACTCCTCTGACACCCATCGTTGTAATCCTTCAACGACGTCAGAGAGGTGACGGGTCCCGACGACCACACATCAATATGGACTGTGGGGTTCTTAAACTCGTGGACCGAAACGTCCTTAAACTAATATTGGACCGAAACGTCCTTAAACTAATAGCGGACCACCACGTCCCTAAACTGGAATATAGACCACCACGTCCCTAAACTGGAATATGGACCGCAATGTCCCTAAACTACCTATGGACCGCTACGTCCCTAAACTAGAACAATAGAGCCTCCAAATGCTCTTTTGCCGGATCTAAACGATCCCGTTTAAGTTGATCTTAGCCCCCAAACACGGCTAACGTATCCTTAAACATTCAAACGGACTATAAAACTCCAAATCAACCTTGGTTCAAGGGTACATCTCTGAACTCCTCTGACATCTGCCGTTGTAATCCTTCAATGACGTTAGAGAGGTGACGGGTCCCGATGGCCAGATATTAAATAAATTATCACGTTAAGTTGATCTTAGTCTCAAACAGGACTATCGTATCCTTAACGAACGTTTAAGTTGATCTTAGCCGCAACGTGACTAATGCATCCTTAAACTAAAAACACCAAACCCAAATCTAAGTAAATACGGATTTGGACTAATCCACGTCCTACGAGCGACGGCATTACTCAGTCTCCGTATACAATCCACGGGCAACCACAAACAAAACAAACACACACGACACGAAGTGAAATTCTGGAGAAGGAGAAAGTTGTTACCGCGATGCGGTAGCGTAATTAACTGCAGGGGCTTGCGCCTGCAGGGAAGAGCGTCCCCACAATCAAAAACCCCTCAAGCGAGGGGGAATCTGACAAAGTCTGCTACATCGGCCGCATCCGTCTAAACCTCCGATAGACGGTGCCATAAATCAACTTGGCATCTTCGGAGAGGTGGACGGATAAAACCAAATAGCATCTGCCCCGAATCTCAGCGTCAGGACATCGCAGTCTTGTGCGCCGTCTTTCGGAGGGGAACAACCCATTTTCTAGAACATCAGGTTTTAGAAAAGGATACAAGTGGGAGCGAAATAGAACTGGAAGAAATTCCAGAACCACAAACTACAACTGAAAGTTTGGTAGAACCAGAAGTTCAAGAAGAACAGGATATTCCCGCACCCCTCCGCAAGAGTAGTAGGCCGTCTCATCTGCCTGAGAGATACTACAGTTTTCTTATAGATGGGGATAGAGAGGATTGCGTCATTGATGATGATGACCCTACTAGCTTCCAGCAAGCCATTCAGAGCGGCGACTCGGTAAAATGGCTAGATGCAATGCGGACCGAAATGGAGTCCATGTACACTAACAAAGTATGGACTTTGAACATTGCTCCAGATGGGGTAAAACCCGTAGGATGCAAATGGATTTTCAAAAAGAAGATTGGTGTAGATAGACAGGTTGAAACCTATAAGGCTAGACTTGTTGCAAAGGGTTTTCGTCAAAGACCTGGTTTGGACTATGACGAAACCTTTTCTCCAGTAGCTATGCTCAAACCCATTCGGGTCCTTCTTGCTATTGCCGCCTTCCACGATTATGAGATCTGGCAGATGGACGTAAAGACGGCCTTTCTAAATGGTAATTTGGAAGAGTGCGTCTATATCGATCAGCCAGAGGGATTCATTCAGAGTAGGAGCAGCGGTAAAGTATGCAAGCTGCTTAAGTCCATTTATGGACTAAAGCAGGCATCGCGGAGTTGGAACATCTGTTTTGATGATGCTGTCAAAGAATTCGACTTTATCAAAAATTCAGATGAACTTTGCATATACAGTAAGATTGTAGGGAGAGCTGTAGTATTCCTCGTCTTGTACGTGGATGACTTCTCCTAATAGGAAATGATATTCCTAAGTTACAGTCAGTCAAAAGATTCTTATCACAGAAATTCTCCATGAAAGACCTGGGTGATGCCATCTACATTCTGGGGATCCAGATCTATCGTGATAGATCAAAAAGGATGTTGGGACTTGTAAGTGCACGGCGGCGCCCCGGTCGTCAATCCGACGCCGGAATGCGGAAGCGGTGATAAACTTTAATTTTGCGGACTTAGCAAACCGGCACCACCGCGCACTAAACCCCGGATCGTAACCATTAACAAGTCTAAGCTACTAACAAGAAAGGGAAGAGATGTACCGACTGATCCGAGTCCTCCGGTCTTCATCTCCACTCCGATCTCCTCGCGGGATCTCCGTCCGTCTCCTCCTCGTCGGAAAGGGCACCACATCGCCTGTAGCTTTTACGGGCTCCCACCTCAATACCGAGGCAACTCGGGCGCGAAGCTGGCGAATCGACGCGTCCAAGATTTGCTGTAGGAAGTGTAGTGTAGAATCATAGTCTCTTTTGGGGTGGTTGCCATTTGAAGATGATGGAGGAAACAAGATAAGAAAAATGGTGCTTGCATTTTTCTTAACATGAAATGAGATCAAGAAATGAAACTCTCAAGAATGAAAACTCTCATCTTTTTCTTTCTCTCAATCATGGAAAAACTTCTTCCATCAAGTGAGAATAAAATGGTGGAGGAAAAAGAATATGAAAGCAAGAGGGAGGTGAGTGTAGGAAAAGAGAGAGAGTGACCACATACAAACATGATCATAACCATCTCACATCAAACTCTAATCACATCTAATCCTTTCTTATCAACAAAAAGCAAGTGAAGAGAATGGAATCAAAAAGATGCTATCATAATAAATCAACTTGCAAATAAAACCTCCACAATGTGTTATTTGCAAACTTGCAAATAACACCCTCCATCGGAAAAAGTCCGGCCGGGAAAGAACAAAGGAAAACCGGCCGGAACGGAATGCAAACTGGCAACTCCAGAAAACTGGTCCCGTAATAAATTACAGGAAAACCCCGATACTGTGCATACACACCCGCATTTGTATTCCGTCCGGATACAAATGCAAAGAGACAGAATCTACACTGTACTATACTAGGATCCGGCTTAAACCAAAGCCGGCTAGTAAAATCTGTCCGATCCTAATCCGTGCAATACCGCACGTATCTGATCGAACCTTGCCATATAATCATATGGCCACTAGCACAAACCGTCCGATCCTGATCCGTGCAATACCGCACGTATCTGATCGGACCCTGCCATATCTCCATACGGCCTCTACAGCGTTTCGCCCGAAAGCTTGAGTAACTGAAAGTGTGGTGGACTCTAAAGACTCGTCAATACTATGGCTGTGGATTTAACCACTAGCACGTCAGAGGTATAAGCCAATACGTGACGGGCCACCAGCTATCGACTAAAAGGGATGTCGATGAGTGAACTCATCCTGACACCCTACCGAGCCTGTCAGTGACAATATCCGTACAGTCCGGTCCGTTCGTCTATGAGCATCGCATGTCGGGCCTAAGGGGTGGGTAAAAGTCAGACCCCCAAAAGCGGTACAAGTCGTGTCAGAGTGTAGCCCAGAACACCCTGAGATACTACTGGAATACCTACCAGTAAATCTCCTGCCTTGGCCAAGGACTTCGTGTAAGGGCTCTCCTAGACACAGCGCGGCCTCACCCCCAATACCGGGAGAGACGAACCCCCGAAGATCCGCTCACTGCCTCCATGTGGCTCGGGACTGTACCCAACTAAAACCTGTTTGCACGACTCCTTTGAGTCGTGGTAGGGTAGTAATCAAAGCACAGTGGGAACTCACACGAGACAAATGACGATCCCCAGGTCGATGAACTAACCTGTACACATGTCACCTGGGAACTGCTATCTGACATCAGGTATAAGACCAACTAGCATGTTCCCGGCGAGTCCTGTCCGGTGTACTCATAACCCAATGAGCACTTGTATACATCTTAGGTGAACCAACTGACACCAGTGGCTTGTGAGACCGGCCACCGCCCCTCGTCGGGGTCTCGACTGTATACACTAGTCTACTCTGGAGAATCGATGCCCTGTCTCGAAACTCCTACGACTAGGGACCTTTTAAGGATATGCTTGTAGACCCCAGCTCCCACTTATATGATCGCCCTCATACTGCTGGTGGTCAAGCAAGAATCCTAGGGGCTCTATCAACGTGCAATAGCGACCTGTCAGGTCACCTAAAGCAGTACACGATGATAAAGGTAAACCAGATAGCAAACTATCATCTCGAGTAAGACTGTCCTACCGGGATAGGTCCTCCCTCAATCATTGCAATCACGTGCCTGTGATCCAATAATTGACTCTGAGGGCACTATCTCCAACAATCTCCCACTTGCACTCAAGGCTAATTATTGCGATGTCGCATACTCACAGCCCGTGTGATACCGAACACCTAACTCCTCTACAAGTCAGTCTCACAAAGCTCGTTTGCGAGACTATTGCGTTCGAGGAATAGCCTCAGCGAGTGGATCCGCTTAGAAGTTTCTTTCTATGTCTCTCTCTATATCTCAAGTTCGCGGAGAAAGCCATCTCCCGAAATGAGCAATACCTGTCTTAGAGTGTCTGGATGTCTGATGGGACCGAGCTCATAAATGAACTCCAAATCCAAACTTCTTAGACTGTATCGACAACTGAACTTAATCAGTATCCTGCGCCATGCCACCCTCAGTATTTCCTTGGATCACCTGTCCAAAATACTGCCCCTCGTCAGAGGGAAAACTATAACTCTGACAACCTCCTTGTCGTCCAGGTCACCTTGGAAGCCTGGAGTGATAACCGTCTCCTAAAGGTGGCAGCCGTTATCATATCCCTAGAACATTCACTTATGTTCTAAGACTGCTTCCGATTGTTTCTCCAGGATTGGATCAATATCAACTTATTGCATCTAGTGCAAGAACAACATCTGGTGTGGTACTTGACATCTCATGATTGACTCAATTGCCTAAGCAAGTGATCTGCCAATCATGCACATCCCTCTCTACTTTAGTCTTTAGGACACCTTTAGAGAGGGTGACTCCTTCACCTGCAGGTACACTACCGTGCCAGGAGTCGTCCATTCTAAATACTCTTAGAATGCTGTCTAAGTACCCTGATTGGGAAACCACCCAAATCTAGATCTAAAACCATAGATCTAGTAACCGGTATGTCTTATATAATGTCCAAGTCCTTTTTGGAGAAACCACTGTGTGACGACCAAAGCATAACCGATCGTAGTATAGGAATATCACTTCCTACTACCTTGTGTATGTCATCCAAATACCATGACATCACACCCTACTACCTTCTCAACAGATCCATCCCTTATTCTGATGACGCCAAACCCATGACTGTCACATCAGAAATAGATGATCTATCTCTGCTATATCTGCTTTAGTCTATAAATAGACATAAGCCAGATGTCCACCAATGCTTCCGCTGCTCCCACTGACTACGACAACCCTCTGGCAGAGTCATATAGATGTGCACTTCTAAAGCTAGTTTAGAACGACGCTATACTCATCCTCCTGCCGGGTCTCGCAGCCTGGAACAACAACAATGGCAAGTGTGAGTAAACAAGAACTTCCCTGTCACCGTCCTTGAGGCTACAGGAGTACCTCTCGGGTGCCTGAAGTTACCCACCTTATCTGCGGAGTGGCCAATGGAATGTCAAATCAGATTGAATCTTTAGGTTCCTTATCAAATCTTCAGTAATCGTTTGCGGTTCTGGAATCACTTCCAGTTCTACCATACTCCCACTACTGTTTTCTGAAAAAATCTATTTTTAATAAAACTGTGGCGAGTCTAGAACAATATCGCTATTGTTCATCCAGATGGTAGAAAATCAACCCTCGTCATAGCCTGGGTCAACCCACAAACAGCCATTACAGAAACGTGCCTTGAGTTATCCAGAGTCTGGTTTTAATCATAAGCCGGACAACTCCCCGTACCTTAACAATGTTAAGATATGAACTGTACTATATCCAATATAGAACCAGAGGCACTGATTTAATTGAACCAGATTCAAAACATGCAGCTGTCTTCAGTGCATGTCAACTAAATGGAGAGAGGCCGATCAGCGTTACTCAACTTAGGAATGCTTCCAATTATGAGTAACCTGAAAGAGAAGCAATTTCTCTTTATTATTACTATCAACTGAATACCATACACAAGTATCTACATCTTCGATCACTTTGAAGAATCCCGATACTTGCTACACCTGGTTCTCTACTCTATTCAAATACCTATAACTCCTCAAAACTTAGACCCTGTGTTTCTACGAAACACATGTCTAAGAACTAGAGAAGTTAAAAGTAAACAGAATATAGTCTGAGGACCAACCCCTCTGTCCTAATGGACACTGGACAACATACAATACTCTGTATAAGTCCGCCGAGTCTAACAACTCTTTCACTGTGTGTCGTAGGTTGAAAACTGTACTTATGGTTAAGAAGAATTACACCGCTGTTTAATGCTCCTTACCTAACCATCCACTGATATAGGTAAATGTCATCGACATAATATCAAAAGGTATATCTCACTCTATGAAAAATAGACGTACAGATATATCAATTTGAAATTGGTGCACAACAGCGGATATTCAAAACCAAATATTTGCCGACCGGCAAACAGCCCAGGTGATCTCCTTCAAATATCACCGATTACAACGAATCCCGATATAATGAGGATGATCACCCAATTCCCAATGACTTACTCCCACTCATCATCTGTAAAACCATACAGATGTGAGAATCAAAACTGGTAAATACATACCCTGGAGCAAGTGTCTAATCGGGAAATCAGTTTTCCTTTAACAGTACACAGTGAACTGAAATATTGAAATGTTTCGATGGGGTATCCTGGTATTCCTAGTAATGCCTCTACCATTATCCAGATTCACAACTATAACCGTATAATTCTTTGCCACCTCTCCAAATCCCTTTATATGTCTTTAGTCATTACCTTCTGCACACCCCTTTAGGCCAATTGGTTTTCTTCCTTCCCTACCGTTCGGCACCAGCCTATGGTTTGGAAGAAGACTATCCAATAAGCATAATGGGTGTACTGTCCTAACCCTAGGAGCACTCGCAGTGCGAGAGAAGGTGAGGATAAAAGACACCTGAATAAACCTTATTCCTATTTCTCCTGGACCAGAATCCATCCCCGAACTGGAACCAGTTCCATTCGAGTTCGTATATAACCATACGATGGAGTATCCAAATAAACTGTGGATCTTCGTAGTGATACGGAGTATCCTGGAGAAATACAAAGGTGATGTGGGAGTGGTAACGAAATATTTGGTTTGGTCGTGAATATCTGTTGCAATTTACTTTGCCCTCTTACTAATCCCTTGCTTTGTCTGAACTTAATACCTTCTGCACACCATCGTTATGCTAATTGGTTTTCTTCATTCCCTACCGGTCGGCACCAGCCTAAGGTTTGGAAGAAGACAATCCAATTTGCGTAATAGGTGTACTACCCCTAAACCAAGGAGTACTCGTAACCTGAGAGAGGGTAAAAAGAAAAGACAACTGAATAATCCTATCCGTTTTCTCCAGAACCGGAAACCATCCTCGAATAAATTCTTTCGAGTTCGTATCTAACCATACGATGGTTTTGTCCAATGGAAGTGGACGTTCGTAGTAAAACGGGGTGTCCTGGAGAAAAGGGTAAAAGTAGGAGTGGCAATGAGGTTTGCAACTCTGACAATCCAAAAGCCGGTGTTTAAGAAGGTTCGGTCAACTTGGTCACTGAGTCAAAGTCTTAGGGTCGGGTCAATGGTCGCTGCCAGAGAGAGAGAGAAAAGAAACACTCAGCATGCACTCTAACCTAGATCAGAATGGTCACCAATTTATCTAATCTGGAAGCCTCCCACTGTACCTCAAACTCTCCTCTAAACCTGAAAGAAGAATTAGTCGGGGTCACCCGAGGAGTAAACCAACTCATCAGTGGGAATCGGGATCCAACTCTCATCGCATGATAACGTGACGGAATCCGCTCACGGTATCACACTCCAGAAGGTATGCGCATATCTGGCAAGTTTCAGTTCTTTTGAAACTCCCGATGTGATTTTTACCCCATGCTCTTATGACCTTGACTAAGGCCAACAAATCATAAGTCACATGTCAAGTTCTACCCGTCATTGTCCAGGTTGATTTGAACCCACCCGTACAAGCCCTTGACTAAGGCCAACAAGGCTATACGACTGTCCCAAACCAACGCATCTATCTATGCTGCATATGAATAACCAACAGCTACCAAACACTGTGCCTTGACTATGGCCAACAAACACAGCTTGAATACTATTGACTACCCATATGAAACGACGGAGGGCTACGAATGGTTTCTGGCGAAAACCTTTAACGTAATGAACTTGATATCGTTGAAGGAACGGATAGCTTTTTAGAAAATATAGTGACGAAAACCTTTACTAAAGAGGTCACTCCCGGTGAAGGGATCTCGGCTCTTTCCCCGTAGAATGGGGTGCAGGATATTCCAAATGAATACCACGATGCAAAGCAAAAGTAATCGGCTATAGTGAAGTTAATGCCCTGACGCAAACTTCTGTCCAAGGGGTCACTCCCGGTGAAGGGATCTCGGCCCTTGCCTTGTCGACTGAGGAGCAGGATATTCCAAATGAATACCACGATGCAAAACAAAAGTGAACGTCCTTGCAATAACAGCTTTTTGAAAAGTGTTCCAACAACATCAGATTAGGTTTGCTTATCTTGCATTGATCCAAATCAATGCAGTCCCATCAATTAATCACACCACAAAGAACGAAAATATACTGACGTACGTATATGCCATCCGCATTCGCCACTGGGTCCCGTCATCACCCGTTAGGTTAGCTAACTAACGGCAGAGCGGGGACTGGACTAGCGCGGATGTAAAACATATACAACATCTACTAATATATATATCAATATATAGCATTTCGCTCAAGGCGTGAATAAAATGCAACATCACAGAAATGTACAGCATCACAGAACAATACAGATATCTGGGATCCCCGGGTTTCACAGAGCCACTACTGAAACCCGACGTTCCCCTGGTCGTGTGGATAGCCTGTGCAATGAAATCCTATACCCACTACGAGTGCGGCGAATAGCCAGCCAATCCTGGAGTGAAGCCCCCTCCGTCCCAATGCCATGAGATGCGGGCTTGTTGCCTTCTAGAACCCGGCTATCCGTGCACCCCTCCGCGGGGTAATCCTAGTACAGAATGTAAAGTATACATACACCGGGTACATCGACCGCAACCAGGTCGTGCCCCAAAAGAATAATACAAACAGGCAGTGACGGCAGTCCACATGTCGGACGCTCGCCCCGCAATATCAAATGTACATAATACAACAGCACAGTACTAGCATTGCATCCAGGCTATCCCCACCGACCGATCCGCAACATCACAGCAAAAACAGAACATCAACGTGAAAGTCACGTTCGCAAATCCGTCTAACCGGGCTATAGCAGTTAGACCGGATTTACCGATCGAGTGACATTCACGGTCGCAGATATAATGTAAATACTGTGAAAAATGTGTTTAAAATTTTCCGATTGATCAAACCTTAACAAGTGGGCCCCCAAACAAAACTGTAGCACTCACAGAAAACCTGGGCCCAATTTTAATATTCCATAAAACACATTTTCAACTCAGGAACATTCTGCAAAGTTTTGGGGGCATAAACAGTTGTTACTGTGGCGGAAGCGCGGCCCAAGCAGGGTTTTGGCCGCGCTTTCGCGGTGGAACAGTGAGTTCATGGTACCAAATTTTTACAGTATGTTTCTAATTCCCTGCACATCACTCTGAGACAACCTGAAAAATTTTTGGACTCAAAAAAAATTCGACAGAAACTGATGTGCTTGAAATACGCGTTTTCGGGATTTTGTTCGATCGGAAACGTAAAACACATTAAACCAAGCTAGACGAAGTTAATGGCGAGGCTCTGATACCACTGTAAGTGCACGGCGGCGCCCCGGCCGTCAATCCGACGCCGGAATGCGGAAGCGGTGATAAACTTTAATTTTGCGGACTTAGCAAACCGGCACCACCGCGCACTAAACCCCGGATCGTAACCATTAACAAGTCTAAGCTACTAACAAGAAAGGGAAGAGATGTACCGACTGATCCGAGTCCTCCGGTCTTCATCTCCACTCCGATCTCCTCGCGGGATCTCCGTCCGTCTCCTCCTCGTCGGAAAGGGCACCACATCGCCTGTAGCTTTTACGGGCTCCCACCTCAATACCGAGGCAACTCGGGCGCGAAGCTGGCGAATCGACGCGTCCAAGATTTGCTGTAGGAAGTGTAGTGTAGAATCATAGTCTCTTTTGGGGTGGTTGCCATTTGAATATGATGGAGGAAACAAGATAAGAAAAATGGTGCTTGCATTTTTCTTAACATGAAATGAGATCAAGAAATGAAACTCTCAAGAATGAAAACTCTCATCTTTTTCTTTCTCTCAATCATGGAAAAACTTCTTCCATCAAGTGAGAATAAAATGGTGGAGGAAAAAGAATATGAAAGCAAGAGGGAGGTGAGTGTAGGAAAAGAGAGAGAGTGACCACATACAAACATGATCATAACTATCTCACATCAAACTCTAATCACATCTAATCCTTTCTTATCAACAAAAAGCAAGTGAAGAGAATGGAATCAAAAAGATGCTATCATAATAAATCAACTTGCAAATAAAACCTCCACAATGTGTTATTTGCAAACTTGCAAATAATACCCTCCATCGGAAAAAGTCCGGCCGGGAAAGAACAAAGGAAAACCGGCCGGAACGGAATGCAAACTGGCAACTCCAGAAAACTGGTCCCGTAATAAATTACAGGAAAACCCCGATACTGTGCATACACACCCGCATTTGTATTCCGTCCGGATACAAATGCAAAGAGACAGAATCTACACTGTACTATACTAGGATCCGGCTTAAACCAAAGCCGGCTAGTAAAATCTGTCCGATCCTAATCCGTGCAATACCGCACGTATCTGATCGAACCTTGCCATATAATCATACGGCCACTAGCACAAACCGTCCGATCCTGATCCGTGCAATACCGCACGTATCTGATCGGACCCTGCCATATCTCCATACGGCCTCTACAGCGTTTCGCCCGAAAGCTTGAGTAACTGAAAGTGTGGTGGACTCTAAAGACTCGTCAATACTATGGCTGTGGATTTAACCACTAGCACGTCAGAGGTATAAGCCAATACGTGACGGGCCACCAGCTATCGACTAAAAGGGACGTCGATGAGTGAACTCATCCTGACACCCTACCGAGCCTGTCAGTGACAATATCCGTACAGTCCGGTCCGTTCGTCTATGAGCATCGCATGTCGGGCCTAGGGGGTGGGTAAAAGTCAGACCCCCAAAAGCGGTACAAGTCGTGTCAGAGTGTAGCCCAGAACACCCTGAGATACTACTGGAATACCTACCAGTAAATCTCCTGCCTTGGCCAAGGACTTCGTGTAAGGGCTCTCCTAGACACAGCGCGACCTCACCCCCAATACCGGGAGAGACGAACCCCCGAAGATCCGCTCACTGCCTCCATGTGGCTCGGGACTGTACCCAACTAAAACCTGTTTGCACGACTCCTTTGAGCCGTGGTAGGGTAGTAATCAAAGCACAGTGGGAACTCACACGAGACAAATGACGATCCCCAGGTCGATGAACTAACCTGTACACATGTCACCTGGGAACTGCTATCTGACATCAGGTATAAGACCAACTAGCATGTTCCCGGCGAGTCCTGTCCGGTGTACTCATAACCCAATGAGCACCTGTATACATCTTAGGTGAACCAACTGACACCAGTGGCTTGTGAGACCGGCCACCGCCCCTCGTCGGGGTCTCGACTGTATACACTAGTCTACTCTGGAGAATCGATGCCCTGTCTCGAAACTCCTACGACTAGGGACCTTTTAAGGATATGCTTGTAGACCCCAGCTCCCACTTATATGATCGCCCTCATACTGCTGGTGGTCAAGCAAGAATCCTAGGGGCTCTATCAACGTGCAATAGCGACCTGTCAGGTCACCTAAAGCAGTACACGATGATAAAGGTAAACCAGATAGCAAACTATCATCTCGAGTAAGACTGTCCTACCGGGATAGGTCCTCCCTCAATCATTGCAATCACGTGCCTGTGATCCAATAATTGACTCTGAGGTCACTATCTCCAACAGGACTTTCGCAGTCCAGGTACATAGACACCATAGTGATGAGATTCAGTATGGATGATTCTAAGCGCGGTAACCTACCGGCTTGTCACGGAATCACCCTCTCCAAAGAGATGTCTCCCAAGACTAATTTGGAAAGGGATCGCATGTCGATTATACCCTACGCTTCTGCGGTAGGCTCTATAATGTATGCGATGTTATGTACTAGACCAGATGTAGCATACGCATTGAGCGTTGTAAGCCGGTATCGGGCAAACCCAGGGGAGAAGCACTGGATAGCAGTAAAGAACATTCTCAAGTACCTAAGGAGGACTAAGGAGATGTTCTTGGTGTATGGCGGAAAAGACCTCCAGATCGAGGCCTTTGCCGACTCCAGCTTCCAGAGTGACAAGGATGACTCCAAGTCCATGTCGGGTTATGTCTTTACCCTCAATGGAGGGACGGTCTGTTGGAAGGGTTCCAAGCAGGAGACCGTTGCTGACTCAACGATGGAAGCAGAGTACATAGCTGCTTGCGATGCTGCAAAAGAAGCTGTCTGGATGAAGAAGTTTCTCACAGAACTTCAGGTGGTTCCTACCAGTGTTAGTCCAATACCTTTGTATTGTGACAACAACGGCGCTATAACTTTAGCGAAGGAACCCAGGTCCCATCAGAAGTCCAGACACATCTTAAGGCGGTATCACCTGATCAGGGAGATCGTAGATCACCGGGAGATCGAGATAAAGAGAGTAGAGACGGAGAATAACATTGCTGATCCATTCACAAAGGCCATTCCTCAGACGCGGTTCGAGAGGCTATTCGAGATCATAGGTCTACGATATGCCAGCTCATGGCCCTAGTGCAAGTGGGAGATTGTTAGTGTATATGCTCTAGGGGTCATTATTGTATCATACTAGCTTGTATATTACTTAATGGAAGCTTGGGATATTCACAGTTATATTGACAGTCTTACTAAAAATGGTAGTATGCTACTTGGTTTGTGTCTACTTTAATATGTGCATATGTTTCTTGTAACGTATCACTTATACATATTAGTAGAGCCTATAGGATCTTTGCTTGATTACCAGCGTTGTGATGGCAGTTACACTAGTGGGGGCAGGGTAGTCTGTAAGCAACATCCTATACAGGTCCCTGGTCGTTGGATTATCGAGACAGGGCATCGATACTCCGGAGTAGACTAGTGTGTACGCTTCTCATCCCAGTTGGGGAGATGGTCTGTCCCACAGCCATCAGTACGTCGTACTGGAGATAGTATACAGGTGCTCGTTAGGTTACGGGTACACCGGACAGGACTCGCAAGGGAACTGTTGGTTGGTATTATACCCGTCGTCAGTTAACAGTTCCCAGGTGACATGAGTACAGCATAGTCCCCAGACTTGACACTGCTACTTCGCCTCGAGTGTGTCCCACTGTTCTTAGATTGCTACCCTACCATGGCTCAAAGGAGTCGTGCAAACAGGTAGCAGTTGGGTGCAGTCCCGAGCACTTGGAGGCAGTGGCGGTTAGACAGGATTCGTCTCTCCCGGTATTGGGAGTTGATATCGCGCTGTGTCAGAGAGCCATTACGCAGATTCCATGGCCAAGGCAAGCGAGATTTACTGGTAGGTTCCAGTAGTTTCTCAGGGTGTAATGGGCTACGCTCCGACACGACTTATACCGCTATTAGGGGACTGACGCTTGCCGCCCCCTAGGCTCGATATGCGATAGTCTTAGACGAACAGACCGGACTGTACGGAGATTGTCATATCAGGCTCAGTAGGAGTTCGGATGGGTTTCCTCATCGGCCTTCTTATCGACATCTACTTGGGGACCGTTACGTACAGCTTGTGCCGCTTGCGGTCTATGGTTAAACCCGCTGCCAGCGTAGTGTCGAGTCTTTAGAGTCCCACACAGAGGGTTTCCCTGCTCCAGGCGAAACGATACAGAGGTCGTATGGTTTTACGACAAGGGTTCGGACGCATACGTGTGTTTACGCACGTACGACATTCGGACAGTTTTTACTAGCCGGTTTTGGTTTAAGCCAGATTCTAGTATCGGGTTATTGGATTTATACAGTCTAAAGTTTTTCCGTGTTTTCACGGATTGGAGGGGCGTTCTTGTAATTTTCCGGGAAGCTTCTAGAAGCATGGTGACTTGGGGGTTAAGGTGGCATAAGCATTTATTGCTTGATGACTCATTTGTGTGATTCATCCATGGTATTAAATGATGCATTAATTAGCTAATGAGTCATATGATGAATCACACAAGGTGAATGAATCAACCATGATGATTAATCATTTATATTATTTATTTGATAAATTGTTATGGTTGTTAAATTCTAATGAGCTCATTTTCAATATCATTCTTATGCTCACCTTCTCTCTCCTCAAGCTCATTCTCTCTTGAAACCCTAATCCTCCCCTCTCATGTGTTGAGATTAAGGATTAGATAGACTAATACATCCATAACCTCACTCTATATCCCCTAGGTAGCTTAGATTAGCACTTTGAGCAACCTAGTTATCTTAAGTTAGAGATCAAGCTTGGAGTAGAAGCTCTCGGGTGGGTCATCTTTGACTCGAGGAGGCCGTTGAGATGCCGATGTTCCAAGGAGCCTACGAGGAGTGGAGGACAGCGATGAAGACCGGAAGGACAAGTAACGTGTGGTATAACTTCGAATCCGAGTAGTTAAACCTCTCGTAGATATGCTAGTAACGGTTTAGACACGATTCATGCGCTCAAGTCCGTGTTACGAAGCTTTGATAATCATTTTTCATATATTCCGCCTCCCCGCAAGCTCGTGGGGTGCGTGACATGGACTTACAGGTTCGCGCTCCTTATGCATCCTCATTACTTGAGGCCTTCCATCTTCTACCCCGCGCATCGCATGGTTGCCGGAATACAAGTGGCTATCGGGATCGCCGGGTTAGCCCACTTATACCATGGTCTTAGCATAGCGGCGGATACCAGTGAACCGGGGGTGCATCCTGCCAACTTCCCGATGCATTACTTCACTTCATGGATGGAGATGCATGTGCTCAGGGTCTTTGGCATTCACAAGAGACCTTCGTTTTATGAGAGATGCAAGTTCCCTCGGATTATGCGGCTGGTTGACGCCTCCATCGTGAGTCCGTCACAGCGGGAAGCTAGGGGCTTGCTCTTTTGTCCGCGCACGGTCGGAGATGGTATGTCTTTCACAGACAAAGTTTTGACCATTAGGCAGGAAACTTCAAAGGCGGTGCTGTCACTACAAGACATTTTTAAGGACGGGGCCTTCGTGTTGAAAGTTCGGGAGATTATTCATTTATACTCCATCAGGCCGGACTTTCTTGTATTCAGGCAAAATGATGCGGCGCTATTCATGAGATACAACCCCCATCGTTTTGCCCAGCAGCTGAGTTACAACCAGGGAGTCCCGCTGGAGGCTTTCTTAGTAGAACCCGCTGCCACCGAAGAGGGAACGCGGGGCGTGCTACATCATTTCATGCGCTTGAATACGGGGTCTCACTTCTTTATCAACGAACCAAGTTGTGTCCCGAGGGTCCTTAATGTGCACGTGGCCTGGTATCAACATGCAATGGGTGCTGTTAGCAGGGAGGAGAAGCGCCTGCTACTCGACCGCAAGGGTGCACCCCTGCTAGTGACTGAAACCTCCCCTTGAAGCGACGGACCATTGTCCTTCCTCCGTTCAGAGAAGCTGCCGTGATTGAAGTCCCCAGTGACAGGCCTGAGCTACCGGTGCCCCGTGCTCCCATGGAGACGGTGGATGTATTACCGGTGCCCCGTGCTCCCGTGGAGACGGTAAATATAGCTTCCCCCGAATCTGGCATGGGCTCAGATATCAGGACTCGTCGCCCTAAAGTGCCCACCAAGCGTAAGCTTGTGCTGGCTGCAACTGGAGCTCGCTCGCAGAAGAGGAAGAAGAAGTCGGTCCTCTCTCTAGACGCTGTACTCGGCCTGGAGCTTTAGGCTCCTTATAATGAGGGCCTGAGCGAATATGGGATCAACGAAGGTCTCTTCATAGCGCCGGAAGATACTGATCTCGAGTCCGCTATTACAGCTTCTGTGCAATCCGCAAGCCACCAAGCGGAAATGGCCACCCTCGCGCAATCAAGTAAACATCAGTCACACCTTATTATATCTTTATTTTTATTATCATGTCTTGACTGACGTTTTTCCTTCTGTAACAGGCTTTACCACTGAAGAGGCTCTGGTAGCTTCCCCTAGGACCTTGGAGGAGGAGAGGAATCGCGCTTTTTTAGGCATTGGTATGTCTCGGCTCATTGCATCTTCATTCTCCTTTCATATGGACAATCTGACCCCTTCTTTACCTTATCGCATGGACTACCTCTACTCATGCTATTCCGAGTGTGGCACCGACTTCGCAGGGCGGTGCGGAGATGCTCGCTGGGCCGGCTATCTCAGTTCCTCTAGTATTGTTGAAAGAAGCTTCACTTAAGCAACCGATGACGGATGCCATAACGGCTCCAGAGGTAACCCTTGGCGTGGACGATAACGTCCTATTGATGGAGGTTTCTAGAAGATCCACTCTCATGGCCCGAGCGGAAAGGAAGCGCAGAATGCGCGCGGCAAGGGAGCGTAGTGTCGCCTTGGCTATGGGTGCAGGTTCGAGAACCGCTACCCCTGCCCCTATCCCTTCAGAGGATGCTCTGGCTGCCTTGTCCACCACCTACAAACAGGCAGCACGTGCCGCTCGGGAAGCAATCGGCAAATCGACTCAAGGTAACGTGACATTGGGTTGTTCTGTCAAAGTTTTAACTTTCAGGTTTTCATATATCCTATCTTGCAGGGCCGAGTCTTGCCGAGGAGGTGGTGGGTGTCGTGGCGGCAACCATCGGGCTTGAGGTAGCGGTAGAGGAGATAACCACGATCGCCGAACCCGAGGCAGCGGTAGGCGAGATGGCTACAATCGCCGGGCTCAAGGTAGCGGTGGGTGAGATGTTTACAGCTGCCGAGCCTAATGTAGTCACTCTTTCCTAAGAGTCGGGCACTGCTCCAATCGTCGTTCTCTCCCCTTATGGCTCCCTGCCGCTACCGGTCACTGCGAGTGTCACGACGATTCTCGTGGAGTCGGGGGATGAAGCCACGGGCGGCGAAACCATCCCGATGGAGGAGGGTGAAGCAGTTGTTGTATCAAGTGACGCCCTCGTCGCGGTTCCGACCGGCGACTCACCAGGTAGATTTTGGGTCATTGCTTTTCTTTTTATTCTGCAATCCTTTTCAATCTTTCCTGATGGTATTTATCTCGTTTTTAATGCAGGAGTTGCGAGCGTTGAGGTTGCGCTACCCGAGGCAGCGCCATCAGCTATCGCTTTGATGGTGACCACTCCTCTACCTTCTCTCGTACCATGTCAGACGTTGGAAGGTGCGGATTTGTGACCCATCAGTTTCATTTCTAGGCTGTATAATTTATGTACTGACATTGCATTACTGCGTCCTTGCCGGAGTCCTTTTTGATCACCTGTATCAGGTGCTGCACCCACACTTTTCTTTCCAGTCAGAGATTAGTCCGCCCGCTGGTGTCGGTGAGTATCTTTTCTAACCGACGTCCTTTCTTTAACGGGTAGTCACATTATCGCTAATTCTTCTTTGCATTGCTTGCAGCCTTACAAATTGAGGGAGGGGACGAGGGTATTGTTGCGCCACCAGTACTCCCAGCTCTGCCCCCTGTTGCAGCCGGTACAGTAGTTTCTATTGTTCATGTATTTTCTTTATTTCTTGAGCCGACATCTGACTATGATTTATTTTGCAGCAATCACGTCGACTCTAGCTCCATTTGAGTCTCGCACCATAATGCCAGCTGGCCCTTTTTCTCGACGTGCATCCTCGAAAGGCGCCGCGAATAGTCTGCGCATGTTGAGCGACTATATTGAGGAGCTTGACGTGGAGACTCCCACTTCTGCTACGGATTTTTCCACGGAGGTTAACCCTATGCTGGCGACGCTCGTGAACTTTCATAGTGAGGGCGTCGTTGAGTCTTGGGTTAATCACTGTAGGAAGATTGAGGCTTGCTTGCATGAGCTCGAGGTCGGACGTCCTGCTCCAGAGGTCCTGGCTGTGAACACTCAGCGGGCTGCGTGGGTTGAGTAGAGCACTCCCTACTTCCGTCATCTTGAACAAGAGGCGGTCTTAAAACGTAAGGAGTGCGAAGAGACTTCAAGCGAATCTGCTCGACTGCATGCTCAGGTTGATGCGAATGCTGCCCAGTTGAAAGTTATCTTTGAAGGCCTTCTGTGATGCATCTCTGACGGGTTAACACTAAGGCAAAAGCTCGACGTTGTCGGGCGGGATGCACAAAATCGTGAGGCAGCTCAGCGGGCCGTCGAGGAACAACTTTCGTCTTACTTGCAGCAACGAGCCTAAGTCGAAGCAGAGTTGACTGCAACAGCTGATCAAGAAAAGGGGCTGAGGGAAGTGCGCGAGCGGCTGATCGGACTATTGAAAGCGCTTCCCTCTCAATAATTGTTTTTTGTACCATTTGTAATTTTGAATAAAATGTATTCATTCTTTTATTCTTTCATATGATCTATTTTGTACCCAATTGAATTCATGAATAAAAGATATATTTCTTTCGCATTATCTTGTGTCATCTCTCCGCTTTCTTCTTTCTTTTGTTATCAGCATGTTACCTTAGCAAACATAGCCGGCAGATGATAGGGTGAGCATCTTGTTTTGGCTTCTTCGAGGGGTAGTGATGGCTTAAGAAGCAGGTTCAGATCTGCTACCTAAGACTTTTCAACTTTATGAGTTGTGAGGGTCTCATAAAGACTTTTCTCTCTACGAGTCGTGAGGATCCCGTAGGTGTATTTTCTCCTTAGGAATCGCGAGGATTCCCAAGCGTGTTTTCTCTTGAGAGTCGTAAGGATCCCACAAGAGAATTTTCCCTCCTACAAGTCGAGAGGACTCGTAAGTGGTTGTTTCCCTCTTTGTTGAGATTCGACTTTGGAGAGTGTGGTCCGTGAATAGTATGCAAGAGTCCATTTTGGACTGACTTGCAGGGCCCCAGTGCTTAAGAAACCGGTTCTTATCCCTATTGCCTAAGGCTTTTCCCTACGCGTTGAGACGAATCGAGAGGTTCTCGCAAAGACACTAATTTCCTCACGAGTCGAGACGTATCGAACAGTTCTTGCAAGAATATCCTAACGTCACAGTTAACCTCTGCTCTTTACGATAGAGGTCCGTTAGGGTTTGTGGTACTAGGGTTTTTTCCGTCATACCGTCGCGTTGGCTGATGTATTTCTCGATAGGCAATCTTGCTGTTCGAGTAGCCTTGCGACTGTCGTGTCTCTGATCCCTTCGGGGGCTGGACAAGACGTCTTCAAGCAATCTTCCTAGGCAGTTTGACCGTCGGAAGAGCAAGCGTTAGAAATTTTGCCATGACGCTTTTTACTTGAGGTTAGGCTCATTTTAGAGAGCCCCGATGAGTCATAACCACTCCGCGCTGGTGTGGGATGATCTCCGATAGTCTTTCAGGTTTTATATGAGTTGCCGTCAAGACCCTGAAGCTAGGAATTTGGCATTCGCTTTGTTTGCTGGCATTGCGTTTGCTGTATCGAGATGAATGTCGCGGTTGTCTCTAGGTTGTTGGTGAACCGTCGAGGTTCGGAATTAAGGATTTTGCCGTGGCTCCGTTGTTTGATTGTCGCGTCTGAATCCTGTTGGAGGAAGAACGCTGTAGTGACATCTCGTCTGCTGTATCAAGACGAACGTCGAGGTGGTGACCACCCCGCGCCGGTGTGGGATGATCTCCGATAGTTTTTCACGTTTTATATGAGTTGTCGTCAAGACCCTGAAGCCAGGAATTTGGCCTTCGCTTCGTTTGCTTTGGCGTGTCCGAATCCTGCTGGAGGAAGAACGCTATGGTGACATCTCGTCTGCTGTATCGAGACAAACGTCGAGGTGGTGACCACTCTGCGCTGGTGTGGGATGATCTCCGATAGTCTTTCAGGTTATATATGAGTTGCCGTCAAGACCCTGAAGCTAGGAATTTGGCCTTCGCTTCGTTTGCTGGCATTGTGTCTGCTGTATCGAGACGAATGTCGCGGTTGTCTCTAGGTTGAGGGTGAACCGTCGAGGTTTGGAACTAGGGAATTTGCCGTGGCTCCATCATTTGATTGCCACGTTTGAGAACGCTGGGGTGACATCCCGTCTGCTGTAATGAGACGAATGCTGAGGTGGAGCTGGGATTTTGCCATCACTCCGCTTTGTTTCGACCGCGAGGTCTTTCGTTGACGTTGCATCTACATCCTGCTGGACTGCGAAGGAACGCCATTGTTGACATTGCGTCTGGTGTAACGAGACGGATGCCGAGGTGGAGTTGGGATTTTGCCGTCACTCCGCTTTGTTTCGACCATGAGGTCTTTCGTTGACGTTGCATATGCATCCTGCTGGACTGCGAAGGAACGCCGTTGTTGACATTGCGTCTGGTGTAACGAAACGAATACTGCGGTGGAGCTGGGATTTTGCCATCACTCCGCTTTGTTTCGACCATGAGGTCTTTTGTTGACGTTGCATCTGCATCCTGCTGGACTGCGAAGGAACGCCGTTGTTGACATTGGGTGAGACGAATGCTGCGGTGGAGCTGGGATTTTGCCGTCACTCCGCTTTGTTTCGACCATAAGGTCTTTCATTAACGTTGCATCTGCATCCTGCTGGACTGCGAAGGAACGCCGTTATTGACATTGCGTCTGGTATAACGAGACGAATGCTAAGGTGGTCTCCAGGCTGTTTGTGAACCGTCGAGACTTGGCTCTCTTTCGGATGGAGCCTGGGGAAGGTATGGTTCCCTCTTTGTTTGTGCCCCTGGATTGTATACAGGGATTGATGTGATCTTACCTGTCGGGCAAAAGTTTCACTTTTTTTTATTTATTTATTTATTTCTTTCCGTGATACTCTATCATTTCAGATTTTTATATCGCGAAGGTCGCGATTGCCCACTCATTTCGGCTATTTTTCGCGGTGCCCGATCATTTCGGCTATTTATTTTATTTTTACTCGCTGGTTTTTATTGCGAGTTGCTCAATCATTTCGACTATTTTGCATGCATACATTTTTATTTGCTGGTTTTGTTGCAAGTTGTCCCATCATTTCGGCTATTTTGCATGCATGTGTGGCTCGCTGGTTTTTTACTGCAAGCCTGGAATTAGACACCGATTTCGGCATCAGCACCGCTACGACTGGAACATTGCCAGGAGCGAATCATCATTTGCCTCTGTCGATGTCGAACAAAGGTGGCTTAGCGGACAGGGTTAGGATCTTGTCGACTAAGGTTTTTGACTTCATGAGCCGTAAAGGTCTCATAAAGGTATTTCTCCCTGCGAGTTGTGAGGATCTCGTAGGTGCGTTTTCTCCTTAGGAATCGTGAGGATTCCTAAATGTGTGTTCTCTTATAAGTCGTAAGGATCTTACAAGAGTCTTTTCTCCTTATAAGCTGAGAGGACTTACAAGGGCTGTTCATCGTGTAGACATATCCCTAGTCACGGATGGGACTTTGTTAGGAAAATGTTTATTCGCGCCCATGGATTGTATATAAGGGTCAGCGTTGAGCCGCTTGTAGGGCAATATTGGAGGTTGTGGTGGCTGCTTAAGAATAGGTTCAGATCCCTGTAGCTTAAGACTTTTGAATCTTATGAGCCGTGAGGGTCTCATAAGAGGGTTCTCCTTACGAGTCATGAGGATCTCGCAAGTGTAATTTCTTCTTAGGAATCGTGGGGATCCCTAAGTGTGTTGCTCCCTTGTGAGTCGTAAGGATCTCACGCAGGTGGTTTCTCGTTACAAAGTCAAGAGGACCTTGCAAGTGTCTTTTAACGAGATTGTGCCTTTGCGGGTTTTCATAAAACTCGCCGGTAGCCCTGCTGTTTTTACTCACGGAGCCCTCTCGGGTTTTCATCCGTGCCCTTTTCGCTTATGGACATACCGTTTTTTCTTTTTCTTGTTTTTTTATTCTTTTCTCTTTTTTGTGTCAGCCTTGAGATGCTGCAGTCTACAGTAGTTTATCGACGTCTCGGTCAGCAGATAGTTTTAGGACATAGTGGTCCATCGTTAGTTTAAGGACATTTCGGTCCGTTGTTAGTTTAAGGACGTTTCGGTCCGTTGTTAGTTTAAGGACGTTTCGGTCTTCGTTGCCATATTTGAGGCGAGTTTCTAGTTTACGGACTTTTCGGTCCAAGGGGCTTTCTCTATGAAGGAGCATGATGCCCCCGGCATATCCACCCTTTTAGTGGCGTGAGATTGTGGCGGTTTCACCTTCCAGTTTTCGGATAATATGAACTTGCCTTGTTAGTATTAGTCTTCAATCCAGTCTTTGAAGATGAAGCAATCTTCGATTGGATGGCTTACTGCTTGGTGGTAAGGGCAGCAATTAGGATTGTTGACATCACCTGGCTGCAACGAACGTTTTGGATCCGACAATTTTATGAGCCTGTTGCGCACTGCTAGCTCGAATAGTCTCCTCGTTTATCTTGGGGAAATGAGTAAGGACGTCCCAGTCTTTCCTCGAGAGATGGGCGTGGACACACGTTGTTTTGGCGAACAACCAGCTTTAAGTTGCTCGGCTGTTGTTGAGTAGTGGCAACGAAAGTTGCTTTTCCTTTCCCCTTTTCATTCCGAGCTTCCATCTTTGAAGGAGATAGTCTATGACCCATCTGGTCCATTTGGGCCAACTTGTCAATCAAGGCCTGGAACATGGTCGTCTTGAAGAACATCATGAATTGGGAAATAGTTGCTTGAGGGTCAAGAGTACCCACGAACATGCCTACCGCAGGCGCTTCTTCGATGCGCTGCTCGCATTTCGACCACAAATTTCGCCATCGTATTGCATATTGGACCCATGTTTCTCCAGGCTTCACCCTGGCATTGATCAATGCTGTTATTGGGGGTGCGTTCACTAGCACTCGCGAATCGCTGAATGAATAATAGCTCCATTTCTGCGAAAGTCTTGACGGAGTCGTTTGAAAGTTCAGAATACCACTCGAATGCCGTCTCCGACAAGCTGCCGACGAATTGGCAAAGTAGCAATTTATCATCGCCCCCGGTGTTTCCGCAAAGAGCCCTGAACTGGGCGACATGCTGGTGGGGATTGCCCATCCCTTTGTACATATGGAATTTAGGGATTGTATATCCCGACGGGTAACTTATTTGGTCATACCAGCCCGGATAGGGTCGTCCAGTTTTGACAACCTGGCCAGCCGCTTCGTTCGCTTGGTGAGCTCGTATTTGTTGAGCTATATAATCATCGAGCATGGCTTTTGAGATGGTTTCCCCCTTGGCTGCTGACAGAGCCGGCAGAGGATTTGACGCTTCTCCTTTATCATTTTCAATAATGATCGGAGGGTCTTCAGCTGGAGGTTCTGGCTGTAACATCATCACGACCATGTCTTGGAAGATAAGCGCCATTCGTTTTATGTTGGCAGCTTGTTCCGCTGCCTCTTTGTCCTTCTTTTTGAGGACTCTGTGGAGGAAGTCATCATCGGTTTCTTGTTTATGACGCTGCTCTGATGACGCCTCCGGGCTTTCTTTTGGCCTGGTGAGTGCGGCCATTTGCGTTAGCATTTCCTGAAACTTCTGTTGTTGCTCCTGGGCCTTTGTCACGGATCGGGTGAGCGGTCGGTGACCCGTAGAAGTGCGGCTTTCCTCTTTTCCGGAAGCTATATAAACAGTATGCACTATTATGCCCCCATACTTGGGGCGTTTGGATTCGGCCCTTTTACGGTTCGCCACGTTCACAGGGGCTTTCTCTGGCCCCCTTCTCTTTTGGGCGGTTGACGTTGAGGGAGCCGTTGCAGTGGGCACCCAGACGGATGGCATTTTCTGTGGTACCTCAAGATGGCTCTTTTCTTGCTGAGCTTTGAGCTTTTTGGGTCGGCGAGAGTAATCTTGATCAATTACTGAGTCTTGAACCTATCGCCAGACCTTGTAAATTTTGGAGGACAGCCGCTGAGGGGACCGCTCCGGCTTCGTTTCTGTAACATTCTCCGCGGGTGGAGGAGATCTTTTTAGTACGGCGGTAGGAGAGTTCCTGCGCACCTTGTTCAGCAATTCAAAGCTGTTCCCAGTTGGAACAGCAACATCGGTTTCTACCGTTGGAGCTGGTGGAGTAAATCCAGAGGGAGAGCTGCCCCCGGCCTTCCATACTCGGCGCCAGTGACGATGGAGAGCATGTCGCGCAGATGGCGTTGGTTCGGCAATAGGGATGCTTCTTCATGCCCCCTGTTCTGGTGAGGCGCTGCTGGTACCAGCCTCTTGAAGACCAACGTTCGTCGAGTAGCAGTGTCTAACCTATCAAAGACAGACCTCTGGGCGGGGGAAGTAGCTTTGAGGACTTCGACTGGCACGGGAGCCGGAGCAGTTAGTCTTGTGAAGACCGACCCTTTGGCAGGAGAAGCCGCATTGACGACTTCGGGATTAGGGATGGCTATCCTCTTCGGAATAACCTTTTCTGGAATTACAGGCTTCATCATGGGCCCACATGAACTTTGGCCTAATCTGGCGAAGACTGAGGCGCCGGAGCTGGACGACCCGTTGAGAGGGGCCGCAGTAGTGGTAAGTCGATCGAAGACCGACTTCTTTGGGGCTTCTTGCGGTAACATTGGGGCATTGAAGCTCATAGGTGGGATCATAGTCCCAAAGAACAGCCCAGTGGTGGCCTGAGTTACTTGGTCCACCGGCATCGTGAACAGGGAGACCGCTTGAGGCCCGTAAGCTATGCCTCCAGATGAGGTGGAATGCGAGTTGCAGTTGCAGCTGGAACACTTCGAGCAAGTAGACGCCATTGATGTTTCGTTTTCTGCGCCAAGCAAGAAACCAAATCTTAGTACTTCGAACCCAAGGGCAACCATATCAAACCGCGATTCGTTCACGAACATGACACACAAAGTGTGGAGTGGAAAGAGGAAAAGGTCCCACCGGGCGTGCCAGAATCAGTTCCCCGCCGAAAGACGCGACCAGGACGTTGGGATGTCAGGCCTGAATTTTGAAGGCAGATGTTAATTGGTGCTATCCGTCCACCTCTCTGAAGATGCCAAGTTGATTTATGACACCGTGTATCAAAGGTTTAAACGGATGCGGCCGATGTTACAGACTTCGTCAGATTCCACCTCGTTCGAGGGGTTTTTGATTGTGGGGACGCTCTTCCCTGCAGGCGCAAGCCCCTGCAGTTAATTACGCTACCGCATCGCGGTAACAACTTTCTCCTTCTCCAGATGGTCACTTCATGTCGTGGGTGTTTGTTTTGTTTTTGGTTGCCCGTGGATTGTATACGGAGACTAATATATGTTGTCGCCCGTAGGGCATGGATTAGTTCAAATCCGTATCTTCTTAGATTTGGGTTTGGGGGTTGGGTTTAAGGATACGTTAGCCTCATTTGAGACTAAGATCGACTTAAACGTTTGTTAAGGATACGTTATTCTAATTTTTTTTAGACTAAGATCAACTTAACGGGATCGTTTAGATCCAGCAAAAGAGCATTTGGACTCTATTGTTTAGTTTAGGGACATTGCGGTCGATTAGTTTAAGGACATTGCGGTCCAAGGTTAAGGATATCGTAGTCCATGAGTTTAACGACCTCACAGTCAAGGTTAAAGACATCATAGTCCGTGGGTTTAAAGGGACCCCACAGTCCGAGGTTAAGGACATCGTAGTCCGTGGGTTTAAAGGGACCCCACAGTCCAAGGTTAAGGATATCGTAGTCCGTGGGTTTAAAGGGACCCCATAGTCCAAGGTTAAAGACATCGTAGTCTATGAGTTTAAGGACCCCACAGTCCATAGAAATGTATGGCTGTCGGGACCCGTCACCTCTATGAAGACGTTGAAGGATTACAACGACTGATATCAGAGGAGTAAAGAGATGTACCCTTGAACCGGTGTGAATTGGTTGAAAGATCTATAGTCCAATTTAGAACTAAGATCTGTTAAATATTTATGAGCAGACGGGCTCAATTAAATATAAGTTGAGGACTTATGACCAATCTTGGGCTAAGTCCAATCAGATTAAAATGTTCAACATTTTATTTAGGGCTGCCGAGCTTTTATTTGGGCTTAGCCCTTTTAATAATCTTGACAAAATTTTTATCTTGTATTGAATGCAGAGCATTCATCAGAGCTCTGGGCTTTATTAAAGAACAATTTTTGTTCTAACATCGCAACACGTGGCGCGCCAATTAAAGAGCGCAGTGCGGTTCTGTCAAGTAGCGCACACGTGGAGGACACATGTCGCGCTTGGCGCTAAGCGCCAGATGATGGGCGCATTGCGCCAGTTTATGAGCGCTAAGCGCTTTCAATTTATGAGCGCATTGCGCTAGTTTAGTGGCGCACACGTGAGTGACACATGGCGCGCTTGGCGCTGAACGCCGGCCCATGAGCGCAGTGCGCTATTTCAGAAGCGCAAAGCGCAAATTGCATACGTCGTTGACACGTGGCGCATTTTGGCGCAGAGTGCCGGTCCAGAGAGCGCAGAAGCGCTGTTCAAGAGTGCAAGGCACATTTCAATAGCGCAAAGCGCATTTCAATAGCGCAAAGCGCATTTGATCAAATTTATGATCTGTGAACAAATTTATGTTCTTTTAAAAGAGGCTTTGCCTCAAGATTCAAGAACAACAGTTATTATTATTATTTTTTTTGAAAGGGCTTTGCCTTTGTAGATCAATGATCTGTGAATGAAGTAAATACTTCTTTTGTTTTTTTGATGAGATCTTTTGATCTCTTTTTATAAAAGACCTTGATCTTTGTAGATCTATGATCTTTTGAGAAGATAATTCTTCTTTTTATGAGATGATTTCATCTCTGTGTTCAAGAGTTATTCTTTTTACCTTGAAGAAATGATCTTCTTTCAAGAGCTTGCTCTTCTTTCTTTGAATTTTCTCAAAGTTTATGGCGAGGGGGGGGGGTTTCTCTATATCAGACTTGAAGTCTTGGGGCCTTTATATAGGGCAAATTGATTTGTTAAATCAGTTAAAGTGATGTTTCTCTGAATGATTTGGGGATATTTCCCCACCGTTGGATCTTTGATCCTTAGGCTTCTGTTTTACAGAAGGCAATCTTCTTGTTTTTAACAAGATTGGAAAGATCTTCCTATAACAGAATTTTAATTCTGATTAATTAATGATTTATCATTATTATTAGATCTTTTGATCTAACGGTGGGGAATTTTATAATTCCAGCGCTGGCGCACCCGTGCTTTGCACGTGGTGCGCTGCTCAGAGCGCAGTGCACTTTGCGCTAGCGCACCTATATTTGACATATGGCGTGCAGCGCAGCCTGCGCTAGCGCAACCGTGTTTGACACGTAGCGCGCAGCGCGCCTAGCGTTAGCGCACACATGGTGCACTGCCTAGGGCGCAGTGCACCCGGCGCTAGCGCATCCGTGTTTGACACGTGGCGCGCAGCGCGCCTAGCGCTGGATTTGAAGCATTGCTTCAATTTTTGAATTTTAAATTTCAAAACAGAGCTTTGCTCTGATTGGGGGAAAC
Source organism: Agapanthus africanus (assembly GCA_030015575.1). Lineage (NCBI taxonomy): Eukaryota > Viridiplantae > Streptophyta > Magnoliopsida > Asparagales > Amaryllidaceae > Agapanthus > Agapanthus africanus. The sequence goes on from JASDDO010000029.1 coordinate 298,847,669, forward strand.
AGACTTCAGGCAAGAATGGATCATTCGACTTGTGGAGCCTCTCTTGAGTCTGGGAGATCATGGATCGCGGTAAAGGGACTTCTACTCGAAGCTTATGAAGCGAAGGAATGGACTACAAAGGTTGTAATCCCTCTCTCTTAGTTGTAAAATAGTTTACATGCATAGTTAACCCTAATTCTCTAGTTAAGATCTTGGTTAGGGTTTGTTTAGCACCCCAAAATTTTCAATATGGCATGTGTGATGCCTTCCTAAACCTAGCTAAGGTGCTATGCTAACCCGACACATGGGGCAAAAATCCACATCGGGAGTTTCTAAGGAAACTGAAACTTGCTAGTGCTACATACCATTTGGAGTGTGATAATGTTGGTAGGATTCCTTCAGGATTATCACACAATGATATTTGGATCCCGATCCTACTGTGAGTATATGCTACTCCTCGGGAGATTTTTTCACTTAACGATCAATGCTATAAACCAAGTAGGTGTCTAGAACAGTGTTAGCGGGGCTACGCCTCTAGGGAAAAGAGATTATTTAATTAAGGAACTTCACGAAAGCGTCGTAAAACCTCCCTCGAAGTACCGACACTAGCCTGACTGAACGGTTAAGCAAGTATTGTACGGTGAGATTAATCCTGACTAATTCTTCTTTTATGGTTTGAAGAAGGATTCGAGAGACACTGGGAGCCATCCTGGTTAGATAAATTAAAAACCAATCTAAACTTGCAAGAGTATCATGCTAAAGTGTTTCTTCTCTTTCTCCTAATTGCAGCGACTAGTTGACCGCGCCTAGGTTACATTTAGTTAATAAATTGACTGGGCCAGACTATATTGACTGGCAAGGGTTTGTCCAGATGTCCATTGCCTGTGACAAGCTAGACCACCTCATTACTACTCAAGCCCCGCCGTACCAGGACCAGTTTCTACCGTCACGGATAAAGATATCCGTAAGACAAGGGAAAAGCACAGTGCAAATGCCAAGTGCCTTGTGTTGGCCTTAGTAGATGGTGAAAACCAGAGACAGCACGAGAAGATAGACTTAGCTTCCATCTTCCTCCATAACAAAGTTTTATATAGAGAGCAATCTCGTATCACAAGATATGAGGTCTCGAAAGAATTGCTTTAAGCGATGTTGGCTATCGGGTCATCTGTAGAGGACAACGTCCTTATAATGGCTGGTTATATTGATGAGCTCACGGACCTGAAGACCACGTTGGAGAACCAGTCATATGCTGACTTGATTCTACAGTCCCTACCTTTTACTTACACCCTAAAGGAAACCAGGGAGACACCCGCTCTGCTTAATGGGGAATCTTCCTCTTCTGCATCCAAGACGAAAGCAAAGGGTGAGAAGAAGAAGACCTCCACAAAGCCGATATGCGGTGTTAGTGAAGTAGAGGGACAGGAAAGGGCAAAAGTTTTGGGGCTAACAGTAGGAAAGGAGGGGTGTTCCTATTGTCACGGGAAAGGGCGTTGGCAGAGGGATTGCAGGGCTTTGAAAGCCAGAATCCAGGATCCGAAGCATGTTATGGCTTCGACTTCGAGTGTGTATGTAATAGAAAACTGCATGTCAATTAACTCTACTTCCTGGGTACTAGATACCGGATCAGGATCTTATATCTGTAATTCATTACAGGGTTTGAGAAACTATAGAGTTATCATGGTAGGTGATATGACTCTCAGGGTTGCTAACGGAATGAGCGTGGACGCTGAATCTGTAGGGGAATATCACCTAGGATTGACAAGTGGGCAGATATTGATTCTACGTAACTGTTTGTATGTACCTAGTCTACCTTGCAATATCATATCTGTATCCTTACTTTCTAAGGAAGGATATGATTTTACATTTGTAAGCGATGTGGTCCACATCCACCTAAATCAAGCTTTGATTAGGTCAGGTACATTAGATAACGGTATATACGTATTAAATCAAGCTCAGGTTTTCAGTGTCCAGAACACACTTAAAAGAAAGTCTCCGGAACTAAGTCAGGCTTTCTTATGGCATTGTAGACTGGGTCATATCAATGAAACATGGTTGACCAAGCTACATAAAGAGGGATATTTGTATTCGTTTGAATATCAGTCTTATACAACTTGTCAATCTTGTCTTATGGGAAAGATGACAAAGACTCCGTTCACTGGCCACGGAGTAAGAGCGAGCGAGCTCTTGGGACTCATACACAGCGATGTGTGTGGTCTAATGTCTACACATGCGCGAAGTAGTTATTCCTATACTTTTACGAATGATTTCTCTAGGTATGGACATGTCTTCTTGATGAAGCATAAATCCGAGGCCTTTGAGAAATTTCAAGAATATAAGAATGAAGTGGAAAAACAAACAGGCAAAAGTATCAAGAAACCGAGATCTGATCGAGGTGGTGAATACTTAAGTACCGAGTTCCTGGATTATCTAAAATAGAATGGTATTCTCTTTCAACTTACTCCTCCATACACATCACAACACAACGGTGTATCGGAAAGGCGGAATCGAACCCTATTGGATATGGTTCGTTCCATGATGAGTAATGTTGAGTTGCCGTTATCCTTCTGGGGTTATACACTAGAATTAGCTGCATATCTTCTGAATAAGGTTCCTGCCAAGACTGTTCCTACCACACCATATCAGATATGGAGTGAGAAGAAACCCTATCTTAAGTACCTTAAGACATGGGGATGTCTAGCTTTTGTAAAAAAGCAGCATGCGGACAAGCTCGAGGCACGCTCAGTACTGTGTAAGTTTGTGGGATACCCAAAGAACTCCAGGGGGTATTATTTCTACTGCGCATAGGAACAAAAGGTCTTTGTTTCTCGTCATGCCCACTTCTTGGAATCTGAATTTTTAGAAAATCAGAAAAGTGGGAGCGCAATAGAGATGGAAGAAATTCCAGAACCACAAGCTATTACTGAAAGCTTGGTAGAACCAGAGGTTTCAGAAAAACCGGAATCCCCACGCCACTCCGCAGAACTAGTAGGCTATCTCATCCGCCTGAGAGATACTACGGTTTTCTCATAGACGGAGATCGAAAGGATTGCATCATTGACAATGATGAGCCTACTAGCTTCCAGCAAGCCATTCAGAGCGGCGACTCGGTAAAATGGCTGGATGCAATTTGGGCCGAGATGGAGTTCATGTACACTAACAAAGTATGGACTTTGGACATTGCTCCAGAAGGGGTAAAACCCGTAGGCTGCAAATAGATTTTCAGAAAGAAGATTGGTGTATATGGACAACTTGAAACCTATAAGGCTAGACTTGTTGCAAAAGGTTTTCGTCAAAGACCTGGTTTGGACTATGATGAAACCTTTTCTTCAGTGGCTATGCTCAAATCTATTCGGATCCTTCTTTCCATTGCTGCCTTCCACGATTATGAGATCTGGCAGATGGACGTAAAGACGGCCTTTCTAAATGGAAATTTGGAAGAGTGCGTCTATATGGATCAGCCAGAGGGTTTCATTCAGAGTGGGAGCAGCGGGAAAGTGTGCAAGTTGCATAAGTCCATTTATGGACTAAAGCAGGCATCGCGGAGTTGGAACATCTGTTTTGATGATACTGTCAAAGAATTCGACTTTATCAAAAATCCAGATGAACCATGCATAGTAAGATTGTAGGAAGAACTGTGGTATTCCTCATCTTGTATGTGGATGCCATTCTCTTAATAGGAAATGGCATTCCTATACTATAATCTGTCAAAGGATTCTTGTCACAGAGGTTCTCCATGAAAGACCTGGGTGATGCCTTCTACATTCTGGGGATCCAGATCTATCGTGATTGATCTAAGAGGATGTTTCGTAGTCCAGGTACATCGACACCATACTGAAAAGATTCAGTATGGAAGATTCAAAGCGCGGTAATCTACCGGCTTGTCATGGAATCACCCTCTCCAAAAAGATGTCTCCCAAGACTGATTTGGAAAGGGCTCGCATGACATCTATACCCTACGCTTCAGCTGTAGGTTCTATAATGTATGCGATGTTGTGTACCAGACCAGTTGTTGCTTACGCACTAACCGTGGTAAGCCGATATCAGTCAAATCCGGGGGAGAAGCACCAGATAGTAGTAAAGAACATTCTCAAGTACCTGAGAAGGACTAAGGAGATGTTCTTGGTGTATGACAGAAAAGACCTCCAGATCGAGGCCTTTACTGACTCCAGCTTCCAGAGTGACAAGGATGACTCCAAGTCCATGTCGGGTTATGTCTTTACCCTTAATGGAGGGGCGGTTTGTTGGAAGAGCTCCAAACAGGACACCGTTGCTGACTCGACGATGGAAGCGGAGTATATAGCTGCTTGTGACGCCGCGAAGGAAGTAGTCTGGATGAGGAAGTTCCTACAAGAACTTCAGGTGGTTCCATCCATTGTAGATCCAATACCTCTGTATTGTGACAACAACGGCGCTATAGCCTTAGCGAAGGAACCCGGGTCCCATCAAAAGCCCAGACACATTTTGAGGCGTTACCACCTGATCAGGGAGATCGTTGATTGCCGGGAGATCGAGGTGAGGAGAGTAGATATGGAGAATAACACTGCAGATCACGAAGGCCATCCTTCAGACACAGTTCGAGAGGCTAATCTAGAAGATAGTTCTGCGATATGCCAATACATAGCCCTAGTACAAGTGGGAGATTGTTAGTGATATATGCCCTAAAGGCCATTATTGTATCATACTGGTTTGTGTATTACTTAATGGAAGCTTGGGATATTCATAGTTGTGTTGACAGTCTTGCTCAAAATGGTAGTATGCTACTTGGTTTGTTTCTACCTCATTATATGCATATGTTTCTTTTAGCATATCGCTTATACATATTAATAGAGCCCTTAGGATCTTTGCTTGATTACCAGCGTTGTGATACCAGTCACACTAGTGGGGGCTGGGTTGTCTATAAGCACATCCTTATACAGGTCCCTAGTCGTAGGATTATCAAAACGGGGCATCAATACTCCAGAGTAGACTAGCGTATACGCTTTTCATCCCAGCAGGGGAGATGTTCTGTCCTACAGCCATTAGTACGTCATACTGGAGATAGTATGCAGGTGCTCATTAGGTTATGAGTACACTGGACAGGACTCGTCGGGAATTGTTGGTGGGTATTATAACTATCGTCGGGTAACAGTTCCTAGGTGACATGAGTACAGCTTAGTCCATTGACTTGATACTTATACTTCGCCTTGCGTGTGCTCCCACTGTACTTTGATTACTACCGTACCATGGCTCAAAGGAGTCGTGCAAACAGGTAGTAGTTGGGTGCAGTCCCGAAGCTCTTGGAGGCAGTAGCGGTTAGATAGGATTCGTCTCTCCCGGTATTGGGGGTTGATATCGCGCTGTGTTTGGAGAGCCATTACACAAAGTCCCTGGCTAGGGCAAGCGAGATTTACTGGTAGGTATTCAAGTTGTTTCTCAGGGTGTTTTGGGCTACACTTCGGCACGACTTATTGCGCTATTAGGGATCTGACGATTACCGCCCCCTAGGCCCGATATGCGATACTCTTAGACGAACAGACCAGAATGTACGGAGAAAGAAGGGGGTGTCCCTCGCTTGAGGGTCCAGTAGGAGTTCGGATGAGTTTGCTCATCGGCCTTCTCATCGACAGATACCTGGATAGCCGTTATGTGCAGCTAGTACCACTTGCGGCTTGTGGTTAAACCTACTGCCAGAGTACTGTCGAGTCTTTAGAGTCCCACAGAGAGTTTCCCTGCATCGGGCAAAAGATGTAGAGGCCGTATGGTTTTACGGCAGGGCTTCGATCACGTACGTCCACTTTTGCGCGTATGATGATCGGGCGGATAATACTAGTGGGCTTTGGTTTAAGCCGGATCCTAGTATTATATTGATGGATTGTTTTCATCTCTTTGTATTCGTATTCTTTAGAATGCAGATGCGGGTATGTATATACGGATGAGGGACATTCTCGTAATTAGCTCGAGAAAGCTTCTAGAAATGGAAACCTAATTAATAGGGTTTAATTCTTTATTGGATTAAACAAATTGGGTGGAGAAATGAGGTGGAGTTTTACTTTGAACCTAGCATGGCTACTTGGTGACTCATGCTCATGACTCATCACTGGATATTTTGGGAAGCTCATGAGATATTTGGGTGAGATATTATATCTCCTCAATGATCATATTTGCTTCATTATTCTATCAAGGGCAGCCAAGCTTTTTTCATTGTTCACAACTCCACTCTCTTTTCTTCAAGTCTTCTACTTCTTCCTCATAACCCTAAACATCTCATGAGTTGAGAAACCTAGGGTTCCAAGAGACAAACCACTCCATCTTCTTTCTTTGCATCACCTAGGCCTTCTGGTTTAGCAAGCTATCGCCCTAGTTACCTCGGATTTGAGGTTGGTGCTCGGACTATAGACTCTCGGGTGGATCGTCTTTGACTTAAGGAAGCCGACGAGGAAGCTACGATCCGTTACGATCGTCGGAGCCTATAATGACGAGGAGGACAGCGACTAAAAGACCCGAAGGACTTGGTTTCGTGAGGTATGTATAACTTTCATCCGAGTAGTTAAACTTCACACAGTATTTTATTAGCTAGGGTTTAGCATCGATCCTGGACTTCAAGTCCGTGTTGCGAACTTTGAAAAATCAGTTTTTGAAAATTCCGCCTCCCTGCGGACACGCGGGGTGCGCGATATGGACTTACACTTATCGATAATGCCCGAGTATGGTGGAAGGCGGAAGAAAGCCGTCTTTCCCAGTCGATCGAATGGGAGACTTTTCGCGACATGTTTGACGCAAAGTATTTTCCAGAGACTGCCCGATTCGAGATGGAGCAACAATTCATCCATTTACAACAAGGCTCTATGTGGAGCAAATCAGTGGATGAGTATGATGCCGAATTCACTATGTTGAGCAGGTAGGACATGTCTTAATATTCGATTTCTATCACATACTGTACAATTAACACAAGACCGTAACAGGTTTGCGGCCCATCTCATTCAGACCGCTGAGATCAGGGCCAGACGATTTCAGCAAGGGTTGGACCCGGAGATCTAAGCTGCTTTAGCTACAGGGGATTTCTTAACCCATGACCTAGCTCTAAAAGCTGCCCGTCGATACAAAGCAGTAGTGAAGAAGAAGGGCAGAACTAACTCAGCCGGTGTGAAGCGCCCTGCCACTCAGATGGTAGGAGGAACCTCTTCAAGGCTACCTTTTATGCCCAGGAGATCTGGAGTACCAAATAACCGGCCCAGTCCAGATTTCTGCTTTTATTGCAAAAGGAACGGACACCTGGCGAAGGATTGTAGGCGTGCTAATCGCCTCTGCTTAGTCTGTGGCTCATCCGTACATGATATTGGGTCTTGTCCTCAAAGACTCAATCAGTTTCAGGCACCCAGACCAGCAATCACCTATTCACAGCGGCCAGCTATTTAGGCACCTGCACCACGTCTTGTTCTCACAGCTCCACCTCCTCATGGACCGACTGCATCTCCTCCTCGTAGTTCCATCAAGCACAAAGGAATCTATCTCAGGGACAGAGGAACGAACAGAGGAATGCTCCTCCAGCAAGGAGGAATGTACCTAGGCGACAGGCTTTCACAATGACTGTGGAAGAAGCTGAAGCCACTGGCCAAGTCATCACTGATAACTTTCTATCTTTCAAATCTATTCAATACTTGTTTACATCCATATATCTTTTCCTATACCTAAAACCTATCCCACATAACTTAGGTACGATCTTAGTAGCCTCACTTCCTGTACTAACACTCTTCGATACTGAAGCATCTCATTGCTTTATGTCGCAACGGTTTTTCCGAACTCATGCGATTCCAGTCAAACCGCTCGCATCCAACTGGAATGTCAGTTCAGGGAATGGCATTCTAAAGGAAATAATGGGATATGACCTGTGTCTAGTGGTCGTCTGCAGCAGAGAATTCTATGCTGACTTCAAGGTGTTGGACATACCAAACTTCGATGTAGTTTTGGGTATGGATTGGCTAAGAACTTTCTACGCTACCATCAACTGTCGTCAAAATGGAGACCGTACCCTGGAGCCTAGCACATACAAAGAAAAACCGAAGAAGGCGGTGATTGCAACTCTACAGGCGGGAGAAGACAAGCCAAAGGTAGTTCGAGAGTTCGACGATGTATTTCCTGAAGACATATCAGGTTTTCCTCCCGATCGAGCTCTTGAATTCGGAACTGATTTAGTACCTGGTGCACAACCGGTGATCAAAGCACCGTATCGGTTAAGCCCTGAAGGTTTGAAGGAGGTCCGTACTCAGCTGGACGAACTTCTGAAGAAAGGATGGATTCGTCCCAATACTTCAAGTTGGGGATCTCCAGTTTTTCTTGTGAAGAAGAAAGAAGGTTCATATAGAATGTGCATTGATTATAGAGCTTTGAACGAAGTCACGATAAAGAACAAGTATCCACTACTGCGAATCGACGATCTATTTGATTAGCTAAGTGGGTCTTGCGTTTCTCAAAGTTAGATTTTCGTCCAGGTTATCATCAGGTGAAGGTCAAAGAGTCTAATATTCTGAAGACAGCATTTAGGACTCGCTATGGAAATTATGAGTTTCTCGTGATGCCATTTGGAGTGACTAATGCACCAGCTATATTCATGAACCTAATGAATCAAGTTTTCCAAGAGTACCTAGACAGGTTCGTTGTCATATTCATCGACAACATCCTTGTATATTCAAAGAATCGGAAAGAGCACGTTGAACATTTACGAATTGTCCTGGAGACTTTGCGACAGCATCAACTTTATGTGTTACGACCCAAAGTTTGGATGTGACTGGCACTTAGATTGTATGATATCTAAAGATATTGACACAATCTGAGTAATCCAAAAACCAAGATCAAAACCCTTTTTGCGGAGATTAGAACATATTTAGTTTTAAGTAAAAGAATGAAGTAGCATGCTGAATGATTTTTAAATAATAGATGTTTAAACAACTGGTTTTGAAACTTCGACAGTATTTCCTTTTTAATTATTAAATAAGCAGTTATAAAGTGTGTGAATAGGTTGCATCCCTAGTTGGGAGCAAAACGATGCCAAATAGCGGAAATCAATACACAATAATAATACGACACTCAAATGAAGAATCTCACGCATAAGTAAAAGGAATATAATTTAACACCACTAAACGATCTCAACGGTCGAAATAAGATACATATAACCACATCTCGTTCTAAGTAACTTATACAGGGTCTGATGGAGTAATACTAGATCCAATATACAAACCAAAATAGGAGGTTACTACGTAGGTAACCCACCTAGCAAAAAGAGCGATGAAAGCTGATAAGTGGATCCGCACTGCTGCTACGCGTCCACACGATTCCTGCAAGGAACTATGGCACAATGGGGGTGAGTTGCCAACTCAGTGAATAAAACTAACATATATCGGCTAATAATGTATGTATGCCGAACTAGAACTAATAAAAACAATAATGAACGTGATGCATAATAACAGGTGGAAGCATGAATATGTACTACTCAATGTATAAATCAAAACTGAAATCTCATCAATTATTTCCCAAATAAGGTTCATTTTTCCATGTCCAACATCGACACAAATTTTCGGTGTTTCATCAGGCATTATTCCCCGAACGATCCTGTCACTCAATAACACCGGTCGGTATCACTTAGATATCCACCGTGTTCATAACTGTCTCCGGTATCGAGTATCCTCATTAGGCTCCCCGCCTAAAGTGCGGCTCTCCTGCCCCTCGGCCTCGACCGGGTCCACCATGAATCCGGCTGTATAGCTACCCCACCCATCCCGGATATACGTAAGAATTCCGCAACCGTATAGCTACCCTACCCGGTTCGGAATAAAACCAAATCAAAAAACAACATTTCATGGTGGACATGTCACATCAATCATGAAAATCACTGAATCTACTCGATAGTGTATAAAACTCAAAACCATAAATTCGTAATTATTCAATGCATCTTATATCAAAACTACAAATCCTTGAAGATAAAACATGATGACGTTTATGAAAAATAACTAGCATTCTTGATATTTAAGGTATGATGTGAATCATATTTAGTATAATAAATACTAAGCGTGTATGCGACCTGTTAATATCGATGAGGTGTAGTGTAACATATAGATATGTGCACGTGCAGCATGACTCGTCGATAATTGTGCAGTGTTCTAACAGTTATTAACATAATGATATTTATATATATGAATGCACACGATCAAACTTCATAAACGAAGGAATAATTGTAATTTAAACTTAAACTACGGGCGTACCACGCCATCCATACAAAATCTCCCGGTAGATGTTTAGTCTACTCACCGGAATACGTCGAGTCTACTCAGATATCACCAATCCCTTTCCTTTCCTTGCGGCCTCCGAAGTTCCGTACTCAAATCTAACATCGACATTAATTTGTATAAGAAACGGCTAAACTCCGATACGGCGAAAATATGAAAATACAAGTTTTACGTATTAACTACACTATGCACGACTATTGTAAACTATGCAAGACCTATACTAACTGGAATTTAACCAATCACTGTTCGTAACAGAAAACAGAAACGCGTTACGAACATTCATGTCGTGTTTTAGAATCTTAACCCCTATTTCAGATATTAGCTTCCAGATTCCATATACTTCTAAAATAACTTAAATAAACAATACCAAACATCTTAATACATATACAGAGACCTACCCTAAAAAACCCAGCACCCAACTCCCCTACAAATCCGGCGAGCTAGGATTTTCTCTTTGTGTCGCCGGCCAAAATCCGAGGGTAGGGGTCCGTCATCCTATGAGTTATTCTAAGTCCAAATTATAAGGAGATGTAATTGTTTGATTATGTTAATTTTTATCTAAACTACAACAGATTTACACAGAGCCTATATTTACTCAAAATACGACATATCCGATATCCGATTTCTACTTTTAAACATTTCTAAACTAATTTCTACAGTGCTTAAAGATTATACCTACAGAAAGATTATTGAAAGGCTTCCTCTAAGATGCACAAGCTCCTAGCTCCTAGCTTGATGGTAGTGAGAATCCTTAGCACCTAGTTCTCTTTTCTTCTTTCTTTTTCTCTTGTTGTGTTCTAAGATTTTTCTTTTCTAACTCAGTTTCTTTTTCCCTAACCTAATATATATTAACTGAACAAATTTAACATTAAAGGATAAGGGGAGATAAGGAAGGAGGTGGTGTCACCATACAAGAAGGTGGGGGTTTCATGCAAGGAGAAGGTGTGGCCATTAGGTTAACTTAGGGTGTGGTGTCTATGAGGTATAACTTAACCTTAACCATTATCTAACCCTATTTGCATAAACACCCTCATACAACTCTAATTTTCATATGGAAACTAACCTTTTTCATATAAACCCCTCATTACATATGTTATTATATAAACACTATTTTCTTTACTAATTTAATTCTGCTTTAACTTAAAAAGCCCTCTTTACTACAATAAAAATTAAATAACATTAACTATTTAACTAATTAACTTAATTAATTATCTAAAATATTTCAAAATGTTACAATATCCCCCCTTAAGAAAATTCGGTCCCCGAATTTAAAATTTAACTACACGTACCTTCAAAAAGATGTGGAAATTTCTTCCGCATCGCATTCTCGGCCTCCCAAGTGACCTCCTCGCGATTCGTTCCTCGCTAAAGAACCTTTACAGACGGAAGTACCCTTGATCTTAGTTTCTTTGCTTGTCGATCTAGAATAGCCACTGGCTGCATTGTGTAGGATAAATTCTGCTCAAGCTGTAAGGTCTGATGCTGGATCGCGTGAGAGGGATCGTGAAAATACTTGCGAAGCATAGACACATGAAACACTGGATGCACATCGGGGAAACTCGGTGGAAGCGCTAAACGATATGCTACTGCATCCACTCTCTCCAGAATTTCATAGGGTCCGACATATCTGGGGCTGAGCTTCCCCTTTCTCCCGAAATGCATCACACCCTTCATCGGAGATACACGAAGGAACACATGGTCTCCTACATCAAACTCGAGTCTACAGCGGCGTCGATCGACATATGATTTCTGTCTACACTGGGCCGCTCTCATTCTGTCCCGTATCAACTGGATCTTTTCTGTAGTCTCCTGTACTATCTGCGGTCCCAAAATGCTACTCTCGCTGAGTTCTGTCCAGCAAACGGGTGAACGACACTTTCTCCCATACAAAGCTTCATAGGGTGCCATCTGGATCGTCTCCTGAAAACTGTTGTTGTAAGAGAATTCTATTAACGGTAAGTGATGATCCCAACTGCCACCAAAATCAAGACTGCAGGCTCGAAGCATATCCTCTAGAGTCTGTATGGTCCGCTCTGACTGACCATCTGTCTGTAGGTGAAAAGCTGTACTAAAACTCAGTCAGGTACCTAGAGCCTCTTGAAGTTTCTGCCATATTCGGCTGGTAAATTGTGTACCCCTATCGGACACTATGCACATCAGAACTCCATGCAATCACACAATCTCATCAATTTAGATCTGAGCATACTGCGCATATCCAAACGTCATCTTCACCGGAAGAAAGTGAGCTGTCTTTGTCAATCTATCTACAATCACCCAAATGGAATCATACCCTCTGCTAGTCCTGGGTAGACCCATAATGAAATCCATGGAGATTTGCTCCCATTTCCACTCCGGAATAGGCAAGGGCTGCAACTCTCCTGCCGGTCTCTGGTGCTCGCCCTTGATTTACTGACAAGTCAAGCATCTCGAAACAAACTCCGCAACATCTCTCTTCATGCCTTCCCACCAATAGACCTTTTTCAAGGCATGATACATCTTAGTGGAACCAGGATGAATACTATATATTGACCGATGGGCCTCCTTTAAGATCTCACGTCTCAGCCCCTCTGAATATGGCACACAAAGACGAGTCCCAAATCGTAATACTCCATGGTCATCTATCACGAACTCAGACTCTCTACCCTATCTAACCTGATCCATGATATCCGACATATAAGTATCTACGGGCTATGTCTCTCGAATACGATCCAATAACTAAGGACGGGTGCGAACATGAGCTAACTGTCATCCTGTAGATGTGAACTCAAACTGTCACGCCCCGCTTCCCAGAGTATGCAAAATTGGGCACGTGACATAGCCAACCATGCTACCTGTGGGTAGGACGCATCCGTCCACAGTCACATTACGGTTGTAGAGATATCAAGAACAGTAAAATAAACTAAACTAATACATGTCCAAATCCATAATAACAAGAATCAATAAACAATAAGTGCGGAAGCTAATGATCCAATACAATGAATAAACAGTATGTCCCATAATGCGGGCTCACATCTGGAAATGAAATGAAATAAATAAACTAAACCCTAAGGAACTCACAGTTCAGCCTGCTGGCTGAAGTACTCCTGCTCGGTCGTAGACAGTGGTAAAGAATCTGGGCCATGCAAAACCCAGACGTCAGCGCGTCATGTCAACCAACAATATAATATAAACATGGTAATAAACAATGCAAGCATGAACATGAATAAAGCAGTAATAAGAGATAACAAGCAGGGTAATGTGCAATGGTGTCCAAACTGTCCTATCAGGTTTTCTACTCTATAGTCTTTGAAACCAATTGATGAATCGTCGATGTAACTCAATAGTATCCCGTGCGTGCCCGGGACCACGGTCATAACCCTCGGGGCTGAATCCGAGACGTGCCGCTAAGCAGTAAAAGGTAATAGGATGGACGAGTGATGTCAGCATCAACACTCCGGAGCTGGCCAAGCCCGTAAGACTGATCAGAACAATGTATCGAACTGTTGAGTTACAAGTCGGTTTCACCTTTGATTTCCCCATACCCCCAAACTATGTATGTCAGGTCAGGTATTCAGTAGTCAAGGACTAATGCCAACACAAAATCGAGTAAAAGTAGGTCTGTCTGGATCGACAGCAGGAATGGTCAGGTTTGTCGGCATTAGGCATGAGATCAGGTAACAGGTAAAGCCATGTTATATCAGGTCAACCAGGTAATGTATAAAGGTGTCATGCCATGTCAAGAGTGTACGGTACCATGTCATGTCAAGTAGGAAGTGTAACAGGTCATGTCAGGAAGCACAAGATGTCATGTGGGTGCTCATAATCAAACTAACATAAACATGTGTATAAATAAACAAGCATGAGTACTATCAGAACAATAACTAGAACATGTAATATGATATGCCAATAGATATAATTTCAAGGATATGGATGCACAGTTATCGATTAGGGTTACATTTATAGTTCCAATATTAATTAGGATACAATTTATTAAACATGGAGTGTTAATATCATATTATTATGTAGTGATGTGATCTATGGATGCAATTATATGTATCTTAAATGCGATGGATGCAAACGGGTATCCGAAAAGTTATAAAACTATAAAATGGTAATGTGGGATGTACAACTAAACAATATGTGATATAATAATATTAATATGGATAGCATATTCAAAGCGATTAGTAACTATAAAAGATGTATTGATTAACCATGCACAAGAAGGTTCCGTTCAGAAATTTAGCGTCACCCTAATTTGTAAAATAGCTTAAAAATAACAAATGTTCTCCAAAAGAGACGTATCTTATACCAAAACAAAGATAATTCAATAAGGTTTTCAGTTTTATAAGTATAAGCATCTCAGGTTATCCCTACAAAAAGTTATGAATATTCAAAGTTGAAAGTTTGCTGCTGGAATTTTCCTGGACAGCAGTTTAGAGACGTGTTCATTTGCATTTTACGTTAATTAAACAATTTATTTTGCAAGTAAATATTTCATAGAGTTATAGTATTCTGAATTAGCTTCGTAACGAACTAAAGAACGTATCCTAATGATTTTTCTATGATTTATAATGAATTTTATAAGATAAGGTGTACAGTAAATTTCAGATTTGTCATATCCGATTTTTCAACGACATTTCATATGTAAACTATAAGATTTTCAAATGTATAATATTATAAAATGAAGATTATAAAAGTATATAGCATGTAGCAAGATTAACTTGCCTCGATGGGTCGCGAATCGGGAAAACGGAACGTTAACCGTCGGCGGGGAAAACTCGCGACGGCGCACGGTTCACGGAATGAACCCAAACGACGAACAAAGGAACCACACGGGTCGGGGTATCTCGCTGGAACGTCGAGAAACGTCACCGGCACGACGGAATTCCGGTAACAAAAGAACAGTTAAAAGAAATGAGAAACGAGACATGAAGCAAGAAGAGAAAAATGATAAAGAGAAGTACGAGAGAATATATAAGGGAGAGGGAGAGAGAGGAAAAAGTGGAGAGAGAGAGAGAGAGAAAGTGGGGCCCACGGGGTTAAAGGGGAGGTTGCGATTGGCTGAGAGAATAAATTGAAAAGGATATAACAGATTGTAAAAAATATCATATGGTTAACTTAAAGATTTAAAAGATAGGTAATGAACAGTAAGATATCAGATTAGTTAGAAAAATATATGCTAAGGTTTTAATAATATTAAAATTTAGGATTTTGGCGCCAAATGAAACATTTCCAAATTGCGCCCGGGTTGGGTCCAAAAATTCGAAATTCAAATAATAGGATTTTAGGCGGGTTCCAAATTTTAAAATGAAATGTTTTATGATTAAAAAGCATACTCCCAAAACGGACACACGCACGTGCACGTAGCCATCCAAACTCGCCCGTTTCACTGAACGGGACGAGAACACAATGCACGGACGCTACCACGAGGCTAAGGGTGTCAAGTAGGCCAAGATGAATATTTTCAATTTTATTTTAGATGCTAAAATTTGTTATATGCAGAATGACTTAGCCAGATAAAATTTTACAGTAAGACCCAAATAAGCAAGATAAATGAAATGAGTAATATCTAATGCTCAACCAATAACAGAAAATAGTAGTATTGGGCTCGGGTGTTACATTATACCCAACTACAAAAGAATTTCGTCCTCGAAATTCCAAGAATACAAGATAGCTAACTACTGGAAAAGGTGAGGGAATTTCTGTCGGATCTCGTCTTCTCGCTCCCAAGTGGATTTTCCATGCGATCGATTACCCCAAGAAACTAGCACAAGAGGGATAACCTTGTTCTTAAGAACCTTTTCTCTTCGATCCTTGATTTCAACTGGTCGCTCCTCAAAAGTTAGGTCCTCCCGTACGGTCAACTCCGAATGATCCAATACATGAGCATCATCACGAACATACCTCCGTAGTTGAGACACATGAAACACATCGTGCACTCCTGCCAATGACTGTGGTAACGCCAACCGGTACGCTACCTCTCCAACACGCTCCAATATCTCGAAGGGTCCAACGAATCGGGGACTAAGCTTTCCCCGACTTCCAAAGCGAATCACCCCTCTAGTCGGTGATATCTTCAGGAATACCAAATCACCCACGGCGAACTCTAGAGGTCTTCTTGACGTGTCGGCCCAACTTTTCTGTCTGTCTTGAGCTGCCTTCATGTGCTTCCTGATTGTATTCACCTTCTCGACTGTCTGTACCACCAAATCTGGTCCTAGTAACCTTCGTTCACCAACATCATCCCAACAAACAGGTGAACGGCACTTACGCCCATACAGTGCTTCAAACGGAGCCATCTGAATAGTTGCTTGGAAGCTATTGTTGTACGAAAACTCCACCAGGTGTAGATGATCTTCCCAAGAACCTTTGAAGTCCAACATGCAGGCCCTCAACATATCTTCAAGGGTCTGGATCGTTCTCTCCGATTGTCCATCAGTCTGAGGATGATAAGCTGTGCTAAACTTCAATCGAGTCCCCAAACTTTCTTGTAAACTCCTCCAAAAGTGCGACAAGAACCGAGTGTCCCGATCGGACACGATGCTCACCGGCACTCCATGCAATCTGACAATCTCCTGCATGTATCGCTCTGCCAAAGTCTCCGTCGATTGACCAACCCGAAACGGAATAAAGTGAGCTGCATTGGTCAACCGATCGACAATCACCCATACTGCATTGTTGCCCTTTGGACTCCGCGGTAAAGCTGTCACGAAATCCATGGTTATATGTTCCCACTTCCACTGAGGAATCGGAAGTGGTTGCAACAAACCAGCAACCCTTTGGTGTTCGGCCTTGACTTGCTGACACACCAAGCACCTAGCCACGAAGCGAGCAATTTCCCGTTTCATACCTTCCCACCAGAAGTGCTGTCGAATATCTCGGTACATTTTTGTCCCTCCTGGATGTACAGAGTAAGCTGAACTGTGTGCCTCCTTCATAAGCTCTTCACGCACATCTCCTTTTGGCACACACACACGGCTACCATATCTCAACGAACCATCTTCATGGATCAGTAAATCGGTTCGTAGTCCGGCTTCCACCTGCCCTCGAAACTTTTGTAGTCTAGGATCCTGCGATTGTGTCGCTTTAATCTTCTCAACTAAGGACGATTGTACTTGCAACTGCATCAACTGTCCTGTAGCATGTGGTAGCACAACCTCTAAGTCAAATCTCCGAAAATCCTCAATGATCTCTCTCTGTGCAGTCAAAAACTGAATTGCTGGTAACCGACTTAGCGCATCTGGCACGACGTTAACCTTTCCCGGATGGTACTTAAGATCAAGGTCATAGTCGGCCATCAGCTCCAACCATCTGCGTTGCCTCATGTTCAACTCCTTCTGAGTGAACACATATTTCAAACTCTTGTGATCCGTAAAGACTTCAACTCTCTCGCCCAAAAGGTAGTGCCTCCAAATCTTCAGGGCGAAGATCACGGCTGCAAGCTCTAAGTCATGAGTCGGATAGTTCTTCTCATGAGTCTTCAGTTGTCTCGATGCGTAAGCGACGACTTTCCCATTCTGCATTAAAACACATCCCAATCCCTTTCCAGATGCGTCGCTGTGAATCACCAGTCCTCCTGAATTATCCGGTACGGTCAGGATCGGGGCGGTTATCAACTTCTGCTTCAACGTCTCGAAGGCCAATGCACATCCATCCGTCCAAACAAACGGTACCTCCTTACGCGTGAGCTTGGTTAACGGCTCAGCTACGCGAGCGAAGTTCTCCACAAACCTTCTGTAGTATCCGGCGAGTCCAAGAAAACTCCTTATCTCCGCAACATTCTTCGGAATAGGCCAATCTCGAACTGCTGTAATCTTCTCGGGATCAACGGCGATTCCATCGCCCGACACGACATGTCCCAGAAACTTCACTTCTTCCAGCCAGAATTCGCACTTACTCATCTTCGCAAATAACTTCTCTTGTCTCAGCGTTTGCAGTGCGATCCTTAAGTGCTCAGCATGCTCCTCTTGACTCCTCGAGTATACCAGAATATCGTCAATGAATACCACAATAAACTGGTCCAAGAATGGTGAAAAGATCCTGTTCATCAAATCCATAAATATTGCTGGCGCATTCGTCACTCCGAAGGGCATCACTAGATACTCGAAATGTCCATACCGAGTTCGAAACGCCGTCTTGCAAATGTCTTCTGCCTTCACTCGGATCTGATGATATCCTGATCGCAAGTCCAGTTTTGAGAATACCCTCGCGCCACTAAGCTGCTCAAAGAGTTCTCCAATGCGAGGGATCGGGTACTTGTTCTTAATAGTCACCCGGTTCAATTCTCGATAATCAATGCACATCCTTCTCGTACCATCCTTCTTCTTTACTAAAAGAACTGGAGCTCCCCAAGGTGAGTTGCTGCTTCGAATCCATCCTTTCTCGAGTAATTCACCCACTTGTTTCTTAACTTCTTCCAATTCCACCGGTGCCATCGGATAATAAGATTTTGATACTGGCGCTGCACCAGGAATAAGGTCAATCGCAAACTCCACATCTCGCTTTGGCGGTAAGCCCGAAATATCTTCAAACACATCCATAAAGTCGCGAACAATTGCCGGCTCTTCATTATTATCCACTACCATAGCCGCAAGAACACTGTTCGTCGGCCTAGCCCTAAACTCGACTGGCCCGACAGAACTGCTTCCTCCAATGAAAGTAAACTCAGGGTGTCCGGGAATCTGGAAAATTACTTTCCTTGCCCTACAATCAATGTGTGCGTGGAAAGTGCCAAGAAAATCCATTCCCAAGACTACTTCATAACTGCCCGTATCAATCACCAAGAAATCTGCAAAAAGCTCTCGTCCGCAAACAATGACTGTACAATCTCTACATTCCTTACTAGCTATGATTTTCCCATTCCCAGTGTGTATGTCCCAAAAACTAGACAGGGTCGTGCAGGTGATCGAGTGTGTAGTTATAAATTTGGATGACATAAAACAGTGGGATGCTCCGGAATCAAATAATGCCAATGCGGGAAAACCACGAACGAGTACAGTACCTGAAACCACTTCTCCTGATGCCTTGGCTTCCTCAGCTGTCAAAGTGAAAGCTCGACCCTGGTTGGGTCCTTGGGTCAGCTGCTTCTGCCCTTGGAACGGTCTCTGCGGAGTCTTCCGTATATCATCTCTCGTGCGAAGCTTCGACGGACAAGCACCAACTGCGTGATCGGCTGCTCCACAAACCAGACAAAGTCCCAGTCTCCTTCGACACTCCTTCTGCACGTGCCCAGGTAATCGGCAGTAATCACAAGTCACGCTCTTCCTTCGATCAACGATCACAGGCTTCTTCATTGGCGCTACACCTCGACGGTCCACTGGAATACCTCTGCGCCCATGATCTCGGTTAGGTATAAATGTAGGCTTTCTGGCCGCAACTGCTGTCTGGTGAAGGTTCCCTTTCGATCCTGATAAACTCTGTTGCTCTCTGGCTGCCGTAAGAACCTGTGAGAAAGTGGTCAAACCCAGGGAGACAATCTGCCTCTGGATGTCCACATCCAAACTGCGCAAGAACCTTCGCGCCCTGTCTGCCTCCTTGGCGACTAAGGGTCCAGCGAAACGGCTGAGTCTCGTCCATTCCGCTGCATGTACATCCATAGCTGCTCCATTTTGTTTCAGCCCAATAAATCTTTCCTCCATTTCCTCCCGGGCAGTCCGCGGGAAGAACTTTTCCAAGAAACTTTTAGAGAAATCCGCCCAACTGATTGGCTTGGACAAGCGGGTCTCCTCCACAAGCCACCACTCTCGGGCGTAATCCACCAGCTGAATGCGCACCACATCTACTCTCTTGTCTTCTGGGATCTGTGCCGCAATCAGTAAATTCTCCGTGTCTACTAGCCACTGCTCGGCTGGCAACGGCTCCTCCAAGCCAGTGAAAGTAGTAGGACCCAATCGTCTGAAATCTGCCACGGTTCCTACTCGGTCGACTGGCTTCGCTACTGCGGTGTTTACAGACTGCTGAATAGCCTGCAAACCCTCCTGAAATGAATCTGCTTGCTGCTGGATCAGCTCGGTTTGCCTCTTCTGATTTTCCAACATCCCACGTATCACTCCTAACATGGCGGCTTCGTCCACACGCCTCTGATACGTCTTGAAATTCTTATCTGCCATGGTCCTGAAATCAACACAAACAACATTAGCATGATGATAGATTTAATATATAAACCAAAGCTAGAACTCCAAGATACTTAAATAGAGTACTGCATTGTAGCTATGCCGCGGTATCATAGCCGCAATTACTTAACTCCACCCAAGTCGCCTAAGTCCTAGAGATAACAAGAAATTAGGTTTTCGAGTTGACACTGCAAAGTAAGTTTGCATGTCGACATGATCCGGAAGAATGATTCAAGGATGGTAAAGCGGTCAAGGTGGCAGGACATGTTTCCTAATCACGGGTATTATGATTCGTGTATCGGGTGCAATACCCAACTACAAAGAATCAACCCAATTAACCTATGGCTCTGATACCAAAAGAACCATGTCACGCCCCGCTTCCCAGAGTACGCAAAATTGGGCACGTGACATAGCCAACCATGCTACCTGTGGGTAGGACGCATCCGTCCACAGTCACATTACGGTTGTAGAGATATCAAGAACAGTAAAATAAACTAAACTAATACATGTCCAAATCCATAATAACAAGAATCAATAAACAATAAGTGCGGAAGCTAATGATCCAATACAATGAATAAACAGTATGTCCCATAATGCGGGCTCACATCTGGAAATGAAATGAAATAAATAAACTAAACCCTAAGGAACTCACAGTTCAGCCTGCTGGCTGAAGTACTCCTGCTCGGTCGTAGACAGTGGTAAAGAATCTGGGCCATGCAAAACCCAGACGTCAGCGCGTCATGTCAACCAACAATATAATATAAACATGGTAATAAACAATGCAAGCATGAACATGAATAAAGCAGTAATAAGAGATAACAAGCAGGGTAATGTGCAATGGTGTCCAAACTGTCCTATCAGGTTTTCTACTCTATAGTCTTTGAAACCAATTGATGAATCGTCGATGTAACTCAATAGTATCCCGTGCGTGCCCGGGACCACGGTCATAACCCTCGGGGCTGAATCCGAGACGTGCCGCTAAGCAGTAAAAGGTAGTAGGATGGACGAGTGATGTCAGCATCAACACTCCGGAGCTGGCCAAGCCCGTAAGACTGATCAGAACAATGTATCGAACTGTTGAGTTACAAGTCGGTTTCACCTTTGATTTCCCCATACCCCCAAACTATGTATGTCAGGTCAGGTATTCAGTAGTCAAGGACTAATGCCAACACAAAATCGAGTAAAAGTAGGTCTGTCTGGATCGACAGCAGGAATGGTCAGGTTTGTCGGCATTAGGCATGAGATCAGGTAACAGGTAAAGCCATGTTATATCAGGTCAACCAGGTAATGTATAAAGGTGTCATGTCATGTCAAGAGTGTACGGTACCATGTCATGTCAAGTAGGAAGTGTAACAGGTCATGTCAGGAAGCACAAGATGTCATGTGGGTGCTCATAATCAAACTAACATAAACATGTGTATAAATAAACAAGCATGAGTACTATCAGAACAATAACTAGAACATGTAATATGATATGCCAATAGATATAATTTCAAGGATATGGATGCACAGTTATCGATTAGGGTTACATTTATAGTTCCAATATTAATTAGGATACAATTTATTAAACATGGAGTGTTAATATCATATTATTATGTAGTGATGTGATCTATGGATGCAATTATATGTATCTTAAATGCGATGGATGCAAACGGGTATCCGAAAAGTTATAAAACTATAAAATGGTAATGTGGGATGTACAACTAAACAATATGTGATATAATAATATTAATATGGATAGCATATTCAAAGCGATTAGTAACTATAAAAGATGTATTGATTAACCATGCACAAGAAGGTTCCGTTCAGAAATTTAGCGTCACCCTAATTTGTAAAATAGCTTAAAAATAACAAATGTTCTCCAAAAGAGACGTATCTTATACCAAAACAAAGATAATTCAATAAGGTTTTCAGTTTTATAAGTATAAGCATCTCAGGTTATCCCTACAAAAAGTTATGAATATTCAAAGTTGAAAGTTTGCTGCTGGAATTTTCCTGGACAGCAGTTTAGAGACGTGTTCATTTGCATTTTACGTTAATTAAACAATTTATTTTGCAAGTAAATATTTCATAGAGTTATAGTATTCTGAATTAGCTTCGTAACGAACTAAAGAACGTATCCTAATGATTTTTCTATGATTTATAATGAATTTTATAAGATAAGGTGTACAGTAAATTTCAGATTTGTCATATCCGATTTTTCAACGACATTTCATATGTAAACTATAAGATTTTCAAATGTATAATATTATAAAATGAAGATTATAAAAGTATATAGCATGTAGCAAGATTAACTTGCCTCGATGGGTCGCGAATCGGGAAAACGGAACGTTAACCGTCGGCGGGGAAAACTCGCGACGGCGCACGGTTCACGGAATGAACCCAAACGACGAACAAAGGAACCACACGGGTCGGGGTATCTCGCTGGAACGTCGAGAAACGTCACCGGCACGACGGAATTCCGGTAACAAAAGAACAGTTAAAAAAAATGAGAAACGAGACATGAAGCAAGAAGAGAAAAATGATAAAGAGAAGTACGAGAGAATATATAAGGGAGAGGGAGAGAGAGGAAAAAGTGGAGAGAGAGAGAGAGAGAAAGTGGGGCCCACGGGGTTAAAGGGGAGGTTGCGACTGGCTGAGAGAATAAATTGAGAAGGATATAACAGATTGTAAAAAATATCATATGGTTAACTTAAAGATTTAAAAGATAGGTAATGAACAGTAAGATATCAGATTAGTTAGAAAAATATATGCGAAGGTTTTAATAATATTAAAATTTAGGATTTTGGCGCCAAATGAAACATTTCCAAATTGCGCCCGGGTTGGGTCCAAAAATTCGAAATTCAAATAATAGGGTTTTAGGCGGGTTCCAAATTTTAAAATGAAATGTTTTATGATTAAAAAGCATACTCCCAAAACGGACACACGCACGTGCACGTAGCCATCCAAACTCGCCCGTTTCACTGAACGGGACGAGAACACAATGCACGGACGCTACCACGAGGCTAAGGGTGTCAAGTAGGCCAAGATGAATATTTTCAATTTTATTTTAGATGCTAAAATTTGTTATATGCAGAATGACTTAGCCAGATAAAATTTTACAGTAAGACCCAAATAAGCAAGATAAATGAAATGAGTAATATCTAATGCTCAACCAATAACAGAAAATAGTAGTATTGGGCTCGGGTGTTACACAAACTGTACACAGCTATCACACAGAATCTGCCAGTCTGCAGAAGACTGTCTCTGCATTGCGCACAAATGAGATAAGATACCTTCAGGCCTCCGACTCAAAGCATCCGCTACAACATTCGCTTTGCCCGGATGGTAAAGAATCTCGCAATCGTAATCCTTCATGAGTTCCATCCATCGATGCTGCTTCATATTCAAATGCCGCTGCTGAAAAATATATTTCAAGCTCTTGTGGTATGTGAAAATCTGGCACGACTCACCGAACAAGTAATGTCTTCAAATCTTTAGTGCGAATACCACAGCAGCCACTTCTAAGTCATGAGTGGGGTAATTCTGTTCGTGCCTCTTCAGTTGCCGCGAAGCATAAGCGACGATCCTGCTGTGTTGCATCAACACACAGCCTAAACCCACTCGAGAGGCGTCACAATAAACAACAAACCACCTGACCCAGAAGGTAAAGATAATACTGGGGCAGTCATCAAGCGAGTCTTCAACTGCTGGAAACTCTGCTTATACTCCTCAGTCCAAAGAAATGGAACCACTTTCCTGATCAACCCGGTCAGCGGTGCAGCGATCCGAGAAAAGTCCTGCACAAAACGTCAATAGTAACCCGCCAGACCCAAGAAACTGCGTACCTCTGTAACTGACACAGGTCTGGGCCAGTGCTGTACTGTTTCAATCTTCTTTGGGTCCACACGTATACCATCTCTCGTAACTACGTGACCCAAGAAATCCATACTGTCCAACCAGAAAGCACACTTGGAGAATTTAGCGAACAGCTGATGCTCCTTCAAGGTCTGCAAGGTGATACGCAAATGCTTCTCGTGCTCCTCCCGGCTCCGGGAATAAACAAGAATATCATCAATGAATACAATAATAAACTGATCAAGGAATGACCTGAAAATGCGGTTCATCATATCCATGAAAGCTGCTGAGTCGTTGGTGAGTCCGAACGACATCACCAAAAACTCGTAATGCCCGTATCGTGTGCGAAAAGCAGTCTTCGAAATGTCATCCTTCCGAACTCTCAACTGGTGGTACCCTGACAGCAAATCAATCTTTGAGAAATAGCCAGCTCCCTGCAGTTGATCGAATAAGTCATCGATACGAGGTAGTGGATACCTATTTCGCACAGTAACACGATTCAGCTACCTGTAGTCGATGCACAGTCTCATGCTGTCGTCCTTCTTCTTAACGAACAAGACTGGAGCTCCCCACGGTGATACACTTGGACGAACAAGTCCTCTATCCAACAACTCTTGCAACTGACCTTTTAAGTTCCTTCAACTCCGTCGGGGCCATCCGATAAGGTGGTATAGAAATAGGCCCCGCACCCGGAATCAAGTCAATGCAAAATTCGATATCGCGATCAGGCGGCAATCCTGGTAATTCAGCAGGAAACACCTCCGGAAATTCTCGTGCGATCGGAACCTGATCCAACGGGACTTCAGTGGCTCCTACGTCTCGAACAACACTAAGAACCGACGATAACCCTTCTTTAAGAGCTGTCCCGCACAAAGAGCAGAAATCATGTTGGCAGGAGTCATACTACAGTCTCCCTGGAGACAAAAAATCGGCTCACCTGGAAAACAGAATCTGATCGCTTTCCCCCGACAATCTACATAAGCATGACAAGCTGCCAACCAATCCATACCAAGAAGTATATCAAAATCTAGCATATCTAAGAGAATCAAATCCACTAATGAATCCCTATCACCGATACGTACTGAACAAGACCTGAATACGTATTGAGCTGCAAAAGAATCTCCTACAGGAGTAATCACAACTAGTGGTAACTCTAACAACGATGACTCTCTCCCAGAGAAAGTGAAAAGTGTGCAGATACGTAAGAATGCATAGAACCGGGATCAAATAAAATATGTGCATCTAAGGAACATACTGCAAGAGTACTTGTCACAACTGCGTTGGATGCCTAGCATCCCGTAGAGTCAGTGCAAAAACTTGTGCCTGGCCCCTACCCGCATCCTGTCGTCCTCTCCCTCGGTCTCCTCGGCCTCTCTGAAAGCGTCCAGCAAAGCCCCGACCTCGCGGTGCGACAGCCTGGTGCATAGTGCCCACTGGGGGAAGAAGTAAGGCTATCGAAGTAGAAGGTGGAGAGGGTAAAGCAGCCTGTGGAAAAACAGTCCCTCCCTGTAGTCTACAATCCCTCACGAAATGCTTTGGAAGTCCGCAAGTAAAACATGTAGATGGGGGCCTCTTATCATCGGGGTACGAACTGAATATCTGGCCCTGAGTCCAACCTCGCCTAAAACTGTGGCCTGGAAAGTGTCTACCTCTACTTCTGCCATACTGCTTGGTAACTGACCCAATGGGTCTGGTCCTCTTTAGCTCTGGAACAATCACTGCCTCGCTCAGACGCTCTTCCACTCGCATAGCTGCGTCCATGGCCTGCGCATAAGCATCGAAATGCCGGGAGCCTATAGTAAGAAATAGCTGGGTATCCAGGCTCCTCACAAATCTCTTCACCCGGTGCTCCTCCATGGAACTAAGTACGGAGTATAGCGTGGCAACTGGGTGAACTGTAAGTCATACTCTGCCACCGACACACTCGCAGTTTTCCTTAACGCTTCAAAACTGTTGGCTCTAGCATCCCTCATGCTCTGTGGAAGGAATCTGGCAAGGAAGACCTCAAAAAAATCTGTCCATGACATCGGAGGAAGACCCATAGCTCGCCCTCTCTCCATCGACTCACACCATGTCTGTGCAAGTCCCTCTAATCGAAAGCTGGTCAGTTCCACTGACCTCTCATCAGAACATTGCAACGACCTGCCAATCCTGGCCATCCTATCAAGAAAGGACTGAGGATCCTCTGCTGCATCGGTCCCTGTAGACACCGGAGGTCTCAACCTCATGAACTCTGGAAGAGATACCTCCATCACTCTCGGTCTACCAGTGCGACAGTCTGCATAGGCTGTTCATCGGGTTCTACCATCGCCGGAACCTGATCACACCTCTGAACACGAGTGGCCTCCATCAACTGTCCCACCATTTGCTATAAGCCCATCATGCCCTGCTCTATCCTAGTCAGTCTGTCTGGAGGAGGAGGATCAACATGCTCATGTACCGCCGGAATTTTCGGTGCGTCAGTCGCTGGCACAGGCGGATTCACCCTAACTGCATCCCTGGCTGCGGCTCGCCTAGCTCGCGTAGCCATAGCAACCAGAACAAGAAATGAGAGTTGATAAGCTGTACAAATAGGAGCAGCAACAACAAGAAGTCAAGGAAGGATTAAGCAAGATATATATCCTAAGGTTATTTAGGCTGAGTATCGTAGCGTAAATATGCTGCGGAACATATGTACGGTACCCTACTCATCCTAAATCACCTACTCCATCAAACCTAAGGTCATCCTACGTAACGAAACTTAAGTCTACTAATTCCAAATCACTACTCGGTTTCGTAAGGTTAATCCTAAGCTCTGATACCAACTTTGTCATGACCCAAAGTTTGGATGTGACCGACACTTAGATTGTATGATATCTAAAGATATCGACACAATCCGAGTAATCCAAAAACTAAGATCAAAACCCATTTTGCGGAAATTAGAACATATTTAGTTTTAAGTAAAAGAATGAAGTAGCATGCCGAATGATTTTTAAATAATAGAAGTTTAAACAACTGGTTTGAAACTTCGATAGTATTTCCTTTTTAATTATTAAATAAGCAGTTATAAAGTGTGTGAATAGGTTGCATCCCTAGTTGGAAGCAAAACGATGCCAAATAGTGGAAATCGATACACAATAATAATACGACACTCAAATGAAGAATCTCACGCATAAGTAAAAGGAATATAATTTAACACCACTAAACGATCTCAACGGTCGAAATAAGATATATATAACCATATCTCATTCTAAGTCACTTATACAGGGTCTGATGGAGTAATACTAGATCCAATATACAAACCAAAATAGGAGGTTACTACGTAGGTAATCCACCTAGCAAAAAGAGCGATGAAAGCTGATAAGTGGATCCGCACTGCTGCTACGTGTCCACACGACTCCTGCAAGGAACTATGGCACAATGGGGTGAGATGCCAACTCAGTGAATAAAACTAACATATATCGGCTGATAATGTAAGTATGCCGAACTAGAACTAATATCAACAATAATGAACGTGATGCATAATAACAGGTGGAAGCATGAATATGTACTACTTAATGTATAAATCAAAACTGAAATCTCATCAATTATTTTCCAAATAAGGTTCATTTTTCCGTGTCCAACATCGACACAAATTTTCGGTGTTTCATCAGGCATTGTTCCCCGAACGATCCTGTCACTCAATAACACCGGTCGGTATAACCTAGATATCCACCGTGTTCATAACTGTCTCCGGTATCGAGTATCCTCGTTAGGCTCCCCGTCTAAAGTGCGGCTCTCCTGCCCCTCGGCCTCGACCGGGTCCACCATGAATCCGGCTGTATAGCTACCCCACCCATCCCGGATATACGTAAGAATTCCGCAATCGTATAGCTACCCCACCCGGCTCGGAATAAAACCAAATAAAAAAACAATATTTCATGGTGGACATGTCACATCAATCATGAAAATCACTGAATCTACTCGATAGTGTATAAAACTCAAAACCATAAATCCGTAATTATCCAATGCATCTTATATCAAAACTAAAAATACTTGAAGATAAAACATGATGACGTTTATGAAAAATAACTACCATTTTTTATGTTTAAGGTATGATGTGAATCATATTTAGTATAATAAATACAAAGTGTGTATGTTGTTGGATATAGTGCCCTCAGAGTCAATTATTGGATCACAGGCATGTGATTGCAATGATTGAGGGAGGACCTATACGGCAGGACAGTCTTACTCAAGATGATAGTATGCAATCTGGTTTGTCTTTATCATCGTGTAAATGCTTTAGGTGACCTTGCAGGTCGTTATTACATGTTGATAGAGCCCTTAGGATTCTTTCTTGACGGCCAGCAGTATGATGGAGATCATATACGAGGGAGCTGGGGTCTATAAGCACATCCTTAAAGTGGTCCTTAGTCGTGGGAGTTTCAAGACTGGGCGTCGATACTCTATTAGTAGACTAGTGTATACAGTCGAGACCCCTACGAGGGGCGGTGGCTGGCCTCACAAGCCATTGGTGTCAGTTGGTTCACCTAAGATGTATACAGGTGCTCATTGGGTTATGAGTACACCGGACAGGACTCGCCGGGAACATGCTAGTTGGTATTATACCTGACGTCAGATAGCAGTTCCCTGGTGACATGTGTACAGGTTAGTTCATTGACCTGAGATCGTCATTTGTCTCGTGTGAGTTCCCACTGTGCTTTGATTACTACCCTACCACGGCTCAAAGGAGTCATGCAAACAGGTTTTAGTTGGGTACAGTCCCGAGCCACATGGAGGTATGAGCGGATCGGCAGGGGTTTCGTCTCTCCTGGTATTGGGGGTGAGATCACGCTGTGTCGAGGAGAGCCATTACACGAAGTCCTTGGCCAATGCAGGAGATTTACTGGTAGGTATTCCAGTAGTATCTCAGTGTGTTCTGGGCTACACTCCGACACGACTTGTACCGCTTTTGAGGGTCTGACTTTTACCAACCCCCTAGGCCCGACATACGATCCTCCTAGACGAACGGACCGGACTGTATGGATATTATCACTGACAGGCTCAGTAGGGTATCAGGATGAGTTCGCTCATCGACCATGGTAGCCCGTTACGTATGGCTAGTACCACTGACGTGCTAGTGGTTAAATCCACAGCCAAAGTATTGACGAGTCTTCAGAGTCCCCCACAGACAGTTTCTTAAGTTTCGGGCGAAACGTTGTAGAGGCCGTATAATATATGGCAGGGTTCGATTATATACGTGCAGTCGTGTACGGATCATGATCGGACGGATCATACTAGTGGGCTTTGGTTTAAGCCGGATCCTAGTATTAGATTTTTTGGATTACTTTAGTCTCATCGCATTCACATTCAGTCAGAATGCGGATGCAGGTATGTATATACAAGTTTGGGGTATCCTTGTGATCCGTCACGAGTTTACTTTAGATGTTGCCGTATCATTTTATTGTTGTAAACATTTGGGTTAATGTTTACTTTGGTGGAAATAGTGAGCTTAATTCATGATGAGGTGCATTAATTATGACATGGACAAGGGTGGTGATTCATGGTCTTATTCTTTGAACCATGTCATGTTTAGTGATTGATTTAAGTGTTAATATGATGAGAAGAGAGAGGGGGAAGCCAAAGGGAGAGTTTGCTCTTGTATTATTTGATCTCACTCTCTCATTTTATCATACAACATTAGAAAGAAAAGCCTCTTCTTCTTCTTCCTCCTCGAGCTCACCATTTCCTCCAATGGCTTCATCTTCAACCTCCATCCATACATTCTCATCGTTGAGAACTAATGGATGCAAGAGACAAAGTGATCACACACATTCTCTACATCACCTTGGACACTTCGGCTAGCAAACTTCATGTCCGAGTTGCTTCGGACGAAGCAGGAGCCCGTAAAAGGATTCGAAGATGTGGTGCCCTTTCCGACGAGGAGACCGGAGATAGGAGATGCCGCGAGGAGCTTGGGTTGGTGGCCAAAGACCGAAGGACACGGATCGATCGGTATAGCTTTTCTAACCCTTCTCTAGTTAGCTAGTTGTAGGTTAATGGTTCGATCCGGGATTTAAGTCTGCGATAGCGCCGGTTTCAAGTTTAGAAAAAGTTTTCGTTTCTGCATTTTGGACTTGGACAGACGGCCGGGGCGCTACCGTAGACTTACATATATGACATGTTAATATCGACGAGGTGTAGTGTAACATATAGATATATGCAGATGCATCATGACTCGTCGATAATTATGCAGTGTTCTAACAGTTATTAACATGATGATATTTATATATATGAATGCACATGATCAAACTTCATAAACGAAGGAACAATTGTAATTTAAACTTAAACTAAAGGCGTATCACGCCATCTATACAAAATCCCCCGGTAGATGTTTAGTCTACTCACCGGAATACATCGAGTCTACTCAGATATCACCAATCCCTTTCCTTTCTTTGCGGCCTCCGAAGTTCCCGTACTCAAATTTAACATTGACATTAATTTGTATAAGAAACGGCTAAACTCCGATACGGCGAAAATATGAAAATACAAGTTTTACGTATTAACTACACTATGTACGACTATTGTAAACTATCTAAGACCTATACTAACTGGAATTTAACCAATCGCTGTTCGTAACAGAAAACAGAAACGCGTTACGAACATCTGTGTCGTGTTTTAGAATCTTAACCCCTATTTCAGATATTAGCTTCCAGATTCCATATACTGCTAAAATAACTTAAACAAACAATACCAAATATCTTAATACATATACAGAGACCTACCCTAAAAATCCCAGCACCTAACACCCCTACAAATCCGGCAAGCTAGGATTTTCTCTATGTGTCGCTGGCCAAAATCCGAGGGTAGGGTTCCGTCATCCTATGAGTTATTCTAAGTCCAAATTATAAGGTGATGTAATTGTTTGATTATGTTAATTTTTATCTAAACTACAACAGATTTACACAGAGCCTATATTTACTCAAAATACGACATATCTGATATCCGATTTCTACTTTTAAATATTTCTGAACTAATTTCTACAGTGCTTAAAGATTATACCTACAACAAGATTGTTGAAAGGATTCCTCCAAGATGCACAAGCTCCTAGCTCCTAACTTGATGGTAGTGAGAATCCTTAGCACCTAGTTCTCTTCTCTTCTTTCTTTCTTTTTCTCTTGTTGTGTTCTAAGATTTTTCTTTTCTACCTCAGTTTCTTTTTCCCTAACCTAATATATATCAACTGAACAAATTTAACATTAAAGGATAAGGGGAGATAAGGAAGGAGGTGGTGTCACCATACAAGATGGTAGGGGTTTCATGCAAGGAGAAGGTGTGGCCATTAGGTTAACTTAGGGTGTGGTGTCTATGAGGTATAACTTAACCTTAACCATTATCTAACCCTATTTGCATAAACACCCTCATACAACTCTAATTTTCATAAGGAAACTAACCCTTTTCATATAAACCCCTAGAGACCTGAGACCCTCCCCTCACTAATTGGCCGCAGATTTATTCAACTTGGCCGCAAATTGCGGCCAAGTCGTGGGTGTTTGGTGTATATTTTGGTTGGTACATCCCTTAGGTGATATCTAGAGCAACCCCATATGCAACTTTGGCTAGTTTGACCTGAGTCAAAATCTCGGGTGGTTTTCCCATGTTGCTGTTTTCGTGTTTTCCGTATTCTAAAATTTGGATTATTGTATTTGATATTATATTTGGTTGTTGGATGTTTGTACATCAACAACTAGGGATAATTTGTTGGTTTTGCATGCGTGGGCTATAGGTTCTAACCTATGGGCGATCCGTGTGCCGTTTCTGTTTTTATAACTTGATTTTAATAGCGTTGCTATATGTGTTGTTATTATAGATACCTTCGCGTGGATTCCGAGACGACGGAGCGTGGCGTCATCGACTTCGGCAAGCGAAGACCAAGATGAGTGGATCTATATCCACGGGAGAAATCGGGTGGATGGCGTATAGCACCCCCGTAAAGTTTTGGTGGAAACCGATTTGTAGCATATGGTTATGAAAACCTAGATTTGGAAACTAGGGTTAGAGTTAAAAGATTGTGAGTGAAACCATATTAGAAACTAAGGATAGTTGGAAGTGATATGATATGGCTAATATGTGATGACGGGAATTGAGGATGAGATTTGATGGTATTGCCGTTTAGGGTACTATAGGACTAGATAGTCGACGTAGATGTGTCATCCGAACTATACATATTTCCAAACTAAAGAATCGCATGCATCTTTTAAACAGATACCTTGAGAGACGTTACGGATTTTCAAATGATATCTTTTCCTTAAAAAACACCGTAGCCCCTACTTTCAAAACTACGATTCGTATCTTTCAAAAACTGTCTGTAAGGTTCGGGTGTGTATGTTAGATTAGATACTTATGCTTATAGTAAAGGTAGCATGTATTTGTAAAATTGACTTGATGAGAGATATAAATGCGATAAAAAGGATATATGACGCGATATGATGATTTGGTGATATGTTGATATACGGATGCGAGTCGATTGAGATGATTTATACCCTGCCGGTCCCCTGATATGAGATTATTGCGGATGTGACCTGGGACATAGGTATATAGAGATATTTATATATGTTGTAAATCGCGAGTGATGCCGTACGAGACATTAGGTCCGTACCCTCCTCGTCTTATAGGATGATAGGATCCCTGATAGCTTAATGCCGCCGTACGATGATTTTCCGTACGTGATGAGTTTGACTTGAGGTTTGATCCATACCCTTGATTAGAGGATGCCATACGATGGAGTATACCATACGTGATGTTGTGAGGCTGGATGCCGATTGATAGATTCACCGACTCGGTCATATTAGATACGTGTACTTGTCAGCATTTGCATGTGATTTACCTTATGCTGCATTCATGTTATTCACATTGCATTACTTATACCTGTGCTAGTACACTTACACCATTATCGATGATGCGTATGTTACACGCACACAGATTCCCGGCTCACACACTTTATCATCGATAATTGCCATGTCATTATACAGTAGGATTGCTGCATCATGATATGACTCTTTGCATAATTTACTTGCTATAGTTACCTATGCACCTTTATACGGTGTTGCGTTCGATTTTGGAGATTTGGGGACTGCATGTACTATTTTAAAAACTGGATTCATTTAAAAGAGCGGTTTTCCCTTAATATGTCATATCACTGTTCCATGTTGCATGATATACGAATATACTTACATTTCTGTTATATGTCGCATACATCATGCTTTATGATTTTACGCATTGAGATATGTTGTTTTCATGAGATTTTTGGATTTGAGAACCATGGATATTTCAAAAGAAAGTATGTAATGTTTTAAAAACCTGGTTTCTCTTGATATGATATTTCAATGCGTCCACCATGTGTTTTCTCGGTTCTGAGAGTGACATGTGAAACCCGATTCGAGGAGACGGATGATTCCGTTTGCGGGTATATGGTGGACCCGGTATGGTACCCCGGGACGAGAGAGAGATTCTGTGTGGATGACGATGAGCCTGGCAGAGGGACTACTACCTACCGGTGATAGTATTTGGGCTCGGCGAATATCCGGAGGTTACCGACCAGAGTCGAGAGATGATATGGGCCGATCCGGACTGACGGAGCCCGTGGGCCGATCCGAACTGACGGAGCCCGAGATATGAGGCTTTACGTGTCGATACTGGACACGGGTTTCATGATGTTTCGGGTGTCGATGTTGGACACCCAGGTTCCATGATTTTGATGTGTCGCGAGGGACACTGTTGATTTATATCCTCATACTTCCATGCACACTCTTTATGATATTTACGTGCATGCATACATTGATTATATGGTTGGACGAGATCCACGTGCATACAGTCATTGATCATATGGTTGGACAGGATCCATATGCATACATACATTGAGTATATGGTTGGATGATATCCGCATACACATAGGTTTTAATTACATTGTTGGCACATATACGACCCGGTCACCCTAGATATCATAGTATTACCTTCATGATATAATTGATTTAGGAGTCGTTGTTTATTCGATTTCTACTTGTAGATGTTTTTCTACTCACGAGTTGGCAACTCACCCCTGTTGTGCCACAGTTCTTGCAGGTTGACCGCATAGATCCGTAGCGGCATCGCTGGCTCATAGCTTCATTTGGGTGTTTTGCATTTGGTAGGTGGGACATTTGTATCGTACCCACTATTGTATTTGTATTTCATGTTGTATCTAGTCAACTCCATTAATCAAAATTAGTAAATTGTGTAAGTAATGAGACTTAGTGAGATTGTGGTTGCGAGACTTAGAGCGAGGGGTTTTCCGCTACTTGTGGTTTGATGTCTTGCTTATTTATTTATCTTTTGTGGTGAACTTCGCCGTTGGGCGTCGTATACTTATTTATACTGTCTTGCGTGGTTGTGATCCGCCGTTTGGCGAAGAGCTAGCTCCCGCTTGGGGATGCCTTTATCATTATCTTGTATATATGGTTTTGGATCAAAATATACAAAGGAGGTGATACCCAAATTTTCAAAAAGACGAAGCATGTTTTTAAACTTGCATAATCCACTTGCATTTTCATGTTCCTTTTCTATGCATTAAGAATAATTGATTTCATTATACGTTTATTTCAAAACTTCACCTCCTTTATTTTTTTAAAAAGGTTTAGATTTCTGGGTTTCAGTTTACTTGACTTACGTACGCCTTTAGACGTTGCGTGATTTAAGTGCTGGTCACGAGCTAATATTTCGGGTCATGACAAAGTTGGTATCAGAGCGTTAGGTTTAACCTTGGTTCTAGTCTATGTTTGACCATGCGGAGTCTAGGGCGGGTATGTATTTCGGAACTTAGGCTTGACCTTACGGAACTTAGACTTGAACGGGAGGGGGGGTATTAGATCCGAACTTTCGTTTCATAGGTTGACCCTGATTGATGGAGTAGGTAGCTTGAGTAGAGTGACGTACCGTACGCATGTTCCGCGGCATATTTACGATACGATACTCCACTTAAGAAACCTTAGGGTGTACATATTTTGAGATCAGTGTTTCTCTTCGTACCCATGATTATACATCCATTTGAGATCCTTGATTCTATTCGTTTTCATGATCATACTCCTATTGATGCTATTCCTTTTTATGATCATGTATCCATTCTGGATCTGTCGTTTCCTTTCATGCCTTTGATCTGCTCTCTTCGATACTCGATTGAGGTTCCTGTTACCATGGTTTGAGCACAGTTTGAGCTGCTGCTAGTGTTGCGGTCAGGGCGAGCTCGTCTGGTACGAGGGCTGACCATTGTGTTTTCTAGTGACATGGGAACGTCTCGATGTAGTGTTGTGTTGAGACCTCCCGTTGAGGCGAGTGTTTGGTTTTGCACCGGATGATCGGGCCATTGTTAGAGCTGCCAGTTGCGAGAGGACTGTTGATGTACATCATATCTCAGAAATTATGATGTCGCCTACCGTACAGACAGATGACCCAGCTATTGCTGAGATTGATAGGATGTCGCTTCCAGAGCTTGCGAGTTGAGATCGCCGGAGCTTCCAGGCAGAGATGCGACAGACGATAGCTAGTCTATCCCGAGTTGAGAGACGAAGGTAATTCGTCAGGTTGATGCACCGACGTAGGCCCAGTTGAGTTGAAGATTTTGATGTGTGGAGAGTCTTACTCAGATCTAGAGTAGACCGATCCAGAGATGACCGTTGATGTATCGTCTTTCCTGAAGGATTGAGGCATTGTTTAGCATGTGGGCGAAGAATATTCACATGTTGTATAGGCGAAGCTAAAAAGTTCGAACGAGTATCAGAAACCCATTTTTCTCAAGTTTAAAGTGTTCGGAGGAACATGCAGGTAATTCTGTGGACCCTCTAGAAGAATGAAACTCTAACTCGACATGATGACCATGGAACCGCTTTTGAACCTTAGGGTTTGTGGCAGTTTAGCGGTGCCATCAGTGAGGCTTGGGTTTGCCCTTCTACGGCTGGTCCAGAGGTACTGTAGTATGTACCAGATATTTTTAGACTGTGCTCAGGTGTTGAGCCTTCGGGAAATTTTGGGACCTTGATGACTCGATTGAAAAGTTTGATGTCGTCCAGATATCATGTGATAAGAGATCAGCAAGCTGACCAGCTTTGGATAGAGGACCTCCCCAGATGCGTTGTGAGTTGATCGAGAACGGATGAGTATTGAGTATTTCTCCGATGGTTGGGACGAGTTCTCGAGGACGTGTTCGGCCAGATATCCTCTACAGGGTGATGAAGATACAGAGTACGCGATTTTGAGTCTGTGTGAGAGACTTCGGATTGACCGTGGCCGAGAACAGTAGCAGTACGCAGACAGCAAGACGTGACATCAAAGTGGACAACGATACGGACGAGTGGAGCCAGAGGTTCATGCGAGATGCTTACAAGCTGTTGCTACTCCCCGTCGAGATAAGGATCTGATATGCATACATAGGCGTTGGGATGCGGCCAATTCCCGAGGAAATGTTGTGCTGAGAACGTAGGTGTCCAGAAAACGAGAAAAGATTATGTAAGAGTACCAGCCTCTATAAAGTTCGGCATAGGCGAGACCGGAAGAGACCTTGAGCAGGATTCCTTCCAGGATACTGCTGCAATGAGATTTGCACCCAGGATCAGTTGTGTCACGTGTATTCAGAGGACCAGAGGCCAACGCCAGTAACGTGCTGCTTTACGAGTGGTTGTGATGATTGGCCGAGAGATGACCAGAGAAGTGCTAGAGCGGAATCGTCCCCATTAGCACACCTGACCGGGCCGATGAGCCGTTGGATTGCGAGATTGGTGAATCTGCAGAGAAGATAAGGACCCAAAGACTGAGGACGCCAGACCGTGAGCAGGAGGCAAGCGGATGTTCTTATTCTGTAGGTTTTAGGCGCACCGATTTATTTTTCGATATTGTAGGAGGTGTACCTCAATATCATTTGTTGCTATTTGCGTTTGTGATCCGAGTATCGCGCTTATATCGCTTGGATTTGAGTTTTGATGATTGAGTTTCATGATATTGTTTTCGTGCACCATGGCTGCACCTGCTGGGTATTTACATTTTTGGGCATATTTATCGCACTGGATATATATTTTATACACCGTTATGGTTATTTGCGATTTGTGCATAACCATTGCATTTGATGTCGATTTTGTACCTTCGTAGCATGTGTTTATGATTTCGTGGATTTCATACGGTTGATTTGATTTTGTGCGTGTGGTACGCACCCGATTTGATTTTTGCACTCTGTATAGCTTACATGTGCTTGCAGTGCATTGATACGTGTTTTGTGCACGCAATTGCACACGTTTATGATTCTATACACCTTGGTACACTCGGTGTTGCTATTTACGTATTTGAGTTATTGATCGGTATTTTGTGCACAGGATGCACTGTATTTGTATTTCGTGCACTGGATGCACTGTATTCGTATTTCGTGTACTGGATGTACTGTATTTGTATTTTGTGCACTGGATGCACCAAATTGGCACTTCATGCATTTGTTGCACTTGGTTTTCATTTCGTGCAATTGTCGCACCAGATTTATATTTTGTGCATTTGCTGCACCAGATTCGTATTTCGCACATTAGTTGCACTAGATTTGCATTTCTTGCATTTGTTGCACCGGACGGGTATTTATGCATTTGTCGCAATGGATTTATACTCTGTACCTTGGTTGCACCCAATTTATGTCCTTGAGCATTCGTTTTACCAGATTTGTATTTTCGTGCACGTGGGCACTTACCGTTCGTTTTCGTGCATGCTACTGCACTATATGCTTTTACGGACTCGACGCGCTTTGGTTGGATTTTGCGCATATTAGGCGCTTTATTTTGGATTTTTGTGCGCATCGGATGCACTTGAGTGAGATTTTACTCGTGCATGTTGGATGTTCTTGATTTAGATTTCTTTCGTGCATGATGGATGCACTTGATTTGGATTTTCGCTCATGTTGGGCACATGATATGAGATGTGGTTTTGTACACACCGGATGCACTCAATTGGGATTTTCATTCGTGCATGTTAGTTGCACCGGATGCACTCTAGATGCACTTGGTATTGTTGTCGTGCACACTCGTTGCACTGGGCAGATGCTTTCGTGCACACCCGTTGCACTTAGTTTTAGTTTTGTGCACATTCATAGCACTTGTTTTTAGATTTAATTTCCGTGCGCACCAGACACACGTGATTATTGGATACGCCTTTTGAGGCTGATTTTGCTTTTGGGCATCTTGTTTTCATGTTGAGCACTATGTTATGTAGTTGCCGAACATGACTGATCTGAGGATAGTACCTTAGTATTTTGAATGTATTAAAAAGTTTATCAAAATGTTTTCAAAAAGGAGCTATAGTCTCGCTATTTCCTACGTGTCCGTGAGCGACACGAACGTTTATAAAGGAAAACCTTGTTGGAATATTTCAAAAAGGACGGAACGTATATTTGAGCAAAACATATATAAAACTATATTTACTATTTTACAAATGAGCGTCCGTCACTATGCCGTGCGTTACGCATCACACGGCGATTCAGAAAGGATTTTGCATGTATTTTATTCAAATTTTGGGGGTTTTCAAGGATGCGTACTATATACATGTTATAGTATTTGACTAGTGTATATTGGATTTCAAAAGTGGATTTCGAGATCTGTATCTCTATTGTAACCTCGAGGATATGCGTGCTAATCAGATGATTTGCGTGACGCTTGACGGAGTTTGATTTTGAGTTTTGTACTCGTTTTCATGCGCACTTGGAGCGATGTGCTGTGTTATTTCTGTATTTTCCGTGATTTCGGAGCCCCGTTGATTTGAGCTGATTATTGAAATGTTTTAGATTTTGGGAGTTTAAATTTAAATTCGGGGATCGAATTTATTTAAGGGGGGAAGATTGTAACATTTCAGAAAATATAAAATATTATTTTCGGAATTTAATATTAAAATAATATATTTCCCGAAAACTACCCGATTTGTGAAATTGGGATTTCCGAAAATGGGTATAAATATATACCAATAATTGTGAAATAAATGGAAATTAAAATGAATTATGCATTTAAAAATATATTTAAAAGATTTGGCATTTTTAAAATTTATTATATGCAGTTTTGATAAAAACCCGATTAGTGCACTGCTGATCGCGATTAGGCCAAATCCGTGTTTCTACAGTTTTCATGGTTAGTGCACCATGACATATTACATGTTATTTCATTTGTATTGTTTTATTTGGGTGTATGTGTTTTTGGTGAGAAAAGAAAGGGAAAAGGTGTTATGATGACTTGAGGAGAGAGAGATGGGACATCATGATGAGAGGTAAGCATGCTTGAAGGGGGAGAGAGAGAGAGAGAGAGAGAGAGAGAGGTAAGGCTCCACCCCCACCTCATCTTTCATTCTTCATTTCATTTCTTTTCTTCAACTCTCTCATCCTTCTTCATCTCCTTCTTCCTCCACCTCACTACCCATGGGAATCATCTCCAAAACCTAATCAAAATCCATGGCTCCCTTCACAAAGATTGATCCTCACCTCACCCTCATCACTTTGGACTAAGCAAAGTGGGATTTTGACAACATTGGGACTTCTAGGGTTTTGATTAGTGGCATTAGAGAGGTATAATCCCTTCCTTTTAGTTTAGTTATGCATTCCTAGCATTTTAGTTTAGTTTAGAATTCGTTTAGTGATGGATTTGTGATGTTGGAAAATTTCAAGAGAGGAATTAGGGCTTGTTTGGAATTGGTGTTGGGTAATGGCTGCCTACAGACCTTAGTGTCGATTTTACTGGCCAATAACCGGATTTGAAAACAAAACACGAACTTAGAATTTTTCCCTACATCGAATATTGACAGTTTGTGATAGTATTATCGAATCTGGAGTAACCCGGGGGCACTAAAAATAATTTAGCAAATACAGTGAGGTAGGCGGGTGATTGTGAGTGTACCCTAGAGACCCGAGACCCTCCCCTCACTAATTGGCCGCAGATTTATTCGGCTTGGTCGCAAATTATGGCCAAGTGGTGGGTGTTTGGTGTATATTTTGGTTGGTAGTTCCCTCAGGTGATATCTAGAGCAACCCCATATGCAACTTTGGCTAGTTTGACCCGAGTCAAAATCTGGGGTGGTTTTCCTATGTTGCCGTTTTCCTGTTTTCTGTATTCTGAAATTTGGATTCTTGAATTTGATATTATATTTGGTTGTTGGATGTTTGTACATCAACAACTAGGGATAATTTGTTGGTTTTGCATGCATGGGCTATAGGTTCTAACCTATGGGCGATCCGTGTGCCGTTTCTGTTTTTAGAACTTGATTTTAATAGTGTTGCGATATGTATTGTTATTGTAGGTACCTTCACGTGGATTCCAAGACGACGGAGCGTGGCGTCATCGACTTCGGCAAGCGAAGACTAAGGTGAGTGGATCTATATCTAAGGGGGAAGTCGGGTGGATGGCGTATAACATCCCCGCAAAGATTTGGTGGAAACCGATTTGTAGCATATGGGTAAGAAAACCTAGATTTGGAAACTAGGTTAGAGTTAAAAGATTGTTAGTGAAACCATATTAGAAGCTAAGCATAGTTGGAAGTGATATGATATAGCTAATATGTGATGACGGGACTTGAGGATGAGATTTGATGATATTACCGTTTAGGGTACTATAGGACTAGATAGTCGACGTAGATGTGTCATCCGAACTATATATATTTCCAAACTAAAGAATCGCATGCATCTTTTAAACAGATACCTTGAGGGACGTTACAGATTTTCAAATGATACCTTTTCCTTCAAAAAAAACCGTAACCCCTACTTTCAAAACTATGATTCGCATCTTTCAAAAACTGTCTTTATGGTTCGGGTGTGTATGTTAGATTAGATACTTATGCTTATAGTAAGGGTAGCATGTATTTGTAAAATTGACTTGATGAGGGATATATATGCGATGAAAAGGATATATGACGCGATATGATGATTTGGTGATATGTTGTTATACGGATGCGAGTTGATTGAGATGATTTATACCCTGCCGGTCCCCTGATATGAGATTATTGTGGATGTGACCTAGGACATAGGTATATAGAGATATTTATATATGTTGTGAATCGTGAGTGATGCCGTACGAGACATTAGGTCCGTACCCTCCTCGTCTTATAGGATGATATGATCCCTGATAGCTTAATGCCGCCGTACGATGATTTTTCGTACGTGATGAGTTTGACTTGAGGTTTGATCCATACTCTTGACTAGAGGATGCCGTACGATGGAGTATACCGTACGTGATGTTGTGAGGCTGGATGCCAATTGATAGATTCACAGACTCGGTCATATTAGATACGTGTACCTGTCAGCATTTGCATGTGATTTACCTTATGCTGCATTCATGTTATTCGCATTACATTACTTATACCTATGCTAGTACACTTACACCATTATCGATGATGCGTATGTTACACGCACACAGATTGCCGGCTCACACACTTCATCATCGATAATTGCCATGTCACTACACAGTAGGATTGCTGCATCATGATATGACTCTTTGTATAATTTACTTGCTATAGTTACCTATGCACCTTTATACGGTGTTGCATTCGATTTTGGAGATTTGGGGACCGCATGTACTATTTTAAAAACTGGATCCATTTAAAAGAGCGGTTTCCCTTTTGTATGTCATATCACTGTTCCATGTTGAATGATATACGGATATGCTTACATTTCTGTTATATGTTGCATACATCATGCTTTATGATTTTATGCATTGAGATATGCTGTTTTCATGAGATTTCTGGATTTGAGAACCGTGGCTAATTGAAAAGAAAGTATGTACTATTTTAAAAACCCGGTTTCTCTTAATATGATATTTCAGTGCGTCCACCATGTGTTTTCTCGGTTCTGAGAGTGACATGTGAAACCCGATTCGAGGAGGCGGATGATTCCGTTTGCGGGTACATGGTGGACCCGGTATGGTACCCCGGGGCGAGAGAGAGATTTCGTGTAGATGACGATGAGCCTGGCAGAGGGACTACTACCTACCGGTGATAGTATTTGGGCTCGGCGGATATCCGGAGGATACCGACCGGAGTCGAGAGATGATATAGGCCGATCCGTACTGACGGAGCCCGTGGGCCGATCCGGACTAATGGAGCCCGAGATATAAGGATTTACATGTCGATGCTGGACACGGGTTTCATGATGTTTTCGGGTGTCGATGTTAGACACCCAGGTTCCATGATTTTGATGTGTCGCGAGGGACACCGTTGATTTATATCCTCACACTTCCATGCACACTCTTTATGATATTTATATGTATGCATACATTGATTATATGGTTGGACGAGATCCATGTGCATACAGACATTGATCATATGGTTGGACGGGATCCATATGCATACATACATTGAGTATATAGTTGGATGATATCTGCATACACATAGGTGTTGATTACATTGTTGGCACATATACGAC
The DNA here is from genome assembly GCA_030015575.1 of Agapanthus africanus. Lineage (NCBI taxonomy): Eukaryota > Viridiplantae > Streptophyta > Magnoliopsida > Asparagales > Amaryllidaceae > Agapanthus > Agapanthus africanus. The sequence continues at coordinate 298,890,244 of JASDDO010000029.1, forward strand.
CCGGTCACCCTAGATATCATAGTATTACCTTCATGATATAGTTGACCTAGAAGTCGTTGTTTATTCGATTTCTACTTGTAGATGTTTTTCTACTCACGAGTTGGCAACTCACCCCTGTTGTGCCACAGTTCTTGCAGGTTGACCGCATGGATCCATAGCGGCATCGCTGGCACATAGCTTCATTTGGGTGTTTTGCATTTGGTAGGTGGGACATTTGAATCGTACCCACTCTTGTATTTGTATTTCATATTATATCCAGTCAACTCCATTAATCAAAATTAGTAAATTGTGTAAGTAATGAGACTTAGTGAGATTGTGGTTGCGAGACTTAGAGCGAGGGGTTTTCCACTACTTGTGCTTTGATGTCTTGCTTATTTATTTATCTTTTGTGGTGAAATTCGCCGTTGGGCGTCGTATACTTATTTATATTGTCTTGCATGGTTGTGATCCGCTTTTTGGTGAAGAGCTAGCTCCCGCTTGGGTATGCCTTTATCATTATCTTGTATATATGGTTTTGGATCAAAATATACAAAGGAGGTGCTGCCCAAATTTTCAAAAAGACGAAACATGTTTTTAAATTTGCATAATCCACTTGCATTTTCATGTTCCTTTTCTATGCATTAAGAAAACCTGATTTTATTATACCTTTATTTCAAAACTTCACCTAATTTTTTTTCTTAAAAAGGTTTAGATTTCTGGGTTTCAGCTTACTTGAATTACGTACGCCTTTAGACGTTGCGTGATTTAAGTGCTGGTCACGAGCTAATATTTCGGGTCGTGACACTGAAGTTGGCAGCCGTTATCTTTGCTCTCAAGATTTGGCGCCATTATCTTCTTGGAGAATGGGTAGATATCTACACAGACTACAAAAGTCTGAAGTATGTGTTTACTCAGAAAGAGTTGAATATGCGGTAGAGAAGATGGTTAGAACTTATGGCGGATTTCGACATCAACCTACAATATCATCCAGGGAAGGTGAATGTAGTACCTGATGCACTTAGTCTTCAACCACTATCAATGAATCTTACCGCACAGTGGAAACTACAGCAAGATTTGCATCAGATAGAGATAGAAGTGGTCATGCCAAATAACGCTTCAGGTTTGATGAACTTACAAGTTCAGTCTATAATTGCCAATCAGATCAAAGCAGCTTAAGCAAGTGATACCAAGTTGCAAAAGATCAGAGAACAAGTTGAAAGTGGACTTAGAACAGACTTCATCATCTATGAAGACGGGTTTTTGAGATACGGAAGCAGATTGTGTGTACTATAAGGTCCTGTTCGGAAAGAATTGATGAAAGAAGGTCACAGCTCTCCCTACTCAGTACACTCTGGTGGTACAAAGATATACAAATATCTGCGGCAACATTACTGGTGGCATGGAATGAAGCATGAAGTAGCCAGAAGCGTCGCTAAATGTTTAGTGTGTCAGCAAGTAAAAGCTGAACATCACAGGACTGCTGGTTTACTTCAACCGTTACCTATCCCAGAATGGAAGTGGCAACACATTACCATGGACTTCATGATTGCACTTCCTCATTGCACGAAAGGTAACGATGCGGTATGGGTTATTGTGGATCGACTCACAAAGTCGGCTCACTGTATTCCCTTTCGAGTTGGCCAATCTACTGAGACACTAGCAAAGAAGTATATGGAGGTAAGTTTGAATCTAAGTAATATTTAACTCTTCAATGTGTACTATCTCTGATACCTATGAAATCTTGCAGGAGATCGTAAGAATATATGGAGTACCGGTTTGCATTGTCTCCAATCGTAACACCAGATTCCAATCACAGTTTTGGCAGAGTCAGCAAGGTAGCTTGAGAACGAGTCTGAACTTTAGCACAGCTTATCATCCACAAATAGGTGTTTAGTCTGAGCGAATGATTCAGATTCTTGAAGATATTCGAAGAGCTTGTATGCTATATTTCGGAGGATCGTGGGAAGATCATCTACATCTTGTGGAGTTTTCATACAACAAGAGCTACCAAGCAAGTATTGGAATGGCACCCTTTGCAGCTCTATATGGAAGGAAGTGTTATTCACCATTAAGTTGGGACAACATTGGAGATAGAGAACTCCTTGAACCTGAGATGATAGTAGCAACAGTGGATGTAGTTCGCTCTATCAGGGAAAGAATGCGCATAGCCCAAGATCGATAGAAGCACTGGGCTGATGCAAAGCGCCGTCACTTGGAGTTCCAACCGGGAGATCATGTCTTTCTGAAGATTTCTCCAAACCGTAGAGTGATTCGCTTTGGAAGAAGGGGTAAGCTAAGTCCGAGATTCATTGGACCATTCGACATACTAGAACGAGTCGGAGATGTGGCTTATCGCTTGGCACTTCCACCCTCATTGGAAGGAGTGCATAATGCGTTCCACATATCCCAACTCAGAAGATATGTGAGTGACCCCAGTCACATTCTTGATCACTCCGAGCTCACTGTATAAACGGACCTATCTTGTGAGCAAAAACCCGTTGAAATCTTGGACAGAAAGGTAAAGTCACTTCGGAACAAGGAAGTAAAGTTGGTTCGAGTGATGTGGAAAAAAGACTCACCAGGAGAATCAACGTAGGAAAGAGAAGACGACATGCATGCAAGATACCCTCACTTGTTTGTAAATTAGTTCTTAAATAATTGTAAATTTTGAGAATGGAATTTTTGTAAGGAGGGTAGAATGTAACGACTCTGTTTTAATGTACAGAATTTTTTTAAAAGTTAATGTAAAAATGGAGTATTTGTAAATCCTGGGCACAAGTTATAAATTTAAATTGTTTAAAAACAACAAGAAAGCACTTGTAGTTCATTGGTAAAGCCTTGCACTGCTGTGACATAGACCCTGTGTTCAAATCCCCCCTGCCATATATTATTTTTGCTGATTTTTCTTTTAAACTTTTTGGAAGTCCAAAAGTTACACATGCAATACACGTAAAATGAAAAGTCACTGAAAAATCAAACATGTGCAAAATACTATTAACTACGACTAGAACACGTGGCAAGAATCCAGAGCCTAAACCTTCCAACTTGGCCGACGAGATCGGGCTTGGGGCCGGCGCCCCCGGTCCCCCCGTAGCTAATGCTCAAAAAAAATTTCCCTAGCACCTCTTGGACTACCCCACTAACCCTAGTCTGTTTGTTTTTCCTGCACATTTCCAAAGAATTAAAATGAAGCATTAATCCAAAATGTTAATGCATTTTAATTTCATTCTTCAATACCCTAAACCTTAATTTCTCCTATAAATACTACCCTACACCCTAACCTTCCTCATTCAGAAATCCTTTGCCAAAACTCTCTAAATTTTCCAAGTCCAAAATGTTGTACAGGTGGAGTTAGCTCAAAGTCAAGTTCCGGCGACGACTCGGGACAAATCCGCCGACCCCGTGACTCCACGACGCTTGCAAACCCATCCTCTACCTCCCCTCTCTCTTCTCAATCCGTAAGTCCCTAATTTTTCTTCTCTCTTCTCTATTAAACAAGTCTCTTTTCAAATGATGTCGGTAAGTGGAGTTAACCGACTTTTAAAACCCAATTTCTTTAAAATGACAATTTTTCTTAGGAAACTCATAATCAAATTAATAAACCTTGCTTATTAACCATTAAATAAAATTTAGAAACCAATTTCACTATAAAATTCCATGTAAAACCATGTTTATTGCACTTTTACGGTTTAATACCACATACTTACTTTCGACATATTTTATCTTGATTACTTGTTTTACCTTTAAAAAATTCACGAGGTAATGACCTACCTCATCACAACACTCATCATGACATAGCACGATGGGTTTTGGAACAATATTTTGGGGGACAATACAATTTTTACATTAAAATATCCTAAACTAATAAAACCGTTTTCTTTAAGATTGTTTTAATTAAATTCCATACAATTATGTCCTTACTACCTATTTTGGGGAATCCGATTTGGTTGGTGCGGATTATCGCACATCCATCGGACTAGTAGGACGGGATGCAGACCACTTCACGGAGCATACGATCTCGATGGAATTTTTATTACAATTTCTAAGAAAACGCGATTTCTATTAATTAAATAAATTCTATTTTTAATAATTATATATATATATATATAAATATTATCAAAATATCTATTTTAAATATATAATATATTCCATGTTTTCTAATCAAAAGAAAAGAATCACAAAAGTTCATGAAAATACCATCAAGAATCAATACAAGTCAAATTACATGAAAATACCCTATACTATTAAAGTTAGGTTTATATCCACTAGACTATCTCATCACTTTTAAAATTACATTTATGAAAACCCTAAAGACGATAATTAAATACTTGAGGTTTATTTTGAAAATATATTAAAACTATTTTTCATAAAACCCCCTCAAGTTGTATTAATTTACAATAAGGACCATAATAAATATAAGTTTAAGTGCGACCAATTCTCTTGAGCGTTAGGGAGCCGGAGAATGTGGGTGCTTACCTATTTAAGGTAGACAACTAAAACGGGGTTATCAATGGTAATTGGCTTAGAAAAAGTCACAAATCCTGCCGTCCATGTGCAGCAGTTATCGATAACTCCAAAACTAATTCAGGACTTCAATTCGTTTTAAAGTATCTTACTCAGTCAAAGTTTCAGTCTAATCTGAAATCAATCCATCCTTGAATACAATTCAAGTATAACTCCAATTCAATATGAATCCATTTATACCAGAATACAATCTATATCAACATGAATTGATTTGACCGAACCATGGATATACATTTGACATTGTTTACATATCTATTCGTTTATATCCTTTCCGTTTACATGAACTACTGATATCATGGTTTCGGCAAGTTTTACATCTATTAAACAAAACAATACACATCAATACAAAATACATTATGGGGTTTTACAGGGGTAGACTGGTACGGAATGTGTTAAAAGTGGCACGAGACGATCACTTTAATGCACCTAACCTGAACATCCGTTGCTGTTGTCCCGTGGGTTTCGACGGGGCCTTGTGATCCGTATACCATAGTGCAGGGGGTAAGCTGGACTCCTCTCGTATACACTGGCATATTCTGTACCAAGCTACAAACAACTGTGTTAACATAGCTATCAACTTCATATCAGTTATAATCTCTTACTTGTATATTCTCATTCTACATCTCTTTGGGACTTACCGAGCGATTGTTCGCCGACGACATTCCTTTTCTCTTCTTTTTTTGGAATGTTGTCGGGGGGATATGGTTTTCTGGAGATCGAGCCCAGCACAGACGACTTGGATCAGTTTTCAGAAGACCCAGAGCACTAGCCACTTGTATATACTTTACTTTCAGTTCATGCCATTATTTAGGCATTGCTTTTCAGTCTTGTATTTACATTTCCAGTTGTATTGTAAAGGATGTTTAATAAATAAAAGTTGCTGTTCATTTACATCTCATGTCTTACTTGTGTACTTTACTATATTGCTTATTTACGCTTAGCGTGTTTACTTCTGAGTAAATACGTTGCGTGACTCGTCACATCTCCTTACCGTACACCGGGAAGCGGGGCTTGACAACTTCAAAAGATGATTTTTTAACAAATTTTTTTATGGAGGAGTTCCTAAGTTTCCCTTCAAACTCTAGATCTTAACATCGAAAATCCATCCATGAGAGCTTAAGTTCTCAAGGAGGAGATTTGACTCAAGAATCTATGATTCAAAAGAAGAACTTAAGTTCTTTTTGAAGGTTACCATTCTCTTTTTTTTATGGAGATTAATCTCCTTACCTTGAGATTTGGAGGAAGAAGAAGAGAGAGTTTTGTTGATTGCAGAAGTAAAAATTAAGTTCTCGGATGCTGAGATTAATCTCAAGTTATGGGGGTTCTCTCTATATCGAGATTAATGTTTCCCTCTTCTATTTATGGGAGAGGGGATTGTTAAGCAAGTTAAGAGAATTTCTCATTGAGAGATCTCCAATTGATCTTAAAATCAACAGATGATGCTTAAGCACCGTTGGATCATTGATCCAAAGGAATTTTTTGTTAACAAGAAAATATCATTCTGTTTAAAAAAGATAGGGAAATATTTTCCCAAACAGAGTTTAAACTCTGATTGAAGTATGTTCTTCAACCCAACATGCGGCTCGCAGCTTATCAAACGCTTGGCTTATGTGCACGTGCTTTGCACGGGTCGCATCGCATCAAAGGTTTAGCCTATGCGCACGTGCTTTGAATGGGTCACAGCTTATCCAACGCTTGGCCTATGCACGCGTGCTTTGCATGGGTCACATCGCATTAAGGGCTTAGCCTACGTGCACATGCTTTGCACGTGTGGCATCGCACACGCATACGCAGCCGGCTTAATACTTTTACCTTGGCGTTTTTTCTTGTCTTGGTGAAGCTTAAGTTTCGAGCGTCAAATTTTGGCGGAAACAAATGCCCCCACTGCTTTGCCCACGTAGGTATGTATGTGGGTCAAGTGGTGCAAAGTGATGCACCGCTAGTGATTTGATGGTTTAGGAACATGTTTAGGTCACTGTCACCTAAGGCTTTTTCAATCTTCATGAACCGTAAGGGTCTCACAAAGTTGTTTTCTCCCTATGAATTTAGAGGATCTCATAGGTGTATTTTCTGCTTAGGAATTGTGTGGATCGCTAAGTATATTTTCTCTTGTAATTCGTAAGGATCTTATAAAAGTGTATTCTCCTTACGAGTCGAGAGGATCTCATAAGTGGATTCTTATCCTCATTGGTAGCTTAATAAGACAATGGAGAATGTTTGAGTGCAACTTCATTGCGAGTAGCCTATGGATAGTATACGGTAGTCAATTTGGTGACAGGCCGTTGGGCATCGATGACTTAGAAGACATATTTAGATCTCTATCACCCAAACCTTTTCAACTTTATAAGCCATGAGGGTTTCATAAAAGCATTTTTCTCTACGAGTCGAGACGATCTCGTAAGATTATTTTCTCCTCATGTATTGTGAGAACACATGTGCGTGTCTTCCCCTTTTTGGGTGCAACTTTGTTGCGAGTAGCCCATGAATCGTATACGATAGTTAATTTGGTGACAGGCCGTAGGGCATCGTTGGCTTAGGAAACAAGTTTAGATCCCTGTCGCCTAAGGCTTTTCAACTTTATGAGCCATAGGGGTCTCATAAAGGTATTTTCTCCCTATGAGTCGAGAGGACCTCGTAGGTGTATTTTCTCCTTAGGTGTCGTAAGAACTCTTAAGTGTCCTTTCCCCTTGTGAGTCATAAAGATCCCACAAAGGTATATCTTTTCTTCATTTTTGTCATGTGAATAAAAGATATCATTTTTTGAGTAGCATTTCTTTGTGCTAATATGACCTGGCTTAGTTTATGTACTCATCTCGGAGTGTTCAGCTTATCCTCCTTTGATAGATAACTTGGCCTAACGTTAAACATACATAACCCTTGATAGCATAAGAGTCCGTTATATTTGTGGTACTGGGTGTAGTCCATCACACTGTTGATTTGGCTATTTCTTCTCGATTTGCATTCCTTCAAAATGTCGTTCGAGTAGCCATGCACTGGTCGTATCCTCCAATCCCTTCTGAGGAGGGATACGACGTCTCAAGTAATCTTCCTAGGCTAGTATCTTCATATTGCCGTCAGAGAATTCAGCGTTAGGCATCACCACGACACTTTACCTTCAGGTCAGACTCTTTTTGAGTCCCAGAGAAGTCATAACTGCACCCTTCTGAGGTGAGATGACATCTAATGGTCTTTAGGCATGTATGTGTTGTCATTGAGACTTGGAGTTAGGAATAATCCGTTACTCCGATTTTGCTTTGACCCTTTGGTCCTTGTTGATGTCGTGTCTATACTCTGCTAGAGTAAATTAGACGTAGAGGTAGTCCCTACGCTATTTGTATGCCGTTAAGACTTGGAGCTAGGAGAATGTCGTCACTCTGCTTTTGCTTTGGCTCATTTGAGCTTTCATGACATCATATCTGTACCCTGCCAGAATAAGAGACACGTCCAGATAGTCTTTAGGCTGTATGTATTGCCGTTAAGACTCCATTCTTTGTTTGGCCGAACATGGCGGGACACATTGCTCCTTTTTCATTTGTTTGTGCCCATATATTGTATACAAGAGTTGGAATTGAAATACTTGTAGGGCAGAAATTTTTTCTTTTCTTTTCATTTTTCATTTTTTTATTTTAATATATCCGCGATTGCTCTATCATTTCAGCTTTTCTTATTGCGAAAGTCGTGATTGCCCAATTTTTTTCGGCTATTTATTCACGGTCGCACAATCATTTCGGTTATTATTTTTTTTACTTGCTGCTTTTTATTGCGAGTTGCCCAATCATTTCGGCTATTTCTTTTTCCTTTTTTAAAATATTTTTTTATTTTCTAGTTTAATGATTTAGGGGTTGACATTTTGGACTTTAGGCTGGCATCAGTGTTGCTAACACTGAAGCATGTGTGCTAGGAGCGATTCATCATCTTCCTGGAGAAACTTGGGATTTGATACTTGATTTGGTATCAGTATCGCTACAACTGGAATAATACCAGGAGCGACTCATCATTTGCCGTTGTCCGTGGAACAATGGTATCTTAGAAGAAAGATTTATATCCCAGCCAACTAAGGCTTTTTTCAACTTTATGAGCCATAAGGGTGTCATAAAGGTATTTTCTCCCTACGAGTTGAGAGGATCTCGTAGATGTATTTTCTTCTTAGAAGTTGTGGGGACTCCCAGGTGGGTTTTCCTTTGTAAGTCATAAGGATCCTACAAGAGTGTTTTCTCCTTACAAGCCGAGAGGATCTCGCAATTGTATTTTCTCCTTAGGAACCGTGGGGATCCCTAAGTGTGTTTTCTTTCATGAGTTGTATGGATTTCACGAGAGTGTTTCATTTTCACGAATTTGCGCCCATTCGGGTTTTCACGAACTCGCGGGTAGTCCTGCTATTTTTACCTATGGAGCTCTCTCGGGTTTTCATCCGTGTCCTTCTAGCTTATGGACATACCAGATTTTTTATTTATTTATTTTTAGCCTTGATAGCCGGTAGAACTCTCGGATGTATCTTTGCTATGGGTGACCCTACATCGCTTGCCCTTGAGAGTTAGGGATGATATAGCTCGTTTGTGCCCGTGGATTGTATACGGTAGCCAATTTGGAGACTGGCCATAAGGCATCATATATTTGGGGAACTGATTAGTCATATTTATTGCATATTTGTACAGTCATTTTCCCTATCATTATTAATTATTAAAAGGTGTTATTTATAATTTAAGAACATATGTGTGTTTCTTTGTAAAAAGATTTTTGTCATATATTTCTTAATTTATAATTAATATAATTGGGGGAATATATGCATATCATATTTAAATGAAATATCCATGTGATTCTTAATTATGAAAATATGCATATCATATCAAATATTCTTAACCATTATTATTAAGATGTGCATATCATATCATATCCATTAAGTAATTTAATTAAAAATTGGTTGGAATATTATCTCAAATAAACCAAATGCTACTAATGATTTTGTAAGTCGACGTCGCACACTCTACAGGTTTGTAGAGAGACACAATTACCAAACAACAATTTTATGGCATGCAATATCGACTAATCAACCAAGATAGACCATAAACATGTTAGATATGTATGCCCTAGAGGCATTCATTGTATAGGATGCTAGGGATATATATGTATAGGACTATCTTGCTTGATATGATAGTATGCTATTTGGTTTGTCTTTATTTTAACATGTGATATGTTTTACTTCGTATTTCATATCTTGTATACATGTTGATAAAGTCCGTAGGATCTTTTCCTGACTACCTGCGTTGTGATGGCGATTATACTTGTGGGAGCTGGGTAGTCAATAGGCACATCCTTAAAAGTGTCCCTAGTCATAGGAGTATCGAGATTGGGTATCGATACTCTAGAGTAGACTATTGTATACATATCTAGACCCTGACGAGGGGCGATGGATTGGTCCCACAACCATTGGTGAGGTGCATTTAAGATTGTATACAGGTGCTCACTGGGTGTGAGTACACCGGAAAGGACTTGCCGATAATTGACTAGATGGTATTATACCTAGCGCCAGATAGTAGTTCTTTGGTGACATGAGTGCAGACAGTCTGTCGACCTGAGGTCGTTATTTGTCTCGTGCGAGTTCCCACTGTGCTTTGATTACTACCCTACCACGGCTCAAAGGAGTCGTGCAAATAGGTTTTAGTTGGGTACAGTCCCGAACCACATGGAGGCAGTGAGCGACTGTTGGGGATTCGTCTCTCCCGGTATAGGGAGTCGATGTTACGCAGTGATCGCTTGGTCAACACCATAAGTCCCTGGCCAGGACGGATTGAGAATTACTGGTGGTTGGACCAGTAGATTCTCGGATGGTCTTGAGCTACACCGACACGACTTATCTGGTTATTAGGGTTCTGACGTTTTCCACCCCTCTAGACCTTACATGCGATACTCTCAGATAAACAGACCAGACTGCACGGAGATTGTTACGGACATGCTTAGTTGGGGTTCGGATGAGTTCGCTCGTCGGCCTTCTTTTTGACATGTACCTGGGTTGCCGTTACGTACAGTTAGTGCCGCTGATGGACTTGTGGTTAAACCCATTGCCAGTGTACTCTCGAGTCTTTGGAGTCCCACAAAGAGGGTTTCCCTGGTTCAAGCGAGACGATGTAGAGGCTGTATGGTCTTATGGCAGGGTTTCGATCACATACGTGTACTGGCTACACGGATGATGTTCGGATGGATAATACTAGTGGGCTTTGGTTTAAGCCGGATCCTAGTATTATATTATTGGATTATTCCTGTCTCATTATATTCTTTTTTTTTGGAATACGAATACGGGTATGTATATACGGTGAGGGCGTTCTTGTAATTTCATAAAAATGAGCTTCTAGAAGGAGACGCCTCATTACTTGATTTATCCTTTTCTGGAAAAGGATTAATGAGGTGGAATTTAGAGAGACACTTGAGGAATGGTTGAAAGCATTGCTTGGTATTTGTTTATTCATTTGTGGTTACTATTCAAGTATGGGTGATTATTTTATGAGTTAAATAATCTATGCTTGAATTATTGTGTAGAGACTTAGCCATTCTCTCAACCATTATCCATTATCCTTAGCTCATTTTTCACTTCCTCACTCTCTCTCCTAATTTCCTCTCCTCCTCCCTCAAGCTTTAACCCTTCATATGTGTTATGATTCATAGATCTCTTGAGACATATTAGTCCATTGATCATTCTCTACATTTACTTAATAGTCTCTTTTAGCAAATTACGCCACCAAGTTACCTCACTTGAGGTTGAAGCTTGACCATAGGCCCTCGGGTGGATTTTCTTCGACATAAAGGAGACCGGTAACCTAACTTGATTCTAATTACCTAGGAGCCAAAGAAAGGAGAAGAAGGTTGAAACTTGATCCAAGGAGCCAAGAACTAAGAGAAGACCCGAAGGACTTAACACGAAGGTATAACGCTCTAACCGAGTAGTTAGAACCTTCTTGTAGTATATCTTAGTTAGTTAAGGTTTAATCAAGATCCTAAATTGATAAAGTCTATGTTGCAAAGCAAACTTGATCTTTTGACAAAGAAAAAATCGTTTTTGATGTATTCCGCCTCCCTGTGAACTCGTGGGGTGTACGACATAGACTTACACTGGTATCAGAGCCACTCAAACCTAAACTAGCTTGTTAGAAAATAGTTAGAACTTCGATCGAAAGAATTTTTCCTGAAATCTATTTCTGGACCATGCTTGCTGTCGAATTTTTAAACTGTTCAAAAAATATTTTCAGAGGTCTTAAAAATACAAGCATGGTTTTAGAACACAGAAGAAATTTCAAGTAGTGATCAGTCAAGACCACCGCGGAACCGCGACTAAACTCAGTGTTTGGCCGCCGAACCGCGGCTGAGTCAGGGCCGAGTCACTGCAAATTTCTTCTATGAGTCTTATGTTCTGGAATATGATTTCTGGAATATTTTGTTTCTACCCAGAATTGTTTGTGTACTGGATTGTTTATTGGGTAAACACGAATTTGTTATTCGATCGAAATTCTAAGTTATTTGGCTAATCGGGTTTTTTGTATTTATATATATGTGTTGTTAAATGTCTGCTAATCGCTATACGTCAATTAATGAGGGTTGCACATATCTGTGATCCGTGATGGTTTGTGTATATGGATTGTTGGATCATCGTGAATGAATAGCCGGGGGATGCGAGAAGAGTGTTTTTCTTTTCTTTCATTTATGTAAAATTTGTAAATTGATGTAATGTTATTTTGCGAGGCACATCCGGGTTGAGGTTGTAGCCACCGTTGCATTATTTCTTTTTACTGTTTTTGCTCGTAGGATAGACCCAAGGTGAGGTGCACAAACTACCGGGTTCTTGAAATACCGAGTGGCCTACTCATTTTATTGAGGGAGGTTGCTTCACTTCGGGAATTTGGCGGGTATTTTGCCGCACCCGTAGGGATCTAGGGTGGGGTTTTTGGCTATTCATCATGACCGTGGAATCCATGTTTCGTTACAGGCTTAAACGAAATACGGAAATCCTAGTATATCCAATATATTCATCTGTGATCTGGAATGCTTATTATTGCATGAGATGAATGGCTATTTATATATTATATAATAAATGTTGCTTATGTTTTGCACTCGCGCTAGTCCAGCCCCCGCTCTGCCGGTAGTTAAGTAACCTAGCGGTGTATGACGGGGCCCTGTGGCGTATGCGGATGGCATAAGCATACGTTCTATTTTCGTTTCTTTTGCTGCAATGAGAAGGTTACTTGATGGGACCGTATTAATTCTAATTAATGCAATGAAATAAACCTAAAATCTGATGTCGTTGGAACAATTACAAAACCACTCGGTTTTCTTCAAAATCATTTTTAAAAGCGGAGCTTAAACCACTCCTTTTCAAAAGCTATCAGGTTTCTTCAACTATATCAAGTTCATTACGTTAACGGTTTTGTCGCCAAAAACCAGTCGTAGCCCTCCGTCATTTCAGATAGGTATCTACTAGTATTCATGCTATGTGTTTTGACCTTCTCCAAGGCATAGTGTTTGGTAGCTAGTGGGTGCTTATCTGTAGCATAGATAGATGCATTAATCTAGGACAGGCGTACAGCTGTTTTGGCCTTCGTCAAGGGCTTGTACGAATGAGTCTAGGTTAATCTGGATAATGACGAGTTGAACTTGACTTGCGACTTATGATGTTTTGACCTTCATCAAGGTTATAAACGCACGGGGCAAAAATCACATCGGGAGTTCCAAACATAAAGGAAACTTGTTAGTACTGCATACCTTCTTGAGTGTGTTGTTTTTGATAGGCTTCCTTCAAATTCATCACACAATGATGATTGGGTCCTGATCCTACTGTGAGTATCCGCTACTCTTCGGGAAACAATTTCACTTAAACGATCAATGCTATAAACCAAGTAGGTGTCTAGAACAGTGTTAGCGAGACTACACCTCTAGGGAAAAGAGATTATATAATTAAGGAACTTCGCGAAAGCGTTGGAAAACTTTCCTCGAAGTACCGACACTAGCCTGGCCAAAAGGTTAAGCAAGTATTGTGACGTGCGATTAATACTGACTAATTCTTCTTTTTGGGTTTGAAGAAGAATTCAAGGAAACAGTGGGAGCCATCCTGTTTAGATAAACCAAAAACCAATCTAAACTTGCAAGAGCATAGCTGAGTGTTTCTTTTCTCTCTCTCCTAATTACAGCGACCATGATGGGACTTAAGCTTATATTAGATAAAAATAAACTCCCTGGGCCAAACTATAAAGACTGGTAGAGGAATGTCCAAATGGCCCTTACATATGATAAGGTCGCATACGTCTTCACGATGAAAGCTCCTCCTGTTCCCGGTCCAGAATCCTCGGTCGCGGATATTGAGGTCTGTAAGACCTGGGATCTTGAATGTGCAAAAGCCAAGTGTCTCGTGCTGGCCTCCATGGATAATGAACATCAGAGGCGACACGAGAAGATGGACCTTGCTTCCATCTTGCTCTATACCAAAGAATTATATGGAGAGCAATCTCGTATCGCAAGATATGAGAGCTCGAAGAAACTGTTTCAAGCGAGGTTGGCTATCGGATCATCTGTAGGGGACTACGTCCTGAAGATGATTTCTCTCATTGAAGAGCTCACGGACCTAAGAACTACGTTGGAAAATGAGTTGTATATCGACTTGGTCCTACAGTCCCTTCCCTCCACCTATGCCCAGTTCATATTGAATTTCAATATGAATAGTATGGAAGTTTCACTTCCTGAGCTCTTCAATATGTTGAGGATGGTAGAGGGCACCTTGAACAAAAGCAAGGAAACACCCGCTCTATTTGTTGGAGGATTTTCTTCTGCTAGATCCAAGGCTAAGGCCAAGGGGAAGAAGAAAAATGACCCTACCAAACCGAGGGGAGGTGTGCAGAAGGTGTAGGAAAAGGGAAAGGAAAAGATTGGGGAGGCAGCCACCAAGGACGAGTGCTTCTATTGTCGGAAGAAGGGACATTGGAAGAAGGACTGTAGGGCCCTAAAGGCCAAGAATCAGGACACGAAGCAAGTTGTGGCTTCGGCTTCAGGTGTGTTCGTGATTGAAAACTGCTTTTCTATAAACTCTACTTCCTGGGTATTGGATACCGGATCAGGATTTCACATCTTTAATTCTTTGCAGGTGCTAAGAAGCCGTAGAGTTTTGAGAAAAGGTGATATGACCCTAAGGGTTGGCAACAGAGCCAGTGTGGACGCTGTTGCAGTAGGAAAATTGTTGAGTTATGGCAGTGCCCTGGCCATCAAACCGTGGCCGATTGCGGAACAAAAATTTATAAAACTGGCGCTACCACAACCCGCTACCCGGATCTACTATTAACCCTAAGCTAGCAAACTATAAAGAGAGGAGTTAAGAATGGTTATACCGAATGATCCGTGTCTTTCGGTCTTCAACCACCTTCCCAAGCTCCTAGAGGCCACCATGATCAAGCTTGGTCGCCGGTTTCCCTCTATCGAAGATGAACCACCCGAAGATTTGTATTTCGAGCTCCTACCTCAATAGCCGAGGTAACTAAGGTACCTAGATCGCTAAACTAGATAGCCTAAAGGATGTAGAGTGTAGTGATGGATTAATTTGTCTCCAAACACCCTAGGTTTCTCAACACATGAGACTTAAAGGGTGGAGGTAGAAGAAGAAGCTTGAGGATGAGAGTCAGAGGCAACTCAAGAAAAATGGCTAAGTGTTTTTATTGTCTTGTGTTGTGAGCAATAATGAAGTCATCCAATAAATATCTCAAGTCTCCAAAATATCTTAAGTCAACAAAATATCTCAAGACTCCAAAATATCTCACAACAAACAAAATAACAAGCATGCTAGAATAGTAACCATGAGTCACTACAAAGCCATGCTACAATAAATGCATACAACACCTCATCTTCTCCACTCCATTAACCATTTAATCCTAAATGGTTAAAACTAAATGAGGTGGCATCTTCTAGAAGCACCTTGTAATAAATTATAAGAATACCCCTCATCCGTATATACATACCCGTATCCGTATTCCGAAAAATAAGAATACAAAGAGACGAAAAATAATCCATCAATATAATACTAGAATCCGGCTTAAACAAAAGCCCACTAGTATTATTCGTCCGAATCATGATATGTGCACAAGTGCACGTATATGATTGAACCCTGTTGTAAAACCATACGGCCTCTACATCGTTTCGCCCGAAGCAGGAAAACCCTCTGTATGGGACTCTAAAGACTTGTCAATATGCTGGTAGTGGGTTTAACCACAAGTATGCAAGCGGCATTAGCTGTATGTAACAGCTACCCAGGTATTGACCGAAAGGAAGGCCGACGAGCAAACTCATCCTGACCCATACTGAGCCTGTTCGTGACAATATCCGTACAGTCCGGTCTGTTCATCTAAGAGTATCACATATCGAGTCTAGGGGGTGGATAAATTCAAACCCCTAACAACGCGACATTTCATGTCGGTATGAAGCCCATCATCAACTGAGAAACTATTGATCCAAATCAGTAATTCTCGACTACCTTGGCCAAGGATTTCTGGTGATGGTCACCCGTGCACTGTTGGATATAGTGCTCTCAGAGTCAATTATTGGATCACAGGCACGTGATTGCAATGATTGAGGGAGGACCTATGCTGGTAGGACAGTCATACTCAAGATGATAGTATGCTATCTGGTTTATCTTTATCATCGTGTACTGCTTTAGGTGACATTACTGATCACTATTGCACGTTGATAGAGCCCCTAGGATTCTTGCTTGACTGCCAGCAGTATGATGGCGATCATATACGTGGGAGCTGGGGTCTATAAGCACATCCTTAAAGTGGTCCCTAGTCGTGGGAGTTTCGAGACAGGGCATCGATACTCCAGAGTAGACTAGTGTATACAGTCGAGACCCCGACGAGGGGCGGTGGCCGGTCTCACAAGCCACTGGTGTCAGTTGGTTCACCTAAGATGTATACAGGTGCTCATTGGGTTATGAGTACACCGGACAGGACTCGCCGGGAACATGCTAGTTGGGATTATACCAGACGTCAGATAGCAGTTCCCTGGTGACATGTGTACAGGTTAGTTCATCGACCTGAGATCGTCATTTGTCTCGTATGAGTTCCCACTGTACTTTGATTACTACCCTACCACGGCTCAAAGGAGTCGTGCAAACAGGTTTTAGTTGGGTACAGTCCCGAGCCACATGGAGGCAGTGAGCAGATCTGCAGGGGTTCGTCTCTCCCGGTATTGGGGGTGAGGTCGCGCTGTGTCTAGGAGAGCCATTACACGAAGTCCTTGGCCAAGGCAGGAGATTTATTGGTAGGTATTCCAGTAGTATCTCAGGGTGTTCTGGGCTACACTCCGACACGACTTGTACCGCTTTTGGGGGTCTGACTTTTACCAACCCCCTAGGCCCGCCATGCGATGCTCATAGACAAACGGACCGGACTGTACGGATATTGTCACTGACAGGCTCAGTAGGGTGTCAGGATGAGTTCGCTCATCGACGTCCCTTTTGGTCAATAGATGGTAGCCCGTTACGTATGGCTAATACCTCTGACGTGCTAGTGGTTAAATCCACAGCCAAAGTATTGACGAGTGTTTAGAGTCCCCCACAGACAGTTTCTCAAGTTTCGGGCGAAACGCTGTAGAGGCCGTATGGAGATATGGTAGGGTTCGATCAGATAGGTGCGGTATTGCACGAATCATGATCGGACGGATAATACTAGCGGGCTTTGGTTTAAGCCGGATCCTAGTATTATACAATGTAGATTTTGTCTCATTGCATTTGTATTCGGTCGGAATACAAATGCGGGTATGTATATACAGTTGCGGGGTTTTTCCTGTAATATATTACGAGATCAGTTTTTTGAAGTTGCCAGTTTGCATTCCGTTTCGGCCATTTTTCCTTTGTTCTTTCTTTGGCTGAAAATTGATGTGGAGGGGCTTATTTGCAAATATGCAAATTAGCGAAGTGGAGGGTGGTTTTTGTAACTAGTTGGTTCATGATGATTGAAGCTTCCATTGACTTCTTTTTTGTTCATCATTACTTGCAATGATGGGTTGAGTGATGGATTTAAGAGTTGGACTTTTTGGTGTGACATATTTCATCATAATCACTCATCATTCCTTTGCTTGATTCACACACTCCCTCCTCTCTCTTTCTTCTAGCATGGCCGGCCATTCTTGTGGGGGCTGTCCAATATTTGTGTGTGGGAATTTTGTTCTCTTCTTGGTACAAAAATTCCCTAGTTCATTGCAAAAAGTTTAGATCTCCCTCCACCTTCAAAAATGGCAACTTCTCCACAACCCCTTGAGACAAAGAGTACTACACTTAGCCTACAGCATTCTTGGACACGTCGGCTCGCCAACTTCGTGCCTTGTTGAAGTCAAAATTTGCACCCCGATTGACCATGTCAAAGTCAAGGTCAACCCCAAGCCAGGTGGGCCCAAGCCCAAACAAGTGGGCCAATGCCCAGGTCGAGCCCGAACACGAAGCGTCCGGCCTTCCGCCATGCCAACAAAAAAAATCTTGTAATAAATAATTTTTATGTAATTGTTTATGCATGAATGTAAACGAAATGGGCATAAAGCCAATATTTTGTAAGCCCATGGCTTATGTGCAAAAATGAAATGGCACATGAGCCATGGGATGGGCAAAATGCCATCTTTG
Organism: Agapanthus africanus; assembly: GCA_030015575.1. Taxonomy (NCBI): domain Eukaryota; kingdom Viridiplantae; phylum Streptophyta; class Magnoliopsida; order Asparagales; family Amaryllidaceae; genus Agapanthus; species Agapanthus africanus. The sequence continues at coordinate 298,908,383 of JASDDO010000029.1, forward strand.
TAAAGCCCAAGGGGCTATATGTAAATATGTGAGCCTATAAAGGCAAAAGATAATGAAAATATCTCATAACCTTTTCTCTCTCCAAAAAAGTTTCAGATCTGAGATCTTTCTTCCTTCTCCAAGGTTCCAAAACCTTCTTCTTTCTTTTGAATTAAATCAAGAGTTTTACTCTTCCTTTTTCAAAACTAAATAGTTTTCCACCACAAAACCCATTAAGGGGAACCCAGATCTGCCATCAGATATCAAAAAAAGAGAGATTTTGACATTTAACATCCCTTGATCTTCAAGATCCAGCAAACAACAGGAGGAAGAAGAAGAACCCCTTCCATTAACCCCAAAACACTTTCAGGAGTCCAACTCCTCTCTGATTTCTCTTTTGAGAAATCTTTTTTTTTTGAGGCTAAAAGCCTCTTATCCTCACCGGCGCGCAGCGCAAGTGCGCAAAGTGCCCGCGTGCCGACACGTGGCGCGCGCGCTTACGCTCCAGCGCCCAGCGCAATTGCGCAAAGCGCCCGCGTGCCGACACGTGGCGCGCGCGCTTGCGCACCTGCGCACTTGCGCAAGGGCGCAAAGCGCCCGCGTGCCGACACGAGGCGCGCGCGCTTGCGTACCTGCGCGCTTGCGCAAGTGCGCAAAGCGCCCGCGTGCCGACACGTGGCGCTCGCTCGCTTGCGCACCTGCGCGCAGCGCTCTTGCGCAACGGGCCCGCGTGCCGACACGTGGCGCGCTTGCGCCTGAGCGCACAGCACCTAAGCGCACAGCGCCCAAGGTGCTGCCCCATGCATCCTTTGGATGCCTTTTCCCCTTTATTTATATATATATGTATATATATACATTTGTATACAAATATACACATACACATACTCCGCAACATTCTCCCCCTCAAAAAATTTTTCGGGCCGGGGCGCTGCCCCGAACCCCGTAAGGGGGCTGCTAGCCCCCTTGACCCCCAGTCCGCTATCCGGGTAGCGGGACCCCCGTAAAAACTCTGCGTGGCTCCCGATATATCCAAACCCCCCTTTTTAAAAGACAACACACACGCACACTGCACATTGAGTTCGCATGACCAGTTTTACCCGTTAATCGGAGGTTCCCTCGCCCCAAAGGCGAGGGGTAATTAACGGCAGCTTAGTCCGTGGCTGCCGGAGATTCGGATCCCCACAATCATTAAACCCCAGCCTACCCTAGGCAGGGGGAATCTGTAGTATGCCTGACAAGCGCGCGCGTATTCCCATCTCAATGGGGTGACGAAAAACACCCTACAGATTCTGGCACGCCCGGTGGGACCATCTCTCCTCCCATATTTCGGGTTAAATGTTCATGCAAACTCAATCAATATACATACCTGTATTTATACTAAAATAATATTTTTTTCATGCAGATTTTCAAGCAATCACCTTCCGACGATGTCTTCGATGATGAACTCAGCTCCTGTCTCCTACACGATGAAGATAGACTCCAGGACGGTCCTTCCGGCCAGTCTCGGGCGACAATGGGAGGAGCCGCTGCTACCATTCGGCTCTATTATGTTCATGCCTGTTGGCACCATCCCGGCTCCTCAAGCCTCGGTGGCAGACAAACCGGTCTCGAAAGGCAAGAGACCAAATGTGGTGGTCGCGAGGGCACCTCAGCCCAAGCGCAAGTCCGTTTCCGAACAACTCTCCATGGCCCCAGCTGGGGGCAAGGCCACCAACACCAACAAAGCTACAATGCGTCCCGAGCAAGCTCCAGCGGTGCCCTCGACCACTGCTCGATCAGGTGTCTTCTCTAAGCTCCCCTCTGATCAACTCACAATGGCTTCCTGGGTAGCGGATGCCCGCCAAGCCTTCAAAATCGAGAAGCTGAGGGAGAAAAGGCTCAGATATAGAGCCAACAAAAAGGCTAGGGATCCGGCCAGGCTAAACCTCATGAGGTTCGAAGAACAGGGTTACCCCGCCGAAGATGAGGAAATGGCTGGGTATGTGATCCACACTGTCTACACGGTGGGCACGCGCAGCAAAAGTAAGGATGGGGCTACCACATCTCAAACCCGATCTGGCTTGAATGTGGTGGCCGCTTCCCAAGAACAGCCGCCTCTGCTGGGTGATGAAAACCCTCTCGATGAGGATGATAGGCAGAAAGACCTTTCGGTCCATGAGGAGTCGGGCTCGGAAAGAGAAGAAGAGCCGACTTTCCGCCCCAGGACCGCAGAGCAAGAGCTGCTTCAAGAGCTCCGAAAGCAGCTCAGAAACAAAGACAAGGAGATGGCCAAACTCTACTCCAAAATCGATGACTTGACGAATGTCGTGATGCAGCTCACGGCCCGACTTGCCTCTCAGCCGCCCAATCAAGCGGAGGGCCCTACTCGTGAACCGGGAAGTGGTGTGCCAAAGCAGCCGACGCCTATTCCCTCAAATCCAAAAGTGGGCGAACTACATGAAAATCAGTCGCATCCTATCTCGGGAAATGTCTTGGCTACCGATGACAATAGCCCGCTAACTCAAGATCAAATCATGGATTTGGTTGCCAGCAAAGTCAAAACATTGGTGGCCGAAGCCGAAGCCCAAAAAGATATCGGCAGTAGTGGGAGACCATATCCTGCTCAGTATGATCTGGTAGAATTTCCTAGCGGCTATGTCATCTCCAAATTTGGAAGATTCGATGGGACGGGAAATGCGAATCAGCACATCGCCCATTTCAAAGCCTCATGCGGGAATACTGGGGGCAACGATGCACTTCTCCTCCGCCATTTCGTTAATAGCTTGACCGATGTTGCTTTCGACTGGTACGCGAGCATACCAGATGGCTCCGTTTCTACTTTCGTCCAAATGGAATCTTTGTTTCGACAAAGGTTCATGAGCGTCAGCGATAAGATCACCATTGCCGAGCTCGTAAGGACCAAGCCCAAGAACAACGAAAGCAACACGGATTTTATAACCCGATGGCGCAATCTCTCCGTCAAATGTGAACCACCGATAGAGCAGGACCAATCTGTCAGTCTCCTTGTCGGAAATCTCAACAATTGGATGGCCCCGTTTCTATGCACCGCGGGTCTCAAAACATTCCAAGAGCTGACCAAAAAGGTCCAAACATTGGAACGCTCAAAGCCCGAGTCTGCTCAGGATCTTCAGTTCACAAGCAGACCGAAGCCTTGGAGGGACGACAACCGAAAAGGCGGAAGTTCTAACATCACCGATTCTCCAAATAAGCAGAGAACGGGCGGAGCAAAAACTGACCAGTCTCGAGAGCCAACTTTGGAGGAAAGAAGAATTAAGGTCTACTCATTCTGAAGGGACAAGGTCCACAAAATTTTTAAAGATGCTTTGAAGAATGGCCTGCGGCTACCGGAACCGAGAAGGCTAAGTGAAGCGAACAAGACTGATCATCCCAACTTTTGCCCATACCACCGAGTGCTGGGGCACACTATTGAAGACTGTTGCATCTTCAAGGATTGGGTCGAGAAACAATACAAGGCGGGAGAAATATCATTGTCCCCTGGCATGTTAACAAACAATCAAGCTGCGACCGCCAATTTCATACACACGGGGACCGAAGTCCATCAGGGACCTGATTCTCTCAAACACCCACCTTTCTCTGGGAACTGTCGACCGCCACGTCATTAAACTGGAAACGATCGACCTCCACGTCTTTTAAAACTGGAAACAGATGACCACCACGTCGTTAAACTGGGAAACGTCGACCACCACGTCATTAAACTGGGAACAATCGACCTCTAAGTCGTTAAACTGGGAATGTAAAAAAAATGTAAATACAAAAAAAATGTGTAAATAAAAGAAAAATAAAGAAAAGCCGAAATGATGGGGCAACTCGCAATAAAAATCAGCGAGTAAAAATAAAAATGAAAATAAAGCCGAAATGATGGGGCAACCGCGAATAAATAGCCGAAATGATAGGGCAATCGCGACCTTCGCGATAAGAAAAGCTGAAATGATAGAGCAATCGCGGTAAAAAAAAAAAAAGGCGGATGATGAGTTGCTCCTGGCATTATTCCATTGCAGCAATGCAGACGCCAAACAAAAATCCAATTTCCCAAAATTCTTTCGGCCCTACGGCTAGTCCCCAAATTGACTGCCGTATACAATCCACGGGCTCAAATAATTCTCATCACCCTCATGCCCTACCGCAACCACCAGTTACGCGGCTGGTCTCCGCCTTTAGAATTATGCTTCATCGGAAAGACCTACTCATGTGTCCTCACGATGCATGAAGAGAACAAACCTTCGTGAGATCCTTACGACTCACCAAGGAAAAACACACTTAGGAGTCCTCACGACTCTTAAGGAGAAAATACACCTGCGAGATCTTTACGACTCGTAGGGAGAAAATGCTTTTATGGGACCGTCACGGCCCATAAAATTGAAAAGCCTTAGGCGATAGGGATCTAAACCTGTCTCCTAAGCCATCGCTCCCCAATCCCCAATGGCGAATGATGAGTCGCTCCTGGTACCATATTCCAGTGCAGCGATGCAGACGCCAACCAAATTCCAAATCTCATACCCCAACGGCGAATGATGAGTCACTCCTGGTACCACATTCCAGTGTAGCGATGCAGACGCCAACAAAGTCCTGAAATTTTTTCCGGCCCTACGGTCTGGATCATACATCCTGTAAAACCGTATACAATCCACGGGCGTAAAACAATCCCGATCTCTCCAAAAAAAAAAAAAAGCGGTATGTCCACAAGCAAAATGGGCACGGATGAAAACCCGAAAGGGCTCCGTGAGTAAAAACAGCAGGACTGCCGGCGAGTTTGTGAAAACCCGAAAGGGCGCAAACTCGTAAAAAAAAAAAAAGAAAAAAAGAAGAAGAAAGAAATGAAATGCACTCGCAAAGTCCTCTCGACTTTGTGAGGAGAAAATTCCCGCGTGAGATCCCTACAACTCACAAGGGAGCAACACACTTAGGAGTCCCCACGACTCCTAAGGAGAAAATACACCTACGGGATCCTTACGACCCGTAGGGAGAAAATGCTTTGTGAGACCCTTACGGCTCACAAAATGGAAAAGCCTTAGATGACAGGGATCTAAACCTGTCTCCTAAGCCACCAATTCCCAAATTCTCTCGGGGCACATGATGAGTTGCTCCTGACATTATTCCAGTGCAGCAATGCAGATGCCAAACAAACCCAATCCAAATCCTCTCGGGGCACATGATGAGTTGCTCCTGGCATTATTCCAGTGCAGCAATGCAGATGCCAAACAAAAACCCCAATTCTCAAATCCTCTCAAAGACAGATGATGATTCGCTCCTGGTACCATATTCCAGTACAGCGATGCTGATGTCAACTCAAATCAAACAAATCAAACCAACCAATTCCAACATCGACCTCTGCGTCCTACAACAGGCACTCCGTCTCGGGGAAACGTCCTACAACAGGCACTCCGTCTCGGGGATACGTCCTACAACAGGCACTCCGTCTCGGGGATACGTCCTACCACAGGCACTCCGTCTCGGGGAAACGTCCTACCACAGGCACTCCGTCTCGGGGATACGTCCTACGACAGGCACTCCGTCCTGGGGAAACGTCCTACAACAGGCACTCCGTCTCGGGGATACGTCCTACAACAGGCACTCCGTCTCGGGGATACGTCCTACAACAGGCACTCCGTCTCGGGGAAACGTCTCGGGGAAACGTCCTACAACAGGCACTCCGTCTCGGGGATACGTCCTACCATAGGCACTCCGTCTCGGGGATACGTCCTACGACAGGCACTCCGTCCCGGGGAAACGTCCTACGACAGGCACTCCGTCCCGGGGAAACGTCCTACAACAGGCACTCCGTCCTGGGGATACGTCCTACAACAGGCACTCCGTCTCGGGGAAACGTCCTACAACAGGCACTCCGTCTCGGGGAAACGTCCTACAACCGACACTCCACCTCGGGGAAACGTCGACCCGACACTCCGTGCCGGGGACAAGTCTACCAAATCGCTCCGGAACAGAGCGTCGACCGTCTATGTCGCAAAAAGGGCAGTGCAGGCTTCCTAAAAACAAGGAACCAGATCGCTCCGGGCCAGAGAAACGTCTACCACGGACACTCCGTCTTGGAGACGCGTCAAGCGTCGATCGTCCACGTCATAAAAAGGGCAGTGCATCCCAAAAAGTGGGAACTAAGGCATGTCGCCTCCACGTGAAAGAAGATCCATCAATCTCATGCACACGACTCACATATGTAGTGTGCATTTATTGATGGGGGCACTTTGTTGAAGTCAAAATTTGCACCCCGATTGACCATGTCAAAGTCAAGGTCAACCCCAAGCCAGGTGGGCCCAAGCCCAAACAAGTGGGCCAATGCCCAGGTCGAGCCCGAACACGAAGCGTCCGGCCTTCCGCCATGCCAACAAAAAAATTCATGTAATAAATAATTTTTATGTAATTGTTTATGCATGAATGTAAACGAAATGGGCATAAAGCCAATATTTTGTAAGCCCATGGCTTATGTGCAAAAATGAAATGGCACATGAGCCATGGGATGGGCAAAATGCCATCTTTGTAAAGCCCAAGGGGCTATATGTAAATATGTGAGCCTATAAAGGCAAAAGATAATGAAAATATCTCATAACCTTTTCTCTCTCCAAAAAAGTTTCAGATCTGAGATCTTTCTTCCTTCTCCAAGGTTCCAAAACCTTCTTCTTTCTTTTGAATTAAATCAAGAGTTTTACTCTTCCTTTTTCAAAACTAAATAATTTTCCACCACAAAACCCATTAAGGGGAATCCAGATCTGCCATCAGATCTCAAAAAAAGAGAGATTTTGACATTTCACATCTCTTGATCTTCAAGATCCAGTAAACAACAGGAGGAAGAAGAAGAACCCCTTCCATTAACCCCAAAACACTTTCAGGAGTCCAACTCCTCTCTGATTTCTCTTTTGAGAAATCTTTTTTTTTTGAGGCTAAAAGCCTCTTATCCTCGCCGGCGCGCAGCGCAAGTGCGCAAAGCGCCCGCGTGCCGACACGTGGCGCTTGCGCTTGCGCTCCAGCGCGCAGCGCAATTGCGCAAAGCGTCCGCGTGCCGACACGTGGCGCGCGCGCTTGCGCACCTGCGCGCTTGCGCACGTGCGCAAAGCGCCCGCGTGCCGACACGAGGCGCGCGCTTGCGCACCTGTGCGCTGCGCAAGCGTGCAAAGCGTCCGCGTGCCGACACGTGGCGCGCGCGCTTGCGCACCTGCGCACAGCGCTCTTGCGCAACGCGCCCGCGTGCTGACACGTGGCGCGCGCGCGCTTGCGCACCTGCACGCAGCGCTCATGCGCAAAGCGCCCGCGTGCCGACACGTGGCGCGCTTGCGCCTGAGCGCACAACACCTAAGCGCACAGCGCCCAAGGTGCTGCCCCACGCATCCTTTGGATGCCTTTTCCCCTTTATTTATTTATATATATATATATATATATATACATTTGTATACAAATGTACACATATACATACTCCGCAACATTCTTCCCCTCAAAAAATTTTTCGGGCCGAGGCGCTGCCCCGAACCCCGCAAGGGGGCTGCTAGCCCCCTTGACCCCCAGCCCGCTATCCGGGTAGCGGGACCCCCGTAAAAACTCTGCGTGGCTCCCGATATATCCAAACCCCCCCTTTTAAAAGACAATACACACGCACACTGCACATTGAGTTCGCATGACCAGTTTAACCCGTTAATCGGAGGTTCCCTCGCCCCAAAGGCGATGGGTAATTAACGGCAGCTTAGTCCGCGGCTGCCGGAGATTCGGATCCCCACAATCATTAAACCCCAGCTTACCCTAGGCAGGGGGAATCTGTAGTATGCCTGACAAGCGCGCGCGTATTCCCATCTCAATGGGGTGACGAAAAACACCCTACATGCCTGAGTTGCCTCGATCCAGAGGTAGGAGCCCGTAAAAGAACCCGGCGATGTGGTGCCTTTTCCGACGAGGAGATGACGACCGGAGATTCCGCGAGGAGATCGGGATGGAGGCCGAAGACCGAAGGACATGGATCTCTCGGTATAGCTTTCTACCCATTCTCTAGTTTGCTAGGAGAAGGTTAATGGCCCGATCCGGGTTTTTAGTACGCGGTAGCGCCGGTTCTAGTTTACAGAAAAGTATCATTTCCGCATTTTGGCCTCATACAGACGGCCGGGGCGCTGCCGTGCACTTACATGCACAACCCGACATCAAGCCCCAAAACCGGAAGAGACGAATCCCCGACGATCTGCTTACTGCCTCCATGTGGCTCGGGACTGTACCCAACTAAAATCTGTTTGCACGACTCCTTTGAGCCGTGGTAGGGCAGTAATCAAAGCACAGTGGGAACTCACACGAGAAAAATGATGATCTCAGGTCGACATACTAACCTGTACATATGTCACCTGGGAACTGCTATCTGACAATAGGTATACTACCAATTAGCAGGTTCCCGGCGAGTCCGTTCAGTATACTCATAACCTAATGAGCACCTGTATACTATCTTAGCTGAACAAACTAATATCAATGGCTTGTGAGACCTGGCTACCGCCCCTCGTCCGGGTCTCGATCAGTATACACTAGCCTACCCTGGAGTATTAATGCCCAGTCTCGATACTCCTACGACTATGGAAATTTAAGGATGTGCTTATAGACCACCCATCGCCCACGTATATGATAGCCATCATAATGCTGGTAGTCAAGCGAGAATCCTATGGGCTCTATCAACATGTAATAGTGATATGTAATACCACATAATGAATGTACATGATGATAAAGACAAACCAGATAGCATATTTGTAGGGTTCCTATCGACGGTAGCAAGGTTTCGGGAGGCATCGTCCATGCCATTTTCAAAAATTGCCGTTTCAAGGAACTCTAAACAAGAATCGATAACTAGAAAATAATTCGAAAACATATGTAAACCATTTTACATCTAAGTGAGAAGGAAATACAACCTTTGTAGATCGGTCCTTCACTTCATAAGCTCCTTGTAGTATTCCTTTCGTTGCGATCATCGGACTCCCGGACTCTTGAACAGCTCCATGAGAAGATAGCAACGGTCTTGCTTGAAGTCTTTGAGGCCGAAGATGATCTACGTCAAGGGGATACGAACACAAGCTACTACTTCACCAAAGTGAAGCAAACACCCTATACTAAAGTGCTAATCTAGTAGAGGATGGTGAAATAGGAAGTGGGCTCACTTTAGAATTTCTTTTCTCATGTTACTTTCTCACTTTTATCAAACCCTAGCAAGCTTTTCTTTTGGAAGAAAAAGATGAAGAAAGAGATGAAGAGAAATGAAATGATCAAGTGAGAGAACAAACCATGGGTGAGTGAGTATCATATATAAACTCATGTAGAGACATAACCATGGCTAATTATAGTGGTTAGGTTAATAAATATCCTAAGTAAAACAAAATGGGTGGACTTTCTCAAAGCACTCACAATCTTCTACAAGCTTCATGCTTTAAACAATTATCCACTAATTTTATATTTACTTTGAATATTAAAACCCCACCATTATAATTAAATTGGTGTATGTCTTATACACCCATGTAGTGTGTATCAACAACCATGACACACAAAAATAAACAATGCACATTAATATATATCACATATATATTACATGTACACACAAGTGAGAAAAGAATGCTTAAGTGAGCCAATGTCAGTTAATGTAAATTAGTATATCAAATATACAATTATACACTAAATTATTAAATCAACACTTGATTTAATAATTCGGCTATATCACATATAACCGACTAACACTAAATGTACCAACTTATCGAACCAACACTTGATTCGATAACCCGGCTATATTACATATAACCGACCGATACAAAAGTCGCGAGAATAGAATATGGTATCACATACACGCATTATTCTCGGTCCCGCACATATCACATATACGCTCCTATTTCGTTTTGCCTGAGCCATTAAAACCTCTATGTAGGACTTTAAGGACTCGTTAATACGCCGGCAGTAGGTGATGATCACATCAAGCACCCACAAGCCGTCAGCGGTACTAGCTGGACGTAACGGCTACCCGGGTATTGAGCGATCAGAAGATCGGCAAGCAAGCCCGCTCCAACTCCTGCAAAAGCCTGACAGTAACACTACCGTACAGTCCGGTCTCCTCGTCTGATATGTCGCATATCAAGTCTAGTGGTGGTAAACGTCAGACCCCGATAACCGATAAGTCATGCCGATGTGAGGCTTATAACGGGTCGAGAAACTACTGGTAACACTTACCAGTAAATCTCTAAACCGGCCCTGGCCAGGGACTTCCCTATTATGGCCAATCGAGCACAGCGCAACATCAACCCCCAATACCGGGAGAGACGAAACCCCTCCTATCGCTCATTTCCTCCATGTGACTCAGGACTGTACCCAAAAACCACCGTTTTGCATGCCCTCTTGGACGTGGTAAGGTGGAAATCAAAGCACAGTGGGAATCACACAAGACTCTATAACGATCTTGGGTCTACAGACTAACCTGTACCAGTGTCACCAGAGAACCGCCATCTGACGTGAGGTATAATACCATCTGGGAGTTCTCGATGAGTCCGTCCAGTGTACTCAGTCTCCACTGAGCACCTGTATATCATCTCTGATGTCAAACACCAATGGATATGGGATCATCCATCGCCCATCTATATGGGTTGAGAAGCTATACGCTAGTCTACTCTGGTATATCGATGCCCCGTCTCGATATACCCACGACTAGGGACATTAAAGGATATACTTATGGATTACTCTATCCCCACTAGTATGATCTGCATCATAGTCCAGGTAGTCAAGTACACATCCTAAGGGCTTTACCAACATGTAACAGAGAGACAATCAGTGTACACGCTAAGGTACAGAGTAACCAGCTAGCATACTATCATGTAGAGCAAGAAAGTCCTCCCTATATATATCCAAGCATCCACTACAATATACATATCATGTATAGTAATGGCCTCTAGGGCATACATATAACTAACAATCTTCCACTTGCACTAGGGCCATCTGATAGCAGTGGCTGTAGTATCCCATACTCAACCATCCTATAAATGTCTCTCTCTTGGAAAAGGCCTTCATGAGTGGATCCGCCGTGTTTTCCTCTGAGTCTACTCTCCTAGTCTCGATCCCCTGGAGATCATCCATTTCCATGATCAGATGAAACTGCCTTAGAATATGTCTGGATCACTGATGGGACGGGTGTTCCTAGGCATAAGCCACAACTCCATTGTCACACAATGGTAGGAACAAGTTCATCTCATGAACTAATATACACCTAGACTGCCTCTTTGGTGGCATCTTTGGTAGCGATGTATCAAGCCTTTATCGTCTAGTATGCCACGGTATCTATCTTGGAACTTTTCTAACATACCGTCCCTCCACTGAGGGTAAAGACAATGCCTGTGACTGACATTCAGTCAACCTTATCACTCTGGAAGCTATCCAGTGATTCTCCCCAGGATCGATTGATACCATCTCTCTACACCTAATGAGAATCCTAACATCCATTTAGATCTATCACATAGATCCAAAACCCTGGATTTAGGAGGTATCACCTTGATCCTATATGGAGAATCCTTGTGATAAGAGGAGATTGACCGAGTGTAGCAAAGGAAACTCCTTTTCTATCAAGTGTATGTTATCCACATACTATACGAGGATCACCACTATACTCCCTACTTCCCTTTTTGTATATACAAGGTTCATCTACCATTTTGATGAAGTCAAACGCTTTGACTACCATATCAAAACAGATGTTCCAACTCCGTGATGCCTGCTTTAACCCATAAAGCAACTTGCACACGTTTCCGCTGCTCCCACTGTCTACGAAGCCCTCTGGCTGTGTACTCATAGACGCTCTCTTCTAAATCACTATTTAGAAAAGCAGTCATGACACCCAACCGCCAGATATCGTAGTCATGGTATATAGCAGTGGTAAGCAGGATCCGGATGGAGTTAAGCATAGGCCCCATAAAAGGTTTCATCATTATCCAAACTTGGTTGATGACGAGAACCTTTTTAAACAAGTCTTAGCTTTGAAAGTCTCAACTTTTCCATGTACACCAAGTAATCTTCTCAAGATATACTTGCTCCTAATGGGGATTTAACCCTTTAGATATAGCAACTAAAGTCCATACTTCGTTGGTGTACATAGATTCCATCTTAGATCTCATAGCATCCAGCCATTCTTACAGAGTTCCTACTCTTGATGGCCTGCTCGAAACTAGTTGGGTCATCATCTCATGATGCAATCCTCTCTCCCATTGTCATAGAGAAACAAAAGTATCTCTCAGGTGGGTAAGGAACCCTACCAGATCGGCGGAGAGGCCGAGGTTCCTTGGGAGCTATTGAATCCTTCGGTTCTACCAAATCATCAGCTATAGTTTGTATAGCTGGAACTCCTTCCAGTTCTACCTCATGACCACAAATTTCTTTTCAAAATAAATTCCTTTTCTAAAAATGGTGGCATGCCGAGAAATAAAACATCTTTTGTTTCTCGGTGCGGTATAAGATATTCTCTTGCGAATGCTTGGGATATCCAACAAACTTCTACAGAACTGACTTTGCTTCGAGCTTATCCATATTTTGCTTTTTAGACATAAGCCGAACAACCTCAAATCTAACTTGCTTAAGAGATGGGCTCTTCCCATACCATATCACATATGGAGTGGTAGGCACCTGATTTGGTTGGAACACCATTCAATAGGTATGCAGCTTCACAAGTGCATAACCCCCAAAAGGAAATAGGCAACTCAGTAATACTCATCATAGAGCGCACCATATCTCATAGGGTGCAATTGCTCCGCCCCGATACACCGTTGTGCTGTGGTGTATACGAAGGAGTAATGCTGAGAGAGAATCTCATTCTCCTTTAGAATAGTCCAGGAATTCCGTGCACAAGTATTCTCCTCCCTGATCATATCAAAGGACATACTACTTATACCCGTTTTGGTTCTCTACTTCTGACTTATATTCATTGAGTTTCTCAAAAGCTTTAGACTTGTGTTTCATTAGGAACATATGTCGGAATCATGAGAGGTCATCAGTGAATGTAATGAAGTACAAAGAACCAGTCCTGGCATGTGTAGACAGGGGACTTACATACATCATATGTATCAATCCCAAGAGTTCACTAACTCTTTCTCTGTTTTCAATAAACGGAGCTATGGTCATCTTATCTTTGAGACATGACTGGCAAGTTTCATAAGATATAAATTCAAACTGATTTAAATATGCATCTTTATGTAACTTCAGCTAGTCATGTCGCATTGATGTGACCTAGTTTACAATGCCTCAAGAAGGATTCGTTCATTTCTGAACTCTTCCTCTTGTGTGTGTTTTGTTAAGAACTATGGTTTGATTTAGAGCGTATATGCTTTTAACTAACGTGCCTGAACCGATCAACTCTTGATATAGGAAATGTTCAAAACATTATCCAACAATACAAAATTATATCCTTCTTTACTAAATAAAGAGACCGATATGATGTTGTATATCAGGTTCTGTATCTAATAACATTCGTTTAGAATCAATGTATTTCGGTAATACAGGGTGATAACTGCCAACATCTTGGCTGCAACCATTGCACCATTTCCAACTCTTGAAATTTTTATCACCCGTTCTCAGTTTTCTACCTATCTGTAGCTTATGTAACAGATTACATATATGAGATCCTGATCCAGTATCTCATACCCAGGACATAAAGGATACTGAGAAACAGTTCTTGGTAATGAACACACCCGAAGAAGATGCATCATCATGCACTTTCTTCATTTTGGCGGCACGGGAATCCTGGTAATCCGCTATTTCCTGCTCGGTCTTATAACAATTATAAGTTGGAGCGGGACCGACATTTCCCAGCTCAGTATAACAAGCGGGTTCGGTCAATACATCCATATTATTATCTTGATTAAGGCGTGACATGGTCACTACCTGGAGAGAGAGAGAAGAAAACACTCTGCGTGCGCTCTTGCAAGATCAGATTGGTTATTATTTTATCTAATCAGGTTGGCTCCCACTGTTTTTATCAAATCTTCCTTCAAACCCTAAAAGGAAAGACTAGCCGGGATTAATTACACCCTACAAGTTCGCCAATCTTTCAGCCATACCAGTGCCGGTACTTTGAGGGATGTTCCCCGTGCTTTCGCACGGACCTAATTAAAATAAATCTCATTTTCCTAGGGGCGTAACCCTGTTGACACCTTTCTAGACACCTACTTGATCGGCTAATTGTAAAGTGCAAAACTCTCCCAGGAGTAACAATTACTCGCAGTGGGTATCGGGATCCAACTATCTCATAGAAGGTATGCAATCTCATTGCAAATTTCAACACTTGAAATTCCCGATAATTTTGCCCCTAGCAGGCTATGACCTTGACACGGGCCAACAAACCATAATCTACTAGTCAAGTTCAACCCGTACATTTCTTAATTGAATTAAACCCACCCGCACGACCCTTGACGCAGGCTAACAAAGTCACACGACTACCCTAATCCAATCTGCATCATATGCATAAGAAGATAAATACTAGTCAGTTACCACACACTACGCCTTGACGCAGGCCAACAAAAGTAGCACGAATACTAAGTAGGACTTATCTGAAATGACGGAGGGCTACGACAGGTTTTTCTGAAAACCTTTTGCGTAATGAACTTGATATCGTTGTAGAATCGAGTGAATTTTGAAAATGAGTGTTTTTGAGGCTTTCATTAGTTTTTCTAAAAAGGTCATTCTCGATGAAGGGATCTCGGCTCTTTCCTCATCGAATAAGGTGCAGGATATATCATATATATCATTATGCAAAGCAAAACTCCAAAAGCAATCAAAAGACAAACCGAGGGTTGTAGCATCTGCCAGTTATTGCTAAAAGGGTCACTCCTGGTGAAGGGATCTCGGCCCTTTCCTTATCGAATAAGGTGCAGGATGTTCTACAAGGAACACTGCTATGCAAAGCAAGAACTGTAGCTACCTGTTTTTGAAAATTCGATTCCACAACATCTTTTAGGTTTCTTTTCTTTCATTAATCATATTAATGAAGTCTCATCATTTAAGTCACGTAAACATCACAGATAAATACAATGTACGCTTATGCCATCCACATTCGCATCGATGTCCCCTCGTGCACCGTTAGGTTAGGTAACTTATGGCAGAGCGGGGCAGTGCTAGCGTGGGTGTAAAATATAAGCAACGTCTATATAATATATCATATATACTATATACTGCATCTATCACAACATATCAAATGATCACATCACAGATATCGCAACAGAAGAAACATATGAAATATTGGATATACTAGGAGGTCCGTGTTTTATTTTGAGCCTGTATAAAACACGGATTCCACGGTCGCGATGAATAGCCAAACCTATACCTCTAGACCCCTACGAGAGCAGCAAGCAACCCTACCAATTCTAGAGTTAGAAGACCCGGACTTGGACTCCTCGAGTTGGTCTCCCACTGGACTCTAGAACCAGGTTACTTGTGCTTCCCTCCTTGGGTCTATCCTAATACGGAAAAGTAAATAATATACATCAATGGTGACATCAACCTCAACCCGGAAGTACCCCAATAAAAGAATATTACATACATTTAATTTTACATGAATGAAAATAAAAACTCTCATCTCACATAAAACCCCGGCTATTGAAAACACGACGATCCAATATAACATATACAGCAACACATAACATCACATGTCATCAACGTAAGTAAATATGCGTATCCCAATTGTCGTTGACATATAGCAATGAAACCGGCGATACTCCACATATTACACTTACGGTCGCAGAAAAAACTAGACGATCTTAAACATTTCGATCGAATCAACAAACACTCACAATTACCCAAAAAGCTCAACACTTGAGCGTAGTTTAAAGTTATTCAGCATACGCCACAGTACCAATGGACCAGCCGTAGAAGGGCAAACCCAAGCCTCATTTGTTGCGCCACTAACTACGGTAAACCCTAAGCTTTAGTCGCAGTTCCGTGGTCACATCTCGAGTTAGGGTTTCATTCTTCTAGAGGGTCCATCGAATAACTTGCATGATCTTTGAAAACTTATTAACTACGGGAAAGATCCAACACTTGGAAAATTTCCCGGCAAGGGTTAAAGCGGGTATTTGACATCCGATTGAACTTTTTAACAACATCTAAAGTATCCCGAAAACAGTTAAAATTACGAATACGAAACATTCCGGGTTGCCTTTGCATTGAGTTAATCATGATATGAAAAAGTAGCAAAAAAATTAAACAACACCTGAAACACCAAAACACAGAGCCCAGAGCATGGAAAAAATTTGGACCCAGAATATTTATTGGAGGCTGGTCACCTCGGATTTTATGCCTATGTGCTCGGTCCAAATCCGAGCACTGGGTCCCCAATTTTTCCTATGTTTTTATATTGGCTCATAGATGATTCCGTACTTGTTTGCAAAATTTTTGGAGCTCATTTGAAAATCGGCAGAATGCAGGTTTTAGTATTTCAAGTTTTGGAGTTCGTTTCGTTTTCGTAATCTAACATTATCCATATAATTTTATAGCTAGGCTCTGATACCACCGTAGGGTTCCTATCGACGGCAGCAAGGTTTTGGGAGGTATCGTCCATGCCATTTTCAAAAATTGCCGTTTCAAGGAACTCTAAACAAGAATCGATAACTAGAAAATAATACGAAAACATATGTAAACCATTTTACATCTAAGTGAAAAGGAAATACAATCTTTGTAGATCGGTCCTTCACTTCATAAGCTCCTTGTAGTAGTCCCTTCGCTGTGATCATCGCACTCTCGGACTCTTGGACAGCTCCATGAGAAGATAGCTACGGTCTTGCTTGAAGTCTTCGAGGCCGAAGATGATCTACATCGAGGGGATATGAACACAAGCTACTACTTCACCAAAGTGAAGCAAACACCCTATACTAAAGTGCTAATCTAGTAGAGGATGGTGAAATAGGAAGTGGGCTTACTTTAGAATTTCTTTTCTCACATTACTTTCTCACTTTTATCAAACCCTAGCAAGCTTTTCTTTTGGAAGAAGAAGATGAAGAAAGAGATGAAGAGAAATGAAATGATCAAGTGAGAGAACAACCATGGGTGAGTGAGTATCATATATAAACTCATGTAGAGACATAACCATGGCTAATTATAGTGGTTAGGTTAATAAATATCCTAAGTAAAACAAAATGGATGGACTTTGTCAAAGCACTCACAATCTTCTACAAGCTTCATGCTTTGAACAATTATCCACTAATTTTATATTTACTTTGAGTATTAAAACCCCACCATTATAATTAAAATGGTGTATGTCTTATATACCCATATAGTGTGTATCAACAACCATGACACACAAAAATAAACAATGCACATTAATATATATGTAACAACCTAGTTCATTTATACCTATTCCAATTCTCGTATTTCCTTAATTGTGGTATTTTCCTGAGTTATCGTATTTTGGGTGCGAATGGTATTCTATATTTTACTTTGCATTCGACCCGACCTGCTTGCTTGAACTTGTTTGATTCATATTTATGAATTATGTTGACTTGTTACATAGACATGTGCATTTTCATGAATACTGCATACTGGCATTTTATCTGGCATTGCATCTTTTACCATATAACATTTTAAGTCATATAAAATAATTTAAAATTTACTTAACATGGCCTGCATGATACCCCTGACCCTGTCGTAGCATCCGCGCATCTTGTTCTCGTCCCGTTCAGTGAAACAGACTTATTTGGATGGCTACGCGCACGTACGTGCATACGTTCTTGAGGGTATGCATTTTCGTTACCCTAGCATTCATTTTTAATTTTGGTCGTTGCAAATATTTTTCATATTTTTAAACCGGATTTTTAGACCCGATCCGGGCGTGTTTTGGAGTAAGGTTGTATTTACCAAAATCTCAAAACGTACTAATATTATATTATTTAATTCCTTCTAACTATTAATATACGATTCCTCGAAGACTTCACAGTCCCGGAAGGTTTCAGGGTGGGGGTTCCGTAGCGCGTCATGAGCACCGGGCAAAAAGGGGCGGTTGAGCAACTCAAGCGAACCGCCCTACTTTTAACTAAAATATATTTTTATATATTAAATCTCAACTTAAACTATCTGTTTCCTTTTATAAATATTAATCTTAATATTTAAACCTGCACGTTCTCTCTTTCTCTCTCCTCCTCGTGATCTCAACAGTCTCTCTCTCTCTCTCCTCCCTCTCCCTCTATCTCCACTCTGCCTCTCTCCGCATATATAAATATTATATTGGGTTTCTTTATTATGAACATGAACACAGCCTCTCTCCCCCTCACTATTCATCTTCTTCAAAATTTTCCTTCCCGCCTAGGCCTCTCTCGTCTCGAACCCTAGTCCTAACCCTACCGTTGGCCTCAAACCTCACCACCATATTCCTCCCCTCCTCGACCTCCTCTCCCCCGGTAACACCTCACCGCTAGAACCCATACCCACGATGCCTGAGCTGTGCCTTCGTCATCATGCCTCGCTGCGCTGTCACCACCTCACCGCTGTCGTCCCACACCCTAGCTTCACCTTCTCTCCTTCTCCCTGCACCAAGAACCCCGAACCTTGCACCAAGAACACCGAACCCAACTCAAGAAACCCTCACCCGACTTCAAGACACACACGTCTGCCTTGGCCGTGAACTTCGCCGGAAACCCGTTGCCAACGTCAACCCATCACCACGACCTCTCCCTGGCCCTAATGCAAACCACAGTGAGCCTCTCCTTCTCCCTTCTTCTTCCTCTTCTTCTTTTCTTTTCCTTTTTCTTTATTCTTTCTTGAAACCTAGATTTTAGCGATCGCCGGAGCCGTGACCGTCGCTGCCGTTCCAGACGACCCAGAGGACGTACCTTGCCTGCGTGATCACCCTCTTGCATTGTTTATGTCACGACCCGAAAGTACGGAACATGACCGGCACTTAAACTACGAACGTCTCGAGGCGTACGTAATCTAAGTAAACCGAAAACCCAGAAATCTAAACCAAGAAAAGTAGTAGAGTGCAGGCAAAACCAAATTAAAGCAAGTAGTTTCAATAGCATAAGCCGAATTATGCGGTTTTTAAAAGCATCAAAAATTTACTGAAAATTTCGGCAGAGTCTCCTTTGTAAATACTGGCCCCCAAACGGGATACAACATGAATAGTATACGAAATCAAGAAAAAGGCATCCCCAAGCGGGAGCTAGCTCTTCGTCAATCGACGGTCACAACCACACAAGCAATATAATATACAACGCCAACGGCAAGGATCAAAACTCAAAAGGGAACTCAAAACCACCAGAAATATAACGAGCGACTCTAAGGTCGAAAGAATAAACAACACTGGTCTCTATCTCAATAGATACATGTTTGGTTGATGGAACTTCTAGATACAACAGAATAATGATATACAAGATATATAATGGGGGTATGATACAAGTAAACCCACCTACTAGCAAATCACCCGAATGAAACTGAGCCCGCAAGCCGTAATGAAACCTGTACGGCAAATCTGCAAGAAACTGGGGCACAACGGGGGTGAGTTGCCAACTCGTGGATAGAAAAACATCTACGCACAGAAATCGCATAAATAACGCAACCTAGGTCAATGATCATAATATATCCTCAAATATAAGTATAACAGGCAGCCTATAACAATGACTAGGGTAATATCTAACCCGAGTAAAATTTCATGTGCCCGTGTCAGTGCCTCAGGTAGCAATATATCATATGAATGAGGTATGAATGCATGAAACAGAATACAAGTAAATGAAGAAACTGTTTTCATAAATTAGTGAGATTTCCTTCGTATTTTTAAACTGAGGTATCATAATGAAATCAGTATCAACAGTGTCTAGCATCGACACAAAACAAAAATCTCACTGTCTCGAAATATCAATATCTCAATCTCAATATCTAGGGCGCCGTCAGTCCGGACCGGCCCCTACCATCCATCTCAAGACCACGACGGTATCCTCCAGATATCCGACGTGTCGGGTAATATCACCGGTAGGTAGTGCTCCCCTGCCGGGCTTAACGTCAACACAACATTCATCTTGCCCCGGGGTACCATACCGGGCCCACCATGTACCCGTGACGGTTCCTCCACTCCTCGACACGGATCTCCAAAACCACAGCAAACTCATGGTGGACGACACTTTACATCACTAGAAAACCGCAACATTTTATATTTTAAAAGATCATAAGTTGTAAATTTTGCGGCTTTCCCCGAAATCCAGAAATATCATAAATCTCAAGAAATCATCACAAGTGCATATGTCAATGATAATGAACTAGGCATGAACAACTGAATAACAGTATGCATGAAGTGGTAGGTAATAACTACAATGTCTAATATGGCATATAAGGGAAGTACACTAATATCATGTCAAAACTACCAGCTAACAATCTAAGTCAAGCAATTATATTCTCTAAAGTGTACGTGATATGGCAATTACCGATGAAGATGTGTGTGAGCCGGCAAGTAGGTGTACGTGGTACATACGCATCATCGGTAATGGTGCTGGTGTCCTAACAGCATGATATCAAGAATGGAATATGCAGCAAAATAAATATGCGAGGCAGAGCGAACAGCAATAATGTGCGGGAGCTGAATACTAGACACAACGATAACTAATCTGCAATAATCTAATATAAGTCCTACGAATGGTGCCTTTTGAAATAACACGAATCATGGGGTTTTGAAAATAGGGGCTACGGTGTTTTTATGAAAAGATACGTCGTTTTTGAAATATCCGTAGATTCCCTTGAGCTATCTTTAAAAATGCCCATGATTCGTTAGTTTTTGAAATAGGTAAGAAGTCTAATCTAATCTAACAACTACACTAAACT
This sequence comes from Agapanthus africanus, assembly GCA_030015575.1. Classification (NCBI taxonomy): domain Eukaryota; kingdom Viridiplantae; phylum Streptophyta; class Magnoliopsida; order Asparagales; family Amaryllidaceae; genus Agapanthus; species Agapanthus africanus. Next base: position 298,929,161 of record JASDDO010000029.1, read on the forward strand.
ATACGGCTGAACTAACAAGCTGAACTACAGGTAAGGAAACCGCCTATCATCTGAGTCGATACATATACATACCTGTATATGTATAGTCGGTGATCCCGCCTCAATAATATCATATCCGATACCATATCTATAATCAGGCATCCCAAGTCAAGAGTGCGGATCAATCATCAATATAGCTCGTACGTAAATCCGTTGTACGGCATCCCAATCTGGGTACGGGTCAATATCACATTCATCATACTATTCACCTGGTATCCTCTTTATCAAATATCATGATCGGGGTACTGATCTACGTCTAGTACCATACTGATACCGCCTACGTAAGCATGGACGTGTGTGAAACACTACGTCAAGGACCCGCTACAACGTCATGTCGTATCTAAGATACGAACCCTGCTATATCACCGATCTCACGGCCTCAAATCGAATCTCATCGACTCAGTTCAATCCCAAGTATCATCCTCAATCCGTATGTGAACACATAGTCCCATACCCATGTGAACACATAACTATAATGAATCCCATGAGCACATATCAATAGGAATGTATGCAAGTATGTATGTGTGTATGTGTAGTGCAACACTACCCTAGGGTTCGCAATGCTAAAATAATCCAACACACTAATATCCATCCTAAGCACCGTTATTAATCCCAAAAACATATAATAATTGTTGGTGTGTATACGCATCCGTATACACCACCACGGACTGCGGGGGTGCTATACGCCATCCACCCGACTTCTCCCCGTAGATATAAATCTACTCACCTGGTCCTCGCTAGCCGGTGCCGACGTCGCCACGCGCTTGCTTGTCGTCTCGAAGTCCACATGGGGGTACCTACATATCATAACGTACCATATCGCATTAAAACTAAATTCGAAATCGAAACGGCATACGAAAATCAAATTGGCACGCGTATCACGCATAGGTCCAAACCTATCGCCCACGCATGCAGGAATAGTCAAACCAACCCTCGATGTCGATGTACGAACGTCAAACCATCGAGAAAATCCAATCACACTCATTTGCACATTCACGAACACTAATTTTAATATAAACTAGGTTAAAACTCACAAAAACGCCAATTTCACTTAAAAAGTCATTTTTCCGAAAATCTAGCAAGCACAATTCGCCGTTTTTGTACAAAACACGATATTTAAATGAATGTAGCGGCCAATATATTTATTAAATATCTTAAATAAGTCGTATAAACAATTTCCGGAATTTAATCTCATTAAATTCCAAAAATCCTAATATTCTAGTTTACAAAAATACCCTTTTTAACAATTTCAAAGCAAAATGCACAAACTACAATCTAGCTTAGAATTGCATGATCCAAAGCATTAAACCACACTTAATAAAGTTAATGAAGCCAAGAAAAACCTAATCACATTTTTAATCCCAAGAATTTAACAAATTTCAAAAACCTAGTAAGCAAATTAGCAAAATAACAAAAATTTTAAGCTAGCCATTAGCACTAGCTACTAAACTTGTATTAACATGACAACAAAGCCTAATTATAACACACAACCATACACCAATTTTATAAACCCTAACTTGCATTCAATTTCACAACTTGAATTCCAAAACTTGCAATTAAACTCACATATCCAAATAACACTTAATTAAATTAGCTTAAGAAATTAGTAACAATTTAAGCAACAAAAAGTTTTAGAATTATACCCAAAAATATATGAAGGTCCACAAGACTCCATGGCCTCCCAAAATGCTCTCTTTTCACAAGGATCCATGCTAAAGGGGCTAAGCTAAAATGGGTAGGACTTTGATTTTGATTTTGTGGGATTTTTGGTGGATTTTTGATGCAATTTTTCATGAAGTTTTGAAGGGAAAAGAGAGGGGAAAATGGAGGGGGGGCTGCTGTGGGGAGAAGGAATTTTTGACCAGAAAAGTGGGTGGGGGAGAGAGAGGGAGGTGAGGAAAATGGGGGGGGGGAACAAGGTTAAGGTCAAACAAAGTCAAAAGTCTAACTACTTCACTCATTTTCTTTTCTTTTCTTTCATTTCTTTTTCCTTGAAAATCAAGTGGGGAAAAATATGGTGGGTGCTGAATTTAGCCATGGGGAGGAGTAAGTGGGGGTGTGTGGGTGTGGGCACGGGTGTGGGGTGATGAAAAATGATAAATACAATACCCCAAACATCCATTTACGCTAAAAAAAAGCCTTTTTTCTTCAATAATTTCTAAACCGTTTTGGCAAATGATTTCGTTCCAAAAACTACATGATAAATTTTTATTTAATGTTTTATGATGCACAAAATTTGTTTCAACTCATTCCAATTTGTAATTTTCCCTAATTAAATGTATTAGTGACGGCTTAAAATAATAGTAAAATAATATTTTTTTCCGAAAATTTGAAATTTCACCAGCGGCTCAATAAACACAAAATAATAGCAATTACATAGCTAGAATATGTATATTTAATTTTTATAATAAGATATTTGTATTTTGATTTTTCACAGAAAACCCCCTCATTTTACCGATTTTCCGAAATTTCACTAAACGATTTTCAAAACGCTACAATCTTCCCCCCTTAAAGAATTTCGGTCCCCGAATTTAAATTCAAACTCCCCCAATTACTAAAACATCTAAGAAAAACCATCAAGTCGTCGGGCTCCGAAATCATAAATACATAAAACAAATCGTAGCACAGCGCATGCGCTTGAAAAATGAGCATATAACTCAAATCAAAACTCCGTCAAGCATCCCGCAATCATCGGAGTCATGGAGAAGACATCAATGCCAAATCCAAATCAAAACCGATAAGACATAACTCGAAACTATATATGTAAATATCGAATCTATATCTGTAAGTGTCTGAAGGAAATGCATGCCAATCTCTTTAAGTCGCTGTGCAACGCGTATAACACTGCACAGTGGCGGACGTCTATCATAAGAAAATAACTATATATATATACCTTTGTTTGAAATGTACGTTCCGCCGTTTTGGAAACAATTTAGAAGGGTCTCCTTATTTTAAACATTTCGTGTCATATCAGACACGTAGGTAAATACTGAGGCTATAGCTCGCTTTTTGGAAATCCCTTCAATAACTATCAATGCATGCAAAATGTATTCAGGTACTGTCCTCTGACTAGTCCTGCTCAGTACGAAAACACATAGCAATATCATAAAAACGTACTGCTCTATAAGAAATCAATCCCAAAATATGCACATGAATACTACGTGCGTCTGGTGCGCACGGAAATCAAAATCCATGAATGTGCCATACATGCGCACAGAAACAACATCTAAGTGCATCAGGTGTGCACGAAACATCTGTCGTAGGCAACATGTGTGCCTGACAGCAAAATCAGGTGCATCTGACATGCACGGAAAAAAAAAATCTCGATTTAGTGCCTCTGGTGTGCACCAAAATCACCCTTCAAAACATGCGCCCAACATGCGCGAAAATCCAAATCAGGTGCATCTATCGTGCATGAAACCATGAAATCCAATATCAAGCGCCGAACGTGCGCAAAAGCAATCAGGTGCACAAGGTGCACAAAACAAATATCGAGTATCACAATCAAAATCGAAGTCCAGTGCATCTAAGTGCACAAAAGGCGTATCACTGCACTGCAAGCATATATAAACTATACCGAGTGCAGGAACGAAATCGTGTGCATGCATACGCACAAAACCAACTCAACTGTTTAAAACCGTAAAATCACAAACATGTGAAACTAAAGAACGAAAACGATATCAAGTGCAACACTGTGCAAAGATCGTAAATCCTCAATCATCAAAATCAAATCATACGAATAAATCACCCAAAACATCGTAATCAATAATGGCGGAATAGTACTGCTCAAGCGCATCCTCTAAGAATCTCGGCCAACTGTCGCGGTCACTAGTGGGACGTCTCGTCGATGATCATGAACTCTGTCCTGCTGGCGTGCGTAACCATGACCACTCCTGGGTCAAGGTCTTCACTATGAATTACCGATCTTTCGGTCCATCGGCTCATCGGCCCTATCAGGTGTGCTAACGGGGACGATTCCGTTCCGGCACTTCTCTGGTCATCTCTTGGTCAATCATCGCGACCACTCGTAAGACAGCATATCACTGGCGTCGGCCTCCGGCTCTCTGAATGTACTTGACACATCTGATCCTGGGTGCAAGTATCATTGCAGCAGTGTCCTGGAAGGAATCCTGCTCACGGTCTCGTCCATATCTCGTCTCTGCCAACTGTCCGGAAGTCATCGTCCTTTCCTATATCTGCATCTTGCTCTGGAACGACTGCATACTCATCGCGACTCCTTCTGGAAGGTAAATCCAAGTACTATGCCTCGGCATGCGCATCGCATCTCTGATGTCGGCGGAGTGGAACGTCATCTCATCTAGATCTGGTACGAACCTCTTACTTCACTTTTCTCTAATGTCGTCTGCTTTGGACTCGTCTCGTCGCGGCTGCATGGACTGAGCTCCAACGACTATTCTCGTATCTGGAGTCTCCCAAGAATGCATCTCACCACCTAGCATCCGAATTAAGTCGAGCCATCCGATCGAGTCGTCAAAACTTTATAATCTCCCAAGAGCTCAACCTCTTGGGCACAGTTTAATAGTATCGAGTACATACCACAGCATCGGTGGTCCAGCCGTAGAAGGGCAAACCCAAGCCTCACTAATGGCGCCGTAGAACTGCCGCAAACCCGAAGGTTCAAAGGCTTTCACACGGTCATTAAGTCGAGTTAGGGTTTCATTCTTCTAGAGAGACCATAGAATTGCCTGCATGTCTTTCCGACTACTTTAAACTTGGATAATTAGGTTTCTGACATTCGATCGTCTATGTCGACTCCCAACGTCTCCGCGTGAAGTCGTCTCTAGCTGGAATCAATCTATCTGATGACCTCGCATCGGGGTAAGCGAACGAACCACCTTTCCTAGTCATTCATCATCGGGTGACTAGCGACCTTCTATCATCTATTCGTACAACTCGCCCCGCCATAGTTCCAACATATGGGGCGATATCTCATCGCTCGCAGCAACAACTGGCTCGCTCGTCTGCACGCTGAACAGTGCCTCAATCATCAGGAGTAAGCAACATACCAACGGTCATCAAAATCTGGCTGGCCTCTGTCAGTGGCTCAATCCTCTAGTGTCGATCAGCACATCCGAGTAACCTCAAAAAGGAGATCCGCCAAACGCTCGTGGCGCGGAAACACAGTAAAAAGACACATCTCTGCAATCGTGTGTCGCCAGAATTTTGCCCTGGTCAGTCCTCGTCCGTGACGAGCTTGTGCTGACCGTAACTCTAGCCGTAGCTCTCCCTGCCGTAACCGTAGTAGCAAAACCAAACTGATACCGACGAGGCTAGATCGGAATGAATATAATACTGAACAAGGAAATGTACATCCTAAGGCTTCATAAGTGGAGTGGCGTGTCGTAAATATGCCGCGGAACATACCAACGGTACGTCACTCTACTTTAGTCACCTATTCCATCAACCAAGGGTCATCCTACGCTCCGAAGGTTAAAACCTAACGCTCTGATACCAACTTTGTCACGACCCGAAAGTACGGAACATGACCGGCACTTAAACTACGAACGTCTCGAGGCGTACGTAATGTAAGTAAACCGAAAACCCAGAAATCCAAACCAAGAAAAGTAGTAGAGTGCAGGCAAAACCAAATTAAAGCAAGTAGTTTCAATAGCATAAGCCGAATTATGCGGTTTTTAAAAGCATCAAAAATTTACTGAAAATTTCGGCAGAGTCTCCTTTGTAAATACTGGCCCCCAAACGGGATACAACATGAATAGTATACGAAATCAAGAAAAAGGCATCCTCAAGCGGGAGCTAGCTCTTCGTCAATCGACGGTCACAACCACACAAGCAATATAATATACAACGCCAACGGCGAGGATCAAAACTCAAAAGGGAACTCAAAACCACCAGAAATATAACGAGCGACTCTAAGGTCGAAAGAATAAACAACACTGGTCTCTATCTCAATAGATACATGTTTGGTTGATGGAACTTCTAGATACAACAGAATAATGATATACAAGATATATAATGGGGGTATGATACAAGTAAACCCACCTACTAGCAAATCACCCGAATGAAACTGAGCCCGCAAGCCGTAATGAAACCTGTACGGCAAATCTGCAAGAAACTGGGGCACAACGAGGGTGAGTTGCCAACTCGTGAATAGAAAAACATCTACGCACAGAAATCGCATAAATAACGCAACCTAGGTCAATGATCATAATATATCCTCAAATATAAGTATAACAGGCAGCCTATAACAATGACTAGGGTAATATCTAACCCGAGTAAAATTTCATGTGCCCGTGTCAGTGCCTCAGGTAGCAATATATCATATGAATGAGGTATGAATGCATGAAACAGAATACATGTAAATGAAGAAACCGTTTTCATAAATTAGTGAGATTTCCTTCGTATTTTTAAACTGAGGTATCATAATGAAATCAGTATCAACAGTGTCTAGCATCGACACAAAACATAAATTTCACTGTCTCGAAATATCAATGTCTCAATCTCAATATCTAGGGTGCCGTCAGTCCGGACCGGCCCCTACCATCCATCTCAAGACCACGACGGTATCCTCCGGATATCCGACGCGTCGGGTAATATCACCGGTAGGTAGTGCTCCCCTTCCGGGCTCAACGTCAACACCACATTCATCTTGCCCCGGGATACCATACCGGGGCCACCATGTTGTAAGTCCGTGTTGCCCATCCCGGTGCTTACGGGAGGCGGAAAACATAATAAAAAACGGATTTTTAATGACTTAGGCAACATGGACCAAGCTTGTGAGGATCTTTGCTAAACGAAAACTAGCTAAAGTAAACTAACAACTAACTAAGTTGTAGAAAGGTTATACCTTTGGTCTTTAGTCCTTCTCTCTTTGCTCGTCGGAATGGTAGAAAGGCCTCACCTTGCTTGTCTTCTTCCGTCAAAGAAAGATCCACTTGAAAGCCACCACCTTTAGCTTCAACTCCAAGCTAGGAGTAACTAGAGTGCAAGAAATGCTAAGACTAGAACCCTAGAAGAGAGTAGAGAGGATCAAGTGAAGGTTTTTCTCAAGCTTTTTGTTTCTCAACACATGAGAGGGAGAGAGCTTGAGGGAGAGGAGGAACAAGAGAGAGAAATGATATGAGAGAATGAATTATTTGTGAGCCTTTCTCACTAATATGTGTGTATAATTTTTAATTGAATAATTAGCTAGATAATTATCATGGTAAATCATGACATGACCATTATCATTTCAAATTGCAAAGATCAAAAAGCATCTTCCAAAAGAAATTATGATGGTCAAAGTGTCAACCTTGGTCAACAAGTCAAAGAAGTCAAAAGGTCAACAACCACAACCATGGATAATTATTAAACTAATTACTAATTAACAATAACACACACATAAATATTAGGGTTAATAAAATGACAATAGCCATTAACCCTAATCAAGGTCCTCTCCCTCAATCTCAAGCAACTGTGCATACGCACCCGCATTCGTGATCCGAGGAACACGAACACAATGAGAAAAACCAATCTCTAATCATATACTAGGATCCGGCTTAAACCAAAGCCCGCTAGTATAAACTGTCCGGACAGCAAACGTGCACAAGTGCGCGGATGCGAACGAACCCTGTCGCAAAACCATGCGACCTCTACTCATTTTGCCTAAAGGCGAATAGCTCTCTGTGTGGGACTCTAAAGACTCGACACTACGCTGGCAGTGGGTTTAACCACAGACCGCAAGCGGCACTAGCTGTACGTAACGGTCCCCAGGTAGATGTCGATAAGAAGACTGACGAGGTGAACCCCATCTGCACTCCTACTGAGCCTGTATGTGACAATCTCCGTACAGTCCGGTCTGTTCGTCTGATACATCGCATGGCGGGCCTAGGGGGGCGGTGAACGTCAGTCCCCTAATAGCGGTACAAGTCGTGTCGGAGTGTAGCCCAGAACACCCTGAGATAACACTGGAGACCTACCAGTATATCTCGCTTGCCCTGGCCAGGGACTACTCGTGTAATGGCTCTCCTGGACACAGCGCGATGTCAACCCCCAATACCGGGAGAGACGAATCCTGTCTAACCGTCACTGCCTCCAAGTGCTTCGGGACTGCACCCAAAAACTACCTGTTTGCACAGCTCCTTTGAGCCGTGGTAGGGTAGTAATCAAAGTGCAGTGGGAACACACTCGAGGCGAAGTGACAGTGTCAAGTCAGCGGACTAAGCTGTACTCATGTCACCTGGGAACTGATAACTGACGATAGGTATATTACCAACCAACAGTTCCCGACGAGTCCTGTCCAGTGTACTCGTAACCTAACGAGCACCCGCATACTATCCCAAGTACGACGTACTAACGGCTGTGGGACAGACCGTCTCCCACACTGGGATGAGAAGCGCATACGCTAGTCTACTCCGGAGTATCGATGCCCTGTCTCGATAGTCCAACGACCAGGGACCTGTATAAGGATGTGCTTATAGATTACCCAGCTCCCACGAGTGCGAGCGCCATCACAACGCTGGTAATCAAGCAAAGATCCTAAGGGCTCTACTAATATGTATACCAGCAATATGCTAAAAGAAACACATGCACATATTAAAGCAGAGACAAACCAAGTAGCATACTACCATTTCGAGCAAGATTGTATATACAACTGTGAATATCCCAAGCTTCCATTAAGTAATATACAAACTAGTATGATACAGTAATGGCCTCTAGGGCATATACACTAACAATCTCCCACTTGCACTAAGGCCATGTACTGGCGTATCGAAGACCTATCATCTCGATCAGCCGCTCGAACTGAGTCTGGGGTAGGGCCTTCGTGAATGGATCTGCTGTGTTATCCTCTGATGCAACTCTCCGGACCTCGATCTCCTGGCGATCTACGATCTCCCTGATCAGGTGATACCGCCTTAAGATGTGTCTGGATTTCTGATGGGACCTGGGTTCCTTCGCTAAAGCTATAGCCCCGTTGTTGTCGCAATACAGAGGTATTGGGTCTACAATGGACGGAACCACCTGAAGTTCTTTCAAGAACTTCCTCATCCAGACAGCTTCTTTTGCGGCATCAGATGCAGCGATGTATTCCGCTTCCATAGTCGAGTCAGCAACGGTTTCCTGTTTGGAGCTCTTCCAACACACCGCCCCTCCATTGAGGATAAAGACAAAACCCGACATGGACTTGGAATCATCCTTGTCACTCTGGAAGCTGGAGTCAGCAAAGGCCTCAACCTGCAGGTCTTTTCCGCCATACACCAAGAACATCTCCTTAGTCCTTCTCAGGTACTTGAGAATGTTCTTTACTGCTATCCAATGTTTCTCCCCAGGGTTTGACTGATACCTGCTTACCACACTCAGTGCATAAGCCACATCCGGTCTGGTACACAACATCGCATACATTATAGAGCCTACCGCAGAAGCGTAGGGTATAATAGACATGCGATCCCTCTCCAAATCAGTCTTGGGAGACATCTCTTTGGAGAGGGTGATCCCGTGACAAGCCGGTAGATTACCGCGCTTGGAATCTTCCATACTGAATCTCTTCAGTATGGTGTCGATGTACCTGGACTGCGAGAGTTCTAATATCCTCTTGGATCTGTCACGGTAGATCCGGATACCCAGAATGTAGGAGGCATCACCCAGGTCTTTCATGGAGAACCTGTGTGACAAGAACCCCTTGACAGATTGTAGCATAGGAATGTCATTTCCTATTAAGAGAATGTCATCCACGTATAAAACGAGGAATACTACAGTTCTCGCTACAAATCTACAATAGATGCATGGTTCATCTGGATTTTTGATAAAGCCAAATTCTTTGACCGTCTCATCAAAACAGATGTTCCAACTCCGCGATGCCTGCTTGAGTCCATAAATGGACTTGAGCAACTTGCACACCTTTCCGCTGCTCCCACCCTGAATGAAACCCTCTGGCTGGTCCATATAGACACACTCCTCTAAATGACCATTTAGAAAAGCTGTCTTTACGTCCATCTGCCAAATATCATAATCGTGGAAAGCAGCGATGGCAAGAAGGATCCGAATGGATTTCAGCATAGCTACTGGAGAAAAGGTTTCGTCATAGTCCAAACCAGGTCGCTGACGAAAACCCTTTGCTACCAGTCTAGCTTTATAGGTCTCAACCTGTCCATCTACACCAATCTTCCTTTTGAAGATCCACTTGCATCCTACGGGTTTTACCCCGTCTGGAGCAATGTCCAACGTCCATACCTTGTTGGTGTACATGGACTCCATCTCGGTCCGCATTGCATCCAGCCATTTTACTGAGTCGACGCTCTGAATGGCTTGCTGGAAGCTAGTAGGCTCATCACAATCCAGGATGCAGTCTTCTCTATCCCCGTCAATGAGAAAACCGTAGTATCTCTCGGGCGGATGAGACTGCCTACTACTCCTGCGGAGTGGCATAGGAATGTCCTGTTCTTTTGAACCTTCTGGTTCCACTAAACTTTCAGTAGTAGTTTGTGGTTCTGGAATTTCTTCCAGTTCTATTGCGCTCCCACTTATTTCTTTTTCTATGAACTGATGTTCTAGAAAGTGGGCATTGCGAGAAACAAGGACTTTTTGTTCCTCTGCGTAATAGAAAAGATACCCCCTGGAGTTCTTTGGGTATCCCACAAACTTGCACAGTACTGAGCGTGCCTCGAGCTTGTCCACATGCTGCTTTTTGACATAAGCTGGACATCCCCAAATCTTCAAGTATTGAAGATAGGGTTTCTTCCCACTCCATAACTCATATGGTGTGGTAGGCACAGTTTTAGTGGGAACACGGTTCAAAAGATATGCAGCTGTTTCTAGCGCATATCCCCAGAATGATCGCGGTAACTCAGCGTTACTCATCATGGACCGTACCATATCCAATAGGGTTCGGTTCCGTCTCTCCGATACACCGTTATGTTGCGGAGTGTATGGAGGAGTAAGCTGAGAGAGAATTCCATTCTCTTTTAAGTAATTCAGGAATTCGGCACTTAAGTATTCTCCTCCTCGATCCGATCTTAGGATCTTGATACTTTTGCCTGTTTGTTTTTCTACTTCATTCTTATATTCCTGGAACTTATCAAAAGCTTCGGATTTATGCTTCATTAAGAAGACATGTCCGAATCTTGAGAAATCATCCGTAAAAGTTATGAAGTAAGAAAAACCGCTTCGCGCATGTGTAGACATTGGACCGCACACGTCGCTGTGTACGAGTCCCAAGAGCTCGCTCGCTCTTTCTCCGTGTCCAGAAAACGGAGCCTTTGTCATCTTTCCTTTGAGACAGGATTGACAAGTTGCATACGATTGATATTCGAACGAATCTAAGTATCCTTCAGTATGTAACTTAGTCAATCTTCTCTCATTGATGTGACCCAGTCTACAATGCCATAAGAAAGTTTTATTAATTTCTGGAGACTTTCTTTTGTGTGTATTCTGGATATTGAAAACCTGTGGTTGGTTTAAAACGTATATACCGTTGTTCAATGTACCTGACCCAATCAACACTTGATTAAGGTGAATGTTCACTACATTACTTACAAATGCAAATTCATAACCTTCTTTAGATAATAAAGATACAGAAATGATATTACAGGTTGCATTTGGTACATAATAACAACTACGCAAAACCAAAAAGTGTCCATCTGATAATCCCAGGTGATAGTCCCCCACGGCCTCAGCATCCATGCTAGCACCGTTCGCAACTCTGAGGGTCATGTCACCTGCCTTCAAAACTCTACGCTTTCTCAACGCCTGCAAAGAATTACAGATATGAGATCCTGATCCGGTATCCAATACCCAGGAATTAGAGTTTATTGATAGACAATTTTCAATAACATACACACCTGAAGCTGAAGCTGCAACTCGCTTCAAATCCTGTGTTCTGGCTTTCCAAGCCTTGCAATCTTGTTTCCAGTGACCACTTTTGTGACAATAGAAGCATTCTTCCTTCCCCACCAGCTTCCCCGCTACCTTTGTTGCTTTACCCTTTCCCTTCATATCCACTTTACCGACACCGCCTCTTGGTTTGGCGGGGGCTTTCTTCTTCTTGCCCTTGGCTTTCGCCCTGGACCTAGAAGAGGAAGATCCTCCTACAAACAAAGTGGATGTCTCCCTACCCTTCTGTAGGGTGCCCTCAGCAGTCCTCAACATGTTCAGAAGTTCGGCAAGTTCAACCTCCTTTCCTTGCATGTTGAAGTTAAGAATGAACTGGGCGTAAGTGGAAGGAAGGGACTGGAGAATCAAATCGGTATAGAGTTCATTCTCCAACGTGGTCCCAAGGTCCGCGAGCTCCTCTATGTAGCCGATCATCTTAAGCACGTGGTCCGCTACCGATGATCCGACGGCCAACCTTGCCGAAAAGAGCTTCTTCGACACTTCGTATCTTGCGATACGAGACTGCTCTCCATACAGTTCTTTTGTATGGAGAAATATGGACTCTAGGTCCATATTCTCGTGCCTCCTCTGATGGTCGTTGTCCATCGAGGCTAGTACGAGGCATCTGGCCCTCGCGCAATCTATCTCCCATGTCTTACGGATTTCAACATCCGCGACGCTGGAGGTGGGACCTGGGACAGGGGGAGCTTTGGTGGTAAGTATATACCCCAGCTTGTCATAAGTGATAGCCATCTTGACATTCCTGAGCCAATCTTTGTAGTTTGGCCCTGTCAATATGTTTTTATCTAATAGTAACTTAAGTCCGGTCATCTTGAATGGTCGCTGCAATTAGGAGAGAGAAAAGAAACACTTTAGCATGATGCTCTTGCAAGTTTAGAGTGGTTTTTAGTTTGTCTAAACTGGATGGCTCCCACTGTCTCTCGAATCCCTTCTCAAACCGTAAAGAAAAGGATTAGCCGGGATCATTCTCACCGTACAATACTTGCTTAACCATTCAGCCAGGCCAGTGTCGGTACTTCGAGGGAGGTTTTCCAACGCTTTCGCGAAGTTCCTTAATTAAGTAACCTCTTTTCCCTGTGGGCGTAGCCCCGCTAACACCTTTCTAGGCACCTACTTGGTTTATAGCATTGATCGTTAAGTGAGAGTTTTCCCGAGGAGTAGCATATACTCACAGTAGGATCGGGATCCAAATATCATCGCGTGATAAAACCGAAGGAATCCTACCAGAATTATCACACTCCAAATGGTATGCAACGCTAGCAAGTTTCAGTACTTATGAAACTCCCGATGTGGATTTTTGCCCCATGCTCTTATGACCTTGGCGTGAGGTCAAAATGTCATAAGTCACATGTCAAGTTCTTCCCATCATTATCCTGGTTAATTTGAACCCACCCGTACCTACCCTTGACGTAGGCCAAAACGGCAGTATGACTGTCTCAAATCAACGCATTCTATCTATGCAACGGATAAATATCCGGTAGCTACCAATCACTATGCCTTGGCGTGAGGTCAAAATACATAGCTTGAATACTACCGAATATTTAACCGAAATGATGGAGGGCTACGGATGGTTTTGGCGAAACCGTGAACGTAGTGAACTTGATATAATCGATGGAACGAGATAGCTTTTAAAAAGAGTGGTTCAAGCTCCGCGTTTAAAAGTTTAGTTTTGAAAAGAACCGAGTGGTTTTCAAAGTGTTCCAATCGACTTTTACTTGGTTTATTTCTTGCATTAGTTCTTTTAATGCGTCCCATCATTTAATCCTACCATTGCAGAAAACAACCAAAATATGACGTACGCTTATGCCATTCGCATTCGCCACGGGGCCCCGTCATCACCCGTTAGGTTACTTAACTAACGACAGAGCGGGGGCTGGGCTAGCGCGGCTGTAAAACATAAGCAACGCCTAAATAGTTATTATATATAAATATATAGCAATGATAGACATTACAGATCACAGATGAATACATTGGATATACTAGGAATCCGCAATGCGTTCGAGCCTGCAACGCAAAACGGATTACACGGTCGCGGTGAATAGCCAATACCCCACCCAAGACCCCTACGGGTGCGGCAAACTACCCGCCAAGCACCCGAAGCGAAGCAACCTCCCTCACCACCGTGAGTAGGCCACTCGGCACTTCGAGATACCCGGTAGTTTGTGCACCCCCTCCATGGGTCTATCCTAGGAGCAAAAACAGTAAAAAGAATTATACAATGACGGCTACAACCCCGACCCGGTTGTGCGGCCATACAAAGAATATTATTACATCAATTTACATGTTACAAATGAATGAAAGAAAAACAACGCTCATCTCACATCCACCCCGGCCATTCACCCGCGACAATCCAATCCATTCATATCCACAAACCAATAACAATCACAGATCATGTATAACCCCGACTAATCGTCTTATAGCGATTAGCCGACGTTCAATACATGCAAGCATTACAGATATAACCGATGTAGTTAAAGTGTAGTGAAGTTCCGAAAAATACGGATTTATAGGCCCCCAAAAGTAAATTTTAGTTCTGGAAAATCTGGGCACATATAATATATCCTAAAAATCCTAAAACCAACCCAGAAACATACTGCACCAAAAACGATACAGAGAGGGGACAAGATGGCCGCGCTTCCGCGGCAAGAGCTTCCTTATGCCGCGGAAGCGCGGTCCTCTAGACTCCTCTCTGGTTCGTCTTTGGTGGTGTTTCACACAAAACCCTGAGATAATTTTTGAAGTATAAAGTTTTTTATTTTGACCAGAAAAAAAATTAACAGAAACTAGGGTTTTTCGAGTTTGGTTTTTCGATTTTCCGGTTTCGAAACTTCGTTACACTTAACTACTTAGCTAGTTTAGGTTTAGTTAGGCTCTGATACCACTGTAAGTCCGTGTTGCCCATCCCGGTGCTTACGGGAGGCGGAAAACATAATAAAAAACGGATTTTTAATGACTTAGGCAACATGGACCAAGCTTGTGAGGATCTTTGCTAAACGAAAACTAGCTAAAGTAAACTAACAACTAACTAAGTTGTAGAAAGGTTATACCTTTGGTCTTTAGTCCTTCTCTCTTTGCTCGTCGGAATGGTAGAAAGGCCTCACCTTGCTTGTCTTCTTCCGTCAAAGAAAGATCCACTTGAAAGCCACCACCTTTAGCTTCAACTCCAAGCTAGGAGTAACTAGAGTGCAAGAAATGCTAAGACTAGAACCCTAGAAGAGAGTAGAGAGGATCAAGTGAAGGTTTTTCTCAAGCTTTTTGTTTCTTAACACATGAGAGGGAGAGAGCTTGAGGGAGAGGAGGAACAAGAGAGAGAAATGATATGAGAGAATGAATTATTTGTGAGCCTTTCTCACTAATATGTGTGTATAATTTTTAATTGAATAATTAGCTAGATAATTATCATGGTAAATCATGACATGACCATTATCATTTCAAATTGCAAAGATCAAAAAGCATCTTCCAAAAGAAATTATGATGGTCAAAGTGTCAACCTTGGTCAACAAGTCAAAGAAGTCAAAAGGTCAACAACCACAACCATGGATAATTATTAAACTAATTACTAATTAACAATAACACACACATAAATATTAGGGTTAATAAAATGACAATAGCCATTAACCCTAATCAAGGTCCTCTCCCTCAATCTCAAGCAACTGTGCATACGCACCCGCATTCGTGATCCGAGGAACACGAACACAATGAGAAAAACCAATCTCTAATCATATACTAGGATCCGGCTTAAACCAAAGCCCGCTAGTATAAACTGTCCGGACAGCAAACGTGCACAAGTGCGCGGATGCGAACGAACCCTGTCGCAAAACCATGCGACCTCTACTCATTTTGCCTAAAGGCGAATAGCTCTCTGTGTGGGACTCTAAAGACTCGACACTACGCTGGCAGTGGGTTTAACCACAGACCGCAAGCGGCACTAGCTGTACGTAACGGTCTCCAGGTAGATGTCGATAAGAAGACTGACGAGGTGAACCCCATCTGCACTCCTACTGAGCCTGTATGTGACAATCTCCGTACAGTCCGGTCTGTTCGTCTGATACATCGCATGGCGGGCCTAGGGGGGCGGTGAACGTCAGTCCCCTAATAGCGGTACAAGTCGTGTCGGAGTGTAGCCCAGAACACCCTGAGATAACACTGGAGACCTACCAGTATATCTCGCTTGCCCTGGCCAGGGACTACTCGTGTAATGGCTCTCCTGGACACAGTGCGATGTCAACCCCCAATACCGGGAGAGACGAATCCTGTCTAACCGTCACTGCCTCCAAGTGCTTCGGGACTGCACCCAAAAACTACCTGTTTGCACAGCTCCTTTGAGCCGTGGTAGGGTAGTAATCAAAGTGCAGTGGGAACACACTCGAGGCGAAGTGACAGTGTCAAGTCAGCGGACTAAGCTGTACTCATGTCACCTGGGAACTGATAACTGACGATAGGTATATTACCAACCAACAGTTCCCGACGAGTCCTGTCCAGTGTACTCGTAACCTAACGAGCACCCGCATACTATCCCAAGTACGACGTACTAACGGCTGTGGGACAGACCGTCTCCCACACTGGGATGAGAAGCGCATACGCTAGTCTACTCCGGAGTATCGATGCCCTGTCTCGATAGTCCAACGACCAGGGACCTGTATAAGGATGTGCTTATAGATTACCCAGCTCCCACGAGTGCGAGCGCCATCACAACGCTGGTAATCAAGCAAAGATCCTAAGGGCTCTACTAATATGTATACCAGCAATATGCTAAAAGAAACACATGCACATATTAAAGCAGAGACAAACCAAGTAGCATACTACCATTTCGAGCAAGATTGTATATACAACTGTGAATATCCCAAGCTTCCATTAAGTAATATACAAACTAGTATGATACAGTAATGGCCTCTAGGGCATATACACTAACACATGTATCCATGACGGTTCCTCCACTCCTCGACACGGATCTCCAAAACCACAGCAAACTCATGGTGGACGACACTTTACATCACTAGAAAACCGCAACATTTTATATTTTAAAAGATCATAAGTTGTAAATTTTGCGGCTTTCCCCGAAATCCAGAAATATCATAAATCTCAAGAAATCATCACAAGTGCATATGTCAATGATAATGAACTAGGCATGAACAACTGAATAACAGTATGCATGAAGTGGTAGGTAATAACTACAATGTCTAATATGGCATATAAGGGAAGTACACTAATATCATGTCAAAACTACCAGCTAACAATCTAAGTCAAGCAATTATATTCTCTAAAGTGTACGTGACATGGCAATTACCGATGAAGATGTGTGTGAGCCGGCAAGTAGGTGTATGTGGTACATACGCATCATCGGTAATGGTGCTGGTGTCCTAACAGCATGATATCAAGAATGGAATATGCAGCAAAATAAATATGCGAGGCAGAGCGAACAGCAATAATGTGCGGGAGCTGAATACTAGACACAACGATAACTAATCTGCAATAATCTAATATAAGTCCTACGAATGGTGCCTTTTGAAATAACACGAATCATGGGGTTTTGAAAATAGGGGCTACGGTGTTTTTATGAAAAGATACGTCGTTTTTGAAATATCCGTAGATTCCCTTGAGCTGTCTTTAAAAATGCCCACGATTCGTTAGTTTTTGAAATAGGTAAGAAGTCTAATCTAATCTAACAACTACACTAAACTATACGGCTGAACTAACAAGCTGAACTACAGGTAAGGAAACCGCCTATCATCTGAGTCGATACATATACATACCTGTATATGTATAGTCGGTGATCCCACCTCAATAATATCATATCCGATACCATATCTATAATCAGGCAGCCCAAGTCAAGAGTGCGGATCAATCATCAATATAGCTCGTACGTAAATCCGTCGTACGGCATCCCAATCTGGGTACGGGTCAATATCACATTCATCATACTATTCACCTGGTATCCTCTTTATCAAATATCATAATTGGGGTACTGATCTACGTCTAGTACCATACTGATACCGCCTACATAAGCATGGACGTGTGTGAAACACTATGTCAAGGACCCGCTACAACGTCATGTCGTATCTAAGATACGAACCCTGCTATATCACTGATCTCACGGCCTCAAATCGAATCTTATCGACTCAGTTCAATCCCAAGTATCATCCTCAATCCGTATGTGAACACATAGTCCCATACCCATGTGAACACATAACTATAATGAATCCCATGAGCACATATCAATAGGAATGTATGCAAGTATGTATGTGTGTATGTGTAGTGCAACACTACCCTAGGGTTCGCAATGCTAAAATAATCCAACACACTAATATCCATCCTAAGCACCGTTATTAATCCCAAAAACATATAATAATTGTTGGTGTGTATACGCATCCGTATACACCACCACGGACTGCGGGGGTGATATACGCCATCCACCCGACTTCTCCCCGTAGATATAAATCTACTCACCTGGTCCTCGCTAGCCGGTGCCGACGTCGCCACGCGCTTGCTTGTCGTCTCGAAGTCCACATGGGGGTACCTACATATCATAACGTACCATATCACATTAAAACTAAATTCGAAATCGAAACGGCATACAAAAATCAAATCGGCACGCGTATCACGCATAGGTCCAAACCTATCGCCCACGCATGCAGGAATAGTCAAACCAACCCTCGATGTCGATGTACGAACGTCAAACCATCGAGAAAATCCAATCACACTCATTTGCACATTCACGAACACTAATTTTAATATAAACTAGATTAAAACTCACAAAAACGCCAATTTCACTTAAAAAGTCATTTTTCCGAAAATCTAGCAAGCACAATTCACCGTTTTTATACAAAACACGATGTTTAAATGAATGTAGCGGCCAATATATTTATTAAATATCTTAAATAAGTCGTATAAACAATTTCCGGAATTTAATCTCATTAAATTCCAAAAATCCTAATATTCTAGTTTACAAAAATACCCTTTTTAACAATTTCAAAGCAAAATGCACAAACTACAATCTAGTTTAGAATTGCATGATCCAAAGCATTAAACCACACTTAATAAAGTTAATGAAGCCAAGAAAAACCTAATCACATTTTTAATCCCAAGAATTTAACAAATTTCAAAAACCTAGTAAGCAAATTAGCAAAACAACAAAATTTTTAAGCTAGCCATTAGCACTAGCTACTAAACTTGTATTAACATGACAACAAAGCCTAATTATAACACACAACCATACACCAATTTTATAAACCCTAACTTGCATTCAATTTCATAACTTGAATTCCAAAACTTGCAATTAAACTCACATATCCAAATAACACTTAATTAAATTAGCTTAAGAAATTAGTAACAATTTAAGCAACAAAAAGTTTTAGAATTATACCCAAAAATATATGAAGGTCCACAAGACTCCATGGCCTCCCAAAATGCTCTCTTTTCACAAGGATCCATGCTAAACGGGCTAAGCTAAAATGGGTAGGACTTTGATTTTGATTTTGTGGGATTTTTGGTGGATTTTTGATGCAATTTTTCATGAAGTTTTGAAGGGAAAAGAGAGGGGAAAATGGAGGGGGGGGGGCTGCTGTGGGGAGAAGGAATTTTCGGCCAGAAAAGTGGGTGGGGGAGAGAGAGGGAGGTGAGGAAAATGGGGGGGGGGGGAACAAGGTCAAGGTCAAACAAAGTCAAAAGTCTAACTACTTCACTCATTTTCTTTTCTTTTCTTTCATTTCTTTTTTCTTGAAAATCAAGTGGGGAAAAATATGGTGGGTGCTGAATTCAGCCATGGGGAGGAGTAAGTGGGGGTGTGTGGGTGTGGGCACGGGTGTGGGGTGATGAAAAATGATAAATACAATACCCCAAACATCCATTTACGCTAAAAAAAAGCCTTTTTTCTTCAATAATTTCTAAACCGTTTTGGCAAATGATTTCGTTCCAAAAACCACATGATAAATTTTTATTTAATGTTTTATGATGCACAAAATTTGTTTCAACTCATTCCAATTTGTAATTTTCCCTAATTAAATGTATTAGTGACGGCTTAAAATAATAATAAAATAATATTTTTTTCAGAAAATTTGAAATTTCACCAGCGGCTCAATAAACACCAAATAATAGCAATTACATAGCTAGAATATGTATATTTAATTTTTATAATAAGATATTTGTATTTTGACTTTTCACAGAAACCCCCCTCATTTTACCGATTTTCCGAAATTTCACCGAAACGATTTTCAAAACGCTACAGTTTAGACCTGTACCGTATGCCGTGCGTGCGTTGTGACATTTTACCGACGTCGGACGTGCCGTACATATCCGTTTCTTGATCCGTCTAGGCAAGTTAATATTGCTACATGCTATATAACTCATTATATATTTATTTAATTAAATATTATACCTGTAGTTTAAATCTAGTACCCCATGTTTAGTTTTATAACATGTCGATGTTCCGTTTGCATCCGTTTATATCATTTTAAATCTAGATCATGAAAACTAATCTTGTTACATACTAGATTTCATTATACTGCATCCATATCAATATTTATATCGCATATTGCCTAGTTGTACTTCCCACGTTACCATTTTATAGTTTTATAACTTTTCGGATACCCGTTTGCATCCATCTCATTTAGAATATATATAACTGCATCCATAGATTATAGTAATACATAATAATGTGATATTAACACTCCTTGTTTAATAAAGTGCATCCTAATTAGTATTGGAACTATAATTGTAACCCTAATCGATAACTGTGCATCCATATCTTTGAATTTATATCTGTTTGCATACCATATCACACTATTCCATTTTATTGTTATATTGGTATCCCATAGTTGTTTTTGTGTACCCATGCTTATTACAGTTTGATTATGAGCACCTACTCGATACTTGTGCACCCCCTGACATGACTTGATACACTACTGCTTGACACGACTCGATACATATGCACTACTTGAAATGATTGGATCCATATACACTACCTGACATGACCTGATGTACCACAGCTTGACCTGTTACCTGATCTTGTTACTAATGCCAACAATCTTGACCTGTTGTCCCTACGGACATTTCCTGTTGTCTATTCAGACAAACCTATACTTGCTTGATCCTGTGTTGGCATTAGCTCCAGATTTATCAATACCTGACTTGAACACATAACTTGGGGATATGAGGAAATCAATGATGAAACCTGACTTGTAACTCGACAGTTCAATACTTATACTGATCAGTTTTACGGGCTAGGCCAGCCCCGGGATGATGCTGCTGACATCATTCATCTGTACATGTTACCTATTTACTGCCTAGCGGCACGTCTCGGATTCAGCCCGAGAATCTTGACCGTGGTCCCGGGCATGCACGAGATATTATTGAGTTACATCGACGATTCATCAAATTGATTTCAAGACTTGAGAGTAGTTAACCCAGTAGACCAGTCTAGATTACTCACTGCACATCACCTATGCCTTACCCTTCACTATCCTTATTTATGTTACTGTTATACCTGTTTTACCGTTCATACTCATACCTGCATGTCTTGCTACCCCCTGTTTGTATTATTGCTTGATATTATGACGCACTGACGTCTGGGTTTTGCATGGCCCAGATCCTCTACCTTTGTCGCAGGCTGATCAAGAGTATTTCCGCCGTCAGGCCGAGCAGTGAGGATCCTGTTAGTATCCAGTTAGTTATTTCCTTACTTCCAGATGTTATTATTACTTGGATTAATTGCTTCCGCATATTATTTCTTGACTCGTTTATTCTGGCTCATGGACATGTACTAGATAGTTTACTTACTTTCCTGTTCTTGATATCTCTACAGCCGTAATGTGACTGTGGAGGGATTTTTCCTATCCACAGGTAGCATGGTTGGCTCTGTCACGTGCCTATCTTAGTGCACTCTGGGAAGCGGGGCGTGACAATATATCACATATATATTACATGTACACACAAGTGAGAAAAGAATGCTTAAGTGAGCCAATTCCAGTTAATGTAAATTAGTATATTAAATATACAATTATACACTAAATTATTAAATCAACACTTGATTTAATAATCCGGCTATATCACATATAACCGACTAACACTAAATGTACCAACTTATCGAATCAACACTTGATTCGATAACTCGGCTATATTACATATAACCGACCGATACAAAAGTCGCGAGAATAGAATACGGTATCACATACACGCATTATTCTCGGTCCCGCACATATCACATATGCGCTCCTATTTCGTTTTGCTTGAGCCAGTAAAATCTCTATGTAGGACTCTAAAGACTCGTCAATACGCCGGTAGTAGGTGATGATCACATCAAGCACCCACAAGCCGTTAGCGGTACTAGCTGGACGTAACGGCTACCCGGGTATTGAGCGATCAGAAGATCAGCATGTAGGGTTACTAGGCACTATCACAAGGGTCTATAAGGCATCAACCATGCCGAATTTAAAATTTACAAGTGCCGAACAACCTAAAACGAGGATCTTTGCTAGATAATTAGGGTTAACAAAACATGTAAACAACTTTACATCTAAAGGAAAGGGATTACAACCTTTGTAGTCCGCTCCTTCGCTTCATAAGCTCCGAGTAGTAGTCCCTTCGCTGCGATCCATGAACTTCCGGACTCTAGAGAGGCTCCACAAGCCGAATGATCCATGCTTGCTTGAAGTCTTCCTTTTCGAAGATGATCTACTTTGAAGAATCTTTAACTCAAGCTCTCACTTCTCTAATCAAGTATTAGTGAAGTGAACACCCTAATCTAAGTGGTTAGAATAGATGAGGATGATGAAGTATGAATTTAGCTCTCTTTTTATTTCAATTTCTCACTTTTATTCATCACTTGCAAAGCAAGCTTTTCAAGAGGAAGAAGAAGAAGAAAAGTATTTGTGATGAATAATGAAAATCTTGTCCATGGTTACAAATCCAACCTTGGGTTAAGTATGATGGCATGTAGAGAATTGACTAAGGTAAAGGGTTTGGGTTGGGTTAAGAAATATCAACTTAAAATATCAATCCAAAATATCTAAGCATAAAACAAAAATAAAGCTTCTAGAAGCTTCATGAAAATGCTAACCCAAATCAAACCCTAACTATGTTTAATCTCCACAAATCATGTTGCATTTGTAATCATAACTTGTTACAATATTATATATCACATATATAATATATTTTTGTAACAAAAGAAAATAATACAATTAACATATATCGCATATATATCAGTGTATTATCCGGTGAGAAAATGAATCAATAAAGCGAGCTTATATCAGTTAATGTAATGTAATATATCGCATATATAATTATACATTAAATTATCGAATCAACACTTGATCCGACAATCCGGCTATTTCTCAAATAACCGACTAATATAATCTGTATTAGTTCATCGAATTAACACTTGATCCGATAACCCGGTTATATCACATATACCCGGCCGATATCTAATATCGTGAGAATAGAATACGGTATCTCATATCATAATATTCTCGATCCCGCACATATCACATATGTGCTCCTACTCCGTTTTGCCCGAGTCAAGAAACCTCTGTGTAGGACTCTAAAGAATCGTCAATACGCCAGCAGTAGGTGATGATCATATCAAACACCCACAAGCTGCAAGCGGTCAGCTAAACATAACAGCCACCTAGGTATTGAGCGATCAAAAGATCAACAAGCAAGCCTGTACATTCTCATGTGAATCCAATCAGTAACACTACCGTACGGCCCGGTCTCTTCGTCTGATATGTCGCATATCTAGTCTAGGGGTGGTAAACGTCAGACCCCAGTAACCGATAAGTCGTGTCGATGTGAGGCTCATAACAGGTTGAGAAACTACTGATAACACTTACCGGTAGTACTCTATATCAGCCCTGGCCAGGGACTTCCAGTTATAGCCAATCGAACACAGCACAACATCAACTCCCTATACCGGGAGAGACGAAACCCCTCCTATCGCTCATTGTCTCCATGTGATTCAGGACTATACCCAAAAGCCACCGTTTTGCACGCCCTCTTGGACGTGGTAAGGTGGAAATCAAAGCACGGTGGGAATCACACAAGACTCTATGACGATCTCGGGTCTACAGACTAACCTGTACCAGTGTCACCGGAGAACTGCTATCTGACGATAGGTATATTACCATCTAGGAGCTCTCGGCGAGTCCGTTCAGTGTACCCAGTCCCCACCGAGCACCCGTACACCATCTTTGATGTCAAACACCGATGGATATGGGATCATCCATCATCCATCATATGGGTCAAGATGCGTATACACTAGTCTACTCTGGTGTATCGATGCCCTGTCTCGATACACCCTCAACTAGGAACAATTATAGGATGTACTCGTAGACTACCGTGGCCCCACTAGTATGATCTCATCATAGTCCTAGTAGTCGAGTACATATCCTAAGGGCTTTATCAACATGTGAGAGCAAGACAATAAGCTAATACAAATCAACATGTTAAGACAAAAGTGAAACCAAATAGCATACTATCATGTCGAGAGAGAAAGTCCTCTCTATATATCTCCAAGCATCCACTATAATATACATCATATGTACAACAATGGCCTCTAGGGCATATATATAACTAACACAGCAAGCAAGCCCGCTCCAACTCCTTCAAAAGTCTGACAGTAACACTACCGTACAGTCCGGTCTCCTCGTCTGATATGTCGCATATGAAGTCTAGGGGTGGTAAATGTTAGACCCCAATAACTGATAAGTCATGCCGATGTGAGGCTCATAACGGGTCGAGAAACTACTGGTAACACTTACCAGTAAATCTCTAAACCGGCCCTAGCCAGGGACTTTCCTGTTATGGCCAATCGAGCACAGCACAACATTAACCCCCAATACCGGGAGAGACGAAACCCCTCCTATCGCTCATTGCCTCCATGTGACTCGGGACTGTACCTAAAAACCACCGTTTTGCATGCCCTCTTGGACGTGGTAAGGTGGAAATCAAAGCATAGTGGAAATCACATAAGACTCTATGATGATCTCGGGTCTACAGACTAACCTGTACCAGTGTCATCAGAGAACTGCCATCTGACGTAAGGTATAATACCATCTGGGAGTTCTCGGCGAGTCCGTCCAGTGTACTCAGTCTCCACTGAGCACCCGTATATCATCTCTGATGTCAAACACCAATGGATATGGGATCATCCATCACCCATCTATATGGGTCGAGAAGCTATACGCTAGTCTACTCTGGTATATCGATGCCCCGTCTCGATACACCCACGACTAGGGACATTAAAGGATGGACTTATGGACTACTCTGTCCCCACTAGTATGATCTGCATCATAGTCCAGGTAGTCAAGTACACATCCTAAGGGCTTTACCAACATATAACAGAGAGACAATTAGTGTACACGTTAAGGTAAAGAGTAACCAGATAGCATACTATCATGTCGAGCAAGAAAGTCCTCCGTATATATGTCCAAGAATCCACTACAATATACATCTCATGTATAGTAATGGCCTCTAGGGCATACATATAACTAACAATATTATCATCTTGAGTAAGACTGTTCTATCCATATAGATCCTCCCTCAATCATCACAATCGCGTGTCTGCGAGTCAATAATTGACTTGAAGGCACTATAGCAAACAATCTCCCACTTGCACTTAAGGCTAATTATTGCGGTGTTGCATACTCACAGCTCGTGTGATACCGAACACCTAACTTCTCTACTAATCTGTTTCGCAAAGCTCGTTTGTGAAACTATTGTGTTCGAGAAATAGATTTAGTGAGTGGATCCACTCCAATGTTTCTTTCTATATCTCTTTTTATCTTAACTCCGCGGAGAAAGACCATCTCCCGAAATGAGCAATACCTGTCTTAGAATTTGTCTGGATATCTGATGGGACCCAGTTCATAAATGAACTCCAAATCCAACAAACTTCTTAGACTGTATCATTCACTGAATCTAATCAATATCCTGCGCCATGCCTTCCATAGTATCCGCTTGAACCACCTGTCCAACATACTGTCCCTCAAAAGAGAGAAAACTATAACTCAGACAGCCACTCTGTCATCCAGGTCACCTTGGAAGCCTGAAATGATAACTGTCACCCGAAGGAGGTTTCCGTTACCATTTACCAAGAACATCCACTTATGTTCATAACTGCTTCCCAACGTTTCTTCAGGATTGGATTAATATATATGCTTATTACAGCCTGTGCAAAAGAAATATCTGGTGTTGTACTTGACATCTCGTGATTGACTCAATTGCCTATGCAAGTGATATGCCAATCATGCAAATTCCTCTTCTCATCAGTCTAGAAGACATCTTTTTAGAGAGGGTGACTCCGTCACCTACGGGTACACCACCTCGCCAGGAGTCGTCCATTCTAAAACACCTTTAGAATATTGTAAAAGTACCCAAATTGAGACACTTCCTAAATCTAGATCTAAAATCATAGATCTAGTGACCAGAATTCTTGATATTTTATCCATATCCAATGTTGAGAAACACTTTGTGACAACCACAGTATATAACCGATCGTAGTACAGGAATATCTCTTCTTATCAAGTGCATATCATCCAAATACCTGGACATCACTCTCTACTACCTTCTTACCAGATCCATCTCTTATTCTGATGAAGTTAAACTCTATAACTGTCATATCAAAACTAGATGATCTATTTCCACTGTACCTGCTTTAGTTTCTAAATAGACATAAGCTACTTGCCTACTATGCTTCCGCTGCTCCACTGACTATAATAACCTTCTGGCAGAGTCATATATACGTGCACTTCTAAAGCTAGTTTAGAATGATGTTATACTCAAGAATCGATCTTTCTTTTAGTTGCTGAATCTCTGTCATCCTCCTGCCAGACCTCATAGTCTAGAACAATAGCAGTAGCAAGTTTGGGTAATCATAAACCTCCCTTTCACCGTCATTGAGGATACTAAAGTACCTCCCGGGTGTCTGAGATTACCCACCAAATCTGCGGAGTGGCTAATGGATTGTCAAAACCATTTTAATCATAAGGTTCTATTAAATTTTCAGTAATCGTTTATGGTTCTGGAATTACTTCCAGTTCTGCCATACTCCCACTAATGTTTTCTGAAAAGAATCCATTTTACTAAAACTGGTGGCGAGTCAAGAACAATATAACTATTGATCTTCCTGATGGTAGAAAGTTAACCCTGGTCAATGCCCGGGATAACCCACAAACTACCATTACTAAAACGTGCCTAGAGTTTATCCGGATTTTGGTTTTAAGCATCAGCCGAACAACTCCATTTACCTTAACATCGTTAAGATATGAATCCATTCTATATACCATATAGAAACAAAGGCACTAATTTAAGTGGAACCAGATTCAAAAATCATGCAGCTATTTCCAGTGCATATCAACCAAATGGAAGGAGGCCATACATCATTACTCATCCAGGAATACATCCTCGTATGAGTAACCTGAAAGAGAAGCAAGTTCTCAAAACTATTACTTACAACGGAACACCAAACACAAGTATCTACATCTTCGATCACCTTGAAGAATCCTTATACTTGCAATAAATGGTTCTCTACTCTATTCTTATACCTATAACTTCTCAAAGCTTGGACCCTGTATTTCAATGAAATACTTGTCTAAAACTAGAGAAGTCGAAAGTAAAGAGAATATAGTACGCGTACCAACCCCTTTGTCTTAACGGACACTGAACAACATACAATACTTTGTATAAGTCCCCTGAGTTCAATAACTAAAACCATGTGCGTCGTAGGTTGAAAAACTGTACTATGGTTAAGAAGAATTATACCGTTGTCGAATGCACCTTACCTAATCACCAACTGATATAGGTAAATGTCATAGACATAATATCAAAAATTTATATCTCACTTTATAAAATAAACATACAGATATATCAGTTTGAAATTGGTGCATAACAACGGATATTCAAAACCAAATATTTGCCGTCAGGCAAAACTTAGGTGATTTCCTCAAATATCACCAATTATAAAGAATTCCGATATACAGAGGATCTAATCACCAAATTCCCAATATCTTACTCCCACTCACCATCTGTAACGCCATACAGATGTGAGAATCAAATCTGGTAATACATACCCTGGAGTTAGAATCTAATTGGGAAAATAGTTTTCACTTAACATCGCACAGTAAAACTGAAACATGAAAATGTTTCGAAGGGGTATCCGGGTATTCCTAGTAATACCTCTTCCACTATCCAGATTCATGACAGTAACTGTATACTTCGTTACCCTCACTCCAATCCCTTTATACGTCTTTACTTATTACCTTCTGTACACCATACTTAGGCTAATTGATTTTCTTCCTTCCCTACCTTTCGGCACCAGCCTAAGGTTTGGAAGAAGACTATCCAATAAGCGCAATAGGTCTACTCTCCTAATACCAGGAGACCTCGCAACCTGAGAGAAGGTGAAGAGAAAAGACAACTGAATAATCCTATTCTATTTCTCCCAAACTAGAATCCATCCTCGAACTGGAACAAGTTTCTTCGAGTTCGTATGTAACTATACGATGGCATATCCAAGCAATATGGATCTTCATAGTGATGTGAAGTATTCTGGAGAAAACCAAAGTAGATGTAGGAGTGGCAGGGGTATACGCGGTTTTGTCGTGAATGATAGCAGCCGCAATTTCCTTTTCCCTTACTCTAATCCCTTTATATGTCTTTACTTATTACCTTCTGTACACCATACTTAGGCTAATTGGTTTTCTTCCTTGTCCACCTTTCGGCACCTACCTATGGTTTGGAAGAAGACTTTCCAATAAGTGCAATAGGTACTCTCCTAATACTAGAGGCTCTAGCAACCTGAGAGAAGGTAAAAGGAAAAGACAACCGAATAATCCTATTCAATTTCTTCAGAACCATAATCCATCCTCGAACCGGAACAAGTTCCTTCGAGTTCGTATGTAACTATACGATGGAATATCCAAGCTATATGGATTTTCGTAGTGATATGAAGTGTTCTGGAGAAATACAAAAGGGATGTAGGATTAGCAATGATATACGCGACTCCGTGACAATCCAAAAGCCAAAGTGTTTTTAAGAAGGTTCGGTTAACTTGGTTCATGAGTTTTAGTTTAGGGTCGGGCCATGGTCGCTACCAAAGAGAGAGAGAGAAAAGAAACACTCAGCATGCACTCTAACCTAAATTAGAATGGTTAATCACTTTATCTAATCAGGATGGCTCCCACTGTTTCCTCGAATTCTCCTTCAAACCCAAATTGGAGAATTAGTCGAGATCATCTAAAATCACCCGAGGAGTAACACCTACTCATCAGTGGAAATCGGGATCCAACTATCATCGCATGATAACTTAATGGAATCCACTCAAGTCACCACACTCCAGAAGGTATGCGCATGCCTGGCAAGTTTCCTGTATGTTTGAAACTGCCGATGTGATTTTTACCCCTACGACCTAAGTGACCTTGACACAGTCAACAAATCAAATAGTCCTATTCAAATTCAACCCATCATTATCCTGGATTGCATTAAACCCACCCGCACGAGCCCTTGACATAGTCAACAAAGCCGCACGACTGTCCTAACCAATCGCATATATATATGCCATAAACAAGCACTACTTAGCTACTGCACACTATGCCTTGACATAGTCAACAAACGTAGCACGAATACTAAGCAACACTTGTAAGAAATGACGGAGGGCTACGACTGGTTTTTGGGGGAAAACCTTTAACGTAATGAACTTGATCTCGTTGAAAGAACCGAGTTTTACAAATATTAGTGGCGCAAACTTTTTGCTAAAGAGGTCACTCCCGGTGAAAGGATCTCGGCTTTTTCCTCATCGAATGAGGTGCAGGATATTCCAAACTGAATACCACGATGCAAAGCAAAAAGAATCGACTATAGTGAAATTATTACAACGGAGCAAACTTTTGCTCAAGAGGTCACTCCCGATGAAGGGATCTCGGCTCTTGCTTCGTCGAATGAGGTGCTGGATATTCATAACCGAATATCACTTTGCAAAAGGAAACATCTGTAATATCAGTTTTAAAAAAATCTTGGTTCCAACAACATCATATAGGTTTGTTTTACTTGCATTAATCAGAATTAATGCAGTCCCATCAATTAAACATATCATACCAGATAATGGAACGAAAAATATAATGTACGTATATGCCATCCGCATTCGCCACTGGGTCTCGTCATCACCCGTTAGGTTACTTAACTAACGGCAGAGTGGGGGCTGGACTAGCGCGGGTGCAAAACATATACAACAACTACTAGTATATATAAAAATATATATAACATTCTTCCTAGGCATGATATAAAGCAACATCACAGAATCTCAGCTAACAACACAGAGTG
The DNA here is from genome assembly GCA_030015575.1 of Agapanthus africanus. NCBI lineage: Eukaryota > Viridiplantae > Streptophyta > Magnoliopsida > Asparagales > Amaryllidaceae > Agapanthus > Agapanthus africanus. Next base: position 298,959,356 of record JASDDO010000029.1, read on the forward strand.
GTGGATAAGCTTGGAGCCTCGGGTTTCACTTGAGCCGCAAATGAGACCCGACGTTCCCTGTCGTGTGGATAGCCTGTGCAATGAAAACCTAGACCCCTACGGGTGCGGCAAGTTACCCGCCAATCCCAGAAGCGAGGCAACCCCAATCAACAACGTGAATGGGCCACCCAGCACTTCACGGAATTCGGTAACTTGGGCACCCCTCCGTAGGTCAATCTATACCCCCTACGAATGCGGCGAATAGCCCGCCAATTCTAGAGTAAGGTCCCCTCCGTCTCAACGCCATGAGATGCAGACCCGTTTCCTTCTAGAACCCGGCTATTCGAGCACCCCGCCTTAGAGTAATCCTAGTACAGAAAAGAAAATAATATGTACAAGGGTGACATCGACCTCAACCCGGTCGTGCCCCAAACAAAAAATATACAAACTGGCAGAGACGACAGTCCACATGTCGGACGCTCGTCCCGCAATATCAAATGTACAAATGAATCTAAACTGTACCTCTATCATTGCACCACTGGCTATCCACCACGACGATCTAACCACAACCACAGCACAATATAGAACATCAACATGAATATCATGTTCCCAAACCCGTCTAAAATACATATAGCAATTAGATGAGTTGTACCGCTCTAATGACATTCACGGTCGCAGATAGTAATGTATGTACTAAAAACTATAAACGACGTTAAAATAGCGACTTCGAAACACTCCGTATTGCCCAAAACAAAAGATAACAGAATATCCAACCTGGGCAAAAACAAACAATACCTTAGAACCAATATTCTAGAGACTAGAACACCACAAAAAAATCAAGTCCCAAGTCCCATATTGGACCGGCCAGGCCAGTTTTTGGCTTGATCTCGCCGGCCAAATTTTAGCATTTGGGGCTCGTGTTTTGTGTGTGTTCTAGTTACTACATAAATAGCCTTCTGCAATTGTTTAAATTTTTTTTGAAGACTAGAAAAATTCGACAGAAACAGGAATATTTTCCGTATTGTTTCGGAGTTGTTTCGGTTTCGTTACTTTAACATCGTCTAAAACTGCTAGTAAGGGGTTAATGGGTTGTCTCTGATACCATGTTGGGTTATGGCAGCGCCGTGGCCATCAAACCGTGGCCGATTGCGGAACAAAAATTTATAAAACTGGCGCTAACATAACCCGCTACCCGGATCTACCATTAACCCTAAGCTAGCAAACTATAAAGAGAGGAGTTAAGAATGGTTATATCGAATGATCCATGTCCTTCGGTTTTCAACCACCTTCCCAAGCTCCTAGAGGCCACCATGATCAAGCTTGGTCGTGTAGGGTTCCTTTGAATGACATCAAAGTTTTGGGAGGCATCTTCCATGCCATTTTCAAAATTTTTCCGTTTTAAAGAACCCTAAACTAGAATCTTTAACTAGAGAATCATACGAAACATATTGTAAACTACTTTAAAACTAAGTAAACTAGGAATACAAGCTTTGTAGACCGGTCCTTCACTTCAATAGCTCCCTTTAGTAGTCCCTTCGATCCAAGTAGCGATCTTCCGGACTCTAGCATGGCTTCACAAGGTAAAAGGAACGAGCTTGCGCGAAGTCTTCGAGGCCGAAGATGATCTACGTCGAGGAGACACTAACCCGAACTACTACTTCACTAATGAGAGATTAGTGAAGCTAACACCCTATACTAAAGTGCTAATCTAGTAGAGAATGATGAAGTAGGATTTTTGCTCACTTTAGAATTGATTTTCTCACTATTATTTCTCACTTGAATAAAAGCTAGAGAGCTCTTGAGCTTGAAGAAGAAGATGAAGAGAGATAATGTTGTGAGAGTGAATGGTAACCATGGGTGAGAAAATATTTAATATTACTCATGTAGAGACTTAACCATGACTTTAGATAATGGTTGGGTTAACAAATATCTAGTGTAAGACAAAACTAGTGGACTAAGTCAATGGATCTCAAAACATCATGAAGCTTCATGCCATGTGACAAATTTCCAACTAATAATTGAATTACCATAAATAAATAAACCTTACATTATCTTTATCATGGTGTAAATCTCATACACCCATGTTGCATGTATCATCAACCATGACACATAAATAAAAACACAATTAATATATATCACATATATATTAAGTGTGCACATGTGAGAAATAAATGCTTAATTGAGCTAATATTATTTAATGCAAACTAGTATATCACATATACAATTATACACTAAATTATCAAATCAACACTTGATTTAATAATCCGGCTATATCTCATATAACCGACTAATATTATATGTATCAACTTATCGAATCAACACTTGATTCGATAACCCGGCTATAACACATATAACCGGCCGATACAAATATCGTGAGAATAGAATACGGTATCTCATACTCGTATTAATCTCGGTCCCACACATATCACATATGTGCTCTTACTTCGTTTTGCCTGAGCCAGTAAAACCTCTGTGTATAACTCTAAAGACTCGTCAATACGCCGGCAGTAGGTGATGATCATATTAAGCACCCACATGCCGTCAGCGGAACTAGCTGGACATAACTGCTACCCGGGTATTTAGCGATCAGAAGATCAACAAGCAAGCCCGCTCTAGCTCCTTTAAAGCCTGTCAGTAACACTACCGTACAGTCCGGTCTCTTCGTCTGAGATGTCGCATATCAAGTCTAGGGTGGTAAACGTCAGACCCCAATAACTCGATAAGACATGCCGATACGAGGCTCATAACGGGTCGAGAAATTACTGATAACACTTATCAGTGAATCTCTAAATCAGCCCTGGCCAGGGACTTCTGGTTATAGCCAATCGAGCACAGCATGACATCTACCCCCAATACCGGGAGAGACGAAATCCCCTCCTATCGCTCATTTCCTCCATGTGACTCGGGACTGTACCCAAAAACCACCGTTTTGCACGCCCTCTTGAACGTGGTAAGGTGGAAATTAAAGCACAGTGGGAATCACACAAGACTCTATGACGATCACGGGCCTACAGACTAACCTGCACCAGTGTCACCAGAGAACTGTTATCTGACGTCAGGTATAATACCATCTAGGGGTTCTCGGCGAGTCCGTCCAGTGTACCCAGTCTCTATTGAGCACCCATATACCATCTCTGATGTCAAACACCAATGGATATGGGATCATCCATCGCCCATCTCATGGGTCAAGAAGCGTATACGCTGGTATACTCTGGTATATCAATGCCCTGTCTCGATACACACACGACTAGGAACATTAAAGGATGGACTTATAGACTACCATGGCCCCACTAGTATGATCTGCATCATAATCCTGGTAGTCAAGTACACATCCTAAAGGTTTTACCAACATGTAACCACAAGACAGTATCAAGAGACAAGTATATATGTTAAGATAAAGAGCAACCAGATAGCATACTATCATGTCGAGCAAGAAAGTCCTCTCTATATATGTCCAAGCATTCACTATAATATACATCATATGTACAATAATGGCCTCTAGGGCATACATACAACTAACAATCTCCCACTTGCACTAGGACCAGCTGTTGTAGTATCGCATACCAAACATCCCGAAGAGTCTCTCGAACTGTATCTGGGGAATGGCCTTCGTGAGTTGTCACGACCCGAAATATTAGCTCGTGACCAGCACTTGAATCACGCAACGTCTAAAGGCGTAACGGAATTCAAGTAAACTGAAACCCAGAAATCTAAACCTTTTTAAGAAAATAAAGAAGGTGAAGTTTTTGAAATAAAGGTATAATGAAATCAAGTGTGCCTAATTGCATGGAAAAGAAACATGAATGATGCAAGTGAAATTTACTAGTTTGAAGACATATTTCGTCTTTTAAAATTTTTAACAGCACCTCCTTTGTATATTTTGATCCAAAACCACAAATACATAATAGGAATAATGGCATCCCCAAGTGGGAGCTAGCTCTTCGCCAAACGGCGGATCACAACCACGCAATACAGTATAAATAAGTATACGACGCCCAACGGCGAAGTTCACCACAAAAAGAATAAAGAAAAGCAAGACATATAAATCACAAGTAGCAAAAAACCCCTCGCTCTAAGTTTCGCAACCACAATCCCACTAAGTCTCATTACTTATACAATTTACAAATTTCGATTGATGGAGTTAACTAGATACAATATAAAATGTAGATACAAGAGTGGGAATGATACAAATATCCTACCTACCAATGCAAACACCCGAATGGAACTGTGTGCCAGCGAAACCGCTACTGATCCAAGCGGTCAACCTGTAAGAACTGTGGCACAACGGGGGTGAGTTGCCAACTCGTGAGTAGAAAAATATCAACAGATAGAAATCGAATAAATAACGACTCCTAGGTCAACTATATCATAAAGGTAATACTATGATATCTAGGGTGACCGGGATTGTATATGTGCCAACAAGGTAGTCAATACCTATATGCATGCGGGTAACATCCAACAGTAATAATCAATGCATGCAGATATGTGGATCTCGTCCACCTGTAAATCAATGTCTATAAGCATGTGCATAATCCCCAATGGTAGAATTAATGTATGTCTGTATGTATGTGGATCTAGTCCATGCGTCAACCACTGACGCAACAACATCAAGCATGTAAATATCATAAAAGAGTGCATGAAAGTATGAGGATATATATATCAACGGTGTCCCTCCCGACACATCAAATCATGGAACCTGAGTGCCTAGTATCGACACTCGAAAACATCATGAAAACCGTGCCCAGCATCGGCACGTAAATCCTCATATAGCGGGCTCCGTCAGTACGGATCGGCCCACGGGCTCCGTCTGCGGAATTGGCCCTCGGCCCTAGCAGTACGAGTCGGCCCGTATCCATCTCTCGACTCCGGTCGGTATCCTCCGGATATCCGCCAAGCCCAAATACTATCACCGGTTGGTAGTAGTCTATCTGTCAGGCTCACCGTCTACTGCACAGCGATTCGTTCTCGCCCATAGGTACCATACCGGGTCTACCATGTACCCGCAATTGGCCTCATCCGCCTCCTTGAATCGGGTTTCACATGTCGCTCTCAGAACCGAGAAAACTTAAGTTGCACGCACTGAAATATCATATCAAGAGAAACTGGGTTTTTAAAACAACACAGAATCTCATTTGAAATATCCACGTTTCTCAAATCCAGAAATCTCATGAAAACAGCATATCTCAATACGTAAAATAATAGAGCATGATGTATACGACATATAAAAAGAAATGCGAGCATATCCGTGTATCATGCAACATGGAATAGTGATATGATATATTAAGAGGAAAACCGTTCTTTTAAAATGATTCCAGTTTTTTTTTAAGTATAACATGCGGTTCCCAATTTTCCAATGAGGCCAGCTATCTATGTGGGTACAATATGCATATGCGCAAGTATAGATGTACCATGTATGTGTGCACAAATATGGATATACAAATGTGTATATCCGCAAGTATAAATGTATCAATGTATATGTGCACGAATATGGATATACAAATGTGTTTATCCGCAAGTATAAATGTATCAATGTATATGTGCACGAATATGGATATACAAATGTGTATATCCGCAAGTATGAATGTATCAATGTATATGTGCACGAATATGAATATACAATGTGTAGGTGCGCAAATATGAATGTATCAATGTAAATGCGCAAGCAGGTTATACGAAGAGTCACATCATGATGCAGCAATCCTACTGTGTAGTGACATGATAATTATCGATGATGAAGTGTGTGAGCTTACAAACTGTGTACGTGTGACATACGCATCATCGATAACGGTGCAGGTGTATTATCACAGGTATATGCGATGCAATAATAATATCATGAATGCAGCAAGGGGTAAAACATTAGCTAAAAGCTATAAGGTATACGTAACTATCATATGTCCAAGTCGGTGAATCTATCAATCGGCATCTAGCCCAGTAATATCGCGTACGGTATAATCCATCGTACGGCAACCTCTAGTCAAGGGTAAGGATCAATCATCAAGTCAAACTCATCACGCACGGAATATCATCGTGCGGCGGCATTATACTAATAGGGATCCTATCATCCTATACGACAAAGAGGGTATGGCCTAATATCACATACGGCCTATCATCCATGATTCACGACATGCTATATATGGATATATATCTATGTACCTATGTCCCGGTTCATATCCGCAATAATCTCATATCAGGGGACCGGCAGGGTATAAATCATCTCGATCGACTCGCATCCGTATACCAACATATCATCATATCCGTCTTATATTCTTTTCATCACATTTATAACTCATATCAAGCCGAGTTTACTTAAACCTTCTATCTCTACTATAAGTATAGGTATCTAATCCAGCATACACACCCGAACCATACAAGCAGATTTTAAAAGAAGCGAATCGTAGTTTTGAAAATAGGGGTTACGGTGTTTTTAAGGAAAGATATCATTTGAAAATACGTAACATCCCTCAAGGTACATATTTAAAAGATACATATGATTCTTCGGTTTAGAAAAATGTATGGTTCGGATGACGCATCTACATCGACTATCTAATTCTACAGTACCCTAAACGGCAATATCGCTAAACGCAATCCTATGATTGTTGTAACATATCACTTCTAAGTATCCTCTAGTTTCTAATATAGTTTCATAGATATCTTCATTCTAACCCGAGTTTCCTAATCTAGGTTTTCCTAATCATATTCTATAATCAGTTTTCCATCAATACATTGCGGGGGTGCTATACGCCATCCACCCGACTTCCCCCGTGGATATAGATCCACTCACCTGGTCTTCGCTCGCCGAAATCGATGACGCCACGCTCCGTCACCTCGGAATCCACGCGAAGGTGCCTACAATGATAAACAATCGCATTACATATTAAAATCAAGGCGGAAAACCAAAACGGTACACGTTTCGCTCATAGGTCCAAACCTATAGCTATGCGTGCAAAATCAGCAAAACAACCCTTGTTATCGATGTACAAACATGCGACAACCAAAAAAGAATCCAAATATAAAGAATTGACATTTCAAAATACAGAAATCCTAGCCAAAAAACACCCCAAGTGCTCCTAGATTTTACCCTAGGCCAAATTGGTCAATTCTGCATATGGGGTTGTTCTAGATATCAGACAAGGAGGCTATGGTCCCAAAATAACACCCAAACACCCCTATTTGGCCGCAATTTGCGGCCAATTGCAATAAATCTGCGGCCTGGAAGTGCAGGTTTGGGCTCGTGTCTCTGTGGTAGCTTCTTGGGTGCCTGCATGTGTCACCGTGGTTGCAAAATTATTTTTAGTGGTCTCGGGTTGCTCCAGATTCCAAAATACCCTCACAAATTCATATATTTATCCGATGTCGGGTTTCTAAATCCGTGTTTTGGGTTCCTTCCCTTGTTCCAGGTCAGTAAAAACACCACTAAGGCTTGTAGGCAGCCACTACATATCTCCAATTCCAAACAACACTCAAACCCTAACTAGGAATTTTCTAACCTCACTAAACATCACCATTTCACCTTTAAACTTGCACGAAAGCTAAAGTTAAAGAGATACTATGCTAAGGGTGATGAAATTATCTCACTTGGGCAACCCAAGAAAAACCCTAGTTTGCCAATGTTGTCCAAGTCCCACTTTTCTTGGTCCAATGTGAAGAGGGTATAGAGAGGATTATTTTTTGTGAAAGGGAATTAGGGTTTTGGTGTAGTTTTTGAGGTGGATCTCTAGGGATGAAGTGGAGGGAAGAGAGGAAGAAGAAGATGGAAGAAATAATGGGGAAGAGATTTTGTTGCTGCCCCTCTCTCTCCTCTCTCTTTTATTCTCACCTACTTTCACTAATTACCCTTTTACCATTCCCTTTTTCTTTTCTTTTCTCCTATAACTTTAAAACCAATACACAAAATGCCCAAACCATCACAAGAATACTACATATAATCAAAATATGACATGACATGGTGCACTAGCCACGAAAAACTGTAAAAACGCGGATTTGGCGTAATCGCGATTATCAGTGTACTAATCGGGTTTTTATCAAAATTGCATATAATAAAATTTAAAAATGCCAAATCCTTTAATTATATTATTAAATGAATAAATCATTTTATTTTCCATTTATTTAACAATTATTGGTATATATTTATACCCATTTTCGAAAACCCCAATTTCGCAAATCGGGCAGTTTTCGGGAAAAATATTATTTTAATATTAAATTCCAAAAATAATATTTTATATTTTCTGAAATGTTACAGTCTTCCCCCCTTAAATAAATTCGGTCCCCGAATTTAAATTTAAACCCCCAAATCTAAAACATCTCAATAATCGGCTCAAAACAACGGGGCTCCGAAATCATGGAAAACTGAAACATAACACAACGCGCCAAGTGCGCATGAAAATGAGTACGAAACTCAAAATCAACTTCGTCAAGCGTCACGCAAATCATCGGATTTGCACGCATATCCTCGGAGTTGCAATAGAGATGCAGATCTCAAAATCCACTACTGAAATCCAATATACACTGGTCAAATATTATAATACGTGTATAGTACGTATCTTCGAAAACTCCAAAATCTGAATAAAATACATGCAAAAATCCTTTCTAAATCGCCGCGAGAATGCTTAACCCACGGCATAACTGACGGACGCTCATTTTAAAATAATAATATATGTCCATATATGTTTTCTTAAATACACGTTCCGTCGTTTTCAAAATATCCCAAAAGGTTTTCCTTTAAAAACGTTCGTGTCGCTCACGGACACGTAGGAAATAGCGAGACTATAGCTCCTTTTGAAAACCCTTTTTGGTAATCTTTTAATGCATGCAATATACTCAGGTACTGTCCTCAGATCAGTCCTGTTCGGCTACTACACAATATAGTGCCCAACATAAAATAAAGTGTTTAAAAGCAAAATCATCCTCAAAAGGTGTATCCAATAAACACATGCGTCTGGTGCGCATGGAATTCAAATCCAATACAGGTGCCACAGTATGCACCAAAGCCCAAAACTACGTGCAACGGGTGTGCACGAAAGCATCTGTCCACTGCAACGGTGTGCATGACAACAATATCTGGGGCACCTATTATGCATGAAAACAACATCTGGTGCATCAATGCACGAAATACAATCAATGACTCAAATGCATAAAAAGCAACACCGAGTACACCAAGGTGTATAAATCAAAATCGTGTGCAACTGCGTGCACAAAACACATATCAATGCACTGCAAGCACATATAAGCTATACCGAGTGCAGAAATCAAATCATCCGTATGAAATCCATGAAATCATAAACACATGCTACGAAGGTACAAAATCAACATCAAATGCAATGGATAAGCACAAATCGCAAATCAACACAACGGTGTATATAAAATACATATTTCAAGTGCAATAACTATGCACAAAATGTAAATACCTAGTAGGTGCAGCCATGGTGCACGAAATCAATATCAGGAAACTCGTCATCAAAACTCAAATCCAAGCGATATAGGCGTGATACTCAGATCACAACGCAAATCGCAACAAAGGACATTGAGGTACACCTCCTACAATGTCGAGAAATAAATCGGTGCGCCTAAAAACTGGAAGAACAAGAACATCCGCTTGGCTCCTGCTCACGGTCTGGCATCCTCGGTCTCTGGGTCCTTATCTTCTCTGCGGATTACCAATCTCGCAATCTATCGGCTCATCGGCCCTGTCAGGTGTGCTAATGGGGACGATTCCGTTCTGGCACTTCTCTGGTCATCTCTCAGTCAATCATCACGACCACTCGTAAAGCAGCACGTCACTGGCGTCGGCCTCTGAATACACATGACATCTCTGATCCTGGGTGCAAATCTCATTGCAGCAGTGTCCTGGAAGGAATCCTGCTCAGGGTCTCTTCCGATCTCGCCTATGCCGAACTGTACGGAGGCTGGTACTCTTACATAATCCTTTCTCGTTTTCTGGACATCTGTGTATTCCGCACACATTTCCTCGGAAACTGGCCGTATCTCAACGCCTCTGTAAGCATATCGGGTCTCTGATCTCAACGGGGAGTAATAACAGCTCGTCAGCGTCTCGCATGAACCTCTGGTTCCACTTGTTTTTATCGTCGCCCACTATGACGTCACGCCATGCTATCTGCGCACTGCAACTGTTCTTGACCACAGTCAATCCAAAGTCTCTCACACGAACTCGAAGTCACGAACTCGGTATCTTCATCACTCGGTAGAAGATATCTAGCCGAACACGTCCTCAGGAGCTCGCCCCAACCATCGAAGGAATACTCTATACTCGCCCGCTCCCGATCAACTCACAACGCCTCTTGGTGAGGTCCTCTATCCAAAGCTGGTCAGCTTGCTGATCTCTTATCACATGATATCTGGACGACGTCAAACTTTTCGATCGAGTCATCAAGGCCCTAAAATTTCCCGAAGGCTCAACACCTGAGTGCAGTCTAAAAATATCTGGTATATACCACAGCACCTCTAGACCAGCCATAGAAGGGCAAACCCAAGCCTCAATGATGGCACCGCTAAACTGCTACGAACCCTAAGGTTCAAAGCGGTCCCATGGTCATCATGTCGAGTTAGGGTTTCATTCTTCTAGAGAGTCCACAGAATTACCTGCATGTTCTTCCGAACACTTTAAACTTGGGAAAATGGGTTTCTGACACTCGTTCGAACCTTTTAGCTTCGCCTATACAACATGTGAATATCCTTCGCCCGCACGCTAAACAATGCCTCAATCCTCCAGGAAAGGCGATACATCGGCGATCGTCTCTGGATCGGTCTGCTCTAGGTCTGAGTAAGATTCTTTTCACACTGGAAATCTTCAACTCAACTGGGCCTGCGTCGGCGCATCAATCTAACGAATCATCTTCGTTCCTCAACTCAGGGTAGACTAGCAATCATCTGTCGCGTTTTTGCCTAGAAGCTCCGAAGGTCTTAGCTCGTAAGCTCTGGAAGCGACATCCCATCGTCTCAGCAACAGCTGGGTCCCCTATCTGTATGGTAGACGACATCATAATCTCTGAGGTATGCTGTACATCAACAGTCCTCTCGCAACTGGCAGCTCTAACAATGGCCCGATCATCCGGTGTAAAACCAAGCACTCGCCTCTACAAGAGGTCACAATCATCAATACTAACTCGAGACGTTCTCATGTCACCAGAAAACACAATGGTCGGCCCTCGTACCCGACGAGCTCGCCCCGACCGCAATACTAGCAGCAGCTCAAACTGCGCTCAAACTATGGTGACAGGAACCTCAATCGAGTATCGAAGAAAGCAGATCAACGGCATGAGAGGAAACGACAGATCCAGAATGGCTACATGATCATAAGAAGGAACAACATCAATGAAAGTATGATCACGAAACTAATAGAATCAAGGATCTCCAATGGATGTATAATCATGGATACGAAGAGAATCACTATTCTCAAAAATATGTACATCATAAGGTTTCTTAAGTGGAGTATCGTATCGTAAATATGCCGCAGAACATACGTACGGTACGTCACTCTACTCAAGCTACCTACTCCATCAATCAGGGTCAGCCTATGAAACGAAAGTTCGGGTCTAATACCCCCCGTTCAAGTCTAAGTTCCGTAAGGTTAAGCCTAAGTTCCGAAATACATAACCGCCCCAGACTTCGCATAGTCAAACGTAGACTCGAACAAAGGTTAAACCTAGTGCTCTGATACCAACTTTGTCACGACCTGAAATATTAGCTCGTGACCAGCACTTAAATCACGCAACGTCTAAAGGCGTAACAGAATTCAAGTAAGCTGAAATCCAGAAATCTAAACCTTTTTAAGAAAATAAAGGAGGTGAAGTTTTTGAAATAAAGGTATAATGAAATCAAGTGTGCGTAATTGCATTGAAAAGAAACATGAATGATGCAAGTGAAATTTACTAGTTTGAAAACATATTTCGTCTTTTAAAAATTTTGGCAGCACCTCCTTTGTATATTTTGATCCAAAACCACAAATACATAATAGGAATAATGGCATCCCTAAGCGGTAGCTAGCTCTTCGCCAAACGGCGGATCACAACCACACAATACAGTATAAATAGGTATACGACGCCCAACGGCGAAGTTCACCACAAAAAGAATAAAGAAAAGCAAGACATATAAATCACAAGTAGCGGAAAACCCCTCGCTCTAAGTCTCGTAACCACAATCCCACTAAGTCTCATTACTTATACAATTTACAAGTTTCGATTGATGGAGTTAACTAGATACAATATGAAATGTAGATACAAGAGTGGAAATGATACAAATATCCTACCTACCAATGCAAACACTCGAATGGAACTGTATGCCAGCGAAGACGCTACTGATCCAAGCGGTCAACCTGCAAGAACTGTGGCACAACGGGGGTGAGTTGCCAACTCGTGAGTAGAAAAATATCAATAGATAGAAATCGAATAAACAACGACTCCTAGGTCAACTATATCATAAAGATAATACTATGATATCTAGGGTGACCGGGTCTGTATATGTGCCAACAAGGTAGTCAATACTTATATGCATGCAGGTAACATCCAACAGTAATAATCAATGCATGCAGATATGTGGATCTTGTCCACCCGTAAATCAATGTCTATAAGCATGTGCATAATCCCCAATAGTAGAATCAATGTATGTCTGTATGTATGTAGATCTAGTCCATGCGTCAACCACTGATGCAACAACATCATGCATGTAAATATCATAAAAGAGTGTGCATGAAAGTATGAGGATATATATATCAACGGTGTCCCTCCCGACACATCAAATCATAGAACCTGAGTGCCTAGCATCGACACTCGAAAACATCATGAAAACCATGCCCAGCATCGACACGTAAATTCTCATATAGCGGGCTCCGTCAGTATGGATCGGCCCACGGGCTCCGTCTGCGGAATCGGCCCTCGGCCTCAGCAGTACGAGTCGGCCCGTATCCATCTCTCGACTCCGGTCGGTATCCTTCGGATATCCGCCGAGCCCAAATACTATCACCGGTAGGTAGTAGTCCCTCTGCCAGGCTCACTGTCTACTGCACAGTGATCCGTTCTCGCCCCAGGGTACCATACCGGGTCCACCATATACCCGCAATTGGCCTCATCCGCCTCCTCAAATCGGGTTTCACATGTTGCTCTCAGAACCGAGAAAACACATGGTGGACGCACTGAAATATCATATCAAGAGAAACCGGATTTTTAAAACATCACATAATCTCATTTGAAATATCCACGGTTCTCAAATCCAGAAATCTCATGAAAACAGCATATCTCAATGCGTAAAATAATAGAGCATGATGTATGCGACATATAAAAAGAAATGCGAGCATATCCATGTATCATGCAACATGGAATAGTGATATGACATATTAAGGGGAAAACAGCTCTTTTAAAATGATTCCAGTTTTTTTTAAGTATAACATGCGGTTCCCAATTTTCCAATAAGACCAGCTATCTATGTAGGTACAATATGCATATGCGCAAGTGTAGATGTACCATGTATGTGTGCACAAATATGGATATACAAATGTGTATATTCGCAAGTATGAATGTATCAATGTATATGTGCACGAATATGGATATACAAATGTGTATATCCGTAAGTATGAATGTATCAATGTATATGTGCACGAATATGGATATACAAATGTGTATATCCGCAAGTATGAATGTATCAATGTATATGTGCACGAATATGAATATACAATGTGTATGTTCACAAATATGAATGTATCAATGTAAATGCGCAAGCAGGTTATGCGAAGAGTCACATCATGATGCAACAATCCTACTGTGTAGTGACATGGCAATTATCGATGATGAAGTGTGTGAGCCTACAAACTGTGTACGTGTGACATACGCATTATCGATAACGGTGCAGGTGTACTATCACAGGTATATGCGATGCAATAATAATATCATGAATGCAGCACGAGGTAAAACATTAGCTAGAAGCTATAAGGTATACGTAACTATCATATGTCCGAGTCGGTGAATCTATCAATCGGCATCTAGCCCAGTAATATCGCGTACGGTATAATCCATCGTACGACAACCTCTAGTCAAGGGTAAGGATCAATCATCAAGTTAAACTCATCACGCACGGAATATCATCGTGCGGCGATATTATACTAATAGGGATCCTATCATCCTATACGACAAAGAGGGTACGGCCTAATATCACATACGGCCTATCATCCATGATTCACGACATCCTATATATGGATATATATCTATGTACCTATGTCCCGGTTCATATCCGCAATAATCTCATATCAGGGGACCGGCAGGGTATAAATCATCTCGATCGACTCGCATCCGTATACCAACATATCATCATATCCGTCTTATATTCTTTTCATCGCATTTATAACTCATATCAAGCCGAGTTTACCTAAACTTTCTATCTCTACTATAATTATAGGTATCTAATCTTGCATACACACCCGAACCATACAAGAAGATTTTAAAAGAAGCGAATCGTAGTTTTGAAAATAGGGGTTACGGTGTTTTTAAGGAAAGATATCATTTGAAAATCCGTAACATCCCTCAAGGTACATATTTAAAAGATACACACGATTCTTCGGTTTAGAAGAATGTATGGTTCGGATGACGCATCTACATCGACTATCTAATCCTACAGTACCCTAAACGGCAATATCGCTAAACGAAATCCTATGATAGTCGTAACATATCACTTCTAACTATCCTCTAGTTTCTAATATGGTTTCATAGGTATCTTCATTCTAACCCTAGTTTCCTAATTTAGGTTTTCCTAACCATATTCTATAATCAGTTTTCCATCAATACATTGCGGGGGTGCTATACACCATCCACCCGACTTCCCCCGGGGATATAGATCCACTCACCTGGTCTTCGCTCGCCGAAATCGATGACGCCATGCTCCGTTGCCTCGGAATCCACGCGAAGGTGTCTACAATGATAAACAATCGCAATACGTATTAAAATCAAGGCGGAAAACCAAAACGGTACACGTTTCTCTCATAGGTCCAAACCTATAGCTTTGCATGCAAAATCAGCAAAACAACCCTTGTTGTCGATGTACAAACATGCGACAACCAAAAACGAATCCAAATATAAAGAATTGACATTTCAAAATACAGAAATCCTAGCCAAAAAACACCCCAAGTGCTCCCAGATTTTACCCTAGGCCAAATTGGTCAATTCTGCATATGGGGTTGTTCTAGATATCAGACAAGGAGGCTATGGTCCAAAAATAACACCCAAACACCCTTACTTGGCTGCAATTTGCAGCCAATTGCAATAAATCTGCGGCCTGGAAGTGCAGGTTTGGGCTCGTGTCTCTGTGGTAGCTTCCTGGGTTCCTGCATGTGTCACCGTGGTTGAAAAATTATTTTTAGTGGTCTCGGGTTGCTCCAAATTTCAAAATACCCTCACAAATTCATATATTTATCCGATGTCGGGTTTCTAAATCCGTGTTTTGGGTTCCTTCCCTTGTTTCAGGTCAGTAAAAACACCACTAAGGCTTGTAGGCAGCCACTACATATCTCCAATTCCAAACAACACTCAAACCCTAACTAGGAATTTTCTAACCTCACTAAACATCACCATTTCACCTTTAAACTTGCATGAAAGCTAAAGTTAAAGAGATACTATGCTAAGGGTGATGAAATTACCTCACTTGGGCAACATAAGAAAAACCCTAGTTTGCCAATGTTGTCCAAATCCCACTTTTCTTGGTCCAATGTGAAGAGGGTGTAGAGAGGATCATTTTTTGTGAAAGGGAATTAGGGTTTTGGTGTAGTTTTTGAGGTGGATCTCTAGGGGTGAAGTGGAGGGAACAGAGGAAGAAGAAGATGGAGGAAATAATGGGGAAGAGATTTTGTTGCTGCCCCTCTCTCTCCTCTCTCTTTTATTCTCACCTACTCTCACTAATTACCCTTTTGCTACTCTCACTAATTACCCTTTTGCCATTCCCTTTTTCTTTTCTTTTCTCCTATAACTTTAAAACCAATACACAAAATGCCCAAACCATCACAAGAATACTACATGTATTCAAAATATGACATGACATGGTGCACTAGCCACGAAAAACTGTAAAAACGCGGATTTGGCGTAATCGCGATTATCAGTGCACTAATCGGGTTTTTATCAAAATTGCATATAATAAAATTTAAAAATGCCAAATCCTTTAATTATATTATTAAATGAATAAATCATTTTATTTTCCATTTATTTAACAATTATTGGTATATATTTATACCCTTTTTCGAAAACCCCAATTTCGCAAATCGGGCAGTTTTCGGGGAAAATTTTATTTTAATATTAAATTCCAAAAATAATATTTTATATTTTCTGAAATGTTACATGAGTGGATCCGCTGTGTTGTTCTTCGTGTCAACTCTCCTGACCTTGATCTCCCGGCGATCAACTATCTCCCGGTTCAGGTGATACCGCCTCAAAATATGCCTGGATCGCTGATGGGACCTGGGTTCCTTGGCCAAAGCTAACGCTCCATTGTTATCACAATACTAAGGTATTGGATACTCAATGGATGGAACCACTCCATGTTCGGTTATGAAATTCTTCATCTAGACAGCCTCTTTGGCAGCATCGTTGGTAGCGATGTATTCAGTCTCCATCGTCGAGTCTGCCACGGTTTCATGTTTGGAACTCTTCCAACAAACCGCCCCTCCATTGAGGGTGAAGACAAATCCCGAGACCGACTTAGAGTCGTCCTTATCACTCTGGGAGCTTGAATCGGTAAAGGACTCCACTTGGAGTTCTCTGTTACCATACACCAAGAGTATCTCTTTAATCTTTCTCAAGTACTTGAGAATGCTCTTCACAGCTGTCCAGTGACTCTCTCCTGGATATGCTTGATACCTACTCACTACACTTAGTGAGTATGCTACATCAGGTCTGGTACATAGCATCGCGTACATGATAGAGCCTACTGCCAAAGCATAGGGTATCCCTTGCATGCGAGCTCTCTCCAAATCAGTCTTGGGAGACATCTTTTTGGAGAGAGTGAGTCCTAAGATCGTGGGTAAAAACCCATGCTTGGATTCTTCCATACTAAACCTCTTTAGTATGGTGTCAATGTACCTAGATTGGGACAATCCCAGTATCCGTTTAGATCTATCTCTATAGATCTTAATCCCCAAGATGTAGGAGGCATCACCTAGATCTTTCATTGAGAATCTTTGTGATAAGAAGAGCTTGACCGATTGCAGCATAGGAATGTCATTTCCTATCATGAGTATATCATCCACGTACAATACGAGGAAGGCAACCTTACTCTCTACCACCTTCTTGTATATACAAGGTTCATCTACGTTTTTGACGAAGTCAAACTCTTTGACAACGACATCAAAACAGATGTTCCAACTCCGCGATGCTTGCTTTAACCCGTAAATGGATTTAAGAAGCTTGTATACCTTTCCGCTGCTCCCACTGTCTATGAAGCCCTCTGGCTGAGTTATGTACACGCTCTCCTCTAAATCACCATTTAGAAAGGCTGTCTTAACATCCATTTGCCAGATTTCGTAGTCATAGTATGCAGCAATGGCAAGTAGGATCCGGATGGACTTAAGCATAGCCACTGGAGAAAAGGTTTTGTCATAATCCATACTTGGTCGTTGCTGAAAACCCTTTGCAACAAGTCTTGCTTTGAAAGTCTCAACTTTTCCATCTACACCAAGTTTCTTCTTAAAGATCCATTTGCTCCCAATGGGTTTTCCCCCTTCAGGAGAAACTTCCAAAGTCCATACTTTGTTGGCGTACATGGATTCCATCTCAGATCGCATTGCATCCAGCCATTTCACTGAGTCTCCATTCGTGATGGCCTGCTTGAAGCTAGTCGGGTCATCATCTTCCATGATGCAATTCTCGCTCCCACCATCAATGAGAAAACCGTAGTATCTTTCAGGTGTATGAGGAACCCTACTAGATCGGCGGAGAGGCTGAGGTTCGTTGGGAACTATCGAATCCTCGGGTTCCACTAAATCTTCAGTTTCAGTTTGTGTAGCCGGAATTTCTTCCAGTTCTACCTCGTTGCCACTAATTTCCTTTGCAAGAAATTCCTTTTTCCAAAAAGGTGGCATGTCGAGAAATAAATATCATTTGTTCCTCGCCATGGTAGAAAAAATATCCATGTAAATGTTTGGGATATCCCATAAACTTGCATAGAACCGACCGTGCCTCGAGTTTGTCCGGATTCATATCTTAACTCGTTTAAGACATGGTCTCTTCCCACTCCATATCTCATATGGTGTGGTAGGTACAGATTTAGATGGAACTTGATTCAATAGGTATGCTGCTGTCTCAAACGCATAACCCCGAAAGGAAATAGGTAACTCAGCGGTGCTCATCATAGAGCGCACCATATCTAATAGGGTGCGATTCCTCCGTTCCGATACACCGTCGTGCTGTGGTGTATACGGAGGAGTAAGTTGAGAGTGAATCGCATTCTCTTTTAGATAATTCAGGAACTCATTGCTCAAGAATTCTTCTCCTCGATCAGATCGAAGAATTTTAATACTTCTACCCATTTGGTTCTCGACTTCGGATTTATATTCCTTGAATTTCTCAAAAGCTTCAGATTTGTGTTTCAACAGGAACACATGTCCGAATTTTGAGAGATCGTTAGTGAATGTAATGAAATATGAGGAACTATTCCTTGCATGTGTAGACATGGGACCATATACATCACTATGTATCAGTCCAAAGAGTTCCGTAACTCTTTCTCCTTGTCCTGTAAACGGAGTTTTGGTCATCTTGCCTTTGAGACATGACTGGCAAGTGTCATAAGATGAAAATTCGAATGGATTCAAATATTCATCCTTATGTAACTTAGCTAGTCGTGTCGCATTGATGTGACCTAGTCTACAATACCACAAGAAGGATTCGTTCATTTCTGAACTCTTCCACTTGTGCGTGTTTTGTATGTTAAGAACTGTGGTTTGATTTAGAACGTATATGCTATTATTTAACGAGCCTGATCCAATCAACTTTTTATTCAGGAAGATGTTCATAACATTATCCTGTACTACAAAATTATATCCTTCTTTACTTAAAATGGAAACTGATATAAGATTGCATATCAGGGTCGGAATGTAATAGCATTCGTTCAGAATCAATGTATTACTATTTGGTAATACAAGGTGATATTCGCCAATCGCTTTGGCTGCAATATTTTCACCATTCCCTACTCTTACGGAATGATCACCCATTCCCAGTTCTCTACCTTTCCTTAGCCCATGTAACATATTACATATGTGGGATCCCGATTCGGTATCTAATACCCAGGACATAGAGTAAAATGAGAAACAGTTCTCGATAACAAACACACCCGAAGAAGATGCATCAACATGCTTATTCTTCGTTTGGGCGGCGTGTGTCACGACCTGAAATTGGCACGTGACGGCCCTTAAACTACGCAACGTCTACAGGCGTAACGCAATTTAAGTAAGCCGAAAACCCAGCAATCTAAACCATCAAAAGAAGTAAGTGATAAGAACATTTTTAAAACTTTTGAAATCTCAACCCAAATTCTTTAAAGTCCAGCTTTATTTCCTTTAAAATTTTGGCAGCACCTCCTTTGTAAAAACTAGCCCCAAAAATGGGTACAACATAAATATAAGTAAAGCATCCCAAACAGGAGCAAATACACGCCCAAAGGTGGAAAACAACCACCACAACAGATATACGATGCCGTAGCGAAGAAATAAAAGACGATATAAATAAAACTGCATAAAAGACATCCAAGTCACCAAAATAATATACAATAACGTCCTCACATCAAGTCTCTAAGTCATACATGAAAGTTGTAGATGGAGAGTACATGGATACAACGAATATACAATAAGCAACATCGGATAACCGCAAAACCCACCTAAGCAAAACTGCACACTGTGAGCCGAAGTGGTATCCGGAGCAAAAGATGATATGATAGATGAATAGCCTGCCTCGATTACTCTGGGGAACAACCTGCAAAATACTGTGGCACAACGGGGGTGAGTTGCCAACTCGTGAATAGTAAATAACATATACAGGTAATCACAAGTATGCACGTACAGCGCGAATCTAACATATGTAAGCTAATAGCAATAAAAGGTCGTATGTATGCAATAGTCATGAAAGGTACACTAGCAGGTACAACTAATACATGAAGCAATAATATGACAATCTGTATGCAACAATCGTGTAAGGTACTCTATCAGGTACTACTAATTCATGAAGCAATGATATGACAATGTATATATGCAGCAGTCATGAAAGGTACTTTAGCAGGTACAACTAATACATGAAGCAATGCATATAAAATAAGAGTATGTAAATGCAACATTCATGGAGGGTACTCGATCAGGTACAACTAATACATGAAGCAGTGCATAAATAATAAATGCAGAATATGGGATAAAACATGTCATTCCCACGGAATCCTGATCTCGTGGTAGGACCAAAGTCCATCAAGACAATCCAAATCCCAATTTCCTCAAATCAGCCCCCAAATTGGCTTTCATATCATGTAAGTCTCATAATTCCTGAATGTACAATATCAAGTAAATCTTATATATCCTGAATGTACAAAATCAAGTAAATCTCATATATCCTGAATCCAATATCAAGTCAATCTCATATATATCCTGTATCCAATTATCAAGTAAATCTCGTATATCCTAAGTGTCCAATATCAAGTAAATCTCATATATCCTATAAGTCTCAGCGAATCCTAAATGATCCAAAACAGCGAATCCTAAGTGCCAAACACCGACACTTATGATCCAAAACAGCGAATCCTAAGTTCCAAACACCGACACTTATGATCCAAAACAGCGAATCCTATGTGCCAAACACCGACACTTTGATCCAAAACAGATTTATACGTCCTTCGAATCTTAAGTGCCCAACATCGACACTCTCGATCCCGTATCGGTTTAAAACAAATCTCTGAGTGGATGCATCCAAATATCAAGTAAAGAATAAAAATACCTGCACAAATCAATACATATATATTAGCGTCCCATTCCACTAATTAATATATATATATATATATATATATATATATATATAACAGTGTCCCATTCCACTGTTATATATACTTAGGAGTAAAAATATCAGAGAATATCATATGAAATCCATGAATGTGATATATGCAACATGAAACAGTAATATGAGCATATAAAGGAAAAACCGCTATTTAACTGCAACAAGTTAATATATATAACATGCGGTTCCTAAGTTCTCCAAGTCCATATAACATCAAATAAAGGTGAACATGTAGCTATAACCAGATATATGTGTAAATATGTAGGTATAGTAAGATATGTGTATCTATCTATCAATAATGATGTAATATACCCTTCAGGTATAAGTGAAGTATGTATGCAAGGTATACATGTAGCTATGTCATTATGTGTGAAAAATACCTATCACTAATGGTATAATACCATATTGGTATACAGGTAACTAGCATGTAAGCATGTCAAGGCATATGTGTAAGCATGTAGGTATACAGGTATGCTATAGGTCATATGCAACAAGGAATATGAATCAATGTCTCAATGTCCCTAACCAAACAATATCATATATGTATGTGTGTTGTGCGTGTCATGTCAATTATTGACGGTGTGTGGCATACAATCAGTGCTCGTGCAACATGAGCCATCAATAATAGTGCAGTGTCCTAAGGGTACAAGTCCAAGCACAACAAATAACTAAGCAATAAGGTGTATGCGCAACTCTATATATGCAATAGAATATGCGACAATATCATAACATCTTGTTGGATATAGTGCCCTCAAAGTCAATTATTAGATCGCAGGCACATGATTGCAATGATTGAGGGAGGACCTATGCCGGTAGGACAATCTTACTCAAGATGATAGTATGCTATCTGGTTTATCTTTATCATCGTGTACAGTTTTAGGTGACCTTATAGATCACTTTTACACATTGATAGAGTCCTTAGGATTCTTGCTTGACTACCAGCAGTATGATGGCGATCATATACGTGAGAGTTAGGTAGTCTATAAGCACATCCTTAAAGTGGTCCCTAGTCGTGGGAGTTTCGAGACTGGGCATCGACACTCCATTAGTAGACTAGTGTATACAGTCGAGACCCCGACGAGGGGCGCTGGCCGGTCTCACAAGCCATTGGTGTCAGTTGGATCACCTAAGATGTATACAGGTGCTCATTGGGTTATGAGTACACCGGACAGGACTCGCTGGGAACATGCTAGTTGGTATTATACCCGACGTCAGATAGCAGTTCCTTGGTGACATGTATACAGGTTAGTTCATCGACCTGAGATCGTCATTTGTCTCGTGTGAGTTCCCACTGTGCTTTGATTACTACCCTACCACGGCTCAAAGGAGTCGTGCAAACAGGTTTTAGTTGGGTACAGTCCCGAGCCATATGGAGGAAGTGAGCGGATCGGCAGGGGTTTCGTCTCTCCCGGTATTGGGGGTGAGATCGCGCTGTGTCTAGGAGAGCCATTACACGAAGTCCTTGGCCAAGGCACGAGATTTACTGGTAGGTATTCCAGTAGTATCTTAGGGTGTTCTGGGCTTTACTACGACACGACTTGTACCGTTTTTGGGGGTCTGACTTTTACCAACCCCTAGGCCCGACATGCGATACTCATAGATGAACGGACCAGACTGTACGGATATTGTCCCTGACAGGCTCAGTAGGGTGTCAAGATGAGTTCGCTCATCGACCTCCCTTTTGGTCAACACGTGGTAGCCCGTTACGTACGGCTAGTACCACTGACGTGCTAGTGGTTAAATCCACATCCAAAGTATTGACGAGTCTTTAGAGTCCCCCATAGATAGTTTCTCAAGTTTCGGACGAAACGTTGTAGAAGCCGTATGGTATTATGGTAGGGTTCGACCATATACGTGCAGTTGTGCACGGATCATGATCGGGCGGATCATACAAGTGGGCTTTGGTTTAAACTGGATCCTTGTATTAGATTTGTTGGATTACTTTAGTCTCATTGCATTTGCATTCAGTCAGAATGCGGATGCAGGTATGTATATACAGGTTAGGGGTATTCTTGTGATCCGTCACGAGTTTACTTTAGATGATGCCGTTCTTTTTATTGTTGCAAACATTTGGATTAATGTTTGCTTGTGGAAATTATGAGTGGATTTCATGATGAGGTGCATTTAATGTGACATGGACATGTTTAGTGACTCATGGTCTCTTTATTTGTGCTAATATCACGTTAGGATTTGTTTATTGTGTTGAATTGATGGATGAAGAGAGAGAGGGCAGCCATAGGCTTGGGGTTGGCTCATGGATTTTCATTCTTATGCTCACAACAATAATTCAACACAATAACACAAAATGCTCCTCTCTTTTCTTTCTTCTTCTTGCTCACAAGTTCCACCATTGGCATCATCTTCTACCTCCACTCTAACCATCTCATGTGTTGAGAATCCTAGAGTGTCAAGAGACAAAGTGATCACACACATTCTTTACTTCATCTTGGACACGTCGGCTAGCAAACATCATGTCCGAGTTGCTTCGGTTCGAAGTGGGAGCCCGTAAAAGGATTCGAAGACGTGGTGCCCTTTCCGACGAGGAGACCGGAGATCGAGCGAGATCGGAGATACCGCAAGGAGTTAAAGATGGTGGCTAAAGACCGAAGGACACGGATCGATCGGTATAGCCTTTCTAACCTTCTTCTAGATTGCTAATTTAGCGTTAATGGTTCTTTGTAGGTGAAAGACTATGATAGCGCCGGTTTCCTAAAAAGTTTTTGTTTCCGCATTTGGCCTCGGATTGACGGCCGGGGCGCTACCGTAAACTTACATGGTATCAGAGCCACGGCATTAACCTTTACTAGCTTATTCTAACATGTTTAAAATATCGATTGAACAAAATTTCCAAAACCGCATTTCAATTCATGAAGTTTCTGTCGAAATTTTTTTGTGGTCGAAAAATTATTTTCAGTATGTCAGAAAATCGTGCAGGCTTTTTTAAGACCCCTGAAGAAATTTGAAAGCGCGATCCCATCATAACGCCGCGGAACCGCGGCAGAACTGGCATGTTTGCCGCTGATCCGCGGTAGAAATGTAGGTTCAGAGCTTCATTTTTCTTCTGGGTGTCTTTCATGTGGAATTGTGGTTTCTGGAATATTTAGTTTAGGCCTAGATTTATTTTCAGTGCTGGAATTGTACTTGGGGCCCACTTCGGAAAATTTTGTCGATCAAAATTTTAAATAAGTTAGTTTGTAGTACTTACATTATATCTGCGACCGTGAATATCATTCGAGCGGTAAATCTTGTCTAATTGCTATAGCCCCTTTAGACGGATTTGCGAACGTGACATTCACGTTAATGTTCTGTGTTGTGCTGTGTTGTTGCGGATTTGTCGTGGTGGATAGCTTGGTGCAATGTTAGTACAGTTTGGTTATATTTGTACATTTGATATTACGGGACGAGCGTCCGACATGTGGACTGCCGTCACTGCCTGTTTGTATATTATTCTTTTGGGGCACGACCGGGTTGAGGTCAATGTCATCGTTGTACATATTTTATTTTCTATACTAGGATTACCCCGCGGTGGGGTGCACGGATAGCCGGGTTCTAAAGGGCAACGAGCCCGCATCTCATGGGTTTGAGACGGATGGGGCTTCACTCTAGAATTGGCGGGCTATTCGCAGCACTCGTAGGGGTATAGGTTGACCCAAGGAGGGGTGCTCAGGTTACCGGATTCCGTGAAGTGCTGGGTGGTCTATTCACTTTGTTGAAGGGGGCTGCCTCGCTTCAGGTTTTGGCGGGTAACTTGCCGCGCTCGTAGGGGTCTAGGATTTCATTGCACAGGCTATACACACGACCAGGGGAACGTCGGGTTTCAGTTGCGGCTCAAAGGAAACCCGGGGATCACAGATTATCTGTATTGTTCTGTGATGCTTATTAATTTTCTGTGATGTTGCATTTATCACGCCTAGAGCGATTATTATATATTTATATATATATATATACTAGTAGATGTTGTATATGTTTTACACCCGTGCAAGTCCAGTCCCCGCTCTGTCGTTAGTTAAGTAACTTAACGGGTGATGACGGGACCCAGTGGCGAATGCGGATGGCATATACGTACATCATATTTTCGTTCTTTTGTGGTGTGATTAATTGATGGGACTGCATTGATTCGGATCAATGCAAGCTAAACAAACCTATTCTGATGTTGTTGGAACATTTTTCAAAAAGCTGTTATTGCAAGGACTTTTTCTTTTGTCTTGCACAGTGGTATTTGGTTATGAATATCCAGCACCTCAGTCGACGAGGCAAGGGCCGATATCTCTTCACCGGGAGTGACCCCTTGGACAAAAGTTTGAGTCAGAGTAATAACTTCACTATAGTCGATTACTTTTTACTTTGCATCGTGGTATTCAGTTGGAATATCCTGCACCTCATTCTACGGGGAAAGAGCCGAGATCCCTTCACTGGGAGTGACCTCTTTAGCAAAGGTTTTCGTCGCTATATTTTTATAAAAAGCTATCCGGTTCCTTCAACGATATCAAGTTCATTACGTTAAAGGTTTTTCGCCAAAAACCAGCCGTAGCCCTCCGTTATTTCGGATAAGTAGCGCATAGTATTTGTGCGGTGTTTGTTGGCCAAAGTCAAGGCATCGTGTGCGGTAGCTGTGTGTTGCTTGTCCGTTGCATGGATATGCATTGGTTTAGGACAGCCGTACCACTTTGTTGGCCAAAGTTAAGGGTGTGTGCGGGTGGGTCTAAATCAATAAGGACAATGATGGGTAGAACTTGGCATGTGACTTATGATTTGTTGACCTTCGTCAAGGTCATAAGAGCATGGGGTAAAAATCACATCGGGAGTTTCTAAAGAAACTGAAACTTTCCAGATATGCGCATACCTTCTGGAGTGTGATAACATGAGTGGATTCCATCACGTTATCATGTGATGATGGTTGGATCCCGATTCCCACTGATGAGTTGGTTTACCCCTCGGGTGATCCCGACTAATTTTTCTTTCAGGTTTGGAGGAGAATTTGAGGTTACAGTGGGAGGTTTCCTGATTAGATAAATTGATAACCATTCTGATCTAGGTTAGAGTGCACACAGAGTGTTTCTTTTCTCTCTCTCTTTGGCAGTGACCATGGCCCGACCCTAGACTATAACTCAGTGACCAAGTTAACCGAGCCTTCTTAAAACACTGGCTTTTGGATTGTCTGAGTTGCATACCTTATTGCCACTCCTACTTTTACCCTTTTTCTCCGGAACATTTCGTATCACTACGAACGTCCACTTCCATTGGATAAAACCATCATATGGTTATATACGAACTCGAAGGAACTTGTTCCAGATTCGAGGATGGTTTCCGGTTTTGGAGAAAATGAATAGGACTATTCGGTTGTCTTTTCCTTTAACCTTCTCTCAGGTTGCGAGTGCTCCTTGGATTAGGACGATACACCTATTATGCTAATTGGATAGTCTTCTTCCAAACCATAAGCAGGTGCTGAACGGTGGGGAATGAAGAAAACCAATTAGCCTAACGATGGTGTACAGAAGGCAATAAGTTAAGAAAAATAAAGGGATTAGAAAGAGGGCAAAGTAAACTGCGACTGCTATTCACGACCAAACCAAATATTTCATCCCCACTCCTACTTCACCTTTGTATTTCTCCAGGACACCCTGTATCACTATGAAGATCCACAGTTATTTGGATACTCCATCATATGGTTATATACGAACTCGAAGGGACTTGTTCCAGTTCGGGGATGGATTCTGGTTCAGGAGAAATAGGAATAAGGTTTATTCAGTTGTCTTTTATCTTCACCTTCTCTCGCGTTGCGAGTGCTCCTATGATTAGGAGAGTTCACCTATTACGTTTATTGGATAGTCTTCTTCCAAACCATAGGCTGGTGCCGAACGGTAGGGAAGGAAGAAAACCATTTAGCCTAAGGGGGTGTACAGAAGGTAATGACTAAAGACATGTAAAGGGATTTAGATAGATGACAGAGAAATATACGGTTGCAGTCATGAATCTGGATAATAGAAGAGGCATTACTAGGAATACCCGAATACCCCTTCGAAACATTTTCATGTTTCAGTTTCACTGTGCATTGTTAAAAGAAAACTGATTTCCCAATTAGCCCTTACTCTAGAGTATGTATTTACCAGGTTTGATTCTCACATCTGTATGGTTTTACAGATGATGAGTGGGAGTAAGTTATTGGGAATTAGGTGATCATCCTCATTATATTGGGATTCGTTGTAATTGGTGATATTTGAGGAAATCACCTGGGTTTTTGCCGGACGGCAAATATTTAGTTTTTAATATCTGTTGTTACGCACCAATTTCAAACTGATATATCTGTACGTTTATTTTTATAAAGTGAGATATAACTTTTTGAAATTATGTCCATGACATTTACCTATATCAGTTGATGGTTAGGTTGTTAGTGTATATGCCCTAGGGGCTATTATTGTATCATACTAGATTGTATATTACTTAATGGAAGCTTGGGATATTCACAGTTGTATATACAGTCTTGCTAAAAATGGTAGTATGCTACTTGGTTTGTGTCTACTTTAATATGTGCATATGTTTCTTGTAACGTATCACTTATACATATTAGTAGAGCCCATAGGATCTTTGCTTGATTACCAGCGTCGTGATGACAGTCACACTAGTGGGGGCTGGGTAGTCTGAAAGCAACATCCTATACATGTCCCTGGTCGTTGGATTATCGAGATAGGGCATCGATATTCCGGAGTAGACTAAGTGTGTACACTTCTCATCCCAGTTAGGGAGATGGTCTGTCCCACAGCCATCAGTACGTCGTACTGGAGATAGTATGCAGGTGCTCATTAGGTTACGGGTACACCGGACAGGACTCGCAGGGGAATTGATTGGTTGGTATTATACCCATCGTCAGTTAACAGTTCCCAGATGACATGAGTACAACATAGTCCGCAGACTTGATACTGCTACTTCGCCTCGAGTGTGTCCCACTGTTCTTAGATTGCTACCGTACCACGGCTCAAAGGAGTCGTGCAAACAGGTAGCAGTTGGGTGCAGTCCCGAGCACTTGGAAGCAGTAGTGGTTAGATAGGATTCGTCTCTCCCGGTATTGGGAGATGATATCGCGCTGTGTCAGAGAGCCATTACGCAAAGTCCCTGGCCAGGGCAAGCGAGATATACTGGTAGGTTCCAGTAGCTTCTCAGGGTGTAATGGGCTTCGCTCCGACACGACTTATACAGCTATTAGGGGACTGACGCTTGCCGCCCCCTAGGCTTGATATGCGACAGTCTTAGATGAACAGACCGGACTGTATGGAGATTGTCACATCAGGCTCAGTGGGAGTTCGGATGATTTTCCTCATCGGCCTTCTTATCGACATCTACCTAGGGACCGTTACGTACAGCTAGTGCCGCTTGCGGTCTGTGGTTAAACCCACTGCCAGCATAGTGTCGAGTCTTTAGAGTCCCACACAGAGTGTTTCCCTGCTCCAGGCGAAACAATATAGAGGTCGTATGGTTTTACGACAAGGGTTCGGACGCATACGTGTGTTTACGCACGTACGAATTTTTCGGACAGTTTTTACTAGTCGGCTTTGGTTTAAACCAGATTCTAGTATCGGGTTATTGGATTTATACAGTCTAAAGTTTTTCCGTGTTTTCACGGATTGGAGGGGCGTTCTCGTAATTTGTCGGGAAGCTTCTAGAAGAGTGGTGACTAAGGGGTTAAGGTGGCATTGCATTAAATGAGATTAGTGACTCATTTGTGTGATTAATCCAAAGTCATTAATGCATCATAAATGCTTAATGACTTATGGAGATGAATCACTCATAGATATTTATGAAGCATGGTTGTTAATTCTTTTATTTGATTTTTGAATAAATAATAATGCTTCATATATATTATGATAACATCATTATTATCTCATTTCATTCTCATCTTCACCTTCTCTCTCTTCAAGCTCACTCTCTCTACAAACCCTAACCCTAGCCTCTCATGTGTTGAGATCAAGGGTTAGCTAGACTAATACATCCATAACCTCACTCTATATCCCCTAGGTAGCTTAGATTAGCACTTTAAGCAACCTAGTTATCTCAAGTTTGAGATTTAGCTTGGCGTAGGAGCTTTCGTGGTGGATCGTCTTTGATTCGAGGAGGTCGTTGAGGTGCCGATGTTCCAAGGAGCCTACGAGGAGTGGATGACCGTGATGAAGACCCGAAGGACAAGTAACGTGAGGTATAACTTCGTATCCGAGTAGTTAAACCTCTTGTAAATAGTTAGCAATGGTTTAGATAATGATTCATGCGCTCAAGTCCGTGTTACGAAGCTTTGATAATCGTTTTTCATAGATTCCGCCTCCCCGCAAGTTCGTGGGGTGCGTGACATGGACTTTCATAGGTAAGGAGCATTCAACAGCAGTGTAATTCTTCATGACCATAGTACAGTTTTCAATCTACGACGCATAGGGTTTGAGTTATTCAACTCAGGGGGCTCATACAAAGTATTGTATGTTGTCCAGTGTCCATTAGGACAGAGGGGTTGGTCCTCGTACTATATTCTGTTTACTTGTGACTTCTCTAGTTTTAGACAAGTGTTTCGTAGAAATACAAGGTCTAAGTTTTGAGAAGTTATAAGTATAAGAGTAAAGTAGAGAACCACGTGTTGCAAGTATCAGGATTCTTCAAGATAAATGAAGATGTAGAAACTTGTGTATGGTATTCAGTTGATAGTAATGTTTTTGAGAAACTGTAAGTCGATGTAGAACACCCCAATACTTGTGGGGAGGCGGAATTTTCAAAAACGAACTTGTTTAGTGAACAAACATCGACTAACCGCTTGAATCGAAGCTAAACGATAACTAACAACAAACATAGAGTTTCTATGCTACTATGTTTAGGGATTATACCTAACGAATCGTGTCCTTCGTCTTTATGAATTCCTCCTCCTCCTCGGCCTTCTCGAAGTAGTAGACGATCCACCCGAGAGCTTTACTCCAAGCTTAGCCTCTAAGCTTGAGGCAACTAAACTTCTTTAAGTGCTAATCAAAGAAGCTAGGTGAAATATAGAGAGGGTTATGGATTAAGTAGTCTAACTAATCCTTGTACTCAACTCATGAGAGGGGAGGATTAGTGTTTGAAGAAGGAGAGCTTGAGGAGAGAGAAGATGATAAAGATGATATGAGAATAGTGAGATAACATGATATATATCAAGCATTTCTTTTTATCAAGAAAAGAAAATAAATGAATTTAACAACCATGCTTGATAATATCTAGTGATGATTCACATCCATGAGTCATTAAGCATTTATGATGCATTAATGACATGGATGAATCATCCATATGACTCACTAATCACATTCATTGTATATGCCACCTAAACCTCCTGAGTCACCATCTTCTAGAAGCTTCTCGCGCAATTACGAGAATGCCCCTCCTTTCCGCAAAAATACGGAAAAACTTTAGACTGTATAAATCCAATAACCGGATACCAGTAACTGGCTTAAACCAAAGCCGACTGGTAAAAACTGTCCGAAAGTCGTACGTGTGTAAACACACGTATGCGTCCGAACCCTTGTCGTAAAACCATACGACCTCTATATCGTTTCGCCTGGAGTAGGGAAACTCTCTGTGTGGGACTCTAGAGACTCGACTACTACGCTGGCAGTGGGTTTAACCACAGACCGCAAGCGGCACTAGCTGTACGTAACGGTCCCCAGGTAGATGTCGATAAGAAGGCCGATGAGGAAACCCATCCGAACTCGTACTGAGTCTGATGTGATAATCTCCGTACAGTCCGGTCCGTTCGTCTTAGACTATCGCATATCGGGCCTAGGGGGCGGCAAGCGTCAGTCCCCTAATAGTGGTATAAGTCGTGTCGGAGGGAAGCCTATTACACCCTGAGAAACTACTGGAACCTACCAGCAAATCTCGCTTGCCCTGGCCAGGGACTTTGCGTAATGGCTCTCTGACACAGCGCGATATCAACCCCCAATACCGGGAGAGACGAATCTTGTCTAACCGCCACTGCCTCCAAGTGCTCGGGACTGCACCCAACTGCTACCTGTTTGCACGCCTCCTTTGAGCCGTGGTAAGGTAGCAATCTAAGAACAGTGGGACACACTCGAGGCGAAGTAGCAGTGTCAAGTCTGCGGACTATGCTGTACTCATGTCACCTGGGAACTGTTCACTGACGACTGGTATAAAACTAACCAACAGTTCCCTGTGAGTCCTGTCCGGTGTATCCGTAACCTAACGAGCACCTGCATACTATCTCCAGTACGACGTACTGACGGCTGTGGGACAGACC
The DNA here is from genome assembly GCA_030015575.1 of Agapanthus africanus. Taxonomy (NCBI): domain Eukaryota; kingdom Viridiplantae; phylum Streptophyta; class Magnoliopsida; order Asparagales; family Amaryllidaceae; genus Agapanthus; species Agapanthus africanus. The sequence goes on from JASDDO010000029.1 coordinate 298,990,604, forward strand.
ATCTCCCCAACTGGGATGAGAAGCGTACACACTAGTCTACTCCGGAGTATCGATGCCCTGTCTCGATAATCCAACGACTAGGGACCTGAATAAGGATGTGCTTGTAGACTATCCAGCCCCCATTAGTGTGACTGCCATCACAACGCTGGTAGTCAAGCAAGATCCTAAGAGCTCTATCAATACGTATACTCACATATTAAGATAGAAAAACCAAGTAGCATACTACCATGTTTAGCAAGACTGTTATATACATGTGAATATCCCAAGCTTCCATTAAGTAATATACAAACTAGTATGATACAGTAATGGCCTTCTAGGGCATAAACACTAACAATCTCCCACTTGCACAAAGGCCATGTACTGGCGTATCGAAGACCGATGATCTCGAGTAGCCTCTCGAACTGAATCTGAGGTAGGGCCTTCGTGAATGGATCAGCAATGTTCTCTTCAGAAGCAACTCTCCGAACCTCGATCTCCTGAAGATCAATGATCTCCCTGATCAGGTGATACCGCCTTAAGATGTGTCTGGACTTCTGATGGGACCTTGGTTCCTTTGCTAAAGCTATAGCTCCGTTGTTGTCGCAATACAGAGGTATTGGATCAACTATGGTAGGAACCACCTGAAGTTCTGTTAGGAACTTCTTCATCCAGACTGCTTCTTTTGCGGCATCGCAAGCAGCTATATACTCCGCTTCCATCGTCGAGTCAGCAAAAGTGTCCTGCTTGGAGCTCTTCCAGCACACCGCCCCTCCATTGAGGGTAAAGACATAACCCGACATGGACTTGGAATCGTCCTTATCACTCTGGAAGCCGGAATCAGCAAAGGCCTCCAACCTAAGGTCTTTTCCGCCGTAAACCAAGAACATCTCCTTAGTCCTTCTCAGGTACTTGAGAATGTTCTTTACTGCTATCCAGTGCTTCTCCCCTGGGTCTGACTGATACCGGCTTACCACGCTCAGTGCGTAAGCTACATCTGGTCTGGTGCACAACATCGCATACATTATAGAGCCTACCGCAGAAGCGTAGGGTATAATAGACATGCGTTCCCTTTCCAAATTAGTCTTGGGAGACATCTCTTTGGAGAGGGTGATTCCGTGACAAGCCGGTAGATTACCGCGCTTATAATCTTCCATACTGAATCTTTTCAGTACAGTGTCGATATACCTGGACTGCGAAAGTCCCAACATCCTCTTGGATCTATCACGATAGATCCGGATCCCCAGAATGTAAGAGGCATCACCCAGGTCTTTCATGGAGAACCTGTGTGACAAGAATCCTTTGACAGATTGTAGCATAGGAATGTCATTTCCTATCAATAGAATGTCATCCACGTACAAGACGAGGAATACGACACTTCTGGCTACAACTTTACTATATATGCACGGTTCATCTGGATTTTTGATAAAGTCATATTCTTTGACTGTCTCATCAAAACAGATGTTCCAACTCCGCGATGCCTGCTTTAGTCCATAAATGGACTTAAGCAGCTTGCATACTTTCCAGCTGCTCCCACTCTGATTGAAACCCTCTGGCTGATCCATATAGACGCACTCTTCTAAATTTCCATTCAGAAAAGCCGTCTTTACGTCCATCTGCCAGATTTCATAATCATGGAAGGCAGCAATAGCAAGAAGGACCCGAATGGATTTGAGCATAGCCACTGGAGAAAAAGTTTCGTCATAGTCCAAACCAGGTCTTTGACGAAAACCCTTTGCAACAAGTCTAGCCTTATAGGTTTCCACCTGTCCATCTACACCAATCTTTTTCTTGAAGATCCATTTGCTTCCTATGGGTTTTACCCCATCTGGAGCAAAGTCCAAAGTCCATACTTTGTTGATGTACATGGACTCCATTTCGGTCCGCATTGCATCTAGCCATCGTACCGAGTCGCCGCTCTGGATGGCCTGCTGGAAGTCAGTAGGTTCATCATCATCTATGATGCAATCCTCTCTATCCCCATCTATGAGAAAACCATAGTATCTCTCAGGCGGATGAGACGGCCTACTACTCCTGCGGAGGGGTGCGAGAATGTCCTGTTCTTCTTAAACTTCCGGTTCTACCAAACTTTCAGTAGCAGTTTGTGGTTCTGGAATTTCTTCTAGTTCTATTTCGCTCCCACTTATTTCCTTTTCTAAAAACTCATGTTCCAGAAAATGGGCATTACGAGAAACAAAGACCTTTTGTTCCTCTGCGTAATAGAAATAATATCCCTTGGAGTTCTTTGGATATCCTACAAACATACATTTTACTGATCGTGCCTCGAGCTTGTCCACATGCTGCTTTTTAACAAAAGCTGGACATCCCCAAATCTTCATATGCTGAAGATGGGGTTTCTTCCCAGTCCACATCTGATATGGAGTGGTAGGCACAGTCTTGGTAGGAGCCCTGTTCAGAAGATATGCTGCTGATTCTAGCGCATAACCCCAGAAAGATCGTGGTAACTCAGCATTACTCATCATGGATCGTACCATATCTAATAGGGTTCGATTCCGTCTCTCCGATACACCGTTATGCTGTGGAGTGTATGGAGGAGTAAGCTGAGAGAGAATTCCTTTCTCTTTTAGGTAACCTAGGAACTCGGCACTCAAGTATTCACCACCTCGATCAGATCTAAGTGTCTTGATACTTTTGCCGGTTTGGTTTTCTACTTCATTCTTATACTCTTGGAATTTCTCAAAAGCCTCGGATTTATGTTTCATCAGATAAATGAATCCGTATCTTGAGTAATCATCCGTGAAAGTAATGAAATAGGAAAAACCACCTCTTACATGTGTAGATATTGGACCACATACATCGCTGTGTATGAGTCCTAAGAGCTCGCTCGCTCTTACTCCTTGTCCAGTGAATGGAGTCTTTGTCATCTTTCCTTTGAGACAAGATTGACAAGTGTCATAAGTTTGATATTCGAACGAGTCCAAATATCCTTCTCTATGCAACTTAGTCAACCTTCTCTCATTGATGTGACCCAGTCTACAATGCCATAAGAAAGCTTTATTTAAATCTGGAGACTTTCTTTTTAGTGTGTTCTGGACATTGAAAATTTGGAGTTGGTTTAAAACATATATACCGTTATTTAGTGTACCGGACCCAATCAAACCATGATTAAGGTGGATGTTAACAACATCTCTTACAAACGTGAAATCATAACCTTTATTTGATAACAAGGAAACTGATATGATATTACACGTTAAGCTTGGCACAAAAAAACAGTTATGTAAAACCAAAATGTGTCCACTCATCAATCCTAGGTGATAATCCCCGACGGACGCAGCTCCCACGCTAGCTCCGTTAGCAACCTTTAGGGTCATATCACCTTCCTTCAGCACTCTACGGTTTCTCAGTGCCTGCAATGAATTGCAAATATGAGATCCTGATCCGGTATCCAATACCCAGGAAGTAGAGTTGATCGACAGACAATTCTCAATTACAAACACACCTGAAGTCGAAGCCACAGCTTGCTTCGGTTCCTGGTTCTTGGCGTTCCACACCTTGCAATCCTTCTTCCAGTGCCCTTTCCTGTGACAATGGAAGCACTCATCCTGGCCAACTACCGGTACTGCAAACTTTTTCTTTCCCTTCCCTCCTACCTTACTAACACCTCCTCTAGGTTTGTTGGCGGCCTTCTTCTTCCTTCCTTTGGCCCTAGCCTTGGACCCGGAAGAAGATGCACCGCTAACAAACATAGCGGGTGTTTCCCTTGCTTTCTGCAAGGTGCCCTCTGCACTCCTTAACATGTTCAGGAGTTCCGGAAGTTCAACTTCTTTTCTTTGAAGGTTGAAGTTCAGGATAAACTGGGCGTAGGTGTGAGGAAGGGACTGGAGAATAAGGTCTGTATAGAGCTCATTATCCAAAGTCGTCCCAAGGTCTGCGAGCTCTTCAATATAGCCGATCATCTTTAGGACATGTTCTCCTACTGATGACCCGACAGCCAACCTCGCTCGAAACAAGTTCTTAGAGGTCTCGTATCTTGCTATACGAGATTGCTCTCCATAAAGTTCCTTTGTATGGAGAAATATGCCATCTAGGGTCATATCCTCGTGCCTCCTCTGATGTTCATTGTTCATTGAGGCAAGCACGATGCACTTGGCTTTCTTTCAATCTAAATCCCAGGTTTTGCGGATTTCCTTATCCGCATTGCTGGATTTGGGACCAGGGACAGCAGGTGCCGTAGCGGTGAGGACGTACCCCAATTTGTCATAGGTCAAAGCCATTTTGACATTCCGCAGCCAATCTTTATAGTTTGGCCCTGTCAGTATATTTTTCTCTAAAAGTAACTTAAGTCCAGTCATTTTCAGGGTTGCTGCAATTAGGAGAGAGAGAAGAAAAACTCTTTAGCATGATGCTCTTGCAAGTTTAGAGTGGTTTTTAATTTATCTAAACTGGATGACTCCCACTGTTTCTCGAATCCTTCCTCAAACCATAAAAGAAGAATTAGCTAGGACTATTCTCACTGTACAATACTTGCTTAACCGTTCAGCCAGGCTGGTGTCGGTACTTCGAGGGAGGTTTTCCAACGCTTTCTCGAAGTTCCTTAATTAAATAACCTCTTTTCTCTGGGGGCGTAACCCCGCTGACACTTTTCTGGACACCTACTAGGTTTATAGCATTGATCGTTAAGTGACGAATATCCTGATAAGTAGCATATACTCACAGTAGGATCGGGATCCAAATATCATCGTATGATAATGTTGAAGGAGTGCTACCAACATTCATCAAACTCCAAATGGTATGCATCTCTTTTGCAAATTTCAGTTTCTTTAGAAATTCCCGATATAAGTTTTTGCCCCATGCTCTTATGACCTTGGCTTTGGTCAAAATGTCATAAGTCACATGTCAAGTTCTACCCGTCATTATCTTGTCAATTTGAACCCATCCGTATATACCCCTGACTTTGGTCAAATGGTAATACGACTGTCCCAAACCAACTCATCTATCTTATGCAACAAATGAAAACCCAGTAGCTACCAAACATTATGCCTTGACTTTGGCCAAAATGCATAGCTTGAATACTACTGAATACCCAAATGAAATGGCGGAGGGCTACGAATGGTTTTGGCGAAACCGTGAACGTAGTGAACTTGATATAACCGAAGGAACCTGATAGCTTTTAAAAGGAGTGGTTAAAGCTCCGCATTTAAAAATATCTGTTTTTAAAATTAACCGAGTGGTTTCTTTTAAATTGTTCCAACGATTAAAACTTTGGTTTATTTTCTTTGCATTATAAATAATGCGTCCCATCATTAACCTATCATTGCAGAAAACAACGAAAATACAACGTCCTCTTATGCCATCCGCATTTGCCACGGGGTCCCGTCATCACCCGTTAGGTTACTTAACTAACGACAGAGCGGGAGCTGGGCTAGCGCGGGTGTAAAACATAAGTGACGTCTAAATAGCTATCATATATAGATATTGTACATTCGTCAGACGCAATAATAGGCATTTCAGATCACAGATGAACTTTATTGGATTTGCAAGTAATCCGTGTTTGTTTCGAGCCTGCAACAAAAGACGGATTACACAGTTGTGATGAATAGCCATTACCCCACCCAAGACCCCAACGGGTACGGCAAACTACCCGCCCGGCAGTTTGTGCACCCCACCTTGGGTCTGTCCTAGGAGAAAAAACAGTAAAATGAAATAATACAACGGTGGCTACAACCGCAACCTGGATGTGCCCCGCAAAATAATATTACAACAAATTACATTTACATCAAATGAATTAAATAATAACCCATCACAAAACCCCGTCTATACATCACAACAGTCCAACACAGTTCATATCCACAAACAGTAAAAACCATTACAGAAATGTGCAACCCCCTGCCAACCGACATACTAGCAGTTAGGGGAGGTTTACGAACACATTATACAAACACAGATATAATCCATCAAGCAAATACTGTATAATTTCGATCGATTAAACACTTTTAATTTTGCTCCAATACTTCTCTGTAAATCTGAAACCTGAGCAAAAATAAAATATTCCAGAAAATACCAAACATCACAGAGAAGCAACACAGGAACTTTGGGTTCCTGAATCGCCAACTCGGCGGCGGAAGCGCGGCGGATCGGTGCGATCCGCCGTGATTCCGCGGCGCTTTAGGCGATTCAGGGGCCCAAATTTCTTGGGTGTTCTACTACTGTCTTTTTAAGCTTTTTGAACCTCCCTGAAAAATTTTTGGACTTCATTTAAAATTCGACAGAAACTTGTGATTTCGGGGTTTTCCGGTTTCGTTTTTTCCGTTCGAAATTGATACAAATTTGCAAATAAGTTATTTATTGTTTAGCGAGGCTCTGATACCACTGTAAGTCAATGTAGAACACCCCAATACTTGTGGGGAGGCGGAATTTTCAAAAACGAACTTGTTTAGTGAACAAACATCGACTAACCTCTTGAATCGAAGCTAAACGATAACTAACAACAAACATAGAGTTTCTATGGTACTATGTTTAGGGATTATACCTAACGAATCGTGTCCTTCGTCTTTGTGAATTCCTCCTCCTCCTCGGCCTTCTCGAAGTAGTAGACGATCCACCCGAGAGCTTTACTCCAAGCTTAGCCTCTAAACTTGAGGCAACTAAACTTCTTTAAGTGCTAATCAAAGAAGCTAGGTGAAATATAGAGAGGGTTATGGATTAAGTAGTCTAACTAATCCTTGTACTCAACTCATGAGAGGGGAGGATTAGTGTTTGAAGAGGGAGAGCTTGAGGAGAGAGAAGATGATAAAGATGATATGAGAATAGTGAGATAACATGATATATATCAAGCATTTCTTTTTATCAAGAAAAGAAAAGAAATGAATTTAACAACCATGCTTGATAATATCTAGTGATGATTCACATCCATGAGTCATTAAGCATTTATGATGCATTAATGACATGGATGAATCATCCATATGACTCACTAATCACATTCATTGTATATGCCACCTAAACCTACTTAGTCACCATCTTTTAGATGCTTCTCGCGCAATTACGAGAATGCCCCTCCTTTCCGCAAAAATACGGAAAAACTTTAGACTGTATAAATCTAATAACCGGATACCAGTAACCGGCTTAAACCAAAGCCGACTGGTAAAAACTGTCCGAAAGTCGTACGTGTGTAAACAAACGTATGCGTCCGAACCCTTGTCGTAAAACCATACGACCTCTATATCGTTTTGCCTGGAGTAGGGAAACTCTCTGTGTGGGACTCTAGAGACTCGACTACTACGCTGGCAGTGGGTTTAACCACAGACCGCAAGCGGCACTAGCTGTACGTAACGGTCCCCAGGTAGATGTCGATAAGAAGGCCGATGAGGAAACCCATCTGAACTCCTACTGAGTCTGATGTGACAATCTCCGTACAGTCCGGTCCGTTCCTCTTAGACTATCGCATATCGGGCCTAGGGGGGCGGCAAGCGTCAGTCCCCTAATAGCGGTATAAGTCGTGTCGGAGGGAAGCCCATTACACCCTGAGAAACTACTGGAACCTACCAGCAAATCTCGCTTGCCCTGGCCAGGGACTTTGCGTAATGGCTCTCTGACACAGCGCGATATCAACCCCCAATACCGGGAGAGACGAATCCTGTCTAACCGCCACTGCCTCCAAGTGCTCGGGACTGCACCCAACTGCTACCTGTTTGCACGACTCCTTTGAGCCGTGGTAGGGTAGCAATCTAAGAACAGTGGGACACACTCGAGGCGAAGTAGCAGTGTCAAGTCTGCGGACTATGCTGTACTCATGTCACCTGGGAACTGTTCACTGACGACTGGTATAAAACCAACCAACAGTTCCCTGTGAGTCCTGTCCGGTGTATCCGTAACCTAACGAGCACCTGCATACTATCTCCAGTACGACGTACTGACGGCTGTGGGACAGACCATCTCCCCAACTGGGATGAGAAGCATACACACTAGTCTACTCCGGAGTATCGATGCCCTGTCTCGATAATCCAACGACTAGGGACCTGAATAAGGATGTGCTTGTAGACTACCCAGCCCCCACTAGTGTGACTGCCATCACAACGCTGGTAGTCAAGCAAGATCCTAAGAGCTCTATCAATACGTATACTCACATATTAAGATAGAAAAACCAAGTAGCATACTACCATGTTTAGCAAGACTGTTATATACATGTGAATATCCCAAGCTTCCATTAAGTAATATACAAACTAGTATGATACAGTAATGGCCTTCTAGGGCATAAACACTAACAGAAACTTGTTTCTCTTTCAGGTTACTCATGTTTGGATGCACTCCTAAGTTGAGTAATGATGATCGGCCTCTCTCCATTTAGTTGACATGCACTGGAGACAGCTACATAATTTGAATCGAGTTCCAATTAAATCTGTGCCTCTGTTTCTATATTGTATATAGAATGGCTCATATCTTAACGATGTTAAGGTATATGGAGTTGTCCGGCTTATGCTTAAAACCAGACTCTGGATAACTCAAGGTATGTTTCTGTAATGGCAGTTTGTGGGTTGACCGGGCTATGACGAGGGTTGACTTTCTACCATATGGAAGATCAATAGTGATATTGTTCTTGACTCGCCACAGTTTTGGTAAAATGGATTTTTTCAGAAAACAGTAGTGGGAGTATGGTAGAACTGGAAGTGATTCTAGAACCACAAACGATTACTGGAAATTTGATGAGAACCTAAAGATTCAATAGTTTGACATTCCATTAGCCACTCCGCAGATATGGTAGGTAACCTCAGGCACTCGAGAGGTACTTCGGTATGCTCAAGGACGGTGACAGGGAGGTTCTTGTTTACCCAGACTTGCCATTGCTGTTGTTCCAGATTATGAGACCCAGCAGGAGGATGAGTATGGCGTCGCTCTAAACTAGCTTTAGAAGTGCACGTGTATATGACTCTGCCAGAGGGTTGTCGTAGTCAGTGGGAGCAGCGGAAGCATAGTGGACAAGTAGCTTATGTCTATTTATGGACCAAAGCAGATATAGCGGAGATAGATCATCTATTTTTGATGTGACAGTCATGGACTTTGACTTCGTCAGAATAGGAGATGGATCTGTTAAGAAGGTAGTAGGGTGTGATGTCCTCGTATATGGATGACATACACATAGTAGGAAGTGAAATTCCTATACTACGATCGATTATACTTTGGTTGTTACAAAGTAATTTTCTCCACATAGGATATGGATATTATATCAGATATTCTGGTTACTAGATCTATGCTTTTAGATCTAGATTTGGGTAGTTTCCCAATCTGGGTACTAAGACAGCATTCTAAAGGTGTTTTAGAATGGACGACTTCTGGCATGGTAGTGTACCTGTAGGTGATGGAGTCACCCTCTTTAAAGGTGTCTTACAGACTAAAGGGGAGAGGGATGTGCATGATTGACATATCACTTACTTAGGCAATTGAGTCAATCGTGAGATGTCAAGTACCACACCAGATGTTGTTTTTGCACTAGATGCAATAAGTTGATATTAATCCTATCCTGGAGAAACGTTCGGAAGCAGTTTTAGAACATAAGTGGATGTTCTAGGGATATGATAACGACGGCCTCCTTCGGGAGACGGTTATCATTCCAGGTTTCCAAGGTGACTTGGATGACAGAGTGACTGTCAGAGTTATAGTTTTCCCTCTGATGAGGGGCAGTAGTTTGGACAGGAGGTCCAAGCGGATACTGAGGGAGGCAAGGCGCAGGATACTGATTAAGTTCAGTTGACGATACAGTCTAAGAAGTTTGGATTTGGATTTCATTTACGAGCTAGGTCCCATCAGATATCCAGACATATTCTAAGACAGGTATTTCTCATTTCGGGAGATGGCTTTCTCTGCGAACTTGAGATAAAGAGAGACATAGAAAGAAACATCAGGGCAGATCCACTCACTGAGGCTATTCCTCGAGCGCAATAGTTTCGCAAACGGGCTTTATGAGACTGATCAGTAGAGGAGTTGGGTGTTCGGTATCACACGGGCTGTGAGTATGTGACATCGCAATAATTATCCTTGAGTGCAAGTGGGAGATTGTTGGATATAGTGCCCTCAAAGTCAATTATTGGATCTCAGGCACGTGATTGCAATGATTGAGGGATGACCTATGCTGGTAGGACTTACTCAAGATGATAGTATGCTATCTGGTTTATCTTTATCATCGTGTACAGCTTTAGGTGACCTTACAGATCACTATTACACATTGATAGAGCCCTTAGGATTCTTGCTTGACTACCAGCAGTATGATGGCGATCATATACGTGAGAGTTAGGTAGTCTATAAGCACATCCATAAAGTGGTCCCTAATTATGGGAGTTTCGAGACTGGGCATCGACACTCCATTAGTAAACTAGTGTATACAGTCGAGACCCCGACGAGGGGTGGTGGCCGGTCTCACAAGCTATTGGTGTCAGTTGGATCACCTAAGATGTATACATGTGCTCATTGGGTTATGAGTATACCGGACATGACTCGCCAGGAACATGCTAGTTGGTATTATACCTGACGTCAGATAGCAGTTCCTTGGTGACATGTGTACAGGTTAGTTCATCGACATGAGATCGTCATTTGTCTCGTGTGAGTTCCCACTGTGCTTTGATTACTACCCTATCACGGCTCAAAGGAGTCGTGCAAACAGGTTTTAGTTGGGTACAGTCCCGAGCCACATGGAGGCAGTGAGCGGATCGGCAGGGGTTTCGTTTCTCCCGATATTGGGGGTGAGATCACTCTGTGTCTAGGAGAGCCATTAAACGAAGTCCTTGGCTAAGGCACGAGATTTACTGGTAGGTATTCCAGTAGTAACTCAGGGTGTTCTGGGCTTTACTCCGACATGACTTGTACCGCTTTTGGGGTCTGACTTTTACCAACCCCCTAGGCCTGACATGCGATACTCAGAGACGAACGGACCAGACTGTACGGATATTGTCACTGACAGGTTCAGTAGGGTGTCAGGATGAGTTCGCTCATAGACCTCCCTTTTGGTCAACACCTGGTAGCCCGTTACGTACGGCTAGTACTACTGACGTGCTAGTGGTTAAATCCACAGCCAAAGTATTGACGAGTCTTTAGAGTCCCCCATAGACAGTTTCTCAAGTTTCGGACGAAACGTTGTAGAGGCCGTATGGTATTATGGCAGGGTTTGATCATATACGTGCAGTCGAGCACGGATCATGATCGGGCAGATCATACTAGTGGGCTTTGTGTCACGACCCGAAAGTACGGAACATGACCGGCACTTAGACTACGAAACGTCTCGAGGCGTACGTAATCTAAGTAAGCCGAAAAACCCAGAAATCCAAACCAAGAAAAGTAGCAGAGTGAAGGAAAACCAATTTAAATCAAGTAGTTTTAATAGCATAAGCCGAATTATGCCTTTTTAAAAACATCGAATATTTCCTGAAAATTTCGGCAGAGTCTCTTTTGTAAATACTGCCCCCAAACGGGATACAACATGAATAGTATACGAAATCAATAAAAGGCATCCCCAAGCGGGAGCTAGCTCTTCGTCAATCGACGGTCACAACCACACAAGCAATATAATATAAAACGCCAATGGCGAGGATCAAAAACTCAAAAGGAAACTCAAAACCACAAGAAATCCACAGAAATATAACGCGCGACTCTAAGGTCGAAAGAATAACATCACTGGTCTCTATCTCAAAATAAATACATATTTGGTTGATGGAATTTACTAGATACAACTGAATAATATTATACAAGTAATATGATGGGTACGATACCAATAAACCCACCTACTAGCAAGTCACCCGAAAGAAGCAGTGCCAGCAAAGCCGTAATGAAACCTGTATGGCAAAACCTGCAAGGAATTGTGGCACAACGGGGGTGAGTTGCCAACTAGTGAGTAGAAAAACATCCACGAATAGAAATCGCATAAATAACGCAACCTAGGTCAATGATCATAATATATCCTCAAATATATGTATAACATGCAGCCTATAACAATGGCTAGGGTGATATCTAACCTGAGTGTAATCTCATATGCCCGTGTCAGTGCCTAAGGTAGCAATATATCATATGAATGAGGTATGAATGCATGAAAACAGAATACATGTAAATAAAGAAACTGTTTTCATAATTTAGTGAGATTTCCTTTGTATTTTTAAAATGAGGTATCAAAAATGAAATCAGCATCAACAGTGTCTAGTATTGACACAAAACATAAATCTCAATGTCTCAAAACCTCATGCTCCGGCTATCCGGACTGGCCTGTATCATCAAATCTCAGTACCTCAATATCTCGAAATCTCAATGTCTCAATATCAATATCTAGGGCGCCGTCAGTCCAGACCGGCCCCTACCATCCATCTCAAGACCACGACGGTATCCTCCGGATATCCGACGCGTCGGGTAAAATCACCGGTAGGTAGTCTCCCCCTGCCAGGCACATCGTCATCACCACGAGCTTCTTGCCCCGGGGTACCTTACCGGGTCCACCATGTACCCAAAACGGTTCATCCAACTCCTCGAATCGGGTCTCGAAATCCATCAGCAAACTCATGGTGGACGACTCATACATCATGGGAAAAACCGCACTTTTCATTTAAAAAGAGAAAGAAGAAGTTTGTATATGTTTTGCGGTTTTCCCCAATTCCAGAAAATCTCATGGAAATCCGAATCCAAAACCTCAATAGCACGTAAAAAGTGAATATATGCATTAGAATCCATGAATGCGGCATAACAATGAATAACAGTATGCATGAAGTAGCAGGTAATAACTACAATGTCTAAACTAACATATAAGGCAAGTACACTAATATCATGTCAAAACTACTAGCTAACAAGCTAAATGAAGCAATAATATTCTCTAAGTGTACGTGACATGACAATTACCGATGAAGATGTGTGTGAGCCGGCAAGTAAGTGTACGTGGTACATACGCATCATCGGTAATGGTGCTGGTGTCCTAACCACAAGATATCAATAGTAGAATATGAAGCATAATATAAGCATGTGATGTAGAGCGAACAACAATAATGAGCGAGAGCTGAATACTAGACGCAACGATAACTAATCTGCATTAACCTAATATAAGTCCTACAATGGTGCCTTTTGAAATAACACGAATCGTAGGGTTTTGAAAATAGGGGCTACGGTGTTTTTAGAAAAGATACGTGTTTTGAAATATCCGTAGAATCCCTTGACTTGTCTTTTAAAATACGCACGATTCGTAAGCTTTGAAATAGGTAGGAACCGAATCTAATCTAACAACTAACTAAGCTAAAGGGCTAAGCTACAAGCTAGACTACAGGTAAGGAAACCGCCTAACATCTGAGTCGATACATATACATACCTGAATATATATTAGTCGGTGATCCCACCTCAATAATATCATATCCGATACCATATCTATAATCAGACATCCCAAGTCAAGAGTGCGGATCAATCATCAAGATATAGCTCGTACGTAAATCCGTCGTACGGCATCCCCAAATCTTGGTACGGGTCAATATCATATTCCTCACACTATTCCTCTGGTATCCTTTTTATCCAAGATCATAGTCTAGGGTACTGACCTATGTCTAGTACAATACTAATATCCTCAATATACCTATGATCTGACTACTGATCGACAATCTCATACAAACCGATATCGTCAGCACATATCATCATCAAGGGGTATACATCGCCCGATACGGCCTAATATCAATATCCTAGCATATCATGCCTCATATCACGATCACATGTCGACCATTTTATTTATAACACTATTCACCCGTATCGCCGCCCCAAGATCCGCTATAACACCAGGACGTACCTCAAGTACGAATCCTACCATATCACCGATATCACAACCTCAACACAAATCTCATCGACTCATCTCAATCCCAAGTATCATCCTCAAATCCGTACGTGAACACATAGTCCCATACCCATGTGAACACATAACTATATATATTCCCGTAAACACAAATGGAAGAAGAATGTATGCAAGTATGGGTTGGTGTGTGCATGCGGGGTGCGACCACTACTCTAGGGTTTCGCGACACTAAATATCCAAGAACCCCAAATATCCATATTATCATCAATATACTCAAACAATATATAAACAATATATATATGTGTGTATACGTGTTCGTATACATCACCACGAACTGCGGGGGTGCTATACGCCATCCACCCGACTTCTCCCCGTAGATATAAATCTACTCACCTGGTCCTCGCTCGCCGATACCGACGTCGCCACGCGCTTGCTTGTCGTCTCGAAGTCCACATGGGGGTACCTACATATCATAACGCACCGTATCGCATTAAAACCAAATTCGAAATCGAAACGGCATACGAAAATCAAATCGACACGCGCATCACGCATAGGTCAAAACCTATCGCCTACACATGCAAGAATAGCCAAACCAACCCTCGATATCGATGTACAAACGTCAAACCATCGAGAAAAACCCAAACACTCTCATTTGCGCATTCACGAACACTAATTATAATATAAAATAGGTTAAAATTCACAAAATACCCCAAATTCACCTTAAAAGCCATTTTTCCGAAAATCTAGCAAGCAAAAATTACCCGTTTTAGTACAAAACTCGATGTTTAAACAATTCTAATGGCCATAATACTTATTAAACATCTTAAATAAGTCATAAAAACCATTTCCATAATTTAATCTCATTAAATTTCATTAGCCCCAAAATTCTAGTTTACAAATTAACCAATTTTAACAATTTTATAGCAAAAATGCACATACAACAATCTAGCTTGGATTTGCATGATCTAAAACATTAAACTACATTTTATAATGTTAATGAAGTCATGAAAAACCTAATTACATTTTTCTCTTAATCAAATTCATGGTTTACAAAAATCTAGTTTGCAATTTAAGCAATTTGGACAATTGAAATGTAGCAATCTAGCAATATAGCAAGTAGCTTAGCTTTAGCATTCCTAACAATGTTAAACTACACCTTGCAAACCTTTACACATGATAAAAACCCTAACTTACTCTCAATTCCCTTTTCTTTAAATTTCAAACTTCAAATTTAGAACTCTAATTAAACACATAATAGCTAGATTCAAGTAATTGAACAATAACTTAAGTAAAATGCTAAGATTGTACCTCACTTAATTAGAGATCTAGCATGAAAATCTTGGCCTCCAATTTGCTCTCTTTTCACCACAATCCATGCTAGAATAGGCCAAAAAGAAATGGGTAGAGATTGAATTATGATTTTGTGAGGTTATACTTTGATTTTTGATGAATTTGTGAGGATTTTTTTTGAAGAGAATGAGAGGAGAAACAAATGGGAGGGCTGCTGAATTTGGACAGCAGAAATGGGGAAAGGGAGAGAGAGAGAGTGGGTGTGGGTGCATGTGGAATTGTCAAAGTCAACCCAATATCCATACCTCTTTATAAAACAATTTCCTCATATGAATTAAAGCCAAAAGAGGGGGGAAAGTGGCTGTCCAGCAGAGGTGGGGCCGGCCAAAAGTGAGGGGTGAGGTTGTGAGAGAGTGAACAAAAAAATTCTATGCAAAAAGACCCCCCTCAAGTTACCAAATTGCAAGTTTTCGCTAATTTCACCAAAAAAGCCTTTTTTCTTCAATAATTTCTAAACCATTTTGGCAAACCATTTCATTTCAAAAACAACATGTTAAAATTTTGTTTAATGTGTTATGATGCACAAAAATTTATTTCAACTCATTCCAATTTGTAATTTTCCCTAATTAAATGTATCAGTGACGGCTTAAAAATAATATTAAAATAATTTTTTTCAGAAAATTTGAAATTTCACCAGTGGCTCAATAAACACCAAATACTAGCAATTACATAGATAGAAAATGCTTATTTAATTTTTATAATAAGATATTTGTATTTTGACTTTTTACAGAAAACCCCCTTATTTTACCGATTTTTCGAAATTTCACCGAAACGATTTTCAAAACGTTACAATCTTCCCCCCTTAAAGAAATTCGGTCCCCGAATTTAAATTCAAACTCCCCCCAAATATAAAAACATCTAAGCAAAACCATCAAGTCGTCGGGGCTCCGAAATCATAAGTACATAAAACGCATCATAGCGCAATACATGCGCATGAGTAATGAGCAGATGACTCAAAATCAAAACTCCATCAAGCATTCCACAATCATCGGAGTCGCGGTAAGGACGCAAATGTCAAATCCAATACAAAACCAATATAATATAACTCGAAACTATACATGTAAATATCAAATCTATATATGTAAATATCTGAAGGAAATGAATGCCAAATATATTCAGGTACTGTCCTTTGACTAGTTCTGCCCAGTACGAAAACACATAGCAAATATCATAAAAACGTACTGCTCTATAGGAAAAATCAATCCCAAATACGCGTATGAATACTACGTGCGTCTGGTGCGCACGGAAATCAAAATCCATATACGTGCCATACATGTGCACAGAAACAAGATCTAAGTGCATTGGGTGTGCACAAAGCATCTGTCGTAGGCAATGTGTGTGCCTGACAGCGAAATCAGGTGCATCTGACATGCACGAAGAATCTCGATTTAATGCATCTGGTGTGCACCAAAATCGCACCTCAAAACATGCGCCCAACATGCGCGAAAATCTAAATCAGGTGCATCCATCGTGCACGAAATCATGAAATCCAATATCAAGTGCCGAATACGCGCAAAATCCAATCACGTGCACAAGGTGCACAAAACAAATATCGCACATCACCATCAAAATCGAAGTCCTGTGCATCTAAATGCACAACATACGTAACACTGCACTGCAAGCATATATGAACTATACCGAGTGCAAAAACCAAATCGTGTGCGTATATACACACAAATCAACTCAACTGTATGAAATCCATATAATCACAAATATCAGAAACCAAGGCACGCAAACTATCTCAAGTGCAACAACTGTGCAAAAATCGTAAATACTCAGTAGGTGCAATCATGGTGCATGAAAACAATATCATGAAACTCAATCATCAAAATCAAATCATGCGAATAGATCGCTCAAAATACCAAAAAATCAAGTATGGCGGAATAGTCCCGCTCAAGCACATCCTCCAAGAATCTCTGGCCAACTGTCGTGGTCACTCATAGCATGTCTCGTCGACGATCCTGAACTTTGGCCTGCCGGTGTGTATAACACGACCACTCCTGGGTCCAAGTCTTCTCGTAATTCATCCCAGAAAGGTCCTGTCGAGATCTCTCCCAAATCTCGTCTCTGCCGAACTGTCTGGAAGTCATCGTCCTTTACTATATTGGTTTCTTGTTCCAGAACGGCTGCATACTCATTGCGACTCCTTCTGGAAGGTATATCTAAGTACAATGCCTCGGCATGCGTATCACATCTCTGATGTCGGCGGAGTGGAACGTCGTCTCATCAAGATCTCGTACGAACCTCTTACTTCCACTTTCTCTAATGTCGACTGCTTCGGACTCGTCTCGTCGTGGCTGCATGGACTGAGATCCAACGGCTATCCATGTATCTGGAGTCTCCCAAGAATGAATCTCACCACCTAGCATCCGAATGAAGTCGAACCATCCGATCGATTTGTCAAAACCTCATAATCCCTCAAGAGCTCAACATCTTGGGCACAGTTTAATAGTATCGAGTACATAACACAGCATCGGTGGTCCAGCCGTAGAAGGGCAAACCCAAGCCTCACTAATGGCGCCGTAGAACTGCCGCAAACCTGAAGGTTCAAAGGCTTTCACACGGTCATTAAGTCGAGTTAGGGTTTCATTCTTCTAGAGGGTCCATAGAATTGCCTGCATGTGTTTACGAATACTTTAAACTTAGAATAATAGGTTTCTGACATTCGATCGTCTATGTCGACTCTCAACGTCTCCGCGTGAAGTCGTCTCTAGCTGGAATCAATCTATCTGATGACCTCGCATCGGGGTAGGCGAACGAACCACCTGTCCTAGTCATTCATCATCGGGTGACTAGCGACCTCCTGTCATCTCTTCGTACTACTCGTACTGCAATAGCTCCAACATCTTGGGCGATATCTCGTCGTCCGCAGCAATACTGGCTCGCTCGTCTGCACGCTGAATGGTGCCTCAATCATCAGGAGTAAGCAATACTTCAATGGTCATCAAAATCTGGCTGGCCTCTATCAGTGGCTCAATCCTCTAGTGCAAATCGGCACGTCCGAGTAATCTCATACAGCAATCCACCCAACGCTCGTGGCGCGAAGACACAATGAAAAGACACATTTCTGCAATCGTGTGTCGCCGGAATCATGCCCTGGTCAGTCCTCGTTCTTGACGAGCTCATACTGACCGCAACTCTAGTCGTAGCTCTCCCTGCCCGAAATCGTGGCAGCAAAACTATAACTGGTACTGATGAGGCTAGATCGGAATGAATATAAAACTGAGCAAAGAAATGTACATCCTAAGGCTCCTTAAGTGGAGTAGCGTATCGTAAATATGCCGCGGAACATACCTACGGTACGTCACTCTACTGTAATCACCTATTCCATCAACCAAGGGTCATCCTACGCTCCGAAGGTAAAACCTAACGCTCTGATACCAACTTTGTCACGACCCGAAAGTACGGAACATGACCGGCACTTAGACTACGAAACGTCTCGAGGCGTACGTAATCTAAGTAAGCCGAAAAACCCAGAAATCCAAACCAAGAAAAGTAGCAGAGTGAAGGAAAACCAATTTAAATCAAGTAGTTTTAATAGCATAAGCCGAATTATGCCTTTTTAAAAACATCAAATATTTCCTGAAAATTTCGGCAGAGTCTCCTTTGTAAAAACTGCCCCCAAACGGGATACAACATGAATAGTATACGAAATCAATAAAAGGCATCCCCAAGCGGGAGCTAGCTCTTCGTCAATCGACGGTCACAACCACACAAGCAATATAATATACAACGCCAATGGCGAGGATCAAAAACTCAAAAGGAAACTCAAAACCATAAGAAATCCACAGAAATATAACGCGCGACTCTAAGGTCGAAAGAATAACATCACTGGTCTCTATCTCAAAATAAATACATATTTGGTTGATGGAATTTACTAGATACAACTGAATAATATTATACAAGTAATATGATGGGTACGATACCAATAAACCTACCTACTAGCAAGTCACCCGAAAGAAGCAGTGCCAGCAAAGCCGTAATGAAACCTGTACGGCAAAACCTGCAAGGAACTGCGGCACAACGGGGGTGAGTTGCCAACTCGTGAGTAGAAAAACATCTACGAATAGAAATCGCATAAATAACGCAACCTAGGTCAATGATCATAATATATCCTCAAATATATATATAACATGCAGCCTATAACAATGGCTAGGGTGATATCTAACCCGAGTGTAATCTCATATGCCCGTGTCAGTGCCTAAGGTAGCAATATATCATATGAATGAGGTATGAATGCATGAAAACAGAATACATGTAAATAAAGAAACTGTTTTCATAATTTAGTGAGATTTCCTTTTTATTTTTAAAATGAGGTATCAAAAATGAAATCAGCATCGACACAAAACATAAATCTCAATGTCTCAAAACCTCAGGCTCCGGCTATCCGGACTGGCCTGTATCATCAAATCTTAGTACCTCAATATCTCGAAATCTCAATGTCTCAATCTCTATATCTAGGGCGCCGTCAGTCCAGACCGGCCCCTACCATCCATCTCAAGACCACGACGGTATCCTCCGGATATCCGACGCGTCGGGTAAAATCACCGGTAGGTAGCTCCCCCTGCCAGGCTCATCGTCATCACCACGAGCTTCTTGCCCCGGGGTACCTTACCGGGTCCACCATGTACCCAAAACGGTTCATCCAACTCCTCGAATCGGGTCTCGAAATCCATCAGCAAACTCATGGTGGACGACTCATACATCATGGGAAAAACCGCGCTTTTCATTTAAAAAGAGAAAGAAGAAGTTTGTATAAGTTTTGCGGTTTTCCCCAAATCCAGAAAATCTCATGGAAATCCGAATCCAAAACCTCAATAGCACGTAAAAAGTGAATATATGCATGAGAATCCATGAATGCGGCATAACAATGAATAACAGTATGCATGAAGTAGCAGGTAATAACTACAACGTCTAAACTAACATATAAGGCAAGTACACTAATATCATGTCAAAACTACTAGCTAACAAGCTAAATGAAGCAATAATATTCTCTAAGTGTACGTGACATGGCAATTACCGATGAAGATGTGTGTGAGCCGGCAAGTAAGTGTACGTGGTACATACGCATCATCGGTAATGGTGCTGGTGTCCTAACCACAAGATATCAACGGTAGAATATGAAGCATAATATAAGCATGTGATGCGGAGCGAACAACAATAATGAGCAGGAGCTGAATACTAGAAGCAACGATAACTAATCTGCATTAACCTAATATAAGTCCCACAATGGTGCCTTTTGAAATAACACGAATCGTAGGGTTTTGAAAATAGGGGCTACGGTGTTTTTAAGAAAAGATACGTTTTTTGAAATATCCGTAGAATCCCTTGACTTGTCTTTTAAAATACGCACGATTCGTAAGCTTTGAAATAGGTAGGAACCGAATCTAATCTAACAACTAACTAAACTAAAGGGCTAAGCTACAAGCTAGACTACAGGTAAGGAAACCGCCTAACATCTGAGTCGATACATATACATACCTGTATATATATTAGTCGGTGATCCCGCCTCAATAATATCATATCCGATACCATATCTATAATCAGACATCCCAAGTCAAGAGTGCGGATCAATCATCAAGATATAGCTCGTACGTAAATCCGTCGTACGGCATCCCCAAATCTTGGTACGGGTCAATATCATATTCCTCACACTATTCCTCTGGTATCCTTTTTATCCAAGATCATAGTCTAGGGTACTGACCTATGTCTAGTACAATACTAATATCCTCAATATACTTATGATCTGACTACTGATCGACAATCTCGTACAAACCGATATCATCAGCACATATCATCATCAAGGGGTATACATCACCCGATACGGCCTAATATCAATATCCTAGCATATAATGCCTCATATCACGATCACATGTCGACCATTTTATTTATAATACAATTCACCCGTATCGCCGCCCTAAGATCCGCTATAACACCAGGACGTACCTCAAGTACGAATCCTACCATATCACCGATATCACAACCTCAACACAAATCTCATCGACTCATCTCAATCCCAAGTATCATCCTCAAATCCGTACGTGAACACATAGTCCCATACCCATGTGAACACATAACTATATATATATTCCCGTAAACACAAATGGAAGAAGAATGTATGCAAGTATGGGTTGGTGTGTGCATGCGGGGTGCGACCACTACTCTAGGGTTTCGCGACACAAAATATCCAAGAACCCTAAATATCCATATTATCATCAATATACTCAAACAATATATAAACAATATATATATGTGTGTATACGTATTCGTATACATCATCACGAACTGCGGGGGTGCTATACGCCATCCACCCGACTTCTCCCCGTAGATATAAATCTACTCACCTGGTTCTCGCTCGCCGGTACCGACATCGCCACGCGCTTGCTTGTCGTCTCGAAGTCCACATGGGGTACCTACATATCATAACGCACCGTATCGCATTAAAACCAAATTCGAAATCGAAACGGCATACGAAAATCAAATCGGCACCCGCATCACGCATAGGTCAAAACCTATCGCCTACACATGCAAGAATAGCCAAACCAACCCTCGATATCGATGTACAAACGTCAAACCATCGAGAAAAACCCAAACACTCTCATTTGCGCATTCACGAACACTAATTATAATATAAAATATGTTAAAATTCACAAAAAACTCCAAATTCACCTTAAAAGCCATTTTTCCGAAAATCTAGCAAGCAAAAATTACCCGTTTTAGTACAAAACTCGATGTTTAAACAATTCTAATGGCCATAATACTTATTAAACATCTTAAATAAGTCATAAAAACCATTTCCATAATTTAATCTCATTAAATTTCATTAGCCCTAAAATTCTAGTTTACAAATTAACCAATTTTAACAATTTTATAGCAAAAATGCACATACAACAATCTAACTTGGATTTGCATGATCTAAAACATTAAACTACATTTTATAATGTTAATGAAGTCATGAAAAACCTAATTACATTTTTCTCTTAATCAAATTCATGGTTTACAAAAATCTAGTTTGCAATTTAAGCAATTTGGACAATTGAAATGTAGCAATCTAGCAATATAGCAAGTAGCTTAGCTTTAGCATTCCTAACAATGTTAAACTACACCTTGCAAACCTTTACACATGATAAAAACCTTAACTTACTCTCAATTCCCTTTTCTTTAAATTTCAAACTTCAAATTTAGAACTCTAATTAAACACATAATAGCTAGATTCAAGTAATTAAACAATAATTTAAGTAAAATGCTAAGATTATACCTCACTTAATTAGAGATCTAGTATGAAAATCTTGGCCTCCAATTTGCTCTCTTTTCACCACAATCCATGCTAGAATAGGCCAAAAAGAAATGCGTAGAGATTGGTTTATGATTTTGTGAGGTTATACTTTGATTTTTGATGAATTTGTGAGGATTTTTTTTTGAAGAGAATGAGAGGAGAAACAAATGGGAGGGCTGCTGAATTTGGACAGCAGAAATGGGGAAAGGGAGAGAGAGAGAGAGTGGGTGTGGGTACATGTGGAATTGTCAAAGTCAACCCAATATCCATACCTCTTTATAAAACAATTTCCTCACATGAATTAAAGCCAAAAGAGGGGGGGAAAGTGGCTGTCCAGCAGAGGTGGGGCCGGCCAAAAGTGAGGGGTGAGGTTGTGAGAGAGTGAACAAAAAAATTCTATGCAAAAAGACCCCCCTCAAGTTACCAAATTGCAAGTTTTCGCTAATTTCACCAAAAAAACATTTTTTCTTCAATAATTTCTAAACCGTTTTGGCAAACCATTTCATTTCAAAAACAACATGTTAAAATTTTGTTTAATGTGTTATGATGCATAAAATTTGTTTCAACTCATTCCAATTTGTAATTTTCCCTAATTAAATGTATTAGTGACGGCTTAAAAATAATATTAAAATAATTTTTTTCAGAAAATTTGAAATTTCACCAGTGGCTCAATAAACACCAAATACTAGCAATTACATAGCTAGAATATGTATATTTAATTTTTATAATAAGATATTTGTATTTTTACTTTTTACAGAAACCCCCCTTATTTTACCGATTTTTCGAAATTTCACCGAAACGATTTTCAAAACGTTAAACTTTGGTTTAAGCCGGATCCTAATATTAGATTTGTTGGATTACTTTAGTCTCATCGCATTTGCATTCAGTCGAAATGCGGATGCAGGTATGTATATACAGGTGAGGGGTATTCTTGTGATCCGTCATGAATTTACTTTAGATGATGTCGTTCTTTTTATTGTTGCAAACATTTGGATTAATGTTTGCTTATGGAAATTGTGAGTGGATTTCATGATGAGGTGCATTTAATGTGACATGGACATGTTTAGTGACTCATGGTCTCTTTATTTGTGCTAATGTCACATTATGATTTGTTTATTGTGTTGAATTGATGGATGGAGAGAGAGAGGGCAGCCATAGGCTTGGGGTTGGCTCTTGGGTTTTCATTCTTATGCTCACAACAATAATTCAACACAATAACACAAAAGGCTCCTCTCTTTTCTTTCTTCTTCTTACTCACAAGTTCCACCATTGGCATCATCTTCTACCTCCACTCTAACCATCTCATATGTTGAGAATCTTAGAGTGTCAAGAGACAAAGTGATCATACACATTCTCTATTTCATCTTGGACACGTCGGCTAGCAAACTTCGTGTCCGAGTTGCTTCGGTTTGAAGCGGGAGCCCGTAAAAGGATTCGAAGATGTGGTGCCCTTTCCGACGAGGAGACCGGAGATCGAGCGAGATCGGAGATGCCGCAAGGAGCTAAAGATGGTGGCTAAAGACCAAAGGACACGGATCGATCGGTATACCCTTTCTAACCTTCTTCTAGATTGCTAGTTTAGCGTTAATGGTTCGATCCGGGTGAAAGACTACGATTGCGCCGGTTTCCTAAAATGTTTTTGTTTCCGCATTTGGCCTCAGATTGACGGCCGGGGCGCTACCGTAGACTTACACATCCCTAGCCCAGACGCATAACGCCATGCGGGCGATTCTCCTGTAGATGTTAAATCTACTCACAAACTCTTCTGGCTAAGTAAAGCCTACCACATGTTTCCCCTTCTTCGCAGCGTCCGAAGTCCCCGCCTACGAACCTATAACATAAAACAATATAACAAGTATATATCAGCAATAGGCCCAAAACACATACAAACTACGCTGACCAACGCGAAAACACAAAACTTACTCTCAAGTGTTTGTATTGTGGCTAACGTGCATAGCGACACAACGAAACCAACTCAGAGCAACAGAACACAGAACACGAACCGTATCGGATAACGTAACGCGTGAAAACGAAATACAAGAGATACGCAAAGTGGTCCCAGATTTTGCTATACTACAATCTGTAAAAGTTGCAAGTACCATGAGACTACATACAACCATAGAGACCCCTACACCAAAACCCAAACCTAACTCCCTAGTCTGGCCGCAATTTGCCGCCAGAAGCAATTAATTTGCGGCCCGATCAAGATGAAATGGGTTCGTATTTTGAGGGTAGGTTCTAGGTCACTACATTAGGTCACTGTGATGGGAACTTTTGCAACAAATACCTGGTTTGATAGCAGATCATCTGAGACCCAAAACTACACTAAAAATACGATATTTACCCGAAACGATACAATACGCGATCTAAACTGAAACGACTAAGTTACGCAACACAATAAACACTTAACTAACAGAAAGAGATCATTACCTATCCAAAAGAACTCAAAGATCCTAGCTTTGCAAGCTCCAAGGCATCCAAGAGGCAAATCAAGGCAAAAGATGTGATTTTTGGGAGTTTTGAAGAAGATTTGTGATGGATTTGTGATGGATTAATGAAGTGTTCAGTTTGAGGGTGAGAGGAATGAGAAAATAAAAGAGATAAAGAAAATGAGAGAGTGTGAGAATAATGAGAGAGGGAGGTGAGTGTAGGGTGAGAGCGAGGTGAGTGTATCCCTTTGCATTAACTTCTCATTTATGCATTCACACACCACCATGCCACCTCCTCTCACTTCCAAAAGAAAATATCCTTTCTCTCAACAAATATCAAGAGGTTAGGTTAAGGATTAGATTAAAATAAGAATTAGGATAAAGCAAAGGATTAGATTAGGGTTAAATTGTCATGGTCACTAATCTAGATAACACAAACACACCCTCACATTAACGTGCACACGTGCGTGCATGCCATAATAAATAAAAATAAATTATTAATTAAATGTTATAAAATATGAGGAACCCGAATTGGTAAACTTTTTACAGTAAACCCGCATTAACATCTAAACTAATACTAACCGAAATCTAAGGCGTTACAATCTCCCCCTTATAAGAATTCGTCCCCGAATTTAAAATCTCACTAAGCGTACCTTCAAGGAGAAGAGTACAAAACTCCTAAATCTCGCTCGCAGCCTTCCAAGTGATCACCTCACTATACGGCTACGCCCAAGAAAACCCTCCACAGATGGCAAGACCCTTGACCGAAGTTTCTCTACCTGCCGAACCACTAACACAATTGGCTGCTGGTGAACGAAAAGATCGCGTCTAAGCTAAAAGGTTTGGTGCTGAATCATGTGAGAAAGGTCATGAAGGTATTTGCGAAGTATCTACATAAGGAATACGGGGTGAATACTCAATAATCTTGGCGAAAGTGCCAAATTATAGGCAACGGAACTAACTCGCTTGAGGATCTCAAAAGGACCTACAATCCTGGGATAAGCTTCCCAAAACTCAACACGTTATTCATCGGAAAAATCCATAGCAATACATGATCTCTTACTGCAAACTCAAGTCTGCGACCACCACGGTTGGCATAAGACCTCTGTCTGCACTGGGCTGCTCTCATCCTGACCTGAATCAACTGGATCATCTCCGAAGTCTTTAGATTAGCTGGGGTCCAAAATCCTACTTACGCAGAGTCAGAAAAATAGACTGGCGGTCGACACCACCTAACAACAAGCCTAAAGGTTGCCAGTTGGAGTGTCTCCTGATATCTGCTATCGAAGGAGAACCTTAATAATGGCAAGTGACGATCCCAACCACCGACAACAATTAGTATGTACCCACAATCATATCTTCCAGAGTCTGTATAGCCCGCTCTTACAAAACCATCATCCTGCGGATGGGAAAGCGGAGCTAAAGCTCAACCAGTACCCAAGGCTTTCTGAAGCTTCTGCCCAAGACGGCAAGCGAACATGGTACCTCTATTAGATACAACACATGAAGAAACTCCGTGCAATGCACAAACTTAACGAAGAACAACTGAGCAAACTGATCATAACCGGACAACAAACACCCAAATGGAGTCACACCCTGTCTAGACCGGGGTAGACACCACAACGAAATTCATGGAGATCTGCTCCCATTCCCACTCCGGAACGGTTAAAGGCTGCAACTCTCTAGCCGGTCTCCAATGCTCAACCTTAGCTCACAACAAGACAGACACCTTGAAATGAAATCCGAAACTTCACTCTTCATCCCTGCCAACTCGTAACTATCTCACAAGTCACGTCACATATTGGTGGAACTTGAATGAACACAGAAAGCTGACTGATGTGCTTGCCCTAGGATTTCGCGTTTCTACCCAACAGTATCAGGTACACACAAACGCGTCCCTAAATGTAGCACACCTTGGTCACAAATCAAGGACTCCGAATCATTACCCAGCCGAGTATGCTCAAGAATCTCTGACAAATGAGCATCGACGGGCAGTGCCTCGTGAAAACGATTAAGGAAAAATGGACGGGCGCGGACATGAGCAAGCTGTCCCCTTTGTATAGGCGAACTTAAGCTATACTCAACGATCGCACAAGAACTGTAAATCTGCAGAAGACTGTCTTAAAATTGCGCACAACTGGGACAAGTTAACCCCGGGCCTACGACTCCAGCATCAGCTACCACAATCGCCTTGCCACGGGTAATGAGGATCTCACAAACACAATCCTCCGCAAGCTCCATCTAACGGCGCTGTCTCAACAATCAAAACTTGCTGCAGGAAGATGTACATTAAGCTCTGGTGGTCCGTGAAAATCTGACACGACTCTCCGCACAAGTAGTATCTCCAAATCTCCAATGCACGACCACCGCGGCCATCTCCAGATCATGAGTGGGATATCCTGCTCGTACTTTCTCCAACTGTCGGGAAGCAAAAGAGATAACTCTATAATGCCACATCAGTACACAATCGAGCCCCACTCACGAAACATCACAGTTAAACAACAAAGTCGCCCGAACCAGAAAGCAAAGAAAGAACTGGTGCAGTTGTCAACCGAGTCTTCAACTGCTGAA
This sequence comes from Agapanthus africanus, assembly GCA_030015575.1. NCBI lineage: Eukaryota > Viridiplantae > Streptophyta > Magnoliopsida > Asparagales > Amaryllidaceae > Agapanthus > Agapanthus africanus. The sequence continues at coordinate 299,017,959 of JASDDO010000029.1, forward strand.
AACTCTGTACGCATGCCTCAGTCCAAAGAAAAGGAACCTCCCTTCCGGTCAGTTCAGTCAATGGTGCAGCGATACACTAGCAATCCTGCACGAAACGGGGGTAAAAACCTGCTAAGCCCAAAAATCTGCGGACCTCCGTCCTATACACAAGTCTGGGCCAAAGCTGTACGGCCTCGATCTTCCTCGAGACCATACGAAACCGTCTCCCGTAACTACAAGACCTAGGAGTCAACACAATCAAGCCTGAATGAACACTCCAAGAATTTAGCAAACAGCTGGTGCTCTCCCAATGTCTGCAAAACAAATCCTCAAGTGCTGCTCACGTTCCTTACGACTCTTGGAATAGACCAGAATATCATCAATGACACAATAATCAACTGGTCGAAGAACAGCTTGAAGAAATCTGGTTCATCACATTCACGAATGCTGCTAGGGCATTGGTGAGTCCAACGACACCACCAAAACTCATACTGCCTGTAGCGCGCACAAAAGCAGTATTCAGAATGTCATCACTCCGAACCCGCAACCAATGATGACCTGATCCCAAACAAACTTAGAAAATGTCTCGCACTCTGGAGCTGATCGAAGAAATCGTCAATGCGAGGTAAAGGATACCTATCCTCACTGTAAGCCGGTTCAATTGACGATCAATCAATACACAACCTCAACTGCCGTCCTTCTTCTGATGAACAGAATAGGAGCTCCCCAAAGCGAAACACTTAGACACACAAGACCCCCTACAAGCAACTCTGTAGCTGATCCTTAAGCTCCCTAAGCTTCGCCGGCTCATCTGGAACAACGCCGGAAAACTCTCGCATGATAGGAACCCGGTCCAATAATCCCACTGTGGCTCTGGTATCATGAATGAAAGCCAAGAATCCTCGACATCTTCTCCTCAAAATCCGACTAGCGAAAAAGGCTGAATTCAAGCTGTGAGAGGCGGCACCACTGTCCCCCTACACAAGAACTGACTCGCCGGGGAAACAAAACCTAACTGTTTTCTCGCGGCAGTCCACAGACGCCTAGCACGTAGCTAACCAGTCCGTGCCCAGGAGAACGTCAAATCCAACATTTCTAGAAGGATCAAAATGACGGACGAATCTCTATCTCCTATCGGATTGGTACACGACCGAAACACGTATCGCGCAATAAAGGAATCGCTGACAGAAGTTAACACAACAAACGGCTGATCTATCTAACCGACTCTCCTCATCCTAAGCCTCTGCTACTTCCGCGACGGTCACGAAATCTGTCTCGGCGACTGAACCTCTGTCTCGGGGCTGACACACCTGTACTAGCCCTCCTCGGTCATCGAACTCCCAAAGTCTCTAGAAGATGTGCCTCGTCAAATAGGGCTGCATCCACTGGTGTTGTATACGTAATACTATACTATGTGTTGATCACAAGGAACAACTGGGTAACAGGGGTGACAACCTCCTATCGCTGTGCTCGACTGGCCTCAACTAAAGACCTCATTGTCTGGCACAAGTCTTGCATCTCTGCCACAAGGCTATCGATACGATCTGTCAAAGGCGGATCCATCTGCTCTTGTGCAACGAGCATGCTATCCTGGTCAGTCCTCGTCCCGCCCGAGTTAACTCTGACCTCGGCCCTCGCTGCATCATTCTGAGTTCCCATAATTATCGGCGGCAAAGGATATAATAAGAGATAGGATTCGATAGGAACACGGAAATTGAATCACAAGGATATGTATCATCAAGGAAGGAATTTCAAGCAATTTGTACTTAGGTCACTTTAGGTGGAGTACTGTGTCGTGAGTATGCCGCGGACATACACACACTACGTTACTCTGCTTAAGCTACCTACTCCATCATACCAAGGTCATCCTACACTCCGAAAGGTAAAACCTAGCGCTCTGATACAAACTTTGTCACGACCCGAAATTGGCACGTGACGGCCCTTAAACTACGCAACGTCTACAGGAGTAACGCAATTTATGTAAGCCGAAAACCCAGCAATCTAAACTATCAAAAGAAGTAAGTGATAAGAATATTTTTAAAACTTTTGAAATCTCAACCCAAATTCTTTAAAGTCCAACTTTATTTCCTTTAAAATTTTGGTAGCACCTCCTTTGTAAAAACTAGCCCCAAAAATGAGTACAACATAAATATAAGTAAAACATCCCCAAACGGGAGCAAATACACACCCAAAGGTGGAAAACAACCACCACAACAGATATACGACGCCGTAGCGAAGAAATAAAAGACGATATAAATAAAACTGCATAAAAGACCTCCAAGTCACCAAAATAATATACAATAACGTCCTCACATCAAGTCTCTAAGTCATACATGAAAATAGTAGATGGAGAGTACATGGATACAACGAATATACAATAAGCAACATCGGATAACCGCAAAACCCACCTAAGCAAAACTGCACACTATGAGCCGAAGCGGTATCCGCAGCAAAAGATAATATGATAGATGAATAGCCTGCATCGACTACTCTGGGGAACAACCTGCAAAACACTGTGGCATAACGGGGGTGAGTTGCCAACTCGTGAATAGTAAATAACATATGCAGGTAATCGCAAATATGCACGTACAGTGCGAATCTAACATATGCAAGCTAATAGCAATAAAAGGTCATATGTATACAATAGTCATGAAAGGTACACTAGCAGGTACAACTAATACATGAAGCAATAATATGACAATCTGTATGCAACAATCATGTAAGGTACTCTACTAGGTACTACTAATACATGTAGCAATGATATGACAATGTATATATGCAGCAGTCATGAAAGGTACTCTAGTAGGTACAACTAATATATGAAGCAATGCATATAAAATAAAAGTATGTAAATGCAACATTCATGGAAGGTACTCTATCAGGTACAACTAATACATGAAGCAGTGCATAAATAATAAATGCGGAATATGGGATAAAACATGTCATTCCCACGGAATCCTGACCCCGTGATAGGACCAAAGTCCATCAAGACAATCCAAATCCCAATTTCCTCAAATCAGCCTCCAAATTGGCTCTCATATCATGTAAGTCTCATAATTCCTGAATGTACAATATCAAGTAAATCTCATATATCCTGAATGTACAAAATCAAGTAAATCTTATATATCCTGAATCCAATATCAAGTCAATCTCATATATATCCTGTATCCAATTATCAAGTAAATCTAGTATATCTTAAGTGTCCAATATCAAGTAAATCTCATATATCCTGTAAGTATCAGCGAATCCTAAATGATCCAAAACAGCGAATCCTAAGTGCCAAACACCGACACTTATGATCCAAAACAGCGAATCCTTATAGGGTTACTAGGAACTGTCACAAGGTTCTACAAGGCATCAACCATGCCCGATTTAAAAATTAGATGTGCCGAACAACCTAAAGCGACGATATTTGCTAGATTATTAGGGTTAAACATACAAGTAAATATCTTTACAACTAAGAGAGAGAGATTACAACCTTTGTAGTCCGCTCCTTCGCTTCATAAGCTCCGAGTAGTAGTCCCTTCGCCGCAATCCATGATCTCCCGGACTCAAGAGAGGCTCCACAAGCCGAACGATCTATGCTTGCTTGAAGTCTTCCTTTTCGAAGATGATCTACCTTGAAGTTCCTTTAACTCAAGCTCTCACTTCTCTAATCAAGTATTAGACAAGTGAACACCCTAATCTAAGTGGCTAGAATAGATGAGGATGATGAAATAGAATTTTAGCTCTCTTTTATTTTCTTAATCTCACACTAATTCATCACAAAACCAAAAGCTAGAAAGCTTTGCAAGGAGGAAGAAGAAGATCATTTCTTTTGTGATGAATAATGAATAATCTTTTTGTTTACAAATGCAACCCTTGAGTTAAGAATGAGTGGCCTAACTCATATAGAGAATTAACCTAGGGTGAAGGGTTTGGGTTGGGTTAGAAATATCAACACAAAATATCAACAAAATATATTTGCTTAAAACAAAACATAAAGCTTTTAGAAGCTTCATGAAAATGCTAACCCAAATCAAACCCTAACCATGTTTAATCTCCACAAAATATGTTGCATAAGTAATCATAACTTGTTACAATATTATATATCACATATATAATATTTATTGTAACAAAATAAAATAATACAATTAACATATATCACATATATATCAATGTATTACCCGAGTGAGAAAAAGAATCTTTAAGTGAGCTTATATTAGTTAATGTAATTTAATATATCAAATATATAATTATACATTAAATTATCGAATCAACACTTGATCCGATAATTCGACAATTTCACAAATAACCAACTAATATAATCTGTATCAGTTCATCGAATCAACACTTGATCCGACGACCCGGCTATATCACATATACCCGGCCGATATAACATATCGCGAGAATCTAATACGGTATCACATATACGTATTGTTTTCGGTCCCTCACATATCACATATGTGCTCCTACTTCGTTTTGCCTGAGCTAGGAAACCTAGGCCCCGCCGCTTGAGGGTAGGCCCCGCCGATTGAGGGCGGACTCTAAAGAATCGTCAATACGCCGGCAGTGGGTGATGATCATATCAAACACCCATAAGCTGCAAGCGGTCAGCTAAACGTAACAGCCACTCAGGTATTGAGCGATCTGAAGATCAACAAGCAAGCCTGTACATTCTCCCGTGAATCCAACCAGTAACACTCCCGTACAGTCTGGTCTCTTCGTCTGATATGTCGCATATCTCGTCTAGGGGTGGTATACGTCAGACCCCAGTAGCTTGATAAGTCATGTCGATATGGGGTCCATAACGGTTTGGGAAACTACTGATAACACTTACCAGTAAATCTCAGCAACCCTGGCCAGGGATTTCTAGTTATAGCCAATCGAACACAGCGCATCATCTACTCCCTATACCGGGAGAGACGAAACCCCTCCTATCGCTCATTGCCTCCATGTGATTCGGGACTGTACCAAAAAGCCACTGTTCTGCACGCCCTCTTGGACGTGGTGAGGTGGAAATCAAAGCACAGTGGGAATCACACAAGACTCTATGACGATCTCGGTGTTGGGGTAAAAATTTACACCCCGGTTGACCGAGTCAAAGTCAAGGTCAACCCCGAAACCAGGTGGGCCCAAGCCCAGATCAAGCGGGCCCATGCCCGAGTCGAGCCCGCGGCCAGCCTCCCCATGCCAACAACAAAATCATGTAATAAATAATTTTTATGTAATTGTTTATGCATGAATGTAAACAAAATGGGCATAAAGCCAATATTTTGTAAGCCCATGGCTTATGTGCAAAAAGAAATGACACATGAGCCATGGGATGACTAAAATGCCATTTTGTGAAGCCCAAGGGGCTATATGTAAATATGTAAGCCTATATAAGGCAACATGATGATGAATAAAAGATATACTTTTCATTTCCCCAAAAACTAGGGTTCTTTGTGCCTCCTGCTCCTTCTCCAAGGTTCTAAACCTTCTCATTTCTTTTGAATTAAATCAAGAGTTTTACTCTCTTTTTTCCAAAACTAAGTAGTTTTCCACCACAAAACCCACAAAGGGGACACAGATCTCCCATCAGATCTCAAAAAGGAGTGATTTTTAAAATCTCCTACTTCTTGATCTTCAAGATCCGGCCAAACAACAGGAGGAAGAAGAAGAACCCCCTTTATCGGCTTCAAAATATTCTAGGAGTTTTAACTCCATAACATATATATATATATAACAACAAATATTTCCTTTCTGAAGTATAGCTTCTGTTTCTTAGGCTAAAAGCCTCTTTTTCTCGCCGGCGCTCAAGCGCAGAGCGCCCGCGTGCCAACACGTAGCGCGCTTGCGCTCAACCGCAAGCGCCCGAGCGCAAGTTGCCCCGGTGTCGACTCGTGGCGCGCTTGCGCTCAAGCGCAAGCCCGAGTCGCCCCGGTGTCGACACGTGGCATGCGCCCAAGCGCAAGCGCTCGGGCGCAAGTCGCCCCCTGCCGACACGTGGCGCACTTGCGCTCAAGCGCAAGCGCTCGAGCACAAGTCTCCCCCGTGCCGACACGTGGCGCGCTTGAGCTCAAGCGCAGGCGCTCGAGCGCAGGTCGCCCCCGCACCGACACGTGGCGCGCTTGCGCTCAGGCGCAAGTCTTTCCCGCGCCGACACGTGGCGCACTTGTGCTCAAGCGCCCAGCGCTCAAGCGCAGAGCGCCCACGTGCCGACACGTGGCACTCTAGCGCCTGAGCGCACAGCACCTAGGCGCACAGCGCCCAAGGTGCTGCCCCCACGCATCCTTTGGATGCCTCTTCCCCCTCTTTTTTTATGTACATACATACATATATACATATGTATACATATTTACATACACATATACTCTACGACACCGTCCTTGTTAGAAAAAAATTTCTAACGGGGCGCTGCCCCGCACCGCGCAAGGGGGCTGCTAGCTCCCTTGACCCCCAGCCCGCCATCCGGGTAGCGGGACCCCCGTAAAAACTCTGCGTGGCTCCCGATATACCCAAAGCCCCCCTTTCAAAACACAACACACGTACACTGCATATTGAGTTTGCATGACCAGTTTAACCCGTCAATCGGAGGTTCCCTCGCTCCAAAGGCGAGGGGTAATTAACGACAGCTTAGTCCGCGGCTGCCGGAGATTCGGATCCCCACAATCAATAAACCCCGGCCTATCCTAGGCAGGGGGAATCTGTAGTATACGCCTGACAAGCGCGCGTGTATTCCCATCTCAATGGGGTGACGAAAAACACCCTACAGATTCTGGCACGCCCGGTAGGACCAATCTCTCCTCCCATATTTCGGGTTAAGCGTTCATGCGAACTCAATCAATTTACATGTCTATATTTATACTAAAATAATACTCTTTCATGCAGGTTTTCAAGCAATCGCCTTTCAACAATGTCTCCAATGATAAACTCAGCTCCCGTCTCCTACACAATGAAGATAAACTCCAGGACGGTCCTTCCGGCCAGTCTTGGGCGACAATGGGAGGAGGAGCCGCTACCATTTGGCTCTATTATGTTCGTGTCAGCTAACGCCGTCCCAGCTCCTCAAGCTCCGGTAACAGAAAAACCGGTCTCGAAAGGAAAGAGACCAAATGTGGTGATCTCGAGGGTGCCCCAACCCAAACGCAAGTCGGTGTCTGAATGACTTTCCTTGGCCCCAACTGGGGGCAAGGCCATCAACACCAACAAAGCTACAACGCGTCTTGAGCAATCTCCAGCGGCGCCTCCGACAACTGCTCGATTGGGTGTCTTCTCAAGCCTCCCCATCACTCAGCCTATAGCGGCTCCCCGAAGAGCAGAAGCCTGCCAAGCGCTTAAGGCAGAGAAGCTGAGGCAGAAGCGGCTCAGATATAGAGCCAAAAAAAGGGCTAGGGCTCTGGCCATGTTAAAATTTATGAATTTCCAAAGCCCGGACCGCTCCGCGAAACCAGCTGCCAGTGATGAAAGAATGGCTGAGCGTGTTATCCACACTGTCTACATGGCCGGACATGAAGAAACGAACCCTCCTCTTCTTCACAGCCATGGTGATGATATGGTTGACGCTACCCAGCATCGGCTCGATTTAAATGATGAAGAGCCCGCTCAGGCCGATAAGCCAGAGGAGCCCGTGGTTCGTGCGGAATTGAGCTCAGGCAAAAATGATTACCCGGTTGTCATAGCCGGAACTACAGAAAAAGCATTATTCCACTGGCTTCAAAGGCAATTTCAGGACAGGGATGAGAAGATGGCCGAGGTCTATTCCAAAGTCGACGAGCTGGCAAACGTCGTAGCAGACCTTGCGACCCAAGTCGCTTGATTGCAATTACAGCAAAATCAAATTTTGGCTCATGAGCCAGGGATTGATACCCGGGGGCAGCCAACTGATATCCCTTTCAACCTAAAAGCAGAGCGCCTTCGCGAAAAACGGCCGCAATCAGCCTCCAGTCCCTCCGATACATACACCGGGGGGGAATCGCCTCTGAAAGAGAAGCTGGAAAAGGTCTATTCCTTCAAGAAGGAAAGGTCCACAAGATATTCAGGGATGCCCTAAGAAACGGTCTACCACTGCTAGAATCAAAGAGACCGCAAGAAGAGAATATGACCGACGACCCAAAATATTGCCCCTATCACAGGGTGATAGGTCATGCCATTGAGGACTGCTTCGTCTTTAAAGATTGGGTCGAAAGGCAATACAAGATGGGAGAGATAGAACTGTCCAAAGGCGTGTTAGCAAACAGTCAAGCTACGATCGCCGATTTCATGCAAACGGAGACCAAAACCTTTCGGGAACCTAATCCTCCCAGACATGTGCCTCGAGGACCAGCATCAGTAAAGGCACCTACTCCAATGGAGGGAAAGAAGAAGGTATACTCCTTCAGGAGGGATGAAGTCCGCAAAATATTCATGGACGCCCTGAACAGCGGTCTGCAACTGCCTGTTCCAAAGAGGCCACAGGAAATGAACATGACCGGCAATCCCATATACTGCCCATATCATAGAGCGGTAGGTCATACCATCGAAGACTGCTATATTTTCAAAGATTGGGCAGAGGACCAATATAAGCTTGGAAAAACCTCACAATCCTCGGATGTATCGGCAAGCCACAGGGCTAGGTCATCAACACAGTTCCGCCAAGATCAAAGTTCAAGAAGCTGGGATAAGCAAAAAAGACCACCACGTCGTTAAACTGGGAACAGTTGACCGCCATGTCACTAAACTGGGAATAATCGACCTCTAAGTCGTTAAACTGGGAATGTACAATATATATATATACGTGTAAATAAACAAAAAATGTGTAAATAAAAGAAAAATAAAGAAAATCCGAAATGATGGGGCAACTCGCAATAAAAATCAGCGAGTAAAATAAAGATGAAAATAAAGGCGAAATGATGGGGCAACCGCGAATAAAAAGCCGAAATGATAGGGCAATCGCGACCTTCGTGATAAGAAAAACTGAAATGATAGAGCAATCGCGGTAAAACAAAAAAAAAACCGAAAAAAAACAAAACAAAGCAACGGCGAATGATGAGTCGCTCCTGGTACCATATTCCAGTGTAGCGATACTGACGCCAACAAAAATTCAAATTTCCAAAATTCTTCCAGCCCTACGGCCAGTCCCCAAATTGACTGCCGTATACAATACACGGGCTCAAATAATTCTCATCATACCCATGCCCCACCGTAATCACCAGTTATGCGGCTGGTCTCCGCCTTTGGAGTTATGCTCCATTGAGATGACCCACTCATGTGTCCTCACGATACATGAGGAGAACAAACCTTTGTGAGATCCTTACGACTCACAAAGGAAAAACACACTTAGGAGTCCTCACGACTCCTAAAGAGAAAATATACATGCGGGATCCTCACGACTCGCAGGGAGAAAATGCTTTTATGGGACCCTCACGGCCCATAAAATTGAAAAGCCTTAGGCGATAGGGACCTAAACCCGTCTACTAAGCCATCGCTCCGCCAACAAGAGTAGGCAAATGATGAATTGCTCCTGGCACCTCTGCTTCAGTGTTAGTAACGCTGATGCCGGCCCCCACCCTAAAATTCCAAGCTCGCCATCAATAGACCCCTAAGTCTTTAAACTGGAAACAGATGACCTCCAAGTCGTTAAACTGGAAACAGAAGACCACCAAGTTGTTAAACTGGAAACATTAGACCTCTAAGTCATTAAAGTGGAAACAGATGACCACCAAGTCGTTAAACTGGAAACAGATGACCTCCAAGTCGTTAAACTGGAAACTGAGGACCTCTACGTCGTTAAACTGGAAACAGATGACCTCTATGCCATTAAACTGGAAATAGATGACTACCAAGTCGTTAAACTGGAAACAGATGACCTCTACGTCGTTAAACTGGAAACAGATGACCTCTACGTCTTTAAACTGGAAACAGATGACCACCAAGTCTTTAAACTGGAAACAGAAGACCTCTAAGTCGTTAAACTGGAAACAGTAGACCTCTAAGTCTTTAAACTGGAAACAGATGACCTCTAAGTCGTTAAACTGGAAACAGTAGACCTCTAAGTCTTTAAACTGGAAACAGATGACCTCTACGTCGTTAAACTGGAAACAGATGACCTCTAAGTCGTTAAACTGGAAACAGTGGACCTCTAAGTCATTAAACTGGGAACGAGGGAAATCCACTCATGTTTCCTCACGATACATGAGGACAACAAACCTTTGTGGGATCCATACGACTCACAAAGGAAAAACACACTTAGGAGTCCTCACGACTCCTAAGGAGAAAATACACCTGCGGGATCCTTACGACTCGCAGGGAGAAAATGCTTTTATGGGACCCTCACGACCCATAAAATTGAAAAGTCTTAGGTGACAGGGATCTAAACCTATCTCCTAAGCCATCGCTCCCCAACCCCCAAGTGGCGAATGATGAGTCGCTCCTGGTACCATATTCCAGTGCAGCGATGCAGACGCCAACCAAATTCCAAATCCCATACCCCAACGGTGAATGATGAGTCGCTCCTGGTACTATATTCCAATGCAGCGATGCAGACGCCAACCAAATTCTAAATCCCATACCCTAATGACGAATGATGAGTCACTCCTGTTACCATATTCCAGTGCGGCGATGCAGACGCCAACAAAGTCCCAAAAACGTTTATAGCCCTACGGTCTGGATCATACATCCTGCAAAACTGTATACAATCCACGGGCGTAAAACAATTCCAATCTCTCCAAAAATGATAAAATAAAAATAAAAAGAGGTATGTCTACAAGCAAAATGGGCACGGATGAAAACCCGAAAGGGCTCCGTGAGTAAAAACAGCAGGACTGCCGGCGAGTTTGTGAAAACCCGAAAGGGCGCAAACTCGTTAAAAAAATGAAATGAAATAAAATGCACCCGTAAAGTCCTCTCGACTTTGTGAGGAGAAAATTCCCGCGTGAGATCCTTACGACTCACAAAGGAGCAACACACTTAGGAGTCCCCACGATTCCTAAGGAGAAAATACACCTACGGGATTCTTACGACCCGTAGGGAGAAAATTCTTTGTGAGACCCTTACGGCTCACAAAATGGAAAACCCTTAGGTGACAGGGATCTAAACCTGTCTCCTAAGCCACCAATTCCCAAATCCTCTCGGGGCAAATGATGAGTTGCTCCTGGCATTATTCCAGTGCAGCAATGCAGATGCCAAAACAAAAACCAATTCCCAAATCCTCTCGGGGCAAATGATGAGTTGCTCCTGGCATTATTCCAGTGCAGCAATGCAGATGCCAAAACAAAACCAATTCCCAAATCATCTCGGGGCAAATGATGAGTTGCTCCTGGCATTATTCCAGTGCAGCAATGCAGATGCTAAACAAAAACCAATTCCCAAATCCTTCCGGGGCAAATGATGAGTTGCTCCTGGCATTATTCCAGTGCAGCAATGCAGATGCCAAACCAAAACCATCCCAAATCCTCCCGGGGCAAATGATGAGTTGCTCCTGGCATTATTCCAGTGCAGCAATGCAGATGCCAAACAAAAAAAAAATTCCCACATCCTCTCAAGACAGATGATGATTCGCTCCTGGTACAATATTCCAGTGTAGCGATGCTGATGTCAACCCAAATCAAATCAAACCAACAACCTCTATGGCGGAATCATGCTCCGTCCCAGAATTTACCTTGTGTCGAAATCATGCTTCGCCTCGGGATATCTACCTTCCCTGCCGGAATTATGCTCCGCCTCGGAATCAAATCAACCCGACACTCCGCGCCGGGGAAAATTCGATCAGCGACACTCCGTGCCGGGGAAAAGTCAACCCGACACTCCGCGCCGGGGAAAAAGTCGATCAGCGACACTCCGTGCCGGGGAAAAGTCAACCCGACATTCCGCGCTGGGGAAAAGTCGATCAGCGACACTCCGTGCCGGGGAAAAGTCAACCACCGACACTCCGCGCTGGGGAAAAGTCGATTAGCGACACTCCATGCCGGGGAAAAGTCAACCCGACACTCCGCGTCGGGGAAAAGTCGATCAGCGAGACTCCGTGACGGGGAAAAGTCAACCCGACACTCCGCGCCGGGGAAAAGTCGATCAGCGACACTCCGTGCCGGGGAAAAGTCAACAACCCGACACTCCGTGCCGGGGAAAAGTCGATCAGCGACACTCCGTGCCGGGGAAAAGCCAACCACCGACACTCCGCGCCGGGGAAAAGTCGATCAGCGACACTCCATGCCGGGAAAAAGTCAACCGGACACTCCGCGCCGGGGAAAAGTCGATCAGCGACACTCCGTGCCGGGGAAAAGTCAACCCGACACTCCGCGCCGGGGAAAAGTCGATCAACGACACTCCGTGCCGGGGAAAAGTCAACCACCGACACTCCGCGCCTGGGAAAAGTCGATCAGCGACACTCCATGCCGGGAAAAAGTCAACCCGACACTCCGCACGGGGGAAAAGTCGATCAGCGACACTCCGTACCGAGGAAAAGTCAACAACCCGACACTCCGTGCCGGGGAAAATTCAATCAGCGACACTCCGTGCCGGGGAAAAGTCAACCACCGACACTCCGCGCCGGGGAAAAGTCGATCAGCGACACTCCGTGCCGGGGAAAAGTCAACCCGACACTCCGCGCCAGGGAAAAGTCGATCAGCGACACTCCGTGCGGGGGAAAAGTCGATCAGCGACACTCCGTGCGGGGGAAAAGTCGATCAGCGACACTCCGTGCCGGGGAAAAGTCAACCACCGACACTCCGCGCCGGAGAAAAGTCAATCAGCGACACTCCGTGCCGGGGAAAAGTCGATCAGCGACACTCCGTGCCGGGGAAAAGTCAACCCGACACTCCGCGCCGGGGAAAAGTCGATCAGCGACACTCCGTGCCGGGGACATGTCAACCAGCGACACTCTGCATCGGGGAAACGTCCAACACAGACACTCCACATCAGGGAAACGTCAACCAGCGACACTCTGCATCGGGGAAACGTCCAACACAGACACTCCACATCAGGGAAACGTCCAACAGCGACACTCCGTGCCGGGGAAACGTCAAGCAGACACTCCGTGCCGTGGACACATCAACTAGCGGCACTCCGCCTCGGGGAAACGTCGATCAGCGACACTCTGTGCCGGAGCACGTCTACCAAATCGTTCCGGATCAGAGCGTCGACCGTCTACGTCATAAAAAGGGCAGTGCAGGCTTCCCACAAATCGGGAACCAAATCACTCCGGATCAGAGCGTCGACCGTCCGTGTCGCAAAAATGGCAGTGCAGGCTTCCTACAAAGCAGGAACCAGATCGCTCCAGGCCAGGGAAACGTCTACCACGGACACTCCGTCTCGGAGATGCGTCAAATGTCGACCGTCCACGTGGTAAAAAGGGCAGTGCAGGCTTCCCACAAATCGAAAACCAAATCGTTCCGGATCAGAGCGTCGACCGTCCACGTCGTAAAAAGGGCAGTGCAGGCTTCCCACAAATCGGGAACCAAATCGCTCCGGATCAGAGCGTCGACCGTCCGTGTCGCAAAAAGGGCAGTGCAGGCTTCCTACAAAGCAGGAACCAGATCGCTCCGGGCCAGGGAAACGTCTACCACGGACACTCCGTCTCGGAGACGCGTCAAATGTCGACCGTCCACGTCGTAAAAAGGGTAGTGCAGGCTTCCCACAAATCGGGAACCAAATCGCTCCGGATCAGAGCGTCGACCGTCCGTGTCGCAAAAAGGGCAGTGCAGGCTTCCTACAAAGCAGGAACCAGATCGCTCCGAGCCAGGGAAACGTCTACCACGGACACTCCATCTTGGAGACGCGTCAAATGTCGACCGTCCACATCGTAAAAAGGGCAGTGCAGGCTTCCCACAAATCGGAAACCAAATCCCTCCGGATCAGAGCGTCGACCGTCCGTATCGCAAAAAGGGCAGTGCAGGCTTCCTACAAAGCAGGAACCAGATTGCTCCGGGCCAGGGAAACGTCTACCACGGACACTCTGTCTCGGAGACGCGTTAAGCGTCGACCGCCCACATCGTAAAAAAGGGTAGTGCATCCCAAAAAGTGGGAACCAAAGCAAGTCGCCTCCACGTGAAAGAAGATCCATCAATTTCATGCACACGACCCACATGTGCGGTGTGCATTCATTGATGGGGGGCAATTTGTTGGGGTAAAAATTTACACCCCGGTTGACCGAGTCAAAGTCAAGGTCAACCCTCAAACCAGGTGGGCCCAAGCCCAAGTCAAGCGGGCCCATGCCCGAGTCGAGCCCGCGGCCATCCTCCCCATGCCAACAACAAAATCATGTAATAAATAATTTTTATGTAATTGTTTATGCATGAATGTAAACAAAATGGGCATAAAGCCAATATTTTGTAAGCCCATGGCTTATGTGCAAAAAGAAATGACACATGAGCCATGGGATGACTAAAATTCCATTTTGTGAAGCCCAAGGGGCTATATGTAAATATGTAAGCCTATATAAGGCAACATGATGATGAATAAAAGATATACTTTTCATTTCCCCAAAAACTAGGGTTCTTTGTGCCTCCTGCTCCTTCTCCAAGGTTCTAAACCTTCTCATTTCTTTTGAATTAAATCAAGAGTTTTACTCTTTCTTTTCCAAAACTAAGTAGTTTTCCACCACAAAACCCACAAAGGGGAACTCAGATCTCCCATCAGATCTCAAAAAGGAGTGATTTTTAAAATCTCCTACTTCTTGATCTTCAAGATCCGGCCAAACAACAGGAAGAAGAAGAAGAACCCCCTTCATCGGCTTCAAAACATTCTAGGAGTTTTAACTCCATAACATATATAAATATATAACAACAAATATTTCCTTTCTGAAGAATAGCTTCTGTTTCTTAGGCTAAAAGCCTCTTTTTCTCGCCGGCGCTCAAGCGCAGAGCGCCCGCGTGCCGACACGTGGCGCGCTTGCGCTCAAGCGCAAGCGCCCGAGTGCAAGTCGCCCCGGTGCCGACACGTGGCGCGCTTGCGCTCACGTGCAAGCACCCAAGCGCAAGTCGCCCCGGTGCCGACACGTGGCGTGCATGCGTTCAAGCGCAAGCGCAAGTCGCCCCGATGCCGACACGTGGCATGCGCCCAAGCGCAAGCGCTCGGACGCAAGTCGCCCACATGCCGACACGTGGCGCACTTGCGCTCAAGCGCAAGCGCTCGACCGTAAGTCTCCCCCGTACCGACACGTGGCGCGCTTGCGCTCCAGCGCAAGCGCTCGAGCGTAAGTCGCCCCCGCGCCGACACGTGGCGCGCTTGCGCTCAAGCGCAAGTCGCCCCCGCATCGACACGTGGCGCACTTGCGCTCAAGCGCCCAGCGCTCAAGCACAGAGCGCCCACATGCCGACACGTGGCACTCTAGCGCCTGAGTGAACAGCACCTAGGCACACAGCGCCCAAGGTGCTACCCCCACGCATCCTTTGGATGCCTCTTCCCCCTCTTTTTTTTATGTACATACATACATATATACATATGTATACATATTTACACACACACATACTCCACGACACCGTCCCTGTTAGAAAAAAATTTCTAACGGGGCGCTGCCCCGCATCCCGGAAGGGGGCTGCTAACCCCCTTGAACCCCAGCCCGCTATCCGGGTAGCGGGACCCCCCGTAAAAACTCTGCGTGGCTCCCGATATACCCAAAGCCCCCCTTTCAAAACACAACACACGTACACTGCACATTGAGTTTGCATGACCAGTTTAACCCGTCAATCGGAGGTCCCTCGCTCCAAAGGCGAGGGGTAATTAACGGCAGCATAGTCCGCGGCTGCCGGAGATTCGGATCCCCACAATCAATAAACCCCGGCCTATCCTAGGCAGGGGGAATCTGTAGTATACGCCTGACAAGCGCGCGCGTATTCCCATCTCAATGGGGTGACGAAAAACACCCTACACTCGGGTCTACAGACTTACCTGTACCAGTGTCACCAGAGAACTGCCATATGACGTGAGGTATAATACTATCTGGGAGTTCTCGGCGAGTCCGTCCAGTGTACCCAGTCTTCACCGAGCACCCGTATAGCTTCTCTGATGTTAAACACCAATGGATATAGGATCATCCATCGCCCATCATATGGGTCAAGAAGCGCCTACACTAGTCTAGTCTGGAGTATCGATGCCCTATCTAGGTACTCCCACGACTAGGAATATTTGAAGGATGTACTTGGCGACTACACTGTCCCCACTAGTATGATCTGCATCATAGTCTTGGTTGTCAAGTACTCATCCTAAGGGCTTTATCAACATGTGTCATAGAGACAATCAGAGTACATATTAAGAGAAAGAGTAACCAGATAGCATACTATCATGTCGAGCAAGAAAGTCCTCCCTATATATGTCCAAGCATCCACTACAATATACAACGTATGTACAATAATGGCTTCTAGGGCATACATATAACCAACAATCTCCCACTTGCACTAGGGCCATCTGTTGTGGTATCGCATATCCAACAATAAGCTGTGGTTGAAGTATCTCATACTCAACCATCCCATAGAAGTTTCTACTGGGAAATAGGCCTTTGTGAGTGGACCCGCGTTGTTGTCCTATGTGTCTACTCTCCTAATCTTGATCTCCCTAGAGATCAACCATCTCCATGATTAGGTGATACTGCCTTAGAATATGTCTGGATCTCTGATGGGATGGGGGTTCCTAGGCCTTAGCCACAACTCCATTGTCACACAATGGCAGGAACGAAGTTCATCTCATGAACTTATATATATATATATATATCCAGACTGCCTCTTTGGTAGCATCCTTGGTAACGATGTATCTTGCCTTTAATCGTCTAGTATGTCACGGTACCTAGCTTGGAACTCTTCCAGCATATCATCCCTCCACTGAGGGTAAAGACAATGCCTGCGACTGACATTTAGTCGTCCTTATTACCCTGGAACCTTTCCAGTGATTCTCCCCAGGATTGATTGATACCATCTCACTACAACTAGTGAGAATCCTAACATCCAATTAGATCTATCCCATAGATTCATAACCCAGGATTTAGGAGGTATCACCTTAATCCTATATAGAGAATCTTTGTGATAAGAGGAGATTGACCGAGCATAGCATAGGAAACTCCTTCCCTATCAAGAGTATATCATCCACGTACTATACGAGGATCACCACCATACTCCCTAATACCTTTTTGTATATACAAGGTTCATCTACCATTTTGATGAAGTCAAACTTTTTGACTACTACATCAAAACAGACGTTCCAACTCCGCGATGCCTGATTTATCCCATAAAACATCATGCTCACGTTTTCGCTGCTCCCACTGTCTACGAAGGCCTCTGGCTGTGTACTTATAGACGCTCTCTTCCAAGTCATCATTTAGAAAAACAGTCATGACACCCAACCGCCAGATATCTTTGTCATGGTATGTAGCCGTGGCAAGTAGGATCTGGATGGACTTAAGCATAGCTTTGAAAGTCTCAACTTTTCCATGTACACCAAGTAATCTTCTCAAGATATACTTGCTCCTGATGGGGATTTAACCCTTCAGATTAAGCAACCAAAGTCCATACTTTGTTGGTGTATAAGGATTCCATCTCAGATCGCTAAGCATCCAGCCATTCTCACACCACTCCTGATGGCCTGCTCGAAACTAGTTGGGTCATCATCTCATGATGCAATCCTCTCTCCCACTGTCATAGAGAAACCAAAGTATCTCTCAAGTGGATGAGGAACCCTACCGGATCGGTGGAGAGGCTGAGGTTCGTTGGAAACTATTGAATCCTCCGGGTTTACCAAATCATCAACTGTAGTTTGTATAGCTGGAACTCCTTCCAGTTCTACCTCATGGCCACTAATTTCTTCACAAGAAATTCTCTTTTTCTCAAAAAGTGGTATGCCGAGAAATAAAACATCTTTTGTTCCTCGATGTGGTAGAAGATATTCCCTTGCGAATGCTTGGGATATCCAACAAACTTTCACAGAACTGACCTTGCCTCGAGCTTGTCCGGATTTTTTTTTTGACATAGGCCGGACAACCCCAAATCTTAACTTCCTTAAGAAATGAGATCTTCCCATACCATATCACATATGGAGTGGTAGGCATCTGATTTGGTTGGAACCCTATTCAATAGGTATGCAACTTCTCAAGTGCATAACTCCAAAAGAAAATAGGCTACTCAGTAGTACTCATCACAGAGCACACCATATCACATAGGGTGTGATTGCTCCGCCCGATACACCGACGTGCTGTGGTGTATTTGGAGGAGTAATGCTGAGAGCGAGAATCTCATTCTCCTTTAGAATAGTCCAGGAATTCCGTGCTCAAGTATTCTCCTCCTTGATCACAAAGGACATAATACTTATACCCGGTTTTTGGTTCTCTACTTCTAACTTATATTATGTGATTATCTTAAAAGTTTTGGACTTGTGTTTCAACAGGAACATATGTCTGAACCTTGAGAGATTATCAGTGAATGTAATGAAGTATAAAGAACCGGTCCTGGCATATGTAGACAGGGGACTTTCATACATCATCATGTATCAATCCTAAGAGTTCACTAACTCTTTCTCTGTTTCCAATAAACGGAGCTGTGGTCATCTTATCTTTGTGACATGACTGGCAAGTTTTACAAGATGTAAATCCAAACTAATTTAAATAGGCATCTTTATGTAACTTCAGCTAGTCGGGTCACATTGATATGACCTAGTCTACAATGCCTCAAGAAGGATTCGTTCATTTCTGAACTCTTCCTCTTGTGTGTGTTCTGTACGTTAAGAACTGTGGTTTAATTTAGAACGTCTATGCTTTTAGATAACGTGCCTGAACTGATCAATTCTTGATATAGGAAATGTTCAAAACATTATCCGACAATAAAAAATTATATCCTTCTTTACTAATAAAGAGACTGATATGATGTTGTATATCAGGTTCGGTATCTAATAACATTCGTTCAGAACCAATGTATTCTGATAATACAGGGTGATAACAGCCAACATACTTGGCTGTAACACTTGCATCATTTCCAACTCTTGAAACTTATCACCATTTCTCAGTTTTCTACCTCTCTGTAGCCCATGTAACAAATTACATTTGCGGGATCCTGATCCGGTATCTCATACCCAGGACGTAAAGAATACTGAGAAACAGTTCTCGGTAATGAACACACCCGAAGATGATGCATCAGCATGCACTTTCTTTGTTTGGGCGGCACGGGAATTCTGGTAATCCCCTATTTCCTGCTCTGTCTTATAACAATTATAAATTGGAGCGGGACCAACGTTCCCTAGCGCAGTATAACAAGCGGGTTCGGTCAAATCATTCATATTATTATCTTGATTAAGGCGTGACATGGTCGCTACCTGGAGAGAGATAGAAGAAAACGTTCAGCGTATGCTCTTGCAAGATTAGATTGGTTATTAATATATCTAATCAGGATGTCTCCCACTGTTTTAGTCAAATCTTCCTTCAAGCCCTAAAAGGAAAGACTAGCCGGAATTAATTACACCCTACAAGTTCGCCAATCTTTCAGCCAGGCCAGTGCCGGTACTTTGAGGAAGCTTCCCCATGCTTTCGCACGGACCCCGTTAACACCTTTCTAGACACCTACTCGATCGGCTAATTGTAATGTGTAAAACTCTCCCAGGAGTAACTCTTACTCGCAATGGGTATCGTGATCCAACCATCTTATGGAAGGTATGCAATCTTATTGCAAATTTCAACACTTGAAATTCCCGATAATATTTTGCCCCTAGTACTTATGACCTTAGCTATGGTCAACATATCATAAGTACTAGTCAAGTTCTTCCTGTCATTTCATGATTAATTAGACCTACCCACATGACCCTTAACTATGGTCGACATAATCACATAACTGTCCTAATTAATCGCATTATATGCTGTGTAGGAAGACATCACTTAGCTACCGTACACCACGCCTCAACTATAGTCGACATACGCAGCACGAATACTAAGTACTCTACTTCCTAAAATGACAGAGGGCTACAACAGGTTTTTAATAAAACCCTTTGCGTAATGAACTTGATATCGTTGTAGAATCGAGTGATTTTAAATGGAATGTTTTTTAGGCCTTTGCTAGTTTTGCTAAAGAGGTCACTCCCGGTGAAGGGATCGTCGGCTCTTTCCTCATCGAATAAGGTGCAGGATATTTCACAAATATCACTATGCAAAGCAAAAACTATAAAAACAATCAAAAGAAAAAACCGAGTTTGTAGCATCTGCTAGTTTCGCTAAAGAGGTCACTTCCGGTGAAGGGATCTCGGCTCTTTCCTTATCGAATAAGGTGCTGGATGTTCTATAAGGAACACCGCTATGCAAAGCAAGAACTAGAGCTACCAGTTTTCGAGACAAGTTTCTACAACATCTTTAGGTTTCTTTTAGTTTCATTAATCTCATTAATAAAGTCCGGTCTCTTCGTCTGATATGTCGCATATCTCGCCTAGGGGTGGTATACGTCAGACCCCAGTAGCTTGATAAGTCGTGTCGATATGAAGTCCATAACGGTTCGAGAAGCTACTGATAACACTTACCAGTAAATCTCAGCAACCCTGGCCAGGGATTTCTAGTTATAGCCAATCGAACAAAGCGCAGCATCAACTCCCTATACCGGGAGAGACGAAACCCCTCCTATCGTTCATTTCCTCCATGTGATTCAGGACTGTACCCTAAAGCCACCGTTCTGCATGCCCCCTTGGACGTGGTGAGGTGGAAATCAAAGCACAGTGGGAATCACACAAGACTCTATGACGATCTCGGGTCTACAGACTAACCTGTACCAGTGTCACCAGAGAACTGCCATCTGACGTGAGGTATAATACCATCTGGGAGTTCTCGGCGAGTCCGTCCAGTGTACTTAGTCTTCACCGAGCACCCGTATACCTTCTCTGATGTCAAACACCAATGGATATGGGATCATCCATCGCCCATCATATGGGTCAAGAAGCGTGTACGCTAGTCTACTCTGGAGTATCGATGCCCTATCTCGGTACTCCCACGACTAGGAACATTTGAAGGATGTATTTGGCGACTACACTGTCCCCACTAGTTAATCTGCATTATAGTCCTGGTAGTCAAGTACTCATCCTAAGGGCATTATCAACATGTGTCATAGAGAAAATCAGAGTACATGTTAAGATAAAGAGTAACCAGATAGCATACTATCATGTCGAGCAAGAAAGTCCTCCCTATATATGTCCAAGCATCCACTACAATATACAACGTATGTACAGTAATGGCCTCTAGGGCATACATATTACTAACAATCCTAAGTGCCAAACACCGACACTTATGATCCAAAACAGATTTATACGTCATTCGAATCTTAAGTACCCAACATCGATACTCTCGATCCCGTATCGGTTTATACGTCCTTCGAATCTTAAGTGCCCAACATCGACACTCTCGATCCCGTATCAGTTTAAAACAAATCTCTGAGTGGATGCATCCAAATATCAAGTAAAGAATAAGAATACCTGCATAAATCAATACATATATATTAGCGTCCCATTCCACTAATATATATATATATATATATATATATATATATAACAGCGTCCCATTCTACTGTTATATATACTTAGGTGTAAAAATATCAGAGAACATCATATGAAATCCATGAATGTGATATATGCAACATGAAACAGTAATATGAGCATATAAAGGAAAAACCGCTATTTAACTGCAACAAGTTAATATATATAACATGCGGTTGCTAAGTTCTCCAAATCCATATAATATCAAATAAAGGTGAACATGTAGCTATAACCAGATATATGTGTAAACATGTAGGTATAGCAAGATATGTGTATCTACCTATCAATAATGATGTAATATACCCTCCAGGTATAAGTGAAGTATGTATGCAAGGTATACATGTAGCTATGTCATTATGTGTGAAAAATACCTATCACTAATGGTACAATACCATATAAGTATACAGGTAACTATCATGTAAGCATGTCAAGGCATATGTGTAAGCATGTAGGCATACAGGTATGTTATAGGTCATATGCAACAAGGAATATGAATCAATGTCTCAATGTCATTATGTGTGTTGTGCGTGTCATGGCAATTATTGACGGTGTGTGTGGCATACAATCAGTGCCCGTGCAACATGAGCCGTCAATAATAGTGCAGTGTCCTAAGGGTACAAGTCCAAGCACAACAAATAACTAAGCAATAAGGTGTATGCGCAACTCTATATATGCAATAGAATATACGACAATATCATAACATCTCTAGCCCAGACGCATAACGCCATGCGGGCGATTCCCCTGTAGATGTTAAATCTACTCACCAACGCTCCTGGCTAAGTAAAGCCTACCTCCCGTTTTTCCTTTTTCGCAGCATCCGAAGTCCCCGCCTGCGAACCTATAATATAAAACAATATACCAAGTATATATTAGCAATAGGCCCAAAACACGTACAAACTATGCTGACCAACGCGACAACACAAAACTTACTCTCAAGTGTTCGTATTGTGACTAACGTGCTTAGCGACACAATGAAACCAACTCAGAACAACAGAACACAGAATACGAACCGTATCGGATAACGTAACGCGTGAAAACGAAACACAAGAAATACGAAAAGTGGTCCTAGATTTTGCTATCTAACAATCTGTAAAAGTTGCAAGTACCATGAGACCACATACAACCACATAGACCCCTACACCAAAACCCAAACCTTAACTCCCTAGTCTGGCCGCAATTTGCGGCCAGAAGCAATTAATTTGCTGCCCGATCAAGATGAAATGGGTTCGTATTTTGAGGGTAGGTTCTAGGTCACTACACTAGGTCACTGTGATGAGAACTTTTGCAACAAATACCTGGTTTGATAGTAGATCATCCGAGACCCAAAACAATACTAAAAATACGATATTTACCCGGAACGATACAATACGCGATCTAAACTGAAACGACTAAGCTACGCAACACAATAAACACTTAACTAACAGAAAGAGATCATTACCTAACCAAAAGAACTCAAAGATCCTAGCTTTGCAAGCTCCAAGGCATCCAAGAGGCAAATCAAGGCAAAAGAAGTGATTTTTGTGAGTTTTGAAGAAGATTTGAGATGGATTTGTGATGGATTAGTGAAGTGTTCAGTTTGAGGGTGAGAGGAATGAGAAAATAAAAGAGATAGAGAAAATGAAAGAGTGTGAGAATAATGAGAGAGAGATGTGGGTGTAGGGTGAGAGTGAGGTGAGTGTACCCCTTTGCATTAACTTCTCATTAATGCATTCACACACTACCATGCCACCTCCTCTCACTTCCAAAAGAAAATATCCTTTCTCTTAACAAATATCAAGAGGTTAGGTTAAGAATTAGATTAAAACAAGGATTAGGATAAAGCAAAGGATTAGATTAGGGTTAAGTTGTCATGGTCACTAATCTAGATAACACAAACACACCCTCACATTAACGTGCACACATGCGTGCATGCCATAACAAATAAAAATAAATTATTAATTAAATGTTATAAAATGTTAGGAACCCGAATTGGAAAACTTTTTACAGTAAACCTGTATTAACGTCTAAACTAACACCAACCGAAATCTAAGGCGTTACAGCGTGAGAATCCAGATACGTCCCTATTCCCTGCTCGAACTTATAACAATTATAAGTTGGAGCGGGACCAACATTCCCCTGCTCAGTACAACAAGCGGGTTCGGTCAATACATCCATATTATTACCTTGATGAAAGTCTGACATGGTCGCTACCTAGAGAGAGAGAGAAGAAAACACTTTAGCGTATGCTCTTGCAAGATTAGATTGGTTATTATTTTATCTAATCAGGATGGCTCCCACTGTTTTTATCAAATCTTCCTTCAAACCCTAAAAGGAAAGACTAGCCGGGATTAATTACACCCTACAAGCTCGCTAATCTTTCAGCCAGGCCAGTACCGGTACTTGGAGGGAGGTTCCTCGTTCTTTCGCGCGGACCTAATTAAAGTAAATCTCATTTTCCAAGAGGTATAACCCTGTTGACACCTTTCTAGACACCTACTTGATCGGCTAATTGTAAAGTGCAAGACTCTCCCAGGAGTAACACTTACTCGCAGTGGGTATCGGGATCCAACTATCTCATAGAAGGTATGCAATCTCATTGCAAATTTCAACACTTGAAATTCCCGATAATATTTTCCCCTAACCCCTTATGACCTTGACAAAGGCCAACAAACCATAGGACGCTAGTCAAGTTCAACCCGTCATTTCTGATTGAATTAAACCCACCCGCACGACCCTTGACAAAAGACAAAAAGGTCGTACGACTACCCTAATCCAATCGCATCACATGCTTAAGCAGATAAGCACCAATCAGCTATCACACACTACACCTTGATAAAGGCCAACAAACGCAACACGAATACTAAATAGTCCTTATCTGAAATGACGAAGGGCTACGACAGGTTTTTAAGAAAACCTTTTGCATAATAAACTTGATAGAAAAAAGTGATTTTTTTTGAAAAGGAGTGTTTTTGAGGCTTTTACTAGTTTTGCTAAAGAGGTCACTCCCGGTGAAGGGATCTCGGTTCTTTCCTTATCGAATAAGGTGCAGGATATTTCATAAATACCTCTATGCAAAGCAAGCACTAGAAGAAGCAATCAAAAACAAAACCGAGTCAGTTGTAGCGTATGATAGTTTCGCTAAATTGGTCACTCCCGGTGAAGGGATCTCGGCTCTTTCCTTATCGAATAATGTGCTGGATATTCTACAAGGAATACCGCTATGCAAAGCAAAACCTAGAGCTACCCTTTTTGAAAATTTGATTCTACAAAATCTTTTAGGTTTCTTTTCTTTCATTAATCTCATTAATGAATTCCCATCATTTATTCTTCCTAAGCATCACAGAAGAAACGAAAATACAACGTACGCTTATGCCATCCGCATTCGCCACAGTGTCCTATTATGCACCGTTAGGTTACTTAACTAACGACATAGCGGGACGGGACTAGCGCGGGTGTAAAACATAACAACGTTTATTGTATATCATATATATAATAATAAATCAATCGTCTCAAGCATATAAAGTGATCACATCACAGAATATCAGTAGCAAAAGACAACATATGAGATACTGGATATACTAGGAGATCCTTGTTTTATTTTGAGCCTGCATAAAACACGGATTTCATGGTCGCGATGAATAGCCAAACCCACATCCCTAGACCCCTACGAGAGAGGCAAGCAACCCTACCAATTCTAGAGTTAGGAGACTCGGACTCGACTCCTCGAGATGGTCTCCCACTGGACTCTAGAACCCAGTTACTTGTGCTCCCCTCCTTGGGTCTATCCTAATGCGGAAAAATAAATAATATACAACAATGGTGACATCAAACTCAACCCAGAAGTGCCCCAATAAAAGAATATTACATACAATGAATTTTACATGAATGAAAATAAAAACTCTCATCTCACATAAAACCCCCGGCTATTCAAAACACGACGATCCAATATAACATATCACAGTAACACATAACATCACATGTCATCAATGTAAATAAACATGCGTATCCCAATTGTCGTTGACATATAGAAACGAAACCGGCGATACACCAAATATTACACTTACGGTCGTAGAAAAGAAAATGTCAAACTACAACATTTGGAATCCATAATAACCTTAGACATCATAAACCCAAAATATCGCATACTTTGGATTTCATGCCTAACTATATGAATTCCACACATTGTATCACATTCCACAAATAGCTAGACGATGTTTAACATTCCGATCGAATCAACAAACACCCAAAATTACCTAAAAAGCTCAACACTTGAGCATAGTTTAAAAATATTCAGCATATGCCACAGTACCAATGGACCAACCGTAGAAAGGTCAACCCTTGCCTCACCTATGGCACCGCGGAACTACCGCAAACCCTAGGGTTTGGCGACAGTTCTTACCGTCATAGAATCGAGTTAGGGTTTCGTTCTTCTAGAGGGTCTATCGCATTACTTGCATGATGTTTGAATGTTCTTTAACTCGGAAAAAATCCAACTCTTGGAAAATTTTCCGGCGAGGGTTAAAATGGGTATTTGATGTCCGTTCGAACTTTTTAACACCGTCTAAAATAACCCGAAAAACTGTTAGAATTACGACTACGAAACACTCCGAGTTGCCTTTGCAGAAAGTTAACATCACAAGCAAATTTAGTAAAAAAAAACAACACCTGAAATACTAAAACCCATAGACCAGAACACAAAAAAATTTGAAGCCCAGAACAGACTGTACGGCCGGCCTGCTCGGTTTTCATGGCAAAGTGCTCGGCCAAAAACCGGCCAAATGAGTTCAAATTTCTTCTGTGTTCATTTAATATCTCAAATATCATTCTGTAGTTGTTTAAAAATTTTTTAAAGCACTCTTTAAAATCGACAGAAACTGGGTAATCTTGTTTCAAGTTTCGGAGTTGTTTCGGTTTCGTAATCTTACACAATCCGTCTGATTCTATAGCCTGGCTCTGATACCACTATAGGGTTCCTTTGAATGACAGCAAGGTTTCAGGAAGCATCTTCCATGCCATTTTCAAAATTTTTCCGTTTTAAAGAACCCTAAACTAGAATCTTTAACTAGAGAATCATATGAAACATATTGTAAACTACTTTATAACTAAGTGAACTAGGAATACAAGCTTTGTAGACCGGTCCTTCACTTCAATAGCTCCTTGTAGCAGTCCCTTCGCTCCAAGTAGCGATCTTCCGGACTCTAGCATGGCTTCACAAGGTGAAAGGAACGAGCTTGCGTGAAGTCTTCGAGGCCGAAGATGATCTACGTCGAGGAGACACTAACCCAAGCTACTACTTCACTAATGAGAGATTAGTGAAGCTAACACCCTATACTAAAGTGCTAATCTAGTAGAGGATGATGAAGTAGGATTTTTGCTCACTTTAGAATTGATTTTCTCACTATTATTTCTCACTTGAACAAAAACTAGAGAGCTCTTAAGCTTGAATGAAGAGAGATAATGTTGTGAGAGCGAATGGCAACCATGGGTGAGAAAATATCTAATATTACTCATGTAGAGACTTAACCATGAGTTTAGATAATGGTTGGTTAACAAATATCTAGTGTAAAACAAAACTAGTGGACTAAGTCAATGGATCTCAAAGCTTCATGAAGCTTCATGCCATGTGAAAAATTTCCAACTAATAATTGAATTACCATAAATAAATAAACCCTACATTATCTTTATCTTGGTGTAAGTCTCACACACCCATGTTGCATGTATCATCAACCATGACACATAAATAAAAACACAATTAATATATATCACATATATATTAAGTGAGCACATGTGAGAAAATAAATGCTTAAGTGAGCTAATATTAGTTAATGTAAACTAGCATATCACATATACAATTATACACTAAATTATCAAATCAACACTTGATTTAATAATCCGGCTATATCTCATATAACCGACTAATATTATATGTATCAACTTATCAAATCAACACTTGATTTGATAACCCGGCTATATCACATATAACAGGCCGATACAAATATCGTGAGAATAGAATACGGTATCTCATACTTGTATTAATCTCGGTCCCGCAGATATCACATATGTACTCCTACTTCGTTTTGCCTGAGCCAGTAAAACCTCTGTATATGACTCTAAAGACTCGTCAATACGCCGGCAGTAGGTGATGAGCATATCAAGCACCCACAAGCCGTCAGCAGTACTAGCTGGACGTAACGGCTACCCGGGTATTGAGCGATCAAAAGATCAACAAGCAAGCCCGCTTTAGCTCCTGTAAAGCCTGTCAGTAACAGTACCGTACAGTCCGGTCTCTTCGTCTGAGATGTCGCATATCAAGTCTAGGGGTGGTAAATGCCAGATCCCAATAACTCGATAAGTAATGCCGATAAGAAGCTCATAATGGGTCGAGAAACTACTGATAACACTTACTAGTAAATCTCTAAATCAACCCTAGCCAGGGAATTCCAGTTATAGCCAATCGAGTACAGCACGACATCTACCCCCAATACGGGGAGAGGCGAAATCCACTCCTATCGCTCATTGCCTCCATGTGACTCGGGACTGTACCCAAAAACCACCGTTTTGCACGCCTTCTTTTACGTGGTAAGGTGGAAATAAAAAAAAGTGGGAATCACACAAGACTCTATGACGATCTCGGGTCAACAGACTAATGTTAGTGTATATGCCCTAGAGGCCATTACTGTATCATACTAGCTTGTATATTACTTAATGGAAGCTTGGGATATTCACAGTTGTATAGACAATCTTGCTCAAAATGGTAGTATGCTACTTAGTTTGTTTCTACTTCAATATGTGCATGTGTTTCTTTTAGCATATCGCTTATATATATATTAGTAGAGCCCTTAGGATCTTTGCTTGATTACCAGCGTTGTGATGGCAGTCATACTCATGGGGGCTGGGTAATCCATAAGCACATCCTTATACAGGTCCCTAGTCGTAGAACTATCGAGACAGGGCATCGATACTCCGGAGTAGACTAGCGTATGCGCTTCTCATCCCAGCGGGGGAGACGGTCTGTCCCACAGCCGTCAGTATGTCGTACTTGAGATAGTATGCGGGTGCTCGTTAGGTTACGAGTACACTGGACAAGACTCGTCGGGAACTGTTGGTTGGTATTATACCTATCGTCAGTTATCAGTTCCCAGGTGACATGAATACAGCTTAGTCCGCTGACTTGACACTGTCACTTTGCCTCGAGTGTGTTCCCACTGTACTTAGATTACTACCCTACCACGGCTCAAAGGAGTCGTGCAAACAGGTAGTAGTTGGGTGCAGTCCCGAAGTACTTGGAGGCAGTGACGGTTAGATAGGATTCGTATCTCCCGGTATTGGGTGTTGACATCGCGCTGTGTCTAGGAGAGCCATTACACGAGTAGTCCCTGGCCAGGGCAAGCGAGATATACTGGTAGGTTTCCAGTGTTATCTCAGGGTGTTCTGGGCTACACTCCGACACGACTTGTACCGCTATTAGGGGACTGACGTTCACCACCCCCTAGGCCCGCCATGTGATGTATCAGACGAACAGACCGGACTGTATGGAGATTGTCACATACAGGCTCAGTAGGAGTTCGGATGGGTTTACCTCATCGGCCTTCTTATCGACATCTACCTGGGGACCGTTACGTACAGCCAGTGCCGCTTTTGGTCAGTGGTTAAACCCACTGCCAGCGTAGTGTCGAGTCTTTAGAGTCCCACACAGAGAGTTTCCCTGCACTGAGCGAAACGTGTAGAGGCCGTATGGTTTTACGGCAGGGCTACGATCACTTACGTGCACTTGTGTGCGTATGCTGTTCGGGCAGGCAATACTAGTGGGCTTTGGTTTAAGCCGGATTCTAGTATTGCACGGATGGATTAGTTTTGTCTTCTGTGCATTCGCATTCTACGGAATGCGGATGCGGGTGTGTATGCACAGTTTTGAGGAGTGAAGAAGGAGGAGCGGGCTCATTAGGGTTTTGGCAGTTGGTTCGGTCAAAACCATTATGAGCCGGGAACATTATTTACTAATCCTTTTATTGATAATTATGTTATGGATAATTGCATTGACCATTTGACCATCATGACCTCTCTTGACTTTGTTGACCCGTTGACCGGAGTTGACTATTGACCTTCATGAGAGGTCTACACTCTTCTTTGGATTTCTTTTTCTTTTATGGATTATGAAAATGGTCAATTCAATGTAGCATCAACTTTATCATAAAAGGATTGGTAATGATGATAGTTTTGCATTATTGCAACCATGGTTCATTTTTTTAGCTCATAATTCATTTCTCATTCTCTCTCTTGCTCTTGCTCATGAGAAGAAAAGAAATGCTCCATGGTTGCTAGCTCCTCCTTCTTCCTCCTCTTGATTTCTTCTTTTGATCTCATGTGTTGACAGAAAAAGATCCCACAAAGACAAACACTTCCATATATCTCTACTACACAACCTAAGGAATCTAGACTAGAGATCTCGTTGCCCTAGTTGCCTCGGCTCGAGGTGGAGCTCGGTGTACATCTCTCGGGTGGATCGTCTTCGACTCAAGAAGGCCGCGGAGGTGACCAAGATCCGGATCGTTCCTTGGAGCTTGGACGGATGAGCGGGACAGCCGGATGAAGACCCGAAGGACCGGTTTCATGAGATATAATTTCTACGGCATAGTAGTTAAAGCCTCTAGTAGTTTGTTAGTTTCTAGTTTAGCAAAGATCCGGCTTTTAGTCCGTGTTGCCTTGTGCTAAATAATTGTTTTTCGCCGTTTCCGCCTCCCCGTAAGAACCGGGGTGAGCAACGTGGACTTACAGTAGTATCAGAGCCTAGCTAAACATAAACTAGCAAGTTAGCAAAGTTTTAAGAATATCGATCGGAAAAAATCACAAAACAAGTCCGAGAAAATTTTCACTTTCTGTCGATTTTTTATACTGTTCAAAAAATAATTTAACATACATGAAAAATCGGCTCAGGGTTTTCTAAAGACACACACCAAAAACGGTCCACTGAACCGGTCAAAGCGCCGCGGTTCCGCGGCAATAACATACTTCTTGCTACGGATCCGCGGCCGAGTTGACTCGGCCGTGGACCGAGTTTGGTGCAGTGTGCTTAGTTGGCTGTTTTGGGATTTTTAGTACATGTTGTTTCTACCCAGATTTTCCAGAGAACAAATTGACTTTTTGGGGTGGTTACAAATTCGTATTTTGATCGATATTCTGTACACTTTGGCTAATGGATATTATCTGTGCTGTGATATATGTATTGAACGTCTGCTAATTGCTATACGTCGATTAGTGGGGGTTATACATATCTGTGATCTGTAATGTTGATGGTTTGTGTATATGAACTCGTTAGATTGTCGCGGATGAATAGCCGGGGTGGATGTGAGATGAGAGTTTCTTTGTCTTTCATTCATTGTAAAATTTGTAAATTGATGTAATATTATTTGTATAGCCGCACAACCGGGTCGGGGTTGTAGCCGTCATTGTATAATTTCATTTTACTGTTTTTT
The DNA here is from genome assembly GCA_030015575.1 of Agapanthus africanus. Classification (NCBI taxonomy): domain Eukaryota; kingdom Viridiplantae; phylum Streptophyta; class Magnoliopsida; order Asparagales; family Amaryllidaceae; genus Agapanthus; species Agapanthus africanus. The sequence goes on from JASDDO010000029.1 coordinate 299,048,807, forward strand.
CTCCTAGGATAGACCCAAGGAGGGGTGCACAAACTACCGGGTATCACGAAGTGCCGAGTGGCCTACTCACGGGTTGAGGGAGGTTGCTTCGCTTCGGGTACTTGGCGGGTAGTTTGCCGCACCCGTGGGGGTCCAGGGTGGGATTTGGCTATTCATCGCGACCATGTAATCCGCTTTTCGTTGCAGGCTCGAACGGATCGCGGATTCCTAGTATATCCAAAGTGTTCATCTGTGATCTGAAATGGCTATCATTGCTATATATCTATATATGATATCTATTTAGGTGTTGCTTATGTTTTGCATCCCCGCTAGTCCAGCCCCCGCTCTTTCGTTAGTTAAGTAACCTAACGGGTGATGACGAGACCCCGTGGCGAATGCGGATGGCATAAGCGTACGCCATATTTTGGCTGTTTTCTGCAATGGTAGGATTAAATGATGGGACACATTGGAATTAATGCAAGAAAATAAACCAAGTAAAAGTCATTGGAACACTTTCAAAACCACTCGGTTCTTTTCAAAAACCAACTTTTAAATGCGGAGCTTGAACCACTCCTTTTAAAAGCTATCTCGTTCCATCGATTATATCAAGTTCACTACCTTCACGGTTTCGCCAAAACCATCCGTAGCCCTCCGTCATTTCGTATGAATATTCGATAGTATTCAAGCTATGTTTGTTGACCTTCGTCAAGGCATAGTGATTGGTAGCTGTTGGGTGTTCATATGTAGCATAGATAGATGCGTTGGTTTGTGACAGTCGTGTTACCTTGTTGACCTTCGTCAAGGGTATATACAGGTGGGTTCAAATTAACCTGGACAATGACGGGTAGAACTTGACATGTGACTTATGATTTGTTGACCTTCGTCAAGGTCATAAGAGCATAGGGCAAAAATCCACATCGGGAGTTTCAAAAGAACTGAAACTTGCTAGCGCTGCATACCATTTGGAGTGTGATGATTCTGGTAGGATTCCTTCAGTTTTGTCACGCGATAATATTTGGATCCCGATCCTACTGTGAGTATATGCTACTCCTTGGGAACTTTCTCACTTAACGATCAATGCTATAAACCAAGTAGGTGTCTAGAAAAGTGTTAACGGGGCTACGCCCCCAGGGAAAAGAGGTTACTTAATTAAGGAACTTCACGAAAGCGTTGGAAAACCTCCCTCGAAGTACCGACACTGGCCTGGCTGAACGGTTAAGCAAGTATTGTACAGTGAGATTGATCCTGACTAATTCTTCCTTTATGGTTTGAGGAGGGATTCGAGAGACAGTGGGAGCCATCCTGTTTAGATAAATTAAAAACCAATCTAAACTTGCAAGAGCATCATGCTGAGTGTTTTCTTCTCTCTCTCTTAATTGCAGCGACCCAGTGACCGCACCTAGGTTACATCTAGATAATAAAATGACTGAATCTGACTGTTATGACTGGCAAAGGTCTGTCCAGATGTCCATTGCCCATGACAAGCTGGGACACCTCTTGACTGATCCAACCCCTGCCGTCTCAGGTCCAGTTTCCCCTGTCACGGATATTCATATCCGCAACACATCGGAAAAAGCCTATGCGAAAGCCAAGTGCCTCGTGTTAGCCTCAGTTGATGGTGCATACCAGAGGCAGCACGAGAAGATGGACTTAGTTTCTATCTTCCTCCATAACAAAGATTTATATGGAGAGCAATCTCGTATCGCAAGATATGAGACCTCGAACGAATTTCTTCCAGCGAGGTTGGCTATCGGGTCATCTGTAGGGGGCAACGTCCTTACAGAGACCAGCTCTTTTGAGCTCACGGACCTGAAGACCACGTTGAAGAACGGGTCAGATGCTGACTTAGTTCAACAGTCCCTACCTACTACCCTGAAGGAAACCAGGGAAGTAGAAAGAAATGGAAGGGCAGAAGTTTCGGGTCTGGATGTAGTAAAAGCGGTATGTTCCTATTGTTACAGGAATGAACATTGGCAGAAGGATTGCAGGGCTTGCAAAGCCAGTAGCCAGAATTCGAAGCATGTTGTGGCTTCGGCTTCGGGTGTGTTTGTAATAGAGAACTGTATGTCAGTTAACCCTACTTCCTGGGTATTGGATACCAGATCAGGATCTCATATCTGTAATTCGTTACAGGCTCTGAGAAACCGTAGGGTTATCAAGAAAGGTGATATGACTCTCAGGGTTGCTAACGGAATGAGCATCTACGCTGAATCCGTAGGGGAATATCATCTTGGACTGACAAATGGGCAGATATTGATTCTGCGTAAGTGTTTTTATGTACCAGGTGCGACTTGTAATATTATATCTGTATCCTTACTTTCTAGGGAAGGATATGATTTTACTTTTGTAAGCGATGTAGTAAACATCCACCTAAATCAAGTTCTGATTGGGTCAGGTACATTAGAAAACGGTATATACGTATTAAATCAAGCTCAGATTTTCAGTGTCCAGAACACACTTAAAAGAAAGTCTCCGGAAACAAATCGGGCTTTCTTATGGCATTGTAGACCGAGTCACATTAATGAGACACGGTTAACAAAGTTACATAAAGAGGGATACTTGAATCCGTTCGAGTATCAGTCTTATGCCACTTGTGAATCTTGTCTTATGGGAAAGATGACAAAGACTCCATTCACTGGACACGGAGAAAGAGCAAGCGAGCTCTTGGGACTCATACACAGTGATGTGTGTGGTCCAATGTCTACACATGCGCGAAGTGGTTATTCATACTTCATTACTTTCACAGATGATTTCTCTAGGTATGGACATGTCTTCTTAATGAAGCACAAATCCGAGGCCTTTGAGAAATTTCAGGAATACAAGAATGAAGTTGAAAAACAAATAGGCAAAAGTATCAAGACACTGAGATCTGATCGAGGTGGTGAATACTTGAGTGCCGAGTTTCTGGGCTACTTAAAAGAGAATGGAAATCTCTCTCAGCTTACTCCTCCATACACACCACAACACAACAGTGTATCGGAAAGGAGGAATCGAACCCTATTGGATATGGTTCGTTCCATGATGAGTAAGGCTGAGTTGCTGCGATCTTTCTGGGGTTATGCACGAGAAACAGCTGCATATCTCTTAAACAAGGCTCCAACCAAGACTGTGCCTACCACCCCATATCAGATGTGGAGTAGGAAGAAACCCTGTCTTAAGTACCTTAAGACATGGGGATGTCCAGCTTTTGTAAAAAAGCAGCATGCGGACAAGCTCGAGGCACGCTCAGTACTGTGTAAGTTTGTGGGATACCCAAAGAACTTCAGGGGGTATCTTTTCTATTCCGCAGAGGAACAAAAGGTTTTTGTTTCTCAGCATGCCCACTTTTTGGAAACTGAATTTTTAGAAAATCAGATAAGTGGGAGCGCAATAGAACTGGAAGAAATTCCAGAACCATAAGCTATTACTGAAAGCTTGAAAGAACCAGAAGTTTTAAGAGAACCGGATATCCCAGCGCCACTCCGCAGGAGTAGAAGGCAGTCTCATCCGCCCGAGAGATACTACGGTTTTCTCATAGACGGGGATAGAGAGGATTGCACTATGGATTATGGTGAGCCTACTAGCTTCCAGCAAGCCATTCAGAGCGGTGACTCGGTAAAATGGCTGGATGCAATGCGGACCAAGATGGAGTCTATGTACACCAACAAAGTTTGGACTTTGGACTTTGCTCCAGAAGGGGTAAAACCCGTAGGCTGCAAATGGATCTTCAGAAAGAAGATTGGTGTAGATGGGCAGGTTGAGACCTATAAAGCTAGACTTGTTGCAAAGGGTTTTCGTCAAAGACCTGGTTTAGACTATGACGAGACCTTTTCTCCAGCGGCTATGCTGAAATCCATTCAGACCCTTCTTGCCATTGCTGCCTTCCACGATTATGAAATCTGGCAGATGGACGTAAAGACGGCTTTTCTAAATGGAAATTTAGAAGGGTGCGTCTATATAGATCAGCCGGAGGGATTCATTCAGAGTGGGAGCAGCGGTAAAGTGTGCAAGTTGCTCAAGTCCATCTATGGACTTAAGCAGGCATCGCGGAGTTGGAACATCTGCTTTGATGATACTGTCAAAGAATTCGACTTTATCAAAAACCCAGATGAACCATGCATTCACAGTAAGATTGTAGGGGGAACTGTGGTATTCCTCGTCTTATACGTGGATGACATTCTCCTAATAGGAAATGATATTCCTATGTTACAGTCAGTCAAAGGATTCTTGTTGCAGAGGTTCTCCATGAAGGACCTAGGAGATGCCAACTACATTCTGGGGATCCGGATCTATCGTGACAGATCTAAGAAGATGTTGGGACTTTCACAGTCCAGGTACATCGACACAATACTGAAAAGATTCAGTATGGAAGATTCCAAGCACGGTAATTTACCGGCTTGTCATGGGATCACCCTCTCCAAAGAGATGTCTCCCAAGACTGATTTGGAAAGGGATCACATGTCTATTATACCCTACGCTTCTGCGGTAGGCTGTATAATGTATGCGATGTTATGTACCAGACCAGATGTAGCATACGCATTGAGCGTAGTAAGCCGGTATCAGTCAGACCAAGGGGAGAAACACTGGATAGCGGTAAAGAACATTCTCAAGTACCTGAGAAGGACTAAGGAGATGTTCTTGGTGTACGGCGGAAAAGACATCCAGATCGAGGCCTTTGCTGACTCCAGCTTCCAGAGTGACAAGGTTGACTCCAAGTCCATGTCAGGTTATGTCTTTACCCTCAATGGTGGGGCAGTTTGCTGGAAGAGTTCCAAGCAGGAGACTGTTGCTGACTCAACTATGGAAGCAGAGTATATAGCTGCTTGCGATGCCGCAAAGGAAGCTGTCTGGATGAAGAAGTTCCTCACGGAGCTTCAGGTGGTTCCTACCATTGTTGATCCAATACCGCTGTATTGCGACAACAACGGCGCTATAGCTTTAGCGAAGGAACCCAGATCCCATCAGAAGTCCAGGCACATTTTGAGGCGGTACCACCTAATCAGGGAGATCGTTGATCGCCGGGAGATCGAGGTGAAGAGAGTAAATTCGGAGAATAACACTGCAGATCCACTCATGAAGGCCCTACCCCAGACTCAGTTCGAGCGGCTGATCGAGATGATAGGTCTTCGATGCGCCAGTACATGGCCTTAGTGCAAGTGGGAGATTGTTAGTGTATATGCCCTAGAGGCCATTACTGTATCATACTAGCTTGTATATTACTTAATGGAAGCTTGGGATATTCACAGTTGTATAGACAATTTTGCTCAAAATGGTAGTATGCTACTTGGTTTGTTTCTACTTCAATATGTGCATGTGTTTCTTTTAGCATATCGCTTATACATATTAGTAGTGCCTTTAGGATCTTTGCTTGATTACCAACGTTGTGATGGCAGTCATACTCGTGGGGGCTGGGTAATCCATAAGCACATCCTTATACAGGTCCCTAGTCGTAGGACTATCGAGACAGGGCATCGATACTCCGGAGTAGACTAGTGTATGCGCTTCTTATCCCAACGGGGGAGACGGTCTGTCCCACAGCCGTCAGTACGTCGTACTTGAGATAGTATACGGGTGCTCGTTAGGTTACGAGTACACTGGACAGGACTCGTCGGGAACTGTTGGTTGGTGTTATACCTATCGTCAGTTATCAGTTCCCAGGTGACATGAGTACAGCTTAGTCCGCTGACTTGACACTGTCACTTTGCCTCGAGTGTGTTCCCACTGTACTTAGATTACTACCCTACCACGGCTCAAAGGAGTCGTGCAAACAGGTAGTAGTTGGGTGCAGTCCCGAAGCACTTGGAGGCAGTGACGGTTAGACAGGATTCGTCTCTTCCGGTATTGGGGGTTGACATCGCGCTGTGTCTAGGAGAGCCATTACACGAGTAGTCCCTGGCCAGGGCAAGCGAGATATACTGGTAGGTTTCCAGTGTTATCTCAGGGTGTTCTGGGCTACACTCCGACACGACTTGTACCGCTATTAGGGGACTGACGTTCACCACCCCCTAGGCCCGCCATGCGATGTATCAGACGAACAGACCGGACTGTATGGAGATTGTCACATACAGGCTCAGTAGGAGTTCGGATGGGTTTGCCTCATCGGCCTTCTTATCGACATCTACCTGGGGACCGTTACGTACAGCTAGTGCCGCTTGCGGTTTGTGGTTAAACCCACTGCCAGCGTAGTGTCGAGTCTTTAGAGTCCCACACAGAGAGTTTCCCTGTACTGAGCGAAACGTGTAGAGGCCGTATGGTTTTATGGAAGGGCTACGATCACTTACGTGCACTTGTGTGCGTATGCTGTTCGGGCAGGCAATACTAGTGGGCTTTGGTTTAAGCCGGATCCTAGTATTGCATGGATGGATTAGTTTTATCTTCTGTGCATTCGCATTCTACGGAATGCGGATGCGGGGTATGTGCGCACAGTTTTGAGGAGTGAAGAAGGAGGAGCGGGCTCATTAGGGTTTTGGCAGTTGGTTCGGTCAAAACCATTATGAGCCGGGGACATTATTTACTAATCCTTTTATTGATAATTATGTTATGGCTAATTGCATTGACCATTTGACCACCATGACCTCTCTTGACTTTGTTGACCCGTTGACCGGAGTTGACCATTGACCTTCATGAGAGGTCTACACTCTTCTTTGGATTTCTTTTTCTTTTATGGATTATGAAAATGGTCAATTCAATGTAGCATCAAATTTATCATGAAAGGATTGGTAATGATGATAGTTTTGCAATATTGCAACCATGGTTCATTTCTTTAGCTCATAATTCATTTCTCATTCTCTCTCTTGCTCTTGCTCATGAGAAGAAAAGAAATGCTCCATGGTTGCTAGCTCCTTCTTCTTCCTCCTCTTGATTTCTTCTTTTGATCTCATGTGTTGAGAGAAAAAGATCCCACAAAGACAAACACTTCCATATATCTCTACTACACAACCTAGGGCATCTAGACTAGCGATCTCGTTGCCCTAGTTGCCTCGGCTCGAGGTGGAGCACGGTGTACATCTCTCGAGTGGATCGTCTTCGACTCAAGAAGGCCGCGGAGGTGACCAAGATCCGGATCGTTCCTTGGAGCTTGGACGGACGAGCGGGACAGCCGGATGAAGACCCGAAGGACCGGTTTTGTGAGGTATAATTTCTACGGCATAGTAGTTAAAGCCTCTAGTAGTTTGTTAGTTTCTAGTTTAGCAAAGATCCGGCTTTTAGTCCATGTTGCCTTGTGCTAAATAATTGTTTTTCGCCGTTTCCGCCTCTCCGTAAGAACCGGGGTGAGCAACATGGACTTACAGTGGTATCAGAGCCTAGCTAAACATAAACTAGCAAGTTAGCAAAGTGTTAAGAATATCGATCGGAAAAAATCACAAAACAAGTCCGAGAAAATTTTCAATTTCTGTCAATTTTTTATACTGTTCAAAAAATAATTTAACATACATGAAAAATCGGCTCAGGGTTTTCTAAAGACACACACCAAAAACGGTCCACTGAACCGGTCAAAGCGCCGCGGTTCCGCGGCAAGAACATGCTTCTTGCTGCGGATCCGCGGCCGAGTTGACTCGGCCGTGGACCGAGTTTGGTGCAGTGTGCTAAGTTGGCTGTTTTGGGATTTTTAATACATGATGTTTCTACCCAGATTTTCCAGAGAACAAATTGACTTTTTGGGGTGGTTACAAATTCGTATTTTGATCGATATTCCGTACGCTTTGGCTAATGGATATTATCTGTGCTGTGATATATGGTATTGAACGTCTGCTAATCGCTATACGTCGATTAGTGGGGGTTATACATATCTGTGATTTGTAATGTTGATGGTTTGTGTATATGAACTCGTTGGATTGTCGCGGATGAATAGCCGGGGTGGATGTGAGATGAGAGTTTCTTTGTCTTTCATTCATTGTAAAATTTGTAAATTGATGTAATATTATTTGTATGGCCGCACAACCGGGTCGGGGTTGTAGCCGTCATTGTATAATTTCTTTTTACTGTTTTTGCTCTTAGGATAGACCCAAGGAGGGGTGCACAAACTACCGGGTATCTCGAACTGCCGAGTGGCCTACTCATGGGTTGAGGGAGGTTGCTTCGCTTCGGGTACTTGGCGGGTAGTTTGCCGCACCCGTAGGGGTCTAGGGTGGGATTTGGCTATTCATCGCGACCGTGTAATCCGCTTTTCGTTGCAGGCTCGAACGGATCGCGGATTCCTAATATATCCAAAGTGTTCATCTGTGATTTGAAATGGCTATCATTGCTATATATCTATATATGATATCTATTTAGGTGTTGCTTATGTTTTGCATCCGCGCTAGTCTAGCCCCCGCTCTGTCGTTAGTTAAGTAACCTAACGGGTGATGACGGCACCCCGTGGCGAAGGCGGATGGCATAAGCATACGCCATATTTTGGTTTTTTTCTACAATGGTAGGATTAAATGATGGGACATATTGGAATTAATGCAAGAAAATGACCCATGTAAAAGTTGTTGGAACACTTTCAAAACCACTCGGTTCTTTTCAAAAACCAACTTTTAAATGCGGAGCTTGAACCACTCCTTTTAAAAGCTATCTCGTTCCATCGATTAAATCAAGTTCACTACGTTCACGGTTTCGCCAAAACCATCCGTAGCCCTCCGTCATTTCGTATGAATATTCGATAGTATTCAAGCTATGTTTGTTGACCTTCGTCAAGGCATAGTGATTGGTAGCTGTTGGGTGTTCATATGTAGCATAGATAGATGCGTTGGTTTGTGACAGTCGTGTTACCTTGTTGACCTTCGTCAAGGGTATATACAGGTGGGTTCAAATCAACCTGGACAATGACGGGTAGAACTTGACATGTGACTTATGATTTGTTGACCTTCGTCAAGGTCATAAGAGCATGGGGCAAAAATCCACATCGGGAGTTTCAAAAGAACTGAAACTTGCTAGCGCTGCATACCATTTGGAGTGTGACGATTCTGGTAGGATTCCTTCAGTTTTGTCACGCGATGATATTTGGATCCCGATCCTACTGTGAGTATATGCTACTCCTCGGGAACTTTCTCACTTAACGATCAATGCTATAAAACAAGTAGGTGTCTAGAAAGGTGTTAACGGGGCTACGCCCCCAGGGAAAAGAGGTTACTTAATTAAGGAACTTCGCAAAAGCGTTGGAAAACCTCCCTCGAAGTACCGACACTGGCCTGGCTGAACGGTTAAGCAAGTATTGTACGGTGAGATTGATCCTGACTAATTCTTCCTTTATGGTTTGAGGAGGGATTCGAGAGACAGTGGGAGCCATCCTGTTTAGATAAATTAAAAACCAATCTAAACTTGCAAGAGCATCATGCTGAGTGTTTTCTTCTCTCTCTCTTAATTGCAGCGACCCAGTGACCGCACCTAGGTTACATCTAGATAATAAAATGACTGAATCTGACTGTTATGACTGGCAAAGATCTGTCCAGATGTCCATTGCCCATGACAAGCTGGGACACCTCTTGACTGATCCAACCCCTGCCGTCTCAGGTCCAGTTTCCCCTGTCACGGATATTCATATCCGCAACACATCGGAATAAGCCTATGCGAAAGCCAAGTGCCTCGTGTTAGCCTCAGTTGATGGTGCATACCAAAGGCAACACGAGAAGATGGACTTAGTTTCTATCTTCCTCCATAACAAAGATTTATATGGAGAGCAATCTCGTATCGTAAGATATGAGACCTCGAACGAATTGCTTCCAGCGAGGTTGGCTATCGGGTCATCTGTAGGGGGCAACGTCCTTACAGAGACCAGCTCTTTTGAGCTCACGGACCTGAAGACCACGTTGAAGAACGGGTCAGATGCTGACTTAGTTCAACAGTCCCTACCTACTACCCTGAAGGAAACCTGGGAAGTAGAAAGAAAGCGATGGGCAGAAGTTTCGGGACTGGATGTAGTAAAAGAGGTATGTTCCTATTGTTACAGGAATGAACATTGGCAGAAGGATTGCAGGGCTTGCAAAGCCAGTAGCCAGAATTCGAAGCATGTTGTGGCTTCGGCTTCGGGTGTGTTTGTAATAGAGAACTGTATGTCAGTTAACCCTACTTCCTGGGTATTGGATACTGGATCAGGATCTCTTATCTGTAATTCGTTACAGGCTCTGAGAAACCGTAGGGTTATCAAGAAAGGTGATATGACTCTCAGGGTTGCTAACGGAATGAGCATGTACGCTGAATCCGTAGGGGAATATCATCTTGGACTGACAAATGGGCAGATATTGATTCTGCGTAAGTGTTTTTATGTACCAGGTGCGACTTGTAATATCATATCTGTATCCTTACTTTTTAGGGAAGGATATGATTTTACTTTTGTAAGCGATGTAGTAAACATCCACCTAAATCAAGTTCTGATTGGGTCAGGTACATTAGAAAACGGTATATACGTATTAAATCAAGCTCAGATTTTCAGTGTCCAGAACACACTTAAAAGAAAGTCTCCGGAAACAAATCGGGCTTTCTTATGGCATTGTAGACTGAGTCACATTAATGAGACACGGTTAACAAAGTTACATAAAGAGGGATACTTGAATCCGTTCGAGTATCAGTCTTATGCCACTTGTGAATCTTGTCTTATGGGAAAGATGACAAAGACTCCATTCACTGGACACGGAGAAAGAGCAAGCGTGCTCTTGGGACTCATACACGGTGATGTGTGTGGTCCAATGTCTACACATGCGCGAAGTGGTTATTCATACTTCATTACTTTCACAGATGATTTCTCTAGGTATGGACATGTCTTCTTAATGAAGCACAAATCCGAGGCCTTTGAGAAATTTCAGGAATACAAGAATGAAGTTGAAAAACAAACCGGCAAAAGTATCAAGGCACTAAGATCTGATCGAGGTGGTGAATACTTGAGTGCCGAGTTTCCGGGCTACTTAAAAGAGAATGGAATTCTCTCTCATCTTACTCCTCCATACACACCACAACACAACGGTGTATCGGAAAGGAGGAATCGAACCCTATTGGATATGGTTCGTTCCATGATGAGTAAGGCTGAGTTGCCGCGATCTTTCTGGGGTTATGCACTAGAAACAGCTGCATATTTCTTAAACAAGGCTCCAACCAAGACTGTGCTTACCACCCCATATCAGATGTGGAGTGGGAAGAAACCCTGTCTTAAGTACCTTAAGACATGGGGATGTCCAGCTTTTGTAAAAAAGCAGCATGAGGACAAGCTCGAGGCACCCTCAGTACTGTGTAAGTTTGTGGGATACCCAAAGAACTCCAGGGGGTATCTTTTCTATTCCGCAGAGGAACAAAAGGTTTTTGTTTCTCAGCATGCCCACTTCTTGGAAACTGAATTTTTAGAAAATCAGATAAGTGGGAGCCTAGATTGCTAAACTAGATTGCCTAGAGAATGTAGAGTGCGGTGATGGATTAATTTGTCTCCAAACACCCTAGGTTTCTTAACACATGAGACTTGAAGGATGGAGGTAGAAGAAGAAGCTTGAGGATGAGAGTGAGAGGCAACTCAAGAAAAATGGCTAAGTGTTTTTGTTGTCTTTTGTTGTGAGAAATAATGAAGCCATCCAATAAATATCTTAAGTCTCCAAAATATCTTAAGTCGATAAAATATCTCAAGACTCCAAAATATCTCATAACAAACAAAATAACAAGCATGCTAGAATAGTAACCATGAGTCACTACAAAACCATGCTACAATAAATGCATACAACACCTCATCCTCTCCACCTCATTAACCATTTAATCCTAAATGGTTAAAACTAAATGAGGTGGCATCTTTTAAAAGCACCTTGTAATAAATTACAAGAATACCTCTCATTCGTATATACATACCCGTATCCGTATTCCAAAAAATAAGAATACAAAGAGATGAAAAATAATCCATCAATATAATACTAGATTCCGGCTTAAACCAAAGCCCACTAGTATTATCCGTCCGAATCATGATACGTGCACAAGTACACGTATATGATCGAACCCTGCTGTAAAACCATACGGCTTCTATATCATTTCGCCCGAAGCAGGGAAACCCTCTTTGTGGGACTCTAAAGACTCGTCAATATGCTGGCAGTGGGTTTAACCACAAGCACATCAGCGGCACTAGCTGTACGTAACGGCTACCTAGATATTGAGCGAAAGTAAGGCCGACGAGCAAACTCATCCTGATCCCTACTAAGCCCGTCCGTGATAATATCCATACAGTCTGGTCTGTTCGTCTAAGAGTATCATATATCGGGTCTAGGGGGTAGATAAAGTTAGACCCCTAACAACGCGACATTTCGTGTTGGTATGAAGCCCATCAACAACTGAGAAACTACTGATCCAAATCAATAATTCTCGACTACCTTGGCCAAGGATTTCTGGTGATGGCTACCCGTGCACAATGCGACATCAACCTTTAATACCGGGAGAGACGAATCCCCGAAGATTCGCTCATTGCCTCCATGTGGCTCGAGACTGTACCCAACTAAAACCTGTTTGCACGACTCCTTTAAGCCGTGGTAGGGCAGTAATCAAAGCACAGTGGGAACTCACACGAGATAAATGACGATCTCAGGTCGACAGACTAACCTGAACACATGTCACCTGGGAACTGCTATCTAACAATAGGTATACTACCAACTAGCAGGTTCCCGGCGAGTCTGTCCAGTGTACTCATAACCCAATGAGCACCTGTATACTATCTTAGATGAACAAACTAACATCAATGGCTTGGGAGACCTGGCCACCGCCCCCCGTCGGGGTCTCGATCAGTATACACTAGTCTATACTGGAGTATTATTGCCCAGTCTCGATACTCACACGATTAGGGACATTTAAGGATCTTCTTATAGACCATCCAGCTCCTACGTATATGATCGCCATCATAATACTGGTAGTCAAGCAAGAATCCTATGGGCTCTATCAACATGTAATAGTGATCTATAATACCACATAATGCATGTACATGATGATAAAGAAAAACCAGATAGCATACTATCATCTTGAGTAAGACTGTTCTATCCGTATAGGTTGGATTGGCGAGTGGACATATTTTGTTGTTGCATAACTGCTTTTGTGTACCCACTATGGTGTGTAACATTATATCATTATCTTTATTGTTAAATGAAGGATACAATTTTGCACTTTTAAGCAATATTATCAACATTCACCTAAATCAGGAAATGGTTGGGTCGGATACACTTAGCAACGAAATATACATTCTCAATCAACATCAAGTTTTCAACATCCAAAACACACTAAAAAGAAAAGCTCCAGAATCAAACCAAGATTTTCTATGGCATTATAGACTCGGTCATATCCATGAAACACGACCGACTAAGTTACATAAAGAAGGATACTTAGATCTGTTTGAGTATTAATCATATACAACTTGTCAATCATGTATCATAGGAAAGATGACAAAAACTCCGTTCACTGGACACGGAGAAAGAGCCACTGAGCTCCTGGGACACATATACAGCGACGTGGTGGGCCAATGTCTACACATGCACGAAGTGGCTATTTCTACTTCATTACTTTCATAGATGATTTCTCTAGGTATAGACATGTATTCTTAATTAAACATAAATTCGAGGCCTTTGAGAAATTCCAAGAGTATAAGAATGAAGCGGAAAAGCAAACCATCAAAAGTATCAAGATGCTCCATTCCGATCGGGGCGGTGAATACTTAAGTGCCGAATCCCTGGAATACCTAAAAGAGAATGGAATTCTCTCTTAGCTTACTCTTTCATACACACCACAACACAGCGGTACATCAGAAAGACGGAATCGCACCTTACTTGATATGGTGCGTTCCATGATGAGTAATGCTGAGTTGCTGCCCTCCTTCTGGGGTTATGCACTGGAATCTACTGCATACCTATTGAACAAGGTTCCAACTAAGTATGTGCCTACTAATCTATATGAAATGTGGAGTGGGAAGAAACCCTGTCTTAAGTATTTGAAGATATGGGGCGGTCCTGCCTTTGTCAAAAAGGTTCATCCGAACAAACTCGAGGCACGTTCAGTACTGTGTAAGTTTGTGGGATACTCCAAGATTTCTAGTGGGTATTATTTTTATCACGCTGAGAAACAAAAGATCTTTGTTTCTCATCATGCCCGCTTCATGGAAACTCAATTTCTCGAAAAAGAGATAAGTGGGAGCGTGATAGAGCTGGAAGAAAATCCGAAACCACAAATTATTATTGAAAACTTAGTAGAACCAGAGATTTCAATGGAACAGGACGTACCCATGGCACTCTGCAGATCTAATAGGCAGTCTCATCCGCCCGAGAGATACTACGATTTTCTCGTAGACGGGGATCAAGAGGATTGCATCATCGACGATGATGAGTCGACTAGTTTTCAACAAGCCATCATGAATAAAGACTCGGTGAAGTGGCTGGATGCTATGCGATCCGAGATGGAATCCATCTACACAAAAAAAGTTTGGACTTTGGATTTTGCTCCTACCGGGGTAAAACCCGTACGATGCAAATGAATCTTCAAAAAGAAAATTGGTGTAGATGGTCAGGTAGAAACCTATAAAGTTAGACTTGTTGCTAAAGGTTTTCGTCAAAGGCTAGGATTGGACTATGACGAAACTTTTTCACCAGTGGCTACGCTTAAATCCATTCGGATCCTACTTGCCATTGCTGCCTTCCATGACTATGAGATGTGGCAGATGAATGTTAAAATCGCCTTTCTAAATGGAAGTTTAAAAGAGTGTGTTTTCATGGATCAACCAGAGGGCTTCATAGACAGTGGGAGCAGTGGAAAGATGTGCAAGTTGTTTAAATCCATTTATGGATTAAAGTAGGCATTGCGGAGTCGGAACATCTGCTTTGATGAGACGGTCAGAGAATTTGTCTTTATCAAAAATGTAGATGAACCTTGTATTTATAAGAAGATTGTAGGGAGATAAGTGGTATTCCTCGTTTTATACGTTGATGACATTCTCCTAATAAGAAATGACATTCCTATACTACAATCGACCAAGCTGTTCTTGTCACAGAAGTTCTTTATGAAAGACCTGGGTGATGCCTGATCAGTCGAAAATATTGCATATTTTAACAGGCAATTTCCTTATCATTTGCATCCATATAGAAGTGTACGGTATTCATAATTCACATATTAGCAAATCGGTCGCAAAATATCAGATTACATGTATTCGACCTTAAAACCGGCATTTCTAGGGAAATTGACTGCATTTCATCACATGGCATATTTTCTATATCTTGCAACCCGTGTTTCGAAGTCTGTGCAGGAAAAGAGAAGCTTGCTCGATCATTACATTGCTCGACCATTACAATTGCTCGTAAACTCACTAAATTCAAATCTGGTACTAATACAAAGGAGCAATCATAATTCAGCATATCAGACAAAGCCCCAAACAGCAGTCTAAGTACACAGAAGAAGACCCAAAGGCCAAGCCTTCAACATGGCCGCGGATCCGCGGCATGGGCTTGCTTAGGCCGCGGATCCGCGGTTGACCAAGGGGATCATCTCCTAAATTTCGGTGCACAACTCCTGTTCCATTGGCTATATTCTAGAAATGCACACAAACTTCCAGAAGACTCCAGATAGTTCTACCAGATCAGCAAACACTTTGAGCTTCACTAAACTAGCCTATTATTCTAGAACTTTCCCTAAACCCTAGCTTAAACCCTAAGCTAGCTCCTAACAAACTCCTTTTAGAAACTCTTCAACAAACTTTGGGAGGGAAAGTTCCAATTCAAACCTAAGCCTAGGGTGTGGGAGTTCTATAAATAAGACCCTAGGCTCACTCATTACTCATCTTGGCAACCTTGGGAAAGCTTAGAAAAATCAATCTCTTTCTTCATCCCCTCTTCCTCAAGTTTAGTGAGAGAGCTTGTAGGAAACCCTAACCCTAAATCCAACCACAATTCAAGATCTTGAGTGCAAGCCAAGCAAGATGCCTTCAACCCTTTTATGTGCCGAGCCGATCTTCAATCGGGCAAGAGATCAAAGTAGATCCACGATCCACGGAGACGAGCAAAGCCGAGTCAACGATCGATTTCTTCTTCTTGTAGATCTTGAAAGAATGTATTGAAATTGTTGATTAAATAAAAGGTGATATTCTTTTATCTTGTTTTCTTTAAATTCCGCATCATGTTATCTTTACAATTCTTGAATATTATCTTTGTGGTGATGTGTGAATAAAACTCCGCTCGTTAAGGAGTCGAAACGATCTTTAGTATGATGATGTAACAAATTTGCAATCGATTCTTGAATCCCACGAGTTTGTAAACCCTAGCAATTTCAAGAATCGACGACCCAATTCGTTGCGATGCTTTCTTGATCGACATCGCTCGAGATTGGGGAGTTCCGATCGTTTCTTGAAATTGCTAGAGGCTAGAATATAAATGGTATCAACGAAAGAACAAGGGTTAAGAGATGAAACCCTAATTTCATCAAGAAAGCCCTAACTCTCGTCGATCACCATTGATCTAGTATCAATTCTTCGAAGGACAAGAACACGAAACCTTTTTAGATTACATCACGTCTAAAGATCCGATCGATTCCTACGAGCCTCTCTTATATTCTTGATTGTTGATTGGAAATATTATCAAAACACCGATTCTTGATTGTTTATAGTTTCTTGATTCTTGCATAAAGAATAGTGACACTCGAATACAAATCATTCTTGAATCATGTTTTCTTTTATTGTTGCTTAACATTTCATTTCAAACGTATCAAAATACAAGTGAATCGTGTAATCCCTATGGACGATCCGCACTCACTACAAACTACATCCGACACCGTAGTTTGATTGCGGTCAAAATAGTTTTTGGTTGTGAAGTTCTTTACAAATTTCTCTATATACTACACAACGGGAAAAACGATCAATCAAAATGGCGCCGTTGCCGGGGATCGCGCTAATTCATTTACATTTTTAGTTTGAAGTGAAAGAATTATTACATTTTACATCTTGAAATCAAAATTCGTACAAACTCTTACACGTGTGTTGTGATTTGATTGCAAGGTGATCTGGAGCATTCTGTGCTGTGATAAAATTGTTTGGAGAGTACCAGGGAACAGAGAGAAGCAACAGAAAGTAGCTTTTGAAATCTTGTGAAGTGAACCCATCAAGGCAGCGCGGAAGCGCGGCACATAGGAGTATCTGCGGCGGAACCGCGGTGTACTAGGGGGTTCTCTGCAAAAATTTTACATCAGGTACTTTCTTGCTCTCTCCCCTCTCCTCTTTTTAGCTCCAACTAACACTTTGCTGCAGGATTCTTCGCAAATAATCGCAGCACGCAAAAGCAAAATAAAAAATTGTGTGTGATTTTGATTTCTTGGTTGTTTGCATTCTAATACGGAAATTTAAGGGGCACGGCCAAATCCAAATTAGGTGGGGATTTCATTACCCTTCCTAGGCCCCGAAAATCGCAAAACTTGCATCCGCATTACCCTCATTAATTAAAAGAAATCTAGAGAAGACTCTAAGGACTGTCGCGCTCAATTAGGACAAGAGAAGGCCGTGGGTAATTCATTGCTTATCCGCGTTTTCTTGTGGTGCCTAAGGCGAGTGTGTCTAAGGCTAGTGGTTTTTAATTAGGCCCACTACTTACGTAGTGGAGTACCTTCCCACTTACCTGGCACTTATCCGGCCACAGGGGGACAAAGAGGCAGTGGAGGATTCTATCCTGCGGCTTGTCTTTTGGCAGTTAGGAGCGGTCTAGAGCCGGACCTAGGTGACCACTAGATTCTAGAGTTTGTGTGCTGCATTTGTTTTGTCGCATCATTTTTTCAAAAATCCGTCCCTTTTTCAAAGCAAGCACCGCATTCATTCATTACCCCTAATTATAAGTCAACACTGCCACTTGTACTAACCCTTTTTAGTGCAAGATAGGCTGGACACGGGATTCTAGTGCCCGTTTAGTCCGCGTACCTTTTATCGACTCCGAAGTCGATAATTCTCCATTTACCTTTTCTTTACCCACTACCACACCCACATCGATGGATCCGAATCCATCGAACTTCTTTAACCCTAATCTGCCACCGTCCGTTGGTGCGCAGAATCCACCTCACATTTCTCTCCAGGAAAGATGCTATCCACATAGAGGTCCTCTTTCGACCTGCTTATCCACACCACCAGCCAATGGGGACAACTTCGAGATTAAGCCCCAGTATATCAATCTTTTACCCAAATACCACGGACTCGAGACCGAGGACGCTTACGTTTTCATTACCAAATTTGAAAACGTATGCGCAATGATGGGTACGTCACAACTTTCAGTGGATGCGATGCGTCTACGACTTCTTCCATTTACATTGTGCGATATAGCCGAGAAGTGGCTATATAACACTACCGCACATTCTATTACGAATTGGGAAGAATTCGTCGCTGCATTCCTTAAGAAATTTTACCCAATCCAAAAGACGGCTCGAATCCGTAGCGAACTGAACCAATTTGCCCAGCTCCCTGCCGAACCATTTTCAAAATACTTTGAACGTTTCAAGGATCTATTGGTTCAATGTCCTCATCACGGCATCCCGAGATGGGAGCTTTGCCGAATCATATATGAGGGCAGTAACCCTAGCACTAAACAGAGCCTTGAAAACATGTGCCAAGGTACATTTATGACCAAAGATGATGGGGAAGCTTGGCGATACTTAGAAGAGTTCGCTGAAAAATCACTAATTTGGGAGAGTGGAACCCAACCATTGAATAGGGGTGGCGTACACCAAATAGATGTGTCCATAGGTGTTCGAGCTGAAATGGCAGCAATACAAAAGAAGCTCGACGCTATGGAACACAAATTTGCAGCAGCCTCCCTAAACCCAGTGTCACTCCCCAAAACTGTTTGTGGGTGCTGTTCTGATCCGTCACATTTAACGGAAGAATGTCCATTAAACTCTGCGTTTCAAGGTCACGAGCATTCTAATGCCGCATTTCAAAGACCTCGAAACGATCCATATTCTTCCACGTACAATCAGGGTTGGAGGAACCACCCGAATTTCGCTTGGAATCAAAACCAATCTCCAAACACGGTTCCAAACACGAATAATTTTCAAAGGGCTCTTCCTCCACCACAACAGCAACCCCTTCAACTCACTCAGCACCCCTATCAGTCACAAAATTTCCAAAATCAGGGCAACACTCCTGCACAGTCTAATCCTATGCAGCCCTGTTCTGACGAGTTCTCTCAATTCACTCAAACCATGAAATCACTTTTATCAAATTTCATGGATGTTTCGACTGAGGTTAGATCTTCCGTCAGTGAAATACAGAAAAACTCAGCGTCCCAAGCTGAGAGTATTCGCACGATGGAAGCTGAAATCGCACGCTTAAAAGCCGAAATGAGTGCGAGAGAAAAAGGGAAACTTCCCTCTCAACCCCTACAGAATCCTGGGCATTACAATGTAAATGCCATCACAACGTTGAGATCGGGAAGAGTGCTGAACAATAATGTCGGGGAAGATATTGATAATACTGAAAATCATATCAACACCCCGGCTGAGACCTTTCCACACACACACACTTCACCTTCTGATCCTTCTTCTTCTACCAAACCACCTTCACACGAGCCTATTCTCCATTTCCCTCTAGGCTCAACACCTTCACCCAACCCTTATAGTTCTCCACAGACGGTCCCCACACCTCCTTTGGGACCTCGTCTACCCCCCTTTCCTTCTCCTATGATGGACCCTGCGCTTATTGCGAAAGCACCTTACCCGAACTGGCTAAGGGCTAACAGAACGAGTCCTCATATGGAGAAAATTTTAGAGATGTTCAAACAGGTTAACATCAATATCCCTCTCCTAGATGCGATTCAGCAAGTCCTCGCTTATGCGAAGATTCTTAAGGACTTGTGCACTAGGAAGAGGAAGACTCAAGTGCCGAAGAAGGTCTTTATGTCTAACAATATCAGCACTGCTTTTATACCCCAGCTTCCAAAGAAAAGAAAGGACCCAGGTTGTCCTACAATATCGATTTCGATTGGGGGTAAACACATAAATCGTGCTCTTTTAGACCTTGGCGCAAGTGTTAACCTGCTCCCTTATTCTGTCTATGAGCAATTAGGGATTGGAGAGCTGAAACCTGCTCATTGCACTCTCCAGATGGCAGACCGATCTATCACCAAACCAAGGGGTGAATTAGAGGATGTGTTGATAAAGGTCGGGGAATTTGTTTTCCCTGTAGACTTCATTGTACTCGACACACATCCTGTAGCAAACCCCCGGGGCCAAATTCCGGTGATTTTAGGTCGTCCTTTCCTTGCCACTTCCAACGCTGTTATAAACTGTAGAAATGGTTCAATGAACTTATCATTTGGAAATATGACCATTGAACTAAATATCTATAAAGTTGGAAGTCAGCCTTCAGAACCTTCGGCTCATATTTTAGATGTGTGCTCTGTCCATGAGATCGCTCCCGATAGTTGTGGAGCCGAGGATCTTTGCTTTACTGATCTCGATGACATTAGCACATCTCTGTTTGACTTTGCACAAGATCTTAGTGAGGACACTTTAGCTACACATGAGTCCTGCACTTCTGACTTTTCTCCACCCGAGTCTGTATCTTTCACAGGCTCTGAGCTTCTTTGTAGATCCAAAAATCAATCTATGATCCTTCCTTCTATCATTTCTCCGCCTGAGTTAGATCTCAAAATTTTACCTTCTCACCTGAAATATGCATATCTTGGTGAGAACGAGTCATTACCGGTTATCATATCCGCTTCTCTTGCATCAGAGCAAGAGAATGCACTTTTATCGGTATTGAGATCTAACAAAGAGGCGTTTGGTTGGAGTATGGCGGACATCAAAGGGATTAGTCCCTTGATAGTTGAACATCATATACATGTTATGGATGATGCCAGAACGACCCGAGAACCACAGAAACGGTTGAATCCCGTCATGAAGGAAGCTGTCATGAAAGAAATCGTCAAGTGCTTAGATAATGGTATTATCTACCCCATCTCCGATAGCCAGTGGGTGAGTCCTATACATGTCGTTCCTAAGAAATCCGGCATCACAGTTATCACAAATGAGGCGAATGAGTTGATTCAGACACGCGCCCAAACTGGGTGGCGTGTATGCATTGATTATAGAAAACTCAACACTGCTACGAGGAAAGACCATTTTCCTCTACCATTTATTGATCAAATGCTGGAACGCTTAGCGGGACGAGAGTTTTATTGTTTTATGGACAGATACTCAGGCTACAATCAGGTCCCCATCGCCAAAAAGGATCAAGATAAAACCACTTTTACTTGTCCTTTTGGTACCTTTGCTTACAGTCGTATGCCCTTTGGGTTATGCAATGCTCCCGCTACCTTTCAGCGGTGTATGATGGGGATATTCTCTGATATGGTAGAGAATTTTTTGGAGATCTTTATGGACGACTTCTCGATTTTTGGAGACTCTTTTTCTGATTGCCTTGCGAATCTTGACGCTGTTCTTACTCGTTGCAAAGAGAAGAACTTGACATTAAACTGGGAAAAATGCCATTTTATGGTCCAAGAAGGAATAGTCCTTGGACATGTCATTTCACAGAAAGGCATTGAGGTTGACAGAGCTAAAGTAGATGTCATTCAAAACCTGCCTCATCCCAAAAGCGTCAAAGATATTCGCTCTTTCCTTGGCCATGCGGGCTTTTATAGGAGATTCATTAAGGACTTTAGCAAAATTGCTAAACCTTTAACACTACTCCTGGCCAAGGATACGACCTTCCATTTTGACTCGGATTGCGAGACAGCTTTCGACTCACTTAAACACTCACTCACTTCAGCCCCCGTTTTATCATCACTAAATTGGGACTACCCCTTTGAGCTGATGTGTGACGCATCTGATTTTGCAGTAGGTGCAGTCTTAGGACAGCACATTGATAAGATGCCACACGTGATTTACTATGCTAGTAAGACCCTGAATGATGCGCAAATCAATTATACAACCACCGAGAAAGAGCTTTTAGCGGTTGTATTTGCATTAGAAAAATTCAGGCCTTACTTAATCGGCTCACCTATAGTTGTGTATACTGACCATTCCGCTTTAAAACATCTTCTGGCGAAGAAAGATGCAAAAGGTCGACTAATACGTTGGATCCTTCTTTTACAAGAATTCGATCTTGTTATCAAAGATAAGAAAGGATGTGAAAATGTAGTAGCTGACCACCTTTCACGCATCGTTTCTTCCCTTGTGACCCTGCCGATCAATGATTCATTCCCTGACGAACAACTCTTGAGCATATCAGCTGAACCATGGTTCAGGGATATTGTGAACTATCATGCCACGGGACTTATACCGAGCGATTGGTCAAAACAGGACAAATATCGTTTTCTTTCCCAAGTAAAACACTTTTACTGGGACGAACCCTATTTGTTTAAATATTGTCCTGATCAGATCATTCGCCGGTGTGTCCCAAATGAAGAGTTCAAGAGTGTTCTTTCATTCTGTCATGATCAAGCTTGTGGGGGTCACTTTGGTCCTAGAAAGACAGCGGAAAAGGTTTTGCAATGTGGATTTTATTGGCCGACCTTATTCAAGGACGCATTTGAGTATTGCAAAACCTGTACACAATGTCAGTATACGGGTAGAATATCCCAGAGGAATGAAATGCCTCAGCAACCCATTCTGGTTGTTGAAATGTTTGATGTTTGGGGCATAGATTTTATGGGTCCTTTTCCCAACTCCTTTGGGAATCTGTACATATTGCTGGCGGTTGATTATGTCTCAAAGTGGGTAGAAGCCATTCCATGTCGCACTAATGACAGGAAAGTTGTCATTAAGTTCTTAAAAGAGAATATCTTTTCGCGATTTGGACACCCACGCGCTATCATTAGCGATAATGGGACACACTTCTGCAACAGGTCTTTCGAGACTCTGATGCGAAAATACTCAATCAACCACCGTCTTTCTACACCCTATCACCCCCAAACAAGCGGGCAGGCTGAGATCTCAAACAGACAAATCAAACTTATCCTGGAGAAAACTGTTGCTAAGAATAGAAAAGACTGGTCGACCAAATTGACGGATGCTCTTTGGGCATTCAGGACTGCATATAAGACCGACCTAGGAATGTCTCCATATAGGATAGTGTTTGGAAAAGCATGTCATTTACCTGTCGAGATAGAGCATAAAGCATTGTGGGCTATAAAAGAAATAAATTTTGATCTAAACCTTGCTTGCAACTTTCGGAAGCTGCAACTTAACGAGCTAAGCGAACTCCGCGATGAAGCTTATGATAATGCTGTAATCACAAAGAATAGGACTAAGGTTTTTCACGATAAAAGCATTTTAAGGAAAACATTTTTACCTGGTCAACAAGTCCTTCTTTATGATTCACGATTACACCTTCACGCGGGTAAGCTCCGATCTCGATGGAAGGGACCTTTTGTTGTGCGGTCTGTATACCCGCACGGGGCAGTAGAAGTTGAAAATGTTAAAAACGGCACCTTTTTCAAAGTAAATGGACATAGACTTAAGCCGTATTTTTCCACTGACCCCACGGGGGAGCTCTTGTTCTTACAAGAGCCAGTTTATTTGGATTAAAATTCCTCCGTCTCACCTTCATATCCTGTATATCATTGCATCATCTTTTGAATGAAGGTGAGTGAAAGATAAGTTTGGGGGAAGTTCTTCACTTATATATTTTGCCCCCACTAATAATTCCCCCCAGATTTACAGGTTTTATAGATATAGCTGTCGGCAACAGTGAGGACACTGTTGAAAACAAGTTTGGGGGAGGTTTGTGCTTATTTTTGCATCATTTGCATATCATCTGCATAAGCACAAAACATTTCTTTAAAAATCTATAAAAATTTTAAAATTTTCAAAACCCATAAAAATTTAAAAATTTTCAAATATAAAAATAATTTTAATATTTACACTTTTTTTTGTATATAAATAAGATAATGAAAGTTTAGAAAGTGAAAAGTTACATCCATGAGATTAGAAAAATTTTAGAAAACTAAGAAAATTAGAAGTTTTCTTATACGAACTAGTAATAAGTAGTTATGAGCCGTTGTCCCAAGGGTTAGTAAGATGAAGGACGTCACTAATCTGAGGATAAAAATAAGTCTGAAAAATAGTTTCTATTCTGGAAGGCAAACATTTTGAACGTTGCTACCCTGCTATTCGCACTTACACACGTCTTGAAGCCTGGGATAGTAGAGAATACCTTGAAATGCTCTTGTCTTAAAGCCAAAAGTATGAAGGAAATAAAAAGAAAAAAATGAATAAAGAAAATATAAAGTGGTGAGAAAAATGAACACTGGTTTTGTTATCACCAAGGGCAATAAAAAAATGTATAGCGAGGGTGCTTCTTCACCTAGTGCCCTAAGGCCAACTGGTCTGGGAGTCACTACTATGCCTAAGGTGGTGCAAGACGAGGAAAATACACCAAGTAAGCAAGCACATGAGTAATCGGTCGGTTAGTACCTCAAGAAGTATTAACGGTCGCATGAAAGTGTGTGAGCAATTTCGTCTAAATATTCATTAATTAAAAAGTACTGAGGCTGATGGGCTAGATTATGATAGCTTGAATTGAATTCTCCGGGTGTAGGGATGTCTTTACACACACGCAGGGTTATATGATCGATGTTTGGAAGAAAGATAGGAATGAAGAATAAGACGATGTTTTATTGAGGGAGGACGTGATTTCTAACATCTTTTCATGACCATTAAGATAGGGCTCATGACAACCGAAAAGCTAGCTTAGTTGGAAACCCTAATTTTCAAGGCTTTTCTTTTACTATTCTTTTCTTTAAATGTAATATTCATGATCTTGCTTTTATTATTGGATTTTGTGGGTGCAATCCGCTGAAAACCCTCAGGAGACAACACTCCTCCTACTAGGGACACCTAGAGGTTTAAAGGCTTGTTGCACATGCTCAGTGCAATCGTGTTGCCTACGAAAGTGTGCTAGTTAGTTTTTCTCTTTCTTTATTTTCTCCTTCTCTTTTTAATAAAACATTCGCTCGAGACGATCGAAATTAAGTTTGGGGGTATTTGATCAGTCGAAAATATTGCATATTTTAACAGGCAATTTCCTTATCATTTGCATCCATATAGAAGTGTACGGTATTCATAATTCACATATTAGCAAATCGGTCGCAAAATATCAGATTACATGTATTCGACCTTAAAACCGGCATTTCTAGGGAAATTGACTGCATTTCATCACATGGCATATTTTCTATATCTTGCAACCCGTGTTTCGAAGTCTGTGCAGGAAAAGAGAAGCTTGCTCGATCATTACATTGCTCGACCATTACAATTGCTCGTAAACTCACTAAATTCAAATCTGGTACTAATACAAAGGAGCAATCACAATTCAGCATATCAGACAAAGCCCCAAACAGCAGTCTAAGTACACAGAAGAAGACCCAAAGGCCAAGCCTTCAACATGGCCGCGGATCCACGGCATGGGCTTGCTTAGGCCGCGGATCCGCGGTTGACCAAGGGGATCATCTCCTAAATTTCGGTGCACAACTCCTGTTCCATTGGCTATATTCCAGAAATGCACACAAACTTCCAGAAGACTCCAGATAGTTCTACCAGATCAGCAAACACTTTGAGCTTCACTAAACTAGCCTATTATTCTAGAACTTTCCCTAAACCCTAGCTTAAACCCTAAGCTAGCTCCTAACAAACTCCTTCTAGAAACTCTTCAACAAACTTTGGGAGGGAAAGTTCCAATTCAAACCTAAGCCTAGGGTGTGGGAGTTCTATAAATAAGACCCTAGGCTCACTCATTACTCATCTTGGCAACCTTGGGAAAGCTTAGAAAAATCAATCTCTTTCTTCATCCCCTCTTCCTCAAGTTTAGTGAGAGAGCTTGTAGGAAACCCTAACCCTAAATCCAACCACAATTCAAGATCTTGAGTGCAAGCCAAGCAAGATGCCTTCAACCCTTTTATGAGCCGAGCCGATCTTCAATCGGGCAAGAGATCAAAGTAGATCCACGATCCACGGAGACGAGCAAAGCCGAGTCAACGATCGATTTCTTCTTCTTGTAGATCTTGAAAGAATGTATTGAAATTGTTGATTAAATAAAAGGTGATATTCTTTTATCTTGTTTTCTTTAAATTCCGCATCATGTTATCTTTACAATTCTTGAATATTATCTTTGTGGTGATGTGTGAATAAAACTCCGCTCGTTAAGGAG
Source organism: Agapanthus africanus (assembly GCA_030015575.1). NCBI lineage: Eukaryota > Viridiplantae > Streptophyta > Magnoliopsida > Asparagales > Amaryllidaceae > Agapanthus > Agapanthus africanus. The sequence continues at coordinate 299,074,854 of JASDDO010000029.1, forward strand.
TCGAAACGATCTTTAGTATGATGATGTAACAAATTTGCAATCGATTCTTGAATCCCACGAGTTTGTAAACCCTAGCAATTTCAAGAATCGACGACCCAATTCGTTGCGATGCTTTCTTGATCGACATCGCTCGAGATTGGGGAGTTCCGATCGTTTCTTGAAATTGCTAGAGGCTAGAATATAAATGGTATCAACGAAAGAACAAGGGTTAAGAGATGAAACCCTAATTTCATCAAGAAAGCCCTAACTCTCGTCGATCACCATTGATCTAGTATCAATTCTTCGAAGGACAAGAACACGAAACCTTTTTAGATTACATCACGTCTAAAGATCCGATCGATTCCTACGAGCCTCTCTTATATTCTTGATTGTTGATTGGAAATATTATCAAAACACCGATTCTTGATTGTTTATAGTTTCTTGATTCTTGCATAAAGAATAGTGACACTCGAATACAAATCATTCTTGAATCATGTTTTCTTTTATTGTTGCTTAACATTTCATTTCAAACGTATCAAAATACAAGTGAATCGTGCAATCCCTGTGGACGATCCGCACTCACTACAAACTACATCCGACACCGTAGTTTGATTGCGGTCAAAATAGTTTTTGGTTGTGAAGTTCTTTACAAATTTCTCTATATACTACACAACGGGAAAAACGAACAATCAATGCCTCATACATTCTAGGGATTAAAATCTATCATGACAGATCTAAAAGAATGTTGGGACTTTCACAGTTGAGGTACATTGACACTGTACTAAAGAGGTTTAGTATGGAAGATTCTAAGCGCCGCAATTTGCCCGCTTGTCACGGAATCACCCTTTCCAAAGACATGTCTCCCAAGACTGATGAGGAGAGGGCTCGCATGAGCATAGTACCCTACGCTTCGGTAGTAGGGTCAATAATATATGCGATGTTATGTACCGGACCAGATGTAGCTTACGCATTTAGCGTGGTAAGCAGGTATCAGTATAACCCAGGTAAGAAATATTGGATAGCAGTAAAGAACATTCTTAAGTACCTCAGAAGGACTAAAGAGATGTTCCTGGTGTACGGTAATTAGGACCTCCAGATCGAGGGTTTTACCGACCCTGGCTTCCAAAGTGACAAGGATGACTCTAAATCTATCTCAGGTTATGTGTTTACCCTCAACGGAGGGGCAACCTGTTGGAAGAGTTCTAAACAGGATATCGTAGCAGACTCGACGATGGAGGCTGAGTATACCGCTGCGAGTGATGCCGCAAAAGAGGTAGTCTGGATCAGGAAGTTCGTTTTTGAACTTCAGGTGGTTCCATCCATTGCTAATCCAATACCTTTGTATTGCTATAACAATGGAGCCATGGCTTTGGCAAAGGAACCACTGTCCCATCAGAAATCCAGACATATCTTGAGGCGGTATCACCTGATCAGGGAGATCATGGATCGCCAGGAGATCGAGGTGCGGAGAATGGACACAAAAGAAAATATGGCAGATCCATTCACCAAGTCCATCCTTCAAGTCCAGTTTGAGAGACTGTTCGAGATGTTGGGCATGCGGTACGCCAGCTATTGGGTCTAGTGCAGATAGTGGGTACTTATTGCGCCAATTAGAGGCCTTAGTGCAAGTGGGAGATTGTTGGATATGTATGCCCTAGAGCTCTCCATTGTATAGGATGCTAGGGATATATATGTACATGACAATCATGCTCGATATGATAGTATGCTATTTAGTTTGTCTTTATCTTAACATGTGATGTGTTTTACATTGTATTTCATATCTTGTATACATGTTGATAAAGTCCGTAGGATCTTTGCCTGACTACCTGCATGCGTTATGATGGCGATCATACTTATGGGAGCTGGGTAGTCAATAGGCACATCCTTAAAAGTGTCCTTAGTCGTAGGAGTCATCGATACTCCATAGTAGACTAGTGTATACATATCTAGACCCTGACGAGGGGCGATGGATTGGTCTCGCAACCATTGGTGAGGTGCACCTAAGATTGTATATATGTGCTCACTGGGTGTGAGTACACCGGACATGACTCGCCGAGAACTGACAAGATGGTATTATACCTAGCGTCAGATAGCAGTTCTCTGGTGACATGAGTGCAGATAGTCTGTCGACCTGAGGTCGTCATTTGTCTCGTGTGAGTTCCCACTGTGCTTTGATTACTATCCTACTACGGCTCAAAGGAGTCATGCAAACAGGTTTTAGTTGGGTACAGTCCCGAGCCATATGGAGACAGTGATCGACCGTAGCGGATTCGTCTCTCCCCGTATAAGGAGTCGATGTCGCATAGTGATCGGTTGGTCAACACCATAAGACCTTGGCCAGGGCGGATTGAGATTTACTGGTGGTTGGACTAGTAAATTCTCGGATGGTCTTGATCCACACCGACACGACTTGTCTAGTTATTAGGGTCTGACGTTTTCCACCCCCTAGATCTTACATGCGATACTCTCAGACAAACATACCGGACTGCACGGAGATTGTCACGGGCAGGCTCAGTAAGGGTTTGGATGAGTTCGCTCGTCGGCCTTCTTCTCGACATGTACCTAGGTTGCCGTTACGTACTGCTAGTGTCGCTGACAGACTTATGGTTAAACCCACTGCGAGCGTATTGTCGAGTCTTTAGAGTCCCAGAAAGAGGGTTTCCCTAGTTCGGGCAAGACGATGTAGAGGCCGTACGGTCTTACGGCAGGGTTTCGATCACATACATGTACTGGTTGCACGGATGATGTTCGTACAGATAATACTAGTGGGCTTTGGTTTAAATCAGATCCTAGTATTATATTATTAGATTATTCCTGTCTCATTGTATTTGTATTTTTTGGAATACGAATATGGGTATGTATATACGGTGAGGGCGTTCTTGTAATTTCACAAGAATGAATTTCTAGAAGGAGACACCTCATTACTTGATTTATCCTTTTTTGGAAAAGGATTAATGAGGTGGAATTTAGGGAGACACTTGAGGAATGGTTGAAAGCATGGCTTGGTATTTGTTTATTCATTTGTGATTACTATTCAATCATGGGTGATTATTTTGTGAGTTAAATAATCCATGCTTGAATTATTGTGTAGAGACTTAGCCATTCTCTCAACCATTATCCATTATTCTTAGCTCATTTTTCACTTCCTCACTCTCTCTCTCCTAATTTCCTCTCCTCCTCCCTCAAGCTCTAACCCTTCACTTGTGTTGTGATTCATAGAGCTCTTGAGACATATTAGTCCATTGATCATTCTCTACATCTACTTAGTAGTCTCTTTTAACAAATTAGGCCAGTAAGTTACCTCACTTGAGGTTGAAGCTTGACCATAGACCCTCGGGTGGATCTTCTTCGACATAAAGGAGACCGGAAAACGAGTTCGATTTTAGCTATCTAGGAGCCAAAGAAAGGAGAAGAAGGTTGAAGCTTGATCCAAAGAGCCAAGAACTAAGAGAAGACCTGAAGGACTTGACACAAAGGTATACCGCTCTAACCGAGTAGTTAGAACCTTCTTGTAGTATATCTTAGCTAGTTAAGGTTTAATCAAGATCCTAAGTTGATAAAGTCTATGTTGCAAAGCAAACTTGATCTTTAACAAAGAAAAAATCATTTTTTATGTATTTCGCCTTCCCGCAAACTCGCGGGGTGTGCGACATAGACTTACAAAACCATAGCTAGAAAAACAACTTGGAGGTTCTAACTACTATGTAGAAAGTTATACCTCCTAGTTTCAAGTCCTTCGGGTCTTCTTGTTCCCTGCTCCTTGGCTCCCCGAAGATCGGATCGAGCTTGTATGGTCGGCCTCCTCGCGTCAAAGACGATCCACACGAGAGTGTGTACTTTGAGCTTCTACCTCTAAACTGAGGTAACTAGGATACCTAGTATGCTAATCTAAGTAGCCTAGAAGATGTAGAGAGTGATTATGGATTGATTTGTCTCAATAACCCTAGATTTCTCAACTCATGAGACAATTAGGGTTTGAGGAAGAAGAAGAAAGCTTGAGGAGATAAGAGTGTAGTGATAGAATGAATGATGAATGTCTAAGTGTTGTGAATAATGAAGCATACAATAATTCACACCAATGAATCAAACATGCTTCAATAGTCACCAAAGAATGAGTCACCCCATGAGTCATCAAGTAGCCATGCTTCATTTATTGTAAATCTCCACCTCGTCCTCATTAACCATTTAACAAAATGGTTTAAACAATAAATGAGGTGTCTTCTTGTAGAAGCACTCTTGCACAAATTACAAGAATACCCCTCACCGTATATACATACCCGTATCCGTATTCCGAAAAATACGAATACAAAGAGACAAAAATAATCCAATAATCTAATACTAGGATCCGGCTTAAACCAAAGCCCACTGGTATTATCCTCCGAATCATGATCCATGCACAAGTACATGTATATAATCGAACCCTACCGTAAAACCATACAGCCTCGACATCGTTTCACCCTAAGCAGGGAAACCCTCTGTCTGGGACTCTAAAGACTCGACAGTATGCTGGCAGTGGGTTTAACCACAAGCACGCCAGCGGTACTAGCTGCACATAACGGCTACCCAGGTATCTGTCGATAATAAAGCCGATGAGAAAATACATCCAAACTCCTACTGAGCTTATCTGTGACAATCTCCGTACAATCCGGTCTGTTTGTCTAGATACTCGCATATCGGGCCTAGGGGCGGTAACCGTCAGACCCCTAATAGCGCAATAAGTCGTGTCAGAGTAGAGCCCAAAAACACCATGAGAAACTACTGGAGTACCTACCAAAAAATCTCGCTTGCCCTGGTCAGGGACTTTGTGTAATGGCTTTCCAAACACAGCGTGATATCAACTCCCAATATCGGGAGAGATGAATCCTATCTAACCACTACTGTCTCCCAGTGCTTTGGGACTGCACCCAACCACAACCTGTTTGCACGGCTCATTTGAGCCATGGTAGTGTAGTGATCTAAGTACAGTGGGAACACACTCGAGAAGAAGTAGCGATGTCAAGTCAATGGACTAACCTGTACTCATGTCACCTAGGAACTGCTAGCCGACGATAGGTTTAGTACCAACCAGCAGTTCCCCACGAGTCCGTTTAGACTCATAACCCAATGAGCACCTATATACTATCTCTAGTACGATGTACTAATGGCTGTGGGACAGACCATCTCCCCTGCTGGGATGAGAAATATATACACTAGTCTACTTTGGAGTATCGTTGCCCCGTCTCGATAATCCTATGACTAGATACCTGTACAAAGATATGTTTATAGACTACCAGCCTCCACTAGTGTGACTGCCATCACAACGTTGGTACTCAAGCAAAGATCTTAAGGGCTCTATCAATATGTATTAGCGATACGTTAAAAGAAACATATACACATTTTAAGATAGAATCAAACCAAGTAGCATACTACCATATCGAGCAAGACTGTTATTATATCCGTGTATATCCAAAGCTTCCAAAATGTAATATACAAACCAGTACTATACAATAATGGCCTCTAAGGCATATATCATTAACAGATTTTATTTGAAATATTGTGCAGGTATTATAATAAATCGGTTCATGGCTGAAATACAAGAAGGAGATCCACATCAAATCGAATTAGCAAACCAAAACTGCTAAATTTTAGAAGAATCTCGCAACTGCAGAGAGAAAAATATATTTTCAAAATATATTCATCAGAAAGATCTCTAAATATCGAGAGAAGAAGGCACAAAAAATCTGGAGACGCAACTCCATCATAAGGCGGCAGAACCGCGGTTAAAAGGGGCATAGGGCGGTGGAAGCGCGGTCATTTCATGGCTATTGGATATGAAAATTCAGGGGTGTGATCGTCTTTTCACATATTTTAAGATGATGTCTAGGGTTTCAAGTTCTATAGCCTATAAAAAGGACGGAGAGCAATTAGGGTTATTTATCTATCCACCGATCTATCGATCGAGCAATCTAGATCTCTCGAGCAAGCTAGGGTTTGTAGTTTAGTTTTTCAGCAATCAAAGTCTGTAATGTAATTGTTTATTCAATAAAAGATAGTTTTTTTAATCTTCTCTCATTACTTTCTGCACTATATTTTCTGCATTTACTTTCCACACTTTTATTTTTTGTTATTTCTTATGGGTTCATTAATCTTTAATCTTTCATCGTTCACTTCGTTTCTCCCAATGAGCGAGTAAATTCTCGCTTGTCAGGGTTTGTAGGATAGGGTAGTATAATGGATGAACAAAATCTCTTAACTTCTTTTTAAGTTTTAATTTTTATAAATTTTAGTATAGGAAGTCTTAACCCTCTTATCGGACATGCTATAAATTCATGATAGTCACGACCACGATTTGAGATTCGTTAATACTTGCTTTATTGAGAGCTTGAGATAAATAGAGATCAATGGAAGGACAAGGGTAAGTAGAGGGAAACTCTAATCTCTCCAAGAACTCTAATCCATATTCATCGCTATTTCTCTAGTATTAAATAATTAAAAAATAAAAAGAATTATTTTAAAAACTCCATCCATTAACTACTTAATCTGAAAAACCCTACAAGCCTTTCTTTTATAAAATTTTCAAATCTCCTTAGTATAAAACAATAAAAATCATATATTTCTTTATTAACTCGTCTAAAACAAGATAAGTAACTCACTATTTCCCTGTGGACGACCCGTACTCACTGTCGGCTAGCTATTGCGACACCGTTATTGATTGCGGTATTTAGGACACACAAAAACACAATTAAATGGCGCCATTGCCGGGGATACGGTAGTGTTATTTTTCTTGTTATTCGAGTTGATTTCTAAAAGGAAATAAAAAAAAGAAATAAAAAACGTATATTGTGTTTTTAACGATTCTTGTGCGAGTTTTGCAAGAAATCTGGAGCACTTGGAGCGAACCAACAGAGATTCAGAGATTGTTAAATAGGACCAGAGAAGCATTGGAGTGCTGTGCAAAAATTTGGAGAACAGATTCCACCAGAAGGCGGTGGAACCGTGGCCAATTGGCGTGTTTGGCGGCTGAACCGCGGTCAACTTGGGGAGTTAGGCCCCCAAATTATTCTGGTATTATTTTATTGTCTTCCTCTCTCCTTTAAAACTCTAATAAACTGTTTTTACCTACATGATTCTTGGCAAACAATGCCGCTAAAAAATATTTTTGTGTGTTTTAGATTTTGGTTTGGTTTGCATATTTAAAACAGATATTAATGGGCAAGAAACCCAAATTTAGATTAGGTGGGGATTTCATCACTCTTTCTAGGTCTCACAAATCACAAACAAGTATACGCATCACCCTACATTAATAAAAAATATTTAGACCAAGTCTCTAAGGACAATCACACTCAATTAGGATAAAAGAGGGCCGTGGGTAATCTATTGCTTATCCGCATTTTTCTTGTGGTGTCTAAGGCAAGTGTGACTAAGAAAAGTGGTTTACTTAATTAAGCCCGCTATTTCGGTGATTCGTATAGAGGATAACTCCCGCTTACCTGGCGCATACCTGGCTGCAAGATTGATAAGGAGGTGATAGAGGATTTATCCTACTTTTTGGAAGTCTAGGAGAGGTCTAGTGATTTGACCTAGATGACCTTAACTCTAGGGACTGATTGTGCATTTTGTAGTTGGTTGAGTCAAGTCTTGCGTCCATCACTCTTGTCAAAGCAAAGCCTTCTTAAAATCGTTCTCACCACTTTATCACGCGCTGCCACGTGCACTAAACCCGCTTAGTGCATTTTTGGCTGGACACGAGGTTCTAGCGCCCGTTTAGTCTGCGTTTTCGCTGTCGACTCTAAGGTCGATACTTCTTCACCTTCTTTTTCTTCTCCGCCTACTACATCTCCCGAGATAGATGGACCTCCACCAGATTTTAACAACACCACGTTGCCACCACCTCTAGGTGCGCAAACTCAAAATCCACCACGCATCGCTCTCCAAGACCGATGCTACCCCACATACGGACCCCTTCCTACGTGTCTGTCTCTTCCACCAGTCAATGGGGATAACTTCGAAATAAACACCACTTCATCAACTTATTGCCTAAATTTCACGGGCTTAAATCGAGGATACCTACGTTTTTATAACCAAATTTCAAAATGTATGTGCAATGATGAGCACCACCCAACTTTCATGGGATGCTATGCGATTACGTATTCCCTCTTTTACCTTGTGCGATCTCGCAGAGAAGTGGCTTCATAGCACATCCTCACATTCCATCACCAATTGGGATGAATTTGTTAAAAATTTCCTTAAGAAATTTTATCCTAATCATAAGACTGCCCGCATTAGGAGCGAGATCAACCAATTTGCCCAACTTCCCAACGAACCCTTTTGGAAATGTTTTAAAAGGTTCAAAGATCTCCTTATCTAATACCTTCATCACGGATTCGAAAAATGGCAACTTTGCCAAATTATGTATGAGGGTGTTAATCCAGCGAAAAAACAAATGCTAGAAACCATTTGTCAATTTCATTTCACGTTAAATTCCGACGAGGAGGCATGGCAATTTCTTGAAGATCTCGCCGGACAAACGCTATAGTGCGAGAGTACATGACCAAAACATCATCTTCGTCTTCATCTAGGGTAGGTATCCATCAGCTCGACGCTTCCATCGCAATGAAAGTCGAAATGGCTGCGATGTGAAAGAAGCTCGAAACTATTAAGAGCAAATTCTCTTCAGCCTCTCTAAACTAAGTTACTCTCCCCAAAACCGTGTGTGGTTACTGTTTTGACTCGCCACATTTAATTAAAGAATGACCTTTAAATCCTCTGTCTCAAGGTCAAGAACAAATTAATGCTTGTAATATTTTGGAAAATTATAAATATTTTTAAATATGGGGATAATGAGTTTTACAAAAGCGATATTACATACAAATTTTGGTATCGGAATTATATTCGTAAAAATGTAATTATTTTGTAAATATGAAGAAAATTATGTGATATCAAAAAAATGATATTTTAATTATTTTAACATGACATGATATTTTATATTAAGATAATGATATTTAAGTATTAGAATAAGTATTTCATTTCTTTTTCCATATGGATTTAGATTTGTAATATGAAAGGTTATTAATTGTTGTATTTCATTTAAATGATGGTTAGTATATGATATGCAAGGTTTGAACCTTCACAATACCCTCACCTCTAGCACACCTCACCCATGCTCACATCCCTCCACCTCATGCTTCAAACACTTACACCATCACCTCACAATCATCCACCTTCTCCTTCTCCCTTGACACCTTCTCCTTTCTCTACCTACCCCCCTCACCCAATTTACACATACTCTTCTTCTTTCTCCAACTGAAACAAACAAGTCCTTCAAACTCCAACACTAAAATTCCCATGTATTCATCATATCAAAAGAGAAAGCCATGAATTCCTTCACCAATTTTGCTCACACCATCAACCTAGAAGCCACTACAACCCCTAAGAGCCTCTATCATACAATTCTTGAGCTAGTGTTCTCTTGTGAATCATCTCCATAGGTATATTTATTTCTTTCTTTTCAATATCAAATCTGTTCAATATCTGTTTTTATGTGCAGTATCTAAAACATGAACTTTTGTGACATTTGTGAGTGTTTAATTGAATCTAGAACCACTAGGAAAACTAATAAAACCATAGTATCATGAGACCACTAGAAGACTTCACCTAAAGCCCGAGCCCCTATCTCCTAGATCCGACCGGTGAAATCTTCTTTTTGACCGGTATCGCTGGGTCTTTGGTGGAGTTTGGTGTTGGTTTTTCTTCTGTAGCTTTATTTGGATATTTTATAAGTTACTGTATTGTTTGAGTTGTCCCAATATGCATACAGAGAAATCTAGGAATGTTTAGTTTGGGTTTTGTTAATGTTTCCGATATTTTGATACGGGTTTTCGTATTTCTGTGCTGTAACTGATTTTTTGACGTTTGTACGTTAACAACAGGGTTATCTTGTCGTTTTATGAGTAAAGCTGTAGGTTCTAACCTACGGGTGATTAGCTCGTTGTCTTGGTTTTCGATATGATATTTACATCGATGTGATTTAATTATGATTATAGGTACGGTCGCGAAGGTTTTCGAGACGGAGTTGATGGACATAGCAATCATGGATTCAATGAGCTCGACAAGTTGGTGAGTAGATTTACATCTACGGGGGAAGTCGAGTGGATGGCGTATAGAACCCCCGCAATCTTATAACTAGGACAATTATTCTATCTTGTTAGTTCTTAGTATAAATTCAAGTTAATGGTATTAGTGTTATGTTGCATCTAGTATGTTATTCAGGTGCACATAGTTTTATTCATGGTTTGGTAGATTTGTACGAGAAATCATGCCGTACTTGAGATAGTTTGGATATTGTGATAATATGGGTATTGTACGAGGAATCATACCGTACTTGTGATGAAGAGATTAGCATGCCGAATAACGGCCAAGTTTCTTTTAGACTCGTAGAGTTATGTTTTATTCTACTTTAGAACGTAATACTTGTGTGAGCTATACTTTTTTAAAAACTAACGATTTGTTTCTCTTTTTAATGATAAAGGACAAGGATGCGATGCCAATTTCCAAAACGAATATCTATTTTTAACCTAAGGCAGCTTTCTTATTTCAAAACCAACATTTCGTTCCATTTCCAAAGATAATGGTATAGTTCATGGCAAGTAGTTACATGTAACAGTTACGCTTAGAATTACTTACATGCTCGTGATATAATTATCGATGTTATACGTTTCTGTGATACGAACACTCTGATAGAACACTGCACAACTACCAATGAGTATTATGTTGCACAAGCACATACGCACATGTTACACTACACCTTATTGGTACTGCCATGTCACTGTAGGACTGTTATACTACTTGATGCGTATGTAGATGTCGATGCAAGTATGCTTTATACACTTTTAGAAAATTTTCACAAATACTAATGATTGCCATGCTGCACGAGCACAGACGCGTATGCTACACCACACATCATTAGTATTACCATGACACAATAGAATTGTTACGTTTGTTGCCTGCATGTCTATATTTACGTACAGTACCATCATTGCCTGCTGAATTGTTGTGAACATCAGTAACTTGGATAATCGTATTTGATTCTTATAAGTTTTCAGGTTGTTTTACTTTTGATGATATATATCAGTGGTATGGGACGCTGTTGTATATGTATATATATAATATATCATCAGAATGATCTATGCAAGTACCTTATTCTTTACTTGATATTTCTGGAGACGATGAGTTGACGTTCACCATAAGATTGATGTTTTCTGATTGTTTTATTCCGAACCGAGTGGGGGAGATGTACGGTTACAGACTTGCTACTTATCCGGACTGAGTGGAGGAGTATACAGTTGGGTACATGGTGGACCCGGTCGAGACCGAGGGGCAGGAAAGCCGCATTAGAGGCGGGGAGCCTAGCGAGGATACTCGATACCGGAGATAGAGATGAGCACGGCAGATATCCAAAGGATACTGACAGGGGCTAGATTTAGACACAGCGGATATCCAGGGGATACTGACCGGGGCCAGGGATATCGGGTGGCGATCATCTATTGAGATGATGTCGAAGATATCTGCATTTGCGTGACGGTGATGGACACGAGAGATTTGAGGATTTGCGTGTCGGTGATGGACACGAGAGATTTATGATTTCGGGTGTTAATGCTGGACATCCAGATATTGATATGTTGCTATCATATGAGGTATACAGTTATGTTATGAGTTATTGTAGCCGACCAGGACTGATCCGGGGGACAGTCCATGCATACCTTTTTACGAGTATTTGCATATAAAAAGGAATTCAAAAATCGAGCTATAACCTCATTATTTTGACGTGTCTGGTATGACATTTGAATCTTTTATATTATAAACCTCTTAACACTTTTCACTAAAACAGCAGGACGTATATCTTAAATATGATACCTATTATATTTCATACCATAACGTCTGCTTTTATACCGTGACATACGTATTCCGCAGCTAAGAAGAGGTTTTACATATATATTTTCGGCTACTTATGGGTTTATACCTAGATATAGGTCATTTGCATTGATATATTCTATTTTGGGTTCATGTGATGGATAGAGTTACACTTATGATACATATGCATATCATATATTATATTAGTGTAGGATATGATAATATTATATTTATGACCTAGGTATCGTTGCGCATTTTGATTTCTGCCTTGTGATGTACTTTTATTCACTGAGTTGGTAACTCACCCCCGTTGTGCCACAGTTTCTTGCAGGTTTTACTGCTCGGATTATTAGCGGATTGCAACACACCCTTCTTCACGGTGATTGCTTTGGCAGGTGGGCTACTGTTGTTCGTATCCACACTTGTATATTTATATATTCTTATATCTGGTAAAACTCCATCGACTTAGAACTTGTATATTATAGACTTAGAAGCGAGACTTAGAGTTGGTGTGTTGTGGGCGTCGTACTCGTTGGAGTCGACTCTTTTTATATTTATTGGTTTGTTTTGCTTTTCTTTTCTTCGCCATTGTGCGTCGTATATTGTCTGTTTGGTTGCTCCGCCGTTTGGGCATGGAAGCTAGCTCCACTTGGGATGCTGTTTTTATTATTATGCTGTTTTAGATTTTATTCAAAAGTTATAAAGGAGGTGATGTCGAATTTCAAAACGTCATAGATGTTTTTTCAAACATACTTAGTTAAACTTAAACGTTTATTTTAAACTGATCTCATCTGATGACTATTTCAAACTTCACCTCCAATGTTTTCAAAAAGGGTTTAGATTCAGGGTTTCGGCTTACTCGAACCGCCTCGACATCTTTAGATGTCACGTGATTTAAGTGCCGGTCACGTGCCATATTCGGGTCGTGACAAAGTTGGTATCAGAGCGTTTGGTTTAACCTTTATTCGAATCTTGGTTTGGCTATATGGGGTTTAGGCATACGCTTTCGTTACCTAGGCTTGACCTTATAGGACTTAGACTTGACTTTGGGGGTCTTATACCAGAACTTTCGTTACATAGGATGATCTTGGTTGATGGAGTAGGTACTAAGTAGAGTGACGTATCGTACAAATGTTCCGTGGCATATTTACGATATGATACTTCGCCTAAGTTACCTTAGGATATATATCTTGAGATCTTTTCTTCTATTCATTCCGTTGATCTATACATGTTGATTGTTCCGGTCGCCATGCCTACATAAGCCGAGAGGGCTGCGGTTAGAGGTTCGATCAGGGTAGACTTATCTGGGACGAGGACTGATCAGGGTGACATTACGGTGGCATAGGGACATGTTGTTCATCCTTAGATGATCGGAAGCGAGTTTCTTCGGGATCCGTACCAGAGGGTCGGGTCATTTCGGGAGACCAGCCGGACTTAGAGGTGTGACGTTTTCCTTACTCCAAAGATCGTGGTGTTGCGTACTGTTCAGACAAGTAGTACCAATCATTGCTGAGATTGTCGAGGTGTTGTTTCCAGAATTCATGAAGTTAAAGGTGGCCAATATTTATAAGTATAGATGGAACAGAGGGTTGTAGTCGTTCAGATGTGGGATGGCTAGGATATTTAATCCATTGTGGCGCTCTGTTACGAGGTCGGTGGAATTGATTAGCTTCTTCCGATGGGTCTTGCTGATACGAGTCGCTGAGAGAGGTCGTATTATTCAACAAATTGGGACGAGTTCGTATAGTTGAGCTTAGCCAGATTCTTCCACAGATTGTCAAAGATGCCGGATTCGTATTTTTAAGTTGTTATGAAAGACTCCGAGCTTGGTCATAACCGAGTATGACTTGCAATTCACATGATTATCGTGATACTCTCCTTAATTGATTGATATTGGAGAGTAAAGGAATAGGAGATTGGTGCGAAGTCCTAGTGGGTAGTTGTTCTTCACCGTCGATATTAAATATTCAATATGAATGCAGAGGCGCGTACGACCACACTTTCAGAGGAAAATCTTGAGGAGATGGCAGTTGTTACGAAGAGAAAGTGGATTCAGTAATGAGTGCTAGTCCCGGGCAGGCTGGATAAATGATATCAGCAGGAGACTTGATGGATTCTTTCCAGGAGTTTATAATAAGTAAGATTGACCCAGGATTAGTTGTTTGGCGCACACGCAGAGGTTAGAGATTGCCGTTGTCCACATATTGCGTTGAGAGAGACTGAACCAATTGTCAAGAAGATGTTGTGAGAGGTATCAGCAGTAGGATTGATTGCGTCATTGCTCCTCACCGGACAATTGTATAAAGAGACCGTGGCGTTAGGAATCCGCAGGGAGGACAAGAATTCAGAGACAGAGAATGCTAGACCGGGGCAGAAGATAAGTAGAAATCCTTGCTATGCCAGTTCCGGGTGTATTGACTCCTTTCGACATTGAGGAAAATATACTTCGATGTGAATTATTTTTGATTTACGTTTTTATGATTCGAATATTTCGTTTTCAAATGTTGAAAAGGGGACAACTCAACGCCCGTTATTTTGACATATGTATTTTGAGGATTTGAGGGTCACACGATATTTTGTGCACACCAGGTGCACTTGATGAGATTTCCGTGCACAATGATTGCACTTTGATTTATGTTTTGTGCACACCAGGTGCACTTGTTTGAGATTTTCGTGCGAGGTGACTGCACTCGATTGGAGTGTTGTGTACATTAGATGCACTAAACTGATATTTTCCGTGCACATTAGTTGCACATGATTAAGAGATTATATATATATATATACTCTAGGTATACTCGGTATGATTCTGTGCACACCAGTTGCATGTTTTGATGTTTTGTGCACCTGATGCACTTGAGATTCGTTTTGTGCACCCCGATGCACTTGAGATTTATTTGTGCACCCCGATGCACTTGAGATTTATTGTACACCCCGATGCACTTGAGATTGATTTTATGCACTTTAGATGCACTTGATATTTGCTCCATGCACAGTTGATGCGGTGGATATTGTTTCGTGCACACCTGTTGCACTTGGTGCATTTTTTGTTTTTATGCACACCCGTTGCATGTGGTTTGGATTTTTGTGCAAAACCGTTAGGGTTGATTTCGTTTTTGTGCTTTGCACTTGATAAGATATGTTATAGATTTGATTTCTATATTTTCGCTTGGTCGTGTGCTACCGATATCGCACTACGACTGTGGCATTGATCATGTATTTGATATACACAACGGTTTTCGTATTTGGCATTTTTCATCATAACTGGAGTAATTCTCATAGCAACTGCTAGAGTTACAGTTATGTTAATTTGTATCTTTTTGTTGTTTTCACGCACACTGTTGCGTTATGTTACGTTTTAGCTCATGTGGGACTTTGGAGTTCCGTTATATCGAGCGGACTATATTTTTTAAAATTTGGACCCCGGCAAATTGTTTTGAATTGAGTTGATTGGATTGAGAAAAATGTTTAAAGATGGGGTTTAATTTAAATTCGGGGACCGAATTTCTTTAAGGGGGGAATATTGTAACATTTTGGAAAATTATAAATATTTTTAAATATGAGGATAATTAGTTTACAAAAGCGATATCACATACAAATTTTGGTATCGGAATTATATCCGTAAAAATGTAATTATTTGGTAAATATGAAGAAAAGTATGTGATATCATAAAATTAACTATTTTAACATGACATGATATTTTATATTAAGATAATGATATTTAAGTATTAGAATAAGTATTTCATTTATTTTTTTCATATGGATTTAGATTTGTAATATGAAAGGTTATCAACTGTTATATTTCTTTTAAATGATGGTTGGTATATGATATGCAAGATTTGAACCCTTACAATACCCTCACCTCTAGCACACCTCACCCATGCTCTCATCCCTCCACCTCATGCTTCAAACACGTACACCACCACCTCACAATCCTCCACCTCCTCCTTCTCCCTTGACACCTCCTACTTTCTCTACCTACCTCTCTCACCCAATTTACACATACTCTTCTTCTTTCTCCAACTGAAAGAAACAAGTCCTTCAAACTCCAACACTAAAATTCCCATGTATTCATCAAATCAAAAGAGAAAGCTATGAATTTCTTTACCAATTTTTCTCACACCATCAACCTAGAAGCCACTACAACCCCTAAGAGCCTCCATCATATAATTCTTGAGATGGTGTTCTCTTATGAATCATCTCCATAGGTATATTTCTTTCTTTCTTTTCAATATCAAATCTGTTCAATATCTGTTTTTATGTGCAGTATCTAAAACATGAAATTTTGTGACATTTGTGAGTGTTTAATTGAATCTGGAACCACTAGGTGTAACCACTAGGAAAATTAACAAAACCATAGTATCATGAAAGCACTAGAAGATTTCACCTAAAACCTGAGCCCTTATCTCCTAGATCCGACCGACGAAATCTTCTTTTTGACCGGTATCGCCGGGTCTTTGGTGGAGTTTGGTGTTGGTTTTTCTTCTGTAGCTTTATTTGGATATTTTATAAGTTACTGTATTGTTTGAGTTGACCCAATATGCATACAGAGAAATCTGGGAATGTTTAGTTTGGATTTTGTTAAAGTTTCCGATATTCCGATACGGGATTTTGTATTTCTGTGCCGTAACTGATTTGTTGACGTTTGTACATTAACAACAGAGTTATCTTGTCGTTATGTGAGTAAGTGAGCTGTAGGTTCTAACCTACGGGTGCTTAGCTCGTTGTCTTGGTTTTCGATATGATATTTACATCGATATGATTTAATTATGATTATAGGTACGATCGTGAAGGTTTCCGAGATGGGGGAAGTCAGGTGGATGGCGTATAGTATCCCCGCAACCTTATAACTAGGACAATTATGCTATCTAGTTAGTTCTTAGTATAAATTCAAGTTAATGGTAGTGTTATGTTGCATCTAGTATGTTATTCAGGTGCATATAGTTTTATTCATGGTTTGGTATATTTGTATGAGGGATCATGCCGTACTTGAGATAATTTGGATATTGTGATAATGTGGGTATTGTATAAGGAATCATACCGTACTTGTGATGACGAGATTAGAATGCCGAATAATGGCCAAGTTTCCTTTAGACTCGTAGAGTTATGTTTTATTCCGTTTTAGAACGTAATACTTGCGTGAGCTATACTCTTTTAAAAAATAACGATTTGTTTCTCTTTTTAATGATAAAGGACAAGGATGCGATACCAATTTCCAAAACGAATATCTATTTTTAACCTAAGGCAGCTTCGTTATTTCAAAACTAATGTTTCGTTCCATTTCCAAAGATAATGGTATAGTTCATAGAAAGTAGTTACATGTAATAGTTACGCTTAGAATTACTTACATGCTCGTGATATAATTATTGATGTTATACATTTCCGTGATACGAGCACTCTAATAGAACACTGCACGACTACCAATGAGTATTATGTTGCACAAGCACATAAGCATATGTTACACTACACCTCATTGGTACTGCCATGTCACTGTAGGACTGTTATACTACTTGATACGTATGTAGATGTCGATGCAAGTATGTTTTATACACTTTTAGAATACTTACACAAATACTACTGATTGCCATGTTGCATGAGCACAGACGCGTATGCTACACCACACATCATTAGTATTGCTATGACACAATAGTATTGTTACGTTTGTTGCCTGCATGTTTATATTTACGTACAGTACCATCATTGCCTGCTGAATTATTGAGAACATCAGTAACTTGGATAATCGTATTTGATTCTTATTAGTTTTCAGGATGTTTTACTTTTGATGATATATATCAGTGGTATGGGACGCTGTTATATATGTATATATATAATATATCATCAGAATGATCTATGCAAGTACCTTATTCTTTACTTGATATTTCTGGAGACGATGAGTTGACGTCCACCATGAGCTTGATGTTTTCTGATTGTTTTATTCCGAACCGAGTGGGGGAGATATACGGTTACGGACTTGCTACTTATCCGGACTGAGTGGGGGAGTATACAGTCGGGTACATGGTGGACCCGGTCGAGACCGAGGGGAAGGAAA
The DNA here is from genome assembly GCA_030015575.1 of Agapanthus africanus. Lineage (NCBI taxonomy): Eukaryota > Viridiplantae > Streptophyta > Magnoliopsida > Asparagales > Amaryllidaceae > Agapanthus > Agapanthus africanus. The sequence continues at coordinate 299,092,768 of JASDDO010000029.1, forward strand.
GCCGCATAGAGACAGGGAGCCTAGCGAGGATACTCGATACCGGAGATAGAGATAAGCACGGCAGATATCCAGGGGATACTGACCGGGGCTAGATTTGGGCACAGCGGATATCCATGGGATACTGACCGGGGCCAGGGATATCGGGTGGCGATCATCTGTTGAGATGGTGTCGAAGATATCTGCATTTGCGTGTCGGTGATGGACACGAGAGATTTGAGGATTTGTGTGTCGGTGATGGACACGAGGGATTTCTGATTTTGGGTGTCAATGCTGGACATCCAGATGTTGATATATTGCTATCATATGAGGTATACAGTTATGTTATGAGTTATTGTAGCTGACCAGGACTGATCCAGGGGACAGTACATGCATACCTTTTTACGAGTATTTGCATATAAAAAGGAATTCAAAAATCAAGCTATAGCCTCATTATTTTGACGTGTCTGGTATGACATTGGAATCTTTTAAATTATAAACCTCTTAACACTCTTCACTAAAACAGCAGGACGTATATCTTAAATAAGATGCCTATTATATTTCATACCATCACGTCTGCTTTTATACCATGACATACGTATTCCGCGGCTATTTTAAAGAAGAGGTGTTTCATATATATTTTCGGCTACTTTTGGGCTTATACCTAGATACATGTCATTTGCATTGATATATTCTATTTTGGGTTCATATGATGAATAGAGTTACACTTATGATACATATGCATATCATATATTATATTAGTATAGGATATGATAATATTATATTTATGACCTAGGTATCGTTGCGCATTTCGATTTCTACCTTCTGATGTACTTTTATTCACTGAGTTGGTAACTCACCCCCGTTGTGCCACAGTTTCTTGCAGATTTTACTGCTCGGATTATCAGCGGATTGCGGCACACCCTTCTTCTCGGTGATTGCTTTGGCAGGTGGGCTACTGTTGTTCGTACCCACACTTGTATATTTATATATTCTTGTATCTAGTAAAACTCCATCGACTTAGGACTTGTATATTATGGACTTAGAAGCAAGACTTAGAGTTGGTGTGTTGTGGGCGTCGTACTCGTTGGAGTCGACTCTTTTTATACTTATTGGTTTGTTTCGCTTTTCTTTTTCTTCGCCATTATGCGTCGTATATTGTCTGTTTGGTTGCTCCGCCGTTTGGGTATGGAAGCTATCTCCCATTGGGATGCTGTGTTTATTATTATGTTGTTTTAGATTTTATTCAAAAGTTATAAAGGAGGCATTGTCGAATTTCAAAACTTCATAGATGCTTTTTCAAACATACTTAGTTAAACTTAAATGTTTATTTTAAACTGATCTCATCTGATGACTATTTCAAACTTCACTTCCAATGTTTTCAAAAAGGGTTTAGATTCCGGGTTTCGGCTTACTTGAACCGCGTCGACGTCTTTAGATGTCACGTGATTTAAGTGCCGGTCACGTGCCACATTCGAGTCGCAACAATGCTGCTTTTCAGCAATGACCTAGAAACGATCCTTATTCATCCACACATAACCAGGGATGGAGGAATCATCCTAATTTTGCTTGGAATCAAAACCAAACTCAAAACCAAAACCCAAATCAGTTCCAAAGTCAAAATAACTACCAAAAGCTTCCTCCACAGCAACAAAAACCACCACAACAAATTCAGCAGCCCTTTCGACCGCAATCATTCCAAAATCTGGCCAACAACTTTGCCCCTTATAATAATTCTTTCCAACCACAAAATAACGTTCCTCCTGCCGGTACCGACAAAATCTCTGCACTCGAAAGAAGCTTAGTAGATTTTATTAAACAATCCGCGCACATGTCGACTAGTTTAACTTCTTCTATCCAAACGTTTGTACAACACACTGCTTCCTACGGTGAAAGCATCAAATCTATCGAAGCACAAATTGCATAGTTAAACGCTGCGATGAGTGAAAGAGAGAAAGGGAAACTTCCATCTCAAGCTATACCAAATCTCGGCTACTCACAAAACGCTAACAATATTCTTAACCATCAAAATCATAATGTGAGTGTCGTAAATACGTTGAGATCGGGAAGAATGCTCAACAACCATGTTGGAGAACAAGTTGATGACTTCGATGACACCCTGGCTACTACTTCTACTTCTTCTAATCAAACATCTTCTTCCGAGCCCATTCTCCGTTCTCCACCGGGCTTGAACTCTCAGTCTACTTTCTTGAATGGATTACCCTCTCAGACTACCCCAACTCTAGGTTTGGGATCAATTCCATCTCCATAAACTTCTCCCCAAGTATTGGACCCAACTCCTGTTAATAAAGCTCATTTTCTAAACCGGTTGAGGCCCAACAAACCAAGTCCACAGATGGAGAAGCTTATGGAAATGTTTAAGCAAGTTAACATTAATATTCCTCTCTTAGATGCTATCCAACAAGTTCCATCCTATACAAAAACTCTTAATGACTTGTGCACTAAGAAAAGGAAAACTCAAGTACCTAAATTTTTTTTCTTAGCAAGCAATGTGACTGATGCTCTTACCCAATATTTGCCCAAGAAACATAAGGACCTCGGTTGTCCTACAATTTCTATAACTATTAGGGTAAAAACATCAATCGCGCTCTACTCGATCTTGGTGCTAGTGTTAACTTGCTCCCTTATTCTGTATATAAGCAATTAGGCATAGGAGAGTTGAAACCCATGCACTGCACTCTTCAGATAGCTGATCGATCTATCACCCGCTCTAAGGGTAAGCTAAAGGACGTGTTGATCAAAGTTAGGGAATTTATATTTCCTGTAGACTTTATAGTTTTAGATACACAACCTGTGGCGAACCCACGGAATCAAATCCCAGTGATTCTTGGTCGACCTTTCACGCAGCCTCAAATGCGGTAATCAATTGTCATAACGGTTCCATGAACCTATCATTTGGGAAGATGAAAATCGAACTTAACATTTTCACGGTAGGAAGTCAACCCTCCGAACTTTCTGCTCATATGATAGATATATGTTCTGTCCATGAGATAGCTTCCGACAGTTGTGAATTTGAGGAGTTTTGTTCTACGACAATGATCTCGACGCCACTAGTGCATTATTGTTTGATCCAGCCACTTCTTGCACGAATAGGGAATACGAAGGGTTCACTTTCCTTGATGATCTTGATTCACGGGACCCTTCTGTTGACAAGTCAATCCCCGAGTTCGAATCCTCTGACTTTTTGAATGAATTAGTTAAGCTATCCGAGTCAGTCTCTTACGCTAGCAATGAACCTCCCATGGAGTCTGAGTATCATTCCCTTACCCTACCTTCTATCGTCTCTCTACCGACACTTGATCTCAAGCCACTGCCATCTCATCTTAAATATGCATATTTAGGTGAGAATGGATCTTTGCCCGTTATCATATCAGCTTCTCTAGCCTTAGAGCAAGAGAAAGCTCTTATGTCTGTCTTGAGATCAAATCGACAAGTTTTCTGTTGGACAATGGCAGACGTCAAAGGGGTTAGTCACTTAATTGTTGAACATCTTATACATCTGATGGATGAGGCCAAACAACCCATGACCTACAAAGACAGTTGAATCCCATCATGAAAGAGGCGGTGAAGAATGAAATTGTCAAATACTTAGATAATGGTATAATTTACCCAATATCTGATAGCTAGTGGATAAGTCCTATTCACATTGTCCCTAAAAAGTCTGGCATCATGATCATAACTAATGAGGCAAATGAGTTGATTCCAACTAGCACCCAAACTAGGTAATAGGTATGTATTGATTATAGAAAACTCAATGCCGCGACGAGAAAAGATCACTTCCTTCTATCCTTCATTGACCAGATGTTGGAATTCTTAGCTGGGCATGAGTTCTACTGTTTCTTGGACGGTTACTCAGGCAACAACCGGATTCTCATCGCCGAAAAGGATCAAGATAAGACAACTTTTACTTGTCCTTTTAGCACTTTCGCTTATACACGCATGCCCTTTGGTTTATGCAATGCTCCCGCTACATTTCAGTGGTGTATGATGGGGATATTCTCTGACATCGTCGAGAATTTTCTGGAGATATCCATAGATGATTTCTCCATATTTGGGGATTCTTTTGAGGAATTCTTACGTCATCTCGACGCTGTTCTTACCTGTTGTAAGGAAAGAATCTGACTTTGAATTGGAAAAAATGTCATTTTTGTAGGGGTTCTTTGGCATGACCACAAGGTTTCACAAGACATCAAACATGCAATATTATAAAATTTCTAGTGTGCCAAACAACCTAACCTAGGATCTAATTAGAGTTTTAGGAGCTAACTAGTTATGTAAACAACTTTACATAGGAAGTGAACAAGGAATACAACCTTTGTAGACCGGTCCTTCACTTCAATAGTGTTGGGGTAAAAATTTACACCCCGGTTGACCGAGTCAAAGTCAAGGTCAAACCCCAAGCTAAGTGGGCCCAAGCCCAGGTCAAGCGGGCCCATGCCCAAGTCGAACCCGCGGCCAGCCTCCCCATGCCAACAACAAAATCATGTAATAAATAATTTTTATGTAATTTTTTATACATGAATGTATGCAAAATGGGCATAAAGCCAAATTTTTGTAAGCCCATGGCTTATGTGCAAAAATGAAATGGCACATAAGCCATGGGATAGGTAAAAATGCCATTTTGTGAAGCCCAAGAGGCTATATGTAATATGTAAGCCTATAAAAGGCAACATGATGATGAATAAAAGAACACTTTCATTCCCCAAAAAAAACCTAGGGTTTGTATTTCTTTCCCTTTTCTGAAGGTCTCTAACCTTATTCTTTCTTTTAAATTAAATCACGAGTTTTACTCTTCCTTTTCAAAAACAAGATAGTTTTTCACCACCAAACCCACAAAGGGGAACTTGGATCTGTCTTTGGATCCCAAAAAGGAGAGATTTTGAGATCTCACATCTCTTGATCTTCAAGATCCAGCTAACAGAGGAGGAAGAAGAAGAATCCCTTCCATTAACCCCAAAAACACACTCAGGAGTCCAACTTCTCTTTGATTTCTCTTCCGAGAAATGTTTTTAGGCTAAAAGCCTCTTTTTCTCGCCGGCGCTCAAGCGCAGAGCGCCCGCGTGCCGACACGTGGCGCGCTTGCGCTCGAGCGCAAAGCGCCCACGTGCCGACACGTGGCATGATTGCACTCAAGCGCAAGCGCTCGAGCGCAAGCCGCCCACGTGCCGACACGTGGCTCGCTTGCGCTCAAGCGCAAGCGCTCGAGCGCAAGTCGCCCCGGTGCCGACACGTGGCGCGCTTGCGCTCTAGTGCAAGCGCTCAAGCGCAAGTCGCCCCCGTGCCGACACGTGGCGCACTTGCGCTCGAGCGTCAGACGCTGAAGCGCAAAGTGCCCACGTGCCGACACGTGGCACGCTTGCGCTCAAGTGCAGAGCGCCCACGTGCTGACACGTGGCACTCTAGCGCCTGAGAGCGCAGCACCTAGGCGCACAGCGCCCAAGGTGCTACCCCCACGCATCCTTTAGATGCCTTTTCCCCTTCTTTTTTTTCTTATATCTATACATATGTATACATATGTGCATACACACATACTCCATGACACTGTCCCTGTTGGAAAAAATTTCTAACGGGACGCTGCCCCGCACCCCGCAAGGGGGCTGCTAGCCCCCTTGATCCCCAGCCCGCTATCCGGGTAACGGGACCCCCGTAAAAACTCTTTGTGGCTCCCGATATACTTAAACCCCCCTCCAAAACAAAAAACACGTACACTGCACATTGAGTTCGCATGACCAGTTTAACCCGTTAATCGGAGGTTTCCTCGCCCCAAAGGAGAGGGGTAATTAACGGCAGCTTAGTCCGCGGCTACCGGAGATTCGGATCCCCACAATCAATAAACCCCGGCCTACCCTAGGCAGGGGAAATCTGTAGTATACGCCTGACAAGCGCGCGCGTATTCCCATCTCAATGGGGTGACGAAAAACACCCTACAGATTCTGGCACGCCCGGTAGGACCAATCTTTCCTCCCATATTTCGGGTTAAGCATTCATGCAACTCAATGATTATACATACTTGTATTTATACTAAAATAATGCTCTTTCATGTAGATTTTCAAGCGATCACCTTCCGACGATGTCTTCGATGATGAACTCAGCTCCCGTCTCCTACACGATGAAGATAGACTCCAGGACGGTCCTTCCGGCCAGTCTCGGGCGACAATGGGAGGAGCCGCTGCTACCATTCGGCTCTATTATGTTCATGCCTGTTGGCGCCATCCCGGCTCCTCAAGCCCCGGTGGCAGACAAACCGGTCTCGAAAGGCAGGAGACCAAATGTGGTGGTCGCGAGGGCATCTCAGCCCAAGCGCAATTCCGTTTCCGTACGACTCTCTAGGGCCCCAGCTGGGGGCAAGGCCATCAACACTAACAAAGCTACAATGCGTCCCGAGCAAGCTCCAGCGGTGCCCTTGACCACTGCTCGATCGGGTGTCTTCTCTAAGCTCCCCTCTGATCAACTCACAATGGCTTCCCGGATAGCGGATGCCCGCCAAGCCTTCAAAATCGAGAAGCTGAGGGAGAAAAGGCTCAGATATAGAGCCAACAAAAGGGCTAGGGCTCCTGCCAGGCTAAACCTCATGAGGTTCGAAGAACAGGGTTACCCCGCCGAAGATGAGGAAATAGCTGTGTATGTGGTCCACACTGTCTATACGGTGGACACGCGCAGCAAGAGCAAGGACGGGGCTACCACATCTCAAACCCAATCTGGCTTGAATGTGGTGGCTGCTTCCCAAGAGCAGCCGCCTCTGCTGGGTGATGAAAACCCTTTTGATGAGGATGATAGGCAGAAAGACCCTTCGGTCCATGAGGAGTCGGGCTCGGAAAGCGAAGAAGAGCCGACTTTCGCCCCAGGACCGCGGAGCAAGAGCTGCTTCAAGAGCTCCGAAAGTAGCTCAGAAACAAAGACAAGGAGATGGCCAAGCTCTACTCAAAAATCGATGACTTGACGAATGTCGTGATGCAGCTCACAGCCCGGCTTGCCTCTCAGCCGCCCAATCAGGCGGAGGGCTCGGCTCGTGAACCGGGAAATGGTGTCCTAAAGCAGCCGACGCCTATTCCCTCAAATCCAAAAGTGGGCGAACTACATGAAAATCTGTCGCATCCTATCTCAGGAAATGTCTTGGCTACCGATGACAGTAGCCTGCTAACTCAAGATCAAATCATAGACTTGGTTGCCAGCAAAGTCAAGACATTGGTGGCCGAAGCCGAAGTGCAAAAAGATATCAACAGTAGTGGGAGACCATATCCCGCTCAGTATGATCTGGTAGAATTTCCTAGCGGCTATGTCATCCCCAAATTCGGAAGGTTCGATGGGACGGGAAATGTGAATCAGCACATCGCCCACTTCAAAGCCTCATGCGGGAATACTGGGGGCAATGATGTACTTCTCCTCCACCAGTTCGTTAATAGCTTGACCGATGTTGCTTTCGACTGGTACGCGAGCATACCGGATGGCTCCGTCACAACTTTTGTCCAAATGGAGTCTCTGTTTCGGCAGAGGTTCATGAGCGTCAGCGATAAGATTACCATTGTCGAACTCGTAAGGACCAAGCCCAAGAGCGACGAAAGTAGCACGGATTTTATAACCCGATGGCGCAATTTCTCCGTCAAATGCGAACCGCCGATAGAGCAGGACCAATCTGTCAGTCTCCTCGTCGGAAATCTCAACAATTGGATGGCCCCATTTCTATGTACCGCGGGTCTCAAAACATTCCAAGAGCTGACCAGGAAAGTCCAGATGCTGGAGCGCTCAAAGCAGTAGTCCTCCTCGGATTCCCAAAATAATAATAGGTCCTGGAGAAACCGAAAGGACGATAAGCACAAAGGCGGAAACTACGATGATTCTGTATCTTTCAACATTTCGGCTAACCGAAATAAGCAAGGGATGAGCGGGCCTAGCGCCAACCAGCCTCGGAAGCTAGTGTTCGGAGAGGGAGGAGAATCTCCACTGAAAGAGAAACTGGATAAGGTCTATTCCTTCAGAAGGGATAAGATCCGTAAAATATTCAAAGACGCCCTGAAGAACAGTCTACAACTGCCAGAGTCAAAAAGAGCGCAGGAAGCGAATATGACCGACGACCCCAAATACTGCCCCTATCACAGAGTGATAGGTCATGCCATTGAGGACTGCTTCGTCTTCAAAGATTGGGTCGAAAAGTAATACAAGGCAGGAGAGATAGAACTGTCCAAAGGCGTGTTAGTAAACAGTCAAGATGCGACCGCCAATTTCATACAAACGGAGACCGAAGTTCTTCGTGAAACTGATTCTCTCAGACATTTGTCTTTCTCTGAAAACAATCGACCACCACGTCATTAAACTGGGAATGTAAATAAAAAATATATATGTGTAAATAAAAAATGTGTAAATAAAAGAAAAATAAAGAAAAGCCGAAATGATGGGGCAACTCGCAATAAAAATCAGCGAGTAAAATAAAGATGAAAATAAAGCCGAAATGATGGGGCAACCGCGAATAAAAGCCGAAATGATAGGGCAATCACGATCTTCGCGATAAGAAAAACTGAAATGATAGAGCAATCGCGGTAAAACAAAAAAACGGCGAATGATGAGTCGCTCCTGGTACCATATTCCAGTGCAGCGATGCAGACGCCGACAAAAATTCAAATTTCCAAAATTCTCCCAGCCCTACGGTTGGTCCCCAAATTGACTACCGTATACAATCCACAGGCTCAAATAATTCTCAGCATACCCATGCCCCACCGCAATCACTAGTTACGCGGCTGGTCTCCACCTTTGGAATTATGCTCCATTGAGAAGACCCACTCATGTGTCCTTACGATACATGAGGAGAACAAACCTTTGTGGGATCCTTACGACTCATAAAGGAAAAACACACTTAGGAGTCCTCACGACTCTTAAGGAGAAAATACACCTGCGGGATCCTTACAACTCGTAGGGAGAAAATGCTTTTATGGGACCCTCACGGCCCATAAAATTGAAAAGTCTTAGGTGATAGGGATCTAAACCTGCCTCATAAGCCATCGCTCCCCAATCCCCAAGCGGCGAATGATGAGTCGCTCCTGGTACCATATTCCAGTACAGCGATGTAGACGCCAACCAAATTCCAAATCCCATACCCCAACGCCGAATGATGAGTCGCTCCTAGTACCATATTCCAGTGCAGCGATGCAGACGCCAACCAAATTACAAATCCCATACCCCAACGGCGAATGATGAGTCGCTCATGGTACCATATTCCAGTGCAGCGATGCAGACGCCAACAAAGTCCCAAAATTTTTTATGGCCCTACGGTCTGGATCATACATCCTGCAAAACCATATACAATCCACGGGCGTAAAACAATCCCAATCTCTCCAAAAAAATAATAAAATTAAAAATAAAAAAAGGTATGTCCACAAGCAAAATGGGCACGGATGAAAACCCGAAAGGGCTCCGTGAGTAAAAACAGCAGGACTGCCGGCGAGTTTGTGAAAACCCGAAAGGGCGCAAACTCGTGAGAAAGAGATGAAATGCACTCACAAGGTCCTCTCAACTTTGTGAGGAGAAAATTCCCACGTGAGATCCTTACGACTCACAAAGGAGCAACACACTTGGGAGTCCCCACGACTCCCAAGGAGAAAATACACTTACGGGATCCTTACGACCCGTAAGGAGAAAATGCTTTGTGAGGCCCTTACGGCTCACAAAATTGAAAATTCTTAGGTGATAGAGATCTAAACCTATCTCCTAAGCCATCGTTTCCTAATAAGCAAACGCAAATGGTGATTCTCTCCTGGTACCATATTCCAGTGTAGCGATGCTGATGCCAAAAAAAAAAAAAAACCAATCCCCAAATCCTCTCATGACAAATGATGATTCGCTCCTGGTACCACATTCCAGTGTTGCGATGCTGATGTCAACCCAAATCAAATCAAACCAACAACCTCTGCGTGGAATCATGCTCCGTCCCAGAATTTACCCCGTGTCGAAATCATGTTTCGCCTCGGGATATCTACCTTCCCTGCAGGAATTATGCTCCGCCTCGGAATCAAATCAACCAACCAGCTCTACGTCGGAATTAAGCTTCGTCTTAGAATGTGCACCCCGTGTCGAAATGATGCTTCGCCTCGGTGTACCTTCCTTCCCTGTCGAAATTATGCTTCGTCTCAGAATCAAATCAGCCACAAGCTCTACGCCGGAATCATACTCCGTCTTAAAACGTACCCCGTGTCGAAATCATGCTTCGCCTCGGAATATCTACCTTCCCTGCCGGAATTATGCTCCGCCTCGGAATCAAGTCAACCAACAAGCTCTGCGCCGGAATCATGCTCCGTCTTAGAATGTACCCCATGTCGAAATCATGCTTCGCCTCGGAGTATTTGCCTTCTCTGTCGGAATTATGCTTCGCCTGGGAATTAACCTCCGCATCGAAATTATGCTTCGGTTAGAATGTCTGTCACCCTTCGGAATGATGCTCCGAATCCTGGAATCATATTCCGCTCTTCGGAATGATGCTCCTATCCTTGGAATCATGCTCCGCTCTTCGGAATGATGCTCCGATCCTTGGAATCATGTTCCGCTCATCGGAATGATGCTCCGATCCCTGGAATCATGCTCCGCTCTTCGGAATGATACTCTGAATCCTGGAATTATGCTCCGCTCTTCGGAATGATGCTCCGATCCTTGGAATCATGCTCGGCTCTTCGGAATGATGCTCCGAATCCTGGAATTATGCTCCGCTCATCGGAATGATGCTCCGATCCTTGGAATCATGCTCCGATCTTCGGAATGACGCTCCGAATCCTGGAATTATGCTCCGCTCATCGGAATGATGCTCGGATCCCTGGAATCATGCTCTGCTCTTCGGAATGATGCTCCGATCCTTGGAATCATGCTCCGCTCTTCGGAATGATACTCCGACCCTTGGAATCATGCTCCACCCTTCGGAATGATGCTCCGAACCCCTTCGCAACGATGCTTTGATCTCTGGAATTATGCTCCGCGAATCAGAATGATGCTCCGATCCCCGGGAATCATACTCCCCGGGATGATGCACCACCCCTGGAATGATGTTCTACCTCGAAGTCCAACTTCAAGATCCATCAATTTCATGCACACAACTCAAATGTGCGGTGTGCATTTATTGATGGGGGCACTTTGTTGGGGTAAAAATTTACACCCCGGTTGACCGAGTCAAAGTCAAGGTCAACCTCCAAGCTGGGTAGGCCCAAGCCCAGGTCAAGCGGGCCCATGCCCAAGTCGAGCCCACGGCCAGCCTCTCCATGCCAACAACAAAATCATGTAATAAATAATTTTTATGTAATTTTTTATACATGAATGTATGCAAAATGGGCAAAAAGCCAAATTTTTGTAAGCCCATGACTTATGTGCAAAAATGAAATGGCACATAAGCCATGGGATAGGCAAAAATGCCATTTTGTGAAGCCCAAGAGGCTATATGTAAATATGTAAGCCTATAAAAGGCAACATGATGATGAATAAAAGAACACTTTCATTCCCAAAAAAAAATCTAGGGTTTGTATTTCTTTCCCTTTTCTGAAGGTCTCAAACCTTATTCTTTTTTTTGAATTAAATCAAGAGTTTTACTCTTCCTTTTCAAAAACAAGACAGTTTTTCACCACCAAACCCACAAAGGGGAACTTGGATCTGTCTTTGGATCCCTAAAAGGAGAGATTTTGAGATCTCACATCTCTTGATCTTCAAGATCCAGCTAACAGAGGAGGAGGAAGAAGAATCCCTTCCATTAACCCCAAAAACACGCTCAGGAGTCCAACTCCTCTCTGATTTCTCTTCCGAGAAATTTTTTTAGGCTAAAAGCCTCTTTTTCTCGCCGGCGCTCAAGCGCAGAGCGCCCATGTGCTGACACGTGGTGCGCTTGCGCTCAAGCGCTCAGCGCTCGAGTACAAAGCGCCCACGTGCCGACACGTGGCACCCTTGCACTCAAGCGCAAGAGCTCGAGCGTAAGGCGCCCACGTGCCGACATATGGCTCGCTTGCGCTAAAGCGCAAGCGCTCGAGCGCAAGTAGCCCCGGTGCCGACACGTGGCGCGCTTGCGCTCAAGCGCAATTGCTCAAGCGCAAGTCGCCCTCGTGCTGACACGTGGCGCACTTGCGCTCGAGCGTCAGGCGCTGAAGCGCAAAGCGCCTACGTGCCGACACGTGGCGTGCTTGCGCTCAAGCGCAGAATGCCCACGTGCTGACACGTAGCACTCTAGCGCTTGAGCGCATAGCACCTAAGCGCACAGCACCCAAGGTGCTGCCCCCACGCATCCTTTGGATACCTTTTCCCCTTCTTTTTTTCTTATATATGTATACATATATATATACATATGTATACATATGTGCATACACACATACTCCACGACACTGTCCCTGTTAGAAAAAATTTCTAACGGGACGCTGCCCCGCATCCCGCAAGGGGTCTGCTAGCCCCCTTGACCCCCAGCCCACTATCCGGGTAGCGGGACCCCCATAAAAACTCTACGTGGCTCCCGATATATTTAAACCCCCCTCCAAAAAAAACACATGTACACTGCACATTGAGTTCGCATGACCAGTTTAACCCGTTAATCAGAAGTTCCCTCGTACCAAAGGAGAGGGGTAATTAACGGCAGCTTAGTCCGCGGCTGCCGGAGATTCGGATCCCCACAATCAATAAACCCCGGCCTACCCTAGGCAGGGGAAATCTGTAGTATACGCCTGACAAGCGCGCGCATATTCCCATCTCAATAGGGTGACGAAAAACACCCTACAAATAGCTCCGTGTAGAAGTCCCTTTGTTCCAAGTAGTGATCTCCCGGACTCTAGCGAGGCTCCACAAGGTGAAATGAACAAGCTTACTTGAAGTCTTCGAGGCCGAAGATGATCTATATCGAGGAGACTCAAACCCAAGGTACTTCTTCACTAAATTAGGGTTTAGTGAAGCAAACACCCTAAACTAAATGGCTAATCTAGTAGAGGATGATGAAGTAAGAATTTTTCTCACTTTGGATTTATTTTTCTCACTATGATTCTTCATCTCTCCAAACCCTAGAATGTAGGGATGCTAGGCACATGCACAAGGGTCTACGAGGCATCAACCATGCCCGATTTAAAATTTAGCCGTGCCGAACAACCCAAAGCCAGATCTTTAAACTAGAGTTTAGGCGAAAACAAGCATGTTAAACACTTTAACACTAAGTGAGAGGGATTACAACCTTTGTAGATCCGGTCCTTCACTTCTTAAGCTCCGTGTTGAGGTCCCTTCACTGCGATCATCGTGTTCCGGACTCTCGAGAGGCTTCACGAAGAGAAAGATGCAGTCTTGCTTCCGATCTTCGATAACAAAGATGATCTACCTTGAAGTTTCATTAACACAAGCTAACACTCACTAAATGAAGTGAACACTCTCATCTAAAGGGCAAGGGTAGATGAGGATGATGAAGTAGGATTTTTGCTCTCATTTGTTTTCATATTCTCACTCATTTTCATCACTTAGGAAAAATCTAGAAAGCTTTTCATGAAGCTCAAAGATGAAGAAGAAGAATAGTAATCCTTTTGTGATGAATAATGAAAGGATAATAATGATGAATAATGCAACCATGGTTAAACAAACCTTTGTAGAGATTTAACTAGGGCTAGGGTTTGGGTTGAGTTAAAGATGAGTCATTTGAAAATATCTTACACAAAACAAAAAGAAACCTTCTAGAAGGTTCATGAATGAACTAACCCAAATCAAACGCTAATCTTGTTTAATCTCCACTAATCATGTTGCATTAGTTATCATATCATGTTACAATATTATATATCACATATACAATATTTATTGTAACAAAATAAAATAATACAATTAACATATATCGCATATATATCAATGTATTACCCGAGTGAGAAAAAGAATCTTTTAGTGAGCTAATATTAGTTAATGTAATTTAATATATCATATATATTATTATACATTAAATTATCGAATCAACACTTGATCCGACAATCCGGCTATATCGCATATAACCGACTAATATTTATCCGTACCGATTCATTGAATCAACACTTGATCCGATGACCCGGCTGATATCAAATATCGCGAGAATATCATACGGTATCTCATATCGCATTATCCTCGGTCCCGTACATATCACATATGAGCTCCTACTTCGTTTTGCCTGAGCCAAGAAACCTTTGTGTAGGACTCTAAAGAATCGTCAATACGCCTGCAGTAGGTGATGATCATATCAAACACCCACAAGCTGCAAGCGGTCAGCTAAACGTAACAGCCACCCAGGTATTGAGCACTCAGAAGATCAATAAGTAAGCCTGTACATTCTCCTGTGAATCCAATCAGCAACACTTCCGTACAGTCCGGTCTCATCGTCTGATATGTCGCATATCTCGCCTAGGGTGGTAAACGTCAGCCCCCAGTAGCTTGATAAGTCGTGTCGATATGAGGTCTATAACAGTTCGAGAAATTACTGATAACACTTAGCAATAAATCTCAGCAACCCTGGCCAGAGATTTCCAGTTATAGCCAATCGAACACAGCACAACATCAACTCCCTATACCGGGAGACATGAATCCCCTCCTATCACTCATTGCCTCCATGTGATTCGGGACTGTACCCAAAAGCCACCTTTTTGCGTGCCCTCTTGGACGTGGTATGATGGAAATTAAAGCACAGTGGGAATCACACAAGACTCTATGACGATCTCGGGTCATCAGACTACTCTGTACCAGTGTCACCGGAGAACTGCCATCTGACGTGAGGTATATTACCATCTGGGAGTTCTCGGCGAGTCCGTCCAGTGTACCCAGTCTCCACTGAGCACCCGCACACCATCCTTGATGTCAAACACCGATGGATATGGGATCATCTATCGCCCATCATATGGGTCAAGATGCGTATACGCTAGTCTACTCTGGTGCATCGATGCCCTGTCTCGATACACCCTCGACTAGGAACAGTTATAGGATGTACTCTTCGACTACCGTGGCCCCACTAGTATGATCTCATCATAATCCCAGTAGTCGAGTACATATCCTAAGGGCTTTGTCAACATGTAACATAGAGACAATGAGAGTACATGTTAAGATAAAGTACAACCAGATAGCATACTATCATGTAGAGCAAGAATGTCCTCCCTATATATGTCCAAGCATCTATTACAATATACATTGTATATACAGTAATGGCCTCTAAGGCATACATATAACTAACAATCTCCCACTTGCACTAGGGCCATCTGTTGTGGTATCGCATACCCAACAATTAGCTGTGGTTGAAGTATCTCATACTCAACCATCCCATAAAAGTCTCTACTGGGAAAAAGGCCTTTATGAGTGGATCCGTGCTGTTATCCTCTGTGTCTACTCTCCTAACCTCGATCTCCCTGGAGATCAACCATCTCCATGATCAGGTGATACTGCCTAAGAATTATATCTGGATTTCTGATGGGACGGGGGTTCCTCGGCATAAACCACAACTCCATTGTCACATAATGGTAGGAACGAAGTTCATCTTATGAACTTATATATATCCAGACTGCCTCTTTGGTAGCATCCTTGGTAACGATGTATCTTGCCTTTAATCGTCTAGTAAGTCACAGTATCTATCTTGGAACTCTTCCAACATACCGTCCCTCCACTGAGGGTAAAGACAATGCCTGCGACTGACATTCAGTCGTCCTTTCACCCTGGAACCTTTCCAGTGATTCTCCCCAGGATCCATTGATACCATCTCACTACAACTAGTGAGAATCCTAACATCCAATTAGGTCTATCTCATAGATCCAAAACACAGGATTTAGGAGGTATCACTTTGATCCTATATGGAGAATCCTTGTGATAAGCGGAGATTGACTGAGCGTAGCATAGGAAACTCCTTCCCTATCAAGAGTATGTCATCCACGTACTCTACGAGGATCATCACCATACTCCCTACTACCTTTTTGTATATACAAGGTTCATCTACCATTTTGATGAAATCAAACTCTTTGACTACCACATCAAAATAGATGTTCCAACTCCGCGATGCCTGATTTATCACATAAAACATCTTGCTCACGTTTCCGCTGCTCCCACTGTCTACGAAGACCTCTGGCTGTGTACTTATAGACGCTCTCTTCCAAATCATCATTTAGAAAAGCAGTCATGACACCCAACCGCCAGATATTGGAGTCATGGTATGTAGCCGTGGCAAGTAGGATCTGGATGGACTTAAGCATAGCTTTGAAAGTCTCAACTTTTCCATATACACCAAGTAATCTTCTCAAGATATACTCGCTCCTGATGGGGATTTAACCCTTCAGATAAAGCAACCAAAGTCCATACTTTGTTGGTGTATAAGGATTCCATCTCAGATCACTAAGCATCCAGCCATTCTTACAGAGTCCCACTCCTGATGGCCAGCTCGAAACTAGTTGGGTCATCATCTCATGATGCAATCCTCGCTCCTACTGTCATAGAGAAACCGAAGTATCTCTCAGGTGGGTGAGGAACCCTACTAGATCGGCGGAGAGGCTGACGTATGTTAGAATCTATTGAATCCTTCGGGTCTACCAAATCATCTGTAGCAGTTTATATAGCTGGAACTACTTCCAGTTTTACAGAGCTAACCTTGCCTCGAGCTTGTCCGGATTTTTCTTTTAGACACAGGCCGGACAACCCCAAATCTTAACAAACTTAAGATATGAGCTCTTCCCTTTCCATATCACATATGAAGTGGTAGGCAACTGATTTGATTTGAACCCTATTCAATAGGTATGTAGCTTCTCAAGTGCATAACTCCCAAAAGGAAATTAGGAAACTCAATAGTACTCATCATAGAGCACACCATATCACATAGGGTGCTATTGCTCCACCCCGATATACCATCGTGCTATGGTGTATACGAAGGAGTAATGCCGAGAGAGAATCTCATTCTCTTTTAGAATAGTCCAGGAATTCCGTGCTCAAGTATTCTCCTCTCAGATCTTATTAAAGGATATAATACTTATACCCGTTTATGGTTCTCTACTTCTAACTTATATTCTGTGAATATCTTAAAAGCTTCGGACTTGTGTTTCAACAGGAACATATGTCTGAATCTTGAGAGATCATCAGAGAATGTAATGAAGTACATAGAACCGATCTTGGCATGTGTAGACAGGGGACTTTCCTACATCAGCATGTATCAATCCCAAGAATTCACTAACTCTTTCTCTGTTTCCAATAAACGGAGCTGTGGTCATCTTATCTTTGTGACATGACCAGCAAGTTTCACAAGATGTAAATTCAAACAAATTTAAATATGCATCTAAATGTAACTTAGCTAGTCGGGTCGCATTGATATGACATAGTCTATAATACCTCAAAAAGGATCCGTTCATTTATGAACTCTTCCTCTTGTGTGTGTTCTATACGTTAAGAACTGTAGTTTGATTTAGAACGTCAATGCTTTTAGATAACGTGCCTGAACCGATCAACTCTTGATATAGAAAATGTTCAAAATATTATCCAACAATACAAAATTATATCCTTCTTTACTAATAAAGAGAATGATATGATGTTGCATATCAGGTTCGGTATCTAATAACATTCGTTCAGATTCAATGTATTCTGGTAATACAGGGTGATAGTGACCAACATATTTGGCTGCAACACTTGCACCGTTTCTATCTCATGAAACTTATCACCCGTTCTCAGTTCTCTACCTATCTGTAGCCCATGTAACAGATTACATATGCGGGATCCTGATCCGGTATCTCATACCCAGGACGTAAAGGATACTGAGAAACGGTTCTATGTAATGAACACACCCGAAGATGATGCATCAACATGCACTTTCTTCGTTTGGGCGGCACGGGAATTCTGGTAATCCCCAATTTCCTGCTCTGTCTTCTAACAATTATATGTTGGAGCGGGACCAACGTTCCCCAGCTCAGTATAACAAGCGGGTTCGGTCAATATATCCATTTTATTATCTTGATTAAGGCGTGATATGGTTACTACTAGGAGAGAGAGAGAAGAAAATACTCAACGTGCGCTTTTACAAGATTAGATTGGTTATCAATTTATCTAATCAGGATGTCTCCCACTGTTTTAGTCAAATCTTCCTTCAAACCCTAAAAGAAAAGACTAGCCGGGATTAATTACACCCTACAAGTTCCCCAATCTTTCAGCCAGGCCAGTGCCGGTACTTTGAGGGAGGTTCCCCATGCTTTCGCACGGACCTAATTAAAGTAAACCTCGTTTTCCCAGGGGCGTAACCCCGTTAACACCTTTCTAGACACCTACTTGATCGGCTAATTGTATTGTGTAAAACTCTCCCAGGAGTAACTCTTACTCGTAGAGGGTATCGGGATCCAACTATCTCATAGAAGGTATGCAATCTCATTGCAAATTTCAATACTTGAAATTCCCAATAATATTTTACCCCTAGCAGCTTATGACCTTGGCTAAGGTCAACAAATCATAAGTGCTAGCCAAGTTCAACCCGTCATTTCCCGATTGAATTAAACCCACCCGCACGACCCTTGGCTAAGGTCAACAAAGTCGCACGACTACCCTAACTCAATCGCATCATATGCTTATACAGATAAGCACTAATCAGCTACCGCACACTACGCCTTGGCTAAAGTCAACAAACGCAGCACGAATACTAACCAGTACTTATCTAAAATGACGGAGGGCTACGACAGGTTTTTAAGAAAACCCTTTTGCGTAATGAACTTAATATCGTTGTAGAATTGAGTGATTTTAAATAGAGTGTTTTTGAGGCTTTTCTAGTTTTGCTAAAGAGGTCACTCCCGATGAAGGGATCGTCGGCTCTTTCCTCATCGAATAAGGTGCAGGATATTTCATAAATACCGCTGTGCAGAGCAAGAACTATAGAAGCAATCAAAAGACATACCGAATTTGTAGCATCTGCTAGTTTCACTAAAGAGGTCACTCCCGGTGAAGGGATCTTGGCTCTTTCCTTATCGAATAAGGTGTTGGATGTTCTACAAGGAATACCACTATGCAAAGTAAGAACTAGAGCTACCAGTTTTTTAAACAAGTTTCTACAACATCTTAGGTTTCTTTTAGTTTCATTAATCTCATTAATGAAGTCCTATTTTATTATGCTTCACAAGCATCACATTTGAAACGAAATCTGCAATATAACATATATCTCATATATATAATATAAACATTCGTCTCAGGCAGTAATATGATCTCATCACAGAACATTGCAGCAGAAGAACATATATGAAATATTGGATATACTAGGACGTCCGTGTTTTAATACGAGCCTGTATAAAACACGGATTCCACGGTCGTGATGAATAGCCAAACCCATATCTCTAGACCCCTACGAGAGCAGCAAGTAACACTGCCAACTCTAGGGTTAGGAGACCCGGTCTCGACTCCTCGAGATGGTCTCCCACTGGACCCTAGAACCCGGTTATTTGTGCTCCCCGCCTTGGGTCTACCTAATGCGGAAAAGTAAATAATATACAATGGTGACATCATCCTCAGCTCGGAAGTACCCCAATAAAAGAATATTACATACAAATGAATTTTACATGAATGAAAAAGAAAAACTCTCATCTCACATAAAACCCCCGGCTATTCAAAACACGACGATCCAATATAACATATCACAGCAACACATAATATCTCATATCATCAACGTAAGCAAGTATGCGTATCCCGATTGTCGTTGATGTATAGCAACGAAGCCGGCGATACACCACATACTACACTTATGGTCATAGAAAAGAAAGTGTAAAACTACAACAGTTGGAATCCGCAACCTCTTTAGACATCGCATGCCTAACCAAATGAATTCCTTAGACATCGCATGCCTAACAATTATAAACCCCGCATTTTAGTCTCATTATCGAAAACTCTTTTCAATATCAAGTCGGCCAATTCAACAAGATTCCCGACATCCGGATCGAATGCTCGTCGCAAACTTTAGTAGACGGCCGCACCCTCGATGCCGTCGACGAAGTGCACTAAGGCGGAACACCACTGCCGCGAGCACCCGAACGGATGCTTTTGGCGATGGGGTTCTCCTACAGTCACTTGGTTGGGGCTATGGGACGTATCTATCTGTTAAGTTTACCCGGCGAGTGTCCGCGTACGCAACGTGATTGCGACGGACTTTTGATCACAACAAAATTCCGTGGCAACCGATCAATTGAGACTAAACTGCTAGATTTATAACATTCAAATTAGTAATCTCATAACTACATGTGGATTCCAAATATTGTATCACATTCCAGATAAATAGACAATGTTAAACTTTCCGATCGAATAATCAAACACCCAAGATTTCCCCAATATATCTCAACACTTGAAATCAGTTTAAAAACATCCATCACATGCCACAGCACCAATGGTCCAACCATAGAAGGGTCAAGCCAACACCTCACATGTGGCATGTCGTACTGCCCCAAACCCTAAGGTTTAGAGGCAGTTCAAGACGGTCACATAATCGATTTAAGGTTTGTTGTCTTCTAGAGGGTCCACCGCATTACTTGCACGACTTAGAACATTCTTAAACTTGAGGAAAAATCCAACTTTTGAAAAATTTTCCGACAGGGGAAAAAGTGAGTTATTGATATCCGTTCGAACTTTTTAACAGTTTCTAAAATTATCCGGAAAAATTTAAACGAAGTTAAATTATCCGATCAAATCAACGAGTCCCCAATAGATCCTAGAAAACTCAACACTTGAGCAAATTAAAAATTCCCAGAAGAATAAGGAATTACAGACGGACATTACCGTGCAAATCACGTGCCATGATTCCACTTTTTGGCCACGGAACCGCCGCCAAAGCCAAGGCACGGCCGCGGTTCCGCGGCGGTTTAATTGAATTGGAGGCACGTGATGCACAGTAACTCTTGTATTTCCCTGCTGATTTTTTGAGTATTTTTAATCCAGAAAAAATCACTTTTTTTAGAAAAAATCCAGAGAGGGGTCTAAGCCGGGGTTTCGGGGTTCGATCGGACTTTAAACTTCGCCTAGACTTCGCCAAAAGCTCTAGTTTGGCTCTGATACCACTGTAGGGATGCTAGGCACACGCACAAGGGTCTACGAGGTATCAACCATACCCGATTTAAAATTTAGCCGTGCCGAACAACCCAAAGCCAGATCTTTAAACTAGAGTTTAGGCAAAAACAAGCATGTTAAACACTTTAACACTAAGTGAGAGGGATTACAACCTTTGTAGATCCGGTCCTTCACTTATTAAGCTCCGTGTTGAGGTCCCTTCGCTGCGATCATCGTGTTCCGGACTCTCGAGAGGCTTCACGAAGAGAAAGATGCAGTCTTGCTTCCGATCTTCGATAACAAAGATGATCTACCTTGAAGTTTCATTAACACAAGCTAACACTCAATAAATGAAGTGAACACTCTCATCTAAAGGGAAAGGGTAGATGAGGATGATGAAGTAGGATTTTTGCTCTCATTTGTTTTCATATTCTCACTCATTTTCATCACTTAGGAAAAATCTAGAAAGCTTTTCATGAAGCTCAAAGATGAAGAAGAAGAATAGTAATCCTTTTGTGATGAATAATGAAAGGATAATAATGATGAATAATGCAACCATGGTTAAACAAACATTTGTAGAGATTTAACTAGGGCTAGGGTTTGGGTTGAGTTAAAGATGAGTCATTTGAAAATATCTTACACAAAACAAAAAGAAACCTTCTAGAAAGTTCATGAATGAACTAACCCAAATCAAACCCTAATCTTGTTTAATCTCCACTAATCATGTTGCATTAGTTATCATATCATGTTATAATATTATATATCACATATACAATATTTATTGTAACAAAATAAAATAATACAATTAACATATATCGAATATATATCAATGTATTACCCGAGTGAGACAAAGAATCTTTTAGTGAGCTAATATTAGTTAATGTAATTTAATATATCATATATATTATTATACATTAAATTATCGAATCAACACTTGATCCGACAATCCGGTTATATCGCATATAACCGACTAATATTTATCCGTACCGATTCATCGAATCAACCCTTGATCCGATGACCCGGCTGATATCAAATATCGCGAAAATATCATACGGTATCTCATATCGCATTATCCTCGGTCCCGCACATATCACATATGTGCTCGTACTCCGTTTTGCCTGAGCCAAGAAACCTCTGTATAGGAATCTAAAGAATCGTCAATACGCCGGCAGTAGGTGATGATCATATCAAATACCCACAAGCTGCAAGCGGTCAGCTAAACGTAACAACCACCAAGGTATTGAGCGCTCAGAAGATCAACAAGCAAGTCTGTACATTCTCCTGTGAATCCAATCAGTAACACTCCCGTACTGTCCGGTTTCGTCGTCTGATATGTCGCATATCTCGCCTAGGGGTGGTAAACGTCAGACCCCAGTAGCTTGATAAGTCGTGTCGATATGAGGTCTATACCAGTTCGAGAAACTTTTGATAACACTTACCAGTAAATCTCAGCAACCCTGACCAGGGATTTCCAGTTATAGCCAATCGAATACAGCGCAACATCAACTCCCTATACCGGGAGAGACGAATCCCCTCCTATCGCTCACTGCCTCCATGTGATTCGGGACTGTACCCAAAAGCCACCTTTTTGCACGCCCTTTTGGACGTGGTATGATGGAAATCAAAGCACAGAGGGAATCACACAAGACTCTATGATGATCTCGGGTCAACAGACTACTCTGTACCAGTGTCACCGGAGAACTGCCATCTGACATGAGGTATAATACCATCTGGGAGTTCTCGGCGAGTCTGTCCAGTGTACCCAGTCTCCACTGAGCACCCCTACACCATCCTTGATGTCAAACACCGATGGATATGGGATCATCCATCGCCCATCATATGGGTCAAGATGCGTATACGCTAGTCTACTCTGGTGCATCGATGCCTTGTCTCGATACACCCTCGACTAGGAACAGTTATAGGATGTACTCTTCGACTACTGTGGCCCCACTAGTATGATCTCATCATAGTCCCAGTAGTCGAGTACATATCCTAAGGGCTTTATCAACATGTAACATAGAGACAATGAGAGTACATGTTAAGATAAAGTACAACCAGATAGCATACTATCATGTCGAGCAAGAATGTCCTCCCTATATATGTCCAAGCATCCATTACAATATACATCGTATGTACAGTAATGGCCTTTAGGGCATACATATAACTAACATAGAAATCTTTTGGAGATGAGGAAGAAGATGAAGTGGAGAAAGAAGAGTGAATTGATTCATGATGTGAGGATAGCAACCATGGTTAGATAATATCTCATATTAACTCTTGTAGAGACTAAACTATGGTTTTAGATAATGGTTTGGTTAATAAATATCTCAAGTGAGACAAAATTAGTGGACTAGGTCAAAAATGCATTAAGCTTCTCCAAGCTTCCAGGCATGACAAACTTCCACTCAATTTTGAATTACTTAAATAAATAAAAACCCTAATATTATCTTAAGTATAGTGTAAGTCTCATACACCCATGTTGCACATATAAACAAGCATGACACAATAACATATATCACATATATATTAAATGTGTCACAAGTGAGAAAAAGAAATATTTAAGTTAGCTAATATTAGTTAATGTATGTTAATATATCAAATATATAATTATAAATTAAATTATCAAATCAACACTTGATTTAATAATCCGGCTATATCACATATAACTGACTAATATCATTTATATCAACTTATCGAATCAACACTTGATTCGATAACCCGGCTATATCACATATAACCGAACGATACCATATATCGCGAGATTAGGATACGATATCATATACTCGTATTAATCTCGGTCCCGCACATATCACATATGTGCTCCTACTTTGTTTCTCCTGAGCCAGGAAACCTTTGTGTAGGACTCTAAAGACTCGTCAATACGCCGGCAGTAGGTGGTGATCATATCAGTCACCCACAGGCCGCAAGCGGTCTGCTAAACGTAACGGCCACCCGGGTATTGAGCGATCAGAAGATCAACAAGAAAGCCTGCTCATACTCCTGCGAATCCAATCAGTAACACTACCGTACAGTCCGATCTCTTCGTCTGATATGTTGCATATCACAGCCTGGGGGGTGGTAAAACATCAGACCCCAATAGCCTGATAAGTCATGTCGATGCAAGGTCCATAACGGTTCGAGAAACTACTGATAACACTTACCAGTAAATCTCAGCAACCCTGGCCAGGGATTTCCTGTTATGGCCAATCGAACATAGCGCAACATCAACCCCCAATACCGGGAGAGACGAAATCCCCTCGCATCGCTCATTGCCTCCATGTGACTCGGGACTGTACCCAAAAACCACCTGTTTGCACCACTCAGTAGGGCCGTGGTAGGGTGGAAATCAAAGCACAGTGGGAGATACACAAGACTCTATGACGATCTCGGGTTGACAAACTAATCTGTACCAGTGTCACCAGAGAACTGCTATCTGACGTGAGGTATAATACCATCTAGGAGTTCTCGGCGAGTGCTGTTTACTGTACCCAGTCTCCACTGAGCACTCGTATACCTTCTCTGATGTCAAACACCAATGGATGTAGGATCATCCATCGTCCATCATATGGATCAAGAAGCGTATACGCTAGTATACTCTGGAATATCGATGCCCTATCTCGATACTCCTACGACTAGGAACAATTGAAGGATGTACTCACAGACTACCCAGAACCCAGTAGTATGATCTCTATCATAATCCTGGAAATCAAGTACACATCCTAAGGGCTTTATCAACATGTAACAGAGAGACAGTAAGTGTACATGTTAAGATAAAGAGCAACCAGATAGCATACTATCATGTTGAGCAAGAAAGTCCTCCTTATGTATGTCTAAGTATCTACTATAATATACATCATATGTACAATAATGGCCTCTAGGGCATACATATAACTAACAATTTCATAGTTCAAGAAGGTATTGTTTTAGGGCATATCATCTCACAAAATGGCATTGAGGTAGACAAAACTAAAATAGATGTCATTTCCAACCTTCCTCCTCCCAAATGCGTCAAAGATATACGATCCTTTCTTGGTTATGCTGGTTTTTATAGACGATTCATTAAGGACTTTTCAAGATTGTTAGATCCTTAACTCTTCTTTTGGCCAAGAATACAACATTTTATTTCGACTCGGATTACTTGGCTGCTTTTAAATCGCTTAAACGTTCCCTCACTACTGCCTCGTTCTATCATCTCTAGACTAGAATCATCCTTTTGAGCTTATGTGTGATGCATCCGACTTTGCTATTGGTGCAGTCTTGGGACATCACATCGATAAGATGCCACATGACATTTATTATGCAAGTAGTGTTGGATATAGTGTCCTCAAGTCAATTATTGTAATCGCAGGCAGGAGATTGTGATGATTGAGGGAGGACCTATAGGGTAGAACAGTCTTACTTGAGATGATAGTATGCTATCCGTTTTGTTTTTATCATCATGTACATGCATTATGTGGTATTATAGATCAGTATTACATGTTGATAAAGCCCGTAGGATTATTACTTGACTACCAGTGTTATGATGGCGATCATATATGTAGGGGCTGGGTAGTCTATAAGCACATCCTTAAATGTCCCTAGTCGTAGGAGTATCGAGACTGGGCACCGATATTCCGGAGTAGACCGGTGTATATAGTTCTAGATCCTGACGAGGGGCGATGGTTGGTCCCATAGCCATTGGTCTTTCGCACCTAAGATCGTATACAGGGGTGAGTACACTGGACGGACTCGCCGGGAACATACTAGATGGTATTATACCTATTGTCAGATAGCAGTTCTTAGATGACATGAGTACAGGTTAGTCCTTCGACCTGAGATCGTCATTTATCTCGTGTAAGTTCCTACTGAGCTTTGATTACTACCCTACCATGGCTCAAATGAGTCGTGCAAATAGGTTTTAGCTGGGTATAGTCCCAAGCCATATGGAGGTAGTGAGCGGATCGTCGGGGATTCGTCTCTCCCGGTATTGGGGGTTGATGTTGCGCTGTGCATGGGTGGCCATCACCAGAAATCCTTGGCCAAGGTGGATGAGAATTACTGATTTGGATCAGTAGTTTCTCAGCGGGTGATGGGTTTCACACCGACACAAAATATTATTAGGGGTCTGACTTTATCCACCATCCTAGACCCGATATGCGATACTCTTAGACAAAGAGACCGGAATGTACGGAGATTGTCACAGATAGGCTAAGTAGGGATCCGGATGAGCTTTCTCGTCGGCCTTCCTTTTCGACAGGTACCCGGGTAGCCGTTATGTCACGACCCGAAAGTACGGAACGTGACTGGCACTTAGATTACGAGACGTCTAAAGGCGTACCGTAACCTAAGTCAGCCAAAGCCCAGAAAATCTAAACCAAAATCAAAAGAGAGTGAAGGAAAACCTTTAATGAAAACGTTTTTTTTAAAAATCATTTAAGTTGCATAGAATCCCTTTTTAAAAACATCAAAAATTCCCGAAAATTTCGGCAGAGTCTCCCCTGTATTTTCTATCCCCCAAAATGGGTACAACAAGATATATATAACCTGTAATCATAAAATGGCATCCCCAAGCGGGAGCTAGCTCTTCGCCCAAGGCGGATCACAACCACACACAATATAAGTAATATCAAGAGAAAGAGCATAAAAGAATGCAAGATATCAGAAAACACAACGTCGGCTCAAGTGAGCTCGACCCAAAAGAAACCACATATATACAAATCTCTCAGTCTCATTACTAGGTCGCATATACAAATAGAAAGTGGTAGATGGAGAATACTAGATACAATGATAGAGCAAAAAGAAATAAAGTGTGCTCGCAACCCACCTACGGGCGATGTCGCGAGTCTGAGCAAAAGAAGCTGATGATAAGATAGCCGCCGCTACAAGACTGATGAGTCCGACCTGAAAGACACTGTGGCACAACGGGGGTGAGTTGCCAGCTCGTGAGTAGAATATAACATCTAGTAAGGCAATCGTAAGAATGCACGCAATGCGCCACAACCTGTATGTCCATATGTGATATAATACCTCTAGTATGCATGCACATGTATGCAATGTCGTTACTAAATCTTTAAGTGTTTTAAATGCTAAGTGTACTGCATTCTTAACTTTAGAAAATGAATATCTGTATAATAGCTAAGTACCATCAAGAAATCATCTGAAAACCGGTGTCAAGCATCGACACCAAATATGAAATCATTTCTGTCTCAATATCTCACTGTATCAATTTCTCAAATATCGGGCTCCGTTAGTCCGGATCGGCCCATATCATCAAATCTCACGACAACGGTCGGTGTCCTCCGGATATCCGCCGCGCCAGACATCACCGGTAGGTATTCTTCCCCTGCCAGGCTCATCGTCTACAACTCGATCTTCTTGCCCCGGGGTACCATACCGGGCCCACTATGTACCCGAGACGGTTCATCCACTCCTCGAATCGGGTCTCGAAATCCAACAGAAAACATGAAAAGTCATGGTGGACGACACATACATCACGAGAAAACCGCAACTTTGTTTTTAAAAATGATAAATATAAGCTTTTGTTAAATTCTTGCGGTTTTCCCCGAAAATCCAGAAATCGCAGCAATACTGAAATCCTCAAGAAAATCATAATGTTCACATGTTATATATGATAAATGTCTATGATATCAATGTATACGATGTGAATTTTGGCTAGAAATCTATGTAAATATGATGATAATGCGAGGTATATGCATGCTATGCAATTTCATATATCATGTATGAATGCAAGTGACGATACTAAGTTAAACAGGTTCTATAGTGCACGTGACATGGCAATTACCAAAGGCGTGTGTGTCACATGAATAGTGCGCGTGCAGCAGATGCCAATGGTAATGGTGTTCGTGTCCTACGAAGTGTTATCGCATATGTGCATATGAATATCCATGCAATCTAGCATACTATTAACTATAAGGGTATGCAATGTAAATGAAGGGGTAAGCTAACTAGCAATACAAATCTTGCAAGAAATAAGGTAATCATGACTAGGGGGTGCCTCATGCCATTCAGACGATTCCCCCATAGATGAATACATCTACTCACCTGAATGCCTCGCTAATCCGATCCGACCACCGCCTTGCCTTTACGCGCCGTGTCCGATGTTTCCCCGACCGATCCTATATTTGCACAACACCAAGCATAAGATTACATATCCTAAAACGTTGCAAGTGACAATATACAAATATCGACGCTCTTGAATTAAACATAACGTGCACTCGGTGCGCGGGAAAACACACGAAAATCGCTAAATCTTAACTAGAATCGTCATTTCGGGGAAATCGACAAAACTAAAACCCGGCTAGACAAAATCCCGCATTCGCGCACTCTAATAGGCGTATATGAAGCTAATTATATCGCTAATATAACGCAATTAAATCACATCCTAATTTTAATAAAAATCTAGTATGCAAAAAGCATACCGATTCGATGCAAATATCGCAATTTATCGATTTAGCGAGCGTAACATCGCACAATTAACCATTTAACCAATTAGATAACCAAACCCTAACTTAACTCCATCAACCATGCTACAAACCCTAATTTGAAATCAAATCCCTCTCTTGATTTTCCTAAACAAACAATTACTACTAAATTAATACTTCAAATTTCAATTTTAGCATATTTAAACTACAAGTTAACAAATAGATTAGAAATTTCACCTCACAAGTGGAACCCTAGCATGCTCAAGCCACCAAAGAAGCCTCCTTTCTTCAAGTTTTGCACTAAATTTGGTTGAGGAGAGAGTGGATTAGGGTTTTGCTTTGAATGGGAGAATGAATTTGTGGATTTTTAATGAATTTTGACATGAAAATGTAGCAAAAGAAGTGAGGAAATGAAGGGGTTTGCTTCAGGTTTGGCTCGACCAGCAGGTGGGGGAGGCAAGTAGGGGTTTATTGTAGAAGTTTCTAGGTCAAATAACCCCTTATGTTCTCATTAAATGCTTTTCACATTAACTTTTTACAAAAAAACCCCATTTTACATCATTTTTTCATAAATTTCACACCATAAAACCAAAATCTTGCAAGTCATGATACAATTTTATTAACACCATATTTTAGCTTATAAAGATTCCTAATTATGAAATTTACCTAATTAAATTTGTATTTATCACTAATTTAATGTATTTTTAAAAGCTTAAAATAATAAAAAAATAATTAATTACGATTTTTTTTTATTTAACTAGAAAATTATAACTGAAATTTTAGTGACAAAATTATAGTAATATCTTATCTAAATTTTGTATAATTAGGTCTACAATGAAAAATACCTATTTTGAATTTTTACGGAAAAAAGCCGAAAAATGAGCCGATTACCGAAAAACTGCCTAAACGATTTTCGAAGGGTTACAATCTTCCCCCCTTAAAGAAATTCGGTCCCCGAATTTAGAATTCAACTATGCGTACCTTCAAAAAGATGGGGATATCTCTTCCTCATCTCGACCTCGGTCTCCCAGGTGACCTCCTCGCTGTTCGGGCCACGCCAAAGGACCTTGACGGACGGTATAACCTTCGACCTCAATTTCTTCACCTGCCGATCAAAAATGACCACCGGCTGCTCGGTGAAAGAAAGATCATGCTCTAGCTGGATCGTCTGGTGCTGAATCGCCTGGGAAGGATCATGAGGGTACTTGCGGAGCATCGAGACATGGAATACGGGGTGAACATCGGGGAAGCTGGGCGGAAGAGCTAACCAATAAGCGACTGGACCAACACGCTCTAGGATCTCGAAAGGACCAACATATCTAGGACTCAGCTTCCCTTTCCGCCCAAATCTCATCACACCTTTCATCGGAGAGACCTTCAGGAAAACATGATCGCCAACAGCGAATTCGAGTTGGCGACGGCGCCTGTCAGCATATGATTTCTGCCTGCTCTGTGCCGCTCTCATCCTGTCCCGAATCAGCTGTATCTTCTCGGTCGTCTCCTGTACAATCTGCGGCCCCAAAACACTGCTCTCCCTGAGCTCTGTCCAACATACAGGCGATCGACATCTCCTCCCATATAAAGCCTCGAAATGTGCCATCTGAATCGTCTCCTGGAAGCTATTATTGTAGGAAAACTCGATCAAAGGCAAATGACGATCCCAGCTACCACCGAAATCTAAAACACAAGCTCTGAGCATGTCCTCAAGAGTCTGAATCGTACGCTCCGACTGACCGTCAGTCTGAGGATGAAAGGCTGTGCTAAAACTCAATCGGGTGCCCAAAGCTTCCTGAAGTTTCTGCCACAATCGGCTGGTAAACTGGGTGTCCCGGTCGGACACGATGCAAGTCGGAACACCATGCAGTCACACTATCTCATCAATATAAACCTGGGCATACTGAGAAAATCCAAAAGTGGTCTTCACTGGCAGGAAGTGAGCCGCTTTCGTCAGTCGATCCACAATCACCCAAATAGAGTCATACCCTCGACTAGTCCTGGGTAGACCCACAATGAAGTCCATGGAGACTTGCTCCCACTTCCACTCAGGGATGGGCAAAGGCTGTAACTCGCCGGCTGGCCTCTGGTGCTCGGCCTTAACTTGCTGACAAGTCAGG
The DNA here is from genome assembly GCA_030015575.1 of Agapanthus africanus. Classification (NCBI taxonomy): domain Eukaryota; kingdom Viridiplantae; phylum Streptophyta; class Magnoliopsida; order Asparagales; family Amaryllidaceae; genus Agapanthus; species Agapanthus africanus. The sequence continues at coordinate 299,123,264 of JASDDO010000029.1, forward strand.
CATCTCGACACAAAGTCTGTAATATCCTTCTTCATCCCGTCCCACCAGTAAACCTCTCTCAAATCACGGTACATCTTGGTGGAACCTGGATGCACACTGTACACTGATCTATGTGCCTCCTCGAGAATATCACGCCTCAGTCCCTCTGAATCTGGCATGCATAGTCGAGTCCCAAATCGAAGTATCCCCTGATCGTCAATCACGAACTCAGAAACTCTGCCCTGCCGAATCTGCTCAATAATCTCTAAGATACGGGCATCGCCGGACTGTGCCTCGCGGATACGGTCAAGTAACTGTGGGCGTGCTCTGAAATGGGCCAGCTGTCCCCCTGTTGGAGTAAACTCGAACTGCACTCTGCTGTCACATAACACCTGCCAATCCGCCGTCGACTGCATTTGCACTGCGCTCAAACAAGATAAGCTACCTCCGGGCCTTCTACTCAAAGCATCTGCCACCACATTCGCCTTGCCCGGATGGTATAGAATCTCGCAGTCATAATCCTTCACCAACTCCATCCAACGGCGCTGTCTCAGGTTCAGATCTCGCTGCTGGAAGATATACTTCAAACTCTTGTGGTCAGTGAATATCTGGCACGACTCACCGTATAGGTAATGTCTCTAGATCTTAAGTGCAAATACCACTGCAGCCATCTCTAAATCATGGGTGGGGTAGTTCTGTTCGTGTTTCCTCAGCTGCCGAGAAGTATACGCGATAACTCTGTCGTGCTGCATCAATACACAGCCCAGCCCCACTCGAGAAGCATCACAATATACTACGAACCCGCCTAATCCAGAAGGCAATGCTAACACTGGTGCAGTAGTCAGACGAGTCTTCAATTGCTTGAATTCACATGCCTGGGTCCAATCAAAAGGAACCCCCTTCCGGGTCAATCTGGTCAACGGTGCAGCAATGCGGGAGAAATCCTGGACAAAACGTCGATAGTAGCCGGCCAGACCTAGAAAACTGCGAACCTCTGTAACTGATACTGGTCTAGGCCAATGCTGAACTGCCTCAATCTTCTTCGGGTCCTCACAAATACCGTCTCTCGTCACCACATAACCCAAGAAGTCGACACTGTCTAGCCAGAATGCGCACTTGGAGAATTTGGCGAACAGCTGATGCTCCCTCAAAGTCTGCAATGTGATACGTAAGTGCTGCTCATGCTCCTCCCGGCTCCGAGAATAAACCAAGATGTCGTCAATGAACACAATAATGAAATGATCGAGATACGGCCTGAATTCACGGTTCATCAAATCCATAAATGCTGCCGGGGCATTGGTGAGCCCGAACGACATCACCAAGAACTCATAATGACCATATCGAGTACAGAAAGCGGTCTTCGGAATATCCTCCTTCCGAACCCGCAACTGGTGATAACCTGACCGTAAATCAACTTTCGAGAAGAACCCTGCACCCTGGAGCTGATCGAATAAGTCATCAATGCGGGGTAGGGGATATCTGTTCCGCACAGTAACCCGGTTCAGCTGACGATAATCAATGCATAAATGCAAACTTCCGTCCTTCTTCTTAAAAAACAAGACGGGAGCACCCCAAGGTGACACACTCGGTCGGATAAGCCCTTTGTCTAGCAAGTCCTGTAACTGATCCTTTAGCTCTCTCAGCTCCGCCGGGGTCATCCGATAAGGCGGTATAGAGATAGGCCCCGTGCCGGGGATCAAGTCAATACAGAACTCAATCTCGCGCTCTGGTGGCAGACCAGGCAGCTCGTCAGGGAAAACATCAGGAAACTCTTTCACAACAGGGACCTGGTCCAACGGAACCTCTGTGAAGATAGTATCACAAACATAGGCTAAGAATCCCTGACACCCTTTCCTTAAGAGCTGACCAGCGCGAAGAGAAGAAATCAAGCTGGGAAGGGTAGCGCTACGATCTCCCTGAATAACAAGAACCGGCTCACCAGGAAAACTGAACCTGACTGCTTTCTCACGGCAGTCCACGGATGCATAACAGGTGGCTAGCCAGTCCATACCAAGAAGAACATCAAAGTCTAGCATATCGAGGAGAATCAAATCAACTGAAGAATCTCTCTCCCCGATACGAACGGAACATGATCGGTACACGAAACGGGCAACAAACGACTCGCCTACTGGTGTAATAACGACAAGCGGCTGATCTAACGGAGAAGACTCTCGGCCCAACCTCGGTGCAAAGTACGTGGATACATAGGAATGTGTGGAGCCTGGATCAAATAATACCCGTGCATCAAAAGAACATACTGGCAGAGTACCTGTCACGACGGCATTGGATGCCTGTGCATCCTGAGGAGTCAACGCGAACACTCGGGCCTGTCCACCACTAATAGCCGGCTGTCCTCGGCCTCTACCTCGGCCTCGGCCTCTGCCTCTGTCGCCTCGTCCTCTCGGAACCGGACCGCCACGCCCATGACCTCTAGAAGCATCTGACTGGCGTGGAGCGTCATCAGGAGTAGGAAGTAGAGCTCTCTGAGGAGGTGGTGAGGGTGGTAAGGTCACATGCGGGACTGTCGCCGCGCCCTGACGTCCCATGGTACAGTCTCTGATACGGTGGTACTGACTCCCATACCGAAAACATCCTGACGACGACTGTTGGGTCTGTGGATATGAACCAAATAACTGACCTCGTCTCAATCCTCTGCCTCCACCATCTCCCGGAAATAATCTATCGCGGTGTCTACCCATCTGCCGCTGAGCTGGCGTATCAGTACGGATCCTCTTCGGCCCAGAAACGACCGGAGTCTCAGAAATACGTTCCTCCAAAAGTAAGGCTGCATCCATCGCGGCTGCGTATGTATCAAAGTGCTGGGTGCCGATGGCAAGGAATAGCTGTGTATCAAGCCCTCGCACAAACCTCTTTATTCTCTTCTCTTCTGTGTCTACTAAGTACGGAGCATATCGAGACAACTGGGTACACTGTATATCATACTCCGACACTGTCATCCCAGGAGTCTTGCGCAAAGACTCAAAACTACGGGCTCGAGCATCTCGGACACTCTCCAGAAGAAAACGGGCAAGAAATGCAGATGTAAACTCATCCCAGGTCATAGAAGGCAGACCTGCAGCTCGGCCTCTCTCTACTGAATTGTACCATTCTGGGCAAGACCCTCCAGACGAAAACTCGCAAACTCCACCAATCTATCCTCAAAACATCTCAACGAACGACAAATCCGAGCCATCCTATCAAGAAATGCCTGTGGGTCCTCTGTCGCATCCGTACCGGTAAAATATGGAGGTCTCAATCTCATGAACTCCTGTAGTGAAACAGGGATAGTCTCCGTAGTAGCAGCAGGAGTGACCATCTATGCAGCAGGTACAATCGTGGTCTGTGCGGTGGAAGGAACGTCCTCGGATCTCTGTGCCCGGCTGGACTCAACTAAAGATCCCATCATCTGTGGCAACTCTTGCATGCCGGCCTCTAGTCTGGCAATACGGTCAGGATAAGGCGGATTAGTATGACCCTGAGGGGTAGGTGTATCATCTCGCTCGATCCTCGCCTCAGACGGGCCTGCCCGAATCTCATCCCTAGCGGCAGCCCGCTGAGCTCTCGTAGTCTTTGGCGGAATCGAAGCTGGAATAAGAAACAGGACTGATAAGGACATTGCAATTGAATCAAGGAATGCAAGGAATCAAGAAAGGAAATACAAGCAATTATGTCCTAAGGTCACTTAGGCGGAGTACCGTATCGTAAGTATGTCGCGGATCATACCCACGCTACGCCACTCAGCTTAAGTCACCTACTCCATCTACCAAGGTCGTCCTATACTCAGAAAGGTAAAACCTACGCTCTGATACCAACTTTGTCATGACCCAAAAGTACGGAAGTGACTGGCACTTAGATTACGAGACGTCTAAAGGCGTACCGTAACTTAAGTCAGCCAAAGCCCATAAAATCTAAACCAAAATCAAAAGAGAGTGAAGGAAAACCTTTAATGAAAACGTTTTTTTAAAATCATTTAAGTTGCATAGAATCCCTTTTTAAAAACATCAAAAATTCCCGAAAATTTCGGCAGAGTCTCCCCTGTATTTTCTATCCCCCAAAATGGGTACAACAAGATATATATAATCTGTAATCATAAAATGGCATCCCCAAGCGGGAGCTAGCTCTTCGCCCAAGGCGGATCACAACCACACGCAATATAAGTAATATCAAGAGAAAGAGCATAAAAGAATGCAAGATATCAGAAAACACAACGTCGGCTCAAGTGAGCTCGACCCAAAAGAAACCACATATATACAAATCTCTCAGTCTCATCACTAGGTCGCATATACAAATAGAAAGTGGTAGATGGAGAATACTAGATACAATGATAGAGCAAAAAGAAATAAAGTGTGCTCGCAACCCACGTACGGGCGATGTCGCGAGTCTGAGCAAAAGGAGATGATGATAAGATAGCCGCCGCTACAAGACTGATGAGTCCGACCTGCAAGACACTGTGGCACAACGGGGGTGAGTTGCCAGCTCGTGAGTAGAATATAACATCTAGTAAGGCAATCGTAAGAATGCACGCAATGCGCCACAACCTGTATGTCCATATGTGATATAATACCTCTAGTATGCATGCACATGTATGCAATGTCGTTACTAAATCTTTAAGTGTTTTAAATGCTAAGTGTACTGCATTCTTAACTTTAGAAAATGAATATCTGTATAATAGCTAAGTACCATCAAGAAATCATCTGAAAACCGGTGTCAAGCATCGACACCAAATATGAAATCATATCTGTATCAATATCTCACTGTATCAATGTCTCAAATATTGGGCTCCGTCAGTCCGGATCGGCCCATATCATCAAATCTCATGACAACGGTCGGTATCCTCTAGATATCCGCCGTGCCAGACATCACCGGTAGGTAGTCTTCCCCTGCCAAGCTCATCGTCTACAACTCGATCTTCTTGCCCCGGGGTACCATACCGGGCCCACCATGTACCCGAGACGGTTCATCCACTCCTCGAATCGGGTCTCGAAATCCAACAGAAAACATGAAAAGTCATGATGGACGACACATACATCATGAGAAAACCGCAACTTTGTTTTTAAAAATGATAAATATAAGCTTTTGTTAAATTCTTGCGGTTTTCCCCGAAAATCCAGAAATCGCAGCAATACTGAAATCCTCAAGAAAATCATAATGTTCACATGTTATATATGATAAATGTCTATGATATCAATGTATACGATGTGAATTTTGGCTAGAAATCTATGTAAATATGATGATAATGCGAGATATATGCATGCTATGCAATTTCATATATCATGTATGAATGCAAGTGACGATACTAAGTTAAACAGGTTCTATAGTGCACGTGACATGGCAATTACCAAAGGCGTGTGTATCACATGAATAGTGCGCGTGCAGCAGATGCTAATGGTAATGGTGTTCGTGTCCTACGAAGTGTTATCGCATATGTGCATATAAATATCCATGCAATCTAGCATACTATTAACTATAAGGGTATGCAATGTAAATGAAGGGGTAAGCTAACTAGCAATACAAGTCTTGCAAGAAATAAGGTAATCATGACTAGGGGGCGTCTCGCGCCATCCAGACGATTCCCCCATAGATGAATACATCTACTCACCTGAATGCCTCGCTAATCCGATCTGACCACCGCCTTGCCTTTACGCGCCGTGTCCGATGTTTCCCCGACCGATCCTATATTTGCACAACACCAAGCATAAGATTACATATCCTAAAACGATGCAAGTGACAATATACAAATATCGACGCTCTTGAATTAAACATAACGTGCACTCGGTGCGCGGGAAAACACACGAAAATCGCTAAATCTTAACTAGAATCGTCATTTCGGGGAAATCGACAAAACTAAAACCCGGCTAGAAAAAACCCCGCATTCGCGCACTCTAATAGGCGTATATGAAGCTAATTCTATCGCTAATATAACGCAATTAAATCACATCCTAATTTTAATAAAAATCTAGTAAGCAAAAAGCATACCGATTCGATGCAAATATCGCAATTTATCGATTTAGCGAGCGTAACATCGCACAATTAACCATTTAACCAATTAGATAACCAAACCCTAACTTAACTCCATCAACCATGCTACAAACCCTAATTTGAAATCAAATCCCTCTCTTGATTTTCCTAAACAAACAATTACTACTAAATTAATACTTCAAATTTCAATTTTAGCATATTTAAACTACAAGTTAACAAATAGATTAGAAATTTCACCTCACAAGTGGAACCCTAGCATGCTCAAGCCACCAAAGAAGCCTCCTTTCTTCAAGTTTTGCACTAAATTTGGTTGAGGAGAGAGTGGATTAGGGTTTTGCTTTGAATGGGAGAATGAATTTGTGGATTTTTAATGAATTTTGACATGAAAATGTAGCAAAAGAAGTGAGGAAATGAAGGGGTTTGCTTCAGGTTTGGCTCGGACAGCAGGTGGGGGAGGCAAGTGGGGGTTTATTGTAGAAGTTTCTAGGTCAAATAACCCCTTATGTTCTCATTAAATGCTTTTCACATCAACTTTTTACAAAAAAACCCCATTTTACATCATTTTTTTCATAAATTTCACACCATAAAACCAAAATCTTGCAAGTCATGATACAATTTTATTAACACCATATTTTAGCTTATAAAGATTCCTAATTATGAAATTTACGTAATTAAATTTGTATTTATCACTAATTTAATGTATTTTTAAAAGCTTAAAATAATAAAAAAATAATTAATTACGATTTTTTTTTTTATTTAACTAGAAAATTATAAGTGACATTTTAGTGACAAAATTATAGTAATATCTTATCTAAATTTTGTATATTTAGGTCTACAATGAAAAATACCTATTTTGACTTTTTACGGAAAAAGCCGAAAAATGAGCCGATTACCGAAAAACTGCCTAAACGATTTTCGAAGGGTTACACGTTACGTACAACTAGTGCCGCTGACGTACTTGTAGTTATGGATTTATCCAGTAACACACTACCGGCGTACTGTCGAGTTTTTAGAGTCCCACACAAAGGGTTTCCCTGGCTCAGGTGAAATGATGTAGTAGCCGTATTTTGATACGTGCAAGGTTCCAATCAAATGATTGTACTAGTTACCTGGAATTTCGATCGGAAAGTTGATAATAATAGCCGGCTTAGGATTGAGCCAGATTATTAAATCAGGTATTGATTTAATAATTTACGTGTATATATATATATTTCGATATGTATATTATAGTATTATGCTCTTTGTGTTATTCTATCTCTTTGGGTATTCGTATTTTGATACGAATACGTGTATGTATATACAGTTGAGTGTATTCTGTATTTATACGGAAAATATTCTAGATGGTGGACACCTCATTTATGTTTATCCATTTATTAATTTAAATGGAAATGGGGTGTAAAGGTAGTGAGGTGAGAATGGTGAGAACCATGCTTGAATAGTGTTGACAAATGAATTATTAATTCATTTGTGCAAACTATTCATGTATGGTTGCTGTATGTTTATTGGAAAATATGTTTTACAAAACCATACTTCATATTTTTCTTTCACTTGTTTTTGGTTGGAAAAAAATCATTCTCACATTTTGGTCATCTCTCCTCACTAGCCTTTCTTGGTCTCCTCCTCTTCCTTCTTGATCTTCCATCCTACTATCTCATGTGTTGAGAATCAAGGATAGAAGAAAGATAGAAATACACTAAGAACAACTCACTATATCACTAGACACTCTATATTAGCAACCTAGAGTCCATAGTTGCTCCACTAGTTTTTTAGTGTGGAGATAGAGCCGTGAACCACATCCCTCGGGTGGATCATCTTCGACGGAGGAAGACCGGCGGCCAAGCTCGATCAAGGAGGCCTCAAGGAGCTAAGGAAGAGGGTAGAAGACCGAAGGACATGGATCTTTTGGTATAACACTTCTATCTCAGTAGTTAACCTCTTTGTAGCTTGCTAGTTTCATGTTTGGTTTCGATTCTAGGTAGTTGTTTCTAGCGCCAAGTTTTTAAATAACAAAATTTTTTGTTCCGCAATGGCCGTTGTCGATAGCCACGGTACTATGAACCCCAACATGGTATCAGAGCCACCCAAACATTAGAAACCAGAAGTAGATGATGCATTAGTTTCAAAACCGAAAAATTCCGATTTCAAAACCGACTTTCTGTTCTGAATTTTTTTTGTCTCTAAAATTTTTTTAAACAAGTGCAGAGACTTAATCTAGACATGTATATGACACACAATGAAAATGAGGGAATTCCATTACAATTTGGCTGGCAAAACCCTAAAATTCCCGTTTCTGCCTTTTTACTATTCACGCCCAGGCCCCGTTTTCATCCAGTGTCTTGGGTTTTGTAAATTGGTGTTTTTGATCTTGTTTGATTTCCCTAGATTTCATTTAGTGTTGTCTTTGCTTTGGGGGAAACTTGGAAAGTTTCAAAACTTGAAATTTTGCATCGTTGATATCTGTGATGTGGTGTATGTGTTTTTCAAACGTCGCCTATTTGCTTTATGTCATTTAGACGGGGTTGCACATACTTGCTTATATTGCTGTGATGTTCATATCTGTGATGGAATGTTCGGATTGTTGTGTAGGATAGCCCCTAGTGCAATGCTAGTTGTACAGTTTAGATTCATTTGTATATTCATTATTACGGGGCGAGCGTCCGACATGTGGACTGCCGTTTCCGCCAGTTTGTATATTCTTTTATTGGGGCATGATCGGGTTGAGGTCGATGTCACCATTTTATATATGTTTTTCTTTTATGTACTAAGATTATCCCGCTGGGGAGTGCTCAAGTAGCTGGGTTCTAGAGGGCAACAGGCCTGCATCTCATGGCATTGAGACAGAGGGGGCTTTACTATAGAATTAGCGGGCTATTTGCCGCACTCGTAGGGGGTATAGGATGACCCACGGAGGGGTGCTCGAGTTACCAGATTCCGTGAAGTGCTGGGTGGCCTATTCACTTTATTTATTGTGGTTGCCTCATTTCTGGGATTGGCGGGTAACTTGCCGCACTCATAAGGGTCTTGGTTCTTCATTGCACGAGCTATCTACACAATCGGGGAACGTAGGGTTATATTTGCGGCTCAAATGAAACCTAGGGCTCCTACATTATTCGTTATTCTGTGTTGCTTACGCTTTTCTGTATGTTGCTTATATCATGCCTGGGACGAATGTTATATATATATATATATATATATTTATATATACTAGTAGATGTTGTATATGTTTTGCATCCGTGCTAGTCCGCCCTCACTCTGCCGTTAGTTAAGTAACCTAACGGTGCATGACGGGGCCCCGTGGCGAATGCGGATGGCATATACGTACATTGTATTTTCGTTCTTTTCTGGTATGATAGGGATTAATTGATGGGACCGCATTAATTTTGATTAATGCAAGAAAAAAAAAACCTAAAAGATGTTGTTGGAAAATTTTTGAAAAACTATAGTTGTATTCTTTTGTTTTGACTAGTGGTGCTCGTTCAGGAACATCCGGCACCTCATTCTAGGAGGCAAGAGCCTAGATCCCTTCACGGGGAGTGACCTCTTGAGCAAAAGTTTATGATACTGTAGATTACTTGGTTTTCTTCAAAACCACCAGTTTTTAAAAGCGGAGCATAAACCACTCCTTTTCAAAACTATTCGGTTCCTTCAACGATATCAAGTTCAATACGTTCACGGTTTTTTCGCCAAAAACCATCCGTAGCCCTCTGTCATTTCGGATAAATAGTATATATTATTCATGCGATGTTTGTTGGCCAAAGTCAAGGCATCGTGAATAGTAGCTATATGTTACTTATCCGTAGTATAGATAGTGTTGGGATTCCTTAGCACCATGCCTAGGGTTTGCAAGCATCACACATGCTACAATAAATTTTTTGGGAAGGTGCTAAGCAATCTAACCATGAATCGAACTAGAAAAATTTAGGGTAACACTAATAGTATCTCATACAACATAGAAACTATCACTATGTGGGAAGAATACAATCTTTGTAGTCCTTCTTTAGTGACTCCTTGGATCCTTGAAAGTTTGAACCGGCTCGCTAGAAACCTTCCAAGTCCACGATGATCCACCCGAAATACCTTTGCTCAAAGCTCCTTGCTTCACTTGATCAAGAATGAAGATGAAGCAAACACTTTACACTAATGGGCTAGAGTAGTGTAGAATAGTGATGTGGTTTGTTTTCTCACTTCAAAACCCTTTCTTTTTAACTAACCCACTCAATAGAAATCTCAAGAGAGCAAGAGAGAGGAGGAAGAAGAAGATGGCAAGCTTGAGCTCAAAGTTGTGATAATGATAAATGAAATGAGAAAATAGAAAATATAAATAATTTCATACTCTCACTTAACCATGGGTTAATAAATATTTAGATATTTATTTTGGAGTTAAAAGCCAAATGAAAAATTAATCCATGGTTAATAATTAGGTCATGTGTTGTCAAGTTTAGAAGAGTGTAGATAAATATCAACCATGAATTAATCCATTTTATTTTCTTAAATAATAAATATATATAGATATTTATTTCCATGTGGGTCTTACATTTCCATCTTATATGTATCAACAACCATGACACCATGTGTGTGCATTCACATCATCATGTGCATGAACAAAAATCTATGCATACATGCATGCATACATCAAAGAAGAAAAGGGTTTAATAAAAGTGAGCTATAAAGTCAATGTTAAATCAACACTTGATTTAACAAACTGGTCATATCACATACGACCCGACCAATAGAAAAACGCCTGATTAATATACGATATCACATATACGCATTTAACCGGGTCCCCACGCATATCTCATATGCACACCACATCGTTTCGCCTGAGCTAGGAAACTCCTGTATGGGACTCTAAGACTCGTCAATACGCCGGCAGTAGGTGATGATCACATCAAACACCCACAAGCCGCAAGCGGTCAGCTAAACGTAATGGCCAGCCGCGTATTGAGCGATCAGAAGAAAAACAAACGAAGCTGTCAAAAACTCCCGTCAAGCCAATTGGCAACACTTACCGTATAGTCCGGTCTCTTCGTCAGATATGCTGCATATCGAGTCTAGGGATGGTATCATCGACTCCAATAACTCAATAAGTCATGCCGGTGTATGGCTCATAACAGATCGAGAAACTACTGATAACACTTATCAGTAAATCTCAGTAGCCCTGGCCAGGGACTTCCTGTTATAGCCAATCGAGCATAGCACAACATCAACCCCCAATACCGGGAGAGACGAAACCCTTCCCATCGCTCATTTCCTCCATATGCCTCAGGACTGTATCCAAAATCCACCTGTTTGCACGACTCAGTAGAGCCGTGGTAGGGTGGAGATCAAAGTACAGTGGGAGGACACACAAGACTCTATGACGATCTCGGGTCTACAGACTAACCTGTACCAGTGTTACCTGGGAGCTGCTATCGACGATAGATATAATACCACATAGGTGTCACGACCCGAAATAGCACGTGACTGGCCCTTGAATCATATGAAGTCTATAGGACCCCATCTAATTCATGTAAGACAAAGCCCAGAAATCTAAAACCATTTTTAAATAAAGTAGTGAAGAAAACATGTTTTAAAACAAGTGGTTTTAATAGCATAAGCCGAATTATGCGTTTTTAAAATCCCAAGTCTTTTCTAAAAGTTTCGGCAGAGTTTCCTTTTTAAAAACTGGCCCCGAATGGGTACAACATGAATAATATATACATCACTGATAAAAGGCATCCCCAAGCGAGAGCTAGCTCTTCGTCAATCGACGCTCACAACCACGCAAGCAATATAATATATAACGCCGAAGGGCGAGGATCAAAACTCAAAAGGAAACTCAAAATCATCAAGAAAACCATACTAATAATACAAGCGCGACTCTACGGTCGAAAGAATATACAACTGGTTTTCTAAGTTTGAAATAAATACAAGTCTGGTTGATGGAATTTTACTAGATACAACAGAAAATAAATATACAATAGTGGTCACGATACAAGTGAGTCCACCTACCCAAGCAATCACCCAGAATGGAAGCGGTGTGCCTGAAAGCCGCAATGAAACCTGTACGGCAAAACCTGCAAGAAACTGCGGCACAACGGGGGTGAGTTGCCAACTCGTGAATAGAAAACATCACATAGCAGAAATCGTATGTATGACTCAATCCTAGGTCAACATGATCAGTAGTATATATCCTCAATATGATAAAGTCTGTAGCATGATAAGGTAGCAAGGGTAAATTGAAGGGTTTTGGGAGCGCCCCGGCCATCGAACCGTGGCCAAATGCGGAACAAAAATTTTCTAAAACCCGGCGCTACCATTACCCGATTTCCAAGATCGAAACCATTAACCCTAAAACTAGCAAGCTAACAAAAGGAGATAGAATGGTTATACCTAATAGATCATGTCCTTCGGGTCTTCAACCATTTCCAAGCTCCTAGTGATGCGGATCGACTTTGGTCGACGGTCTTCCTTCATCTCCGATGATCCACCCGAGGGAAACGGCACAAGCTCCAGGTTCGCCAAACGGACTAACCGACCCTCCAAGATCGCTAGTAGTGGAGAGTGGGGGTGTAGGATAGTCTCACCATAATTTTCTTTCAAACTTTTATGCTCATAAAGCAACCATGGAAGATTTGGAGGTGATGATAAAAAGCATGAGCTAAAAATGGTTAAGTCTTTTGGGTGTGAGTGCAATGAGAGTGAGCTAGAGAGAGTGACCAAAATTAATTAACAAATGAGCAAAGGAATACCCACTCATAGAAGTGACCGGCCCGTCTCTCCTCACTCAAAGAATAATGCACACCAAAAAATCCTTTTCCAATTTGCAATAAAAAATTAACAAGCCCATACCAATCACTACATATGCAAGACCCATGCTTTGTCACCTTTTCACTTTTCCACCTCATTATGAAACAAATGATTTTTCTAAAAGGGGAAATCAATAATGAGGTGGCAAATCTTTTAGAAGCCATTCCGTATAAATACGAAATGCTTCTCGGTACATGTATCGAAATATACATACGCATATTCGTACGAAAATACGAATAGCCAAAGACAGGAAAAATAAATAGTGAGCGATAATACTAGAATACATATATATAAATACATATGTAAATTATTAAATCAAAACTTGATTTAACAATCTGGCTTAATCCTAATCCGCTAGTATTATCAACCGTCCGATTAAAATCTGCACAGCCCGTGCAGACATTTAATCGGACACCTGTATGTATCAACATACGTAACCTACACCATATCGCCTGAGCCGTGAAAACCCTCTATGTGGGACTCTAAAGACTCGTCAATACGCTGGCAGTGGGTTTAACCACAAGCACGTCAGCGGCACTAGCTGTACGTAACGGCTACCCAGGTATTGAGTGAAATGAAGGACGACGAGCAAACTCATCCAAACCCCTACTAAGCCTGTCAGTGAAAATATCCGTACAGTCCGGTCTGTTCATCTAAGAGTATCGCATATCGGGTCTACAGGGGTGGACAAAGTCAGACCCCTAACAACGCGATAATTCATGTCGGTATGAAACCCATCACTACCTGAGAAACTATCGATCCTGGATCGGTAATTCTCACATACCCCGGCCGAGGATTTCTAGTGACGGCCACCCGTGCACTGCGCGACATCAACCCCTAATACCGGGAGAGAAGAATCCCCGACGATCCGCTCACTGCCTCCATATGGCTCGGGACTATACCCAACTAAAACCTGTTTGCACGACTCCTTTGAGCCGTGGTAGGGTAGTAATCAAAACACAGTGGGAACTCACACGAGACAAATGACGATCTCAGGTCGACAGACTAACCTGTACACATGTCACCAGGGAACTGCTATCTGACTATAGGTATAATACAAACTAGCATGTTCCCGGCGAGTCCGTCCAGTGTACTCATAACCCAACGAGCACCTGTATACTATCTTAGGTGAACAACTGACACCAATGGCTTGTAAGACCGGCCACCGCCCCTCGTCAGGGTCTAGATAAGTATACACAAGTCTACACTGGAGTATCGATGCCCAGTCTCGATACTCCACGACTAGGGACATTTAAGGATGTTCTTATAGACCCCCAGGTCCCATGTATGTGATCGCCATCACAATGCTGGCATTCAAGCAAGAATCCTATGGGCTATATCAACATATGATGATAAAGACAAACCAGATAGCATACTATCATCTCAAGTAAGACTGTTTTATCGGTATAGGTCCTCGCTCAATCATCATGATCATATACCTGCGACTATGATAATTGCCTTAAGGGCACTATAGCAAACAATCTCCCACTTGCACTTAAGGCTAATTATTGCGATGTCGCATACTCACAGCGTGTGTGATACCGAACACCCAACTCCTCTACTAATCAGTTTCACAAAGCTCATTTGTAAAACTATTGCGTTTGAGAAATAGCCTCAGTGAGTGGATCCGCTCCAGTGTTTCTTTCTATCTCTCTCTTTAACTCAACTTCGCGGAGAAAAACTATCTCCCGAAATGAGCAATACCCATCTTAGAATATGTCTGGACATCTGATGGGACCCAGTTCACAAAAGAACGCTAAATCCAGCAAACTTCTTAGATTGTATCGTCTACTGAACTCAATCAGTACACTGCAGCATACCATCCTCAGTATCCGCTTGGACCACCTGTCCAAACTACTGCCACTCGTCAGAGGGAACACTATAACTCTGACAGTCACTCTGTCATCCAGGTCACCTTAGAAGCCTGGAATGATAACCGTCTCTCAAAGGAGGCCGCCGTTATCAAATCTCTAGAACATCCACTTATGTTCATAAACTGCTTCCATTCGTTTTTCTCCAGGATTGGATTAATATATTAACTTATTGCATCTAGTGCAAAAACAGCATCCGGTATGGTACTTGACATGTCATGATTGACTCAATTGCCAAAGCAAGTGATATGCCAATCATGCACATCGCTCTCTCCTTTGTCTGTAAGACACCTTTAGAGAGGGTGACTCCATCACCTGCAGGTTCACCACCATGCCAGGAGCCATCCATTCTAAAATGTTTTTAGAATACTGTCTAAGTACCCATATTGGGACACTTCCGAAATCTAGATCTAAAACCATAGATCTAGTAACCTCCATATCCTATGTGGAGAAAACACTATGTGACAACCATAGTATAACCGATCGTAGTATAGGAATTTTACTTCCTACTCTGTGTATGTTATCCAAATACCAGGACACACACCCTACTATCTTCTTAATAGATCCATCCCCTATTCTGATGAAGTCAAAACCCATGACTGTCACATCATAAATAGATGATGTATCTCCGCTATATCCGCTTTAGTCTATAAATAGACACAAGCCACTTGTCCACTACGCTTCCGCTGCTCCCACTAATTACGACAACCCTCTGGCAGAGTCATATACACGTGCACTTCTAAAGCTAGTTTAGAATGACGATGTACTCATCCTCCTGCCGGGTCTCATAGTCTGGAACAACAGTAGTGTCAAGTCTGGGTAAACAAGAACCTCCCTGTCACCGTCCTTGAGGCTACTGAAGTACCTCTCGGGTGCCTGAGGTAACCCTCTATATCTGCGGAGTGGCTAATGAAATGTCAATCCTAATTGAATCTTTAGGTCCTATTAAATTTTCCGTAATCGTTTGTGGTTCTGGAATCACTTCCAGTTCTACCATACTCCCACTACTGTTTTCTGAAAAAAAATCCATTTTACTAAAACTGTGGCGAGTCAAGAACAATATCACTATTGATCTTATTGATGGTAGAAAGTTAACCCTCGTCAAAGCCTGGGATAACCCACAAACAGCCATTACTGAAACGTGCCTTGAGTTTATCCAGATTCTGGTTTTAAGCATCAGCCGGACGACTCCCTATATCTTAACATCGTTAATATATAAATTGATTCTATATATATCTAATATAGAAACAAAGACACTAATTTAATTGGAACCAGATTCAAATCATGCAGCTGTCTCCAGTGCATGTCAACTAAATGGAGAGAGGCCGATCATCATTACTCAACTTAGGAGTGCGTCCAATTATGAGTAACCTAAAGAGAAACAAGTTCGTCAAAACTATTACTATCAACTGATTACCTTATACAAGTATCTACATCTTGGATCACCTTGAAGAATCCCGATACTTGCGACACCTGGTTCTCTACTTTATTCTTGTACCTATATCTTCTCAAACTTGGACCTTGTATTTCTACGAAACACTTGTCCAAAACTTGAGAAGTCATAAGTAAACAGAATATAGTACGAGGACCAACCCCTGTGTCCTAATGGACACTGGACAACATACAATACATTGTATAAGTCCCTTGAGTTTAATAACTTAAACCCTGTGTGTCATAGGTTGAAAACTGTACTATGGTTATGAAGACTTACACCGCTGTTGAATGCTCCTTACCTAACCATCAACTGATATAGGTAAATATCATGGATAAAATTTCAAAAAGTTGCATCTCACTTTATAAAAATAAACGTATAGATATATCAGTTTGAAATTGGTGCATAATAACGGATATTCAAAACCAAATACTTGCAGTCCGGCAAACAACCCAGGCGATTTCCTCAAATATCACCAATTACAACGAATTCCGATATAATGAGGATGATCACCTAATTCCCAATAACTTACTCCCTCTTATCATCTTATAAACCATACAGATGTGAGGATCAAAACTGGTAAATACATACCCTGGAGTAAAGACCTAATTGGACAATCAGTTTTAAATTAACAACGCATCGTGAAACTGAAACATTAAAATGTTTCGAAGGGGTATTCGGGTATTCCTAGTAATGCCTCTTCCATTATCAGATTCATGACTGTAACCGTATATTTTCTTGCCATCTCTCCAATTCCTTTTATTTGTCTTTACTCATTACCTTCTGTACACCTTCGTTAGGCATAAATGGTTTTCTTCCTTTCCTACCGTTCGGCACCAGCCTATGGTTTGGAAGAAGACCATCTAATAAGCATGACAGGTGTGCTCTCCTAATCCTAAGAGCACTCGCAACCTGAGAGAAGGTAAGGACAAAAGACAACTGAATAAACCTTATTCCTATTTCTCCTGAACCAGAATCCATCCTCGAAAAAGTTCCTTCGAGTTCGTATATAACCATACGATGGATTTATCCAATGGAATTAGATGTTCGTAGTAATATGGAGTGTTCTAGAGAAATACAAAGGTGAAGTAGGAGTGGCGATGAAAGTCTTGGTTTGGTCGTGAATAGCAGTCGCATTTTACTTTGCCCTCCTTCTGATCCCTCTATATGTCTTTACTTATTGCCTTCTGCACACCCTACTAAGGCTAATTGGTATTTTTCATTCCCTACCTTTCAGCACCTGCCTATGGTTTGGAAGAAGACTATCCATTAAGCGTAATAGGTGTACCCTCTTCTAATCCTAGAAGTCCTCACAACCTGAGAGAAGGTAAAAAGAAAAGACAATTGAATAATCCTATTCATTTTCTCCAGAACCGGAAACCATCCTCGAATAAGTTCCTTCGAGTTCGTATATAACCATACGATGGTTTTATCCAATGGAAGTGGATATTCGTAGTAATACGGGGTGTTCTGAAGAAAAGCAAAGGGTAAAAGAAAGAGTGGCAACGATGTATGCAACTTGGACAATCCAAAAGCCAGTGTTTATAAGAAAGTTCGGTTTAACTTGGTCATTGAGTTATAGTCTAGGGTCGGGTCATGGTTGCTGTCAGAGAGAGAGAAAAAAAAACACTCAACGTGCACTCTAACCTAGATCAGAATGGATAATCACTTTATCTAATCTGGATGGCTCCCACTGTTTCCTCGAATTCTCCTCCAAACCTAAAAGGAGAATTAGTCGGGATCACCCGAAGAGTATTCCTACTCATCAGTGAGAATCGGGATTCAACTATCATCGCATGATAACTTGATGGAAGCCACTCAAGTCACCACACTCCAGAAGGTATGCGCATGCCTGGCAAGTTTCCTGTATGTTTGAAACTCCTGATATGATTTTTACCCCAAGCAGTTTATGACCTTGACAAAGGCCAACAAATCATAAACCACAAGTTAAGTTCAACCCGTCATTATCCTGGATTACACTAGACCCACCCGCACAAACCCTTGACAAAGGCCAACAAGGTTATACGACTATCCTAGATAATCGTAACTCGATGCAACAGACAAGTAATACCCAGCTACCGCACACTACGCCTTGATAAAGGCCAACAAACGCAGCACGAATACTAGGTACTACCTGAAAGAAATGACGGAGGGCTACGGCTGGTTTTTGGCGAAAAACCTTTAACGTAATGAACTTGATCTCGTTGAAGGAATCCAAGTGGTTTTGCAAAAGTATAGTGGCGAAAACGTTTGCTAAAGAGGTCACTCCTGGTGAAGGGATCTCGGCTCTTTCCCTGTCGAATGAGGTGCAGGATATTCCAAACTGAATACCACGATGCAAAGCATAAAGTGATCGACTATAGTGAAGTTATTACTTTGACGCAAACTTCTGCCCAAGGGGTCACTCCCGATGAAGGAATCTCGGCCCTTGCCTCGTCGAATGAGGTGCTGGATATTCATAACTGAATACCACTGTGTAAAGCAAAAGCGTACGTCTGTAATGTCAGTTTTTTTAAAAACTTGCTTCCAACAACATCATATATATATATATATATATATATATATATATATATAGGTTTGTTTTCCTTGCATTGATAAGAATCAACACAGTCCAATCAATTAATCACACCAGAAAAGAACGAAAATAAAATGTATGTATATGCCATCCGCATTCGCCACTGGGTCCCGTCATCACCCGTTAGGTTACTTAACTAACGACAGAGCGGGGACTGGGCTAGCGCGGGTGCAAAACATATACAACATCTACTAGTATATATAAATATATATAACAATCGGCCCAGGCATGATAAATGCAACATCACAGAAAAGTAATAAGCATCACAGAACAATACAGATAATCTGGGAGCCCCGGGTTTCCTTTAAGCCATAACTGAAAACCCGACGTTTCTCTGGTCGTGTGGATAGCCTGTGCAATGAACACTTAGACCCCTACGAGCGCGGCAAGTTACCCGCCAAAACCTGAAGCGAGGCAGCCCCTTCCAGCAAAGTGAATGGACCACGCAGCACTTCACGGAATCCGGTAACTTGAGCACCCCTCCTTAGGTCAACCTGTACCCCCTATGAGTGCGGCGAATAGCCCGCCAATTCTAGAGTGAAGCCCCCTCCGTCTCAATACCATGAGATGCGGGCCCGTTGCCTTCTAGAACCCGGCTATCCGTGCACCCCACCCCGGGGTAATCCGAGTACAGAAAAGAAAATATATACAACGGGTACATCGACCTCAACCCGGTCATTCCCCAAAAGAATAATATACAAACAGGCAGTGATGGCAGTCCACATGTCGGACGCTCGCCCCGCAATATCAAATGTACAAATAAATCCAAACTGCATTATCATTGCACGCAAGCTATCCACCACGACAAATCCGCAACATCACAGCACAATACAGAACATCAACGTGAATGTCACGTTCGCAAACCCGTCTAAAAAGACTATAGCGATTAAACAAGATTTACCGATCAAATGACATTCACGGTCGCAGATAGAAATGTAATGTACTGAAAACACACAATTAAAATTTCGATCGACTAAACTTTCCCAAAATGGCCCCATGTGCTAAACCAGTACTCAAATGAATCTGGGCCAAAACTATATATCACAAAAATCAGTTTTCAACCAACTAGAGCCCCAAAAAAATTTTTGGTCACTGTAGCCTAAAAAGAGTCGCGGAAGCGCCGCCAAATGTGACATTTTGCGGCAGTTTCGTGGTGGAATTTCGGAGTTAGGTCACCAAATTTCTTCTGTAGCTTTAGTTTTTCCTACACGGATTTTTAAGCTATACTGAAACATTTTTCGAGCACTTTCATAAATCGACAGAAAATAGGCAAATTGGAAAATTGATTTGGAAATTTTGATCGATCAAGATTTTAAGCTTGTGCAAACTAGCTAGTAGGGTTTAATGGGTGGCTCTGATACCATAAAGGGTTATGGGAGCACCCCGGCCATCGAACCATGGCCAAATGCGGAACAAAAATTTTCTAAAACCCGGCGCTACCATTACCTGATTTCCAAGATCGAAACCATTAACCCTAAAACTAGCAAGCTAACAAAAGAAGATAGAATGGTTATACCTAATGGATCATGTCCTTCGGGTCTTCAACCATTTCCAAGCTCCTAGTGATGCGGATCGACTTTGGTCGACGGTCTTCCTTCATCTTCGATGATCCACCCGAGGGAAACAGCACAAGCTCCAGGTTCGCCAAACGGACCAACCGACCCTCCAAGATCGCTAGTAGTGGAGAGTTGGGGTGTAGGATAGTCTCACCATAATTTTCTCTCAAAATTTTATGCTCATAGAGCAACCATGGAAGATTTGGAGGTGATGATCAAAAGCATGAGCTAAAAATGGTTAAGTCTTTTGGGTGTGAGTGCAATGAGAGTGAGCTAGAGAGAGTGACCAAAATTAATTAACAAATGAGCAAAGGAACACCCACTCATAGAAGTGGCCGGCCCCTCTCTCCTCACTCAAAGAATAATGCACACCAAAAATCCTTTTCCAATTTGCAATAAAAAATTAACAAGCCCATACCAATCACTACATATGCAAGACCCATGCTTTGTCACCTTTTCACCTTTCCACCTCATTATGAAACAAATGATTTTTCTAAAAGGGAAAATCAGTAATGAGGTGGCAAATCTTCTAGAAGCCATTCCGTATAAATACGGAATGCTTCCCAATACATGTATCGAAATATACATACGCGTATTCGTACGAAAATACGAATAGCCAAAGAGAGGAAAAATAAATAGTAAGCGATAATACTAGAATACATATATATAAATACATATGTAAATTATTAAATCAAAACTTGATTTAACAATCTGGCTTAATCCTAATCCGCAAGTATTATCAACCATCCGATTAAAGTCTGCGCAGCCCGTGCAGACATTTAATCGGACACCTGTATGTATCAACATACATCACCTACACCATATCGCTTGAGCCGTGAAAACCCTCTGTGTGGGACTCTAAAGACTCGTCAATACGCTGGCAGTGGGTTTAACCATACGCACGTCAGCAGCACTCTACCCAGGTATTCAGCGAAAGGAAGGCCGACGAGCAAACTCATCCAAACCCCTACTAAGCCTGTCAGTGAAAATATCCGTACAGTCCGGGCTGTTCGTCTAAGAGTATCGCATATCGGGTCTAGGGGGTGGATAAAGTCAGACCCCTAACAACGCGATAATTCGTGTCGGTATGAAACCCATCACTACCTGAGAAACTATCGATCCTGGATCGGTAATTCTCACATACCCCGGCCGAGGATTTCTAGTGACGGCCACCCGTGCACTGCGCGACATCAACCCCTAATACCGGGAGAGAAGAATCCCCGACGATCCGCTCACTGCCTCCATATGGCTCGGGACTATACCCAACTAAAACCTGTTTGCACGACTCCTTTTAGCTGTGGTAGGATAGTAATCAAAGCACAGTAGGAACCAACACGAGACAAATGAAGATCTCAGGTCGACAAACTAACCTGTACACATGTCACCAGGGAACTGCTATTTGACTATAGGTATAATACCAACTAGCATGTTCCCGGCGAGTCCGTCCAGTGTACTCATAATCCAATGAGCACCTGTATACTATCTTAGGTGAACAACTGACACCAATGGCTTGTGAGACCGGCCACCGTCCCTCATCAGGGTCTAGATAAGTATACACCAGTCTACACTGAAGTATCGATGCCCAGTCTCAATACTCCCACGACTAGGGACATTTAAGGATGTGCTTATAGAGCCCCAACTCCCACGTTTGTGATCGCCATCACAATGCTGGCAGTCAAGCAAGAATCCTATGGGCTTTATCAACATATGATGATAAAGACAAACCAGATAGCATACTATCATCTTGAGTAAGACTGTTTTATCGGTATTGGTCCTCGCTTAATCATCATGATCACATACCTGCGACTATGATAATATCCTTGAGGTATAGCCAACATAAACATCTATAGATAAGTGTAGTACCAAGTGCTCGTATCAGTGCCTCAGGTAGAAACATATCATAAACATGATGTATCATCAATGAAATCAGTGTCAACTATAGCATGAAGTCTATGAGTATGTGGATATCATCCAACTATGTAATCAATGCCTGTATGCATATGGATCTCGTCCACGTGTCAACCAATGACATAACAACATCATGTATGTAAAAGTCATAAAAGCATATGCATGAATGTATGAGGATATAAATCAACGTGTGTCCCTCGCGACACATCAAAATCATGAAACCTGAGTGTCTATCATCGACACTCGAAAACATCATGAAAGCCGTGCCCAGCATCGGCACATAAATCCTCATATATCGGGCTCCGTCAGTCCGGATTGGCCCACGGGCTCCGTGAGTCCGGATCGGCCCATATCATCTCTCGACTCCGGTCGGTATCCTCCGGATATCCACCGAGCCCAAATACTATCACCGGTAGGTAGTAGTCCCTCTGCCAGGCTCATCGTCATCCACTCGAAATCTCTCTCTCATCCTGGGGTACCATACTGGGTCCACCATGTACCCACAAACAGAATCATCCGCCTCCTCGAATCGGGTTTCACATATCACATGTCTCAGAACCGAGAAAATGCATAGTGGACGCACTGAAATATCATATCAAGAGAAACCAGATTTTTAAAACAGTACATACTTTCTTTTGAAATACCCATGGTTCTCAAATCCAGAAATCTCATGAAAACAGCATATCTCAATGCGTATAATCGTAAAGTATGATGTATGCGACATATAAAAGAAATGTAAGATATCAGTATATCATGCAACATGGAATAGTAATATGCACATATCAAGGGAAAACCGCTCTTTCAAATGAATCCAGTTTTAAAATATATTTTGCGGTTCCCAAATCTCCAAAAATCAAGCCAGAATCATCTATGTATGTACAAGTAGGTATATACGCAAGTATGTCATGTAAGGAGTCATATCCTGATGCAACAGTCCTACTGTGTAGTGACATGGCAATTATCGATGATGAAGTGTGTGAACCGGTAAGCAGGTGTACGTGGAGCATACGCATCATCGATAATGGTGCTGGTGTCCTGACAGCATGGGTTTAATATAACAATAAACTCATTTAAACATGCAATGCGATGCGAATAGCAAGAATATGCGGAAAATGAATAATAAATACAACAGTGAAGAATCTACATCAATATATATATCATACAGTTTTGCCGTTTGAAATAACACGAATCATGGTATTTGGAAAAACAAGGGATACGGTGTTTTTAAGAAAAGATGCGTCTTTTGAAAATATCCATAGAATCCCTTGGTCTGTCTTTAAAATATTCACGATTCGTTAGTTTTGAAATAGGTATGACTCGAGTCTAGTCTAACATCTATAAGTAAACTACAGGACTAATCGAAAGGTAAGGAAGCCACCTAAATCTGAGTCGATACATATAATTATAATAGTCGGTGATCCCGCCTCAATAGTATCACATACGATGCAATATATATTATGACATCCTCGAGTCAAGAGTGCGGATCTCTCATCAATATATAGCTCGTACGTAAATCCATCATACGGCATCCCAAATCCGGGTACGGGTCAAATATCACATTCATCTCATTATTCATCTGGTATCCATTATCATCATATCTCATGAACTGGGGGTACTAACCTAATTCTAGTACAAACTGATACCATCTGCATATATCTGCATGTATGAAAACACACGCCTAAAGGCCCGCTAAAATCTCATGACGTATCTCCTAATACGAACCACATCATATCATCGATCTCGTGGCACCATGCCCAATCTCATCAACACATCTCCAAATACCATGTACAATCCTCATCATCCATGTGTAGGTATACGTATATATATATATATATATATATATATATATATATATATAGTCCCATACCTATGTGTGTGTGTGTGTGTGTGTGTGTGTATCCCCATATACGCACAAGTATAACAAGTAAGCATGTGTGTGCGTGTGGGTGTAAACCTTATTCTAGGGCTCGCGACTAAACTAAATAGCGACACCATCATCCAATTACACTAAAGTTATCCATGACTCCCAAAGTCTATGTAGATAATCATAATCTCACAATACCATATAATATATATATACCATACACTATGCTACGAACTGCAGGGGTGCTATACGCCATCCACCCGACTTCCCCCATAGATATAATCTACTCACCTCGACCTTCGCTTGCCGATGCCGATGTCGCCACGCGCTTGCTTGTTGTCTCGAAGTCCTCGTGGGGGTACCTACACATCATAACGTATCATGCCGCATTAAAATCCAATCCGTAATCGAAACGACACACGAAACTCACATAGGTCAAAACCTATGGTTTGCTCTCGCAAATCAACCAAATAACACTCGATTTCGACGTACAAACATCATGTGATCGAAGTAAAACACAAATACCAAAACTTGAATTCATAAACACAAAAGAATTTAAAGCAGCAACCCACCAAAATGGTCCCAAATTTTGTTTAAGGTGAAAACAAGGTGCACAAACGATACTGGGGTGAAGTATATAGGGTATATGACCTACAGAAGACACCTGGGCACCCAACTCTTCAAAGTGGCCGGCCCCAAGCCCTAAAAATCTGGCCTGCTCGGTTCTGGGGTCTTGGAATTGGTTCGTCTTGCTACAGTGGGTTCCTAGGGTTAATTTTAGTCTACTAGGGTTGTTTGCTTATCTCGTAATTATCCCAGGTCATCCCAGATTCCCCTGCACACCCTAATAGTTCACAAACCGACATGAAAGTTTCTGTTTTTCAGAAATTTGGGTTTCAGGATTTATCGTGTGTTGGTTCTGGGTTTCTAACACTTAGGAGGCTTTAGGGTCACCACTAGAGTTCAATTGCACCACCACAACTCAAGAATTCCTCAACCCTCTCTAGGAAACTTCAAAGTTCACAAAACTTCACCAAATTGATTTTAAACTACACTAGAGTCTAAAGGAATGCAAACCCTATGAAATTTGTGAAAGGATTACCACATTTGGCCTCTCTTGAATCCCCCTAGAGCTCAAAATCCCATTTTTCTTTGTCCAAAGTGTAGCTAGAAGGCTTGTGCATCTTTTATTGAAATGGGGATGGGGTTTTGATGTGGGGTTGAGGGTGTTTTGTGAGGTTGAAGTGGAGGTGGAGGAGGTGCTGCCATGGTGAGGGAAAGGGAAGAAGAAAGATGAAGAGAATGGAGACAATAACCAAAACCAAGGTCAAAGACAACCCCCCTCTCTCTCATGCCCATACTTCTATATTTCATCATTTTCTTTTTCTTTTGTTTTCTTTTCATTTCAAAATTAGAACCATGCATGATAGAAAGAAGAAAAACCATGATAAAAAAAGTGTAACAAGTGCTAAAAACGACATGGTTCATGTTTTGCACAAAACAATCTTAATGCGCGATTAGCGATATTTAATCGCGATTAGCATTAAAATAGTGTATAATGCATCATAAAATTTCATAATTTGCTTAAATCCAATAAAACACCCTCTTTTTAGTAATTTCCATAATTTTCCAAAATTTTCCCAATTTATTGGTATTTAATTATACCGCAATATTAAAATATTCAATATATTTATTATTTAATTATAAAAATTCCCAAAAATAATATTTTATTTTTCTGAAATGTTACAATAAGAGTTCTCGGCGAGTCCGTTCAGTGTACCCAGTCTCCACTGAGCACCCGCATATAATCTTTGGTGTCATCACACCATATAGATATGGGATCATCCATCGCCCATCATATGGGACAAGAATGGTAAACTCTAGTCTACTATGAAATATCGATGCCCCGTCTCGATACACCCACGACTAGAAACAGTTCAAGGATATGCTCATAAACTACACGTGTCCCGCTAGTACGATCCGCATCATAGTCCCAGTAGTCAAGCAAATATCCTAAAGGCTTTATCGACATGTACCAAATGAGTAAGATGCATGATCAAATGAATAGTCAAGATAAAGTAAACCAGATAGCATACTATCATGTCGAGGAAGAAAGTCATCTGTATATATATATATATATATATATATATATATATATATACATGTCCAAGTATCCACTATACATATAATGGCCTCTAGGGCATACATATATCCAACAATCTCCCACTTGCACTAAGGCCAATTATGCCAATTATTGGCGTAGCTCATACCCAACATCTTAAAAAGCCGCTCATGTTGTGGCTGTGGAAGGGACTTGGTGACTGGATCCGCGGTGTTATTCTTTGTATCTACTCTCCGAATCTCGATCTCATGGCGATCTACTATCTCCTGGATCAAATGATATCGCCTAAGGATGTGTCTGGACTTCTGATGGGCCTGGGTTCTTTGGCCAATGCCATAGCCCCATTATTATCACAATACAATAGTATTGGATCAATAATGGTTGGAACTACTCCTAGTTCCGCGACGAACTTCCTCATCCATACGGCTTCCTTGGCATCATCATTTGCAGCAATATACTCAGCTTCTATCGTAGAGTCTGCAACGGTATCCTGTTTGGAACTTTTCCAACTAACCGCCCCTCCATTGAGGGTAAATACAAACCCTGAGATTGATTTACTGTCATCCTTATCACTTTGGAAGCTGGAATCGGTAAAGGCCTCTATTTGGAGATCCCCATTACCATTGTAACGTTTTAGAAATCGTTATGCGAATTTTTCCGTTTTAGGGTAAAATTGTCGATATTTTCTGTTTTAATCCGACTGTGATCAAACGACCATATAGACTTGCCAGCACCTAGTTTAGCTAAAATAAAGCTAGTGCGCAAGCTTTGGGGGTATATGGGATGTTTTGGTTCAATTTGATTTTTCCCAATTTAAATATTATTTTAATGCGGTATTTACATTTTGGGAAATTTCTCCAAAATTGGATTCTTTTCAAGTAAATCAAGTTGGATAAAACAAAACCTTTCTTATTGTATCTAGATATTTGTTGTGCAAATGAATTAAAGGTTTAAAGAAAAAGAGAAATAAGAAATGAGGTGCATGCATGTGTGTGTGAATGCATTTATGTGCATTTATTGATAGAAAGAGCTAGAAAATCCTACACAACTCTTCACACTCCCCCTTGGCCGAGATCCTTCCTCCCTCTTCTGCCCTTGACCATTTCTTTCCCATTTACAACAAATTCCAAGCTCATAAATCCCCAAAATCCCAAAATGTATCACAAAAATACATCAAGTCTTGCTTTTTGCCTCTTTGATCACTTGGAGCTAGGATCGTTGAGTTCTTTGGATAGGTAATGATCTCTATCTATTCTTTACTTAGTTTTTGTGTTGTGTAGACTTTTAGTTTCAGTTTAGGTAGTGTAAAGCTATGTTTTGTACATCATATCGTATTTTAGTGTCGATTTGTGATATCTGTGACCTGCTGTGACCCCGAGAAAATACTAGAAAACCAAACAATGTAGTTGTGTTGTACCTGTGACCATAGGCTTTCACCTGGAGCACGAACCCAAGGGGCTCGGACTCGGCCGGCGATGACTCGAAGGGGATCTGGCGACCCCGGCCATGGGTTTGAGTTAGGGTTTGGATTTTTTAGGGTAGCTCTCTACCTTGGTTTAGGTATGTTTGGTCTTGTTTAGTTGTTGAGTTTTCTCTGTATGCAAAATCTGGGATCACTTAGGTAGTTTTTAGTGATACGACTACGCGTGATACGTTATCCGACACGGTCCGTGCACTTCGTGCTGGTTTTGCTCTTGAGTTGGTTTCGTCATGTCGCTACGTACGTTAGTCACAATACGAACACTTGGGAGTAGGTTTGGAGTTAGTGTGTCGTTAAAACGTAGTTTGTTCGTGTTTTTGGTCGTTTACTAATTTATACTTGTGTTATCGTTTTGTGGTTTTAGGTTCGCAGGCGGGGACTTCGGACACTGCTACCAGGGGAAAACAAGTGGTTGGCTTCACTTAACCAGGAGCGTTGGTGAGTAGATTTAACATCTACAGGGGAATCGCCCGCATGGCGTTATGCATCTGGGCTAGAGATATTATCTTCTGTCGCATATTCTATTGCATATATAGAGTTGCGCATACACACTACTGCTTAGTTATTGTTGTGCCTGGACTAGTACCCTTAGGACACTGCACTATTATTGACGGCTTATGTTGCATGAGCACGGATTGTATGCCACACACACCGTCAGTAATTGCCATGTCACACACAACCCACTGATAGATATAATATTATTTGGTTAGGGACATTGAGACATTGATTCATATTTCTTTATGCATATGACCTATAGCATACCTGTATACCTACATGCTTACACATATGCCTTGACATGCTTACATGCTAGTTACCCATATATCTATATGGTATTATACCATTGTGATAGGTATATACTCATATGAGACATAGCTACATATACATATACCTGGAGGGTATTATGGATAAGTATAGACACATACCTTACTAAAACTACTTTGACATCATACATACTTACATATGGACACATATATCTTACTATACCGACATGGTTACGCATACCTTGTTATAGCTACATGTTCATCTGTCTATATTGTTGCATCTGATTTCGGGGAAATCAGGAACCGCGTGATATATTTAGTAACTTGTTGCAATTAAATAGCTGTTTTCCTTTATATGCTGATATTACTGTTTCATTTTGCATATATTACATTCATAGATTTCATATGATGTTCTATGATATTTTTACTTATATGTATATATAACAGTGGAATGGGACGCTGTTATATATGCCTATACACATATATTAGGGGAATGGGACGCTAATATGTGTGTATTGATTTATGCATTCATACGTAGTCACTACTTGAGGTTTTCTGGATTTGAGGACCGTGGTTGTTTCATGAAATTATGCATTATTTGAAAAACCCGGTTTCTCTTAATATGATATTTCTGCAGCCACCATGAGTTTTATCGGTTCTGATTATATACCCGATTCGAGGAGCGGGAAGCACCGTCTGTAGGTACATGGTGGGGCTCAGAGGTACCCGGGGCAAGAATCTCAGTGAGGAGATGAGTTAGTGGGGGAACCACACCATCCGGTGACATTACCTATGACTCAGCGGTAATCGTGGGGATAACGACGGGAGTCATATACATATGGATACGTCGAAAGATGAGGGTCAGAGCTAGGAACTTAGGCTGTTCGATATAGCGTATGATACGTACCTATCAGGGGGTCAGTCGTGGTGATAGCACCTGATAGATCAGTATTTCTGTGTCGATACTTGACACTTGTTTCATGACGTTTTGGGTGTTTATGTTAGACACTCAGCTTATATGAAACTTACTTGATACTGATATTGTACACACAGGATATGTGGGATATACTGATATTGTACACACAGGATATGTGGGATATACTGATATTGTACACACAGGATATGTGGGATATACTGATATTGTACATACATGATATGTGAAACCTACTTGATGTTGGACATTCAGGATATATGAGATTTACATGATATGAGAACCAATTTGGGGGCTGATTTGTGGAAATTGGGAATTTGATTGTCTCGTTGGATTTTGATCCTACCACGAGGTTAGGCTTTCCGTGGAAATGACATGTTTTATTCCATACTCCACATTTATTGTTTATGCACTACTCTATGTATTATTTGTACCTGATGGAGTACTTTCCATGACTGTTGCATTTACATATTATTATATACATTGCTTTATGTATTATTTATACCTGATAGAGTACTTTACATGATCATTGCATAAAGATTGTCATATTATTGCTTCATGTATTAGTAGTACCTGCTGGCGTACCTTTCATGACTGATGCATTATATATGACTATTCATTGCTATTAGATACTTATGTTAGATTCGCATTGTACGTGCATACTCGTGATTACCTGCATATGTTATTTACTATTCATGAGTTGTCAACTCACCCCCGTTGTGCCACAGTGTTTTGCAGGTGTTCCTCAGGATAGTCAGAGGCAGAGCTATTTCTATCCATCGTATCATCTTTTGCTGCGGATACCGCTTCGCCTGACAGTGTGCAGTTTTTGCTTAGGTAGGTTTTGCAGTTATCCGATGTTGCCTGTTGTATATTCGTTGTATCATGTACTCTCCATCTACCATTATCTTGTATGACTTAGAGACTTGATGTGATGACGATATTGTATATTATTTTGTGACTTGGAGGTTTTTATGCAGTTTTATGTACATCGTCTCTTTCTTCGCTACGGCGTCGTATATCTGTTGTGGTGATTGTTTTCCGCCGTTGGGCGTGAATTTTGCTCCCGTTTAGGATGCTTTTACTTATATTATGTTGTACCCATTTTGGGGGCTTGTTTTACAAAGGGGGTGCTGCCAAAATTTTAAGGAAATAAAAGTGAGACTTTAAAGAATTTGGGTTATGATTTCAAAGATTTTGAAAATACTATTATCACTTTCTTGCTACTTTTGATGGTTTAGATTGCTGGGTTTTGGGTTTCTTTTACTACGTTACGCCTATAGGCGTTGCGTAGTATTAAGGCCGTCACGTGCCAATTTCGGGTCGTGACAAAGTTGGTATCAAAGCGCTCGGTTTTACCTTTCGGAGTGTAGGATGACCTTGGTATGATGGAGTAGGTAGCTTAAGCAGAGTAACATAGTGTGTGTATGTCCGCGGCATACTCACAATGCGGTACTCCACCTAAAGCAACCTAATTACAAATTGCTTGAAATTCCTATCTTGATGATACATATCCTTGTGATTCGATTTCCGTGTTCATATCGAATCCTTCTTCCATTTATAGCTTTTGCCGCCGATGACTATGAGGACTCAGAGTGATGCAGCGAGGGCCGAGGTCAGAGTTGACTCGTGTGGTATGGGGACTGACCAGGATGGCATGCTCGTTGTAGCAGACCAGATGGATCCGCCTTCGATAGATCATATTGATAGGATTGTGGCATAGGTGCAGGATTTGCGCCAGACGATGAGGTCTTTGGTTGAGGCCAGTAGAGCGTGGCGACAGGAGGTGGTCACCCCTGTTACCCAGTTGTTCCTTGCAGTCAGCACTCAGCCTTGTGTTACGCATACAGCACCAGTGGACGCAGCCCGTTTTGACGAGGAGCGTTTTTCCGAGACTTTGGGAGTTCCGGAGCAGAGGAGGGCTCGTACAGGCGTACCAGCTCAGAGACTGAGGCCTAGTCGTCAAGACAGATTTCATGACCGTCGCGGGAGTAGCAGAGGCTTGGGACGAGGACAGTCGTTCAGCTCTCATCCCCAGGAGGGCCAGCAGCCATCGTATGGATGTTTTCGATGTGGGAGCCTTCTTCACCACATCAGGAGTTGTTCCCTAACACCGCGTCAAAGCCGATTTTAGAGAGGTCGTGGGCGCGGAGGGTTCGCTCTGAGGGGACAGTTTGGTGGAGGAGGAGTTCAGCCAGTTTTGGGTAGGAGGCAGACACGAGAGTTTGTTTCTACTCATCGGGACGCCCAGGCATCCAATGGAGAGTTTTTGAGTTTTCTGTGGTGTATGTTCTTTTGATTCATAGGTTGGTTTTGTTCGGGATCTATGCACCTGTTGTTTTACACACTTTGTGCCTTGGTTGGGCTGAGAGTTGTGTATGCTAGATCAGCCGTTTGTTGTGTTAACTTCTGTCAGCGATTCTTTTGTTGCGCGACACGTTTTTCGGTCGTGTGCCAATCGGATAGGAGATAGAGATTCGTCCGTCCTTGTGATCCTTCTAGAGACGTTGGATTTGACATTCTCCTAGGCACGGACTGGTTAGCTACGTGCTGTTAGGTTTACCTAGCACCTCATGAAGGTTTTGGAAGCATCACATGTGTCAAAATCAAATTTTTAAGGTGCTAAGTGAACATACAAAGAATCATCACTAGAAATTTAGGGTTTCATATCATTGACATCATCACAAGTAGTAAAAGCTAGGGTTTTGAGAGTACAACCTTTGTACCTCCCTACGCTAGACTCCTTGGCTACTTGAGGGTTAGAAAAAAGTACGCTTGAGATCCTCTAGGTCCACGATGATCCACCCGGAGTCCTCTTTGTCCAAGCTTGAAACTTCATAAGATCAAGAGAAGAAATGGAAGCTAACACTCTTCACTAATGGGCAAGACTAGTGTAGAATGGTGTTATGGTTGGTTTTCTCACTTCAAAATCCTAACTTGATAACTCTTTTGCTCACTTGAGAGAACTAGAGAGTAAGAGAGAAAGGAGGAAGAAGATGATGGCAAGATAATGATAAGCTTATAAAGAAAATGAGAAAATGAAAATATATATATTTTTTCACTCTCTCATTCTAAACCATGGTTGTAAAATATCTTAGATATTTTAGTTTGGAACAAAAATGACCATAGAAAATGAATCATGGTTAATTCAAGGGGTTAGTGCAAGAATAAAAGATTAAACCATGAAACAATTTCCATTTTCATTTTCCTTTTTCCAAATCAATAATATCAATATATTTTACAAGAATAAAAGGTGTGAGTCTTATATTGCCACCATCTACTATATCAACAACCATGATAACTATTATGTATGCATGTATGTGTGCATGCACATCCTATGTGCATGAATGAGAGTGAATGTATACATGCATGTATACAACATAAAGACAAGAAAGGATTTCAAGTGAGAAACTAATGGTTAATGATAAATCAACACTTGATTTAGTAACCCGGTCGTATCACATACGACCTGACCAAAAGCAAGCCACCCAATTAATATATGGTATCTCATACGTGCATTTTAACCGGGTCCACGTGCATATTGCATATGCGCACCACATCGTTTCGCCTGGACTAGGTAACTCCATTGTGGGACTCTAAGACTCGTCAATACGCCGGTAGTGGGTGATGATCATATCAAGCACCCCCAAGCCGCAAGCGATCAGCTAAACGTAACGGCCACCCGGGTATTGAGCGATCAGAAGAAAACAAGCGAACCTGTTACAACTCCCGTCGAGCCAACCGGCAACACTACCCTACAGTCCAGTCTCTTCGTCAGATATGCTGCATATCGAGTCTAGGGATGGTAACGTCGACTCCAATAACTTAATAAGTCATGCCGATGAATGGTCTATAACAGATCGAGAAACTACTGATAACACTTACCAGTAAATCTCAACAGCACTGGCCAGGGACTTACTGATATAGCCAATCGAGCACAGCACGGCATCAACTCCCAATATCGGGAGAGACGAAACCCCTCCTATCGCTCATCGCCTTCGTGTGTCTCGGGACTGTACCCAATGGCCACCTGTTTGCACGACTCAGTAGAGCCGTGGTAGGGTGGTAATCAAAGTACAGTAGGAGAACACACAAGACTCTATGACGATCTCGGGTCTACAGACTAACCTGCACTAGTGTTACCTGAGAACTGCTATCCGACGATAGATATAATTCCATATAGGAGTTCTCGGTGAGTCCGTCCAGTGTACCCAGTCATCACTGAGCACCCGTATACGATCTCGATGTCAAATATTGATGAATATGGGAACATCCATCGCCCATCATATGGGTCTATTATCATATATGCTAGTCTACTCTGGTATATCGATGCCCCGTCTCGATACACCTACGACTAGGGACATTCCGGGATATGTTTATAAACTACAGATGTCCTACTAGTATGATCTCTATCATAATCAAAGTAGTCAAGTCTATATCCTCAGGGCTTTATCACCATGTGTGAATGAATAAAAGCATGATCAAATCAACATGTCAGATAAAGAAGAACCAGATAGCATACTATCATGTCGAGCAAGAATGTACACTGAATATATATATATATATACATGTATAAATACATCCACTATCATATAATGGCCTCTAGGGCATACATATATCCAACAATCTCCCACTTGCACTAAGGCCAGTTATTGGCGTATCTCATACCCAACATCTCAAAAAGTCGCTCATGCTGCGGCTGAGGGAGGGCCTTGGTGAATGGATCCGCGGTGTTATTCTTTGAATCTACTCTCCTAATCTCGATCTCGCGGCGATCTACAATCTCCCGGATCAAATGAAAGCGCCTCAGGATGTTTCTGGATCGCTGATGGGACCTGGGCTCCTTGGCTAACGCCATAGCCCCATTATTATCACAATACAATGGTATTGGATAAATAATGGTTGGAACTACTCCTAGCTCCAAGACGGACTTCCTCATCGAAACGGCTTCCTTGGCGGCATCATTCGCAGCAATGTACTCAGCTTCCATCGTAGAGTCTGCAACGGTATCCTGTTTGGAACTCTTCCAACTTACCGCCCCTCCATTGAGGGTAAATACAAACCCGGAGATAGATTTGCTGTCGTCCTTATCGCTCTGGAAGCTCGAATCGGTAAAGGCCTTCATTTGGAGATCTCCATTACCATACACCAAGAACAATTCTTTAGTCCTTCGCAAGTACTTAAGAATGTTCTTCACAGCTATCCAGTGATTCTCCCCTGGGTTGGATTAATACCTGCTTACAACACTAAGTGCATAAGCTACATCTGGGCGTGTACATAACATCGCATACATTATACATCCTACTGCCGAAGCATAGGGTATAATGCTCATGCGAGCTCTCTCTTCATCGTTCTTTGGGCAAGAGTCCTTGGAGAGAGTGACCCCATGGCAAACGGGTAAGGCACCCTGCTTGGAGTCTTCCATACTAAACCTTTTTAGGATGGTGTTAATGTATCTGGTTTGGGACAATCCCAATAACCTCTTGGATCTATCCCTATAGATCCTTATGCCCAGAATGTATATGGCATCACCCAGGTCCTTCATGGAGAACCTTAGTGATAAGAAAGATTTGACCGACTGTAGCATAGGAATATCATTTCCTATCAGAAGAATGTCATCTACGTACAATACGAGGAATGTGACAGCTCTCCCTACAGCCTTCTTATAAACACAAGGTTCATCTGGATTTTTGATGAAATCAAACTCTTTGATAACATCATCGAAACAGATGTTCCAACTCCGTGATGCCTGCTTTAACCTATATATGGATTTAAGCAATTTACATGCTTTCTCGCTGCTCCCATTGTCAATGAAGCCCTCCGGCTGATCCATATAAACGCATTCTTCTAAATCCCCATTTAGAAATGCCGTTTTAATGTCCATCTGCCAGATTTCATAGTCGTAGTGAGCAGCTTAGCAAGTAGGATCCGAATGGATTTAAGTATGGCTACGGGCGAAAAAGTCTCGTCATAGTCCAAACCTGGTCTTTGACAAAAACCCTTCGCCATAAGTCTTGCCTTATAGGTCTCTACCTGCCCATCTACACCAATCTTTCTTTTAAAGATCCATTTGCACCCCACAGGTTTTACCCCAGGGGGTACAATGTCCAAAGTCCATACTTTGTTGGTGTACATAGACTCCATTTCGGATCTTATGGCATCCAGCCACTTCACAGAGTCTCCACTCGTGATAGCTTGCTGAAAAATGGTAGGATCATCATCCTCCATGATGCAGTCTTCTCTATCACCATCAATGAGGAAACCGTAGTATCTCTCCGGCGGGCGAGAAGTCTTACTAGACCTACGGAGTGGCCGAGGTTCCTCAGTTTCTATTGCAACAGCCGGTTCAACCAAATCATCATTTGTAGTTTGTGTCTCTAGAACCTCTTCTAGATCTACCATATTTCCATCAGTGTCATTTGTGAAAAACTCTTTTTCCAAGAATGTGGCATGCTGAGAAACAAACACTTTTTGCTCCTCCTTGTGGTAGAAAAGATATCCATAAGAGTTCTTTGGATATCCCACAAAATTACACATGACTGACCGTGTCTCGAGTTTGTCCGGATTCTGCTTTTTAACATAGGCCGGGCAACCCCAAATCTTAATTCTCTTAAGAGATGGTCTCTTCCCATGCCATATCTCATATGGCGTGGTAGACACGGTTTTGGTTGGAACCCTGTTCAGTAGAAACGCTGCAGTCTCCAATGCATGCCCCTAAAATGAGACAGGTAACTCAGCATCACTCATCATGGAACGGACCATATCTAATAGGGTCCGATTCCGTCGTTCAGACACACCGTTGTGCTGTGGTGTGTAAGGAGGAGTGAGCTGAGAGAGAATCCCATTCTCTTTTAGGAAGTTTGCAAATTCTATACTGAGGTACTCCCCACCTCGATCTGATCGAAGCATTTTGATACTCAAGCCGGTTTGTTTTTCTACTTCGAGTTTATATTCAGTGAATTTCTCGAAAGCTTCGGATTTGTGCTTTAATAAAAATACATGACCGAATCTTGAGAAATCGTCAGTGAAAGTAATGAAGTTAGAAAAACTGCCTCTAGCCTGTGTAGACATTGGCCCACATACATCACTATGTATGAGGCCTAGGAGCTCAGTAGCTCTTTCTCCGTGTCCGGTAAACGGAGTTTTGGTCATTTTACCCTTGATACAAGACTGGCAAGTCACATAAGATTTATATTCAAAAGGGTTTAAATATCCATCTTTGTGTAACTTGTTTAGTCTTGTTTCGTTAATATGACCAAGTCTACAGTGCCAAAGAAAAGCTTCATTTATTTCTGAAAGTTTTCTTTTATTAGTGTGTTGTATGCTGAAAACTATGTGTTGATTTAGGACGTATATCCCGTTATTAAGCGTACCATACCCAACCAACATTTGATTCAGGTGAATGTTCATAACATTGTTCTGCAATACAAAATTATATCCTTCATTGTCTGACAAAGAAACAGATATTATATTACAAAGCATACTTGGTACAAAATAACATGGGTTCAAAACCAATATACACCCAGATAGCAACCCCAAGTGATACTCTCCCACTGCGACTGTATGTACATTGGAATCATTTCCAACACGGAGAGTATGGTCACCTGTCTTCAAAACCTTGCTATTTCTCAGCCCCTGTATAGAATTGCAAATGTGAGAACCTGAACCGGTATCTAATACCCAGGAAGCAGAGTTTATTGAAAAACAGTTTTCTGTCACAAACACACCTGAAGTGGAAGCATCCCCATGCTTCTTCTTGAGATTTAAGTACTCCGTACAGTTGCGCTTCCAATGTCCTGTTTTGTGGCAATGAAAACATTCCCCTTTCCCCGATTCTCCAGCTTTGGACTTGTCCTTTCTCTTAACCTTTTTAACTCCACCCCTAGGATTGGTGGGCTTCTTCTTGAGCTTTCCCTTGGCCTTAGCCTTTGGGCGAGAAGAAGAAGATTGCCCAACACTCAAAACGGGAGTTTTCACTGATTTCAGTGTGCTCTCTGCACTCCTTAACATATTAAGGAGTTCAGGTAGTTCCTTCTCCATGTTGTGCAAGTTGAAGTTAACTATCAATTGAGCAAAGGTGGAGGGCAGGGACTGCAGAATAATATCCGTATATTGTTCATTGTCCATCGTCCATCCAAGGTCCTCAAGCTCTTCTATGAGAGCTATCATCTTCAGAACATGGTCTCCTACTGGTGTGCCAGGGGCCATTCGCATCTGAAACAATTTCTTTGATGCTTCGTATCGTAATACGCGGGATTGCTCTCCATACAACTCCTTTGTATGGAGGAATATGGCATGAATGTCCATATTCACGTGCTGCTTTTGATGTGTGTTATCCATCGATGCAAGCGCGAGGCATTTGGCCGTGGCACAGTCAGCGTCCCATGTCTTGCGGACTTCAATATCCGCAACTGAGGATTTTGGACCCGGGACGGGCGGGGCTGAAACCGTGAGGACATATGATACTTTATCATAAGTCAAGGCAATTTTCAGATTCCTCAGCCAGTCTTTATAATTGGTCCTATTCAGTTTATTTTTATCTAGTAGAAGCTTGAGTCCAGTCATTGGTATCTGCCATTAAGAGAGAGAAAAGAATACACTCAGCGAAAGTTCTTGCAAAGATCAGATTGGTTATTATCTTGTCTAATCGATGTCTCCCACTGCTTTAATCAAGTTTTTCTTTCAAACCTTAAAGAGAAAACTATCCAGGATTAATTACAGTCTACAACTTCGCCAACTGTTCAGCCAGGCCAGTGTCAGTACTTGAGGGAGGTTCCCCGTGCTTTCGCACGGACCTAATTAAAGTAAACCTCGTTTTCCCAGAGGCGTAGCCCCCTTAACACCTTTCTAGACACCTAATGGGTTAGCTAATTGTAAACTGCAAAACTCTCCTGGGAGCAACTATTGCCCACAGTGTGATCGGGATCCAACCATCATATGGAAGGTATGCAATCTCATTGCAAATTTCAACTATTGAAATTCCCGATATGGTTTTTACCCCTAGCACTCACGACCTTGGCTATGGTCAACAAATCACAAGCACTAGTCAAGTTCAACCCGTCATTTCTTGATTAATCAGACCCGTTCACATGACCCTTGGATAAGGTCAACAAAGTCATATGCCCGTCCTAATTAATCTGCATCATATGCATTGTAGGAAGACATCACTTAGCTACCGTACACTACGCCTTGGCTAAGGTCAACAAACGTAGCACGAATACTAAGTACTCTACTTCCTAAAATGACGGAGGGTTGCGGATGATTTTTAAGAAAATCTTTAACGCTTTGAACTTGATATCGTCGTAGAATCAAATGGTTTTCAAAAGGAGTGGCTTAAGCTCCGCAGTTTTGAAATGTAGCTTTTTCATAAAGAGCCGAGTGGTTTTCAAATCCGATTCTACAACATCTTTTTAGGTTTATTTTCTTTACATTAATCATATTAATGTAGGCCCATCATTTAAGTTCTTAAGCCAATCACAGAAAAGAAACGAAAATACAACGTACGCTTATGCCATCCGCATTCGCCGCAATGTTCCGTTATGCACCGTTAGGTTACTTAACTAACGGCATATCGGGACGGGACTAGCGCGGGTGTAAAACATAAGCAACGCCTACTATATATCATATATATAATATATCATTCGTCTTAGATATCACATCACAGAATACAGGCTGCAGAAACATAGATATGATGGGATATACTAGGACGTCCGTATTTAGTATTTAGCCAACAATAGAAAATACGGATTCCACAGTCGCGATAATTAGCCAAGCCCACACCCTGGACCCCTACGAGAGCGGCAAGCGACCCTACCAATTCTGGAGTTTAGGAGACCCGGTCTCGACTCCTCGAGATAGCCTCCCACTGAACCCAAGAACCCGGTCACCTGTGCTCCCCTTCTTGGGTCCATCCTAATGCGGAAAAGTAAATAATATACAACACTGGTGACATCAACCTCAACCCGGAAGTGCCCCAAATAAAAGAATATTGCATTACATTTGAATTTAACATGAATGAAAATAAAACTCTCATCTCACATAAAAACCCCCGGCTATTCAATCGCGACAATCCTGCACATCATATCTCAGCAACACATAATATCATATATCATCAACGTAAGTAAGTATGCGTTCCCCGATTGTCGTTGATGTATAGAAACGAAACCGGCGATATGCGACATACCACACTTACGGTCACAGAAAAGAAAGTGTAAAACTACAATATTTGGAATCCACATTCTCTTTAGACATCGTAAATCCGAATATCACATACTTCGCATTTCATGCCTAACTATATGAATTCCACATATTGTATCACATTCCAGATAAATAGACAGTATTAAAGTTTTCGATTGAATGATCAAGTACCCAAAATTTCCTAAAGCTCAACACTTGAGTGGAGTTCAAAAATCCCAGAATGTGACACAGTAGCAGTGGTCCAACCGTAGAAGGGTCAAGCCAACGCCTCACATGTGGCACGCCGTACTGCCCCAAACCTTAAGGTTTAGAGGCAGTTCAGACGGTCACATAATCGAGTTAAGGTTTGTGTTCTTCTAGAGGGTCTACAACTTAACTTTCACGTATTTCCGAAAGATTTAAACCCGAGAAAAAATCAACGCTTGAAAATTTTTCGTGCCGGGAAAAAGTGAGTTAATGATACTCGTTCGAACATTTTAATACTTTCTAAATTATCCGAAAAATGCACGAAATTAAAATTCCGATCGAATCACCGAATCCAAAACAATCCCCAGAACATTTAACACTTGAATCAGATTAAAAATACCCAAAAATATGTACAAGCAGTACTGGACATTACTGTACAAAAATTATAGAATATTGCCTCAGTACGGTCGCGGATCCGCGGCCTAAGTAGGGTATGGCCGCGGTTCCGCGGTTGTTTGTACGCAACATGCTATCGTTTTTTACAGAGATGCTTAGATTTGCCTGCTGAATTTTTTAAGTATTTTTAATACTGGAAAAACAATGTTTCAAAAAAATGTCCAGAGAAGGTTAAAAAAACCGTATTTTTTTGTTCGATGGGAGTTTTAACTTCGCTAAAGCGTCGCCTAAAGCTCTAGCTTGGCTCTGATACCAATGTTAGGTTTACCTAGCACCTCATGAAAGGTTTGGAAGCATCACATGTGTCAAAATCAAATTTTTAAGGTGCTAAGTGAACATACAAAGAATCATCACTAGAAATTTAGGGTTTCATATCATTGACATCATCACAAG
Source organism: Agapanthus africanus (assembly GCA_030015575.1). Lineage (NCBI taxonomy): Eukaryota > Viridiplantae > Streptophyta > Magnoliopsida > Asparagales > Amaryllidaceae > Agapanthus > Agapanthus africanus. The sequence continues at coordinate 299,163,743 of JASDDO010000029.1, forward strand.
TAGTAAAAGCTAGGGTTTTGAGAGTACAACCTTTATAGCTCCCTACGCTAGACTCCTTGGCTACTTCAGGGTTGGAAAAAAATCCGCTTGAGATCCTCTAGGTCCACGATGATCCACCCGGAGTCCTCTTTGTCCAAGCTTGAAACTTCACAAGATCAAGAGAAGAAGCTAACACTCTTCACTAATGGGCAAGACTAGTGTAGAATGGTGTTGTGGTTGGTTTTCTCACTTCAAAATCCTAACTTGATAACTCTTTTGCTCACTTGAGAGAACTAGAGAGCAAGAGAGAAAGGAGGAAGAAGATGATGGCAAGATAATGATAAGCTTATAAAGAAAATGAGAAAATGAAAATATATATATATTTTCACTCTCTCATTCTAAACCATGGTTGTAAAATATCTTAGATATTTTAGTTTGGAACTAAAATGACCATAGAAAATGAATCATGGTTAATTCAAGAGGTTAGTGCAAGAATAAAAGATTAAACCATGAAACAATTTCCATTTCCATTTTCCTTTTTCCAAATCAATAATATCCATATATTTTACAAGAATAAAAGGTGTGAGTCTTATATTGCCACCATCTACTATATCAACAACCATGATAACCATTATGTATGCATGTATGTGTGCATGCACATCCTATGTGCATGAATGAGAGTGAATGCATACATGCATGTATACAACATAAAGACAAGAAAGGATTTCAAGTGAGAAACTAATGGTTAATGATAAATAAACACTTGATTTAGCAACCCGGTTGTATCACATACGACCCGACCAAAAGCAAGCCGCCCGATTAATATACGGTATCTCATACGCGCATTTTAACCGGGTCCACGCGCATATCGCATATGCGCACCACATCGTTTCTCCTGGACTAGGTAACTCCATTGTGGGACTCTAAGACTCGTCAATATGCCGGCAGTGGGTGATGATCATATCAAGCACCCCCAAGCCGCAAGCGGTCAGCTAAATGTAACGGCCACCCGGGTATTGAGCGATCAGAAGAAAACAAGCAAACCTGTTACAACTCCCGTCGAGCCAACCGGCAACACTACCGTGCAGTCCGGTCTCTTCGTCAGATATGCTGCATATCGAGTCTAGGGATGGTAACGTCGACCCCAATAACTCAATAAGTCGTGCCGATGAATGGTCTATAACAGATCGAGAAACTACTGATAACACTTACCAGTAAATCTCAACAGTCCTGGCCAGGGACTTACTGATATAGCCAATCGAGCATAGCACAGCATCAACTCCAAATACCGGGAGAGACGAAACCCCTCCTATCGCTCATCGCCTTCGTGTGTCTCGGGACTGTACCCAATGGCCACCTGTTTGCACAACTCAGTAGAGCCGTGGTAGGGTGGTAATCAATATACAGTGGGAGAACACACAAGACTCTATAACGATCTCGGGTCTACAGACTAACCTGCACCAGTGTCACCTGAGAACTGCTTTCCAACGATAGATATAATTCTATATAGGAGTTCTCGGTGAGTCCGTCCAGTGTACCCAGTCATCACTGAGCACCCGTATACGATCTCGATGTCAAACATCGATGAATGTGGGAACATCCATCGCCCATCATATGGGTCTATTATCATATACGCTAGTCTACTCTGGTATATCGATGCCCCGTCTCGATACACCTATGACTAGGGACATTCCAGGATATGCTTATAAACTATAGATGTTCCACTAGTATGATCTCTATCATAATCACAGTAGTCAAGTCTATATCCTCAGGGCTTTATCAACATGTGTGAATGAATAAAAGCATGATCAAATCAACATGTCAGATAAAGAAGAACCAGATAGCATACTATCATGTCAAGCAAGAATGTACACTGAATATATGTATACATGTATAAATACATCCACTATCATATAATGGCCTTTAGGGCATACATATATCCAACACGTGCTAGGTGTCTGTGGACTGCTGCGAGAAAACCGTCAGGTGTGTTTTCCCGGCGAGTCAGTTCTTGTTGTGTAGAGGGACGGTGGTGCCGCCTCTCACAGCTTGAATTCGGCCTTTTTCGCTGGTCGGCTTTTGAAGAGAGAATGTCGAGGATTCTTGGTGTTCATTCGTGATACCGGAACCACAGTGAGTTGTTAGACCGGGTTCCTTTCGTGCGAGAGTTTGTCGACGTTGTTCCAGATGAGCCGGCGGAGCTTAGGGAGCTTGAGGATTAGCTGCAGAGTTGTTTTGTCGAGGGACTTGTGCGTCCGAGTGTTTCACTTTGGGGAGCTCCTTACCTGTTAGTCAGGGAGAAGGATGGAAGTTTGAGCTTGTGTATTGATGGATCGTAAATTGAACCGGCTTACGGTGTGGATAGGTATCCTTTACCTCGCATTGACGATTTCTTCGATCAGCTCCAGAGTGCAAGACATTTTCTAAGTTTGTTTGGGATCAGGTCATCATTGTTGCAGGTTCGGAGTGATGTCCTTCCGAAGTCTGCTTGTGTGCGTGCTATAGGCTTATTGTGTTTAGGTGGTGTCGTTGGACTCACCAATACCCTAGCAGCACTCGTGGGTATGATGAACCAGATTTTTTCAGGCCGTTCCTCGACCAGTTTATTGTTGTGTCATTGAAGACATTCTGGTCTTTTCCTTGAGTCGTGAGGAACGTGGGCAGCACTTGAGGATTTATTTTGCAGACATTGGGAAGGCCCAGCAGTTTGCTAAACTCTCAAAGTGTTCCTTCAGAACTCCTTTGCATGTTTTGTTATCTAGGGCTTATGGGTAGATCCAGGTAATTGGTTGTGGTAGCGCCAAGTTTTATAAATTTTTGTTCTGCATTTGGTCACGGATTGATGGTCGGGGCGCTGCCGTAACCCAACATACATTATAGATCCTACTGCCGAAGCGTAGGGTATAATGCTTATGCGAGCCCTCTCCTCATCAGTCTTTGGAGACATCTCTTTGGAGAGGGTGATCCCATGACAAGCGGGTAAATTACCTCGCTTGGAATCTTCCATACTAAACTTCTTTAGTATGGTGTTTATGTATCTCTATTGGGACAATCCCAACAATCTCTTAGATCTATCTCTATAGATCTTAATTCCCAGAATGTACAAGGTATCACTCAGTCTTTCATGGAGAACCTCTGTGATCAGAATAATTTGACCAATTGTAGGATAGGAACATCATTTCCTATCAAGAGAATGTCGTCCACGCACAATATGAGGAATGTAACGGTACTCTCTACAATTCTTTTATAAATACATGGTTCATCTACATTTTTGACAAAACCAAACTGTTTGATTGTATCATCAAAGTAGATTTTCCAACTCCTTGATGCCTGCTTCAATCTATAGATGGATTTAAGCAACCTGCATGCTTTTCCGCTGCTCCCACTGTCAATGAAGCCTTCTGGCTGATCCATAAAAACGCATTCTTCTAAATCACCATTTAGAAATGCCGTTTTAACATCAATCTTCCAGATTTCATAGTCATAGTGAGCAGCTATAGTAAGCAGGATTCGAATGGATTTAAGCATTGCGACTGGTGAAAAGGTTTAATCATAGTCCAATCCTGGTCTTTGACGAAAACCTTTTGCTACCAGCATAGTTTTATAGGTCTCCACCTGACCATCCACACCAATCTTTCTCTTAAAGATCCACTTGCACCCTATGGGTTTTACCTCAGAAGGTGCAACCTACAAAGTCTATACTTTGTTGGGGTGCATGGATTCCATTTCGGATCTCATGGCATTCAGCCACTTCACTGAGTCACTACTCGTGATAGCTTGCTGAAAACTAGTAGGATCATCATCATCTATGATGCAATCTTCTCTATGCCATCAATTAGAAAACCGTAGTATCTACTAGGTGGGAAAGAAGTCCTACTAGATCTATGGAGTGGTTGAGGTTCGCTGGGTTCTATTGAAACCTCAAGTTCAACCAAATCATCGGTATTTGTTTGTGATTCTGGAATTTCTTCCAGTTCTACCGTATTGCCAACAGTTTCATTTGTAAAATTTCATTTTCTAAAAATGTAGCATACTGAGAAACAAACACCCTTTGTTCCTTCTTATGGTAGAAAAGATATCCATACGAATGTTTTGGATATCCCACGAAATTACACAAAACCGATCGTGTCTCCGGTTTGTCCAGATTCTGTTTTTTTACATAAGCCGGACAACCCCATATCCTAACTCATTTAAGAGATGGTCTCTTCTCATACCATATCTCATATGGAGTGGTAGAAACGGTTTTGGTCGAAACCCTGTTTAATAGATATATTGCATTCTCCAATGCATGCCCCCAGAATGAAAGTGGTAACTTAGCATCACTCATCATTGACCGTACCATATCTAATCGGGCATGATTTCTCCATTCCAACATACCGTTGTGCTGTGGTGTGTACGGAGGAGTGAGCTGAGAGAGAATCCCATTCTCTTTTAGGAAATCTAGAAACTCTGTGTTTAGGTACTCACCTCCTTGATCCGATCGAAGTTTCTTAATAATCAAGCCTGTTTGTTTTTCTACTTCATATTTATACTCCTTGAATTTATCAAAGGCTTCGGACTTATGTTTCAACAAGAACACGTGTCCAAATCTCGAGAAATCATCAGTAAAGGTTATGAAGTACGAATAACCACCTCTCGCATGTATAGACATTGGTCCACATACATCACTATGTATGAGGCCTAAGAGTTCAGTAGCTCTCTCTCCGTGTCCAGTAAACGGAGTTTTAGTCATTTTACCTTTGATACAAGACAGGCAAGTCGCATAAGATTTATATTCAAACGGGTTTAAATATCCATCTTTATGTAGCTTGGTTAGTCTTGTTTCATTAATATGACCAAGTCTACAATGCCAAATGAAATCTTCATTTATGTCTGAAATCTTTCTTTTGTTTGTGTGTTGTATATTGAAAACTGTGTGTTGATTCAGGACGTATATCTCGTTATTTAATGTACCAGACCCAATCAACTGTTGATTAAGGTTAATGTTCATAACATTACTTTGTAATAAAAATAATATCCTTCATTGTCTAACAACGATATAGATACAATATTACATAACATCGAAGGTACAAAATAACATGGGTTCAAAACCAATATACAACCCGACGGCAAACCAAGGTGATACCCTCCCACTGATGCAGCATGTACAGAGGAACCATTCCCAATTCAGAGATTGTGATCACCTATCTTCAAAACCTTGCTATTTCTCAGCCCCTGCACACAATTGCAAATGTGAGATCCTGACCCAGTATCCAATACCCAGGAAGTAGAGTTAATTGAAAAACAGTTTTCCGTTACAAACACACCTGAAGTGGAAGCATCAGCATGCTTCTTCTTCTTGAGGTCGGCGAGGTATCCAACGCAGTTTCTCTTCTAGTACCCAGTCTTATTGCAGTAGAAGCATTCCCTTTTTCCTGACGCAGCAGCCCCTGTCTTGTCCTTCCCCAGTGCCTTTTTCACTCCACCTCTCAGTTTCATGGGATTCTTCTTCTTCTTTCCCTTGGCCTTAGCTTTTGGGATGGAAGAGGAAGATGGCCCAGCAAGTAGAGCGGGAGATTTCGCTACCTTTAGCATGCTCTCTACACTCCTCAACATATTGAGAAGTTCAGGAAGTGACTTCTCCAGATTATGCATGTTGAAGTTCACTATGAACGGAGCAAAGGCAGGGGGGAGAGACTGTAGAACAATATCAACATGTTGTTCGTTCTCCATTATCAATCCTAGGTCCTCTAGTTCTTCGATAAGTCCTATCATCTTCAATACATGGTCACCTACAGACTTGCCAATAGCCATCCGTATCTAAAACAACTTTCGAGATGCCTCGTATCGGAGAGTACGAGATTGCTCTCCATACAACTCCTTTGTATGAAGAAAGATGGATTGTACATCCATCTTCTCATGCTGCTTCTGATGTTCATTGTCCATAGAAGCAAGCGTGGGGCATTTGGCTGTTGCACAGTCTATATCCCATGTCTTACGGATTTCCTTATTCGCAACTGAAGAATCTGGGCCTGGGCTAGGAGGGGTTGGAGTAGTTAGGACGTATCCGACCTTATCACAGGTCAGGGCAATATTTACGTTCCTCAGCCATTCTTTGTAATTCGGTCCCGTGAGTTTATTCTTTTCTAATAAAAGCTTAAGTCCCGTCATAGGTATCTGCCATTAGGAGAGAGAAAAGAAGACACTCTACGATTGCTCTTGCATGATTAGATTGGTTATTAATCTTATCTAATCGATGTCTCCTATTGCTTTTATCAAATTTTCCTTCAAACCTTAAAAAGAAAATTAGCCAGGATTAATTGCAATCTATAAGTTCGCTAACCGGTCGGCCAGGCTAGTGTCGGTACTCCGAGGGAGGTTCCCCGTGCTTTCGTGCGGACCTAATTAAAATAAACCTCGTTTCCCTATAGGTATAACCCCGTTGACACCTTTCTAGACACTTACTGGATTAGCTAATTGTAAAGTGCAAAACTCTCCCGGGAGTAACTTTTACTCACAGTGGGATCGGGATCCAACTATCAAATAGAAGGTATGCAATCTCATTGCAAAATTCAAATTTTGAAATTCCCGATATGGTTTTTACCCACAGTGTCTTACGACCTTAACTATGGTCAACAAATTATAAGCACTAAACAAGTTCTACCCACCATTTCATGATTGATTTAGAACCACCCGTATGACCCTTAACTATGGTCAACAAGTCATACGAATGTCCTAATTGATCGCATCATATGCTTTGTAGGAAGACATCACTTAGCTACCGTACACCACGCCTTAACTATGGTCAACAAACATGGTACGAATACTAAGTACTCTGCTTCCTAAAATGGCAGAGGGCAACGGATGGTTTTGATGAAAACCTTTAACGTTTTGAACTTGATATCATTGTAAAATCGAGTGAAAGGAGTGGTTTAAGCTCCAGTTTTAAAAATCGAATGGTTTTGTAGCATATTTCTAATTTTGCTAAAGATGTCACTCCCGGTGAAGGGATCTCGGCTCTTTCCACATCTAATGAGGTGCTGGATATTCATCAAAGAATACCACGATGCAAAGCAAAAATTAGATCAACTATAAAAACAAATCAAGTGCTTTATAACATTTGCTAGTTTTGCTAAAGGGATCACTCCTGGTGAAGGGATCTCGGCCCTTTCCTCATTGAATGAGATGCTGGATATTCATCAAGGAATACCACTATGCAAAGCAAAAACTAGAGTTACCCTTTTAAAAAAAATTTGATTCTACAACATCTTTAGGTTTTTTTTCTTAACATTAATTACATTAATGTTGTCCCATCATTTACGTTTCCTAAACATCACAGAAAAGAAACGAAAATAGAACGTATGTTTATGCCATCCGCATTCGCCACGGGGCCCCGTCATGCACCGTTAGATTACTTAACTAACGGCAGAGCGGGGGCTGGACTAGCGCGGGTGCAAAACATAAGCAACATTTATTATATATATCATATATAAATAGCCACTCGTCGCACGCATTTATAAACATTCCAGATCACAAATGAATACATTGGATATACTAGGAATTCCGTATTTCGTTCAAGCCCTTAATGAAAGACGGATTTCACGGTCGTGATGAATAGCCAAACCCCACCCTAAACCCCTACGGGTGCGGCAAACTACCCGCCAAATTCCCGAAGTGAAGCAACCTCCCTCAATGAAATGAGTAGGCCATTCGGCACTTTGAGAACCCGGTAGTTTGTGCACCCCACCTTGGGTCTATCCTAGGAGCAAAAACAGTAAAAAGAAATTATACAATGGTGGCTACAACCTTAACCCGGATGTGCCCCGCAAAATAATATTACATCAATTTTACAAATTACATGAATGAAAGAAAAGGAAAACACTCTTCTCACATCCCCCGGCTATTCATCCACGACGATCCAACATATTCATATACACATACCATCACATGATATACATATGTGCAACCCACACTAATCGTCAAATAGCAATTAGTGGACGTTTCAAACACATATCAAACTGAAAAAAGGATAAACGACGTTAAAAAATTCGATTTCGAAGCACTCTGATTTCCTCTAACACTTAGGTTACATCACATGTAATCTAGAAATAATCAAACAATACCATAAAAGCAAAAACCCAGAGTACAGATAACCCTAAAAAACATAAGCCCAGACCCTATGATCCAACTGGTGATGCCGGGGATTTTTAAGATCTCGCCGGGAAAACCAAGTTGGTTTGGGCTCGTTTTTTTAGGGTTGTCTAGTTATCATATAACAAGTATTCTGCACATGTTTTAAAAAAATTTAGAACACTTTTTAAATATTTCCAGAGAGCAGTTTTGGTTTTACAGTATCGGAGTTGTTTCATGTTTCGAAGTTTTAAACATCGTCTAAAAATCTAGTTATGGTCTAGTTAGGCTCTGATACCATGTTAGTTGATGTTGCACACCCTCAGAACACTTGTGAAGAGGCGGAAGTGGCAAACGAAAATTTTCTTGCATGCAACACCCACTTTAAACCTAGATCTTGTGCTAAACCATAACTAGAAACCCTCTCTAGAGTTGTTATCTACTATGATAGGGAGTTATACCTAGTGAATCGGTCCTTCGGGTCTTCTTTTCGATGCGACTCCTAAGCTCCTTGGATGGTTGCAACGACCTCGATCTCCAATCACCTCCAAGACGTAGATGATCCACCCGAGAGCTTTGGAACAAGCTTCAAACTCTTCACAAGAGTTAATTAAGAAGTCAAGTGTGCTAAAAATGACTACTTAGATGATGTAGAGAATGAACTAGTGGAATATTTTATCTCTTAACTTATGGATCACAACACATGTGAGTGTTTAGGTTAGAGGAAGAAGAAGGAGATAATTTGGAGAGAGAAGATGAATGCGAGAATGAAAGAAAAATCAACCATGGAAAAAATGATATGGCTCATGGGAAAATAATTGAAGTATGTATTATTTTATCTCTAAAATAATGCACCATACTTCAATAGTAATCCCAAATGAATAAGAAATAAAATAAGCCATTCCTTCATCCAAGCTTTGACAATTCCAAATTCCACTCTATTGTTTTTATTTTCACAAAATAAAAACCCATTTATGAGGTGCCTCCTTCTAGAATGTATTCTTGTATAATTACAAGAATACCCCTCACCGTACACCGTATAAGTATACCCGTATTTGCATTTCGAAGAATACAAATAATCCAATAATATAATACCGGTATCCGGCTTAAACCAAATCCTACCAGTATTATCCTTCCGATCATCATTCCTGTAGCCAGTACACAAACATGATCGAAAACCTGTCGTAACAACTTACGGCCTCTACATCTTTTGCCTGAACTAGGGAACCCTCTGTGTGGGACTGTAAAGACTCGACAGTACAATGGCAGTGGGTTTAACCACAAGCACGTCAGCGGCACTAGCCATGCATAACGGCTATACATGTACATGACGAAAAGGTGGCCGACGAGCGAACTCATCCCAACCCTAACAAGCCTGTAAGCAACACTTATCGTACAGTCCGGTCTCTTTGTTTGATACGTCGCATATGAAGTCTAGGGGTGGTAAATGTCAGACCCCAGTAACTTTATAAGTCATGCTGATTTATGACTCATAACGTTTCGAGAAACTACTGATAACTCTTATCAGTAAATCTCGACAACCCTGGCCAAGGATTTGTTGTTGTGGCCGATCAAGCATAGCACGACATCAACTCCATATACGGGAGAGACGAAACCCCTCCTATCGCTCACCGCCTCCATGTGACTCGGGACTGTACCCAAAATCCACCTATTTGCACTCCTCAGTAGAGCCGTGGTAGGGAGGAAATCAAAGCACAGTAGGAATCACATAAGACACTATGACGATCTCGAGTCTACAGACTAACCTGTACAAGTGTCACCAGAGAACTGCTATCTGAAAATAAGTATATATACCATCTATTAGTTCTCAACGAGTCCAGTTCGGTGTACCCATTCTCCAATGAGCACCTATGTACAATCTTTGATGTCAAACACCAATGGTTGTGGGATCAACCATTACCCCCAGGGTCAAGAAACGTACACACTAGTCTACTCTGATAATATCGATGCCCTGTCTCGATATACCCTCGAATAGGAATTATTAAAGGATATGCTTTTAAACTGCCTAGGCCCCACTAGTATGATCTACATCATAATCCTAGTAGTCAAGCATAATCCTAAGGTCTTCATCAACATGTATATAAGATATGAAAACAACACATCACACGTTAAGATGAAGATAAACCAAGTAGCATACTATCATTTCGAGCAAAGATTGTTTCTGTACATATACATGCCTAGCATCCTATACAATACAGGCCTCTAGGGCATACATATCTAACATATCCATACAGTCCAGTCCGTTCGTCTAAGTGTAAGTCGATGTCGTGCACCCCACACACTTGTGGGGAGGCGGAATGTGCAAAAAATGACTTTTCTATGCTTCTCAACACCGACTAAACTCCAGGATCGATACTAAACCCTAACTAGCAAAACTACTAGAGGTTTAACTACTATGTAGAAGTGTTATACCTCCATGTACTAATCCTTCGGGTCTTCTTGCTGTGCTCTTCCTTGTCATACCCTCCTCGAATCATATACGGATCGCGCCTCCTCGTCAGCCTCCTCAAAGACGATCCACCCGAGAGTGTATAGTTCGAGCTCCAACCTTAATACCGAGGTAACTAGGGAACCTAGTTCGCTAAACTAGATGGCCTAAAGAATGTAGAGAGTGAAGATGGATTAGTTTGTCTCTAAATACCATAGGTTTCTCAACACATGAGACATTTAGGATTAGAGGAGGAAGAAGAAGCTTGAGAAAGTGAGAGTTTGTGATAAGCATTGTAGTGAGAATGGCTAAGTCTTGTGAATCAATGAACCATACAATAATTCACCAAAATAAAAATATCAAGCATGCGTCAATAGTCACTTAGTGAGTCACCCCCATGAGTCACCAAGTAGCCATGCCTCATTTAATGAAAATCTACACCTCACACCTCCACCTCATTAAGTATTTAATCAAAAGATTAAATCCACAAATGAGGTGTCTTCTTCTAGAAGCACTCTTGAGTAAATTACAAGAATACCCCTCACCATATATACATACCCGTATCCGTATTCCGAAAAATACGAATACATAAGAGATGAAAATAATCCAAGAATATAATATTAGGAACCGGCTTAAACCAAAGCCCACTAGTATTATCCGCCCGAATACCATCCATGTACAAGTACACGTATGTGATCAAAGCCCTGCCGTAAAACCATATGGCCTCTACATCTTTTGCCCGATGCAGGGAAACCCTATGTGTGGGACTCTAAAGACTTGACAGTACGCTGGCAATAGATTTAACCACAAACATGTCAGCGGTACTAGCTGCACATAACGGCTACCCAAGTATCTGTCGATAAGAAGGCCAATGAGCAAACTCATCCGAACCCCTACTGAGCCTATCTGTGACAATCTCCGTACAGTCCGGTCTGTTCGTCTAAGAGTATTGCATATCGGGCCTAGGGGGCGGTAACCGTCGGACCCCTAATAGCACAATAAGTCATGTCGGAGTAGAGCCCAAAACACTCTGAGAAACTACTGGAGTACCTACCAGTAAATCTCGCTTGCCCTGACCAGGGACTTCGTGAAATGGCTTTCCTAACACAGTGCGATATCAACCTCCAATACCGGGAGAGACGAATCCTAACTAACCGCCACTGCCTCTAAGTGCTTCGGGACTGCACTCAACTACTACCTGTTTGCATGACTCATTTGAGCCATGGTAGGATAGTAATCTAAGAACAATGGGAACACACTCGAGGCAAAGTAGCGATGTCAAGTCAACGGACTATACTATACTCATGTCACCTGGAAACTGCTACCTGACATAGGTATAGTACCAACCAGTAGTTCCCCACGAGTCCTGGCTAGTGTAACTCATAACCCAATGAGCACCTTCATACTATCTCTAGTACGACTTACTAATGGCTGTGGGACAAACTATCCCCCTGCTGGGATAAGAAGCGTATACACTAGTCTACTCTGGATTATTGATGCCCTGTCTCGATAATCCTACGACTAGGGACTTGTATAAGGATGTGCTTATTGATTACCCAGCCCCCACTAAGGTGACTGCCATCACAACGCCAAGCAAAGATCCTAAGGGCTCTACCAATATGTATAAGCGATATGCTAAAAGAAACATATGCATATATTAAGGTAGAATCAAACCAAGTAGTATACTACCATTTTGAGCAAGGCTGTTATTATATCCGTGTATATCCTAAGCTTCCAAAATATAATATACAAACTAGTACTATACAATAATGGCCTCTAGGGTATATATCACTAACAATCTACTTCTTACACTAAGGCCATGTATTGGCATATCGCAGACCTTTCATCTAGAATAGCCTCTAGAACTGTGTCTGAGGGATGGCCTTTGTGAGTAGATCTGCAGTGTTATTCTCCGTATCTACTCTCCGCACCTCGATCTCCTGGCGATCAACGATATCCCTGATCAGATGGTACTGCCTCAAGATATGTCTGGACTTCTGATAGGACCTTGGTTCCTTCGCTAAAGCTATAGCCCCGTTGTTGTCACAATACAGAGGTATTAGATCAACAATGGACGGAACCACCTGAAGTTCTGTTAAGAACTTCCTTATCCAGACTGCTTCTTTTGCGATGTCACATGCAGCGATATACTCTGCTTCTATCGTCGAGTCAGCAACGGTGTCCTGTTTAGAGCTCTTCCAACAGACTTCCCCTCCATTGAGGGTAAATACATAACCCGACATGGACTTGGAGTCATCCTTGTCACTCTGGAAGCTGGAGTCAGCAAAGGTCTCGATCTGGAGGCCTTTTCCGCCGTACACCAAGAACATCTCCTTAGTCCTTCTCAGGTACTTGAGAATATTCTTTACTGTTGTCCAGTGCTTCTCCCCTGGGTTTGAATGATACCTGCTTACAACGCTCAGTGCGTAAGCTACATCTGGTCTGGTATACAACATCCAATACATTATAGAGCCTACCGTAAAAGCGTAGGGTATAGTAGACATGCGATCCTTTTCCAAATCAGCCTTAGGAGAAATCTCTTTAGAGAGGGTGATTCCGTAACAAGTCGGTAGATTACCGTACTTTGAATCTTCCATACTGAATCTTCTGAGTATGGTGTCGATGTACCTTGACTGTGAAAGTCCCAACATCCTTTTATATCTATCACGATAGATTTAGATCCCCAGAATGTAGGTGGCATCACCCAGGTCTTTCATGGAGAACCTTTGTGACAAGAATCCTTTTACTGATTGTAACATAGGAATGTCATTTCCTATCAAGAGAATGCCATCCATGTACAAGACGAAAAATACCACAGTTCTCGTTACAATCTTACTATAGATGCATGGTTCATTTGGATTTTTGATAAAGTCAAATTCTTTGACCGTCTCATCAAAATAGATGTTCCAACTCCGCGATGCCTGCTTTAGTCCATAAATGGACTTAAGCAACTTGCATGCTTTCCCGCTACTCCCACTCTGAATGAAACCCTCTGGCTGATCCATATAGACGCATTCTAATAAATTTCCATTTAGAAAAAGTGATCTTTACGTCCATCTGCCAAACCTCATAATCGTGGAAGGCAGCAATGGCATCCGAATAGATTTGAGCATAGCTACTGGAGAAATGGTTTCATCATAGTCCAAACCAGGTCTTTGACGAAATCCTTTTGCAACAAGTCTAGCCTTATAGGTTTCAACTTGTCCATCTACACCAATCTTTTTTGTGAAAATCCATTTGCAGCCTACGGGTTTTACCCCGTCTGGAGAAATCTCCAAAGTCCATACTTCGTTGGTGTACATGGACTCCATTTCGGTCCGCATTGCATCCATCCATTTTACCGAGTCACTACTCTGAATGGCTTGCTGGAAGCTAGTTGGCTCATCATTGTCAATGATGCAATCCTCTCTATCCCCATCCATGAGAAAACCGTAGTATCTCTCAGGCAGATGAAATTGCCTACTAGTCCTGCGGAGTGGCGCGGGGATGTCTGGTTCTTTCGAAACTTCTGGTTCCACCATGCTTTCAGTAATAGCTTGTGGTTCTGGAATTTCTTCCAGTTCTATTGCGCTCCCATAAGTCTCTTTTTCTAAAAATTGATTTCCCAAAAGGTGGGCATACCAAGAAACAAAGACCTTTTGTTCTTTTACGTAATAGAAAATATACCCCCTGGAATTCTTTGGGTATCCCACAAACTTACATAGTACTGAGCGTGCCTTGAGCTTATCCGCATGCTGCTTTTTTACAAAAGCTGGACATCCCCATATCTTCACCTACTTAAGATAGGTTTTCTTCCCACTCCACATCTGATATGGTGTGGTAGGCATAGTCTTGGTAGGAACCTTGTTCAAAAGATATGCAGCTGATTCTAGTGCATACCCCCAGAAGGATTGCGGTAACTCAGTGTTACTCATCATGGAACGTACCATATCCAATAAGGTTCGATTCCGCCTTTCCGATACACCGTCGTGTTGAGATGTGTATGGAGGAGTAAGCTGAGAGAGAATACCATTCTCTTTTAAGTAACCCGGGAACTCGGCACTTAAGTATTCACCACCTCGATCAGATCTCAGTGTCTTGATACTTTTGCCGGTTTGTTTTTCCACTTCATTCTTATATTCCCGGAATTTCTCAAAGGCCTTGGATTTACGTTTCATCAAGAATACATGTCCATACCTTGAGAAATCATCCGTAAAAGTAATGAAATAGGAATAACCACTTCTTGCATGTGTAGACATTGGACCACACAAGTCACTGTGTATGAGTCCCAAGGGCTCGCTCGCTCTTACCTCGTGTCTAATGAACGGAGTTTTTGTCATTTTTCATTTGAGACATGATTGACAAGTTGCATAGGACTGATATTCGAACAGATCCAAATATCTCCCTTTATATAACTTCGTTAACCGTGTTTCATTGATGTGACATAGTCTACAATGCCATAAGAAAACCTGATTTAATTCTGGAGACTTTCTTTTAAGTGTGTTCTGGACGTTAAAACCTGAGCTTGATTTAATACGTATATACCGTTATCTAGTGTACCTGACCCAATCATAGCTTGATTTAGGTGGATGTGGACCACATCGCTTACAAATATAAAATCATAACCTTCATTAGAAAGTAAAGATACAGAAATGATATTACAAGCCAGACTAGGTACACACAAACAGTTACGTAAAATCAAAATCTGCCCACTTGTCAATCCTAGGTGATATTCCCCTACGAATACAATTTTCACGCTCATTCCGTTAGCAACCCTGAGAGTCATATCACCTGCCTCGATAACTCTACGTTTTATCAAAGCCTGTAATGAATTACAGATATGAGATCTTGATCCGGTATCTAATACCCAGGAAGTAGAGTTAATTGACATACAGTTTTCAATCATAAACACACCCGAAGCCGAAGCCACAACGTGTTTCGAATCCTGGTTTCTAGCTTTCCAAGCCCTGCAATCCTTCTGACAATGCCCTTTCCCGTGAAAATAGAAACATTCTTTCTTCCCTACTGTTACCTTGAAACTTTTGCCATGTCCTTTCCCTCTACCTTACTGACACCGCCTATCGGCTTGGTGGAGGTCTTCTTCTTTTATCCCTTGGCTTTTGCCTTGGATCTAGAAGAGGAAGATTCTTTAATGAGCAGAGCGGGTGTCTCCCTGTATTAATGCAGGGTGCCCTCTGAGCCCCTCAACATGTTGAGAAGTCCTGGAAGTGAAACTTCCTTCTCTTGAATGTTGAAATTCAAAATAAACTGAGCGTAGGTGGAGGGGAGCGACTGTAAAATCAAGTTAATACATAACTCGTTCTCCAACATGGTCCCAAGGTCCGCGAGCCTTTTAATATAGCTAATCATCGTAAGGACGTGGTCCCCTACAGATGACCCGACAGCCAACCTCGCCTGAAGCATTACCTTCGAGGTCTCATATTTTGCGATACGAGATTGCTCTCCATATAAATCCTTAGTATGGAGGAATATAGAAGGTAAGTCTATCTTCTCGTCCTGCCTATGGTTATCATTGTCACGGCCCGAAAGTACGGAATATGACCGGCACTTAAATTTCGAAACGTCTCGAGGCGTACGTAATCTAAGTAAGCCGAAAACCCAGAAATCCAAACCAAGTAAAGTAGTAGAGTGAAGGAAAACCAATTTAAATCAAGTAATTTGCAACATACGCCGAAATATGCATTTTAAAACCATAAGTCCTTTTCTAAAAATTTCGGCAGAGTTTCTTTTGTAAATACTGACCCCAAACGGGTACAAAACCTGATAAAACATATATAATGAATAAAGGCATCCCCAAGAGGGAGCTAGCTCTTTGTCAATCGACGGTCACAACCACGCAAGCAATATAATATACAACTCCGAAGGGCGAGGATAGTAACAGAAAAGGAAACTCAAAACAGCATGAAATCCATAGAAATACAACGCGCGACTCTAAGGTCGAAAGAATAAACATCACTAGTCTCTATCTCTGAAATAAATACATGTTTGGTTGATGGAGTTTACTAGATACAACTGAAATAAATAATATACAAGGTATAATGGTGGTCACGATGCAAGTGAACCCACCTACCAAGCAAATCACCCGGAAAGGAAGTAGTGTGCCAGCAAAGCCGTAATGAAACCTGTACGGCAAAACCTGCAAGAAACTGTGGCATAACGGGGGTGAGTTGCCAACTCGTGAGTAGAAAACATCTACGAGCAGAAACCACTTGTTTGACGCAATCCTAGGTCATACGATGAATATATATAATCCTTAAAATGATAAGTTTGAAGTATGAAAAGGTGGCAAGGATAAACATCTAACCCAAGTGTAATCCCATATGCTCGTGTCAGTGCCTCAGGTAGCAATATATCATATGAATGAGGTATGAATGCATGAAAACAGAATACATATAAATGAAGAAACTGCCTTCATAACTTAGTGAGATTTCTGTGTATTTAAAACGAGGTATCATAAATGAAATCAGCATAAACAGCGTCTAGCAACGACACAAAACATAAATCCCAATATCTCAGTATCTCAGGCTCAAGCTATCCGAACTGGCCTGTATCATCAAATCTCAAAATCTTAGTGTCTCAATCTCACTATCTAGGGCGCCGTCAGTCCGGATCGGCCCCTAATATCAATCACAGGACCACGACGGTATCCTCCGTACATCCGACGCGTCAGATAAAATCACCAGTAGGTAGTCTTCTCCACCCGGGCTCATCGTCTACAACTCAATCTTCTTGCCCCGGGGTACCTTACCGGGTCCACCATGTACCCGAGACGGTTCATCCGGCTTCTCGAATTGGGTATCGAAATCCAACAGCAGTCATGAAAACTCATGGTGGACGACTCATACATCATGAGAAAACCACAGTTTTTATTTTAAAAAGAGAGAAGTTTATAATATTCTTGCGGTTTCCTCCCAAATCCAGGAAATCTCATGAAAATCCGAAATCCAATCATCAACAGTATGTAAACAGTGGATATAGGCATAAAACTCCATAATACCGCATAACAGTGAATAATAATATGCATGATGTAGCAAGTAATGACCGCAATGTCTAAACTGGCATATAGGGCAAGTACACTAATATCATATCGAAACTATCAACTAACAAGCTATGTCAATGAAATTATTAGTTATATGTATGCCCTAGAGGCCATTACTGTACATTGGATGTATATTGTAGTGGATGTTGGGACATATATAGGTAGGACTTTCTTGCTCGACATGATAGTACGCTATCTGGTTGTTCTTTATCTTAACATGTATACTTTCTGTCTCTCTGTTATATGTTGATAAAGCCCTTAGGATCTGTACTCTACTTGCAGGACTATGATGTAGATCATACTAGTGGGGCCTGCATAGTCCATGAGTACATCCTTCAATGTTCCTAGTCGTGGGAATATCGAGACGGGGCATCGATATTCCAGAGTAGGCTAGCGTATATCTTCTCGACCCATGTGATGGGCGATGGATGATCCCATATCCATTGGTGTTTGACAACAGAGATGGTATGCGGGTGCTCAGTGGAGATTGGGTACACTGAACGGACTCGCCGAGAACTCCCAGATGGTATTATACCTCACGTTAGATGGCAGTTCTTTGGTGACACTGGTACAGCTTAGTCTGTTGACCTGAGATCGTCATAGAGTCTTGTGTGTCTCCCACTGTGCTTTGATTTCCACCCTACCACGGCTCTACTGAGTCGTGCAAACAGGTGGTTTTTGGGTACAGTCCCGATTCACATGGAGGCAATGAGCGATAGGAGGGGATTCGTCTCTCCTGGTATTGGGGGTTGATGTTGCGCTATACTCGACTGGCCATAACTGGAAATCCCTGGCCAGGGTTACAGTGATTTGCTGGTAAGAGTTATCAGTAGTTTCACGCTTGTTGTGGACCTTACATCGGCATGACTTATCAAGCTACTGGGGTCTGACGTTTACCACCCCTAGGCGAGATATGCGACATATCAGACGAACAGACCGGACTGTACGGTAAGTGTTGCTGGTTGGATTCACAGGAGTGTGAGTGAGCTTGCTCGTTGATTTTCTGATCGCTCAATACCCGGGTGTCCATTATGTTTAGCAGACCGCTTGCAGCTTGTGGGTGCTTGATATGATCATCACCTGCTGCCGGTGTATTGACGAGTCTTTAGAGTCCTACACAGAGGTTTCCTGGCTCAAGCGAAACGAAATAGGAGCGCATATGAGATATGTGCAGGACCGAGAATAATACCAGTATGTGATACTGTATTCTATTCTCGGGATTTGTATCATTGGACGGTTATATATGATATAGCCGGGTTACCGAATCAAGTGTTGATTCGATACATTGATACACTTGATATTAGTCGGTTATATATGAATGATCGGATCATTAAATTAAGTGTCGATTTAATGATTTAATGTATAATTATATATATGATATATTACTTTACATTAACTAGTATTTGTTCACTTAAGATTATTTTCTCACTTGAATGTGCACATTGTATATATGATATATTTTTGTGCAATTGATTGTATCATGTTTGATGATACATGCAAACTTGGGTGTGTGTATGCTTTGAACCATGTTTAGGTAAATGGTTAGGGTTTTATTTTATTTATTTATTCATTCATTTATTTATTTATTCTTTTTGGCAAGAAATAAAATGGTGGCTTTCTTTGGATTTTATTTGAAGCTTCATGAAGCTTTGAAAAGTTCAACCATTTTGTTTTTTGCTTAACCTAACCATTTTCCTAAACCCTAGTTTATTCTCTACATTAGTTACACTAACCCATGGTTGCTATATGATAAGTATTCACTTGAATTTTATTTTCAAGAATTCATATTTTCATTTTCCTTCTTCTTCTTCATTTTCTTCAAGTGAAGAAAAGAAAAGCTTTCTTGAAATTTCCAAGTGATGAATCCAAGTGAGAAATTCAAATCCAAAGTGAACCCACTTCCTATTTCTTCATCCTCTACCACTTGCCATGTAGTAGAGTGTGTTATCTTCACAAGTTTTATGACCAAGTGAAGATGGAGTTTGAGTTTGAGTTGCCTCGACGTAGATCATCTTCGGCATCGAAGTCAACGACCTAGCCCGATCATTTCTCCGATGAAACCGACAAGGGAGTCCGGGATTCCGATGATCGCAGTGGAGGGACGTCAACACGGAGCTAGAGAAGTGGAGGACCGGATCTACAAAGGTTGTAGTCCCTTTCACTTAGCAATAAAGTTGTTTACTTGTATGTCTTTCGCCTATCCTCTAGTTACGATCTAGTTTAGGGTTCTTTGGCACATAAAAAATTTTGATTTTGGCATGGTTGATCAGTTGTAGAGCCTCATGGGTGTGCCTAGGAATCCTACAGTGGTATCAGAGCCAAGCTAGAGCTTTAGGCGAAGTGTAGACGACGTTAGAAATCCGATCGAACCCAAAATCCCCATATTTCACCCCTCTCTGTACAATTTTTCAAACTGTGGATTTTTGTGAATTAAAAATTCGCAGAAAATAGAGCAGGAAATTCTAAGAATATTGGCAGAAAAAGAAACCCTAATTCTACTGTAGCGCCGCGGAAACGCGGCATTAACCTCTATTTGCGGCGGTTCCGCGGCCGTATGTACTGATTATGGTCTCGAGTTTCTACAGTTATGCCCATAGCAGTTTCCTCTGTTCTCTGGAAATTTTTAATCTGTATTCAAGAGTTGAGTTTTCTGGGTTGTATTGGGAGTTCGTAGATTCGATCGGATTGTCTAATTTTGTCTATGTGTTCTTCCGGGTAATTTTAGAACATGTTGAATAGTTCAACCGGATATAAATACCCAATTTTTCCCCTGTCGGGAAATTTCCAAATGTTGGATTTTTCCGTGGTTTAAAGACGTTCTAAGTAGTGCAAGTAACGCGATGGACCCTCTAGAAGACAACAAACCTTAACTCGATTATGTGACCGTCTTGAACTGCCCTTTGAACCTTAGGGTTTGGGGCAGTACGGCGTGCCACATGTGAGGCGTTGGCTTGACCCTTCTACGGCTGGACCGTTGGTACTGAGGCATGAAGTGAATGTTTTTAAACTTATTTCATGTGTTGAACTGTTTCGGGAAAACTTGGGTGTTTGATTTTTCGATCGGAAAGTTTAACATTTTCTATTTTATCTGGAATGTGATACAATATTTGGAATCCACAAGTGGTTATAAGATAACTGATTTGGATGTTATAAACATAGGAGTTTAGTCTCACTTGATCGGTTGCCACGGAATTTTGATGTGATCAAAAGTCCGTCGCAATCACGTAGCGTACGCGGATACTTGCCGGATAAACTTAATAGACAGCTACACCCCTTAGCCTCGACCAAATGACTGTAGGAGAACCCCGTCGCCAAAAAGCATCCGTCCTGGTGCTCGCGGCAGCGGTGTTCCGCCTTAGTGTACTTCGTCGACG
This sequence comes from Agapanthus africanus, assembly GCA_030015575.1. Classification (NCBI taxonomy): domain Eukaryota; kingdom Viridiplantae; phylum Streptophyta; class Magnoliopsida; order Asparagales; family Amaryllidaceae; genus Agapanthus; species Agapanthus africanus. The sequence goes on from JASDDO010000029.1 coordinate 299,184,693, forward strand.
GTATCGGGGGTGCGGCCGTCTACTAAAGTTTGCGACGAACATTCGTTCTGGATATCGGGAATCTTGTTGAATTACCCGACTTTATATTGAAAAGTGTTTTCGATACTGAGACTAAAATGCGGGGTTTATAATTGTTAGGCATGCGATGTCTAAGAAATTCATTTGATTAGGCATGCGATGTCTAAGGAGATTGCGGATTCCAACTATTGTAGTTTTACACTTTCTTTTCTGTGACCGTAAGTGTAATATGTGATATCGCCGGTTTCGTTGCTATATGTCAACGACAATTGGGATGCGCATATTTACTTACGTTGATGACATGTGATGTTATGTGTTGCTGGATATGTTATATTGGATCGTCGTGTTTGAATAGCCGGGTTTTTTTTATGTGAGATGAGTATTTTTCATTTTTCATTCATGTAAAAACTTGTATGTAATATTCTTTTATTGGGGCACTTCCAGGTTGCGGAAGATGTCACCTTTTGTATATTATTTACTTTTCCGCACTAGGATAGACCCAAGGAGGGGAGCACAAGTAACCGGGTTCTAGGGTCCAGTGGGAGACCATCTCGAGGAGTCGAGTCCGGGTCTCCTAACCCTAGAATTGGTAGGGTTGCTTGCCGCTCTCGTAGAGGTCTAGGGGTGTGGGTTTGGCTATTCACCGCGACCGTGGAATCCGTGTTTTATACTGGCTCGTATTGAAAACACGGACGTCCTAGTATATCCAATATTTCATATGATATTTTCTGCTGCGTTATCTGTGATGTGATCAAGTGATATGTTCAGATAGATATTGTATATAGTATATATGATATATTATATAGACGTTGCTTATGTTTTACACCCGCGCTAGCCCTGCCCCGCTCTGCCGTTAGTTACCTAACCTAACGGTGCAGACGGGACATCGAGGCGAATGCGGATGGCATAAGCGTACGTTATATTTATCTGTGATGTTTAGGTGGACTTAAATGATGGGATATTCATTAATGTGATTAATGAAAGAAAATAAACCTAAAAGATGTTGTGGAATCGAATTTCAAAAATAAAAACAGGTAGCTACAGTTCTTGCTTTGCGTCGCGGTGTTCCTTGCAGAACATCCTGCACCTTATTCGATAAGGAAAGGACCGAGATCCCTTCACCGGGAGTGACTCCTTTAGCAATAACTGGCAGATGCTACAACCCTCGGTTTGTATTTTGATTGCTTCTATAGTTTTTGCTTTGCACAGCGGTATATATGATATATCCTGCACCTTATTCGATGAGGAAAGGGCCGACGATTCCTTCACCGGGAGTGACCCCTTTAGCAAAACTAGAAAAGGCTCAAAAACATTCCATTTAAAAACCATTTGATTCCACAACGAGATCAAGTTCAAAACGTTAAAGGTTTTCTTAAAAACCAGCCGCAACCCTCCATCATTTTAGGAAGTAGAGTACTTAGTATTCGTGCTGTGTTTGTTGACCATAGTCAAGGCACAGTGTACAGTAGCTAAGTGATGTCTTCCTACACCGCATATGATGCGATTAGTTAGGACAGTCGCGTGACTTTGTTGACCTTAGTTAAGGGTCATGTGGGTGGGTCTAATTAATCACGAAATGACGGGTAGAACTTGACTAGTGCTTATGATTTGTTGACCATAATTAAGGTCATAAGTGCTAGCGGTAAAAACCATTATCGGGAGTTTCAAGTGTTGAAATTTGCAATGAGATTGCATACCTTCTATATGATAGTTGGATCCCGATACCCACTGCGAGTAATTGTTACTCCTGGGAGAGTTTTGCACTTTACAATTAGCCGATCAAGTAGGTGTCTAGAAAGGTGTCAACGGGGTTACGCCTCTGGGAAAACGAGGTTTACTTTAATTAGGTCCGTGCGAAAGCATGGGGAACCTCCCTCAAAATACCGACACTGGCCTGGCTGAAAGATTGACGAACTTGTAGAGTGCAATTAATCCCGGCTAGTCTTTCCTTTTATGGTTTGAAGGAAGATTTGATAAAAACAGTGGGAGCCATCCTGATTAGATAAAATAAATAACCAATCTAATTTTACAAGAGCGCACGCAGAGTGTTTTCTTCTCTCTCTCTCCAGGTAACGACCATATCATGCCTTAATCAAGATAATAATATGGATGTATTGACCAAACCCGCATGTTATACTGAGCTGGGGAACGTTGGTCCCGCTCCAACTTATAATTGTTATAAGACCGAGCAGGAATTAGGGGAATACCAGGATTCCCATGCCGCCCAAAAGAAGAAAGTGCATGAGATGCATCTCTTTCGGGTGTGTTCATTATAAAGAACTGTTTCTTAGTGTCCTCTACGTCCTAGGTATTAGATACCGGATCAGGATCCCGCAAATGTAATCCGTTACATAGGGCTACAGAAAGGTAGAGAACTGAGTACGGGTGATAAGTTTCATGAGACAGAAAACGGTGCAAGTGTTGCAGCCAAGTCTGTTGGTCACTGTCACCCTGTATTACCAATACATTGATTCTGAACAAATGCTATTAGATACCGAACCTGATATACAAAATCATATCAGTCTCTTTATTAGTAAAGAAAGGATATAATTTTGTATTGTTGGATAATGTTTTGAACATTTCCTATTTCAAAAGTTGATCGGTTCAGGCACGTTATCTAAAAGCATTGACGTTCTAAATCAAACTACAGTTCCTAGTATACAGAACACACACAAAAGGAAGAGTTCAGAAATGAACGAATCCTTCTTGAGGCATTGTAGACTAGGTCATATCAATGCGACCCGACTGGCTGAAGTTACATTTAGATGCATATTTAAATTGAATTTACATCTTGTGAAACTTGCCAGTCATGTCACAGAGATAAGGTGACCATAGCTCTGTTTACTGGAAACAGAGAAAGAGTTAGTAAACTCTTGGGATGATACATGTTAATGTATGTAGATCCCCTGTCTACACATGCCAAGACAGGTTCTTTGTATTTCATTACATTCTCTGATAATCTCTCAAGATTCAGACATATGTTCCTGTTGAAACACAAGTCCGAACCTTTTGAGATATTCACAGAATATAAGTTAGAAATAGAGAACCAAAAACCGGGTATAAGTATTATGTCCTATGATAAGATCAGGGAGGAGAATACTTGTGCATGGAATTCTTGGACTATTCTAAAGGAGAATGAGATTCTCTCTCGGTGTTACTGCTCTGAATACACCACAGCACAATGGTGTATCGGGGCGGAGCAATCGCACCCTATATGATATGGTACGATCTATGATGAGTACTACTGAGTTGCCTATTTCATTTTGGGGTTGTGCGCTTGAGAAGTTGCATACCTATTGAATTGGATTCGAATCAAATCAATGCCTACCACTCCATATAAGATATGGTATGGGAATAGCCTATCTCTTAAGTAAGTTAAGATTTAGGATTGTCCGGCCTATGTCAAAAGCAAAATCCGGACAAGATCGAGGCAAGGTCAGTCCTGTAGAACTGGAAAGGTTCCAGCTATACAAAACTGCTGATGATTTGACGGAATCAAAGGATTCAATAGTCCCCGACGAACCTCAGCCTCTCCGCCGAACTAGCAGGGTTCCTCACCTGCCTGAAAGATACTTTAGTTTCTCTATGACAGTGGGAGTGAGGACTACATCATGAGATGATGACCCAACTAGTTTCGAGCTGGCCATCAGGAGTAAGACTCTATAAGAATGGCTAGATGCTTAGTGATCTGAGATAGAATCCTTATACACCAACAAAGTATGGACTTTGGTTGCTATATCTGAAGGGTTAAATCCCCATCAGGAGAAAGTATATCTTGAGAAGATTACTTGGTGTAGATGGAAAAGTTGAGACTTTCAAAGCTAGACTTGTTAAAGGTTTTCGTCATCGACCAGGCGTGGATAATGATGAAACCTTTTCCAGTGGCTATGCTTAATTCCATCCGGATCCTACTTGCCACGGCTACATACCATGACTACGATATCTGGTGGTTGGGTGTCATGACTGCTTTTCTAAATAATGATTTAGAAGAGAACGTCTATAAGAACACAGCCAGAGGGCTTCGTAAACAGTGGGAGCAGCGGAAACATGTGCAAGTTGCTTTACAAAATAAAGCAGGCATCGCGGAGTTGGAACATCTGTTTTGATGTGGTAGTCAAAGAGTTTGACTTCATCAAAATGGTAGATGAACCTTGTATATACAAAATGGTAGTAGAGAGTAAGGTGGTGATCCTCGTAGAGTACGTGGACAACATACTCTTGATAGGAAAAGAGTTTCCTGTGCTACGCTCGGTCAATCTCCTCTTATCACAAGGATTCTCCAATAGGATAAAGGCGATACCTCCTAAATCCTGGGATTTGGATCTATGAGATAGATCTAAATGGATGTTAGGCTTCTCACTAGGTTTAGTGAGATGGTACCGATCGATCCTGGAGAGAATCACTGGAAAGGTTCCAGGGTGATAAAGACGAATGAATGTCAGTCGCAGGCAATGTCTTTACCCTCAGTGAAGGGGCGGTATGTTGGAAGAGTTCCAAGCTAGATACCGTGGCAGACTAGACGATAAAGGCTGGTAACATCGCTATTAAAGATACTACCAAAGAGGCGGTTTGGGTGTATATTGGTTCATGAGATGAACTAGGTTCCTACCATTGTGTGACAATGGAAGTATGGCTTTGGCCCAGGAACCCCGATCCCATCAGTGACCCAGACATATTCTGAGGCAGCATCACCTGATCATGGAGATAGTTGATCTCCAGGGTGATCGAGGTTAGGAGAGTAGACTTAGAGGACAACACGGCGGATCCACTCACAAAGGCTTTTTCCCAGAGAGAGACTTATATGGGATGGTTGAGTATTAGATACTGCAACCACTGCTACAGATGGCCCTAGTGCAAGTGGGAGATTGTTAGTTATATGTATGCCCTAGAGGTCATTACTGTACATTGGATGTATATTGTAGTGGATGCTGGGACATATATAGGTATGCCTTTCTTGCTCGACATGATAGTACGCTATCTGGTTGCTCTTTATCTTAACATGTATACTTTTTGTCTCTCTGTTACATGTTGATAAAGACCTTAGGATCTGTACTCGACTTGCAGGACTATGATGTAGATCATACTAGTGGGGCCTGCGTAGTCCATGAGTACATCCTTCAATGTTCCTAGTCGTGGGAATATCGAGACGGGGCATCGATATTCCAGAGTAGGCTAGCGTATATCTTCTCGACCCATGTGATGGGTGATGGATGATCCCATATCCATTGGTGTTTGACATCAGAGATGGTATGCGGGTGCTCAGTGGAGACTGGGTACACTGAACGGACTCACCGAGAACTCCCAGATGGTATTATACCTCACGTTAGATGGCAGTTCTTTGGTGACACTGGTACAGCTTAGTCTGTTAACCCGAGATCGTCATAGAGTCTTGTGTGTCTCCCACTGTGCTTTGATTTCCACCCTACCACGGCTCTACTGAGTCGTGCAAACAGGTGGTTTTTGGGTACAGTCCCGATTCACATGGAGGCAATGAGCGATAGGAGGGGATTCGCCTCTCCTGGTATTGGGGGTTGATGTTGCGCTATGCTCGACTGGCCATAACTGGAAATCCCTGGCCAGGGTTACAGTGATTTGCTGGTAAGAGTTATCAGTAGTTTCACGCTTGTTGTGGACCTTACATCGGCATGACTTATCAAGCTACTGGGGTCTGACGTTTACCACCCCTAGGCGAGATATGCGACATATCAGACGAACAGACCGGACTGTATGGTAAGTGTTGCTGGTTGGATTCACAGGAGTGTGAGTGGGCTTGCTCGTTGATCTTCTGATCGCTCAATACCCGGGTGGCCGTTACGTTTAGCAGACCGCTTGCAGCTTGTGGGTGCTTGATATGATCATCACCTGCCGCCGGCGTATTGACGAGTCTTTAGAGTCCTACACAGAGGTTTCCTGGCTCAAGCGAAACGAAATAGGAGCGCATATGAGATATGTGCGGGACCGAGAATAATACCAGTATGTGATACTGTATTCTATTCTCGCGATTTGTATCATTGGACGGTTATATATGATATAGCCGGGTTACCGAATCAAGTGTTGATTCGATACGTTGATACACTTGATATTAGTCGGTTATATATGAATGACCGGATCATTAAATCAAGTGTCGATTTAATGATTTAATGTATAATTATATATATGATATATTACTTTACATTAACTAGTATTTGTTCACTTAAGATTATTTTCTCACTTGAATGTGCACATTGTATATATGATATATTTTTGTGCACTTGATTGTATCATGTTTGATGATACATGCAAACTTGGGTGTGTGTATGCTTTGAACCATGTTTAGGTAAATGGTTACGGTTTTATTTTATTTATTCATTTATTTATTTATTTATTTATTCTTTTTGGCAAGAAATAAAATGGTGGCTTTCTTTGGATTTTATTTGAAGCTTCATGAAGCTTTGAAAAGTTCAACCATTTTGTTTTTTGCTTAACCTAACCATTTGCCTAAACCCTAGTTTATTCTCTACATTAGTTACACTAACCCATGGTTGCTATATGACAAGTATTCACTTGAATTTTATTTTCAAGAATTCATATTTTCATTTTCCTTCTTCTTCTTCATCTTCTTCAAGTGAAGAAAAGAAAAGCTTTCTTGAAATTTCCAAGTGATGAATCCAAGTGAGAAATCCAAATCCAAAGTGAACCCACTTCCTATTTCATCATCCTCTACCACTTTCCATATAGTAGAGTGTGTTATCTTCATAAGTTTTATGACCAAGTGAAGATGGAGCTTGAGTTTGAGTTGCCTCGACGTAGATCATCTTCGGCATCGAAGTCAACGACCTAGCCCGATCATTTCTCCGATGAAACCGACAAGGGAGTCCGGGATTCCGATGATCGCAGCGGAGGGACGTCAACACGGAGCTAGAGAAGTGGAGGACCGGATCTACAAAGGTTGTAGTCCCTTTCACTTAGCAATAAAGTTGTTTACTTGTATGTCTTTCGCCTATCCTCTAGTTACGATCTAGTTTAGGGTTCTTAGGCACATAGAAAATTTTGATTTTGGCATGGTTGATCAGTTGTAGAGCCTCATGGGTGTGCCTAGGAACCCTACAGAAATAGTATTCTCTGAAGTGTACGTGACATGGTAATTACCGATGATGATGTGTGTGAGCCGGCAAGTAAGTGTACGTGGAACATACGCATCATCGGTAATGGTGCTGGTGTCCTAACAGCATGATATCAATAATGGTATATGAAATCACAATATAAGTATGCGATGCGGAGAGAACAGCAATAATTTGCAGGAGCTGAATGATAAACACAATGATAACTAATCTGCATTTAATATAAATATAAGTCATACAGTAGTGCCTTTTGAAATAACACGAATCGCGGTGTTTTGGAAATAAGGGCTACGGTGTTTTTAAGAAAAGATGCGTCCTTTGAAATATTCGTAGAATCCCTTGGCCTGTCTTTTAAAATACCCATGATTCGTTAGTTTTTGAAATAGGTAGGAATCGAATCTAGTCTAACAACTACACTAAACTATAGGGCTGAGCTAACAGGCTAAACGAAAGGTAAGGAAACCGCCTAACATCTGAGTCGATATATATATATATATATATATATTAGTCGGTGATCCCGCTTCAATAGTATCACATACGACACAATATCTATAATATGACATCTTCAAGTCAAGAGTGCGGATCTATCATCAATATATAGTTCGTACGTAAATCCATCGTACGGCATCCCAAATTTGGGTACGGGTCAATACCACATTCATCACATTATTCATCTGGTATCCTCTTTATCAAAGATTATAATCCGGGGTACTGATCTACGTCTAGTACAATACTGATACCATCTACGTATGCATGCACGTGTATGAAACACTACGTCAAAGGACCCGCTAAAACATCATGTCGTATCTCAAATACAAACCCTGTAATATCACTGATCTCACGGCTTCAAATAGAATCTCATCGACTCATCTCAAATCCCAAGTACTATCCTTATAACCCAGTATATGTACACATAGTCCCATACCCATGTGAACACATATATACATATTCCCATATACCCACACGTGAAAGAAAGAATGTATGCAAGTATGTGTGTGCGTGTGTGGGTGCAACCACTATTCTAGGGTTTCGCAACTAACCCTAAACCAATCCAAGAACACCTAGAATCCATCTTTATCATCAATAAATTCAAAACAACATATAAAATATATGTGTGTATACGTATTCGTATACATCACAACGAACTGCGGGGGTGCTATACGCCATCCACCCGACTTCCCCCGTAGATATAATCTACTCACCTTGCATCCTGCGTGACGGTGTCGATGTCACCTTCATCTTCTTCATCATGTGAAACCCTCGTGAAGGTACTTACAAAAGTAACACAATCGCAAAAAGACACATGAAAATCACATCGGAAAACCCAAAACGACACGCTAAGGCCTATAGGTTAGAACCTATGGACTACGCTTCCAACACCATCATCAACCCTCGATATCGTCGTACAAATGTCAAGTGATCGAGGTAAAACGCAAATACGCAAATCTAGAATTCAAAATACGAGAAACGAAACCTCGAATCAAAACAGCAACTATTGTAAATGGTCACAGATTTTACCCTATGTCAAACCAGACAATTTTGCAAATGCCAAGGGTCTAATTTACCGATGAGGAGACTACAGAACAAGAATGAGGCCAAATGGCCCAGGTCTGGCCGCAATTTGCAGCCAGAAGGACTATTTTTTTGGCCTGAAGGTGGAGTCAAGGGCTGGGGTCTTGGGGTTATCTTCCTGGGTGCCTGCACATTTCTCTGTCCTAACAAAATAATTTTTCAGGTCCCCGAGTGTTAGCAGATTTCAAAATACCATCAAAATTTCATAGTTTTTCCGATATCGGGTTTCTAAGTTCGAATTCCGGGGTTAAGTCTCAGGTTATAGTCCAATATGATATCACTAACAGGGTTTTAAGGTCACTACTAGTCTCAATTTCACTTTACAACTCAATTCAAATCCTAACCCTAACTAGAAATTCTTAAGTTCACTAAACATCGATATATCGGTTCCAAACAAACATAGGTGCTAAAGTGAATGGAATTGCAAAGCTAATGGTGTAGAAATTACCTCATTTGGCAACTCAAGAATTTTCTTGAGTTGCCCAAAATCCTCAAAATTTGATTTTTCTTGGTCTAATGGGCTTCTCTTGAGCTAGTGAACATTTTTAATGAAAACGAGATGGGGTTTTGGGTTTGTTTTGGGGGTGTTTTGAGGGTTTGAAGTGGAGGAGGGAGGAGGTGTTGCCATGAGAGAATGAGGGAGAAGAAAGATGAAAATAATGAAGGGGAAAGATGAGCCATAACTATGGTTGACCCCTCACCCTCTCTCTCTCATGCCCATGCTTCCCTCTCATGATTATGTCCCCCCAAGTCATCATTTCTTTCTTTTTCCTTTTCTTTTATTTCCTTCTCTTTGCAATAGTAAACCCAAAACAATAACCATACACCCAAAAATCATGTAGGAAAAATGTAACAAGTGTAAAAATGACATGGTGCATGTCATGTGCACAAATCCGGTTTAATACATGATTAGCGATTTTTAATTGCGATTAGCACTATATTAGCATATAATTAATCATAAAAACTCATAATTTGAATAAATCATATAAAACACCCTCATTTCAGTAATTTCCATAATTTTCCAAATTTTTCACAATTTATCGGTATTTAATTATACCGCCTTATTAAAATATTCAATATTTTATTATTTTAATTATAAAAATTCCCAAAAATAATATTTTATTTTTCTGAAATGTTACAATCTCCCCCCTTAAAGAAATTCGGTCCCCGAATTTAAATTTAAACCTCTCAAATACTAAAATATTTCAGTAAAAGTCCAAATCGTCGGGGTCCTGAAATCATCAATACATAAAACGCATCATAGCGCAATGCATGCGCATGAACAATGAGCAGATAACTCAAAATCAAACCTCTGTCAAGCATCCCGCAATCATCGGAGTCATGGTAAAGACACAATGTCAAAATCCAAAATAAAACCAATATGATATAAATCAGAACTATACATGTAGACATCAAATCTATACATGTAAATAGCTGAAGTAAATGCATGCCAAATCTTTTTAATTCGCTGTGCGATGCGTATAACACTGCACAGTGGAGGACGTCTATTATAATAAAATAACCATATATGTATATATCCTTTGTTTAATATGTACGTTCTGCCGTTTTAAAAACAATGTAGAAGGGTTTTCTTGTTTTAAACGTTTCGTGTCATCTCAGACACGTAGGTAAATACTGAGACTATAGCTCTCTTTTTGGAAATCCGTTCAATATCTATCAATGCATGCAAAATATACCCAGGTACTGTCATTTGACTAGTCCTGCTCAGTACGAAAACCATAATAAACATCATAAAAACATACTCCTCTATAAGAAATCAATCCCAAAATGTGCATATGAATACTACGTGCGTCTGGTGCGCAAGGAAATCAAAACCCATGAATATGCCAAACATGTGTACCAATACCACATCTAAGTGCAACAGGTGTGCACGAAACGCCTGTCAGAGGCAACGTGTGTGCCTGACAGAAAAATCAGGTGCATCTGACATGCACGAAGAATCTCGATTTAGTGCATCTGGTGTGCACCAAAATCGCATCTCAAAACATGTGCCCAACTTGCGCAAAAATCCAGATCAGGTGCATCCATCATGCATGAATAAAATCTAACTCATGTGCATCCAACATGCATGAAATCCCGAAATCCAATATCTAGTGCCAAACCTGCGCAAAATCCAATCCGAGCGCGTCAATTATGTGCAAGAATCCAAACAGGTGCACTAGGTGCACAAAACAATATCGTGTATCACAATCCAAATCCATATCTTAAATGACATCAAATCGAAGTCCAGTGCAACTGTGGTGCACAAAATGTACATCACTGCACTGCAAGCATATGTGAACTATACCGAGTCCAAAAACCAAATCGGGTGCGTACATATGCACAAAATCAACTCAACTGTATGAAACCCATAAAATCATAAACATGTGAAACCAAGGCATGAAAACGATACCAAGTGCAACAACTGTGCAAAAATCGTAATACTCAGTAGGTGAAACCATGGAGCACGAAAAGGCCGTATACTAAACATTGATTCTCTCTCTCTTTTATCTATATTATTAGAACACCAACCCAAGGGAGTTTTGACTTGCTGACTTTCACGAGTCTGCAAATCATGAAACTCAATCATCAAAATCAATCATGCGAATAGATCGCCCAAAATACCGAAATCAAGTATGGCGGAATAGTCCCGCTCAAGCACATCCTCTAAGAATCTCTGGCCAATTGTCGTGGTCACTCATAGCATGTCTCGTCGACGATACTGAACTCTGGCCTGCTGGGCGTGCGCAATATGACCGCTCTTGGGTCCAAGTCTTCTCGTATAGTATTCCAGAAAGGTCCTGTCGAGGTCTCTCCCAAATCTCGTTTCTGGCGAACTGTCCGGAAGTTATCGCCCTTCACTAAATTTGTTTCTTGTTCCAGAACGGCTGCATACTCATTGCGACTCCTTCTGGAAGATATATCCATATACAACGCCTCTGCATGCGTATCACATCTCTGATGTCGGCGGAGTGGAACGTCATCTCATCAAGATCTCGTATGAACCTCTTACTCCATTTTTTCTCAAATGTCGACCGCTTCGGACTCGTCTCTTCGTGGCTGCATGGACTGTGCTCCAACGGCTATCCTCGTATCTGGAGTCTCCCAAGAAGTGCATCTCACCACCTAGCATCCGAATGAAGTCGAACCATTCGATCGATTCGTCAAAACCTCATAATCCCCTATGAGCTCAACATCTTGGGTACAGTTTAATAATATCGAGTACATAGCACAGTATCGATGGACCAGCCGTAGAAGGGCAAACCCAAGCCTCACTAATGGCGCCGCGGAACTGCCGCAAACCATAAGGTTCATAGGCTTTCACACGGTCATTATGTCGAGTTAGGGTTTCATTCTTCTAGAGTGTCCATAGAATTGCTTGCATGTCTTTCCGAATACTTTAAACTTGGAATAATGGGCTTCTGACATTCGATCGTCTCTGTCGACTCTCAACGTATCCACGTAAAGTCTTCTATAACTGGAATCAATCTATCTGATGACCTCGCACCAGGGTAGCGAACGAACTATATGTCCTAGTCATTCATCCTCGGGTGACTAGCGACCTTCTATCATCTCTCTAAGTATAACTCGTACTGTAATAGCTCCAACATCTGGGGCAATATCTTGTCGTTCGCAGCAACAACTGGCCCATTCTTCTGCACGCTGAACAGTGCCTCAATCATCATGAACAAGCGACACCTCCATGGTCATCACATTCTCGCTGGCCTCTATCAGTGGCTCAATCCTCTGGCGCAAATCTGCACGTCCGGAAATCTCATACCGCGATCCATCAAACGCTCGTGGCGCGAAAACACAATAAAAAGACACATCTCTACAATCGTGTGTCACCGGAATCATGCCCTGGTCAGTCCTCGTCGTGACGAGCTCGTGCTGACCGCAACTCTAGTCGTAGCTCTCCCTACCCGTAATCATTGCAGCAAAACCATAAACTGGTACCGATGAGGCTAGATCATGAATGAATATAATACTGAGCAAAGAAATGTACATCCTAAGGCTTCTTAAGTGGAGTAGCGTATCGTAAATATGCCCCAGAACATACGTACGGTACGTTACTCTACTCAAGCTACCTACTCCATCAACCAGGGTCATCCTACACTCAGGAGGTAAAACCTAACGCTTTGATACCAACTTTGTCACGACCCGAAAGTACGGAACATGACCGGCACTTAAATTACGAAACGTCTCGAGGCGTACGTAATCTAAGTAAGCCGAAAACCCAGAAATCCAAACCAAGTAAAGTAGTAGAGTGAAGGAAAACAAATTTAAATCAAGTAATTTGCAACATACGCTGAAATATGCATTTTAAAATCATAAGTCCTTTTCTAAAAATTTCGGCAGAGTTTCCTTTGTAAATACTGACCCCAAACGGGTACTAAATCTGATAAAGCATATATAATGAATAAAGGCATCCCCAAGCGGGAGCTAACTCTTCGTCAATCGACGGTTACAACCACGCAAGCAATATAATATACAACACCGAAAGGCGAGGATAGTAACAGAAAAGGAAACTCAAAACAGCATGAAATCCATAGAAATACAACAGGCGACTCTAAGGTCGAAAGAATAAACATCACTAGTCTCTATCTCTGAAATAAATACATGTTTGGTTGATGGAGTTTACTAGATACAACTGAAATAAATAATATACAAGGTATAATGGTGGTCACGATACAAGTGAACCCACCTACCAAGCAAATCACCCGGAAAGGAAGCAGTGTGCCAGTAAAGCCGTAATGAAACCTATACGGCAAAACCTGCAAGAAACTGTGGCACAACAGGGGTGAGTTGCCAACTCGTGAGTAGAAAACATCTACGAGCAGAAACCGCATGTATGACGCAATCCTAGGTCATACGATCAATATATATATATATAATCCTCAAAATGATAAGTCTGAAGTATGAAAAGGTGGCAAGGGTAAACATCTAACCTAAGTGTAATCCCATGTGCTCATCTCAGTGCCTCAGATAGCAATATATCATATGAATGAGGTATGAATGCATGAAAACAGAATACATGTAAATGAAGAAACTGCCTTCATAACTTACTGAGATTTCTGTGTATTTAAAATGAGGTATCATAAATGAAATCAGCATAAACAGTGTCTAGCAACGACACAAAACATAAATCCCAATATCTCAATATCTCAGGCTCCGGCTATCCGGACTGGCCTGTATCATCAAATCTCAAAATCTCAGTGTCTCAATCTCACTATCTATGGCGCCGTCAGTCCGGATCGGCCCCTAACATCAATCACAGGACTACGACAGTATCCTCAGGATATCCGACGTGTCAGATAAAATCACCGGTAGGTAGTCTTCCCCAGCCGGGCTCATCGTCTACTACTCGATCTTCTTGCCCCGGGATACCTTACCGGGTCCACCATGTACCCGAGACGGTTCATCCAGCTCTTCGAATCGGGTCTCAAAATCCAACAGCAGTCATGAAAACTCATGGTGGACGACTCATACATCATGAGAAAACCGCAGTTTTTATTTTAAAAAAAGAGAGAAGTTTATAATATTCTTGCTGTTTCCTCCCAAATCCATGAAATCTCATGAAAATCCGAAATCCAATCATCAACAGTATGTAAACAGTGGATATAGGCATAAAACTCCATAATACCGCATAACAGTGAATAATAATATGCATGATGTAGCAAGTAATGACCGCAATGTCTAAACTAGCATATAGGACAAGTACACTAATATCATGTCGAAACTATCAGCTAACAAGCTACGTCAATGAAATAGTATTCTCTAAAGTGTACGTGACATGGAAATTACCGATGATGTGTGTGTGAGCCAGAAAGTAAGTGTACGTGGAACATACGCATCATCGGTAATAGTGCTGGTGTCCTAACAGCATGATATCAATAATGGTATATGAAATCATAATATAAGTATGCGATGCGGAGCGAACAGCAATAATGTGCGGGAGCTGAATGATAAACACAATGATAACTAATCTGTATTTAATATAAATATAAGTCATACAGTAGTTCCTTTTGAAATAACACGAATCGCGGTGTTTTGGAAATAAGGGCTACGGTGTTTTAAAGAAAAGATACGTCCTTTGAAATATTCGTAGAATCCCTTGGCCTGTCTTTTAAAATACCCACGATTCATTAGTTTTTGAAATAGGTAGGAATCGAATCTAGTCTAACAACTACACTAAACTATAAGGCTGAGCTAACAGGCTAAACGAAAGGTAAGGAAACCGCCTAACATCTGAGTCAATACATATATATATATATATATATATATATATATATATATATATATATATATATTAGTCGGTGATCCCGCCTCAATAGTATTACATACGACACAATATCTATAATATGACATCCTCAAGTCAAGAGTGCGGATCTATCATCAATATATAGCTCGTACGTAAATCCGTCGTACGGCATCCCAAACCTGGGTACGGGTCAATACCACATTCATCACATTATTCATCTGGTATCCTCTTTATCAAAGATTATAATCCGGGGTACTGATTTACGTCTAGTACAATACTGATACCATCTATGTATGAATGCACGTGTATGAAACACTACGTCAAAGGACCTGCTAAAACATCATGTCGTATCTTAAATACGAACCCTGTCATATCACCGATCTCACGGCCTCAAATCGAATCTCATCGACTCATCTCAAATCTCAAGTACTATCCTCATAACCCAGTATATGTACACATAGTCCCATACCCATGTGAACACATATATACATATTCCCATATACGCACACGTGAAAGAAAGAATGTATGCAAGTATGTGTGTGCGTGTGTGGGTGCAACCACTACTCTAGGGTTTCGCAACTAACACTAAACCAATCCAAGAACTGCTAGAATCCATCTTTATCATCAATAAACTCAAAACAACATATAAAACATATATGTGTGTATACGTATTCGTATACATCATAACGAACTGCGGGGGTGCTATACGCCATCCACCCGACTTCCCCCGTAGATATAATCTACTCACCTTGCATCCTGCGTGCCGGTGTCGATGTCGCCTTCATCTTCTTCATCATGTGAAACCCTCATGAAGGTACCTACAAAAGTAACACAATCGCAAAAAAACACATGAAAATCACATCGGAAAACCCAAAACAACACGCTAAGGCCTATAGGTTAGAATCTATGGACTACGCCTCCAACACCATCATCAACCCTCGATATCGTCGTACAAACGTCAAGTGATCGAGGTAAAACACAAATACGCAAATACAGAATTCAAAATACGAGAAACGAAATCTCGAATCAAAACAGCAACTATTGTAAATGGTCCCAGATTTTACCCTAGGTCAAACCAGACAATTT
Organism: Agapanthus africanus; assembly: GCA_030015575.1. Taxonomy (NCBI): domain Eukaryota; kingdom Viridiplantae; phylum Streptophyta; class Magnoliopsida; order Asparagales; family Amaryllidaceae; genus Agapanthus; species Agapanthus africanus. Next base: position 299,200,731 of record JASDDO010000029.1, read on the forward strand.
TGCATATGCCAAGGGTCTAATTTACTGATGAGGGGACCACAGAACAAGAACGATGCCAAATAGCCCAGGTCTGGCCGTAATTTGCGGCCAGAAGGATTATTTTTGTGGCCTGAAGGTGGAGTCAGGGGATGGGGTCTTGGGGTTATCTTCCTGGGTGCCTGCACATCTTTCTGTCCTAACAAAATAATTTTTTAGTTCCCTGAGTGTTAGCAGATTTCAAAATACCATCAAAATTTCACAGTTTTCCGATATCGGGTTTCTAAGTTCGAATTCCAGGGTTAAGTCTCAGGTTATAGTCCAATATGATATCACTAACAGGGTTTTAAGGTCACTACCAGTCTCAATTTCACTTTACAACTCAATTCAAATCCTAACCCAAACTAGAAATTCCTAAGTTCACTAAACATATATAAATCGGTTCCAAACAAACATAGGTGCTAAAGTGAATGGAATTGCAAAGCTAATGGTACAGAAATTACCTAACTTGGCAACTCAAGAATTTTCTTGAGTTGCCCAAAGTCCTCAAAATTTGATTTTTCTTGGTCCAATGGGCTTCCCTTGAGCTAGTGAACATTTTTAATGAAAACGAGATGGGTTTTTGGGTTTGTTTTGAGGGTGTTTTGAAGGTTTGAAGTGGAGGAGTGTAACGTTTTAAAAATAATTAAATAAATAATTAAATGAATAAAATTGTTTAAGTGAATTTTATGATTTTCGGTAAAATAAAATGTATTTTTCGTAAAACTAAACCGTGATTGTTTTTCATTATAATTTCAAAAATACCTATCTAAATTACGTAATTACTAGTAAATGGTGTTTATTTAGCCACTTATAAATTTTTAGTTTAATTAAATATTTTTCCTAAATTAATTATTTTAAACATTAACATAAGCTTTATTTATACATTAAATTAGTGTAAATTACAAATTTGAGTGGGTTTAATTTGCAAAAATGAACCATTGCATATTAGAATCTTGTGTGTTTCATGCAAAATTTATTTTCAAATTTATCCATGGTTCTAGACCATTCTAGGTTAAATTAAGTGAGGAAAATAAAGAATTTTTATTAATTTCATGAAAAAACTTAATTCTATGATATTTTAGTGAGACCTTCTACACTTTTCTTCACTTTTCTCACTCTCCACCCCCTCCTCCTAATTGTGGCCGCCCTCAACACCCTCATGGCAGCCCCCCCATTTCCCACTTTATTTTTGTTCAAAAATACATCAAAAATACATCAAAAATTCAATTAAAAATCCACAAAATCCTATTTATTTCCTACCCTTTATTCTTTGCTCATTTTTACATGGATTTTGGAGATGGAAAGCATGCATTTTGGAGGCTTATTTCATGTTTGGATTTCATATTTTGGAGGTATAAATTTCCTTCTTTTGATTTATTTCTATTAGATGTTTCTTTTAAACATAATTAGATTTAATATAGTAATTCTAGTTGCAAATTTTAAAATTCAAGTTAGGGTTTGTAAATTCAAGTGGTGGTTTTTATTAATTAATTAGGGTTATAATAACTAGTTTACCATTTTTAGAAGTTGAAATTCTTGCATGGTTGATATATTGCAAATTGTTATCCAAATTTCTTAAAGTAAACCAATTTTAAATAAACTAGATTTCTATTTATGGTATATATGGGTGAGATAAAATTCTAATTAATGCTTTTATCATTATGTTATGGTTTTAATAGGGATATTAACATGTTAGTGGAATGCAAAATCTAATCTAGTTATTAGTTTCAATTGTTAGTTAATAACGTGTGATAAATATGCTAATTATGCTAGTTTTTGCAAACTAGATTTTGGAAATTCCTAAATAAATTAGATTTAAAATATAATTATGGTTTCATTATATCATTATCATCATGAATTGTAGTTTAATACATTAATTCATGCACAACCATGTTTTGTGGTGAAATTGTTGTATTTTGCTTATAAGATGTTGGAAATTTCTAAAAGTTGCAAACTAGAAATTCCAAATCCATATATATTTGTGTAATAAAAATATAATAATGGTTTCTATAATCTAGTTAGGCTATTTATGGAGTTTTATGACCGTTGGTTTCATCTAAATGTCAAGTTTTGAAGAAAAACGGTAAGTTGGCATTTTCGGGTTTTACGAAATCGGGCGATTTGATGGATTTTAGTGTTTCGATGAATTAAATCATGTTTTATAATATAAGTGATGAGTTTTTAAAACTATGAGTTATTTGTTGATGTTATTTCGATCCATCGGAGTTTGTACGCCGATATCGAGCGATATTTGGTTCTTTTGCGTGGACGAGACATAGGTTTTAACCTATGCTTGTTCCATGCGTCGTTTTGACTTTTGTATGTGATTCAGTTTACGATACTATTTATATGTTTGCGTTTAGGTACCCCTCACGTGGACTGCGGGCGATGAAGAGGAGGATGGCGACACCGTCTTCTGCGGACATGGACCAGGTGAGTAGATGCATATCTACGGGGGGAAGTCGGGTGGATGGCGTTTAGCACCCCCGCAACGTAGAATAGGAATAGTACCTATTGTCATTAGGAAACCAGATGTGACCCTAGATTCTTAATGAGTAGTACCCTAGTAATGACCCTAGGCTGGACTAGACTGATTTAGGAAGACAATATCAGAGGATGAGTACCTTGGAAGAGGTTCGTAGGTTTCAGGTAGAAACACACACACGCACACACTGAAACTCGACATGGTGTATACGTGCATGTATATATACATATAGGACTAGGTATAGGTATATATATATATACAACACGTGTATGGGATACATTGATGTGATATGATATCCGAGGTATGATGAAACAGTATAACTGGGTTTGATGCCGTGATTCTTGGCTATACAGTCGTATTAAGTGTTAGCGGATCATTAGAGAATGAGATAATGAACATGTATACATAAATTATAATGGGTGGTGATGATATTGAGGTACATGGGACTCTAAGATAGTACCCGGACTGTAACTTGTGTCTGATCACGATATGATATATGTATGACTTGATTACGACATCATATAGGTGTGACCAGATGTCGATATCATATAAGTGTGACTTGATGACGATATGATATCAGTATGACTTAATCACAATATGATACATATGACATGATATTTCTGAGGATAAACTAATGATGCATATTATGATGGCAATGATATATGATTGATGTTGGCGGTTACAGTTTAGCACCTTGATCATGAGATGTGTTGATGATGACATTATACGAATGATGAGACACCTAGGAGATACTTGACCCGTACCCCGATATTGGGATGACGTACGATGGATTTTACCGTACGAGGTATAGATATGATGATTGATCCGCACTCTTGTTTTGAGGAAGTCGTACTATGTACGTGACGCTATTGAGGCAGGATCGCCGACTATTAGAGATATGGACTCAGGCGTTAGGTGTACTTCTATCGACCAGTTTTTAGGTTTAGTTTTCCTTAGGAGGGTTAGATGGACACTAGGTTAGGTTTGAGCCATATAGTGGTAGTGGTATTTGTATATCAAATGAGTGGATAACACACATCCGTCTTTACTTTTTCACTGTAATCATAATGTTGCATGTCCATACATATGCTGCTATAATCAGTATAAACTTTACCTGTTAGGACACCAGCACCATTACCGATGATGTGCGTACTCCACGCACACTTATTTGCCGGCTCACACACATCATCATCGGTAATTGCTATGTCACGTACACTTTAGATCATATTATGTTTTATGGATACATTCAGCTAACAGCTAGATTGATATAATATCGTGATTACTCTCAGATGTTAGTCTAGACATGGCATCATTACTTAGACATTCATGCTTTCATATTTTCAGGTTATCATGCAGTATTATGGGGCATATGCCGACATTTATCATATTCTTACTCATGATTTTGAGATTTGGATTTTTATGAGATTTCTGGACTTTTGGGGAAAACCGCAAGAAAATATAAAAAACTTCTCTCTCTCTCTCTCCTCCTCTCTTTTTAAAATATAAGATGCGGTTTTCTCGTGATGTATGTGTCGTCCACCATGAGATTTCATGTTTTCTGATGGATTTCGAGACCCGATTCGAGGAGTGGATGAACCGTCTCGGGTACATGGTGGGCCCGGTATGGTACCCCGGGGCAAGAAGATCGAGTTGTAGACGATGAGCCTGTAAGCCCGCAGGGGCGCCCCGGCCGTCGATCCGACGCCGGAAACGCGGAAACAAAAACTTTGCAAAAACTTGCAACCGGCACCACCGCGGACTTTTCACCCGAATCGGGCCATTAACCTAGCTAACTAGCAAATAAGAAAGGAGTAGAAAAGTATACCAAGCGATCCGTGTCCTTCGGTCTTCGTCTCCACTCCGATCTCTCGCGGAATCTCCGTCCATCATCGTCTCGTCGGAAAGGGCACCACGTAGCCGGAATCTTTTACGGGCTCCCACCTCTTGATCGAGGCAACTCGGGCGCGAAGTTGGCTAGCCGATGCGTCCAAGACTTGCTATAGATATAGTGTAGAAGCTTGTCTCTTTTGGGGTTATGAGGTTGCCATGGTTGGAGGAATTTTAGCACAAGAATTTCATGGATGCTTGATGGAGAAATTGAGCATGCATGGAAAATGAGCTCGGCCACAAGAAGAAAAAGCTCACTGGAAAAAATGAAGCAAGCATACTTATGTAATGAATGTGTGAATGAATTAATACAAAAAGGGAAAAAGAAAATTTCTTTCACTGCACACACAAACAAAAGGGGGGCCCACTAATTAAGCATGAAGAAATTAATTCACACACAAATAAATCTCACTCCATGCCCAAACAGTGGCCGGCCCACTCAAGTGGTGGGTGAAAAAAAAAGATTAATTTCTTTTTCAAAGGAGAAAAAGAACAAAAAGAATAATGGTCACACCAAAATCAAGCTCAAACCCTTTCACTAACCATCACCATAAATGCAATGAGATGGACAAGAATGGAATATCATGATTATGAAGCCACACTCATGCAAAGAAACCCCTCACAAAATGTTAATTGCAAACCTTCCCGGTCGGACTTTTCGTTGGAGGGTGTTAATTGCAAACTTGCAATTAACACCCTCCAACGAAAAGTCCGACCGGGAAGGAAAGAAAGAAAACCGGCCGGAACGGAATGCAAACTGGCAACCCCAGAAAACCGATCCCGTAATAAATTACAGGAAAACCCCACTACTGCAAACACATGCCCGCATTTGTATTCCCACTGAACACAAATGCAAAGAGACAAAACTACACTATCTAAAACTAGAATCCGGCTTAAGCCAAAGCCGGCTAGTAAAAACTGTCCGATCACGATCCGTGCAATACCGCACGTATCTGATCGAACCCTGCCATATCTCCATACGGCCTCTACAGCGTTTCGCCCGAAACTTGAGTAACTGTCTGTGTGTGGTGGACTCTAAAGACTCGTCAATACTATGGCTGTGGATTTAACCACCAGCACGTCAGAGGTATAAGCCATACGTGACGGGCCACCAGCTATTGACCAAAAGGGACGTCGATGAGCGAACTCATCCTGACACCCTACTGAGCCTGTCAGTGACAATATCCGTACAGTCCGGTCCGTTCGTCTATGAGTATCGCATGGCGGGCCTAGGGGGTTGGTAAAAGTCAGACCCCCAAAAGCGGTACAAGTCGTGTCGGAGTGTAGCTCAGAACACCCTGAGATATTACTGGAATACCTACCAGCAAATCTCCTGCCTTGGCCAAGGACTTTTCATGTTCTGGCTCTCCTAGACACAGCGCGACCTCACCCCCAATACCGGGAGAGACGAACCCCTGCAGATCCGCTCACTGCCTCCATGTGGCTCGGGACTGTACCCAACTAAAACCTGTTTGCACGACTCCTTTGAGCCGTGGTAGGGTAGTAATCAAAGCACAGTGGGAACTCACACGAGAAAAATGACGATCTCAGGTCGATGAACTAACCTGTACACATGTCACCAGGGAACTGCTATCTGACGTCTGGTATAATCCCAACTAGCAGGTTCCCGGCGAGTCCTGTCCGGTGAACTCATAACCCAATGAGCACCTGTATACATCTTAGGTGAACCAACTGACACCAGTGGCTTGTGAGACCGGCCACCGCCCCTCGTTGGGGTCTCGACTGTATACACTAGTCTACTCTGGAGAATCGATGCCCTGTCTCGAAACTCCCACGACTAGGGACCTTTTAAGGATGTGCTTATAGACTCCAGCTCTCACTTATATGATCGCCCTCATACTGCTGGTAGTCAAGCAAGAATCCTAGGGGCTCTATCAACGTGTAATAGCGACTCGTAAGGTCACCTAAAGCAGTACACGATGATAAAGATAAACCAGATAGCATACTATCATCTCGAGTAAGACTTTCCTACTGGGACAGGTCCTCCCCTCAATCATTGCAATCACGTGCCTGTGATCCAATAATTGACTCTGAGGGCACTATCTCCAACAATCTCCCACTTGCACTCGAGGCTAATTATTGCGATGTCGCATACTCACAGCCCGTGTGATACCGAACACCCAACTCCTCTACTAGTCAGTCTCACAAAGCTCGTTTGCGAAACTATTGCGTTCGAGGAATAGCCTCAGTGAGTGGATCCGCTTTGATGTTTCTTTCTATGTCTCTCTATATCTCATGTTCGCAGAGAAAACCATCTCCCGAAATGAGCAATACCTGTCCTAGAATGTCTGGATGTCTGATGAGACCTAGCTCGTAAATGAACTCCAAATCCAAACTTCTTAGACTGTATCGTCAACTGAACTTAATCAGTATCCTGCGCCATGCCTTCCCTCAGTATCCACCTGGACCACCTGTCCAAAATACTGCCCCCCGTCAGAGGGAAAACTATAACTCTGACAGCCACTCTGCCATCCAGGTCACCTTGGAAGCCTGGAATGATAACTGTCTCTCGAAGAAGACTGCCGTTATCATATCCCTAGAACATCCACTTATGTTCTTAAACTGCTTCCGACTGTTTCTCCAGGATTGGATCAATATCAACTTATTGCACCTACTGCAAGAACAACATCTGGTGTGGTACTTGACATCTCATGATTGACTCAATTTCCTAAGCAAGTGATCTGTCAATCATGCGTATCCCTCTCCCCTTTAGTCTGTAAGACACCTTTAGAGAGGGTGACTCCATCACCTGCAGGTATACTACCGTGCCAGGAGTCGTCCATTCTAAATACTCATAGAATGCGGTCAAAGTACCCAGATTGGGAAACCACCCAAATCTAGATCTAAAACCATAGATCTAGTAACCAGAATGTATGATATAAGATCCAATTCCTATGCGGAGAAACTACTGTGTGACAACCAAAGTATAACCGACCGTAGTATAGGAATATCACTTCCTACTCTGTGTATGTCATCAAATACCAGGACATCACACCCTACTACCTTCTTAACAGATCCATCCTTTATTCTGATGAAGTCAAACCTATGACTGTCACATCAGAAATAGATGATCTATCTCCGCTATATCTGCTTTAGTCTATAAACAGACATAAGCCACATGTCCACCAATGCTTCCGCTGCTCCCACTGACTATGACAACCCTCTGGCAGAGTCATATACACGTACACTTCTAAAGCAAGTTTAGAACGACGCTATACTCATCCTCCCGCCGGGTCTCGCAGCCTGGAACAACAGCAATGGCAAGTGTGGGTAAACAAAAACCTCCCTGCCACCGTCCTTGAGCATACCGAAGTGCCTCTCGAGTGCCTGAGGTTACCCACCATATCTGCAGAGTGGCCAATGGAATGTCAAACCAGATTGAATCTTTAGGATCTTATGAAATCTTCAGTAATCGTTTGTGGTTCTGGAATCACTTCCAGTTCTACCATACTCCTACTACTGTTTTTCTGAAAAAAAACCATTTTTGATAAAACTGTGGCGAGTTAAGAACAATATCACTATTGATCTTCCAGATGGTAGAAAGTCAACCCTCGTCATAGCCCGGGTCAACCCACAAACAGACATTACTGAAACGTGCCTTGAGTTGTCCAGAGTCTGGTTTTAAGCATAAGCCGGACAACTCCCCGTATCTTAACAATATCAAGATATGAACTGTTCTATGTCCAAGAAACAGACGCACTGATTTAATTGAACCAGATTCAAATCATGCAGCTGTCTCCAGTGCATGTCAACTAAATGGAAGAGAGGCCGATCAGCGTTACTCAACTTAGGAGTACTTCCAATTATGAGTAGCCTGAAAAAGAAGCAAGTTCTCTCAACCATTACTATCAACTGAATACCTTATACAAGTATCTACATCTTCGATCACCTTAAAGAATCCCGATACTTGCAATACTTGGTTCTCTACTTTATTCATATACCTATAACTCCTCAAAACTTAGACCCTGTGTTTCCACGAAACACATGTCTAAGAACTAGAGAAGTTAAAAGTAAACAGAATATAGTATGAGGACCAACCCCTCTGTCCTAATGGACACTGGACAATATACAATACTCTGTACAAGTCCGCTGATTCTAGTGACTCATTCACTGTGTGTCGTGGGTTGAAAAACTGTACTTTTGGTTAAGAAGAATTACACCGCTGTTCAATGCTCCTTACCTAACCATCCACTGGTATAGGTAAATGTCATAGACATAATTTCAAAAAGATATGTCTCACTCTATAAAAATAGACGTACAGATATATCAATTTGAAATTGGTGCACAACAACGGATATTCAAAACCAAATATTTGCCGACCGGCAAACAACCCAGGTGGCTTCCTCAAATATCACCAATTCCAACGAATCCCGATATAATGAGGATGGTCACCTAATTCCCAATAACTTACCCCCCCTCATCATCTGTAAAACCATACAGATGTGAGACTCATACCTGGTAAATACATACCCTGGAGTAAGTATCTAATCGGGAAATCAGTTTTCTTTTAACAGTACACAGTGAAACTGAAACATTGAGATGTTTCGATGGGGTATCCTGGTATTCTTAGTAATGCCTCTTCCATTATCCAGATTCACAACTGTAACTGTATAATTCTTTGCCACCTCTCCAAATCCCTTTATATGTCTTTAGTCATTACCTTCTGTACACCCCTTTAGGCCAAATTGTTTTCTTCATTCCCTACCGTTCGGCACCAGCTTATGGTTTGGAAGAAGACTATCCAATAAGCATAATGGGTGTACTGTCCTAGTCCTAGGAGCACTCGCAATGCGAGAGAAGGTGAGGATAAAAGACAACCGAATGAACTTAATTCATAGGTGATTTAGGATTGACAAAGAAGTACATGGTTTGGTCGTGAATAGCAGTCGCAATTTACTTTGCCCTCTTACTAATCCCTTGCTTTGTCTGAACTTAATACCTTCTGTACACCGTTTAGGCTAATTGGCTTTCTTCATTCCCCACCGTTCGGCACCAGCCTAAGGTTTGGAAGAAGACTATCCAATTTGCGTAATAGGTGTACTATCTCCTAAACCAAGGAGTACTCGCAACCTGAGAGAAGGTAAAAGGTAAAGACAACTGAATAGTTCTATTCGTTTTCTCCAGAACCGGAAACCATCCTCGAAGTCCTTCGAGTTCGTATATAACCATACGATGGTTTTGTCCAATGGAAGTGGACGTTCGTAGTAATACGGGGTGTCCCGGAGAAAAGAGTAAAAGTAGGAGTGGCAAAGAGGTCTGCAACTCTGACAATCCAAAAGCCAGTGTTAAGAAGGTTCGGTCAACTTGGTCACTGAGTCATAGTCTAGGGTCGGGTCAATGGTCGCTGCCAAAGAGAGAGAGAAAAGAAACACTCAGCGTGCACTCTAACCTAGATCAGAATGGTTCTCACTTTATCTAATCTGGAAACCTCCCACTGTAACGTCAAATTCTTCCCCAAACCTGAAAGAAGAATTAGCCGGGATCACCCGAGGAGTAAACCAACTCATCAGTGGGAATCGGGATCCAACTATCATCGCATGATAATGTGACGGAATCCGCTCACGCTATCACACTCCAGAAGGTATGCGCATATCTGGCAAGTTTCAGTACTTTTGAAACTCCCGATGTGGATTTTTGCCCCATGCTCTTATGACCTTGGCGTGAGGTCAAAATATCATAAGTCACATGTCAAGTTCTACCCATCATTGTCCAGGTTAGTTTGAACCCACCCGTACATACCCTTGACGTAGGCCAAAATAGTAGTACGACTGTCCCAAACCAACGCATCTATCTATGCAACAGATAAATACCCGGCAGCTACCAAACACTATGCCTTGGCGTGAGGTCAAAATACATAGCTTGAATACTACCGAATATTTAACTGAAATGATGGAGGGCTACGAATGGTTTCTGGCGAAAACCTTTAACGTAATGAACTTGATATCGTTGAAGGAACTGATAGCTTTTTAGAAAATATAGTGACGAAAACCGTTGCTAAAGAGGTCACTCCCGGTGAAGGGATCTCGGCTCTTTCCCCGTAGAATGAGGTGCAGGATATTCCAAATGAATACCACAATGCAAAGCAAAAGTAATCGGCTATAGTGAAGTTACTGCCCTAACGCAAACTTTTGTCCAAGGGGTCACTCCCGGTGAAGGGATCTCGGCCCTTGCCTCATCGACTGAGGAGCAGGATATTCCAACTGAATACCACTGTGCAAAACAAAAGAGAACGCCCTTGCAATAACAGCTTTTTGAAAAAGTGTTCCAACAACATCAGAATAGGTTTGTTTATCTTGCATTGATCCGAATCAACGCAGTCCCATCAATTGATCACACCACAAAGAACGAAAATATACTGACGTACGTATATGCCATCCGCATTCGCCACTGGGTCCCGTCATCACCCGTTAGGTTAGCTAACTAACGACAGAGCGGGGACTGGACTAGTGCGGATGCAAAACATATACAACATCTACTAATATATATACCAATATATAGTATTTCGCTCAAGGCGCGATAAAATGCAACACAGAAATGTATAGCAACACAGATCAATACAGATATCTGGGATCCCCGGGTTTCACAGAGCCGCTACTGAAACCCGACGTTCCCCTGGTCGTGTGGATAGCCTGTGCAATGAAAATCCTAGACCCCTACGGGCGCGGCAAGTTACCCGCCAAAACCTGAAGCGAGGCAGCCCCCTTCAGCAACGTGAATGGACCACCCAACACTTCACGGAATCCGGTAACTTGGGCACCCCTCCTGGGTCAACCTGTACCCCCTACGAGTGCGGCGAATAGCCCGCCAATTCTAGAGTAAAGCCCCCTCCGTCTCAATGCCCTGAGATGCAGGCTCGTTGCCCTCTAGAACCCGGCTATCCGTGCACCCCTCCGCGGGGTAATCCTAGTACAGAAAATAAAATATACATACAACGGGTACATCGACCGCAACCTGGTCGTGCCCCAAAATAATAATACAAACAGGCAGTGACGGCAGTCCACATGTCGGACGCTTGCCCCGCAATATCAAATGTACATATAAAATAGAACTGTACTAATATTGCATCCAGGCTATCCCTCACGACCGATCCGCAACAACACAGCACAATCACATAACATCAACGTGAATGTCACGTTCGCAAATCCGTCTAAAAGGGCTATAGCAGATAGACTGGATTTACCGATCGAGTGATATTCACGGTCGCAGATATAATGTAAATACTGTGAACTGGTATGTTTAAAATATCCGATCGAACAAATTTATCAAAGTGGGCCCCAAGCAATACTGTAGCACTTACAGAAAATCTGGGCCCAAAATTAGTATCCCAAAATCCCTATTTCATATTCAAAAGCCCACTGGAAAAATTTGGTTCAACGATTCCTCTTAACCACCGCGGAACCGCGGCCAAACCAGGGGATTGGCCGCGTTTCCGCGGTCGAAGTAAGGAATCACTGAACCGTATTTTCCCAGAATTCTTAGAATTTCTTGCACATGTCTCTGCAACAACCTGAAAAATTTTTAGGAGCTGGAAAAATTTCAACAGAGAACAGATGCATACAAAATACGGTTTTTGGGGATTTTGTTCGATCGAGTACTAAACATACGAGAGCAAGCTAGGCTAGGTTAACGGCGTGGCTCTGATACCAATGTAAGCCCGCGGGGGCACCCCGGCCGTCGATCCGACGCCGGAAACGCGGAAACAAAAACTTTGCAAAAACTTGCAACCGCCACCACCGCGGACTTTTTACCCGGATCGGGCCATTAACCTAGCTAACTAGCAAATAAGAAAGGAGTAGAAAAGTATACCAAGCGATCCGTGTCCTTCGGTCTTCGTCTCCACTCCGATCTCTCGCGGAATCTCCGTCCATCATCGTCTCGTCGGAAAGGGCACCACGTAGCCGGAATCTTTTACGGGCTCCCACCTCTTGACCGAGGCAACTCGGGCGCGAAGTTGGCTAGCCGACGCGTCCAAGACTTGCTATAGATATAGTGTAGAAGCCTGTCTCTTTTAGGGTTATGAGGTTGCCATGGTTGGAGGAATTTTAGCACAAGAATTTCATGGATGCTTGATGGAGAAATTGAGCATGCATGGAAAATGAGCTCGGCCACAAGAAGAAAAAGCTCACTGGAAAAAATGAAGCAAGCATACTTATGTAATGAATGTGTGAATGAATTAATACAAAAAGGGAAAAAGAAAATTTCTTTCACAGCACACACAAACAAAAGGGGGGCCCACTAATTAAGCATGAAGAAATTAATTCACACACAAATAAATCTCACTCCATGCCCAAACAGTGGCCGGCCCACTCAAGTGGTGGGTGAAAAAAAAGATTAATTTCTTTTTCAAAGGAGAAAAAGAACAAAAAGAATAATGGTCACACCAAAATCAAGCTCAAACCCTTTCACTAACCATCACCATAAATGCAATGAGATGGACAAGAATGGAATATCATGATTATGAAGCCACACTCATGCAAAGAAACCCCTCACAAAATGTTAATTGCAAACTTGCAATTAACACCCTCCAACGAAAAGTCCGACCGGGAAGGAAAGAAAGAAAACCGGCCGGAACGGAATGCAAACTGGCAACCCCAGAAAACCGATCCCGTAATAAATTACAGGAAAACCCCACTACTGCAAACACATGCCCGCATTTGTATTCCCACTGAACACAAATGCAAAGAGACAAAACTACACTATCTAAAACTAGAATCCGGCTTAAGCCAAAGCCGGCTAGTAAAAACTGTCCGATCACGATCCGTGCAATACCGCACGTATCTGATCAAACCCTGCCATATCTCCATACGGCCTCTACAGCGTTTCGCCCGAAACTTGAGTAACTGTCTGTGTGTGGTGGACTCTAAAGACTCGTCAATACTATGGCTGTGGATTTAACCACCAGCACGTCAGAGGTATAAGCCATACGTGACGGGACACCAGCTATTGACCAAAAGGGACGTCGATGAGCGAACTCATCCTGACACCCTACTGAGCCTGTCAGTGACAATATCCGTACAGTCCGGTCCGTTCGTCTATGAGTATCGCATGGCGGGCCTAGGGGGTTGGTAAAAGTCAGACCCCCAAAAGCGTTACAAGTCGTGTCGGAGTGTAGCTCAGAACACCCTGAGATATTACTGGAACACCTACCAGCAAATCTCCTGCCTTGGCCAAGGACTTTTCATGTTCTGGCTCTCTTAGACACAGCGCGACCTCACCCCCAATACCGGGAGAGACGAACCCCTGCAGATCCGCTCACTGCCTCCATGTGGCTCGGGACTGTACCCAACTAAAACCTGTTTGCACGACTCCTTTGAGCCGTGGTAGGGTAGTAATCAAAGCACAGTGGGAACTCATACGAGACAAATGACGATCTCAGGTCGATAAACTAACCTGTACACATGTCACCAGGGAACTGCTATCTGACGTCTGGTATAATCCCAACTAGCAGGTTCCCGGCGAGTCCTGTCCGGTGAACTCATAACCCAATGAGCACCTGTATACATCTTAGGTGAACCAACTGACACCAGTGGCTTGTGAGACCGGCCACCGCCCCTCGTCGGGGTCTCGACTGTATACACCAGTCTACTCTGGAGAATCGATGCCCTGTCTCGAAACTCCCACGACTAGGGACCTTTTAAGGATGTGCTTATAGACTCCAGCTCTCACTTATATGATCGCCCTCATACTGCTGGTAGTCAAGAAAGAATCCTAGGGGCTCTATCAACGTGTAATAGCGACTCGTAAGGTCACCTAAAGCAGTACACGATGATAAAGATAAACCAGATAGCATACTATCATCTCGAGTAAGACTGTCCTACTGGGACAGGTCCTCCCCTCAATCATTGCAATCACGTGCCTGTGATCCAATAATTGACTCTGAGGGCACTATCTCCAACAGAGCCTGGCAGGGGAAGGCTACCTACCGATGATGTCTGGCGCGGCGGATATCCGGAGGATATCGACCGTTGTCGTGAGATTTGATGATATGGGTCGATCCGGACTGACGGAGCCCAAGATATTGAGACGATGAGACTTGAGATTTACATGTTTGTGCCGATGCTTGACACGGATTTCCATGGATTTCATTGTTGATATTTCAGGTTTCTACACCCGTTTTACTATGATAATAGCTAAAGATTTCTTATACAGATATACCTGGATTTCAGGATTGGTTATTTTACATTCATGGTGCATGCATATCCATTCATATGACATAGTACTATATGAGGCACTGACACGAGCACGGAGTATCTGCACTTACATGTAGTATTATCCTGCTATTACTAGATGATTGGGACTTAGTAGTGTATTATTATGACCTAGGATAGCGTCGTGGATTCGATTTCTTTTCGTAGATGTCTTCTACTCACGAGTTGGCAACTCACCCCCGTTGTGCCAAATTTTATTACAGGTTCGATGTACAGGTTTCTCTGGCAGCTTGCTGGCACATCTTTTCTTCAGGGTGATTTGCACGGTAGGTTGGTTCACTTGTATCTGAACCACCCTTGTATTTTTATTCTTTCATTTGTATCTAGTAAGCTCCATCAACCATACTTGTATTACTTGATAAGTTTATTGGACCAGTCTTTTATTTCGACTTTAGAGTCGCGCCTGAATTATTCTGATCTGGTGGTTTTGTTTTCTTTTGAGTTTTGAGCCTCGCCCTTTGGCGTTGTATATTATTGTGCTTGTTGTGGTTGTTTCCGCCTGTTGGCGTTGAGCTAGCACCCGTTTAGGGATGCTTTTTATTGTTTATGTATATTATACTTGTTGTACCTGTTTGGGGGCCAGTTTTTACAGAGGAGACTCTGCCGAAATTTTTGGGAAAATTTGCTGATGCTTTTATACTGGTTTTCTTTCTTCTTCTTCTTCTTCTTTTATGGTTTAGATTTCTGGGCTTCGGCTTACTTAGGTTACGTGGCGTCTCTAGACGCTTCGTAATCTAAGTGCCGGTCACGTTCCGTACCTTCGGGTCGTGACAAAGTTGGTATCAGAGCGCTAGGTTTAACCTTGTATAAGTCTATGTGACCCTTGGTTGATGGAGTAGGTGACTTAGGTAGAGTGACGTACCGTTGGTATGATCCGCGACATACTTACGATACGTTACTCTTCTTAAGGAGCCTTAGGATGTACATTGTTTGCACCGTATTTCATTCGTTCCTTTGATCTATCTTCGTCGATATCGGATGGTAGTTTCTGTTACCACGGGCATACTGGCAGAGGGAGCTGCGGCTCGAATGCGATAACCATTAGGGTATTGGTTATTCTCGAGGATTGAAGCATTGTTTAGCGTGCATATGAAGGGTATTCACATGCCGTCCGGATGAAGTTAAAGGGTTCGAACGATTATCAGAAAACCATTTTCCCAAGTTTAAGGTATTCGGAAGAACATGCAGGTATTTCGATGGACCCTCTAGAAGAATGAAACCCTAACTCGACATAATGACCACGAGAACGCCCTTGAACCTTAGGGTTTACGGCAGTTCCGCGGTGCCATTAGTGAGGCTTGGGTTTGCCCTTCTACGGCTGGATCATCGATGCTGGGGTATGTACCGGATATTTTTAAACTGTACTTGAGTGTTGAGCTCTCGGGGAATTATGGGATTTTGATGGATCGATTGAAAAGTTTAATGTAGTCCGGATATCAAGTGAAGGGATCGACTACGTGGGAGACTCTAGATATGAGTATTGCCGTTGGTAGTGCAGTCAGCACACTTATGAAGAGACAAGTTTGAAGCAGCCGACATCAGAGGAAAGAGGAGCACATTGACGATAGTGTTTACGATTGTGATTTAGTGATTTGAATTTCATATTTTCGTTGATTGGATTTTGGTATTTGAGGACTTTGTTCTACGATTGGTATTTCATGTGTGTACCTTCATTACATTCTATTTGTGTTTTATATATCAGTTGTATTGATGTTGTTTAGTACACACCCAGTGCACTTGATTTGGTTTTATATATTTTAAGATTTTTGATTTGATTTCGTGCATAGGGGTCACATATGATTTTGACATATATTTCAACCTAGTTTTCATGCATTTGTACTGTGATTTCGATTTTGATATTCGATGTATGTTTTCGTGCACCATGTGCACCTGATTAGGATTCTTGCGCATACTTGGCGTACTTGATGCGATTTTGTGCACACCAGATGCACTAAATCGGGGTTTTGTGCAGATTAGATGCACCTGATATTGAGTCGTGCACGCCCGTTGCACTTGACAGATATTTTTGGTGCACACCTGTTGCACTAAATTTTGTTTTTGGGTGTAGTCGTGGTATCTGTATTTGGTTTCGATTTCAGTGCGCACCGGACGCACATGATATTTTATTGATATGATTGGGATTGATTTCAGTTTGAGCAGTGTGTTTTTTTATAATCATTACTATTTGATTTAGTAACCAGGCGGGACGTGTATGTTAAATAAAAGATATATATATTATATAGTTATTTTTTTTAAATAAACGTCCGCTACTTATGCCGTGACGCGTGCATCACACGGCGATTTTCAAAAGGGTTTTTGCATATTTCTTTATCTAGATATTTGGACGGTTTTACTATGATGCGCACTATATATATAAGTTGTAGATTGATGTATATTATGTTGGTTTTCATATTGGGTTTTGATATTTTATTCTCTCCATAACTCCGATGATTGCGTTATGCTTGACGGAGTTGATTTTTGTTATGTATTGATGATTTCGGAGCCCTAACGATTTGAGTGTTTTGTTAAATGTTTTAGTATTTGGAAGGGAAGTTTTAATTTAAATTCGGGGACCGAATTTCTTAAAGGGGAGAAGATTGTAACGTTTTAAAAATAATTAAATAAATAATTAAATGAATAAAATTGTTTAAGTGAATTTTATGATTTTCGGTAAAATAAAATGTATTTTTCGTAAAACTAAACCGTGATTGTTTTTCATTATAATTTCAAAAATACCTATTTTAATTATGTAATTACTAGTAAATCGTGTTTATTTAGCCACTTATAAATTTTTAGTTTAATTAAATATTTTTCCTAAATTAATTATTTTAAACATTAACATAAGCTTTATTTATACATTAAATTAGTGTAAATTACAAATTTGAGTGGGTTTAATTTGCAAAAATGAACCATTGCATATTAGAATCTTGTGTGTTTCATGCAAAATTTATTTTCAAATTTATCCATGGTTCTAGACCATTCTAGGTTAAATTAAGTGAGGAAAATAAAGAATTTTTATTAATTTCATGAAAAGACTTAATTCTATGATATTTTAGTGAGACCTTCTATACTTTTCTTCACTTTTCTCACTCTCCACCCCCTCTTCCTGATTGTGGCCGGCCTCAACACCCTCATGGCAGCCCCCCCCCATTTCCCACTTTATTTTTGTTCAAAAATACATCAAAAATTCAATTAAAAATCCACAAAATCCTATTTATTTCCTACCCTTTATTCTTTGCTCATTTTTACATGGATTTTGGAGATGGAAAGCATGCATTTTGGAGGCTTATTTCATGTTTGGATTTCATATTTTGGAGGTATAAATTTCCTTCTTTTGATTTATTTCTATTAGATGTTTCTTTTAAACATAATTAGATTTAATATAGTAATTCTAGTTGCAAATTTTAAAATTCAAGTTAGGGTTTGTAAATTCAAGTGGTGGTTTTTATTAATTAATTAGGGTTATAATAACTAGTTTACCATTTTTATAAGTGGAAATTCTTGCATGGTTGATATATTGCAAATTGTTATCCAAATTTCTTAAAGTAAACCATTTTTTAATAAACTAGATTTCTATTTATGGTATATATGGGTGAGATAAAATTCTAATTAATGTTTTTATCATTAAGTTATGGTTTTAATATGGATATTAACATGTTAGTGGAATGCAAAACCAAATCTAGTTATTAGTTTCAATTGTTAGTTAATAAAGTGTGATAAATATGCTAATTATGCTAGTTTTTGCAAACTAGATTTTGGAAATTCCTAAATAAATTAGATTAAAAATATAATTATGGTTTCATTATATCATTATCATCATGAATTGTAGTTTAATACATTAATTCATGCACAACCATGTTTTGTGGTGAAATTGTGGTATTTTGCTTATAAGATGTTGGAAATTTCTAAAAGTTGCAAACTAGAAATTCCAAATCCATATATATTTGTGTAATAAAAATATAATAATGGTTTCTATAATCTAGTTAGGCTATTTATGGAGTTTTATGACCATTGGTTTCATCTAAATGTCAAGTTTTGAAGAAAAACGGTAAGTTGGCATTTTCGGCTTTTACGAAATCGGGCGATTTGATGGATTTTAGTGTTTCGATGAATTAAATCATGTTTTATAATATAAGTGATGAGTTTTTAAAACTATGAGTTATTTTTTGATGTTATTTCGATCCATCGGAGTTTGTACGCCGATATCGAGCGATATTTGGTTCTTTTGCGTGGACGGGACATAGGTTTTAACCTATGCTTGTTCCTTGCGTCATTTTGACTTTTGTATGTGATTCAGTTTACGATACTATTTATATGTTTGCGTTTAGGTACCCCTCACGTGGACTGCGGGCGATGAAGAGGAGGATGGCGACACCGTCTTCGGCGGACATGGACCAGGTGAGTAGATGCATATCTACGGGGGGGGAAGTCGGGTGGATGACGTTTAGCACCCCCGCAACGTAGAATAGGAATAGTACCTATTGTCATTAGGAAACCAGATGTGACCCTAGATTCTTAATGAGTAGTACCCTAGTAATGACCCTAGGCTGGACTAGACTGATTTAGGAAGACAATATCAGAGGATGAGTACCTTGGAAGAGGTTCGTAGGTTTCAGGTAGAAACACACACACGCACACACTGAAACTCGACATGGTGTATACGTGCATGTATATATACATATAGGACTAGGTATAGGTATATATATATACAACACGTGTATGGGATACATTGATGTGATATGATATCCGAGGTATGATGAAACAGTATAACTGGGCTTGATGCCGTGATTCTTAGCTATACAGTCGTATTAAGTGTTAGCGGATCATTAGAGAATGAGATAATGAACATGTATACATAAATTATAATGGGTGGTGATGATATTGAGGTACATGGGACTCTAAGATAGTACCCGGACTGTAACTTGTGACTGATCACGATATGATATATGTATGACTTGATTACGACATCATATAGGTGTGACCAGATGTCGATATCATATAAGTGTGACTTGATGACGATATGATATCAGTATGACTTAATCACAATATGATACATATGACATGATATTTCTGAGGATAAATTAATGATGCATATTATGACGGCAATGATATATGATTGATGTAGGCGGTTACAGTTTAGCACCTTGATCATGAGATGTGTTGATGATGACATTATACGAATGATGAGACACCTAGGAGATACTTGACCCGTACCCCGATATTGGGATGACGTACGATGGATTTTACCGTACGAGGTATAGATATGATGATTGATCCGCACTCTTGTTTTGAGGAAGTCGTACTATGTACGTGACGCTATTGAGGCAGGATCGCCGACTATTAGAGATATGGACTCAGGCGTTAGGTGTACTTCTATCGACCAGTTTTTAGGTTTAGTTTTTCTTAGGAGGGTTAGATGGACACTAGGTTAGGTTTGAGCCATATAGTGGTAGTGGTATTTGTATATCAAATGAGTGGATAACACACATCCGTCTTTACTTTTTCACTGTAATCATAATGTTGCATGTCCATACATATGTTGCTATAATCAGTATAAACTTTACCTGTTAGGACACCAGCACCATTACCGATGATGTGCATATTCCACGCACACTTATTTGCCGGCTCACACACATCATCATCGGTAATTGCTATGTCACGTACACTTTAGATCATATTATGTTTTATGGATACATTCAGCTAACGGCTAGATTGATATAATATCGTGATTACTCTCAGATGTTAGTCTAGACATGGCATCATTACTTAGACATTCATGCTTTCATATTTTCAGGTTATCATGCAGTATTATGGGGCATATGCCGACATTTATCATATTCTTACTCATGATTTTGAGATTTGGATTTTTATGAGATTTCTGGACTTTTGGGGAAAACCGCAAGAAAATATAAAAAACTTCTCTCTCTCTCCTCCTCTCTTTTTAAAATATAAGATGCGGTTTTCTCGTGATGTATGTGTCGTCCACCATAAGATTTCATGTTTTCTGATGGATTTCGAGACCCGATTCGAGGAGTGGATGAACCGTCTCGGGTATATGGTGGGCCCGGTATGGTACCCCGGGGCAAGAAGATCGAGTTGTAGACGATAAGCCTGGCAGGGGAAGGCTACCTACCGGTGATGTCTGGCGCGGCGGATATCCGGAGGATATCGACCGTTGTCGTGAGATTTGATGATATGGGCCGATCCGGACTGACGGAGCCCGAGATATTGAGACTATGAGACTTGAGATTTACATGTTTGTGTCGATGCTTGACACGGATTTCCATGGATTTCATTGTTGATATTTCAGGTTTCTACACCCGTTTTACTATGATAATAGCTAAAGATTTCTTATACAGATATACCTGGATTTTAGGATTGGTTATTTTACATTCATGGTGCATGCATATCCATTCATATGACATAGTACTACATGAGGCACTGACACGAGCACGGAGTATCTGCACTTACACATAGTATTACCCTGCTATTACTAGATGATTGGGACTTAGTAGTGTATTATTATGACCTAAGATAGCGTCGTGCATTCGATTTCTTTTCGTAGATGTCTTCTACTCACGAGTTGGCAACTCACCCCCGTTGTGCCAAATTTTATTACAGGTTCGATGTACAGGTTTCTCTGGCAGCTTGCTGGCACATCTTTTCTTCAGGGTGATTTGCACGGTAGGTTGGTTCACTTATATCTGAACCACCCTTGTATTTTTATTCTTTCATTTGTATCTAGTAAGCTCCATCAACCATACTTGTATTACTTGATAAGTTTATTGGACCAGTCTTTTATTTCGACCTTAGAGTCGCGCCTGAATTATTCTGATCTGGTGGTTTTGTTTTCTTTTGAGTTTTGAGCCTCGCCCTTTGGCGTTGTATATTATTGTGCTTGTTGTGGTTGTTTCCGCCTGTTGGCGTTGAGCTAGCACCCGTTTGGGGATGCTTTTTATTGTTTATGTATATTATACTTGTTGTACCCGTTTGGGGGCCATTTTTTACAGAGGAGACTCTGCCGAAATTTTTGGGAAAATTTAATGATGCTTTTAAACTGGTTTTCTTTCTTCTTCTTCTTCTTCTTTTATGGTTTGGATTTCTGGGCTTCGGCTTAGTTAGGTTACGTGGCGCCTCTAGACGCTTTGTAATCTAAGTGCCGGTCACGTTCTGTACCTTCGGGTCGTGACAAGGAGGGAGGAGGTGTTGCCATGAGAGAATGAGGGAGAAGAAAGATGAAAATAATGAAGGGGAAAGATGAGCCATAACTATGGTTGACCCTTCACCCTCTCTCTCTCATGCCCATGCTTCCTTCTTATGATTATGTACCCTCAAGTCATCATTTCTTTCTTTTTCCTTTTCTTTTATTTCCTTCTCTTTGCAATAGTAAACCCAAAATAATAACCATACACCCAAAAATCATGTAGAAAAAATGTAACAAGTGTAAAAATGACATGGTGCATGTCATGTGCACAAATCCAGTTTGATACACGATTAGCGATTTTTAATCGCGATTAGGACTATATTAGCATATATTTAATCAAAAAAACTCATAAATCACATAAAACACCCTCATTTCAGTAATTTCCATAATTTTCCAAATTTTTCCCAATTTATCGGTATTTAATTATACCGTCTTATTAAAATATTCAATATTTTATTATTTTAATTATAAAAATTCCTAAAAATAATATTTTATTTTTCTGAAATGTTACAATCATTATCCATAGAGGCTAACACAAGGAACTTGGCTCTCGCACTATCCTTTTCCCATGTCTTACGGATATCAATATCCGTGACGGTGGAATCTAAACCTGGGACGGCGGGGGCTTTGGTAGTAAGGAGGTAGCCCAGCTTGTCATAGGTAATGGCCATCTGGACATTCCTTTGCCAATCATAATAGTTTGGCCCAGTCAATTTAATATCTAGTAGTAACCTATGTCCGGTCATACTGGTCGCTGCAATTAAGAGAGAAAGAAGAAACACTTAGCATGATACTCTTGCAAGTTTAGATTGGTTATTAGTTTATCTAAACAGGATGGCTCCCACTGTTTCTCGAATCCTTCTTTAAACCATAAAAGAAGAATTAGTCAGGATTAATCTCACCGTAGAATTCTTGCTTAACCTTTCGGCCAGGCTAGTGTTGGTACTTTGAGGTAGGTTTTCCAATGCTTTCGCGAAGTTTCTTAATTACATAACCTCTTTTCCTTAAAAGCGTAGCCCCGCTAACACCATTCTAGACACCTACTTGGTTTATAGTATTGATTGTTTAGTGAAAAAATCTCCCGAGGAGTAGCGGATACTCACAGTAGGATCGGGATCCAACTATCATTGTGTAATGACCTAGATGGAATCCACTCTAGTCATCACACTCTAGAAGGTATGCTCAAACTACAAGTTTCAATTTCCTTAGAACCTCCCGATATGGATTTTTGCCCCAAGCTCTTATGACCTTGACGAAGACTAACATATCATAAGTCGAAAGTCAAGTTCTACCCGTCATTGTCCAGGTTAATTTGAACCCACCCGTACATATTCTTAACGAAGGCCAAAATAGTAGTACGACTGTCCCAAACCAACACATCTATCTATGCTACAGATGAATATTCAGCAGCTACCAATCACTATGCCTTGGCGAAGGTCAAAATACATAGCTTGAATACTACTAAATACCCAACTGAAATGACAGAGGGCTACGAATGGTTTTGGAGAAACCGTGAACGTAATGAACTTGAAATAATCGAAGGAACCATGATAGCTTTTAAAGGAGTGGTTTAAGCTTCGCATTTAAAAGTTGCTTTTTGAAAAAACCGAGTGGTTTTTGAAACTGTTCCAATAATTCAGCTTTGGTTTGTTTGCTTTGCATTAATCAATTAATGCAGTCCCATCAATTACACCTATCATTGCAGAAAAAACGAAAATACAACGTACGCTTATGACTGTTGCGCCACGGCAGCGCCCCGGCCTTCTACTCGAGGCCAAAATGCGGAATCAAAAATTTTCTTAACTTTAAATCGGCGCTAACGCGGACAATAAATCCGGATCGTGACCATTAACCTAATCCTAGCTATCAAGAGAATGGGTAGAAGGCTATACCGAGCGATCCGTGTCCTTCGGTCTTCGTCTCCACTCCAATCTCCCGCGGAATATCCGTCCGTCACCTCCTCGTCGGAAAGGGCACCACGTAGCCGGATTCTTTTACGGGCTCCCACCTCTGGACCGAGGCAACTCGGGCGCGAAGTTGGCTAGCCGACGTGTCCAAAATTTGTTGTAGATGTAGTGTAGTAGGTTGTCTCTTTTGGGGTCTTTGGAAGTTGCCATGGATGTGGAGGAAAGAGTTAAGGAAAAATGGTGCTTTCATTTTTCCTAGCATGAAAATGAGATGAAGAAATATGTGCCACCACAAAAATGAAAAATCTCTCCTTCCCACCTAGATGTGACCGGCCTACTAAAGAAAAATGGTGGAGAGAAAAACTAGAAGGAAGGTGAGTGTAGGAAAAGTAGAATGGTGACCACATCAAAAGGTTATGATAACAAAGTCATCTCAATATCAAATCCATTCTAATCTCAATTAATGCAAGAAATGATCACAAGAAAAGAATGGAATCAAAAGATGCTATCATAAAGCCACAAATGCAAGAAACCCCCCCCCATAGGTAATTTGCAAAACTGCAAATAACCCCCTCCATCGGAAAGTCCGGCCGTGAAGGAACAAAGGAAAACTAGCCGAAACGGAATGCAAACTGGCAACATCAGAAAACTGATCCCGTAATAAATTACAGGAAAACCCCGCGACTGCATATACATACCCGCATTTGTATTCCCACTGAACACAAATGCAAAGAGACAAAATCTACACTATCTAATACTAGGATCCGGCTTAAGCCAAAGCCGGCTAGTAAAAACCGTCCGATCACGATTCGTGCAATACCGCACGTATCTGATCGAACCCTGCCATATCTCCTTACGGCCTCTACAGCGTTTCACCCGAAACTTGAGTAACTGTGTGTGGTAGACTCTAAAGACTCGTCAATACTATGGCTGTGGATTTAACCACTAGCACGTCAGAGGTATTAGCCATACGTGACGGGCTACCAGCTATTGACCAAAAGGAACGTCGATGAGTGAACTCATCCTGACACCCTACTGAGCCTGTCAGTGACAATATCCATACAGTCCGGTCCGTTCGTCTATGAGTATCGCATGGCGGGCCTACGGGGTTGGTAAAAGTCAGACCCCCAAAAGCGGTACATGTCGTGTCGGAGTGAAGCCCAGAACACCCTGAGATACTACTGGAATACCTACCAGTAAATCTCCTGCCTCGTCCGATGGCTTTGTGTAATGGCTCTCCTAGACACAGCGCGACCTCACCCCCAATACCGGGAGAGACGAACCCCTGCAGATCCGCTCACTGCCTCCATGTGGCTCGGGACTGTACCCAACTAAAACCTGTTTGCACGACTCCTTTGAGCCGTGGTAGGGTAGTAATCAAAGCACAGTGGGAACTCACACGAGATAAATGACGATCTCAGGTCGATGAACTAACCTGTACACATGTCACCAGGGAACTGCTATCTGACGTCTGGTATAATCCCAACTAGCAGGTTCCCGGCGAGTCCTGTCCGGTGTACTCATAACCCAATGAGCACCTGTATACATCTTAGGTGAACCAACTGACACCAGTGGCTTATGAGACCGGCCACCGCCCCTCGTCGGGATCTCGACTGTATACACTAGTCTACTCTGGAGAATCGATGCCCTGTCTCGAAACTCCCACGACTAGGGACCTTTTAAGGATTTGCTTATAGACCCCAGCTCCCACGTATATGATTGCCCTCATACTGCTGGTAGTCAAGCAAGAATCCTAGGGGCTCTATCAACGTGTAATAGCGACTCGTAAGGTCACCTAAAGCAGTACACGATGATAAAGATAAACCAGATAGCATACTATCATCTTGAGTAAGACTGTCCTACCGGGATAGGTCCTCCCTCAATCATTGCAATCACGTGCCTGTGATCCAATAATTGACTCTGAGGGCACTATCTCCAACAATCTCCCACTTGCACTCAAGGCTAATTATTGCAATGTCGCATACTTACAGCCCGTGTGATACCGAACACTCAACTCCTCTACTAGTCAGTCTCACAAAGCTTGTTTGCGAAACTATTGCGTTCGAGGAATAGCCTCAGTGAGTGGATCCGCTGTGATGTTTCTTTCTATGTCTCTCTTTATCTCAAGCTTGGAGAAAGGCATCTCCCGAAATGAGCAATACCTGTCTTAGAATATGTCTGGATATCTGATGGGACCTAGCTCATAAATGAACTCCAAATCTAAACTTCTTAGACTGTATCGACAACTGAACTTAATCAGTATCCTGCGCCATGCTCCCTCAGTATCCTCCTGGACCACCTGTCCAAAATACTGCTCCACGTTAGAGGGAAAACTATAACTCTGACAGCCACTCTGTCATCCAGGTCACCTTGGAAGCCTGGAATGATAACCTTCTCCTAAAGGAGGCTGCCGTTATCAAATCCCTAGAACATCCACTTATGTTCTAAAACTGCTTCCGATTGTTTCTCCAGGATTGGATGAATATCAACTTATTGCACCTACTGCAAGAACAACATCTGGTGAGGTACTTGACATCTCATGATTGACTCAATTGCCTAAGCAAGTGATCTGCCAATCATGCACATCCCTCTCTACTTTAGTCTGCAAGACTCCTTTAGAGAGGGTGACTCCATCACCTGCAGGTATACTACCGTGCCAGGAGTCGTCCATTCTAAATACTCATAGAATGCTGTCTAAGTACCCAAATTGGGAAACCACCCAAATCTAGATCTAAAACTATAGATCTAGTAACCAGAATGTCTGATATAATACCCAAGTCCTATGTGGAGAAACTACTGTGTGACGACCAAAGAATAACCGATCGTAGTACAGGAATTTCACTTCCTACTCTGTGTATGTCATCCAAATACCAGGACATCACACCCTACTATCTCCTTAACAGATCCATCCCCTATTCTGATGAAGTCAAACCTATGACTGTCGCATCAGAAATAGATGATCTATCTCCGCTATATCTGCTTTAGTCTATAAATAGACATAAGCCTGATGTCCACCAATGCTTCTGCTTCTCCCACCGACTATGACAACCCTCTGGCAGAGTCATATAGACGTGCACTTCTAAAGCCAGTTTAGAACGACGCTATACTCATCCTCCTGCAGGGTCTCATAGTCTTGGAACAACAACAATGGCAAGTCTGGGTAAACAAGAACCTCCCTGCCACCGTCCTTGAGCATACCGAAGTACCTCTCGGGTGCTTGAGGTTACCCACTTTATCTGCGGAGTGGCCAATGGAATGTCAAATTAGATTGAATCTTTAGGTTCTTATCAAATCTTCAGTAATCGTTTGCGGTTTTGGAATCACTTCCAGTTCTACCATACTCCCACTACTGTTTTCTGAAAAAAAAATCTATTTCTTTTAAAAATGTGGCGAGTCAAGAACAATATCACTATTGATCTTCCAGATGGTAGAAAGTCAACCCTCGTCATAGCCTGGGTCAACCCACAAACAGCCATTACAGAAACGTGCCTTGAGTTATCCAGAATCTGGTTTTAAGCATAAGCCGGACAACTCCCCGTACCTTAACAATGTCAAGATATGAACTGTTCTATATCCAATATAGAAACAGAGGCACTGATTTAATTGAACTAGATTCAAATCATACAGCTGTCTCTAGTGCATGTCAACTAAATGGAAGAGAGGCCGATCAGCGTTACTCAACTTAGGAGTACTTCCAATTATGAGTAACCTGAAAGAGAAGCTAGTTCTATTAATCATTACTATCAACTGAACACCATTCACAAGTATCTACATCTTCGATCACCATGAAGAATCCCGATACTTGCAATACCTGGTTCTCTACTTTACTCTTATACCTATAACTTCTCAAAATTCGGACCTTGTGTTTCTACGAAACACTTGTCTAAAAACTAGAGAAGTCATAAGTAAGCTGAATATAGTACGTGGACCAACCCCTCTGTCCTAATGGACACTGGACAATATACAATACTTTGTACAAGTCCCTTGAGTCTAATAATTCATTCACTGTGTGTCGTAGGTTGAAAACTGTACTTATGATTAAGAAGAATTACACCGCTGTTCAATGCTCCTTACCTAACCATCCACTGATATAGGTAAATGTCATAGACATAATTTCAAAAAGGTATATCTCACTCTATAAAAATAGACGTACAGATATATCAATTTGAAATTGGTGCATAACAACGGATATTCAAAACCAAATATTTGCTGTCCGGCAAACAAACCAGGCGACTTCCTCAAATATCACCAATTACAACGAATTTCGATATAATGAGGATGATCACCTAATTCCCAATAACTTACTCCCACTCATCATCTGTAAAACCATACAGATGTGAGAATCAAACCTGGTAAATATATACCCTGGAGCAAGTGTCTAATTAGGAAATCAGTTTTCTTTTAACAATACACAGTGAAACTGAAACATTGAAATGTTTCGATGGGGTATCCCGGTATTCCTAGTAATGCCTCTTCCATTATATAAATTCACAACTGTAACCGTATAATTCTTTGCCACTTCTCTAAATCCCTTTTTATGTCTTTAGTCATTACCTTCTGCACACCCCTTTAGGCCAAATGGTTTTCTTCCATCCCTACCGTTCGGCACCAACCTATGGTTTGGAAGAAGACTATCCAATAAGCACAATGGGTGTACTGTCCTAATCCTAGGAGCACTCGCAATGCGAGAGAAGGTGAAGATAAAAGACAACCGAAAAAACCTTATTCCTATTTCTCCTGAACCAGGATCCATTCCCGAACTGGAACAAGTTCCTTTCGAGTTCGTATATAACCATACGATGGATTATCCAATAAACTTGGGATCTTCGTAGTGATACGGAGTGTCCTGGAGAAATACAAAGGTGATTTAGGATTGGCAAAGAAATACTTGGTTTGGTCGTGAATAGCAGTCGCAGTTTACTTTGCCCTCTTACTAATCCCTTTTTTTGTCTTAACTTAATACCTTCTGTACACCGTTTAGGCTAATTGGTTTTCTTCATTCCCTTCCGGTCGGCACCTGCCTATGGTTTGAAGAAGACTATCCAATTTGCGTAATAGGTGTACTATCTCCTAAACCAAGGAGTACTCGTAATGAGAGAAGGTGAAAGGAAAAGACAACTGAATAGTCCTATTCGTTTTCTCCAGAACCGGAAACCATCCTCGAATAACTTTGAGTTCGTATATAACCATACGATGGTTCTGTCCAATGGAAGTGGACGTTCATAGTAATACGGGGTGTCCTGGAGAAAAGGGTAAAAGCAGGAGTGGCAATGAAGTTTGCAACTCTGACAATCCAAAAGCCAGTGTTAAGAAGGTTCGGTTAACTTGGTCACTGAGTCATAGTCTAGGGTCGGGTCAATGGTCGCTGCCAAAGAGAGAGAGAAAAGAAACACTCAGCGTGCACTCTAACCTAGATCAGAATGGTTATCACTTTATCTAATCAGGAAACCTCCCACTGTAACCTCAAATTCTTCTCCAAACCTGAAAGAAGAATTAGTCGGGATCACCCGAGGAGTAAACTAACTCATCAGTGGGAATCAAGATCCAACTATCATCGCATGATAACGTGACGGAATCCACTCACGTCACCACACTCCAGAAGGTATGCGCATATCTGGCAAGTTTCAGTTTCTTTTGAAACTCCCGATGTGGATTTTTACCCCTAGGACCCAAGTGAGCTTGACGGAGTAAACAAGTCAAAGAGTTCTAGTCAAGTTCAACCCGTCATTATCTGGATTGCATTAAACCCACCCGTACGTGCCCTTGACGGAGTCAACAAGGCCGCACGACTGTCCTAACTAATCCCATTTATGCAACAAACAAGCACCACTTAGCTACCGTACACTACGCCTTGACGGAGTCAACAAACGCAGCACGAATACTAAACAATACCCGTAAGAAATGACGGAGGGCTACGGCTGGTTTTTAGCGAAAAACCTTTAACGTAATGAACTTGATATTGTTGAAGGAACTGCATAACGTTTTATAAAATTATAGTGACGAAAACCTTTGCTAAAGAGGTCACTCCCGGTGAAGGGATCTCGGCTCTTTCCCCGTAGAATGAGGTGCGGGATATTCCAACTGAATACCACGATGCAAAGCAAAAGGCAATCGGCTATAGTGAAGTTATTGCCCTGACGCAAACTTCTGTCCAAGGGGTCACTCCCGGTGAAGGGATCTCGGCCCTTGCCTCGTCGACCGAGGAGCAGGATATTCCAACTGAATACCACGATGCAAAACAAAAGTGAACGTCCTTGCAATAACAGCTTTTTGAAAAATGTTCCAACAACATCAGAATAGGTTTATTTATCTTGCATTGATCCGAATCAACGCAGTCCCATCAATTGATCACACCACAAAAGAACGAAAATAATGATGTACGTATATGCCATCCGCATTCGCCACTGGGTCCCGTCATCACCCGTTAGGTTACTTAACTAAAGACAGAGCGGGGACTGGACTAGCGTGGATGCAAAACATATACAACATCTACTAGTATATATATATATATATAATATAATTTTCGCTCAAGGCGTGATAAAATGCAACATCACAGAAATGTAACCAGCATCACAGAACAATACAGATATCTGGGATCCCCGGGTTTCATAGAGCCGCTACTGAAACCCGACGTTCCCCTGGTCGTGTGGATAGCCTGTGCAATGAAAATCCTAGACCACTACAGGCGCGGCAAGTTACCCGCCAAAACCTGAAGCGAGGCAGCCCCCTTCAGCAACGTGAATGGACCATCCAGCACTTCACGGAATCTGGTAACTTGGGTACCCCTCCTGGGTCAACCTGTACCCCCTACAAGTGCGGCGAATAGCCCGTCAATTCTAGAGTGAAGCCCCCTCCGTCTCAATGCCATGAGATGCGGGCTCGTTGCCCTCTAGAACCCGGCTACCCGTGCACCCCTCCGCGGGGTAATCCTAGTACAGAAAGTAAAATATACATACAACGGGTATATCGACCGCAACCTGGTCGTGCCCCAAAAGAATAATACAAACAGGCAGTGGCGGCAGTCCACATGTCGGACGCTCGCCCCACAATATCAAATGTACATATCAAAACAAAACTGTACTAACATTGCATCCAGGCTATCCCCCACGACCGATCTGCAACAACACAGTACAACACAGAACATCAACGTGAATGTCACGTTCGTAAATCCGTCTAACCGGGCTATAGCAGTTAAACAGGATTTACCGATTAAGTGACATTCACGGTCACAGATATAATGTAAATACTGTGAACTAATATGTTTAAAATTTTCGATCGATCAAATATACCAAAGTGGGCCCCAAAGCATTACTGTAGCACATAAAGAAATTCTGGGCCTAAACAAAGTATACCAAAATCCCTATTTTCAGCCCAAAAGCCCACTGCAATAAATTGGTGAAGTGAAGCCAACATCCTGCGGCGGAACCGCGGCCGAATAGGGGTTATGGCCGCGGTTCCGCGATCGTATGGAAGGATCAAGTTACAAAAATTTTACAGTGTTCTTAGAATTCCATGTACATCATTCTGCAACAACCTGAAAAAATTTTGGAGCTAAACAAATTTCGACAGAAACTGATGCAACTGAAAATACGGTTTTTGAAAAATCCGATCAATCGTACTTGTAAACACATTAGAGCAAGGCTAGACTAGGTTAATGGCGTGGCTCTGATACCATGTTGCGCCACGGCAGCGCCCCGGCCTTCTACTCGAGGCCAAAATGCGGAATCAAAAATTTTCTTAACTTTAAATCGGCACTACCGCGGACAATAAACCTGGATCGTAGCCATTAACCTAATCCTAGCTATCAAGAGAATGGGTAGAAGGCTATACCGAGCGATCCGTGTCTTTCGGTCTTCGTCTCCACTCCAATCTCCCGCGGAATCTCCGTCCGTCACCTCCTCATCGGAAAGGACACCACGTAGCCGGATTCTTTTACGGGCTCCCACCTCTGGACCGAGGCAACTCAGGCGTGAAGTTGGATAGCCGACGCATCCAAGATTTGCTGTAGATGTACTGTAGTAGGTTGTCTCTTTTGGGGTCTTTGGAAGTTGCCATGGATGTGGAGGAAAGAGGTTAAGGAAAAATGGTGCTTTCATTTTTCCTAGCATGAAAATGAGATGAAGAAATATGTGCCACCACAAAAATGAAAAATCTCTCCTTCCCACCTAGATGTGGCCGGCCTACTAAAGAAAAATGGTGGAGAGAAAAACTAGAAGGAAGGTGAGTGTAGGAAAAGTAGAATGGTGACCACATCAAAAGGTTATGATAACAAAGTCATCTCAATATCAAATCCATTCTAATCTCAATTAATGCAAGAAATGATCACAAGAAAAGAATGGAATCAAAAGATGCTATCATAAAGCCACAAATGCAAGAAACCCCCTCCACATAGGTAATTTGCAAAACTGCAAATAACCCTCTCTATCGGAAAGTCCAACCGTGAAGGAACAAAGGAAAACTGGCCGGAACGGAATGCAAACTGGCAACATCAGAAAACTGATCCCGTAATAAATTACAGGAAAACCCCGCGACTGCATATACATGCCCGCATTTGTATTCCTACTGAACACAAATGCAAAGAGACAAGATCTACACTATCTAATACTAGGATCCGGCTTAAACCAAAGCCGGCTAGTAAAAACCGTCCGATCACGATCCGTGCAATACCGCACGTATCTGATCGAACCCTGCCATATCTCCATACGGCCTCTACAGCGTTTCGCCCGAAACTTAAGTAACTGTGTGTGGTGGACTCTAAAGACTCGTCAATACTATGGCTGTGGATTTAACCACTAGCACGTCAGAGGTATTAGCCATACGTGACGGGCTACCAGCTATTGACCAAAACGGACGTCGATGAGTGAACTCATCCTGACACCCTACTGAGCCTGTCAGTGACAATATCCGTACAGTCCGGTCCGTTCGTCTATGAGTATCGTATGGCGGGCCTAGGGGGTTGGTAAAAGTCAGACCCCCAAAAGCGGTACAAGTCGTGTCGGAGTGAAGCCCAGAACACCCTGAGATACTACTGGAATACCTACCAGTAAATCTCCTGCCTCGGCCGAGGGCTTTGTGTAATGGCTCTCCTAGACATAGCGCGACCTCACCCCCAATACCGGGAGAGACGAACCCCTGCAGATCCGCTCACTGCCTCTATGTGGCTCGGGACTGTACCCAACTAAAACCTGTTTGCACGACTCCTTTGAGCCGTGTTAGGGTAGTAATCAAAGCACAGTGGGAACTCACACGAGACAAATGACGATCTCAGGTCGATGAACTAACCTGTACAGATGTCACCAGGGAACTGCTATCTGACGTCTGGTATAATCCCAACTAGCAGGTTCCCGGCGAGTCCTGTCCGGTGTACTCATAACCCAATGAGCACCTGTATACATCTTAGGTGAACCAACTGACACCAGTGGCTTGTGAGACCGGCCACCGCCCCTCGTCGGGGTCTCGACTGTATACACCAGTCTACTCTGGAGAATCGATGCCCTGTCTCGAAACTCCCATGACTAGGGACCTTTTAAGGATTTGCTTATAGACCCCAGCTCCCACGTATATGATCGCTCTCATACTGCTGGTAGTCAAGCAAGAATCGTAGGGGCTCTATCAACGTGTAATAGCGACTCGTAAGGTCACCTAAAGCAGTACACGATGATAAAGATAAACCAGATAGCATACTATCATCTTGAGTAAAACTGTCCTACTGGGATAGGTCCTCCCTCAATCATTGCAATCACGTGCCTGTGATCCAATAATTGACTCTGAGGGCACTATCTCCAAAAATGACATCCGCATTCGCCACTTGGACCCGTCATACACTGTTAGGTTACTTAACTAATGGCAAAGCGGGGGCTGGACTAGCGCGGGTGCAAACATAAGCAGCGTCTATTATATAACATATATATAAATATCCATTCATCTCACTCAATAATAGGCATTCCAGATCACAGATGGACATATTAGATATACTAGGAATTCCGCGTTTCGTTTAAGCCCATAATGAAATAAGGATTCCACAGTCGTGATGAATAGCCAAACCTCACCGTAAACCCTTACGGGTGCGGCAAACTACCCGTCAAATTCCCGAAGTGAAGAAACCTCCCTCAGTAAAATGAGTAGGCCACTCGGCACTTCAAGAACCTGGTAGTTTGTGCACCCAACCTTGGGTCTATCCTAGGAGCAAAAAACAGTAAATAAAATAATACAACGGTGGCTACACCTCAACCCGGATGTGTCCCACAAAATAATATTACATAACTTTACAAAATTTACATCGAATGAAAGAAAGAAAACTCTCTTCTCACATCCCGGCTATTCATCCACGATGATCCATTACTCTATATATACAAACCAATATCACAAATATATGCAACCCCCAACTAATCGACGTAAAGCAATTAGCGGAAGTTTACGAATATATATATATATATATATATATATATATATATATATATATCCAAACACAGAAAACCCGATAGCCAAGAAATTTAGAATTTTGATCGAAATATATTTTCCGTGTCTACCCCATATACAAACCAGTACACAAACAATACGGGGTAGAAACCAAATATACCAGAAAACACAACACCATAAATAAGAAGCGCAGAAGAAAACCGAGTCAACTCGGCCTCGACTCGGCCACGGAACCGCCGCGAAACGCGCCGTTTCGCCGCGCTTCCGCGGTCGTCTTGGCGAGTTATTGAATCATTTTTCTTGTGTGTTCTTAGAATTCCTTGCTTGTAATTTTAAGGCCTCTGAAATATTTTTAAGACCGGATTTTAAAAACGACGGCAAGCTTGGGTTTGATGTTATTTTTTTGGGTTTTTCCGACTATCGAAATTCTAACCACTTGCTAACTAGCTAGTTAAGATTTAGTAAGCTCTGATACCACTGTAAGTCGATGTTGTGCACCTTACGCACTCGTGGGGAGGCGGAATGTGCAAAAAACAATTTTTCTATGCTTCGCAACACCGACTAAACTCCAAGATCGATACTAAACCCTAACTTGCAAAACTACTAGAAGTTTAACGACTATGTAGAAGTGTTATACCTCCGTGTACTAGTCCTTCGGGTCTTCTTGTTGTTCTCCTCCTCTTCATAAGCTCCTCGGATCATATACAGATCGCGCCTCCTCGTCGGCCTCCTCAAGTCAAAGACGATCCACCCGAGAGTCTATAGTTCGAGCTCCAACCTCAATACCGAGGTAACTAGGGCACCTAGTTCGCTAAACTAGATGACTTAGAGGATGTAGAGAGTGAAGATGGATTAGTTTGTCTCTAAATACTCTAGGTTTCTCAACACATGAGACATTTAGGGTTAGAGGAAGAAGAAGAAGCTTGAGGAAGTGAGAGTGTTATGATAAGCATTGTAGTGAGAATGGATAAGTCTTGTGAATCAATGAAGCATAAAATAATTCACCAAAATGAAAATATCAACCATGCTTCAATAGTCACTTAGTTAATCACCCCATGAGTCACCCCCATGAGTCACCAAGTAGCTATGCCTCATTTAATGAAAACTACACCTCACACCTCCACCTCATTAAGTATTTAATCAAAATATTAAATCCACAAATGAGGTGTCTTCTTCTAGAAGCACTCTTGAGTAAATTACAAGAATACCCCTCACCGTATATACATACCCGTATCCGTATTCCCGAAAAATAAGAATACATAAGAGACAAAAATAATCCAATAATATAATACTGCGATCCGGCTTAAACTAAAGCCCACTAGTATTATCTCCCCGGACATCATCCGTACACAAGTACACGTATGTAATCGAAGCCCTGCCGTAAAACCATACGGCCTATACATCTTTTGCCCGATGCAGGGAAACCCTCTGTGTGGAACTCTAAAGACTCGACAGTACGCTGGCAGTAGGTTTAATCACAAGCAAGTCAGCGGTACTAGCTGCACGTAACGGCCACCCAGGTATCTGTCGATAAGAAAGCCGATGAGCAAACTCATCCAAACTCCTACTGAGCCTATCTGTGACAATCTGCGTACAGTCCGATCTGTTTGTCTAAGAGTATCACATATGGGGCCTAGGAAGGCGGTAACCATTAGACCCTTAATAGTGTAATAAGTCGTGTCGGAGTAGAGCTCAAAAACACCCTGAGAAACTACTGGAGTACCTACCTGTAAATCTCGCTTGCCCTAGCTAGGGACTTTGTGTAATGCTTTCCGAACACAGCGCGATATCAACCCCCATTACCGGGAGAGACGAATCCTATGTAACCGCTACTACCTCAAAGTGCTTTGGTATTGCACCTAACCACTACATGTTTGCATGAATCATTTGAGCCGTGGTAGGGTAGTAATCTAAGAACAGCGGGAACACACTCGAGGCGAAGTAGCGATGTAAATTAAACGGACTAGGCTATACTCATGTCACCTGGGAACTGCTACCTGACGATAGGTATAATACCAACCAGCATTTCCTCATGAGTCCTGCCCAGTGTAACTCATAACCCAATGAGCACCTGCATACTATCTCCAGTACGACGTACTAATGGCTGTGGGACAGACTATCTCCCTTGCTGGGATGATAAGCGTATACACTAGTCTACTCTGGATTATCGATACCCTGTCTCGATAATCCTATGACTAGGGACCTATATAAGGATGTGCTTATTGATTACCCAGCCCCCACTATGGTGACTGCCATCATAATGCTGGTAATCAAGTAAAAATCCTAAGGGCTCTACCAATATGTATAAGCGATATGCTAAAAGAAACACATGCACATATTGATGTAGAATCAAACTAAGTAGCATACTATCATTTTGAGCAAGATTATTATTATATCTGTGTATATCCAAAGCTTCCAAAATGTAATATACAAACCAGTACTATACAATAATGGCCTCTAGGGCATATATCACTAGCACTAAGAGTATCGCATATCAGGTCTAGGGGGTGGATCAAGTCAGAGCCCTAATAACGCAATATTTTGTGTCGATATGAAGCCCATCACCAATTGAGAAACTACTGATCCAAATCAGTAATTCTCGTCCACTTTGGCTAAGAGTCATCGCATCATATGCTGTGTAGGAAGACATCACTTATCTACCGTACACTACGCCTTTACTATGGTCAGCATACGCAGCATGAATACAAAGTACTCTACTTCCTAAAATGACGGAGGTTTGCGTATGGTTTTTAAGAAAACCTTTAACGCTTTGAACTTGATATCATTATAGAATCGAATGGTTTTAAAAGGAGTGGCTTAAGATCTGCATTTTGAAACTTGCTTTTTCATAAAAAGGCCGAGTGAGTTTCAAATTCGATTCCGCAACATCTTTTAGGTTTATTTTTTATCATTAATCTCATTAATGAATTCCCATCAATTTATGCTTCGTAAGCATCATCAGAAGAAACAAAAACAACAATATTTATTATATATCATATATATAATATAAGCATTCATCTCAGAACATCAAGTGATCACATCACATAATATCAGCAGCAGAAGATAACATATGAAATATTGGATATACTAGGATTTCCATATTTTAAATTAAGCCAGTAAAAAACACGAATTTCACAGTCGTCGTTAATAGCCAAACCCATATCCCTAGACCCCTACGAGAGCGGCAAACAACCTTACCAATTCTAGAGTTAGGAGACCCAGTCTTGACTCCTCGAGATGGTCTCCCACTGGACCCTAGAACCCGGTTACTTGTGCTCCCCTCCTTGGGTCTATCCTAACGTGGAAAAGTAAATAATATACATCAATGGTGACATCATCCTCAACCCGGAAGTGCCCCAATAAAATAATATTACATACATTGAATTTTACATGAATGAAAATGAAAAACTCTCATCTCACATAAAAAACTCGGCTATTCAAACATGACGATCCAATATAACATATCACAGCAACACATAACATCACATGTCATCAACGTAAGTAAACATGCGTATCCGAATTGTCGTTGACGTATAACAACGAAACCAGCGATACCCCACATATTACACTTATGGTCGCAGAAAAGAAAATGAAAAACTACAACAATTGGAATCCGCAATCATCTTAGACATCATAGACCCAATGTATCACATACTTCGGATTTCATGCCTAACGAAATGAATTATTTAGACATCACATGCCTAACAATTATAAACCTTGCATTTTAGTCTTGATATTGAAAACACTT
This sequence comes from Agapanthus africanus, assembly GCA_030015575.1. Classification (NCBI taxonomy): domain Eukaryota; kingdom Viridiplantae; phylum Streptophyta; class Magnoliopsida; order Asparagales; family Amaryllidaceae; genus Agapanthus; species Agapanthus africanus. The sequence goes on from JASDDO010000029.1 coordinate 299,238,628, forward strand.
TCCAATAACAAGTCGGGCAATTCAACAAGATTCCTAACACCCTGATCGAATGCTCATCGGAAACTTTAGTAGACGGCTGCACCCCCTTATGCCGTCGACGAAGTGCACTTAGGCGGAACACCGCGGCCGCGAGCACCCGAACGAATGCTTTTGGCATCAGGGTTCTTCTACAATCACTTGGTCGGGGCTATAGGGCGTGGCTATCCAGTAAGATTACCCGGCGAGTATCCGCGTACACTACGTAATTGTGACGGACTTTTGATCCACATCAAAATTCCGTGGCAGCCTATCATATGAGACTAACTTGCTAGATTTATAAAATTCAAATTAGTTTTCACAAAACTAATTATTGTGGATCCCAAGTATTGTATCACAATCACAGATAGCTAGACGATTTTAAACTTTTCGATTGAATCAATAAACACCCAAAATTTCCCAAAGAGCTCAACACTTGAGCGGAGTTTAAAAAGTACCCAAAACATGCCACAACACCTATGGACCAACCGTAGAAGGGTTAACCCTTGTCTCACCTATGGCACCGCGAAACTACCACAAACCCTAGGGTTTGATGGCGGTTTTGACGGTCACAGAATCGAGTTAGGGTTTCGTTCTTCTAGAGGGACCATAGAAAACACCTGGATGATTTTCTGAAGATTTCAAACTTGGAAAAAATCCAACTCTTGGAAAATTTCCAAAGAGGGAAAAATTGGGTTATTGATATCCGTTCGAACTTTTTAACGTCGTCTAATTAACCCGAAATGATGTTAGAATTATGACTACGAAACACCCCGAATTGCCTTTACTGAAAAATAACATCACATGCAATATTAGTAAAAACAAGCAACACTTGAAACACCAAACCCCAGAGACCAGAGCACCAAATAAAACCGAGGCCATTCCCATATCAAAAAACCGGCCAGGCCGGATTATATTGGCTTTTCGCCGGGTGAAAACCGATGGAATGGGCTCGTTTTCGTCTGGTGTTCATACAAAACAATAAAGAGAACTCTGCAATTGCTTAAAAATATTTTAGAGGCTCATAAAAAATCGACAGAGAATGGGGTTTTGCTTCGATTGCTTCGGAGTTGTTTTGGTTTCGTATTTCTAATATCACCTAGACAACTCCTAATGCTCTAGCTCGGCTCTGATACCACTGTAGGGTTCTTTGGCACGACCACAAGGTCTCACAAGGCATCAAACATGCCGTCATTTTAAAATTTCTAGTGTGCCAAACAACCTAACCTAGGATCTAACTAGAGTTTTAGGAGCTGACTAGAACGTAAACAACTTTACATGGAAAGTGAATAAGGAATACAACCTTTCTGACCAGTCCTTCACTTCAATAGCTCCATGTAGAAGTCCCTTCGCTCCAAGTAGTGATCTCCCAGACTCAAGATGGGCTTCACAAAGCAAAATGAACAAGCATGCTTAAAGTCTTCGAGGCCGAAGATGATCTACGTCAAGGAGACTCTAACCCAAGCTATCTCTTCACTAATGAGGGATTAGTGAAGCAAACACCCTAAACTAAATGGCTAATCTAGTAGAGAATGATGAAGTAGGAATTGGACTCACTTTAGATTAATTTTTCTCACATGGTTTCTTCATCTCTCCAAACCCTAGAATGCTTTTGGAGATGAGGAAGAAGATGATGTAGAGAAAGAATGGTGAATGAATATCAATATGAGAATAGCAACCATGGTGAGATAATATCTCATATTAACTCTTTTAGAGACTAAACTATAGTTTAAGATAATGGTTTGGTTAATTAATATCTCAAGTGAGACAAAATTAGTGGACTAGGTCAAAAATGCATTAAGCTTCTCCAAGCTTCCAAGCATGACAATTTCCACTAAATTTTGAATTACTTAAATAAATAGAAACCCTAATATTATCTTAAGTATAGTGTAAGTCTCATACACCCATGTTGCATATATAAACAAGCATGACACAATAACATATATCACATATATATTAAATGTGTCACTAGTGAGAAAAAGAAATATTTAAGTGAGCTAATATTAGTTAATGTATGTTAATATATTAAATATATATTTATACATTAAATTATCAAATCAACACTTGATTTAATAATCCGGCTATATCACATATAACCGACTAATATCATATGTATCAACTTATCGAATCAACACTTGATTCGATAACCCGGCTATATCACATATAACCGAACAATATCATATATCACGAGAATAGGATGTGGTATCACATATGCGCATTAATCTCAGTCCCGCACATATCACATATATGCTCCTACTTCATTTCGCTTGAGCCAGGAAACCTCTATGTAGGACTCTAAAGACTCGTCAATACGCCGGCAGTAGGTGGTGATCATATCAGTCACCCACAAGCCGCATGCGGTCTGCTAAACGTAATGGCCACCCGGGTATTGAGCGATCAGAAGATCAACAAGAAAGCCTGCTCATACTCCTGCGAATCCAATAAGTAACACTACCGTACAGCCCGGTCTCTTCGACTGATATATCGCATATCCTGCCTGGGGGTGGTAAAACTTCAGACCACAATAGCCTGATAAGTCATGTCAATGTTCGGCCCATAATCGTTCGAGAAACTACTAATAACACTTACCAGTAAATCTCGGCAACCCTGACCAGGGATTTCCTGTTATGGTCAATCGAGTATAGCGCAACATCAACCCCCAATACCGGGAGAGACGAAATCCCCTCGCATCGCTCATTGCCTCCATGTGACTCGGGACTGTACCCAAAAACCACCTATTTGCACGACTCAGTAGAGCCGTGGTAGGATGGAAATCAAAGCACAATGGGAGAAAAAAAAGACTCTATGACGATCTCGGGTCGATAGACTAACCTGTACCAGTGCCACTAGAGAACTGCTATCTAACGTGAGGTATAATACCATCTAGGAGTTCTCGACGAGTCATGTTCAGTGTACCCAGTCTCCACTGAGCACCCGCATACCTTCTCTGATGTCAAACACCAATGGATGTGGGATCATCCATCGCCCATCATATAGGTCAAGAAGCGTATACGCTAGTCTACTCTGGAATATCGATGCCCCATCTCGATACTCCCACGATTAGAAACAATTGAAGGATGTACTCATAGACTACCCAGAACCCACTAGTATGATCTGTATCATTATCCTGGAAGTCAAGCACACATCCTAAGGGCTTTATCAACATGTAACAAAGAAACAGTAAGTTACATGTTATGATAAAGAGCAACCAGATAGCATACTATAATGCCGAGCAAGAAATTCCTCCTTATGTATGTCCAAGCATCCACTATAATATACATCATATGTATAATAATGGCCTCTTGGACATACATATAACTAACAACCTCCCACTTGCACTAGGGCCATTTGTTGTAGTATCTCATACCCAACGTCCCATAGAAGTCTCTCTCTGGAAAGGCCTTTGTGAGTGGGTCCGCCGTGTTATCCTTTGCTTCAACTCTCCTTACCTCCATCCCTTAGAGATCAACCATCTTCCTGATCAGGTGATACTGTCTCAGAATATGTCCAGAACGCTGATGGGACCTGCGTTCCTAGACCAAAGCCACAACTCCATTGTTGTCACAATAACAGTTATTGGACGCTCAATGGTAGGAACCATGTTCATCTCATGAACAAGAAATATCCAGACACCCTCTTTGGTAGCATCGTTCGTAGCGATGTATTCAGCCTTTATCGTCTAGTTTGCCACAGTATATAGCTTGGAACTCTTCCAACATACCGTCCCTCCACTGAGGGTAAAGACAAAGCCCGAGACCGACTTTAAGTCGACCTTATACTCTGGGAGATGGAATTGGTAAAGGACTCCCACTGAAGTTCACGGTTACCAAACACCAAGAACATTTCATTAGTGATTCTCAAGTACTTAAGAATGTCCTACACAGCTATCCAGTGATTTTCCCAAGATCCAAATAATTCCTAATCACTATACTTAATGAGTTATCTACATCTGGTCTAGTACATAACATCGCACACATGATAGAGCCTACTGCTGAAGCATAGGGTTGTAACATTTAAGAAAATATAAAATATTATTTTTGGGAATTTAATATTAAAATAATATATTTCCCGAAAACTGCCGATTTGCGAAATTGAATTTTCGAAAAAGGGTATAAATATATACCAATAATTATGAAATAAATAGAAATTAAAATGATTTATTCATTTAAATATATAATTAAATGATTTGGCATTTTTAAAATTTATTATATGCAATTTTGATAAAAACCCGATTAGAGCACTGCTAATCGCGATTAAGCCAAATCCGCGTTATTACAGTTTCCATGGTTAGTGCACCATGACATGTTTCATTTTGTGATATGTTTTATTTCATTTAGGCTATATATTATGGTTTATTAGTGGAGAGAAATGAAAAGGAAAAAGATAAGTCAAAAAGGGGACATAATGATTAGGGTAGGTTTACTTTTGGGGGGAGAGAGAGAGTGAGAAAAATAGTGAGAGAGGGAGGGGGGCTGCTGCCATTTCCAAATCCCCCATCTTTTTCCCCTCTTCATCTTTCTCAAGCCATTTTCCTCCACTTAGAATCCCTATATCCATCTCCAATTAATCCCCAAAACCCTACACACCCTTCACAAAAGTTAATCCCCTCTTCACCCTCTACGCATTGGACCAAGCAAAATTCGATTTTGGTGAATTTGGTCGAGCTAGGGCTTTCTTAGGTTGCCATGGGAGGTATATCTCTTTCTACGTTAGTTTAGATTGAATTCCTAGCATTTCGGTTTAAATTAGAACTCGTTTAGCGATGTATGAAATTACTAGTGAAGGTTTGAGTGTTGTTTGAAATTGGGTGATGCCTAGTGGCTGTTAACTAGACTTGGGTGCTGTTTAGTGATCTGAACCAGACCTTAGAAACCCCAAAACACGGATTTAGAAACCCCGACATCGGATAAATGTGTGATTTTAGAGAGTATTTTGGAATCTGGAGCAACCCGGGGACACTAGAAATAATTTTGTGAGCACAGTGACCCATGCAGGCACCCAGGAAGCTACCACAGAGACCCGAGACCCCAACTCCACCAAATGGCCGCAGATTTAATCATTCTGGCCGCAATTTGTGGCCAGAGCAGGGAAATAGGGTTCCAGATTTGGTTCATGGCTCCTTTTGCACTAAAATAGACCCCTCATATATGCAGTTTTGGATAATTGTCACCTGGGGAAAATCTGGGAGCATTTTGGGGTGTTTTTGGCTATGATTTCCATATTTTGAAATGTTGATTCTTGATATTTGGATTTGTATTAGGTTGTTGGATGTTTGTACATCGACAACAGGGGTTGTTTGATTGTTTTTGCACGTGTAGGCCATAGGTTCTAACCTATGAGCGCACCGTGCGCCGTATCAGTTTTTCGGATTCGATTTTAATACGCATTGCGACTGTTGATTATTGTAAGTACCGTCGCGTGGATTTCGAGGCGACGGAGCATGGCGTCATCAACTTCGGCAAGCAAGAAGCAAGGTGAGTGGATCTATATCCACGGGGGAAGTCGGGTGGATGGCGTATAGCACCCCTGCAATGTATTGATGGAAAACTGATTATAGAATATGGTTAGGAAAACCTAGATAAGGAAAGTAGGGTTAGAATGAAGATAGCTATGAAACCATATTAGAAACTAGAAGATAGTTATAAATGCTATGTTACGACTATCATAGGATTGCGTTTAGCGATATTGCCGTTTAGGGTACTGTAGGATTAGATAGTCGATGTAAATGCGTCATCCGAACCATACCTTTTTCTAAACCGAAGAATCGTATGTATCTTTTAAATATGTACCTTGAGGGATGTTATGGATTTTCAAATGATATCTTTTCCGTAAAACACCGTAACCCCTATTTTCAAAATTACGATTCGCTTCTTTTAAAATCTGCTTGTATGGTTCGGGTTTGTATGCTAGATTAGATACCTTTACTTATAGTAGAGATAGAAGGTTTTGGTAAACTCGGCTTGATATGAGTTATAAATGCGATGAAAAGAATATATGACGGATATGATGATATGATGATATGTTGGTATACGGATGCGAGTCGATCGTGATGATTTATACCCTGTCGGTCCCCTAATATGAGATTATTGCGGATGTGAACCGGGACATAGGTACATAGATATATATCCATATATAGGATGTTGTGAATCATGGATGATAGGCCGTATGTGATATTAGGCCGTACCCTCTTTGTCGTATAGGATGATAGGATCCCTATTAGTATAATGCCGCCGCACGATGATATTCCGTGCGTGATGAGTTTGACTTGATGATTGATCCTTACCCTTGACTAGAGGTTGCCATACGATGGATTATACCGTACGCGATATTACTGGGCTAGATGCCGATTGATAGATTCATCGACTCGGACATATGATAGTTACATATACCTTATAGCTTTTAGCTGATGTTTTACCTCGTGCTGCATTCATGATATTATTATTGCATCGCATATACCTGTGATAGTACACCTGCACCATTATCGATGATGCGTATGTCACACGTACACAGTTTGTAGGCTCACACATTTCATCATCGATAATTGCCATGTCACTACACAGTAGGATTGCTGCATCATGATGTGACTCTTCGCATAACCTGCTTGCACATATACATTAATACATTCATACTTACGGATATACACATTTGTATATCCATATTCGTGTACATATACAATGATACATTCATACTTGCGGATATACACATTTGTATATCCATATTCGTGCACATATACATTGATACATTCATACCAGTGCATACATATATTGATACATTCATACTTGCGGATATACATATTTGTATATCCATATTTGTGCACACATACAATGGTACATCTATACTTGCGCATATACATATTGTACCTATATAGATAACTGGTGTTATTAAAAAATTGGGAACCGCATGTTATATTTTATAAACTAGAATCATTTTAAAAGAGCGATTTTCCCTTAATATGTCATATCACTATTCTGCGTTGCATGATACACGATATGCTTACATTTCTATTATATGTTGCACATATCATGCTCTATTATTGTACGCATTGAGATATGTTGTTTTCATGAGATTTTTGGATTTGAGAACCGTGGACATTTTAAAAGAGATTATGTGTTGTTTCAAAAACCCGGTTTCTCTTGATATGATATTTCAAAGCGTCCACCATGTGTTTTCTCGGTTCTGAGAGCGACATGTGAACACGATTCGAGGAGGCGGATGAGGCTGATTGCGGGTACATGGTGGACCCGGTATTACCCCGGGGCGAGAACGGATCGCTGTGTAGTAGACGGTGAGCCTGGCAGAGGGACTACTACCTACCGGTGATAGTATTTGGGCTTGGCGGATATCCGGAGGATACCGACCGGAGTCGTGAGATGGATACGGGCCGACTCGTACTGCTGGGGCCGAGGACCGATTCTGCAGATAGAGCCCATCGGCCGATCCGTACTGACGGAGCCCGATATATGAGGATTTATGTGCCGATGCTGGGCACGGTTTTCATGATGTTTTCGAGTGTCGATGCTCGGCACTCAGGTTCCATGATTTGATGTGTCGGGAGGGACACCGTTAATATATATATCCTCATACTTTCATGCACACTGTTTTATGATATTTACATGCATGATGTTGTTGCGTCAGTGGTTGACGCGTGGACTAGATCCACATACATACAGACATACATTGATTCTACTATTGGGGATTATGCACATGCTTATAGACATTGATTTACGGGTGGACGAGATCCACATATCTGCATGCATTGATTATTACTGTTGGATGTTACCCGCATGCCTATAGGTATTGACTACCTTGTTGGCATATATACAGACCCGGTCACCCTAGATATCATAATATTACCTTTATGATATAGTTGACCTAGGAGTCGTTGTTTATTCAATTTCTATCTGTTGATATTTTTCTACTCACGAGTTGGCAACTCACCCCCGTTGTGCCACAGTTCTTGCAGGTTGACCGCTTGGATCAGTAACGGCTTCGCTGGCACACAGTTCCATTCGGGTGTTTTGCATTGGTAGGTAGGACCTTTGTATCGTACCCACTCTTGTATTATATTTCATATTGTATCTAGTTAACTCTATCAATCAATCAAAAGTTGTAATTGTATAAGTGATGAGACTTGTAGTTGCGAGATTTGAGCGATGGGTTTTATATTCACTTTTGGGGGTATATTTTGCTCATTTCTTTATCTTTTTGTGGTGAACTTCGTCGCTGGGCATCGTATACTTATTTATACTGTATTGCGTGGTTGTGATCCGCCGTTTGGCGAAGAGCTAGCTCCCGCTTGGGGATGCCATTATCATTATTATGTATTTGTGGTTTTGGATCAAAATATACAAAGGAGGTGCTGCCAAAATTTTTCAAAAAGACGAAACATGTTTTCAAACTAGAAAATTTCATTTGCATCATTCATGTTTCTTTTCTATGCATTAAGAAAACTTGATTTCATTATACCTTTATTTCAAAACCTCACCTCCTTTATTTTCTTAAAAAGGTTTAGATTTCTGGGTTTCAGCTTACTTGAATTCTGTTACGCCTTTAGACGTTGCATGATTCAAGTGCTGGTCACGAGCTAATATTTCGGGTCGTGACAAAGTTGGTATCCGAGCGCTAGGTTTAACCTTTGTTCGAGTCTATGTTTGACTATGTGGAGTCTAGGGCGGGTATGTATTTCGGAACCTAAGCTTGACCTTACGGAACTTAGACTTGAACGGGGGTATTAGACCCGAACTTTCGTTTCATAGGCTGATCCTGATTGATGGAGTAGGTAGCTTGAGTAGAGTGACGTACCGTACGTATGTTCCGCGGCATATTTACGATACGATACTCCACTTAAGAAACCTTAGGATGTACATATTTTTGAGACCAGTGATTCTCTTCGTATCCATGATTATACATCCATTGGAGATCCTTGATTCTATTAGTTTTGTGATCATACTTTCATTGATGCTGTTCCTTCTTATGATCATGTAGCCATTCTGGATCTGTCGTTTCCTCTCATGCCGTTTATCTGCTTTCTTCGATACTCGATTGAGGTTCCTGTCACCATAGTTTGAGCGCAGTTTGAGCTGCTGCTAGGGTTGCGATCAAGGCGAGCTCGTTTGATACGAGGGCCAACCATTATGTTTTTTGGTGACATGAGAACATCTCGAGTTAGTATTTTGTTGTGACCTCTTGTGGAGGCGAGTGCTTGGTTATATACCGGACGATTGGGCTATTGTTAGAGCTGCCAGTTATGAGAGGACTATTGATGTACAACATACCTCGGAGATTTTGATATCGCCTACCGTGCAGACAGGTGACCCGGCTGTTGCTAAGATGATGGGATGTCGCTTCCAGAGCATGCGAGCTAAGACCGCCGGAGCTACCAGGCAGAAATGCGACAGATGATAGCTAGTCTACCCCGATTTGAGAGACGAAGGTGATTTGTCAGATTGATGCGCCGGAGCAGGCCCAGTTGAGTTAAAGATTTCCAATGTGGAGAGTCTTACTCAGATCTAGAGCAGACCGATCCAGAGATGACCGCCGATGTATCGCCTTTCCAGGAGGATTGAGGCATTGTATAGCGTGCGGATGAAGGGTATTCGCATGTCGCCTAGGCGAAGTTAAAAAACTTGAACGAGTGTCAGAAACCCATTTTTCCCAAGTTTAAAGTGTTCGGAGGAACATGCAGGTAATTTTGTGGACTCTCTAGAAGAATGAAACCCTAACTCGACATGATGACCATGGAACCGCTTTGAACCTTAGGGTTCGCAGCAGTTTAGCGGTGCCATCATTGAGGCTTGGGTTTGCCCTTCTACGACTGGTCCAGAGGTGCTGTGGTATATACCATATATTTTTAGACTGCGCTCAGGTGTTGAGCCTTCGGGAAATTTTGGGACCTTGATGACTCGATCGAAAAGTTTAACGTTGTCCGGATATCATGTGATAAGAGATCAGCAAGCTGACCAGCATTGAATGGAGGACCTCACCCAGATGCGTTGTGAGTTGATCGAGGATGGACGAGTGTTGAGTATTCCTCCGATGGTTGGGACGAGTTCCAGAGGACATGTTCGGCCAGATATCTTCTACAGAGTGATGATGCTACAGAGTACGTGATTTCGAGTCCGTGCGAGACTTCGGATTGACCGTGGCCGAGAACAGTTGCAGTGCGCAGATAGCATGGCTTGACGTCATAATGGACGACGATAAAGACAAGTGGAACCAGAGGTTCGTGCAAGACACTGACGAGCTGTCATTACTTCCCATTGAGACTAGAGACCTGATATGCTTACAGAGGAGTTGGGATACGGCCAGTTTCCGAGGAAATGTGTGCGGAACACGCAGATGTCCAGAAAACGAGAAAGGATTATGCAAGAGTACCAGCCTCCGTACAGTTCAGCATTGGCAAGATCAGAAGAGACCCTGAGCAGGATTCCTTCCAGGACACTGCTGCAATGAGATTTGCACCCAGGATCAGATGTGTCACGTGTATTCAGAGAGCCAGAGGCCGACGCTAGCAACGTGCTGCTTAGAGAAGTGCCAGAACGGAATCGTCCCCGTTAGCACACCTGACAGGGCCGATGAGCCAATGGATTGCGGAATTAGTAATCCACAGAGAAGATAAGGACCCAGAGACAGAGGACGCTAGACCGTGAGCAGGAGGCGAGCGGATATTCTTGCCCTGCCAGTTTTCAGGGGCACCGATTTATTTTTCGACATTGTAGGAGGTGTACCTCAATGTCCTTTGTTGAGATTTGCATTGTGATCTGAGTATCACGCCTATATCGCTTGGATTTGAGTTTTGAAGACGAGTTTCCTAATATTGATTTCGTGCACCATGGCTGCACCTACTGAGTATTTACATTTTTCGCATAGCCATCGCACCTGATATGTATTTTATATACACCGTTGTGTTGATTTGCGATTTGTTCCTATCTAATGCAATTGATGTTGATTTTGTACCTTCGTAGCATGTGTTTATGATTTCATGGATTTCATAAGGATGATTTGATTTCTGCACTCGGTATAGCTTATATGTGCTTGCAGTGCATTGATATGTGTTTTGTGCACGCAGTTGCACACGCTTATGATTTTATACACCTTGGTACACTCGGTGTTGCTGTTTACGCATTTGAGTTAGGGATTTGTATTTCGTGCACTGGATGCACCAGATTTGCACTTCGTGCATTTGTGGAACTAGACTTTCATTTTCGTGCGATTGCCGCACCAGATTTATATTTGTGCATTTGCTGCACCAGATGCGTATTTCGCACATTAGTTGCATTAGATTTGCATTTCTTGCATTTGTTGCACCGGACGGGTATTTATTCGTTTTTCGCACTGGATTTATACTCCGTACCTTGGTTGCACCCGTTTTATGTTTTTGAGCATCCGTTTTACCAGATTTGTATTTCCGGGTGCGTGGGCACTTGCCGTTTGTTTTCGTGCATGCTACTGCACTTTATACTTTTACGGACCCGACACGCTCTGGTTGGATTTTGCGCATATTAGGCGCTTGGTTTTGGATTTTTGTGCGCATCGGATGCACTTGAGTGAGATTTTACTCGTGCATGTTGGATGCTCTTGATTTATATTTCTTCCATGCATATTGGATGCAATTTCATTCGTGTGGGACATATGCACTTGATATGGATTTTCGCGCATGTTGGGCGCATGATATGAGATGTGATTCGATGCACACTGGATGCACTGGATTGAGATTTTAGTGCACTTTAGATGCACTTGATATTGTTGTCATACACACTCGTTGCACTGGACAGATACTTTCGTGCACACCCGTTGCACTTAGTTTTATTTTTGTGCATATTGTGGCACCTGTATTTGGATTTGACTTCCATGCACACCAGACGCATGTGATTATTGGATACGTCTTCTGAGGCTGATTTTGCTTTTGAGCACTTTGTTTTCATGTTGGGCACCATATTGTGTAGTAGACAAACAGGACTGATCTGAGAACAATATCTGAGTACTTTGCATGCATTAAAAGTTTACCAAGAGGTTTTCGAAAAAGAGGAGCTATAGTCTCGTTATTTCCTATGTGTACGTGAGCGACACGAACGTTTATAAAGGAAAATCTTTTGGGATATTTTGAAAACGACGGAACGTGTATTTGAGAAAACATATATGGACATATATTATTATTTTAAAATGAGCTTCCGTCAGTTATGCCGTGAGTTACGCATTCCCGCGGCGATTTAGAAAGATTTTGCATGTATTTTATTCAGATTTTGGAGTATTCAAAGATGCGTACTATACACGTATTATAGTATTTGACTAGTGTATATTGGATTTCAGTAGTGGATTTCGAGATCCGCGTCTCTATTGTAACTCCGAGGATATGCGTGCAAATCCGATGATTTGCGTGGCGCTTGATAAAGTTCGATTTTGAGTTTTTACTCAATTTCATGCGCACTTGACGCGCTGTGTTATTTCTGCTTTTTCCATGACTTCGGAGCCCCGTTGATTTGAGCTGATTATTGAAATGTTTTAGATTTTGGGGGTTTAAATTTAAATTCGGGGACCAAATTTATTTAAGGGGGGAAGATTGTAATATTTCAGAAAATATAAAATATTATTTTTGGGAATTTAATATTAAAATAATATATTTCCCGAAAACTGCCGATTTGCGAAATTGGGGTTTTCGAAAAAAGATATAAATATATACCAATAATTATGAAATAAATAGAAATTAAAATGATTTATTCATTTAAATATATAATTAAAGGATTTGGCATTTTTAAAATTTATTATATGCAATTTTGATAAAAACCCGATTAGAGCACTGCTAATCGCGATTAAGCCAAATCCGCGTTTTTACAGTTTCCATGGTTAGTGCACCATGAAATTTTTCAATTTGTGACATGTTTCATTTCATTTAGGCTATATATTATGGTTTATTAGTGGAGAGAAAAGAAAAGCAAAAAGAAAAGTCAAAAAGGGGATATAATGATTAGGGTAGGTTTACTTTTTGGGAGAGAGCGAGTGAGAAAAATAGTGAGAGAGGGAGGGGGGCTGCTGCCATTTCCAAATCCCCCATCTTTTTTCTCTCTTCATCTTTCTCAAGCCATTTCCCTCCACTTAGAATCCCTATATCCATCTCCAATTAATCCCCAAAACCCTACACACCCTTCACAAAAGTTAATCCCCTCTTCACCCTCTACGCATTGGACCAAGCAAAATTCAATTTTGGTGAATTTGGTCGAGCTAGGGCTTTCTTGGGTTGCCATGGGAGGTATATCTCTTTCTACGTTAGTTTAGATTGAATTCCTAGCATTTCGGTTTAAATTAGAACTCGTTTAGCGATGTATGAAATTACTAGTGAAGGTTTGAGTGTTGTTGGAAATTGGGTGATGCCTAGTGGCTGTTAACTAGACTTGGGTGACCAGAACCAGACCTTAGAAACCCCAAAACACGGATTTAGAAACCCGGACATCGGAAAAATGTGTGATTTTAGAGAGTATTTTGGAATCTGGAGCAACCCGGGGACACTAAAAATAATTTTGTGAGCACAGTGACCCATGCAGGCACCCAGGAAGCTACCACAGAGACCCGAGACCCCAACTCCACCAAATGGCCGCAGATTTAATCATTCTGGCCGCAATTTGTGGCCAGAGCAGGGAAATAGGGTCCCAGATTTGATTCATGGCTCCTTTTGCACTAAAATAGACCCCTCCTATATGCAGTTTTGGCTAATTGTCACCTAGGGAAAATCTGGGAGCATTTTGGGGTGTTTTTGGCTATGATTTCCGTATTTTGAAATGTTTATTCTTGATATTTGGATTTGTATTGGGTTGTTAGATGTTTTTTCATCGACAACAGGGGTTGTTTGATTGTTTTTGCACGTGTAGGCCATAGGTTCTAACCTATGAGCGCACCGTGCGCCGTATCGGTTTTCCGGATTCGATTTTAATACGCATTGCGATTGTTTATTATTGTAAGTACCTTCGCGTGGATTCCGAGGCGACGGAGCATGGCGTCATCAACTTCAGCAAGCAAGAAGCAAGGTGAGTGGATCTATATCCACGGCGGAAGTCGGGTGGATGGCGTATAGCACCCCCGCAATGTATTGATGGAAAACTGATTATAGAATATGGTTAGGAAAACCTAGATTAGGAAACTAGGGTTAGAATGAAGATAGCTATAAAACCATATTAGAAACTAGAAGATAGCTAGAAGTGCTATGTTACGACTATCATAGGATTGTGTTTATCGATATTGCCGTTTAGGGTACTGTAGGATTAGATAGTCGATGTAGATGCGTCGTCCGAACCATACCTTTTTCTAAACCGAAGAATCATATGTATGTTTTAAATATATACCTTGAGGGATGTTACGGATTTTCAAATGATATCTTTTCCTTAAAACACCGTAACCCCTATTTTCAAAATTATGATTCGCTTCTTTTAAAATCTGCTTGTATGGTTCGGGTGTGTATGATAGATTAGATACCTATACTTATAGTAGAGATAGAAGGTTTGAGTAAACTTGGCTTGATACGAGTTATAAATGCGATGAAAAGAATATAAGACGGATATGATGATATGATGATATGTTGGTATACGGATGCGAGTCGATCGTGATGATTTATACCCTGCCGGTCCCCTGATATGAGATTATTGCGGATGTGAATCGGGACATAGGTACATAGATATATATCCATATATAGGTTGTTATGAATCATGGATGATAGGCCGTATGTGATATTAGGTCGTACCCTCTTTGTCGTATAGGATGATAGGATCCCTATTAGTCTAATGCCGCCGCACGATAATATTCCGTGCGTGATGAGTTTTACTTGATGATTGATCCTTACCCTTGACTAGAGGTTGCCGTACGATGCATTATACCGTACGCGATATTACTGGGCTAGATGCCGATTGATAGATTCACCGACTCGGACATATGATAGTTACGTATACTTTATAGCTTTTAGCTGATGTTTTACCTCATGCTGCATTCATGATATTATTATTGCATCACATATACCTGTGATAGTACACCTGCACCATTATCGATGATGCGTATGTCACACGTGCACAGTTTGTAGGCTTACACACTTCATCATCGATAATTGCCATGTCACTATACAGTAGGATTGCTGCATCATGATGTGACTCTTCGCATAACCTGCTTGCACATATACATTGATACATTCATACTTGCGGATATACACATTTGTATATCCATATTCGTGCATATATACATTGATATATTCATACTTGCGGATATACACATTTGTATATCCATATTCGTGCACATATACATTGATACATTCATACCAGTGCATACATATATTGATATATTCATACTTGCGGATATACACATTTGTATATCCATATTTGTGCACACATACATTGGTACATCTATACTTGCGCATATACATATTGTACCTACATAGATAACTGGTGTTATTGTAAAATTAGGAACCACATGTTATATTTTAAAAACTAGAATCATTTTAAAAGAGCGGTTTTCCGTTAATATGTCATATCACTATTCTGTGTTGTATGATACACGATATGCTTACATTTCTATTATATGTCGCACATATCATGCTCTATTATTGTACGCATTGAGATATGTTGTTTTCATGAGATTTCTGGATTTGAGAACCGCAGACATTTTAAAAGAGATTATGTGTTGTTTAAAAAACCCGGTTTCTCTTGATATGGTATTTCAGTGTGTCCACCATGTGTTTTCTCGGTTCTGAGAGCGACATGTGAAATCCGATTCGATAAGATGGATGAGGCCGATTGCGGGTACATGGTGGACCCGGTATGGTACCCCGGGGCGAGAGCGGATCGCTGTGTAGTAGACGGTGAGCCTGGCAGAGGGACTACTACCTACCGGTGATAGTATTTGGGCTCGGCGGATATCCGGAGGATACCGACCGGAGTCGAGAGATGGATACGGACCGACTCGTACTGCTGGGGCCGAGGGCCGATTCCGCAGACGGAGCCCGTGGGCCGATCCGTACTGACGGAGCCCGATATATGAGGATTTACGTGTCGATGCTGAGCACGGTTTTCATGATGTTTTCGAGTGTCGATGCTAGGCACTCAGGTTCCATGATTTGATGTGTCGGGAGGGACACCGTTGATATATATATCCTCATACTTTAATGCACACTCTTTTATGATATTTACATGCATGGTGTTATTGCGTCAGTGGTTGACGCGTGGACTAGATCCACATACATACAGACATACATTGGTTCTACTATTGGGGATTATGCACATGCTTATAGACATTGATTTACGGGTGGACGAGATCCACATATCTGCATGTATTGGTTATTACTGTTGGATGTTACACGCATCATATAAGTATTGACTACCTTGTTGGCACATATACAGACCTGGTCACCCTAGATATCATAGTATTACCTTTATGATATAGTTGACCTAGGAGTCGTTATTTATTCGATTTCTATCTGTTGATATTTTTCCACTCACGAGTTGGCAACTCACCCCTGTTGTGCCACAGTTCTTGCAGGTTGACCGCTTGGATCAGTAGCGGCTTCGCTGGCACACAGTTCCATTCGGGTGTTTTGCATTGGTAGGTGGGACCTTTGTATCGTGCCCACTCTTGTATTATATTTCATATTGTATCTAGTTAACTCCATTAATGAATCAAAAGTTGTAATTGTATAAGTGATGAGACTTAGTGAGACTTGTAGTTGCGAGATTTGAGCGATGGGTTTTATATTCACTTTTGGGGTTATATTTTGCTCATTTCTTTATCTTTTTGTGGTGAACTTCGCCGCTGGGCGTCGTATACTTATTTATACTGTATTGCATGGTTGTGATCCGCCATTTGGCGAAGAGCTAGCTCCCGCTTGGGGATGCCATTATCATTATTATGTATTTGTGATTTTGGATCAAAATATACAAAGGAGGTGCTGCCAAATTTTTTCAAAAAGACGAAACAAGATTTCAAACTAGAAAATTTCATTTGCATCATTCATGTTTCTTTTCTATGCATTAAGAAAACTTGATTTCATTATACCTTTATTTCAAAACCTCACCTCCTTTATTTTATTAAAAAGGTTTAGATTTCTGGGTTTCAGCTTACTTGAATTCTGTTACGCCTTTAGACGTTGCGTGATTCAAATGCTGGTCACGAGCTAATATTTCGGGTCGTGACAAGGGTATCCCTTGCACGCGAGCTCTCTCCAAATCAGTCTCAGGAGATATCTTTTTGGAGAGAGTGATTCCTGAGTAAGTGGGCGAACCACCACGCATAAAATCCTCCATACTAATCCCCTTTAGTATGGTGTTAATGTACCTGGATTTGTGTAACAACCGAGTTCAGTTATACCAATTTCTGTTTCAGTATTTCTTATCTGTGGTATTTTATTGATTTATTTTGTTTAGATGCGAATGGTAGTTTACACTTTTACATTGCATTCGACCCGACCCGCTTGCTTGAACTGCTTGATTCACATTTATAAACTACCCTGGCCTGTTAAATAGACACGTACATCTCATGTATACTGCATATTAACCTTTCACCTAGCATCGCGTATTTTACATATAACATTTTAGATCACGTAAAATAAATTAAAATTGCATTTCATAGCCTGCATGATACCCCTAACCCCGTGGTAGCGTCCGCGCATCGTGTTCTCGTCTCGATCTATGAAACGGACGGGTTTGGATAGCTACGCGCACGTACGTGCGTCCGTTCTTGGGGGTATGCATTTTTGTTACCTAACCTGTCATTTTGAAATGTGAAAGCTGCATTTAATTTTCGTATTTTAAATCTAAATTTTGGACCCGACCCGGACGCATTTTTTGAAACATTTTTATTTCCCGCTAAAATTCAATTATTTAATTTTAAAATTTTATTCTAACATATTTTTTTAACAGCTCAGAGATTTAAAGAAAACAGTTTAAATCTTTTTCAATTTTTTTAAAAATCTTTTCGTTAACCTATCTCTCTCTATTTTTCTCCCTCCCTCCCACGAGCCAATCAGATCTTCCTTTTCTTTTCACCGGGCCCCACTCCTTTCTCTCTCCCTTTCTTTTTCTTCACTATTCTTCCTCTGGGCCCCACTTGAAAATCCCTCTCTCTTTCTTTCCTTTTTTCTTTATCTCTCCCCAGCAGCAGTCTCTTTCTCTCTTCTTTCTCTCCCCTCTCGCTTCTCTCTCTCTCATCTCGCGTTTACTGTGCGTCCCTCGATTCTGGTCACCGCCTCCCCGCTACCGTCACCTCCCTCCTTCTTTCTCTCCCTCCTTCTTCTATTTTAAAAACCCCGAGCCCAAGAGCACGAGAAACCCATCCAAGCTCCGCCGCCTCCTCAAACCCTAACCCTAACTCCTATTCCTTCGACCTCTCCTCCACCCTAGTCTCCATCCTCTTCTCCTCCTCCTCATCTCCATCTTCTTCCTCTTCTATTTCTCCCGAGACTTCACCTGCACCCACCAAGAACCCAGCACCTAATCCCATCGCCGCCGACCTCATCTCGCCATCATCATCTTCTTCCTCTTCTCTCTTCTTTCCTTCCTCTTCTGTCTTCTCCCCTTCACATATCCCTACTCACCCAACACCAAGAAAAACCCTAGCCGCCAAGATCCCTGCACACCCAAACCCTAGCCGGAACCGCAGCCTCTTCCTTTCGCCGGCAACCCCTCATCGTCGTCGCCCTTTGCCGACTCCCTTGGGATCCCAGAGCATATAACCACAGTAAGATATTTCCTTCTTCTTCCTTTCTATAGTATTCTTTTTTTAAAAATGTTCACTGTTCTTTTGGTTCGCCGGAATCCGATCGTGCCGACGACGATCCCGACGACCCAGCGAGCGTACCTGACTCGTGTGATTCCCTTGTACGTTGTTTGGATTCGTTCCGTGTACCGTGCGTGCGTCACGACTTTTCCCGCCGACGTGTGACGTTCCGTATACCCGTTTCTTGATCTGTCGAGGCAAGTGAAACATGCTACATGCTATTCATAATATTTTTATACTTATTTAATTTCATATTAAACCTATAGATCGAATCTAAAGTCACGTGTTCCAATTTAACTGTTCGATGTTCCGTTTATATCTTTTAGATTCAGAACTTAAAACATACCCGTTGCATTTTAGTTTACCATACATAGGACCCATATCCATATTTAAATCACATAATAATTTTCTGCATAGCCCACAGTACCTTTTAATAGTTTCTACCCTATCGGACACCCGTTTGCATCCATTTAACCTATTTTATATATATTTGCATCCCTAGATCATTTAACCCATAATAACAAGATTTTAACATTCCATATTTGTTTAAGTGTATTTTACTTAATGTTGGAACCATAACCCTAACTCTAATCGATAACCGTGCACCCATATATTTTAATATGTACCTATTTGCATACCACATTACAATGTTCCATTTTATTGTTCCATTAGTACCCTATACTTATTTTGTATACCCCTGCTTATTTTTAGTTTGATTATGAGCACCCACATGAAATTTTGTGCACCCCTGACATGACTTGTTACACCTACTACTTGACATGATATGGTACCGTGCACCTCTTGACATGACATGATACCTATATACTACCTGACTAGACTTGATATACCATGGCTTTACCTGTTACCTGATCTTGTTACTAATGCCAACAAACCTGACATGTTGTCCCTACGGACATTTCCTGTTGTCTATCCAGACAAACCTGTACCTGCCTGATCCTGTGTTGGCATTAGCTCCAGATTATTTAATACCTGACTTAAACACATATAACTTGGGGGTATGGGGGAAATCAATGATGAAACCTGACTTGTAACTCGACAGTTCTATACCTTTTCTGATCATTCTTACGGGCTAGGCCAGCCCCGGGGTGATGCTGCTGACATCACTCGTCATTACCTACTACCCTTTTACTGCCTTGCGCCACGTCTCGGATTCAGCCCGAGAGTCATAGACCGTGATCCCGGGCACGCACGGGATACTATTGAGTTACATCGATGATTCATAAAATTGATTTCAAATACATGAGAGTAGTTAATACAGTAGACCGGTTTTAGATTACTCACTACACACTACCCTTCACTGTCCTAATTTATATTGCTGTTACACCTGTTTTACCATTTATGATCATACCTGCATGTCTTGCTACCCTGTTTATATATTATTGCTTGATGTTATGACGCACTGACGTCTGGATTTTGCATGGCCCAGATTCTTTGCCTGCGCTACTGGCCGAGCAGGAGTAC
Organism: Agapanthus africanus; assembly: GCA_030015575.1. Lineage (NCBI taxonomy): Eukaryota > Viridiplantae > Streptophyta > Magnoliopsida > Asparagales > Amaryllidaceae > Agapanthus > Agapanthus africanus. The sequence continues at coordinate 299,258,866 of JASDDO010000029.1, forward strand.
TTCAGTCAGCAGGCTGAGCAGTGATGACTTATTAGTAGTTTGTTCTTTTATTTTCGGTATTTTCATTCCTGATGTGAGGCCGCATTATAAGACGTACATTCCAGTTTATTCTTGTATTGGATCTTTTGCTTCCGCATTATTTTATTCTTGATTCGTTTTATTCTGGCTTATGGACATGTGTTAGATAGTTTATTATTGTTCTTAATATCTCTACAGCCGTAATGTGACTATGGAAGGATATTTCCTATCCACAGGTAGCATGGTTGGCTATGAACGTGCCCATCTTAGCGTACTCTGGGAAGCGGGGCGTGACATGGTTCTTTTTGGTATCAAAGCTATAGGTTATAGGTTAATCGGGTTTGATTCTTTTGTAGTTGGGTATTGGACCCAATACACGAATCAGAATACTCGTGATTAGGAAACATGTCCTGCCACCTTACCGTCTTGCCATTTTTGAATCTTAACCTCCTCCTGATTCTACTTTTACGATGTGCAAACCTCCTTTTCATATCGCTTCGAAAACCTGGTTTCCTTTGTTTATCTCTAGAGCTTAAGCGACTTGGGTGGAGTTATGTGATTGTAGCTATGATACCGCGGCATAGTTACAATGCGGTACTCTATTTAAGTAAGTTGGAGTTCTAGCCTTGATTCATATCCTTGATCTATATTTTGAATCTGTTATCATGCTAATCCTTTTAGTGCTTTGATTTCAGGAACATGGCAGACAAGAATATGAAAACGTACCAAAGGCGTGTTGACGAAGCCGCTATGCTGGGAGTAATCCGTGGGATGTTGGAGAACTAAAAGCAACAGACCGAGCTGAACCAGCAGCAAGCTGAACCTTTACAGGAAGGTTTGCGGACCGTTCAGCAGTTCGTGAACAATGTTGTGGCCAGACCAGTTGAACGTGTGGATACCGTGGCGGATTTCAGGAGACTGGGTCCATCTGACTGGATTGGAGGAGCCGTTGCCAGCGGAGCAGTGGCTGGTTGACACGGAGAATTTACTTGTTGCGGCACAGATCCCAGAAGATAAGAGAGTGGATGTGGTGCACATCCAGTTGGTGGACTATGCCCGTGAATGGTGGCTTGTGGAAGAGACCCGCTTGCCTAAGCTGATCAGTTAGGCGGATTTTTCGAAGAGTTTCTTAGAGAAGTTCTTCCCGCGGACTGCAGGGAGGAAATGGAAGAAAGTTCATTAGTTTAAAGCAGAACGGCGCACCTATAGATGTACATGCAGCTGAGTGGACGCGGCTCAGTAGATTCGCAGGACCTTTGGTTGCCAACGATGCTGATAGGGCAAGGAGGTTCATGCGCAGTTTGGATGTGGACATCCAGAGGCAGATTGTCTCCCTGGGTTTGACCACTTTCTCACAAGTACTTACAGCAGCTCGAGAGCAGCAGAGCCTATCTATGAAGACTGGGAGTACACATCAGCCAGCAGTTACAGTACGGAAGCCTGTATTTGCACCGAACCGAGCACTTAGACGTAGAGGTATTCCAGTGAACCGGCGTGGCGTAACACCGATGAAGAAGCCTGTTGTTGTCGATCAGAGGAGGACCGTGATTTGTGACTACTGCTATTTACCTAGGCACGTGCAAAGGGAATGTCGAAGGAAACAGGGACTCTGTTTGGTTTGTGGATCGGCGGATCATATTATCAGCACTTGTCCATCGAAGCTTCGCACGAGAGATGATGTTCAGAAGCCACCGCAGAAACCGTTTCAAGGACAGAAGCAGCTGACTCAGGGACCCAATCAAGCTCGAGCTTTCACTCAGACGACTGAGGAAGCTAAAGCTTCAGGAGAAGTTGTTTCAGGTATTCTACTTGTTCATGGTTTTCCCGCATTAGCGTTATTCGATTCCGGTGCATCCCATTGTTTTATGTCGTCCAAGTTTATTGTTACACACTCGATTGCTTGCACGACCCTGTCTAGTTGTTGGGACATACACACTGGGAATGGGAAGATCGTATCGAGTAGAGAATGTAAGGATTGTGCGGTTGTTGTTTGCGGACGGGAGCTTTTTGCAGATTTCTTGGTGATTGATACAGGCAGCTATAAAGCCGTCTTGGGGTTGGATTTTCTCGGTACTTTCCATACTCACATTGATTGTAGGGCAAAGAAAGTAATTTTTCAGATTTCCGGACATCCAGAGTTTATCTTTACTGGAGGAAGCAGTTCTGTCGGGCCAGTCGAGTTTAGGGCTAGGCCGACAACTAGTGTTCTTTCGTCGTTGGAGGTTGATAAAGATGAAGCGCTAGCTGTTGTTCGAGATTTCATGGACGTGTTCGAAGACCTATCAGGTTTACCGCCGAAGCGAGACGTGGAGTTCGCAATTGATCTTGTTCCTGGTGCAGCGCCAGTTTCTAAAGCGTACTATCCAATGGCACCAGTGGAGTTGAAAGAAGTTAAGAAGCTGGTTACTGAATTACTTGAGAAGGGTTAGATCTGAAGCAGTAACTCGCCTTGGGGAGCTCTAGTTCTTCTAGTTAAGAAGAAAGATAGCACTAGGAGGATGTGCATCGATTATCGAGAATTAAACCGGGTGACTATTAAGAACAAGTACTCGATCCCTCGCATTGGCGAATTATTTGAGCAGCTTAGTGGCACGAGGGTATTCTCAAAGCTGGATTTGCGATCCGGAAATCATCAGGTCAAAGTTAAAATAGAAGATATTTACAAGACGGCGTTCCGAACTCGGTATGGACATTACGAGTACTTAGTGATGCCCTTCGGAGTAACGAATGCACCGGCGATATTTATGGACTTGATGAACCGAATTTTTTCACCATTCCTGGACCAGTTTATAGTGGTGTTCATTGATGATATTCTGGTCTACTCGAAAAGTATTGAAGAGCATGCAGAACACTTGAGGATCGCACTGCAGACGTTGAGACAAGAAAAATTATATGCAAAGATGAGCAAGTGCGAGTTTTGGCTGGAAGAAGTAAAGTTTTTGAGGCATGTCGTGTCTGGTGATGGAATCACAGTTGATCCCGAAAAGATTGAAGCAGTTCGAGATTGGCCGATTCTGAAGAATGTTGGGGAGATAAGAAGCTTTCTTGGACTCGCCGGGTATTACAGAAGGTTCGTGGAGAACTTTGCTCGTCTGGCGGAGCCATTGACCAAGCTTACGTGCAAGGAGGTACCATTTGTGTGGACGGATAAGTGTGCGTCAGCTTTTGAGGCGTTGAAGCAGAGATTGATAACCGCTCCTATTCTGACCGTGCCAGACATTTCCGAAGGATTGGTGATTCACAGCAACGCATCTAGGAAAGGATTGGGATGTGTTTTGATGCAGCATGGGAAGGTTATAGCATACGCATCGAGACAGTTGAAGACACATAAGAAGAATTACCCAACTCATGACTTGGAGCTTGCAGCTGTGATCTTCGCTTTGAAGATTTGGAGACACCATCTTTTGGGCGAAAAGGTCGAGGTTTTCACCGATCATAAAAGCTTGAAGTATGTGTTGACGCAGAAGGAGCTTAATATGAGACAGCGTAGATGGTTGGAGCTGATAGCTGACTACGATCTTCATCTTAAGTACCATTCGGGGAAAGTTAATGTTGTGCCGGATGCGCTTAGTCGGTTGCCAGCAATTCAGATGTTGACTGCACAGAAAGAACTTATTGAAGACTTTCGAAGATTTGATTTGAAGATTGTGCTACCGCAATCTTCGGGACAGTTGATGCAGCTGCAAGTACAGTCGTCGTTGATCGAGAATATTAAAGCAGCGCAATCGCAGGACCCTAAATTGCAAAAGTTTCAAGAACAGGTTGAAGCTGGACTTCGAACGGACTTATTGATTCATGAAGATAGTTCGTTGCGTTATGGTAGCCGTTTGTGTGTGCCTAAGGGAGACATTCGCGAAGAATTTATGAAGGAGGCGCACAGTTCAGCATATTCCGTACATCCAGGAGGCACGAAGATGTACCGAGATATACGACAGCATTTCTGGTGGGAAGGCATGAAACGGGAGATTGCTCGCTTTGTAGCAAAGTGCTTAGTGTGTCAGCAAGTTAAGGCTGAACATCAACGGGTTGCTGGTTTATTGCAACCACTTCCAATTCCTCAGTGGAAGTGGGAACATATAACCATGGATTTCGTGACGGCTTTACCGCGGAGTCCAAAAGGCAACAATGCAGTTTGGGTGATTGTTGACAGATTGACCAAGGAAGCTCATTTCATCCCTTTTCGAGTTGGTCAATCAACAGAAACTTTGGCAGGACGGTACATGCAGGAGATTGTATGATTGCATGGTGTACCAGTGAGCATCGTGTCCGACCGTGACACTACGTTTCTTATCACAATTTTGGAGGAGCTTACAGGGAAGTTTGGGACTCGATTGAAGTTTAGTACAGCTTATCATCCTCAAACAGATGGCCAATCGGAGAGAACGATCCAAATTCTTGAAGACATGTTGAGAGCTTGCATGTTAGACTTCAAGGGTTCATGGGAGGATTATCTACATTTGGTAGAGTTTTTTTTACAATAACAGTTTCCAGGTGACTATTCAGATGGCTCCATTCGAAGGCTTTATATGGTCGCAAGTGCCGTTCACCCTGTTTGCTGGGACGATGTTGGTGAACGAAGATTGTTGGGACCCAGATTTTGTCGTGCAGACAGTTGAGAAGGTTAACACTATCCGGAATCATATGAAAGCAGCACAAGACCGACAGAAGAGTTGGGCAGATACGTCGAGAAGACCTCTAGAGTTCGCCGTGGGTGATTTGGTATTCTTGAAGATATCACCGACTAGAGGGGTGATTCGTTTCGGAAGTCGAGGAAAGCTCAGTCCTCGATTCGTAGGACCTTTTGAGATTTTGGAGCGTGTTGGTGAGGTAGCGTATCGATTGGCGTTACCGCAATCCTTAATGAATGTTCATGACGTGTTTCACGTATCTCAACTCCGTAAATATGTTCGAGATGAAACACACGTGCTGGATCATTCGGAACTGACTGTCCGAGAAGATTTGACTTTTGAGAAGCGACCGATGTCGATCATGGACCGAAGAGAAAAGGTTCTTAAGAACAAAGTTATCCCTCTTGTACTTGTTTTTTGGGGTAATCGCTCGCATGGAGAATCAACTTGGGAACGAGAAGATAAAATCTGGCAGAAGTTTCCACTTCTATTCTTGTAGAGTGTGATTGTATATCCTTGCTTATTCTTGGAATTTCGAGGACGAAATTCTTTTTGTAATTGGGTATAATGTAACAACCGAGTTCAGTTATAAAAATTTTTGTTTCTGTATTTCTTATCTGTGGTATTTTATTGATTTATCTTGTTTGGATGCGAATGGTAGTTTACACTTTTACATTGCATTCGACCCGACCCGCTTGCTTGAACTGGTTGATTCACATTTATAGACTACCCTGGCCTGTTAAATAGACACGTGCATCTCATGTATACTGCATATTAACTTTTCACCTAGCATCGCGTATTTTACATATAACATTTTAGATCGCGTAAAATAAATTAAAATTGTATTTCATAGCCTGCATGATACCCCTAACCCCGTGGTAGCATCCGCGCATCGTGTTCTCGTCCCGATTAGTGAAACGGAAGGGTTTGGATAGCTACGCGCACGTACGTGCGTCCATTCTTGGGGTATGCATTTTTGTTACCTAATCTGTCATTTTGAAATGTGAAAGCTGCATTTAATTTTCGTATTTTAAATCTAAATTTTGGACCCGACCCGGGCGCATTTTTTGAAACATTTTTATTTCCCGCTAAAATTCAATTATTTAATTTAAAATTTTATTCTAACATATTTTTTTAACAGCTCAGAGATTTAAAGAAAACAGTTTAAATCTTTTTCAATTTTTTTAAAAATCTTTTCGTTAACCTATCTTTCTCTCTCTCTCTTTTTCTCTCTCCCTCCCACGAGCCAATCAGATCTTCCTTTTCTTTTCACCGGACCCCACTCCTTTCTCTCTCCTTTTCTTTTTCTTCACTATTCTTCCTCTGGGCCCCACTCGAAAATCCTTCTCTCTTTCTTTCCTTTTTTCTTTCTCTCACCCTAGCAGCGGTCTCTCTTTCTCTTCTTTCTCTCTCCTCTCGCGCCTCTCTCTCTCATCTCGCGTTTACGGTGCGTTCCTCGATTCTGGTCACCGCCTCCTTGCTACCGTCACCTCCCTCCTTCTTTCTCTCCGTCCTTCTACTATTTTAAAAACCCCGAGCCCACGAGCACGAGAAACCCATCCAAGCTCCGCCGCCTCCTCAAACCCTAACCCTAACTCCTATTCCCTCGATCTCGCCTCCACCCTAGTCTCCATCCTCTTCTCCTCCTCCTCATCTCCATCTTCTTCCTCTTCTATTTCTCCCGAGACTTCACCTGCACCCACCAAGAACCCAGTACCTCATCCCATCGCCGCCGACCTCATCTCGCCATCATCATCTTCTTCCTCTTCTCTCTTCTTTCCTTCCTCCTCTGTCTTCTCCCCTTAAAAGATCCCTACTCACCCGACACCAAGAAAAACCCTAGCCGCCAAGATCCCTGCACACCCAAACCCTAGCCGGAACCGCAGCCTCTACCCTTCGCCGGCAACCCCTCGTCGTCGTCGCCCCTTGCCGACTCCCCTGGGACCCCAGAGCACCTAACCACAGTAAGATCTTTCCTTCTTCTTCTTTTCTATAGTATTCTTTTTTTAAAAATGTTCACTGTTCTTTTGGTTTGCCGGAATCCGATCGTGTCGACGACGATCCCGACGACCCAGCGAGCGTATCTGACCCGTGTGATTCTCTTGTACGTTGTTTGGATTCGTTCTGTGTACCGTGCGCGCGTCGCGACTTTTCCCGCCGACGTGTGACGTTCCGTATACCCGTTTCTTAATCTGTCGAGGCAAGTGAAACTTGCTACATGCTATTCATAATATTTTTATCCTTATTTAATTTCATATTAAACCTATAGATCGAATCTAAAGTCACGTGTTCCAATTTAACAGTTCGATATTCCGTTTATATCTTTTAGATTCAGAACTTGAAACATACCCGTTGCATTTTAGTTTACCATACATAGGACCCACAGCCATATTTAAATCACATAATAATTATCTGCATAGCCCACAGTACCTTTTAATAGTTTATACCCTATCGGACACCCGTTTGCATCCATTTAACCTATTTTATATATATTTGCATCCCTAGATCATTTAACCCATAATAACGAGATTTTAACATTTCATATTTGTTTAAGTGTATTTTACTTAATGTTAGAACCATAACCCTAACTCTAATCGATAACCGTGCACCCATATATTTTAATCTGTACCTATTTTCATACCACATTACAATGTTCCATTTTATTGTTCCATTAGTACCATATACTTGTTTTGTATACCCCTGCTTATTTTTAGTTTGATTATGAGCACCCATATGACATTTTGTGCACCCCTGACATGACTTGTTATAACTACTACTTGACACGACATGGTACCCGCGCACATCTTGACATGACATGATACCATGTATTACCTGACTAGACCTGATGTACCATGGCTTTACCCGTTACCTGATCATGTTACTAATGCCAACAAACCTTACATGTTGTCCCTACGGACATTTCCTGTTGTCTATCCAGATAAACCTGTACCTGCTTGATCCTGTGTTGGCATTAGCTCCAGATTATTTAATACCTGACTTAAACACATATAACTTAGGGGTATGGGGGAAATCAATGATGAAAACTGACTTGTAACTCGACAGTTCTATACCTTTTCTGATATGTCTTACGGGCTAGGCCAGCCCCGGGGTGATGCTGCCGACATCACTCGTCATTACCTACTACCCTTTTACTGCCTTGCGGCACGTCTCGAATTCAGCCCGAGAGTCATAGACCGTGATCCAGGACACGCACGGGATACTATTGAGTTACATCGATGATTCATCAAATTGATTTCAAATACTTGAGAGTAGTTAACACAGTAGACTAGTTTTAGATTACTCATTGCACACTACCCTTCACTGTCCTAATTTATATTGCTGTTACACCTGTTTTACCATTTATGATCATACCTGCATGTCTTACTACCCTGTTTATATATTATTGTTTGATGTTATGACGCACTGACGTCTGGGTTTTGCATGGCCCAGATTCTTTGCCCGCGCTGCTGGCCGAGCAAGAGTACTTCAGTCAGCAGGCTGAGCAGTAAGGACTTATTAGTAGTTTGTTCTTTTATTTTCGGTATTTTCATTCCTGATGTGATCCCGCATTATGGGACGTACATTCCAGTTTATTCTTGTATTGGATCTTTTGCTTCCGCATTATTTTATTCTTGATTCGTTTTATTCTGGCTTATGGACATGTGTTAGATAGTTTATTATTGTTCTTGATATCTCTACAGCCGTAATGTGACTGTGGAAGGATATTTCCTATCCACAGGTAGCATGGTTGGCTATGTTACGTGCCCATCTTAACGTACTCTGGGAAGCATGGCGTGACAATTTGGGACACTCCCAACATCCATATAGATCTATCATCAAAGATTAAATTCCACAAGATGTAGTAGGTATCATTCAGATCTTCCATGGAGAATCCTTGTATTAAGTGGAGCTTGAACGAGTGTAGAATAGGAAACCCTTTCCTATCAAGAGTATATCATCTACGTACAATACGTGAAAGACAACCTTCCTCTCTACAACCTACTTGTATATACAAGGTTCGTCTACCTTTTTGATGAAGTCAAACTCTTTGACTGCCACATCAAAACAGATGTTCCACTCCACGATGCCTGCTATAATCCTGATGGACTTAAGCATAGCTTTGAAAGTCTCAACTTTTCCATCTACTCCTAGAATCTTCTAATGATTCATTTGCTCCTGATGGGTTTTACCCCTTTAAGTGCAACATTCAAAGTCATACTTTGTTGGTGTACATGGATTCCATCTTTGATTGCATAGCATCCAGCCATTTCACAAAGTCTCCACTTGTGATGGCCTGCCTGAACCTAGTTGGGCCATCATCTACCATGATGCAATCCTCACTCCCACTATCACCGAGAAGACCGTAGTATCACTCAAGTGGATGAGGAACCCTACCAGATTCGCGGAGAGGCTGAGGTTCGTTAGAGACTATTGAATCTTTTAGTTTCACCAAATCATCAGCTGTTAGTTTGTCTAGCTGGAACTTCTTCCAGTTCTACCTCATGACCATAAATTTCTTCACAAGAAATTCCTTTCTAAAAAGGTGGCATGCTGAGAAACAAAACACCTTTTGCTCCTCAGTTAACTAGAAGATATACCCTCGCAAATGTTTAGGATATCCAACAAACTTATACAGAACTGATCTTGCCTCGAGCTTGTCCGGATTTTGCTTTTTATCATAGGCCGGACTGTTAGTTATGTATATGCCCTAGAGGCCATTGTTCTACATATGATGTATATTATAATGGATGCTTGGTTATATATAGAGATGACTTTCTTGCTCGTCATGATAGTATGCTATTTGGTTTCACTTTATCTTAACATGTTGACTTGTATTGGTTTACTGTTTTACTCTCACATGTTGATAAAGCCCTTAGGATCTGTACTCGACTACTGGGACTATGATGAGATCATACTAGTGGGGCCGCGGTAGTCGATGAGTACATCCTATAACTGTTCCTAGTCGAGGGTATATCGAGACAGGGCATCGATACACCAGAGTAGACTAGCGTATACGCATCTTGACTCATATGATGGGCGATGGATGATCCCATATCCATCGGTGTTAGACATCAGAGATGGTGTACGGGTGCTCAGTGGAGACTGGGTACACTGGACGGACTCGCCGAGAACTCCCAGATGGTGATATACCACACGTCAGATGGCAGTTCTCCGGTGACACTGGTACAGGGTAGTCTGAAGACCCGAGATCGTCATAGAGTCTTGTGTGATTCCCACTGTGCTTTGATTTCCACCTTACCACGTCCAAGAGGGTGTGCAAAACGGTGGCTTTTGGGTACAGTCCCGAATCACATGGAGGCAATGAGCGATAGGAGGGGATTCGTCTCTCCCGGTATAGGGAGTTGATGTTGTGCTGTGTTCGATTGGCTATAACTGGAAGTCCCTGGCCAGGGCTGATATAGAGATTTACTGGTAAGTGTTACTAGTAGTTTCTCGACCCGTTATGAGCCACACATCGACACGACTTATCGGTTACTGGGGTCTGACGTATACCACCCCTAGACTTGATATGCGACATATCAGACGAACAGACCGGACTGTACGGGAGTGTTACTGATCGGATTCACAGGAGAACGCACAGGCTAGCTTGTTGATCTTCTGATCGCTCAATACCTGGGTGGCTGTTACGTTTAGCTGACCGCTTGCAGCTTGTGGGTGTTTGATATGATCATCACCTGCTACCGGCGTATTGACGATTCTTTAGAGTCCTACACAGAGGTTTCTTGACTCAGGCGAAACGGAGTAGAGGCACATATGTGATATGTGCAGGACCGAGAATAATGCGATATGGGATACCGTATTATATTCTCGCGATATTTAGATATTAACCGGGACATCGGATCAAGTGTTGATTCGATGAATCGGTACATGATATATTAGTCGGTTATATTTGATCTAGCCGGATCGTCGGATCAAGTGTTGATTCGATGATTTAATATATAATAATATATATGATATATTATTATATTAACTAATATTGGCTTGCTTTATTATTTCATTTTCTCAGTGGATGATACATTGATATATATGCGATATATGTTAATTGTATTATTTTCTTTTGTTGCAAATATATAATATATATGTGATATATATTATTGTGACATGATATGATTAATTGTTAAACATGTTTAAGGATGATTAATTGAGGTTAGGGTTTGATTAGGGTTAGATGCTTCAAGTTCCTTCTAGAAGCATTTTTTCTTTTGTCATTGCAAAGATATTTTGGATGACACATTTCTAACTTAACCAAACCCTAACTCTAGTTGTTTCTCTACTCATTCTCATCCATTCATCCTTGACCATGGTTATATATCAATCATATGTCTTATTTCTATTCATCACAAAAGGATTTGATATTATCATTATCCATTATCTTCTTCTTCTTCTCTCTTGAAGAAGCTCTCTTGAAAATCCTAAAGTGATGATAAAATATGAGAAAATGATATATAAAAAGAAAGCAAAATTACTACTCTCTCATCCTCATCTCATCTAGCCGATGGGATTGGTGTGTTCTTCTCTTTTGAGTGAGAAAGCTTGAGTCGTAGCAACTTCAAGGTAGATCATCGGAGATTTGGAATACTTCGAGCTAGCATGGATCGTTCGAGTCGTGGAGCCTCTCATGAGTCTGGGAGATCGTGGATCACGGCAAAGGGACTTCTACTCGGAGCTTGTGAAGTGAAGGAGCGGACTACAAAGGTTGTAATCCCTCACACTTAGATAAAAAGTTATCATCTTGCATGTTAAACCCTAATAATCTAGCAAAGATCCCGGCTTTGGGTTGTTCGGCACGTCTAAAATTTAATCCGGGCATGTTTGATGCCTTATGAACCTTCACAAGAGTGCCTAGGAACCCTACAGTGGTATCAGAGCCTAGCTAGAGCATTAGGCGATGTGTTTACGAAGTTAAAACTCCGATCGAACCCGAAACGACGAAACTTGACCCCTCTCTGGAAATTTTCTAAATTTTGGGATTTTTCTGAATTAAAAATATGTAAAAAAATCAGCAGGGAATTCTAAGAAATACCATGAAACACGTGCCCACAATTCCACCAACTGAGCGTGGAACCGCGGCAGGAACATGGTTCTCGCGGCGGTTCCGCGGCTGAATTGTAGGATTGGGACACGTGGCTTCATGGTATAGACCGTAGGTACTTGCTGACTATTCTGGGTATTTTTAATCTGTTCCAGGTGTTTAAAATTCTGGGGTTTGTTTTGTAATAGTAGACTCGATCGGAAATTTTAAATTCGTATTTTTTCCGGATATTTAGAAACTGTTAAACTATTTGAACGGATATCATTAACTTACTGTTTCCCGGTACGGCAAATTTTCAAGTGTTGAAATTTATTCGGGTTTAAATCTTTCGGAAAATTGTACAAGTTAAGCGGTGGACCCTCTAGAAGACAACAAACCTTAACTCGATTATGTGACCGTCTTGAACTGCCTTTTGAACCTTCGGGTTTGGGGCAGTACGGCGTGCCACATGTGAGGCGTTGGCTTGACCCTTCTACGGCTGGATCACCGGTACTGTGACATATTCTGGGATTATTTGAACCCCGCTCAAGAGTTGAGCAGTTTAGGAAATTTTGGGTGTTTGATTATCTGTTCGGAAAGTTTAATACTGTCGATTTATCTGGAATGTGATACAATATGTGGAATTCATAGAGTTAGGCATGAAATGCGGAGTATGTGATATTTCGGATTTACGATGTCTAAAGTGATTGTGGATTCCAAATATTGTAGTTTTACACTTTCTTTTCTGTGACCGTAAGTGTAATATGTGAGATCGCCGGTTTCGTTGCTATATGATTCAACGACAATTGGGATGCGCATATTTACTTACGTTGATGATATGTGATATTATGTGTTGCTGTGATATGTTATATTGGATCGTCGCGTTCTGAATAGCCGGGGGTTTTATGTGAGATGAGGGTTTTTATTTTCATTCATGTAAAATTCATTTGTAATGTAATATTCTTTTCTTTGGGGCACTTCCTGGTTGCGGTTGCTGTCACCAGTGTATATTATTTACTTTTCCGCATTAGGTAGACCCAAGGAGGGGAGCACAAGTAACCGGGTTCTAGGGTCCAGTAGGAGGCCATCTCGAGGAGTCGAGACCGGGTCTCCTAACCCTAGAATTGGCAGAGTTACTTGCCACTCTCGTAGGGGTCTTGGGATGTGGGTTTGGCTATTCGTCGCGACCGTGGAATCCGTGTTTTATACAGGCTCGTATTGAAAACACGGACGTCCTAGTATATCCAATATTTCATATATGTTCTTCTGCTGCAATGTTCTGTGATGAGATCATATTACTGCCTGAGACGAATGCTTATACTATATATATATGCTGATATATAAATATTACTGCTTTCGTTTCTTCTGTGATGCTTAGGAAGTATAAGCTGATGGGATAATTATTAATGAGATTAATAAAAGAAAAGAAACCTAAAGATGTTGTAGAATCAAAACTTTATAAAAGGGGTAGCTACAGTTTTGCTTTGCACAGTGATATATACGATATATCCTGCACCTTATTCGATGAGGAAAGGACCGAGATCCCTTCACCGGGAGTGACTCCTTTAGCAAAACTGGCAGATGCTACAAAACGCGGTTTGTCTTTTGATTGCTTTTAGTGTTTTGCTTTGCACAGCGGTATATATGATATATCCTGCACCTTATTCGATGAGGAAAGGGCCGACGATCCCTTCACCGGGAGTGACCCCTTTAGCGAAACTAAGAAAAGCCTCAAAAACACTCCTTTTCAAAACTTCACTCGATTCTACGACGATATCAAGTTCATTACGCTCAGGGTTTTCTAAAAAACCTGCGTAGCCCTCCGTCATTTCAGATAAGTAATCTTTAGTATTCGTGCTACGGTAGTTTGGCATGCGTCAAGGCGTAGTGTACGGTAGCTGATTATTACTTATCTGTAGCATGAGATGCGATTGGATTAGGGTATTCGTACGGCGTTGTTTGGCATGCGTCAAGGGTCGTACGGGTGGGTTTAATTCAATCATGAAATGTACGGGTTGAACTTGACTAGTGGACTATGGGTTGTTTGGCATGCGTCAAGGTCATAGCACACTAAGGGTAAAAGCTTTATCGGGAATTTCAAGCGTTGAAATTTGCAATGAGATTGCATACCTTCTATGAGATAGTTGGATCCCGATACCCACTGCGAGTAAGAGTTACTCCTGGGAGAGTTTTACACAGGACAATTAGTCATTCAAGTAGGTGTCTAGAAAAATGTTAACGAGGTTACGCCTCTGGGAAAACGAGGTTTACATTAATTAGGTCCGTGTGAGAGCACGGGGAACCTCCCTCAAAGTACCGACACTGATCTGGCTGAAAGATTGACGAAATTGTAGGGTGTAATTAATCCCGGCTAATCTTACCTTTTAGGATTTGAAGGCAGATTTGATAAAAACAGTGGGAGACATCCTGATTAGATAAGATAATAACCAATCTAATCTTGCAAGAGCATACGCTAAAGTGTTTTCTTCTCTCTCTCTCCAGGTAGCGACCATGTCAGGCCATAATCAAGATAATAATATGGATGTATGGACTAAACCCAATTATTGTACTGAGCAAGGGAACGTTGGACCCGTTCTTTCTTATAAGAGTTATAAGACTGAACAGGAAACAGGAGAATATCTGGATTCTCACGCCGCCCAAAAGAACATACATGTTGATGCATCTTCTTCGGGTGTGTTAGTTATTGAGAACTGTTTCTCAGTTCACCCTACGTCCTGGGTATTAGATACCGGATCAGGATCCCACATATGTAAATTGTTACATGGGCTACGGAAAGGTAGAGAACTGGGAAAAGGTGATCATTCCGTTCAAGTAGGGAACGGTGCAAGTATTGTAGCCAAAGCAGTTGGCGAATATCACCTTGTATTGCCAAGTTGTAATACACTGATTCTAAATGAGTGCTATTATATACCGAACATGATGTGCAACATTATATCAGTTTCTTTATTGAGTAAAGAGGGATATAATTTTGTAGTACAGGATAATGTTATGAACATATTCCTAGATCAAAAGTTGATTGCATCAGGCTCGTTACATAATGGCATATTCATTCTAAATCAGAATACAGTCCTAAATATCCAAAACACACACAGGAGGAAAAGTTCAGACATGAACGAATCCTTCTTGTGGCATTGTAGACTTGGTCATATCAATGCGACACGACTGGCTAAGTTACATAAAAATGGTTATTTGAATCCGTTCGAATTATCATCTTATGATACTTGCCATTCATGTCTCAAAGGAAAAATGACCAAAGCTCCGTTTAGAGGACACGGAGAAAGAGTTACTGAACTCTTAGGACTGATACATAGTGATGTATGCGGTCCCATGTCTACGAATGCCAGGAACGGTTCTTCCTACTTCATTACATTCACTGACGATCTCTCCAGATACGGACATGTGTTCTTTTTGAAACACAAGTCTGAGGCTTTTGAGAAATTCAGAGAATATAAGCACGAAGTAGAGAATCAAACGGGCAAAAGTATTAAGATTCTTCGATCTGATCGAGGAGGTGAATACTTAAGCAATGAGTTACTAGATTATCTAAAAGAGAATGGGATTCTCTCTCAGCTTACTCCTCCTTATACACCACAGCACAACGGTGTATCGGAGCGGAGGAATCGCACCCTATTAGATATGGTGCGCTCTATGATGAGTACAGCTGAGTTACCTATTTCCTTCTGGGGGTATGCACTTGAGACAGCAGCATACATATTGAATCAAGTTCCGTCTAAATCAGTGCCTACAACCCCATATGAGATATGGAGGGGAATGAGACCATATTTTAAACGGTTTAAGATATGGGGTTGTCCGGCCTATGTAAAAAGACAAAATCCGGACAAACTCGAGGCACGATCAGTTCTTTGTAAGTTTATAGGATATCCAAAGAATTCTCAAGGATATATTTTCTATCACGCTGAGGAACAAAAAGTGTTTGTTTCTCAATATGCCACCTTTTTAGAAAAGGAATTTCTTGAAAAAGAAATTAGTGGCAAAGAGGTAGAGCTGGAAGAGGTTCCAGAAACACAAATTACAACTGAAGATTTAGTGGAACCAGAGGATTCAGTAGTAGCCGACGAACCCCAGCCTCTCCGCCGATCTAGTAGGGTTTCTCGTCCACCTGAGAGATACTACGGTTTTCTCATTGATGGTGGAAGCGAGGATTGCATCATGGATGATGATGACCCGACTAGTTTCGAGCAGGCCATCACGAGTGGTGACTCTGTGAAATGGCTGGATGCAATGCGATCTGAGATGGAATCCATGTACGCCAACAAATTATGGACTTTGGAAATTGCTCCTGAAGGGGTAAAAACCATTGGGAGCAAGTGGATCTTTAAAAAGAAATTTGGTGTAGATGGAAAAGTTGAGACTTTCAAAGCTAGACTTGTAGCAAAGGGATTTCGTCAAAGACCAGGTGTGGACTATAACGAAACCTTTTCTCCAGTAGCTATGCTTAAGTCCATCCGGATCTTACTTGCCATTGCTGCATACCATGACTACGAAATCTGGCAAATGGATGTTAAGACCGCCTTTCTAAACGGTGATTTAGAAGAGAGCGTGTACATGACTCAGCCAGAGGGCTTCGTAGATAGTGGGAGCAGCGGAAAGATGTGCAAGCTGCTTAAATCCATTTATGGGTTAAAGCAAGCATCGCGGAGTTGGAACATCTGTTTTGATGTTGTAGTCAAAGAGTTTGACTTCATCAAAAATATAGATGAACCTTATATCTATAAGAAGGTAGCAGAGGGTAAGGTTGTCTTCCTCGTATTGTACGTGGATGACATACTCTTGATAGGAAATGATATTCCTATGCTGCAATCAGTCAAGCTCTTCTTATCACAGAGATTCTCAATGAAAGATCTAGGTGATGCCTCCTGCATATTGGGAATCATGATCTATAGAGATAGATCTAAACAGATACTGGGATTGTCCCAATCCAGGTACATTGACACCATACTAAAGAGGTTTAGTATGGAAGAATCCAAGCGTGGGAACCAACCCACGATCTCTGGACTCACTCTCTCCAAAGAGATGTCTCCCAAGACTGATTTGGAGAGAGCTCGCATGCAAGGGATACCCTATGCTTCGGCAGTAGGCTCTATCATGTATGCGATGCTATGTACCAGACCCGATGTAGCATACTCACTAAGTGTAGTGAGTCGGTATCAAGCAGATCCTGCAGAGAGTCATTGGACAGCAGTGAAGAACATTCTCAAGTACTTGCGAAGGACTAAGGAGATGTTCTTGGTGTATGGTAATGGAGAACTCCAGGTGGAGTCCTTTACCGATTCCAGCTTCCAAAGTGATAAGGACGACTCTAAGTCGCATTCGGGTTTTGTCTTTACCCTCAATGGAGGGGCGGTATGTTGGAAGAGTTCCAAACAGGATACCGTTGCAGACTCAACGATGGAGGCTGAATACATCGCTGCCAAAGAGGCTGTCTGGATCAAGAAGTTCATTTGTGAACTTGGTGTGGTTCCATCCATTGAGCATCCAATACCTCTGTATTGTGATAACAATGGAGCTGTGGCATTAGCCAAGGAACCCAGGTCCCATCAAAAGTCCAGACATATTCTGAGGCGGTATCACCTGATCAGGGAGATAGTTGATCGCCGGGAGATCGAGGTCAGGAGAGTAGATACGAAGGACAACACTGCGGATCCATTCATGAAGGCTATTCCCTAGATACAGTTTGAGAGATTATTCGGGATGCTAGATATGAGATACTACAGCAGCTGGCCTTAGTGCAAGTGGGAGATTGTTAGTTATGTATATGCCCTAGAGGCCATTGTTCTACATATGATGTATTTTATAATGGATGCTTGGTTATATATAGAGATGACTTTCTTGCTCGTCATGATAGTATGCTATTTGGTTTCACTTTATCTTAACATGTTGACTTGTATTGGTTTACTGTTTTACTCTCACATGTTGATAAAGCCCTTAGGATCTGTACTCGACTACTGGGACTATGATGAGATCATACTAGTGGGGCCGCGGTAGTCGATGAGTACATCCTATAACTGTTCCTAGTCGAGGGTATATCGAGACAGGGCATCGATACACCAGAGTAGACTAGCGTATACGCATCTTGACTCATATGATGGGCGATGGATGATCCGATATCCATCGGTGTTAGACATCAGAGATGGTGTACGGGTGCTCAGTGGAGACTGGGTACACTGGATGGACTCGCCGAGAACTCCCAGATGGTGATATACCACACGTCAGATGGCAGTTATCCGGTGACACTGGTACAGGGTAGTCTGAAGACCCGAGATCGTCATAGAGTCTTGTGTGATTCCCACTGTGCTTTGATTTCCACCTTACCACGTCCAAGAGGGCGTGCAAAACGGTGGCTTTTGGGTACAGTCCCGAATCACATGGAGGCAATGAGCGATAGGAGGGGATTCGTCTCTCCCGGTATAGGGAGTTGATGTTGTGCTGTGTTCGATTGGCTATAACTGGAAGTCCCTGGCCAGGGCTGATATAGAGATTTACTGGTAAGTGTTACTAGTAGTTTCTCGACCCGTTATGAGCCACACATCGACACGACTTATCGGTTACTGGGGTCTGACGTATACCACCCCTAGACTTGATATGCGACATATCAGACGAACAGACCGGACTGTACGGGAGTGTTACTGATCGGATTCACAGGAGAACGCACAGGCTAGCTTGTTGATCTTCTGATCGCTCAATACCTGGGTGGCTGTTACGTTTAGCTGACCGCTTGCAGCTTGTGGGTGTTTGATATGATCATCACCTGCTACCGGCGTATTGACGATTCTTTAGAGTCCTACACAGAGGTTTCTTGACTCAGGCGAAACGGAGTAGAGGCACATATGTGATATGTGCAGGACCGAGAATAATGCGATATGGGATACCGTATTATATTCTCGCGATATTTAGATATTAACCGGGACATCGGATCAAGTGTTGATTCGATGAATCGGTACATGATATATTAGTCGGTTATATTTGATCTAGCCGGATCGTCGGATCAAGTGTTGATTCGATGATTTAATATATAATAATATATATGATATATTATTATATTAACTAATATTGGCTTGCTTTATTATTTCATTTTCTCAGTGGATGATACATTGATATATATGCGATATATGTTAATTGTATTATTTTCTTTTGTTGCAAATATATAATATATATGTGATATATATTATTGTGACATGATATGATTAATTGTTAAACATGTTTAAGGATGATTAATTGAGGTTAGGGTTTGATTAGGGTTAGATGCTTCAAGTTCCTTCTAGAAGCATTTTTTCTTTTGTCATTGCAAAGATATTTTGGATGACACATTTCTAACTTAACCAAACCCTAACTCTAGTTGTTTCTCTACTCATTCTCATCCATTCATCCTTGACCATGGTTATATATCAATCATATGTCTTATTTCTATTCATCACAAAAGGATTTGATATTATCATTATCCATTATCTTCTTCTTCTTCTCTCTTGAAGAAGCTCTCTTGAAAATCCTAAAGTGATGATAAAATATGAGAAAATGATATATAAAAAGAAAGCAAAATTACTACTCTCTCATCCTCATCTCATCTAGCCGATGGGATTGGTGTGTTCTTCTCTTTTGAGTGAGAAAGCTTGAGTCGTAGCAACTTCAAGGTAGATCATCGGAGATTTGGAATACTTCGAGCTAGCATGGATCGTTCGAGTCGTGGAGCCTCTCATGAGTCCGGGAGATCGTGGATCACGGCAAAGGGACTTCTACTCGGAGCTTGTGAAGTGAAGGAGCGGACTACAAAGGTTGTAATCCCTCACACTTAGATAAAAAGTTATCATCTTGCATGTTAAACCCTAATAATCTAGCAAAGATCCCGGCTTTGGGTTGTTCGGCACGTCTAAAATTTAATCCGGGCATGTTTGATGCCTTATGAACCTTCACAAGAGTGCCTAGGAACCCTACAGTGGTATCAGAGCATAGCTAGAGCATTAGGCGATGTGTTTACGAAGTTAAAACTCCGATCGAACCCGAAACGACGAAACTTGACCCCTCTCTGGAAATTTTCTAAATTTTGGGATTTTTCTGAATTAAAAATATGTAAAAAAATCAGCAGGGAATTCTAAGAAATACCATGAAACACGTGCCCACAATTCCACCAACTGAGCGCGGAACCGCGGCAGGAACATGGTTCTCGCGGCGGTTCCGCGGCTGAATTGTAGGATTGGGACACGTGGCTTCATGGTATAGACCGTAGGTACTTGCTGACTATTCTGGGTATTTTTAATCTGTTCCAGGTGTTTAAAATTCTGGGGTTTTATTTGTAATAGTAGACTCGATCGGAAATTTTAAATTCGTATTTTTTCCGGATATTTAGAAACTGTTAAACTATTTGAACGGATATCATTAACTTACTGTTTCCCGGTACGGCAAATTTTCAAGTGTTGAAATTTATTCGGGTTTAAATCTTTCGGAAAATTGTACAAGTTAAGCGGTGGACCCTCTAGAAGACAACAAACCTTAACTCGATTATGTGACCGTCTTGAACTGCCTTTTGAACCTTCGGGTTTGGGGCAGTACGGCGTGCCACATGTGAGGCGTTGGCTTGACCCTTCTACGGCTGGATCACCGGTACTGTGACATATTCTGGGATTATTTGAACCCCGCTCAAGAGTTGAGCAGTTTAGGAAATTTTGGGTGTTTGATTATCTGTTCGGAAAGTTTAATACTGTCGATTTATCTGGAATGTGATACAATATGTGGAATTCATAGAGTTAGGCATGAAATGCGGAGTATGTGATATTTCGGATTTACGATGTCTAAAGTGATTGTGGATTCCAAATATTGTAGTTTTACACTTTCTTTTCTGTGACCGTAAGTGTAATATGTGAGATCGCCGGTTTCGTTGCTATATGATTCAACGACAATTGGGATGCGCATATTTACTTACGTTGATGATATGTGATATTATGTGTTGCTGTGATATGTTATATTGGATCGTCGCGTTCTGAATAGCCGGGGGTTTTATGTGAGATGAGGGTTTTTATTTTCATTCATGTAAAATTCATTTGTAATGTAATATTCTTTTCTTTGGGGCACTTCCTGGTTGCGGTTGCTGTCACCAGTGTATATTATTTACTTTTCCGCATTAGGTAGACCCAAGGAGGGGAGCACAAGTAACCGGGTTCTAGGGTCCAGTGGGAGGCCATCTCGAGGAGTCGAGACCGGGTCTCCTAACCCTAGAATTGGCAGAGTTACTTGCCACTCTCGTAGGGGTCTTGGGATGTGGGTTTGGCTATTCGTCGCGACCGTGGAATCCGTGTTTTATACAGGCTCATATTGAAAACACGGACGTCCTAGTATATCCAATATTTCATATATGTTCTTCTGCTGCAATGTTCTGTGATGAGATCATATTACTGCCTGAGACGAATGCTTATACTATATATATATGCTGATATATAAATATTACTGCTTTCGTTTCTTCTGTGATGCTTAGGAAGTATAAGCTGATGGGATAATTATTAATGAGATTAATAAAAGAAAAGAAACCTAAAGATGTTGTAGAATCAAAACTTTATAAAAGGGGTAGCTACAGTTTTGCTTTGCACAGTGATATATACGATATATCCTGCACCTTATTCGATGAGGAAAGGACCGAGATCCCTTCACCGGGAGTGACTCCTTTAGCAAAACTGGCAGATGCTACAAAACGCGGTTTGTCTTTTGATTGCTTTTAGTGTTTTGCTTTGCACAGCGGTATATATGATATATCCTGCACCTTATTCGATGAGGAAAGGGCCGACGATCCCTTCACCGGGAGTGACCCCTTTAGCGAAACTAAGAAAAGCCTCAAAAACACTCCTTTTCAAAACTTCACTCGATTCTACGACGATATCAAGTTCATTACGCTCAGGGTTTTCTGAAAAACCTGCGTAGCCCTCCGTCATTTCAGATAAGTAATCTTTAGTATTCGTGCTACGGTAGTTTGGCATGCGTCAAGGCGTAGTGTACGGTAGCTGATTATTACTTATCTGTAGCATGAGATGCGATTGGATTAGGGTATTCGTACGGCGTTGTTTGGCATGCGTCAAGGGTCGTACGGGTGGGTTTAATTCAATCATGAAATGTACGGGTTGAACTTGACTAGTGGACGATGGATGATCCCTACTACCTTCTTACCAGGTCCATCTCTTGTTCTGATGAAGTCAAACTATATGACTGTCATATCAAAACTAGATGATATATCTCCGCTGTGCCTGCTTTAGTCTATAAATAGACATAAGCTACTTGCCCCACTATGCTTCCGCTGCTCCCACTGACTACAATAACCCTCTGGCAGAGTCATATACACGTGCACTTTTAAAGTTAATTTAGAACGACGTTATACTCATCCTCCTGCCATAACTCGTAGTCTAGAACAGTAGTAGTGTCAAGTATGGGTAATCAAAAAACCTCCCTGTCGCCATCTTTAAGGAGACCGAAGTACCTCTCAGGTGCCTGAGCTTACCTACCAAATCTGTCATGACCCAAAATTTAGCACGTGACCTGCACTTAAATTACGCAACGTCTAAAGGCGTGACGTAAATCAAGTAAGTCGAAGCCCAGAAAATCTAAACCTTTTTGCGGAAAATAGTGGAGCTGCAGTTTTGAAATAAAGGTATAATGAATCATGTTTTTCTTTGAATGCATAGATAATGAAACATGAAAACACAAGTGGGTTATACTAGTTGGAAAAATGTTTCGTCTTTTAAAAATTTTGGGCAGCACCTTCCTTGTATATTTTGATCCAAAAACATATACACAACAATATATAGACATCCCCAAGCAGGAGTTAGCTCTTCGCCAACCGGCGGAAATCACAACCACGCAATAACATATATACGACGCCCAACGGCGAAGAATCAACCCAGAAAGAACAAATAAGTAAGTAAGACATCAAAATCAAGAAAGCGAACATAAACTCATCGCTCCAAGTCTCGCACAATACCCAAATCTGACTAGGTCTACCAATATACAATGTCTAGTTCTGATTTGATTTGATCTGATGGAGTTTATCTAGATACAACGTAATATAAAGTACAAGAGTGGGCACGATCTAATGTGTGTCCCACCTACCAAAGCAAAACACCCTAGATGAAGCTGTGTACCAGCGATACCGCAACTGATCCCAAGCGGTCAAACCTGTAAGAACTGTGGCACAACGGGGGTGAGTTGCCAACTCGTGAGTAGAAAACATAAGCAAGTAGAAATCGAATAAAACAACGATTTCCTACGTCACTATATCCTGAAGGTAATACTATGATATCTAGGGTGACCAAGTACGGATATATGTCAACAATCGAGTCGATGTAATGACATATATAAATAAACATCCGACATCATATGCCTGTATGCATATGGATATCATCCACGTGTCCATCAATGACATAAATAATATCATGGAACCTGAGTGTCCAACACCGACACTTGAAACATCATGAAAACATATGCATGTATATATGAGGATATCAACCACATGTGTCCATCAACGACACATCAAAATCATAGAACCTGAGTGTCCAACACCGACACTCGAAACATCATGAAACCCGTGTCCAATATCGACACGTAAATCCTCATATCTCAGGCGCCGCATACTCAGATCGATCCTTATATATATCTCATCTCAGGCGCCGCATACTTAGATCGGCCATCATATCCATCTTATATCATAACTCCAAAACGGTATCTTCCGGATATCCTCCGAGTTCTATATAATCACTGGTAGGTAGTGTTCCCTCTGCCAGGCTCATCGTATACACCACAAAAATCATTTCTTGCCCCAGGGTACCATACTGGGTCCATCATGTACCCGCAAACGGAATCCGCCAACTCCTCGAATCGGGTCTCGAAAACAAGCTCAGAACTGAGAAAACTCATGGTGGACGTCTTGAAATATCGTATCAAGAGAAACTGTGTTTTTAAGGCAATACATAATTCCCTTTGAAATATAACCACGGTTCTCAAATCCAGAGATCTCATGAAAACAGCATCTCAAGCATATAACCATAAAATACGATATATGCAACATAGAGTAGTAATATGAGCATATCAGGTATATCATGCAATCATGTCAAGTGATAATACTGAACAATGAATGTACTTTTACGTTTAAGATTTATCTCATGATATGGCAGTTCTACTGTATAAGTGGCATGGCAATTACAGATGAAGAATGTGTGTGAGCCGGCAAATCTGTATATGTGTAACATGCGCATCAACGGTAATTGTGCAGGTGTACTAGCAAATGATATCATATAGCATTAAATACCGGAACGTCTTATGTACATCACGAGGGGTAATATCCTACATAACATGGAGAATCAATGGGTATATCTATCTACACATGAACCATACGGTCACTTTTAAAAGATACGAATCGTCGCTTTGAAAATAGGTATGGTTTAGGTGGTAATCTTTATATCGGCGATCCCGCCTCATAACATCCAATATGACAATCATCATCAATCATCATCCTCAAATCACTAGCACGGATCATTCATCCGGTAACTCATCGCGTATGATAATCTGTCGTACGGTGATATCAAACAGAATAAGGATTCTATCGTCATATTCATCAATAAGGGTACGGATCTAAAATCCCATACAACATATCACTCTTTATCCGCAAAAATAAATATATACACACATATATCTCAAATTACATCTGTATCAATCTTATATCATGACATCTTGCATATACGTCATATCTTATCAATCTCAATTCATATCGATCTTGATCTCATATCATACCACTATCAACTCCTACTTGCTCTCTTTCAATTCATACTTATCATGATTCACTTTCTCATTTCATATTCTCATAACAATCCGAGTCATCTATATCTATTATCTCAATATCCCACATCATGTTATCTTATATACCTATCTCATATTCTCAAGCATTTATATCCATTAATGTCAACTTTTATCATATCATCTTTTACTAAATCCTATAATCATGTCCGTAAGTTCATAGCATATCCTTTATCAAAGTTATAATTTATAAAACGATCTTCCATATCAATGGTTACGGGGTGCTATACGCCATCCACCTGACTTCCCCCGTAGATATAAATCTACTCACCTGCTAAACTCCTCGCCTAGCTGAAGTCGATGTGCTTCGTCGTCTCAGAAGTCCACGCGAAGGTACCTACAATTCAACACATATCGAAATGCAATTAAAACCAAGTTCGGAAAACCGATACGGCACACGAATTGCTTATAGGGTAGAACATATAGCCTACGCATGCATGATCAACCAAATAACCCTCATCTTTGACGTACAAACGTCCAATAACCAATTCAAATCTCAAATATATAAACCAAGAATTCAAATATCGGAAAACTTTGCCAAAGCACTCACAAACAGCTCCCAGATTTTGGCTCAGGTCAATTGGGATTAAACAACCAAGTACAGGGGATGGGTGATAAGGTAAGTGAGGTACAGGCAAAACCCAAACACCATAGTAATAAGGGGACCCGGCGACATAGCCAATTAATCTAGTGTCGCCGGCCATACAGAGGAGATTTGGGTCCGTACTTCTGTGGTGGTCTTCTAGTAGTTTATTTAGGTCAATGGACTTGTTTGATTTTCTTTAAAACATCCCAGATAGCTCCAGATACCCTGTAAGCCTCTAGGTTTCAAAAAAACTGATACAGGAAAATTCTAACTTCGTGTTTTGGGTTCTATTCTCATTTCCAGGTCAGGAAAAGCATCACTAAGGTCCTACAACACTCACTACACCTTAATTTATCACTTAATATCAAATTGGAAATTTCCAAGATCACATAACCTAACTAAATCAAATTCTAAACTAAACTAGGATATAAAAACATAAATACTAATCTAAAAGTAAAGGGATTGCCTCATTTGGCAACTTAGAAAAATTCTTGAGTTGCCCAAAGTCTTCAAAATCCAAACTTGAATGGTTCAAAGGGTTTAGGATAGGTTTGTGCATATTTATTGTGAAGGTGGCATGGGGTTTTGGAAATTTATTGGAGATGATACATGGAGGTAGTGAGATGAAGGAGATGAAAAAGAATGACATGAAGAAAAAATGTGGGATGAATTAAGGCAGCCAAGTCTCACCTTCTCACTCTCTTATGCTCACTCTCTCACTTATAATTATCCCCTACACTCACTCTCTCAACAAAATATCTCTTTTGTTTCTTCTCTTTTTGTTTTATTTCACAAAATATCTCATGGCATCTAATTCTATTCTTTTCACACAAAAATAAAACCAAAGGCAACATGACATGGTGCACTAACCATGGAAAAATATAGAAATACGGATTTGGCTTACTCATGATTAGTTATGCACTAATCGATTTAATTTAAACATGCATATAATTAATTATAAAAATGCCAAAATCCGATAAATATCTTTTTAATGAATAAATCATTTTAATCTCCGATTATTTTCCAAATATTGGTATATACTTATACCTTTTTACGAAAACCCTCTATTCGCAAATCGAATAGTTTTCGCGAAATATATTATTTTAATATTTAATTTCCAAAAATAATATTTTATATTGAGTAAAATTGGTCCGAGTGATGTGGAGAAAAGATTCGCCAGGAGAATCAAAGTGGGAACGAGAAGAAGACATGCGTGCAAGATACCCTTATTTATTTGTAAATTAGTCCTTACGTAAAGTTCAAGGACGAAATTTTTTAAGGAGGGTAGAATGTAACGACTCTGAATTTACTGTACAAAATTTTCCGGTTTAATGTATAGAAATGCGTTATACAGCCTGAGATTGAGTTATAAGTTAATTTTGTTAAATAACGGCAAGAAACAACTTGTAGCTCACTGGTAAAGCCTTTGCACTGCTGTTACGTAACCCATGTGTTCGATCCCCATCAAACACATTATTTTTCTGATTTTTTTCTTTTTAACTTTTTGGAAGCCAAAAAGTTTACACGTGCAATACACATAAAAATGAAAAGTCAGAAAAATAAAACATGTGCAAAAAGGTTTAAACAGTAAGTAGTACACGTGGCATCAATCCAGAGACCCAACCCCTTAAATCGAACGGCGGATATGTAATATAGGCCGGCACCGACGGTTCAACTTTGGCAAATGAGGCCCGGGTTTTGCACACTTGACTCTTCCCCCACCCCTAACTCCCCTGCACTGTTTGATTTCCCTGCAATCAAACATAGACGCTTCATTTCACCATTTATCATCTTTTTAATGCATTTTAATTCACATTTTTAATTTCAAAACCCTAATTCTACACTATAAATACCACCCCCACACTTTAACTCAATATCATTCTGAAAATTCTAGCCAAAACTCTCAAAATTTCTTAAGTACAAGTGGAGTAAAAGAGGAGTTAGCAAGTGATCAACTTCCAGCGAGAATAGAAGCAAATTTCGGCGATCCCGCGACGCCAAGAAGTTCAACTCTCTTTCTTCAACCTTTCTTTGAGCTAATCTAATAGTAAGTCCCTTCTAATCTTCTTTTCTCTTCTTTAAAAATTCATTTTAAAACACATATCGGAAAGTGGAGTTAAAACCGATATCACTATTTCCAAATCTTATAACTACATTTCCTTTTATCTTTGTTCAACCAAATTCTTACACTATACTTGTAATCTTAATTATAAATATTTAGAATAAATTTTAAACTAGAATTCCACGTAAAATAACTTTAATTTAAGTTTTGCATTTAAATACCATGAACTTTGAATATCCTCTTTTAGTTTTTGTTACAAACATACCTTTAAGAAAACTTCACGAGGTAAAGACCTACCTATCACATGCACACTTGATTTCATAGCACGATACTCTTTGAATGTATTTTGGTTAAGAAGAAAATATTACATTAAAATACCACTTACTTTAAAAACGGTTTTCTTTTAAAACAGTATTCTTATTTCTTTTGCGAATACACCTCTACAACCCTGTTTAAAGGACCCTCTATTGGATGGTACGGATTATCGTACATCCTTGGGCTACTGGAGCGAGATGCAGACCTCCTTACGGAGCATTCGGTCTTGAAAGGTTTTAAATACGGTTTTTAAGAAAAACGAATTTTTCTAATTAAATAAAAATTTAATTTTTAATAATTATATAAAATTACAAAAGCCATATATTTTCAAAATAAAATAAACTTACATTTTTTAAAATGAAAGAATTACAGGTTTTCATTAAAATACCATCAAGATACCAACAAAAGATAATTTTTACAATAAAATACCATGAACTTTCCAAGCTAAGCAATTTTCCGTAAAGTACCTCGAATCCTTAAAATTCATATCAATGAAAACCCTAAATAATATAAATAAATTCTCGAGGTTTATTTTGAAATTTTATTAAAAATATTTTTCATAAAACCCCCTCGAGTTATATAAAACAATATTGAAGGACTTTAGTAAATATAGGTTTAAGCGGGATCAATTCTCTTGAGCCCAGGGAGCCAGAGAAAGTGAGTACTTACCTATTTAAGGTAGAAAACTTAACGGAGTTATCAATGGTAATTTTCTTGGAAAAAAACACAAATCCTGTCGTCCATGTGCAGCAGTTACCGATGACTTCCGAACCTAATTCAGAATCTAAATCAGTTACAAGCGTCTGACTCAGTCTGAGTCTAACTCAAACCTGAATCCAAACTCAAATCAGAGTCCAATTCAAACCTGAATCCAAATTCTAAAATGAATGCTAGAACATGAACCTAAATACCTGGATTCAAACACCAATATCAACATGAATACATGACTTGACTTGACCGAACCATGGTTATAACTTGACCTGACTTCTTGAATACACAATTACATCCTGAACCCGACTACTTGAACAATTTGTATCCATGGTCTTGGTTAGACTTGTAATATAATCTATACAATACATTACGCGGGGATAACGGGGTAGATTGGTACGGAATGTATTAACATGGCACGAGATGGTCACTTAAAAGACACCTACATGAACTCTCGTGCCGTTGTCCCGTTGGTTTTTATGAGGCCTTGTACTACATGTTACCATAGTTCACGGGGTAAGATGGACTCCTCTCGTATACACAAATATCTTCTGTATCAAGCTACAAACAACCACGTTAGAATAATAATCATAACTGTACAACTTACCAGTTCAATTCTCATTACTTGTTATATTCCATTCCTTCTTTTGGGACTTACTGAGCGCTAGTTCGCTGACGACATTCTTGTCTATTTCTTTCTTTGGAATGTTCATCAGGAGAACCGGACTGTCAGGAGATCGAGCCTAATCAGGAGAACGTGGACCAGCTCACGGCACAGCAGGACTACTATCATTTCTTGTACTTACTTTCAGTTCGTATGCCACTGTTTAGGCATTACTTTATATCATTGTATCTTCCCTTTTTTAAAACAGTTGTATGTACAGATGAATGTAAATAAAAGTTGCTGTTCATTTTAATTCTCTTGTCACTCTTTTGCATTATCATTATATATATATATATATATATATATATATTGCTTAATTACGCTTAACGTATTTATTTCTTAATAAATACGTTGCGGTCCGCCACGTCACCGTTTCCGTCTACTGGGAAGCGGAGTGTGACAGAAACCAAAGCCCAAGCCTTCATCTTTTGGCCACCATTTTATTCGATTTAGCCGCAATTTGCGGTCCAATTTTGGAGTTAGGATCTGAAACTTGGTCTCTAGCTCACTTTTTAGATAACTAGACCTACCCTATATGCAAAGAAGTCTAATTTTACTTTAATAAAAATCTTGAGTCATTTTACATTATTTCTGGCGATATTTTATGATATTTGAAACTTGGTTTTTTGATATTTAAGTTTTGACTTGGTCGTTTGGCGTTCGTACGTCAACGTTGGGAGTTGTTTGGTTGTTCTTGCATGCGTGGACCATAGGTTCTAACCTATATGCGTTTTGCTTGCCGTATCGGTTTTCGAATTGATTTTGATTTCGATACGATATGCTTTGATTTGTAGGTGCATTCGTATGGACTTCCGGGGCAACGAAGGAGGACAAGGCGTTCATCGACTTCGGTTAGAGCGAGGATAGTAGGTGAGTGGATGAGGATAACTTCGATATAACTTCACGAGATGAGAATATGACATGTTAGAATAATATGAGTCGATATGACCGGACATAATGTCACGAGGTTATGTTGTATGACATGAGGTGAAATGGCATGATACGATATGATATATTATATTATACAAGGATTATGTGATATATATATATATATATATATATATATGTTCATAATACGATTTAAGATGATATAACATGTGACGATATGTAACTAGATAAGACGATAGGATGTACATGACCATAGACCCGTTTACTTGATTTGATGATATCATACGATGGATTCTACCATACGTGATTTGATATACATGATGAATGAGCCACACACACTTGATTTGATGATGCCGTACGATGGATTATACTGTACGTGATATGATAAATATGATGATTAATCCACACTCTTGACGTGATGATGCCGTACGATGGATTATACCGCAAATGATACTATGAGGCAGGATCACCGACTTATGGATGTATTGACTCGGAAAATTATTGTTTTATATTCACTTAAATAGATATTAGGATATAATTAGAGTCATACCTATTTTCAAAACTAGTGAATAGTTATGCATTTATAAATGACAACCCCAAAGGGACGCTACGGATTTTCAAATGCTATCTTTTTCTCAAAAACACCGTAGTCTCTAATTTTCTAAAAACAACGATTCATACTATTTTAAATTATAATTGTATGGCTCATAAGTAGCTATGTATTTTATACTGTTGTGTTACTTTTTTCCTTTTTCTGTTATGCTCGTATTATTCTCTTTTTGCGGTGTACATATACGCTCTTTTCTTTATCTTATATGACATCGTCTGTTAGGACACACGCACCATTACCGATGATACGTATGTTGCATGCAAACATACTTGCCGGCTCACACACTCATCATCAGTAATTGACATGCCACGTACACATTAGAAATCATTACTTCTCCATATAATCTAGTAATCTGTAGCTTTATAGTTATTGTTTAGTATCCATATCACACTTACTAGTTCAGTTATCGCATTTTCATACCTAGTTAAATGCCACGGTCATATATACACACTGGTTATGTATTACAGATGTGTTCTGTACTTGTACTAATTATTTCATTATTGGTTCATGCTTATGAGATTTCGGTTTTCATGAGATTTCAGGATTTGAGAAACCGCTGGTACATTTTTCAAAACTTATGATTGTTTTAAAAACGCGGTTTCTCTTGATATGATGTGTGGCGTCCACCATGAGTTTTCTCGGTTCTGAGTTATGTATATACCCGATTCAAGGAGAGAGGAGGCACCGTCTGCGGGTACATGGTGGACCTGGTATGGTACCCCGGGGCAAGAAGTTCATATAGAGAGACGTTGAGCCTGGCAGGGGAGCCCTACCGACTGGTGATAGTTTTGGCTCGGCGGATATCCGGAGGATACCGACCGGAGTCGTGTGATCAGAAGATGAGACGGCGCCCGAGACATGGGGATTTATGTGTCGCTGTTGGACACGGTTTTTATGATGTTTTCGAGTGTCGATATTAGGCACTCAGGTTTTTATGATGATTTGGTATGTCGTTGATGGACACGCGTTGAATGATACACCTACACACATAGATACGATACAGATGACATGGTACCACATTATGACACGGACACGATTATATTAGTATTATTATACTTATGTTTACACTAGCACTCTTATTACCACTCGATATTATTATATTATTATATGACCTAGGAGATCGTCATACATCCAATTTCTACCCGGTGATGTTTTCTACCCACGAGTTGGCAACTCACCCCTGTTGTGCCACAGTTTTCTTGCAGATTTAACCGCACGGATTCATTAGCGGCTTGCTGGCACACAACTTTCTTCCGAGTGATTTGCATTGGTAGGTGGGGTACACTTTGGATCGTGACCACAATTTGTATATATTTATTCAGTTGTATCTAGTTAAAAACACCATCAACCAGACTATGTAGATTGTATATTCTTTCGGAATTAGAGTTACTGTCATGTATTATTCTTTATTTCTGGTTTGTTTACTTTCTTTTCTGTGTTGATATTCGCATTGGGCGTCGTATATTTGTATTCATGTGGTTTTTTCCGCCAATTGGCGAAGAGCTAGCTCCCGCTTGGGGATGCCTATTATTATTGCTATTACTGAATTTGGTTCAAAATTTACAAAGAAGGTGATGCCCAAATTTCAAATGACGAAAATGTTTTCAACTATAGCATATAACCCACTTGTATTTTCATATAACATTACTTATGCATTTAAAGAAAGAACCTGATTTCATTATACCTTTATTTTAAAACTTCACCTCCACTATTTTCCTAAAAAAGTTTAGATTTCTGGGCTTTCGGCTTACTTGGATTATATGGGGTCCTATAGACTTCACGTGATTTAAGTGCCAGTCATGTGCCACTTCTGGTTCGTGACACATTTATACCTAGAGAAGCACGACGTTCAGCCTACTCATAGAGACGCCGCTCTTCCTTTGCATGAGCTATCCGTACAGATCTCCTGTGGGCAGTTGATAAGTTGACCTCTTCTTCATTAGAAAGGTAGGTTTCGAAAATGGTTAGAATCCATCGTTTTAGCGCCTTTTCTCGTGAAAACATGAAAGGGGCATGAATGAGGGATGACGGTCCTGAGGAGTGAACAACAGTTGTTGAGGGAGGAACATCGGCAATATGAAGGGATCGTATCTTTCCTGCACCAACACCTGCTGTGGAAATCACAGCAGGAGAAAAGGATTAACACATAAATGAGATAAATCGTTCATTACAAATGTAAAACATCAAAGAGATGGATTATACCAAGACCCCTAGTGGTACGTAGCCTTTCTTCCTCCTGATACATCTCGAATGAGGCTTGGAGGGCTTCCTCAGTAGAAATTGTTGTTGAAAAAGAAAAAGTATTAAGATATACATGAGATCATTTACTGCAAAATACTTAAATAAAGGTGAATGAAATATACTAGTCGCCGCAAAAGCCTGTAGCTCCGCTTCTTTTTGAGCTAATTGATCGGAGGCAGATACAGCCGCCTGAAGATTGGCGTCTTCATCATATGCCTTTGATTCTACCATAGCCGCCGTAATCTCGACATTCTCCTCGATAATCGTATCTAAAAGGGGAAGACCGGCGTTTGTTCCATACTTGGATATGCCTTCGCTCAAGGGAGCATGGGCCTCTTGACCAAATGTAGAATCGGCCAAGGACATGGTCATCTTCTTCTTCCGAGAACCAAAAGCGGCCCTGGAAGCCCTTTTCCTTCGTATTGGTGCTTTCAGCCGACTTTTCCCAATCTCTGATTCAGGTGACGAGTCAACCACTACATCATCCCTAGCAATCGAACTCGGTTGCGATTCAGGAACCATAATATCAGCCGGCAAAACGCCATTGGAAGGTCGTGATTTGCCAGAAGACCCAGAAGCATCAGTTGATGAAGCTCGCTTCCTTCCAGTGGTTTCCTTCTTTCTGGATCCAGGAATACACTAGTTGAACACCTCCAACTATTCGAGCCGTCTGAACCTCGAAAATGACATAAGAACCTGCCAGCAGATTTCCTTCCCGCTGCAGAGGGGAAGGAACGACAGATTGGGGTTTTAAAGAAAATTGGGGATTCGCCGCCCTCATTGAACCATGGCGACCAAGAAAGAATTGCTTCTTATGTTTGATGATCTCGTTCATAAATATTTTATACAAATCCCTGTAAGCAAACAAGAATCTGGGAACACAGGTCGAATCGAGAATTATGAAACGAGATTCGGTGTTTAACCTAATGAAATGACAAATAATGTTCCTTGTTGACTCCTCTGTAAGAGCAGGTTAACAGTGGAAAGCTCAGAGGGGAACGTCTTGATCATACCCAAACTGCTGGGGAAAACGATATGGGTTGTAGGGCTTATGAGCGATGTCATTGCTCCGTCGATATGCTAGATAGACATGCCTAATAGAATATAGACAGGCTATTCCCCTATCTGACAGAATTAAGGCACCGTCCTTTATTATATCCAGTAAAGGTCGATCGACGGGAACGGGCTTTATGCCAGTAACAAGAACCCAATCATCAAAATAAATTCCTTTTTGCTACAAAGATTGAATGGATGGAGTCACAATTGGTGAATATCTCTGTTTGGACAAATTCCTGCGACCCCGATGAGTTTCATTAGTAGCGGGAAGCGGCCTGAATCAAAGAATGTGGGCCATACGTGTTCACTATACGCATCACGTACGTGTAGATGAATCCAGGAACCAAAGTAATAGAGCGGCATATATATGTGCTCTTTTCCTGGGTCTTGAGATAGCTAGCTCAGTAAAACCCAGGTATAGGAATGATAATCCAGCAATGCCAATGGTTAACCTGGCACCGGAAGCAATACGATGGGTTGGGTAGAAAGTAGAAGCCCGCATCAGCTGAGGATGGGTGGGAATTGCAAACCAACTCAGCCACAAGATTATAAAGGCTATAATGAAAGATTCCCGATCAATCTCTAAAGCAGTGATGGCCTTAAGATCATAAAGAAGCCACCCGCGACAAAAAACTTCCTCTAATGACGCATGATCATCCGTTATTCTTTACGTGCTCAAACTAAAAGGATTCCTAATATCCGCATGCCTGCCGTTGTCTGTCCTTAGAACATTCGAATGGACAAACCTTGCAATGAATGCTTCAAAGGTGACTCCCAGTCATTGAGAAGCCATATCCAACTCTTCAAAATTCACAATAACTTCCGAAGACCCGGTCGTAGGAAAGTTATAGTATTGTCGTCCGTCAAATTCATTGTAGCCGGGCCTGCAGCAAATACATACTCGTCGCGAGGCACTAACTCTTTATAATGCTCCCCCGTAATAGGCAGTCCAGATATCTGTTGGATATGTATGCCCTAGAGGCCATTATTGTATCTACATACATGTGGATACTAGGGATATGTATGTACAGGAAAATTGCTCAGTTATATAGTATATTATTTGAGTTGTCTTTATCTTGATATGTGTATTTCTTTCTTATGATGCTTTATGTTGCTTGCACATATTGATAAAGACTCGATACAGTAGTATACTATTATAGTTTGACTTTATCTTAACATGTGCATATGTTATATATGTCGACCATATGTTGATAAAGCCCGTAGGATCTTGCTTGACTACCAACGTTATGATGGCGATCATACTTGTGAGAGCTGGGTAGTCTATAAGCACATCCTTAAAAGTCCTAAGTCATCATCAATACTCCAGAGTAGACTTGCGTATACGTTTCTAGACCCCGATGAGAGGCGGTGGTTGGTCCCACAACCATTGGTGTGATCACCTAAGATTGTATACGGGTGCTCACTAGAGGTGAGTACACTGGACAGACTTGCCGAGAACCTCTAGATGGTATTATATCTATCGTCAGATAGCGGTTCTCAGGTGATATGAGTACAGGTTAGTCTTTGGACCTGAGGTCGTTATCTGTTTCGTGTGAGTTCCCACTATGCTTTGATCACTACCCTACCATGGCTCTACTGAGGCATGCAAACAGGTTTTGGTTGGGTGCAGTCCCAAGCCACATGGAGGCAACAAGTTATTGTCAGGGATTCATCTCTCCAGATATTGGGAGTCGATATGGCACTGTGTTCGATTGGCCAGGACTATAAGACCTTGGCCAAAGCAGTTGGGATTTACTAATAGGTTAATCAGTAGTTTCCCGGATTGGTCTTGAGCCGCATCAGCACAAATTATCAGGTTATTAGGGTCTGACGTTTACCACCCTCTAGAACCGGTATGCGATACTCTTAGACGAAGAGACTGTACTGTACAGAGATTGTCTTGGATAGGCTCAGTAGGAGTTCAGACGAGTTTGCTTGTCGGCCTTCCTTTTCGACAGGTACCTGGGTAGCCGTTACGTGCAGCTAGTACTGCTGAGTGCTTGTGGTTAAACCCACTACCAGCGTACTGTTGAGTCTTTAGAGTCCCACACAGAGGGTTTTCCTGCTTCGGGCGAAACGATGTAGAGACCGCATGGTTTTACGGCAGGGGTTCAATCATATACGTGTACTAGCTACACGGATCATGATTCGGGCGGATAATATTAGTGGGCTTTGGTCTAAGCCGGATCCTAGTATTATATTCTTGGATTATTTTTGTCTCTTTGTATTCGGGTTTTTTGGAATACGGATACGAGTATGTATATACGGTGAGGGGTATTCTTGTAATTTGTTATAAGGATGTTTCTAGAAGAAGACACCTCATTATTGTTTTAACCATTATAGTTAAATGGTTAATAAGGTGGAGGTATGAGGTGTTATAAGTCATTAAATGAAGCATGGCTACTTGGTGACTCATGGGGTGACTCATGGTTTACTATTCATTCATGCTTGATATTTTGTGTTGTGAATTATTGTGTGCATTATTGGTTCACAACACTTAGCCATTCTTCATTCATGCTCACTACAACACTCTCATCTCCTCCAAGCCCTCTTCTTATACCTCAAACCCTAATAGTCTCATGTGTTGAGAAACCTAGGGTTCTTAGACAAAGCAATCCATCATCACTCTCTACATCCTTTAGGCTACTTAGATTAGCATACTAAGTAACCTAGTTACCTAGGTTTAGAGGTAAGAGCTCAAAGTAGACACTCTAAGGTGGATCATCTTTGACACGAGGAGGTCGTCGATCAAGCGCAGTCCATACACTCTTTGAGGAGCTAAAGGGGAGGAGTGAAGACCCGAAGGACTTAAGCCTTTAGGTATAAACTTCGATCATAGTAGATAGGTTCTCTAGTTTGCTAGTTAGGTTTATGGTAGATCCAGTGATAGGGTTATTCTAACGCCAGTTTAAACTCGTGGTAAAATTTTTATTCCGCAAACAGCCACGGATGATGGCCAGGGCGTTAGTGTAACCCAACATGGTATTAGAGCCACCCATAAACCTATACTAGCTAGTTTAGACAAGTTTAAATAATCGATCGACGGAATTTTTTGAAATTGCAACTCAAAAATCATGCTTGCTGCCGTTTTTAAAAAAGTGTTCAAAAAATTATTCAGAGTATTTTAAAAATCCGTGCAGGCTATTTTAGAAGTAGTGAAGAAATTTGAGCACACAATCAATACATACGGCCGCGAAACCACTGCAGAACATGCCTGTTCACGACAATTTCGTGGTCAAATGGAAGCATCTGTGTACCAAATTCTTTTGGAATTTCTCTGTAAGGGAATGTGATTTTTGAGATGTATGATACTGGCCTAGATTTGTTCGAGTACTGGTTAGCACTTAGGGCCAATACAGAACAGTTTAATCGATCGAATTTTTAAATATGTTTGTTTCAGTGCATACATTACTATCTGCGACCATGAATGTCATTGAGTGGTATAACCCGTCTAACTGTTATATGTTCTATTAGACGGGTTTGCGAACATGACATTTACATTGATGTTCTATGATTGTGCTGATATTGTGGTTGGATTGTCGTGCGGGATAGCCGATGTTGCAATGATAGTAGTATAGTTTAGATTCATTTGTACATGTGTTATTGCGGGGCGAGCGTCCGACATGTGGACTGTCGTCTTTGCCGGATTGTATATTATTTGATTGGGGCACGACCGGGTGTAGGTCGATGTCACCATTGTACATATATTTTCATTTTCTGTATTAGTTTTACCCCACGGTGGAGTGCTCGAATAGCCGGGTTCTAGAGGGCAACAAGCCCGCATCTCATGGCGTTGAGACGGAGGGGGCTTCACTTTAGAATTGGCGGGCTATTCGCCGCACTTGTAGGGGTATAGTATGACTCACGGAGGGGCGCTCAAGTTACCGGATCCCGTGAAGTACTGGGTGACCTATTCACTTTGTTGATTGGGGTTGCCTCACTTCTGGGATTGGCGGGTAACTTGCCGCGCTCGTAGGGGTCTAGGTTTTCATTGCACGGGCTATCCATACGACTGGGAACGTCGGGTTTTATTTGCAGCTCAAATGAAACCCGAGGCTCCTTAATTATCCACCATTCTTTGTCGCTTGCTGAGATTCTGTATTGTTTCTTATATCATGCCTGGGACGAATGTTAAATATATTTATATATATACTAGTAGATTTGTATATGTCTAGCACCCGCGCTAGTCCAACCCCCGCTCCGCCGTTAGTTAAGTAACCTAACGGTGCATGACAGGGCCCCGTGGCGAATGCGAATGGCATAGACGTACATTGTATTTTCGTTCTTTTCTGGTGTGATAGGATTAATTGATGGGACCGCATTAATTTTGATTAATGAAAGAAAAGAAACCTAAAAATATGTTGTAGGAATAAATTTCGAAAAACTATAGTTATATTCTTTCGCTTTGCATAGTGGCATTCGGTCATGAATATCCAGCACCCCATTCCAAGAGGCAAGAGCCGAGATCCCTTCGCAGGGAGTGACCTCTTGAGCAAAAGTCTATACTGTAGATTACTCGGTTTTTCCAAAACCACTAGTTTTCAAAAGCGAAGCCTAAACCACTCCTTTTCAAAACTACTCAGGTTCCTTCAACGATATCAAGTTCATTACATTAAAGGGTTTTTCACCAAAAACCCAGTCGTAGCCTTCCATCATTTCGGATGAGTAATACCTAGTATTCGTGCTGCGTTTGTTGGCCTTTGTCAAGGCGTAGTGTATGGTATCTAGATATTTCTTGTCTGTTGCATATAGATGTGATTATCTAGGACAGTCGTATATCCTTGTTGGCCTTTGTCACGGGTTTGTACGGGTGGGTCTAGATTAATCCAGGATAATGATGGGTTGAACTTGACTAGTGGTTGTTAGTTGTATATATGCCCTAGAGGCCATTGTTGTACATATGATGTATATTATAGTGGATGCTTGGATATATATAGTGAGGACTTTCTTGCTCAATATGATAGTATGCTATCTGATTTCACTTTGTCTTAACATGTTGATTTGTATTGGTTTACTGTCTTGCTCTCACATGTTGATAAAGCCCTTAGGATATGTACTTGACTACTGGGACTATGATGAGATCATACTAGTTGGGCCAGGGTAGTCAACGAGTACATCCTATAACTGTTCCTAGTCGAGGGTGTATCAAGACAGGGCATCGATAAACCAGAGTAGACTAGCGTATACGCATCTTGACCCATATGATGGGCGATGGATGATCCCATATCCATCGGTGTTTGACATCAAAGATGGTGCGCGGGTGCTCAGTGGAGGCTGGGTACACTGAACGGACTCGCCGAGAACTCCCAGATGGTATTATACCTATCGTTAGATAGTAGTTCTCCGGTGACACTGGTACAGGTTAGTCTGTAGACCCGAAATCGTCATAGACTCTCGTGTGATTCCCACTGTGCTTTTATTTTCACCTTACCACGTCCAAGAGGGCGTGCAAAATGGAGGCTTTTGGGTATAGTCCCGAATCATATGGAGACAATGAGCGATAGGAGGGGTTTCGCCTCTCCCGGTATTGGGAGTTGATGTTGCACCGTGTTCGATTGGATATAACTGGAAGTCTCTGGCCAGGGCTGATATGGAGTGCTACTGGTAAGAGTTATCAGTAGTTTCTCGACCTGTTATGAGCCTCATATCGACACGACTTATCGGTTACTGGGGTCTGACATTTACCACCCCTAGACTGGATATGCGACATATCAGACGAAGAGACCGGACTGTACGGTAGTGTTACTGATTGGATTCACAGGAGAATGTACAGGCTTACTTGTTGATATTCTGATCGCTCAATACCTGGGTGCCTGTTATGTTTAGTTGACCACTTGCAGCTTGTCAGTGTTTGATATGATCATTACCTACTGCCGGCGTATTGACGATTCTTTAGAGTCCTAAACAGAGGTTTCTTGGCTCAGGCAAAACGGTGTAGGAGCCCATATGCGATATGCGAGAGACCAAGAATAATACGATATGAGATATCGTATTCTATTCACGTGATATGTGATATCGGTCGGGTATATGTGATAAAGCCGGGTCATCGAATCAAGTGTTGATTCGATGAATTGGTACATGTTATATTAGTCGGTTATATGCAATATTGCCGGATTTTCGGATCAAGAGTTGGTTCGATAATTTAATGTATAATTATATATGTGATATATTACATTACGTTAACTAATATAAGCTCGCTTTATTGATTCATTTTCTCACTGGATAATACATTGATATATATGCGATATATGTTAATTGTATTATTTTCTTTTGTTACAAAATATATTATATATGTGATATATAATATTGTAACATGTTAGGGTTACAAATGCAACATGGTTGTTGAGTTTAAACCAAGTTAGGGTTTGGATTAGGGTTAGCTTTTGGGTTAGCTTTTGGATGAGGTTCATGGATGCTTCATGAAGCTTTGACTTTGTCATTTAGCTTTGATATTTTATGCAGATATTTGTTAATCCAACCCAAACCCTTAACCATAGTTTATTCTCTGCATGAGTTAAAGCCTTCATTCTTAACTCATGGTTGCAATTGTAACCACAACAATAATTCATTATTCATCACAAAAGGTTTTGCTTCTTCTTCTTGTTGTTGTTCTTGAAAGAAAAGCTTCACTAGGTTTTTGATTTGTGATGATAAATGATGAGAAATTGAAAACAAAAGAGAGAGAAATTCCTACTTCATCATCCTCATCTATTCTAGCCACTTAGATTAGGGTGTTCACTTCTCTAATTACTTCATTAGTGAAGTGTAAGCTTGGGTTAGAAATTCTTCAAGGTAGATCATCTTAGATCAAGAAGACTTCAAGCAAGATGCATCATTCACCTCTTGGAGCCTCACGAGAGTCGGAGTTCTTGATGATCACAGCGAAGAGACCTCAACACGGAGCTTATGAAGCGAAGGAACAGACTACAAAGGTTCTAATCCTACTCTCTTTACTTCTTTGTATGTGATACAAACTTGTTACCCTAGAAATTCTAGCATGATTCATGGTTTGTTTGATTTGCACCTCTCTAATTTTTAAAGTGGCCCGAGTGATGCTACCAAACCCTAGACTAGGTGCAAGGGAAGCCCAACAGTGGTATCAGAGCCAAACTAGAATTCTAGATACGGTGTTAAAACAATTACGAAAACGAAATCGACTCCGAAATACGGTATTTTGAAACCCCCATTTTGCTCTCTGGAAATTTTGCAAAAAGTCCTTTAAAAAATTTTCAAACAGGTGCAGAATGATATTTGGGACATTCTAAGAACATGGGAGAAACACGGAGGGAGGGGCTCAGATTTTGGCCGATCCCCTGGCCTGAAAATCCGTCCAGGCCGGCCCCATGGGCTCCTCTGCCCCCCCGTATTCCTCCTGTGTTCTCATGTCTCCATTTTGGGTTTCCTAGTATTGTTTATTTAGCCCAATTTTCATGTGATGATTAGTTTCACCTGAGGCTAATTCGTAGTGCTTCATAGTCGTATAACTTAACACTGTATTGGTAACCTTGACTATTTTTAGCAGTTCGATCGAACTTCGCACACCACATTTTGTACCCCGCTGAAATTTCCAAGTGTTGTAATTTTCCATAGTTGATTATATTCGTAAAATCGTGCAAGTACCCCTATGGACCCCCTAGAAGACTATAATAACCTTAACTCGATTCTATGCCCACGGAACCACGTTCGAACCTTCGCGTTTGCCGTAGTTCCGTGGTGTCATAGGTGAGGTGTTGGTTAACTCTTTCTACGGCTGGTACATAGACACTGTGGTACGGTTTTTGAGTGTTTTAACTTTGCTCAAGTGTTGAGCTCACGGGGGTAATTTGTGAGTGTATGTTGATTCGATCGAAACGTTAAACATCGTCTTGATATTCTGTGATTGTGATACAATATGAGGAATTCATATAGTTAGGCATGAAATCCGTAATATGTGATATTTCGGGTTTACGATGTCTAAGGAGATTATGGATTCCAAATGTTGTAGTTTTTCACTTTCTTTTCTGTGACCGTAAGTGTAGTATGCGGGGTATTGTCGGCTTCGTTGCTATACATCAACGACAATCGGGATATCCATCCTTGCTTACGTTGATGATATGAGATATTATGTGTTGCTGTGATATGTTATATTGGATCGTCGTGTTCTGAATAGCCGGGGGTTTTATATGAGATGAGGGTTTTTATTTTCATTCATGTAAAATTCATTGTATGTAATATTCTTTTATTGGGGCACTTCCGGGTTGAGGTTGATGTCACCATTGTATATTATTTACTTTTCTGCATTAGGATAGACCCAAGGAGGGGAGCACAAGTAACCGAGTTCTAGGGTCCAGTGGGAGGCCATCTCGAGGAGTCGAGACCAGGTCTCCTAACCCTAGAATTGGCAGTGTTACTTGCCTCTCTCATAGGGGTCTAAGGATGTGGGTTTGGCTATTCATCGCGACCGTGGAATCCGTGTTTTATACTGGCTCGATATAAAACACGGACGTCCTAATATATCCAATATTTCATATGTTATCTTCTGCTGCAATGTTCAGTGATGAGATCATATTACTGCCTGAGATGAATGCTTATAGTATATGTAGGGTTACTAGGCACTCTCACAAGGGTCTATAAGGTATTAACCATGCCCGATTTAAAATTTAGACGTGCTGAACAACCCTAACCAAGATCTTAGACTAGAGATTAGGCGAAACAAAGCATGTAAACATCTTTAAATCTAAGAGTTAGGGATTACAACCTTTGTAGTCCGTTCCTTCACTTCTAAAGCTCTGTGTTGAGATCCCTTCGCTGCGATCATCGAGTATCCGGACTCTAGAGAGGCTCCACAAAAGAAAGATGCAAGCTTACTTCCGATCTTCGATAACTAAGATGAT
This sequence comes from Agapanthus africanus, assembly GCA_030015575.1. NCBI lineage: Eukaryota > Viridiplantae > Streptophyta > Magnoliopsida > Asparagales > Amaryllidaceae > Agapanthus > Agapanthus africanus. The sequence continues at coordinate 299,301,412 of JASDDO010000029.1, forward strand.
CTACCTTGAAGAAACTCAAACCCAACCTCTTGCTTTGCTAATCAAGTATTAGCAAAGCAAACACCCTAATCTAAGCGGCTAGAATAGATGAGGATGATGAAGTAGGAATTTAGCTCTCATTTGTTTTCGATTTCTCACTCATTTTCATCACCTTTGAATAAGCTAGAAAGCTTTTCAAGCAAGAAGAAGAAGAAGAAGATCAAAATCCTTTTGTGATGAATAATGAAAACTCTAGTGAGGTTAGAAATGCAACCATGGGTTAAGAATGAAGTCTTAACACATGTAGAGCGTTAACTATGGTGAAGGGTTGGGTTGGGTTGAGCAAATATCTACACAAAATATCCAAAGTCAAAGTCAAAGCTTCAAGAAGCTTCTTGAATGCTTCATGCATGCTTAACCCTAATCCAAACCCTAACCACAATTAAACTCCACAAAACATGTTGCATTTATAACCCTAACATGTTACAATATTATATATCACATATACAATATTTATTGTAATAAAATAAAATAATACAATTAACATATATCACATATATATCAATGTATTACCCGAGTGAGAAAAAGAATCTTTTAGTGAGCTTATATTAGTTAATGTAATTTAATATATCAAATATATAATTATACATTAAATTATCGAATCAACTCTTGATCCGATAATCCGGCTATTTCATAAATAACCGACTAATATAATCTGTATCAGTTCATCGAATCAACACTTGATCCGATGACCCGGCTATATCACATATACCTGGCCGATATCTCATATCGTAAGAATCTAATACGGTATCGCATACACGCATCATTCTCGGTCCCGCACATATCACATATGTGCTCCTACTCCATTTTGCCCGAGCCAAGAAACCTCTGTGTAGTACTCTAAAGAATCGTCAATACGTCGGCAGTAGGTGATGATCATATCAAACACGCACAAGCTGCAAGCTGTCAGCTAAACGTAACAGCCACCCAGGTATTGAGGAATCAGAAGATCAACAAGCAAGCATGTACATTCTCCCGTGAATCCAATCAGTAACACTCCTGTACAGTCCGGTCTCTTCGTCTGATATGTCGCATATCTCGTCTAGGGGTGGTAAACGTCAGACCCCAGTAGCTTGATAAGTCATGTCAATATGAGGTCCATAACAGTTCGAGAAACTACTGATAACACTTACCAGTAAATCTCAGCAACCCTGGATGTAACCCTTCGAAAATCGTATAGGCAGTTTTTCGGTAATCGGCTAATTTTTCGGCTTTTTCCGTAAAAAGTCAAAATAGGTATTTTTCATTGTAGACCTAATTATACAAAATTTAGATAAGATATTACTATAATTTTGTCACTAAAATGTCACTTATAATTTTCTAGTTAAATAAAAAAAAATTCGTAATTAATTATTTTTTTATTATTTTAAGCCTTTTTAAATACATTAAATTAGTGATAAATACAAATTTAATTAGGTAAATTTCATAATTAGGAGTCTTTATAAGCTAAAATATGGTGTTAATAAAATTGTATCATGACTTGCAAAATTTTGGTTTTAGGGTGGGAAATTTAATGGAAAAATGATGTAAAATAAGGTTTTTTTTGTAAAATGTTGATATGAAAGCATTAAATGAGCACATGGGGTGTTTCTGGACCTAGAAACTTCTCCAAATTTCCCCACCTCCCCTCCCTCACCTGCTGGCCGAACCCTTGCTGCAGAAATTCCCCATTTCCTCACTTCTTTCTTGCTTCATTTCTTGCTAAAATTCAATAAAAACTCACAAATTTCCATCTCAATTCAAAGCCAAACCCTAATCCACTCTCTCTTCAACCCAAATTAGTTCAAAAACTTGATGAAAGGAGGCTTCTTGGTGACTTGATCATGCTAGGTTTCCACTTGTGAGGTAAAATCCTAAACTAGTTGCTAACTTGTAGTTTATATGTGCAAAAGTTTAATTTTGAAGTATTAATTTAGTTGTAAATAAATTATTCATAAAAATCAAGAATGGGATTGATTTTGAACTAGGGTTTGAAGCATGGTTGAAGGATTAAGTTAGGGCTTTGGTTAGCTATTTGGTTAGAGTGGTTAATTGCGTAAGGTTACGCTCGCTAAATCGATAAATTTCGACGTTTGCATCGAATCGGTTTGAAATTTGCTTACTAGATTGTTACAAAAATTAGAATGCGATCAAATTGCGTTATGTTAGCGATATAATTAGCTTCGTATAGGACTTTTAGAGTGCGCGAACGCGGGGTTTTGTCTAGTCGGGTTTTAGTTTTGTCGATTTCCCCGAAATGACGATTCTAGTTAACGATTAGCGATTTTCGTGCGTTTTCCCGCGCACCGAGTGTATGTTATGTTTAATTCGAGAGCGTCGATAATTGTATATTGTGACTTGCATCGTTTTAGGTTTTGTAATCTTATGCTTGGTGTTGTGCAAATATAGGATCGGTCGGGGAAACATCGGACACGGCACGTAAAGGCAAGGCGGTGGTCGGATTGGATTAGCAGGGATTTCAGGTGAGTAGATGTATTCATCTATGGGGGAATCGTCTGAATGGCGTGAGGCGCCCCCCTAGTTAGGATTACCCTACTATTTGCAAGATTTATATTGTTAGCTAGCTTATCCATTCATGTACACTGCATACCCTTATAGCGAACAGTATATTAGATTGCATGGACATTCATCTATACTTATGCGATATCACTTCATAGGACACGAACACCATTACCATTGGCATCTGTTGCATGCGCACTATTCATGTGACACACACGCCTTTGGTAATTGCCATGCCACGTGCACTATAGAACCTGTTTAACTTAATAACGCCATTTGCATTCATACATGATATATGGAATTGCATAGCATGCATATACCCCGCATTACCATCATATCTACATAGATTTCTAGCCAAAACTCACATCATATACATTGATATCATAGACATTTATCATATATAACATGTGAACATTATGATTTTCTTGAGGATTTCAGTATTGCTGCAATTTCTGGATTTTTGGGGAAAACCGCAAGAATTTAACAAAAGCTTATATTCATCATTTTTAAAACAAAGTTGCGGTTTTCTCGTGATGTATGTGTCGTCCACCATGAGTTTTCATGTTTTCTGTTGGATTTCGAGACCCGATTCGAGGAGTGGATGAACCGTCTCGGGTACATGGTGGGCCCGGTATGGTACCCCGGGGCAAGAAGATCGAGATGTAGACGATGAGCCTGGCAGGGGAAGACTACCTACCGGTGATGTCTGGCACGGTGGATATCCGGAGGATACCGACCGTTGTCGTGAAATTGGATGATATGGGCCGATCCGGACTGACGGAGCCCGATATTGAGACAGATATGATTCCTATTTGGTGTCGATGTTTGACACGGGTTTTCAGATGATTTCTTGATGGTACTTAGCTATTATACAGATATTCATTTTCTAAAAGTTAAGAACGCAGTACCCTTAGCATTTAAAACACTTAAAGAGTTAGAAATGATATTGCATACATGTGCATGCATACTAGAGCTATTATATCACATATGGACATGCATGTTGTGGTGCATTGCGTGCATTCTTACGATTGCCTTATTAGATGTTATATTTATTCACGAGCTGGCAACTCACCCCCGTTGTGCCACAGTGTCTTGCAGGTCGGACCCGTCACCCTTGTAGCGGCGAGCTATCTTATCATTAGCTCCTTTTGCTCAGACTCGCGACATCGCCCGTAGGTGGGTTGCGAGCACACTTTATTTCTTTTTGCTTTATCATTGTATCTAGTATTCTCCATCTACCACTTTATATTGTATATGTGACCTAGTGGTGAGACTGAGAGATTTGTATATTTGTGGTTTCTTTTGGGTCGAGCTCACTTGAGCCGGCGTTGTGTTTTCTGATATTTTGCGTTTCTTTTATGCTCTTTTCTTGATATTGCTATTATATTGCATGTGGTTGTGATCCGCCTTGGGCGAAGAGCTAGCTCCCGCTTGGGGATGCCATTTTTATGATTACAGGTTTATTATCTTGTTGTACCCATTTTGGAGGGATAGAAAATACAGGGGAGACTCTGCCGAAATTTTCGGAAATTTTTGATGTTTTAAAAAGGGATTCTATGCAACTTAAATGATTTTTAAAAACCATTTTCATTAAAGGTTTTCCTTCACTCTCTTTTGATTTTGGTTTAGATTCTTCTGGGCTTTGGCTGACTTAGGTTACGGTACGCCTTTAGACGTCTCGTAATCTAAGTGCCAGTCACGTTCCGTACTTTCGGGTCGTGACACTGGCCGGTGATTTCCAGTTATAGCCAATCGAACACAGCACAACATCAACTCCATATATCGGGAGAGAAGAAACCCTTCCTATCGCTCATTGCCTCCATGTGATTCAGGACTGTACCCAAAATCCACATTTTTGCACGCCCTCTTGGACGTGGTATGATGGAAATCAAAGCACAGTGGGAATCACACAAGACTCTTTGATGATCTCCGGTCTACAGACTAACCTGTACCAGTGTCACCAGAGAACTTCCATCTGACGTAAGGTATAATACCATCTGGGAGTTCTTGGCGAGTCCGTCCAGTGTACCCAGCCTCCACTGAGCATCCGTATACCTTCTCTGATGTCAAACACCAATGGATATGAGATCATCCATCGCCCATCATATGGGTCAAGAAGCGCATACGCTAGTCTACTCTGGAGTATCGATGCCCTGTCTCGGTACTCCCACGACTAGGAACATTTGAAGGATGTACTTGGCGACTACACTGTCCCCACTAGTATGATCTGCATCATAGTCCTGGTAGTAAAGTACTCATCCTAAGGGCTTTATCAACATGTAACATAGAGACAATCAGAGTACATGTTAAGATAAAGAGCAACCAGATAGCGTACTATCATGTCGAGCAAGAAAGTCCTCCCTATATATGTCCAAGCATCCACTACAATATACATCGTATGTACAGTAATGGCTTCTAGGGCATACATATAACTAACAATCTCCCACTTGCACTAGGGCCATCTGTTGTGGTATCCCATACCCAACAATCAGCTGTGGTTGAAGTATCTCACACTCAACCATCCCATAAAAGTCTCTACTGGGACATATGCCTTTGTGAGTGGATCCGCGCTGTTGTCCTCTATGTCTACTCTCCTAACCTTGATCTTCCTGGAGATCAACCATCTCCATGATCAGGTGATACTGCCTAAGAATTATATCTGGATTTCTGATGGAACGGGGGTTCCTTGGCATAAACCACAACTCCATTGTCACACAATGGTAGGAACGAAGTTCATCTCATGAACTTATATATATCCAGACTGTCTCTTTGATAGCATCCTTGGTAACGACGTATCTTGCCATTAATCATCTAGTAAGTCACGGTATCTAGCTTGGAACTCTTCCAACATATCGTCCCTCCACTGAGGGTAAAGACAATGCCTGCGACTGACATTCAGTCGTCCTTATCACCCTGGAACCTTTCCAGTGATTCTCCCCAGGATCTATTGATACCATCTCACTACAACTAGTGAGAATCCTAACATCCATTTAGATCTTTCTCATAGATATAAAACCTAGGATTTAGAAGGTATCACTTTGATCTTATATGGAGAATCTTTGTGATAAGCGGAGATTGACCGAGCGTAGCATAGGAAACTCCTTCCTTATCAAGAGTATGTCATCCACGTACTCTACGAGGATCACCACCATACTCTCTACTACCTTTTTGTATATACAAGGTTCATCTATCATTTTGATGAAGTCAAACTCTTTGACTACTACATCAAAACAGACGTTCCAACTCCGCGATGCCTGATTTATCACATAAAACATCTTGCACGCGTTTCCGCTGCTCCCATAGTCTATGAAGCCCTCTGCTGTGTACTTATAGACGCTCTCTTCCAAATCATCATTAGAAAAGCAGTCATGACACCCAACCGCCAGATATCGTAGTCATGGTATGTAGCCGTGGCAAGTAGGATCTGGATGGACTTTAAGCATAGCTTTGAAAGTCTCAACTTTTCCATGTACACCAAGTAATCTTCTCAAGATATACTTGCTCCTGATGGGGATTTAACCCTTCAGATAAAGCAACCAAAGTCCATACTTTGTTGGTGTATAAGGATTGCATCTCAGATCGCTAAGCATCCAGCCATTCTTACAGAGTCCCACTCCTGATGGCCAGCTCGAAACTAGTTGGGTCATCATCTCATGATGTAATCCTCACTCCCACTGTCATAGAGAAAACCGAAGTATCTCTCAGGTGGGTGAGGAACCCTACTAGATCGGCGGAGAGGCTGAGGTTTGTGGAAACTATTGAATCCTTTAGTTCTACCAAATTATTAGCTGCAGTTTGTATAGCTGGAACTCTTTCCAGTTCTACCTCATGACCAATAATTTCTTCACAAGAAATTCCCTTTCACAAAGGTGGCATGCTGAGAAACAAAATATCTTTTGTTCCTCGGTTTGGTAGAAGATATTCCCTTGCGAATGCTTGGGATATCCAACAAACTTCTTCAGAACTGACTTTGCCTCGAGCTTGTCCGGATTTTTCTTTTAGACATAAGCCGGACAACCCCAAATCTTAACTTACTTAAGATATGAGCTCTTCCCATTCCATATCACATATGAAGTGGTAGGCAACTGATTTGATCGGAACCCTATTCAATAGGTATGCAGCTTCACAAGTGCATAACTCCCAAAAGAAAATATGAAACTCAGTAGTATTCATCATAGAACGCACCATATAAAATAGGGTGTGATTGCTCCGCCCCGATACACCGACGTGCTGTGGTGTATACGGAGTAGTAATGCTGAGAGAGAATCTCATTCTCCTTTAGAATAGTCCAGGAATCCCGTGCTCAAGTATTCTCCTCCTTGATCTCATCACAGGACATAATACTTATACCCGTTTTTGGTTCTCTACTTATAACTTATATTCTGTGATTATCTCAAAAGTTTCGGACTTGTGTTTCAACAGGAACATATGTCTGAATCTTGAGAGATCATCAGTGAATGTAATGAAGTACAAAGAACCGGTTCTGGTATGTGTAGACAGGGGACCTTCATACATCAGCATGTATCAATCCCAAGAGTTCACTAACTCTTTCTCTGTTTCCAATAAATGGAGTTGTGGTCATCTTATCTTTGTGACATGACGGGCAAGTTTCACAAGATGTAAATTCAAACTCATTTAAATATGCATCTAAATATAACTTCAGCTAGTCGGGTTACATTGATATGACCTATTCTACAATACCTCAAGAAGAATTCGTTTATTTCTGAACTTTTCCACTTGTGTGTGTTCTGTACACTAAGAACTGTGGTTTGATTTAGAACGTATATGCTTTTAGATAATGTGCCTGAACCCATCAACTCTTGATATAGGAAATGTTCAAAACATTATCCAACAATACAAAATTATATCCTTCTTTACTAATAAAGAAACTGATATGATGTTGTATATCAGGTTCGGTATCTAATAACATTCGTTCAGAATCAATGTATTCTGGTAATACAGGGTGATAACTATCAACAGACTTGGCTGCAACACTTGCACCGTTTCTATCTCATGAAATTTATCACCCGTTCTCAGTTCTCTACCTATCTGTAGCCCATGTAACAAATTACATATGTGAGATCCTGATCCGGTATCAAATACCCAGGACGTAAAGGATATTGAGAAACAATTCTGTGTAATGAACACACCCGAAGAAGATGCATCAGCATGCACTTTCTTCGTTTAGGTGGCACGGGAATTCTGGTAATCCCCTATTTCCTGCTCTGTCTTATAACAATTATAAGTTGGAGCGGGACCAACGTTCCCTAGCGCAATATAACAAGCGGGTTCGGTCAATACATCCGTATTATTATCTTGATTAAGGCGTGACATGATCGCTACCTGGAGAGAGATAGAAGAAAACACTCAGCGTATGCTCTTACAAGATTAGATTGGTTATTAAAATATCTAATCAGGATGTCTCCCACTGTTTTAGTCAAATCTTCCTTCAAACCCTAAAAGGAAAGACTAGCCGGGATTAATTACACTCTACAAGTTCGCCAATCTTTCAGCCAGGCCAGTGCCGGTAATTTGAGGGAGGCTCCCCGTGCTTTTGCACGGACCTAATTAAAGTAAACCTCGTTTTCCCAGGGGCGTAACTCCGTTAACACTTTTCTAGACATCTACTTGATCGGCTAATTGTAATGTGTAAAACTCTCCCAAGAGTAACTCTTACTCGCAGGGGGTATCGGGATCCAACTATCTCATAGAAGGTATGCAATCTCATTGCAAATTTCAACTCTTGAAATTCCCAATAATATTTTACCCCTAGCATCCTATGATCTTGACGAAAACCAACAAACGATAGGCTACTAGTCAAGTTCAACCCGTCATTTCCCGATTGAATTAAACCCATCCGCACGACCCTTGACGAAAGCCAACAAAGTCGCACGACTACCCTAACTCAATCGCATCATATGCTTATACAGATAAGCATAAATAGCTACCGCACACTACGCCTTGACGAAAGCCAACAAACGTAGTACGAATACTATGAAGTACTTATCTGAAATGACGGAGGGCTACGATAGGTTTTTAAGAAAATCCTTTGCATAATGAACTTGATATCGTTGTAGAATCAAGTGATTTTTAATGGAATGTTTTTGAGGCCTTTTCTAGTTTTGCTAAAGAGGGCACTCCCGGTGAAGGGATCGTCGGCTCTTTCCTCATCGAATAAGGTGCAGGATATTTCACAAATATCACTATGCAAAGCAAAAACTAAAAAAAACAATCAAAAGACAAACCGAGTTTGTAGCATCTGCTAGTTTCGCTAAAGAGGTCACTCCCAGTGAAGGGATCTCGGCTCTTTCTTTATTGAATAAGGTGCTGGATGTTCTACAAGGAACACCGCTATGCGAAGCAAGAACTAGAGCTACCAGTTTTTGAGACAAGTTTCTACAACATCTCTAGGTTTCTTTTAGTTTCATTAATCTCATTAATGAAGTCCCATTTTATTATGCTTCACAAGCATCACATTTGAAACAAAATCTGCAATATAACATATATCTCATATATATAATATAAACATTCGTCTCAGGCAGTAATATGATCTCATCACAGAACATTGCAGCAGAAGAAACATATATGAAATATTGGATATACTAGGAGGTCTGTGTTTTAGTACGAGCCTGTATAAAACACGGATTCCACGGTCGCGATGAATAGCCAAACCCATTTCCCTAGACTGCCAATTCTAGGGTTAGGAGACCCAGTCTCAACTCCTCGAGATGGTCTCCCACTGGACCCTAGAACCCGGTTACTTGTGCTCCCCGCCTTAGGTCTACCTAATGCGGAAAAGTAAATAATATACAATGGTGACATCATCCTTATCCCGGAAGTGCCCCAATAAAAGAATATTACATACAAATGAATTTTACACGAATGAAAAAGAAAAATTCTCATCTTACATAAAACCCCTGGCTATTCAAAACACGACGATCCAATATAACATATCACAGCAACACATAATATCTCATATCATCAACGTAAGTAAATATGCGCACCCTAATTGTCGTTGATGTATAGCAACGAAACCGGCGATACACCACATATTACACTTACGGTCGCAGAAAAGAAAGTGTCAAACTACAACAGTTGGAATCCGCAACCTTCTTAGACATCTCATACCTAACCAAATGAATTCCTTAGACATCGCATGCCTAACAATTATAAACCCCGCATTTTAGTCTCATTATCGAAAACTCTTTTCAATATCAAGTCGGGCAATTCAACAAGATTCCCGACATCCTGATCGAATACTTGTCGCAAACTTTAGTAGACAGCCACACCCCCGGATGCCGTCGACGAAGTGCACTAAGGCGGAACACCGCTGCCACGAGCACCCGAATGGATGCTTTTGGCGACAGGGTTCTCCTACAGTCACTTGGTCGGGGCTATGGGGTGTGGCTATCTATTAAGTTTACCCGGCGAGTATCCGCGTACGCTACGTGATTGAGACGGACTTTTGATCGCATCAAAATCCTGTGGCAATTGATCATCTGAGACTAAACTGCTAGATTTATAACATTCAAATTAGTTATCTCATAACTACATGTGGATTCCAAATATTGTATCACATTCCAGATAAACAGACAATGTTAAACTTTCCGATCGAATAAACAAACACCTAAGATTTCCCAAATAATTCTCAACACTTGAAATTAGTGTAAAAACATCCATCACATGCCACAGTACCAATGGTCCAGCCGTAGAAGGGTCAAACCAACGCCTCACATGTGGCAACGCCGTACTGCCACAAACTCTAAGATTTAGAAGCGGTTCAGACGGTCACATAATCGAGTTAAGGTTTGTGTTCTTCTAGAGGGTCCACCGCGTTACTTGCACGACTTAGAACGTTCTTAAACTACGGAAAAATCCAACACTTGGAAATTTTTCCGGCAGGGGAAAAAGTGAGTTATTGATATCTGTTCGAACTTTTTAACACGTTCTAAAATTACCCGGAAAAAGTTAAACGAAGTTAAACTTTTCGATCGAATCAACGAGATCCTAATAATTCCCAGAAAGCTCAACACTTGAGTAGAATTAAAAATTCCTAGACGCAAGAAAAATTACCTAAGAATAAAACCCAGAAGTATTATCCTATGATTCCCTAAGACGACCGCGGAACAGCCGCCAAACCCATGGTTTGGCCGCGATTCCGCGATATCTTGAAAGGATAATGGGACCGTACTTCACAGTAACTATTATATTTCCCTGCTTATTTTTCTGAGTATTTTTAATATGAAAAATTTCAACTTTTGAAAAAAATTCCAGAAACTAGGATTTAACGGGTATTCGGAGTTCGATCGGACTTTAAACTTCGCCTAGACTTCGCCTAAAGCTCTAGCTTGGCTCTGATACCACTGTAGGGTTACTAGGCACTCTCACAAGGGTCTATAAGGTATTAACCATGCCCGATTTAAAATTTAGACGTGCCAAACAACCCTAACCAAGATCTTAGACTAGAGATTAGGCGAAATAAAGCATGTAAACATCTTTACATCTAAGAGTTAGGGATTACAACCTTTGTAGTCCGTTCCTTCACTTCTAAAACTCCGTGTTGAGATCCCTTCGCTGCGATCATCGAGTATCCGGACTCTAGAGAGGCTCCACAAAAGAAAGATGCAAGCTTACTTCCGATCTTCGATAATTAAGATGATCTACCTTAAAGAAACTCAAACCCAACCTCTTGCTTTGCTAATCAAGTATTAGCAAAGCAAACACCCTAATCTAAGCGGCTAGAATAGATGAGGATGATGAAGTAGGAATTTAGCTCTCATTTGTTTTCGATTTCTCACTCATTTTCATCACCTTTGAAAAAGCTAGAAAGCTTTTCAAGCAAGAAGAAGAAGAAGAAGATCAAAATCCTTTTGTGATGAATAATAAAAACTCTAGTGAGGTTAGAAATGCAACCATGGGTTAAGAATGAAGTCTTAACCCATGTAGAGGGTTAACTATGGTGAAGGGTTGGGTTGGGTTAAGCAAATATCTACACAAAATATCCAAAGTCAAAGTCAAAGCTTCAAGAAGCTTCTTGAAAGCTTCATGCATGCTTAACCCTAATCCAAACCCTAACCACAATTAAACTCCACAAAACATGTTGCATTTATAACCCTAACATGTTACAATATTATATATTACATATACAATATTTATTGTAACAAAATAAAATAATACAATTAACATATATCACATATATATCAATGTATTACCCGAGTGAGAAAAAGAATCTTTTAGTGAGCTTATATTAGTTAATGTAATTTAATATATCAAATATATAATTATACATTAAATTATCGAATCAACTCTTGATCCGATAATCCGGCTATTTCATAAATAACTGACTAATATAATCTGTATCAGTTCATCGAATCAACACTTGATCCGATAACCCGGCTATATCATATATACCGGGCCGATATCTCATATCGCGAGAATCTAATACGGTATCGCATACACGCATCATTCTCGGTCCCGCACATATCACATATGTGCTCCTACTCCGTTCTTCCCGAGCCAAGAAACCTCTGTGTAGGACTCTAAAGAATCGTCAATACGTCGGCAGTAGGTGATGATCATATCAAACACCCACAAGCTGCAAGCGGTCAGCTAAACGTAACAGCCACCCAGGTATTGAGGAATCAGAAGATCAACAAGCAAGCCTGTACATTCTCCAGTAAATCCAATTAGTAACACTCCCGTACAGTCCGGTCTCTTCCTCTGATATGTCGCATATCTCGTCTAGGGGTGGTAAACGTCAGACCGCAGTAGGTTGATAAGTCGTGTCGATATGAGGTCCATAACAGTTCGAGAAACTACTGATAACACTTACCAGTAAATCTCAGCAACCCTGGCCAGGGATTTCCAGTTATAGCCAATCGAACACAGCGCAAAATCAACTCCCTATACCGGGAGAGACGAAACCCCTCCTATCGCTCATTGCCTCCATGTGATTCGGGACTGTACCCAAAAGCCACCTTTTTGCACGCCCTCTTGGACGTGGTATGATGGAAATCAAAGCACAGTAGGAATCACACAAGACTCTATAACGATCTCGGGTCTACAGACTAACATGTACCAGTGTCACCAGAGAACTTCCATCTGACGTGAGGTATTATACCATCTGGGAGTTCTTGGCGAGTCCGTCCAGTGTACCCAGTCTCCACTGAGCACCCGTATACCATCTCTAATGTCAAACACCAATGGATATGAGATCATCCATCGCCCATCATATGGGTCAAGAAGCGCATACGCTTGTCTACTCTGGAGTATCGATGCCCTGTCTCGGTACTCCTACGACTAGGAACATTTGAAGGATGTACTTGGCGACTACACTGTCCCCACTAGTATGATCTGCATCATAGTCCTGGTAGTCAAGTACTCATCCTAAGGGCTTTATCAACATGTAACATAGAGACAATCAGAGTACATGTTAAGATAAAGAGCAACCAGATAGCGTACTATCATGTCGAGCAAGAAAGTCCTCCCTATATATGTCCAAGCATCTACTACAATATATATCGTATGTACAGTAATGGCCTCTATAATATACATATAACTAACACTATATATATATATATGATGATATATAAATATTACTGCTTTCGTTTCTTCTGTGATGCTTAGGAAGCATAAATGATGGGATTTATTAATGAGATTAATAAAAGAAAAGAAACCTAAAAGATGTTGTAGAATCAAATTTTCAAAAAGAGTAGCTACAGTTTTTTTCTTTGCATAGTGGTATATGTGATATACCCTGCACCTTATTCGATGAGAAAAGAGCCAAGATCCCTTCACCGGGAGTGACCTCTTTAGCAAAACTGGAAGATGCTACAAACTCACGGTTTAGTTTTTGATTACTTCTATAGTCCTTGCTTTGCACCGCGGTATTTATGAAATATCCTGCACCTTATTCGATAAGGAAAGAGCCGAGATCCCTTCACCAGGAGTGACCTCTTTAGCGAAACTAGAAAAGCCTCAAAAACACTCCTTTTCAAAATCACTTGTTTCGACAACAATATCAAGTTCATTACGCAATACGTTTTCTGAAAAACCTGCATAGCCCTCCGTCATTTCAGATAAGTAATATTTAGTATTCGTGCTGCAGTAGTTTGGCATGCATCAAGGCGTAGTGTATGGTAGCTGATTACTACTTATCTATAGCATGAGATGCGATTGGATTAGGGTATTCATACGGCGTTATTTGGCATGCGTCAAGGGTCGTACGGGTGGGTTTAATTCAATCACGAAATGTACGGGTTGAACTTGACTAGAGAACTATGGGTTGTTTGGCATGCGTCAAGGTCATAACACGCTAGGGGTAAAAGCACTATCGGGAATTTCAAGTATTGAAAATTGCAATGAGATTGCATACCTTCTATGAGATAGATGGATCCTGATACCCACTGCGAGTAAGAGTTACTCCTGGGAGTGTTTTACACATGACAATTAGCCGATCAAATAGGTGTCTAGAAAGGTGTTTATGGGGTTATGCCTCTGGGAAAACGAGGTTTACTTTAATTAGGTCCATGCGAGAGCACGGGGAATCTCCCTCAAAGTACCAACTCTGGCCTGGCCGAAAGATTGGCGAACTTGTAAAGTGTAATTAATCCCGGCTAGTCGTACCTTTTAGGGTTTGAAAGAAGATTTGATAAAAAGCAGTAGGAGCCATCCTGATTAGATATGATAATAACCAATCTAATTTTGCAAGAGCATACGCTAAAGTGTTTTCTTCTCTCTCTCTCTCCAGATAGTGACCCTGTCAGGCCTTAATCAAGATAATAATATGGATGTATTGACTGAACCCGCTTATTATACTGAGCAAGAGAACGTTGGTCCCGCTCCCACTTATAATTGTTATAAGTCCGAGCAGGAAATTGGAGAATATCTGGATTCTCACGCCACCCAAACGAAGAATAGGCATGTTGATGCATCTTATTCAAGTGTGTTTGTTATCAAGAACTGTTTTCCAGTTCACTCTACGTCCTGGGTATTAGATACCGGATCTCGATCCCATATATGTAATATGTTACATGGGCTACGTAAAGGTAGGGAACTGGAAGAGGGTGATCATTCCGTAAGAGTAGGGAATGGTGCAAATGTTGCAGCCAAAGCAGTTGGCGAATATCACCTTATGTTACCAAGTGGTAATACATTGGTTCTGAACGAATGCTATTGCATTCCGACCCCGATATGCAATCTTATATCAGTTTCTTTATTGAGCAAAGAAGGATATAATTTTGTAGGACAGGATAATGTTATGAACATATTCCTGAATCAAAAGTTGATTGGATCAGGATCGTTAAATAATGGCATATACGTTCTCAACCAAACTACAGTACTAAATGTACAAAACACACACTAGAGGAAGAGTTCATAAATGAACGAATCCTTCTTGTGGCATTGTAGACTGGGTCATATCAATGCGACACGGCTAGCTAAGTTACATAAAGATTGATATTTGAATCTGTTCGAATTTTCATCTTATGATACTTGCCAATCATGTCTCAAAGGCAAGATGACCAAAACTCCGTTTAGTGGACACGGAGAAAGAGTTACAGAACTCTTAAGGCTGAAACATAGTGATGTATGTGGTCTCATGTCTACACATGCCAGGAACGGTTCTTCCTACTTCATTACATTCACTGACATTCTCTCAAGATATGGACATGTGTTCCTGATGAAACACAAGTCTGAAGCTTTTGAGAAATTCAGGGAATATAAGCACAAAGTAGAGAACCAAACGGGCAAAAGTATTAAGATCCTACGATCTGATCGAGGAGGAGAATACTTGAGCAATGAGTTTCTGGACTATCTAAAAGAGAATGGGATTCTCTTTCAGCTTACTCCTCCCTATACACCACAGCACAACGGTGTATCAGAGCGGAGGAATCGCACCCTATTAGATATGGTGCGCTCTATGATGAGCAATACTGAGTTGCCTATTTCCTTCTGGGGGTATGCGCTTAAGACAGCCATAGACCAATTGAATAGGGTTCCTACCAAATCTGTGCTAACCACTCCATATGAGATATGGAAAGGAAAGAGACCACATCTTAATTACATTAAGATATGGGGTTGTCCGGCAAATGTGAAAACACAAAATCCGAACAAGCTCGAGGCAAGGTCAGTTCTGTGCAAGTTAGATATCCCAAGCATTCGCAAGGGTATATCTTCTACCACTCTGAGGAACAAAAGTGTTTGTTTCTCGACATGCCGCCTTCTTAGAAAAGGATTTTCTTATGAAATAAGATAGTGGTAATGAGGTAAAACTGGAAGAAGTTCCAGCGACACAAACTGCAACTGAAGATTTAGTGGAACCAGAGGATTCAGTAGTTCCAAACGAACCACAGCCTCTCCGCCGATCTAGTAGGGTTCCTCATCCACCTGAGAGATACTACGGTTTTCTCATAAACGGTAGGAGCGAGGATTGCATCATGGAAGATGATGACCCAACTAGCTTCGAGCAGGCTATCACGAGTGGGGACTTTGTGAAGTGGCTGGATGCAATGCGATCTGAGATGGAATCCATGTACACCAACAAAGTATGGACTTTGGAAATTACTCCTGAAGGGGTAAAACCCAATGGGAGCAAGTGGACCTTTAAGAAGAAACTTGGTATAGATGGAAAAGTGGAGACTTTCAAAGCTAGACTTGTTGCAAAGGGTTTTCGTCAACGACCAGGTGTGGATTATGACGAAACTTTTTCTCCAGTGGCTATGCTTAAGTCCATCCAGATCTTACTTGCCATTGCTGCATACCATGACTACGAAATCTGGCAAATGGATGTTAAGACCGCGTTTCTAAATGGTGATTTAAAAGAGTGCGTATACATGACTCAGCCAGAGGGCTTCGTAGATAGTGGGAGCAGCGGAAAGGTGTGCAAGCTGCTTAAATCCATCTACGGGTTGAAGCAGGCATCGCGGAGTTGGAACATCTGCTTTGATGTTTTAGTCAAAGAGTTTGACTTCATCAAGAACGTAGATGAATCTTGTATTTACAAGAAGATTGCAGAGAGTAAGATTGTCTTCCTCGTATTGCACGTGGACTCTTGATAGGAAATGATGTTCCTATTCTGGACTCGGTCAAGCTCTTCTTATCGCATAGATTCTCAATGAAAGATCTAAGTGATGCCTCCTACATTTTGGGAATTAAGATCTATAGAGATAGTTCTAAACGGATACTAGGATTGTCCCAATTTAGGTACATTGACACCATACTAAAGAGATTTAGTATGAAAGAATCCAAGCGTGGGAACCAACCCACGATCTCTGGACTCACTCTCTCCAAAGAGATGTCTCCCAAGACTGATTTGGAAAGAGCTCGCATGCAAGGGATACCCTATACTTCAGCAGTAGGCTCTATCATGTACACGATGCTATGTACCAGACCCGATGTAGCATACTCACTAAGTATAGTGAGTAGGTATCAAGCAGACCCAGGAGAGAGTCACTGGACAGCTGTGAAGAACATTCTCAAGTACTTGAGAAGGACTAAGGAGATGTTCTTGGTGTATGGTAACGGAGAACTCCAGGTGGAGTCTTTTACCAATTCAAACTTCCAAAGTGATAAGGACGACTCTAAGTCGCACTCGGGATTTGTCTTTACCCTAAATGGAGGGGCGGTTTGTTGGAAGAGTTCCAAGCAAGAAACCGTGGCGGACTCGATGATGGAGGCTGAATACATCGCTGCCAACGATGCTGCCAAAGAGGATGTCTGGATGAAGAAGTTCATCACTGAACTTGGTGTGGTTCCTTCCATTGAGCATCCAATACCTTTGTATTGTGATAACAATGGAGCTGTGGCTTTGGCCAAGGAACCCAGGTCCCATCAGAAGTCCAGACATATTCTGAGGCAGTATCACCTGATTCGGGAGATAGTTGATCGCCGCGAGATCGAGGTCAGGAGAGTTGACACGAAGGACAACACTGCGGATCCACTCATGAAGGCCATTCCCCAGATACAATTTGAGAGACTCTTCGGGATGTTGGGTTTGAGATATTACAATAGCTGGCCTTAGTGCAAGTGGGAGATTGTTAGTTGTATATATACCCTAGAGGCCATTGTTGTATATATGATGTATATTATAGTGGATGCTTGGATATATATAGTGAGGACTTTCTTGCTCGATATGATAGTATGCTATCTGGTTTCACTTTGTCTTAACATGTTGACTTGTATTGGTTTACTGTCTTGCACTCACATGTTGATAAAGCCCTTAGGATATGTACTTGACTACTGGGACTATGATGAGATCATACTAGTGGGGCCAGGGTAGTCAACGAGTACATCCTATAACTGTTCCTAGTCGAAGGTATATCGAGACAGGGCATCAATACACCAGAGTAGACTAGCGTATACGTATCCTGACCCATATGATGGGCGATGGATGATCCCATATCCATCGGTGTTTGACATCAAAGATAGTATGCGGGTGCTCAGTGGAGGCTGGGTACACTGAACGGACTCGCCGAGAACTCCTAGATGGTATTATACCTATCGTCAGATAGCAGTTCTCCGGTGACACTGGTACAGGTTAGTCTGTAGACCCGAGATCGTCATAGAGTCTTGTATGATTCCCACTGTGCTTTGATTTCGGCCTTACCACGTCCAAGAGGGCATGCAAAACGGTGGCTTTTGGGTAAGTCCTGAATCACATGGAGACAATGAGCGATAGGAGGGGTTTCGTCTCTCCCGGTATTGGGAGTTGATGTTGCGCTGTATTCGATTGGCTATAACTAGAAGACCCTGGCCAGGGCTGATATGGAGTGCTACTGGTAAGAGTTATCAATAGTTTCTCGACCTGTTATGTGCCTCATATCGACATGACTTATCGGTTACTGGGGTCTGACGTTTATCACTCCTAGAATGGATATGCGACATATCAGACGAAGAGACCGGATTGTACGGTAGTGTTACTGATTGGATTCACAGGAGAATATAGAGGCTTGCTTGTTGATCTTCTGATCGCACAATACCTGGGTGGCTGTTATGTTTAGCTGACCGCTTGCAGCTTGTGGGTGTTTGATATGATCATCACCTACTACCGGCGTATTGACGATTCTTTAGAGTCCTACGGTAACACCCTAGTTCATTTATACCAGTTCTAGTTCATGTATTTCTTTATTTATGGTATTTTCCTGATTTACTGTGTTTTGGGTGCGAAAAGTATATTTGACATCTGTATTTGCATCCGACCCGACCCGCTTACTTGAAACATGCCTTGCTTCATATTTATGGTGTACCTGGCTTGCTTTATGGATCCGTGCACTTTCATTTTTGCATACTGGCATTATAACTTGCATCTGCATTTTTTTTAATATAACATTTAAAATCAAGAAAAATATTTTAAAAATATCTAGCATGGCTTTCATGATACCCCTGACCCTGTGGTAGCATCCACGCATCTTGTTCTCGTCCCGTTCAGTAAAACGGACTTGTTTGGATGGCTACGCGCACGTACGTGTATCCGTTCTTGGGGGTATGCATTTTCGTTACCCGGATATCCAATTTTAATTTTGGTTGGCACATATATTTTTCGTATTTTAAAACTGAAATTTTAGACCCGACCCGGGCGTGTTTTGGAATATTTTTGTATCCCGCCAAAATTCAAATTTATTTAATATAATATTTATTTTCAAAAACTCTACAGTTAAAATTTCCTTAACCAATTATATTTTTTCTATTAAAATCATAACTCTAAAACTAACTAATATTTTCTTTAACAACTCAGAACACATCTCTCTCTCTTACTGACTTGTGCCGGCCCCACCATCCTCTTTCTTTCTCTCCTTCTCTCTCTTCCCTCGCAGTCTCTCTCTTTCTCTCCTCACTAAACAACAACTTTCTTTCTCCTCCCTCTCTCTTTCCTCTCGCGCAGCTCTCTCTCTCTCTTCTCGCATCTCTCTCTCTCTCCTCTCTCAGTGATTGGGATCGCGTCACCTCCCTCCTTTTTTCATCACCGCCCCACTCCCATATTTCTCATCTTCCTCTTCTCTTTATAAACCCGAGCTGCCCTCCTCAACCCATCATCACCAGAGCTCTCTTCCTCAAACCCTAACCCTAAAAATCCCCATTGCCTCCTCAACTCCCTCAAAACCTTCTCTCTTCCTCCTTCGCCCTCTTCTCCTTTCTCCCCGAGCACCCCTGCACATACCCCGCACCCATTAAACTCAGCGCCGACCACGTCACCTCATCGCCGCCGACCACCTCATCTCGTCGCCATCACACCCCCTCTCCTCTCTCCATCCTCTGTTCTCCCTCCTACACCAAAACCCTGCACACCCGAGCCAGCCTACACACCCCAAACCCTAAACCAGAGAACCCAAGCACCCTAGCCTCGCCGGAGCTCCGTCGACCTCGTCGTCACCCTCACACCTCCTCTCTGAAACCACAGAACACCTACAAATCCAGTGAGCAACTCCTTCTTTCCTTTCTTCTTCCTTTTCTCCTTTTCTTTTCTTTCTCTTTTCTTTAGTTCTTGAAATCTGTATTTTCAGCCATCGCAGGAGCCGGGCTTGACGCCGACGATCCAGACGGCCCAGAGGAAGTACCTTACCTGCATGATCACCCTCTTGCGTTGCTTGGACCCGTCCCGTGTGCCGTGCGTGCGTTGCGACGTTTTACCAACGTCAGACGTACCGTACATATTCGTTTCTTGATCCGTCTAGGCAAGTTTATCTTGCTACATGCTACATTACTTTATATACATCTATTTTAACATACATAATACTGGTATTTCAAATTATGCACCTCATGTTTACTTTTACAGTTTTTCGACATCCGTCTGCATCCGTACGTGTTACTTTAATTCTAGCGCATGCAAACTTATCTTGCTACATACTAAACTACAATATACTGCATCCAATGGAATATTTACATCTCATATTGCTTAGTTGTACATCCCACATTACCATTGTACAGTTTTACTGTTTTCGGATACCCGTTTGCATCCATCTCATTTAAAATATATATAATTGCATCTATATATCATATTAATACATAATACTGATGTTTTAACACCCTATGTTTAATAAAGTGCATCCTAATTAGTATTGGAACTATAAAAGTAACTCTAATTGATAATTGTGCATCCATATCATTGATTTCATATCTATTTGCATACTATGTCGCATTATTTCATTTTTATTATTATATTAGTACTCCATACTTGATTTTGTGCACCCATACTTGCTACAGTTTGATTATGAGCACCCGCTTGATACCCGTGCACTACTTGATATGACTTAATACATGTATACTACTTGTCATGATCTGATACACCAGTACGTGACCTGACTTGATACTTGTACACTACTTGACATGACCTGATATATTACTACTTGACTTATTACCTGATCCCGTTTCTAATGCCGACAATCCTGACCTGTTGTCCCGATGGACATATCCTGCTGTTTGTATAGACAAACATGTTCCTGCTTGATTCCTGTGTTGGCATTAGTCTCAGATTTATCAATACCTGACTTGAACACATAACTTGGGGGTATGGGGAAATCAATGATGAAACCTGACTTGTAACTCGACAGTTCGATGCCTTTACTGATCAGTCTTACGGGCTAGGCCAGCCCCGGGATGATGCTGCTGACATCATCCATCTTTACATACTACCTTTTACTGCATAGCAGCACGTCTCGGATTTAGCCCGAGAGTCTTTGACCGTGGTCCCGGGCACGCACGGGATACTATTGAGTTACATCGATGATTCATTAAATTTATTTCAAGGACTTGAGAGTAGTTAACCCAGTAGACCAGTTTAGATTACTCACTGCACGTCACCTGTGCCTTTACCCTTCACTGCCCTTATTTATGTTACTGTTATACCTTATTTACCGTTCATACTCATACCTGCATGTCTTGCTACTCCTTGATTTTATTATTGTTTGATATTATGATGCACTGACATCTGGGTTTTGCATGGCCCAGATCCTTTACCTTTGCTGCAGGCCGAGCAGGAGTATTTCAGTGAACAGGCCGAGCAGTGAGGACCTGTCATTAGTTTAGTTCAGTTCCTTTCAGTATTATTTTATTCCTGATGTGAGCCCGTATTTTGGGACGTACATTCCAATTTATTATTGTTCATTGGATCTTTTGCTTCCACATTATTTTATGACTCTTTATTTTGGCTCATGGACATGTATTAGATAGTTGTTTATTATTTCTACTGTTCTTGATATCTCTAAACAGCCGTAATGTGATTGTTGAGGGATTTTTTCTAACCACAGGTAGCATGGTTGGCTCTATCACGTGCCAATCTTAGCGCACTCTGGGAAGCGGGGCGTGACAGGGTTTGTTTGGTATCAGAGCCATAGGATTTAGGTTAATCGGGTTTGATTCTTTTGTAGTTGGGTAATGGACCAAATACACGAATCAGAATATTCGTGATTAGGAACATGTCTTGCCACTTTACCATCTTGCCATTCTTGAATCTTAACTTCCTCCTGATCCTTACCTTGACGACAAACCTCTTTACATCTCGACTTGAGACTTTTGGTTCCTTATTGTTTATCTCTAGGATTTGGGCGACTTGAGTGGAGTTATGTGATTGTAACTATGTACCGTGGCATAGTTACAATGCGGTACTCTATTTAAGTAACTTGGAGTTCTAGTCTTGATTCATATCCTTGATCTATGGTTATTATTCATCAAAAGTTGAACCTTGCTATCGTACTAATCTTTTGGTATTTTTGTTCCAGGAATATGGCAGACAGAAATCTGAGATCGTACTGTAGGGTTCCTAGGCACTCTCAAGAGGTCTCACAAGGCATCAACCATGCCCGTTTCAAAAATTACGTGTGCCGAGAAACCCTAATACGGATCGTTAACTAGAATTTTAGGCGAAAACTAGAACTAGTAAACTACTTTACTAAGAGTAAACGGAAATACAACCTTTGTAGATCCGGTTCTCCACCTCCATAGCTCCGCGATGAAGTCTCCTCGCTGTACAAATCGGATCTTGGGCTCTAGCGTCGGCTTCATCGGAAAAAGGACGGGCTAGGTCATCGACTACGTGCCGAAGATGATCTACGTCGAGGCATCACGGCATCACAAGATCAAGCTCCACCTTCACCAAGCCATGAAAACATGTGAAGGAAACACCCTATACTACTTGGCAAGAGGTAGAGGATGAAGAAATAGGAGGTGGGTTCACTTTAGATTTGGATTTCTCACTCATTTGCTCAAGTTGCCATTGATGGAGCAAGCTTCTTCATGTTGAAGATGAAGAAGAAGAAGAAGAAAATGTTATGATAAGTATTAAGTAAAATGAAAATAATAATAATACTTATCATCAACCAACCATGGTCAAGTGTAGAGACTAAACTAGGGTTAGTGGGAATGGTTAGGGTTAAGCATGAGACAAAAATGGTCACTTAGGTCAAAGCTTCATGAAGCTTCAACTAGAATACAAATCAAGCCACCATTTTCTTTTCATGCCTTTCATTTTCCAAAAATCAATAGATAAATAAATAAGTGAATAAGTAAATAAACAAAACCCTAACCACTCATATAACCATGGTTTAATCTTTACACAAACTCAAGTAAGCATGTATCATCAAACATGATACAATCAAGTGCACAAAAGTATATCACATATACAACTTGCGAACTTTAAGTGAGAAAATCCATATAAAGTGAACCAATACTAGTTAATGCAAAGTAATATATCAAATATATAATTATGCATTAAATCATTAAATCTACACTTGATTCAATGATCCGGTCATGTCGCACACAACCGACTAGTATACAATGTATCGACTTATCGAATCAATCCTTGATTCGATAACTAGGTTATATCGCATACAACCATATCGATACATTCATCGCGAGAATAGAATACGGTATCACATACATGCATTATTCTTGGTCCCGCACATATCTCATATGCGCTCCTATTTCGTTTCGCTTGAGCCAGGAAACCTCTGTGTAGGATTCTAAAGACTCGTCAATACGCCGGCAGCAGGTGATGATCATATCAAACACCCACAAGCCGCAAGCGGTCTGCTAAACGTAACGGCCACCCGGGTATTGAGCGATCAGAAGATCGACGAGCAAGCCCGCTCACACTCCAGTGAATCCAACCAGTAACACTTACCGTACAGTCCGGTCTCGTCGTCTGATATGTCGCATATCTCGCCTAGAGGTGGTAAACGTCAGACCCCAATAGCTCGATAAGTTGTGTCGATCTGAGGTCTATAACAATTCGAGAAACTACTGGTAACACTTACCAGTAAATCTCAGCAACCCAGGCAAGGGATTTCCGGTTATAGCCAATCGAACACAGCACAACATCAACTCCCTATACCGGGAGAGACGAATCCCCTCCTATCGCTCATTGCGTCCATGTGATTCGGGACTGTACCCAAAAACCACCGTTTTGCATGCCCTCTTGGACGTGGTAAGGTGGAAATCAAAGCACAGTGGGAACCACACAAGACTCTATGACGATCTCGGGTCAACAGACTACTCTGTACCAGTGTCACCTGAGAACTGCCATCTGACGTAAGGTATAATACCATCTGGGAGTTCTCGGCGAGTCCGTCCAGTGTACCCAGTCTCCACTGAGCACCCGTATATCATCTCTGATGTCAAACACCAATGGATGTGGGATCATCCATCGCCCATCTGTATGGGTCGAGAAGGTATACGCTAGTCTACTCTGGTATATCGATGCCCCGTCTCGATATACCCATGACTAGGGACTTTGAAGGATGTACTTATGGACTACCATGTCCCCACTAGTATGATCCGCATCATAGTCCAGGTAGTCAAGTACACATCCTAAGGGCTTTACCAACATGTAACAGAGAGACAATCAGTGTACACGATAAGGTAAAGAGCAACCAGATAGCATACTATCATGTCGAGCAAGAAAGTCCTCCCTATATATATCCCAGCATCCACTACAATATACATCCTATGTATAGCAATGGCCTCTAGGGCATACATATAACTAACAATCTCCCACTTGCACTAGGGCCATCTGATAGCAGTGGTTGTAGTATCTCATACTCAACCATCCCATAAAAGTCTCTCTCTGGGAATAGGCCTTCGTGAGTGGATCCGCCGTGTTATCCTCTGAGTCTGCTCTCCTAACCTCGATCACCCTGAAGATCAACTATCTCCATGATCAGGTAATACTGCCTTAGAATATGTCTGGATCACTGATGGGACGGACGTTCCTTGGCATAAGCCACAACTCCATTGTCACACAATGGGAGGAACTAAGTTCATCTCATGAACCAATATACACCCAGACAGCCACTTTGGTAGCATCTTAAATAGAGATGTATCCAGCCTTTATCGTCTAGTATGCCACGGTATCTAGCTTGGAACTCTTCCAACATACTGTCCCTTTACTGAGGGTAAAGACAATGCCTGTGACTGACATTCAGTCGTTCTTATCACTCTGGAACACTTCCAGTGATTCTCCCCAGGATCAACTGATACGATCTCACTACAACTAGTGAGTGTCCTAATATCCATTTAGATCTATCTCATAGATCCTAAACCCAGGATTTAGTAGGTATCAGATTGATCCTATATAGAGAATCATTATGATAAGCGGAGATTGATCGAGCATAGCATAGGAAACTCTTTCCCTATCCTGAGTATGTCATCCACGTACTCTACAAGGATCACCACCATACTCCCTACTACCTTTTTGTTTATACAAGGTTCATCTACCATTTTGATGATGTCGAACTCTTTGACTAATCCATCAAAACAGATGTTCCAACTCCGCGATGCCTGCTTTATCACATAAACCATCTTGCACACGTTTCCGCTGCTCCCACTGTCTACGAAGCCCTCTGACTGTGTACTTACAGACTCTTTCTTCTAAAACATCATTTAGAAAAGCAGTCATGACACCCAACCGCCAGATATCGTAGTCATGGTATGTAGCCGTGGCAAGTAGGATCTGGATGGACTTAAGCATAGCTCCTTAGAAAAAGTTTCATCATTATCCACGCCTGGTCGATGACGAAAACCTTTAACAAGTCTAGCTTTGAAAGTCTCAACTTTTCCATCTACACCAAGTAATCTTCTCAAGATATACTTGCTCCTGATGGGGATTTAACCCTTCAGATATAGCAACCAAAGTCCATACTTTGTTGGTGTATAAGGATTCCATCTCAGATCACTAAGCATCCAGCCATTCTTACAGAGTCTCACTCCTGATGGCCAGGTCGAAACTAGTTGGGTCATCATCTCATGATGTAATCCTCGCTCCCACTGTCATAGAGAAACCGAAGTATCTCTCAGGCGGGTGAGGAACCCTACCAGATCGGCGGAGAGGCTGAGATTCGTTGGTAACTATTGAATCCTTTGGTTCTTTCAAATCATCAGCTGCAGTTTGTATAGCTGGAACATTTCCAGTTCTACATAACAGTCCTTGCCTCGAGCTTGTCCGGATTTTGCTTTTAGACATAGGCCGAACAACCCCAAATCTTAACTAACTTAAGATATGGGCTCTTCCCTTTCCATATCACATATGAAGTGGTAGGCATTGATTTGATTCGAACCTAATTCAATAGGTATGCATCTTCTCAAGTGCATAACTCCCAAAAGGAAAATAGGAAACTCAGTAGTACTCATCATAGAGCACACCTTATCATATAGGGTGTGATTGCTCCACCCCGATATACCATCGTGCTATGGTGTATACGGAGGAGTAATGCTGAGAGAGAATCTCATTCTCCTTTAGAATAGTCCAGGATTTCCGTGCTCAAGTATTCTCCTCCTTGATCTCATCAAAGGACATAATACTTATACCCGTTTTGGTTCTCTACTTCTAACTTATATTCTGTGAATATCTCAAAAGGTTCGGACTTGTGTTTCAACAGGAACATATGTTTGAATCAGAAGAGATCATCAGAGAATGTAATGAAGTATAAAGAACCGGTATTGGCATGTGTAGACATGGGACCTACATACATCAACATGTATCATCCCAAGAGTTCAGTAACTCTTTATCTGTTTCCAATAAACAGAGCTGGTGTCATTATACTTTGTGACATGACTGGCAAGTTTCACAAGATGTAGATTCAAACTGATTTAAATATGCATCTACATGTAACTTCAGCCAGTCGGGTCGCATTGATATGACCTAGTCTACAATGCCTCAAGAAGGATCCGTTCATTTCTGAACTCTTCCTCTTGTGTGTGTTCCGTATACTAAAGAACTTTAGTTTGATTTAGAACATCAACGCTTTTAGATAACGTGCCTGAACCGATGAACTTTTGATATAGGAAATGTTCAAAACATTATCCAACAATACAAAATTTTATCATTTCTTTACTAATAAAGAGAGTGATATGATTCTGTATATCAGGTTCGGTATCTAATAACATTCGTTCAGAATCATTGTATTGGTAATACAGGGTGACAGTGACCGACAGACTTGGCTGCAACTCTTGCCCCGTTTTCTGCCTCATGAAACTTATCACCCGTTCTCAGTTCTCTACCTTTCTGTAGCCCTATGTAACAGATTACATATCTGGGATCCTGATCTGGTATCACATAACCAGGACGTAGAGGATACAGAGAAATGGTTCTTTGTAATGAACACACCCGAAGATGATGCATCAACATGCACTCTCTTCGTTTGGACGGCACGGGAAATCTGGTATTCCCCAATTTCCTGCTCTGTCTTATAACAATTATAAGTTGGAGCGGGACCAACGTTCCCCAGCACAGTATAACAAGCGAGTTCGGTCAATAATCCGTATTATTATCTTGATTAAGGCGTGATATGGTCGCTACCTGGAGAGAGAGAGAAGAAAACACTCAACGTGCGCTCTTGCAAGAATAGATTGGTTTTTATTTTATCTAATCAGGATGGCTCCCACTGCTTTTTATCAAATCTTCCTTCAAACCCTAAAAGGAAAGACTAGCCGGGATTAATTACACACTACAAGTTCGCCAATTTTTCAGCCAGGCCAGTATCGGTACTTTGAGGGAGGTCCCCCGTGCTTTCGCACGAACCTAATTAATGAAAACCTCATTTTCCCAGAGGCGTAACCTCGTTGACACCTTTCTAGACACCTACTTGATCGGCTAATTGTAATGTATAAAACTCTCCCAGGAGTAACTCTTACTCGCAGCGGGTATCGGGATCCAACTATCTCATAGAAGGTATGCAATCTCATTGCAAATTTCAACACTTGAAATTCCTTATAATATTTTGCCCCTAGCGTGCTATGACCTTGACGCATGCCAAACAACCCATAGTCCGCTAGTCAAGTTCAACCCGTACATTTCTTGATTGAATTAAACCCACCCGCACGACCCTTGACGCATGCCAAACAACGCCGTACGAATACCCTAATCCAATCGCATCGTATGCTAACAGATAAGCACTAGTTAGCTACCGTACACTACGCCTTGGCGCATGCCAAACAACCGCAGCACGAATACTAACTAGTACTTATCTGAAATGACGGAGGGCTACGACAGGTTTTTCTGAAAACCTATTGCGTAATGAACTTGATATCGTTGTAGAATCAAATGATTTTAAAATGGAGTGCTTTTGAGGCTTTCGTAGTTTTGCTAAAGGAGTCACTCCCGGAGAAGGGATCGTCGGTCCTTTCCTCGTCGAATGAGGTGCGGGATATATCATATATATCACTGTGCAAAGCAAAAACACTTAAAAGCAATCAAAAGACAAACCGAGTGTGTAGCATCTGCCAGTTATTGCTAAAGGAGTCACTCCCGGTGAAGGGATCTCGGTCCTTTCCTTATCGAATAAGGTGCAGGATATATCATATATACCGCTGTGCAAAGCAAGAACTGTAGCTACCTGTTTTATTTTGAAATTCGATTCTACAACATCTTTGGTTTCTTTTATTTCATTAATCACATTAATGAAGTCCCATCATTTAAGTACCTAAACATTACAGATAAATACGACGTACACTTATGCCATCCGCATTCGCCTCGATGTCCCCTCGTGCACCGTTAGGTTAGGTAACTAACGGCAGAGCGGGGCAGGGCTAGCGCGGGTGTAAAACATAAGTAACGTCTATATAATATATCATATATACTATATACTGTATCTATCACAGAACATCACATGATCACATCACAGATATCGCAGCAGAAGAAACATATGAAATATTGGATATACTAGGACGTCCGTGTTTTCAATACGAGCCAGTATAAAACACGGATTCCACGGTCGCGATGAATAGCCAAACCCACACCCCCAGACCCCTACGAGAGCGGCAAGCAACCCTACCAATTCTAGAGTTAGGAGACCCGGACTCGACTCCTCGAGTTGGTCTCCCACTGGACTCCAGAACCCGGTTACTTGTGCCCTCTTCCTTGGGTCTATCCTAGTGCGGAAAAGTAAATAATATACAAATGGTGACGTCTTCCGCAACCTGGAAGTGCCCCAATATAAGAATATTACATACAAGTTTTTACATGAATGAAAAGGAAAAACACTCATCTCACATAAAAAAAACCCGGCTATTCAAACACGACGATCCAATATAACATATCCAGCAACACATAACATCACATGTCATCAACGTAAGTAAAAATGCGCATCCCAATTGTTGTTGACATATAGCAACGAAACCGGCGATATCACATATTACACTTACGGTCACAGAAAAGAAAGTGTAAAACTACAACAGTTGGAATCCGCAACCACCTCAGACATCGCATGCCTGACCAAATGAATTACTTAGACATCGAATGCCTAATAATTATAAACCCCGCATTTTAGTCTCAAAATCGAAAACACTTTTCAATATCAAGTCGGGCAATTCAACAAGATTCCCGACATCCTGATCGAATGCTCGTCGCAAACTTCAGTAGACGGCTGCACCCCCGATACCGTCGGCGAAGTGCACCAAGGTGGAACACCGCTACCGCGAGCACCCGGACGGATGCTTTCGGCGACGGGGTTCTCCTACAGTCACTTGGTCGGGGCTATGGAGTGAGGCTGTCTATTAAGTTTACCCGGCGAGTATCCGCGTATGCTACGTGATTGCGACGGACTTTTGATCACATCAAAATTCCGTAGCAACCGATCAAGTGAGACTAAACTGCTATGTTTATAATATTCATTCAGTTATCTCATAACGCTTTGTGAATTCCAATTATTGTATCACATTCCAGATAATTAGAAAATGTTAAACTTTCCGATCGAACATTCAAACACCCAAGTTTTCCCGATACTGATCAACACATGAAATAAGTCTAACAACATTCAGTTCGTGCCTCAGTACCAACGGTCCAGCCGTAGAAGGGTCAAGCCAACGCCTCACATGTGGCACGCCGTACTGCCCCAAACCCGAAGGTTCAAAGGGCAGTTCAAGACGGTCACATAATTGAGTTAAGGTTTGTTGTCTTCTAGAGGGACCATCGCGTTACTTGCACTACTTAGAACGTCGTTAAACTACGGAAAAATCCAACACTTGGAAATTTCCCGACAGGGGAAAAGTTGGGTATTTATATCCGGTCGAACTTTTTAACATATTTTAAAATTTACCCGGAAAACATATAGACAAAGTCCGACAATCCGATCGAATAAACGAATCCCCAAAACAACTCAGAATATTCAACTCTTGAATAAATAAATAAAAATTCCCAGAAAATCCAGCACCTGAAAACATGAATTACTGTGCAAACATTGTTGGATGATATGACAATTTGGCCGCGGAACCGCCGCACAAGGCATGCTTGTGCCGCGGTTCCGCCGCGCAATGAGGGAATCATGGGTACGGGCTTCACAGTAATTCTTACAATTCCCTGCTGAATTTTCTGCATATTTTTAATTTGGAAAAATCCCAGAAATTGAAAAAAGTCCAGAGAGCATATTGTATTAGGGTTTCGATATTCGATCGGGTTTCAAACGTCGTCTAGGTATCGCCTAAGGCTCTAGCTAGGCTCTGATACCACTGTAGGGTTCCTAGGCACTCTCAAGAGGTCTCACAAGGCTTCAACCATGCCCGTTTCAAAAATTACGTGTGCCGAGAAACCCTAATACGGATCGTTAACTAGAATTTTAGGCGAAAACTAGAACTAGTAAACTACTTTACTAAGAGTAAACGGAAATACAACCTTTGTAGATCCGGTTCTCCACCTCCATAGCTCCGCGATGAAGTCTCCTCACTGTACAAATCGGATCTTGGGCTCTAGCATCGGCTTCATCGGAAAAAGGACGGGCTAGGTCATCGACTACGTGCCGAAGATGATCTACGTCGAGGCATCACAAGATCAAGCTCCACCTTCACCAAGCCATGAAAACTTGTGAAGGAAACACCCTATACTACTTGGCAAGAGGTAGAGGATGAAGAAATAGGAGGTGGGTTCACTTTAGATTTGGATTTCTCACTCATTTGCTCAAGTTGCCATTGATGGAGCAAGCTTCTTCATGTTGAAGATGAAGAAGAAGAAGAAGAAAATGTTATGATAAGTATTAAGTAAAATGAAAATAATAATAATACTTATCATCAACCAACCATGGTCAAGTGTAGAGACTAAACTAGGGTTAGTGGGAATGGTTAGGGTTAAGCATGAGACAAAAATGGTCACTTAGGTCAAAGCTTCATGAAGCTTCAACTAGAATACAAATCAAGCCACCATTTTCTTTTCATGCCTTTCATTTTCCAAAAATAAATAGATAAATAAATAAGTGAATAAGTAAATAAACAAAACCCTAACCACTCATATAACCATGGTTTAATCTTTACACAAACTCAAGTAAGCATGTATCATCAAACATGATACAATCAAGTGCACAAAAGTATATCACATATACAACTTGCGAACTTTAAGTGAGAAAATCCATATAAAGTGAAACAATACTAGTTAATGCAAAGTAATATATCAAATATATAATTATGCATTAAATCATTAAATCTACACTTGATTCAATGATCCGGTCATGTCGCACACAACCGACTAGTATACAATGTATCGACTTATCGAATCAATCCTTCATTCGATAACTAGGTTATATCGCATACAACCATATCGATACATTCATCACGAGAATAGAATATGGTATCACATACACGCATTATTCTCGGTCCCGCACATATCTCATATGCGCTCCTATTTCGTTTCGCTTGAGCCAGGAAACCTCTGTGTAGGACTCTAAAGACTCGTCAATAAGCCGGCAGCAGGTGATGATCATATCAAACACCCACAAGCCGCAAGCGGTCTGCTAAACGTAACGGCCACCCGGGTATTGAGCGATCAGAAGATCGACGAGCAAGCCCGCTCACACTCCAGTGAATCCAACCAGTAACACTTACCGTACAGTCCGGTCTCGTCGTCTGATATGTCGCATATCTCGCCTAGGGGTGGTAAACGTCAGACCCCAATAGCTCGATAAGTTGTGTCGATCTGAGGTCTATAACAATTCAAGAAACTACTGGTAACACTTACCAGTAAATCTCAGCAACCCTGGCCAGGGATTTCCGGTTATAGCCAATCGAACACAGCGCAACATCAACTCCCTATACCGGGAGAGACGAATCCCCTCCTATCGCTCATTGCGTCCATGTGATTCGGGACTGTACCCAAAAACCACCGTTTTGCATGCCCTCTTGGACGTGGTAAGGTGGAAATCAAAGCACAGTGGGAACCACACAAGACTCTATGACGATCTCGGGTCAACAGACTACTCTGTACCAGTGTCACCTGAGAACTGCCATCTGACGTAAGGTATAATACCATCTGGGAGTTCTCGGCGAGTCCGTCCAGTGTACCCAGTCTCCACTGAGCACCCGTATATCATCTCTGATGTCAAACACCAATGGATGTGGGATCATCCATCGCCCATCTGTATGGGTCGAGAAGGTATACGCTAGTCTACTCTGGTATATCGATGCCCCGTCTCGATATACCCACGACTAGGGACTTTGAAGGATGTACTTATGGACTACCATGTCCCCACTAGTATGATCCGCATCATAGTCCAGGTAGTCAAGTACACATCCTAAGGGCTTTACCAACATGTAACAGAGAGACAATCAGTGTACACGTTAAGGTAAAGAGCAACCAGATAGCATACTATCATGTCGAGCAAGAAAGTCCTCCCTATATATGTCCCAGCATCCACTACAATATACATCCTATGTATAGCAATGGCCTCTAGGGCATACATATAACTAACACGTACCAGAGGCGCGTGGATGATGCCGCTTTACTTGGAGTAATTCGTGGCATGTCGGAGAACCAGAAGCGGTAGACCGAGCAGAACCAACGGCAAGCTGAAGCTTTTCAGGAAGGTTTGCGGATCGTCCAGCAGTCCGTAAACAATGTTGTGGCCAAACCAGTTGAGCGTGTGGGTACCATGGCGGATTTCAGGAGACTTGGTCCATCCGTCTTTACTGGTCTAGAGGAGCCGTTACCAGCGGAGCAGTGGCTGGTCGATACGGAGAATTTGCTCGTTGCAGCACAAATTCCAGAGGACAAGAGAGTGGATGTGGTACGCATCCAATTAGTGGACTATACCCGTGAATGGTGGCTTATGGAAGAGACCCACTTGCCCAAGCCGATCAGTTGGGCAGATTTTTCGAAGAGTTTCTTGGAGAAGTTCTTCCCGCAGACTGCACGGGAGGAAATGGAAGAAAAGTTTATCAGTTTAAAGCAGTACGGCGGATCCGTGGATGAGCATGCGGCTGAGTGGACACGGCTCAGTCGATTCGCTGGACCTTTGGTGGCCAAAGAAGCTGATAGGGCACGAAGGTTTATGCGCAGTTTGGATGTGGACATCTAAAGGCATATTATATCTCTGGGTTTGACCACTTTCTCACAAGTGCTTACAGCGGCCCGAGAGCAGCAAAGCCTATCTATGAAGACTGGGGGTACGCAGCAGCAAGCAGTTACCTTGCGGAAGCCGGCATTTGCACCGAACCGAGCGCATGTACGCAGAGGTATTCCGGTGAACCGACATGGCGTTGTACCGATGAAGAAGCCCGTCGTTGCTAATCAGGGAAGGAGCGTGATTTGTGACTACTGCCATTTACCTGGACATGTGCAAAGGGAGTGTCGAAGGATACGGGGACTCTGTTTTGGTTTGTGGATCGGCGGATCATACTATCAACGCTTGTCCGTCAAAGCTTCGCACGAAAGATAATGTTCAGAGGCCACCGCAGAAACAGTTTCAGGGACAGAAGCAGCTGACTCAGGGACTCAATCAAGCTCGAGCATTTACCCTGACGGCTGAAGAAGCTAAGGCTTCAGAAGAAGTTGTTTTAGGTATCCTACTTGTTCATGGTTTTCCCGCATTAGCGTTATTCGATTCTGGTGCATCCCATTATTTTATGTCGTCCAAGTTTATTGCTACACACTCGATTCCTTGCACGACCTTATATAGTTGTTGGGACATACACACTGGGAATGGGAAGATCATAGCTAGTAAAGAATGTAAGGATTGTTCAGTTGTTGTTTGCAGATGGGTGTTGTTTGCAGATTTGTTGGTGATTGATACCGGCAGTTATGAAGTTGCTTTGGGAATGGATTTTCTCGGCACTTTCCACGCTCACATTGATTGTAGGGCAAAGAAAGTGATTTTCCAGATTCCCGAACATCCGTAGTTTGTTTTCACTAGAGGAAGCAGTTCTGTTGGGCCAGTTGAGTTTAGAGCTAGGCCCACCAACAGTGTTCTTTCGACAATTGAAGTTGATAAAGAGGAAGCGCCAGTGTAGTTTGAGAGTTCATAGACGTGTTCGAGGACATCTCGGGTTTACCGCCAAAACGAGATGTAGAGTTCGCGATCGATCTTGTTCCTGGTGTAGCGCCAATCTTAAAGGCGTACTATCCGATAGCACCAGTGCAGTTGGAAGAAGTCAAGAAGCAGGTTACTGAATTGCTTGAGAAGGGTTGGATTCGCAGCAGTAATTCACCTTGGGGAGCTCCAGTTCTTCTAGTAAAGAAGAAAGATGGCACAAGGAGGATGTGCATCGATTATCGAGAATTAAACCGGGTGACTATTAAGAACAAGTACCCGATCCTTCGCATTGGCGAATTGTTCGAGCAGCTTAGTGGCGTGAGGGTATTCTTGAAGCTGGATTTGCGATCCGGATATCATCAGGTCTGGGTTAAATCAGTAGATATTTACAAGACTGCGTTCCGAACTCGGTATGGACATTACGAGTATTTAGTGATGCCATTCGGAGTCACGAATGCACCAGCGATATTTATGGACTTGATGAACCGAATCTTTTCACCGTTCTTGGACCAGTTTATAGTAGTATTCATCAATGATATTCTGGTCTACTCGAGGAGCATTGAAGAGCATGCGAAACACTTGAAGATCTCACTGCAGACATTGAGGCAAGAAAAATTATATGCAAAGATGAGCAAGTGCGAGTTTTAGCTTGAAGAAGTGAAGTTTTTGGGGCATGTTGTATCCGGAGATGGAATCGCCGTTGACCCTGAAAAGATTGCAGCAGTTCAAGATTGGCCGATTACGAAGAACGTAGCAGAGATCAGAAGTTTTCTTGGACTTGCAGGATACTACAAAAGGTTCGTGGAGAATTTTGCTCGTTTGGCTGAGCCTCTGACTAAGCTTACGCGCAAGGAAGTACCATTTGTATGGATGGATAAGTGTGCGTTAGATTTTGAGGCGTTGAAGCAGAGATTGATAACCGCTCTTATTTTGACCGTACTAGACGGTTCCGGAGGATTGGTGATTCACAGCGACACATCTGGGAAAGGTTTGGGATGTGTTTTGATGCAGTATGGAAAGTTTATAGCCTACGCATCGAGATAGTTGAAGACCCAAGAGAAGAATTACCCAACTCATGATTTGGAGCTAGCAGCTGTGATTTTCGCTTTGAAGATTTGGAGACACTACTTATTGGGCGAAATGGTCAAAGTATTCACCGATCACAAAAGCCTAAACTATGTGTTTACGCAGAAAGAGCTTAACATGAGGCAGCGCAGATGGTTGGAGCTGATGGCTGACTTGACCTTAAGTACCATCCGGGAAAAGTTAATGTTGTGCCGGATGCGCTTAGTCGGTTGCCAGTAATTCAAATGTTGACTGAACAGAAGGAGCTTATTAAAGACTTTTGGAGATTCAATTTAGAGATTGTGCTACCGTATTCTTCGGGACAGTTGATGCAGCTTCAAGTACAGTCGTCGTTGATCGAGAATATTAAAACAGGGCAATCGCAGGACCCAAGATTGCAGAAGTTTCGAAAACAAGTTGAAGCTGGACTTCGAACGGACTTGTTAATTCATGAAGATGGTTCGTTGCGATATGATAGCCGTTTGTGTATGCCAAAAGGAGATATTCACGAAGAAGTTATGAAGGAGGCACATAGTTCCGTGTATTTCGTACATCTAGGAGGCACGAAGATGTACCGTGATCTACGACAGCATTTCTGGTGGGAAGGCATGAAAAGGGAGATTGCTCGCTTTGTAGCAAAGTGTTTAGTGTGCCAGCAAGTTAAGGCTAAATATCAAAGGGTTTTCGGTTTATTACAACCACTTTCGATTCCTCAATAGAAGTGGGAACATATAACCATGGATTTCGTGACAGCTTTACCACGGAGTCCAAAGGGCAACAATGCAGTTTGGGTGATTGTTGATCGATTGACCAAGGCAGCTCATTTCATACCATTTCGAGTTGGTCAATCAACGGAAGCGTTGGCAGAACGGTACATGCAAGAGATTGTGAGATTGCATGGAGTACCTGTGAGCATCGTTTCAGACCGTGACACCCGATTCTTATCACACTTCTGGAGGAGTTTACAGGAAAGATTGGGAATGCGATTGAAGTTTAGCACAGGTTATCATCCTGAGACAGATGGCCAGTCGGAGAGAACGATCCAAACTCTTGAAGACATGTTGAGAGCTTGCATGTTAGACTTCAAGGGTTCATGGGAGGATCGTCTACACTTGGTGGAGTTTTCGTACAATAACAGCTTTCAGGCGACTATTCAGATGGCTCCATTCGAAGCATTGTATAGTCGCAAGTGTTGTTCACCCGTTTGTTGGGACAATATTGGAGAACGAATATTGTTGGGACCGGATTTGATCGTGCAAACCATGGAGAAGGTTAATACTATCTGAAATCACATGAAGGCAGTACAAGATCGGCAGAAGAGTTGGGCCGACACATCGAGAAGACCTCTAGAGTTCGCTGTTGGTGATCTTGTGTTCTTGAAGATATCACCGACTAGAGGAGTGATTCGTTTTGGGAGTCGAGGCAAGCTTAGCTCTCGATTCGTTAGACCTTTCGATATTATGGAGTGTGTTGGAGAAGTGTCTTATCGATTGGCGTTACAATAATCTTTGGCGAATGTTCATGACGTGTTTCATGTATCTCAACTCCGTAAGTATGTTCGAGATGAAACACACGTGCTAGATCATTCGGAGCTGACTGTAAGGGAGGATTTGACCTTTGAGGAACGACCGATGTCAATTGTTGAAGGGAAAAGGTCCTTAAGAACAAGGTTATCCCTTTCGTACTTGTTTCTTGGGGAAATCACTCGCATGGAGAATCGACTTGGGAACGAGAAGACGAGATTCGACAGAAGTTTCCAGATCTCTTCCTGTAGTTTCATGTTTGTTTATTTTTTTCTTGTTTTGGGAATTTCGAGGATGAAATTCTTTTTATAGTTGGATATAATGTAACACCCTAATTCATTTATACCAATTCTAGTTCATGTATTTCTTTATTTATGGTATTTTCCTGATTTACTGTGTTTTGGGTGCGAATAGTATATTTGACATCTGTATTTGCATCCGACCCGACCCGCTTACTTGAAACCTATCTTGATTCATGTTTATAGTTTATCCTGGCTTGCTTCATAGATCCGTGCACTTTCATTTTTGCATACTGGCATTATAACTGGCATCTGCATTTTTTTTAATATAACATTTAAAGTCAAGAAAAATATTTTAAAAATATCTAGCATGGCCTGCATGATACCCCTGACCCTGTGGTAGCATTCGCGCATCTTGTTCTCGTCCCGTTCAGTAAAACGGACTTGTTTGGATGGCTACGCGCACGTACGTGCATCCGTTCTTGGGGGTATGTATTTTCTTTACCCGGATATCCAATTTTAATTTTGGTTGGCACATATATTTTTCGTATTTTAAAACTGAAATTTTAGACCCGACCCGGGCGTGTTTTGGAATATTTTTGTATCCCGCCAAAATTCAAATTTATTTAATATAATAATTATTTTTAAAAACTCTACAGTTAAAATTTCCTAACCAATTATATTTTTTCTATTAAAATCCTAACTCTAAAACTAACTAATATTTTCTTTAACAACTCAGAACACATCTCTCTCTCTTACTGACTTGTGCTGGCCCTACCATCCTCTTTCTTTCTCTCCTTCTCTCTCTTCCCTCACAGTCTCTCTCTTTCTCTCCCCACTAAACAACAACTTTGTTTCTCCTCCCTCTCTCTCCCCTCTCGCGCAGCTCTCTCTCTCTCTCTCTCTCTCTCTCTCTTCTCGCGTCTCTCTCTCTCCTCTCGCGGTGATTGGGATCGCGTCACCTCCCTCCTCTTATCATCACCGCCCTTAACCACTCCCATATTTCTCATCTTCCTCTTCTCTTTATAAACCCGAGCTGCCCTCATCAACCCATCATCACCAGAGCTCTCTTCCTCAAACCCTAACCCTAAAAATCCCCATTTCCTCCTCAACTCCCTCAAAGCCTTCTCTCTTCCTCCTTCGCCCTCTTCTCCTTTCTCCCTGAGCACCCCAGCACATACCCTGCACCCATTAAACTCAGCGCCGACCACCTCACCCCATCGCCGCCGACCACCTCATCTCGTCGCCATCACACCACCTCTCCTCTCTCCATCCTCTGTTCTCCCTCCTATACCAAAACCCTGCACACCCGAGCCAGCCTACATACCCAAAACCCTAAACCACAGAACCTGAGCACCCTAGCCTCGCCAGAGCTCCATCGACCTCGTCGTCACCCTCACACCTCCTCTCTGAAACCACAGAACACCTACAAATCCAGTGAGCAACTCCTTCTTTCCTTTCTTCTTCCTCTTCTTCTTTTCTTTACTTTCTCTTTTCTTTAGTTCTTGAAATCTGTATTTTCAGCCATCGCAGGAGCCGGGCTTGAAGCCGACGATCCAGACGACCCAGAGGAAGTATCTTACCTGCGTGATTACCCTCTTGTAAGTCGATGTGCAACACCCCATGAGTTGCGGGGAGGCGGAAATATGAAAAACGATCTTGTTTTGTAGCATACATCGACTAACCGAAGATCTTTTCTAAACAATACTTAACAATAAGTATAGAGTTCTAAGCTACTATGTGAAGAGATTATACCAAACGATTCTAGTCCTTCGTCTTTGTGATCTCTGCGTCCTCCTCGGCCTCCTATCCGTGATAGATGATCTACCCGAGTACCCTAATCCAAGCTACACCTCAAGACTTGAGGTAACTTTGTTTCTCTAGTTGCTAACCAAAGTAACTAAGATGATGTAGAGTTAGGTTGTGGAGTGTTTAGTCTATCCTAATCCATGGTCTTAACTCATGAGTGGTAGGATTAGGGTTTGAAGAAGGAGAGCACTTGAGGAGAGAGAAGGTGGAGATGATAATGAGAAGAGAAAAGCTTCTCACTTGAATATATCAAACATAATGAATTATCAAATAATATCAAATAAATGATTATTCATCATGCTTGATTTATTCAAGAAGAGTGATTCATCATGTGAGTCATTAGATCATTAATGATGCATTAATGATGCATTTAATGATATGATGAATCATATGAATGAGTCACTAAAGCAATTAATGAAAATGCCACCTTAACCTCTTTAGTCACCCTTCTTCTAGAAGCTTCTCGGATAATTACGAGAACGCCCCTCGCATCCGTGAAAACACGGAAAAACTGTAGACTGTATAAATCCAATAACCCGATACTAGAATCTGTCTTAAACCAAAGCCGGCTAGTAAAAACTGTCCGAATGTCGTACGTGCGTTTTAAACACGTATGTGTCCGAACCCTTTGTCGTAAACCGTACGACCTCTATATCATTTCGCCTGGAGTTGGGAAAACTCTGTGTGGGACTCTAAAGACTCGACTACTACGCTGGCAGTGGGTTTAACCACAGATCGCAAGCGGTACTAGCTGTACGTAACGGTCCCTGGGTAGATGTCGATAAGAAGGCCGGTGAGGATACCCATCCGAACTCCTACTGAGCCTGTGCGTGACAATATCCGTGCATTCCGGTATGTTCGTCTAAGAGTATCGTGTGTATGGTCTAGGGAGGTGGTAAACGTCAGACCCCTAATAACCGTACAAGTCGTGTCGGTATGGCTCTATCACCATCCGAGAATCTACTGATCAATC
The DNA here is from genome assembly GCA_030015575.1 of Agapanthus africanus. Classification (NCBI taxonomy): domain Eukaryota; kingdom Viridiplantae; phylum Streptophyta; class Magnoliopsida; order Asparagales; family Amaryllidaceae; genus Agapanthus; species Agapanthus africanus. The sequence continues at coordinate 299,341,274 of JASDDO010000029.1, forward strand.
TATCAGTAATTCTCAATCAGCCCTGGCCAGGGACTTATGGTAATGACCAACCGATCACCGTGCGATATCAACTCCCTATACCGGGAGAGACGAATCCCTAACAGTCACTCACTGCCTCCATGTGGCTCGGGACTGTGCCCAACTAAAATCTGTTTGCATGACTCCTTTGAACCGTGGTAGGGTAGTAATCAAAGCACAGTGGGAACTCACACGAGACAAATGACGACTTTAAGTCAACGGACTATCTGCATACATGTCACATGAGAACTGCTATCTGACGTTAGGTATAAATACCATCCAGTTAGTTCTCGGCGAGTCCTGTCCGGTGTACTCACACCCAGTGAGCATCTGTATACAATCTTAGGTGCACTCCACCAATGGCTGCGGGACCAATCCATCGCCCCTCCTCGGGGTCTAGATATGTATACACCAGTCTACTCCGGAGTATCGATGCCCAGTCTCGATACTCCTGTGACCAGGGACATCTAAGGATGTGCCTATTGACTATCCAGCTCCCACTAGTATGACTGCCATCATAACGCCGGAAGTCAGGCAAACACCCTATGGGCTTCATCAACACGTATATATATAAATACCAAGTAAAACATATCATATGTTAAGATAAAGACAAACTAAATAGCGTACTATCATATTAAGCAAGACTGTTATGTACATACATATCCCCAGTATCCTATACAATGAAGGCCTCTAGGGCATATATATCCAACAATCTCCCACTTGCACAAAGGCCTATAAGTGGCGCAATGAGTACCCACTGTCTTCACTATATCCAGTTGCTGGAGTACCGCATGCCCAACATCTCAAACAGCCTCTTGAACTGAACTTTAGGAATGGCCTTTGTGAATGGATCTGCCGTGTTGTCTTTTGTATCCACTCTCCGCACCTCGATCTCTCAACGATCAACGATCTCCCTGATCAGGTGAAAACGCCTTAAGATATGCCTGGATTTCTGATGGGACCTGGGTTCCTTTGCCAATGCTATGGCCCCATTGTTATCACAATACAAAGGTATTGGATTGGCAATGGACGGAACCACCTGAAGTTCAGAAATGAACTTCCTCATCCAGACAGCCTCTTTTGCAGCTTCACTAGCAGCTATATACTCAGCCTCCATAGTTGAGTTTGCGGTGGTATCTTGTTTGGAACTCTTCCAACATACCGCTCCTCCATTGAGGGTAAACACAAACCCCGAAATGGATTTAGAATCATCTTTGTCACTTTGGAAGCCGGAGTCGGTAAAAGCCTCTACCTGGAGGTCCCCATTACCGTAAATTAAGAACATCTCCTTAGTCCTTCTCAGGTACTTGAGAATGTTCTTCACTACTATCCAATGTTTCTCACCTGGGTCAGACTGATACCTGCTTACCACACCAAGTGCGTAAGCTACATCCGGTCTTGTACATAACATCGCATACATTATAGATCCTACCGCCGAAGCGTAGGGTAAAATGCTCATGCGATCCCTCTCTTCATCAGTCTTTGGAGACATCTCTTTGGAGAGGGTGATCCTGTGACAAGCGGGCATGTTACCGTTCTTAGAATCTTCCATACTAAACCTCTTTAGTATAGTGTCAATATACCTAGACTGTGAAAGTCCTAACATTCTATTAGATCTATCACGATAGATCTTAATGCCCAAAATGTAGGTTGCATCTCCCAAGTCTTTCATGGAGAATTTCTGTGACAAGAAGAGCTTTATTGATTGTAGCATAGGGACATCATTCCCTATCAGTAGTATGTCGTCGACGTACAAAACGAGGAAGACTACTGCTCCTTCTACAATCTTCCTATAAATACATGGTTCATCTACATTTTTGATAAAGTCAAACTCTTTGACTGTCTCATCAAAGCAGATGTTCCAACTTCGCGATGCTTGCTTTAATCCATAGATGGATTTAAGCAACCTACACACTTTTTTGCTGCTCCCACTGTCTAAGAAACCTTCTGGTTGATCCATGTAAACACTCTCTTCTAAATGTTCATTTAGAAAATCTGTTTTTACGTCCATCTGCCAGATTTCATAGTCATGGAAGGCAGCAATGGCAAGCAGGATCCGAATGGACTTAAGCATAGCTACAGGTGAAAAGGTTTCATCATAGTCCAGTCCTGGTCTTTGACGAAAACCTTTTGCAACGAGTCTAGCTTTGTAGGTTTCCACTTGTCCAAGTGCACCAATCTTCTTTTTGAAGATCCATTTGCATCCAACTGGTTTCACCCCATGAGGAGCAACTTCTAAAGTCCATACTTTATTGGTGTACATAGATTCCATTTCGGATCTCATAGCATCCAGCCACTTCATCGAGTCAATACTCGTGATAGCCTGCTGAAAACTAGTAGGCTCATCATCATCGATGATGCAATCCTCTCGATCCCCATCTAGAAGTAAACCATAGTATCTCTCTGGAGGATGAGAAAGCCTACTAGATCTGCGGAGTGGCGTTGGTTCGTCATGTTCTATTGAAATCTGAGGTTCTTCTAAGTCCTCGGTAGCAGTTTGACGTTCTGGAATTTCTTCCAGCTCTACCGCGCTCCCACTAATTTCTTTTGCAAGAAATTCGCTCTCTAAGAAGACAATATAGCGAGCGACAAACACCTTTTGTTCTTCAGTGTGGTAGACCATGTACCCTCTTGAATGTTTGGGGTATCCTACAAACTTGCACAAAATCGATCGTGACTCGAGCTTGTCCGGTTTATGCTTTTTAACATATGCCGGACACCCCCATATCTTGATGTACTTAAGATATGGTCTCTTCCCGCTCCACATTTCATATGGAGTGGTAGGCACAGACTTAGTTGGAACTCTATTCAATAAGTATGTTGCTGATTCTAGAGCAAATCCACAGAAGGAAAGTGGTAACTCAGCACTACTCATCATTGAACGCACCATATCTAATAGCGTGCGTGTAGGGTTCCTAGGCACCCTAATGAGGTCTCACAAGGCATCAACCATGCCAATTTCAAAAAATCTAGGTGCCGAGAAACCCTAATACAGATCGTTGGCTAGAAATCTAGGCGAAAAGCAAACTAAGTTAACACTTAACTAAGAGAATACGGAAATACAACCTTTGTAGATCCGGTTCTCCACCTCCATAGCTCCACAATGAAGTCTTCTCCGCTGTCCATAACAAATCCCGGGCTCTAGCGTCGGCTTCATCGGAGAATAGGCGAGCTAGGTCGTCGATGTCCATGCCGAAGATGATCTACGTCGAGGCATCGCTAGATCAAGCTCCAACTTCACCAAGTCCAAAAACTTGTGAAGAGAACACACTCTACTACTTGGCAAGAGGTAGAGGATGAAGAAATAGGAAGTGGGTAGACTTTAGAATTGGATTTCTCACTCTTTATCATCAATCACCATTGATGACCTCAAGGTTTTCTTCTTGAGTTCAAGGAAGAAGAAGAAGAAATGATATGATAAGTTTATGATAAGCATTAAAGAATAAATAAAAATCCATTCTTATCATAATTCTCACCATGGTTAGGTGTAGAGAATTAACTTGAGTTAATTGAATTGGTTAGGGTTAAGCATGAGACAAAATGGTGACTAAGTCAAAAGTTCATGAAGCTTCATGAAAGAAAACAAAAGAAAGCCACCATTCTATTTTATGCAATTTATTTTCCAAAAATAAAAACAAATGAATAAATGAATAATCAAATAAAAACCCTAACCATTTCTTTAACCAAGGTTTAATTCTTTACACAAACCCTAATTTGCATGTATCATCAAATATGATACAAACAAGTGCACAAAATCATATCGCATATGCAATGCGCACAACCGAGCGAGAAAATCCATTTAAAGTGAACCGATACTAGTTAATGCAAAGTAATATATCAAATATATAATTATGCATTAAATCATTAAATCAACACTTGATTTAACGATCCGGTCATGACGCACATAACCGACTGGTATCATTAGTAACATCTTATCGAATCAACACTTGATCCGATAACCCGGCTATATCGCATATAACCGATCAATGTCACATCGCGAGAATCGAATACAGTATCACATACTCGTATTATTCTCGGTCCCGCACATATCTCATATGCGCTCCTATTTCGTTTCGCTTGAGCCAGGAAACCTCTGTGTAGGACTCTAAAGACTCGTCAATACGCCGGCAGCAGGTGATGATCATATCAAACACCCACAAGCCGCAAGCGGTCTGCTAAACATAACGGCCACCCGGGTATTGAGCGATCTGAAGATCGACGAGCAAGCCCGCTCACACTCCAGTGAATCCAACCAGTAACACTACCGTACAGTCCGGTCTGATCGTCTGATATGTCGCATATCTCGCCTAGGGGTGGTAAACGTCAGACCCCAATAGCTTGATAAGTCGTGTCGATACGAGGTCTATAACAATTCGAGATACTACTGGTAACACTTACCAGTAAATCTCAGCAACCCTGGCCAGGGATTTCCTGTTATAGCCAATCGAACACAGCGCAACATCAACCCCCTATACCGGGAGAGACGAATCCCCTCCTATCGCTCATTGCCTCCATGTGACTCGGGACTGTACCCAAAAACCACCGTTTTGCATGCCCTCTTGGACGTGGTAAGATGGAAATCAAAGCACAGTGGGAACCACACAAGACTCTATGACGATCTCGGGTCAACAGACTACTCTGTACCAGTGTCACCAGAGAACTGCCATCTGACGTGAGGTATAATACCATCTGGGAGTTCTCGGCGAGTCCGTCCAGTGTACCCAGTCTCTACTGAGCACCCGTATATCATCTCTGATGTCAAACACCAATGGATATGGGATCATCCATCGCCCATCTGTATGGGTCGAGAAGGTACACGCTAGTCTACTCTGGTATATCGATGCCCCGTCTCGATACACCCTCGACTAGGGACTTTGAAGGATGTACTTATGGACTACCATGTCCCCACTAGTATGATCCGCATCATAGTCCAGGTAGTTAAGTACACATCCTAAGGGCTTTACCAACATGTAATAGAGAGACAATCAGTGTACACGTTAAGGTAAAGATTAACCAGATAGCATACTATCATGTCGAGCAAGAAAGTCCTCACTATATATGTCCCAGCATCCACTACAATATACATCCTATGTATAGTAATGGCCTCTAGGGCATACATATAACTAACAATCTCCCACTTGCACTAGGGCCATCTGTAGCAGTGGTTTGAAGTATCTCATACTCAACCATCCCGTAAAAGTCTCTCTCTGGGAACAGGCCTTTGTGAGTGGATCCGCTGTGTTGTCCTCTGAGTCTACTCTCCTTACCTCGATCCCTTAGAGATCAACCATCTCCATGATCAGGTGATACTGCCTTAGAATATGTCTGGATCACTGATGGGACCTGCGTTCCTTGGCATAAGCCACAACTCCATTGTCACACAATGGGAGGAACATAGTTCATCTTATGAACCAATATACACCCAAACAGCCTCTTTGGTAGCATCTTAAGTAGCGATGTATCATGCCTTTATCTTGTAGTATGCCACGGTATCTTACTTGGAACTCTTCCAACATACCGTCCCTATACTTAGGGTAAAGACAATGCCTGTGACTGACATTCAGTCATATTATCACCCTGGAATCTTTCCAGTGATTCTCCCCAGGATTAATTGATACCTTCTCACTACATCTAGTGAGTATCCTAACATCCAATTAGATCTATCTCATAGATCCAAAATCTAGGATTTAGGAGGTATCAATTTGATCCTATATGGAGAATCCATGTGATAAACGGAGATTGATCGAGCGTAGCATAGGAAACTCCTTCCCTATCAAGAGTATGTCATCCACGTACTCTACGAGGATCGTCACCATACTCTCTACTACCTTTTTGTTTATACAAGGTTCATCTACCATTTTGATGATGTCAACTTCTTTGACTAATACATCAAAACAGATGTTCCAACTCCGCGATGCCTGCTTTATCCTATAAAGCATCTTGCACACGTTTCCGCTGCTCCCACTGTCTACGAAGCCCTCTGGCTGTGTACTTATAGACGTACTCTTCTAAAACATCATTTAGAAAAGCAGTCATGACACCTAACCACCAGATATCGTAGTCATGGTATGTAGCCGTGACAAGTAGGATCTGGATGGACTTAAGCATAGCTACTTGAAAAGGTTTCATCATTATCCACACCTGGTCAATGATGCAAACTTTTAACAAGTCTAGCTTTGAAAGTCTCAACTTTTCCATCTACACCAGGTAATCTTCTCAAGATATACTTGCTCCTGATGGGGATTTAACCCTTCAGATATAGCAACCAAAGTCCATACTTTGTTGGTGTATAAGGATTCCATCTCAGATCACTAAGCATCCAGCCATTCTTACAGAGTCTTACTCCTGATGGTCAGCTCGAAACTAGTTGGGTCATCATCTCATGATGCAATCCTCGCTCCCACTGTCATAGAGAAACAGAAGTATCTCTCAGGTGGGTGAGGAACCCTACTAGATCGGCGGAGAGGCTGAGGTTCGTTGGTAACTATTGAATCCTTTGGTTCTATCAAATCATCTGCTGTAGTTTGTATGGCTGGAACATTTCCAGTTCTACATTACAGACCTTGCCTCGAGCTTGTCCGGATTTTGCTTTTAGACATAGGCCGGACAACCCCAAATCTTAACTAGCTTAAGACATGGGCTCTTCCCTTTCCATATCTCATATGGAGTGGTAGGCAACTGATTTGATTTGAACCCTATTCAATAGGTATGCAGCTTCTCAAGTGAATAACTCCCAAAAGGAAATAGGTAACTCAGTAGTACTCATCATAGAGCACACCTTATCATATAGGGTGTGATTGCTCCGCCCCGATATACCATCGTGCTATGGTGTATCCGGAGGAGTAATGCCGAGAGAGAATCTCATTCTCCTTTAGAATAGTCCTGTAATTCCATGCTCAAGTATTCTCCTCCTTGATCACATTAAAGGACATAATACTTATACCCGTATTCTGGTTTTCTACTTCTCGTTTATATTCTGTGAATATCTCAAAAGGTTCGGACTTGTGTTTCAACAGGAACATATGTCTGAATCTTGAGAGATTATCAGAGAATATAATGAAGTATAAAGAACCGGTCTTGGCATATGTAGACAGGGGACCTACATATATCAACATGTATCATCCCAAGAGTTTACTAACTCTTTCTCTATTTCCAATAAACAGAGCTGTGGTCATCTTATCTTTGTGACATGACTGGCAAGTTTCATAAGATGTAAATTCAAACTGATTTAAATATGCATCTACTAGTAACTTGAGCTAGTCGGGTCGCATTGATATGACCTAGTCTACAATGCCTCAAGAAGGATTCGTTCATTTCTGAACTCTTCCTCTTGTGTGTGTTCTGTATACTAAAGAACTGTAGTTTGATTTAGAACATCAATGCTTTCAGATAACGTGCCTGAACCGATCAACTTTTGATATAGGAAATGTTCAAAACATTATCCAACAATACAAAATTATATCCTTTCTTTACAAATAAAGAGACTGATATGATTTTGTATATCAGGTTCGGTATCTAATAACATTCGTTCAGAACCAATGTATTGGTAATACAGGGTGACAGTGACCAACAGACTTGGCTGCAATACTTGCCCCGTTTTCTGCCTCATGAAACTTATCACCCGTTCCCAGTTCTCTACCTTTCTGTAGCCCCATGTAACAGATTACATATCTGGGATCCTGATCTGGTATCACATACCCAGGACATAAAGGATACTGAGAAACAGTTCTCTGTAATGAACACACCCGAAGATGATGCATCATCATGCACTCTCTTCGTTTGGGCGGCACGGGAATTCTGGTAATCCCCAATTTCCTGCTCGGTCTTATAACATTTATAAGTTGGAGCGGGACCAACGTTCCCCAGCTCAGTATAACAAGCGGGTTCGGTCAATAATCCGTATTATTATCTTGATTAAGGCGTGATATGGTCGCTACCAGGAGAGAGAGAGAAGAAAACACTCAGCGTGCGCTCTTGCAAGAATAGATTGGTTATTATTTTATCTAATCAGGATGGCTCCCACTGCTTTTTATCAAATCTTCCTTCAAACCCTAAAAGGAAAGACTAGCCGGGATTAATTACACACTACAAGTTCGCCAATCTTTCAGCCAGGCCAGTGTCGGTACTTTGAGGGAGGTCCCCCGTGCTTTCGCACGAAACTAATTAATGTAAACCTCGTTTTCCCAGAGGCGTAACCCCGTTGACACCTTTCTAGACACCTACTTGATCGGCTAATTGTAATGTGTAAAACTCTCCCAGGAGTAACTCTTACTCGCAGCGGGTATCGGGATCCAACTATCTCATAGAAGGTATGCAATCTCATTGCAAATTTCAACACTTGAAATTCCCGATAATATTTTGCCTCTAGCTCGCTATGACCTTGACGCATGCCAAACAACCCATAGTCTGCTAGTCAAGTTCAACCCGTACATTTCTTGATTGAATTAAACCCACCCGCACGACCCTTGACGCATGCCAAACAACGCCGTACGAATACCCTAATCCAATCGCATCGTATGCTAGCAGATAAGCACTAGTTAGCTACCGTACACTACGCCTTGACGCATGCCAAACAACCGCAGCACGAATACTAACTAGTACTTATCTGAAATGACGGAGGGCTACGACAGGTTTTTCTGAAAACCTATTGCGTAATGAACTTGATATCGTTGTAGGATCGAATGAATTTTGAAATGGAGTGTTTTTGAGGCTTTTCTAGTTTTGCTAAAGGAGTCACTCCCGGTGAAGGGATCGTCGGTCCTTTCCTCGTCGAATGAGGTGCGGGATATATCATATATATCACTGTGCAAAGCAAAAACACTTAAAAGCAATCAAAAGACAAACCGAGGGGTGTAGCATCTGCCAGTTATTGCTAAAGGAGTCACTCCCGGTGAAGGGATCTCGGTCCTTTCCTCATCGAATAAGGTGCAGGATATATCGCATATACCGCTGTGCAAAGCAAGAACTGTAGCTACCTGTTTTATTTTGAAATTCGATTCTACAACATCTTAGGTTTCTTTTAATTCATTAATCACATTAATGAAGTCCCATCATTTAAAAACCTAAACATCACAGATAAATACGACGTACACTTATGCCATCCGCATTCGCCTCGATGTCCCCTCGTGCACCGTTAGGTTAGGTAACTAACGGCAGAGCGGGGCAGGGCTAGCGCGGGTGTAAAACATAAGTAACGTCTATATAATATATCATATATACTATATATAGTATCTATCACAGAACATCACATGATCACATCACAGATATCGCAGCAGAAGAAACATATGAAATATTGGATATACTAGGACGTCCGTGTTTTCAATACGAGCCAGTATAAAACACGGATTCCACGGTCGTGATGAATAGCCAATCCCACACCCCTAGACCCCTACGAGAGCAGCAAGCAACCCTGCCAATTCTAGAGTTAGGAGATCCGGACTCGACTCCTCGAGTTGGTCTCCCACTGGACTCCAGAACCCGGTTACTTGTGCTCCCCTCCTTGGGTCTATCCTAGTGCGGAAAAATAAATAATATACAAAGGGTGACAACTTCCGCAACTTGGAAGTGCCCCAATAAAAGAATATTACATACAAGTTTTTACATGAATGAAAATGAAAAACACTCATCTCACATAAAAACCCCCGGCTATTCAAAGACGACGATCAAATATAATATATCCAGCAACACATAACATCACATGTCATCAATGTAAGTAAATATGTCCATCCCAATTGTCGTTGACATATAGCAACGAAACCGGCGATATCACATATTACACTTACGGTCACAGAAAAGAAAGTGTAAAACTACAACAGTTGGAATCCGCAACCACCTCAGACATCGCATGCCTGACCAAATGAATTACTTAGACATCGCATGCCTAATAATTATAAACCCCGCATTTTAGTCTCAAAATCGAAAACACTTTTCAATACCAAGTCGGGCAATTCAACAGGATTCCCGACATCCTGATCGAATGCTTGTCGCAAACTTTAGTAGGCGGCCGCACCCCCGGTGCCGTCGACGAAGTGAACCAAGGCGGAACACCGCTACCGCGAGCACCCGAACGGATGCTTTCGGCGACGGGGTTCTCCTACAGTCACTTGGTCGGGGCTATGGAGCGAGGCTGTCTGTTAAGTTTACCCGGCGAGTATCCGCGTACGCTACGTGATTGCGACGGACTTTTGATCACATCAAAATTCCGTGGCAACCGATCAAGTGAGACTAAACTGCTATGTTTATAACATTCATTCAGTTATCTCATAACTCATTGTGAATTCCAATTATTGTATCCCATTCCAGATAAATAGAAAATGTTAAACTTTTCGATCGAACAATCGAACACCCAAGTTTTCCCGATACAGCTCAACACATGAAATAAGTCTAACAACATTCATTTCATGCCTCAGTACCAACGGTCCAGCCGTAGAAGGGTCAAGCCAACGCCTCACATGTGGCACGCCGTACTGCCCCAAACCCGAAGGTTCAAAGGGCAGTTCAAGACGGTCACATAATCGAGTTAAGGTTTGTTGTCTTCTAGAGGGTCCATCGAGTTACTTGCACTACTTAGAACGTCGTTAAACTACGGAAAAATCCAACACTTGGAAATTTCCCGACAGGGGAAAATTGGGTATTTATATCCGGTCGAACTTTTTAACATATTCTAAAATTTATCCGGAAAGCCACATAGACAAAATCTGATACTCCGATCGAAACACCGAATCCCCAAATCAACTCCAGAAAATTCAACTCTTGAATAAATTTTAAAAATACCCAGAGAACTCAGCACCTGAAACAATGAATTACTGTGCAAACAGTAAGGGCTGACGTCACATTTCTGCCGCGGAACCGCCGCATAAGCTAGGCTTATGCCGCGGTTCCGCCGCCAAATACACTGTTCATACAAAAAATTTTGCGCCGTAATTCTTATATTTCCCTGCTGAGTTCTCTGCATATTTTTAATTTGGAAAAATGCACGATTTTTGAAAAAGTACAGAGAGCAAGTTTAGGTTTGGGATTTCGGGTCGTTCGGACTTCAAATTGCGTCTAGACTTCGCCTAAGGCTCTAGCTAGGCTCTGATACCACTGTAGGGTTCCTAGGCACCCTAATGAGGTCTCACAAGGCATCAACCATGCCAATTTCAAAAAATCTAGGTGCCGAGAAACCCTAATACGGATCGTTGGCTAGAAATCTAGGCGAAAAGCAAACTAAGTTAACACTTAACTAAGAGAATACGGAAATACAACCTTTGTAGATCCGGTTCTCCACCTCCATAGCTCCACAATGAAGTCTTCTCCGCTGTCCATAACAAATCCCGGGCTCTAGCGTCGGCTTCATCGGAGAATAGGCGAGCTAGGTCGTCGATGTCCATGCCGAAGATGATCTACGTCGAGGCATCGCTAGATCAAGCTCCAACTTCACCAAGTCCAAAAACTTGTGAAGAGAACACACTCTACTACTTGGCAAGAGGTAGAGGATGAAGAAATAGGAAGTGGGTAGACTTTAGAATTGGATTTCTCACTCTTTATCATCAATCACCATTGATGACCTCAAGGTTTTCTTCTTGAGTTCAAGGAAGAAGAAGAAGAAATGATATGATAAGTTTATGATAAGCATTAAAGAATAAATAAAAATCCATTCTTATCATAATTCTCACCATGGTTAGGTGTAGAGAATTAACTTGAGTTAATTGAATTGGTTAGGGTGAAGGATGAGACAAAATGGTGACTAAGTCAAAAGTTCATGAAGCTTCATGAAAGAAAACAAAAGAAAGCCACCATTCTATTTTATGCAATTTATTTTCCAAAAATAAAAACAAATGAATAAATGAATAATCAAATAAAAACCCTAACCATTTCTTTAACCAAGGTTTAATTCTTTACACAAACCCTAATTTGCATGTATCATCAAATATGATACAAACAAGTGCACAAAATCATATCGCATATGCAATGCGCACAACCGAGCGAGAAAATCCATTTAAATTGAACCGATACTAGTTAATGCAAAGTAATATATCAAATATATAATTATGCATTAAATCATTAAATCAACACTTGATTTAACGATCCGGTCATGACGCACATAACCGACTGGTATCATTAGTAACATCTTATCGAATCAACACTTGATCCGATAACCCGGCTATATCGCATATAACCGATCAATGTCACATCACGAGAATCGAATACAGTATCACATACTCGTATTATTCTCGGTCCCGAACATATCTCATATGCGCTCCTATTTCGTTTCGCTTGAGCCAGGAAACCTCTGTGTAGGACTCTAAAGACTCGTCAATACGCCGGCAGCAGGTGATGATCATATCAAACACCCACAAGCCGCAAGCGGTCTGCTAAACGTAACGGCCACCCGGGTATTGAGCGATTTGAAGATCGACGAGCAAGCCCGCTCACACTCCAGTGAATCCAACCAGTAACACTACCGTACAGTCCGGTCTGATCGTCTGATATGTCGCATATCTCGCCTAGGGGTGGTAAACGTCAGACCCCAATAGCTTGATAAGTCGTGTCGATACGAGGTCTATAACAATTCGAGATACTACTGGTAACACTTACCAGTAAATCTCAGCAACCCTGGCCAGGGATTTCCTGTTATAGCCAATCGAACACAGCGCAACATCAACCCCCTATACCGGGAGAGACGAATCCCCTCCTATCGCTCATTGCCTCCATGTGACTCGGGACTGTACCCAAAAACCACCGTTTTGCATGCCCTCTTGGACGTGGCAAGATGGAAATCAAAGCACAGTGGGAACCACACAAGACTCTATGACGATCTCGGGTCAACAGACTACTCTGTACCAGTGTCACCAGAGAACTGCCATCTGACGTGAGGTATAATACCATCTGGGAGTTCTCGGCGAGTCCGTCCAGTGTACCCAGTCTCTACTGAGCACCCGTATATCATCTCTGATGTCAAACACCAATGGATATGGGATCATCCATCGCCCATCTGTATAGGTCGAGAAGGTACACGCTAGTCTACTCTGGTATATCGATGCCCCGTCTCGATACACCCTCGACTAGGGACTTTGAAGGATGTACTTATGGACTACCATGTCCCCACTAGTATGATCCGCATCATAGTCCAGGTAGTTAAGTACACATCCTAAGGGCTTTACCAACATGTAATAGAGAGACAATCAGTGTACACGTTAAGGTAAAGATTAACCAGATAGCATACTATCATGTCGAGCAAGAAAGTCCTCACTATATATGTCCCAGCATCCACTACAATATACATCCTATGTATAGTAATGGCCTCTAGGGCATACATATAACTAACAGTGCGATTCCTCCTTTCTGATACACCATTATGCTGAGGTGTATAAGGCGGAGTAAGCTGAGAGAGAATTCCATTCTCTTTTAAGTATTCAAGGAAACTGGTACTTAAGTATTCTCCACCTCGATCAGATCGAAGTGTCTTGATGCTTTTACCAGTTTGTTTCTCTACTTCATTTTTATACTCCTTAAATTTCTCAAAGACCTCTGATTTATGTTTCATTAAGAACACATGTCCATACCTAGAGAAGTCATCAGTAAAAGTGATGAAGTAGGAGTGACCGCTTCGCGCATGTGTAGACATTGGACCACATACATCACTGTGTATAAGTCCCAAGAGTTCAGTAGCTCTTGCTCTGTGTCCGGAGAACGGAGATTTGGTCATTTTTCCTTTGATACATGATTGACAAGTTGCATATGATGAATATTCAAACGGATCTAGATATCCATCTTTATGTAACTTAGTCAACCTTGTTTCGTTTATATGACCAAGTCTGCAATGCCATAAGAAGGCTTGATTTGAATCTGGAGCCTTTCTTTTATGTGTGTTTTGAATATTGAAAATTCGAGGTTGATTAAGTATGTATATGCCGTTTTCCAGTGTGCCATACCCAATCAGTTCTTGATTTAGGAGAATGTTCATGACATTACTTTCAAGCGCAAAATTATATCCTTTATTAGACAAAAAAGATACTGATATAATATTACACAGCATACTGAGAATACAAAAACAGCTGTACAACACCAAAACATGCCCACTAGTCAACCCTAGGTGATACTCCCCTATTGCAACAGCATCTACATGCATTCCATTGCCCATCCGGAGAGTCATATCACCTGCCCCCAGTACTCTACTATTTCTCAGATCCTGCAATGAATTACAGATGTGAGAACCAGAACCGATATCAGGTACCCATGATGTAGAGTTTACTGAAAGACAATTTTCGATTACGAACATACCTGAAGCAGAAGCAACCGCTTGCTTCGTGTCCTTTGCCTTGAAGGCCATACAGTCCTTCTTCCAGTGCCCTTGCTTGTGACAATAAAAGCATTCATTTATATCCGCTTTCACCCTTCCTGCCATGTTCTTTCCCTGCACCTTCTTGACCCCACCCTTCGGTTTGGTGGCTTTCACCTTCTTCTTCCCTTTAGCTTTCGCTTTAGATTTAGAAGAGGATGATTGGCCAACATAAAGAACGGGGGTCTTCTCCTTTTTCAAGGAGGTCTCTGCTACCCTCAACATGTTGATGAGCTTTGGAAGATCAGCTTCCATTTCTTGCATGTTGAAGCTAAGCACGAACTGAGAGAAGGTGTGGGGAAGGGACTGCAAAATCAAGTCGATATACAAATCATTCTCTAGCACGCATCCCAGGTTTGCGAGTTCCTCGATGTGGCTGATCATTTTGAGGACGTGCTCTCCTACAGGCGATCCTGGAGCTAACCTCATCTGGAAGAGTTTCCTTGAGGTCTCGTACCTTACGATACGGGAGTGCTCTCCATATAATTCCTTAACATGGAGAAAGATGGATACAACATCCATACTCTCGTGCTGTTTCTGGAGTTCATTGTTCATGGACGCCAGCACGATACACTTAGCTCGCTCACAATCCAGATCCCAAGTTTTGCGAACTTCCTTGTCCACAACTGAGGAATCTGGTCCAGAGATAAGGGGAGGAACAGCGGTGGTAACATATGCTACTTTGTCATAAGTCAGTGCAATGTTGACGTTCCTAAGCCAATCTTTATAGTTCTGTCCGGTCAGTATATTTTTCTCAAGTAATAGTTTTAGTCCTGTCATGGTAGCTGCTAGAGAGAGAGAGAAAAGAAAACACTCAGCATATGCTTCTTGCAATTTTAGATTGGTTATTATTTTATCTAAACATGATGGCTCCCACTGTGCCCTCAAATCCTTCTTCAAAACCTAAAAGAAGAACTAGTCAGGATTTAATCACACGTCATAATACTTGCTTAACCTTTCAGCCAGGCTAGTGTTGGTACTTCGAGGGAGGTTTTCCAACGCTTTCGCGAAGTTCCTTAATTAAATAACCTCTTTTCCCTGGAGGCGTAGCCCCTCTAACACCTTTCTGGACACCTACTTGGTTTATAG
Organism: Agapanthus africanus; assembly: GCA_030015575.1. Lineage (NCBI taxonomy): Eukaryota > Viridiplantae > Streptophyta > Magnoliopsida > Asparagales > Amaryllidaceae > Agapanthus > Agapanthus africanus. The sequence continues at coordinate 299,356,704 of JASDDO010000029.1, forward strand.
CATTGATTGTTAAGTGAGAATGTTTCCCGAGAGTAATCCTACTCATCAGTGGGATCGGGATCCAACCATCATTGCATGATGCACTAGATGGAAGCCACTCTAGTCACCACACTCCAGAAGGTATGCTTAATCTACAAGTTTCCTTTATGTTTGAAACTCCCGATGTGATTTTTACCCCAAGATCTTATAGACCTTGACGTAGTCCAACAAGTCATAAGACGCAAGTCAAGTTCTACCCGTCGTTGTCCTGATCAATTTAAGTACATCGTACAAGCCCTTGACGTAGGCCAACAAAGTGTACATCTGTCTTAAACTAATGCATCTATCTATGCAACAAATAGGCACACACACACTGCTACCATACACTATACCTTGACGTAGGCCAACAAGCATAGTATGAATACGATGTGATGTTTATTTGAAACGACGGAGGGTTATGGCTGGTTTTTGGCAAAAAACCGTTAATGTAGTGAACTTGATTTGATCGAAGGAACCAAGATAGCTTTTATTAAAAGGAGTGGTTTAAGCTCCGCATTTAAAATTTGCTTTTTCAAGAAAACCGAGTGGTTTTTTAGAAATTGTTCCAACGATTCAGTTTAGGTTTTATTTTTCTTTGCATTAAAAATAATGCGTCCCATCTTTAACCTATCATTACAGATAACAACGAAAATACAATGTCCTATTATGCCATCCGCATTCGCCACGGGGTCCCGTCATCACCCGTTAGGTTACTTAACTAAAGGCAGAGCGGGGGCTGGGCTAGCGCGGGTGTAAAACATAAGTGACGTCTAAATAGCTATCATATATAGATATTGTTCATTCGTCAGACGCAATAATAGGCATTCCAGATCACAGAGAAACAATATTGGATTTGCAAGCAATCCGCGTTTCTTTTGAGCCTGTAAGAAAAGACGGATTACACAGTTGTGATGAATAGCCATTACCCCACCCTAGACCCATACGGGTACGGCAAACTACCCGCCAAGTACCCGAAGTGAAGCGGTCTCCCTCAACGATGTGAGTAGGCCACTAAACACTTCGAAATACCCGGTAGCTTGTGCACCCCACCTTGGGTCTATCTTAGGAGCAAAAACAGTAAAAAGAAATAATACAATGGTGGCTACAACCGCAACCTGGATGTGCCCCGCAAAATAATATTACAACTTATTACAATTACATCGAATGAATTAATACAATAACCCATCATAGAACCCCGGCTAATCATCACAACAGTCCAATACAGTTCATATCCACAAACAGTTAATAAACATTACAGATATGTGCAACCCCCTGCCAACCGACATACTATCAGTTAGGGGAGGTTTACGAACACATAATACAAATCACAGATATAATCAAACAAGCAAACATCGTATAATTTTGATCGATTAAACACTTTAAATTCTACTCCAAATCTTCTCTGTAAATTTGAAACCTGAGCAGAAAATAAAAATACCAGAAAATACAAAATATCACAACAGATGCACAGAAGAAAACTGGGGTGAATCGGCCCTAACTCGGCCGCGGATCCGCGGCGGATCGGTGGGATCGGTGGCGGTTCCGCGGCTCTTTGGCCGATTCAGGAGCCCATTTTTCTAGTGTGTTCTTATATTTTCTTACTGGTCATTCCGGAGGTCCCTGAAAAATTTTAGGACCTCATTTTAAAATCGACAGAAACTTCATGATATTCGTGTTTTTTCCGATTTGTTTTCCGTTCGAAATTCATACAACTTTATAAGTGAGTTAATTATTGTTTAGTGAGGCTCTGATACCACTGTAAGTCAATGTGCAACACCCCACGAGTTGCGGGGAGGCGGAAATATGAAAAACGATCTTGTTTTGTAGCATACATCGACTAACCGAAGATCTTTTCTAAACAATACTTAACACTAAGCATAGAGTTCTAAGCTACTATGTGAAGAGATTATACCAAACGATTCTAGTCCTTCGTCTTTGTGATCTCTACGTCCTTCTCGGCCTCCTATCCGTGATAGATGATCCACCCGAGTACTCTAATCCAAGCTACACCTCAAGACTTGAGGTAACTTTGTTTCTCTAGTTGCTAACCAAAGTAACTAAGATGATGTAGAGATAGGTTGTGGAGTGTTTAGTCTATCCTAATCCATGGTCTCAACTCATGAGTGGTAGGATTAGGGTTTGAAGAAGGAGAGCACTTGAGGAGAGAGAAGGTGGAGATGATAATGAGAAGAGAAAAGCTTCTCACTTGAATATATCAAACATAATGAATTATCAAATAATATCAAATAAATGATTATTCATCATGCTTGATTTATTCAAGAAGAGTGATTCATCATGTGAGTCATTAGATCATTAATGATGCATTAATGATGCATTTAATGATATGATGAATCATATGAATGAGTCACTAAAGCAATTAATGAAAATGCCACCTTAACCTCCTTAGTCACCCTTCTTCTAGAAGCTTCTCGGATAATTACGAGAACGCCCCTCGCATCCGTGAAAACACGGAAAAACTGTAGACTGTATAAATCCAATAACCCGATACTAGAATCTGGCTTAAACCAAAGCCGGCTAGTAAAAACTGTCTGAATGTCGTACGTGCGTTTTAAACACGTATGCGTCCGAACCCTTTGTCGTAAACCGTACGACCTCTATATCATTTCGCCTGGAGTTAGGAAAACTCTGTGTGGGACTCTAAAGACTCGACTACTACGCTGGCAGTGGGTTTAACCACAGACCGCAAGCGGTACTAGCTGTACGTAACGGTCCCCAGGTAGATGTCGATAAGAAGGCCGGTGAGGATACCCATCCGAACTCCTACTGAGCCTATGCGTGACAATATCCGTACAGTCCGGTCTGTTCGTCTAAGAGTATCGCGTGTATGGTCTAAGGAGGTGGTAAATGTCAGACCCCTAATAACCGTACAAGTCGTGTCGGTATGGCTCTATCACCATCCGAGAATCTACTGATCAATCTATCAGTAATTCTCAATCAGCCCTGGCCAGGGACTTATGGTAATGACCAACCGATCACCGTGCGATATCAACTCCCTATACCGGGAGAGACGAATCCCTAACAGTCACTCACTGCCTCCACGTGGCTCGGGACTGTGCCCAACTAAAACCTATTTGCACGACTCCTTTGAACCGTGGTAGGGTAGTAATCAAAGCACAGTAGGAACTCACACGAGACAAATGACGACTTTAAGTCAACGGACTATCTGCACACATGTCACCTGAGAACTGCTATCTGACGTTAGGTATAAATACCATCCAGTCAGTTCTCGGCGAGTCATGTCTGGTGTACTCACACCCAGTAAGCATCTGTATACAATCTTAGGTGCACTCCACCAATGGCGCGGGACCAATCCATCGCCCCTCCTCGGGGTCTAGATATGTATACACCAGTCTACTCAAGAGTATCGATGCCAAGTCTCGATACTCCTTCGACCAGGGACATCTAAGGATGTGCCTATTGACTATCCAGCTCCCACTAGTATGACTGCCATCATAACGCCGGAAGTCAGGCAAACACCCTATGGGCTTCATCAACACGTATATATATAAAAACCAAGTAAAACATATCATACGTTAAGATAAAGACAAACCAAATAGCGTACTATCATATTAAGCAAGACTGTTATGTACATACATATCCCCAGTATCCTATACAATGAAGGCCTCTAGGGCATATATATGGACTAGAGGTAGACTTAGTCAATGTTCTACAAGGTTCATCCAAGCTCATAACCATGACTAATTCTTCACACATTTTGAATTTGCTTAATAATAAATATTAACCCATATTAATCCTAGCATGGTGTAAGTCTCATACACCCTTGTTGCATGTGTAACCTTGCATGTCACAATATTATATATCACATATATAATTTTGTGAACAAAAGAAAACTATAAACTAAAAGTGAGAAAAAGAAATACTTAAGTGAGCATATATTAGTTAATGTAATTTAATATATCAAATATATATAATTATATATTAAATTATTAAATCAACACTTGATTTAATAATCCGGCTATATCATATATAACCGACTAATATAACATGTATCATTTCATCGAATCAACACTTGATCCGATAACCCGGCTATATCATATATAACCGGCCGATATCACATATCGTGAGAATAGAATACGGTATCTCATACGCATATCAATCTCAGTCCCACACATATCACATATGTACTCCTACTCCATTTCGCCTGAGCCAGGAAAGCTCTGTGTAGGACTCTAAATACTCGTCAATACGCCGGCAGTAGGTGATGATCATATCAAATACCTACAAGCCATAAGCAGTCAGCTAAACGTAAAGACCACCCGGGTATTGAGCGATCAGAAGATCAACAAGCAAGCCTGTACATACTCCTGCGAATCCAATCAGTAACACTACTGTACAGTCCGGTCTCTTCGTCTAATATGTCGCATTTCCAGTCTAGGGGTGGTAAACATCAGACCCCAGTAACCGATAAGTCATGCCGATGTGAGGCTCATAACGGGTCGAGAAACTACTGATAACACTTACCAGTAGATCTCCATATCATCCCTGGCCAGGGACTTCCTGTTATAGCCAATCAAGCACAGCGCAACATCAACCCCCAATACCGGGAGAGACGAAACCCCTCCTATCGCTCATTGCCTCCATGTGATTTGGGACAGTACCCAAAAGCCACCATTTTGCACGTTCTCTTGAACGCGGTAAGGTGAAAATCAAAGCACAGTGGGAACCACACAAGTCTCTATGACGATCTCGGGTCTACAGACTAACCTGTACTAGTATCACTAGAGAACCGTTATCTGACGATAGGTGTAATACCAACTAGGAGTTCTCGGTGAGTCCCCTCAGTGTACCCAGTCTCCACTGAGCACCCGTATACCATCTTTGATATCAAACACCAATGGATGTGGGATCATCCATCGCCCATCATATGGGTCAAGATGCGTATACGCTAGTCTACTCTTGAGTATCGATACCCTGTCTCGATACACCCTCGACTAGGAACAATTATAGGATGTACTTGTGGACTACCCTGGCCCCACTGGTATGATCTCCATCATAGTCCTAGTACTCAAGTACACATCCTAAGGGCTTTATCAACATGTGAGAGCAAGACAGTATCACAATACAAGTCTACATGTTAAGACAAAGAGAAACTAGATAGCATACTATCATGTCGAGCAAGAAAGTCCTCTCTATATATATCCAAGCATCCACTATAATATACATCATATGTACAATAATGGCCTCTAGGGCATATACATAACTAACAATCTCCCACTTACACTAAAGCCAGTTGTTGTAGTATCTCATACCTAACATCCTGAAGAGTCTCTCAAATTGTATCTGGGGTATGGCCTTCGTGAGTGGATCCGCTGTGTTGTTCTTCGTGTCATCTCTCTTGACATATATCTCCCGGCGATCAACTATTTCCCGGATCAGGTGATACCGCCTCAGAATATGCCTGGGTCGCTGATGGGACCTGGGTTCCCTGGCCAACGCCACTGCTCCATTGTTATCGCAATAAAAAGGTTTTGTATGCTCAATGGTCGGAACCACACCAAGTTCAGTTATGAACTTCTTCATCCAGACAGCCTCTTTGGCAATATCGTTGGCAGCGATGTATTCAGCCTCCATCGTCGAGTCTGCCACGGTTTCCTGTTTGGAACTCTTCCAACAAACCGCCCATCCATTGAGGGTAAAGAAAAATCCCGAGACCGACTTAGAGCCGTCCTTATCACTCTGGAAGCTCGAATCGATAAAGGACTCCACTTGGAGTTCTCCGTTACCATACACCAAGAACATCTCTTTAGTCCTTCTCAAGTACTTGAGAATGTTCTTCACAGCTGTCCAGCGACTCTCTCCTGGATCTGCTTGATACCTACTCACTACACTTAGTGAGTATGCTACATCGGGTCTGCTACATAATATCGCGTACATGATAGAGCCTACTGCTGAAGCATAGGGTATCCCTTGCATGCGAGCTCTCTCCAAATCAGTCTTGGAAGACATCTCTTTGGAGAGAGTGAGTCCAGAGATCGTGGGTAAATTCCCACGCTTGGATTTTTCCATACTAAACCTTTTTAGTATGGTGTCAATGTACCTGGATTGGGACAATCCCAGTATCCGTTTAGATCTATCTCTATAGATCTTAATCCCCAAGATATAGGAGGCATCACCTAGATCTTTCATTGAGAATCTTTATTATAAGAAGAGCTTGACCGAGTGCAGCATAAGAACATCATTTCCTTTCAAGAGTATGTCATTTACGTACAATACGAGGAAGACAACCTTACTCTCTACCACCTTCTTGTATATACAAGGTTTATCTACGTTCTTGATGAAGTCAATGTAAGTCCACGTTACCTCTCCCGGTACTTACGGGCTTGCGGAAATGATGAAAAACGATTTTTTTTTGTGGTAATATGGACTCAAAATACGGATCTTTGTTAAACAACTATCTAACAAACCTAACAAGAGTTTTACCTACTCGGTTAGGGGGTTATACCTTAACTTGAACTCCTTCGTCTTCAACTCCTTGCGGTGGTCGGATCGGCCTCACCTCGTCGTCTCCTCGCGCCGAAGATGGATCCACCCGAAAGCTTCTACCTTTGGCTTCACTTCAAACTAGAAGAAACTAGAACACTTGGCTTGCCAGACCTTGTGAACTAGGATGAGTAGAGGAGTGTGTTGGGTTTTATCTCTATGGTTATTGCTTCTCAACACATGAGACAAGTGAACCATGAACTAGAGAGAGAGCAAGAGGAAGAGGGAGAGCTCAAGCATGAGAGAGAAAGGAAATGAAAGAATAAGCAAGACTTTTGCCATCCAAGCTCTCATAATCCAAAATCATCATAACAAATAATAGTAATTGAGTATTATGTGATGGTTCAAGTCAAAATGGCCATATCATTCATGCACTCATTTTGCAAAGAGAAACAAGCAAGCAAAAGTCTTTGCCATGAAATGATAGCCATTGTAATGATGAAGGTCAACAAGTCCAATCTAGTCAACCGGTCAACTAAGTCAACAAGTCAACAAAGTCAACCATCAACAACCATGTCACAATAATACTTAATTAATATTATTGTTAATCATATTTCTTATTCTCATTAGGTTTTAGCAAAAAGTCAACAGTCAACAACCCTAATGAGAATCCTCTGCCTCTGTCTCTCTGTCAAATGTGCATACACACCCGCATCCGCGTTCCGAGGAAGACGAATACAAAAGAGATAAAACCAATCCCAAAACGTACACTAGGATCTGGCTTAAACCAAAACCCGCTAGTGATAACTGCCCGGACACTAAACATACACAAGTACACGGATGTGACCGAACCCTGTCGCAAAACCATGCGACCTCTACTCTTTTGCGTAAAGGCGAATAGCTTTCTGTGTGGGACTCTAAAGACTCGACACTACGCTGGCAGTGGGTTTAACCACAGACTGCAAGCGGCACTAGCTGTGCGTAACGGCCCCCAGGTAGATGCCGATAAGAAGACGGACGAGGTGAAACCCGTCTGAACTCCTACTGAGCCTGAATGTGACAGTCTCCATACAGTCCGGTCTGTTCATCTGAGAATATCGCATGGCGGGCCTAGGGGGCGGTAAACGTCAGTCCCCTAATAGCGGTACAAGTCATGTCGAAGTGTAGCCCAGAACACCCTGAGATAACACTGGAAACCTACCAGTATATCTCGCTTGCCCTGGCCAGGGACTACTTGTGTAATAGCTCTCCTAGACACAGCGCGATGTCAACCCCCAATACCGGGACAGATGAATCATGTCTAACCGTCACTGCCTCCAAGTGCTTCGGGACTACACCCAACAACTACTTGTTTGCACGACTCCTTTGAGCCGTGGTAGGGTAGTAATCAAAGTACAGTGGGAACACACTCGAGGCGAAGTGACAGTGTCAAGTCAGCGGACTAAGCTGTACTCATATCACCTGGGAACTGATAACTGACGATAGGTATAGTACCAACCAATCAGTTCCCGACGAGTCCTGTCCAGTGTACTTGTAACCTAACGAGCACCCGCATACTATCTCAAGTACGACGTACTGACGGCTGTGGGACAGACCGTCTCCCCTGCTGGGATGAGAAGCGCATACGCTAGTCTACTCCGGAGTATCGATGCCCTGTCTCGATAGTCCTACGACTAGGGACCTGTATAAGGATGTGCTTGTGGATTACCCATCCCCCACGAGTGTGACTGCCATCACAACGCTGGTAATCAAGCAAAGATCCTAAGGGCTCCACTAATGTGTATAGGTGATATACTAAAACAAACACATGTACACATTAAAGTAGAAACAAACCAAGTAGCATACTACCATTTTGAGCAAGATTGTCTATACAACTGTGAATATCCCAAGCTTCCATCAAGTAATATACAAACTAGTATGATACAGTAATGGCCTCTAGGGCATATACACTAATAATCTCCCACTTGCACTAAGGCCATGTAGTGGCGTATCGAAGACCTATCATCTCGATCAGCCGCTCGAACTGAGTCTGGGGTAAGGCCTTCGTGAGTGGGTCAGCAGTGTTATCTTCCGTAGCAACTCTCCGAACCTCGATCTCCTGGCGATCCATGATCTCCTTGATCAGGTGATACCGCCTCAAGATGTGTCTGGACTTCTGATGGGACCTGGGTTCCTTCGCTAAAGCTATAGCCCAGTTGTTGTCGCAATACAGAGGTATTGGATCAACAATGGACGGAACCACCTAAAGTTCCGTTAAGAACTTCCTCATCCAGACGGCTTCTTTTGCGGCATCTGCAGCAGCGATATATTCCGCTTCCATTGTCGAGTCAGCAACGGTTTCCTGTTTGGAACTCTTCCAACACACTGCCCCTCCATTGAGGGTAAAGACATTACCCGACATGGACTTGGAATCATCCTTGTCACTTTGGAAGCAGGAGTCAGCAAAGGCCTCGATCTGGAGGTCTTTTCCGCCATACACCAAGAACATCTCCTTAGTCCTTCTCAGGTACTTGAGAATGTTCTTTACCGCTATCCAGTGCTTCTCCCCAGGGTTTGACTGATACCGGCTTACCACACTCAGTGCATAAGCTACATCTGGTCTGGTACACAACATCGCATACATTATAGAGCCTACAGCAGAAGCTTAGGGTATAATAGACATGCGATCCCTTTCCAAATCAGTCTTGGGAGACATCTCTTTGGAGAGGGTGATCCCGTGACAAGCCGGTAGATTACCGCACTTGGAATCTTCCATACTGAATCTTTTCAGTATGGTGTCGATGTACCTAGACTGCGAGAGTCCTAATATCCTCTTGGATCTATCACGATAGATCCGGATCCCCAGAATATAAGAGGCATCACCCAGGTCTTTCATGGAGAACCTGTGTAACAAGAACCCTTTGACAGATTGTAGCATAGGAATGTCATTTCCTATCAAAAGAATGCCATCCACGTATAAAACGAGGAATACGACAGTTCTTGCTACAAATCTACTATAGATGCATGGTTCATCTGGATTTTTGATAAAGCCAAATTCTTTGACCGTCTCATCAAAATAGATGTTCCAACTCCGTGATGCCTGCTTTAGTCCATAAATGGACTTAAGCAACTTGCACACCTTTCCGCTGCTCCCACTCTGAATGAAACCCTCTGGCTGGTCCATATAGACACACTCCTCTAAATTTCCATTTAGAAAAGCGGTCTTTACGTCCATCTGCCAAATCTCATAATCGTAGAAGGCAGCAATGGCAAGATGGATCCGAATGGATTTCAGCATAGCCACTGGAGAAAAGGTTTCGTCATAGTCCAAACCAGGTCTTTGACGAAAACCCTTTGCTACAAGTCTAGCCTTATAGGTCTCAACCTGTCCATCTACACCAATCTTCCTTTTGAAGATCCACTTGCATCCTACGGGTTTTACCCCATCTGGAGCAACATCCAACGTCCATACTTTGTTGGTGTACATGGACTCCATTTCGGTCCGCATTGCATCCAGCCATTTTACCAAGTCAACGCTCTGAATGGCCTGCTGGAAGCTAGTCGGCTCATCACTATCAATGATGAAATCCTCTCTATCCCCGTCTATGAGAAAACCGTAGTATCTCTCGGGCGGATGAGACTGCCTACTACTCCTGCGGAGCGGCGCAGGAATGTCCTGATCTTTCGAACCCTCTGGTTCTACTAAGCTTTCAGTAATAGCTCGTGGTTCTGGAATTTCTTCCAGTTCTATTGCGCTCCCAATTATCTGATTTTCCAAAAACTCAGTTTCCAAGAAGTGGACATGACGAGAAACAAAAACCTTTTATTCCTCTTCGCAATAGAAGAAATATCCCTTGGAGTTCTTTGGATATCCCACAAACTTGCACTGTACTGAGCGTGCCTCGAGTTTGTCCGTATGCTGCTTTTTGACAAAAGTCGGACATCCCCATGTCTTAATGAGCTTAAGATAGGGTTTCTTCCCACACCACATCTGATATGGTGTGGTAGGCACAGTCTTAATTGGAACTCTGTTCAAAAGGTATGCAGTTGATTCTAGTGCATATCCCCAGAATGATCGCGGTATCTCAGCGTTACTCATCATGGAACGTACCATATCCAATAGGGTCTGGTTCCGTCTCTCCGATAAACCGTTATGTTTGCGGAGTGTACGGAGGAGTAAGCTGAGAGAGAATTCCATTCTCTTTTAAGTAATCCAAGAACTCGGCACTCAAGTATTCACCACCTCGATCAAATCTCAGTATCTTGATACTTTTTCCGGTTTGTTTTTCTACTTCATTCTTATATTCCTGGAATTTTCCAAAGGCTTCGGATTTATGTTTCATTAAGAAGACATATCTGTACCTTGAAAAGTCATCCGTAAAAGTAATAAAGTAAGAATAACCGCTTCGCGCATGTGTAGACATTGGACCGCACACGTCGCTGTGTACGAATCTCAAGAGCTCGCTCGCTCTTACTCCGTGTCCAGTGAACGGAGTCTTTGTCATCTTTCCTTTGAGACAGGATTGACAAGTTGCATACGATTGATATTCGAACGGATCCAAATATCCTTCTGTATGTAACTTCGTCAACCTTCTCTCATTGATGTGACCCAGTCTACAATGCCATAAGAAAGCCTGGTTTGTTTCTGGAGACTTTCTTTTGTGTGTATTCTGGACATTGAAAATCTGTGGTTGGTTTAATGCGTATATACCATTGCTTAATGTACCTGACCCAATCAGAACTTGATTAAGGTGAATGTTTACAACATTGCTTACAAATGCAAATTCATAACCTTCTTTAGATAATAAAGATACAGAAATGATATTACAAGTTGCATTGGGTACAAAATAGCAATTACGCAAAACCAAAACGTGTCCCTCTGACAACCCCAGGTGATAGTCCCCCACGGACTCAGCATCCATGCCAGCTCCGTTTGCAACTCTGAGGGTCATATCACCTGCCTTCAAAACCCTACGCCTTCTCAGTGCCTGTAAAGAATTACAGATATGAGATCCTGATCCGGTATCCAATACCCAGGATGTAGAGTTTATTGATAGACAGTTTTCAATGACATACACACCTGAAGCCGAAGCCGCAACTTGCTTCGGATCCTGGTTTCTGGCGTTCCAAGCCCTACAATCTTTCTTCCAGTGTCCCTTCTTATGACAATAGAAGCATTCTTCCTTTCCCATAAGCTGCCCCGCTATCTTTGTTGCCTTTGCTTTTCCCTTCGTATCCACTTTACTAACACCGCCCCTTGGTTTGGTGGGGGCTTTCTTCTTCTTTCCCTTGGCTTTCGCCTTGGACTTAGAAGAGGAAGATCCTCCTACAAACAAAGTAGATGTTTCCCTACCTTTCTGTAGGGTGCCCTCTGCACTCCTCAGCATGTTGAGGAGCTCCGGAAGTTCAACTTCTTTTCCTTGCAAGTTGAAGTTCAGGATAAACTGGGAGTAAGTGGAAGGAAGGGACTGGAGAATCAAGTCCGTATAGAGCTCGTTCTCTAACGTGGTCCCAAGGTCCGTGAGCTCCTCAATGAAGCCAATCATCTTAAGTACGTGTTCCGCTACCGATGATCCGATGGCCAACCATGCCGAAAACAGCTTTTTCGACACTTCGTATCTGGCGATACGAGATTGCTCTCCATACAGTTCTTTTGTATGGAGAAATATGGATTCGAGGTCCATATTCTCGTGCCTCCTCTGATGTTCATTGTCCATAGAGGCAAGCATGAGGCACTTGGCCTTCGCGCAATCGATCTCCCAAGTCTTACGGATTTCCTTATCCACGACGCTGGAGGTGGGACCTGGGACGGGGGGAGCTTTGGTGGTAAGAAGATACCCCAGCTTGTCGTAAGTGATTGCCATTTTGACATTCCTGAGCCAATCTTTGTAGTTTGGCCCTGTCAGTATGTTTTTATCTAGAAGTAACTTAAGTCCGGTCATGACGATTGGTCGCTGCAATTAGGAGAGAGAGAAAAAACACTCAGCATGATACTCTTGCAAGTTTAGAGTGGTTTTAATTTGTCTAAACAGGATGGCTCCCATTGTATCTCGAATTCCTCCTCAAACCAAGAAGGAAGAATTAGTCGGGATCAATCTCGCCGTACAATACTTGCTTAACCGTTCAGCCAGGCCAGTGTTGGTACTTCGAGGGAGGTTTTCCAACGCTTTCGCAAAGTTCCTTAATTAAATAACCTCTTTTCCCAGGGGGCGTAGCCCCGCTAACACCTTTCTAGACACCTACTTGGTTTATAGCATTGATCGTTAAGTGAGAAATTTCCCGAGGAGTAGCATATACTCACAGTAGGATCGGGATCCAAATATCATCGCGTGACAAAACTGAAAGAATCCTACCAGAATCATCACACTCCAAATGGTATGCAGCGCTAGCAAGTTTCTGGTTCTTTAGAAACTCCGGATGTGAATTTTTGCCCCATGCTCTTATGACCTTGACTTTGGCCAACAAATCATAAGTCACATGTCAAGTTCTACCCGTCATTCTCCAGGTTAATTTGAACCCACCCGTACCTACCCTTGACTTTGGCCAACAAGGCAGTACGACTGTCCCAAACCAACGCATCTATCTATGCTGCACATGAATATCCAATAGCTACCAATCACTATGCCTTGACTTTGGCCAACAAACATAGCTTGAATACTATTGACTATCCATGTGAAACGACGGAGGGCTACGAATTTTTTGGCAAAACCGTGAACGTAGTGAACTTGATATAATCGATGGAACGAGATAGCTTTTAAAAAAGGAGTGGCTTAAGCTCCGCGTTTAAAGGTTGTTTTTGAAAAGAAACCGAGTGGTTTTTGAAATTGTTCCAACGACTTTACTTTGGTTTATTTTCTTGCATTACTTTTTAATGCGTCCCATCATTTAATCCTACCATTGCAGAAAACAACCAAAATATGACGTACGCTTATGCCATCCGCATTCGCCACGGGGCCCCGTCATTACCCGTTAGGTTACTTAACCAACGAAAGAGTGGAGGCTGGACTAGCGCGGATGCAAAATATAAGCAACGCCTAAATAGATATCATATATAGATATATAATAATGATAGCCATTCCAGATCACAGATGAACACATTGGATATACTAGGAATCCGCATTCCGTACGAGCCTGTAACGGAAAGCGGATTACACGGTCGCGATGAATAGACAATACCCCACCCTAGACCCCTACGGGTGCAGCAAACTACCCGCCAAATACCCAAAGCGAAGCAACCTCCCTCATCGACGTGAGTAGGCCACTCGGCACTTCGAGGTACCCGGTAGTTTGTGCACCCCCTCCATGGGTCTATCCTTGGAGCAAAAAAACAGTAAAAGAAATTATACAATGACGGCTACAACCTCACCCCGGTTGTGCGGCCAAATAAATAATATTACATAAATTACAAATTTACATGAATTGAAAGAAAAAGAAAACTCTCATCTCACAACCCCCCGGCTATTCATCCGCGACAATCCAATGAATTCATATACACATACCATCAACATTACAGATCACAGATATGTATAACCCCCACTAATCGACGTATAGCGATTAGCAGACGTTCAATACATATATCACATCACAGATATAACCCGTTAGCTTAAGTCTTTAGAAGTTCGATCAAAATACAGATTTTTAGACCCCAAAAACAAAATTTTCTTTCTGGAAAATCTGGGCAGAAAAATCACATTCCAAAAATCCCAAAACACTCCACTGAACACATTGCAGGAAACATTGCCCACGACCGAGTCAACTCGGCCGCGGATCCGCGGCGGGAGCATGCTCCCGCCGCGTTTTCGCGGCTCTTTGACCGAGTCGATGGACTATTTTTCTTGGGTGTGTTTTAAAAAGCCTGAGCCGATTTTTAGTGCAAGATTAATTATTTTTTGAACAGAAAACAGAATCGGCAGAAACTTGAAAATCCGGGCATGTTTCACGAATTTTTCTCCGATCGAATTTCTAGTTACTTTGCTAACATGTTAGATAGTGTTTAAACAGGCTCTGATACCACTGTAAGTCCACGTTACCTCTCCCGGTACTTACGGGCCTGCGGAAATGATGAAAAACGATTTTTTTTTATGGTAATATGGACTCAAAATACGGATCTTTGTTAAACAACTATCTAACAAACCTAACAAGAGTTTTACCTACTCGGTTAGGGGGTTATACCTTAACTTGAACTCCTTCATCTTCAACTCCTTCATCTTCAACTCCTTGCGGTGGTCGGATCGGCCTCACCTCGTCGTCTCCTCGCGCCGAAGATGGATCCACCCGAAAGCTTCTACCTTTGGCTTCACTTCAAACTAGAAGAAACTAGAACACTTGGCTTGCCAGACCTTGTGAACTAGGATGAGTAGAGGAGTGTGTTGGGTTTTATCTCTATGGTTCTTGCTTCTCAACAAATGAGACAAGTGAACCATGAACTAGAGAGAGCAAGAGGAAGAGGGAGAGCTCAAGGATGAGAGAGAAAGGAAATGAAAGAATGAGCAAGACTTTTGCCATCCAAGCTCTCATAATCCAAAATCATCATAACAAATAATAGTAATTGAGTATTATGTGATGGTTCAAGTCAAAATGGCCATATCATTTCATGCACTCATTTTGCAAAGAGAAACAAGCAAGCAAAAGTCTTTGCCATGAAATGATAGCCATTGTAATGATGAAGGTCAACAAGTCCAATCTAGTCAACCGGTCAACTAAGTCAACAAGTCAACAAAGTCAACCATCAACAACCATGTCACAATAATACTTAATTAATATTATTGTTAATCATATTTCTTATTCTCATTAGGTTTTAGCAAAAAGTCAACAGTCAACAACCCTAATAAGAATCCTCTGCCTCTGTCTCTCTGTCAAATGTGCATACACACCCGCATCCGCGTTCCGAGGAACACGAATACAAAAGAGATAAAACCAATCCCAAAACGTACACTAGGATCTGGCTTAAACCAAAACCCGCTAGTGATAACTGCCCGGACACTAAACATACACAAGTACACGGATGTGACCGAACCCTGTCGCAAAACCATGCGACCTCTACTCTTTTGCGTAAAGGCGAATAGCTTTCTGTGTGGGACTCTAAAGACTCGACACTACGCTGGCAGTTGGTTTAACCACAGACCGCAAGCGGCACTAGCTGTGTAGGGTTCCTAGGCACACTAGTCAGGTCTCCCAAGCCATCAACCATGGCAATTTCAAAAAATATGGTGCCTACAAACCCTAAACTACGGATCGATAACTAGATTTCTAGGCGAACAAGAACTAGTTAACACTTAACTAATGAGAAAACGGAAATACAACCTTTGTAGATCCGGTGCTCCACCTCCATAGCTCCGCAACGAGGTCCTCTCCGCTGTCCAAGTCAAATCCGGGCTCTAGGATCGGCCTCGTCGGAGAATGGGCAAGCTAGGTCGTCGATGTCCATGCCGAAGATGATCTACGTCGAAGCATCGCAAGATCAAGCTCTCACTTCACCAAGTCATGAAACTTGTGAAGAAAACACACTCTACTACTTGGCAAGAGGTAGAGGATGAAGAAATAGGAAGTGGGTAGACTTTAGTTTTGGATTTCTCACTCTTTTCCAACAATCACCATTGATGGACCTTGCTTTTCTTCACTTGAAGAATGAAGAAGAAGAAGGATGTTATGATAAGTTTTTTTTTTTTTAAAAATAAAACAAAAACAATACTTATCATACTTTTAACTCTAGTTAAGTGTAGAGAATTAACTTAGGTTAGTTAAATTGGTTAGGGTTAAGAATATGATAAGAATGAAGACTTAGTCAAAGTTTCAAGAAACTTCAACTAAATCCAAAATAAGCCACCATTTATCTTTCTTTTCCTTATTCCAAAAAAGAATAAATAAGAAAGATAAATGAATAAATAAAAATCAAAACCCTAACCCATTCATTACCATGGTTCATTCTTTACACTTAACCAAGTTTGGCATGCATCATCAAACATGATACAAGCAAGTGCACAAAATCATATCGCATATGCAATGCGCACACCCGAGTGAGAAAATCCATTTTAAAGTGAACCAATACTAGTTAATGCAAAGTAATATATCAAATATATAATTATACATTAAATCATTAAATCAACACTTGATTCAATGATCCGGTCATGCGCACATAACCGACTGGTATCATTAGTAACATCTTATCGAATCAACACTTGATCCGATAACCCGGCTATATCGCATATAACCGATCAATGTCACATCGCGAGAATCGAATACAGTATCACATACTCGTATTATTCTCGGTCCCGCACATATCTCATATGCGCTCCTATTTCGTTTCGCTTGAGCCAGGAAACCTCTGTGTAGGACTCTAAAGACTCGTCAATACGCCGGCAGCGGATGATGATCATATCAAACACCCACAAGCCGCAAGCGGTCTGCTAAACGTAACGGCCACCCGGGTATTGAGCGATCTGAAGATCGACGAGCAAGCCCGCTCACACTCCAGTGAATCCGACCAGTAACACTACCGTACAGTCCGGTCTGATCGTCTGATCTGTCGCATATCTCGCCTAGGGGTGGTATACGTCAGACCCCAATAGCTCAATAAGTCGTGTCGATATGAGGTCTATAACTGTTCGAGAAACTACTGGTAACATTTACCAGTAAATCTCAGCAACCCTGGCCAGGGATTTCCTGTTATAGCCAATCGAACACAGCGCAACATCAACCCCCTATACCGGGAGAGACGAATCCCCTCCTATCGCTCATTGCCTCCATGTGACTCGGGACTGTACCCAAAAACCACCGTTTTGCACGCCCTCTTGGACGTGGTAAGATGGAAATCAAAGTACAGTGGGAACCACACAAGACTCTATGACGATCTCGGGTCAACAGACTACTCTGTACCAGTGTCACCAGAGAACTGCCATCTGACGTGAGGTATAATACCATCTGGGAGTTCTCGGCGAGTCCGTCCAGTGTACCCAGTCTCTACTGAGCACCCGTATATCATCTCTGATGTCAAACACCGATGGATATGGGATCATCCATCGCCCATCTATATGGGTCGAGACGGTATACGCTAGTCTACTCTGGTATATCGATGCCCCGTCTCGATACACCCTCGACTAGGGACTTTGAAGGATGTACTTATGGACTACCATGTCCCCACTAGTATGATCCGCATCATAGTCCAGGTAGTCAAGTACAGTTCCTAAGGGCTTTACCAACATGTAACAGAGAGACAATCAGCATACACGTTAAGGTAAAGGGTAACCAGATAGCATACTATCATGTCGAGCAAGAAAGTCCTCCCTATATATGTCCCAGCATCCACTACAATATACATCCTATGTACAGTAATGGCCTATAGGGCATACATATAACTAACAATCTCCCACTTGCACTAGGGCCATCTGTAGCAGTGGTTGCAGTATCTCATACTCAACCATCCCATAAAAATCTCTCTCTGGGAACAGGCCTTTGTGAGTGGATCCGCTGTGTTGTCCTCTGAGTCTACTCTCCTAACCTCGATCTCCCTGGAGATCAACCATCTCCATGATCAAGTGATACTGCCTTAGAATATGTCTGGATCACTGATGGGACGGGCGTTCCTTGGCATAAGCCACAACTCCATTGTCACACAATGGTGGGAACGTAGTTCATCTCATGAACCAATATACACCCAAACAGCTTCTTTGGTAGCATCTTAAGTAGCGATGTATCGTGCCTTTATCTTCTAGTATGTCACGGTATCTAGCTTGGAACTCTTCCAACATACCGTCCCTCCACTGAGGGTAAAGACAATGCCTGTGACTGACATTCAGTCGTCATTATCACCCTGGAACCATTCCAGTGATTCTCCCCAGGATCGATTGATACCGTCTCACTACAACTAGTGAGAATCCTAATATCCAATTAGATCTATCTCATAGATCCAAAATCCAGGATTTAGTAGGTATCACTTTAATCCTTTATGGAGAATCTTTGTGATAAGCGGAGATTGATCGAGCGTAGCATAGGAAACTCCTTCCCTATCAAGAGTATGTCATCCACGTACTCTACAAGGATCGTCACCATACTCCCTACTACCTTTTTGTATATACAAGGTTCATCTACCATTTTGATGATGTCAAACTCTTTGACTAATTCATCAAAACAGATGTTCCAACTCCGCGATGCCTGCTTTATCCTATAAAGCATCTTGCACACGTTTCCGCTGCTCCCACTGTCTACGAAGCCCTCTGGCTGTGTACTTATAGACGCTCTCTTCTAAATTATCATTTAGAAAAGCAGTCAAGACACCCAACCACCAGATATCGTAGTCATGGTATGTAGCCGTGGTAAGTAGGATCTGGATGGACTTAAGCATAGCTACTGGAAAAGATTTCATCATTATCCACGCCTGGTCGATGACGAAAACCTTTAACAATCTTAGCTTTGAAAGTCTCAACTTTTCCATGTACACCAAGTAATCTTCTCAAGATATACTTGCTCCTGATGGGGATTTAACCCTTCAGATATAGCAACCAAAGTCCATACTTTGTTGGTGTGCATGGATTCCATCTCAGATCACTAAGCATCCAGCCATTCTTACAGAGTCTTACTCCTGATGGCCAGCTCGAAAATAGTTGGGTCATCATCTCATGATGCAATCCTCGCTCCTACTGTCATAGAGAAACCGAAGTATCTCTCAGGTGGGTGAGGAACCCTACTAGATCGGCGGAGAGGCTGAGGTTCGTTGGAATCTACTGAATCCTTTGGTTCTTTCAAATCATCAGCTGCAGTTTGTATAGCTGGAACATTTCCAGTTCTACATTACAGACCTTGCCTCGAGCTTGTCCGGATTTTGCTTTCAGACATAGGCCGGACAACTCCAAATCTTAACTAACTTAAGACATGGGTTCTTCCCATTCCATATCACATATGAAGCGGTAGGCAACTGATTTGATTTGAACCCTATTCAATAGGTATGCAGCTTCTCAAGTGCATAACTCCCAAAAGGAAAAAGGTAACTCAGTAGTACTCATCATAGAGCACACCTTATCATATAGGGTGTAATTGCTCCGCCCCGATATACCATTGTGCTATGGTGTATACAGAGGAGTAATGCTGAGAGAGAATCTCATTCTCCTTTAGAATAATCCAGGAATTTCCGTGCTCAAGTATTCTGCTCCTTGATCTCATCAAAGGACATAGTACTTATACCCGTATTCTGGTTCTCTACTTCTCGCTTATATTCTGTGAATATCTCAAAAGGTTCGGACTTGTGTTTCAACAGGAACATATGTCTGAATCTTGAGAGATTATCAGAGAATGTAATGAAGTACAAAGAACCAGTCCTGGCATGTGTAGACAGGGGACCTTACATACATCAACATGTATCATCCCAAGAGTTCATTAACTCTTTCTCTGTTTCCAATAAACGGAGCTATGGTCATCTTATCTTTGTGACATGACTGGCGAGTTTCACAAGATGTAAATTCAAACTGATTTAAATATACATCTAAATGTAACTTCAGCCAGTCGGGTCGCATTGATTTGACCTAGTCTACAATACCTCAAGAAGAATTCGTTCATTTCTGAACTCTTCCTCTTGTGTGTGTTCCGTATACTAAGAACTGTAGTTTGATTTAGAACATTAATGTTTTTAGATAACGTGCCTGAACCGATCAACTTTTGATATAGGAAATGTTCAAAACATTATCCAACTATACAAAATTTTATCATTTCTTTACTAATAAAGAAATAGATATGATTTTGTATATCAGGTTCGTTATCTAACAACATTCGTTCAGAATCAATGTATTGGTAATACAGGGTGACAGTGACCGACAGACTTGGCTGCAACTCTTGCCCCGTTTTCTGTCTCATGAAACTTATCACCCGTTCTCAGTTCTCTACCTTTCTGTAGCCCTATGTAACAGATTACATATCTGGGATCCTGATCTGGTATCACATACCCAGGACGTAAAGGATACTGAGAAACAGTTCTGTATAAAGAACACACCCGAAGATGATGCATCAGCATGCACTCTCTTCGTTTGGGCGGCACGGGAAATCTGGTATTCCCCAATTTCCTGCTCTGTCTTATAACAATTATAAGTTGGAGCGGGACCAACGTTCCCCAGCTCAGTATAATAAGCGGGTTCGGTCAATATTCCGTATTATTATCTTGATTAAGGCGTGATATGGTCGCTACCTGGAGAGAGAGAGAAGAAAACACTCAGCGTGCGCTCTGTCAAGAATAGATTGGTTATTATTTTATCTAATCAGGATGGCTCCCACTGCTTTTTATCAAATCTTCCTTCAAACCCTAAAAGGAAAGACTAGCCGGGATTAATTACACACTACAAGTTCGCCAATCTTTCAGCCAGGCCAGTGTCGGTACTTTGAGGGAGGTCCCCCGTGCTTTCGCACGAACCTAATTAATGTAAACCTCGTTTTCCCAGAGGCGTAACCTCGTTAACACCTTTCTAGACACCTACTTGATCGGCTAATTGTAATGTATAAAACTCTCCCAGGAGTAACTCTTACTCGCAGCGGGTATCGGGATCCAACTATCTCATAGAAGGTATGCAATCTCATTGCAAATTTCAACACTTGAAATTCCCGATAATATTTTGCCCCTAACCTCCTATGACCTTGACAAAGGCCAACAAACCATAGGATGCTAGTCAAGTTCAACCCGTCATTTCCTGATTGAATTAAACCCACCCGCACGGCCCTTGACAAAGGCCAACAAGGTCGCACGACTACCCTAACTCAATCTGCATCATATGCATAAGCAGATAAGCACCAGTTAGCTACCGCACACTGCGCCTTGACAAAGGCCAACAAACGCAGCACGAATACTAACTACTACTTATCTGAAATGACGGAGGGCTACGACTGGTTTTTCTGAAAACCTATTGCGTAATGAACTTGATATCGTTGTAGGATCGAATGAATTTTGAAATGGAGTGCTTTTGAGGCTTTTTTAGTTTTGCTAAAGGAGTCACTCCCGGTGAAGGGATCGTCGGTCCTTTCCTCGTCGAATGAGGTGCGGGATATATCATATATATCACTGTGCAAAGCAAAACACTTAAAAGCAATCAAAAGACAAACCGAGTGTGTAGCATCTGCCAGTTATTGCTAAAGGAGTCACTCCCGGTGAAGGGATCTCGGTCCTTTCCTCATCGAATAAGGTGCAGGATATATCACATATACCTCTGTGCAAAGCAAGAACTGTAGCTACCTGTTTTAATTTTGAAATTCGATTCTACAACATCTTAGGTTTCTTTTATTTCATTAATCACATTAATGAAGTCCCATCATATAAATTACCTAAACATCACAGATAGATATGACGTACACTTATGCCATCCGCATTCGCCTCGATGTCCCCTCGTGCACCGTTAGGTTAGGTAACTAACGACAGAGCAGGGCAGGGCTAGCGCGGGTGTAAAACATAAGTAACGCCTATATAATATATCATATATACTATATACTATATCCATCACAGAAACATCACATGATCTCATCACAGATATCGCAGCAGAAGAAATATATGAAATATTGGATATACTAGGACGTCCGTGTTTTCAATACGAGCCAGTATAAAACACGGATTCCACGGTCGTGATGAATAGCCAAACCCACACCCCTAGACCCCTACGAGAGCGGCAAGCAACCCTACCAATTCTAGAGTTAGGAGACCCGGACCCGACTCCTCGAGTTGGTCTCCCACTGGACTCCAGAACCCGGTTACTTGTGCCCTCCTCCTTGGGTCTATCCTAGTGCGGAAAAGTAAATAATATACAAAAGGTGACTACTTCCGCAACCTGGAAGCGCCCCAAATAAAAGAATATTACATACAAGTTTTTACATGAATGAAAATGAAAAAACACTCATCTCACATAAAAAACCCCGGCTATTCAAACACGACGATCCAATATAACATATCCAGCAACACATAACATCACATGTCATCAACGTAAGTAAATATGCGCATCCCAATTGTCGTTGACATATAGCAACGAAACCGGCGATATCACATATTACACTTACGGTCACAGAAAAGAAAGTGTAAAACTACAACAGTTGGAATCCGCAATCTGTATAGACATCGCATGCCTAATCAAATGAATACCTTAGACATCACATGCCTAACAATTATAAACCCCGCATTTTAGTCTCATTATCGAAAACACTTTTCAATACCAAGTCGGGCAATTCAACAGGATTCCCGACATTTTGATCGAATGCTCGTCGCAAACTTCAGTAGACGGCTGCACCCCCGATACCGTCGACGAAGTGCACCAAGGCGGAACACCGCTACCGTGAGCACCCGGAGGGATGCTTTCGGCGACGGGGTTCTCCTACAGTCACTTGGTCGGGGCAATGGCGTGAGGCTGTCTATTAAGTTTACCCGGCGAGTATCCGCGTACGCTACGTGATTGCGACGGACTTTTGATCACATCAAAATTCCGTGGCAACCGATCAAGTGAGACTAAACTGCTATGTTTATAACATTCATTCAGTTATCTCATAACTTCTTGTGAATTCCAATTATTGTATCCCATTCCAGATAAACAGAAAATGTTAAACTTTTCGATCGAACAATCGAACACCCAAATTTTCCCGATACAGCTCAACACATGAAATAAGTCTAACAACATTCCGTTCGTACCTCAGTACCAACGGTCCAGCCGTAGAAGGGTCAAGCCAACGCCTCACATGTGGCACGCCGTACTGCCCCAAACCCGAAGGTTCAAAGGGCAGTTCAAGACGGTCATATAATCGAGTTAAGGTTTGTGTCTTCTAGAGGGACCATCGCGTTACTTGCACTACTTAGAACGTCGTTAAACTTATGGAAAATCCAGCACTTGGAAATTTCCCGACAGGGGAAAAATTGGGTATTTATATCCGGTCGAACCTTTTAACATATTCTAAAATTTATCCGGAAAGCCACACAGACAAAATTTGATACCCGATCGAAATACCGAATCCCCAAATCAACTCAGATTATTCAACACTTGAATAAAATTTTTAAAAATATCCAGAGAACTCAGCACAGTTAAATAGGAGTTACTGTGCAAACAACCCCACAGAAAACGACAAAACGGCCGCTCTTCCGCCGCACGAGCCATGCTCGTGCCGCGGAAGCGCGGCGCTTTGAAGGAATTGGGTGCACGAATTTCACAGTACCTCATATATTCACCTGCTGATTTTTCTGAACATTTTTAATGTGGAAAAAGACCAGATTTTAAAAATTGGACAGAGAGCAATTTTCCGGGTAGGGTTTCGGTTCGATCGGACTTCAAATCGCGTCTGGACTTCGCCTAAGGCTCTAGCTAGTCTCTGATACCACTGTAGGGTTCCTAGGCACACTAGTGAGGTCTCCCAAGCCATCAACCATGGCAATTTCAAAAAATATGGTGCCTACAAACCCTAAACTACGGATCGATAACTAGATTTCTAGGCGAACAAGAACTAGTTAACACTTAACTAATGAGAAAACGGAAATACAACCTTTGTAGATCCGGTGCTCCACCTCCATAGCTCCGCAACGAGGTCCTCTCCGCTGTCCAAGTCAAATCCGGGCTCTAGGATCGGCCTCGTCGGAGAATGGGCAAGCTAGGTCGTCGATGTCCATGCCGAAGATGATCTACGTCGAAGCATCGTAAGATCAAGCTCTCACTTCACCAAGTCATGAAACTTGTGAAGAAAACACACTCTACTACTTGGCAAGAGGAAGAGGATGAATAAATAGGAAGTGGGTAGACTTTAGTTTTGGATTTCTCACTCTTTTCCAACAATCACCATTGATGGACCTTGCTTTTCTTCACTTGAAGAATGAAGAAGAAGAAGGATGTTATGATAAGTTTTTTTTTTTTAAAATAAAACAAAAACAATACTTATCATACTTTTAACTCTAGTTAAGTGTAGAGAATTAACTTAGGTTAGTTAAATTGGTTAGGGTTAAGAATATGATAAGAATGAAGACTTAGTCAAAAGTTTCAAGAAACTTCAACTAAATCCAAAATAAGCCACCATTTATCTTTCTTTTCCTTATTCCAAAAAAGAATAAATAAGAAAGATAAATGAATAAATAAAAATCAAAACCCTAACCCATTCATTACCATGGTTCATTCTTTACACTTAACCAAGTTTGGCATGCATCATCAAACATGATACAAGCAAGTGCACAAAATCATATCGCATATGCAATGCGCACACCCGAGTGAGAAAATCCATTTTAAAGTGAACCAATACTAGTTAATGCAAAGTAATATATCAAATATATAATTATACATTAAATCATTAAATCAACACTTGATTCAATGATCCGGTCATGCGCACATAACCGACTGGTATCATTAGTAACATCTTATCGAATCAACACTTGATCCGATAACCCGGCTATATCGCATATAACCGATCAATGTCACATCGCGAGAATCGAATACAGTATCACATACTCGTATTATTCTCGGTCCCGCACATATCTCATATGCGCTCCTATTTCTTTTCGCTTGAGCCAGGAAACCTCTGTGTAGGACTCTAAAGACTCGTCAATACGCCGGCAGCGGATGATGATCATATCAAACACCCACAAGCCGCAAGCGGTCTGCTAAACGTAACGGCCACCCGGGTATTGAGCGATCTGAAGATCGACGAGCAAGCCCGCTCACACTCCAGTGAATCCGACCAGTAACACTACCGTACAGTCCGGTCTGATCGTCTGATCTGTCGCATATCTCGCCTAGGGGTGGTATACGTCAGACCCCAATAGCTCAATAAGTCGTGTCGATATGAGGTCTATAACTGTTCGAGAAACTACTGGTAACACTTACCAGTAAATCTCAGCAACCCTGGCCAGGGATTTCCTGTTATAGCCAATCGAACACAGCGCAACATCAACCCCCTATACCGGGATAGACGAATCCCCTCCTATCGCTCATTGCCTCCATGTGACTCGGGACTGTACCCAAAAACCACCGTTTTGCACGCCCTCTTGGACGTGGTAAGATGGAAATCAAAGCACAGTGGGAACCACACAAGACTCTATGACGATCTCGGGTCAACAGACTACTCTGTACCAGTGTCACCAGAGAACTGCCATCTGACGTGAGGTATGCCATCTGACGTGAGGTATAATACCATCTGGGAGTTCTCGGCGAGTCCGTCCAGTGTACCCAGTCTCTACTGAGCACCCGTATATCATCTCTGATGTCAAACACCGATGGATATGGGATCATCCATCGCCCATCTATATGGGTCGAGAAGGTATACGCTAGTCTACTCTGGTATATCGATGCCCCGTCTCGATACACCCTCGACTAGGGACTTTGAAGGATGTACTTATGGACTACCATGTCCCCACTAGTATGATCCGCATCATAGTCCAGGTAGTCAAGTACAGTTCCTAAGGGCTTTACCAACATGTAACAGAGAGACAATCAGCATACACGTTAAGGTAAAGGGTAACCAGATAGCATACTATCATGTCGAGCAAGAAAGTCCTCCCTATATATGTCCCAGCATCCACTACAATATACATCCTATGTACAGTAATGGCCTCTAGGGCATACATATAACTAACAAGCTGTGCGTAACGGCCCCCAGGTAGATGCCGATAAGAAGACGGACGAGGTGAAACCCATCTGAACTCCTACTGAGCCTGAATGTGACAGTCTCCATACAGTCCGGTCTGTTCATCTGAGAATATCGCATGGCGGGCCTAGGGGGCGGTAAACGTCAGTCCCCTAATAGCGGTACAAGTCGTGTCGAAGTGTAGCCCAGAACACCCTGAGATAACACTGGAAACCTACCAGTATATCTCGCTTGCCCTGGCCAGGGACTACTTGTGTAATGGCTCTCCTAGACACAGCGCGATGTCAACCCCCAATACCGGGAAAGACGAATCCTGTCTAACCGTCACTGCCTCCAAGTGCTTCGGGACTGCACCCAACTACTACCTGTTTGCACGACTCCTTTGAGCCGTGGTAGGGTAGTAATCAAAGTACAGTAGGAACACACTCGAGGCGAAGTGACAGTGTCAAGTCTGCGGACTAAGCTATACTCATGTCACCTGGGAACTGATAACTGACGATAGGTATAGTACCAACCAATCAGTTCCCGACGAGTCCTGTCCAGTGTACTCGTAACCTAACGAGCACCCGCATACTATCTCAAGTACGACGTACTGACGAATATGGGACAGACCGTCTCCCCTGCTGGGATGAGAAGTGCATACGCTAGTCTACTCCGGAGTATCGATACCCTGTCTCGATAGTCCTACGACTAGGGATGTATAAGGATGTACTTGTGGATTACCCAACCCCCACGAGTGTGACTGCCATCACAACGCTGGTAATCAAGCAAAGATCCTAAGGGCTCCACTAATGTGTATAGGTGATATACTAAACATGTACACATTAAAGTAGAAACAAACCAAGTAGCATACTACCATTTTGAGCAAGATTGTCTATACAACTATGAATATCCCAACCTTCCATTAAGTAATATACAAACTAGTATGATACAGTAATGGCCTCTAGGGCATATACACTAACAGTCAAACTCTTTGACTACAACATCAAAACAGATGTTCCAACTCCGCAATACCTGCTTTAACCCGTAGATGGATTTAAGCAGCTTGCACACCTTTCCGCTGCACCCACTGTCCACAAAGCCCTCTGGCTGAGTCATGTACACGCACTCTTCTAAATCACCATTTAGAAAGGCGGTCTTAACATCCATTTGCCAGATTTCGTAGTCATGGTATGCAGCAATGGCAAGTAGGATTCGAATAGACTTGAGCATAGCCACTGGAGAAAAGGTTTCATCATAATCCACACCTGGTCGTTGACGAAAACCATTTGCAACAAGTCTAGCTTTGAAAGTCCCAACTTTTCTATCTACACCAGGTTTCTTCTTAAAGATCCATTTGCTCCCAATGGGTTTTACCCCTTCAGGAGCAACTTCCAAAGTCCATACTTTGCTGGCGTACATGGATTCCATCTCAGATCGCATTGCATCCAGCCACTTCACAGAGTCCCCACTCGTGATGGCCTGCTCGAAGCTAATTGGGTCTTCATCTTCCATGATGCAATCCTCGCTCCCACCATCAATGAGAAAACCGTAGTATCTCTCAGGTGGATGAGGAACCCTACTAGATCGGCGGAGTGGCTGGGGTTCGTTGGGAACTATCGAATCCTCTGGTTCTACCAAATCTTCTGTTACAGTTTGTGTAGCTGAAACTTCTTCCAGTTCTACCTCATTGCCACTAATTTCTTTCATAAGAAAACCATTTTCTAAAAAGGTGGCATGTTGAGCAACAAACACCTTTTGTTCTTCACTGTGGTAGAAAAAATATCCAAATGAATTCTTTGGATATCCCACAAATTTGCAAAGAACTGATCGTGCCTCGAGTTTGTCCGGATTTTGCCTTTTGACATAGGCCGGACAACCCCATATCTTAACACGTTTAAGATATGGTCTCTTCCTACTCCATATCTTATATGGTATGGTGGGTATAGATTTAGATGGAACTTGATTCAATAGGTATGCAGCTGTCTCAAGCGCATAACCCCAAAAGGAAATTGTCAACTCAGCAGTGCTCATCATAGAACGCACTATATCTAATAGGGTGCGATTCCTCCGTTCCGATACAGCGTTGTGCTGTGGTGTATACGGAGGAGTAAGCTGAGAGAGAATCCCATTCTCTTTTAAATAATCACGGAATACCGTGCTCAAGTATTCTCCTCCCCGATCAGATCATAGGATTTTAATACTTTTACCCGTTTGGTTCTCGACTTCGTGCTTATATTTTTTGAATTTCTCAAAAGCTTCAGACTTGTGTTTCATCAAGAACACATGTCTGTATCTTGAGAGATCGTCAGTGAATGTAATGAAGTACGAGAAACCATTCCTGGCATGTATAGACATGGGACCGCATACATCACTATGTATCAGTCCCAAGAGTTCCGTAACTCTTTCTCCGTGTCCACTAAATGGAGTTTTGGTCATTTTTCCTTTGAGACATGACTGGCAAGTGTCATAAGATGAAAATTCGAACGAATTCAAATATCCATCCTTATGCAACTTAGCTAGTCGTGTCGCATTGATATGACCTAGTCTACAATGCCACAAGAAGGATTCGTTCATTTCTGAACTCTTCCTCTTGTGTGTGTTTTGTACATTAAGAACCATGGTTTGATTTAGAACATATATTCCATTATTTAACAAGCATGATCCAATCAACTTTTGATTCAGGAAGATATTCATAACATTATCATGTACTATAAAATTATACCCATCTTTACGTAATAAAAAAACTGATATAAGATTGCATATTAGGGTCAGAATGTAATAACATTCGTTCAGAATCAATGTGTTACCATTTGGTAATAGAAGGTGATATTCGTCAACTGCTTTGGCTGCAACATTTGCACCATTCCCAACTCTTACGGAATGATCACCCTCTCCCAGTTCTCTACCTTTCTTTAGCCCATATAACATATTACATATGTGGGATCCCGAACCGGTATCTAATACCTAGGACGTAAAGTGAACTGAGAAACAGTTCTCGATAACAAACACACCCGAAGAAGATGCATCAACATGTTTGTTCTTCGTTTGGGCGGCGTGGGAATCCGGATATTCCCCTATATCCTGCTCAGTCTTATAACATTTATAAGAAAGAACGGAACCAACATTCCCCTGCTCAGTATAACAAGCAGGTTCAGTCAATACATCTATATTATTATCTTGATTAAGAGCTGACATAGTCGCTACCTGGAGAGAGAGAGAAGAAAACACTTTAGCGTATGCTCTTGCAAGATTAGATTGGTTATTATCTTATCTAATCAGGATGGCTCCCACTATTTTATCAAATCTTCCTTCAAACCCTAAAAGGTAAGACTAGCCGGGATTAATTACACCTTACAAGTTCGACAATCTTTCAGCCAGGCCAGTGTTGGTATTTTGAGGGAGGTTCCCTGTTCTTCCGCATGAACCTAATTAAAATAAACCTCATTTTCCCAGAGGCATAACCCCGTTAACACTTTTCTAGACACCTACTTAATCGGCTAATTGTGATGTGTAAAATTCTCCCAGGAGTAACTCTTACTCGCAGTGGGTATCGGGATCCAACTATCTCATAGAAGGTATGCAATCTCATTGCAAATTTCAACACTTGAAATTTCCGATAATACTTTTGCCCCAAGCGATCTATGACCTTGACAAGGTCAACAAACCATAAATCGCAAGTCAAGTTCAACCCGTACATTTCATGATTGAATTAAACCTATCCGCACAACCCTTGACAAGGTCAACAAGGCCGTACGACTACCCTAATCCAATCGCATCTCATGCTTTAGCAGATAAGCACTAATTAGCTATCGTACACTACGCCTTGACAAGGTCAACAAACATTCGAATACTAAATATTACTTATCTGAAATGACGGAGGGCTACGTCAGGTTTTTATGAAAACCTTTTGCGTAATGAACTTGATATCGTTGTAAAAACAAGTGATTTTGAAAAGGAGTGTTTTTAAGGCTTTTACTAGTTTCGCTAAAGAGATCACTCCCGGTGAAGGGATCTCGGCTCTTTTCTTATCCAATAAGGTGCAGAATATTTCACAAATACCACTATGCAAAGCAAGAACTATAGAAGCAATCAAAAACAAAACCGAGTGAGTTGTAGCATCTGCTAGTTTTGCAAAAGAGGTCACTCCCGGTGAAGAGATCTCGGCTCTTTCCTTATCGAATAAGATGCCGGATATTCTATAAGGACCATGCAAAGCAAAAACTAGAGCTACCCTTTTTGAAAATTTGATTCTACAACATCTTTTAGCTTTCTTTTCTTTCATTAATCTCATTAATGACGTCCCATCATTTATGCTTCCTTAGCATCACAGAAGAAACGAAAATACAACGTACGCTTATGCCATCCGCATTCGCCACAGTGTCCCGTTATGCACCGTTAGGTTACTTAACTAACGGCATACCGGGGCGGGACTAGCGCGTGTGCAAAACATAAGAAATGTTTATTATATATCATATATATAATAAGAAAGCATTCGTCTCACGCATATAAAGTGATCACATCACAGAATATCAGCAGCAGAAGATAACATATGAAATATTAGATATACTAAGAGGTCCGTGTTTTATTTTGAGCCTGTATAAAACACGGATTCCACGATCGCGATGAATAGCCAAACCCACATCCCTAGACCCCTACGAGAGCGGCAAGTAACCCTACCAATTCTAGAGTTAGAAGACCTGGACTCGACTCCTCGAGTTGGTCTCCCACTGAACTCTAGAACCCGGTTACTTGTGCTCCCCTCCTTGGGTCTATCCTAATGCGGAAAAGTAAATAATATACAATGGTGACATCATCCTCAACCCAGAAGTGCCCCAATAAAAGAATATTACATACAATAAATTTTACATGAATAAAAATGAAAAAAACACTCATCTCACATAAAACCCCCGGCTATTCAAAATACGAAGATCCAATATAACATATCACAGCAACACATAACATCACATGTCATCAACATAAGTAAATATGCGTATCCCAATTATCGTTGACATATACCAACGAAACCGGCGATACACCACATATTACACTTACGGTCGCAGAAAATAAAATGTCAAACTACAACATTTGGAATCCACAATCACTTTAGATATCATAAACCAGAAATATCGCATACCTCGGATTTCATGCCTACCAATATGAATTCCAAATATAGTATCACATTCCAGTTAGCTAGACAATTATCACAACCCAAAATTTGGCACGTGACCGGCACTTAAACCACATGACGTCAACAGGCGTAACGCAATTTAAGTAAGCCGAAAACCCAGAAATCTAAACCATCAAAAGTAGTAAGTGATAAAGACATTGTTAAAAACATTTGGAAATCTCAAGTAAAAGTCTTTAAAGCTTAAGTTTATTTTCTTAAAAATTGCGGCAGCACCTCCTTTGTAAAAACTAGCCCCGAAACGGGTACAAACACGGGATATAAGTAAAGCATTCCCAAACAGGAGAAAATCATGCCTAAGGGCGGAAACAACATCGCAACATAATAAAACAGTCAACTCAATGAGCTCGACACCCAAAGTCACAATAATACTATACAGATCCTCACAAACTCGTCTCTAAGTCAATATACATGAAAGTGGTGGATGGAGAGTACTAGATACAATAAGATACACAATGAGATCATACGGATAACCGCCAAACCACCCACCTATCTAAAATGACGACCAACAGCAGCAGTATCCGTAGAAGAAAAATGGAAAGCCCTGC
This sequence comes from Agapanthus africanus, assembly GCA_030015575.1. Taxonomy (NCBI): domain Eukaryota; kingdom Viridiplantae; phylum Streptophyta; class Magnoliopsida; order Asparagales; family Amaryllidaceae; genus Agapanthus; species Agapanthus africanus. Next base: position 299,388,444 of record JASDDO010000029.1, read on the forward strand.
CGCGACTATACTGTGGGTCAAGCCTGCAAAACACTGTGGCACAACGGGGGTGAGTTGCCAACTCATGAATAGTAAGTAACATCATACAGATAATCACAAGTATGCACGAACAGCGATGATCTATCATAAGCAATCTGACAGCATAAGAATGGCAATATGGATATGCAACAATCATGATTAAGGTGCACCATCAGGGTACTACAACTATATGAAACAATGGATATCAAATAACTACTGAGTATGGGATAAAACATATCATCATCGTGGAAAACCCGGTGTCCATCAATGACACCCCAAATCCCAATATCTCAGGCGCCGTCACTCTAATCGGCCCGCATATCTATAAATCTCATGGAACCTGAGTGCCCAACATCGACTCTTGAAACATCATGAAAACCCGTGTCCAACATCGACATATAAATCCACATAACTCGGGCTTCGTCAGTCCGGATCGGCCCGCATCCATCTCACGACTCCAATCGGTATCTTCCGGATAACCGCCGGGTCCAAACTATCACCGTTAGGTAGTACTCCCTCTGCCAGGCTCATCGTCTACTGCACAACATACCTTTCTTGCCCCGGGGTACCATACCGGGTCCACCATGAACCCGCAACGGATCATCCATCTCTTCGAATCGGGTTCCTAACACAAGTCTCAAAACCAAGAAAACTCATGGTGGATGCACTGAAATAGCATATCAAGAGAAACCGGGTTTTCAAAACAATGCATACTTTCTTGAAATAATACTACGGTTCTCAAATCCATAAATCACATAAAATCTGTATCTCAATGCGTAAATCCATGAAATATGATATATGCAACATAAAACCGTAATATGAGCATATCAAGGGAAAACCGCTCTTTTAAATTAATCGAGTTTTTAAATATATCATGCGGTTCCTAATTCCTCCAAATCCAATGCAACATCATATAAAGGTGTACATGTAGCTATGTATGCAAGATGCATTTCATATATGCAATAGAACAAGAATCAATGTCTCAATGTCAATAACAATACAATACCGCATATGTGTATAGGTTGTGCGTGTCACGACAATTACCGACGGTGTGGGTGTAGCATACAATTTAGAGCTCGTGCAACATGAACCGTCAGTAATGGTGCATTGTTCATTAGGTACTAAGTCAAGGCACAACAAGTAATGGTATGTAATGATGCTCATGCACAATCAACATGTATGCATATAAACATGCGGCTATAATATCATATCTAGTCCTGACGCTTAACGCCATACGGGCGATTTCCCCGTAGATGTTAAATCTACTCACCGATGATTTCGAGCTAAGTAAATCAAACCACTTGCTTTCCTTTCTTCGCAGCGTCCGAAGTCCCCGCCTGCGATCCTATTAACACAAAATACAATAACGCGTGGATTTAGCAAACTACGCAATAACAAACGAACACAACGCCAATTTAACAAATCGATTCCCCTAAGCTACAAAAGGGTTCACTTAGCGGCTAATGTGTGTAGCGACAACATCAAAACAAGTCCACGACAGCAAGCAACCCAAAACACTAAAACTACGTCGGATCAATCATATCGCACTTTGCCGAAACGCCTAAATTTAGCTAAGTGCTCCCAAATTTTACCCACTATCAAAACCTAAAAATCTAGCGGTACCAAACACCTGGGATAGCACACAGACAGCTACCTAAAAAACCCAACACCCCAGTCCCCCATACGGCCGAGCTCGCCAGATTTTCCCTAATTGTCGCCGGTCGAACGGTGCATGGTTGGGTCAGGGTTTCAGGCGAACACTCAGGGCCTCTAGTACAACACTACTACACTGCCAGTTTTTCCAGTAAAAATTCGTAGTCGTAGCAGATCACAGTGACTCAAAAATGACCCTAAAAATACGATATGTGCACAAAACTATAACTTAATGTTTAGAACCTGAAACTAATAAGCATACAAACTTCATATAGCCTAATAAAGAGTCAAAGATCACTACCTCACCAAAACATGGGAAAATTCCTAGCTTTCCAAGCTCCAAGTCATCACAAGCAAGATTAATGAAGGTTTTAGTGAGGTTGATGAAGGTTTAGGCTTTGGATTGTGATGCAAACATATAATTTAAATGGAGAACTTGATGTGTAGTGAAAGAGAGAGGGGAAACTGAGTTAGGATTAATAATTGAGAGAGTGAGGTGAGAATGAGATATTTTGTGAAGGAATTGAGGGTATATGTGTTGTGAGGTGAGGGTATGTGAGTGTGAGTGTATGAGGTGAGTGTATGTGGGTGCTATACTCACTCTCCCTCTCATTAAAGCCATTAATGGCAGTCATCCCCCCTAAGTCTTCTTAGAATTCAACCCTTCTTCCCTTCTATTCTCTTTTCTTTTCTTTAAAAAAAAGAATTAAACTTTGTTTGAAAAATTTTAAATTGATAGACAAGTTAAGATGTGGTATGCTTGTTTAGAGAAAGGTTTAAGTGTGCCGTGTCTAAATAAGTGTGGTTAACACCTCATTAAACCTAATTCAACATGCACATATGTGTGCAAGTTATAAAAAAATAAATAAAATAAAATATTAATTAATTAAATAAAATGTAAAGAAAATATTTATTAGTTAAATTTCATTAAAACCCCGTATTATCGCTTAATTAACACTATCCGCATTCTAAAGTGTTACAATCTCCCCCCTTAAAGAAATTCGGTCCTCGAATTTAAAAAATATTACTATGCGTACCTTCAAAGAGGTGAGGGAATTTCTTCCGCATCTCTCTCTCGGCCTCCCAGGTGACCTCTTCACTATTCGGGCCACGCCAAAGAATCTTCACAGATGGAAAGACCTTTGACCGAAATTTCTTCACCTGCCGATCCTATATAACTACCGGCTGCTCGGTGAACGAAAGATCGCACTCTAGTTGAACGGTCTGGTGCTGAATCATGTGAGAAGGGTCATGAAGGTACTTGCGAAGCATCGAAACATGGAATACGGGGTGAACATCAGGAAAACTGGGTGGAAGTGCCAAACGATAGGCAACGGTACCAACTCGCTCAAGGATCTCAAAAGGACCTACAAATCTGGCACTAAACTCTCTTTTCTTCCCAAATCTCATCACACCCTTCATCGGAGAAATCCGTAGGAACACATGATCCCATACCGCGAACTCGAGCCTGCAATGATGACGGTCGGCATAAGACTTCTGTCTGCACTGGGCTTCTCTCATCCTATCCTGAATCAACTGAATTTTCTCCAGTCTCTTGAACTAGCTGGGGTCCCAAAATCCTGCTCTTGCTGAGTTCGGTCCAATAGACTGGCAGTCGACACTTTCTACCATACAAAGCCTCAAAAGGTGCCATCTTAATCGTTTCCTGGTAACTGTTATTGTAGGAGAACTCTATCAACAGCAAGTGACGATCCCAACTGCCACCAAAATCAAGCACGCACGCATGAAGCATATCCTCCAGAGTCTGTATAGTCCGCTCTGACTGACCATCGGTTTGCGGATGGAAAGCGGTGCTAAAACTCAATCGGATACCCAAAGCTTCCTGAAGCTTCTGCCAGAGACGGCTAGTGAACTGGGTGCCCCTGTCGGATACGATGCATGTGGGAACACCGTGCAAACGCACAATCTCATCAATGTACAACTGAGCATACTGAGCATAACCAAAAGTGGTCTTCACTGGAAGGAAGTGAGCCGCCTTCGTCAACCGGTCAACAATCACCTAAATGGAGTCATACGCTCAAATGGACCTGGGTAGACCCACAACGAAATCCATGGAGACCTGTTCCCATTTCCACTCCGGAACAGGTAAAGGCTGCAACTCTCCTGACGGTCTTAGATGCTCAGCCTTGACTTGCTGACAAGTCAGGCACCTCAAAATGAAGTCCGAAACATCTCTCTTCATCCCTTCCCACCAGTATATCTCTCTCAAGTCATGATACATCTTGGTAGAACCTGGATGAACACTATAAGCTGACCGATGTGCCTGCTCTAGGATCTCGCGCCTCAGCCCCTCGGTATCTGGTACACATAAACGAGTCTAAAAATGCAGCACACCCTGGTCATCAATCAAGAATACCGACTCTCTACCCTGCCGAACATCCTCAAAAATCTCAGACAAATGGGCATCGGCGGGCTGTGCCTTACAGATACGATCTAGTAGATGTGGACGGGCGCAGACATGAGCAAGCTGTCCCCCAGTGGAAGTGAACTCAAAATATACTCTGCTGTCACACAAGATCTGCCAATCTGCAGGAGACTGTCTCTGTACTGCGCTCAACTGGGATAAGCTACCCCCGAGCCTACGAATCAAAGCATCGGCTAGTACATTCGCCTTGCTCGGGTGATAAAGGATCTCACAATCATAATACTTCATGAGCTCCATCCAACGGCGATGTCTTAAATTCAGATCCCACTGCAGGAAGATATACTTGAAGCTCTTATGGTTCGTGAAAATCTGACACGACTCCCCGTACAAGTAGTGTCTCCAAATCTTAAGCGCAAAGACTACCGTGGCCATCTCAAGATCGTGAGTGGGATAATTCTGCTCAGTGCTTCTTCAGCTACCGAGAAGCGTAAGCGATAACTCTATCATGCTGCATCAATACACAACCGAGCCCCACTCGCGAAGCATCATAGTAAACGACATAGCCGCCCGATCCAGAAGGCAAAGATAAAACTGGTGCAGTCATCAACCGAGTCTTCAACTGCTGAAAACTCTACTCGCATGCCTCGGTCCAAAGAAAAGGAACCCCCTTCCTGGTCAGTCCGGTCAGCGGTGCAGCGATACTCAAGAAATCCTGCACGAAATGGCGGTAATAACAAGCTAAGCCCAAAAAGCTGCGGACCTCAGTCACCGATACAGGTATGGACCAAAGTTGTACGGCCTCGATCTTCCTCAGGTCCACACGAATACCATCTCCCGTAACCACATGACCTATGAAGTCAACACTATCAAGCCAGAAGGCACACTTCGAGAATTTAGCAAACAGCTGGTGCTCTCTCAATGTCTGCAAAGCAATCCTCAAGTGCTGCTCATGCTCCTCTCGACTCTTAGAATAAACTAGAATGTCATCAATAAACACAATAATAAACTGGTCGAGGAACAGCCTGAAAATCCAGTTCATCAAATCCATGAACGCTGCTGGGGCATTGGTGAGTCCGAACGACATCACCAAAAACTCATAATGCCCGTAGCGCGTACGAAAAGTAGTCTTCGAAATGTCATCATTCCGAACCCGCAACCGATGATAACCCGACCTCAAATCAATCTTAGAAAAATATCCCGCACCCTGGAGCTGATCAAACAAATCATCAATGCGAGATAAAGGATACATATTCTGCACCGTCACTCGGTGCAATTGACGATAATCAATGCATAACCTCAAACTGCGGTCCTTCTTTTTGACGAACAGGACAAGAGCTCCCCAAGGAGAAACACTCGGACGCACAAGTCCCCTATCAAGCAACTCCTGCAACTGATCCTTAAGCTCCTTAAGCTCCGCCGGGGCCATCTGGTAAGGCGGTATAGAAATAGACCCGTGCTGGGGATCAAATCAATGGAAAACTCAATCTCACGCTCTGGCGGCAATCCAGGCAACTCATCGGGAAAACATTAGGAAACTCTCTCATGATAGGAATCTGGTCCAACAAATCTACTGTGGCTCTAGTATCTCGAATGAAAGCCCAGAATCCCCGACATCCCTTCCTCAAAAGCTGACTAGCGCAAAGGGCAGAAATCAAACTGTGAGGGGCGGCACCACAGTCCCCCAGCACAACAAGAACTGACTCGCCAGGAAAAAAACCTGACTGTCTTCTCACGGCAGTCCACGGACGCATAGTAAGTAGCTAACCAGTCCATGCCCAGGAGAACGTCGAAGTCCAACATATCAAGAAGGATCAAGTCGACGGACAACACCCTATCTCCAATATGAACGGCACACGACCGAAACACATATCACGCAACAAAAGACTCTCCAACAGGAGTAGTCACTACAAGCGGCTGATCTAGCAAACACGACTCTTGGCCTAACCTCAGCATGAAGTGTATAGAAACATTCGAGTGCGTAGATCCCGGATCAAACAATACGTGTGCATCGAAAGAACATACTAAAGGAGTACCTGAAACCACTACATTGGACGCCTGCGCGTCCTGATGAGTCAAAGCAAACACTCGAGCCTACGCTCTACCGGCAACTGGCTATCCTCCACCTCTACCACCCCGTCCTCTCTGAGCAAAACCTCCACGACCACGACCTCTCTGAGCATAAGTCTAATGCGGAGCAACAACAGGCGCAAGAGGCAACGCTCTCTGAGGTGGAGAAGGTGGTAAGGTAACATGTGGTACGGCACCTAGTATTCGTTCTGCGTTTGTTGGCATTTTTCAAGGCGTAGTGTGCGGTAGCTGGGTATTACTTGTCTGTTGCATTGAGTTGTATTGTTGGATATAGTACCCTCGAAGTCAATTATTGGATCGCGGGTACGTGATTGCAATGATTGAGGGAGGACCTATACCGGTAGGACAGTCTTACTCGAGATGATAGTATGCTATCTGGTTTATCTTTATCATCATGTACATATTGATAGAGCCCATAGGATTCTTGCTTGACAGCCAGCAGTATGATGGCGATCATATACGTAGGAGCTGGGGTCTATAAGCACATCCTTAATGTGTCCCTAGTCATGGAAGTTTCAAGACTGGGCATCGATACTCCAGAGTAGACTAGTGTATACAGTACGAGACCCCGACGAGGGGCGGTGGCCGGTCTCACAAGCCACTGGTATCAGTTAGTTCAACTAAGATGCATACAGGTGCTCATTCGGTTATGAGTACACCGGACAGGACTCGCCGGGAACCTGCTAGTTGGTATTATACCTATTGTCAGATAGCAGTTCCCAGGTGACATGTGTACAGGTTAGTCTGTTGACCTGAGATCGTCATTGTGTGAGTTCCTACTATACTTTGATTACTACCCTACCACGGCTCAAAGGAGTCGTGTAAACAGGTTTTAGTTGGGTACAGTCTCGAGCCACATGGAGGCAGTGAGCGGTGTAGGGTGTTTTTCGTCACCCCATTGAGATGGGAATACGCGCGCGCTTGTCAGGCGTACTACAGATTCCCCCTGTCTAAGGTAGGCTGGGTTTTATTGATTGTGGGGATCCAAATCTCCGGCAGCCGCGAACTAAGCTGATGTTAATTACCCCTCGCATTTCGAGCGAGGGAACCTCCGATTGACGGGTTAAACTGGTCATGCGAACTCAATGTGCAGTGTACGTATGTTTTGTTTTGGAGGAGTCTTGGATATATCGAGAGCCACGCAGAGTTTTTACGGGGGTCCCGCTACCCGGATAGCGGGTTGGGGGTCAAGAAGGCTAGCAGCCCCCTTGCGGGGTGTGGGGCAGCGCCCCGGCCCAAAATTTTTTTGAGAGGGACAGTGTTCTAGAGTGTGTGTGTGTGTGTGTGTGTGTGTGTGTGTGTACATATATAAAAATAAAAAAGAAAGAAAAGGGCATCCAAAGGATGCGTGGGAAAAAGCGCCAGCACTTTGGGTGCTGGCGCTAGCGCCCCACATGCCAGGCACGTAGGTGCTCGGGCACTATTACTTTGAGCGGTAGCACTCTGAGTGCAAGAGCGCTAGCACCCCACGTGTCAGCACGTGGGCGCTCGGGCTCTAGCGCTTTGAGCGCAATGGCGCTAGCGCTTCACGTGTCAGCACGTGGGCGCTCGGGAGCTAGCGCTTTGGGCGCTAGCGCTTTAAGTGTAAGGACGTTAGCGTTTTGAGTGCTAGCGCCCCACGTGTCAGCATGTGGGCGCTCGGGCGCTAGTGCTCTGAGCACAAGGGCGCTAACGCTTTGAACGCTAGCGCCCCCACGTGTCAGCACGTGGGCGCTCGGGCTGCAAAAGGGACTTGGTCCCTGCAATGGGAGTTGTACTCCCAGAAAGGAGCGCTTATTATTTTGTGTGTGTGTGTGTATGAGGAGTTAAACTCCTAAGATGTTTTGAAGCTGATGAAGGGCTTCTCCCCTTGAGCCCTAGTTCTTCCCCAAAGTGGGGTTTTTGAAGATGGGTCTCCTTCTTCCTCCTCTGTTGGCAGGATCTTGAAGATCAAGAGATGTGAGATTTTAAAAATCTCTCCTTTTTGAGATCTGATGGAAGATCTGGGTTCCCCTTTGTGGGTTTTGTGGTGGAAAACTATTTAGTTTTATAAAAGGAAGAGTAAAACCCTTGATTTAATTCAAAAGAAAGAAGAAGGTTTTAGAATTTTGAGGAAGGAGAAAGATCTTAGATCTGGATTTGTTTTTGAGAGAGAGAAAGTTGTTGGGATATTTTCATTATCCTTGCCTTTATAGGCTATACACTTTACGCATAGCCCCTTGGGCTTCACAAAATGGCATTTTGCCTATCACATGGCTCATGTGCCATTTCTTTTTGCACATAAGCCATGGGCTTTACAAAAATTTGGCTTTATGCCTATTTTTCTTATATTTATTCATAAAATAAAATAAAAGAAATACAACAAAATTATTTATTACAAAATTTTTATCTTAGCATGGGGGGAGGCCAGCCGCTTCATGTTCGGGCTCGACCCGGGCATGGGCCTACTTGATCTGGGCTTGGGTCCATTTGGCTTGGGGTTGACTTTGATTTTGACTTGGTCAACCGGGGTATAAATTTTTACCCCAACAAATTGCCCCCCATCAATAAATGCACACCATACATGTGGGTCGTGTGCATGAAATTGATGGATCTTCTTTCACGTGGAGGTGACTTGATTTGGTTCCCACTTTGGGAAGCTGGCACTGCCCTTTTTACGACATGGATTGTCAATGCTGCCCTTTTAGAGACTTGGACGGTCGATGCTGCCCTTTTTGCGATGTGGAACGTCGGTTCTGCCCTTTTAGCGACTGAGACGGTCGGTGCTTCCCTTTTAGCAACGTGGACGGTCGGTGCTGCCCTTTTTACGACTTGGACGGTCGGTGCTGCCCTTTTAGCAATGTGGACGGTCGGTGCTACCCTCTTAGCAACTTAGATGGTCGGTTCTGCCCTTTTTGCGACTTGGACAGTCGTTGCTGCCCTTTTAGCGGCTTAGACGGTCGATTCTGCCCTTTTGGGGACTTGGACGGTCGATTCTGCCCTTTTAGCGACTTGGACGGTCGATTCTGCCCTTTTAGCTACTTGGACGGTCGATACTGCCCTTTTTGCGACGTGGACGGCCGGTTCTGCCCTTTTTGCGACTTGGACGGTCGATGCTACCCTTTTAGCGACGTGGACGGTCGGTTCTGCCCTTTTAGCGACTTGGATGGTCGATGCTGCCCTTTTAGCGACGTGGACGGTCGTTGCTGGATTTGGCTTGCTCCGATCCTTATGGTGTCAGGGATGAAGTTGACTTGTTTCCGAGGTGGAGTTTGATTCTGCCAGGGAGATCATTGGTTGTTTTGCTGATTTGATGTGATTTGGATTGACATCAGCACCACTACACTGGAATATGGTACCAGGAGCGAATCATCATTTGCCATGAGGGAATTTCTCTCGTTCCCAGTTTAACGACTTAGGGGTCATCTTTTTCCAGTTTAACGACTTAAAGGTCATCTGTTCCTAGTTTAAAGACTTAGGGGTCTATTGAACTAGAGTTTGGAATTTTGGGATTAGGGTAGGCATCAGCGTTGCTAATACTGAAGCACATGTGCCAGGAGCAATTCTTCATTTGCCTTTTTCTGTTGGGAAGCGGTAGCTTAGGAGACAGGTTTAGGTCCCTATCACCTAATGCTTTTCAATTTTATAAGCCGTAAGGGTCCCATAAAAGCATTTTCTCCCTACGAGTCGAAAGGATCTCGTAGGTGCACTTTCTCCTTAGGAATCGTGGGGACTCCCAAGTGTGTTTTTCCTTTGTGAGTCATAAGGATCCCACGAAGGTTTGTTCTCCTCATGTATCGTGAGGACATATGAGTGGGTCTTCCTAAATGGAGCATAATTCCGAGGGTGGAGACCAGCCGCGTAACTGGTGATCGCGGTGGAGCATGGGTATGCTGAGAATTGTTTAAGCCCGTGAATTGTATACGGCAATCAACTTAGGGACTAACCGTAGGGCCGGGAGAACTTTGAGAAATTGGATTTTGGTTGGCGTCTGCATCGCTACACTGGAATATGGTACCAAGAGCGACTCATCATTCGCCGTTTGGGGACTTAGAATTTGGATCTTGTTTGGCATCGGCATTGCTGCACTGGAACAATGCCAAGAGCAACTCATCATTTGCCTCGGAAGGACTTGGGATTTGGGTTTTTGGTCGGCATCAACACCGCTAACACTGAAGCGTAACGCCAGAAGCGACTCATCATTTGCCATTTCCCGTCGGGGAGCGATGGCTTAGGAGACAGGTTTAGGTCCCTATCACCTAAGGCTTTTCAATTTTATGAGCCGTAAGGGTCCCATAAAATCATTTTCTCCCTACGAGTCGAGAGGATCTCGCAGGTGTATGTTCTCCTTAGGAATCATGAGGATTCCTAAGTGTGTTGCTCCTTTGTGAGTCGTAAGGATCTCACGCAGGGATTTTCTCCTCACAAGGTCGAGAAGACTTTGCAAGTGTATTTCATCTCTTTTCACGAGTTTGCGCCTTCGGGTTTTCATAAACTCGCCGGTAGTCCTGCTGTTTTTACTCACGGAGCCTTTTCGGGTTTTCATCCGTGCCCGTTTTGCTTGTGGACATACCCTTTCTTTTGCCGCTGGTAGGACTTTAAAAGTAGTCTCACCGGCAGGATTTGGGAGAGATAGAGGTCGTTTACGCCCGTAGATTGTTTACGGTTTTGCAGGATGTATGATCCAGACCGTAGGGCTGATGTGCTCAATTCGCCTGCGACTTGGAGCATTTACGCATAGTATTTCTTGAGATATCGGCCATTGATGGGTGGCATGGGCCTTTCTCCCTTGGCACTTATTAGTTGGTATGATCCTCCGTCGAACACTTTCTCGATGACTATGGTCCTTCCCAGTTTGGCTCAAATTTTCCCTTGGTATGTCGATTGGGGATGATCGGTCTTTTGAGGACCAACACCAATTCGCCTTTCTTGAAAGCGTGGAGACGGGTTATCTTGTCATAAGCCCGTGACATTTGCTGCACCGCGAGCCTCTTTTCTTCAAGGGCGTCGAGCTCTTCAAGCCGAAGGAGCACATTTTCCTCCTCCATCAACTCGTGCTGAACGGCCATTCTTAAGCTTGGAACTTCGACTTCGAGAGGGAGGACCGCCTCCACTCCGAAGAGCAATAAGTATGGAGTGGACTGAGTTGGAGTACGGTGCATGGTACGATATGCCCACAATGCCTCATGAAGTTTGAGATTCCAGTCTCTCTTGTTGGCTGAAGCATTTTTCCTCAGGAGCTTGCATAGAGTCTTATTGAAGGCTTCGGCCAGCCCATTGGCTCTTGGATTATAGATGGAGGAATATCTCCAGTCTATCTTGTGTTGAGTAGCGAATCTTGAGACTTTGAAGCTCTTGAAAGAAGGCCCGTTGTCAGAAATGATTCTTCTTGGTGTACCGAAGCGATATAGAATATTATGCTGGAAGAATGTCAGAATATCTCCTGTCTTGACTTCTTTTAGTGGGACAGCTTTAGCCCATCTAGAGAAATAGTCAGTTGTGGCCAATATGAACCGTTGGCCTTTGGATGACGGAGGATCAATTGGGCCAACTATGTCAGTTCCCCAGATTTCGAAGGGCCAGGACGCCACCGTAGGATGCAACGGATTGGGGTGCTTGTGAATGAAATCACCGTGAATTTGGCAGATATAACATTTCTTTGCATGCTCTCCACAATCCTGTATCATGGTGGGCCAGTAATACCCAAGCCGTTTAATTTGAAGTCGCATCTTAGGGCCAGATTGGTGAGCACCGCAAACGCCTGAGTGAACTTCTTTCATGACTTTTTGGGCTTCAACCGATGACAGGCACCTGAGCCAGAGTTGGTCATATGACCTGCGGTATAGCGTGTCATTTACAAACACGTATCGGAGAGCTCTCTTCTTCAGCTGAACGCTCGCAGACCTTCTTTCGGGCAGCTTGTCATATCGGAAGTACTCTCTGAAATGTTCTCTCCAATTGGGCTCGTCTTGAACGATCGAAGCTCTTTGGCGAGACTGCTCTTCTGTTCCGCGCTTTCCTCTTCTCGTAGAGAGACAGGGGTAGAATTTGCCGGCTCCTGGCTGTTATCAGAATTTCGTCCATGTCAGGATCAGCCAGCTCCTTGGCTAAGCGAGCGAGTACGTCAGCCTTTCCGTTCAACGCTCTAGGGACTCTCGTTAGTTCTATATGAGTGAACCGTTTCATGAGTTCCACCACCCGGCTTCTGTACCGAGCTAACTCGGGTTTGTTTATCTTATAGTCGCCGCTTACTTGGTTGACGACAAGCTGGGAGTCACCGTAAACCCATAGCCGAAGGATTTCCATTTCTATGGCGAGCTCCAAACCAGCTATCAGAGCTTCATACTCGGCCTCATTGTTTGTGCGAGGCTCGGTGAAAGCAAAAGAACGTTGTAGGGTTCCCATTGATGGTGTGATGAACACCAATCATATCCCTTCTTTTATCTCTGGGACGCTTGATTTACTGGAGGTCCTTATCGATGAGGCCCCATCGAAGTAGAGCTCCCAACATGGATCGTCATTCTCGAGGTGCAGCACTTGTTCGTCGGGTAACTCGCAATTGAGTGGTGACTCTTCTGGTATGGGATGAGCAGCGAGAAAGTCTGCAAGAGCTTGCCCTTTTACTGCTTTTTGAGTATAAACTATGTCAAACTCAAGTAGCATGACAGCCCATCTTGCCATTCTGCCGGCTAGGCTTGCTTTGGTCATCAAGTGTTTGAGCGGGTCGACCTTGGAGATCGGCATAACCCGATGAGCGAGCAGATAGTGCCTTAGCTTCTTCAAAGCAAATATCAGAGCCAGGCATTGCTTGTCGATTGGGGAATAGTTGTGTTCCTCCCCGACTAGAGTTCGACTGAGCTAGTAGAGGGCATTTTCTTTTCCCTCCTTGTTATTCTGGTCAAGGAGCGCACCGAGTGACTCATCTAGCACGGCAGTGTAGAGAATCAGCAGTTTATTTGGAATGGGAGCGGCCAGCACTAGAGGGTGCAACAAGTATTGTTTGATGCTTTCGAACGCTGCATGACATTCGGCATCCCAGATAAAAGGAGCTCCTTTCTTCATGAGCTTTGAGAAGGGCCTACATCTTCCCGATAAATTTGAGATAAACCTCCATAAATAAGCGAGCTTGCCTTGAAAAGATCTTAGTTGTGTCAGGCTCTTTGGAGGGGGCATCTCCATGATGGCCTTTATCTTTGATGGGTCAACTTCGATCCCTCGATGTCGGACTATGAAGCCTAGGAATTTTCCCGATGACATGCCAAAAGCGCACTTTAAAGAATTCATCTTCAGATCGTATTCCCTCATTCTGGTGAGAACGGTCTTCATTCTGGTGAGAACGGTCTTAAGATCTTGGAGGTGATCGGCCTTGGCTTTAGTCTTGACGACCAGATCATCAACATAACATTCGACGACTTTATGAATTAGGTCATCAAAGATATTGGTCATCGCCCTTTGGTATGTAGCACCTGCGTTCTTCGGTCCGAACGGCATCACCTTGTAGCAATATATTCCGATTAGGGTTCGAAATGCTGTGTGTTTCTCATCCTCAGGCGACATCTTGATCTAATTATATCCAGACGAGCCATCCATAAAGGTGAATAGTTCGTAATTTGAGGTGTCATCGACCATCATTTCCATAACCGGTAGCGGAAAGTCATCTTTAGGACAAGCCTTGTTGAGGTCCCTGAAATCGACACAAACTCGGATCTGCCCATTTTTCTTTTTCGCCGGGACTATGCAGGCGATCCAATCCGCATATTTCTCCTCCTTGATGAAGCCGGCATCGATGAGCTTCTTGGTTTCCTCAATGACCTTTTCTTCTAGTTCCCTTCTCATTCTTCGAGGAACTTGTTTGACTGGCTTAGCATCAAGAGATATAGCCTGTTTATGCACGGCCACTTCAGGGGAAAGTCCAGGCATTTCTTTATACGTCCACGCGAAGCAATCGACGAACTCATGCAGCAGAGCGATTATCTGCGCTTTCATTTCCTCTGGTAAGAGTGAGCTGATGTAGGTCGGCCTTGGATCATCGGGCATTCCTAAGTTAATCTTGTCTATTTCGTCGAAGGTTGCTTGTCCGCTATCTTCGAGCTCCTGAGGAGCTTCTTCTGGCTCGGCTATCTCGTCATCATCATTTGATTTTTTGCTGGCTTCACCAACATGAATCATATAGCATGCTTTGGAATCAGATTGAATGAAGCCTATGCCCCGTCTATCTGGAATTCGTCCATCGATGAGTGCTCGGACCTGGGGCAGATGCCATAGCCCTTCATAAAACTTTGCGTCGGACTCCGTTTGATATAACCGGCATCCGCACTTTTTCATGTATTCCCGCATCTCGGACGCATAGTATCTGGGATTGAGGACGGACCTTATGCCTCTCTCATAGGGAAGGCATGCGACAGACAAATCGTCTGGGTGCACAACAAGGTTTGACCCATAAAACATGATGCCCTTCTGTCCATTCTTCCTTCCGTGAACGTAGAAAGTTTTCAGCTGGTCAACGGTGGAGACTGACAATGCATCTGTTGCGCCACGGCAGCGCCCCGGCCGTCAATCCGAGGCCAAAATGCGGAATCAAAATTTTTCTTAACTTTAAACCGGCGCTACCGCGGACAATATACCCGGATCGTAACCATTAACCGATAATAGCTAAAAAGAGAAAGGGTGAGAGATATACCGAGTGATCTGAGTCCTCCGGTCTTCTCGTCATCGTCCCGATCTCCCGCGGAAACTCCGGTCGTCGCATCCTTGCCGGAAGGGCACCACATCGTCTGTATCTTTTACGGGCTCCCACCTCAATACCGAGGCAACTCGGGCGCGAAGTTGGCTAGCCGACGCGCCCAAGATTTGCTGTAGAATGTGTAGTGCTTTGTCTCTTTGGGGTTATGTTGCCTTGATGGAGAAATCAACAAGATATGAACTTGGGGATTTTTGTGGCAATGGAAAAATGATATGAATGATTAATTTTTTCCACACCCTCACAAAATGAAATGAACCTCTCATCTTCTCTCCTCCAATGTGGCCGGCCAATATCAAGTGGGAAATGGTGGGAGTAATCAACTAAGGGAGGTGAGTGAAGGATAAAGAGAATGGTGACCATATCAAACATTATCATTACAAACTTACATCCAAACCATACCCTCTCTTATCACAATTAATGCAAGAGAATCAAATGATGGTGGAAAAGAAAAGATGCCATCATAATCAAAACATTTGCAAGAAACCCCTCCATAATGTGTTATTTGCAAACTTGCAAATAACCCCCTCCATCGGAAAAGTCCGGCCGGGAAAGAACAAAAGAAAACCGGCCGGAACGGAATGCAAACTGGAAACTCCAGAAAACTGGTCCCGTAATAAATTACAGGAAAACCCCGATACTGTGCATACACACCCGCATCTGTATTCCGACCGGATACAAATGCAATGAGACAAAATCTACACTGTACTAAACTAGGATCCGGCTTAAAACAAAGCCGGCTAGTAATATCCGTTCGATCCTGATCCGTGCAATACCACACGTATCTGATCGAACCCTGCCATATCTCCATACGGCCACTAGTACAAACCGTCCGATCCTGACCCGTGCAATACCGCACGTATCTGATCGGACCCTGCCATATCTCCATACGGCCTCTACAGCGTTTCGCCCGAAAGCTGAGTAACTGAATGTGTGGTGGACTCTAAAGACTCGTCAATACTATGGCTGTGGATTTAACCACTAGCACGTCAGAGGTATAAGCCAATACGTAACGGGCCACCAGCTATTGACCAAAAGGGACGTCGATGAGCGAACTCATCCTGACACCCTACTGAGCCTGTCAGTGACAATATCCGTACAGTGCGGTCCGTTCGTCTATGAGCATCGCATGGCGGGCCTAGGGGGTTGGTAAAAGTCAGACCCCCAAAGGCGGTACAAGTCGTGTTGGAGTGAAGCCCAGAACACCCTGAGATACTACTGGAATACCTACCAGTAAATCTCCTGCCTCGGCCGAGGGCTTTGTGTAATGGCTCTCCTAGACACAGCGCGACCTCACCCCCAATACCGGGAGAGACGAACCCCTGCAGATCCGCTCACTGCCTCCATGTGGCTCGGGACTGTACCCAACTAAAACCTGTTTGCACGACTCCTTTGAGCCGTGGTAGGGTAGTAATCAAAGCACAGTGGGAACTCACACGAGACAAATGACGATCTCAGGTCGATGAACTAACCTGTACACATGTCACCTGGGAACTGCTATCTGACGTATGGTATAATCCCAACTAGCAGGTTCCCGGCGAGTCCTGTCCGGTGTACTCATAACCCAATGAGCACCTGTATACATCTTAGGTGAACCAACTGACACCAGTGGCTTATGAGACCGGCCACCGCCCCTCGTCGGGGTCTCGACTGTATACACTAGTCTACTCTGGAGAATCGATGCCCTGTCTCGAAACTCCCACGACTAGGGACCTTTTAAGGATGTGCTTATAGACCACCAGCTCTCACGTATATGATCACCATCATACTGCTGGCAGTCAAGCAAGAATCCTAGGGGCTCTATCAGCGAGTAATAGCGACCTGTAAGGTCACCTGAAGCAGTACACGATGATAAAGGTAAACCAGATAGCATACTATCATCTCGAGTAAGACTGTCCTACCGGGATGGGTCCTCCCTCAATCATTGCAATCACGTGCCTGTGATCCAATAATTGACTCTGAGGGCACTATCTCCAACAATCTCCCACTTGCACTCAAGGCTAATTATTGCGATGTCGCGTACTCACAGCACGTGTGATACCGAACACCCAACTCCTCTACTGGTCAGTCTCACAAAGCTCGTTTGCGAAACTATTGCGTTCGAGGAATAGCCTCAGTGAGTGGATCCGCTGTGATGTTTCTTTCTATGTCTCTCTATATCTCAAGTTCGCAGAGAAAATCATCTCCCGAAATGAGCAATACCTGTCTAAGAGTATGTCTGGATATCTGATAGGACCTAGCTTATAAATGAACTCCAAATCCAAACTTCTTAGACTGTATCGATAACTGAACTTAATCAGTACCCAGCGCCATGCCTCCCTCAGTATTGCCTTGGACCACCTGTCCAAAAACTGCCCCTCGTCAGAAGGAGAAACTATAACTCTGACAGCCACTCTGCCATCCATGTCACCTTGGAAGCCTGGAATGATAACCGTCTCCTAAAAGAGGCTGTCGTTATCACATCCCTAGAACATCAACTTATGTTCTAAAACTGCTTCCGACTGTTTCTCCAGGATTGGATTAATATCAACTTATTGCACCTACTGCAAAAACAACATCTAGTGTGGTACTTGACATCTCATGATTGACTCAATTGCCTAAGCAAGTGATCTGTCAATCATGCGTATCCCTCTCCTCTTTAGTCTGTAAGACACCTTTAGAGAGGGTGACTCCATCACCTGCAGGTACACTACCATGCCAGGAGTCGTCCATTCTAAATACTCATAGAATGCTGTCAAGGTACCCAGATTAGGAAACCACCCAAATTTAGATCTAAAACCATAGATCTAGTAACCAGAATGTCTGATATAATATCCAAGTCCTGTGTGGAGAAAACCACTGTGTGACAACCAAAGTATAACCGATCGTATTATAGGAGTTTCCTTTCCTACTCTGTGTATGTCATCCAAAACCAGGACATCACACCCTACTACCTTCTTAACAGATCCATCCCCTATTCTGATGACGTCAAACCTATGACTGTCACATTAGAAATAGATGATCTATCTCCGCTATATTTGCTTTAGTCTATAAATAGACATAAGCCTGATGTCCACCAATGCTTCCGCTGCTCCCACTGACTACGACAACCCTCTGGCAGAGTCATATAGACGCGCACTTCTAAAGCTAGTTTAGAACGACGCTATACTCATCCTCCTGCCGGGTCTCGCAGCCTGGAACAACAACAATGGCAAGTGTGGGTAAACAAGAACTTCCCTGTCACCGTCCTTGAGGCTACCGGAGTGCCTCTCGGGTGCCTGAAGTTACCCACCTTATCTGCGGAGTGGCCAATGGAATGTCAAATCAGATTGAATCTTTAGGTTCCTTATCAAATCTTCAGTAATCGTTTGCGGTTCTGGAATCGCTTCCAGTTCTACCATACTCCCACTACTGTTTTCTGAAAAATAACCATTTCTTTTTAAAATGTGGCGAGTTAAGAACAATATCACTATTGATCTTCCAGATGGTAGAAAGTCAACCCTCGTCATAGCCTGGGTCAACCCACAAACAGCCATTACAGAAATGCGCCTTGAGTTGTCCAGTGTCTGGTTTTAATCATAAGCCGGACAACTCCCCGTACCTTAACATCGTTAAGATATGAACTGTTCTATACCCAATATAGAACCAGAAGCACTGATTTAATTGAACCAGATTCAAATCATGCAGCTATCTCCAGTGCATGTCAACTAAATGGAAGGAGGCCGATCAGCGTTACCCAACTTAGGAATGCTTCCAATTATGAGTAACCTGAAAGAGAAGAAAGTTCTCATTACTATCAACTGAATACCATACACAAGTATCTATATCTTCGATCACCTTGAAGAATCCCGATACTTGCAATACCTGGTTCTCTACTCTATTCTTATACCAATAACTCCTCAGAACTCAGACCCTGTGTTTCTACGAAACACATGTCTAAGAATTAGAGTAGTTAAAAGTAAACAGAATATAGTATGAGGACCAACCCCACTGTCCTAATGGACACTGGACAATATACAATACTCTGTATAAGTCCCTAAGTCTAACAACTCATTCACTGTGTGTCGTAGGTTGAAAACTGTACTATGGTTAAGAAGAATTACACCGCTGTTCAATGCTCCTTACCTAACCATCCACTGATATAGGTAAATGTCATAGACATAATTTCAAAAGGTATATCTCACTCTATAAAAATAGACGTACAGATATATCAATTTGAAATTGGTGCATAACAACGGATATTCAAAACCAAATATTTGCCGACCGGCAAACAGCCCAGGTGATCTCCTCAAATATCACCGATTACAACGAATCCCGATATAATGAGGATGATCACCCTATTCCCAATAACTTACTCCCACTCATCATCCGTAAAACTATACAGATGTGAGAATCAAACCTGGTAAATACATACCCTGGAGCAAGTGTCTAATCGGGAAATCAGTTTTCTTTTAACAGTACACAGTTGAACTGAAACATTGAAATGTTTCGATGGGGTATCCTGGTATTCCTAGTAATGCCTCTACCATTATCCAGATTCATAACCGTAACCGTATATCTCTTTGCCATCTGTCCAAATCCCTTTATATGTCTTTAGTCATTACCGTCTGCACACCCCCTTAGGCCAAATGGTTTTCTTCCTTCCCTACCGTTCGGCACCAGCCTATGGTTTGGAAGAAGACTATCCAATAAGCATAATGGGTGTACTGTCCTAATCCTAGGAGCACTCGCAATGCGAGAGAAGGTGAAGATAAAAGACAACCGAATAAACCTTATTCCTATTTCTCCTGGACCATAATCCATCCCCGAACTGGAACAAGTTCCTTTCGAGTTCGTATATAACCATACGATGGAGTATCCAAATAAACTGTAGATCTTCGTAGTGATACGGAGTGTCCTGGAGAAATACAAAGGTGATTTAGGATTGGCGAAGAAATACTTGGTTCGGTCGTGAATAGCAGTCGCAATTTACTTTGCCCTCTTACTAATCCCTTGCTTTGTCTTAACTTAATACCTTCTGTACACCATCGTTATGCTAATTGGTTTTCTTCATTCCCCACCGTTCGGCAACTGCCTAAGGTTTGGAAGAAGACTATCCAATTTGCGTAATAGGTGTACTATCTCCTAAACCAAGGAGTACTCGCAACCTGAGAGAAGGTAAAAGGAAAAGACAACTGAATAATCCTATCCATTTTCTCCAAAACCGGAAACCATCCTCGAATTCCTTCGAGTTCGTATCTAACCATACGATAGATTTGTCCAATGGAAGTGGACGTTCGTAGTAATACGGGTGTCCTGGAGAAAAGGGTAAAAGTAGGAGTGGCAATGAGGTTTGCAACTCTGACAATCCAAAAGCCAGTGTTAAGAAGGTTCGGTCAACTTGGTCACTGAGTCATAGTCCAGGGTCGGGTCAATGGTCGCTGCCAAAGAGAGAGAGAAAAGAAACACTCAGCATGCACTTTAACCTAGATCAGAATGGTTATCACTTTATCTAATCTGGAAACCTCCCACTGTAACCTCAAATTCTTCCCCAAACCTGAAAGAAGAATTAGTCGGGGTTACCTGAGGAGTAAACCAACTCATCAGTGGGAATCGGGATCTAACTATCATCGCATGATAACATGACGGAATCCACTCACGTCACCACACTCCAGAAGGTATGCGCATGTCTGGCAAGTTTCAGTTCTTTTGAAACTCCCGATGTGATTTTTACCCCTAGGACCCAAGTGACCTTGATGAATAATCAACAAATCAAAAGGTCCTAGTCAAGTTCAGCCCGTCATTATCTTGATTGCGTTAAACCCACCCGCACGACCCTTGACGAATAATCAACAAAGTCGTACGACTGTCCTAACCAATCCACATATCCAAGCGACAGAATAGCACAACAAAGCTACCGCACACTACGCCTCGGCGAATAGCAACGACAAACGCAGCGCGAATACTAAGCAATACTGATCTGAAATGACGGAGGGCTACGACTGGTTTTTGGCGAAAAACCTTTAACGTAATGAACTTGATATCGTTGAAGGAACTGGATAACTTTTTATAAAAAATATAGTGACGAAAACCTTTACTAAAGAGGTCACTCCCGGTGAAGGGATCTCGGCTCTTTCCCCGTAGAATGAGGTGCAGGATATTCCAACTGAATACCACGATGCAAAGCAAAAGTAATCGGCTATAGTGAAGTTAATGCCCTGGCGCAAACTTCTGTCCAAGGGGTCACTCCCGGTGAAGGGATCTCGGCCCTTGCCTCGTCGACTGAGGAGCAGGATATTCCAAATGAATACCACGATGCAAAACAAAAGTGAACGTCCTTGCAATAACAGCTTTTTGAAAAGTGTTCCAACAACATCAGAATAGGTTTGTTTAGCTTGCATTGATCCGAATCAACGCAGTCCCATCAATAGATCACACCACAAAGAACGAAAATATACTGATGTACGTATATGCCATCCGCATTCGCCACTGGGTCCCGTCATTACCCGTTAGGTTAGCTAACTAACGACAGAGCGGGGACTGGACTAGCGCGGATGTAAAACATATACAACATCTACTAATATATATACCAATATATTATATTTCGCTCAAGGCGTGATAAAATGCAACATCACAGAAATATGCAGCATCACAGAACAATACAGATATCTGGAAGCCCCGGGTTTCACAGAGCCGCTGCTGAAACCCGACGTTCCCCTGGTCGTGTGGATAGCCTGTGCAATGAAAACCTAGACCCCTACGGGCGCGGCAAGTCACCCGCCAAAACCTGAAGCGAGGCAGCCCCCTTCAGCAACGTGAATGGACCACCCAGCACTTCACGGAATCCGGTAACTCGGGCATCCCTCCTGGGTCAACCTGTACCCCCTACGAGTGCGGCGAATAGCCCGCCAATCCCGGAGTGAAGCCCCCTCCGTCCCAATGCCATGAGATGCGGGCTTGTTGCCCTCCAGAACCCGGCTATCCGTGCACCCCACCGCGGGGCAATCCTAGTACAGAAAGTAAAATATACATACACCGGGTATATCGACCGCAACCAGGTCGTGCCCCAAAAGAATAATACAAACAGGCAGTGACGGCAGTCCACATGTCGGACGCTCGCCCCGCAATATCAAATGTACATATAAAACAAAACAGTACTAGCATTGCATCCAGGCTATCCCCCACGACCAATCCGCAACAACACAGCATAAACACAGAACATCAACGTGAAAATCACGTTCGCAAATCCGTCTAACCGGGCTATAGCAGTTAGACAGGATTTACCGATCAAGTGATATTCACGGTCGCAGCTATAATGTAAATACTGTGAAATAATGTGTTTAAAATATCCGATCGAACAAAATATACCAAGTGGGCCCCAAAGCATTACTGTAGCACTTGCAGAAAATCTGGGCCCAAACAAAATATACCAAAACCCTTATTTTCAGCCCACAAGCCCACTGTAAAAATATAGCGAAGTGATCCCAACTTCCTGCGGCGGAACCGCGGCCAAAGAGGGGTTAAGGCCGAGGTTCCACGGTCGTACGGAAGAATTGGGTTACCAAATTTTTTCCAGTGTTCTTAGGTTTCTCTGTACATCATTCTGCAATAACCTGAAAAAAATTTCGAGCCCGGAAAAAAAACGACAGAAAACTGATGTGAAGAAAATACGGTTTTGGAATTTTTGTTCGATCGGAAAAGCAAAACACACTAGAACAAGCTAGACTAGGTTAATGGCGTGGCTCTGATACCATGTTGCGCCACGGCAGCGCCCCGGCCGTCAATCCGAGGCCAAAATGCGGAATCAAAATTTTTCTTAACTTTAAACCGGCGCTACCGCGGACAATATACCCGGATCGTAACCATTAACCGATACTAGCTAAAAAGAGAAAGGGTGAGAGATATACCGAGTGATCCGAGTCCTCCGGTCTTCTCGTCATCGTCCCGATCTCCCGCGGAAACTCCGGTCGTCGCATCCTTGCCGGAAGGGCACCACATCGTCTGTATCTTTTACGAGCTCCCACCTCAATATCGAGGCAACTCGGGCGCGAAGTTGGCTAGCCGACGCGCCCAAGATTTGCTGTAGAATGTGTAGTGCTTTGTCTCTTTGGGGTTATGTTGCCTTGATGGAGGAATCAACAAGATATGAACTTGGGGATTTTTGTGGCAATGGAAAAATGATATGAATGATTAATTTTTTCCACACCCTCAAAAAATGAAATGAACCTCTCATCTTCTCTCCTCCAATGTGGCCGGCCAATATCAAGTGGGAAATGGTGGGAGTAATCAACTAAGGGAGGTGAGTGAAGGATAAAGAGAATGGTGACCATATCAAACATTATCATTACAAACTTACATCCAAACCATACCCTCTCTTATCACAATTAATGCAAGAGAATCAAATGATGGTGGAAAAGAAAAGATGCCATCATAATCAAAACATTTGCAAGAAACCCCTCCATAATGTGTTATTTGCAAACTTGCAAATAACCCCCTCCATCGGAAAAGTCCGGCCGGGAAAGAACAAAGGAAAACCGGCCGGAACGGAATGCAAACTGGAAACTCCAGAAAACTGGTCCCGTAATAAATTACAGAAAAACCCCGATACTGTGCATACACACCAGCATCTGTATTTCGACCGGATACAAATGCAATGAGACAAAATCTACACTGTACTAAACTAGGATCCGGCTTAAAACAAAGCCGGCTAGTAATATCCGTTCGATCCTGATCCGTGCAATACCGCACGTATCTGATCGAACCCTGCCATATCTCCATACGGCCACTAGTACAAACCGTCCGATCCTGACCCGTGCAATACCGCACGTATCTGATCGGACCCTGCCATATCTCCATACGGCCTCTACAGTGTTTCGCCCGAAAGCTGAGTAACTGAATGTGTGGTGGACTCTAAAGACTCGTCAATACTATGGCTGTGGATTTAACCACTAGCACGTCAGAGGTATAAGCCAATACGTAACGGGCCACCAGCTATTGACCAAAAGGGACGTCGATGAGCGAACTCATCCTGACACCCTACTGAGCCTGTCAGTGACAATATCCGTACAGTCCGGTCCGTTCGTCTATGAGCATCGCATGGCGGGCCTAGGGGGTTGGTAAAAGTCAGACCCCCAAAGGCGGTACAAGTCGTGTTGGAGTGAAGCCCAGAACACCCTGAGATACTACTGGAATACCTACCAGTAAATCTCCTGCCTCGGCCGAGGGCTTTGTGTAATGGCTCTCCTAGACACAGCGCGACCTCACCCCCAATACCGGGAGAGACGAACCCCTGCAGATCCGCTCACTGCCTCCATGTGGCTCGGGACTGTACCCAACTAAAACCTGTTTGCACGACTCTTTTGAGCCGTGGTAGGGTAGTAATCAAAGCACAGTGGGAACTCACACGAGACAAATGACGATCTCAGGTCGATGAACTAACCTGTACACATGTCACCTAGGAACTGCTATCTGACGTATGGTATAATCCCAACTAGCAGGTTCCCGGCGAGTCCTGTCCGGTGTACTCATAACCCAATGAGCACCTGTATACATCTTAGGTGAACCAACTGACACCAGTGGCTTATGAGACCGGCCACCGCCCCTCGTCGGGGTCTCGACTGTATACACTAGTCTACTCTGGAGAATCGATGCCCTGTCTCGAAACTCCCACGACTAGGGACCTTTTAAGGATGTGCTTATAGACCACCAGCTCTCACGTATATGATCGCCATCATACTGCTGGCAGTCAAGCAAGAATCCTAGAGGCTCTATCAGCGTGTAATAGCGACCTGTAAGGTCACCTGAAGCAGTACACGATGATAAAGGTAAACCAGATAGCATACTATCATCTCGAGTAAGACTGTCCTACCGGGATGGGTCCTCCCTCAATCATTGCAATCACGTGCCTGTGATCCAATAATTAACTCTGAGGGCACTATCTCCAACAGCATCAAGCTCTTTGTACATCTGCTTCGGCACCCTTGTGATAGCTAGGGGCCCTTCTGCAATTTCTAAGGTCTCTCGTAGTTTTGTTTGTTGCATAGGGGTCCAATCTGCACAGCTGTTGCACGGCAAGTCCTCTTCCTCTGACTCTTCAGTGTTGCTGCCAAGATGAGGGCGGACTTTGCTGCTAGATGGGGCCTCAGTAACAGATTTGTCCGTATCGCTACCGAAACGAGGGCAAGTTTTACGGAAGGACGGACTTCCAGCGTCGGACTCATCGGTGTCGCTACCGAAACGAGGGCGCACTTGGGCATTTTTGCTTTTGAGACTTGGGGCCGCTCTATCCTCGGTCAGTTTTGTCTTAGGATTTTGGTGGTTTATTAAGTACCGAGAATCTTCATATCGGACTTCATGCACACCGAACGGCTGGATGTCTCCGTCAATGCGTCTTTCTTCGCCATTTTTAGTATACTTCATGCATTGATGGAGAGTTGACGGAACGATGCCGTAATCGTGGAGCCATGGCCGTCCCAAGAGAACTTTATAAGACGTGTCGGCATCGATCACGTATATCTTAGCTTCAGCTTGCAGATCCCCGAATTTGATTGGCAAAGCTATAGACCCCAGAACTTGCTGGCAGTTTTGATTGAAGCCTAGAATGACAATCCTTTCCCTTGACAGGTGTCGGACGTCCATTGACAAACTCTTCAGTGTCCGCAAGTTCATGATGTTCACTGAGGACCCTGGATCAATCAATATGTGATTAATCCGATCTCCGTCTCTATACCCGGTCACGTAAAGCGGCCGATTATGCTCAGCCGTTCCCAGCAGCAAGTCTTCATCCTTAAACATAACTGAGGCGGCTTGCAAAGTGTACTGAGCTTCTTTCATATTAATTTCTGCAAAGCGAGCCTGATACCGCTCAGGGTTTTGTAGAGCATGAATGAGAACATCTCTGAGCTCTTGAGATAGAACCAAGGCATCGTAGATGCTAAGGAGAGACGGAAGCTTTCGGAGGTGAGCCAAAACATTATAGTCTACTGGGGAAGGACTCGAATCTTCATGAGCAAGTTCTCTGCCATCTTCTTCATTAGCGACTTGTTTTTCTTTCCCTTTTGAGACGTTGCCCTGATTTGGCGGTAGAGCCCTGCCGCTTCTAAGATGGATTTGGTTGGCCTTTGTAGCAAGCTCCTCGTCCTCTTCGGGAAAACAGAGCTCCTTCTCAGAGTCGCTGCCAAGATGGATGGCGTAGCAGGTCACTACTGGGATCTCTTCATTGGAGTCTTCTTCTAACTCCTCCAGAATTTCAGCCGCTCGTACAGGGAGGAACTCCTTCAATTGAATCAGAGTTCTTTCCTTCTGCTCATATTCTTCGAGAGAATCGATATATTTTTGAATGGTCGATCTCCCTACAGACTCCTTTTCGCGCCGAGCTGCACTTTTCTTCTTCTTGAGCTTTTTGGATTTTGAGCCTGATGGAGCCGCATTGGCAGCTGGAAAGGTAGGCTTCTTCTGCCCTTCCCATTCCGTCCTGGGCTCTTTCCGAAGTAGCTTTATCATCTTCTTCATCTTATTAGATACGTGCGTACTCCACGGACGCCACGATGAGTCCGTTTCATTTCTCAGGGCAGCGGGTTCGGCTGTCTGCTCCCAGAAGGCTTCAGCTTCTGTCTGTATAAAGTTGGTGGTTGCAACTTGATTGTTCACCAACACACTTTTGGACAGCTCGATCTCTCCGGTCTTGTACTACATCCCGACCCAGTCCTTGAAGATATAGCAATCCTCGATCGCATGGCTCACTACTCGGTGGTACGGGCAATACAGGGGATTGTCGGTCATTTTTGCTTCTTGGGGTCTTTTCGACTCCAGCAATTGTAGGCTGTTGTTCAAGGCATCTTTAAATATCTTGCGGATCTTGTCCCTTCTGAAAGAGTAAACCATGTTCTTCTTCTCCTATAGGGAAGGCCCATCTCCTCCCAGCAATGGCTTTCGAGACTGGTTAGTTTTGGATTCGCCCGCCCTTCGCTTTTCTTCATTGTCGGACGCATTGAAGACATTGGTACTGCAGGAACCCCCGCTTCTACGATTGTCGTCCCGCTTGCTTTTCCAAGTTTTGTCTCTCTAAGAGTCCGGGGTAGACTCTTGCTTCGAGCGTTCCAGCATTTGGACTTTCTTGGTTAGCTCTTGAAACATCTTGAGGCCTGCTGTACACAAGAACGGGACCATCCAATTGCTGAGGTTCCCAATGAGAAGGCTGACGGACTGGTCCTGCTCCAGCGGCGGTTCGCACTTGACTATGAGATTACGCCATCGGGCGATAAAGTCGGTGTTGCTTTCATTCTTCCCCGGCTTGGTCCTCACAAGGTCGGCAATGGAGATTTTATCACTGACACTCATGAACCTTTGCCGAAACAGAGACTCCATTTCAGCAAAGGTAATAACGGGCCCGTCTGGTATACTCGCGTACCAGTCGAAGGCGATACCAGTCAGGCTGTTGACAAACTGACGAAGAAGGAGCGCATCATTGCCCCCTGTATTTCCGCACGATGCTTTGAAGTGGGTGACGTGCTGATTTGCATTCCCCGTTCCGTCAAATCTTCCGAACTTAAGAATGACGTAGCCGCTCAGGAACTCGATCAGATCGTACTGTGTGGGATATGGCCGCCTACTACTGCCAATTTCTTTCTGGGCTTCAGCTTCGGCCACCAATGTTTTAACCTTGCTGGTGACCAAATCCATTATCCGATCTTGTGTTAGCGGGACGGTGTTATCGGGGCCAAGGCGTCCCCAGAAGCGGAATGCGGCCGGCTTTCGTGTGGCTCGACGAATCTTGGACCCAGAGGGACAGGTATCAGCCGCTTCGGATTGTCATCATCCGGCTCATGAGTAGCGACTTATACTTGATTGGGAGGCGCTCGAGCAATTTGAGCCGTAAGCTGCATCACAACGTTTGTTAAGTCATTAATTTTCGAATAGAGCTTGGCCATCTCTTTATCTTTGCTCTTGAGCTGTTTCCGAAGCTCTTGAAGCAGCTCTTGCTCCGCGGTCCTGGGGCGGAATGTCGGCTCTTCCTCGTTGTCTGAATTGACTCTGCCTGGACCGAAGGGTCCTTCTGCCTATCGTCCTCATCAAGAGGGTTTTCATCATCCAGCGGAGGCGGCTGTTCTTGGGAAGCGGCAACCACATTCAAGCCAGATTGGGCTTGGGATGTGGTAGCCCTATCCTTGCTTTTGCTGCAAAGGTTGTCGCTGGGGTGCCCGCCTGCCATATAGACCGTATGGATAATATATTCGTCCATCTTTTTATCATCGGTGGCTGATTTCACAGATCGCTGTCTTGACCCCCCCTGTTTCGGTAGCAGGCAGTCAATTGAAGGCGGCTGTCCTGACTAGGTTCTTGAATGGTGCTGGCGCTTCTTTTCTGGATTTACCCAGCTACTTTCGTGCGGCACAGAGCTCCTGATAGATTCTTGAAGAGATAGTGTCATACTTTTTCTGTTGGGGCCGGGACACGTCTCTTTATAGCAACGTTCGGACCGTTGTCTTCTTGATTCTGGCGGTCATGGCATTTCTCTGAACCCATTTCAGAGGTTTGAAGGAATTGCTGATTTTTACAGCCAACTCAGCCGTCATCACAGAGTAACCCTGCTCTTGGAACTTCACAAAATTCCATTTGGCTGAAGCCCTGGCCCTCTTGTTGGCTCGATACCTGAGCCGCTTCTGCCTTAACTTTTCTGTTCTAAGCACCTGGCAGACTTCGGCTCTTTGGGAAGACGCCGTAGACCGGGCGATGGAGGATTTTGGAGATACTCTCGATTGTGAATTTGTTGGAGTCATCACCTGAGCTCGTCCACTACATATGATGTTGCCCTTTGTACCAGAAGTCTTGCCCCTAGCTAGAGCGCCAGAGAGTCGTTCAGACACCGTCTTAAGCTTCGGTTGTGGTGCCTTAGCGATCACAACATTCGGCCTCTTGCCCCTTGAGACCGGCTTGGCCACCTGTTTTGCCGGGATTTCTGCCAGATGAGCGCTTCCGGCAGGGTAGATGATGAAAGAGCCAAACTGGCAGAGCAGTTCCTCCCACTGTCAACTGAGGCTTGCGGGGAGAACTACACGAGCATTGACCTTGACCACGTACGGGATTGGGGTCGCGTTGGAAGCCGAATTCGTCTTGGGAGACATTGTCGTCGAAAGTTGATTGCTGCACGGAAAAAAACATCATTTGAGTATAGCAATCGATATGTATATTGATTGAGTTCGCATGAACCATTAACCCGAAATATGGGAGGAGAGAAAAGTACCACCGGGCGTGCCAGAATCTGTAGGGTGTTTTTCGTCACCCCATTGAGATGGGAATACGCGCACGCTTGTCAGGCGTACTACAGATTCCCCCTGCCTAGGGTAGGCTGGGGTTTATTGATTGTGGGGATCCGAATCTCTGGCAGCCGCGAACTAAGTTGTTGTTAATTACCCCTCGCATTTGGAGCGAGGGAACCTCCGATTGACGGGTTAAACTAGTCATGCGAACTCAATGTGATGTGTACGTGTGTTTTGTTTTGGAGGGGGCTTGGATATATCGGGAGCCACGCAGAGTTTTTACGGGGGTCCCGCTACCCAGATAGTAGGATGGGGGTCAAAGGGACTAGCAGCCCCCTTGCGGGGTGCGGAGCAACGCCCCGGCCAAATTTTTTTTTGAGAGGGACAGTGTTCTAGAGTATGTGTGTGTGTGTATGTATATATACATATATAAAAATTAAAAAAGGAAGGAAAAGGGCATCCAAAGGATGCGTGGGAAAAAGCGCCAGCGCTTTGGGTGCTAGCGCTTTGAGCACAAGAGCGCTAGAGCGCTAGCACCCCACGTGCCAGGCACGTGGGCGCTCGGGCGCTAGCGCTCTGAGCGCAAGAGCACTAAAGCTTTGAGCGCTAGCGCCCCATGTGTCAGCACGTGGACGCTCGGACACTAACGCTTTGAGCGCTAGCGCTTTGGGCGCAAGGGCGCTAGCGCTTTGAGCGCTAGCGCCATACGTGTCAGCACATGGGCGCTCGGGCGCTAGCGCTTTGGGCGGTAGCACTCTGAGCGCAATGACGCTAGCGCCCTACGTGTCAGCATGTGGGCGCTCGGGCGCTAGCGCCCCCACGTGTCAGCACGTGGGCGCTCGGGCTGCAAAAGGAACTTGGTCCTTGCAATAGGAGTTGTACTCCCGGAAAAGAGCGCTTATTATTTTGTGTGTGTATGTGTATGTATATGAAGAGTTAAACTCCTAGGATGTTTTGAAGCTGATGAAGGGCTTCTCCCCTTGAGCCCTAGTTCTTCCCCAAAGTGGGGTTTCTGGAGATGGGTCTCCTTCTTCCTCATCTGTTGGCAGGATCTTGAAGATCAAGAGATGTGAGATTTTAAAAATCTCTCCTTTTTGAGATCTGATGGAAGATCTGGGTTCCCCTTTGTGGGTTTTGTGGTGGAAAACTATTTAGTTTTATAAAAGAAAGAGTAAAACTCTTGATTTAATTCAAAAGAAAGAAGAAGGTTTTAGAACCTTGAGGAAGGAGAAAGATCTCAGATCTGGATTTGTTTTTGAGAGAGAGAAAGTTGTTGGGATATTTTCATTATTCTTGCCTTTATAGGCTATACACTTTACACATACCCCCCTTGGGCTTCACAAAATGGCATTTTGCCTATCACATGGCTAATGTGCCCTTTCTTTTTGCACATAAGCCATGGGCTTTACAAAAATTCGGCTTTATGCCCATTTTTCTTATATTTATTCATAAAATAAAATAAAAGAAATACAACAAAATTATTTATTACAAAATTTTTATCTTGGCATGGGGGGAAGCCGGCCGCTTCATGTTCGGGCTCGACCCGGGCATGGGCCCACTTGATCTGGGCTGGGTCCATTTGGCTTAGGGTTGACTTTGATTTTGACTTGGTCAACCGGGGTGTAAATTTTTATCCCAACAAGCGGATCGTCGGGGATTCGTCTCTCCCGGTATTGGGGGTTGATGTCGCACAATGCACGGGTGACCATCACCAGAAATCCTTGGCCAAGATAATCGAGAATTGTTGATTCGGATTAGTAGTTTCTCAGGTGGTGATGGGCTTCATACCGACACGAATTATCGCGTTAGTAGGGGTCTGACTTTATCCACCCCCTAGACTCGATATGCGATACTCTTAGATGAACAGACCGGACTATACGGATATTGTCACTGTCTGGCTCAGTAGGGTTTCTGGATGAGTTCGCTCGTCAGCTTCTCTTTCGTTCAATACATGGGTAACCGTTACGTAAAGCTAGTACCACTGACGTGCTTATGGTTAAACCCACTGCCAGTGTATTGATGAGTCATTAGAGTCCCCCACAGAAAGTTTCCCAAGTTCGGGCGAAACGTTGTAAATGCTGTATGGTTTTATGGCACGGTTCGAACATACACGTGCACTTGTGCACGTGTCATGGTTCGGACAGATAATACTAGTGGGTTTTGGTTTAAGCCGAATCCTGGTATTATATTGTAGGAATATTTTTGTCTCATTGCATTCGTATTCGGTCGGAATACAAATACGGGTATGTATATACAGTTGTGGGGTAATCCTGTAATTTGTTACGGGATTACTTTTGAAATTGCCAGTTTGTTCTCTGCTTGATTAAACATTTTTTTTTAATGTTTAATTTATTATGTGTATCTTTCTTTTTGGCCATTCCTTGACCAAAATTTCAGAAGTCCAAGTTTTGCCAGTGAGCTTTTCATGTGTGCATGGTTTTAGTGAGGTGTCCATTTCAATATTTTATTGGGCATGAGCAAGCTTTGGTGAGCATTAAATGGAGGCATGGGGAAAATTTCGAAGTCAATGTTGGAGTGGGCAGCATGGTTGTTGCTGTGGTCTTTTTGGGTGCGGGTTTTATTTAATTGGAGTTTATTTTTGAAATGAAGGCTTTTTTGGTGTTGATTTTTGTTACACTCACCACAAAAACATTACACTCACCACCCTTTCATAAAATCCCCAGTGAAGTCTTCTCCATTTTCTGGCCGAGCTCATAATCTTTCGGCCGAGCCCAAAAATTTTGGGTAAGGAAATTATCTCCTTGCAAAATCCTTAGTTCACTTCATCTCTTCTCTATGACAACTTCAATTTACCTCCACCCAATTACTTGGGTGTCTTGAGACAAAATATTATACACTCTCTATTTCAATCTTGGATATGTCGGCTAGCAAATTTCATGTCCGAGTTGCTTCGGTTTGAAGCGGGAGCCCGTAAAAAGATTTCTCGACGTGGTGCCATTCCGATGAGCGAGACCGGAGAGCGGAGTTGTTCCGGACAACGGCGAAGAGCTAGGAAAGAGATTGAAGACCGAAGGATATGGATCGATCGGTATAATCTCTGAACTTAACTTTGTAGAATGCTAGATAACGGTTAACAGAATGATCCGTATAATGTCTGCGGTAGCGTCGAGTTTTGAAAAGTTTTTGTTCCGCATTTGGCGTCGGATTGACGGCCGCGGTGCTGCCGTAACCCAACATGGTATCAGAGCCACCCATTAACCGTAATCTAGCTTGTTTAGATAATGTTAAAAGTATCGAAATCAAAATGACTACAAAACACTGCACTGAAATTCCTAGTCTCTGTTGTTTTTCAAAGTGTCCAGAAAAATATTTTAATAAGTGCGGAAGACTACTGACCATACCACATGACCACTGTCCAAATTCGAGCCCCTTCCCTCGGAAAAAAATTGAGCCCCAAGACATTATTTCCGGCGTCGTCGTCCTATTTGGGGAGTTGGGGTTTCTCATTTAGGCTGTGGTCTGGTCACTGGAAAATTGGTGCGGTGGAATTGTTTGTGTAGCCCAGTTTAGATATGGTTTTATCAGGTTGTTTGGGCTATTCGGGGGTTATTTCGGAGTCGATATTTTCTAACATTATTTAAGATTTGCAGTACATTACATTTCTATCTATGACCGTGAATGTCATTCGATCGGTAAATCTTGTCTAATTGCTATAGTCCTTTTAGACGGGTTTGCGAACGTGACATTTACGTTGATATTCTGTGTTGTGCTGTGATGTTGCGGATTTGTCGTGGTGGATAGCTTGTGTGCAATGGTAGTGCAGTTTGGATTTACTTGTACATTTGATATTGCGGGGCGAGCGTCCGACATGTGGACTGCCGTCACTGCCTGTTTGTATATTATTCTTTTGGGGCACGACCGGGTTGAGGTCGATGTCACCCTTATATATTATTTTTTTTCTGTACTAGGATTACCCCGCGGTGGGGTGCACGGATAGCCGGGTTCTAGAGGGCAATAGGCCTGCATCTCATGGTGTTGAGACGGAGGGGGTTTCACTCTAAAATTGGCGGGCTATTCGCCGCACTCGTAGGGGGTACAGGTTGACCCAAGGAGGAGTGCTCAAGTTACCGGATTCCGTGAAGTGCTGGGTGGTCCATTCACTTTGGTGAAGGGGGCTGCCTCGTTTCAGGTTTTGGCGGGTAACTTGCCGCACTCGTAGGGGTCTAGGTTTTCATTGCACAGGCTATCCAGACGACCAGGAGAACGTCGGGTTTCATTTGCGGCTCAAAGGAAACCCAGGGCTCCCAGATTATCTGTATTGTTCTGTGATACTTATTACTTTTCTGTGATGTTGCATTTATCACGCCTGGAGCGATTATTATATATTGATATATATACTAGTAGATGTTTTTGTAGGGTTCCTAGGCACCCTAATGAGGTCTCACAAGGCATCTACCATGCCATTTTCAAAAAATCTAGGTGCCGAGAGACCCGACTACGGATCGTTGGCTAGAATTCTAGGCGAAAAAGCTAACTAGTTAACACTTAACTAATGGAATACGGAAATACAACCTTTGTAGATCCGGTGGTCCACCTCCATAGCTCCGCAACGATGTCTCCTCGCTGTCCAAAAGAGTTCCTGGGCTCTCGCGTCGGCTTCGTCTGAGAATGGGCAAGCTAGCTCGTCGATGTCCATGCCGAAGATGATCTACGTCGAGGCATCGCTAAATCAAGCTCCGACTTCACCAAGTCAAGAAACTTGTGAAGTAAACACACTCTACTACTTGGCAAGAGGTAGAGGATGAAGAAATAGGAAGTTGGTAGACTTTAGAATTGGATTTCACACTCATTTTCATCAATCACCATTGATGATGTGAACTTTCTTCATGTGAAGAAGATGAAGAAGAAGAAGAAGAAAGAATTATGATAAGTTTATTAAAAATGAAAAGAAAAATCAAAACTTATCATAATCTAAACCATGGTCAAGTGTAGAGATTGAACTAGGGTTAAATCAAATGGTTAGGTTAAGCATGAGATAAGAATGGTGGACAAAGTCAAAGGTTCATGAATCTTCAACTACAAACAAAGAAAGCCACCATTCTTCTCATTTCTTTTTCCAAAAAGAAAATAAATAAATAAATGAATAAATAGATATGAAAAACAAAACCCTAACCATTTAAATAACCATGGTTTAATCTTTACACAAACCAAAAAGCATGTATCATCAAACATGATACAAGCAAATGCACAAAATCATATCACATATATAATTTGCACATCCGAGTGAGAAAATCCATCTAAAGTGAACCGATACTAGTTAATGCAAAGTAATATATCAAATATATAATTATGCATTAAATAATTAAATCAACATTTGATTCAATGACCCGGTCATGTCGCACACAACCGACTAGTATCCAATGTATCAGTTGATCGAATCAATCCTTGATTCGATAACTAGGTTATATCACATATAACCATTCGATACATTCATCGCGAGAATAGAATACGGTATCACATACACGCATTATTCTCGGTCCCGCACATATCTCATATGCGCTCCTATTTCGTTTCACTTGAGCCAGGAAACCTCTGTGTAGGACTCTAAAGACTCGTCAATACGTCGGCAGCGGATGATGATCATATCAAACATCCACAAGCCGCAAGCGGTCTGCTAAACGTAACGGCCACCCGGGTATTGAGCGATCTGAAGATCGACGAGCAAGCCCGCTCACACTCCAGTGAATCCGACCAGTAACACTACCGTACAGTCCGGTCTGATCGTCTGATATGTCGCATATCTCGCCTAGGGGTGGTAAACGTCAGACCCCAATAGCTCGATAAGTCGTGTCGATATGAGGTCTATAACAATTTGAGAAACTACTGGTAACACTTACCAGTAAATCTCAGCAACCCTGGCCAGGGATTTCCTGTTATAGCCAATCGAACACAGCGCAACATCAACCCCCTATACCGGGAGAGACGAATCCCCTCCTATCGCTCATTGCCTCCATGTGACTCGGGACTGTACCCAAAAACCACCGTTTTGCACGCCCTCTTGGACGTGGTAAGATGGAAATCAAAGCACAGTGGGAACCACACAAGACTCTATGACGATCTCGGGTCAACAGACTACTCTGTACCAGTGTCACCAGAGAACTGCCATCTGACGTGAGGTATAATACCATCTGGGAGTTCTCGGCGAGTCCGTCCAGTGTACCCAGTCTTTACTGAGCACCCGTATATCATCTCCGATGTCAAACATCAATGGATATGGGATCATCCATCGCCCATCTGTATGGGTCGAGAAGGTACACGCTAGTCTACTCTGGTATATCGATGCCCCGTCTCGATACACCCACGACTAGGGACTTTGAAGGATGTACTTATGGACTACCATGTCCCCACTAGTATGATCCGCATCATAGTCCAGGTAGTCAAGTACAGATCCTAAGGGCTTTACCAACATGTAACAGAGAGACAATCAGTATACACGTTAAGGTAAAGATCAACCAGATAGCATACTATCATGTCGAGCAAGAAAGTCCTCCCTATATATGTCCCAGCATCCACTACAATATACATCCTGTGTACAGTAATGGCCTCTAGGGCATACATATAACTAACAATCTCCCACTTGCACTAGGGCCATCTGTAGCAGTGGTTGTAGTATCTCATACTCAACCATCCCATAAAGTCTCCCTCTGGGAACAGGCCTTTGTGAGTGGATCCGCTGCGTTGTCCTCTGAATCTACTCTCCTAACCTCGATCTCCCTGGAGATCAACCATCTCCATGATCAAGTGATACTGCCTTAGAATATGTCTGGATCACTGATGGGACCGGCGTTCCTTGGCATAAGCCACAACTCCATTGTCACACAATGGGAGTAACATAGTTCATCTCATGAACCAATATACACCCAGACTGCCTCTTTGGTAGCATCTTAAGTAGCGATGTATCCAGCCTTTATCGTCTAGTATGTCACGGTATCTAGCTTGGAACTCTTCCAACATACCGTCCCTTTACTGAGGGTAAAGACAATGCCTGCGACTGACATTCAGTCGTCTGTATCACCCTGGAACCCTTCCAGTGATTCTCCCCAGGATCGATTGATACCATCTCACTACATCTAGTGAGTATCCTAACATCCAATTACATCTATCTCATAGATTAAAACACAGGATTTAGGAGGTATCATTTTGATCCTTCACGGAGAATCTTTGTGATAAACGGAGATTGATCGAGCGTAGCATAAGAAACTCCTTTCTTATCAAGAGTATGTCATCCACGTACTCTACGAGGATTTACACCATACTCCCTACTACCTTTTTGTATATACAAGGTTCATCTACCATTTTGATGATGTCAAACTCTTTGACTGCTTCATCAAAACAGATGTTCCAACTCCGCGATGCCTGCTTTATCCTATAAAGCATCTTGCACACGTTTCCGCTTCTCCCACTGTCTACGAAGCCCTCTGGCTGTGTACTTATAGACGCTCTCTTCTAAATCATCATTTAGAAAAGCAGTCAAGACACCCAACCACCAGATATCGCAGTCATGGTAAGTGGCCATGGCAAGTAGGATCTGGATGGACTTAAGCATAGTCACTTGAAAAGGTTTCATCATGATCCACACCTGGTCAATGATGCAAACCCTTAACAAGTCTAGCTTTGAAAGTCTCAACTTTTCCATGTACACCAAGTAATCTTCTCAAGATATACCTGTTCCTGATAAGGATTTAACCCTTCAGATATAGCAACCAAAGTCCATACTTTGTTGGTGTATAAGGATTCCATCTCAGATCACTAAGCATCCAGCCATTCTTACAGAGTCCCACTCCTGATGGCCAGGTCGAAACTAGTTGGGTCATCATCTCATGATGCAATCCTCGCTCCCACTGTCATAGAGAAACCAAAGTATCTCTCATGTGGGAGAGGAACCCTACTAGATCGGCGGAGAGGCTGAGGTTCGTTGGTAACTATTGAATCCTTTGGTTCTTTCAAATCATCAGCTGCAGTTTGTATAGCTGGAACCTTTCCAGTTCTACATTACAGATTTTGCCTTGAGCTTGTCCGGATTTTGCTTTTAGACAAAGGCCGGACAACCCCAAATCTTAACTAACTTAAGATATGGGCTCTTTCCTTTCCATATCACATATGGAGTGGCAGGCAACTGATTTGATTGGAACCCCATTCAATAGGTATGCAACTTCATAAGTGCATAACCCCCAATAGGAAACAGGTGACTCAGTAGTACTCATCATAGAGCACACCTTATCATATAGGGTGTGATTGCTCCGCCCTGATATACCATCGTGCTATGGTGTATACAGAGGAGTAATGCTGAGAGAGAATCTCATTCTCCTTTAGAATAGTCCAGGAATTCCGTGCTCAAGTATTCTCCTCCTTGATCTCATCAAAGGACATAATACTTATACCCGTATTTTGGTTCTCTACTTCTCACTTATATTCTGTGAATATCTCAAAAGGTTCGGACTTGTGTTTCAACAGGAACATAGGTCTGAATCTCGAAAGATCATCAGAGAATGTAATGAAGTACAAAGAACCGGTCCTGGCATGTGTAGACAGGGGACCTAACATACATCAACATGTATCATCCCAAGAGTTCACTAACTCTTTCTCTGTTACCAATAAACAGAGCTGTGGTCATCTTATCTTTGTGACATGACTGGCGAGTTTCACAAGATGTAAATTCAAACTGATTTAAATATGCATCTATATGTAACTTCAGCTAGTCGGGTCACATTGATCTGACCTAGTCTACAATACCTTAAGAAGGATCCGTTCATTTCTGAACTCTTCCTCTTATGTGTGTTCCATATACTAAGAACTGTAGTTTGATTTAGAACATCAACGCTTTTAGATAACGTGCCTGAACCGATCAACTTTTGATATAGGAAATGTTCAAAATATTATCCAACAATACAAAATTATATCCTTTCTTTTCTAACAAAGAGAGTGATATGATTTTGTATATCAGGTTCGGTATCTAATAACATTCGTTCAGAATCAATGTATTGATAATACAGGGTGACAGTGACCAACAGACTTGGCTGCAACACTTGCCCCGTTTTCTGCCTCATGAAACTTATCACCCGTTCTCAGTTCTCTACCTTTCTGTAGCCCTATGTAACATTTTACATATCTGGGATCCTGATCTGGTATCACATACCCAGGACGTAGAGGATACGGAGAAACGGTTCTTTGTAATGAACATACCCGAAGATGATGCATCAGCATGCACTTTCTTCGTTTGGGCGGCACGGGAAATCTGGTACTCCCCAATTTCCTGCTCTGTCTTATAACATTTATAAGTTGGAGCGGGACCAACGTTCCCCAGCTCAGTATAACAAGCGGATTCGGTCAATAATCCGTATTATTATCTTGATTAAGGCGTGATATGGTCGCTACCTGGAGAGAGGGAGAAGAAAACACTCAGCGTGCGCTCTTGCAAGAATAGATTGGTTATTATTTTATCTAATCAGGATGGCTCCCACTGCTTTTTATCAAATCTTCCTTCAAACCCTAAAAGGAAAGACTAGCCGGGATTAATTACACACTACAAGTTCGCCAATCTTTCAGCCAGGCCAGTGTCGGTACTTTGAGGGAGGTCCCCCGTGCTTTCGCACGAACCTAATTAATGTAAACCTCGTTTTCCCAGAGGCATAACCTCATTAACACCTTTCTAGACACCTACTTGATCGGCTAATTGTAATGTATAAAACTCTCCCAGGAGTAACTCTTACTCGCAGCGGGTATCAGGATCCAACTATCTCATAGAAGGTATGCAATCTCATTGCAAATTTCAACACTTGAAATTCCCGATAATATTTTGCCCCTAGCTCGCTATGACCTTGACGGAGGCCAAACAACCCATAGTCCGCTAGTCAAGTTCAACCCGTCATTTCCTGATTGAATTAAACCCACCC
Organism: Agapanthus africanus; assembly: GCA_030015575.1. Classification (NCBI taxonomy): domain Eukaryota; kingdom Viridiplantae; phylum Streptophyta; class Magnoliopsida; order Asparagales; family Amaryllidaceae; genus Agapanthus; species Agapanthus africanus. The sequence continues at coordinate 299,427,417 of JASDDO010000029.1, forward strand.
GCACGACCCTTGACGGAGGCCAAACAACGCCGTACGAATACCCTAATCCAATCGCATCATATGCTAACAGATAAGCACTAGTTAGCTACCGTACACTACGCCTTGACGGAGGCCAAACAACCGCAGCACGAATACTAACTAGTACGTATCTGAAATGACGGAGGGCTACGACAGGTTTTTCTGAAAACCTATTGCATAATGAACTTGATATCGTTGTAGAATCAAATGATTTTGAAATGGAGTGCTTTTGAGGCTTTTCTAGTTTTGCTAAAGGAGTCACTCCCGGTGAAGGGATCGTCGGTCCTTTCCTCGTCGAATGAGGTGCGGGATATATCATATATATCACTGTGCAAAGCAAAACTCTTAAAAGCTATCAAAATACAAACCGAGTGTGTAGCATCTGCCAGTTATTGCTAAAGGAGTCACTCCCGGTGAAGGGATCTCGGTCCTTTCCTCATAGAATAAGGTGCAGGATATATCACATATACCTCTGTGCAAAGCAAGAACTGTAGCTACCTTTTTTATTTTGAAATTCGATTCTACAACATCTTAGGTTTCTTTTATTTCATTAATCACATTAATGAAGTCCCATCATTTAATTACCTAAACATCACAGATAAATACGACGTACACTTATGCCATCCGCATTCGCCTCGATGTCCCCTCGTGCACCGTTAGGTTAGGTAACTAACGGCAGAGCAGGGCAGGGCTAGCGCGGGTGTAAAACATAAGTAACGTCTATATAATATATCATATATACTATATACTGTATCTATCACAGAACATCACATGATCACATCACAGATATCGCAGCAGAAGAAACATATGAAATATTGGATATACTAGGACGTCCGTGTTTTCAATACGAGCCAGTATAAAACACGGATTCCACGGTCGTGATGAATAGCCAAACCCACACCCCTAGACCCCTACGAGAGCGGCAAGCAACCCTACCAATTCTAGAGTTAGGAGACCCGGACTCGACTCCTCGAGTTGGTCTCCCACTGGACTCCAGAACCTGGTTACTTGTGCCCTCCTCCTTGGGTCTATCCTAGTGCGGAAAAGTAAATAATATACAAACGGTGACAAGTTCCGCAATCTGGAAGCGCCCCAATAAAAGAATATTACATACAAGTTTTTACATGAATGAAAATGAAAAACACTCATCTCACATAAAAAACCCCGGCTATTCAAACACGACGATCCAATATAACATATCCAGCAACACATAACATCACATGTCATCAACGTAAGTAAATATGCGCATCCCAATTGTCGTTGACATATAGCAACGAAACCGGCGATATCACATATTACACTTACGGTCACAGAAAAGAAAGAGTAAAACTACAACAGTTGGAATCCGCAACCATCTCAGACATCACATGCCTGACCAAATGAATTTCTTAGACATCGCATGCCTAATAATTATAAACCCCGCATTTTATTCTCATTATCGAAAACACTTTTCAATATCGAGTCGGGCAATTCAACAAGATTCCCGACAGTCTGATCGAATACTCGTCGCAAACTTTAGTAGGCGGCCGCACCCCCGATACCGTCGACGAAGTGCACCAAGGCGGAACACCGCTGCCGCGAGCACCCGAACGGATGCTTTTGGCGACGGGGTTCTCCTACAGTCACTTGGTCGGGGCTATGGAGTGAGGCTGTCTCTTAAGTTTACCCGGCGAGTATCCGCGTACGCTACATGATTGCGACGGACTTTTGATCACATCAAAATTCCGTGGCAACCGATCAAGTGAGACTAAACTGCTATGTTTATAACATTCATTTTGTTATCTCATAACTCTTTGTGAATTCCAATTATTGTATCCCATTCCAGATAATTAGAAAATGTTAAACTTTCCGATTGAACATTTGAACACCCAAGTTTTCCCGATACAGATCAACACATGAAACAAGTCTAACAACATTCAGTTCGTGCCTCAGTACCAACAGTCCAGCCGTAGAAGGGTCAAGCCAACGCCTCACATGTGGCACGCCGTACTGCCCCAAACCCGAAGGTTCAAAAGGCAGTACAAGACGGTCACATAATCGAGTTAAGGTTTGTTGTCTTCTAGAGGGACCATCGCGTTACTTGCACTACTTAGAACGTCGTTAAACTACGGAAAAATCCAACACTTGGAAATTTCCCGACAGGGGAAAAATTGGGTATTTATATCCGGTCGAACTTTTTAACATATTCTAAAATTTATCCGGAAAGCCACACAGACAAAATTTGATACTCCGATCGAAACACCGAATCCCCAAATCAACTGCAGAAAATTCAACTCTTGAAAAATTATTAAAAATTCCCAGAAAACCCATCAAATTAAAATAGGAATTACTGTGCAGCAATTGGGAGGTGACGTCATCACCTAGCCGCGGAACCGCCGCAGAATCTGGGCTTCTGCCGCGGTTCCGCGCTCTGTTTGATGAATTATTCACCTGAGTTTGCACAGTAATTCTTATAATTATTTATTGAATTTTTTAGGCATTTTTAATACACAAAAATCGGCATTTTCGGAAAAAGTACAGAGAGCATATTTGTTTTGGGGTTCCGGGTTCGTTCGGACTTCAAATTCCGTCTGGACTTCGCCTAAGGCTCTAGCTAGGCTCTGATACCACTGTAGGGTTCCTATGCACCCTAATGAGGTCTCACAAGGCATCTACCATGCCATTTTCAAAAAATCTAGGTGCCGAGAGACCCGACTACGGATCGTTGGCTAGAATTCTAGGCGAAAAAGCTAACTAGTTAACACTTAACTAATGGAATACGGAAATACAACCTTTGTAGATCCGGTGGTCCACCTCCATAGCTCCACAACGATGTCTCCTCGCTGTCCAAAAGAGTTCCTGGGCTCTCGCGTCGGCTTCGTCGGAGAATGGGCAAGCTAACTCGTCGATGTCCATGCCGAAGATGATCTACGTCGAGGCATCGCTAAATCAAGCTCCGACTTCACCAAGTCAAGAAACTTGTGAAGTAAACACACTCTACTACTTGGCAAGAGGTAGAGGATGAAGAAATAGGAAGTGGGTAGACTTTAGAATTGGATTTCACACTCATTTTCATCAATCACCATTGATGAAGTGAACTTTCTTCATGTGAAGAAGATGAAGAAGAAGAAGAAAGAATTATGATAAGTTTATTAAAAATGAAAAGAAAAATCAAAACTTATCATAATCTAAACCATGGTCAAGTGTAGAGATTGAACTAGGGTTAAATCAAATGGTTAGGTTAAGCATGAGATAAGAATGGTGGACAAAGTCAAAGGTTCATGAATCTTCAACTACAAACAAAGAAAGCCACCATTCTTCTCATTTCTTTTTCCAAAAAGAAAATAAATAAATAAATGAATAAATAGATATGAAAAACAAAACCCTAACCATTTAAATAACCATGGTTTAATTTTTACACAAACCAAAAAGCATGTATCATCAAACATGATACAAGCAAATGCACAAAATCATATCACATATATAATGTGCACATCCGAGTGAGAAAATCCATCTAAAGTGAACCGATACTAGTTAATGCAAAGTAATATATCAAATATATAATTATGCATTAAATAATTAAATCAACACTTGATTCAATGACCCGGTCATGTCGCACACAACCGACTAGTATCCAATGTATCAGTTGATCGAATCAATCCTTGATTCGATAACTAGGTTATATCACATATAACCATTCGATACATTCATCGCGAGAATAGAATACGGTATCACATACACGCATTATTCTCGGTCCCGCACATATCTCATATGCGCTCCTATTTCGTTTCACTTGAGCCAGGAAACCTCTGTGTAGGACTCTAAAGACTCGTCAATACGCCGGCAGCGGATGATGATCATATCAAACATCCACAAGCCGCAAGCGGTCTGCTAAACGTAACGGCCACCCGGGTATTGAGCGATCTGAAGATCGACGAGCAAGCCCGCTCACACTCCAGTGAATCCGACCAGTAACACTACCGTACAGTCCGGTCTGATCGTCTGATATGTCGCATATCTCGCCTAGGGGTGGTAAACGTCAGACCCCAATAGCTCGATAAGTCGTGTCGATATGAGGTCTATAACAATTCGAGAAACTACTGGTAACACTTACCAGTAAATCTCAGCAACCCTGGCCAGGGATTTCCTGTTATAGCCAATCGAACACAGCGCAATATCAACCCCCTATACCGGGAGAGACGAATCCCCTCCTATCGCTTATTGCCTCCATGTGACTCAGGACTGTACCCAAAAACCACCGTTTTGCACGCCCTCTTGGACGTGGTAAGATGGAAATCAAAGCACAGTGGGAACCACACAAGACTCTATGACGATCTCGGGTCAACAGACTACTCTGTACCAGTGTCACCAGAGAACTGCCATCTGACGTGAGGTATAATACCATCTGGGAGTTCTCGGCGAGTCCGTCCAGTGTACCCAGTCTTTACTGAGCACCCGTATATCATCTCCGATGTCAAACATCAATGGATATGGGATCATCCATCGCCCATCTGTATGGGTCGAGAAGGTACACGCTAGTCTACTCTGGTATATCGATGCCCCGTCTCGATACACCCACGACTAGGGACTTTGAAGGATGTACTTATGGACTACCATGTCCCCACTAGTATGATCCGCATCATAGTCCAGGTAGTCAAGTACAGATCCTAAGGGCTTTACCAACATGTAACAGAGAGACAATCAGTAGACACGTTAAGGTAAAGATCAACCAGATAGCATACTATCATGTCGAGCAAGAAAGTCCTCCCTATATATGTCCCAGCATCCACTACAATATACATCCTATGTACAGTAATGGCCTCTAGGGCATACATATAACTAACAGTTTTACACCCGCGCTAGTCCAGTCCCCGCTCTGTCGTTAGTTAAGTAACCTAACGGGTGATGACGGGACCCAGTGGCAACTGCGGATGGCATATACGTACATCATATTTTCGTTCTTTTCTGGTGTGATTAATTGATGGGACTGCGTCTATTCGGATCAATGAAAGGAAAACAAACCTATATATGATGTTGTTGGAACAATTTTCAAAAAGCTGTTATTACAAGGGCATTTTCTTTTGTTTTGCACAGTGGTATTCGGTTATGAATATCCAGCACCTCATTCGACGAGGCAAGGGTCGAGATCCCTTCATCAGGAGTGACCCCTTGGACAGAAGTTTGCGTCAGGGTAATAACATCACTATAGTCGATTACTTTTTGTTTTGCATCGTGGTATTCAGTTTGGAATATCCTGCACCTCATTCCACGGGAAAAGAGCCGAGATCCCTTCACCGGGAGTGACCTCTTTAGCAAAGGTTTTCGCCACTATATTTTTATAAAAATTTATCCGGTTCCTTCAACGATATCAAGTTCATTACGTTAAAGGTTTTTCACCAAAAACCAGCCGTAGCCCTCCGCCATTTCAGATTAGTATTGCTTAGTATTCGTGCTACGTATGTCGCGTGTTGCTGAGGCGTAGTGTTCGGTAGCTCTGTAATGCTTTTCTGTCGCATGGATATGTGGATTGGTTAGGGCAGTCATACGGTTATGTTGGCATTGTCAAGGACTCATACGGGTGGGTTTAACGCAATCAAGATAATGACGGGTTGAACTTGACTAGGACTCTTTGATATGTTGGCATTGTTAAGGTCACTTGGGTCCTAGGGGTAAAAACACACATCGGGAGTTTCAAACATACAGGAAACTTGGCAGGTTTTCGCATACCTTCTGCAGTATGGTGACTTGAGTGGCTTCCATCAAGTTATCATGCGATGATAGTTGGATCTCGATTCCCACTGATGATTTGGTTTACTCCTCGGGTGATTCCGACTAATTCTTCTTTCAGGGTTGGAGGAGAATTTGAGGATACAGTGGGGGACATTCAGGTTAGAGTGCACGCAGAGTGTTTCTTTTCTCTCTCTCTCTTTGACAACGACCATGACGCGACCTTACACTATAACTCAGTAACCAAGTTAACCGAACTTTCTTAAAACACTGGCTTTTGGATTGTCTGAGTTGCATACATCATTGCCACTCGTTCTTTTACCCTTTGCATTTCTCCAGAACACCCCGTATTACTACGAACATCAACTTCCATTGGATAAATCCATCGTATGGTTATATACGAACTCGAAGGAACTTGTTCCAGATTTAAGGATGGATTCTGGTTCTGGAGAGAATGAATATGACTATTCAGTTGTCTTTTCCTTTTACCTTCTCTCAGGTTGTGAGGGCTCGTAGGATTAGGAGAGGGTACACCTATTACGCTTATTGGATAGTCTTCTTCCAAACCACAGGTGCCGAAAGGTAGGGAATGAAGAAAACCATTTAGCCTAACTTGGGTGTACAGAAGGTAATAAGTAAAGACAAAATAAAGGGATGAGAAAGAGGGCAAAGTAAATTGCGACTGCTATCATTCATGACCGAACCACGTATTTCATCGCCACTCCTACTTCGCCTTTGTGTTTCTCTAGAACACCCCGTATTACTACGTAGATCCAATTCCATTGGATAAATCCATCGTATAGTTACATACGAACTCGAAGGAACTTTTTCGAGGATGGATTCTGGTTCAGGAGAAATAGGAATAAGGTTTATTCAGTTGTCTTTTATCATCACCTTCTCTCAGGTTGTGAGTACTCGTAGGATTAGGAGAGTACACCTATTATGCTTATTGGATAGTCTTCTTCCAAATCATAGGCTGGTGCTGAATGGTAGGGGAGGAAGAAAACCATTTAGACTAACAATGGTGTACAGAAGGAAATGAGTAAAGACAAATAAAGGGATTTGGAGAGATGAAAAAGAAATATACGGTTACAGTCGTGAATCTGATAATGGAAGAGGCATTACTAGGAATACCCGGATACCCCTTTGAAACATTTTTCATGTTTCAGTTTCACTGTGCATTGTTAATAGAAAACTGATTTCCCAATTAGACCCTTGCTCCAGGGTATGTATTTACCAGGTTTGATCCTCACATCTGTATGGTTTTACAGATGATGAGTGGGAGTAAGTTATTGGGAATTAGGTGATCATCCTCATTATATCGGAATTCGATATAATTGGTGATATTTGAGGAAATCGCCTGGGTACAGTTTTCAACCTACGACGCACTGGGTTTGAGTTATTCAACTCAGCAGACTTGTACAAAGTATTGTGTGTTGTCCAGTGTCTATTAGGACAAAGGGGTTGGTCCTCGTACTATATTCTGTTTACTTGTGACTTCTCTAGTTTTGGACAAGTGTTTCGTAGAAATACAAGGTCCAAGTTTGAGAAGTTATAGGTACAAGAATAAAGTAGAGAACCAGGTATCGCAAGTATTGGGATTCTTCACTGTGATTGAAGATGTAGATACTTGTATGAGGTATTCAGTTGATAGTAATGGTTTTGAGAAACTTATTTCTCTTTCAGTTTACTCATAATTGGACGCACTCCTAAGTTGAGTAATGTTGATCGGCCTCTCTCCATTTAGTTGACATGCACTACAGACGGCTGCATGATTTGAATCTGGTTCCAATTAAATTAGTGCCTTTGTTTCTATATTAGATATATAGAATCAATTTATATCTTAACGATGTTAAGGTATAAGGAGTCGTCCGGCTGATACTTAAAACCAAAATCCGGATAAACTCAAGGCACATTTCAGTAATGGTTGTTTATGGGTTATCCCGGGTTTTGATGAGGGTTAACTTTCTACCATCAGGATGATCAATATTTATATTGTTCTTGACTCGCCACAGTTTTAGTAAAATGGAATTTTTTTTCAGAAAACAGAAGTGGGAGTATGGTAGAACTGGAGGTGATTTCAGAACCGCAAACGATTACTGACAATTTAATAGGACCTAAAAATTCAATCAGGTTTGACATTCCATTAGCCACTCCGCAGATATGGTGGGTAACCTCAGGCACCCGAGAAGTACTCTGGTATCCTCAAGGACGGTGACAGGGAGGTTCTTGTTTACCCAGACTTGCCATTGCTGCTGTTCCAGACTATGAGACCCGGCAGAAGGATGAGTATAGCATCGTTCTAAACTAGCTTTAGAAGTGTACGTGTATATGACTCTGCCAGAGGGTTGTTGTGGTCAGCGGAAGCACAGTGGATAAGTAGCTTATGTCTATTTATAGACAGATATAGCGGAGATAGATCATCTAATTTTTGATGTGACAGTCATAAGTTTTTTTACTTCATCAAAATATGAGATGGATCTGTTAAGAAGGTAGTAGGGTGTGATGTCCTGGTATTTGGATGACATACACAGAGTAGGAAGTAAAATTCCTATACTACGATCGGTTATAATATGGTTGTCACACAGTGGTTTCTCCACAAAGAATTTGGATATTATATAAGGCATTCTGGTTTAAAGATCTATTGTTTTAGATCCAGATTTGGGAAGTGTCCTAATCTGGGTACTTAGAAAGTATTCTAAAAGTATTTTAGAATGGACGGCTCCTGGCATGGTGGTGTACCTGCAGGTGAAGGAGTCACCCTCTCTGAAGGTGTCTTACAGACTAAAGGGGAGAGAGATGTGCATGATTGACATATCACTTTCTTAGGCAATTGAGTCAATCATGAGATTTCAAGTACCACACCAGATGTTGTTTTTGCATGAGATGCAATAAGTTTATATATATTAATCCAATCCTGGAGAAACATTTGGAAGCATTTTTAGAACATAAGTGGATGTTCTAGGGATTTGATAACGGCAGTATCCTTCGGGAGACGGTTATCATTCCAGGCTTCCAAGGTGACATGGATGACAGAGTGACTATCAGAGTTATTGTTTTCCCTCTGACGAGGGGCAGCATTTTGGACAGGTGGTCTAAGTGGATACTGAGAGAGACGTGGCGCAGGATACTGATTAAATTCAGTTGACGATACAGTCAAAGAAGTTTGCTGGATTTGGAGTTCATTTATGAACTGGGTCCCATCAGATATCCAGACATATTCTAGGACAGGTATTGCTCATTTCGGGAGATGGTTTTCTCCGCGAATTTGAGATTAAGAGAGACATGTAAAGAAACATCAGGGCGGATCCACTCACTGAGGTCTCGAACGCAATAGTTTTACAAATGAGCTTTTGTAAAACTGATTAGTAGAGGGGTTGGATGTTCGGTATCACACGGGCTGTGAGTATGCGACATCGCAATAATTAGCTTTAAGTGCAAGTGGGAGATTGTTGGATATATTGCCCTCGAAGTCAATTATTGGATCACGGGTACGTGATTGCAATGATTGAGGGAGGACCTATACCGGTAGGACAGTCTTACTCGAGATAATAGTATGCTATTTGGTTTGTCTTTATCATCATGTACATATTGATAGAGCCCACAGGATTCTTTCTTGACAGTCAGCAGTATGATGGCGATCATATACGTGGGAGCTGGGGTCTATAAACACATCCTTAATGCGTCCCTAGCCATGGGAGTTTCGAGACTAAGCATCGATACTCCAGAGTAGACTAGTGTATATTCGAGACCCCGACAAGGGGCGGTGGCCGGTCTCACAAGCCACTGGTGTCAGTTAGTTCACCTAAGATGTATACAGCTACTCATTCGGTTATGAGTACACCGGACAGGACTCGCCGGGAACCTGCTAGTTGGTATTATACCTATTGTCAGATAGCAGTTCCCAGATGACATGTGTACAGGTTAGTCTGACGACCTGAGATCGTCATTTGTCCCGTGTGAGTTCCCATTGTGCTTTGATTACTACCCTACCATGGCTCAAAGGAGTCGTGCAACCAGGTTTTAGTTGGGTACAGTCCCGAGCCACATGGAGGCATTGAGCGGATCGTCGGGGATTCGTCTCTCCCGGTATTGGGGTTGATGTCGCACAGTGCACGGGTGACCATCACCAGAAATCCTTGGCCAAGGTAATTGAGAATTACTGATTCGGATCAGTAGTTTCTCAGGTAGTGATGGGCTTCATACCGACATGAATTATCGCGTTAGTAGGGGTCTGACTTTATCCACCCCCTGACTTGATATGCGATACTCTTAGACGAACAGACCGGACTGTACGGATATTGTCACTGTCAGGCGCAGTAGGGTTTCTGGATGAGTTCGCTCGTCAGCTTCCCTTTCGTTCAGTACATGGGCAACCGTTACGTACAGCTAGTACCACTGACGTGCTTGTGGTTAAACCCACTGCCAGTGTATTGATGAGTCATTAGAGTCCCCCACAGACAGTTTCCCAAGTTTGGGCGAAGCGTTGTAGAGGCCGTATGGTTTTATGGAAGGGTTCGAACATACATGTGCACTTGTGCACGTGTCATGGTTCGAACAGGTAATACTAGTGGGGTTTGGTTTAATCCGGATCCTATTATTATATTGTTGGAATATTTTTGTCTCATTGCATTCGTATTCGGTCGGAATACAAATGCGGGTATGTATATACAGTTGTGGGGTAATCCTGTAATTTGTTACGGGATTACTTTTGAAATTTCCAGTTTTTTCTCCGCTTAATTAAACATTTTTTTTAATGTTTAATTTATTATGTGTATCTTTCTTTTTGGCCATTCCTTGACCGAAATTTCGAAAGTCCATGTTTTGGCAATGAGCTTTTCATGTGTGCATGGTTTCAGTGAAGTGTCCATTTCAATATTTTATTGGCCATGGGCAAGCTTTGGTGAGCATTAAATGGAGGCATGGGGAAAATTTCGAAGTCAATGTTGGAGTGGGCAGCATGGTTGTTGCTGTGGTCTTTTTGGGTGCGGGTTTTATTTAATTGGAGTTTGTTTTTGCATGAAGTTTTTTTTTGTGTTGATTTTTGTTACTCACCACCCTTCATAAAATCCCCAGTGAAGTTTTCTTCATTTTCTGGCCGAGCTCATAATCTTTTGGCCGAGCCCAAAAATTTTGGGTGAGGAAATTATCTCCTTGCAAAATCCTTAGTTCACTTCATCTCTTCTCTATGGCAACTTCAAGTTACCTCAACCCAATTACTTAGGTGCCTTAAGACAAATTATTCTACACTCTCTCTATTTCAATTTTGGACATGTCGGCTAGCAAACTTCATGTCCGAATTGCTTCGGTTTGAAGAGGGAGCCCGTATAAAGATTTCTCGACATGGTGCCATTCCGATGAGCGAGACCGGAGAGCGGAGTTGTTCTGGACAGCAGCGAGGAGCTAGGAAAGAGATTGAAGACCGAAGGACACGGATCGATCGGTATAATCTCTGAACTTAAATTTGTAGAATACTAGATAACGGTTAACAGAATGATCCGGATAATGGTTGCGGTAACGTCGAGTTTTGAAAAGTTTTTGTTCCGTATTTGGCGTCGGATTGACGGCCGGGGTGCTGCCGTAACCCAACAATGGCTGCCCCGTCCTCACGTGGCTCAGTACAATCCCTGACGTGATAATAAAAACTCCTGCACTAGAAACATCCAGACGATGACTGCTGACCCTCCTGGGGATAAGAGCTAAACAACTGGACTCGTCCCAAGCCTCCGCTACTCCCATGGACTAAATGAAATCTGTCGTGGCATCTAAACATCTGTCTACGGGCTGATACACCAGTACGAACCCTCTTCGGTTCCTGAACGACCGAAGTCTTGGAAAGACGCTCCTCAACTAGTAGGGCTGTATCCACTGCTGCTGCACATGTGTCACAATACTGGGTGCTGACAGCGAGGAACAACTGGGTAAGCAGGCCTTGTACAAATCTCTTGATCCGCATCTCCTCAGTGTCCACCAAATATGGAGCATACACAGATAGCTGGGTAAACTGAACATCGTACTCTGCACCGTCATACCCGGAGTCTGGCGTAACGACTCGAAACTGCGAGCTCGAGCATCCCTGAGGCTCTGTGGGAGAAAACGGGTAAGAAAAACCGTCACGAACTCAGCCCAGGTCATAGAGAAAGACCTGCGGCTTTGCCCTTCGCTAAAGACTAGCACCAGGTCTGAGCAAGACCCTCCAAACGAAAACTCGCGAACTCTACCCATCTCGCGTCGGAGTATCTCAGCGAACGACAGATCCTGGCCTTCCGATCGATAAATGACTGGGGATCCTCAGCTGCATCAGTGCCAGTGAAAACCGGAGGCTTCAGCCTTATGAACTCAGAAAATGATACGGTGATAACCTCCGTAACTGTAGGTAAGACTGCCGGAACAATAGGCACCATCATGGTCCCTATAACAGGTGGGGCAACTGTTAGTGTATATGCCCTAGAGGCCATTACTGTATCATACTAGTATGTATATTACTTGATGGAAGCTTGGGATATTCACAGTTGTATAGACAATCTTGCTCGAAATGGTAGTATGCTACTTGGTTTGTCTCTACTTTAATGTATACATGTGTTTCTTTATTGTATCACCTATTCGCATTAGTGGAGCCCTTAAGATCTTTGCTTGATTACCAGCGTTATGATGGCAGTCACACTCGTGGGGGCTGGGTAATCTATAAGCACATCCTTATATATATACGTCCCTGGTCGTGGGATTATCGAGACAGGGCATCGATACTCCGGAGTAGACTAGCGTACGCGATTCTCATCCCAGCACGGGAGACGGTCTGTCCCACAGCCGTCAGTACGTCGTACTTGAGATAGTATGCGGGTGCTCGTTAGGTTACGAGTACACTGGACAGGACTCGTCGGGAACTGTTGGTTGGTATTATACCTATCGTCAGTTATCAGTTCCCAGGTGACATGAGTACAGCTTAATCCGCTGACTTGACACTGTCACTTTGCCTCGAGTGTGTTCCCACTGTACTTTGATTACTACCTACCACGGCTCAAAGGAATGGTGCAAACAGGTAGTAGTTGGGTGCAGTCACGAAGCACTTAGAGGCAGTGACAGTTAGACAAGATTCGTCTATCCCGGTATTGGGGGTTGACATCGCGCTGTGTCCAGGAGAGCCATTACACAAGTAGTCCCTGGCCAGGGCAAGCGAGGTATACTGGTAGGTTTCCAGTGTTATCTCAGGGTGTTCTGGGCTACACTCCGACACGACTTGTACCGCTATTAGGCGACTGACGTTTACCATCCCCTAGGCCCGCCATGCGATGTTATCAGATGAACAGACCGGACTATACGGAGACTGTCACATTCAGGCTCAGTAGGAGTTCAGATGGATTTACCTCGTCGGTCTTCTTATCGGCATCTACCTGGGGACCGTTACGTACAGCTAGTGCCACTTGCGGTCTGTGGTTAAACCCACTGCCAGCGTAGTGTCGAGTCTTTAGAGTCCCACACAGAGAATTGTTCGCCTTTAGGCAAAACAGAGTAGGGGTCGCATGGTTTTGCGACGGGGTTCGTTCACATCCGTGCACTTGTGCACGTTTGGTGTCCGGACAGCTTATACTAGCGGGCTTTGGTTTAAGCCAGATCCTAATATATGTTTTGGTATTGGTGTTATCTCATTGTATTCGTGTTCCTCGGAACACGAATGCGGGTGTGTATGCACAGTTGACTGAGACAGAGGCAGATGATTTTCATTAGGGTTAATGACCATTGTCTTTTTCTTAACCCTAATGTGTATGTGTGAATTGTGATTATTAATATTAATTAATTATAATTATGTTATGGTTAGGGTTGTTAACCATTTGACTATGGTTGATTTGTTGACCCAAATTGACAAATTGACCATCATCATTTCACTTGAAAGATGCTCTTTGATTCTAGCAAAATTCATTAATGTGAAATGATAATTGTCACTTCAACTTAACCATCACAATTAACTTTAGTTAATTTTTAATTATCGTAATTCACACATATATGTGAGGATGGTTGCAAAATACCCTCATTCTATCATTCTCATTCTCTCTCATCCTCTTCCTCTCTCTCAAAGCTCTCCCTCTCATGAGTTGAAAACCATTAAGCTTGAGATAAAAACACCAACATCATTCTCTACTCTTTCTAAGGTTCTAGGTCTAGCACACCAATCACCTTAGTTGCTTCTAGTTTAAGGTAGGAGCCAAAGGTAGTATCCCTCGGGTGGATCTTTCTTCGGCGAGAGAAGGCGACGAGGACAACCCGTCCATTCCACTCCAAGGAACAAGAAGAGAAGGACTTCAAGACTTAGGTATAACCCTTTTACCGAGTAGCTAAATCTTTTAGCTTTGTAGTTAGTTTATGTTTAGCAAAGATCCTTCTTTTGTTAGTCCATGTTGCCTTGAGTTGTAAAAAATCAAACTTTTATACCGTTTCCGTCTCCCCGTAAGCACCGGGGTGGGCAACGTGGACTTACAGTGGTATCAGAGCCTAACTAAACACAAACTAGCTAGTTAGTAAAGTATATAGAACTTCGATCGAAAAAAATCGCAAAAACACATTTTCAAAACCCTAACTTTCTGCCGATTTTTAAACCTGCTTTAAAATTAATAAATCATACACTAAAAATCGGCTCAGGGTTTTTACAGAACACACAAGGAAAACGATCCACTGACTCGGCCGACTCACCGCGGATCCGCGGCAGAAGCTTGCTCCTGCCGCGGATCCGCGGCCGAGTTGACTCGGCCGTGGTTCATTTTCCTTGCAGTGTTCTTCTGTTAGTGTTTTGGGATTTTTAGTATATTTTATTTCTGCCCAGAATTTCCAGAAAAGAAATTTGTATTTGGGGTGGTTATAAATCCGTATTTTGATCGAAATTCCATAGACTTTGGCTAATGGATATTATCTGTGCTGTGATATATGTATTGATCGTCTGCTAATCGCTATACGTCAATTAGTGGGGGTTATTCATATCTGTGATCTGTAATGTTGATGGTTTGTGTATATGAACTCGTTGGATTGTCACGGATGAATAGCCGGGTGGATGTGAGATGAGAGTTTCTTTTTCTTTCATTCATGTAAAATTTTTAATTGATGTAATATTATTTATTTGGCCGCACATCCGGGTTGAGGTTGTAGTCGCCATTGTATAATTTCTTTTTACTGTTTTTGCTCCTAGGATAGACCCATGGTGGGGTGTGTTCATATCATAATATTGCATTTTATATTCCCCATTCTTATGTGTTCTATAAATAAACAGGTGCTTTTGACGCATGTCTGCTACATATTACAGGATACAGGTTCTTGGAGCGAAAACAGTGAAAAAGACAAAAGATGATACAAAAGAGGGACTTTTGATCCACAAGTAGAAGGATTCTAATCAAGCCTAGAAACAGAACAATTCACAATTGTACAAGGCAACGCATGGTCCGAAATGTCAAAGGAAACAGTTAAAAGACCGCTACAAGTTTCACTGAAAAATCTGGAGAACACCCAGAAGCCAAATGGAGAAAAGAACTATAGAAGTAGAAAGACCAAAGCATCAAGAAGCAGACCAAAAGTTTTGATGAGATGATCTCACCAATGGGCCGCGGAACCGCGGCCCCACCCCTACCTATGCCGCGGTTCCGCGGCCATTTAGTGCACGTGTCGGCGCAGAATTTTTGTGTCGGTGCATCGGTGCGAAGGTTGGGATTTCTCGGGGGTATTTTTGTAATCGCACATGTGCGAATCCTATAACCCTAAATTTTCCTATTTCCTTATAAATATGTAATCAAAATATTGTAATAAGGATGCCTCTTTTCAATTAATAAAAATTTAGAATCTTTTGAGGATTGAAGAGCATCATTTCCTATAAGTTCATTTCATTTTCTGCCCTAGTTTATAATTCATTATTTGCCCTAGCTCTCTAATTTAATTCTTACCTTAGATAAATCATTCCTTTGCCTTAAGTAATTCTAGTATAGAATCTCTTAAAACTGCAGTAGGAAATTAATCCAATAGATCTAAAAATGAATCTCAAAATGATGTTTTTAATAAATCCCCTAATGAGCGAGTAATTTCCTCGCTTGTTAGGGTTAGGAATAAGGGAGGGAATGAGAGATGAAGATCTCTCATCTCTTTCGTGCCCGATTATTTTTAATAACTAGAACTTCATGCATGCATGCATGAGCCGCTCTCTACGGCACCCTACCCACGAGGTAACGGTGAAACCGTAGTATAAAGGACCGGACATGCATGTCTTCCATGAAGGTTACAGCAAATATTAGGAAAGGACGGACAAGGATCTAGAGGAAGAAACTCGTTTCTTCCCAATCATCCTAATCCCTTTTTCTAATAGTTGCTATAACTTCTAAAAGATCTCATTTAGGGCATTGAAAGAGGTATGACATTAAATCTTATCAAACTCCACCTTAGACCTAACCCTAGCAAGTTTCTTAACCATCGCACAACTTAGTTCTTTTTTTTTAGATTAAATTAAAAGACCAAACACCCATTTGAATCATCTCGTAAGAACACTTAGGAAAATTACACATCCCTGTGGACCGACCCGTATTCACCGGCTAGCTGCAAAGCGACACCGTTTCTGATTGCGGTAAAATATTTTTGATCATTAAAAACCACATCAATCAAATGGCGCCGTTGCCGGGGATGGCGTAAAATTTCTTTTGTGTAATTTCGGGTTGATATAAATTTTAAAAATTATAAAAATCTGAAAATAGAAAAAGTACAAAAACATTTTATCAATTTTTATCTGTTTGAAGGGTTTTATTGTTTGAATATTGCAGGAACAGCGAAGAATCTCGGATCTGGAAATTTACAGAGGGCGAAACAAAAATTGGTACATCAGAACAGAGGAGTATTAGAACAAAGGAGCGGCAGAATTTTTCTCAGAGAGTGATCCCTCCTCCAGACCGCGTTTCCGCGGCATAAATGGGCCCCAATCCGCGGTTCCGCCTCAAGTTGGCCACGTCAGCTCCTCAAAATTTGTCGGTTTGTTCCTCATTCTCCCCTCTGCCAACCTCCATATATCTTTTGTGAAATTTTCTGAAGGATTTCTTTGCGCTAAAAATCTTCTTCCCCCTTCTCAATAACAGATTTTCTGCAGGTTTCTTTGCGCCACGCTAAAAATAATTGATTGCAAGTGAATTTAATGTTTTGCATAATTTAATCGGACTTTAAGGGGTTATTGACCAAACTCAGATTGGGTGGGGATTTCATCACCCTTCCCAGGACCCCAGAAAGCACTTAAAGCATTTGCATCGACCACTTTTAATTAAAAAATACTAGACTCAGCCCTAAGGACTTCGAGCTCAATAGGACAAAGGACTAGACATAGGCATCGACCGTTTATCCTAACTGACTTAGCGGTGTCTAGACAAGTGTGTCAAGGCAAGTGGTTACTTAATTAGGACCGCTACTTGTAGCGGGGAGCCTCCCACTTACCTGGCACTTACCTGGCCGCAATTGGCGGTGAAGAGACGGTTTGAGGTCCTATTTCTAGCCCTAGTTAGGAGCTGTCTAGCTGACCTAGGTGACCCTAGATCTAGGCCTGATTGTGCATGTGTGGTTGATCGCGTTTGCGTCTCAATTCTCTTTTCAAAAACCTCTTTGCAAAACTCTCACATAAATAAAGAAAAAAAAAGAAAAATCTTTTCAAAACTTGCAACTTGTCGCTAAAGAAAACTTGCACCTCACTTACACCACTTCCTTTCATTGACGTTCTCTTACCTCCACATTCTTTCTTTCATTTTTTTCTGACTACACTACCCCTTTAGTGTATGTCACTTTGGACTAGGGACACTAACGCCCGATTAGTCCGTGTTTCGTTGGTACCGACCGACGAACCTTTCGACACCAAAGTCGAAATTCCGTCCACTTTCTTACCTCCACCTTCAAATTCTTCCTTCGAAGGCATGTCGGGATTCAACCCCAACAATACCTTACCGACGGGAATGATTCCACCTCCGTTAGGTGCGAATAACCCGAATCAACCGCCTGTTGAAGCACCCGCACGAGTTGCGCTCCAGGATCTCTTCTACCCTGTCCGCACTTCTTTACCTACCTGTCTTTCACCCCCACCGGCAAATGGGGACAATTTTGAAATAAAACCACATTTCATCAATATGCTGCCAAAATTTCATGGTTTGGAATCAGAAGATACGTATATTTTTATTAATAAATTTCAAAACGTTTGCGCTATGATGAAAACGACCCAATTAAGTGATGACGCTATAAGGCTAAGGGTCATTCCTTTCACCTTATGTGACTTAACCGAGAAGTGGCTATACAGCACAGCATCACATTCCATTAGATCGCGTTTGTGAAAGCTTTTCTTAAAAAGTTCTATCCTCATCACAAAACTGCTAGAATCCGCAATGAGATTATACAATTTTCACAACTTCCTTCCGAACCATTTTGGAAGTGTTTTGAGAGATTTAAAGACCTACTCGTTCAATGCCCTCATCATGGGATCGAAAGTTGGCAACTTTGCCAAACATTATACGAGGGATTGAACTCGGCAACGAAGCAGTTGCTAGAAACCATCTGTCAAGGTCACTTTCTCTCCAAATCTAGTGAGGAAGCGTGGCAGTTTCTTGAGGATCTTAGTGAACAAACAATTCAGTGGAAGAGCTCCAAGACCACATCATCTTCTTCTAGTGGTCAATCTAGGGCAGGCATACATCAAGTAGAGATGTCAATTGCTATGAAGGCCGAGATGGCCGCTCTTACGAAAAAGCTAGAAGCGATTGAGACCAAAATCTCGTCGCCTTCTCCTGCCCCTGTTATGCCTCTACGAACTGTGTGTGCTTGTTGTTCGGCTCCATCACACTTAACCGAAGAGTGTCCTTACAATGCATCTACTCAAGGACATGATCAAGTCAATGCTGCCTTTCAGCAACGACAAAGAAATGATCCATACACTTCTACATATAATCCGGGTTGGAGGAGTCACCCAAATTTCGCTTGGAACCAAAATCAACAATTCCAAGGAAATAACAATTTTCAAAGGCCTCCACAACAACAACAAGCACCCCCACAAACTCAATTTCAACAGCAACCTTACCCTAATCAGGTGAACAATTTTGTGCCTAACAATTCTTACGCGCCAAACAATTTTGTTCAACCTAATAATGACAAGGTTAGCTCGCTCGAAAGAAGTCTAGATGCATTCCTTAAGCAATCCACACAATCTACAGCAAGATTAGAGACTTCTATTCAATCTTTGGTGCAAAACAGTGCCTCACACGATCAAAGCATCAAATCTATTGAGGCAAAAATTGCACAACTCAATGCAGCATTGAGCGAGCGAGAAAAAGGAAAGCTCCCATCTTAACCACTGCCCAATCCCGGTCACGCACATGCTGCAGATCAACAGCAAACTCATAACGTTAACGCTGTGACCACGTTGAGATCGGGAAAAATGTTGCAAAACAATGTGGGTATTCACAATGACACCCCTGCCGGTGGTTCTTCTTCACCTTCTTCTTCTTCGTTAGAACCTGTTCTCCATCATTCACAAGGCTCTACTCCTTCTAGCTCGAACGGACCCACTTCTCACAACACGAACACATCTACACGGGGTTCCATTCTAACTCAACAATCTGATCCGCAAAAATTAGACTCAACAACATTGCAAAATGCTCCTTTTCCAAACCGGTTGAGATCCAATAAACCAACTCCACAAATGGAGAAGATTGTCGAGTTGTTCAAACAGGTGAGCATAAATATTCCTCTTTTGGATGCGATCCAACAAGTTCCTTCATATGCAAAAATCCTAAAGGACTTATGCACCAAAAAGAGGAAGTCATAAGTAGCAAAGAAAGTTTTTATGGCTAGTGCTATTAGCGATGCTCTTGTCAATTCTTTACCCCAAAAGCAAAAGGACCCCGGTTGTCCTACTATTTCGATAACAATTGGGGACAAGAACATCAATAAAGCACTATTAGATCTTGGTGCTAGTGTCAATTTGCTACCTTATTCTGTGTACGAGCAATTAGGCATTGGAGAGCTTAAGCCCACTCACTGTACTCTCCAAATGGCTGATCGATCGATCACCCATCCAAGGGGTGAGCTAGAGGATGTGTTGATCAAAGTTAAGGAGTTCATATTCCCAGTTGATTTTATTGTTATGGACACACAACCTGTTGCTAACTCACGGAACCAAATTCCGGTGATCCTCGGTCGACCATTTTTGGCCACTTCCAATGCCGTAATAAACTGCCGCAATGGCTCCATGACTCTATCCTTCGGGAAGACGTCTAGTGAGTTCAATATTTACAAGTTAGGAAGTCTGCACCCCGTGCCTAATACTAGTACACGAGAAGTTTGCTCTATTCACGAAATCACGCGGGAGGACTGCGAGTTTGAAAGATTTTTGTTTGCTGAGAACAGCTTTGACGCCACTAGTGCGTCCCTCCTTGAGCCTACCACAGTTGACACAACCGATATTGATTATGAAAGTTTCACTTTTTCGGATAATGACGACTCACAACCCGAATATGAGTCTTTTGAATTTTTGGATGAGTTAGTTGAACCATCCGAATCGGTTGTTTGCGGTGATTTCGAACCTGTGTTGGAGTTCTTTGAGTTCGAGGTAGATTCCGCAATGATTCTTTCGCCTCCGAAACTCAAACTTATGTCCTTGCCGTCTCACCTTAAATATGCTTACATAGGTGAGAATGAGACCTTTCCTATTATAATATCAGCCTCTCTAGCCTTCGAGCAAGAGAATGCTATTTTAAAGGTCTTACAAGATAGGCGGCAAGTTTTCGGTTGGACTATGGCGGATATCGAGAAGATTAGTTCCCTTATAATTGAATATCATATGCAAATGATGGATGATGCCAAGTCAATACAGGACCCACAGAAACATTTTGGGGATATTGTGGTGAGTCAACCTCCTCCTTTAGAAGTTGAACCACCTCCATTTCTTTTATTAAGCTATGAGAATGCCAATATTCCACTGACTGCTGATCATTCTCATTCTCGTTTTGATTCATCATCACATCATATCTATTCACTTCCATACTTTCCCTACCATCACTCCTATCTTCCCCAATTCTTTTTGGACTGGTACAACATGTTCTTCCACCAACCGACACTCTTTACAGATAAATTTTTCGACCGATTGGTGTTGATGTTTGGTCTGTGCAAAATCTGGCAGTAATGTCAAACATTGTTCCACTGAAGTTTGGGGGGGCCTTTCTGTATATATTTTTGTTTTTTTCTTTTAACAATTAAATAAAAGAAAATTTATAAATAAACAGGACATTGCCGACATTATCGACCCTACTGGTGCAGCATGACAGTGAGGACACTGTCCAGTTTAAGTTTGGGGGTATGCTCGGTACGTCTTTTTCCTTCGTATTCATTTGTACATATTTTTGCATTTTCACATTTATTTTGAAAACCCATAAAAAATTTGAAAAATTAAAAATTATAAAAATTATTGTATTCAATTTTGACCATATTTAACTTGAGTTTGACAGATAGGTTAACTAGCTAGGAACAACTAGATCTTTGACGTAGTAAATTAAAAACCCTAAAAATAACCTTCTTTAAAGATTAACGGTAGAAAGTATATGTCTTTGTAGTTTATTTAGAACTAGGCAAATTTTGAGTTCACTTTTTGGGCTAAGTTGAAATAAAGGAAAAATATTGATATTCTTATTAGAGTATAAGTTTGAAAAATAATTCCTAGCTTAAGTCTATATTCTGAAAATGTATACCCTACAAATTGCACAATCACGCACCTTGAAACTTGGAAGAGTAAAAGAGACCTTGAAATGCTCTTGTCTAAAGTCCTCAGTACGAAGAAAATAAAAAAAGTGTGAATAAAGAAAAAAATGAACACTGGTCTTTGTGATTACTTGAGGCTGCAAAAAAATAGAAGAAATATTTAGCGAGGGTGCTTCATCACCTAGTGCCTTAGACCAACTGGTTTGGGAGTCACTGCTAAAAGCCTTGGGTGTTGCAAGACTAGGAATTACGCTTTAAAATGCAAACATATCTTGTAATCGATTGTTGGTACCTCAAGAAGTATTAACAGCCGCATGAAGGATGTGAATTCACCAGTTAATTAGTGCTTTAGACAACGGACAATAGTATGATTGCTTGGTTTGAATTTCCAAGTGTAGGGGTGATTTATACACACACGTGGGGATATATGATTAGAATTGAGATAAGAGAAAGGAATGAAGAATAGAACTTGTATCTTTAGTAGAGTTGATAGAAAAATTCCCAAGTGGAGATGGAACCTTAAAAGGAAAACTTAAGAAATGCTGAAAGCTGAGTGAGTCTATCGAACATATATAATCTTAAGTTAAATGATGAGGAAGTGTGAAGAATATGGGTGGATAGTTTACAAGTTGACGATAATAGAATTCCTTGTTAGAAAACCTAATTGGAGAATTAAAGTTAATGAGCCAAATTGATAGGATTTTGTGGGTAGTATCCGCTGAAAACCCTCAGGAGACAACACTCCTCCTACTAGGGATACCTAGAGGTTTAACGGCTTGTTGCAAGAGCTCAGTGCAATCGCGTTTCCCTGCGAAAGTGCGGTTAGGTTTTATCGAGAATAATAAGTTTGCTCGAGGACGAGCAAAAAATAAGTTTGGGGGTATTTGTTCATATCATAATATTGCATTTTATATTCCCCATTCTTATGCGTTCTATAAATAAACAGGTGCTTTTGACGCATGTCTGCTACATATTACAGGATATAGGTTCTTGGAGCGAAAACAGTGAAAAAGAAAAAAGATGATACAAAAGAGGGACTTTTGATCCACAAGTAAAAGGATTCTAATCAAGCCTAGACAGAGAACAATTCACAATTGTAAAAGGCAACGCATGCTCCGAAATGTCAAAGGAAACGGTTAAAAGACCGCGACAAGTTTCACTGAAAGATCTGGAGAACACCCAGAAGCCAAATGGAGAAAAGAACTATAGAAGTAGAAAGACTAAAGCATCAAGAAGCAGACCAAAAGTTTTGATGAGATGATCTCACCAATGGGCCGCGGAACCGCGGCCCCACCCCTACCCATGCCGCGGTTCCGCGGCCATTTAGTGCACGTGTCGGCGCAGAATTTTTGCATCGGTGCGAAGGTTGGGATTTTTCGAGGGTATTTTTGTAATCGCACATGTGCGAATCCTATAACCCTAAATTTTCCTATTTCCTTATAAATATGTAATCAAAATATTGTAATAAGGATGCCTCTTTTCAATTAATAAAAATTTAGAATCTTTTGAGGATTGAAGAGCATCATTTCCTGTAAGTTCATTTCATTTTCTGCCCTAGTTTACAATTCATTCTTTGCCCTAGCTCTCTAATTTAATTCTTGCCTTAGATAAATCATTCCTTTGCCTTAAATAATTCTAGTATAGAATCTCTTAAAACTGCAGTAGGAAATTAATCCAATAGATCTAAAAATGAATCTCAAAGTGATGTTTTTAATAAATCCCCTAATGAGCGAGTAATTTCCTCGCTTGTTAGGGTTAGGAATAAGGGAGGGAATGAGAGATGAAGATCTCTCATCTCTTTCGTGCCCGATTATTTTTAATAACTAGAACTTCATGCATGGATGCATGAGCCGCTCTCTACGGCACCCTACCCACGAGGTAACGGTGAAACCGTGGTATAAAGGACCGGACATGCATGTCTTCCATGAAGGTTAGAGCAAATATTAGGAAAGGACGGACAAGGATCTAGAGGAAGAAACTCGTTTCTTCCCAATCATCCTAATCCCTTTTTCTAATAGTTGCTATAACTTCTTAAAGATCTCATTTAGGGTATTGAAAGAGGTGTGACATTAAATCTTATCAAACTCCACATTAGACCTAACCCTAGCAAGTTTCTTAACCATCGCACAACTTAGTTCTTTTTTTTAGATTAAATTAAAAGACAAAACACCCATTTGAATCAGCTCGTAAGAACACTTAGGAAAATTACACATCCCTGTGGACCGACCCGTATTCACCGGCTAGCTGCAAAGCGACGCCGTTTCTGATTGCGGTAAAATATTTTTGATCGTTAAAAACCACACCAATCAGGGTGCACAAACTACCGGGTATCTCGAAGTGCCGAGTGGCCTACTCACCTCGTTGAGGGAGGTTGCTTCGCTTCGGGTACTTGGCGGGTAGTTTGCCGCACCCGTAGGGGTCTAGGGTGGGGTATTGGCTATTCATCGCGACCGTGTAATCCGCTTTTCGTTGCAGGCTCGAACGAATCGCGGATTCCTAGTATATCCAAAGTGTTCATCTGTGATCTGGATTGACTATCATTGCTATATATCTATATATGATATCTATTTAGGTGTTGCTTATGTTTTGCATCCACGCTAGTCCAGCCCCCGATCTGTTGTTAGTTAAGTAACCTAACGGGTGATGACGGAGCCCCGTGGCAAATGCGTATGGCATAAGCGTACGCCATATTTTGGTTATTTTCTGCAATGGTAGGATTAAATGATGGGACGCATTAAAATTAATGCAAGAAAATAAACCAAGTAAAAGTCGTTGGAACACTTTCAAAACCACTCGGTTCTTTTCAAAAACCAACTTTAAAAATGCGGAGCTTGAACCACTCCTTTTAAAAGCTATCTCGTTCCATTGATTATATCAAGTTCACTACGTTCACGGTTTCGCTAAAACCATTCGTAGCCCTCCATCATTTCAGTTAAATATTCGGTAGTATTCAAGCTATGTATTTTGACCTCACGCCAAGGCATAGTGATTGGTAGCTGCCGGATATTTATCTGTTGCATAGATAGAATGCGTTGGTTTGAGACAGTCGTACTGCCATTTTGGCCTACGTCAAGGGTAGGTACGGGTGGGTTCAAATTAACCTGGATAATGATGGGTAGAACTTGACATGTGACTTATGACATTTTAACCTCACGCCAAGGTCATAAGAGCATGGGGCAAAAATCCACATCGGGAGTTTCAAAAGAACTGAAACTTGCTAGCGCTGCATACCATTTGGAGTGTGATGATTCTGGTAGGATTCCTTCAGTTTTGTCACGCGATGATATTTGGATCCCGATCCTACTGTGAGTATATGCTACTCCTCGGGAAATTTCTCACTTAACGATCAATGCTATAAATCTAGTAGGTGTCTAGAAAGGTGTTAGCGGGGCTACACCCACAGGGAAAAGAAGTTACTTAATTAAGGAACTTCGCGAAAGCGTTGGAAAACCTCCCTCGAAGTATCGATACTGGCCTGGCTGAACGGTTAAAGCAAGTATTGTACGGTGAGATTGATCCCGACTAATTCTTCCTTTATGGTTTGAGGAGGGATTCGAGAGACAGTGGGAGCCATCCTGTTTAGACAAACTAAAAACCACTCTAAACTTGCAAGAGTATCATGCTAAAGTGTTTCTTTTCTCTCTCCTAATTGCAGCGACCAATCAACATGACCGGACTTAAGTTATTATTAGATAAAAACATACTGACAGGGCCAAACTACAAAGATTGGCTCAGGAATGTCAAAATGGCAATCACTTACGACAAGTTGGGGTATCTCCTTACCACCAAAGCTCCCCCTGTCCCAGGTCCCACCTCCAGCGTCGCGGATATAGAAATCCGTAAGACATGGGAGATCGATTGCGCGAAGGCCAAGTGCCTTGTGCTTGTCTCTATGGACAATGAACATCAGAGGAGGCATGAGAATATGGACCTAGAATCCATATTTCTCCATACAAAAGAACTGTATGGAGAGCAATCTCGTATCGCCAGATACGAAGTGTCGAAGAAGCCGTTTTCGACAAGATTGGTCGTCGGATCATCGGTAGCGGAACACGTGCTTAAGATGATTGGCTACATAGAGGAGCTCGCGGACCTTGGGACCACGTTGGAGAATGAGCTCTATATGAACTTGATTCTCCAGTCCCTTCCTTTCACTTACGCCCAGTTTATCCTGAACTTCAACATGCAAGGAAAGGAGGTTGAACTTTCCGAACTTCTGAACATGTTGAGGAGTGCTGAGGGCACCCTACAGAAAAGTAGGGAGACATCCACTTTGTTTGTAGGAGGATCTTCCTCTTCTATGTCCAGGGCAAAAGCCAAGGGAAAGAAGAAGAAAGCCCCGCCAAACCAAGGGGCGGTGTTAGTAAAGTGGATACGAAGGGAAAGGCAAAGGCAACAAAGGTAGCGGGAAAGCTTGTGGGAAAGGAAGAATGCTTTTATTGTCACAAGAGTGGACACTGGAAAAAGGATTGCAAGGCTTGGAAGGCCAGAACCCAGGATCTGAAGCAAGTTGCGGCTTCAGCTTCAGGTGTGTATGTTATTGAAAACTGTCTATCAATAAACTCTACTTCCTGGGTATTGGATACCGGATCAGGATCTCATATCTGTAATTCTTTGCAGGCATTGAGAAGGCGTAGGGTTTTGAAGGCAGGTGATATGACCCTCAGAGTTGCAAACGGAGCTGGCATGGATGCTGAGCCAGGAAACCTCTGTGTAGGACTCTAAAGACTCGTCAATACGCTGGCAGTAGGTGATGATCATATCAAATACCCACAAGCCGCAAGCGGTCAGCTAAACGTAACTGCCACCTGGGTATTGAGCGATCAAAAGATCAACAAGCAAGCCTGTACATATTCCTGCGAATCCAATCAGTAACACTACCGTGCAGTCCGGTCTCTTCGTCTAATATATCGCATATCCAGTCTAGGGGTGGTAAACGTCAGACCCCAGTAACCGATAAGTCGTGCCGATATGAAGCTCATAACGTGTTGAGAAACTACTGATAACACTTACCAGTAGATCTCTATATCAGCCCTGGCCAGGAACTTCCTGTTATAGCCAATCGAACACAGCGCAAAATCAACCCCCAATACCGAGAGAGACGAAACCCTTCCTATCTCTCATTGCCTCCATGTGATTCGGGACTGTACCCAAAAGCCACCGTTTTGCACGTTCTCTTGAATGTGGTAAGGTGGAAATTAAAGCACAGTGGGAATCACACAAGACTCTATGACGATCTCGGGTCTACAGACTAACATGTACCAGTATCACCAGAGAACTGCTATCTGACGATATGTATAATACGAACTAGGAGTTCTCGGCGAGTCCGTTCAGTGTACCCAGTCTCCACTGAGCACCCGTATACCATCTTTGATGGCAAACACCAATAGATGTGGGATCATCCATCGCCCATCATATGGGTCAAGATGCGTATACGCTTATCTACTCTGGAGTATCGATGCCCTGTCTCGATACACCCTCGACTAGGAACAATTATAGGATGTACTTGTGGACTAACCTGGCCCCACAAGTATGATCTCCATCATAGTCCTAGTAGTCAAGTACACATTCTACGGTCTTTATCAACATGTGAGAGTAAAACAGTATCACAATACAAGCCTACATGTTAAGACAAAGAGAAACCAGATAGTATACTATCATGTCGAGCAAGAAAGTCCTCTCTATATATATCCAAGCATCCACTATAATATACATCATATGTACAATAATGGCATCTAGGGCATATACATAACTAACAAGAAGATGGTAGGACGAACTGTCGTATTCCCAGTCTTGTACGTGGACGATATTCTTTTGATAGGAAATGATATTCCTAGGCTACAATCGGTTAAGTTGTTTTTATCACAAAGGTTCTTAATGAAGGACCTCGGTGATGCCTCGTACATGTTAGTTATGTATATGCCATAGAGGCCATTATTGTACATATGATGTATATTATAGTGGATGCTTGGATATATATAGAGAGGACTTTCTTGCTCGATATGATAGTATGTTATCTGGTTTCACTTTGTTTTAACATGTTGACTTGTATTGGTTTACTATCTTTCTCTCACATGTTGATAAATCCCTTAGGATATGTACTCGACTAGTAGGATTATGATGCAGATTATACTAGTGAGGACAGGATAGTCCAAGAGTATATCCTATAACTATTCCTAGTCGAGGGAGTATCGAGACAGGGCATCGATACTCCAGAGTAGACTAGCGTATACGCTTCTCGACCCATATGATGGGCGATAGATGATCACATATACATTGGTGTTCGACATCTGAGAAGGTATATGGGTGCTCAGTGGAGACTGGGTACACTAAATGAATTCACCGAGAACTCCTAGATGGTATTATACCTATCGTCAGATAGCAGTTCTCCGATGACACTGGTATAGGTTAGTCTGTAGACCCGAGATCGTCATAGAGTCTTGTGTGATTCCTAATGTGATTTGATTTCCACTTTACCACGTTCAAGAGGACGTGCAAAACGGTGGCTTTTGGGTACAGTCCCGAATCACATGGAGGCAATGAGCGATAGGAGGGGTTTCGTCTCTCCCGGTATTGGGAGTTGATGTTGCGCAGTGTTCGATTGGCTATAACTGGAAGTCCCTGGCCAAGGCTGATATAGAGATTTACTGGTAAATGTTATCAGTAGTTTCTCGACCCGTTTTGAGCCTCACGTCGACACGACTTATCGGTTACTGGGGTCTGACGTTTACCACCCCTAGACTGAATATGCGACATATCAGACGAAGAGACCGGATTGTACGGGAGTATTACTGATTGGATTCACAGGAGTGTGTATAGGCTTGCTTGTTGATCTTCTGATCGCTCAATACCTGGGTGGCTGTTACATTTAGCTGACCGCTTGCAGCTTGTGGGTGTTTGATATGATCATCACCTACTGCCGGCGTATTGACGAGTCTTTAGAGTCCTACACAGAGGTTTCCGGGCTCAGACGAAACGGAGTAGGAGCATATATGTGATATGTTCGGTACCGAGATTAATATGATATAAGATACAGTATTCTATTCTCGCGATATGTGATATCGGCCGGGTATATGAAATATAGCCGGGTTATCGGATCAAGTGTTGATTCGATAAAAAGGTACAGATATATTAGTCGGTTATATATAATATAGCCGAGTTATTAAATCAAGTGTTGATTTAATAATTTAATGTATAATTATATATATGATATATTACATTACATTAACTATTATAAGCTCACTTAAATGATTCTTTTGCTCACTTGATGATACATTGATATATATGTGATATATGTTAATTGTATTATTTTCTTTTGTTACATTATATATTATATATGTGATATATAATATTGTAACATGTTAGGGTTATAAATGCAACTAGTGTTTATGAGTTAAACCATGATTAGGGTTGAGATTAGTTTAATTATTTTGGTTAATTCTTAATGATGGATTAATTCATGGATAAGCTTTGGAGAAGCTTCATGATGTGTTGACTTAGTCCACCCTCTTTGGATATTTATCAAGATATTTTGTTAACCCAATCCTAACCCTAACCCATGGTCAACTCTCTATAAGGGTTAAGCATGACATGCTTAACCCTTGGTTGCATTTCTGACCTCACAAATAATTCATTCTTTCATCACTTGAGCTTCTTCTTCTTCATTGATTTTGCTCTCTTGATTTTATTATTGTGATGAAAAATAGTGAGAAATAGAAAACTAAAGTGAGCAAAATTCCTACTTCATCATCCTCATCTATTCTAGCCATTTAGATTAGGGTGTTAGCTTCACTAATACCTAATTAGTGAAGTGTAAGCTTGGGATTGTGATTTCTCAAGGTAGATCATCTTTGATAGTGAAGACTTCAAGAATCCATGGATCATTCACTTCATGGAGCCTCTCAAGAGTATGGGAACTTGGTGATCGCAGCGAAGGGACCTCAACTCGGAGCTTATGAAGCGGAGGAACAGACTACAAAGGTTGTAATCCCTCTCTCTTAGAAGTAAAGTGGTTTACTTGTTCATTGATAACCCTAATTCTCTAGTAAAGATCCTTGCTTAGGTTGTTTGGCACTTGAAAATTTTAATTTTTGCATGGTTGATGGCTTGTAGAACCTTGTTCTAGTGCCTAAGAACCTTACAGTGGTATCAGAGCCTAGCTAGAGTATTAAGCGTTGCGTAGGCGAAGTTAAAAGTCCGATCGAACCCTAAAAACCCAAATTATACCCCCTCTCTGGAAATTTTTCAAAAAGTTGGATTTTTCCATGTTAAAAATATTCAGAAAAACATTGTAACATTTCAAAATAATAAAATATTATTTTTGGGAATTTTTATAATTTAGTATTATTTTAATGAATATTTTAATATTTCGGTATAATTAAATACAAATAAATGGGGGGAAATTTTAGAAAATTATGGAAAATTCTAAAATAGGTTATTTTATGGAATTATGCCATTTTTAAGTATCCATGATCTTTTATATGATAATTTAGTGCTAATCGCGATTAAAAATCGCTAATCGGGTTTTTAGCAATTTTGTGCAAAACATGCACATATCTTTTTTTTCCTACACTTGTGCATTTTCTACCATGGTGTTTCTTTTGGGGTTACTATTCTTGTGAGAAAGGAATTTGGAGAAGAAAATAAAAGAAAAGGATTTGATTAAAGAATAAGGTATAGTAAGAGAGAGGGGGTAGGTGAGGGTATTGACTTGGCCTTTCTCTTCATTCTTCCTCTCATTTTCACTCTCCCTCTTCCTCCATCTTGTTAGTGTATATGCCCTAGGGGCCATTATTGTATCATACTTGTATGTATATTACTTAATGGAAGCTTGGGATATTCACAGTTGTATATACAGTCTTGCTAAAAATGGTAGTATGCTACTTGGTTTGTGTCTGCTTTAATATGTGCATATGTTTCTTATAAACGTATCACTTATACATATTAGTAGAGCCCATAGGATCTTTGCTTGATTACCAGCGTTGTGATGGCAGTCACACTAGTGGGGGCTGGGTAGTCTATAAGCAACATCCTATACTTGTCCCTAGTCGTAGGATTATCGAGACAGGGCATCGATATTCCGGAGTAGACTAAGTGTGTACGCTTCTCATCCCAGTTGGGGAGATGGTGTGTCCCACAGCCATCAGTACATCGTACTGGAGATAGTATACAGGTGCTCATTAGGTTATGGGTACACCAGACAGGACTCGTAGGGGAACTGATTGGTTGGTATTATACCCGTCGTCAGTTAACAGTTCCCAGGTGACATGAGTACAACATAGTCCGCAGACTTGACACTGCTACTTCGCCTCGAGTGTGTCCCACTGTTCCTAGATTGCTACCCTACCACGGCTCAAAGGAGTCATGCAAACAGGTAGCAGTTGGGTGCAGTCCCGAGCACTTGGAGGCAGTGGCGATTAGACAGGATTCGTCTCTCCCGGTATTGGGAGTTGATGTAGCGCTGTGTCAGAGAGCCATTACGCAAAGTCCCTGGCCAGGGCAAGCGAGATTTACTGGTAGGTTCCAGTAGTTTTCTCAGGGTGTAATGGGCTACGCTCCGACACGACTTATACAGCTATTAAGGGACTGACGCTTGCCTCCCCCTAGGCTCGATATGCGATAGTCTTAGACGAACAGACCAGACTGTACGGAGATTGTCACATCAGGCTCAGTAGGAGTTCGGATGGTTTTCCTCATCGGCCTTCTTGTCGACATCTACCTGGGGACCGTTACGTACAGCTAGTGCCGCTTGCGGTCTGTGGTTAAACCCACTGCAAGCGTAGTGTCGAGTCTTTAGATTCCCACACAGAGTGTTTCCCTGCTCCAGGAGAAACGATATAGAGCTTGTATGGTTTTACGACAAGGGTTCGGACGCATACGTGTGTTTACGCACGTACGACGTTCGGACAGTTTTTACTAGCCGGCTTTGGTTTAAGCCAGATTCTAGTATCGGGTTACTGGATTTATACAGTCTAAAGTTTTTTCGTGTTTTCACGGAATGGAGGGGCATTCTCGTAATTTTTCGGGAAGCTTCTAGAAGAATGGTGACTTGGGGGTTAAGGTGGCATAAGCATTTATTGCTTAATAACTCATTTGTGTGATTCATCCATGGAGTTAATGCTTCATTTATGAAGCTAATGACTCATGAGATGAATCACACAAAGTGAATGCATCAACCATGATGATTAATCATATATATTATTTATTTGATAAATTGTTATGGTTGATATATTCTAATGAGTTCATTTTTCAATATCATTCTTATCATCACGTTCTCTCTCCTCAAGCTCTCTCATTCTTGAAACCCTAACCCTAAGCTTTCATGTGTTGAGATCAAGGGTTAGCTAGACTAATACATCCATAACCTCACTCTATATCCCCTAGGTAGCTTAGATTAGCACTTTGAGCAACCTAGTTATCTCAAGTTAGAGATAAAGCTTGGCGTAGGAGCTCTCGGGTGGATCGTCTTTGACTCGAGGAGGCCGTTGAGGTGCCGATGTTCCAAGGAGCCTACGAGGAGTGGAGGACCGCGATGAAGACCCGAAGGACAAGTAACGTGAGGTATAACTTCGAATCCGAGTAGTTAAACCTTTCGTAGTTTGGTAGTAACGGTTTAGAAACGATTCATGCGCTCAAGTCCGTGTTACGAAGCTTTGATAATCGTTTTTCATATATTCCGCCTCCCCGCAAGTTCGTGGGGTGCGTGACATGGACTTACACATCTCCTGCTGCAGCTGTTGCCCCTCTTCACCCTCCCCTCTTCAAGCCTTCATTTCATCTCAAAACATCACCAAAACCCTACCCCCATTTCATTAAAAGTGTGCACAAGCTCAAGATCTACACATTGGACTAAGAAAGCAAGGATTTTGGCCACTAGGGGCAACTCAAGAAAATTCTTGAGTTGCCAAATGAGGTATTTACTGAACCCTTAGCTTAGTTTTAGCATTACTTATACCCCCATGTTGTGATAGAACCGATATTGTGTGTTTTGTGGATTTGAGGAAAACCTAGTTAGGGTTTGAGGGAAATTTGAGTTATGATGTGAAATTGAGCTCAGTAGAGGCTACACCAACACCTTAGTGCTAGTATTGCGACCCAAACCTGAGACTTAAGACCCGGAATACGGATTTAGAAACCGATATCGGAAAATTTGTGAAATCTGTGAAGGTTATATTGAATCTGCTATCACCCCGAGACTCTAAAAATTATTTTGGTTGGACAGTGGTATGTGCAGGCACCCAGGAAGCTACCACCAGAACCCTAGCCCCTACCTCCTATTCCCGGCCGCAAATTTATCCATTCTGGCCGCAATTTGCGGCCAGACCATGGTGGATTTGCATCGTTTTGTTTTTGATGCCCCTTTACCAGTAGTTTAGACCCCTGGCATGTA
Organism: Agapanthus africanus; assembly: GCA_030015575.1. NCBI lineage: Eukaryota > Viridiplantae > Streptophyta > Magnoliopsida > Asparagales > Amaryllidaceae > Agapanthus > Agapanthus africanus. The sequence goes on from JASDDO010000029.1 coordinate 299,460,268, forward strand.
TAGATTTGTCTAATTTGACCTAGGGTGAAATCTGGAGCCTATTTCCTTAGTTGCTGTTTTGGATTCGTGTTTCCGTATTCCGTATTTTTAATTCTGAATTTACGTATTGTGTTTTACCTCGACTATTTGGCGTTTATACGACGATATCGAAGATTGATTGATGGTCTTGAAAGCGTACCCATAGGTTCTAACCTATAGGCCCCTTAGCATATCGTTTGGGTTTTCGTGTGTCGTTTTAGCTTTAGTTTGGTTTTAATACGCGTTCACGATACGTTGATGTGTAGGTACCCCATGGAGACTTCGGGACGATAAGCAAGTACGTGGCGACATCAACAAATGAAGACGCAAGGTGAGTAAATTATATCTACGGGGGGGAAGTCGGGTGGATGGCGTATAGCACCCCCACAGTCCGCAGTTGATATAAGGTCTATATATATTATATATATAATAGTTATAGTGTGTCGTGGAAATTGTGTTAGGTGTATTATGGATAGTTTAGGGTTAGAAGTAAACTAGTGTAGTTCATAGTCGCGAACCCTAGAATAGATTTACACCCATACGCACACCCTTGCATATTCATTATACTTGCACTGTGTTTGATGATATTGGATGACATTGGAGATGAGTCGATGATATTGGGCATAGTGCCGTGAGATCGGTGATTTGATATGATTCGTATTTGGGATACGACAGGTGATTTTTAGCGGGCCTTTGGGCATGTGTTTTACCCCCGCATTCATACTTATATAGATGGTATCGATTTGTACTAGACTTAGATCAGTACCCCAGATAATGTGATATTGACCCGTACCCAGCTATTGGGATGCCGTACAATGATTTACCGTACGAGCTATATATTGATGATTGATCCGCACTCATGACTCGAGGATGTCAGATGATATACGATATCGTACGCGATACTATTGAGGCGGGATCACCGACTCTTATATTTATATTTATATGTATCGATTCAGATTTAGGTAGTTTCCATACCCCTCCCGATTGATTTGATACTTAGATCTGTAGTTTGCATAGTAGATGTTAGATTAGACCCGAGTCATACCTATTTCAAAAACTACAAATCAGGAATATCTTAAAGACAAGTAAAGGGATTCTACGGGTATTTTCAAGACGTATCTTTCTTAAAAACACTGTATCCCTTATTTTACTAAAAATCTTGATTCGTCTTATTTCAAATGACATAACTGCATGACATATACATATGGATGTAGATTCTTTACTGTTGCGTTGATTATTCGATTTCTGTATCTTCATGCTTTTCACATCGCTTTGCATGTGTTTATTGCTATATTACTATCATGTTGTTAGGACACCAGCACCATTATCGATGATGCGTATGTTCCATGTACACTTGCTTGCCGGCTCACACACTTCATCATCGATAATTGCCATGTCACTACACAGTAGTATTATTGCATCAGGATATAACCTTGTATGTGCATACCATTATTCCATGTTGCATGATATACTGTTATACTTGCATTTCATTTATGTGTCACATACATCATGCTTTATGATTATGCGCATTGAGATATTCGTTTTCATGATATTTCTGGATTTGGGAACCGTGGATAATTTCAAAGGAGAGTATGTACTTATTTGAAAAACCCGGTTTCCTTGATATGATATTTGCGCAGCCACCATGATATTTATCGGTTCTGATTATATACCCCATACGAGGAGTGGGTGCTGTATGAGGGTACATGGTGGGGCCCGGTATGGTTCCTCTCGGCAAGATGATCGATGGACTTTGCCGATTGAGCCTGGAGGTGGGCGAGTACCTACCGGTGATAGTATTTGGACTCGGCGGTTATCGTGAGGATACCGACCGGAGTTTGTGCGTATGATACGTCGAAATTCGAGGGTCGAAGCTGGGCACTCGGGTTTCGAGGGAGCGTATGATACGTACCTATCAGGGCTAGTCTTGGTGACAGCGCCTGATAGATGAGGATTTACGTGCCGATGCTAGGCATAGGTTTCATGATGTTTTCCATGATTTTGATTATATCCCCATATTTACATGCATGATGCTTATTGTCATTGGGTGACAGGTGGACGGGGTCCACATATGTACAGACATTGATCACATACAGACTTTTATTACATTGATCATACTTCATTTGTATATATAACAGGGTATGAGAGCGCTGTTATATATACCCTTACACCAATATTAGTGGAATGGGACGCTAATATATGTGTATTGATATCCATTTTGATACTTCAGCATATTTACTTCATGCAGACATACCTTATATTTATGACATGTTATCACCTGAGGCACTGGTACGAGTACTTGGCACTACCTACATGTTTAGATGTTACATTGCCACCTTATCATACTTCAGACTTACTCTTTGAGGTTTATGTTATATCTGATCGTTTTGACCTAGGATTATGTCATGCATTCGATTTCTTCTTGTAGATATTTTCTATTCACGAGTTGGCAACTCACCCCCGTTGTGCCACAGCTTCTTACAGGTTTTACCGTACGGGTTCTATAGCGGCATTTCTGGCACACTGCTTCCTTGCGGGTGAATTGCATTGGGTAGGTGGGTTCTTTTGCATCAGAACCACCATTGTACATGTATTATTCCTTTGTATCTAGAATTCCATCAACCAAAACTTGTATATTATTTCAGACTTAGACACTAGTGATGTATTATTTCGACCTTAGAGTCGCGTGTAGTAGTATTACGGTTTTCATGTTATCTTGAGTTTCTTTTTTTGAGTTTTGATCCTCGCCTTTCGGCGTTGTATATTATATTGCTTGTGTGGTTGTGACCGTCGATTGACGAAGAGCTAACTCCCGCTTGAGGATGCCTTTTATCATTGCATATATATATTATTCTTGTTGTACCCCGTTCGAGGCCAGTATTTACAAAGGAAACTCTGCCGGAATTTTTAAAAAAAGACTATACATTTTAGAAATGCACATTCGGCTTAGTTATTTAAAAACCTTGACTTCAAAACATTTTTTCTCCACTTCTTTAAACTAGTTTTCTCTATTTACTCCTTAAAATGGTTTTAGATTTCTGGGCTTTTGGCTTACTTGGATTAGATGGAGTCCTATAGACTTCATATGGTTCAAGGGCCAGTCACGTGTTTTTTCGGGTCGTGACAAATATGCAGCGAATTCTATGGACACACCTGAAGAACGAAACCCTAACTCGTCTAAGTGACCGGGGATCCGCGGCTAAAACCTAGTTTTGGCGGTAGATCCGCGGCGCCACTTAAAAGACTTGGATCGGGCCCTTCAGCTGTAGTTCCGTAGGTACTAGGGCATACTTCTGGGAATTTTTAATTATGCTCAAGTGTTGAGCTTTCTGGGAATTTTGGGAATTCGTTGTTTCGATCGAATTGTTTATCGTCGTCTATCTTTTGGTAATGTGATACAATAATTGGAATCTACAAATTTTTTTGTTGCGTGTAAATCTAACATTTCGGTCTTGGGTGTAATCGGAAATCTTGTTGAATTATCCGACTATTTTGAAAAGGTGTTTTCATAGATGAGACCTAAATGTGTGCTTTACATTGTTGGGCATGAAATCTTTGATATGTGATATCTCAGATTTGTGTTGCCTAAGGGCAGTTACGATTCCAATTGTTGTAGTTTTTCATTTATTTTCTGCAACCGTAAGTGTAGTATGTGGTGTATCGCCGATTTCGTTGCTATACATCAACGACAATCAGGGTACACATACTTGCTTACGTTGATGACATGTGATGTTATGTGTTGTTGTGATATGTTATATTGGATCGTCGTGTTCTGAATAGCCGGGGTTTTATGTGAGATGAGAGTTTTTATTTTCATTTACGTAAAATTCATTGTATGTAATATTCTTTTATTGGGGAACTTTTGAGTTGAGGATGATGTCACCATTGTATATTATTTACTTTTCCGCATTAGGATAGACCCAAGGAGGAGAGCACAAGTAACCGTGTTCTAGGGTCCAGTGAGAGGCCATCTCAAGGAGTCAAGACGAATCTCCTAACCCTAGAATTGCTAGGGTTGCTTGCCGCTCTCGTATGGGTCTAAGGATGTGGGTTTGACTATTCATCGCAGCCATGGAATCCGTGTTTTATACAGGCTTAAAATAAAATACGGACCTCCTAATATATCCAATATTTCATATGTTATCTTCTGCTGCACTATTCTGTGATGAGATCATATTATATGCGTGAGACGAATGCTTTATTATTTTATATATGATATATAATAAACGTTTCTTATGTTTTACACCCGTGCTAGTCCCGTCCCGGTATACCGTTAGTTAAGTAACCTAACGGTGCATAACGGAACATTGTGGAGAATGCGGATGGCATAAGCGTATGTTGTATTTTCATTTCTTCTGTGATGCTTAGGAAGCATAAATGATGGGAATTCATTAATGAGATTAATGAAAGAAAAATAAACCTAAAAGATGATTGTAGAATCAAATTTTCAAAAAGGGTAGCTCTAGTTTTTGCTTTGCATAGTGGTATTCCTTGTAGAATATCCAGCACCTTATTCGATAAGGAAAGAGCCGAGATCTCTTCACCGGGAGTGACCTCTTTAGCGATACTAGTAGATGCTACAACTTACTCGGTTTTGTTTTTGATTGCTTCTATAGTTCTTCCTTTGCATGGCGGTATTTGTGAAATATCCTGCACCTTATTCGATAAGGAAAGAGCCGAGATCACTTCACCGGGAGTGACATCTTTAGCAAAACTAGTAAAAGCCTCCAAAACACTTCTTTTCAAAATCACTTGTTTCTACAACGATATCTAGTTCATTACGCAAAAGGTTTTCTGAAAAACCTATCGTAGCCCTCCGTCATTTCAGATAGAGACTATTTAGTATTCGTGTTGCGTTTGTTGGCCTTTGTCAAGGCGTAGTGTGCAGTAGCTGACTGGTACTTATCTGTTTATGCATGTGATATGATTGGATTAGGGTAGTCGTACGACCTTGTTGGCCTTTGTCAAGGGTCGTGTGGGTAGGTTTAATGCAATCGGGAAATGATGGGTTGAACTTGACTAGCATCCTATGGTTTGTTGGCCTTTGTCAAGGTCATAGGGTGTTAGGGGCAAAAGCGTTATCGGGAATTTCAAATGTTGAAATTTGCAATGGGATTGCATACCTTCTATGAGATAGTTGGATCCTGATACCCACTGCGAGTAAGAATTACTCCTGGGAGAGTTTTACACATAACAATTAGCCAATCAAATAAGTATCTAGAAAGGTGTTAACGGGATTATGCCTCTGGGAAAATGAGATTTATTTTAATTAGGTCCGTGCGAAAGCACGGGGAACCTCCCTCAAATTACCAACACTGGCCTGGCCAAATGATTGGCGAACTTGTAAAGTGTAATTAATGTAAGTCGATGTGCAACACCCCACGAGTTGCGAGGAGGCGGAAATATGAAAAACGATCTTGTTCTATAAGCGTACATCGACTAACCGAAGATCTTTGCTAAACGATAATTAACAATAACCATAGAAGTTCGTAGCTACTATGTAAAGAGATTATACCTAGTGAATCGTGTCCTTCTTTACGATCTCTACGTCCTCCTCGGCCTCCTCTAAGTGATAGATGATCCGCCCGAGAACCCTAATCCAAGCTACACCTCCAAACTTGAGGTAACTAAGTTTCTCTAGTTGGTAATCAAAGGAACTTAGATCATATAGAGTTAGGTTATGGAATGTTTAGTCTATTCTAGTCCTTGTTCTCAACTCATGAGTGGTAGGATTAGAGCTTGAAGAAAGAGTGAGCTTGAGGAGAGAGAAGGTGAACTAGAATAATGAAAATGAAATTGTTTCTCACTTGATATATGAAGCATAATGAATAAATCAATAAATTAATAAATGTGATTATTCATCATGCTACATTAATTCAATTGAGTGATTCACTATATGAGTCATTAAGCAATTAATGATGCATTAATGATATGATGAATCACACAAAATGAGTCACAATTGCATTTAATGATAATGCCACCTAAACCCTCAAGTCACCATGCTTCTAGAAGCTTCCCGGAAATTACGAGAACGCCCCTCCCATCCATGAAAACACGGAAAAACTTTAGACTGTATAAATCCAATAACCTGATACTAGAATCTGGCTTAAACCAAAGTCGTCTAGTAAAAACTGTCCGAATGTCGTACGTGTGTTTAAAGACGTATTCGTCTGAACCCTTGTCGTAAAACCGTACGACCTCTATATAGTTTTGCCTGGAGTTGGGAAAACTCTGTGTGGGACTCTAAAGACTCGACTACTACGCTGGCAGTGGGTTTAACCACAGACCGCAAGCGGCACTAGCTGTACGTAACGGTCCCAGGTAGATGTCGATAAGAAGGCCGATGAGGAAACCCATCCGAACTCCTACTGAGCCTGTCCGTGACAATATCCGTGCAGTCCGGTCTGTTCACCTAAGAGTATCGCATGTATGGTCTAGGGGGGTGGTGAACGTCAGACCCCTAATAACTGTACAAGTCGTGCCAGCATGGCTCAAGTACCATCCGAGAATCTACTGATCAGTCTATCAGTAATTCTCAATCAGCCCTGCCCAGGGACTTATGGTAATGACCAACCGATCACTGTGCGATATCAACTCCCTATACCGGGAGAGACGAATCCCTAACAGTCGCTCACTGCCTCCACGTGGCTCGGGACTGTGCCCAACTAAAACCTGTTTGCACGACTCCTTTGAACCGTGGTAGGGTAGTAATCAAAGCACGGTGGGAACTCACACGAAACAAATGACGACCTTAAGTCAACGGACTATCTGCACACATGTCACCTGAGAACAGCTATCTGACGTTAGGTATAAATACCATCCAGTCGGTTCTCGGCGAGTCCTGTCCGGTGTACTCACACCCAATGAGCATCTGTATACAATCTTAGGTGCACTCCACCAATGGCTGCGGGACCAATCCATCGCCCCTCCTCAGGGTCTAGATATATATACACTAGTCTACTCCGGAGTATCGATGCCCAGTCTCAATACTCCTGCGACCAGGGACATCTAAGGATGTGCCTATTGACTATCCAGCTCCCACAAGTATGACTGCCATCACAATGCCGGTAGTCAGGCAAACACCCTATGGGCTTTATCAACATGTTTATAAATACAAAGTAAAATATATCACACGTTAAGATAAAGTCAAACCAAATAGCGTACTATCATATTAAGCAACATTGTCATGTACATACATATCCCTGGCATCCTATACAATGAAGGCCTCTAGGGCATATATATCCAACAATCTCCCACTTGCACTAAGGCCTATAATTGGTGCAATGAGTACCCACTGTCTGCACTAGATCCAGTTGCTGGCATACCGCATGCCCAACATCTCAAACAGCCTCTCGAACTGGACTTGAGGGATGGCCTTAGTGAATGGATCTGCCGTGTTGTCTTTTGTGTCCACTCTCCGTACCTCAATCTCCTGACGATCTACGATCTCCCTGATCAGGTGAAACCGCCTTAAGATATGCCTGGATTTCTGATGGGACCTTGGTTCCTTCGCTAATGCTACAGCCCCATTGTTATCACAATACAAAGGTATTGGATCGGCAATGGACGGAACCACCTGAAGTTCAGAGATGAACTTCCTCATCCAGACAGCCTCTTTTGCAGCTTCACTAGCAGCTATATACTCAGCCTCCATAGTGGAGTCTGTGACGGTATCCTGTTTGGAACTCCTCCAACATACCGCCCCTCTATTGAGGGTAAACACAAAATCCGAAATGGATTTAGAATCATCTTTGTCACTTTGGAATCTGGAGTCGGTAAAAGCCTCAACCTGGAGGTCCCCACTACCGTAAATCAAGAACATCTCCTTAGTCCTTCTCAAGTACTTAAGAATGTTCTTTACCGCTATCCAATGCTTCTCACCTGGGTTAGACTGATACCTGCTTACCACACCAAATGCGTAAGTTACATCTCGTCTTGTACATAACATCGCATACATTATAGATCTTACTGCCGAAGCGTAGGGTATAATGCCCATGCGAGCCCTCTCTTCATCAGTCTTTGGAGACATCTCTTTTGAGAGGGTGATCCCGTGACAAGCGGGCATATTACCGCGCTTGGAATCTTCCATACTAAATCTCTTTAGTATAGTGTCAATATACCTGGACTGTGAAAGTCCCAACATTCTATTAGATCTATCACGATAGATCTTAATACCTAAAATGTAGGTTGCATCACCCAAGTATTTCATGGAGAATTTCTGTGATAAGAAGAGCTTTACTGATTATAGCATAGGGATATCATTCCCTATCAGTAGTATGTCGTCAACGTACAAAACGAGGAAGACTACTGCTTCTTCTACATTCTTCCTATAAATACATGGTTCATCTACATTTTTGATAAAGTCAAATTCTTTGACTGTCTCATCAAAGCAGATGTTCCAACTCCGCGATACTTTCTTTAATCCATAAATGGATTTAAGCAACTTGCACACTCTTCCGCTGCTCCCACTGTCTAAGAAACCTTCTGGTTGATCCATGTAAACACTTTCTTCTAAATGTCCATTTAGAAAAGCTGTTTTTACGTCCATCTGCCAGATTTCATAGTCATGGAAGGCAGCAATGGCAAGCAGGATCCGAATGGATTTAAGCATAGCTACAGATGAAAAGGTTTCATCATAGTCCAATCCTGGTCTTTGACGAAAACCTTTTGCAACGAGTCTAGCTTTGTAGGTTTCCACTTGTCCAAGTGCACCAATCTTCCTTTTGAAGATCCATTTGCATCCAACTGGTTTCACCCCAGGAGGAGCAACTTCTAAAGTCCATACTTTATTGGTGTACATGGATTCCATTTCGGATCTCATAGCATCCAGCCACTTCACCGAGTCTATACTCGTGATAGCCTGCTGAAAACTAGTAGGCTCATCATCATCGATGATGCAATCCTCTCGATCCCCATCTTGAAGAAAACTATAGTATCTTTCGGGAGGATGAGAAAGCCTACTAGATCTGCGTAGTGGCGTTGGTTCGTCGGGTTCTATTGAAACCTAAGATTCCACTATGTCCTCGGCAGCAGTTTGAGGTTCTGGAATTTCTTCCAGCTCTACCGCGCTCCCACTAATTTCTTTTGAAAGAAATTCGCTTTCTAAGAAGACAATGTGGCGAGCGACAAACACCTTTTGTTCTTCAGTGTGGTAGACCATGTACCCCCTTAAATGTTTGGGGTATCCTACAAACTTGCACAAAACCGATCGTGCCTCGAGCTTGTCCGGACTATGCTTTTTAACATATGCCGGACACCCCCATATCTTAATATACTTTAGATATGGTCTCTTCCCGCTCCACATTTCATATGGAGTGGTAGGCACAGACTTAGTTGGAACTCTATTCAATAAGTATGCTGCTGATTCTAGAGCAAATCCCCAGAAGGAAAGTGGAAACTCAGCACTACTCATCATTGAACACACCATATCTAATAGCGTGCGATTCCTCCTTTCTGATACACCATTATGCTGAGGTGTATAAGGCGGAGTAAGCTGAGAGAGAATTCCATTCTCTTTTAAGCATTCAAGGAAACTGGTACTTAAGTATTCTCCATCTCGATCAAATCGAAGTGTCATGATGCTTTTACCAATTTGTTTCTCTTCTTCATTTTTACACTTCTTAAACTTCTCAAAGGCCTCGGATTTATGTTTCATTAAGAACACATGTCCATACCTAGAGAAGTCATCAGTAAAAGTGATGAAGTAGGAGTGACCGCTTCTCGCATGCGTAGACATTGGACCACATACATCGCTGTGTATAAGTCCCAAGAGTTCTGTGGCTCTTTCTCCGTGTCCGGTGAACGGAGATTTGGTCATTTTTCCTTTGATACATGATTGACAAGTTGCATATGATGAATATTCAAACGGATCTAGATATCCATCTTTATGTAACTTAGTCAACCTTGTTTCGTTTATATGACCAAGTCTACAATGCCATAGGAAGGCTTGATTTGAATCTGGAGCCTTTCTTTTAAGTGTGTTTTGAATATTGAAAATTCGAGGTTGATTAAGTATGTATATGCCGTTTTCCAGTGTGCCATACCCAATCAGTTCTTGATTTAGGAGAATGTTCATTACATTTCTTTCAAGCGCAAAATTATATGCTTCATTAGATAACAAAGATACTGATATAATATTACACAACATACTAGGAATACAAAAATAGCTGTACAACACCAAAATGTGCCCACTAGTCAACCCTAGGTGATATTCCCCTATTGCAATAGCATCTACATGCATTCCATTGCCTATCCGGAGAGTCATATCACCTGTCCCCAGTACTCTACTATTTCTCAGATCCTGCAATGAATTACAGATATGAGAACCAGAACCGGTATCAAGTACCCATGATGTAGAGTTTACTGAAAGACAATTTTCGATTACGAACACACCTGAAGCAGAAGCAACAGCTTGCTTCTTGTCCTTGGCTTTGAAGGCCATACAGTCCTTCTTCCAGTGCCCTTGCTTGTGACAATAATAGCATTCGTTTATATCCGCTTTCACCCTTCCTGCCTTGTTCGTTCCCTGCACCTTCTTGACCCCACCCTTCGGTTTGGTAGCTTTCATCTTCTTCTTCCCTTTAGCTTTCACTTTAGATTTAGAAAAGGATGATTGGCCAACATACAGAACGGGGTTCTTTTCCTGTTTCAAGGAGGTCTCTGCTACCCTCAACATGTTGAGGAGCTTTGGAAGATCAGCTTCCATTTCGTGCATGTTGAAACTTAGCATGAACTGAGAGAAGGTGTGGGGAAGGGACTGCAAAATCAAGTCGATATACAAATCGTTCTCTAGCACGCATCCCAGGTTTGCGAGTTCCTCTATGAGGCTGATCATTTTGAGGACGTGCTCTCCTACAGGCGATCCTAGAGCCAACCTCATCTTGAAGAGTTTTCTTGAGGTCTCGTACCTCGCGATACGGGAGTGCTCCCCATACAATTCCTTGCAATGGATAAAGATGGATATAATATCCATACTCTCGTGCTGTTTCTAGAGTTCATTGTTCATGGACGCCAGCACGATACACTTAGCTCGCTCACAGTCTAGATCCCAGGTTTTGCGAACTTCCTTGTCCACAACTGAGGAATCTGGTCCTGGGATAAGGGGAGGAACAACGGTGGTAACATATGCTACTTTGTCATAAGTCAGTGCAATGTTGACGTTCCTTAGCCAATCTTTATAGTTATGCCCGGTCAGTATATTTTTTTCAAGTAATAGTTTTAGTCCTGTCATGGTAGCTGCTAGAGAGAGAGAAAAGAAAACACTCAGCATATGCTTCTTGCAAGTTTAGATTGGTTATTATTTTATCTAAACAGGATGGCTCCCACTGTTCCCTCAAGTCCTTCTTCAAAACCTAAAAGAAGAACTAGTCAGGATTTAATCACATGTCACAATACTTGCTTAACCTTTCAGCCAGGCCAGTGTTGGTACTTCGAGGGAGGTTTTCCAACGCTTTCGCGAAGTTCCTTAATTAAATAACCTCTTTTCCCTGGAAGCGTAGCCCCTCTAACACATTTCTGGACACCTACTTGGTTTATAACATTGATTGTTAAGTGAGAAAGTTTCCCGGGAGTAATCCTACTCATCAGTGGGATCGGGATCCAACTATCATTGCATGATGTCCTAGATGGAAGCCACTCTAGTCACCACACTCCAGAAGGTATGCTAAATCTGCAAGTTTCCTTTATATTTGAAACTCCCGATGTGATTTTTACCCCAAACTCTTATGACCTTGACGTAGGCCAACAAATCATAAGACGCAAGTCAAGTTCTACCTGTCGTTGTCCTGATTAATTGAGGTACATCGTACATGCCCTTGACGTAGGCCAACAAGGCTGTACGTCTGTCCTATACTAATGCATCTATCTATGCAACAAATAAGCAAACCACACTACTACCATCCACTATGCCTTGACGTAGGCCAACAAGCATAGCATGAATACGATGTGCTGTCTATTTGAAATGACGGAGGGTTACGGCTGGTTTTTGGCAAAAAACCGTTAACGTAGTGAACTTGATATGATCGAAGGAACCATGATAGCCTTTATTAAAAGGAGTGATTTAAGCTCCGCATTTAAAATTTGCTTTTTGAAGAAAACCGAGTGGTTTTGAAATTGTTCCAACGATTCAGTTTAGGTTTTATTTTCTTTGCATTAAAAATAATGCGTCCCATCATTAACCTATCATTACAGATAACAACGAAAATACAACGTTCTCTTATATCATCCGCATTCGCCACGGGGTCCCGTCATCACCCGTTAGGTTACTTAACTAACGGCAGAGCGGGGGCTGGGCTAGTGCGGGTGTAAAACATAAGTGACATCTAAATAGCTATCATATATAGATAATGTACATTTGTCAGAAGCAATAATAGGCATTCCAGATCACAGATAAACTTTATTGGATATGGAAGCAATCCGCGTTTCTTTTGAGCCTGCAACGAAAAACGGATTACACAGTTGTGATGAATAGCCATTACCCCTCCCCGACCCTTACGGGTACGGCAAACTACCCTCCAAGTACCTGAAGTGAAGCGGTCTCCCTCAACGACGTGAGTAGGCCACTAAACACTTCGAAATACCCGGTAATTTGTGCACCCCAGCTTGGGTCTATCCTAGGAGCAAAAACAGTAAAAAGAAATAATACAACGGTGGCTACAACCGCAACATGGATGTGCCCCGCAAAATAATATTACAACTTATTACATTTACATTAAATGAATTAATACAAAAACCCATCACAAAACCCCGGCTAATCATCACAACAATCCAATACAGTTCATAATCACAAACAGTTAAAACATTACAGATATGTGCAACCCCCTGCCAACCGACATACTAGCAGTTAGGGGAGGTTTATGAACAAATAATACAGTTCACAGATATAATCAAAACAAGCAAACATCGTATAATTTTGATCGATCAAACCCATTAGATTCTTCTCCAAAAACTTCTCTGTAAACCTGAGACCTGAGCAAAAAATAAACATTCCAGAAAAGACAAAATATCACAGAAGATGCATAGGGAAAAACTGGGCTGAATCGGCTCCAACTCGGCCGCGGATCCGCGGCGGATCGGTGGGATCGGCTGCGGTTCCGCGGCTCGGTGGCCGATTCAGGAGCCCATTTTTTTCCAGTGTTCTTATAATTCCATGTGGGTTATTCTGGAGGTCCCTGAAAAATTTTTGGGCCTCATTTTAAAATCGACAGAAACTATGTGATATCGGGGTATTTTCCGGTTCGTTTTGCGTTCGAAATTCATACGACTTTGTATGTGAGTTAATTATTGTTTAGTGAGGCTCTGATACCACTGTAAGTCGATGTGCAACACCCCACGAGTTGCTGGGAGACGGAAATATGAAAAACGATCTTGTTCTATAAGCGTACATCGACTAACCGAAAATCTTTGCTGAACGATAATTAACAATAACCATAGAAGTTCTTAGCTACTATGTAAAGAGATTATACGTAGTGAATCGTTCTTCTTTACGATCTCTACGTCCTCCTCGGCCTCCTCTAAGTGATAGATGATCCACCCGAGAACCCTAATCCAAGCTACACCTCCAAACTTGAGGTAACTACGTTTCTCTAGTTTCTAATCAAAAGAACTTAGATCATATAGAGTTAGGTTATGGAATGTTTAGTCTATTCTAATCCTTATTCTCAACTCATGAGTGGTAGGATTAGAGCTTGAAGAAAGAGTGAGCTTGAGGAGAGAGAAGGTGAACTAGAATAATGAAAATGAAATTGTTTCTCACTTGATATATGAAGCATAATGAATAAATCAATAAATGAATAAATGTGATTATTCATCATGCTACATTAATTCAATTGAGTGATTCACTATATGAGTCATTAAGCAATTAATGATGCATTAATGATATGATGAATCACACAAAATGAGTCACAATTGCATTTAATGATAATGCCACCTAAACCCTCAAGTCACCATGCTTCTAGAAGCTTCCCGGAAATTACGAGAACGCCCCTCCCATCCGTGAAAACATGGAAAAACTTTAGACTGTATAAATCCAATAACCTGATACTAGAATCTGGCTTAAACCAAAGCCGTCTAGTAAAAACTGTCTGAATGTCATACGTGCGTTTAAACACGTATTCATCCGAATGGGACCCTTGTCGTAAAACCGTACGACCTCTATATAGTTTTGCCTGGAGTTGGGAAAACTCTGTGTGGGACTCTAAAGACTCGACTACTACGCTGGCAGTGGGTTTAACCACAGACCGCAAGCGGCACTAGCTGTACGTAACGGTCCCCAGGTAGATGTCGATAAGAAGGTCGATGAGGAAACCCATCCGAACTCCTACTGAGCCTGTCCGTGACAATATCCGTGCAGTCCGGTCTGTTCGCCTAAGAGTATCGTATGTATGGTCTAGGGGGTGGTGAACGTCAGACCCCTAATAACCGAACAAGTCGTGCCAGCATGGCTCAAGTACCATCCGAGAATCTACTGATCAGTCTATCGGTAATTCTCAATCAGCCCTGGCCAGGGACTTATGGTAATGACCAACCGATCACTGTGCGATATCAACTCCGTATACCGGGAGAGACGAATCCCTAACAGTCGCTCACTGCCTCCATATGGCTCGGGACTGTGCCCAACTAAAACCTGTTTACACGACTCCTTTGAACCGTGGTAGAGTAGTAATCAAAGTACGGTGGGAACTCACACGAGACAAATGACGACCTTAAGTCAACGGACTATCTGCACGCATGTCACCTGAGAACTGCTATCTGACGTTAGGTATAAATACCATCCAGTCAGTTCTCGGCGAGTCATGTCCGGTGTACTCACACCCAATGAGCATCTGTATACAATCTTAGGTGCACTCCACCAATGGCTGCGGGACCAATCCATCGCCTCTCCTTAGGGTTTAGATATGTATACACTAGTCTATTCCGGAGTATCGATGCCCAGTCTCGATACTCCTGCGACCAGCGACATCTAAGGATGTGCCTATTGACTATCCAGCTCCCACAAGTATGACTGCCATCACAATGCCGGTAGTCAGGCAAACACCCTATGGGCTTTATCAACATGTTTATAAATACAAAGTAAAATATATCACACGTTAAGATAAAGTCAAACCAAATAGCGTACTATCATATTAAGCAAGATTGTCATGTACATACATATCCCTTGCATCCTATACAATGAAGGCCTCTAGGGCATATATATCCAACAATTAATCCCGGCTAGTCTTACCTTTTAGGGTTTGAAGGAAGATTTGATAAAAAAAAAGTGGGAACCATCCTGATTAGATAAGATAATAACCAATCTAATCTTGCAAGAGCATACGCTAAAATGTTTTCTTCTCTCTCTCTCCAGGTAGCGACCATATTAAGATAATAATATGGATGTATTGACCGAACCAACTTATTATACTGAGCAGGGGAACGTTGGTTCCATTCTTTCTTATAATTGTTATAAGACAGAACAGGAAATAGGGTTATATCTGGATTCTCACACCACCCAAATGAAGAATAAGCATGTTGATGCATCTTCTTCGGGTGTGTTAGTTATCGAGAACTGTTTCTCAGTTCACTCTACGTCCTGGGTATTAGATATCGGATCGGGATCCCACATATGTAATATGTTACATGGGCTGCTGAAAGGTAGAGAACTGGGAATGGGTGATCATTCCATAAGAGTAGGGAATGGTGCAAATGTTGCACCCAAAGCAGTTGGCGATTATCACCTTGTATTACCAAATGGTAATACATTGATTCTGAACGAATGCTATTACATACCGACCCTGATATGCAATATTATATCAGTTTCTTTATTAAGTAAAGAAGAATATGATTTTGTAGTACAGGATAATGTTATGAACATCTTCCTGAATCAAAAGTTGATTGGATCAGGCTCGTTAAATAATGGTATATACATTCTAAATCAAACCACAGTTCTTAACATACAGAACACACACAAGAGGAAGAGTTCAGAAATGAACGAATCCTTCTTGTGGCATTGTAGACTAGGTCATATCAATGCGACACGACTAGCTAAGTTACATAAGGATGGATATTTGAATTCATTCAAATTTTCATCTTATGACACTTGCCAGTCATGTCTCAAAGGCCAAATGACCAAAACTCCGTTTAGTGGACATGGAGAAAGAGTTACAGAACTCTTGGGACTGATACATAGTGATGTATGCGATCCCATGTCTACACATGCCAGGGATGGTTCCTCATACTTCATTACATTCACTGACGATCTCTCAAGATACGGACATGTGTTCCTGTTGAAACACAAGTCTGAAGCTTTTGATAAATTCAGAGAATATAAGCACGAAGTCGAGAACCAAACGGGTAAAAGTATTAAGATTCTTCGATCAGATTGAGGAGGAGAATACTTGAGCAATGAGTTCCTGGACTATCTAAAAGAGAATGGGATTCTCTCTCAGCTTACTCCTCTATATACACCACAGCACAACGGTGTATCAGAGCGGAGGAATCGCACCCTATTAGATATGGTGCGCTCTATGATGAGCACTGCTGAGTTGCCTATTTCCTTTTGGGGTTATGCGCTTGAGACAACAGCATACCTAGTGAATCAAGTTCCATCTAAATCTGTACCTACCACACCATATGAGATATGGAGTGGGAAGAGACCATGTCTTAAACGAGTTAAGATATGGGGTTGTCCGGCCTATGTCAAAAGGAAAAATCTGGACAAACTCGAGGCAAAATCAGTTCTTTGTAAGTTTGTGGGATATCATAAACATTCACATGGATATCTTTTCTACCACAGCGAGGAACAAAAATTGTTTGTTTCTCGACATGCCACCTTTTTAGAAAAGGAATTTCTTGCAAAAGAAATTAGTGGCGAAGAGGTAGAGCTGGAAGAAGTTCCAGCAGCACAAACTGTTAGTTATATGTATGCCCTAGAGGCCATTACTGTACATTGGATGTATATTGTAGTGGATGCTGGGACATATATAGATAGGACTTTCTTGCTCGACATGATAGTACGCTATCTGGTTACTCTTTATCTTAACATGTATACTTTCTGTCTCTCTGTTACATGTTGATGAAGCCCTTAGGATGTGTACTCGACTTCCAGGACTGTGATGCAGATCATACTAGTGGGGCCTGGGTAGTCCATGAGTACATCCTTCAATGTTCCTAGTCATGGGAATATCGAGATGGGGCATCGATATTCCAGAGTAGACTAGCGTATATCTTCTCGACCCATGTGATGGGTGATGGATGATCCCATATCCATTGGTGTTTGACATCAGAGATGGTATGCGGGTGCTCAATGGAGACTGGGTACACCGAACGGACTCACCGAGAACTCCCAGATGGTATTATACCTCACGTCAGATGACAGTTCTCTGGTGACACTGGTACAGCTTAGTCTGTTGACCCGAGATCGTCATAGAGTCTTGTGTGTCTCCCACTGTGCTTTGATTTCCACCCTACCACGGCTCTACTGAGTCATGCAAACAGGTGGTTTTTGGGTACAGTCCCGATTCACATGGAGGCAATGAGCGATAGGAGGGGATTCGTCTCTCCCGGTATTGGGGGTTGATGTTGCGCTATGCACGACTGGCCATAACTGGAAATCCCTGGCCAGGGTTGCTTGATATACTGGTAAGAGTTATCAGTAGTTTCACGAATGTTATGGACCTTATATCGGCATGACTTATCAAGCTATTGGGGTCTGACGTTTACCATCCTTAGGCGGGATATGCGACATATCAGACGAACAGACCGGACTGTACGGTAAGTGTTACTGGTTGGATTCACAGGAGTGTGAGCGGGCTTGCTCGTCGATCTTCTGATTGCTCAATACCCGGGTGGCCGTTACGTTTAGCAGACCGCTTGCGGCTTGTGGGTGTTTGATATGATCATCACCTGCTGCCGGCGTATTGACGAGTCTTTAGAGTCCTACACAGAGGTTTCCTGGCTCAAGCGAAACGAAATAGGAGCGCATATGAGATATGTGCGGGACCGAGAATAATGCAGGTATGTGATACCGTATTCTATTATCGCGATGAATGTATCGATTGGTTGTATGCGATATAACCTAGTTATCGAATCAAGGATTGATTCGATAAGCCGATACATTGGATATTAGTCGGTCATATGCGATATGACCGGATCGTTAAATCAAGTGTTGATTTAATGATTTAATGTATAATTATATATTTGATATATTACTTTGCATTGACTAGTATTGGTTCACTTTAAATGGATTTTCTCACTTGAAATACACAAGTTGTATATGTGATATACTTTTGTGCACTTGTTTGTATCATGTTTGATGATACATGCAAACTTGGGTTTGTGTAAAGAATTAAACCATGGTTATGTTAATGGTTAGGGTTTTGATTTACTTATCTATTCATTTATTTATTTATTCATTTTTGAAAGATAAAGAGAAATGGTGGCTTGATTTGTTTTCTAGTTGAAGCTTCATGAAGCTTTGAATAAGTCTACCATTTTTGTTTCATACTTAACCCTAACCATTCAACCTAACCTTAGTTAATTCTCTACACCTAACTATGGTTGCTATATGATAAGATAATTCTTTTTATGCTTATCATAGTGCTTTTCTTCTTCTTCTTCTTCTTCTTCTTCTTCTTCAACAAAGAAGAAACCTTGCCTCCATTAATGGCAACTTGAGAAAAAGAGTGAGAAATCCAATTCTAAAGTGAACCCACTTCCTATTTCTTCATCCTCTACCACTTGTCAAGTAGTATAGGGTTTTTTCTTCACAAGTTTCATGACTTGGTGAAGTTGGAGCTTGATCTTGAGTTGCCTCGACGTAGATCATCTTCGGCATCGAAGTCGACGACCTAGCCCGATCTTTTCTCCGATGAGACCACCGCGAGAGTCTAGGATTCCGATGGGTACAGCGGAGGGACGTCATCACGGAGCCAAGGAAGTGGAGGACCGGATCTACAAAGGTTGTAGTCACTTTCCTTTAGCAATAAAGTTGTCTACTTGCTTGCATCGCCTTACCTCTAGTAACGATCTAGTTTAGGGTTTCTCGGCACATAGAAAAATTTTGAATTGGCCATGTTTGATCACTTGTAGAACCTCATGGGTGTGCCTAGGAACCCTACACAAACTGCAACTGAAGATATAGTGGAACCACAGGATTCAGTAGTTCCAGACGAACCTCAGTCGCTCCACCGATCTAGTAGGGTTCCTCATCCATCTGAGAGATACTACGGTTTTCTCGTTGATGGTGGGAGCGAGGATTGCATCATGGAAGATGATGACCCGACTAGTTTCGAGCAGGCCATCACGAGTAGGGACTCTATGAAATGGCTGGATGCAATGCGATCTGAGATGGAATCCATGTACACCAAAAAAGTATGGACTTTGGAAGTTACTCCTGAAGGGATAAAACCCATTGGGAGCAAATGGATCTTTAAGAAGAAACTTGGTGTAGATGGAAAAGTTGAGACTTTCAAAGCTAGACTTGTTGTAAAGGGTTTTCGTCAACGACCAGGTGTGGATTATGACGAAACCTTTTTCTCCAGTGGCTATGCTTAAGTCCATCCGGATCCTACTTGCCATTGCTGCATACCATAACTACGAAATCTGGCAAATGGATGTTATGACTGCCTTTCTAAATGGTGATTTAGAGGAGTGCGTGTACATGACTCCTCTAAATGGATATATCCATTGTTGATCCGATACCTTTGTATTGCGATAACAATGGGGCTATATCTTTAGCGAAGGAACTACGGTCCCATCAGAAATCCAGACACATCTTGAGGCGGTATCACCTGATCAGGTAGATCATTGATCGCCAGGAGATCGAGGTGCAGAGAGTGGACACAAAAGACAACACAGCGGATCCATTCACCAAGGCCCTCCCTCAAGCGCAGTTCGAGTGATTTTTTTAGATGTTGTGTATGCGATACGCCAAGAGCTGGCCCTAGAGCAGACGTTGGGTACTCGGTACGCCAATATATGGCCTTAGTGCTAGTGGGAGATTGTTGGATATTTATGCCCTAGAGGTCATTATTGTATCTGCATACATGTGGATGCAGGGATATGTATGTACATGACAATCTTGGTCAGTTATACAGTATATTATTTAAGTTATCTTTATCTTGATGTGTGTATTTCTTTCTTATGCTACTTTATTTTGCTTGCACATATTGATAAAGACTCGATACAGTAGTATACTATTATGGTTTGACTTTATCTTAACATGTGCATATGTTATATATGTCGACCACATGTTGATAAAGCCCGTAGGATCTTGCTTGACTACCAGCGTTATGATGGCAATCTTACTTGTTGGAGCTGGGTAGTCTATAAGCGCATCCTTAAAAGTCCCAAGTCGCAGGAGTATCGAGATCGGGTATCAATACACCAGAGTAGACTTGCGTATACATTTCTAGACCCCGACGAGGGGCAGTAGTTGGTCCCACAACCATTGGTATGATCACCTAAGATTGTATACGGGTGCTCACTAGAGGTGAGTACACTGGACGGACTCGCTGAGAACCTCTATATGGAATTATACCTATCGTCAGATAGCGGTTCTCATGTGACATGAGTACAGGTTAGGCTTTGGACCTGAGGTCGTCATTTGTCTCGTGTGAGTTTCCACTCTACTTTGATCACTACCCTACCACGGCTCTACTGAGTTGTGCAAACAGGTTTTGGTTGGGTGCAGTCCCGAGCCACATGGAGGCAGTGAGTGATTGTCAAGGATTCTTCTCTCCAGGTATTAGGAGTCGATATCGCACTCTATTCGATTAGCCAGGACCATAAGACCTTGGCCAAAGCAGTTGAGATTTACTGATAGGTTGATCAATAGTTTCCTGGATTGGTCCTGAGCCGCATCAGTATGAATTATCGGGTTATTAGGGTCTGACGTTTACCACCCCTAGACCCGGTATGCGATACTCTTAGATGAAGAGTCCGAACTGCACGGAGATTGTCACGGATAAGCTCGGTAGGAGTTCGGACGAGTTTGCTCGTCGGCCTTCCTTTTCGATAGGTACCTGGGTAGCCGTTACGTGCAGCTAGTATCGCTGACGTGCTTATGGTTAAACCCACTGCTAGCGTACTGTTGAGTCTTTAGAGTCCCATACAGAGGGTTTCTCTGCTTCGGGCGAAACGATGTAGAGGCCGTATGGTTTTACGGCAGAGATTCGATCATATACGTATATTAGCTACACGGATCATGATTCGGGCAGATAATACTAGTGGGCTTTGGTCTAAGCCGGATCCTAGTATTATATTCTTGGATTATTTTTGTCTCTTTGTATTCGTGTTTTTCGGAATACGGATACAGGTATGTATATACGGTGAGGGGTATTCTTTTAATTTGTTACAAGGGTGCTTCTAGAAGAAGACACCTCATTATTGTTTTAACCATTATAGTTAAATGGTTAATGAGGTGGAGGTATGAGGTGTTGTAAGTCATTAAATGAAGCATGGCTACTTGGTGACTCATAGGGTGACTCATGGTTTACTATTGCTTCTTGCTTAATATTTTGTGTTGTGAATTATTGTATGCATTATTAGTTCACAACACTTAGCCATTCTTCATTCATGCTCACTACAACACTCTTATCTCCTCCAAGCTCTCTTCTTCCACCTCAAACCCTAATAGTCTCATGTGTTGAGAAACCTAAGATTATTGAGACAAAGCAATCCATCATCACTCTCTATATCCTCTAGGTTACTTAGATTAGCATACTAAGTAACCTAGTCATCTCAGTTTAAAGGTAGGAGTTCAAAGTAGACACTCTCGGGTGGATCATCTTTGACGCGAGGAGGCCGTCGATCTAGCGTGATCCGTACACCCTTTGAGGAGCTAAAGGAGAGGAGTGAAGACCCGAAGAACTTGAGCCTTTAGGTATAAATTTCGATCATAGTAGAGAGCTTCTCTAGTTTGCTAGTTAGGTTTATGGTAGATCCGGTGATAGGGTTATTCTAGCACCAGTTTAAACTCGTAGTAAAATTTTTGTTCCGCAAACAGCCATGGATGATGGCTAGGGCGTTAGTGTAACCCAACAAGATCCGCTGGAACTCCAATAAGGATATGGATACTTCCCGATCAGACATCATGAAAGTGCTTGTATGGACGTTCCACTGGTCTGAGAAAGACTTAACCCACCAAGGCCCAGTCTTAGGGTATTCAAATAGAGATGTGTAGACCGCTAGGTAAAGTCCGGTATGTTC
The DNA here is from genome assembly GCA_030015575.1 of Agapanthus africanus. Taxonomy (NCBI): domain Eukaryota; kingdom Viridiplantae; phylum Streptophyta; class Magnoliopsida; order Asparagales; family Amaryllidaceae; genus Agapanthus; species Agapanthus africanus. Next base: position 299,482,471 of record JASDDO010000029.1, read on the forward strand.
CAGTAAGTCCTTCTCGGCCGATAGAATGTATCTAGCCCAAGCAACATAGGTAGCCAAATATCGCGGGATCATACCCACATGATAGGGTATTCCCCATGGCCTGGCTTTTTCTTGACTAATACGGTGTCCCAAAAGGTCAACAACCGTCGGCGCTACAGCCCCTTCCACAGAAAGCTACAACTGGTTATAAGCTATCCAGTCATTCATCTCTACCATAAAAGCGGCGATGGAAGATCTACATATCGAATAGGCCCCAGAGGGTCAAACGACGCTTCACTCTGGAAGCAGATGCGGCCCCAAATTATCTGTCTATACCAACCAGCCCAAAGAGGGTGATGTTGCCGTATGGGATCATAGGTCCGAATCATTTGGAAGACCTCCCTGTTGACTGGTTCCTTTGGACACAAGTCTGCTGGGTGATCATATCCAAAATCTGATGGGTAATACATAATACCTGAAACGTAAGAAGTCAAAAGTCGTCAGTTCACAACATGGAAAATCTTGCAAGTGGTAGGGAATGGAATCTTTAGCTTTAGAGCTAAGAAAATCCACAGGGTAAACATTTTGCCATTAAAATTGGAACTTAGAACAAATGCTCAAATATTTTAAGTTTTTTTCTTAAATAAAGTCGAGGCTCTGCAACCAAAGGGTGTGCTTCAAATAAAGTGCGCAACCCAAAGGGTATCTGTTCTGTTGATAAAACTGCACATTTGTTATTACATTTTTCCTACCATTTCCATATTTAAAAAGGTCTTTATTATAATATATCATACATATGAGGGTTTATGTGTAAAAATACTATTTTCCATGTGTTGATATATTGTAATTAGCATTTGGTAGGAAAATGTATGCAAATAATATTATTGACCAAATCCTAGTGGAACTAAGTCTACTAAATATTATTTAAGTTGTTGTGCAGAATTTTTCAGGTCTTAAATCAAGGAAATCAAGTTGTTAAAGCTAACCTGCCTAATTAAGAAATCAAAATTAAGAAATCAATTCTGGCAGAAGAGAAGAAAAGATTTCCAAATTCTGAAGGTTCCAAGGATCGCCAAATGTCACTACGAGCCAGCCTCTAAAAATTGATCAATAGATATGATCATCAGGCTGCGGATCAGTGACATGAGCCCCTTGATGTCGCGGATCCGCCGCGTTATAGTGGAGTTAAGAGATGGAACTTTTCTGGTGGGATTGTAACCTCCATTCCCCAATTTAGGCATCTAACATTCTCGCTTTAGGACTATAAATAAAAACCGAGAGCCTCTTGGAAAAATCATCAAGCCGACGAGATCACGAAGTCCAAGACGGCTCACGCATCCAGGCTGATCATCAATTGTTCGTCTACCTCCTTGGAAGAGATCGAGAAGCAAACTAGTCTTTGTAATCATTTTCTAAGGAATCAAAGTGTAATGAATATTGTCGATTAATAAAAGTAGCTTTATTTTTCTTATTCTATTTGTTCGTAGTTTAATTATGCATTTTCTCTCCATCTCTTTTTCTCCCAACATGCGCGAGTAATTCTCCGCTTGTTAGGGTTCGTAGAATTAGGGTAAGCTAATGGATGATGAACATCCCTAAACCCTTTTTAAATCCTATAAAGTTTATGAACTTTATCAAAAGAATCATTAACATCCTAATCGGGCGCGTGATTTGATCTCAAAAACTATCTATTACCGCAATCAAGAACGGCGTCGCTTGAAGCTAGCCGGTGAGTACGGGTCGGTCCACAGGGATGTTGTGAATCTCCTAGTCGCGCTTACGAGTTAATTCCGAAGGGTGTTCGGATTGATTATTAAATCTAAAAACTAACTTAATCTAGATCTAAGTCTTGCTAGGGTTAGGTTTAGGTTAAGTTTGGAAAGTCTATAAATCTCACCGCTTTCTATACCCATATGAAGATCTAATTAGGTGTTATGGTAAATATTAATAAAAGGGATTAGGATGATTGGGAAGATTGTTCTTCCTCTAAATCCTTGTCCTTCCTTTCTTAATCTTTACCCTAACCTCCATGGAAAACCTTAAAATCCGGGCCTTTAAACTACGGTATCACCACTACCTCGTGGGTAGAGTGCCGTAGGGAGCGGAATAAGAAGGTATGCATGGAGTTCTATGAAAATATATGACGGGCAAAAAGGGGATGAGAGATCTTCGTCTCTCAAACCTTCCCTAGATCTAACCCTAACAAGCGAGGAGACTACTCACTCATTAGGGAATTAAAATACATTTATCTAGGGCAGAGAATTAAAGATTAACTAGGGCAAGGAATTAAATTTATCTAGGGCAAGAATAGAAAATTAACCTAGGGCAGAAAATAAAGAACTTACAAAAAAATGATGCTCTCCAAAAGAATGCTGAAATTTATTAATGAAGGGAGGCATAAAGTTTACAATCTTTAGAGTTCCTATTTATAGTGAATAGGAAACCCTAGATTACATTTTGATCCGCATGTCTAAATTTACAAATATACCCTTAGGTTAACTTTCCAGCGCCGCTAAACATTTTGCTAAAAATTTTTACAAGTCCGGGCACTATACGGCCGCGGAACCGCGGCAATAGCTGGCTTGGGCCGCGGTTCCGCGGCCCTTTAGATGGATTGGATGCTGAAACTTTTGGGCTATGTTCTGGGTATTTTGGGCTTCTGATTCTTTGGTTCTTTTATCATGCTTCTACATCAGTTCCAGATCTTCAGTGAAAAATTGTAGTGATCTTTTAACCGTTTGCCTTAACATTTTGGACCTTGCGTTGCCTTGTTGATTGTGAATTGTTCTTCGTTTAGGCTTGAGTAAGATCCTCCTATTTGTTGGTCAAAAGTCCTTCTTTGGTGTCGTCTTTTGTCCTTTTCACTGTTTTTTCTCCAAGAACCTGTAACCTGTAACATGTAGCAGACATGCGTCAAAAGCACCTGTTTATTTATAAAAAGAATAAGAATGGGGAATATAATAATGCAATATTATGGTGTGAACAAACACCCCCAAACTTATCTTTTGCTCGTCCTCGAGCAAACTTATTTTTTTATTCACTATAAAATCCTAACCTAACCGCACTTTCGCAGGGAAACGCGATTGCACTGAGCTCGTGCAACAAGCCATTAAACCTCTAGGTGTCCCTAGTAAGAGAAGTGTTGTCTCCTGAGGGTTTTCTGCGGATACTACCCACAAAATCCTATCAATTTGGATTTTTCGACTTTAATTCTCCAATTAGGTTTTCTAACAAGGAATTCTATTATCTTTTACTTGTAAATTATCCACCCATATTCTTCACGCTTCCTCATCATTTAACTTAAGATTTTGTATGTTTTATAGACTTACTTAGCTTTCGGCATCTCTTAAGTTTTCCTTCTAGGGTTCCATCTCCACTTAGGAATTTCTATCAACTCTATTAAAGATACAAGTTCTATTTTTTACTCCTTTCTCTTATCTAAACTCCAATCACATATCCCTACGTGTGTGTAAAAATCACCCCTACACTTGGAAATTCAAATCAAGCAATCATACTCTCGTCCATTGTCCAAAGTACTTATTAGTAGGTGAATTTTTAATTGACTTTTGCCTACACATTCTTCATGCGACCGTTAATACTTCTTGAGGTACCAACAACCGATTACAAGATATGTTTGCATATTAAAGCGTAATTCCTAGTCTTGCAACACCCAAGGCTTTTAGCAGTGACTCCCAAACCAGTTGGTCTAATGCACTAGGTGATGAAGCACCCTCGCTAAATATTTTTTCATTAATGCAGCCTTAAGTAATCACAAAAACCAGTGTTCATTTTTTTTCTTTATTCACTTTTTTTTCTTTTATTTTCATTGTACTAAGGACTTTAGACAAGAGCATTTCAAGGTCTCCTCTACTATTCCAAATTTCAAGGTGCGTGATTGTGTAAATTGTAGGGTATATATTTTCAGAATCTAGACTTAAGCTAGAAACTATTTTTCAAACTTATACTCTAATAAATTATCAATACTCTTCCCTTGTTTCGACTTAGCCCAAGAAGTTAACTCAAAATTTGCCTATTTTTAAATAAACTACAAAGGCATATACTTTCTATCGTTAAACTTTAAGGAAGGTTATTTTTAGGGTTTTTAATTTACTAAGTCTAAGATCTAGTTGTTCCTAGCCAGTTAACCTATTTGTCAAACTCAAGTCAAATAAGCCAAAATTGAATACAATAATTTTTATAATTTTTCAAAAATTTTAAATTTTTATGGGTTTTCAAATAAGTATGCAAATGCAAAAAATATGTACAAATGAATGTGAAGGAAGAAGACGTACCGAGCATACCCCCAAACTTGAACTTGACAGTGTCCTCACTGTCATGCTAAACCAAGAGGGTCAAAAAATGCCGGTACTCCCCTGTTTATTTATTTACAAAAAAAAATTTATATTTTTTAAATGTTTTGAAATTTTTTTATTTTTTATAGAAAAAGAAAACAAAAATATATATACATATATACAACAAGATTCTCCTCCAAACTTAAGCTTGGCCTTACACAAGCCAAAGGTTAGCACCAACCATTCAAAAATCTTATCGTGGTACTGATCTAGTTGGTGAAGGAATGGGGTGGAAAGAAAAGAGATGAGAAGCACACGAGACCGTGTGGGAAGAAGAGTGGAATATGGTCTCGGTGGAGGAGAAGAAGAGCAGAAAAGAGAAAGAAGGGTCGTGCGATCTTGAGGGTGTAAATAGAGTAAATAAATTAGCGCAATTTGTGATGACCGATGTGTTAAAAGCGATTGCGCTAACCTAACAACTCATCGAGAAATGGGATCAAATCCCTCAAGATTCGCAAGAAAACATGGGTACGCCGAACTTGGTATAGGAGATGAAAGCGTAACGGTCACTTGCACGGTCGGAACAATAGGAAGGACGAAAGGGAGTGATTGAGGGATAGTCGTACTCTCACCTAAGTAATCAGTATCGAACTTGAAAGATTCCATTAATGGTTCGAAACTACTGTAAGCACCCGAGTCTGATGGTTCAACTAACTCATCTGAAAATGTAAAGGACTCGAACTCGGGCGGTGAGTCATCAACATCGTCCGAAAAAGTGAAACACTCGTAAGTGTTATCGGCTGTGAGAACTGTGTCAGATTCAAAGGAAAAATTTTCAAGCTCACAGTCTTCAAGCGTGAATTAGGCGTGGTCAGAACGATGGAAAGGAGGGAGGGTGATATAGGTAAAGGTTCAAGAGGATGAATTGGAAAATCAGACATATCAAACAAAAATAGTTCAACCTCAATATGATCCTTAAAACTCTCCTCAATACTATCCTTATAATTCTCCTCAAGATTCAACTCATCCATGCCATTATCATCAAAGTCAAGACGCATATGAGATTCAGGAGAAACATTTAATAACTCGGGATGATGATTTGAACATAAAATCTCAATTAAATCGACAGGTTCATCATCCGAAATATTCCCGGCGTCTATATCCTCAATCAAGTGAAAATCAATTTTCTTAGACACCTCATCAAAAGTATGGATATCTATCGATTTAGGTTCTAGATGGGAGGTGTAAAGATCGAAAGGATTAGGTGCGGTTTCACTCGAAAGGGGATCCTCACAATTTGGCAAATCAAACACTACAAAATCACACAACTCGTTTTTATTTTGAACATGTGAATCATTTAGGACATTCGATGGAAAACTAGAGTTGTGGGATTCAATTGGGTAAGGGTAGGTTTGATTTGGAAATCCTCTCTCATTCTCACTCAGTCCAACCGCCTCCTCATACATTGAAAAATTTGGAGCTAACGGAAAACTAGCTACCGGTTCAGCAGGTTGCATAAGGGCGGCCATAGACGCTTCCACATTCCTAACCATTTTGTTTGTTGCTGCGATATACGCCTCCAACGACTCTTCCAAACTAGACTTGGATGGTAAGGGGGTTTCGGTAAAAGATTCGAAATTGTGTGGATATGCAAAACTCCCAACAGGCTGTGCAGAAGCAGTGTCTAGTGAAGGTGGGAAGGTCGGGTAGGTTTGGTAGGAAGTGGGTGGTTGGGCAGGGGTAGGGTCAACATATAGATAAAAAGGTGAATAGTCGTGTGGATCTCTAGAACTAGATGAGTGGAGAGGGGTGAAAGATCGGCTGCGAGATTGAGCAATATGCTCAGCAATGGACATCGGCTTAGGAGAGACAAAAGGACTTGAAAAAGTAGTATCAACATGTGGAGGTGGTAAAGGTTGACTTGGTTGACGCAAAGTGGGTTGAAAAGTCAAACTGTTTCTCCTAGACGCCTCTATTTGATCTTTCAACGATATTTTAGGCAAGGAAGGATCGTCTTTAAATTGACCGAACAAATTGACGTACGACGCAAAATTAGGTTCGGGATACCAAAGTTCGGCAAGTGATTTATTATGTGGGGTACCCATGTTAGAAGAAAGGGAGAAAGAAGGAAAGTTGTTTGGTGCAAGGATTTATTTGCGGCAAAAATTTTGCAAGTTTCTATAAAAGATTTTTCTTTTTCTTTTTCTTTATTTGAAAATTGTTGCAAAAAGATTTTTAATTAAAGATATGCAACCGAAAAATATTACTTGCAATCAGTTATTATTTTAAGCATATCACAAAGAATCTTTATTTGGAAAAAATTGTTGCAAAAAGATATTCGAGAAAAGATATGCAACAAAAAGATTACTTGCAATCACTTTCTATTTTAAACGAGACGCACAAATCCTGCACAAGATTGTTATTTGGAAGGGGAAATATTTTTATAGCGCACAAAATCCTGTAGGAACTTTCAGAAAAGATATATCTAGATCTCCAGAGAAAGACCAGAGAAGCTTACAGAGGAATTTTCACCTGATGACGTCACCCGAGAGCAGCTGAACCGTGGCCAAAAGGGGTCTCCCGCCGTGGTTCCGCGGTGAAAAAGCGGGCGCGGGTCCCCAGAAAAATTTTGGTGTTCTGATTCAGCTAAAGGACCGCGTTTCCGCGGTTTAAGTTGGGGTTAGGCGGCGGAATCGCGGCGCTATGGAGGGCACAGCTCCCTGAAAAAATTCTGCTACTCTGATTTCGTAGTCCTTTTCTGTTTTGATCTCTTGATTTCTGTTTCGCCTTCTGGAAATTTCCAGATCCGTCTCGATTGTTCCTGCAAGATTCACACAACAAAGTACCCTTTTCCAAAAAAAATAATTGATATATTTTTATAATTTTGGATTTTTTAGATTTTTCTGATTTTTTTAATTTAAGATTAACCCGAAATCGCAAAAAGGAAAGTTCTACGCCATCCCGCCATTTGATTTGATCTCAAAAACTATCTATTACCGCAATCAAGAACGGCGTCGCTTGAAGCTAGCCGGTGAGTACGGGTCGGTCCACAGGGATGTTGTGAATCTCCTAGTCGCGCTTACGAGTTAATTCCGAAGGGTGTTCGGATTGATTATTAAATCTAAAAACTAACTTAATCTAGATCTAAGTCTTGCTAGGGTTAGGTCTAGGTTAAGTTTGGAAAGTCTATAAATCTCACCGCTTTCTATACCCATATGAAGATCTAATTAGGTGTTATGGTAAATATTAATAAAAGGGATTAGGATGATTGGGAAGATTGTTCTTCCTCTAGATCCTTGTCCTTCCTTTCTTAATCTTTACCCTAACCTCCATGGAAAACCTTAAAATCCGGGCCTTTAGACTACGGTATCATCGCTACCTCGTGGGTAGAGTGCCGTAAGGAGCGGAATAAGAAGGTATGCATGGAGTTCTATAAAAATATATGACGGGCAAGAAAGGGGATGAGAGATCTTCGTCTCTCAAACCTTCCCTAGATCTAACCCTAACAAGCGAGGAGACTACTCACTCATTAGGGAATTAAAATACATTTATCTAGGGCAGAGAATTAAAGATTAACTAGGGCAAGGAATTAAATTTATCTAGGGCAAGAATTGAAAATTAACCTAGGGCAGAAAATAAAGAACTTACAAAAAAATGATGCTCTCCAAAAGAATGCTGAAATTTATTAATGAAGGGAGGCATAAAGTTTACAATCTTTAGAGTTCATATTTATAGAGAATAGGAAACCCTAGGTTACATTTTGACCCGCATGTCTAAATTTAAAAATATGCCCTTAGGTTAACTTTCCAGCGCCGCTAAACATTTTGCTAAAAATTTTTACGAGTCCGGGCACTATACGGCCGCGGAACCGCGGCAATGGCTGGCTTGGGCCGCGGTTCCGCGGCCCTTTAGATGGATTGGATGCTGAAACTTTTGGGTTATGTTCTAGGTATTTTGGGGCTTCTGGTTCTTTGGTTCTTTTATCAATTGGGCTTCTACATTGGTTCCAGATCTTCAGTGAAAACTTGTAGTGATCTTTTAACCGTTTGCCTTAACATTTTGGACCTTGCGTTGCCTTGTTGATTGTGAACTGTTCTTCGTCTAGGCTTGACTAAGATCCTCCTATTTGTTGGTCAAAAGTCCTTCTTTGGTGTCGTCTTTTGTCCTTTTCACTGTTTTTGCTCCAAAAACCTGTAACCTGTAACATGTAGCAGACATGCGTCAAAAGCACCTGCTTATTTATAAAAAGAATAAGAATGGGGAATATAATAATGCAATATTATGGTGTGAACAGCGCGCTAACAATTCTTTGTTAGTCCCGACCGCGATTAGGGATTAGATTAATGATTGTTTTGGTAAAGGCTAGATATGAACGGAGTTCCGTGTCGAGATAAGGGTTAAGAGTGGGATTCCTTTTCCCTCCAGAAACCCTAATCTACACGCTTCACCGTCGTTCTAGTTTTAAATCTATTAAAGGATAAAAAGGGTAACTTTTAATTAATCATCCATAACTACTAAATCCTAACGAACCCTACAAGCCCCCTTATTATATTAACTGCATCCCTAAAATATCTAGATCTATACTTTTGCATTCTTGCTTAACGTAGATCTAGAAACCATTCTTCAAAATTCTTTATTCTTCCTCTCTTTCTCAACACATCTAAAGTAAGATTAAAATATTCAACGTTTCCCTGAGGACGACCCGTACTCACCTCGGTCTAGCTATACGCGACACCGTTCTGATTGCGGTTACACTACTAAACACTCTCTTTCGCATCAATCAAATGGCGCCGTTGCCGGGGATACGTGCGTAATTTTTTATTCTTACTATTTGTGTTGAATTCTTAGACGATTCATATCATTATTAAAACAAAACTGCAAATTGTATATTTAACGATTATTGTGTGAATTTTGCGAGGGAATCTGGAGTCACAGACTTGAGGATAAAGAGAGACAGAGACATTCATCAAGATCCAAAGGAGTGCAGGAGGCCACGTAGCAAAAATTAACACCTAATCCCTCTTTATCACGGTGGAACCGCGGCAATAAGACACATTTGGTGGCGGAAGAGCGACGGCAGAGGGGATTTAGGGCTGCAAACTTCTCTGGTATATTTTCTATATCTTTCTCTCTCCTCTGAAATCCAATAAAATATCTTTTCTACAGGATTCTTTGCAAAATATCACCGCTCAAAAATCTTTTTGCAAAAGTTTTGTTTTGCGGTTTGTTTTTGCATATTTTAATACGGATTTTTAAGTGGCAAGACCAAAATCCAGATTAGGTGGGGATTTCATCACCCTTCCTAAGCCCCACAAATCACAAACCGAGCATCTAGATCAGCCCTTCATTAATTTAAAAAATATCTAGACCAGACTCTAAGGACTGTCGCGCTCAATAAGGACAGAGGAAGGTCGTGGGTAATCTATCGCTTATCCGCATTACTTTTGTAGTGTCTAGGCAAGTGTGTCAAAGGCTAGTGGTTTTTAATTAGGCCCACTACTGTGGTTCCTTCCCACTTACCTGGCACTTACCTGGCTACAAGGGTAGTACAGAGGCGGTAAAGGATTGATCCTGCGGCTTGTCCTTTGGAAGTCTAGGAGCGGTCTAGAGACTGGACCTAGGTGACCTTAGTTCTCGGGTTGTTTGTGCATTGTAGAGTGATTTGTCTTAAAGTCCCACTTTTTCAAAACAAACCAATTTTAAAATCACACACGCTGCCACTTGCACTAAACCCGCTTAGTGCATGCTCGGCTGGACACGGGATCCTAGTGCCCGTCTTGTCCGCGTTCCTGCTATCGACACCGAAGTCAGTACTTCTTCATCTTCTTTTCCCCCACCACACACCACGATCGAGATGGACGGCACTCCATCAGATTATAACACCACGCTGCCACCGCCCGTAGGTGCGCAGAATCCACCGCGCATCTCTCTCCAAGAGAGATGCTATCCTATCCGTGGTCCTCTTCCCACTTGTCTATCTCTTCCACCATCTAACGGGGATAATTTCGAAATTAAACCCCACTACATCAATCTGCTGCCCAAATTTCACGGGCTTGAGTCGGAAGACGTGTACGTTTTCATCACCAAATTTGAAAACGTATGCGCAATGATGGGTACTTCACAGTTAACTGTCGATGCTATGCGCTTGCGTCTTCTCCCATTCACACTGTGCGACTTGGCAGAAAAATGGCTTTATAATACTGCCGCACACTCTATCACTAATTAGGATGAATTCGTCATAGCATTTCTTAAGAAGTTTTACCCAAACCATAAGACCGCTCGTGTTAGGAGCGAGATCAACCAGTTCACCCAGCTTCCCAATGAACCATTTTGGAAGTGCTTTGAACGTTTCAAAGATCTGCTTGTCCAATGTCCTAATCATGGAATCAATAGATGGGATTTATGCCGAATTATATATGAGGGCATTAATCCGCGACAAAGCAGATGCTTGAAACAAATTGTCAATGCAATTTCATGTCTAAAGATGACGGTGAAGCTTGGAAATATCCGGATGACCTTGCTGAACACACTTTGCAGTGGGAAAGCGTAAGACCACCTTCTTCTAAGGGAAGTATTCACCAGCTCGATATTTCCATCGCAGTAAAAGCCGAAATGGCAGCGATACGGAAGAAACTCGACGCTGTTGAGAACAAGTTCTCATTATTCTCCCTAAATCAGGTCACGCTTCCTAAGACCGTCTGTGGTTGCTGTTCGGATCCTTCACACTTAACGGAAGAATACCCTATGAATGCATCGTTTCAAGCTAATGCTGCTTTTCAGCAGCGACCTAGAAACGACCCTTATTCTTCCACGTACAATCAAGGATGGAGGAATCATCCTAACTTTGCTTGGAACCAAAAACAACAAAGCAAGAATCAAAGACCTCCTCCACAGCAACCACAACCACAAAGTCAGCTCCCCTTTCAGTCACAGAATTTCCAAAATCCGGCCAACATTTCTACACCACAAGTGGCCGGTACTGACAACTCTTCACTTGCACAAACTTTGGATTTGTTCATGAAACATTCCATGCAATTGTCGGCTGAGATGAAGTCTTCTATTAATACTATACAGAAAAACTCCGCCTCCCACGGCTAGAGTATTAAATCAATAGAAAACCAACTCGCACAGTTAAACGCCGCAAATGAGTGCGAGAGAGAAAGGGAAACTCCCATTTCAACCCATACCTAATTCTGGCCACTCACAAAGTTATAATGTGAGTGCTGTTACCACGTTGAGATCGGGAAAAGTGCTGAATAACCGAATGGGTGAGCAATTTGATGATGTTAGGGACACCAATAATACCCCAGCTTTTTCTTCTTCCCCTAATTCGTCTAGTCTCCCACCTTCATCCGAGCCTATTCTCCGTTTTCCCCAAGGCTCGAACCCTTCGCCCATTTCCTCAAATCTACCTAAAACGATCCACACTCCAATTCTGGGATCCACTCCATCCCCACAATCCTCTCCAATGTTGGACCAAACCCTTATTGATAAAGCACCTTATCCAAACAGGTTAAGGGGCAACAGACCAAGTCCACAAATGGAGAAGATTGTGGAAATTTTTAAGCAAGTTAACATAAACATTCCTCTCCTAGATGATATTCAACAAGTTCCGTCATATGCGAAAATCCTAAAGGACTTGTGCACTAGGAAGAGAAAAGTTCAAGTACCTAAAAAAGTTTTCCTTGCGAGTAATGTGAGCACTGCTTTTACACAACAACTACCCAAGAAACGAAAGGACCCCGGAAGTCCTACAATTTCAATTTCTATTGGGGGTAAAAATATCAATCGTGCTCTACTCGATTTAAATGCTAGTGTTAACTTGCTTCTGTATTCTGTTTATGAGCAATTAGGGATCGGAGAGTTAAAACCTGCGCATTGCACTCTTCAGATGACCGATCGATCTATCACCCAACCTAAGGGTGAGCTAGAGGATGTGTTAATCAAAGTCGGGGAATTCCTATTCCCTGTGGACTTTATCGTTATAGATACACAACCTGTGGCAAACCCACGCAATCAAATCCCGGTGATACTCGGTCGACCCTTTTTGGCCACTTCCAACGCAGTAATCAATTGTAGAAATGGCTCTATGACCCTTTGGAAAGAAGTCAATTAAGCTTAATATTTACAAGTTGGGAAGTGAACCCTCCGAACCCTATGCTCATGTGTGTTCTGTCGAATTAATGGATGTCGACAGCATCGAATTTGATCAACCTCATGATACTGACTCTTTTCATATGTTGTTGTTTGACCCAACCATGTACTCTTCCACCGAGTTGTCCGGGTCAACATCTAACGCTGATAAGGAACTTTTTATAGAGTCTGACAATCACCCCATTTTTTCTGATGACATTATTTTTCGGGGTATCAATGAAAACTTTGAGGAAATTTTCGCTGATGAACTCGCATTTTTACAAGACACGGGTGTTGAGATGAATCAACTCCAAGATGAAGAAATTGGACCTCCACCCCTTCTTTTGGACAATCATGATAATGCGAGTAATCCATCATTACTATCACTGTGTCGTCTCTCCAAATTGAGAGACAATCCTTTTCCATTACACCTCTTATCACCTCCCCACTTCTTCATGTCGAAAGGTGATATGTTCTTCCACCAACCTTGGTGCTTCATCGATAAAATTTTTGAATAGTTGGTGTTGACCTTCGGTCTTTGCAAAGCTTGGCATTGACCAATAACCTTACCCCCCTCGTGTGATTTTAAAAGATCAACATTGTTTAACTTAAGTTTGGGGGGGTTATATTTTGGCTCTTGAAAGAAAAATGATTTCTACAAGATTGTGAGCCAAAAATAAGTTTGGGGGAGGATTTTCACTTTCATATATTCTTGCCCCGATTAATAATTGTAGGGTTCCTAGGCACCCTATGAAGGTCTCACAAGGCATCGAACATGCCAATATAAAATTTTACGGGTGCCGAGAAACCCGACTACGGATCGTTTGCTAGAAAACTAGGCGAAAAAGCTAACTAGTTAACACTTAACTAAGGGATACGGATATACAACCTTTGTAGATCCGTTTGTCCACCTCCATAGCTCCATGAAGAAGTCATCTCCGCTGTACAAATCCGAAATCCGGGCTCTTGCGTCGGCTTCATCGGAGAAGAAGCGGGCTAGGTCATCGACGACGTGCCGAAGATGATCTACGTCGAGGCATCGCTAAATCAAGCTCCGACTTCACCAAGTCAAGAAACTTGTGAAGAAAACACACTCTACTACTTGGCAAGAGGTAGAGGATGAAGAAATAGGAAGTGGGTTCAATTTAGAATTGGATTTCTCACTCTTTATCATCAATCACCATTGATGAAGAAAGCTTTTTCTTCATGAAAGAAGATGAAGAAGAAGAAGAATATTGTGATAAGATAATTCAAAAAAGAAAAGAATAACAATACTTATCATAATATTAACTCTAGTCAAGTATAGAGAATGAATCATGGTTAGTGGGAATGGTTAGGGTTAAGGATGAGATAAGAATGGTTGACTTGATCAAAGTTTCATGAAGCTTCAACTAAACTCCAAAATTAGCCACCATTCTTTTCTCTTTTCTTTTATTCATTTATCAAAAATAAATGGATAATTAAATAAGATTAATGGATAATAAATAATAAACCCTAACCATTTCATTAACCAAGGTTTAATACTTTACACTTAACCAAAAAGCATGTATCATCAAACACGATACAAGAAAGTGCACAAAATCATATCACATATATAATGCGCACACCCGAGTGAGAAAATCCATTTAAAGTGAACCGATACTAGTTAATGCAAAGTAATATATCAAATATATAATTATGCATTAAATCATTAAATCAACACTTGATTTAACGACCCGGTCATATCGCATATAACCGACTAATATCAACAGTAACAACTTATCGAATCAACACTTGATCCGATAACCCGGCTATATCGTATATAACCGATCAATGTCACATATCGCGAGAATCGAATACAGTATCACATACTGGTATCATTCTCGGTCCCGCACATATCTCATATGCACTCCTATTTCGTTTCGCTTGAGCCAGGAAACCTCTGTGTAGGACTCTAAAGACTCGTCAATACGCCGGCAGCAGGTGATGATCATATCAAACACCCACAAGCCGCAAGCGGTCTGCTAAACGTAACGGCCACCCGGGTATTGAGCGATCTGAAGATTGACGAGCAAGCCCGCTCACACTCCAGTGAATCCGACCAGTAACACTACCGTACAGTCCTGTCTGATCGTCTGATATGTCGCATATCTCGCCTAGGGGTGGTAAAACGTCAGACCCCAATAGCTTGATAAGTCGTGTCGATATGAGGTCTATAACTTATTCGAGAAACTACTGGTAACACTTACCAGTAAATCTCAGCAACCCTGGCCAGGGATTTCCTGTTATAGCCAATCGAACACAGCGCAACATCAACTCCCTATACCGGGAGAGACGAATCCCCTCCTATCGCTCATTGCCTCCATGTGACTCGGGACTGTACCCAAAAACCACCGTTTTGCATGCCCTCTTGGACGTGGTAAGATGGAAATCAAAGCACAGTGGGAATCACACAAGACTCTATGACGATCTCGGGTCAACAGACTACTCTGTTCCAGTGTCACCAGAGAACTGCCATCTGACGTGAGGTATAATACCATCTGGGAGTTCTCGGCGAGTCCGTCCAGTATACCCAGTCTCTACTGAGCACCCGTATATCATCTCTGATGTCAAACACCAATGGATATGGGATCATCCATCGCCCATCTGTATGGGTCGAGAAGGTACACGCTAGTCTACTCTGGTATATCGATGCCCCGTCTCGATACACCCTCGACTAGGGACTTTGAAGGATGTACTTATGGACTACCCTGTCCCCACTAGTATGATCCGCATCATAGTCCAGGTAGTCAAGTACAGATCCTAAGGGCTTTACCAACATGTAACAGAGAGACAATCAGTATACACGTTAAGGTAAAGTTCAACCAGATAGCATACTATCATGTCGAGCAAGAAAGTCCTCCCTATATACGTCCCAGCATCCACTACAATATACATCCTATGTACAGTAATGGCCTCTAGGGCATACATATAACTAACAATCTCCCGCTTGCACTAGGGCCATCTGATAGCAGTGGTTGTAGTATCTCATACTCAACCATCCCATAGAAGTCTCTCTCTGGGAACAGGCCTTTGTGAGTGGATCCGCTGTGTTGTCCTCTGAATCTACTCTCCTAACCTCGATCTCCCTGGAGATCAACCATCTCCATGATCAAGTGATACTGCCTTAGAATATGTCTGGATCACTGATGGGACCGGCGTTCCTTGGCAAAAGCCACAACTCCATTGTCACACAATGGAAGGAACATAGTTCATCTCATGAACCATTATACACCCAAACAGCCTCTTTGGTAGCATCTTAAGTAGCGATGTATCCAGCCTTTATCTTCTAGTATGTCACGGTATCTAGCTTGGAACTCTTCCAACATACCGTCCCTTTACTGAGGGTAAAGACAATGCCTGTGACTGACACTCAGTCGTCTTTATCACCCTGGAACCCTTCCAGTGATTCTCCCCAGGATCGGTTGATACTGTCTCACTACAACTAGTGAGAGTCCTAACATCCAATTAGATCTATCTCATAGATCCAAAACCCAGGATTTAGGAGGTATCATTTTGATCCTATATGGAGAATCATTGTGATAAGCGGAGATTGATCGAGCGTAGCATAGGAAACTCTTTCCCTATCAAGAGTATGTCATCCACGTACTCTACGAGGATCGTCACCATACTCCCTACTACCTTTTTGTTTATACAAGGTTCATCTACCATTTTGATGATGTCAAACTCTTTGACTAATTCATCAAAACAGATGTTCCAACTCCGCGATGCCTGCTTTATCTGATAAAGGATCTTGTGCACGTTTCCGCTGCTGCCACTGTCTACGAAGCCCTCTGGCTGTGTACTTATAGACGCTCTCTTCCAAATCATCATTTAGAAAAGCAGTCAAGACACCCAACCACCAGATATCGTAGTCATGGTATGTAGCCGTGACAAGTAGGATCTGGATGGACTTAAGCATAGCTACTTGAAAAGGTTTCATCATTTTCCACACCTGGTCAATGATGCAAACTTTTAGCAAGTCTAGCTTTGAAAGTCTCAACTTTTCCATCTACACCAAGTAATCTTCTCAAGATATACTTGCTCCTGATGGGGATTTAACCCTTCAGATATAGCAACCAAAGTCCATACTTTGTTGGTGTATAAGGATTCCATCTCAGATCACTAAGCATCCAGCCATTCTTACAGAGTCACACTCCTGATGGCCAGCTCGAAACTAGTTGGGTCATCATCTCATGATGCATTCCTCGCTCCCACTGTCATAGAGAAACCAAAGTATCTCTCAGGTGGGTGAGGAACCCTACTAGATCGGCGGAGAGGCTGAGGTTCGGTGGTATCTACTGAATCCCTTGGTTCTATCAAATCATCTGCTGTAGTTGGTATAGCTGGAACTTTTCCAGTTCTACATAACAGACCTTGCCTCGAGCTTGTCCGGATTTTGCTTTTAGACATAGGCCAGACAACCCCAAATCTCAACTAACTTGAGAGATGGGCTCTTCCCTTATCATATCAAATATGAAACGGTAGGCAACTGATTTGATTCGAACATATTCAATAGGTATGCAGCTTCTCAAGTGCATAACTCCCAAAAAGGAAATAGGTAACTCAGTAGTACTCATCATAGAGCACACCTTATCATATAGGGTGTGATTGCTCCATCCCGATATACCATCGTGCTATGGTGTTTACGGAGGAGTAATGCTGAGAGAGAATCTCATTCTCCTTCAGAATAGACCAGGGTTTCCGTGCTCAAGTATTCTCCTCCTTGATCACATCAAAGGACATAATACTTTTACCCTTATTTTGGTTCTCTACTTCTAGCTTATATTCTGAGAATATCTCAAAAGGTTCGGACTCATGTTTCAACAGGAACATTTGACTGAATCTTGAGAGATTATCAGAGAATATAATGAAGTATAAAGAACCAATCTTGGCATGTGTAGACAGGGGACCTACATACATCAACATGTATCATCCCAAGAGTTCACTAACTCTTTCTCTGTTTCCAGTAAACGGAGCTGTGGTCATCTTATCTCTGTGACATGACTGGCGAGTTTCACAAGATGCAAATTCAAACTAATTTAAATATGCATCTTTATGTAACTCTAGCTAGTCGGGTCACATTGATCTGACCTAGTCTACAATACCTCAAGAAGGATTCGTTCAGTTCTGAACTCTTCCTCTTGTGTGTGTTCCGTATACTAAGAACTGTAGTTTGATTTTGAACCTTAATGCTTTTAGATAACGTGCCTGAACCGATCAACTTTTGATATAGGAAATGTTCAAAACATTATCCATCTATACAAAATTTTATCATTTCTTTACTGATAAAGAGATAGATATGATTTTGTATATCGGGTTCGGTATCTAATAACATTCGTTCAGAATCAATGTATTGGTAATACAGGGTGACAGTGACCGACAGACTTGGCTGCAACTCTTGCCCCGTTTTCTGCCTCATGAAACTTATCACCCGTTCTCAGTTCTCTACCTATCTGTAGCCTTATATAACAGATTACATATCTGGGATCCTGATCCGGTATCACATACCTAGGACGTAGAGGTTACAGAGAAACAGTTCTGTATAATGAACACACCCGAAGATGATGCATCAGCATGCACTCTCTTCGTTTGGGCAGCACGGGAAATCTGGTATTCCCCAATTTCCTGCTCTGTCTTATAACAATTATAAGTTGGAGCGGGACCAACGTTTCCCAGCTCAGTATAACAAGCGGGTTCGGTCAATAATCCGTATTATTATCTTGATTAAGGCGTGATATGGTCGCTACCAGGAGAGAGAGAGAAGAAAACACTCAGCGTGCGCTCTGTCAAGAATAGATTGGTTATTATTTTATCTAATCAGGATGGCTCCCACTGCTTTTTATCAAATCTTCCTTCAAACCCTAAAAGGAAAGACTAGCCGGGATTAATTACACACTACAAGTTCGCCAATCTTTCAGCCAGGCCAGTGTCGGTACTTTGAGGGAGGTCCCCCGTGCTTTCGCACGAACCTAATTAATGTAAACCTCGTTTTCCCAGAGGCGTAACCCCGTTGACACCTTTCTAGACACCTACTTGATCGGCTAATTGTAATGTATAAAACTCTCCCAGGAGTAACACTTACTCGCAGCGGGTATCGGGATCCAACTATCTCATAGAAGGTATGCAATCTCATTGCAAATTTCAACACTTGAAATTCCCGATAATATTTTGCCCCATGCGATCTATGACCTTGACTGAGTCAACAAACCATAGACCGCAAGTAAAGTTCAACCCGTCATTTCTCGATTGAATTAAACCCACCCGCACGACCCTTGACTGAGTCAACAAGGCCGCACGACTACCCTAATCCAATCGCATCATATGCTTTGCAGATAAGCAATAATCAGCTACCGCACACTACGCCTTGACTGAGTCAACAAACGCAGCACGAATACTAACTATTACCTATCTGAAATGACGGAGGGCTACGACAGGGTTTTTTAAGAAAACCTTTTGCGTAATGAACTTTATATCGTTGTAGAATCAAATGATTTTAAAATGGAGTGCTTTTGAGGCTTTTCTAGTTTTGCTAAAGGAGTCACTCCCGGTGAAGGGATCGTCGGTCCTTTCCTCGTCGAATGAGGTGCGGGATATATCACATATATCACTGTGCAAAGCAAAAACTCTTAAAAGCAATCAAAAGAAAAACCGAGTGTGTAGCATCTGCCATTTATTGCTAAAGGAGTCACTCCCGGTGAAGGGATCTCGGTCCTTTCCTCATCGAATGAGGTGCAGGATATATCACATATACCGCTGTGCAAAGCAAGAACTGTAGCTACCTGTTTTATTTTGAAATTCGATTCTACAACATCTTAGGTTTCTTTTACTTTCATTAATCACATTAATGAAGTCCCATCATTTAAGTACCTAAACATCACAGATAAATACGACGTACACTTATGCCATCCGCATTCGCCTCGATGTCCCCTCGTGCACCGTTAGGTTAGGTAACTAACGGCAGAGCAGGGCAGGGCTAGCGCGGGTGTAAAACATAAGTAACGTCTATATAATATATCATATATACTATATACTGAATCTATCATAGAACATCACATGATCACATCACAGATATCGCAGCAGAAGAATCATATGAAATATTGGATATACTAGGACGTCCGTGTTTTCAATACGAGCCAGTATAAAACACGGATTCCACGGTCGTGATGAATAGCCAAACCCATACCCCTAGACCCCTACGAGAGCGGCAAGCAACCCTACCAATTCTAGAGTTAGGAGACCCGGACTCGACTCCTCGAGTTGGTCTCCCACTGGACTCCAGAACCCGGTTACTTGTGCTCCCCTCCTTGGGTCTATCCTAGTGCGGAAAAGTAAATAATATACAAACGGTGAAAACTTCCGCAACCTGGAAGCGCCCCAATAAAAGAATATTACATACAAGTTTTTATACATGAATGAAAATGAAAAACACTCATCTCACATAAAAACCCCCGGCTATTCAAACACGACGATCCAATATAACATATCCAGCAACACATAACATCACATGTCATCAACGTAAGTAAGTATGCATACCCCAATTGTCGTTGACGTATAGCAACGAAACCGGCGATATGAACATACTACACTTACGGTCACAGAAAAGAAAGTGTAAAACTACAACAATTGGAATCCGCAACGGCTTTAGACATCACATGCCTAATCAGATATAAATCCCGCATTTTAGTCTCATTATCGAAAACTCTTTTCAATATCATATGGGACTAAATTGCTAGATTTATAACATTCATTCAGTTATCTCATAACTACTTGTGAATTCCAATTATTGTATCACATTCCAGATAAACAGAAAATGTTAAACTTTCCGATCGAACAATCGAACACCCAAGTTTTCCCAATACAGATCAACACATGAAATAAGTCTAACAACATTCAGTTCGTACCTCAGTACCAACGGTCCAGCCGTAGAAGGGTCAAGCCAACGCCTCACATGTGGCACGCCGTACTGCCCCAAACCCGAAAGTTCAAAGGGCAGTTCAAGACGGTCACATAATTGAGTTAAGGTTTGTTGTCTTCTAGAGGGACCATCGAGTTACTTGCACTACTTAGAACGTCGTTAAACTACGGAAAAATCCAACACTTGGAAATTTCCCGACAGGGGAAAAATTGGGTATTTATATCCGGTCGAACTTTTTAACATATTCTAAAATTTATCCGGAAAGCCAAATAGACAAAATTTGATACCCCGATCGAAACACCGAATCCCCAAAACAATTGCAGAAAATTCAACTCTTGAATCAATATTAAAAATTCCCAGAAAACCCAGCAGAATTTATTAGGAGTTACTGTGCAAACAAAGTGGGCTGACGTCACCAATTGGCCGCTGATCAGCCGCAGAAGCCATGATTCTGCCGCTGATCCGCCGCGAAAAACACTGTTCACCAGAAACTTTTTGCACCGTAATTCTTAATTTTTCCTGCTGAATTTTTTAGCAATTTTTAATTTGGAAAAATCCACTGTTTTCAAAAAAGTACAGAGAGCATATTTTGGGTTTCGGTTTTGGGTCGTTCGGACTTCAAATTCCGTCTACGCTTCGCCTAAGGCTCTAGCTAGGCTCTGATACCACTGTAGGGTTCCTAGGCACCCTATAAAGGTCTCACAAGGCATCGAACATGCCAATATAAAATTTTACGGGTGCCGAGAGACCCGACTACGGATCGTTTGCTAGAAAACTAGGCGAAAAAGCTAACTAGTTAACACTTAACTAAGGGATACGGATATACAACCTTTGTAGATCCGTTTTTCCACCTCCATAGCTCCATGAAGAAGTCATCTCCGCTGTACAAATCCGAAATCCGGGCTCTTGCGTCGGCTTCATCGGAGAAGAAGCGGGCTAGGTCATCGACGACGTGCCGAAGATGATCTACGTCGAGGCATCGCTAAATCAAGTTCCGACTTCACCAAGTCAAGAAACTTGTGAAGAAAACACACTCTACTACTTGGCAAGAGGTAGAGGATGAAGAAATAGGAAGTGGGTTCAATTTAGAATTGGATTTCTCACTCTTTATCATCAATCACCATTGATGAAGAAAGTTTTTTCTTCATGAAAGAAGATGAAGAAGAAGAAGAATATTGTGATAAGATAATTCAAAAAAGAAAAGAATAACAATACTTATCATAATATTAACTCTAGTCAAGTGTAGAGAATGAATCATGGTTAGTGGGAATGGTTAGGGTTAAGGATGAGATAAGAATGGTTGACTTGATCAAAGTTTCATGAAGCTTCAACTAAACTCCAAAATTAGCCACCATTCTTTTCTCTTTTCTTTTATTCATTTATCAAAAATAAATGGATAATTAAATAAGATTAATGAATAACAAATAATAAACCCTAACCATTTCATTAACCAAGGTTTAATACTTTACACTTAACCAAAAAGCATGTATCATCAAACACGATACAAGAAAGTGCACAAAATCATATCACATATATAATGCGCACACCCGAGTGAGAAAATCCATTTAAAGTGAACCGATACTAGTTAATGCAAAGTAATATATCAAATATATAATTATGCATTAAATCATTAAATCAACACTTGATTTAACGACCCGGTCATATCGCATATAACCGACTAATATCAACAGTAACAACTTATCGAATCAACACTTGATCCGATAACCCGGCTATATCGCATATAACCGATCAATGTCACATATCGCGAGAATCGAATACAGTATCACATACTGGTATCATTCTCGGTCCCGCACATATCTCATATGCACTCCTATTTCGTTTCGCTTGAGCCAGGAAACCTCTGTGTAGGACTCTAAAGACTCGTCAATACGCCGGCAGCAGGTGATGATCATATCAAACACCCACAAGCCGCAAGCGGTCTGCTAAACGTAACGGCCACCCGGGTATTGAGCGATCTGAAGATCGACGAGCAAGCCCGCTCACACTCCAGTGAATCCGACCAGTAACACTACCGTACAGTCCGGTCTGATCGTCTGATATGTCGCATATCTCGCCTAGGGGTGGTAAAACGTCAGACCCCAATAGCTTGATAAGTCGTGTCGATATGAGGTCTATAACTTATTCGAGAAACTACTGGTAACACTTACCAGTAAATCTCAGCAACCCTGGCCAGGGATTTCCTGTTATAGCCAATCGAACACAGCGCAACATCAACTCCCTATACCGGGAGAGACGAATCCCCTCCTATCGCTCATTGCCTCCATGTGACTCGGGACTGTACCCAAAAACCACCGTTTTGCATGCCCTCTTGGACGTGGTAAGATGGAAATCAAAGCACAGTGGGAACCACACAAGACTCTATGACGATCTCGGGTCAACAGACTACTCTGTACCAGTGTCACCAGAGAACTGCCATCTGACGTGAGGTATAATACCATCTGGGAGTTCTCGGCGAGTCCGTCCAGTGTACCCAGTCTCTACTGAGCACCCGTATATCATCTCTGATGTCAAACACCAATGGATATGGGATCATCCATCGCCCATCTGTATGGGTCGAGAAGGTACACGCTAGTCTACTCTGGTATATCGATGCCCGTCTCGATACACCCTCGACTAGGGACTTTGAAGGATGTACTTATGGACTACCCTGTCCCCACTAGTATGATCCGCATCATAGTCCAGGTAGTCAAGTACAGATCCTAAGGGCTTTACTAACATGTAACAGAGAGACAATCAGTATACACGTTAAGGTAAAGTTCAACCAGATAGCATACTATCATGTCGAGCAAGAAAGTCCTCCATATATACGTCCCAGCATCCACTACAATATACATCCTATGTACAGTAATGGCCTCTAGGGCATACATATAACTAACAATAATTTCCTCCCAAGTCTACAGGTTTTTGAGCTTAACGGATGACATCAGTGAGGACACTGCTGTAAACAGGTTTGGGGGAGGTTTGTGCTTATTTACACATACTTTGCATTATACTATATTTAAGCACAAAATTTTTTTGATAATAAAAGAATAGAAAGTGAAAAATTACATCCAAAAGATAGGAATAGTTTAAGAAAACCAAGAAAATTAGAAGTTTTCTTAAACGAACTAGTAATAAGTAGTTATGAGCTGTTGTCCCAAGGGTTAGTAAGATGAAGGAAGTCACTAATCTGAGGATAAAAATAAGTCTGAAAAATAGTTTCTATTCTGGAAGCCAAACATTTGAATGTTGATACCCTACTATATGCACTTACACACGTCTTGAAACTCGGGATAGTAGAGGATACCTTGAAATGCTCTTGTCTAAAAGCCAAAGTTTGAAGGAAATAAAAAAATGAATATAAAAATGGTGAAAAGAAGAAAAAAAATGAACACTGGTTTTGTTATCGCCAAGGCAGCAATAAAAAAATATCGCGAGGGTGCCTCTTCACCTAGTGCCCTAAGGCCAACTGGTCTGGGAGTCACTGCTAAGCCTTAGGTGGTGCAAGAAGAGGAAAATACTATCACCTATTCAGCAAGAACATAAGTAATCGGTCAGTTAGTACCTCAAGAAGTATTAACGGTCGCATGAAAATGTGTGAGCAATCTAAATATTCATCAAATTAAAAAGTACTGAGGTAGATGGACAAGAGTATGATAGCTTGAATTGAATTCTCCGGGTGTAGGGATGTTCTATTCACACACGTAGGGTTATATGATCAATGTTTGGATGAAAGGTAGGAATGAAGAATAAAGACAATGTTTTATTGAGGGATAATGTGATTTCTAACATCTTTTCATGACTATTAAGATAGGGCTCATGACAAATGAAAAGCTAGTGTAGTTGGAAACTCTTATTTTCAAAGTATTTCTTTTATGGTTCTTATCTTTATATGTAAATTTCACCATCTCTCTTTTATTATAGGATTTTGTGGGTGTAATCCGCTGAAAACCCTCAGGAGACAACACTCCTCCTACTAGGGACACCTAGAGGTTTAACGGCTTGTTGCACGTGCTCAGTGCAATCGTGTTTGCCTACGAAAGTGTGCTTAGTTTTCTCCTTTCTTTTTCTCCTTCTCTTGAATAAACTAGTTTGCTCGGGACGATCAAAAATAAGTTTGGGGGTATTTGTTCAGTTGATAAAACTGCACATTTGTTATTAAATTTTTCCTACCATTTCCATATTTAAAAAGGTCTTTATTATAATATATCATACATATGAGGGTTTATGTGTAAAAATACTATTTTCCATGTGTTGATATATTGTAATTAGCATTTGGTAGGAAAATGTATGCAAATAATATTATTGACCAAATCCTAGTGGAACTAAGTTTACTAAATATTATTTAAGTTGTTGTGCAGAATTTTTCAGGTCTTAAATCAAGGAAATCAAGTTGTTAAAACTAACCTGCCTAATTAAGAAATCAAAATTAAGAAATCAATTTTGGCAGAAGAGAACAAAAGATTTCCAAATTCTGAAGGTTCCAAGGATCGCCAAATGTCACTACGAGCCAGCCCCTAAAAATTGATCAATGGATATGATCATCAGGCCGTGGATCCGCGACATGAGCCCCTTGATGCCGCAGATCCGCCGCATTATAATGGAGTTAAGAGATGGAACTTTTCTGGTGGGATTGTAACCTCCATTCCCCAATTTAGGCATCTAACATTCTGGCTTTGGGACTATAAATAAAGACCGAGAGCCTCTTAGAAAAATTATCAAGCCGACGAGATCACGAAGTCCAAGACGGCTTACGCATCCAGGCTGATCATCAACTGTTCGTCTACCTCCTTGGAAGAGATCGAGAAGCAAACTAGTCTTTGTAATCATTTTCTAAGGAATCAAAGTGTAATGAATATTGTTGATTAATAAAAGTAGCTTTCTTTTTCTTATTCTATTTCTTCGTAGTTTAATTATGCATTTTCTCTCCATCTCTTTTTCTCCCAACATGCGCGAGTAATTCTCCGCTTGTTAGGGTTCGTAGGATTAGGGTAAGCTAATGGATGATGAACATCCCTAAACCCTTTTTAAGTTCTATAAAGTTTATGAACTTTATCAAAAGAATCATTAACATCCTAATCG
Source organism: Agapanthus africanus (assembly GCA_030015575.1). NCBI lineage: Eukaryota > Viridiplantae > Streptophyta > Magnoliopsida > Asparagales > Amaryllidaceae > Agapanthus > Agapanthus africanus. The sequence continues at coordinate 299,507,893 of JASDDO010000029.1, forward strand.
GGCGCGCTAATAATTCTTTGTTAGTCCCGACCGCGATTAGATATTAGATTAATGATTGTTTTGGTAAAGGCTAGATATGAACGGAGTTCCGTGTCGAGATAAGGGTTAAGAGTGGGATTCCTTTTCCCTCCAGAAACCCTAATCTACACGCTTCACCGTCGTTCTAGTTTTAAATCTATTAAAGGATAAAAAGGGTAACTTTTAATTAATCATCCATAACTACTAAATCCTAACGAACCCTACAACCCCCCTTATTATATTAACTACATCCCTAAAATAATCTAGATCTATACTTTTGCATTCTTGCTTAACGTAGATCTAGAAACCATTCTTCAAAATTCTTTATTCCTCCTCTCTTTCTCAACACATCTAAAGTAATATTAAAATATTCAACGTTTCCTTGAGGACGACCCATACTCACCTCGGTCTAGCTACACGCGACACCGTTCTGATTGCGGTTACACTACTAAACACTCTCTTTCGCATCAATCAGTACGCTTAAGAGCCAAGTGCGCAATCCAAAGGGTGCGCACTAAATTTACTGAAGCAAAGGCTTCGTGCATGCGCTCATGAAAAGAAACAAAAGGTAGGGGTGCGCATACACACTTACCAGTTGATGGGACGTTTCAAGAAAAAATTCTTGATTTGACGTCTAAGGAAGCAAAGGCTTCAACAGGAAGCAAAAGCTTCAGCAAGAACGCAAGCTCTGAGAGAACAAAAGTTCACAGAAAATTCAAGAGAGAGAAACGAAAAAGCGCACCTCAGCGAAGGGTTAAGGCCCTATTTATAGGGATTAAAGGTCGGTTCATATCCTGTAGATCTCGGAGCAGATCCAATGGCTTATTGTTGGGCACCGTTGCGCACACGTGCAAGGCACGTGTGCATAGTCGGTGGGGGGTATTTGTTCGCACCCATTTAATGCGTACCTCTTAAATGCGCAAGCAGACTAAGTGCGCACCTAGCATAAAGTGGCCAAGAGAACTTGCGCTGTAATATGTGTGCACAGGCAAAGCCATAAGGCATTGCGCAAGTAAATCTTGCAAGGCAATACATGTGCGCACTATCAAGTTGTGCGCACTATCTTGCAGTGTGAAATCACACGTGATGAAGCATGTGCTTCTGATAAAGAACTAAATCTTTATTTAAAAGATAATCTTCTTGTTTAAACTTGCCTAACAAACAGATTCGAGGATCAAAGATCCAATGGTACGTGCGCACCCTAAATTGATCTAAATCAATATAAATCAATTAAACTGATATGAATCAATTAAAAAATATCTTATAGTTGTGAACAAACTCTAATTACATCCATCCTATAAATAGGAACCCTTGGCCAGAAAATCCTATCACTGTCTACATTAAGAAATTATGCTCATAATCATCCTGGTAATAAAAAATTCTTGCTCCTCTTCACCAAAATCGAAAATATCAAGAAGACCTCCATCATCATCATCCTCGACAAAACCCTAGAAAGCTAGGTAAACAAAAGAGAAAATTTCTCTTTTCTACATAAAAGTTTCGGCTTTATGATAAAAACTTTTGCTTTTCTTTGAATTTATTGATTCACTTTACACAAGATCTAAGAATTTGAGTGGAACCTACATAAAAGTGTTTCGATACGTAAAAGATTGAAGTTTTTGCTTCTTGTTGAGTTTCGACTCCTTTGAAAGTTATAACTTTCCGAAAAAATTGGACGCATCATATAAATACGCTCCAAAAATGAAAAGAACAGAGAATTTGATCTCTTTGAAAGTCAAACATTTCCTTAAAACATAGCACACCCTAACACAGGGTGCACTCTATTGACGTACAGATCACGTGCCATACATGTGGGCACAAGAGGAAAAATAACGTCCATGGAGACGTGCTCGTCACGTGCCATACACGTGAGCACAAGTGAAGATTATCATCTATGGAGACGTGCGCATCACGTGCTATATACATGAGCACAAGTTGGATAACATTTTCTGAAAGACATGCGCATCGCGTGCCATACACGTAAGCGCAAGTGGAAAATATCGTCAATAAAGAAGTGTGCATCACGTGCCACACACGTGAGTGCAAGTTGAAAACATGCCCGATGATGAAAATCGCACCCCGTGCTATGCATGTGCGCACTCCTTCAGAGAAGATGCATGTGCATCATATGCGAAGCACATGCACACCCCAAATGCGCATGCGAACATGAACATCAAGTCATTGCTTGAAGACTTAGTCAAATAAATTAAGTATTGAAGCTTATGCTTCATATATGTGATCTAATGATCAAAAAGACCCTCTTATCTAAGTTGATCTTAGTTTAATATAAGACTAATAATCCTTAGGTCAAGCCCATATGCTTATAAATCCTCTAAGTTGATCTTAGTCTAATATAAGACTATCGATCCTTAGCCAAAGTCCTGAGTTGACCTTAGTCTCAAATATGACTAATGGCCCTTAGTTGAAACTCTAAGTTGATTTTAATCTAAAATAAAATTAACGATCCTTAAAAAAAATGTCCCCTGAACTGACGGTCCTCACTCACGTGAGAAATGCAACTTAAGTTCAATCCCAAATCTAATATGTACGGATCCACGTTCTACGGGCGACGACAGAAATTAGTCTCCGTATACAATCCAAGGGCAACCTAAAATAAACTAAAACGACACATGAAGGAATAGACCTAGAGTGTAGAAAGTCATCTTTCACGATAACGTAATTTACTACAGGGGCTTACGCCTGCAGGAAAAGAAGTCCCCACAATCAATAAACCCTTCATCTGTGAGGGGGAATCGATTAGCTACAACGGTTGCATCCAACCAAACCTCCTATATACGGTGCTATAAATCAACTTGGTATCTTCGGAGAGATGGATGGATATATTCCAAATAGTATCTTCCCCCATATTCAGGCTGGACGCGCTCCCTGTATCTCAGTTCGGTTTCTGACGGTAAACAACGACGTTATCACGAGATGTTAGACTCGATTATACCCAAATCAATACAACTAATTAACACAGTTTATTATTAAAACGCGATGGTATTTTACGATGTACTTATATATATATATATATATATATATATATATATATATATCAATCTATTTTTTATCATAGCATGTAAGAAAGTAGAGTGCACTTGCCTTTGATGCTCGATCGTCATGGCAAGAAGGCGACGACTCCGGCACAGCAATGGACAGCAACAATGATGATACGACGTCGGATCGCACGGGCACGACACACAACAGCAACAACTAGGTTTTGGCCACGGCGGGGTCTTGGGATTGTTCTGGTGCTGTGCAGTGGGTGCTCGTGGGTCTGACGGGGAGGGGGTTGGTAGCCCAAGGTTTGTCGGTGGCGGCCTGGAGCTCCGGCGGTGGCTCAGCGGCGATGGCAGGTGATAGTGGGGCTCGGCTGTGAAGTTGGGGAGAGAAAGATGACGTCGATGGTGATGATGATGGTGTCGAGAAGGAGCTGGGGAGTTTGCAGGAAAGAGGCAAGGTCGGCGGCGGCATTAAGGGCTTGGTCGGCGAAGTGGCATAGGGAGGCAACGGTTGTTGGCGGAGCTTGGGTGCGGATATGGTAGTGATGAAAGGAGCTAAAGGTGGGGTGAGGTGGTTGCTGAGGTGTCCGGAGAAGGAGGTCGAGGTGGCAGCCGGAGCTTGGTTGAGTTGTGGACGGAGTTAAGCTCGGAGAGGTAGGGGATGAGGGAGAATGAGAGAGAGTGAGAGGATGAGTGATTGAGAGAGAGAGGATGAGAATTAATAGGATTAATGGTAATTAAAATTTGGTTTAATAGAATTTAAGTGGGGATTTCGGTTTTGATTTTGGGGAATTCAAAAATAAAAAGAAGTAACACTTGGTGGGAGAAGAGAAGAAAAAGGGGGCCAGTCAAAATGAAGGGGGAAAAGAGAAAAGGAGATAGAGATGGGCTTGGAGTTTAGGTGTTGGGCTTAGAAAATTAGGGGGCATGGGCTTCGAAAATTAAAGGAGAGAAAAGAGAGGAAAGGCATGGGCCAGCTAAGGTTGGGGTTTGGGTTTGGGTTCGGTTTAGGGAATTTAGAATTTAGTTTTAGGTTAAGAAAATATAAATTTGGGTTAGGAAAAATAATAGAAATTAAATTAGGGAAAATAGGGAAAAGTATTTAGAAGTTATTTATAAAAAAATACAGATACGGTATAAAAGAGACCGGTTATTACACTTCTGAGCCCTCTAATTATAGAGAGGCTATTTCTGGTGCTGAGTCTATTCAGTGAATTTCTGTAATGGGAGAAGAGATGGAATCTCTTCACAAGAATCAAGCATGGGAGCTTGTCAAGCCACTGGAGGGAAGAAAAATTGTATGATGCAAGTGGATCTTTAAGAAGAAGTCCAGAATCCTAGATGAACAAGGAACAAGATTTAAGAATCGTCTAGTTGCTAAGAGCTACAGTCAGAAAGAGAGAGTAGATTAGAATGAGATATTTCCCCTATTGTGAAGCATACTTCTATTTGTGTATTGCTTGCTATTGTAGCACATCAGGACCTGGAGTTAGAGTAACTCGACATGAAGACGGATTTTCTTCATGGAGAGTTAGAGGAGGATATCTTGATGAGTCAGCCAAAGAGATTCACTGCTCACCGTAAGAAAGATCATGTTTGCAGATTGTGGAAGTCATTGTACGAGTTAAAACAGTCTCTGAGGCAGTGGTATGAGAAATTTGACATAGGAGTCAATATGATTGCTGCGTTTATCATAGGAGACTGGAGGATGACTCATTTGTTTATTTACTCCTATATGTAGATGACATGGTTATTGCATCTTGAGATAAATCGGAGATTCAGAAATTGAAGGTGCTTCTTAGTGATGAGTTCGAGATGAATGATCTTGGAGCAGCTTGAAAGATTTTGGGTATGAAGATATATAGGGATCGCAAGTAGCGGAAACTTTTCTTATCACAAGAGCGCTACATTCGGAAGATGTTGAAGAGGTTCAACATGTCATATGCGAAACCTGTGAGTACTTCATTGGCTGCTAATATTCATCTTTCGGTGGCTCTCTCAACTCAGTCAGAAGAAGAAGCAGAGCATATGTCTCGAGTACGCTATAGTGTGCACTGGGCCAGATATTGCACACGCAGTTAGCGTTGTTAGCAGGTACATGACTCAGCCTGGAAAGAAGAATTAGCAAGTAGTGAAGCGAATATTCCGATATCTCAGAGGGACGGCAGATGTTGGTCTAATTTACGGAGGAGTTGATATGTGTTGTGAACTAGCAGATTATTCTGATTCAGATTATACAGCCAATCTTGATGAGAGAAGATCGGTGACTGGCTAAATTTTAACATTAACTAGTTCTGTCATTAGCTGGAAGGCTACATTATAGCCTTCAGTCGCCTTATCAACTACAAAGGCAGAGTATACGGCGTTGAAGGAGGCAGAGTATACGGCGTTGAAGGAGGCAGAGTATAAGGCATCTGGTTAAAAAAAATTGCTGATGATCTCGACTTACAACAAGATCAAGCTTTGTTGTTTTGTGACAACTTAAGTACTATATGTTAGTTATATGTATGCCCTAGAGACCATTATTGTACATGATTATATATTATAGTGGATGCTTGGATATATATAGAGAGAACTTTCTTGCTCAACATGATAGTATGCTATTTGGTTGCTCTTTATCTTAACATATACACTTGTATCATTATACTGTCTCTCCGTTACATGTTGATAAAGCCCTTAGGATATGAACTTGACTGCCAGGACTATGATGCAGATCATACTAGTGGAGCTAAAGTAGTCCACGAGTACATCCTTTAATTGTTCCTAGTCAAGAGAGTATCGAGACAGGGCATCGATATTCCAGAGTAGACTAGTGTGTACATTTCTTGACCCTGTATAGGGCGATAGTTGATCCTACAGCCATTGGTGTTTAACATTAGAGATTGTACACAGGTGCTCATTGGAGAATGGGTACACTGAACAGGACACGCCGAGAACTCCTAGATGGTATTATACCTAACGTTAGATAGCAGTTCTCTGGTGACACTGGTATAGGTTAGTCTGTAAACCCAAGATAGTCTTGTATGGTTCCCACTGTGCTTTGATTTCCTCCCTACCACGGCTCAAAGGAGTCGTGCAAACAGGTGAATTTTGGATACGGTCCCGAGTCACATGGAGGCAATGAGCAATAGGAGGGGTTTCGTCTCTCCCGGCATTGGGAGTTGATGTTACGCTATGCTCGATTGGATATAACAGGAAGTCCTTGGCCAGGACTGTTGATGAGACTTACTGGTAAGCGTTATCAGTAGTTTCTCGACCCGTTATGAGCCTCATATCGGCATGACTTATCAAGTTATTGGGGTCTGACGATTCCACCCTCAGACTCGATATGCAACATATCAAACGAAGAGACCGGACTGTACGGTAGTGTTACTTATAGGATTCACGGGAGTTTGGACAAGCTTACTTGTTGATATTCTGATCGCTCAATACCTGGGTGGCTGTTACATCCAGCTAGTACCGCTGACGGCTTCTGGGTGACTGATGTGATCATCACCTACTGCTGGCGTATTGACAAGTGTTTAGAGTCCTACACAGAGCTTTTCTAGTTCAAATGAAACGAAGCAGGGCACATATGTGATATGTGCGGGACCGAGATTAATACGTGTATATGATACAGTATTCTAATCTCACGATATAGGTGTTATGTGATATAACCGGATTATTGAATCAAGTGTTGATTCAATAATTTGTTATATGTATATTTGATATACGTATAAATGATATTAGTCGGTTATATATGATATAGCCGGATTATTAAATCAAATGTTGATTTAATAATTTGATATATAATTATATATTTGATATATTAATATATATATTAACTAATATTAGCTCACTTAAGAATTTCTTTTCTACAAATACATTTAAATATATATGAGATATATATTAATGTATTTACTATTGTGTCATGCTAGATGATACATTGGACATGGGTGTATGAGACTCACACCAAACTAAAGATAATTTGGGTGATTTAATTATTAAGAGATGAACCAAAATTAGGTGGAAAATGCCATGGCTTAAGATGCTTGTGGAAGTATGTAGAAGCTTTGACTTAGTCCAGTAATTTTGTTTTACTCTAGATATTTATTAACCCAACCATTATCTTTAGCCATGGTTAAGTCTCTACTTAAGATCTCTTGAGATATTTTCTCACCCATGGTTCATACTAGTAGATCTTCTTCATCTCCTTCTTTGCTCTCTCGCTTTGAGTGAGGTGAGAAAGAAAAAGAGAAAAATAATTCTAAAGTGAGCAAAATTCCTACTTCATCAATTTATACCAAACTAGTCATTTAGTATAGCTTGTTTACTTCACTAATTCCTCAATTAGTGAAGAGGAAGCTTGATTTAGAGATTTCTCAAGGTAGATCATCTTCGGCCTTGAAGATCCTTAAGCAGGCTTGTTCCTTTTACCAAGTGCAGCCTAAGAAGAGTTTGGGGGACTACTACTTGGAGCTTTAGAAGTGAAGGACCGGTCTACAAAGATTGTATTCCTATTCACTTAGTGTAAAGTTTGTTTACATGCAATGAAACCCTAATTCTCTAGTTCAATTCTAGGATAGCATGCAATAGCACACTAGATTTTTTTAAATTGTATACTTGATACTTCTAAAAACCTAGTAGTGGTGCTAAGACATATTTTCATGGTATCAGAGACAAGCTAGAGCATTAGGAGTGGCCTAGACGACGTTAAAAATTTTTTCAAAGTTTCTGTAAATTTTTTCCCAAGTTTCCCAAGTTTCTGTAAATTTTTTCAAAGTTTCTGTAAAAATTTTTCCAAGTTTCTGTAAATTTCTAAAATCCAACTTTTAACGTTTCTGTAAATTTTGCATCGAACATCGAAACCCATATTTTCCCAAGTTTCTGTAAATTTTTTCAAAAGTTGGATTTTTCCAGATTAAAAATATTCAGAAATTCATGCAGGTAATATTATGGAACCACAAGAATTTCGAGACCATGACACCACCGTTGCGCCGCGGAATCGCCGCCAATCCTAAGGTTTGGCCTCGATTCCGCCGCAGTCTTGGTGAGTTGATGGTTCAATTTTCTTGTGCTGCTCCATTCTGATATTTCTAGCTTTTTGGGTATTTTTTTCTGAGGCTCAAGTTGTTGAGGTCTCTGGGAATTGTGGGTGTTTGATAAATCAATCGAAATGTTTAACATCATCTAGAAATCTATGATCTGTGATACAATATTTGGAATCCACAATAATTAGATTTTTGAAAACTAATTAGTGTTTTATAAATCTATCAATTTAGTCTCTTTTGATCGGTTGCCATGGGGTTTTGATTCGGATCAAAACTCCGTCGCAATCTCGTATAGTACACGAACACTCGTCGGGTAACACTACTAGATAGCCATGCCCCATAGCCCCGACCAAGTGACTGTAAGAGAACCCCGTTTCCAAAAGCATCTGTTCGGGTGCTCACGGCCGCGGTGTTCCGCCTAAGTGCGCTTCGTTGACGGTATCGGGAGTGCGGCCGTCTACTAATGTTTCTGACGAGCATTCGATCATTTGTTGGGAATCTTATTGAGTTGCCCGGCTGGTTATTGAAAAGTGTTTTCAATTTGAGATTAAAATGCTGGGTTTATAGTGTTAGGCATGAAATCCGAAGTATGAGATATTCTGAGTTTATGATGTCTAAGGTGTTGCGGATTCTAATTGTTGTAGTTTTCATTTCTTTTCTGCGACCGTAAGTGTAATATATGGTGTATCGCCGATTTCGTTGCTATACGTCAACGACAATTGGGATATGCATATTTACTTACGTTGATGACATGTGATGTTATGTGTTGCTGTGATATGCTATATTGGATCGTCGTGTTTGAATAGCCGGGAGGTTTTGCGTGAGATGAGAGATTTTCTTTTTCATTCATGTAAAAAATTTGTATGTAATATTCTTTTATTGGGACACTTCCGGGTTGAGGATGATGTCACCGTTGATGTATATTATTTACTTTTCCGCATTAGGATAGACCCAAGGTGGAGAGCATAAGTAACCAGGTTCTAGAGTCTAGTTGGAGACCATCTCAAAGAGTCGAGACCGGGTCTCCTAACTCTAGAATTGGCAGGGTTGCTTGCCACTCTCGTAGGGGTCTAGAGATGTGGGTTTAGCTATTCATCACGACCATGGAATCCTTGTTTTTTACTGGCTTGATTTAAAACACGGACCTCCTAGTATATCCTATATTTCATATGTTGACTTCAGCTGCTATGTTCTGTGATGAGATTATATAACTGCGTGAGATGAATGCCTTATATTATATATATGATATATAATAAACGTTGCTTATGTTTTGCACCCACGCTAGTCCAGCCCCCGCTCTGCCGGTAGTTAAGTAACCTAACGGTTCATGATGGGGCCCCGTGGCGAATGCGGATGGCATAAGCGTACGTTGTATTTTCGTTTCTTTATCTATGATGTTTAGGAAACATAAATGATGGGACTTCATTAATGAGATTAATGAAAAGGAAAGAAACCTAAAGATATTGTAGAATCAAATTTACAAAAAGGTAGCTCTAGTTCTTGCTTTGCATAGCAGTATTCTTTATGAATATCCAGCACCTCATTCGATGAGGAAAGAGCCGAAATCCCTTCACCGGGAATGACCACTTTAGCAAATGCTACAACCCACTCGGTTTGTTTTGAAAACTATTCGATTTTAAAAAGAGGAGCTTAAACCACTCTTTTTCAAATCACTCGATTCTACAACGATATCAAGTTCATTACACAAAAGGTTTTCTTAAAAACCTGTCGTAGCCCTCCATCGTTTCAAATAAGGACTATTTTGGTATTCATGCTATGTTTGTTGGCCTCCGTCAAGACATAGTGTGCGGTAGCTAATTTAGTGCTTATCTGCAACCATATGATGCGATTGGATTAGGGTGGTCGTGCGACTTTGTTGGCCTCCGTCAAGGGTCGTGCGAGTGGGTTTAATTCAATCAGGAAATGAACAAGTTGAACTTGACTAGCGGATTATGGTTTGTTGGCCTCCGTCAAGGTAATAACACGTTAGGGGCAAAAACTTTATTGGGAATTTCAAGTGTTGAAATTTGTAATGAGATTGCATACCTTCTATGAAATAGTTGGATCCCGATACCCACTTCGAGTAAATGTTACTCCTGAGAGAGTTTTCCACTTTACAATTAGCCGATCTAGTAGGTTCCTAATAAAGGTGTTAACGGGGTTACGCCCCTGCGGAAACGAGGTTATTTAATTAGTTCTATGCGAAAGCACGTGGAGACTCCCTCGGAATACTAATACTTACCTGGCTGAACGATTGGCGAACTTTTAGAGTGTAATTAATCCCGGCTAGTCTTACCTTTTAGGGTTTGAAGGAAAATTTGATAAAAACAGTGGGACCCATCCTGATTAGATAAAATAATAACCAATCTAATCTTGCAAGAGCGCACGCAGTGTTTTCTTCTCTCTCTCCTGGTAGCGACCGTGACATGTCTTAATCAAGATAATAATATTGATATATTGATCGAACCCGTTTATTATACTGAGCTGGGGAACGTTGGTTCCGCACTACCTTATAACTGTTATAAGTCTAAGTAGGAAATAGGGAAATATTCGGATTCCCATGTGACCCGAGCGAGGAATGAGCATGTTGATGCATCTTCTTCGGGTGTGTTCGTTACCGAGAATTGTTTCTCAGTTTGTTCTACGTCCTAGATATTAGATACCAGATCAGGATCACACATTTGTAATATGTTACATGTGTAAGTCCGTATCACGCACCCCACGGTTCGCGGGGAGGCGGAATATGTGAAAAACGATCATCAAAGCATCGCAACACGGACTCGAGCACACGGATCATCACTAAACCATAACTAGCAAACAACATGAGGTTTAACTACTCGGATTTGAAGTTATACCTTACGGTACAAGTCATTCAGGTCTTCATCACTGTCCTCTACTCGTCGTCGGCTCTAAGGATCGTATCGGATCACGGCTACCTCGACGTCCTCCTCGAGTCAAAGACGATCCACCCGAGAGTTTATAATCCGAGCTCCTATCTCGAATCTGAGATAACTACGGCTTCTAGTTTGCCAAACTAGAAGTCCTAGAGGCTGTAGAGTATTTAAATGGAGTGCTTTGTCTCTTTAAACCCTAGGATTCTCAACACATGAGAGCTATTAGGGTTTTAAGGAAGAAGAAGAAGACTTGAGGAGAGAGAAGGTGTTTGTGATAATTTTATGAATAATTACTCATGTTTGAATAATATGAAGCATACAAATATCTAACCAAAAAAATATCTAGTAAATATCTAGCATGCTTCATTTAATTCAAATGGTGAATCACCTCACGAGTCATGGTTCAATAAATGAAAACTTACACCTCATTTCCTCCACCTCATTTAAGCTTTAATCAAATGATAAAAACCTTAATGAGTCATCTCTTTCTAGAAGCTTTCCCGATAAATTACGAGAATGCCCCTTAACTGTATATACATACCCGTATCCGTATTCCGAAGAATACGAATACAAAGAGACGAAATAAATCCATCAATATAATACTAGGATCCGGCTTAAACCAAAGTCCACTAGTATTATCCGCCCAATCATCGTACGTGCACAAGTGCACGTAAGTGATCGAAGCCCTGCCGTAAAACCATACGGCCACTACACCTTTTGCCCGGTACAAGGAAACCCTCTGTGTGGGACTCTAAAGACTCAACACTACGCTGGCAGTAGGCTTAACCACAGGCCGCAAGCAGTACTAACTATACGTAACGGTTCCCAGGTAGATGTCGATAAGAAGGCCGATGAGCGAACTCATCCGAACTCCTACTGAGCCTGAATGTGACAATCTCCATACAGTCCGGTCTGTTCGTCTACACCTTTTGCCCGGTATCGGGCCTAGGGGGATGGTAAACGTCAGACCCCTAATAGCGGTATAAGTCGTGTCGGAGTGTAGCCCAGAACACCCTGAGAAACTACTGGAACACCTACCAGTAAATCTCACTTGCCGTGGCCACGGACTTTGTGTAATGGCTCTCCAACACAGCGCGATATCAACCCCCAATACCGGGAGAGACGAATCCTATCTAACCGCCACTGCTTCTAAGTGCTTCGGGACTGCACCCAACTACTACTTGTTTGCATGACTCCTTTGAGCCGTGGTAGGGTAGTGATCAAAGTACAGTGGGAACACACTCGAGGTGAAGTAGCAGTGTTAAGTCGACGGACTAAGCTGTACTTATGTCACCTGGGAACTGCTACCCGACGACAGGTATAATAACCATCAGCAGTTCCCGACGAGTCCTGTCCAGTGTTCTCATAACCTAAAGAGCACCTGCATACTATCTCCAGTACAACGTACTAATGACTATGGGACAGACCATCTCCCCTCTTAGGATAAGAAACATATACACCAGTCTACTCCGGAGTATTGATGCCCCGTCTCGATAATCCTATGACCAGGGACCTGTATAAGGATGTGCTTGTAGATTACCCAGCCCCCACTAGTGTGACTGCCATCACAACGCTGGTAATCAAGCAAAAATCATAAGGGCTCTACTAATATGTATAAGTGATATGTAAAAGAAACACATGCACATATCTGAGTAGAAACAAACCAAGTAGCATACTACCATTTTGAGCAAGACTGTCAATACAACTGTGAATATCCTAAGCTTCCATTAGTAATATACAAACCAGTATGATACAATAATGGCCTATTGGGCATATACACTAACAATCTCCCACTTGCACTAGGGCTATGTACTGGCGTATCGCAGACCTATCATCTCGATTAGCCGCTCGAACTGTGTCTGAGGGATGGCCTTCGTGAGTGGATCTGCAGTGTTATCCTCTGTATCTACTCTCCTCACCTCGATCTCCTGGTGATCAACGATCTCCCTGATCAGGTGATACCGCCTCAAAATGTGTCTGGACTTTTGATGGGACCTGGGTTCCTTCGCTAAAGCTATAACGCCGTTGTTGTCACAATACAACGGTTTTGGATCAACAATGGTCGGAACCACCTGAAGTTCTATGAGGAACTTCTTCATCCAGACAGCTTCTTTTGCGGCATCGCAAGCAGCCGTGTACTCTGCTTCCATCGTCGAGTCAGCAACGGTGTCCTGCTTGGAGCTCATCCAATAGACCGCCCCTCTATTGAGGGTAAAGACATAACCCGACATGGACTTACAGTCATCCTTGTCACTCTGGAAGTTAGAGTCAGCAAAAGCCTCAATCTGGAGGTCTTTTCCGCCATAAACCAAGAACATCTCCTTAATCCTTCTCAGGTACTTGAGAATGTTCTTTACTGCTATCCAGTGCTTCTCTCCTGGGTTCGACTGATACCGGCTTACAACGCTCAATGCGTAGGCTACATCTGGTCTGGTACATAACATCGCATACATTATAGAGCCTACCGCCAATGCATAGGGTATAGATGACATGCAAGCCCTTTCCAAATCAGTCTTTGGAGACATCTCTTTGGAGAGGGTGATTCCGTGACAAGCCGGTAAATTACCGAGCTTTGAATCTTCCATACTGAATCTTTTCAGTATAGTGTCGATGTACCTTGACTGTGAAAGTCCAACTATCCATTTAGATCTATCACGATAGATCTGGATCCCCGGAATGTAGGACGCATCACCCAGGTCCTTCATGGAGAACTTCTGTGATAAGAATCCTTTGACTGACTGTAGCATAGGAATGTCATTTCCTATTAAGAGAATGTCATCCACGTACAAGACGAGGAATACCACAGTTCTCCCTACAAACTTACTGTAAATGCCTGGTTCATCTCGAATTTTGATAAAGTCAAATTCTTTGACTGTTTCATCAAAACAGATGTTCCAACTCCGCGATGCCTGCTTTAGTCCATAAATGGACTTAAGCAACTTGCATACTTTCCTGCTGCTTCCACTCTGAATGAAATCCTATGGCTGATCCATATAGATGCACTCTTCTAAATTACCATTTAGAAAAGCCGTCTTTACGTCCATCTGCAAGATCTCATAATCGTGGAAGGCAGCAATGGCAAGAAGGATCCGAATGAATTTGAGCATAGCCACTGGAGAAAAGATTTCTTCATAGTCCAAACCAGGTCTTTGATGAAAACCTTTTGCAACAAGTATAGCCTTATAGGTTTCAACCTGTCCATCTACACCAATCTTCTTTCTGAAGATCCATTTGCAGCCTACGGGTTTTACCCCTTCTGGAGCAATGTCCAAAGTCCATACTTTGTTTGTGTACATGGTGTTGGAGATAGTGCCCTCAGAGTCAATTATTGGATCACAGGCACGTGATTGCAATGATTGAGGGAGGACCTATCCCGGTAGGACAGTCTTACTCGAGATGATAGTATGCTATCTGGTTTATCTTTATCATCGTGTACTGCTTTAGGTGACCTGACATGTCGCTATTACACGTTGATAGAGCCCCTAGGATTCTTGCTTGACTACCAGCAGTATGATGGCGATCATATACGTGGGAGCTGGTGGTCTATAAGCACATCCTTAAAAGGTCCCTAGTCGTAGGAGTTTCGAGACAGGGCATCGATACTCCATTAGTAGACTAGTGTATACAGTCGAGACCCCGACGAGGGGCGGTGGCCGGTCTCACAAGCCACTGGTGTCAGTTGGTTCACCTAAGATGTATACAGGTGCTCATTGGGTTATGAGTACACCGGACAGGACTCGCCGGGAACCTGCTAGTTGGTCTTATACCAGATGTCAGATAGCAGTTCCCTGGTGACATGTGTACAGGTTAGTTCATCGACCTGAGATCGTCATTTGTCTCGTGTGAGTTCCCACTGTGCTTTGATTACTACCCTACCACGGCTCAAAGGAGTCGTGCAAACAGGTTTTAGTTGGGTACAGTCCCGAGCCACATGGAGGCAGTGAGCGGATCTGCAGGGGTTCGTCTCTCCCGGTATTGGGGGTGAGGTCGCGCTGTGTCTAGGAGAGCCATTACGCAAAGCCCTCGGCCGAGGCAGGAGATTTACTGGTAGGTATTCCAGTAGTATCTCAGGGCGTTCTGGGCTACACTCTGACACGACTTGTACCGCCTTTGGGGGTCTGACTTTTACCAACCCCCTAGGCCCGACATGCGATACTCATAGACGAACAGACCGGACTGTACGGATATTGTCACTGACAGGCTCAGTAGGGTGTCAGGATGAGTTCGCTCATCGACGTCCCTTTTGGTCAATAGCTGGTGGCCCGTCACGTATTGGCTAATACCTCTGACGTGCTAGTGGTTAAATCCACAGCCATGGTATTGACGAGTCTTTAGAGTCCACCACACTTACAGTTACTCAAGCTTTCGGGCGAAACGCTGTAGAGGCCGTATGGAGATATGGCAGGGTCCGATCAGGTACGTGCGGTATTGCACGGATCAGGATCGGACAGTTATGTACTAGTAGCCGTATAGTTATATGGCAGGGTTCGATCTGATACGTGCGATATTGCACGGATCAGGATCGGACGGATATTACTAGCCGGCTTTGGCTTAAGCCGGTCCTAGTTTAGTACAGTGTAGATTTTGTCTCATTGCATCTGTATCCGGTCAGAATGCAGATGCGGGTGTGTATGCACAGTATCGGGGTTTTCCTGTAATTTATTACGGGACCAGTTTTCTGGAGTTGCCAGTTTGCATTCCGTTCCGGCCGGTTTTCCTTTGTTCTTTCCCGGCCGGACTTTTCTGATGGAGGGGGTAATTTGCAGTTTTGCAAATTACTTTTGGTGGAGGTTTTATTTGTAAGATGATTAATTATGATAGCATCTTTTTATTCCATTCTTTTCTATCATCTTGTCTTGCTTTATGAAGATTAGATATGAGATGAAGTTTGATGTAAGTTTGATGATGATTATGTCTTGATGTGGTCACCACTTGCTTTACCCTACACTCACCTCCCTTCATGCTTCATATTACCTCCTCCACCATTCTCATTTGAGAGAAGTTTTTCATTTAGAAAAGAGAGAAAAAGAAAAAGAAAAGAGAGAAAGAAAAAGAATGAGAGAGTTCATCTTTGATATGGGAGGAATTCTTCATCTCCTTCTTCTTCTTGTTTCGGAAAAATGAAAGCACCATTTTTCCTAACCCCATTCCTCCATCATGGCAACTACAAACCCCAAATGAGACTAGCATGATCTACTACACTTTCTACAGCATATCTTGAGCATGTCGAGTTGCCGGCTTCATGCTCGAGTTGCCTCGGTATTGAGGCGGGAGCCCGTAAAAGACGCAGGCGTTGTGGTGCCCTTTCCGGCAAGGAGGCGACGATATGGAGACAAGACTTTCCACGGGAGATCGGGACGATGAAGAGAAGACTGGAGGACTCGGATCACTCGGTATACTTCTCACCCTATCTCTTGATTGCTAGCATTAGGTTAATGGTTACGATCCGGGTTTTCTTTGTCCGCGGTAGCGCCGGTTTCCGAGTAAGGAAAAATTTTGATTCCGCAATTTGGCCTCGAGTAAGACGGCCGGGGCGCTGCCGTGGCGCAACATGGTATCAGAGCCACGCCATTAACCTTACCTAGTTTCGTTTGATGTGTTTGCGTTTCCGATCGACCAAAATTTCCAAAAACCGTATTTTCTAGCACAATCAGTTTCTGTCGAAATTTTTTGGAGTCTAAAAATTTTTCAGGTGGTCTCAGAATGATGTGCAGGGAGTTCTAAGAACATTGCAAAAATTTGGTGACACGACTCCTCCGTACGACCGCGGAAGGGCGGCCAAAACCCCGTTTTGGCCGCGCTTCCGCCGCAGGAGTGTGGGTTCGTGTGCTTAGTTTTTTGCAGTGGGCTTATGGGCTTATATTAGGGGTTTTGGAATGTTAAAATTGGGCCCAGGTTTTCTGTGAGTGCTACAGTTTTGATTGGGGGCCCACTTGTTAATTTTTGGTCAATCGGAAAATTTTAAACACATTTTTCACAGTGTTTACATTATATCTGCGACCGTGAATGTCACTCGATCGGTAAATCCGGTCTAACTGCTATAGCCCGGTTAGACGGATTTGCGAACGTGACCTTCACGTTGATGTTCTATGTATTTGCTGTGTTGTTGCGGATCGGTCGTGGGGGATAGCCTGGATGCAATGCTAGTACAGTGCTGTTGTATTATGTGCATTTGATATTGCGGGGCGAGCGTCCGACATATGGACTGCCGTCACTGCCTGTTTGTATTATTCTTTTGGGGCACGACCTGGTTGCGGTCGATGTACCCGGTGTATGTATATTTTACTTTCTGTACTAGGGTTACCCCGCGGAGGGGTGCACGGATAGCCGGGTTCTGGAGGGCCACGAGCCCGCATCTCATGGCATTGAGACGGAGGGGGCTTCAGTCTGGAATTGGCAGGCTATTCGCCGCACTCGTAGGGGGTACAGGTTGACCCAGGAGGGGTGCCCAAGTTACCGGATTCCGTGAAGTGCTGGGTGGTCCATTCACGGTGCTGAAGGGGGCTGCCTCGCTTCAGGTTTTGGCGGGTGACTTGCCGCGCCCGTAGGGGTCTAGGATTTCATTGCACAGGCTATCCACACGACCAGGGGAACGTCGGGTTTCAGCAGCGGCTCTGTGAAACCCGGGGCTTCCAGCTATCTGTATTGTTCTGTGATGCTGTACATTTCTGTGATGTTGCATTTTATTCACGCCTTGAGCGAAATACTATATATTGGTATATATATTAGTAGACGTTGTATATGTTTTTCATCCGCGCTAGTCCAGTCCCCGCTCTGCCGTTAGTTACCTAACCTAACGGGTGATGACGGGACCCAGTGGCGAATGCGGATGGCATATACGTACGTCAGTATATTTTCGTTCTTTGTGGTGTGATTAATTGATGGGACTGCGTTGATTCGGATCAATGCAAGATAAACAAACCTATTCTGATGTTGTTGGAACATTTTTCAAAAAGCTGTTATTGCAAGGACGTTCACTTTTGTTTTGCATCGTGGTATTCATTTGGAATATCCTGCTCCTCAGTCGACGAGGCAAGGGCCGAGATCCCTTCACCGGGAGTGACCCCTTGGACAGAAGTTTGCGTCAGGGCATTAACTTCACTATAGCCGATTACTTTTGCTTTGCATCGTGGTATTCAGTTGGAATATCCTGCACCTCATTCTACGGGGAAAGAGCCGAGATCCCTTCACCGGGAGTGACCTCTTTAGCAAAGGCTTTCGTCACTATATTTTTATAAAAGGCTATGCGGTTCCTTCAACGATATCAAGTTCATTACGTTAAAGGTTTTTCGCCAAAAACCAGTCGTAGCCCTCCGTCATTTCAGATTAGTATTACTTAGTATTCGTGCTGTGTATGTCGTGCTCAGCCGAGGCGTAGTGTTCGGTAGCTATGTAGTGCTTTTCTGTTGCATGGATATGTGATTGGTTAGGACAATCGTACGGTCATTTTGGCTCAGTCAAGGACTCGTGCGGGTGGGTCTAATGCAATCAAGATAATGACGGGTTGAACTTGACTAGGATCCTTTGATATGTTGGCTCAGTCAAGGTCACTTGGGTCCTAGGGGTAAAAAATCACATCGGGAGTTTCAAAAGAACTGAAACTTGCCAGGCATGCGCATACCTTCTGGAGTGTGGTGACGTGAGTGGATTCCGTCACATTATCATGCGATGAGAGTTGGATCCCGATTCCCACTGATGAGTTGGTTTACTCCTCGGGTGATCCCGACTAATTCTTCTTTCAGGTTTGGAGGAGAATTTGAGGTACAGTGGGAGGTTTCCAGATTAGACAATGTGATAACCATTCTGATCTTGGTTAGAGTGCACGCTGAGTGTTTCTTTTCTCTCTCTCTTGGCAGCGACCATTGACCCGACCCTGGACTATGACTCAGTGACCAAGTTGACCGAACCTACTTAACACAGGCTTTTGGATTGTCAGAGTTGCAGACCTCATTGCCACTCCTACTTTTACCCTTTTCTTCAGGACACCCCGTATTACTGCGAACGTCTACTTCCATTGGACAAAACCATCGTATGGTTAGATACGAACTCGAAGGACTTCGAGGATGGTTTCTGGTTCTGGAGAAAACGGATAGGACTATTCAGTTGTCTTTTCTTTTCACCTTCTCTCAGGTTGCGAGTACTCCTTGGTTTAGGAGTAGTACACCTATTACGCAAATTGGATAGTCTTCTTCCAAACCTTAGGCTGGTGCCGACCGGTAGGGAATGAAGAAAACCAATTAGCATAACGATGGTGTGCAGAAGGTATTAAGTTAAGACAAAGCAAGGGATTAGTAGGAGGGCAAAGTAAATTGCGACTGATATTCACGACCAAACCAAGTATTTCTTCGCCAATCCTAAATCACATTTGTATTTCTCCAGGACACTCCGTGTCACTACGAAGATCCACAGCTTATTGGATACTCCATCGTATGGTTATATACGAACTCGAAAGGAACTTGTTCCAGTTCGGGGATGGATTCTGGTTCAGGAGAAATAGGAATAAGGTTTATTCGGTTGTCTTTTATCTTCACCTTCTCTCGTTTTGCGAGTGCTCCTAGGATTAGGACAGTACACCCTTTATGCTTATTGGATAGTCTTCTTCCAAACCATAGGCTGGTGCCGAACGGTAGGGAAGGAAGAAAACCAATTGGCCTAAAGGGGTGTACAGAAGGTAATGACTAAAGACATAGAAAGGGATTTAGAAAGATGGCAAAGAATTATACGGTTACAGTTGTGAATCTGGATAATGGAAGAGGCATTACTAGGAATACCAGGATACCCCACCGAAACATTTCAATGTTTCAGTTTCACTGTGTAATGTTAAAAGAAAACTGATTTCCCGATTAGATACTTACTCCAGGGTATGCATTTACCAAGTATGATTCTCACATCTGTATGGTTTTACAGATGATGAGTGGGAGTAAGTTATTGGGAATAGGGTGATCATCCTCATTATATCGGGATTCGTTGTAATCGGTGATATTTGAGGAGATCATCTGGGCTGTTTGCCGGTCGGCAAATATTTGGTTTTGAATATCCGATGTTGTGCACCAATTTCAAATTGATATATCTGTACGTCTATTTTCATAGAGTGAGATATACCTTTTGATATTATGTCTATGACATTTACCTATATCAGTGGATGGTTAGGTAAGGAGCATTAAACAGCGGTGTAATTCTTCTTAACCATAAGTACAGTTTTTAACCTATGACGCACAGTGAAAGAGTTGTTGGACTCAGCGGACTTATACAGAGTATTGTATGTTGTCCAGTGTCCATTAGGACAGAGGGGTTGGTCCTCATACTATATTCTGTTTACTTTTAACCTCTCTAGTTCTTAGACATGTGTTTCGTAGAAACACAGGGTCTAAGTTTTGAGGAGTTATAGGTATTTGAATAGAGTAGAGAACCAGGTGTAGCAAGTATCGGGATTCTTCAAAGAGATCGAAGATGTAGATACTTGTGTATGGTATTCAGTTGATAGTAATGATGAAGACAGATTGCTTCTCTTTCAGGTTACTCATAATTGGAAGCATTCCTAAGTTGAGTAACGCTGATCGACCTCCTTCCATTTAGTTAACATGCGCTGGAGATAGATGCATGATTTGAATCTGGTTAAATTAAATCAGTGCCTCTGTTCCTATATTGGATATAGAACAGTTCATATCTTAACAATGTTAAGGTACGGGGAGTTGTCCGGCTTATGCTTAAAACCAGACACTGGACAACTCTAGGCACGTTTCTGTAATGCCTGTTTGTGGGTTGACCCAGGCTATGACGAGGGTTGACTTTCTACCATCTGGATGAACAATAGCAATATTGTTCTAGACTCGCCACAGTTTTTATTAAAAATGGATTTTTTCAGAAAAAGTAGTGGGAGTATGGTAGAACTGGAAGTAATTCCAGAACCACAAACGATTACTGAAGATTTGATAAGGAACCTAAAGATTCAATCTGATTTGACATTCCATTGGCCACTCCGCAGATAAGGTGGGTAACTTCAGGCACCCGAGAGGTACTACGGTAGCCTCAAGGACGGTGACAGGGAAGTTCTTGTTTACCCACAATTACCATTGCTGTTGTTCCAGGCTGCGAGACCCGGCAGTAGGATGAGTATAGCGTCGTTCTAAACTAGCTTTAGAAGTGCACGTCTATATGACTCTGCCAGAGAGTTGTCGTAGTCAGTGGGAGCAGCGGAAGCATTGGTGGACATCAGGCTTATGTCTATTTATAGACTAAAGCAGATGTAGCGGAGATAGATCATCTATTTCTGATGTGACAGTCATAGGTTTGACGTCATCAGAATAGGGGATGGATCTGTTGAGAAGGTAGTAGGAAGTGATATTCCTATACTACGATCGGTTATACTTTGGTCGTCATACAGTGGTTTCTCCACAAAGGACTTGGACATTATATCTGACATACTGGTTACTAGATCTATGGTTTTAGATCTAGATTTGGGTGGTTTCCCAATCTGGGTACTTTGACAGCATTCTATGAGTATTTAGAATGGACGACTCCTGGCACGGTAGTACACCTGCAGGTATTGGAGTCACCCTCTCTAAAGGTGTCTTATAGACTAAAGGGGAGAGGGATACTCATGATTGGCAGATCACTTGCTTTGGCAATTGAGTCAGTCATGAGATGTCAAGTACCACACCAGATGTTGTTCTTGCAGTAGATGCAATAAGTAGATATTGATCCAATCCTGGAGAAACAGTCGGAAGCAGTTTTAGAACATAAGTGGATATTCTAGGGATATGATAACGACAGCCTCATTTGGGAGACAGTTATCATTCCAGGCTTCCAAGGTGACATGGACGACAAGGAGGTTGTCAGAGTTATAGTTTTCCTTCTGACGAGGGGCAGTATTTTGGACAGGTGGTCCAAGGCAATACTGAGGGTGGCATGGTGCAGGGTACTGATTAAGTTCAGTTATCGATACAGTCTAAGAAGTTTGGATTTGGAGTTCATTTATGAGCTAGGTCCCATCAGATATCCAGACATACTCTAAGACAGGTATTGCTCAATTCGGGAGATGGTTTTCTCCGCGAACTTGAGATATAGAGAGACATAGAAAGAAACATCACAGCGGATCCACTCACTGAGGCTATTCCTCGAACGCAATAGTTTCGCAAACGGGTTTTGTGAGACTGACTAGTAGAGGAGTTGGGTGTTCGGTATCACACGGACTGTGAGTATGCGACATCGCAATAATTAGCCTTGAGTGCAAGTGGGAGATTGTTGGAGATA
The DNA here is from genome assembly GCA_030015575.1 of Agapanthus africanus. Lineage (NCBI taxonomy): Eukaryota > Viridiplantae > Streptophyta > Magnoliopsida > Asparagales > Amaryllidaceae > Agapanthus > Agapanthus africanus. The sequence goes on from JASDDO010000029.1 coordinate 299,530,090, forward strand.
GTGCCCTCAGAGTCAATTATTGGATCACAGGCACGTGATTGCAATGATTGAGGGAGGACCTATCCCGGTAGGACAGTCTTACTCGAGATGATAGTATGCTATCTGGTTTATCTTTATCATCGTGTACTGCTTTAGGTGACCTGACATGTCGCTATTACACGTTGATAGAGCCCCTAGGATTCTTGCTTGACTACCAGCAGTATGATGGCGATCATATACGTGGGAGCTGGTGGTCTATAAGCACATCCTTAAAAGGTCCCTAGTCGTAGGAGTTTCGAGACAGGGCATCGATACTCCATTAGTAGACTAGTGTATACAGTCGAGACCCCGACGAGGGGCGGTGGCCGGTCTCACAAGCCACTGGTGTCAGTTGGTTCACCTAAGATATATACAGGTGCTCATTGGGTTATGAGTACACCGGACAGGACTCGCCGGGAACCTGCTAGTTGGTCTTATACCAGATGTCAGATAGCAGTTCCCTGGTGACATGTATACAGGTTAGTTCATCGACCTGAGATCGTCATTTGTCTCGTGTGAGTTCCTACTGTGCTTTGATTACTACCCTACCATGGCTCAAAGGAGTCGTGCAAACAGGTTTTAGTTAGGTACAGTCCCGAGCCACATGGAGGCAGTGAGCGGATCTGCAGGGGTTCGTCTCTCCCGGTATTGGGGGTGAGGTCGCGCTGTGTATAGGAGAGCCATTACGCAAAGCCCTCGGCCGAGGCAGGAGATTTACTGGTAGGTATTCCAGTAGTATCTCAGGGCGTTCTGGGCTACACTCCGACACGACTTGTACCGCCTTTGGGGGTCTGACTTTTACCAACCCCCTAGGCCCGACATGCGATACTCATAGACGAACGGACCGGACTGTACGGATATTGTCACTGACAGGCTCAGTAGGGTGTCAGGATGAGTTCGCTCATCGACGTCCCTTTTGGTCAATAGCTGGTGGCCCGTCACGTATTGGCTAATACCTCTGACGTGCTAGTGGTTAAATCCACAGCCATGGTATTGACGAGTCTTTAGAGTCCACCACACTTACAGTTACTCAAGCTTTCGGGCGAAACGCTGTAGAGGCCGTATGGAGATATGGCAGGGTCCGATCAGGTACGTGCGGTATTGCACGGATCAGGATCGGACAGTTATGTACTAGTAGCCGTATAGTTATATGGCAGGGTTCGATCTGATACGTGCGGTATTGCACGGATCAGGATCGGACGGATATTACTAGCCGGCTTTGGCTTAAGCCGGTCCTAGTTTAGTACAGTGTAGATTTTGTCTCATTACATCTGTATCCGGTCAGAATGCAGATGCGGGTGTGTATGCACAGTATCGGGGTTTTCCTGTAATTTATTACGGGACCAGTTTTCTGGAGTTGCCAGTTTGCATTCCGTTCCGGCCGGTTTTCCTTTGTTCTTTCCCGGCCGGACTTTTCTGATGGAGGGGGTAATTTGCAGTTTTGCAAATTACTTTTGGTGGAGGTTTTATTTGTAAGATGATTAATTATGATAGCATCTTTTTATTCCATTCTTTTCTATCATCTTGTCTTGCTTTATGAAGATTAGATATGAGATGAAGTTTGATGTAAGTTTGATGATGATTATGTCTTGATGTGGTCACCACTTGCTTTACCCTACACTCACCTCCCTTCATGCTTCATATTACCTCCTCCACCATTCTCATTTGAGAGAAGTTTTTCATTTAGAAAAGAGAGAAGAAGAAAAAGAAAAGAGAGAAAGAAAAAGAATGAGAGAGTTCATCTTTGATATGGGAGGAATTCTTCATCTCCTTCTTCTTCTTGTTTCGGAAAAATGAAAGCACCATTTTTCCTAACCCCATTCCTCCATCATGGCAACTACAAACCCCAAATGAGACTAGCATGATCTACTACACTTTCTACAGCATATCTTGAGCATGTCGAGTTGCCGGCTTCATGCTCGAGTTGCCTCGGTATTGAGGCGGGAGCCCGTAAAAGACGCAGGCGTTGTGGTGCCCTTTCCGGCGAGGAGGCGACGATATGGAGACAAGACTTTCCGCGGGAGATCGGGACGATGAAGAGAAGACCGGAGGACTCGGATCACTCGGTATACTTCTCACCCTATCTCTTGATTGCTAGCATTAGGTTAATGGTTACGATCCGGGTTTTCTTTGTCCGCGGTAGCGCCGGTTTCCGAGTAAGGAAAAATTTTGATTCCGTAATTTGGCCTCGAGTAAGACGGCCGGGGCGCTGCCGTGGCGCAACACATGGACTCTATTTCGGTCTGCATTTCATCCAGCTATTTTACCGAGTCGCCGCTCTGAATGACTTGCTGGAAGCTAGTAAGCTCATCATTATCAATGATGCAATCCTCTCGATCCCCGTATATGAGAAAACCGTAGTATCTCTCGGGCAGATGAGACTGCCTACTACTTCTACGGAGTGGCACTGGGATGTCTGGTTCCTCTGAAACTTCTGGTTCTACCAAGCTTTCAGTAATAGATTATGGTTTTGGAATTTCTTCCAGTTCTATTGCGCTCCCACTTTTCTGATTTTCTATAAATTCAGCTTCCAAGAATTGGGGATGCTGAGAAACAAAAACCTTTTGTTCTTCTGCTTAATAGAAAAGATACCCCCTGGAGTTCTTTGGGTATCCCACAAACTTACACAGTACTGAGCGTGCCTCGAGCTTGTTCGTATGCTGCTTTTCATCAAAAGCTGGACATCCATATATCTTCAGATACTGAAAATAGGGTTTCTTCCCACTCCACATCTGATTTGGTGTGGTAAGCACAATCTTGGTAGGAACCCTATTCAAAAGATATGCAGCTGATTGTAGTGCATAACCCCAGAAGGATCGCGGTAACTCAACCTTACTCATCATGGAATGAACCATATCCAATAGGGTTCGATTCCTCCTTTCCGATACACCGTTGTGTTGTGGCATGTGTGGAGGAGTAAGCTGAGAGAAAATTCCTTTCTCTTTTAGATAATCCAGGAACTTGGCACTTAAGTATTCACCACCTCGATCAGATCTTAGTGTCTTAATACTTTTTCCTGTTTGTTTTTCTACTTCATTCTTATATTCCAGGAATTTTTCAAACGGTCTCGGATTTATGCTTTATTAGAAGACATGTCCTAACCTAGAGAAATTATCCATAAAAGTAATAAAATGGGAATAACCACTTCGTGCATTTGTAGATATTGGACTATATGCGTCCCTGTGTATGGGTCCTAAGAGCTCGCTTGCTCTTACTCCGTGTCCAGTGAACGGAGACTTTGTCATCTTTCCTATGAGACAAGATTAATAAGTTGCATAAGAATGATATTCGAACAAATCCAAATATCCCTCTCTATGTAACTTCGACAACCGTGTTTCATTGATGTGACCCTGTCTATAATGCCATAAGAAAGTTTTATTTAATTCTGGAGACTTTCTTTTAAGTGTGTTCTGGACGTTTGAAAACCTGAGCTTGATTCAATATATACTGTCCTCTAGTGTACCTGACCCAATCAAACTTTGATTTAGGTGGATGTGAACCACATCGCTTACATACTAGACTTGGTACACACAAACAGTTACGTAGAATCAATATCTGCCCACTTGTCAATTCTAGATGATATACCCCACGGATAAGCGTCCACGCTCATTCCGTTAGCATCCCTGAGAGTCATATCACCTGCCCTGATAACTCTACGGTTTCTCAAAGCCTGTAATGAATTACAGATATGAGATCCTGATCCGGTATCTTGTACCCAGGAAGCAGAGTTAATTGACAGACTGTTTTTAATTATTAACACACCCGAAGTCAAAGCTACAACATACTTCGGATTCTGGATTCTGGCTTTCCAAGCCCTGCATCCCTTCTGCCAATGCCCTTTCCCGTAACAGTAGGAACATTCTTCTTTCCCTACTGTTAACCCCGAAACTTTTGCCCTTCCCTGTCCTTCTACCTTACTGACACCGCATATCAGCTTTGTGGAGGTCTTCTTCTTCTCACCCTTTGCTTTTGCCTTGGATGCAGAAGAGGAAGATTCCCCAATAAGCTAAGTGGGTGTCACCCTGGTTTCTTTCAGGGTGACCTCATCTGGAAGTATAACTTTCTTCCCCTGGGCAAAAGTAGATGGTAGGGACTATAGAATAAAGTCAGCATATGGCCCGTTTCCCAACTTGGTCTCCAGGTCCGTGAGCTCATCAATATAGCTAGTCATCGTAAGAACGTTGTCCCCTACAGATGCCCCGACAGCCAACCTCACTTGAAGCAATTCCTTCGAGGTCTCATATCTTGCGTTATAAGATTGCTCTCCATATAAAACTTTGTTATGGAGGAAGATAGAAACTAAGTCCATCTTCTCGTGCTGCCTCTGGTATACACCATCAACTGAGGCCAACACGAGACACTTAGCATTCGCACAGTCTTTTTCCCTTGACTTACGGATATCCTTATCGGCGACGGTGAAAACTGGACCTGAGATGGTGGGGGCTTGAGTAGTAATGAGGTGGTCCAGCTTGTCATAGGCAATGGACATCTGGACAAACCTTTGCCAGTCATTATAGTCAGATTCAGTCATTTTATTATCTAGATGTAACCTAGTCTTGGTCACAGGGTCACTGCAATTAAGAGAGAGAGAAAGAGAAGAAAACACTTAACATGATGCTCTTGCAAGTTTAGATTAGTTTTTAATTTATCTAAACAGGATGGCTCCCGAATCCTTCCTCAAACTGTAAAAGAAGAATTAGTCAGGATTGATCTTACCGTACAATTCTTGCTTAACCGTTCAGCCAGGTCAGTGTCGGTACTTCGAGGGAGGTTTTACAACGCTTTCGTGAAGTTCCTTAATTAAATAAACTCTTTTCCCTGGGGGCGTAACCCCGCTAACTTTTCTAGACACCTACTTCGTTTATAGCATTGATCGTTAAGTGAAGAATCTCCCGAGGAGTAGCGGATACTCATAGTAGGATCGGGACCCAAATATCATTGTGTGATATTGCTGAAGGTATCCTACCAACACTATCAAACTCCAAATGGTATGCAGCACTAGCAAGTTTCAGTTTCTTTAGAAACTCCCGATATGGATTTTTGCCCTATGCTCCTATGACCTTGATGAAGGTCAACAAATCATAAGTCACATGTCAAGTCCTACCCATCATTGTCCAGGTTAATTTGAACCCACCCGTATATACCCTTGACGAAGGTCAACAAGGTAATATGACTGTCCCAAACCAACGTATCTATCTATACTATATTTGAACACCCAGCAGCTACCAATCACTATACCTTGACGAAGGTCAACAAACATAACTTGAATACTATTGAATATTCATATGAAATGACGGAGGGCTACGAATCGTTTTTGCAAAACCGTGAACGTAGTGAACTTGATATAATCGAAGGAACCTGATAGCTTTTAAAAGGAGTAGTTTAAGCTCCGGAATTAAAAGTCTGTTGTTTTGAAATAACCGAGTGGTTTTTAAACTTTGTTCCAACGATTCAGCTTTGGTTTGTTTGCTTTGCATTAATGTAATGCAGTCCCATCATAAACTTATCATTGCAAAAAACAACGAAAATACAGCGTACGCTTATGCCATCCGCATTCGCCACTGGGCCCCATCATCACCCGTTAGGTTACTTAACTAACGACAGAGCGGGGGCTGGACTAGCGCGGATGCAAAACATAAGCAACACCTACTAGAAATCATACATAGATATGTACATTCGTCTGACGCAATAATAGGCATTCTAGATCACAGATGAACACCTTGGATATATTAGGGAGTCCACGTTTCGTTTGAGCCTACAAAAAAAGACAGTTTCCACGGTCGTGATAAATAGCCAAACCCCACCGTAGACCCCTACGGGTGCGGCAAACTACCCGCCAAATACCCGAAGTGAAGTAACCTCCCTCAACAAAGTGAGTAGGTCACTCGGCGCTTCAAAGTACCCGGTAGTCTGTGCACCCCACTTTGGGACTATCCTAGGAGCAATAAACAGTAAATAAAATAATACAACGGTGGCTACAACCTCAACCCGGATGTGCCCCGTGAAATAATATTACAACAAATTACAATTTACATCGAATGAAAGATAAAAACCCTCATCTCACATCCCCAGCTATTCATCCACGACAATCCAACAAGTTCATATACACAATCCAATATCACAGAACACAGATATGTGCAACCCCCACTAATCGACGTATAGCGATTAGCAGACGTTCAGCACATATAACAATACAGATGAAACCCGATTAGCAAATAACTTAGAATTTCGATCGAAAACTATTTTCCGTGTATACCCCAAATGCAAACCAGCTCTCAAAATATTCTGGGTAGATACCAAATATGCAAGAAGACAGAACACCAAAAATAAGACAATACTGTGGAAAAACGACCTAACTCGGCGTCGACTCGGCCGCGGATCCGCGGCGAATCGCATAGATTCGCCGCGCTTCTGCGGTGGTCTAACCGAGTTAGGAACTCGTTTTTCTCCAGTGCTCTTATAATTCCCTGCAGTGAATTTTCATACCTCTGAAATAATTTTTTCAACAGTTTTAAAATCGACAGAAATTGCAGGGATTTGAAGTTTTGTTTTCGTGTTTTTCCGACGATCGAAGTTCTAATAAGTTTCTAACAAGCTAGTGATGGTTTAGTAGGCTTCGATTCTATTGTAAGTCCGTGTCACGCACCCCACGGTTCGCGGGGAGGTGGAATATATGAAAAACGATCATCAAAGCATCGCAACACGGACTCGAGCACACGGATCGTGACTAAACTATAACTAGCAAACAACAACATGAGATTTAACTACTCGGATTCAAAGTTAAACCTCACGATACAAGTCCTTCGGGTCTTCATCGCTGTCCTACACTCGTCGTCGGCTCCAAGGATCGTATCGGATCGCGGCTACCTCGACGGCCTTCTCGAGTCAAAGACGATCCACCCTAGAGTCTATAGTCCGAGCTCCTATCTCGAATCTGAGATAACTACGGCTTCTAGTTTGCCAAACTAGAAGTCCTAGACGGTGTAGAGTATTTAGATGGAGTGCTTTGTCTTTTTAAACCCTAGGATTCTCAACACATGAGAGCTATTAGGGTTTTGAGGAAGAAGAAGAAGACTTGAGGAGAGAGAAGGTGTTCGTGATAATTTTATGAATAATTACTCATGTTTGAATAATATGAAGTATACAAATATCTAACCAAAAAAATATCTAGTAAATATCTAGCATGCTTTATTTAATTCAAATGGTGAATCGCCTCATGAGTCATGGTTCAATAAATGAAAACCTACACCTCATTTCCTCCACCTCATTTAAGCTTTAATCAAATGATAAAAACCTTAATGAGTCATCTCCTTCTAGAAGCTTTCCCGACAAATTACGAGAATGCCCCTCAACTGTATATACATACCCGTATCCATATTCCGAAGAATACGAATACAAAGAGACGAAATAAATCCATCAGTATAATACTAGGATCCAGCTTAAACCAAAGCCCACTAATATCATCCGCCCGATCAGCGTACATGCACAAGTGCACGTAAGTGATCAAAGCCCTGCCGTAAAATCATACGGCCTCTACACCTTTTTCCTGGTGTAGGGAAACCCTCTGTGTAGGACTCTAAAGACTCGACACTACCCTGGAAGTGGGTTTAACTACAGGCCGCAAGCGGTACTAGCTATACGTAACGGTCCCTGGGTAGATGTCGATAAGAAGGCCGATGAGCTAACTTATCCGAACTTCTACTGAGCTTGAATGTGACAATCTCTATACAGTCCGGTCTGTTCGTCTAAGAGAATCGCCTATCAGGCCTAGGGGATGGTAAATGTCAGACCCCTAATAGCGGTATAAGTCGTGTCGGAGTGTAGCCCAGAAGACCCTGAGAAACTACGGGAACACCTACCAGTAAATCTCACTGGCCATGGCCACAGACTTTGTGTAATGGCTCTCCAACACAGCGCGATATCAACCCCCAATACCGGGAGAGACGAATCCTATCTAACTGCCACTGCCTCCAAGTGCTTCGGGACTGCACCCGACTACTACCTGTTTGCACGACTCCTTTGAGCCATGGTAGGGTAGTGATCAAAGTACAGTGGAAATACACTCGAGACGAAGTAGCAGTGTCAAGTCGACAGACTAAGTTGTACTCATATCACCTGGGAACTGCTACCCGACGACAGGTATGTAAGTCCACGTTGCCCACCCCGGTGCTTGCGGGGAGGCGGAAACGTTATGAAAAATCGGATTTTTACAACACTAGGCAACATGGACTATGCTAAAGGAGGGATCTTTGCTAAACAAAACTAACTAACAAGCTAAAAGAGTTAGCTACTCGGAAAGGGGGTTATACCTAGGTCTTCAAGTCCTTCTCTTCTTGCTCTTTGGAGTGAAAGAACGGGTTCTCCTTGTCGCCTTCTCTTGCCGAAGAAAGATCCACCCGAAGGCCTCTACCTTTGGCTCCAACTTCAAACTAAAAGTAACTAAGGTGCTTGGTGTGCTAAACCTAGGACCTTAGAAAGAGTAGAGAGTATTTTTGAGGGTATTATCTCAAGCTCAAAGGGTTCTCAACTCATGAGAGGGGAGAGCTAAAGAGAGAGGAAGAGGAGGAGAGAGAATCAAAATGATAGAATGAGAATAGCTTTACAACCATAACCAAATATATGTGAATTAATCAATTAACAAAATTAATCAAAATGAAAAAGGTGATGGTATGTTGAAATGACCATTATCATTTCACATTAAATGAGTTTTGCAAAGATCAAAGAGCATCTTTGCTTGAAATGATGATGGTCAACTTTTCAACCTTGGTCAACAAGTAAACCTTGGTCAACAAGTCAACAACCCTAACCATAACTCAATTTCATTTAATTAATACTATTAATTGATATTTCACATATTCATTAGGGTTTGGAAAAACAACTGTCAACTGTGCAATACACCCGTTCCAAAACCCTAATGAAAATCCTCTTCATCTGCCTCAGTCAACTGTGCATACACACCCGTATCCGTGTTCCGAGGAACATGAATACAATGAGATAAAACCTATCCCAAATCATATACTAGGATCCGGCTTAAACCAAAGCCCGCTAGTATAAGCTGTCCGGACACAAAACGTGCACAAGTGCGCGGATGTGAACGAACCCTGTCGCAAAACCATGCGACCTCTACTCATTTTGCCTAAAGGCGAATAACTCTCTGTGTGGGACTCTAAAGACTCGACACTACGCTGGCAGTGGGTTTAACCACAGACCGCAAGCGGCACTAGCTATACGTAACGGTCCCCAGGTAGATGCCGATAAGAAGACTGACGAGGTAAACCCATCTGAACTCCTACTGAGCCTGAATGTGACAGTCTCCGTACAGTCCGGTATGTTCGTCTAAGAACATCGCATGGCGGGCCTAGGGGGCGGTAAACGTCAGTCCCCTACTAGCGGTACAAGTCGTGTCGGAGTGTAGCTCAGAACACCTGAGATAATACTGGAAACCTACCAGTCTATCTCGCTTGCCCTGGCCAGGGACTTTGTGTAATGGCTCTCCTAGACACAGCGCGATATCAACCCCCAATACCGAGAGAGACGAATCCTGTCTAACCGTCACTGCCTCCAAGTGCTTCGGGACTACACCCAAAAACTACCTGTTTGCACGACTCCTTTGAGCCATGATAGGGCAGCAATCAAAGTGCAGTGGGAACACACTCGAGGTGAAGTGACAGTGTCAAGTCAACGGACTAAGCTGTACTCATGTCACCTGGGAACTGATAACTGACGATAGGTATAATACCAACCAACAGATCCGGACGAGTCATGTCCAGTGTACTCGTAACCTAACGAGCACCCGCATACTATCCCAAGTACGACGTACTGACGGCTGTGGGACAGACCGTCTTCCAAGCTGGGATGAGAAGCGCATACGCTAGTCTACTCCGGAGTATCGATGCCCTATCTCGATAGTCCTACGACTAGGGACCTGCATAAGGATGTGCTTGTAGATTACCCAGCCCCCACGAGTGTGACTGCCATCACAACGCTGGTAATCAAGCAAAGATCCTAAGGGCTCCACTAATTTGTAAAGGCGATATGCTAAAAGAAACACATGCACACATTAAAGCAGAAACAAACCAAGTAGCATACTACTATTTTAAGCAAGATTGTCAATACAAGGTGAATATCCCAAGCTTCCATCAAGTAATATACAATCTAGTATGATACAGTAATGGCCTCTAGGGAATACACACTAACAATCTCCCACTTGCACTAAGACCATGTACCGGCGTATCGAAGACCTATCATCTCTATCAGCCGCTCGAACTGAGTCTGGGGTAAGGCCTTCGTGAATGGATCAGCAGTGTTATCTTCCGTAGTAACTCTCCGAACCTTGATCTCCTGGCAACCCATGATCTCCCTGATCAGGTGATACCGCCTCAAGATGTGCCTGGACTTCTGATGGGACCTGGGTTCCTTCGCTAAAGTTATAGCCCCGTTGTTGTCGCAATACAGAGGTACTGGATCAACAATGGACGGAACCACCTGAAGTTCTGTTAGGAACTTCCTTATCCAGACGGCTTCTTTTGCGGCATCTGCAGCAACGATATATTCCGCTTCCATCGTCAAGTCAGCAACGGTTTCCTGTTTGGAACTCTTCCAACACACCGCCCCTCCATAGAGGGTAAAGACATAACCCGACATGGACTTGGAACCATCCTTGTCACTCTAGAAGCTGGAGTCAGCAAAGGCCTCGATCTGGAGGTCTTTTCCGCCATACACCAAGAACATCTCCTTAGTCCTTCTCAGGTACTTGAGAATGTTCTTTACCGCTATCCAGTGTTTCTCCCCAGGGTTTGACTGATACCGGCTTACCACACTCAGTGCATAAGCTACATCTGGTCTGGTACACAACATCGCATACATTATAGAGCCTACCGCAGAAGCGTAGGGTATAATAGACATGCGATCCCTTTCCAAATCAGTCTTAGGAGACATCTCTTTGGAGAGGGTGATCCCGTGACAAGCCGGTAGATTACCGCGCTTGGAATCTTCCATACTGAATCTTTTCAGTATGGTGTCAATGTACCTGGACTGTGAGAGTCCTAATATCCTTTTGGATCTGTCACGGTAGATCCGGATCCCCAGAATGTATGAGGCATCACCCAGATCTTTCATGGAGAACCTGTGTGACAAGAACCCTTGACAGATTGTAGCATAGGAATGTCATTTCCTATCAAGAGAATGTCATCCACGTATAATACGAGGAATACAACAGTTCTTGCTACAAATCTGCTATAGATGCATGGTTCATCTGGATTTTTGATAAAGCCAAATTCTTTGACCGTCTCATCAAAACAGATGTTCCAACTCCGCGATGCCTGCTTTAGTCCATAGATGAACTTAAGCAACTTGCACACCTTTCCGCTGCTCCCACTCTGAATGAAACCCTCTGGCTGGTCCATATAGACACTGTAACACCTTAGAATGTGTTTTGTAGCTAATTATATTTTAATATATGGTTTTTCATAAAAAGTTTACCAGATTAAGTTTTAAATATTTTATCCTATTTAATGAGTATTTTATTATATTTTTCCTAGCCTTGCACACACTTGTGCATGATAACTAGGCTTGTTTTTGGTGTTTAACCATGATTGGTAACATGGTGAACTAACCATTCCTTAATCTAGTTTAATATTGTATTAGGTGTTTTGGGTTTAATAGTGTATTGTTGTTTTAAAATAAAAATGAATTTGAATATGGTTGTTTTTGTGTTGACTTGGTGTGAGAGAGAGAGAGAGAGTGCATTATGAGGCATGATGGCCTTGCCATGCCTCATTAAATGAAGAGAGAGAGAGAGGGGTTGACCCTTGGTGCCACAATTTCCTTGCCTCTCAATTTCTTCTCACTTCTCTCATTTCTCTCACACAAACACACACACACTCACCTTCAGCAGCAGCAACTGAAGCAACAGCAGCAGCAGGGGCCAGAAGCAGGAGCAGCAGCAGCAGTGAGCAGCAAGCACAGCAGCAGTGAGCAGCAAGCACAGCCTCTTCCTTGCACCTCTTCTTCTTCCTACAGCTCCCTAGGGTTAAGTATGAGGTATATTTCCTAAACTTATTCCCTAGTTTGCTTGGTTAGTGTGGTTTTGCATCGGTTAGTGGTTTTTGGTGCGTTTTAGTGCGATATGAGGTGTTTACTGGGAACTTTGTGCTAATGTGGTGTGAATTAGTTTCAGTAGGTTGTTAGTGGGTTGTTGAGACCATATTAACCTAGTTTAACCCCGATTGCACTAAAATACCACCAGTTTCCCAAATTGATGCAAATTCGTCGTATTTGTGCAAACTGGGTTATCTGGAAACTGCTTTTGACCCGATGAGTTCAGAATGAATTTGAGAAGACTGCAGTATAGTGGATAGGTGCTGATACCCCAGATTTAACCCGACCCCCAAATTCCATCTCATGGCCGCCAATTAATTCGTTCTGGCCGCAATTTGCGGCCAGATGGGTAGGGTTTGGGTTGGGGTTTGGTCCATTGGATGTCTGCTGCTATGTGTAGTTTTGTGGTATACTTATTTTCGCAATTTAGGTTCTGTGTAGAAATCTGGGACTATATATCTTTTTTGTGTCCGTTATTTTTGCGCGATACGCGCGATACGTGAGAGGGTTCTGTGATCCAGCGTATCGCGGCGTGTCGCGATGGTTTTAGACGCGTACACCCACGATTCAGCGTATCGTGCACACGCGCGTTTAGTTCGCGACACGAGTTTCTCGTTTCGATTCGATATCGCGTTTCGCGGAATATTTGGCTTATATGTGATTTCCATGTCTTATTTGCAGGTTTGCAGACAGGGACTACGGACACGGCTACAGGGGGAGCAGATGGTAAGATTCACCTAGCGTGGGGCGTAGGTGAGTAGATTTAACATCTACAGGGGAATCGTCCGCATGGCGTTATGCATCTGGGCTAGGATTCAAATACCTGTTGCGCATTCTACGTCATTGTTACAATTGCGCCTTTATTTTATTCCCTTGATATAGTTGTACTGTGACTAGCAGCCGTAGGACACTGCACACATTATTGACGGTTCATGTTGCACGAACACGGATTGTATGCTACACACACACCGTCAATAATTGCCATGTCACACACAACCCCTTATAGATTCTATTGCCTATCATACTTGACATCTATCTTATCGGATACCTGTAGTGTATCTTACCATTAGTGATAGGTACATATACACTTTGCGATACAGCTACAGGTATACCATGCACATATTTTAGTTATACCGGGGGGTTTCCTACATATGTTAATTATACCCAGGGGGTATACGACATCAGTTCTTATAGGTAGATACTTATACTTGGCTGAACCTTATTGATTTTGCATACATCTGGTTCAGCTATATACTTTTGTTTACCTGCTCGTATTCAGATATATCGCATATATTTATTCCTGGATTTGCGCATTGTTTATTTGGATTTTATATGATGTTTTCGGGATTTGGGAACCGCGGGAGTTCATGAAATTATGCATACATGAACAACCCGGTTTCCTTGATATGATATTTGTGCGTCCACCATGAGTTTTATCGGTGCTGATTATATACTCCATACGAGGTGTGGTTGCCATATGAGAGTACATGGTGGGGCCCGGTATGGTTCCCCTCGGCAAGAAGATCGATGGGTTTGCCGATTGAGCCTGGAGGCGGGCGAGTACCTACCGGTGACTGGTTGGACCTGGCAGTTGTCCGGAGGATACTGGCCAGAGTCGAGAGATGGATGCGGGATGATCTGTACTGCCGGGGCCTAGGGCCGACACCGCAGACGGACCCCGTGGGCCGATCCGGACTGACGGAGCCCGATATACGAGAATTTCTGTGTCGATGCTTGGCACACTGTTTTCATGATATTTCTCTTAAACACCTTTTGTATATATAACAGGGGATTTAGCCGTTGTTATATATACTCTTACACCAATATTAGTGGAGTGGGACGCTAATATATGTGTATTGCCCCCATCATATTTATTTCTGTATATATATACCTTTAGGATGTTAGGTCTTACTTGAGATTTGACTTGGGATAGTAGGTGATTCATTGAGATGGGATATTGGATATGAAAGAGATGGATGATTTGTACATTCGAGATATAGGAGAGCTATTCGATATTGTACTTGAGGTGATGTGAGATCTATGTGATATGAGAGCCCAGTTTGGGGGCCGATTTAACGATTTGGGATGTGAGTGTCATGATGGATTGTGATCCCACCACGATGTCAGGTTTCCGTGGGAAATGACATATCCCCCCTATGCCCCACCCTTATCTACCTTATGCACGGATTCATATAGTGATAGTACCCGTTGTGTACCCTTATGATCGTTGCACATCTACATTTTCATATCCTTATTGCATAGTTACTGCATATTACTGTCATGTTACTATAGCTTCACATTTTGATTGTACCGGCTACTGTACTTTCCTTATTTCAGCATTTGCATGACATGTTATTACTGTAATCGCATATCTTAGATTCACGCTGTACGTACATTCCTGCGATTACCTGCATATGTTATCTACTATTCACGAGTTGGCAACTCACCCCCGTTGTGCCACAGGTGTTTCAGGTTGTTCCCCAGAGTAGTCGAGGCAGGCTATTCCTCTATCCAGCTATTCCGCTTTCAGCTATCATCTTTTGCTCCAGATACCGCATCAGCTCACAGTACCATTTTGCTTAGGTGGGTTAGATGATTATCTGTATTTCATATTGTACATTCGTTGTATTTTGTACTCTCCATCTACTATTGTATAGTTGACTTAGAGACTTGGTGAGGACGTTACTGTGTATTATTGTGGATTTGATGTCTTTTATATACAGTTTCCTTTCTACTGTCTCTTATTTCTTCGCTACGGCGTCGTATACTTGTGATGAGATTGTTTTCCGCCTTTGGGCCACTTTTTACAAAAAGGGGGTGTTGCTAAAATTGTAAAGAAAGAAAGTAAGACTTTTAAAGAATTTGGGTTGTGATTTCAAATGTTTCAAAAACTTATATTATCTTTTTTCCGTATTTTTATGGTTTAGATTTCTGGGTTTTGGCTTTCTTTTACTACGTTACGTCTTAGGGCGTTGCGTAGTACTAGGGCCGTCACGGGCCAATTTCGGGTCGTGACAAAGTTGGTATCAGAGCGTTAGGTTTTACCTTTCGGAGTGTAGGATGACCTTAGTATGATAGAGTAGGTTGCTTAAGCAAAGTAACGTAGTGTGTGTATGTCTGCAGCATACCCACGATGCGGTACTTCGCATTAAGTGACCTAAGTACAATTTGCTTGAAATTCCTTCCTTGATGATTCCTATCCTTAAGATTCAATTTCCTTATTCTCATCGAATCTTATATCTATTTATAGCCTTGCCACCGATGACTATGGGGACTCAGAGTGATGCAGCGAGGGCCGAGGTCAGAGTTGGCTCGGATGAGACGAGTACTGTCCAGGATGGCACTCTAGTTGCACAGGTGCAGACGGATCAGCCTACGACTTATACTATGGATAGACTTTTGGTAGAGATGCAGGACTTCCGCCAGACGATGAGATCTTTGGTTGATGTCGTTCGGGAGCTACGACAGGAGGTTGTCACCCCTGTTACTCAGCTGTCCCTTACGATCAGCATGCAGCAGTCCGTCACTTACATAGCACCAGTGGTTGCAGCTCCAGTTGACGAGGCGCATATTCCAGAGGCTCAGAGAGTTCCAGGACAGTGGAGGACTCGTACCAGCGTACCAGCCCAGAGGCAGAGGTTTGGTCGTCGAGACAGATTTCGTGGCCGCCGCGGGAGTAGCAGAGGCTTAGGACGAGGACAGTCGTTCAGCTCTCATCCCCAGGATGGTCAGCAGTCAGCGCGTGGATGTTTTCGATGCGGAAGCCTTCAGCACTTCGTCAGGGATTGTTCCTTAGCACCTCGTCAGAGTCGTATTCAGAGAGGCCGTGGACGTGGAAGAATTGCTCAGAGGGCTCAGTCTACCAGAGGAGTTCATCCAGCTGCGAGTAGAGGGCAGACACAGGAGTTTGCTTCTACTCATCGGGACGCGCAGGCGTCCAATGTGGAGTTTTCAGGTATCTTTATTTATATGTTCTTTTGATGTATTCGTTTGTCTTCTTGCTTGTACCGTTGTCGGGTAGATTAGTAGTAGTTATTTTAACTTCTGTCAGCGATCCTTTATTGTACGGCACGTATTCAGTTGTGTGCCAATCGGATAGGAGATAGAGATTCGTCCGTCGTTTAGATCCTTCTAGAGATGTTGGATTTGACGTTCTCCTGGGCACGGACTGATTAACTACGTGTTAGGCGTCTGTTGACTACCGTGAGGAAACAGTCAGGGTTGTTTTTCCCGGCAAGTTAGTTCTCGTTGTGCAGGTGGATAGTTGTGCCGCCAGCTTGAATTCAGCCTTTTTCGCTAGTCGGCTACTGAGGAGATGTCATGGATTCTTGGCGCTTATTCGTGATACCGGAGCCACAGTGAGATTGTTGGACCGAGTTCCTTTCATGCGAGAGTTTTTCCGACGTTGTTCCGGATGAGCCGGCGAAGCTTGGGAGCTAAAGGATCAGCTGCAGAGTTATGGTTTGGGGAGTTTTGTGTGTCTGAGTGTTTCGCTTTTGGAGGCTCCGATTTCTGTTCGTCGATGAGGAAGACGGCAGTTTGAGGTTGTGTGTCGACGGATCGTCAATTGAACCGGCTTACGGTGCGGATAGGTATCCCTTACCTCGCATAGACGATTTCTTCGATCAGCTCCAGAGTGCGAGACATTTTTCTAAGTTTGCTTGGGATCAGGTCATCATTATTGCAGGTTCGGAATGATGGCATTCCGAAGACTGCCTTGTGCGTGCTACGGGCTTGGTGTGTTTTGGTGAGTCGTTGGATTCACTAATGCCCTGGCAGCATTTGTAAATATGATGAACCAGATTTCTTCAGGCCATTCCTCGACCAGTTATTGTTGTGTTATTTACGACATTCTGGTCTATTTAATGTGTCTTGAGGAACAGGAGCAGCACTTGAGGATTTGTTATGCAGCTACTGGGAGAGCACCAGCAATTTGCTAAATTCTCGAAGTGTTTCTTCAGGCTTGTTTTGTGTGACTCCTAGGTCTTATAGTCACGGGAGACGGTTTCGTATGGTTCCGAGGGAGATCATGACCGTACAGCTTAGGTCCAGACATGTGTGCAGGACGGAGATCCGCAGATTTTTGGACTTAGCAGGTTTTACCGCCGTTTCGTGCAGGATTACGAGAGTAGTGCTGCACCGTCGACTGAATGGACCGGAAGGGAGATTTCTTTTCTGTGGACTGAGGCATGTGTACGGAGTTTTCGGCAGTTGGAGATTCGGTTAACAACTGCATCAGTTCTTTCTTGCTTTTTGGTTCGGGCGACCTTGTTGTTTTAACTGTAATGTTTCTTGAGTGGGCTCGAGTGTGTACTGAGAGGACACTATAGAGTTATCGCTTTTGCTTCCCTACATTTAGAGGAAGTACGAGAAGGATATTCCACTCATGATTTGGAGATGGCCGCGGTGGTTTTGCGTTGGAGATTCGGGGACACTACTTGTTTGGAAGTCGTGTCAGATTTTCCACGGACCACTAGAGCTTAATGTATATCTTCCTGCAGCGGATTTTGATTGTTGTGATAGTCTCCTGCAGATTTACAGTTCTTGTGTGATCGTTGAGTACAGCTTTAGTTCGTCTCCACGGAGGGGACAGCTTACTCATGTCCGCGCCCGACCACTTTCCTTAAGTCGTTTTCGCGAGACACTGCCCGCCGATGCTCGTTCGTCAGTGATACTTGAGCATACTCGGCTGGGTAATGATTCGGAGACCTTGATTTGTGACAATGATGTGCTAAGTTAGGGACGAGTTTGTATACCTGGTTTCATCGGGTAGAGACGTATACTCCTAGAGCATGCACATCTGTCAACTCTCTATGTGCATTCAAGTTCCGCCAACAGTGACGTGACTTGTGAGATAGTTACGGGTGGATAGGGATGTAAAGAGAAGTTTCAGGTTTCGTTTCAAGTGTCTATCTTGTTGTGTGCTAGGGTCGAGCATCTGAGGCCGGCTGGAGAATTGCAATCTTTTACCGTTCCGAAGCAGGGATGGGAGCAGATCTCCATGAATTCCGCTATGGTTTCTACCCAGGGTTAGTCAGGGTGTGACTCCATCCGGATTCTTGTCATCCGGTTATACTCAGTTTGCTCAGTTGTTTTATTAAAGTTGTGTGTTTGTGCTTTTGTTGACAGCGGTTGGGGATCGTCACTCGCCATCGTTAGGGTTCTCCTTCGATAGCCGTTATCAGGAGACACTCCAATTGGCCACCCTTAGGCTTAGGGGTTAGGTCGTGTAGATCACCAATCTGTTGTTCTTCTGACTCCGCGTAAGTAGGACTTTGGACCCCAGCTAGTCTAGAGACTTCGGAGACGGTCCAGTTGTGTTAGGTCGGGATGGGGATTGTCCATTTCGAACTGAGGTCTTGTGACGACTGTGTTGGTCATAGACTCGAGTTCGCAGGGACAGATCATGTATTCCTATGGACTTTCCGATGAATGACGGTGTTGGATTTTGGGAAGTTTGTCCCAGGATTTAGGTCCTTTTAAGATCCTATAAGCGAGTTAGTTTCGTTGCCTTTAATTTGGCTCTTCCGCCCAGATTATTGGATTTTCACCCCGTATTCCTTGTGATGATACTCTACAATTACCTTCATGACTTTCTCGCATGATTTGGCACCAGACCAATTAGCTTGGGCGCGATCTTTCGTTCACCAGCAGCCATGTGTGTTAATGGCTCGACAGGTGGAGAAACGTCGGTCAAGGGTCTTGCCATCTGTGAAGGGTTTTCTTGGACATAGCCGTATAGTGAGGTAATCACTTAGGAGGCTGCGAGCGAGATTTGAGGATTTTAATCTTCTCTTTGGAGGTACGCGTATCGGTATATTTTTAAATTCGGGGACGAATTTCTTTTAAGGGGGGAGATTGTAACACCTTAGAATGTGTTTTATAGCTAATTATATTTTAATATATGGTTTTTCATAAAAAGTTTACCAAATTAAGTTTTAAATATTTTATCCTATTTAATGAGTATTTTATTATATTTTTCCTAGCCTTGCACACACTTGTGCATGATAACTAGGCTTGTTTTTGGTGTTTAACCATGATTGGTAACATGGTGAACTAACCATTCCTTAATCTAGTTTAATATTGTATTAGGTGTTTTGGGTTTAATAGTGTATTGTTGTTTTAAAATAAAAATGAATTTGAATATGGTTGTTTTTGTGTTGACTTGGTGTGAGAGAGAGAGAAAGAGTGCATTATGAGGCATGATGGCCTTGCCATGCCTCATTAAATGAAGAGAGAGAGAGAGAGGGGTTGACCCTTGGTGCCACAATTTCCTTGCCTCTCAATTTCTTCGCACTTCTCTCATTTCTCTCACACAAACACACACACACTCACCTTCAGCAGCAGCAACTGAAGCAACAGCAGCAGCAGGGGCCAGAAGCAGCAGCAGCAGCAGTGAGCAGCAAGCACAGCAGCAACAACCACAGCCTCTTCCTTGCACCTCTTCTTCTTCCTCCAGCTCCCTAGGGTTAAGTATGAGGTATATTTCCTAAACTTATTCCCTAGTTTGCTTGGTTAGTGTGGTTTTGCATCGGTTAGTGGTTTTTGGTGCGTTTTAGTGCGATATGAGGTGTTTACTGGGAACTTTGTGCTAATGTGGTGTGAATTAGTTTCAGTAGGTTGTTAGTGGGTTGTTGAGACCATATTAACCTAGTTTAACCCCGATTGCACTAAAATACCACCAGTTTCCCAAATTGATGCAAATTCGTCGTATTTGTGCAAACTGGGTTATCTGGAAACTGCTTTTGACCCGATGAGTTCAGAATGAATTTGAGAAAACTGCAGTATAGTGGATAGGTGCTGATACCCCAGATTTAACCCGACCCCCAAATTCCATCTCGTGGCCTCCAATTAATTCGTTCTGGCCGCAATTTGCGGCCAGATGAGTAGGGTTTGGGTTGGGGTTTGGTCCATTGGATGTCTGCTGCTATGTGTAGTTTTGTGGTATACTTATTTTCGCAATTTAGGTTCTGTGTAGAAATCTGGGACTATATATCGTTTTTGTGTCCGTTATGTTTGCGCGATACGCGCGATACGTGAGAGGGTTCTGTGATCCAGCGTATCGCGGCGTGTCGCGATGGTTTTAGACGCGTACACCCACGATTCAGCGTATCGTGCACACGCGCGTTTAGTTCGCGACACGAGTTTCTCGTTTCGATTCGATATCGCGTTTCGCGGAATATTTGGCTTATATGTGATTTCCATGTCTTATTTGCAGGTTTGCAGACAGGGACTACGGACACGGCTACAGGGGGAGCAGATGGTAGGATTCACCTAGCGTGGGGCGTAGGTGAGTAGATTTAACATCTACAGGGAAATCGCCCGCATGGTGTTATGCGTCTGGGCTAGGATTCAAATACCTGTTGCGCATTCTACGTCATTGTTAGAATTGCGCCTTTATTTTATTCCCTTGATATAGTTGTACTGTGACTAGCAGCCGTAGGACACTGCACACATTATTGACGGTTCATGTTGCACGAGCACGGATTGTATGCTACACACACACCGTCAATAATTGTCATGTCACACACAACCCCTTATAGATTCTATTGCCTATCATACTTGACATCTATCTTATCGGATACCTGTAGTGTATCTTACCATTAGTGATAGGTACATATACACTTTGCGATACAGTTACAGGTATACCATGCATATATTTTAGTTATACCGGGGGGGTTTCCTACATATGTTAATTATACCCAGGGGGTATACTACATCAGTTCTTATAGGTAGATACTTATACTTGGCTGAACCTTATTGATTTTGCATACATCTGGTTCAGCTATATACTTTTGTTTACCTGCTCGTATTCAGATATATCGCATATATTTATTCCTGGATTTGCGCATTGTTTATTTGGATTTTATATGATGTTTTCGGGATTTGGGAACCGCGGGAGTTCATGAAATTATGCATACATGAACAACCCGGTTTTCTTGATATGATATTTGTGCGTCCACCATGAGTTTTATCGGTGCTGATTATATACTCCATACGAGGTGTGGTTGCCGTATGAGAGTACATGGTGGGGCCCGGTAAGGTTCCTCTCGGCAAGAAGATCGATGGGTTTGCCGATTGAACCTGGAGGCGGGCGAGTACCTACCGGTGACTGGTTGGACCTGGCAGTTATCCGGAGGATACTGGCCAGAGTCGAGAGATGGATGCGGGATGATCTGTACTGCCGGGGCCGAGGGCCGACACCGCAGACGGACCCCGTGGGCCGATCCGGACTGACGGAGCCCGATATACGAGGATTTCTGTGTCGATGCTTGGCACACTGTTTTCATGATATTGCTCTTAAACACCTTTTATATATATAACAGGGGATTTAGCCGTTGTTATATATACCCTTACACCAATATTAGTGGAGTGGGACGCTAATATATGTGTATTTCCCCCATCATATTTATTTCTGTATATATATACCTTTAGGATGTTAGGTCTTACTTGAGATTTGACTTGGGATAGTAGGTGATTCATTGAGATGGGATATTGGATATGAAAGAGATGGATGATTTGTACATTCGAGATATAGGAGAGCTATTCGATATTGTACTTGAGGTGATGTGAGATCTATGTGATATGAGAGCCCAGTTTGGGGGCCGATTTGACGATTTGGGATGTGGGTGTCATGATGGATTGTGATCCCACCACGATGTCAGGTTTCCGTGGGAAATGACATATCCCCCCTATACCCCACCCTTATCTACCTTATACACGGATTCATATAGTGATAGTACCCGTTGTGTACCCTTATGATCGTTGCACATCTACATTTTCATATCCTTATTGCATAGTTACTGCATATTACTGTCATGTTACTATAGCTTCACATTTTGATTGTACCGGCTACTGTACTTTCCTTATTTCAGCATTTGCATGACATGTTATTACTGTAATCGCATATCTTAGATTCACGCTGTACGTACATTCCTGCGATTACCTGCATATGTTATCTACTATTCACGAGTTGGCAACTCACCCCCGTTGTGCCACAGGTGTTTCAGGTTGTTCCCCAGAGTAGTCGAGGCAGGCTATTCCTCTATCCAGCTATTCCGCTTTCAGCTATCATCTTTTGCTCCAGATACCGCATCAGCTCACAGTACCATTTTGCTTAGGTGGGTTAGATGATTATCTGTATTTCATATTATACATTCGTTGTATTTTGTACTCTCCATCTACTATTGTATAGTTGACTTAGAGACTTGGTGAGGACGTTACTGTGTATTATTGTGGATTTGATGTCTTTTATATACAGTTTCCTTTCTACTGTCTTTTATTTCTTCGCTACGGCGTCGTATACTTGT
This sequence comes from Agapanthus africanus, assembly GCA_030015575.1. Taxonomy (NCBI): domain Eukaryota; kingdom Viridiplantae; phylum Streptophyta; class Magnoliopsida; order Asparagales; family Amaryllidaceae; genus Agapanthus; species Agapanthus africanus. The sequence goes on from JASDDO010000029.1 coordinate 299,552,517, forward strand.
GATGAGATTGTTTTCCGCCTTTGGGCCACTTTTTACAAAAAGGGGGTGTTGCTAAAATTGTAAAGAAAGAAAGTAAGACTTTTAAAGAATTTGGGTTGTGATTTCAAATATTTCAAAAACTTATATTATCTTTTTTCCGTATTTTTATGGTTTAGATTTCTGGGTTTTGGCTTTCTTTTACTACGTTACGTCTTAGGGCGTTGCGTAGTACTAGGGCCGTCACGGGCCAATTTCGGGTCGTGACAGACACACTCCTCTAAATTTCCATTTAGAAAAGTGGTCTTTACGTCCATCTGCCAGATCTCATAATCGTGGAAGGCAGCAATGGCAAGAAGGATCCGAATGGATTTCAGCATAGCCACTGGAGAAAAGGTTCCGTCATAGTCCAAGCCAGGTCTTTGACGGAAACCCTTTTCAACAAGTCTAGCTTTATAGGTCTCAACCTGTCCATCTACACCAATCTTCCTTTTGAAGATCCACTTGCATCCTACGGGTTTTACCCCATCTGGAGCAATGTCCAACGTCCATACTTTGTTGGTGTACATGGACTCCATTTCGGTCCGCATTGCATCCAGCCATTTTACCGAGTCAACGCTCTGAATGGCCTGCTGGAAGCTAGTCGGCTCATCATTATCAATGATGCAATCCTCTCTATCCCCGTCTATGAGAAAACCATAGTATCTCTCGGGCGGATGAGACTGCCTACTACTTCTGCGGAGTGGCGCAGGAATGTCCTGATCTTTCGAACCCTTTGGTTCTACTAAGCTTTCAGTAATAGCTCGTGGTTCTGGAATTTCTTCCAGTTCTATTGCGCTCCCACTTATCTGATTCTCCAAAAACTGAGTTTCAAAGAAGTGGGCATGCCGAGAAACAAAAACCTTTTGTTCCTCTTCGCAATAGAAGAAATATCCCTTGGAGTTCTTTGGATATCCCACAAACTTGTACTGTACTAAGCGTGCCTCGAGCTTGTCCGCATGCTGCTTTTTGACAAAAGCTGGACATCCCCAGATCTTAATGTGATTAAGATAGGGTCTCTTCCCATACCACATCTAATATGGTGTAGTAGGCACAGTCTTAGTTGGAACTCGGTTCAAAAGGTATGCAGCTGATTCTAGTGCATATCCCCAGAATGATCGCGGTAACTCAGCGTTACTCATCATGGACCGTACCATATCCAATAGGGTTCGGTTCCGTCTTTCTGATACACCGTTATGTTGCGGAGTGTATGGAGGAGTAAGCTGAGAGAGAATTCCATTCTCTTTTAAGTAATCCAGGAACTCGGCACTCAAGTATTCACCACCTCGATCAGATCTCAGTGTCTTGATACTTTTCCCTGTTTGTTTTTCTACTTCATTCTTATATTCCTGGAATTTTCCAGAGGCTTCAGATTTATGTTTCATTAAGAAGACATAACCGTACCTTGAAAAGTCATCTGTAAAAGTAATGAAGTAAGAATAACCGCTTCGTGTATGCGTAGACATTGGACCGCACACGTCGCTGTGTACGAGTCCCAAGAGCTCGCTTGCTCTTACTCCGTGTCCAGTGAACGGAGTCTCTGTCATCTTTCCTTTAAGATAGGATTGACAAGTTGCATATGATTGATATTCAAACGGATCCAAAAATCCTTCTGTATGTAACTTCGTTAACCTTCTCTCATTGATGTGACCCAGTCTACAATGCCATAAGAAAGTCTGATTTGTTTCCGGAGACTTTCTTTTGTGTGTATTCTGGACATTGAAAATCTGTGGTTGGTTTAATACGTATATGCCATTGTTTAATGTACCTGACCCAATCAGAACTTGATTAAGGTGAATGTTTACAACATTACTTACAAACGCAAATTCATAACCTTCTTTAGAAATCAAAGATACAGAAATGATATTACAAGTTGCGTTGGGTACAAAAAAGCAATTACGTAAAACCAAAATATGTCCATCTGACATTCCCAGGTGATAGTCCCCCATGGCCTCAGCATCCATGCTAGCTCCGTTTGCAACTTTGAGGGTCATGTCACCTGCCTTCAAAAATCTACGCTTTCTCAACGCCTGCAAAGAATTACAGATATGAGATCCTGATCCGGTATCCAATACCCAGGACGTAGAGTTTATTGATAGACAGTTTTCAATAACATACACACCTGAAGCTGAAGCCGCAACTTGCTTCAGATCCTGTGTTCTGGCCTTCCAAGTCATGCAATCTTTCTTCCAGTGTTCACTCTTGTGACAGTAAAAGCATTCTTCCTTATCCACCAGCTTCCCCGCTACCTTTGTTGCCTTTGCCTTTCCCTTCGTATCCACTTTACTAACACCGCCCCTTGGTTTGGCGGGGGTTTTCTTCTTCTTTCCCTTGGCTTTCGCCTTGGACCTAGAAGAGGAAGATCCTCCTACAAACAAAGTGGATGTTTCCCTACCTTTCTGTAAGGTGCCCTCTGCACTCCTCGGCACGTTGAGGAGCTCTGAAAGTTCAACTTCCTTTTCCTGCAAGTTGAAGTTCAGGATGAACTGGGCGTAAGTGGAAGGAAGGGACTGAAGAATCAAGTCCGTATAGAGCTCATTCTCCAACGTGGTCCCAAGGTCCGCGAGCTCCTCTATGTAGCCAATCATCTTAAGCACGTGTTCCGCTACCGATGATCCGACGGCTAATCTCGCTGAAAACAACTTCTTCGACACTTCGTATCTGGCGATACGGTATTGCTCTCCATACAGTTCTTTTGTATGGAGAAATATGGATTCGAAGTCCATATTCTCGTGCCTCCTCTGATGTTCGTTGTCCATAGAGGCAAGCACGAGGCACTTGGCCTTCGCACAGTCGATTTCCCAAGTTTTACGGATTTCCCTATCCGCGACGCTGGTTTTGGGACCTGGGATAGGGGGAGCTTTGGTGGTAAGAAGATACCCCAACTTGTCATAAGTGATTGCCATTTTGACATTCCTGAGCCAATCTTTGTAGTTTGGCCCTGTCAGTATGTTTTTATCTAGAAGTAACTTAAGTCCAGTCATGATAAATGGTCGCTGCAATTAGGAGAGAGAGAAGAAACACTTTAGCATGATGCTCTTGCAAGTTTAGAGTGGTTTTTAATTTGTCTAAATAGGATGGCTCCCACTGTCTCTCGAATCCCTCCTCAAACCATAAAGGAAGAATTAGTCGGGATCAATCTCACCGTACAATACTTGCATAACCGTTCAGCCAGGCCAGTGTCGGTACTTCGAGGGAGGTTTTCCAATGCTTTCGCGAAGTTTCTTAATTAAGTAACCTCTTTTCCCTATGGTCATAGCCCCGCTAACACCTTTCTAGACACCTACTTGGTTTATAGCATTGATCGTTAAGTGAGAAAGTTCCGGAAGAATAGCATATACTCACAGTAGGATCGGGATCCAAATATTATCGCGTGACAAAACTGAAGGAATCCTACCAGAATCATCACACTCCAAATGGTATGCAGCGCTAGCAAGTTTCAGTTCTTTTGAAACTCCCGATGTGGATTTTTGCCCCATGCTCTTACGACCTTGACTTTGGCCAAAATATCATAAGTCACATGTTAAGTTCTACCCGTCATTCTCCAGGTTAATTTGAGCCCACCCGCACATACCCTTGACTTTGGCCAACATGGTAGAACGACTGCCCCAAACCAACACATCTATCTATTCTGCATATGAATATCCAATAGCTACCAAACACTATGCCTTGACTTTCGCCAACATACATAGCTTGAATACTTATTGACCATTCATGTGAAACGACGGAGGGCTATGAATGGTTTCGGCGAAACCGTGAACGTAGTGAACTTGATATAATCGAAGGAACGAGATAGCTTTCAAAAAGGAGTGGTTCAAGCTCCGCATTTAAAAGTTTGGTTTTGAAAAGAACCGAGTGGTTTTGAAAGTGTTCCAACGACTGTTACTTGGTTTATTTTTTCTTACATTAATTCCAATGCGTCCCATCATTTAATCCTACCATTGCAGAAAACAACGAAAATATGACGTACGCTTATGCCATCCACATTCGCCACGGGGTCTCGTCATCACCCGTTAGGTTACTTAACTAACGACAGAGCGGGGGCTGGACTAGCGCGGATGCAAAACATAAGCAACGCCTAAATAGATATCATATAGATATATATAAACATTCGTCACATGCAATGATAGCCATTCCAGATCACAGATGAACACATTGGATATACTAGGAATCCGCATTTCGTACGAGCCTGTAACGAAGAGCGGATTACACGGTCGCGATGAATAGCCAAACCCCACCCTAGACCCCTACGGGTGCGGCAAACTACCCGCCAAGTACCCGAAGTGAAGCAACCTCCCTCAACAACGTGAGTAGGCCACTCGGCACTTCGAGATACCCGGTAGTTTGTGCACCCCACCTTGGGTCTATCCTAGGAGCAAAAATAGTAAAAAGAAATTATACAATGACGGCTACAACCCCGACCCGGTTGTGCGGCCATACAAATAATATTACATCAATTTACATATTACAAGAATTGAAAGAATAAGAAAACTCTCATCTCACAACCCCCCGGCTATTCATCCGCGACAATCCAACGAATTCATATACACAAACCATCAACATTACAGATCACAGATATGTATAACCCCCACTAATCGACGTATAGCGATTAGCAGACGTTCAATACATATATCACATCACAGATATAACCCATTAACCAAAGTATAAAGAAATTCGATCAAAATACGGATTTGTGACCACCCCAAAAACTAACTTGTTCTCTGGAAAATTTGGATGGAAATAAACTATATTAAAAATCCCAAAACCTCAACAGAAGAACACTGCACCAAACTTGGTCCACGGCCGAGTCAACTCGGCCGCGGATCCGCGGCAAGAAGCATGTTCTTGCCACGGAACCGCGGCGCTTTGACCGGTTTAGTGGACCGTTTTTTGTAGGTGTCTTTACAAAACCCTGAGTCGATTTTTGAAGTATGATTTATTATTTTTAGAGCGGAAATAAAAATCGACAGAAACTTAGGGTTTTAGAAAAATGTTTTGCGATTTTTTTTCGATCGAAGTTCTAGATACTTTGCTAACTAGTTAGTTTGTATTTAGCTAGGCTCTGATACCACTGTAAGTCCACGTTGCCCACCCCGGTGCTTGCGGGGAGGCGGAAACGTTATGAAAAATTGGATTTTTACAACACTGGGCAACATGGACTATGCTAAAGGAGGGATCTTTGCTAAACAAAACTAACTAACAAGCTAAAAGAGTTAGCTACTCGGAAAGGGGGTTATACTTAGGTCTTCAAGTCCTTCTCTTCTTGCTCCTTGGAGTGAAAGAACGGGTTCTCCTTGTCGTCTTCTCTTGCCGAAGAAAGATCCACCCGAAAACCTCTACCTTTGGCTCCAACTTCAAACTAGAAGTAACTAAGGTGCTTGGTGTGCTAAACCTAGGACCTTAGAAAGAGTAGAGAGTATTTTTGAGGGTTTTATCTCAAGCTCAAAGGGTTCTCAACTCATGAGAGGGGAGAGCTAGAGAGAGAGGAAGAGGAGGAGAGAGAATCAAAATGATAGAATGAGAATAGTTTTACAACCATAACCAAATATATGTGAATTAATCAATTAACAAAACTAATCAAAATGAAAAAGGTGATGGTATGTTGAAATAACCATTATCATTTCACATTAAATGAGTTTTGCAAAGATCAAAGAGCATCTTTGCTTGAAATGATGATGGTCAACTTTTCAACCTTGGTCAACAAGTCAACCTTGGTCAATAAGTCAACAACCCTAACCATAACTCAATTTCATTTAATTAATACTATTAATTGATATTTCACATATTCATTAAGGTTTGGAAAAACAACTGTCAACTGTGCATACACACCCGTTCCAAAACCCTAATGAAAATCCTCTTCCTCTGCCTCAGTCAACTGTGCATACACACCCGTATCTGTGTTTCGAGGAACACGAATACAATGAGATAAAACCTATCCCAAATCATATACTAGGATCCGGCTTAAACCAAAGCCCGCTAGTATAAGCTGTCCGGACACAAAACGTGCACAAGTGCGCGGATGTGAACGAACCCTGTCGTAAAACCATGCGACCTCTACTCATTTTGCCTAAAGGCGAATAACCCTCTGTGTGGGACTCTAAAGACTCGACACTATGCTGGCAGTGGGTTTAACCACAGACCGCAAGCGGCACTAGCTATACGTAACGGTCCCCAGGTAGATGCCGATAAGAAGACTGACGAGGTAAACCCATCTGAACTCCTACTGAGCCTGAATGTGACAGTCTCCGTACAGTCCGGTCTGTTCGTCTAAGAACATCGCATGGCGGGCCTAGGGGGCGGTAAACGTCAGTCCCCTACTAGCGGTACAAGTCGTGTCAGAGTGTAGCCCAGAACACCTGAGATAACACTGGAAACCTACCAGTCTATCTCGCTTGCCCTGGCCAGGGACTTTATGTAATGGCTCTCCTAGACACAGCGCGATATCAACCCCCAATACCGGGAGAGACGAATCCTGTCTAACCGTCACTGCCTCCAAGTGCTTCGGGACTGCACCCAAAAACTACCTGTTTGCACGACTCCTTTGAGCCGTGGTAAGGTAGCAATCAAAGTGCTGTGGGAACACACCCGAGGCGAAGTGACAGTGTCAAGTCAACGGACTAAGCTGTACTCATGTCACGTGGGAACTGATAACTGACGATAGGTATAAAACCAACCAACAGTTCCCGACGAGTCCTGTCCAGTGTACTCGTAACCTAACGAGCACCCGCATACTATCCCAAGTACGACGTACTGACGGCTGTGGGACAGACCGTCTCCTAAGCTGGGATGAGAAGCGCATACGCTAGTCTACTCCGGAGTATCGATGCCCTGTCTCGATGGTCCTACGACTAGGGACCTGCATAAGGATGTGCTTGTAGATTACCCAGCCCCCACGAGTGTGACTGCCATCACAACGCTGGTAATCAAGCAAAGATCCTAAGGGCTCCACTAATGTGTAAAGGCGATATGCTAAAAGAAACACATGCACACATTAAAGCAGAAACAAGCCAAGTAGCATACTACTATTTTGAGCAAGATTGTCAATACAAGGTGAATATCCCAAGCTTCCATCAAGTAATATACAATCTAGTATGATACAGTAATGGCCTCTAAGGCATATACACTAACAAGGTATAATAACCATCAGCAGTTCCCAACGAGTCATGTCCAGTGTACTCATAACCTAACGAGCACCTACATACTATCTCCAGTACGATGTACTAATGGCTGTGGGACAGACCATCTCCCCTCCTGGGATGAGAAACGTATACCAGTCTACTCCGGAGTATCGATGCCCCGTCTCGATAATCCTATAACCAGGGACATGTATAAGGATGTGCTTGTAGATTACCCAGCCCCCATTAGTGTGACTGCTATCACAACGCTGGTAATCGCAAAGATCCTAAGGGCTCTACTAATATGTATAAGCGATATGCTAAAAGAAACACACGCACATATCTGAGTAGAAACAAACTAAGTAGCATACTACCATTTTGAGCAAGATTGTCAATACAACTGTGAATATCCCAAGCTTCCATTAGTAATATACAAACCAGTATGATACAATAATGGCCTCTAAGGCATATACACTAACAACATGGGCTAAAGAAAGGTAGAAAACTGGAAATAGGTGATCATTCTCTCAGAGTAGGGAATGGTGCAATGGTTGCAGCCAAAGCAGTTGGCACATATCACCTAATGGTAATACATTGATTCTAAATGACTGTTATTACGTACCAGAAATGATGTGCAATATTATATCAGTACACATTATATCAGTATCTATATTACATAAAGATGGATATAATTTTGTATTGGAGGATAATGTTATGAACATTTTCCTAAATCAAGTGTTGATTGGTTTTGGCACGTAAAGTAACAGTATATACGTTCTGAATCAAAATACAGTTCTTAACATACAGAACACATACAAGAGGAAAAGTTCAGAAATGAACGAAGCCTTCTTGTGGCACTGTAGACTAGGTCATATCAATGCGACAAGACTAGCTAAGTTATTTAAAGATGGATATTTGAATCCTTTCGAATTTACATCTTATGAAACTTGGCAGTCATGTCTCAAAGGCAAAATGACCAAAACTCCGTTTACTGGACACGGAGAAAGAGCTACTGAACTCTTGGGACTGATACATAGTGACGTATGCGGTCTCATGTCTACGCATGCCAGAAATGCTTCCTCCTACTTTATTATATTCACCGATGATCTCTCAAGATACGGACATGTGTTCCTGTTGAAATATAAGTCTGAAGCTTTTGAGAAATTTAAGGAATATAAGTGCGAAGTAAAGAACCAAACGGGTAAAAGTATTAAAATCCTTCGATCTGATCGGGGAGGAGAATACTTGAGCACGGAGTTTCTGGATTATTTAAAAGAGAATGGGATTCTTGATTGATCTCAAAAACTATTTCTAAACCGCAATCAAGAACGGCGTCGCTTTGCAGCTCGCCGGTGAGTACGGGTCGGTCCACAGGGATGTTGTGAATTTCCGATTCGTTCTTACGAATTAATTCCGAAGGGTGTTCAGTTGATTATTAAATCTAAAAATCTAAGTATTCTACCTAGGGCAATTAATTGAAAGTTATAACTATGGCATATAAATAAAATCTATACTAGGGCAGGAAAATAAATTTAATCTAGGGCAGGAATTGAAATTATCTAGGGCAAGAAAATAAATAGATCTACTTACTTTACAGATGGATCTCTCCAACCATTTACGCAGGGTTGTCAGATCTGAATAGATGAGTTGAAAAGAAACACCGATGCTCTCCAAAAGAGTTCTGGAATTTTTTATTAAAAGGAGGCATAAAGTTTACAATCTTTAGAGTTCCTATTTATAGAGAATAGGAACCCTAGGTTACATTTTGATCCGCATGTCTAAATTTACAAAAATAACCCTATAAAGACCAGTCAAAGCCGCCACAAGTTTTAGTAAAAAAATCAGCTCCTGATTGCGCAATACGGCCGCGGAACCGCGGCCGCAGCCAGGGTTTGGCCGCGATTCCGCGGCCAACTTGAAGACTTGGGATCTGTAATTTCTGGTGCTGGCTTCTGGTGACTTTTTCTTCCTGTTTCTATATGTTCTTTTCCATTTGGGCTTCTACGTTGGTTCCAAATTTCCAGTGAACAATTTGCCATGGATTTTTAACCGTTCGCTTTGTAATTTTGGACCTTGCCTTGCCTTGTACATTGTGAACTTTATCTTTGATGTAGGCTTGATCAAGAGTCTTCTATTTGTTGGTCAAAGTCCACTTTTTCATCGTCTTTACATCATTTTCACTGTTTTCTATCTAAGAACCTGTAACCTGTAACATGTAGCAGACATGCGTCAAAAGCACCTGTTTATTTATAAAAAGAATAAGAATGGGGAATATAATAATGCAATATTATGGTGTGAACAAATACCCCCAAACTTATATTTTTCTCGTTCTCGAGCAAACTTATTTTTATTCACGACAAAAAATCTAACCTAACCGCACTTTCGCAGGGAAACACGATTGCACTGAGCACGTGCAACAAGCCGTTAAACCTCTAGGTGTCCCTAGTAGGAGGAGTGTTGTCTCCTGAGGGTTTTTAGCGGATACTACCCACAAAATCCTATCAATTCGGCCCATTGACTTTTGTTCTCCAATTAGGTTTTCTAATAAGGAATTCTATTATCGTCGACTTGTAAATTATCTACCCATATTCTTCACACTTCCTCATCATTTAACTTAAAATTATATATGTTATGTAGACCTACTTAGCTTTCGGCATCTCCTAAGTTTTCCTTCTAGGGTTACATCTCCACTCAGGAATTTCTATCAACCCTACTAAAGATACAAGTTCTATTCTTCACTCATTTCTCTCATCTAAACTCCAATCACATACCCCTACGTGTGTGTAAAAGTCACCCCTACACTTGGGAATTCAAATCAAGCAATCATACTTTCGTCCGTTGTCCAAAGTACTTATTAGTTGGTGAATTTTTAATTGAATTTTGCTTACACATCCTTCATGCGACCGTTAATACTTCTTGAGGTACCAACAACCGATTACAAGATGTGTTTGCACATTTAAGCGTAATTCCTAGTCTTGCAACACCCAAGGCTTTTAACAGTGACTCCCAAACCAGTTGGTCTAAGGCACTAGGTGATGAAGCACCCTTGCTAAGTATTTTTCTATTTTTGCAGCCTTAAATAATCACAAAAACCAGTGTTCATTTTTTTTTCTTTATTCATTTTTTTTTTATTTTCATTGTACTAAGGACTTTAGACAAGAGCATTTCAAGGTCTCCTCTACTATTCCAAGTTTCAAGGTGCGTGATTGTGCAAATTGTAGGGTATACATTTTCAGAATCTAGACTTAAGTTAGGAATTATTTTTTAAACTTATACTCTAATAAAATATCAATACTTTTCCTTTGTTTCGACTTAGCCCAAAAAGTGAACCCAAAATTTGCCTATTTCTAAATAAACTACAAGGCATATACTTTCTACCGTTAAATTTTAAGGAATGTTATCTTTAGGGTTTTTAATTTACAAAGTCTAAGATCTAGTTTTTCCTAGCTAGTTAACCTATTTGTCAAACTCTAGTCAATTAGCCAAAATTGAATACAATAATTTTTATAATTTTTGAAATTTTTCAATTTTTTATGGGTTTTCAAATAAGTATGCAAATGCAAAAATATGTACAAATGAATGCGAAGGAAGAAGACGTATCAAGCATACCCCCAAACTTGAACTTGACAGTGTCCTCACTGTCATGCTAAACCAAGAGGGTCAAAATGCCGATACTCCCCTCTTTATTTATTTATAAAAAAAATTTCATTTTTTAATGTTTTGAAAATTTTTTTTTATTTTTTATAAAAAGAAAACAAAAAAAAATATGTACATATATACAAAGGTCCCTGATTTGATCTGTCAAAAACTATATCATTACCGCAATCAAGAACGGCGTCGCTTTGCAACTAGCCGGTAAGTACGGGTCGGTTCACAGGGATGTTGTGAATTTCCTAGTCGCGCTTACGAGTTAATTCCGAAGGGTGTTCGGAGTGATTATTAAATCTAAAAACTAAATCTATCTAGCCTAAGATTATCTAGATCTAAATCTTGCTAGGGTTAGGTTTAGGAATGGTTTGAAAATGTAAATAAATCTCAACGCTTTCTATACCCAAATTAGGATCTAAGAGGAGTTATGGTAATTATCAATAAAGGGAATTAGATCTATTCGGGAAGGTGTTCCTTCCTCTAGGTTCTTATCCTTCCTTTAGAGATCGTTACCCTAACCTCCATGGAAAACGCGCGCAACCGGGCCTTTATACTACGGTATCACCGCTACCTCGAGGGGTAGGATGCCGTAGGGCGCGGTGTGTGCGTGTATGCATGGAGTCCTATTGAAAATATATAATGGGCAAGAAAGGGATGAAAGATCTCATCTCTCAAAATCCTTCCCCAAAGCTAACTCTAAACAATTTATTTACGGTAAGAAATTAAATCTACCTAGGGCAAAGAATTGAAATCTAAACTAGAGCAAGGAATTAAATCTACTTACAGATGCATCTCTCCAATCATCAACGCAGGTTTGTCAGATTTGAATTAATGAATCGAAAAGAAACACCGATGCTCTCCAAAAAGAATTTCTGAATTTTTATTAAAAGGAGGCATGAAAAGAATACAATGATTTGAGCTTCTATTTATAGGAGATAGAAACCCTAGGTTACAATTGATTCGCATGTCTACATTTACCAAAATATCCTTAGGAAGACCTAGTCAAAGTAGACTTCCAAGCTTTGGTAAAATTTTATGTCCGGAAATTTTGGAACTGATTCTGGGCTTCTTGGGCTTTTTATTTCTTTGGATCTTTATTCAATTTGGCTTCTCTATTTCTTCCAGATCTCCAGTGAATAATTGCAGTGGAATTTTAACCGTTTGCTTTGAAATCTTGGACCTTGCGTTGCCTTGTACTGATCTTTTGTGTAGGCTTGATTAAGATCCTTCTATTTGTTGGTCAAAGTCCCTTTTTTTGTGTCGTCTTTTGTCTTTTTCACTGTTTTCGCTCCAAGAACCTGTAACCTGTAATATGTAGCAGACAAGCGTCAAAAGCACCTGTTTATTTATAAAAAGAATAAGAATGGGGAATATAATAATACAATATTATGGTGTGAACAGTCCCCCCCAAACTTAAGCTTGGCCTTACACAAGTCAAATGTTAGCACCAACCATTCAAAAATCTTATCATGGTAAAGGTATAGTCGGTGCAAGAATGGGATGGAGATGAAAGAAATGAGAAACACGCGAGACCGTGAGGAAAGAAGAATGGTAGAATATGGTCTCGGTGGGAGGAAAGAAGGGCGGAAAGGAGAAAGAAGGATCGCGCGAACTTGAGGGTGTAAATCGAGTGAATAAATTAGCGCAATATGTGATGATCGATATGTTATAAGCGATTGCGCTAACCTATCAACCCGTCGGGAAATGGGGTCAAATCCCTCAAGATTTGCAAGCAAACATGGGTACGCCGAACTTGGTATAGGAGATGAAAGCGTAACCGTCACTTGTTCGGTCGGAACGATAGGAAGGAGGGAGGGTGATATAACAGTCAAAGGTTCAGGAGGCTGAATTGGAAAATCCGACATATTAAACAAAAATGGTTCAACCTCAATATTATCCTCAAAACTCTCCTCAATATTATCCTTATAATTTTCCTTAAAATTCAACTCATCCATGCCATTATCATCAAATTCAAGACGCATATTAGATTCGGGAGAAACCTTTAATAACTCGGGATGATGATTTGAATATAAAATCTCAATTAAATCGACAGGTTCATCATCTGAAATATTCCCGGCATCTATATCCTCAATCAAGTGAAAATCAATTTCCTTAGACACCTCATCAAAAGCATGGATATATATCGATTTAGGTTCTAGATGGGGGGTGTAAAGATCGAAAGGATTAGGTGCGCTTTCACTCGAAAGGGGTTCCTCACAATTTGGCAAATCAAACACTACAAAATCACACAACTCATTTTTATTTTGAACTTGTGAATCATTTAGGACATTCGATGGAAAACTGGAGTTGTGGGCTTCAATTGGGTAAGGGTAGGTTTGATTTGGAAATCCTCTCTCATTCTCACTCTGTCCAACCGCCTCCTTATACATTGAAAAATTTAGGGCTAGCGGGAAACTAGCTACAGGTTCACTAGGTTGCATAAGGGCGGCCACAGACGCTTCCACATTCCTAGTCATTTTATTTGTTGCTGCGATGTACGCCTCCAACGACTCTTCCAAACTAGACTTAGGTGGTGAGGGGGTTTCGGTAAAAGATTCGAAATCATGTGGATATGCAAAACTCCCAACAAGCTGTGTAGAAACGGTGTCTAGTGAGGGTGGGAAGATCGGGTAGGACTGGTAGGAAGTGGGTGGCTGTACAGGGGTAGGGTCAACATATGGATAAAAAGATGAATAGTCGTGTGGATCCCTAGAACTAGATGAGTGGAGAGGGGTGAAAGATCGACTGCGAGATTGAGCAATATGCTCAGCAATGGACATCGGTTTAGGAGTTACAGCTGAACTTGAAAAAGTGGTGTCAACATACGAAGGTGGTGAAGATTGACTTGGTTGACACAAAGTTGGTTGAAAAGTCAAACTGTTTCTCCTAGACGCCTCTATGTGATCTTTCAAAGATTTTTTAGGTATGGAGGGATCGTCTTTAAATTGACCGAACAAATTAACGTACGACGCAAAATTAGGTTCGGGATACTAAAGTTCGGCTAATGATTTATTATGTGGGGTACCCATGTTAAAAGAAAGGGGGAAAGAAGGAAAGTTTATTGTGATGCAAGGATTTATTTGGGGCTAAAAACTTTGCAAGTTTCTATCAAAATTTTCCTTATTCTTTTTTTTATTCTTTTTCTCTTTATTAGGAAAAATTTGTTGCAAAAAGATTTTTAACACAAGATATGCAACAGCAAAATATTACTTGCAATCTATTTTCATTTTAAGCAAGGCACAAAAATCTTGCACAAGATCGTTATTTGGAAGGGAATATATTTTTAAAGTGCACAAAATCCTGCAGGCATTTTTCAGAAAATATATTTCAAAAATTACAGAGAAGGAACAGAAGATCTTACAGAAAATTTTTCAGAAGAAGATGCCACCAGATCGCCGCCCTTCCGCGGCAATAGAGCTCTAACACCTCGGTTCCGCGGTCTTCTTGATGGCTCAGATCCCCAAAAAAATTTTGGTGCGACGAATCAACAAGACGGCCGCGTTTCCGCGGCCTAAGGTGGGTTTTGGCTGCGGAAACGCGGCTTGGTGGTGGATTTAGGTCTCCAGAAAAATTGCTCTGTTCTGTTATTTAAAATCTCTTCTGTTCCGATATTTTGTTTCCTGTTTTGCTTTCTGAAAATTTCCAGATCCGATTTGTATATCCTGCAAAAATTAAAACAACAAAGTATCCCTTTCCAAAAAATAACAATTGATATATTTTTATAATTTTTTTGGATTTTTTTAGATTTTTATGATTTTTTAATTTTAAGATTAACCCGAAATCGCAAAAAGGAAAGTTCTACGCCATCCCCGGCAACGGCGCCATTTGATTGGAGAGATTTAGCGTGCTTGCGCTTTCTAAAAGATAGATCAAAACTATTTGTAACCGCAATCAAGAACGGCGTCGCTTTGCAGCTCGCCGGTGAGTACGGGTCGGTCCACAGGGATGTTGTGAATTTCCAATTCGTTCTTACGAGTTAATTCCGAAGGGTGTTCGGTTGATTATTAAATCTAAAAATCTAAGTATTCTACCTAGGGCAATTAATTGAAAGTTATAACTAGGGCAGATAAATAAAATCTATACTAGGGCAGGAAAATAAATTTAATCTAGGGCAGGAATTGAAATTATCTAGGGCAAGAAAATAAATAGATCTACTTACTTTACAGATGGATCTCTCCAACCATTTACGCAGGGTTGTCAGATCTGAATAGATGAGTTGAAAAGAAACACCGATGCTCTCCAAAAGAGTTCTGGAATTTTTTATTAAAAGGAGGCATAAAGTTTACAATCTTTAGAGTTCCTATTTATAGAGAATAGGAACCCTAGGTTACATTTTGATCCGCATGTCTAAATTACAAAAATAGCCCTATAAAGACAAGTCAAAGCCGCCACAAGTTTTAGTAAAAAAATCAGCTCCTGATTGCGCAATACGGCTCCATTTGGGCTTCTAGGTTGGTTCCGGATTTCCAGTGAACAATTTGCCATGGATTTTTAACCGTTCGCTTTGTAATTTTGGACCTTGCGTTGCCTTGTACATTGTGAACTTTATCTTTGATGTAGGCTTGATCAAGAGTCTTCTATTTGTTGGTCAAAGTCCACTTTTTCATCGTCTTTACATCATTTTCACTGTTTTCTATCTAAGAACCTGTAACCTGTAACATGTAGCAGACATGCATCAAAAGCACCTGTTTATTTATAAAAAGAATAAGAATGGGGAATATAATAATGCAATATTATGGTGTGAACAATTCTCTCTCAGCTTACTCCTACGTATACACCACAACGCAACGGTGTATCAGAGCGGAAGAATCGCACCTAATTAGATATGGTGCGCTCTATGATGAGTACTGCTGAGTTGCCTATTTCCTTTTGGGGTTATGCGCTTGAGACAGCCGCATACCTATTGAATAGAGTTTCAACCAAATAACTGTTACCACTCCATATGAGATATGGAATGGGAAGAGACCATCTCTTAAATGAGTTAAGATATTGGGTTGTCCGGCCTATGTTAAAAAGCAAAATCCGGACAAGCTCGAGGCAAGGTCTGTTCTGTGCAAGTTTGTGGGATATCCAAAGAATTCCTATAGATATATCTTCTACCACAGTGAGGAACAAAAAGTGTTTGTTGCTCAACATGCCACCTTTTTAGAAAAAAAATTTCTTGTAAAAGAAATTAGTGGAAATGAGGTAGAATTGGAAGAAGTTCCAGTCACACAAACTACAACTGATGATTTAGTGGAACCGGAGGATTCGATAGTCTCCAACAAACCTCAGCCACTCCGCAGATCTAGTAGGGTTTGATTGATGTGCTATTTGCGTATTCCTTAAATTTAAATTTACCGCAATCAAGATAGTGTCGCTTGGTAGCTAGCCGGTTGAGTACGAGTCGATCCACAGGGAAATGGTGTCATTTTCTTTAATTTCTAACGAGTTAAGTCCTAACATTGGTAGGTTTTGTTTTAAGATCTAAGAATGAGAATAAATTGATATAAATGCTTGCTAGGGTTAGGATTAGGTTAGTTCGAAATAGGGATTCTTCTCACTTCTTTCAATGCCCTAGTTAAAAATATAGGTGTTAAGATAATAGTCAACAACAGGGATTAGCACGACTAGGAAGAAACTTAGTTTCTTCCTTTTGGTCCTTGTCTGTCCGTTCTTGGCTCTTAGCCCTAACCTCCGGTTAATTCTACCACAATCGGTCTAACTAGGGAATCACCGCTATCATATAGGAAAGGGTGCCGTAGTGAGCGGATTATGGTTGACTTAAAGAGAGTCCTTAATTAAAATTATTTGGGCAAAGAAAGGAATGAGAGAGATTTTCTTCTCTCAAACCTTCCCTCTCATATCCCTAACAAGTGAGGAATTACTCACTCATTAGGAAGATAACAATACAATTCAATTTTTTTGATAGATGAACTAAATTACAGATAATAAAAGAACAGATAAAAAATTGCAGGAATTAAAATTCAGATAAAAAGAATGCGAGATAAAAATATAAAACTTACTTTATTGATGACCTCTCAACAATGCATTACAATTGGAATTAAAATTTAGATCTAAGAATTAAAAAGAGGCATGCCTAATTAGGCTTTTGGTTTTCCTATTGATAGATAGAAAAAACCCTAGGTTACATTCTGATCCATACATGTATTTCCCAAACTACCCTAAGAAAGCCGGGTCAAAGCACCGACACCTCCACTGACACGTGCACCACACGGCCGCGGTTCCACGGCATAATAGCCTGTTTGGTCGCGGTTCCTCGGCTAATTAGTGGAGTCTTGGGCCCATCTCTTCAGGGTTGCTTCATGTTGCTTTTACCTTCTGTTTTCTTTACTTGGTTCCCCAGAATCTCTTCTATTTTCTTCCAGATTTCCAACAGTGCAGAATGATGTGGACTTTTTCCTTGAGCTTCACGTTGAAGTCTTGAATCTTGTGCTGTCTTTGTGCTTTGTGCATTAAACTGTCTAATGATTTTCATTTGTTCCTTGAACTGGTAGGCGGCATCATACGGATTCATCTATTGTTGGTCGTAGTCTTACATTTGTAGTGATTTTTCATGAATTTCACTGTAACGATCTGAGAACCTGTAACCTGCAACTATTTAGCAGATATGGATCAAAAGCACCTATTTATATGTAATGTGATTAAGAATGGGTGATATAATAATGCAAAATTCTGATATGAACAAATATCCCCAAACTTATCTTTTGCTCGTCTCGAGCAAAGCCAATTTTATTTTCAAAAATTCTTAACCTCACTTTCGCAGGGAACGCGATTACACTAAGCTCGTGTAACAAGCCGTTAAATCTCTAGGTGTCCCTAGTAGGAGAAGTGTTATCTCTTGAGGGTTTTCAGCAGATACTACCCACAAAATCCAATCAATTAGGCCATTGACTCTAATTCTTCAATTTAGTATTCTAGTAAGAAATTCTATTATCGTTAACTTAGAAATCATCAACCCGTATTTTTCATACTCCCTCTTCATTTAACTTAAGATCGTATATGTTTTGTAAATTTATAAAGTTTTCAGCATCTTTTGAATTTTCCTTCTAAGGTGCAATCTTAACTCAGGAATTTTTATTATCTTTACTGAAGATATAAGACCTATTTTTCATTCCTATCTCTCATCCAAATCCCAATCATATACCCCTACGTGTGTATAATTATCACCCCTACACTTGGAAATTCAATTCAACCTATCTTACTCTTGTCCATCGTCCAAAGTACTTTTTAATTGGTGATTAAATTGCTCACACATCCTTCATGCGATCGTTAATATTTCTTGAAATACTAAACGACCGATTACAAAATGTGCTTACGCATTTAGGCGTAATTTCTCATCTTGCAATACCTAAGGTTTAGCAGTGACTCCCAAACCAGTTGGTCTAAGGCACTAGGTGATAAAGCACCCTCGCTATATTTTTTATTTATACTGTCTTAAGTAATTACAAAACCAGTGTTCATTTTTTATCTCTTTATTCACCACTTATACTTTTATTTTATTTTCCTTCATACTAAGGATTTTAGACAAGAGCATTTCAAGGTATCATCTACTATCCCAAGTTTCAAGATGCGTGTATGTGCAAGTTGTTGGGTATATAATTTCAGAATTTAGATTTAAGGTTCAGAATTATTTTTCAGATTTAAGGTTCAGAATTATTTTTCAGACTTACACTTCAAATAAAAATTTCAATACTCTTCCCTTATTTTGACTTAGCCCAAGAACTGAACTCAAAATTTGCCTATTTCTAAATAAACTGCAAGGACATATATTTTCTATAATTAAACTTTAAGAGAGGTTATTTTTAGGGTTTTTAATTTACCAAGTTTAGGGTCTAGTTTTTTTCTAACTAGTCAACCGTTATGTTGAACTTAAGTCAAATATGGCCAAAAATTGAACTTTTCAATTTTTATAATTTTTAAATTTTTTAAATTTTTATTGATTTTATTTATATATATATATATTTTTTAGTTTTTTATTTTTTAGTTTTTTATATTTTTTTATAAAGATGCAATGCGGAATTAAATATGCAAAGAAAGAAAAAACAAATATGTACAAAAATAAAAATATGCAGATATAATGCAAAGATAACTATTTACAATCCACCTCCACCCACAAACTTATCGAAAGCAGTGTCCTCACTGCTCCCAACGGCGTCTACCAGACGCAGCCTCACTGGTCTCACCCCCCCGTCCCCTCGATCGTGATCAGGAACGTTCCTCTCTTGCCAGCAAGGTGGTCATGCCCTGCTCCAAACTCGTCACTCGCTGACCAAGGTTGGTCATCATCCCTATCAATCTTTCTATCCCCCTATTGGTTCTTCAAAGTAAGCACACTTGTGCCGCAGGGGTAAGCTCTTCATCACTCACGATCGAGCTGGAGCTAGGTATCTTTGCGGGCACGTCTTCGCCTGGCTCGGTGCACGACCATAAATCATGTAATCGTGTATAAGACGTGGAGACACCCTCAAGAAGGAGTCGAATTGGAATTCCACCATGCATATAAAATTCGAATTCCTCAACAGGGAGGAAATAGCGACACAGTTGTGTGACCAACATAGGGCAAGGATAGTTGGCAGCCCTCTTGCCCGCACCAATCGAGTGAAGTAAAACAGTGCACATATCATAACTAGGGTTTCGTATCATCAAGGTGTGCACTATATGGAGGGATGGTGTGAAAAATGTCGTGTTGTGTGAACTACCAAAAATATTATTTTGTGCCCAACGGCACACAGTTAAGACGTTCGCAAAAAAGGTTCTAGCATGGATGCCTTTTCGTGGCTCCCTTGAACAGTCGTTACCCATTAAAGGTAGGTAGTCCTCGAAGCGGAGGGGTTAGTCATGAATGGGGAGTCATGGAATTAGGGTAACTTCGTGGATGAAGTCTCTATCAATTATTATTTCTCTATCCCCCCACATTAATCTAAGGTAACCGTGTTGTGCAAAACTACCCTCATCCATGCATTCATAAAAACGGGTAACAAGATCCGGAAGCGCGAAGGCATTCGGATGGTTAAAAAGCAAAAAGTTCCATCCACGCCTTCGGATCTCATCACTGAAGTAACTACCATAAATCGTGTGTGCAAACATTTGGGAAAAATCCCTCTCAAACTGCAGAGTGGGTGCCATAACAGAGAGAAAATGCAGAAAAATTAAATCTACAGAGAGAGAAATTCTGCAAACCTCCTCTGAAATTTTCAAAGGGAGAAGCATCAAGAGAGCAGCGGTTGCGCGGTCGAAGGTGGACTTGGGTGGCGGAAGCGCGGTGGCGGGATGTGATCTTTCTACAAAACTTGGAGCGGCGGCTAGGGTTTTGGAATTTAGGGTTTCTGAGGCATAGGAAACTCAGAGGGGGTCGGGGTGTTTTTATAGGGAGTGTTTTGGTTATTTGCAAAAAATCCTCATTAAAAAGAGGAATTTATTTGTAAAAAATATTTTTTTATTTATTATTTATTAAAACTGAAAATTTACAAAACACCCCCAAAAATTTGAATTTTTTTTAGTTTTTATTTTTATTTTTTATTTTTTTATTTGTTTTAATATAATTACAAGTGGTACATACCCCCAAACTTATTTGAAACCGTGTTTCCACTATTTATGGCTGGATAACCGAAATTTAGGGGTAGATGGAGGAAGATCAGTCAATGTAAATCGGCTCCTGTAACATCAGGAGCTCCTCCGAAGGGTCCGCGGTGAGGAACGGTTTTAATCTATGTCCGTTCACTTTAAATAGTGAACTGTCTTCAGGATTTTCTAAATCGACCATACCGTGCGGATATACGGTGCGTACACAAAATGGCCCTTCCCATCGAGACCTAAGCTTGCCGAGATTGAAATGTAGCCGGGTGTCGTAAAGTAAAAGCTGTTGACCAGATTTGAATGTTTTGCGCATAAGGTGTTTATCGTGAAACATCTTCATTCGGTTTTTTACGACAACCGCGTTCTCTTAAGCTTCATCCCGAAGCTCGTTCAATTCATTTAACTGCAGCTTTCTATGGCTGCCCGTATCTTCGATAGATAGATTCAGCTCTTTTATCGCCCAAAATGCACGATACTCTATTTCAACTGGAAGGTGGCAAGCCTTTCCGTAAACAAGCCGATAAGGAGACATGCCAAGATCGGTCTTATAGGCAGTTCGAAATGCCCAAAGGACATCAGTAAGTTTTAAAAACCAATCCTTACGGTTTTTGGAAACCGTTTTCTCCAAAATTTGTTTGATTTGCCGATTTGAAACCTCAGCCTGGGGATGATAGGGCGTTGATAGCTTGTGATTAATGGAATATTTCCGCATTAAGGACTCGAAAGTCTTATTACAGAAATGAGTTCCATTGTCGCCGATGATTGCGCGGGGGTGCCCAAACCAGGAGAAAATGTTTTCTTTGAGGAATCTAACGACAACCTTGTTATCGTTAGTCCGACTGGGCACAGTCTCGACCCATTTAGATACACAATCAACAGCATGAAGAATATACAAGTTCCCAAAAGAATTGGGAAACGGTCCCATAAAATCAATCCCCCAAATATCAAAAATTTCCACAACCAATATTGGTTGGAGCGGCATTTCGTTTCTCCTGGATATCCGGCCCAAGTGTTGGCACCGGGAGCACGTCTTGCAGTAATCATGTGCGTCTTTAAAGAGTTGTGGCCAGTAGAAACCACACTGCAAGATCTTTTCGGCTGTCTTTCTAGGGCCAAAATGCCCGCCACACGCTTGATCGTGGCAAAATGACAGCACGCTCTTGAATTCATTGTTGGGGACACATCGACGAAAAATCTGGTTGGGACAGTATTTAAACAGATAAGGTTCATTCCAGTAAAAGTTTTTTACCAGGGATAGGAATCGAAGTCTGTCCTGTTTTGACCATTCATTCGGTATAAGTCCGGTGGCCAAATAATTCACAATATCTGCGAACCAAGGTTCGTATGATACAGTCAAGAGCTGCTCATCTGGAAAAATGTCTTTTATAGGAAATTGAAGCGTCGGCGAAGAAGGGAGGCGTGAAAGATGGTCGACGACTACGTTTTCGCATCCTCTTTTATCTTTGATGACAAGGTCAAACTCTTGTAGTAAGAGGATCCAACGTATCAGCCGAGATTTAGCGTCCTTATTCGCAAAAAGATGGCGAAGGGCTGAATGGTCAGTGTATACGATGACTGGACAGCCGATTAAGTAGGGCCTGAACTTTTCTAATGCAAACACAGCAGCTAAGAATTCCTTCTCGGTTGTTGTGTAATTTAATTGGGTCTCCTTCAAGGTTCGGCTAGCATAATAGATTACATGCGATATCTTATCGATGTGTTGTCCAAGGACAGCACCAATGGCAAAATCAGATGCATCGCAAATAATTTCAAATGGATGCGTCCAGTCAGGAGACGAAAGAATGGGAGTAAAAGTAAGTGAGTTTTTCAATGACTCGAATGCCTTCATACAGCTCGAGTCGAAATCAAATGTGGTGTTCTTGGCCAACAAAAGAGCCAAGGGTCTAGCAATCTTGCTAAAATCCTTGATGGACCGTCTATAGAAACCGGCATGGCCAAGGAAGGCTCGAATGTCTCGGACGCATTTAGGAGGAGGGACATTGGAAATGACTTCAATCTTCGCTTTATCTACTTCAATGCCATTTTGCGAGATGATATGTCCTAAGACAATACCTTCTCGTACCATGAAATGACACTTTTCCCAATTTAAAGTAATGTTCTTATCCTTACACTGGGTAAGGACTGTGTCGAGATGTAGCAAACACTCATCAAAGGAGTCGCCGAAAATGGAGAAATCATCCATGAAGATCTCTAAGAATTTTTCCACCATGTCTGAAAAATATCCATCATACACCGCTAGGTAGCGGGTGCATTGCATAACCCAAAGGGCATGCGACGGTAAGCAAACGTACCGAAAGGATAAGTGAATGTGGTCTTGTCTTGGTCTTTTTCAGCGATGGGAATTTGATTATAGCCGGAGTAGCCATCCAAAAAGCAATAGTATTCATGCCCAGCCAATCATTCTAGCATTTGGTCAATGAAAGGTAATGGAAAGTGGTCTTTCCGTGTCGCGGCGTTGAGTTTTCTATAATCGATGCATACTCGCCACCCAGTTTGGGTGCGAGTAGATATTAACTCATTCGCCTCATTAGTTATGACCGTTATGCCCGATTTTTTTGGGACAACGTGAAAGGGGCTAACCCGCTGGCTATCAGAGATAGGGTAAATGATACCACTATCAAGACATTTTACGATCTCTTTTTTAACAGCCTCCTTCATGACTGTGTTGAGTCGCCTCTGTGGATCCCTTGCTGGCTTGGCATCATTCATCATATGAATATGATGTTCAACTATTAGGGGACTAATCCCCTTGATGTCCGCCATAGTCCAGCCAAAACCTTGCAGATTGCTTTGCAAGACCGTCAAAAGGGTTTTCTCTTGCTCTCGGGCTAGAGAAGCCGAGATGATAACAGGAAGGGTCTCATTCTCACCTAAGTAAGTGTATTTAAAGTAAGACGGCAATAGCTTGAGTCCGAGTGTTGGAGGTGAAACAATTGAAGGTAGAATTGGCGAAACTGTCTCGAACTCAAAGGATTCTAGCAAAGGTTCAAAACGAGTGTAAGCAACCGAGTCGGATGGTTCAGCTAACTCATTCAAAAATTCAAAGGATTCAAACTCGGGTGGTGATTGTTCAAGATCGTTCGAGAAAGTGAAACACTCGTAGTCATTATCGGGCATGAAAACAGTATCAGGTTCAAGGAGGAACGCACTAGTGGCGTTAAGATTGCTGTGATCGAACAAAATTTTTTCTAATTCACAGTCCTTCGGGGTGATCTCTTGGATCGAGCAAACGTCTAGTATATTAGCATTAGGTTCAGAGGGATGATTCCCCAACTTAAAAATATTGAGTTCAATTGTCATGTTTCCAAAAGATAGGTTCATCGAACCATTTCGACAATTGATCACAGCATTAGAGGTTGCAAGGAATGATCGACCGAGTATCACCGGAATTTGACTCCGGGGGTTAGCTACAGGTTGTGTATCGAGAACAATAAAATCAACGGGGAATATGAAGTCCCCTACCTTTATTAACACATCCTCTAGCTCACCCCTAGGATGGGTGATGGATCGGTTGGCCATTTGGAGAGTACAATGTGTAGGTTTCAGCTCTCCGACACCTAATTGCTCATATACCGAATAAGGAAGTAGGTTAACACTGGCACCAAGATCTAAAAGTGCGCGGTTTATATTCCTATCCCCAATAGTTATTGAAATCATAGGATAGCCAGGGTCCTTTCGTTTTTGAGGTAAAGGTTGGGTAAGAGCATCACTCACGGCACTAGCTAAGAAAACTTTCTTAGGTACCTGAGATTTCCTCTTCTCAGTGCATAAGTCCTTCAAGATTTTTGCGTAAGAGGGGACTTGTTGGATTGCATCTAAGAGGGGAATGTTAATGTTAACCTGTTTAAACAACTCCACAATCTTCTCCATTTGTGGATTTTGTTTATTGGATCTCAACCGGTTTGGAAATGGAACATTTTGAAAATTGGTTAAGTCCAATGCTTGTGGAGGAGATTGCGGAGTTGGAACGGATCCCAATGCTGGTGTTTTCGTGGAGTGAGATGTGGGTCCGTTCGGATCAGCAGAAGAAGTAGAGCCTTGTGAAGAATGGAGAACAGGCTCTGAAGACGAAGAAGAAGAAGAAGAAGAAGCGGTTGTCGGGGTGTCATCATAGTGCCAACATTGTTGTGCAACATCCTTACAATTCTCAATGTAGTCACGGCACTCACATTATGGTTTTGTTGTTCAAGAGCAACATGTGCATTTTGTGGGTGACCAAGATTTGGGAGTGGTTGAGATGGAAGCTTCCCTTTCTCTCGCTCACTTAAAACTGCATTCAGTTGTGCAATCTGGGCTTCAATGGTTTTGATACTTTGCCCGTGTGAAGTAGTGTGTTGCACCAAAGATTGAATGGAAGACTGGATGTTGGCTGAGAATTGAGTTGATTGTTTTAAAAACACCTCCAGACTTCGTTCTAACGAGGAAACCTTATCGTTATTTAGCAGAACAAAATTGTTTTGAGGAAAAGAGTTGTTAGGTGCAAAATTGTTCGTTTGATTTTGGTAAGGTTGGGGTAGGAAAGGTTTCTGATATTGAGTTTGTTGAGGAGCTTGTTGTTGAGGATGAGGCCTCTGAAAGTTGTTGTTGCCTTGGAATTGTTGTTGATTTTGATTCCAGGCAAAATTAGGGCGGTTCCTCCAACCAGGATTGTAAGTTGAAGAGTATGGATCATTTCTTTATCGTTGCTAAAATGCAGCATTGATTTGATCCTGTCCTTGAGCAGGTGGATTGTAAGGACACTCTTCAGTCAAATGGGATGGATCCGAACAACAAGCGCATATAGTGCGAGGGGGAAGAGCAGGGGTAGGAGAAGGTGATGAGAATTTGCTCTCAATTGCTTCTAGTTTTTGTGTAATTGCTGCCATTTCGGCCTTCATTGCAATTGACATATCAAGTTGATGAACGCCTGCCCTAGATGGACCAGAAGAAGTAGATGAAGTGTTCGGTCTATTGCTTTCCTACTGAAGCGTTTATTCAGCAAGATCATCGAGAAATTTCCAAGCTTCCTCGTCAGATTTGGATAAGAAGTGGCCTTGACAAATGGTCTCCAGCAACTGCTTAGTTGCTGGGTTCAGTCCTTCGTATAAGGTCTGGCAAAGTTGCCATCTCTCAATACCTTGATGAGGGCACTGAACAAGAAGGTCTTTGTATCATTCGAAACACTTCCAAAAAGGTTCGGAAGGAAGCTGGGAAAATTGGTTAATTTCATTACGTATTCTCGCGGTCTTGTGATTTGGGTAAAACTTTTTAAGAAACGCTGTAACAAACTCTTCCCAACTGTTTATGGAATGCGATGCAGTACTGTACAGCCACTTTTCAGCTAGGTCATACAATGTGAAAGGAATGACTCGTAGCCTTATAGCATCATCGGACAGTTGGGGTGTCTTCATCATTGCACAGACGTTCTGGAATTTGTTGATGAAGATATAGGCATCTTCGGATTCCAGTCCGTGAAATTTAGGTAACATGTTGATGAAGTGGGGCTTAATTTCGAAATTGTTCCCATTTGCCGGCGGTAGTGAAAGACAGGTAGGAAGTGCAGAGCGGGTAGGATAGAAACGATCCTGAAGCGCGATTCGCTGTGGCGCTTCAACAGGAGCTTGTTGCGGGTTATTCGCACCCAGTTGAGGTGGAATCAGTCCCGAGATAGGTAAAGGATTGTTAGGATTGAACCCTGACATCTCAGAAGAAGATGAATGTGAAGATGAAGGAGAATGGACAGATTTCCGGTCAACGTTGGAGTTGGCCGGCAAAGGTAAAGATGAAAGAGGTGTGGAGGGAGTTTCAACGTCGGAGTCGATCGCATAGTCGGTAGCGACTAACGAAACACAGACTAAGCGGGCACTAGTGTCCCGAATCCAACCGGACATACACTAAACGAGTTTTAGTATAGTCAAAACGTAGAATGTGAGGGTAAGAAAACGTCAATGGGGAAATGTGGATGATAGGTGGGTGAAATAGGATTCTAGCGACAAAGGGACAGTTTTTATAAAACAAATTGTTTGTTGTTATATATATATATATATATATATATATATATATATATAAAGATTTTTGCAAAAATTTGTACGGAATTATGGCACAATTTCAAATAACCACAGTTTAAATATGCACAATCAAACCTAGAGCTAGGGTCTTCTAAGTCAACTAGACTGCTCCTAACTGTTCCAAAGTAACAAGTTGTGAGATATCCCTCAAATCGCCTCTTCACCGCCAATTGTGGCCAGGTAAGCACAAATGAAGAAAGGAGGGTTCCGCTCATGAATCACCGTGAGACGGGCTTTTAAAGTTACCTTTCTCACTTGTCTAGCCTAAGCACCACAAAATCAAGTTTAGATAAACGACTGAATGCCCACAACCTTCCTCTGTCCTAATGAGCGCGACAATCCTTAATTGGCTGAGTCTAGATATTTTTTTAATTAACTCAATGGTGATGCGTATACTTTTAGTGATTTCTAGGGTCTTAGGAAGGGTAATGAAATCCTCACCCAATTTTAATTGGTGTTATAGCCCCTTAGATTCCGTTTTAAATATGCAAAGAAGTAACACACCAAAATCTAAAACACTTGCCAAAAATTTTTCTTTTTATTTGCGGCACAAAGAATCCTGCATAAAATGATTTATTGGATAGGAGAAAGATTCTGTGCAAAGAAACCTGCAGGAAATTTTTTTCAGTGGAGCTTATGGGGTGGAAGAGAAGAAAAAGGATACTTACAAAGATTTTCAGTTGCTTACGTCAACTTTTGACCGCGGTTCCGTGGTCAAATGCCTACTTCTGCCGCGGTTCCACGGTGGATCAGTAGGTTCAGATCTTCAAAATTTTTCTATGTGCTGATTTGGTTCTCCTCTGTCTGTTCAGATCCTCTGTTTCTGGATTTGTTCACTGAGCTTGCTCCAGATCTAAATCAGTCCGTCTTCCTTTCTTGCACAATTCGCACAAAAACCAATCAAAAATAACAAGATGATTTTTTTATGTTTTTAATTTTTTTTAATTTTTATATTTTTTTATTTAATTAACCCGAAATTACAAAAAGAAATAAACTACCGTCTCCCCGGCAACGGCGCCATTTGATTGATGTGCTATTTGCGTATTCCTTAAATTTAAATTTACCGTAATCAAGACGGTATCGCTTGGTAGCTAGCCGTTGAGTACGAGTCGATCCACAGAAAAATGGTGTCCTTTTCTTTAAGTTCTAACGAGTTAAGTCCAAACATTGGTAGGTTTTGTTTTAAGATCTAAGAATGAGAATAAATTGATATAAACGCTTGCTAGGGTTAGGATTAGGTTAGTTCGAAATAGGGATTCTTCTCACTTCTTTCAATGCCCTAGTTAAGAATATGGATGTTAGGGTAATAGTCAACAACGGGGATTAGCACGACTAGGAAGAAACTTAGTTTCTTCCTTTTGGTCCTTGTCCGTCCGTTCTTGGCTCTTAGCCCTAACCTCCGGTTAATTCTACCACAACCGGTCAATCTAGGGAATCACCGCTATCATGTAGGATAGGGTGCCGTAGTGAGCGGATTATGGTTGATTTAAATAGAGTCCTTAATTAAAATTATTTGGGTAAAGAAAGGAGTGAGAGAGATTTCCTTCTCTCAAACCTTCCCTCTCCTATCCCTAACAAGTGAGGAATTACTCACTCATTAGGAAGATAACAATACAATTCATTTATTTAATAGATGAACTAAATTACAGATAATAAAAATAAAAATATTGAAAGCAGATGCAATGCAAAGAAAGATACTACGATTTTCTTTTAGACGGTGAGAGCGAGGATTGCATCATAGAAGATGATGACCCAACTATTTTCAAGCAGGCCACCACGAGTGGCGACTCTATGAAATGGCTGGATGCAAAGCGATCTGAGATGGAATCTATATACACCAACAAAGTATGGACTTTGGAAGTTGCTCCTGAAGGGATAAAACCCATTGGGAGCAAGTGGATTTTTAAGAAAAAACTTGGTGTAGATGGAAAAGTTGAGACTTTCAAAGCTAGACTTGTAGCAAAAGTTTTTCGTCAATGACCAGGTGTGGATTATGATGAAACCTTTTCTCCTGTGCCTATGCTTAAGTCCATCCGGATCCTCTTGCCATCACTGCATACCATGACTACGAAATCTGGCAGATGGACGTCAAGACCGCTTTTCTAAATGGTGATTTAGAAGAGAGCGTATACATGACACAACCAGAGAGCTTTGTAAAGAGTAGGAGCAGCGGAAAGGTGTGCAAACTGCTTAAATCAATTTACGGATTAAAGCAGGTATCGCGGAGTTGGAACATCTATTTTGATATAGAGGTCAAAGAGTTTGACTTCATCAAAAACGTAGATGAACCTTGTATATACAAGAAGGTTGTAGAGAGTAAGATTTTCTTCCTCGTATTGCACGTGGATGACATACTCTTGATAGGAAATGATGTTCCTATGCTACACTCGGTCAAGCTCTACTTATCACAGTTTCTCCATGAAAGATCTGGGTGATGCCTCCTACATCCTGGGGATTAAGATCTATAGAGATATATCTAAGCGGATGTTGGGATTGTCCCAATCCAAGTACCTTGACACCATACTAAAGAGATTTAGTATGGAAGATTCTAAGAGTGGTAATTTACCTACTTGCTCAGGAATCACTCTCTCCAAAAAGACGTCTCCCAAGACTGACTTGGAGAGGGCTCGCATACAAAGGATAACCTATGCTTCGGCAATCGGGTCAATCATGTATGCGATGTTATGTACAAGACCGGATGTAGCATACTCACTAGGTGTAGTGAGTAGGTGTCAATCAGATCCTGGGGAAAGTACTGGATAGCTGTGAAGAACATTCTTAAGTACTTGAGAAGGACTAAAGAATTGTTCTTGGTGTATGGTAACGGTGAACTCCATGTCGAGTCCTTTACCGATTTGAGCTTCCAGAGTGATAAGGACGACTGTAAGTCGGTCTCGGGTTTTGTCTTTACCCTCAGTGGAGGGACGGTATGTTGGAAGAGTTCCAAGCTAGATACCGTAGCAGACTCGACGATGAAGGCTGAATACATCGCTACCAGCGATACTGCCAAAGAGGTTGTCTAGATGAACAAGTTCATGAGATGAACTTGGTGGGGTTCCTACCATTGAGCATACAATACTTGTGTTTTGTGATAACAATGGAGCTGTGGCTTTGGCCAAGGAACCCCAGTCCCATCAGTGATCCAGACATATTCTTAGGCGATATCACCTGATCAGGGAGATAGTTGATTTCTGGGAGATCGAGGTCAGGAGAGTTGACACGAAGAAAAACACGGCGGATCCACTCACGAAGGCCATTCCCTAGATACAATTTGAGAGACTTTTTGGGACGTTGGGTATAAGATACTACAACAACTGGCCTTAATGCAAGTGGGAGATTGTTAGTTATATGTATACCGTAGAGGCCATTATTGTACATGATTTTATATTATAGTGGATGCTTGGACATATATGGAGAGGACTTTCTTGCTCGACATGATAGTATTCTATCTGGTTGCTCTTTATCTTAACATGTACACTTGTATCATTATACAGTCTCTCCGTTACATGTTGATAAAGCCCTTAGGATGTGTACTTGACTGCCAGGACCATGATGCAGATCATACTAGTGGGGCCAGGGTAGTCCACAAGTACATCCTTTAATTGGTCCTAGTCGAGAGAGTATCTAGACAAGGCATCGATATTCCTGAGTAGACTAATGTGTACGTTTCTTGACCCTGTATGGGCCGATGGTTGATTTCATAGCCATTGGTGTTTGACATCAGAGATTGTACAAAGGTGCTCATTGGAGAATGGGTACACTGAACAGGACTCGCCGAGAACTCCTAGATGGTATTATACCTAACGTCAGATAGCAGTTCTCTTGTGACACTGGTACAGGTTAGTCTGTAGACCCGAGATCGTTATAGAGTCTTGTGTGGTTCTTACTGTGCTTTGATTTCCTCCCTACCACGGCTCAAAGGAGTCGTGCAAACAGGTGGATTTTGAGTACAGTCCCGAGTCACATGGAGGCAATGAGCGATAGGAAGGGTTTCGTTTCTCCCGGTATTGGGAGTTGATGTTGCGCTATACTCGATTGGCTATAATAGGAAATCCCTGGCCAGGGTTGTTGATGCGATTTACTAGTAAGTGTTATCAGTAGTTTCTCGACCCGTTATGAGCCTCATATCAGCATGACTTATCAAGTTATTGGGATCTGACGATTCCACCCCTAGACTCGATATGCGACATATCGGACGAAGAGACCGGACTGTACGGTAGTGTTACTTACAGGATTCACGGGAGTTTGGATAAGCTTGCTTGTTGATCTTTTGATCGTTTAATACCTGGGTAGCCGTTACGTCTAGCTAGTAACGCTGATGGCTTGTGGGTGACTGATGTGATCATCACCTACTACTGGCGTATTGACGAGTGTTTAGAGTCCTACACAGAGGTTTCCTAGCTCAAACGAAATGAAGTAGGGCACATAGACCAATATTAATACGTGTATATGATACAGTATTCTAATCTCGTGATATAGGTTATATGTGATATAACCGGATTATTGAATCAAGTATTGTTTCAATAATTTGTTATATGTATATTTGATATACATATAAATGATATTAGTCGGTTATATATGATATAGTCAGATTATTAAATCAAATGTTGATTTAATAATTTGATATATAATTATATATTTGATATATTAATATATATATTAACTAATATTAGCTCACTTAAGAATTTCTTTTCTACAAATACATTTAAATATATATGAGATATATATTAATGTATTTACTATTGTGTCATGCTAGATGATACATTGGATATGGGTGTATGAGACTCACACCAAACTAAAAATAATTTGGGTGATTTAATTATTAAGAGATAAACCAAAATTATGTGGAAAATGCCATGGTTTAAGATGCTTATGGAAGCATGTAGAAGACTTGACTTAATCCACTAATTTTGTTTTACTCTAGATATTTATTAACCCAACCATTATCTTTAGCCATGGTTAAGTCTCTACTTAAGATCTCTTGAGATATTTCTTACTCATGGTTCACACTAGTAGATCTTCTTCATCTTCTTCTTTGTTCTCTAGCTTTGAGTGAGGTGAGAAAGAAAAAGAGAAAAATAAATCTAAAATGAGCAAAATTCCTACTTAATCGATCTATACCTGATGAGGCTCGACACCGGTGATTCCCCAGATCATGACACGTGGCAGATGACGTGTCCTAAAGCTTACGAGAAAGGGTCAAGATCGGTACGTTGGAAGCATACCCCGGGCCTTCGACCTGAGGATGTTCCCGACCTTCGGCGGCCTTCCAGAGCACTCCTACGATCCCCTTACAAACGACCATCGGCTCTCCTCGGAGCCCTCCCGCACGCTAAGTTCCCTCAACCCTCCAGCTCACCTCCGAGCTATCGCATATCAAATATGCCTCGGCCTCCCGCTCTATTCCCGAACCTCCCGCCGAGCTTATCTTCCTTGGTCTCATCGACCGACCCACAGCACCGATCACAGGCGTCTCCGCCACAGCTCTGCGAATCTCGCCAGACGTGAGACACTCGCTGCCCATGATCCCGCGTTCCACGCCATCGTGTTCCCCAATTAACGAGTATATCTCATCATTAATGGGGATTCCCGCCTGTCACGCGGGCGTAACGGCCGGTGTGAATCTCGCGCCCGCCTGCCCATGGCTGCCACTATATAAACCCGTCTCTCAGACGACTCAGGTAAGCCAACTTGACCCCAATAGGCCGTTACTCTGCCAAAATACCTCGGGTAACTTGATCGTCAGAGGGTCCTCGTGTAAGACTACGGTAGCGCCCCGGCCGTCTGTCCGAGGCCAAAATGCGGAAACAAAACTTTTTCAAAACTTTAAACCGGCGCTATCGTATGCTTAAAACCCGGATCGAACCATTAACCTACAACTAGCTATCAAGAGAAGGGATAGAAAGGCTATACCGATCGATCCGTGTCCTTCGGTCTTTGGCCACGATCCCAAGCTCCTCGCGGCATCTCCGGTCTCGATCTCCTCATCGGAAAGGGCACCACATCATCGATTCCTTTTACGGGCTCCCGCTTCATCCAAAGCAACTCGGGCACGAAGTGTGCTAACCGACGTGTCCAAGGTGTTGTAGAAAATGTTTGTGATCACTTTTTCTCTTGCATCCATTGATTTGGATGGAGGTTAGAGGTGTTGCCATTGATGGAGATAATGAGCTAGAGGAAGAAGAAGAAGAAGAGGTTCTTTTCTTTTTGTGTTTTCATATGATAAAAGGAGAGAGAGTGAGTATCAAAAATACAAAACCAAGCTCTCATATGGCAGCCCCTCTCTCTCTCTCTTCTCATCATATCAACACCAAATCAAACAATAATGTGACATATGCACATAAAAAGAGACCATGAGGCACTAGCCTTGCACATGCCATATTCAATGCACAAAATGATGATTTCTAGCTCACAATTTCCATTTGTAAACATTAACCCAAATGTTTACAACAATAAAAAGATACAGCAACATCTAAAGTAAACTCGTGACGGATCATAAGAATACCCATCACCTGTATATACATACCTGTATCCGCATTCCGACTGAATGCGAATGCGATGAGACTAAAGTAATCCAACAAATCTAATACTAAAATCCGGCTTAAACCAAAGCCCACTAGTATGATCCGCCCGATCATGATCCGTGCACTACTGCACGTATATGATCGGACCCTGCCATATATCATATGGCCTCTACAACGTTTCGCCCGAAACTTGAGAAACTATCAGTGGGGGACTCTAAAGACTCGTCAATACTTTGGCTGTGGATTTAACCACTAGCACGTCAGAGGTATTAGCCGTATGTAACGGGCTACCAGGTATTGACCAAAAGGGAGGTCAATGAGCGAACTCATCCTGACACCCTACTGAGTCTGTCAGTGACAATATCCGTACAGTCCGGTCCGTTCGTCTATGAGCATCGCATGGCGGGCCTAGGGGGTTGGTAAAAGTCAGACCCCCAAAAACGGTACAGGTCGTGTCGGAGTGTAGCCCAGAACACCCTGAGATACTACTGGAATACCTACCAGTAAATCTCCTGTCTTGGCCAAGGACTTCGTGTAATGGCTCTCCTAGACACAGCGCGATCTCACCCTCAATACTGGGAGAGACGAAACCCCTGCCGATCCGCTCACTGCCTCCATGTGGCTCGGGACTGTACCCAACTAAAACCTGTTTGCACGACTCCTTTGAGCCGTGGTAGGGTAGTAATCAAAGCACAGTGGGAACTCACACGAGACAAATGACGATCTCAGGTCGATGAACTAACCTGTACACATGTCACCAGGGAACTGCTATCTGACGTCAGGTATAATACCAACTAGTATGTTCCCGGCGAGTCCTGTCCGGTGTACCCATAACCCAATGAGCACCTGTATACATCTTAGGTGATCCAACTGACACCAATGGCTTGTGAGACCGGCCACCGTCCCTCGTCGGGGTCTCGACTGTATACACTAGTCTACTAATGGAGTATCGATGCCCAATCTCGAAACTCCCACGACTAGGGACCTTTTAAGGATGTGCTTATAGACCCCAGCTCCCACGTATATGATCGCCATCATACTGCTGGCCGTCAGGCAAGAATCCTAAGGGCTCTATCAACGTGCAATAGTGACTTGTAAGGTCACCTGAAGCAGTACACGATGATAAAGATAAACCAGATAGCATGCTATCATCTAGAGTAAGACTGTCCTACCGGTATAGGTCATCCCTCAATCATTGCAATCACGTGCCTGTGATCCAGTAATTGACTCTGAGGGCACTATATCCAACAATCTCCCACTTGCACTCAAGGCTAATTATTGCGATGTCGCATACTCACAGCCCGTGTGATACCGAACACCCAACTCCTCTACTAATCAGTCTCACAAAGCCTGTTTGCGAAACTATTGTGTTCGAGAAATAGCCTCAGTGAGTGGATCTGCCCTGATGTTTCTTTCTATGTCTCTCTTTATCTCAAGTTCGCGGAGAAAGCCATCTCCCGAAATGAGCAATACATGTCTTAGAATATGTCTGGATATCTGATGGGACCTGGTTAATAAATGAACCCCAAATCCAAACTTCTTAGACTGTATCGTCAACTGAAATTAATCAGTATCCTGCGCCACACCTCCCTCAGTATCCGCTTGGACCACTTGTCCAAAATACCGCCCCTTCGTCAGAGGGAAAA
Source organism: Agapanthus africanus (assembly GCA_030015575.1). Lineage (NCBI taxonomy): Eukaryota > Viridiplantae > Streptophyta > Magnoliopsida > Asparagales > Amaryllidaceae > Agapanthus > Agapanthus africanus. The sequence goes on from JASDDO010000029.1 coordinate 299,587,112, forward strand.
CTATAACTCTGACAGTCACTCTGCCATCCAGGTTACCTTGGAAGCCTGGAATGATAACCGTCCCCGGAAAGAGGCTGTCGTTACCATATCCCTAGAATATCCACTTATATTCTAAAACTGCTTCCGAACATTTCTCCAGGATAGGATTAATATCAACTTATTGCATCTAGTGCAAAAACAATGTCTGGTGTGGTACTTGACATCTCATGATTGACTCAATTGCCTAGGCAAGTGATCTGCCAATCATGCACTTCCCTCTCCCTTTTAGTCTGTAAGACACCTTTAGAGAGGGTGACTCCATCACCTGCAGGTACACTACCGTGCCTGGAGTCGTCCATTCTAAAACACCTTTAGAATGTTGTCTTAGTACCCTGATTGGGAAACTACCCAAATCTAGATCTAAAACCATAGATCTAGTAACAAGAATGTCTGATATTAAATCCAAGTCCTATGTGGAGAAACCATTGTGTGACAACCAAAGTATAACCGATCGTAGTATAGGAATTTCACTTCCTACTCTGTGTATGTCATCCAAATACCAGGACATCACACCCTACTACTTTCTTAACAGATCCAACCCCTATTCTGATGAAGTCAAACCTATGACTGTCACATCAGAAATAGATGATCTATCTCCGCTATATCCGCTTTAGTCCATAAATAGACATAAGCTACTTGTCCACTACGCTTCCGCTGCTCCCACTGACTACGACAACCCTCTGGCAGAGTCATATACACGTGCACTTCTAAAGCTAGTTTAGAACGACGCTATAATCATCCTCCTGCCGAGTCTCACAGTCTGGAACAACAGCAATGGAAAGTCTGGGTAAATAAGAACCTCCCTGTCACCGTCCTTGAGCATACCGAAGTACCTCTCGAGTGCCTGAGGTTACCTACCATATCTGCAGAGTGGCTAATAGAATGTCAAACCAAATTGAATGTTTAGGTTCTTATCAAATTTTCAGAAATCGTTTGCGGTTCTGGAATCACTTCCAGTTCTACCATACTCCCACTACTGTTTTCTGAAAAATCCATTTTTCTTAAAACTGTAGTGAGTCAAGAACAATATCACTATTGATCTTCCAGATGGTAGAAAGTCAACCCTCGTCATAGCCCGGGTCAGCCCACAAACTGCCATTACAGAAACGTGCCTTGAGTTATCCAGAGTCTAGTTTTAAGCATAAGCCGGAAAACTCCCCGTACCTTAACATCGTTAAGATATGAACCGTTCTATATCCAATATAGAAACAGAGGCACTGATTTAATTGGAACCAGATTCAAATCATGCAGCTGTCTCCATTGCATGTCAACTAAATGGAGAGAGGCCGATCAGCATTACTCAACTTAGGAGTGCTTCCAATTATGAGTAACCTGAAAGAGAAGCAAGTTCTCTTAATCATTACTATCATCTTAATACCATACACAAGTATCTAAATCTTCGATCACCTTGAAGAATCCTGATACTTGCAATACCTGGTTTTCTACTTTATTCATATACCTATAACTTCTCAAAACTTGGACCTTGCATTTCTACAAAACGCATGTCTAAGAACTAGAGAAGTCATAAGTAAACAGAATATAGTACGAGTACCAACCCCTCTGTCCTCATGGACACTGGACAAAATACAATACTTTGTATAAGTCCCCTGAGTCTAATAACTCATTCCCCGTGTGTCGTAAGTTGAAAACTGTACTTATGGTTAAGAAGAATTACACCGCTGTTTAATACTCCTTACCTAACCATCCACTGATATAGGTAAATGTCATAGACATAATTTCAAAAAGTTATATCTCACTTTATAAAAATAAACGTACAGATATATCAATTTGAAATTGGTGCATAACAACGGATATTCAAAACCAAATATTTGCCGTCCGGCAAACAGCCCAGGCGATTTCCTCAAATATCACCAATTACAACGAATCCCGATATAATGAGGATGATCACCCAATTCCCAATAACTTACTCCCACTCATCATCTGTAAAACCATACAGATATGAGAATCAAAGCTGGTAAATACATACCCTGGAGCAAGGGCTAATTGGGAAATCAGTTTTCTTTTAACAATACATAGTGATACTGAAACATGTAAATATTTCGAAGGGGTATCCAGGTACTCCTAGTAATGCTTCTTCCATTATCAGATTCACAACTGTAACCGTATATTTCTTTGCCATCTCTCCAAATCTCTTTATATGTCTTTAGTCATTACCTTCTGTACACCCCATTAGGCCAAATGGTTTTCTTCCTTTCCTACCGTTCGGCACTAGCCTATGGTTTGGAAGAAGACTATCCAATAAGCATAATGGGTGTACTCTCCTAATTCTAGGAGTACTCGTAACCTGAGAGAAGGTGAAGATAAAAGAAAACTAAATAAAACCTTATTCCTATTTCTCCTGAACCAGAATCTATCCCCGAACTGGAACAAGTCCTTTCGAGTTCGTATATAACCATACGATGGAGTGTCCAAATAACTGTGGATCTTCGTAGTGATACGGAGTGTCCTGGAGAAATAAAAAGGTGAAGTAGGAGTGCGATGAAATACTTGGTTTGGTCGTGAATAGCAGTCGCAATTTACTTTGCCCTCTTACTAATCCCTTTATTTGTCTTAACTTATTACCTTCTGTACACCATCGTTAGGCTAATTGGTTTTCTTCATTCCCTACCTTTCGGCACCTGCCTATGGTTTGGAAGAAGACTATCCATTTAGCATAATAGGTGTACCGTCCTAATCCAAGGAGCACTCGCAACCTGAGAGAAGGTAAAAGGAAAAGACAACTGAATAGTCCTATTTGTTTTCTTCAGAACCGGAAACCATCCTCGAATCTGGAACAAGTTCCTTCGAGTTCGTATATAATCATACGATGGTTTTATCCGATGGAAGTGGATGTTCGTAGTAATATGAGGTGTTCTGGAGAAAAGGGCAAAAGTAGGAGTGGCAATGAGGTACGCAACTCTGACAATCCAAAAGCCAACATTTTAAGAAGGTTCGGTTAACTTGGTCACTGGGTCATAGTCAAGGGTCAGGTCATGGTCGCTGCCAAAGAAAGAGAGAAAAGAAACACTCTGCGTGCACTCTAACCTATATCAGAATGGTTATCACTTTATCTAATCAGGAAACCTCCCTCTGTAAGCTCAAATTCTCCTCCAAATCTGAAAGAAGAATTAGTCGGGATCACCCGAGGAGTATACCAACTCATCAGTGGGAATCGGGATCCAACTATCATCGCATGATAACGTGACGGAATCCACTCACGTTATCACACTCCAGAAGGTATGCGCATATCTGGCAAGTTTCAGTTTCTTTAGAAACTCCCGATGTGATTTTTACCCCTAGGATCCAAGTGACCTTGACACAGTCAACAAATCAAAGAGTCCTAGTCAAGTTCAACCCGTCATTATCCTGGATTGCATTAAACCCATCCGTATGAGCCCTTGACACAGTCAACAAGGCCGCACGACTGTCCTAACCAATCGCATTAATATGCCACAAACAAACACTACTTAGCTACCACACACTACGCCTTGACACAGTCAACAAACGCAGCACGAATACTAAGTAATATTTGTAAGAAATGACGGAGGGCTACGGCTGGTTTTTGACAAAAAACCTTTAACGTAATGAACTTGATATCGTTGAAGGAACTGCATAACTTTTTATAAAAAATATAGTGACGAAAACCTTTGCTAAAGAGGTCACTCCCGGTGAAGGGATCTCGGCTCTTTCCCCGTAGAATGAGGTGCATGATATTCCAACTGAATACCACGATGCAAAGTAAAAAGTAATCGGCTATAGTGAAGTTATTACCCTGACGCAAACATCTGTCCAAGGGGTCACTCCCGGTAAAGGGATCTCGGCCCTTGCCTCGTCAACTGAGGTGCTGGATATTCATAACCGAATGCCACTGTGCAAAACAAAAGAGAACGTCCTTGCAATAACAACTTTTTGAAAAATGTTCCAACAACATCAGAATATGTTTGTTTAGCTTGCATTGATCCGAATCAATGCAGTCCCATCAATTAATCACACCACAAAAGAACGAAAATACGATGTACGTATATGCCATCCGCATTCGCCACTGGGTCCCGTCATCACCCGTTAGGTTACTTAACTAACGACAAAGCGGGGACTGGACTAACGCGGGTGTAAAACATATACAACATCTACTAGTATATATATATCAATATATAATATTCGCTCATGGCGTGATAAAATGCAACATCACAGAAATGTAATAAGCATCACAGAACAATACAGATAATCTGGGATCCCCGGGTTTCATAGAGCCGCTACTAAAACCCGACGTTGCCCTGGTCGTGTGGATAGCCTATGCAATGAAATCCTAGACCCCTACGGGCGCGGCAAGTTACCCGCCAAAACCTAAAGCGAGGCAGCCCCCTTCAACAACGTGAATGGACCACCCAGCACTTCACGGAATCCGGTAACTTGAGCACCCCTCCTTGGGTCAATCTGTACCCCCTATGAGTGCAGCGAATAGCCCGCCAATTCTAGAGTGAAGCCCCCTCCGTCTCAAAGCCATGAGATGCGGGCCCGTTGCCCTCTAGAACCCGGCTATCCGTGCACCCCACCGCGGGGTAATCCTAGTACAGAAAGTAAAATATACAACGGGTACATTGACCTCATCCCGGTCGTGCCCCAAAAGAATAATATACAAACATGCATTGACGGTAGTCTACATGTCGGACGCTCGCCCCGCAATATCAAATGTACAAATACAACCAAACTGTACTACCATTGCATCCAGGCTATCCACCACGACAAATCCGCAATATCACAGCACAACACAGAACATCAACGTGAATGTCATGTTCGCAAATCCGTTTAAAAGAGCTATAACAATTAGACAGGATTTACCGATCAAATGATATTCACGGTCGCAGATATAATGTAAATACTATGAACTAACATGTTTAAAATTTTCGATCGACAAAATTTCCCGAAGTGGGCCCCAAGCATAATTCCCAATACTCAAACAAATCTGGGCCCAAAAAAAAAATACCAGAAACCCCAATTCCAACTGAGAAAGCACTATAGAAATTTTGGTGCCCTAATGATACAGTGTTGCGGCGGAACCACGGCCAAAACAAGGGTCATGCCGTGGTTCCGCGGCGCTACAGTAGGATCAGGCAACCATTTTTCTTCAGTGTTCTAAGAAAAGCCTGCCTGATTTTCTGCAATACTCAAAATAATTTTTCGACGACAAAAAAAATTCGACAGAAACTCAGAATTTGGAAATGCAGTTTTTGGAAATTTCGTTCGATCGAACTTCTAAACACGTTAAAGCAAGCTAGTAAAGGTTAATGGCGTGGCTCTGATACCATGTAAGTCTACGGTAGCGCCCCGGTCGTCTTTCCGAGGCCAAAATGCGGAAACGAAACTTTTTCAAACTAGAAACCGGTGCTATCGTATGCTTAAATCCCGCATCGAACCATTAATCTACAACTAGCTATCTAGAGAAGGGATAGAGAGGCTATACCGATGATCCGTGTTCTTCGGTCTTTGGAAACCATCCCAAGCTCCTCGCGGTATCTCCGGTCTCGATCTCCTCGTCGGAAAGGGCACCACATTTTCGAGTCTTTTTACGGGCTCCCGCTTCATCCGAAGCAACTCGGGCACGAAGTTTGATAGCCGACGTGTCCAAGGTGAAGTAGAGAATGTTGTGACAACTTTGTCTCTTGCATCCATTGTATGGATGGAGGTTGAAGGTGATGCCATCCATGGAAATTATGAGCTAGAGGAAGAAGAAGAAGAAGAAGCTCTTTTTCTTTTGTTGAGATGATAATGAGAGTGAGAACTTTTATGAGAAAAATACAAGACCAAAACTATATCATGGCAGCCCCTCTCTCTCTCCTTATCATATCAAGACACAAATCCATCAAATAATGTGACATTTACACAAGAAATGAGACCATGAGTCACCCATGACGTCTATGTCACATTAAATGCACAAAATGATGATTTCTAGTGTAAGTCGATGTGCAACACCCCACGACTTGTGGGGAGGTGGAATAATGAAAAACGATCTTGTTTTAGGCGTAAACATCAACTAACCGAGAATCTTTGCATAAATAATAATTAACAAGAAACCATAGAAGTTCTAAACTACTTTGTGAAGTGATTATACCTAAAGAACCGAGTCCTTCGTCTTGTCGTTCTCCACGTCCTCTCCGGCCTTCTCTATGTAATAGAAGATCCACCCGAGAGCTATACTTCAAGTTTCACCTCAAACTAGAGGTAACTGGGTTTCTTAAAGTGCTAATCCAAGTAACCTAGGTGATATAGAGTTGGATTATGGATTAAGTAGTCTAATCTAATCCTTGATCTCAACACATGAGAGGGGAGGATTAGGGTTTGAAGAGAGAGAGCTTGAGGAGAGAGAAAGTGAGCAAGAGAATGAGAGGAGATAATGATCTATCATAATATATATCAAGCATTATCATTTATCCAATAAAAGAAAATAAAGGATTTACAACCATGCTTGATAAATATCAAAGGGTGATTCATCTCCATGAGTCATTAAGCATTTATGATGCATTAATGACATGGATGAATCACTCATATAACTCACTAATCTCATTTAATGCATATGCCACCTTAACCCCCAAGTCATCATCTTCTAGAAGCTTCTCGCGTAATTACGAGAACGCCCCTCCTATCCGTGAAAACACGGAAAAACTTTAGACTGTATAAATCCAATATCCCGATACTAGAATCTGGCTTAAACCAAAGCCGACTAGTAAAAACTGTCCGAAAGTCGTACGTGCGTAAACACACGTATGCGTCCGAACCCTTGTCGTAAAACCATACGACCTCTATATCGTTTCGCCTGGAGCAGGGAAACTATCTGTGTGGGACTCTAGAGACTCGACTACTACGCTGGCAGTAGGTTTAACCACAGACTGCAAGCGGCACTAGCTGTACGTAACGGTCCCCAGGTAGATGTCGATAAGAAGGCCGATGAGGAAACCCATCCGAACTCCTACTGAGTCTGATGTGACAATCTCCGTACAGTCCGGTCTGTTCGTCTAAGACTATCGCATATCGGGCCTAGGGGCGGCAAGCGTCAGTCCCCTAATAGCGGTATAAGTCGTGTCGGAGCGAAGCCCATTACACCCTGAGAAACTACTGGAACCTACCAGCAAATCTCGCTTGCCCTAGCCAGGGACTTTGCGTAATGGCTCTCTGACACAGCGCGATATCAACCCCCAATACCGGGAGACACGAATCCTGTCTAACCGCCACTGCCTCCAAGTGCTCGGGACTGCACCCAACTGCTACCTGTTTGCACGACTCCTTTGAGCCGTGGTAGGGTAGCAATCTAAGAACAGTGGGACACACTCGAGGCGAAGTAGCAGTGTCAAGTCTGCGGACTATGCTGTACTCATGTCACCAGGGAACTGTTAACTGACGACTGGTATAAAACCCAACCAACAGTTCCCTGCGAGTCCTGTCCGATGTACCCGTAACCTAACGAGCACCTGCATACTATCTCCAGTACGACGTACTGACGGCTTTGGGACAGACCATCTCCCCAACTGGGATGAGGAGCGTACACACTAGTCTACTCCGGAGTATCGATGCCCTGTCTCGATAATCCAACGACTAGGGACCTGAATAAGGATGCGCTTGTAGACTACGCAGCCCCCACTAGTGTGACTGCCATCATAACTCTGGTAGTCAAGCAAGATCCTAAGAGCTCTATCAATACGTATACTCACATATTAAGATAGAAAAACCAAGTAGCATACTACCATGTTTAGCAAGACTGTTATATGCATGTGAATATCCCAAGCTTCCATTAAGTAATATACAAACTAGTATGATACAGTAATGGCCTTCTAGGGCATAAACACTAACAATCTCCCACTTGCACTAGGGCCATGTACTGGCGTATCGAAGACCAATGATCTCGAGTAGCCTTTCGAACTGAATCTGAGGTTGGGCCTTCGTGAATGGATCAGCAATGTTATCCTCTGTATTTACTCTCTTTATCTCGATCTCCCGGCGATCTACGATCTCCCTAATCGGGTGATACCGCCTTAAGATGTGTCTGAACTTCTGATAGGACCTGGGTTCCTTCGCTAAAGCTATAGCGCCGTTGTTGTCGCAATACAGAGGTATTGGACCAACACTGGTAGGAACCACCTGAAGTTCTGTGAGGAACTTCTTCATCCAGACAGCTTCTTTTGCGCCATCGCAAGCAGCTATGTACTCTGCTTCCATTGTTGAGTCAGCAACGGTCTCCTGCTTGGAACTCTTCCAACAGACCGCCCCTCCATTGAGGGTAAAGACATAACCCGACATGGACTTGGAGTCATCCTTATCACTCTGGAAGCCGGAGTCAACAAAGGCCTCGATCTGGAGGTCTTTTCCGCCATACACCATGAACATCTCCTTAGTCCTCCTCAGGTACTTGAGAATGTTCTTTACTGCTATCCAGTGCTTCTCCCCTGGGTTTACCTGATACCGGCTTACAACGCTTATTGCGTATGCTACATCTGGTCTGGTATATAACATCGCATACATTATAGAGCCTACCGCAGAAGCGTAGGGTATAATCGACATGCGATCCCTTTCCAAATCAGTCTTGGGAGACATCTCTTTGGAGAGGGTGATTCCGTGACAAGCCGGTAGGTTACCGCGCTTAGAATCTTCCATACTGAATCTTTTCAATATGGTGTCTATGTACCTTGACTGTGAAAGTCCCAACATCCTCTTTGATCTATCACGATAGATCTGGATCCCTAGAATGTAGGTGGCATCACCCAGGTCCTTCATGGAGAACTTCTATGACAAGAATCTTTTGACTGACTGTAGCATAGGAATATCATTTCCTATTAGGAGAATGTCATCCACGTACAAGACGAGGAATACAACAACTCTCCCTACAATCTTACTATATATGCATGGTTCATCTGGATTTTTGATAAAGTCGAATTCTTTGACAGTATCATCAAAACAGATGTTCCAACTCCGCGATGCCTGTTTTAGTCCATAAATGGACTTAAGCAGCTTGCATACTTTACCGCTGCTCCCACTCTGAATGAATCCCTCTGGCTGATCCATATAGACGCTCTCTTCCAAATTTCCATTTAGAAAGGCCGTCTTTACGTCCATCTTCCAGATCTCATAATCATGGAAGGCAGCAATAGCAAGAAGGACCCGAATGGATTTGAGCATAGCCACTGGAGAAAAGGTTTCGTCATAGTCCAAACCAGGTCTTTGACGGAAACCCTTTGCAACAAGTCTAGCCTTATAGGTTTCAACCTGTCCATCTACACCAATCTTCTTTCTGAAGATCCACTTGCATCTTACGGGTTTTACCCCATCTGGAGCAACGTCCAAAGTCCATACTTTGTTAGTGTACATGGACTCCATTTCGGTCCGCATTGCATCCAGCCATTTTACCGAGTCGCCGCTCTGAATAGCTTGCTAGAAGCTAGTAGGGTCGTCATTATCAATGACGCAATCTTCTCGATCCCCGTCTATGAGAAAACCGTAGTATCTCTCGGGCGGATGAGACTGCCTACTATTTCTGCGGATAGGCGCTGGTATGTCCCTTTCTTCTGAAACTTCTTGTTCTACCAAACTTTCAGTAACAGCTTGTGGTTCTGGAATTTCTTCCAGTTCTACTGCGCTCTCACTCTTCTGATTTTCTAAAAATTCAGTTTCTAAGAAGCGGGCATGACAAGAAACAAAAACCTTTTGTTCCTCTGCGTAATAGAAGCAATATCCCATGGAGTTCTTTGGATATCCCACAAACTTACACTCTACTGAGCGTGCCTCGAGCTTGTCCGGATGCTGCTTTTTTACAAAAGCTGGACATCCCCATGTCTTCAGGTACTGAAGATAGGATTTTTCCCACTCCACATCTGATATGGTGTGGTAGGCACAGTCTTGGTTGGAACCTTGTTCAAAAGATATGCTACCGATTCTAGCGCATAACCCCAGAATGATCGCGGTAACTCTGCCTTACTCATCATGGAACGAACCATATCCAATAGGGTTCGATTCCTCCTTTCCGATACACCGTTGTGTTGTGGTGTGTATGGAGGAGTAAGCTGAGAGAGAATTCCATTCTCGTTTAAGTAACCCAGGAACTCGGCACTTAAGTATTCACCACCTCAATCAGATCTCAGTGTCTTAATACTTTTGCCTGTTTGGTTTTCCACTTCATTCTTGTATTCCTGGAATTTCTCAAAGGCCTCGGATTTATGCTTCATCAAGAAGATATGTCCATACCTAGAGAAATCATCCGTAAAAGTAATGAAGTAGAAATAACCACCTCGCGCATTGTAGACATTGGACCGCACACGTCACTGTGTACGAGTCCTAAGAGCTCGCTCGCTCTTACTCCGTGTCCAGTAAACGGAGTCTTTGTCATCTTTCCCATGAGACAAGATTCACAAGTGGCATAAGATTGATATTCGAACGGATTCAAATATCTTTCTCTATGTAACTTCGTTAATCGTGTTTCATTGATGTGACCTAATCTACAATGCCATAAGAAAGCCTGATTTATTTCTGAAGACTTTCTTTTAAGTGTGTTCTGGACATTGAAAACCTGAGCTTGATTCAATACGTATATACCGTCATCTAATGTACCAGACCCAATCAGAACTTGATTTAGGTGGATGTGAACTACATCGCTTACGAATGTAAAGTCATATCCCTCTCTCGAAAGTGAGGACACTGATATGATATTACAAGTCAAACTAGGTACATACAGACAGTTACGTAGAATCAATATCTGCCCACTTGTCAAACCTAGGCGATATTCTCCCACGGATTCAGCGTCTACGCTCATTCCGTTAGCAACTCTGAGAGACAAATCACCTACCCTTAAAACTTTACGGTTTCTCAAAGCATGTAACGAATTACAGATATGAGATCCTGCTCCGGTATCTAGTATCCAGGAAGTAGAGTTAATTGACAAACAGTTCTCAATTACAAACACACTTGAGGCTGAAACCACAACATGCTTCGTATCCTGGCTACTGGCTTCCAAAGCCCTGCAATCCTTCTGCCAATGCCCGTTCCCATAACAATAGGAACATCCCTCCTTACCTAAACCAAGTCCCGAAACTTTTGCTCTTCCCTTTTCTCCTACTTTACTGACACAGTATATCGGCTTTGTAGAGGTCTTCTTCTTTTCACCTTTTGCTTTCGCCTTGGATGGAGAAGAAGAAGGTCCCCTATTAAGCAGAGCTTGTGTCTCCCTGGTTTCTTTCAGGGTGTAAGTAGAGGGTAGGGACTGTGGAAATAAGTCAACATATGACCTGTTTCCCAACGTGGTCTCCAGGTCTTTGAGCTCATCAATATAGCTAGTCATCGTAAGGACGTCGTCCCTTACACATGACCCGTCAGCCGACCTCGCTTGAATTAATTCGTTCGAGGCCTCATATCTTGCGATATGAGATTGCTCTCCATATAAATCTTTGTTATGGAGAAAGATGGAAACAGAGTCCATCTTCTCGTGCTGCTTCTGGTATATACCATCAACTGAAGCCAACACGAGGCACTTGGCTTTCGCTTTATCCTTTTCCTTTGTCTGACGGATATCCATATCCGCGACGGTGGAAAATGGACCTGGGACGGCGAGATCTTGAGTAGTAATAGGGTGGTCCAGCTTGTCATAGGTAATGGACATCTGGACAGACCTTTGCCAGTCATATAAGTCAGATTCAGTCAAATTGTTATCTAGATGTAACCTAGTCATGGTCACAAGGTCGCTGCAATGAGAGAGAGAGAAGAAAACACTTTAGCATGATGCTCTTGCAAGTTTAGATTGGTTTTTAATTTATCTAAACTGGATGGCTCCCACTGTTTCTCGAATCCTTCCTCAAACCATAAAAGAAGAATTAACCAGGACTATTCTCACTGTACAATACTTGCTTAACCGTTCAGCCAGGCTATTGTCGGTACTTCGAGGGAGGTTTTCCAACGCTTTCGTGAAGTTCCTTAATTAAATAACCTCTTTTCTCTGGGGGCGTAGCCCCGCTGACATCTTTCTCGACACCTACTTGGTTTATAGCATTGATCGTTAAGTGATGAATCTCCTGATTAGTAGCATATACTCACAGTAGGTTCGGGATCCAAATATCATCGTATGATAATGTTGAAGGAATCCTACCAACATTCACCAAACTCCAAATAGTATGCAACACTAGCAAATTTCAGTTTCTTTAGAAACTCCCGATGTGGATTTTTGCCCCATGTTCTTATGACCTTGACGAAAGCCAACAAATCATAAGTCACATGTTAAGTTCTGCCCATCATTATCTTGTTAATTTGAACCCCCTCCCCGTACATACCCTTGACGAAAGCCAACAAGGTAATACGACTGTCCCAAACCAACTCATCTATCTATGCAACAAATGAATACCCCAGCAGCTACCAAACACTATGCCTTGACGAAAGCCAACAAACATAGCTTGAATACTACTGACCATCCATAAGAAATGACGGAGGGCTACGACTGGTTTTGGCGAAACCGTGAACGTAGTGAACCTGATATAATCGAAGGAACCTGATAGTTTTTTAAAAGGAGTGGTTAAAGCTCCGCAATTAAAAATTCTGCTCTTTTAAAAATAACCAAGTGGTTTTTTTAAATTTGTTCCAACGATTCAACTTTAGTTTATTTTCTTTGCATTAAAATAATGCGTCCCATCATTTAACCTATCATTGCAGAAAACAACGAAAATACAACGTCCTCTCATGCCATCCGCATTCGCCACTGGGTCCCGTCATCACCCGTTAGGTTACTTAACTAACGACAGAGCGGGGGCTGGGCTAGCACGGGTGTAAAACATAAGTGACGTCTAAATAGCTATCATATATATGTTGGAGATAGTGCCCTCAGAGTCAATTATTGGATCACAGGCACGTGATTGCAATGATTGAGGGAGGACCTATCCCGGTACGACAGTCTTACTCGAGATGATAGTATGCTATCTGGTTTACCTTTATCATCGTGTACTGCTTCAGGTGACCTTACATGTCACTATTGCACGTTGATAGAGCCCCTAGGATTCTTGCTTGACTGCCAGCAGTATGAGGGCGATCATATAAGTGAGAGCTGGAGTCTATAAGCACATCCTTAAAAGGTCCCTAGTCGTGGGAGTTTCGAGACAGGGCATCGATTCTCCAGAGTAGACTAGTGTATACAGTCGAGACCCCGACGAGGGGCGGTGGCCGGTCTCACAGGCCACTGGTGTCTGTTGGTTCACCTAAGATGTATACAGGTGCTCATTGGGTTATGAGTACACCGGACAGGACTCGCCGGGAACATGCTAGTTGGTCTTATACCTGACGTCAGATAGCAGTTCCCAGGTGACATGTGTACAGGTTAGTTCATCGACCTGGGGATCGTCATTTGTCTCGTGTGAGTTCCCACTGTGCTTTGATTACTACCCTACCACGGCTCAAAGGAGTCGTGCAAACAGGTTTTAGTTGGGTACAGTCCCGAGCCACATGGAGGCAGTGAGCGGATCTTCAGGGGTTCGTCTCTCCTGGTATTGGGGGTGAGGTCGCGCTGTGTCTAGGAGAGCCATTACACGAAGTCCTTGGCCAAGGCAGGAGATTTACTGGTAGGTATTCCAGTAGTATCTCAGGGTGTTCTGGGCTACACTCCGACACGACTTGTACCGCTTTTGGGGGTCTGACTTTTACCCACCCCCTAGGCCCGACATGCGATGCTCATAGACGAACGGACCGGACTGTACGGATATTGTCACTGACAGGCTCAGTAGGGTGTCAGGATGAGTTCGCTCATCGACGTCCCTTTTGGTCAATAACTGGTGGCCCGTCACGTATTGGCTTATACCTCTGACGTGCTAGTGGTTAAATCCACAGCCATAGTATTGACGAGTCTTTAGAGTCCACCACACTTCCAGTTACTCAAGTTTTCGGGCGAAACGCTGTAGAGGCCGTATGGAGATATGGCAGGGTCCGATCAGATACGTGCGGTATTGCACGGATCAGGATCGGACGGTTTGTACTAGCGGCCGTATGGATATATGGCAGGGTTCGATCAGATACGTGCGGTATTGCACGGATCAGGATCGAACGGGTTTTACTAGCCGGCTTTGGTTTAAGCCGGTTCTAGTTTAGTACAGTGTAGATTTTGTCTTTTTGCATTTGTATCCGGACGGAATACAGATGCGGGTGTGTATGCACAGTATCGGGGTTTTCCTGTAATTTATTACGGGACCAGTTTTCTGGAGTTGCCAGTTTGCATTCCGTTCCGGCCGGTTTTCCTTTGTTCTTTCCCGGCCGGACTTTTCCGATGGAGGGGGTTATTTGCAATTGTGCAAATAACATTTGAGGAGGGGGTTTCTTGCACTTGTCTTGATTATGATAGGATTAGAATCTTTCATCCATGCTTTTGCATTAATGGTGATTTGAGAGGGTATGGTTTGCATGTAAGATTGTGATGATAATGTTTATGATGTGGTCACCTCTTCTCTCTATCCTACCATCACCTCCCTTCATGATTTGCTTTTGCCCTCCACCATTCTCACAATAAGGAGGCCGGCCACTTTGGATGAAAAATGAGAAAGATTTCCATTTTGTTGTAGCACTCATTTCATCATCTCATTCATCTAGTTTTGGAAAAATGAAAGCACCATTTTTCCATAACCTTATTCCTCCATCAAGGCAACTACAAACCCCAAATGAGACAAGCATCATCTACACTACATTCTACAGCTAATCTTGGGCACGTCGACTAGCTAGCTTCGTGCCCGAGTTGCCTCGGTATTGAGGTGGGAGCCCGTAAAAGATACAGACGATGTGGTGCCCTTCCGGCAAGGATGCAACGACCGGAGTTTCCGCGGGAGATCGGGACGACGACGAGAAGACCGGAGGACTCGGATCACTCGGTATATCTCTTCCCTATCTTGTTAGTTAGCTAGGACAAGTTTAATGGCCCGATCCGAGGTTTAGTGCGCGGTGGTGCCGGTTTGCAAAGTTCGCAAAATTAAAGTTTATCACCGCTTCCGCATTTGGCCGTCAGTTTGACGGCCGGGGCGCCGCCGTGCACTTACAGTGGTATCAGAGCCACGCCATTAACTTCGTCTAGCTTCGTTTGATGTATTTTTCAGTTCCGATCGACCAAAATTCCAAAAACCCAATTTTAGTTCACGACAGTTTTCTGTTGAAATTTTTTGGTCTCCAAAAATTTTTCAGGTTGTATAAAATTGATGTACTGGAGACTATAAGACTACTGGAAAAATTCGATACATTCAGTCGACGATTGGAGCGCGGAACCGCGGCCAAACCCCCCTGGGGCCACGGTTCCGCCGCACATTGGAGTCGTCAATGCATCATTTTTTTCCAGTGGGCTTCTGGGCTATTTTTAGGGGTTTTGGAATATTAAAATTGGGCCCAGGTTTTCTGTGAGTGCTACAGTTCTGATTGGGGGCCCACTTGTTAATTTTTGATCGATCGGATATTTTAAACACATCTTTCACAGTATTTACATTATATCTGCGACCGTGAATGTCACTCGATCGGTAAATCCAGTCTAACTGCTATAGCCCGGTTAGACGGATTTGCGAACGTGACTTTCACGTTGATGTTCTATGTATTTGCTGTGATGTTGCGGATCGGTCGTGGGGGATAGCCTGGATGCAATGCTAGTACAGTGTTGTTGTATTATGTACATTTGATATTGCGGGGCGAGCGTCCGACATGTGGACTGCCGTCACTGCCTGTTTGTATTATTCTTTTGGGGCACGACCAGGTTGCGGTCGATGTACCCATTGTATGTATATTTTACTTTCTGTACTAGGGTTACCCCGCGGAGGGGTGCACGGATAGCCGGGTTCTAGAAGGCAACAAGCCCGCATCTCATGGCATTGGGACGGAGGGGGCTTCACTCCAGGATTGGCTGGCTATTCGCCGCACTCGTAGGGGGTATAAGATTTCATTGCACAGGCTATCCACACGACCAGGGGAACGTTGGGTTTCAGTAGTGGCTCTGTGAAACCCGGGTATCCCAGATATCTGTATTGTTCTGTGATGCTGTACATTTCTGTGATGTTGCTTTTTTATTCACGCCTTGAGCGAAATACTATATATTGGTATATATATTAGTAGATGTTGTATATGTTTTTCATCCTCCCCGCTCTGCCGTTAGTTAGCTAACCTAACGGGTGATGACGGGACCCAGTGGCGAATGCAGATGGCATATACGTACGTCAGTATATTTTCGTTCTTTGTGGTGTGATCAATTGATGGGACTGCATTGATTCGGATCAATACAAGATAAACAAACCTAATCTGATGTTGTTGGAACACTTTTCAAAAAGCTGTTATTGCAAGGACGTTCACTTTTGTTTTGCATCGTGGTATTCATTTGGAATATCCTGCTCCTCAGTCGACGAGGCAAGGGCCGAGATCCCTTCACCGGGAGTGACCCCTTGGACAGAAGTTTGCGTCAGGGCATTAACTTCACTATAGCCGATTACTTTTGCTTTGCATCGTGGTGTTCATTTGGAATATCCTGCACCCCATTCTACGGGGAAAGAGCCGAGATCCCTTCACCGGGAGTGACCTCTTTAGTAAAGGTTTTCGTCACTATATTTTCTAAAAAGCTATCCGTTCCTTCAACGATATCAAGTTCATTACGTTAACGGTTTTCGCCAGAAACCATTCGTAGCCCTCCGTCGTTTCATATGGATAGTCAATAGTATTCAAGCTGTGTTTGTTGGCCATAGTCAAGGCACAGTGTTTGGTAGCTGTTGGTTATTCATATGCAGCATAGATAGATGCGTTGGTTTGGGACAGTCGTATAGCCTTGTTGGCCCTAGTCAAGGGCTTGTACGGGTGGGTTCAAATCAACCTGGATAATGACGGGTAGAACTTGACATGTGACTTATGATTTGTTGGCCATAGTCAAGGTCATAAGAGCATGGGGTAAAAATCCACATCGGAAGTTTCAAAAGAACTGAAACTTGCCAGATATGCGCATACCTTCTGGAGTGTGATACCGTGAGCGGATTCCGTCACGTTATCATGCGATGATAGTTGGATCCCGATTCCCACTGATGAGTTGGTTTACTCCTCGGGTGACCCCGACTAATTCTTCTTTCAGGTTTGGAGGAGAGTTTGAGGTACAGTGGGAGGTTTCCAGATTAGATAAATTGGTAACCATTCTGATCTAGGTTAGAGTGCACGCTGAGTGTTTCTTTTCTCTCTCTCTGGCAGCGACCATTGACCCGACCCTAAGACTATGACTCAGTGATCAAGTTGACCGAACCTTCTTAACATTGGCTTTTGGATTGTCAGAGTTGCAGACCTCATTGCCACTCTTACTTTTACCCTTTTCTCCAGGACACCCCGTATTACTACGAATGTCCACTTCCATTGGACAAAACCATCGTATGGTTAGATACGAACTCGAAGGAATTCGAGGATGGTTTCCGGTTCTGGAGAAAACGGATAGGATTATTCAGTTGTCTTTTCCCTTTTACCTTCTCTCAAGTTACGAGTACTCCTCAGTTTAGGAGATAGTACACCTATTACGCAAATTGGATAGTCTTCTTCCAAACCTTAGGCTGGTGCCGACCGGTAGGGAATGAAGAAAACCAATTAGCCTAAACGGTGTGCAGAAGGTATTAAGATTAAGACAAAACAAGGGATTAGTAAGAGGGCAAAGTAAATTGCGACTGATATTCACGACCAAACCAAGTATTTCTTCGCCAATCCTAAATCACCTTTGTATTTCTCCAGGACACTCCGTATCACTACGAAGATCCACAGTTTATTGGATACTCCATCGTATGGTTATATACGAACTCGAAAGGAACTTGTTCCAGTTCGGGGATGGATTCTGGTTCAGGAGAAATAGGAATAAGGTTTATTCGGTTGTATTTTATCTTCACCTTCTCTCGCATTGCGAGTGCTCCTAGGATTAGGACAGTACACCCATTATGCTTATTGGATAGTCTTCTTCTAAACCATAGGCTGGTGCCGAACGGTAGGGAAGGAAGAAAACCAATTGGCCTAAAGGGGTGTGCAGAAGGTAATGACTAAAGACATATAAAGGGATTTGGAGAGGTGGCAAAGAATTATACGGTTATAGTTGTGAATCTGGATAATGGTAGAGGTATTACTAGGAATACCGGGATACCCCATCGAAACATTTCAATGTTTCAGTTTCACTGTGTACTGTTAAAGGAAAACTGATTTCTCGATTGGACACTTGCTCCAGGGTATGTATTTACCAGGTTTGATTCTCACATCTGTATGGTTTTACAGATGATGAGTGGGAGTAAGTTATTGGGAATAGGGTGATCCTCCTCATTATATCGGGATTCGTTGTAATCGGTGATATTTGAGGAGATCACCTGGGCTGTTTGCCGGTCGGCAAATTTTTGGTTTTGAATATCCGCTGTTGTGCACCAATTTCAAATTGATATATCTGTACGTCTATTTTTATAGAGTGAGATATACCTTTTGATATTATGTCGATGACATTTACCTATATCAGTGGATGGTTAGGTAAGGAGCATTAAACAGCGGTGTAATTCTTCTTAACCATAAGTACAGTTTTCAACCTACGACGCACAGTGAAAGAGTTGTTAGACTCAACAGACTTATACAGAGTAATGTATGTTGTCCAGTGTCCATTAGGACAGAGGGGTTGGTCCTCATACTATATTCTGTTTACTTTTAACTTCTCTAATTCTTAGACATGTGTTTCGTAGAAACACAGGGTCTGAGTTTAGAGGAGTTATAGGTATTTGAATAGAGTAGAGAACCAGGTATAGCAAGTATCGGGATTCTTCAAAGTGATCGAAGATGTAGATACTTGTGTATGGTATTCAGTTGATAGTAGTGATAAAGAGAAATTGCTTCTCTTTCAGGTTACTCATAATTGGAAGCATTCCTAAGTTGAGTAACGCTGATCGGCCTCTCTCCATTTAGTTGACATGCACTGGAGACAGCTGCATGATTTGAATCTGGTTCAATTAATTCAGTGCCTCTGGTTCTATATTGGATATAGTACAGTTCATATCTTAACATTGTTAAGGTACGGGGAGTTGTCCGGCTTATGTTTAAAACCAGACTCTGGATAACTCAAGGCACGTTTCTGTAATGGCTGTTTGTGGGTTGACCCAGGCTATGACGAGGGTTGACTTTCTACCATCTGGGAGATCAATAGTAATATTGTTCTAGACTCGCCACAGTTTTAATAAAAATGGATTTTTTCAAAAACAGTAGTGGGAGTATGGTAGAACTGGAAGTGATTCCAGAACCGCAAACGATTACTGAAGATTTGATAAGGAACCTAAAGATTCAATCTGATTTGACATTCCATTGGCCACTCTGCAGATAAGGTGGGTAACTTCAGGCACCCGAGAGGTACTCCGGTAGTCTCAAGGACGGTGACAGGGAAGTTCTTGTTTACCCACACTTGCCATTGCTGTTGTTCCAGACTGTGAGACCCGGCAGGAGGATGAGTATAGCGTCGTTCTAAACTTGTTTTAGAAGTGTACGTATATATGACTCTGCCAGAGGGTTGTCGTAGTCAGTGGGAGCAGCGGAAGCATTGGTGGACAGGTAGCTTATGTCTACTTGTAGACTAAAGCAGATGTAGCGGAGGAAGATCATCTATTTCTGATGTGACAGTCATAGGTTTGACGTCATCAGAATAGGGGATGGATCTGTTGAGAAGGTAGTAGGGTGTGATGTCATTGTATTTGGATGACATACACAGAGTAGGAAAAGAAACTCCTATACTACGATCGGTTATATTTTGGTCGTCACACAGTGGTTTCTCCACAAGGGATTTGGACATCATATCAGACATACTGGTTACTAGATCTATGGTTTTAGATCTAGATTTGGGTGGTTTCCCAATCAGGGTACTTTGACAGCATTCTAAGAGTATTTAGAATGGACGACTCCTGACACGGTAGTGTACCTGCAGGTGATGGAGTCACCCACTCTAAAGGTGTCTTATAGACTAAAGTAGAGAGGGATATGCATGATTGGCAGATCACTTGCTCAGGCAATTGAGTCAATCATGAGATGTCAAGTACCACACCAGATGTTGTTCTTGCAGTAGATGCAATAAGTTGACATTAATCCAATCCTGGAGAAACAGTCGGAAGCAGTTTTAGAACATAAGTGGATGTTCTAGGGATATGATAACGACAGCCTCATTTAGGAGACAGTTATCACTCCAGGCTTCCAAGGTGACATGGACGACAAGGACGTTGTTAGAGTTATAGTTTTCCCTCTGACGAGGGGCAGTATTTTGGACAGGTGGTCCAAGGCAATACTGAGGGTGGCATGGCGCAGGATACTGATTAAGTTCAGTTGACGATACAGTCTAAGAAGTTTGGATTTGGAGTTCATTTATGAGCTCGATCCCATCAGACATCCAGACATTCTAAGACAGGTATTGCTCATTTTGGGAGATGGCTTTCTCCGCGAACTTGAGATATAGAGAGAGAAATAGAAAGAAATTTCAGAGCGGATCCACTCGCTGAGGCTATTCCTCGAACGCAATAGTCTCGCAAACGAGCTTTGTGAGACTGACTAGTAGAGGAGTTGGGTGTTCGGTATCACACGGGCTGTGAGTATGCGACATCGCAATAATTAGCCTTGAGTGCAAGTGGGAGATTGTTGGAGGTAGTGCCCTCAGAGTCAATTATTGGATCACAGGCACGTGATTGCAATGATTGAGGGAGGACCTATCCCGGTACGACAGTCTTACTCGAGATGATAGTATGCTATCTGGTTTACCTTTATCATCGTGTACTGCTTCAGGTGACCTTACATGTCACTATTGCACGTTGATAGAGCCCCTAGGATTCTTGCTTGACTGCCAGCAGTATGAGGGCGATCATATAAGTGAGAGCTGGAGTCTATAAGCACATCCTTAAAAGGTCCCTAGTCGTGGGAGTTTCGAGACAGGGCATCGATTCTCCAGAGTAGACTAGTGTATACAGTCGAGACCCCGACGAGGGGCGGTGGCCGGTCTCACAGGCCACTGGTGTCTGTTGGTTCACCTAAGATGTATACAGGTGCTCATTGGGTTATGAGTACACCGGACAGGACTCGCCGGGAACATGCTAGTTGGTCTTATACCTGACGTCAGATAGCAGTTCCCAGGTGACATGTGTACAGGTTAGTTCATCGACCTGGGGATCGTCATTTGTCTCGTGTGAGTTCCCACTGTGCTTTGATTACTACCCTACCACGGCTCAAAGGAGTCGTGCAAACAGGTTTTAGTTGGGTACAGTCCCGAGCCACATGGAGGCAGTGAGCGGATCTTCAGGGGTTCGTCTCTCCCGGTATTGGGGGTGAGGTCGCGCTGTGTCTAGGAGAGCCATTACACGAAGTCCTTGGCCAAGGCAGGAGATTTACTGGTAGGTATTCCAGTAGTATCTCAGGGTGTTCTGGGCTACACTCCGACACGACTTGTACCGCTTTTGGGGGTCTGACTTTTACCCACCCCCTAGGCCCGACATGCGATGCTCATAGACGAACGGACCGGACTGTACGGATATTGTCACTGACAGGCTCAGTAGGGTGTCAGGATGAGTTCGCTCATCGACGTCCCTTTTGGTCAATAACTGGTGGCCCGTCACGTATTGGCTTATACCTCTGACGTGCTAGTGGTTAAATCCACAGCCATAGTATTGACGAGTCTTTAGAGTCCACCACACTTCCAGTTACTCAAGTTTTCGGGCGAAACGCTGTAGAGGCCGTATGGAGATATGGCAGGGTCCGATCAGATACGTGCGGTATTGCACGGATCAGGATCGGACGGTTTGTACTAGCGGCCGTATGGATATATGGCAGGGTTCGATCAGATACGTGCGGTATTGCACGGATCAGGATCGAACGGGTTTTACTAGCCGGCTTTGGTTTAAGCCGGTTCTAGTTTAGTACAGTGTAGATTTTGTCTTTTTGCATTTGTATCCGGACGGAATACAGATGCGGGTGTGTATGCACAGTATCGGGGTTTTCCTGTAATTTATTACGGGACCAGTTTTCTGGAGTTGCCAGTTTGCATTCCGTTCCGGCCGGTTTTCCTTTGTTCTTTCCCGGCCGGACTTTTCCGATGGAGGGGGTTATTTGCAATTGTGCAAATAACATTTGAGGAGGGGGTTTCTTGCACTTGTCTTGATTATGATAGGATTAGAATCTTTCATCCATGCTTTTGCATTAATGGTGATTTGAGAGGGTATGGTTTGCATGTAAGATTGTGATGATAATGTTTATGATGTGGTCACCTCTTCTCTCTATCCTACCATCACCTCCCTTCATGATTTGCTTTTGCCCTCCACCATTCTCACAATAAGGAGGCCGGCCACTTTGGATGAAAAATGAGAAAGATTTCCATTTTGTTGTAGCACTCATTTCATCATCTCATTCATCTAGTTTTGGAAAAATGAAAGCACCATTTTTCCATAACCTTATTCCTCCATCAAGGCAACTACAAACCCCAAATGAGACAAGCATCATCTACACTACATTCTACAGCTAATCTTGGGCACGTCGACTAGCCAGCTTCGTGCCCGAGTTGCCTCGGTATTGAGGTGGGAGCCCGTAAAAGATACAGACGATGTGGTGCCCTTCCGGCAAGGATGCAACGACCGGAGTTTCCACGGGAGATCGGGACGACGACGAGAAGACCGGAGGACTCGGATCACTCGGTATATCTCTTCCCTATCTTGTTAGTTAGCTAGGACAAGTTTAATGGCCCGATCTGGGGTTTAGTGCGCGGTGGTGCCGGTTTGCAAAGTTCGCAAAATTAAAGTTTATCACCGCTTCCGCATTTGGCCGTCGGTTTGACGGCCGAGGCGCCGCCGTGCACTTACAATATAGATATTGTACATTCGTCTGACGCAATAATAGGCATTCCAGATCTCATATGAACTTTATTGGATTTGCAAGCAATCCGCGTTTGTTTAGAGCTTGCAACAAAAGACGGATTACACAGTTGTGATGAATAGCCATTACCCCACCCTAGACCCCTATGGGTACGGCAAACTAGCCGCCAAATACCCGAAGTGAAGCGGTCTCCCTCAACAAAGTGAGTAGGCCACTAAAAACCTCAAAGTACCCGGTAGTTTGTGCACCCCACCTTGGGTCTATCCTAGGAGCAAAAACAGTAAAATGAAATAATACAGCGGTGGCTACAACCGCAACCTGGATGTGTCCCGCAAAATAATATTACAACATATTACAATTACATTGAATGAATTAAAATAATAACCCATCATAAAACCCCGACTAATCATCACAACAGTCCAATACAGTTCACATCCACAAACAGTTAAAACCATTATAGAAATGTGCAACCCCTGCCAACCAACATTCTAGCAGTTACGGGAGGTTTACGAACACATTAAACAATCACAGATATAATCATATTAGCAAACATCGTAAAATTTCGATCGAGCAAAATACTTTAGATTCTACTGCAAAACTTCTCTGTGCACCTGAGATCTTAGCAGAAAATAAAATATCCAGAAATATCACTATTAACACACAGGGGTTGCTGAAGAAATTTGGGCCGACTCGGCCCTAACTCGGCCGCGGATCCGCGGCGGATCGCATGGATCCACCGCGGTTCCGCGGTGAGTTAGTCGAGTTAGCAGTCCAAATTTCTGCAGTAACCCTATAATTCCTTTCTTGTTATTCTGAAGGTCCCTGAAAAATTTTTAGGGCCTGTTTTAAATTCGACAGAAACTGTGTTAAAACGATGATTTTTCCGGTTCTTTTTGCGTTCGAAATCCTTACGACTTTACTAATGAGTTAATTATTGTTTAGCGAGGCTCTGATACCACTGTAAGTCGATGTGCAACACCCCATGACTTGCGGGGAGGCGGAATAATGAAAAACGATCTTGTTTTAGGCGTAAACATCAACTAACCGAGAATCTTTGCATAAACAATAATTAACAAGAAACCATAGAAGTTCTAAACTACTATGTGAAGTGATTATACCTAAAGAACCGAGTCCTTCGTCTTGTCGTTCTCCACGTCCTCTCCGGCCTTCTCTATGTAGTAGAAGATCCACCCGAGAGCTATACTTCAAGCTTCACCTCAAACTAGAGGTAACTGGGTTTCTTAAAGTGCTAATCCAAGTAACCTAGGTGATATAGAGTTGGATTATGGATTAAGTAGTCTAATCTAATCCTTGATCTCAACACATGAGAGGGGAGGATTAGGGTTTGAAGAGAGAGAGCTTGAGGAGAGAGAAAGTGAGCAAGAGAATGAGATGAGATAATGATCTATCATAATATATATCAAGCATTATCATTTATCCAATAAAAGAAAATAAAGGATTTACAACCATGCTTGATAAATATCAAAGGGTGATTCATCTCCATGAGTCATTAAGCATTTATGATGCATTAATGACATGGATGAATCACTCATATGACTCACTAATCTCATTTAATGCATATGCCACCTTAACCCCCAAGTCATCATCTTCTAGAAGCTTCTCGCGTAATTACGAGAACGCCCCTCCTATCCGTGAAAACACGGAAAAACTTTAGACTGTATAAATCCAATATCCCGATACTAGAATCTGGCTTAAACCAAAGCCGACTAGTAAAAAATGTCCGAAAGTCGTACGTGCGTAAACACACGTATGCGTCCGAACCCTTGTCGTAAAACCATACGACCTCTATATCGTTTCGCCTGGAGCAGGGAAACTCTCTGTGTGGGACTCTAGAGACTCGACTACTACGCTGGCAGTGGGTTTAACCACAGACCGCAAGCGGCACTAGCTGTACGTAACGGTCCCCAGGTAGATGTCGATAAGAAGGCCGATGAGTAAACCCATCCGAACTCCTACTGAGTCTGATGTGACAATCTCCGTACAGTCCGGTCTGTTCGTCTAAGACTATCGCATATCGGGCCTAGGGGGCGGCAAGCGTCAGTCCCCTAATAGCGGTATAAGTCGTGTCGGAGCGAAGCCCATTACACCCTGAGAAACTACTGAAACCTACCAGCAAATCTCGCTTGACCTGGCCAGGGACTTTGCGTAATGGCTCTCTGACACAGCGCGATATCAGCCCCTAATACCGGGAGACACGAATCCTGTCTAACCGCCACTGCCTCCAAGTGCTCGGGACTGCACCCAACTGCTACCTGTTTGCACGACTCCTTTGAGCCGTGGTAAGGTAGCAATCTAAGAACAGTGGGACACACTCGAGGCGAAGTAGCAGTGTTAAGTCTGCGGACTATGCTGTACTCATGTCACCTGGGAACTGTTAACTGACGACTGGTATAAAACCCAACCAACAGTTCCCTGCGAGTCTTGTCCAGTGTACCCGTAACCTAACGAGCACCTGCATACTATCTCCAGTACGACGTACTGACGGCTGTGGGACAGACCATCTCCCCAACTGGGATGAGAAGCGTACACACTAGTCTACTCCGGAGTATCGATGCCCTGTCTTGATAATCCAACGACTAGGGACCTGAATAAGGATGTGCTTGTAGACTACCCAGCCCCCACTAGTGTGACTGCCATCACAACGCTGGTAGTCAAGCAAGATCCTAAGAGCTCTATCAATATGTATACTCACATATTAAGATAGAAAAACCAAGTAGCATACTACCATGTTTAACAAGACTGTTATATACATGTGAATATCCCAAGCTTCCATTAAGTAATATACAAACTAGTATGATACAGTAATGGCCTTCTAGGGCATAAACACTAACATCTAGCTCATAATTTCCATATGCAAATATTAATCCAAATGTTTGCAACAATAAAAAGATACGGCAACATCTAAAGTAAACTCGTGATGGATCACAAGGATATCTCTCACCTGTATATACATACCTGCATCCGCATTCCGACTGAATGCGAATGCGATGTGACTAAAGTAATCCAACAAATCTAATACTAGCATCCGGCTTAAACCAAAGCCCACTAGTATGATCCACCCGATCATGATCCGTACTACCGCACGTATATGATCGGACCCTGCCATATATCATACGGCCTCTACAATGTTTCGCCCGAAACTTGAAAACTGTCTGTGGGGGACTATAAAGACTCGTCAATACATTGGCTGTAGATTTAACCACTAGCACGTCAGAGGTACTAGCCGTACGTAACGGGCCACCAAGTGTAAGCCCGCGGGGGCGCCCCGGCCGTCGATCCGACGCCGGAAACGCGGAAAACAAAAACTTTGCGAACTTTGCAAAACGGCACCACCGCGGACTTTTTACCCGGATCGGGCCATTAACCTAGCTAGCTAGCAAACAAGAAAAGAGTAGAGAAGTATACCAAGCGATCCGAGTCCTCCGGTCTTCATCTCCACTCCGATCTCATGCGGAATCTCCGTCACCTCCTCGCTCGTCGGAAAGGGGCACCACGTAGCCGGAATCTTTTACGGGCTCCCGCCTCTTGACCGAGGCAACTCGGGCGCGAAGTTGGCTAGCCGACGCGTCCAAGGCTTGCTATAGAAATAGTGTAGAAGGCATGTCTCTTGGGGTTCTTGAAGTTGCCTTGATGAAAGAATGGGAGGAGGAGAAGAAAGCAACTAAAGAAAATGTGCTTTGGAATTTTGGTAGCATGAAAAATGATATGAAACTTTTTCCTCACACAAAATGAAATCCCCTCTTCTCACTTGGAATAGTGGCCGGCCCTCCCTCTCAAGAATGGGATTGGAGAGAGAAAAAATGCAAGAAAGAATATATCAACAATATAGAAAATGGTCACCCTCATTTCACTAATCAATCTCCTTTTTCAAAACCATCACAAGAAAAGCAAAGATGAGACCAATATGGAATCTCATGATGAAGCAACAATCATGATGCCACAAATAAGCAAGAAAGCCCCTCCACTAAGTGTTAATTGCAAACTTGCAATTAACACCCTCCAACGAAAAGTCCGGCCGTAAAGGAATAAAAGAAAACCGGCCGGAACGGAATGCAAACTGGCAACTACAGAAAACTGTTCCCGTAATAAATTACAGGAAAACCCCGCTACTGCAAATACATGCCCGCATTTGTATTCCCACTGAACACAAATGCAAAGAGACAAAACTACACTATCTAAAACTAGAATCCGGCTTAAGCCAAAGCCGGCTAGTAAAAACCGTCCGATCACGATCCGTGCAATACCGCACGTATCTGATCGAACCATGCCATATCTCCATACGGCCTCTACAGCGTTTCGCCCGAAACTTGAGTAACTGTCTGTGTGGTGGACTCTAAAGACTCGTCAATACTGTGGCTGTGGATTTAACCACTAGCACGTCAGAGGTATAAGCCAATACGTGACGGGCCACCAGGTATTGACCAAAAGGGACGTCGATGAGCGAACTCATCCTGACACCCTACTGAGCCTGTCAGCGACAATATCCGTACAGTCCGGTCCGTTCGTCTATGAGTATCGCATGGCGGGCCTAGGAGGTTGGTAAAAGTCAGACCCCCAAAAGCGGTACAAGTCGTGTCGGAGTGTAGCCCAGAACACCCTGAGATACTACTGGAATACCTACCAGCAAATCTCCTGCCTTGGCCAAGGACTTTTCATGTTCTGGCTCTCCTAGACACAGCACGACCTCACCCCCAATACCGGGAGAGACGAACCCCTGCAGATCCGCTCACTGCCTCCATGTGGCTCGGGACTGTACCCAACTAAAACCTGTTTGCACGACTCCTTTAAGCCGTGGTAGGGTAGTAATCAAAGTACAGTGGGAACTCACACGAGACAAATGACGATCTCAGGTCGATGAACTAACCTGTACACATGTCACCAGGGAACTGCTATCTGACGTCTGGTATAATCCCAACTAGCAGGTTCCCGGCGAGTCCTGTCCGGTGTACTCATAACCCAATGAGCACCTGTATACATCTTAGGTGAATCAACTGACACCAGTGGCTTGTGAGACCGGCCACCGCCCCTCGTCGGGGTCTCGACTGTATACACTAGTCTACTGTGGAGAATCGATGCCCTGTCTCGAAACTCCCTCGACTAGGGACCATTTAAGGATGTGCTTATAGACCCCAGCTCCCACTTATATGATCGCCCTCATACTGCTGGAAGTCAAGCAAGAATCCTAGGGGCTTTATCAACGTGTAATAGCGACTCGTAAGGTCACCTAAAGCAGTACACGATGATAAAGATAAACCAGATAGCATACTATCATCTCGAGTAAGACTGTCCTACCTGGATAGGTCCTCCCCTCAATCATTGCAATCACGTGCCTGTGACCCAATAATTGACTCTGAGGGCACTATCTCCAACAATCTCCCACTTGCACTCGAGGCTAATTATTGCGATGTCGCATACTCACAGCCCGTGTGATACCGAACACCCAACTCCTCTACTAGTCAGTCTCACAAAGCTCGTTTGCGAGACTATTGCGATCGAGGAATAGCCTCAGTGAGTGGATCCGCTTTGATGTTTCTTTCTGTGTCTCTCTATATCTCATGTTCGCAGAGAAAACTATCTCCCAAAAACGAGCAATACCTGTCCTAGAATGTCTGGATGTCTGATGGGACCTAGTTCAGAAATGAACTCCAAATCCAAACTTCTTAGACTGTATCGTCAACTGAACTTAATCAGTATTCTGCGCCATACCTTCCCTCTGTATCCACCTGGACCACCTGTCCAAAATACTGCCCCTCGTCAGAGGGAAAACTATAACTCTGACAGCCACTCTGCCATCCAAGTCACCTTGGAAGCCTGGAATGATAACTGTCTACCGAAGAAGACTGCCGTTATCATATCCCTAGAACATCCACTTATGTTCTAAAACTGCTTCCGACTGTTTCTCCAGGATTGGATTAATATCAACTTATTGCACCTTCTGCAAGAACAACATCTGGTGTGGTACTTGACATCTCATGATTGACTCAATTGCCTAAGCAAGTGATCTGTCAATCATGCGTATCCCTCTCCCCTTTAGTCTGTAAGACACCTTTAGAGAGGGTGACTCCATTACCTGCAGGTACACTACCGTGCCAGGAGTCGTCCATTCTAAATACTCATAGAATGCGGTCAAAGTACCCAGATTGGGAAACCACCCAAATCTAGATCTAAAAACCATAGATCTAGTAACCAGAATGTCTGATATAATATCCAAATCCTATGTGGAGAAACTACTGTGTGACAACCAAAGTATAACCGATCGTAGTATAGGAATATCACTTCCTACTCCGTGTATGTCATCAAATACCAGGACATCACACCCTACTACCTTCTCAACAGATCCATCCCCTATTCTGATGAAGTCAAACCTATGACTGTCACATCAGAAATAGATGATCTATCTCCGCAATATCTGCTTTAGTCTATAAATAGACATAAGCCTGATATTCACCAATGCTTCCGCTGCTCCCACTGACTACGACAACCCTCTGGCAGAGTCATATAGACGTGCACTTCTAAAGCCAGTTTAGAACGACGCTATACTCATCCTCCCGCCGGGTCTTGCAGCCTGGAACAACAGCAATGGCAAGTCTGGGTAAACAAGAACCTCCCTGCCACCGTCCTTGAGTATACCGAAGTATCTCTCGGGTGCCTGAGGTTACCCACCTTATCTGCGGAGTGGCCAATGGAATGTCAAACCAGATTGAATCTTTAGGTTCTTATGAAATCTTCAGTAATCGTTTGTGGTTCTGGAATCACTTCCAGTTCTACCATACTCCCACTACTGTTTTCTGAAAAAAAAATCCATTTTTGATAAAACTGTGGCGAGTCAAGAACAATATCACTATTGATCTTCCAGATGGTAGAAAATCAACCCTCGTCATAGCCCGGGTCAACCCACAAACAGCCACTACTGAAACGTGCCTTGAGTTGTCCAGAGTCTGGTTTCAAGCATAAGCCGGACAACTCCCCGTATCTTAACAATGTCAAGATATGAACTGTTCTATATCCAAGAAACAGAGGCACTGATTTAATTGAACCAGATTCAAATCATGCAGCTGTCTCCAGTGCATGTCAAGTAAATGGAGGAGAGGCCGATCAGCGTTACTCAACTTAGGAGTACTTCCAATTATGAGTAACCTGAAAGAGAAGCTAGTTCTCTTAATCATTACTATCAACTGAATACCATTCACAAGTATCTACATCTTCGATCTCCTTGAAGAATCCCGATACTTGCAACACCTGGTTCTCTACTTTATTCATATACCTATAACTCCTCAAAACTTAGACCCTGTGTTTCTACGAACACATGTCTAAGAACTAGAGAAGTTAAAAGTAAACATGATAAAGTACGAGGACCAACCCCTCTGTCCTAATGGACACTGTACAATATACAATACTCTGTATAAGTCCGCTGAGTCTGGTGACTCATTCACTGTGTGTCGTAGGTTGAAAACTGTACTTTTGGTTAAGAAGAATTACACCGCTGTTCAATGCTCCTTACCTAACCATCCACTGGTATAGGTAAATGTCATAGACATAATTTCAAAAAGATATGTCTCACTCTATAAAAATAGACGTACAGATATATCAATTTGAAATTGGTGCATAACAACGGATATTCAAAACCAAATATTTGCCGACCGGCAAACAACCCAGGTGGCTTCCTCAAATATCACTAATTACAACGAATCCCGATATTATGAGGACGGTCGCCTAATTCCCAATAACTTACTCCCACTCATCATCTGTAAAACCATACAGATGTGAGAATCCAACCTGGTAAATACATACCCTGGAGTAAGTGTCTAATCGGGAAATCAGTTTTCTTTTAACAGTACACAGTGAAACTGAAACATTGAGATGTTTCGATGGGGTATCCTGGTATTCCTAGTGATGCCTCTTCCATTATCCAGATTCACAACTATAACCGCATAATTCTTTGCCACCTCTCCAAATCCCTTTATATGTCTTTAGTCATTACCTTCTGTACACCCCTTTAGGCCAAATGGTTTTCTTCCTTCCCTACCGTTCGGCACCAGCCTATGCTTTGGAAGAAGACTATCCAATAAGCATAATGGGTGTACTGTCCTAGTCCTAGGAGCACTCGCAATGCGAGAGAGGGTGAGGATAAAAGACAACCGAATGAACTTAATTCATAGGTGATTTAGGATTGACAAAGAAGTACATGGTTAGGTCGTGAATAGCAGTCGCAATTTACTTTGCCCTCTTACTAATCCCTTGCTTTGTCTAAACTTAATACCTTCTGTACACCGTTTAGGCTAATTGGCTTTCTTCATTCCCTACCGGTCGGCACCAGCCTAAGATCTGGAAGAAGACTATCCAATTTGCGTAATAGGTGTACTACTCCTAAACCAAGGAGTACTCGCAACCTGAGAGAAGGTAAAAGGAAAAGACAACTGAATAGTCCTATTCGTTTTCTCCAGAACCGGAAACCATCCTCGAAGTCCTTCAAGTTCGTATATAACCATACGATGGTTTTGTCCAATGGAAGTGGACGTTCGTAGTAATACGGGGTGTCCCGAAGAAAAGAGTAAAAGTAGGAGTGGCAAAGAGGTCTGCAACTCTGATAATCCAAAAGCCAGTGTTAAGAAGGTTCGGTCAACTTGGTCACTGAGTCATAGTCTAGGGTCGGGTCAATGGTCGCTGCCAGAGAGAGAGAGAAAAGAAACACTCAGCGTGCACTCTAACCTAGATCAGAATGGTTGTCACTTTATCTAATCTGGAAACCTCCCACTGTAACGTCAAATTCTTCCCCAAACCTGAAAGAAGAATTAGCCGGGAATACCCGAGGAGTAAACCAACTCATCAGTGGGAATCGGGATCCAACTCTCATCGCACGATAACGTGACGGAATCCGCTCACGGTATCACACTCCAGAAGGTATGCGCATATCTGGCAAGTTTCAGTACTTTTGAAACTCCCGATGTGGATTTTTCCCCCATGCTCTTATGACCTTGGCGTGAGGTCAAAATATCATAAGTCACATGTCAAGTTCTACCCGTCATTATCCTGGTTAATTTGAACCCACTCGTACATACCCTTGACGTAGGCCAAAATAGTAGTACGACTGTCCCAAACCAACGCATCTATCTATGCAACAGATAAATACCCGGCAGCTACCAAACACTATGCCTTGGCGTGAGGTCAAAATACATAGCTTGAATACTACCGAATATTTAACTGAAATGACGGAGGGCTACGAATGGTTTCTGGCGAAAACCTTTAACGTAATGAACTTGATATCGCTGAAGGAACGGATAGCTTTTTAGAAAAATATAGTGACGAAAACCATTGCTAAAGAGGTCACTCCCGGTGAAGGGATCTCGGCTCTTTCCCCGTAGAATGAGGTGCAGGATATTCCAACTGAATACCACGGTGCAAAGCAAAAGCAATCGGCTATAGTGAAGTTAATGCCCTGACGCAAACTTCTGTCCAAGGGGTCACTCCCGGTGAAGGGATCTCGGCCCTTGCCTCGTCGACTGAGGAGCAGGATATTCCAACTGGATACCACTGTGCAAAACAAAAGAGAACGCCCTTGCAATAACAGCTTTTTGAAAAAGTGTTCCAACAACATCAGAAAAGGTTTGTTTAACTTGCATTGATCCGAATCAATGCAGTCCCATCAATTGATCACACCACAAAGAACGAAAATATACTGATGTACGTATATGCCATCCGCATTCGCCACTGGGTCCCGTCATCACTCGTTAGGTTAGCTAACTAACGACAGAGCGGGGACTGGACTAGCGCGGATGAAAAACATATACAACATCTATAAATATATATATACCAATATATAGTATTTCGCTCAAGGCGTGATAAAATGCAACACAGAAATGTATAGCAACACAGATCAATACAGATATCTGGGATCCCCGGGTTTCACAGAGCCGCTACTGAAACCCGACGTTCCCCTGGTCGTGTGGATAGCCTGTGCAATGAAATCCTAGACCCATACGGGCGCGGCAAGTTACCCGCCAAAACCTGAAGCGAGGCAGCCCCCTTCAGCAACGTGAATGGACCACCCAGCACTTCACGGAATCCGGTAACTTGGGCACCCCTCCTGGGTCAACCCTATACCCCCTACGAGTGCGGCGAATAGCCCGCCAATTCTAGAGTGAAGCCCCCTCCGTCTCAATGCCATGAGATGCGGGCTTGTTGCCCTCCAGAACCCGGCTACCCGTGCACCCCTCCGCGGGGTAATCCTAGTACAGAAAGTAAAATATACATACAACGGGTACATCGACCGCAACCAGGTCGTGCCCCAAAAGAATAATACAAACAGGCAGTGACGGCAATCCACATGTCGGATGCTCGCCCCGCAATATCAAATGTACATATAAAACAGAACTGTACTACCACTGCAACCAGGCTATCCCCCACGACCGATCCGCAACAACACAGTACAATCACAGAACATCAACGTGAATGTCACGTTCGCAAATCCGTCTAACCGGGCTATAGCAGTTAGACAGGATTTACCGATCAAGTGACATTCACGGTCGCAGATATAATGTAAAAACTGTGAACTAGCATGTTTAAAATATCCGATCGAACAAATTTATCAAAGTGGGCCCCAAGCAGTACTGTAGCACTTATAGAAAATCTGGGCCCAAAGAAAATATCCCAAAAGCCCTATTTCCAACTCATAAGCTTACTGGGAAAATATGGTGCCACGATTCCTCTTATCCGCCGCGGAACAGCGGCCAAACCAGGGGTTTGGCCGCGCTTCCGCGGTCGAAGTGAGGAATCAGTGGATCGTATTTTCCCAGAATTCTTATAATTTCTTGTACATGTCTCTGCAATCACCAGAAAAATTTTAGGAGCTCAAAAAATTTTAACAGAGAACACATGTGCACAAAAATACGGTTTTCGGGTTTTTGTTCGATCGAGTTCTAAACGCGCTAGAGCAAGCTAGGGAAGGTTAATGGCCTGTCTCTGATACCATTGTAAGCCCGCGGGGACGCCCCGGCCGTCGATCCGACGCCGGAAACGCGGAAAACAAAAACTTTGCGAACTTTGCAAAACGGCACCACCGCGGACTTTTTACCCGGATCGGGCCATTAACCTAGCTAGCTAGCAAACAAGAAAAGAGTAGAGAAGTATACCAAGCGATCCGAGTCCTCCGGTCTTCATCTCCACTCCGATCTCATGCGGAATCTCCGTCACCTCCTCGCTCGTCGGAAAGGGGCACCACGTAGCCGGAATCTTTTACGGGCTCCCGCCTCTTGACCGAGGCAACTCGGGCGCGAAGTTGGCTAGCCGACGCGTCCAAGGCTTGCTATAGAAATAGTGTAGAAGGCATGTCTCTTGGGGTTCTTGAAGTTGCCTTGATGAAAGAATGGGAGGAGGAGAAGAAAGCAACTAAAGAAAATGTGCTTTGGAATTTTGGTAGCATGAAAAATGATATGAAACTTTTTCCTCACACAAAATGAAATCCCCTCTTCTCACTTGGAATAGTGGCCGGCCCTCCCTCTCAAGAATGGGATTGGAGAGAGAAAAAATGCAAGAAAGAATATATCAACAATATAGAAAATGGTCACCCTCATTTCACTAATCAATCTCCTTTTTCAAAACCATCACAAGAAAAGCAAAGATGAGACCAATATGGAATCTCATGATGAAGCAACAATCATGATGCCACAAATAAGCAAGAAAGCCCCTCCACTAAGTGTTAATTGCAAACTTGCAATTAACACCCTCCAACGAAAAGTCCGGCCGTGAAGGAATAAAAGAAAACCGGCCGGAACGGAATGCAAACTGGCAACTACAGAAAACTGTTCCCGTAATAAATTACAGGAAAACCCCGCTACTGCAAATACATGCCCGCATTTGTATTCCCACTGAACACAAATGCAAAGAGACAAAACTACACTATCTAAAACTAGAATCCGGCTTAAGCCAAAGCCGGCTAGTAAAAACCGTCCGATCACGATCCGTGCAATACCGCACGTATCTGATCGAACCATGCCATATCTCCATACGGCCTCTACAGCGTTTCGCCCGAAACTTGAGTAACTGTCTGTGTGGTGGACTCTAAAGACTCGTCAATACTGTGGCTGTGGATTTAACCACTAGCACGTCAGAGGTATAAGCCAATACGTGACGGGCCACCAGGTATTGACCAAAAGGGACGTCGATGAGCGAACTCATCCTGACACCCTACTGAGCCTGTCAGCGACAATATCCGTACAGTCCGGTCCGTTCGTCTATGAGTATCGCATGGCGGGCCTAGGAGGTTGGTAAAAGTCAGACCCCCAAAAGCGGTACAAGTCGTGTCGGAGTGTAGCCCAGAACACTCTGAGATACTACTGGAATACCTACCAGCAAATCTCCTGCCTTGGCCAAGGACTTTTCATGTTCTGGCTCTCCTAGACACAGCACGACCTCACCCCCAATACCGGGAGAGACGAACCCCTGCAGATCCGCTCACTGCCTCCATGTGGCTCGGGACTGTACCCAACTAAAACCTGTTTGCACGACTCCTTTAAGCCGTGGTAGGGTAGTAATCAAAGTACAGTGGGAACTCACACGAGACAAATGACGATCTCAGGTCGATGAACTAACCTGTACACATGTCACCAGGGAACTGCTATCTGACGTCTGGTATAATCCCAACTAGCAGGTTCCCGGCGAGTCCTGTCCGGTGTACTCATAACCCAATGAGCACCTGTATACATCTTAGGTGAATCAACTGACACCAGTGGCTTGTGAGACCGGCCACCGCCCCTCGTCGGGGTCTCGACTGTATACACTAGTCTACTGTGGAGAATCGATGCCCTGTCTCGAAACTCCCTCGACTAGGGACCATTTAAGGATGTGCTTATAGACCCCAGCTCCCACTTATATGATCGCCCTCATACTGCTGGAAGTCAAGCAAGAATCCTAGGGGCTTTATCAACGTGTAATAGCGACTCGTAAGGTCACCTAAAGCAGTACACGATGATAAAGATAAACCAGATAGCATACTATCATCTCGAGTAAGACTGTCCTACCGGGATAGGTCCTCCCCTCAATCATTGCAATCACGTGCCTGTGACCCAATAATTGACTCTGAGGGCACTATCTCCAACACCAGGTATTGACCAAAAGGGAGGTCGATGAGCGAACTCATCCTGACACCCTACTGAGCCTGTCAGTGACAATATCCGTACAGTCCGGTCCGTTCGTCTATGAGTATCGCATGGCGTGCCTAGGGGGTTGGTAAAAGTCAGACCCCCAAAAGCGATACAAGTCGTGTCGGAGTGTAGCCCAGAACACCCTGAGATACTACTGAAATACCTACCAGTAAATCTCCTGCCTTACCCAAAGACTTCGTATAATGGCTCTCCTAGACACAGCGCGATCTCACCCCCAATACCGGGAGAGACGAAACCCCTGCCGATCCGCTCACTGCCTCCATGTGGCTCGGGACTGTACCCAACTAAAACCTGTTTGCACGACTCTTTTGAGCCGTGGTAGGGTAGTAATCAAAGCACAGTGGGAACTCACACGAGACAAATGAGGATCTCAGGTCGATGAACTAACCTGTATACATGTCACCAGGAAACTGCTATCTGACATCAGGTATAATACCAACTAGCATGTTCCCGGCGAGTCCTGTTCGGTGTACTCATAACCCAATGAGCATCTGTATACATCTTAGGTGATCCAACTGACACCAATGGCTTGTGAGACCGGCCACCGCCCCTCGTCGGGGTCTCGACTGTATACACTAGACTACTAATGGAGTATCGATGCCCGGTCTCGAAACTCTCATGACTAGGGACCTTTTAAGGATGTGCTTATAGATCCCAGCTCCCACGTATATGATCGACATCATACTGCTGGCCGTCAGGCAAGAATCCTAAGGGCTCTATCAATGTGCAATAGTGACATGTAAGGTCACCTGAAGTAGTACACGATGATAAAGATAAACCAGATAGCATACTATCATCTAGAGTAAGACTGTCCTATCGGTATAGGTCCTCCCTCAATCATTGCAATCACGTGCCTGTGATCCAATAATTGACTCTGAGGGTACTATATCCAACAAGTCCCGCCTGTCACGCGGGAGTAACACCAGGGGCGTAACGGCCGGCGTGAATCTCGCGCCCGCTGCCTATGGCTGCCACTATATAAACCCCTCTCTCAGACGACTCAGGTAAGCCAACTTGACCCCAATAGGCCGTTACTCTGCCAAAATACCTCGACTAACTTGATCGTCGGAGGGTCCTCGGTGGCACAAACACCCCGGGACTTCCTTGCAGGTAGCTCGGCCTAAACCATATCAAGCCCATTGAGATCCACACGCTCCAGGAGACAACCTCCAGCTCAATCTTAGCCATCCATCAACACTCGCTGCAGATCAACGGAAGGTAACATCTGAAGGAGATCCAGAGATCCATCAATACCAAACTAGCCATTTAGTATAGATTGTTTACTTCACTAATTCCTCAATTAGTGAAGATGAAGCTTGAGTTATAGATTTCTCAAGGTAGATCATTTTCGGTCTCGAAGATTCTTAAACAAGCTTGTTTCTTTCACCAAGTGAAGCCTAAGAAGAGTTCGGGGGACCACTACTTGAAGCTAAGGGACTACTGTTTGGAGTTTTAGAAGTAAAGGACCGGTCTACAAAGGATGTATTCCTATTCATTTAGTGTAAAGTTTGTTTGCATGCAATGAAAGCCTAATTCTCTAGTTCGATTCTAGGACAGCATGCAATAGTACACTAGATTTTTTAAAATTGTATACTTGATAATTCTAAAAACCCAGTAGTGTTGCTAAGGCATACTTTCACTATATGTTTAGGAAAAGATCAGTGCATCATGACAAGACTAAGAACATCGACGTGAGATATCACTTCATCCGGACTGAGAAAATGATCAAGGTACAGAAGGTATAGAAGAAAACCCAGCAGATATGTGTGCTAAGCCGGTACCTACTCGCAAGTTCGGACATTATTTGCACTTGCTCAGTGTTGATAGATGGAGATAGCCTTAAGGGACGATCGGCAACAACAGACTTCTGGTAGGACGGTTCATAACTGAAAAATTTTAAAATCAATGTGGATATTGTTAGAATTGATTCTTTAATTCTAATCCTATTTGCTTTAGGATTTTTTTTATTAGAGATAAATCCAAATTAGTTATTTAGAGAAGATTTAAAGCGGAGATAACATTTAAATTGGATATTTGATTTAAATTGTATATTTGATTAGATCCTGATTTAAATTTTATACTTATCTTTAAGAATTAATTATACAGTTAGAGAGAGAGGGAGAGGGAGAGAGAGAATTGAGAGAGATCAAGAGAAATTCTGTAATTCTTCACAAATAGTGAAACGTTTTCTGCTGCTACCCAAGATTTTTCTTGTTTGGGTTTCCACGTAAAATCTCTGTGTTTTCTTGAGTTGGTCTTTTCTATTTTCTGCGATTTATTTGATATTTATTTCCGCGTTTATCTCTATCATCTCTAACAGGCCCCTGATCATCTCTTTATCTTATATCTTAATTTTGTAATTGAATATGTATATCATGATGTAAGATTTGCATCAGAAGAAGAATCTTGTCTTTTCATTTCTTTGTTTATTTTGCATTACTCTTTATAGGAGAGGTATTCTCTCAGCATGTAATCAACGTATATATTGTTGGTTTCTTGATCATATCTTGAGAGACTAGCCAATGTTTCTTGAAAGTGTACTATCCCATCGTATTTTTTTTGAACTGGCCTGTAAGCCTCTAACCCCACCACTTTATTTTAAAAGTTAATCTGGTTATGATTTGGTTGGATCGTTGCGAAAGCAAGACGGCCTTACGACTGTTGCCACGCACTCAACTTCATCTAAGATTGGTTCCTATATCCTACTTGGAGACCAGTGTAAACATCACTTGTCCTCTGCTTCACTTAATGATCCAATCACATTCATATCAATAAATTTTATAAATTAAACCACATTTTCACAAGGGAAGCATAGGATTGGTAGTAGCTATTCTTGCATGTCCACTGAGTTTCTACGATTCTTAAATTTCAAGAAAGAAGTTGGTTAAAAAAGAATAAATATGAGGAAATTAAAAAACATGTGTAGATGTTAAAACTTTGGGGGCCCATATGTAAGTTTTTGACGTTTCAATTTCTTTTAAAGAAAGGGGTTGAGGATTTGGATACCCTCAAAAATGGAAAAAAATTCTCACTTTTTTGAATTACTATCAGAAAAAAGAAGATGGGAACATTCGACTTCCTTACAGTTCTAATTATAATAATAGAGACATTTGTCTTGCTCCATTATTGAAATAAAGTACACGCCCCCAACTTTTCTTATTGAATTTTAAGTACTTTTAAACATACAAATGCTACTTGCAAAAAGAAAAAAGAAAAAAGTTTCACTAGCCGGCACATTGATTTTCATATAATATTCTGGATTTGGTTTATTTTAAAAAATACTACTCGACACAAATAATATTTTTTCCGCAAATTGTCTATAAGTTATGAAAATAGTTTTAAACAATTTTTTGATGTTATATTTGTATTTTTGGTCCTATTATGAAATTTTTAGTGCAAGCAAATTGTTAAAGTATTCTAAGATTCATTCCATAAAATGTAAAATGGCCATGTATTTCACATTCCACGCTCCAAAAAAACTGGCATGCCTGCATCATGTGTAAAATAATAGCATGTGATCAAATTCCGGACTAGACAAAGTAAAAAAATCATTTTCTCTTATCCAGAAAGCATAGCACAAAACTTCCACGCACCTTCAGCTAATTTTCCGATCTAGGTGGGCCGACAGCCTACAACCTCAAACCAAGGTTCTGCCGACCAAACTTGAAATAATAGAAAATTCTGCCGACAACCAAAATCTTAAGAATATTAGAGGCTGTTTGTTTGCATGACTGTGAAATTTGGATTCTCAGATAGTACAATTGAAAAAATCCAGATTAGTTAATTTTGTGTTTGGTTGGTATTAGATTCATAACGTTGGAATTGTAGATCCTTATGATTCTTGTCTAGCTGAGAAAAAACAAGTGAGCTTTGGATTTGAGAATTAAAGAGAGAAGAGGAGTTTTTTTAATAACATAGAGTATGTGGGCCCATGTGAATAATGCCAAATCCATAGTAATCCTATAGTTTTTGTTGATTCAAGAATCAAAAATATGGTGGGCCTCTCACAGTGAAATAACACATAAAATAAGCAAATCCAAAAACCTAAAATCCTACAACCAAATAAGAATCAGCTAATCCTCACTTTGTTTTTGGATTCTTGAATCCGGACAGTGCAAAATCCATTACAAATGCTGCTGCAACCAAATAGGGCATGTTTAGTTCAAGGATTTGTCAGAATTTTGCACCGTCTGGATTCTTGAATCCAAAAAAATAGTGATGACCGGGTAATTCTTGTTTGGTTGGAGATTACAATTCTTTGGATTCCTTTGTTTTTTGTGGGGGTTCCACACAAAAAAAGATTCATGAATACTATTATTTTGTTTGCATTTTGCTGGATTCTTACTGTTCATGTGGGGCCCTCCATGCTTTAGTTATTAAAAAATTCTCTCTCTTTAATCCTTAAATTCAAATCGCACTTACTTTTTCCCAACCAAACAAAAATTATAAAGATCTACAAATCCAATACTACTAATTCACTACCAACCAAACAAAAGATAAGCCGATCCAGATTTTTTTTTCAATCATACTATTTGAAAATCCAAATTTCACCATCTGCAGCCAAACAGCCCCTTGCTGCCTTATCAAAACCATCCATCATCCCACGTGAATATCCCGTGTATCAGGCCACATCACATGAATCGAAGCAACGGCGGATCAATGGGATGCTCCTTTTTGGGAGATAATATTCACAAAACCCCTGCTTACAAATAGACAGGGGAGAGTGAAGAGGGGGGAGAGAGAGAGAGACGAATTCTCTAGGTAAACATGTGACAACTTGTTTTCTTTAGATTTTGATTAGATTTCATTTCATATTTTGTTCTTTTTTTTTGGGTGTCTTTCACTTGAATCTGGTTGATTTGCAATAGAGTTTTGCTCATTAGGTTGAAATTTGACATCTTTATTTTTATTTCATTATATCATTTGCTAGGGAAATTTCTATGGCTCCTATTTACTAGATTTATCTAATTTTGTCGAAATATTCATACTTATTAGGCCTAATTCTACTTTCTACTTCATGCCCATTTGATAATGTATATTGCTACAGGTTCCGTCTTGGTTTTAATTAATTTGAGAAGGAAATGGAGTATTTAGGGCTAGGGTTAGGGTTAGGGAGAAAGCTGTCGACTGTGACTGTGAGCTTCAGGTTACCCTATCACACCAAATGGGGGCAGAGCCTGATCATCTCCGGGTCGCACCCGCTGCTTGGATCATGGAACGTGAAGCAGGGTCTGGCTTTGAGTCCGTTTCACCAAGGAGATGAGCTTGTTTGGTGTGCTAAGATCAATGTGACGATCGGGTTCGAATGCGAATACAGTTATTATTTGGTAGATGATGATAGGAACATCTTGAGATGGGAAGCCGGGAAGAAACGGAAACTGATCCTTCCTGGAGATACCAAGGGAGGAGAGGTGGTGGAAATTCGTGATCTTTGGCAGGTAACAGAATTTTCAAGTAGTTTCGAAAATGTATATTGCATGCCACTTGTTATTTCTATTATTTGATTGGCACTCTTTATTTGTTACCATATGTATTTTTGTTGCTTTGATGTGTGGTCTGTTGATTATCATTTACATGATCCAAGGGTACAATCTTATTGGTCGCCATGTTACACTATATTTGAATCGAAGAGGACCGGATTAATAGCATGAGAACATGTCACTTCGTCAGGCACTGAGGTTGAATTAGGGAGAATAAAATCGAAGCATGATTTTCAAAATTTGGTTATGTTTCTTTCTGAATGTTAATATAGCCAGGAATTGCTTAGTTGCTGTTGAGGTGAATGCCTTCCTGTAGAAGTTAACAATTGGAATTTTTTAATCCTGGTCCTGGTAATTAATTGGTGACCACAGCATCAATAATTGATAAAAAATCGGTTTAGTTTTCTGACCATATGAATTCAATTCCAATTTCATTGCGGTGGAAGCAGACACCAATTTTAGTCTTATTTTTTGGGTAAATATCACAAATATATCTGGTTCATAATTATTGATAAAGCATAAATCATTATATCTTGTTTTTAATATCCAGTTCCTATAGAGATAATATTTGAATGTGATTAGGAGAGGTTCTATTTTCAATATATCTGATAGAAAATTTATCTATAACTTGTATATTTTTTTTTGGATGAAAAATGTGGGTATATGAGCTTGAACCTAGGACCTTAAGGCCATAGCACAATGCCAACCCAAAGATATCCTCTGTTTTTGGACATCAGGAGCTTCTAATAATATTAGAGAACTAATATCGAAATATAAGTTAGCTATAACTTTTAGGCTAAATGTCATTAAAATACCAAAAGTTTGGTTACCTTAGCAGATAAATACCTAAAGTTTAAAATCAGGCACATAAATGTCCAAAATTTCATTTTGGCTCTTTGGTAACTAGCACTGCTAGAATATTCCGTTTGAGATTCTCATGAGTTTTGTCGGACATTTTTGCCTTTGATAGTTTAATTTTGTGGTAAACGTGGTCGATGGGATCAGGAGGGTAAAATGTCTTTACACTTTCGTCGTTAACGGTGTTCGTCACAAAAGTGCCAAAATGAAACTTTGGGTATTTATGTGCATGATTTCAGACTTTGGGTATTTGTCTGCTAAGGTAAAAAAACTTAGGGCATTTTAATGCCATTTAGCCATAACATTTATTCCGAATATTTTAATTTTATAGCAATATTAACAATTTGACCCCCACTAAAACGGGTTGGATACGAAACATAAAGTTTCATGCAAAGATTTGGCAAAGTTTAGCGAACAACTGCCAATTTAATTCCAACCTCAGAGTTCATGCAAATTCCTGGACAAGGAAACTTTGAACAGGAATGGTGTTGTTACCATTGATCCTGGAAAACCAGTTTTGTTAGTACGAAATTCCATCTCAGTGTTATGTAGTTTACTAGTTTAAGGTCGTGCAACCAAGGAGAAATCCTCCAAAAATCTCCTAATAAATGATTCCAGAAGAAAGGACAGATGATAATTTTGCTATGGAGGCTACATTCAATTTTAAGGACAAAAAAGCTAATGGTTGCGAACATTATGTCTGAAAAACAGTATGTTTATAAAGCCATATTGCTTCAAATTAACCATTACCACTTTAAAGTTCGTCTTTGAGCTCGTTTGATGACATGTCGCCAAACAAGTTAAACCTGCACTGTAGAAACATGATTTGTTGATGGTAGAAATATCAAATAAAACTTAATTTCATGATGCTTAATCAAAGTGTAACAAGGAGTTGACCA
Source organism: Agapanthus africanus (assembly GCA_030015575.1). NCBI lineage: Eukaryota > Viridiplantae > Streptophyta > Magnoliopsida > Asparagales > Amaryllidaceae > Agapanthus > Agapanthus africanus. The sequence continues at coordinate 299,630,411 of JASDDO010000029.1, forward strand.
TCTCTAAAGATTTTTATGTATTTTTTATTTGGAAATAATCTAAAGCCTTGTATTGAGGTGGGCATATGACTTGCCCCACCATACCCATTTACGTGTGTTCATGTTCATGATTGTCGCATTTGTTCATTAAATAATTTAGGCAAGCAACACTTTTAAATGGTTTTTAATTATTAACATCAATGCGGTGAATGGCTCATTCCTTCAACGACTTAGTATTAATTATGGACCAAGACGCCATTGGATCTCAATCGTCCATTGACTTCATTCCAATAAAGTTTTTTAAATCTTTTAATTATAAGTATGAAACTAGCGGTAAGCCCCGCGCGATGCGCCGGGTTTTGCAGCAATCTGTGAAAATGGCATTTATCCGAGAAGCAGTGGAAGTATATGCACGGTATTTATTTGTAAAAAAAAGTTCATGGTATTTATCCGAAAACCTTTGAAAATTTGTGTTATTTTATTGAAAATCTAGTGGGGTTTCGGGTTGGTGCTTGAACTGTAATTAATTACTGTGAAGTTCTGCGATCGCAAAAGCGAAAAACGATGAAATTGTCTATGCTATTTATTCATGAAAAAAATCTATGGTATTTATCTGGAAAATGGTTAAAACAAATATATAGAAAACGATTAAAAACAAAGTCCGTGATATTTATTTGAAAAACAGTGAAAGCCCATGATATTTATTTGTTAACAACAAACGTTATGGTGTTCATATGAAAAACTTTGGAAATCCACAGTATTTATTTGTAAAGAACAAAGTTCATGATATTTATCCAGAATATGGTGAAAGGTTGTGGTAATTATTTGTAACAAAGTCCATGGTATTTATCTGAAAAACGTTGAATATACATAGTATTTATTTGTGAAAAAAGTTCATGATATTTATTTGAAAAACATTGAAAGTTTATGGTATTTTAATGAAAATATAATGGGTTTTGAGGTTGATGGAAGAATCGTAATTATTGTGAAGTTTTGCCATCTTTAGGATTTCCAATTTTTTCCCCACAATATCATGAAAATAACAATTTTGTTAATTTGCAAAATTTTCATATCAAGCCAAAGTAATACAAAGTGGGGGGCAAAAGTGGAAAATTGAAATTTCCACCTTTTCACCCCCTTTCTTATGGTATATTGATATTGATATTGAAGGTTAAAGAAAATGTGCGCTGCCTGAAAGACGCAATAACCTTGCATATCTTCATCTTAGAATTGTTGAGGTTTTTTCCTCTAATTGCAATAATGTGTTATTTTCTGTCTGTTTTCCCCCTAGCATTCTATACAGTTGACAATAAAGTCATCATTTTTTAACGTCGCTACTATTTGTTCCTCAAGACAGTGAATGAATGATCACTTAGAGTCTTGCATTGTTGTTCAAAAACTGCCATATCCTGAGCCGTCTGATAAACTTTATGTGATGCCGACCTTTAAAAGCTACTATTCAAATGTTCTGCGAGCATAGTTTGCAATTGAAATAAATAAATAATAGAATAATGTACAAATATAAGGAAGGGCTTCATTCTGGAAGTAAACTAAATGGAAGTACTTTTGAGACCACTCAGCAAAATAAACTAAATGTGTACAATCATCTTATATCTTAAATGATTGCAATTTTATTCCATGAATGATGCTATTACTCTTTTTTCTTTCTTTAATCCTCATCATCGCTCACCTCATTTAATGTTCGCCTTTATGATTATGTCATCCGAAGAATTTATTGGTAAGCTTTCCTTAATAATTCCTAATTTCTAACTCCTAAGTTTTTGCACAATCTCAATCAGACTGCTTCAGAAACTCTATTTCTAAGAAGTGCATTCAAAAATGTCATTTTTGGTGATCAAAGCTTTGAACCAGAAATTTCTTCTATTTCTTCTGAGAAGGACATTGACCGGCAAGGTAAATTTCTTTGAGATTTACTAGGTAGAAATTACGCCACTCTTTTAGAAACTATTAACTGTGTGTACTTCAATAATTTTTACAGCTGACATTTCTTTTTTAATCGATAATAGATTTTGTTATCATCCAGTTCAAGATTAATTGCCCAATAATAAAAGAAGGAACATCTGTAAGTTCCCTTCTCATATCGTTCTTCTTTGTTTCTCTTCAGATATACTAAATATATGCTTGAAATTGGAACTTTTATTAGGGATTTTATTGATAAATTTATTTAGATCTGTTTCCAGAAGCTGCTTGCAAATTGATTAAAATGATTATGCAGGTTTGTGTAACAGGCAGTGCAACTCAATTGGGACAATGGAGGGTTCAAGATGGGCTAAAACTTACGTATGCTGGAGATTCTATTTGGCAAGCTGATTGCCTAGTGCGAAAAGATGAATTTCCAATAAAATATCCTTTTCATTATTACATCCTTCAATTTAAAGACCCTTTGTTCTCTCCTTTGATTTTTTACCATTCTATCTTTTAATACCCATTCTTGTCCTTAATAGTTGCTCACATATAAGTACTATAAAAATTGCGAATTGCATGGTCTATCGATGGAAATCGGTCCCAATCGTGAGCTAGCCTTGGATTTAGCATCAAGTAATCTACCCAATTATGTTTCCTTGTCAGATGGTGCCTTCCGGGTAAAGCGCTTACTAGAAGTTTGGTTTCTTTAAGTATATTTTTAGTGTAGGTCTGCTTTGTAACTCATTTAATGCAAGGTTTAATATCTCGGCATCCAACATTTTTTAGGATCGGAATCAGCTATCTCAGCTTTATTGGTCATTTCGAATTGGTTTTTTTATTTGATCAGAAGAATTTTAATAAATTAAAATTTGTAAAAATTATAAATAAATAGTAAAAGTAAGCATAAACAATTTTACATAATTTTCAGTAATTAAAGATTGTTTAGAGCAAAGTTGAAAATAGCGACAGTGTAAAGCGCAACACTCCGCCATCAAACAGGAAAAGGGGCAAATATCGTAATGTATAGCGTAGGCTATGAACAACGAAGTTTATTAATATTTTAATTTAAAAATATAAATATAGTTTACTACTGTATAAAAATAGTAAACTTGCTCTAAAAATTAAGGAACTATTTTTTTCCAAAACTCTAAGGAACTACTAAGCACTAGCATATCAAAAATTTTCCTAATGTCTAATCCATGAGTTCATATCTATCCATCATCAATAGTTGACAAGAACGTTGTATACCCATCCACGATATATAAATCGATAATCAACTTAAGTATTTAAAAAACAAAATAACATAAGCAAACAACATAAGTATTTAAAATGTCAAATACACATTGATGGCCTTAGATAGTCTTGAAAGAGGTAGGCGATGGTCTCAGAGTCCGATGATGCGGCAAGGCATTTGGATTGCCAGCGAGGGCCTTGGTTGGAAAGATCAATTTAGGGGGGAAGAGGAGAAAAAACAACATTGATGCTCTAGATGATCGATTTGGGTTTCTGAATGCTTTTGTATGGGTTTAAGGGATTCAGGTCGGATTTTTTAAAAATACCTGTTAAAAGCCCTTTGCTCAATAGCTTAAATAGCTTAGACAACATCAACAACAACTACTACTGAGCTTTTTATCCCAAGCATATAGGGTAGGCTACATTGCTTAAGTTATATAACGTAGGTTAAAATAGCGTAAGCTACGGTGTATTCGCGCTATGTGCAAACGCTATGTAGCGAAATAGTCCTTGCTATGCTATATAGCGCGCTATTTATCCTACGCAGCACGCTATTTTCTACTATGGTATACATTCTTATTAATACATAGTAAAAATAACTTTAAACTTTTTGACATATTTTCAGTAATTGATGACGCATAAAGTCGTTTTTCTTAACAAATGATAACCATGGTTTATATAAAGCGACAAATTTGCTGGCTTCTTATTTCTCATCGTCGATCACAGGAAATGCCTTGGAGAGGTGCTGGTGTTGCGATACCAACGTTCTCCATTAGGTCCAATGACGACCTAGGTGTCGGAGAATTTCTCGATCTGAAATTACTTGTTGACTGGGCAGTGCAGTCAGGCTTTCATCTTGTTCAACTTTTACCAGTCAATGATACTTCAGTCCATGGAATGTGGTGGGATTCGTATCCTTACAGGTAAATTAGGTTCCTCTTTTTTAAAAATCATTATAGATTCAGGTTTCGGCTGTTAAATTATCCTGTAAGTGCCTGCACATTGAATATCATATTTGGTATTTTTTTGGATTTGCAGTTCTCTCTCTGTATTTGCACTTCATCCTTTGTATCTGAGAGTACAAGCACTTTCGCAAAATATTCCTGAAGATATTAAGGTTCCCCTTACCTTTCTTTGTAATATAAACACATATAGGTTCATATGTATCTGCACTGATTATCTTAGTTACCAAAAACTGTATCATTCTTTTTCTGATTTCCCGATATTGATGCTTCTTTTCCCTATAAATTTGCAGCAAGAGATCTTGCAGGAAAAAGAACGACTTGATGGAAAGGTAAGGTAATGCCTACATGTTCGCTCTGTATTGCTATAGAAAAGTGCTCCTGCTTATTTATGTGATTATGTGGAGTAGCTATTTCAGTATACTTGAATCAGTGATACTGATTCGAAAAATTTCTAAAAATTCCTTTCACGTTGATTCGAAAACCAACAGATGAAAAAACTGCAATATCAAAAACATGTTCTTTTTTTTATGATAATAACTAAAATGTTAAACCATGTACTACATAGCCGAAATTCATGTCTAAGCGATCATCTTATACTATTTGTTTATTTCATATCCTTGCGGCATGATGCTGTGTTGCAATCTGTTCATCATTGTTGTCATCATGATCAAACCTTAGTAGAAATAGACTGTAGAGTAGAATTTTGAATTCGTTGAAAAATTGATCAAGTTGCTTGTCTGTCCACCTTCAAATTCTGAGTATATGGAAAATCCTTGGTGATGGAAGCTCTTTGAGAGAGAGAGAGAGAGAGAGAGACTTTTATTTTGAAATTTTGACTGGTGAAGCCTCCAATACTATTTGCGACTTCTTTCATAGACCTCCTAGTTGATCCTTATCATGACTGAGAGGTGAAACTCTTACAATTTTTTTTGATGAGTGTTGAAATTATGGATCTAGAGGATGTGGACAAGATTATGTGATGCAGGTTAGGTTATGATTTATACAGAAAAAGAAATTTGACACTTCATGATTAGTTTTAGCTCTTGAGATAATGCCTGTTTTGAATGATTTGAGAATTAAGATCATTCTTTGGGTGTTTAGAAAAAGAATTTCTGACGAACTGGCCAAGGAACCAAACTCATTGCTGAAGGGGATATGGGCTCCTATCATCGAAGTCAATCTGAAGCATCATATGGAACTCAAAATATTCCAATAAAAATATGATATATGTCCTTACCACCTTGTATCGATTTCTCTCCATTTAAAAAAATATACGTAGTAGAAAATTTAAAGCGGTGGTAGAAAATTTTCTTTGGAAAAAAAGAGAAGCTTGCTAAGGATCAGAATTTTGCACAGAAGGAATGAGATGACGAAAATACAAAGAGCGGAAGAGAAATAAATGGATGGATGTTTTGGGGAAAGGAATTCCTACTAGTTAAAATCCCAAAATAGTCCTGGGAGCTCAAAAAGAACGCAATGAGCTGTATCCATTCCAATGGAAATGCTTCTAGTTTGCAGAGAAGATCATCACTAAGTTTGGTCAACGAAGAACTTTTTTAGCACCTCGTGCAATTATGGTAGGTATCTCAACGTTCGATTCTCCTTAGCTTAAACTTTCTTCTTTTATGGACAAGTTGTAGTTTATGAGAACTAAATTGTTTCTGTGAGAACTAAATTGTTTCGTCATACCTTTGCTAGTCTTGCCTTTTATTATAAAAGAATTAAGGAAAGCATAATTTATCAACAGAGAAATAACTCATGATAAAGTTCTATAGCAACTCCCGTCACCTGTTTGATTTTATTCACTATGTTTATCTCTTACTTCATCTCTCGACCTAGTGATTTCAATCCTTCAAACATGGATGTAACATTATTTGTCGTAAATTCGGGTCAAGTTGCTTTACTTTTCTATGCATGCTTAGATTATTATTTTTATGAGTTAAAGACGAGCAAGATTGGAGGATGTTTTGCAAGCAGTTTAATGAGTATAGTGATGATGAACCAAAAAGTCCACAAATCAAGTCCAAAAGGGAAATCTTTTAAATAAATAAATTGGCTTATCTTGTGTGAACATCGTTGTCCTCACAAGTTATCAATGGCTGCCCTAATCTCATTTAGCTCCATTTTTTACTAATTCACCAAACCTTAATAGTAAATAAATGTGAACGTGTTGAATGAAGAAAAAAATTAAAAAATGATACCAGAGCCTAGGTTGGGGCATGTCTTGTTGCAATAGGAATTTTGGGGCAAGCGCTCAAAGCGTGGTTTCTCATGATCGTAGAAATTTTTATCTTGATTATAAAGATTATTCTTATGGTCATTATGACAATAACTATGATTATGATAATTATCACCGATATGATTATTCTCCTAAGCGTAACACATGCATTAATGAAAGAATCAAATAGATAATTGAATGTAATGACTTTTACGGTAGAGATGATACACAGCATATCGTTGATTGGTTATGTGACATGGATAACTATTTCAATCATGTGACTTTTTTGATTATCGTAGCATTAGATTGGCAAAATGAAAATTAAAAGGAGAACTATAAATTACTGGATCAAGGTAGACCAACATAAATCTATTACATCTTGGCTATAAATAGACATTTTGATGGAGCGGTATTGCATTATCCAACAAAAGTCTAATTTTAAGAAGCCTCCATTGCCGCCTAAGGTGACTTTCAGTGATCCTACCACAACCAATTGCAATAATTCCACCCCATGCTATCTTTTATAAAGAGATGTGGAATGAGTTTCGTATCGTCGGCGAGACATCTATGTAATCATTATACCCAGTTGATGAGGACATCCTTGATGAGAGTATTAGTGATTATTTAGATGATTCTGTTGAGATTCTTCAAATTTTAGTTGAGTCGAGAGATACATTATCTGCAGATACCGTGATCACTCCCACTTTGTATGAACCATATATCGAAATCATCCAGTATCTTCATGAGAATAGTGAGGTGACACTTGAGTTGATTTTTACCCTTTGCATTGAGTCACCGATTGATTTTTCTTCCTTTGTCAATTTCCTATTTGATATCAATATTGTATTTGGATCCCCACTTAATAGTTTGCCTTATTTTGAAGTAAATCCAATAGCATACAATAATATTTCTCGATATATGGACATGTTAGTGAAACAAAATGCCGAGAAGGAGAGGTATCGATCTAGTATTTAGGCAATTGTATCCTCACCTGAGATTACACATCAGATTTCACCCATCTTCATAGGGACACTTTCATGTTTTTGTTTAAAGATTCTAGAGTATTCGATAAATTTTATTTGTGCACTATGTGTTATCATTTAGGTATGCATAATGACAGACTGCTTGAATGGTTAGTGCTAATTTTTGGTCTCTCTAAAGCGTCTAGCACAATTGTTCAAGTTTTCTTCCCTTAGGTGTTTATTATAGAGTTTGCAGTCCATCATCCAATATTCTAAATTTCGAATGTCAATGTCGTGTTGGCCTGACGATTTTGATGTCGAATATCAGATATCATAAAATGTCATGTGGTATTATCAAATATCGGGTTTTATATTTTTGAAATGTAAATGTCATTTATATAACTTATTTTTTGAAAAAATATTAACTTATTCAGATTTTTAGTTTTATTAAATTTATATTTTTCTCAATAGGTCAGTGGTAAAGCGGTTGCCTATTAGGCAAACGGTTGTAGGTTTTAATCCTATTTGAAACGAGGGCTGAAGAAGGGAAGATGAAACAAGATTCCTGTAAAGTAAGTTGGTCCAAATAGACCAGGTTATTTACAAAGTCCAAAATCCAAAAAAGATATACCTTAAATTTTTTTCCTCAAAACAGTAAATGTCGGCCGAGATGCCGACATCATGGCATTTCGGTCTAAATCATGAAATGTCAGCCTACATTCACCAAACATCGTTACCCTAATTTTTTTGCATATCGATGTCATTTTCTTCCTAAAACCGACATTTCAGCGATATCGACCGACATTTAGAACACTGCATTTGCCCAACATTTACATATTTTGAATTTTTGAGATCCGTTAAAAGATGATTGTGATTGATAAATTCTATAAACCACAACTAATATTCAAAGAATAACTTTAAAGTTTAAAGCAAGAGATAAGATACTGCTTCTAGTACGTCCAATGAGATTGTAATGATGCTAGACATTCGACGTATCGATCCATATTCTATATTCAGAAATTGAAGTCAAGTATCTATGAACCAGATATATCAAGTGGCATGGATACTAACGATGTGTTCATCAACAACTTATCTGTATTTAAGAAGCTAATTGATATTTTGCTATTAGACTGGCGTCAGATGTATGCATGCTCAGGAACCACAAGTTGATATTTGATATCAGAGCTTGAAAGACATACTCGATGAGATTGACTAGTCAACTTGGAAAAGTTTTGATACCTTTTTTCAATATATTCACATTTATTTACTATTAAGCTTTGGTGAAATAGTAAAAAATGAAGCTAAATGAGGCTAGGGCATCCATTGATGACATGAAAGGGCAATGATGTTCACACAAGATAGACCAATTTGTTTTTTAGAAGACTTCCTTTTTGATCTTGATTTGTGGACTATTTGGTTCTTCGTCATTTAGATTTTGTGGCTTTACGAGGAATTCTGACTAGATCATGTTTTTTTTTAATGTGGAATCCCACAAACGCAAAGTGGCTTAGGTGAGTTATCAAATAATTTATATGCCAACTTAACAAGTGGCACCTTGTTCGTGTTGGAATTTTAGTTTGAATTTAAATTATAAAGTTAGTAACATATAAGGATAATTAAATTAGTCTTATTTGAATAAGAATAAGGATCTTATATTTTGATGAGAATAAAAAATCCTTATTTGATTAAGAGTTGTCTTATCCTTACTGCCCTATACTATAAATAAAGGCGGCTCTAAATTTTTTTAGACCCATGAGAAAGAGTATGGATTTCTCATTATATAAAGAGATTTAAGTAGAGAGGCAGATGAGCAAGTCCTTAGGGGTCAGAGGTTAAACCGACGGCTGAGATATTGTCGCCATAAGGGCTTTGTACAAGGATCTAGAGAAGACATGCGGTGTAACATTTTTATACTCTTATTATTATAGTAGGTTCTTTATGACTCTCCTCGTGGATTAGGTTTATTGACGAACCACGATAAATATCGGTCACTCTTTGTCGTTTGTTTACTATTCTTGCATCGTGATTTGCTTCTCTGGTTTTGCATGTGTCTTTCATTGATTGTCATAAGATGATCCATAACGTTTCCGTTGCGCTGCCCCAACGGTTGGTATCAGAGCTTGGTACTACCAAGATGGGTTTTTTTCCTAACAGTTAGACACTTTTTTGTAGACACTGCATTATGTTCTTGTGGAACCGACATTCCTGTGTATACTGAGTTTGTGCTAATGTCATCCTACTTTGCATGCAGCAATATGCAGGGTACTTGTGTTGTCATGCTCGCGGTGTGTGGTAGTGTTAACTTTCCTTTAAGAAATTGGTAGATGCTTAACAATTTATACTAGAAAAGAGCTTGACAAATAGAAAATACTTTCAACATGGCTGTAGTTATATTCTTATTAGTATTTTTCCATAGATTTGGAAAGAACGCCTTCTTGTTGGGTTTAACTTAATTGGAATAGATTCTTCAGCTAGTGAGAAATGTTTCCCATATGTTAAGGCCCTTGAGATATTATAGAACTTTTTAAAATATTTTTGGAGTATTTATTATAAGTTCAACATTTCCTTTATATATGTTCATATGAAGGACAATACAAGTATCACAGTAACTAGTTCAGTTAATCCTGGATTTGCAAGATACGAAATTAAGGGGTTTAAAATGGAGATAGCTGGGTTTTAGGATACTACTAATTGTTGTCCTCTGTCCAATTCTTAATAGAGAAGAAAACAAGAAAAAAGATAGAGAAGGATGAAAAGAAGACTTGCTCTTAAAAAAGCACTTCATATTATATCACACTTATATATATGATAATATATAAATTCACGGATTCAAAATTTTCCAAAAATCTAGGACACGGGGATATGTTTTTATATTGATTTTTTGATTAATTAAAATAAAAATATTTATTAAAATGTATAATAATATAATAGAAAGGGTATTATGTTAGATATTCAATGCACTTTCAAATCAACAATGTAAATTAAATAATTGAAATGGATATAGAATCACTAATACTTTTCTATCAATCACTAACAAATGCAATTGAGACAACAAGAAATTATGATTCAGTAACCAACAATAGACTAAACAAATGAAAGGAGCACATTCATAAACATTTGTGTTGTGAAAAAAATGATTGGAGAGGTCAAAGGTGTAGTTATGATTTCTTTGTGAAGGACATGAGAGAGAAATTAATTAAGCTTAGAGCGAGTTACTATTCAGAGAGGGGGAAAGAGTCTTTCTTTGTGTATGAGAGGAAAAAATACACGAGAGTCCTAATTTTCGAGAGAAAGAGGAGGCGCCGATTTGAAAGAGGTTGGGATCGATACGAGAGAAGCGTTGGTTAGGAGTCTTTGACGAGGTGGTGGCCTCGATGAGCCAGGTGAGGAAAGATGGGAGATGAGGCTGCATTGAGAAGAAAAACCCTAGATTTGTTAATGTTTTGTTTTAGGAATAGTCGATTGGGTGCGTCAATTAAGTATTTGGGTTCGTGGGTTGATTTCAAATCTTAATCCGAACTATGTCATCTAAACAAATTGCATGACTATACCCAATTTGCGATCCGGATTCACGGACTGGGTCAACCATGAGAGTATTCAGATGGTTTTCTTATTTAATTAAACCCGAAATTTTGGGTTCGTGAATCTGGGTCGGGAATCTGAGAATTCCGACTTCGATTCACGATCGGGGAGACGATTCTCTTTTACAAATATCCGTGCTTCATAGCATTCATCCTAATTTTTTTAAACTAATCACCTTTGTATAGGCTTTCAGAGGGTGAGAGTTACTCTTTGGATACTGTAATAACAACCAAAACATGACTAATTGGATTCTGTAATTGATTTGTACCGAAATGATTATAAAAATTAGTACTCCCCCTCTTTCAGTTTGATTGTCTTTTTTTGCACTTTATTTTGTACAAATTACCTGTCCCTTTACAACATCAAGAAAATGTTGTAAATATGCTTCTTACTCAATGCACTTTAGATGATGCCAAAAGTAACCCTATAATTGTGAAAGAACAGAGCTCTTTGCTCATTTCCATAGCCAGTAATATGGTAATTTAGAATTTTCACATTCCTATCGTTATCTCTACATAAAAATTACACTTTTCTTAATAATTATGTGAGTGGCCAGAAAGATATTTACAATGGACCAGAGGGAGTATGACTCTTGGGATCTTCTAACTGAATTAGACAACGCCAAAAAACTGAAATTTAACTACTTCCATATAGCATATGCACGTACTACTTTAAAAACATGTGGTCAGAAATGGGTCTCTATGTTGGCGTATTACCTCTTCAAATGCGAGTGATGAAGATAAGAACCGTCATGAATGCCGCCTAAGTTATGGCAGAGGGGACATAATGTGAATTTCAAAGGCATTCCGTTCCTTAATGATTTGAATTTTTTTGTAGTCAAGTTTAAGTTTTTTTGAGGAGACAAAGCTCAAAGAACAACATGGGATTATTAGAGAATTCCTTTGAGTAGATGTTAATTAAAGTTTCCCATTGTGGAGGATCTCTAGGTCTTGTGTAGTAGTACTCTCCATTTACTATTTAACTATAGGATGTTACTCAGTAAATGCTGAGGAAATTCTAGAATGGAAATAGCCCCTGCTCATGATTCTCATAAATGTGCTAGTGCATTAAAAAGTAGTAAAAACAACACTAATTTGAAATCTTTCATTCAGTAGTCTTTTACCAACCGTAATGCTGCTTGTTGTACCCATCTGTATATCTTATGTAAAGAAGGAAAAACAAATTTGGAGACGGTACAAAATAAACATAATACTGTATAAATATCTGTAAATGCTGTGGATGTTATATTATTATAGACTAATGGACAATACACATAATGCCTTGACTTGTCTTTTAAAATAAGAGGATGATGTGTTGTTTAATATATCTGGACATTGAACTCGTTAAATTTAAGAAAAGAAGAAAAGTGATTATCGAATCCGAAAACAACAAATGGTCCAACAGCCCTTACAATAAGAAAATGTTAGAATTTTCTAAAAAGTCAGCAGGTCTTTATTGTTTCTTCCTTTGCATCCGTGTGCCATTTCTTGGGTGTTTATGATTGTTAGAACTTTTTTGTAACAGGATGTTGACTATGAGGCCACAATGGCTGCTAAATTATCGATAGCGAAGAAAATATTCAATCTTGAGAAGGATAAGATTCTAAATTCTAGTTCCTTCTTAAAGTTCTTCTCTGAGAATGAGGTGCGCCACACAAAGATTAATCCTTTCTTTTTGAACAACTGTCATACAAGTCTACCTCTGTTTCATTTAATTTTAAAATTTTGAGTTATAACTATTACCTATGTGATTTCTTTTGGTCAGATGCATGATTTGAATGCTAATATATTGTCTTTAAGCAGGAGTGGTTGAATCCCTATGCAGCATTCTGTTTTCTGAGAGACTTTTTTGAGACATCGGATCACTCTCAGTGGGGCCGGTTTGCTCATTTTTCAAAAGAAAAGGTTATCACATATATGAGCGCATGAGATGCTGTTGGCTTTCAATTTCTGAAGTTTTTTTTTTCTTTTTGCAGCTTGAAAAGCTTGTTTCAAAAGATAGTTTACACTATGAAATCATCTGTTTTCACTATTATATTCAGTTCCATCTACATCTTCAAGTAAGTAAAAGTTTCCTAATCTCAAGGTCTTAACCCATTGGAATTGTATACGATAGGTGTTTCTTATCTCATATACACCCGATATATCGGCATATCTCGTATACACCCGATATATCGGCAAAAATATATCGGTTTTATCGTATCGCGAACTGATACTATTTGTCGGCCCATATGACCGATATTTGATCCACTGTTTACTATTTCCGTTGCACCAGTCATAATCAGTCGAGACTGCTATAAGTACTGGCATCAATGCTTTAGATAGTGTAGAAGCTAACCTTTCTTGTTCTATTTACTCTTGCTAGTTATCAGAAGCAGCAACTTATGCAAGAAAGAACAAAGTTGTATTGAAAGGGGATCTGCCAATAGGAGTTGACAGAAATAGTGTTGATACTTGGGTATATCCTGCTTTATTTTGGATGAACACATCTACAGGAGCTCCGCCAGATTACTTTGACAAAAATGGGCAGAACTGGGGTTTCCCTACTTATAATTGGGAGGAAATGTCAAAAGATAATTATGGATGGTGGAGAGCTCGTCTAACACAGGTCATTTAGCTTGAGTACTTTTAGGATATTCATTTTGGAATGCATATTCCATTTCATAATTTTCTCTCTTCACTTTTCTTTGTCTACAGATGGCAAAGTATTTCACAGCATACAGGATTGATCATATATTGGGTTTCTTTAGGATCTGGGAGCTCCCTGAACATGCTCTTACTGGTTTGGTCGGAAAATTTCGTCCGTCCATTCCGTTGAGCCAGGTAGCATGATACTCTTTGAACAGCTAATACAATTTATTTGAACCAATTAAGTTTGCGATGTCCTAAATATCTGTGCAAATTACACAAACTAAATGCCTTACAATATTTGCAATTCATTAATGCGTATCTAGGATGAGCTAGAGCATGAAGGCATTTGGGACTTTGATCGTCTGAGTCGTCCATATATCCGACAAGATGTGTTGCAGGTTTCTTTAATAGATTAATTGTTGAATATATCCCTTTTGTACTCCTTACAATATGTATCTGACACTGAAATATTTTGTATTTTGTTTCAGGAAAAATTTGCATCCTTCTGGCCAATTATAGCTTCAAACTTCTTGAATGAATATCAGAAGCACTGCTATGAGGTAATATTTCTATCGGTTTAGATTGCACTATTTTATTAATTTATGTTCATAGAATAAGAGGATTTTATCTTTGGAGCCCTCTGGTATATTATGATATTTTTGAGAAGAATGCTGACTTATGTTAGCTGTATTGTCTATATTCATCTTGCTGTTTCAGATTATTATTTTTCTTTGGCCTTTGTGTTCATCTGTGCCAGGTATAGGTTGACTGCAACTACATATGATATTCTAACAAACCTTCGGTCAATGTTAATGGATTATAAACAGGATTTGCTTGTGAACACGTAATTCTGAAGAATGCTTAGATATGATAATCTAGAATAATGGCCGAACAAGTGGCTACGAGAAATGCAAGGTTGATAATAATAGTCCAAATGAATAACCCAGCGGAAAAAATGAAATTAAATATTGGAATAGTTGTAACCATGATTATAACTAATTAGACCCATCTTAATCATTTCATGTGGTAGGTTCTTTGTTTGTATTTGTTCGATAAGGGCTGAAACCTATCGCCTATGCAACTTTGTTCAAGACTTTCTTTCCACAATCATTTTACTGTCTTTTGACATGTGATGCACGTGGAACAAAAGAAACTTGCATTGCATATAAAATAAGAAATGACTTTATTTTATAGAGCATATATACAGAAACCATAGCTTAATGTCAATTTTTAGGTGTAACTGAAATTTTGATTGTAATTTAGAATTTTAGATGTAATAAAAATTCTCATTTTATGAGCTCAATAGCTCATTATATTATATTGTGGCAATATTTATATGAGTTGGACCAGTTGGTATGCATTCTTTTTCATTTTTTAAATGATCTTTAGATATTATTATGGACCCTTTGAAAAAGAATTCTTGTCTCTTTTTGGATGGTAGAATGAGGGATTTGTGTGCGCGAGGGAGGGAGGGCGATTATTTTAAAATTTTAATCGGAATTGAATGACATGGATGGCATTGGTCAGGGAGACTTTTTGAGAGGATTTTTCTTTGTTTTTATTACTTTTACTCACATCTACACCAAAGATAAAATCAATTTGGATCCTAAAAGAGGTTGCATTATAAGGGTAGAGATCATGAACCGCTTCACCATTAATGGCAAAATGTGTGTTGAAATACTAGATCATCGGATCTAAGCATACTATTTCTTTGTCAATTACTTTGCAAATAAAATTTGTTAATTAGTAAGTAAATCATTTAGAGTTGAAGGTGTCACTCATTGATACGAGTAATTTAGCTACAGCATTATCTGGAAATTTGTGCCATGAGAGGGCAATTTAAACCCTGAAAGAAGTCAACAAAGGGCCAGGGAAGGTGGAAGAGGTGGAGCAGCCAGCGAAGCTGTTCGAGTTTGTTTTGCCCTAGCAGAAATGTCTGTTGGGGTGGAAAATGAGAGATAAGGGTAGTGAGGCCGAATAACAAAACTTTCGGGTTTATACCTGATAACCGACTAACATAATCTTGAACACAAAAGCACTGCTTTGCTGGTTCGTTATGCATTTAAGTGCGTTCACCTGCTGTACGCTTTTGTAAAAAGGCCCTCCATTATTCTGTAGTTGCACTTTTCACCTGCAAACATTAGCCATCACCCACATCAGTCATGTTAAAAGAGATAATTTTGAAGCGTGCTTTTTTAAAACTTTGATTTCGAGTAAATTAGCTATCACCAACTTCCCTTTACTAATCTTTAGCTTGCCGGATCTTGATTTCCGTAAATTTACCAAGACATCTGGATAGGGTGAATAACTATGTACTGAAATTAAAAGCTAAAGACCTCAACTTTACGACACTGTACATGCATACATACACATGTTTCCCTTTTCTTATCTATATGCATGTAGATAACTAAAGCTCTATTGTAGGGCTTTGGCGAATTAAATGAGAACTTTCCCGCCCTTTCCATTTTGTCCAATATTTTTACTTCAGACTCGTATTCTCTTTATTATATGCCAAATCTTTGAAAGTCCTTATTATCTTCCATAGGTCTTTGCGATTTGTTAAATTTCAGTATTTTTTGGGGGTTTGATTTGTTTAGTTCAAGGAGGACTGCAACACAGAAAAGAAAATTGTTGCCAAACTGAGATCAAGTCCTGAGAACACATTCTGGTTGGGGAAAGAAGACAAGATCCGGCGTGATCTCTTTGATCTTCTACAGGTATGGAATAGGAAGAATGGATATATCATCTGCACTTGTTTTTTCAAATCATCGAAATTTTCAAATCATTGAAGGATATCAGTTTTAATCATACTTCTCTTACATCTGGTTATATCTTGACCACTTTGCAATCTATTATTGCTTCAGGAAATAGTTCTTATCAGGGATCCTGAAGACAGCAGGAAATTTTATCCCCGTTTCAATCTTGAGGACACGCCAAGTTTTAGAGATTTAGATGAGCACAGGTATTTTCTTAAATTGATCGCTTATATATATAACCCAGATCCAAGTCAGTTTCTTATATGCATATGTATGCATGCATATGGGCGGATATATTTATGTCCGCAGACATAAAAAGTTTGGTATAAAGGCTTGTTGTCGTGTTCTGTATGTTTTGGTGTCTGTATATCTGTATGTGTGCTTGTGCATGGGCGTGCACGAGTGCATCTTCGATTCTATATATATATATATATATATATATTTTTAGTTAGAATTAAGATGTTTCTTTTAATGCTAAAGTCAAGGGTAAACTTACTTTTACAATATATTGCTATATTATCTTTTTATTCTTCCATTATTTAAAAGCTTTTCAGTGCCTTATAAGTTTAAGATAGTTCAGTAGTTTCAACAGTAACACTATCTATCTTGGTACAGTAAAAGTGTCCTGAGAAGATTATACCACGATTACTATTTCTGTCGACAAGAAGCTCTCTGGAGTCAAAATGCACTGAA
The DNA here is from genome assembly GCA_030015575.1 of Agapanthus africanus. NCBI lineage: Eukaryota > Viridiplantae > Streptophyta > Magnoliopsida > Asparagales > Amaryllidaceae > Agapanthus > Agapanthus africanus. The sequence goes on from JASDDO010000029.1 coordinate 299,647,355, forward strand.
GACTCTGTCTGCTCTATTAAACTCGTCGGATATGTTGGCATGTGGTGAAGATCTTGGGTTAATTCCTTCTTGTGTTCATCCTGTATGTCATGCTCGCTTGCTGGCTAATTTTACTCTGCGGCCCAGAAACGCAAGTAATTATTTGATGGTTGACTGATTTTCAGGTCATGCAAGAGCTGGGCCTAGTAGGTTTACGGATTCAGAGAATGCCAAGTGTACCAGGTCAAGAGTTTGGGATCCCCTCGCAGTACGACTATATGACGGTGTGCTCCTCTAATATAGGCCTACTTAATGAACTAATGTTATTTTTGTTCCTTTTCATTGATTTTTAGTCGTCTGCTATGATTCTTGTGCTAGACCTGCCAATGAAAAATATACCTTCTATTTTGCTTGGATTTATCCGTGCCTTGAAGTTCTAGCAAATACATCATTTTCGCGTTATCAGAAACCGAGGATGTTAACTGGGCACTTAGGATTATAGCAAACACCTCTATTATCATTGCCTTTTGAACCAGGAAATTTCAATAATCATAACAAGCTTTGACATTTGGACAACTAGTGGTAACATTGATCATATCTTAAAGCTTTCTCCATAGACAACCCCAATTTTTTATAGGAGAAGGCTTAGATGATGATACATGAAAATGATAAAGAATTGCGAATTTCATGTCATGTATGTGCATGCATGACAACACACATGTCCTTATGCAGGAGAAATTCCTTCAGGTGTGAAATTAAAAAATTTGCAGAGAGCAATATATATATATATATATATATATATATATATATATAGAGAGAGAGAGAGAGAGAGAGAGAGAGAGAGAGAGAGGCCCTAGGAGGCTTTTCCGTTAGGTGGCGTCTAATATCTATATCCTTCACGATTTTTTCCAACGATTGGCCCCCATCATCACCGTCTTTATCATGCAAGATGTGGATACACCAAATTTCACGTGATTCCACCACTTTTTCACCGCTTGAATTAGCAATATAAAAAGTTCTATTGTCGGTAAACCGTTAATTTTGCACCCACTAAACCAACGGTGAAAAAGTGATGGAATCGCATAAAAAAGATTTAGTGTATCCACATCTTACATGATAAAGATGATGATGATGGGTGCCGACCGTCGAAAGAAATCGTGGAGGGTGTATTTTATTGACGCCATAGGAGGAAATCCCCTCTTATGGCACACTTCCTTCATTATTGTCATATATATATATATATATATATATATATATATATATATGCTAAATTTCAATTTGCTACCATGAACTCTTGGGGTTTTTCATGTTCAATACCCTAAAACTTTGTAAATGATGGTTTGCTACCATGAAATTTCAAAAAACTACCATAACTTGACCAACCGTTAATTTTGCTTTCCACATTATATTTTTGACGAAAATGCCCTTGGACAATCAATTTAATACCGTTCTTCTCCTTTCTTCTTCTTTCTTTCTTCTTCCTCTCTATAGAAAATTTGTAAACCCTAATTCTTCTTCCAAACTTCGAGACTTCAATGTCGACAACTTGTAACCCTGCATCGTCTCCTTTCTTCTTCCTCCTCGTACACTCTCTATAGAAGACTTGTTTACCTCTCTTCTTTAATTTTTCCTCGGGTATGAGATGGTAGTGTGGTCTAAGTGTGGGAACCACTCCGAGTGGATCCTAATGGTGGTTCTTGAGATGACGTTGGCGATGGGGCCAAATGGGGCAGTGGAGGGGCAGTTGATGGAGGCGAAGGGGAAGGTGGGGGGAGTGGCTGTGGGAGAGGAATGGGAGACGAGTGTTGGCATGTGGATCCGCCTACAAGGCCATCATGGGAAGAGGATTTGGAGAGGCTAAGGAAGTTTTGGGATGCATGTCGCTACCATCAAGCAGTTCAAAGAAGAAGAAGAAGAGAGTACGATGAAGAAAAGAAGATGGACAATATTGTCTTTTACTATTTTTCATTAACAGTGTTGGGGGTTCTTTTTGATAGTATGGTAGTTTATGGGTGCAAACAATCATTTAAGAAGTTTAAGGTACTGAATGTGGAAAACCACAATAGTTAATGGTAGCAAGTTGACATATATATATATATATATATATATATATATATATATATATATATATATATATATTTGACAATAATGAAGGAAAGAGACCTTTGGAGGTTTTTCGTCAGGTAACGTTGAAAAATGCACCTTCCAACATTTTTTTGACAATCGGCACCCATCATCTTTATCGTCTAAGATGTGGACACACCAAATTTCATTTGGTTCGACCACTTTTTCACCGTTGAATTAATAATGTTAAAAATTCTATTGTGGGTAAACCGTTAATTTTGCACCACTAAATCAACGGTGAAAAAGTACTAGAATCACATGAAATTTGGTGTGTTTACATCTTAGACGAAAAAGATAATATGGGTGCCGATCGTCGAAGAAAATCGTGGAGGGTGTATTTTTTCGACACCATAGGAGGAAATTCCCTCCTATGGCACCTTTCCTCCATTATTCTCTCTTTATATATATATAGAGAGAGAGAGAGAGAGAAAGAGAAGAGAGAGAGAGAGACTTTTTCGTTAGGTGGCGTCAGAAATTTATATCCTCCATCTTTTTATTCGACGATCGACACCCATCTTCATCTTTATCATCTAAGACAAGAATACACCAAATTTCATTTGATTCTACCATTATTTCACCGTTGAATTAGCAATGTAAAAAGTTCTATTGTCGGTAAACCGTTAATTTTGCCCCCTCACTGAATCAACGGTGAATCATGGAGGGTATTTTTCGACGCCATAGGAGGAAATTCCCTCCTATGGCTCTTTTCCTCCACTATCCTCATATATTCACCGTCGATTTACCCTCCATGATTCATCGTTGATTTAGTGGGTGCAAAATTAACCGTTTATTGACAATAGAACTTTGTACATCGCTAATTTAATGGTGAAAAGGCGGTAGAATCACATGAAATTTGGTGTATCTATATATTAGATGGTAAAGATGAACATGAATGCCGTTTGTCCAAAAAATGGAGGATATAAATTTCTGACGTCATCTAATGAAAAAGCCTCCTAGGGCCTATAATGAAGAAAAAAGGTCCTAGAAAGGCTTTTTCGATTTTCGATATATATATATATATATATATATATATATATATATATAATCTTAATGCCAAAAGGAAGGGTTCTTCAAATTGAAATCACTAATTAGATTCTTATACTGATACGTGAAAAGAAAAATTATCATATTTTTTGAGAAAATTAAAATCTTTATTAACCATATCTAACTTTTCAAATCATCCCAAATTTTTTAGAGTAATAAATTGATAACAATTTAAAGCAATATATTGATAACAATTTAAAGTGAGTGTGTGTGTGTATATATATATATATATATATATATATATATATATATATAGAGAGAGAGAGAGAGAGAGAGAGAATTAACGTATCTCTTTATTTTATTATATGTTCTTCTAGCTCAACTATTTTTAATGCCAAAGGAAGGAGATCTTCGAATTGGAGTCGGTAATCTGATTCTCATGTTGTCATGTGGCAAGACAAATTCTTATATTTTTAGAAAATTAATTTTTAAAAACCATAACTAAACCTTCAAATCTTTCCAAATCAATTGTTAAATTTTTTAAAGTAATAAAGCGCTCATATATTTAAATAACATAATTAACAAATTTCTTTATATTTTGATACCTTTACCAAATTAATTACGTGCATCACACATGCCAAAAAGGTTACTGTTATCGTTAAATGTGGAGTTGTAGATTAAATCTAAAACCGATTCATCTTCAGGTATGTGCACCATCATGCCATGATTGCTCGACGATGCGTGCGTGGTGGGAAGACGACGATGAGAGGAGATGGCGTTTCTACAAGAACGTGGTTGGATGCAATGATGCACCACCTCCTCGTTGCATCCCTGAGATCGCTTATTTCATTCTCCACCAACACTTCCAGTCTCCGTCAATGTGGGCAATTTTCCCACTTCAGGTATCTTTCTTGAAATATATTATTTCAATTATTTTGTGGTGGTTCTTATGGATTGATAATAAGGAATAAAGAGTAGATTATAACTATATACCATGAACTTACATTATTCTTGAGATAAATATCGTGAACTTTAGATATTACATTTAAATACTTGCATCCCCGCATTGCTGCACTAAAAAACCATGCATCTGCCATTTTACTATTTTTTTAGAAATCATGTGACCATCAGCTGTCCAATATGGCCCCTTCTAACCTTACACTTTTGGATCTCTCTTCTAATTATTCTCTCTCTTGGTAATATTAATTTCTTCAAAGTCTGGTGCCCTGCACAAAATGAAAAGATTTTTTTTTGTGTGTTTGTGTGTGTGTTGGCCCGGGAGGGGGGGGGGATGAATTCGTTTTTAAAGAAATTAAGGATGAAATAGTGATATATTGATAGCCACATGATTTCTACAATAACTATTCTGGTAAAATAACTGAAAAATGAAGTTAAAGAACAACCGGAAAGGCAGTTCATGGTATTTATCTCAAAACTTTGCAAGTTCATGGTACTTTAATATAATTTACCCAAGGATTTGGCTTTGTAGATGTAATCATATCTCTAAATATTTTGCTTGATTAGGATTTACTTGCGTTAAAAGAAGAGTATACGACTCGACCTGCAGTGGAGGAGACGATCAATGATCCAACAAACCCAAAGCACTACTGGCGATACCGAGTACACGTGACACTGGAATCCCTGTTAGGAGACGAAGATCTCAAAAGTACCATAAAAGACCTTGTGGCCAGAAGTGGGAGGTCATATCCTGGGGAGATTGAAGGCCAGAACAGCAATTTTGGCGTAGGGACTATGAAAAAGCAGGCTGGGAATCACGAAAAGGTTGCTTCCACCCATTTGAATGGTAACCACTGAGTGCAAGTTAGCTTGTTCTTGATTTCATATTAGCTGATTATGAGCAAATCAACGCCATAAATGTGTATAAATGGTCGAATAAGTTGCTTTTAAGATCAAAAGGCGGTCGAACGAGCCATTCCATGCATTTAGAAGCGCAATCCCAATGTACACATAATCTTTATAGAATAAGTTGATCAGCATATTTTCAAATAAATAGAAAGTAAAAGGAAATAAATTGGTTGGTTTGCTAACCTCCGGTTATCGGGGAGCTCATCGTGTCCTGTTCCTATAGGTCACCGTCGATTATCGCTTAATTGCCTGTCTTACCGACAAATCGCACAAAATATTACTTTTGATCTCATACCATCAAGTAATTTTTCATGAACCTGTGATCATCTGTTATGTGAATCATAAACCATCTTGTTAGCTTGCTTAGGTAGCTAGATTATGTGTCATTATCATCACCCCTGGGATATATGGATACTTATATGTGCCTGAGGCTTTATAATCAGGGTTAATTGCTAAATGATACCCCAATGTTTTACCTACTTGTATTTTTTTTTTGCTGCGCTTATATATCTTAAAATACAAGCTGTTAATACTTTGCCCCCTTCGGTTGACCATCAAAACCATCATTATTTTAAACAATCCATATAGTTTGTACTCTAGGGTATCTAAATGTAGCGAAAAATTCAATAAGGTATATAAGTGCAAAGTAGGTGAAACATTGGGGTATTATTTAGCAATTAACCCTTATAATCATGACATAAATGGTATCATAAGATAATACACTTTGTTAGATGTAAGATATCAGGGATACATCATTTCACATTGATAAGAAGAAACTTCACATTTTGCTATTGAAACAGTATGTTCAAACCCTACAATCACTCAGGTGCACCACTTGCAAAAATTTACATACATGGCACACCCTCCATTTCGTAAAACCCTAATCCTAGAACTCGCTTCTCTTTTTTTTGGGGTAAATTGTCATAAAAAACCCAAGCAAGTTTCCCGCCGACAAAAGACCCATGTCCCGAGACGCATGTCAAAACCCTCTGAAAAAGTTTTCAGTTGTCAAAAATCTTACCTGCAATATCTAGTAGTTGCTTGCTATGCCTAGTTGTCTGTGATATCTAAGCAGTTTTCAGCGATATGTATGAGTTCATTAGATATTGCAGGCAACTATGTAGATACCGCAGGAAAGCTTCCAAAGAAATTTTGACTACCGTTTCGAGACCAGGAAAACTTCCAAAGAAATTTTGACAACAGGTTGGTTCAGGAGGTTGGTTTTTGAACGCGGGAAAAACTGCTTAGGGTTTTTTGACAATGTACCTTTTTTCCCCATGTCATTTCTCTCCCCCTCTGTTTTTTATTTGGTTAGGATGTCAAAACTTGCATGAACTTCCTAACCTCTGCTTCATCCCCATGCTCTTCTTCTCCTCAAATTCTTCAGTCAGGAGCTGCTCAAACTTCTCAAGAAACAAACCCCATTCCTCCTCACTCATCCTATGAAATGAAATGCACTTTCCACTTGAAACGCTTACTGACTCATAGTTAAGCTCTGCAGCTGATAGGCTTATGCTCTTGCTAATGCTTGCTAACTTTGGCTCATCCCTATTTTCTTCTTCTTCCTCCCCGGAAACCTTATGTTGCTTCGTGCTTCGCATAAATAGAGGAACATCCAGCATCTCCTCCATGAAGCTCTGTTTGAATCCGGCTGCATCGTTGCAGTCCATCTCGAATTGGACGGTCTGTTCATGGCCGTGATCTTCATTATAATCTTGATCATTGGTGCCGCTGCTTTCTTCTAGAAAGAAGCTGCTGCGGGTACTAATTGAGTCTTCGGCTCGCTTACAAAGAGCTTCAAGCGTGCTCGGGCCTTCTTCAAGGCCGCAGAAATACTCCCGTGTCATCATACCGCCGATATCCGCCAAGCAAAGACCATGTGCTGCAGCCCTCTTCAGAAAAAAGCTGCAAAGAATCATAATCCTGATGGCTGGCTCTGGTAAGGATGGAAGCTCAGACCGAAGCAACGCTGCGTCCTTGTACGGATCCAGACCTGATATATAGTCCAACTCCGTCTCTGAAAACGGAACGGCGGCCTGCGGCCAGTGTAGCCACTCGAAGTACGGGTCATCCAAAAGTTCGGGAAGACAGAGGCCATGATCGATTGGCACAAGCTCATCAGCTATGGAACGATTGCCCGACTCATTCCTCACCACTAGGATGTTGCCAGCATGACGATCGATGTTGAGCAGTCTGATATCAAGAATCCCGATACGGTGGACCGACCCAACCGAGAACTTGGATGGCCCGAGATCTCCGGCATCACAGAAATGGGGCACGAATCTCTGGATCGATGCGATCTTCTTTGTCGAGGGGGAGCCAGCAGGAGCGGCCGCAGGGTGTAGTGCAGGATGCGAAATCTTGATTAATGCTGTCGGAGGCACGCCGGAGAAGCCACTGTGATCGAGGAGGTAAGCGGCGACCTCACGGAGGCCGGTCTCGCTGGCATGAACGGAGACTAGCCGGGGCCTGCCTGCTGCTGGGCTGCCAAGGACAACGTTGCCAATAGGCTTGATGACCGCAAAGCATTCGCCGGAACGGTTGCCGAGGAAGTAAGCCCCTCCAAGGCCGCTTGTTGCTGGGACAAGAGGCACACCAGAAGCCAAGGCGACGGCGGTCTCGACTACAAGGACCTGTGTGCCTTTAGCTCGCAGGCTGCTGATGACCTCTATTTGAGCAATATTTGTGTCATCTTGCTGCTGCTGTTGCGGCTGTGGCGACTCGTGGTTGTTGATGACCGGGAGGCTGGAGAAGCATGGTGTGGACCGGCTGCGGTGGAAGCAACGGCGATTAAGACGGCTAGGTGAGGGGAGGTTCATCGCCGCTTCTGATGATCCGTCTTCCGAGAAATCGAGAAGGTAGTTGGGATTAAGGTGGGGGATGGAGAGGAGGCGATACCGACGCTTCCACAGCTTGAAAGTAGTGGGGGACTGGTGATGGGAGCCGACAACCACGGCCATTGCGGACGGTCTCGGTGGGTGGGTGGGGTTTGTAGGCATGCATGTATTTGTGCATTTCCCCCCTTCAGCTCTATCTGTATATGACACAAGACTGGTTGTATGGCTAATGTGTGATTTTCCCTTTTTTTACCTTTTCATTTTCTTCCCTATCTTTTCCCCCCTCTCTCTTTTTCTCTTTTTTAAAAAAATTTCTTACAAAATTATCGTACGTATCACTTCACCGGGTCTGATTCCGACGGTGATCCAGAATCGTCCATGGCGGAGCCATCCATCCTGTAAACCTGCCAAGGCATGAATGCTTATGCAGCGAGCTTGTAATGCACGCGACCGATTATGAAAATTTACACGAAAGTACCTTGGGTTCCTATGCTGTCGAAGAAATATCAGAATCGGATGGGAAATAATTACATATTTACACGGCCAAGGCGAACGGAGTAAAAGCGACGATCGCTTCGAGATCGAGAGAGAAAGTAAAGTAGTGGTGGAAATAATGCAAGAAGGAAGCGAGCGAGCGAGAGAGATGTGAGTTTGCGAGGCTTCACCTCACTGCCTCCTACTGTTCAGGGCTGCGATCCGACCAAAGATCGATCGATCTCACCCCTTCCACCCTTATTTCTGTTACTGTTTCTTGCCTTTCTCTCCTTTGAGGCCCCCATTTTCTTCTACTTCCGTTCCTTTTAACCAACTGCATGGACACCAGAATGCTTGGCTCATCGCATTCACAGGCTTTTTCTTTCTATTTTTAGAAATGCATGACAAATGTTCAATTATATCTTCCTATTTTTGTGCCTATTTCTATTCTCAGATCCTTAATTAATTAACCATTTCATTTTAATTTTCTTGGAGCCATTCCATTTCTGCACACCCCCCCCCCCCCCCCCCCCCCTCTCTCTGCTGGGCTGGCTTCCAAATGATGTACCAAACATATTCAAAATCTCAACTGGTATCACATTCAGATGTTTTTTTGTATGTTAGAAATGATGAATATTGGCATAATCCTTGTCAAGAACCAATTTAAGTGCTGCCATGACTCTTAACAATAATAGCGGTAACGGGGACATTGGCCGTGATGGCAACGACGGTGGTTGTGAAGGTGATGATGGCGGAGATTGTGGTCGCGAAGAAAACAATGGTGATGTCGGAGAAAATTTTGGTCATGGTGTCTACAGAGGCGGGCAATTGGATTGAGAGCAGTGGTGGTGGTGGTTGCGAAGGGGACAATGGCGAGAAGAAACAACACTTGCGGCAGTGGCGAGACAGACAATTGCGATGATGGTGGCAGGGGTGTGTTTTTGGTGGCGGCGGTGGAAGAGGGGATGGAGGAAACATGAGCGGCTTGGTAAACCCAATATACTAGGCTGAAGAATATAACCGCAATTAAAATTGTGTATTGATAAAACCATTCACTATTTCTTGAGGCTTGATTCCCATACATTGTAGCACTATAGCTGTTTGAGCACTTCTCTCTGTTGAATTATGTTAATCAAGTTTAAGGCACTGCACTCCAAATTTAACTATGCCTATATAGCTTCCAGTTTAGAGTTCATGTAACCGAAGATATCTAAACTCCAGCTCCAACCTCATTTATTTAACTCTAAAAATTTATTAAAATAAAACAGCTTTTCAAAATTCACAGTTTCAAAATCACACACTGCATCAAATTCACAGTTTCAAAATCACACACTACATCGAAGTTTATGTTTAATTGGAGGTAGAGCCTTCAGGGAGGGATGGAAACGAGCCGAAGTTAAACGAACCGGGGACTCGAGTTTGACTCATTTATTTTCGGCTTGGCTATAGTTCGGCTCGAGTTCATTTCGAGTTGATCTTTGCTTGGTCAAGTTTTAGCTCGGCTCATTTATCTTAGCTCGAATTCGGTTTGTTAATGGCTCGACTACTAAACGAGGCGAGCTTATAAACAAACAAACAACTCCCTTCAGCTCCTTTGTAAGTGCTTGATCATAGGTCAAACTAAAATTACCTAAATTTTATTAATACAAAAGAAAAGAATTCCAGATATTTTAGTATGATTTCACCACATGTATGGCTTTTTTATATTGATATTTATGTACTAGAAAATTGATAACTATTTAAATATATACTATAAAATATGGTATAAGATATAAACGAGCCCAACTCGAGCTATAAACAAACCAGCGTAATTTTCAGCTCAAGTTCGGTTCGTTTATTAATGAACCGAACTTGAACGAGCTTTTAGCGAGCCGAACTCGAGCTGGCTCAGTTCGATTAGCAACCCTACTTGCAGACTAGAGTTTTGAATAATACATATCTCCATCCCAAACAAAACATGTCAATAACTTACTAACCTTTAACAGTGCTGGTGCTGGAGAAAGGAGGAAGGAAGATGACCATCTGCTAGAACTCGGGTTTGGAGAGACGCCTATGCTATTATTCTCAACGGTCCAGATTCGTCTAAAATCGAGATGAACGGCCGAGATTTGTGTGAAACAGGAGGGTCTTTGGTATTGGTGTATCATACGTGTATGTTGTGTGGCCAAGACGGGGAAGAGCACCCATGCTATCATTTGATAATAGCAGCCACTCTTTTTCCCTAAAACTCAACACACTAGAGCAAAGCCTGAACTCTGGGTCCTCTTTGCACTAATTATTGATTTTGTTGGGAGACAGATATCATTAAACTCCTCCAGCTTTTATTTCTCACCAGCTCTATTGTCCTCGAGATGATATATTGAGATAAAACCATGCACCAAAGGAGTTTGTCATCTCTGATAAGTGATGAGTATTGAACAAGGGTTTGTTTGGTTGGAAGGATTTGAGATGGATTAAGTACGATATTTCAAACAAACTTTGAAATCTCAACTTTTTTCTAACGATTTGGAGCTCTTAGATCTGTACAAAATACGGTTATAAAGTTGGAGACTTTTGAGATGAATGTGAAGAGAATAGGTGCCAGGTCATCTTTTAACCATATAGAAAACATACCTCCATCTCAATGGGATACCCGGGTCTTCCCACACAAACTTTTATTGCTCTTCACTGGGCTATGTGCCCCGCACTTCTTTTCATATTTTTGATTGAGAAAATAATAGAATATTTTAAAATTTTATCCGTAAACCATCAGCATAACCAAAACCTAACAAACATCTCCTCTTTTTTTACAAAATAAAATTGAAAAGAAACCGAGAAAAAATATATAGCTTCTGGTGCCATTTTCTCTCTCTCTTCCTCCCTTGGCACCTATATAGATATACATAAATGCATACAAACACACACATGCATCACGTATGCACTAATATAAGATTGTCTTCACCGAATGAATGTTTTGTATGCCAAGTCCAAACTATGTAGTCTAGAAAAAAAATATTACGATTGAAATTAGTTTATATATTATGTACTTGGTCTTTTCTTTAGAACATTGCTGTATATTGTACCTCCATTGACCGAAATTGCTGGATCCGCCGCCGGTTGTAAACGAGGCGAACTTGGAAGCGTTCGGCTCAACTCGAGTTCGGCCCGTTTATCTTTAATTCGTCCTGAGTAATTTGGCTCTAGTTTGTTTTGTGCCGGACTTGCCCAGTGTCATGTCCGGTTCGGCTCACATACCTCACAACTCGAGTTCGGCTTATTCCGTCGGATTTCACCCGACGAATTAGGGTGGTTCGACGAAATAGGCCTATATTTCTTGTAGTGATTGGCTCGAGTTTGTTTTGAGCCGGACCTGGTGTCATGTCCAGTTCGGCTCACATACCTCACAACTCGAGTTCTGCTTGTTTACAGCTCGATTACAAATGAGGCAAGCTCATAAAATAACACAACCTTCACTTGAGTTCGTTTGTGTGTTCAGTTCACTTATAGCCAGTTACTCTATATTTTTTTTATTTGAAAGAAACCGAAGGGCAAGATATCTTTACTCAATATTACCGAAATATTTCAATACAAGAGGAAAATAAATCAAAATATTTTGTGTGTTGATTATTATTTGGGCATTTGGTATGAGTTTACAGAATACATGTCTCTCTGCATTGTCTATTTTCCTATATGAAAATTAAATATTATTTTTATATAATAAAAAATATGATACGATATCCAAACGAACCGAACTTGAGATTTAAACGAATGAGCTAGGATCAGCTTGAGTTTAGCTCGTTCCCTAAACAAACCTAATTTCTAAGCTCAAGTTCAGCCGTTCCGTTTATTAATGAATCGAACTTGAGCTATTGAGGAGACAAACCTGAGCTGGCCCATTTTCATTATCAATTCTAGTTTAAATTAAACACAAACCTAACTAAAGATTGAATGTATAGCTATCACTTCATCTATATTCCTTGCATCCAAAAAAAAATTTGGAATTATAAGGCTACAAAAAACTTTGGATTACTGGAACATTTCTAATCCATATATTATTTTGTATACATCCACACATTGGCAGGCTAAAAGAAACTTAAGTTCATATAATGGATAGTTCTAATTGCTATCGAAGGCATCCATGTTAACCTCTTTAGAACCTTTAATGAATAAACGTTTAAAACAGGTAGAGTTTAAACAAAACAAGCTTTGAGTTTTATGTTGGGGATGGAGAAGCCAATGCACAGAGCAATGCTCGTGATAAGCAACCAAGTCACGTAATCAACACCACACAATTAACAACAAAAGATCACAAGTAAATAATATGTAAATAATATGCGAGAATAAATAAGGAATCAAACACAGAAACAAGAGGCACAAGGATTTGTTAACGGGGTTCACCTGCCGTATGGGTAGTTTCCGACAGAGCGGAATCCATAAACGTCTAATAGAATCCTTGAAATAATTACACGGAGCAACCCTAGGGGTTTTCTTTCAAAACTCTCTAGATCGCCGTCACTCTTTTAAACAATAATCTCTCTTCTATTTGGCTATAAATAAAACATATCAGACGTCCTTATTTATATACGAACCAATTCTTTAATTAAAAATCCACCATAATTAAGAAATTGGCATAATACACTTCTTAATTAAGAAACTGCCATAATTATGAAACTGCTGTAAGATACTCCTTAATTAAGAAACTGTGGTTTTGGTAAAATCTGATATGCTTTGTTTGCACGTCCAGACATCTATCAGAAGTTTCTCCATAATTTCAAAAATCTCCCACTTTGAGATATTTCAGCTTTGATTCCCAACGTTAGTAGACTTCACACGACTCCGCTCTACTCTCTCCTCTTCAGATTTTTATGGAGAGGTTCACCAAGCTGCAACAGAGATTCGGCATATCTCTGTTTGACCTTGCTGAACATATCCGCCAGATTTTTTTCTTCCGCAATCTTTTGTAGTGTTAACTCGCTCTCTTCTACCACTATGCGTATGAAGTAGTACCGCATCTTGATATGCTTCGTCCGAGAGTGATATGTCGTATTCTTCGCCAAATGTATCGCATTTTGGCTGTCGCTCCACAAGATATTGAAGTCTTGCTTTTTTTCTAATTCTTCAAATAGCCCTTGCAACCATATCATCTCCTTCCTGGATTCCATGATCGCCACATATCCAACCTCCATAGTCGACAATACCACTACCTTTTGCAATTGAGAGACATAACTTACCGCTGTTCCCCCAACCGTGAATACGAACATCGTCTTGCTTTTCCCACTATCTTGATCTCCCGGGCAGTCCGCAGCAACGTAACCTTGCACCTTTAGAGAGTCATCCCCGAAACATAAACAGTGACTTAACATATCTCTTAGATATCTCAACATCCACTTCACCGCATTCCAATACTCCTTTTCTGGGTTTTACATATATCTGCTAACAACTCCCACTGCATGTGTAATATTTGGTCTCGTACTCACTATCGTATATATCAAACTCCCCACCGCATATGCATAAGGCACGCTTGTTGTCTCATCTTTCTGCTCTTGAGTTATCGGGCATAACCCCTTACTGAGTTTGAAATGCTTCGCTAAGGGCATACTCACTGGTTTTGACTTGTCCATATTGAATTACTTCAAAACCTTCTCGATATAGCCCCTTTGCGATAATCACAGTTTCAGCTGCTTCCTACCTCTCACGATCTTCATGCCCAAGATTTGTTTTGCCGCTCCAAATTCTTTATAGAGAATTTCTCAGCCATGATCTTCTTCAAACTTTGAATTTTCTTGAAATTCGGACCTGCTATCAACATATTATCCACATACGGTGATAGAATGATGTAGTCTCCGTCCATGAAAGTATGAACGTACACGGAGTGATTTGATTCACAGCGCACAAATCCCATCTCCAACATAAACTGATCGAATTTGAGATATCACTGTCTGGGAGCTTGCTTGAGGCCATACAAGTTTTTTCGCAGTTTACATACTATATTCTCTTTCCCCTTCATCTCGTATCCCGATGGCTGCATCATATAGATCTCTTCTTTCAAATCTCCATGAAGGAACGCAGTGTTGACATTCGGCTGTTCTAAGTACAAATCCTCCACCGCCAGGACACTAATAATTATCCAAATAGATGCCATCTTCATGACTGGGGAACTCTTCATAGTCAATTCCTTGCTTTTGTGCATATCTTTTGACCACCAAGCGAGCCTTGTACCGCTTTACACCATTGGCCTCATCTTTAATTCTTTACACTCACCTATTCAGCAACGCTTTCCGACCCTTTGGTAGCTTCACTAGATCCCACATACAGTTCTTTTTCAAAAAATCCATCTTCTCATTTATAACTTGCTCCTACTGCTTGCCAGCTCCGTCACTTGTTGCTTCTTCAAGGGATTTGGGCTCCCCCGAATCTGTGTACTAAACAATGTCGGTCACAAGACTTTCAGGTATCCGCCTATCTCGCGTAGATCTTCTTAGAACTAGTACATATGGTTGCTGAACATGGTCACCATCCTGTTCTTGAACCTGATCCTGCACTGCAGTTTTCTCCACGTTCTGATCTCCACATGTAGGTACCTGAACGCTCTCTTGAGTTCCGTCCAACTCGACGAACTCCGATACCGCACCATCTCTGGCTTGCTTCTCTTCTTTGTACAAGTGTTGCTCATCAAAGACAACGTTCTGACTTCGTATTACCTTCTTGTTTGTGTAATCTCACAGCCGATATTCGAACTCGTCTCCACCATACCTGATGAAAGCACACTTTCTAGACTTAGAGTCAGGCTTACTCCTTTCTGCCTTATCAACCAAAAAATATGCAATACAATCAAATTGTTTTAGGTGTGCGTAATTAACCAGTTTTCCTGACCAAATTTCTTCTGGAATGCCTTCATCAAGCGCACTTACCAGGTTTCTTTTGGTCAAGTACACAGCAGTGTAGGGTGCTTTTCGTCACCCCATTGAGATGGGAATATGCGCGCGCTTGTCAGGCGCATTACAGATTCGCCCTGCCTAGGGTAGGCTAGGATTTATTGATTGTGGGGATCTGAATCTCCGGCAGCCGCGGACTAAGCTGCCGTTAATTACCCCTCGCCTTTGGAGCGAGAGAACCTCCGAATGACGGGTCAAACAGGTCATGCGAACTCAATGTGAAGTGTTGTGTTTTGAAGGGGTTTTGGATATATCGGGGGCTCCGCAGAGTTTTTACGGGGGTCTCTCTCCCCGGATAGCGGGCTGGAGGTCAAGGGGGCTAGCAGCCTTCTTGCGGGATGTGGGGCAGCGTCCCGTTAGAAACTTTTTTCTAACAGGGACAGTGTCGTGGAGTATGTGTGTGTGTGTATACATAAGGGAAAAGGGCATCCAAAGGATGTGCGGGAGAAAGCGCTCGGACGCTAACGCTTTGGGCACGGAAAAGGGCATCTAAAAGATGCGTGGGAGAAAACGCTCGGGCGCTAGCGCTTTAGGCGCTGAGCGCTAGGGCGCTAGCGCCTCACGTGCCAGGCATGTGGGTGCTTGAGCGTCAGGGCGCTAGCGCTTCACGTGACAGGCACGTAGGCGCTCGGGCGCTAGCGCTTTGGGCACTAACGCTTTGACCGTAAGAGCGCTAGCGCCCCACGTGTCAGGCATGTGGGTGCTCGGGCGCTAGCGCTTTGGGCGCTAGCGCCTCACTTGCCAGGCACGTGGGCGCTTGGGAGGCAAAAGGGACTTGGTCCCTACAATGGGAGTTGTAGAGTTAAACTCCTAGGATATTTTGAAGCTGATGAAGGGGTTTCTCCCCTTGAGCCCTGGATCTTCCCCAAAGTGGGGTTTTTGGAGACGGGTCTCCTTCTTCCTTCTCTGTTGGCCGGATCTTGAAGAACAAGAGGTATGAGATTTAAAAATCTCCCCTTTTTGAGATCTAATGGAAGATTTGGGCCCCCCTTTGTGGGTTTTGTGGGGAAAAACTATTTATTTTTTGAAAAGAAAGAGTAAAACTCTTGATTTAATTCAAAAGAAGGGAAGAAGGTTTTAGAACCTTTTGGAAGGAGAAGGATGCACAGGAACCCTAGAGTTTTTAGAGAATGAAAAGTGTCCCTTTATTCATCATCATGTTGCCTTATATAGGCTTACAGATTTACATATAGCCCCTTGGGCTTTACAAAATGGTATTTTGCCCATCCTATGCCTCATGTGCTATTTCTTTTTGCACATAACCCATGAGCTTACAAAATATTGGCTTTATGCCCATTTTGCATACATTCATGCACAAAAAATTACATGAAAATTATTTGTTACATGATTTTTATTTTGGCATGGGGAGGGCCGACCGCTTCATGTTCGAGCTCGACTTGGGCATAAGCCCACTTGATCAGGGATTGAGCCCACCTGGCTTGGGGTTGACCTTGACTTTGACTTGGTCAACTAGGGGTGCAAATTTTGACCCCAACAAAGTGCCCCCCATTAATAAATGCACACCGCACATTTGAGTTGTGTGCATGAAATTGATGGATCTTGAGGTTAGACTTCGAGGTGGAACATCATTCCAGGGGCGGAGCATCCCTCGAGGAGCATGATCCCCGGGGATCGGAGCATCATTCCGATTTGTGGAGCATAATTCCAGGGTCGGAGCATCATTCCGAAGAGTCGGAGCATAATTCCGATTTGCAGAGCATCATTCCAGGGTCGGAGCATCATTCCGAAGGATCGGAGCATCATTCCGATTTGCGGAGCACAATTCCAGGGTCGGAGCATCATTCCGAAGAGTCAGAGCATAATTCCGATTTGCGGAGCATAATTCCAGGATCGGAGCATCATTCCGAAGAGTCGGAGCATAATTCCGATTTGCGGAGCATAATTCCAGGGTTCGGAGCATCATTCGGAAGAGCGGAGCATGATTCCAGGGATCAGAGCATCATTCCGAAGAGCGGAGCATGATTCCAGGGTTCGGAGCATCATTTCGAGGAGCGGAGCATGATTCCAGGGATCGGAGCATGATTCCGAAGAGCGGAGCATGATTCCAGGGATCAGAGCATGATTCCGAAGAGCGGAGCATGATTCCAGGGATCGGAGCATCATTCCGAAGAGCGGAGCATGATTCCAGGGATCAGAGCATCATTCCGAAGAGTAGAGCATGATTCCAGGGATCGAAGCATCATTCCGAAGAGCGGAGCATGATTCCACGGATCGGAGCATAATTCCGATGAGCAGAGCATGATTCCAAAGGGTCGGAGCATAATTCCGACGAGCGGCAGACATTCTAACCGAAGCATAATTTCGATGCAGAGGTTGATTCCCAGGCAAAGCATAATTCCGACAGGGAAAGCAGATACTCCGAGGCGAAGCATGATTTCGACACGGGGTACATTCTGAGACGAAACATGATTCCGACGCAGAGCTTGTTGGCTGACTTAATTCCGAGACGAAGCATAATTTCGACAGGAAAGGCAGGTACACCGAGGCAAAGCATGATTTCGACATGGGGTACACTCTGAGACGAAGCATGATTCCCGCGCAGAGCTTGTTGGTCGACTTGATTCCGAGGCGTAGCTTAATTCTGACGAGGAGGTCGCTGGTTGATTCTGAGCCGAAGCATAATTCCGACAGGGAAGGTGGATACTCCGAGGCAAAGCATGATTTCGACATGGGGTACACTCTGAGACGAAGTATGATTCCGACGCAGAGATCGTTGATTTGATTTGATTTAGGTTGACGTCAGCATTGCTACACTGGAATATGGTACCAGAAGTGAATCATCATTTGCCATGAGAGGATTTGGGGATTTTGGTTTTTGGTTGGCATCTGCATTGCTGCACTGGAATAGTGCCAGGAGCAACTCATCATTTGCCCCGGGAGAATTTGGGAATCGGTTTTTGTTTGGCATCAGTATCACTACACTGGAATATGGTACCAGGAGCGAATCGTCATTTTCCATTGCCCGTTGGGGAGCGATGGCTTAGGAGACAGGTTTAGGTCCCTATCACCTAAGACTTTTCAATTTTATGAGTCATAAGGGTCCCATAAAAGCATTTTCTCCCTATGAGTCGAAAGGATCCCGTAGGGGTATTTTCTCCTTAGGAGTCGTGAGGACTCCCAAGCGCATTTTTCTTTCGTGAGTCGTAAGGATCTCACGCGGGAATTTTCTCCTCACAAAGTTGAGAGGACTTTACGAGTGCATTTCATCTCTTTTTTACGAGTTTGCGCCCTTTCGGGTTTTCACAAACTCGCCGGCAGTCCTGCTGTTTTTACTCACGGAGCCCTTTCGGGTTTTCATCCGTGCCCATTTTGCTTGCGGACATAATTTTTTTTTTGAATCTTCACTGCCGGTGGGACTTTGAATATGGTCTGGCCGGTAGGACTTGGGAGAGATTGGGATCGTTTTACGCCCGTGGATTGTATATGGGATCGTTTTACGCCCGTGGATTGTATACGGTTTCGCAGGATGTATAATCCAGATCGTAGTGTCTAGCATCGACATTCGAAACATTATGAAACCCATGTCCAGTATCGACACGAAAATCCTCATATCTCTCGGGCTCCGTCAGTCCAGATCGGCCCACGGGCTCCGTCAGTCCGGAGCGGCCCATATCATTTCTTGACTTCGGTCGGTATCCTCCGGATATCCGCCGAGCCCAAATACTATCACCGATGGGTAGTGCTCCCCTGCCAGGCTCACCGTCTAACAATACAAGTCTTCTTGCCCCGGGGTACCTCACCGGGTCCACCATATACCTGCAGACGGTGCCTACCGCTCCTCGAATCGGGTTTTCACATGCCACTCTTAGAATCGAGAAAACACATGGTGGACGCACTGAAATATCATATCAAGAGAAACCGGGTTTTTAAAACAATACATACTTTCTTTTGAAATAGCCACGGTTCTCAAATCCAGAAATCTCATGAAAACAGCATATCTCAATGCGTATGAACATAAAGCATGAT
This sequence comes from Agapanthus africanus, assembly GCA_030015575.1. NCBI lineage: Eukaryota > Viridiplantae > Streptophyta > Magnoliopsida > Asparagales > Amaryllidaceae > Agapanthus > Agapanthus africanus. The sequence goes on from JASDDO010000029.1 coordinate 299,666,520, forward strand.
GTATGCGACATATAAAAGAATGTAAGCATATCCGTATATCATGCAGCATGGAACAATGATGCGACAATATCAGGGAAACCACTCTTTTAAAATGAATCACGTTTTTAAATGTATACTGCGATTCCCAATTTCTCCCAAGTCAAATGCCACATCGTATAAGGTGCATATGTAACTATAGCAAGTAAACTATGCAAAGGGGTCATATCGTGATGCAGCAATCCTACTGTGTAGTGACATGGCAATTATCGATGATGAAGTGTGTGAGCCGGCAAATCTGTGTAAGTATAACATACGCATCATCGATAATGTAAGTGTACTAACACAGGTATAAGCAATGCTATGAGAATAACATGAATGCAGCATAATGTAAATCATCAGCTAAAAGCTATAAGGTATACGTATCTACATGATCGAGTCGGTGAATCAATCAATCGGCACCCAGCCACTACACCACGTATGATATAATCCATCGTACGACAACCCCTAGTCAAGGATAAGGATCAATCGTCATAAAACTCATCACGTACGGAAAATCATCATACGACGTCACTAAACCATCGGGGATCCTATCATCCTATAAGACAAAGAGGGGTACGGACCTAATGTCTCGTACGACATATCACACATGATTCACAACATTTATATATCTATATACCTACGTCCCAGGTCACATCCATAAAAATCATATCAGGGAACCGGTAAAGGTATCAATCATCTCAGTCAACTCGCATCCGTATACCAACATATCATCATATCACCTGCCAAATCGTATTCTCTTTTCATCGCATCTAAATCTCACATACACACCCGAACCATACAATCAGTTTTTAAAAGATGCGAATCTTAGTTTTGAAAGTCGGGGCTACGGTGTTTTTAAGGAAAAGATATCATTTGCAAATCCGTAACGTCACTTAAGGTATCTGTTTAAAAGATGCATACGATTCTTCAATTTGAAAATATGTATGGTTCGGATGACACATTTACGTCGGCTATCTAGTCTTATGGTACCCTAAACGGCAATATCGTCAAATATCATCCTCAAATTCCGTCATCACATATTAGCCGTATTATATCACTTCTAACTATCCTTTAGTTTCTAATATGGTTCTCTAACTATCTTTTAACTCTATTTATAGTTTTCTATATAAGGTTCCCTTAACCATATTCTATATATATAAATCGGTTTCCGTCAAAGTTTGCGGGGGTGCTATACGCCATCCACCCGACTTCCCCCGTGGATATAGATCCACTCACCTTGGTTCTTGCTTGCTGAAGTCGATGACGCCATGCTCCATCGCCTCGGAATCTACGCGAAGGTACCTACAATAATAACACATATCACAACGCTATTAAAGTCAAGTTCTGAAAACCAAAACGGCACAAGTTTCGCTCATAGGTTAAAACCTATAGCTTCGCATGCAAAACACAACTAAAAATCCTAGTCGTTGACGTTCAAACGCCACACGACCAAATACAATGACAAATACCAAAACCTAAATTCAAAAACATCGCGAAATACAAGGCAGCAACTCAAGAAAATGGTCCCAGATTTTACCCTAGGTCAATTTAGTCAATTCTGTACATATGGAGGGTCTAATTTACTGGAGATAAAGCCCTGGAACAAACATGGACCAAATCCACCCTACTCTGGCCGAAAATTGTGGCCAGAATGATTAAATCTGCGGCCTATAGGCAGAGTTGGGTCTCGGGTCTCTGTGGTATCTTCCTGGGAGCCTGCATGTGTCACTGTGTTCGCTAAATAACTTTCCAGGTCCCCGAGTGTTGGCAGATTCCAAAATACCATCACAATTTTCATAATTTTCTGACGTCGGGTTTCTAAGTTTGGGGTTTGGGGTTCTATACCTAGTTTCAGTCCATGAAACTAACTCTAGAGGGTTTATTAGGTCTCTACTAAGCTCAATTTCATCTTTGAATTCAATAATTTCCCAAAACCCTAACTTGAATTTTCCAAACTTCCTTAAACATCATTTAATCACTTCTAAACATGCATAGACACTAATATGAATGAAATACTATGCTAATGGTGATGAAATTATCTCATTTGGGCAACCCAAGAAAAACCATAGCTTCTCCAAGTCATCAAAATCAAACTTTTCTTGGTCCAAAGTGTAGAGGGTGAAGAGGGGATCAATTTTAAAGAAAGGGGTTTAGGATTTTGATGAAGCTTTTTAGATGATTTCATGGGTTAAAGTAGAGGGAGATGGGGAAGAAGAAGGAGATGAAGAAATAACATGGGGTGAGGATATGGCAGCTCCCTCTCTCTCCTCTCTTATTCTAACTCTCTCTCACAATATTACCCTTTTACCCTTTCTCTTTTTAACCTTTTCTTTTTATTTAAAACCCAAATCACATAATACCCAAAATAACACAAGAACACAACATGTAATCAAAATATAACATGACATGGTGCACTAGCCATGAAAAACTGTAGAAACGCGGATTTGGCTTAATCGCGATTAGCAATGCACTGATCGGGTTTTTATTCAAACTGCATATAATAAATTTTAAAAATGCCAAATCCTTTAAATATATTTTTAAATGAATAAATCATTTTAATTTACATTTATTTCACAATTATCGGTATATATTTATACCCTTTTTCGTAAACCCCAATTTCGCAAATCAGGCAGTTTTCGGGAAAAATATTATTTTAATATTAAATTCCAAAAATAATATTTTATATTTTCTGAAATGTTACCGGCCCTATCCTTGCTTTTGCTGCGAAGGTTGTCGCTGGGATGCGTGCCCACCATGTAGACGGTGTGGATAACACATTCAGCCATCCTTTCATCACTGGCAGCTGGTTTCGCGGAGCGGTCCGGGTTTTGGAAATTAACAAATTTTAACATGGCCGGAGCCCTAGCCCTTTTGTTGCTCTGTATCTGAGACGCTTCTGCTCCAGTTTCTCTGCCTTGAGCGCTTAGCAGGCTTCTGCTCTTCAGGAAGCAGCCATAGGCCGAGTGATGGGGAGGCTTGAGAAGACATCCGCCCGCGTGTCCGTTGAAGGCATCGCTCGGGCTTGTCCGTGATGGCTGACAACCTTTTTTATTCTGACGGCTTTGCCCCCAGCTGGGGCTATGGAAAGCCGTTCAAACACCGATTTGCGTTTGGGTTGGGACGCCTTCGAGACCACCACATTTGGCCTCTTGCCTTTTGAGGCCGGTTTGTCGGTTACCGGAGCTTGAGGTGCAGGGATGGCATTAGCCGAGACAAACAGAATAGACCCAAATTGTAGCAGCGGTTCTTCCCACTGTCGTCCGAGACTTGCCGGGAGGACTGTCCTGACGTCTATCTTCATCGTGTAGGAGACGGGAGCTAAGTTCATCTTTGGAGACATTGTTGAAATTGATTGCTTGAAAACCTGTATGAAAAAGCATTATTTTAGTATAAATATAGATATGTATATTGATTGAGTTCGCATGGATATTTACCCGAAATATGGGAGGAGAGATGCATCCCACCGGGTGTGCCAGAATCTGTAGGGTGTTTTTCGTCACCCCATTGAGATGGGAATATGTGAACGCTTGTCAGGCGCATTATAGATTCGCCCTGCCTAGGTAGGCTGGGGTTTATTGATTGTGGGGATCCGAATTTCTGGCAGCTGCGGACTAAGCTGCTGTTAATTACTCCTCGCCTTTGGAGTGAGAGAACCTCCGATTGACGGGTCAAACAGGTCATGCGAACTCAATGTGCAGTGTTGTGTTTTGTAGGGGTTTTGGATATATCGGGGCCCCACAAAGTTTTTACGGGGGTCCCGCTACTCGGATAGTAGGCTGGGGGTCAAGGGGGTTAGCAGCCCCCTTGCAGGGTACGGGGCAACGCCCCGTTAGAATTTTTTTTCTAACAGGGACAGTGTCGTGGAGTATGTGTGTGTGTGTGTATGCATACACACATACACACATACACACACATAATGGAAATGAGCATCCAAAGGATGAGCGGGAGAAAGCGCTCGGGCGCTAGTGCTTTGGGCGCGGAAAAGGGCATCCAAAGGATGCATGGGAGAAAGCGCTCGGGCGCTAGCGCTTTGGAGCCAGGCACGCGGGCGCTCGGACGCTAGCGCTTTGGGCGCTAGTGCTTTGAGCGCAAGAGCACAAGGGCACTAGCACTTTGGGCGCTAGCGCCCTACATGCCAGGCACGTGGGAGCTCGGACGCTAGCGTTTTGGGCGCTAGCGCTTTGAGCGCAAGGGCGCTAGCGCCTCACGTGCCAGGCACGTGGGCACTCGGGAGGAAAAAGGGACTTAGTCCCTGCAATGGGAGTTGTACTCCCAGAAAGGAACACTTATATATATATATATATATATATATATATATATATATATATATATATATATATATATATGAGGAGTTAAACTCCTAGGATATTTTGAAGCTGATGAAGGGGCTTCTCCCCTTGAGCCCTGGATCTTCTCCAAAGTGGGGTTTTCGGAGATGGGTCTCCTTCTTCCTCCTCTGTTGGCCAGATCTTGAAGAACAAGAGATATGAGATTTAAAAATCTTCCCTTTTTGAGATCTAATGGAAGATCAGGGCTCCCCTTTGTGGGTTTTGTGGGAAAAAACTATTTAGTTTTTGAAAAGGAAAAGTAAAACTCTTAATTTAATTCAGAAGAAGGGAAGAAGGTTTTAGAACCTTTTGGAAGGAGAAGGAGGCACAGGAACCCTAGAGTTTTTAAAGAATGAAAAGTGTCTCTTTATTCATCATCATGTTGCCTTATATAGGCTTACGCATTTACATATAGCCCCTTGGGCTTTACAAAATGGCATTTTGCCCATCCCATGCCTCATGTGCTATTTCTTTTTGCACATAAGCCATGAGCTTGCAAAATATTGGCTTTATGCCCATTTTGCATACATTCATACACAAAAAATTACATGAAAATTATTTGTTACATGATTTTTATTTTGGCATGGGGAGGACCGGCCGCTTCATGTTCAGGCTCGACTTGGGCATGAGCCCACTTGATCAGGGCTTGAACCCACCTGGCTTGGGGTTGACCTTGACTTTGACTTGGTCAACTACGGGTGCAAATTTTGACCCCAACAAGCAGCATCGACCGCCGCTGCCCATAGGAACTTTGGCATATCCGTATCCAAAGTCATACTCCGCACTCGCTCTAGGATCATCCTATTCATCCTTTCAGCGATGCTATTCTATTGTGACGTTTCTGGTACTGTCTTCAGTCAACAAATACCTTTCTATGAGCAAAACGCCTCAAACTCTTATATGCAGTATTCCCTTCCATTATCGAAGTTAAGGCATTTTACCTTAGCCTAAGTTTGGTTCTCAACCTGCGCAATCCAGTGTTTGAAGATACCAAATATATCGGACTTCTTCTTCATCGCTGTTTCCCCACAATAAAAGAACCTTGCTCTTTTCAAAATTTGAACTGAGGCAGCGCCTCATGTGCAAGGCACGAGAGCGCCAGCGCCCAGAGTTAAAAACTCTGAGGCAGCGCCTCATGTGCAAGGCACGAGGGTACCAGCGCCAAGAGTCAAAAACTCTGAGGCAGCGCCAAGAGTCAAAAACTCTGAGGCAGCGCCAAGAGTGCAAAGTATGAGGGCGCCAGCGCCAGAACTAAAAGTTCTCTACTCTTGGATCAAGGGTTCAACGGAGATGATAAATCATCAGAACGCAGAATTAAATTCTGATTGAGAAAATACTCCTCAGATCTTTCTAAATAAGAAAGATTGTGCTCTGTAAATCAGAGCACCGTTGGATCAAAGATCCAATGGTGATTAAAAATCACCAAAATGCAGAATTAAATTCCGGTTGAGGAAATACTCCTCAAATCTTTATAAACAAGAAATATTGTGATCTGTAAATCAGAGCACCGTTGGATCAAAGATCCAATGGTGATTAAAAATCACCAAAATGCAGAATTAAATTCCGGTTGAGGAAATACTCCTCAAATCATTCTAACAAGAAAGACTGTGCTCTGTAAATCAGAGCACCGTTGGATCAAAGATCCAATGGTTATTAAAAAATCACCATGATACAGAATAAGCTCTGTATGGGAAAATATTTTCCCAATCTTGTTAAAAACAAAAAAAATGTCTTCTGTAGAACAGAAGTCCTTGGATCAAAGATCCGACGGTAGATAAATTCCCCACATCAATTAAGAAATCTTTTAATGAGAGATTTCCTTAATTGAATCAACAAATCAGCCTCCCCTATATAAAGGACCCAAGACTTCAAGTCTTGCACAGAAAGACCCCCCTATAAACTTCGAACAAAAAGAGAAGAGCAAAGAAAAAAAAATGAAAGCCTTAAGAAGAAGAATTTTCTTCAAGGTAAATAAAATAGAGATCAGAGCATCTCAAGAGTTTAACCCTCATAAAAAGAACGCAGTTCTTTCCTCGGATCTGAGATCCAAGAGACAAGTCTCCCCTAAATGAGAATCTAATTCTTACGGGGATGAGTTTGTTTTTAGGAATCGAAGATCCAAGGAAGAACAGAGAATTAAACCCTTCAAAAAAAATAATACACAAGAAAAACCAGCGCCAAGCGCTACTCAATAAAAGAGTGGCACTCAAAGGTTGACGCTCAGCACCAAGCGCCTCACATGCCACTCACGTGGGCGCTGCTCAATAAAGAGTGCTTAGCACTCAATAGTTGGCGCTCAGCGCCAAGCGACTTATGTGCCACTCACGTGGGCACTGTTCAATAAAGAGTGCTTAGAACTCAATGGTTGGCGCTCAGCGCTAAGCGCCTCACGTGTCACATGGGCGCTACTCAATAAAAACTGCTTAGCACTCAATGATTGGCGCTCAGCGCCAAGCGCTTCATGTGCTCCTCTCGTGGGCGCTGCTCAATAAAAAGCGTTTAGCACTCAATGGTTGGCGCCCAGTGCCAAGCGCTACACATGACCCTCATGTGGGCGCTACTTGACATAGAGTGCTCTACACTCATCACACAGAGCCCAACGCTATAAAGAGTGTTCAACACTCACAAAAAGCCAAAAGAAAAAGAAATAAAGTGTGAGCGTCAGAGCCCATATAAATGCTAGCATTGTGTGCACAGAGAAAGGACTGTATCCTAGCAAGTGTCTAACACTTTATTAAAAAAGAAACGACAAAGACTAAGTATGCTGAGTCCAAGTTGGTCAAACTCCTAATCAACCGAGCCCATGTGCTCTTTATTTTTCCAAACTGGTCTTAGTCCCAAATAAGACCACCGATCTTTTGACGAATATCCATTGGTTCAAGGGTACATCTCTCCACACCTCTGATACATGTCGTTGTAATTCTTCAACGTCTTTAGAGAGGTGGAGGGTCCCAATAACCAATAGCTCCCGGTATACCCCCAAACTAACAAACCATAAACCCTTTAGATCGCAACGTCCTTAAAACTAAATTGTGGACCACAACGTCCTTAAAACTAAATTGTGGACCGCAACGTCCCTAAAAACTAAATTGTAGACCGCAACGTCCCTAAAAACTAAATTCCACAGATTATGATGTCCTTAAACTTCGGACCGTAATGTCCCTAAACTAAATTACATGACCGTAACGTCTTTAAACTAAACCTTTTGGACCACAACGTCCCTAAACTAAACTCTATGGACTATGATGTTCTTAAACTCTACGGACTATGATGTCTTTAAACCCAACGAACCGTAACGTCCCTAAACTAAAATGATAGAGCCCAAATGCTCTTTCATTGGAGCAAAAATGATCCCAAACGCCCGTTAAGTAGACCTTAGTCTACAATTAAACTAACGTGTCCTTAATAAACATTTAAGTTGATCTTAATCTCAAACGAGGTTAACGAGCCTTAAATCAACCAAACCCAAATCTAAGAGAATACAGATTTGGACTAATCTACGCCCTACGTGCGACAACATAAATTAGTCTCCGTATACAATCCACGGGCAACCAAAAAATAAAACAAACACACACGACACTAAGTGAATATTTGGAGCAGGAGAAAGTAGTTATCGCTGCGCGGTAACGTAATTAACTGCAGGGGCTTGCGCCTGTAGGGAAGAGCATCCCCACAATTAAAAACCCCTCTCCAATGAGGGGGAATCTGACGAAGTCTGCTACAACGGCCGCATCCGCCCAAACCTCCGATGCACGGTACCATAAATCAACTTGGTATCTTCGGAGAGGTGGACGGATAAATCCAAATAGCATCTGCCTCCAAATTCAGGCAAGACGATCTACGCGGTTTCATCTCTGTTTTCGGCGGTAAACAGATTCTGGCATGCCCTGTGGGATCTTTTCCTCTTTCCACTCCACACTTCATGTGTCGTGTTTCGCGAACAAATCGCGGTCTGCTATGGTTACCTATGGATTCGAGGTACTAAGATTTGGTGTCTTGATCCGTGCAGAAGAGAAGTTGGCGTTAATAGCTTCTAACTGCAACAACAACTCCCGCTTCGCCCCGTTTGGAGGAGTAACTTACGGGTCCCAAGCGGCTTCTATCTACACAATGCCGGTGGAACAGGTGACACAAGCTACCACAGGATTGTTCTTCGGGACCATGCTTCCACCAATGAACTTCAACGCCCAAGTGCCATCACACGAAGCTCTAAAGAAGTTGGTCTTTGATCGGTTTACCATTACCACGGCCCTATCAACGGGTCGTCCAAGTCCAACGCCTCAGTCTTTAACAGACTAGGCCAAAGCTCAAGCAGGCCCATGAAGAAGCCTGCAATACCCGAAGGAGTTATCCCGAAGCGGATAGCCATTCCCGCTCTGGTAAACGAAGTCATCAGAGGGGCTTCTCCTGCTAAGGGGTCGGTCTTTGCAAGACTGGCCATCCCAATTCCTGCTTCGGGTGAGGTCGTTACAAGTGCTTCCCCTGCTCAAAATTCGGCCTTCGCGAGATTGACTATTCCCCCTCAGCAGACGTCTGTCTTCGATAGGCTGACGCCGACAACAACTTCTCATCAGATCAGGAGGCATGACGAAGCTACCCCGATAACAGAGGTGATCCTGGTTACACGATATGCTCGACGTCGTCACTGGCACCGGGTGAGGAAAGTTAGAGGCAGTTCCCCTTTTGGACTTATCCCACCAGCTCCAATGGTGGAAATTGATGCTGCTGTTCCAATTGGGAACAGCTTTGAGTCGCTCAGGAGGGTGCTCAAGAATTCTTCAACTGCCGTATTGAAGAGGTCTCCTCCACCTATGGAAAACGTTACGAAGGCAAATCCGGAACATCCCTCTCAGCGGCTGTCTCCTAAAATCCACAGGGTCTGGCGAAGAGTCCAAGACTCTGTAATCGACAAAGATTACTCCTGCCGACAAAAGAAAATGAAGGTCCGGCAAGAAGAGGATCATCCCGCCGTCGTACCACGAAAAGTATCGTCTGCAACAGCCTCCTCAACTTCGACCGCCCATAAAAGGAGAAGGCCGGAGAAAATCCCCGTGCTTACGACAAATCTCAAGGGTATTGAACCCAAACGCCCCAAGTCTGGGGGCATGGTAGTGCACACCGTCTACATGGCTTCCGGAAAAGAGGAAAGCTATGCTTCTGGGGGCCATCGACCACTTACACGATCAGTAACAAAGGCTCAGGAGCAACAACAGAAACTCCAGGAGATGCTGACAAAGATGGCCGCACTCACTGGGCAGAAGGAAAGTCCGGAAATATCGTCGGATCAACGCCAGGAACAGGAAACTGACGCTGAGTTTCTCCGAAGAATGCTAAAAAAGAAAGATAAAGAAGCCGCGGAACAAGCGGCTAACATAAAACAAATGGCGCTCCTGTTCCAAGATATGGTGGGGATGATAATCCAGCCGGACCCTCCAGCCGAAGATCCCCCAATAATCATTGAAGACGACAGAGGGGAGACATCAAACCCTCTCCCGGCTTTATCAGTAGCCAGGGAGGAGACGATTTCGAAAGCTGCGCTTGATGACTATATAGCTCAGCAAATACGAGCTCATCAGACAAATGAAGCAACTGACCAAATCGTCAGAACTGGGCGACCCTATCCAGGATTGTACGATCAAATTAATTACCCGCCGGGATATACGATCCCTAAATTTCACGTGTACAAGGGGACAGGCAACCCCCATCAGCACGTCGCTCAATTCAGGGCTCTCTGCGGCAATACTGGAGGTGACGACAAATTGCTATTTCGCCAGTTCGTCGGCAGTTTAGCGGAGACAGCTTTTGAATGGTACTCAGAGCTTTCGAACGACTCCATCAAAACGTTTATAGAAATGGAGTTGCTATTCACCAAGAGTTTCGTAAGCGCCAATGAATGCACCCCGATCACGGCATTGATCAATGTCAGGGTGAAGCCAGGAGAGACATGGGTTCAGTATGCAATTCGGTGGCGGAACCTATGGTCGAGATGCGAACAGCTCATAGAAAAAGCTCCTGCCGTGGGCATGTTCATGGGAACCCTCAATCCGCAGGCAACTATATCCCAATTTATGATGTTTTTCAAGCCGATCACCTTCCAGGCCTTGATCGACAAGTTGGCCCAAATGGACCAGATGGGCCATAGACCGCCCTCCTCGAAAACGGAGCTTTGAAATAAAACGGGTAAAGGAAAAGCGACCTTCATCACCAACGCTCAGCAACAGCCGAGTGATCCGAAACCAGCTGCTCACCAAAACGATAAACAGTGGACACTCGTAGAAAAACTGAGACGTCCTTACTCATTCCTTCGGGATAAAACGAAAAGACTGTTTGAACTGGTGGTGCGCAACAGGCTTATCACTCTACCAGATTCGAGACGCCCGCTGCAACCGGGCGACGTTAACAATCCCAATTACTGCCCCTATCACCGAATAGTGGGCCACCCAATCGAAGATTGCTTCGTCTTCAAAAACTGGATTGAGTACCAGTACCAATAAGGCAAATCCGCCCTGTCTGAAAACTGGAGGGTAAACCTGCCACAACCGCACGCTCCTAAAACGGTGGACACGCCGGGGGCATCATTCTCATTTATAGAAGAAGCTCCATGGGAAGTTGTTCTTTCGAACAAGACTAAAAGAATGCTGAAAGACCTTCAAGCATGTCCGGCAATTAGATGGAAAAGCCCTCTGGAGCCAGAGATCACTGAGGGAATGCTGAAACCGTGCCCAACACCGAGAGTTAGTAGCGATTGGAAAAATACCCAAGCCCAACCGTCGAAGTCTTCGAAAAAGAAGAAGAAGACCAAAAATCCCGCACAAATCTGACGACGAACACACGGACCTGCAAAAGCATATTGATGTGCTGGAAGAATATAACCAGAAGGCGCAAACCCCAGTCACACTTCAAGAGTTTCTCAACCATATCCTTGAGAGCAGAGATAATGACAATGATGAGGGAGAAGAATCGTCAGAAGAGCCCGAGGATTATGTGGCAAGTTGTCACATGATCTCTCATTCACCAATAAATGACGAAGAAGCTCACTCGGCATCAGAAGATAGTATAGAGGGGCTGGGGGCAGGATTGGTACTAAAATCCCTGGAACCATCCGATGAGATGATCGACATGCTGCTGAATGAAACCCGTCAGAAGAGCAAAACCAATCAAGAGTGTGAAATGGCCATATTCGAAAGGGCCAGGCATCGACATCAAGTTGAAGAAGTCATGATAGGGATGAGTCGCAAAGCACTCCAACCAAGTCGAAACACACCCGTGGCAGACAAAAGCAGGCTTAAGACAAGGAAATGGTTCGCTAAAGCCCTGTCGATGGGAATGAGGCTGCCACCTTTCAAAGAAAATACTCCTCGTGGTATACGCCTTGACGATGCGGATGTACATCCTAACTACTTCTTATACCATTAGAGGATTACACATCCCACTGAAGAATGCAATGCCTTTAAAAAATGGTGGCAAGGATACGTTGCTCACCGACAACATTTCAAGCGGATGAGGCGCAAAACTTGCCGGGAGCAGAGAAGCACGACAGATGAGAATAAAAGAACTGCCTACAACTGTCACATGGTTGATACCAGAGGATCGCAAGTTCTCACCTTCGGAAGCTATTCCGATGAAGAAATAGCCCTCGGCTCTCTCTTCAAAGAATCCGCCTCAGGGAAAGAGGAAGAGATGAAGAACTGTGAGAGTATTCAGCTGCGCAATCGTACGTTGCCCGAAAAGAATCTCGAACCCACAGACAAGGGGTCAAACAAAAAGGATAAGGGGAAGGAAAAATTCCCTGAGGATAACGCCCTCGATGATCGAGTCATCGAAGATCTGGCAACCAAGGACCCGCCCAAGAAAAACAAAGTGGATTACAATGTCCTAGCACACATGAGGAAGATACCCTAACAGCTGAGCATTTTGGATGCCCTTCTGTTATCTAAAGAGGCATGAGATTCCCTGATCAGTGCATTATAAGAGCCCGAGCTATTTCAAGCTTTCCTTGCCGAAGAAAAGATGAAGGACGAGCTGGAAGAAGTGCACACAGCTGACATCACTTTTGGGGATGAAGATCTCCTCCTCGGAACGTGCGAGCACAATTGTCCCATGTGCTGTCACCGGGTACTGCAATGACATCAAGATAGGGGAGACCTTAGTTGACAACAGGTCCTCTGTCAACCACTTAAATGTGAAGGTGTTAAAAGAAATTTGCATGAGCGTTCAGCATCTCGCTCGGGATAAAATCACCATCTCCGGGTTCGACTCCTAGTCATCACGGACGCTCGGGTCTGTAATACTGACGTTATGCTTCAGGATGCTCGTTACTGACATCAAATTTCATGTCATTGAAGCCAAGACCTGCTACAACGATTTGCTCGGCAGGCCTTGGTTACACGAGTACAATATCATCCCTTCTACACAGCATCAGTGTATGAAGTATTTCAAGGATGGTCTCGAGTATACCGTGACGGGGAACTAAACCCATTCTCTGTAAATGAAGTCCGAAAATACGAAGATGCAAAGTATTTCCTGCTAGATTTTGAAGATACGGATAGATGCTATAAACCGGAGAATAAGCAAAAAGCTATCACCACTATTCCGGTCTTCGGGAGAGATATCGAGGAGGAAGAAGAGATAGTCTATTCGGGGCCGCCCCAATGCCACAACCCGGGACCATCTACCCCTATTCTGGTCTTTGGCAGTGGCTCTGAAGACGAAGTCAATGCAGTGTTCTCGGCCCGTCCATCAATGCAGGCCCTCACTGGAGATGATCAGAGTTTGCAAATCGCCATGGTCCCACGACAGCACTACAAAGAGCTTGATGTGCTTGAGACATATAGTGTGCAGGAGCTGTAGACATTCTACGTCCTTCCCAGGCGAAGAGGTGAAAAGACGATCCTATTCTATCGATCCACGGAGACTAAAGTCGAAAAGGAAGTCTGGCATGGTGCCGATTCTGAGCTCGATAAGCTCCAACCCATCCTTCTGCCCAGATACTACACGGAGGGATTGAGAAGGTTATTAAGATGCCAAGGTGTACCTTTCAAACAGACTCCTCGACAAGCTTAGTTCTTTAACAGGATTTGTAACATCCCCGGAACTCAGCGAAATTTGCCCAACGGAAAAATGGAAACGATCGGGCTTGGATATGTCCAGTCCAAGAAATGGGAGCAGTTCTATGGCTGCCATACTATAAATGATCTCGATGAAGAAGGGGATGCTCTTTTAAAAGATGCTGACGTTGAACCAGAACGAGGTCCTGCCATAAAAATGCCGAGCCCGTCGTTTGAGGAATAGATTGATAAGCTAATGAGAGAAGCGGGTCAAAGGGTTCGGGATGACCACAGCGCGAAATGGCCATTTACGAAAAAGCCAGGACGCAACGTGTCTTTCAGCAGGCTACATAGGACGACAATGCCCTTCACCGTCAGCCTGCCACGCATTCCCAAGACAAGAAAAAGGCCCGACGCAGAGGCAGAAACAAGTCAAAGAACGGAAAAAACGCTCGACAGCGGCAAATGGATCCAAAAGTCCACGCAATCGAGAGAAGGTCAGCTGAAATCCATCACTGATGAGGAAGATGGATCAGGAATATTCCTTTCCTTGAGACAAGACAAAAAAGATATTCGACCTTGTCATGAAACATCAAATGATGACACTCCCGGAGTCTCGGCGCCCCGATCAAGAAAACGAGGTTCGTCACCCAGATTATTGCTCCTATCATCGAGCGGTAGGAAATCCTCTTGAAGACTGCTTCACCTCCAAAAACTGGGTCGAAGACCAATATCAACTCGGTAGGTTCGCTCTATCCAATAGTTGGAGGGTAGCCCCACCGCAAAGGCATGTGCCAAAAGCAATGTATATGGCGGGAGTAGAACCAGATCAACATCGGTCTTGGAAACGAACTCGTACCTGTCATGTAATAGCGCTGTCGGAAAGATGAATGCATGAGAATATGGATGACCTCTCCTGATGCTTCTAAAATGAGGAGGAAGATGAGTTGATCTTAGAATTTCCACCGGCGCCAAAAGAATTCGAAGATGGGATACACACCACGGCGGACAACCTGTAAAAGATCGACTTAGGGACGAAAAACGACCCACGACCAACGTTCATTAGTGAGTTGCTGTCTAAAGAGCAGGTGGCTACGCTAAAAGACGTGCTCATGCAGTATAAAGACTGCTTCGCATGGAACTATTCCGAGATGCCGGGACTAGATCCAGAAATCGCTGTGCATAAATTGGCGATATCTCCAGACGTCAAGCCAATCAAATAAGCACAAAAAAGAATGCGGCTCAAACTTGAGATGAGTATCAATGCCGAAGTCAAGAAGCTAATCGACTTTGGCTTCATCCAAGAAGTTCAATACCCCGACTGGATCGCCAACATTGTCCCAGTGATGAAGAAAAATGGGACGGTGCGCATCTGCGTGGATTTTCGGGACCTCAACAAAGCCTGTCCGAAGGATGACTTTCCCATACCGGTTACCGAGCTGATGATAGATAACACGTCCACTCATGAAGTCTTCTCCTTCATGGACGGATCATCGGGGTACAATCAAATAAAGATGCATCCCGAAGACCAGAAGCATATAGCTTTCCGGACTCCTCTGGGCATATTCTGCTACAAAGTGATGCCTTTCGGTCTGAAGAACACCGGTGCTACCTATCAGAGGGCCATGATGAAGATTTTTGATGACCTCATACATGAAATCGTTGAATGTTATATTGACGACCTCGTGGTGAAAAGAAAATCGCACGAGGAGCATTGGGAGCATCTGAAGATAGTGTTTCAGCGCCTTCGGAAATACAACCTGAAGATGAACCCTCTGAAATGCGCGTTCGGAGTCTCCTCGGGAAAATTTCTAGAGTTCATCATACGATACCGGGGCATCGAAATAGATCCATCGAAGATCAAGGCGATTATGGAAATGCCTACTCCAAGAACTTTAAAACAATTGCGGTCTCTACAAGGGAAGCTCGCGTATATCTGGCGGTTCATAACTAACCTCTCTGGAAAATGCCATCCCTACAGTCACCTGATGAAGAAGGGAACTCCGTTCATTTGGGATCGCAAATGCCAAAGCGCATTGGTTGAAATCAAGCAATACCTGCTGAATCCGCCAGTACTGACCGCTCCAGTCAAGGGAAAGCCCCTCATCCTGTACACAACAACCCTCGAAGGTTCGTTAGGCACGCTATGGGCGCAGGAGAATGACCAAGGGAAGGAGAGAGCCCTCTACTATTTGAGTTGAGTTCTCCTGGGGGCAGAAAACAACTACTCCCCTATCGAAAAACACTGCCTGGCGTTAATCTTCGCAATAATGAAGCTTCGGCATTATGCTTTGGTGTATGAGGTCCATCTCATATCAAAAGTGGATCCTCTCAAATATTTGATGTCAAGAGCCATATTAATGGGACGTCTCACTAAATGGGGCTTACTCTTAATGGAATTCTCGATAACATACCGACCTCTCAAGGCAGTGAAAGGCCAGGCCATCGCCGACTTCCTCGCTGAGTATCCGACACCTGCGGATTCACCCCTAAATTGCGAATTGCCAGATGAGCATGCGTTTGACACGATCTACGGGGAGAGAGGAGGGAGTGATACCCGATAGGAACTCTAATTCGATAGGGTATCTTCCATGAAGAAGCGAAAGCACAACTCCCCAATAATCAAATCTGGGGTAGGCTTCATCTTCGTGACTACACAAAGAGGGATAATGCGCTTTGCTTTTTCTTTAACAGAGCCGAGGACAAACAATGAAGCAGAATATATGGTTTTGGTAGCAGGTCTTGAGATCGCTGATGACATGGGAATCAAAAACCTTCTCATATACGGAGACTCCCAGCTGGTCGTTAGCCAAGTAAACGGTGACTATCAGACGTGCAAACCAGAATTGGTAAAATACGGTGAAAGAGTACAGCAACTGCTGACTCAAATTCCCTTCTACGCCCTAGAAAGCATACCGCGTACAGAAAATAGCAAAGCATACGTATTAGCCAAACTCGCTAAAGAACTGACTGACGAAAACCTCGATGACGTGAGGATCATTATACAAAGCCGTCGGGTTCTTGCACCAGAAGAAACATCTCCGGAGTTTTCTGAAGAAAAGGAAGCGACCAAGCAAATAGCCCTACAAACAGAGGACCAAAAAAGGGCTAAGGATTGGAGAGAAGTCTTTATAGACTACTTCAAATCCCGTCAAACACCGGAAGATGCATCCTCAAAACATCAGCTCATGAAACGAGCTCTGTCTTTCGCCTTCGTCAATGATACTCTATATTAGAGGTCGTTCGACTCTCTGTGGCTGAGATGCCTAGGAGTGGAAGAAGCAAGGAGAATCGTTCAAGAAACTCACGACGGACTATGCGGTTCTCATCAAGCCTGGCCGAAGATGAAGTTGAAGATCAAAACGATGGGCTACTATTGGCCCATGATGATTCAGGACTGTCTCGAATACTCGAAGCAATGCCATTCGTGCCAAATTCATGGAAACTTCATCCACCAGCATCCAAACCCGCTACACCCAACAGTGGCTAGTTGGACATTCGAAATGTGGGGAACCGGCATAATCGGACCCATCGAACCAGCGTCATCTAAAGGACATCGGTTCATATTGGCTACAACTGATTACTTCTCTAAGTGGGCAGAAGCAGTACCGCTAAGAGAAGTGAAGACAGAGAATATTCTTCATTTCTTCAAGATGCACGTCATCTATCGGATCGGCACTCCGCGACGAATTATCTCCGATAACGGGCCGGCCTACAGAAGTCACAGAATCAGCCGCTTTGCCCAGCAGCATAACATAGATTGGAGATAATCTTCGGTCTATAATCCCCGAGCTAACGGTCTAGCTGAGGTTTTCAACAAAACCTTTACAAAGATCATAAAGAAGACGATGTCCAAAAATAAAAAGGACTGGCACGAGAGACTGCATGAAACTCTCTGAGCGTATTGAACTATGTTCAAAACAGCCACAAATACAACGCTATTCGCGTTGGTATTCGGCACAGAAGCAGTACTCCCTTTAGAGATAGAGCAACCCTCTCTACGAGTGGCGGTTCATTATGAGCTAACAGAAGAAGAGAATGCTCAACTTCGGCTTGGGGAGCTCGACGCCCTCGATGAAGCTTGTCTCATGGCGTAGCAAACCCTAGAAGCTTACAAAGCAAGGATGACGCGCTCATACGAAAGTTTGACTAGGCCGAGAACATTCCGCCAAGACGAACTCGTGCTAGTAGTCAAGAGACCTATGATCTCTAATCGTGCCAAACGGGGGAAATTCGAGCCAAACTATGAGGGCCCATACGTCAAAGACAAAGTCTACCAAGGTGGGGCTTATTTGCTCATGGATATGCATGGCGAAAGACCATTCAGGCTAATAAACAGCTGGTTCCTTAAAAAATACTACGCCTGACAAGTCACGACTCAGGTCAATGATTGATGATGACACTATGTCCGCTCGCTATCTTCTTGAGTCAAGACTCTAAAAGTAGTATCCAACGATACCCTGCCCCAGAACACAAAAAAAAACAGACCGTAATGTCCTAAAACTAGCTACGGACCGAAACATCCCTAAACTAAAAATGGACCGTGTAACAACCTAGTTCATTTATACCAATTACAGTTCCCGTATTTACTTATCTGTGGTGTTTTATTTATCGTGTTTGGGTGCGAATGGTATTTTTACATTTTACATCGCATTCGACCCGACCCGCTTACTTGAACCAGTTTGATTAATATTTATAGACTACCCTGACTTGTTATGTAGACTTGTGCATTTTTAACTTTATCGCATACTGACATTTACCTGGCATGACATCTTTTACCATATAACATTTTTAAGTCTCGTAAAATATTTTAAAAATACATTTCATAGCCTGCATGATACCCCTAACCCCGTGATAGCATCCGCGCATCTTATTCTCGTCCCGTTCAGTGAAACGGACCTGTTTGGATGGCTACGCGCACGTACGTGCATCCGTTCTTGGGGGTATGCATTTTCGTTACCCGGATATCCAATTTTAGTTTTGGTCGACACATATATTTTTCATATTTTAAAACTGGATTTTTAGACCCGACCCGGGCGTATTTTGGACTATTTTTTGTATTAATCAAAATCTCAAAGTTTAACTAATATTTTTATCCTTGTTGTTTTAACAATTAAAATCATATTCATATATATTCTTTAGTTTTAAATTTTTTAAAAAGATTTGTACTGTTAGTTACATTCACAGATCTCTTTCTCTCTCTCTCTCTGCATTTATGCAGTTGTTGGTATACAATTTTTTATAACTAAAGTATATATTTATAAAACTATTCTCTATCAAATCTTTCCTCAACCACTCTTTCTCTCCTTCTCTCTCTTCCCCACAGCGCTCTCTCTTTCTCTCTCTCCCCCACAAAACGATGATTTCATCTCTCCTCACCGTTCATTCCCTCTCTCTCTCTCCTCTCGAGCTCTCTCCCTTTCTCTCTCTGTCTCGCTCTCTCCTATCTCTCTTTCTCTTCTCGCATTCGCTCTCTCCTCTCTCTCTCTTCTCGCATTCTCTCTCTCAGCTCTCTCTCTGTCTCTATCTTCTCTCTCACTCTCCTCTCTATCTCTAAATTTTTTAACCCCATGCCCACGTCTTTCTCTTCCCCTCACAGTTCTCTCTCTCTTCTCGCCTTCTTTTTCATTTTTCCCGCCTGCACACCCACGATCGCCTTCGCCCTCGAACCCATCACCGAGCAACCCATGCTTCCGTCGCCTCCGATCTTCCACCTTCATCGTCTTCCTCCTCAAACTCACCTTCATCCTCCCCTTCCTCTTCTCCTCCGCCTGCACATCCATCACCGAGCAACCCATGCTCCCGTCGCCTCCGATCCTCGCCATCGTCGCCTTCCTCCTTATCTTCGCTCATCTCCTCACTGCCTTCGACCTTGCCTCCAACCTCCTCACCTCTCTTCTCCCGCCTGCAAACCCCACTGCAACCCAACCCATGATCCCGAAACCCATGCACCTTGTCGTCGTCGTCGCCGTTTCCCCACAGCCGGCAACCCCGACCCCATCACCCCCTTGCCGCCTTCTCTTCATCACCACCATCTCTTCTCTCCTCTCCTTTTCCCTTCAACCCTAAACATTTCAGCGCTGCTTCTCGTTTCTTCTTCCTTCTCTCGATCTCTTTTTCTTTTCACAATTCCATAACTGGATCTCGAATTTATTTTACCCATATATATTGAGAAAAGGCATATCCATCTTCACAGAAGCAACCAGTTAAGACCCATCTCTTGAGATCCCTGATCTCAGCACTTTCTCTCGTGAGAGATCAAATCACAAGCTTCCATCTTTAATCTTTATGTCATTGATCTCCATGATCTCCTCTGCAAACTATTGCATAAATCTTTCCACTTTCCCATGCGATGATACTTCAGACTATTGGAGACACTCTTTTTTTAATTATTCAACTCCAATATCTGCATAAGTAAACAAAGTTGTCTTCTTTCTGGTAAAAAAAAAAACCCTGCTTGCATCCTCGCCTTTGACGGTCCATCGTCGACGTCACCCCCTTGCTACCTCCTTTGACCCTAGAGCACATTGAACCAGTTCCCCTCTCATCTCCCTCTTCTTCTTCTTCTTTTCTTGCTTTTTCTGGATCTTGTTTCTTTTCCGGTGATCGCCGGAGCCGTGCTCGCCGCTGCTGATCCGGGCGACCCAGTAGACATTCCTATCCAGCGTGGTCCGTTCCTGCATTGCTTGGTTCAGTCCCGTGTGCGCCGCGTGTGCGTCGCGACATTTACCGACATCGTACGCGGCGTACGCACCCCGTCTGATATCCGTTCAGGCAAGTAAAACTTGCTACATACTATTTTAAACTATTATATACTTATTTAAATACATATTAAACCTGTTGTTTGAATCTAATGCCCTGTATTACATTTTTACATTTCGATGTTCCGTTTATATCATTTTCGATTTAGAACATGAAACATATCCCGTTGCATAATAGATTACATTACACTGTACCCATATCCATATTTATATCACTTATTGCTTAGTTGTATAGCCCATAGTACTATTTCTAATAGTTTATAACCTTTCGGATACCTATTTGCATCCATCTCGTCTATTATATATACAATTGCATCCATAGATCATATAATACATAATAACGAGATTTTAACATTCCATATTTGATAAAGTGTATTTTAGTTAATGTTGGAACTATAATCTTAACCCAAATCGATAACTGTGCATCCATATGCTTTAATCTGTACCTTTAGCTTACTACATCATAATGTTCCATTTTTATTGTTCCATTAGTACCCCATACTTGTTTTATATACCCATACTTATTAGGGTTTGATTATAAGCATCCATGTGACATTTTGTGCACCCCCGACATGATTTGATATACCATTACTTGACACAACAAGATACCGTGCACTTCTTGACATGACATGATACCTATATACTACCCGACTTGATCTGATGTATCATGACTTTACCTGTTACCTGATCTTGTTAGTAATTCCAACAAACCTGACCTGTTGTCCTTACGGACATTTTCCTGTTGTCTATCCAGACAAACCTTTACTTTCTGATCCTGTGCTGGCATTAGCTCCAGATTTAACAATACCTAACTTGAATACATAACTTGGGGGTATGGGGAAATCAATGATGAAACCTGACTTGTAACTCGACAGTTCGATTCCTTTACTGATCAGTTTTAGAGGCTAGGCCAGCCTTGGGATGATGCTGCTAACATCATTCATCTATACATATTTCCTATTTTAGTGCCTAGCGGCAGGTCTCGGTTTCAGCCCGAGAATCTTCACCGTGGTTCGGGCAGGCATGGGATACTATTAAGTTACATTGATGATTCATCAAATTGATTTCAAAGACTTGGGAGTAGTTAACCCAATAGACCGGTTTAGATTACTCATTACACATTACCCTCACTGTCCTTACTTATATTACTATTATACCTGTTTACCGTTTATACTCATACCAGCATGTCTTGCTACCCTTATTTATTTTATTGCTTGATATTATGACGCACTGATGTCTGGGTTTTGCATGGCCCAGATCCTCTACCCTTGTTGCTGACTGATCAGGAGTACTGCCGCTGTTAGACCGAGCGGTAAGGATCCTGTTGGTATCCAGTTTTACTTTCCAGGTGTTTTATTTTTGGATCTTTTGCTTCCGCATATTATATTATTTCTTGACTCGTTTATTCTGGCTCATGGACATGTACTAGATAGTTTAGTTTACTTTCCTGTCCTTGATATCTCTACAGCCGTAATGTGACTGTGGAAGGATTTTCCTATCCACAGGTAGCATGGTTGGCTATGTCACGTGCCTATCTTAGCATACTCTGGGAAGCGGGGCGTGACATGGGTTGTTTGGTATCAGAGACATAGTTATAGGTTAATCGAGTTTGATTCTTTTGTAGTTGGGTATCGGACCCAATACACGAATCAGAATACTCGTGATTAGGAAGCATGTCCTGCCACTTTGTTATCGTGATTCTTGAATCATATCTTTCTCTTGATCCTTGTCTTGACGATATGCAAACGACTTTGCATCTCGGCTTGAACCCTTTTTGGTTCACTATTGTTTCTCCCTGTTCCTTGATTCTGATACTAGGATTTGGGCGACTTGAGTGGAGTTATGTGGTTGTAACTATGAACTGCAGTATGGTTACGATGCGGTACTCTATTTAAGTAACTTGGAGTCTTAGTCTTGATTCACTTCCTTGTTTCATGGTCGTTATATTGCCTTACTTCTCTTTCTTTCCAGTTCATGTTTATCACAAGCTTGAATTCGGTTTACCGTGCTTATCTTCTTCAGTGTTTGGCTTCAGGTGAAATCGTTTCAGGTATCCTACTTGATCATGTCTTCCCCGCATTGGAATTATTCAATTCTGGTGCATCCCTTCGTTTGTTGTTGTCTTGGGAATGGATTTTCTCGGCACTTTCCACGCTCATAATGATTGTAAGGAAAGGAAAGTGATTTTCCAGATTCCCGGACATCCGGAGTTTGTTTTGCTGGAGGAAGCAGTTCTGTCGGGCCAATCGAGTTTAGGGCTAGGCCGACAAACAATATTCTTTCATCCATGGAAGTTAATAAGGAGGAAGCGTCAGTGTAGTTTGAGAGTTCATGGATGTGTTCGAGGACATCTCGGGTTTACCGCCAAAATGAGAGTTGGAGTTCGCGATCGATTTTGTTCCTGGTGCAGCGCCAATCTCTAAAGCATACTATCCAATGGCACCAGTGGAGTTGGAAGAAGTCAAGAAGCAGGTTACTGAATTACTTGAGAAGGGTTGGATTCGCAGTAGTAACTCGCCTTGGGGAGCTCCAGTTCTTCTAGTAAAGAAGAAAGATGGCACAAAAAGGATGTGCATCGATTATCGAGAATTAAACCGAGTGACTATTAAGAACAAGTACCCGATCCCTCGCATTGGCGAATTGTTCGAGCAGCTTAGTGGAGCGAGGGTATTCTCGAAGCTAGATTTGCGATCCGGATATCATCAGGTCCGAGTTAAATCAGAAGATATTTGCAAGACTGCGTTCCGAACTCGGTATGGACATTACGAGTATTTAGTGATGCCCTTCGAAGTAACGAATGCACCGGCGATATTTATGGACTTGATGAACCGAATCTTTTCACCATTCTTGGACCAGTTTATAGTGGTGTTCATTAATGATATTCTGGTTTACTCGAGGAGTATTGAAGAGCAAGCAGAACACTTGAAGATCGCACTGCAGATATTGAGGCAAGAAAGATTGTATGCAAAGATGATCAAGTGCGAGTTTTGGCTTGAAGAAGTGAAGTTTTGGGGCACGTCGTGGCTGGAGATGGAATCGCCGTTGATCCTGAAAAGATTACAGCAGTTCGAGATTGGCCGATTCTGAAGAACGTTGCAGAGATCAGAAGTTTTCTTGGACTTGCCGGGTATTACAGAAGGTTCGTGAAGAATTTTGCTCATTTGGCTGAGCCTTTGACCAAGCTTACGCGCAAAGAAGTACCATTTGTGTGGACGGATAAGTGTGCGTCAGCTTTTGAGGCGTTGAAGCAGAGATTGATAACCGCTCCTATTTTAACCGTGCCAGACAGTTCCGGAGGATTAGTGATTCACAGCGATGCATCTGGGAAAGGATTAGGATGTGTTTTAATGCAGCATGAGAAGATTATAGCTTACGCATCGAGACAGTTGAAGACCCATGAGAAGAATTACCCAACTCATGATTTGGAGCTAGCAGCTGTAATTTTTCGCTTTGAAGATTTGGAGACACTACTTATTGGGCGAAAGGGTCAAGGTTTTCACCGATCACAAAAGCCTAAAGTATGCGTTCATGTAGAAGGAGCTTAATATGAGGCAGCGTAGATGGTTGAAGCTGATGGCTGACTACGGTCTTGATCTTAAATACCATCCGGGGAAAGTTAATGTTGTACCGGATGCGCTTAGTCGGTTTCTAGCAATTCACATGTTG
This sequence comes from Agapanthus africanus, assembly GCA_030015575.1. NCBI lineage: Eukaryota > Viridiplantae > Streptophyta > Magnoliopsida > Asparagales > Amaryllidaceae > Agapanthus > Agapanthus africanus. The sequence continues at coordinate 299,690,340 of JASDDO010000029.1, forward strand.
ACTGCACAGAAGAAACTTATTGAAGACTTTCGAAGATTTGATTTGGAGGTTGTGCTACTGCATTCTTCGGGACAGTTGATGCAGCTGCAAGTACAATCGTCGTTGATCGAGAATATTCAAGCAGCGCAATTGCAAGACCCTGGATTGCAGAAGTTTCGAGAACAGGTTGAAGCTGGACTTCGAATGGACTTGTTAATTCATGAAGATGGTTCGTTGCGATATGGTAGCCGTTTGTGTGTGCCAAAGGGAGATATTCGCGAAGAAGTTATGAAGGAGGCGCACAGTTCAGCATATTCCGTACATCCAGGAGGCACGAAGTGGTGGGAAGGCATGAAACGGGAGATTGCCCGCTTTGTAGCAAAGTGCTTGGTGTGTCAGCAGGTTAAGGCTGAACATCAAAGGGTTGCTGGTTTATTGCAACCACTTCCGATTTCTCAATGGAAGTAGGAACATATAACCATGGATTGCGTAACTGCTTTACCGCGGAGTCCAAAGGGCAACAATGCGGATTGGGTGATTATTGATCGATTGACCAAGGCAGCTCATTTCATTCTATTTCAAGTTGGTCAGTCAATGGAAGCGTTAGCAGAACGATACATGCAGGAGATTGTGAGATTGCAAGCAGTACCTGTAAGCATCGTTTCCGATCGTGATACCCGATTCTTATCACACTTCTGGAGGAGTTTACAAGAAAGTTTGGGGACGCTATTGAAGTTTAGCCTAGCTTATCATCCTCAAACAGATGGCCAGTCGGAGAGAACGATCCAAATTCTTGAAGATATGTTGAGAGCTTGCATGTTGGACTTCAAAGGTTCGTGGGAGGATCATCTACACTTGGTGGAGTTTTCGTACAACAACAGCTTTCAGGCGACTATTCAGATGGCTCCATTCGAAGTATTGTATGGTCGCAAGTGTCGCTCACATGATTGTTGGGACTTTGTTGGTGAACGAAAATTGTTGGGACCGGATTTGATCGTGCAAACCGTGGAGAAAGTTAATACTATCCGGAATCATATGAAGGCGGCGCAAGACCGACAAAAGAGTTGGGAAAATATATCGAGAAGATCTCTAGAGTTCGCTGTTGGTAATTTGGTATCCTTGAACATATCATCGACTAGAGGAGTGATCCGTTTCGGAAGTCGAGGAAAGTTTAGTCCTCGATTTGTTGGACCTTTTTAGATTTTGGAGCGTGTTGGAGAAGTAGCATATCGATTGGTGTTACGGCAATCCTTGGCGAATGTTCATGACGTGTTTCACGTATCTCAATTCCGTAAATATATTCGAGATGAAACACATGTATTGGATCATTCAGAGCTGACTGTCCGAGAAGATTTGACTTTTGAGGAGCGACCGATGTTGATTGTGGATCGAAGAGAAAAGGTTCTTAAGAACAAAATTATCCCTCTTGTACTTGTTTCTCGGGGTAATCGCTCACATGGAGAATCAACTTGGGAACGAGAAGATGAAATCCGGCAGAAGTTTCCACATTTATTCTTGTAGTTTCTTGATTGTTTTATCCTTTCTTGTCTTGGAATTTCGAGGACGAGATTCTTTTGTAGTTGGGTATAATGTAACAACCCAGTTCATTTATACCAATTACAGTTCCCGTATTTACTTATCTGTGGTGTTTTATTTATCGTGTTTGGGTGCGAATGGTATTTTTACATTTTACATCGCATTCGACCCGACCCGCTTACTTGAACCTGTTTGATTTATATTTATAAACAACCCTGACTTGTTATGTAGACTTGTGCATTTTCAAATTTATCTCATACTGGCATTTTACCTGGCATGGTATCTTTTACCATATAACATTTTTAAGTCACGTAAAATATTTTAAAAATACATTTCATAGCCTGCATGATACCGCTAATCCCGTGGTAGCATCCGCGCATCTTGTTCTCGTCCCGTTCAGTGAAACGGACCTATTTGGATGGCTACGCGCACGTACGTGCATCCGTTCTTAGGGGTATGTATTTCCGTTACCCGGATATCCAATTTTAGTTTTGGTCGACACATATATTTTTCATATTTTAAAACTGGTTTTTTAGATCCGACCCGGGCGTATTTTGGACTATTTTTTGTATTAGCCAAAATCTCAAAGTTTAACTAATATTTTTATCCTTGCTGTTTTAACTATTAAAATCATATTCATATATATTCTTTAGTTTTAAATTTTTAAAAAAGATTTGTACTGTTAGTTACATTCACAGATCTCTTTCTCTCTCTCTCTGCATTTATGCAGTTGTTGGTATACAATTTTTTATAACTAAAGTATATATTTATAAAACTATTCTCTATCAAATCTTTCCGCAGCTACTCTTTCTCTCCTTCACTATCTTCCCCACAGCGCTCTCTCTTTCCCTTTCTCCCCCACAAAACGTCGATTTCATCTCTCCTCACTGTTCATTCCCTCTCTCTATCTCCTCTCGATCTCTCTCTTCTCTCTATTTCGCTCCCTTTATCTCTCTGTCTCGCTCTCTCCTCTCTCTCTCTTCTCGCATTCTCTCTCTCCTCTCTCTCTCTTCTCGCATTCTCTCTCTCAGCTCTCTCTCTCTGTCTCTCTCTTCTCTCTCTCTCCTCTCTCTCTCTTAATTTTTTAACCACACGCCCACGTCTCTCTCTTCCCCTCACAGTTCTCTCTCTCTTCTCACCTTCTTTTTCATTTTTCCCGCCTGCACACCCACGATCGCCTTCGCCCTCGAACCAATCACCGAGCAGCCAATGCTTCCGTCGCCTCCGATCCTCCACCATCGTCGTTTTCCTCCTCAAACTCACTTTCATCCTCTCCTTCCTCTTCTCCTCCGCCTGCACATCCATCACCGAGCAACCCATGCTCCCGTCGCCTCCGATCCTCGCCGTCGTCGCCTTCCTCCCTATCTTCGCTCATCTCCTCACTGCCTTCGACCTCGCCCCTAACCTCCTCACCTCTCTTCTCCCGCCTGCTAACCCTACTGCAACCCAACCCATGATCCCGAAACCCATGCACCTTGTCGTCGTCGTCGCCGTTTCCCCATAGCCGGCAACCCCGACCCTATCACCCCCTTGCCGCCTTCTCTTCATCACCACCATCTCTTCTCTCCTCTCCTTTTCCCTTCAACCTTAAACATTTCAGCGCTGCTTCTCGTTTCTTCTTCCTTCTCTCGATCTCTTTTTCTCTTCACAATTCCATAACTGGATCTCGAATTTTTTTTACCCATATATATTGAGAAAAGGCATATCCATCTTCACAGAAGCAACCAGTTAAGACCCATCTCTTGAGATCCCTGATCTCAGCACTTTCTCTCGTGAGAGATCAAATCACAAGCTTCCATCTTTAATCTTTAAGTCATTGATCTCCATGATCTCCTCTGCAAACTATTGCATAAATCTTTCCACTTTCCCATGCGATGATACTTCAGACTATTGGAGACACTCTATTTTTAATTATTCAACTCCAATATCTGCATAAGTAAACAAAGTTGTCTTCTTTCTGGTAAAAAAACAAAAACAACCATGCTTGCATCCTCGCCTTCGACGGTCCATCGTCGACGTCACCCCCTTGCTACCTCCTCTGACCCCAGAGCACATTGAACCAGTTCCCCTCTCTTCTTCCTCTTCTTCTTCTTCTTCTTCTTTTCTTGCTTTTTCTGGATCTTGTTTCTTTTCCGGTGATCGCCGGAGCCGTGCTCGCCGCTGCTGATCCGGGCGACCCAGTAGACATTCCTATCCAGCGTGGTCCGTTCCTGCATTGCTTGGTTCAGTCCCGTGTGCGCCGCGTGTGCGTCGCGACATTTACCGACATCGTACGCGGCGTACGCACCCCGTCTGATATCCGTTCAGGCAAGTAAAACTTGCTACATACTATTTTAAACTATTATATACTTATTTAAATACATATTAAACCTGTTGTTTGAATCTAATGCCCTGTATTACATTTTTACATTTCGTTGTTCCGTTTATATCATTTTCGATTTAGAACATGAAACATATCCCGTTGCATAATAGATTACATTACACTGTACCCATATCCATATTTATATCACTTATTGCTTAGTTGTATAGCCCATAGTACTATTTCTAATAGTTTATAACCTTTCGGATACCTATTTGCATCCATCTCGTCTACTATTTGCATCCATCTCGTCTAGTATATATACAATTGCATCCATAGATCATATAATACATAATAACGAGATTTTAACATTCCATATTTGATAAAGTGTATTTTAGTTAATGTTGGAACTATAATCTTAACCCAAATCGATAACTGTGCATTCATATGCTTTAATCTGTACCTTTTGCTTACCACATCATAATGTTCCATTTTTATTGTTCCATTAGTACCCCATACTTCTTTTATATACCCATACTTATTAGGGTTTGATTATAAGCATCCATGTGACATTTTGTGCACCCTCGACATGACTTGATATACCATTACTTGACACGACATGATACCGTGCACTTCTTGACATGACATGATACCTATATACTACCCGACTTGACCTAATGTATCATGGCTTTACCTGTTACCTGATCTTGTTACTAATGCTAACAAACCTGATCTGTTGTCCTTACGGACATTTTCCTGTTATCTATCCAGACAAACCTTTACTTGCCGATCCTGTGTTGGCATTAGCTCCAGATTTATCAATACCTGATTTGAATACATAACTTGGGGGTATGGGGAAATCAATGATGAAACCTGACTTGTAACTCGACAGTTCGATACCTTTACTGATCAGTTTTAGAGGCTAGGCCAGCCTTGGGATGATGCTGCTAACATCATTCATCTATACATATTTCCTATTTTAGTGCCTAGCGGCATGTCTCGGTTTCAGCCCGAGAATCTTTACCGTGGTCCCGGGCACGCACGGGATACTATTGAGTTACATTGATGATTCATCAAATTGATTTCAAAGACTTGGGAGTAGTTAACCCAATAGACCGGTTTAGATTACTCATTACACATTACCCTCACTGTCCTTACTTATATTACTGTTATACCTGTTTACCGTTTATACTCATACCTGCATGTCTTGCTACCCCTGTTTATTTTATTGCTTGATATTATGACGCACTAATGCCTGGATTTTGCATGGCCCAGATCCTCTACCCTTGTTGCTGATTGATCAGGAGTACTGCCGCTGTTAGACCGAGCGGTAAGGATCCTGTTGGTATCCAGTTTTACTTTCCAGGTGTTTTATTTTTAGATCTTTTGCTTCCGCATATTATATTATTTCTTGACTCGTTTATTCTTGCTCATGGACATGTACTAGATAGTTTAGTTTACTTTCCTGTTCTTGATATCTCTACAGCCGTAATGTGACCGTGAATGGATTTTCCTATCCACAGGTCACATGGTTGGCTATGTCACGTGCCTATCTTAGCGTACTCTGGGAAGCGGGACGTGACATGGTTTGTTTGGTATCAAAGATATAGTTATAGGTTAATCGAGTTTGATTTTTTTGTAGTTGGGTATCGGACCCAATACACGAATCAGAATACTCGTGATTAGGAAGCATGTCCTGCCACTTTGTTATCGTGATTCTTGAATCATATCTTTCTCTTGATCCTTGTCTTGACGATATGAAAACGACTTTGCATATCGGCTTGAAACCCTTTTGGTTCACTATTGTTTCTCCCTGTTCCTTGATTCTGATACTAGGATTTGGACGACTTGAGTGGAGTTATGCGATTGTAATTATGAACTGCAGTATGGTTACAATGCGGTACTCTATTTAAGTAACTTGGAGTCCCAGTCTTGATTCACTTTCTTGTTTCATGGTCGTTATATTTCCTTGCTTCTCTTGCTTTCCAGTTCATGTTTATCACAAGCTTGAATTCGGTTTACCGTGCTTATCTTCTTCAGTGTTTGGCTTCAGGTGAAATCGTTTCAGGTATCCTACTTGATCATGTCTTCCCCGCGTTGGAATTATTCAATTCTGGTGCATCCCTTCGTTTGTTGTTGTCCTGGGAATGGATTTTCTCGGCACTTTCCACGCTCATAATGATTGTAAGGAAAGGAAAGTGATTTTCCAGATTCCCGGACATCCGGAGTTTGGAGGAAGCAGTTCTGTCGGGCCAATCGAGTTTAGGGCTAGGCCGACAAACAATTTTCTTTCATCGATGGAAGTTAATAAGGAGGAAGCGCCAGTGTAGTTTGAGAGTTCATGGATGCGTTCGAGGACATCTCGGGTTTACCGCCAAAATGAGAGTTGGAGTTCGCGATCGATCTTATTCCTGATGCACCGCCAATCTCTAAAGCGTACTATCCAATGGCACCAGTGGAGTTGGAAGAAATCAAGAAGCAGGTTACTGAATTACTTGAGAGGAGTTGGATTCACAGCAGTAACTCGCCTTGGGGAGCTCCAGTTCTTCTAGTAAAGAAGAAAGATGGCACAAAGAGGATGTGCATCGATTATCGAGAATTAAACCGAGTGACTATTAAGAACAAGTACCCGATCCCTCGCATTGGCGAATTGTTCGAGCAGCTTAGTGGAGCGAGGGTATTCTCGAAGCTAGATTTGCGATCCGGATATCATCAGGTCCGAGTTAAATCAGAAGATATTTGCAAGACTGCGTTCCGAACTCGGTATGGACATTACGAGTATTTAGTGATGCCCTTCGAAGTAACGAATGCACCGGCGATATTTATGAACTTGATGAACCGAATCTTTTCACCATTCTTGGACCAGTTTATAGTGGTGTTCATTAATGATATTCTGGTTTACTCGAGGAGTATTGAAGAGCACGCAGAACACTTGAAGATCGCACTGCAGATATTGAGGCAAGAAAGATTGTATGCAGAGATGATCAAGTGCGAGTTTTGGCTTGAAGAAGTGAAGTTTTGAGGCACGTCGTGGCTGGAGATGGAATCGCCGTTGATCCTGAAAAGATTATAGCAGTTCGAGATTAGCCGATTCCGAAGAACGTTGCTGAGATCAGAAGTTTTCTTGGACTTGCCGGGTATTACAGAAGGTTCGTGGAGAATTTTGCTCGTTTGGCTGAACCTTTGACCAAGCTTACGCGCAAAGAAGTACCATTTGTGTGGACGGATAAGTGTGCGTCAGTTTTTGAGGCGTTGAAGCAGAGATTGATAACCGCTCCTATTTTAACCGTGCCAGACAGTTCCGGAGGATTGGTGATTCACAGCGACGCATCTGGGAAAGGATTAGGATGTATTTTGATGCAGCATGGGAAGGTTATAGCTTATGCATCGAGACAGTTGAAGACCCATGAGAGACTTACCCAACTCATGATTTGTAGCTAGCAGCTGTAATTTTTCGCTTTGAAGATTTGGAGACACTACTTATTAGGCGAAAGGGTCGAGGTTTTCACCGATCACAAAAGCCTAAAGTATGCGTTCATGTAGAAGGAGCTTAATATGAGGCAGCGTAGATGGTTGGAGCTGATGGCTGACTACGATCTTGATCTTAAATACCATCCGGGGAAAGTTAATATTGTACCGGATGCGCTTAGTCGGTTTCCAGCAATTCACATGTTGACTGCACAGAAGAAACTTATTGAAGACTTTCGAAAATTTAATTTGGAGGTTGTGCTACCCCATTCTTCGGGACAGTTGATACAGCTGCAAGTACAATCGTCGTTGATCGAGAATATTCAAGCAGCGCAATTGCAGGACCCAAGATTGCAGAAGTTTCGAGAACAGGTTGAAGCTGGACTTCGAACGGACTTGTTAATTCATGAAGATGGTTCGTTGCGATATGGTAGCCGTTTGTGTGTGCCAAAGGGAGATATTCGCGAAGAAGTTATGAAGGAGGCGCACAGTTCAGCATATTCCGTACATCCAGGAGGCACGAAGTGGTGGGAAGGCATGAAACGGGAGATTGCCCGCTTTGTAGCAAAGTGCTTGGTGTGTCAGCAGGTTAAGGCTGAACATCAAAGGGTTGCTGGTTTATTGCAACCACTTCTGATTTCTCAATGGAAGTAGGAACATATAACCATGGATTTCGTAACTGCTTTACCGCGGAGTCCAAAGGGCAACAATGCGGATTGGGTGATTGTTGATCGATTGACCAAGATAGCTCATTTCATTCCATTTCGAGTTGGTCAGACAACGGAAGCGTTAGCAGAACGATACATGCAGGAGATTGTGAGATTGCATGGAGTACCTGTGAGCATCGTTTCCGATCGTGATACCCGATTCTTATCACACTACTGGAGGAGTTTACAGGAAAGTTTGGGGACGCTATTGAAATTTAGCCCAGCTTATCATCCTCAGACATATGGCCAGTCGGAGAGAGCAATCCAAACTCTTGAAAATATGTTGAGAGCTTGGATGTTGGACTTCAAGGGTTCGTGGGAGGATCATCTACACTTGGTGGAGTTTTCATACAACAACAGCTTTCAGGCGACTATTCAGATGGCTCCATTCGAAGTATTGTATGGTCGCAAGTGTCGCTCACATGTTTGTTGGGACGATGTTGGAGAACGAAGATTGTTGGGACCGGATTTGATCGTGCAAACCGTGGAGAAAGTTAATACTATCCGGAATCATATGAAGGCAGCGCAAGACCGACAAAAGAGTTGGGAAAATACATCGAGAAGATCTCTAGAGTTCGCTGTTGGTAATTTGGTATCCTTGAACATATCACCGACTAGAGGAGTTATCCGTTTCGGAAGTCGATGAAAGCTTAGTCCTCGATTTGTTGGACCTTTTGAGATTTTGGAGCGTGTTGGAGAAGTGGCATATCGATTGGTGTTACCGCAATCCTTGGCGAATGTTCATGACGTGTTTCACGTATCTCAATTCCGTAAATATATTCGAGATGAAACACATGTATTGGATCATTCAGAGCTGACTGTCCAAGAAGATTTGACTTTTGAGGAGCGACCGATGTCGATTGTGGATCGAAGAGAAAAGGTTCTTAAGAACAAAATTATCCCTCTTGTACTTGTTTCTTGGGGTAATCGCTCACATGGAGAATCATCTTAGGAACGAGAAGATGAATTCCGGCAGAAGTTTCCACATCTATTCTTGTAGTTTCTTGATTGTTTTATCCTTTCTTGTCTTGGAATTTCGAGGACGAAATTCTTTTGTAGTTGGGTATAATGTAACAACCTAGTTCATTTATACCAATTACAGTTCCCGTATTTACTTATCTGTGATGTTTTATTTATCGTGTTTGGGTGCGAATGGTATTTTTACATTTTATATCGCATTCGACCCGACCCGCTTGCTTGAACCTATTTGATTTATATTTATAGACTACCTTGACTTGTTATGTAGATTTGTGCATTTTCAACTTTATCGCATACTGGCATTTTACCTGGCATGCCATCTTTTATCATATAACATTTTTAAGTCACGTAAAATATTTTAAAAATACATTTCATAGCCTGCATGATACCCCTAATCCCGTGGTAGCATCCGCGCATCTTGTTCTTGTCCCGTTCAGTGAAACAGACCTGTTTGGATGGCTACGCGCACGTACGTGCATCCGTTCTTAGGAGTATGCATTTTCGTTATCCGGATATCCAATTTTAGTTTTGGTCGACACATATATTTTTCATATTTTAAAAATGGATTTTCAGACCCGACCCGGGCGTATTTTGGACTATTTTTTGTATTAGCCAAAATCTCAAAGTTTAACTAATATTTTTATCCTTGCCGTTTTAACTATTAAAATCATATTCATATATATTCTTTATTTTTAAATTTTTAAAAAGATTTATACTGTTAGTTACATTCACAGATCTCTTTCTTTCTCTCTTTGCATTTGTGCAGTTGTTGGTATACAATTTTTTATAACTAAAGTATATATTTATAAAACTATTCTCTATCAAATCTTCACTCAGCCACTCTTTCTCTCCTTCTCTCTCTTCCCCACAGCACTCTCTCTTTCTCTCCCCCCCACAAAACGACGATTTTATCTCTCCTCACTTTTCATTCCCTCTTTCTCTCTCCTCTCGATCTCTCTCTTCTCTCTATCTCTCTCCCTTTCTCTCTCTGTCTCGCTCTCGCTCTCGCTCTCTCTTCTCGCATTCTCTCTCTCAGCTCTCTCTTTGTCTCTCTCTTCTCTCTCTCTCTCTCTCTCTTAATTTTTTAACCCCACGCCCACGTCTCCTTCTTCCCCTCACAGTTCTCTCTCTCTTCTCACCTTCTTTTTCATTTTTCCCGCCTGCATACCCACGATCGCCTCCGCCCTCGAACCCATCACCGAGCAACCCTTGCTTCCGTCGCCTCCGATCCTCCACCTTCGTCGTCTTCCTCCTCAAACTCACCTTCATCCTCTCCTTCCTCCTCTCCTCCGCCTGCACATCCATCACCGAGCAACCCATGCTCCCGTCGCCTCCGATCCTCGCCGTCGTCGCCTTCCTCCCTATCTTCGCTCATCTCCTCACTGCCTTCGACCTCGCCTCCAACCTCCTCACCTCTCTTCTCCTGCCTGCTAACCCCACTGCAACCCAACCTATGATCCCGAAACCCATGCACCTTGTCGTCGTTGTCGCCGTTTCCCCACAGCCGGCGACCCCGACCCCATCACCCCCTTGCCGCCTTCTCTTCATCACCACCATCTCTTCTCTCCTCTCCTTTTCCCTTCAACCCTAAACATTTCAGCGCTGCTTCTCGTTTCTTCTTCCTTCTCTCGATCTCTTTTTCTCTTCACAATTCCATAACTGGATCTCGAATTTTTTTTTACCCATATATATTGAGAAAAGGCATATCCATCTTCACAGAAGCAACCAGTTAAGACCCATCTCTTGAGATCCCTGATCTCAGCACTTTCTCTCGTGAGAGATCAAATCACAAGCTTCCATCTTTAATCTTTAAGTCATTGATCTCCATGATCTCCTCTGCAAACTATTGCATAAATCTTTCCACTTTCATATGCGATGATACTTCAGACTATTGGAGACACTCTTTTTTTAATTATTCAACTCCAATATCTGCATAAGTAAACGAAGTTGTCTTCTTTCTGGTAAAAAAACAAAAAAAACCCTGCTTGTATCCTCGCCTTCGACGGTCCATCGTCGATGTCACCCCCTTGCTACCTCTTCTGACCCCAGAGCACATTGAACCAGTTCCCCTCTCTTCTCCCTCTTCTTCTTCTTTTCTTGCTTTTTCTGGATCTTGTTTCTTTTCCGGTGATCGCCGGAGCCGTGCTCGCCGCCGCTGATCCGGGCGACCCAGTGGACATCCCTATCCAGTGTGGTCCGTTCCTGCATTGCTTGGTTCAGTCCCGTGTGCGCCGCGTGTGCTTCGCGACATTTACCGACATCGTACGTGGCATACGCACCCCGTCTGATATCCGTTCAGGCAAGTAAAACTTGCTGCATGCTATTTTAAACTATTATATACTTATTTAAATACATATTAAACCTGTTGTTTGAATCTAGTGCCCTGTATTACATTTTAACATTTCGATGTTTCGTTTATATCATTTTAGATTTAGAACATGAAACATATCCCGTTGCATAATAGATTACATTACACTGTACCTATATCCATATTTATATCACTTATTACTTAGTTGTATACTATTTCTAATAGTTTATAACCTTTCGGATACCTATTTGCATCCATCTCGTCTAGTATATATACAATTGCATCCATAGATCATATAATACATAATAACGAGATTTTAACATTCCATATTTGATAAAGTGTATTTTAATTAATGTTGGAACTATAATCTTAACCCAAATCGATAACTGTGCATTCATATGCTTTAATCTGTACCTTTTGCTTACCACATCATAATGTTCCATTTTTATTGTTCCATTAGTACCCCATACTTGTTTTATATACCCATACTTATTAGGGTTTGATTATAAGCATCCATGTGACATTTTGTGCACCCCCGACATGACTTGATATACCATTACTTGACACGACATGATACCGTGCACTTCTTGACATGACATGATACCTATATACTACTCGACTTGACCTGATGTATCATGGCTTTATCTGTTACCTGATCTTGTTACTAATGCTAACAAACCTGACCTGTTGTCCTTACGGACATTTTCCTGTTGTCTATCCAGACAAACCTTACCTGCTGATCCTGCGTTGGCATTAGCTCCAGATTTATCAATACCTGACTTGAATACATAACTTGGGGGTATGGGGAAATCAATGATGAAACCTGACTTGTAACTCGACAGTTCGATATCTTTACTGATCAGTTTTAGAGGTTAGGCCAGCCTTGGGATGATGCTGCTGACATCATTCATCTATACATATTTCCTATTTTAATGCCTAGCGGCATGTTTCGGTTTCAGCCCGAGAATCTTCACCGTGGTCCCGGGCACGCACGGGATACTATTGAGTTACATTGATGATTCATCAAATTGATTTCAAAGACTTGGGAGTAGTTAACCCAATAGACCAGTTTAGATTACTCATTACACATTACCCTCACTGTCCTTACTTATATTACTGTTATACCTGTTTACCGTTTATACTCATACCTGCATGTCTTGCTACCCCTGTTTATTTTATTGCTTGATATTATGACGCACTGATGTCTAGGTTTTGCATGGCCTAGATCCTCTACCCTTGTTGCTGACTGATCAGGAGTACTGCCGCTGTTAGACCGAGCGGTAAGGATCCTGTTAGTATCCATTTTTACTTTCCATGTGTTTTATTTTTGGATCTTTTACTTCCGCATATTATATTATTTCTTAACTCGTTTATTCTGGCTCATGGACATGTACTAGATAGTTTAGTTTACTTTTCTGTTCTTGATATCTCTACAGCCGTAATGTGACTGTGGAAGAATTTTCCTATCCACAGGTAACATGGTTGGCTATGTCATGTGCCTATCTTAGCGTACTCTGGGAAGCGGGGCGTGACAGACTGCAATGTCCTAAAATTAGCTACGGACCGAAACGTCTTTAAACTACTACAAACCACAGCATCCTTAGAGCATCGCCAAAAAAAAATGGGCACGGATGAAAACCCGAAAGGGCTCCATGAGTAAATACAGTAGGGCTACCGGCGAGTTTGTGAAAACCCGAAAGGGCGCAGGCTCGTTTTAAAAAAAAATTCATGCACACTTACAAGGTCCTCTCGAACTTATAAGGTGAAAATACCTGCGTGAGATCCTTATGACTCACAAGGGAGCAACACACATAAGGATCCCCACGATTCCTAAGGAGAAATTACACTTACGAGAACCTCACAACTCATAAGGAGAACCCTCTTATGAGACCCTCATGGCTCATAAGATTCAAAAGCTTTAAGCTACAGGAATCTGAACCTGTTCTTAAGCCATCACATTCTCCAGACTGCCCTACAAACGGTTCAATATTGTCCCTTGTATACAATCCACGAGCATAAATAAACGTTCCCTCACCAAGTTCCACCAATAGTGCGAAGTGTCCTCAGGTGGTGAACGACACTTGTAACTCCTCTCGACTTATAAGAAGAAAACACTCTTGTAAGATTCTTATGACTTAAAAGAGGACATACACTTAGGAATCCTCACGATTCCTAAGGGGAAAACGCAACTACGAGATACTCACGACTCGTAAGGAGAAATACCTTCATGAGGCCCTTATGGCTCATGAAGTCAAAAGCCTTAGTTGACAGGATCCTAACCCTATTCGCCAAGACACCTTTGTTCAAATCGACATAGGCAAATGATGATCCGCTCCTAGCAATATCCCAGTGGCAGCGATGCCGATGCCTAGATCGGTAACAAATTCCAAGTCCTTTCAAGGCAAATGATGATTCGCTCCTGGCAATATTCCAGTCGCAGCGATACTGATGCTAAGATTGATATCAGGTCTTGAGTGCCATACTCGTAACAAAATCGGCGAGCCAAAAATGCATATGAAATAACCGAAATGATGGGGCAACTCGCAATAAAAATCAGCGAGTAAAATATATGCATACAAAAATAGCCGAAATGATTGGGCAACTCGCAATAAAAAGCAGCGAGTAAAAAGAAAAATAGCCGAAATGATTGGGCACCGCGAAAAATAGACGAAATGATTGGGCAATCGTGACTTTCGCGATATAAAAAGCTGAAATGATAGAGCATCGAGGAAAGGAATAAAAAAAATGAAAGAATGAAACTTTTGCCCTACAGGTGAGTCTATACTGACTCCTGTATACAATCCATGGGCATAAACAAAAAGGGAACCACATTTCCCCACCAGACTCTGTCAAAGAGAAGCCAGATCTCAACGGAAACATCTATAGCCTAAAGATCACCATGATGTTTCTTCTCACTCCAATCGAATGCAGACGTAACGTTAACAACCGACCTCAGGATCACAACGAAACGGAGCCACAGCAAAGTCCTTACTTCTAAGACTCCACGGTTCACAGACAACCTAGAGTCAACACCGACACCGCAGAAAGTGGAGCAAGTCAACCACGACACCGCAGAAAGCGGAGCAAGTCAACCCCGACAACGCAGAAAGCGGAGCAAGTCAACCATTACACCGCAGAAAGCGGAGCAAGTCAACCCCGACACCGCAAAAAGCGGGGCAAGTCAACCACGATACCACAGAAAGCGGGCAAATCAACCACGACACCGCAGAAAGCGGAGCAAGTCAACCCAGACACCGCAGAAAGTGGAAACAAGTCAGCCAATGACCTCTGTCTCGGAAACACTTCAGCCAATGACCTCCGTCTCGAAAACACTTCAGCCAATGACCTCCGTCTCGGAAACAAGTCAGCCAATGACCTCCGTCTCGGAAACACGTCAGCCAAGGACCTCCGTCTCGGAAACAAGTCGGCCAGCGACCTCCGTCTCGGAAACAAGTCGGCCAGCGACCTCCGTCTCGGAAACAAGTCAGCCAGCGACCTCCGTCTCGGAAACATGCCAGCCAATGACCTCCGTCTCGGAAACAAATTAGCCAATGACCTCCATCTCGGAAACACGTCAGCCAATGACCCCCGTCTCGGAAACACGTCAGCCAATGACCCCCGTCTCGGAAACAAGTCAGCCAATGACCCCCGTCTCGGAAACAAGTCAGCCAATGACCTCCGTCTCGGAAACACGTCTGCCAATGACCTCCGTCTCGGAAACAAGTCGGCCAGCGACCTCCGTCTCGGAAACAAGTCGGCCAGCGACCTCCGTCTCGGAAACAAGTCGGCCAGTGACCTCCGTCTCGGAAACAAGTCAGCCAGCGACCTCCGTCTCGGAAACAAGTCAACCAACCCCCAGGGAAATTAGTGTCCTTGGCAAAACCTCTTGATTCAGGGAAATCGGTGTCCTTGGCGAGAACCTCTCGATTCGTTTCGACCCGCAAGGAAATCAGTGTCTTTGCGAGAATCTCTCGATTCATCTCGACCCGTAGGGAAATTAATGTCGCCGTGCATAAAAAGAAAATTCTCTTGTGAGATCCTTACGACTCTCAAGAGAAAACACACTTAGGAATCCTCACGACACCTAAGGAGAAAATACACCTACGGGATCCTCACGACTCGTAGGGAGAAAAGTCTTTATGAGACCATCACAACTCATAAAATTGAAAAGTCTTAGACGGCAGATCTGAACCTGTCTTCTAAGCCATCGCTACCCTGCAAGGGGGTCAAGATGAACTATTATCTACCATCTACAGGCCAAATTTTGCTAAAATCACATGCCAATGACACAACAAAGAAAAGAAAGCGCCAGTATGAGATAAAATATTCCTATTCGTAAATGAATACAAAAAATATACAAAGAAAAATGCTTAAGCCGATGGACGGGTTGCAGGCTCGTAAGCTCGTCGGTCTTCCGCTGGATCTCGGCCTAAAGCTCCGTTATGGCCATGAGATCAGTCCACGCCTAAGCCTGTTGAGTCCGATAAGAAGCAAATCGACTCTCAAGCTCCCTTTCAACAACTTTATGAGCTTCAACCATGTCGCGGGTAAAGATGATGGCTTTATCAAGGGCGACCACCTCAGAGATAGCTTCTTGAAGCGCTCGCTAAATTTCGTACGCATGAGTGGCCTTGGTTGGCGGCGCACCATTCGATCAACCCCCATAGGCTCGTCTTTGCATTCAAGAGCTCAGAGGGAAGACGTATGCACTCAAGACCATGTAGGCACACCTCCACTCGACGACAATACTCGATCCAAAACATGCACAAACCATGTGCTATGTAAAGCAATAAGGAGAGTCTTTGGTGTACACCCCATTAAGCATGCACTCGCAACTATATGCCTGCTTAAATGGAAATAGTATCCAAAACGCGCTAATTCATGGGCAACACGACAATAGCGCTCACACTTAAAGAAAATTCCTATGGGTAAAGTATAAAGCTCATGTACACAGGCGGGATGTATGAAAGGTTCCTAGGCACCCTATAGAGGTCACACAAGGCATCGAACATGCCAATTTAAAATTTTACGGTGCCGAGAAACCCTAGACTACGGATCGTTGCTAGAAATCTAGGCGAAAAGTAAACTAGTTAACACTTAACTACAAGGATATGGAAATTACAACCTTTGTAGATCCGGATATCCACCTCCACGGCTCCGCAACGAAGTCTCCTCACTGTCCATGTCGAACCCCGGGCTCTAGCGTCAGCTTCATCGGAGAATAAATGGGCTTGGTCATCGACGACGATGCCGAAGATGATCTACGTCGAGGCATCGCTAGATCAAGCTCCCACTTCACAAAGTGATGAAACTTGTGAAGGAAACACACTCTACTACTTGGCAAGAGGTAGAGGATGAAGAAATAGGAGGGGGTTCTCTTTAGAATTGGATTTCTCACTCTCAAGCTCAAGTTGCCATTGATGGCCTCAAGGTTTCAAGCTTGAAGATGAAGAAGAAGATGAGCTAGAAAAATGATAAGTCCTTTTAAAATAAAAAGAAAAAGGAATACTTATCATAATTCTTACTAGGGTTAAGTGTAGAGAATAGACCATGGTTAATGGATGGGTTAGGGTTAAGCATGAGTCAAAGCTTCATGAAGCTTCAACAAAAAGACAAAGAAAGCCACCATTCTTTTATAAATCATTTCCAAATAAATAAATGAACAAATAAATAAATGAATATGCAAAACCCTAATCAACACTTAACCATGGTTTTAATTCTTTACACTTAACCAAATAATCAAGTATCATCAAACATGATATAAGTATGTGCACGAAAATATATCACATATACAACTTGCACATCAAGTGAGAAAATCCATATAAAGTGAACCAATACTAGTTAATGCAAAGTAATATATCAAATATATAATTATACATTAAATCATTAAATCAACATTTGATTCAATGATCCGGTCATGTCGCACATAACCGACTAGTATTCAATGTATCGATTTATCGAATGAATGATTTGATAACTAGGTCATATCGAATATAACCAATCGAAACATTTATTCCGAGAATGAAATGCGGTATCACATACACGCATTATTCTCGGTCCTTCACATATCTCATATGCGCTCCTATTTCGTTTCGCTTGAGCCAGGAAACCTCTGTGTAGGACTCTAAAGACTCGTCAATACGCCGGTAGCAGATGATGATCATATCAAGCATCCACAAGCCGCAAGCGGTCTGCTAAACGTAACGGCCACCCAGGTATTAAGCGATCAGAAGATCGACGAGCTAGCCCGCTCACACTCCTGCGAATCCGACCAGTAACACTTACCGTACAGTCCGGTCTCTTCGTCTGATATGTCGCATATCAAGTCTAGGGGTGGTAAACGTCAGACCCCAATACTCGATAAGTCGTGCCGATGTGAGGCTCATAACGGGTCGAGAAACTACTGGTAACACTTACCAGCAAATCTCTGATCAGCCCTGGCCAGGGACTTCCCTGTTACGACCAATCAAGCACAGCGCAACATCAACCCCCAATACCGGGAGAGACGAAACCCCTCCTATCGCTCATTGCCTCCATGTGACTCGGGACTGTACCCAAAGACCACCATTTTGCACGCCCTCATGGACGTGGTAAGGTGGAGATCAAAGCACAGTGGGAATCACACAAGACTCTATGACGATCTCGGGTCTACAGACTATCCTGCACAAGTGTCACCTGAGAACTGCCATCTGACGTGAGGTATAATACCATCTGGGAGTTCTCGGCGAGTCCGTCCAGTGTACCCAGTCTCCACTGAGCACCCGTATACCATCTCTGATGTCAAACACCAATGGATATGGGATCATCCATCGCCCATCACATGGGTCGAGAAGCGTATACGCTAGTCTACACTGGTATATCGATGCCCCGTCTCGATACACCCACGACTAGGGACCTTGAAGGATGTACTTATGGACTACCATGTCCCCACTAGTATGATCTGCATCATAGTCCAGGTAGTCAAGTACAAATCCTAAGGGCTTTACCAACATGTAACTATAAGACAGTATAAAGAGACTAGTGTACATGTTAAGATAAAGAGTAACCAGATAGCATACTATCATATCGAGCAAGAAAGTCATCTCTATATATGTCCAAGCATCCAATATAATATACATCATCTGTACAATACTGGCCTCTAGGGCATACATACAACTAACAATCTCCCACTTGCACTAAGGCCAGCTGCTGTAGTATCGCATACCGAGCATCTCGAAGAGTCTCTCAAACTGTATCTGGGGAATGGCCTTCGTGAGTGGATCAGCCGTGTTGTTCTTCGTGTCAACCCTCCTGACCTCGATCTCCCGGCAATCAACTATCTCCCGGATCAGGTGATACCGCCTCAGAATATGCCTGGATCGCTGATGGGACCTGGGTTCCTTGGCCAAAGCCACCGCTCCATTGTTATCGCAATACAAAGGTATTGGACGCTCAATGGATGGAACCACTCCAAGTTCAGTAATGAACTTCTTGATCCTGACAGCCTCTTTGGCAGCATCGTTGGCAGCGATGTATTCAGCCTCCATCGTCGAGTCTGCCACGGTTTCCTGCTTGGAACTCTTCCAGCTAACCGCCCCTCCGTAAAGGGAAAAGACAAAGCCCGACTGCGACTTAGAGTCGTCCTTATCACTCTGGAAGCTCGAATCGGTAAAGGACTCCACTTGGAGTTCTCCGTTACCATACACCAAGAACATATCTCTAGTCCTTCGCAAGTACTTGAGAATGCTCTTCACAGCTGTCCAGTGACTCTCTCCAGGATCATCTTGATACCTGCTCACTATACTTAGTGAGTATGCTACATCGGGTCTGGTACATAGCATCGCATACATGATAGAACCTACTGCCGAAGCATAGGGTATCCTTTGCGTGCGAGCTCTCTCCAAATCAGTCTTGGGAGACATCTCTTTGGAGAGAGTGACTCCAGAGATCGTGGGCAAGTTCCCACGCTTGGACTCTTCCATACTAAACCTCTTTAGTATGGTGTCAATGTACCTGGATTGGGACAATCCCAAAATCCGTTTGGATCTATCTCTATAGATCCTAATTCCCAATATGCAGGAGGCATCACCAAGATCTTTCATTGAGAATCTTTGTGATAAGAAGAGCTTGACCGCTTGCAGCATAGGAATATCATTTCCTATCAAGAGTATGTCGTCCACGTACAATACGAGGAAGACAACCTTACTCTCTGCCACTTTCTTGTAGATACAAGGTTCATCTGGATTTTTGACGAAATCAAACTCTTTGACAACGACATCAAAGCAGATGTTCCAACTCCGCGATGCTTGCTTTAATCCATAAATGGATTTAAGTAGCTTGCACACCTTCCC
This sequence comes from Agapanthus africanus, assembly GCA_030015575.1. Classification (NCBI taxonomy): domain Eukaryota; kingdom Viridiplantae; phylum Streptophyta; class Magnoliopsida; order Asparagales; family Amaryllidaceae; genus Agapanthus; species Agapanthus africanus. Next base: position 299,709,945 of record JASDDO010000029.1, read on the forward strand.
GCTGCTCCCACTGTCTACGAAGCCCTCTGGCTGAGTCATGTACACGCACTCTTCTAAATCACCATTTAGAAAGGCGGTCTTAACATCCATTTGCCAGATTTCGTATTCATGAAAGGCAGCAATGGCAAGCATGATCCGGATGGATTTAAGCATAGCCACTGAAGAAAAGGTTTCGTCATAGTCCACATCTGGTCTTTGACGAAAACCCTTTGCTACAAGTCTAGCTTTGAAAGTCTCCACTTTCCCATCTACACCAAGTTTCTTCTTGAAGATCCACTTGCTCCCAATGGGTTTTACCCCTTCAGGAGCAACTTCCAAAGTCCATACTTTGTTGGTGTACATGGATTCCATCTCGGACCGCATAGCATCCAGCCATTTCACTGAGTCCCTACTCGTGATGGCCTGCTCGAAGCTAGTTGGGTCATCATCATCCATGATGCAATCCTCGCTTCCACCATCCATGAGAAAACCGTAGTATCTCTCAGGCTGGCGAGGAACCCTACTAGATCGGCGGAGAGGCTGAGGTTCGTCGGAAGCTACTGAATACTCTGGTTCCACTAAATCTTCTGTTACTGTTTGTGTATCTGGAACCTCTTCCAGCTCTACCACTTTGCCACTAATTTCTTTTTCAAGAAATTCCTTTTCAAAAAAGGTGGCATATTGAGAAACAAACACTTTTTGTTCTTCAGCATGGTAGAAAAATTATCCTTGGGAATTTTTAGGATATCCCACAAACTTGCAAAGAACTGACCGTGCCTCGAGTTTGTCTGGATTTTGTCTTTTGACATAGGCCGGACAACCCCATATTTTAACTCGTTTAAAATATGGTCTCTTCCCACTCCATATCTCATATGGTGTGGTAGGTACAGATTTAGATGGAACTTGATTCAATAGGTATGCTGCTGTCTCCAGTGCATATCCCCAGAAGGAAATAGGTAACTCAGCTGTGCTCATCATAGAGCGCACCATATCTAATAGGGTGCGGTTCCTCCGTTCAGATACACCGTTGTGCTGTGGTGTATATGGAGGAGTCAGCTGAGAGAGAATCCCATTATCTTTTAGGAAGTCCAGGAATTCATTGCTTAAGTATTCACCTCCTCGATCAGATCGAAGGATTTTAATACTTTTTCCGGTTTGGTTCTCGACTTCTTGTTTATATTCTCTAAATTTCTCAAAAGCTTCTGATTTGTGTTTCATCAGGAACACATATCCGAATCTAGAGAGATCGTCAGTGAATGTAATGAAGTACGAAGAACCATCCCTGGCATGTGTAGACATGGGACCGCATACATCACTATGTATCAGTCCCAAGAGTTCGGTAACTCTTTCTCCGTGTCCCGTAAACGGAGTTTTGGTCATCTTGCCTTTGAGACATGACTGGCAAGTGTCATAAGATGAAAATTCGAATGGTTTCAAATACCCATCCTTATGCAACTTAGCCAGTCGTGTCGCATTGATGTGACCCAGTCTACAATGCCACAAGAAGGATTCGTTGAGTTCAGAACTCTTCCTCTTGTGTGTGTTTGTTATGCTCAGAACTGTTGATTGATTTAGAACATAAATGCCATTGCATAACGTGCCTGATCCAACCAACTTTTGGTTATGGAAAATGTTCATAACATTGTCCTGTAATACAAAATTATATCCCTCTTTACTTAATAAAGAAACCGATATAATGTTGCATATCAGGTTCGGCATGTAATAGCATTCGTTCAGAACCAATGTATTACCAGTTGGTAATACAAGGTGATATTCCCCGACAGTCTTAGCTGCAACAATTGCACCATTTCCGACTCTAATGTCTTTATCACCTTCTCCAAGTTCTCTACCTTTCCTAAGCCCATGTAACTGGTTACATATATGGGATCCTGACCCGGTATCCAATACCCAGGACGTAGAGCAAATGGAGAAACAGTTCTCAGTAACGAACACACCCGAAGAAAATGCATCATCATGTACTTTCTTCATTCGGGTGGCATGGGAATCCTGGTATTCCCCTATTTCCTGTTCATTTCTATAACTCTTATAAGAAAGAACGGAACCAACGTTCCCCAGCACAGTATAACATGCGGGTTCGGTCAATACATCCATATTATTATCTTTATTAAGGCATGAAATGGTCGCTACCTGGAGAGAGAGAGAAGAAAACACTTTAGCGTAAGCTCGTGCAAGATCAGATTGGTTATTATCTTATCTAATCAGGATGGCTCCCATTGTTTTTATCAAATCTTCCTTCAAACCCTAAAAGGAAAGACTAGCCGGGATTAATTACACACTACAAGTTCGCCAATCTTTCAGCCAGGCCAGTGTCGGTACTTTGAGGGAGGTCCCCCGTGCTTTCGCACGAACCTAATTACTGTAAACCTCGTTTTCCCAGAGGCGTAACCCCGTTGACACCTTTCTAGACACCTACTTGATCGGCTAATTGCAATGTGTAAAACTCTCCCAGGAGTAACTCTTACTCGCAGTGGGTATCGGGATCCAACTATCTCATAGAAGGTATGCAATCTCATTGCAAATTTCAACACTTGAAACTCCCGATAATCTTTTGCCCCTAGCAGCTATATGACCTTAACATAGTCAACAAATCATAAGTGCTAGTCAAGTTCAACCCGTCATTTCCCGATTGAATTAAACCCACCCGCACGACCCTTAACATAGTCAACAAAGTCCCGACGACGTTTGAAACCCGATCGAACCGAAACCCAAAACCCTAAAATGCTCTCTGATACCAGTGAAAGGTTCCTAGGCACCCTATAGAGGTCACACAAGGCATCGAACATGCCAATTTAAAATTTTACGGTGCCGAGAAACCCTAGACTACGGATCGTTGCTAGAAATCTAGGCGAAAAGTAAACTAGTTAACACTTAACTATAAGGATATGGAAATTACAACCTTTGTAGATCCGGATATGCACCTCCACGGCTCCGCAACGAAGTCTCCTCGCTGTCCATGTCGAACCCCGGGCTCTAGCGTCGGCTTCATCGGAGAATAAACGGGCTTGGTCATCGACGACGATGCCGAAGATGATCTACGTCGAGGCATCGCGAGATCAAGCTCCCACTTCACAAAGTGATGAAACTTGTGAAGGAAACACACTCTACTACTTGGCAAGAGGTAGAGGATGAAGAAATAGGAGGTGGGTTCTCTTTAGAATTGGATTTCTCACTCTCAAGCTCAAGTTGCCATTGATGGCCTCAAGGTTTCAAGCTTGAAGATGAAGAAGAAGATGAGCTAGAAAAATGATAAGTCCTTTTAAAATAAAAAGAAAAAGGAATACTTATCATAATTCTTACTAGGGTTAAGTGTATAGAATAGACCATGGTTAATGGATGGGTTAGGGTTAAGCATGAGTCAAAGCTTCATGAAGCTTCAACAAAAAGACAAAGAAAGCCACCATTCTTTTATAAATCATTTCCAAATAAATAAATGAACAAATAAATAAATGAATATGCAAAACCCTAATCAACACTTAACCATGGTTTTAATTCTTTACACTTAACCAAATAATCAAGTATCATCAAACATGATACAAGTATGTGCACGAAAATATATCACATATACAACTTGCACATCAAGTGAGAAAATCCATATAAAGTGAACCAATACTAGTTAATGCAAAGTAATATATCAAATATATAATTATACATTAAATCATTAAATCAACATTTGATTCAATGATCCGGTCATGTCGCACATAACCGACTAGTATTCAATGTATCGATTTATCGAATGAATGATTCGATAACTAGGTCATATCGAATATAACCAATCGAAACATTTATCGCGAGAATGAAATGCGGTATCACATACACGCATTATTCTCGGTCCTGCACATATCTCATATGCGCTCCTATTTCGTTTCGCTTGAGCCAGGAAACCTCTGTGTAGGACTCTAAAGACTCGTCAATACGCCGGTAGCAGATGATGATCATATCAAGCATCCACAAGCCGCAAGCGGTCTGCTAAACGTAACGGCCACCCGGGTATTGAGCGATCAGAAGATCGACGAGCTAGCCCGCTCACACTCCTGCGAATCCGACCAGTAACACTTATTCTACAGTCCGGTCTCTTCGTATGATATGTCGCATATCAAGTCTAGGGGTGGTAAACGTCAGACCCCAATACTCGATAAGTCGTGCCGATGTGAGGCTCATAACGGGTCGAGAAACTACTGGTAACACTTATCAGCAAATCTCTGATCAGCCCTGGCCAGGGACTTCCCTGTTACGGCCAATCAAGCACAGCGCAACATCAACCCCCAATACCGGGAGAGACGAAACCCCTCCTATCGCTCATTGCCTCCATGTGACTCGGGACTGTACCCAAAGACCACCGTTTTGCATGCCCTCATGGACGTGGTAAGGTGGAGATCAAAGCACAGTGGGAATCACACAAGACTCTATGACGATCTCGGGTCTACAGACTATCCTGCACAAGTGTCACCTGAGAACTGCCATCTGACGTGAGGTATAATACCATCTGGGAGTTCTCGGCGAGTCCGTCCAGTGTACCCAGTCTCCACTGAGCACCCGTATACCATCTCTGATGTCAAACACCAATGGATATGGGATCATCCATCGCCCATCACATGGGTCGAGAAGCGTATACGCTAGTCTACACTGGTATATCGATGCCCCGTCTCGATACACCCACGACTAGGGACCTTGAAGGATGTACTTATGGACTACCATGTCCCCACTAGTATGATCTGCATCATAGTCCAGGTAGTCAAGTACAAATCCTAAGGGCTTTACCAACATGTAACTATAAGACAGTATAAAGAGACTAGTGTACATGTTAAGATAAAGAGTAACCAGATAGCATACTATCATATCGAGCAAGAAAGTCATCTCTATATATGTCCAAGCATCCAATATAATATACATCATCTGTACAATACTGGCCTCTAGGGCATACATACAACTAACAATGTACGTACGAATGTATGACGAATAAAAAAATTCAACAGAAAGCATTCAACAGTCAATAATAAGAGAAATACATCGATGTAAATATACTACTCTACAGGGAAAAGATCACAAAAAATGGGATTAGAGATACAGGGGTTAAAAAAACAAAATACAAAGTTCTCCAGTTCCCTCTCTGCCTTCTCCAACACGTCGAAGCGACGGTTTTCTCGAGGAGTTGCTCCCCACCGGTTAGCACCGTGCTCATCAGCGAAAGCGAACATGATGGCCCGCCAAGCCCTTATCTGACTCAGTAAATGAACCGCAGAGGCTGGGTAATTAAGTGTGCTTCATGGAAATGCTCAATTTTGTCCTCTGCCGTATTAAGAATCGCCGGAGTTATCTCCGCCGGATGAGGGGGGAATATCGGCAAGCACGGATAGAAAGATTATCCGGAGCCAAATGGAGCCCATAGGAAGAGGAGATCCCCTACGAGTCAGGAGCTCATACATCACCGCGTCATACTGAGCGTCGGTAAAAAGAGGGTCTGCTAGTTGTGTGGCAAAGCGATGAATAATCTCCTCACTGGGCACCTCCTATGGTTGCCGACGAGCGTGGGGGCGGTTGCAAGCCATAACCTTTGGTTGTTTCTCAAGATAATCACCCTAAGGTCTAAATGGTTTTCTCTTTAGAGAGGAAGAAAGGCACGGCTTCAGGTTATAAAAGGAAGTATTCAATGCTATGCACAGAAAATGTTGTGCATAGTTGAACTATTCCCAAGGCCTAGAAAAAAGGGAGAGCATTGGAAATGAAAGAGGCGACTCATTGGAATCAGAGTAGGGAGATGAAACGACCTCATCAGCAGAGCCTCACGCGCATGGCACGCGAGTACCCGCGTCGATCCTTTTGAAAACTAAAACAGCACCGCACGTGCAAAACACGTGAGCGCTGGCGCTAATCCAGGATTAAAATCCCCAACAACGCCTCATGCGCAAAACACATGAATTCCAACAACAGTATAAAGACACTTCATGCAGAATACATGTAAAAAAAGGGGGAAAAGAAATTTTTTTCATTCATACTCCAAGAACTCATACAAAAACAAAAGAAAATGTTTACAATGGCAAAACACTAAATCCGGGACATGGATCGAGGAATTTAGAAGCGAGACCGTCTAAAATACTTCTAGCCTTTCTAACCATTCTCGTGTGCGCCTTCTCACGAATACAAGCGTCGGGTTCCTCGCTGATATCATCCGTCCTCTGGTAGGCAGAGATTATCGTCGTCTGTTGGAAAACTTGATGCAAGATATCAACGAGATTATCTCGTCGCCTCTTCGAGATTAGGCCCATCAGATATACTGAGTGCACCTTGTCTTCGGCATCGTCAAGTGCCTTAAGCGGCATGGCCTCATAAAATCCTGGAAGTGCTTCCCAAATCGCTCCCACGATGATCTTCAAAAGAGCGGAATGACGGGGAAGTAGTCGACCGTTATACTCGTCGAAGCGAAGCATAACCTCAGCGCATTGGGCGTTTGTAAACTCCTGGTTTTGGCAGCTGCCTTGGACGCGAATGTCTTCATAAGAAATAATTCGTTGAGATCATACAGATGAGCGGCCATAGTACCTGAAAAGAAAAATCAGTGAAAGTTTAGAGATCAAACTGGTCAAGAAAATTCTTATTAAACAGACACGGGAGTTTAAACAACTCTTGACATCCCCGTAAAGAAAACAAGTTCTGTTAAAATACCCAACAAATTTAAAATTGTACAACCCTATGAAAATGCTCAAGAACACCAGGGAATGAAATTCCTGAAGGCCTCTTTGATCTTTCAGAGCTAAGCTCTTCGGTAAGGAATTAAATTCCTTTTATGCGATGGAATTAAATTCCAGAAACTCCCATGATAAGGAAATGAAAAATAAAATCCCCATGAATCCTCAAAAATCAGAGGGGGATGCCTAAGACATTGAGTTTTACTACTCCAAGATTATGTCTGTGGATCTCTAAGAGATGGGTTTCAGAAAAAAGAAAAGGTTTTTACAGAGTAAAAACTCCAAGATCTTTAAGATCTACAAAACGAACTCTAAGAGCTCTTTATAAAGATGAACAATGTTCTAACTAATGGGTTAAGTAACCTTAAAAATCCATTTTGAAAACGATGGAGTAATCCATCAGAATCCTGAAAAAGCAAAGCTTTTTATGGAGTAAAAACTCCAAGATCTTTTAGATCTACAAAACGAACTCTAAGAGTTCTTCATAAAGATGAACAATGTTCTAATTAATGGGTTAAGTAACCCTAAAAATTCATTTTAAGATCTACGATCTGAGAAGAGCAAGGCTCTGTTAATGGGTAAAAACCTAGAACATGAAATGATTCCTTCAAACATTTGATCTTTACCAAAATTTTTGACAAGGTTCTGACTCTAAACGAGTTTCTTAAGGCAGAGAGCTTAGCTCTGAAAGGGGGAGAATTATATTCTCAGAAATGAAAAGAGCAAAAGAGAAGATGAACAGTGGTTATCTCAAAGGGCCAAAGGCCCTATTTATAGGCAGGGAAAGCTGATCCAACTTCCAAGAAGATCCAACGGTGGAAAGGCTGCCACTGCCGCACTCACGTGTGAGCCACGTGAGCACAACGGTGGGGGGGTATTTGTTTCCCCCAATAAAAGAGCCTTGCTCTTTTTAAAATTTGAACTGAGGCAGCGCCTCACATGCAAGGCACGAGAGCGCCAACGCCTAGAGTTAAAAACTCTGAGGCAGTGCCAAGAGTTAAAAACTCTGTGGCAGCACCTTACGTGCAAGGCACGAGAGCGCCAGCGCCAAGTGATAAAACTCTGAGGCAGCGCCAAGAGTCGAAAACTCTGAGGCAGCGCCTCATGTGCAAAGCACGAGGGCGCTAGCGCCAGAACTAAAAGTTCTCTACCCTTGGATCAAGGGTCCAACGGAGATAATAAATCATTAGAGCGCAGAATTAAATTCTGATTGAGGAAATACTCCTCAGATCTTTCTAAATAAGAAAGATTGTGCTCTTTAAATCAGAGCACCGTTGGATCAAAGATCCAATGGTGATTAAAAATCACCAAAATGCAAAATTAAATTCTGGTGGAGGAAATACTCCTCAAATCTTTCTAAACAAGAAAGATTGTGCTCTGTAAATCAGAGCACCGTTGGATCAAAAATCCAATGGTGATTAAAAATCACCAAAAATACATAATTAAATTCTGATTGAGAAAATACTCCTCAAATCTTTCTAACAAGAAAGATTGTGCTCTGTAAATCAGAGCACCGTTGGATTAAAAATCCATTGGTGATTAAAAAATCACCAAGATACAGAATAAGTTCTGTATGGGAAAATATTTTCCCAATCTTGTTAAAAATAAGAAAAATGTCTTCTGTAGAACAGAATTCCTTGGATCAAAGATCTGACGGTGGATAAATTCCCCACATCAATTAAGAAATCTTTCAATGAGAGATTTGCTTAACTGAATCAACAAATCAGCCTCCCCTATATAAAGGACCCAAGACTTCAAGTCTTGCACAGAAGGACCCCCCCCATAAACTTCGATCAAAAAGAGAAGAGCAAAGGAAAAACAGAGAAAGCCTTAAGAAGAAGAATTTTCTTCAAGGTAAATAAAATAGAGATCAGAGCATCTCAAAGGTTTAACCCTCATAAAAAGAACATAGTTTTTTCCTCGGATCTGAGATCCATGAGACAAGTCTCCCCTAAATGAGAATCTAATTCTTACGGGGATGAATTTATTCTTGGGAATCGAAGATCCAAGGAAAAACAGAGAATTGAACCCTTCAAAATAAAAATAAAAATAATACACAAGAAAAACCAGCGCCAAGCGCTACTCAATAAAGAGTGGCACTCAATGGTTGGCGCTCAGCACCAAGCACCTCACGTGCCACTCACGTGGCCGCTACTCAATAAAGAGTGCTTAGCACTCAATGGTTGGCGCTCAGCGCCAAGCGTCTCACGTGGGCGCTGCTCAATAAAGAGTGCTTTGCACTCAATGATTAGCGCTCAGCGCCAGGCGCTTTGTCGGGACCCGGTTCTTGTTCACGGAGCAAAGTGCCACACCGAATAAAGTGCCACGCTAATTGTCGTACCAAGGGGGCGGGGGCCACCTCTTGAATCCGTGGGGGCCACCTCTAGAGTCCGTGGGACCCACTGTAAAACAATGGGGAATCTTCGGAACACATTCCGAAAGGGGATCGGACTGCATTATAAATATAATGATACCACCCTCAATTACAGAGGCGCCTTTTAAGTGAACCGGAACTACAGGAGCTTGAGAACTCCATAGTTAAGCGTGCTCGGGCCGGGGAAGTCTTGGGATGGGTGACCTCCTGGGAAGTTGCCCCTGGTCGGGTCCGGTTCGCTCTAAAGGGAAAAACCGTGCGGTTTCGGCCAGGGCAGACAATACCATCTGTACTGGGACGTGGGGCGTTACATTTATGGTGGCTGTTCATATCAGAATTTTGCATTATTATATTCCCCATTCCTAATCATATTCCAAATAAATAGGTGTTTTTGATCCATGTTTGCTAAATAGTTGCAGGTTACAGGTTCTCAGAATAATACAGTGAAACTCAGGAAAAAACGCTACAAACGTGAGACTACGACCAACAAATAGATGAATCTGTATGATGCCGCCTACAGTTTAAGGAACAAATGAAGATCAGCGAACAGTTCAATGCACAAAGTACAAGAGCAGCACAGGACTAAAGACTTCAACGCGAAGCTCACAGCGAAAAGTCTACAACATTCTGCACTGTGGAAATCTGGAAGAAAATAGAAGATATTCTGAGAAACCAAGTGAGGAAAACAGAAGTAAACAGCAACATGAAGCAACCCTGGAAAGTTGAGACAGAGAACCCCCAAGATGGCCGCGGATCCGCGGCCAAACATGGCATTTCGCCGCGGTTCCGCGGCCATGCAGTGCACGCGTCGGTGCACGTGTCGGTGGGTGTCGGTGCTTTGACCCGACTTTCTTAGGGTAGTCTTGTAATTTCAAATGTGGATCAGATGGAAACCCTAGGGTTTCTCCTATCTATAAATAGGAAAGCCTACAACCTCTTTTGGGGCATGCCTCTTTTTATTTTCTAGATTAAATTTTCAATTCCATTGTAATTGTCAAGAGGTGTCAATAAAGTAAGTTTCTATCTTGCAATTTTCATTTCGTCTTTTATTTATGCAATTTAGCATCTGTCTTTTATTATCTACAAGTTAATTAGTTAATTAAAAAGAAAATTATAAAAATGAACTACATCGTAACTTCCTTAATGAGTGAGTAATTCCTCACTTGTTAGGGTTAGGATTGGGTAGGTTTGAGAGATGAACATCTCTCACTCATTTCTTGCCCGTATAATATTTTTAAATTAGGACTGTATGTGAATCAAACACACACCGCTCACTACGGCACCCTATCCTACGAGATAGCGGTGATTCGCTAGTTAGACCGGTTGTGGTTGATTTACATAGAGGTTAGGGCTAAGAGCCAAGAAAGGACGGACAAGGACCAAAAGGAAGAAACTACGTTTCTTCCTAGTCGTGCTAATCCCCTTTGTTGACAATTATCCTAACACCTATGTTCTTAATTAGGGCAAAGGAAGCAGTGAGTAGAATTCTCTTTCCAAACTAACCTAACCCTAACCCTAGCAAGGTTTCAAATCAAATTAAATTCAATCTCAGTTTTTATAAAAATCAAAACCTACCACAAATAGGAATTGACTCGTTAGAACAATAAGAAAAGAACACGTTTTTCCTGTGGACCGACCCGTACTCAACCGGCTAGCTACCAAGCGACACCGTTATTGATTGCGGTATATTCTTAACTTTGATTTTAAAATGCACGTACGCAAAGACGATCAATCAAATGGCGCCGTTTCCGGGGATAACGGTAGTTACTTTCTTTTTGTAATTTCAGGTTAATTAAAAGTGGAAAAAATCATAAAAACTGAAAAACAAAATAAAAAAAATCATCTTGTTATTTTTTGATCGGCTTTTGTGCGAATTGTGCAGGAACGGAAAGAAGAATTGATTCAGATCTGGAGTTAATCCAGTGAACAAATCAGCAAACAGAGGATCTGAACAGGCAGAGCAGAACCATAACAGCAAATAGGAAAATTTTGGAGATCCAAACTAACAGAACCACCACGGAACTACGGCGGATATAAGCAGTTGACCGCGGAACCCGTTACGTCATTTTCCCAAAAGTTTTCTGTGAGTATTTTATCCTCTTTTCTACCCTCTGTGCTCCTCTGAAAAATTTTCCTGCAGGGTTCTTTGCGCAAAACTTCTTCTCCCTCTCCAATAAGTCAATTTTGTGCAGGATTCTTTGCGCCGCAAATTAAAAAAAAATTTGGAAAGTGTTTTAGATTTTTGTGTGTTTACTGCTTTGCATTTTTAAAATGGACTTTTAAGGGGCTATAACACCAATCCAGATTGGGTGGGGATTTCATTACCCTTCCTAAGACCCCAAAAATCACAAAAAGCATATACATCAACTCTAGAGTTAATTAAAAAATATTTAGACTCAGCCAATTAAGGACTGTCGCGCTTATTAGGACAGAGAAAGGTTGTAGGCAATCGGTCGTTTATTTAAACCTGATTTTGTGGTGCCTAGGCTAGACAAGTGAGAAAGGTAATTTAAAAGGCCCGTCTCACGGTGATTTGTGAGCGGATCCCTCCTTTCTTTACTTATGCTTACCTGGCCACAATTGGCGCTGAAGAGGCGATTTGAGGGATATCTCACAACTTACCCTTTGGACCAGTTAGGAGCAGTTTAGTTGACTTAGGAGACCCTAGCTCTAGACTTGATTGTGCATGCTTAAATTGTGATTGCTTGAAAGTGTGTCGTAGTTCCTTATAAAAATCTTTTGCAAAACTCTTTTAAAAAAAACCACAAAACAAAATTTTTACAAAAACTTGCCATTTTATCGCTAGAAATCTATTGCATCCAACATTCACCCACATTTTCTCCATTGACGTTTTCTTACCCCCACATTCTACGTTTGACTACACTACACCTCATTTAGTGTATGTCCAGTTGGACTAGGGACACTAGCGCCCGTTTAGTCCGTGTCTCGTTAGTCCCTACTGACGACGCGTTCGACTCCGAAGTCGAAATTCCCTCCACTTCTTTACCTTCATCTTCAAATTCATCATCTTCTAAGGAGATGTCGGGATTCAATCCTAACAACCCCTTACCTACTTCGGGACTGATTCCAGCTCAACTGGGTGCGAATAATCCAAAACACCCTCCTGTTGAAGCGCCCCAACGAATCGCGCTCCAGGATCTTTTCTATCCAACCCACACCGCACTTCCCACTTGTCTTTCACTTCCGCCGGCTAATGGGGATAATTTCGAAATTAAGCCCCACTTCATCAATATGTTGCCCAAATTTCATGGGCTGGAATCCGAAGATGCCTGCATCTCCATTAACAAATTCCAGAATGTTTGCGCAATGATGAAGACCACCTAACTTTCCGATGATGCTATAAGGCTACGTGTCATTCCCTTCACTTTATGTGAACTAGCTGAAAAGTGGCTATATAGTACAGCATCGCATTCCATAAAAAGTTGGAAAGAGTTTGTTAAGGCTTTTTAAAAAAAGTTTTACCCACACCACAAGACCGCGAGAATTAGAAATGAAATTAATCAATTTTCCCAGCTTCCTTTCGAACCTTTTTGGAAGTGTTTCGAACGATTTAAGGACCTTCTTGTTCAGTGTCCTCACCACGATATCGAGAGATGGCAACTTTGCCAAACTTTATACGAAGGACTGAACCCAGCAACTAAGCAGTTGTTGGAAACCATTTGTCAAGGTCACTTTCTTACAAAATCTGACGAGAAAGCTTGGCAATTTCTCGACGATCTTGCTGAACAAACGCTTCAGTGGGAAAGCACTAGACAAACCGCTTCATCCACTTCATCCGGTTCATCTAGGGCAGGTGTTCATCAACTTGACATGTCAATTGCAATGAAAACCGGAATGGCCTCAATTACACATAAACTAGAAGCAATTGAGAGCAAATTCTCATCGCCTTCTCCTGTCCCCGCTTTATCCCCTTGCCCCATATGCACTTGTTGTTCGGATCCGTCCCATTTGATCGAAGAGTGTTCTTACAACCCACCTGCTCAAGGACAGGATCAATTCGATGCTGCCTTTCAGCAGAGATAAAGAAATGATCCATACTCTTCAACTTATAATCCTGGTTGAAGGAACCACCCCAATTTTGCTTGGAATCAAAATCAACAACAATTCCAAGGCAATAACAATTTTCAGAGGCCTCCTCCACAACAACAAGCCCCTCAACAAACTCAATATCAGCAATCTTTCCAACCCCAACCTTACCAAAATCAAATGGACAACTTTGCACCAAACAACTCTTTTCCTCAAAATAATTTTGTTCAACCAAATAACGATAAGGTTTTCTCACTAGAACGAAGTCTGGATGTGTTTTTAAAACAATCTACGCAATCCTCAGCCAACATCCAGTCTTTCATTCAGTCTTTGGTACAACACACTGCATCACATGAGCAAAGTATCAAAACCATTGAAGCCCAAATTGCACAACTGAATGCTGCTCTAAGCGAGCGAGAGAAGGGGAAACTTCCATCTCAACCACTGCCAAATCCTGGTCACACACAAAATGTACATGTTGCTCATGAACAACAAAATCATAATATGAGTGCCGTGACTACATTGAGATCTGGAAAGGTATTGCACAACAACGTTGGCACTAATAATGACACCCCGGTCGCCGCTTCTTCTTCATCTTCTTCAGAGCCTGTTCTTTATTCTTCACAAGGCTCTACTTCTTCTACTAATCCGAACGGACCCACATCTCACTCCACGAAAACACCAACACTGGGATCCGTTCCAACTCCGAAATCTACTCCATAAATATTGGACTCAACAAATTTTCAAAATATTCCATTTCCAAACAGGTTGAGATCCAATAAACAAACTCCACAAATGGAGAAGATTGTGGAGTTACTTAAACAAGTTAGCATTAACATCCCTCTCTTGGATGCAATCCAACAAGTCCCTTCTTACGCTAAAATCTTGAAGGACTTATGCACCAAGAAGAGGAAATCGCAGGTACCTAAGAAAGTTTTCTTGGCTAGTGCAATAAGTGATGCTCATACCCAACCTTTACCTCAAAAATGAATGGACACTGACTATCCCACAATTTCAGTAACTATTGGGGATAAAAACATCAACCGCGCACTTTTAGATCTTGGTGCCGGTATTAATTTGCTTCCTTATTCAGTATATGAACAATTAGGCGTTGGAGAGCTGAAACCCACACATTGTACTCTCCAAATGGCCGACCGATCCATCACCCATCCTAGGGGTGAGTTAGAGAATGTGTTGATTAAAGTAGGGAACTTCATTTTCCCCGTTGATTTCATTGTTATGGACACACAGCTTGTAGCTAACCCCCGGAGTCAAATTCCGGTGATACTCGGTCGACCATTCCTTGCAACTTCTAATGCGGTGATCAATTGTCGAAATGGTTCGATGAACCTATCTTTCAGAAACATGACAATTGAACTCAACATTTTTAAGTTGGGGAATCAGCCCTCCGAGCCTAATGCTAATATACTTGATATTTGCTCAATCCAAGAGATCACTCAGGAGGACTGTGAGCTCGAAAAATTTCTGTTCGATCACAGCAATTTTGATGCCACTAGTGCGTTCCTCCTTGAATCTGACACTGTTTCACACCCGATAATGATTATGAGTGTTTCACTTTTTCGAACGATTTTGAAGAATCATCGCCCGAGTTTGAATCCTTTGAATTCTTGGATGAGTTAGCTGAACCATCCGACTCGGTTTCTTACACTCGGTTCAAACCTCTATTGGAATCTTTCGAGTTTGAGACCGTTTCACCAATTTTACCTTCAATTGTTTCGCCTCCAAAACTCGAACTCAAGCTATTGCTGTCTCACCTCAAATACGCTTACTTAGGTGAGAATGAGACCCTTCCCGTTATCATCTCGGCCTCTCTCGCCCCCGCGCAAGAGAAAGCCCTTTTAACGATCTTACAAAATAATCAGCAAGCTTTTGGCTGGACTATGGCGGACATCAAGGGGATCAGTTCCCTAATAGTTGAACATCATATTCATATGATAGATGATGCCAAGCCAGTAAGGGATCCACAGAAACGACTAAACTCTATCATGAAGGAGGCTGTTAAAAAGGAGATTGTAAAATGTCTTGATAGTTATATCATTTACCCTATCTCTGATAGCCAGTGGGTTAGCCCCATTCACGTTGTCCCAAAGAAATCGGGCATAACAGTCATAACTAATGAGGCGAATGAGTTAATACCTACTCGCACCCAAACTGGGTGGCGAGTATGTATCGATTATAGAAAACTCAACGCCGCGACATGGAATGACCACTTTCCATTACCTTTTATTGACCAAATGCTAGAACGATTGGCTGGGCATGAATTTTACTGCTTTTTGGATGGCTACTCCGGCTATAATCAAGTTCCCATCGCCGAAAAGGACCAAGACAAGACCACATTCACTTGTCTTTTCGGTATGTTTGCTTACCGTCGCATGCCCTTTGGGTTATGCAATGCACCCGCTACTTTCCAGCGGTGTATAATGGGCATTTTTCCAGACATGGTGGAAAAATTCTTGGAGATTTTTATGGATGATTTCTCCATATTTGGCGACTCCTTTGATGAGTGTTTGCTACATTTAGACGCAATTCTTACCCGGTGTAGGGATAAGAACCTCACTCTAAATTGGGAGAAATGCCATTTTATGGTACGAGAAGGTATTGTCTTAGAACATATCATCTCGTAAAATGGCATCGAGGTAGATAAAGCTAAGATTGAAGTCATTTCCAATCTTCCTTCTCCCAAGTACGTCCGAGACATTCGAGCCTTCCTTAGCCATGCCGGTTTCTATAGATGGTTCATCAAGGATTTTAGCAAGATAGCTAGACCCTTGACTCTTTTGTTGGCCAAGAACACCACTTTTGATTTCGACTCAAGCTGTATGAAGGCGTTCGAGTCATTGAAAAACTCACTTATTTCCGCTCCCATTCTTTCATCTCTTGACTGGACACATCCATTTGAGATTATGTGCGATGCATCTGATTTCGCCATTGGTGCTGTCCTTGGATAGCACATATATAAGATGCCGCATATAATTTATTACGCTTGCCAAACCTTGAACGAGGCTCAATTAAATTACACAACAACTGAAAAAGAATTCTTAGCTGTTGTGTTTGCATTGGAAAAGTTCATGCCCTATTTAATCGGCTCTCCAGTCATCATTTACACTGACCACTCAGCTCTTCGCCATCTTTTCGCGAAGAAGGACGCTAAATCTCGGCTGATACGTTGGATCCTCTTACTACAAGAGTTTGACCTTGTCATCAGAGACAAGAGAGGATGCAAAAACGTAGTCGCCGACCATCTTTCACGACTTCCTTCTTCGCCTACGCTTCAAATTCCTATTAAAGACGTTTTTCCAGATGAGCAGCTCTTAACTGTGTCATGCGAACCTTGGTTCACAGATATCGTAAATTATTTGGCCACCGGACGTATACCAAACGAATGGTCGAATCAGGACAGACTCAAATTTCTATCCCAGGTAAAACATTTTTACTGGGATGAACCATATCTATTCAAATACTTCCCCGACCAAATTATTCGTCGGTGTGTCCCAGACAATGAGTTTAAGAGCGTGCTGTCATTCTGCCACGATCAAGCGTGTGGCGGGCATTTTGGCCCTAAAAAGACAGCAGAAAAGATCTTGCAGTGTGGCTTCTACTGGCCATAACTTTTTAAAGACGCATATGATTACTGCAAGACATGCTCCCGGTACCAACACTTGGGCCAAATATCCAGGAGAAATGAAATGCCGCTCCAACCAATTTTGGTCGTTGAAATTTTTGATATTTGGGGAATAGACTTTATAGGACCATTTCCCAATTCTTTTGGGAACGTGTATATTCTCCTCGCTGTTGACTATGTTTTAAAGTGGGTCGAGACTGTGCCCAGCTGAACTAATGACAACAAGATTGTCGTTAGATTTCTCAAAGAAAACATTTTTTCTCGGTTTGGGCATCCTCGCGCAATTATCAGCGATAATGGATCTCACTTTTGTAATAAGAATTTCGAGTCCTTAATGCGGAAATACTCCATTACTCACAAGCTGTCAACGACCTATCATCCCCAAACTTGTGGGCAAGCCGAGATTTCGAATCGGCAGATTAAACAAATATTGGAGAAAACGGTTTCTAAAAACCGTAAAGATTGGTCGTCAAAACTTATTTATGCCCTTTGGGCATTCCGAACTGCTTATAAGACCGATCTTGGCATGTCTCCATATAGACTTGTTTATGGAAAGGCTTGCCACCTTCTAGTTGAAATAGAGCATAGAGTATTTTGGGAAATAAAAGAGTTGAATCTATCTCTGAGAGATGCGGGCAGCAATAGAAAGCTGCAGTTGAACGAATTGACTGAGCTTCGGGATGAAGCTTACGAGAACGCAATAATCATCAAAAACCGAACGAAGGTGTTCCACGATAAACACCTTATGCGCAATACTTTCAAACCTGGTCAACAGGTTTTACTTTACGACACTCGGTTAAATTTCCATCCCGGCAAGCTCAGATCTCGATGGAAAGGGTCATTTTTGGTACGCATCGTATATCCGCACGGTGCGGTCGATCTAGAAAATCCCGAGGACGGTTCATTATTTAAAGTGAACGGACATAGACTTAAACCGTTCCTCACTGCAGACCCTTCAGAGGAGCTCCTGTTTTTGCAGGAGCCGATTTACATTGACTGATTTTCCTCCATCTATCCCTAAATTTCGATTATCTAGCCAAAATATTGTTTCAAATAAGTTTGGGGGTATGTATCACTTGTAATTATATAAAAACAAAATAAAAAATAAAAAGTTTTGAAAATAAATTTTTTTGGGGTATTTTTGTAAATTTCCAGTTTTAATAAAAAATAAAAAAAATTACTTACAAATAATTTTCTCTTTTTAAGAGGGGTTTTTTGCAAATAACCAAAAAACATCCCCCTATAAATAGAACCCGACCCCTTTCTGTTCTTATCAAACCCTAGAAAAATTCCTCTCAGTAGACCCTAACCGCCGCAGCAGCCAGAGCAAAGAGATCTCCCCATCGCGCCGCGCATCCGCCGCCGAACCCTCTTTTGTCCCGCGTATCCACCGCCGTCTGGATTCGTCACCCTCTGATTTTTTTAGAGGAGGTTTGTATCATCTCTCCCTCTCTGTTAAATTTTTTTATAAATCTGTGCACTTTCTGAATGGCACCAACCATGCAATTAGAATGAGATTTTTCCCAAATGTTTGCACACACAATTTACGGAAGTTATTTTAGTGATGAGATCACACGGCGAGGGTGGAACTTTTTAATTTTCAATCATCCCAATGCCTATGCTCTTCCTGATCTAGTCACTCGTTTTTACGAGTGCATGGAGGAAGGTTGCCTATCACAATAAGGTTTTACGAGTGCATAGCAGTTCACATAATACAATATTTTTCACACCATCTCTTCACATCGTGCACACCTTAATGACTAGGAATCCTAGATATGACATGTGCACGGTGTTACTTAATTTAATTGGTGCTGGTAAGAGGGCTGCAAATTACCCATACCCTATGTTAGTGACACAACTGTGTCGCTATTTCCTCCATGTGGAGGAATTTGAATTTTACATGCATAGAGGTATACCCATTAGGCCTTTTATTGAGGGCGTATCTATGTCCTATATCTGCCTGAATGATGTATGGTCGCGAACAGAACCGGCCGAACATGTACCCGCCAGGACATCCAGCTCCAGCTCGACCGCGAGTGAGGAAGATCTTACCTCCGTAGAACATGCATGTCTGCTTAGAAGAGCCACTAGGGGGATAGACAGATTGGTAGGGATGGTGACCAACTTGGATCATCGGGTGACAGAGATTGAACATGGCGTATCTATGTTGCTGGCGAGAGAGGAACGTTCCCGTGCACGTTTAAGGGGACGGTGAGGACATGAGCAGTGAGGGCACTACTTTTGGTAAGTTTGGGGGAGGAGGTGGTTTGTAAACAGTTATCATTGCATTGCATATTTTAATTTTTGTACATATTTTTTCTTTTTCTTTCTTTGCATGTTTAATTCTGCATTGCATCTTTATAAAAAAAAATTATAAAAATTAAAAAAATGAAAATAAAAAAAATTTTAAAAGAAAAATCAAATAAAAAATTGAAAAACTAAAAAGATAAAAAAAAATTCAACTTTGCCATATTTGATTTAAATTTGACAAAATGGTTAACTAGTTAAGAAAAACTAGATCCTAAACTTAGCAAATTAAAAACCCTAAAAATAACCTTTCTTAAAGTTTAACGGTAGAAAATATATGTCCTTGTAGTTTATTTAGAAATAGGAAAATTTTAAGTTCAGTTCTTGGGTAAGTCAAAATAAGGGAAGAGTATTGAAATTTTTATTGAAGTGTAAGTCTGAAAAATAATTCCGAACCTTTAGTCTAAATTCTGAAAATATATACCCTACAACTCGCACATACACGCACCTTGAAACTTGGGATAGTAGAGGATACCTTGAATTGCTCTTGTTTAAAATGCTTAGTATGAGGAAAAAAATTAAATAAAAGTATAAGTGTGGATAAAGAGATATAAAAAATGAGCACTGGTTTTGTAATTACTTAAGGCTGCGTAAAATAAAAAAAATATATAGCGAGGGTGCTTTATCACCTAGTGCCTTAGACCAACAGGTTTGGGAGTCACTGCTAAAACCTTAGGTATTACAAGACGAGGAATTATGCCTTAATGCGCAAACACATTTTGTAATCGGTCGTTAGTATCTCAAGAAGTATTAACGGTCGCATGAAAGATGTGTAAGCAAATTCATCTAAATTTCACCAACTAAAAATACTTTGGACGATGGACAAGAGTATGATAGCTTGAATTGAATTTTCAAGTGTAGGGGTGATACATACACACACGTAGGGGTATATGATTGGGGTTGGATGATGTAGGGTTCCTAGGCACGCTAATGAGGTCTCACAAGGCATCAACCATGCCAATTTCAAATTTTACAAGTGCCGGGAAACCCTAATACGGATCGTTGACTAGAGTTTAGGCGAAAAAAGAAACTAGTTAACAACTTAACTAAAAGAAAGAGGCTACAACCTTTGTAGATCCCGTTCTCCACCTCCATGGCTCCGTGATGAAGTCCCCTCGCTGTCCATATCGGATTCCGGACTATAGCGTCGGCTTCATCGGAGAAATGGGCGGGCTAGATCGTCGACTTCGATGCCGAAGATGATCTACGTCGAGGCAACACTAGATCAAGCTCTAACTTCACTAAGTCAAGAAACTTGTGAAGAAAACACCCTATACTACTTGGCAAGAGGTAGAGGATGAAGAAATAGGAAGTGGGTTCACTTTAGAATTGGATTTCTCACTCTTTTTCACTAGTTGCCATTGATGGAGGCAAGCTTCTTCATCTTTAAGAAGAAGAAGAAGATGATGATAGAATATATCATATCATTTTCAAAATAGAAAATAATATGATAAGTATCATATTGCAACCATGGTTATGTGTAGAGAGTTAACTAAAGTTAGTTGAATGGTTAGGTTTTGGAGATGAAGACAAAATGGTTGCTTTAGTCAAAGATGCATGAAGCATCAAGAACTTTCTAGCATGAAAGCAACCATTTAGTTTTCCATTTTCCCTTTTTAACCAAAAATGAATAGATAAATAAAAGAAATGAAACCCTAACCATTCACTAAATATAGTGTATAGCATACACACACCCAAGGTTGCATGTATCATCAAACATGATACAAACAAGTGCACAAAAGTATATCACATATACAACTTGTGAACTTCAAGTGAGAAAATCCATTTAAAGTGAACCAATACTAGTTAATGCAAAGTAATATATCAAATATATAATTATGCATTAAATCATTAAATCAATAATTGATTTAATGATCCGGTCATATCGCATACAACCGACCAATATCAAATGTATCGGTTTATCGAATCAATCCTTGATTCGATAACTAGGTTATATCGCATACAACCAATCGATACATTCATCGCGAGAATAGAATACGGTATCACATACACGCATTATTCTCGGTCCCGCACATATCTCATATGCGCTCCTATTTCTTTTCGCTTGAGCCAGGAAACCTCTGTGTAGGACTCTAAAGACTCGTCAATACGCCGGCAGCAGGTGATGATCATATCAAACACCCACAAGCCGCAAGCGGTCTGCCAAACGTAACGGCCATCCGGGTATTGAGCGATCAGAAGATCGACGAGCAAGCCCGCTCATACTCCTGTGAATCCAACCAGTAACACTTACCGTACAGTCCGGTCTCGTCGTCTGATATGTCGCATATCTCGTCTAGGGGTGGTAAACGTCAGACCCCAACAGCTCGATAAGTCGTGTCGATATGAGGTCTATAACAGTTCGAGAAACTACTGATAACACTTACCAGTAAATCTCAGCAACCCTGGCCAGGGATTTCCGGTTATAGCCAATCGAACACAGCGCAACATCAACCCCCTATACCGGGAGAGACGAATCCCCTCTTATCGCTCATTGCCTCCATGTGACTCGGGACTGTACCCAAAAACCACCGTTTTGCACGCCCTCTTGGACGTGGTAAGGTGGAAATCAAAGCACAGTGGGAACCACACAAGACTCTATGACGATCTCGGGTCAACAGACTACTCTGTACCAGTGTCACCAGAGAACTGCCATCTGACGTAAGGTATAATACCATCTGGGAGTTCTCGGCGAGTCCGTCCAGTATACCCAGTCTCCACTGAGCACCCGTATATCATCTCCGATGTCAAACACCAATGGATATGAGATCATCCATCGCCTATCTGTATGGGTCGAGAAGGCATACGCTAGTCTACTCTGGTATATGGATGCCCCGTCTCGATATACCCACGACTAGGGACTTTGAAGGATGTACTTATGGACTACCATGTCCCCACTAGTATGATCCGCATTATAGTCCAGGTAGTCAAGTACACATCCTAAGGGCTTTACCAACATGTATCAGAGAGACAATCAGTATACACGTTAAGGTAAAGAGCAACCAGATAGCATACTATCATGTCGAGCAAGAAAGTCCTCCCTATATATGTCCAAGCACCCACTACAATATACATCCTATGTATAGTAATGGCCTCTAGGGCATACTTATAACTAACAGATGAGAGATAGGAATGAAAGATAGGGCTTATATTTTCAGTAGAGATGATAAAAATTCCTAAGTTGAGATGGAACCTTAGAAGGAAAATTCAAAAGATGCTGAAAGCTAAATAAATTTACAGAACATATACTATCATAAGTTAAATGATAAGTGAGTGTGAAAAATACGGGTTGATAATTTCTAAGTTAAAGATAATATAATTTCTTGCTAGAATACCGAATTGAAGAATGAAAGTCAACATGCTAAATTGATCGGATTTTGTGGGTAGTATCCGCTGAAAACCCTCAGTAGACAACACTCCTCCTACTAGGGACACCTAGAGGTTTAACGGCTTATTGCACGAGCTCAGTGCAATCGCGATTCCCTGCGAAAGTGAGGTTAGGATTTTTCGAGAATAAAAATAGTTTTGCTCGGGATGAGCAAAAGATAAGTTTGGGGGTATTTATTCATATCAGAATTTTGCATTATTATATTCCCTATTCTTAATCATATTACAAATAAATATGTGCTTTTGATCCATATCTGCTAAATAGTTGCAGGTTACAGGTTCTCAGAACAATACAGTGATATTCAGGAAAAGACGCTACAAACGTGAGACTACGACCAACAAATAGATGAATCTGTATGATGCCGTCTACAGTTTAAGAAACAAACGAAGATCAGTGAACAGTTCAATGCACAAAGTACAAGGGCAGCACAGGATTAAAGACTTCAACGCGAAGCTCACGGCGAAAAGTCCACAACATTCTACACTGTGGAAATCTGGAAGAAAATAGAAGATATTCTGAGAAACCAAGTGAAGAAAACAGAAGTAAACAGCAACATGAAGCAACCCTGGAAAGTTGAGACAGAGAACCCCCAAGATGGACGCGGATCCGCGGCCAAACATGGCATTCCGCCGCGGTTCGGCGGCCGTGCAGTGCACGTGTCGGTGCACGTATCGGTTGGTGTCAGTGCTTTGACCCGGCTTTCTTAGGGTAGTCTTGTAATTTCAAATATGGATCAGATGTAAACCCTAAGGTTTCTCCTATCTATAAATAGGAAAGCCTACAGCCTCTTTTGGGGTATGCCTCTTTTTATTTTTTAGATTAAATTTTCAATTCCATTGTAATCGTCAAAAGGTGTCAATAAAGTAAATTTTTATCTTGCAATTTTCATTTCGTCTTTTATTTCTTCAATTTAGTATCTGTCTTTTATTATCTGCAAGTTAATTAGTTAATTAAAAAGAAAATATAAAAATGAACTACATCGTAACTTCCCTAATGTGTGAGTAATTCCTCACTTGTTAGGGTTAGGATTGGGTAGGTTTGAGAGATGAACATCTCTCACTCCTTTCTTGCCCATATAATATTTTTAAATTAGGACTTTAAGTGAATCAAACACACACCGCTCACTACGGCACCCTATCCTACGAGATAGCGGTGATTCCCTAATTAGACCGGTTGTGGTTGATTTACATAGAGATTAGAGCTAAGAGCCAAGAAAGGACGGACAAGGACCAAAAGGAAGAAACTACGTTTCTTCTTAGTCGTGCTAATCCCCTTTATTGACTATTACCCTAACACCTATGTTCTTAATTAGGGCAAAGGAAGCAGTGAGTAGAATTCTCTTTCCAAACTAACCTAATTCTAACCCTAGCAAGGTTTCAAATCAAATTAAATTCAATCTTAGGTTTTCAAAAATCAAAACCTACCAAAAATAGGACTTAACTCGTTAGAACAATA
Source organism: Agapanthus africanus (assembly GCA_030015575.1). Taxonomy (NCBI): domain Eukaryota; kingdom Viridiplantae; phylum Streptophyta; class Magnoliopsida; order Asparagales; family Amaryllidaceae; genus Agapanthus; species Agapanthus africanus. The sequence goes on from JASDDO010000029.1 coordinate 299,733,842, forward strand.
AGAAAAGAACACGTTTTCTCTGTGGACCGACCCGTACTCAACCGGCTAGCTACCAAGCGACACCGTTGTTGATTGCGGTATATTCTTAACTTTGATTAAAACGCACGTACGCAAAGATGATCAATCAGTGGCCTATGCAGGTCCCTCAATAGTAGGTCTGTGGTTCGAGGACGAACCATTGTTCAAAGGTGGGGAGAATGTCGGGACCCGGTTCTTGTTCACGGAGCAAAGTGCCACACAGAACAAAGTGCCACGCCAATTGTCATACCAAGAGGGCGGGAGCCACCTATTGAATCTGTGGGGGCCACCTCTAGAGTCCGTGGGACCCACTGTAAAACAATGGGGAATCTTCGGAACACATTCCGAAAGAGGACCGGACTGCATTATAAATATAATGATACCACCCTCAATTACAGAGCTGCCTTTTAAGTGAACCGGAACTATAGGAGCTTAAGAACTCCATAGTTAAGCGTGCTCGGGCCAGGGAAGTCTTGGGATGGGTGACCTCCTGGGAAGTGGCCCCTGGTCGGGTCCGGTTCGCTCTAAAGGGAAAACCATGCGGTTTCGAACAGAGCGGACAATACCATCTGTACTGGGGCGTGGGGCGTTACACGCTTCATGTGCTCCTCACGTGGGCGCTGCTCAATAAAAAGCGCTTAGCACTCAATGGTTGGCGCCTAGCGTCAAGCGCTATATGTGACCCTCACGTGGGCTCTACTTGACATTGAGTGCTCTACACTCATCACACAGAACCCAGCGCAATAAAGAGTGTTCAACACTCACAAAAAAACAAAAGAAAAGAAGTAAAGTGTGAGCGACAGAACCCACTTAAATGCTTAACATTGTGTGCACAGAGAAAGGACTGTGTCCTAGCAAGTGTCTAACACTTTATTCAAAAAGAAAGGACAAAGACTAAGTGTGCTGAGTCCAAGTTGGCCAAACTCCTAATCAATCGAGCCCATGTGCTCTTTATTTTTCCAAACGGGTCTTAGTACCAAATAAGACCACCGATCTTTTGACGAATATCCATTGGTTCAAGGGTACATCTCTCCACATCTCTGATACATGTCGTTGTAATTCTTCAACGTCTTCAGAAAGGTGGAGGGTCCCAATAACTAATAGCTATGGGTATACCCCCAAACCAACAAATCATAAACCCTTTAGACCGCAACGTCCTTAAAACTAAATTGTGGACCGCAACGTCCTTAAAACTAAACCCTTTGGACCGCAATGTCCTTAAAACTAAATTGTGGACCGCAACGTACTTAAAACTAAACCCTTTGGATTGTAACGTCCTTAAAACTAAATTGTGAACCGCAACGTCCCTGAAAACTAAATTGCGGACCGCAACATCCTTAAAAACTAAATTCCACGGACTATGATGTCCTTAAACTTCGGACCGTAATGTCCCTAAACTAAATTCCATGACCGTAACGTCTTTAAACTAAACCCTTTGGACCGCAACGTTCTTAAACTAAACTCTACGGACTATGATGTCCTTAAATTCTACGGACTATGATGTCCTTAAAACCAACGGACCGTAACTTTCCTAAACTAAAATGATAGAGCCCAAATGCTCTTTCATTAGAGCAAAAATGATCCCAAACCCCCGTTAAGTAGACCTTAGTCTAAAATTAGACTAACTTGTCTTTAACAAACATTTAAGTTGACCTTAATCTCAAACGAGATTAACGAGCCTTAAATCAACCAAACCCAAATCTAAGAGAATACGGATTTGGACTAATCCACGCTCTACGAGCGACAACATAAATTAGTCTCCGTATACAACCCACGGGCAACCAAAAAATAAAACAAACACACATGACACGAAGTGAACATCTGAAGTAGGAGAAAGTGGTTATCGCTGCGCGGTAACGTAATTAATTGCAGGGGCTTGCGCCTGCAGGGAAGAGCGTCCCCACAATCAAAAACCCCTCGCCAACGAGGGGGAATCTGACGAAGTCTGCTACAACGTCCGTGTAACACATTAGATTTCGGTTAGGATTAGTTTAGACGTTAATGCGGGTTTACTGTAAAAAGTTTACCAATTCGGGTTTCTCACATTTTATAACATTTAATCAATAATTTATTATTATTTGTTATGGCACGCACGCACGTGTGCACGTTAATGTAAGGGTTTGTTTGTGCTAATCTAGGTTAGTGGCCATGACACTTAACCTATTCTAATCCCTTGCTTTATCTTATACTTAACCCTAATCCATAATTATGTGAGAAGGGAGATATTTATTTTGGGAGTGTGGAGGTGGCACAAGTGAGTGTGAAAGCATTAATGAGGAATTAATGCAAACGGTGTACTTACCCTCTCACCCTTAACCTCACCTCTCTCTCTTTTCTTCATACTCTCTCTCACTCTCTCTCACTCATTTACTTCTCATTTTCTTCATCTCTTTCCTTTCCAAACTGAACACTTGCATTCCCTTCACAAATCCATCACAAATATTCACAAAAACTCACAAAAACCACATCTTGTGTCTTGATTTTCCTCTTTGATGCCTTGGAGCTTGGGAAGCTAGGATATTTGAGTTCTTTTGGTTAGGTAATGATCTCTTTCTGTTCTTTAAGTGTTTATAGTGTAGCGTAGCTAGTTAGTTTCTGTTTTGAACGCGTTTTGTATCGTTTCGGGTAAATATCGTATTTTTAGTGTAATTTTGGGTCTGGGAAGATCTGCTATCAAACCAAGTAATTATTGCAATAGTTCCCATCATAGTGACCTAGTGTAGTGACCCAGAACCTACCCTCAAAATACAAGCCCCTTTCCTTTCCGTACGGTCACAGATTTATTGCTTCTGGCCGCAATTTGCGGCCAGACTAGGGAGTCAGGGTGTGGATTTTGGTGTAGAGGTCTCTGGGGTTTTATGTGATCTTATGATACTTGCAACTTTTACAAATTATTGGTACAGAAAAATCTGGGACCACTTGCTTGTTTCCTAGTGTTTCGTTTCACGTGTTACGTTATCCGATACGGTTCGTGTTCTGTTTTGCTGTTACTCAGAGTTGGTTTCGTAGTGTCGTGATTGATCATTCTTTTGTGCGCATTTTGAAATCAAAGTTAAGAATATACCGCAATCAATAACGGTGTCGCTTGGTAGCTAGCCGATTGAGTACGGGTCGGTCCACAGGGAAAACGTGTTCTTTTCTTATTGTTCTAACGAGTCAATTCCTATTTGTGGTAGGTTTTGATTTTTATAAAAACTGAAATTGAATTTGATTTGGATTAAAACCTTGCTAGGATTAGGATTAGGTTAGTTTGGAAAGTTAATTCTACTCACCGCTTCCTTTGCCTTAATTAAGAACTTAGGTGTTAAGGTAATAGTTAACAAAGGGGATTAGCACGAATAGGAAGAAAACGTATTTTCTTCCTTTTGGTCCTTGTCCGTCCTTTCTTAACTCTTAGCCCTAAGCTCTATATAAATCAACTACAACCGGTCTAACTAGGGAATCACCACTATCTCGTGGGATAGGGTGCCGTAGTGAGCGGTGTGTGTTTGATTTACATAGAGTCCTAATATAAAATATTGAACGGGCAAGAACGGGGTGAGAGATTTTCATCTCTCAAACCTACCCAATCCTAACCCTAAAAAGTGAGGAACTACTCACTCATTAGGGTATTAACAATGAAGTTCATTTTTTTAATTTTCTTTTTAATTACCTAATTAACGTGCAGATAATAAAAGACAGATATGAAAATTGCAGAAATTAAATTTCAAATAAGAAAAATTCAAAATAAAAACTTACTTTTATTGATGCACTCTTGGCGATTATAAAGGAATTAAAATTTAATCTAGAATTAAAAAGAGGCATCCTAAGAAAGGCACCCTAGAAGAGGCACACCTTATTTGGCTTTGAGCCCTCCTATTTATAGATGGGAAAAACCCTAGATTTACATTCTGATCCATACATGAAATTACAAAACAACCCCAAAGACCGAGTCAAAGCACTGACACCCTACCGACACGTGCATTGCACGGCCGCGGAACCGCGGCAGAATAGCCTGTTGGGCCGCGGATCCGCGGCCATTTGGTGGGCTCATAGGCCCAATTCTTTACGGTTTCTTCAAGTTGCTTTTATCTTCTGTTTTCTTCACTTGGTCTCTCAGAATCTCTTCAATTCTCTTCCAGATATTTAACAGTGGACTTTTTACCGTGAGCTTCACGTTGAAGTCTTGAATCTTGTGCTGCCCTTGAACTTTGTGTATTGAACTGTCTAATGATTTTCAGTTGTTCCTTGAAATGGTGGGCGGCATCATACGGATTCATCTATTGTTGGTCGTAGTCTCACATTTGTAGCGTATTTTCATGAATTTCACTGTAATGATCTGAGAACCTGTAACCTGCAACTATTTAGCAGACATGGATCAAAAGCACCTATTTAGTTGTAATATGAATAAGAATGGGAGATATAATAATGCAAAATTCTGATATGAACAAATACCCCCAAACTTATCTTTTGCTCGTCCCGAGCAAAACCAATTTTATTCTCGAAAAAACCTAACCTCACTTTCGCAGGGAATCGCGATTGCACTGAGCTCGTGCAACAAGCCGTTAAACCCTTAGGTGTCCCTGGTAGGAGGAGTGTTGTCTTCTGAGGGTTTTCAGCGGATACTACCCACAAAATCCGATCAATTTGGCCTGTTGACATTCATTCTTCAATTCGGTATTCTAGCAAGAAATTCTATTATCTTCAACTTAGAAATTATAAACCCGTATTCTTCACACTCACTTATCATTTAACTTAAGAACATATATGTTCTGCAAATTTATTAAACTTTCAGCATTTTTTGAATTTTCCTTCTAAGGGTCCATCTCAACTTAGGAATTTTTATCATTTCTACTGAAGGTATAAGCTCTATCTTTCATTTCTATCTCTCATCCAAACCCCAATCATATACCCCTACATGTGTGTATGTATCACCCTTACACTTGGAAATTCAATTCAAATTATCATACTCTTGTCCATTGTCCAAACTTCTTTTAGTTGGTGAATTTTAGATGAAATTGCTCACACATCCTTCATGCGACCATTAATACTTCTTGAGGTACTATCGACCGATTACAAAATGTGTTCGTGCATTTAAACGTAATTCCTCGTCTTGTAATAGCTAAGGCCTAGCAGTGACTCCCAAACCAGTTGGTTTAAGGCACTAGGTGATAAAGCACCCTCGCTATTTTTTTTATTTTTATTTGTGCAACCTTAAGTAATTACAAAACCATTGTTCATTTTTTTCTCTTTATTCACACTTATAATTTTATTTTCCTTCATACCAAGAATTTTAGACAAGAGCATTTCAAGGTATCTTCTACTATTCCAAGTTTCAAGGTACGTGTTTGTGCAAGTTGTAGGGTATATATTTTCAGAATTTAGACTTAAGGTTCGGAATTATTTTTCAGACTTACACTTCAATTAAAAATTTCAATACTCTTTCCTTATTTTGACTTAGCCCAAGAACTGAACTCAAAATTTGCCTGTTTCTAAATAATCTACAAGGAAATATACTTTCTACGGTTAAACTTTAAGAAAGGTTATTTTTAGGGTGTTTAATTTACTAAGTTTAGGATCTAGTTTTTCCTAACTAATCAACCAACATGTTGAACTTAATTCAAATATGGCCAAAATTGAACTTTTCAATTTTTATAATTTTAAATTTTTTTCAATTTTTATGGGTTTTAAAATAAGTATGCAAATGCAAAAATATACATATGAATGCGAAGGAAGAAAGCTTACCGAGCACAGCCCCAAACTTAAACTTGACAGTGCCCTCACTGTCAGGCTACACCAAGAGGGTCAAAATTGTCGGCACTCCCTTTTTTTTAATTTTTTTTTATTATTAACAGAAAAAGAAAACAACATATATATACACAAAAAGGTTCCCCCAAACTTAAGTGAAACATTGCTTCCCGTGTTTAAGCGTTAAAGTGCAGAGTTAGGGGGGAACACAGTATCAAGCTATATAAGGCCTTACACGGGCCAAAGGGTAGCACCAACCAATCAAAATTTTTATCGTTATAATGATGTGGTTGGTGAAAGAATGGAGTGTAGAGAAAAGAAAGGAGAAACATACGAGACCGTGTGGAGATAAAAGCAGTATACGGTCTCGGGTGAGGAGAAGAATGGCGGAAGGGAAAAAGAAATGGTGGTGGTTCGACTTCTTCAGGTAGAGATTGATTAATCACAAAATCCGTGTCATTTAGGAATGCGAGTTTGTTGGCGAAAATATCTTCGAAACTTTCATCGATGGTCTGATTGAACGTTTCAATGTCAATAAGTGTCACGCCAGAGTCCAACACACTTGATTTTTCAAAAATTATGAAGGTAGGATAGTCGTAAGGCTCATTTACCTTATTTTCAAAAGAGTTTAAATCAAGTTGTTTTTCTAGAATTATCGAACTCAAAATATCGGACTTTGATTCATTAACACTCGGTATCATTAAAGGAAGATTAGAAGAAGAACCAGAGAAAGTGGGAGAAAGAAGTGGAATACGAACTTGAGGGGGGAGATGGAGTGTATAAATTAGCACAATTTGTGATGACAGATGTGTAAAAAGCGATTGTGCTAATCTATCAACCTACTGAGAAATGAGGTCAAATCCCTCAAGATTCGTGAGAAAACATGGGTACGTTGAACTTGGTAAACCAGACATTGAAAATGAAAGTGTAATGGTTTCTTCCAAAGTTGGAACAAGGATGGGGGAAATAATTGAGGAAGGGTATCGGTTAAAGATTCAGGAGGGTGTGCGCAGTCAATGGAAGGGATAGAATGAATTGGAAAATCGGACTCCTCAAGTAAAACTGCTTCATCCTCAATAATTTCCTCAATACTCTCCTCAAAATTTAGCTTATCCATGATACTTTCATCAAAATCAAGATGCATATGAAGTTCGGGAAAAACATTTAATGACTCGGAATGATGAATTGGAGAGAAAAATTCAGTCAAATCTGCGGGTTCATCATCTAAAGTATTCCCAGCGTCGATATCCTCAATCAAGTGAAAATCAATTTTCTTAGACACCTCATGAAAAACATGGATATTAATCAATTCAGGTTCTAGAGTAGAGGAGTATAGGTCGAAAAGATTGGTGATTGTTTCACTCGAAAGGGACCCTTCACAATCTGATATATCAAACACTGCAAAATCGCACAACTCGTTAAGCGTTCTAACTTCAACTGGTGAATCATTTAGGACACTTGATAGATATTTAAAACCGGAGTTGTGGGATTCAATTAGGGATGGGTAGGTTTGATTTGGAAGGGTGCACAGCTCACTCTCACCACTCAAATTCTCAATCTGCCCAACCGCCTCATCATATATTGGAAAATTTAGAGCTAGTTGGAAACTAGTTACTGGGTCATTAGGTTGTATAAGGGCGGCCATGGACGCATTCAAATCCATCATCTGTTGTCTTGACACTACCATAAAGTCTTCCAACGACTGTTCCGGACTAGACATGGGTTGTGACGGGGTTTCAGTAAAATATTCAAAGTTGTTTGGATACGTAAAACTCCCAAATAGCTATGAAGAAGCAATGTCTAGGGAAGGTGCAAAATTCGGGTAGGACTGGTAGGAGTTGAATGGTTGGACAGGAGTAGGATCAATATTTGGATAAGAAGGTGAATGGAATTGTTGATCCAAAGAATTCGCAGTGGTGAAAGGAGTAAAAGATCGGTTACGAGATTGTTCAATATGTTCAGCAGTAGACATGGGTTTCGAGGTTACAACAGGACTCAAAAAAGTAGTATCAACGTAAGAAGGTGATGAAAGTTTAAATGGTTGATACAAGGTGGATTGCGGAGTCCAACTGGATGCCCTAGACACGTCTATTCGATCTTTCAAAGAAATTTTGGGTATGGAGGGGTCGTCCGAAATTCGACCAAAATAATGAGCGTAGGAAGTAATGTCTGGTTGAGGGTACCAAAGTTCAGCAAGAGTTTTGCGAGGTGGGGTACCCATGATGTGAGGAAAGAAAGGAAAAGAATGTGAATTTTTATTTTTATTTTTATTTTTTATTATTTTTAAAAAAAAAATTGTTTGTTTTTGGAGTTTTGAATTTTTTTTTGAAAGTGTTGAAAGAGTTTTAGCAAAAATTTGTATGGAACTATGGCACAATTTCAAACAACCACAGTTTAAACATGCACAATCAAACCTAAAGCTAGGGTCTCCTAAGTCAACTAGACTGGTCCTAACTGTTCCAAAGTAACAAGTTATGAGATATCCCTCAAATCGCCTCTTCACCGCCAATTGTGGCCAGGCAAGCACAAGTAAAGAAAGGAGGGATCCGCTCACGAATCACCGTGAGACGGGCCTTTTAAAATTACCTTTCCCACTTGTCTAGCCTAGGCACCACAAAATCAGGTTTAGATAAACGACCGATTGCCCACAACCTTCCTCCGTCCTAATGAGCGTGACAGCCCTTAATTGGCTGAGTCTAGATATTTTTTTAATTAACTCGAGGGTGATGCATATGCTTTTAGTGATTTCTGGGGTCTTAGGAAGGGTAATGAAATCCCCACCCAATCTGGATTGGTGTTATAACCCCTTAAAAGTCCGTATTAATTATGCAAAGCAGTTAACAAACCAAAAACACTTGCAATTTTTTTTTATTTGGCAGAGCAAAGAATCCTGCACAAAAATAATTTATTGGAGAGGGAGAAAGATTTTGCGCAAAGAACCCTGCAGGAAAATTTTTCAGTGGAGCTCAGGGTAGGAGAGGGGACAAAAATACTTACAGAAAATTTTGGGGTGCTGACGTCAGCAGTTGACCACGGTTCCGCAGTCAAATTGTAACATTTCAAAAAAATAAAATATTCTTTTTAGGAATTTTTATAATTAAATAATAAAATATTGAATATTTTAATAAGGCGGGTATAATTAAATACCGATAAATTAGGAAAAAATTTGGAAAATTATGGAAATTACTAAAAAGATGGTGTTTATGGAATTATGCAATTTTTTAGTTTTTATGATTAATTATACGATAATTTAGTGCTAATCGCGATTAAAAATCGCTAATCGCGCTTTAAGCTAGTTTTGTGCAAAACATGCACCATGTCTTTTTTTCACTTGTTACAATTTTTCCTACATGATTTTGGATGCATGGCTTTTTGTTTTGGGTTACTATTGAGGAGAGAAGAAAAGAAAAGAAATAGAAAAGGAAAAGAATAAAGAATTAGGTATGGGTGAGAGAGAGAAAGGTGAGGGTTGCTTTGACTTGGCCATCCCCTCTTCATTCTTCACTCATTCCTCTCCCCTCTCTTCATCTAGTTGCTGCTGCTGCTGCCCCTCTCTTCCTCCTCCACAAAACCCCCCAAAACTCCATGAAAGTCACCTCAAAACCCATCACCCATTTCATTAAAAAGATGCATGAGCTCACTAGCTACCCCATGGACCAAGAAAGCAAGGATTTTGGACACTTGGGGCAACTCAAGAAAATTCTTGAGTTACCAAATGAGGTATTTTATGAACCTTTAGCTTAGTATTTCCATTGCTTTTACCCCCATATTAGATTAGAACCGATATAGTGTGGTTTGGGTGAACTTTGAAAATTCTAGTTAGGGTTAATGGAAATTGAGAGTTGTGATCTGAAATTGAGCTCAGTAGAGGCCTCACAAACCCTATAGTGTTAGAATTCAGACCTAACCGGAGACTAGAACCCCGGATTACGGATTTAGAAAACCCGATATCGGAAAATTATGGATTCTGTGGATGTAAAATGAAATCTGCTAACACTCGGGTTACCTAAAAATTATTTTGCAAGGACAGTGATACATGCAGGTGATTTAGAACATACCCTAAAAACCCTAGCCCCTAGCTCCCCAACTTGGCCGTAGATTTATTCCTTCTGGCCGCAATTTGCGGCCAGACCTGGAGCATTGTAGCTCGTTCTTGTTCTGTAGCTCTTACATCTATAAATTAGACCCCTGGCATATGGAGAATTGACCAATTTGACCTAGGGTGAAATCTGGGACCATTTTCAATAGTTGTTGTTTTGATTCGAGTTTCGTTTTGCGTATTTTATATTCTGGATTTGCGTATTTATGTTTTACCTCGATCACTTGACGTTTGTATGACGATATCGAGAGTTGTTTGATGGTTTGAAAGCGCAGTCCGTAGGTTCTAACCTATAGGCCTTAGCGTGCTGTTTTGGTTTCCGATGTGATTTTAATACGCATTTGCGATACGTTATAATGTGTAGGTACCCCGCGAAGACTTCGGGACGACAAGCAAGAGCGTGGCGATGTCGGCAACGGAAGGCGAAGAGCAAGGTGAGTAGATTATATTTACGGGGGAAGTCGGGTGGATGGCGTATAGCACCCCCGCAGTTCGATATTTAGTATACTATATATATACTATTTATATGATAGCGTTAGGTGTACTATGGTTAGATTAGGGTTTAGAAGTAACTAGTACAGTTTCCTAGTTGCGAACCCTAGAATAGGTTTACACCTACACGCACACACATGCTTATTTGTTATACTTATACCTGGATGATGAGGATAGTAGATGATATTTGGAGATGAGTCGATGATATTGGGCATAGTGCCATGAGATCGGTGATATGATGTGGTTCGTATTTGGGATACGACATGAGATTTTACCAGGCCTTTAGGCGTGCGATTTCATATCGCGCGCACACACACACACATTTATGTCGATGGTATCAGTTTGTACTAGACTTGGATCAGTACCCCAGTTCATGAGATATGATGATAAGGATACCAGATAATTGATGAGATAAATGTGAGATTCGACCCGTACCCAGATTTAGGATGCCGTACGACGGATTTACGCACGAGCTATATATATTGATGGTGGATCCGCACTCTTGACTCGAGAATGTCATATTGTATATTGTATCGTATGTGATACTATTGAGACGGGATCACCGACTATTATATTTATATATGTATATCGACTCAGATTTAGGTGGTTTCCATACCCTTCCGATTAGCTTGTTAGTTAGATCTGTAGTTTTCTTAGTAGATGTTAGACTGATCCGAGTCATACCTATTTCAAAACTAAAGAATCGGGAGTATTTTAAAGACAGGTAAAGGGACTCTACGGATATTTCCAAAAGACACACTTTTTCTTAAAAACACCGTAGCCCTTATTTTACTAAAAAACCCGATTCGTCTTATTTCAAATGGCAAAACTGTATGAGATTTTTATATTGATGCAGATTCTTCACTGTTGTGTTTATTAGTCGATTTCTGCATATTCTTGCTATTCGCATCGCATTGCATGTGTAAATGTGTTCATTGTTATATTAAAACCATGCTGTCAGGACACCAGCACCATTATCGATGATGCATATGTTCCATGTACACCTGCTTGCCGGCTCACACACTTCATCATCGATAATTGCCATGTCACTACACAGTAGGATTATTGCATCAGGATATGACCCTTGCATGGCATACTTGCGTACATACATATTGTACACTCATACTTGTGCACATACTTATTGTACACCCATACTTGCATACATACGTATTTGCACATACATAGATGATTCTGGCTTGATTTGGAGATTTGGGAACCGCAAGATACATTTTAAAACTGATTCATTTTAAAAGAGCGGTCTTCCCTCGATATGTGCTTATTACTGTTTTATGTCGCATGATATACTGATATGCTTACATTTCTTTTATATGTCGCATACATCATGCTTTATGATTATACGCATTGAGATATGTTGTTTTCATGATATTTCTGGATTTGGGAACCGTGGTTATTTCAAAAGATAGTATGTATTGTTTTAAAAACCCGGTTACCCTTGATATGACATTTCAGTGCGCCTACCATGATTTTTATCGGTTCTGATGTATATATATATATATACCCCATGCGAGGAGAAGTCGTGAGCCGTGTGCGAGTACATGGTGGAGCCCGGTATGGTATCCCGGGGTAAGAAAGGGATATTGTGTATACAGACGGTGAGCCTGGCAGAGGGACTACTACCTACCGATGATATTATTTGGGTTCGGTGGATATCCGGAGGATACCGACCGGAGTCGAGAGATGATACGGGCCGATCCGGACTGACGGAGCCCGTGGGTCGATCCGGACTGACGGAGCCCTATATATATGAGGATTTACGTGCCGATGCTAGGCATAGGTTTCATGATGTTTTCGAGTGTCGATGCTAGACATTCAGGTTCCATGATTTTGATGCGTCGCGAGGGACACATGTTGATTTATATCCTCATACTTCCATGCATATGCTTTATGATATTTACATGCATGATGTTTTATGTCATTGGGTGACACGTGGACGAGATCCACATACATACAGACATTGATTACATAGTTGGATGATATCCACATATTTAGACTTCATGATATAGTTGACATTGATTAATGTTGATTACATTGATCATACCTCATATTTATGACATGTTGTTACCTGAGGCACTGACATAAGCACATGAGATTACACTTATGTATAGATGTTTACCCTTGCCACCTTATCATGCTTCAGGCTTATTCATTTGAGGTTTATTATATATATCTGATCGTATTGACCTAGGATTGTGTCATACATACGATTTCTGATCTGTGATGTTTTCTATTCACGAGTTGGCAACTCACCCCCATTGTGCCACAGTTCTTGCAGGTTTTGCCGTATAGATTTCATTGCGGCTTTTCTGGCACATTGCTTCCTTCCTGGGTGATTGCTTTGGTAGGTGGGTTCACTCGCATCGTGACCACCCTTGTATTTATTTTAATCAGTTGTATCTAGTAATTCTATCAACCAAACTTGTATATTGTTTCAGACTTAGAAAACCAGTTGTGTATTATTTCGACCTTAGAGTCGCGCGTTGTAGTATTATGGTTTTCTTGATATTTCGAGTTTTTTTGAGTTTTGATCCTCGCCCTTCGGCATTGTATATTATATTGCTTGCGTGGTTGTGACCGTCGATTGACGAAGAGGTGGCTCCCGCTTGGGGATGCCTTTTATCATTGTGCATATATTATTCTTGTTGTACCCCGTTTGGGGCCAGTATTTACAAAGGAAACTCTGCCGAAATTTTCAGAAAAGACTAGAGATTTTAAAATGCATATTCGGTTTAGTTATTTAAGAACCTTTCTTTTAAAACGTGTTTTCTTTACTTCTTAAAAACTAGGTTTTTTTTATTTACTCCTTAAAATAGTTTTAGATTTCTGGGCTTCTGGCTTACTTGAATTAGATGGGGTTCTATAGGATTCATATGATTCGAGAGCCAGTCACGTGCTATTTCGGGCTGTGACACAAATGCTTGAATCTGCCGCGGTTCCGCGGTGGTTAAGTTGGTTTGGATCTCCAAAATTTTTCTCTTATCTGTTGTGATTCTCCTCTGTCTGTTCAGATCTTCTATTTGTTGATTTGTTCACTGGTTTTTTCCAGATCTGAATCAGTCCATCTTCTTTTCCTGCGCAATTCACACAATACCCCTAAAAAAGAACAAGATGAATTTATTTTATTTTATTCTATTTTTTTGTTTTAAATTTTTTCAATTTTTATAATTTTTTAATTTTTTTTAAATTTTTTTAACCCGAAATTACACAAAGAAAGAGACTACCATATCCCCGGCAAATGGCGCCATTTGATTGATCGTTCTTTTGTGCGCGTTTTGAAATCAAAGTTAAGAATATACCGCAATCAATAACGGTGTCGCTTGGTAGCTAGCCAATTGAGTACGGGTCGGTCCACAGGGAAAACGCGTTTTTTTCTTATTGTTCTAACGAGTCAATTCCTATTTGTGGTAGGTTTTGATTTTTATAAAAACTGAAATTGAATTTGATTTGGATTAAAATCTTGCTAGGATTAGGATTAGATTAGTTTGGAAAGTTAATTCTACTCACCGCTTTTTTTGCCCTAATTAAGAACTTAGGTGTTAAGGTAATAGTTAATAAAGGGGATTAGCACAACTAGGAAGAAAACGTATTTTCTTCCTTTTGGTCCTTGTCCGTCCTTTTTTAACTCTTAGCCCTAACCTCTATATAAATCAACCACAACCAGTCTAAGTAGGGAATCACCACTATCTCGTGGGATAGGGTGCCGTAGTGAGCGGTGTGTATTTGATTTACATAGAGTCCTAATTTAAAATATTGAACGGGCAAGAAAGGGGTGAGAGATTTCCATCTCTCAAAGCTACCCAATCCTAACCTTAACAAGTGAGGAACTACTCACTCATTAGGGTATTAACAATGAAGTTCATTTTTTTTAATTTTCTTTTTAATTACCTAATTAACGTGCAGATAATAAAAGACAGATACGAAAATTGTAGAAATTAAATTGCAAATAAGAAAAATTCAAAATAAAAACTTACTTTTATTGATGCACTCTTGACGATTACAAGGGTATTAAATTTAATCTAGAATTAAAAAGAGGCATCCTAAGAAAGGCACTTTAGAAGAGGCACACCTTATTTGGCTTTGAACCCTCCTATTTATAGATGGGAAAAACCTTAGGTTTATATTCTGATCCATACATGAAATTACAAAACAACCCCAAAGACCGAGTCAAAGCACCGAAACCCCACAGACACGTGCATTGCACGGTCGCGTAACTGCGGCAGAATAGCCTGTTTGGCCGTGGATCTGCGGCCATTTGGTGGGCTCATGGGCCCAATTCTTTAGGATTTCTTCAAGTTGCTTTTATCTTCTGTTTTCTTCACTTGGTCTCTCAGAATCTCTTCAATTCTCTTCCAGATATTCAATAGTGGACTTTTTACTGTGAGCTTCACGTTGAAGTCTTGAATCTTGTGCTGCCCTTGAACTTTGTGCATTGAACTGTCTAATGATTTTCAATTGTTTCTTGAAATGTGGGCGGCATCATACGAATTCATCTATTGTTGGTTATAGTCTCACATTTGTAGCGTATTTTCATGAATTTCACTGTAATGATCTGAGAACCTGTAACCTGCAACTATTTAGCAGACATGGATCAAAAGCACATATTTATTTGTAATATGAATAAGAATGGGGGATATAATAATGCAAAATTCTGATATGAACATGTCGCTATGCACGTTAGCTACAATACGAACACTTGAGAGTACGTTTGTGTTGTCGCGTTAGTCCGCGCAGTTTGTACGTGTTTTGGGTCTATTGCTAATATATACTTGCTTTGTTGTGTTATGTTTTAGGTTCGCAGGCGGGGACTTCGGGCGCTGCGATGAGGGGAAAACAAGTGGTAGGCTTCACTTAGCCAGGAGCGTTGGTTAGTAGATTTAATATCTGTAGGGTTCCTAGGCATACTATAGAGGTCTCACAAGGCATCAACCATGCCAATTTCAAATTTTTTCGGTGCCGAGAAACCCAAATACGGATCGTTAACTAGAATTTTAGGCGAAACAATAAGCTAGTTAACATCTTAACTAAAAGTGAGAAGCTACAACCTTTGTAGATCCGGTTCTCCACTTCCTTAACTCCACGTAGACGTCCTCTCGCTGTCCTAGTCGGATCTCAGACTCTAGCATCGGCTTCATCGGAGAAATGAGCGGACAAGTTGTCGGCTACGATGCCGAAGATGATCTACATCGAGGTTACACAAGATCAAACTCCAACCTCACCAAGTTGTGAAACTTGTGAAGAAAACACCCTATACTACTTGGTAAGAGGTAGAGGGTGAAGAAATAGGAGGTGGGTTCACTTTAGAATTGGATTTCTCACTCTTTTGCTCAAGATGCCATTAATGGTGGCAAGCTTTTTCTTGAAGAAGAAGATGAAGAAGAAGATAGAATATGATAAGTATTATCTCAAAAGAATAATAAAATGAATACTTATCATCTTCTAACCTTGGTTAGGTGTAGAGAATAGACCATGGTTAGTGGGAATGGTTAGGGTTAAGCATGAAGACAAAATGGTCACTTTTGTCAAAGCTTCATGAAGCTTCAACAAGCTTCATGATAAAAAGAAACCATTTTGTTTTCTTTTATCTATTTCTCAAAAAAGAAAAGATAAATAATTAAGTGAAAATATGTAACCCTAACCATTCACTAAACATGGTTTAAGTCTTTACACAAATCCAAGTATATATGTATCATCAAACATGATACAATGTAGTGCACAAAAGTATATCACATATACAACTTGTGAACTACAAGTGAGAAAATCCTTTTAAAGTGAACCAATACTAGTTAATGCAAAGTAATATATCAAATATATAATTATACATTAAATCATTAAATCAACACTTGATTCAATGATCCGGTCATGTCGCACATAACCGACTAGTATCCAATGTATCGACTTATCGAATCAATCTTCGATTCGATAACTAGGTTATATCGCATATAACCAATCGAAACATTCATCGCGAGAATGAAATACGGTATCACATACACGCATCATTCTCGGTCCCGCACATATCTCATATGCGCCCCTATTTCGTTTCGCTTGAGCCAGAAAACCTCTGTGTAGGACTCTAAAGACTCGTCAATACGCCGGCAGCAGATGATGATCATATCAATCACCCACAAGCCGCAAGCGGTCTGCTAAACGTAACGGCCACCCGGATATTGAGCGATCAGAAGATCGACGAGCTAGCCCGCTCTTACTCCTGTGAATCCAACCAGTAACACTTACCGTACAGTCCGGTCTGTTCGTCTGATATGTCGCATATCAAGTCTAGGGGTGGTAAACGTCAGACCCCAATAACCGATAAGTCATGCCGATGTGAGGCTTATAACGGGTCGAGAAACTACTGGTAACACTTACCAGCAAATCTCTGATCAGCCCTGGCCAGGGACTTCCCTGTTACGGCCAATCGAGCACAGTGCAACATCAACCCCCAATACCGGGAGAGACGAAACCCCTCCTATCGCTCATTGCCTCCATGTGACTCAGGACTGTACCCAAAGACCATCGTTTTGCACACCCTCATGGACGTGGTAAGGTGGAGATCAAAGCACAGTGGGAATCACACAAGACTCGATGACGATCTCGGGTCTACAGACTAACCTGCACAAGTGTCACCTGAGAACTGCCATCTGACGTGAGGTATAATACCATCTAGGAGTTCTCGACAAGTCCGTCCAGTGTACCCAGTCTCCACTGAGCACCCGTATACCATCTCTGATGTCAAACACCAATGGTGTAAGTGCACGGCGGCGCCCCGGCCGTCAA
Organism: Agapanthus africanus; assembly: GCA_030015575.1. Lineage (NCBI taxonomy): Eukaryota > Viridiplantae > Streptophyta > Magnoliopsida > Asparagales > Amaryllidaceae > Agapanthus > Agapanthus africanus. The sequence goes on from JASDDO010000029.1 coordinate 299,750,967, forward strand.
TCCGACGGCCAAATGCGGAAACGGTGATAAACTTTAATTTTGCGAACTTAGCAAACCGGCACCACCGCGCACTAAACCCCGGATCGGGCCATTAAACTTGTCCTAGCTAACTAACAAGATAGGGAAGAGATATACCGAGTGATCCGAGTCCTCCGGTCTTCTCGTCATCGTCCCGATCTCTTGCGGAAACTCCGGTCGTCGCCTCCTCGCCGGATGGGCACCAGATCGCCTGTTTCTTTTACGGGCTCCCGCCTCTATACCGAGGCAACTCGGGCATGAAGCCGGCAAGTCGACATGCCCAAGATGTGCTGTAGGAAGTGTAGTGCTTTGTCTCTTTGGGGTAGTGGATGTTGCCATTTGAAGATGGAGGAATGAAGGTATGAAAAATGGTGCTTTCATTTTTCCTTGTATCAAAAATGAGATGAATGAAATTTACCACACCACAAATGAAACACTCTCTCACCCTCTCAAAATTGTGGCCGGCCTCCATGAAATGAGAATGGTGGAGGGATAAATCAAAACTCATGAAGGGAGGTGAGTGTAGGAGAAAGCAAGGGGTGACCACATCCAAAAACATCATGATAACATATGAACATCAAACCCATACCCTTTCATGTCTTAATTAATGCAAGTGATGGAAGAAAGATATCATAATCAATACAATTGCAAGAAACCCCCTCCACAAATGTTATTTGCACAATTGCAAATAACCCCCTCCATCCGAAAAGTCCGGCCGGGAAAGAACAAAGGAAAACCGTCCGGAACAGAATGCAAACTGGCAACTCCAGAAAACTGGGCCCGTAATAAATTACAGGAAAACCCCGATACTGTGCATACACACCCGCATCTGTATTCCGTCCGGATACAAATGCAAAGAGACAAAATCTACACTGTACTAAACTAGGATCCGGCTTAAACCAAAGCCGGCTAGTAATGTTCGTCCGATCCTGATCCGTGCAATACCGCACGTATCAGATCGAACCCTGCCATATAACTATATGGCCACTAGTACAAAACTGTCCGATCCTGATCCGTGCAATACCGCACGTATCTGATCGGACCCTGCCATATCTCCATACGGCCTCTACAGCGTTTCGCCCGAAAGCTTGAGTGACTGTAAGTGTGTGGTGGACTCTAAAGACTCATCAATACTATGGCTGTAGATTTAAGCACTAGCTCGTCAGAGGTATAAGCCAATACGTAACGGGCTACCAGCTATTGACCAAAAGGGACGTCGATGAGCGAACTCATCCTGACACCCTACTGAGCCTGTCAGTGACAATATCCGTACAGTCCGGTCCGTTCGTCTACGAGCATCGCATGTCGGGCCTAGGGGGTGGGTAAAAGTCAGACCCCCAAAAGCGGTACAAGTCGTGTCGGAGTGTAGCCCAGAACACCCTGAGATACTACTGGAATACCTACCAGTAAATCCCCTGCCTTGGCCAAGGACTTCGTGTAATGGCTCTCCTAGACACAGCGCGACCTCACCCCCAATACCGGGAGAGACGAACCCCTGAAGATCCGCTCACTGCCTCCATGTGGCTTGGGACTGTACCCAACTAAAACCTGTTTGCACGACTCCTTTGAGCCGTGGTAGGGTAGTAATCAAAGCACAGTGGGAACTCACACGAGACAAATGACGATCTCAGGTCGATGAACTAACCTGCACACATGTCACCAGGGAACTGCTATCTGACGTCAGGTATAAGACCAACTAGCAGGTTCCCGGCGAGTCCTGTCCGGTGTACTCATAACCCAATAAGCACCTGTATACATCTTAGGTGATCCAACTGACACCAGTGGCTTGTGAGACCGGCCACCGCCCCTCGTCGGGGTCTCGACTGTATACACTAGTCTACTCTGGAGAATCGATGCCCTGTCTCGAAACTCCCACGACTAGGGACCATTTGAGGATGTGCTTATAGACTACCAGCTCCCACTTATATGATCGCCCTCATACTGCTGGTGGTCAAGCAAGAATCCTAGGGGCTCTATCAACGTGCAATAGTGACCTGTCAGGTCACCTAAAGCAGTACACGATGATAAAGGTAAACCAGATAGCATACTATCATCTCGAGTAAGACTGTCGTACCAGGATAGGTCCTCCCTCAATCATTGCAATCACGTGCCTGTGATCCAATAATTGACTCTGAGGGCACTATCTCCAACAATCTCCCACTTGCACTCAAGGCTAATTATTGCGATGTCGCATACTCACAGCCCGTGTGATACCGAACACCCAACTCCTCTACTAGTCAGTCTCACAAAGCCTGTTTGCGAAACTCTTGCGTTCGAGGAATAGCCTCAGCGAGTGGATCCGCTCTGAAGTTTCTTTCTATGTCTCTCTCTATATCTCAAGTTCGCGGAGAAAGCCATCTCCCGAAATGAGCAATACCTGTCTTAGACTGTCTGGATGTCTGATGGGACCTAGCTCATAAATAAACTCCAAATCCAAACTTCTCAGACTGTATCGTCAACTGAACTTAATCAGTATCCTGCGCCATGCCTCCCTTAGTATTGCCTTGGATCACCTGTCCAGAATACTGCCCCTCGTCAGAAGGAAAACTATAACTCTAACGACCTCCTTGTCGTCCATGTCACCTTGGAAGCCTGGAATGATAACTTTCTCCCAATGAGGCTGTCGTTATCATATCCTTAGAACATCCACTTATGTTCTAAAACTGCTTCCGACTGTTTTTCCAGGATTGGATCAATGTCAACTTATTGCATCTCGTGCAAGAACAACATCTGGTGTGGTACTTGACATCTCATGATTGACTCAATTGCCTAAGCAAGTGATCTGCCAATCATGCACTTCCCTCTCTACTTTAGTCTATAAGACACCTTTAGAGAGGGTGACTCCATCACCTGCAGGTACACTACCGTGCCAGGAGTCGTCCATTCTAAATACTCTTAGAATGTTGTCGAAGTACCCTGATTGGGAAACCACCCAAATCTAGATCTAAAACCATAGATCTAGTAACCAGTATGTCTGATATAAAATCCATTTCCTTTGTGGAGAAACCACTGTGTGACGACTAAAGTATAACCGATCGTAGTATAGGAATATCACTTCCTACTTTGTGTATGTCATCCAAAACCCGGATATCACACCCTACTACCTTCTCAACAGATCCATCCCCTATTCTGATGACGTCAAACCCATGACTGTCACATCAGAAATAGATGATCTATCTCCGCTATATCTGCTTTAGTCTATAAATAGACATAAGCCAGATGTCCACCAATGCTTCCGCTGCTCCCACTGACTACGACAACCCTCTGGCAGAGTCATATAGACGTGCACTTCTAAAGCTAGTTTAGAACGACGCTATACTCATCCTCCCACCGGGTCTCGCAACCTGGAACAACAGCAATGGCAAGTGTGGGTAAACAAGAACTTCCCTGTCACCGTCCTTGAGGCTACCGGAGTACCTCTCGGGTGCCTGAAGTTACCCACCTTATCTGCGGAGTGGCCAATGGAATGTCAAATCAGATTGAATCTTTAGGTTCCTTATCAAATCTTCAGTAATCGTTTGCGGTTCTGGAATCACTTCCAGTTCTACCATACTCCCACTACTGTTTTTGAAAAAATCTATTTTTATTAAAACTGTGGCGAGTCAAGAACAATATCACTATTGATCTTTCTTATGGTAGAAAGTCAACCCTCGTCATAGCCTGGGTCAACCCACAAACAGCCATTACAGAAACGTGCCTTGAGTTATCCAGAGTCTGGTTTTAATCATAAGCCGGACAACTCCCCGTACCTTAACAATGTTAAGATATGAACTGTACTATATCCAATATAGAACCAGAGGCACTGATTTAATTGAACCAGATTCAAATCATGCAGCTGTCTCCAGTGCATGTCAACTAAATGGAGAGAGGCCGATCAGCGTTACTCAACTTAGGAATGCTTCCAATTATGAGTAACCTGAAAGAGAAGCAATTTCTCTTTATCATTGCTATCAACTGAATACCATACACAAGTATCTACATCTTCGATCACCTTGAAGAATCCCGATACTTGCTACACCTGGTTCTCTACTGTATTCAAATACCTATAACTCCTCAAAACTTAGACCCTGTGTTTCTACGAAACACATGTCTAAGAACTAGAGAAGTTAAAAGTAAACAGAATATAGTATGAGGACCAACCCCTCTGTCCTAATGGACACTGGACAACATACAATACTCTGTATAAGTCCGCCGAGTCTAACAACTCTTTCACTGTGTGTCGCAGGTTGAAAACTGTACTTATGGTTAAGAAGAATTACACCGCTGTTTAATGCTCCTTACCTAACCATCCACTGATATAGGTAAATGTCATCGACATAATATCAAAAGGTATATCTCACTCTATGAAAATAGACGTACAGATATATCAATTTGAAATTGGTGCACAATAGCGGATATTCAAAACCAAACATTTGCCGTCCGGCAAACAACCCAGGTGATTTCCTCAAATATCACTGATTACAACAAATCCTGATATAATGAGGATGATCACCTAATTCCCAATAACTTACACCCACTTATCATCTGTAAAACCATACAGATGTGAGAAACATACCTGGTAAATACATACCCTGGAGTAAGTGTCTAAATGGGAAATCAGTTTTCTTTTAACAGTACATAGTTGAACTGAAACATTGAAATGTTTCGATGGGGTATCCTGGTATTCCTAGTAATGCCTCTACCATTATCCAGATTCACAACTATAACCGTATAATTCTTTTCCACCTCTCCAAATCCCTTTATATGTCTTTAGTCGTTACCTTCTGCACACCCCTTTAGACCAATTGGTTTTCTTCCTTCCCTACCGTTCGGCTCCAGCCTATGGTTTGGAAGAAGACTATCCAATAAGCATAATGGGTGTACTTTCCTAGTCCTAGGAGCACTCGCAATGCGAGAGAAGGTGAAGATAAAAGACAACTGAATAAATCTTATTCCTATTTCTCCTGAACCAGAATCCATCCCCGTACTGGAACAAGTTCCTTTCGAGTTCGTATATAACCATACGATGGATTATCCAAATAACTGTGGATCTTCGTAGTGATACGGAGTGTCCTGGAGAAATACAAAGGTGATGTGGGAGTGGTAATGAAATACTTGGTTTGGTCGTGAATATCAGTCGCAATTTACTTTGCCCACTTACTAATCCCTTTCTTTGTCTTAATCTTAATACCTTCTGCACACCGTTTAGGCTAATTGGTTTTCTTCATTCCCTACCGGTCGGCACCAGCCTAAGGTTTGGAAGAAGACTATCCAATTTGCATAATAGGTGTACTATCTCCTAAACCAAGGAGTACTCACAACTTGAGAGAAGGTAAAAGAGAAAAGACAACTGAATAATCCTATTCATTTTCTCCAGAACCGGAAACCATCCTCGAATTCCTTCGAGTTCGTATCTAACCATACGATGGTTTTGTCCAATGGAAGTGGACGTTCGTAGTAATACGGGGTGTCCTGGAGAAAAGGGTAAAAGTAGGAGTGGCAATGAGGTCTGCAACTTTGACAATCCAAAAGCCAGTGTAAAGAAGGTTCGGTCAACTTGGTCTCTGAGTCATAGTCTTAGGGTCGGGTCAATGGTCTCTACCAGAGAGAGAGAGAAAAGAAACACTCAGCGTGCACTCTATCCTAGATCAGAATGGTTACCAATTTATCTAATCTGGAAACCTCCCACTGTACCTCAAAATTCTCCTCCAAACCTGAAAGAAGAATTAGTCGGGGTCACCCGAGGAGTAAACCAACTCATCAGTGGGAATCGGGATCCAACTATCATTGCATGATAACGTGACGGAATCCGCTCACGGTGTCACACTCCAGAAGGTATGCGCATATCTGGCAAGTTTCAGTTCTTTTGAAACTCCCGATGTGGATTTTTTTTTTACCCCATGCTCTTATGACCTTGACGAAGGCCAACAAATCATAAGTCACATGTCAAGTTCTACCCGTCATTCTCCAGGTTGATTTGAACCCACCCGCATAAGCCCTTGACGAAGGCCAACAAGGCTATACGACTGTCCCAAACCAACGCATCTATCTATGCTGCAGAAAGGCAACAAGCAGCTACCATACACTATGCCTTGACGAAGGCCAACAAACATAGCATGAATACTACGTGCTACCCGTCTGAAACGACGGAGGGCTATGAATGGTTTCTGGCGAAAACCTTTAACGTAATGAACTTGATATCGTTGAAGGAACGGATAGCTTTTTAGAAAATATAGTGACGAAAACCTTTACTAAAGAGGTCACTCCCGGTGAAGGGATCTCGTCTCTTTCCCCGTAGAATGGGGTGCAGGATATTCCAAATGAATATCACGATGCAAAGCAAAATTAATCGGCTATAGTGAAGTTAATGCGCTGACGCAAACTTCTGTCCAAGGGGTCACTCCCGGTGAAGGGATCTCGGCCCTTGCCTCGTCGACTGAGGAGCAGGATATTCCAAATGAATACCACGATGCAAAACAAAAGTGAACGTCCTTGCAATAACAGCTTTTTGAAAAGTGTTCCAACAACATCAGATTAGGTTTGTTTAACTTGCATTGATCCGAATCAACGCAGTCCCATCAATTGATCACACCACAAAGAACGAGAATATACTGACGTACGTATATGCCATCTGCATTCGCCACTGGGTCCCGTCATCACCCGTTAGGTTAGCTAACTAACGGCAGAGCGGGGATTGGACTAGCGCGGATGAAAAACATATACAACATCTACTAATATATATACCAATATATAGTATTTCGCTCAAGGCGTGAATGAAAATGCAACATCACAGAAATGTACAGCATCACAGAACAATACAGATATCTGGGATCCCCGGGTTTCACAGAGCCACTACTGAAACCCGACGTTCCCCTGGTCGTGTGGATAGCCTGTGCAATGAAATCCTAGACCCCTACGGGCGCGGCAAGTCACCCGCCAAAACCCGTAGCGAGGCAGCCCCCTTCAGCACCGTGAATGGACCACCCAGCACTTCACGGAATCCGGTAACTTGGGCATCCCACCTGGGTCAACCTGTACCCCCTACGAGTGCGGTGAATAGCCCGCCAATTCCAGACTGAAGCCCCCTCCGTCTCAATGCCCTGAGATGCGGGCCCGTTGCCCTCTAGAACCCGGCTATCCGTGCACCCCTCCGCGGGGTAACCCTAGTACAGAAAGTAAAATATACATACAACGGGTACATCGACCGCAACCAGGTCGTGCCCCAAAAGAATAATACAAACAGGCAGTGACGGCAGTCCACATGTCGGACGCTCGCCCCGCAACAACAAATGTACATAATACAACAGAAACTGTACTAGCATTGCATCCAGGCTATCCCCCACGACCGATCCGCAACATCACAGCAAAACACAGAACATTAACGTGAAAGTCACGTTCGCAAATCCGTCTAACCGGGCTATAGCAGTTAGACCGGATTTACCGATCGAGTGACATTCACGGTCGCAGATATAATGTAAATACTGTGAAATAATGTGTTTAAAATATCCGATCGATCAAAAATTAACAAGTGGGCCCCCAAGCAATACTGTAGCACTCACAGAAAATCTGGGCCCAATATTAATATTCCAAAACCCCTAAAATAAGCCCAGAAGCCCACTGGAAAAATATGATACAGTGACGACACCAATGTGCGGCGGAACCGCGGCCCAAGGGGGGTTTGGCCGCGGTTCCGCGCTTCAGTGATCGAGTCACTGCGTCGAATTTTTACAGTGTTCTTAGAACTCCCTGCACATCATTCTGAGACAACCTGAAAAATTTTTAGAGACCAAAAAATTTCAACAGAAAACTGATGTGAACAAAAAATGTAAGTTTTGGAATTTTGGTCGATCGGAAATGAAAAACACATCAAACGAAGCTAGACAAAGTTAATGGCGAGGCTCTGATACCACTGTAAGTGCACGGCGGCGCCCCGGCCGTCAATCCGACGGCCAAATGCGGAAACAGTGATAAACTTTAATTTTGCGAACTTAGCAAACCGGCACCACCGCGCACTAAACCCCGGATCGGGCCATTAAACTTGTCCTAGCTAACTAACAAGATAGGGAAGAGATATACCGAGTGATCCGAGTCCTCCGGTCTTCTCGTCATCGTCCCGATCTCTTGCGGAAACTCCGGTCGTCGCCTCCTCGCCGGATGGGCACCACATCGCCTGTTTCTTTTACGGGCTCCCGCCTCTATACCGAGGCAACTCAGGCATGAAGCCGGCAAGTCGACATGCCCAAGATGTGCTGTAGGAAGTGTAGTGCTTTGTCTCTTTGGGGTAGTGGATGTTGCCATTTGAAGATGGAGGAATGAAGGTATGAAAAATGGTGCTTTCATTTTTCCTTGTATCAAAAATGAGATGAATGAAATTTACCACACCACAAATGAAACACTCTCTCACCCTCTCAAAATTTTGGCCGGCCTCCATGAAATGAGAATGGTGGAGGGATAAATCAAAACTCATGAAGGGAGGTGAGTGTAGGAGAAAGCAAGGGGTGACCACATCCAAAAACATCATGATAACATATGAACATCAAACCCATACCCTTTCATGTCTTAATTAATGCAAGTGATGGAAGAAAGATATCATAATCAATACAATTGCAAGAAACCCCCTCCACAAATGTTATTTGCACAATTGCAAATAACCCCCTCCATCGGAAAAGTCCGGCCGGGAAAGAACAAAGGAAAACCGGACGGAACGGAATGCAAACTGGCAACTCCAGAAAACTGGTCCCGTAATAAATTACAGGAAAACCCCGATACTGTGCATACACACCCGCATCTGTATTCCGTCCGGATACAAATGCAAAGAGACAAAATCTACACTGTACTAAACTAGGATCCGGCTTAAACCAAAGCCGGCTAGTAATGTTCGTCCGATCCTGATCCGTGCAATACCGCACGTATCAGATCGAACCCTGCCATATAACTATATGGCCACTAGTACAAAACTGTCCGATCCTGATCCGTGCAATACCGCACGTATCTGATCGGACCCTGCCATATCTCCATACGGCCTCTACAGCGTTTCGCCCGAAAGCTTGAGTGACTGTAAGTGTGTGGTGGACTCTAAAGACTCGTCAATACTATGGCTGTGGATTTAAGCACTAGCTCGTCAGAGGTATAAGCCAATACGTAACGGGCTACCAGCTATTGACCAAAAGGGACGTCGATGAGCGAACTCATCCTGACACCCTACTGAGCCTGTCAGTGACAATATCCGTACAGTCCGGTCCGTTCGTCTACGAGCATCGCATGTCGGGCCTAGGGGGTGGGTAAAAGTCAGACCCCCAAAAGCGGTACAAGTCGTGTCGGAGTGTAGCCCAGAACACCCTGAGATACTACTGGAATACCTACCAGTAAATCCCCTGCCTTGGCCAAGGACTTCGTGTAATGGCTCTCCTAGACACAGCGCGACCTCACCCCCAATACCGGGAGAGACGAACCCCTGAAGATCCGCTCACTGCCTCCATGTGGCTTGGGACTGTACCCAACTAAAACCTGTTTGCACGACTCCTTTGAGCCGTGGTAGGGTAGTAATCAAAGCACAGTGGGAACTCACACGAGACAAATGACGATCTCAGGTCGATGAACTAACCTGCACACATGTCACCAGGGAACTGCTATCTGACGTCAGGTATAAGACCAACCAGCAGGTTCCCGGCGAGTCCTGTCCGGTGTACTCATAACCCAATAAGCACCTGTATACATCTTAGGTGATCCAACTGACACCAGTGGCTTGTGAGACCGGCCACCGCCCCTCGTCGGGGTCTCGACTGTATACACTAGTCTACTCTGGAGAATCGATGCCCTGTCTCGAAACTCCCACGACTAGGGACCATTTGAGGATGTGCTTATAGACTACCAGCTCCCACTTATATGATCGCCCTCATACTGCTGGTGGTCAAGCAAGAATCCTAGGGGCTCTATCAACGTGCAATAGTGACCTGTCAGGTCACCTAAAGCAGTACACGATGATAAAGATAAACCAGATAGCATACTATCATCTCGAGTAAGACTGTCGTACCGGGATAGGTCCTCCCTCAATCATTGCAATCACGTGCCTGTGATCCAATAATTGACTCTGAGGGCACTATCTCCAACAAATGGATATGGGATCATCCATCGCCCATCTCATGGGTCGAGAAGCGCATACGCTAGTCTATACTGGTATATCGATGCCCCGTTTCGATACACCCTCGACTAGGGACCTTGAAGGATGTACTTATGGACTACCATGTCCCCACTAGTATGATCCGCATCATAGTCCAGGTAGTCAAGTACACATCCTAAGGGTTTTACCAACATGTAACTATAAGACAATTTAAAGAGACTAGTGTACATGTTAAGATAAAGAGTAACCAGATAGAATACTATCATATCGAGCAAGAAAGTCATCTCTATATATGTCCAAGCATCCAATATAATATACATCATCTGTACAATACTGGCCTCTAGGGCATACATACAACTAACAATCTCCCACTTGCACTAGGGCCAGCTGCTGTAGTATCGCATACCGAGCATCCCGAAGAGTCTCTCAAACTGTATCTGGGGAATGGCCTTCGTGAGTGGATCCGCCGTGTTGTTCTTCGTGTCAACCCTCCTGATCTCGATCTCCCGGCGATCAACTATCTCCCGGATCAGGTGATACCGCCTCAGAATATGCCTGGATCGCTGATGGGACCTAGGTTCTTTGGCCAAAGCCACTGCTCCATTGTTATCGCAATACAAAGGTATTGGATGCTCAATGGTTGGAACCACTCCAAGTTCAGTAATGAACTTCTTGATCCAGACAGCCTCTTTGGCAGCATCGTTGGCAGCGATGTATTCAGCCTCCATCGTTGAGTCTGCCACGGTTTCCTGCTTGGAACTCTTCCAGCTAACCGCCCCTCCGTAAAGGGTAAAGACAAATCCCGACTGCGACTTAGAGTCGTCCTTATCACTCTGGAAGCTCGAATCGGTAAAGGACTCCACTTGGAGTTCTCCGTTACCATACACCAAGAGCATCTCTTTAGTCCTTCGTAAGTACTTGAGAATGCTCTTCACAGCTGTTCAGTGACTCTCTCCAGGATCAGCTTGATACCTGCTCACTACACTTAGTGAGTATGCTACATCGGGTCTGGTACATAGCATCGCATACATGATAGAGCCTACAGCCGAAGCATAGGGTATCCCTTACATGCGAGCTCTCTCCAAATCAGTCTTGGGAGACATCTCTTTGGAGAGAGTGACTCCAGAGATCGTGGGCAAATTCCCACGCTTGGATTCTTCCATACTAAACCTCTTTAGTATGGTGTCAATGTACCTGGATTGGGACAATCCCAATATCCGTTTGGATCTATCTCTATAGATCCTAATTCCCAATATGCAGGAGGCATCACCAAGATCTTTCATTGAGAATCTTTGTGATAAGAAGAGCTTGACCGATTGCAGCATAGGAATATCATTTCCTATCAAGAGTATGTCGTCCACGTACAATACGAGGAAGACAACCTTACTCTCTGCCACCTTCTTGTAGATACAAGGTTCATCTGGGTTTTTGACGAAATCAAACTCTTTGATAACGACATCAAATCAGATGTTCCAACTCCGCGATGCTTGTTTTAATCCATAAATGGATTTAAGCAGCTTGCACACCTTCCTGCTGCTCCCACTGTCTACGAAGCCCTCTGGCTGAGTCATGTACACGCACTCTTCTAAATCACCGTTTAGAAAGGCGGTCTTAACATCCATTTGCCAGATTTCATAATCATGATATGCAGCGATGGCAAGCATGATCCGGATGGATTTAAGCATAGCCACTGGAGAAAATGTTTCGTCATAATCCACACCTGGTCTTTGACGAAAACCCTTTGCAACAAGTCTAGCTTTGAAAGTCTCCACTTTCCTATCTACACCAAGTTTTTTCTTGAAGATCCACTTGCTCCCAATGGGTTTTACCCCTTCAGGAGTAACTTCCAAAGTCCATACTTTGTTGGTGTACATGGATTCCATCTCGGACCGCATAGCATCCAGCCATTTCACCGAGTCCCTACTCGTGATGGCCTGCTCGAAGCTAGTTGAGTCATCATCCTCCATGATGCAATCCTCGCTCCCACCATCCATGAGAAAACCGTAGTATCTCTCAGGTTGGCGAGGAACCCTACTAGATCGGCGGAGTGGCTGAGGTTCATTGGGAGCTACTGAATCCTCTGGTTCCACTAAATCTTCTGTTGTATTTTGTTCAGCTGGAACCTCTTCCAGTTCTACCTCAGAGCCACTAATCTCTTTTGCAAGAAATTCCGTTTCTAAAAAGGTGGCATGTTGAGCAACAAATACTCTTTGTTCCTTACTGTGGTAGAAGATATACCCTCGCGAATGTTTGGGATATCCAACAAATTTACACAAAACAGACCTTGCCTCGAGTTTGTCCGGTTTTTGTCTTTTGACATAGGCCGGGCAACCCCATATCTTAATAAAATTAAGATATGGTCTCTTCCCTTCCCATATCTCATATGGTGTGGTAGGCACAGATTTGGTGGGAACCCTATTCAGTAGGTACGCTACTGTTTCCAGTGCATATCCCCAGAAGGAAACAGGTAACTCAGCTATACTCATCATAGAGCGCACCATATCTAATAGGGTGCGGTTCCTCCGTTCTGATACACCGTTGTGCTATGGTGTATATGGAGGAGTCAGCTGAGAGAGAATCCCATTCTCTTTTAGGAAGTCCAGGAATTCATTGCTCAAGTATTCACCTCCTCGATCAGATCGAAGGATTTTAATACTTTTTCCGGTTTGGTTCTCGACTTCTTGTTTATATTCTCTAAATTTCTCAAAAGCTTCTGATTTGTGTTTCATCAGGAACACATATCCGAATCTAGAGAGATCGTCAGTGAATGTAATAAAGTACGAAGAACCATCCCTGGCATGTGTAGACATGGGACCGCATACATCACTATGTATCAGTCCCAAGAGTTTGGTAACTCTTTCTCCGTGTCCCGTAAACGGAGTTTTGGTCATCTTGCCTTTGAGACATGACTGGCAAGTGTCATAAGATGAAAATTCAAACGGATTTAAATATCCATCCTTATGCAACTTAGCTAGTCGTGTCGCATTGATGTGACCCAGTCTACAATGTCATAAGAAGGATTCGTTCAGTTCTGAACTCTTCCTCTTGTGTGTGTTTGTTATGCTCAGAACTGTTGATTGATTTAGAACATAAATGCCATTGCACAACGTGCCTGATCCAACCAACTTTTGGTTACGGAAAATGTTCATAACATTATCCTGTAATACAAAATTATATCCCTTTTTACTCAACAAAGAAACCGATATAATGTTGCATATCAGGTTCGGCATGTAATAGCATTCGTTCAGAACCAATGTATTACCAGTTGGTAATACAAGGTGATATTCCCCGACAGTCTTAGCTGCAACAATTGCACCATTTCCAACTCTAATGTCTTTATCACCTTCTCCAAGTTCTCTACCTTTCCTAAGCCCATGTAACTGATTACATATATGGGATCCTGACCCGGTATCTAATACCCAGGACGTAGAGCAAATAGAGAAACAGTTCTCTGTAACGAACACACCCGAAGAAAATGCATCATCATGTACTTTCTTCATTCGGGTGGCATGGGAATCCTAGTATTCCCCTATATCCTGTTCAGTCCTATAACTCTTATAGGAAAGAACGGAACCAACGTTCCCCAGCACAGTATAACATGCGGGTTCGGTCAATACATCCATATTATTATCTTTATTAGGGCATGAAATGGTTGCTACCTGGAGAGAGAGAGAAGAAAACACTTTAGCGTAAGCTCGTGCAAGATCAGATTGGTTATTATCTTATCTAATCAGGATGGCTCCCACTGGTTTTTATCAAATCTTCCTTCAAACCCTAAAAGGAAAGACTAGCCGGGATTAATTACACACTACAAGTTCGCCAATCTTTCAGCCAGGCCAGTGTCGGTACTTTGAGGGAGGTCCCCCGTGCTTTCGCACGAACCTAATTAATGTAAACCTCGTTTTCCCAGAGGCGTAACCCCGTTGACACCTTTCTAGACACCTACTTGATCGGCTAATTGTAATGTGCAAAACTCTCCCAGGAGTAACTCTTACTCGCAGTGGGTATCGGGATCCAACTATCTCATAGAAGGTATGCAATCTCATTGCAAATTTCAACACTTGAAATTTCCGATAATATTTTGCCCCAAGCATCCTATGACCTTGATGGAGGTCAACAAACCACAGGGTGCAAGTCAAGTTCAACCCGTCATTTCTTGATTGAATCAAACCCACCCGCACGACCCTTGACGGAGGTCAACAAGGTCGTACGACTACCCTAATCCAATCTGCATCACATGCATAAGCAGATAAATACTAGTTAGCTACCGCACACTACGCCTTGACGGAGGTCAACAAACGTAGCACGAATACTAAGTAGGATTTATTTGAAATGACGGAGGGCTACGACAGGTTTTTCTGAAAACCTATTGCGCAATGAACTTGATATCGTTGTAGAATCAAATGAAGTTTTGAATTGGAGCGATTTTGAGGCTTTTCCAGTTTTGCTAAAGGGGTCACTCCCGGTGAAGGGATCGTCGGCCCTTTCCTCGTCGAATGAGGTGCGGGATATATCATATATATCGCTGTGCAAAGTAAAACTATAGAAGAAATCAAAACTCAAACCGAGTGTGTAGCATCTGCCAGTTATTGCTAAAGGAGTCACTCCCGGTGAAGGGATCTCGGTCCTTTCCTCATCGAATAAGGTGCAGGATATATCACATATACCGCTGTGCAAAGCAAGAACTGTAGCTACCTGTTTTGTTTAAAATTTGATTCTACAACATCTTAGGTTTCTTTTCTTTCATTAATCACATTAATGAAGTCCCATCATTTAATTCACCTAAACATCACAGATAAATACGACGTACACTTATGCCATCCGCATTCGCCTGGATGTCCCCTCGTGCACCGTTAGGTTAGGTAACTAACGAAAGAGCAGGGCAGGGCTAGAGCGGGTGCAAAACATAAGTAACATCTATATAATATATCATATATACTATATACTGTATCTATCACAGAACATCACATGATCACATCACAGATATCGCAGCAGAAGAAACATATTAAACATTGGATATACTAGGACGTCCGTGTTTTCAATACGAGCCAGTATAAAACACGGATTCCACGGTCGTGATGAATAGCCAATCCCACACCCCTAGACCCCTACGAGAGCGGCAAGCAACCCTACCAATTCTAGGGTTAGGAGACCCGGACTCGACTCCTCAAGATGGTCTCCCACTGGACCCTAGAACCCGGTTACTTGTGCTCCCCTCCTTGGGTCTATCCAAATGCGGAAAAGTAAATAATATACAAAAGGTGACAACTTCCGCAACCTGGAAGTGCCCCAATAAAAGAATATTACATACAAATTTTTACATGAATGAAAATGAAAAACACTCATCTCACATAAAAACCCCCGGCTATTCAAACACGACGATCCAATATAACATATCCAGCAACACATAACATCACATGTCATCAACGTAAGTAAATATGCGCATCCCAATTGTCGTTGGCATATAGCAACGAAACCGGCGATATCACATATTATACTTACGGTCACAGAAAAGAAAGTGTAAAACTACAACAGTTGGAATCTGCAACCTCTTTAGACATCGCATGCCTAATCAAATGAAATACTTAGACATCACATGCCTAACAATTATAAACCCCGCATTTTAGTCCCATTATTGAAAACTCTTTTCAATATCAAATGAGACTAAACCGCTAGATTTATAGCATTCATTCAGTTATCTCATAACTGTTTGTGAATTCCAATTATTGTATCCCATTCCGGATAAATAGAAAATATTAAGCTTTCCGATCGAACATTCGAACACCCAAGTTTTCCCGAAACCGTTCAACACATGAAATAGGTTCAAAAACATTCATTTCATGCCTCAGTACCAACGGTCCAGCCGTAGAAGGGTCAAGCCAACGCCTCACATGTGGCACGCCGTACTGCCCCAAACCCGAAGGTTCGAAGGGCAGTTCAAGACGGTCACATAATCGAGTTAAGGTTTGTTGTCTTCTAGAGGGACCATCGCGTTACATGCACTACTCAGAACGTCCTTAAACCACAGAAAAATCCAACACTTGGAAATTTTCCAGCAGGGGAAAAGTTGGGTATTTATATTCGGTTGAACTTTTTAACATATTCGAAAATTATCCGGAATCCACATAGACAAAATCTGATAATCCGATCGAATCTTCGAATCCCCAAAACAACCCCAGAATATTCAACTCTTGAATAAATATTAAAAATTCCCATAAAACTCAGCACTGTTAAAGAGGAATTACTGTGCAAATGTGGAGGGCTGACGTCACCAGAGGGCCGCGGAACCGCCGCATAAGCTATGCTTCTGCCGCGGTTCCGCCGCATGTTTCAGGTATCATTGGTCAAATTTTGCACCGTAATTCTTATAATTCCCTGCTGAATTTTTTAAGCATTTTTAATCTGGAAAAAACCCAGTTTTTGGAAAAAGTCCAGAGAGCATTTTGGTTTTTAGGGTTTCGGTTCGATCGGGTTTCAAACGTTTTCTACTCTTCGCCTAAGGCTCTAGCTAGGCTCTGATACCACTGTAGGGTTCCTAGGCATACTATAGAGGTCTCATAAGGCATCAACCATGCCAATTTCAAATTTTTTCGGTGCCGAGAAACCTTAATACGGATAGTTAACTAGAATTTTAGGCGAAACAATAAGCTAGTTAACATCTTAACTAAAAGTGAGAAGCTACAACCTTTGTAGATCCGGTTCTCCACTTCCTTAACTCCACGTAGACGTCCTCTCGCTGTCCTAGTCGGATCTCGGGCTCTAGCATCGGCTTCATCGGAGAAATGAGCGGACAAGTCGTCGGCTACGATGCCGAAGATGATCTACGTCGAGGTTACACAAGATCAAACTCCAACTTCACCAAGTTGTGAAACTTGTGAAGAAAACACCCTATACTACTTGGCAAGAGGTAGAAGGTGAAGAAATAGGAGGTGGGTTCACTTTAGAATTGGATTTCTCACTCTTTTGCTCAAGATGCCATTAATGGTGGCAAGCTTTTTCTTGAAGAAGAAGATGAAGAAGAAGATAGAATATGATAAGTATTATCTCAAAAGAATAATAAAATGAATACTTATCATCTTCTAACCTTGGTTAGGTGTAGAGAATAGACCATGGTTAGTGGGAATGGTTAGGGTTAAGCATGAAGACAAAATGGTCACTTTTGTCAAAGCTTCATGAAGCTTCAACAAGCTTCATGATAAAAAGAAACCATTTTGTTTTCTTTTATCTATTTCTCAAAAAAGAAAAGATAAATAATTAAGTGAAAATATGAAACCCTAACCATTCACTAAACATGGTTTAAGTCTTTAAACAAATCCAAGTATATATGTATCATCAAACATGATACAATGTAGTGCACAAAAGTATATCACATATACAACTTGTGAACTACAAGTGAGAAAATCCTTTTAAAGTGAACCAATACTAGTTAATGCAAAGTAATATATCAAATATATAATTATACATTAAATCATTAAATCAACACTTGATTCAATGATCCGGTCATGTCGCACATAACCGACTAGTATCCAATGTATCGACTTATCGAATCAATCATCGATTCGATAACTAGGTTATATCGCATATAACCAATCGAAACATTCATCGCGAGAATGAAATATGGTATCACATACACGCATCATTCTCGGTCCCGCACATATCTCATATGCGCCCCTATTTCGTTTCGCTTGAGCCAGGAAACCTCTGTGTAGGACTCTAAAGACTCGTCAATACGCCGGCAGCAGATGATGATCATATCAATCACCCACAAGCCGCAAGCGGTCTGCTAAACGTAACGGCCACCCGAGTATTGAGCGATCCAAAGATCGACGAGCTAGCCCGCTCTTACTCCTGTGAATCCAACCAGTAACACTTACCGTACAGTCCGGTCTGTTCGTCTGATATATCGCATATCAAGTCTAGGGGTGGTAAAAGTCAGACCCCAATAATCGATAAGTCGTGCCGATGTGAGGCTCATAACGGGTCGAGAAACTACTGGTAACACTTACCAGCAAATCTCTGATCAGCCCTGGCCAGGGACTTTCCTGTTACGGCCAATCGAGCACAGCGCAACATCAACCCCCAATACCGGGAGAGAAGAAACCCCTCCTATCGCTCATTGCCTCCATGTGACTCGGGACTGTACCCAAAGACCACCATTTTGCACGTCCTCATGGACGTGGTAAGGTGGAGATCAAAGCACAGTGGAAATCACACAAGACTCTATGACGATCTCGGGTCTACAGACTAACCTGCACAAGTGTCACCTGAGAACTGCCATCTGACGTGAGGTATAATACCATCTGGGAGTTCTCGGTGAGTCCGTCCAGTGTACCCAGTCTCCACTGAGCACCCGTATACCATCTCTGATGTCAAACACCAATGGATATGGGATCATCCATCGCCCATCTCATGGGTCGAGAAGCGCATACGCTAGTCTACACTGGTATATCGATGCCCCGTTTCGATACACCCTCGACTAGGGACCTTGAAGGATGTACTTATGGACTACCATGTCCCCACTAGTATGATCCGCATCATAGTCCAGGTAGTCAAGTACACATCCTAAGGGCTTTACCAACATGTAACTATAAGACAGTTTAAAGAGACTAGTGTACATGTTAAGATAAAGAGTAACCAGATAGCATACTATCATATCGAGCAAGAAAGTCATCTCTATATATGTCCAAGTATCCAATATAATATACATCATCTGTACAATACTGGCCTCTAAGGCATACATACAACTAACAATATCTACAGGGGAATCACCCGCATGGCGTTATGCGTCTGG
The DNA here is from genome assembly GCA_030015575.1 of Agapanthus africanus. Taxonomy (NCBI): domain Eukaryota; kingdom Viridiplantae; phylum Streptophyta; class Magnoliopsida; order Asparagales; family Amaryllidaceae; genus Agapanthus; species Agapanthus africanus. The sequence continues at coordinate 299,769,875 of JASDDO010000029.1, forward strand.
GTTAGAGATGACTTGACTTGTCGTATATTCTATTTCATATATAGAGTTGCGCATACACCTTATTGCTTAGTTACTAGTTGTGCCTGGACTTGTACTCTTAGGACGCTGCACTATTATTGACGGCTCTTGTTGCACGAGCGCTGATTGTATGCCACACACACCATCAATAATTGCCATGATATGCACAACACACATATAGATATGATATTGTTTGGTTAGGGACATTGTGACATTGATTCATATTCCTTATTGCATATGACATATAGCATACCTGTATACCTACATGCTTACACATATGCCTTGACATGCTTACATGCTAGTTACCTATATACCTATAGGGTATTGTACCATTAGCGATAGGTACATACACACATAATGACATAGCTACATGTATATCTTATATACATACTTCACTTATACCCGGAGGGTATATTACATCATTACTGTTAGGTAGATACTTATACTTTGCTATACCTTTATGTTTACACATATATCTAGCTATAACTACATGTTTACCTTTATTTGATGTTATATAGACTTGGAGAAATTAGGAACTGCATGATATTTATATTAAGTTGTTGCAGTTAAATAGCGGCTTTTCCTTTATATACTTACATCACAGTTTTCTGTTGCTTATATTATATTCATGGATTTCCGCATTGAGATATGGATTTTTCATGATGTTTTTTGGATTTGAGGATCGTGATAGTTTCATGAAATTATGAATTATTTGAAAAACCCGGTTTCTCTTGATATGATATTTTAGCATCCACCATGAGATTTATCGGTTCTGATATAAATATACCCCACACGAGGAAAGGAGGGGGCCGTGTGCGGGTACATGGTGGGGCCCGGAGGTACCCCAGGGCAAGAATTTTGTGGAGCTAGACGATGAGTTAGTGGGGGAACCATACCTACCGGTGACAGTACATATGACTCGGCGGTTATCATGGGGATACCGACGGGAGTCATGTATGTATGGATACGTCGAGAGGCGAGGGTCAGAACTAGGCACTCGAGCTTTCGGTATAGCATATGATAGTACCTATCAGGGTGCCAGTCGTGGTGACAACACCTGATAGATCAGCCTTTATGTGTCTATGCTTGGCACAGGTTTTCATGATATTTTTACTCCTAAGTATATATAACAGTGGAATGGGACACTGTTATATATATATATATATATATATATATATATATATATAGTGGAATGGGACGCTAATATATATGTATACATATAAATTCATATACCTCGTCATAATTATTCATGCAAATATACTTAGGATAAATGAGATTCACTTGATATTGGATTTGGGATATAGGATGTTTATTTGAGATTGGATACAGGATATATATGAGATTGCTGATATTGTACATTCAGGATTTATGAGATTTATATGATATGAGAGCCAATTTGGGGGCTGATTTGAGAAAATTGGGATTTGGATTGTCTTGATGGATTTTGGTCCTACCACGATATCAGGATTCCGTGGGAATGACATGTTTCATCTCATGCTTCACACTTATTGTTTATGCACTACTTCATATATTAGTTGTACCTGTTAGTGTACCTTTCATGACTGTTGTATATATACATTGTCATATCATTGTTCATTTATTAGTAGTACCTGATAGAGTACCTTACATGATTGTTGCATACAAATTGTCATATTATTACTTCATGTATTGTTATACCTGCTAGTGTACCTTTCATAACTATTGCATACATATTATTGCTATTAGCTTACATATGTTAGTTTCGCGCTGTACGTGCATACTTGCGATTACATGCATATGTTATTTACTATTCACAAGTTAGCAACTCACCCCCGTTGTGCCACAGTATTTTGCAGGTTGTTCCCCAGAGTAGTCGAGGCAGGCTATTCATCTATCTTATCATCTTTTGCTACGGATACCTCTTCGGCTCATAGTGTGCAGTTTTGCTTAGGTGGGTTTTGCGGTTATCCGATATTGCTTATTGTATATTCGTTGTATCCTGTACTCTCCATCTACCATTATCTTGTATGATTTAAAGACTTGATGTGAGGATGATATTGTATATTATTTTGTGACTTGGATGTCTTTTATACAGTTTCTTTTTATCGTCTTTTATTTCTTCGCTACAGCATCGTATATCTGTTGTGGTGGTTGTTTTCCGCCTTTGGACGTGTTTTTGCTCCCGTTTGGGGATGCTTTACTTATATTTCTGTTGTACCCATTTTTGGGGTTAGTTTTTACAAAGAAGGTGCTGCCAAAATTTTAAAGGAAATAAAGTTGGACTTTTAAAGAATTTGGGTTGAGATTTCAAAGGATTTAAAATGCTATTATTTCTTACTACTTTTGATGGTTTAGATTGCTGGGTTTTCGGCTTACTTAAATTGCGTTACGCCTGTAGACGTTGCGTAGTTTAAGGTTCGTCACGTGTCAATTTCGGGTCGTGACAGTTCGCATCCGCTCAAACCTCCGATGCACGGCGCCATAAATCAGCTTGGTATCTTCGGAGAGGTGGACGAATAAATCCAAATAGTATCTGCCCCCAAATTCAGGCAAGACGACCTACACGGTTTCGTCTCTGTTTTCGGCGCTAAACAATCGCATACACTCATGTCTTCCGACTTGCATCATCGATGAACGTCACGAAGTATTGATTCCCACCATAAGACTCAAGGCCGGACCCCGTACGTCTGTATTCACCATCTCTAGCTTCTTGGTCTTCTTTCTTATGCCTTCAATTTGAAACCTAAGCATGCTTTACTTCCCACAAATGCAGCTCTCACAAAACCCCAACTCCATCTTCTTTAGCCCCGAAAGAAGCCCCCTACCTTGAAGAATTTTCATATTCTTCTCACCGAGGTGCCTCAATCTTCTATGCCATAATGAAGTCTTCGGATTTATCTCCGAACTTGCCACCAATGCAACCGAACCTCCACTACTCCTATTGAAAAGAGTACAACGAACTGCTCAACTTGCCCTTAGCGACCACCAACGATCATTTGAAAATATTCCACTGCGTATTTCCAAACACCGTCATATATTATTCGTTGTTTAGCCGACTCTTGGAAATAAGACTTTTTGTTACGACCCACCCCCAATACAGAGAGTATTGTCCGCTCTGGCCGAAACCGCACGGTTTTATCTTTCGGGGCGAACTGGACCCAACCAGGGGCCACTTCCCAGGAGGTCACCCATCCCAGGACTTCCCTGGCCCGAGCACGCTTAACTACGGAGTTCTCAAACTCCTGTAGTGACAGTTCACTTAAAAGGCGTCTCTGTATTGAAGAGCGGTATCATTCTATTTATAGTACAGATCTGTTCTCTTTCGAAATGTATTCCGAAAATTCCCCATTGTTTTATAGTGGGTCCCCATGCTTATCTGGATAAATGGGTATACAGATAATACCCGGCGTATTACATTCTCCCCTACTTAGAACAATGGTTCGTCCTCGAACCACAAACCTACTATTGAGGAACCGGCTCTGATACCATTCTGTCACGACCCACCCCCAATACAGAGAGTATTGTCCGCTCTGGTCGAAGCCGCACGGTTTTGTCTTTCGGGACGAACTGGACCCGACCAGGGGTCACTTCCCAGGAGGTCACCCATCCCAGGACTTCCCTGGCCCAAGCACTTTTAACTACGGAGTTCTCAAACTCCTGTAGTGCCAGTTCACTTAAAAGGCGCCTCTGTATTGAAAAGCGGTATCATTCCATTTATAGTACAGATCTGTCCTCTTTCGGAATGTATTCCGAAGATTGCCCATTGTTTATAGTGGGTCCCCATGCTTATCTGCTATAAATAGGTATACCGGATAATACCTGGGGTATTACACTTTTCTTCAAATCTGGAATATGCATAGCATTCTTCAATTTAATTTGACCACTTCCTGATGGTTGTAGTATGATTGTCCCCTTACCAACGATCTTACACGGCTGACCGTTCCCCACCGTCACATGTCCAAGATCACCTTGAACATACTGACTGAAATGATGCCGGCCTGAAGTGCAATAGAAAGATGCCCCTGATCTAGGAACCAACTATCTGCCTTTATGTTCTCGCTCGCCGATAGACAAAGACCTTATTCCCCCTGTTCTTATGTAGACATCACATTGGCTTCCTTCTCATTTTCCATTCCATCTGAGTCTTTCTTCAAGAGTTAACATTTGCTTTTTCTATGACCCTTCTTTCCGCAATTCCAACAGCCGCCTTGGATCTTCGCCTTCGATTTTCCTTGGTTCTTAGACATTCCCTTTCCCCTTTTCATTGTTCTACCATGATTCTCCATCAAAAGTGCAGAAGTCCCCGAACTCCAACTTACGTCCTTTCTCCGCATCCCATCATTTAATATGCAACTCACCGCATCATTAATTTTAAGATTCCCTGAGATAGAGTTGCTAACCGCCATAACTAAGTTCTTTCAACTCTCTGGCAACGAACAGAGGAATAACAGGGCCCGAATCTCGTCTTCAAACATGATCAAGACGAATTGTAACTGGCTTGTTACGCTGTTGAACTCGTTCAGGTGCTCCGTGTTAGTGTTTATGCCCTAGAAGGCCATTACTGTATCATACTAGTTTGTATATTACTTAATGGAAGCTTGGGATATTCACATGTATATAACAGTCTTGCTAAACATGGTAGTATGCTACTTGGTTTTTCTATCTTAATATGTGAGTATACGTATTGATAGAGCTCTAAAGATCTTGCATGACTACCAGCGTTGTGATGGCAGTCACACTAGTGGGGGCTGGGTAGTCTACAAGCACATCCTTATTCAGGTCCCTAGTCGTTGGATTATCGAGACAGGGCATCGATACTCCGGAGTAGACTAGTGTGTACGCTTCTCATCCCAGTTGGGGAGATGGTCTGTCCCACAGCCGTCAGTACGTCGTACTGGAGATAGTATGCAGGTGCTCTTTAGGTTACGGGTACACCGGACAGGACTCACAGGGAACTGTTGGTTGGTTTTATACCAGTCGTCAGTGAATAGTTCCCAGGTGACATGAGTACAGCATAGTACGCAGACTTGACACTGCTACTTCGCCTCGAGTGTGTCCCACTGTTCTTAGATTGCTACCCTACCACGGCTCAAAGGAGTCGTGCAAACAGGTAGCAGTTGGGTGCAGTCTCGAGCACTTGGAGGCAGTGGCGGTTAGACAGGATTCGTCTCTCCCGGTATTGGGGGTTAATATCGCGCTGTGTCAGAGAGCCATTACGCAAAGTCCCTGGCCAGGGCAAGCGAGATTTGCTGGTAGGTTCCAGTAGTTTCTCAGGGTGTAATGGGCTTCGCTCCGACACGACTTATACCGCTATTAGGGGACTGACGCTTACCGCCCCCTAGGCCCGATATGCGATAGTCTTAGACGAACGGACCGGACTGTATGGAGATTGTCACATCATACTCAGTAGGAGTTCGGATGGGTTTCCTCATCGGCCTTCTTATCGACATCTACCTGGGGACCGTTATGTACAGCTAGTGCTGCTTGCGGTCTGTGGTTAAACCCACTGCCAGCGTAGTAGTCGAGTCTCTAGAGTCCCACACAGAGAGTTTCCCTACTCCGGGCGAAACGATATAGAGGTCGTATGGTTTTACGACAAAGGTTCGGACGCATACGTGTGTTTACGCACGTACGACTTTCGGACAGTTTTTACCAGTCGGCTTTGGTTTAAGCAGTTACTGGTATCCGGTTATTGGATTTATACAGTCTAAAGTTTTTCCGTATTTTTGCGGAAAGGAGGGGCGTTCTCGTAATTACGCGAGAAGCTTCTAGAAGATGGTGACTAAGGAGGTTTAGGTGGCATATACAATGAATGTGATTAGTGAGTCATATGGATGATTCATCCATGTCATTAATGCTTCATAATTGCTTAATGACTCATGGAGATGAATCACCACTAGATATTTATCAAGCATGGTTGTAAATCATTTTCTTTTCTTTTCTTGATAAAAAGAAATGCTTGATATATATTATGATAACTCATTATTCTCACTTCATTATTATCTTCACTTTCTCTCTCCTCAAGCTCTCCCTCTTCAAACCCTAATCCTCCCCTCTCATATGTTGAGTACAAGGATTAGTTAGACTTATTAAACCATAACCCTCACTCTATTTCACCTAGCTTCTTTGATTAGCACTTAAAGAAGTTTAGTTGCCTCAAGTTTAGAGGCTAAGCTTGGAGTAAAGCTCTCGGGTGGATCGTCTACTACTTCGAGAAGGCCGAGGAGGAGGTGGAGTTCGTAAAGATGAAGGACACGGTTCTTTAGGTATAATCCCTTTACATAGTAGTTGTTAACAACTATGTTTGATGTTAGTCATCGTTTAGCTTCGATTCATGCGGTTAGTCGATGTTTAGCATAAGAACAAGATCGTTTTTCATATTTCCGCCTCCCCGCAAGTCGTGGGGTGTTGTACATCGACTTACAGTGGTATCAGAGCCTCGCTAAACAATAAATAACTTACTTGCAAATTTGTATGAATTTCGAACGAAAAAACGAAACCGGAAAAACCCGAAATCACAAGTTTCTGTCGATTTTTAAATGAAGTCCAAAAATTTTTCAGGGATGTTCAGAAAGCTTGAAAAGACAATAAAAGAACACCCAAGAAATTTGGGCCCCTGAATCGCCTAAAGCGCCGCGGAACCGCGGCGGATAGCACCGATCCGCCACGCTTCCGCCGCCGAGTTGGCGATTCAGGAACCCAATTTTCCTGTGTTGCTTCTCTGTGATATTTGGTATTTTCTGGAAGTTTTTATTTTTGCTCAGGTTTCAGATATACAGAGAAGTATTGGAGCAAAATTAAAAGTGTTTAATCGATCGAAATTATACAGTATCTGCTTGTTGGATTATATCTGTGTTTGTATAATGTGTTCGTAAACCTCCCCTAACTGCTAGTATGTCGGTTGGCAGGGGGTTGCACATTTCTGTAATGGTTTTTACTGTTTGTGGATATGAACTGTGTTGGACTGTTGTGATGTATAGCCGGGGTTATGTGATTGGTTATTATTTAATTCATTTGATGTAAATGTAATTTGTTGTAATATTATTTTGCGGGGCACATCCAGGTTGCGGTTGTAGCCACCGTTGTATTATTTCATTTTACTGTTTTTGCTCCTAGGACAGACCCAAGGTGGGGTGCACAAACTGCCGGGCGGGTAGTTTGCCATACCCGTTGGGGTCTTGGGTGGGGTAATGGCTATTCATCACAACTGTGTAATCTGTCTTTTGTTGCAGGCTCAAAACAAACACGGATTGCTTGTAAATCCAATAAAGTTCATCTGTGATCTGGAATGCCTATTATTGCGTCTGACGAATGTACAATATCTATATATGATAGCTATTTAGACGTCACTTATGTTTTACATCCGCGCTAGCCCAGCCCCCGCTCTGTCGTTAGTTAAGTAACCTAACGGGTGATGACGGGACCCCGTGGCGAATGCGGATGGCATAAGAGGACGTTGTATTTTCGTTGTTTTCTGCAATGATAGGTTAATGATGGGACGCATTATTTATAATGCAAAGAAAATAAACCAAAAGTTTAATCATTGGAACAATTTAAAAGAAACCACTCGGTTAATTTTAAAAACAGATATTTTTAAATACGGAGCTTTAACCACTCCTTTTAAAAGCTATCAGGTTCCTTCGGTTATATCAAGTTCACTACGTTTACGGTTTCGCCAAAACCATTCGTAGCCCTCCGTCATTTCATTTGGGTATTCAGTAGTATTCAAGCTATGCATTTTGGCCAAAGTCAAGGCATAGTGTTTGGTAGCTGCTGGGTTTTCATTTGTTGCATAAGATAGATGAGTTGGTTTGGGACAGTCGTATTATCATTTGACCAAAGTCAGGGGTATATACGGATGGGTTCAAATTTGACAAGATAATGACGGGTAGAACTTGACATGTGACGTATGACATTTTGACCAAAGCCAAGGTCATAAGAGCATGGGCAAAAACTTATATCGGGAATTTCTAAAGAAACTGAAATTTGCAAAGAGATGCATACCATTTGGAGTTTGATGAATGTTGGTAGCATTCCTTCAACATTATCATACGATGATATTTGGATCCCGATCCTACTGTGAGTATATGCTACTTATCAGGAGATTCGTCACTTAACGATCAATGCTATAAACCAAGTAGGTGTCAAGAAAGGTGTCAGCGGGGTTACGCCCCCAGAGAAAAGAGGTTATTTAATTAAGGAACTTCGCGAAAGCGTTGGAAAACCTCCCTCGAAGTATCGACACTAGCCTGGCTGAACGGTTAAGCAAGTATTGTACAGTGAGAATAGTCCTGGCTAATTCTTCTTTTATGGTTTGAGGAAGGATTCGAGAAACAGTGGGAGCCATCCAGTTTAGATAAACTAAAAACCACTCTAAACTTGCAAGAGCATCATGCTAAAGAGTTTTCTTCTCTCTCTCCTAATTGCAGCGACCCTGAAAATGACTGGACTTAAGTTACTTTTAGAGAAAAATATACCGACAGGGCCAAACTATAAAGATTGGCTGCGGAATGTCAAAATGGCTTTGACCTATGACAAACTGGGGTACGTCCTCACCGCTACGGCACCTGCTGTCCCTGGTCCCAAATCCAGTAATGCGGATAAGGAAATCCACAAAACCTGGGATTTAGATTGCGCGAAAGCCAAGTGCATCGTGCTTGCCTCAATGAACAATGAACATCAGAGGAGGCACGAGGATATGAACCTTGATGGCATATTTCTCCATACAAAGGAACTTTATGGAGAACAATCTCGTATAGCAAGATACGAGAACTCTAAGAACTTGTTTCGAGCGAGGTTGGCTGTCGAGTCATCGGTAGGAGAACATGTCCTAAAGATGATCGGCTATATTGAAGAGCTCGCAGACCTTGGGACGACTTTGGATAATGAGCTCTATACAGACCTTATTCTCCAGTCCCTTCCTCACACCTACGCCCAGTTTATCCTGAACTTCAACCTTCAAAGAAAAGAAGTTGAACTTCCGGAACTCCTGAACATGTTAAGGAGTGCAGAGGGCACCTTGCAGAAAGCAAGGGAAACACCCGCTATATTTGTTAGCGGTGCATCTTCTTCCGGGTCCAAGGCTAAGGCCAAAGGAAGGAAGAAGAAGGCCGCCACCAAACCTAGAGGAGGTGTTAGTAAGGTGGGAGGGAAGGGAAAGAAAAAGTTTGCGGTACCGGTAGTTGGCCAGGATGAGTGCTTCCATTGTTACAGGAAAGGGCACTGGAAGAAGGATTGCAAGGCGTGGAACGCCAAGAACCAGGAACCGAAGCAAGCTGTGGCTTTGACTTCAGGTGTGTTTGTAATTGAGAATTGTCTGTCGATCAACTCTACTTCCTGGGTATTGGATACCGGATCAGGATCTCATATTTGCAATTCATTGCAGGCACTGAGAAACCGTAGAGTGCTGAAGGAAGGTGATATGACCCTAAAGGTTGCTAACGGAGCTAGCGTGGGAGCTGCGTCCGTCGGGGATTATCATCTAGGATTGACGAGTGGACACATTTTGGTTTTACATATTTGTTTTTTTGTACCAAGCTTAACGTGTAATATCATATCAGTTTCCTTGTTATCAAATAAATGTTATGATTTCACGTTTGTAAGAGATGTTGTTAACATCCACCTTAATCATGGTTTGATTGGGTCCGGTACACTAAATAACGGTATATATGTTTTAAACCAACTCCAAATTTTCAATGTCCAGAACACACTAAAAAGAAAGTCTCCAGATTTAAATAAAGCTTTCTTATGGCATTGTAGACTGGGTCACATCAATGAGAGAAGGTTGACTAAGTTGCATAGAGAAGGATATTTAGACTCGTTCGAATATCAAACTTATGACACTTGTCAATCTTGTCTCAAAGGAAAGATGACAAAGACTCCATTCACTGGACAAGGAGTAAGAGCGAGCGAGCTCTTAGGACTCATACACAGCGATGTATGTGGTCCATTGTCTACACATGCAAGAGGTGGTTTTTCCTATTTTATTACTTTCACGGATGATTACTCAAGGTACGGATTCATTAATCTGATGAAACATAAATCCGAGGCTTTTGAGAAATTCCAAGAGTATAAGAATGAAGTAGAAAACCAAACTGGCAAAAGTATCAAGTCACTGAGATCTGATCGAGGTGGTGAATACTTGAGTGCCGAGTTCCTAAGTTACCTAAAAGAGAAAGGAATTCTCTCTCAGCTTACTCCTCCATACACTCCACAGCATAATGTGTATCGGAGAGACGGAATCGAACCCTATTGGATATGGTACGATCCATGATGAGTAATTCTGAGTTACCGCGATCTTTTTGGGGTTATGCGCTAGAATCAGCAGCATATCTTCTGAACAGGGCTCCTACCAAGACTGTGCCTACCACTCCATATCAGATGTGGACTGGGAAGAAACCCCATCTTCAGCATATGAAGATTTGGGGATGTCCAGCTTTTGTTAAAAAGCAGCATGTGGACAAGCTCGAGGCACGATCAGTAAAATGTATGTTTGTGGGATATCCAAAGAACTCCAAGGGATATTATTTCTATTACGCAGAGGAACAAAAGGTTTTTGTTTCTCGTAATGCCCATTTTCTGGAACATCAGTTTTTAGAAAAGGAAATAAGTGGGAGCGAAATAGAACTGGAAGAAATTCCAGAACCACAAGCTGCTACTGAAAGTTTGGTAGAACCAGAAGTTCAAGAAGAACAAGACATTCCCGCACCCCTCCGCAGGAGTAGTAGGCCGTCTCATCCGCCTGAGAGATACTACGGTTTTCTCATAGATGGGGATAGAGAGGATTGCATCATAGATGATGATGAACCTACTGACTTCCAGTAGGCCATCCAGAGCGGCGACTCGGTACGATGGCTAGATGCAATGCGGACCGAAATGGAGTCCATATACACCAACAAAGTATGGACTTTGGACTTTGCTCCAGATGGGGTAAAACCCATAGGATGCAAATGGATCTTCAAGAAAAAGATTGGTGTAGATGGACAGGTGGAAACCTATAAGGCTAGACTTGTTGCAAAGGGTTTTCGTCAAAGACCTGGTTTGGACTATGACGAAACTTTTTCTCCAGTGGCTATGCTCAAATCCATTCGGGTCCTTCTTGCTATTGCTGCCTTCCATGATTATGAAATCTGGCAGATGGACGTAAAGACGGCTTTTCTGAATGGAAATTTAGAAGAGTGCGTCTATATGGATCAGCCAAAGGGTTTCAATCAGAGTGGGAGCAGCGGGAAAGTATGCAAGCTGCTTAAGTCCATTTATGGACTAAAGCAGGCATCGCGGAGTTGGAACATCTGTTTTGATGAGACAGTCAAAGAATATGACTTTATCAAAAATCCAGATGAACCGTGCATATATAGTAAAGTTGTAGCCAGAAGTGTCGTATTCCTCGTCTTGTACGTGGATGACATTCTATTAATAGGAAATGACATTCCTATGCTACAATCTGTCAAAGGATTCTTGTCACACAGGTTCTCCATGAAAGACCTGGGTGATGCCTCTTACATTCTGGGGATCCGGATCTATCGTGATAGATCCAAGAGGATGTTGGGACTTTCCCAGTCCAGGTATATCGACACTGTACTGAAAAGATTCAGTATGGAAGATTCTAAGCGCGGTAATCTACCGGCTTGTCACGGAATCACCCTCTCCAAAGAGATGTCTTCCAAGACTGATTTGGAAAGGGAACGCATGTCTATTATACCCTACGCTTCTGCGGTAGGCTCTATAATGTATGCGATGTTGTGCACCAGACCAGATGTAGCTTACGCACTGAGCGTGGTAAGCTGGTATCAGTCAGACCCAGGGGAGAAGCACTGGATAGCAGTAAAGAACATTCTCAAGTACCTGAGAAGGACTAAGGAGATGTTCTTGGTTTACGGCGGAAAAGACCTCAGGTTGGAGGCCTTTGCTGATTCCGGCTTTCAGAGTGATAAGGACGATTCCAAGTCCATGTCGGGTTATGTCTTTACCCTCAATGGAGGGGCGGTGTGCTGGAAGAGCTCCAAGCAGGACACCGTTGCTGACTCAACGATGGAAGCGGAGTATATAGCTGCTTGCGATGCCGCAAAAGAAGCAGTCTGGATGAAGAAGTTCCTAACAGAACTTCAGGTGGTTCCTACCATAGTTGATCCAATACCTCTGTATTGCGACAACAACGGAGCTATAGCTTTAGCAAAGGAACCAAGGTCCCATCAGAAGTCCAGACACATCTTAAGGCGGTATCACCTGATCAGGGAGATCATTGATCGTCAGGAGATCGAGGTACGGAGAGTTGCTTCTGAAGAGAACATTGCTGATCCATTCACGAAGGCCCTACCTCAGATTCAGTTCGAGAGGCTACTCGAGATCATCGGTCTTCGATACGCCAGTACATGGCCCTAGTGCAAGTGGGAGATTGTTAGTGTTTATGCCTTAGAAGGCCATTACTGTATCATACTAGTTTGTATATTACTTAATAGAAGCTTGGGATATTCACATGTATATAACAGTCTTGCTAAACATGGTAGTATGCTACTTGGTTTTTCTATCTTAATATGTGAGTATACGTATTGATAGAGCTCTAAGGATCTTGCTTGACTACCAGTGTTGTGATGGCAGTCACACTAGTGGGGACTGGGTATTCTACAAGCACATCCTTATTCAGGTCCCTAGTCGTTGGATTATCGAGACAAGGCATCGATACTCCGGAGTAGACTAGTGTGTACGCTTCTCATCCCAGTTGGGGAGATGGTCTGTCCCACAGCCGTCAGTACGTCGTACTAGAGATAGTATGCAGGTGCTCGTTAGGTTACGGGTATACCGGACAGGACTCACAGGGAACTGTTGGTTGGTTTTATATCAGTCGTCAGTGAACAGTTCCCAGGTGACATGAGTACAACATAGTCCACAGACTTGACACTGCTACTTCGCCTCGAGTGTGTCCCACTGTTCTTAGATTGCTACCCTACTACGGCTCAAAGGAGTCGTGCAAACAGGTAGCAGTTGGGTGCAGTCTCGAGCAATTGGAGGCAGTGGCGGTTAGACAGGATTCGTCTCTCCCGGTATTGGGGGTTGATATCGCGCTGTGTCAGAGAGCCATTACGCAAAGTCCTTGGCCAGGGCAAGCGAGATTTGCTGGTAGGTTCCAGTAGTTTCTCAGGGTGTAATGGACTTCGCTCCGACACGACTTATACCGCTATTAGGGGACTGACGCTTGCCGCCCCCTAGGCCTGATATGCGATAGTCTTAGACGAACGGACCGGACTGTATGGAGATTGTCACATCAGACTCAGTAGGAGTTCGGATGGGTTTCCTCATCGGCCTTCTTATCGACATCTACCTGGGGACCGTTACGTACAGCTAGTGCCGCTTGCGGTTTGTGGTTAAACCCACTGCCAGCGTAGTAGTCGAGTCTCTAGAGTCCCACACAGAGAGTTTCCCTACTCCGGGCGAAACGATATAGAGGTCGTATGGTTTTACGATAAGGATTCGGACGCATACGTGTGTTTACGCACGTACGACTTTCGGACAGTTTTTACCAGTCGGCTTTGGTTTAAGCCAGTTACTGGTATCCGGTTATTGGATTTATACAGTCTAAAGTTTTTCCGTATTTTTGCGGAAAGGAGGGGCGTTCTCGTAATTGCGCGAGAAGCTTCTAGAAGATGGTGACTAAGGAGGTTTAGGTGGCATATACAATGAATGTGATTAGTGAGTCATATGGATGATTCATCCATATCATTAATGCTTCATAATTGCTTAATGACTCATGGAGATGAATCACCACTAGATATTTATCAAGCATGGTTGTAAATCATTTTCTTTTCTTTTCTTGATAAAAAGAAATGCTTGATATATATTATGATAACTCATTATTCTCACTTCATTATTATCTTCACTTTCTCTCTCCTCAAGCTCTCCCTCTTCAAACCCTAATCCTCCCCTCTCATGTGTTGAGTACAAGGATTAGTTAGACTTATTAAACCACAACCCCACTCTATTTCACCTAGCTTCTTTGATTAGCACTTAAAGAAGTTTAGTTGCCTCAAGTTTAGAAGCTAAGCTTGGAGTAAAGCTCTCGGGTGGATCGTCTACTACTTCGAGAAGGCCGAGGAGGAGGTGGAGTTCGTAAAGACGAAGGACACGGTTCTTTAGGTATAATCCCTTTACATAGTAGTTGTTAACAACTATGTTTGATTTCGATTCATGCGGTTAGTCGATGTTTAGCATAAGAACAAGATCGTTTTTCATATTTCCGCCTCCCCGCAAGTCGTGGGGTGTTGTACATCGACTTACACTCCGTCATCGAACCGCTCTCTGCCATAGTCATGTTGAAAAGCTTCTTCATAAAAAATATTTGTTTGATGTCGAAGGATTTCATACAACTTTGCTAACGTCGTCATTAGCGCCATGGTTGTCTTCTCCTTCCAAATGTTAAAGGCCACCTGTGGAGTCAACAATAACTGATCGTTGCCGGGGCTTTCATATCTAAAATGTTCTACGCCTCATCGGTCATCTTCTTGGGCTTTTATCCTAGCAACGAAAGATACATGTCCTTTGGGTATAGGTGGTCCTCCATTTGCATGTGCCACCAATCATAGTTATGACCATTGAATTTCTTAATCCTTACTTTATCCTCCGCCATCTTTCGTTAAAAGTCGCAACAAACACAACTTCTCTCTTAGATCCGAACCAACGCCTTCAAAACGACGATCTAAGAAAGGGGGGAAGACGACACAAGTGTCGTTACCCACCGTTAACCTAGATCGTAGAATTGAAGAACACTAAGTTTCTTAACCAAGTTCTGATATCAGTTGTTGGGGATGGTGAAGTGGATGCATGGAACAATGCTCGCGACAAGCAACCAAATCATGCAATCAACACCATGCAATTAACAACAAAAGATCACAAGTAAATAATATGCGAGAATAAATAAGAAATCAAACACAGAAATAAGAGGCACAAGGATTTGTTAACCGGGTTCACCTACTGTATAGCTAGTCCCCGACAGAGCGGAATCTACAAACTTCTACTAGAATCCTTGAATTAATTACACGGAGCAACCCTATGAGTTTTCTCTCAAAACTCTCTAGATCTAAGCCGCCACGCTCTCATACAACGATCTCTCTTCTATTTGGCTGTGCATAAAACATATAAGAGGTCTCTATTTATACACAAACCAATTCCTTAATTAAGAAACTATCATAATTAAGAAACCGCCATAAGACATTCCTTAATTAAGAAACTGCCATAATTATGAAACTGTTATAAGACACTCCTTAATTAAGAAACCGTGGTTTTGGTAAAATCTGATATGCCTTGTTTGCACGTCCAAACATCTGTCTGAAGTTTCTCCATAATTTCAACATTTTAAAATTTTGACCAGAAAATCCTAGGATTCAAGACTTACGATGAGCATAAGTATTTACCGTTAATTATACCCTATTGTCTAAGAAATTACCTAAACATGATTTCTTATTAGATTGCTCAAATCACTTCATAGGGATCACATTTACAGATATAAAATACTTGCAATACAGAAAATGATACAAGAAACCTAAGAAAATTTCATTGTATTTCACTCATTTTGTGTACAATTTGAACACGAATTACATTAATATTACAATAAATATAAATGTAAGAAAACCCTGTTTTTGGGACTAACTTTTACATTTGGGGGTATTTTAATATGAAGTTTTGACATCACTTTAAAATGTAGAGGGGCATTACCTTATATGGGGGCCACATTCTTTCATTTTGAACAAGTGTGGATCATTTTAAGTGGGACCCACACACTATTTAAAGAAACAAAGAAGTTTCCATCCGTGGGAAGCCTATTTTGGGGCTTCTCGACATATCAGGAGGGGGTCCCGACTGCGGGAAGCCTGTTTTTAGAGCTTCTCGATAGTGTTTATTTGAAAGAGCGGGAGGCACTTTTAGGAGCATCCCGATGTCGGGAAGTCCAGTTTTAGGGTTACCCGGTTTTCAAAGAATGCATAAATTTTACATCCCTTATTTATATTTGTGTGATAATGGATACTTTATTAGGAGTATCTTCATTGATTTTGTCATCATTCAATTTTATATGAATGACTTTAAAAGGAAAGTTCATTTGATTAAAATTTCTGCACAAACTGAAAATGATGCATAGTACCATTTACAACATTCTTATGTATGGTGAACATGTAGGTTATAATCAAAAGAAAGAACATAGTTTAGACCATGTTCCATGAAAATAATACAGTGTAGCACCATATTCCAAATGCAAATATATGAATAGGGGTTTCCTATTCTTGCAACTCATTAATGAACACTAGTAGTTTGCATGTGCGATACACGTGTGTATAATTTGAACATCATATATACATCACATTGAAGGCATATTTAAATTTTATTATATTAGACATTACATGATATTTTCTAAATATATCTATAGTTTTTCTAAATTTAAATTGAATGAATGCGGGTAGTGATAATATTAGAATTGAGAAATTTATGAGTTATATAAAATAATAAAGATATAAGGGTTTATGTAAAAATTTGTACGGCATATATCTTTTTGAGGTTTGGAGCATGACAGAGTATGTGTAATGAATGAGAGAGAGAGAAAGAATATGGTTGACTTTTCATTTTCTTATTTGTCTTTTATGGTGGATGAGGTAGACATCTCCACTTTTCAACTTTGGCTATTGAAATTTGTCATTTTTTTTATTTTTTATCTTGTTGATTAATGACATTATCTAAGAGATTTCTAGTTATAATAATAAAGATGGCTTTTTTAATCCATATCTTTATTTTTGGGGAAATATAATGTTATCTTATTTTCAAACTGTTCCAAAGAAATATGATAGCCTATTCATTTATGGAGAACATAGCGTAAAACCAATGTTCCAAATTAAGTGCAATCTGTAGAGAACATAAAATGAATCCATGTTCTAAATCTTCATTTTGTTGAAGAAGGAGGAGAAACCCATGACTACGATTGCTAAACCCTCTTTGGAGATGAAAACTTGTGAAATTTTCATGGATGTGATTTCTCCTTCTTGATCAGAGATGGAGAAGGAAGAGAAGTCAAGAGTGGAATGGGGATTCCATTTGCATCATTCTCACCTCCTCCTCCTCCTTCTTCAAAGGCCAAGAGCACTTGAAAGAAATTCTTTTATCTTCTCGATCAGATTCTATATGTCTATCACTCTTCTTAGAACTATATATATACTTCTTCTTGGGTGGGAGTAGTTATAAAACTATTCCCCCAGGTTCTCAGGATGAGTAGGTGAAAATAACCCTTACCCCCTTTTAAAAATTGGTAGAACTATCTATTTTAAAAGGGTCCCAGTTGATCCCACTCCATAGTATTTTGATTATTGCCAAATAGTTCTTTCGTGTTACATAATTATTTTGCAGATTTATTTATTCAGAACATCAAATAGAGGATGGAGGACCGAACTTTAAATGTCATAACGAAAAAGAAGGATGGAGGCTGATGATGCTCGATATCGGTGACTCCCCAGATCATGATACATGGCAGATGACGTGTCCCAGAGCTTACAAGAAAGGATCAAGAATGTCACGTATGAGGCACACCTCGGGTCTCCGACCCGAGGATGATCTCGACCTTCAGTGGCCTTCCAGACCACCCCCAGCTCACCTCCGAGCTATCACAGAACCAAGATGCCTCGGCCTTCCGCTCGTTCCCGACCTTCCCGCCGAGCTCATCTTCCTCGGTCTCACCGACCGACCCACAGCACCGATCACATGCACCTCCGCCACGGCTCCGCGAATCTTGCCATGCACGAGATATCCGCCGCCCATGATCCTGCATTCCATACCATCATGATCCTCCATTAACGAGCCTGTCTGTCATTAATGGGGGATCCCGCTTATCACGCGGACGTGACGCCAGGAGCGTAACGGCCAGCGTGAATCTCGCGTCCGCCTGCCCACGGCTACCGCTATATAAACCCCTCTCTCAGATGACTCAGGTAACCCAATTTTACTCCAATAGGCCGTTACTCTACCAAAATATTCCGTATAACTTGATTGTCGGAGGGTCCTCGGTGGCACAACCACCCTGGGACTTCTTTGCAGGTAGCTTGGCCTCAACCACATCAAACCCATTGAGATCCACACGCTCTAGGAGGCAACCCTCCAACTCAATCTCAGTCATCTATCAACGCTCGCTGTAGATCAACGGAAGATAACATCTGAAGGAGATCCAGAGCTCCATCAGTTGGCGCCATCTGTGGGAAATTAGTTCCACTCAACGAAAGTTCATCTTCCGATTTCAACTTCATGGCGAGCGGTCACCGCGACGATCCAAGCACAAGCCATCGGTCTCACCGCAGTGGAGACGAGGGAGGATCCCCTCCTCCCCCGAACGCCATTCACGCCCTATCCGCTCGGATAGATCGACTCGCGTCCGTAGTAGACGCACTCGTCCGTATCCAAACGGTTGGGCAAGCTCTCCAGGTCACCGCTCCACCACCTCGGGACAGGGACCCCTACAGAGGGAGAGAAGACTCTGCCCGCGTTGGCACAACCGATCACCGCCTCGCTGTCTCCGGCAGCCGTAGATCCCCCGGTCCGACATATTCAATGACCTGGTGGGCGCCACACAGCTTAACTCCGAGGTCTTATGCCAGAGCGCCTCACCCTGAGCCTCATCGCGCCCCTATCCCTCTAGAGGAGGTATCAGTCAGCTCTCCTGTGCCCAGGCATGACCGGTACCCCCTCCCTCGATGGGGTCGCATGCACGGGACTCGCCACGGCAGCTCGAAGACGACCTAGCTAGGAGACCTGAGGAACCTCATCGAACGGAATCAGGGTCGTGGCTAGGTAGAGGTCTCCGGCAACAGAGGTCAAAAAATAGAATATGCCGAATCATCGGGATACCACGGCCGACTCAATGCCCTCGAAAAGAAGATCGAAGGCATGCATCGGGAAATTCGTCATTCGAGTGACGGGGCTAAGTATGCCGTCGACTCGCTCACGAAGCCCTTCACCAAAGAGATACTCATCGCCCACGTCTACTCCCGGAACAAGCCCTCAAAGGTCTCCCTCTTCGATGGGAAGTCCGACCCGAAGGACCATTTGGATGCGTTCACGGCTGAGATGAGTTTCTAGGACTGTTCCGACGCAGCACAATGCCGCGCTTTCCCCGCCACTCTCATCCGCTCCGGACGAGACTGGTTCTGAGGACCCGTGCCACACTTGATCTCCACCTTCGATGAGCTAGCCATCCAATTCCTCGGCAACTTTGTCAGGAACAGACAGCAGAAGCGGACCGTCGACCGTCTCTTCACCATAAATAGCGGAGACAAAGAATCATTCAAAGGGTACATCACCCACTTCTACAACACCCTCCTCGAGATCCTAAAACACCGGTATGAGACGGTCATTACGGCCCTCAGGTTGGGTTTTAGGCACAAGGAGTGGCTACGCTCTTTTGCATTAGTGCAACCTAAGACCATGACCGAGGTAAAGGCCTAGACCGAACGTGAGATCCAGCTTGAATCCGAGGTGAACGCAAACCTACCCCAGACAGAACAAGTTGATCAGAAGAAAAGGGGCCGGGAAGAGAAAGAGAAGATTGAGCGGCCAAATCCTTACTCCCCCAAGTTTCAGGAGTACACCCCGCTCAACGTCTCCCAGACGGTACTGCTGGAGGAGGCTAAGGGCGAGAGGTTCTTCAAACTCCTCCCAGTCTCGAACAAGGCAGCAAAGCGCACCCGGGCCCCTACTGCGGCTTCCACAGGTCGCAGGGCCATTCCACTGAAAACTGCAAACAGCTCCGAGACTACATCGAGGAGCTAATCCGCTCGGCGCACCTGGCACCATACTGCGAGACAAGCGACAAGACGACCATGAGCAAGAGCAACGTCCCCCTCCTGGCGAATTGACAATCGGCCAAATCATGGTCATGTCAGCGGGGGGTACAATGAGGATCGACGAGATACGGCATCCCTCCTCAATCGGGGGACCTGTCGGCCATCCGAAGAAGAAGGACAAAGCAGCCGAGCCGATCGTTTTTACCGAAGAGGACCTCCATGGTATATACCTTCCTCACAATGACCCACTGGTGATCGCAGCTCGGGTCCACCGCTACGAGGTGCAGAGGATACTGATCGACTCTGCAAGCTTGGCAAACATTCTTTTCTATGACTGCTTCCTGCGTATTGGGCTCACCCCGTCGGACCTAAGGCCGACCACCCACGTTCTGTCAGGGTTCACTAACCACTCCATCCTGGAAGGGGTAATCACTCTCCAATTTAACATCTGGGAGGCCGGCTGTACGCGCACCGTACCTGTGGAATTCATCATCACGAGAATCCCATCGGCCTACAACCTCCTTCTCGGTCGCCCGACGCTGAACTCCCTCCGGGCCCAGATATCGACCTACCACCTAGCGATAAAATTCCCGCTCGACCAAGGCGGGATAGGTCGGGCCTACGGGGACCAACGAACAATAAAGGTTTGCTTCACAGCAACATCTACGTCTGAGCGGTCAAACGACAATGTTGAGGGCGAGGGTGATATCAGGGGTTCTCTGGACACTCGAGACAAGCAGAAAGAGGTCAGAGGGACCCCGGTGGAGCCACTAACAGAGGCCCCCTTATAGAAGGAGACGATGAACAAACCGTTCAGATTGGGTCGCTTTTGACGGGGACTCAACGCGACGACCTGGTTCACTTCCTCAGAAACAACTCTGATGTGTTCGCCTGGGCCCCTGCCGACATGCCTGGAATCGACCCCAAAATCATATCTCTCAAGCTCGGGGTGGACACTACGGTCCGACCCGTCCGGCAGATAAAACGAAGCTTTGCCCCGATCAAGCAAAAGGCGATCGAGGACAAGGTAGACAAGCTCCTCGCCACCAAATTCATTTGGAATATGCCATACTCGGAATGGTTGGCGAACGTAGTCATGGTCAAAAAGTCAGGCGAGAAGTAGTGCATGTGTGTCGACTTCACCGACCTCAACAAGGCCTGCCCGAAAGACAACTATCCTCTCCCTCGGATAGATCAGTTCGTCGACAGCTTGGCAGGCCACGAGCTACTTAGCTTCATGGATGCTTTCTCCGGCTACAACTAGATCCGTATGAATCTGGCAGATGAGGATCTCACCGCATTCACAACGGAACGGGGGGTATACTGCTACAAGGTGATGCCTTTCAGCCTCAAAAACGCCAGAGCTACGTACCATCGCTTGGTCGATCGCATGTTCAAGACACAGATCGGCAGAAACATGGAAGTTTACGTCGAAGACATGCTCATCAAATCGGTCTCATCGGACGGACACGCTAAGGATCTGGGCGAGGCCTTCGACGTCCTCCGCAAATACAAGATGAAACTGTGCACATTCAGGGTCACCCACCATGGGATCGAAGCTAACCCGAAGAAAATCAATGCTATCCTCAGCATGGCCGCGCCCAAGACTAACGTTGAAATCATGCGGCTGACAGGGTGCGTAGCAGCTCTGAGTCGTTTTATGTCGAGGTCTGGGGCAAATGCCTCCCGTTCTTCAAAGCTGTAAGGAAGATTCTAAGGTTCGAGTGGTCGGAGGAGTGCCAGACTGCCTTCAAGCAATTAAAGAGGCACCTTGCAACTCCCCCGCTGCTCACCCGACTAGTTGAAAAGGACGAGCTGTCGCTATATCTGGTGGTATCCGACCAAGCTGTAGGCTCGGTGCTCGTCCAAGAGGTCGAGGGAGTCCAGAAGCCGGTATACTATGTGAGCCACGTCTTCAAGGACGTAGAAACGAGGTACCTAGCCATAGAGAAGACCGTCTTGGCGCACATCATGGCCTCAAGGAAACTACGACACTATTTCCAGGCACACACCATCCTCGTTCTTACCGAGCGCCATTTAGGGGCTATCCTCACCTCCCCCGAGTCTTCTGGCTATTTGGAGAAATGGAAGTGGGAGTTGTCCCAGTTCGACATAAAATACCGCCCGAGGAAGACTATCAAAGCACAGGCCCTGGTCAATTTTATCGTCGAGTGCACCATTCCCAGCAAAGAGCCGGAGTCCACGCCGGCCCCCGCAGCTCAACCCTCGGTCGATGAGAAGCCCGACTCCGTCCGTGATTGGATCCTCTACGTCGACGGGTCCTCGACCGAGGAAGGCTGTGGTGCTGGCCTCATCATTCGGGGCCCGAACGAGGCCAAAATGGAGTATTCTCTAAAGCTCGAGTTCAAAGCCTCAAATAACGTGGCGGAATACGGGGCCTTGCTGGCTGGACTGCACATAGCCTTCGGACTGGGGCTGAAAACGATTCGGATCCACAGCGACTCCGTCCTGGTCGTTAGCCAAGTGACCGTCCTGGTCGTTAGCCAAGTGCACGGGAGCCTCTGATGGTGAAGTATCTGGCCGAGGTAAGAAGACTGCGGAAGGACTTCCATGAAGTCTAGGTGGAGAAGATCCCCAGACAGCTAAACGCCCAGGCCGATGCCTTGAGCAAGCTGGATTCATCTTATACGGCCAACAACAAGAGGAATATCCTCTTCGAGGTCTTACCGCGGCCCAGCGTAGAAGACGGGGCAATGCCACTTCAAGTGTACACAGGCCGGGAAGAAGACCGGGACTGGAGAAAGCCCCTCGTGGAATTCCTGAGGGAAGGTAAGCTCCCAAAAGATTGGGGAGAAACCCTCCGTCTCCGAGCCAAAGATCGCCATTTCGTCTGAAGCAATGGTTGCAAGCATTCCTGGCATGTGCCGCCTGCGACGGTCGCTCCTCCCAATGTTCACGAACCAGGGAAGGTCGGACTGAACCTCCGGATCCACCGAGCAGCTATCCTGCTCGGTCCATCCTTAGCAGGCCACTACTTAGGTTCTTCAACAAAGCAATGTAAATTCTTCTAAGTTCTTTTTATTTAAACAACAAAAAGGACACGATAGAACATTGGAAAAAGAAGAATTTTATTCATTCAAAGGTATTGTAGGCTCCTCAGCCGTACACTAAAAAAAAATTTACAGTAGTGGGGGAAGGGGGTACAAGAAATATTCCTCGTAGTACTCCGAGGAAATTTCCGCCAGCCGAGCCTTTGCCGCCTCGGACCTCTGCCTCTGATGCTACCCGCGAACCCTCGTGGCTACGGACGGACTATAAAGCTCCACGGGCAGGCACCCATCGATGAGATGCCTCAATTGGTAACACTCGAGGACGAGTGACACCGATCGATCCAGCCGACTCATCGAGATCAGGCCGAGGCGACATAACGACCTCAGCTTGCCAACCGCCTCATCCTTCAGTTGTTCGGAGAAGGGGTTGTGTAGCCCCAGCGATGCCCTCTAGATCAAGGACATCAGCAGCTGGAGAAAGGGTGATTGCCGGGGGAGCAGGCAGCCGATATGATCCTCCACCCGCCGGATCACCGCTTGCACCGTCTCCTCGGAGCATAGCTGGTCGTACAGATATACGTCCTCGAAATTTATGATCTCGGGGATGGAGAAAAGGAAAGTGTCCATTCTTACGTTTTGGGGATGAAGAAAGGAGTGATGAACACGCCCTCCGTTTTATATCCCCACAGCACCCCAAAAGTCCAACAGTCGCTCGTTTCTTCCACTACTGTACCGCCACGCGGCGGGTATCTCGTCTTTCTCGGCAAACTGAAATCGGAACGACGTGGCTCTTACGCTTCGCTTCCCCCCACGCATTCATAACACGTGTCACCCGCGACGGTCGCTCTTCTCAATGCTAGCGAACTAGGGAAGGTCGGACGAAACCTCACAAAACTGAGCAGCTACCCTGCTCGGTCCATCCTTGGCTGGTAATCTCTTACCTTATGACACCAAGGATCAAAGCCCTCATCAAGAGGCAACCGGGCAGCAACCCTGCTCGGTCCATCCTTAGCAGGCCTCTCCATGCCCTCCCACGCTAAGGATCAAAGCTCTCACCAAGAGGCAACCGGGCAGCAACCTTGCTCGGTCCATCCTTAGCAGGCTTCTCCATGCCCTCCCGTACTAAGGATCAAAGTTGTTACGACCCGAAATTGGCACGCGACGGCCCTTAAACTACGCAACATCTGCAGGCGTAACGCAATTTAAGTAAGCCAAAATGCAGCAATCTAAACCATCAAAAGTAGTAAGAATTAAGAACAATTTTTAAAAGCCTTTGAAATCTCAACCCAAATTCTTTAAAAGTCCAACTTTATTCCCTTTAAAATTTTGGCAGCACCTCCTTTGTAAAAACTAGCCCCAAAAATGGGTACAACATAAATATAAGTAAAGCATCCCCAAACGGGAGCAAAATCACGCCCAAAGACGGAATACAACCACCACAACAGATATACAACACCGTGGCGAAGAAATAAAAGAAGATAAAAAGGAAACTGTATAAAAGACAACCAAGTCACAAAATAATATACAATATCGTCCTCACCAAGTCTCTAAGTCAACATGAAAATAGTAGATGGAGAGTACAAGGATACAACGAATATACAATACAACAACAAATAACCACAAAACCCACCTAAGCAAACTGCACACTGTGAGCTGATGCGGTATCCACAGCAAAAGATGATAAGATAGATGAATAGCCTGCCTCGACTACTTTGGGGAACAACCTGCAAAACAAACTGTGGCACAACGGGGGTGAGTTTCCAACTCGTGAATAGTAAATAATATATGCAGGTAATCGCAAGTATGCACGTACAACGCGAATCTAACATATGCAATTAACAGCAATAAAAAGGTCATATGAAAGTAATAATCATGAAAGGTACACTAACGGTTACTACAATTACATGAAGCAATAATATGACAATCGGTATGCAATAATCATGCAATAATGATATGAAAAGGAATATATGCAACAGTCATGAAAGGTACGCTAGCAGGTACAACTGACACATGAAGTAATGCATATAAATAAAGGTATGTAAATGCAACAGTCATGAAAGGTACTCTATCAGATACAACTAATACATGAAGCAGTGCATAAACAATAAATGTGGAGTATGGAAAGAAACATGTCATTTCCACGGAATCCTGACATCGTGGTAGGATCAAAATCCATCAAGACAATCCAAATCCCAATTTCTCAAATCAGCCCCCAAATTGGCTCTCATATCATATAAGTCTTATAAATTCTGAATATACAATATCAAGTAAATCTCATATATCCTTTATGTAAAATATCAAGTAAATCTCAAATGTCCTAAATCCAATATCAAATGGATCTCTTATATCATAGGTATATTTGCATGAATAAATATGATGATGTATATGAATTTATGTGTGTGTGTGTGTGTGTATATATATATATATTAGCGTCTCATTCTACTAATATATATATATATATATATATATATATATATATATATATATATATATGCATATATAACAGCGTCTCATCCCACTGTTATATATACGTAGGAGTAAAATATCATGAAAACAATGTGTCAAGCATCGACACAGAAATGCTGATCTATCAGGTGCTGTCACCACGAATGGCACCCTGATAGGTACGTATCATACGCTATACCGAAAGCTCGAGTGCCTAGCTCTGACCCTCGCCTCTCGACGTATCCATACGCACATGACTCCCGTCGGTATCCCCACGATAACCGCCGAGTCATTGGTAATGTCACCGGAGTGTATGGTTCCCTTGCCAGGCTCAATCGGCAAGGTCCATCAATCGTCTTGCCCCGGGATACCTCTGGGCCCCACCATATACCCTCATACGACTCACGACGCTCCTCACATGGAATATATATATCAGAACCGATAAATCTCATGGTGGATGTTGAAATATCATATCAAGAGAAATCGGGTTTTTCAAATAATGCATAATTTCATGAACTACTACGGTCCCCAAATCCAGAAAATATCATGAAAAATCCATATCTCAATGCAAAAATCCATGAATATAATATACACAACAGAAAACTGTAATGTAAGCATATAAAGGAAAAGCCGCTAATTAACTGCAACAAGTTAATATAAATATCATGTGGTTCCTAATTTCTCCAATTCTAAATAACATCAAGTAAGGGTAAACATGTAGCTATAACTGATATATGCGTAAACATAAAGGTATAGTAAGATATAGATATCTACCTATCAGTAATGATATAGTACACCCCCGGGTATAAGTGTAAATGTGTATGCAAGGTATACATGTAGCTATATCATTAGGTGTGTATGTACCTATCGCTAATAATACAATACCCTATAGGTATACATGTAACTAGCATGTAAGTATGTCAAAGCATAAGTGTAAGCATGTAGGTATACAGGTATGCTATATATCATATGCATAATGAAATATGAATCAATGTCTCAATGTCCCTAACCAAGCAATATCATATCTATAAATAGGTTGTGCGTGTCATGGCAATTATTGACAGTGTGTGTGGTATACAATCAGTACTCGTGCAACATGAGCCGTCAATAATAGTGCAATGTCCTAAGGATACTAGTCCAAGCACATCAATTAACTAAGCAGTAGGGTGAATACGCAATTCTAAATATGACATAGAATATGCGACAATATTAACATCTCTAGCCCGGATGCATAGCGCCATGCGGGCGATTCTCCTGTAGATGTTAAATCTACTCACCAACGCTCCTGGCTAAGTGAAGCCTACCACCTGTTTTCCCTTTATAGCAGTGTCCGAAGTCCCCGCCTGCGAACCTACATCATTAAAACAATAAAGCAAGTATATATTAGTAATAGACCCAAAACACGTACAAACTATATTTGACCGACACAACAACACAAAACATACTCTCAAGTGTTCGTATTGTGGCTAACGTACGTAGCGACACGACGAAAACAACCTAAGAGCAAAATCACACAAAGTGCACGATCCGTGTCGTATAACGTATCGTGCTTAAACGAAACACAAGAAACTACCTAGGTGATCCCAGATTTTGTATACTGAAAAAACTCAACAACCAAACAAGACCAAACACATTTAAACCACTGCAGACACCTACCCAGAAAAACCCAAATCCCAACTCCAACCCACGGCCGAGGTCGCCGAATCCCCTTCGTTTCGTCGCCGGCTGAGTCCGAGCTCCTTGGGTTCGTGCTCCAGGTGAGGTCCTATGGTCATTGGTACAACACAACAACATTGTTTGGTTTTCTAGTAAAAACTCCGGGTCACAGCAGATCACAGAAGTCACAAACGACACTAAAAATACAATATTTACACATAAACCTAACTTTAAACATTTTAAACTGAAACTAAAAGGCTACACATCACTACCACAACATAAAGAACAGATAGAGATCATTACCTATCCTCAAGAACTCAAAAATCCAAGCTTTCCTAGCTCCAAGGCATCCAAGAGGCAAAAGATGTGATTTTTGTGAGATTTGAGATGTTTAGTGATGGATTTGTAAAGAAATGGTGAAGAGAAGCTATGTGTTCAGTTAAGAAATGAGAAGAGAGGGAATAATTGAGAATGAATACGTAAAGGGAGAAGAAATAGATAAGGAGAGAGAGAGAGGAGTGAGTGTAATGAGTAAGAGAGGTGAGTGCACCATTCATTAAATGCCCACAATGGTCACCATGCCACCTCCTCTCCAAAACAAAACCATAACAAATATCTCTCCTTCTCACTCAACAAATATCAAGGATTAATCAAGACAAAGGATTAAAGCAAAGGGTGGATTAGCTTTAGGGTTAAGTGTCATGGTCACTAATACTAGATTAGCACAAACAACCCTCACATTTACGTGCACACGTGCGTGCATGCCCATAACAAATAATATTAAAATAATAATTAAATGTTATAAAATGTGAGGAACCCGAATTGGTAAACTTTTTACAGTAAACCCGCATTAACGTCTAAACGAACACTAACCGAAAACTAAGGCGTTACAAAAGCCCTCACCAAGAGGCAACCGGGCAGCAACCTTGCTCGGTCCATCCTTCACAGGCCTCTCCATGCCCTCCCGCGCTAAGGATCAAAGCCTTCACAAAGAGACAACCGGGCAGCAACCTGCTCGGTACATCCTTAGCAGGCCTCTCCATGCCCTCCCGCACTAAGGATCAAAGCCCTCACCAAGAGGCAACCGGGCAGCAACCCTGGCAGGCCTCTCCATGCCCTCCCGTGCTAAGGATAAAAGCCCTCACCAAGAGGCAACCGGGCAGCAACCCTTCTCGGTCCATCCTTAGCAGGCCTCTCTATGCCCTCTCACGCTAAGGATCAAAGCCCTCACCAAGAAGCAACCGAGCAGCAACCCTGCTCGGTTTATCCTTAGCAGGCCTCTCCATGCCCTCCCGTGCTAAGGATCAAAGCCCTCACCAAAAGGCAACTGGGCAGCAACTCTACTCGGTCCATCCTTAGTAGGCCTCTCCATGCCCTCCCGCGCTAAGGATCAAAGCCCTTACCAAGAGGCAACCGGGAAGCAACCCTGCTCGGTCCATCCTTAGCTGGTAATTTCTTCAACCGATGCCAAGGATCAAAGCCCTCACCAAGAGGCCACCGAGCAGCTACCCTGCTCGGTCCATCCTTGGCTGGTAATTTCTTACCCCACGACGCCAAGGATAAAAGACCTTATCAAGAGGCCACCGAGCAGCTACCCTGCTCGGTCCATCCTTGGCTGGTAATTTCTTACCCACCGATACCAGGGATCCAAAGCCTTCATCAAGAGGCTATCGAGCAGCTACCCTGCTCGGTCCATCCATGTCTAAGCGATCTCCACCTCGACTTCGGGGCCATGAAGATACCGAATTTTCACCGGTCTTTGCACACTTGGCAAGTGGTAGAATTCAACTCGACGTGCGATCGCTAGATGAAAAACCGATCTAACATGAAAGCAGTACCGCGCAAACAAAATGTTTACTACAAACAAAGGGAAAACTCGCATGCAAAGACTACTGCAAAAAGATTTTTTTATTCATAAAAAACCGGAAGTCTTTACAGAGGTATTATAGGCTCCCCAGCCTTACAAAAATGCCCGGAGGCTTACAAAATTTTAGCACAAAGAAATAAGGGGGCGAGGAAGCTTAGGCCTCGGGGCCGGAGAGAACATTGATGAGCCGCGCTTCCACTGTGACAACCGGGACAGCATCTTGAAGGTCAGCACCCATAGCGGGAGCCTTGGCGCCGGTGGCCGGGGCGACCGACTTATCCCCAACGCTCCCACCGAAGGCCTCTCCCCCTGCAGCGTTTCCAGGGGCATTCCCCTGCGCGTCATCCCTGAGAGGGTACTCACCCCGGAGCTCGCCGTCGGGAAACTCTAGCATCAGGGCCTTGACGACGTCGAGGGCGTCGTGCCAAACGACAGCAGCGGTTCCAGTGAGGTCGGTGTAGAACTGGTCTGACTTCTTATAGCTCTCCACCTCCTTCGATGCTCGAAGCTTGGCATGCCTCGTCCCCTCCTTCGCCGCCTCGTTCTCCCTCCGGAGGGTGTTCGCCGTCTTCTTCAGGATGGCGACGAGCACCTTAGAATCTTCCAACTGGGCATTGGCGGCTCAGGCAGCCTCTTGGCACCTGGCGATCTCCCGATCCCCGGCCGCCACCTGGTCTTCAAGGGCAGCGACCCTCTCCATCGCCGCCTCCAGCTCCAGCCTTGAGCTCTCCTCCCGCGAGGAGAACTCGCCCGCGACCCGCATCGCCGGGGAAATTTCCTCGTCCTCCATGTTTACGACGAGGGCGACGTGCTGGAGGTCCTGAAGAAAACAAAGAGGGTTAAAAAGGAAAGGGGGCACCCAATCACGCGAACAAAAATACTGAATGAAGAACTAAGTGAGGTTCGAACACTAACCTGCACGGCCTCTTGATCTATGGCCGCCATTTGGGCCCGGAGGGTCCCTCGAGGGATTCTGTCCCTGGCTGACCTTTCCATCTCCGAAAGAAGACTGTCGGCGACGGAAAGTCCCGATGGCATCTCAAAGCGAAGTTCCCCATCGTCTACGAGGATCGGGAAAGCCGTGGAGCAGGGCGCCGTCCTATGAAATCTCTTGAGGAGCGACGTAGGAGAACCGGTCTCACCTCCCACCTCCAGAGCCCGAGGCTCTTGCTTCCGAGCACGTTTTCGGCTCGGCGCACGACTGGACTCTGGGGCCTGGGGCGCGCTTGGGCACCTAGATGGAGCGGCCGCAGGTGGAGCCGGATCCGACGGCGGGCGAGAAGGGCCGGCGCCTCCGGCCTTCTTCCCCTTCTTCGTTTCGACCAGGGCTGCTTGAAATTTGCCTAAGTCCATGGGTTCTGCATAAGACAAAAATACAGAGGAGTCAGCAATGCCAGAAAAAGTGAAAGAATACACAAGTCTAAACAGGCCGCCTGAAAACTCCTAACTTGCCCGCGAACTGGGCAGGGCTGAGCCCGGCCCAACTGAGGGCCCGCTCAGACAGCAGCAAATCAGCCCGAGGGAGGGGCTCCCACTCCGACACAGCCACCGCGTTGGGATGATTCGACTGACTCACCCGCGGGCAGCTGGTCTCTTGCAACTGGATGGGCACAGGCCAATCCTCACCCTCGAGCGGCCCAACAAACAAAAAATTTTTCTTCCATTCGTGAATGGAAGAAAGTACTACGACGACCCCCGACCCGGCAGCATCTCCCCGTTGTTTTCTAAAAGAGATGTATACCCGGCTCGGCTCGCCTCTGCGAGCGCCAGGGTGATTTTTATAGCAAAAAGAAGAAACGAGAAGGCTCCGGCTGAAAGGGATCAGGCGCAATTTCAACCGGACCAGGAACCCAAGGAAAATCCTCCAAGAGTTCGGCACTAACTAGCCCGGGGCTAACCTAAAATAATTCAATGCCGCACTCGCCTCGGGGAAAAAGGGCAAGCGCATCCCGGCCTAAAAGGCTTCCAGGTACAAGGCAATCTCCTTACCTTGTACCTGATCTGCCCTCTCCCCCTCCTCAGCCAGACGAAGCGAATAGCCGGGAGGATTGTGGAAACGAGTCCGGATGCTGGCGATCTCATCCGCATGCCTCAGCGTGGATGACACGCCAAGAACACCCGTGACTTGCGCTCTGGGGACTGCCCCTGTCGCACGACCCCGGGGAGTATGACTAACCCTAACTTCCCGGGAGGACTCCGACTCAGAAGAGGAAGAGGAAGAAATAGAAGAGGAAGCTTCAGAAGACTCCCTAGACTCTACCCGGACTATTTCTATAGACTCTTCGGAAAAAGACATCTAACCTGATCAAAGGGATGTATCCTCGAGAGAGAAAACGCAAGGAATCTAACCTGAGGAGAAGAGCGTCGGGCTAACACGACTAGGGACGAGGAAATTATAGAGAGGTATGGGCCCTGATGGGGATCCCATCTCTATGTATAGCTGCCGGCGTACACATCCTATGGCTCCAATCTCCTCCCGCCAAAACAACGCTTCGCAACTAATGGCCGACAACATTCCACCTGTCGCACTCACATTGGGCGCGTCCTATCGGGCGGGGGAACGCCTGCGGCCTGTCTTATCAGCCAACCAGCGTCAGACACGTGGGCTGTCGCTTCGACGAACGTACGCACAAACCGGCGCTTCCTCTTTAATGCGAGATCTCTCCCCTGATCCGCTGACGTCATTAAGAAAATACTATTCTTTGCCCGGGAATGCGCGCCGACGATATCTTCGAGTAAGAGCTCATCCCGGATGACCAGTCAGACCACTCTCGATCCGACCCAGGAACGGGTTGAGGCGAGAGTGGGGGGCTAATGACGATGCTCGATATCGGTGACTCCCCAGATCACGACACGTGGAAGATGACGTGTGCTAGAGTTTACAAGAAAGGATCGAGAACGTCACGTTTGAGGCACACCTCGGGTCTCTGACCCGAGGATGATCCCGACCTTTGGTGGCCTTCCAGACCACCCCCCAGCTCGCCTACGAGCTATCACAGAACCAAGATAGCTCGGCCTCCCGCTCGTTCCCGAGCCTCCCCCCGAGCTCATCTTCCTCGGTCTCACCGACCGACCCACAACACCGATCACAGGTGCCTCCGCCACGGCTCCACGAATCTCGCCAGGCGCGAGATATCCGCCGCCCACGATCCAGCGTTCCACGCCATCACGATCCCCCATTAATGAGCCTGTCTCGTCATTAATGGGGGATCCTGCCTATCATGCGGGCGTGACGCCAGGGACGTAACGGTCGGAGTAAATCTCGCGCCCGTCTGCCCACGGCTGCCGCTATATAAATCCCTCTCTCAGACGACTCTGGTAAGCCAATTTTACTCCAATAGACCGTTACTTTGCCAAATATCCCGTCTAACTTGATTATCGGAGGGTTCTCGGTGGCACAACCACCCCGGGACTTCTTGGCAGGTAGCTCGGCCTCAACCACATCAAACCCATTGAGATCCACACCCTTCAGGAGGCAACCCTCCAACTCAATCTCAGTCATCCATCAGCGCTCGCTGCAGATCAACGGAAGATAATATCTGAAGGAGATCTAGAGCTCCATCAGTGGAAAATGAGTTGCAACTTCACAAACCAATATTTTCAACTTCAAATTTGAAGCTAACAAGCAAAAAAAGTCAGTGATTGACTCAACGAGTTCTGTTTTTATATTATATTCATTTTCTTTTAAGGATTATAATGTAAAATGGTTAGAATCTAAAGAGCTTGAGAAAATATGTACATAAATTTTCATATCACATCATTTGTTGACAAAATATTTTTGAGCCTAAAACTGTTTTACATAATTTTTCCTAAGTCATAGTTATTTATTAAAGTCAAAAGTATTTCACTTTTATATATATATATATATATATATATATATATATATATATATATTGGTATCAGAGCTCTTCTTTTTAGGTCTAACAATCTAGACTTAAAGATTTATGGATATTATTCGGAGGTCTTGATCCATCTTGTCCACTAAAATTTAATGATTTAATTTATGAAGAATTGTTGGTTAGAATGGAGCATTTCATGAATTCTAAAGCTTATGGATTATGGGATATTCTTATAGAAGGATATATTTCTTCCTCCAAACCAAAATCGGATTGGAGTGATTACGAGAAAAGAAAATTTATAATGGATAAAATTGCTTTGCGTTTATTAATTTTTTCTTTTGATACCAACCTTACTAATAAAGTTTCTCATTGTGTAAACGCTAATCAAGCTATATTATAAAAGCTACATATTTAGGAAAGCATTCAATTAAGGAAAATGGGGAAGTTAATGATCCATGTTTCTCTTGATAAAGGTATACCATCTATCTCAAATATGAATTCAATTGATGATATTTACAATGAGCATAGTGACGATGAGATTCCTTATGATGAGCTTCTTGATATGCTTCATGAATTATTTGATAAGTATAGAAATCCAGTTTCTGAAAATAAAGAAGTTGAAAAGAAAAATTCTTTGTTAGAAAACAAAAGTATTGAGTTGATTTCTATGTGTGTGAATTTGAAAAATAAGAATTCGAAATTAAGTTCCAAATGCAATTTGTTAGTGTCATCTTATAATTCTCATGTTATGGAAATTAAAATATTAGTGAATGAGAAAAATGATTTGTTTTCCAAACTTGAAGAACAAAAGAATCCTTGTGATTTGTTGGATTTTGAATATGAGTCTTTAAAAAGTAAAAATGAGGATTTGATTTTGAAAAATGAAAATTTGATATCCTCTTGTACTTCTTTGCAAAATGATTTGAGTACTTTGTATGTTGAGAAAGAAAATTTTGTTTCTAGCAATAAATCTTTATTTTCTTCTCATGAGCTTTTAGAAAATGAGTTATCATGTTTGAAAAAGCAACATGATTATTTAGCATATACTCTTTGGAAACTTTCAAATGATTTTTTTTTTCCAAAATTAAATTTTTGAATGGCAGCACCAATAATATTTCAATATGGGCTTTTAATTCTAAATTTGATAAGGACAAGATTATTGCTAATTCTAAAAGGCCAAAATATACTTATATGTATAAATCTAGTTTGAGGTTAAAACATTTTATGCAAGCCATGTCTAGAGATATTACAAATAGCTCATGTTCTCACCGATCGAGTAAATCTTCTCATGATATTTTGCCTAAATCTAATTCTAGATTTACGTGCTCTTTATATGTATCTTGTTTCCACACTGCACACCATTTGCATGCTTGTAATTCTCCATAAATATCTAAGTTTATTTGTAATTATTGTGGAATGTTTGGACATATGTCTTAATCATGTTATTATAAAAAGTTTTTTTTTTATACTTAAAACCCTCCAAAACTAACTTATTACTAAAAAAACCCAAAACTTGATAATTACTTATTACCAAAAACAAGGTTTGAATTGCATCATTTTACTTTCTCTCCCCCATTAGCCCTTTCGCTTCATCCTGTTAGTCAATTAACGAAAGAAGTCGGGTTGGGATTATCAAACCACCAATCCACTCGTATTCACTTTTCTTCATCTAAAATTTCTAATTAAAGCTCAAATTCAAAATTAGGGTTTTGGAATTGGGACTTCAAATCTCCAATTGGCGCTGGAATATGGCTCCTCTTCCTCAACCATGGATTCTGATTTGGAATTTTAGATGAAGAAAAGTGAATACGCATGGGTTTGGGGGTTTGATAACCCTAGTACAACTTTCTTCATTAATTCACTAGCGGAGTGAAGCGAAAGGGCTAGTGGGGGGAGGGTTTTTTCAAAAATGATGTAACTTAAATGTTTTTTGGGAGGGGAAAGGTTAATAAGTAATTATCAAGTTTTGAGTATTTTAGTAATTAGCTTAGTTTTGGGTGAGGCTTTAACTAAAAAAAAACCCTTACAAAAATAACAATAATTTAAATGCTTAGATGAGTTAGGATCCAAAGACTAATTTTCAAGGCCAAAATGCACACATTCTCGTTTTGTAGGTATGCCCGATATAAATAAATAAAAAGACAACTTATCTGGGGACGGAGTGGGGAGGAGGGCATGCGGGGGCAGTCGTCCCCCTTGGCTTCAAAATATAGCATGGATTCCTTATACATCACCCAGTGAATGCCAAATCTAATATATTAGAATTTTAGTTGATGATTCTTTTCATTAGATATCTAACTAAAATAAATCAAATCAATTTCTAAATCTCTTATTCTTTATTTTAGAATTCAAACTCTTGATCAGGAAGACTTTAATCGGTTTCTAAATAAGCGGTAGGTTTGTTATATTTTACCATTGAAAATCAAATAAGATTCTATACTTGTTATTATACCTACATTCTTTCTCCATTATATGCCCTTTTATTTTTGATTCCTTTACCAACCTCTTTATCTCTTTGGAATGAATCATCTTTAATTTTTCTCCTAACTCCTCCCTTTCCTTTTATAAATTTAAGACAAACCGATTAAAGAATCTGCTGCTCATTTTCCTAGCTATTTTCATGAATATAAACAATCATTGTTCTCTCTATGTTTGATAATTTAGTTTTTGAATGATATGAAATTTTATTTCGTTTCAAGGAAAAGTAAAAGTAAAGATTATGCATGGAATCACTCACTGATATATAAGATAAGTTTAAAATATTATATATATATATTTTGTAGTCGTCCCCTTTTAACTAAATCGTGACTCCGTCCCTGGGCTTATCGATAGGATGGGTACAAATAGAAATTGGTAAAACGTTAAAACTATCCTTTCAAGTTCTAATGGTAAGACCATATATAGCAAGGAAATTTTGTTTTATGGTTTTATTAAAATATTGTTTGTTAGAAACTTTTTCAAAGAATTCATTTAGTGATCTATAATTATCCAAATTACTTTAACCATCTTATATATGGTCACGTGCCTTTTTCCTTCTCAAAATAATTTGGTATTTGAATTTAAAAATTTGAGAAGAATATGTGTTTCCATTGATATCTTACTATACTCGGTTTATCATCTAATATGTGTTTCCATTGATATAGCTTATTATACATGGTTATCATCTAATATGTGTTTTCATTGATATCTTACTATACATGGTATGTCTCCTAATATTTTATCTTTTTATTAATTGGGAGAATCTCATGGAATTTTAAATGCAATATTTGAGAGGGAGCTTCTTTATTTTTACTTCTTTCTATTTGCCTCGAATATTATTCCTTGCCTTTATTATTTTTACTTCTTTCTATTTGCCTCAAATATTATTCCTTGCCTTTATACATGATATTTTGAGTACTTTATATTTACATTTTTCAAGTCAAAGATAAATTTAAAAAATCATATTTTTTTTTGTTTGCTTATAACTTTCTTATTATTAATATATATGCTTGCTGGTAGGGGAGCTTTGCTTTTCCCTTATACTTAGTTTCTTCTCACACCATTTTAAACCTTTTTATGATAAGTGTATGATGTTAAAGTAATAATGTATAGGCATCACCATATACTAATTTGTCAATAATAAAAAAATGGAGAGATTATTGATCTCATTCCATAATATTTTGATTATTGCCAAATAGTTGTTTCGTTTTACATAATTATTTCGCAGATTTATTTATACGGAATATCAAATGGAGGATGGAAGACCGAACTTTAAATATTATATCAAAAAAGAGGATGGAGGCAAATGTTGCGACTGCATAAATCAATATTTTCAATTATAAGTTTGAAGCCAACAAGCAACAAGAGTCAGTGATTGACTCAACAGGTTTTGCTTTTATATTATATTTATTTTCTTTTAAGGACTATAATGTAAAAGAGTTAGAATCTAAAGAGCTTGATAAATCACGTACTTAATTTTCATATCACATCATTTGCTTGACAAAATAATTTTGAGCCTAAAATTGTTTTACATAATTTTTCCTAAGTCATAGTTGTTTATTAAAGTCAAGTATTTCGACTCATAAAAATATACCATATTCTTTGAACTATAAATATATTGGTATATATCGCATGATATCTTGGTTTTGAAATTCACGTGCATTGCCCTGAGATTTTAAATGCATCGTCAAGATTTTTATTTACAATGGCATCATAATTTAAGGGACCCTTTTAATTAAATTTCACCATATGTTATATCTCTATGCATGGATCTATAAGCCTTTATATTAATATACCGTTGCATTTGCACATGTTTATATTTGTTTTTGGAAAGCTTTCAAAATGTCAGCCATGTGTATTTGTTAAGAACCAAGATTATGGATAATTTTACAGAGCCGGTGCCTCTTCCTTAAAAGGTTTTATGACTATTGATTTGAAAAAGAGCCGTTGCATCCGTTTAAGGTGGTAAGTACATTTCTTGATATTTGATTGATAAATTGATTTATAAATCATCTATATATTCACAAGCCTTTTCTCCTTCAGTGAACCTCGTTTATGCAAAATATTTTCATATACAATATACAAAATGATATTCAATCTCAAGTTCAATAGTTCAATCCTAAAAAAAGATTGTACTATTATTGTGCTAAACGTATCTCTCTTCTTGTTCAAGAAAGAAAAAGCTTGTCTACTTGTAAGAGTTTGTGAGGTTCGTGAAAAGAAGTGGAAAAGTGTAAGGGTTTTTCTGCCCGGTGAAGAAAGGATTATAGTGAAAGGGAAAAGTCCTAAGTGCGGAGCCTTAGGTAGTGGACTAGACAAAAAGTGTCGAACCGTTTTAAATCGAGCGTGCCATAATTTGCACTTATTTTCTCTTTACTTTATTATCTTGCAGATATATTGTGCTGCAATTATCATTATATCATTCTTATTTAATTTGCTCAAACATTTTGTTGCAAGTTTTATAGTCAGAATTTTAGTCAAACTTTATTCACCCCCTTTAGGGTTATTAGCGCTCTTTCAATTTTGGGGCATCCCGACAGCGGGATGCCATTAAAGCAATTCATTTTGAATTGCAAATAGGAGACTATCCGAAATCGGGGTCCCGCTTATGAAAAACAAGTTATTAACTCGTTTCATTGCATACTATGCATCACTTTTAGATATGATCTGATCATGTCTTTTATCATTTGAGCTTTATTTGACTCAATACCAAGATAAGTATTTAGATTTCTTTGGG
Source organism: Agapanthus africanus (assembly GCA_030015575.1). Classification (NCBI taxonomy): domain Eukaryota; kingdom Viridiplantae; phylum Streptophyta; class Magnoliopsida; order Asparagales; family Amaryllidaceae; genus Agapanthus; species Agapanthus africanus. The sequence continues at coordinate 299,807,707 of JASDDO010000029.1, forward strand.
ATTCAACTTTTTTGATTCCATCAATCGAAGGATCTAAACCATTACGGTCAAACAACGACATTGGAAAACATAGGATATGTTTGTTGATTTTTGAGATACAAGATTTGAGCCCAAGCTCACAGGCCTAGACACATAGCAGGCACTGACGCCTAGGTAGGCGGCCCAGCAAGCACGAGCCCATGCAAGCGTAAGTCCAAGTGCACGAATCCTAGACGTGCGTGATGCGGGGCGTATGAGGTGAGGATGCAGGCACGAGTTGCTGGTCGGGACTAAAGCGGCTCTGGTTTCCAAATTTAGAATGATTCAGAATGGCAAATTTACTAAGATTTTGCAAGAATTTGGATGAAGAATAGGTTTCCTACATTCAATTGGGTTATTGGGCTCCTATTTTTTTTTTTTTGATAAAAAACGAAGGCAACCACGCCGTGTTTCACTAAAAGATGATTTTAACGAAACACCACAAAGTCCGTCTCCAAAGCAAAAACAAGAAAATAAAAACACAAAAAAGGAAACAATGCTAAAAGAAAAACATCAATAAGACTCCTCTCTCAAAAACAAAAGAAATAATCCCTTCCAACGTCCAAAGTCCAAACAGATGCCCTAATCATATGTCCTTGCATCACGATCCCTATCCTCTGCTATATATGGTGCCCTATGATCCCTTCCTCCATCATTTGGTAGTCCTCCCGATGTGCTACTCTTTGCCTTCTTCCCAGCTCTCACAACAACTATGCCTGACCAAAATGCAATATTCAACTCAATCCTATTAATTATATGCATGATAGAATTTCTAACGTTTTTACAAATTCTACCATTCCACTATACGCAAATACCCCAGCATATTGCTAAGACCGCAATATCCCAACACCCATGATATCTAGTGTCCAAACCGCCCCCACTGACTGCATAAGTCACTAAAGATACCAAAAGATGTCTTAGTCAAAGCATTTTCCCCGAACCTATCCCAAATCTGTTAAACCCCGACACACGTCAAAAATAAATCATCAACGGTGTCCGTATCAGCCCCACACATTCTACAAAGTTGTAACGTTTTGAAAATCGTTTAGGTGAAATTTCGGAAAATCGGTAAAATAATGGGTGTTTTCCGTAAAAATCAAGATATAAATATCTTTTAATATAAAATTAAATATACATATTCTAGCTATGTAATTGCTAGTATTTGGTGTTTATTAAGCCACTTGTAAAATTTCTAGTTTACTGAAAAAATTTCCGAAATTAATTACTTTAATATTATTTTAAGCCGTTACCAATATATTTAATTAGGGATAATTACAAATTGGAATGAATTGATACAAATTTTATGCATCATAACACATTAAACTAACATGTAAAATATTGTTTTGAAATGAAAAGAAATTGTCAAAACGGTTTTAGAAAATATGATAGAAAAAGGCTTAAATTATGAAAATAAAAAAATTAGAAATTGAGGTATGGTGTTTATCTTTTTGTATGTTCACATACCCACTCATTTCACACATTTCCACAAGTGGCCGAACCTCTTGCTGTCCAATTACCCATGTCCTCATTTCTTTCCTCACAAACTTGAAAAAAAGAAGAAGAAACTAATAAAGAAAGAAGTATGGGTGCTAATATGTGAGGCATGATTTCTTTGACTTAGAAGCCCCTTCCCCCCCCTCCCCCCGCACACTTTCCCTCTTCTCCTCTTGCTGCCGAGCCTGCAGAGCAGCAACAACCCCCCCCCCTCTCAATTCTTCATTTTCATGCAAAACACCTCACTAAAAAATCCAAGAAAACCTACACAACTTTCCATTAAATCCAAATCCAATCTCTACCCATTATTTCTTGCCCAAGCTAGCAAGGATCTTGGAGCAAAGAGAGCATTTTGGATGGTTAGATTTCAAGTGAGATGTACAAAATTGGGAGGTATAAATTTAGACTCTTTGGTGAATTTGTTATTAACTGCTTGAAGTTAGCTTATTAAGTGTGTAATTAGCTTTTAAATGGGTTTAAATTGCATGATTGAAAATTCAAGAGAGTGGTTTATGATCAAATTAGGGTTTTGGGTATTTGGATCATGGTTATAATGTGTAGTCTCACATCTCAAGACATGCAAAGTGTAATCTTGTTGCTAAATTTGAAATTGTTACTTGAGAATTTAGCTAAATCACTTGTTTATGCAAACTAGGTTTTGGTAATTAATTCAAAATTGAGAATTTAAAATATAGTAAGGGTTTCATCACATCATTAACATTATAATGAGTGGTTTAATATCTTAGGTTATGCAAAACCAAGCTTAGTTGCTGAATTGTGAATTTTGCTTTGAAAAGGGTTAAAAATTGGATAAAATTGCAAACTAAAATTATAAGATTTCTACAATTGGTATGATAAAATTATGAAAATGGTTTGTATGACTTATTGAAGATATTTAGTGAGCATTATAGCCACTAGAATTGTTAAAATACTTAGATTGGTAAAAACACCAAGTTTTGAACTAAAATGGGAATTTGTGCTAACTAGGTGTTTGGGAAATAAAATGATTTGATTAATTTTAATGTTTTGATAATTTAAACCCTATTTCATATATGATTACTGATTTGTGAAACCATGATTGGTACGTTTGGTGTTTTTTCTCGATCAATCGGCGTTTGTACGCCGATGTCGAGAGTTTTTGGGTTGATTTGAGAGAGCAAACCATAGGTTTTGACCTATGTGAAATTCGTGTGTCGTTTTGGTCATGGGTCGGATTTTAATGCGATACGATATGTTATGATACATAGGTACCTTCACGAGGACTTCGAGACAACAAACAAGCGTGTGGCGACATCGATTTCGGCAAGCGAGGACCAGGTGAGTAGATTTATATCTACGGGGAGAAGTCGGGTGGATGGCGTATAGCACCCGCGCAGTTCGTAGCATATTTATGATATATAATTGGATATATATGTGGTTTATCATCCATGGATGATTATCAAGTTATGATTATGTGTTTATGGTTAGTTTGGTGTTATTAGAAGGGAACTAGCATAGTTTCTTAGTCGCGAAACCTAGAATAGGTTTACACCCATACGCACACACCTGCCTTCATTTTATTACCTGTGCGTATATGGGGATATGTACACACACACACACACGGGTATGGGACTATGTATATATATACGTATACATATATACAGATTATGAGAAAAGTACTTGGGATTGGAGATAAGTCGATGAGATTGGGCTTGAGGCCGTGAGATTGGTGATGTGATATGGTTCGTATTTGAGATACGACGTGATATTTTAGCGGGTCCTTTCGACGTAGTGTTTTCAGACACACGCATGCATATACATTTGTGGTATCAGTATTGTATTAGACGTGGATCGGTATCCCCGATCATGATAATTGATAAAGAGGATACCAGATGAATAGTGTGATTGATGTGACATTGACCCGTACCCAGATTTGGGATGCTGTACGACGGATTTACCGTACGAGCTATATTGATGATAGATCCGCACTCTTGACTCGAGAATGTCATATTATATAGGGTATCGTATGGGATACTATTGAGGCGGGATCACCGACTATTTTACAAACACACGCACACACACACACACACATATATATCGACTCAGATTTAGATAGTTTCCATACCCCTTCCGATTGGTTGTTAGTTAGACCTGTAGTTACTTTGTAGATGTTAGACTGGACCCGAGTCATACCTTACACAACTAACGAATCGTGAGGATTTTAAAGACATGTCAAGAGATACTACATATATTTCAAAAGACGTACCTTTTCTTAAAAACACCATAGCCATTATTTTCAAAACACCACGATTCTTACTATTTCAAACGGCCAAACAGTATAACACGGGTGTAGCGACGTAAATTTCTTATTGTTACGTTATCATTCATGTTCCGCATATTATTGTTGCAATTACTATTCATTGCCATTTATCATGTTGTTATCGTCCCATTGCATGTTTATTGTGTACTTAGTGATTATGAACCATGCTGTCAGGACACCAGCACCATTACCGATGATGCGTATGTTCCACATACACTTACTTGCCGGCTCACACACATCATCATCGGTAATTACCATGTCACGTACACTTTAGAAAACACTATTTCATTGACATAGCTTGCTAACTGATAGTTGCTACATATTTTAGCTTTCATATTCTAGTTAATTTATTGCATGATATCAGATGCATCCATATATTCATCGGTTATGCAGTATTATGGAGATTTATGCCGGTTTCCATTGTTTATTGATATCATGATATTGATGATTTCGGATTTCCATGAGATTTCTGGATTTGGGGGAAAACTGCAAGGATTTATAAACTTATTATCCTTTTAAAAAAATGAAAAGTGCCGTTTTCTCGTGATGTATGAGTCGTCCACCATGATATTTTCTCGGTTCAGAGATGTTTTCGAGACCCGATTCGAGAAGTTGGATGAACCGTCTCGGATACATGGTGGACCCGGTATGGTACCCGAGGCAAAAAGCTCGAGTTATAGACGATGAGCCCGGCAGGGGCAGATTGCCTACCGGTGATTTTACCTGGCGTGGCGAATATCCGGAGGATACCGTTTGTGGTCGTGGAATTGATGATATGGGTCGATCCGGATTGACAGAACCCAAGGTATTGAGATATTGAGATTTGAGACACTGAGATATATAGATTTGATGATACAGGCCAGTCCGGATAGCTGGAGCCTGAGATATTGAGATATTGAGGTTTATGTTTTGTGTCGATGTTTGACACGGATTTGATGTTGATTTCATTGATGATATCTCGATTTATATACATACAGAAATCTCATAAATAAAGAAAAACAGTTCTTGATTTATGATGTACTTTGTTCTCATTATATGCATCTGCACATCATTTTAGTGATATACTGCCACCTGACATTTTTACATCATATTAGTGACATGTTGTTACCTGAGGCACTGACACGAGTTTTTGGTATTACACTATATGGATAGATATTTACCCTTTACCGTTATATTATGCTTCAGGCCATATTATTATTATTTGAGGATATTACTGATCGTATGACCTAGGATTGCGTTATACATGCGATTTCTGCTGGTAGATGTTTTCTACTCACGAGTTGGCAACTCACCCCCGTTGCGCCACAGTTCCTTGCAGGTTTTGCCATATAGGTTCTTTGCGGCTTTGCTGGCACACTGTTCTTTCCGGGTGATTGCTTTGACAGGTGAGTTCTTTGCATCAGGACCACCATTGTATATTGTTATTTCAGTTGTATCTAGTAAAACTCCATCAACCAGATTGTATATTCGATAGAGACAGAAGACCAGACTTGTTATTATTTCGACCTTAGAGTCGCGCGTTGTATTATTATAGTTTTCATGCTGTTTTAGGTTTTCTTTTGAGTTTTGATCCTCGCCCTTCGACGCTGTATATTATATTGCTTGTGTGGTTATGACCATCGATTGACGAAGAGCTAGCTCCCGCTTGGGGATGCCTTTTTATTTATTTCGTATACTATTCATGTCGTATCCCGTTTGGGGCCAGTATTTACAAAGGAGACTCTGCCGAAATTTTCAGAAAATACTTGAGATTTTAAAAATACATACTTCGGCCTATGTTGTTCAAACTACTTGTTTTAAATTGGTTTTTCCTTCACTCTACCGCTTCTTTGGTTTTAATTTCTGGGTTTTGGCTTACTTAGATTACGTACGCCTCGAGACGTTTCGTAATTTAAGTGCCGGTCATATTCCGTACTTTTCGGGTCGTGACAAAGTTGGTATCATAGTATTAGGTTTTTCCTTCGGAGTGTAGGATAACCCTTAGTTGATAGAGTATGTAGCTTGAGTAGAGTGACGTACCGTACGTATGTTCCGCGACATATTTACGATACGATACTCCGCTTAAGAAGCCTTAGGATGTACATTTCTTTGCACAGTATTATATTCATTCCTATGATCTAGCCTCATCAGTACTAGTTATGGATTTGCTGCCATGATTACACGGGCAGAGAGAGCTACGGCTAGATTTGCGGTCAGCACGAGCTCATCACGAACGAGGACTGACCAGGGCGTGATTACAGGGACATACGATTGCATAAGGATGCGTCGTTTTATTGCGTTTTCGCGCTACGAGCGTTTGATGGATCGCTTTTACGAGATTTCTCGGACATGCAGATCAGCACCATAGGATAGGGCCACTGCAAGAGGCCAGCCAGATTATGATGACCGTCAAAACAGATTATTTTGATGATTGAGGCACTGTTCAGCGTGCAGACGAATGAGCCAGTTGCTGCTGCGAATGACGAGATATCGCCCCAAATGTTGGAGCTAACCCGCACGAGTTATATTTCGAGATATGATAGAAGATTGCTAGTCGCCTGAGGATGGATGATTAGGACATGTGATTCATTGCCTACCCCGATGCGAGATCATCAGATAGATTGATTCCAGATAGAGACGACTTCATGCTGATACGTTGAGAGTCGATAGAGACGATTGAATGTCAGGAACCCATTTTCCAAGTTTAAAGTATTCGGAAGACAATGCAAGAAACTCTATGGACCCTCTAGAAGAATGAAACCCTAACTCGACTTAATGACCATGGAACGCCGGTGAACCTTAGGGTTTGCGGCAGTTCAGCGGTGCCATTAGTGAGGCTTGGGTCTGCCCTTCTACGGTTGGTCCATAGGTGCTGTGGCATATATTCGATACTATTAAAATGTACCCAAGATGTTGAGCTCTTGGGGGATTATAAGGTTTTGACAATCGACCGGATGGTTCGACTTCATTCGGATATCATGTGATGGGATACATGGCTTGGAAGACTCCAGATACGAGTATAGCCGTTGGAGCGCAGTCGATGCAGCCACGAGGAGGCGAGTCCGAATCGGTCGACATTAGAGAAAAGTGGAGTAAGAGTTTCGTACGAGATCTTGATGAGATGACGTTTCACTCCGCCGACATCAGAGATGTGATACGCAAGCAGAAGCGTTGATTATGGATATATCTTCCAGGAGGAGTTGTGATGAGTATGCAGCCGTTCCGGAACAAGAAATAGATTTGGTAAGGATGACGACTTTCGGGCAGTTCGACAGAAACGAGATTTGGGAGAGATTTCGACGGAACCTTTGTGGGATGCTATACGAGAAGATTTGGACCCAGCATCGGTCATATTGCACACACCCAGCAGGCCATAGTTCAACATCGTCGATGAGACATGTTATGAGTGACCATAAGAGTTGGCCAAAGATCTGTAGAGGATGTGCCAGAGCGGACTACTTCCATTATCGTTTTTATATTGGACCGTTGAGCCGAGGAGTTATGTACTTAGCAATCTGCAGTGAGAGATGAGAGCCTAAGGGCACTAGGCGACAGGCCATGATTAGAAGACAAGTAGATATCTTGCTCTGCTAGCATTGGATGCACCGACACGTTCTCGACCCTGAAAGAAGGATATCGACGACAGTATTTATGATTTGTGATTTTGTGATTGACTATTACGTATCTGTCACTTTGGATTTCAGTATTTTTGGGTGATTTATTGCATGATTGAGTTTGATGACCGAGTTTCATGATACTTGCTTTTGTGCACCATGGTTGCACCTACTGGGTATTTATATTTTGTGCATAGTTATTACACTTGAGATATGTTTTATACACCATTGTGTTGATTTATGATTTGTGCACCGTTATTGCGCTTGATGTCGTTTTTGTGCCTTGGCTGCACATGTTCATGATTTCATGGATTGATTTTGTGCATTGATACGTATTTTGTGCACCACAGTTGCACTTGACTTCGATTTTGATGTCATTTGGTATGTTGATTTTTATTTCAAGCCTATGTTATGCATGTGATTTGATTTATACTTTTGGCATAGTTTTCATGCACTTTTAGTATTTTGATTTGCTTTTGGTGCACACCAGATGCACTAAATCGGGATGTGCATATCAGATGCACATGATATTGTTGTCGTGCACACCCGTTGCACTGGACAGATGCTTTCGTGCACACCCGTTGCACTCAGATTTTGTTTATGTACACATGTATGACACTTTCATGGATTTCGATTTCCGTGCGCACCAGACGCACGTGACATTCCTATATATTTGGGATTGATTTCTTTTGGAGCAGTATATTTTATGATACTTGCTATTTGGTTTAATACTGAGCAGGACTAGTTAGAGGACAGTACCTGAGTATATTTTTGCATGTATTGATAGTTATCGAAGGGATTTCAAAAGAGAAGATATAGTCTCAGTATTTACCTACGTGTCCGTGATGACACAAAACTTTTTACAAGGGAAACCGTTCTAAAATTGTTTTCAAAATGGCAGGACGTGTATGTTAAACAAAGGATATACATATATATAGTTATTTTCTCACAATGGACGTCTGCCACTGTGCAGTGATACACACAACGCACGGCGATTTGAAAAAGGTTTGGCTTGCATTGCTTCCAGATGTTTTAATGATGTATATCATGTTGGTTTTCGTATTGTATCTTGACATTGATGTCTTCCCCATAACTCCGATGATTGCGGGATGCTTGACGGAGTTTTGATTTTGGTTTATATATCTGTTTTTCATACGCATGCATTGCGTTACGATATGTTTTATGTATTTATGATTTCGGAGCCCCGACGACTTGACAGTTTTGCTGAAATGTTTTGGTATTTGGGAGAGTTTTAATTTAAATTCGGGGATCGAATTTCTTTAAGGGGGGAAGATTGTAACGTTTTGAAAATCGTTTAGGTGGAATTTCGGAAAATCGGTAAAATAACGGGTGTTTTCCGTAAAAATCAAGATATAAATATCTTTTAATATAAAATTAAATATACATATTCTAGCTATGTAATTGCTAGTATTTGGTGTTTATTGAGCCACTTGTAAAATTTCTAGTTTACTGAATTTTTTTTCCGAAATTAATTATTTTAATATTATTTTAAGCCGTCACTAATACATTTAATTAGGGATAATTATAAATTGGAATGGGTTGATACAAATTTTTTGCATCATGATACATTAAACTAACATGTAAAATATTGTTTTGAAATGAAAAGAAATTGTCAAAACGGTTTTAGAAAATATGATAGAAAAAGGCTTAAATTATGAAAATAAATAAATTAGAAATTGAGGTATGGTGTTTATCTTTTTGTGTGTTCACATACCCACTCATTTCACACATTTCCCCAAGTGGCCGAACCACTTGTTGTCCAATTACCCATGTCCTCATTTCTTTCCTCACAAACTTGAAAAAAAAGAGAAACAAATAAAGAAACAAGTATGGGTGCAAATATGTGAGGCATGATTTCTTTGACTTAGAATCCCCCCCCACACACTCACACTTTCCCTCTTCTCCTCTCCTCTTGCTGCCGAGCCTGCAGAGTAGCAGCCCCCCCTCCTACAAATTCTTCATTTTCATGCAAAACACCTCACTCAAAAATCCAAGAAAACCCACACAACTTTCCATTAAATCCAAATCCAATCTCTACCCATTATTTCTTACCCAAGCTAGTATGAATCTTGGAGCAAAGAGAGCATTTTGGATAGCTAGATTTCAACTGAGATTTACAAAATTGGGAGGTATAAATTTAGACCCTTTGGTGAATTTGTTGTTAAGTACTTGAAATTAGCTTATTAAGTGCTTAATTAGGTTTTAAATGGGTTCAAATTGCATGATTGAAAATTCAAGAGAGTGGTTTGTGATCAAATTAGGGTTTTGGGTATTTGGATCATGGTTATAATGTGTAGTCTCACATCTCAAGACATGCAAAGTGTAATCTTGTTGCTAAATTTGAAATTGTTACTTGAGAATTTAGCTAAATCACTTGTTTATGCAAACTAGGTTTTGGTAATTAATTCAAAATTGAGAATTTAAAATATAGTAAGGGTTTCATCACATCATTAATATTATAATGAGTGGTTTAATATCTTAAGTTATGCAAAACCAAGTTTAGTTGCTGAATTGTGAATTTTGCTTTAAAAATGGTTAAAAATTGGATAAAATTGCAAACTAAAATTATAAGATTTCTACAATTGGTGTGATAAAATTATGGAAATGGTTTGTATCGCTTATTGAAGATATTTAGTGAACATTATAGCCACTAGAATTGTTAAAACACTTAGATTGGTTAAAACACTAAGTTTTGAATTAAAATGGGAATTTGTGCTAACTAGGTGTTTGGGAAATAAACCGATTTGATTAATTTTAATATTTTGATGATTTAAACCCTATTTCATATATGATTAGTGATTTGTGAAACCATGATTGGTACGTTTGGTGTTTTTTCTCGATCAATCGGCGTTTGTACGCCGATGTCGAGGGTTTTGGGGTTGATTTGAGAGAGCAAACCATAGGTTTTGATCTATGTGAGATTCGTGTGTCGTTTTGGTCATGGGTTGGATTTTAATGCGATACGATATGTTATGATACGTAGGTACCCTCACAAGAATTTCGAGATGACAAGCAAGCGCGTGGCGACATCGATTTCGGCAAGCGAGGACCAGGTGAGTAGATTTATATCTACGGGGAGAAGTCGGGTGGATGGCGTATAGCACCCCCGCAGTTCGTAGCATATTTATGATATATAATTGGATATATATGTGGTTTATGATCCATGGATGATTATCAAGTTATGATTATGTGTTTATGGTTATTTTGGTGTTATTAGAAGGGAACTAGCATAGTTTCTTAGTTGCGAAACCTAGAATAGGTTTACACCCACACGCACACACCTGTCTTCACTTTATTACCTGTGCGTATATGGGGATATGTACATACATATATATACACATGGGTATGGGACTATACACACACACACACACGTATACATATATACGGATTATGAGGATAGTACTTGGGATTGGAGATGAGTCGATGAGATTGAGCTTGAGGCCGTGAAATTGGTGATGTGATATAGTTCGTATTTGAGATACGACGTGATGTTTTAGCGGGTCTTTTTGACGTGGTGTTTTCAGACACACGTATGCATATACATTTGTAGTATCAGTATCGTACTGGACGTGGATCAGTACCTCCGATCATGATAATTGATAAAGATGATACCAAATGAATAGTGTGATTGATGTGACATTGACTCGTACCCAGATTTGGGATGCCGTACGACGGATTTGCCGTCCGAGCTATATTGATGATAGATCTGCACTCTTCACTCGAGAATATCATATTATATAGAGTATCGTATGGGATACTATTGAGGCGGGATCACTGACTATTTTACACACACACACACACACACACACACATATCGACTCAGATTTAGGTAGTTTCCATACCCCGTCCGATTGGTTGTTAGTTAGACCTGTAGTTACCTGGTAGATGTTAGACTGGACCTGAGTCATACCTATTTCCAAAACTAACGAATCGTGAGGATTGTAAAGACATATCAAGGGATACTACGGATATTTCAAAAGACGTACCTTTTCTTAAAAACACCGTAGCCCTTATTTTCAAAACACCACGATTCGTACTATTTCAAACGGCCAAACAGTATAACACGGGTGTAGCGACGTAGATTTCTTATTGTTACGTTTTCATTCATGTTCCACATATTATTGTTGCAATTACTATTCATTGTCATTTATCATGTTGTTATCGTCTCATTGCATGTTTATTGTGTACTTAGTGATTATGAACCATGCTGTCAGGACACCAGCACCATTACCGATGATGCGTATGTTCCACATACACTTACTTGTCGGCTCACACACATTATCATCGGTAATTGCCATGTCACGTACACTTTAGAAAATACTATTTCATTGACATAGCTTGCTAACTGATAGTTGCTACATGTTTTAGCTTTCATATGCTAGTTAATTTATTGCATGATATCAGATGTATCCATATATTCATTGGTTATGCAGTATTATGGAGATTTATGCCGGCTTTCATTGTTTATTGATATCATGATATTGATGATTTCGTATTTCCATGAGATTTCTGGATTTGGGGGAAAACCGCAAGGATTTATAAACTTATTATCCTTTTAAAAAAATGAAAAGTGCGATTTTCTCGTGATGTATGAGTCGTCCACTATGATGTTTTCTCGGTTCGGAGATGTTTTCGAGACCCGATTTGAGGAGTTGGATGAACCGTCTCGGGTACATGGTGGACCTAGTATGGTACCCCCGGGTAAGAAGCTCGAGTTGTAGACGATGAGCCCGGTAGGGGCAGACTGCCTACCGGTGATTTTACCTGGCGCGGCGGATATCCGGAGGATACCGTTCGTGGTCGTGAGATTGATGATATGGGTCGATCCGGATTGACGGAGCCCGAGATATTGAGATTTGAGACACTGAGCTATATAGATTTGATGATATAGGCCGGTCCGGATAGCCGGAGCCTGAGATATTGAGATATTGAGGTTTATGTTTTGTGTCGATATTTGACACGGATTTGATGTTGATTTCATTGATGATATCTCGATTTATATACATACAGAAATCTTATTAAATAAAGAAAAATAGTTCTTGATTTATGATATACTTTGTTCTCATTATATGCATCTGCACATCATTTTAGTGATATACTGCCACCTGACATTTTTATATCATATTAGTGACATACATTTTTACATCATATTAGTGACATGTTGTTACCTGAGGCACTGACACGTGTTTTTGGTATTACACTATATGGATAGATGTTTACCCTTTACCGTTATATTATGCTTCAGGCCATATTATTATTATTTGAGAATATTACTGATCGTATAACCTAGGATTGCGTTATACATGCGATTTCTGCTGGTAGATGTTTTCTACTCACGACTTGGCAACTCACCCCCGTTGCGCCACAGTTCCTTGCAGGTCTTGCCGTACAGGTTCTTTGCGGCTTTGCTGGCACACTGTTCCTTCCGGGTGATTGCTTTGACAGGAGGGTTCTTTGCATCAGGACCACCATTGTATATTGTTATTTCAGTTGTATCTAGTAAAACTCCATCAACCAGATTGTATATTCGATAGAGACAGAAGACCAGTCATGTTATTATTTCGACCTTAGAGTCGCGCGTTGTATTATTATGGTTTTCATGCTGTTTTGGGTTTTCTTTTGAGTTTTGATACTCGCCCTTCGGCATTGTATATTATATTGCTTGCATGGTTATGACCGTCGATTGACCAAGAGCTAGCTCCCGTTTGGGGATGCCTTTTTATTTATTTCGTATACTATTCATGTTGTATCCCGTTTGGGGCCAGTATTTACAAAGGAGACTCTGCCGAAATTTTCAGAAAATACTTGAGATTTTAAAAAAATATATTTCGGCCTATGTTGTTCAAACTGCTTGCTTTAAATTGGTTTTTCCTTCACTCTACTGCTTCTTTGGTTTTGATTTCTGGGGTTTGGCTTACTTAGATTACGTACGCCTCGAGATGTTTCGTAATTTAAGTGCCGGTCATGTTCCGTACTTTTCGGGTCGTGACAAAAGTATAGACCATGTCCAGTTTCTTCTGCAAAGAATGTCTTTAGTCAAAACCGCATTATTAAGCGTCAACCACATAAAGACTTTGACTTTTAAAGGTATAGAAAACTTCCATATCATCTTTTGGACTTGCTAGATTGTTCCCCTATGATTTGAGATCGAATAAAAGGATTTCACTGAGAAGGAGTCCCGTATTGTCCACCTCCAAAGGGCCTTATCCTCCCTTCTGTTGGCCCAAGTGCCAGGTTTCGAATGTTCATGTTGCAAATGTTTATATTTCGAATGTTTCACATTCCTCATTGTTGAATATTTAGATGATAGCTAACAAGTGTACATGTTGCTAAACTCCGTTTTGAGTTCATGAGTGCAGATGAAAAGATTTACAAGTGTTTAAAAGTTGAAAATCACACTTGGTGAAAGAAATTGAAGCATCAATATATGATAAATCGAAGAAATAATGTCTATAGTCTTTCAGAGCTGGTGAAGACCTTATTATAAACATACTGGATGTTACTGAAGGTTTAAATGAAGATTTGAGAAGAGTTAAAGAGCTTAGAAGTTGATATAGAGATGCTGAGGAGCATTCAAGCCTAGGAACAACTAAGGCCTATATAACTGAAACCCTAATCTATATAAAGGGTTGAAGAGCTACGATTTTTTTTAATCTTTACAGACATTAAAGGGAGAAGAAAAAGCTTCAATTCACTTATCAAAGAACCAAATTTAAGGGAGATTTTCCATCCAAACCACAAGGCTACTTTGGTGAAATTGTTCTAACTCATTTATTAGAGTTTTATATTTGTTAGAACAATTGTATTAGGGTTTGGGAAATTTCTAGGTTTAGATTGTTAGATCTAGTTAGTTTAAATTATCTCACCTTGTTATTAGAGATAATCGTTGATTTAAAACATATATTTTTATTTTTCTTTGATATTAGCTTCTACGGTTTGTTCATCATCCGAAATTGTGAACGGTTTATTTCTTTGGCTAAGAAAATATGTTAGAAATTCTCGAGAGGCGGGGCAGGAGACGTAGGCATGGGGGCCAAACTCCTAAATAATTCTCTATATTTGTGATTTGTCTTTTCTGTATTGTTTGCTATTTTCCGATTGTTTATACTCCGCATTAGCTATTAATTAGTTTAATTGAACAAATAGAAATTGAATAATTTTTAATTTAGAGCCATCACCCTATTGAAGGGTTCGTTAGCACCCTCACTAGGTTTTCTAAAGACATCAAGCATGCAATTTTTAAATTTCTAGTGTGCTAAGCAACCCAAACCAAGATCTAACTAGAAGATTAGGGTTATTAAACATGTAAACAACTTTACTCTAAGTGAATAAGGAATACAACTTTTGTAGACCGGTCCTTCACTTCTAAAGCTCCGTGTAGTAGTCATTTTGCTCAAAGTAGTGGTGTCCCGGACTCTCCTTTGGCTCCACTAGGTGAAAGGAACGAGTTTGCTCAAGGATCTTCGAGGCCGAAGATGATCTACGTCGAAGAATCTCTAACTCAAGCTGCCTCTTCACTAATTGATGAACTAGTGAAGAAACAACCTATACTAAATAGCTAGTTTGTATAGATTGGTGAAGTAGGAATTTTGCTCACTTTAGAATAATTTCTCTCTCTCTCTCTTTTCTTTTCTCACTCAAAGCTAGAGAGAAAAAATGGAGTAGATGAAGAAAATGATTAAGTGATCCAAGTGTCAACCATGGGTAAGTAAATATCTCATATAACTCATGTAGAGACTAAACCATGGCTAAAGATAATGGTTAGGTTAATAAATATCTAGAGTAAAACAAAATTAGTGGACTTTAGTCAAAGCTTATCCATGCTTCCACAACCATCTTAGCCATGCTAATTTTCACCTAATTTTGATTTTTCCTTAATATTTAAACATATAAATTATTTCTAGTTAGGTATGAGTCTCACACACCCAAATCCAATGTATCATCTAGTATGACACAAAATAAATATATTAACATATATCACATATATATTAAATGTATAAAGAAAAAACATTTTCTTAAGTGAGCTAATATTAGTTAATGTATATTAATATATCAAATATATAATTACACATTAAATTATTAAATCAATACTTGATTTAATAACCCGGCTGTATCGCATATAATCGACTAATATCATTTATATGCATATCACATATACATCTGACATATCATTGAATCAAGACTTGATTCAACAATCCGGTTATATCACATATAACTAATATCGCGAGATTAGAATACTGTATCATATACACGTATTAATCTCAGTCCCTCACATATCACATACGTGCCCTACTTCATTTCGCATGAGCTAGGAAATCTCTGTGTAGGACTCTAATGACTCGTCAATACGCCGACAGTAGGTGATGATCATAACAGTCACCCACAAGCCGTCAGCGGTACTAGCTGGACGTAACGGCTACCCGGGTATTGAGCGATCATAAGATCAACAAGCAAGCTTGTACATACTCCTGTGAATCCAATAAGTAACACTACCATACAGTCCGGTCTTTTCGTTTGATATGTCGCATATCGAGTCTAGGGGTGGTAAACGTCTGACCCCAGTAACTTGATAAGTCATGCCGATATGAGGCTCATAATGGGTCGACAAACTACCGATAACACTTACCAGTAAATCTCCGTATCAGCCATGGCCAGGGACTTCCTGTTATGGCCAATCGAGCACAGTGCAACATCAACCTCCAATACCGGGAACAGTGCACAGTGCAACGACCAGGGACTTCCTTTGGTAAGGTTCAAAGCTACCAAGGTCCACGACTAAGGCTTAGGCCACATCTTATTGTAGAAAGAGACAGGCTATTACAGATGGATTTGATTTTTACGTGAGCATAGAATCCCCTCCTATCGCTCATTGCCTCCATGTGACTCGGGACTATACCCAAAAACCACCGTTTTTCCCGCTCTCTTGAACGTGGTAAGGTAGAAATCAAAGCACAGAGGGAATTACACAAGACTCTATGACGATCTCAGGTCTACAAACTAACATGTACCAGTGTCACCAGAGAACTGCTATCTGATGTTAGGTATAATACCATCTAGGAGTTCTCGACAAGTCCTGTTCAGTGTACCCAGTCTCCACTGAGCACCCGTATACCATCTTTGATGTCAAACACCAATGGATATGGGATTATCTATCGCTCATCAAATGGGTCAAGAAGCATATACGCTAGTCTACTCTGGAATATGATGCCCCGTCTCGATACACCCTCGACTAGGAACAATTAAAAGATGAACTTATGGACTACCCTGACCCCACTAGTATGATCTCTATCATAGTCCTGATAGTCAAGTACACATCCTAAGGGCTTTATCAACATATGAGAGAAAGATAGTATCACAATACAAGTCTACATGTTAAGATAAAGAGCAACCAGATAGCATACTATCATGTCGAGCAAGAAAGTCCTTTCTATATATGTCCAAGAATCCACTATAATATACAATCATGCACAATAATGACCTCTAGGGCATACATATAACTAACAATCTCCCACTTGCACTAAGGCCAGTTGTTGTAGTATCTCATACCTAACGTCCCAAAAACTCTCAAACTGTATCTGGGGTTTTGGCCTAGGTGGGTGGATCCGCCGTGTCATTCTTTTTCTTAACTCTCCTGACCTCGATCTCCCGGAGATCCACCATCTCCCTGATCAGGTGATACTGCCTAAGAATATGTCTGGATCACTGATGGAATCGGGGCTCCTAGGCCAAAGCCACAACTCCATTGTCACCATAATGGTAGGAACCAAGTTCGTCTCATGAACATCTTTATCCAGACGGCCTCTTTGGTAGCATCGTTGGTAGCGATGTATTCACCCTTTATCGATGAGTCTGCCATGGTATCTAGTTTGGAACTCTTCCAACATACCGTCCCTCCACTGAGGGTAAAGACAAAACCCGAGACTGTCTTACAGTCTTCCTTATCACTTTGGAAGCTCGAATCGGTAAAGAACTCCATATGGAGTTCACCATTACCAATCACTAAGAACATTTCTTTAGTCTTTCTCAAGTACTTAAGAATATTCTTCCCAACTATCCAGCGTTTCTCCTCAGGATCTGATTGACACCTACTCACTACACCTAGTGAGTATGATACATCCTTTTAGATCTATCTCTATAGATCTTAATCACTGGATGTAGGAGGCATCACCCAGATCCTTCATAAAGAAACATTGTGATAAGAAGATTTTGACCGAGTGTAGCATAGGAACACCATTTTCTATCAAGAGTATATCATCCACATATAATACGAGGACAACAACCTTACTCTCTACAACCTTCTTGTATATACAAGGTTCATCTATCATTTTGATGAAGTCAAACTCTTTGACTGCCACATCAAAACAGATGTTCCATCTCTACGATGCCTGCTTTTATCCATATTTTGATTTAAGAAACTTTCACACCTTTCCGCTGCTCCCACTGTCTACGAATCCCTCTGGCAATGTCATGCACACGCTCTCTTCTAAATCACCATTTAGAAAAAGCGGTCTTGAGATCATTCTGTCAGATTTCGTAGTCATGGTATGCAGCGATGGCAAATAGGACCCGGATGGACTTAAGCATAGCCACCGGAGAAAAGATTTCATCAAAATCCACACCTGGTTATTGATGACAACCTTTTGCAACAAGTCTAGCTTTGAAAGTCTCAACTTTTCCATCTACACCAAGAATCTTCTCAAGATCCACTTGCTCCCGATGGGTTTTACCACTTCAGGTGCAACTTCCAAACTCATACTTTGTTGGTGTACATGGATTCCATCTCAGATCGCATAGCATCCAGCCATTTCACAGAGTCCCCACTCATGATGGCCTACTCAAAACTAGTTAGGTCATCATCTTCCATGATGAAATCCTCGCTCCCACCGTCATTGAAAAAACCGTAGTATCTCACGCGGATGGGGAACCCTACTAGATCTGCGGAGAGGCTGAGGTTTGTTGGGAATTATTGAATCCTCCGGTTCTACCAAATCATCATCTGTTAGTTTGTCTAGCTAGAACCCCTTCCAGTTCTACCTCATGACTACTAATTTCTTCTATAAGAAATTCCTTTTCTAAAAAAGTGGCATGCTGAGAAACAAAACACCTTTTGCTTCTCAGTGTGGTAGAAGATATACCTTTGCGAATGTTCGGGATATCCAACAAACTTATACAGTACTGACCTTGCCTCGAACTTGTCTGGATTTTGCTTTTCAAAACCCCATATCTTAACTCGTTTAAGAGATGGTCTCTTCCCATTCCATATCTCATATGGAGTGGTAGGCACTGATTTGGATGGAACTCTATTCAATAGGTATGCGGCTTCTCAAGTGCATAACCCTAAAAGGAAACAGCTAACTCAGCGTTACTCATCATAGAGCGCACCATATCTCATAGGATGCGAATCCTCCGCCTCGATATACCGTTGTGCGGTGGTATATACGGAGGAGTAAGCTGAGAGAGAATCCCATTCTCTTTTAAATAATTCAGGAACTCCGTGCTTAAGTATTCTCCTCCCCGATCAGATCGAAGGATTTTAATACTTTTACCCATTTGGTTCTCCACTTCGTACTTATATTCCTTGAATATCTCAAAAAGCTTCAGACTTGTGTTTCAACAGGAACACACGTCCGAATCTTGAGAGATCATCGATGAATGTAATGAAGTACGAAGAACCAACCCTGGCATGTGTAGACATAGGGCCATATACATCACTATGTATTATTCCCAAGAGTTCAGTAGCTCTTTCTCTGTGTCCAGTAAACAGAGTTTTGGTCATTTTACATTTGGTTTCATATGATGTAAATTCAAACTGATTCAAATATCCATCTTTATGCAACTTAGCTAGTCGTGTCGCATTGATATGACCTAGTCTACAATACACAAGAAGGATTCGTTCATTTATGAACCTTTCCTCTTGTGTGTGTTGTGTACGTTGAGAACTGTAGTTTGATTTAGAACGTATATGCTATTATATAACGTGCCTGATCCAATCAACTTTTGATTCAGGAAAATGTTCATAACATTATCCTGCAATACAAGATTATATCCTTCTTTACTTAATAAAGAAACTGATATAATATTGCATATCAGGTTCGGTATGTAATAACATTCGTTCAGAATTAATGTATTACCAGTTGGTAATATAAAGTGATATTCACCAACTGCTTTGGCTGCAACACTTGCACCATTCCCTACTCTAGAGAATAATCACCTTTTCCCAGTTGTCTACCTTCTTTAGCCCATGTAACATATTACATATGTGGGGTTCCGATCCGGTATCTAATACCCAGGGCGTAGATGTCACGACCCGGAAAATGGCACGTGACTGGCACTTGAATCATATGAAGTCTATAGGACCCCATCTAATTCAAGTAAGCCAAAAATCCCAGAAATCTAAACCATTTTAAGGAAGAAGTGAAGAAACTTATTTTAAAGCAAGTGGTTTTAATAACATAAGCCGAAATATGTATTTTTAAAATCGCAAGTCTTTTCTGAAAATTTCGGCAGAGTTCCCTTTGTAAATACTGGCCCCAAAAGGGGTACAACATGCATAATATGAATAAAGGAATCCCCAAACGGGAGCTAGCTCTTCGTCAATTGACGGTCACAACCGTGCAAGTAATATAATATACAACGCCAAGGGCGAGGATCAAAACTCAAAAGGAAACTCAAAATCATCAAGAAAACCATAATAATACAACGCGCGATTCTAAGGTCGAAAGAATATACAACTGGTCTTCTAAGGTTAAAATAATATACAAGTCTGGTTGATGGAGTTTCTAGATACAACTGAATATAAATAAAAGGTACAATGGTGGTTATGATGGAAGTGAACCCACCTACCAAAGCAATCACCCGAAATGAAAGTAGTGTGCCAGCAAAGCCGCAACCAAACCTGTACGGCAAAAACTTGCAAGAACTATGGCAAAATGGGGGTGAGTTGCGAACTCGTGAGTAGAAAACATCACAGAGCAGAAATCGTATGTATGACTCAATCCTAGGTCAATACGATCAGTAATATATATATATCCTCAATATGATAAAGTCTGAAGCATGATAAGGTGGCAAAAGTAAACATCTATACATAAGTGTACTACCAAGTGCTCGTGTCAGTGCCTCAGATAGCAACGTATCATAAATATGAGGTATGAATGCAATATAATGAAAACAGAATGCATCATGAATGTGAAACTGTTTTCTTAATTTAGTGAGATTTCTGTATACATTTAAAATCTAGGTATCATAATTGAAATTAACATAGAATCAGTGTCAAGCATCGACACAAAATACAAATCTAATATCTCAATATCTCAGGCTCCGGCAATCTGGACTGGCCTGCAACCTCGAATCTCAATATGTAGGGCTCCGGCTATCCGGACTCACCCATATCATCAAATCTCAAAACCTCAGGCTCCGGCTATTCGGACTGGCCTGTACTCCGATCGGTATCCTCCGGATATCCGTCGAGTCATAATACAATCACCGGTCAGTAGTGATTCCCTGTCACAGGCTCAACGCCATCATCTGCGACCTTCTCGCCCCGAGGTACAGCACCGGGTCCACCATGCACTCACAGACGGTTCCTCCTCCTCCTCGAATCGGGTGTATGATATCGCTCAAGAGCCGAGAAAACTCATGGTGGACATATCTCAAATCATATCATGAGAAAACTGTTAGTTATGTATATGCCCTAAAGGCCATTGTTGTACATATGATGTATATTATAATGGATGCTTGGATATATATAGAGATGACTTTCTTGCTCGTCATGATAGTATGCTATTTGGTTTCTTTTTATCTTAACATGTTGACCTATATTAGTTTACTGTCTTACTCTCACACGTTGATAAAGCCCTTAAGATATGTACTCGACTATTGGGACTATGATGAGATCATACTAGTGGGACCATGGTAGTCGACGAGTACATCCTATAACTGTTCCTAGTCGAGGGTGTATCGAGACAGGGTATCGATACACCAGAGTAGACTGGCGTATACACATCTTGACCCATATGATGGGAGATAGATGATCCCATATCCATCAGTGTTTGACATCAAGGATGGTGTACGGGTGCTCAGTGGTGACTGGGTACACTGGACGGACTCGCCGAGAACTCCCAGATGGTATTATACCTCACGTCAGATGGCAGTTCTCTGGTGACACTAGTACAGGTTAGTCTATAAACCCGAGATCGTCATAGAGTCTTGTGTGATTCCCACTGTACTTTGATTTCCATCATACCACGTCCTAGAGGGCGTGCAAAACGGTGGCTTTTGGGTACAGTCCCGAATCACATGGAGGCAATGAGCGATAGGAGGGGATTCGTCTCTCTCGGTATAGCGAGTTGATGTTGTGCTGTGTTCGATTGGTTATAACTGGAAGTCCCTGGCCAGGACGGATATTGAGTACTACTGGTAAGTGTTATCAGTAGGTTCTCGACCTGTTATGAGCCTCACATCAACACGACTTATCGGCTACTGGGGTCTGACGTATACTAGCCCTAGACTAGATATGCAACATATCAGACGAAGAGACCGGACTGTACGGGAGTGTTACTGTTTGGATTCATAGGAGAATGTACAGGCTTGCTTGTTGATCTTCTGATCGCTCAATACCTGGGTGACTGTTACGTTTAGCTGACCGCTTGCAGCTTGTGGGTATTTGATATGATCATCACCTGCTACCGGCGTATTGACGATTCTTTAGAGTCCTACACAGAGGTTTCTTGACTCAGGCAAAACGGAGTAGGGGCACATATGTGATATGTGCAGGACCGAGGATAATACGATATGAGATACCGTATTACATTCTCGCGATATTATGATATGAGCCGGGTCTTCGGATCAAGTGTTGATTCGATGAATCGGTACATGATATATTAGTCGGTTATATTCGATATAGCCGGATTGTCGGATCAAGTGTTGATTCGATAATTTAATGTATAATTATATATATTATATATTGCATTACATTATCTAATATTGGCTCGCTTTATTATTTCATTTTCTCACCGGATAATACATTGATATATATGCGATATATGTTAATAGTATTATTTTCTTTTGTTACGAAAATATATTATATATGTGATATATAATATTGTAACATATTATAATTACTAATGCAACGTGATTAGTGGAGATTAAACATGGTTATGGTTTGATTTGGGTTAGTTCTTTCATGAACCTTCTAGAAGGCTTTCTTTTGTTTCTTGCAAAGATATTTTTGTAAGATATTTGTAAACCCAAACCACACCCTTAACCCTAGTTAACTCTCTACAATGGTTTGCCTTGTCATCTTTGACCATGGTTGCATTTGTAATCATATAATCTTTTTCATTATTCATCACAAAAGGATTATTCATTCATCTTCTTCTTCTTCCTCCTTGCAAGGCTTTCTAGCTTTGAGATTTGTGATGAATTAGTGTGAGAATTTGATAATAAAAGAGAGAATAAATCCTAATTCATCATCCTCATCTAATCTAGCCAATTAGATTAGGGTGTTCACCTCATTAGTGAGTGAGAGCTTGAGTTAAAGGAATTTCAAGGTAGATCATCTTTGAAAAGGAAGACTATAAGCTAGCATGGATCGTTCGGGTTGTGGAGCCTCTCTTGAGTCCAGGAGATCATAGATCGCGGCGAAGGGACTTCTACTCGGAGCTTATGAAGCGAAGGAGCGGACTAGAAAGGTTGTAATCCCTCTCTCTTAGTTGTAAAGATGTTTACTTGCATGTGTAACCCTAATAATCTAGCAAAGATCCTAGCTTTGGCTTGTTCGGCACCTCTAAATTTTAAATCGGGCATGGTTGATACCTTATAGACCGTTGTATGAGTGCCTAGGAACCCTACAGTGGTATCAGAGCCTAGCTAGAGCATTAGGCGACGTATATACGAAATTAAAAGTGCGATCAAACCCCGAAACATTGAACTAGACCCCCTCTCTGGAAATTTTCTAAAACGTTGTTTTTTTCTGCATTAAAAATACTCAGAAAACTCAACAGGGAATTCTAAGGATAACCATGAAATACGATCCCCCAAGGCTCTCAAAGAGCCGCGACAAGAACATGCTTATCGCGGAGGTTCCGCGGCCATATGTAGGAATTGGGGACACGTGTTTGGAGGCTATATCCGTAGGTATTTGTAGCTGCTTCTGGGTATTTTTAATCTTACTCAAGTGTTGAGTGTTCTGGGGATTTTTCAGTGCTTGTCGATTCGATCGGAAAGTTTAACTTCGTTATGTTTTCCGGATATTTTAAAAACTGTTAAAATGTTCGAACGGATATCATTAACTCACTTTTTCCCGGCACGAAAAACTTTCAAGTGTTGAATTTTTCTTGAGTTTAAATCTTTCGGAAAAACGTGCAAGTAACGCGGTGGACCCTCTAGAAGAACACAAACCTTAACTCGATTATGTGACCGTCTGAACCGCCTCTAAATCTTAGGGTTTGGGGCAGTACGGCGTTGCCACATGTGAGGCGTTGGTTTGAACCTTCTTCGGCTGGACCATTGGTACTGTGACATATTCTGGGAATTTTTGAACTCCGCTCAAGTGTTGAGCTATTTAGGAAATCTTGGGTATTTGCTTATTCGATCGGAAAGTCTAATATTTTCTATTTATCTGGAATGTGATACAATATGTGGAATTCATATAGTTTGGCATGAAATGCGAAGTATGTGATATTTCGGATTTACAATGTCTAAAGTGATTGTGGATTCCAAATGTTGTAGTTTTATATTTTCTTTTCTGTGACCATAAGCGTAGTATGTGGGGTATCGCCGGCTTCGTTGCTATACATCAACGACAATCGGGATACGCATACTTGCTTACGTTGATGATATAAGATATTATATGTTGCTCTGATATGATATATTGGATCGTCGTGTTCTGAATAGCCGGGGTTTTTATGTGAGATGAGGGTTTTTTATTTTCATTCATGTAAAATTCATTTGTATGTAATATTCTTTTATTGGGGCACTTCCGGGATCAGGATGATGTCACCATTGTATATTATTTTCTTTTCCGCATTAGGTAGACCCAAGGAGGGGAGCATAAGTAACTGGGTTCTAGGGCACAGTGGGAGGTCATCTCGAGGAGTCGAGACCGGGTCTCCTAACCCTAGAATTGGTAGTGTTACTTGCCGCTCTCGTAGGGGTTTAGGGATGTGGGTTTGGCTATTCATCGCGACCGTGGAATCCGTGTTTTATACAGGCTCGATATAAAACACGGACGTCTTAGTATATCCAATATTTAATATGTTATCTTCTGCTGCAATGTTCTGTGATGAGATCATATAACTGCCTGAGATGAATGCTTATACTATATATATATGTTGATATATAAATATTACTGCTTTCGTTTCTTCTGTGATGCTTAGGAAGCATTAATTGATGGGATTTTTATTAATGAGATTAATAAAAGAAAAGAAACCTAAAAGATGTTGTAGAATCAAAACATTATAAAAAGGGTAGCTACAGTTTTGCTTTGCATAGCGGTGTATATGATATATCCTGCACCCTATTCGATGAGGAAAGAGCCGAGATCCCTTCACCGGGAGTGACTTCTTTAGCAAAACTGGCAGATGCTACAAACTCGCGGTTTAGTTTTTGAAAGCTTCTATAGTTCTTGCTTTGCACAGCAGTATATATGATATACCCTGCACTTTATTCGATGGGGAAAGAGCCGAGATCCCTTCACCGGGAGTGACCTCTTTAGAGAAACTAGAAAAGCCTCAAAAACACTCTTTTTCAAAATCACTTGTTTCTACAACGATATCAAGTTCATTACGCAATAGGTTTTCAGAAAAACATGTCGTGGCCCTCCGTCATTTCAGATAAGTCCTACTTAGTATTCGTACTACGTTTGTTGACCTCCGTCAAGGCGTAGTGTGCGGTAGCTAACTAGTATTTATCTGTTTATGCATGTGATGCAGATTGGATTAGGGTAGTCGTACGGCCTTGTTGACCTCTGTCAAAGGTTGTGCGGGTGGGTCTGATTTAATCAAGAAATGACGGGTTGAACTTGACTAGCACTCTATGATTTGTTGACCTCCGTCAAGGTCAAGGGATGCTTGGGGCAGAATATTATCTGGAATTTCAAGTGTTGAAATTTTCAATGAGATTGCATACCTTCTATGAGATAGATGGATTCTGATACACACTACGAGTAAGAGTTACTCCTAGGAGAATTTTACACAGGAAAATTAACCGATCAAGTAGGTGTCTAGAAAGGTGTTTACGGGGTTATGCCTCTGGGAAAAAGAGGTTTATTTTAATTAGGTCCGTGCGAAAGCACGGGGAACCTCTCTCAAGTACCAACACTGATCTGGCTGAAAGATTAACGAAATTGTAGGGTGTAATTAATCCCGGCTAATCTTACCTTATAGGGTTTGAAGGAAGATTTGATAAAAACAGTGGGAGACATCCTGATTAGACAAGATAATAACCAATCTAATCTTGCAAGAGCATACGCTAAAGTGTTTCCTTCTCTCTCTCTCTAGGTAGCGACCATGTCAGGCCTTAATCAAGATAATAATATGGATGTATTGACTGAACCCGCTTATTATACTGAGCAGGGGATCGTTGGTCCCGTTCTTTCTTATAAGAGTTATAAGACTGAGCAGGAAACAGAAGAATATCTGGATTCTCATGCCGCCCAAACGAAGAACAAGCATGCCGATGCATCTTCTTCAGGTGTGTTAGTTATTGAGAACTGTTTCTCAGTTCACCCTACGTCCTGGGTATTAGATACCGGATCGGGATCCTACATATGTAAATTGTTACGTGGGCTACGTAAAGGTAGAGAACTGGGAAAGGGTGATCATTCCGTACAAGTAGGGAATGGTGCAAGTATTGCAGCCAAAGCAGTTGGCGAATATCACCTTATATTACCAAGTAGTAATACATTGATTCTGAACGAGTGCTATTATATACCGAACATGATGTGCAACATTATATCAGTTTCTTTATTAAGTAAAGAAGGATATAATTTTGTAGTACATGATAATGTTATGAACATATTCCTGAATCAAAAGTTGATTGGATCAGGCTCGTTACATAATGGCATATTCATTCTCAATCAAAATATAGTTCTTAATATACAAAACACATACAAGAGGAAGAGTTCAGAAATGAACGAATCCTTCTTGTGGCATTGTAGACTTGGTCATATCAATGCAACACGGCTAGCTAAGTTACATAAGGATGGATATTTGAATCCGTTCGAATTATCATCTTATGATACTTGCCATTCATGTCTCAAAGGAAAAATGACCAAAACTCCGTTTAGTGGACACGGAGAAAGAGTTACGGAACTCTTAGGACTGCTACATAGTGATGTATGCGGTCCCATGTCTACACACGCCAGGAAAGGTTCTTCCTACTTCATTACATTCACTGACGATCTCTCTAGATACGGACATGTGTTCCTGATGAAACATAAGTCTGAAGCTTTTGAGAAATTCAGAGAATATAAGCACGAAGTAGAGAACCAAACGGGCAAAAGTATTAAGATCTTTCGATCTGATCGAGGAGGAGAATACTTAAGTAATGAGTTCCTAGATTATCTAAAAGAGAATGGGATTCTCTTTCAGCTTACACCTTCCTATACACCACAGCACAACGGTGTATCGGAGCGGAGGAATCGCACCCTATTAGATATGGTACGCTCTATGATGAGCAGTGCTGAGTTACCTATTTCCTTCTGGGGATATGCGCTTGAGACAGCAGCATACCTACTGAATAAAGTTCCTACCAAATCTGTGTCTACCACTCCATATGAGATATGGGAAGGGAAGAGACCATATCTTAATTTTGTTAAGATATGGGGTTGTCCGGCCTATGTCAAAAGACAAAAACCGGACAAACTCAAGGCAAGATCTATTTTGTGTAAGTTTGTTGGATATCCCAAGCATTCGCGAGGGTATATCTTCTACCATAGTGAGGAAAAAAGGGTGTTTGTTGCTCAACATGCCACATTTTTAGAAAAGAATTTCTTGCAAAAGAGATTAGTGGCTCTGAGGTAGAACTGGAAGAAGTTCCAGCAGAACAAACTACAACAGAAGATTTGATGGAACCAGAAGATATAGTAGTTCCCGACGAACCCCAGCCTCTCCGCCGATCTAGCAGGGTTTCTCATCCACCTGAGAGATATTACGGTTTTCTCATTGATGGTGGGAGCGAGGATTGCATCATGGAAGATGATGACCCAACTAGCTTCGAGCAGGCCATCATGAGTGGTGACTCTGTGAAATGGCTGGATGCAATGCGATCTGAGATGGAATCCATGTACACCAACAAAGTATGGACTTTGGAAGTTGCTCCTGAAGGGGTAAAACCCATTGGGAGCAAGTGGATCTTTAAGAAGAAACTTGGTGTAGATGGAAAAGTTGAGACTTTCAAAGCTAGACTAGTTGCAAAGGGTTTTTATCAATGACCAGGTGTGGATTATGACGAAACCTTTTCTCCAGTGGCTATGCTTAAGTCCATCCAGATCTTACTTGCCATTGTTGCATACCATGACTACGAAATCTGGCAGATGGATGTTAAGACCGCCTTTCTAAATGGTGATTTAGAAGAGTGCGTGTACATGACTCAGCCAGAGGGCTTCGTAGATAGTGGGAGCAGCGGAAATGTGTGCAAGCTGCTTAAATCCATTTATGGGTTAAAACAAGTATCGCGGAGTTGGAACATCTGCTTTGATGTTGTAGTCAAAGAGTTTGACTTTATCAAAAACGTAGATGAACCTTGTATATATAAGAAGGTTGCAGAGAGTAAGGTCGTCTTCCTCGTATTGTACGTAGATGCCATACTCTTGATAGGAAATGATGTTCTTATGCTGCAATCGGTCAAGCTCTTCTTGTCACAAAGATTCTCAATGAAAGATCTAGGTGATGCCTCCTGCATACTGGGAATTATGATCTATAGAGATAGATCCAAAAGGATACTGGGATTGTCCCAATCCAGGTATATTGACACCATACTAAAGAGGTTTAGTATGGAATAATCCAAGCGTGGGAACCTACCTACGATCTTTGGACTCACTCTATCCAAAGAGATGTCTCCCAAGACTGATTTGGAGAGAGATCGCATGCAAGGGATACCCTATGCTTCAGCAGTAGGCTCTATCATGTATGCGATGCTATGTACCAGACCCGATGTAGCATACTCACTAAGTGTAGTGAGTAGGTATCAAGCAAATCCTGGAGAGAGTCACTGGATAGCTGTGAAGAACATTCTCAAGTACTTGAGAAGGACTAAAAAGATGTTCTTGGTGTATGGTAACGGAGAACTCCAGGTGGAGTCCTTTACCGATTCGAGCTTCCAAAGTGATAAGGACGACTCTATGTCGCACTCTGGATTTGTCTTTACCCTCATTGGAGGGGCGGTGTGTTGGAAGAGTTCCAAACAGGATACCATTGCAGACTCGACGATGGAGGCTGAATACATCGCTGCCAACGATGCTGCCAAAGAGGCTGTCTGGATAAAGAAGTTCATTAGTGAACTTAGTGTGGTTCCATCCATTGAGCATCCAATACCTTTGTATTGCGATAACAATGGAGCTGTGGCTTTGGCCAAGGAACCCAGGTCCCATCAGAAGTCCAGACATATTCTGAGGCGGTATCACCTGATCAGGGAGATAGTTGATCGCCAGGAGATCGAGGTCAGGAGAGTAGATATGAAGGACAACACTGCGGATCCACTCACGAAGGCCATTCCTCAGATACAGTCTGAGAGATTATTCGGGATGCTAGGTATGAGATACTACAACAGCTGGCCTTGGTGCAAGTGGGAGATTGTTAGTTATGTATATGCCCTAGAGGCCATTGTTGTACATATGATGTATATTATAATGGATGCTTGGATATATATAGAGAGGACTTTCTTGCTCGTCATGATAGTATGCTATTTGGTTTCTCTTTATCTTAACATTTTGATGTATATTAGTTTACCGTCTTACTCTCACATGTTGATAAAGCCCTTTGGATATGTACTCGACTACTGGGACTATGATGAGATCATACTAGTAGAGCCACGGTAGTCGACGAGTACATCCTATAACTGTTCCTAGTCGAGGGTGTATCGAGACAGGGCATCGATACACCAGAGTAGACTGACCCATATGATGGGCGATGGATGATCCTATATCCATCGGTGTTTGACATCAAGGATGGTGTATGGGTACTCAGTGGTGACTGGGTACACTGGACGGACTCACCGAGATCTCCCAGATGGTATTATACCTCACGTCAGATGGCAGTTCTCTGGTGACACTAGTACAGGTTAGTCTATAGACCCGAGATCATCATAGATTCTTGTGTGATTCCCACTGTACTTTGATTTCCATCATACCACGTCCTAGAGGGCGTGCAAAACGGTGGCTTTTGGGTACATTCCCGAATCACATGGAGGCAATGAGCGATAGGAGGGGATTCGTCTCTCCCGGTATAGCGAGTTGATGTTGTGCTGTACTCGATTGGCTATAACTGGAAGTCTCTAGCCAGGGCGGATATTGAGTACTACCGGTAAGTGTTATCAGTAGGTTTTCAACCTGTTATGAGCCTCACATTAACACGACTTATCGGTTACTGGGGTCTGACGTATACCACCCTTAGGCTAGATATGCAACATATCCGACGAAGAGACCGGACTGTACGGGAGTGTTACTGTTTGGATTCACAGGAGAATGTACAGGCTTGCTTGTTGATCTTCTGATCGCTCAATACCTGGGTGGCTGTTACGTTTAGCTGACCGCTTGCAGCTTATGGGTGTTTGATATGATCATCACCTGCTACCGGCGTATTGACGATTCTTTAGAGTCCTACACAGAGGTTTCTTGACTCAAGAAAAACGGAGTAGGGGCACATATGTGATATGTGCAGGACCGAGGATAATACGATATGAGATACCGTATTATATTCTCGCGATATTATGATATGAGCCGGGTCGTCGGATCAAGTGTTGATTCGATGAATCAGTACATGATATATTAGTCGGTTATATTCGATATAGCCGGATTGTCGGATCAAGTGTTGATTCGATAATTTAATATATAATTATATATATGATATATTGCATTACATTATCTAATATTGGCTTGCTTTATTATTTCATTTTCTCACCGGATAATACATTGATATATATGCGATATATGTTAATTGTATTAGTTTCTTTTGTTACGAAAATATATTATATATGTGATATATAATATTGTAACATATTATAATTACTAATGCAACGTGATTAGTGGAGATTAAACATGGTTAGGGTTTGATTTGGGTTAGTTCTTTCATGAACCTTCTAGAAGGTTTTCTTTTGTTTCTTGCAAAGATATTATGGTTGATATTTTTGTGAGATATTTGTAAACCCAAACCACACCCTTAACCCTACTTAACTCTCTACAATGGTTTGCCTTGTCATCTTTGACCATGGTTGCATTTGTAATCATATAATCTTTTTCATTATTCATCACAAAAGGATTATTCATTCATCTTCTTCTTCTTCCTCTTTGCAAAGATTTCTAGCTTTGAGATTTGTGATGAATTAGTGTGAGAATTTGATAATAAAAGAGAGCATAAATCCTACTTCATCATCCTCATCTAATCTAGCCAATTAGATTAGGGTGTACACCTCATTAGTGAGTGAGAGCTTGAGTTAAAGGAATTTCAAGGTAGATCATCTTTGAAAAGGAAGACTACAAGATAGCATGGATCGTTCGGGTTGTGGAGCCTCTCTTGAGTCCGGGAGATCATGGATCGCGGCGAAGGGACTTCTACTCGGAGCTTATGAAGCGAAGGAGCGGACTACAAAGGTTGTAATCCCTCTCTTAGTTGTAAAGATGTTTACTTGCATGTGTAACCCTAATAATCTAGCAAAGATCCTAGCTTTGGGTTGTTCGGCATGTCTAAATTTTAAATCGGGCATGGTTGATGCCTTATAGACCCTTGTATGAGTGCCTAGAAACCCTACAAAAACCGCATTTTCTATCTTTTAAAATAACACGAATCGTGGTGTTTAATAAATAGGGACTACGGTGTTTTGAAGAAAAAATACGTCCTTTGAAATATCCGTAGAATCTCTTGTCCTGTCTTTAAAATACTCACGATTCGTTAGTTTTGAAATATGTATGACTCGTGTCTAGTCTAACATCTGCAAGTAAACTACATGACTAAACTAACAGGCTAATCGAAAAGGTAAGGAAACCACCTAAATCTGAGTCAATATATATAACATATAATAGTCGGTAATTCCGCCTCAATAGTATCACATACGATACAATATATAACATGCCATCCTCAAGTCAGGAGTGCGGATCTATCATCAATATATAGCTCGTAGGGTAAATCTATCGTACGGCATCTCAATCTGGGTATGGGTCAATATCACATTTATCTCATCATTTATCTGGTATCCTTATCATCATATCATGATCTGGGTACTGATCTACGTCTAGTACAATACTGATACCATTTACATATATATATGCGTGTGTATGAAACGCATTGCCCAAGGACCCGATATACTAATCATGTCGTATCTCATAATACGAATCATGTCATATCACCGATCTCATGGCCTCATGCCCAATCTCATCGACTCATCTCCAAATACCATGTACTATCCTCATATCCAAGTATATGTATACATATACACACACACACACACACACACACATATTCACATACCTATATGTATGTATGTATATATATATATATGTATATATCCCCATATATGCACAAGTAATAAAATGTACGCAAGTGTGCGCGCGCGCGCGTGCGGTGTAATCTTATTCTAGGGTTCGCAACTAAGAAACTAACTACGACACTATCACCCAATTACTAAAATTTAACTTATGATCTTCTAAGATCAATCTTGATAGTCATTTAGTCTCACATAATACAAATTTATATATCATATATATATATATATATATATATATATATAGTATACTACACTACGAACTGCGGGGTGCTATACGCCATCCACCCGACTTCCCCCGTAGACATATATCTACTCACCTTGATCTTCGCTTGTCGTTGTCGATGTCGTGACGTGCTTGCTTGTCGTCTCGAAGTCCTCGTGAGGGTACCTACATATCATAACACATCGTATCGCATTAAAATCCGACTCTTGACCAAAATGCCATACGAATCTCACATAGGTCAAAACATATGGTCTACTCACACAAAAGAGCCCCAAAACACCCAATATCGACGTACAAATATCAAGTGACCGATACGAAACACCAATATCAAAACTTAAAGTCATTAAAACCCACAAAACAATAAGCAGCTACCTAGAAAACTGGTCCCAGATTTTGTTTCAGGTGAAATCAAGCTAAACAAACAATACTGGGATGTTGTATATGAGGTATATGAGCTACAGAAGCAATTTCAACATGATCCTCCACTTTTTAGTCGGCCACATTGGCCAAAAATCTGGTGAGCTCGGTTTGGAAGGCTCAGAAAGGGTTCGTATCATCTGGGTGGCTTCCTAGTGGTCCATCTAGGTTAGTGGTGTTGTTTGCTTTTCTCAGAATCTCCCCGAGTTGCTCCAGATTCCCTGTAGGTACCTAAATTAACACAAAACTGACATTGGGATTTCTAAAGTCCAAGTTTGGGGTTCTAGCTCTGTCTTGGTCTAAGTTTTAGACACTAAAGGGGGTTTGTAATCACTAATACATCTCAAATGCACCACCATAACTCAAAATCCTTTAAACCTCCTCTAGAAATTTTCAAGTATCACTAAAATACACAAAATAGATTCTAAATTAGTATGGATGTTAAAGTAAATAGATTACCACTCTAATGGTGAAGAAAATACCTCATTTGGCAACTCAAGAACTTTCTTGAGTTGCCCCAAATGCTCAAAATCAAATTTTGCTTGGTTCTCCATGCTTGTAGTGAGCTTGTGCATGTTTTTAGTGAAGGGAAAGTAGTGTTTTGGTGTGATATTGGTGGTGTTGTGAGGTTTGGGAGGAGGTGGAAGGAGAGGGCAGCCATGGGAGAAAGAAGAGGAAAGAGAATGATGAGGGAGGGAATGAAGGAACAAGGAGGCATGGTTTACTTGACCCCTCACCCCTTCTCTCTCTCTCTTGCCCATGCCTTATTGTTTATTCTTTTTCATTTCATTTTCTTTTCTATTTTCTTTTCTTCTCTTTATCTTTTCTTTTGTTTTCCTTTTCATTTTAAACACAAATGAAAACCCCAATTAAAACCATGGTCACACAAAAAGGAAAATAATAAGGTTTGTAACATGAAATGGTGCATGTCATGCACAAAACCGGATTAATGCATAATTAGCGATTATTAATCAAGTTTAGAAATAAACTTGTATATAACTAATCTTATAACTTTATAAAATGTCTAAATCATATAACATTCTTTCAAAATCAACAATTTACATATATTTCCGAATATTTCCCAATTATCAGTATTTAATTATACCGCAACATTAAAATATTCATAATATTTATTATTTTAATTATTTAATTTCCCAAAAATAATATTTTATTTTTCTGAAATGTTACAGTAGAGTGTACCGAGAAACGGTTCTCGATAACAAACACACCCGAAGAAGATGCATCAATATGCACATTTCTCGTTTGGATCACGTGGGAATCCGAATATTCCCCTATTTCTAGCTCAGACTTATAACAATTATAAGATAGAGCGGAACCAACGTTCTCCAGCTCAGTATAACAAACGGGTTCGGTCAATACATCCATATTATTATCTTGATTAAGGCGTGACATGGTTGCTACCAGGAGAGAGAGAGAAGAAAACACTTTGCGTATGCTCTTGCAAGATTAGATTGGTTTTATTTTATCTAATCAGGATGGCTCCCACTGTTTTTATCAAATCTTCCTTCAAACCCTAAAAGGTAAGACTAGCCGGGATTAATTACACCCTACAACTTCGCCAATCTTTCGGTCAGGCCAGTGTTGGTACTTTGAGGGTGGTTCCCCGTGCTTTCGCACGGACCTAATTAAAATAAACCTTGTTTTCCAAGAGGCATAAACTCGTTAACACCTTTCTAGATACTTACTTGATTGGCTAATTGTGATGTGTAAAACTCTTCCAAGAGTAACTCTTACTCGAAATGGGTATCGGGATCCAACTATCTCATAGAAGGTATGCAATCTCATTGCAAATTTCAACACTTGAAATTCCCAATAATATTTTTCCCCTAACGTCCTATGACCTTGACGGAGGCCAACAAACCATAGGCTGCTAGTCATGTTCATCCCGTACATTTCGTGATTGAGCAGACACTGGTTAATAGTACCGATATATAACAAAATAGATAATGAATGAGTGGTATTAAAATGCAGTTTTTAGTGATGAACATTAGACCTTTGACTAATCTCTTGGCTAAGGATGTTCACTTCACCTTTGACACTCCTTGTCTATCCGCCTTTGATTGTTTTAAAAAGGAGTTGACTTCCGCTCCTATTCTTCACGCTCCCGATTGGTCATACCCATTTGAGACCATATGTGACGTTGCTGATTTCGCTGTTGGTGCCGTCCTAGGACAACACATCGATAAACTACCTCATGTCATATCTTACGCGAGTCAAACGCTAAACGAATCCCAAATAAACTACACCACCACGGAAAAATAATTCCTCAATGTCGTTTTCGCATTCGAAAAATTTCGTCCTTATCTTATTGGATCTCAAATCACCATCTTTACCGATCATTCCACTCTCTGGCATCTCTTTGCTAAAAAGGATGCTAAGGCTCGGCTAATACGCTGGATCCTACTTCTTCAAGAATTTGATCTTGTTATTAAAGATGAAAAAGGATGTGAAAATATAGTAGCCGATCACCTTTCTCATCTATCTAACACTCCTTCCCCCGTTCAAATCAATGATGATTTCCTAGATGAACATCTTGTTATATCGAGTGAACCTTGGTTTTCCGATATCATGAACTATTTAGTTAACAGTTGTACACCTCTGAATTGGTCAAGGCCGAACTTACTTAAATTCAAATCTCAAGTGAAACAATTCTATTGGGATGATCTGTATCCCTTTAAGTATTGTCCAGACCAAATCACTAGGAGGTGTGTACCCAATACAGAAACAAGAACTATCCACTTTTTTTGCCATTACCAAGCTTATGGAGGCCATTTTGGACGTCGAAAGACGACAGAAAAAGTTCTACAATCCGGCTTTTATTGGCCGACGCCATTCAAAGATGCATTCGATTTTTGTAGAACTTGTTCTCATTGTCAACACATGGGCCAGGTAACCGGAGAAATATGATGCCACTCTAACCTATCTTGGTTATTGAGATCTTTGATGTTTGGAGCATTGACTTCATGGCTCGTTTCCAAATTCATTTGGAAACTTGTATATATTGCTTACGGGCGACTATGTGTCGAAATGGATTGAAGCGGTGACCACCAAAACTTGCGACAACAAAGTTGTTGTCGAATTTTTAAAATAAAACATCATATCACGTTTTGGAATTCCACACTCAATTATAAGCGATAACATATCACAGTTTTCCAATAGGTCTTGTGAGGCTTTAATGTGAAAATAGACTGTCACACACAAGATTTCAACTTCTTATCATCCACAAACTTGTGGCCAAGTTGAAGTTTCGAATCGGCAGATAAAACAAGTCTTGGAAAAAATCGTAGGACAAAATAGAAAATATTGGTTTTTGTGTTAGTTATATGTATGCCCTAGAGGTCATTATTGTGCATGATTATATATTATAGTGGATGATTAGACATATATAGAGAGGACTTTCTTGCTCGACATGATAGTATGCTATCCGGTTGCTCTTTATCTTAACATGTACACTTGTATCAGTATATTGTCTCTCCGTTACATGTTGATAAAGCCCTTAGGATGTGTACTTGACTACCAGGACTATGATGCAGATCAGACTAGTGGGGCTATGGTAGTTCACAAGTTCATCCTTTAATTGTTCCTAATCGAGGGAGTATCGAGACAGGGCATCGATATTCCAGAGTAGACTAGTGTGTACGTTCTTTGACCCTGTCTGGGGTGATGGTTGATCCCGCAGCCATTGGTGTTTGACATCAAAGATTGTACACATGTGCTCATTGGAGAATGGGTACACCGAACAGGACTCGCCGAGAACTCCTAGATGGTATTATACTTATCATCAGATAGCAGTTCTCTGGTGACACTGGTACAAGTTAGTCTGTAGACCTGAGATCGTCATAGAGTCTTGTGTGATTCCCACTGTGCTTTGATTTCCTCCCTACCACGCTCAAGAGATTGCAAATAGATGGATTTTGGGTACAATCCCGAGTTACATGGAGGCAATGAGCGATAGGAGGGGTTTCGTCTCTCCCGGTATTGGGAGTTGATGTTGCGCTATACTCAATTGGCTATAACAGGAAGTCCCTGGCCAGGGCTGATGATGAGATTTAATGGTAAGTGTTATCAGTAGTTTCTTGATCCGTTATGATCCATACATCGGCATGACTTATCAAGTTATTGGGGTCTGACGTTTACCACCCCCAGACTCGATATGCAACATCAGACGAAGAGACTGGACTGTACGGTAGTGTTACTTACTGGATTCACAGGAGTTTGGACAAGCTTGCTTGTTGATCTTCTGATCACTCAATATCTGGGTAGCCGTTACGTCCAGCTAGTACCGGTGACGGCTTGTGGGTGACTGATATGATCATTACCTACTACTGGCGTATTGACGAGTCTTTAGAGTCCTACACAGAGGTTTCCAAGCTCAAGCGAAATGAAGTAGGGCACATATGTGATATGTGCGGGACCGAGATTAATACGTGTATGTGATACAGTATTCTAATCTCGCGATATATGTTATATGTGATATAACTGGATTATTGAATCAAGTGTTGATTCAATAATTTGTTATATGTATATTTGATATACATGTAAATGATATCGGCCGGTTGTATGTGATATATTCAGATTATTAAATCAAGTGTTGATTTAATAATTTAATATATAATTATATATTTGATATATTAATATATATTAACTAATATTAGCTCACTTAAGAATTTCTTTTCTACAAATACATATAAATATATATATGAGATATATATTAATGTGTTTATTTTTGTGTCATGCTAGATGATACATTGGACATGGGTGTATGAGACACATACCAAACTAAAGATAATTTGGGTGATTAATAATTAAGGGATGAATTAAAATTAGGTGGAAAATGTCATGGCTTAAGATACTTATGGAAGCATGTAGAAGCCTTGATTTAGTCCACTAATTTTGTTTTACTCTATATATTTATTAACTCAACCATTATCTTTAGCCATGGTTAAGTCTCTACAAATATGATTTGAGATATTTTCTCACCCAAGGGTTCACACTTGATCATCTTCTTCATCTCCTTTTTGCTCTCTAGCTTTTGATGAGGTGGAGAAAGAAAGAGAGAAAAAATCATTCTAAAGTGAGTAAAATTCCTACTTCATCAATCTATACCAAACTAGCCATTTAGTATAGGTTGTTTACTTCACTAATTCCTCAATTAGTGAAGAGATAGCTTGAGTTAAAGATTCTTCGACGTAGATCATCTTCGGCTTCGAAGATCCTTAAGCAAGCCCGTTTCTTTCGCATAGTGGAGCCTAAGAAGAGTTCGGGGACCACTACTTGGAGCTAAGGGACTACTATACGGAGTTTTAGAAGTGAAGGAAATAACGGAATTGGGGATTGTTTGGTCAAGCCGGTCTACAAAGGTTGTATTCCTTGTTCACTTAGTGTAAAATTTGTTTACATGCTCTATAAAACCCTAATTATCTAGTTCTATTCTTGGATGGTGTTGCTTAGCACTCTAGATTTTTTAAAATTGCATACTCGATACTTGCTAAAACCTAGTGGTTGTGCTATGGAACCCCAACAGTAGTATCAGAGACAAGCTAGAGCATTAGGAGACATCTAGGCGAAGTTAAAGTGTTCGATCGACTTTTCGAAACCCTAAAATCCGGGTTTCTGGAAATTTTTTCAAAAGTTGGAATTTTTGAAATTAAAAATATGCAAAAAATTGTGCAGGTTAAATTATGGAGCCCCAAGAAAAACGAAGCCCTAACTCCTCTGAGCCGCTAAGAAACTGCGGCCCAAACACATGTTTGGCCGCGGTTTCACCGCACATTCATGGAGTTAAGGGTTCTAATTTCTTGTGATGCACCATTTTGTTATTTGGCACTTTCTGGGTATTTTTAACTGAGACTCAAGTGTTGAGGTCTTTGTCATTTGTGGGTGTTTAATAAATTAATCGAAATATTTAACATCGTCTAGTATATCTGTGATTTATGATACAATATTTGGAATCCACAATAATTAGTTTTGTGAAAACTAATTAGTGTTTTGTAAATCTAGCAATTTAGTCTCTATTGATCGGTTTCCATGGGGTTTTGATTCAGATCAAAACTCCATCGCAATCTCGTATAGTACGCGAACGCTCGCCGAGTAACACTACTAGATAGCCACGCCCCATAGCCCCGACCAAGTGACTGTAGGAGAACCCGGTTGCCAAAAGAATTTGTTCGGGTGCTCACGGCCGCGGTGTTCCGCCTAAGTGCACTTCATTGACGGAATCAGGGGTGTGGTCATCTACTAATATTTCCGACGAACATTCGATCATTTGTTAGGAATCTTGTTGAATTGCCCGACTGGTTATTGAAAGGTGTTTTCAATTTGAGACTTAAATGCCGGGTTTATAACGTTAGGCATGAAATTCGGAATATGAGATATTCTGGGTTTATGATGTCTAAGGAATTTATACGGCTAGGCATGAAATCCGAAGTATGTGATATTTCGGATTTATGATGTCTAAGGATGTTGTGGATTCCAATTATTGTAGTTTTCATTTTCTTTTCTGCGACCATAAGTGTAATATGTGGTGTATCGCTGGTTTTGTTGCTATACGTCAACGACAATTGGGATATGCATATTTACTTACATTGATAACATGTGATGTTATGTGTTGCTGTGATATGTTGCATTGGATCGTCGTGTTTGAATAGCCGGGGTTTTTTGCGTGAGATGAGAGTTTTTTTTATTTTCATTCATGTAAAAATTTGTATGTAATATTCTTTTATTGGGAAACTTCCGGGTTGAGGATGATGTCACCATTGATGTATATTATTTACTTTTCCGCATTAGGATAGACCCAAGGCGGGGAGCACAAGTAACCGAGTTCTAGAGTCCAGTGGGAGACCATCTCGAGGAGTCGAGACCGGGTCTCCTAACTCTAGAATTGGCAGGGTTGCTTGCCTCTCTCGTAAGGGTCTAGGGATGTAGGTTTGGCTATTCATCATGACCGTGGAATCCGTGTATTCTACTGGCTTAATTTAAAACACGGACCTCCTAGTATATCCTATATTTCATATGTTGACTTCTGCTACAATGTTCTGTGATGAGATCATATAACTGCGTGAGACGAATGCTTTATATTATATATAAGATATATAATAAACCTTGCTTATGTTTTACATCCACGCTAGTCCTGCCCCCGCTCTGTCGTTAGTTAAGTAACCTAACGGTGCATGACAGGACCCCGTGGCGAATGCGGATGGCATAAACGTACATTCTATTTCCGTTTCTTCTGTGATGTTTAGGAAACATAAATGATGGGACTTCATTAATGAGATTAATGAAAAGAAAGAAACCTAAAGATGTTGTAGAATCAAATTTTTAAAAAGGTAGCTCTAGTTATTGCTTTGCATAGCGGTATTTTTTATGAATATCTAGCACCTCATTCGATGAGGAAAGAGTAGAGATCCCTTCACCGGGAATGACCTCTTTATCAAAAACTAGTAAATACTACAACCCACTCAGTTTGTTTTGAAAACTATTCGATTTTAAAAAGCGGAGGTTAAACCACTCCTTTTTCAAATCACTAGATTCTACAACGATATCAAGTTCATTACGCAAAAGGTTTTCTTAAAAACCTGTCGTAACCCTCCGTCATTTCAGATAAAGACTATTTAGTATTCGTGCTGCGTTTGTTGACCTTGTCAAGGCGTAGTGTACGGTAGCTAATTAATGCTTATTTTCCGCATATGATGCGATTGGATTAGGGTAGTCGTACGGCCTTGTTGACCTTGTAAAGGGTCGTGCAGGTAGGTTTAATTCAATCACAAAATGAACGGATTGAACCTGACTTGCGGTTTATGGTTTGTTGACCTTGTCAAGATCATAAAACGCTTGGGGAAAAAAATTATTGGGAATTTCAAGTGTTGAAATTTGCAATGAGATTGCATACCTTCTATGAGATAGTTGGATCTCGATACCCACTGCGAGTAAGAGTTACTCCCGGGAGAGTTTTGCAATTTACAATTAGCTGATCAAGTAGGTATCTAACAAATGTGTTAACAGGGTCATGCCGCTGCAGAAATGAGGTTATTTAATTAGTTCCGTATGAAAGCAAGGGGAGACTCACTCAGGGTACCAATACCTGCCTGGCTGAACGATTGGCGAACTTGTAGGGTGTAATTAATCCCGGCCAGTCTTACCTTTTAGGGTTTGAAGGAAGATTTGATAAAACCAGTCGGAGCCATCCTGATTAGATAAAATAATAACCAATCTAATCTTGCAAGAGCATACGGTAAAGTGTTTTCTTCTCTCTCTCTCCAGGTAGCGACCATGACATGCCTTAATCAAGATAATAATATTAATGTATTGACCGAACCCGCTTGTTATACTGAGCCGGGGATCGTTGGTTCCGCTCTACCTTATAATTGTTATAAGTCTGAGCAGGAAATAGAAGAATATTTGGATTCCCACACGAACCGAACGAGGAATGAGCATATTGATGTATCTTCTTTGGGTGTGTTCGTTACCGAGAACTGTTTCTCAGTACACTCTATGTCCTCGGTATTAGATACCGGATCAGGATCCCACATATGTAACAAATTACATGGGCTTAGGAGAGGTAGAGAACTGAGAGTAAGTGATCATTCTCTCCAAGTAGTGAATGGTGCAAGGGTTGCAGCCAAAGCAGTTGGTGAATATCTCCTAGTATTACCAGAAGGTAATACATTGATTCTGAACAACTGTTATTACGTACCCAAAATGTTGTGCAATTTAATATCAGTTTTTTATTAGATAAAGAAGGATATAACTTTGTAGTAGAGAAAAAT
This sequence comes from Agapanthus africanus, assembly GCA_030015575.1. Lineage (NCBI taxonomy): Eukaryota > Viridiplantae > Streptophyta > Magnoliopsida > Asparagales > Amaryllidaceae > Agapanthus > Agapanthus africanus. The sequence continues at coordinate 299,849,254 of JASDDO010000029.1, forward strand.
GTTATGAACATTTTCCTAAATCAAGTGTTGATTGGGTTTGGTACGTTATGTAACGGTTTATACGTTCTAAATCAAACCACAGTTCTAAACGTACAGAACACACATAAGAGGAAAAGTTCAGAAATGAATGAATCCTTCTTGTGGTATTGTAGACTTGGTCATATCAATGCGACACGACTAGCTAAGTTACATAAGGATGGATATTTGAACCCGTTTGAATTTACATCTTATGAAACTTGCTAGTCATGTCTTAAAGGCAAAATGACCAAAACTCCGTTTACTGGACACAGAGAAAGAGCTACGGAACTCTTAAGACTGATACATAGTGATGTATGCGGTCCTATGTCTACACATGCCAGTAATGGTTCCTCGTACTTTATCACGTTCACCGATGATCTCTCAAGGTTTGGACATGTGTTCCTGTTGAAACACAAGTCTGGATCTTTTGAGAAATTCAAGAAATACAAGTACGAAGTAGAGAACCAAATGGGTAAACGTATTAAAATCCTTCGATCTGATCGGGGAGGAGAATACTTAAGTATGGTGTTCCTTAATTATTTAAAAGAGATTGGGATTCTCTCTCAGCATACTCCTCCGTATATACCACAACACAATGGTGAGAAATTGCACCATATTAGATATGGTGCGTTCTATGATGAGTAATGCTGGGTTTCTTTTTTCCTTCTGGGGTTATGCGCTCGAGACAGCCGCATACCTATTGAATCAAGTTACATCTAAATCTGAGCCTACCACTCCATATGAGATGTGGAATGGGAAGTGACCATCTCTTAAATGAGTTAAGATATGGGGTTGTCCGGTCTATGTCAAAAAGCAAAATCCGGACAAGCTTGAGGCAAGATCAGTTCTGTGTAAGTTTGTAGGATATCCCAAGCATTCATGAGGGTATATCTTCTACCACACTGAGGAACAAAAGGTGTTTGTTTCTCGGAATGCCACCTTTTTAGAAAAGGAATTTCTTGTAAAAGAAATTAGTGGTAATGAGGTAGAACTGGAAGAAGTTCCATCCACACAAACTACAATTGATGATTTGGTGGAACCGGAGGATTCAACAGTCTCCAACGAAGCTCAGCCACTCCGCAGATCTAGTAGGATTCCTCATCCACCTGAGAGATACTACGGTTTTCTCAAAGATGGTGGGAGCAAGGATTGCATCATGGAAGATGATGACCTAACTAGTTTCGAGCAGGCTATCACGAGTAGGGACTCTGTGAAATGGCTGGATGCTATACGATCTGAGATGGAATCCATGTACACCAACAAAGTATAGACTTTGAAAGTTGCTCCTGAAGGGGTAAAACCCATCGGGAGCAAATGGATCTTGAGAAGATAATTGGTGTAGATGGAAAAGTTAATACTTTCAAAGCTAGACTTGTAGCAAAAGGTTTTTGTCAACGACCAGGTGTCGACTATGATGAAACCTTTTCTCTAGTGGCTATGCTTAAGTCCATCAGGATCCTACTTGCCATTGCTGCATACCATGACTATGAAATTTGGCAGTTGGACATCAAGACCGCTTTTCTAAATGGTGATTTAGAAGAGAGCAGTACATGACATAGCCAGTGGGCTTCATAGACAGTGGGAGCAGCGGAAAAGTGTACAAGCTGCTTAAATCAATCTACAGATTAAAACAGGCATTGCGGAGTTGGAACATTTATTTTGATATGGCAGTCAAAGAGTTTGACTTCATCAAATACGTAGATGAACCTTGCATATACAAGAAAGTTGTAGAAAGTAAGGTTGTCTTCCTCGTATTGTACGTGGATGACATACTCTTGATAGGAAACGATGTTCCTATACTACACTCGGTCAAGCTCTTCTTATCACAAAGGTTCTCCATGAAGGATCTTGGTGATGCCTCTTACATCCTGGGGAGAAACACTGGACAACAATGAAGAACATTCTTAAATACTTGAGAAGGACTAAAGAAGTGTTCTTGGTGTATGGTAACAGTGAACTCCATGTCGAGTCCTTTACCGATTCGAGCTTCCAGAGTGATAAGGATGACTGCAAGACAGTCTCGGGTTTTGTCTTTACCCTAAGTGGAGGGACGGTATGTTGGAAGAGTTCCAAGCTAGATACTATAGCAGACTCGACAATAAAGGCTGAATACATCGCTACTAACGATGCTACCAAAGAGGTTGTCTGGATGAAGTAGTTCATGAGATGAACTTGGTGAGGTTCCTACCATTAAGTATTCAATACTTGTGTAATATGATAACAATGGAGCTGTGGTTTGGACTAGGAACCCCGATCCCATCAGTGATCCAAACATATTCTGAGGCGGTATCATCTAATCAAGGAGATAGTTGATCTCCGGGAGATCGAGGTCAGGAGAGTTGACACGAATAATAACACGGCGGATCCACTCATGAAGGCCATTTAAGAGATTTTTTGGGATGTTGGGTATGAGATACTACAACAATTGGCCTTAGTGCAAGTGGAAGATTGTTAGTTATATGTATGCCCTAGAGGACATTATTGTGCATGATTGTATATTATAGTGGATGCTTGGACATATATAGAGAGGACTTTCTTGCTCGACATGATAGTATGCTATCTGGTTGCTCTTTATTTTAACATGTACACTTGTATCATTATATTGTCTCTCCGTTACATGTTGCTAAAGCCCTTAGGATGTGTACTTGACTACCAGGACTATGATGCAGATCATACTAGTGGGGCCAGGTGTTAGTTATATGTATGCCCTAGAGGCCATTACTGTACATTGGATGTATATTGTAGTGGATGCTGGGACATATATAGGGAAGACTTTCTTGCTCGACATGATAGTATGCTATCTGGTCACTCTTTACCTTAACGTGTATACTGATTGTCTCTCTGTTACATGTTGGTAAAGCCCTTAGGATCTGTACTTGACTACCTGGACTATGATGCGGATCATACTAGTGGGGACATGGTAGTCCATAAGTACATCCTTCAAAGTCCCTAGTCGTGGGTGTATCGAGACGGGGCATCGATATACCAGAGTAGACTAGCGTATACCTTCTCGACCCATATAGATGGGCGATGGATGATCCCATATCCATTGGTGTTTGACATCAGAGATGATATACGGGTGCTCAGTAGAGACTGGGTACACTGGACGGACTCGCCGAGAACTCCCAGATGGTATTATACCTGACGTCAGATGGCAGTTCTCTGGTGACACGGGTACGAGTAGTCTGTTGACCCGAGATCGTCATAGAGTCTTGTGTGGTTCCTACTGTGCTTTGATTTCCATCTTACCACGTCCAAGAGGGCGTGCAAAACGGTGGTTTTTGGGTACAGTCCCGAATCACATGGAGGCAATGAGCGATAGGAGGGGATTCGTCTCTCCCGGTATAGGGAGTTGATGTTGCGCTGTGTTTGATTGGCTATAACAGGAAATCCCTGGCCAGGGTTGCTGAGATTTACTGGTAAGTGTTACCAGTAGTTTCTCGAATTGTTATAGACCTCATATCGACACGACTTATCGAGCTATTGGGGTCTGACGTTTACCACCCCTAGGCGAGATATGCGACATATCAGACGATCAGACCGGACTGTCCAGTAGTGTTACTGGTTGGATTCACTGGAGTGTGAGCGGGCTTGCTCGTCGATCTTCAGATCGCTCAATACCCGGGTGGCCGTTACGTTTAGCAGACCGCTTGCGGCTTGTGGATGTTTGATATGATCATCATCTGCTGCCGGCGTATTGACGAGTCTTTAGAGTCCTACACAGAGGTTTCCTGGCTCAAGCGAAACGAAATAGGAGCGCATATGAGATATGTGCGGGACCGAGAATAATACGGTATGTGATACTGTATTCGATTCTCGCGATGTGACATTGATCGGTTATATGCGATATAGCCGGGTTATCGGATCAAGTGTTGATTCGATAAGTTGTTACTGATGATACCAGTCGGTTATGTGCGACATGACCGGATCGTTAAATCAAGTGTTGATTTAAGTGATTTAATGCATAATTGTATATTTGATATATTACTTTGCATTAACTAGTATCGGTTCACTTTAAAATGGATTTTCTCACTCGGGTGTGCGCATTGCATATGCGATATGATTTTGTGCACTTGCTTGTATCATGTTTGATGATGCATGCCAAACTTGGTAAAGTGTAAAGAATGAACCATGGTAATGAATGGGTTAGGGTTTTGATTTTTATTTATTCATTTATCTTTCTTATTTATTCTTTTTGGAAAAAGGAAAAAGAAAGATAAATGGTGGCATATTTTGGATTTAGTTGAAGTTTCTTGAAACTTTGACTAAGTCTTCATTCTTGTCCTATACTTAACCCTAACCATTTTAACTAACCTAAGTTAATTCTCTACACTTAACTAGAGTTAAAAGTATGATAAGTATTGTTTTATTTTCTATTTTTTAATTCAAGACTTATCATATCATCTTCATCTTCTTCCATTCTTCAAGTGAAGAAAGCTTCATTTTCATCAATGGTGATTGATGATAAAGAGTGAGAAATCCAATTCTAAAGTCTACCCACTTCCTATTTATTCATCCTCTACCTCTTGCCAAGTAGTAGAGTGTGTTTCCTTCACAAGTTTTTAGGGCTTGGTGAAGGTGGAGCTTGATTTAGCGATGCCTCGACGTAGATCATCTTCGGCATGGACATCGACGACCTAGCTCGCTTTTTCTCCGACGAAGCCGACTCTAGAGCCCGGATTCCTTTTGGACAACGGAGACGACTTCGTTGCGGAGCTATGGAGGTGGAGCACCGGATCTACAAAGGTTGTATTTCCGTATTCTCTTAGTTAAGTGTTAACTAGTTTCATATTCTCCTAGTTTTCTAGCAAACGATCCGTAGTCGGGTCTCTCGGCGCCTAGATTTTTGAAAATGGCATGTTCGATACCTTGTGAGACCTCATTAGGGTGCCTAGGAACCCTACAGTGGTATCAGAGCCTAGCTAGAGCCTTAGGCGAAGTCTAAACGGAATTTGAAGTTCGATCGACCCGAAACCCCATCTCAAAAATGCTCTCTGTCCTTTTTTCAAAAACGTGGATTTTTCCAGATTAAAAATATGCAGAGAAATAAGCAGGAAAATATAAGGATTACTGTAAAATTCGTGTTGCTAATTCCATCATTGAGCCGCGGTTCCGCGGCACGAGCAAGGCTCGTGCGGCGGATCCGCGGCCATTTTGTCTTATGTGGCATCCTATTTTACACAGTAATTCATTGTTTTCAGTGCTGACTTCTCTGGGTATTTTTAAAATTTATTCAAGAGTTGAATTTTCTGGAGTTGTTTTGGGGATTCTGTGTTTCGATCGGAATATCAAATTTTGTCTGTGTGGCTTTCCGGATAATTTTTAGAATATGTTAAAAAGTTCGACCGGATATAAATACCCAATTTTTCCCCTGTCGGGAAATTTCCAAGTGTTGGATTTTTCCGTAGTTTAACGACGTTCGAAGTAGTGCAAGTAACGCGATGGACCCTCTAGAAGACAACAAACCTTAACTCGATTATGTGACCGTCTTGAACTGCCCTTTGAACCTTCGGGTTTGGGGCAGTACGGCGTGCCACATGTGAGGCGTTGGCTTGACCCTTCTACGGCTGGACCGTCGGTACTGAGGCACGAACTGAATGTTGTTAGACTTATTTCATGTGTTGAGCTGTATCGGGAAAACTTGGGTGTTTGATTGTTCGATCGGAAAGTTTAACATTTTCTATTTATCCGGAATGGGATACAATAATTGGAATTCACAATAAGTTATGAGATAACTGAATGAATGTTATAAACATAGCACTTTAGTCTCACATGATCGGTTGCCACGGAATTTTGATGTGATCAAAAGTCCGTCGCAATCACATAGCGTACGCGGATACTCGCCGGGTAAACTTAATAGACAGCTACACCCCATAGCCCCGACCAAGTGACTGTAGGAGAACCCCGTCGCCGAAAGCATCCGTTCGGGTGCTCCCGGTAGCGGTGTTCCGCCTTGGTGCACTTCGTCGACGGCGTCGGGGGTGCGGCCGCCTACTGAAGTTTGCGACGAGCATTCGATCAGGATGTCGGGAATCTTGTTGAATTACCCGACTTGATATTGAAAAGTGTTTTCGATTTTGAGACTAAAATGCGGGGTTTATAATTGTTAGGCATGCGATGTCTAAGTAATTCATTTGGTCAGGCATGCGATGTCTGAGGAGGTTGCGGATTCCAACTGTTGTAGTTTTACACTTTCTTTTCTGTGACCGTAAGTGTAATATGTGATATCGCCGGTTTCGTTGCTATATGTCAACGACAATTGGGATGCGCATATTTACTTACGTTGATGACATGTGATGTTATGTGTTGCTGGATATGTTATATTGGATCGTCGTGTTTGAATAGCCGGGGGTTTTTATGTGAGATGAGTGTTTTTCATTTTCATTCATGTAAAAACTTGTATGTAATATTCTTTTATTGGGGCACTTCCAGGTTGCGGAAGATGTCACCTTTTGTATATTATTTACTTTTCCGCACTAGGATAGACCCAAGGAGGGGAGCACAATTAACCGGGTTCTGGAGTCCAGTGGGAGACCAACTCGAGGAGTCGAGTCCGGGTCTCCTAACTCTAGAATTGGTAGGGTTGCTTGCCGCTCTCGTAGGGGTCTAGGGGTGTGGGTTTGGCTATTCATCACGACCGTGGAATCCGTGTTATATACTGGCTCGTATTGAAAACACGGACGTCCTAGTATATCCAATATTTCATATGATTCTTCTGCTGCGATATCTGTGATGTGATCATGTGATGTTCTGTGATAGATACTCTATTTAGTATATATGATATATTATATGGACGTTACTTATGTTTTACACCCGCGCTAGCCCTGCCTCGCTCTGTCGTTAGTTACCTAACCTAACGGTGCACGAGGGGACATCGAGGCGAATGCGGATGGCATAAGTGTACGTCGTATTTATCTGTGATGTTTAGGTACTTAAATGATGGGACTTCATTAATGTGATTAATGAAATAAAAGAAACCTAAGATGTTGTAGAATTGAATTTCAAAAATAAAACAGGTAGCTACAGTTCTTGCTTTGCACAGCGGTATATGTGATATATCCTGCACCTTATTCGATGAGGAAAGGACCGAGATCCCTTCACCGGGAGTGACTCCTTTAGCAATAACTGGCAGATGCTACACACTCGGTTTGAGTTTTGATTGCTTTTAAGAGTTTTTGCTTTGCACAGTGATATATATGATATATCCCGCACCTCATTCGACGAGGAAAGGACCGACGATCCCTTCACCGGGAGTGACTCCTTTAGCAAAACTACAAAAGCCTAAAAAACACTCCATTTTTAAAAATCATTTGATTCTACAACGATATCAAGTTCATTACGCAATAGGTTTTCAGAAAAACCTGTCGTAGCCCTCCGTCATTTCAGATAAGTAGTAGTTAGTATTCGTGCTACGTTTGTTGGCCTGCGTCAAGGCGTCGTGTGCGGTAGCTAACTGGTGCTTATCTGCATAAGCATATGATGTGATTGGATTAGGGTAGTCGTGCGACTTTGTTGGCCTGCGTCAAGGGTCGTGCGGGTGGGTTTAATTCAATCAGGAAATGACGGGTTGAACTTGACTAGCGGACTATGGTTTGTTGGCCTGCGTCAAGGTCATAGGACGCTAGGGGCAAAATATTATCGGGAATTTCAAGTGTTGAAATTTGCAATGAGATTGCATACCATCTATGAGATAGTTGGATCCCGATACCCGCTGCGAGTAAGAGTTACTCCTGGGAGAGTTTTATACATTACAATTAGCCAATCAAGTAGGTGTCTAGAAAGGTGTCAACGGGGTTACGCCTCTGGGAAAACGAGGTTTACATTAATTAGGTTCGTGCGAAAGCACGGGGGACCTCCCTCAAAGTACCGACACTGGCCTGGCTGAAAGATTGGCGAACTTGTAGTGTGTAATTAATCCCGGCTAGTCTTTCCTTTTAGGGTTTGAAGGAAGATTTGATAAAAAGCAGTGGGAGCCATCCTGATTAGATAAAATAATAACCAATCTATTCTTGCAAGAGCGCACACTGAGTGTTTTCTTCTCTCTCTCTCCTGGTAGCGACCATATCACGCCTTAATCAAGATAATAATACGGATATTTGACCGAACCCGCTTGTTATACTGAGCTGGGGAACGTTGGTCCCGCTCCACCTTATAATTGTTATAAGACAGAGCAGGAAATTGGGGATTACCAGAATTCCCCTGCCGCCCAAACGAAGAGAGTGCATGTTGATGCATCATCTTCGGGTGTGTTCATTACAGAGAACTGTTTCTCAGTATCCTTTACGTCCTGGGTATGTGATACCAGATCAGGATCCCAGATATGTAATATGTTACATAGGGCTACAGAAAGGTAGAGAACTGAGAACGGGTGATAAGTTTCGTGAGGCAGAAAACGGGGCAAGTGTTGCAGCCAAGTCTGTTGGTCACTGTCACCCTGTATTACCAATACTTTGATTCTGAACGAATGTTATTAGATACCGAACCTGTTATGCAAAATCATATCTGTCTCTTTATTAGTAAAGAAACGATAAAATTTTGTATTGTTGGATAATGTTTTGAACATTTCCTATATCAAAAGTTGATCAGTTTCAGGCACGTTATCTAAAAGCATTAATGTTCTAAATCAAACTACAGTTCTTTAGTATACGGAACACACACAAGAGGAAGAGTTCAGGCATGAACGAATCCTACTTGAGGCATTGTAGACTAGGTCATATCAATATGACCCGACTAGCTGAAGTTACATGTAGATGCACATTTAAATCAGTTTGAATCTACATCTTGTGAAACTTGCCAGTCATGTCACATAGATATAATGACACAAGCTCTGTTTATTGGAAACAGAGAAAGAGTTAGCAAACTCTTGGGATGATACATGTTGATGTATGTAAGGTCCCCTGTCTACACATGCCAGGACTGGTTCTTTGTACTTCATTACATTCTCTGATAATCTTTCAAGATTCAGACATATGTTCCTGTTGAAACATGAGTCCGAACCTTTTGAGATATTCACAGAATATAAGCTAGAAGTAGAGAACCAAATGAGGGTATAAGTATTAAGTCCTTTGATGCGATCAAGGAGGAGAATACTTGTGCACGGAATTCCTGGATTATTCTAAAGGAGAATGAGATTCTCTCTCAGCATTACTCCTCCGTATACACCATAGCACGATGGTATATCGGGGCGGAGCAATCACACCCTATTTGATAAGGTGTGCTCTATGATGAGTACTACTGAGTTGCCTATTTCCTTTTGGGAGTTATGCACTTATGAAGTTGCATACCTATTGAATAGGGTTCGAATCAAATCAGTTGCCTACCACTCCATATGAGATACGGTATGGGAAGAGCCCATGTCTTAAGTTAGTTAAGATTTGGGGTTGTCCGGCCTATGTCTAAAAGCAAAATCCGGACAAGCTCGAGACAAAGTCTGTAATGTAGAACTGGAAAGGTTCCAGCTATACAAAATACAGCAGATGATTTGGAACAACCAAAGGATTCAGTAGATGCCAACGAACCTCACCCTCTCCGCCGATCTAGTAGGGTTCCTCACCCACCTGAAAGATACTTCGGTTTCTCTATGACAGTGGGAGCGAGGAATGCATCATGAGATGATGACCCAACTAGCTTCGAGCTGGCTATCAGGAGTAAGACTCTGTAAGAATGGCTGGATGCTTAGTGACCTGAGATGGAATCCATGTACACCAACAAAGTATGGACTTTGGTTGCTATATCTAAAGGGTTAAATCCCCATAAGGAGCAAGTATATCTTGAGAAGATTACTTGGTGTACATGGAAAAGTTGAGACTTTCAAAGCTAGACTTGTTAAAGCTTTGCATCATTGACCAGGTGTGGATCATGATGAAACTTTTTCTAAGGATCTATGCTTAAGTCCATCCAGATCCTACTTGCCACGGCTACATACCATGACTACGATATCTGGCGGTTAGGTGCCATGACTGCTTTTCTAAATGATGTTTTAGAAGAGAACGTCTATAAGTACACAGCCAGAGGGCTTCGTAGACAGTGGGAGCAGCGGAAACGTGTGCAAGATGTTTTGTAGGATAAAGCAGGCATCGCGGAGTTGGAACATCTGTTTTGATGTGTTAGTCAAAGAGTTTGACATCATCAAAATGGTAGATGAACCTTGTATAAACAAAAAGGTAGTAGGGAGTATGGTTATGATCCTCGTAGAGTACGTGGATGACATACTCTTGATAGGGAAAGAGTTTCCTATGCTACGCTCGATCAATCTCCGCCTATCACAATGATTCTCCACATAGGATCAAAGTGATACCTCCTAAATCCTGAGTTTTAGATCTATGAGATAGATTTAATTGGATGTTAGGATTCTCACTAGTTGTAGTGAGAAGGTATCAATCGATCCTGGGGAGAATCACTGGAAGTGTTCCAGGGTGATAAAGACGACTGAATGTCAGTCACAGGCATTGTCTTTACCCTCAGTAAAGGGACGGTATGTTGGAAGAGTTCCAAACAAGATACCGTGACACACTAGACGATAAAGGCTGGATACATCGCTACTTAAGATGCTACCAAAGAGGCTGTTTGGGTGTATATTGGTTCATGAGATGAACTATGTTCCTCCCATTGTGTGACAATGGAGTTGTGGCTTATGCCAAGGAACGTCCGTCCCATCAGTGATCCAGACATATTCTAAGGCAGTATCACCTGATCATGGAGATAGTTGATCTCCAGGGTGATCGAGGTTTGGAGAGTAGACTCAGAGGACAACACAGCGGATCCACTCACAAAGGCCTGTTCCCAGAGAGAGACTTTTATGGGATGGTTGAGTATGAGATACTACAACCACTGCTACAGATGGCCCTAGTGCAAGTGGGAGATTGTTAGTTATATGTATGCCCTAGAGGCCATTACTGTACATTGGATGTATATTGTAGTGGATGCTGGGACATATATAGGGAAGACTTTCTTGCTCGACATGATAGTATGCTATCTGGTCACTCTTTACCTTAACGTGTATACTGATTGTCTCTCTGTTACATGTTGGTAAAGCCCTTAGGATCTGTACTTGACTACCTGGACTATGATGCGGATCATACTAGTGGGGACATGGTAGTCCATAAGTACATCCTTCAAAGTCCCTAATCATGGGTGTATCGAGACGGGGCATCGATATACCAGAGTAGACTAGCGTATACCTTCTCGACCCATATAGATGGGCGATGGATGATCCCATATCCATTGGTGTTTGACATCAGAGATGATATACGGGTGCTCAGCAGAGACTGGGTACACTGGACGGACTCGCCGAGAACTCCCAGATGGTATTATACCTGACGTCAGAAGGCAGTTCTCTGGTGACACTGGTACAGAGTAGTCTGTTGACCCGAGATCGTCATAGAGTCTTGTGTGGTTCCCACTGTGCTTTGATTTCCATCTTACCACGTCCAAGAGGGCGTGCAAAACGGTGGTTTTTGGGTACAGTCCCGAATCACATGGAGGCAATGAGCGATAGGAGGGGATTCGTCTCTCCCGGTATAGGGAGTTGATGTTGCGCTGTGTTTGATTGGCTATAACAGGAAATCCCTGGCCAGGGTTGCTGAGATTTACTGGTAAGTGTTACCAGTAGTTTCTCGAATTGTTATAGACCTCATATCGACACGACTTATCGAGCTATTGGGGTCTGACGTTTACCACCCCTAGGCGAGATATGCGACATATCAGACGATCAGACCGGACTGTACAGTAGTGTTACTGGTTGGATTCACTGGAGTGTGAGCGGGCTTGCTCGTCGATCTTCAGATCGCTCAATACCCGGGTGGCCGTTACATTTAGCAGACCGCTTGCGGCTTGTGGATGTTTGATATGATCATCATCTGCTGCCGGCGTATTGACGAGTCTTTAGAGTCCTACACAGAGGTTTCCTGGCTCAAGCGAAACGAAATAGGAGCGCATATGAGATATGTGCGGGACCGAGAATAATACGGTATGTGATACTGTATTCGATTCTCGCGATGTGACATTGATCGGTTATATGCGATATAGCCGGGTTATCGAATCAAGTGTTGATTCGATAAGTTGTTACTGATGATACCAGTCGGTTATGTGCGACATGACCGGATCGTTAAATCAAGTGTTGATTTAAATGATTTAATGCATAATTGTATATTTGATATATTACTTTGCATTAACTAGTATCGGTTCACTTTAAAATGGATTTTCTCACTCGGGTGTGCGCATTGCATATGCGATATGATTTTGTGCACTTGCTTGTATCATGTTTGATGATGCATGCCAAACTTGGTAAAGTGTAAAGAATGAACCATGGTAATGAATGGGTTAGGGTTTTGATTTTTATTTATTCATTTATCTTTCTTATTTATTCTTTTTGGAAAAAGGAAAAAGAAAGATAAATGGTGGCATATTTTGGATTTAGTTGAAGTTTCTTGAAACTTTGACTAAGTCTTCATTCTTGTCCTATACTTAACCCTAACCATTTTAACTAACCTAAGTTAATTCTCTACACTTAACTAGAGTTAAAAGTATGATAAGTATTGTTTTATTTTCTATTTTTTAATTCAAGACTTATCATATCATCTTCATCTTCTTCCATTCTTCAAGTGAAGAAAGCTTCATTTTCATCAATGGTGATTGATGATAAAGAGTGAGAAATCTAATTCTAAAGTCTACCCACTTCCTATTTCTTCATCCTCTACCTCTTGCCAAGTAGTAGAGTGTGTTTCCTTCATAAGTTTTTAGGGCTTGGTGAAGGTGGAGCTTGATTTAGCGATGCCTCGACATAGATCATCTTCGGCATGGACATCGACGACCTAGCTCGCTTTTTCTCCGACGAAGCCGACTCTAGAGCCCGGATTCCTTTTGGACAGCGGAGACGACTTCGTTGCGGAGCTATGGAGGTGGAGCACCGGATCTACAAAGGTTGTATTTCCGTATTCTCTTAGTTAAGTGTTAACTAGTTTCATATTCGCCTAGTTTTCTAGCAAACGATCCGTAGTCGGGTCTCTCGGCATCTAGATTTTTGAAAATGGCATGTTCGATGCCTTGTGAGACCTCATTAGGGTGCCTAGGAACCCTACACCAGGTAGTCCACAAGTTCATCCTTTAATTGTTCCTAGTCGAGAGAGTATCGAGACAGGGCATCGATATTCCAGAGTAGACTAGTGTGTACGTTTCTTGAACCTGTATGGGGCGATGGTTGACCCCACAGCCATTGGTGTTTGACATCAAAGATTGTACACAGGTGCTCATTGGAGAATGGGTACACCGAACAGGACTCGACGAGAACTCGTAGATGGTATTATACCTATCGTCAGATAGCAGTTCTCTGGTGACACTGGTACAGGTTAGTCTGTAGACCCGAGATCGTCATAGAGTCTTGTGTGATTCCCACTGTGCTTTGATTTCCTCCCTACCACGCTCAAGAGACTGCAAATAGATGGATTTTGGGTACAGTCCCGAGTTACATGGAGGCAATGAGCGATAGGAGGGGTTTCGTCTCTCCCGGTATTGAGAGTTGATGTTGCGCTATACTCGATTGGCTATAACAGGAAGTCCCTGGCCAGGGCTGAGGATGAGATTTACCGATAAGTGTTATTAATAGTTTCTCGACCCATTATGAGCCTCACATCGGCATGACTTATCAAGTTATTGGGGTCTGACGTTTACCACCCCCAGACTCGATATGCGACATCAGACGAAAAGACTGGACTGTACGGTAGTGTTACTTACTGGATTCACAGGAGTTTGGACAAGCTTGCTTGTTGATCTTCTGATCACTCAATACCTGGATAGCCGTTACGTCCAGCTAGTACCGTTGACGGCTTGTGGATGACTGATATGATCATTACCTACTGCTGGCGTATTGACGAGTCTTTAGAGTCCTACACAGAGGTTTCCAAGCTCAAGCGAAATGAAGTAGGGCACATATGTGATATGTGCGGGACCGAGATTAATACGTGTATGTGATACAGTATTCTAATCTCGCGATATATGTTATATGTGATATAACCGGATTATTGAATCAAGTGTTGATTCAATAATTTGTTATATGTATATTTGATATACATATAAATGATATCGGCCAGTTGTATGTGATATAGCCAGATTATTAAATCAAGTGTTGATTTAATAATTTAATATATAATTATATATTTGATATATTAATATATATTAACTAATATTAGCTCACTTAAGAATTTCTTTTCTACAAATACATATAAATATATATGAGATATATATTAATGTGTTTATTTTTGTGTCATGCTAGATGATACATTGGACATGGGTGTATGAGACTCATACCAAACTAAAGGTAATTTGGATGATTAATAATTAAGGGATAAATCAAAATTAGGTGGAAAATGTCATGGCTTAAGATGCTTGTGGAAACATGTAGAAGCCTTGACTTAGTCTACTAATTTTTTTTTAACTTTAGATATTTATTAACCCAACCATTATTTTTAGCCATGGTTAAGTCTCTACAAATATGATTTGAGATATTTTCTCACCCAAGGGTTCACACTCGATCATCTTCTTCATCTCCTTTTTGCTCCATAGCTTTTGACGAGGTGAAGAAAGAAAGAGAGAAAAATAATTCTAAAGTGAGCAAAATTCCTGCTTCATCAATCTATACCAAACTAGCCATTTAGTATAGGTTATTTACTTCACTAATTCCTTAATTAGTGAAGAGGTAGCTTGAGTTAGAGATTCTTCGACGTAGATCATCTTCGGCCTCGAAGATCCTTAAGTAAGCTCGTTCCTTTCGCCTAGTGGAGCTTAAGAAAAGTTCGGGGTCCACTACTTGGAGCTAAGGGACTACTACACAAAGCTTTAGAAGTGGAGGACCGGTCTACAAATATTGTATTCCTTATTCACTTAGTGTAAAGTTTGTTTACATGCTCTATAAAACCCTAACTCTCTAGTTTAATTCTTGGATGATGTTGCTTAGCACTCTAGATTTTTTAAAATTACATACTCGATGCTTGCTAAAACGTAGTGATCGTGCTAAGGAACCCCAACACTTTTCGCCTTAACGATGCACTTTAGGACTTTAAAACCGCTTTCAAAACCAATCTTGGGATGTCTCCTTTCCGTCTCATCTTTGGAAAAGCTTGTCATGTTTTGGTAGAGCTTGAACATAGAGCAATGTGGGCGATCAAGCTATTAAATCTCGATATCACCGAAGCTGGATTCATACGAATGTTATAATTGAATGAGTTAGAAGAGCTCCGAAACGATGCCTAATAAAGAATCAGACTAAAATCTTTTATAACAAATCTATTTTGAGAAAAACTTTTGAAGTTTGTCAAAAATCCTTCTTTATGATTCTAAGCTATCTCTCTTTCCTTCATTGTGAAAACAGTATTCCCGCATGAAGCGGTTGAGGTTGAAGATTCTAGTACGGGTTCGATTTTTAAATTCAATGGACAACGCCTACGCCTGTTTCTAGAATTTCCGATAAATCAAGAGGATGAGCTCATGTCTTTACGTGAGCCGGTTTATATTGACCAATCTTCGTCCATCCATTCTCCACACCTTGTTTATCCAGCCATTACAATGAGAACATTGTACAAACCAAGTGTGGGGGATGTGTATATATGTATATTGCAACATTTTATTAGATTTCTTCTTTAATATTTCTTTTCGAAGGATTTTTTGCCTTGTGAAATTCTTTTTTTAAACAACAAAAAGAGTAAAAAAAGGGATATAAAAATTGAGAGAAGAAAATAAACGAGATATGAAAAGATTTGGAAATATCTTAAAAGAGGGCGTAAATATTTCTAACCTCTTCAAAAGAAAAGAAAAATCTCTCTTAAAAATAAAAAACAATAAAAATAAAAATCTTGAGAGGCTTCATGAAGGAAAGCTTTGCAAAATTCTTTCCATATTTTTCAAAATCCTAGCTTTGAATATGGGTCAAGTTGCAAATTTGCAAAGATACCTTGACCATCTTTTGACCCCTATTCAAAGAACCCCGCCCTCTTCATCAGCCGACCTCTCTTCTTAAGAACTCTCCTCTTCAAAAACCCCCAAATTCTAAACCCTAGACGCCATCGAAGCCCGAGCTCCTGAAGCCCACCTCCGACCACCAATCCATGGTCGTTTCTATGCCTACGATCGATATACGCGATCCTATTCCTGAATCACCATGTAGAATTTCCAAAGGAGGTGTATATTGCTCCATGCTTTCTGTTAGTGCTCCCTGAAAAATTTTAGATGGTCCAAATTCAGAAGTCTTTTGTTTATGAGAGAAACTTCTCTAAAATAATGTCCGATCCGAAGTTAGGAGAATATTTTGCTTTAGAGATTGATAGAAGAAATTGGGAATACATCTACTATGACCATGAGAATGCATTTTCCATCCCTACCCATGTCCATGATTTCTATCAAGGTGTAGTTGCCGATAGTTTTAAGAGAGAGGGTCAAATTCATGTCAATATCGGAAATACTTCATTTGTGGTGACGGCCGATGTAATCCATGAGATCACCGATATTCTGAGAGCTCCATATTACGATCAACCCCTTCCTCTAATCGAATACTTGCCATTAATGGGAGTTAAATGCAATCGAGAAGCCCATACTGGGATTGATAATCAGGAGGTGTATCACAATGTGCATGTCGTTTGCCGATTATTTCAAAACAATGTGATAGGAAGTTCGCACACCACCGCCTTTTACACCCAAGTGATCCATATCGCTTTCTATCTCATAATGAAGAAGACGAGAATTGATTTGTGCACTATCCTTTTGCAGACAATCGACAACGCCAAAAGAAATCACATCTACTCGTGTCCTATGCTTGTTACCTAAATTTACCGCTATTTCATGACTGAAGCTCAATCAATGCATACAAGTTAAATGAAGATAGTGTTGTTCACCCAGACATAGAGTAAAAATCTAGTTCTTATCGTCGAGAAAGGGGGATTAATTGGACCCCTGATGAACCAACTCAAACCGAGGATGTGCTCGAAGAACCCTCCGATGAAGATGATGAAGGGCCAAATACGATGAAGTCAATGACGTTACGCAATCCTCGTTCATGAAGAAGATGACAAAATAAATGAATAAACTTCTTAAATCCGTGAAGAATCAAAAGAATGTGCTTAACAACAAGTAATAATTCAAAGGAGGTAAGAAGCAACGCAACATCGCCAAGAATAAATTTTGCGGAACTATGATGATCAAATAGAGAGTATACGAACGGATCTACCCATGCTTCGCATGCACATTGAGGGAGGTGGTAGTTCAAGTAGTGCTCCATCAAAGAAGAAGAAGCGAAAGCCTTGAGGACAAGGCTCAATTCAAGTTTGGGAGCAGTGATGGATGTTTGTATCTAAATTAGCTTGCATCATGTTTAATCCCTCATGCATCATGTTTCAAATTCCTTTTCCCTTTCTTTTGTAATTTTTCTTTTCTTTTGTATGTTTAAATTCTTGTATTGCATCATGTCTGCATTGTATTGAAAAATCCATAAAAATAGAAAAATATTTATAAAAAAATTTCACAAAAACCTGTTTGTGTCAAGTTGACTAGTTTGAAGATTTAGATTCGCAGTTCAACGGTTTAGTTTAATAGTTTAGTAATAACTAAACTCTAAGATTAGTACTTGAAAACCCGAAAGATAACCCCCTTCTTGAAATCTAACTGTAACGAATATATGCCTTTATCTCACACTTAAACCACATCTCTAAGTTTTGGAAAAAGACTTGATATATCTCCAATAAAAAAATAAAATAATAAATAATAATAATAATAAAAGGAAAAATATAATAATAGACTTGGTTTCTTGAGTTTTTAAGGCCGAAGGGGGATTTTAAACCCCGATGACTTAAGCCAATTGGCTTGGGATCCATCACCAAGAAAGCAAAGAGAAACCAAGTTATGATCTTTGTTAGAAAACTTGGCAACTTGAGTTCCTAGGTCTTTGGGGTGTTTCATCACCCAATACCCTAAACCCGTCTGGTTTGAGAGTTATCGCCGAAAGAGATAAAACAATAAAAAAAACAAGAAGCCAAGGGATCGAAGTAAAGATTAATTAAGCAAATTAAAATAATGAATCACACAGAGTAGCCGGTTGATCTAGGACTAAGCATGCCCGAGTGATCGCGTCGAAATGTGTTGTTTCATATCGCTTAAATAAAAGAAGATATGATAGTCTCAAATGGATATACCTTAACTAAAGAGATAATTTGCACATGTACAAAGGCATATATGAGTTTAAGTTAGATGAATAGCATGATGTGAAAAATAAGGGTTGGATAATCTAATCTTAGAGTGATAGAGTTTCTAACTCAGAGATTTAAATTTTAGAATTAGAGTTGAAAGTTCACCAACGAAACTAGCTTGACGGGATTTTATGGGTGCAATCTGCTGAAAAACTTCACGAGACAACACATGTCTCCTATGGCAACCTAGAGGTTTAACGGCTTGTTGCATATGCCAAATGCAACAGTGACATTTATGAAAGTGAGCTAGGTTTTCTCTTCTTTTAAAATAAAACAGTTTTGCTCTGGACGAGCAAAACAAAAATTTGGGGTATTTGTTCATATTATAATATTGCATTGCATAATCCTAAAACCTCCTTCTTCAATAGCTCAAAAGATTTGAGCCAATAGAAACTAAAATCAAAAGGTAAATCTTTGGCAAGAAGAGTGGTCAAAAGTCTAGCAATCTTGATAAAGTCCTTAATAAAGCGTCTATAGAATCCTGCATGCTCAAGAAATGACCTTATATCTTTTACTGTTTTGGGAGGTGTCTCATTCATACCCAAATAGGCATATTTTAAATGTGATGGAAGAGGTTTGAACTCTAATTTTGGTGCCTCCTCAATTGATGGATGCCAAAGAGATCTAGGCACAAGAAATAAAGGCTCAAGTGGGGGGCTTTTCCATGTATGCTATTGGTGCAGATTCGTCAAAGTAAATAATCTTTTCTTTAAAGAGTTCCTTTATGCTTTGCTCCATATGGCAGTCGTCAAAATCAACATCCTCCTCGCATGGAATTTCATGGACTGCGTTGACTTCGAAGGGTTTTTTGTACGGATCAATTAGCTGATTTCCTAGATTAAAATTATTTAAATCAATTGTCATGTTATCAAAAGAGAGTTTCATTGAACCATTTCGATAGTTAATCAAAGCATTAGAAGTAGCTAGGAAAGATCGACCTAAAATCATTGGAATTTGATTCCTAGGATTCAAAATGTGTTGTGTTTCTAAAACAATAAAATCAATAAGGAATATGAATTCCCCTATCTTGATCGACATATCCTCTATCTCGCCCTTAAGCGTCTTAATAGATCGATCGGCCAACTGCAAAGTAATCGTAACGACTCTGAAATCCCTGTACAAAATTTACCGGCTTAATGTATAGAAAGGGTATTTGAGCCTGATTAGGAGTTATAAGTTATTTTTGTTCAATAAAAGTAAGAAGCAACTTGTAGTTTATTGGTAAAGTCTTTACACTGCTGTGACATAGCCTGTGTGTTCGAATCCCCATAGTCCTATTTATTTTTAATATTTTTCTTTTTAACTTTTCGGAAGCTCAAGATTTGCACGTGCAATACACGGAGAATCGAAAAGTTTTAGAAAAATCAAACAGGACAAATGAGGAGTTAACACAGATTAAAGCACATGGTACGAATCTCGAGGCAGATAGCCGATATCCAACCGCCCAAATTTCCATTCTGGCTGCCACCAACGATCCACCTAGCTCCAATCGCCTCCGTGCTTTGCGCACAAACCCCTTCAGTTCCCCTCTACTTCTCTGCACTGCTTGATTTTTCTGCAATCAAACAGAGACTCTTCAAATCCCTAATTAACACCATTTTAATTCTTTTTATTCAAATTTTTAATTCCCATACCCTAAATTCTTCACTATAAATACCACACATGCCCTAGCTCTCCCCCATTCTGAAAATTCTATCAAAATTCTCTAAGTATAAAGTGGAGTTAAGCAACCAAGTGGAGCAGCAAACCAAATCTCGACGACCGGAGTATTTCCCGACGAAACCATGACGACACGAACACCTTTTTTCTCTCAACGATCTAGAACCCATAATACCCTTTCATCTCTCTTTCTTTTGACTTCAACATAATTTTTTAAAATATATTGACAAAAGTGGAGTTAACATATAATCTATTCTTTTAAACCAATTTTTATCACCTTTGCCATGTTAATAGTTCATTCAAATTCTCTAAAACCACCTTAATATATCATTCACACCATTTAGCTTTTAGCATAATAAAATTTTCTATGAGAAATAATCATATAACGATTTTTTTCAGAAAAATACCATGAATTTTACTATAATCGTTATTTCGATAATTAGCATATATACCTTTAGAAAAATTTATGAGGTAACAACCTACCCCACACGCACACTTTTGATTCATAGCACAAGGTTTAGATGTATGGCTAATTTAAGAGACTAAGTTTTTCATTAAAATACCACAGTTTTACAAATGGGTTCTCTTAATTGATATTTTTGAATCCTTGGATATTGCGTCTCTAAAATTCTCGTTAGGAGAACCGGTAATAGATGGTGCATATTATTTTACATTCTTGGAACAGTAGAGCGAGATGCAGAACTCCTCACGGAGTATTCGGTTTCGAAATAAAATAAAAATACGGTTTTTAAGAAATACGAATTTTCTAAACAAAACTAAACTTTAGAAAATTATATAAGACCATGAATCCGTATTTTCTATAAAAACAAATTATGAAACTATGTTTTTAAACTGAAAGATTAAAATTTTAATAAAATACCAAAATGTTTCAAAAAGTAGTAGTTTTCATAAAAATGCCATAAACTTTTAAAAGTTAGGTTTCATCGCTAAAATACCACAAAAATTAAATTACATATTAAAAAAAACTCTAAATATCATAAATCACCCTCGAGATTATTTTTAAACAATATTAAAGTATATTTCATAAAAAACCCTTGAGAAATACAAACAATATAAATACAATGTAAATAAAAAATATATAAATATTTAAGAACTCTAGATTAATATAAATTTAAGCGGTGTCATTTCTCTTGAGCCCCAAGGAGCTGGAGAAAATGAGTGCTTGCCTATTCAGGTTAGACAACATACCAGAGTTATCAATAGCAATTGTCTTGGAAAAATACATAAATCCTGCCATCCATGTACAGTAGTTGCCCGATTTCTCCCAAACTTAAGATCTTCAAAAGTTAAATCTATTCACATGAAACATCCATAACTCGAATCCAAACTCGAACCGAAACTTGAACATGAACTCGAATATAAACTTAAACGTGAACTCGAAACCAATCTACTCAACTAACTTGATTCGACCCCAGATTGCAATTGGCATGACTCACATTTTACTCGACTCACTCGACTTCATTATTCACCTTTTGCAATCTATGGTTTCGATCAAGTCATGTTATAATCAACCAATCAAGTCAACTAAGGTATCTTACAGTTATAATGTATATACTCGGGATGTTTGCGATAGTTTCTTGTGTGAATCCAACGGAGATTCAGAAGTCCCGTATTAACCTATTTTTTCTTTTACTCGAATCTCAGTCAGGTCGACTCCTCCACAGCTTGGAGTCCTGCTAACACATGAAATGGGCATGTGTTTCCTTGCTCCTGAGGCCCCACTCTTGAGCTTATGAATACTTCTACGGCCGCGTTGACATTCATACTTGGAACTTAACGTTAACATAATGACCATATAGAGACTTATAGATACATATACCCATATTCAGATATACACACTTTTACTGGTCATTTACATTATTTCTTTTACTATATACTTGTTACTTTTCACTCTTATTCTACCTTTCGGACTTACCGAGCGCTAGTTCACTGACGGGCATTCCACCCACCTTTGTTTTCTTGGAATGTTCGTCAGATACGGTCGAGACAGAGAAAGTGGATGCTACTGAGGAGGATTACGACCAGATCGCTACCCAGGATTAGCTTAACTATCGTTTTTTTCAGCATATGTATGCCACATGTTTAGGTATTTCCTCTATTGTAGTGACTTTCCAGTTGAAACTCAATGTACATTAAATTTTTCAGGTTGAATATAAATAAAGATGTTGGTTGAAAAAATTACAGTCTCCATTTTTTCTTACATTTTGTAATATTGTTTCAATACGCTTAGTATATTTATTTAGAGAATGACATTCTCTGAATAAATATGTCGCGGGCTTACCACGTCATCGTTTCCATCTACTGGGAAGTGGGGCATGACAGTAACCTTGGTGGGTTTAAACTCATGCAACCCTAACTGCTCATAGGCCGAAAAAGGAAGGAGGTTCACACTAGCACCCAAGTCAAGCAAAGCTATATTGATGACCTTGTCTCCTATAATACAAGAAATAGTTGGACAACCGGGATCCTTATACTGTAGGGTTACTAGGCACTCTAATAAGGTTCTACAATGCATCAACCATGCCCATTTAAAATTTTAGCCGTGCCGAATAACCCTAAACAAGATCGTTGCTAGAAAATTAGGGTTTCATATGCTAGTAAACTACGTTTACGACTAAGTGAATACGAAATACAACCTTTGTAGATCGGTCCTTCACTTCTATAGCTCCTTGTTGAAGTACCTTCGCTGCGATCGTGGTTCTCCCGGACCCTTGCATGGCTTCACAAGGCGAAAGACGCGTCCTTCCTTGAAGTCTTCGAGGCCGAAGATGATCTACGTCGAGGGGATGCCAACATAAGCTTCTACTTCACTAACTTGAGAATTAGTGAAGCAAACACCCTAAAATAAAGTGCTAGTCTAGTAGAGGATGGAGAAATAGAAAGTGGGTTCTCTTTAGAATTTTATTTCTCACAATCTTTCTCACTTTAGATCAAACCCTAGCAAGCTTTTTCTTTTTAACAATGAAGAAGAAGATGAACAAAAGAAAGAGATGAGGATAATGATCAAGTGAGAAAGCTAACCATGGTGAGTGAGTATCATATACTAACTCATGTAGAGACATAACCATGGCTAATGCTTATGGTTGGGTTAACAAATATCCATGGTAAAAACAAACTTAGTGGACTTAGTCAATGCATCCACAAGCTTCCACAAGCTTCATGCATTGTGCTAATCCTCCACTAATTTTGTAATTACTTAAAATATAAAAACCCAACATAATAAATAGCATGGTGTAAGTCTCATATACCCAAGTCATGTGTATCATCAACCATGATACAATAAAGAAAACACAATTTTAATATATATCACATATATATTAAAGTTGTGTACATGTGAGAAAAAACCTAAAGTGAACAAGTGTTAGTTAATGTAAACTAGTATATCAAATATAAAATTATACAATAAATTATTAAATCAACACCTGACTTAATAATCCGGTCATATCACATATAACCGACTAGCATCCATTGTATCGACTTATCGAATCAACACTTGATTCGATAACCCGGCTATATCACATATAACCTGGCGAGAATAGAATACGGTATCACATACACGCATCATTCTCGGTCTCGCACATATCATATATGTGCTCCTATTTCGTTTTCCCTGAGCTAGTAAAACCTCTGTGTAGGACTCTAAAGACTCGTCAATACGCCGGCAGTAGGTGGTGATCAAATCAAGCACCCACAAGCCGTCAGCGGTACTAGCTGGACGTAACGGCCATCCGGGTATTGAGCGATCAGAAGATCAGCAAGCAAGCCCGCTCTAACTCCTGTAAAAGCCTGCAGGTAACACTTCCCATACAGTCCAGTCTCCTCGTCTGATATGTCGCATATCAAGTCTAGGGGTGGTAATCGTCAGACCCCCAATAACCGATAAGTCGTGCCGATGTGAGGCTCATAACGGGTCGAGAAACTACTGGTAACACTTACCAGTAAATCTCTATATCAGCCCTGACCAGGGACTTCCCTGTTATGGCCAATCGAGCACAGCGCAACATCAACCCCCAATACCGGGAGAGACGAAACCCCTTCTATCGCTCATTGCCTCCATGTGACTCGGGACTGTACCCAAAAACCACCGTTTTGCACGCCCTTATGGACGTGGTAAAGTGGAAATCAAAGCACAGTGGGAATCACACAAGACTCTATGACGATCTCGGGTCTACAGACTAACCTGCACAAGTGTCACCAGAGAACTGCCATCTGACATAAGGTATAATACCATCTGGGAGTTCTCGGCGAGTCCGTCCAGTGTACCCAGTCTCCACTGAGCACCCGTATACCATCTCTGATATCAAACACCAATGGATATGGGATCATCCATCGCCCATCTCATGGGTCGAGAAGCGTATACACTAGTCTACACTGGTATATCGATGCCCCGTCTCGATACACCCATGACTAAGGACCTTGAAGGATGTACTTATGGACTACCATGTCCCCACTAGTATGATCCGTATCATAGTCCAGGTTGTCAAGTACACATCCTAAGGGCTTTACCAATATGTAACTATAAGACAGTATAAAGAGACAAGTATACATGTTAAGATAAAGAGCAACCAGATGGCATACTATCATGTCGAGCAAGAAAGTCCTCTCTATATATGTCCAAGCATCCAATATAATATACATCATCTGTACAATACTGGCCTCTAGGGCATACATTCAACTAACAATCTCCCACTTGCACTAGGGCCAGCTGCTGTAGTATCGCATACCTAGCATTCCGAAGAGTCTCTCAAATTGTATCTGGGAAATGGCCTTCGTGAGTGGATCCGCAGTGTTGTTCTTCGTGTCAACCCTCCTGACCTCGATCTCCCGGCGATCAACTATCTCCCGGATCAGGTGATACCGCCTCAGAATATGCCTGGATCGCTGATGGGACCTGGGTTCCCTGGCCAAAGCTACCGCTCCATTGTTATCGCAATACAAAGGTATTGGATGCTCAATGGATGGAACCACTCCAAGTTCAGTAATGAACTTCTTGATCCAGACAGCCTCTTTGGCAGCATCGTTGGCAGTGATGTATTCAGCCTCCATCGTCGAGTCTGCCACGACTTCCTGCTTGGAACTCTTCCAGTTAACCGCCCCTCCGTAAAGGGTAAAGACAAATCCCGACTGCGACTTAGAGTCGTCCTTATCACTCTGGAAGCTCGAATCGGTAAAGGACTCCACTTGGAGTTCTCCGTTACCATACACCAAGAGCATCTCCTTAGTCCTTCACAAGTACTTGAGAATGCTATTCACAGCTGTCCAGTGACTCTCTCCAGGATCAGCTTGATACCTACTCACTACACTTAGTGAGTATGCTACATCAGGTCTGGTACATAGCATCGCGTACATGATAGAGCTACAGCCGAAGCATAGGGTATCCCTTGCATGCGAGCTCTCTCCAAATCAGTTTTGGGAGACATCTCTTTGGAGAGAGTGAGCCCTGAGATCGTGGGTAAAAACCCACGTTTGGACTCTTCCATACTAAACCTCTTTAGTATGGTGTCAATGTACCTGGATTGGGACAATCCCAATATCCTTTTAGATCTATCTCTATAGATCATAATTCCCAGTATGCAGGAGGCATCACCTAGATCTTTCATTGAGAATCTTTGTGATAAGAAGAGCTTGACCGATTGCAGCATAGGAATGTCATTTCCCATCAAGAGTATGTCGTCCACATAGAATACGAGGAAGACAACCTTACTCTCTGCCACCTTCTTGTAGATACATGGTTCATCTACGTTTTTGACGAAATCAAACTCTTTGATAACGACGTCAAAGCAGATGTTCCAACTCCGCGATGCTTGCTTTAATCCATAAATGGATTTAAGCAGCTTGCACACCTTCCCGCTGCTCCCACTGTCTACGAAGCCCTCTGGCTGAGTCATGTACACGCACTCTTCTAAATCACCGTTTAGAAAGGCGGTCTTAACATCCATTTGCCAGATTTCGTAGTCATGATATGCAGCGATGGCAAGCATGATCCGGATGGATTTAAGCATAGCCACTGGAGAAAAGGTTTCGTCATAGTCCACACCTGGTCATTGACGAAAACCCTTTGCAACAAGTCTAGCTTTGAAAGTCTCCACTTTCCCATCTACACCAAGTTTTTTCTTGAAGATCCACTTTCTCCCAATGGGTTTTACCCCTTCAGGAGCATCTTCCAAAGTCCATACTTTGTTGGTGTACATGGATTCCATCTCGGACCGCATTGCATCCAGCCATTTCACTGAGTCCCCACTCGTGATGGCCTGCTCGAAGCTAGTTGGGTCATCATCAACCATGATGCAATCCTCGCTTCCACTATCCATGAGAAAACCGTAGTATCTCTCAGGTGGGTGAGGAACCCTACTAGATCGGCGGAGAGGCTGAGGTTCGTTGGGAACTACCGAATCCTTCGGTTCTACTAAATCTTCAGTTTGAGTTTGTGTAGCCGGAATTTCTTCCAGTTCTACCTTGTCGCCACTAATTTGTTCCTCAGGATGGTAGAAAAGATATCCATGTGAATGTTTGGGATATCCCACAAACTTGCATAGAACTGACCATGCCTCGAGTTTGTCCGGATTTTGCGTTTTGACATAGGCCGGACAACCCCATATCTTAACTCGTTTAAGACATGGTCTCTTCCCACTCCATATCTCATATGGTGTGGTAGGTACAGATTTAGATGGAACTTGATTCAATAGGTATGCTGCTGTCTCCAGCGCATACCCCCAGAAGGAAATAGGTAACTCAGCTGTGCTCATCATAGCGCGCACCATATCGAATAGGGTGCGGTGTTCATATCAGAAAACTGCATTCTAATACCGCCTATTCATTATCTATTTGTTGTATTTATCGGTACTATTAACCAATGTCTGCTCAGTAATACAGATTACAGGTATCCGTGATAAAATACTGGAAATACATTTAAAAGCATGGATATATCAATTGAGAGCCGACACTGAGACCAGAAACGCAAACCGACCAATACTTCAGGAGTCCCTTTTTGCAACAAGTTTGTATACACATTTTTCTATCTAAATGGTCCAACACAACAAATGTGTACACAAGACTTTTAGGCACATGTGGATATGCATTCAAGGCAAAATATTATATGCATTCAAGGCTAAACATCATGTGTTGATTTTTTCCTTCCAAAACTGAAATCAAATCAAAAGGAATCAAACAAATCAGCATGAGCCATAATGGGGCAGCCATGAATCAAGCCACATGTGGGAATGGAGTAATGAGCATTTAATGGTGAAGATTATGTGTGTGATTTAAAGATTCAAATTTCCTTCCAAAACTGAGTGCAAATCAAATTCAAATAGACAAATCAGCATGGACCATGATAGGGAAGACAAGAATCAAGTCACAAATGGACATGAAGTAATGAGCATTCAATGCTAAAGATTTTGTGTTGATTTAAAAATTCGAATTTCCCTCCATTCTTTGGAGCCTATAAATACAGACCATGGGGCAAAGGTTCAAGGATCATTCTTTAGTCATTCTTTAGTCTTGGATTGTCATTCTTTGTCCAAGTTTTCTATTCTCCTTTCTTGTAAATAGCTTAGTCCCCTTGAAGTCTTAACCTTCTCTTGATCCTTCAACCTCTTCATTGAGCTTGAAGGTTTAAGGGTTGGTTATTGATCTCAAGGGGTTGTATCGTTCTTGATGATTAATAAAGGTCTTTTTTTTGTGCCTTCATTCACCATGAGTTCTTTGCCTCTTCTTGATCTTGCAACCACTTCATTGAGCTTGCAAGTTCAAGATTTGGTTATTGAACCCATGTCTTGTTTTGGGTTCTATGGTTCTTAGTCTTTCTTACTCGCTCTTTTACTTACATGCATTTTCATTCTTGTCTTTTATTAGTTGCAATTTATTACCATGTCATTTAATTACTTGTTTGTAGTCTTTTCTTTTCTTTGTAGCTTTTCTTTTTTCCTCTTTGTTGTTTTGTGAATGTTGGTGTGAATATTGTTGTTAGGAAAAGAGAAAGATTTTGTAAGTTAACATTTCGCTCCTCATTTCCTTTTCCCGTCTTTTCCCATTTGAAACTCCGCCCAAATCTTATGCAAACGCTCCGTTAGGCATCCTACCCTACCAAGGTAAAGGTGATTCCTAACCGTGACCGGTTGCATTCGGTTTGGCCGGAGACGAAAGCAAGAGACAAGAACGGAAGGACAAGGGTCAATAAGCTGGATTCTATGAATACCGTGCTTAAGTCCCCTAATCCACGTTGTTGTCGATTGTTCTAGCTTCATTGGTTGAGTTCGGCTCAAAGTACTTGAATACGGAATCCATTAACTTACACTATCCTATCGTTTCCTAACAAGCCTTATACTTGAATATACACATAGGTTAGATAACGAACAAATCCGCCATGTTGTTAACTCGTTAGAACAAGAACGTAAAACTTACCATCTCCCTGTGGATCGACCCGTGCTCATCGCGGCTAGCTGCAAAGCGACACCGTCCTGATCGCGGTTAAACTTTAGAACTTTAAATATCCGACACGCTTTTGGCGTGCGATCATGCGGTTCCTCCGTTCAGATACACCGTTGTGCTATGGTGTATATGGAGGAGTCAGCTGAGAGAGAATCCCATTCTCTTTTAGGAAGTCCAGGAATTCATTGCTCAAGTATTCACCTCCTCGATCAGATCGAAGAATTTTAATACTTTTCCCGGTTTGGTTCTCGACTTTTTGTTTATATTCTCTAAATTTCTCAAAAGCTTCTGATTTGTGTTTCATTAGGAACACATATCCGAATCTAGAGAGATCGTCAGTGAATGTAATGAAATACGCAGAACCATTCCTGGCATGTGTAGATATGGGACCGCATACATCACTATGTATCAGTCCCAAGAGTTCGGTAACTCTTTCTCCGTGTCCCGTAAACGGAGTTTTGGTCATCTTGCCTTTATGACGTGACTGGCAAGTGTCATAAGATGAAAATTCGAACGGTTTCAAATATCCATTCTTATGCAACTTAGCTAGTCATGTTGCATTGATGTGACCCAGTCTACAATACCAGAAGAAGGATTCGTTCAGTTCAGAACTCTTCCTCTTGTGTGTGTTTGTTATACTCAGAACTGTTGATTTATTTAGAACATAAATGCCATTGCACAACGTGCCTGATCCAACCAACTTTTGGTTTAGGAAAATTATCATAACATTATCCTGTAATACAAAATTATATCCCTCTTTACTCAACAAAGAACCGATATAATGTTGCATATCAGGTTCGGCATGAAATAGCATTCGTTCAGAATCAATGTATTACCAGTCGGCAATACAAGGTGATATTCCCCGACGGTTTTAGCTGCAACAATTGCACCATTTCCAACCCTAATGTCTTTATCACTTTCTCCAAGTTCTCTACCTTTCCTAAGCCCATGTAACTGATTACATATATGGGATCCTGACCCGGTATCTGTAGGGTTCCTAGGCACCCTATGAAGGTCTCACAAGGCATCGAACATGCCATAATAAAATTTTACGGGTGCCGAGAGACCCGACTACGGATCGTTGGCTAGAAAACTAGGCGAAAAAGCTAACTAGTTAACACTTAACTAAGAGATACGGAAATACAACCTTTGTAGATCCGGTCCTCCACCTCCACGGCTCCGAGATGAGGTCCTTTCCGCTGTCCAAATCAAATCCGGGCTCTAGCGTCGGCTTCGTCGGAGAATGGGCAAGCTAGGTCGTCGATGTCCATACCGAAGATGATCTACGTCGAGGCATCGCTAGATCGAGCTCCACCTTCACCAAGTCTTGAAAACTTGTGAAGGAAACACACTCTACTACTTGGCAAGAGGTAGAGGATGAAGAAATAGGAAGTGGGTAGACATTAGAATTGGATTTCTCACTCTTTATCATCAAACACCATTGATGACCTCAAGCTTTTCTTCTTGAGTTCAAGGAAGAAGAAGAAGAAATGATATGATAAGTTAATTATGAAAAGAATAATAATATCATTCTTATCATAACTTTAACCTAAGTTAAGTGTAGAGAATTGACCAAGGTTAAAGGAATGGTTAGGGTTTTGGAGATGAGACAAAAATGGTTGCATCATAAAAGCTTCATGAAGCTTCAAGTGCAAACAAAATAAGCCACCATTTTTCTCTCATTTCTTTTCCTTTTTCAAAAATAAAAAGACTAATTAATGAATAAGTAAAACCCTTAACCATTTAAATAACTTTGGTTAAATTCTTTACACATAACCTAGCAATCATGCATCATCAAACATGATACAATAAAGTGCACAAAATCATATCGCATATGCAATGCGCACACCCGAGTGAGAAAATCCATTTAAAGGGAACCGATACTAGTTAATGCAAAGTAATATATCAAATATATAATTATGCATTAAATCATTAAATCAACGCTTGATTTAACGATCCGGTCATGACGCACATAGCCGACTGGTACCATTAGTAACATCTTATCGAATCAACACTTGATCCGATAACCCGGCTATATCATATATAACCGATCAATGTCACATCACGAGAATCGAATACAGTATCACATACTCGTATTATTCTCGGTCCCGCACATATCTCATATGCGCTCCTATTTCGTTTCGCTTGAGCCAGGAAACCTCTGTGTAGGACTCTAAAGACTCGTCAATACGCCGGCAGCAGATGATGATCATATCAAGCATCCACAAGCCGCAAGCGGTCTGCTAAACGTAACGGCCACCCGGGTATTGAGCGATCTGAAGATCGACGAGAAAGCCCGCTCACACTCCAGTGAATCCGACCAGTAACACTACCGTACAGTCCGGTCTGATCGTCTGATATGTCGCATATCTCGCCTAGGGGTGGTAAACGTCAGACCCCAATAGCTCGATAAGTCGTGTCGATATGAGGTCTATAACACTTCGAGAAACTACTGGTAACACTTACCAGTAAATCTCAGCAACCCTGGCCAGGGATTTCCTGTTATAGCCAATCGAACACAGCGCAACATCAACCCCCTATACCGGGAGAGACGAATCCCCTCCTATCGCTCATTGCCTCCATGTGACTCGGGACTGTACCCAAAAACCACCGTTTTGCACGCCCTCTTGGACGTGGTAAGATGGAAATCAAAGCACAGTGGGAACCACACGAGACTCTATGAAGATCTCGGGTCAACAGACTACTCTGTACCAGTGTCACCAGAGAACTGCCATCTGACGTGAGGTATAATACCATCTGGGAGTTCTCGGCGAGTCCATCCAGTGTACCCAGTCTCTACTGAGCACCCGTATATCATCCCTGATGTCAAACACCGATGGATATGGGATCATCCATCGCCCATCTGTATGGGTCGAGAAGGTATACGCTAGTCTACTCTGGTATATCGATACCCCGTCTCGATACACCCACGACTAGGGACTTTGAAGGGTGTACTTATGGACTACCATGTCTCCACTAGTATGATCCGCATCATAGTCCAGGTAGTTAAGTACACATCCTAAGGGCTTTACCAACATGTAATAGAGAGACAATCAGTATACACGTTAAGGTAAAGAGCAACCAGATAGCATACTATCATTTCGAGCAAGAAAGTCCTCCCTATATATGTCCCAGCATCCACTACAATATACATCCTATGTATAGTAATGGCCTCTAGGGCATACATATAACTAACAATCTCCCACTTGCACTAGGGCCATCTGTAGCAGTGGTTGTAGTATCTCATACTCAACCATCCCATAAAAGTCTCTCTCTGGGAAAAGGCCTTTCGTGAGTGGATCCGCTGTGTTTGTCCTCTGAGTCTACTCTCCTGTCCTCGATCCCCTGGAGATCAATCATCTCCATGCTCAGGTGATACTGCCTTAGAATATGTCTGGGGATCAATCATCTCCATTTGAAACTCCGCCCAAATCTTATGCAAACGCTACGTTAGGCATCCTACCCTACCAAGGTAAAGGTGATTCCTAACCGTGACCGGTTGCATTCGGTTTGGCCGGAGGCGAAAGCAAGAGACAAGAACGGAAGGACAAGGGTCAATAAGCTGGATTCTATGAATACCGTGCTTAAGTCCCCTAATCCACGTTGTTGTCGATTGTTCTAGCTTCATTGGTTGAGTTCGGCTCAAAGTATTTGAATACGGAATCCATTAACTTACACTATCCTATCGTTTCCTAACAAGCCTTATACTTGAATATACACATGTTGGAGATAGTGCCCTCAGAGTCAATTATTAGGTCACAGGTACGTGATTGTAATGATTGAGGGAGGACCTATCCCGGTAGGACAGTCTTACTCGAGATGATAGTATGCTATCTGGTTTACCTTTATCATCGTGTACTGCTTTAGGTGACCTGACACGTCGCTATTACACGTTGATAGAGCCCCTAGGATTCTTGCTTGACCACCAGCAGTATGAGGGCGATCATATAAGTGGGAGCTGGGGTCTATAAGCTTATCCTTAAAAGGTCCCTAGTCGTGGGAGTTTCGAGACTGGGCATCGATACTCCATTAGTAGACTAGTGTATACAGTCGAGACCCCGACGAGGGGCGGTGGCCGGTCTCACAAGCCACTGGTGTCAATTGGATCACCTAAGATGTATACAGGTGCTCATTGGGTTATGAGTACACCGGACAGGACTCGCCGGGAACATGCTAGTTGGTCATATACCAGACGTCAGATGGCAGTTCCCTGGTGACATGTGTGCAGGTTAGTTCATCGACCTGGGGATCGTCATTTGTCTCGTGTGAGTTCCCACTGTACTTTGATTACTACCCTACCACGACTCAAAGGAGTCGTGCAAACAGGTTTTAGTTGGGTACAGTCCCGAGCCACATGGAGGCAGTGAGCGTATCTTCAGGGGTTCGTCTCTCCCGGTATTGGGGGTGAGGTCGTGCTGTGTCTAGGAGAGCCATTACACAAAGTCCTTGGCCAAGGCAAGGAGATTTACTGGTAGGTATTCCAGTAGTATCTCAGGGTGTTCTGGGCTACACTCCGACACGACTTGTACCGCTTTTGGGGGTCTGACTTTTACCAACCCCCTAGGCCCGCCATGCGATACTCATAGACGAACGGACCGGACTGTACGGATATTGTCACTGACAGGCTTAGTAGGGTTGTCAGGCTGAGTTCGCTCACAGACATCCCTTTTAGTCAGTACCTGGTAGCCCGTTACGTATTGGCTTATACCTCTGACGTGCTAGTGGTTAAATCCACAACCAAGGTGTTGATGAGTCTTTAGAGTCCCCCACATTCAGTTACTCAGCTTTCGGGCGAAAGGTTGTAGAGGCCGTATGGAGATATGGCAAGGTCCGACCAGATACGTGCGGTATTGCACGGATCGGGATCGGACAGTTTGTACTATAGGCCGTATGGATATATGGCACGGTTCGATCAGATACGTGCGGTATTGCACGGATCAGGATCGAACGGATATTACTGGCCGGCTTTGGTATAAGCCGGATCCTAGTATAGTACAGTGTAGAGTTTGTCTCATTGCATTTGTATTTCGGTCGGAATACAAATGCGGGTGTGTATGCACAGTATCGGGGTTTTCCTGTAATTTATTACGGGACCAGTTTTCTGGAGTTGCCAGTTTGCTTTCCGTTTCGGCCAATTTCCATTGTTCCGTTCATTGGCCGAAGATTGGTGGAGGAGGGTTTATTTGCATTGTTGCAAATAGGCATTTGTGGAGGGGTTCTTTGTTTTTTGTAGCATCATGATAGTCTTCATGATGGTGCACCATCCATTGACTTGCTTGACTTCATACTTCATGATGGCTTGACTTTGTTAGCATCATGGTTGTTGATGATGGTTGTGTGGAGTGTTGGCATTGCCTTGTGATCATTCCCTTTTGCATGATAGCTTTCCTCTCTCTCTCTTGGGGATTAGATGAGAAGGGCTCCCATTCTTTTTGATACACTCTCACTCTTTCACTCTCTCCACCACCATATACATGGCCGGCCACATTGAGGGAGGGGGCTGTCCAAATTTCTTGGGGTGGGATTTTTGTTCTTCTAGCTTTGTAAAATCCCACATGTTTCATCTCCACAAGCTCATATCATTTCCTCCACCAAAAAGGCAATTCCACAACCCCAAAGTGAGACTTGAGGGCTACATATTCTACAGCGAACCTTGAGCACGTCGAGTAGCCGGCTTCGTGCCCGAGTTGCCTCGGCATTGAGGTGGGAGCCCGTAAAAGAAGTAGGCGATGTGGTGCATTTCCGGCGACGAGGAGGAGACGGGACATTCCGCAAGAGATCGGGACGATGATGAGAAGACCGGAGGACATGGATCGTCGGTATATCTCTATTCCCTTTCTTGTTGGTAGCTAGGACTAATTAATGGTTCGATCCGGGTAGTAGTGCGCGGCGGTTTGCCAGTTTAAGAAAATTTAAAGTTTATCACCGCTTCCGCTTTTGGCCGTCGGATTGACGGCCGGGGCGCCGCCGTGCACTTACAGTGGTATCAGAGCCTCTCCATTAACTTAGTCTAGCTTGGTGTAGTGTGTTTTTCTGTTTCGATCGATCGAATGTTCCAAAACTACATTTTTGTTAGCATCAGTTTTCTGTTGGAAATTTTTGGTGTCGAAAAATTTTTCAGGTTGTAAAATATTGATGTACTGGAAAATCTAAGAACTCTGTAAAATTTCGATGAAGTGAATCCACAGTGGGAGCGCGGAACCGCCGCATATACCCCCATTCCGCCGCTCTTCCGCCGCACACTGTGGAGATCACTTCACCAATTTTTTTCAGAGGCTTTCTGGGCTTAAAATATGGGTTTTGGAATATTAAAATTGGGCCCAGGTTTTCTGTGAGTGCTACAGTTTTGATTGGGGGCCCACTTGTTAATTTTTGATCGATCGGATATTTTAAACACATTTTTCACAGTATTTACATTATTTCTGCGACCGTGAATGTCACTTGATCGGTAAATCCGGTCTAACTGCTATAGCCCGGTTAGACGGATTTGCGAACGTGACTTTCACGTTGATGTTTTGTTTTTGCTGTGATGTTGCGGATCGGTCGTGGGGGATAGCCTAGATGCAATGCTAGTACAGTTGTGGTTGTATTATGTACATTTGATATTGCGGGGCGAGCGTCCGACATGTGGACTGCCGTCACTGCCTGTTTGTATTATTATTTTGGGGCACGACCTGGTTGCGGTCGATGTACCCGATGTATGTATATTTTACTTTCTGTACTAGGATTGCCCCCGGAGGGGTGCACGGATAGCCGGATTCTGGAGGGCAACAAGCCCG
This sequence comes from Agapanthus africanus, assembly GCA_030015575.1. Classification (NCBI taxonomy): domain Eukaryota; kingdom Viridiplantae; phylum Streptophyta; class Magnoliopsida; order Asparagales; family Amaryllidaceae; genus Agapanthus; species Agapanthus africanus. The sequence continues at coordinate 299,884,388 of JASDDO010000029.1, forward strand.
CATCTCATGGCATTGAGACGGAGGGGGCTTCACTCTAGGATTGGCGGGCTATTCGCCGCACTCGTAGGGGGTACAGGTTGACCCAGGAGGGGTGCCCAAGTTGCCGGATTCCGTGAAGTGCTGGGTGGTCCATTCACGGCGCTGAAGGGGGCTGCCTCGCTTCAGGTTTTGGCGGGTGACTTGCCGCGCCCGTAGGGGTCTAGGATTTCATTGCACAGGCTATCCACACGACCAAGGGAACGTCGGGTTTCAGCGGCTCTGTGAAACCCGGGGATCCCAGATATCTGTATTGTTTCTGTGATGCTGTACATTTCTGTGATGTTGCATTTTATTCACGCCTTGAGCGAATATAATATATTGGTATATATATTAGTAGATGTTGTATATGTTTTGCATCCGCGCTAGTCCAGTCCCCGCTCTGTCGTTAGTAAGCTAACCTAACGGGTAATGACGGGACCCAGTGGCGAATGCGGATGGCATATACGTACATCAGTATATTTTCGTTCTTTTTGGTGTGATCAATTGATGGGACTGCATTGATTCGGATCAATGCAAGTTTAAAAACAAACCTAATCTGATGTTGTTGGAACACTTTTCAAAAAGCTGTTATTGCAAGGACGTTCACTTTTGTTTTGCATCGCGGTATTCATTTAGAATATCCTGCTCCTCAGTCGACGAGGCAAGGGCCGAGATCCCTTCACCGGGAGTGACCCCTTGGACAGAAGTTTGCGTTAGGGCATTAACTTCACTATAGCCGATTACTTTTGCTTTGCATCGCGGTATTCATTTGGAATATCCTGCACCCCATTCTACGGGGAAAGAGCCGAGATCCCTTCACCGGGAGTGACCTCTTTAGCAAAGGTTTTCGTCACTATATTTTTAAAAAAAGCTATCCGTTCCTTCAACGATATCAAGTTCATTACGTTAAAGGTTTTCGCCAGAAACCATTCGTAGCCCTCCTTCGTTTCATATGGATAGTCAGTAGTATTCAAGCTGTGTATGTTGGCCAAAGTCAAGGCACAGTGTTTGGTAGCTATTGGTTATTCATATGCAGCATAGATAGATGCATTGGTTTGGAACAGTCGTACTGCCATGTTGGCCAAAGTCAAGGGTATGTACGGGTGGATTCAAATTAACCTGGAGAATGACGGGTAGAACTTGACATGGGACTTATGATATGTTGGCCAAAGTCAAGGTCATAAGAGCATGGGGCAGAAATCACATCGGGAGTTTCAAAAGAACTGAAACTTGCCAGATATGCGCATACCTTCTGGAGTGTGATAGCGTGAGCGGATTCCGTCACGTTATCATGCAATGATAGTTGGATCCCGATTCCCACTGATGAGTTAGTTTACTCCTCGGGTAACCCCGACTAATTCTTCTTTCAGGTTTGGAGGAGAATTTGAGGTACAGTGGGAGGTTTCCAGATTAGATAAATTGGTGACCATTCTGATCTAGGTTAGAGTGCACGCTGAGTGTTTCTTTTCTCTCTCTCTTTGGCAGCGACCATTGACCCGACCCTAAGACTTTGACTCAGTGACCAAGTTGACCGAACCTTCTTAAACACCGGCTTTTGGATTGTCAGAGTTGCAAACCTCATTGCCACTCCTACTTTTACCCTTTTCTCCAGGACACCCCGTTTTACTACGAACGTCCACTTCCATTGGACAAAACCATCGTATGGTTAGATACGAACTCGAAAGAATTTATTCGAGGATGGTTTCCGGTTCTGGAGAAAACGGATAGGATTATTCAGTTGTCTTTTCCTTTTACCCTCTCTCAGGTTACGAGTACTCCTTGGTTTAGGGGTAGTACACCTATTACGCAAATTGGATTGTCTTCTTCCAAACCTTAGGCTGGTGCCGACCGGTAGGGAATGAAGAAAACCAATTAGCATAACGATGGTGTGCAGAAGGTATTAAGTTCAGACAAAGCAAGGGATTAGTAAGAGGGCAAAGTAAATTGCGACAGATATTCACGACCAAACCAAATATTTCGTTACCACTCCCACGTCACCTTTGTATTTCTCCAGGACACTCCGTATCACTATGAAGATCCACAGTTTATTTGGATACTCCATCGTATGGTTATATACGAACTCGAATGGAACTGGTTCCAGTTCGGGGATGGATTCTGGTTCAGGAGAAATAGGAATAAGGTTTATTCGGTTGTCTTTTATCTTCACCCTCTCTCATTGTGAGTGTTCCTAGGATTGGGACAGTACACCCATTATGCTTATTGGATAGTCTTCTTCCAAACCATAGGCTGGTGCCGAACGGTAGGGAAGGAAGAAAACCATTTGGCCTAAAAGGGTGTGCAGAAGGTAAAGACTAAAGACATATGAAGGGATTTGGAGAGGTGGCAAAGAACTATACGGTTACAGTCGTGAATCTGGAAGAGGCATTACTAGGAATACCAGAATACCCCATCGGAACATTTCAATGTTTCAGTTTCACTGTGTAATGTTAAAGGAAAACTGATTTCCCGATTAGATACTTACTCCAGGGTATGTATTTACCAGGTACGATTCTCACATCTGTATGGTTTTACAGATGATGAGTGGGAGTAAGTTATTGGGAATTGGGTGATTATCCTCATTATATCGGGATTCGTTGTAATCGGTGATATTTGAGGAAATCACCTGGGCTGTTTGCCGGTTGGCAAATATTTTGTTTTGAATATCCGCAGTTATGCACCAATTTCAAATTGATATATCTGTACGTCTATTTTCATAGAGTGAGATGTACCTTTTTGAAATTATGTCTATGACATTTACCTATATCAGTGGATGGTTAGGTAAGGAGCATTGAACAGCGGTGTAATTCTTCTTAACCATAAGTACAGTTTTCAACCTACGACACACAGTGAATGAGTTATCAGACTCAAGGGTCTTATACAGAGTATTGTATGTTGTCCAGGGTCCATCAGGACAGAGGGGTTGGTCCTCGTACTATATTCGGTTTACTTATGACTTCTCTAGTTTTTAGACAGGTGTTTCGTGGAAACACAGGGTCCGAATTTGGAGAAGTTATAGGTATTTGAATAGAGTAGAGAACCAGGTATAGCAAGTATCGGGATTCTTCAAAGAGATCGAAGATGTAGATACTAGTGTATGGTATTCACTTGATAGTAATGATAAAGAGATCTTGCTTCTCTTTCAGGTTACTCATAATTGGAAGTATTCCTAAGTTGAGTAACGCTGATCGGCCTCCTTCCATTTAGTTGACATGCGCTGGGGACAGCTGCATGATTTGAATCTGGTTCAATTAAATCAGTGCCTCTGTTTCTATATTGGATATAGAACAGTTCATATCTTAACGATGTTAAGGTACGGGGAGTTGTCCGGTTTATGATTAAAACCAGACACGGGACAACTCAAGGCACGTTTCTGTAATGGCTGTTTGTGGGTTGACCCAGGCTTTGACGAGGGTTGACTTTCTACCATCTGGATGAACAATAGCGATATTGTTCTAGACTCGCCACAGTTTTAATAAAAATGGATTTTTTCAGAAAACAGAAGTGGGAGTATGGTAGAACTGGAAGTGATTCCAGAACCACAAACGATTACTGAAGATTTGACAGGAACCTAAAGATTCAATCTGGATTGACATTCCATTGGCCACTCCGCAGATAAGGTGGGTAACTTCAGGCACCCGAGAGGTACTACGGTAGCCTCAAGGACGGTGACAGGGAAGTTCTTGTTTACCCACAATTACCATTGCTGTTGTTCCAGGGTGCGAGACCCGGCGGGAGGATGAGTATAGCGTCGTTCTAAACTAGTTTTAGAAGTGTACGTGTATATGACTCTGCCAGAGGGTTGTCGTAGTCAGTGGAAGCAGCGGAAGCATTGGTGGACAGGTAGCTTATGTCTATTTATAGACTAAAGCAGATGTAGCGGAGATAGATCATCTATTTCTGACGTGACAGTCATAGGTTTGACTTCATCAGAATAGGAGATGGATCTGTTGAGAAGGTAGTAGGGTGTGATATCCTGGTATTTGGATGAAATACACAGAATAGGAAAAGAAACTCCTATACTACAATCGGTTATACTTTGGTCGTCACACAGTTGTTTCTCCACAAAGGAAATGGATTTTATATCAGACATACTGGTTACTAGATCTATGGTTTTAGATCTAGATTTGGGTGGTTTCCCAATCAGGGTACTTGACAGCATTCTAAGGGTATTTAGGATGGACGACTCCTGGCACGGTAGTGTACCTGCAGGTAATGGAGTCACCCTCTCCAAAGGTGTCTTACAGACTAAAGGAGAGAGGGACGGGCATGATTGGCAGATCACTTGCTCAGGCAATTGAGTCAATCATGAGATGTCAAGTACCACACCAGATGTTGTTCTTGCACTAGATGCAATAAGTTAACATTAATCCAATCCTGGAGAAATAGTCGGAAGCCGTTTTAGAACATAAGTGGATGTTCTAGGGATATGATAACGACAGCCTCATTCAGGAGACAGTTATCATTCCAGGCTTCCAAGGTGACATGGACGACAAGGAGGTTGTCAGAGTTATAGTTTTCCTTCTGATAAGGGGCAGTATTTTGGACAGGTGGTCCAAGGCAATACTGAGGGAGGCATGGCGCGCAGGATACTGATTAAGTTCAGTTGACGATACAGTCTAAGAAGTTTGGATTTGGAGTTCATTTATAAGCTAGGTCCCATCAGACATCCAGACACATCCTAAGACAGGTATTGCTCATTTCGGGAGATGGGTTTCTCCGCGAACTTGAGATATAGAGAGACGTAGAAGGAAACAACTAAGCGGATCCACTCACTGAGGCTATTCCTCGAACGCAATAGTTCCGCAAACGAGCTTTGTGAGACTGACTAGTAGAGGAGTTGGATGTTCGGTATCACACGGGCTGTGAGTATGCGACATCGCAATAATTAGCCTTGAGTGCAAGTGGGAGATTGTTGGAGATAGTGCCCTCAGAGTCAATTATTAGGTCACAGGTACGTGATTGTAATGATTGAGGGAGGACCTATCCCGGTAGGACAGTCTTACTCGAGATGATAGTATGCTATCTGGTTTACCTTTATCATCGTGTACTGCTTTAGGTGACCTGACACGTCGCTATTACACGTTGATAGAGCCCCTAGGATTCTTGCTTGACCACCAGCAGTATGAGGGCGATCATATAAGTGGGAGCTGGGGTCTATAAGCTTATCCTTAAAAGGTCCCTAGTCGTGGGAGTTTCGAGACTGGGCATCGATACTCCATTAGTAGACTAGTGTATACAGTCGAGACCCCGACGAGGGGCGGTGGCCGGTCTCACAAGCCACTGGTGTCAGTTGGATCACCTAAGATGTATACAGGTGCTCATTGGGTTATGAGTACACCGGACAGGACTCGCCGGGAACATGCTAGTTGGTCATATACCAGACGTCAGATGGCAGTTCCCTGGTGACATGTGTGCAGGTTAGTTCATCGACCTGGGGATCGTCATTTGTCTCGTGTGAGTTCCCACTGTACTTTGATTACTACCCTACCACGGCTCAAAGGAGTCGTGCAAACAGGTTTTAGTTGGGTACAGTCCCGAGCCACATGGAGGCAGTGAGCGTATCTTCAGGGGTTCGTCTCTCCCGGTATTGGGGGTGAGGTCGTGCTGTGTCTAGGAGAGCCATTACACAAAGTCCTTGGCCAAGGCAAGGAGATTTACTGGTAGGTATTCCAGTAGTATCTCAGGGTGTTCTGGGCTACACTCCGACACGACTTGTACCGCTTTTGGGGGTCTGACTTTTACCAACCCCCTAGGCCCGCCATGCGATACTCATAGACGAACGGACCGGACTGTACGGATATTGTCACTGACAGGCTTAGTAGGGTTGTCAGGCTGAGTTCGCTCACAGACATCCCTTTTAGTCAGTACCTGGTAGCCCGTTACGTATTGGCTTATACCTCTGACGTGCTAGTGGTTAAATCCACAACCAAGGTGTTGATGAGTCTTTAGAGTCCCCCACATTCAGTTACTCAGCTTTCGGGCGAAAGGTTGTAGAGGCCGTATGGAGATATGGCAAGGTCCGACCAGATACGTGCGGTATTGCACGGATCGGGATCGGACAGTTTGTACTATAGGCCGTATGGATATATGGCAGGGTTCGATCAGATACGTGCGGTATTGCACGGATCAGGATCGAACGGATATTACTGGCCGGCTTTGGTATAAGCCGGATCCTAGTATAGTACAGTGTAGAGTTTGTCTCATTGCATTTGTATTTCGGTCGGAATACAAATGCGGGTGTGTATGCACAGTATCGGGGTTTTCCTGTAATTTATTACGGGACCAGTTTTCTGGAGTTGCCAGTTTGCTTTCCGTTTCGGCCAATTTCTATTGTTCCGTTCATTGGCTGAAGATTGGTGGAGGAGGGTTTATTTGCATTGTTGCAAATAGGCATTTGTGGAGGGGTTCTTTGTTTTTTGTAGCATCATGATAGTCTTCATGATGGTGCACCATCCATTGACTTTCTTGACTTCATACTTCATGATGGCTTGACTTTGTTAGCATCATGGTTGTTGATGATGGTTGTGTGGAGTGTTGGCATTGCCTTGTGATCATTCCCTTTTGCATGATAGCTTTCCTCTCTCTCTCTTGGGGATTAGATGAGAAGGGCTCCCATTCTTTTTGATACACTCTCACTCTTTCACTCTCTCCACCACCATATACATGGCCGGCCACATTGAGGGAGGGGGCTGTCCAAATTTCTTGGGGTGGGATTTTTGTTCTTCTAGCTTTGTAAAATCCCACATGTTTCATCTCCACAAGCTCATATCATTTCCTCCACCAAAAAGGCAATTCCACAACCCCAAAGTGAGACTTGAGGGCTACATATTCTACAGCGAACCTTGGGCACGTCGAGTAGCCGGCTTCGTGCCCGAGTTGCCTCGGCATTGAGGTTGGAGCCCGTAAAAGAAGTAGGCGATGTGGTGCATTTCCGGCGACGAGGAGGAGACGGGACATTCCGCAAGAGATCGGGACGATGATGAGAAGACCGGAGGACATGGATCGTCGGTATATCTCTATTCCCTTTCTTGTTGGTAGCTAGGACTAATTAATGGTTCGATCCGGGTAGTAGTGCGCGGCGGTTTGCCAGTTTAAGAAAATTTAAAGTTTATCACCGCTTCCGCTTTTGGCCGTCGGATTGACGGCCGGGGCGCCGCTGTGCACTTACAACACATAGGTTAGATAACGAACAAATCCGCCATGTTGTTAACTCGTTAGAACAAGAACGTAAAACTTACCATCTCCCTGTGGATCGACCCGTGCTCATCGCGGCTAGCTGCAAAGCGACACCGTCCTGATCGCGGTTAAACTTTAGAACTTTAAATATCCGACACGCTTTTGGCGTGCGATCAAATGGCGCCGTTGCCGGGGAGACGGTAACGTTTTGTTTTTGTTATTTCGGGTTAATCTTGTTAATATCCATCTAACCCTATTTTCTAAAACAGACTAAAAAAATTCAAAATTTCAAAACCAAACAAAAAAATTAACACAAGCTAACCATTTTGTTCTCTGGATTTTATACCTGCTTGCACTCTGTAACTAAAATAAAAAGATAAACAATACCAGTGTGGCATTAGTGGAACACTGAGACTACTGTTGAAATTTGGAGCCCTACCTCATCAAGTTGGCCGGCGACATCATCACCAAATCCGGCGACGCCGGCCCTTTCACCACCTCTTGCCTCCAATTTCTCCTCTGAGCTCCAGTGTTCTATTTTTGTCCTATTTGTATTGTTTGTTTTTTTATAATTTTTAGTGTGCAGGTATTTGGGCATTCATATCGTTTTTCCGCACTAATATCCATTTTTTCCGACATTTCAGATTTTGCGGATTTGCGAAAAGCGGGCGTGGGGAGCAAAGTGCACATTCAAAATCAAGGTGGTTACGAAGAACAGTGCCAAAGATCCGGGTAGTTTGACCCGCGCAAGCGAACTTTTCAAGCTTACCGGATTCGATTCAACGGGGGTTTCTTAGCCCACAACTTAACGGTACGTACTTTACTGACACCTTCTTCTCAAATCCGACGCTTCCAATATAATATCTTTGTAGGATTCTTTGCAAGTTCGCTAGCAAACACCAAAAAAAAAATTAAAAAAATTGACTAACCCGTATTTGTTGCAGTGCCGAGCTTAAACTAAAAAACGATTGTTTGATTCTTTGAATAAATTTTTTTTTCATTGAATTGCGCATTGCATACATTAATACGGATTTAAGGGCAAGCGAACCCCACAACATACGGTAAAGGATTTCATCACCTTTTCCGTGGCCCACAAATCACGAATTTGAGCATAACGTTTACCCGCACAAATTTTAAAAGAAATTAGACTTTAAGCCTTAAGGATTTCGCGCTCACTAGGAGAGGTTAATTGTGTTTAGAACACCGCTTAACGGTATATTGTTTACGTGGTGTCTAGGAAAGTGTTAACGGCGAAACCGCCAAAAGAGAAAGGGTTATTTAATTAAGGACCTTCGCGAAAGCGTCGGAAAACCTCCCCTTATCTTTGCACTTACCTGGCCTCGTGATCAGTGTATCTTGAGCCTGTTTCTCGACACAGTTTTACTTCGACAATCAAGTTCTTGAGCAGGTCTAGTTGACCTAGGCGAACCCTAGAACGATTAGGTGTGTGGTATTTTTGTGTCGTGGTTGTTTTTGCCCAGATTCTTTTTTGTATATTTCATTCTTTTGTTAATAACTAACTAAAAAATTAAAAAATTAAAAAATCACATTCTTTTTCCCCTCCTTTTCTTTTCTTTTCCTTTCTTTCTTTCTCTCTTCATATCATGGGTATCCCACCTCGAAAAACCCTTGCCGAACTTTGGTACCCACAACCAGACATAACTTCTTACGGTTCTTGTTTTGGTCAAACTTCGAACGATCCATCCATGCCAAAAATTTCATTGAAAGATCGCATAGACGCATCTAGGACAAACACTCGCACTCCGCAGTCCACTTTGTATCAACCTCCCCCACCCTCTTATGTTGACACCCCTTTTGCAAGTCGTCCTTTGTCCCTCGCTGAACATATTGAACAATCCTGTAGCCGATCTTTCACTCCTTTCACCACTACAAATTCTATGGATCAACAATTCCATTCACCTTCTTATTCGTATGATGATCCTACCCTTGTCCAGCCATTCAATTCCTACGAGTCCTACCCAACTTTTGCACCTGCCCTAGACATTGATTCTGAACAACCTTTTGGGAGTTTCCAGTATCCAAACAACTTTGAATGTTTTACTGAAACCCCTTCACAACCCATGTCTAGTCTAGAACAAATGTTGGAAGACTTTAGGGTAGTGTCATGCCAACAGATGATGGATTTGAATGCGTCCATGGCCGCCCTCATACAACCTAGTGACCCGGTAGCTAGTTTTCAACTAGCTCCACATTTTACAATGTATGATGAGACGGTAGGACAGGCTGAGAATTTGAGTAGTGAAAGTGAGCTGTACACCCTTCCTAATCAAACCTACCCATTGTAAATTGATTCACACAACTCCAATTTTGAATGTCTATCTAGTGTCCCAAAAGATTTACCAATTGAAGATAGAAGGGTTAATGAGTTGTGCGATTTTTTAGTATTTGATTTACCCGATTGTGAAGGGTCCATTCCAAGTGAAATCGGTCCTAAACCTTTTAACCTCTACACCTCCATCTTAGAACTAGAATCGATTGAAATCTATGCTTTTGATGAGGAGTCTGAGAATCTTAATTTTCACTTGATTGAGGATATTGACGCAGGGAGTATTTTAGATGATGAACCTGTAGATTTGACTGAAATTTTCTCTCCAATTCATCATCCCGAGTCATTAAATGTTTCTCCCGAACTTCATATGCGTCTTGATTTTGATGAGATTTGCATGGATGAGATAATTTTCGAGGAGAATTATGAGGATAGTATTGAGGAGAGTATTGAGGATAGTTTTGAGGATGAACCATTTTTGTTTGATGTGTCGGATTTTTCAATTCATCCTCCTGAACCATTAACTGTTATACTTCCTAAATCACCCTCCATCATTTCCATCGTTCCGACCACGCAAAAGATCATGCAGGAGGACTGTGAGTTTGAAAAATTTCTGTTCAATCACAGCACATTTGACGCCACTAGTGCGTTCCTCCTTGAATATGACACTCTTCTCACAGCCGATAACGATTACGAGTGTTTCACTTTTTCGGACGATGTTGAAGGCTCACCACCCGAGTTTGAGTCCTTCAAATTTTCAGATGAGTTAGTTGAACAATCAAACTCGGTTGCTCACAGTCAATTTGAACCATTGATGGAATCTTTCGAGTTCGAGACAGTTTACTTAGGTGAGAATAAGACTATCCCTAAATCACTCCCCTTCGTCCCTTCCATCGTTCCGACCTTGCACGAAACTGTATCACTTTCATTTCCTATGTCTGGTTTACCGAGTTCGGCATACCCATTTCTCACGAATCTTGAGGGATTTGACCCCATTTCTCGACGGGTTAATAAATTAGCACAATCGCTTTTCACACATCGGTCATTAAAAATTGCGCTAATTTATTCACTCCATTTTCACCCTCAAGTTCGTACACCATTTCTTTTTCCCTTCCGCCATTCTTCCTCTCATATACCGAGACCGTATCCCGCTTCTATCTCCATACGGTCTTGCGTATTCTCCATTTCTTTTCTCTTCACATTCTTTCACCAACCCGCATATTACATAGATAGAATTTTTGAATGGTTGGTACTCACTTTTGGCCTGTGTAAGGCCTTGTATAGCTTGATACCGTTCTCTCCCCTCCTAATCCTGAACTTCAACGCTAAACAGTGGAAACACTGTTTCACTTAAGTTTGGGGGGAACCTTTTGGTGTACATATTTTTGGTTTTTATTTTTGTATATAAATTGTTTTTGGGGAGGCACCGACAATTTTGACTCTCTTGGTGTAGCCTGACAGTGAGGGCACTGTCAAGTTTAAGTTTGGGGGTGTGCTCGGTAAGCTTTCTACCTTCGCATTCATTTGTATATTCTGCATTTGCATACTTATTTAAAAACCCATAAAAATCAGAAAATTTTCTAAAAACATAAAAACTATGTCGTCAAGTTAGCTAGCGGGAGAACTTAGATTCAATATTTCGACGGTTTTATTTGATAAGATAGGAACAACTAAATCCTATTTTTAGATTTTGAAAACCTGAAAGATAACTCTCCTTTGAAGTTAACTATAGCTAATATACGTCTTTACATCACACTACACGTGTCGTGAGTTTTGAAAATTAGATGACAAGTCTATTATGTCTGAAAACTTTTAAATTGATAAACTATTTTCTGAGGATCAAATAGGTTTGTTCTGAAATAAGTAATATCAAGACTAGGTTTAAAGAGAGGTGAATATGAAGGGATATTATTGAGGCCTTAATTGGAACTAATTCTGAAGAATAACCCATCTGGAACTTGATTGGAATGATTACATACCTAACCCACTAAAAACGTCTTTTATCCAAAAAAATAATTGAACTACCAGTTATATCTCCGTCTGCATTAAATCATCATGATTTTCACGCTAAAATTGTCTTTTGTTTTTGGGCCTAGGTAACTTGAGTAATTAAGTCCGCTGGGGTGTCTCTACACCTAATGCCCTAAAACCAACTGGTTTGGGAGCATTGGCCCAAAGCTCGCTAAGAAGCCTAGAAAGTCCAAATTAAAACAAAGTCAAGCAAGTGTTCTCTCCGAGTTAAAATTCCTAACGGTTCTTTGTGTGAGAATAATCTTGACAAAAGACAGATTTTTATAAAAAAAAGTATTTCTTGCGGAGATATGAAGGTTTCATTCTATGATAAAGATTATTGCACGTTCACAAAGGTGTGTATGAAATGAAAACAAGAAAAAGGTGGAGTGAAAAATAAGACCTAGTTTCCTGTTATGGAAGATAGAAATTCTGAATTTGAAACCTTACTGGAAAACAAAACTTGAGAAATACTTAACTCCTTATAAAACTTATGTGATCCTTTTTAAATTTTTATCTGGGCTTTATTTTGTGACATGACGACTTTAATCGATCCTTTTGAAACTTAACGACACTATTTGCACTGCACGTGAAGACATATAAAATCTTAAGTTAAAAGAGAAGTGAGGTGTGAAAAATAAAGGTTCGATAGTTCTAAATTTAGGATAATAGAATTGTTATCTTTTAAACAAAACCTTAGGGTTTGAATCATAGTTATTTCGCAAAACTAGCTTGACGGGATCTTGTGGGTAGTATCCGCTGAAAACCCTCAGGAGACAACACTCCTCCTACTAGGGACACCTAGAGGTTTAACGGCTTATTGCACATGCTCAGTGCAATCGCGTTCCCTGCGAAAGTGCGGTTAGGATTTTCTTTTGTGAATAAATGGTTTTGCTCGGGACGAGCAAAAGATAAGTTTGGGGGTATTTGTTCATATCAGAAAACTGCATTCTAATACCGCCCATTCATTATCTATTTGTTGTATTTATCGGTACTATTAACCAATGTCTGCTCAGTAATACAGATTACAGGTATCCGTGATAAAATACTGGAAATACATTTAAAAGCATGGATATATCAATTGAGAGCCGACACTGAGACCAGAAACGCAAACCGACCAATACTTCAGGAGTCCCTTTTTGCAACAAGTTTTTATACACATTTTTCTATCTAAATGGTCCAACACAACAAATGTGTACACAAGACTTTTAGGCACATGTGGATATGCATTCAAGGCAAAATATTATATGCATTCAAGGCTAAACATCATGTGTTGATTTTTTCCTTCCAAAACTGAAATCAAATCAAAAGGAATCAAACAAATCAGCATGAGCCATAATGGGGCAGCCATGAATCAAGCCACATGTGGGAATGGAGTAATGAGCATTTAATGGTGAAGATTATGTGTATGATTTAAAGATTCAAATTTCCTTCCAAAACTGAGTGCAAATCAAATTCAAATAGACAAATCAGCATGGACATGATAGGGAAGACAAGAATCAAGTCACAAATGGACATGAAGTAATGAGCATTCAATGCTAAAGATTTTGTGTTGATTTAAAAATTCGAATTTCCCTCCATTCTTTGGAGCCTATAAATACAGACCATGGGGCAAAGGTTCAAGGATCATTCTTTAGTCATTCTTTAGTCTTGGATTGTCATTCTTTGTCCAAGTTTTCTATTCTCCTTTCTTGTAAATAGCTTAGTCCCCTTGAAGTCTTAACCTTCTCTTGATCCTTCAACCTCTTCATTGAGCTTGAAGGTTTAAGGGTTGGTTATTGATCTCAAGGGGTTGTATCGTTCTTGATGATTAATAAAGGTCTTTTTTTTGTGCCTTCATTCACCATGAGTTCTTTGCCTCTTCTTGATCTTGCAACCTCTTCATTGAGCTTGCAAGTTCAAGATTTGGTTATTGAACCCATGTCTTGTTTTGGGTTCTATGGTTCTTAGTCTTTCTTACTCACTCTTTTACTTACATGCATTTTCATTCTTGTCTTTTATTAGTTGCAATTTATTACCATGTCATTTAATTACTTGTTTGTAGTCTTTTCTTTTCTTTGTAGCTTTTCTTTTTTCCTCTTTGTTGTTTTGTGAATGTTGGTGTGAATATTGTTGTTAGGAAAAGAGAAAGATTTTGTAAGTTAACATTTCGCTCCTCATTTCCTTTTCCCGTCTTTTCCCATTTGAAACTCCGCCCAAATCTTATGCAAACGCTCCGTTAGGCATTCTACCCTACCAAGGTAAAGGTGATTCCTAACCGTGACCGGTTGCATTCGGTTTGGCCGGAGACGAAAGCAAGAGACAAGAACGGAAGGACAAGGGTCAATAAGCTGGATTCTATGAATACCGTGCTTAAGTCCCCTAATCCACGTTGTTGTCGATTGTTCTAGCTTCATTGGTTGAGTTCGGCTCAAAGTACTTGAATACGGAATCCATTAACTTACACTATCCTATCGTTTCCTAACAAGCCTTATACTTGAATATACACATAGGTTAGATAACGAAAAAATCCGCCATGTTGTTAACTCGTTAGAACAAGAACGTAAAACTTACCATCTCCCTGTGGATCGACCCGTGCTCATCGCGGCTAGCTGCAAAGCGACACCGTCCTGATCGCGGTTAAACTTTAGAACTTTAAATATCCGACACGCTTTTGGCATGCGATCATGCGGTTCCTCCGTTCAGATACACCGTTGTGCTGTGGTGTATATGGAGGAGTCAGCTGAGAGAGAATCCCATTCTCTTTTAGGAAGTCCAGGAATTCATTGCTCAAGTATTCACCTCCTCGATCAGATCGAAGAATTTTAATACTTTTCCCGGTTTGGTTCTCGACTTTTTGTTTATATTTTCTAAATTTCTCAAAAGCTTCTGATTTGTGTTTCATTAGGAACACATATCCGAATCTAGAGAGATCATCAGTGAATGTAATGAAATACGCAGAACCATTCCTGGCATGTGTAGATATGGGACCGCATACATCACTATGTATCAGTCCCAAGAGTTCGGTAACTCTTTCTCCGTGTCCCGTAAACGGAGTTTTGGTCATCTTGCCTTTATGACGTGACTGGCAAGTGTCATAAGATGAAAATTCGAACGGTTTCAAATATCCATTCTTATGCAACTTAGCTAGTCATGTTGCATTGATGTGACCCAGTCTACAATACCAGAAGAAGGATTCGTTCAGTTCAGAACTCTTCCTCTTGTGTGTGTTTGTTATACTCAGAACTGTTGATTTATTTAGAACATAAATGCCATTGCACAACGTGCCTGATCCAACCAACTTTTGGTTTAGGAAAATTATCATAACATTATCCTGTAATACAAAATTATATCCCTCTTTACTCAACAAAGAACCGATATAATGTTGCATATCAGGTTCGGCATGAAATAGCATTCGTTCAGAATCAATGTATTACCAGTTGGCAATACAAGGTGATATTCCCCGACGGTTTTAGCTGCAACAATTGCACCATTTCCAACCCTAATGTCTTTATCACTTTCTCCAAGTTCTCTACCTTTCCTAAGCCCATGTAACTGATTACATATATGGGATCCTGACCCGGTATCTGTAGGGTTCCTAGGCACCCTATGAAGGTCTCACAAGGCATCGAACATGCCATAATAAAATTTTACGGGTGCCGAGAGACCCGACTACGGATCGTTGGCTAGAAAACTAGGCGAAAAAGCTAACTAGTTAACACTTAACTAAGAGATACGGAAATACAACCTTTGTAGATCCGGTCCTCCACCTCCACGGCTCCGAGATGAGGTCCTTTCCGCTGTCCAAATCAAATCCGGGCTCTAGCGTCGGCTTCGTCGGAGAATGGGCAAGCTAGGTCGTCGATGTCCATGCCGAAGATGATCTACGTCGAGGCATCGCTAGATCGAGCTCCACCTTCACCAAGTCTTGAAAACTTGTGAAGGAAACACACTCTACTACTTGGCAAGAGGTAGAGGATGAAGAAATAGGAAGTGGGTAGACTTTAGAATTGGATTTCTCACTCTTTATCATCAAACACCATTGATGACCTCAAGCTTTTCTTCTTGAGTTCAAGGAAGAAGAAGAAATGATATGATAAGTTAATTATGAAAAGAATAATAATATCATTCTTATCATAACTTTAACCTAAGTTAAGTGTAGAGAATTGACCAAGGTTAAAGGAATGGTTAGGGTTTTGGAGATGAGACAAAAATGGTTGCATCATAAAAGCTTCATGAAGCTTCAAGTGCAAACAAAATAAGCCACCATTTTTCTCTCATTTCTTTTCCTTTTTCAAAAATAAAAAGACTAATTAATGAATAAGTAAAACCCTTAACCATTTAAATAACTTTGGTTAAATTCTTTACACATAACCTAGCAATCATGCATCATCAAACATGATACAATAAAGTGCACAAAATCATATCGCATATGCAATGCGCACACCCGAGTGAGAAAATCCATTTAAAGTGAACCGATACTAGTTAATGCAAAGTAATATATCAAATATATAATTATGCATTAAATCATTAAATCAACGCTTGATTTAACGATCCGGTCATGACGCACATAGCCGACTGGTACCATTAGTAACATCTTATCGAATCAACACTTGATCCGATAACCCGGCTATATCATATATAACCGATCAATGTCACATCACGAGAATCGAATACAGTATCACATACTCGTATTATTCTCGGTCCCGCACATATCTCATATGCGCTCCTATTTCGTTTCGCTTGAGCCAGGAAACCTCTGTGTAGGACTCTAAAGACTCGTCAATACGCCGGCAGCAGATGATGATCATATCAAGCATCCACAAGCCGCAAGCGGTCTGCTAAACGTAACGGCCACCCGGGTATTGAGCGATCTGAAGATCGACGAGCAAGCCCGCTCACACTCCAGTGAATCCGACCAGTAACACTACCGTACATTCCGGTCTGATCGTCTGATATGTCGCATATCTCGCCTAGGGGTGGTAAACGTCAGACCCCAATAGCTCGATAAGTCGTGTCGATATGAGGTCTATAACACTTCGAGAAACTACTGGTAACACTTACCAGTAAATCTCAGCAACCCTGGCCAGGGATTTCCTGTTATAGCCAATCGAACACAGCGCAACATCAACCCCCTATACCGGGAGAGACGAATCCCCTCCTATCGCTCATTGCCTCCATGTGACTCGGGACTGTACCCAAAAACCAACGTTTTGCACGCCCTCTTGGACGTGGTAAGATGGAAATCAAAGCACAGTGGGAACCACACGAGACTCTATGACGATCTCGGGTCAACAGACTACTCTGTACCAGTGTCACCAGAGAACTGCCATCTGACGTGAGGTATAATACCATCTGGGAGTTTTCGGCGAGTCCATCCAGTGTACCCAGTCTCTACTGAGCACCCGTATATCATCCCTGATGTCAAACACCGATGGATATGGGATCATCCATCGCCCATCTGTATGGGTCGAGAAGGTATACGCTAGTCTACTCTGGTATATCGATACCCCGTCTCGATACACCCACGACTAGGGACTTTGAAGGGTGTACTTATGGACTACCATGTCTCCACTAGTATGATCCGCATCATAGTCCAGGTAGTTAAGTACACATCCTAAGGGCTTTACCAACATGTAATAGAGAGACAATCAGTATACACGTTAAGGTAAAGAGAAACCAGATAGCATACTATCATTTCGATTAAGAAAGTCCTCCCTATATATGTCCCAGCATCCACTACAATATACATCCTATGTATAGTAATGGCCTCTAGGGCATACATATAACTAACAATCTCCCACTTGCACTAGGGCCATCTGTAGCAGTGGTTGTAGTATCTCATACTCAACCATCCAATAAAAGTCTCTCTCTGCGAAAAGGCCTTTCGTGTGTGGATCCGCTGTGTTTGTCCTCTGAGTCTACTCTCCTGTCCTCGATCCCCTGGAGATCAATCATCTCCATGCTCAGGTGATACTGCCTTAGAATATGTCTGGATCACTGATGGGACCTGCGTTCCTTGGCATAAGCCACAACTCCATTGTCACACAATGGGAGGAACAAAGTTCATCTTATGAACTAATATACACCCAGACTGCCTCTTTGGTAGCATCTTAAGTAGCGATGTATCATGCCTTTATCGTCTAGTATGCCACGGTATCTAGCTTGGAACTCTTCCAATATACCGTCCCTTCACTGAGGGTAAAGACAATGCCTGTGACTGACATTCAGTCGTCTTTATCACCCTGGAACCCTTCCAGTGATTCTCCCCAGGATCGGTTGATACCATCTCACTACAACTAGTGAGAATCCTAACATCCAATTAGATCTATCTCATAGATCCAAAACCCAGGATTTAGGAGGTATCATTTTGATCCTATATGGAGAATCATTGTGATAAGCGGAGATTGATCGAGCGTAGCATAGGAAACTCCTTCCCTATCAAGAGTATGTCATCCACGTACTCTATGAGGATCGTCACCATACTCCCTACTACCTTCTTGTTTATACAAGGTTCATCTACCATTTTGATGATGTCAACTTCTTTGACTAATTCATCAAAACAGATGTTCCAACTCCGCGATGCCTGCTTTATCAAATAAAGCATCTTGCACACGTTTCCGCTGCTCCCACTGTCTACGAAGCCCTTTGGCTGTGTACTTATAGACGCTCTCTTCTAAATCATCATTTAGAAAAGCAGTCAAGACACCCAACCACCAGATATCGCAGTTATGGTATGTAGCCGTGACAAGTAGGATCTGGATGGACTTAAGCTTAGCTGCTTGAAAAGGTTTCATCATTATCCACACCTGGTCTATGATGCAATCCTTTAACAAGTCTAGCTTTGAAAGTCTCAACTTTTCCATCTACACCAAGTAATCTTCTCAAGATATACTTTCTCCTGATGGGGATTTAACTCTTCAGATATAGCAACCAAAGTCCATACTTTGTTGGTGTACAAGGATTCCATCTCAGATCGCTAAACATCCAGCCATTCTTACAGAGTCCCACTCCTGATGGCCAGCTCGAAACTAGTTGGGTCATCATCTCATGATGCAATCCTCGCTCCCACTGTCATAGAGAAACCAAAGTATCTCTCAGGTGGGTGAGAAACCCTACTAGATCGGCGGAGAGGCTGAGATTTGTTGGTAACTATCGAATCCTTTGGTTCTTTCAAATCATCAGCTGCAGTTTGTATAGCTGGAACCTTTCCAGTTCTACATTGCAGACCTTGCCTCGAGCTTGTCCGGATTTTGCTTTCAGACATAGGCCGGACAACTCCAAATCTTAACTAACTTAAGACATGGGTTCTTCCCATTCCATATCACATATGAAGCGGTAGGCAACTGATTTGATTAGAACCCTATTCAATAGGTATGCATCTTCTCAAGTGCATAACATCCAAAAGGAAAAAGGTAACTCAGTAGTACTCATCATAGAGCACACCATATCATATAGGGTGTGATTGCTCCGCCCCGATATACCATCGTGCTATGGTGTATACGGAGGAGTAATGCTGAGAGAGAATCTCATTCTCCTTTAGAAAAGTCTAAGAATTTCGTACCCAAGTATTCTCCTCCTTGATCTCATCAAAGGACATAATACTTATACCCGTATTGGTTATCTACTTCTAACTTATATTCTGTGAATATCTCAAAAGGTTCGGACTTGTGTTTCAACAGGAACATAGGTCAGAAACTCGAAAGATCATCAGAGAACGTAATGAAGTATAAACAACCAGTCTTGGTATGTATAGACAGGGGACCTACATACATCAACATGTATCATCCCAAGAGTTCACTAACTCTTTCTCTGTTTCCAGTAAACGGAGCTATGGTCATCTTATCTTTGTGACATGACTGGCGAGTTTCACAAGATGTAAATTCAAACTGATTTAAATATGCATCTAAATGTAACTAAGCCAGTCGGGTCGCATTGATATGACCTAGTCTACAATACTTCAAGATGGATTCGTTCATTTCTGAACTCTTCCTCTTGTGTGTGTTCTGTATACTAAAGAACTGTAGTTTGATTTAGAACGTCAATGCTTTTAGATAACGTTCCTGAACCGATCAACTTTTGATATAGGAAATGTTCAAAACGTTATCCAACTATACAAAATTTTATCATTTCTTTACTGATAAAGAGATAGATATGATTTTGTATATCAGGTTCGGTATCTAATAACATTTGTTCAGAATCAATGTATTCATAATACAGGGTGACAGTGACCAACAGACTTGGCTGCAACACTTGCCCCGTTTTCTGCCTCATGAAACTTATCACCCGTTCTCAGTTTTCTACCTTTCTATAGCCCTATGTAACAGATTACATATCTGGGATCCTGATTTGGTATCACATACCCAGGACGTAGAGGATACAGAGAAACAGTTCTTTGTAATGAACACACCCGAAGATGATGCATCAACATGCACTCTCTTCGTTTGGGCGGCACGGGAAATCTGGTATTCCCCAATTTCCTGCTCTGTCTTATAACTATTATAAGTTGGAGCGGGACCAACGTTCCCCAGCTCAGTATAATAAGCGGGTTCGGTCAATATTCCGTATTATTATCTTGATTAAGGCGTGATATGGTCGCTACGTGGAGAGAGAGAGAAGAAAACACTCAGCGTGCGCTCTTGCAAGAATAGATTGGTTATTATTTTATCTAATCAGGATGGCTCCCACTGCTTTTTATCAAATCTTCCTTCAAACCCTAAAAGGAAAGACTAGCCGGGATTAATTACACACTACAAGTTCGCCAATCTTTCAGCCAGGCCAGTGTCGGTACTTTGAGGGAGGTCCCCCATGCTTTCTCACGAACCTAATTAATGTAAACCTCGTTTTCCCAGAGGCGTAACCCCGTTGACACCTTTCTAGACACCTACTTGATCGGCTAATTGTAATGTATAAAACTCTCCCAGGAGTAACTCTTACTCGCAGCGGGTATCGGGATCCAACTATCTCATAGAAGGTACGCAATCTCATTGCAAATTTCAATACTTGAAATTCCCGATAATATTTTGCCCCTAGCTCGCTATGACCTTGACGCATGCCAAACAACCCATAGTCTGCTAGTCAAGTTCAACCCGTACATTTCTTGATTGAATTAAACCCACCCGCACGACCCTTGACGCATGCCAAACAACGCCGTACGAATACCCTAATCCAATCGCATCATATGCTAGCAGATAAGCACTAGTTAGCTACCGTACACTACGCCTTGACGCATGCCAAACAACCGCAGCACGAATACTAACTAGTACTTATCTGAAATGACGGAGGGCTACGACAGGTTTTTCTGAAAACCTATTGCGTAATGAACTTGATATCGTTGTAGGATCGAATGATTTTGAAATGGAGTGTTTTTGAAGCTTTTCTAGTTTTGCTAAAGGAGTCATTCCCGGTGAAGGGATCGTCGGTCCTTTCCTCGTCGAATGAGGTGCGGGATATATCATATATATCACTATGCAAAGCAAAAACACTTAAAAGCACTCAAAAACAAACCGAGTGTGTAGCATATGCCAGTTATTGCTAAAGGAGTCACTCCCGGTGAAGGGATCTCGGTCCTTTCCTTATCGAATAAGGTGCAGGATATATCATATATACCTCTGTGCAAAGCAAGAACTGTAGCTACCTGTTTTATTTTGAAATTCCATTCTACAACATCTTAGGTTTCTTTTATTTCATCAATCACATTAATGAAGTCCCATCATTTAAGTACCTAAACATCACAGATAAATACGACGTACACTTATGCCATCCGCATTCGCCTCGATGTCCCCTCGTGCACCGTTAGGTTAGGTAACTAACGGCAGAGAGGGGCAGGGCTAGCACGGGTGTAAAACATAAGTAACGTCTATATAATATATCATATATACTATATACTATATCCATCACAGAAACACATCAGAGATATCGCAGCAGAAGAAACATATGAAATATTGGATATACTAGGACGTCCGTGTTTTCAATACGAGCCAGTATAAAACACGGATTCCACGGTCGTTATGAATAGCCAAACCCACACCCCTAGACCCCTACGAGAGCGGCAAGCAACCCTACCAATTCTAGAGTTAGGAGACCCGGACTCGACTCCTCGAGTTGGTCTCCCACTGGACTCCAGAACCCGGTTACTTGTGCCCTCCTCCTTGGGTCTATCCTAGTGCGGAAAAGTAAATAATATACAAGAGGTGACAACTTCCGCAACCTGGAAGCGCCCCAAAAAAAGAATATTACATACAAGTTTTTACATGAATGAAAAAGAAAACACTCATCTCACATAAAAACCCCCGGCTATTCAAACACGACGATCCAATATAACATATCCAGCAACACATAACATCACAAGTCATCAACGTAAGTAAATATGTGCATCCCAATTGTCGTTGACATATAGCAATGAAACCGGCGATATCACATATTACACTTACGGTCACAGAAAAGAAAGTGTAAAACTACAACAGTTGGAATCCGCAACCACCTTAGACATCGCATGCCTGACCAAATGAATTCCTTAGACATCACATGCCTAACAATTATAAACCCCGCATTTTAGTCTCAAAATCGAAAACACTTTTCAATATCAAGTCGGGTAATTCAACAAGATTCCCGACATCCTGATCGAATGCTCATCGCAAACTTCAGTAGACGGCCGCACCCCCGATACCGTCGACGAAGTGCACCAAGGCAGAACACCGCTGCCGGGAGTACCCGAACGGATGCTTTTGGCGACGGGGTTCTCCTACAGTCACTTGGTCGGGGCTATGGGGTGAGGCTGTCTATTAAGTTTACCCGGCGAGTATCCACGTACGCTACGTGATTGCGACGGACTTTTGATCACATCAAAATTCCGTGGCAACCGATCATGTGAGACTAAATTGCTACGTTTATAACATTCATTTAGTTATCTCATAACTATTTGTGAATTCCAATTATTGTATCCCATTCCAGATAAATAGAAAATGTTAAACTTTTCGATCGAACAATCGAACACCCAAGTTTTCCCGAAACAGATCAACTCATGAAATAAGTAACAACATTCAGTTCGTGCCTCAGTACCAACGGTCCAGCCGTAGAAGGGTCAAGCCAACGCCTCACATGTGGCACGCCGTACTGCCCCAAACCCGAAGGTTCAAAGGGCAGTTCAAGACGGTCACATAATCGAGTTAAGGTTTGTTGTCTTCTAGAGGGTCCATCGCGTTACTTGCACTACTTAGAACGTCGTTAAACTACGGAAAAATCCAACACTTGGAAATTTCCCGACAGGGGAAAAATCGGGTATTTATATCCGGTCGAACTTTTTAACATATTCTAAAAATTACCCGGAAAGCCACACAGAAAAAATTTGATATCCCGATCGAAACACCGAATCCCCAAAACAACTGCAGAAAATTCAACTCTTGAAAAAATATCAAAAATACCCAGGAAAACCAGCACTGAAAAATGAGAATTACTGTGAAAATTACAATGCACAAAACGACAAAGCTGCCGCGCATCCGCCGCACGAGCCATGCTCGTGCCGCGCATCCGCGGCTCTTTGATGGAATTACGAGGACGAATTTCACAGTAGCTCTTAAATTCACCTGCTGATTTTTCTGCATATTTTTAATACTGAAAAATCCCTGTTTTTGAAAATTGGACAGAGAGCATGGGTGTGTTAGGATTTCGGGTTCGTTCGGAGTTCAAAATCCGTCTAGACTTCGCCTAAGGCTCTAGCTAGGCTCTGATACCACTGTAGGGTTCCTAGGCACCCTATGAAGGTCTCACAAGGCATCGAACATGCCATAATAAAATTTTACGGGTGCCGAGAGACCCGACTACGGATCGTTGGCTAGAAAACTAGGCGAAAAAGCTAACTAGTTAACACTTAACTAAGAGATACGGAAATACAACCTTTATAGATCCGGTCCTCCACCTCCACGGCTCCGAGATGAGGTCCTTTCCGCTGTCCAAATCAAATCCGGGCTCTAGCGTCGGCTTCGTCGGAGAATGGGCAAGCTAGGTCGTCGATGTCCATACCGAAGATGATCTACGTCGAGGCATCGCTAGATCGAGCTCCACCTTCACCAAGTCTTGAAAACTTGTGAAGGAAACACACTCTACTACTTGGCAAGAGGTAGAGGATGAAGAAATAGGAAGTGGGTAGACTTTAGAATTGGATTTCTCACTCTTTATCATCAAACACCATTGATGACCTCAAGCTTTTCTTCTTGAGTTCAAGGAAGAAGAAGAAGAAATGATATGATAAGTTAATTATGAAAAGAATAATAATATCATTCTTATCATAACTTTAACCTAAGTTAAGTGTAGAGAATTGACCAAGGTTAAAGGAATGGTTAGGGTTTTGGAGATGAGACAAAAATGGTTGCATCATAAAAGCTTCATGAAGCTTCAAGTGCAAACAAAATAAGCCACCATTTTTCTCTCATTTCTTTTCCTTTTTCAAAAATAAAAAGACTAATTAATGAATAAGTAAAACCCTTAACCATTTAAATAACTTTGGTTAAATTCTTTACACATAACCTAGCGATCATGCATCATCAAACATGATACAATAAAGTGCACAAAATCATATCGCATATGCAATGCGCACACCCGAGTGAGAAAATCCATTTAAAGTGAACCGATACTAGTTAATGCAAAGTAATATATCAAATATATAATTATGCATTAAATCATTAAATCAACGCTTGATTTAACGATCCGGTCATGACGCAGATAACCGACTGGTACCATTAGTAACATCTTATCGAATCAACACTTGATCTGATAACCCGGCTATATCGCATATAACCGATCAATGTCACATCGCGAGAATCGAATACAGTATCACATACTCGTATTATTCTCGGTCCCGCACATATCTCATATGCGCTCCTATTTCGTTTCGCTTGAGCCAGGAAACCTCTGTGTAGGACTCTAAAGACTCGTCAATACGCCGGCAGCAGATGATGATCATATCAAGCATCCACAAGCCGCAAGCGGTCTGCTAAATGTAACGGCCACCCGGGTATTGAGCGATCTGAAGATCGACGAGCAAGCCCGCTCACACTCCAGTGAATCCGACCAGTAACACTACCGTACAGTCCGGTCTGATCGTCTGATATGTCGCATATCTCGCCTAGGGGTGGTAAACGTCAGACCCCAATAGCTCGATAAGTCGTGTCGATATGAGGTCTATAACACTTCGAGAAACTACTGGTAACACTTACCAGTAAATCTCAGCAACCCTGGCCAGGGATTTCCTGTTATAGCCAATCGAACACAACGCAACATCAACCCCCTATACCGGGAGAGACGAATCCCCTCCTATCGCTCATTGCCTCCATGTGACTCGGGACTGTACCCAAAAACCACCATTTTGCATGCCCTTTTAGACGTGGTAAGATGGAAATCAAAGCACAGTGGAAACCACACGAGACTCTATGACGATCTCGGGTCAACAGACTACTCTGTACCAGTGTCACCAGAGAACTGCCATCTGACGTGAGGTATAATACCATCTGGGAGTTCTCGGCGAGTCCGTCCAGTGTACCCAGTCTCTACTGAGCACCCGTATATCATCCCTGATGTCAAACACCGATGGATATGGGATCATCCATCGCCCATCTGTATGGGTCGAGAAGGTATACGCTAGTCTACTCTGGTATATCGATGCCCCGTCTCGATACACCCACGACTAGGGACTTTGAAGGGTGTACTTATGGACTACCATGTCTCCACTAGTATGATCCGCATCATAGTCCAGGTAGTTAAGTACACATCCTAAGGGCTTTACCAACATGTAATAGAGAGACAATCAGTATACACGTTAAGGTAAAGAGCAACCAGATAGCATACTATCATTTCGAGCAAGAAAGTCCTCCCTATATATGTCCCAGCATCCACTACAATATACATCCTATGTATAGTAATGGCCTCTAGGGCATACATATAACTAACAGTATCTAATACCCAGGACGTAAAGCAAATGGAGAAACAGTTCTCTGTAACGAACACACCCGAAGAAAATGCATCAACATGTACTTTCTTCATTCGGGTGGCATGAGATTCCTGGTATTCCCCTATATCCTGTTCAGTCTTATAACTTTTATAAGAAAGAACGGAACCAACGTTCCCCAGCACAGTATAACATGCGGGTTCGGTCAATACATCCATATTATTATCTTTATTATGGCATGATATGGTCGCTACCTGGAGAGAGAGAGAGAAGAAAACACTTTAGCGTATGCTCTTGCAAGATCAGATTGGTTATTATTTTATCTAATCAGGATGGCTCCCACTGTTTTTTTCAAATCTTCCTTCAAACCGTAAAAGGAAAGACTAGCCGGGATTAATTACACCCTACAATTTCGCCAATCTTTCAGCCAGGCTAGTGTCGGTACTTTGAAGGAGCTTTCACGTGCTTTCGCACGGACCTAATTAAAGTAAACTTTGTTTTCCCAGAGGCGTAACCCCGTTGACACCTTTCTAGACACCTACTTGATCGGCTAATTGTCCTGTGTAAAACTTGTTAGTTATATGTATGCCCTAGAGGCCATTACTGTACATGAGATGTATATTGTAGTGGATGCTGGGACATATATAGGTAGGACTTTCTTGCTCGACATGATAGTATGCTATCTGGTTGCTCTTTATCTTAACATGTATACTTATTGTCTCTCTGTTACATGTCGATAAAGCCCTTAGGATGTGTACTCGACTTCCAGGACTATGATGTAGATCATACTAGTGGGGCCTGGGTAGTCAATGAGTACATCCTTCAATGTTCCTAGTCGTGGGAATATCGAGACGGGGCATCGATATTCCAGAGTAGACTAGCGTATATCTTCTCGACCCATGTGATGGGCGATGGATGATCCCATATCCATTGGTGTTTGACATCAGAGACGGTATGCGGGTGCTCAGTGGAGACTGGGTACACTGAACGGACTCGTCGAGAACTCCCAGATGGTAATATACCTCACGTCAGATGGCAGTTCTCTGGTGACACCGATACAGCTTAGTCTGTTGACCCGAGATCGTCATAGAGTCTTGTGTGTCTCCCACTGTGCTTTGATTTCCACCCTACCACGGCTCTCCTGAGTTGTGCAAACAGATGGTTTTTGGGTACAGTCCCGATTCACATGGAGGCAATGAGCGATAGGAGGGGATTCGTCTCTCCCGATATTGGGGGTTGATGTTGCGCTATGCTCGACTGGCCATAACTGGAAATCCCTGGCCAGGGTTGCACTGATTTACTGGTAAGTGTTATCAGTAGTTTCATGCTTGTTATGGACCTTATATCGGCATGACTTATCAAGCTACTGGGGTCTGACGTTTACCACCCCTAGACGAGATATGCGACATATCAGACGAACAGACCGGACTGTGCTGTAGTGTCACTGATTGGATTCGCAGGAGTACTAGCGGGCTTGCTTGTTGATCTTCTGATCGCTCAATACCCGGGTGACCGTTACGTTTAGCAGACCGCTTGCGGCTTGTGGGTGTTTGATATGATCATCACCTACTACCGGCGTATTGACGAGTCTTTAGAGTCATACACAGGGGTTTTCTGGCTCAAGCGAAACGGAGTAGGAGCACATATGTGATATGTGCGGGACCGAGATTAATACGATATGAGATACCGTTTTCTATTCTCGCGATTCGTGACATTGATCGGTTGTATGCGATATAGCCGGGTTATCGGATCAAGTGTTGATTCGATAAGTTGTTACACATGATATTAGTCGGTTATAGCCGGGTTATTAAATCAAGAGTTGATTTAATAATTTAATGTATAATTATATATTTGATATATTACATTATATTAACTAGTATTAGCTCACTAAAGATTTATTTTCTCACTAGATTGTGCACATTGTTTATATGTGATATATGCAAGTGTACATGTTTGTATCATGCTTGATGATACATACAAGATGGGTGTATGAGACTTAAACCAAATCAAGGTTAAATTAGGGTTTACTAATTTCCTAACAAATAACAAAAGAGATGAGACTTTGGTCAAAGTTATCAAGCTTCATGAAGCTTGATAAATATTGACAAAGTTAACTCTTTTGTCATTCCTTAGGATATTAGTTAACCCAACCCTTAACCTCATACTTTGGTTAATTCTCTACATGAGTTAAGCATGAGGGCTTAACTCAACCATGGTTCCATAATTAAAAGGATAAGTTTTCATTTGGATGCATTATCCTTTCATCTTCTTCTTCATCAAGCTCCATGAAAAGCTTGCTAGCTTTAATGGTGCCATGAGAAAAAGTGTGAGAAAATCAATTCTAAAGTGAGCCCACTTCCTACTTCTTCATCCTCTACCACTTTCCATATAGTAGAGTGTGTTCTCTTCACAAAGTTCATGACTTAGTGAAGGAATAGCTTGAGTTAGTGTCTCCCCGACGTAGATCATCTTCGGCCTCGAAGTCATCGAAGCAAGCACGTTCGTTCTTCTTGTGAACCTTCTCTAGAGTCCGGAATTCACGATCGCAGCGATGGGGACATCTACACGGAGCTAACGAAGTGAAGGACCGGATCTACAAAGGTTGTAATCCCTTTCACTTAGTAGTAAAGTTGTTTGCTTGCTTTTAGTTTCGCCTTATCTCTAGTAAACGATCTTGCATAGGGTTGTTCGGCACATAAAAATTTTGATTTTGGCATGGTTGATACCTTGTAGAACCTTGTTAGTGTGCTTAGGAACCCTACAGTGGTATCAGAGACTAGCTAGAGCTTTAGGCGAAGTGTAGACGAAATTAGAAATCCGATCGAACTCCGAAACCCTAATCTTTACCCCTTTCTGGAAATTTTTTCAAAACTGTGATTTTTGTGAATTAAAAATACTCAGAAAAATCAGCAGGGTTTTCTACGAGTTACTGTGCAACACGTGCCTCTAATACCTCTAAAGCGCCGCTGAACCGCGGTCGTACCATGGTATTGGCAGCGGTTCCGCGGCGAAACAGTAGCTTCATGGAATCAGTTTTGCACAGTAACCTCCGTATGTGATTCCTTATTCTTCTGGGAATTTTTAATTATACTCAAGAGTTGAGTTATCTGGGGTGTATTGGGGACTCGTTGATTTGATCGGATATTTTAACTTTGTTTTTGATTTTTTCTGGGTAATTTTAGAACGTATTAAAAAGTTCGACAGCCTATCAATAACTCACTTTTTCCCGACCTGGAAAATTTCCAAGTGTTGGATTTTTCCGTTGTTTAAAAACGTCTAAATCGTGCAAGTAACGCGATGGACCCTCTGGAAGACAACAAAACTTAACTCGATTATGTGACCGTCTTGAACTGCCTTTTGAACCTCAGGGTTTGGGGCAGTACGGCGTGCCACAGGTGAGGCGTTGGCTTGACCCTTCTACGGCTGGACCCTTGGTACTTGGCATAAAATGGATGTTTTTAAACTCCCCTCAAGTGTTGAGCTATTTAGGAAAACTTGGGTGTTTGAATATTCGATCGGAAAGTTTAACATTGTCTATTTATCTGGAATGTCATACAATATTTGGAATCCATAAATAATTATGAAATAACTGATTTGAATATTATAAACATAGCACTTTAGTCTCAATTGATCGGTTGCCACGGAATTTTGATGCGATCAAAAGTCCGTCGCAATCACGTAGCGTACGCGGATACTCGCCGGGTAAATTTAATAGACAGCCACGCCCCATAGCCCCGACCAAGTGACTGTAGGAGAACCTTGTCGCCAAAAGCATCCGTTCGGGTGCTCGCGGCAGCGGTGTTCCGCCTTAATGCACTTCGTCGACGGCATCCGGAGGTGCGGCCGTCTACTAAAGTTTGCGACGAGCATTCGATCAGGATGTCGGGAATCTTGTTGAATTGCCCGACTTGATATTGAAAAGAGTTTTCGATTTTGAGACTAAAATGCGGGGTTTATAATTGTTAGGCATGCGATGTCTAAGGAATTCATTTGATTATGCATGCGATGTCTAAGGAGGTTGCGGATTCCAACTGTTGTAGTTTTACACTTTCTTTTCTGCGACCGTAAGTGTAATATGTGATATCGCCGGTTTCGTTGTTATATGTCAACGATAATTGGGATGGGCATATTTACTTACGCTGATGACATGTGATATTATGTGTTGCTGGATATGTTATATTGGATCGTCGTGTTTGAATAGCCGGGGTTTTTTATGTGAGACGAGTGTTTTTCATTTTCATTCATGTAAATAACTTGTATGTAATATTCTTTTATTAGGGCACTTCCGGGTTGAGGATGATGTCACCATTGTATATTATTTACTTTTCCGCATTAGGATAGACCCAAGGCGGGGAGCACAAGTAACCGGGTTCTAGGGTCCAGTGGGAGACCATCTCGAGAAGTCGAGTCCGGGTCTCCTAACTCTAAAATTGGTAGGGTTGCTTGCCGCTCTCGTAAGGGTCTAGGGGTGTGGGATTGGCTATTCATCACGACTGTGGAATCCGTGTTTTATACAGGCCCAAAATAAAACACGGATGTCCTAATATATCCAATATTTCATATGATATTTTCTGCTGCGTTATCTGTGATGTGATCATGTGATTTGAACAGATAGATATAGTATATATGATATATTATATAGACGTTGCTTATGTTTTACACCCGTGCTAGCCCTGCCCCGCTCTACCGTTAGTTACCTAACCTAACGGTGCAGACGGGACATCAAGGCGAATGCGGATGGCATAAGCGTACACTGTATTTATCTGTGATGTTTATGTGGACTTAAATGATGGGACATTCATTAATGAGATTAATGAAAGAAAATAAACCTAAAAGATGTTGTGGAATCGAATTTCAAAAAAAAAAAAATTAGGTAGCTCTAGTTATTGCTTTGCATAGCGGTGTTCCTTATAGAACATCCAGCACCTCATTCGACGAGGAAAGAGCCGAGATCCCTTCACCGGGAATGACCTCTTTAGCAATGACTAGCAGATGCTACAACCTTCGGTTTGTCTTTTGACTGCTTTTCTAGTTCTTGCTTTGCATAGCGGTGTTCCCCTCCGAAAGGCGGCGCATAGGACTGCGAAGTCCTGACGCTGAGATTCGGGGCAGATGCTATTTGGTTTTATCCGTCCACCTCTCCGAAAATGCCAAGTTGATTTATAGCACCGTGTATCGAAGGTTTAGACGGATGCGGCCGATGTAGCAGACTTTGTCAGATTCCCCCTCACTAGAGGGGTTTTTGATTGTGGGGACGCTCTTCCCTGCAGGCGTAAGCCCCTGCAGTTAATTACGCTACCGCTTCGCGGTAACAACTTTCTCCTTCTCCAGAATTTCACTTCGTGTCGTGTGTGTCTGTTTTGTTTGTGGTTGCCCGTGGATTGTATACGGAGACTGAGTAATGCCGTCGCCCGTAGGACGTGGATTAGTCCAAATCCGTATTTACTTAGATTTGGGTTTGGTGTTTTCAGTTTAAGGATGCATTAGTCGCGTTGCGGCTAAGATCAACTTAAACGTTCGCTAAGGATACGTTAGTCCTGTTTTAGACTAAGATCAACTCAACGTAGTGATTAATTTAATGTATGGCCATCGGGACCCGTCACCTCTCTGACATCGTTGAAGGATTACAACGACATGTATCAAAGGAGCTCGGAGATGTACCCTCGAACCAGAGATGATTGGGAGTTTTGTAATCCATTTGAATGTTTAAGGATACGTTAGCCGTGTTTGGGGCTAAGATCACCTTAAACGTTTGTTAAGGATACGTTAGTCCAGTTTGAGACTAAGATCGACTTAACGGGACCGTTTAGATCCGACAAAAGAGCATTTGGGCTCTATTGTGCCAGTTTAGGGACGTGGTGGTCCGCTATTAGTTTAGGGACGTTTCGGTCCGATATTAGTTTTAGGGACGTTTCGGTCCGATATTAGTTTATGGACATTTCGGTCCGATGTTAGTTTAGGAACGTTTCGGTCCGATATTAGTTTAGGGACGTTTCGGTCCACGAGTTTAAGGACCCCGCAGTCCGTATCGATGTGTGGTCGTTGGGACCCGTCACCTCTTTGACGTCGTTGAGGAATTACAACGACGGATGTCAAAGGAGTTCGGAGATGTACCCTCGAACCGGATGTAAATTGATTTAGAAGAGCAATTTTGCTCAGTCAATTTAATTTAAGGACTTATGGCCAAAATTGGGCTAAGTCCAGTTGAAATGTTCAACATTTTATTTGCTTTTGCATTGCATTTCTTTTTTTATTTTTATTTGGGCTTTGCCCAGAAAGGATGCAGAGCATCAATTTGTTTTGGGCTCTGCCCTTTTAGGAATGATGCAAGGCATCAATTTTATTTGGGCTCTGCCCTTGTATAAAGGATGCAAAGCATCAATTTATTTGGGCTCTGCCCATTTATTGCCTTGCAATTTATTTTGGCCTGTCAGGTCATTTTGATTTGGGCCTGGCCCTTTTAGTAATGCATTGCATTTGTGCAAAGCACTGTTAATTTGAGAATCTTTTAGATTCAAGAACCGATGGTTCAAAAAAAGAAGTGCAAAGCACTATTTGATTTAGATCTAAGAAAAAACAAGTTTTTTCTTGTTTTTCTCATCTCAGAGAACCAGAAGTTCATAAAAGTGCAAAGCACTATTAATTTAAGAACCTTTTAGGTTCAAGAACCGATGGTTCATAAAACAAGTGTAAGGCACTATTTGATTTAGATCTAAGAAAAAGCAAGTTTTTTCTTGTTTTTCTCATCTCAGAGAACCAATCATGAAAGTGCAAAGCACTATTAATTTAAGAACCTTTTAGGTTCAAGAACCAATGGTTCATAAAACAAGTGCAAGGCACTATTTTTATTTTTATTTTTATTTTATTTATTTATTTATTTATTGAAGATCCATGATCTTGTTCACAAGAGAAATCTCTCTTCTTTCAAAGGTTTTTACCTTTTTTTCTTCTTCAAGAGTTCTCAAGAGTTCTCTTCTCTTTTTTTTTTGCCAGATCTTGATGCCATTGAATTGAGGTCTAGGGTCCTTTTTATAGTACCCATAAATTAGTTAAACTTTGTTAAAGAGATCATTCTCTGAGTGATTTGGGGAATTTTCCCCACCGTCGGATCTTTAATCCAAAGGTCTCTGTTTTACAGAAGAAATCTTCTTGCTTTAACAAAAACAGAAAAGATTTCTTTAAATTTTCATTATGTTTTTGCGCAACTCTCCAGCGCCTGACACGTGTCGCGCAATTAAAAAAAAAATTTTAATTAATTTTTTTATTTTTTTATTTTTTATTTTTATTTTTTAAAAAACTGCGCAGTGCGCACTGCGCAGCACGCGCAACGCGCGCGCAGTACGCTTTGCGCAATTTTTTTATTTATTTATTTATTTTTTTTGCATTCAAGAGTTTTGCTCTAAAGCTCTTATGGAGTACGCTATTTCATTTATTTTAACTTTAATTTTCTTTTTAATTTTCAAGACAGAGCTTTGCTCTGATTGGAGAAAAACAGAAGTATTGCTTCTTTCCCCCCTTGGAATTTAAACAGAGCTTTGCTCTGATTGAGGTAAACAAATGCCCCCCCACCGTTGCGCTTACGTGGCCTCCTAACGTGAGCGCAGCGGTGGCAGACTCCGAACCGTCGCGCCATCTTTTGGAAGCTGAAAGGGCACTTGATGCCTATAAATAGGACCTTTGGTTCATTAGATGATTCTCACCTCTAAAATTTTACTTTCAGAACCCAGAGCCCTGCTCTCTTGTTTAAACACTTTTAAAAGTTCAAACTTTTGGAGAATTTTAGGTAAAAATATTAATTTTAATTAAATTAAATCAATTTTAAGAGCATTACTATCAATAGATCCCAGATCTAAAGAAGATCCATTTAGGGTTTCACTTAGTAGAGGTTTGCTCTAAGGGGGTCTATAGAAGACTAAGGAAAGCCCTATTAGAGTTCCATTAATAGAGCTTTGCTCTCTAAAAGATTTTCCCTGTATTTTCTCATTTCATTAATGGAGCTTTGCTCCTCCCAAATCATATAGAAGAACTCTTAAGAATCCTTCATGGATCTTGGAACTTAAAGATGTCATTTTATTCCTCAGTGCATTATATCGTTTTGCTTAATCAGTCTTTCTGATAATTCTGTCGATCCTCTTTCACAGGAACAATGAACGCCCACATGTATGCTCTTAACGAGATCATCTCTCATGAGGGCATCCGCCGACTTGGTCATTCTCAAAATCGGGAATTCACAAACGAGGAGTGTGCTGAAATAATGAGTCGCTTCGACGCATACGACGGTCCACTGCTTCCCCGACGTTCCTTTCTTCTTAAACTTATCGTGGGAGCTATCTGGGAAGCGCTTCCCCTATTCTGTTCTGGCATGCCGCTTAGGGCGTTGGATGCCGCTGAGGACAGGGTGCACTCTGTGTACCTATTGAACTTTATCTTGAAGAGACGGCGAGACAGTCTTATTGACCTCTTGCACGAGGTCTTTCAACAGTCTGCCATACTCGCTGCTTATCGGGGGATGGAAGACATCGAGAGGGACCCTGACGCTTGTGCTCGCGAAAGGAAGCACACTAGGATGGTCCGCGAGGCTTGGAAAGTCATAGATAGGATCGCTTTTGAATTCCCCAATCCATGCCCTGGATCTGAGGTTATTCCATTGTAACTTTCGTTTATTGTTTTTATGACTGTAAGAACTTCGGGCAATATTAATGGAATTTTTTTTTTATCCCAGCTTGTCTTTATTATATATCTTTGTCCTGAGTCTTTTTGCCCATGCGTGAATGAATACGTCCTGAACGCTTGATCAAACGTAAATCGGGTGCTCTTTCTGTTGCTTTTCCTCTTTCTCAGCATGTCGTCACAATTAGCAGGTAATAGAGTAAGCTTCTTGATTTCTTCATGAGATAGCGAGGGTGTAGGCCGCAGGTTCAGATCTGCTGCCTAAGACTTTTCAACTCTATGAGCCGTGAGGGTCTCATAGAGACTTTTCTCCCTACGGATCGAGAGGATCTCGTAGGTGGGTTTTTCTCCTTAGGAATCGTGAGGATTCCTAAGTGTGGTTTTCTCTTGTAAGTCGTAAGGATCCTACAAGAGAATTTTTCCCTCTTACGAGTCGAGAGGACTTGTAAGCGGTTGTTTCCCTCCTTGTCGAAGTTCGATGTTGGAGAGAGAGACCCGTGGATGGTATGCAAGAGACCGTTTTGGGCCAACTCGCAGGGTCCCAATGCTTAGGAAACAGGCTTCTTTTATGCCCACTGCCTGAGGCTTCATCCCACGAGTCGAGCCGCCTTGACAATTTTTCACAAGTCGAGACGAATCGAACGTTTCTCGCAAGAACATCTTAACGTCGCATTTAACCTCTGTTCTTTACGACAGAAGCCCGTTAAGGTTGGTGGTACTTAGGGTTTTGGCCATCGTACCGTCGCATAAGCTGATATAGTCCTCGATAGGCAATTGTGCTGTTCGAGTAGCCCTGCGACTGCCGTGTCTCTGATCCCTTCGGGGGCTGGACAAGACGTCTTCAAGCAATCCTCCTTGGCAGTTTGACCATCGGAAGAGCAAGCGCTAGGAATTTGCCATGCCGCTTTTTACTTGAGGTTAGGCTCATTTTGGAGAGCCCCGATGAGTCATAACCACTCCGCGCTGGTGTGGGATGATCTCCGATAGTCTTTCAGGCTTTATATGACTTGCCGTTAAGACCCTGAAGCTAGGAATTTGGCCTTTGCTTCATTTGCTGGCATTGCGTCCTCTGTATCGAGACGAATCATGGTGGGAACTAGGGATTTTGCCGTGGCTCCGTTTGTTTGATGACGTTGCGTCTGCTGTTAGTTATATGTATGCCCTAGAGGCCATTACTGTACATAGGATGTATATTGTAGTGGATGCTGGGACATATATAGGGAGGACTTTCTTGCTCGACATGATAGTATGCTATCTGGTTGAACTTTACCTTAACGTGTATACTGATTGTCTCTCTATTACATTTTAGTAAAGCCCTTAGGATGTGTGCTTGACTACCTGGACTATGATGCGGATCATACTAGTGGGAACATGGTAGTCCATAAGTACATCCTTCAAAGTCCCTAGTCGTGGGTGTATCGAGACGGGGCATCGATATACCAGAGTAGACTAGCGTATACCTTCTCGACCCATACAGATGGGCGATGGATGATCCCATATCCATTGGTGTTTGACATCAGAGATGATATACGGGTGCTCAGTAGAGACTGGGTACACTGGACGGACTCGCCGAGAACTCCCAGATGGTATTATACCTCACGTCAGATGGCAGTTCTCTGGTGACACTGGTACAGAGTAGTCTGTTGACCCGAGATCGTCATAGAGTCTTGTGTGGTTCCCACTGTGCTTTGATTTCCATCTTACCACGTCCAAGAGGGCGTGCAAAACGGTGGTTTTTGGGTACAGTCCCGAGTCACATGGAGGCAATGAGCGATAGGAGGGGATTCGTCTCTCCCGGTATAGGGAGTTGATGTTGCGCTGTGTTCGATTGGCTATAACAGGAAATCCCTGGCCAGGGTTGCTGAGATTTACTGGTAAGTGTTACCAGTAGTTTCTCGAACAGTTATAGACCTCATATCGACACGACTTATCGAGCTATTGGGGTCTGACGTTTACCACCCCTAGGCGAGATATGTGACATATCAGACGATCAGACCGGACTGTACGGTAGTGTTACTGGTCGGATTCACTGGAGTGTGAGCGGGCTTGCTCGTCGATCTTCAGATCGCTCAATACCCGGGTGGCCGTTACGTTTAGCAGACCGCTTGCGGCTTGTGGATGTTTGATATGATCATCATCCGCTGCCGGCGTATTGACGAGTCTTTAAAGTCCTACACAGAGGTTTCCTGGCTCAAGCGAAACGAAATAGGAGCGCATATGAGATATGTGCGGGACCGAGAGTAATGCGTGTATGTGATACCGTATTTCATTCTCGCGATCAATGTGTCGAATGGTTGTATGCGATATAACCTAATTATCGAATCAAGGATTGATTCGATAAGCCGATACATTGGATACTAGCCGGTTATATGCGATATGACCGGATCGTTAAATCAAGAGTTGATTTAATGATTTAATGCATAATTATATATTTGATATATTACTTTGCGTTAACTAGTATCGGTTCACTTAAGATGGATTTTCTCACTCGGATGTGCGCATTGTATATGCGATATACTTTTGTGCACTTGATTGTATCATGATTGATGATACATGTTATGCTAGGGTTTTTGTGTAAAGATCAAACCATGGTTACATGATTATGGTTAGGGTTTTGTTTTATTCACTTATTTATTTATCCATTTCATTTTGGAAAATAAATGAGAAGAGAAAAGAATGGTGGCTTTATTTGTTGTTTAGTTGAAACTTCATGAAGCTTTGACTTTGTCCACCATTCTTATCTCATCCTTAACCCTAACCATTCCTTTAACCCTTGGTTAATTCTCTACACATAACCATAGTTAGGATTATGATAAGTTTGGAAATTCTTTTCTTTTTAATTAACATATCATAACTCTTTCTTCTTTTTCTTCATTTTCTTCTTTGAAGAAAACTAAGCTCCATCAATGGTGATTGTTGGAAAAGAGTGAGAAATCCAAAACTAAAGTTAACCCACTTCCTATTTCTTCATCCTCTACCTCTTGCCAAGTAGTAGAGTGTGTTTACTTCACAAGTTTCATGACTTGGTGAAGTTGTGAGCTTGATCTAGCGATGCCTCGACGTAGATCATCTTCGGCATGGACATCGACGACCTAGCTTGCCCATTCTCCGACGAAGCCGACACTTGAGCCCGGATTTGATTTGGACAGCGGAGAGGACCTCGTTGCGGAGCTATGGAGGTGGAGCACCGGATCTACAAAGGTTGTATTTCCGTATCTTGTAGTTAAGTGTTAACTAGTTAGCTTTTTCGCCTAGTTTTCTAGCAAACGATCCGTAGTCGGGTCTCTCGGCACCGTTAAAATTTTAATTTGGCATGATCGATGCCTTGTGAGAACTCATTAGGGTGCCTAGGAACCCTACAGTGGTATCAGAGCCTAGCTAGAGCCTTAGGCGAAGTCTAGACGGAATTTGAAACCCGATCGAACCCGAAACACCAAATCAATCTTGCTCTCTGTACTTTTTTGAAAACAGTGAGTTTTTCCAAATTAAAAATTGCTAAAAAATTCAGCAGGGAAAAATAAGAATTACGGTGCAAAAAGTTTCTGGTGAACAGTAATTTTCGCGGCGGATCCGCGGCAGAAGCATGGCTTCTGCGGCGGATCAGCGGCCCCTTGATGACGTCAGCCCTGTTCCTTTGCACAGTAATTCCTAGTTCAAAGAGCTGAGTTTTCTGGAAATTTTTAATATTTATTCAAGAGTTGAATTTTTCTGCTGTGTTTTTGGGGATTCGGTGTTTCGATCGGAGTATCAAATTTTGTCTATTTGGCTTTCCGGATAAATTTTAGAATATGTTAAAAAGTTCGACCGGATATAAATACCTAATTTTTCCCCTGTCGGGAAATTTCCAAGTGTTGGATTTTTCCCTAGTTTAACGACGTTCTAAGTAGTGCAAGTAACGCGATGGACCCTCTAGAAGACAACAAACCTTAACTCGATTATGTGACCGTCTTGAACTGCCCTTTGAACCTTCGGGTTTGGGGCAGTACGGCGTGCCACATGTGAGGCGTTGGCTTGACCCTTCTACGGCTGGACCGTCGGTACTGAGGCACGAACTGAATGTTGTTAGACTTATTTCATGTGTTGATCTGTATCGAGAAAACTTGGGTGTTCGAATGTTCAATCGGAAAGTTTAACATTTTCTAATTATCTGGAATGTGATACAATAATTGGAATTCACAAATAGTTATGAGATAACGGAATGAATGTTATAAACATAGCACTTTAGTCTCACTTGATCGGTTGCCACGGAATTTTGATGTGATCAAAAGTCCGTCGCAATCACGTAGCGTACGCGGATACTCGCCGGGTAAACTTAATAGACAGTCTCACTCCATAGCCCCGACCAAGTGACTGTAGGAGAACCCCGTCGCCGAAAGCATCCGTTCGGGTGCTCGCGGTAGCGGTGTTCCGCCTTAGTGCACTTCGTCGACGGTATCGGG
Source organism: Agapanthus africanus (assembly GCA_030015575.1). Classification (NCBI taxonomy): domain Eukaryota; kingdom Viridiplantae; phylum Streptophyta; class Magnoliopsida; order Asparagales; family Amaryllidaceae; genus Agapanthus; species Agapanthus africanus. The sequence goes on from JASDDO010000029.1 coordinate 299,922,909, forward strand.
GGTGCGGCCGCCTACTAAAGTTTGCGACGAGCATTCGATCAGGATGTCGGGAATCCTGTTGAATTGCCCGACTTGATATTGAAAAGTGTTTTCGATAACGAGACTAAAATGCGGGGTTTATAATTGTTAGGCATGCGATGTCTAAAGAATTCATTTGATCAGGCATACGATGTCTGAGGTGGTTGTGGATTCCAACTGTTGTAGTTTTATACTTTCTTTTCTGTGACCGTAAGTGTAATATGTGATATCGCCGGTTTCGTTGCTATATGTCAACGACAATTGGGATGCGCATATTTACTTACGTTGATGACATGTGATATTATGTGTTGCTGGATATGTTATATTGGATCGTCGTGTTTGAATAGCCGGGGGTTTTTATGTGAGATGAGTGTTTTTCATTTTCATTCATGTAAAAACTTGTATGTAATATTCTTTTATTGGGGCGCTTCCAGGTTGCGGAAGTAGTCACCGTTTGTATATTATTTACTTTTCCGCACTAGGATAGACCCAAGGAGGAGGGCACAAGTAACCGGGTTCTGGAGTCCAGTGGGAGACCAACTCGAGGAGTCGAGTCCGGGTCTCCTAACTCCAGAATTGGTAGGGTTGCTTGCCGCTCTCGTAGGGGTCTTGGGGTGTGGGTTTGGCTATTCTTCACGACCGTGGAATCCGTGTTTTATACTGGCTCGTATTGAAAACACGGACGTCCTAGTATATCCAATATTTCATATGATTCTTCTGCTGCGATATCTGTGATGTGATCATGTGATGTTCTGTGATAGATACATATTTAGTATATATGATATATTATATAGACGTTACTTATGTTTTACACCCGCGCTAGCCTTGCCCCGCTCTGCCGTTAGTTACCTAACCTAACGGTGCACGAGGGGACATCGAGGCGAATGCGGATGGCATAAGCGTACGTCGTATTTATCTGTGATGTTTAGGTACTTAAATGATGGGACTTCATTAATGTGATTAATGAAATAAAAGAAACCTAAAGATGTTGTAGAATCGAATTTCAAAATAAAACAGGTAGCTACAGTTCTTGCTTTGCACAGCGGTATATGTGATATATCCTGCACCTTATTCGATGAGGAAAGGACCGAGATCCCTTCACCGGGAGTGACTCCTTTAGCAATAACTGGCAGATGCTACACACTCGGTTTGTCTTTTGATTGCTTTTAAGTGATTTTGCTTTGCACAGTGATATATGTGATATATCCCGCACCTCATTCGACGAGGAAAGGACCGACGATCCCTTCACCGGGAGTGACTCCTTTAGCAAAACTAGAAAAGCCTCAAAAACACTCCATTTCAAAATTCATTCGATTCTACAACGATATCGAGTTCATTACGCAATAGGTTTTCAGAAAAACCTGTCGTAGCCCTCCGTCATTTCAGATAAATCCTGTTTAGTATTCGTGCTGCGTTTGTTGACCTTGTCAAGGCGCAGTGTGCGGTAGCTAACCAGTATTTATCTGCTTATGCATATGATGCAGATTGGGTTAGGGTAGTCGTGCGGCCTTGTTGACCTTGTCAAGGGTCGTGCGGGTGGGTTTGATTCAATCAAGAAATGACGGGTTGAACTTGACTTGCGGTCTATGGTTTGTTGACCTTGTCAAGGTCATAGATCGTTCGGGGCAAAATATTATCAGGAATTTCAAGTGTTGAAATTTGCAATGAGATTGCATACCTTCTATGAGATAGTTGGATCCCGATACCCGCTGCGAGTAAGAGTTACTCCTGGGAGAGTTTTATACATTACAATTAGCCGATCAAGTAGGTGTCTAGAAAGGTGTTAACGAGGTTACGCCTCTGGGAAAACGAGGTTTACATTAATTAGGTTCGTGCGAAAGCACGGGGGACCTCCCTCAAAGTACGGACACTGGCCTGGCTGAAAGATTGGCGAACTTGTAGTGTGTAATTAATCCCGGCTAGTCTTTCCTTTTAGGGTTTGAAGGAAGATTTGATAAAAAGCAGTGGGAGCCATCCTGATTAGATAAAATAATAACCAATCTATTCTTGACAGAGCGCACGCTGAGTGTTTTCTTCTCTCTCTCTCCAGGTAGCAACCATATCACGCCTTAATCAAGATAATAATACGGATTATTGACCGAACCCGCTTGTTATACTGAGCTGGGGAACGTTGGTCCCGCTCCAACTTATAATTGTTATAAGACAGAGCAGGAAATTGGGGAATACCAGATTTCCCGTGCCACCCAAACGAAGAGAGTGCATGCTGATGCATCATCTTCGGGTGTGTTCATTACAAAGAACTGTTTCTCTGTATCCTTTACGTCCTGGGTATGTGATACCAAATCAGGATCCCAGATATGTAATATGTTACATAGGGCTACAGAAAGGTAGAGAACTGAGAACGGGTATAAGTTTCATGAGGCAGAAAACGGGGCAAGTGTTGCAGCCAAGTCTGTTGGTCACTGTCACCCTGTATTCCAAATACATTGATTCTGAACGAATGTTGTTAGATACCGAACCTGATATACAAAATCATATCAGTCTCTTTATTAGTAAAGAAATGATAAAATTTTGTATTGTTGGATAATGTTTTGAACATTTCCTATATCAAAAGTTGATCGGGTCAGGCACGTTATCTAAAAGCGTTGATGTTCTAAATCAAACTACAGTTTTTTAGTATATGGAACACACATAAGAGGAAGAGTTCAGAAATGAACGGATTCTTCTTGAGGCATTGTAGACTAGGTCAGATCAATGTGACCCGACTAGCTAGAGTTACATATAGATGCATATTTAAATCAGTTTGAATTTGCATCTTGTGAAACTCGCCAGTCATGTCACAAAGATAAGATGACCATAGCTCCGTTTACTGGAAACAGAGAAAGAGTTAGTGAACTCTTGGGATGATACATGTTGATGTATGTAAGTCCCCTGTCTACACATACCAAGACCGGTTCTTTGTACTTCATTATATTCTCTGATAATCTCTCAAGATTCAGTCATATGTTCCTGTTGAAACATGAGTCCGAACCTTTTGAGATATTCACAGAATATAAGCGAGAAGTAGAGAACCAATACGGGTATAAGTATTATGTCCTTTGATGTGATCAGGGAGGAGAATACTTGAGCACGGAAATACTGGACTATTCTAAAGGAGAATGAGATTCTCTCTCGGCATTACTCCTCCGTATACACCATAGCACGATGGTATATCGGGACGGAGCAGATACACCATATTTGATATGGTGTGCTCTATGATGAGTAATACTGAGTTACCTATTTCTTTTTGGGAGTCATGCACTTGAGAAGATGCATACCTATTGAATAGGGTTCAAATCAAATCAGTTGCCTACCGCTTCATATGTGATATGGAAAGGGAAGAGCCCATATCTTAAGTTGGTTAAGATTTGGGGTTGTCCGGGCTATGTCTAAAAGCAAAATCCGGACAAGCTCGAGGCAAGGACTGTTATGTAGAACTGGAAATGTTCCAGGTATACAAACTGCAGCTGATGATTTGATAGAACCAAAGGATTCAATAGTTACCAATGAACCTCAGCCTCTCCGCCGATCTAGTAGGGTTCCTCACCCACCTGAGAGATACTTCGGTTTCTCTATGACAGTGGGAGCGAGGATTACATCATGAGATGATGACCCAACTAGCTTCGAGCTGGCCATCGAGAGTAAGACTCTGTAAGAATGGCTGGATGTTTAGCGATCTGAGATAGAATCCATATACACCAACAAAGTATGGACTTTGGTTGCAATATCTGAAGGGTTAAATCCCCATCAGGAGCAAGTATATCTTGAGAAGATTACTTGGTGTAGATGGAAAAGTTGAGACTTTCAAAGCTAGACTTGTTAAAAGTTTGCATCATTGACCAGGTGTGGATAATGATGAAACCTTTTCAAGTAGCTATGCTTAATGTCCATCCAGATCCTACTTGCCACGGCTACATACCTTGACTACGATATCTGGTGGTTGGGTGTCATGACAGCTTTTCTAAATGATGTTTTAGAAGAGAGTGTCTATAAGTACACAGCCAGAGGGCTTCGTAGACAGTGGGAGCAGCGGAAACGTGTGCAAGATGCTTTATAGGATAAAGCAGGCATCGCGGAGTTGGAACATCTGTTTTGATAGATAAGTCAAAGAAGTTGACATCATCAAAATGGTAGATGAACTTTGTATATACAAAAAGGTAGTAGGGAGTATGGTGACGATCCTCGTAGAGTACGTGGATGACATACTCTTGATAGGGAAGGAGTTTCCTATGCTACGCTCGGTCAATCTCCGTTTATCACAATGATTCTCCATATAGGATCATAATGATACCTACTAACTCCTGGATTTTGATCTATGAGATAGATCTAAATGGATGTTAGGATTCTCACTAGTTGTAGTGAGATGGTATCAATCGATCCTGGGGAGAATCACTGGAAGGGTTCCAGGGTGATAAAGATGACTGAATGTCAGTCGCAGGCATTGTCTTTATCCTCAGTAAAGGGACGGTATGTTGGAAGAGTTCCAAGCTAGATACCGTGGCATACTAGACGATAAAGGCTTGATACATCGCTATTTAAGATGCTACCAAAGAGGCTGTTTGGGTATATATTGGTTCATAAGATGAACCATGTTCCTCCCATTGTGTGACAATGGAGTTGTGGCTTATGCCAAGGAACGTCCGTCCCATCAGTGATCCAGACATATTCTAAGGCTGTATCACCTGATCATGGAGATGGTTGATCTCCAAGGGATCGAGGTTAGGAGAGTAGACTCAGAGGACAAACACAGCGGATCCACTCACGAAAGGCCTTTTCCCAGAGAGAGACTTTTATGGGATGGTTGAGTATGAGATACTTCAACCACTGCTACAGATGGCTCTAGTGCAAGTGGGACATTGTTAGTTATATGTATGCCCTAGAGGCCATTACTGTACATAGGATGTATATTGTAGTGGATGCTGGGACATATATAGGGAGGACTTTCTTGCTCGACATGATAGTATGCTATCTGGTTGAACCTACCTTAACGTGTATACTGATTGTCTCTCTATTACATGTTGGTAAAGCCCTTAGGATGTGTGCTTGACTACCTGGACTATGATGCGGATCATACTAGTGGGAACATGGTAGTCCATAAGTACATCCTTCAAAGTCCCTAGTCGTGGGTGTATCGAGACGGGGCATCGATATACCAGAGTAGACTAGCGTATACCTTCTCGACCCATACAGATGGGCGATGGATGATCCCATATCCATTGGTGTTTGACATCAGAGATGATATACGGGTGCTCAGTAGAGACTGGGTACACTGGACGGACTCGCCGAGAACTCCCAGATGGTATTATACCTCACGTCAGATGGCAGTTCTCTGGTGACACTGGTACAGAGTAGTCTGTTGACCCGAGATCGTCATAGAGTCTTGTGTGGTTCCCACTGTGCTTTGATTTCCATCTTACCACGTCCAAGAGGGCGTGCAAAACGGTGGTTTTTGGGTACAGTCCCGAGTCACATGGAGGCAATGAGCGATAGGAGGGGATTCGTCTCTCCCGGTATAGGGAGTTGATGTTGCGCTGTGTTCGATTGGCTATAACAGGAAATCCCTGGCCAGGGTTGCTGAGATTTACTGGTAAGTGTTACCAGTAGTTTCTCGAACAGTTATAGACCTCATATCGACACGACTTATCAAGCTATTGGGGTCTGACGTTTACCATCCCTAGGCGAGATATGTGACATATCAGACGATCAGACCGGACTGTACGGTAGTGTTACTGGTCGGATTCACTGGAGTGTGAGCGGGCTTGCTCGTCGATCTTCAGATCGCTCAATACCCGGGTGGCCGTTACGTTTAGCAGACCGCTTGCGGCTTGTGGATGTTTGATATGATCATCATCCGCTGCCGGCGTATTGACGAGTCTTTAGAGTCCTACACAGAGGTTTCCTGGCTCAAGCGAAACGAAATAGGAGCGCATATAAGATATGTGCGGGACCGAGAGTAATGCGTGTATGTGATACCGTATTTCATTCTCGCGATCAATGTGTCGAATGGTTGTATGCGATATAACCTAATTATCGAATCAAGGATTGATTCGATAAGCCGATACATTGGATACTAGCCGGTTATATGCGATATGACCGGATCGTTAAATCAAGAGTTGATTTAATGATTTAATGCATAATTATATATTTGATATATTACTTTGCGTTAACTAGTATCGGTTCACTTAAGATGGATTTTCTCACTCGGATGTGCGCATTGTATATGCGATATACTTTTGTGCACTTGATTGTATCATGATTGATGATACATGTTATGCTAGGGTTTTTGTGTAAAGATCAAACCATGGTTACATGATTATGGTTAGGGTTTTGTTTTATTCACTTATTTATTTATCCATTTCATTTTGGAAAATAAATGAGAAGAGAAAAGAATGGTGGCTTTATTTGTTGTTTAGTTGAAACTTCATGAAGCTTTGACTTTGTCCACCATTCTTATCTCATCCTTAACCCTAACCATTCCTTTAACCCTTGGTTAATTCTCTACACATAACCATAGTTAGGATTATGATAAGTTTGGAAATTCTTTTCTTTTTAATTAACATATCATAACTCTTTCTTCTTTTTCTTCATTTTCTTCTTTGAAGAAAACCAAGCTCCATCAATGGTGATTGTTGGAAAAGAGTGAGAAATCCAAAACTAAAGTTAACCCACTTCCTATTTCTTCATCCTCTACCTCTTGCCAAGTAGTAGAGTGTGTTTACTTCACAAGTTTCATGACTTGGTGAAGTTGTGAGCTTGATCTAGCGATGCCTCGACGTAGATCATCTTCGGCATGGACATCGAAGACCTAGCTTGCCCATTCTCCGACGAAGCCGATGCTTGAGCCCGGATTTGATTTGGACAGCGGAGAGGACCTCGTTGCGGAGCTATGGAGGTGGAGCACCGGATCTACAAAGGTTGTATTTCCGTATCTTGTAGTTAAGTGTTAACTAGTTAGCTTTTTCGCCTAGTTTTCTAGCAAACGATCTGTAGTCGGGTCTCTCGGCACCGTTAAAATTTTAATTTGGCATGATCGATGCCTTGTGAGAACTCATTAGGGTGCCTAGGAACCCTACATCTGCTGTATCGAGACGAACGTTGGGGTGACATCTAGTCTGCTGTATAGAGACGGACGTCGAGGTTGTCTCTAGGTTGCTGGTGAACCGCCGAGATTTGGAACTAGGGATTTTGCCATGGCTCCATTCGTTTAATGACGTTGCGTCTGCTGTGTCGAGACGAACATTGGGGTGACATCTCGTCTCCTGTATCGAAACGAACGTCAAGGTGGTGACCACTCTGTGCTGGTGCGAGATGATCTCCGATTGTCTTTCCGGTTTTATGTGAGTTACCGTAAAGATGTTGAAGCTAGGAATTTGGCCTTCGCTTCGTTTGCTTTGGCTCGTCCGAATCCTGTTGGGGGAAGAACGCTGGGGTTGACATTTCGTCTGTTGTAACGAGACGAATGCTAAGGTGGAGTTGGGATTTTGCCGTTACTCCGCTTTGTTTCGACCGTGAGGTCTTTTGTTGACGTGTTTCGACTATGGGGTCTTTTGTTAACTTTGCATGTACACCCCGCTGGGCTGTGAAGGAACGCCGTTGTCGACATTGCGTCTTTTGTAACGAGACGAATGCTAAGGTGGAGTTGGGATTTTGCCGTTACTCCGCTTTGTTTCGACCGTGAAGTCTTTTGTTGACGTTGCATCTGCCTCCAGCTGGACTGCGGAGGAACGTTGTTGTTGACATTGCGTCTACTGTATCGAGATGAATGCTGAGGTGAAGCTGGGATTTTGCCATCGCTCCGCTTGATGGTGTAACATCTGTGTCCTGTTGGAATGAGGAGGCACACCGTTGTTGGTCTCCAGGCTGTAGACGTGGCCATTGAGATTTAGAACTAGGGACTTTGTCATGGTTCCGTTTCGTTGCGATTCTGAGGTCAGTTGTTGACGTCATGTCTGCATCTAGTTGGAGTGAGGAGAAACGCCGTTGGTGATGTTTAAGTTGTCGATATTGACGTCGAGACCCTGAAGTTAGGGACCTTCCTTTACTTCATTTGTTGACATCGTGTCTGTAATATTGCGACAAATGTCGAGATGGTCTCTAGGTTATCTATGAACCGTCGAGATTTGGCTTCGCTTTCTGGTGGAGCCTGTTGGGAAGGTATTGTTCCTTTTTTATCTGTGCCCCTGGATTATATACAGGGATCGATGTGATTTCACCTGTAGGGCAAAAAGTTTCATTTTTTCATTTTTTTTTCTTCTTTCCGCGATGCTCTATCATTTCAGCTTTTTATATCGCGAAAATCGCGATTGCCCAATCATTTCGGCTATTTTTCGCGGTGCCCAATCATTTCGGCTATTTTTCTTTTTACTCGCTGCTTTTTATTGCGAGTTGCCCTATCGTTTCGGCTATTTTATCTGCATTTTTGGCTCACTGATTTTTTTATCGCGAGTGTGGATTTTGGGAGCTGATACCAATCTTGGCATCAGTATCGCTGCGACCGGAATATTGCCAGGAGCGAATCATCATTTGCCGTGAAAGGACTTGGAATTTGATACCGATTTAGGCATCAGCATCGCTACAACTGGGATATTGCCAGGAGCGAATCATCATCTGCCATGAAAGAACTTGGAATTTGATACCGATTTAGGCATCAGCATCGCTACAACTGGAATATTGCCAGGAGCGAATCATCATTTGCCTTTGTCGATATCGAACAAAGGATGGCTTAGTAAACAGGGTTAGGATTCTGTCGACTAAGGCTTTTGACTTCATGAGCCGTAAGGGTCTCACAAAGGTATTTCTCCCTACGAGTCGTGAGGATCTCGCAGGTGCATTTTCTCCTTAGGAATCGTGAGGATTCCTAAGTGTATGTTCTCTTATAAGTCGTAAGGATCTTACAAGAGTGTTATCTCCTTATGAGTCGAGAGGACTCACAAGGGTTTTTCACCGTGTGGACATATCCCCAGTCACGGATGGGACTTGGTTAGGGAAATGTTTATTCGCGCCCGTGGATTGTATACAAGGGCCAATATAGGACCACTTGTAGGGCAATGTCGAAAGTTGTGGGGTTGCTTAAGCACAGGTTTAGGTCTCTGTAACTTAAGACTTTCAAATCTTATGAGCCGTGGGGGTCCCATAAGACAGTTCTCCTTACGAGTCGTGAGGATCTCGCAAGTGTATTTTCTCCTTAGGAATCGTGGGGATCCCTAAGTGTGTTGTTCCTTTGTGAGCCGTAAGGATCTCACGCAGGTGGTTTCTCCTTACAGGGTCGAGAGGACCCTATAAGTGTTTCTTAACGAGGTTGCGCCCTTTCTGGTTTTCACAAACACTCGCCGGTAGCCCTGCTGTTTTTACTCACGGAGCCCTTTCGGGTTTTCATCCGTGCCCATTTTGCTTATGGACATACCGTTTTTTTTTTATTCTTTTTATTTTTATTTTTTTTCCTTTTTTTTTACGAGGTCGCGCCCTTTCGGGTTTTCACGAACACTCGCCGGTAGCCCTGCTGTTTTTACTCACGGAGCCCTTCCGGGTTTTCCTCCATGCCCGTTTTGCTTATGGACATACCGTTTTTTTTGTTTTTTTTTATTTTTTTTACGAGGTCGCGCCCTTTCGGGTTTTCACGAACACTCGCCGGTAGCCCTGCTGTTTTTACTCACGGAGCCCTTTCGGGTTTTCCTCCATGCCTGTTTTGCTTATGGACATACCGTTTTTTTTTCTTTATTTTCTTCTTATTCCATTTATTTTTTTTTCTTTCTTTCTTTTTTCTTCTTCTTTCTTTTCTTTTTTCTTTTACGAGGTCGCGCCCTTTTGGGTTTTCACGAACACTCGCCGGTAGTCCTGCTGTTTTTACTCACGGAGCCCTTTCGGGTTTTCATCCGTGCCCATTTTGCTTATGGACATACCGTTTTTTTTTGTTTTTTTTTTGTTTTTTTTTTTTATATTCTCGTCAGCCTGAGAATGCTGCGGTAGTAGTTTAAAAACATTTCGGTCATTTGCAAGTTTTAGGACATTGCGGTCCATCATTAGTTTAAGGACATCTCGGTCCGTTGTTAGTTTAAGGACGTTTCGGTCCGTTGTCGCCGTATTTGAGGCGAATATCTGGTTTATTGACTTTTCGGTCTATGAGTCCTTCTCCATGAATGAACATGATGCCCCCGGCGTATCCATCTTTTTCGGAGCGTGCGGTTGTGGCGGACTTACCTTCCAGTTCTCAGACAGCGCAAACTTGCCATGTTGGTATTGGTCTTCAACCCAGTTTTTGAAGACGTAGCAATCCTCGATCAGATGACCTACCGTTTGGTGGTAAGGGCAATAATTAGGATTATTAATATCGCCCGGCCGCAACGGACGTTTTGGACTCGGCAGATTGATGAGTCTGTCGCACACTGCCAGCTCGAACAGTCCCCTTGTTTTATCTTGCGAAAACGAGTAAGGACGTTTCAACTTTTCCTGAAGGGATTGCCGCTTGTTGCTTTGGTGAGCAACCGGTCTAGGGTCACCTGATTGTTGTTGAGCGCTGGCGACGAGGGCCGTTTTTCCTTTTCCTTTGTTCTTTTTGTTCGATCCTTTGTTTACGGGGCCGAGATTTTTTTCGAGTAGCATGCGATTGCACGGCTGAACGTTCTCGCAGCTTCTCAATTCCTTTATTTTTGAAATAGATTCCCCGAGGGAAGAGTTGGGGGTAGCTTCTTCGTCAGAATCACTTCCAAAGGTGATAATTTGTGATCCCTTGAACTTGGCTATATGACAGTCGGCGGCGACTCTTTTGCGCTCATCTATCGCATTTTTCCGATGTCCACAAGCTTCGCACTTTGTCCTGTCGAAGTGTCGCTTTTGAGCGACATACCCTTGCCACCAACAGTTAAAGGATTCGCAGTCTTCGGTAGGATGTATGATCTTCTGATGATATAAACAGAAGATAGGATGCATCTCTACCTCAGAGAAAGAATTTTCTTCAGAGGGCGGTAGCTTCATTCCTACTGATAGAGCTTTGGCGAACCGTTTCCTCATCTTGAATTTGTTTTTACCCGCAGTGTATGGCTTTTGATTTGACAGGAATACCTTGGTTCTTTCCAGTATGGCCATTTCATGCTCTTGATTGGCTTTTGCTTTCAGACGAATTTCATTTAGGAAGGCATCGATCAACTTGTCTGACGGCCGCGGAATTTCTGTTTCAGGGTCCGCCATTGATTTCTCAGCGCAAGGAGCCTCCTCATCATATGTCAGTGAATGAGAAATCACATGACAAGTCGCTACGTAGTCTTCGGATTCATCCGATGAGTTTTCTCCATTGTTTTCATCCTTGACTAAAGAACAAGCTGCCCCCGGCGTGTCCGTCTTCCTTGGAGAGTGCGGCTGTAGTGGGTTTACCTTCCAGCTTTCAGACAGCGTGAACTTGCCTTGCAGGTATTGATCCTCGATCCATCCCTTAAAGACGAAACAATCCTCAATTGGATGACTTACCGTTTGGTGGTAAGGGCAATAATTGGGATTATTAAGATCGCCTGGCTGCGACAAACGCTTTGGACTCGGCAAATTAATAAGTCTGTTGCGCACTGCCAGCTCAAACAGTCTTCTCGTTTTATTCTGAGGAAACGAGTAATGACGTCCTAGCCTCTCTTCGAGGGATGGGCGTGGACGCACGTTGTTTTGGCGAGCGACCGGCTTTGAGTTGCTCAACTGTTGCTGAGCGTTGGCGACGATGATCGCTTTTCCTTTCTCATTTCGGGGATCGGGTCTTGGAGGAGACGGTCTATGGCCCATCTGGTCCATTTGGGCTAATTTGTCGATCAAGGCCTGGAAGGTGGTCGGCCTGAAGAACATCATGAATTGCGAGATGGTCGCCTGCGGATCGAGAGTGCCTATAAACATGCCTACCGCAGGTGCCTCTTCTATGCATTGTTCGCATTTCGACCATAGGTTTCGCCATCGTGTTGCGTATTGGACCCACGTTTCGCCGGGCCTTATCCTGGCATTTATTAGTGCTGTTATCGGGGTGCGTTCACTAGCACTCGCGAATCTTTGTGTAAACAGCAGTTCCATCTCTGCAAATGTTTTGACAGAGTCGTTAGGTAGCTCCGAATACCATTCAAAGGCTGTTTCTGCTAAGCTGCCGACGAATTGACGTAGCAACAATTTGTCATCTCCTCCAGTATTGCCGCATAAGGCCCTGAATTGAGCGACATGCTGATGCGGATTCCCTGTCCCTTTATATACGTGGAATTTAGGGATCGTATATCCTGGCGGGTAACTGATTTGGTCATACCAGCCCGGATACGGTCGTCCGGTTCTAACAATTTGCCCAGCCGCTTCATTCGCCTGATGAACCCAGATCTGCTGAGCTATATATTCGTCTAGGTCAACTTTAGAGATTGCCTCCTCCTTGGCTGTTGACAGAGCCGGCGGATGATTTGACGTTTCTCCCCTGTCGTCTTCAAGGACGATCGGAGGATCTTCAGCAGGAGGGTCCGGCTGTAACATCATCCCTACCATATCTTGGAAGAGGAGCGCCATCTGTTTTATGTTAGCCGCTTGCTCTGCAACTTCTTTGTCCCTCTTTTCGAGGACTCTGCGTAAAAAGTCAGCGTCGGTTTCTTGTTCTTGACGCTCATCCGAAGACATTTCAGAGCTTTCTTTTGGCTCAGTGAGTGCAGCCATTGTAATCATCATTTCCTGAAGCTTTTGTTGTTGCTCCTGGGCTTTCGTCACGGATCGGGTGAACGGTCGGTGACCCGTAGAAGTGCGGCTTTCATCCTTTCCAGAAGTCATATAAACAGTGTGCACCACCATGCCCCCAGACTTGGAGCGTTTGTGTTCAGCGCTTTTATGCTTCGCCATGTTCACAGGGGCTTTTTGTGGCCTCCTTTTTTGAGTGATTGGAGTTAAGGGAGCCGTTGTAGTGGGCACCCAAGTAGCTTTTGCTTTTTGTGGTTTGACAGAGTAATCCTTCCCCTGCCGAACCTTCATCTTTTTCTGTCGTCGGAGGCAGTCTTGATCGATCACCGACTCTTGGACCTGTCGCCAGACTTTGTAAATTTTAGAGGACAGCCGCTGAGGGGGCTGCTCTAACTTCTTCTCTGGAGTATTCTCCACAGGTGAAGGAGTTCGTTTCAACATCGCAGTAGGAGAGTTTCTGCGCACCTTGTTGAGCAGTTCAAAGCTGTTCTTGGTTAGAACAGCAGCATCGATCCTCACCATCGGAGCTGACGGAGTTATCCCAGAGGGGGAGTTGCCCCCAGCCTTCCTTACTCGACGCCAGTGGCGACGTCGAGCGTGTCGTGCTGATGGAGTTGTTTCAGCTATAGGGGTGACCTTCTCATGCCCCCTGTGTTGGTCAGAATATACTGGTACCAGCTTTTTAAAGATCGACGTCCGTTGAACGGGGACAGCCAACTTGTCAGAAGCGGACTTCTGAACATGGAAAGCAACCTTGGTGATTTTGCCAGGAACGTGAGTTGGAATGGCTATCCGCTTCGGGATAACGCCTTCTGGTATGGCAGGCTTCTTCATGAGCCTGTTAGAGCTCTGGCCTAGTCCGTTAAAAACTGAAGCAGTGGAGTTGGACGACCCGTTGAGAGGGGTCGCGGCAGTGGTAAGTCGATCGAAGACCGACTTCTTTGGAGCTTCTTGCAATGTCATTGGGGCGTTGAAGCTCATTGGTGGGAGCATGGTCCCAAAAAATAGTCCAGTGGTGGCTTGAGCCATCTGCTCCACCGGCATTTTGAAAAGGGAGGCCGCTTGGGGCCCATAAGTCACTCCTCCAGCAATGACGGAGCGAGAGTTATCGCTGCGGGCGGTGCAGTTCGAAGACATCGATTTTCTGTTTTCTGCATAGAGCAAGACACCAAATCTTAGTACCTTGAATCCACAGGCAATCACAGCAAACCGCGATTTGTTCGCGAACACGACACACGAAGTGTGGAGTGGAAAGAGGAAGAGGTCCCACCGGGCGTGCCAGAATCTGTTCCCCTCCGAAAGGCGGCCGCACAGGACCGCGATGTCCTGACGCTGAGATTCGGGGCAGATGCTATTTGGTTTTATCCGTCCACCTCTCCAAAAATGCCAAGTTGATTTATGACACCGTGTATCGAAGGTTTAGACGGATGCGGCCGATATAGCAGACTTTGTCAGATTCCCCCTCGCTAGAGGGGTTTTTGATTGTGGGGACGCTCTTCCCTGCAGGCGCAAGCCCCTGCAGTTAATTACGCTACCGCTTCGCGGTAACAACTTTCTCCTTCTCCAGAATTTCACTTCGTGTCGTGTGTGTCTGTTTTGTTTATGGTTGCCCGTGGATTGTATACGGAGACTGAGTAATACCGTCGCCCGTAGGACGTGGATTAGTCCAAATCCGTGTTTACTTAGATTTGGGTTTGGTGTTTTCAGTTTAAGGATGCATTAGTCGCGTTGTGGCTAAGATCAACTTAAACGTTCGCTAAGGATACGTTAGTCCTGTTTTAGACTAAGATCAACTCAACGTAGTGATTAATTTAATGTATGGCCATCGGGACTCGTCACCTCTCTGACATCGTTGAAGGATTACAACGACATGTATCAGAGGAGCTCGGAGATGTACCCTCGAACCAGAGTTGATTGGGAGTTTTGTAATCCATTTGAATGTTTAAGGATACGTTAGCCGTGTTTGGGGCTAAGATCACCTTAAACGTTTGTTAAGGATACGTTAGTCCAGTTTGAGACTAAGATCGACTTAACGGGACCGTTTAGATCCGACAAAAGAGCATTTGGGCTCTATTGTGCCAGTTTAGGGACGTGGTGGTCCGATATTAGTTTAGGGACGTTTCGGTCCGATATTAGTTTTAGGGACGTTTCGGTCCGATATTAGTTTAGGGACATTTCGGTCCGATGTTAGTTTAGGGACGTTTCGGTCCGATATTAGTTTAAGGACGTTTCGGTCCATGAGTTTAAGGACCCCACAGTCCGTATCGATGTGTGGTCGTTGGGACCCGTCACCTCTTTGACGTCGTTGAGGAATTACAACGACGGATGTCAAAGGAGTTCGGAGATGTACCCTCGAACCGGATGTAAATTGATTTAGAAGAGCAATTTTGCTCAGTCAATTTAATTTAAGGACTTATGGCCAAAATTGGGCTAAGTCCAGTTGAAATATTCAACATTTTATTTGCTTTTGCATTGCATTTCTTTTTTTATTTTTATTTGGGCTTTGCCCAGAAAGGATGCAGAGCATCAATTTGTTTTGGGCTCTGCCCTTTTAGGAATGATGCAAGGCATCAATTTTATTTGGGCTCTGCCCTTGTATAAAGGATGCAAAGCATCAATTTATTTGGGCTCTGCCCATTTATTGCATTGCAATTTATTTTGGCCTGTCAGGTCATTTTGTTTTGGGCCTGGCCCTTTTAGTAATGTATTGCATTTGTGCAAAGCACTGTTAATTTGAGAATCTTTTAGATTCAAGAACCGATGGTTCAAAAAAAGAAGTGCAAAGCACTATTTGATTTAGATCTAAGAAAAAACAAGTTTTTTCTTGTTTTTCTTATCTCAGAGAACCAGAAGTTCATAAAAGTGCAAAGCACTATTAATTTAAGAACCTTTTAGGTTCAAGAACCGATGGTTCATAAAACAAGTGTAAGGCACTATTTGATTTAGATCTAAGAAAAAGCAAGTTTTTTCTTGTTTTTCTCATCTCAGAGAACCAATCATGAAAGTGCAAAGCACTATTAATTTAAGAACCTTTTAGGTTCAAGAACCAATGGTTCATAAAACAAGTGCAAGGCACTATTTTTATTTTTATTTTATTTATTTATTTATTTATTGAATCTGTTCCAGTGCCAGAATCTGTTCCCCTCCGAAAAAACAAGTGCAAGTGCAAGTACAAGTGCCAGAATCTGTTCCCCTCCGAAAGGCGGCCGCACAGGACCGCGATGGCCTGACGCTGAGATTCGGGGCAGATGCTATTTGGTTTTATCCGTCCACCTCTCCGAAGATGCCAAGTTGATTTATGGCGTCATGTATCGAAGGTTTAGACGGATGCGGCCGATGTAGCAGACTTTGTCAGATTCCCCCTCGCTAGAGGGGTTTTTGATTGTGGGGACGCTCTTCCCTGCAGGCGCAAGCCCCTGTAGTTAATTACGCTACCGCTTCACGGTAACAACTTTCTCCTTCTCCAGAATTTCACTTCGTGTCGTGGGTGTTTATTTTGTTTGTGGTTGCCCGTGGATTGTATACGAAGACTGAGTAATACCGTCGCCCGTAGGACGTGGATTACTCCAAATCCGTATTTACTTAGATTTGGGTTTGGTGTTTTTAGTTTAAGGATACATTAGTCGCGTTGCGGCTAAGATCAACTTAAACATTCGTCAAGGATACGTTAGTCCTGTTTTGGACTAAGATCAACTTAAACGGGATCGTTTAGATCCGGCAAAAGAGCAATTGGCTCTATTGTTCCAGTTTAGGGATGTAGTGGTCCATTATTAGTTTAGGGACGTCTCGGTCCGATACCAGTTTAAGGACGTTTCGGTCCATGAGTTTAAGGACCCCGCAGTCCGTATCGATGTGTGGTCGTTGGGACCCGTCACCTCTTTGACGTCGTTGAGGAATTACAACGACGGATGTCAAAAGAGTTCGGAGATGTACCCTCGAACCGGATGTAAATTGATTTAGAAGAGCAATTTTGCTCAGTCAATTTAATTTAAGGACTTATGGCCAAAATTGGGCTAAGTCCAGTTGAAATGTTCAACATTTTATTTGCTTTTGCATTGCATTTCTTTTTTTATTTTTATTTGGGCTTTGCCCAGAAAGGATGCAGAGCATCAATTTGTTTTAGGCTCTGCCCTTTTAGGAATGATGCAAGGCATCAATTTTATTTGGGCTCTGCCCTTGTATAAAGGATGCAAAGCATCAATTTATTTGGGCTCTGCCCATTTATTGCCTTGCAATTTATTTTGGCCTGTCAGGTCATTTTGATTTGGGCCTGGCCCTTTTAGTAATGCATTGCATTTGTGCAAAGCACTGTTAATTTGAGAATCTTTTAGATTCAAGAACCGATGGTTCAAAAAAAGAAGTGCAAAGCACTATTTGATTTAGATCTAAGAAAAAACAAGTTTTTTCTTGTTTTTCTTATCTCAGAGAACCAGAAGTTCATAAAAGTGCAAAGCACTATTAATTTAAGAACCTTTTAGGTTCAAGAACCGATGGTTCATAAAACAAGTGCAAGACACTATTGAATTTAGAAAAAAAAAATAACAAGTTCTTTTTCTTGTTATTTTTATCTCAGAGAACCAAAAGTTCATGAAAGTGCAAAGCACTATTAATTTAATAACCTTTTAGGTTCAAGAACCGATGGTTCATAAAACAAGTGCAAGGCACTATTTTATTTATTTATTTATTTATCGTTAAAGATCTATGATCTTGTTCATAAGAGAATTTTCTCTTCTTTAAAAGGTTTTTACCTTTTTTTTATTTTTCAAGAGTTCTCTTCTCTTTTTTTTTAAGCAAGATATTGATGTCTTTGAATTGAGGTCTAGGGTCCTTTTTATAGTGCCCATAAATTAGTTAAAGTTTGTTAAAGAGATCATTCTCTGAGTGATTTGGGAAATTTTCCCCACCGTCGGATCTTTAATCCAAAGGTCTCTGTTTTACAGAAGAAATCTTCTTGCTTTAACAAAAACAGAAAAGATTTCTTTAAATTTTCAATCTGTTTTTGCGCAACTCTCCAGCGCCTGACACGTGTCGCGCAATTAAATTTTTTTTTATAATTAATTTTATTTTTTTATTTTTTATTTTTTTATTTTTTATTTTTTATTTTTAAAAAAAACTGCGCACAGTGCGCACTGCGCAGCACGCGCGGCGCGCTTTGCGCAATTTTTTATTTATTTATTTATTTTTTTTATTTTTTTTGCATTCAATAGCTTTGCTCTAAAGCTCTTATGGAGTACGCTATTTCATTTATTTTAACTTTAATTTTCTTTTTAATTTTCAAGACAGAGCTTTGCTCTGATTGGAGAAAAATAGAAGTATTGCTTCTTTCCCCCCTTGAAATTTAAACAGAGCTTTGCTCTGATTGAGGTAAACAAGTGGTATTGTGAATATCCTGCACTTCATTCGACGAGGAAAGAGCCGAGATCCCTTCACCGGAAGTGACCTCTTTAGCAAAACTAGCAAAAGCCTCAAAAACACTCCATTTTAAACCATTTGATTCCGCAACGAGATCAAGTTCAAAGCGTTAAAGGTTTTCTTAAAAACTATCCGCAACCCTCCGTCATTTTAGGAAGTAGAGTACTTAGTATTCGTGCTGTGTTTGTTGACCATAGTCAAGGCACTGTGTACGGTAGCTAAGTGATGTCTTCCTACACCGCATATGATGCGATTAGTTAGGATAGTTGCGTGACTTTGTTGACCTTAGTTAAGGGTCATGTGGGTGGGTCTAATTAATCACGAAATGATGGGTAGAGCTAGACTGGTGCTTATGATTTGTTGACCATAGTTAAGGTCATAAGCGCTAGGGGTAAAAACCATTATCGGGAGTTTCAAGTGTTGAAATTTGCAATGAGATTGCATACCTTCTATGAGATAGTTGGATCCCGATACTCACTGCGAGTAATTGTTACTCTTGGGAGAGTTTTGCACTTTACAATTAGCCGATCAAGTAGGTGTCTAGAAAGGTGTCAACGGGGTTACGCCCCTGGGAAAACGAGGTTTATTTTAATTAGGTTTGTGCGAAAGCACGGGGAACCTCCCTCAAAATACCGGTACTGGCCTTGCTGAAAGATTGGCGAACTTGTAGACTGTAATTAATCCCGGCCAGTCTTTCCTTTTAGGGTTTGAAGGAGGATTTGATAAAAACAGTAGGAGCCATCCTGATTAGATAAACTATATAACCAATCTAATCTTGCAAGAGCACACGCAGAGTGTTTTCTTCTCTCTCTCTCCAGGTAGCGACCATGTCACGCCTTAATCAAGATAATAATATGGATGTATTGACCGAACCCGCTTGTTATACTGAGCTGAGGAACGTTGGTCCCGCTCCAACTTATAATTGTTATAAGACAGAGCAGGAATTAGGGGAATACCAGGATTCCCATGCCATCCAAACGAAGAAAGTGCATGATGATGCATTTTCTTCGGGTGTGTTCATTACAAAGAACTGTTTCTCTGTATCCTCTACGTCCTGGGTATTAGATACCGGATCAGGATCTCGCATATGTAATCTATTACATGGGCTACAGAAAAGTAGAGAACTGAGAACGGGTAATAAGTTTCATGAGACAAAAAATGGTGCAAGTATTGCAACCAAATCTGTTGGTCACTATCACCCTTATTACCAGAATACATTGATTCTGAACGAATGTTATTAGATACCGAACCTGATATACAACATCATATCGGTCTCTTTACTAGTAAAGAAAGGATATAATTTTGTATTGTTGGATAATATTTTGAACATTTCCTATATCAAAAGTTGATCGGTTCAGGCACGTTATCTAAAAGCATAGACGTTCTAAATCAAACTACAGTTCTTAGTATACAGAACAAACATGAGAGGAAGATTTCAGAAATGAACGAATTCTTCTTGAGGCATTGTAGACTAGGTCATATCAATGCGACCTGACTAGCTAAGTTACATTTAGATGCATATTTAAATCGGTTTAAATTTACATCTTATGAAACTTACCAGTCATGTCACAAAGATAAGATGACCATAGCTCCGTTTACTGGAAACAGAGAAAGAGTTAGTGAACTCTTTGGACTGAAGCATAGTGATGTATGCAGGTCCCCAGTCTACATATGCCAGGACTGATTATTTGTACTTCCTTACATTCATTGATGATCTCTCAAGATTCGGACACAGTTTCCTGTTGAAACACAAGTCCGAAACTTTTGAGATAATCACCGAATATAAGTTAGAAGTAGAGAACCAAAAACGGGTATTAATATTATATCCTTTGATGTGATCAGGGAGGAGAATACTTGAGCACGGGATTCCTGGACTATTCTAAAGGAGAATGAGATTCTCTCTCAGCATTACTTCTCCGTATACACCACAGCACGTCGGTGTATCGGGGCGGAGCAATCACACCCTATATGATATGGTGCGCTCTATGATGAGTACTACTGAGTTACCTGTTTGCTTTTGGGGGTTATGCACTTAAGAAGCTGCATACCTATTGAATTAGGTTCGAATCAGATCACTTCCTACCACTCCATATGAGATATGGTATGGGAAGAGCCCATCTCTTAAGCAAGTTAAGATTTGGGTTTGTCCGGCCTATGTCAAAAGCAAAATCCGGACAAGCTCGAGGCAAGGTCAGTTCTGTAGAACTGGAAGGATTTCCAGTTATACCAACTACAGCTGATGATTTGATAAAACCAAAGGATTCAATAGTCTCCGACGAACCTCAGCCTCTCCGTCGATCTATTAGGGTTCCTCATCCGCCTGAGAGATACTTCGGTTTCTCGATGACAGTGGGAGCAAGGATTGCATCATGAGATGATGACCTAACTAGTTTCGAGCAGGCCATCAAGAGTGGGGACTCTGTAAGAATGGCTGGATGCTTAGCGATCTGATATGGAATCCATGTACGCCAACAAAGTATGGACTTTGGATGTTATATCTGAAGGGTTAAATCCCCATCAGAAGCAAGTATATCTTGAGAAGATTACTTGGTGTAGATGGAAAAGTTGAGACTTTCAAAGCTAGACTTGTTAGTGGTTTTCGTCATCGACCAGGCGTGGATAATGATGAAACCTTTTCCAGTGGCTGTGCTTAAGTCCATCCAGATCCTACTTGCCACGGCTACATACCATGACTACGATATCTGGCGGTTGAATGTTATGACTGCTTTTCTAAATACTGATTTAGAAGAGAGCGTCTATAAGAACACAACCAGATAGCTTTGTAAACAGTGGGAGCAGCGGAAACGTGTGCAAGATGCTTTACAGAATAAAGCAGGCATCGCGGAGTTAGAACGTCTGTTTTGATGTGGTAGTCAAAGTGTTTGACTTCATCAAAATGGTAGATGAACCTTGTACATACAAAAAGGTAGTAGAGAGTAAGGTGGTCATCCTCGTATTGTACGTGGACAACATACTCTTGATAGGAAAAGAGTTTCCTATGCTACGCTCGGTCAATCTCCGCTTATCACAAGGATTCTCCATATAGGATCTATGTGATACCTCCTAAATCCTAGATTTTATATCTATGAGATAGATCTAAATGGATATTAGGATTCTCACTAGGTGTAGTGAGATGGTATCAATTGATCCTGGGAAGAATCACTGGAAAAGTTCCAGGGTAATAAGGACGACTGAATGTCAGTCGCAGGCATTGTCTTTACCCTCAGTGAAGGGACGGTATGTTGGAAGAGTTCCAAGCTGGATACTGTGGCAAACTAGACAATAAAGACTAGTGACATCGCTATCAAGGATACTACCAAAGAGGCAGTTTGGGTGTATATTAGTTCATGAGATGAACTAGGTTCCTACCATTGTGTGACAATGGAAGTGTGGCTTTGGCCCAAGAACCCCAGTCCCATCAGTGATCCAGACATATTCTGAGGCAGCATCACCTGATCAAGGAGATAGTTGATCTCTAGGGCGATCGAGGTTAGGAGAGTAGACTCAGAAGACAACACGGCGGATCCACTCACAAAGGCTTTTTCCCAGAGAGAGACTTTTATGGGATGGTTGAGTATGAGATACTTCAACCACTGCTACAGATGGCCTTAGTGCAAGTGAGAGATTGTTAGTTATATGTATGCCCTAGAGGCCATTACTGTACATGAGATGTATATTGTAGTGGATGCTGGGACATATATAGGTAGGAGTTTCTTGCTCGACATAATAGTACGCTATCTGGTTGCTCTTTATCTTAACATGTATACTTATTGTCTCTCTGTTACTTGTTGATAAAGCCCTTAGGATGTGTACTCGACTTCCAGGACTATGATGTAGATCATACTAGTGGGGCCTGGGTAGTCAATGAGTACATTCTTCAATGTTCCTAGTCGTGGGAATATCGAGATGGGGCATCGATATTCCAGAGTAGACTAGCGTATATCTTTTCGACCCATGTGATGGGCGATGGATGATCCCATATCGATTAGTGTTTGACATCAGAGACGGTATGCGGGTGCTCAGTGGAGACTGGGTACACTGAACAGACTCGCCGAGAACTCTCAGATGGTAATATACCTCACGTCAGATGGCAGTTCTCTGGTGACACTGATACAGCTTAGTCTGTTGACCCGAGATCGTCATAGAGTCTTATGTGTCTCCCACTGTGCTTTGATTTCCACCCTACCACGGCTCTACTGAGTCGTGCAAACAGGTGGTTTTTGGGTACAGTCCCGATTCACATGGAGGCAATGAGCGATAGGAGGGGATTCGTCTCTCCCGGTATTGGGGGTTGATGTTGCGGTATGCTCGACTGGCCATAACTGGAAATCCCTGGCCAGGGTTGCACTGATTTACTGGTAAGTGTTATCAGTAGTTTCATGCTTGTTATGGACCTTACATCGGCATGACTTATCAAGCTACTGGGGTCTGACGTTTACCACCCCTAGACGAGATATGCGACATATCAGACGAACAGACCGGACTGTGCGGTAGTGTTACTGATTGGATTCGCAGGAGTACTAGCGGGCTTGCTTGTTGATCTTTTGATCACTCAATACCCGGGTGGCCGTTACGTTTAGCAGACCGCTTGCGGCTTGTGGGTGTTTGATATGATCATCATCTACTACTGGCGTATTGACGAGTCTTTAGAGTTCTACACAGGGGTTTCCTGGCTCAAGCGAAACGGAGTAGGAGCACATATGTGATATGTGCGGGACCGAGATTAATACGATATGAGATACAGTATTCTATTCTCTCGATTCGTGACATTGATCGGTTGTATGCGATATAGCCGGGTTATCGGATTAAGTGTTGATTCGATAAGTTGTTACACATGATATTAGTCGGTTATAGCCGGATTATTAAATCAAGAGTTTATTTAATAATTTAATGTATAATTATATATTTGATATATTATATTACATTAACTAGTATTAGCTCACTTAAGATTTATTTTCTCACTAGATTGTGCACATTGTTTATATGTGATATATGCAAATGTACATGTTTGTATCATGCTTGATGATACATACAAGATGGGTTATGAGACTTAAACCAAATCAAGGTTAAATTAGGGTTTACTAATTTCCTAACAAATAACAAAAGAGATGAGACTTTGTTCAAAGTTATCAAGCTTCATGAAGCTTGATAAACATTGACAAAGTCAACTCTTTTTTCATTCCTTAGGATATTAGTTAATCCAACCTTTAACCTCATATTTTGGTTAATTCTCTACATAAGTTAAGCATGAGAGCTTAACTCAACCATGGTGTCATAATTAAAAGGATAAGTTTTCATTTGGATGCATTATCCTTTCATCTTCTTCTTCATCAAGCTTCATGAAAAGCTTGCTAGCTTTAATGGTGCCATGAGAAAAAGTGTGAGAAAATCAATTCTAAAGTGAGCCCACTTCCTACTTCTTCATCCTCTACCACTTGCCATGTAGTAGAGTGTGTTCTCTTCACAAAGTTCATGACCTAGTGAAGGAATAGCTTGAGTTAGTGTCTCCCCGACGTAGATCATCTTCGGCCTCGAAGTCATCGAAGCAAGCACGTTCGTTCTTCTTGTGAAGCTTCTCTAGAGTCCGGAGTTCACGATCGCAGCGATGGGGACATCTACACGGAGCTAACGAAGTGAAGGACCGGATCTACAAAGGTTGTAATCCCTTTCACTTGGTAGTAAAGTTGTTTGCTTGCTTTTAGTTTCGCCTTATCTCTAGTAAACGATCTTGCATAGGGTTGTTCGGCACATAAAAAATTTGATTTTGGCATGGTTGATGCCTTGTAGAACCTTGTTAGTGTGCCTAGGAACCCTACAAAACTCACCCGGGAGTAACAATTACTCGCAGTGGGTATCGAGATCCAACTATCTCATAGAAGGTATGCAATCTCATTGCAAATTTCAACACTTGAAATTCCCGATAATATTTTGCCCCTAACGTGCTATGACCTTGACGAAAGCCAACAAACCATAGCCCGCTAGTCAAGTTCAACCCGTACATTTCTTGACTGAATTAAACCCACCCGCACGACTCTTGACGAAAGCCAACAAAGCCGTACGACTACCTTAATCCAGTCGCATCATATGCATCAGATAAGCAGCATATAGCTACCGCACACTACACCTTGACGAAAGCCAACAAATGCAGTACGAATACTATATACAACTTATCTGAAATGACGGAGGGCTACGACAGGTTTTTCTGAAAACCTATTGCGTAATGAACTTGATGTCGTTGTAGAATCATGTGAATTTTGAAATGGAGTGATTTTGAGGCTTTTATTAGTTTTGCTAAAGGGGTCACTCCCGGTGAAGGGATCTCGGTTCTTTCCTTATGGAATAAGGTGCAGGATATATCATATACATCACCATGCAAAGAAAAACTCCAAAAGCAATCAAAAGCAAACCGAGTGTTGTAGCATCTGCCAGTTTTGCTAAAGGGGTCACTCCCGGTGAAGGGATCTCGGCTCTTTCCCCATCGAATAAGGTGCAGGATATATCATATATATCGCTATGCAAAGCAAAACTATAGCTACCCTTTTTGAAAAATTTGATTCTACAACATCTTTTTAGGTTTATTTTCTTTCATTAATCACATTAATGAAGTCCCATCATTTAATTCACCTAAACATCACAGATAAATACGACGTACACTTATACCATCCGCATTCGCCTCGATGTCCCCTCGTGCACCGTTGGGTTAGGTAACTAACGGCAGAGCGGGGCAGGGCTAGCGCAGGTGTAAAACATAAGTAATATCTATATAATATATCATATACACTATATACAGTATTTATCACATCACATCACATGATCACATCACAGATTTCACAGCAGAAGAAACATATGAAACATTGGATATACTAGGACGTCCGTGTTTTATTTTGAGCCTCTATAAAACACGGATTCCACGGTCGTGATGAATAGCCAAACCCACACCCCTAGACCCCTACGAGAGCTGCAAGCAACCCTTCCAATTCTAGAGTTAGGAGACCCGGACTTGACTCCTCGAGTTGGTCTCCCACTGGACTCCAGAACCCGGTTACTTGTGCTCTCCTCCTTGGGTCTATCCTAGTGCGGAAAAGTAAATAATATACAAATGGTGACATCGACCTCATCTTGGAAGTGCCCCAATAAAAGAATATTACATACATTTAATTTTACATGAATGAAAATAAAAACTCTCATCTCACATAAAACCCCCCGGCTATTCAGAACGCGACGATCCAATATAACATATCAGCAACACATAACATCTCATATCATCAATGTAAGTAAATATGCGCATCCCAATTGTCGTTGACATATAGCAACGAAACCGGCGATATCACATATTACACTTACGGTCACAGAAAAGAAAGTGTAAAACTACAACATTTGGAATCCACAATCTCTTTAGACATCGTAAATCCGAAATATCACATACTTCGCATTTCATGCCTAACTATATGAATTCCACATAGTGTATCACATTCCAGATAAATAGGCAGTATTAAACTTTCTGATCGAATAATCAAATACCCAAGATTTCCTTAATAGCTCATTACTTGAGCGGAGTTCAAAAATTCCAGAATACGTTACAGTAGCAACGGTCCAGCCGTAGAAGGGTCAAGCCAACGCCTCACATGTGGCACGCTATACTGCCCCAAACCCTAAGGTTCAAAAGGCAGTTCAAGACGGTCACATAATCGAGTTAAGGTTTGTTGTCTTCTAGAGGGTCCATCGCGTCACATGCACGTTTTTCCGAAATATTTAAACCCGAGAAAAATTCAACACTTGAATGTTTTTCATGCCGGGAAAAATTGAGTTAATGATATCCGTTCGAATATTTTAATACTTTCTAAATTATCCGGAATAACAAAACAAAATTAAATTCTCCGATTAAATCGACGATTACAAAATAAACCCCAAAATACTCAACACTTGAGTCAGTTTTAAAAATACCTAGAAAAATATAGGAATAGCTACGGAGGTTACTGCATAAAATACTGCTCCCAATTCACTTTTACGACCGCGGAACCGCCGCCTGAAGTGGGGTGGGACCGCGGTTCCGCGGCGCTTGTACGGAATTAAGGGCTCGTATTTTGTGGTAACCCTTATAATTCCCTGCTGATTTTTTTTAGGTATTTTTAATTCAGAAAAAACCCAGTTTTTAAAAAATGTACAGAGAGGGGGTTATCTTGACGTTTCCGGGTTCGATTGGGGTTTTAACTTTGTTAACACATCGCCTAATGTTCTATCTAGGCTCTGATACCACTGTAGGGTTACTAGGCACTCTAATAAGGTTCTACAATGTATCAACCATGCCCGTTTAAAATTTTAGCCGTGCCGAATAACCCTAAACAAGATCGTTGCTAGAAAATTAGGGTTTCATATGCTAGTAAACTACGTTTACGACTAAGTGAATACGAAATACAACCTTTGTAGATCGGTCCTTCACTTCTATAGCTTCTTGTTGAAGTCCCTTCGCTGCGATCGTGGTTCTCCCGGACCCTTGCATGGCTTCACGAGGCGAAAGACGCGTCCTTGCTTGAAGTCTTCGAGGCCGAAGATGATCTACGTCGAGGGGATGCCAACTCAAGCTTCTACTTCACTAACTTGAGAATTAGTAAAGAAAACACCCTAAAATAAAGTGCTAGTCTAGTAGAGGATGGAGAAATAGGAAGTGAGTTTTTTTTAGAATTTTATTTCTCACAATCTTTCTCACTTTGGATCAAACCCTAGCAAGCTTTTTCTTTTTAACAATGAAGAAGAAGATGAACAAAAGAAAGAGATGAGGATAATGATCAAGTGAGAAAGCTAACCATTGTGAGTGAGTATCATATACTAACTCATGTAGAGACATAACCATTGCTAATGCTTATGGTTGGGTTAACAAATATCCATGGTAAAAACAAACTTAGTGGACTTAGTCAATGCATCCACAAGCTTCCACAAACTTCATGCATTGTGCTAATCCTCCACTAATTTTGTAATTATTTAAAATATAAAAACCCAACATAATAAATAACATGGTGTAAGTCTCATACACCCAAGTCATGTGTATCATCAACCATGATACAATAAAGAAAACACAATTTTAATATATATCACATATATATTAAAGTTGTGTACATGTGAGAAGAAACCTAAAGTGAACAAGTGTTAGTTAATGTAAACTAGTATATCAAATATACAATTATACAATAAATTATTAAATCAACACCTGACTTAATAATCCGGTCATATCACATATAACCGACTAACATCCATTGTATCGATTTATCGAATCAACACTTGATTCGATAACCCGGCTATATCACATATAACCTCGCGATACAAAAAGTCGCGAGAATAGAATACGGTATCACATACACGCATCATTCTCGGTCTCGCACATATCACATATGCGCTCCTATTTCGTTTTGCCTGAGCTAGTAAAACCTCTGTGTAGGACTCTAAAGACTCGTCAATAAGCCGGCAGTAGGTGATGATCACATCAAGCACCCACAAGCCGTCAGCGGTACTAGCTGGACGTAACGGCCACCCGGGTATTGAGCAATCAGAAGATCAGCAAGAAAGCCCGCTCCAACTCCTGTAAAAGCCTGCAGGTAACACTTCCCGTACAGTCCGGTCTCCTCGTCTGATATGTCGCATATCAAGTCTAGGGGTGGTAATCGTCAGACCCCAATAACCGATAAGGCATGCCGATGTGAGGCTCATAACGGGTCGAGAAACTACTGGTAACACTTACTAGTAAATCTCTATATCAGCTCTGGCCAGGGACTTCCCTGTTATGGCCAATCGAGCACAGCGCAACATCAACCCCCAATACCGGGAGAGACGAAACCCCTCCTATCGCTCATTACCTCCATGTGATTCGGGACTGTACCCAAAAACCACCATTTTGCACGCCCTCATGGACGTGGTAAGATGGAAATCAAAGCACGGTGGGAATCACACAAGACTCTATGACGATCTCGGGTCTACAGACTAACCTGTACAAGTGTCACCAGAGAACTGCCATCTGACGTAAGGTATAATACCATCTAGGAGTTCTCGGCGAGTCCGTCCAGTGTACTCAGTCTCCACTGTGCACCCGTATACCATCTCTGATGTTAAACACCAATGGATATGGGATCATCCATCGTCCATCTCATGGGTCGAGAAGCGTATACGCTAGTCTACACTGGTATATCGATGCCCCGTCTCGATACACTCACGACTAGGGACCTTGAAGGATGTACTTATGGACTACCATGTCCCTACTAGTATGATCCGTATCATAGTCCAGGTAGTCAAGTACACATCCTAAGGGCTTTACCAACATGTAAATATAAGACAGTATAAAGAGACAAGTATACATGTTAAGATAAAAAGCAACCAGATAGCATACTATCATGTCGAGCAAGAAAGTCCTCTCTATATATGTCCAAGCATCCAATATAATATACATCATCTGTACAATACTGGCCTCTAGGGCATACATACAACTAACATATACTTTATGGGCATAGCATTGCACAAGACGTTACAAATATTTCCGGCAAGAAAAACCTTTTTAGGCACATTTGTTTGCTTCTTCTTTGTGCATATGTCTTTAAGAAGCTTTGCATAGGTAGGAACTTGCTCAATTACGTCCAAAAAAGGTATGTTCACTTTGACTTGCTTGCACATCTCCATCACCTTCTCCGTTTTGGCATCATACTTCTTGGCCTTTAAACGATTAGAAAAGGGTGCTCATGGCTCAAGAGAACTATCAATAGAAGGAAACTGCAGGATGAGAATTAAAGATAAAAACATTGATTTTTTTAATTATACTAATAAAAAGCAATAATAAAAGAAATTAAATTGCAAATTAAAAGAGTTTCTTAAAAAAGAGAAAAGCCTAGGTTTTAGAATTCTCTTGTCTAATCATGGTGTTTTAAATAATATCTATCATTTTCATGTTTTCCATCATTAAATTCATTATCTATCAATTACATGAAAGCATATAGTATACATTCATCGGAATAAAAGATCAATCAAATAAGAAAGCATAATTCATACGATCATCACAATACCTATTCAATCAATAATATCATCTGGTAATAAATTTAAAGAACAAGTTCTAATTAACAAGGAAATAGTTAAATCTACCCTTATACTTAGTAAACTCAATAATTGTCAATCAAAAGCTTTTCTTTCTTTATTGGCATAGTTTAATCTACCCCTAAATTAACTAGATCGAACATATATAATACAATACGAACTTTACCTTCCCTAGATAATTTTCATGTGCATCAATCAATCATTAAATTAACTTGTTCATCGGTGATACTACATTTTCTTAAATAAACCTTATGGTTGCCAATCATTCATCGATTTATTTAGTGTAACGTTTTAAAATTTATTAAAGTTAACTATAATTTAATTAGTGATACAACATGTGTTATTTTCATAAAACTTAGTTACAATTATTATTATTATTATTATTATTATTATTATATAATTATTTTTTTTCCTTTATATATATAAAAATACATACATAGTTAACCTAGAATTGATAATATATTAGTTTAGACCAAAACACAAATTAGTAACCATGACACTTAAACATTCAACTAATTTAATGGTTTTAGCAAAGAAAACAAAATAAAAGAAAAGAAAATAATAAATGGTGAGATCGTGAAGGTATGAGGCTTGATGGGTGCAATAAATGAAAGAATTATTGATGGTGCATGGCTAATAACTATAGCCATTCGTCTTTTCTTCCTCTCTTTCTTCTTCTTTTCATCATTTCTCTCTTCTTTTCACCTCCTCTTCTTAAAATCTCTCCACCTCTCAAAAAATAATCCAACAAATAAATTCATAATCACAAATCCATCACAAATCCTCACAAAATCATGATTTTGTCTTTTCAAGAGTCTTGTTGAAGCCAAATCCTTAATCTAAAGGCCATCTTGCAAGGTTAGGACGTCCATCAAGTTAATCTAGAGGTAATGAGCCAACTTTAATCAAGTTTTACTAAACTCTTGCTTTAACAACTCCTAATTTAAACTAAAGTTTATGTTTTGTGATGTTTTAAAACTAAAGTGAGGTTTTGAGGTGAGATTAGAGTTATGCAATTTCTTAGGGTAATAATAACCTAAACTAGGATAGATACAATTTGAGAGACTCTTCGGGATGTTGGGTATGAGATACTACAACAACTGGCCTTAGTGTAAGTGAGAGATATTAGTTATATGTATGTCCTAGAAGCCATTATTGTACATATGATGTATATTATAGTGGATGCTTGGACATATATAGAGAGGAATTTCTTACTCGATATGATAGTATGCTATCTGGTTGCTCTTTATCTTAACACGTAGACTTGTATTGTGATACTGTCTTGCTCTCACATGTTGATAAAGCCCTTAGGATGTGTACTTGACTACCCGGACTATGATGGTGATCATACTAGTGGGGCCAGGGTCGTCCTTTAAGTTCATCCTTTAATTGTTCCTAATCGAGGGTGTATCGAGACAGGGTATCGATATTCCAGAGTAGACTAGCATATACCATTCTTGACCCATATGATGGGCGATGGATGATCCCACATCCATTGGTGTTTGACATCAAAGATGGTATACGGGTGCTCAGTGAAGACTGGGTACACTGAAAAGGACTCACCGAGAACTCCTACTTGGTATTATACCTATCGTCAGATAGCAGTTCTTAGGTGACACTGGTACAGGTTAGTCTGTAGACCCGAGATCGTCATAAAGTCTTGTGTGATTCCCACTGTTCTTTTATTTCCACCTTACCATGTTCAAGAGAATGTGAAAAATGGTGGTTTTTGGGTATAGTCCCGAGTCACATAGAGGCAATGAGCGATAGGAGGGGATTCGTCTCTCCCGATATTGGGGGTTGATGTTGCGCTGTGCTCGATTGGCTATAACAGGAAGTCCCTGGCCAGGGCTGATACGGAGATTTACTGGTAAGTGTTATCAGTAGTTTCTTGACCCGTTATGTGCCTCACATCGGCACGACTTATCGGTTACTAGGGTCTGATATTTACCACCCCTAGACTAGATATACGACATATCAGACGAAGAGAACGGACCGTACAGTAGTGTTACTGACAGGATTTAAAGGAGTATGAGCAGGCTTGCTTGTTGATCTTTTGATCGCTCAATACCCGGGTAGTCGTTAGGTCCAGCTAGTACCGCTGACGGCTTGTGGGTGACTGATATGATCATCACCTACTGCCGGCGTATTGACGAGTCTTTATAGTCCTACATAGAGGTTTTCTGGCTTAGGCGAAACGAAGTAAGAGCATATATGCGATATGCGCAGGACCGAGATTAATACGTGTATGTGATACCGTATTCTATTCTCGCGATATATGATATTGGTCGGTTATATGTGATATAGCCGGATTATTGAATCAAGTGTTGATTTAATAATTTAATGTATAATTATATATTTGATATATTTACATTAACTAATATTAGCTCACTTGTGCATTTCTTTTTCTCACATATGCACACTTAATATATATGTGATATATATTAATTGTGTTTCTTTTTGTGTCATGCTTGAT
The DNA here is from genome assembly GCA_030015575.1 of Agapanthus africanus. Lineage (NCBI taxonomy): Eukaryota > Viridiplantae > Streptophyta > Magnoliopsida > Asparagales > Amaryllidaceae > Agapanthus > Agapanthus africanus. The sequence goes on from JASDDO010000029.1 coordinate 299,954,557, forward strand.
TATACATGCAACATGGGTGTATGAGACTTACACCATTCCATAAGATAATTGGGGTTTTATTTATATAAAGTAAATACAAAATTGGTGGAAATTTGTCATGGTTGATGCTTAGTGGAAACTTGTTGAAATCTTTGATTTAGTCCACTAATTTTGTCTTACTATAGATATTTATTAACCCAATCATTATCTTAAACCATGGTCAAGTCTCTACATGAGTTATATGAGATATTTCTCACCCATGGTTGCCACTCACTCCCTCATGATTCATTCACAAAATTATCTCTTCATCTTCTTCTTCATCAAGAGAGCTCTATAGGTTTTGGAGAGGTGAATAAAATTAGTGAGAAAATTAATTCTAAAGTGAGCAAAAATCTTACTTCATCATCCTCTACTAGATTAGCCATTTAGTTTAGGGTGTTTGCTTCACTAATCCCTAATTAGTGAAGAGGCAGCTTGGGTTGGTGTCTCCTCGACGTAGATCATCTTCGGCTTCGAAGACTTCGTGCAAGCTTATTCCTTTCATCTTGTGGAGCCATTCTAGAGTCCGGAAGATCACTACTTGGAGCGAAGGGACTACTACATGGAGCTATTGAAGTGAAGGACCGGTCTATAAAGGCTATATTCCATTTTCACTTAGATGTAAAGTTGTTTACATGTTGTATTGTCTAATTCTTTAGTTAAGATTTTAGGGTTAGGGTTGTTTAGCATGGTAATTTTTTGAAAATGGTATGGACGATACTTCCCGAAACCTTGCTGTTGTGCTAGGTAACCCTACAGTGGTATCAGAGACAAGCTAGAGAATTAGACGATGTATGTAGAATTACGAAACCGAAACAACTCCGAAATATCGAAACACAAAACCTAGTTTTTATCGTTTTTTAAAAGGTCCTCGAAATTTTTTAAGCAAGTGCAGAATGTTACATAAGATGTATCATGAGCACTGGACTAAAACGAACCCATTTCGCCGCATTTGACCTGGCGAAATGAGCCAAAAATCCGGCCAAGCCGGTTCTAGTGAGTGCTTTGGGGTTCGTTTTGGTTTGGTGGTTTGGTCTCTGGCAAAATGGTTTGGTGGTTTTGGCTTGTTTTTGCTGAAATTGCATGTGATGTGATATTTCTGTAAAGGCAATTCGGAGTGTTTCGTAGTCATAATTCTAACATCGTTTCGGGTATTTTAGACGGCGATAAAAAGTTCGAACGAATATCAATAACCCATTTTCTCCCTCGTTGGAAATTTTCCAATAGTTGGATTTTTCCAAGTTTAAAATTATTCAAAAATCATGCAAGTACTTCTATGGACCCTCTAGAAGAATGTAACAGCCTAGTTCATTTATACCAATTCCAGTTTCCGTATTTACTTATCTGTGGTATTTTCTTGATTTATCGTGTTGCGGGTGCGAATGGTATTTTACATTTTTTCATTGCATTCGATCCGACCCACTTGCTTGAACCTTTTTGATTCATATTTATGAATTACCCTGACTTGTTTCTTAGACTGTGCATTTTCATGTTTAGTGCATACTGGCATTTTATCTGGCATTGCATCTTGTACTATATAACATTTTAGGTCACGTAAAATAATTTAAAATTACATAATATGGCCTGCTTGATACCCCTAACCCCGTGGTAGCATCCGCGCATCTTGTTCTCATCCCGTTCAGTGAAACGGACGTGTTTAGATGGCTACGAGCACGTACGTGCATCCGTTCTTGGGGGTATGTATTTTCGTTACCTGAGCATTCATTTTGAATTTTGAAAGTCGCATATATTTTTCATATTTAAAATCTGAATTTTTAGACCCGACCCGGGCGCGTTTTGGAATATTTTTGTATCCCGCCAAAATTCAAATTAATTAATTTAATATCACTATATTTTAATCGACAGATTTAAAATTTACACAACTAACTAAAATCTTTTAAAAATTAAAATCAAAACAAATTACACTTTACAGCTCAACCCAGCTCTCTCTCTCGTTGTCTCGTAGCCCCCACTCCCTCTCTCTTTCTTTTTTCTCTTTCTCTTTCTCTCTCTCTCCCTCTCTCTCCCCCCGCGCTCAGTCTTTCTCTCTCCCCACAAACAGCCAAATTTCTTTCTCCTAACTGTTCATCTCTCTCTCTCTCCCCTCTTGATCTCGCTCTCTCTCTCCTCTCTCTCAGATTCTCTCTCTCTCTCTCACCTCTCGCTTTCTTTATCTCTCTCTCTCCCTATATATATATTACCCTCCTTCCTCTCTCTCATTTTCTTTTCAACCGCGATACCTGCGAACTCTAGCCCTGCCTGCCTCCACCTCGCCGTCGACCTCTCCCTCTCTCCACCACCTCGTCCTCGTTCTCTTCTCTCTCATCTTCCCTCCCACTCCTCTTCTCCCTCTCTCCTTCTCCAAACCTAGGAACCCGAGCACCCCCTGCACACCGCTCCATCGCCGGCGAGATCGCCGCAGTCGATCTCATCATCGCCCCTCGTTCCCTGATCACAGTGCACCACAGTGAGCCGCTTCTTTCCTTCTCCTTCCCCTTTCCCTTCTTTCTTTCTTCTTTTCTTTCTTTCTTCCTTAAAAATGGTTCTCTGTTTGTTTAGATCGCCGGAACCGGACGTGACGTCGACAATCCCGATGATCCAGACATCGTACCTGACTTGTGTGATCAGCCTTGTGCGTTGTTTAGAACCTTTCCGTGTAACGTGCGCGCATCCCGACTTTTCACCGATGTGGGACGTTCCGTATATATCCGTTTCTTGATCCGTTGAGGCAAGTTAATCTTGCTACATGCTATATAATTCATTACATACCTATTTAAATAAATATCATACCTGTAGTTTAAAACTAGTACCCCATGTTTAGTTTTATAACGTTTCGATGTTCCCTTTGCATCCGTTTATATCATTTCAGATCTAGGTCATGAAAACTTATCTTGTGACATACTAGATTACATTATACTGCATCCATATCAATATTTATATCACATATTGCTTAGTTGTACATCCCACATTACCATTTTATAGTTTTATAACTTTTCGGATACCCGTTCGCATCCATCTCATTTATAATATATATAACTGCATCCATAGATCACATTAGTATATAACACTGTGATATTAACACCCCATGTTTAAAAAAGAGCATCCTAATTACTGTTGGAACTATAAATGTAACTCTAATCGATAATTGTGCATCAATATATTTGAATTTATATCTTTTTGCATACCATATCGCATTATTCCATTTTATTGTTATATTGGTATTCCATACTTGTTTAGTGTACCCATGCTTATTACAGTTTGATTATGAGCACCCACTTGATACTTGTGCACTACCTGATATGACCTGATACACTTCTACTGACACGACTTGATACATGTGCACTACTTGACATGATTTGATCCATGTACACTACCTGACATGACCTGATGTACCACAGCTTGACACATTACATGGTCCTGTTACTAATGCCGACAACCTTGACCTGTTGTCCCTACGGACATATCCTGTTGTCTATACAGACAAACCTGTACCTGCTTTATCCTATGTTGGCATTAGCTCCAGATTTATCAATACCTGACTTACACACATAACCTTGGGGGTATGGGGAAATCAAGAATGTATCCAAACGTAACTCACAGGGCTATTACATCTTGTTACCGTGGTCCCGTGGGGTTGAACGGGACATAGACACTCAGTCTATTACATCGTGTTACCGTGGTCCCGTAGGGTTGAACGGGACATAGACTTACAGTCTACCATATCTTGTTGCCGTGGTCCCGTGGGGTTGAACGGGGCATAGACCGATGGGTTACGATGAGGATTACATTAATTGATTTCGAATGACTTTAGAGAAGATAACCCTATATAGCACAGTTTAGACTACTCACTGCACTTCACCTACATATATTTTGTTCACTGATTTATATTCATGTTACTGTTTATTCCTGATAACTGTTACTGTTTATACTTCATGCCCGCATATTTCATTTCATCCTGCTTGCTTTGAATCATTGATATTATGACGCACTGACGTCTGGGTTTTGCATGGCCCAGATCCCTTGTCCTTATCGCAGGCTGTCCAGGAGTACTTTGATCAACAGGCCGAGCGGTGATGACCTGTTATTAGTTTAGTTTAGTTTCCTTTCAGTTTTTTCATTCCTGATGTGAGCCCGCATTATAGGACGTACATTCCAGTTTATTATTGTATTGGATCCTTTTGCTTCCACGTTATTTTATTCTTGACTCGTTATTCTATCTCATGGACATGTATTAGATGGTTATTATTATTGTTCTTGATATCTCTACAACCGTAATGTGACTGTGGAAGGATATTTCCTATCCACTGGTAGCATGGTCGGCTTTATCACGTGCCTATCTTAGCGTACTCTGGGAAGCGGGGCGTGACAAAGAACGAAATCCTAACTCGATTCTATGACCGTCGGAACTACCACCAAACCCTAGGGTTTGTGGTTGTTCCACGGCGCCATAGGTGAGACAAGAGTTGGCCCTTCTACGGTTGGTCCATAGGTACTGTGGCATGTTCTGGGTATTTTTAAACAGTGCTCAAGTGTTGAGCTCTTCGGGAAATTTTGGGTGTTTGTTGATTCGATTGGAATGTTTAACATCGTCTAGCAATCTATGAAATGTGATACAATATTTGGAATTCGAATGGTTAGGCATGAAATCCGAAGTATGTGATATTTTGGGTTTATGATGTCTAAGAAGATTGCGGATTCCAAATGTTGTAGTTTGACTTTTTCTTTTCTGCGACCGTAAGTTCAATATGTGGTGTATCGCCGGTTTCGTTGCTATATGTTAACGAAAATTGGGATACACATATTTACTTACATTGATGACATGGGATATTATGTGTTGCTGTGATATGTTATATTGGATCGTCGTGTTTTAAATAGCCGGATTTTTTATGTGAGATGAGAGTTTTTTCATTTTCATTCATGTAAAAACTTGTATGTAATATTCTTTTACTGGAGCACTTCCGGGATGAGAATGATGTCACCATTGTGGTATATTATTTACTTTTCCGCATTAGGATTGACCCAAGATAGGGAGCACAAGTAACCGGGTTCTAGAGTCAGTGGGAGAGGAGTCGAGACCGGGTCACCTAACTCTAGAATTGGTAGGGTTGCTTGCCGCTCTCGTAGGGGTCTAGTGATGTGGGTTTGGCTATTCATCAGGACCGTGGAATCCATGTTTTTTACAGGCTTGATATAAAACACGGACATCTTAGTATATCCAATATTTCATATGTGGACTTCTGCTGCTTATATTTTGTGATGTGATCACTTTATATGTCTGAGACGAATGCTTTATTATTATATATATGATATATAATAAACGTTGTTTATGTTTTGCACCCGCGCTAGTCCCGCCCTGCTATGTCGTTAGTTAAGTAACCTAACGGTGCATAACGGGACACTGTGGCGAATGCGGATGGTATAAGCGTACGTTGTATTTTCGTTTGTTCAGTGATGCTTAGGAAGCACAAATGATAGGACTTCATTAATGGGATTAATAAAAGAAAATAAGCCTAAAAGATGTTGTAGAATCAAAATTTTAAAATGGGTAGCTCTAGTTTTTGCTTTGCATAGCGGTATTCCATGTAGAATATCCAGCACCTTATTCGATAAGGAAAGAGCCGAGATCCCTTCACTGGAAGTGACCTCTTTAGCAGAAGCTAGCAGATGCTATAACCCACTCGGTTTTGTTTTTGATTGCCTTTTTTAGTTCTTGTTTTGCATAGTGATATTCATGAATATCCAGCACCTCATTCATTGAGGAAAGTGTTAGGTTACGGCAGTATCCCGGCCATCAAACCGTGGCCAAATGCGGAACAAAAATTTACTAAACTGGCGCCACCATTACCCGATACCTGGATCTACCTTAAACCCTGAACTAGCAAGCTATATATAAGTTACCAAGTTGATCCGTGTCCTTCGGTCTTCAAACATCATCCCCAAGCTCCAAGTGGCTCCTTAATCGAGTTTGGTTGCCGGTCTTCCTCTATCTACGATGATCCACCTGAGGGAAACGGCGCAAGCTTCAATCTCGCCAAACGAAGTAACCGACGTTCCAAGGTTGCTAGCAATGGAGAGTGGAGGTGTAGGAATGTGTCACTATAATTTTCTCTCATCAAAATGTGCTCAATGAGCAACTCAAGAAGATGAAGGAGGTGAGGAAACAATGGCATGAGCAACTCAAGAATGGCTAAGTATTGAGGTGAGAATAGAATGCAAGTAATGAATCAAGTGAAGTAAAATGACCAAGTCCACACCAATACTTGTGCTTGCCCTCTCTCTCTCACATCACAAAAATATCTCATTTCAATTTGCAAATAAACAATTCCAAGCCATACCTATGACCCATGCTCATGCCACCTCACTCCTCCACTTCATTTGTGAAACAAATGAATTTCCAAAAGTGGAAAATCATACAAATGAGGTGTCCACTTCTAGAAGCTATTCCGTATAAATACGGAATACTTTCCGGTACATGTATCGAAATACATATACGCGTATTCGTACAGAAATACGAATAGCCAAGAGAGAAAATGAATACTGAACAATAATACTAGAATACATATATAAATTATTAAATCAAAACCTGATTTAATAATCCAGCTTAATCCTAAGCCGCCAGTATTATCAACCGTCCGATTAAAGTCTGTGCAGCATGTGCACATATTTAATCGGACACCTGTATGTACCAACATACGTCATCTACATCATATCGCCTGAACCGTGAAAACCCTCTGTGTGGGACTCTAAAGACTCGTCAATACGCTGGCAGTGGATTTAACCACAAGCACGTCAGCAGCACTAGTTGTACCTAACGGCTACCCAGGTATTGAGCGAAAGGGAGGACGACGAGCAAACTCATCATGAACCCCTACTGAGCCTGACAGTGACAATATCTGTACAGTCCGGTCTGTTCGTCTAAGAGTATCGCATATTGAGTCTATGGGGGTGGATAAAGTCAGACCCCTAACAACGCGACATTTAGTGTCGGCATGCAACCCATAACCACCCGAGAAATTATCGATCCCGGATCGGTAATTATCATCCACCGCGGCCACGGATTTCTGGTGATGGCCACCCGTGCACAATGCGACATCAACCCCCAATACCGGGAGAGACGAATCCCCAACGATCCGATCACTGCCTCCATGTGGCTCGGGACTGTACCCAACTAAAACCTGTTTGCACGACTCCTTTGAGCCGTGGTAGGGTAGTAATCAAAGTACAGTGGGAACTCACACGAGACAATGACGATCTCAGGTCGACATACTAACCTGTACACATGTCACCTGGGAACTGCTATCTGACAATAGGTATAATACCAACTAGCAGGTTCCCGGCAAGTCCGTCCATTGTACTCATAACCCAATGAGAACCTGTATACTATCTTAGGTGAATAAACTAACACCAATGGCTTGTGAGACCTAGCCACCGCCCCTCGTCGGGGTCTCGATCAGTATACACTAATCTACACTGGAGTATCGATGCCCAGTCTCGATACTCCCACGATTAGGGACATTTAAGAATGTGCTTATAGACCACCAGCTCCCACGTATATGATCACCATCATAATGCTGGTAGTCAGACAAGAATCCTATGGGCTCTATCAACATGTACATGATGATAAAGACAAACCAGATAGCATACTATCATCTCGAGTAAGACTGTTCTACCGGTATAGGTCCTCTCCCAATCATCATAATCACCTGCCTGCGATTAAGATAATTGCCTTGAGGGCACTATAGCTGTAGGGTTCCTAGACACCCTAATGAGGTCTCACAAGGCATCAACCATGCCAATATAAAATTTTACGGTGCCGAGAAACCCTAAACTACGGATCGTTGGCTAGATTTCTAGGCGAACAAAGTAACTAGTTAACACTTAACTATAAGAATCGGAAATACAACCTTTGTAGATCCGGTGCTCCACCTCCATAGCTCCGCAATGAAGTCTCCTCGTTGTCCATAACAAGTCCCGGGCTCTAGAGTCGGCTCCATCGGAGAATGGACGGGCTAGATCATCGATGTCCATGCCGAAGATGATCTACGTCGAGGCATCGCTAGATCAAGCTCCAACTTCACCAAGTCATGAAAACTTGTGAAGGAAACACACTCTACTACTTGGCAAGAGGTAGAGGATGAAGAAATAGGAAGTGGGTTCAATTTAGAATTGGATTTCTCACTCTTTATCATCAATCACCATTGATGACCTCAAGGTTTTCTTCTTGAGTTCAAGGAAGAAGAAGAAGAAAATGATATGATAAGTTAATTAAAAGGAATAATAAAAATGAATACTTATCGTATCATTAACCATGGTAATGTGTAGAGAATCAATCATGGTTAAAGGAATGGTTAGGGTCAAGCTAGAGACAAAATGGTCACTTAGTCAAAGTGTTCATGAAGCTTCATGAAAACAACAAATGAAAGCCACCATTTCATTTCATTTTCTTTTATTCATTTATCAAAAATAAATGGATAATTAAATAAGATAAATGAATAACAAATAATAAACCCTAACCATTTCATTAACCAAGGTTTAATACTTTACACTTAACCAAAAAGCATGTATCATCAAACATGATACAAGCAAGTGCACAAAATCATATCACATATATAATGCGCACATCCGAGCGAGAAAATCCATTTAAAGTGAACCAATACTAGTTAATGCAAAGCAATATATCAAATATATAATTATGCATTAAATCATTAAATCAACACTTGATTTAACGATCCGGTCATATCACATATAACCGACTAGTATCCAATGTATCGGCTTATCGAATCAATCATTGATTCGATAACTAGGTTATATCGCATACAACCATTCGACACATTCATCGCGAGAATGGAATACGGTATCACATACCATTATCATTCTCGGTCCTGCACATATCTCATATGCGCTCCTATTTTGTTTCGCTTGAGCCAGGAAACCTCTGTATAGGACTCTAAAGACTCGTCAATACGCCGGCAGCAGATGATGATCATATCAAACACTCACAAGCCGCAAGCGGTCTGCTAAACGTAACGGCCACCCGGGTATTGAGCGATCTGAAGATCGACGAGCAAGCCCGCTCACACTCCAGTGAATCCAACCAGTAACACTACCGTACAGTCCGGTCTGATCGTTTGATATGTCGCATATCTCGCCTAGGGGTGGTAAACGTCAGACCCCAATAGCTCGATAAGTCGTGTCGATATGAGGTCTATAACAATTCGAGAAACTACTGGTAACACTTACCAGTAAATCTCAGCAACCCTGGCCAGGGATTTCCTGTTATAGCCAATCGAACATAGCGCAACATCAACCCCCTATACCGGGAGAGACGAATCCCCTCCTATCGCTCATTGCCTCCATGTGACTCGGGACTGTACCCAAAAACCACCGTTTTGCACGCCCTCTTGAACGTGGTAAGATGGAAATCAAAGCACAGTGGGAACCACACAAGACTCTATGACGATCTCGGGTCAACAGACTACTCTGTACCAGTGTCACCAGAGAACTGCCATCTGACGTGAGGTATAATACCATCTGGGAGTTCTCGGCGAGTCCGTCCAGTGTACCCAGTCTCTACTGAGCACCCGTATATCATCTCTGATGTCAAACACCGATGGATATGGGATCATCCATCGCCCATCTGTATGGGTCGAGAGGGTATACGCTAGTCTACACTGGTATATCGATGCCCCGTCTCGATACACCCACGACTAGGGACTTTGAAGGATGTACTTATGGACTACCATGTCCCCACTAGTATGATCCGCATAATAGTCCAGGTAGTTAAGCACACATCCTAAGGGCTTTACCAACATGTAACAGAGAGACAATCAGTGTACACGTTAAGGTAAAGATCAACCAGATAGCATACTATCATGTCGAGCAAGAAAGTTCTCCCTATATATGTCCAAGCATCCACTACAATATACATCCTATGTATAGTAATGGCCTCTAGGGCATACATATAACTAACAATCTCCCACTTGCACTAGGGCCATCTGTAGCAGTGGTTGCAGTATCTCATACTCAACCATCCCATAAAAAAATCTCTCTTTGGGAACAGGCCTTTGTGAGTGGATCCGCCGTGTTTATCCTCTTAGTCTACTCTCCTGACCACGATCCCCTGGAGATCAACCATCTCCATGATCTGGTAATACTTCCTTAGAATATGTCTGGATCACTGATGGGACGGACGTTCCTTGGCATAAGCCACAACTCCATTGTCACACAATGGGAGGAACTAAGTTCATCTTATGAACAAATATACACCCAGACAGCCTCTTTGGTAGCATCTTAAGTAGCGATGTATCCAGCCTTTAATCATCTAGTATGCCACGGTATCTAGCTTGGAACTCTTCCAACATACCGTCCTTTTACTGAGGTTAAAGACAATGCCTGTGACTGACATTCAGTCGTCTTTATCATCCTGGAACCCTTCCAGTGATTCTCCTCAGGATCGACTGATACCATCTCACTACAACTAGTGAGAATCCTAACATCCAATTAGATCTATCTCATAGATCCAAACCCAGGATTTAGGAGGTATCACTTTGATCCTTTATGGAGAATCATTGTGATAAGCGCAGATTGACCGAGCGTAGCATAGGAAACTCCTTCCCTATCAAGAGTATGTCATCCACGTACTCTACGAGGATCATCACCATACTCCCTACTACCTTTTTATTTATACAAGGTTCATCTACCATTTTGATGATGTCAAACTCTTTGACTATATCATCAAAACAGATGTTCCAACTCCGCGATGCCTGCTTTATCCTATAAAGCATCTTGCACACGTTTCCGCTGCTCCCACTGTCTACGAAGCCCTCTGGCTGTGTACTTATAGACGCTCTCTTCCAAAACAATATTTAGAAAAGCAATCATGGCACCCAACCGCCAGATATCGTAGTCATGGTATGCAGCCGTGGCAAGTAGGATCTGGATGGACTTAAGCATAGCTCCTTAGAAAAGGTTTCGTCATAATCCATACCTGGTCAATGATGCAAACCTTTAACAAGTCTAGCTTTGAAAGTCTTAACCTTTCCATATACACCAAGTAATCTTCTCAAGATATACTTGTTCCTGATGGGAATTTAACCCTTCAGATATAGCAACCAAAGTCCATACTTTGTTGGTGTATAAGGATTCCATCTCAGATGACTAAGCATCCAGCCATTCTTACAGAGTCCCACTCCTGATGGCCAGTTCGAAACTAGTTGGGTCATCATCTCATGATGCAATCCTCGCTCCCACTGTCATCGAGAAACCGAAGTAGCTCTCAGGTGGGTGAGGAACCCTACTAGATCGGCGGAGAGGCTGAGGTTCGTTGGAATCTACTGAATCCTTTGGTTCTACCAAATCATCTGCTGCAGTTTGTATAGCTGGAACATTTCCAGTTCTACATAACTGACTTTGCCTCGAGCTTGTCCGGATTTTGCTTTTAGACATAGGCCGGTCAACCCCAAATCTTAACTAGCTTAAGACATGGGCTCTTCCCTTTCCATATCACATATGAAATGGTAGGCAACTGATTTGATTGGAACCCTTTTCAATTGGTATGCAACTTCATAAGTGCATAACTCCCAAAAGGAAAAAGGTAACTCAGCAGTACTCATCATAGAGCACACCATATCAAATAGGGTGTATCTGCTCCGCCCCGATATACCATCGTGCTATGGTGTATACGGAGGAGTAATGCTGAGAGAGAATCTCATTCTCCTTTAGAATAGTCCAGGAATTCCGTGCTCAAGTATTCTCCTCCCTGATCTCATCACAGGACATAATACTTATACCCGTATTTTGGTTCTCTATTTCTAAATCATATTCTGTGAATATCTCAAAAGGTTCGGACTTGTGTTTCAACAGGAACATATGTCTGAATCTTGAGAGATTATCAGAGAATGTAACGAAGTATAAAGAACCAGCCCTGGCATATGTAGACAGGGGACCTGACATACATCAACATGTATCATCCCAAGAGTTTACTAACTCTTTCTCTGTTTCCATTAAACAGGGCTATGGTCATTTTATCTCTGTGACATGACTGGCAAGTTTCATAAGATGTAAATTCAAACTTATTTAAATATGCATCTAAATGTAACTTCAGCCAGTCGGGTCGCATTGATATGACCTAGTCTACAATACCTCAAGAAGGATCCGTTCATTTCTGAACTCTTCCTCTTGTGTGTGTTCCGTATACTAAAGAACTGTAGTTTGATTTAGAACATCAACGCTTTTAGATAACGTGCCTGAACCGATCAACTTTTGATATAGGAAATGTTCAAAACATTATCCAACAATACAAAATTTTATCATTTCTTTACTAATAAAGAGACTGATATGATTTTGTATATCAGGTTCGGTATCTAATAACATTCGTTCAGAACCAATGTATTGGTATTACAGGGTGACAGTGACCAACAGACTTGGCTGCAACTCTTGCCCCGTTTTCTGCCTCATGAAACTTATCACCCGTTCTCAGTCCTCTACCTTTCTGTAGCCCTATGTAACAGATTACATATCTGGGATCCTGATCTGGTATCACATACCCAGGACGTAAAGGTTACTGAGAAACAGTTCTCTGTATAATGAACACACCCGAAGATGATGCATTAGCATGCACTCTCTTCGTTTGGGCGGCACGGGAAATCTGGTATTCCCCAATTTCTAGCTCTGTCTTATAACAATTATAAGTTGGAGCGGGACCAACGTTCCCCAGCTCAGTATAACAAGCGGGTTCGGTCAATATTCCGTATTATTATCTTGATTAAGGCGTGATATGGTCGCTACCAGGAGAGAGAGAGAAGAAAACACACAGCGTGCGCTTTTGCAAGAATAGATTGGTTATTATTTTATCTAATCAGGATGGCTCCCACTGCTTTTTATCAAATCTTCCTTCAAACCCTAAAAGGAAAGACTAGCCGGGATTAATTACACACTACAAGTTCGCCAATCTTTCAGCCAGGCCAGTGTCGGTACTTTGAGGGAGGTCCCCCGTGCTTTCGCACGAACCTAATTAATGTAAACCTCGTTTTCCCATAGGCGTAACCCCGTTGACACCTTTCTAGACACCTACTTGATCGGCTAATTGTAATGTATAAAACTCTCCCAGGAGTAACTCTTACTCGCAGCGGGTATCGGGATCCAACTATCTCATAGAAGGTATGCAATCTCATTGCAAATTTTCCCACTTGAAATTCCCGATAATATTTTGCCCCTAGCAGCTATATGACCTTAACATAGTCAACAAATCATAAGTGCTAGTCAAGTTCAACCCGTCATTTCCCGATTGAATTAAACCCACCCGCACGACCCTTAACATAGTCAACAAAGTCGCACGACTACCCTAATTCAATCACATCATATGCTTATGCAGATAAGCACTAATTAGCTACCGCACATTACGCCTTAACATAGTCAACAAACGTAGCACGAATACTAACTAGTACTTATCTGAAATGACGGAGGGCTACAACAGGTTTTTCTGAAAACCTATTGCGTAATGAACTTGATATCGTTGTAGAATCAAATGATTTTAAAATGGAGTGCTTTTGAGGCTTTTCTAGTTTTGCTAAAGGAGTCACTCCCGGTGAAGGGATCGTCGGTCCTTTCCTCGTCGAATGAGGTGCAGGATATATCATATATATCACTGTGGAAAGCAAAAAAACACTTAAAAGCAATCAAAAGACAAACCGAGTGTGTAGCATCTGCTAGTTATTGCTAAAGGAGTCACTCCCGGTGAAGGGATCTCGGTCCTTTCCTCATCGAATAAGGTGCAGGATATATCACATATACCGCTGTGCAAAGCAAAAACTGTAGCTACCTGTTTTATTTTGAAATTCGATTCTACAACATCTTAGGTTTCTTTTACTTTCATTAATCACATTAATGAAGTCCCATCATTTAAGTACCTAAACATTACAGATAAATACGACGTACACTTATGCCATTCGCATTCGCCTCGATGTCCCCTCGTGCACCGTTAGGTTAGGTAACTAACGACAGAGCGGGGCAGGGCTAGTACGGGTGTAAAACATAAGTAACGCCTATATAATATATCATATATACTATATACTGTATCTATCACAGAACATCTCATGATCACATCACAGATATCGCAGCAGAAGAAACATATGAAATATTGGATATACTAGGATGTCCGTGTTTTCAATACGAGCCAGTATAAAACACGGATTCCACGGTCGTGATGAATAGCCAAACCCATACCCCTAGACCCCTACGAGAGCGGCAAGCAACCCTACCAATTCTAGAGTAAGGAGACCCGGACTCGACTCCTCGAGTTGGTCTCCTACTGGACTCCAGAACCCGGTTACTTGTGCCCTCCTCCTTGGGTCTATCCTAGTGCGGAAAAGTAAATAATATACAAACGGTGACAACTTCCGCAACCTGGAAGTGCCCCAATAAAAGAATATTACATACAAGTTTTTACATGAATGAAAATGAAAAACACTCATCTCACATAAAAACCCCCGGCTATTCAAACACGACGATCCAATATAACATATCCAGCAACACATAACATCACATGTCATCAACGTAAGTAAATATGTCCATCCCAATTGTCTTTGACATATAGCAACGAAACCGGCGATATCACATATTACACTTACGGTCACAGAAAAGAAAGTGTAAAACTACAACAGTTGGAATCCGCAACCACCTCAGACATCGCATGCCTGACCAAATGAATTCCTTAGACATCGCATGCCTAACAATTATAAACCCCGCATTTTAGTCTCAAAATCAAAAACACTTTTCAATATCAAGTCGGGCAATTCAACAAGATTCCCGATATCCTGATCGAATGCTCGTCGCAAACTTCAGTAGACGGCCGCACCCCCGACGCCGTCGACGAAGTGCACCAAGGCGGAACACCGCTACCGCGAGCACCCGAACGGATGCTTTCGGCGACGGGGTTCTCCTACAGTCACTTGGTCGGGGCTATGGAGTGAGGCTGTCTATTAAGTTTACCCGGCGAGTATCCACGTACACTACGTGATTGCGACGGACTTTTGATCACATCAAAATTCCGTGGCAACCGATCAAGTGAGACTAAACTGCTATGTTTATTATATTCATTCCGTTATCTCATAACTATTTGTGAATTCCAATTATTGTATCCCATTCCAGATAAATAGAAAATGTTAAACTTTCCGATCGAACAGTCAAACACCCAAGTTTTCCCGATACAGCTCAACACATGAAATAAGTCTAACAACATTCAGTTCGTGCCTCAGTACCAACGGTCCAGCCGTAGAAGGGTCAAGCCAACGCCTCACATGTGGCACGCCGTACTGCCCCAAACCCTAAGGTTCAAAGGGCAGTTCAAGACGGTCACATAATCGAGTTAAGGTTTGTTGTCTTCTAGAGGGACCATCGCGTTACTTGCACTACTTAGAACGTCGTTAAACTACGGAAAAATCCAACACTTGGAAATTTCCCGACAGGGGAAAAATTGGGTATTTATATCCGGTCGAACTTTTTAACATATTCTAAAATTTATCCGGAAAGCCATACAGAAAAAATTTGATAATCCGATCGAACATTCGAATCCCAATAGTACCCCAGAATACACTTCTGTAGAGTCACAAAAAAAATATCCCAGAAAATATAGAATTAAGTTATATGAGTTACTGTGCAGAAATCATCATACAAGGGAACAGTAAGGCCGCGGAACCGCCGCATCATGCATAGCACGTGCCGCGGATCCGCGGTGGAAAAGTCGACTTAGGCCCTCGTATTTCACAGTAATTCAAATAACACCCTGCTTGATTTTCTGCATATTTTTAATTGAAAAAAATCCCATTTTTTAGAAAAAGTCCAGAGAGCTATTTTGGGGTTAGGTTTTCGGTTCGTCCGGCTTTCAAACTCCGTCTAGACTTCGCCTAAGGCTCTAGCTAGGCTCTGATACCACTATAGGGTTCCTAGGCACCCTAATGAGGTCTCACAAGGCATCAACCATGCCAATATAAAATTTTACGGTGCCGAGAAACCCTAAACTACGGATCGTTGGCTAGATTTCTAGGCGAACAAAGTAACTAGTTAACACTTAACTATAAGAATCGGAAATACAACCTTTGTAGATCCGGTGCTCCACCTCCATAGCTCCGCAATGAAGTCTCCTCGCTATCCATAACAAGTCCCGGGCTCTAGAGTCGTCTTCATTGGAGAATGGACGGGCTAGGTCATCGATGTCCATGCCGAAGATGATCTACGTCGAGGCATCGCTAGATCAAGCTCCAACTTCACCAAGTCATGGAAACTTGTGAAGGAAACACACTCTACTACTTGGCAAGAGGTAGAGGATGAAGAAATAGGAAGTGGGTTCAATTTAGAATTGGATTTCTCACTCTTTATCATCAATCACCATTGATGACCTCAAGGTTTTCTTCTTGAGTTCAAGGAAGAAGAAGAAGAAAATGATATGATAAGTTAATTAAAAGGAATAATAAAAATGAATACTTATCATATCATTAACCATGGTAATGTGTAGAGAATCAATCATGGTTAAAGGAATGGTTAGGGTCAAGCTAGAGACAAAATGGTCATTTAGTCAAAGTGTTCATGAAGCTTCATGAAAACAACAAATGAAAGCCACCATTTCATTTCATTTTCTTTTATTCATTTATCAAAAATAAATGGATAATTAAATAAGATAAATGAATAACAAATAATAAACCCTAACCATTTCATTAACCAAGGTTTAATACTTTACACTTAACCAAAAAGCATGTATCATCAAACATGATACAAGCAAGTGCACAAAATCATATCACATATATAATGCGCACATCCGAGCGAGAAAATCCATTTAAAGTGAACCAATACTAGTTAATGCAAAGCAATATATCAAATATATAATTATGCATTAAATCATTAAATCAACACTTGATTTAACGATCCGGTCATATCACATATAACCGACTAGTATCCAATGTATCGGCTTATCGAATCAATCATTGATTCGATAACTAGGTTATATCGCATACAACCATTCGACACATTCATCGCGAGAATGGAATACGGTATCACATACCATTATCATTCTCGGTCCCGCACATATCTCATATGCGCTCCTATTTCGTTTCGCTTGAGCCAGGAAACCTCTGTGTAGGACTCTAAAGACTCGTCAATACGCCGGCAGCAGGTGATGATCATATCAAACACCCACAAGCCGCAAGCGGTCTGCTAAACGTAACGGCCACCCGGGTATTGAGAGATCTGAAGATCGACGAGCAAGCCCGCTCACACTCCAGTGAATCCAACCAGTAACACTACCGTACAGTCTGGTCTGATCGTCTGATATGTCGCATATCTCGCCTACGGGTGGTAAACGTCAGACCCCTATAGCTCGATAAGTCATGTCGATATGAGGTCTATAACAATTCGAGAAACTACTGGTAACACTTACCAGTAAATCTCAGCAACCCTTGCCAGGGATTTCCTGTTATAGCCAATCGAACACAGCGCAACATCAACCCCCTATACCGGGAGAGACGAATCCCCTCCTATCGCTCATTGCCTCCATGTGACTCGGGACTGTACCCAAAAACCACCGTTTTGCACGCCCTCTTAGACGTGGTAAGATGGAAATCAAAGCACAGTGGGAACCACACAAGACTCTATGACGATCTCGGGTCAACAGACTACTCTGTACCAGTGTCACCAGAGAACTGCCATCTGACGTGAGGTATAATACCATCTGGGAGTTCTCGGCGAGTTCGTCCAGTGTACCCAGTCTCTACTGAGCACCCGTATATCATCTCTGATGTCAAACACCGATGGATATGGGATCATCCATCGCCCATCTGTATGGGTCGAGAGGGTATACGCTACTCTACACTGGTATATCGATGCCCCGTCTCGATACACCCACGACTAGGGACTTTGAAGGATGTACTTATGGACTACCATGTCCCTACTAGTATGATCCGCATCATAGTCCAGGTAGTCAAGCACACATCCTAAGGGCTTTACCAACATGAAACAGAGAGACAATCAGTGTACACGTTAAGGTAAAGATCAACCAGATAGCATACTATCATGTCGAGCAAGAAAGTCCTCCCTATATATGTCCAAGCATCCACTACAATATACATCCTATGTATAGTAATGGCCTCTAGGGCATACATATAACTAACAATAGCCAACAATCTCCCACTTGCACTTAAAGCCAATTATTGCGATGTCGCATACTCACAGCCTGTGTGATACCGAACACCCAACTTCTCTAATAATCAGTTTCGCAAAGCCTGTTTGTGAAACTATTGTGTTCGAGAAATAGCCTCAGTGAGTGGATCCGCTCCAATGTTTCTTTCTGTATCTCTCTATATCTCAACTTCGTGGAGAAAACTGTCTCCCGAAATGAGCAATACCTGTCTTAGAATTTGTCTGGATATCTGATGGGACCCAGTTCACAAATGAACTCCAAATCTAGCAAACTTCTTAGACTGTATCGTTCACTGAATTTAATCAGTATCCTGCGCCATGACTTCCTCAGTATCTGCTTGGACCACCTGTCCAACATACTGTCCCTCAGAAGAGAGAAAAACTATAACTCAAACAGCCACTCTGTCATCCAGGTCATCTTGGAAGCCTGAAATGATAACAGTCTCCTGAAGGAAGCTGTCGTTACCATATCCCTAGAACATGCATTTATGTTCATAACTGCTTCCCAACGTTTCTCCAGGATTGGATTAATATATGTTTATTGCGTCTAGTGCAATAGCAACATCTGGTGTGGTACTTGACATCACATGATTGACTCAATTGCCTAAGCAAGTGATATGCCAATCATGCAAATCCCTCTCCCCTTTAGACTGAAAGACATCCTTTAGAGAGGGTGACTCCATCACCTGCAGGTACACCACCATGCCAGGAGTCGTCCATTCTAAAATACCTTTAGAATAATGTCAAAGTACCCAGATTAGGATACTTCCCAAATCTAGATCTAAAACCATAGATCTAGTAACCAGAAACCCTGATATTATATCCATATCCTATGTGGAGAAACAACTTTGTGACAACCACAGTATAACCGATCGTAGTACATGAATATCTCTTCCTATCAAGTGCATGTCATCCTAATACCTAAAAATCACTCTCTACTACCTTCTTAGCAGATCCATCTCATATTCTGATGAAGTCAAAGCCTATGACCGTCACATCAAAAATAGATGATCTATTTTCTCTATACCTGCTTTAGTCTATAAATAGACATAAATTACTTTCCCACTATGCTTCCGCTGCTCCCACTGACTATAACAACTCTCTAGCAGAGTCATATACACGTACACTTCTAAGGCTAGTTTAGAACGACGCTATACTCATCCTCCTGCCGGGTCTTATAGTCTAGAACAATAGCAATGGCAAGTCTGGGTAAACAAAAACCTCCCTGTCACCGTCTCTGAGAAGACCGAAGTACCTCTCGGGTGCATGAGGTTACCCACCAAATCTGCTGAGTGGCTAATGGAATGTCAAATCCAATTGAATCTTCAGATTCTATTAAATCTTCAGTGATCGTTTGTGGTTCTGGAATCACTTCCAGTTCTACCATAATCCCACTTCTGTTTTCTGAAAAAATCTATTTTACTAAAACTGTGGGGAGTCAAGAACAATATCACTATTGATCTTCCTGATGGTAGAAAGTTAACCCTCATCAAAGCCCGGGATAACCCATAAACTGCCATTACTGAAACGTGCCTCGAGTTTATCCGGATTCTGGTTTTAAGCATCAGCCGGACAACTCCCTATACTTTAGCATCGTTAAAATATAAATTGATTCTATATATCCAAATATAGAAACAAAAGCACTAATTTAATTGGAACCGGATTCAAAATCATGCAGCTGTCTCCAGTGCATATCAAACAAATGGAATGAGGCCAATCAGCATTACTCAACTAGGAGTGCATCCATATATGAGTAACCCGAAAGAGAAGCAAGTTCTCAAAACTATTACTATCAACGGAACACCAAACACAAATATCTACATCTTCGACTTCCTCGAAGAATCCTGATACTTCCAACAAATGGTTCTCTACTTTATTCTTATACCTAAAACTTCTCAAAATCCGAACCTTATATTTCAACGAAATACTTGTCTAGAACTAGAGAAGTTATGAGTAAACAGAATATAGTACGAGTAACAACCCCATTGTCCTAATGGACACTGAACAATATACAATGCTTTGTATAAGTCCTCTGAGTTCAATAACTCAAACCCTGTGCGTCGCAGGTTGAAAAACTGTACTATGGTTAAGAAGAATTACACCGCTGTTGAATGCACCTTACCTAATCACCAACTGATATAAATAAATGTCACAGACAAAATATCAAAAAATTATATCTTACTTTATAAAATAAACGTACAGATATATCAGTTTGAAATTGGTGCATAACTACGGATATTCAAAACCAAATATTTGCCGTCTGGAAAAAACCCAGGTGATTTCCTCAAATATCACCAATTACAACGAATTTCGATATAATGAGGATCTAATCACCCAATTCCCAATATCTTACTCTCACTCACCATCTGTAATAACATACAGATGTGAGAAACAAATCTGGTAAATACATACCCTGGAATTAGATTCCAATTGGGAAAACAGTTTTCAATTAACACCGCACAGTGAAACTGAAGCCTGAAAATGTTTCGAAGGGGTGACCGGTATTCCTAGTAACACCTCTTCAACTATCCTGATTCAAGACAGTAACCATATACTTATCTGCCCTCACTCCAATCCCTTTATTATGTCTTTACTTATTACCTTCTGTACACCACCTTTAGGCCAATTGGTTTTCTTCCTTCCCTACCCTTCGGCACCCGCCTAAGGTTTGGAAGAAGACTATCCAATAAGTGTAATAGGTGTACTCTCCTAATCCTAGGAGCCCTCGCAACCTGAGAGAAGGTAAAAGGAAAAGACATCTAAATAATCCTATTCTTATTTCTCCTGAACCGGAAACCATTCTCGAATCTGGAACGAATTCCTTCGAATTCGTATGTAACTATACGATGGCATATCCAATAGGCTTGGATATCCGTAGTGATACGGAGTGTTCTGGAGAAATCCAATGTGGATCTAGGAGTGGCAGGGGTATACCTAGTTCCGTCGTGAATGATAGCAGTCGCAATTTCCTTTGCCATTATTCTAATCCCTTTATTATGTCTTTAGTTATTACCTTCTGTATACCATACTTAGGCTTATTGGTTTTCTTTCTTCCCTACCATTCGGCACCTGCCTATGGTCTGGAGGAAGACTGTCCAATAAGCTCAATAGGTGTACCCTCTCTTAATCCTAGGAGCCCTCACAACTTGAGAGAAGTTAAAGGGAAAAGACAACCGAATAATCTTATTCAATTTCTCTAGAACGAGAATTCATCCTCGAATCTGGAACAAGTTCCTTCGAGCTTGTATGTAACACTACGATGGATTTATCCAACGAAAGTGGATGTTCGTAGTGATACGGGGTGTTCTGGAGAAATGCAAAGGTGATATAGAAGTGGCAATGATGTATGCGACACCGTGACATTCCAAAAAGCCAAAGTGTTTTAAAAAGGTTCGGTTAACTTGGTTCATGAGTTTTATTTTAGGGTCAGGTCATGGTCACTGCCAAAGAGAGAGAGAAAAGAAACACTAAGCGTGCACTCTAACTTAGATCGGAATGGTTAATCACTTTATCTAATCAGGATGGCTCCCACCGTATCCTCAAATTCTCCTCCAAACCCTAAAGGAGAATTAGTCGGGATCATCTAAAATCACCCGAGGAGTAATCCTACTCATCAGTGGAAATCGGGATCCAACTATCATTGTTTCCCCCAATCAGAGCAATGCTCTGTTCAAATTTCAAATATTGAAATGAAGAAACGCTTCATAGCAGCGCCAAGTGCGCTGCACTCCAAGTAGCGCACCACGTAGAAAGCACGTGTGCGCTAGCGCTAAGTGTGCTGTACTCCAAGCAGCGCACCACGTGCAAAGCATGTGTGCGCTAGCGCTAAGAGCGCTACACTTTAAGCAGCGCACCATGTGCAAAGCACGTGTACGCTAGCGCTAAGTGCGCTGCACTCTAAGCAGCGCACCACGTGCAAAGCACGAGTGCACTAGCGTTGGAACTAAAAGCTCCCCACCGTCAGATCAAAGATCCAATAAAGATGATAAATCATCAATTAACCAGAATAAAATTCTGTTAAGGAATGATTTCTCAAAATCTTTCCAAACAAAAAGATTGAGCTCTGTAAATCAAAGCACCGTTGGATCAATGATCCAAATGTGATTAAAAATCACCAAATTACAGAATAAATTCTGTATGGGGAAAGAATTCCTAATCTTGTTAAAAACAAGAAGACTGCCTTCTGTAAATCAGAAGCCCTTGGATCAAAGATCCAACGATAGGGAAATTCCCAAATCAATTGGAGAAAAGATCTCCTTAACCGATTGAACAAACCAGCTCGCCTTATATAAAGGCCCCAAGACTTCAAGTCTCAAAGACAGAAAAAAAGGAGAGAATATACAGAGAGATAGAGAGGAACCCCCCATAAATTTTGAGAAATTTCAAAGAAAGAAGAGCAAGCTCTCAGAAGAAGAAGATTTTCTTCAAGGTAAAAAGAACAGAAAGACGAAATCGTCTCATATAAAAAGAAGAATTCACTTCTTTTTCTAAGATCATAGATCTATAAGACCAAGGTCTTTCACAACAGAGATCAAAGTATCTCATCATAAAAAATAAGGGGAAGAACTCAATCTTCTTCAGATCATAGATCTATAAGACAAATTTCTTTCAGAGATTATAATATCTCATTACAAAGAAGGGGGAGAATAATTCAATTCACTTAGGATCACAGATCCATAAAGGCAAAACCTTTCATCAAAATAAGAGATTGTAACATCTCCTATAAAATAGGAACTTTTGTTCTTAGAATCTTGAGACAAAGTCTCATATAAAAGAGAATTTATTTCTCAGATCATAAAACTGATCAACCAGCGCTTTGCGCTCTTGGACTGGCGCTCAGCGCCAAGCGCACCACGTGCTCCTCACGTGTGCGCCACTTAACAGATAGCGCTTTGCGCTCTTGGACTGGCGCTCAGCGCCAAGCGCACCACGTGCCCCTCATATATGCGCCACTTAACAGATAGAGCTTGCGCTCTTGGACTGGTGCTCAGCGCCAAGCGCACCACGTGCTCCTCACGTGTGCACCACTTAACAGAAGTGCAATGCGCTCATAGACTAACGTTCAGAGCCAAGAGCGCCACGTGCTCCTCACGTGTGCGCTACCCAGCAGAAGCACTCTGCGCTCTTTGACTGGCGCAAAGCACCAAGTGCGCCACGTGCTCCTCACATGTGCGCTAAGAGAACATAAATTGTTCTGTGAAGTCCAAAGCTATGATGAATGCTGAGCATTCAGTAAAAGACAAAAATATTGTCAGGAGTCATATCAATGCTCAGCATTGTCAAATGTTTAACATTATAACTGAGTGGGCCGAGCATAAATTGGCCACAAACCCCTCATTCAGATTAATTGAGCCCATATGCTCTTAAATTTTTGATCTTAGATTCCCCCAACCAATATTGGTTCAAGAGTACATCTCTTCACTCCTCTGATATTTGTCGTTATAATTCTTCAACGTCGTCAGAGAGGCGACGGGTCTCGACAACCAGACATTCCATGGACCGTGGGGTCCTTAAACCCATGGACTATGATGTCCTTAACCTCGGACTGTGGGGTCCTTAAACCCATGGACTATGATGTCCTTAACCTCGGACTGTGGGGTCCTTAAACCCATAGACTATGATGTCCTTAACCTCGGACTATTGTGTCCTTAAACCCATGGACTATGATGTCCTTAACCTTCGACCGAAAAGTCCCTAAACTAAAACAATAGAGCCCAAATGCACTTTTGTCGGATCTAAATGATCCCGTTAAGTTGATCTTAGTCTGAAAATAGAATAACGTATCATTAACATACGTTTAAGTTGATCTTAGTCTCAAATGAGACTAACGTGTCCTTAAACACAACCTCTAACCCAAATCTAAGAAAATACGGATTTGGACTAATCCATGCCCTACGGGAGACAATATAAATTAGTCTCCGTATACAATCCACGGGAAACCAAAAACAAAACAAACACACACGACACGAAGTGACCATCTGGAGAAGGAGAAAGTTGTTACCGCGATACGGTAGAGTAATTAGCTGCAGGGGCTTGCGCCTGCAGGGAAGAATGTCCCCACAATCAAAAAACCCCTCAATGAGGGGGAATCTGACGAAGTCTGCTACATCGTCCGCATCCGTCTAAACCTTCGATACATGGTGCCATAAATCAACTTGGCATCTTTTGAGAGGTGGACGGATAGAACCCAATTAGCATCTGCCCTTGAATTCAGGCAGGACGGATCTACGCGGTCGTGTTCCCCGTGTCCGGTGGGACATTTTCCTCTTTCCACTCCACACTTCATGTGTCGTGTTTTTCCCGTGATCAGATAATCGCGGTGTGTATGTTTGTGGTTGCCCTTAGGAGAGTGGATATTGAACTTGGCGCTTCATCTCTATGAAGAATGGCGTTTGTTCCCACCTTAGCAACACAGGCTCTGTCATATCTGGTGGAGTCAAGTACGGGCCACTTGCAGGCTCAAATCTCTGCAATCCGGCTTTTCACGAAATAAACGGGCTTCTCTTTGGGTCGATGCTCCCACCTCCCACACTCGGTGCGTCAACGCCGATGGAGGAAGCCCAGAGGAAATCTGTCTTCCACAGGCTTGTTCCCCAAGCTGTTAGTTATATGTATGCCCTAGAGGCCATTACTGTACATTGGATGTATATTGTAGTGGATGCTGGGACATATATAGGGAGGACTTTCTTGCTCGACATGATAGTATGCTATCTGGTTGAACTTTACCTTAACGTGTATACTAATTGTCTCTCTGTTACATGTTGGTAAAGCCCTTAGGATGTATACTTGACTACCTGGACTATGATGCGGATCATACTAGTAGGGACATGGTAGTCCGTAAGTACATCCTTCAAAGTCCCTAGTCGTGGGTGTATCGAGACGGGGCATCGATATACCAGAGTAGACTAGCGTATACCTTCTCGACCCATATAGATGGGCGATGGATGATCCCATATCCATTGGTGTTTGACATCAGAGATGATATACGGGTGCTCAGTAGAGACTGGGTACACTGGACAGACTCGCCGAGAACTCCCAGATGGTATTATACCTTACGTCAGATGGCAGTTCTCTGGTGACACTGGTACAGAGTAGTCTGTTGACCCGAGATCGTCATAGAGTCTTATGTGGTTCCCACTGTGCTTTGATTTCCATCTTACCACGTCCAAGAGGGTGTGCAAAACGGTGGTTTTTTGGTACAGTCCCGAATCACATGGAGGCAATGAGCGATAGGAGGGGATTCGTCTCTCCCGGTATAGGGAGTTGATGTTGCGCTGTGTTCGATTGGCTATAACAGGAAATCCCTGGCCAGGGTTGCTGAGATTTACTGGTAAGTGTTACCAGTAGTATCTCGAATTGTTATAGACCTCATATCGACACGACTTATCGAGCTATTGGGGTCTGACGTTTAACACCCCTAGGCGAGATATGCGACATATCAGACGATCAGACCGGACTGTACGGTAGTGTTACTGGTTGGATTCACTGGAGTGTGAGCGGGCTTGCTCATCGATCTTCTGATCGCTCAATACCCGGGTGGCCGTTACGTTTAGCAGACTGCTTGCGGCTTGTGGGTGTTTGATATGATCATCATCTGCTGCCGGCGTATTGACGAGTCTTTAGAGTCCTACACAGAGGTTTCCTGGCTCAAGCGAAACGAAATAGGAGCGCATAGGAGATATGTGCGGGACCGAGAATAATGCGTGTATGTGATACCGTATTTCATTCTCGCGATGAATGTGTCGAATGGTTGTATGCGATATAACCTAGTTATCGAATCAAGGATTGATTCGATAAGCCGATACATTGTATACTAGTCGGTTGTGTGCGACATGACCGGATCATTGAATCAAGTGTTGATTTAATGATTTAATGCATAATTATATATTTGATATATTACTTTGCATTAACTAGTATTGGTTCACTTTAAATGGATTTTCTCACTTGGTTTGTGCACATTGTATATGTGATATACATTTGTACATATGATTGTATCATGTTTGATGATACATGATTGTTTAAGTGTATGTTAAGATTAAACCATGGTTATGTGATGGTTAGGGTTATGATTTTATTTACTTGCTCATTTATTTATTTATTTATTTCATTTTGGCAAAAGAAAAGAAATGGTGGCTTGCTTTGTTTTACATTGAAACTTCATGAAGGTTTGAAAAGTCCACCATTTTTGTTTCATGCCTAACCTAACCATTGACCTAACCCTAGTTTATTCTCTACACTTGACCATGGTTGATTATGATAAGTATTCTTTTATTTTCTATTTTCTAAAGAACTTATCATAATTCTTTCATCATCTTCTTCATCTTCTTCACTTGAAGAAGCTTGCTTCATCAATGGTGATTGATGAAAACAAGTGAGAAATCCAATTCTAAAGTCTACCCACTTCCTATTTCTTCATCCTCTACCTCTTGCCAAGTAGTAGAGTGTGTTTCCTTCACAAGTTTTCATGACTTGGTGAAGTTGGAGTTTGATCTAGCGATGCCTCGACGTAGATCATCTTCGGCATGGACATCGACGACCTAGCTCGCCATTTCTCCGACGAAGCCGACGCTAGAGCCCGGGAATTCATTTGGACAGCGAGGGGACTTCGTTGCGGAGCTATGGAGGTGGAGCACCGGATCTACAAAGGTTGTATTTCCGTTTAAACTTTAGTTAAGTTGTTAACTAGTTTGTTTTTCGCCTAGATTTCTAGCCAATGATCCGTTCTAGGGTTTCTCGGCACCGTTTAAATTTGAAATTGGCATGGTTGATGCCTTTTGAGACCTCATTAGGGTGCCTAGGAACCCTACAGTGGTATCAGAGCCAAGCTAGAGCCTTAGGCGAAGTCTAGACGATGTTTGAAACCCGATCGAACCGAAAACCCAACCCGGAAAATGCTCTCTGTACTTTTTCTAAAATCGTGGTTTTTTCCAGATTAAAAATATGCAAAAAAACCAGCAGAGATATCTAAGAGTTACGGTGAATTTTGATGACCTAATTCCATTATTCCGCCGCGGATCCGCGGCACGAGCATGGCTCGTGCGGCGCATCCGCGGCCATTTTGTCGTATTGTTCATCGAAATTTGCACCATAATCAATAATAGTCAGTGCTGGTTTTCCTGGGAATATTTTAATATTTATTCCAGAGTTTTATTTTCTGGGTTGATTTGGGGATTCGGTGTTTCGATCGGAGTATCAGATTTTGTCTATGTAGCTTTCCGGATAAATTTTAGAATATGTTAAAAAGTTCAACCGGATATAAATACCCAATTTTTCCCCAGTCGGGAAATTTCCAAGTGTTGGATTTTTCCGAAGTTTAAAGACGTTCTAAGTAGTGCAAGTAACACGATGGACCCTCTAGAAGACAACAAACCTTAACTTGATTATGTGACCGTCTTGAACTGCCCTTTGAACCTTAGGGTTTGGGGCAGTACGGCGTGCCACATATGAGGCGTTGGCTTGACCCTTCTACGGCTGGACCGTTGGTACTGAGGCACGAACTGAATGTTGTTAGACTTATTTCATGTGTTGAGCTGTATCGGGAAAACTTGGGTGTTCGATTGTTCGATCGAAAAGTTTAGCATTTTCTATTTATCCGGAATGTGATACAATACTTGGAATTCGCAAATAGTTATGAGATAACTGAATGAATGTTATAAATCTAGCGGTTTAGTCTCACTTGATCGGTTGCCACGGAATTTTGATGTGATCAAAAGTCCATCGCAATCACGTAGCGTACGCGGATACTCGCCGGGTAAACTTAATAGACAGCCTCACTCCATAGCCCCGACCAAGTGACTGTAGGAGAACCCCGTCGTCGAAAGCATCCGTTCGGGTGCTCGCGGTGGCGGTGTTCCGCCTTGGTGCACTTCGTCGACGGTTTCGGGGGTGCGGCCGTCTACTAAAGTTTGCGACGAGCATTCGATCAGAATGTCGGGAATCCTGTTGAATTGCCCGACTTGATATTGAAAAGAGTTTTCGATTTTGAGACTAAAATGCGGGGTTTATAATTGTTAGGCATGTGATGTCTAAGGAATTCATTTGATTAGGCATGTGATGTCTAAAGAGGTTGCGGATTCCAACTGTTGTAGTTTTACACTTTCTTTTCTGTGACCGTAAGTGTAATATGTGCTATCGCCGGTTTCGTTGCTATATGTCAACGACAATTGGGATACGCATGTTTACTTACGTTGATGACATGTGATGTTATGTGTTGCTGGATATGTTATATTGGATCGTCGTGTTCGAATAGCCGGGTTTTTTTTATGTGAGATGAGTGTTTTTCATTTTCATTCATGTAAAAACTTGTATGTAATATTCTTTTATTGGGGCACTTCCAGGTTGCGGAAGATGTCACCCTTTGTATATTATTTACTTTTCCGCACTAGGATAGACCCAAGGAGGGGAGCACAAGTAACCGGGTTCTGGAGTCCAGTGGGAGACCAACTCGAGGAGTCGAGTCCGGGTCTCCTAACTCTAGAATTGGTAGGGTTACTTGCCGCTCTCGTAGGGGTCTAGGGGTGTGGGTTTGGCTATTCATCGCGACCGTGGAATCCGTGTTTTATACTGGCTCGTATTGAAAACACGGACGTCCTAGTATATCCAATATTTCATATGTTTCTTCTGCTGCGATATCTGTGATGTGATCATGTGATGTTCTGTGATAGATACAGTATATAGTATATATGATATATTATATAGGCGTTACTTATGTTTTACACCCGTGCTAGCCCTGCCCCGCTCTGTCATTAGTTACCTAACCTAACGGTGCACGAGGGGACATCGAGGAGAATGCGGATGGCATAAGTGTACGTCGTATTTATCTGTGATGATTAGGTATTTAAATGATGGGACTTCATTAATGTGATTAATGAAATAAAAGAAACCTAAGATGTTGTAGAATCGAATTTCAAAATAAAACAGGTAGCTACAGTTCTTGCTTTGCACAGAGATATATATGATATATCCCGCACCTCATTCGACGAGGAAAGGACCGACGATCCCTTCACCGGGAATGACTCTTTTAGCAAAACTAGAAAAGCCTCAAAAACATTCCATTTTCAAAATTCATTCGATCCTACAACGATATCAAGTTCATTACGCAATAGGTTTTCAGAAAAACCTGTCGTAGCCCTCCGTCATTTCAGATAAATCCTGTTTAGTATTCGTGCTGCATTTGTTGACCTTGTCAAGGCGCAGTGTGCGGTAGCTAACCAGTATTTATCTTCTTATGCATATGATGCAGATTGGGTTAGGGTAGTCGTGCGGCCTTGTTGACCTTGTCAAGGGTCGTGCGGGTGGGTTTGATTCAATCAGGAAATGACGGGTTGAACTTGACTAGCATCCTATGGTTTGTTGGCCTTTGTCAAGGTCATAGGAGGTTAGGGGCAAAATATTATCGGGAATTTCAAGTGTTGAAATTTGCAATGAGATTGCATACCTTCTATGAGATAGTTGGATCCCGATACCCGCTGCGAGTAATTGTTACTCCTGGGAGAGTTTTACACATTACAATTAGCCGATTAAGTAGGTGTCTAGAAAGGTGTCAACGGGGTTACGCCTCTGGGAAAACGAGGTTTACATTAATTAGGTTCGTGCGAAAGCACGGGGGACCTCCCTCAAAGTACCGACACTGGCCTGGCTGAAAGATTGGCGAACTTGTAGTATGTAATTAATCCCGGCTAGTCTTTCTTTTTAGGGTTTGAAGGAAGATTTGATAAAAAGCAGTGGGAGCCATCCTGATTAGATAAAATAATAACCAATCTATTCTTGCAAGAGCGCACGCTGAGTGTTTTCTTCTCTCTCTCTCCAGGTAGCGACCATATCACGCCTTAATCAAGATAATAATACGGAATAATTGACCGAACCCGCTTGTTATACTGAGCTGGGGAACGTTGGTCCCGCTCCAACTTATAATTGTTATAAGACAGAGCAGGAAATTGGGGATTACCAGAATTCCCGTGCCGCCCAAACGAAGAGAGTGCATGATGATGCATCATCTTCGGGTGTGTTCATTACAAAGAACTGTTTCTCTGTATCCTCTACGTCCTGGGTATGTGATACCAGATCAGGATCCCAGATATGTAATCTGTTACATAGGGCTACTGCTAGGTAGAGAACTGAGAACGGGTGATAAGTTTCATGAGACAGAAAACGGGGCAAGTGTTGCAGCCAAGTCTGTTGGTCACTGTCACCCTGTATTCCAAATACATTGATTCTGAACGAATGTTATTAGATACCGAACCTGATATACAAAATGTAAGTGCACGGCGGCGCCCCGGCCGTCAAACCGACGCCGGAATGCGGAAGCGGTGATAAACTTTAATTTTGCGGACTTTGCAAACCGGCACCACCGCGCACTAAACTCCGGATCGTAACCATTAAACTAGTCTAGCTAACTAACAAGAGGGGAAGAGATGTACCGACTGATCCGAGTCCTCCGGTCTTCATCTCCACTCCGATCTCCTCGCGGGATCTCCGTCCATCTCCTCCTCGTCGGAAAGGGCACCACGTCGCCTGTAGCTTTTACGGGCTCCCACCTCAATACCGAGGCAACTCGGGCGCGAAGCTGGCGAATCGACGCGTCCAAGATTTGCTGTAGGAAGTAGTGTAGAGTATGTCTCTTTGGGGTTGGTTGCCTTTGGATGGAGGAAACATGAATGGACTTTGGAATGAAGTGAGGAATTTTGCAAGCTTGAAAATGATATGTGAATTAATCCCTCATACCAAAAATGAACTCCTCTCTCTCTCACTCCAAGATGTGGCCGGCCATAATACATGAGGAATTGTGGTGGAGGGTCAAACAAAAACAAGAGGGAGGTGAGTGTAGGAGAATGGAAGTGGTGACTCTAAACAAACATACACCATGCTTCAACTTTAATCAAACCATACCCTTTCCAATCACAAGTAAATGCAAGCATGGATGAAAGATATCAAATCCTATCATAATCAAACCATTATGCAAGAAAACCCCTCCACAAAAATAATTTGCAAAACTGCAAATTACCCCCCTCCATCGAAAAAGTCCGGCCGGGAAAGAACAAAGGAAAACCGGCCGGAACGGAATGCAAACTGGCAACTCCAGAAAACTGGTCCCGTAATAAATTACAGGAAAACCCCGATACTGTGCATACACACCCGCATCTGTATTCCGTCCGGATACAAATGCAAAAAGACAAAATCTACACTGTACTAAACTAGGACCGGCTTAAACCAAAGCCGGCTAGTAATATCCGTTCGATCCTGATCCGTGCAATACCGCACGTATCTGATCGAACCCTGCCATATACCTATACGGCTACTAGTACAAACCGTCCGATCCTGATCCGTGCAATACCGCACGTATCTGATCGGACCCTGCCATATCTCCATACGGCCTCTGCAGCGTTTCGCCCGAAACTTGAGTAACTGAAAGTGTGGTGGACTCTAAAGACTCGTCAATACTATGGCTGTGGATTTAACCATTAGCACGTCAGAGGTATAAGCCAATACGTAACGGGCTACCAGCTATTGACCAAAAAGGGACGTCGATGAGCGAACTCATCCTGACACCCTACTGAGCCTGTCAGTGACAATATCCGTGCAGTCCGGTCCGTTCGTCTATGAGTATCACATGGCGGGCCTAGGGGGTTGGTAAAAGTCAGACCCCCAAAAGCGGTACAAGTCGTGTCGGAGTGTAGCCCAGAACACCCTGAGATACTACTGGAATACCTACCAGTAAATCTCCTTGCCTTGGCCAAGGACTTTGTGTAATGGCTCTCCTAGACACAGCACGACCTCACCCCCAATACCGGGAGAGACGAACCCCTGAAGATACGCTCACTGCCTCCATGTGGCTCGGGACTGTACCCAACTAAAACCTGTTTGCACGACTCCTTTGAGCCGTGGTAGGGTAGTAATCAAAGTACAGTGGGAACTCACACGAGACAAATGACGATCCCCAGGTCGATGAACTAACCTGCACACATGTCACCAGGGAACTGCCATCTGACGTCTGGTATATGACCAACTAGCATGTTCCCGGCGAGTCCTTTCCGGTGTACTCATAACCCAATGAGCACCTGTATACATCTTAGGTGATCCAACTGACACCAGTGGCTTGTGAGACCGGCCACCGCCCCTCGTCGGGGTCTCGACTGTATACACTAGTCTACTAATGGAGTATCGATGCCCGGTCTCGAAACTCCCACGACTAGGGACCTTTTAAGGATATGCTTGTAGACCCCCAGCTCCCACTTATATGATCGCCCTCATACTGCTGGTGGTCAAGCAAGAATCCTAGGGGCTCTATCAACGTGTAATAGCGACGTGTCATGTCACTTAAAACAGTACACGATGATAAAGGTAAACCAGATAGCATACTATCATCTCGAGTAAGACTGTCCTACCGGGATAGGCCCTCCCTCAATCATTACAATCACGTACCTGTGACCTAATAATTGACTCTGAGGGCACTATCTCCAACAATCTCCCACTTGCACTCAAGGCTAATTATTGCGATGTCGCATACTCACAGCCCGTGTGATACCGAACATCCAACTCCTCTACTAGTCAGTCTCACAAAACTCGTTTGCGGAACTATTGCGTTCGAGGAATAGCCTCAGTGAGTGGATCCGCTTAGTTGTTTCTTTCTATATCTCTCTATATCTCAAGTTCGCGGAGAAACCCATCTCCCGAAAAGAGCAATACCTGTCTTAGAATGTCTGGATGTCTGATGGGACCTAGCTCATAAATGAACTCCAAATCCAAACTTCTTAGACTGTATCGTCAACTGAACTTAATCAGTATCCTGCGCCATGCCACCCTCAGTATTGCCTTGGACCACCTGTCCAAAATACTGCCCCTCGTCAGAAGGAAAAATATAACTCTGACAACCTCCTTGTCGTCTATGTCACCTTGGAAGCCTGGAATGATAACTGTCTCCCACATGAGGCTGTCGTTATCATATCCCTAGAACATCTACTTATGTTCTAAAACTGCTTCCGACCGTTTCTCCAGGATTGGATTAATGTCAACTTATTGCATCTAGTGCAAGAACAACATCTGGTGTGGTACTTGACATCTCATGATTGACTCAATTGCCTAAGCAAGTGATCTGCCAATCATGCACGTCCCTCTCCCCTTTAGTCTGTAAGACACCTTTGGAGAGGGTGACTCCATTACCTGCAGGTACACTACCATGCCAGGAGTCGTCCATCCTAAATACTCTTAGAATGCTGTCAAGTACCCTGATTGGGAAACCACCCAAATCTTGATCTAAAACCATAGATCCAGTAACCAGTATGTCAGATATAAAATCCATTTCCTTTGTGGAGAAACCACTGTGTGACGACCAAAGTATAACCGATCGTAGTGTAGGAGTTTCCTTTCCTACTCTGTGTATGTCATCCAAATACCAGGATATCACACCCTACTACCTTCTCAACAGATCCATCCCCTATTCTGATGAAGTCAAACCCATGACTGTCACGTCAGAAATAGATGATCTATCTCCGCTACATCTGCTTTAGTCTATAAATAGACATAAGCTACCTGTCCACCAATGCTTCCGCTGCTCCCACTGACTACGACAACCCTCTGGCAGAGTCATATAGACGTGCACTTCTAAAGCAAGTTTAGAACGACGCTATACTCATCCTCCTGCTGGGTCTCGCAGCCTGGAACAACAACAATGGTAATTGTGGGTAAACAAGAACTTCCCTGTCACCGTCCTTGAGGCTACCGTAGTACCTCTCGGGTGCCTGAAGTTACCCACCTTATCTGCGGAGCGGCCAATGGAATGTCAAATCAGATTGAATCTTTAGGTTCCTTATCAAATCTTCAGTAATCGTTTGTGGTTCTGGAATCACTTCCAGTTCTACCATACTCCCACTACTGTTTTTCTGAAAAATCCATTTTTAATAAAACTGTGGCGAGTCTAGAACAATATTGCTATTGTTCATCCAGATGGTAGAAAATCAACCCGCGTCATAGCCTGGGTCAACCCACAAACAGCCATTACAGAAACGTGCCTTGAGTTGTCCAGTGTCTGGTTTTAAGCATAAGCCAGACAACTCCCCGTACCTTAACAATGTTAAGATATGAACTGTACTATATCCAATATAGAAACAGAGGCACTGATTTAATTTAACCAGATTCAAATCATGCAGCTATCCCCAGTGCATGTCAACTAAATGGAAGGAGGCCGATCAGCGTTACTCAACTTAGGAATATTTCCAATTATGAGTAACCTGAAAGAGAAGCAAGATCTCTTAATCATTACTATCAACTGAATACCATACACAAGTATCTACATCTTCGATCTCTTTGAAGAATCCCGATACTTGCTATACCTGGTTCTCTACTCTATTCAAATACCAATAACTTCTCCAAATTCGGACCCTGTGTTTCCACGAAACACCTGTCTAAAAACTAGAGAAGTCATAAGTAAACCGAATATAGTACGAGGACCAACCCCTCTGTCCTGATGGACCCTGGACAACATACAATACTCTGTATAAGTCCCTTGAGTCTAACAACTCATTCACTGTGTGTCGTAGGTTGAAAACTGTACTTATGGTTAAGAAGAATTACACCGCTGTTTAATGCTCCTTACCTAACCATCCACTGATATAGGTAAATGTCGTAGACATAATTTCAGAAAGGTATATCCCACTCTATGAAAATAGACGTACAGATATATCAATTTGAAATTGGTGCATAACGGCGGATATTCAAAACCAAATATTTGCCGACCGGCAAACAGCCCAGGTGATCTCCTCAAATATCACCGATTACAACGAATCCCGATATAATGAGGATGATCACCCAATTCCCAATAACTGACTCCCACTCATCATCTGTAAAACCATACAGATGTGAGAATTATACCTGGTAAATACATACCCTGGAGTAAGTATCTAATCGGGAAATCAGTTTTCCTTTAACATTACACAGTGAAACTGAAACATCGAAATGTTCCGATGGGGTATTCTGGTATTCCTAGTAATGCCTCTTCCAGATTCACGACTGTAACCGTATAGTTCTTTGCCACCTCTCCAAATCCCTTCATATGTCTTTAGTCTTTACCTTCTGCACACCCCTTTAGGCCAAATGGTTTTCTTCCTTCCCTACCGTTCGGCACCAGCCTATGGTTTGGAAGAAGACTATCCAATAAGCATAAAGGGTGTACTGTCCTAATCCTAGGAGCACTTGCAACGCGAGAGAAGGTGAAGATAAAAGACACCTGAATGTACTTTATTCCTATTTCTCCTGAACCAGGATCCATCCCCGAACTGGAACAAGTTCCTTTCGAGTTCGTATATAACCATACGATGGATTATCCAATAAAATGGGATCTTCGTAGTGATACGGAGTGTCCTGGAGAAATACAAAGGTGATTTAGGATTGGCGAAGAAATACTTGGTTTGGTCGTGAATAGCAGTCGCAATTTACTTTGCCCTCTTACTAATCCCTTGCTTTGTCTGAACTTAATACCTTCTGTACACCGTTTAAGCTAACTGGTTTTCTTTATTCCCTACCAGTCGGCACCAGCCTATGGTTTGGAAGAAGACTATCCAATTTGCATAATAGGTGTACTACTCCTAAACTAAGGAGTACTCGCAACCTGAGAGAGGGTGAAAAGAAAAGACAACTGAATAATCCTATCCGTTTTCTCCAGAACCGGAAACCATCCTCGAATTCCTTCGAGTTCGTATCTAACCATACGATGGTTTTGTCCAATGGAAGTGGACGTTCGCAGTAATACGGGGTGTCCTAGAGAAAAGGGTAAAAGTAGGAGTGGCAATGAGGTCTGCAACTCTGACAATCCAAAAGCCAGTGTTAAGAAGGTTCGGTCAACTTGGTCACTGAGTCAAAGTCTTAGGGTCGGGTCAATGGTCGCTGCCAAAGAGAGAGAGAAAAGAAACACTCAGCGTGCACTCTAACCTAGATCAGAATGGTTACCAATTTATCTAATCTGGAAACCTCCCACTGTACCTCAAATTCTTCTCCAAACCTAAAAGAAGAATTAGTCGGGGTCACCCAAGGAGTAAACTAACTCATCAGTGGGAATCGGGATCCAACTCTCATCGCATGATAACGTGACGGAATCCGCTCACGGTATCACACTCCAGAAGGTATGCGCATATCTGGCAAGTTTCAGTTCTTTTGAAACTCCCGATGTGATTTCTACCCCATGCTCTTATGACCTTGACTTTGGCCAACATATCATAAGTCACATGTCAAGTTCAACCCGTCATTCATCCAGGTTAATTTGAATCCACCCGTACATACCCTTGACTTTGGCCAAAATGGCAGTACGACTGTCCCAAACCAACGCATCTATCTATGCTGCATATGAATACCCAACAGCTACCAAACACTGTGCCTTGACTTTGGCCAACATACACAGCTTGAATACTATTGACTATCCATATGAAACGACGGAGGGCTACGAATGGTTTCTGGCAAAAACCTTTAACGTAATGAACTTGATATCGTTGAAGGAACGGATAGCTTTTTAGAAAATATAGTGACGAAAACCTTTACTAAAGAGGTCACTCCCGGTGAAGGGATCTCGGCTCTTTCCCCGTAGAATGAGGTGCAGGATATTCCAAATGAATACCACGGTGCAAAGCAAAAGTAATCGGCTATAGTGAAGTTAATGCCCTGACGCAAACTTCTGTCCAAGGGGTCACTCCCGGTGAAGGGATCTCGGCCCTTGCCTCGTCGACTGAGGAGCAGGATATTCCAATGAATACCACGATGCAAAACAAAAATGAACGTCCTTGCAATAACAGCTTTTTGAAAAGTGTTCCAACAACATCAGATTAGGTTTGTTTATCATGCATTGATCCGAATCAACGCAGTCCCATCAATTGATCACACCACAAAGAACGAAAATATACTGACGTACGTATATGCCATCTGCA
This sequence comes from Agapanthus africanus, assembly GCA_030015575.1. Classification (NCBI taxonomy): domain Eukaryota; kingdom Viridiplantae; phylum Streptophyta; class Magnoliopsida; order Asparagales; family Amaryllidaceae; genus Agapanthus; species Agapanthus africanus. The sequence goes on from JASDDO010000029.1 coordinate 299,991,669, forward strand.
TTCGCCACTGGGTCCCGTCATCACCCGTTAGGTTAGCTAACTAACGGCAGAGCGGGGACTGGACTAGCGCGGATGCAAAACATATACAACATCTACTAATATATATACCAATATATTATATTCGCTCAAGGCGTGAATAAAATGCAACATCACAGAAAAGTACAGCATCACAGAACAATACAGATATCTGGGATCCCCGGGTTTCACAGAGCCACTACTGAAACCCGACGTTCCCCTGGTCGTGTGGATAGCCTGTGCAATGAAATCCTAGACCCCTACGGGCGCGGCAAGTCACCCGCCAAAACCTGAAGCGAGGCAGCCCCCTTCAGCGCCGTGAATGGACCACCCAGCACTTCACGGAATCCGGCAACTTGGGCACCCCTCCTGGGTCAACCTGTACCCCCTACGAGTGCGGCGAATAGCCCGCCAATCCTAGAGTGAAGCCCCCTCCGTCTCAATGCCATGAGATGCGGGCTTGTTGCCCTCTAGAACCCGGCTATCCGTGCACCCCTCCGCGGGATAACCCTAGTACAGAAAGTAAAATATACATACACCGGGTACATCGACCGCAACCAGGTCGTGCCCCAAAAGAATAATACAATCAGGCAGTGACGGCAGTCCACATGTCGGACTCCAATTGCGGAATAAAACTTTTTAACTTTAATTTTGCGGACTTTGCAAACCGGCACCACCGCGCACTAAACTCCGGATCGTAACCATTAAACTAGTCTAGCTAACTAACAAGAGGGGAAGAGATGTACCGACTGATCCGAGTCCTCCGGTCTTCATCTCCACTCCGATCTCCTCGCGGGATCTCCGTCCATCTCCTCCTCGTCGGAAAGGGCACCACGTCTCCTGTAGCTTTTACGGGCTCCCACCTCAATACCGAGGCAACTCGGGCGCGAAGCTGGCGAATCGACGCGTCCAAGATTTGCTGTAGGAAGTAGTGTAGAGTATGTCTCTTTGGGGTTGGTTGCCTTTGGATGGAGGAAACATGAATGGACTTTGGAATGAAGTGAGGAATTTTGCAAGCTTGAAAATGATATGTGAATTAATCCCTCATACCAAAAATGAACTCCTCTCTCTCTCACTCCAAGATGTGGCCGGCCATAATACATGAGGAATTGTGGTGGAGGGTGAAACAAAAACAAGAGGGAGGTGAGTGTAGGAGAATGGAAGTGGTGACTCTAAACAAACATACACCATGCTTCAACTTTAATCAAACCATACCCTTTCCAATCACAAGTAAATGCAAGCATGGATGAAAGATATCAAATCCTATCATAATCAAACCATTATGCAAGAAAACCCCTCCACAAAAATAATTTGCAAAACTGCAAATTACCCCCCTCCATCGAAAAAGTCCGGCCGGGAAAGAACAAAGGAAAACCGGCCGGAACGGAATGCAAACTGGCAACTCCAGAAAACTGGTCCCGTAATAAATTACAGGAAAACCCCGATACTGTGCATACACACCCGCATCTGTATTCCGTCCGGATACAAATGCAAAAAGACAAAATCTACACTGTACTAAACTAGGACCGGCTTAAACCAAAGCCGGCTAGTAATATCCGTTCGATCCTGATCCGTGCAATACCGCACGTATCTGATCGAACCCTGCCATATACCTATACGGCTACTAGTACAAACCGTCCGATCCTGATCCGTGCAATACCGCACGTATCTGATCGGACCCTGCCATATCTCCATACGGCCTCTGCAGCGTTTCGCCCGAAACTTGAGTAACTGAAAGTGTGGTGGACTCTAAAGACTCGTCAATACTATGGCTGTGGATTTAACCATTAGCACGTCAGAGGTATAAGCCAATACGTAACGGGCCACCAGCTATTGACCAAAAAGGGACGTCGATGAGCGAACTCATCCTGACACCCTACTGAGCCTGTCAGTGACAATATCCGTGCAGTCCGGTCCGTTCGTCTATGAGTATCGCATGGCGGGCCTAGGGGGTTGGTAAAAGTCAGACCCCCAAAAGCGGTACAAGTCGTGTCGGAGTGTAGCCCAGAACACCCTGAGATACTACTGGAATACCTACCAGTAAATCTCCTTGCCTTGGCCAAGGACTTTGTGTAATGGCTCTCCTAGACACAGCACGACCTCACCCCCAATACCGGGAGAGACGAACCCCTGAAGATACGCTCACTGCCTCCATGTGGCTCGGGACTGTACCCAACTAAAACCTGTTTGCACGACTCCTTTGAGCCGTGGTAGGGTAGTAATCAAAGTACAGTGGGAACTCACACGAGACAAATGACGATCCCCAGGTCGATGAACTAACCTGCACACATGTCACCAGGGAACTGCCATCTGACGTCTGGTATATGACCAACTAGCATGTTCCCGGCGAGTCCTGTCCGGTGTACTCATAACCCAATGAGCACCTGTATACATCTTAGGTGATCCAACTGACACCAGTGGCTTGTGAGACCGGCCACCGCCCCTCGTCGGGGTCTCGACTGTATACACTAGTCTACTAATGGAGTATCGATGCCCGGTCTCGAAACTCCCACGACTAGGGACCTTTTAAGGATATGCTTGTAGACCCCCAGCTCCCACTTATATGATCGCCCTCATACTGCTGGTGGTCAAGCAAGAATCCTAGGGGCTCTATCAACGTGTAATAGCGACGTGTCATGTCACTTAAAACAGTACACGATGATAAAGGTAAACCAGATAGCATACTATCATCTCGAGTAAGACTGTCCTACCGGGATAGGTCCTCCCTCAATCATTACAATCACGTACCTGTGACCTAATAATTGACTCTGAGGGCACTATCTCCAACACAAAATCATATCAGTCTCTTTATTAGTAAAGAAAGGATATAATTTTGTATTGTTGGATAATGTTTTGAACATTTCCTATATCAAAAGTTGATCGGTTCAGGCACGTTATCTAAAAGCATTGATGTTCTAAATCAAACTACAGTTCTTAGTATACTGAACACACACAAGAGGAAGAGTTCAGAAATAAACGAATCCTTCTTGAGGCATTGTAGACTAGGTCATATCAATGTGACCCGACTAGCTAGAGTTACATAAATATGCATATTTAAATTAGTTTGAATTTACATCTTGTGAAACTCGCCAGTCATGTCACAAAGATAAAATGATCATAGCTCCGTTTACTGGAAACAGAGAAAGAGTTAGTAAACTCTTGGGATGATACATGTTGATGTGTGTAAGGTCCCCTGTCTGCATATGCCAGGACTGGTTCTTTGTACTTCGTTACATTCTCTGATAATCTCTCAAGATTCAGACATATGTTCCTGTTGAATCACAAGTCCGAACCTTTTGAGATATTCACAGAATATAAGTTAGAAGTAGAGAACCAAATACGGGTAAAAGTATTATGTCCTGTGATGAGATCAAGGAGGAGAATACTTGAGCACGGAATTCCTGGACTATTCTAAAGGAGAATGCGATTCTCTCTCAGCATTACTCCTCCGTATACACCATAGCACGATGGTATATCGGGGTGGAGCAATCACACCCTATATGATAAGGTGTGCTCTATGATGAGTACTACTGAGTTTCCTATTTTCCTTTTGGGAGTTATGCACTTGAGAAGATGCATACCTATTGAATTAGGTTCGAATCAAATCAATGCCTACCACTTCATATGTGATATGGAAAGGGAAGAGCCCATATCTTAAGTTAGTTAAGATTTGGGGTTGTCCGGCCTATGTCTAAAAGCAAAATCCGGACAAACTCGAGGCAAGGTTAGTTATGTAGAACTGGAAAGGTTCCAGCTATGCAAACTACAGAAGATGATTTGATAGAACCAAAGGATTCAGTAGAAACCAACGAACCTCAGCCTCTCCGCCGATCTAGTAGGGTTCCTCACCCACCTGAGAGATACTTCGGTTTCTCTATGTAGTGGGAGCGAGGATTGCATCATGAGATGATGACCCAACTAGTTTCGAGCTGGCCATCAGGAGTGAGACTCTGTAAGAATGGCTGGATGCTTAGCGATCTGAGATGGAATCCATGTACACCAACAAAGTATGGACTTTGGCTGCTATATCTGAAGGGTTAAATCCCCATCAGGAGCAAGTATATCTTGAGAAGATTACTTGGTGTAGATGGAAAAGTTGAGACTTTCAAAGCTAGACTTGTTAAAGTTTTTCATCATAGACCAGGCGTGGATTATGATGAAACCTTTTCAAGTGGCTATGCTTAAGTCCATCCAGATCCTACTTGCCACGGCTACATACCATGACTACGATATCTGGCGGTTGGGTGTCATGACTCCTTTTCTAAATGATGTTTTAGAAGAGAACGTCTGTAAGTACATAGCCAGAGTGCTTCGTAGACAGTGGGAGCAGCGGAAACGTGTACAAGATGCTTTATAGGATAAAGCAGGTATCGCGGAGTTGGAACATCTGTTTTGATGTGGTAGTCAAAGAGTTTGACATCATCAAAATGGTAGATGAACCTTGTATAAACAAAAAGGTAGTAGGGAGTATGGTGACGATCCTCGTAGAGTACGTAGATGACATACTCTTGATAGGGAAGGAGTTTCCTATGCTACGCACGGTCAATCTCCGGTTATCACAAGAATTCTCCATAATAGGATCAAAGTGATACCTCCTAAATCCTGGATTTTGGATCTATGCGATAGATCTAAATGGATGTTAGAATACTCACTAGCTGTAGTGAGATGGTATCAATCGATCCTGCGGAGAATCACTGGAAAGGTTCCGGGGTGATAAGATGACTGAATGTCAGTCACAGGCATTTTCTTTACCCTAAGTAAAGGGACGGTATGTTGGAAGAGTTCCAAGTTAGATACCGTGACATACTAGACGATAAAGGCAGGATACATCGCTACTTAAGATGCTACCAAAGAGGCTGTTTGGGTGTATATTGGTTCATGAGATGAACTACGTTCCCACCATTGTGAGACAATGGAGTTGTGGCTTATGCCAAGGAACGTAGGTCCCATCAGTGATCCAGACATATTCTAAGGCAGTATCACCTGATCATGGAGATGGTTGATCTCCGGGGGATCGAGGACAAGAGAGTAGACTCAGAGGACAACACAACGGATCCACTCACAAAGGCCTGTTCCCAGAGAGAGATTTTTATGGGATGGTTGAGTATGAGATACTGCAACCACTGCTACAGATGGCCCTAGTGCAAGTGGGAGATTGTTAGTTATATGTATGCCCTAGAGGCCATTACTGTACATTGGATGTATATTGTAGTGGATGCTGGACATATATAGGGAGGACTTTCTTGCTCGACATGATAGTATGCTATCTGGTTGAACTTTACCTTAACGTGTATACTAATTGTCTCTCTGTTACATGTTGGTAAAGCCCTTAGGATGTGTACTTGACTACCTGGACTATGATGCGGATCATACTAGTGGGGACATGGTAGTCCGTAAGTACATCCTTCAAAGTCCCTAGTCGTGGGTGTATCGAGACGGGGCATCGATATACCAGAGTAGACTAGCGTATACCTTCTCGACCCATATAGATGGGCGATGGATGATCCCATATCCATTGGTGTTTGACATCAGAGATGATATACGGGTGCTCAGTGGAGACTGGGTACACTGTACGGACTCGCCGAGAACTCCCAGATGGTATTATACCTTACGTCAGATGGCAGTTCTCTGGTGACACTGGTACAGAGTAGTCTGTTGACCCGAGATCGTCATAGAGTCTTGTGTGGTTCCTACTGTGCTTTGATTTCCATCTTACCACGTCCAAGAGGGCGTGCAAAACGGTGGTTTTTGGGTACAGTCCCGAATCACATGGAGGCAATGAGCGATAGGAGGGGATTCGTCTCTCCCGGTATAGGGAGTTGATGTTGCGCTGTGTTCGATTGGCTATAACCGGAAATCCCTGGCCAGGGTTGCTGAGATTTACTGGTAAGTGTTACCAGTAGTATCTCGAATTGTTATAGACCTCATATCGACATGACTTATCGAGCTATTGGGGTCTGACGTTTACCACCCCTAGGCGAGATATGCGACATATCAGACGATCAGACCGGACTGTACGGTAGTGTTACTGGTTGGATTCACTGGAGTGTGAGCGGGCTTGCTCGTCGATCTTCTGATCGCTCAATACCCGGGTGGCCGTTACGTTTAGAAGACCGCTTGCGGCTTGTGGGTGTTTGATATGATCATCATCTGCTGCCGGCGTATTGACGAGTCTTTAGAGTCCTACACAGAGGTTTCCTGGCTCAAGCGAAACGAAATAGGAGCGCATATGAGATATGTGCGGGACCGAGAATAATGCGTGTATGTGATACCGTATTTCATTCTCGCGATGAATGTGTCGAATGGTTGTATGCGATATAACCTAGTTATCGAATCAAGGATTGATTCGATAAGCCGATACATTGTATACTAGTCGGTTGTGTGCGACATGACCGGATCATTGAATCAAGTGTTGATTTAATAATTTAATGCATAATTATATATTTGATATATTACTTTGCATTAACTAGTATTGGTTCACTTTAAATGGATTTTCTCACTTGGTTTGTGCACATTGTATATGTGATATACATTTGTACATATGATTGTATCATGTTTGATGATACATGATTGTTTAAGTGTATGTTAAGATTAAACCATGGTTATGTGATGGTTAGGGTTATGATTTTATTTACTTACTCATTTATTTATTTATTTATTTCATTTTGGCAAAAGAAAAGAAATGGTGGCTTGCTTTGTTTTACATTGAAACTTCATGAAGGTTTGAAAAGTCCACCATTTTTGTTTCATGCCTAACCTAACCATTGACCTAACCCTAGTTTATTCTCTACACTTGACCATGGTTGATTATGATAAGTATTCTTTTATTTTCTATTTTCTAAAGAACTTATCATAATTCTTTCATCATCTTCTTCATCTTCTTCACTTGAAGAAGCTTGCTTCATCAATGGCGATTGATGAAAACAAGTGAGAAATCCAATTCTAAAGTCTACCCACTTCCTATTTCTTCATCCTCTACCTCTTGCCAAGTAGTAGAGTGTGTTTCCTTCACAAGTTTTCATGACTTGGTGAAGTTGGAGCTTGATCTAGCGATGCCTCGACGTAGATCATCTTCGGCATGGACATCGACGACCTAGCTCGCCATTTCTCCGACGAAGCCAACGCTAGAGCCCGAGAATTCATTTGGACAGCGAGGGGACTTCGTTGCGGAGCTATGGAGGTGGAGCACCGGATCTACAAAGGTTGTATTTCCGTTTAAACTTTAGTTAAGTTGTTAACTAGTTTGTTTTTCGCCTAGATTTCTAACCAACGATCCGTTCTAGGGTTTCTCGGCACCGTTTAAATTTGAAATTGGCATGGTTGATGCCTTGTGAGACCTCATTAGGGTGCCTAGGAACCCTACACAAGCTGCAACATTGCCGATGGAATCGGCCCTCAAAATGTTAGTGTATATGCCCTAGAGGCCATTACTGTATCATACTAGTTTGTATATTACTTAATGGAAGCTTGGGATATTCACCTTGTATAGGCAATCTTGCTCAATATAGTAGTATGCTACTTGGTTTGTTTCTACTTTAATGTGTACATGTGTTTATTTTAGTATATCACCTTTACACATTAGTGGAGCCCTTAGGATCTTTGCTTGATTACCAGCGTTGTGATGGCAGTCACACTCGTGGGGGCTGGGTAATCTATATGCACATCCTTATGCAGGTCCCTAGTCGTAGGACTATCGAGACAGGTCATCGATACTCCGGAGTAGACTAGCGTATGCGCTTCTCATCCCAGTGTGGGAGACGGTCTGTCCCACAGCCGTCAGTACGTCGTACTTGAGATAGTATGCGGGTGCTCGTTAAGTTACGAGTACACTGGACAGGACTCGTTGGGAACTGTTGGTTGGTACTATACTTATCGTCAGTTATCAGTTCCCAGGTGACATGAGTACAGTTTAGTCCGCTGACTTGACACTGTCACTTCGCCTTGAGTGTGTTCCCACTGTACTTAGATTACTACCCTACCACGGCTCAAAGGAGTAGTGCAAACAGGTAGTAGTTGGGTGCAGTCCCGAAGCACTTGCATGCAGTGACGGTTAGACAGGTTTCGTCTCTCCCGGTATTGGGGGTTGACATCGCGCTGTGTCTAGGAGAGCCATTACACGAATAGTCCCTGGCCAGGGCAAGCGAGATATACTGGTAGGTTTCCAATGTTATCTCAGGGTGTTCTGAGCTACACTCCGACACGACTTGTACCGCTAGTAGGAGACTGACGTTTACCGCCCCTCTGGGCCCGCCATGCAATGTATCAGACGAACAGACCGGACTGTATGGAGATTGTCACATTCAGGCTCAGTAGGAGTTCAGATGGGTTTCATGTAGCGCCTTGAAAAGTCGTTTTGGTGTTTTCCTGAAAATCGGTGAAAATTCGGTATTTTTCCGTAAACCGTCCTTTTTATTATTTTGCAGTTTAGGACTAATTATACCTAAAATGGATAGGTAATTGCTTGTTTTTAGTAGCTAATGAGTTACTTATTAATTTTTGGTCATTTAAAAAATTTTCCCTATTTTTCAATTTTTTAATATTATTTTAAGCCGGTAAGAAAATACATTAAATTAAAGATAAATACAAATTTCTTTGGGCTAACTTTAATCTTTAATCTACTTGTAACATAAATTTTTAGTAATTTATTTTAAGTTTTAACTAATTTTTATTATGAAAAACGAAATTTATGGAATTTAAGCTAAAACTTGCAATTTTGGACTTGTAGGGGGTCTTTTTGCATAAAATTTCTTTTGTAAAACCCCATTCATCCTTCCCTAACCCCTAAGCCGGCCCACTTCAACAGCAAGGAATAAAATTCCTTGCCTCTTTTGAGTTTTAGTCATGTGTGGAAATGAGGTGCTTTTTAAAAGGATTTTGATTTTTTTATTGGGTATGGGTCTTTAGTGATGGGTATGGTTGACCTTGACCTTTCCAACACCACCCACTCCATTCCCCTTCACTCCCCAGACCGAGAATGCTGCAGCCCTCCCCCTTCTTCTTTTTTCTTTTCATTTCCTTGAAAAATTCTTCAAGATTGCTCCAAAATTGCAATTTAAACCTCACAAATTAAACCCCATCCTTCATCCCATTCTCCTTAGCCTCTCTTGCTTGGATCATGGTGCTATGAAGCCATCTTTGGAGGCATCTTGTTCTTGCTAGATCCATAGATCTTGAGGTATAATTTCCTCCAAGTTAAGTTCTTATGGTTAGAATTCTTTAATTGAGTTGTGTTAGTGTTAATATTAGTGCTAATTTCATTCTAGATTTTTAAAGTTAATGGTTTGAGTTAACTAGGGTTTTAAAAACCATTATTTAGTTAATTAAATCTATTTAGCTATCTAGTTGTTTACTAAACCAATCTATAAGGTTACTTTGCTTAAGTGGCTTCATGTTATGCTAATCTAAGTTAATCTTGTGTGAAATTTTCATTTTAATTGCTAATTACATAAAATCAAGAAAGGGGTTTGTGTATGGAAATAGATTGAAGCATGATTGTTGTGTTGGAATTATGGTTTGATGCTTCGTAAATGGTTTAAAATTAGTGTAATGGCTATCTAGTGGGTTAGTTTGGATGTTTGTGTTGGATTGTGTTAACTTTATCGCTAATTTTCGATATTTGCACCAAATTGCAAATTTCTGGCTTACTAGGTTTTTATAATAATATTGTGACGAATTATTTGCGATATCTTGATGATATTTTAGCATATCCTATGATATTTAGGATGTGTGAGTGCGGATTTTTAAGTGATCGGGTTTTAGCTTTGCCGAGCGACCAAATCGGCGATTTTAGTTAGTTTTTGCGATTTTCGCGTGTGTTCCGCGCACTTTGTGCACGTTGTACCTAGCTTGTGAACTATGGTATTTTCGTTTGGGATTTGCGTCGTTCTTGATATGTAACCTTATGTTTGTATTGATGTAAATTCCAGGTTCGGTCGCGGAGACGTCAGACGCGGCACGAAAGGGAAAAGCGGTGATTGGACGTGACTAGCTAGGGATTCCGGTGAGTAGATTTAATATCTACGGGGGACTATCGTTGGATGGCGCAATTCTTCCGATAGTATAAGTAGTTAAGTTTTAGTGATATTAGTAACTACATCCATGCCTTATATTGACATACATATGCGAACCCATTCTATAGGACACCTGCACCATTGCCAGGGTTTTTATATGCAGCACGAGCACTATTCATGCTTACACACACGCCCTGGTAATTGCCATGCCACCACACTAGATAACCTATAATTTGAAACCTTTTACTATAATTGATGCTTTAACCTGTGTTATTGCCTTTAATTCTTTAAAATGAAATCATAAGATTGCTAATCATGTGCATGTACTTCATCATGTTATTTGTTCATGCCTAGTCTATCAATCATACATCGCAACTTGATTATTGACACCATATGCATTCATTATCATTGGCATATGCATTTATGAGGATTTCTTGAGATTTTGTGATATTTCTGGATTTCGGGGGAAAGCCGCAAAATTTCTAAACTTACTATATTTTTAAATATGTAAATTGCGGTTTTCTAGTGATGTAAGTGTCGTCCACCATGAGTTTGCTGTGGTTTTCGAGACCCGTTTCGAGGAGTTGGATGAACCGTCTCGGGTACATGGTGGGCCCGGTAAGGTACCCCGGGGCAAGAAGCTCGTGGTGCTGACGATGAGCCTGGCAGGGGACGGATTACCTACCGGTGACTGTTTGGGACGGCGGATATCCAGAGGATACCGACCGTGGCCGCGAGATGATGAGATAGTGATATTGAGATGGGTCAGCCGGATGGCTGAGGCCAGAGATACTATGACATGGATATATGAGATTTGTGATAGTTTTGAGGTGCCGTTACTGGACACAGGTTTTGTTGATTCTATTGGTATTGTACTGTTATTTCAAAAGAGATTCCTAAAGGAAAAACATGATTCTTATACTTACACATTCAGATCATGAGTTGATTCGCATTGCATTCATACCTGCTAGTATATTCATATTGCATACATACCTGCTATTATGTCCTGCCTTACCTGTATTTAGATGCTAGGATGCTTGTGTGCATGCATTCGATAGCCTGTGTAGATGTTATTTATTACTCACGAGTTGGCAACTCACCCCCGTTGTGCCACAGCCTTTTGCAGGTCCGCTCCGTCAGTACAGTAGCGGCGGGCGCACTTGCTTCTTTTGCCTGGACTCGAAGTTTTGCTCTTAGGTGGGTTATATTATTATTTTTGTACTACCTTGTATATTCCTTGTATCTAGTGTACTCCATCTACTGTATCTACCAGTATTGTTGTATATTGACCTAGAGATGAGACTGTGAGATTGTGGACTTTTTATGCTGTATTTTGGGGTCGAGCTCACTTGAGTTGACATGCTGTTTTTCTCATGCTTCTTTATGATTATTTTGCATGTCGTTGTTTTATATTGCGTGGGATTTGTGACCGCCTTGTGGCGAAGAGCTAGCTCCTGCTTGGGGATGCCATATTTGTTGGATTTATATATATTCTTGTTGTACCCATTTTGGGGGCCAGTATTTACAACGGAGACTCTGCCGAAATTTTCGGAAAAATTGATATTGTTTTTAAAATGGTTTTATATGACTTGTTTGATAAACTCGCTTTCAATTGATTGGTTTTTCTTCACTCTTTTGCTTTTTGGTTTTGGTTTCTGGGCTTTGGCTTACTTAATTTACGGACGTCTTGAGACGTTTCGTAAACTTAAGTGCCAGTCACGTCCGTGCCCTGCGGGTCATGACAAAGTTGGTATCAGAGCGATAGGTTTTAACTTGTTGAGTGTAGGATGACCCTTGGTAGATGGAGTAAGTGACTTAAGCAGGGTAACGTAGCATGCGTATGTCCGCGGCATACTTGCGATACGGTACTTCGCTTAAGTGACTTTAGGATATACTTGCTTGAAATTCCTTCTTCAATTCCGTGTATCCTATGATTCTATTGCACTGTTCTTATTATCCTTTTTCCTGTACCAGCCACTATGCCGCCGAAGGCTACGAGGGCACAGAGGGCTGCCGCCCGAGACGAGATTCGAGCTGGCTCGTCCGAGACTAGGACTGAGCAGGGTGGTATGCCTACGCCGCAGGGACAGACCGATCTACCTTCCCCAGGCCGTATGGATAGGCTTGAGACTGGTATGGAGGGGTTGCGACAGATGATGGGGAGTATGCAGGAGCTACGTCAGATGGTAGGATCCCTAGTTGCAGCCAGTCGTACACCGAGGCCGGATGATGTACCTACTACATCACAGACGACCATGATACCTGCTCCTACTACTACCACCGTGGCCATTCCGGTTTCGCTACAGGATTTCATGAGGCTGAGACCTCCAGTATTCACCGGCACCGAGGCAGCGGAGGACCCACAGACGTTCCTTGACAGTTTAGCCAGGATCTGCCGTTCGCTGAGATGTTCGGATGATCGATGGGTAGAGCTTGCGAGTTTCCGACTAGAGGGTCTTGCACAGACATGGTGGGAGTCAGTCTTGAGAGGTCGAGCTGCAGGCCTACCGCCTATGACTTGGGCCGAGTTACAGCGGTCTTTCTAGCTCGTTTCCTCCCAGAGAGCGTTCGTGATGCCAGAGCTCGTAGTTTCGAGGCCTTGGTCAAGACACCTGGGATGACGGTGTCTGAGTATGACATCCAGTTTACACAGTTGTCCCGATATGCTCCGTATTTGGTGGATACCGAAGAGAAGATAGTGAAAAGGTTCGTACAGGGACTTGATGCCCAGTTATATCTTGCCATTGGCGCCCAGCACTACGACACTTATTCAGCTGCTATGGATACGGCATTACGGATGGAGGCACGCATATCACAGACTTTGGCCATTTCTGGGCCGAAGAGGATTCGCACCGAGGTGCCGTCTCAGAGGCAGCGTGCCAGATTCTTTCCGAGGGATGGGCCCGGCAGAGGATTTGGACGGGGTCAGTTATTTGGTTCATATCCCCAGGGACAGCAGCCGTCGCCCTGGTGTTTTGGGTGCGGGAGTCCACACCATCTTGTCAGAGACTGTCCGGCGAGACGACAGGGAGCGGCGACCGTTCCGCATGTGACCCTACCACCATCACCACCCCCTCCTCAGAGAGCCCTACTTCCTACCACAGGCGATGCTCCACGCCAGTTAGGGGCACCCAGAGGCCGTGGACGCGGCGGTCCTGTTCAGAGAGGACGAGGAGGCAGAGGCCGAGGTCGAGGTCAGCCCGCTATCAGTGGAGGACAGGCCTGAGTATTTGCTTTGACACCGCAGGATGCGCAGGCATCCAATGCCGTTGTGACAGGTACCTTGCCAGTTTGCTCTTTTGACGCACGGGTATTATTCGACCTAGGTTCCACACATTCGTACGTCTCTACACACTTTGCACCGATGTTGGGCCGTGAGTCGTCGTCGTTAGATCATCCGCTTGTTGTTGTTACTCCGGTAGGCGAGTCGTTTGTTGCTCGTTTTGTATTTCGATTGTGTTCCGTTCGTATCGGGGAGAGGGATTCATCGGTTGATTTGATTCTCCTCGATATGCTGGACTTTGATGTGCTTCTGGGCATGGACTGGCTGGCCACTTGTTATGCTTCGGCGGACTGCCGTGAGAAGGCAGTCAGATTTAGCTTTCCGGGAGAGCCAGTCCTTGTTATTCAGGGAGACCACAGCGTCACCCTTCCCAGCTTGATTTCGTCTCTTCGCGCTGGTCAGCTCTTGCTGAAGGGATGTCAGGGATTCTTAGCGTATATTTGTGATACTCGAGCTGCAGAGGTTCCGTTGGACCAAGTCCCGGTTGTTCGTGAGTTCCCTGATGTTTTCCCTGATGAGCTACCTGGGCTACCACCTGAGCGCGACGTTGAGTTCTGCATCGATTTGATTCCTGGCTCGGGGCCTATTTCTATACCGCCTTATCGGATGGCCCCGGCAGAGCTTCGAGAGCTGAAGGATCAGTTGCAGGATTTGTTAGAGAAGGGGCTTATTCGACCTAGTGTGTCTCCGTGGGGTGCTCCGGTACTGTTTGTCAAGAAGAAGGACGGAAGTTTGCGCTTATGTATCAACTACCGCCAGCTGAACAAAGTTACTGTTCGGAACAGATATCCGTTGCCACGCATTGATGATTTGTTCGACCAGCTTCAGGGTGCGGGGTATTTTTCGAGGATCGACTTGCGATCAGGATACCATCAGCTGCGAGTTCGACAGGAGGATGTACCGAGGACAGCTTTCCGCACGCGCTACGGCCATTACGAGTTTTTGGTGATGTCGTTCGGACTCACCAACGCCCCAGCAGCATTCATGGATTTGATGAACCGTACATTCAGGCCGTATCTTGACTTGTTCATCATCGTGTTTATCGACGATATCTTGGTGTACTTCCGGAGCAGAGAAGAGCACGAGCAGCACTTGCGGATTACGTTACAGACTCTGAGGGAGCACCAGTTGTTCGCAAAGTTCTCCAAGTGTGCATTCTGGCTGGACAGCGTCGGATTCTTGGGTCACGTGATTACGAGAGACGGCATATGTGTGGACCCGAAGAAGATTGAGGCTGTTCAGCAGTGGCCCCGACCTACATCGGTTACTGAGATCCGTAGTTTTCTAGGGCTAGCAGGCTACTACAGGCGTTTTTTTCAGGACTTCTCCCGTATAGCTGCACCTTTGACCGGTTTGACCCGGAAGGGAGTTCCTTTCGTTTGGACAGAGGAGTGCGAGCGCAGTTTTCAGCAGCTACGGACTTGTTTGACTACGGCGCCGGTATTATCTTTGCCTTCGGGATCAGGCGGATTTGTGGTCTACTGTGATGCTTCGCGAGTAGGGTTAGGATGTGTATTGATGCAGCATGGCCGGGTGATCGCATATGCTTCTCGGCAGTTGAAGAAGCATGAACAGAACTACCCCACTCACGATTTGGAGATGGCTGCAGTGGTCTTTGCACTGAAGATTTGGCGACATTACCTATACGGCGAGTCATGTCAGATATTCACTGATCACAAGAGCTTAAAGTAAATATTTCAGCAGCGAGACCTGAACCTCAGACAGCGTCGTTGGATGGAGTTGGTGAAAGACTACGACTGCGAGATCTTATATCACCCGGGCAAGGCTAATGTAGTGGCGGATGCGTTGAGTAGGAGGCCCGGGGGTAGTCTATCCTTTTTGCGCGCAGTGCAGAGGCAGTCGTCAGCAGATTGGCAGATTTTATGCGACAGCCGAGTTGAGTTCGAGTTCACTCAGACAGGGGGACAGCTCGCGCATGTTCGTGCATGCCCACAGTTGCTTGACCGTATATATGAGGCACAGCGCAGTGACGACCGTTGCTCGGAGATCATGGCACAGATGGGACAGGGCAGATTTTCCGAGTTCGTGATTGACGATCAGAGGATTTTACGATATGGATCTAGACTGTGCGTACCAGATGCTGATGGATTGCGGCACGACATTCTTGAGGAGGCACACCGATCAGTGTATAGTGTCCACCCCGGTTCCACCAAGATGTACCATGATATGAGAGAGACCTACTGGTGGGACGGGATGAAGAGGGACACTGCGGAGTTTGTATCGAGATGCCTGACTTGTCAGCAAGTCAAGGCCGAGAACCAGAGGCCCGCAGGAGAGCTACAGCCGTTACCCATTCCGGAGTGGAAATGGGAGCAGATTTCGATGGATTTCATTGTGGGTCTACCCAGGACCAGTCGAGGGTACGACTCCATCTGGGTGATCGTAGATCGATTGACGAAAGCGGCTCACTTCCTGCCAGTGAAGACCACCTTCAGCTTTGCTCAGTATGCCCAGCTTTACATCGACGAGATCGTGCGGTTGCATGGCGTACCGACTTGTATCGTGTCAGATCGAGGCACCCAGTTCACCAGCCGACTTTGGCAGAGACTTCAGGAGGCTTTGGGCACTCGTTTGAGCTTCAGCACAGCGTTTCATCCGCAGACCGACGGACAGTCAGAGCGGACCATTCAGACTCTCGAGGACATGCTCAGAGCGTGCGTTTTAGATTTCGGCGGTAGTTGGGATCGTCATTTACTGTTAGTGGAGTTCTCCTACAACAACAGCTTCCAGGATACTATTTAGATGGCACCTTTCGAGGCATTGTATGGGAGGAGATGCAGATCGCCCGTCTGTTGGACAGAGCTCAGCGAGAGCAGTATTTTAGGGCCGCAGCTTGTTGAGGAGACGACGGCGAAGATACAGTTGATTCGAGACCGGATGAGAGCAGCTCAGAGCAGACAAAAATCATATGCGGACAGGCGCCGTCGCAGATTAGAGTTCGCAGTTGGCGACCATGTTTTTCTGAGAGTCTCTCCGATGAAGGGCGTGATGCGTTTTTGGGCGAAAGGGGAAGCTTAGCCCTAGATTCGTAGGTCCCTTCGAGATCCTCGAGTGTGTCGGCGCTGTTGCATATCGTTTGGCTCTTCCACCCAGCTTTCCCGATGTTCACCCCGTCTTCCATGTTTCGATACTCCGCAAGTACCTTCACGACCCTTCGCATGCGATTCGGCACCCGACAGTCCAGCTAGAGCGCGACCTTTCTTTTGCAGAGAAGCCGGTGGCCATCCTGGATCGGCAGGTGAAGAAGTTGAGATCGAAAGTTATACCGACCGTCAAAGTCTTTTGGCGTGGCCCGAGCAGCGAGGAGGTCACCTGGGAGACCGAGGGCGAGATGAGGAAGAAATATCCCCATCACTTTGAAGGTATGCGTAGCTATATTTTTTTAAAATTCGGGGACCGAATTTCTTTAAGGGGGGAAGATTGTAGCGCCTTGAAAAGTCGTTTTGGTGTTTTCCTGAAAATCGGTGAAAATTCGGTATTTTTCCGTAAACCGTCCTTTTTGTTATTTTGCAGTTTAGGACTAATTATACCTAAAATGGATAGGTAATTGCTTGTTTTTAGTAGCTAATGAGTTAATTATTAATTTTTGGTCATTTAAAAAAATTTCCCTATTTTTCAATTTTTTAATATTATTTTAAGCCGGTAAGAAAATACATTAAATTAGAGATAAATACAAATTCCTTTGGGCTAATTTTAATCTTTAAAATCATTTTAATTAAAATCTAGTTGTAACATAAATTTTTAGTAATTTATTTTAAGTTTTAACTAATTTTTATTATGGAAAACGAAATTTATGGAATTTAAGCTAAAACTTGCAATTTTGGACTTGTAGGGGGTCTTTTTGCATAAAATTTCTTTTGTAAAACCCCATTCACCCTTCCCTCACCCCTAGGCTGGCCCACTTCAGCAACAAGGAATAAAATTCCTTGCCTCTTTTGAGTTTTAGTCATGTGTGGAAATGAGGTGCTTTTTAAAAGGATTTTGATTTTTTTATTGGGTATGGGTCTTTAGTGATGGGTATGGTTGATCTTGACCTTTCCAACACCACCCACTCCATTCCCCTTCACTCCCCAGGCCGAGAATGCTGCAGCCCTCCCCCTTCATCTTTTTTCTTTTCATTTCCTTGAAAAATTCTTCAAGATTGCTCCAAAATTGCAATTTAAACCTCACAAATTAAACCCCATCCTTCATCCCATTCTCCTTAGCCTCTTTTGCTTGGATCATGGTGTTATGAAGCCATCTTTGGAGGCATCTTGTTCTTGCTAGATCCATAGATCTTGAGGTATAATTTCCTCCAAGTTAAGTTCTTATGGTTAGAATTCTTTAATTGAGTTGTGTTAGTGTTAATATTAGTGCTAATTTCATTCTAGATTTTTAAAGTTAATGGTTTGAGTTAACTAGGGTTTTAAAAACATTATTTAGTTAATTAAATATATTTAGCTATCTAGTTGTTTACTAAACCAATCTATAAGGTTACTTTGCTTAAGTGGCTTCATGTTATGCTAATCTAAGTTAATCTTGTGTGAAATTTTCATTTTAATTGCTAATTACATAAAATCAAGAAAGGGGTTTGTGTAAGGAAATAGATTGAAGCATGATTGTTGTGTTGGAATTATGGTTTGATGCTTTGTAAATGGTTTAAAATTAGTGTAATGGCTATCTAGTGGGTTAGTTTGGATGTTTGTGTTGGATTGTGTTAATTTTATCGCTAATTTTCGATGTTTGCACCAAATTGCAAATTTCTGGCTTACTAGGTTTTTATAATAATATTGTGATGAATTATTTGCGATATCTTGATGATATTTTGGCATATCCTATGATATTTAGGATGTGTGAGTGCGGATTTTTGAGTGATCGGGTTTTAGCTTTGCCGGGAGACCAAATCGGCGATTTTAGTTAGTTTTTGCGATTTTCGCGTGTGTTCCGCGCACCTCGTGCACGTTGTACCTAGCTTGTGAACTATGGTATTTTCGTTTGGGATTTGTGTCATTCTTGATATGTAACATTATGTTTGTATTGATGTAAATTCCAGGTTCGATCGCGGAGACGTCAGACGCGGCACGAAAAGGGAAAGCGGTGATTGGACGTGACTAGCTAGGGATTCCGGTGAGTAGATTTAATATCTACGGGGGACTATCGTTGGATGGCGCAAGTCTCCCGATAGTATAAGTAGTTAAGTTTTACTGATATTAGTAACTATATCCATGCCTTATATTGACATACATATGCGAACCCATTCTATAGGACACCTGCACCATTGCTAGGGTTTTTATATGCAGCACGAGCACTATTCATGCTTACACACACGCCCTGGTAATTGCCATGCCACCACACTAGATAACCTATAATTTGAAACCTTTTACTATAATCGATGCTTTAACCTGTGTTATTGCCTTTAATTCTTTAAAATGAAATCATAAGATTGCTAATCATGTGCATGTACTTCATCATGTTATTTGTTCATGCCTAGTCTATCAATCATACATCGCAACTTGATTATTGACACCATATGCATTCATTATCATTGGCATATGCATTTATGAGGATTTCTTGAGATTTTGTGATATTTCTGGATTTCGGGGGAAAGCCGCAAAATTTCTAAACTTACTGTATTTTTAAATATGTAAATTGCGGTTTTCTAGTGATGTAAGTGTCGTCCACCATGAGTTTGCTGTGGTTTTCGAGACCCGTTTCGAGGAGTTGGATGAACCGTCTCAGGTACATGGTGGGCCCGGTAAGGTACCCCGGGGCAAGAAGCTCGTGGTGCTGACGATGAGCCTGGCAGGGGACGGATTACCTACCGGTGACTGTTTGGGACGGCGGATATCCAGAGGATACCGACCGTGGCCGCGAGATGATGAGATAGTGATATTGAGATGGGTCAGCCGGATGGCTGAGGCCAGAGATACTATGACATGGATATATGAGATTTGTGATAGTTTTGAGGTGCCGTTGCTGGACACAGGTTCTTGTTGATTCTATTGGTATTGTGCTGGTATTTCAAAAGAGATTCCTAAAGAAAAACATGATTCTTATACTTACACATTCAGATCATGAGTTGATTCGCACTGCATTCATACCTGCTAGTATATTCATATTGCATACATACCTGCTATTATGTCCTGCCTTACCTGTATTTAGATGCTAGGATGCTTGTGTGCATGCATTCGATAGCCTGTGTAGATGTTATTTATTACTCACGAGTTGGCAACTCACCCCCATTGTGCCACAGCCTTTTGCAGGTCCGCTCCGTCAGTACAGTGGCGGCGGGCGCACTTGCTTCTTTTACCTGGACTCGAGGTTTTGCTCTTAGGTGGGTTATATTATTATTTTTGTACCACCTTGTATATTCCTTGTATCTATTGTACTCCATCTACTGTATCTACCAGTATTGTTGTATATTGACCTAGAGATGAGACTGTGAGATTGTGGACTTTTTATGCTGTATTTTAGGGTCGAGCTCACTTGAGTCGACATGCTGTTTTTCTCATGCTTCTTTATGATTATTTTGCATGTCGTTGTTTTATAATGCGTGGGATTTGTGACCGCCTTGTGGCGAAGAGCTAGCTCCCGCTTGGGGATGCCATATTTGTTGGATTTATATATATTCTTGTTGTACCCATTTTGGGGGCCAGTATTTACAAAGGAGACTCTGCCGAAATTTTCGGAAAAATTGATATTGTTTTTAAAAAGGTTTTATACGACTTGTTTGATAAACTCGCTTTCAATTGATTGGTTTTTCTTCACTCTTTTGCTTTTTGGTTTTGGTTTCTGGGCTTTGGCTTACTTAATTTACGGACGTCTTGAGACGTTTCGTAAACATAAGTGCCATTCACGTCCGTGCCCTGCGGGTCGTGACATTTCACCTCGTCGGTCTTCTTGTCGGCATCTACCTGGGGACCGTTACGCACAGCTAGTGCCGCTTGCGGTCTGTGGTTAAACCCACTGCCAGCGTAGTGTCGAGTCTTTAGAGTCCCACACAGAAAGCTATTCGCCTTTAGGCAAAAGAGTAGAGGTCGCATGGTTTTGCGACAGATCGCATGGTTTTGCGACAGGGTTCGGTCACATCCGTGCACTTGTGCACGTTTGGTGTCCGGACAGTTAACCCTACCGCGCTTTGATTTAAGCCAGATCCTAGTGTACATTTTGGGATTGGTTTTATCTCGTTTGTATTCGTGTTCCTCGGAACGCGGATGCGGGTGTGTATGCACAGTTGACAGAGAGCCAAAGGCAGAGAATTCTCATTGGGGTTGTTGACTGTTGACTATTGACTTTTGGCTAAACCCTAATGAGAATAAGAAATATAATTAACAATAATATTAATTAAGTATTATAGTGACATGGTTGTTGAGGGGTTGAATTTGTTGACTTGTTGACTTTGTTGACCGGTTGACTAGGTTGGACTAGTTGACCATCATCATTTCATGGCTATCATTTCATGGCAAAGACTTTTGCTTGCTTGTTTGTTTTTGCAAAATGAGTGCATGAAATGATATAGCCATTTTGACTTGAACCATCACACAATACTTGATTACTATTTTTGTTATGATGGTTTTGGATTATGAGAGCTTGGATGGCAAAAGAGTTACTCATTCTCTCATTTCATTTCTCTCTCTTGCTTGAGCTCTCCCTCTTGCTCTTCCTCTTGCTCTCTCTCTAGCTCAAGGCAACTCCCTCTCATGAGTTGAGAAACATTGCCTTACAGATAAAAGAAAACCCATATCACTTCTCTACTCATCATAGTTCACAAGGTTTAGCAAACCAAGTGTTCTAGTTTCTTCAAGTTCGAAGAAGAAGCCAAAGGTAGAAGCTTTCAGGTGGATCCATCTTCGGCGCAAGGAGACGACGAGGTGAGGCCGACCCGTACACCGGAAAGAGTTGAAGACGAAGGAGTTCAAGAAAGATATAGCCCCCTAACCGAGTAGGTAAAACTCTAGTTAGGTTGTTAGTTAGTTGTTTAACAAAGATCCGTATTTTGAGTCCATGTTACCACCTCTTGAAAAATCGTTTTTCATCATTTCCGCAAGCCCGTAAGTACCGGGAGAGGTAACGTGGACTTACAGTGGTATCAGAGCCTAGTTAAACACTATCTAACATGTTAGCAAAGTAAGTAGAAGTTCGATCAGAAAAAAATATCACGAAA
Source organism: Agapanthus africanus (assembly GCA_030015575.1). Lineage (NCBI taxonomy): Eukaryota > Viridiplantae > Streptophyta > Magnoliopsida > Asparagales > Amaryllidaceae > Agapanthus > Agapanthus africanus. Next base: position 300,013,141 of record JASDDO010000029.1, read on the forward strand.
CATACCCGAATAGCATAGTTTCTGCCGATTTTTTCCTCTGTTCAAAAAATAATAAATCATACATGAAAAATCGGCTCAGGCTTTTGTTAAAACACCCAAGAAAATTGGTCCAACGAACAGGTCAAGTCGCCGCAAAAAAGAGGCGGGAGCATGCTCCCGCCGCGGTTCCGCGGCCGAGTTGATTCGGCCGTGGCACAATTTTGCTGCAGTGTGTTTCTGGGGTTGTTTTGGGATTTTTAAAATATGTTTTTTCTGCCCAGATTTTCCAGAAAGAAAATTTTTTGTTTGGGGCCTAAAAATCCGTATTTTGATCGAACTTCTAAACACTTAAGCTGACGGGTATATATCTGTGATGTGATATATGTATTGAACGTCCGCTAATCGCTATACGTCGATTAGTGGGGGTTATACATATCTGTGATCTGTAATGTTGATGGTATGTGTATATGAATTCATTGGATTGTCGCGGATGAATAGCCGGGGGGTTGTGAGATGAGAGTTTTCTTTTATCTTTCAATTCATGTAATATGTAAATTGATGTAATATTATTTTTGGCCGCACAACCGGGTCGGGGTTGTAGCCGTCATTGTATAATTTCTTTTTACTGTTTTTGCTCCTAGGATAGACCCAAGGTGGGGTGCACAAACTACCGGGTATCTCGAAGTGCCGAGTGGCCTACTCACGTCGTTGAGGGAGGTTGCTCCGCTTCGGATATTTGGCGGGTAGTTTGTCGCACCCGTAGGGGTCTAGGGTGGGGTTTGGCTATTCACCGCGACCGTGTAATCCTCTTTTCGTTACAGGCTCGTACGAATTGCGGATTCCTAGTATATCCAATGTGTTCATCTGTGATCTGAAATGGCTATCATTGCAATATATCTATATATGATATTATTTAGGCGTTGTTTATGTTTTGCATTCGCGCTAGTCCAGCCCCCGCTCTGTCGTTAGTTAAGTAACCTAACGGGTAATGACGGGGCCCCATGGCGAATGCGGATGGCATAAGCGTACGTCATATTTTGGTTGTTTTCTGCAATGGTAGGATTAAATGATGTGATGCATTGGAATTAATGCAAGAAAAAATAAACCAAGTAAAAGTCGTTGGAACGCTTTCAAAACCACTCGGTTTCTTTTCAAAAATAACTTTTAAACGCGGAGCTTAAGCCACTCCTTTTAAAAGCTATATCGTTCCTTCGATTATATCAAGTTCACTACGTTCACGGTTTCGCCAAAACCATTCGTAGCCCTCCGTCGTTTCACATGAATGGTCAATAAGTATTCAAACTATGTATGTTGGCCAAAGTCAAGGCATAGTGATTGGTAGCTATTGGGTATTCATGTGCAACATAGATAGATGTGTTGGTTTGGGGCAGTCGTTCTACCATTTTGGCCAAAGTCAAGGGTATGTGCGGGTGGGCTCAAATTAACCTGGAGAATGACGGGTAGAACTTAACATGTGACGTATGATATTTTGGCCAAAGTCAAGGTCATAAGAGCATGGGGCAAAAATCCACATCGGGAGTTTCAAAAGAACTGAAACTTGCTAGCACTGCATACCATTTGGAGTGTGATGACTCTGGTAGGATTCCTTCAGTTTTGTCACGCGATGATATTTGGATCCCGATTCTACTGTGAGTATATGCCACTCCTCGGGAAATTTCTCACTAAACGATCAATGCTATAAACCAAGTAGGTGTCTGGAAAGGTGTTAGCGGGGCTACGCCCACAGGGAAAAGAGGTTATTTAATTAAGGAACTTCGCGAAAGTGTTGGAAAACCTCCCTCGAAGTACCGACACCAGCCTGGCCGAACGGTTAAGCAAATATTGTACGGTGAGATTGATCCTGACTAATTCTTCCTTTTTGGTTTGAGGAGGGATTCGAGAGACAGTGGGAGCCATCCTGTTTAGACAAATTAAAAACCACTCTAAACTTGCAAGAGTATCATGCTAAAGTGTTTCTTCTCTTTCTCCTAATTGCAGCGACCAAACATCATGACCGAACTTAAGTTACTACTAGATAAAAATATACTGACAGGGCCAAACTACAAAGATTGGCTCAGGAATGTCAAAATGGTAATCACTTACGACAAATTGGGGTATCTTCTTACCACCAAAGCTCCCCCTGTCCAGATCCCAAAACCAGCGTCGCGGATAGGGAAATCCGTAAGACCTGGGAAATCGATTGCACGAAGGCCAAGTGCCTCGTGCTTGCCTCTATGGACAACGAACATCAGAGGAGGCATGAGAATATGGACCTTGAATCCATATTTCTCTATACAAAAGAACTGTATGGAGAGCAATCTCGTATCGCTAGATACGAAGTGTCGAAAAAGCTATTTTCGGCAAGGTTGGTCGTCGGATCATCGGTAGCGGAACACGTGCTTAAGATGATTGGCTTCATTGAGGAGCTCACGGACCTTGGGACCACGTTAGAGAACGAGCTCTATACGGACTTGATTCTCCAGTCCTTTCCTTCCACTTACGCCCAGTTTATCCTGAACTTCAACTTGCAAGAAAAAGAAGTTGAACTTTCAAAACTCCTCAACATGCTGAGGAGTACAGAGGGCACCCTACAGAAAGGTAGGGAAACATCCACTTTGTTTGTAGGAGGATCTTCCTCTTCTAGGTCCAAGGCGAAAGCCAAGGGAAAGAAGAAGAAAGCCCCCGCCAAACCAAGGGGCGGTGTTAGTAAAGTGGATACGAAGGGAAAGACAAAAGCAACAAAGATAGCGGGGAAACTTGTGGGGAAGGAAGAGTGCTTTTACTGTCATAAGAGTGGGCACTGGAAGAAAGATTGCAGGGCTTGGAAAGCCAGAACACAGGATCTGAAGCAAGTTGCGGCTTCAGCTTCAGGTGTGTATGTTATTGAAAACTGTCTATCAATAAACTCTACTTCCTGGGTATTGGATACCGGATCAGGATCTCACATCTGTAATTCTTTACAGGCGTTGAGAAACCGTAGGTTTTTGAAGACAGGTGACATGACCCTCAAAGTTGCAAACGGAGCTAGCATGGATGCTAAGGCCGTGGGGGACTATCACCTGGGAATGTCAGATGGACATGTTTTGGTTTTACGTAATTGCTTTTTTGTACCCAACGCAACTTGTAATATCATTTCTGTATCTTTGATTTCTAAAGAAGGTTATGAATTTGTGTTTGTAAGTAATATTGTAAACATTCACCTTAATCAAGTTCTGATTGGGTCAGGTACATTAAGCAATGGTATAAACGTACTAAACCAACCATAGATTTTCAATGTCCAGAATACACACAAAAGAAAGTCTCCGAAAATAAATCAGACTTTCTTATGGCATTGTAGACTGGGTCACATCAATGAGAGAAGGTTGACGAAGTTACATACAGAAGGATATTTGGATCTGTTCGAATATCAATCGTATGCCACTTGTCAATCCTGTCTCAAAGGAAAGATACAAAGACTCCGTTCACTGGACACGGAGTAAGAGCGAGCGAGCTCTTGGGACTCGTACACAGCGACGTGTGCGGTCCAATGTCTACACATGCGCGAAGCGGTTATTCTTACTTCATTACTTTTACGGATGATTTTTCAAGGTACGGTTATGTCTTCTTAATGAAACATAAATCCGAAGCCTTTGGAAAATTCCAGGAATATATGAATGAAGTAGAAAAACAAACCGGCAAAAGTATCAAGACACTGAGATCGGATCGAGGTGGTGAATACTTGAGTGCCGAGTTCCTGGATTACTTAAAAGAGAATGGAATTCTCTCTCAGCTTACTCCTTCATACACTCCGCAACATAACGGTGTATCGGAGAGACGGAACCGAACCCTATTGGATATGGTACGGTCCATGATGAGTAACGCTGAGTTACCGCGATCATTCTGGGGATATGCACTAGAATCAGTTGCATACCTTTTGAACCGAGTTCCAACTAAGACTGTGCCTACTACACCATATCAGATGTGGTGTGGGAAGAGACCCTATCTTAATCACATTAAGACATGGGGAAGTCCAGCTTTTGTCAAAAAGCAGCATGCAGACAAGCTCGAGGCACGCTCAGTACAGTGCAAGTTTGTGGGATATCCAAAGAACTCCAAGAGATATTTCTTCTATCGCGAAGAGGAACAAAAGGTTTTTATTTCTCGGCATGCCCACTTCTTGGAAACTCAGTTTTTAGAGAATCAGATAAGTGGGAGCGCAATAGAACTGGAAGAAATTCCAGAACCACGAGCTATTACTGAAAGCTTAGTAGAACCAGAGGGTTCAAAAGATCCTGACATTCCTGCGCTGCTCCGCAGGAGTAGTAGGCAGTCTCATCCGCCCGAGAGATACTACGGTTTTCTCATAGACGGGGATAGAGAGGATTGCATCATTGATTATGATGAGCCGACTAGCTTCCAGCAGGCCATTCAGAGCGTTGACTGGTAAAATGGCTGGATGCAATGCGGACCGAAATGGAGTCCATGTACACCAACAAAGTATGGACGTTGGACATTGCTCCAGATGGGGTAAAACCCGTAGGATGCAAGTGGATCTTCAAAAGGAAGATTGGTGTAGATGGACAGGTTGAGACCTATAAAGCTAGACTGGTTGCAAAGGGTTTTCGTCAAAGACCTGGTTTGGACTATGACGAGACATTTTCTCCAGCAGCTATGCTGAAATCCATTCGGATCCTTCTTGCCATTCCTGCCTTCCACGATTATCAGATTTGGCAGATGGACATAAAGACCGCTTTTCTAAATGGAAATTTAGAGGAGTGTGTTTATATGGACCAGCCAGAGGGTTTCATTCAGAGTGGGAGCAGCGGAAAGGTGTGCAAGTTGCTTAAATCCATCTACGGACTAAAGCAGGCATCGCGGAGTTGGAACATCTGTTTTGATGAGACGGTCACAGAATTTGGCTTTATCAAAAATCCAGATGAACCATGCATCTATAGTAGATTTGTAGCGAGAACTGTTGTATTCCTCGTATTATACGTGGATGACATTCTCTTAATAGGAAATGACATTCCTTTGCTACAATCTGTCAAAGGGTTCTTGTCACACAGGTTCTCCATGAAAGACCTGGGTGATGCCTCATACATTCTGGGGATCCGGATCTATCGTGATAGATCCAAGAGGATACTGGGACTCTCGCAGTCCAGGTACATCGACACCATACTGAAAAGATTCAGTATGGAAGATTCCAAGCGCGGTAATCTACCGGCTTGTCACGGGATCACCCTCTCCAAAGAGATGTCTCCCAAGACTGATTTGGAAAGGGATCGCATGTCTATTATACCCTACGCTTCTGCGGTAGGCTTTATAATGTATGCGGTGTTATGTACTAGACCAGATATAGCTTATGCACTGAGTGTAGTAAGCCGGTATAAGTCAAACCCTGGGTAGAAACACTGGATAGCGGTAAAGAACATTCTCAAGTACCTGAGAAGGACTAAGTAGATGTTCTTGGTGTATGGCGGAAAAGACCTCCAGATCGAGGCCTTTGCTGACTCCAGCTTCCAGAGTGACAAGGATGATTCCAAGTCCATGTCGGGTTATGTCTTTACCCTCAATGGAGGGGCGGTGTGTTGGAAGAGTTCCAAACAGGAAACCGTTGCTGACTCGACGATGGAAGCGGAATATATCGCTGCTGCAGATGCCGCAAAAGAAGCCGTCTGGATAAGGAAGTTCTTAACTGAACTTCAGGTTCCGTCCATTGTTGATCCAATACCTCTGTATTGCGACAACAACGGGGCTATAGCTTTAGCGAAGGAACCCAGGTCCCATCAGAAGTCCAGACACATCTTGAGGCGGTATCACCTGATCAGGGAGATCGTGGGTCGCCAGGAGATCGAGGTTCGGAGAGTTTCTACGGAAGATAACACTGCTGATCCACTCACAAAGACCTTACCCCAGACTCAGTTCGAGCGGCTGATCGAGATGATAGGTCTTCGATACGCCAGTACATGGCCTTAGTGCAAGTGGGAGATTGTTAGTGTATATGCCCTAGAGGCCATTACTGTATCATACTAGTTTGTATATTACTTAATGGAAGCTTGGGATATTCACCTTGTATAGAAAATCTTGCTCAATATAGTAGTATGCTACTTGGTTTGTTTCTACTTTAATGTGTACATGTGTTTATTTTAGTATATCACCTTTACACATTAGTGGAGCCCTTAGGATCTTTGCTTGATTACCAGCGTTGTGATGGCAGTCACACTCGTGGGGGCTGGGTAATCTATAAGCACATCCTTATGCAGGTCCCTAGTCGTAGGACTATCGAAACAGGGCATCGATACTCCGGAGTAGACTAGCGTATGCGCTTCTCATCCCAGTGTGGGAGACGGTCTATCCCACAGCCGTCAGTACGTCGTACTTGAGATAGTATGCGGGTGCTCAGTAGGTTACGAGTACACTGGACAGGACTCGTCGGGAACTGTTGGTTGGTACTATACCTATCGTCAGTTATCAGTACCCAGGTGACATGAGTACAGCTTAGTCCTTTGACTTGACACTGTCACTTCGCCTCGAGTGTGTTCCTACTGTACTTAGATTACTACCCTACCACGGCTCAAAGGAGTCATGCAAACAGGTAGTAGTTGGGTGCAGTCCCGAAGCACTTGGAGGCAGTGACGGTTAGACAGGATTCGTCTCTCCCGGTATTGGGGGTTGACATCGCGCTGTGTCTAGGAGAGCCATTACACGAGTAGTCCTTGGCCAGGGCAAGCGAGATATACTGGTAGGTTTCCAGTGTTATCTCAAGGTGTTCTGGGCTACACTCCGACACGACTTGTACCACTAGTAGAGGACTGACGTTTACCGCCCCCTAGGCCCGCCATGCGATGTATCAGACGAACAGATCGGACTGTACGGAGATTGTCACATTCAGGCTCAGTAGGAGTTCAGATGGGTTTCACCTCGTCAGTCTTCTTGTCGGCATCTACCTGGGGACCGTTACGCACAGCTAGTGCCGCTTGCGGTCTGTGGTTAAACCCACTGCCAGCGTAGTGTCGAGTCTTTAGAGTCCCACACAGAAAGCTATTCGCCTTTAGGAAAAAGAGTAGAGGTCGCATGGTTTTGCGATAGGGTTCGTTCACATCCGTGCACTTGTGCACGTTTGGTGTCCGGACAGTTAACACTAGCGGGCTTTGGTTTAAGCCAGATCCTAGTGTACATTTTGGGATTGGTTTTATCTCGTTTGTATTCGTGTTCCTCGGAACGCGGATGCGGGTGTGTATGCACAGTTGACAGAGAGACAGAGGATTCTTATTGGGGTTGTTGACTGTTGACTGTTGACTTTTGGCTAAACCCTAATGAGAATAAGAAATATAATTAACAATAATATTAATTAAGCATTATAGTGACATGGTTGTTAAGGGGTTAACTTTGTTGACTTGTTGACTTTGTTGACCGGTTGACTAGGTTGGACTAGTTGACCATCATCATGACAATGGCTATCATTTCATGGCAAAGACTTTTGCTTGCTTGTTTGTTTTTGCAAAATGAGTGCATGAAATGATATAGCCATTTTGACTTGAACCATCACACAATACTTGATTTCTATTTTTGTTATGATGGTTTTGGATTATGAGAGCTTGGATGGCAAAAGAGTTACTCATTCTCTCATTTCATTTCTCTCTCTTGCTTGAGCTCTCCCTCTTGCTCTCTCTCTAGCTCAAGGCAACTCCCTCTCATGAGTTGAGAAATATTGCCTTAGAGATAAAAGAAAACCCATATCACTTCTCTACTCATCCTAGTTCACAAGGTTTAGCAAACCAAGTGTTCTAGTTTCTTCAAGTTCGAAGAAGAAGCCAAAGGTAGAAGCTTTCAGGTGGATCCATCTTCGGCGCAAGGAGACGACGAGGTGAGGCCGATCCGTACACCGGAAAGAGTTGAAAACGAAGGAGTTCAAGAAAGGTATAGCCCCCTAACCGAGTAGGTAAAACTCTAGTTAGGTTGTTAGTTAGTTGTTTAACAAAGATCCGTATTTTGAGTCCATGTTACCACCTCTTGAAAAATCGTTTTTCATCATTTCCACAAGCCCGTAAGTACCGGGAGAGGTAACGTGGACTTATACAAACAACTTCCACCTGCCAAGGACCAAGGTCGACGCAGGGGGCAGAATATTCAAGCTCTCAAAAGAAACAGGGGGAAGGCTCGGCAAAATCCTGAAGCTAATCAAATCCTGGTCGTACGAAACGGTCGACGTCTGAGCTGGGGGCAGTTCTCCGTATGGTCCTGTTTCAACCCCAGTGGTGAATGTTGTTGTTCCAACTGGGAACAACATCAAACTGTTGCGAAGGGTCAGACAAAATTCTCCTACCGCAATATTAAAGAAATCTCCGCAACCCATGGAGATCCCCCGAGAGCAGAAACCAGTTCGCTCCGTGAGACAACTTTCCTCATCTATATATAAAGTGTGGAAGCAGGTGAAGGGGACTCACCCCAAGACGGATCCTGATACAGCGGTTCCTCCCAAAAACAAAAGCAGCTTTTCACAAAAAAGAGAGGCCCAATAAAGCTCAAGTGCCCGAAGCAAACTCTAAAGGCCAAAACTCGAAACACCCCAAGCCTGGAGGCATGGTAGTTCACATAGTCTATGCTGTGAATTCCAAAGACGAAGTTCGAGCTTCAACTAGTCACCGACCTCAAACTCGGTCCCTGACAAAAGTTCAATTGCAAACGTGAAAAGCTGCAGGATATGCTTGCTCAGGCGGCAGCAAACGCTAATCCATCGCCTAAGGAAAGTCCCGAGGACGCACCCGAACAATGAATAGAGAAAGAGTCGGATATTGATTTCCTAAAGCGTGCTCTGAAAAAGGGAGATGCAGAAGCGGAAGAAATGTCCACTAAAATGAATCAGATGGCCCTTCTGATTCAGAATATGGCTGGAATGATGGTTCAACCGGAACCACATGCGATCGAACTGCCGGTAGTCACTCTTAAGGACAAGGGTGACATTTCAAATCCTCTGCGAGTCTCATTACCAGCCGAAGAGGAAATGTTCTCAAAAGTAAAGCTGAACGAATATGCCGCTAAGCAAATCAAGACTCACTACTCCAGTGAAGCCGCAAATAAATCAATCAAGACCGGTAAACCGTACCCGACATGGTGCGATCAAATATAGTACCCTCCAGAGTACATACTTCCAACATGCCACATGTACAAAGGAGCTGGGAATTCTCGCCAGCACATTGCGTGATTTGAACCCATGTATGGCAATACTGATATACTTCTCCTTTGACAGTTCATCGGCTGTCTGGCGGGCATTGCCTTCGAATGGAATGCAGAACTCCCGAATGACTCCATGAATACCTTCGACGAAATGGAGATGCCCTCCTCTCAGAGATTCGCTAGTGTGAATAAACGCACGACCGTGACAGCACTAGTCAACGAAAGGGTTAGACCGAATGAGACTTGGGTTCAATGTGTTACCCGATGGAGAAATCTCTGGTCAAATACAAGAAACTCATCGATGAAGTTGCAGCCATGAGAATGCTCATAGCCACCCCTGACCCAAATTCAAAAGTGTCCTCGTATATGGCCCTCTTCAAGCCGACCGCCTTCCAAGAGCTCATGGATAAAATGACTCGATTGGATCAGCTGAGTCAAGACCCTTCATCATCTGATGAAGATGAATGAAAAGCGGAGGTAAGGTGGTACTTGTCACCGACGCTCAACAAAAAAAATGAGCGATTTTGAAGCAACTTGTCACCAAAATAGCGACGGCGTGGGTACTCGCTTCCCCCGAGGTATACACATGGGGCATATTTCTCACTGGAGGAAGAATCTCTACGTAAGATGGTCCTTTCTTCTTAAAGAATAGAAAGGATATCAAGGGGCTTACAAACGAGTCCTGCAATCAAGTGGAATATCCCACATGGAAAAAAAACGGTACGTCCATAAGCAAGATGGGCACGGATGAAAACCCGAAAGGGCTCCGTGAGTAAAAACAGCAGGACTACCGGCGATGTTTGTGAAAACCCGAAAGGGCGCAGACTCGTAAAAAAAATTAAAAAAAATAAAATAAATAAAAAAAGGGTACGTCCATAAGCAAGATGGGCACGGATGAAAACCCGAAAGGGCTCCGTGAGTAAAAACAGCAGGACTACCGGCGAGTTTGTGAAAACCCGAAAGGGCGCAATCTCGTTAAAAGACACTTGTAAGGTCCTCTCAACCCTGTAAGGAGAAAACACTCTTGTAATATCCTTACGACTTAAAAGAGAACATATACTTAGGAATCCTCACGATTCTTTAGGAGAAAAGACACCTACGAGATCCTCACGACTCGTAGGGAGAAACACCTTTATGAGACCCTTACGGCTCATGAAGTCAAAAGCCTTAGTCAACAGGAACCTAACCCTGTTTGCTAAGCCACCTTTGTTCGACATCGACAGAGGCAAATGTCCTGGCAATATCCCAGTTGTAGCGATGCTGATACCTAAACCGGTATCAAACTCTAAGTCCTTTCATGGCAAATGATGATTTGCTCCTGGCAACATTTCAGTCGAAGCGATACTGATGCTAAGATTGGTATCAGATCTTGAGTTCCATACTCGTAAAAAAAACGGTATGTCCATAAGCGAGATGGGCACGGATGAAAACCCGAAAGGGCTCCGTGAGTAAAAACAGCAGGGCTACCGGCGAGTTTTGTGAAAACCCGAAAGGACGCAATCTCGTTAAAAGACACTTGCAAGGTCTTTTCGACCTTGTGAGGAGAAAATACTTGCGTGAGATCCTTACGACGCACAAGGGAGCAACATACTTAGGGATCCCCACGATTCCTAAGGAGAAATTACACTTGCGAGATCCTCACGACTCGTAAGGAGAATTCCCCTTTGAAACTCTCACGGCTCACAGGGTTCAAAAGCCTTAAGCTACAGGGATCTGAACATGTTCTTAAGCCATCATAATCTCCAATGTTTCCCTACAAGCGTCTCAATATCGACCCTTGTATACACTCCACGGGCACAAATAAACATTTCCCTAACAGAGTCCTACCAGTGAATAGGGATATGCTCGCACGGTGAACAACCCTTGTAAGTCCTCTCGACTTATAAAGAGAAAACACTCTTGTAAGATCCTTACGACTTATAAGAGACCATACACTTAAGAATACTCACGATTCTTAAGGAAAAAACGCACCTACGAGATCCTCACGACTCGTAGGGAGAAATATCTTTATAAGACCCTTACGGCTCATGAAGTCAAAAGCTTTAGTCGACAGGATCTCAACCCTGTTTACTAAGCCACTTTTGTTCGAACCGACAAAGGCAAATGATGATTCGCTTCTGGCAATATCCTAGTTGTAGTGATACTGATGCCTAAATCGGTATCAAATCCTAAACTCGCAGCGAAAAGTCGGCGAGTCACAAATGCATACAAAATATCCGAAATGATTGGGCAACTCGCAATAAAAAGCAGCGAGTAAAAAACAAAAATAGCCGAAATGATTGGGCACCGCAAAAAATAGCCGAAATGATTGGGCAATCGCGATTTCCGCGATATAAAAAGCTGAAATGAAAGAGCATCGCGGAAAGAATTTAAAAAATGAAAGAATAAAACTTTTTGCCCTGCAGGTGAGGTCACATTGACCCCTGTATACAATCTATGGGAACAAACAAGAAGGGAACCATATCATCCCACCAGGCTTCGTCGAAACGAAGCCAAATCTCGACGGTTCATAGACAACCTAGAGACAATCTCGACATTCGTCGCAATATTGCAGACACAATGTTAACAAACGAAGCGAAGGAAGATCCCTAGCTTTAGGGTCTCGACGTCAACATCGACAACTTAGAGATCAACACCGGCGTTCTTCCTCCCTCCAATCGGATACTGATGCAACATCAACAAACGGAGCCACGGCAAAGTCCGCTAGTTCCAAATCTCGATGGTTCACAGACAGCCTAGAGACTATCCCGGAACCATGGCAAAGTCCCTTAGTTCCAAATCTCAATGGTTCACAGACAGCCTAGAGATCACCAACGGCGTTTCTCCTTACTCCAGCAGGATGCAGATGCGACGTCAAAAAATGACCCCAGGGTCAAAACAACGGAACCATAGCAAAGTCCCCTAGTTCTAAATCTTGACGGTTCACAGACAGCCTAGAGATCACCAACGACGTTTCTCCTCACTCCAACCAGATGCAGACGTGATGTCAACAACTGACCTCAGAGTCGCAACGCTGAGCCATGGCAAAGTCCCTAGTTCCAAATCTCAATGGCCACATCTACGGCCCGAGGACCAACAACGGTGTACCTCCTCATTCCAGCAGGACACAGATGCTACACCATCAATCGGAGCTACGACAAAGTCCCCAGTTCCAAGACTCTACGGTTCACAGACAACCTGGAGTTATCCAATGACCCCGTCTCGGAATCAAGTCAACTCAAAAACCTCAATTCAGGGAAATTAGCGTCCTTGACGAGAGCATCTCGATTCGCATCGACCCGCAAGGAAATTAGTGTCTTTGCAGGAATTCCTCGATTCGTCTCAACCCTGGGGAAATCAGTGTCCTTGGCAAAAGCCTCGATTCAGGGAAATTAGTGTCCTTGACGAGAGCATCTCGATTCGTGTCGACCCGCAAGGAAATCAATGTCTTTGTAGGAATACCTCGATTCGTCTCAACCCCAGGAAAATCAGTTTCCTTGGCAAAAATCTCGATTCAGGGAAATCAGCATCCTTGACGAGAGCACCTCGATTCGCGTCGACCCGCAGAGAAATCAGCGTCTTTGCAGGAATACCTCGATTCGTCTCAACCTCAGGGAAATCAGTGTCCTTGGCAAATACCTCGATTCATGGAAATCAACGTCCTTGACGAGAGCACCTCGATTCGCGTCGACCCGCAGAGAAATCAGTGTTTTTGCAGGAATACCTCGATTCTTCTCAACTCCGAAGAAATTAGTGTCCTTGGGAAATACCTCGATTCATGGAAATCAACGTCCTTGACGAGAGCACCTCGATTCGCGTTGACCCACAAAGAAATCAACGTCTTTGCAGGAATACCTCGATTTGTCTCAACCCCAGGGAAATCAGTATCCTTGGCAAATACCTCAATTCATGGAAATCAGCGTCCTCGACGAGAGCACCTCGATTAGCGTCGATCCGCAGAGAAATCAGTGTCTTTGCAGGAATTCCTCGATTCGTCTAAACCTCCGGGGAAATTAGCGTCCTTGGAAAATACCTCGATTCAGGGAAATCAGCGTCCTTGACGAGTGTAAGTCCACGTTGCCCATCCCGGTGCTTGCGGGGAGGCGGAAAACGGAATAAAAATCGAATTTTTATGAGCTTAGGCAACATGGACTAGAGCTAGAAGGATCTTTGCTAAACAAAAACTTGCTAAAGCTAACTAGAAACTAGCTAAGTGCTAGAAAGGTTATACCTTGGGCTTTAAGTCCTTCTCTCCTTGCTCCTTGGAGTGGTGGAAGAAGGTCACCTTTGTCGTCTTCTCACGTCGAAGAAAGATCCACCCGAAAGCCTCAACCTTTGGCTTCAACTCCAAGTTAGAAGTAACTAGGGTTCAAGAAGTGCTAGTCCTTCAACCCTAGATGAGAGTAAAGATGATCAAGAGAGGGTTTTTCTCAAGCTCAAGTGTTTCTCAACACATGAGAGGGAGAGAGCTTGAGGGAGAGGAAGAACAAGAGAGAGAAATGAAATGATAGAATGAGAATAATGTGAACCATTCTCACTAATATGTGTATATTATTTTAATTAAATAATTAGCTAGATAATTGTCATGGCTAATCATGACATGACCATTATCATTTCAATTTGCAAGGATCAAAAAGCATCTTCCAAAAGAAATGATGATGGTCAAAGTGTCAACCTAGGTCAACAAGTCAAGGAGGTCAAATGGTCAACAACCATAATCATGCACAATTATTAAACTAATTATCAATTAACTATAATACACACATAAGCATTAGGGTTAATAAAATGACAATAGCCATTAACCCTAATCAAGGTCCTCTCCCTCAATCTCAAGCAACTGTGCATACGCACCCGCATTCGTGATCCGAGGAACACGAATACAATGAGAAAAACCAATCCCAAATCATATACTAGGATCCGGCTTAAACCAAAGCCCGCTAGTATAAACTGTCCGGACAGCAAACGTGCACAAGTGCGCGAATGTGAACGAACCCTGTCGCAAAACCATGCGACCTCTACTCATTTTGCCTAAAGGCGAATAGCTCTCTGTGTGGGACTCTAAAGACTCGACACTACGCTGGCAGTGGGTTTAACCACAGACCGCAAGCGGCACTAGCTGTACGTAACGGTCCCCAGGTAGATGTCGATAAGAAGACTGACGAGGTGAACCCCATCTGAACTCCTACTGAGCCTGTATGTGACAATCTCCGTACAGTCCGGTCTGTTCGTCTGATACATCGCATGGTGGGCCTAGGGGGGCGGTGAACGTCAGTCCCCTAATAGCGGTACAAGTCGTGTCGGAGTGAAGCCCAGAACACCCTGAGATAACACTGGAAACCTACCAGTATATCTCGCTTGCCCTGGCCAGGGACTACTCGTGTAATGGCTCTCCTGGACACAGCGCGATGTCAACCCCCAATACCGGGAGAGACGAATCCTGTCTAACCGTCATTGCCTCCAAGTGCTTCGGGACTGCACCCAAAAACTACCTGTTTGCACGACTCCTTTGAGCCGTGGTAGGGTAGTAATCAAAGTGCAGTGGGAACACACTCGAGGCGAAGTGACAGTGTCAAGTCAACGGACTAAGCTGTACCCATGTCACCTGGGAACTGATAACTGACGATAGGTATAATACCAACCAACAGTTCCCGACGAGTCCTGTCCAGTGTACTCGTAACCTAACGAGCACCCGCATACTATCTCAAGTACGACGTACTGACGGCTGTGGGACAGACCGTCTCCCACGCTGGGATGAGAAGCGCATACGCTAGTCTACTCCGGAGTATCGATGCCCTGTCTCGATAGTCCAACGACTAGGGACCTGTATAAGGATGTGCTTATAGATCACCCAGCTCCCACGAGTGTGAGCTCCATCACAATGCTGGTAATCAAGCAAAGATCCTAAGGGCTCTACTAATATGTATATCTGCAATATGCTAAAAGAAACACATGCACATATTAAAGTAGAGACAAACCAAGTAGCATACTACCATTTCGAGCAAGATTGTATATATAACTGTGAATATCCCAAGCTTCCATCAAGTAATATACAAACTAGTATGATACAGTAATGGCCTCTAGGGCATATACACTAACAACGAGAGCATCTCGATTCGCATCGACCTGCAAGAAAATCAGTGTCTTTGCAGGAATACCTCGATTCATCTCAACTCCGAGGAAATCAGTGTCCTTGGCAAATACCTCGATTCAGGGAAATCAGCGTCCTTGGCGAGAGCATCTAGATTCGTGTCGACCCGCAGAGAAATCAGCGTCTTTGCAGGAATACCTCGATTCGTCTCAACTCCGAGGAAATCAGTGTCCTTGGCAAACACCTCGATTCAGGGAAATCAGCGCCCTTGACGAGAGCATCTCGATTCGCGTCGAGCCGCAAGGAAATCAGTGTCTTTGCAGGAATACCTCGATTCGTCTCAACTCCGAGGAAATCAGTGTCCTTGGCAAATATCTCAATTCAGGGAAATCGGCGTCCTTGGTGAGAGCATCTAGATTCGCGTCGACCCGCAGAGAAATCAGTGTCTTTGCAGGAATACCTCGATTCGTCTCAACTCCAAGGAAATTAGCGTCCTTGGCAAATAGCTCGATTCAGGGAAATCAGCATCCTTGACGAGAGTATCTCGATTCACGTCGACCCGCAGAGAAATCAGCGTCTTTGCAGAAATATCTCGATTCGTCTTAACTCTGAGGAAATCAGTGTCCTTGGCAAATACCTCGATTCAGGGAAATCAGCGCCCTTGATGAGAGCATCTCGATTCGCGTCAAACCACAGAGAAATCAGCGTCTCTGCGGGAATATACGGCGTCAACAAAATGGAGCCATGGCAGAGTCCCTAGTTCCAAGTCTCGACGGCCAAGTCTACAGCCTGGAGACCCATAACATCGTTCTTCCTCATCCCAGCAGGATCCAGACGTGACAATCAACCTTGGAGCCATGGCAGAGTCCCTGTTCCAAACCTCGACGGTTCACAGACAACCGCCAGAGCAAATCCTGGTCTCATAGAACACGGCTAAAGTCAATCCTGACCCCGTAGGAAACGCCCAGAGAAAATCGTGGTCCCGTAGAACACGGCTAAAGTCAATCCTGACCCCTTGGAAAACAGCCAGAGCAAATCATGGTCCCGTAGAACACGGCTAAAGTCAATCCTGACCCCGTGGGAAATGAAAAGAGCAACCCCTGACTCCGTGAAATGCGGATAAAGTCAACCCCTGACTCCGTGTAATGCGGATAAAGTCAACTCCTGACTCCGTGAAATGTGGATAAATTCAACCCCTGATTCTGTGAAATGCGGATAAAGTCAACCCCTCCTGGCCCCGTAGAACACGGCCAAAATCAATCCCAACTCCGGGGGAAACAGCGAGAATAAACTCTCGAACTCCACGTCAAAAACAATGCTTTGACTCGGGAGCAGATCAACTCAACAAATCACTTACGAGTCCTCTCGACTTGTAAGGAGAAAATTCTCTTGTGAGATCCTTACGACTCTCAAGAGAAAACGCACTTAAGAATCTTCATGATTCCCAAGGAGAAACTACACCTACGGGATCCTCTCGACCTGTAGGGAGAAAATTCTTTATGAGACTCTCACGGCTCATAAAGTTGAAAAGTCTTAGGTGGCAGATCCTAACCCTGTCTCCCAAGCCATCAGTGCCTCGCAGAGAGGTCAAGATAGATTTTCTACAGGCTAAACTCTCACAAGTCAAACATCGACAAGAAAGGAAACAACCACTTACAAGTTCTATCGACTTGTAAGGAAGAAAATTCTCTCGGGAGATCCTTATTACTCTCAAAGGAAAACACACTTAGGAGTCTTCACGACCCCTAAAGAGAAAATCACACCTACGGGATCCTCTCGACTCGTAGGGAGAAAAGTCTTTATGAGACCCTCACGGCTCATAAAGTTGAAAAGTCTTAGGTGGCAGGTCCTAACCCTGTCTCCTAAGCCATTGTTACCCTGCAAAGAGTTTTAAGATGAAATGTTCTCTATCATCTACAGGCTACGCTTGCTAAAGTAACATGCCGGCAACAAAAAAAGAGAAGAAAGCGACAGTAAGGAGAACATTTGATTCACATTCAGTTAAGCGTTCAAAGCGTACCCATTCGTGCATGTGCGAAAAGGTTTAATGCATAAAATAAAAACATGGAAATGGAAAAGCTTACTATTCACACTTCAGAAAATTCCTACATTGATGAAAATAGTAAACAAAAACGCCATTAAAATGTTTACAAAGGCAAAACATCAAATCCAGGACATGGATTGAGAAATTCAAAAGTGAGGCCATCCAAAAAATTTCGGGCCTCTCGGACCATCTTCGTGTGCATCCTTTCACGATCACAAGCGTCAGGATCCCCACTGATGTCCTCCACCCTTCGATAGGCAGCGAGTATCGCCGCCTGCTGAAAAGCTTGATGTAGGATATCAACAAGCTTGTCTCGCCTTTTCTTTGAGATCAAGCCCATCAGATACACCAAGTGCACCTTATCTTCGGCGTCGTCCAATGCCTTAAGCGGCATGCCGGCATAGAATAGAGGAAGTGCTCCCCAGATCTCTCTCACAATAAGCTTCAAGAGAGATGAACGACAAGGAAGCAGTCGACCATTGTATGCATCAAAGAGACCCATAATTTCAGCACACTGGGCGTTTGTGAATTCCTGGTTTTGAGAACGGCCGATTGCGCGTATGTCTCCGTAAGAAATAATTTCGTCGAGATCATACATATGAGCGGCCATAACGTCTGAAAAAGAAAATTAGCAGGAGTTAGTGGACAGACTGATTAAGAGAATCCTTATTAAAAATAGACACAAGGATTTAAACTACTCTTGATATCCCCATCGAGGAAACAAGTTCTGGTTATGACACCTAACAAATTTAAATTTGTGTAAATAAAAAAAAATCCTAAAGAAAGATTCTCATTTAATGAGAGGCTCCTTGAGTCTAGGAGTTTAACTCCTCGAGAGCAATGCTCTACAGACAGGAATGCCACCTGTCAAAATCAATTATGAGGAGAATATAAAATTCCCCGAGAATTCCAAGAGCCTTGCTCTGTAAAAATGATGGAATAACCCATCAGAAAACTTAAAGTAAAATTCTTGATGAATTAAAATTCTGAGATCTTCAAGATCCATGAACAAACACTTAAGAGTTCTTCATAAGAGATTAATAAATCTACATGATTTGAAAAGAGAAAAGCTCTGTTAATGGGTTAAGAAACCCTAAGAAAGATCTCTTTAGATCTATGATTTCAAGAGAGCAAAGCTCTGTTAATGAAACCCTAAAAAAGGTTTTCTTTAAATCGAAGATCTATGAAGAGCAAAGCTCTGTTGATGGGTAAAACCCTAGGTTATTAAAAGATCCTTTAAAAGATTTGATCTTTACCTAAATTTTGACAGAGGTCTGTCCTTAAGAAAATTCTTAAGATGAAGAGCTATGCTCTGAAAGAGAATAAAAATTCTCAGAAAGTAAGAAGATGAACATAAATCATCTCAAAGGCCAAGGGTCCTATTTATAGGCACTAAGATGTCGTTTCAACTTCTAAGTTGATCCAAGGGTGCAGATGCTGCCACCGTTGCATTCATATGTGGGCCACGTGAGCGCAACGGTGGGGGGTATTTGTTTCCCCCAATCAGAGCAAAGCTCTGTTCAAATTTCAAATTTTGAAATGAAGCAACAATTCATAGCAGCGCCAAGTGCGCTGCACTCCAAGCAGCGCACCACGTGCAAAGCACGTGTGCGCTGGCGCTAAGTGCGCTGCACTCTAAGCAGCGCACTACGTGCAAAGCACGAGTGCGCTAGCGCTAAAACTAAAAGCTCCCCACCGTTAGATCAAAGATCCAATAAAGATGATAAATCATTAATTAACCAGAATAAAATTCTGTTAAGGAAAGATTCCTCAAAATCTTTCTAAACAAAAAGATTGTGCTCTGTAAATCAGAGAACCGTTGGATCAATGATCCAAAGGTGATTAAAAATCACCAAATTACAGAATAAATTATGTATGGGGAAAGATTTCCCAATCTTTTTAAAAACAAGAAGATTGCCTTCTGTAAATCAGAAGCCCTTGGATCAAAAGATCCAACGATAGGGAAATTCCCAAATCAATTGGAGAAAAGATCTCCTTAACCGATTGAACAAACCAGCTCGCCCTATATAAAGGCCCCAAGACTTCAAGTCTCAGAGACAGAAAAAAAGGAGAGAATATACAGAGAGATAGAGAGGAACACCCCCATAAACTTTGAGAAATTTTAAAGAAAGAAGAGCAAGTTCTCAGAAGAAGAAGATTTTCTTCAAGGTAAAAAGAACATAAAGACGAAATCGTCTCATATAAAAAGAAGAATTCGCTTCTTTTTCTAAGATCATAGATCTATAAGACCAAGGTCTTTCACAACAGAGATCAAAGTATCTCATCATAAAAAATAAGAGAAAGAACTTGATCCTCTTCAGATCATAGATCTATAAGACAAATTGTCTTTCAGAGATTATAATATCTCATTACAAAGAAGGGGGGAGAATAATTCAATTCTCTTAGGATCACAGATCCATAAAGGTAAAGCCTTTCATCAAAATAAGAGATTGAAACATCTCCTATAAAATAAGAACTTTTGTTCTTAGAATCTTGAGACAAAATCTCTTATAAACGAGAATTTATTTCTCAGATCATAAAACTGATCAACTAGCGCTTTGCGCTCTTGGACTGGCGCTCAGCACCAAGCGCACCACGTGCTCCTCACGTGTGCGCCACATAACAGATAGCGCTTTGCGCTCTTGGACTGGCGCTCAGCGCCAAGCGCACCACGTGCCCCTCATGTGTGCGCCACTTAACAGATAGCGCTTGCGTTCTTAGACTGGCGCTTAGCGCCAAGCGCACCACGTGCTCCTCACGTGTGTGCCACTTAACAGAAGCGCAATGCGCTCATGGACTGACGCTCAGAGCCAAGCACGCCACGTGCTCTTCACGTGTGCGCTACCCAGCAGAAGCGCTCTGCGCTCTTTGACTGGCGCAAAGTGCCAAGCGCGCCACGTGCTCCTCACGTGTGCGCTAAGAGAACATAAATTGTTCTGTGAAGCTCATAGCTATGATGAATGTTCAGCTTTCAGTAAAAGACAAAAATATTGTCAGGACTCATATCAATGCTCAACATTGTCAAATGTTTAACATTTTAACTGAGTGGGCCGAGCCCAAGTTCGCCATAAACCTCTCATTCAGATTAATTGAGCCCATATGCTCATAAATCTTTGATCTTAGATTCCCCCAACCAATATTGGTTCAAGGGTTCATCTCTTCACTCCTCTGATATTTGTTGTTGTAATCCTTCAACGTCTTCAGAGAGGTGACGCGTCTCGACAACCAGACATTCCATGGACCGTGGGGTCCTTAAACCCATGGACTATGATGTACTTAACCTCAGACTGTGGGGTCCTTAAACCTATGGACTATGATGTCTTTAACCTTGGACTATCGGGTCCTTAAGCCCATGGACTATGATGTCCTTAACCTCGGACTGTGAGGTACTTAAACCCATGGACTATGATGTCCTTAACCCAGGACTGTGGGGTCCTTAAACCCATGGACTATGATGTCCTTAGCCTTCGACCGCAAAGTCCCTAAACTAAAACAATAGAGCCCAAATGCTCTTTTGTCGGATCTAAACGATCCCGTTAAGTTGATCTTAATCTGAAATTAGATTAACGTATCCTTAACATACGTTTAAGTTGATCTTAGTCTCAAATGGGACTAACGTGTCCTTAAACACAACCCCAAACTCAAATCTAAGAAAATATGGATTTGGACTAATCCAAGCCCTACGGACGACAACATAAATTAGTCTCCGTGTACAATCCACGGGCAACCAAAAACAAAACAAACACACACGACACGAAATGACCATCTGGAGAAGGAGAAAGTTGTTACCGCGATACGGTAGCGTAATTAACTGCAGGGGCTGGCGCCTGCAGGGAAGAGCATCTCCACAATAAAAAAAAACCCCTCAACGAGGGGGAATCTGACGAAGTCTGCTACATCGGCCGCATCCGTCTAAACCTTCGATACATGGTGCCATAAATCAACTTGGCATTTTCGGAGAGGTGGACGGATAGCACCCAATTAGTATCTGCCCTCGAATTCAGGCAGGACGGACCTACACGGTCGTGTTCCCCATGTTCGGCGGAGAACAGATTCTGGCACGCCCGGTGGGACCTTTTCCTCTTTCTACTCCACACTTCGTGTGTCGTGTTTTTCCCGTGATCAGATAATCACGGTGTGTATGTTTGTGGTTTCCCTTAGGGGAGTGGATACTGAAGTCGGCGCTTCATCTCTATGAAGAATGGCGTTTGTTCCCACCTTAGCAACACAGGCTCTGTCATATATGGTGGAGTCAAGTACGGGCCACTTACTGGCTCAAATCTCTGCAATCCAGCTTTTCAAGAAATCAACGGGCTTCTCTTTGGGTCGATGCTCCCACCTCCCACCCTCGGTGCCTCAACGCCGATGGTGGAATCCCAGAGGAAGTCTGTCTTCCACAGGCTTATTCCCCAAGCTGCAACTTTGCCGACGGAATCAGCTTTCAAACAACTGGCACCTGCCAAGGACCAAGGTCGACGCAGGGGGCAAAATATTCAAGATCTCAAAAGAAAAAGGGGGCATGCTCGGCAAAATCCTGAAGCTAATCAAATCCCGGCCGTAAGAAACGGTCGACGTCGATATCAGCGTCGTACAAAATGAGCTGGGGGCAGTTCTCCATATGGTCATGTTTCAACCCCAGTGATGAATGTTGTTCCAACTGGGAACAACTTCAAACTGTTACGAAGGGTCAGACAAAATTCTCCTACCGCAATATTGAAGAAATCTCCGCAACCCATGGAGATCCCACGAGAGCAGAAACCAGTTCGCTCCCTGAGACAACTTTCCTCATCTATATATAAAGTGTGGAAGCAGGTGAAGGGGACTCACCCCCAAAACGGATCCTGATACAGTGGTTCCTCCCAAAACCAAAGCGGCTTTTCACAAAAAAGAGAGGCCCAATAAAGCTCAAGTGCCCGAAGCAAACTCTAAAGGCCAAAACTCCAAACACCCCAAGCCTGGGGGCATGGTAGTTCACATAGTCTATGTGGTGAATTCCAAAGACGAAGTTCGAGCTTCCACTAGTCACCGACCTCAAACTCGGTCCTTAACAAAAGTTCAACTGCAAACGTGAAAAGCTACAGGATTTGCTCACTCAGGCGGCAACAAACACTAATCCATCGCCTAAGGAAAGTCCCGAGAACGCACCCGAAGAAAGAATAGAGAAGGAGTCGGATATTGATTTCCTAAAGCGTGCTCTAAAAAAAGGGAGATGCAGAAGCGGCAGAAATGTCCACTAAAATGAATCAGATGGCCCTTCTGATTCAGAATATGGCTGGAATGATGGTTTAATCGGAACCACAAGCGATTTGTCACGACCCAAAAGTACAGAACATGACTGGCAATTAAATTACGAATATCTCTAGACGTACCTAATCTAAGTAAGCCAAAACCCAGAAATCTAAACCAAATAATGAAATAGAGTGAAAGAAGTCTTATTTAAAAAAGCGATTTTAACAAACTAATTTGCATTAAACATTTAAGAAAACATTAAAATTTCCCGAAAATTTCGGCAGAGTCTCCTTTGTAAATACTGGCCCCGAAACGGGTACAAAACAAGAAAATACATAAAAAAAAAAATAAGGGCATCCCCAAGCGAGAGCTAGCTCTTCGCCAAAGACGGAATCACAACCACAAGCAATGAATATATCATAATAATGCGAAATAAGTATAAAAGCATAAAAGCATCACGTCGGCTCAAGTGAGTATCGACATCAAACAACAAATACAAGTCTCAAGTCTCACCGTCTAGTCCAATATACAAGGGTAGATGGAGTATACTAGACACAAATAAAAATACACGGTGGGAGCAAAAGCAAATCCTCTAAAACCCACCTGTGCGCAAGCTGTAAGTCGATGCTACGAAGCAGAAAAGAAGGTACGCCCGCATCTACTGTACTGACGGGTCAGACCTGCAAGATACTATGACACAACGGGGTGAGTTACCAACTCGTGAGTAGTAAGTGTAGGGTTCCTAGGCACTCTCAAGAGGTCTCACAAGGCATCAACCATGCCAATTTCAAAAATTACGGGTGCCGAGAAACCCTAGACTACGGATTGTTAACTAGATGTCTAGGCGAAAAAGAAACAAGTAAACTATTTTACTAAGAGAACGGAAATACAACCTTTGTAGATCCGGTCCTCCACCTCCATAGCTCCGCAATGAAGTCTCCTCGCTGTCCAAATGGAAACCCGGGCTCTAGCGTCGGCTTCATCGGAGAAATGGGCGGGCAAGGCCGTCGGCTTCGTGCCGAAGATGATCTACGTCGAGGTATCGCTAGATCAAGCTCCCACTTCACCAAGTCATGAAAACTTGTGAAGAAAACACACTCTACTACTTGGCAAGAGGTAGAGGATGAAGAAATAGGAAGTGGGTTCACTTTAGAATTGGATTTCTCACTCATTTTCAAGAGTTGCCATTGATGGAGGCAAGCTTCTCTTCATGAAGATGAAGAAGAAGAAGATGAAGTAATATGATAAGTTTTTTCAAAAAGAAATTAAAATGAATACTTATCATAATTAAACCATGGTCAAGTGTAGAGAATAAACTAGGGTTAGGTCAATGGTTAGGGTTAAGCATGAAGACAAAAATGGTGACTTAGTCAAAGCTTCATGAAGCTTCAACATTCATCCAAATAAAGCCACCATTTTTCTTTTCATTTTGCCAAAAAGAAATAAATAAATAAGCAAATGAAACCCTAACCATTTACTTAACCAAGGTTTAAACTTTACACAAACTCAAGTAAGCATGTATCATCAAACATGATACATACTAATGTACAAAAGTATATCACATATACAATGTGCACAAACCAAGTGAGAAAATCCATTTAAAGTGAACCAATACTAGTTAATGCAAAGTAATATATCAAATATATAATTATGCATTAAATCATTAAATCAACACTTGATTTAACGATCCGGTCATATCGCATATAACCGACTAATATCAATAGTAACAACTTATCGAATCAACACTTGATCCGATAACCCGGCTATATCGCATATAACCGATCAATGTTACAAATCGCGAGAATCAAATACAGTATCATATACTGGTATTATTCTCGGTCCCGCACATATCTCATATGCGCTCCTATTTCGTTTTGCTTGAGCCAGGAAACCTCTGTGTAGGACTCTAAAGACTCGTCAATACGCCGGCAGCAGGTGATGATCATATCAAACACCCACAAGCCGCAAGCGGTCTGCTAAACGTAACGGCCACCCGGGTATTGAGCGATCAGAAGATCGACGAGCAAGCCCGCTCACACTCCTGTGAATCCAACCAGTAACACTTACCGTACAGTCCGGTATGATCGTCTGATATGTCGCATATCTTGCCTAGGGGTGGTAAACGTCAGACCCCAATAGCTCGATAAGTCGTGTCGATATGAAGTCTATAACAGTTCGAGAAACTACTGGTAACACTTACCAGTAAATCTCAGCAACCCTGGCCAGGGATTTCCGGTTATAGCCAATCGAACACAGCGCAACATCAACTCCCTATACCGGGAGAGACGAATCCCCTCCTATCGCTCATTGCCTCCATGTGACTCGGGACTGTACCCAAAAACCACCATTTTGCACGCCCTCTTGGACGTGGTAAGGTGGAAATCAAAGCACAGTGGGAACCACACAAGACTCTATGACGATCTCGGGTCAACAGACTACTCTGTACCACTGTCACCAGAGAACTGCCATCTGACGTAAGGTATAATACCATCTGGGAGTTCTCGGCGAGTCCGTCCAGTGTACCCAGTCTCCACTGAGCACCCGTATATCATCTCTGATGTCAAACACCAATGGATATGGGATCATCCATCGCCCATCTGTATGGGTCGAGAAGGTATACGCTAGTCTACTCTGGTATATCGATGCCCCGTCTTGATATACCCACGACTAGGGACTTTGAAGGATGTACTTATGGACTACCATGTCCCCACTAGTATGATCCGCATCATAGTCCAGGTAGTCAAGTACACATCCTAAGGGCTTTACCAACATGTAACAGAGAGACAATCAGTATACACGTTAAGGTAAAGATCAACCAGATAGCATACTATGATGTCGAGCAAGAAAGTCCTCCCTATATATGTCCCAGCATCTACTACAATATACATCCTATGTACAGTAATGGCCTCTAGGGCATACATATAACTAACAATCTCCCACTTGCACTAGGGCCATCTGATAGCAGTGGTTGTAGTATCTCATACTCAACCATCCCATAAAAGTCTCTCTCTGGGAAAAGGCCTTTGTGAGTGGATCCGCCGTGTTGTCCTCTGAATCTATTCTCCTAACCTCGATCACCCTGGAGATCAACTATCTCCATGATCAGGTGATGCTGCCTCAGAATACGCCTGGGTCACTGATGGGACGGGCGTTCCTTGGCATAAGCCACAACTCCATTGTCTCACAATGGTAGGAACGTAGTTCATCTCATGAACCAATATACACCCAAACATCCTCTTTGGTAGCATCTTAAGTAGCGATGTATCCTGCCTTTATCGTCTAGTATGCCACGGTATCTAGCTTGGAACTCTTCCAACATACCGTCCCTTTACTGAGGGTAAAGACAATGCCTGTGACTGACACTCAGTCGTCTTTATCAGCCTGGAACCTTTCCAGTGATTCTCCCCAGGATCGATTGATACCATCTCACTACATCTAGTGAGTATCCTAACATCCAATTAGATCTATCTCATAGATCCAAAATCCAGGATTTAGGAGGTATCACTTTGATCCTTTATGGAGAATCATTATGATAAGCGGAGATTGATCAAGTGTAGCATAGGAAACTCCTTCCCTATCAAGAGTATGTCATCCACGTACTCTACAAGGATCGTCACCATACTCCCTACTACCTTTTTGTTTATACAAGGTTCATCTTCCATTTTGATGATGTCAACTTCTTTAACTAATACATCAAAACAGATGTTCTAACTCCGCGATGCCTGCTTTATCCTATAAAGCATCTTGTACACGTTTCCGCTGCTCCCACTGTTTACGAAGCCCTCTGGCTGCGTACTTATAGACGCCCTTTTCTAAAACATCATTTAGAAAAGCTGTCATGACACCCAACCACCAGATATCGTAGTCATGGTATGTAGCCGTGGCAAGTAGGATCTGGATGGACTTAAGCATAGATCCTTAGAAAAGGTTTCATCATGATCCATACCTGGTCAATGACGAAAACCTTTAACAAGCCTAGCTTTGAAAGTCTCAACTTTTCCATCTACACCAAGTAATCTTCTCAAGATATACTTGCTCCTGATGGGGATTTAACCCTTCAGATATAGCAACCAAAATCCATACTTTGCTGGTGTATGAGGATTCCATCTCAGTTCGCTAAGCATCCAGCCATTCTTACAGAGTCTCACTCCTGATGGCCAGCTCGAAGCTTGTTGGGTCATCATCTCATGATCCAATCCTCGCTCCCACTGTCATAGAGAAACCGAAGTATCTCTCAGGTGGGTGAGGAACCCTACTAGATCGGCGGAGAGGCTGAGGTTCGTTGGTAACTATTGAATCCTTTGGTTTTATCAAATCATCTGCTGTAATTTGTATAGCTGGAACCTCTCCAGTTGTACATAACAGACCTTGCCTCGAGCTTGTCCGGATTTTGCTTTTAGACATAGGCCGGACAACCCAAAATCTTAACTAACTTAAGATATGGGCTCTTCCCTTTCCATATCACATATGAAGCGGTAGGCATCGGATTTGATTTGAACCCTATTCAATAGGTGTGCAGCTTCTCAAGTGCATAACTCCAAAAAAGGAAATAGGTAACTCAGTAGTACTCATCATAGAGCACACCTTATCATATAGGGTAAGATAGCTCCGCCCCGATATACCATCGTGCTATGGTGTATACGGAGGAGTAATGCTGAGAGAGAATCTCATTCTCCTTTGGAATAATCCAGGATTTTCGTGCTCAAGTATTCTCCTCCTCGATCACATCAAAGGACATAATACTTATACCCGTGTTTTGGTTCTCTACTTCTAAATCATATTCTGTGAATATCTCAAAAGGTTCGGACTTGTGTTTCAACAGGAACATATGTCTGAATCTTGAGAGATCATCAGAGAATGTAATGAAGTACAAAGAACCGGTCTTGGCATGTGTAGACAGGGGACCTTACATACATCAACATGTATCATCCCAAGAGTTTACCAACTCTTTCTCTGTTTCCAATAAACAGAGCTGGTGTCATTATATATTAGTGACATGACTGGAAAGTTTCACAAGATGTAGATTCAAACTGATTTAAATATGCATCTATATGTAACTTCAGCTAGTCGGGTCACATTGATATGACCTAGTCTACAATGCCTCAAGAAGGATTCGTTCATTTCTGAACTCTTCCTCTTGTGTGTGTTCCGTATACTAAAGAACTGTAGTTTGATTTAGAACATCAATGCTTTTAGATAACGTGCCTGAACCGATCAACTTTTGATATAGGAAATGTTCAAAACATTATCCAACAATACAAAATTTTACCGTTTCTTTACTAATAAAGAGACAGATATGATTTTGTATATCAGGTTCGGTATCTAATAACATTCGTTCAGAATCAATGTATTGGTAATACAGGGTGACAGTGACCAACAGACTTGGCTGCAACACTTGCCCCGTTTTCTGCCTCATGAAACTTATCACCCGTTCTCAGTTCTCTACCTTTCTGTAGCCCAATGTAACAGATTACATATCTGGGATCCTGATCTGGTATCACATACCCAGGACATAAAGGATACTGAGAAATAGTTCTCTGTAATGTACACACCCGAAGATGATGCATCAGCATGCACTCTCTTCGTTTGGGCGGCACGGGAATTCTGGTAATCCCCAATTTCCTGCTCTGTCTTATAATAATTATAAGTTGGAGCGGGACCAACGTTCCCCAGCTCTGTATAACAAGCGGGTTCGGTCAATTATCCGTATTATTATCTTGATTAAGGCGTGATATGGTCGCTACCAGGAGAGAGGGAGAAGAAAACACTCAGCGTGCGCTCTTGCAAGAATAGATTGGTTATTATTTTATCTAATCAGGATGGCTCCCACTGCTTTTTATCAAATCTTCCTTCAAACCCTAAAAAGAAAGACTAGCCGGGATTAATTACACACTACAAGTTCGCCAATCTTTCAGCCAGGCCAGTGTCGGTACTTTGAGGGAGGTCCCCCGTGCTTTCGCACGAACCTAATTAATGTAAACCTCGTTTTCCCAGAGGCGTAACCCCGTTGACAACTTTCTAGACACCTACTTGATCGGCTAATTGTAATGTGTAAAACTCTCCCAGGAGTAACAATTACTCGCAGCGGGTATCGGGATCCAACTATCTCATAGAAGGTATGCAATCTCATTGCAAATTTCAACACTTGAAATTCCCGATAATATTTTGCCCCTAACCTCCTATGACCTTGACAAAGGCCAACAAACTATAGGATGCTAGTCAAGTTCAACCCGTCATTTTCTGATTGAATTAAACCCACCCGCACGGCCCTTGACAAAGGCCAACAAGGACGCACGACTACCCTAATCCAATCTGCATCATATGCATAAGCAGATAAGCACCAGTTAGCTACCGCACACTGCGCCTTGACAAAGGCCAACAAACGCAGCACGAATACTAACTACTACTTATTTGAAATGACGGAGGGCTACGACAGGTTTTTCTGAAAACCTATTGTGTAATGAACTTGATATCGTTGTAGAATCAAATGAATTTTGAAATGGAGTGTTTTTGAGGCTTTTCTAGTTTTGCTAAAGGAGTCACTCCCGGTGAAGGGATCGTCGGTCCTTTCCTCGTCGAATGAGGTGCGGGATATATCATATATATCACTGTGCAAAGCAAAAACTCTTAAAAGCAATCAAAAGACAAACCGAGTGTGTAGCATCTGCCAGTTATTGCTAAAGGAGTCACTCCCGGTGAAAGGATCTCGGTCCTTCCCTCATCGAATAAGATGCTGGATATATCACATATACCACTGTGCAAAGGAAGAACTGTAGCTAACCCTTTTTATTTTGAAAATCGATTCTACAACATCTTAGGTTTCTTTTATTTCATTAATCACATTAATGAAGTCCCATCATTTAAGTACCTAAACATCACAGATAAATACGACGTACACTTATGCTATCCGCATTCGCCTCGATGTCCCCTCGTGCACCGTTAGGTTAGGTAACTAACGGCAGAGCAGGGCAGGGCTAGCGCGGGTGTAAAACATAAGTAACATCTATATAATATATCATATATACTATATACAGCATCCATCACAGAACATATCACATGATCACATCACAGATATCGCAGCAGAAGAATCATATGAAATATTGGATATACTAGGACGTCCGTGTTTTCAATACGAGCCAGTATAAAATACGGATTCCACGGTCGCGATGAATAGCCAAACCCACACCCCTAGACCCCTACGAGAGCGACAAGCAACCCTACCAATTCTAGAGTTAGGAGACCCGGACTCGACTCCTCGAGTTGGTCTCCCACTGGACTCCAGAACCAGGTTACTTGTGCTCCCCTCCTTGGGTCTATCCTAGTGCGGAAAAGTAAATAATATACAAAAGGTGACATCTTCCGCAACCTGGAAGTGCCCCAAATAAAAGAATATTACATACAAGTTTTTACATGAATGAAAATGAAAAACACCCATCTCACATAAAAACCCCCGGCTATTCAAACACGACGATCCAATATAACATATCCAGCAACACATAACATCACATGTCATCAACGTAAGTAAACATGCGTATCCCAATTGTCGTTGACATATAGCAACGAAACCGGCGATATCACATATTACACTTACGGTCACAGAAAAGAAAGTGTAAAACTACAACAGTTGGAATCCACAATCTGCATAGACATCGCATGCCTAATCATATGAATTCTTTAGACATCGCATGTCTAACAATTATAAACCCCGCATTTTAGTCTCATTATCGAAAACTCTTTTCAATATCAAGTCGGGAAATTCAACAAGATTCCCGACATCCTGATCGAATGCTCGTCGCAAACTTCAGTAGACGGCCGCACCCCCGATACCGTCGACGAAGTGCACCAAGGCGGAACACCGCTGCCGCGAGCACCGGAACGGATGCTTTCGGCGACGGGGTTCTCCTACAGTCACTTGGTCGGGGCCATGGAGTGAGGTTGTCTATTAAGTTTACCCGGCGAGTATCCGCGTACGCTACGTGATTGCGACGGACTTTTGATCACATCAAAATTCCGTAGCAACCGATCAAGTGAGACTAAACTGCTATGTTTATAATATTTATCCCCGATTACAATGCAATGCTCTGAACACGAAAGTTTGCAGTTCAGCCCCCTCCCCTTTTCCCATGCGGAGTCACATAACTACTTGTGAATTCCAATTATTGTATTACATTCCGGATAAATAGAAAACGCTAAACTTTTCGATCGAACAATCGAACACCCAAGTTTTCCCGATACAGCTCAACACATGAAATAAGTCTAACAGCATTCAGTTCGTGCCTCAGTACCAACGGTCTAGCCGTAGAAGGGTCAAGCCAACGCCTCACATGTGGCACGCCGTACTGCCCCAAACCCGAAGGTTCAAAGGGCAGTTCAAGACGGTCACATAATCGAGTTAAGGTTTGTTGTCTTCTAGAGGGACCATCGCGTTACTTGCACTACTTAGAACGTCGTTAAACTACGGAAAAATCCAACAATTGGAAATTTCCCGACGGGAAAAATTGGGTATTTATATCCGGTCGAACTTTTTAACATATTCAAAAATTATCCGGAAAGCCACATAGACAAAATCTGATGCTCCGATCGAAACACCGAATCCCCAAAACAACCCCAGAAAATTCAACTCTTGAATAATATTAAAAATTCCCAGAAAACCCAGCACCATAAAAGAGGAATTACTGTGCAAATATGGTTGACCAAACGCATTATTTGACCGCGGAACCGCCGCAGAAGCCATGCTTCTGCTGCGGTTCCGCCGCACTATGAACAGTTCATGGGAAAAATTTTGCACCGTAATTCTTAGATTTCCCTGCTGAATTTTTTAAGCATTTTTAATCTGGAAAAAACCCAGTTTTTGAAAAAAGTCCAGAGAGCATGTTTCGGGTTAGGGTTTTGGTTCGATCGGACTTCAAACTCTGTCTACGCATCGCCTAAGGCTCTAGCTAGGCTCTGATACCACTGTAGGGTTCCTAGGCACTCTCAAGAGGTCTCACAAGGCATCAACCATGCCAATTTCAAAAATTACGGGTGCCGAGAAACCCAAGACTACGGATCGTTAACTAGATGTCTAGGCGAAAAAGAAACAAGTAAACTATTTTACTAAGAGAACGGAAATACAACCTTTGTAGATCCGGTCCTCCACCTCCATAGCTCCGCAATGAAGTCTCCTCGCTGTCTAAATGGAAACCCGAGCTCTAGCGTCGGCTTCATCGGAGAAATGGGCGGGCAAGGTCGTCGGCTTCGTGCCGAAGATGATCTACGTCGAGGCATCGCTAGATCAAGCTCCCACTTCACCAAGTCATGAAAACTTGTGAAGAAAACACACTCTACTACTTGGCAAGAGGTAGAGGATGAAGAAATAGAAAGTGGGTTCACTTTAGAATTGGATTTCTCACTCATTTTCAAGAGTTGCCATTGATGGAGGCAAGCTTCTCTTCATGAAGATGAAGAAGAAGAAGATGAAGTAATATGATAAGTTTTTTCAAAAAGAAATTAAAATGAATACTTATCATAATTAAACCATGGTCAAGTGTAGAGAATAAACTAGGGTTAGGTCAATGGTTAGGGTTAAGCATGAAGACAAAAATGGTGACTTAGTCAAAGCTTCATGAAGCTTCAACATTCATCCAAATAAAGCCACCATTTTTCTTTTCATTTTGCCAAAAAGAAAGAAATAAATAAATGAATAAATAAGAAAATGAAACCCTAACCATTTACTTAACCAAGGTTTAAACTTTACACAAACTCAAGTAAGCATGTATCATCAAACATGATACAAACTAATGTACAAAAGCATATCACATATACAATGTGCACAAACCAAGTGAGAAAATCCATTTAAAGTGAACCAATACTAGTTAATGCAAAGTAATATATCAAATATATAATTATGCATTAAATCATTAAATCAACACTTGATTTAACGATCCGGTCATATCGCATATAACCGACTAATATCAATAGTAACAACTTATCGAATCAACACTTGATCCGATAACCCGGCTATATCGCATATAACCGATCAATGTTACAAATCGCGAGAATCAAATACAGTATCATATACTGGTATTATTCTCGGTCCCGCACATATCTCATATGCGCTCCTATTTCGTTTTGCTTGAGCCAGGAAACCTCTGTGTAGGACTCTAAAGACTCGTCAATACGCCGGCAGCAGGTGATGATCATATCAAACACCCACAAGCCGCAAGCGGTCTGCTAAACGTAACGGCCACCCGGGTATTGAGCGATCAGAAGATCGACGAGCAAGCCCGCTCACACTCCTGTGAATCCAACCAGTAACACTTACCGTACAGTCCGGTATGATCGTCTGATATGTCGCATATCTTGCCTAGGGGTGGTAAACGTCAGACCCCAATAGCTCGATAAGTCGTGTCGATATGAAGTCTATAACAGTTCGAGAAACTAGTGGTAACACTTACCAGTAAATCTCAGCAACCCTGGCCAGGGATTTCCGGTTATAGCCAATCGAACACAGCGCAACATCAACTCCCTATACCGGGAGAGACGAATCCCCTCCTATCGCTCATTGCCTCCATGTGACTCGGGACTGTACCCAAAAACCACCATTTTGCACGCCCTCTTGGACGTGGTAAGGTGGAAATCAAAGCATAGTGGGAACCACACAAGACTCTATGACGATCTCGGGTCACCAGACTACTCTGTACCAGTGTCACCAGAGAACTGCCATCTAACGTAAGGTATAATACCATCTGGGAGTTCTCGGCGAGTCCGTCCAGTGTACCCAGTCTCCACTGAGCACCCGTATATCATCTCTGATGTCAAACACCAATGGATATGGGATCATCCATCGCCCATCTGTATGGGTCGAGAAGGTATACGCTAGTCTACTCTGGTATATCGATACCCCGTCTTGATATACCCACGACTAGGGACTTTGAAGGTTGTACTTATAGACTACCATGTCCCCACTAGTATGATCCGCATCATAGTCCAGGTAGTCAAGTACACATCCTAAGGGCTTTACCAACATGTAACAGAGAGACAATCAGTATACACGTTAAGGTAAAGATCAACCAGATAGCATACTATCATGTCGAGCAAGAATGTCCTCCCTATATATGTCCCAGCATCCACTACAATATACATCCTATGTACAGTAATGGCCTCTAGGGCATACATATAACTAACAGTAAGTAATATCTAATAAGGCTATCATAAGCATGCATGCAAATGTGTCACAACCTACGCATATACTAATATGATGCAATGCACTAACATGTATACAACGTGATTGCATAATCAACATGAAACCTGAGTATTTTGATATGAGAAATCTTTATTTTTCTTAGAAAAACTTCTGTGAAGTGACTGATGTATCATCAAAGAAATCCATAGAAATCCGTGTCAAGCATCGTCACAAAACACACACACACACACACAAAACACACACGCACACACACATATATATCAATGTCTCAAGGTCTCAATATCTCAGGCTCCGTCGGTCCGGATCGGCCTATCTTATCAAATCTCACGACAACGGCCGGTATCCTCCGAATATCCGCCGCGCCAAACATCACCGGTAGGTAGTCTGCCCCTGCCAGGCTTATCGTCTACAACTCGAGCTTCTTGCCCCGGGGCACCATACCGGGCCCACCATGTACCCGAGACGGTTCATCCACTCCTCGAATCGGGTCTCGAAATCCAACAGAAAACATGAATACTCATGGTGGATGACAAAAACATCACGAGAAAACCGCAACTTGCATATTTTTTAAAAAAAATAATAAATTTATAAATTCTTGCGGTTTTCCCCCAAAATCCAGAAATCTCATAAACACTGAATCCTCAAGAAGAAATTACAATGTGTAAGCATATCGATGATGATGAATGTCTATAATATGATGGTATATACTATGCTATGTACGAACAGAAACTATGTATGAAGTATGATGCGATGATGTATGTATATGTGACTAGCCATCCTACGTATCAATCTTGATGAATGAATATACAACTACCCATTTACATATCTAGTATGATGCAAATGCATGGATACCAATTCTAAACAAGTTCTATAGTGTTTGTGACATAACAGTTACCAATGGCGTGTGTGTTCGCATAAATAATGCACGTGCGGAAGGAACCAATGGTAATGGTGCAAGTGTCCTATGAAATGATATCACATTTATATATAAATATGGCGATGCGATACAACGAGACAGCTAACTAGGAAACTACGCATATAAATGAAATTACTACTAGTAACCCTACTGTCGGAAGCCTCGCGCCATCCAAACGATCCCCCCATAGATGTATACATCTACTCACCGGGACGTCTCGGCTAAACTAATCCGATATCCGCCATGTCTTTCCATGCCGCGTCCGACGCCTCCGCGAACGATCCTAGAATCAAACAATGCAACACACATGCAAAAAGAAAAAGAAAAAAAACTCGAGTGGGTTTAGGTGGGGCTACACCACCAGTATTTTGGCATTTAAGCTAGATTGTCATCAAGTATTTCATCCATAAACCACTACCACCGAGCTGTCAAATTTGCAAGATATAATAGTAGTGCACTTTAATTTTGGTGTCAACCATGGTGACCTACTCAACAATCAATTATAGTTGTGCAACTTTCAGTGTGAAATCCCACACACCTTTCATTTTTAAATGCTAGAAAACTATCATTGTAGTGATTTCATCCAGTAAATATCTTCTTCTTTTTTTTTGTCAATTCTTCAGTTTCTTCATCCTTGCATCCATGAGAGCACCCAGAAAAGGATAGCATATCCTTCTCATACCTCAGATGGAGCCCAACAAATTAACTATTTTGTTAAGTATAGAAATAAGCTTCTCCACTAACGCCACAATACGTGGAGTAAATTTTCAATGCATCATAATTAACACGACACCGTAGTTTCAGGAGATCAGGTGGAACACCATTGTTTGCGAGACGAGCATCCATCTTTACAAAATGAATTACTTTGTGCTTTCGCATGAGAGGTAATACCTGTTTTGAGTAATATGTCATATTAGACCAACTAATTGGAGGTACCGAATATATCTACTTGTTCTTATGAAGCAATTTATCTATCACCCTTTTGAGGAAGTTTCTTAATGATCTTTAATTCATTTCTCAGTGAATTAATTAAGTGATCCAGATTAAATATGTCTTCAAAGTTACTGGTATCAGCCCAAAAGGAATTTTTTATCAAGTTCAGGAATTACCAAAGTCGAATTTAGATAGCGAGCAACGGCAACCATGTCACAAATCACAAATCGTAGCATGCAATTGATTCAGGCCTCCATTGCAAGATAACATGAGATAGCCTTTTGCTTCCAAGAACTCTCCGAGGCCGGATCGCAAGCGACGAGGAGACGCTCCCCTCAAAAGCGTCAACCTCGGAGACGACGTTGTTCGTCGAGTTGCCGGCGGCGACGCGCTCGAAGCACGGCGCCGGCTACGACTTCAACAGCCTGGGATGCCAAGTGGCGGTCATCGGCGCCAGCTGCACGAACGCCGCCCAGACGAAGACGCCGCCCCGAACCCTAATCGCCCACGCGCGGATCCTTTTCCTCCTCATGAAACGATACTGATGCTTGCCCTTGTCGTCATCCATGAGCATCGCAGTCGAGAGGCGATCTAGATCGCCATCAACAAAAATAATTTTTGAGAATTTTTTATTGAGAGGAAAAAAGTAGTGGGGGGGGGGGATTTTGGGCTGCCTAGGCTCGGCAAGGTTCTAAAAAAAAGGAGAGAGAGAAATATGTGGATATGTGTAGAAACCTCCTCCCCCCATATTACATATATTAAATCATTTCAATGATTATTTAATTTCCTAATTAATATTGTGCTAGAAAACTCTAGAAACATGGAGACAATTGGAGAAAGGAAAATATATGGTAAACTTGTTTCTAAGTTGTCATGGTTCACTAAAATATAATTAAACCATTCCAATTTGTAATTTACACTAATTAATGTATAAGTGAAAGCTTATAATAATATTTAAAATAATTAATTAAGAAAAAATATTTAAGTAAACTAACAATTTATAAGTGACTAATTAAATACCAAATGAAAGTAATTTCGTAGTTAAAATAGGTATATTTAGGTCTATGTTGAAAAATAATTATAGTTAAGTTTTACGGAAAAAACAATTTATTTTACTGATTATTGGAAAATTCATCTAAAGAATTTATTTATTTATTTATTTTTAAAACGTTACAATTTTCCCTCCTTAAAAAAATTCGGTCCCCGAATTTAAAATCTAACTACGCGTACCCTCGAAAAGATGGGGATATTCCTTCTGCATCTCATCCTCAGCTTCTCACGTGTCCCTTTTTTCTAATCGGGCCGCGTCAAAGAACCAATACGGTCGGTATGATCTCGGACCACGGTTTCTTCACTTGCCGACCTAGAATGACTATCGGCTGCTTGGTGAAAAAAGGAATCGCGTTCCAGCTAAAATGTCCGGTACCGAAACGCATGAGAGGGGTCAAGAAGGTACTTTCGGAGCATCGATACATGATACACGGGTGAACATCAGGAAATCCGGGTGGAAAAACCAAATGATAGACAACTGTGCCGATACGCTCTAGAATCTCAAGGGACCCACATATCTGGGACTAAACCTTCCTTCATTTCCTAATCTCAACATGCCCTTTATCAGTGAAATCTTCAAGAAAGTATGATCGCCTACTATAACTCAAGTTTGTGCCAACGTCAGTCTGCATAAGATTTCCGCCTGCTCTGGGCCGCTCTCACCCTATCTTGAATTAACTGAATCTCTTTTCGGTCATCTCCTGTACAATCTGAAATACTGCTCTCATTGAGCTCTATCCAACTTACGGGTAATTGACATCTCTTCCCATAAAATGCTTCAAAGGGTGCCATCTAATTCTCTTCCTGGAAGCTGTTATTAGGAAATCTCTTATCAAGGGCAAGTGGCGATCCCAACTGCCACCGAAAACTAGAACGCAAGCTCAGAACATGTCCTTAAGAATCTGAATAGTCCTCTCAGATTGATCGTCGGTCTGCGGATAGCAAACTGCACTGATACTCAATTGGTGTCCAAAGCCTCCTGAAGTTCCTGCAATAATCGGCTGGTGAACTTGGTGTCTCTGTCAGACACAATACAAGTTGGAACTCCATGTATTCGGACCATCTTATCAATATATATCCGAACATACTGATCGAATCCGAAAAGGGTCTTGACTGGCAGAAAATAAGCTGCTTTCCGTCAATCGTCTACTATCCCCCAAAAAAGTCATATTCTCGACTGGTCCTAGATAGAACCACGATAAAAATCCATAGAAATATGTTCCCATTTCCACTCCGGAATGGGCAAAAGTTGCAATTCTCCTGCTGACCCCTGCTTCTCGGCCCTGACTTGCTGATAAGTCAGCATCCTAAAACAAGCCTATGACATCTCTTTTCATCCCTTCCTACCAGTAAACACCTCTTAAGTCATGATACATCTTGGCAGCACCCGGATGAACACTATATGTCAACCGGTATGCTTCCTTTAAAATCTCGCGTCTCAGTCCCTCGCAATCTGGCATACACAGGCGAGTCCTAAATCGTAGTACACCTTGATCATTTATCACGAACTGTGAATCTCTGCCCTTTCGAACTTTCCCCATGATCTCTGACCACCGAACGTCATCGGACCATGCTCCACAGATACTGTCAAATCACTATGGACGTACAGGGACACAGGCAAGCTGTCCTCCGGTCGACGTAAATTCGAACTGTACTTAGCTGTACAAAGAATCTACTATCCTGCCGTCGACTGTCTCTGAACTATGCTCAACCAAGAGAAGTTACCTCCGGGCCTCCGACTCAAAGCATCTGCCACAACATTCACCTCGCCCGAATGATAAAGAATCTCGCAGTCAAAATCTTTCACTAGCTCCATCCAATGGTACTGTCTCAAATTTTGATCTCGCTGCTGAAGGATGTACTTCAAACTTCTTGTGGTCCGTAAATATCTAGCATGACTCGTCATATAGGTAGTGTCCCTACATCTTGAGTGCAAAATCACTGCAGCCATTTTAAGTCATGCGTGGAAATTCTGCTCGTGCTTTTTCAACTGTCGAGAAGTATCGCAAAAACCAACAACACCGCCTGACCATGAAGGCAAAGACCATACTGGCGCCATAATCAAATGAGTCTTTAACTGCTGAAAGCTCCGCTCGCATACCTCAATCCAACGAAAAGAAACTCCTTTCCGGGTCAACCCGGTCAACGTTGTAGCTAAATGCGAAAAATCTTGTACGAAATATCAATAGTATCTGCTCAAAATCCAAAATGTTACGAACCTCCGTCACTAATACAGGTCTGGGCCAGTGCTGAGCGGCCTCGATCTTCTTCGGGTCTACACGTATACCATTTCTCGTGACTACGTGACCAAGATATCCACACCATCCAACCAGAAAACACACTTGGATAATTTTAGCGAATAGCTGGTACTCCTTCAAAGTCTGCAATGAAATCCTCACTTACTGTCCAGGCTCCACTCGGCTCCAAAAGTATACTAAAATGTCATCAACGAACATGACAATATCTGATCAAGAAACAGCCTGAATATTCGGCTCATCCAATTCATAAACGCTGCTGGAGCATTGGTGAGCTCGAACGACATCACCCAGACCCATAACGCCCGTAACGTGTGCGAAAAGCAGTCGTCGGAATATCATCCTCTCGAACCTACAACTAATGGTCACCTGATCGCAAGTCGATCTCCGAAAAATGTTCTGCACAATAACCTGATTCAACTGAAGAATAATCGACGCACCAACACACAAACTGCCGTCTTTCTTCTTGATGGACAGAACAGGAGCTCCCCAAAATGACGCACTCGGAAGAACAAGCTCTTTATCCTACAAATCTTGTAACCGTTCCTTCAGTTCTCTTAATTCCGCCAGGTCCATCCGATATAGCGGTATAGAAGAAGGCTCCGTGCCGGGCTCAACATCACGCTCCGGCGACAAACCAAGCAAGTTGTCATGAAAGACATCTTGAAATTTCCCTCACAATCAGGTCCTAGTCCAACAGAACATCTGCGGCTCTAACATCACAAACATACGCCAAGAATCCCTGACATCCTTTCCTCAAGAGCTTACTAGCGTGAAGAGAAGAAATCAAATTGACATAAGAGTCCCTATCTCCAATACGAACAAACAAACATGAATGAAAATATTCGAGTAACAAGAGATTTGCCTACTGAAGAAAATCACAACAAACGGCTGATTTAGTAGGGACAACAATCGGCTAGACTTCGATACAAAGTATGTGGATACCCTTTCAAACGACACCAGAAAATATTACGCATCGGAAGAAAACACCGAAAGAATACCTGTGACAACGGCGTCTATCTAACCGCCTCTGAGCTGGCATACCGGTACAATTCCACTTCAGTCCAAAAACGACCGAAGTCTTAGAAATGCGCTCCTCCAACAGTAAGGTTGCGTTCATAGCAGCGACGTAAGTGTCAAAATGCTGGGCACCAATAGCAAGAAATAATGGCATGCCCAATCTCCACACGAACCTCTTTATCTGTTTCTCTTCGGTGCCCGCCAGGTAATGAGCATATCGAACCACTAAGTAAACCAAAAGTTGTACTCGGACACTATCATCCCTGAAGTCTTACGCAAGGCTCGAAACTACGAGCTCGGGCATTTCGAACACGCTTCGGAAGAAAACGAGCAAGAATTACAGCTGTGAACTCATCCTAAGTCATAGGAAGTAGATCTGCAACTCGGCCTTTCTCAATTAACTCGCACATCGTCAGAGCAAGACCTTTCTAGACAAAAACTCGCGAGCTCAACCCATATCTTGTTAGAACATCTCTGTGAACGACAGTTTTAGCCATTCTGTCTAAGATTGTCTATGGATCCTCTGCTACATTTGTGCTGGTGAAAACTGAAGGCTTCAGCCTCAAAACTCCTGTAAGGATAAGGAAATAATTTCGGTGTCAACAGGAACAGCTGCCTGTGCAGCAAGTACAAACACGATTTCCGCAATAGGAGGGACATCATCGGCTCTTGGAGCTCGACTAACCACAACTAACGATCCAACCATTTGTCATACATCCTGAATGCTCGACTCCAGCCTAGCCATCCATCCTAAAAAAAACGGATCACTCTGTCCTCGAGGGGTAGGCATACCACCCTGATCGGTCCTCGTCTCAACGAGCCTGCTCTAAACTCATCGCTGTGCGCCAGCCTTCTGGCCCTCGTAGTCTCCGGCGGCATAGTGGCTGGAATGAGAAACATGATCGATAGGAACATTGCAATTGAATCAAAGGATTTCCGGAATCAAGGAGGGAAATACAAGAAAATATATATCCTAAGATCACTTAGACGGAGTACCGTATCGTAAGTATGCCGCGGAAAATACACACGCTACGCCACTCTTCTTAAGTCACCTACTCCATCTACCAAGGGTCATCATACACTCAGAATGGTAAAACCTATCGCTCTGAAACCAACTTTGTCACGACCCGAAAGTACGGATCGTGACTGGCACTTAAATTACGAACATCTCAAGATGTACGTAATCTAAGTACGCCAAAACCCAGAAATCTAAACCAAATAATGAAATAGAGTGAAGGAAGACTTATTTAAGAAATCGATTTTAACAAACTAATTCGCATTAAACATTTAAGAAAATGTAAAATTTCCCGAAAATTTCGGCAGAGTCTTCTTTGTAAATACTGGCCCCGAAACGGGTACAAAACAAGAAAATATATATTAAAAAAAATAAAGGCATCCCCAAGCGGGAGCTAACTCTTCGCCAAAGACGGAATAACAACCACAAGCAATGAATATATCATAATAATGCGAAATAAGCATAAAAGCATCACGTCGGCTCAGGTGAGCATCGACATTAAACCACAAATACAAGTCTCAAGTCTCACCGTCTAGTCCAATATACAAGGATAGATGGAGTATACTAGATACAAATAAAAATACACGGTGGGAGCAAAAGCAAATCCTCTAAAACCCACCTGTGCGCAAGCTGTAAGTCGATGCTACGAAGCAAAAATGAAGGTACGCCCGCCGCTACTGTACTGACAGGTCAGACCTGTAAGATACTATGGCACAACGGGGTGAGTTGCCAACTCGTGAGTAGTAAGTAACATCTAATAAGGCTATCGTAAGCATGCACGCAAATGCGTCACAACCTACGCATATACTAATATGATGCAATGCACTAACATGTATGCAATGTGAATGCATAATCAACATGAAACCTGAGTATTTTGGTATGAGAAATCTTTATTTTTTTAGAAAAACTTCTGTGAAGTGACTGAAGTATCATCAAAGAAATCCATAGAAATCCGTGTCAAGCATCGACATAAAACACATATATATATCTCAATGTCTCAATATCTCAGGCTCCGTCGGTCCGGATCGGCCCATCTTATCAAATCTCACGACAACGGTCGGTATCCTCCGGATATCCGCCGCGCCAGACATCACCGGTAGGTAGTCTGCCCCTGCCAGGCTCATCGTCTACAACTCGAGCTTCTTGCCCCAGGGCACCATACCGGGCCCACCATGTACCCGAGACGGTTCATCCACTCCTCGAATCGGGTCTCAAAAACCAACAGAAAACATGAAAACTCATGGTGGACGACACATACATCACGAGAAAACCACAACTTGCATATTTTTTTAAAAAAAATAATAAGTTTATAAATTCTTACGGTTTTCCCCCAAAATCCAGAAATCTCATAAACA
Source organism: Agapanthus africanus (assembly GCA_030015575.1). NCBI lineage: Eukaryota > Viridiplantae > Streptophyta > Magnoliopsida > Asparagales > Amaryllidaceae > Agapanthus > Agapanthus africanus. The sequence goes on from JASDDO010000029.1 coordinate 300,055,345, forward strand.
CTGAATCCTCAAGAAGAAATCACAATGTGTAAGCATATCGATGATGATGGATGTCTATCATATGATGGTATATACTATGCTATGTACGAACAGAAACTATATATGAAGTATGATGCGATGATGTATGTATATTTGACTAGCCATCCTATGTATCAATCTTGATGAATGAATATACAACTACCCATTTACATATAAAGTATGATGCAAATGCATGGGTACTGATTCTAAACAAGTTCTATAGTGTTTGTGACATAACAGTTACCAATGGCGTGTGTGTTCGCATAAATAGTGCACTTGCGGAAGGAACCAATGGTAATGGTGCAAGTGTCCTATGAAATGATATCGCATTTATATATAAATATGACGATGCGATGCAACGAGACGGCTAACTAGGAAACTACGCATATAAATGAAATTACTACTAGTAACCCTACTGTCGGGCGCCTCGCGCCATCCAGACAATCCCCCCATAGATGTATACATCTACTCACCGGGACGCCTCGGCTAAACTGATCCGATATCCGCCATGTCTTTCCGTGCCGCGTCCGATACCTCCGCGACCGATCCTAGAATCAAACAATACAACACACATGCAAAAAGAAAAAGAAAAAAAACTCGAGCCAGTTTAGGTGGGGCTACACCACCAGTATTTTGGCATTAAAGCTAGATTGTCATCAAGTATTTCATCCATAAACCACTACCACCGAGCTGTCAAATTTGCAAGATATAATAGCGGTGCACTTTAATTTTGGTGTCAACCATGGTGACCTACTCAACAATCAATTATAGTAGTGCAACTTTCAGTGTGAAATCGCACACCCCTTTCATTTTTTAAATGCTAGAAAACTATCATTGTAGTGGTTTCATCCAGTAAATATCTTCTTCTTTTTTTTTGTCAATTCTTCAGTTTCTTCATCCTTGCATCCATGAGAGCACCTAGAAAAGGATAGCATATCCTTCTCATACCTCAGATGGAGCCCAACAAAGTAACTATTTTGTTAAGTATAGAAATAAGCTTCTCCGCTAACGCCACAATACGTGGAGTAAATTTTCAATGCATCATAATTAACACAACACCGTAGTTTCAGGAGATCAGGTGGAACACCATTGTTTGCGAGACGAGCAGCCGTCTTTATAAAATGAATTACTGTATGCTTTCGCATGAGAGGTAATACCTGTTTTGAGTAATATGTCATATTAGACCGACTAATTGGAGGTACCGAATATATCTACTTGTTCTTATGAAGCAATTTATCCATCACCCTTTCGAGGAAGTTTCTTAATGATCTTTAATTCATTTCTCAGTAAATTAATGAATTGATCCACATTAAATATGTCTTCAAAGTTACTGGTATCAGCCCAAAAGGAATTTTTTATCAAGTTCTAGAATTACCAAAGTCGAATTTAGATAGCGAGCAACGGCAATCATGTCACAAATCACAAATCGCAGCACGCAATTGATTCAGGCCTCCTTTGCAAGATAACATGAGATAACCTTTTGCTTCCAAGAACTCTCCGAGGCCGGATCGCAAGCGGCGAGGAGACGCTCCCCTCAATAGCGTCAACCTCGGAGACGACGTTATTCGTCGAGTTGCCGGCGGCGACGCTGCGCTCGAAGCACGGCGCCGGCCATGACTTCAACAGCCTGGGATGCCACGTGACGGTCATCGGCGCCAGCTGCACGAACGCCGCCCAGATGAAGACGCTGCCCCGAACCCTAATTGCCCACGCGCGGATCCTTTTCCTCCTTATGAAATAACACTGATGCTTGCCCTTGTCGTCATCCATGAGCATCGCAGTCGAGAGGCGATCTAGATCGCCATCAACAAAAATAATTTTTGAGATTTTTTTTAGAGGAAAGAAGTAGTGAAGGAGGCGGGGGGGGGGGATTTTTGGCTGCCTAGGCTCGGCCAGGTTCTAAAAAAAAGGGGAGAGAGAAATATGTGAATATGTGTAGAACCTCCTCCCCCCATATTACACATATTAAATCATTTCAATGATTATTTAATTTCCTAATTAATATTGTGCTAGAAAACTCTAGAAATATGGAGACAATTAGAGAAAAGAGAATATACGGTAAACTTGTTTCTAAGTTGTCATGGTTCACAAAAATATAATTAACTCATTCCAATTTGTAATTTACACTAATTAATGTATAAGTGAAAGCTTATAATAATATTTAAAATAATTAATTAAGAAAAAATATTTAAGTAAACTAACAATTTATAAATTACTAATTAAATACCAAATGAAAGTAATTTCGTAGTTAAAATATATATATTTAAGTCTATATTGAAAAATAATTATAGTTAAGTTTTACGGAAAACAACGATTTATTTTACCGATTATTGGAAAATTCATCTAAAGAATTTATTTATTTATTTATTTTTAAAATGTTACACGATCGAACTGCCGGTAGTCACTCTTAAAGACAAGGGTGATATTTCAAATCCTCTGCGAGTCACATCAACAGCCGAAGAGGAAATGTTCTCAAAAGCAAAGCTGAACGAATATGCCGCTCAACAAATCAAGACTCGCTACTCCAGTGAAGCCGCAAATAAATCAATCAAGACCGGTCGACCATATCCGACATGTTGCGATCAAATATAGTACCCGCCAGAGTACACACTTCCAACGTGCCACATGTACAAAGGAGCTGGGAATCCTCGCCAGCACATTGCGTGATTTGAACCCATGTGCGACAATCCTGATATACTTCTCCTTTGACAGTTCATCGGCTGTCTGGCGGGCATTGCCTTCGAATGGTATGCGGAACTCCCGAATGACTCCATGAATACCTTCGACGAAATGGTGATGCCCTCCTGTCAGAGATTCTCTAGTGTGAATAAACGCACTATCATGACGGCACTGGTCAATGAAAGGGTTAGACCGAATGAGACTTGGGTTCAATGTGTTACCCGATGGAGAAATATCTAGTCAAATACAAGCAACGCATTGATGAAGTTGCAGCCATGGGAATGCTCATAGCCACCCTTGACCCAAATTCAAAGTCATCCTCGTATATGGCCCTCTTCAAGCCGACCGCCTTCCAAGAGCTCATGGATAAAATGACTCGATTGGATCAGCTGAGTCAAGACCCTTCATCATCTGATGAAGATGAATGAATAGCGAAGGTAAGGTAGTACTTGTCGCCGACGCTCAACAAAAAAAATGAGCGATTTTGAAGCAACTTGTCACCAAAATAGCGACGGCGTGGGTACTCGCTTCCCCCGAGGTATATACAGGGGGCATATTTCTCACTGGAGGAAGAATCTCTACGTAAGATGGTCCTTTTTTCTCAAAGAATAGAAAAAATATCAAGGGGCTTACAAACGAGTCCTGCAGTCAAGTGGAATATCCCACTTGAAACCCAAAAAAAATGGTACCTCCATAAGCAAGATGGGCACGGATGAAAACCCGAAAGGGCTCCGTGAGTAAAAACAGCAGGACTACCGGTGATATTTGTGAAAACCCGAAAGAGCGCAGACTCATAAAACAAATCTAATCAATGTATGAATGCATGTGGATCTCGTCCAACCATATAATCAATATATGTATGCATGTGGATCTCGTCCAACCTTATAATTAATGTATGTATGCATGAAAGTATGAGGATATAAATCAACGGGTGTCCCTCACGACACATCAAAATCATGGAACCTGGGTGTCCAATATCGACACTCGAAAACTTCATGAAACCCGTGTCCAGTATCGACACGTAAATCCTCATATCTCGAACTCCGTCAGTCGTGATCGGCCCTCGGGCTCTGTCAGTCCGGATCGGCCCATATCATCTCTCGACTCCGGTCGGTATCCTCCGGATATCCGCCGAGCCCAACCAATCACCGATAGGTAGTGGTCCCTCTGCCAGGCTCACCGTCTACTACACAGCAAATCCGCTCTCGTCCCGGGGTACCATACCGAGTCCACCATATACCCGCAATTGGCCTCATCCAGCTTCTCGAATTGGGTTTCATATGTCACACGTCTCAGAACCGAGAAAACCCATGGTGGACGCACTGAAATATCATATCAATAGAAACTGGGTTTTTTAAACAGTGCATGCTTTCTTTTGAAATAGCCACGGTTCTCGAATCCAGAAATCTCATGAAAACAGCATATCTCAATGCGTAAAAGCGTAAAGCATGATGTATGCGACATATAACAGAAATATAAGCATATCCGTATATCATGCAACATGGAACAGTAATATGCACATATCGAGGGAAAACCGCTGTTTTAAATGAATCCAGTTTAAAAATACATCCCGCGGTTCCCAAATTCTCCCAAGTCCAATGCAACATCGTATAAAGGTACATATGCAACTATAGCAAGTAAATCGTGCAAGAAGTCATATCATGATGCAGCAAATCCTACTATGTAGTGACATGGAAATTATCGATGATGAAGTGTGTGAGCCTGCAAATCTGTGTACGTGTAACATACGCATCATCGATAATGGTGCAGGTGTACTAGCACAGGTATAAGTAATGCAATGCGAATAACATGAACGCAGCATAAGGTAAATTATCAGCTAAAACTTATAAGGTATACGTGTTTACAAGACCGAGTCGGTGAATCTATAAATCGGCATCCAGCCTCACAACATCGCGTACGGTACAATTCATCATACGGCGGCATTAAAATGTTAAGGATCCTATCAACCTATATGACAATGAGGGGTACGGACCTAACGTCACGTAAGAAATATCACTCGCGATTCACCATGATATATATATATATCTATAAATATACCTATGTCCCAGGTCACATCCATAACAATCTCATATCAGAGGACCGGCAAGGTATCAATCATCTCAATCGACTCAAATCCATATACCAACATATCATCATATCACATATTAAATTGTATTCTTTTTTTATCATAATTATATCTCACATAAAATCACTTCACAAAAACATACTACCCTTTACTATAAGCATGCATATCTAATCTAACATACACACCCGAACCATACAATCAGTTTTTAAAAGGTGCGAATCGTAGTTTTGAAAGTGGGGGTTACGGTGTTTTTAAGGAAATGATATCGTTGGAAAATCCGTAACGTCCCTCAAGGTATCTATTTAAAGATGCATACGATTCTTCGGTTTGGAAATAGGTATGGTTTGGATGACACAATTACGTCGGCTATCTAGTCCTATAGTACCCTAAACGGCAATATCGTCAAACGCCATCCTCAAATTCCATCATCACATGCTAGTCGTATCAAAACACTTCTAACTATCCTTTAGTTTATAATATGGTTTCACTAACAATCTTTTAACTCTAACCCTAGTTTCCTAATCTAGGTTTTCTTAACCCTATGCTACAAATCGGTTTCCACCAAAACTTTACCGGGGTGTTATACGACATCCACCCGACTTCCCCCGTAGATATAGATCTACTCACCTTGCTTCTTGCTTGCCGAAGTCGATGACGCTACGCTCCGTCGTCTCGAATTCCACGCGAAGGTACCTACAAATATACACACAAGATATCGTAAACCGAAATCACGCACGAAAACCAAAACGGCATGCGAATTGCTTATAGGTTAAAACCTATAGCCTACGCCTGCAAAACCAACCAATTATCCCTTATTGTTGATGTACAAATATCCAACAACCAAATACAAAATCAAATATCAAAACCTAGCATTCAAAATATGGAAATCATATCCAAAGATCACACCAAGGTGCTCCCAGATTTTGACTCAGGCAAAAAGGAGTTAAACAAAGAGGTATAGGGTGCTGTACATGGAGTGTATGAGCTACTGTACCAATTCCAGCACCATAGCACACCAAATGGCCGGCCACTACCCCTCAAAATCCGGCCACCTCGGCCATGGTTGCTCTGTTTTGGTTCGTATGGTCGGGGTGGTCTCCTAGTACCCTAATTTGGTCCCTGGAGTTGTTTGCTAAACTCAAAAATTTGCCGGGTTGCTCCAGATTCACAGTAGGCACACCAAAAGTCACAAAACCGATACGGAACAAATCCTAAGTTCGTACATCGGGTTCAATTCTATGGCTTAGGTCTGGAAACGTGTCACCATGGTCATGTAAACACTCACAACAGTTCCCAGATTTCACCTATATTCATTACAGAAAAATCTAGTTGGACCAAACACCTCTAAACAACTTCAGGCAACTACCCTACCAAACCCAAGCCCTAACTCCCCTACACACCCGAGGTCACCGGAATTTGCCCCTTGTCGCCGGCCAAAACCGATCAAGTAGGGTCGGGGTCACAAGTGTACACTCAGGGTCACAATTACAACATTACTACACTGTTTGTCTTTACAGTGAACACTCGGGGTCACAGCAGGTTATCGATATCACAAAATGACACTAAAACAATACGATATCTCACAAAATTAATCTAAAGGGAAGAATTTATACCTCATTTAGGCCACTCAAGAAAACCCTAGCTTCTCAATGTCATCAAAATCTAACTTTGCTTAGTCCATTGTGATGAGGGTGAAGAGGTGATCACTTTTTGTGAAAGGGGTATAGGGTTTTGGGGAGTATTTTGAGATGGGTCAAGAGGGTAGAAGATAGAGGGAGATGAGAAAGAAGAAGGAGAAGAAAATGGTGGAGGAAAATAAATGAGGCAGCCCCTCTCTCTCTCAATTATTCCCACTCACTCTCTCCAAGCATGTCTACCCCTCATCATTATGTCCCCCCTCTCTCTCTCTTCCCTCAATCATTCCTCTCATCTTTTTCTTTTCTCACCAAAATAAAACCAACCCTAACTAAAACAACACAAATGAATAAGTAACCAAATGAAATATGTCATGGTGCACTAACCATAAAAACTGTAGAAATACGGATTTGGTTTAATCGCAATTAGCAGTGCACTAATCGGTTTTTCTTAAATCCAAACTGCATATAATAAACTTTAAAAATGCCAAATCCTTTAAATATATTTTTAAATGAATAAATCATTTTAAATTTCCATTTATTTCACAATTATCGGTATATATTTATACCCTTTTTCGAAAACCCCAATTTCGCAAATCGGGCAGTTTTCGGGAAAAATATTATTTTAATATTAAATTCTAAAAATAATATTTTATATTTTCTGAAATGTTACATCCCCACACCTACCTTTTGCTAGCTCGAGAAAAACAAAAACTAAAAACTAAGAAAAATAAAACTACCTAAAACTATCTAATGTGCTCCTTTTCGCAGGCGTTGTGATTGCGCTTAGCATGTGCAAAAAGCCGTAAAACCTTAAGGTTATCCAAGAGGATGAGTGTTGTCTCGTAAAGGTTTTTAGCTGATACTACCCAAAAAAAATCCCAAAAAGGAAAAGATAAATAAAAGAAAAACTAAAAAAAAGAAAGTGAAAAAATATAAACAAAGAAAAGAAGAAAGGTAGAATCTTGCTAGTTTTTCAGTTCTTAAGAACTATCATCCTAATAGTATTGTTTCAATTCCAGAAATTCTATCCTCCCTCAATAGAACTTAATCCCAGTCTTCACTCTCTCTTTCCTTCAAACATCGATCATATACCCCTACGTGTGTGTAAAATATCCTTAGGCTTGAGAATTCAATTCAAGCTATAGTATTAATGCCTCATTTCCTCATGTGTGTGTGTGTACCCACAACACCTTTCAAAAAGACCGTTAATACTTCATGAGCTACCAACCAAACAATTACTCAATGTGTGTGTTTAATTATATCTAGTCTTGTAACTATCTCAGACCTTCAGCAGTGAAACCAGATGGCCTAAGACACTAGGTGATGAAGCATCCCTAAAGACTGAAGTTTTACTCGCCTTAAGCAATCACAAAACTAAACTTATTATTATTTATTTATTTATTTTTATTTTTTTTACTGGCGCCCATCAGTAGTTTAGACTGCCTACTATATGCTTCTTTTATTTACTTAGATACTTTGGCAAAGATATTTCTAGGTATCCTCTATTATCTCAAACTTTCAAGATTCGTGTTCATGCAATTTGCAGGGTGTATACTTACTAAATCTGAATTCAAGTTAAGAAGTTACTTTTCAGATTTTAGTTCTATTCTCGGATTCTATAAGTTTCCTTCATATCACTCAACTTATTGGATTTCAAATTCAAGATTACATATTGTTAGATTGATTCAAAAACTTTTTTTTAGAAAAAAGAAAAATCCTAAAAAGAAAGAAAATCCTAAAAAATGAAAAATAAAAATGAAAAACTGTGCAAAGTACCCCCCAACACACACACACACACACACACTTAAAATTGACAGTGTCCTCACTATCCTCTACCCTGTCGACCACCATTCATAGTACAGTGCATAAGCGCAACATCTCTCTCTTTCTAGACAGGCCAACTGCCTAGAATGTTGCTTTTGCACGCACCCAATGGTTGTGAGCACCTTCCACACATATTTCATAAAATAACGTTCGTTTCTAGGTGCGGGTTCATCCCATAATGGGTTATGACCGACGGGTGGCGATTGAGGTTGTGTACGCGAAGGCCCTGTAGTGGTCCCTTCACTTGCATCATCATCATCATCGAATGACTCCGCATGAATCACATGCTCCTATTTATGACGCTCAGTCCAAATACCCACACAATCTTTATATGATTTTGTTATCTTTTCATGTTTAATATGAGAGTGTTCGGCCTTTTGGGCATACAAAGCAAAATCATTTTCCCCAAGTAAAATACGGAAAATATGTGCCACAATCATAGGTAAGGGATAATATGGTTTATTGTGAAGTCTTTCCCCTATACTTCTTTTAATTAATTGCAGACACATACAAAACCGATAATCTTTACCATTAGGCAGTGAACAATATGCAAAACAGGTCTACGAAAAGTAGAGGTATGTTTTGTGCCTAACACATTACATTGGAATATCCTGCATGCAGCGTGCACATTCATAGATGTAGTTCGAGTGCTCATACCCCCATCCTCTACTGCAACACAATTCACTCCCATAAAGGGAAGATAAGCATTAAAATCTAATGGCTCTTGCATCCCTACTGAAACGTGTATATTTATGACGATCATGATGGTTCCAGTGTCAACAGTTTGAATTTCACCTTGCCGATTACCATAAATAACACCGTGTTCATCATTATAATTATAAATGCTACTATAAAACTCATGAACTAAAGTATGTATGGCAGTGGATTCATAATTATACAGCAAAAATTCCCATCCTCTAGTCATAATTTCATTCAAAAAGTAAGTTCCATATGGCGGTGTACCAAAAAGATTCATGAAATTATGTTCCATCTCTAATTTAGGCAAAGCCATAATTCATGTAGGGTTACTAGGCACTCTAACAAGGTTCCACAAGGCATCAACCATACCCGATTAAAATTTTAGCCGTGCCGAACAACCCTAAACAAGATCTTTGCTAGATAATTAGGGTTACACATGCAAGTAAATAACATTTACTACTAAGTGAATACGAAATACAACCTTTGTAGATTGGTCCTTCACTTCTAAAGATCCTTGTCGTAGTCCCTTCGCTGCGATCATGGTTCTCCCGGGCTCTTGCATGGCTTCACGAGGCGAAAGAAGCGTCCTTGCTTGAAGTCTTCGAGGCCGAAGATGATCTACGTCGAGAGAATACCAACTCAAGCTACTACTTCACTAACCTAGAGAATTAGTGAAGCAAACACCCTAAACTAAAGTGCTAGTCTAGTAGAGGATGGAGAAATAGGAAGTGGGTTCTCTTTAGAATTTGATTTCTCACAATCTTTCACTCTCCCTTTAAAACCCTAGCAAGCTTTCTTTTTGCTCAAAGAAGAAGAAGATGATGAAGAAAAGAAAAGATGAGGATAATGATCGAGTCAAGAGAGCTAACCATGGGTGAGTGAGTATCATATACTAACTCATGTAGAGACATAACCATGGCTAATCCAAAATGGTTAGGTTAATAAAAATCTAAGGCAAAACAAAGTTAGTGGACTTTGTCAAAACATCCACAAGCTTCCACAAGCTTCATGCTTGTGACAAAAGCTCCACTAATTTGTAATTACCTTAAATAATTATAAACCACCATTTAAAATAGAATGGTGTATGTCTTGCACACCCATGCATGATGTATCATCAACCATGATACAAAATGAAAACACATTTTTAATATATATCACATATATATTAAAGTTGTGCACATGTGAGAAAAATCCTTAAGTGAACAAATGTTAGTTAATGTAAATTAGTATATCATATATACAATTATACACTAAATTATTAAATCAACACTTGACTTAATAATCCGGTCATATCATATATAACCGACTAACATTCAATGTATCGACTTATCGAATCAACTTGATTCGATAACCCGGCTATATCACATATAACCGAGCGATACAAAAAGTCGCGAGAATAGAATACGGTATCACATACACGCATTATTCTCGGTCCCGCACATATCACATACGTGCTCCTGTTTCGTTTTGCCTGAGCCAGTAAAACCTCTATATAGGACTCTAAAGACTCGTCAATACGCCGGCAGTAGGTAATGATCACATCAAGCACCCACAAGCCGTCAGCGGTACTAGCTGGACGTAACGGCTACCCGGGTATTGAGCGATCAGAAGATCAGCAAGCAAGCCCGCTCCAACTCCTGTAAAAGCTTAACGGTAACACTTCCCGTACAGTCCGGTCTCCTCGTCTGATATGTCGCATATCAAGTATAGGGGTGGTAAACGTCAGACCCCAATAACTGATAAGTCGTGCCGATGTGAGGCTCATAACAGGTCGAGAAACTACTGGTAACTCTTACCAGTAAATCTCTAAATCAGCCCTGGCCAGGGACTTCCCTGTTATGGCTAATCGAGCAAAGCGCAACATCAACCCCCAATACCGGGAGAGACGAAACCCCTCCTATCGCTCATTGCCTCCATGTGACTCGGGACTGTACCCAAAAACCACCGTTTTGCACGTCCTCTTGGATGTGGTAAGGTGGAAATCAAAGCACAGTGGGAATCATACAAGACTCTATGACGATATCGGGTCTACAGACTAACCTGCACAAGTGTTACCAGAGAACTGCCATCTGACGTGAGGTATAATACCATCTGGGAGTTCTTGGTGAGTCCGTCCAGTGTACCCAGTCTCCACTGAGCACCCGTATACCAACTCTGATGTCAAACACCAATGGATATGGGATCATCCATCGCCCATCTCATGGGTCGAGAAGCGTATACGCTAGTCTACTCTGGTATATCGATGCCCTGTCTCGATACACCTACGACTAGGAACATTAAAGGATGTACTTATGGACTACTCTGTCCCCACTAGTATGATCTGCATCATAGTCCTGGTAGTCAAGTACACATCCTGAGGGCTTTACCAACATGTAACTATAAGAAAATATCAAGAGACAAGTATACATGTTAAGATAAAGAGCAACCAGATAGCATACTATCATATCGAGCAAGAAAGTCCTCTCTATATATGTCCAAGCATCCAATATAATATACATCATCTGTACAATACTGGCCTCAAGGGCATACATACAATTAACAATCTCCCACTTGCACTAGGGCCAGCTGCTGTAGTATCGCATACCAAGCATCCCGAAGAGTCTCTCAAACTGTATTTGGGGGATGGTCTTCGTGAATGGATCCACTGTGTTGTTCTTCATGTCAACCCTCCTGACCTCGATCTCCCGGCGATCAACTATCTCCCGGATCAGATGATACCGCCTCAGAATATGCCTGGATCGCTGGTGGGACCTGGGTTCCTTGGCCAAAGCCACCGCTCCATTGTTATCGCAATACAAAGGTATTGGATGCTCAATGGATGGAACCGCTCCAAGTTTAGTAATGAACTTCTTGATCCAGACAGCCTCTTTGGCGGCATCTTTGGCAGCAATATATTTAGCCTCCATCGTCGAGTCTGCCACGGTTTCCTGCTTGGAACTCTTCCAGCTAACTGCCCCTCCATAAAGGGTAAAGACAAATCTCGAGTGCGACTTAGAGTCGTCCTAATCACTCTGGAAGCTCGAATCGGTAAAGGACTCCACTTGGAGTTCTCGGTTACCATACACCAAGAGCATCACCTTAGTCCTTCGTAAGTACTTGAGAATGCTCTTCACAGCTGTCCAGTGACTCTCTCCAGGATCAGCTTGATACCTACTCACTACACTTAGTGAGTATGCTACATTGGGTCTGGTACATAGCATCGCGTACATGATAGAGCCTACAACCGAAGCATAGGGTATCCCTTGCATGTGAGCTCTCTCCAAATCAGTCTTGGGAGACATCTCTTTGGAGAGAGTGAGTTCAAAGATCGTGGGTAAGTTCCCATGCTTGGATTCTTCCATACTAAACCTCTTTAGTATGGTGTCAATGTACCTGGATTGGGACAATCCCAATATCCTTTTAGATCCATCTCTCTAGATCATAATTCCCAGTATGCAGGAGGCATCACATAGATCTTTCATTGAGAATCTTTGTGATAAGAAAAGCTTGACCGATTGCAGCATAGGAATGTCATTTCCTATCAAGAGTATGCCGTCCACGTATAATACGAGGAAGACAACCTTACTCTCTGCCACCTTCTTGTAGATACAAGGTTCATCTACATTTTTGACGAAATCAAACTCTTTGATAACGACGTCAAAGCAGATGTTCCAACTCCGCAATGCTTGCTTTAATCCATAAATGGATTTAAGCAGCTTGCACACCTTCCCGCTGCTCCCACTAGCTACGAAGCCCTCTGGCTGAGTCATGTACACGCTCTCTTCTAAATCATCGTTTAGAAAGGCGGTCTTAACATCCATTTGCCAGATTACGTAGTCATGATACGCAGCGATGGCAAGCATGATCCGGATGGATTTAAGTATAGCCACTGGAGAAAAGGTTTCGTCATAGTCCACACCTGGTCTTTGACGAAAACCCTTTGCAACAAGTCTAGCTTTGAAATTCTCCACTTTCCCATCTACACCAAGTTTTTTCTTGAAAATCCACTTGTTCCCAATGGGTTTTACCCCTTCAGGAGCATCTTCCAAAGTCCATACTTTGTTGGTGTACATGGATTCCATCTCGGACCGCATTGCATCCAGCCATTTCACTGAGTCTTCACTCGTGATGGCCTGCTGGAAGCTAGTTGGGTCATCATCCTCCATGATGCAATCCTCGCTCCCACCATCCATGAGAAAACCGTAGTATCTCTCAGGTGGGTGAAGAATCCTACTAGATCGGCGGAGTGGCTGGGGTTCATCGGGAACTACCGAATCCTCCGGTTCCACTAAATCTTCAGTTGCAGTTTGTGTATCTGGAACCTCTTCCAGCTCTACCACTTTGCCACTAATTTCTTTTACAAGAAATTCCTTTTCCAAAAAGGTGGCATGTTGAGCAACAAACACCTTTTGTTCCTCACTGTGGTAGAAAAAAATACCCATATGAGTTCTTTGGATATCTCACAATCTTGCAAAGAACTGACCATGCCTCGAGTTTGTCCGGATTTTGTCTTTTTACATAGGCCGGACAACCCCATATCTTAACTCGTTTAAGATATGGTCTCTTCCCACTCTATATCTTATATGGTGTGGTAGGTACAGATTTAGATGGAACTTGATTCAATAGGTATGCTGCTGTCTCCAGTGCATACCCCCAGAAGGAAATAGGTAACTCAGCTGTACTCATCATAGAGCGCACCATATCTAATAGGGTGCGGTTCCTCCGTTCCGATACACCGTTGTGCTGTGGTGTATATGGAGGAGTCAGCTGAGAGAGAATCCCATTCTTTTTTAGGAACTCCAGGAATTCATTGCTCAAGTATTCACCTCCTCGATCAGATCGAAGGATTTTAATGCTTTTCCCAGTTTGGTTCTCGACTTCTTGTTTATATTCTCTAAATTTCTCAAAAGCTTCTAATTTGTGTTTCATCAGGAACACATATCCGAATCTAGAGAGATCGTCAGTGAATGTAATGAAATACGAAGAACCATTCCTGGCATGTGTAGATATGGGACCGCATACATCACTATGTACCAGTCCCAAGAGTTCCGTAACTCTTTCACCGTGTCTCGTAAACGGAGTTTTGGTCATCTTTCCTTTGAGACATCACTGGCAAGTGTCATAAGATGAAAATTTAAACGGATTCAAATATCCATCCTTATGCAACTTAGCTAGTCGTGTCGCATTGATGTGACCCAGTCTACAATACCACAAGAAGGATTCGTTCAATTCTGAACTCTTCCTCTTGTGTGTGTTTGTTATGCTCAGAACTGTTGATTGATTTAGAACATAAATGCCATTGCACATCGTGCCTGATCCAACCAACTTTTAGTTTAGAAAAATGTTCATAACATTATCCTGTAATACAAAATTATATCCCTCTTTACTTAATAAAGAAACCGATATAATGTTGCATATCAGGTTAGGCATGTAATAGCATTCATTCAGAATCAATGTATTACCAGTTGGCAATACAAGGTGATATTCCCCGACGGTTTTAGCTGCAACAATTGCACCATTTCCAACCCTTATGTCTTTATCACCTTCTCCAAGTTCTCTACCTTTCCTAAGCCCATGTAACTGATTACATATATGGGATCCTGACCCGGTATCTAATACCCAGGACGTAAAGCAAATGGAGAAACAGTTCTCTGTAACGAACACACCTGAAGAAAATGCATCAACATGTACTTTCTTCATTCGGGTGGCATGGGAATCCTGGTATTCCCCTATATCCTGTTCAGTCTTATAACTCTTATAAGAAAGAACGGAACCAACGTTCCCCAGCACAGTATAACATGCGGGTTCGGTCAATACATCTATATTATTATCTTGATTAAGGCATGATATGGTCGCTACATGGAGAGAGAGAGAAGAAAAACACTTTAGCGTATGCTCTTGCAAGATCAGATTGGTTATTATTTTATCTAATCAGGATGGCTCCCACTGTTTTTATCAAATTTTCCTTCAAACCCTAAAAGGAAAGACTAGCCGGGATTAATTACACCCTACAATTTCATCAATCTTTCAGCCAGGCCAGTGTCGGTACTTTGAGGGAGGTTTCCCGTGCTTTCGCAAGGACCTAATTAAAGTAAATCTCGTTTTCCCAAAGGCGTAACTCCGTTGACACCTTTGTAGACACCTACTTGATCGGCTATTTGTCTTGTGTAAAACACTCCCAGGAGTAACAATTACTCGCAGTGGGTATCGGGATCTAACTATCTCATAGAAGGTATGCAATCTCATTGCAAATTTCAACACTTGAAATTCCCGATAATATTTTTCCCCAAACGATCTATGACCTTGACAAGGTCAACAAACCATAGACCGTAAGTCAAGTTCAACCCGTCATTTCTTGATTGAATTAAACCCACCCGCACGACCCTTGACAAGGTCAACAAGGCCATACGACTACCCTAATCCAATCTGCATCATATGCATAAACAGATAAATACTGGTCAGCTACCGCACACTACGCCTTGACAAGGTCAACAAACGCAGCACGAATACTAAGCAGGACTTATCTGAAATGACGGAGGGCTACGTTAGGTTTTTCTGAAAACCTATTGCATAATGAACTTGATATCGTTGTAGAATCGAGTGAATTTTGAAAAGGAGTGATTTTGAGGCTTTTATTAGTTTTGCTAAAGAGGTCACTCCCGGTGAAGGGATCTCGGCTCTTTCCTTATGGAATAAGATGCAGGATATATCATATATATCGCTATGCAAAGCAAAAACTCCAAAAGCAATCAAAAACAAACCGAGTGTTGTAACATCTGCCAGTTTTGCTAAAGAGGTCACTTCCGGTGAAGGGATCTCGGCTCTTTCCTCATCGAATAAGGTGCAGGATATATCATATATGTCGCTATGCAAAGCAAAAACTGTAGCTACCCTTTTGGAAAATTTGATTTTACAACATCTTTTAGGTTTCTTTTCTTTCATTAATCATATTAATGAAGTCCCATCATTTAAGTAACCTTAACATCACAGATAAATACGACGTACACTTAAGCCATCCGCATTCGCCTCGATGTCCCCTCGTGCACCGTTAGGTTAGGTAACTAACGGCAGAGCGGGGCAGGGCTAGCATGGGTGTTAAACATAAGTAATGTCTATATAATATATCATATATACTATATACAGTATCTATCACAACATATTAAATGATCACATCACAGATATCCCAGCAGAAGAAGCATATGAAACATTGGATATACTAGGACGTCCGTGTTTTATTTTGAGACTCTATAAAACACAGATTCCACGGTCGCGATGAATAGCCAAACCCACACCACTAGACCCCTATAAGAGAGGCAAGCAATGTTGGATATATGTATGCCCTAGAGACCATTATGAGATAGTGTATGTACTGATGTGTATGTATATATATATTCGGGAGACAGTCTTGCTCAAAATGATAGTATGCTATCTGGTTTTTACTTTATCATATGTTCACTTGATCATGTTTATATTCATTTGATGCATGTTGATAAAGCCCTAAGGATATTGGCTTGACTACTGGAATTATGATGCGGATCATACTAGTGGGACATCTGTAGTTTATAAGCATATCCTTGAAATATTCCTAGTCGTAGGTATATCGAGACAGGGCACCGATATTCCAGCTTAGACTAGCGTATACCATTCTTGTTCCATATGATGGGCGATGGATGATCCCATATCCGTCTGGTGTGTAGACACCGAAGATAGTATACGGGTGCTCAGTGAGACTGGGTACACTGAACGGACTCACCGAGAACTCCTATATGGTATTATATCATACGTCGGATAGCAGTTCTCTGGTGACACTGGTACAGGTTAGTCTGTAGACCCGAGATCGTCATCGAGTCTTGTGTGTCCTCCCACTGTACTTTGATCTCTACCCTACTGCGGCTCTACTGAGTCGTACAAACAGGTGGATTTTGGGTATAGTCTCGAGGCATGTGGAGGCAGTGAGCGATAGGAGGGGTTTCGTCTCTCCCGGTATTGGGGGTTGATGCTGTGCTGTGCACGATTGGCTATAACAGGAAGTCCCTGGCCAGGGCAGCTGAGATATTACTGATAAGTGTTATCAGTAAGTTTCTCGATCTGTTATAGACCATATACCGGCATGACTTATTGAGTTATTGGGGTCGACGATTCCATCCCTAGACTCGATATGCAGCATATCTGACGAAGAGACCGGACTGTACGGTTAGTGTTGCCAGATGGATTGACAGGAGTTTTGACAGGTTCGCTTGTTCTTATTCTGATCGCTCAATACCCGGGTGGCCGTTACGTTTAGCTGACCGCTTGCGGCTTGTAGGTGTTTGATATGATCATCATCTACTGCTGGCGTATTGACGAGTCTTAGAGTCCCACATAGAAGTTTCTCAGCTCTGGCGAAACGAAGTGGTGCACATATGAGATATGCGCGGAGCCTCGATTAAATACTAGTATATGATACTGTATTTTAATCGGGCATTTGATATTAGTCGGGTCATATGAGATATGATGGATTTATTAAATCAAGTGTTGATTTAATATTGGCTTTTATATTATTTATTTAAAACCTTTTCTTCTTATGGATACATGGATGTATATGTACATGATGATGTGCACACATACATACATACATGAAATGTATCATGGTTGATGATACAAAGAGGAAGGCAATATAAGAATCATATTGTAGATAAGATAATGTTTGGATTTTTCATTAAAGATTAAAGGCAAAAGAAATGGTTAATGAGTCATTGCTTCCACACTCATCTACACATTTCTTTAACTCAACCATAGTTTCCATTCCTTTTGCCTTTTAACCTAAAATGAAATATCTAGATATTTTTTCTACTATGGTTAAAGTTATGATAAGATCTCTCTCTCTCTCTCTCATTTTTCTTTTTACAACATCATTATCTTAGAAAAAGAAAAGAGTGAGACTTCTTCTTCTTCCTCAAACCCTAGCTTTCTTTTAAAGGTTAAAAAGAGTTAGAAAAAGAAAAGAAAAGGTAATAAATAAGAATAGCAACCACTTCATCATCCTACACAACCTTAGCCATCTTGTGTAGGGTGTTGTGCTTCAAGGATTTCCAAAGATCGTAGGAAGCATCAAGCTTAAGGCAAAGTGCTTCGGGTGGGTCGTCGTGGACGAGGAGTAGATCAAGTGAACCTTTACAAAGCCTAGGAGTCTTCCAAAGTGAACTACAAAGGTTGTAGTTTCAACACTTAGCATAACATAAACTTAATTTGTTGATACTATTAATAGTTACTTCATATATTCTAGTTCGATTCTTTGTATAGTTTGCTTAGCACCTCAAAATTTTATTGTTATAGCATGTATGATGCTTCTAAACCTTTATAGAGGTGTTAAGAAAACTCCAACATGGTATCAGAGCCAAGCTAGAACTTTGTGGTAACCTAAACGACGTTGAAAACATCGAACGGACGAAAATCGACACCCGGAGGGTGCTCTCTGGAAATTTTTTAAAAACCTGGAATTTTTCAAATTAAAAATATGTAAAAAATTAAGCAGGGAAATATAAGGGCTCACCAGAAAAACGATCCCATAAATCGACCATACGGTCGCGGATCCGCGGCCCAAGAAGCTTTAGGCGCGGCGGATCCGCGGCGCTATAGTTGATTCATGGGCCGTATTTTCTTGTGCTGGCCCGTATGTACTCTCTGTTGTTACTGGTATTTTTATAATTGGCCCAGGTGTTGAGCTTTCAGAGCAGTTTGTGGATGTTTAATTTGTTTGATCGGATGTTCCAACGTCGCTTAGTTTAATAGTATGTGTTACAATAATTGAAATCTACAAATTTGTTTGTTGCGTGTAAATCTAGCAGTTCGGTCTCGGGATAAACGGAAATCTTGTTGAATTATCCAGTTTGTTTTGAAAAGGTGTTTTCTTGAATGAGACCCAAATGCGAGCTTTACATTGTTTAGGCATGAAATCTTGTATATGTGATATTCCGGATTTGTGTTGTCTAAAGGCGGTTAAAGATTCCAATTGTTGTATTTTTCATTTTATTTCTCTGTGTGGATGAGATTTGATATGCAGGATTGTCGCAATGAATAGCCGGGGGTTTTTCTTTTTATGTGAGATGAGAGTATTCTTTCAATTCATGTAATATTAATTTGTATGTAATATTCTTTTATTTGGGGCACTTCCGGGGTGAGGTTGTTGTCACCAGTGTTGTATATTATTTACTTTTCCGCATTAGGACAGACCCAAGGAGGAGGGCACAAGTGACCGGGTTCTTGGGTTCAGTGGGAGGCCATCTCGAGGAGTCGAGACCGGGTCTCCTAAACTCCAGAATTGGCAGGGTCGCTTGCCGCTCTCGTAGGGGTCTAAGGGTGTGGGCTTTGGCTATTTGTTGCGACCGTGGAATCCGTATTTTTATTGCTGGCAAAATATAAAATACGGACCTCCTAGATATCCTTTATGTGCTTCTGCTGTTTTCATTATCTGATGTGATCTTTTAATGCATGTCTGAGATGAATGAAATTTTATATATGATATATTTTAAACGTTACTTATGTTTTACACCCGCACTAGCCCCGTCCCGGTATGCCGTTAGTTAAGTAACCTAACGGTGCATATCAGGACACTGTGACGAATGCGAGTGGCGTAAGTGTACGTTATATTTTCGTTTCTCTCTGTAATGGCTTAGGATTTAAATGATGGGACTACATTAATGAGATTAATGTAAAAGATAAATGAACCTAAAAGGATATTGTAGAATCAAGATTTGAAACACACTCGGCTTTTTTTCAAAAAGCAAGTTTCTAAATGCGGAGCTTAAGCCACTCCTTTTAAAAACCCATTAGATTCTACAATGATATCAAGTTCAAAACGTCAAAAGTTTTCTTAAAAACTATCCGCCACCCTCCGTCATTTTAGGAAGCAGAGTACTTAGTATTCGTGCTGCGTATTTTGACTTTAGTTAAGGCGCAGTGAACGGTAGCTAAGTGATGTCTTCCTACCCTACATATGATGCAGATTAATTAGGACATTCATATGATTATGTTGACTTTAGTTAAGGGTCATATGAGTGGGTCTAGTTAATCACGAAATAACGGGAAGAACTTGACTAGTACTTATGATATGTTGACTTTAGTTAAGGTCATAAGTACTAGGGGTAAAAATCATATCGGGAATTTCAAGAGTTGAAAATTACAATGAGATTGTATACCTACTATATGATAATAGGATCCCGATCCCACTGTGAGCAAATGTTGCTCCCGGGAGAATTTTGCACTTTACAATTAGCTGACTCGGTAGGTGTCTAGAAAGGTGCTAAACGTGGCTACGCCTCTGGGAAGACGAGGTTTACTTTAATTAGGTCCGTGCGAAAGCACGGGGAACCTCCCTCAAGTACCGGCACTGGCCTGGCTGAGAGGTTGGCGAAGTTGTAGAATGTAATTAATCCCGGCTAGTTTTCTTTTTAAAAGGTTTTAAAGAAAATTTGATAAAAACAGTGGGAGACATCGATTAGACAAGATAATAACCAATCTGATCTTTGCAAGAGCATTCGCTAAGTGTATTCTTTTCTCTCTCTTAATGGCAGATACCCATGACAGGACTTAAGCTTCTATTAGATAAAAACAAGATGAATGGGACCAACTATAAAGACTGGCTGAGGAATTTAAACATAGCCTTGACTTATGATAAAGTATCATATGTCCTTACAGCCCCAGCCTTGTCCCCCCTAGGTCCTAAACCTTCAGTTGCGGATATAGCAATCCACAAGACATGGGACGCTGACTGTGCCACGGCAAAATGCTTCGTGCTTGCATCGATGGATAACACACATCAGAAGCAGCACGAGAATATGGACGTACAAGCCATATTCCTCCATACAAAAGAGTTGTATGGAGAGCAATCCCGCGTATTACGATACGAAGCGTCTAAGAAATTGTTTCAGATGCGCATGACCACTGGCGCAGCAGTAGGAGACCATGTTCTGAAAATGATAGCTCTCATAGAAGAGCTTGAGGACCTTGAGTGGACAATGGACAATGAACAGTATACATATATTATTCTACAGTCTCTCCCCTCCACCTCTGCTCAGTTCATCGTTAACTTCAACATGCACAACAAGGAGAAGGAACTGCCTGAACTCCTTAATATGTTAAGGAGTGCAGAGAGCACACTGAAGTCAGTGAAGACTCCTGTTATGTCTGTTGGGCAATCCTCCTCATCCTACCCAAAAGCTAAGGCCAAGGGAAAGATGAAGAAGAAACCCACCAAACCTAAGGGTGGAGTCAAAAAGGTAAAGGGAAAAGGCAAGTCCAAGGTTGGGGCAACAGAGAAAGGTGAATGTTTCCATTGCAAGAAGACGGGACACTGGAAGAGGAACTGTATTGAGTACCTAGCACTCAAGAAGAAGCATGATGATGCTTCAGCTTCAGGTGTGTTCGTAATTGAAAACTGTTTTTCTATTAATTTTGCTTCCTGGGTATTGGCTACCGGTTCGGGTTCTCATATTTGCAATTCTGTGCAGGCGTTGAGAAATAGCAGAGTTCTGAAGACAGGTGATCATACTCTCCAAGTTGGAAATGGTTCCAATGTAAATGCAGTTTCAGTAGGAGAGTATCACCTAGGTTTGCCTTCGGGTTGTATATTGGTTTTGAACCCGTGTTATTTTGTACCGAGTATGCTTTGTAATATTATATCTGTTTCCTTGTTAGACAATGAAGGGTATCATTTTGCTGTACAACACAATGTTATGAACATTAGACTGAATCAAGGGTTGATTGGTTATGGTATATTAAATAACGGGATATACGTCCTTAATCAACACACAGTTTTCAACGTACAACACAAAAATAAAAGAAAATTTTCAGAGATAAATGAAGCTTTTCTTTGGCATTGTAGACTTGGTCATATTAATGAAACAAGACTAAACAAGCTTCATAAAGATGGATATTTAAATTCATTTGAGTATAAATCTTATGCAACTTGCCAGTCTTGTATCAAAGGTAAAATGACCAAAACCCCGTTTACAGGACACGGAGATAGAGCTACTGAGCTCCTAGGCCTCATACATAGTGATGTATGCGGACCAATGTCTACACATGCAAGAGGCGGTTTTTCATACTTCATAACTTTTACTGATGATTTCTCAAGATTTGGTCATGTATATTTGATAAAACATAAATCTGAAGCTTTCGAGAAATTCAAGGAGTATAAACATGAAGTAGAAAACCAAACAGGAAAGAGTATCAAGATACTTCGATCGGATCGAGGTGGAGAGTACTTAAGTACTGAGTTCTTAGACTTCCTAAAAGAGAATGGGATTCTCTCTCAGCTCACTCCACCTTACACACCACAGCACAACGGTGTGTCAGAACGAAGGAACCGTACCCTATTAGATATGGTACGATCCATGATGAGTGATGCTGTGTTGCCTCTCTCGTTTTGGGGGCATGCATTGGAAACATCAGCTTTTTTGTTAAACAAAGTTCCAACCAAGACCGTGTCTACCACTCCATATGAGATATGGCATGGGAAGAAACCATCTCTTAAAAGAGTTAAGATTTGGGGTTGTCCGGCTTTTGTTAAAAAGCAGAATCCAGAAAAACTCGAGACACGATCAGTCAAATGTATATTTGTAGGATATCCTAAACATTCGTTTGGGTATCTATTTTACCACAAAGAGGAACAAAAAGTGTTTGTTTCTCAATATGCCACCTTTTTAGAAGATGAGATTTTTTCAAACAATACAAATGGCAATGTGGTAAATCTACAAGAAGTTCTAGAAACACAAGTTACAAATGACAACTTGGCTGAACCTGAAGTCATAACAGAATCTAATGAACCTCAGCCACTCCGTAGATCTGGCAGGATTTCTCGCCCACCGGAGAGATACTACGGTTTCCTCGTAGATGGTGATAGAGAAGATTGCATCATGGATGATGATGATCCTTCCAGTTTTCATCAGGCTATCACGAGTGGTGACTCTGTGAATTGGCTGGATGCCATGAGATCCGAAATGGAGTCCATGTACACCAACAAAGTATGGACTTTGGAAGATGTACCCTCCGGGATAAAACCTGTAGGATGCAAATGGATCTTTAAAAGAAAGATCGGTGTAGATGGACAGGTAGAGACCTATAAGGCAAGGTTGGTAGCGAAAGGTTTTCGTCAAAGACCAGGTTTGGACTATGACGAGACTTTCTCTCCGGTAGCCATGCTTAAATCCATTCGGATCCTACTTGCTATTGCTGCTCACTACGACTATGAAATCTGGCAGATGGACGTTAAAACTGCATTCCTAAATGGTGATTTAGAGGAATGCGTTTATATGGATCAACCAGAGGGATTCATTGATAGTGGGAGCAGCGGTAAGGCATGTAAGCTACTTAAATCCATTTATGGATTAAAGCAGGCATCACGGAGTTGGAACATCTGTTTTGATGATGTTATCAAAGAGTTTGATTTCATCAAAAATCCAGATGAACCTTGTGTTTATAAGAAGACTGTAGGAAGAAATGTCGCAATCCTCGTATTGTACGTAGATGACATACTTCTGATAGGAAATGACATTCCTATGCTACAGTCGGTCAAATCATTCTTATCACAAAGGTTCTCCATGAAGGACCTGGGAGATGCCACATACATATTGGGTATACGGATCTATAGGGATAGATCCAAACGGTTATTGGGATTGTCCCAAACCAAGTACATAAACACCATCCTAAAGAGATTTAGTATGGAAGACTCCAAGCGGGGTGCCTTACCCGCTTGCCATGGAGTCACTCTCTCAAAAGACGATTGCCCAAAGTCTGACATAGAGAGAGCTCGTATGAGCATTATTCCCTATGCTTCGGCAGTAGGATCGATAATGTATGCAATGTTATGTACACGCCCTGATGTTGCTTATGCACTTAGTGTAGTAAGCAGGTATCAATCTAACCCAGGGGAGAATCACTGGATTGCTGTAAAGAACATTCTTAAGTACTTGCGAAGGACTAAAGAATTGTTCTTAGTGTATGGTAATGGGGATCTCCAAATGGAGGCCTTTACCGATTCGAGCTTCCAGAGTGACAAGGATGACAGCAAGTCTATCTCAGGGTTTGCATTTACCCTCAATGGAGGGACGGTGAGTTGGAAGAGTTCCAAACAGGATACCGTTGCAGACTCAACGATGGAAGCTGAATATATTGCTGCAAATGATGCTGCTAAGGAAGCCGTCTGGATGAGAAAATTCATCGCGGAGCTAGGAGTAGTTCCAACCATTATTGATCCAATACCTCTGTATTGTGACAATAATGGGGCTATGGCGTTGGCCAAAGAGCCCAGGTCCCATCAAAAGTCCAGACACATCCTGAGGCGATATCATGTGATCCGGGAGATAGTTGATCGCCGCGAGATCGAGATTAAGAGAGTAGACACAAAGAACAACGCTGCGGATCCATTCACCAAGGCCCTCCCTCAGCCGCAGCATGAGCGACTTTTTGAGATGTTAGGTATGAGATATGCCAATAACTGGCCTTAGTGCAAGTAGGAGATTGTTGGATATATGTATGCCCTAGAGGCTATTATGAGATAGTGTATGTACTGATGTGTATGTATATATATATTCGGGAGACAGTCTTGCTCAAAATGATAGTATGCTATCTGGTTTTTACTTTATCATATGTTCACTTGATCATATTTATATTCATTTGATGCATGTTGATAAAGCCCTAAGGATATTGGCTTGACTACTGGAATTATGATGCGGATCATACTAGTGGGACATCTGTAGTTTATAAGCATATCCTTGAAATGTTCCTAGTCGTAGGTATATCGAGACAGGGCACCGATATTCCAGCTTAGACTAGCGTATACCATTCTTGTTTCATATGATGGGCGATGGATGATCCCATATCCGTCTGGTGTGTTGACACCGAAGATAGTATACGGGTGCTCAGTGAGACTGGGAACGGACTCACCGAGAACTCCTATATGGTATTATATCATACGTCGGATAGCAGTTCTCAGGTGACACTGGTACAGGTTAGTCTGTAGACCCGAGATCGTCATAGAGTCTTGTGTGTCCTCCCACTGTACTTTGATCTCCACCCTACTGCGGCTCTACTGAGTCGTACAAACAGGTGGATTTTGGGTATAGTCTCGAGGCATGTGGAGGCAGTGAGCGATAGGAGGGGTTTCGTCTCTCCCGGTATTGGGGGTTGATGCTGTGCTGTGCACGATTGGCTATAACAGGAAGTCCCTGGCCAGGGCTGCTGAGATATTACTGATAAGTGTTATCAGTAAGTTTCTCGATCTGTTATAGACCATATACCGGCATGACTTATTGAGTTATTAGGGTCGACGATTCCATCCCTAGACTCGATATGCAGCATATCTGACGAAGAGACCGGACTGTACGGTTAGTGTTGCCAGATGGATTGACAGGAGTTTTGACAGGTTCGCTTGTTCTTATTCTGATCGCTCAATACCCGGGTGGCCGTTACGTTTAGCTGACCGCTTGCGGCTTGTAGGTGTTTGATATGATCATCATCTACTGCTGGCGTATTGACGAGTCTTAGAGTCCCACATAGAAGTTTCTCGGCTCTGGCGAAACGAAGTGGTGCACATATGAGATATGCGTGGTGCCTCGATTAAATACTAGTATATGATACTGTATTTTAATCGGGCATTTGATATTAGTCGGGTCATATGAGATATGATGGATTTATTAAATCAAGTGTTGATTTAATATTGGCTTTTATATTATTTATTTAAAACCTTTTCTTCTTATGGATACATGGATGTATATGTACATGATGATGTGCACACATACATACATACATGAAATGTATCATGGTTGATGATACAAAGAGGAAGGCAATATAAGAATCATATTGTAGATAAGATAATATTTGGATTTTTCATTAAAGATTAAAGGCAAAAGAAATGGTTAATGAGTCATTGCTTCCACACTCATCTACACATTTCTTTAACTCAACCATAGTTTCCATTCCTTTTGCCTTTTAACCTAAAATGAAATATCTAGATATTTTTTCTACTATGGTTAAAGTTATGATAAGATATCTCTCTCTCTCTCTCATTTTTCTTTTTACAACATCATTATCTTAGTAAAACAAAAGAGTGAGACTTCTTCTTCTTCCTCAAACCCTAGCTTTCTTTTAATGGTTAAAAAGAGTTAGAAAAAGAAAAGAAAAGGTAATAAATAAGAATAGCAACCACTTCATCATCCTACACAACCTTAGCCATCTTGTGTAGGGTGTTGTGCTTCAAGGATTTCCAAAGATCGTAGGAAGCATCAAGCTTAGGGCAAAGTGCTTCGGGTGGATCGTCGTGGATAGATCAAGTGAACCTTTGCAAAGCCTAGGAGTCTTCCAAAGTGAACTACAAAGGTTGTAGTTTCAACACTTAGCATAACATAAACTTAATTTGTTGATACTATTAATAGTTACTTCATATATTCTAGTTCGATTCTTTGTATAGTTTGCTTAGCACCTCAAAATTTTATTGTTATAGCATGTATGATGCTTCTAAACCTTTATAGAGGTGTTAAGAAAACTCCAACATGGTATCAGAGCCAAGCTAGAACTTTGTGGTAACCTAAACGACGTTGAAAACATCGAACGGACGAAAATCGACACCCGGGGGGTGCTCTCTGGAAATTTTTTAAAAACCTGGAATTTTTCAAATTAAAAATATGTAAAAAATTAAGCAGGGAAATATAAGGGCTCACCAGAAAAACGATCCCATAAATCGACCATACGGTCGCGGATCCGCGGCCCAAGAAGCTTTAGGCGCGGCAGATCCGCGGCGCTATAGTTGATTCATGGGCCGTATTTTCTTGTGCTGGCCCGTATGTACTCTCTGTTGTTACTGGTATTTTTATAATTGGCCCAGGTGTTGAGCTTTCAGAGCAGTTTGTGGATGTTTAATTTGTTTGATCGGATGTTCCAACGTCGCTTAGTTTAATAGTATGTGTTACAATAATTGAAATCTACGAATTTGTTTGTTGCGTGTAAATCTAGCAGTTCGGTCTCGGGATAAACGGAAATCTTGTTGAATTATCCGGTTTGTTTTGAAAAGGTGTTTTCTTGAATGAGACCCAAATGCGAGCTTTACATTGTTTGGGCATGAAATCTTGTATATGTGATATTCCGGATTTGTGTTGTCTAAAGGCAGTTAAAGATTCCAATTGTTGTATTTTTCATTTTATTTCTCTGTGTGGATGAGATTTGATATGCAGGATTGTTGCAATGAATAGCCGGGGGTTTTTCTTTTTATGTGAGATGAGAGTATTCTTTCAATTCATGTAATATTAATTTGTATGTAATATTCTTTTATTTGGGGCACTTCCGGGGTGAGGTTGTTGTCACCAGTGTTGTATATTATTTACTTTTCCGCATTAGGACAGACCCAAGGAGGAGGGCACAAGTGACCGGGTTCTTGGGTTCAGTGGGAGGCCATCTCGAGGAGTCGAGACCGGGTCTCCTAAACTCCAGAATTGGCAGGGTCGCTTGCCGCTCTCGTAGGGGTCTAAGGGTGTGGGCTTTGGCTATTTGTTGCGACCGTGGAATCCGTATTTTTATTGCTGGCTAAATATAAAATACGGACCTCCTAGATATCCTTTATGTGCTTCTGCTGTTTTCATTATCTGATGTGATCTTTTAATGCATGTCTGAGATGAATGAAATTTTATATATGATATATTTTAAACGTTACTTATGTTTTACACCCGCACTAGCCCCGTCCCAGTATGCCGTTAGTTAAGTAACCTAACGGTGCATATCAGGACACTGTGACGAATGCGAGTGGCATAAGTGTACGTTATATTTTCGTTTCTCTCTGTAATGGCTTAGGATTTAAATGATGGGACTACATTAATGAGATTAATGTAAAAGATAAATGAACCTAAAAGGATATTGTAGAATCAAGATTTGAAACACACTCGGCTTTTTTTCAAAAAGCAAGTTTCTAAATGCGGAGCTTAAGCCACTCCTTTTAAAAACCCATTAGATTCTACAATGATATCAAGTTCAAAGCGTCAAAAGTTTTCTTAAAAACTATCCGCCACCCTCCGTCATTTTAGGAAGCAGAGTACTTAGTATTCGTGCTGCGTATTTTGACTTTAGTTAAGGCGCAGTGAACGGTAGCTAAGTGATGTCTTCCTACCCTGCATATGATGCAGATTAATTAGGACATTCATATGATTATGTTGACTTTAGTTAAGGGTCATATGAGTGGGTCTAGTTAATCACGAAATAACGGGAAGAACTTGACTAGTACTTATGATATGTTGACTTTAGTTAAGGTCATAAGTACTAGGGGTAAAAATCATATCAGGAATTTCAAGAGTTGAAAATTACAATGAGATTGTATACCTACTATATGATAATAGGATCCCGATCCCACTGCGAGCAAATGTTGCTCCCGGGAGAATTTTGCACTTTACAATTAGCTGACTCGGTAGGTGTCTAGAAAGGTGCTAAATGGGGCTACGCCTCTGGGAAGACGAGGTTTACTTTAATTAGGTCCGTGCGAAAGCATGGGGAATCTCCCTCAAGTACCGGCACTGGCCTGGCTGAGAGGTTGGCGAAGTTGTAGAATGTAATTAATCCCGGCTAGTTTTCTTTTTAAAAGGTTTTAAAGAAAATTTGATAAAAACAGTGGGAGACATCGATTAGACAAGATAATAACCAATCTGATCTTTGCAAGAGCATTCGCTAAGTGTATTCTTTTCTCTCTCTTAATGGCAGATACCCATGACAGGACTTAAGCTTCTATTAGATAAAAACAAGCTGAATGGGACCAACTATAAAGACTGGCTGAGGAATTTAAACATAGCCTTGACTTATGATAAAGTATCATATGTCCTTACAGCCCCAGCCTTGTCCCCCCTAGGTCCTAAACCTTCAGTTGCGGATATAGCAATCCACAAGACATGGGACGCTGACTGTGCCACGGCAAAATGCCTCGCGCTTGCATCGATGGATAACACACATCAGAAGCAGCACGAGAATATGGACGTACAAGCCATATTCCTCCATACAAAAGAGTTGTATGGAGAGCAATCCCGCGTATTACGATACGAAGCGTCTAAGAAACTGTTTCAGATGCGCATGACCACTGGCACAGCAGTAGGAGACCATGTTCTGAAAATGATAGCTCTCATAGAAGAGCTTGAGGACCTTGAGTGGACAATGGACAATGAACAGTATACAGATATTATTCTACAGTCTCTCCCCTCCACCTTTGCTCAGTTCATCGTTAACTTCAACATGCACAACATGGAGAAGGAACTGCCTGAACTCCTTAATATGTTAAGGAGTGCAGAGAGCACACTGAAGTCAGTGAAGACTCCCGTTATGTCTGTTGGGCAATCCTCCTCATCTTACCCAAAAGCTAAGGCCAAGGGAAAGATGAAGAAGAAACCCACCAAACCTAAGGGTGGAGTCAAAAAGGTAAAGGGAAAAGGCAAGTCCAAGGTTGGGGCAACAGAGAAAGGTGAATGTTTCCATTGCAAGAAGACGGGACACTGGAAGAGGAACTGTATTGAGTACCTAGCACTCAAGAAGAAGCATGATGATGCTTCAGCTTCAGGTGTGTTCGTAATTGAAAACTGTTTTTCTATTAATTCTGCTTCCTGGGTATTGGATACCGGTTCGGGTTCTCATATTTGCAATTCTGTGCAGGCGTTGAGAAATAGCAGAGTTCTGAAGACAGGTGATCATACTCTTCAAGTTGGAAATGGTTCCAATGTAAATGCAGTTTCAGTAGGAGAGTATCACCAAGGTTTGCCTTCGGGTTGTATATTGGTTTTGAACCCGTGTTATTTTGTACCGAGTATGCTTTGTAATATTATATCTGTTTCCTTGTTAGACAATGAAGGGTATCATTTTGCTGTACAACACAATGTTATGAACATTAGACTGAATCAAGGGTTGATTGGTTATGGTACATTAAATAACGGGATATACGTCCTTAATCAACACACAGTTTTCAACGTACAACACAAAAATAAAAGAAAATTTTCAGAGATAAATGAAGCTTTTCTTTGGCATTGTAGACTTGGTCATATTAATGAAACAAGACTAAACAAGCTTCATAAAGATGGATATTTAAATTCATTTGAGTCGGCACGTGGGCGCTCTGCGCTGTAGCGCAGGGCGCACCATGTGTCGGCATGTGGGCGCTTTGCGCTTCAGCGCCTGACGCTCGAGCGCAAGTGCGCCATGTGTCGGCACGGGGGCGACTTGCGCTCGAGTGCTGGGCACTTGAGCGCAAGTGCGCCACGTGTCGGCATGGGGGCGACTTGCGCCAGAGCGCTCTGCGCTTGAGCGCAAGCGCGCCGCTTGTCGGCACGGGGGCGACTTGCGCCCGAGCGCAAGCGCGCCGCGTGTCGGCACTGGGGCGACTTGTGCCAGAGCGCTGTGCGCTTGAGCGCAAGCGCGCCATGTGTCGGCACTGGGGCGACTTGCGCTCGAGCGCTCGCGCTGGAGCGCAAGCGCGCCACGTGTCGGCACTGGGACGACATGCGCTCGAGCGCAGGGCGCTGTTGTGCAAGCGCGCCACGTGTCGGTACGTGGGCGCTTTGCGCTTGAGCGCTTTGCGCTGGAGCGCAAGCGCGCCACGTGTCGGCACGTAGGCACTCTGCACTTGAGCGCCGGCGAGGAAAAGAGGCTTTTAGCCTAAAATGATTCTCGGAAGAGAAATCGGAGTGGAGTTGGACTCCTAAGTGTGTTTTTGGGGTTAATGGAAGGGGTTCTTCTTCTTCCTCCTCTGTTAGCTGGATCTTGAAGATCAAGAGATGTGAGATCTCAAAATCTCTCCTTTTTGGGATCTAAAGACAGATCCAAGTTCCCCTTTGTGGGTTTGGTGGTGAAAAACTATCTTGTTTTTTGAAAAGGAAGAGTAAAACTCTTGATTTAATTCAAAAGAAAGAAAAAGGTTTGAGACCTTCAGAAAAGGGAAAGAAATACAAACACTAGGTTTTTTTTTTGAGAGAGAATGAAAGTGTTCTTTTTTATTCATCATCATATTGCCTTATATAGGCTTACATATTTACATATAGCCCCTTGGGCTTTACAAAAATGGTATTTTAGCCATCCCATGGCTCATGTGCCATTTCATTTTTGCACATAAGCCATGGGCTTACAAAATATTGGCTTTATGCCCATTTTGTTTACATTCATGCATAAACAATTACATAAAAATTATTTATTACATGATTTTGTTGTTGGCATAGGGAGGCTGGCTGCGGGGTCGACTTGGGCATGGGCCCGCTTGACCTGGGCTTGGGCCCACCTGGCTTGGGGTTGATTTTGATTTTGACTTGGTCAACCGGGGTGTAAATTTTTACCCCAACAAATTGCCCCCCATCAATAAATGCACACAGCATATGTGGGTCGTGTGCATGAAATTGATGGATCTTCTTTTGCGTGGAGGCGACTTGCTTTGGTTCCCACTTTTTGGGATGCACTGACCTTTTTACGACATGGACGGTCGGCGCTTAACGCGTCTCCGAGATAGAGTGTCCGTGGTAGACGTTTCCCTAGCCCGGAGTGATTTCGTTGATGTGCCCCCGGTGTGGAGTGTCGCTGGTCGACGTTTCCCCGAGGCGGAGTATTGGCTGGTTGACGTATCCCCGAGACGGAGTGTCTGCTTGACGTTTCCCCGAGACGGAGTGTCGCTGGTCGACGTGTCCCCGGCGTGGGGTGTCTGCTGGTTGACGTATCCCCGAGAAGGAGTGTCGCTTGTTGACGTGTCCCCGGCACGGAGTGTCGCTGGTTGACGTTTCCCCGAGACGGAGTGTCGCTGATCAACTTTTCCCCGGCGCGGAGTGTCGGGTCGACTTTTCTCCGGCACGGAGTGTCGCTGATCGACTTTTTCCCGGCGCGGAGTGTCGGGTTGAATTTTCCCGGCACGGAGTGTCGCTGATCGACTTTTCCCCGGCCCGGAGTGTCGGGTTGACTTTTCCCCGGCACGGAGTGTCGCTGATCGACTTTTCCCCAGCGCGGAGTGTCGGGTTGACTTTTCTCTGGCACGGAGTGTCGCTGATCGACTTTTCCCCGGCGCGGAGTGTCGGGTTGACTTTTCCCTGGCACGGAGTGTCGCTTATCGACTTTTCCCCGGCGCAGAGTGTCGGGTTGACTTTTCTCCAGCACGGAGTGTCGCTGATCGACTTTTCCCCGGCGCGGAGTGTCGCTGGTTGACTTTTCCCCGGCACGGAGTGTCGCTGATCGACTTTTCCCCGGCGCGGAGTGTCGTGTTGACTTTTCCCCTGCACGGAGTGTCGCTGATCGACTTTTCCCCGGCGCAGAGTGTCGGGTTGACTTTTCCCCGGCACGGAGTGTCGCTGATCGACTTTTCCTCGGTGCAGAGTGTCGCTGGTTGACTTTTCCCTGGCACGGAGTGTCATTGATCGACTTTTCCCCGGCGCAGAGTGTCGGGTTGACTTTCCCCGGCACGGAGTGTCGCTGATCGACGTTTCCCCGGCGCGGAGTGTCGGGTTGACTTTTCTCCTGCACGGAGTGTCGCTGATCGACTTTTCCCCGGTGCGGAGTGTCGGGTTGACTTTTACCCGGCATGGAGTGTCGCTGATCGACTTTTTCCCGGCGCGGAGTGTCGCTGGTTGACTTTTCCCCGGCACGGAGTGTCGCTGATCGACTTTTCCCCGGCGCGGAGTTTTGGGTTGACTTTTCCCCGGCACGGAGTGTCGCTGATCGACTTTTCCTCGGCGCGGAGTGTCGGGTTGACTTTTCCCCGGCACGGAGTGTCGGGTTGACTTTTCCCCCGCGCGGAGTGTCGGGTTGACTTTTCCCCGGCACGGAGTGTCGCTGATCAACTTTTCCCCGGTGCGGAGTGTCTGTGTTGGACGTTTCCCCGATGCAGAGTGTCGCTTGTTGACGCAGAGGTCGATGTTTGAATTGGTTGGCTTGATTTGTTTGATTTGAGTCGACATCAGCATCGCTACACTGGAATATGGTACCAGGAGC
Source organism: Agapanthus africanus (assembly GCA_030015575.1). Taxonomy (NCBI): domain Eukaryota; kingdom Viridiplantae; phylum Streptophyta; class Magnoliopsida; order Asparagales; family Amaryllidaceae; genus Agapanthus; species Agapanthus africanus. Next base: position 300,088,222 of record JASDDO010000029.1, read on the forward strand.
GAATCATCATCCGTCTTTGAGAGGATTTAGGAATTAGGGTTTTTGTTTGGCATCTGCATTGCTGTACTGGAATAATGCCAGGAGCAACTCATCATTTGCCCCGAGAGGATTTGGGAATTGGTTTTTTTTGCTTAGCATCTGCATTGCTGCACTGGAATAATGCCAGGAGCAACTCATCATTTGCCCCGGGAGGATTTAGGAATTGGTTTTTGTTTGGCATCAGTATCGCTATACTGGAATATGGTACCAGGAGCGAATCATCATTTGCACTTGCTTATTAGGAAGCGATGGCTTAGGAGACAGGTTTTAGGTCCCTATCACCTAAGACTTTTCAATTTTGTGAGCCATAAGGGTCTCACAAAGCATTTTCTCCCTATGGGTCGTAAGGATCCCGTAAGTGTATTTTCTCCTTAGGAGTTGTGGGGACTCCCAAGTGTATTGCTCCTTTGTGAGTCGTAAGGATCTCACGCGGGAATTTTCTCCTCACAAAGTCGAGAGGACTTTGCGAGTGCATTTCATCTCTTTTTTACGAGTGTGCGCCCTTTCGGGTTTTCACAAACTCGCCGGCAGTCCTGCTGTTTCTACTCACGGAGCCCTTTCGGATTTTCATCCGTGCCCATTTTGCTTGTGGACATGCCTTTTTTATTTCTATTCTTTTTTTTTAATTTTTGGTGGGACTTTGAATGTGGTCTCATCGGTAGGACTTGGGAAGGACTGGGATTATTTTACGCCCGTGGATTGTATACGGTTTTGCAGGATGTATGATCCAGATCGTAGGGCCAAAAACATTTTGGGTCTTTGTTGGCGTCTGCATCGCTGCACTGGAATATGGTACCAGGAGCGACTCATCATTCGCCGTTGGGATTTGGAATTTGGCTGGCGTCTGCATCGCTGTGCTGGAATATGGTACCTGGAGCGACTCATCATTCGCCACTTGGGGATTGGGGAGCGATGGCTTAGGAGACAGGTTCAGATCCCTATCGCCTAAGGCTTTTCAATTTTATGGGCCGTGAGGGTCCCATAAAAGCATTTTCTCCCTGCGAGTCGTAAGGATCCCGCAGGTGTATTTTCTCCTTAGGAGTCGTGAGGACTCCTAAGTGTGTTTTTCCTTTGTGAGTCGTAAAGATCCCACAAAGGTTTGTTGTCCTCATGTATCGTGAGGACACATGAGTGGATTTCCCTCGTTCCCAGTTTAATGACTTAGAGGTTGATTGTTTCCAGTTTAACGACTTAGCAGTCATCTGTTTCCAGTTTAAAGACTTAGGGGTCTGTGGTGCCCAGTTTAACGACTTAGCGGTCATCTGCTTCCAGTTTAACGACGTGGTGGTCATCTGTTTCCTGTTTAACGACTTAGAGGTCATCTGTTTCCAGTTTAACGACTTGGTGGTCATCTGTTTCCAGTTTAACGACTTTGTGGTCATCTGTTTCCAGTTCAGAGACTTAGAGGTCTACTGTTTCCAGTTTAACGACTTAGAGGTCATCTGTTTCCAGTTTAACGACATAGAGGTCATCTGTTTCCAGTTTAACGACTTGGTGGTCATCTGTTTCCAGTTTAAAGACTTAGAGGTCTACTGTTTCCAGTTTAAAGACTTAGAGGTCATCTGTTTCCAGTTTAACGACTTGGTGGTCATCTGTTTCCAGTTTAACGACTTGGAGGTCATCTGTTTCCAGTTTAACGACTTGGAGGTCATCTGTTTCCAGTTTAACGACTTGGAGGTCTACTGTTTCCAGTTTAACGACTTAGAGGTCATCTGTTTCCAGTTTAAAGACTTAGAGGTCATCTGTTTCCAGTTTAAAGACTTAGGGGTCTATTGTGCCCAGTTTAACGACTTAGCGTTCATCTGTTTTCAGTTTAACGACTTGGAGGTCATCTGTTTCCAGTTTAACGACTTGGTGGTCATCTGTTTCCAGTTTAACGACTTAGAGGTCATCTGTTTCCAGTTTAAAGACTTAGAGGTCTTCTATTTCCAGTTTAAAGACTTAAAGGTCTAATGTTTCCAGTTTAACAACTTGGAGGTCATCTGTTTCCAGTTTAAAGACTTAGAGATCTTCTATTTCCAGTTTAAAGACTTAGAGGTCTAATGTTTCCAGTTTAACGACTTAGAAGTCATCTGTTTCCAGTTTAAAGACTTAGAGGTCTTCTATTTCTAGTTTAAAGACTTAGAGGTCTAATGTTTCCAGTTTAACGACTTAGAGTTCATTTGTTTCCAGTTTAACGACTTGGCAGTCATCTGTTTCCAGTTTAACAACTTGGAGGTCATCTGTTTCCAGTTTAAAGACTTAGGGGTCTATTGATGGCGAGCTTGGAATTTTGGGGTAGGGGCCGACATCAGCGTTGCTAACACTGAAGCAGAGGTGCCAGGAGAAATTCATCATTTTCCTACTCTTGTTGGCGGAGCGATGGCTTAGGAGACAGGTTTAGGTCCCTATCGCCTAAGGCTTTTCAATTTTATGGGCCGTGAGGGTCCTATAAAAGCATTTTCTCCCTGCGAGTCGTGAGGATCCCGCAGGTGTATTTTCTCCTTAGGAGTCATGAGGACTCCTAAGTGTGTTTTTCCTTTGTGAGTCGTAAGGATCCCACAAAGGTTTGTTCTCCTCATGTATCGTGAGGACACATGAGTGGGTCTTCTCAATGGAGCATAATTCCAAAGGCGGAGACCAGTCGCGTAACTAGTGATTACGGTGGGGCATGGGTATGATGAGAATTATTTGAGCCCGTGAATTGTATACGGCAGTCAATTTGGGGACTGGTCGTAGGGCCGGAGAATTTTGAGAAATTGGATTTTTGTTGGCGTCTGCATCGCTGCACTGGAATATGGTACCAGGAGCGACTCATCATTCGCCCTTTTTTTGTTTTACCGCGATTGCTCTATCATTTCAGTTTTTCTTATCGCGAAGATCGCGATTGCCCTATTATTTCGGCTTTTATTTGCGGTTGCCCTATCATTTCGGCTTTATTTTCATTTTTATTTTACTCGCTGATTTTTATTGCGAGTTGCCCCATCATTTCGGCTTTTGTTTATTTTTCTTTTATTTACACATTTTTGTTTATTTACACATATATATTATTTTTTTTACATTCCCAGTTTAACGACTTAGAGGTCGATTATTCCCCAGTTTAATGACGTGGTAGTCGGTTATTCCCAGTTTAAAGACTTGGTGGTCTGTCATTCCCAGTTTAACGACGTGGTGGTTGGCGGGTGTTCCCAGTTTAACGACGTGGTGGTCCTTTTTGCTTATCCCAGCTCCTTGAACTTTGATCTTGGCGGAGCTGTGTTGATGACCTAGCTCTGTAGCTTGCCGATACATCCGAGGATTATGAGTTTTTTCCAAGCTTATATTGGTCCTCTGCCCAATCATTGAAAATATAGCAGTCTTCGATGGTATGACCCACCACTCTATGATATGGGCAGTATATGGGATTGCCGGTCATGTTCATTTCATGTGGCCTCTTTGGAACAGGCAATTGCAGATCGTTGTTCAAGGCGTCCATGAATATTTTGCGGACTTCATCCCTCCTAAAGGAGTATACCTTCTTCTTTCTCTCCATTGGAGTAGGTGCCTTTATTGATGCTGGTCCTCGAGGCACATGTCTGGGAGGATTAGGTTCCCGAAAAGCTTCGGTCTCCATTTGCATGAAATCGGCGATCGTAGCTTGACTGTTTGCTAATACGCCTTTAGACAGTTCTATCTCTCCCATCTTGTATTGCCTTTCGACCCAATCTTTGAAGATGAAGCAGTCCTCAATGGCATGACCTATCACCCTGTTGTAGGGGCAATATTTTGGGTCGTCGGTCATATTCTCTTCTTGCGGTGTCTTTGATTCTGGCAGTTGTAGACCGTTTCTTAGGGCGTCCCTGAATATCTTGTGGACCTTTTCCCTCTTGAAGGAATAGACCTTTTCCAGCTTCTCTTTCAGAGGCGATTCCCCCCCGGCGTATGTATCGGAGGTACTGGAGGCGGATTGCGGCCGTTTTTCGCGAAGGCGCTCCGCTTTTAGGTTGAAAGGGATATCAGTTGGCTGCCTCCGGGTATCAATCCCTGGCTCATGAGCCAAAATTTGATTATGCTGTAATTGCAATCGGGCGACTTGGGTCGCGAGATCTGCCACGACGTTTGCCATCTCGTCGACTTTGCAATAGACCTTGGCCATCTTCTCATCCCTGTCCTGAAATTACCTTTGAAGCCATTGGAATAATGCTTGTTCTGTAGTTCCGGCTATGACAACCGGGTAATCTTTATTGCCTGAGCTTAATTCCGTAGGAACCACGGGCTCCTCTAGCTTATCGACCTGAGCGGGCTATTCATCATTTAGATCGAGCCGATGCTGGGTAGCGTCAACCATATCATCACCATGGCTGTGAAGAAGAGGAGGGTTCGTTTCTTCATGTCCGGCCATGTAGACAGTGTGGATAACACATTTAGCCATTCTTTCATCACTGGCAGCTGGTTTCGCGTAGCGGTCCAGGCTTTGGAAATTCATAAATTTTAACATGGCCAGAGCCCTAGCCCTTTTGTTGGCTCTATATCTGAGCTGCTTCTGCCTCAACTTCTCTGCCTTAAGTGCTTGGCAGGTTTCTGCTCTTCGGGAAGCCGCCATAGGCCGAGTGATGGGGATGCTTGAGAAGACATCTACCCGCGTGTCCGTCGAAGGTATCGCCTGGGCTTGCCCACGACGTGTGGCAACTTCTTTTGTTCCGATGGCTTTGCCCCCAGTTGGGGCCATGGAAAGCCGTCCAGACACCGATTTGCGTTTGGGTTGGGATGCCTTCGAGACCACTACATTTGGCCTCTTGCCTTTTGAGGCCGGTTTGTCGGTCACCGGAGCTTGAGGAGATGGGATGGCGTTAGCTGAAACGAACATAATAGAGCCAAATGGTAGCGGCTCCTCCTCCCATTGTCGCCCGAGACTGGCCGGAAGGACCGTTCTGGAGTCCATCTTCATCGTGTATGAGATGGGAGCTGAGTTCATCTTCGGAGACATTGTTGAAAGGTGATTGCTTGAAAATCCTGCATGAAAAAGCATTATTTTAGTATAAATATAGATATGTATATTGATTGAGTTCGCACGAACGTTTAACCCGAAATATGGGAGGAGAGATTGGTCCCACCGGGCGTGCTAGAATCTGTAGGGTGTTTTGAAAGGTTCCTAGGCACCCTATAGAGTTCTCACAAGGCATCGAACATGCCAATTTAAAAAAAAATGGTGCCGAGAAACCCTAGACTACGGATCTTAGACTAGATGTTTAGGCGAAAAAAGAAACTAGTTAACTATTTAACTAGAAGTTAGATGCTACAACCTTTGTAGATCCGGATTTCCACTTCCTTAGCTCCACGTGGGTGTGCTCTCGCTGTCCATCACGAATCCTAGACTCATTCGTCGGCTTCATCGGGAAAACGGGCGAGCAAGGTCGTCGGCTTCGTGTCAAAGACGATCTACGTCGAGGTTGCACTAGTTCAAGCTCCGACTTCACCAAGTAGTGAAACTTGTGAAGAAAACACCCAAAACCACTTGGCAAGAGGTAGAGGACGAAGAAATAGGAGGTGGGTTCACTTTAGATTTGGATTTCTCTCACTAGATCTCAAGTTGCCATTAAAGTAGCAAGCTTGAAGAAGAAGAAGATGATGAAGATGGTTATGATGAGTTCTATTATAAAGAAATAGAAAATCAATACTTATCATAACTTAAACTAGGGTTAAGTGTAGAGAATAAACCATGGTGAATTAAGTGGGTTAGGGTTAAGCAAGAAGACAAGAATGGTTAAAGAAGTCAAAGCTTCATGAAGCTTCAACTAATGACAAAAGAAAGCCACCATTCTCTTTAAACTTATCCAAATAAATGAATAAACAAATAAATGAATAAATAAATATGCAAAATCCTAATTATCAAAATAACCATGGTTTAATTCTATTCACTTAACCATATGATCAAGTATCATCAAACATGATGCAAAAAAGTGCACAAAAGTATATCACATATACAATGTGCAATCCAAGTGAGAAAAATCCGTTTAAAGTGAACCAATACTAGTTAATGCAAAGTAATATATCAAATATATAATTATACATTAAATCATTAAATCAACACTTGATTCAATGATCCGGTCATGTCGCACATGACCGACTAGTATTCAATGTATCGGCTTATCGAATCGATCTTCGATTCGATAACTAGGTTATATCGAATATAACCATTCGATACATATATCGCGAGAATGGAATACGGTATCACATACACGCATTATTCTCGTTCCTGCACATATCTCATATGCGCTCCTATTTCGTTTCGCTTGAGCCAGGAAACCTCTGTGTAGGACTCTAAAGACTCGTCAATACGCCGGTAGCAGATGATGATCATATCAAACACCCACAAGCCGCAAGCGGTCTGCTAAACGTAACGGCCACCCGGGTATTGAGCGATCAGAAGATCGACGAGCTAGCCCGCTCACACTCCTGCGAATCCGACCAGTAACACTTACCGTACAGTCCGGTCTCTTCGTCTGATATGTCGCATATCAAGTCTAGGGGTGGTAAACGTCAGACCCCAATAACCCGATAAGTCGTGCCGATGTGAGGCTCATAACGGGTCGAGAAACTACTGGTAACACTTACCAGCAAATCTCTGATCAGCCCTGGCCAGGGACTTCCCTGCTACGGCCAATCGAGCACTGCGCAACATCAACCCCCAATACCGGGAGAGACGAAACCCCTCCTATCGCTCATTGCCTCCATGTGACTCGGGACTGTACCCAAAGACCACCGTTTTGCACGCCCTCATGGACGTGGTAAGGTGGAGATCAAAGCACAGTGGGAATCACACAAGACTCTATGACGATCTCGGGTCTACAGACTAACCTGTACAAGTGTCACCTGAGAACTGCCATCTGACGTGAGGTATAATACCATCTGGGAGTTCTCGGTGAGTCCGTCCAGTGTACTCAGTCTCCACTGAGCACCCGTATACCATCTATGATGTCAAACACCAATGGATATGGGATCATCCATCGCCCATCACATGGGTCGAGAAGCGTATACGCTAGTCTACTCTGGTATATCGATGCCCCGTCTCGATACACCCACGACTAGGGACCTTGAAGGATGTACTTATGGACTACCATGTCCCCACTAGTATGATCTGCATCATAGTCCAGGTAGTCAAGTACAAATCCTAAGGGCTTTACCAACATGTAACTATAAGACAGTATAAAGATACTAGTGTACATGTTAAGATAAAGAGCAACCAGATAGCATACTATCATGTCGAGCAAGAAAGTTATCTCTATATATGTCCAAGCATCCAATATAATATACATCATCTGTACAATACTGGCCTCTAGGGCATACATACAACTAACAATCTCCCACTTGCACTAGGGCCAGCTGCTGTAGTATCGCATACCGAGCATCCCGAAGAGTCTCTCAAACTGTATCTGGGGAATGGCCTTCGTGAGTGGATCCGCAGTGTTGTCCTTCGTGTCAACCCTCCTGACCTCGATCTCCCGGCGATCAACTATCTCCCGGATCAGGTGATACCGCCTCAGAATATGCCTGGATCGCTGATGGGACCTGGGTTCCTTGGCCAAAGCCACCGCTCCATTGTTATCGCAATACAAAGGTATTGGATGCTCAATGGATGGAACCACACCAAGTTCAGTAATGAACTTCTTGATCCAGACAGCCTCTTTGGCAGCATCGTTGGCAGCGATGTATTCAGCCTCCATCGTCGAGTCTGCCACGGTTTCCTGCTTGGAACTCTTCCAGCTAACCGCCCCTCCTTAAAGGGTAAAGACAAAGCCCGACTGCGACTTAGAGTCGTCTTTATCACTCTGGAAGCTCGAATCGGTAAAGGACTCCACTTGGAGTTCTCCGTTACCATACACCAAGAACATATCTCTAGTCCTTCGTAAGTACTTGAGAATGCTCTTCACAGCTGTCCAGTGACTCTCTCCAGGATCAGCTTGATACCTGCTCACTATACTTAGTGAGTATGCAACATCGGGTCTAGTACATAGCATCGCATACATGATAGAGCCTACTGCCGAAGCATAGGGTATCCCTTGCATGCGAGCTCTCTCCAAATCAGTCTTGGGAGACATCTCTTTGGAGAGAGTGACTCCAGAGATCGTGGGCAAGTTCCCACGCTTGGACTCTTCCATACTAAACCTCTTTAGTATGGTGTCAATGTACCTGGATTGGGACAATCCCAAAATCCATTTGGATCTATCTCTATAGATCCTAATTCCCAATATGCAGGAGGCATCACCAAGATCTTTCATTGAGAATCTTTGTGATAAGAAGAGCTTGACCGCTTGCAGCATAGGAATATCATTTCCTATCAAGAGTATGTCGTCCATGTACAATACGAGGAAGACAACCTTACTCTCTGCCACCTTCTTGTAGATACAAGGTTCATCTGGATTTTTGACGAAATCAAACTCTTTGATAACGACGTCAAAGCAGATGTTCCAACTCCGCGATGCTTGCTTTAATCCATAAATGGATTTAAGCAGCTTGCACACCTTCCCGCTGCTCCCACTGTCTACGAAGCCCTCTGGCTGAGTCATGTACACGCACTCTTCTAAATCACCATTTAGAAAGGCGGTCTTAACATCCATTTGCCAGATTTCGTAGTCATGAAAGGCAGCAATGGCAAGCATGATTCGGATGGATTTAAGCATAGCCACTGGAGAAAAGGTTTCGTCATAGTCCACACCTGGTCTTTGACGAAAACCCTTTGCTACAAGTCTAGCTTTGAAAGTCTCCACTTTCCCATCTACACCAAGTTTCTTCTTGAAGATCCACTTGCTCCCAATGGGTTTTACCCCTTCAGGAGCAACTTCCAAAGTCCATACTTTGTTGGTGTACATGGATTCCATCTCGGACCGCATAGCATCCAGCCATTTCACTGAGTCCCTACTCGTGATGGCCTGCTCGAAGCTAGTTGGGTCATCATCCTCCATGATGCAATCCTCGCTCCCACCATCCATGAGAAAACCGTAGTATCTCTCAGGTTGGCGAGGAACCCTACTAGATCGGCGGAGTGGCTGAGGTTCATTGGGAGCTACTGAATCCTCTGGTTCCATTAAATCTTCTGTTGTGTTTTGTTCAGCTGGAACCTCTTCCAGTTCTACCTCAGAGCCACTAATCTCTTTTGCAAGAAATTCCTTTTCTAAAAAGGTGGCATGTTGAGCAACAAATACTCTTTGTTCCTCACTGTGGTAGAAGATATACCCTCGCGAATGTTTGGGATATCCAACAAACTTACACAAAACAGATCTTGCCTTGAGTTTGTCCGGTTTTTGTCTTCTGACATAGGCCGGGCAACCCCATATCTTTATAAAATTAAGATATGGTCTCTTCCCTTCCCATATCTCATATGGTGTGGTAGGCACAGATTTGGTGGGAACCCTGTTCAGTAGGTATGCTGCTGTTTCCAGTGCATATCCCCAGAAGGAAACAGGTAACTCAGCTACACTCATCATAGAGCGCACCATATCTAATAGGGTGCGGTTTCTCCGCTCCGATACACCGTTGTGCTGTGGTGTATATGGAGGAGTTAGCTGAGAGAGAATCCCATTCTCTTTTAGGAAGTCCAGGAATTCATTGCTCAAGTATTCACCTCCTCGATCTGATCGAAGGATTTTAATACTTTTTCCGGTTTGGTTCTCGACTTCTTGTTTATATTCTCTAAATTTCTCAAAAGCTTCTGATTTGTGTTTCATCAGGAACACATATCCGAATCTAGAGAGATCGTCAGTGAATGTAATGAAGTACGAAGAACCATCCCTGGCATGTGTAGACATGGGACCGCATACATCACTATGTATCAGTCCCAAGAGTTCGGTAACTCTTTCTCCGTGTCCCGTAAACGGAGCTTTGGTCATCTTGCCTTTGAGACATGACTGGCAAGTGTCATAGGATGAAAATTCAAACGGATTTAAATATCCATCCTTATGCAACTTAGCCAGTCGTGTCGCATTGATGTGACCCAGTCTACAATGCCACAAGAAGGATTCGTTCAGTTCAGAACTCTTCCTCTTGTGTGTGTTTGTTATGCTCAGAACTGTTGATTGGTTTAGAACATAAATGCCATTGCACAACGTGCCTGATCCAACCAACTTTTGGTTACGGAAAATGTTCATAACATTGTCCTGTAATACAAAATTATATCCCTCTTTACTTAATAAAGAAACCGATATAATGTTGCATATCAGGTTCGGCATGTAATAGCATTCGTTCAGAACCAATGTATTACCAGTTGGTAATACAAGGTGATATTCCCCGACAGTCTTAGCTGCAACAATTGCACCATTTCCAACTCTAATGTCTTTATCACCTTCTCCAAGTTCTCTACCTTTCCTGAGCCCATGTAACTGATTACATATATGGGATCCTGACCCGGTATCCAATACCCGGGACGTAGAGCAAATAGAGAAACAGTTCTCAGTAATGAACACACCCGAAGAAAATGCATCAACATGTACTTTCTTCATTCGGGTGGCATGGGAATCCTGGTATTCTCCTATATCCTGTTCAATCCTATAACTCTTATAGGAAAGAACGGAACCAACGTTCTGTTGGAGATAGTGCCCTCAGAGTCAATTATTGGATCACAGGCACGTGATTGCTATGATTGAGGGAGGACCTATCCCGGTAGGACAGTCTTACTCGAGATGATAGTATGCTATCTGGTTTACCTTTATCATCGTGTACTGCTTTAGGTGACCTGACAGGTCGCTATTGCACGTTGATAGAGCCCCTAGGATTCTTGCTTGACTGCCAGCAGTATGAGGGCGATCATATAAGTGAGAGCTGGAGTCTGTAAGCACATCCTTAAATGGTCCCTAGTCGTGGGAGTTTCGAGACAGGGCATCGATTCTCCAGAGTAGACTAGTGTATACAGTCGAGACCCCGACGAGGGGCGGTGGCCGGTCTCACAAGCCACTGGTGTCAGTTGGTTCACCTAAGATGTATACAGGTGCTCATTGGGTTATGAGTACACCGGACAGGACTCGCCGGGAACATGCTAGTTGGTCTTATACCTGACGTCAGATAGCAGTTCCCAGGTGACATGTGTACAGGTTAGTTCATCGACCTGGGGATCGTCATTTGTCTCGTGTGAGTTCCCACTGTGCTTTGATTACTACCCTACCACGGCTCAAAGGAGTCGTGCAAACAGGTTTTAGTTGGGTACAGTCCCGAGCCACATGGAGGCAGTGAGCGGATCTTCAGGGGTTCGTCTCTCCCGGTATTGGGGGTGAGGTCGCGCTGTGTCTAGGAGAGCCATTACACGAAGTCCTTGGCCAAGGCAGGAGATTTACTGGTAGGTATTCCAGTAGTATCTCAGGGTGTTCTGGGCTACACTCCGACACGACTTGTACCGCTTTTGTGGGTCTGACTTTTACCCACCCCCTAGGCCCGACATGCGATGCTCGTAGACGAACGGACCGGACTGTACGGATATTGTCACTGACAGGCTCAGTAGGGTGTCAGGATGAGTTCGCTCATCAACGTCCCTTTTGGTCAATAGCTGGTAGCCCGTTACGTATTGGCTTATACCTCTGACGAGCTAGTGGTTAAATCCACAGCCATAGTATTGACAAGTCTTTAGAGTCCACCACACACTTACAGTTACTCAAGCTTTCGGGCGAAACGCTGTAGAGGCCGTATGGAGATATGGCAGGGTCCGATCAGATACGTGCGGTATTGCACGGATCAGGATCGGACGGTTTGTACTAGAGGCCGTATAGATATATGGCAGGGTTCGATCAGATACGTGCGGTATTGCACGGATCAGGATCGGACGAACATTACTAGCTGGCTTTGGTTTAAGCCGGATCCTAGTTAAGTACAGTGTAGATTTTGTCTCTTTGCATTTGTATCCGGACGGAATACAGATGCGGGTGTGTATGCACAGTATCGGGGTTTTCCTGTAATTTATTACGGGACCAGTTTTCTGGAGTTGCCAGTTTGCATTCCGTTCCGGCCGGTTTTCGTTTGTTCTTTCCCGGCCGGACTTTTCCGATGGAGGGGGTTATTTGCAATTGTGCAAATAACATTTGTGGAGGGGGTTTCTTGCAATTGTATTGATTATGATATCTTTCTTCCATCACTTGCATTAAATGAGATTTGAAAGGATTTGATTTGGATATGGGTTTTGTTATCATGATGTTTGTTTGTGGTCACCCTTGCTTTCTACTACACTCACCTCCCTCTTTGATAAAGTTTGATTCCTCCACCATTCCTAAAAGGAGAGGGCCGGCCATTTTTTTGAGAGAGAAGAGAAAATGAGAGAGTTTCATTTGTGAGCTTGTGGCATATTTCCTTCATCTCATTCTCATGTAATGAAAAATGAAAGCACCATTTTTCATACCTTCATTCCTCCACATCCATGGCAACCAATACCCCAAAGTGAGACATGCACTCTACACTATATTCTACAGCACATCTTGGGCACGTCGACTTGCCAGCTTCGTGCCCGAGTTGCCTCGGTATAGAGGCGGGAGCCCGTAAAAGAAACAGGCGATGTGGTGCCCATCCGGCGAGGAGGCGACGACCGGAGTTTCCGCAAGAGATCGGGACGATGACGAGAAGACCGGAGGACTCGGATCACTCGGTATATCTCTTCCCTATCTTGTTAGTTAGCTAGGACAAGTTTAATGGCCCGATCCGGGGTTTAGTGCGCGGTGGTGCCGGTTTGCTAAGTTCGCAAAACAAAAGTTTATCACCGTTTCCGCATTTGGCCGTCGGATTGACGGCCGGGGCGCCGCCGTGCACTTACACTGGTATCAGAGACTCGCCATTAACTTTGTCTAGCTTCGTTTGATGTGTTTTGCAGTTCCGATCGACCAAAATTCCAAAAATCCAATTTTAGTTCACATCAGTTTTCTGTTAAAATTTTTTGGTGTCCAAAATTTTTTCAGGTTGTAAAAAACTAATGTACTGGAAATTCTAAGACTACTGGGAAAATTCGACACAGTCAGTCCACTACCAGAGCGCGGAACCGCGGCCAAACCCCCCCTTGGGCCACTGTTCCGCCGCACATTGGTGACGTCACTGTATCATTTTTTTCCAGTGGGCTTCTGGGCTAATTTTAGGGGTTTTGGAATATTAATATTGGGCCCAGATTTTCTGTGAGTGCTACAGTATTGCTTGGGGGCCCACTTGTTAATTTTTGATCGATCGGATATATTAAACACATTATTTCACAGTATTTACATTATATCTGCGACCGTGAATGTCACTCGATCGGTAAATCCGGTCTAACTGCTATAGCCCGGTTAGACGGATTTGCGAACGTGACTTTCACGTTGATGTTCTGTGTTTTTGCTGTGATGTTGCGGATCGGTCGTGGGGGATAGCCTGGATGCAATGCTAGTACAGTGTTGTTGTATTATGTACATTTGATATTGCGAGGCGAGCGTCCGACATGTGGACTGCCGTCACTGCCTGTTTGTATTATTCTTTTGGGGCACGACCTGGTTGCGGTCGATGTACCCGTTGTATGTATATTTTACTTTCTGTACTAGGGTTACCCCGTGGAGGGGTGCACGGATAGCCGGGTTCTGGAGGGCAATAAGCCCGCATCTCATGGCATTGGGACGGAAGGGGCTTCACTCCAGGATTGGCTGGCTATTCGCCGCACTCGTAGGGGGTATAGGATTTCATTGCACAGGCTATCCACACGACCAGGGGAACGTCGGGTTTCAGTAGTGGCTCTGTGAAACCCGGGGATCCCAGATATCTGTTATGTTCTATGATGCTGTACATTTCTGTGATGTTGCATTTTATTCACGCCTTGAGCGAAATACTATATATTGGTATATATATTAGTAGATGTTGTATATGTTTTTCATCCGCGCTAGTCCAGTCCCCGCTCTGCCGTTAGTTAGCTAACCTAACGGGTGATGACGGGACCCAGTGGCAAATGCGGATGGCATATACGTACGTCAGTATATTTTCGTTCTTTGTGGTGTGATCAATTGATGGGACTGCATTGATTCGGATCAATGCAAGTTAAAACAAACCTATTCTGATGTTGTTGGAACACTTTTCAAAAAAAAAAAAGAAGCTGTTATTGCAAGGACGTTCACTTTTGTTTTGCATTGTGGTATTCATTTGGAATATCCTGCTCCTCAGTTGACGAGGCAAGGGCCGAGATCCCTTCACCGGGAGTGACCCCTTGAACAGAAGTTTGCGTCAGGGCATTAACTTCACTATAGCCGATTACTTTTGCTTTGAATCGTGGTGTTCATTTAGAATATCCTGCACCCCATTCTACGGGGAAAGAGCCGAGATCCCTTCGCCGGGAGTGACCTCTTTAGTAAAGGTTTTCGTCACTATATTTTCTAAAAAGCTATCCGTTCCTTCAACGATATCAAGTTCATTACGTTAAAGGTTTTCGCCAGAAACTATTCGTAGCCCTCCGTCGTTTCATATGGGTAGTCAATAGTATTCAAGCTGTGTATGTTGGCCAAAGTCAAGGCACAGTGATTGGTAGCTATTGGGTATTCATATGCAGCATAGATAGATGCGTTGGTTTGGGACAGTCGTACTGCCATTTTGGCCAAAGTCAAGGGTAGGTACGGGTGGATTCAAATTAACCTGGAGAATGACGGGTTGAACTTGACATGTGACTTATGATATGTTGGCCAAAGTCAAGGTCATAAGAGCATGGGGTAAAAGTCACATCGGGAGTTTCAAAAGAACTGAAACTTGCCAGATTTGCGCATACCTTCTGGAGTGTGATAGCGTGAGCGGATTCCGTCACGTTATCATGCGATGAGAGTTGGATCCCGATTCCCACTGATGAGTTATTTTACTCCTCGGGTGACCCCGACTAATTCTTCTTTCAGGTTTGGAGGAGAATTTGAGGTACAGTGGGAGGTTTCCAGATTAGATAAATTGGTAACCATTCTGATCTAGGTTAGAGTGCACGCTGAGTGTTTCTTTTCTCTCTCTCTTTGGAAGCGACCATTGACCCGATCCTAAGACTATGACTCAGTGACCAAGTTGACCGAACCTTCTTTACACTGGCTTTTAGATTGTCAGAGTTGCAGACCTCATTGCCACTCCTACTTTTACCCTTTTCTCCAGGACACCCCGTATTACTGCGAACGTCCACTTCCATTGGAAAAAGCCATCGTATGGTTAGATACGAACTCGAAGGAATTCGAGGATGGTTTCCGGTTCTGGAGAAAACGGATAGGATTATTCAGTTGTCTTTTCCCTTTTACCTTTTCTCAAGTTGTGAGTACTCCTTGGTTTAGGAGATAGTACACCTATTACGGAAATTGGATAGTCTTCTTCCAAACCTTAGGCTGGTGCCGACCGGTAGGGAATGAAGAAAACCAATTAGCCTAAACGGTGTGCAGAAGGTATTAAGATTAAGACAAAGCAAGGGATTAGTAAGAGGGCAAAGTAAATTGCGACTGATATTCACGACCAAACCAACTATTTCTTCGCCAATCCTAAATTACCTTTGTATTTCTCCAGGACACTCCGTATCACTACGAAGATCCACAGTTTATTGGATACTCCATCGTATGGTTATATATGAACTCGAAAGGAACTTGTTCCAGTTCGGGGATGGATTCTGGTCCAGGAGAAATAGGAATAAGGTTTATTCGGTTGTCTTTTATCTTCACCTTCTCTCGCATTGCGAGTGCTCCTAGGACTAGGACAGTACACCCATTATGCTTATTGGATAGTCTTCTTCCAAACCATAGGCTGGTGCCGAACGGTCGGGAAGGAAGAAAACCATTTGGCCTAAGGGGTGTGCAGAAGGTAATGACTAAAAACATATAAAGGGATTTGGAGAGATGGCAAAGAATTATACGGTTATAATTGTGAATCTGGATAATGGTAGAGGCATTACTAGGAATACCAGGATACCCCATCAAAACATTTCAATGTTTCAGTTCAACTGTGTACTGTTAAAAGAAAACTGATTTCCCGATTAGACACTTGCTCCAGGGTATGTATTTACCAGGTTTGATTCTCACATCTGTATGGTTTTACAGATGATGAGTAGGAGTAAGTTATTGGGAATTGGGTGATCATCCTCATTATATCAGGATTCGTTGTAATCGGTGATATTTGAGGAGATCACCTGGGCTGTTTGCCGGTCGGCAAATATTTGGTTTTGAATATCCGCTGTTATGCACCAATTTCAAATTGATATATTTGTACGTCTATTTTCATAGAGTGAGATATACCTTTTGATATTATGTCGATGACATTTACCTATATCATTGGATGGTTAGGTAAGGAGCATTAAACAGCGGTGTAATTCTTCTTAACCATAAGTACAGTTTTTAACCTACGACACACAGTGAAAGAGTTGTTAGACTCAGCGGACTTATACAGAGTATTGTATGTTGTCCAGTGTCCATTAGGACAGAGGGGTTGGTCCTCATACTATATTCTGTTTACTTTTAACTTCTCTAGTTCTTAGACATGTGTTTCGTAGAAACACAGGGTCTAAGTTTTGAGGAGTTATAGGTATTTGAATAGAGTAGAGAACCAGGTGTAGCAAGTATCGGGATTCTTCAAAGTGATCGAAGATGTAGATACTTGTGTATGGTATTCAGTTGATAGTAATGATAAAGAGAACTTGCTTCTCTTTCAGGTTACTCATAATTGGAAGCATTCCTAAATTGAGTAACGCTGATCGGCCTCCCTCCATTTAGTTGACATGCACTGGAGACAGCTGCATGATTTGAATCTGGTTCAATTAAATCAGTTCCTCTGGTTCTATATTGGATATAGTACAGTTCATATCTTAACATTGTTAAGGTACGGGGAGTTGTCCGGCTTATGATTAAAACCAGACTCTGGATAACTCAAGGCACGTTTCTGTAATGGCTGTTTGTGGGTTGACCCAGGCTATGACGAGGGTTGATTTTCTACCATCTGGAAGATCAATAGTGATATTGTTCTTAACTCGCCACATTTTAAAAGAAATGGTTATTTTTCAGAAAACAGTAGTGGGAGTATGGTAGAACTGGAAGTGATTCCAGAACCGCAAACGATTACTGAAGATTTGATAAGGAACCTAAAGATTCAATCTGATTTGACATTCCATTGGCCACTCCGCAGATAAGGTGGGTAACTTCAGGCACCCGAGAGGTACTCCGGTAGCCTCAAGGACGGTGACAGGGAAGTTCTTGTTTACCCACACTTGCCATTTCTGTTGTTCCAGGCTGCGAGACCCGGTGGGAGGATGAGTATAGCGTCGTTCTAAACTAGCTTTAGAAGTGCACATCTATATGACTCTGCCAGAGGGTTGTCGTAGTCAGTGGGAGCAGCGGAAGCATTGGTGGACATCAGCTTATGTCTATTTATAGACTAAAGCAGATATAGCGGAGATAGATCATCTATTTCTGATGTGACAGTCATAGGTTTGACGTCATCAGAATAGGGGATGGATCTGTTGAGAAGGTAGTAGGAAGTGATATTCCTATACTACGATCGGTTATACTTTGGTCGTCACACAGTAGTTTCTCCACAAGGGACTTGGACATTATATCAGACATACTGGTTACTAGATCTATGGTTTTTTGGATCTAGATTTGGGTGGTTTCCCAATCAGGGTACCTTGACAGCATTCTAAGAGTATTTAGAATGGACGACTCCTGGCACGGTGGTGTACCTGCAGGTGATGGAGTCACCCTCTCTAAAGATGTCTTATAGACTAAAGTAGAAGAGGGATGTGCATGATTGGAAGATCACTTGCTTAGGCAATTGAGTCAATCATGTGATGTCAAGTACCACACCAGATGTTATTCTTGCACAAGATGCAATAAGTTGATATTGATCCAATTCTGGAGAAACAGTCGGAAGCAGTTTTAGAACATAAGTGGATGTTCTAGGGATATGATAACGACAGCCTCATTAGGGAGACAGTTATCATTCCAGGCTTCCAAGGTGACATGGACGACAGGGTGATCGTCAGAGTTATAGTTTTCCTTCTGACGAGGGGCAATATTTTGGACAGGTGGTCCAAGGCAATACTGAGGGTGGCATGGCGCAGGATACTGATTAAGTTCAGTTGACGATACAGTCTAAGAAGTTTGGATTTAGAGTTCATTTATGAGCTCGGTCCCATCAGACATCCAGACACTCTAAGACAGGTATTGCTCATTTCGGGAGATGGTTTTCTCCGCGAACTTGAGATATAGAGAGAGACATAGAAAGAAACTTCCAGAGCGGATCCACTCGCTGAGGCTATTCCTCGAACGCAGTAGTTTCGCAAACGGGATTTGTGAGACTGACTAGTAGAGGAGTTGGGTGTTCGGTATCACACGGGCTGTGAGTATGCGACATCGAAATAATTAGCCTTGAGTGCAAGTGGGAGATTGTTGGAGATAGTGCCCTCAGAGTCAATTATTGGATCACAGGCACGTGATTGCAATGATTGAGGGAGGACCTATCCCGGTAGGACAGTCTTACTCGAGATGATAGTATGCTATCTGGTTTACCTTTATCATCGTGTACTGCTTTAGGTGACCTAACAGGTCGCTATTGCACGTTGATAGAGCCCCTAGGATTCTTGCTTGACTGCCAGCAGTATGAGGGCGATCATATAAGTGAGAGCTGGAGTCTGTAAGCACATCCTTAAATGGTCCCTAGTCGTGGGAGTTTCGAGACAGGGCATCGATTCTCCAGAGTAGACTAGTGTATACAGTCGAGACCCCGACGAGGGGCGGTGGCCGGTCTCACAAGCCACTGGTGTCAGTTGGTTCACCTAAGATGTATACAGGTGCTCATTGGGTTATGAGTACACCGGACAGGACTCGCCGGGAACATGCTAGTTGGTCTTATACCTGACGTCAGATAGCAGTTCCCAGGTGACATGTGTACAGGTTAGTTCATCGACCTGGGGATCGTCATTTGTCTCGTGTGAGTTCCCACTGTGCTTTGATTACTACCCTACCACGGCTCAAAGGAGTCGTGCAAACAGGTTTTAGTTGGGTACAGTCCCGAGCCACATGGAGGCAGTGAGCGGATCTTCGGGGGTTCGTCTCTCCCAGTATTGGGGGTGAGGTAGCGCTGTGTCTAGGAGAGCCATTACACGAAGTCCTTGGCCAAGGCAGGAGATTTACTGGTAGGTATTCCAGTAGTATCTCAGGGTGTTCTGGGCTACACTCCGACACGACTTGTACCGCTTTTGGGGGTCTGACTTTTACCCACCCCCTAGGCCCGACATGCGATGCTCGTAGACGAACGGACCGGACTGTACGGATATTGTCACTGACAGGCTCAGTAGGGTGTCAGGATGAGTTCGCTCATCGACGTCCCTTTTGGTCAATAGCTGGTAGCCCGTTACGTATTGGCTTATACCTCTGACGAGCTAGTGGTTAAATCCACAGCCATAGTATTGACGAGTCTTTAGAGTCCACCACACACTTACAGTTACTCAAGCTTTCGGGCGAAACGCTGTAGAGGCCGTATGGAGATATGGCAGGGTCCGATCAGATACGTGCGGTATTGCACGGATCAGGATCGGACGGTTTGTACTAGAGGCCGTATAGATATATGGCAGGGTTCGATCAGATACGTGCGGTATTGCACGGATCAGGATCGGACGAACATTACTAGCCGGCTTTGGTTTAAGCCGGATCCTAGTTAAGTACAGTGTAGATGTTGTCTCTTTGCATTTGTATCCGGACGGAATACAGATGCGGGTGTGTATGCACAGTATCGGGGTTTTCCTGTAATTTATTACGGGACCAGTTTTCTGGAGTTGCCAGTTTGCATTCCGTTCCGGCCGGTTTTCGTTTGTTCTTTCCCGGCCGGACTTTTCCGATGGAGGGGGTTATTTGCAATTGTGCAAATAACATTTGTGGAGGGGGTTTCTTGCAATTGTATTGATTATGATATATTTCTTCCATCACTTGCATTAAATGAGATTTGAAAGGATTTGATTTGGATATGGGTTTTGTTATCATGATGTTTGTTTGTGGTCACCCTTACTTTCTACTACACTTACCTCCCTCTTTGATAAAGTTTGATTCCTCCACCATTCCTAAAAGGAGAGGGCCGGCCATTTTTTTGAGAGAGGAGAGAAAATGAGAGAGTTTCATTTGTGAGCTTGTGGCATATTTCCTTCATCTCATTCTCATGTAATGAAAAATGAAAGCACCATTTTTCATACCTTCATTCCTCCACATCCATGGCAACCAATACCCCAAAGTGAGACATGCACTCTACACTATATTCTACAACACATCTTGGGCACGTTGACTTGCCAGCTTCGTGCCCAAGTTGCCTCGGTATAGAGGCGGGAGCCCGTAAAAGAAACAGGCGATGTGGTGCCCATCCGGCGAGGAGGCGACGACCGGAGTTTCCGCAAGAGATCGGGACGATGACGAGAAGACCGGAGGACTCGGATCACTCGGTATATCTCTTCCCTATCTTGTTAGTTAGCTAGGACAAGTTTAATGGCCCGATCCGGGGTTTAGTGCGCGGTGGTGCCGGTTTGCTAAGTTCGCAAAACAAAAGTTTATCACCGTTTCCGCATTTGGCCGTCGGATTGACGGCCGGGGCGCCGCCGTTGTTAGTGTATATGCCCTAGAGGCCATTACTGTATCATACTAGTTTGTATATTACTTAACGGAAGCTTGGGATATTCACCTTGTATAAACAATCTTGCTCAATATAGTAGTATGCTACTTGGTTTGTTTCTACTTCAATGTGTACATGTGTTTATTTTGCGATATCACCTATACGCATTAGTGGAGCCCTTAGGATCTTTGCTCGATTACCAGCGTTGTGATGGCAGTCACACTAGTGGGGGCTGGGTAATCTGTAAGCACATCCTTATACAGGTCCCTAGTCGCAGGACTATCGAGACAGGGCATCGATACTCCGGAGTAGACTAGCGTATGCGCTTCTCATCCCAGTGTGGGAGATGGTCTGTCCCACAGCCATCAGTACGTCGTACTGGAGATAGTATACGGGTGCTCGTTAGGTTACGAGTACACTGGACAGGACTCGTCGGGAACTGACAGGTTGGTATTATACCTATCGTCAGTTATCAGTTCCCAGGTGACATAAGTACAGCTTAGTCCGCTGACTTGACACTGGCACTTCGCCTCGAGTGTGTTCCCACTGCACTTTGATCACTACCCTACCACGGCTCAAAGGAGTCGTGCAAACAGGTAGTGGTTGGGTGCAGTCCCGAAGCACTTGGAGGCAGTGACGGTTAGACAGGATTCGTCTTTCCCGGTATTGGGGGTTGACATCGCGCTGTGTCTAGGAGAGCCATTACACGAGTAGTCCCTGGCCAGGGCAAGCAAGATATACTGGTAGGCTTCCAGTGTTATCTCAGGGTGTTTTGGGCTTCACTCCGACACGACTTGTATCGCTATTGGGGGACTGACGCTTTACCGCCCCATAGGCCCGACATGCGATGTATCAGACGAACAGACCGGACTGTACGGAGAATGTCACATTCAGACTCAGTAGGAGTTCAGATGGGGTTCACCTCGTCAGCCTTCTTGTCGGCGTCTACCTGGGGACCGTTACGCACAGCTAGTGCCGCTTGCGGTCTGTGGTTAAACCCACTGCCAGCGTAGTGTCGAGTCTTTAGAGTCCCACACAGAGGGTATTCGCCTCTGGGTAAAACAGAGTAGAGGTCGCATGGTTTTGCGACAGGGTTCGTTCTCATCCGCGCACTTGTGCACGTTTGGAGTCCGGACGGGTATTGCCAGCGGGCTCTGGTTTGAGCCAGATACTGGTATGTGTTTTGGGGGTTGCTTTTATATCTCGGTATTCTTGTTCCTCGGAACGAGAATGCAGGTGTGTATGCACAGTTGCTTGAGGCGGAGGATGAGGTATTTCATTAGGGTTTCGGAACGGGTGCGTATGCACAGCCGACAGTCGTCATTTTCCAAACCCTAATAGATTTATGAAATATCAATTAATAATGGTAATTAAATGAAATATTGTTATGGTTGATTTTGTTGACTTGTTGACCATGGTTGACTTGTTGACCATGGTTGAATGTTGACCACCATCATGCTTTGCAAGGATTCTCCTTGATTCTTGCTTACACTCATTTATTGAAAGTATGATAGTGGTCATTCCAAAACAACCATCAACTATTCTCATTTCAATTATTATTATTAATTAGATAATTCCTTTTCTTTTAGTTATGGTTGCAAAAGAAAAGAGCTCATTCTATCATAATCATTCTCTCTCCTCACTTCATCTTCTTCTTCCTCAAGCTCAAGGTGATTCCTTCTCATGTGTTGAGAATCCCTCACCTTGAAAAAGAAACAACCCCTAGACACTCTCTACTCACTCTAGGATCAAGGGTTTAGCAAGCCGGAGATTCTAGTTCACTCAAAGTTCGAGGAAGAGCCCGTAGGTTGAACCCTCAGGTGGATCCATCTTCGACGGAAGAAGGCGACGAGGAAAGAACCATCTACCTCTACAAGGTTTGAAGAAGAAGGAGTTCAAGTTTAGGTATAACCATCTTTCCGAGTAGCTAACTCTCTTTAGCTAGTTTGCTAGTTTTAGTTTAGGAAAAGATCCCGACTTTGTTAGTCCATGTTGCCCCATGCGCTAAAAATTTGATTTTTATACCGTTTCCGCCTCCCCGTAAGAACCGGGGGTCGCAACGTGGACTTACAGTGGTATCAGAGCCTAACTAAACTTAAACTAGCTTGGTAGTGAAGTGTAACGAAGTTCGGAACCGAAAAAAATCCAAAAACCAAACTTTTACAAAACCCTAGTTTCTGTTAAAAAATTTTCTGGTCAAAACAAGATTTGTTATACACCTAAAATCGGCTCAGGGTTTTGTGTGAACACCCAAGAAAAACGATCCCCTGATTCCTTCAAACAGCCGCGTTTCCGCGGCATGAGGTCGGTATTTGCCGCGGAACCGCCGCCGTGTGGGGTCCTCTCGTGATCGGGTTTCGTGCAGTGTTCTTCTGGTAGGGTTTTGGGATTTTTAAAATATGTTATATGTGCCCAGATTTTCCAGAACAGAAATTTACTTTTGGGGTCCTATAATTCCGTATTTTTTTCCGAACTTCACTGCACTTTGACTATGATGGTTATATCTGTGATGTTTGCATGTATTGAACGTCGGCTAATCGCTATAAGTCGATTAGTCGGGGTTATACATCTCTGTGATCTGTGATTGATATTGGAATGTGTATATGAATGTGTTGGACTGTCGCGGGTGAATAGCCGGGGTGGATGTGAGATGAGCTTTTGTTTTTTCTTTCATTCATTTGTAAATGTAAATTGATGTAATAATATTATTTGTATGGCCGCACAACCGGGTCGGGGTTGTAGCCGTCATTGTATAATTCTTTTTACTATTTTTGCTCCTAGGATAGACCCATGGAGGGGTGCACAAACTACCGGGTACTTGGCGGGTAGTTTGCCGCACCCGTAGGGGTCTTGGGTAGGGTATTTGCTATTCACCGCGACCGTGTAATCCGCTTTTCGTTGCAGGCTCGAACGGATTGCGGATCACTAGTATATCCAATATTTTCATCTGTGATCTGTAATGTCTATCATTGCTTTATATTTAGGCGTTGCTTATGTTTTACAGCCGCGCTAGCCCAGCCCCCGCTCTGTCGTTAGTTAAGTAACCTAACGGGTGATGACGGGACCCCGTGGCGAATGCGAATGGCATAAGCGTACGTCATATTTTGGTTGTTTTCTGCAATGGTAGGATTAAATGATGGGACGCATTAAAAGAACTAATGCAAGAATATCACGCATTAAAAGAACTAATGCAAGATAATAAACCAAGTTAAAGTCGTTGGAACACTTTCGAAAAACCACTCGGTTCTTTTCAAAAACTAACTTTTAAATGCGGAGCTTGAGCCACTCCTTCTAAAAGCTATCTCGTTCCATCGATTATATCAAGTTCACTACGTTCACGGTTTTACCAAAACCATTCGTAGCCCTCCGTCGTTTCGCATGAATAGGCAATAGTATTCAAGCTATGTATTTTGGCCAAAGTCAAGGCATAGTGATTGGTAGCTATTGGGTGTTCATGTGTAGCATAGATAGATGCGTTGGTTTGGGACAGTCGTGCTGCCATTTTGGCCAAAGTCAAGGGTATGTACGGATGGATCCAAATTAACCTGGATAGTGACGGGCAGAACTTGACATGTGACTTATGATATTTTGGCCAAAGTCAAGGTCATAAGAGCATGGGGCAAAAATCCACATCGGGAGTTTCATAAGTACTGAAACTTGCTAGATTTGCATACCATTTGGAGTGTGATGATTCTGGTAGGATTCCTTCAGTTTCGTCACGCGATGATATTTGGATCCCGATCCTACTGTGAGTATATGCTACTCCTCGGGAAATTTCTCACTAAACGATCAATGCTATAAACCTAGTAGGTACCTAGAAAGGTGTTAGCGGGGCTACGCCCCCAGGGAAAAGAGGTTCTTAAATTAAGGAACTTCGCAAAAGCGTTGGAAAACCTCCCTCGAAGTACCG
Source organism: Agapanthus africanus (assembly GCA_030015575.1). Classification (NCBI taxonomy): domain Eukaryota; kingdom Viridiplantae; phylum Streptophyta; class Magnoliopsida; order Asparagales; family Amaryllidaceae; genus Agapanthus; species Agapanthus africanus. Next base: position 300,112,700 of record JASDDO010000029.1, read on the forward strand.
ACACTGGCCTGGCTGAACGGTTAAGCAAGTATTGTGCGGTGGGATTGATCCCGGCTAATTCTTCCTTTGTGGTTTGAGGAGGGATTCGAGAGACAGTGGGAGCCATCCTGTTTAGACAAATTAAAAACCATTCTAAACTTGCAAGAGCATCGTGCTAAGTGTTTCTTCTCTCCCCCTACAGCGACCAAATCGAAATGACTGGACTTAAGTTACTTCTAGATAAAAACATACTGACAGGGCCAAACTACAAAGATTGGCTCAGGAATGTCAAAATGGCAATCACTTACGACAAGCTGGGGTATCTTCTTACCACCAAAGCTCCCCCCGTCCCAGGTCCCACCTCCAGCGTCGCGGATAAGGAAATCCGTAAGACTTGGGAGATTGATTGCGCGAAGGCCAGGTGCCTCGTGCTTGCCTCTATGGACAACGATCACCAGAGGAGGCACGAGAATATGGACTTGGAGTCCATATTTCTCCATACAAAAGAACTGTATGGAGAGCAGTCTCGTATCGCAAGATACGAAGTGTCGAAGAAGTTATTTTCGACAAAGTTGGCCGTCGGATCATCTGTAGCGGACCACGTGCTTAAGATGATTGGCTACACTGAGGAGCTCGCGGAACTTGGGACCACGTTGGACAGTGAACTCTATACGGATTTAATTCTCCAGTCCCTTCCATCCACTTACGCCCAGTTTATACTGAACTTCAACTTACAAGAAAAGGAAGTTGAACTTTCAGAACTCCTCAACATGCTGAGGAGCGCAGAGGGCACCCTACAGAAGGGTAGGGAAACACCCGCTTTGTTTGTAGGAGGATCTTCTTCCTCTAGGTCCAAGGCGAAAGCCAAGGGAAAGAGGAAGAAAGCCCCCGCCAAACCAAGAGGCGGTGTTAGTAAAGTGGGTACGAAGGGAAAGGAAAAGGCAACAAAGATTGCGGGGAAGCTTGTTGGTAAAGAGGAATGCTTCTATTGTCACAAGAGTGGACACTGGAAGAAAGATTGCAGGGCTTGGAAGGCCAGGACACAGGAACTGAAGCAGGTTGCGGCTTCAGCTTCAGGTGTGTATGTTATTGAGAACTGTCTTTCTATAAACTCTACTTCCTGGGTATTGGATACCGGATCAGGATCTCATATCTATAATTCTTTGCAGGCGTTGAGAAACCGTAGGTTTTTGAAGGCAGGTGACATGACCCTCAGAGTTGCGAACGGAGCTAGCATGGATGCTAAAGCCGTGGGGGACTATCACCTGGGAATGTCAGATGGGCATGTTTTGGTTTTGCGTAATTGCTTTTTTGTACCCAACGCAACTTGTAATATCATTTCTGTATCTTTGGTTTCTAAAGAAGGTTATGAATTTGCGTTTGTAAGTAATGTTGTAAACATTCACCTTAATCAAGTTCTGATTGGGTCAGGTACACTGAGCAATGGTATATACGTATTAAACCAACCACAGATTTTCAATGTCCAGAATACACACAAAAGAAAGTCTCCAGATATCAATCAGACTTTCTTATGGCATTGTAGACTGGGTCACATCAATGAGAGAAGGTTGACTAAGTTACATAAAGAAGGATATTTGGATCCGTTCGAATATCAATCATATGCCACTTGTCAATCCTGTCTCAAAGGAAAGATGACAAAGACTCCGTTCACTGGACACGGAGTAAGAGCGAGCGAGCTCTTGGGACTCGTACACAGCGATGTGTGCGGTCCAATGTCTACACATGCGCGAAGCGGTTATTCTTACTTCATTACTTTTACGGATGATTTTTCAAGATACGGTTATGTCTTCTTAATGAAACATAAGTCCGAAGCTTTTGAAAAGTTCCAGGAATATAAGAATGAAGTGGAAAAACAGACCGGCAAAAGTATCAAGATTCTAAGATCGGATCGAGGTGGAGAATACTTAAGTGCCGAGTTCCTGAATTGCTTAAAAGAGAATGGAATTCTCTCTCAGCTTACTCCTCCATACACTCCGCAACACAACGGTGTATCGGAGAGACGGAACCGAACCCTATTGGATATGGTACGGTCCATGATGAGTAACGCTGAGTTACCGCGATCATTCTGGGGGTATGCGCTAGAATCAGCTGCGTGCCTTTTGAACCGAGTTCCTACTAAGACTGTGCCTACTACACCATATAAGATGTGGTGTGGGAAGAGACCCCATCTTAGTCACATTAAGACTTGGGGAAGTCCAGCTTTTGTTAAAAAGCAGCATGCGGACAAGCTCGAGGCACGCTCAGTACTGTGTAAGTTTGTGGGATATCCAAAGAATTCCAAGGGATATCTCTTCTACTACGAAGAGGAACAAAATGTTCTTGTTTCTCGTCATGCCCACTTTCTAGAACACCAGTTCTTAGAAAAAGAATCAAGTGGGAGCGCAGTAGAACTGGAAGAAATTCCAGAACCACAGACTATTACTGAAAGCTTAGTAGAACCAGAGGGTTCAAATGAACAGGACATTCCTACGCCGCTCCGCCGGAGTAGTAGGCAGTCTCATCCGCCCGAGAGATACTACGGTTTTCTCATAGACGGGGATAGAGAGGATTGCATCATAGATTATGATGAGCCTACTAGCTTCCAGCAGGCCGTTCAGAGCGTTGACTCGGTAAAATGGCTGGATGCAATGCGGACCGAAATGGAATCCATGTACACCAACAAAGTATGGATGTTGGACATTGCTCCAGACGGGGTAAAACCCGTAGGATGCAAGTGGATCTTCAAAAGGAAGATTGGTGTAGATGGACAGGTTGAGACCTATAAAGCTAGAGTTGTAGCAAAGGGTTTCCGTCAAAGACCTGGCTTGGACTACGACGAAACCTTTTCTCCAGTGGCTATGCTGAAATCCATTCGGATCCTTCTTGCCATTGCTGCCTTCCACGATTATGAGATTTGGCAGATGGACGTAAAAACCGCTTTTCTAAATGGAAATTTAGAGGAGTGTGTCTATATGGATCAGCCAGAGGGTTTCATTCAGAGTGGGAGTAGCGGAAAGGTGTGCAAGTTGCTTAAGTCCATCTATGGACTAAAGCAGGCATCGCGGAGTTGGAACATCTGTTTTGATGAGACGGTCAAGGAATTTGGCTTTATCAAAAATCCAGATGAACCATGCATCTATAGTAGATTTGTAGCGAGAACTGTAGTATTCCTCGTTTTATACGTGGATGACATTCTCTTAATAGGAAATGACATTCCTATGCTACAATCTGTCAAGGGGTTCTTGTCACAAAGCTTCTCCATGAAAGACCTGGGTGATGCTTCGTACATCCTGGGGATCCGGATCCATCGTGATAGATCCAAGAGGATATTAGGACTTTCACAGTCCAGGTACATCGACACTATACTGAAAAGATTCAGTATGGAAGATTCCAAGCGCGGTAACCTACCGGCTTGTCACGGGATCACCCTCTCTAAAGAGATGTCTCCCAAGACTGATTTGGAGAGGGATCGCATGTCTATTATACCCTACGCTTCTGCGGTAGGCTCTATAATGTATGCGATGTTGTGTACCAGACCGGATGTAGCTTATGCACTGAGTGTGGTAAGCAGGTATCAGTCAAACCCTGGGGAGAAACACTGGATAGCAGTAAAGAACATTCTCAAGTATCTAAGGAGGACTAAGGAGATGTTCTTGGTGTATGGCGGAAAAGACCTCCAGATCGAGGCCTTTGCTGACTTTAGCTTCCAGAGTGACAAGGATGATTCCAAGTCCATGTCGGGTTTTGTCTTTACCCTCAATGGAGGGGCGGTGTGTTGGAAGAGTTCCAAACAGGAAACCGTTGCAGACTCGACGATGGAAGCGGAATACATCGCTGCATCTGATGCCGCAAAAGAAGCTGTCTGGATAAGGAAGTTCTTGAAAGAACTTCAGGTGGTTCCGTCCATTGTTGACCCAATACCTCTGTATTGCGACAACAACGGGGCTATAGCTTTAGCGAAGGAACCCAGGTCCCATCAGAGATCCAGGCACATCTTGAGGCGGTATCACCTGATCAGGGAGATCGTGGATCGCAAGGAGATCGAGGTTCGGAGGGTTGCTTCAGAAGAAAACACTGCAGATCCATTCACCAAGGCCCTACCCCAGACTCAGTTCGAGCGGCTGATCGAGATGATAGGTCTTCGATACGCCAGTACATGGACTTAGTGCAAGTGGGAGATTGTTAGTGTATATGCCCTAGAGACCATTACTGTATCATACTAGTTTGTATATTACTTAATGGAAGCTTGGGATATTCACCTTGTATAAACAATCTTGCTCAATATAGTAGTATGCTACTTGGTTTGTTTCTACTTCAATGTGTACTTGTGTTTATTTTGCGATATCACCTATACGCATTAGTGGAGCCCTTAGGATCTTTGCTCGATTACCAGCGTTGTGATGGCAGTCACACTAGTGGGGGCTGGGTAATCTGTAAGCACATCCTTATACAGGTCCCTAGTCGCAGGACTATCGAGACAGGGCATCGATACTCCGGAGTAGACTAGCGTAGGCGCTTCTCATCCCAGTGTGGGAGATGGTCTGTCCCACAGCCATCAGTACGTCGTACTGGAGATAGTATACGGGTGCTCGTTAGGTTACGAGTACACTGGACAGGACTCGTCGGGAACTGACAGGTTGGTATTATACCTATCGTCAGTTATCAGTTCCCAGGTGACATGAGTACAGCTTAGTCCGCTGACTTGACACTGGCACTTCGCCTCGAGTGTGTTCCCACTGCACTTTGATCACTACCCTACCACAGCTCAAAGGAGTCGTGCAAACAGGTAGTGGTTGGGTGCAGTCCCGAAGCACTTGGAGGCAGTGACGGTTAGACAGGATTCGTCTCTCCCGGTATTGGGGGTTGACATCGCGCTGTGTCTAGGAGAGCCATTACACGAGTAGTCCCTGGCCAGGGCAAGCGAGATATACTGGTAGGCTTCCAGTGTTATCTCAGGGTGTTTTGGGCTTCACTCCGACACGACTTGTACCGCTATTGGGGGACTGACGTTTTACCGCCCCCTAGGCCCGACATGCGATGTATCAGACGAACAGACCGGACTGTACGGAGAATGTCACATTCAGACTCAGTAGGAGTTCAGATGGGGTTCACCTCGTCAGCCTTCTTGTCGGCGTTTACCTGGGGACCGTTACGCACAGCTAGTGCCGCTTGCGGTCTGTGGTTAAACCCACTGCCAGCGTAGTGTCGAGTCTTTAGAGTCCCACACAGAGGGTATTCGCCTCTGGGCAAAACAGAGTAGAGGTCGCATGGTTTTGCGACAGGGTTCGTTCTCATCCGCGCACTTGTGCACGTTTGGAGTCCGGACGGATATTGCCAGCGGGCTCTGGTTTGAGCCAGATACTGGTATATGTTTTGGGGGTTGCTTTTATATCTCGGTATTCTTGTTCCTCGGAACGAGAATGCAGGTGTGTATGCACAGTTGCTTGAGGCGGAGGATGAGGTATTTCATTAGGGTTTCGGAACGGGTGCGTATGCACAGCCGACAGTCGTCATTTTCCAAACCCTAATAGATTTATGAAATATCAATTAATAATAGTAATTAAATGAAATATTGTTATGGTTGATTTTGTTGACTTGTTGACCATGGTTGACTTGTTGACCATGGTTGAATGTTGACCACCATCATGCTTTGCAAGGATTCTCCTTGATTCTTGCTTACACTCATTTATTGAAAGTATGATGGTGGTCATTCCAAAACAACCATCAACTATTCTCATTTCAATTATTATTATTAATTAGATAATTCCTTTTCTTTTAGTTATGGTTGCAAAAGAAAAGAGCTCATTCTATCATAATCATTCTCTCTCCTCACTTCATCTTCTTCTTCCTCAAGCTCAAGGTGATTCCTTCTCATGTGTTGAGAATCCCTCACCTTGAAAAAGAAACAACCCCTAGACACTCTCTATTCACTCTAGGATCAAGGGTTTAGCAAGCCGGAGATTCTAGTTCACTCAAAGTTCGAGGAAGAGCCCGTAGGTTGAACCCTCAGGTGGATCCATCTTCGACGGAAGAAGGCGACGAGGAAAGAACCATCTACCTCTACAAGGTTTGAAGAAGAAGGAGTTCAAGTTTAGGTATAACCATCTTTCCGAGTAGCTAACTCACTTTAGCTAGTTTGCTAGTTTTAGTTTAGGAAAAGATCCCGACTTTGTTAGTCCATGTTGCCCCATGCGCTAAAAATTTGATTTTTATACCGTTTCCGCCTCCCCGTAAGAACCGGGGGTCGCAACGTGGACTTACAGCCGTGCACTTACACGTTCCCCAGCACAGTATAACATGCGGGTTCGGTCAATACATCCATATTATTATCTTCATTAGGGCATGAAATGGTCGCTACCTGGAGAGAGAGAGAGAAGAAAACACTTTAGCGTATGCTCGTGCAAGATCAGATTGGTTATTATCTTATCTAATCAGGATGGCTCCCACTGCTTTTTATCAAATCTTCCTCCAAACCCTAAAAGGAAAGACTAGCCGGGATTAATTACACACTACAAGTTCGCCAATCTTTCAGCCAGGCCAGTGTCGGTACTTTGAGGGAGGTCCCCCGTGCTTTCGCACGAACCTAATTAATGTAAACCTCGTTTTCCCAGAGGCGTAACCCCGTTGACACCTTTCTAGACACCTACTTGATCAGCTAATTGCAATGTGTAAAACTCTCCCAGGAGTAACTCTTACTCGCAGTGGGTATCGGGATCCAACTATCTCATAGAAGGTATGCAATCTCATTGCAAATTTCAACACTTGAAATTCCTGATAATATTTTGCCCCAAGCATCCTATGACCTTGACGGAGGTCAACAAACCATAGGGTGCAAGTCAAGTTCAACCCGTCATTTCTTGATTGAATCAAACCCACCCGCACGACCCTTGACGGAGGTCAACAAGGTCGTACGACTACCCTAATCCAATCTGCATCATATGCATAAGCAGACAAATACTAGTTAGCTACCGCACACTACGCCTTGACGGAGGTCAACAAACGTAGCACGAATACTAAGTAGGATTTATCTGAAATGACGGAGGGCTACGCCAGGTTTTTCTGAAAACCATGAGCGTAATGAACTTGATATCGTTGTAGAATCAAATGAAGTTTTAAAATGGAGTGATTTTGAGGCTTTTCCAGTTTTGCTAAAGGGGTCACTCCCGGTGAAGGGATCGTCGGCCCTTTCCTCGTCGAATGAGGTGCGGGATATATCATATATATCACTGTGCAAAGCAAAAACCCAAAAGCAGTCAAAAGCAAACCGAGTGTGTAGCATCTGCCAGTTATTGCTAAAGGAGTCACTCCCGGTGAAGGGATCTCGGTCCTTTCCTCATCGAATAAGGTGCAGGGTATATCATATATACCGCTGTGCAAAGCAAGAACTGTAGCTACCTGTTTTATTTTAAAATTCGATTCCACAACATCTTAGGTTTCTTATCTTTCATTAATCACATTAATGAAGTCCCATCATTTAAATACCTAAACATCACAGATAGATATGACGTACACTTATGCCATTCGCATTCGCCTCGATGTCCCCTCGTGCACCGTTAGGTTAGGTAACTAACGACAGAGCAGGGCAGGGCTAGCGCGGGTGTAAAACATAAGTAACGTCTATATAATATATCATATATACCATATACTATATCCATCACAGAATCACAACACCGATATCGCAGCAGAAGAAACATATGAAATATTGGATATACTAGGACGTCCGTGTTTTCAATACGAGCCAGTATAAAACACGGATTCCACGGTCGTGATGAATAGCCAATCCCACACCCCTAGACCCCTACGAAAGCGGAAAGCAACCCTGCCAATTCTAGGGTTAGGAGACCCGGACTCGACTCCTCGAGTTGGTCTCCCACTGGACCCCAGAACCCGGTTACTTGTGCTCCCCTCCTTGGGTCTATCCTAATGCGGAAAAGTAAATAATATACAAAGGGTGACAACTTCCGCTACCTGGAAGTGCCCCAAATAAAAGAATATTACATACAAGTTTTTACATGAATGAAAATGAAAAACACTCATCTCACATAAAAACCCCCGGCTATTCAAAGACGACGATCCAATATAACATATCCAGCAACACATAACATCACATGTCATCAACGTAAGTAAGTATGCATACCCCAATTGTCGTTGACATATAGTAACGAAACCGGCGATATGAACATACTACACTTACGGTCACAGAAAAGAAAGTGTAAAACTACAACAGTTGGAATCCGCAACCTCTTTAGACATCACATGCCTAACAGTTACAAACCCCGCATTTTAGTCTCATTATCGAAAACTCTTTTCAATATCATATGGGACTAAACTGCTAGATTTATAACATTCATCCAGTTATCTCATAACTGTTTGTGAATTCCAATTATTGTATCACATTCCAGATAAACAGAAAATGTTAAACTTTCCGATCGAACAGTCGAATACCCAAGTTTTCCCGATACAGCTCAACACATGAAATAAGTCTAACAACATTCAGTTCGTGCCTCAGTACCAACGGTCCAGCCGTAGAAGGGTCAAGCCAACGCCTCACATGTGGCACGCCGTACTGCCCCAAACCCGAAGGTTCAAAGGGCAGTTCAAGACGGTCACATAATCGAGTTAAGGTTTGTTGTCTTCTAGAGGGTCCATCGCGTTACTTGCACTACTTAGAACGTCGTTAAACTACGGAAAAATCCAACACTTGGAAATTTCCCGACAGGGGAAAAATTGGGTATTTATATCCGGTCAAACTTTTTAACATATTCTAAAAATTATCCGGAAGTACACAAAAGACGAAATTTGATAATCCGATCGAAATACCGAATCCCCAAAACAACCCTGGAAAATTCAACTCTTGAATGAATATTAAAAATTCCCAGGAAAACCACCACAGAAAAATGAGAATTACTGTGAAAATTAAAATGCACAAAACGACAAAAGCGCCGCGCATCCGCCGCACGAGCCATGCTCGTGCCGCGGATCCGCGGCTCTTTGATGGAATTACTCCATCGAAATTCACAGTAACTCTTAGATTAGCCTGCTGATTTTTCTGCATATTTTTAATGTGGAAAAATCCCCGATTTTAGAAAAAGGACAGAGAGCATGTATGGTTTAGGGTTTCGGGTTCGTTCGGGCTTCAAACTGCGTCTAGACTTCGCCTAAGGCTCTAGCTAGGCTCTGATACCAGTGAAAGGTTCCTAGGCACCCTATAGAGTTCTCACAAGGCATCGAACATGCCAATTTAAAAAAAAATGGTGCCGAGAAACCCTAGACTACGGATCTTAGACTAGATGTTTAGGCGAAAGAAGAAACTAGTTAACTATTTAACTAGAAGTTAGATGCTACAACCTTTGTAGATCCGGATTTCCACTTCCTTAGCTCCACGTGGGTGTGCTCTCGCTGTCCATCACGAATCCTAGACTCATTCGTCGGCTTCATCGGGAAAACGGGCGAGCAAGGTCGTCGGCTTCGTGTCAAAGACGATCTACGTCGAGGTTGCACTAGTTCAAGCTCCGACTTCACCAAGTAGTGAAACTTGTGAAGAAAACACCCAAAACCACTTGTCAAGAGGTAGAGGACGAAGAAATAGGAGGTGGGTTCACTTTAGATTTGGATTTCTCTCACTAGATCTCAAGTTGCCATTAAAGTAGCAAGCTTGAAGAAGAAGAAGATGATGAAGATGGTTATGATGAGTTCTATTATAAAGAAATAGAAAATCAATACTTATCATAACTTAAACTAGGGTTAAGTGTAGAGAATAAACCATGGTGAATTAAGTGGGTTAGGGTTAAGCAAGAAGACAAGAATGGTTAAAGAAGTCAAAGCTTCATGAAGCTTCAACTAATGACAAAAGAAAGCCACCATTCTCTTTAAACTTATCCAAATAAATGAATAAACAAATAAATGAATAAATAAATATGCAAAACCCTAATTATCAAAATAACCATGGTTTAATTCTATTCACTTAACCATATGATCAAGTATCATCAAACATGATACAAAAAAGTGCACAAAAGTATATCACATATACAATGTGCAATCCAAGTGAGAAAAATCCGTTTAAAGTGAACCAATACTAGTTAATGCAAAGTAATATATCAAATATATAATTATACATTAAATCATTAAATCAACACTTGATTCAATGATCCGGTCATGTCGCACATGACCGACTAGTATTCAATGTATCGGCTTATCGAATCGATCTTCGATTCGATAACTAGGTTATATCGAATATAACCATTCGATACATATATCGCGAGAATGGAATACGGTATCACATACACGCATTATTCTCGGTCCTGCACATATCTCATATGCGCTCCTATTTCGTTTCGCTTGAGCCAGGAAACCTCTGTGTTGGACTCTAAATACTCGTCAATACGCCGGTAGCAGATGATGATCATATCAAACACCCACAAGCCGCAAGCGGTCTGCTAAACGTAACGGCCACCCGGGTATTGAGCGATCAGAAGATCGACGAGCTAGCCCGCTCACACTCCTGTGAATCCGACCAATAACACTTACCGTACAGTCCGGTCTCTTCGTCTGATATGTCGCATATCAAGTCTAGGGGTGGTAAACGTTAGACCCCAATAACCCGATAAGTCGTGCCGATGTGAGGCTCATAACGGGTCAAGAAACTACTGGTAACACTTACCAGCAAATCTCTGATCAGCCCTGGCCAGGGACTTCCCTGCTACGGCCAATCGAGCACTGCGCAACATCAACCCCCAATACCGGGAGAGACGAAACCCCTCCTATCGCTCATTGCCTCCATGTGACTCGGGACTGTACCCAAAGACCACCGTTTTGCACGCCCTCATGGACGTGGTAAGGTGGAGATCAAAGCACAGTGGGAATCACACAAGACTCTATGACGATCTCGGGTCTACAGACTAACCTGTACAAGTGTCACCTGAGAACTGCCATCTGACGTGAGGTATAATACCATCTGGGAGTTCTCGGTGAGTCCGTCCAGTGTACTCAGTCTCCACTGAGCACCCGTATACCATCTCTGATGTCAAACACCAATGGATATGGGATCATCCATCGCCCATCACATGGGTCGAGAAGCGTATACGCTAGTCTACTCTGGTATATCGATGCCTCGTCTCGATACACTCACGACTAGGGACCTTGAAGGATGTACTTATGGACTACCATGTCCCCACTAGTATGATCTGCATCATAGTCCAGGTAGTCAAGTACAAATCCTAAGGGCTTTACCAACATGTAACTATAAGACAGTATAAAGAGACTAGTGTACAAGTTAAGATAAAGAGCAACCAGATAGCATACTATCATGTCGAGAAAGAAAGTCATCTCTATATATGTCCAAGCATCCAATATAATATACATCATCTGTACAATACTGGCCTCTAGGGCATACATACAACTAACAATCTCCCACTTGCACTAGGGCCAGCTGCTGTAGTATCGCATACCGAGCATCCCGAAGAGTCTCTCAAACTGTATCTGGGGAATGGCCTTCGTGAGTGGATCCGCAGTGTTGTCCTTCGTGTCAACCCTCCTGACCTCGATCTCCCGGCGATCAACTATCTCCCGGATCTGGTGATACCGCCTCAGAATATGCCTGGATCGCTGATGGGACCTGGGTTCCTTGGCCAAAGCCACCGCTCCATTGTTATCGCAATACAAAGGTATTGGATGCTCAATGGATGGAACCACACCAAGTTCAGTAATGAACTTCTTGATCCAGACAGCCTCTTTGGCAGCATCGTTGGCAGCGATGTATTCAGCCTCCATCGTCGAGTCTGCCACGGTTTCCTGCTTGGAACTCTTCCAGCTAACCGCCCCTCCGTAAAGGGTAAAGACAAAGCCCGACTGCGACTTAGAGTCGTCCTTATCACTCTGGAAGCTCGAATCGGTAAAGGACTCCACTTGGAGTTCTCCGTTACCATACACCAAGAACATATCTCTAGTCCTTCGCAAGTACTTGAGAATGCTCTTCACAGCTGTCCAGTGACTCTCTCCAGGATCAGCTTGATACCTGCTCACTATACTTAGTGAGTATGCAACATCGGGTCTAGTACATAGCATCGCATACATGATAGAGCCTACTGCCGAAGCATAGGGTATCCCTTGCATACGAGCTCTCTCCAAATCAGTCTTGGGAGACATCTCTTTGGAGAGAGTGACTCCAGAAATCGTGGGCAAGTTCCCACGCTTGGACTCTTCCATACTAAACCTCTTTAGTATGGTGTCAATGTACCTGGATTGGGACAATCCCCAAATCCGTTTGGATCTATCTCTATAGATCCTAATTCCCAATATGCAGGAGGCATCACCAAGATCTTTCATTGAGAATCTTTGTGATAAGAAGAGCTTGACCGCTTGCAGCATAGGAATATCATTTCCTATCAAGAGTATGTCGTCCACGTACAATACGAGGAAGACAACCTTACTCTCTGCCACCTTCTTGTAGATACAAGGTTCATCTGGATTTTTGACGAAATCAAACTCTTTGATAACGACGTCAAAGCAGATGTTCCAACTCCGCGATGCTTGCTTTAATCCATAAATGGATTTAAGCAGCTTGCACACCTTCCCGCTGCTCCCACTGTCTACGAAGCCCTCTGGCTGAGTCATGTACACGCACTCTTCTAAATCACCATTTAGAAAGGCGGTCTTAACATCCATTTGCCAGATTTCGTAGTCATGAAAGGCAGCAATGGCAAGCATGATTCGGATGGATTTAAGCATAGCCACTGGAGAAAAGGTTTCGTCATAGTCCACACCTGGTCTTTGACGAAAACCCTTTGCTACAAGTCTAGCTTTGAAAGTCTCCACTTTCCCATCTACACCAAGTTTCTTCTTGAAGATCCACTTGCTCCCAATGGGTTTTACCCCTTCAGGAGCAACTTCCAAAGTCCATACTTTGTTGGTGTACATGGATTCTATCTCGGACCGCATAGCATCCAGCCATTTCACTGAGTCCCTACTCGTGATGGCCTGCTCGAAGCTAGTTGGGTCATCATCCTCCATGATGCAATCCTCGCTCCCACCATCCATGAGAAAACCGTAGTATCTCTCAGGTTGGCGAGGAACCCTACTAGATCGGCGGAGTGGCTGAGGTTTATTGGGAGCTACTGAATCCTCTGGTTCCACTAAATCTTCTGTTGTGTTTTGTTCAGCTGGAACCTCTTCCAGTTCTACCTCAGAGCCACTAATCTCTTTTGCAAGAAATTCCTTTTCTAAAAAGGTGGCATGTTGAGCAACAAATACTCTTTGTTCCTCACTGTGGTAGAAGATATACCCTCGCGAATGTTTGGGATATCCAACAAACTTACACAAAACAGATCTTGCCTCGAGTTTGTCCGGTTTTTGTCTTCTGACATAGGCCGGGCAACCCCATATCTTTATAAAATTAAGATATGGTCTCTTCCCTTCCCATATCTCATATGGTGTGGTCGGCATAGATTTGGTGGGAACCCTGTTCAGTAGGTATGCTGCTGTTTCCAGTGCATATCCCCAGAAGGAAACAGGTAACTCAGCTACACTCATCATAGAGCGCACCATATCTAATAGGGTGCGGTTTCTCCACTCCGATACACCGTTGTGCTGTGGTGTATATGGAGGAGTTAGCTGAGAGAGAATCCCATTCTCTTTTAGGAAGTCCAGGAATTCATTGCTCAAGTATTCACCTCCTCGATCTGATCGAAGGATTTTAATACTTTTTCCGATTTGGTTCTCGACTTCTTGTTTATATTCTCTAAATTTCTCAAAAGCTTCTGATTTGTGTTTCATCAGGAACACATATCCGAATCTAGAGAGATCGTCAGTGAATGTAATGAAGTACGAAGAACCATCCCTGGCATGTGTAGACATGGGACCGCATACATCACTATGTATCAGTCCCAAGAGTTCGGTAACTCTTTCTCCGTGTCCCGTAAACGGAGCTTTGGTCATCTTGCCTTTGAGACATGACTGGCAAGTGTCATAGGATGAAAATTCAAACGGATTTAAATATCCATCCTTATGCAACTTAGCCAGTCGTGTCGCATTGATGTGACCCAGTCTACAATGCCACAAGAAGGATTCGTTCAGTTCAGAACTCTTCCTCTTGTGTGTGTTTGTTATGCTCAGAACTGTTGATTGGTTTAGAACATAAATGCCATTGCACAACGTGCCTGATCCAACCAACTTTTGGTTACGGAAAATGTTCATAACATTGTCCTGTAATACAAAATTATATCCCTCTTTACTTAATAAAGAAACCGATATAATGTTGCATATCAGGTTCGGCATGTAATAGCATTCGTTCAGAACCAATGTATTACCAGTTGGTAATACAAGGTGATATTCCCCGACAGTCTTAGCTGCAACAATTGCACCATTTCCAACTCTAATGTCTTTATCACCTTCTCCAAGTTCTCTACCTTTCCTGAGCCCATGTAACTGATTACATATATGGGATCCTGACCCGGTATCCAATACCCAGGACGTAGAGCAAATAGAGAAACAGTTCTCAGAAACGAACTCACCCGAAGAAAATGCATCAACATGTACTTTCTTCATTCGGGTGGCATGGGAATCCTGGTATTCCCCTATATCCTGTTCATTCCTATAACTCTTATAGGAAAGAACGGAACCAACGTTCCCCAGCACAGTATAACATGCGGGTTCGATCAATACATCCATATTATTATCTTCATTAGGGCATGAATTGGTCGCTACCTGAAGAGAGAGAGAATAAAACACTTTAGCGTATGCTCGTGCAAGATCAGATTGGTTATTATCTTATCTAATCAGGATGGCTCCCACTGCTTTTTATCAAATCTTCCTCCAAACCCTAAAAGGAAAGACTAGCCGGGATTAATTACACACTACAAGTTCGCCAATCTTTCAACCAGGCCTGTGTCGGTACTTTGAGGGAGGTCCCCCGTGCTTTCGCACGAACCTAATTAATGTAAACCTCGTTTTCCCAGAAGCGTAACCCCGTTGACACCTTTCTAGACACCTACTTGATCAGCTAATTGCAATGTGTAAAACTCTCCCAGGAGTAACTCTTACTCGCAGTGGGTATCGGGATCCAACTATCTCATAGAAGGTATGCAATCTCATTGCAAATTTCAACACTTGAAATTCCCGATAATATTTTGCCCCAAGCATCCTATGACCTTGACGGAGGTCAACAAACCACAGGGTGCAAGTCAAGTTCAACCCGTCATTTCTTGATTGAATCAAACCCACCCGCACGACCCTTGACGGAGGTCAACAAGGTCGTACGACTACCCTAATCCAATCTGCATCATATGCATAAGTAGACAAATACTAGTTAGCTACCGCACACTACGCCTTGACGGAGGTCAACAAACGTAGCACGAATACTAAGTAGGATTTATCTGAAATGACGGAGGGCTACGCCAGGTTTTTCTGAAAACCATGAGCGTAATGAACTTGATATCGTTGTAGAATCAAATGAAGTTTTAAAATGGAGTGATTTTGAGGCTTTTCCAGTTTTGCTAAAGGTGTCTCTCCCGGTGAAGGGATCGTCGGCCCTTTCCTCGTCGAATGAGGTGCGGGATATATCATATATATCACTGTGCAAAGCAAAAACCCAAAAGCAGTCAAAAGCAAACCGAGTGTGTAGCATCTGCCAGTTATTGCTAAAGGAGTCACTCCCGGTGAAGGGATCTCGGTCCTTTCCTCATCGAATAAGGTGCAGGGTATATCATATATACCGCTGTGCAAAGCAAGAACTGTAGCTACCTGTTTTATTTTAAAATTCGATTCCACAACATCTTAGGTTTCTTATCTTTCATTAATCACATTAATGAAGTCCCATCATTTAAATACCTAAACATCACAGATAGATATAACGTACACTTATGCCATCCGCATTCGCCTCGATATCCCCTCGTGCATCGTTAGGTTAGGTAACTAACGACAGAGCAGGGCAGGGCTAGCGCGGGTGTAAAACATAAGTAACGTCTATATAATATATCATATATACCATATACTATATCCATCACAGAATCACAACACAGATATCGCAGTAGAAGAAACATATGAAATATTGGATATACTAGGACGTCCGTGTTTTCAATACGAGCCAGTATAAAACATGGATTCCACGGTCGTGATGAATAGCCAATCCCACACCCCTAGAGCCCTACGAGAGCGGCAAGCAACCCTGCCAATTCTAGGGTTAGGAGACCCGGACTCGACTCCTCGAGTTGGTCTCCCACTGGACCCCAGAACCGGTTACTTGTGCTCCCCTCCTTGGGTCTATCCTAATGCGGAAAAGTAAATAATATACAAAGGGTGACAACTTCCGCTACCTGGAAGTGCCCCAAATAAAAGAATATTACATACAAGTTTTTACATGAATGAAAATGAAAAACACTCATCTCACATAAAAAACCCCGGCTATTCGAACACGACGATCCAATATAACATATCCAGCAACACATAACATCACATGTCATCAACGTAAGTAAGTATGCATACCCCAATTGTCGTTGACATATAGTAACGAAACCGGCGATATGAACATACTACACTTACGGTCACAGAAAAGAAAGTGTAAAACTACAACAGTTGGAATCCGCAACCTCTTTAGACATCACATGCCTAACAGTTACAAACCCCGCATTTTAGTCTCATTATCGAAAACTCTTTTCAATATCATATGGGACTAAACTGCTAGATTTATAACATTCATCCAGTTATCTCATAACTGTTTGTGAATTCCAATTATTGTATCACATTCCAGATAAACAGAAAATGTTAAACTTTCCGATCGAACAGTCGAATACCCAAGTTTTCCCGATACAGCTCAACACATGAAATAAGTCTAACAACATTCAGTTCGTGCCTCAGTACCAACGGTCCAGCCGTAGAAGGGTCAAGCCAACGCCTCACATGTGGCACGCCGTACTGCCCCAAACCCGAAGGTTCAAAGGGCAGTTCAAGACGGTCACATAATCGAGTTAAGGTTTGTTGTCTTCTAGAGGGTCCATCGCGTTACTTGCACTACTTAGAACGTCGTTAAACTACGGAAAAATCCAACACTTGGAAATTTCCCGGCAGGGGAAAAATTGGGTATTTATATCCGGTCAAACTTTTTAACATATTCTAAAAATTATCCGGAAGTACACAAAAGACGAAATTTGATAATCCGATCGAAATACCGAATCCCCAAAACAACCCTGGAAAATTCAACTCTTGAATGAATATTAAAAATTCCCAGGAAAACCACCACAGAAAAATGAGAATTACTGTGAAAATTAAAATGCACAAAACGACAAAAGCGCCGCGCATCCGCCGCACGAGCCATGCTCGTGCCGCGGATCCGCGGCTCTTTGATGGAATTACTCCATCGAAATTCACAGTAACTCTTAGATTAGCCTGCTGATTTTTCTGCATATTTTTAATGTGGAAAAATCCCCGATTTTAGAAAAAGGACAGAGAGCATGTATGGTTTGGGGTTTCGGGTTCGTTCGGGCTTCAAACTGCGTCTAGACTTCGCCTAAGGCACTAGCTAGGTTCTGATACCAGTGAAAGGTTCCTAGGCACCCTATAGAGTTCTCACAAGGCATCGAACATGCCAATTTAAAAAAAAATGGTGCCGAGAAACCCTAGACTACGGATCTTAGACTAGATGTTTAGGCGAAAGAAGAAACTAGTTAACTATTTAACTAGAAGTTAGATGCTACAACCTTTGTAGATCCGGATTTCCACTTCCTTAGCTCCACGTGGGTGTGCTCTCGCTGTCTATCATGAATCCTAGACTCATTCGTCGGCTTCATCGGGAAAACGGGCGAGCAAGGTTGTCGGCTTCGTGTCAAAGACAATCTACGTCGAGGTTGCACTAGTTCAAGCTCCGACTTCACCAAGTAGTGAAACTTGTGAAGAAAACACCCAAAACCACTTGGCAAGAGGTAGAGGACGAAGAAATAGGAGGTGGGTTCACTTTAGATTTGGATTTCTCTCACTATATCTCAAGTTGCCATTAAAGTAGCAAGCTTGAAGAAGAAGAAGAAGATGAAGATGGTTATGATAAGTTCTATTATAAAGAAATAGAAAATCAATACTTATCATAACTTAAACTAGGGTTAAGTGTAGAGAATAAACCATGGTGAATTAAGTGGGTTAGGGTTAAGCAAGAAGACAAGAATGGTTAAAGAAGTCAAAGCTTCATGAAGCTTCAACTAATGACAAAAGAAAGCCACCATTCTCTTTAAACTTATCCAAATAAATGAATAAACAAATAAATGAATAAATAAATATGCAAAACCCTAATTATCAAAATAACCATGGTTTAATTCTATTCACTTAACCATATGATCAAGTATCATCAAACATGATACAAAAAAGTGCACAAAAGTATATCACATATACAATGTGCAATCCAAGTGAGAAAAATCCGTTTAAAGTGAACCAATACTAGTTAATGCAAAGTAATATATCAAATATATAATTATACATTAAATCATTAAATCAATACTTGAATCAATGATCCGGTCATGTCGCACATGACCGACTAGTATTCAATGTATCGGCTTATCGAATCGATCTTCGATTCGATAACTAGGTTATATCGAATATAACCATTCGATACATATATCGCGAGAATGGAATACGGTATCACATACACGCATTATTCTCGGTCCTGCACATATCTCATATGCGCTCCTATTTCGTTTCGCTTGAGCCAGGAAACCTCTGTGTAGGACTCTAAAGACTCGTCAATACGCCGGTAGCAGATGATGATCATATCAAACACCCACAAGCCGCAAGCGGTCTGCTAAAAGTAACGGCCACCCGGGTATTGAGCGATCAGAAGATCGACGAGCTAGCCCGCTCACACTCCTGCGAATCCGACCAGTAACACTTACCGTACAGTCCGGTCTCTTCGTCTGATATGTCGCATATCAAGTCTGGGGGTGGTAAACGTCAGACCCCAATAACCCGATAAGTCGTGCCGATGTGAGGCTCATAACGGGTCGAGAAACTACTGGTAACACTTACCAGCAAATCTCTGATCAGCCCTGGCCAGGGACTTCCCTGCTACGGCCAATCGAGCACTGCGCAACATCAACCCCCAATACCGGGAGAGACGAAACCCCTCCTATCGCTCATTGCCTCCATGTGACTCGGGACTGTACCCAAAGACCACCATTTTGCATGCCCTCATGGACGTGGTAAGGTGGAGATCAAAGCACAGTGGGAATCACACAAGACTCTATGACGATCTCGGGTCTACAGACTAACCTGTACAAGTGTCACCTGAGAACTGCCATCTGACGTGAGGTATAATACCATCTGGGAGTTCTCGGTGAGTCCGTCCAGTGTACTCAGTCTCCACTGAGCACCCGTATACCATCTCTGATGTCAAACACCAATGGATATGGGATCATCCATCGCCCATCACATGGGTCGAGAAGCGTATACGCTAGTCTACTCTGGTATATCGATGCCCCGTCTCGATACGCCCACGACTAGGGACCTTGAAGGATGTACTTATGGACTACCATGTCCCCACTAGTATGATCTGCATCATAGTCCAGGTAGTCAAGTACAAATCCTAAGGGCTTTACCAACATGTAACTATAAGACAGTATAAAGAGACTAGTGTACATGTTAAGATAAAGAGCAACCAGATAGCATACTATCATGTCGAGCAAGAAAGTCATCTCTGTATATGTCCAAGCATCCAATATAATATACATCATCTGTACAATACTGGCCTCTAGGGCATACATACAACTAACATGTTTTTCGTCACCCCATTGAGATGGGAATACGCGCGCGCTTGTCAGACGCATTACAGATTCCCCCTGCCTAAAGTAGGCCGGGTTTAATGATTGTGGGGATCCGAATCTCCGGCAGCCGCGGACTAAGCTGCCGTTAATTATCCCAATCCTTTGGAGCGAGGGAACCTCCGATTGACGGGTTAAACTGGTCATGCGAACTCAATATGCAGTGTTGTGTTTTGAAAGGGTTTTGGATATATCAGGGGCCCTGCAGTGTTTTCACGGGGGTCCCGCTACCCGGATAGCGGGCTGGAGGTCAAAGGGGCTAGCAGCCCCCTTGCAGGGTGCGGGTCAGCGCCCCGTTAGAAATTTTTTTCTAACAGGGACAGTGTCGTGGTGTGTGTGTGTGCACACATATGTATGCATATGTGTTTATATATATATATGTATATATGTATATATATATATATATATAAGAAAGAGGGGGGAAATGCATCCAAAGGATGTGTGGGGCCAGCGCCTTGGGCGCTGTGCGCCCAGGTGCTGTGTGCTCAGGCGCTAGCGTGCCACGTGTCGGCACGTGGGCGCTCTACGCTTGAGCGCAGGGCGCTGTAGCGCAAGCACGCCACGTGTCGGCACGTGGGCGCTTTGCGCTTCAGCGCCTGATGCTCAAGCGCAAGCACGCCACGTGTTGGCACGGGGGCGACTTGCGCCAGAGCGCTGTGCGCTTGAGCGCAAGCGCGCCACGTGTCGGCACTGGGGCGACTTGCGCCAGAGCGCTGTGCGCTTGAGCACAAGCGCGCCACGTGTCGGCACTGGGGCGACTTGCACTCGAGCGCTCACGCTTGAGCGCAAGCGCGCCACGTGTCGGCACGTGGGTGCTTTGCGCTCGAGCACAGGGCGCTGTTGTGCAAGCGCGCCACGTGTCGGCACGTGGACGCTTTGCGCTTGAGCGCTGAGCGCTTGAGCGCAAGAGCGCCACGTGTCAGCACGTAGGCGCTCTGCGCTTGAGCGCCGGCGAGGAAAAGTGGCTTTTAGCCTAAAAAGATTCTCGGAAGAGAAATCAGAGTGGAGTTGGACTCTTAAATGTGTTTTTGGGGTTAATGGAAGGGGTTCTTCTTCTTCCTCCTCTGTTAGCTGGATCTTGAAGATCAAGAGATGTGAGATCTTAAAATCTCTCATTTTTGGAATCTAAAGACAGATCCAAGTTCCCCTTTGTGGATTTGGTGGTGAAAAACTATCTTGTTTTTTGAAAAGGAAGAGTAAAACTCTTGATTTAATTCAAAAGAAAGAAGAAGGTTTGAGACCTTCAGATAAGGGAAAGAAATACAAACCCTAGGTTTTTTTTTGAGAGAGAATGAAAGTGTTTTTTTTTATTCATCATCATGTTGCCTTATATAGGTTTACATATTTACATATAGCCCCTTGGGCTTTACAAAAATGGCATTTTAGCCATCCCATGGCTCATGTGCCATTTTATTTTTGCACATAAGCCATGGGCTTACAAAATATTGGCTTTATGCCCATTTTGTTTACATTCATGCATAAACAATTACATAAAAATTATTTATTACATGATTTTGTTGTTGGCATAGGAAGGCTGGCTACGGGCTCGACTTGGGCATGGGCCCGCTTAACCTGGGCTTGGGCCCACCTGGCTTGGGGTTGACTTTGATTTTGACTTGGTCAACAGGGGTGTAAATTTTTACCCCAACATATGCGCATCCTAATTGTCGTTGACATATAGCAACGAAACCGGCGATATCACATATTACACTTACGGTCGCAGAAAAGAAAGTGTAAAACTACAACATTTGGAATCCACAATCTCTTTAGACATCGTAAATCCGAAATATCACATTCTTCGCATTTCATGCCTAACTATATGAATTCCACATATTGTATCACATTCCAGATAAATAGACAGTATTAAATTTTCCGATCGAATAATCAAATACCCAAGATTTCCTAATTAGCTCAACACTTGAGCGGAGTTCAAAAATTTCAGAATACGTCACAGTACCAACGGTCCAGCCGTAGAAGGGTCAAGCCAACGCCTTACATGTGGCACGTCGTACTGCCCCAAACCCTAAGGTTTAGAGGCGGTTCAGACGGTCACATAATCGAGTTAAGGTTTGTGTTCTTCTAGATGGTCCATCACGTTACATGCACGTTTTTCCAAAAGATTTAAATTCAAGAAAAAATTCAACAATTGAAAGTTTTTCATGCCGGGAAAAATGAGTTAATGATATCCATTCGAACATTTTAATACTTTCTAAATTATCCGGAAAACATAACGAAATTAAAATTTCCGATCGAATCAACGTATACAAAATAATCCCTTGAACACTCAACACTTGAGTCAAATTAAAAATACCCAGAAATTAGCAATTTTTCCTACGGATGTTACTGTGTCAAAACGAGGCAGTAAGTCTTCTGTACGGCCGCAGATCCACGGTGCAAGTAGGGTATTGCCACGGTTCCGCGGCCAATTGTACGGCTTACTGTCTAGTTTTTCACAGTGTTGCTTATATTTCCCTGCTGAATTTTTTTAAGTATTTTTAATAAAGAAAAATCACAGTTTTCAAAAAATGTCCAGAGAGGGGTTCAAATCGTCGTTTCGTGGTTCGTTCGAAGTTTTAACTTCGTATACACGTCACCTAATGCTCTAGCTAGGCTCTGATACCACTGTAGGGTTACTAGGCACTCTAACAAGGTTCCACAAGGCATCAACCATGCTCGATTAAAATTTTAGCCGTGCTGTACAACCCTAAACAAGATCTTTGCTAGATAATTAGAGTTACACATGCAAGTAAATAACATTTACTACTAAGTGAATACGAAATACAACCTTTGTAGATCGGTCCTTCACTTCTAAAGCTCCTTGTTGTAGTCCCTTCGCTGCGATCATGGTTCTCCCTGGCTCTTGCATGACTTCACGAGGCGAAAGAAGCGTCCTTGCTTGAAGTCTTCGAGACCGAAGATGATCTACGTCGAGAGAATACCAACTCAAGCTACTACTTCACTAACCTAGAGAATTAGTGAAGCAAACACCCTAAACTAAAGTGCTAGTCTAGTAGAGGATGGAGAAATAGGAAGTGGGTTCCCTTTAGAATTTGATTTCTCACAATCTTTCACTCTCCTTTTAAAACCCTAGCAAGCTTTCCTTTTGCTCAAAGAAGAAGAAGAAGATGAACAAAAGAAAAGATGAGGATAATGATCATGTCAAGAGAGCTAACCATGGGTGAGTGAGTATCATATACTAACTCATATAGAGACATAACCATGGCTAATCCAAAATGGTTAGGTTAATAAAAATCTAAGGTAAAACAAAGTTAGTGGACTTTGTCAAAGCATCCACAGGCTTCATGCTTGTGACAAAAGCTCCACTAATTTGTAATTACCTTAAATAATTATAAACCACCATTTAAAATAGAATGGTGTATGTCTTGCACACCCATGCATGATGTATCAACAACCATGATACAAAATGAAAACACATTTTTAATATATATCACATATATATTAAAGTTGTGCATATGTGAGAAAAATCCTTAAGTGAACAAATGTTAGTTAATGTAAATTAGTATATCATATATACAATTATACACTAAATTATTAAATCAACACTTGACTCAATAATCCGGTCATATCATATATAACCGACTAACATTCAATGTATCGACTTATCGAATCAACACTTGATTCAATAACCCGGTTATATCACATATAACCGAGCGATACAAAAAGTCGCGAGAATAGAATACGGTATCACATATACGCATTATTCACGGTCCCGCACATATCACATACGTGCTCCTATTTCGTTTTGCCTGAGCCAGTAAAACCTCTATGTAGGACTCTAAAGACTCGTCAATACGCCGGTAGTAGGTGATGATCACATCAAGCACCCACAAGCCATCAGCGGTACTAGCTGGACGTAACGGCTACCCGGGTATTGAGCGATCAGAAGATCAGCAAGCAAGCCCGCTCCAACTCCTGTAAAAGCCTAACGGTAACACTTCCCGTACAGTCCGGTCTCCTCGTCTGATATGTCGCATATCAAGTCTACAGGTGGTAAACGTCAGACCCCAACAACCGATAAGTCGTGCCGATGTGAGGCTCATAACGGGTCGAGAAACTACTGATAACTCTTACCAGTAAATCTCTAAATCAGCCCTGGCCAGGGACTTCCCTGTTATGGCCAATCGAGCACAGCGAATATCAACCCCCAATACCGGGAGAGACGAAACCCCTCCTATCGCTCATTGCCTCCATGTGACTCGGGACTGTACCCAAAAACCACCGTTTTGCACGCCCTCTTGGACGTGGTAAGGTGGAAATCAAAGCACAGTGGGAATCACATAAGACTCTATGACGATCTCGGGTCTACAGACTAACCTGCACAAGTGTCACCAGAGAACTGCCATCCGACGTGAGGTATAATACCATCTGGGAGTTTTCGGTGAGTCCGTCTAGTGTACCCAGTCTCCACTGAGCACCCGTATACCATCTCTGATGTCAAACACCAATGGATATGGGATCATCCATCGCCCATCTCATGGGTTGAGAAGCGTATATGCTAGTCTACTTTGGTATATCGATGCCCTGTCTCGATACACTTACGACTAGGAACATTAAAGGATGTACTTATGGACTACTCTGTCCCCAGTAGTATGATCTGCATCATAGTCCTGGTAGTCAAGTACACATCCTAAGGGCTTTACCAACATGTAACTATAAGACAATATCAAGAGACAAGTATACATGTTAAGATAAAGAGCAACCAGATAGCATACTATCATATCGAGCAAGAAAGTCCTCTCTATATATGTCCAAGCATCCAATATAATATACATCATCTGTACAATAGTGGCCTCTAGGGCATACATACAACTAACAATTCAAAGAACCGATTAACCCAAAATTTTAGTAAAAACAGAGAATAGATGAAGAATTTTACCTTTCCCACCGATTTGGGGGGAATCGGCGGTGAAAGTTCGGTTTTTAGCCAATTTTTTTTTTATTTTTAGCCTAATTTTGGCGGCAGATCACCTCCAATTTTTTTTTGCAGCTTCGTCTCTCTCTTAGGGTTCTTGGCTGCGACTGGAATGGGGCAAATGTCTCGGGTTAGGGGTCTTATAAAGGGTATAGTAATTTGCATATAAAACCCTACAAAATAAAAATTAGCAACAAAAACCTGAAAACGAAAAGTTAGTCAATACATAGTCTACAACGGAGGGTTATGATTTTATGCAGAATATTCCGGCTCATAGAGAACCATGAGCTCCTCCTCCATATCTGCAGAAAACTCTAAGTATGACTTAAGGCGTTGTCCATTAACTTTAAAAACATAATTATCCTTAGGGTTTACTACTTCGACCGCGCCATATGAGAAAACATGTTTTACAATAAATGGCCATGTCCATATAGAATTAAGTTTACTAGGAAATAAATGTAGTCTAGAATCATAAAGTAAAACTTTTTGGCCAATATTAAAAGTTTTCCAAATAATTGATTTATTATGAAAATGTTTAGTTTTCTTTTAAAAATCTTAGCGTTTTCATAAGCTTCATTCCTTATTTTCTCAAGTTCATTCAATTGAAGCTTCTAATATTTACCAGCTTCATCTATGTCTATATTTAGCTTTTTAATGGCTCACATAGCACGGTACTCTAATTCAACAGGTAGATGGCAAGGTTCCTTAAAAATAAGCCTATATGTATACATTCCAAGAATGGTTTTATAAGTTGTTCTATAAGTCCAAATTACATCGACTAGCTTAATAGATTAATCTTTACGATTTTTACTTACCGTTTTCTCCAAAATTTGCTTAATCTGTCTATTAGAAATTTTTACTTGTCCACTAGTTTGAGGATGATATGGGGTAGATAATTTGTGGTGTATAAAATATCTTTTCATTAAAGATTCAAATGCCCTATTGCAGAAATGGGTCCCATTTTCGCTAATAATGGACCGTGGAATGCCAAAACGTGATATGATATTATTTTTCAAAAACTTGACAACAACTTTGTTGTCATTGGTTTTGTAAGCCACTGCTTCAACCCATTTCAACACATAGTCGGCAGCCAACAAAATATAAATATTTCCAAAAGAATTTGGGAACGGCCCCATAAAATCGATCCCCCATACGTCAAAAATATCAACAATCAAAATAAAGTTTAGAGGTATTATATTTCTACTATATTTCTACTAGTAACTCTACCAAGTGTTGACAGCGATCAAAAGTCTTACAAAACTCATAAGTATTTTTAAATAGTGTAGCCAATAAAACCCACTTTGTAAGACTTTTTCGGCAGTCTTTTTAGGCCTAAAATGTCCTCCACATAGGTGATCATGACAAAATGAAAGAACACTCCTAAATTCATCATTAGGAACACACCTTCAGAAGATTTGGTCAGCACAATACTTAAATAAATAAGGCTCGTCCCAGTAAAGGTGCTTCACTTGGGAATGAAACTTTAACTTATCTTGTTTGGACCAATCAGAAGGCGTCATTTTTGTGACAAGAAAATTGACTGTCTACGAACCAAGGTTCGCTCATAACAACATAAAACTGTTCGTCAGGAAAATGGTCATTTATAGGAAGTTCTTGTGATGGTGTAATGGAAAGACGAGAAAGATGATCAGCCACTTCATTATCGGATCCTTTTTTTTATCTTTTATCTCAAGATAAAATTCTTGTAGTAAAAGAATCCGACGAATAAGTCGGGCTTTGGCATCCTTTTTTCAACAAGATGTCTAAGTGCCAAATGGTCAGTGTAAATCATAATGTATGAACCGATAAGGTAAGATCTAAACTTTTCAAATGCAAATACAACAGCTAAAAATTCTTTTTCAGTGGTTGAATAATTTAACTGCGCATCATTAAGAGTCCTACTCGCATAATGGATCACATGTGGTATCTTATTAATACGTTGACCTAAAATAGCTCCAATCGCAAAATCAGACATGTCACACATAATCTTGAAAGGCCGGTTCCAATCAGGAGTATGGAGTATATGAGCGGAAGTAAGCTCCTTCTTCAATAGCTCAAAAGATTTGAGGCAATAAAAAATAAACTCAAATGGTACATCCTTAGCAAAAAGAGTGGTCAAGGGTCTAGCAATCTTGCTAAAGTCATTAACAAAGCGTCTACAGAATCCCGCATGCCCAAGGAATGACCTTATATCTTTTACTGTTTTGGTGGAGGTAGGTTAGAAATAATGTCTATCTTAGCTTTATCTAGCTCAATGACTTTGTTTGAAATAATGTAACCTAGCACAATGTCTTGCTTGACCATAAAATGGCATTTCTCTCAATTGAGTGTTAAATTTTTCTGTTTGCAACGTTAGAGAACTAACTCCAAATGATGTAAACACTCATCAAAAGAATCTTCAAAGACCGAGAAATCATCCATAAAGATCTCTAAATAGCGCTCCACCATGTCAAAAAATATACTGATCATGCACGGCTGAAAAGTGGCTGTTGCATTACATAACCCAAATTGCATCTGTCGATATGAAAATATGCCAAAGGGACATGTAAAGGTGGTCTTCTCTTGGTCTTCGGGAGGAACTTGGATTTGGTTATAACCGGAATACCCACCAAGAAAACAATAATACTTATGACCAGCTAACCTCTCCAGCATTTGATCAATAAATGGCAACGAAAAGTGATCTTTCCAAGTTGCGACGTCCAGCTTTCTATAATTAATCCATACACGCAAACCTGTTTGCGTGAGGATAGGGACAATCTTATTCCTATGATTTTCAACAACTGTAATATCTGATTTCTTAGGTACCACATGAATAGGGCTGACCCAAGTGCTATTAGAGATAGGGTATATAATACCACCATCAAGACATTTAATAATGTCCTTACTCACCGCTTCCTTCATTACGGGATTTAACTGGCGCTAAGGATCTTTTGCGGTTTTGGCGTTTTCTACCAAGTGAATTCGATGTTGAACAACTGTAGGGTTAATTCCCTTGATATCCGCCATCATCCGTCCAATAGCTTCCTTATTATCTTTAAGAATAGATAATAAGGCCACCTCATGCTCCTTAATAAGACCGACTTCTATAATCATAAGGAGCGTCTCATTCACACCTAAATAGGCATATTTTAAGTGTAATAGAAGAGGTTTGAACTTTAATTTTGGTGCATTCTCAATTGATAGACGCTAAAGAGGTCTAGGCTCAAGTGGAGGCTTTTCCACGTATGCTATTGGAGTAGATTCATCAAAATAAACAATCTCTTCTTTAAAGAGTTCCTCTGGGCTTTGCTCTACATGTCAGTCATCAAAATCAACATCCTCCTCTCATGGAATTTCATGGATTGCGTTGACTTCGAAGGGTTGTTTGTATGGATTAATTAGCTGATTTCCTGGATTAAAAATATTTAAATCAACTGTCATGTTACCAAAAGAGAGTTTCATTGAACTATTTTGACAGTTGATCATAGCATTAGAAGTGGCTAGAAAAGGTCGACCTAAAATCACTGGAATTTGATTCCTATGATTCAATACAGGTTTTGTTTTTAAAACAATAAAATCAACAGGGAATATGAATTCCCTATCTTGATCAACACATCCTCTATCTCATCCTTAGGCGTATTAATAGATCGATCGGCCAACTGCAATGTAATCTTGTGTTGGATATGTATGACCTAGAGGCCTTCATTGTATAGGATGCTAGGGATATGTATGTACAGGACAATCTTGCTCGATATGATAGTATGCTATCTGGTTTGTCTTTATCTTAACATGTGATGTGTTTTACTTTGTATTTCACATCTTATATACATGTTGATAAAGCCCGTAGGATCTTTACCTGACTACCAGCGTTGTGATGGCAATCATGCTTGTGGGAGCTGGGTAGTCGATAGACACATCCTTAAAGTGTTCCTAGTCATAGGAGTATTGAGACTGGGCATCGATGCTCCATAGTAGACTAGTGTATACATATCTTGACCCTGACGAGGGGCGATGGATTGGTCCCGCAGTCATTGGTGAGGTGCACCTAAGATTGTATACAAGTGCTTACTGTATGTGGTACACCTGACAGGACTCGCCGAGGACTGGCTAGATGGTATTATACATAGCGTCATATAGCAATTCTCTGGTGACATGAGTGCAGATAGTCAGTTGACCTGAGGTCATCATTTGTCTCGTGTGAGTTTCCACTGTACTTTGATTACTACCCTACCACGGCTCTACTGAGTCATGCAAATAGGTTTTAGTTGGATACAGTCCCGAGCCACATAGAGGTAGTGGGCGACTATTGGGGATTCGTCTCTCCTGGTATATAGAGTCGATATCGCGCTGTAATTGGTTGGTCAACACCATAAGTCCCTGATCAAGGCGGATTGAGAATTACTGGTAGTTGGACCTGTAGATTCTCGAATGGTCTTGAGCCACACCGATATGACTTGTCTGGTTATTAGGGGTCTGACGTTTTCCACCCCCTAGACCTGGCATGCGATACTCTCAGATGAACAGACCGGATTGCATGGAGATTGTCACGGACAGGCTCAGTAGGGGTTCGGATGAGTTTGCTCGTCGGCCTTCTTTTTCGACAGATATCTGGGTAGCCGTTACGTACAGCTAGTGCTGCTGACGGACTTATGGTTAAACCTACTGCCAGTGTATTGTCGAGACTTTAGAGTCCCACACAAAGGGTTTCCCTGGTTCAGACGAAACGATTTAGAGGCTGAATGGTTTTACGGCAGGGTTCCGATCATATACGTATACTAGCTACACAAATGATGTTCGCATGGATAATACTAGTGGGCTTTGGTTTAAACCGGATTCTAGTATTATATTTTTGGATTATTATTATCTCATTGTATTCGTATTTTTCGGAATACGAATATGGGTATGTATATACGGTGAGGGCATTCTTGTAATTCCGCAAGACATGCTTCTAGAAGGAGACACCTCATTATTAGATTTATCTATTTGTGGAAATCGATTAATGAGGTGGATAATGGAGATATTTGTGGTATGGGTGAACTATGGCTAGTTGATTTGTTTATTGCCTTTGACTTTACTATTCAAGCATGGGTCATTATTTTCTATTGAAAATATTGCATGCTTGATTATTGTGGATGACTAAGCCATTCCTCACTTGCCACAACACAAGACTTTAGCTCATTTGTGTTTTCTCATTCTCTCTCCATTTTTTCCTCTCCTCCTTCTTCCTCAAACCCTAACCCTCACATGTGTTGTGAATTCTAGGACTCATGAGATAAAATACTCCATTGATCTTTCTCTACATCTTCTAAGTTGTCTAGTCTAGCGAATTAGACATCTTAGTTACCTCACACTTGAGGTTGAAGTTTGAACCATAGTCTCTCGGGTGGATCATCTTCGATAAAGAGGAGACCGACGATCGATTTCCATTCAAGTTTTTTAGGAGCCAAGAAGAGGAGAAGAAGATTCAAGCTTGAACCAAGGATCGAAAAAGAAAACAAGAAGAACCGAAAGACTAGATCAAAGAGGTATAAACTCTCACCGAGTAGTTAGAACATCTTCGTAGTTAGTCGTAGCTAGTTATGGTTTAATTAAGATCTTGAGTTGTCTTGGCTGATGTTGCGAAGCTATTCTTTTGAAAAAGAAAAAATCGTTTGTTGTGTATTCCGCCTCGCGGGGTGCGCGACATCGACTTACACCTTGGTGGGTTTAAACTCATCCAACCCAAACTGCTCATAAACCAAAAAAGAAAGGAGGTTCACAGTAGCACCTAAGTCAAGCAAAGCTATATTGATGACCTTGTCTGCTATAATGCATGAAATAGTTGGACAACTGGGGTCCTTATACTTTATGGGCATAGCATTACGCAAGACGTTACAAATATTTCTGGCTAGAAAAACCTTCTTAGGCATGTTTGTTTGCCTCTTCTTTGTGCGTATGTCTTTAAGAAGCTTAGCATAGGTAGGAACTTGCTCAATTACGTCCAAAAGAGGTATGTTCACTTTGACTTGCTTGAACATCTCCATCACCTTCTCCGCTTTGGTATCATACTTCTTGGCCTTTAACGATTAAGAAAGGGTGCTTGTGGCTCAAGAGAACTATCAATAGAAGGAAACTGGGATGTGGAATTAGGATTAGGAATGGATGCCGACTTTGTATTTGACTCCGAAGAAATTTTCTCATCATCAGCTGGTATCACATCAGAATCTTCAAGCATCCATACTTGATTATCAACCTGTCTTCCCGATCTCAAGGTGGTAATAGCATTTGCTTGAGTAGGATTCCTACTCGTATCCTTAGGATTCATGACAGTTTGACTAGGTAAGATGCATCTCTCTCTTCCTCTCACTGCTGCAGCTATCTGACCAATTTGCTTTTCAATATTTGTTATTACTTGTTTTGTTAGCAATTTCATTTTGCACAAGAGTGGTCAGCTGCTTTTCAACATTATTAAGTCTCTTATTCTCATGCCTAACCTCATGAGATGTGTATTGTGTGTTAGGTTGGGTAGGGTTGGATGGCGATCCCACTTTTTGATTTTGGAATTTTTGGCCAGTATTGGAATTATATGTGCCTTGATTCCACGATAAGTTTGGGTGGTTCCTCTAACATTGATTACAAGTTTGAGAATACGGGTTATTATTAGATCTTTGAAATGCAGCATTAGCAGATTCTTGACCTTGAGGACCGCAAACAAGGGAACATTCCTCAGAAAGATGAAAAGAGTCTTGACGGTTTAAACAAGGAGAGGGCTGACTCGCTTGTTGGACAGGTGAAGGTTTCATGACTAGTGTTTCAATCGAGCGCCTAATAGCAGCTAATTCTGCAGCCATACCAATAGAAGTCTCTAATAGCTTATGGATTTCGATGATCCATTTATTTAGTTTTGATGATAGCTTAAATATGAATAGTTCATTTAGTGTCACTTGCTTATCTTACCTATCATATCGACACTAAACTCTATACACTTGTTATTTAGCTTGCTTCCTATATCTTGTATATACCGAGTAATATATTAATATCTCATGTTATACTTGTGTTATATTCTTGATATTGATATATAACTCTCATTTATTATTTTGGTAATTTACAATATGAATTTGTATATACATGTGATCTATATCTTGCTTCTTTTATACCATGTATATATAGTTGTATCTCAATATCTCATCCTTTGTGTTTGAGTTATATCTTGATATTGATATACCATTCATGATTGTGATATCAAAACAAATGAATGTTCATATACTTGTATTTACTATCTTACTTAGATTTCATAACACTGTATATGATATGCTTGGTCATGTTTGAGATTGGTTTTCTGGATATTTTCACGACACAAGCATACAATGGAGAATGTAAGAAATTGAGCGTAAACGACATATCTAATGGGGGTTGGAGGATACAGACAAGTTCTTTTCAATTTGTCAAGATTAAGCTACGAATGGCTAAGAAGTGATGCAGCTCGAACTGTCAAATCTTTTCCGATTCGTGCGTTCCACCAGCCAAATCGAAGATCTCGCAAAATCATCTGGGTTAGTGGATATTCCATAGGAATTATATTGACATCTCTCAGAACCGTGAAATTCCATCGTTTAGGGCCCCGAAATCGCATATCTCAAATAAGGGTTGCACCAAGAAGCCAATTCCTAGCTTGATGCGTTATGAGTCGAAGTCAAATTGAAGATTCATCGACCAATGCTTGTGAGTGACGTGTCTAAGTTTGAATCTATGAAGCCAATTTCAAGCACACGTTCAAATTCGAGAGTTCGAGAAAATAAAGATTCAAGAATTCAAAGAATTTACGATACCGACATAGGAATCTTTATAAGTACTCTATAAATTATGGTTATATCAATTAGAGCTCTTAAATACTCACACATGTTAGCATAAACGTTTTACATTGCATGAACATTGGGGTTTTCGATTTATAATTGATTTCATCATAAAACACAAGTTTCTGAATTTTTACACTCCAGATGTCTGTCCCCGTATGCTTCAGACGTTTCTCGTCTTTCTGTATTTTTACATCTAAATATCAGAAATATCAGTTTTCATACGTTTTTTGCTTCAGACGTCTGTCCCTTGCTTATTCAAACGTCTGTCTATTTTTTATGTTTTCATATGGCTATAAAAGAGTTTTGGGACTTATAACGTCAGTTTATGAGATACAGACGTCTGATGTTCATTTGGACAGGCGTCTGATGATGGTTTTCAAAATGGTTTTTTTTGTTCTTCAGACGTCTGCCCATTGTTCTTCAGACGTCTATCTACGATCTGTGTTTTTGATTGCCTTCTTTAAAATGATCGACAGACGTCTGCAGTTATACGGGGCAAACGTCTGAAGAAGAAAGTTTTTGAAAATATAGCCGTTGGGTTTTATTTTGTTAAAACTTCAGACGTTTGTCCGATTGATCTTTAGACGTCTGTTCTTACTGAAAAATGCTGATTTGACTTATAACGACTAGTTTTTTTGTGTATGGCTATAAAAGAGTTTTTGGTTGTTTTTTTGAGCTCTTATCACTCAATATTTCAGTTTGCAAAATTTCTAAGTGATCAAGAGAGAAAATCCTATATCTTGTGAGAGTTCAAAATAGTTTTCGATTTTCTTATCCAATCTCTCATATACACACACTCAAGAGCTAAATTTGATTTTCCATCTTCTTGAGTATATAGTGCTTCAATTGTAAAACTCTATTGAGAGTAATTGTGCTTCATTGTAACCCTCTTCTTGTCTTTGTGTGAGGATATCTTGAGTGCAAGAGAGTCCTTAGTAAGAGAGAAGAGTGAGGAAATTTTTCTTTCTTTATGTGAGAATCCTTGAGTGCAAGGGTGCTTTTGTAAGAGAGGAGAGTTTGTAATCGAGAAGATTCATCCGTGTGTCGAATGACATATTGTTGCAGGTGCGCAATGCGTTTGTTTCATCGGAGACGTGATTAAGTGGAACGGGCTCGTACGTCTAAAGAAAGTGGACCAGGGGTCTCCCGAACAACTCTAAAAATCTCTTGTACCTTGAGTTTGCAATTTCTCTATATCTCTATTTTATTGCTTGCCATTTTCATTTGTATCTAATTGCTAGCAAATATCCATAGATTAGAAATTGTATGTTTGTTCCCTACTTGCTTTATATGCTCATAACTAGATATTGTGGCTTGCTTGTTATTCATTGTTTCGCAATTGTAGTTTGCTTAGCCTCTTACCATATTGGTATATCATTTGTTAAGCTTTGCAATTGTGTTTTATACTAGCAACTGTTGATAGAATTTTTAATTTAGGCATATCGGTAGTGTATTCCTATTCACCCCCCTCTAGGAATAATTTTCAATTGGTATCAGGACCTCTTGTGTAGGCTTAACATCCTAGAGTGATCCCATGGCATCATCTTTATCTTCTTGCTCTTATCATGATGAACCATCTATTCATAACCCTCTATATTTTGATGGTTCAAAATTTGATTTTTGGAAAATTATGATGCAATGTTTTCTTAGAATTTCTTGGTAGAAATATGTGGTTAATTGTTGATCATGAATATTCTATTTCTACTATTGCTAAATCTAAATAAAGTACTCATGAAAAAGATTTATTTGTTTTGAACATTAAAGATATTAAAATTCTTCATGTCGCTTTAAATGTTGATGTTCTTAACAATGTCTCTTCTTGCAAGACGGCACATGAATAATGGTGCTCCTTGGAGAATATCTATGGAGAGCAAGTTGTTTGCAATAAATAAGAGAATGCCAACATAATGACTCAAATAGTGACTTTGGAGGCATCTCAATAAAATTTGAATCAAAAGAGATAATCCAACTCTATGGAGTCGGATAAGGGCTTTCTTGATCTTAGAGTTGTAAATAATCCATCTTTTGATTATCATGAACTTACCTTTGATCAATTGCTAGTAGTTTTCAATACTATTCATTGTAGTTTTAATATGACGGCTTCTAAAAATGATTTGTTAAATGAGCAAAATTCTTCTCTCATTGATGAGAAAAATGATTTGATTCTTTTTGCAATTCTTTTGAGACTTTGAACAAAAACTTGATTGCCAAATGTAGTGCTTTGACCTCTACTCATGATTCTATAAAATCTTTAATTGATAAATTAGAAATTGAGAAGAATGGGCTACTTTCAAAACTTGATTTACAATGTGTATCTTTTGATGATTTGAAAGTAGAAAATAAAAATTTTGTTTTATCTTGCACTGCCTAGAGAAAGGAAAACGATGATATGATTTCTATTTTTAAATATGAAATTGATTTATTGAAACCCTCTCTTGATTCTCATGATGCATCGGCTTGTGATTTTAAGTCTCTTAGAAAGGAAAACGAGAACTTGCTTTTAACTTACGAGATTTTGAGAAAATAAAACCATGATACGATTTCAAGTTTTAAAATTGAGATTGATCTTTTGAAATCATCTATTATATTACAAGAATCTCTTGTTTTGGAAAATGCTTCTCTCAAAGCTCAAAATGAGATTTTAAATGCTTCCCTTGCTAAATTTTCGAAGGTTGATTCTTTACCTAATAAGGAGAAGAGTGTTTTAAATCGAAGAGAGATTGGTTTTAAATATTCAAAGTTTCAAAAACTCTCTTCGTCTAGATTTGTCAAATATGCTTCACATTTAGCTAAATCTCATGCTCATAAACATGCATATCTTTATAGATTTAGTTCAAGACCATCTTTTAAGAAGCATGCGCATCATAAAATTGCCATATCTCATGCTTTCATTGACACTTCTAGCTCCACTTATGCACACACTCACACTTGCAATTTTTGTCATGCAAACGGCTATTTGGCATTTGCTTGTTCCTTAAAAAAAATATTTATGTACATGCCAATTTGGTTTGGGTTCCCAAACTTAACCCATACGGATCCAGTAAAGTTTGGATACCGAAATCCCTTTCCATATCTTCTTTTGTAGGTATGGACAAGTTGACAAAGTAAGGGATTTGAGTTCATGATGAGCAAGAGCAACATAATGGAATTATTTGCTTGGCTCATCAATTAGTGGGGTATCGTATTTCATTGCAACATTCTTTAAAATATTGCCTATTAACTTGTGTGCTTAAATGTTGATATTTTAGAAGTGTATGTTTATTTTATATACACCTTGTGATGCACTAGCTTTAACTTGACTATCATTTAGCGCTGTTCATATATGAGATGCTATTCATAGGATATTTCAATTGGTATTTACAATTGGTATCATTCATTTCCACATATGTGATTTCTTGTTCTCATTTGCTTTAAACTTGCAATCTTTTAAACTCGAGCACAATACGGTTTGAAAACTTGATTTAGATTTACTTATCTTGTGTTTTCTTGCCATAAACCACTCTCAATTTCTTATAATGTGATTTTAATCTTATAAGCGAGAGTGTGTATCTATATAACTTTAAATTGTTTAAATCTTTTTCATAT
Source organism: Agapanthus africanus (assembly GCA_030015575.1). Taxonomy (NCBI): domain Eukaryota; kingdom Viridiplantae; phylum Streptophyta; class Magnoliopsida; order Asparagales; family Amaryllidaceae; genus Agapanthus; species Agapanthus africanus. The sequence goes on from JASDDO010000029.1 coordinate 300,148,801, forward strand.
GAATATAATTTGGCACGTGTTTTTAACTTGAACCAATTTTCAATTGGTATCTTTGCTTTGTGCCTTGTTGTTGTGTGTTTATACTTAAACTTGCCTAATTGTTGCAGACACAATTCTTGCATGAGTAGAATTATTCATTGGTCTTGAATTCTTAGCTTATCTTGCCAAATGGCTTCCGCATCCCTTTTAGGGGACCCACTTATGGATTTCGTTAATTACTACGAATTCTATAGGTATAGCGGAAAGAAGTAGAGACCCTTCACCGGATAGTCGATATTTAAGATGAGACAGTTACTTATACTTGCACTCACATACGATTCTCAATTATTTCCAATTCGTATCATGTTGTTTTCAATTGGTATCTTTTTCTATTTGAGTTGTTTGCACATTTACCTTTCATTAGTATCATCATGATTATATGCGCATATTTTGATCTGTTCATGAGTTAATATCATTAAATTTGTATCACTTGCATTCTATTATACTTTATGTTTGAGCTCTAATGGTTTAATATTCAAGTGATTGTGAGATAGGACTCATGAATCGATCATTTGGGCTTGCTTCTCGCACTTGAAAGGTTCAAGCGTTTGGAGGAGATAAATCCTACACTTATGAGGTTAATTTTTCGTATTTACTTCCCAATTCTTGTGTTGTGCACATTTTAAAAATTCCATATTTTTCAAAGAAACACGCACACTTTGTACATGCGTAATACGATTATGTTTTTCATTGATATTCTATGATTCATATTACAACTTGTATTCTAACTCATAAGTTTCAAAACTTGCTTTACTTATTATAAGTTAGCGCATGTTTTTAAGGTTTTCATTAAATATCTTTTTCAAAACATGTTTTTGCATATGAGTTGAGCTCCGCTTTCAAAATTGTTCTTTTTCAATTGGTATCAACTCATACTTCCCTCCACATGTCATTAGAACTTGTTTATATCTTGATCATGTAGTTATTTGTTGCATGTATCTTTGTTTTACTTTGCATAACTTTTATATACATGCTTTTGGATACGAGTTCAACTTCATTTTCAAATTTTGCATTTTACTTATGCTAGTATCCATCTCCCAGTGTTCTCCTATGGATACATTTAGGAGGAGTGATTCAAATGCTTGATTCATTTTAGGTGTACACATATGTTTTGGGAGGGTAGTTCAAATCTTCTAGTTTCCCTAAATACCTTTTTGATTATGTCAAAAAGGGGGAGAATAATAGAATTTTTTAGTATATCGATATCGGATATTTGGTTTTATTTGATATAGATATACTATTTCTTATTCATGTTTTGCCATAATAAAAAAGGGGGAGATTGATATCTTATGAATTTCGATAATCCATTTATTTAGTTTTGAAGATAGCTTAAACATGAATAGTTCGTTTAGTGTCACTTGCTTATTTTTCCTATCATATCGACACTAAACTCGTATACACTTGTTGTTTAGCTTGCTTCCTATATCTTGTGTATACCGAGTAATATATCAATATCTCATGCTATATTTATGTTATATTCTTGATATCGATATATTACTCTCATTCATTATTTTGGTAATTCACAATATGAATTTGTATATACATATGATCTATATCTTCCTTCTCTTATATCATGTATATATAGTTGTATATCAATATCTCATGCTTTGAGTTTGAGTTATATCTTGATATTGATATACTATTCATGATTGTGATATAAAAAAAAATGAATGTTCATATACTTGTGTTTACTATCTTTCTTATATTTCATTACACTGTATATGATATGCTTGGTCATGTTTGAGATTGGTTTTCAGGATATTTTCATGATTAAAGCATACAATGGAGGATGGAGGATATTGAGCATAAACGACATATCTAATAAAGGTTGGAGGATACGGACGAGTGCTTCTCAATTTGTCAAGATCAAGCTACGAATAGCTAAGAAGTGATGCAGCCCGAACTGTCGAATCTTGTCCGATTCGCGCGTTCCACCATCCAAATCGAAGATCTCGCAAAATCATCCGAGTCAATGGATATGACATAGGCATTACATCAATGTCTCTCGGAATCATGAAATTCCATCGTTTAGGGCCCCGAAATGGTGTATCTTAAATGAGGGTTGCACCAAGAAGCTAAGTCCTAGTTTGATGCGTTATGAGTCGATGTCAAATTGAAGATTCATCGACCAATGCTTGTGAGTGACGTGTCCAAGTTTGAAGCTATGAAGCTATGAAGCCAAGTTCAAGCGCACGTCAAAGTTCGAAAGCCCGAGACAACAAAGATTCAAGAATTCGAAGAATTTGTGATACCGACATAGGAATCTTTATAAGTACTCTATAGATTATGGTTATATCAATTAGAGCTCTTGAACACTCACACACGTTAGCACAAACGTCTTACGTTGCATGAGCATCAGGGTTTTCGATTTATAATTGATTTTTATCAAAAAACATAAATTTCTGAGTTTTTACACTACAGACATCTGTCCTTATGTGCTTTAAACTTCTGTCGTCTTTCTGTGTTTTTACAGAAAAAAGACGAAATGTGAGAAATATCAGTTTTCATATGTTTTGTGCTTCAGACGTCTGTCCCTTGCTTATTCAAAAGTCTGTCTATTCTCTGTGTTTTCATATGGCTATAAAAGAGTTTTGGGACTTATAACGTCGGTTTATGAGATACAGACAACAGATGTCTGATGAAGGTTTTCAAAATGGTTTTTTTTGTTCTTCAAATGCCTGCCTATTATTCTACGGACGTCTATCTACGATCTGTGTTTTTGATTGCCTTCTTTAAAATGATCGACAGATGTCTAGAGCTATACAGGGTATTCGTCTGAAGAAGAAAGTTATTGAAAATATAGCCGTTGGGTTTTATTTTGTTAAACCTTCAGACGTCTGTCAGATTGTTCTTCATACGTTTGTTCTTACTGAAAAATGCTAATTTAACTTATAGAGGTTATTTTTTGTGTGGAGCTATAAAAGAGTTTTGGGTTGGTTTTTTGAGCTCTTATCACTCAATATTTCAGTTTGCAAAATTTTAAGTGATCAAGAGAAAAATTCCACATCTTGTGAGAGTTCAAAATATTTTTCAATTTGCTTATCCAATCTCTCACATACGCACACTCAAGTGCTAAATTTGATTTGCCATCTTCTTGAGTATATAGTGCTTCAATTGTAAAACTCTATTGAGAGTAATTGTGCTCATTATAACGCTCTTCTTGTCTTTGTGTAAGGATATCTTGAGTGCAAGAGAGTCCTTGGTAAGAGAGAAGAGTGAGAAAAGTTTTTTTCTTTGTGTAAGAATCCTTGAGTGCAAGAGTGCCTTTGTAAAAAAGGAGAGATTGTAATCGAGAAGAGTCACTCGTGTGTCGAGTGACGTGTTGTTACGGACGCAATGTGTTTGTCACATCGGAAACGTAATTAAGTGGAATAGGCTCATACGCTTAAAGAAAGTGGACTGGGGGATCTTCCGAACCACTCTAAAAATCTCTTATGCCTTAAGTTTGCAATTTCTATATATCTCTCTTTTATTATCTGCCATTTTCATTTGTATCTAATTGCTTGCAAATATCCATAGATTAGAAATTGCATGCTTATTCCTTACTTGCTTTATATGCTCATAACTTGATATTGTTGCTTGCTTGTTATTTATTGTTTCACAATTGTTGTTTGCTTAGCCTCTTATCATATTGGTATATCATTTGTTATGTTTTGCAATTGTGTTTTATACTAGCAACTGTTGATAGAATTTTTAATTTGGGCATATCGGTAGTGTATTCCTATTCACCCCCTTTCTAGGAATAATTTTCAGTCTCCATGATGTTAGTTATATATATGCCCTCGAGGCCATTTTTGTACATATGATGTATATTATAATAGATGCTTGGATATATATAGAGAGGACTTTCTTGCTCGTCATGATAGTATGCTATTTGGTTTCACTTTGTCTTAACATGTTGACTTGTATTAGTTTACTGTCTTGCCCTCACATGTTGATAAAGCCCTTAGGATATGTACTCGACTACTGGGACTGTGATGAGATCACACTAGTGGGGCCAGGGTAGTTAAAGAGTACATCCTATAATTGTTCCTAGTCGAGGGTGTGTCGAGACAGGGCATCGATACACCAGAGTAGACTAGCGTATACGCATCTTGACCCATATGATGGGCGATGGATGATCCCATATCCATTGGTGTTTGACATCAAAGATGGTGTATGGGTGCTCAGTGGAGACTGGGTACACTGAACGGACTCGCCGAGAACTCCTAGATGGTATTATACCTATCGTCAGATAGCAGTTCTCCGGTGACACTGGTACAGGTTAGTCTGTAGACCCGAGAACGTCATAGAGTCTTATGTGATTCCTACTGTGCTTTGATTTCCACCTTACCACGTCCAAGAGGGCATGCAAAACGGTGGCTTTTGGGTACAGTCCCGAATCACATGGAGGAAATGAGCGATTGGAGGGGTTTCGTCTCTCCTGGTATTGGGAGTTGATGTTGTGCTGTGTTCGATTGGCTATAACTGGAAGTCCCTGGCCAGGGCTGATATGGAGTGCTACTGGTAAGAGTTATCAGTAGTTTCTCGACCCGTTACGAGCCTCAAATTGACACGACTTATCGGTTAATGGGGTCTGACGTATACCACCCCTAGACTAGATATGCAACATATCAGACGAAGAGACCGGACTGTACGGGAGTGTTACTGATTGGATTCACAGGAGAATGTACATGTTTGCTTGTTGATCTTCCGATCGCTCAATACCTGGGTGGCTGTTACGTTTAGCTGACCGCTTGCAGCTTGTGGGTGTTTGATATGATCATCACCTACTGCCGGCGTATTGACGATTCTTTAGAGTCCTACACAGAGGTTTCCTGGCTCAGGCAAAATGGAGTAGGAGCACATATGTGATATGTGTGGGACCGAGAATAATATGATATGAAATACCGTATTCTATTCTCACGATATGAGATATCGGCCGGTTATATGTGATATAACCGGGTCATCGGATCAAATGTTGATTCGATGAAATGGTACATGTTATATTAGTCGGTTATATATAATATAACCGGGTTATCGGATCAAGTGTTGATTCGATAATTTAATGTATAATTATATATGTGATATATTACGTTACGTTAACTAATATAAGCTCGCTTTATTGATTCATTTTCTCACGGGATAATACATTGATATATATGCGATATATGTTAATTGTATTATTTTCTATTGTTACAAAATATATTGTATTTGTGATATATAATATTGTAACATGTTAGGGTTACAAATTTAACAATGGTTTAAGGTTTAAACTTGGTTAGGGTTTGGATTAGGGTTAGCTTTTGCATGAAGCTTCCATGAAGCTTCATGAAGCTTTGACTCTATCCTTAAGCTTGATATTTTTGTGAAGATATTGTTTAACCCAATCCAAACCTCAACCTCTAATTAATTCTCTACAAGAGTTAACTCTATCATGCTTAACCCTAGGTTAGATTTAAAACCACTACAATAATTCATTGTTCATCACAAAAGGAATTATTCTTTTCATTCTTCTTTTTCAAGCTTAAGCGTTGAGAAAGCTTGCTAGTTTTTCATTTTGTGGTGAATAAAAGTGAGAATTTGAAAACAAAAGAGAGCAATATTCCTACTCCTTAATCCTCATCTAATCTAGCCAATTAGATTAGGGTGTTCACCTCTTTAGAGAGAGAGAGAACTTGGGTTATAGAAACTTCAAGGTAGATCATCGGAGAAAAGGAAGACTACAAGCAAGCATGGATCGTTCGAGTTGTGGAGCCTCTCTTGAGTCCGGGAGATCATGGATCGCGGCGAAGGGACTTCTACTCGGAGCTTATGAAGCGAAGGAGTGGACTACAAAGGTTGTAATCCCTCACTTTTAGTAGTAAAGATGTTTACTTGCATGTGAAACCCTAATAATCTAGCAAAGATCCCGGCTTTGGGTTGTTTGGCACATCTAAATTTTTATTCGGGCATGGTTGATACCTTATGAACCTTCAAAAGAGTGACTAGGAACCCTACAGTGGTATCAGAGCCTAGCTAGAGCATTAGGCGACGTTTATACGAAGTTAAAACTCCGATCGAACCGCGAAACGACGATTTGAACCCCTCTCTGGACTTTTTCTAAAAATGTGTTTTTTTCTGAATTAAAAATACCTAAAAAAATCAGCAGGGAATTCTAAGCATCACTGTGGAAAACAAGATGGTAAGTCATAAGGATCGCCGCGGAACCGCGTCCATACCTTGCTTGGGCCGTGGATCCGCGGCCGTACAGTGGGATTTAACATTGTTTTTTGCTCAGTAATGCCCGTAGCTGCTATTGTATATTTTTGGGTATTTTGAATCTGACTCAAGTGTTGCGTATTCTGGGGATCTTTTGGTACTCGTTGATTCGATCGAAAAATTTAATTTCGTTCTGTTTTCCGGATATTTAGAAACTGTTAAAATGTTCGAACGGATATCATTAACTCATTTTTTCCCGGCACGAAAAACTTTCAAGTGTTGAATTTTTTCTTAAGTTTAAATCTTTCAGAAAAATGTGCAAGTAATGTGGTGGACCCTCTAAAAGAACACAAACTTTAACTCGATTATGTGACCGTCTGAACTGCCTCTAAACTTTAGGGTTTGGGGCAGTACGGCGTGCCACATGTGAGGCGTTGGCTTGACCCTTCTACGGCTGGACCACTGCTACTGTGACATATTCTGGGACTATTTGAACTCCGCTCAAGTGTTGAGCTATTTAGGAAATCTTGGGTATTTGATTATTCGATCGGAAAATTTAATACTGTCTATTTATCTGGAATGCGATACAATATGTGGAATTCATATAGTTAGGCATGAAATACGAAGTATGTGATATTTCGGATTTACGATGTCTAAAGTGATTCTGGATTCCAAATGTTGTAGTTTTACAATTTTTATGTGACCGTAAGCGTAGTATGTGGGGTATCGCCGGCTTTATTGCTATACATCAACGACAATCGGGATACGCATACTTGCTTACGTTGATGATATGAAATATTATGTGTTGTTGTGATATATTATATTGGATTGTCGTGTTCTGAATGGCCGGGGGTTTTATGTGAGATGCTTTCTGGGTTTAGCAAACATACATTAGAAAAACGAGGACTTTTTGAGTTTTTATTTTCTTTCATGTAAAATTCATTTGTATGTAATATTCTTTTATTGGGGCACTTCCGGGATGAGGTTGATGTCACCATTGTATATTATTTACTTTTCCGCATTAGGTAGACCCAAGGAGGGGAGTACAAGTGACCGGGTTATAGGGTCCAGTGGGAGGCCATCTCGAGGAGTCGAGACCAGGTCTCCTAACCCCAGAATTGGCAGTGTTGCTTGCCGCTCTCATAGAGGTCTAGGGATGTGGGTTTGGCTATTCATCGCGACCGTGGAATCCGTGTTTTATACCGGCTCGTATTAAAAACACGGACATCCTAGTATATCCAATATTTCATATATGTTATTCTGCTGCAATGTTCTGTGATGAGATCATATTACTGCCTGAGACGAATGCTTATATTATATATATATGCTGATATATAAATATTACTGCTTTCGTTTCTTCTGTGATGATTAGGAAGTATAAGCTGATAGGATTTTATTAATGAGATTAATAAAAAGAAAAGAAAGCTAAAAGATGTTGTAGAATCAAAACTTTATAAAAAGGGTAGCTACAGTCTTGCTTTGCACAGCGGTATATATGATATACCCTGCACCTTATTCGATGAGGAAAGAGCCGAGATCCCTTCACCGGGAGTGACCTCTTTAGCAAAACTGGCAGATGCTACAAACTCACGGTTTAGTTTTTGACAGCTTATATAGTTATTACTTTGCATAGCGGTATATATGATATACGCTGCACCTTATTCGATGGGGAAAGAGCCGAGATTCCTTTACCGGGAGTGACCTCTTTAGCGAAAGTAGAAAAGCCTAAAAAACACTCCATTTTCACAAAACCACTTGTTTCTACAACGATATCAAGTTCATTACGCTCAAGATTTTCCGAAAAACCTGCGTAGCCCTCCGTCATTTCAGATAGACACTGGTTAGTATTCGTGCTGCGTTTGTTGACCTTAGCCAAGGCGTAGTGTACGGTAGCTAATTAGTGTTTATCTGCTAAAACATGAGATGTGATTGAGTTTGGGTAGTCGTGCGACTTTGTTGACCTTAGCCAAGGGTCGTATGGGTGGGTTTAATTCAATCGGGAAATGACGGGTTGAACTTGGCTAGCACTTATGATTTGTTGACCTTAGCCAAGGTCATAAGTTGCTAGGGGCGAAAATATTATCGGTAATTTCAAGTGTTGAAATTTGCAATGAGATTGCATACCTCCTATGAGATAGTTGGATCCCGATACCCACTGCGAGTAAGAGTTACTCCTGGGAGAGTTTTACACAGGACAATTAGCCGATCAAGTAGGTGTCTAGAAAGGTGTTAACGGGGTTATGTCTCTGGGAAAATGAGGTTTACTTTAATTAGGTCCGTGTGAAAGCACGGGGAACCCCCCTCAAGTACCGACACTGGCCTGGCTGAAAGATTGGCGAACTTGTAAAGTGTAATTAATCCCGGCTAATCTTACCTTTTAGGGTTTGAAGGAAGATTTGATAAAAACAGTGGGAGATATCCTGATTAGATAAGATAATAACCAATCTAATCTTGCAAGAGCATACGCTAAAGTGTTTTCTTCTCTCTCTCTCCAGGTTGTAAGTGCACAGCGGCGCCCCGGCCATCAATTCGACGCCGGAATGCGGAAACGAAAAACTTTGCGAAATTTGCAAACCGGCACCACCGCGCACTTTTAACCCGGATCGGGCCATTAACCTAACTACTAGCAAACTAAAAGATGGGAAGAGAGTTATACCAAGCGATCTGTGTCCTTCGGTCTTCGTCTCCACTACGATCTCCCGCGGAATCTTCGTCCGTCACCTCCTCGTCGGGAAGGGCACCACGTAGCCAAATTCTTTTACGGGCTCCCACCTCTGGACCGAGGCAACTCGGGCGCGAAGTTGGCTAGCCGACGCGTCCAAGATTTGCTGTAGATGTAATGTAGTAGGCTATGTCTCTTTGGGGTTTTTGGAAGTTGCCATGGATGTGGAGGAATGAAGTTAAGGAAAAATGGTGCTTTCATTTTTCCTAGCAAGAAAATGAGATGAAGGAAAAATGCCACCCATCAACAATGAACTTCTCTCTATCTTCTCCCCAATAGTGGCTGGCCCTATCTAAAGAAATGGGGAGAGAAAAACTAAAGCAAGAAGGGAGGTGAGAGTAGGAAAAGTAGAATGGTGACCATAACCAAAAATGATGATAACAAAGTCATCTCAATATCTAATCCATTCTAATCTCATTAATGCAAGAAATGATCACAAGAAAAGAATGGAATCAAAAGATGCTATCATAAAGCCATAAATGCAAGAAACCCCTTCCACAAATGTAATTTGCAAAACTGCAAATAACCCCCTTCCACCGGAAAGTCCGGCAGCGAAGGAACAAAGGAAAACTGGCCGGAACGGAATGCAAACTGGCAACTTCAGAAAACTGATCCCGTAATAAATTACAGGAAAACCCCGCTACTGCATATACATGCCCGCATTTGTATTCCCACTGAATACAAATGCAAAGAGACAAAATCTACACTGTCTAATACTAGAATCTGGCTTAAACCAAAGCCCGCTAGTAAAAACCCGTCCGATCACGATCCGTGCAATATCGCACGTATCCGATCGAACCCTGCCATATCTCCATACGGCCTCTACAGCGTTTCGCCGGAAACTTGAGTAACTGTGTGTGGTGGACTCTAAAGACTCGTCAATACTATGGCTGTGGATTTAACCATTAGCACGTCAGAGGTATTAGCCATACGTGACGGGCTACCAGCTATTGACCAAAAGGGACGTCGATGAGCGAACTCATCCTGACACCCTACTGAGCCTGTTAGTGACAATATCCGTACAGTCCGGTCCGTTCGACTATGAGCATCGCATGGCGGGCCTAGGGGGTTGGTAAAAGTCAGACCCCCAAAGGCGGTACAAGTCGTGTCGGAGTGTAGCCTAGAACACCCTGAGATACTACTGGAATACCTACCAGCAAATCTCCTGCCTTGGCCAAGAACTTTTCATGTACTGGCTCTCCTAGACACAGCGCGACCTCACCCCCAATACCGGGAGAGACGAACCCCTGCAAATCCGCTCACTGCCTTCATGTGGCTCGGGACTGTACCTAACTAAAACCTGTTTGCACGTCTCCTTTGAGCGTGGTAGGGTAGTAATCAAAGCACAGTAGGAACTCACACAAGACAAATGACAATCTCAGGTCGATGAACTAACCTGTACACATGTCACCAGGGAACTGCTATCTGACGTCAGGTATAATACCTACTAGCAGGTTCCCGGCGAGTCCTGTCCGGTGTACTCATAACCCAATGAGCACCTGTATACATCTTAGGTGAACCAACTGACACCAGTGGCTTGTGAGACCGGCCACCGCCCTCTTCTGGGTCTCGACTGTATACACTAGTCTACTCTGGAGTATCGATGCCCTGTCTCGAAACTCCTACGACTAGGGACCTTTTAAGGATTTGCTTATAGACTCCAGCTTCCACGTATATGATCGCCCTCATACTGCTGGTAGTCAAGCAAGAATTCTAGGGGCTCTATCAACGTGTAATAGTGACCTGTAAGGTCACCTAAAGCAGTACACAATGATAAAGATAAACCAGATAGCATACTATCATCTTGAGTAAGGCTGTCCTACCGGGATAAGTCCTCCCTCAATCATTGCAATCACGTGCATGTGATCCAATAATTGCCTCTGAGGGCACTATCTCCAACAATCTCCCACTTGCACTCAAGGCTAATTATTGCGATGTCGCATACTCACAACCCGTGTGATACCGAACACCCAACTCCTCTACTAGTCAGTCTCACAAAGCTCGTTTGCGAAACTATTGCATTCGAGGAATAACCTCAGTGAGTGGATCCGCTGTAATGTTTCTTTCTATGTATCTCTATATCTCATGTTCGCGGAGAAAAGCCATCTCCCGAAATGAGCAATACCTGTCTTAGAATGTGTCTGGATATCTGATGGGACCTAGCTCATAAGTGAACTCCAAATCCAAACTTCTTAGACTGTATCGTCAACTGAACTTAATCAGTATCCTGCGTCATACCTTCCCTCAATATCCACCTGGACCATCTGTCCAAAATACCGCCCCTCGTCAGAGGGAAAACTATAACTCTGACAGTCACTCTGTCATCCAGGTCACCTTGGAAGCCTGGAATGATAACCGTCTCCTAAAGGAGAATGCTGTTATCATATCCCTAGAACATCAACTTATGTTCTAAAACTGCTTCCGACTCTTTCTCCAGGATTGGATCAATATCAACTTATTGCATCTCCTGCAAAAACAATATCTGGTGTGGTACTTGACATCTCATCATTGACTCAATTGCCTAAGAAAGTGATCTGCCAATCATGCACATCCCTCTCCCCTTTAGTCTGTAAGACACCTTTAGAGAGGGTGACTCCATCACCTGCAGGTATGCTACCGTGCCAGGAGTCGTCCATTCTAAATACTCATAGAATGCTATCTAAGTACTGATTGATCTCAAAAACTATCTATTAACCGCAATCAAGAACGGCGTCGCATGAAGCTAGCCGATGAGTATGGGTCGGTCCACAGGGATTTTGTGAATCTCCTATTCGCGCTAACGAGTTAATTCCGAAGGGTGTTCGGATTGATTATTAAATCTAAAAACTAACTTAATCTAGATCTAAGTCTTGCTAGGGTTAGGTCTAGGTTAAGTTTGGAAAGTCTATAAATCTCACCGCTTTCTATACCCATATGGAGATCTAATTAGGTGTTATGGTAAATATTAATAAAAGGGATTAGGATGATTGGGAAGATTGTTCTTCCTCTAGATCCTTGTCCTTCCTTTCTTAATCTTTACCCTAACCTCCATGGAAAACCTTAAAATCCGGGCCTTTAGACTACGGTATCACCGCTATCTCATGGGTAGAGTGCCGTAGGGAGCGGAATAAGAAGGTATGCATGGAGTTCTATGAAAATATTGTTGGATATATGTATGCCCTAGAGGCCATTATGTGATAGTGGATGTATCTATACATGTATATATATATTCAGTTTGCATTCTTGCTCGACATGATAGTATGCTATCTGGTTATTCTTTATCTGACATGTTGATTTGATCATGCTTTTATTCATTCATACATGCTGATAAAGCCCCAAGGATATCTGCTTGACTACTCTGATTATGATGGAGATCATACTAGTGGGACATCTGTAGTCTATAAGCATATCCTGAAATGTCCCTAGTCGGAGGTGTATCGAGACGGGGCATCGATATACCAGAGTAGACTAGCGTATATGATACTAGACCCATGTGATGGGCGATGGATGTTCCCACATTCATCGATGTTTGACATCAAGATCATATACGGGTGCTCAGTGCTGACTGGGTACACTGGACGGACTCGCCGAGAACTCCTATATGGAATTATATCTATCGTCGGATAGCAGTTCTCAGGTGACACTGGTACAGGTTAGTCTGTAGACCCGAGATCGTCATGGAGTCTTGTGTGTTCTCCCACTGTACTTTGATTGCCACCCTACCACGGCTCTACTGAGTCGTGCAAACAGGTGGCCGTTGGGTACAGTCCCGAGACACACGAAGGCAATGAGCGATAGGAGGGGTTTCGTCTCTCCCGGTATTGGGAGTTGATGCTGTGCTGTGCTCGACTGGTTATAACAGCAAGTCCCTGGCCAGGGCTGCTGAGATTTGCTGATAAGTGTTATCAGTAGTTTCTCGATCTGTTATAGACCATTCACCGACACGACCTATTGAGTTATTGGGGTCGACGTGACCATCCCTAGGCTCGATATGCAGCATATCTGACGAAGAGACCGGACTGTACGGTAGTGTTGCCGCATGGCTCGACGGGAGTTGTAACAGGTTTGCTTGTTTTCTTCTTATCGCTCAATACCCGGGTGGCCGTTACGTTTGGCTGACCGCTTGCGGCTTGGGGGTGCTTGATATGATCATCACCCACTGCCGGCGTATTGACGAGTCTTAGAGTCCCACATAGGAGTTACCTAGTCCAGGCGAAACGTTGTGGTGCGCGTATGCGATATGCACTTGGACCCGATTAAAATGCGTGTATGGGATACCGTATATTAATTGGGCGGCTTGCTAATGGTCGGGTCATATGTGATATGACCGGATTAATGAATCAAGTGTTGATTCATCATTAGTTTCTCACTACAAATCCTATCTTGTTTATGTTGAATGTATGCATGCATGTGTGCATTCATTCTTGTTCATGCACATATGGATGTGCAAGCACACATGCATACATACATCATATATTATCATGGTTGTTTATACAATGGAAATGGTGGATGTATAAGAATTACACCATGGTTGTATTTAGATAATTATTGGATTTAAATTAAAGCAAAAGAAAATGAAAAATGGGTTAAATCACTTAAGAAATTCTACACTCTTCTGACTCAACCATGCTCACCTAACATTTAACCCATAGTTTATTTTCTTATCATGCTTTTGATTTAAAATAAAATGTTATCTATTTATTTAACCATGGTTGGTTAAGAGAAAGAAAAATATATATAGCTATTTTCCTTTTCTCTTTCATAAGATAATTCATTCTCTTCTTCTAAAATCCACCATCTTCATCAACCTCCATGCTTTTGCTCTCTAGTTCATACAAGAGAGTGAATCACTCATAAAAATAAGATTTTGAAGTGAGATCCATAGCCACAACTTCATTCTAATCAAGTCTAGCTCACTTGATTAGAGTGTTCTCTTTGTTTTTGAAAGTTGCAAGCTTGGACGGGAAAACTCCGGGTGGATCGTCGTGGACATGGGAGGAGTACAAGCGGACCTTCATCCAACACCCAAAGAGCCTAAGGAGCGAAGCAAAAACGGGAGCTACAAAGGTTGTAGCCTTCAAACCCTAACTTTGTTAGCTTATAGTTTTGTAACCCTAATCTTTCTAGGATCGATTCCTTTGCTTGTTAGTTTAGCACCATAAAAATGAAAACTTTAGGTCATGTGATGCTTGTAATCTCTTCATAGGGTGCTAAGCTAACCTTACATTGGTATCAGAGCCGACCTAGAACATTAGGCGACCTTTTTGCGAAGTAAAAAGTCCGATCGAAACAAAAATACGACTTTTAAAGATGCTCTCTGGAAATTTTTTAAAAACTGACTTTTTTCAGAATTAAAAATTCTCAAAAAATAGAGCAGGTAAAAATTAGACAATCTGGAAAATTCGAGCCAGTGAACAGTAACTTTGGCCGCGGAAGCGCGGCATAAGCAAGCTTAGGCCGCGCATCCGCGGCCATATAAGGGGCTCTTTGACAATTTTTTGCACAGTAATTTTCTTTACCTGCTACAGTATATTTTGAGTATATTTAATCTGAATCTGCTGTTGAAAAATTCTGGAGATGTTTTTAGACTCGTGGTTTCGATCGGAATTTTCATTTCGCTTTCTTTTCCGGGTAAACTAGAAAGTATTGAAGTGTTTGAACGAATATCATTTACTCAATGTTCACGGGGTTTAAATAGTTTGGAGATACGTGCAAGTCCTTTTGCGGTGGTCCCTCTAGAAGACAACAAAACTTAACTCGATTATGTGACCGTCTCGAACTGCCCTTTGAACCCTAGGGTTTGGGGCAGTACGGCGTGCCACATGTGAGGCGTTGGCTTGACCCTTCTACGGCTGGACCGCCGCTACTGTGCCACACTCCGGATCTTTTGAACCCTGCTCAAGTGTTGAGCTTTAGTGAATCTTGGGTGCTTGATAGTTCGTTCGAAAACTTTAATACTGTCTGTTTGTCTGGAATGTGATACAATATGTGGAATTCATATGGTTTAGGCATGAAATACGAGATATGTGATATTTCGCATTTATGATGTCTAAAGAGAATCTGGATTCCAAATATTGTAGTTTTACACTTTCTTTTCTGTGACCGTAAGTGTAGTATGTTAGATATCGCCGGTTTCGTTGCTATACATCAACGACAATCGGGGTACGCATACTTACTTACGTTGATGATATGTGATATTATGTGTTGCTGAGATATGATGTGTAGGATTGTCGCGATCGAATAGCCGGGGTTTTTTTTGTGAGATGAGAGTTTTATATTTTCATTCATGTAAATTCAAATGTAATGTAATATTCTTTTATTTGGGGCACTTCCAGGTTGTGGTTGTGTCACCAGTGTTGTATATTATTTACTTTTCCGCATTAGGATGGACCCAAGGAGGGGAGCACAGGTGACCGGGTTCTGGGGTTCAGTGGGAGGCCATCTCGAGGAGTCGAGACCGGGTCTCCTAAACTCCAGGATTGGTAGGGTCACTTGCTGCTCTCGTAGGGGTCCAGGGTGTGGGCTTGGCTATTCATCGCGACTGTGGAATCCGTATTTTCTATTCTGGCTAAATACTAAATACGGACGTCCTAGTATATCCCACGTTATATCTATATTTCTGCTGCATGTGTTCTGTGATATCTGAGACGAATGACTTATTATATATATGATATATAGTAGACGTTGCTTATGTTTTACACCCGCGCTAGTCCCGTCCCGGTATGCCGTTAGTTAAGTAACCTAACGGTGCATAACGGAACATTGCGGCGAATGCGGATGGCATAAGCGTACGTGTTATTTTTGTTTCTTTTCTGTGATTGGCTTTAGGACTTAAATGATGGGATTACATTAATGTGATTAATGTAAAGAAAATAAACCTAAAAAGATGTTGTAGAATCGGATTTGAAAACTACTCGGCTATTTATGAAAAAGCTACATTTCAAAACTGCGGAGCTTAAGCCACTCCTTTTGAAAAACTGTTTGATTCTACAACGATATCAAGTTCAAAGCATTAAAGATTTTCTTAAAAATCATTCGCAACCCTCCGTCATTTTAGGAAGTAGAGTACTTAGTATTCGTGCTACGTTTGTTGACTTTAGTTAAGGCGTAGTGTACGGTAGCTAAGTGATGTCTTCCTACACTGCATATGATGCAGATTAATTAGGACATTCATGCGACTTTGTTGACCATAGTTAAGGGTCATATGGGTGGGTCTAATTAATCAAGAAATGACGGGTAGAACTTGACTGGTACTTATGATTTGTTGACCATAGTTAAGGTCATAAGTGCTAGGGGTAAAAATTACATCGGGAATTTCAAGTGTTGAAATTTGCAATGAGATTGCATACCTTCCATGTGATGGTTGGATCCCGATCCCACTGTGGGCAATAGTTGCTCCTAGGAGAGTTTTACAGTTTACAATTAGCTAACTCATTAGGTGTCTAGAAAGGTGTTAACGGGGCTCCGCCTCTGGGAAAACGAGGTTTACTCTAATTAGGTCCGTGCGAAAGCACGGGGAACCTCCCTCAAAGTACCGACACTGGCCTGGCTGAACGGTTAGCGAAGTTGTAGACTGTAATTAATCCTGGCTAGTTTTTCTTTTTAAGGTTTGAAAGAAAAACTTGATAAAAAGCAGTGGGAACCATCGATTAGACAAGATAATAAACCAATCTAATCTATGCAAGAGCTTTCGCTGAGTGTATTCTTTTCTCTCTCTTAATGGCAGATACCAATGACTGGACTTAAGCTTCTACTAGATAAAAACAAACTGAATGGGACCAACTATAAAGACTGGCTAAGGAATCTGAAGATCGCCTTGACTTATGATAAAGTATCATATGTCCTCACGGCTTCAGCCCCGCCCGTCCCAGGCCCAAAATCCTCAGTTGCGGACATTGAAGTCCGCAAGACATGGGACGCTGACTGTGCCACGGCAAAATGCCTCGCGCTTGCATCGATGGACAACACACATCAAAAGCAGCACGAGGACATGGACATTCACGGGATACTGCTCCATACAAAGGAGTTGTATAGGGAGCAGTCCCGCGTATTACGATACGAAGCATCAAGAAAACTGTTTCATATGCGAATGGCCCCTGGCACACCAGTAGGAGACCATGTGTTGAAGATGATAGCTCTTATAGAAGAGCTTGAGGACCTTGGATGGACAATGGACAATGAACAATATATAGATATTATTCTGCAGTCCCTCCCCTCCACCTTTGCTCAGTTCATAGTGAACTTCAACATGCATGGCATGGAGAAGGACCTCCCTGAACTCCTTAATATGTTAAGGAGTGCAGAGAGCACTATGAAGTCAGCAAAGACTCCCGTTATGACCATTGTACAGTCTTCTTCTTCTCGCCCAAAAGCTAAGGCCAAGGGAAAGAAAAAGAAGAAACCCACTAATCCTAAGGGCGGAGTCAAAAAGGTAAAGGGAAAGGGAAAGTCCACGGCTGGAGACCCAGGGAAAGGCGAGTGTTTTCATTGCCACAAGACAGGACATTGGAAGCGCAATTGCACCGAGTACTTAAGTCTCAAGAAGAAGCATGGTGATGCTTCCGCTTCAGGTGTGTTTGTGACTGAAAACTGTTTTTCTATAAACTCTGCTTCCTGGGTATTGGATACCGGTTCAGGTTCTCACATTTACAATTCTATGCAGGGGCTGAGAAATAGCAAGGTTTTGAAGACAGGTGACCATACTCTCCGCGTTGGAAATGGTTCCAATGTACATACAGTCGCAGTGGGAGAGTATCACTTGGGGTTGCCATCTGGATGTATTTTGATTTTGAATCCATGTTATTTTGTACCAAGTATGCTATGTAATATAATATCCGTATCTTTGTTGGACAATGAAGGATATAATTTTGTGTTGCAGAACAATGTTATGAACATTCACCTAAATCAAATGTTGGTTGGGTATGGTATGCTTAATAACAGAATATATGTCCTAAATCAACACACAATTTTCAGTGTACAACACAATAATAAAAGAAAAATTTCAGAATTAAATGAAGCTTTTCTTTGGCCCTGTAGACTTGGTCATATTAACGAAACAAGACTAAACAAGTTACATAAAGATGGATATTTAAACTCTTTTAAATATAAATCTTATGCGACTTGCCAGTCTTGTATCAAGAGTAAAATGACCAAAACTCCATTTACCGGACACGGAGAAAGAGCTACTCAGCTCCTTGGCCTCATACATAGTGATGTATGTGGGCCAATGTCTACACAGGCTAGAGGCGGTTTTTCATACTTCATTACATTCACCGATGATTTCTCAAGATTCGGTCATGTATTTTTATTAAAGCACAAGTCCGAAGCTTTCGAGAAATTCATTGAATATAAACAAGAAGTAGAAAAATAAACCGGCTTGAGTATTAAGATGCTTCGATCAGATCGAGGTGGTGAGTATCTCAGTACAGAATTTGCAAACTTCCTAAAAGAGAATGGGATTCTCTCTCAGCTCACTCCTCCTTACACACCACAGCACAACGGTGTGTCAGAACGACGGAATAGGACCCTATTAGATATGGTCCGGTCCATGATGAGTGACGTTGAGTTACCAGTCTCGTTTTGGGGGCATGCATTGGAAACTGCAGCGTTTCTGCTAAACAGGGTTCCAACCAAAGCCGTGTCTACCACGCCATATGAGATATGGAATGGGAAGAGACCATCTCTTAAAAGAATTAAGATTTGGGGTTGCCCAGCCTATGTTAAAAAGCAGAATCCGGACAAACTCGAGACACGGTCAGTCATGTGTAACTTTGTGGGATATCCAAAGAATTCTTATGGGTATCTGTTCTACCACAAAGAGGAACAAAAAGTGTTTGTTTCTCAGTATGACACATTCTTGGAAAAAGAGTTTTTCACGGATAGAGATGATGGCAAGGTGGTAGATCTAGAAGAGGTTCTGGAGACACAAACTACAAATGACGATTTGGTTGAACCGGCTGTTGCAACAGAAACTGAAGAACCTTGGCCACTCCGTAGGTCTGGTAGGACTTCTCGCCCACCGGAGAGGTACTACGGTTTCCTCATTGATGGTGACAGAGAAGACTGTATCATGGAAGATGATGATCCTACCAGTTTTCAGCAAGCTATCACGAGTGGTGACTCTGTGAAGTGGCTGGATGCCATGAGATCCGAAATGCAGTCTATGTACACCAACAAAGTATGGACTTTGGATGTTGTACCCCCTGGGGTAAAACCTGTGGGGTGCAAATGGATCTTTAAAAGAAAGATTGGTGTGGATGGGCAGGTAGAGACCTATAAGGCAAGACTTGTGGCGAAAGGTTTTCGTCAAAGACCAGGTCTGGACTATGATGAAACTTTTTCGCCCGTAGCCATGCTTAAATCCATTCGGATCCTACTTGCTATTGCTGCTCACTACGACTATGAAATCTGGCAGATGGACGTTAAAACAGCATTTCTAAATAGAGATTTAGAAGAATGCGTTTATATGGATCAGCCAGAGGGCTTCATTGACAGTGGGAGCAGCGAGAAAGCATGTAGATTGCTTAAATCCATATATGGGTTAAAGCAGGCATCTCGGAGTTGGAACATCTGTTTCGATGATGTTATCAAAGAGTTTGATTTCATCAAAAATCCAGATGAACCTTGTGTTTATAGGAAGGCTGTAGGAAGAGCTGTCACATTCCTCGTATTGTACGTGGATGACATTCTTCTGATAGGAAATGATATTCCTATGCTACAGTCGGTCAAATCATTCTTATCACCGAGGTTCTCCATGAAGGACCTGGGTGATGCCACATACATCCTGGGCATAAGGATCTATAGGGATAGATCCAAAAAGTTATTGGGATTGTCCCAAACCAGGTACATCAACACCATCCTAAAGAGGTTTAGTACGAAAGACTCCAAGCGGGGGTGCCTTACCCGCTTGCCATGGAGTCACTCTCTCCAAGGATTCTTGTCCAAAGACCGATGAAGAGAGAGCTCGCATGAACATTATACCTTATGCTTCGGCAGTAGGGTCTATAATGTATGCGATGTTATGTACACGCCCAGATGTAGCTTATGCACTTAGTGTTGTAAGCAGGTATCAATCCAACCCAGGGGAGAACCACTGGACAGCTGTGAAGAACATTCTTAAGTACTTACGAAGGACTAAAGAACTGTTCTTGGTGTATGGTAATAAAGATCTCCAAATGGAGGCCTTTACCGATTCGAGCTTCCAGAGCGATAAGGATGACAGCAAATCTATCTCAGGGTTTGTGTTTACCCTCAATGGAGGGGCGGTGAGTTGGAAGAGTTCCAAACAGGATACCGTTGCAGACTCTACGATGGAAGCTGAGTACATTGCTGCAAATGATGCCGCCAAGGAAGCCGTCTGGATGAAGAAGTTCGTCTCGGAGCTAGGAGTAGTTCCAACCATTATTGATCCAATACCTTTGTATTGTGACAATAATGGGGCGATGGCGTTAGCCAAGGAGCCCAGATCCCATCAGCGGTCCAGACACATCCTGAGGCGCTTTCATTTGATCCGGGAGATTGTAGATCGCCGCGAGATCGAGATTAAGAGAGTTGACACAAAGAACAATGCCGCGGATCCATTCACCAAGGCCCTCCCTCAGCCGCAGCATGAGCGACTTTTTGAGATGTTGGGTATGAGATACGCCAATAACTGGCCTTAGTGCAAGTGGGAGATTGTTGGATATATGTATGCCCTAGAGGCCATTATGTGATAGTGGATGTATCTATACATGTATATATATATTCAGTTTGCATTCTTGCTCGACATGATAGTATGCTATCTGGTTATTCTTTATCTGACATGTTGATTTGATCATGCTTTTATTCATTCATACATGCTGATAAAGCCCCAAGGATATCTGCTTGACTACTCTGATTATGATGGAGATCATACTAGTGGGACATCTGTAGTCTATAAGCATATCCTGAAATGTCCCTAGTCGGAGGTGTATCGAGACGGGGCATCGATATACCAGAGTAGACTAGCGTATATGATACTAGACCCATGTGATGGGCGATGGATGTTCCCACGTGCATCGATGTTTGACATCAAGATCATATACGGGTGCTCAGTGCTGACTGGGTACACTGGACGGACTCGCCGAGAACTCCTATATGGAATTATATCTATCGTCGGATAGCAGTTCTCAGGTGACACTGGTACAGGTTAGTCTGTAGACCCGAGATCGTCATGGAGTCTTGTGTGTTCTCCCACTGTACTTTGATTGCCACCCTACCACGGCTCTACTGAGTCGTGCAAACAGGTGGCTGTTGGGTACAGTCCCGAGACACACGAAGGCAATGAGCGATAGGAGGGGTTTCGTCTCTGCCGGTATTGGGAGTTGATGCTGTGCTTTGCTCGACTGGTTATAACAGCAAGTCCCTGGCCAGGGCTGCTGAGATTTGATCATAAGTGTTATCAGTAGTTTCTCGATCTGTTATAGACCATTCACCGACACGACCTATTGAGTTATTGGGGTCGACGTGACCATCCCTAGGCTCGATATGCAGCATATCTGACGAAGAGACCGGACTGTACGGTAGTGTTGCCGCATGGCTCGACGGGAGTTGTAACAGGTTCGCTTGTTTTCTTCTTATCGCTCACTACCCGGGTGGCCGTTACGTTTGGCTGACCGCTTGCGGCTTGGGGGTGCTTGATATGATCATCACCCACTGCCGGCGTATTGACGAGTCTTAGAGTCCCACATAGGAGTTACCTAGTCCAGGCGAAACGTTGTGGTGCGCGTATGCGATATGCGCTTGGACCCGATTACAATGCGTGTATGGGATACCATATATTAATTGGGCGGCTTGCTAATGGTCGGGTCATATGTGATATGACCGGATTAGTGAATCAAGTGTTGATTCATCATTAGTTTCTCACTACAAATCCTATCTTGTTTATGTTGAATGTATGCATGCATGTGTGCATTCATTCTTGTTCATGCACATATGGATGTGCAAGCACACATGCATACATACATCATATATTATCATGGTTGTTTATACAATGGAAATGGTGGATGTATAAGAATTACACCATGGTTGTATTTGGATAATTATTGGATTTAAATTAAAGCAAAAGAAAATGAAAAATGGGTTAAATCACTTAAGAAATTCTACACTCTTCTAACTCAACCATGCTCACCTAACATTTAACCCATAGTTTATTTTCTTATCATGTTTTTGATTTAAAATAAAATGTTATCTATTTATTTAACCATGGTTGGTTAAGAGAAAGAAAAATATATATAGCTATTTTCCTTTTCTCTTTCATAAGATAATTCATTCTCTTCTTCTAAAATCCACCATCTTCATCAACCTCCATACTTTTGCTCTCTAGTTCATACAAGAGAGTGAATCACTTATAAAAATAAGATTTTGAAGTGAGATCCATAGCCACAACTTCATTCTAATCAAGTCTAGCTCACTTGATTAGAGTGTTCTTTTTGTTTTTCAAAGTTGCAAGCTTGGATGGGAAAACTCCGGGTGGATCGTCGTGGACGTGGGAGGAGTACAAGAGGACCTTCATCCAACACCCAAAGAGCCTAAGGAGCGAAGCAAAAACGGGAGCTACAAAGGTTGTAGCCTTCAAACCCTAACTTTGTTAGCTTATAGTTTTGTAACCCTAATCTTTCTAGGATCGATTCCTTTGCTTGTTAGTTTAGCACCATAAAAATGAAAACTTTAGGTCATGTGATGCTTGTAATCTCTTCATAGGGTGCTAAGCTAACCTTACAAATATATGACGGGCAAGAAAGGGGATGAGAGATCTTCGTCTCTCAAACCTTCCCCGGATCTAACCCTAACAAGCGAGGAGACTACTCACTCATTAGGGAATTAAAATACATTTATCTAGGGCAGAGAATTAAAGATTAACTAGGGCAAGGAATTAAATTTATCTAGGGCAAGAATAGAAAATTAACCTAGGGCAGAAAATAAAGAACTTACAAAAAATGATGCTCTCCAAAAGAATGCTGAAATTTATTAATGAAGGGAGGCATAAGAAATTACAATGATTAGAGTTCCTATTTATAAAGAATAGGAAACCCTAAATTACAATTGATTCGCACGTCTACATTTACCAAAATATCCTTAGGAAGACCTAGTCAAAGTAGACTTCCAGCTTTGGTAAAATTCTATGTATGGAAATTTTGGAACTGATTCTGGGCTTCTTGGGCTTTTTATTTCTTTGGATTTTTATTCAATTTGGCTTCTCTATTTCTTCCAGATCTCCAGTGAATAATTACGGTGGACTTTTAACCGTTCGCTTTGTAATCTTGGACCTTGCATTGCCTTGTACTTTATGAATTTTATCTTTGAAGTAGGCTTGATCAAGAGTTTTCTGTTTGTTGGTCAAAGTCCACTTTTGCATCGTCTTTTCATCGTTTTCACTGTTTTCTGTCCAAGAACCTGTAACCTGTAATATGTAGCAGACATGCGTCAAAAGCACCTGTTTATTTATAAAAAGAATAAGAATTGGGAATATAATAATGCAATATTATGATATGAACAAATACCCCCAAACTTATCTTTTGCTCGTCCTCGAGCAAACTTATTTTTTTATTCTCTACAAAAAACCTAACCGCACTTTCGCAGGGAAACGCGATTGCACTGAGCTCGTGCAACAAGCCGTTAAAGCTCTAGGTGTCCTTAGTAGGAGGAGTGTTGTCTCCTGAGGGTTTTCAGCGGATACTACCCACAAAATCCTATCAGTTCGGCCCATTGACTTTTGTTCTCCAATTAGGTTTTCTAACAAGGTATTCTATTAACGTCGACCCGTAAATTATCCACCCATATTCTTCACGCTTCCTCATCATTTAACTTAAGATTATATATGTTATGCAGACTTACTTAGCTTTCAACATTTCTTAAGTTTTCCTTCTAGGGTTTTATCTCCACTTAGGAATTTCAATCAACTCTATTAAAGATACAAGTTCTATTCTTCATTCCTTTCTCTCATCTAGATCCCAATCACATATCCCTACGTGTGTGTATAAATCACCCCTACACTTGGAAATTCAAATCAAGCAATCATACCCTTGTCCGTTGTCCAAAGTACTAATTAGTTGGTGAATTTAAATGAATTTCGCTTACACATCTTTCATGCGACCGTTAATACTTCTTGAGGTACCAACAACCGATTACAAGATATGTTTGCACTTTAAAGCGTAATTTCTAGTCTTACAACACCCAAGGCTTTTAGCAGTGACTCCCAAACCAGTTGGTCTAAGGCACTAGGTGATGAAGCACCCTCGCTAAATATTTTTCTATTTTTACAGCCTTAAGTAATCACAAAAACCAGTGTTCATATTTTTTATTCTTTATTCACACTTATATATATATATATATATATATATTTCATTTTCTTCGTACTAAGGACTTTAGACAAGAGCATTTCAAGGTCTCTTCTACTATTCCAAGTTTCAAGGTACGTGTTTTTGCAATTTTGTAGGGTATACATTTTCAGAATCTAGACTTAAGGTAGAAACTATTTTTCAAACTTATATTCTAATAAGAACATCAATACTTTTCCTTCGTTTCGACTTAGCCCATGAAGTGAACCCAAAATTTTCCTATTTCTAAACAAACTACAAAGACATATACTTTCTACCGTTAAACTTTAAGGAAGGTTATTTTTAGGGTTTTTAATTTACTAAGTCTAAGATCTAGTTGTTCCTAGCCAGTTAACCTATTTGTCAAACATAAATCAATTAGACCAAATTGAATACATTGATTTTTATAATTTTTGAAAATTTTCAATTTTTATGGGTTTTCAAATAAATATGCAAATGCAAAAATATGTACAAATGAATGCGAAGGAAGAAGACGTACTGAGCATACCCCTAAACTTGAACTTGACAGTGTCCTCACTGTCATGCTAAACCAAGAGGGTCAAAATACCGGCACTCCCCTGTTTATTTATTTATAATTTTTTTTATTTTATTGATGTTTTGAATTTTTTATTTTTTATAGAAAAAGAAAACAAAAAATATATGTACATATATACAACAAGGTTTCCCCCAAACTTAAACTTGGCCTTACACAAGCCAAAAGTTAGCACCAACCATTCAAAAATCTTATCGTGGTAATGGCCGAGTTGGTGAAATAATGGGGTGTAGAGGAAAGAAATGAGAAACACGCGAGACCGTGTGGAAAGAAGAATGGTAGAATATGGTCTCAGTGGGGGAGAAGAATGGCGGAAAGGAGAAAGAAGGGTCGCGCTATCTTGAGGGTGTAAATCGAGTGAATAAATTAGCGCAATATGTGATGACCGATATGTTATAAGCGATTGCGCTAACCTATCAACCCGTCGAGAAATGGGATCAAATCCCTCAAGATTCGCAAGAAAACATGGGTATGCCGAACTTGGTATTGGAGATGAAAGCGTAACTGTCTCTTGTACGGTCGGAATAATAGGAAAGACGAGAGGAAGTGAACTAGGGATAGTATCATTCTCACCGTAGTAAACTGTCTCGAACTTGAAAGATTCCATTAATGGTTCGAAACTACTGTAAGCACCCGAGTCTGATGGTTCAACTAACTCATCTGAAAATGTAAAGGACTCAAACTCGGACGGTGAGTCATCAACATCGTCCGAAAAAGTGAAACACTCGTAAGTGTTATCGGCTGTGAGAACTGTGTCAGATTCAAAGGAAAAATTCTCAAGCTCACAGTCTTCAAGCGTGATATTAGGCGTGGTCGGAACGATGGAAAGGAGGGAGGGTGATATAGGTAAAGGTTCAAGAGGATGAATAGGAAAATCAGACATATCAAACAAAAATAGTTCAACCTCAATATGATCCTCAAAACTCTCCTCAATACTATCCTTATAATTCTCCTCAAGATTCAACTCATCCATACCATTATCATCAACATCAAGACGCATATGAAGTTCGGGAGAAACATCTAATGACTCGGGATGATGAGTTGAACATAAAATTTCAATCAAATCGACAGGTTCATCATCCGAAATATTCCCGGCGTCTATATCCTCAATCAAGTGAAAATCAATTTTCTTAGACACCTCATCAAAAGCATGGATATTTATCGATTTAGGTTCCAGAGTGGAGGTGTAAAGGTCAAAAGGATTAGGTGCGGTTTCACTCGAAAGGGGTTCCTCACAATTTGGCAAATCAAACACTACAAAATCACACAACTCGTTTTTATTTTGAACTTGTGAATCATTTAGGGCATTCGATGGAAAACTGGAGTTGTGGGCTTCAATTGGGTAAGGGTAAGTTTGATTTGGAAATCCTCTCAAATTCCCATTCTGTCCAACCGCCTCTTCATACATTGAAAAATTTGGAGCTAGCGGAAAACTACCCACCGGTTCAGCAGGTTGCATAAGGGCGGCCACGGACGCTTCCACATTCCTAACCATTTTTTTTGTTGCTGCGATATGCGCCTCCAACGACTCTTCCAAACTAGACTTGGGTGGTAAGGGGGTTTCGGGAAAGGATTCGAAATTGTGTGGATATGCAAAACTCCCAACAGGCTGTGTAGAATCAATGTCTAGTGAAGGTGGGAAGTCGGGTAGGACTGGTAGGAAGTGGGTAGTTGGGCAGGGATAGGGTCAACATGTGGATAACAAGGTGAATAATCGTGTGTATCTCTAGAAATAGATGAGTGGAGAGGGATGAAAGATCGGCTGCTAGATTGAGCAATATGCTCAGCAATGGACATCGGCTTAGAAGTGACAGAAGGACTTGAAAAAGTGGTGTCAACATATGGAGGTGGTAAAGATTGACTTGGTTGACACAAAATGGGTTGAAAGGTCAAACTGTTTCTCCTAGACGCCTCTATTTGATCTTTCAACGATATTTTAGGCAAGGAAGGATCGTCTTTAAATTGACCGAACAAATTGACGTACGACGCAAAATTAGGTTCGGGATACCAAAGTTCGGCAAGTGATTTATTATGTGGGGTACCCATGTTAGAAGAAAGGAAAAAGAAAGAAGGTTGGGTGGTGCAAGGACTTCTTAGCGGCAAAAATTTGCAAGTTGTTTATAAAAGATTTTTCCTTTTTCCTCTATTTTTTTTATTTGGAACTGTTTGCAAAAAAAATTTTTTGATAAAGGGCTAAGGCACACTTTCGATCAACCAAAAATGCACAATCAGGCCTAGATCTAGGGTCACCTAGGTCAGCTAGACAACTCCTAACTGTTCCAAAGGGCTAGATAGGACCTTAAACCGCCTCTTCACCGCCAATTGCGGCCAGGTAAGTGCCAGGTAAGTGGGAAGGAACCACAGTAGTGGGCCTAATTAATAACCACTAGCCTTTGACACACTTGCCTAGACACCGCAAAGTCAGGTTAGGATAAACGGTCGATGCCTATAACTAGTCCTCTATCCTATTGAGCTCGAACTCCTTAGGGCTGAGTCTAATATTTTTTAATTAAAGATTGGTCAATGCAAATGCTTTATGTGATTTCGGGGGTCCTGGGAAGGGTGATGAAATCCCCACCCAATCTGAATTGGTCAAAAGCCCCTTAAAATGCGATTAAAGATATGTAAAACAGTAAATCACTTGCAATCAAATCCTTTTTTTTTGTGAATTTAAAAGTTTGCAAGTTTTCTAATTAAAATTTTCCTTTTTCCGCCTACTCTTTATTTGGAAATTTTGCAAAAACATTTTCGATAAAAGATATGCAAAACAAAAAATATTACTTACAATCAATTATTATTTTAAGCATAGCGCAACGAATCCGGCATAAGATTTGTTATTTGGAAGGGGGAAGATTTTTAAGCGCAAAGAAATCCTGCAGGAGATTTTTCAGAAGAGATATCGGAGATTTGCATAGGAGAAGATCAGAATACTTACAGTTTTTTTTTAACCGCGCTTCTGATTTTTTTTTTTGCTGAATCAACCAGGCCGCGGCGGTTCCGCGGCCAGAAGGGGTGTCCCGCGGCGGTTCCGCGGCAGGAATGAGCCCGCCGGCGCTTTTTTTTTTGATCTCCAAATCTCCGCGGTTCTTCTTGTTTCGCTTTCTGGAAATTTCCAGATCCGTCTCGATTGTATATCCTGCAAGATTCAAACAACAAAGTACCCTTTCCAAAAATAACAGATGATATATTTTTATATTTTTTTTTGTGATTTTTCAGATTTTTATGATTTTTTTTTTAATTTTGATTAACCCGAAATTGCAAAAAGGAAATAACACACCATCCCCGGCAACGGCGTCATTTGATTGATCTCAAAAACTATCTATTAACCGCAATCAAGAACGGCGTCGCATGAAGCTAGCCGGTAAGTACGGGTCGGTCCATAAGGATTTTGTGAATCTCCTATTCGTGCTAACGAGTTAATTCCGAAAGGTGTTCGGATTGATTATTAAATCTAAAAACTAACTTAATCTAGATCTAAGTCTTGCTAGGGTTAGGTCTAGATTAAGTTTGGAAAGTCTATAAATCTCACCGCTTTCTATACCCATATGAAGATCTAATTAGGTGTTATGGTAAATATTAATAAAAGGGATTAGGATGATTGGGAAGATTGTTCTTCCTTTAGATCCTTGTCCTTCCTTTCTTAATCTTTACCCTAACCTCCATGGAAAACCTTAAAATCCGGGCCTTTAGACTACGGTATCACCGCTACCTCGTGGGTAGAGTGCCGTAGGGAGCGGAATAAGAAAGTATGCATGGAGTTCTATGAAAATATATGGCAGGCAAGAAAGGGGATGAGAGATCTTCGTCTCTCAAACCTTCTCCAGATCTAACCCTAACAAGCGAGGAGACTACTCACTCATTAGGGAATTAAAATACATTTATCTAGGGCAGAGAATTAAAGATTAACTAGGGCAAGGAATTAAATTTATCTAGGGAAAGAATAGAAAATTAACCTAGGGCAGAAAATAAAGAACTTACAAAAAATGATGCTCTCCAAAAGAATGCTGAAATTTATTAATGAAGGGAGGCATAAGAAATTACAATGATTAGAGTTCCTATTTATAGAGAATAGGAAACCCTAGGTTACAATTGATTCGCACGTCTACATTTACCAAAATATCCTTAGGAAGACCTAGTCAAAGTAAACTTCCAGCTTTGGTAAAATTCTATGTATGGAAATTTTGGAACTGATTCTGGGCTTCTTGGGCTTTCTATTTCTTTGGATCTTTATTCAATTTGGCTTCTCTATTTCTTCCAGATCTCCAGTGAATAATTACGGTGGACTTTTAACCGTTCGCTTTGTAATCTTGGACCTTGCATTTCCTTGTACTTTATGAATTTTATCTTTGATGTAGGCTTGATCAAGAGTCTTCTGTTTGTTGGTCAAAGTCCACTTTTGCATCGTCTTTTCATCGTTTTCACTGTTTTCTGTCCAAGAACCTGTAACCTGTAATATGTAGCAGACATGCGTCAAAAGCACATGTTTATTTATAAAAAAAATAAGAATGGGGAATATAATAATGCAATATTATGATATGAACAAGTACCCAGATTGGGAAACTACCTAAATCTAGATCTAAAACCATAGATCTAGTAACCAGAATATCTGATATAATATCCAAGTCCTGTGTGGAGTAACCACTGTGTGACGACCAAAGTATAACCGATTGTAGTATAGGAATATCACTTCCCACTCTATGTATGTCATCCAAATACCAGGACATCACACCCTACTACCTTCTTAACAGATCCATCCCCTATTCTGATGAAGTCAAAGCTATGACTGCCACATCAGAAATAGATGATCTATCTCCACTATATCTGCTTAAGCCTATAAATAGACATAAGCCTGATGTCCACCAATGCTTCCGCTACTCCCACTGACTACGACAACCCTCTGGCAGAGTCATATAGACGTGCACTTCTAAAACTAGTTTAGAACGACGCTATACTCATCCTCTTGCCGGGTCTCACAGTCTGGAACAACAGTAATGGCAAGTCTTGGTAAACAAGAACCTCCCTGCCACCGTCCTTGAGCATACCGAAGTACCTCTCGGATGCCTGAGGTTACCCACTTTATCTGCGGAGTGGCCAATGGAATGTCAAACCAGATTGAATCTTTAGGTTCTTATCAAATCTTCAGTAATCGTTTGCGGTTCTGGAATCACTTCCAGTTCTACCATACTCCCACTACTGTTTTCTGAAAAAATCCATTTTTATTAAAACTGTGGCGAGTCAAGAACAATATCACTATTGATCTTCCAGATGGTAGAAAGTCAACCCTCGTCATAGCCCGGGTCAACCCACAAACAGCCATTACAGAAACGTGCCTTGAGTTATCCAGAATCTGGTTTTAAGCATAAGCTGGACAACTCCCCGTACCTTAACAATGTCAAGATATGAACTGTTCTATATCCAATACAGAAACAGAGGCACTGATTTAGTTGAACCATATTCAAATCATGCAGCTGTCTCCAGTGCATGTCAACTAAATGGAAGGAGGCCGATCAGCGTTACTCAACTTAGGAGTACTTCCAATTATGAGTAACCTGAAAGAGAATCTAGTTCTCTTAATCATTACTATCAACTGAATACCATTCACAAGTATCTACATCTTCGATCACCTTGAAGAATCCTGATACTTGCAGCATCTGGTTCTCTACTTTATTCTTATACCTATAACTCCTCAAAACTTAGACCTTGTATTTCTACGAAACACATGTCTAAGAACTAAAGAAGTCATAAATAAATAGAATATTGTACGAGGACCAACCCCTCTGTCCTAATGGACACTGGACAATACACAAAACTCTGTATAAGTCCGCTGAGTGTAATAACTCATTCACTGTATGTTGTAGGTCGAAAACTGTACTTATGGTTAAGAAGAATTACACTGCTGTTTAATGCTCCTTACCTAACCATCCACTGATATAGGTAAATTTCACGGACATAATTTCAAAAAGGTATATCTCACTCTATGAAAATAGACGTACAGATATATCAATTTGAAATTGGTGCATAACAACAGATATTCAAAACCAAATATTTGCCGTCCGGCAAACGACCCAGGCGATTTCCTCAAATATCACCAATTACAACGAATTCCGATATAATGAGGATAATCACCTAATTCCCAATAACTTACTCCCACTCATCATCTGTAAAACCATACAGATGTGAGAATCATACCTGGTAAATACATACCCTGGAGCAAGGGCTAATTAGGAAATCAGTTTTCTTTTAACGGTACACAGTAAAACTGAAACATTGAAATGTTTCAATGGGGTATCTAGGTATTCCTAGTAATGCCTCTTCCATTATCCAGATCCACAACTATAACCGTATATTTGTTTGCCACCTCTCCAAATCCCTTTATATGTCTTTAGTCATTACCTTATGTACACCTCTTTAGGCCAAATGGTTTTCTTCATTCCCTACCGTTCGGCACCAGCCTATAGTTTGGAAGAAGACTATCCAATAAGCATAATGGGTGTACTGTCCTAATCCCAGGAGCACTCGCAATGCGAGAGAAGGTGAAGATAAAAGACAACCGAATAAACCTTATTCCTATTTCTCCTGAACCAGAATCCATCCCCAAACCGGAACAAGTTCCTTTCGAGTTCGTATATAACCATACGATGGAGTATCCAAATAAACTGTGGATCTTCGTAGTGATAGGGAGTGTTCTGGAGAAATACAAAGGTGATTTAGGATTGGCGAAGAAATATTTGGTTTGGTCATGAATAGCAGTCGCAATTTACTTTGCCCTCTTACTAATCCCTTGATATGTCTTTACTTAATACCTTTTGTACACCGTTTAGGCTAATTGGTTTTCTTCATTCCCTACCGGTCGGCACCTACCTATGGTTTGGAAGAAGACTATCCAATTTGCGTAATAGGTGTACTATCTCCTAAACCAAGGAGTACTCGCAACCTGAGAGAAGGTAAAAGGAAAAGACAACTGAATAGTCATATTTGTTTTCTCCAGAACCGGAAACCATCCTCGAATTCCTTCGAGTTTGTATATAACTATACGATGGTTTTGTCCAATGGAAGTGGACGTTCGTAGTAATACGGGGTGTCCTGGAGAAAAAGGGTAAAAGTAGGAGTGCAATGTGGTTTGCAACTCTGACAATCCAAAAGCCTGTGTTTAAGAAGGTTCAGTTAATTTTGGTCACTGAGTCATAGTCTAGGGTCGGGTCAATGGTCGCTGCCAAAGAAAGAGAGAAAAGAAACACTCAGCGTGCACTCTAACCTAGATCAAAATGGTTATCACTTTATCTAATCTGGAAACCTCCCACTGTAACCTCAAATTCTTCTCCAAACCCGAAAGAAAAATTAGTCGGGATCACCCGAGGAGTAAACCAACTCATTAGTAGGAATCGGGATCCAACTATCATCGCATGATAACGTGACGGAATCCACTCACGTTATCACACTCCAGAAGTTATGCGCATATCTGGCAAGTTTCAGTTTCTTTAGAAACTTCCGATGTGGATTTTTGCCCCATGCTCTTATGACCTTGACGAAGGCCAACAAATCATAAGTCACATGTCAAGTTCTATCCGTCATTGTCCAGGTTAATTTGAACCCACCCGTACAAGCCCTTGATGAAGGCCAACAAGGCTATACGACTGTCCCAAACCAACGCATCTATCTATGCAGCAGAAAGGTAACAAGCAGCTACCATACACTATGCCTTGACGAAGGCCAACAAACATAGCATAAATACTACGTGCTACCCGTCTGAAATGACGGAGGGCTACGAATGGTTTCTGGCGAAAACCTTTAACGTAATGAACTTGATATCGCTGAAGGAACCGGATAG
This sequence comes from Agapanthus africanus, assembly GCA_030015575.1. NCBI lineage: Eukaryota > Viridiplantae > Streptophyta > Magnoliopsida > Asparagales > Amaryllidaceae > Agapanthus > Agapanthus africanus. The sequence goes on from JASDDO010000029.1 coordinate 300,181,437, forward strand.
CTTTTAAAAATATAGTGACGAAAACCTTTGCTAAAGAGGTCACTCCCGGTGAAGGGATCTCGGCTCTTTCCCCGTAGAATGAGGTGCAGGATATTCCAACTGAATACCACGATGCAAAACAAAAGTAATCGGCTATAGTGAAGTTATTGCCCTGACGCAAACTTCTATCCAAGGGGTCACTCCCGGTGAAGGGATCTCGGCCCTTGCCTCGTCAACCGAGGAGCAGGATATTCCAACTGAATACCACTGTGCAAAACAAAAGAGAACGCCCTTGCTACAACAGCTTTTTGAAAAATGTTCCAACAACATCAGAATAGGTTTGTTTAGCTTGCATTGATCCGAATCAAGGCAGTCCCATCAATTGATCACACCACAAAGAACGAAAATAATCATGTACATATATGCCATCCGCATTCGCCACTGGGTCCCGTCATCATCCGTTTGGTTACTTAACTAACGACAGAGCGGGGACTGGACTAGCGCGGATGCAAAACATATACAATATCTACTAGTATATATATCAATATATAATATTCGCTCAAGGCGTGATAAAATGCAACATCACAGAAATGTACAACATTACAGAACAATACAGATATCTGGGATCCCCGGGTTTCATAGAGCCGCTATTGAAACCCGACGTTCCCCTAGTCGTGTGGATAGCCTGTGCAATGAGATCCTAGACCCCTACGGGCGCGGCAAGTTACCCGCCAAAACCTGAAGCTAGGCAGCCCCCTTCAGCAACGTGAATGGACCACCCAGCACTTCACGGAATCTGGTAACTTGGGCACCCCTCCTGGGTCAATCTGTACCCCCTATGAGTGCGGCGAATAGCCCGCCAATTCTAGAGTAAAGCCCCCTCCGTCTCAATGCCATGATATGTGTGCCCGTTGCCTTCTAGAACCCGGCTATCCGTGCACCCTACCTTGGGGTAATCCTAGTACAGAAAGTAAAATATATATACAACGGGTACATCGACCTCGACCCGGTCGTGCCCTAAAAGAATAATACAAACAGGCAGTGACGGCAGTCCACATGTCGGACGCTCGTCCCGCAATATCAAATGTACATATAAAACAAAACTGTACTACCATTGCATCCAGGCTATCCCCCACGACCAATCTGCAACATCACAGCACAACACAGAACATCAACGTGAATGTCACGTTCGCAAATCCGTCTAAAAGGGCTATAGCAGTTAGACAGGATTTACCGATCAAGTGACGTTCACGGTCGCAGATATAATGTAAATACTGTGAACTAACATGTTTAAAATTCTCGTTCGATCAAATATACCGAAGTAGGCCCCCAAGCACTACTGTAGCACTCACAGAAAATCTGGGCCCAAAAAGAATGTTCCAAAAACCTCATTTCACAGTATAAGACCCTCTGGAGAAAATTGGTGCAGCAAGGAGTTATTATGGCCGCGGAACCGCGGCCAATTCATGGGTTTGGCCGCGGTTCCGCGGTGGAACAGTAGATTCATGTCACCAAATTTTTGCAGAATTCTTATAATTCCCTGCACGTTATTCTGCAACAACCAGAAAAATTTTTCGAGCCCAAAAAAATTTCGACAGAAACATGTGCAATGGAAATCGGGTTTTCGGAAATTTGTTCGATCGAACTTGTAAACACACTAGACCAAGCTAGACTAGGTTAATGGCGTGGCTCTGATACCAATGTAAGTGCACAGCGGCGCCCCGGCCATCAATCCGACGCCGGAATGCGGAAACGGAAAACTTTGCGAAACTTGCAAACCGGCACCACCGCGCACTTTTAACCCGGATCGAGCCATTAACCTAACTATTAGCAAACTAAAAGATGGGAAAAGAGTTATGCCAAGCGATCCGTGTCCTTCGGTCTTCGTCTCCACTCCGATCTCCCGCGGAATCTCCGTCCGTCACCTCCTCGTCGGAAAGGGCACCACGTAGCCAAATTCTTTTACGGGCTCCCACCTCTGGACCGAGGCAACTCGGACGCGAAGTTGGCTAGCCGACGCATCCAAGATTTGCTGTAGATGTAGTGTAGTAAGCTATGTCTCTTTGGGGTTTTTGAAAGTTGCCATGGATGTGGAGGAATGAAGTTAAGGAAAAATGGTGCTTTCATTTTTCCTAGCAAGAAAATGAGATGAAGGAAAAATGCCACCCATCAACAATGAACTTCTCTCTATCTTCTCCCCAATAGTGGCCGGCCTTATCTAAAGAAATGGGGAGAGAAAAACTAAAGCAAGAAGGGAGGTGAGAGTAGGAAAAGTAGAATGGTGACCATAACCAAAAATGATGCTAATCCATTCTAATCTCATTAATGCAAGAAATGATCACAAGAAAAGAATGGAATCAAAAGATGCTATCATAAAGCCACAAATGCAAGAAACCCCTTCCACAAAGGTAATTTACAAAACTGCAAATAACCCCCTTCCATCGGAAAGTCCGGCCGCGAAGGAACAAAGGAAAACCGGCCGGAACGGAATGCAAACTGGCAACTTCAGAAAACTGATCCCGTAATAAATTACAGGAAAACCTCGCTACTGCATATACATGCCCGCATTTGTATTCCCACTGAATACAAATGCAAAGAGACAAAATCTACACTGTCTAATACTATGATCTGGCTTAAACCAAAGCCCGCTAGTAAAAACCCGTCCGATCACGATCCGTGCAATAACGCACGTATCCGATCGAACCCTGCCATATCTCTATACGTCCTCTACAGCATTTCGCCCGAAACTTGAGTAACTGTGTGTGGTGGACTCTAAAGACTCGTCAATACTATGGCTGTGGATTTAACCACTAGCACGTCAGAGGTATTAGCCATAAGTGACGGGCTACCAACTATTGACCAAAAGGGGCGTCGATGAGCGAACTCATCCTGACACCCTACTGAGCCTGTTAGTGACAATATCCGTACAGTCCGGTCTGTTTGTCTATGAGCATCGCATGGCGGGCCTAGGGGGTTGGTAAAAGTCAGACCCCCAAAAGCGGTACAAGTTGTGTCGGAGTATAGCCCAGAACACCCTGAGATACTACTGGAATACCTACCAGCAAATCTCCTGCCTTGGCCAAGGAATTTTCATGTACTGGCTCTCCTAGACACAGCGCGACCTCACCCCCAATACCGGGAGAGACGAACCCCTGCAGATCCTCTCACTGCCTCCATGTGGCTCGGGACTGTACCCAACTAAAACCTGTTTTCACGTCTCCTTTGAGCGTGGTAGGGTAGTAATCAAAGCACAGTGGGAACTCACACGAGACAAATGACGATCTCAGGTTGATGAACTAACCTGTACACATGTCACCAGGGAACTGCTATCTGACGTCAGGTATAATACCAACTAGCAGGTTCCCGGCGAGTCCTGTCCGGTGTACTCATAACCCAATGAGCACCTGTATACATCTTAGGTGAACCAACTGACACCAGTAGCTTGTGAGACCGGCCACCGCCCCTCGTCGGGGTCTCGACTGTATACACTAGTCTACTCTGGAGTATCGATGCCTGTCTCGAAACTCCCACGACCAGGGACCTTTTAAGGATTTGCTTATAGACTCCAGCTTCCACGTATATGATCGCCCTCATACTGCTGGTAGTCAAGCGAGAATCCTAGGGGCTCTATCAACGTGTAATAGCGACCTGTAAGGTCACCTAAAGCAGTACACGATGATAAAGATAAACCAGATATCATACTATCATCTTGAGTAAGACTGTCCTACCGGGATAAGTCCTCCCTCAATCATTGCAATCACGTGCCTGTGATCCAATAATTGACTTTGAGGGCACTATCTCCAACAAAGGTAGCGACCCTGTCAGGCCTTAATCAAGATAATAATATGGATGTATTGACTGAACCTGCTTATTATACTGAGCAGGGGAACGTTGGTCCCGTTCTTTCTTATAAGAGTTATAAGACTGAACAGGGAATAAGAGAATATCTGGATTCTCACGCCGCCCAAACGAAGAATAAGCATACTGATGCATCTTCTTCAGGTGTGTTAGTAATTGGGAACTGTTTCTCAGTTCACCCTACGTCCTGGGTATTAGATACCGGATCGGGATCCCACATATGTAAATTGTTACATGGGGTACATAAAGGTAGAGAACTGGGAAAGGGTGATCATTTCGTACAAGTAGGGAATGGTGCAAGTGTTGCAGCCAAAACAGTTGGCGAATATCACCTAGTATTACCAAGTAGTAATACACTGATTCTGAATGGGTACTATTATATACCAAACATGATGTGCAACATTATATCAGTTTCTTTATTAAGTAAAGAAGGATATGATTTTGTAGTACAGGATAATGTTATGAATATATTCCTGAATCAAAAGTTGATTGCATCAGGCTCGTTACATAATGGCATATTCATTCTCAATCAAAATATAGTCCTTAATATACAAAACACACACAAGAGGAAGAGTTCAGAAATGAACGAATTCTTCTTGTGGCATTGTAGACTTGGTCATATCAATGCGACACGGCTAGCTAAGTTACATAAGGATGGATATTTGAATCCGTTCGAATTATCATCTTATGATACTTGCCATTCATGTCTCAAAGGGAAAATGACCAAGACTCCATTTAGTGGACACGGAGAAAGAGTTACGGAACTCTTAGGACTGGTACATAGTGATGTATGCGGTCCCATGTCTACACAAGCCATGAACGGTTCTTCCTACTTCATTACATTCACTGACGATCTCTCTAGATACGGACATGTGTTCCTGATGAAACACAAGTCTGAAGCTTTTGAGAAATTCAGATAATATAAGCACGAAGTAGAGAACCAAACGGGTAAAAGTATTAAGATCCTACGATCTGATCGAGGAGGAGAATACTTAAGCAATGAGTTCCTAGATTATCTAAAAGAGAATGGGATTCTCTCTCAGCTTACTCCTCCTTATACACCTCAGCACAACGGTGTATCGGAGCGGAGGAATCGCACCCTATTATATATGGTGCGCTCTATGATGAGTACAACTGAGTTACCTATTTCCTTCTGGGGGTATGCGCTTAAGACAGCCATATACCTATTGAATAGAGTTCCAACCAAATCTGTGCCTACCACTCCATATAAGATATGGAATGGGAAGAGACCATCTCTTAAAAGAGTTAAGATATGGGGTTGTTCGGCCTATGTTAAAAAGCAAAATCCGGACAAGCTCGAGGCACGATCAGTTCTTTGTAAGTTTGTTGGATATCCAAGCAATTCGTATGGATATCTATTCTACCACAGTGAACAACAAAAGGTGTTTGTTACTCAACATGCCACCTTTTTAGAAAAGAAATTTCTTGCAAAAGAAATTAGTGGTAATGAGGTAGAGCTGGAAGAGGTTCTAGCACCGCAAACTACAACTGATGATTTATTGGAACCAGAGGATTCAGAAGTACCCGACGAACCCCAGCCTCTCCGCCGATCTAGTAGGGTTTCTCATCCACCTGAGAGATACTATGGTTTTCTCATTGATGGTGGGAGCGAGGATTGCATCATGGAAGATGATGACCCGACTAGTTTCGAGCAGGCCATCACGAGTGGTGACTTTGTGAAATGGCTGGATGCAATGCGATCTGAGATGGAATCTATATATACCAACAAAGTATGGACTTTGGAAGTTGCTCCTGAAGGGGTAAAACCCATTGGGAGCAAGTGGATCTTTAAGAAGAAACTTGGTGCAGATAGAAAAGTGGAGACTTTCAAAGCTATACTTGTTACAAAGGGTTTTCGTCAACGACCAGGTGTGGATTATGACGAAACCTTTTCTCCTGTGGCTATGCTTAAGTCCATCCGGATCTTACTTGCTATTGCTGCATATCATGACTACGAAATCTGGCAAATGGATGTTAAGACCACCTTTCTAAATGGTGATTTAGAAGAGTGCGTGTACATGACTCAGCCAGAGGACTTCGTAGATAGTGGCAGCAGCGGAAAGGTGTGCAAGCTGCTTAAATCCATCTACGGGTTAAAGCAGGCATCGCGGAGTTGGAACATCTGTTTTGATGTGGTAGTCAAAGAGTTTGACTTCATCAAGAACATAGATGAACCTTGTATTTACAAGATGGTTGCAGAGAGTAAGATTGTCTTCCTCGTATTGTATGTGGATGACATACTCTTGATAGGAAATGATGTTCCTATGCTGCACTCGGTCAAGCTCTTCTTATCACATAGATTCTCAATGAAAGATATAGGAGATGCCTCCTGCATTTTGGGGATAAGGATCTATAGAGATAGATCCAAGAGGATACTGGGATTGTCCCAATCCAAGTATATTGACACCATACTAAAGAGGTTTAGTATGGAAGAATCCAAGCGTGGGAACCAACCCACGATCTCTGGACTCACTCTCTCCAAAGAGATGTCTCCCAAGACTGATTTAGAGAGAGCTCGCATGCAAGGGATACCCTATGCTTCGGCAGTAGGCTCTATCATGTACGCGATGCTATGTACCAGACCCGATGTGGCATACTCACTAAGTGTAGTAAGTAGGTATCAAGCAGATCCAGGAGAGAATCACTGGACAGCTGTGAAGAACAATCTCAAGTACTTGAGAAGAACTAAGGAGATGTTCTTGGTGTATGATAACGGAGAACTCCAGGTGGAGTACTTTACCGATTCAAGCTTCCAAAGTGATAAGGACGACTCTAAGTCGCAATCGGGATTTGTCTTTACCCTAAATGGAGGGGCGGTTAGTTGGAAGAGTTCCAAGCAAGAAACCGTGGCAGACTCGACGATGGAGGCTGAATACATTGCTGCCAACGATGCTGCCAAAGAGGCTGTCTGGATGAAGAAGTTCATCACTGAACTTGGTGTGGTTCCTTCCATTGAGCATCCAATACCTTTGTATTGTGATAACAATGGAGCTGTGGCTTTAGCCAAGAAACCCAGATCCCATCAGAAATCCAGACATATTCTGAGGCGGTATCACCTGATCCGGGAGATAGTTGATCGCCGCGAGATCGAGGTTAGGAGAGTTGACACGAAGGACAACACTGCGGATCCACTCATGAAGGCCATTCGCCAGATACAGTTTGAGAGATTATTCGGGATGTTGGGTATGAGATACTACAACACCTGGCCCCAGTGCACGTAGGAGATTGTTATTTATATATATGCCCTAGAGGCCATTTTTATACATATGATGTATATTATAATGGATGCTTGGATATATATAGAGAGGACTTTCTTGCTCATCATGATAGTATGCTATTTGGTTTCACTTTGTCTTAACATGTTGACTTGTATTAGTTTACTGTCTTGCTATCACATGTTGATAAAGCCCTTAGGATATGTACTCGACTACTGGGACTGTGATGAGATCACACTAGTGGGGCCAGCGTAGTTAAAGAGTACATCCTATAATTGTTCCTAGTCGAGAGTGTGTCGAGACAGGGCATCGATACACCAGAGTAGACTAGCGTATACGCATCTTGACCCATATGATGGGCGATGGATGATCCCATATCCATTGGTGTTTGACATCAAAGATGGTGTATGGGTACTCAGTGGAGACTGGGTACACTGAATGGACTCGCCGAGAACTCCTAGATGGTATTATACCTATCGTCAGATAGCAGTTCTCCGGTGACACTGGTACAGGTTAGTCTGTAGACCCGAGATCGTCATAGAGTCTTGTGTGATTCCCACTGTGCTTTGATTTCCACCTTACCACGTCCAAGAGGGCGTGCAAAACGGTGGCTTTTGGGTACAGTCCCGAATCACATGGAGGCAATGAGCGATAGGAGGGGTTTCGTTTCTCCCGGTATTGGGAGTTGATGTTGTGCTGTGTTCGATTGACTATAACTGGAAGTCCCTGGCCAGGGCTGATATGGAGTGCTACTGGTAAGAGTTATCAGTAGATTCTCGACCCGTTACGAGCCTCACATCGACACGACTTATCAGTTACTGGGGTCTGACGTATACCACCCCTAGACTAGATATGCAACATATCAGACGAAGAGACCGGACTGTACGGGAGTGTTACTGATTGGATTCATAGGAGAATGTACATGCTTGCTTGTTGATCTTCTGATCGCTCAATACCTGGGTGGCTGTTACGTTTAGCTGACCGCTTGCAGCTTGTGGGTGTTTGATATGATCATCACCTACTGCCGGTGTATTGACGATTCTTTAGAGTCCTACACAGAGGTTTCCTGGCTCAGGCAAAACGGAGTAGGAGCACATATGTGATATGTGCGGGACCGAGAATAATACGATATGAGATACCATATTCTATTCTCGCGATATGAGATATCGGCCGGTTATATGTGATATAACCGGGTCATCGGATCAAGTGTTGATTCGATGAAATGGTACATGTTATATTAGTCGGTTATATATAATATAACCGGGTTATCGGATCAAGTGTTGATTCGATAATTTAATGTATAATTATATATGTGATATATTACGTTACGTTAACTAATATAAGCTCGCTTTATTGATTCATTTTCTCACGGGATAATACATTAATATATATGCGATATATGTTAATTGTATTATTTTCTATTGTTACAAAATATATTGTATATGTGATATATAATATTGTAACATGATAGAGTTACAAATTTAACAATGGTTTAAGGTTTAAACTTGGTTAGGGTTTGGATTAGGGTTAGCTTTCATATGAAGCTTCCATGAAGCTTCATGAAGCTTTGACTTTATCCTTAAGCATGATATTTTTGTGAAGATATTATTTAACCCAATCCAAACCTCAACCTCTAGTTAATTCTTTACAAGAGTTAACTCTATCATGCTTAACCCTAGGTTAGATTTGTAACCACTACAATAATTCATTGTTCATCACAAAAGGAATTATTCTTTTCATTCTTCTTCTTCAAGCTTAAGCTTTGAGAAAGCTTGCTAGTTTTTCATTTTGTGGTGAATAAAAGTGAGAATTTGAAAACAAAAGAGAGCAGTATTCCTACTCCTTCATCCTCATCTAATCTAGCCAATTAGATTAGGGTGTTCACCTCTTTAGAGAGAGAACTTGAGTTATAGAAACTTCAAGGTAGATCATCGGAGAAAAGGAAGACTACAAGCAAGCATGGATCGTTCGAGTTGTGGAGCCTCTCTTGAGTCCGGGAGATCATGGATCGCGGCGAAGGGACTTCTACTCGGAGCTTATGAAGCGAAGGAGCGGACTACAAAGGTTGTAATCCTTCACTTTTAGTAGTAAAGATGTTTACTTGCATGTGAAACCCTAATAATCTAGCAAAGATCCCGGCTTTGGGTTATTCGGCACGTCTAAATTTTTATTCGGGCATGGTTGATGCCTTATGAACCGTCACAAGAGTGTCTAGGAACGCTACACATGACGTGTATCACTCCCTTGGATGTAGTTATCGCCCTCTCACCTGTGCCTTCCTACTGCATGCTTTTATCAGATAACTCTTCTAGAAAGTTCCATGCATCATCTTCTCATTTGTTCATGAAGTCGCCTTGGCACATTAATTCAAGCATCATCTTAGACTCTAACCCATCATACATTATTTGGCAAAGTTCCCACTTTTCTATCCTATGATGTGGACACTTAATTATGAGGTTTTTAAACGTTTAAAATATCTCCAAAAAGACTCACCCCCCAATTGACGAAAGGTTTTAATTTCATTCTTGAATTTAGCTGATTTAAAATGGGTGTAGAATTTCTTTAAAAGGTTTTAGTGAATTCCTCCCAATTATGAATAATGTTAGCTGGAATACTATAAAGCTAATGTTTGACTTTATCAGTGAGTGCAAAAGGTATAAGTCGAAGCTTGACTGCATCCATAGTTAATTGTTTCATATACTTAATATTTGGCATAGGTCCTCAAATTCCCTAATAAAGTCGTATGCGTCTTCCGATTCAAGGCCATGGAATTTGGAAAGAGAATTTATGAAAGCAGGTTTAATCTCATAGTTTTCACCAACGGCTGGTGGCAACACAATGCAGAATTTAAAGATGTATGAACAGGATAACATTTATCCTGTAACGTAGGTGCAGCGGGGATCGTATCATCTATAGTGTCTGATTTATCTAAACAAATCAAACGGTTGTGATCGTCTCTACCCCAAATGTGCATAAACTAGAAAAGTAAGAATATAAAAAATTCTTTTTTTTCCTTTTTTCAACTAAAATGCAAAAAAGGAAATACTGAAATTAAAACTAAAACTAAAATTAAACTACTTAAAACAAAAAATAAAAATTTACAACCTACAATCTAGTTCTAAAATTCGTCTGTGGGTGAGCCATAACCAAAATTCTTGACCAAAACCTTTGGAAGCAAGAATCACTGCAAACAGGAAGGTTGAAGTGTTGTGGATTTGCTTTGTTACGTTGGCACTCTTGGCACTTCATGGAAAACAAATATGGAAATCAACAGAGGACAAAGAGGGCAACTCCAGAGATGAAGCACGACTCTCAAGGTTTCAGGATTTCGGGTTTTAGCCGAAATATTTCGGTTTTTTCCGAACTTCTTTGTCTTTTAAGGCTGAAATTTTTATGCAGTCTCTGTCTCCCTCCAAATCGACCAATGTAGCAATAAATTTCCTGAAAACAAAACAAAAATTTGCAGAATAAAATAAAGAAAAATAATTTGAAAAAGAACTAACTAAAATTGCTACCATCCTCCCCTGCAGTGGCGTTAAAAACTTGATGGAGATTTTCTTAGTCTCTAAATGATACCGCAAGTGCACAGTTAATCAGTTGTAGCAATTGTGGGTCGATCCACGGGTAGGATGAGAATTCTAACTAGTCTAAAACGAATTAAAGATAAAAACTTTGATTTGTTTAATTATACTAATAAAAAGAAATAATAAAATAAAGTAAATTAAAAGAGTTTCTTAAAATAGAGAAAAGCGTAGGGTTTAAAATCATCTTGTCTAATCATGGTGTTTTAAATAATATCTATCCTTTTCATGTTTTCTATCTTTAAATTCATTATCTATCAATTACAAGAAAGCATAAAGTATACGTTCATCGCAATAAAATATCAATCAAATAAGAAAGCATAATTCATACGATCTTGGCAATACCCTATCAATCAATAATATCATAAGGTGATAAATTTAAAGAACAAGCTCAAATTAACAAGGAAATAGTTAAATCTACCATTATACTTAGTAAACTCAATGGTTGTCAATCAAAAGCTTATCTTGCTATATCGGCATAGTCTAATCTACCCATGATTAACTAGATCGAACATACATAATAAAAATAAGAACTTTACCTTATCCAGAAAATTTTCATGTGAGTCAATCAAGCATTAAATTAACTAGTTTATCTTTGATATTACCTTTTCCTAAATAAACCTTATAGTTGTCAATTAATCATCGATCTATTTAGTTTATCAGAATTATATCAACAAGAACCTATCTTTGTCATGTATTATTTGTCATTAAGAATATAAAAAAGAATAGAACAATGAAAACAAGAACCAATCATAAAACAAGAATAATTCTAATCCTAGATAGAAATTTAGCTACTCATGATAAAAGAAGAAAAATAATTAATAAAAAGAAAATTCATTATAAAAATAAACTTACAAATTACTTAGATCCTCTCAAAACCACGACGGCTATAACAAAAGAGAAGATAAAAAAAAAAAATTGAACTGTAGTATTTATAGCCTCTATGGCCGATCGCAAGGGATAGAAAGAAATCTTTTCGAAACCATCAGAAACCCTAAAAATCTCAACTCCTGATTTTGCCGAATTTCGGCTGAAAACCGAAATAATTTGGTAAAAACTGGTCGATTTGCTCCAATTAGGCACCGCTTTGATGTGCTGACTTGATTCAATCAGTTGATTATTTTGACTTTCTGGTTGGTTCATTGGATCCACCCTTGTATCAGTTTTTTTCATTAATTTGTTTACGTCCAACGCACGTAAATCCGTTTTCTATATACTTTTATCCTTTAGAACCTATAATCTGCATTTATTCATAAAACATACCTGGAGTAGCATTAACTAGACAAGCTAAATAAGGATATATAAATATGCAATAAATTACATCAATCATATTGGCGGGAATACTATAAAGCCAATGTTTGACTTTATCAGTGAGTGCAAAAGGTATTAGCCTAAGTTTTACCGTATCAGCATTTAATTGCTTCAACTTTAGCATTTGGCAAAGGTTCTCAAATTCCTGAATAAAGACGTATGCGTCTTCAGATTCAAGACCATGGAATTTGGGAAGAGAGTTTATGAAGGCAGGTTTAATCTCATAGTTGTCACCAGCGGCTGGTAGCAACACGATGCAGAAAAGTACAGAAGTATGAACAGGATAGCATCTATAATGTAGTGTAGATGCAGCGAGAATCATATCACCCATTGTGGTTTCGTTTTCAATACGAACTAAACGGTGTTTATCGTCACGACCCCAAACTTGGGTACACTAGAAAACAAGAATATAATAAATTATATTATCTTTTTTTTTTGACAAAAACTAAATATGCAGAAAACAAAATACAAAAATTAAAACTAACTGAATTTATTCTACTAAAAACAAGAAATTGAAAACTTATAACCTATAGCCTAGATCTAAGATTTGTCTGTGGTCTAGCCGCAACCAAAATCTTCGACCAAATCCTCTGGAAGCAAGAATCGCTGCAAACCGGAAGTTGAAAGTGCTGTGGATTTACTTCATTACGCTGACACTTCATCGCAAACTAATCTAGAAATCAACAGAGAATTGCAAACTTGACACCAGTAAGAAGGCACGACTACCGAAGCTCTGGAAAGGCTGCGAATCACCGGCGGTTGTTGGCTTCTGTGGTTGATCTTTTGCTCACATCCTCCAAGTTATCCTCTGTAGCTCCAAAATTCATGAAATAAAACTTAAAAATAACAGAGTAAAATAAAGATATAAATAACGAAAAATAACTCGCAAAAACTAATTAAAATTGAACCGTTTTCCCCGGCAACGGCACCAAAAACTTGATAGATTATTTATTAGTCGTAAATTTATATCGTAAGTGCACGATTTATTGTTGTAACACAGATGGGTCGATCTACAGAGAGGATGGAAAATCTAATTAGATTTAACCAATTAAAAAGGAATTCTTTGGAATAAAATAATTAAACTAATTAAAAACAAGTAATTAAAAGATTTATAAAATCTAAATAAGGAAAACATAGGGTTTTGAATCCCCTAAATCAAATCATGGTGAGATTAATTAAATTGTTCTTCTTTTCTTGATGTCTACCTTTAGGATGGTTATCTATCAAAAATTAAAAGAATAAAACATGTGTACATCACAATAAACCATCAAAACATAGCTAGCATGATTTATATGAACATCAAATAGCCTATCAATTATCAAAGAGAGAAATAATTACCCTAAAAATTAAGTACTAATTAATAATGACTTAGGTTGATCTACCTTTCCACTAGAATCACCTTGGTTGTCAATAAAAAGTATGTTAAGGTTTATTGAAAAGTCACATCTAACCCTAGATTAATTAGATCAACCCTAAATTATAAAAACTGCAAAGAATTCGACATGTTTGAGACCCACTCAGTCGAAGAGCTCAAAACTTTCTACATCCTATCCGGGAAACCAGGCAACAAGGGAATTCTATTCTGTAAGTCAGATGATAACCAAACTCCAAGAGATGCATGACAGGAAATAAATCCAAATGCCGAAAGAATGCAACATGTCAAAATATCTTGATACTTCTCAAAGAAGTTGAGAGACCTACTGAAAACTCAGGGCATCACTCTTGAGCAAACCGTAGCATAAAGCCAGTTCTATAAGAACATTTGGGAGTGGCCTAAGGCTCAACCTATCAACCCTGATGGAAAGACCGCCAAGAAAGGACTGGGTTATGTCTCAAATAAGAAACCTTCCAATAAACGTGGATCGAGTGGTGCCTACTACACGATTCATGAAGCTGCAAATCATATTGCTGAAGATATAAATGATGATCTACCCTTGCCCTACGGCACAAACGCATAAAGCGTGTCGTATACTGTGCACGGGCTACTACTGATAGCATCTCAACCATGTTCCTACAACGGTGGTTATGATATCCTAAATCAAACCCGCCAAATGTTGCTCATGCCCTACGCCATTAACACACAAAGCGTGTCATATACTATCCACGGGCTACCCCTGATAGCATCTCAACCACGTTCTTACAATGGTAGTTATGCTATCCTAAATCAAACCCTCCAAATGCCAAATCCGCCCTATGGGCCTGACGCCTCGAGCATGTCGTATACAATCCACGGGCATAAATCATCGGAACCACCATCTAGTTTGGTTCCTATTACACCTGCACCTCCACAACTGCCGTCTCATGAAGTCCTCATGACTCATCAAGATTCAACTAAGCCTATGAGATCCTTACGATTCGTCAGGAGAAAATACCATGTGGGATCTATACGACCCACCGGGAATAAGTAGTTGATGAGACGGAAACATGTCTGCTGCTTGAGTATGCCCCATAAAATCTAACGAGATCCTCACGACTCATCAAGATAAAGCACCTTGTAAGATCCTCACAACTTGTAAGGATAAAAAGCTTGCAAGATCTTCACGGCTTTTAGGAAATAATTGGATGAAAGGACAGAAGCATATCTATCTCTCGGACGCACCTCCCCAACCAAAAATATCTGAAATAACAAATCCGCCCTATGGGCTTGACGCTTCAAGCACACCGTATACAATCCACGAGCATAAACAATCCATATCCCAACTAAGTTCCTTTACTCTGCCCTACGGGCCTGACGATTCAAACACGCCATATACAATCCACGGGCATAAATAACTTTTACCGCTCCCAAGTTCCCCTGGGCCCGATGACTGTTGTTACATTAATAAAGCTGAAAGTGCGCCTAGCAAGAGCTTGGATAATTTTCTTCAAGCTCCGAAAGCTCTTGAAGATGGGATAGATACCACCGTTGATGAAATCCGAGAAATTAATCTTGGAACTGATTAAGACAAAAGGCCTACGTTAGTCAGCGCTTTGTTATCTGAAAGCGAGTCAAAGGTCTTAAAATATTACGAACGGAATATCGAGACTATTTCGCGTAGAACTACACCGAAATGCCTAGCCTTGACCCAGAGATAACTGTCCATAAATTGGCTATATCTCAGAAGTTAAACCTGTAAAACAAACTCCGCGAAGAATGAGGTTAGAGCTTGAAAAACAAGCAGCGGCCGAAACCAAGAAATTAATTAACGCTGGATTCATTCGTGAAGAACAGTATGCTGATTGGATAGCAAGCGTTGTCTTAGAAAAGAAGAAGAACAGACAAATCAGAGTCTATATCGACTTCAGGGATCTGAACAAAGCATGTCCTAAAGATGAATTTCTGTTGTCTGTAACGGAGTCAATGATTGATAATACATCTAGTCATGAAGTATTCTCCTTCATGGAAGGATCGTCAGGATACAATCAAATCAAGATGTCCCCTGAAGATGAAAATCATACGGCTTTCAGAACCCCCATTGGCATTTATTGCTATAAAGTCATGACATTCAGCTAGAAAAATGCCGGCGCTACCTATCAAAGGGCGATGACAAAAATATTCGTTGATCTCATCCATAAGATTGTCGAGTGTTATGTAAATGATCTCGTGATAAAGAGCATGACTCATAAAGATTGCTAGAGTCATCTGAGAATTGTATTTGAATGTCATAGTGAATGCAATTTAAAGATGAATCCATTGAAATGTGCATTCGGTGTATCCTCAGGGAAGTTCCTGGGATTCATGATCCAACACCGAGGTATCGAGATAGATCCGTTAAAGATTCAAGATATCCTCAAGATGTCACCACCTAAAAGCCTAACACAACTAAGATCACTGCAAGGCAAACTCGCCTACATCAAGCGGTTTATCGCCAACCTATCAGGAAAGTGTTGACCCTTTAGTCGGCTTACAAATAAAGATGCCCTGTTCAAATGGGACGATGAATGCCAAAAGGCGTGTGAGGATATCAAGCAATACTTTCTCAAGCCTCCTATTTTAGCCGTTCCAATTCTAGGACACCCGTTGATTCTCTATACAGCGACGTTAGAAAATTCTCTGGGGGCATTGCTCGCTCAGAATAATGATGAAAATAAGGAAAATGCCTTATATTACCCAAGCCGAGTGTTAATAGGAGCATAAAATAATTACTTTCCTATTGAAAAGCACTATCTTGCATTAGTGTTCGCTATGACGAAAATCCAGCATTATGCAACAGCATATAAGGTCCTGTTGATTTTCATAATAGACCCTCTCAAATACCAGATGACAAGAGTTGTTCTAACTAGAAGTCTTACTAAGTGGGCACTAATTTTAATGGAATTTGAAATCACATATATGCCCCAAAAGGCAATCAAAGGATAGGCAATAGCTTACTTCCTAGATGCGCATTCTATCACGGACGATTCTCCACTCAATTGCAAACTCCCATACGAGCATGTTCTAAACATAATCATTACCAAAGAAGACGACGGCATAAAAGTAGATTGCTGGGAGATGTACTTCGAGTGAGCTTCTTCTATAAGAATCGACAATAATGGCTTGCCTAAAGTCCAAGCAGGGATCGTATTAATTTTTGTCACACCAGAAAGTGCAATCCTATGTTATTCCATGACTTAATAAGATTCAAGAACCAATAATGAAGCAGAATATGAAGCGCCTCTGGACGGTCTTGAAATGGTCATAGAAATGAAGATTCAAAAAATCTATATCTATGGAGACTCACAATTGGTAATAATCCAAATCAATGGCGAATATAATATATACAAGCCTGAACTAGCCAGATATGAAAAGAAAGTACAAGAACTGTTAAAACAAATCCCTCTATTCACACTGGAAAACATTCCCCGAATAGAGAACATCAAAGCTAATGCCCTCGCCTAATTAGCAAAAGAGTTAGCTGATGAAAACAATGATGAAGTATGAATAACGTCCAAAACCGAAAGATAATAGCACCGTTCAAATTTCCTAAAATATCAGCCGAAGAAATACCGGATGTGACGGCAATAGTGGCCAAACAAGAAGAAGATTGGCGTCGGATATTTGTCAACTGCTTCAAATATAAGAAGCTTCCTGAAGACAAGTCACAAAGACGATAAGTCGTAAAGAGAGCATTATCATATGCATACGTTAGCGACACCCTGTATCGAAGATCCTTCGACCAACTATGGCTAAGATGCCTTGGTCCTGAAGAATCCAGATAGGTTGTGGGTGAAGTCCATAATGGTCTCTATGGTGCTCACCAAGCTAGACCCAAAATGAAATTTAAAATAAAAAGAATGTGTTATTATTGGCCTACAATGATAAAAGACTGTATGGACTATTCAAAAAGATGTCACACATTTCAAATACATGGTAATTTCATTCATCAACACCTAAACCCTTTACATCCAACTGTGGCAGCATGGCCGTTTAAGATATAGGGAACAGATATAGTTAGACATGTTGATCCGCCATCATCCGGAGGTCATGGGTTCATCTTGGCTACCACCGACTACTTTTCAAAGTGGGCCAAATCTGTAGCCCTTAAGAAAGTGAAGACAGAATATATTGTGCTTCTTTAAGCAAAATGTGATATATCGCTTCGGTGTTCCAGGGCGTATTGTCTTCGACAACGGGTCGACATACAAAAGCTTCAAAATCAGTCGTTTCACTGATCAACATAAATAAGATTGGAGATATTCATCCATCTACAACCCGCGTGGTAATGGTCTAGCCGAAGCATTCAACAAAACCCTAACAAAGTTGTTAAAGAAATGGTTTCTAAAAACAAAAGAGACTGGCACAAGAGACTACCGGAAGCTTTATGGGAATACTGCACCACATATAGGACGGCCACTAAAGCAACCCTTTATTCACTGGTGTTTGTTACTGAAGCCATACTACCGCTGGAAATTAAAGTTCCTTCACTCTGCGTCGCCGTTCAACATGAGCTAACCTCTGAACAAAATGCTTAACTTTGGCTCCATGAGCTGGACACTCTAGACGAGATCCATTTAATGGAGAAACAGAATCTAGAAGTCCACAAAGCACATATGCCATAAGCCTAGGCTAAAATGGCGCGACAACATTCATTCTGAAAGAATGAATTAGTGCTTTTATTACACCGGCTATTATCCCAAACTGTGCAAAACGGGGGAAATTCGATCCCAACTATGAAGGCTTATTTGTTATCAAAAAGGTCTTCCAAGATGGGGCCTGCCAATTGATCGACATGAATGAGGAAAAGCCAATGCTTCCCATCAACGGTCGATTCCTGAAGAAATATCATGCTTGATGAACCAACCTAACATCAATGGTACGAGACGACTTTAAACTAATTCCTAGTCCAAAATGACCTTAAACTAATGCCTGGTTCGAGATGACCTTAAACTAATGCCTGGAATGAGACGGTGTTCAGTCGAAAATATTGCACACATTTGATGGAATATTTTTCTTACTTTTGTTAAGTACTTAAATGTGTTTATTGTAATTATGGAACATATGTGGGTTTATCTGTAAAATACTCTTTATCATATGTTTATATATTATAATTAATATTATGAAGGAAAATATATGCATATAATGTTTATATGATATTTTGATAATTTAAAATATGTGTATCATATCAAATAATCCTAATCAATATTCCTAAAATATTGTATCATGTAAAATGATTAGGATAATATCTCAAATATAACAAATATTACTAATACTATGAATTGAGATATTGTGCAGATTTAG
This sequence comes from Agapanthus africanus, assembly GCA_030015575.1. Taxonomy (NCBI): domain Eukaryota; kingdom Viridiplantae; phylum Streptophyta; class Magnoliopsida; order Asparagales; family Amaryllidaceae; genus Agapanthus; species Agapanthus africanus. The sequence continues at coordinate 300,200,099 of JASDDO010000029.1, forward strand.
CTCAGGTCTGGAGATCGAGATATTCATGATGTCGGGAATAAAATTTGCCGATAAAGTTGAATAAAATCATAATGGCAGAAGACTCAGAAGAAGATTTAAAGAATCCAGATATCACAACAATCTCCACGTATCAACACTTAGAAGCAGAAGAATTTTGGAAACGAGACCTCACTACTCTGCCGCCAAACTGCGGTGCAATGCACTAATTCGCGGCGGATCCGCAGTGCTACTATGGGTTTAGGATTCTGGATTTTATGGGTATGATCGTATCAACAAATCCTAACACATAAGATCTAGGTTTTTCTGCTTCTAGGACTATTTAAAGGACCGAGAGCTTCATACGAAAAATCATCAAAAACTGAAGAGATCAAGAGGTCCAAAACGATCTACGCATCCAGGTTGATCATCAGTTGTTCATCTACTTCTTACGAGACAGAGATCGGGAGCATAAACTAGGGTTCTTGTACTCTAAATTCGACGGATTTGTAAATGATAGTTGATTAATAAAAAGGTAGATCCATATTTTAGTTCTTTGCATTTTACTTTTTGCATTTACTTTCTGCATTACTTTTGCATTTACATTATGATCTCCTTCTTCATCTTCTCTTCTATATCAACCATGCGTGAGTAATTTCTAGCTTGATAGGGTTCATAGGATTAGGGTAGATCAATGGATGATAAAATCTCTTAATTTCTTTTATATCTTTTAAAGTTTATAAATTTTAGGAAAATAATTGTTAACATTCTAATCGGGCGTGCTATCAATTTATTGATAGTCTCGACCGCGATTTGAGATTAGATTAACAATTGTTTTGGTAAAGACTAGACATGAATAGAGCTCAATGAAAAGATAATGGTTAAGAGTGGGAACCCTATTCCCTCCAAAAACCCTAATCTTCATTCATCACTATTGATCTAATTTTATATTTATTAAAAGATAAAAAGAGTCATCTTTAATTAATCATCCATTACTACTAAATTCTATAAACCCTACAAGCCTCTTTGTCATAAAATGTACATCCGTATATCGTAGATCTAGAACAAACCATCCATATTTCAATCAACTCGTCTAAAACAAGATAAAAGTTCAACGTTTCTCTGAGAACGATCCGTACTCATCTCGGCTAGCTATTAGCGACACTGTTATTGATTGCGGTTACTTTACCTTACACGAACACTTCTTCAAAACACAGAATCAATCAGACGACCTTAAACTAATTCCCGGTACGAGATGACCTTAAACTAATGCCCGGCCTAGATGACCTTAAACCAATATTTTGGTCCGAAATGACCCAAAACTAACTAATATCTGGTCCGAGATAACCTTAAACTAATACCATGTCCCAAATGACCTTAAACTAATATTTTGGTCTGAGATGACCCAAAACTAATGCCTATGTCCGAAACGACTTTAAACTACTACCTATAAAATTGCCCAATAGCAAGTAAACTAACTTGTCATATACTATCCACGGGTGACCATGGACCCCTAAGTCCTTAAACTGGAATTGGTCTGAAATGACCCTAAACTACTACCCATGTCCGAGATGACTTTAAACTAATGTATATATAAACCTATAATTTCCTCTACCGCCCTATGGCGAGTAAACTAACTTGTCAGGCGCTATCCACAGGCAGCCATGGACCACCAAGCCCCTAAACCGGAAAGGACCATCAAGTCCCTAAACTGGAATGGACATCCAAGCCCCTAAACTAGAATTGATGAACCTCCATATCCTTAAAATGGAACTTTATCAAAATCCCTAAAAAGGGACCTCCAAGTCCCTAAACTGGATATGCAGACCGCTGCGTCCCCAAACTGGAATTTTCTCCCTTTAGAAGACGAAATAAGCATCTTCTATATACCATCCATGGATAGCTCAAACAAATGAAGCTTTTTGTACTTAAAAAGCAAAACTTTGGGAACAATTACAAATAGAAGACGTGGGTTTTGTCTTTTTAAAAGAAGGAACGACATTCACAAATCCCTCACTCACAATGGACCACTCATCCATAAACTGAAATTATGATGTACGGGCCTTCGAGTCCCCCAATCTACAAGTACAACAACGAGTCCTGATGCACATTACCATGGACTCTATTTAAGCTCCATTTAGGTGAAATTTATTCCTGATTGGTTGCTTGGTAACCGTGTTGTTCCATTCAAAACAATTCGAGCAAGGTCACTCGGTTGTCGCAATATAGACGCTTAACCCTCGGAATGGTCAAAACTGGAAAGTTGTTGATCTTTCTATAATAATGATGCTTAAATGGTGGACTCTCCCAGCCGATTAGGGTTATTATACAGTATCACTGCTAAAATACGCGGCTTGCTATTGAGTTAGTCGGGTTAGTTATTGCATGGAAAAGACAAAGAAAAAATGAAATGAAAGTTGTATCGGATCCAGATGGCCACGCCCGGACTAGTGATGCACTCAACCCTAATTCTATAATCGGAGGTTCAATCCCTAATATTGAAATACCCGGACCTGATTGTTAAGCTGATGAGGAATATAAACCTAACACTAGCTCGAATAAAAGTACCGGAGGTTCAATCCCTGATATTGAAATCCCCGGATCTGTTAGTCAAGATGACGGGGGATATAAATCTAGTATCGCAACGAAGTTACTGAATCATTTAATAGAAATGAGGGAAGCCTGAAAACTTGGGTCAAACTCGGAAATCCTAGAAGAATGGTGATGAACCTAAGGTTGCAATGGTTATGATCAATCTGCTTTTCCTGCTGCCTCCAATAAATAGGAAGTTTGTAGATGATCTCGTGACTATAATAATTGAGCTCAAGGATTCAATCCCTTCAAGGAAATTTTGTATCGCTCTAAAACACAAACACCAATATTGCATTTCACAAGCATTTCACAAGCAATTCAAATGGCTATAAAGTCTTACCGTATCATGCAAAAGAGTGTCTTTGACCACATCATAATTAAAGTCTCACCATGGTGTGCAAGAAAGCGTCTTCGACCTCGTCATGTTTAGATTCCCACAAAGACATATGAAAGAGCGTTCTTGATGCTGTTAGAACGGTCAAGCCAAACAAGACAACAGGGTCCCGCCTGGAAATGCCTTAAGGTTCGAAGGTCCCGTCAAGTTGTTAGTTATATGTATGCCCTAGAGGCCATTACTGTACATAGGATGTATATTGTAGTGGATGCTGGGACATATATAGGGAGGACTTTCTTGCTTGACAAGATAGTATGCTATCTGGTTGATCTTTACCTTAACGTGTATGCTGATTGTCTCTCTGTTACATGTTGGTAAAGCCCTTAGGATGTGTGCTTGACTACCTGGACTATGATGCGGATCATACTAGTGGGGACATGGTAGTCCATAAGTACATCCTTCAAAGTCCCTAGTCGTGGGTGTATCGAGACGGGGCATCGATATACCAGAGTAGACTAGCGTATACCTTCTCGACCCATACAGATGGGCGATGGATGATCCCATATCCATTGGTGTTTGACATCAGAGATGATATACGGGTGCTCAGTAGAGACTGGGTACACTGGACGGACTCGCCGAGAACTCCCAGATGGTATTATACCTCACGTCAGATGGCAGTTCTCTGGTGACACTGGTACAGAGTAGTCTGTTGACCCGAGATCGTCATAGAGTCTTGTGTGGTTCCCACTGTGCTTTGATTTCCATCTTACCACGTCCAAGAGGGCATGCAAAACGGTGGTTTTTGGGTACAGTCCCGAGTCACATGGAGGCAATGAGCGATAGGAGGGGATTCGTCTCTCCCGGTATAGGGGGTTGATGTTGCGCTGTGTTCGATTGGCTATAACAGGAAATCCCTGGCCAGGGTTGCTGAGATTTACTGGTAAGTGTTACCAGTAGTTTCTCGAACAGTTATAGACCTCATATCGACACGACTTATTGAGCTATTGGGGTCTGACGTTTACCACCCCTAGGCGAGATATGCGACATATCAGACGATCAGACCGGACTGTACGGTAGTGTTACTGGTCGGATTCACTGGAGTGTGAGCGGGCTTGCTCGTCGATCTTCAGATCGCTCAATACCCGGGTGGCCGTTACGTTTAGCAGACCGCTTGCGGCTTGTGGGTGTTTGATATGATCATCGCCTGCTGCCGGCGTATTGACGAGTCTTTAGAGTCCTACACAGAGGTTTCCTGGCTCAAGCGAAACGAAATAGGAGCGCATATGAGATATGTACGGGACCGAGAATAATGCGTGTATGTGATACCGTATTCCATTCTCGCGATGAATGTATCGATTAGGTTATATGCGATATACCCTAGTTATCGAATCAAAGGTTGATTTGATAAGCCGATACATTATATACTAGTCGGTTGTGTGCGACATGACCGGGTCATTGAATCAAGTGTTGATTTAATGATTTAATGCATAATTATATATTTGATATATTACTTTGCGTTAACTAGTATTGGTTCACTTTATATGGATTTTCTCACTTGTAATGTGCACATTGTATATGTGATATACATTTGTTCATTTGCTTGTATCATGTTTGATGATACATGATTGTTTAAGTGTATGTTAAGAATAAACCATGGTTATTTATATGATTAGGGTTTTATTTCCTTTTCTTATTTATTTATCTATTTATTCATTTTGGAAATAATTAGAAAAGGCATAAAGAGAAAATGGTGGCTAATTTTGTTTCATATTGAAGCTTCTTGAAGACTTTGACCTAGTGACCATTTTGTTCTTATCCTTAACCCTAACCATTCCATTAACCATGGTCTTTTCTCTACACTTAACTAAGGTTGAATATATGATAAGTATTGATTTACTTTTTCTTTTTAAATTAATCTTATCATATCTTTTCTTCTTCTTCTTCCTTGAACTCAAGAAGAAAAGCTTCACCTCCATCAATGGTGATTGATGCATATGAGTGAGAAATCCAATTCTAAAGTCTACCCACTTCCTATTTCTTCATCCTCTACCTCTTGCCAAGTAGTAGAGTGTGTTTACTTCACAAGTTTCTTGACTTGGTGAAGTCGGAGCTTGATTTAGCGATGCCTCGACGTAGATCATCTTCGGCATGGACATCGACGACCTAGCTTGCCCATTCTCCGACGAAGCCGACGCTTGAGCCCGGATTTGATTTGGACAGCGGAGAGGACTTCGTTGCGGAGCTATGGAGGTGGAGCACCGGATCTACAAAGGTTGTATTTCCGTTAAACTTTTAGTTAAGTGTTAACTAGTTAGTTTTTCGCCTAGAAATCTAGCCGACGATCCGTAGTTTAGGGTTTGTAGGCACCGTAAAATTTTAATATGGCATGTTCGATGCCTTGTGAGACCTCCTTGGGGTGCCTAGGAACCCTACAGTGGTATCAGAGCCTAGCTAGAGCCTTAGGCGAAGTCCAGACGGAATCTGAAACCCGATCGAACCGAAACCCTACCCGCAAAATTGCTCTCTGGACGATTTTGAAATACTGGGATTTTTCCATATTAAAAATATCAGAAAACTCAGTAAAATAATATAAGAATTACTGTTGAAATTTGAGGCCTTGATTCATTATAGGGGGCGCGGATCCGCGGCCTCACTGTAGGCTCAGGCGGCTAATCCGCGGCCCTTTTGTCGTGTTGTGCATTAATTTCTGCACAGTAATTCTTATATATTATTTATGGTGTTTCTGGGAATTTTTAATATTTATTCAAGAGTTGAATTTTCTGGAGTTGTTTTGGGGATTCGGTGTTTCGATCGGGGTATCAAATTTTGTCTGTGTGGCTTTCCGGATAAATCTTAGAATATGTTAAAAAGTTCGACCGGATATAAATACCCAATTTTTCCCCTGTCGGGAAATTTCCAAGAGTTGGATTTTTCCGTAGTTTAACGACGTTCTAAGTAGTGCAAGTAACGCGATGGTCCCTCTAGAAGACAACAAACCTTAACTCGATTATGTGACCGTCTTGAACTGCCCTTTGAACCTTCGGGTTTGAGGCAGTACGGCGTGCCACATGTGAGGCGTTGGCTTGACCCTTCTACGGCTGGACCGTTGGTACTGAGGTACGAACTGAATGTTGTTAGACTTGTTTCATGTGTTGATCTGTATCGGGAAAACTTGGGTGTTAGAATGTTCGATCGGAAAGTTTAACATTTTCTATTTATCTGGAATGGGATACAATAATTGGAATTCACAATAAGTTATGAGATAACTAAATGAATGTTATAAACACAGCAGTTTAGTCTCACTTGATCGGTTGCCACGGAATTTTGATGTGATCAAAAGTCCGTCGCAATCACGTAGTGTACGCGGATATTCGCCGGTAAACTTAATAGACAGCCTCACTCCATAGCCCCGACCAAGTGACTGTAGGAGAACCCCGTCGCCGAAAGCATCCGTTCGGGTGCTCGCGGTAGCGGTGTTCAGCCTTGGTGCACTTCGTCGACGGTAACGGGGGTGCGGCCGTCTACTGAAGTTTGCGACGAGTATTCGATCAGACTGTCGGGAATCTTGTTGAATTGCCCGACTTGGTATTGAAAAGTGTTTTCGATAATGAGACTAAAATGCGGGGTTTATAATTGTTAGGCATGTGATGTCTAAGTAATTCATTTGGTCAGGCATGCGATGTCTGAGGTGGTTGCGGATTCCAACTGTTGTAGTTTTACACTTTCTTTTCTGTGACCGTAAGTGTAATATGTGATATCGCCGGTTTCGTTGCTATATGTCAACGACAATTGGGATGCGCATATTTACTTACGTTGATGACATGTGATGTTATGTGTTGCTGGATATGTTATATTGGATAGTCGTGTTTGAATAGCCGGGGGTTTTTATGTAAGATGAGTGTTTTTCATTTTCATTCATGTAAAAACTTGTATGTAATATTCTTTTATTGGGGCGCTTCCAGGTTGCGGAAGTAGTCACCTTTTGTATATTATTTACTTTTCCGCACTAGGATAGACCCAAGGAGGAGGGCACAAGTAACCGGGTTCTGGAGTCCAGTGGGAGACCAACTCGAGGAGTCGAGTCCGGGTCTCCTAACTCCAGAATTGGTAGGGTTGCTTGCCGCTCTCGTAGGGGTCTAGGGGTGTGGGTTTGGCTATTCATCGCGACCGTGGAATCCGTGTTTTATACTGGCTCGTATTGAAAACACGGACGTCCTAGTATATCCAATATTTCATATGATTCTTCTGCTGCGATATCTGTGATGTGATCATGTGATGTTCTTTGATAGATACAGTATATAGTATATATGATATATTATATAGACGTTACTTATGTTTTACACCCGCGCTAGCCCTGCCCCGCTCTGCCGTTAGTTACCTAACCTAACGGTGCACGAGGGGACATCGAGGCGAATGCGGATGGCATAAGTGTACGTCGTATTTATCTATGATGTTTAGGTACATAATTGATGGGACTTCATTAATGTGATTAATGAAATAAAAGAAACCTAAGATGTTGTAGAATCGAATTTCAAAATAAAACAGGTAGCTACAGTTTTTGCTTTGCACAGAGGTATATGCGATATATCCTGCACCTTATTCGATGAGGAAAGGACCGAGATCCCTTCACCGGGAGTGACTCCTTTAGCAATAACTGGCAGATGCTACACACTCGGTTTGTCTTTTGATTGCTTTTAAGTGTTTTTGCTTTGCACAGCGATATATATGATATATCCCGCACCTCGTTCGACGAGGAAAGGACCGACGATCCCTTCACCGGGAGTGACTCCTTTAGCAAAATTAAAAAAGCCTAAAAAACACTCCATTTCAAAATTCATTCGATCCTACAACGATATCAAGTTCATTACGCAATAGGTTTTCAGAAAAACCTGTCGTAGCCCTCCGTCATTTCAGATAAGTAGTAGTTAGTATTCGTGCTGCGTTTGTTGGCCTTTGTCAAGGCGCAGTGTGCGGTAGCTAACTGGTGCTTATCTGCTTATGCATATGATGCAGATTGAGTTAGGGTAGTCCTGCGACCTTGTTGGCCTTTGTCAAGGGCCGTGCGGATGGGTTTAATTCAATCAGGAAATGACGGGTTGAACTTGACTAGCATCCTATGGTTTGTTGGCCTTTGTCAAGGTCATAGGAGGTTAGGGGCAAAATATTATCGGGAATTTCAAGTGTTGAAATTTGCAATGAGATTGCATACCTTCTATGAGATAGTTGGATCCTGATACCCGCTGCGAGTAAGAGTTACTCCTGGGAGAGTTTTATACATTACAATTAGCCGATCAAGTAGGTGTCTAGAAAGGTGTTAACGAGGTTACGCCTCTGGGAAAATGAGGTTTACATTAATTAGGTTCGTGCGAAAGCATGGGGGACCTCCCTCAAAGTACCGACACTGGCCTGGCTGAAAGATTGGCGAACTTGTAGTGTGTAATTAATCCCGGCTAGTCTTTCCTTTTAAGGTTTGAAGGAAGATTTGATAAAAAGCAGTGGGAGCCATCCTGATTAGATAAAATAATAACCAATCTATTCTTGCAAGAGCGCACGCTGAGTGTTTTCTTCTCTCTCTCTCCTGGTAGCGACCATATCACGCCTTAATCAAAATAATAATACGGATTATTGACCGAACCCGCTTGTTATACTGAGCTGGGGAACGTTGGTCCCGCTCCAACTTATAATTGTTATAAGACAGAGCAGGAAATTGGGGATTACCAGAATTCCCGTGCCGCCCAAATGAAGAGAGTGCATGCTGATGCATCATCTTCGGGTGTGTTCGTTATACAGAACTGTTTCTCAGTATCCTTTACGTCCTGGGTATATGATACCGGATCAGGATCCCAGATATGTAATCTGTTACATAGGGCTGCAGATAGGTAGAGAACTGAGAACGGGTGATAAGTTTCATGAGGCAGAAAACGGGGCAAGTGTTGCAGCCAAGTCTGTCGGTCACTGTCACCCTGTATTACCAATACATTGATTCTGAACGAATGTTGTTAGATACCGAACCTGATATACAAAATCATATCAGTCTCTTTATAAGTAAAGAAGTGATAAAATTTTGTATGGTTGGATAATGTTTTGAACATTTCCTATATCAAAAGTTGATCGGTTCAAGCACGTTATCTAAAAGCATTGATGTTCTAAATCAAACTACAGTTCTTAGTATACAGAACACACACAAGAGGAAGAGTTCAGAAATGAACGGATCCTTCTTGAGGCATTGTAGACTAAGTCAGATCAATGTGACCCGACTAGCTAGAGTTACATAAAGATGCATGTTTAAATCAGTTTGAATATACATCTTGTGAAACTCGCCAGTCATGTCACAAAGATAAGATGACCATAGCTCCGTTTACTGGAAACAGAGAAAGTGTTAGTGAACTCTTGGGATTATACATGTTGATGTATGTAGGTCCCCTGTCTACACATGCCAGGACTGGTTCTTTATACTTCATTACGTTCTCTGATGATCTTTCGAGTTTCAGACCTATGTTCCTGTTGAAACACAAGTCAGAACCTTTTGAGATATTCACAGAAAATAAGCGAGAAGTAGAGAACCAGAATACGGGTATAAGTATTATGTCCTTTGATGAGATCAAGGAGGAGAATACTTGAGCACGGAATTCCAGGACTATTCTAAAGGAGAATGAGATTCTCTCTCAGCATTACTCCTCCGTATACACCATAGCACGATGGTATATCGGGGCGGAGCAGATACACCCTATCTGATATGGTGTGCTCTATGATGAGTACTACTGAGTTACCTATTTCCTTTTTTGGGAGTTATGCGCTTGAGAAGCTGCATACCTATTGAAAAGGGTTCAAACCAAATCAGTTGCCTACCACTTCATATGTGATATGGTATGGGAAGAGCCCATGTCTTAAGCTAGTTAAGATTTGGGGTTGTCCGGCCTATGTCTAAAAGCAAAATCCGGACAAGCTCGAGGCTAGATCTGTTATGTACAACTGGAAAAGTTCCAACTATACAAACAACAGAAGATGATTTGGTAGAACCAAAGGATTCAGTAGATACCAACGAACCTCAGCCTCTCCGCCGATCTAGTAGGGTTCCTCACCCACCTGAGAGATACTTCGGTTTCTCTATGACAGTGGGAGCGAGGATTACATCATGAGATGATGACCCAACTAGTTTCGAGCTGGCCATCAGGAGTAAGACTCTGTAAGAATGGCTGGATGCTTAGCGATCTGAGATGGAATCCTTATACACCAACAAAGTATGGACTTTAGTTGCTGTATCTGAAGGGTTAAATCCCCATCAGGAGCAAGTATATCTTGAGAAGATTACTTGGTGTACATGGAAAGGTTGAGACTTTCAAAGCTAGACTTGGTAAAGTTTTGCATCATTGACCAGGTGTGGATCATGATGAAACCTTTTCAAGTGACTATGCTTAAGTCCATCCAGATCCTACTTGCCACGGCTACATACCATGACTACGATATCTGGCGGTTGGGTGTCATGACTGCTTTTCTAAAAGATGTTTTGGAAGAGTGCGTCTATAAGTACACAACCAGAGGGCTTCGTAGACAGTGGGAGCAGCGGAAACGTGTGCAAGATGCTTTATAGGATAAAGCAGGCATCGCGGAGTTGGAACATCTGTTTTGATGAAGCAGTCAAAGAAGTTGACATCATCAAAATGGTAGATGAACCTTGTATAAACAAGAAGGTAGTAGGGAGTATGGTGACGATCCTCGTAGAGTACGTGGATGACATACTCTTGATAAGAAAGGAGTTTCTTATGCTACGCTCGATCAATCTCCGCTTATCACAATGATTCTCCATATAGGATTAAAGTGATACCTACTAAATCCTGGATTTTGGATCTATGAGATAGATCTAAATGGATGTTAGGAAACTCACTAGATGTAGTGAGGTGGTGTCAATCGATCCTGAGGAGAATCACTGGAAGGGTTCCAGGGTGATAAAGACGACTGAATGTCAGTCGCAGGCATTGTCTTTACCCTCAGTAAAGGGACGGTATGTTGGAAGAGTTCCAAGCTGGATACCGTGACATACTAGACGATAAAGGCAGGATACATCGCTACTTAAGGTGCTACCAAAGAAGCTGTTTGGGTGTATATTGGTTCATAAGATGAACTACGTTCCTACCATTGTGTGACAATGGAGTTGTGGCTTATGCCAAGGAACGCCGGTCCCATCAGTGATCCAGACATATTCTATGGCAGTATCACTTGATCATGGAGATGGTTGATCTCCAGGGAGATCGAGGTTAGGAGAGCAGACTAAGAGGACAACACAGCGGATCCACTCACGAAAGGCCTGTTCCCAGAGAGAGATTTTTATGGGATGGTTGAGTATGAGATACTGCAACCACTGCTATCAGATGGCCCTAGTGCAAGTGGGAGATTGTTAGTTATATGTATGCCCTAGAGGCCATTACTGTACATAGGATGTATATTGTAGTGGATGCTGGGACATATATAGGGAGGACTTTCTTGCTTGACATGATAGTATGCTATCTGGTTGATCTTTACCTTAACGTGTATGCTGATTGTCTCTCTGTTACATGTTGGTAAAGCCCTTAGGATGTGTGCTTGACTACCTGGACTATGATGCGGATCATACTAGTGGGGACATGGTAGTCCATAAGTACATCCTTCAAAGTCCCTAGTCGTGGGTGTATCGAGACGGGGCATCGATATACCAGAGTAGACTAGCGTATACCTTCTCGACCCATACAGATGGGCGATGGATGATCCCATATCCATTGGTGTTTGACATCCGAGATGATATACGGGTGCTCAGTAGAGACTGGGTACACTGGACGGACTCGCCGAGAACTCCCAGATGGTATTATACCTCACGTCAGATGGCAGTTCTCTGGTGACACTGGTACAGAGTAGTCTGTTGACCCGAGATCGTCATAGAGACTTGTGTGGTTCCCACTGTGCTTTGATTTCCATCTTACCACGTCCAAGAGGGCGTGCAAAACGGTGGTTTTTGGGTACAGTCCCGAGTCACATGGAGGCAATGAGCGATAGGAGGGGATTCGTCTCTCCCGGTATAGGGGGTTGATGTTGCGCTGTGTTCGATTGGCTATAACAGGAAATCCCTGGCCAGGGTTGCTGAGATTTACTGGTAAGTGTTACCAGTAGTTTCTCGAACAGTTATAGACCTCATATCGACACGACTTATTGAGCTATTGGGGTCTGACGTTTACCACCCCTAGGCGAGATATGCGACATATCAGACGATCAGACCGGACTGTACGGTAGTGTTACTGGTCGGATTCACTGGAGTGTGAGCGGGCTTGCTCGTCGATCTTCAGATCGCTCAATACCCGGGTGGCCGTTACGTTTAGCAGACCGCTTGCGGCTTGTGGGTGTTTGATATGATCATCGCCTGCTGCCGGCGTATTGACGAGTCTTTAGAGTCCTACACAGAGGTTTCCTGGCTCAAGCGAAACGAAATAGGAGCGCATATGAGATATGTGCGGGACCGAGAATAATGCGTGTATGTGATACCGTATTCCATTCTCGCGATGAATGTATCGATTAGGTTATATGCGATATACCCTAGTTATCGAATCAAAGGTTGATTTGATAAGCCGATACATTATATACTAGTCGGTTGTGTGCGACATGACCGGGTCATTGAATCAAGTGTTGATTTAATGATTTAATGCATAATTATATATTTGATATATTACTTTGCGTTAACTAGTATTGGTTCACTTTATATGGATTTTCTCACTTGTAATGTGCACATTGTATATGTGATATACATTTGTACATTTGCTTGTATCATGTTTGATGATACATGATTGTTTAAGTGTATATTAAGAATAAACCATGGTTATTTATATGATTAGGGTTTTATTTCCTTTTCTTATTTATTTATCTATTTATTCATTTTGGAAATAATTAGAAAAGGCATAAAGAGAAAATGGTGGCTAATTTTGTTTCATATTGAAGCTTCTTGAAGACTTTGACCTAGTGACCATTTTGTTCTTATCCTTAACCCTAACCATTCCATTAACCATGGTCTTTTCTCTACACTTAACTAAGGTTGAATATATGATAAGTATTGATTTACTTTTTCTTTTTAAATTAATCTTATCATATCTTTTCTTCTTCTTCTTCCTTGAACTCAAGAAGAAAAGCTTCACCTCCATCAATGGTGATTGATGCATATGAGTGAGAAATCCAATTCTAAAGTCTACCCACTTCCTATTTCTTCATCCTCTACCTCTTGCCAAGTAGTAGAGTGTGTTTACTTCACAAGTTTCTTGACTTGGTGAAGTCGGAGCTTGATTTAGCGATGCCTCGACGTAGATCATCTTCGGCATGGACATCGACGACCTAGCTTGCCCATTCTCCGACGAAGCCGACGCTTGAGCCCGGATTTGATTTGGACAGCGGAGAGGACTTCGTTGCGGAGCTATGGAGGTGGAGCACCGGATCTACAAAGGTTGTATTTCCGTTAAACTTTTAGTTAAGTGTTAACTAGTTAGTTTTTCGCCTAGAAATCTAGCCGACGATCCGTAGTTTAGGGTTTGTAGGCACCGTAAAATTTTAATATGGCATGTTCGATGCCTTGTGAGACCTCCTTGGGGTGCCTAGGAACCCTACAGTGGTATCAGAGCCTAGCTAGAGCCTTAGGCGAAGTCCAGACGGAATCTGAAACCCGATCGAACCGAAACCCTACCCGCAAAATTGCTCTCTGGACGATTTTGAAATACTTGGATTTTTCCGTATTAAAAATATCAGAAAACTCAGTAAAATAATATAAGAATTACTGTTGAAATTTGAGGCCTTGATTCATTATAGGGGGCGCGGATCCGCGGCCTCACTGTAGGCTCAGGCGGCTAATCCGCGGCCCTTTTGTCGTGTTGTGCATTAATTTCTGCACAGTAATTCTTATATATTATTTATGGTGTTTCTGGGAATTTTTAATATTTATTCAAGAGTTGAATTTTCTGGAGTTGTTTTGGGGATTCGGTGTTTCGATCGGGGTATCAAATTTTGTCTATGTGGCTTTCCGGATAAATCTTAGAATATGTTAAAAAGTTCGACCGGATATAAATACCCAATTTTTCCCCTGTCGGGAAATTTCCAAGAGTTGGATTTTTCCGTAGTTTAACGACGTTCTAAGTAGTGCAAGTAACGCGATGGTCCCTCTAGAAGACAACAAACCTTAACTCGATTATGTGACCGTCTTGAACTGCCCTTTGAACCTTCGGGTTTGGGGCAGTACGGCGTGCCACATGTGAGGCGTTGGCTTGACCCTTCTACGGCTGGACCGTTGGTACTGAGGTACGAACTGAATGTTGTTAGACTTGTTTCATGTGTTGATCTGTATCGGGAAAACTTGGGTGTTAGAATGTTCGATCGGAAAGTTTAACATTTTCTATTTATCTGGAATGGGATACAATAATTGGAATTCACAATAAGTTATGAGATAACTAAATGAATGTTATAAACACAGCAGTTTAGTCTCACTTGATCGGTTGCCACGGAATTTTGATGTGATCAAAAGTCCATCGCAATCACGTAGTGTACGCGGATATTCGCCGGTAAACTTAATAGACAGCCTCACTCCATAGCCCCGACCAAGTGACTGTAGGAGAACCCCGTCGCCGAAAGCATCCGTTCGGGTGCTCGCGGTAGCGGTGTTCCGCCTTGGTGCACTTCGTCGACGGTAACGGGGGTGCGGCCGTCTACTGAAGTTTGCGACGAGTATTCGATCAGACTGTCGGGAATCTTGTTGAATTGCCCGACTTGGTATTGAAAAGTGTTTTCGATAATGAGACTAAAATGCGGGGTTTATAATTGTTAGGCATGTGATGTCTAAGTAATTCATTTGGTCAGGCATGCGATGTCTGAGGTGGTTGCGGATTCCAACTGTTGTAGTTTTACACTTTCTTTTCTGTGACCGTAAGTGTAATATGTGATATCGCCGGTTTCGTTGCTATATGTCAACGACAATTGGGATGCGCATATTTACTTACGTTGATGACATGTGATGTTATGTGTTGCTGGATATGTTATATTGGATAGTCGTGTTTGAATAGCCGGGGGTTTTTATGTGAGATGAGTGTTTTTCATTTTCATTCATGTAAAAACTTGTATGTAATATTCTTTTATTGGGGCGCTTCCAGGTTGCGGAAGTAGTCACCTTTTGTATATTATTTACTTTTCCGCACTAGGATAGACCCAAGGAGGAGGGCACAAGTAACCGGGTTCTGGAGTCCAGTGGGAGACCAACTCGAGGAGTCGAGTCCGGGTCTCCTAACTCCAGAATTGGTAGGGTTGCTTGCCGCTCTCGTAGGGGTCTAGGGGTGTGGGTTTGGCTATTCATCACGACCGTGGAATCCGTGTTTTATACTGGCTCGTATTGAAAACATGGATGTCCTATTATATCCAATATTTCATATGATTCTTCTGCTGCGATATCTGTGATGTTCTTTGATAGATACAGTATATAGTATATATGATATATTATATAGACGTTACTTATGTTTTACACCCGCGCTAGCCCTGCCCCGCTCTGCCGTTAGTTACCTAACCTAACGGTGCACGAGGGGACATCGAGGCGAATGCGGATGGCATAAGTGTACGTCGTATTTATCTGTGATGTTTAGGTACATAATTGATGGGACTTCATTAATGTGATTAATGAAATAAAAGAAACCTAAGATGTTGTAGAATCGAATTTCAAAATAAAACAGGTAGCTACAGTTTTTGCTTTGCACAGAGGTATATGCGATATATCCTGCACCTTATTCGATGAGGAAAAGACCGAGATCCCTTCACCGGGAGTGACTCCTTTAGCAATAACTGGCAGATGCTACACACTCGGTTTGTCTTTTGATTGCTTTTAAGTGTTTTTGCTTTGCACAGCGATATATATGATATATCCCGCACCTCATTCGACGAGGAAAGGACCGACGATCCCTTCACCGGGAGTGACTCCTTTAGCAAAATTAAAAAAGCCTCAAAAACACTCCATTTCAAAATTCATTCGATCCTACAACGATATCAAGTTCATTACGCAATAGGTTTTCAGAAAAACCTGTCGTAGCCCTCCGTCATTTCAGATAAGTAGTAGTTAGTATTCGTGCTGCGTTTGTTGGCCTTTGTCAAGGCGCAGTGTGCGGTAGCTAACTGGTGCTTATCTGCTTATGCATATGATGCAGATTGAGTTAGGGTAGTCCTGCGACCTTGTTGGCCTTTGTCAAGGGCCGTGCGGGTGGGTTTAATTCAATCAGGAAATGACGGGTTGAACTTGACTAGCATCCTATGGTTTGTTGGCCTTTGTCAAGGTCATAGGAGGTTAGGGGCAAAATATTATCGGGAATTTCAAGTGTTGAAATTTGCAATGAGATTGCATACCTTCTATGAGATAGTTGGATCCCGATACCCGCTGCGAGTAAGAGTTACTCCTGGGAGAGTTTTATACATTACAATTAGCCGATCAAGTAGGTGTCTAGAAAGGTGTTAACGAGGTTACGCCTCTGGGAAAATGAGGTTTACATTAATTAGGTTCGTGCGAAAGCATGGGGGACCTCCCTCAAAGTACCGACACTGGCCTGGCTGAAAGATTGGCGAACTTGTAGTGTGTAATTAATCCCGGCTAGTCTTTCCTTTTAGGGTTTGAAGGAAGATTTGATAAAAAGCAGTGGGAGCCATCCTGATTAGATAAAATAATAACCAATCTATTCTTGCAAGAGCGCACGCTGAGTGTTTTTTTCTCTCTCTCTCCTGGTAGCGACCATATCACGCCTTAATCAAAATAATAATACGGATTATTGACCGAACCCGCTTGTTATACTGAGCTGGGGAACGTTGGTCCCGCTCCAACTTATAATTGTTATAAGACAGAGCAGGAAATTGGGGATTACCAGAATTCCCGTGCCGCCCAAATGAAGAGAGTGCATGCTGATGCATCATCTTCGGGTGTGTTCGTTATACAGAACTGTTTCTCAGTATCCTTTACGTCCTGGGTATATGATACCGGATCAGGATCCCAGATATGTAATCTGTTACATAGGGCTGCAGATAGGTAGAGAACTGAGAACGGGTGATAAGTTTCATGAGGCAGAAAACGGGGCAAGTGTTGCAGCCAAGTCTGTCGGTCACTGTCACCCTGTATTACCAATACATTGATTCTGAACGAATGTTGTTAGATACCGAACCTGATATACAAAATCATATCAGTCTCTTTATAAGTAAAGAAGTGATAAAATTTTGTATGGTTGGATAATGTTTTGAACATTTCCTATATCAAAAGTTGATCGGTTCAGGCACGTTATCTAAAAGCATTGATGTTCTAAATCAAACTACAGTTCTTAGTATACAGAACACACACAAGAGGAAGAGTTCAGAAATGAACGGATCCTTCTTGAGGCATTGTAGACTAAGTCAGATCAATGTGACCCGACTAGCTAGAGTTACATAAAGATGCATGTTTAAATCAGTTTGAATATACATCTTGTGAAACTCGCCAGTCATGTCACAAAGATAAGATGACCACAGCTCCGTTTACTGGAAACAGAGAAAGAGTTAGTGAACTCTTGGGATTATACATGTTGATGTATGTAGGTCCCCTGTCTACACAAGCCAGGACTGGTTCTTTATACTTCATTACGTTCTCTGATGATCTTTCGAGTTTCAGACCTATGTTCCTGTTGAAACACAAGTCAGAACCTTTTGAGATATTCACAGAATATAAGCGAGAAGTAGAGAACCAGAATACGGGTAGAAGTATTATGTCCTTTGATGAGATCAAGGAGGAGAATACTTGAGCACGGAATTCCAGGACTATTCTAAAGGAGAATGAGATTCTCTCTCAGCATTACTCCTCCGTATACACCATAGCACGATGGTATATCGGGGCGGAGCAGATACACCCTATCTGATATGGTGTGCTCTATGATGAGTACTACTGAGTTACCTATTTCCTTTTTTGGGAGTTATGCGCTTGAGAAGCTGCATACCTATTGAAAAGGGTTCAAACCAAATCAGTTGCCTACCACTTCATATGCGATATGGTATGGGAAGAGCCCATGTCTTAAGCTAGTTAAGATTTGGGGTTGTCCGGCCTATGTCTAAAAGCAAAATCCGGACAAGCTCGAGGCAAGATCTGTTATGTACAACTGGAAAAGTTCCAACTATACAAACAACAGAAGATGATTTGGTAGAACCAAAGGATTCAGTAGATACCAACGAACCTCAGCCTCTCCGCCGATCTAGTAGGGTTCCTCACCCACCTGAGAGATACTTCGGTTTCTCTATGACAGTGGGAGCGAGGATTACATCATGAGATGATGACCCAACTAGTTTCGAGCTGGCCATCAGGAGTAAGACTCTGTAAGAATGGCTGGATGCTTAGCGATCTGAGATGGAATCCTTATACACCAACAAAGTATGGACTTTAGTTGCTGTATCTGAAGGGTTAAATCCTCATCAGGAGCAAGTATATCTTGAGAAGATTACTTGGTGTACATGGAAAGGTTGAGACTTTCAAAGCTAGACTTGGTAAAGTTTTGCATCATTGACCAGGTGTGGATCATGATGAAACCTTTTCAAGTGACTATGCTTAAGTCCATCCAGATCCTACTTGCCACGGCTACATACCATGACTACGATATCTGGCGGTTGGGTGTCATGACTGCTTTTCTAAAAGATGTTTTGGAAGAGTGCGTCTATAAGTACACAACCAGAGGGCTTCGTAGACAGTGGGAGCAGCGGAAACGTGTGCAAGATGCTTTATAGGATAAAGCAGGCATCGCGGAGTTGGAACATCTGTTTTGATGAAGCAGTCAAAGAAGTTGACATCATCAAAATGGTAGATGAACCTTGTATAAACAAGAAGGTAGTAGGGAGTATGGTGACGATCCTCGTAGAGTACGTGGATGACATACTCTTGATAAGAAAGGAGTTTCTTATGCTACGCTCGATCAATCTCCGCTTATCACAATGATTCTCCATATAGGATTAAAGTGATACCTACTAAATCCTGGATTTTGGATCTATGAGATAGATCTAAATGGATGTTAGGAAACTCACTAGATGTAGTGAGGTGGTGTCAATCGATCCTGAGGAGAATCACTGGAAGGGTTCCAGGGTGATAAAGACGACTGAATGTCAGTCGCAGGCATTATTTTTACCCTCAGTAAAGGGACGGTATGTTGGAAGAGTTCCAAGCTGGATACCGTGACATACTAGACGATAAAGGCAGGATACATCGCTACTTAAGGTGCTACCAAAGAAGCTGTTTGGGTGTATATTGGTTCATAAGATGAACTACATTCCTACCATTGTGTGACAATGGAGTTGTGGCTTATGCCAAGGAACGCCGGTCCCATCAGTGATCCAGACATATTCTATGGCAGTATCACTTGATCATGGAGATGGTTGATCTCCAGGGAGATCGAGGTTAGGAGAGCAGACTAAGAGGACAACACAGCGGATCCACTCACGAAAGGCCTGTTCCCAGAGAGAGATTTTTATGGGATGGTTGAGTATGAGATACTGCAACCACTGCTATCAGATGGCCCTAGTGCAAGTAGGAGATTGTTAGTTATATGTATGCCCTAGAGGCCATTACTGTACATAGGATGTATATTGTAGTGGATGCTGGGACATATATAGGGAGGACTTTCTTGCTTGACATGATAGTATGCTATCTGGTTGATCTTTACCTTAACGTGTATGCTGATTGTCTCTCTGTTACATGTTGGTAAAGCCCTTAGGATGTGTGCTTGACTACCTGGACTATGATGCGGATCATACTAGTGGGGACATGGTAGTCCATAAGTACATCCTTCAAAGTCCCTAGTCGTGGGTGTATCGAGACGGGGCATCGATATACCAGAGTAGACTAGCGTATACCTTCTCGACCCATACAGATGGGCGATGGATGATCCCATATCCATTGGTGTTTGACATCAGAGATGATATACGGGTGCTCAGTAGAGACTGGGTACACTGGACGGACTCGCCGAGAACTCCCAGATGGTATTATACCTCACGTCAGATGGCAGTTCTCTGGTGACACTGGTACAGAGTAGTCTGTTGACCCGAGATCGTCATAGAGTCTTGTGTGGTTCCCACTGTGCTTTGATTTCCATCTTACCACGTCCAAGAGGGCGTGCAAAACGGTGGTTTTTGGGTACAGTCCCGAGTCACATGGAGGCAATGAACGATAGGAGGGGATTCGTCTCTCCCGGTATAGGGGGTTGATGTTGCGCTGTGTTCGATTGGCTATAACAGGAAATCCCTGGCCAGGGTTGCTGAGATTTACTGGTAAGTGTTACCAGTAATTTCTCGAACAGTTATAGACCTCATATCGACACGACTTATTGAGCTATTGGGGTCTGACGTTTACCACCCCTAGGCGAGATATGCGACATATCAGACGATCAGACCGGACTGTACGGTAGTGTTACTGGTCGGATTCACTGGAGTGTGAGCGGGCTTGCTCGTCGATCTTCAGATCGCTCAATACCCGGGTGGCCGTTACGTTTAGCAGACCGCTTGCGGCTTGTGGGTGTTTGATATGATCATCGCCTGCTGCCGGCGTATTGACGAGTCTTTAGAGTCCTACACAGAGGTTTCCTGGCTCAAGCGAAACGAAATAGGAGCGCATATGAGATATGTGCGGGACCGAGAATAATGCGTGTATGTGATACCGTATTCCATTCTCGCGATGAATGTATCGATTAGGTTATATGCGATATACCCTAGTTATCGAATCAAAGGTTGATTTGATAAGCCGATACATTATATACTAGTCGGTTGTGTGCGACATGACCGGGTCATTGAATCAAGTGTTGATTTAATGATTTAATGCATAATTATATATTTGATATATTACTTTGCGTTAACTAGTATTGGTTCACTTTATATGGATTTTCTCACTTGTAATGTGCACATTGTATATGTGATATACATTTGTACATTTGCTTGTATCATGTTTGATGATACATGATTGTTTAAGTGTATGTTAAGAATAAACCATGGTTATTTATATGATTAGGGTTTTATTTCCTTTTCCTATTTATTTATCTATTTATTCATTTTGGAAATAATTAGAAAAGGCATAAAGAGAAAATGGTGGCTAATTTTGTTTCATATTGAAGCTTCTTGAAGACTTTGACCTAGTGACCATTTTGTTCTTATCCTTAACCCTAACCATTCCATTAACCATGGTCTTTTCTCTACACTTAACTAAGGTTGAATATATGATAAGTATTGATTTACTTTTTCTTTTTAAATTAATCTTATCATATCTTTTCTTCTTCTTCTTCCTTGAACTCAAGAAGAAAAGCTTCACCTCCATCAATGGTGATTGATGCATATGAGTGAGAAATCCAATTCTAAAGTCTACCCACTTCCTATTTCTTCATCCTCTACCTCTTGCCAAGTAGTAGACTGTGTTTACTTCACAAGTTTCTTGACTTGGTGAAGTCGGAGCTTGATTTAGCGATGCCTCGACGTAGATCATCTTCGGCATGGACATCGACGACCTAGCTTGCCCATTCTCCGACAAAGCCGACGCTTGAGCCCAGATTTGATTTGGATAGCGGAGAGGACTTCGTTGCGGAGATATGGAGGTGGAACACCGGATCTACAAAGGTTGTATTTCCGTTAAACTTTTAGTTAAGTGTTAACTAGTTAGTTTTTCGCCTAGAAATCTAGCCGACGATCCGTAGTTTAGGGTTTGTAGGCACCGTAAAATTTTAATATGGCATGTTCGATGCCTTGTGAGACCTCCTTGGGGTGCCTAGGAACCCTACAGAAGTAAGGCAAGGGTCAAATAAGATTAAAAGTCCCGCTGACATGCTCAAAGATACATTCCTAATGTTATCAAGATGATCAAACCAAAAAAAGTCCCATCAAGGCATGCAAAAGAATATTTTGACATCGTTAGAAGGATCAAAGCAAATCAAGTCAAAAGTCCCACCCAGTAGCGCTTCTAAGCTTAGGAGCTCCGCTAAACAAAATAGAGATCAAAACCAAATAAGAAAATGAAGTCTTGCTGATAACTTACACCTATGGCTTACTGCCACACTTCATAAGTTATAAAGTTCCACTAATGGTCTACATCGGTAATACTCCCACCGTGACCCAGAAGTCAACATCCAGTGAGATCCTCTCGACTCGCTAGGAAACTACACAATGAGATCCGCATGACTCATTAGAAATTAACCCATGTGAAATCCCCTCGATTCATGAGAAAAAAACTCACAAAGTCCCACTGGACACTACCTGCGCAACGTGACATTGAAGTCAATCTATACCAAAGCCGTATCAGAGATTCTAAAGATATCTACCAATAACAAAAATCTACCAGTATACTTATGCCCTACGGGCCTAACGCTTTAAGCGTACCGTATACAATCTAAGGGCATAAACCATATCAATACTGCATGCTATCTACAAATATGTTATCACATTGCGGTCCAATGTTGAAGACATCAATCTAAAATCCAAAAGCTACAAAGGCCGAATCCATCTGCCAATACGTTTGTCGTGTTGCGTTCCAACATCAAAGACCCCAAGCTCATGATTCACTAAGTCAGAAAGACCGAATCAGATATACTAAGTCATCGATCTGCATTCCAACATCAATGATACAAAGCAAATAATCCAACAAGCCACAAAGGCTGAATTGAAAATATGCTTTTCATATTGCGTTCCAATATTGGCAAGTATACTACTTCCACCAGATCCGAAGATCCTAAGGATAAAGTGATCAACTCGTAACCGCCCATGAAGGCAGAGTCGATTCCCATAACCCAATAAGTCACAAAGACCGGACTGTGGATCCAATGGATGATGTATTTGCCTCGTTATACTTTAACGCAAGGAAACTACGACCAACCGGATTCTGAAGATTCTAAGAGTAAAGTGATCAACTCATAAGTGTCTAAAAAGGGATAATTGGTTTCCATAAATCCAAATAAGTTATGAAGACCGGGTTATGGACTCACAGGATATTATATCTACCATGTTGCGTTCCAACGTCAGTAGATATACTATTCAAAATCTTGAGGGTAAGGCGATGGACCTATAAGCATCCTAATCCTTAATTGTAGTATAGAAACCATTATCGTGGTATGGAAACCAAAAAAGTGTGGTACAGAAACCAAAAGAGTGGTATGGAAATCAATATCATGGTATAGGAACCAAAAAGTGTGGTACAGAAACCAAAAGCGTAGTATGGAAACCATGAGGTATGGAAACCAATATCGTGGTATAGAAACTAAAAAGCATGGTACAGAAACCAAAAGTGTGGTATGGAAACCCTGTGGTATGGAAACCAATAGCATGGTATAGAAACCAGAAGCGTAGTATGGAAACCCTGTGGTACGGAAACCAAAAATCGTGGTACAGAAACCAAAAATCGTGGTACAAAAACCAAAAGCGAGGTATGGAAACCCTGTGGTGTCAATAGGGACACTGATCTTCCCACGTGTTTAGGACACATGCAAAGATCGGTAGGGGGAATTTTTTGATCTCTATAAAAATACCAGGCAAATCTGCTCTAACTAACTTATTGGATGGCCCACTTTAGATGAGACTGGTTCCACTTTAGTTGACAACGCTTATGTCCTCTCCCCAAACTTGAAGTCTCAGAAAGATTACACCCATTTGATGAAGCTACCCGAGTCATCAAACAAAGTTTGAAAGCCCGAAAAGATACCAAAGAAAGGCCCCCGCCATGCTAAAAGGAGATCCCGCCGTGCTCCTGAGGGGCCTCCGACAGCGAAGTCTCCACCGCTCTCTACACAGAGCCTCTATCATGAAGTTCCCGCTGCTATTCTCAATAGGGTCCTCGACGAAAGGTACCCTCTGCCACGCTCCCAAGGGGTTCCCGACATAGGGTTCCCGCCGCCATGCTCCTAAGGAGTCCCTAACAAAGGCTTCCCACCGCTATGCTCAATAGGGTCATCGACAAAAGGCACCCTCCACTGTGCGCCAAAGGTCTTAGCTCTAAGGGTCTCTCCATCCCTAAAGGGTCCCCGATGGTGGGGACCTCTTCTGGATTGTGAGAAGTGAAAGTTCCTAGTGCCCTTACCGCTACAACCGCGGCCAATATAGAATCGAAATACCAAAAAAATTATGAGGAGCACTAGAAACTAATCCCTAGCGATCGTTTCAAACACTAAACTAGAAAACTAAGCATGTAAGTTTAGGGATTATAATCTTGTATGCGTGTCCATTCAATCATGGAAGACCCCTCCAAGCTCCTCGCAGGCCATCATGAACAAGCTTGGGAAGCGACCGCCCTTGCCGAAGATGATCCACTCGAGAGAACCAATCCAAACTCCAGCTTCACCTAATAAAGCAACCAACACTCCAAGCTTGCTAGAAATGAAGTGTGGGGATGTAAAAAATTTCCACTATCATTTTCCCTCTAAAACTATGCTCAAGAGAGCAATGAGGAAGAAGAAGGAGAAGGATGAAGAGCTAGAACTCTCATAATGGAGAATAGCTAAGTGTTAATGACTATGAGAGAATGGAATGGCTTCATATATTTTTCAACCATCACAAAAAATATCACAACATTTTACAATAAACAATTGAAGCCCATCCCTCTCTACATGCCATTAACCATACCCAAAGCTACCTAACCCTCCACCTCATTTCCTAATGATTTTCTAAAAAAAAATCAAATAATGAGGTGTCCTCCTTTTAGAAGTATTCCGTAAAAATACGGAATACAACTCGGTATACGTATCGAAATACATATACGTGTATCTGTATAAAAATATGGATAGCCAAGAGAGAGAAAATGAATAGTGAACGATAATAATAGAATATATATATATATATATATATATTAATAAATCAAAACTTGATTTAATAATACGGCTTAATCCTAACCCAGCTAGTATTATCAACTGTCCGATTAAAATCCGTGTTGCAACTACACGTATTTAATTGGACCCTTGCACGTATCAATATACGATCTCTACATTGTATCGTCTAAACCGGAAAAACCCTCTATGTGGGGCTTTAAAGACTCGAACATACGTTTGCAGTGATTTACTGGATAAATCCAAAACCACAAGCACGTCAGCGGCACTAGTTGTACGTAATGGCTACATAGGTATATGCCGAAGGTAGGTCGACAATCAAGTCCGTATGTACCCTTCTGAGCCTGAATATGACAATCTCCATACAGTCCGGTCTTTTTGTCTAAGAGTATCGCATATCGGGTCTAAGGATGGATAATGTCAAACCCCTAATAACTCAAGCTCATCACCAACCGAGAAACTATTGAACTGCTATCAGTAAATCCCATCCATCATGGCTATAGATTTAGGGTGATGGCCATCCGAATACAGCGCGACATCGACTCCTAATACCAGGAGAGACGAATCCCTGACAATCGCTCACTGCTTCCATGTGGCTCGGGACTGTGCCCAACTAAAACCTGTTTGCATGACTCCTTTGAGTCGTGATAGGGTAGTAATCTAAGTACAGTGGGAACTCATACGAGATAAATGACGATCTTAGTTCAAAAGACTAACTTGTACTCATGCCACTGGGAACTGCTATCTTACGATAGGTATAATATCATCTAGAAGTTCGGCAAGTCTGTCTAGTGAACTCAACTCCAGTGAGCACCTATATACAATCTTAGGTGACAAAACACCAATGGCTTATGAGACCAGCTACCGTCGGGGTCCAGAAACATACACACTAATCAACTCTGGAATATCGATACCCAATCTCGATACTTTCTCGACTAGGGAAATTTAAGGATGTGCTTATAGACTACCCAGCTCTCACGTATATGATCACCATCATAATACTGGTAGTCAAGTAAGAATCCTACGGGTTTCATCATTATGTATGAGCGACATGTAAAACGCATACACATCAATGATAAATACAAATCAGATAGCGTACTATCATTTCGAGTAAAACTGTTCTACCTGTATAGGTCCTCCCTCAATTATCATAATCGCCTACCTGCAATTACAACAATTGCCTTATAGGCGCTCTATCCAACAATCTCCCACTTGAACTTAAGGCCAGTTATTGCGGTATCGCATACCCACATCCCGTGTGCTACCGAATACCTAATTTCTCTACTAATCAGTTCCGTAAACCATGTTTGTGAAACATCCGTGTTCGGGAAATAGCCTCAATGAGTGGATCTGCTACAATATTCCAACTTCCTCTCTCTATATCTCAACTTCGTAGAGATCAACAATCTTCCAAACTGAGCGATAGCCCACCTCAAGAATTTATCTAGATACTTGATGGGGTCAAGTTCATAAATGAACTTTACCCAACAAACTTCTTGGGTTGTATCCTCTGTTGAGTCATAACCAACATCCTGCACCATGTCTTCCTCAGTATCCTTATTGGAACCCTATCCAATATACTGCTCCTCAGAAGAGAGTAAACTCAAAACTCTAACAGCATCTCTGTCATCCAAGTCATCTTGGAAGCCTGAATAGATAACCACCTCCTGGAGGAGGCTGCCATTATCTTATACCAAGAACATCCTTTTATGTTCTTAACTGCTTCTTTTTATTTCTCCAGGACTGGATTAATATCTGCTTACTACAGAAAGTATAGAAGAAACATCTGGTTTGGTACAAGACATTGCATGATTGACTCAATTGCCTAAGCAAATGATATGACATTCATGCGAGTCCCTCTCCAGATTAGTCTAAAAGACATCTCTTTAAAGAGGGTGACTCCATTACCTACGGGTAGACTACTATGCCAGGATTCATCCATTCTAAACTACTTTAGAATGGTGTCCAAGTACCTGAATTGGGACACTTCCCAAATCTAAATATATCGATATAAATCTAGTTACCAGAATCCATGATATCTTAGCAAGTGCAAAAGTAACATTTGGTTTGGTACATGACATTACATGATTGACTCAATTGCCTAAGCAAGTGATATGTCATTCATGTCAGTCCTTCTTCTCATTAGTCTAGAAGACATCTCTTTAGAGAGGGTGGCTCTATCTCCTACGGTACACCACCACGCCAGGAGTCGTCCATCCTAAAACAATTTTAGAATGGTGTGTAAGTATTCGGATTGGGACACTTCCCAAATCGAGATCTAATCACCAGAATTCTTGATATCTTATCCGGATCCTATGTGGAGAAATATCTGTGACAAACAAAGTTTGACCGATTGTAGTATAGGATCATTACTTCCTATCATGAGTATGTCATCCAAATCCCAGGACATAACTCCTCACATACTTCTTACTAGGTTTATATATTGTTTTGATGAAGTCAATCACCTTGACTGTCATATCAAAACAGATGATCCGTCTCTGCTATGCATGCTTTAGTCTACGAATAGACATAAGCAACTTGCATACCTTCCGCTGCTCCCACTGACTACGATAACCCTCTGGCAAAGTCATATACACGTGCACTTCTAAATTTCTATTTAGAAAAACGTTATAGTCACCTACCTGCCAGATCTCATAGTCATGAATAGCAGCAGTGGCAAGTCATATCCGTATGGACTTCAGCGTAGACACTGAAGTAAAAGTCTTATCACAATCTACACCGGGTATTTGATGAAAATATTTACAACAAGTCTAGCCTTATTAGGTTAATACCTTTCCACCTATACAGTTCTCGGAAGATTTACTTGCTCCTAATGGGATTTATCCCTTCAGGAGCACCCAACAAATTCCATAATTTGCCAAAGTGCATGGAGTCCAACTTGGATATAAAGTATCCAGCTATCATCCGGAAGTCACCACTTCCTATGGCCTGCTGATAACTAGTAAGTACATCAACACCATAATGTTGACCTCCCTGTCACTGTCTATGAGAAAACCAAAGTATCTCTCGGTAGCTAATATCACCTACTAAATCTGCGGAGTGGCTAAGGTTTGTCAAGTCCAGTTGAATTTCCAGCTTCTACTAAATTTTTAGTAACCGCTTGTAGTTCCAAAATCACTTCCAGTTCTACCATACTTCCATTGGTTTCTTTTGCAAACAGATTCCTTTTATAAAAAGGTCATGAGTCAAGAACAAACCAATTTTTTGATCTTGAAAATGATAGAAGTAAAGCCCTAGCAAATGCTTAGGATAATCTGCAAACTGCCATTACCGAAGCGTGCCTTGAGTTTGTCCAGATTTTGCTTTTAAATAGAAACCGGATAACTCTATATCTTAACAAGTTCAAGATATGCAACCAATCTATGTCCATATAGAATCAAATGTTGGATATATATGCCCTAGAGGCCTTCATTGTATAGGATGCTAGGGATATGTATGTACATGACAATCTTGCTTGATATGAAAGTACGCTATTTGGTTTGTCTTTATCTTAACGTATGATATATTTTAATTTGTATATACATGTTGATAAAGCCCATAGGGTGTTTTCCTGACTACCTGCGTTGTGATGGCAGTCATACTTGTGGGAGCTGGATAGTCAATAGGCACATCCTTAAATGTCCCTGGTCGCAGGAGTATCGAGACTGGGCATTGATGCTCCAGAGTAGACTAGTGTATACATAACTAGACCCTGATGAGGGGCGATGGATTGGTCCCGCAGTCATTGGTGATGTGCACCTAAGATTGTATACAGATACTCACTGGGTGTGAGTACACCGGACAGGACTCGCAGAGAACTGACTGGATGGTATTATACCTAATATCAGATAGCAGTTCTCAGGTGACATGTGTGCAGATAGTCTGTTAACTTAAGGTCGTCATTTGTCTCGTGTGAGTTCCCACTGTGCTTTGATTACTACCCTACCACAGCTCAAAGGAGTCGTGCAACCAGGTTTTAGTTGGGCACAGTCCCGAGCCACATGGAGGCAGTGAGCGACTGTTAGGGATTCGTCTCTCCCGGTATAGGGAGTTGATATCGCACTGTGATCGGTTGGTCATTACCATAAGTCCCTGGCCAGGGCTGATTGAGATTTACTGGTGGACTGATCAGTAGATTCTCGGATGGTCTTGAGCTATACCGGCACGACTTGTACGGTTATTAGGGGTCTGACGTTCACCACCTCCCTAGACCATACATACGATACTCTTAGACGAACAGACCGGACTGAGCGGATATTGTCACGGACTGGCTCAGTAGGAGTTCAGATAGGTTTCCTCATCGGCCTTCTTATCGACATCTACCTGGGGACCGTTACGTACAGCTAGTGCCGCTTGCGGTCTGTGGTTAAACCCACTGCCAGTGTAGTAGTCGAGTCTTTAGAGTCCCACACAGAGGGTTTCCCTGCTCTAGGAGAAACGATATAGAGGTCGTATGGTTTTATGACAAGGGTTCGGACGCATACGTGTGTTTACGCACGTACGACGTTTGGACAGTTTTTACTAGCCGACTTTGGTTTAAGCCAGATTCTAGTATCAGATTATTGGATTTATACAGTCTAAAGTTTTTTTCGTGTTTTCACGTATAGGAGGGGCGTTCTCGTGATTTGACGGGAAGCTTCTAGAAGTATGGTGACTTGAGGGTTTAGGTGGCATTTTCATTAAATGCATTTGTGATTCATTTGTGTGATTCATCCATATCATTAATGCATCATTAAATGGTTAATGACTCATATAGTGAATCACACATATAGAATTAATGAAGCATGATGATTAATCATATTTATTAATTTATTTGATAAAAGATTATGCTTCATATATTCAAGTGAGAAACATTTTCATTATCATTATGATGTTCACCTTCTCTTTCCTCAAGCTCACTCTCTCATCAAACCTTAATCCTACCACTCATGTGTCGAGATCAAGGATTAGATAGACTAATTAATCCATAATCTCACTCTATATCACCTATGTTCCTTTGATTGGCAACTAAAGAAACTTAGTTACCTCAAGATTAGAGGTGAAGCTTGGAATAGAAGCTCTCGGGTGGATCATTTATCACGTAGAGGAGGCCGAGGAGGACGTGGAGAACGAAAAGGCGAAGGTCAAGGTTCACCAGGTATAATCACTTCTCATAGTGGTTAACAACTCCTATGTATTTGTTAGTTATAGTTTAGTAAAGATTCTTCGGTTAGTCGATGTTAATCCAAAGAACAAGATTGTTTTTCATATTTCCGCCTCCCCGCAACTCGTGGGGTGTTGTACATCGACTTACAGTGATATCAGAGCCTCAGTAAACAATAATTAACTTATTAGCAAAATCGTAAGAATTTCGAACGCAAAATGAACCGGAAAAAAACATCGAAATCACATAGTTTCTGTTGAATTTAAATCGAGGTCTAAAAATTTTTCAGGGGCCTCTAAAAATACAAGCAGGGAAACCTAAGGTTACTGGAGAAAATTGGGTGCATGAATCGGCCAAACAGCCGCGGAACCGTGGCCGAACCCACCGATCCGCCGCGGATCCGCGGCCGAGTTGAAGCCGATTCAGCCCAGTTCTCCCCAGTAACTCTTCTGTGATGTTCTTGTCTTTTCTGGAATGTTTATTTTCTGCTCAAATCTCAGGTGCACAGATAAGTTTTGGAGTAGAATCTAAAGTGTTTGATCGATCGAAATTATACGATGTTTGCTAATTAGATTATATCTGTGAACTGTTTAATGTGTTCCTAAACCTCCCCTAACTGCTAGAATGTCGGTTGGCAGGGGGTTGCATATTTCTGTAATGATTTAACTGTTTGTGATTATGAACTGTATTGGATTGTTGTGATGATTAGCCGGGGTTTGAGATGGGTTATTATATTGATTCATTCGATGTAATTATAATATGTTGTAATATTATTTTGCGGGGCACATCCAGGTTGCGGTTGTAGCCACCGTTGTATTATTTCTTTTTACTGTTTTTTGCTCCTAGGATAGACCCAAGGTGGGTGCACAAACTACCGGGTATTTTGAAGTGTTTAGTGGCCTACTCACGTTGTTGAGGGAGACCGCTTCACTTCGGGTACTTGGCGGGTAGTTTGCCGTACCCGTAGGGGTCAAGGGTAGTTTGCCGTACCCGTAGGTAATGGCTATTCATCACAACTGTGTAATCCGTCTTTCATTGCAGGCTTAAAAGAAACGCGGATTGCTTGTATATCCAATAATGTTCATCTGTGATCTGGAATGCCTATTATTGCGTCTGACGAATGTACAATATCTATATATGATAGCTATTTAGACGTCACTTATGTTTTACACCCGTGCTAGCCCAGCCCCCGCTCTGCCGTTAGTTAAGTAACCTAACGGGTGATGCCGGGACCCCGTGGCGAATGCGGATTGCATAAGAGGACGTTGTATTTTCGTTGTTTTCTGTAATGGTAGGTTAATGATGGGACGCATTATCATTAATGCAAAGAAAATAAAACCTAAACTAAATCGTTGGAACAATTTCAAAACCACTCGGTTTTCTTCAAAAAGCAAATTTTAAATTCGGAGCTTAAACCACTCCTTTTAAAAAAGGAAAGCTATCTTGGTTCCTTCGATCATATCAAGTTCACTACGTTAACGGTTTTTTGCCAAAAACCATCCGTAACCTTCCGTCGTTTCAAATAAACAGCACATCGTATTCATGCTATGTTTGTTGGCCTACGTCAAGGCATAATGTATGGCAGCAATGTGTTGCTTATTTGTTGCATAGATAGATGCATTAGTTTAGGACAGACGTACATCCTTGTTGGCCTATGTCAAGGGCGAGTACGGATGGATCTAAATTAATCAGGACAACGACAGGTAGAACTTGAATTGCGTCTTATGATTTGTTGGCCTACGTCAAGGTCATAAGAGCTTGGGGTAATAAAAAAATCACATCGGGAGTTTCAAACATAAAGGAAACTTGCAGATTTAGCACACCTTCTGGAGTGTGGTGACTAAGAGTGGCTTCCATCTAGTGCATCATACAATGATAGTTGGATCCCGATTCCACTGATGAGTAGGATTACTCTTGGGAAATTTTCTCACTTAACAATCAATGCTATAAACCAAGTAGGTGTCTAGAAAGGTGTTAGAGGGGCTACGCCTCCAGGGAAAAGAGGTTCTTTAATTAAGGAACTTCGCGAAAGCGTTGGAAAACCTCCCTCGAAGTACCAACACTGACCTGGCTGAAAGGTTAAGCAAGTATTGTGACGTGTGATTAAATCCTGACTAATTCTTCTTTTAGGTTTTGAAGAAGGATTTGAGGAAACAGTGGGAGACATCCTGTTTAGATAAACTAATAAACCAATCTAAACTTGCAAGAGCATATGCTGAGTGTTTTCTTTTCTCTCTCTGGCAGCTACCATGACAGGACTAAAACTATTACTTGGAAAAAATATACTGACCGGGCAGAACTATAAAGATTGGTTAAGGAACGTCAACATTGCACTGACTTATGACAAAATAGCATATGTTACCACCGCTGTTCCTCCCCTTATCCCAGGACCAGATTCCTCAGTTGCGGACAAGGAGGTTCGCAAAACTTGGGATCTAGACTGTGAGAGAGCTAAGTGTATCGTGCTGGCGTCCATGAACAATGAACTCCAGAAACAGCACGAGAGTATGGATATTTTATCCATCTTTCTCTATTGCAAGGAATTGTATGGGGAGCACTCCCGTATCGCGAGGTACGAGACCTCAAGGAAACTCTTCCGGATGAGGTTTCCAGGAGCACCTGTAGGAGAGCACGTCCTGAAAATGATCAACCTCATTGAGGAACTCGCAAACCTGGGATGCGTGCTAGAGAATGATTTGTACATCGACTTGATTTTGCAGTCCCTTCCCCACACCTTCTCTCAGTTTGTGCTGAACTTCAACATGCATGAAATGGAAGCTGATCTTCCAAAGCTCCTCAACATATTGAGGGTAGCAGAGACCTCCTTGAAAAAGGAGAAGACCCCCGTTCTGTATGTTGGCCATGTAAGTCCATGCTAGCTCTTCCGGTACTTTCGGGAATGCGGAATTTAGTAAAAAACGATTTTTACGGAGGTGGTAACATGGATCTAAAACCCGGATCTTGGTTAAACATCTATCTAGCAACCTAACTACGAGTTTCTAGCTACTCGGTTAGGGGGTTATACCTTGCTTGTCTTGAACTCCTTCGTCTTCAAACTCCGATGGTGGTCCGGATTGGCTTCTTCCCGTCGTCTCCGTACGCCGAAGATAGATCCACCTGAAAGCTCCAACCTTTGGCTCCTTCTTCGTTCTTTGAAGAAACTAGTTCACTCGGTTTGCTAAACCTTGTGAACTAGAATGAGTAGAGAAGAGTTTGTGTGGGATTTTATCTATGGTTCTTGATTCTCAACTCATGAGACAAGAGAACCATAGATTAAAGAGAGGGAAAAAGAGCAAAAGGGTGAGAGCAAAACAAGAGAGCTCAAGAACAAGAGAGAGAATGAGCAAGAAAGAATGAGCAACTCTTTTGTCTCTCACCCTCTCATAATCCAAAGTCATGATAACTCATCATACTAAAAAAGTCTTATGTAATGGTTGAAGCAACCATAACCATATCATTTCATGCACTCATTTTACACAAATGAGCAAGCAAACAAAAGTCTTTACCATGAAATGATGGCTATGGTTATCATGATGGTCAACTAGTCAAGCCTAGTCAACCGGTCAACAAAATCAACAAGTCAACAAAAGTCAACAAGTCAACAAAGTCAACAAGTCAACAACCATGTCACCATAATACTTAATTAATATAATAGTTAATCACATATCATATTCTCATTAGGGTTGAACAAAAAGTCAAATAGTCAACGGTCAACTGTCAACAACCCTAATGAGAATCCGCTGCCTCTGTCTCCCTGTCAACTGTGCATACGCACCCGCATCCGCGTTCCGAGGAACACGAATGCACACTGGATAAATCCAATCCCAAAAGGTACACTAGGATCTAGCTTAAACCAAAGCCCGCTAGTGCAGACTGTCCGGACACTGTACGTGCACAAGTGCACAGATGTGACCGAACCCTGTCGCAAAACCATGCGACCTGTCGCAATACCATGCGACCTCTACTCTTTTGCCTAAAGGCGAAAAGCTTTCTGTGTGGGACTCTAAAGACTCGACACTACGCTGGCAGTGGGTTTAACCACAGACCGCAAGCGGCACTAGCTGTGTGTAACGGTCCCCAGGTAATGCCGACAAGAAGACCGACGAGGCGAAACCCATCTGAACTCCTACTGAGCCTGAGTGTAACATTCTCCATACAGTCCAGTCTGTTCGTCTGATACATCGCATGGCGGGCCTAGGGGGCGGTAAACGTCAGTCCCCCAATAGCGGTACAAGTCGTGCCGGAGCGAAGCCCAAAACACCCTGAGATAACACTGGAAACCTACCAGTATATCTCGTTTGCCCTGGTCAGGGACTACTCGTGTAATGGCTCTCCTAGACACAGCGCGATGTCAACCCCCAATACCGGGAGAGACGAATCCTGTCTAACCGTCACTGCCTCCAAGTGCTTCGGGACTGCACCCAACCACTACCTGTTTGCACGACTCCTTTGAGCCGTGGTAGGGTAGTGATCAAAGTACAGTGGGAACACACTCGAGGCGAAGTGACAGTGTCAAGTCAGCGGACTAAGCTGTACTCATGTCACCTTGGAACTGATAACTGATGATAGGCATAATACTAACTAGTCAGTTCCCGACGAGTCCTGTCCAGTGTACCCGTAACCTAACGAGCACCCGCATACTATCTCAAGTACGACGTACTGACGGCTGTGGGACAGACCGTCTCCCACACTGGGATGAGAAGCGCATGCGCTGGTCTACTCCGGAGTATCGATGCCCTGTCTCGATAGTCCTGCGACCAGGGACCTGCATAAGGATGTGCTTATAGATTACCCAGCCCCACTAGTGTGACGGCCATCACATCGCTGGTAATCAAGCAAAGATCCTAAGGGCTCCACTAATGTGTATAGGCGATATACTAAAATAAACACATGTACACATTGAAGTAGAAACAAACCAAGTAGCATACTACTATTTTGAGCAAGATTGTATATACAAGGTGAATATCCCAAGCATCCATTAAGTAATATACAAACTAGTATGATACAGTAATGGCCTCTAGGGCATATACACTAACAATCTCCCACTTGCACTAAGGCCATGTACTGGCGTATCAAAGACCTATCATCTCGATCAGCCGCTCGAACTGAGTCTGGGGCAGGGCCTTGGTGAATGGATCTGCAGTGTTATCTTCTGAAGCGACTCTCCGAACCTCGATCTCCTGGCGATCTACGATCTCCCTGATCAGGTGATACCGCCTCAAGATGTGCCTGGATCTCTGATGGGACCTGGGTTCCTTCGCTAAAGCTATAGCCCCGTTGTTGTCGCAATACAGAGGTATTGGATCAACAATGGACGGAACCACCTGAAGTTCTTTCAAGAACTTCCTCATCCAGACAGCTTCTTTTGCGGCATCAGATGCAGCGATGTATTCCGCTTCCATTGTCGAGTCTGCAACGGTTTCTTGTTTGGAACTCTTCCAACACACCGCCCCTCCATTGAGGGTAAAGACAAAACCCGACATGGACTTGGAATCATCCTTGTCACTCTGGAAGCTGGAGTCAGCAAAGGCCTCGATCTGGAGGTCTTTTCCGCCATACACCAAGAACATCTCCTTAGTCCTTCTCAGGTACTTGAGAATGTTCTTTACCGCTATCCAGTGTTTCTCCCCAGGGTTTGACTGATACCGGCTTACCACACTCAGTGCATAAGCTACATCCGGTCTGGTACACAACATCGCATACATTATAGAGCCTACCGCAGAAGCGTAGGGTATAATAGACATGTGATCCCTCTCCAAATCAGTTTTGGGAGACATCTCTTTAGAGAGGGTGATCCCGTGACAAGCCGGTAGGTTACCGCGCTTGGAATCTTCCATACTGAATCTTTTCAGTATGGTGTCGATGTACCTGGACTGTGAAAGTCCTAATATCCTCTTGGATCTATCACGATGGATCCGGATCCCCAGGATGTATGAGGCATCACCCAGGTCTTTCATGGAGAACCTGTGCGACAAGAACCCCTTGACAGATTGTAGCATATGAATGTCATTTCCTATTAAGAGAATGTCATCCACGTATAAAATGAGGAATACTACAGTTCTCGCTACAAATCTACTATAGATGCATGGTTCATCTGGATTTTTGATAAAGCCAAATTCTTTGACCGTCTCATCAAAGCAGATGTTCCAACTCCGCGATGCCTGCTTTAGTCCATAGATGGACTCAAGCAACTTGCACACCTTTCCGCTGCTCCCACTCTGAATGAAACCCTCTGGCTGGTCTATATAGACACACTCCTCTAAATTTCCATTTAGAAAAGCTGTCTTTACGTCCATTTGCCAGATCTCATAATCGTGGAAGGCAGCAATGGCAAGAAGGATCCGAATGGATTTCAGCATGGCTACTGGAGAAAAGGTTTCGTCATAGTCCAAGCCAGGTCTTTGACGAAAACCCTTTGCTACCAGCCTAGCTTTATAGGTCTCAACCTGTCCATCACACCAATCTTCCTTTTGAAGATCCACTTGCATCCTACGGGTTTTACCCCGTCTGGAGCAATGTCCAACGTCCATACCTTGTTGGTGTACATGGACTCCATTTCGGTCCGTATTGCATCCAGCCATTTCACTAAGTCAACGCTCTGAACGGCCTGCTGGAAGCTAGTAGGCTCATCATAATCTATGATGCAATCCTCTCTATCCCCGTCTATGAGAAAATCGTAGTATCTCTCGGGCGGATGAGACTGCCTACTACTCCTGCGGAGTGGCGTAGGAATGTCCTGTTCTGTTGAACCCTCTGGTTCCACTAAGCTTTCAGTAACAGTCTGTGGTTCTGGAACTTCTTCCAGTTCTATTGTGCTCCCACTTATCTGGGTTTCCAAAAACTCAGTTTCCAAGAAGCGGGCATGCTGAGAAACAAAAACCTTTTGTTCCTCAGCGGAATAGAAAAGATACCCCCTGGAGTTCCTTGGGTATCCCACAAACTTACACTGTACTGAACGTGCCTCAAGCTTGTCCGCATGCTGCTTTTTTACAAAAGTTGGACATCCCCATACCTTAAGATACTTAAGACAGGGTTTCTTTCCAGTCCACATCTCATATGGGGTGGTAGGCACAGTCTTGGTGGGAGCCTTGTTCAAAAGATACGCAGCTGCTTCTAGTGCATATCCCCAGAATGATCGCGGTAACTCAGCGTTACTCATCATGGACCGAACCATATCCAATAGGGTTCGGTTCCGTCTCTCCGATACACCGTTATGTTGCGGGGTGTATGGAGGAGTAAGCTGAGAGAGAATTCCGTTCTCTTTTAAATAGTCCAGGAACTCGGCACTTAAGTATTCTCCACCTCGATCCGATCTTAGAATCTTAATACTTTTGCCGGTCTGTTTTTCTACTTCATTCTTATACTCCTGGAATTTTCCAAAGGCTTCGGACTTATGTTTCATTAAGAAGACATAACCGTACCTTGAGAAGTCATCCGTAAAAGTAATGAAGTAAGAATAACCGCTTCGCGCATGTGTAGACATTGGACCGCACACGTCACTATGTACGAGTCCCAAGAGCTCGCTCGCTCTTACTCCACGTCCAGTAAACGGAGTCTTTGTCATCTTTCCTTTGAGACAGGATTGACAAGTGGCATACGATTGATATTCGAACGCATTCAAATATCCTTCTGTATGTAACTTAGTCAACCTTCTCTCATTGATGTGACCCAGTCTACAATGCCACAAGAAAGTCTGATTTATTTCTGGAGACTTTCTTTTGTGTGTATTCTGGACATTGAAAATCTGTGGTTGGTTCAATACGTATATACCATTACTCAATGTACCTGACCCAATCAGAACTTGATTAAGGTGAATGTTTACAACATTACTTACAAACGCAAATTCATAACCTTCTTTAGAAACTAAAGATACAGAAATGATATTACAAGTTGCGTTGGGTACAAAAAAGCAATTACGCAAAACCAAAACATGTCCATCTGACATTCCCAAGTGATAGTCCCCCACGGCTTTAGCATCCATGCTAGCTCCGTTCGCAACTCTGAGGGTCATGTCACCTGCCTTCAAAACCCTACGGTTTCTCAACGCCTGAAGCTGAAGCTGCAACCTGCTTCAATTCCTGTGTCCTGGCTTTCCAAGCCCTGCAATCATTCTTCCAGTGACCTTTCTCATGACAATAGAAGCATTCTTCCTTATCCACAAGCTTCCCCGCTTTCTTTGTTGCTTTAGCTTTTCCCTTCGTATCCACTTTACTAACACCGCCCCTTGGTTTGGCGGGGGCTTTCTTCTTCTTTCCCTTGGCTTTCGCCTTGGACCTAGAAGAAGATGATCCTCCTACAAACAAAGTGGATGTTTCCCTACCTTTCTGTAGGGTGCCCTCTGCGCTCCTCAGCATGTTGAGGAGCTCTGAAAGTTCAACCTCTTTTTCTTGTAAGTTGAAGTTCAGTATAAACTGGGCGTAAGTGGAAGGAAGGGACTGGAGAACTATATCTGTATACAGTTCACTCTCCAATGTGATCCCTAGGTCCGCGAGCTCCTCAATATAGCCGATCATCTTTAGCACGTGCTCGGCTACTGATGATCCGACGGCCATTCTTGCCGAAAATAACTTTTTCGACGCTTCGTATCTTGCGATACGAGATTGCTCTCCATACAGTTCTTTTGTATGGAGAAATATGGATTCAAGGTCCATATTCTCGTGCCTCCTCTGATGTTCGTTGTCCATCGAGGCAAGTACGAGGCACTTGGCCTTCGCGCTATCAATCTCCCAAGTCTTGCAGATTTCCTTATCCGCGATGCTGGAAGTGGGACCAGGGGCAGGGGGAGCTTTGGTGGTAAGAAGATACCCCAGCTTGTCGTAAGTGATTGCTATCTTGACATTCCTGAGCCAATCTTTGTAGTTTGGCCCTGTCAGTTTGTTTTTATCTAGGAGTAACTTAAGTCCAGTCATGTCGATTTGGTCGCTGCAATTAGGAGAGAGAAGAAGAAACACTCAGCATGATGCTCTTGCAAGTTTAGAGTGGTTTTTAGTTTGTCTAAACAGGATGGCTCCCACTGTTTCTCGAATCCCTCCTCAAACCATAAAGGAAGAATTAGTCGGGATCAATCCCACCGCACAATACTTGCTTAACCGTTCAGCCAGGCCGGTGTTGGTACTTCGAGGGAGGTTTTCCAACGCTTTCGCGAAGTTCCTTAATTAAAGAACCTCTTTTCCCTGGGGGCGTAGCCCCGCTAACACCTTTCTAGGCACCTACTAGGTTTATAGCATTGATCGATTAGTGAGAAATTTCCCGAGGAGTAGCATATACTCACAGTAGGATCGGGATCCAAATATCATCGCGTGACGAAACTGAAGGAATCCTACCAGAATCATCACACTCCAAATGGTATGCAAATCTAGCAAGTTTCAGTGCTTATGAAACTCCCGATGTGGATTTTTGCCCCATGCTCTTATGACCTTGACGAAGGTCAACAAATCATAAGTCACATGTCAAGTTCTGCCCGTCATTATCCAGGTTAATTTGAATCCACCCGTATATACCCTTGACGAAGGTCAACAAGGTAATGCGAATGTCCCAAACCAACGCATCTATCTATGCTACATATGAATACCCAACAGCTACCAATCACCATGCCTTGACGAAGGTCAACAAACACAGCTTGAATACTATTGAATATTCATACGAAACGACGGAGGGCTACGAATGGTTTTGGCGAAACCGTGAACGTAGTGAACTTGATATAGTCGATGGAACGAGATAGCTTTTAAAAGGAGTGGCTCAAGTTCCGCATTTAAAAGTTGGTTTTGAAAAGAACCGAGTGGTTTTTCGAAAGTGTTCCAGCGACTTTAACTTGGTTTATTATCTTGCATTAGTTCTTTTAATGCGTGACATTCTTGCATTAGTTCTTTTAATGCGTCCCATCATTTAATCCTACCATTGCAGAAAACAACCAAAATATGACGTACGCTTATGCCATTCGCATTCGCCACAGGGCCCCGTCATTACCCGTTAGGTTACTTAACTAACGACAGAGCGGGGGCTGGGCTAGCGCGTCTATAAAACATAAGCAACGCCTAAATAATATCATATATAGATATACTGCAATGATAAACATTTCAGATCACAGATGAATACATTGGATATACTAGGAATCTGTAATTCGTACGAGCCTGTAACGAAAGACAGATTACACGGTCGCGGTGAATAGCCAAATACCCCACCCAAGACCCCTACGGGTGCGGCAAACTACTCGCCAAGTACCCGAAGCGTAGTAACCTCCCTCATCTCCATGAGTAGGCCACTCGACACTTCGGCATACCCGGTAGTTTGTGCACCCCCTCCATGGGTCTATCCTAGGAGCAAAAACAGTAAAAAGAAATTA
The DNA here is from genome assembly GCA_030015575.1 of Agapanthus africanus. Taxonomy (NCBI): domain Eukaryota; kingdom Viridiplantae; phylum Streptophyta; class Magnoliopsida; order Asparagales; family Amaryllidaceae; genus Agapanthus; species Agapanthus africanus. The sequence goes on from JASDDO010000029.1 coordinate 300,240,301, forward strand.
TACAATGACGGCTACAACCCCGACCCGGTTGTGCGGCCATACAAATAATTATTACATCAATTTACAAATTTACATGAATTGAAAGAAAAGAAAACTCTCGTCTCACAACCCCCGGCTATTCACCCGCGACAATCCAACATATTCATATCCACATTCCAGCAACATTACAGATCACAGATTTGTATAACCCCCACTAATCGACATATAGCGATTAGTAGACGTTCAATACAAATATCACAATACAGAAAAACCCGTTAGCTAAAGTCTTTTAGAAGTTCGATCAAAAATACGGATTTTCGGGACCCCAAAAATAAATTTTTCGTTCTGGAAAATCTGGGTTGAAAATATATATTCCAAAAATCCCAAAATACCCCCAGAAGAACACTGCACCAAAAATGGACCACGGCCGAGTCAACTCGGCCGCGGATCCGCGGCGCTTTGACTCGATCGTTGGACCAATTTTGGTGGGTGTTCACAGAAAAGCCTGAGCCGATTTTAGGTGTGAAAATAATCAACTTTTGAACAGTATAAAAATCGACAGAAACTTCGAATTTCGGGGTTTGTTTTCGGGACTTTTTCTTTGATCGATCTTCTAGTTACTTGCTAACATGTTAGATAGAGTTTAACTAGGCTCTGATACCACTGTAAGTCCATGCTACCTCTCCCGGTACTTTCGGGAATGCGGAATTTAGTAAAAAACGATTTTTACGGAGGTGGTAACATGGACCTAAAACCCGGATCTTGGTTAAACATCTATCTAGCAACCTAACTACGAGTTTCTAGCTACTCGGTTAGGGGGTTATACCTTGCTTGTCTTGAACTCCTTCGTCTTCAAACTCCGATGGTGGTCCGGATTGGCTTCTTCCCGTCGTCTCCGTACGCCGAAGATAGATCCACCTGAAAGCTCCAACCTTTGGCTCCTTCTTCGTTCTTTGAAGAAACTAGTTCACTCGGTTTGCTAAACCTTGTGAACTAGAATGAGTAGAGAAGAGTTTGTGTGGGATTTTATCTATGGTTCTTGATTCTCAACTCATGAGACAAGAGAACCATAGATTAAAGAGAGGGAAAAAGAGCAAGAGGGTGAGAGCAAAATAAGAGAGCTCAAGAACAAGAGAGAGAATGAGCAAGAAAGAATGAGCAACTCTTTTGTCTCTCACCCTCTCATAATCCAAAGTCATGATAACTCATCATACTAAAAAAGTCTTATGTGATGGTTGAAGCAACCATAACCATATCATTTCATGCACTCATTTTACACAAATGAGCAAGCAAACAAAAGTCTTTGCCATGAAATAATGGCTATGGTTATCATGATGGTCAACTAGTCAAGCCTAGTCAACCGGTCAACAAAATCAACAAGTCAACAAAAGTCAACAAGTTAACAAAGTGAACAAGTCAACAACCATGTCACCATAATACTTAATTAATATAATAGTTAATCACATATCATATTCTCATTAGGGTTGAACAAAAAGTCAAATAGTCAACGGTCAACTGTCAACAACCCTAATGAGAATCCGCTGCCTCTGTCTCCCTGTCAACTGTGCATACGCACCCGCATCCGCGTTCCGAGGAACACGAATGCACACTGGATAAATCCAATCCCAAAAGGTACACTAGGATCTGGCTTAAACCAAAGCCCACTAGTGCAGACTGTCCGGACACTGTACGTGCACAAGTGCACAGATGTGACCGAACCCTGTCGTAAAACCATGCGACCTGTCGCAATACCATGCGACCTCTACTCTTTTGCCTAAAGGCGAAAAGCTTTCTGTGTGGGACTCTAAAGACTCGACACTACGCTGGCAGTGGGTTTAACCACAGACCGCAAGCGGCACTAGCTGTGCGTAACGGTCCCCAGGTAATGCCGACAAGAAGACCGACGAGGCGAAACCCATCTGAACTCCTACTGAGCCTGAGTGTGACATTCTCCGTACAGTCCGGTCTGTTCGTCTGATACATCGCATGGCGGGCCTAGGGGGCGGTAAACGTCAGTCCCCCAATAGCGGTACAAGTCGTGCCAGAGCGAAGCCCAAAACACCCTGAGATAACACTGGAAACCTACCAGTATATCTCGTTTGCCCTGGCCAGGGACTACTCGTGTAATGGCTCTCCTAGACACAGCACGATGTCAACCCCCAATACCGGGAGAGACGAATCCTGTCTAACCGTCACTGCCTCCAAGTGCTTCGGGACTGCACCCAACCACTACCTGTTTGCACGACTCCTTTGAGCCGTGGTAGGGTAGTGATCAAAGTACAGTGGGAACACACTCGAGGCGAAGTGACAGTGTCAAGTCAGCGGACTAAGCTGTACTCATGTCACCTGGGAACTGATAACTGAAGATAGGCATAATACCAACTAGTCAGTTCCCGACGAGTCCTGTCCAGTGTACCCCTAACCTAACGAGCACCCGCATACTATCTCAAGTACGACGTACTGACGGCTGTGGGATAGACCGTCTCCCACACTGGGATGAGAAGCGCATGCGCTGGTCTGCTCCGGAGTATCGATGCCCTGTCTCGATAGTCCTGCGACCAGGGACCTGCATAAGGATGTGCTTATAGATTACCCAGCCCCACTAGTATGACGGCCATCACATCGCTGGTAATCAAGCAAAGATCCTAAGGGCTCCACTAATGTGTATAGGCGATATACTAAAATAAACACATGTACACATTGAAGTAGAAACAAACCAAGTAGCATACTATTATTTTGAGCAAGATTGTATATACAAGGTGAATATCCCAAGCATCCATTAAGTAATATACAAACTAGTATGATACAGTAATGGCCTCTAGGGCATATACACTAACAGGCCAATCATCCTCTTCTAAATCTAAAGCGAAAGCTAAAGGGAAGAAGAAGATGAAAGCCACCAAACCGAAAGGCGGGGTCAAAAAGGTGCAGGGAACGAACAAGGCAGGAAGGGTGAAGGCAGATAAGAACGAATGCTATTATTGTCATAAGCAAGGGCACTGGAAGAAGGATTGCGTGGCCTTCAAGGACAAGGACACGAAGTAAGCTGTTGCTTCTGTTTCAGGTGTGTTTGTAATCGAAAATTGTCTTTCAGTAAACTCTACATCATGGGTACTTGATACCGGTTCTGGTTCTCACATCTGTAATTCTTTGCAGGATCTGAGAAATAGTAGAGCACTGGAGACAGGTGATATGACTCTCCGGATGGGCAATGGAATGCACATAGATGCTATTGCAATAGGAGAATATCACCTAGGGTTGACTAGTGGGCACATTTTGGTGTTGTACAGCTGTTTTTGTATTCCCAGTATGCTGTGTAATATTAAATCAGTATCTTTGTTATCTAATGAAGGATATAATTTTGCGCTTGAAAAAAATGTCATGAACATTCTCTTAAATCAAGAAATGATCGGGTTTGGCACACTGAAAAACGGCATATACATACTTAATCAACCTCAAATTTTCAATATTCAAAACACGCCTAAAAGAATGGCTCCAGATTCAAACCAAGCCTTTCTATGGTATTGTAGACTTGGTCATATAAAAAAAGGTTGACTAAGTTACATAAAGATGGATATTTAGATCCGTTTGAATATTCATCATATGCAACTTGTCAATCATGTATCGAAGGAAAAATGACCAAATCTCTGTTCACCGGACACGGAGAAAGAGCCACAGAACTCTTGGGACTTGTACACAGTGATGTATGTGGTCCAATGTCTACACATGCACGAAGCGGTCACTCCTACTTCATCACTTTTACTGATGACTTCTCTAGGTATGAACATGTGTTCTTAATGAAGCATAAATCAGAGGCCTTTGAGAAGTTTAAGGAGTATAAAAATGAAGTGGAGAAACAGACTGGTAGAAGTATCAAGACATTTCAATCTGATCGAGGTGGAGAATACTTAAGTACCAGTTTCCTTGAATGCTTAAAAGAGAATGGAATTCTCTCTCAGCTTACTCTGCCTTATACACCTCAGCATAATGGTGTATCAGAAAGGAGGATCGCACGCTACTGGACATGGTGCGTTCAATGATGAATAATGCTGAGTTGCCACTTTCCTTCTGGGGTTTTGCGCTAGAATCAGCAGCATACCTATTGAATAGAGTTCCGACTAAGTCTGTGCCTACAACTCCATATGAAATATGGAGCGGGAAGAGACCATATCTCAAATATATCAAGATATGAGGATGTCCGGCATATGTTAAAAATCATAATCCGGACAAGCTCGAGGCACGATCGGTTTTGTCCAAGTTTGTAGGATACCCCAAGCATTCAAGGGGATATCTGGTCAACCACACTGAAGAACAAAAGGTGTTTGTTGCTCGCCATATTGTCTTCTTAGAGAGCGAATTTCTTGCAAAAGAAATTAGTGGGGGCGCGGTAAAGCTGGAAGAAATTCCAAAACCTCAAACTGCTGCCGAGGACTTAGTAGAACCTCAGGTTTTAATAGAACCCGACGAACCAATGCCACTCCGCAAATCTAGTAGGCTTTCTCATCCTCCTGAAAGATACTATGGGTTTCTTGTAGATGGGGATTAAGAGAATTGCATCATCGATGATGATGAGCCTGCTAATTTCAGTAGGCTATCACGAGTAAAGACTCGGTGAACTGGCTGGATGCTATGAGATCCAAAATGGAATCCATGTACACCAATAAAGTATGGACTTTAGAAGTTGCTCCTCCTGGGGTGAAACCAGTTGGATGCAAATGGATCTTCAAAAAGAAGATTGGTGCATTTGGACAAGTGGAAACCTACAAAGCTAGACTCGTTACAAAAGGTTTTCGTCAAAGACCAGGATTGGACTATGATGAACCTTTTCACCCGTAGCTATGCTTAAATCCATTCGGATCCTGCTTGCCATTGCTGCCTTCCATGACTATGAAATCTGGCAAATGGACTTAAAAACAGCTTTTCTAAATGGACATTTAGAAGAGAGTGTTTACATGGATCAACCAAAAAGTTTCTTAGACAGTGAGAGCAGCGGAAAAGTGTGCAAGTTGCTTAAATCCATTTATGGATTAAAGCAAGCATCGCGGAGTTGGAACATCTGCTTTGATGAGACGGTCAAAGAATTTGACTTTATCAAAAATGTAGATGCGCCATGCATTTATAGGAAGATTGTAGAAGGAGCAGTAGTCTTCCTCGTCTTGTACGTAGACGACATACTACTGATAGAGAATGATGTCCCTATGCTACAATCAGTAAAGCTCTTCTTGTCACAGAAATTCTCCATGAAAGACTTGGGAGATGCATTATACATTCTGGGCATTAAGATCTATCGTGATAGATCCAATAGAATGTTGGGACTTTCACAGTCCAGGTATATTGACAGTATATTAAAGAGATTTAGTATGGAAGATTCCAAGCGCGGTAATTTACCCGCTTGTCACGGGATCACCCTCTCCAAAGAAATATCTCCAAAGACTAATGAAGAGAGGGCTCGCATGGGCATTATACCCTACGCTTCGGCAGTAGGATCAATAATGTATGCGATGTTATGTACCAGACCAGATATAGCTTACGCACTTAGTGTGGTAAGCAGGTATCAGTCTGACCCAGGTGAGAAGTATTGGATAGCGGTAAAGAACATTCTCAAGTACCTGAGAATGACTAAGGAGATGTTCTTGGTTTACGGTAATGGGGACCTCCAGGTCGAGGTTTTTACCGACTCCGACTTCCAAAGTGACAAAGATGACTCTAAATCCGTTTCGGGTTTTGTGTTTACCCTCAATGGAGGGGCGGTATGTTGGAGGAGTTCCAAATAGGATACCGTCGCAGACTCAACTATGGAGGCTGAGTATATAGCTGCTAGCGAAGCCGCGAAAGAAGCTATCTGGATGAGGAAGTTTGTTCCCCTCCGAACGGCGGCCGAGACGTGAGGACGTCTTGCCTGAGATTCGGGGCAGATGCTATTTGGTTTTATCCGTCCACCTCTCCGAAGATGCCAAATTGATTTATGGCACCGTGTATCGGAGGTTTAGACGGATGCGGCCGATGTAGCAGACTTCGTCAGATTCCCCCTCGCTTGAGGGGTTTTTGATTGTGGGGACGCTCTTCCCTGCAGGCGCAAGCCCCAGCAGTTAATTACGTTACCGCATCGCGGTAACAACTTTCTCCTTCTCCAGAATTTCACTTCGTGTCGTGGGTGTTTGTTTTGTTTGTGGTTGCCCGTGGATTGTATACGGAGACTATTTATTTCGTCGCCCGTAGGACGTGGATTAGTCCAAATCCGTACTTTCTTAGATTTGGGTTTTGGGTTTTGGTTTAAGGATACGTTAGCCATATTTGAGGCTAAGATCAACTTAAACGTTTGTTAAGGATACGTTAGTCTAATTTCCAAATTAAGATCTACTTAATGGGATCGTCTAGATCCATTTTCAGTTTAGGGACATTGCGGTCCATTGGTAGTTTAAGGACATTGCGGTCCATTGGTAGTTTAAGGACATTGCGGTCCATGTTTAGTTTAAGGACGCTTAAGTCCGTGGGTTTAAGGACCCTACAGTCCGTGATTTAGTTTAAGGACGCATAAGTCTGCGGGTTTAAGGATCCCACAATCCGTCTTTTGGTTTAAGGATGCTTAAGTCCTTGAGTTTAAGGACCCCACAGTCCATGATGATGTGTGGTTAACGGGATCGTCTAGATCCATTTCCAGTTTAGGGACATGGTGGTCCATTTAATATATGGCCGTCGGGACCCGTCACCTCTCTGACGTCGTTGAAGGATTACAATGATAGGAATTAAAGGAGTTCGGAGATGTACCCTCGAACCGAATGTAAATTGATTTAAGAGAGCAGCTGTGCTCAGTTAATTTAATTTGAGGACTTACGGCCATGATTGGGCTAAGTCCAGTTGAAAAATGTTCAACGCTTTTATTTGTTTTTGGCCTATTAGACCTGTGCTAGGGCTTTGCCCATTTTTAATAATGCATAGCAATAATCTTGGACTCTGTTGAACCTTTATTTGGGCTCTGCCCCTTTTTAAATGATACACAGCATCTATTTTTATTTGGACTCTGATGCATTGCATCTGTTTGAAAATAATGCATAGCATTTACTAGGCCTGTTAGGCCTTTTTAATTGGGCTCAGCCTTTCTTTTTAATGATGCAGTGCATCAATCATCTGACAGTGGCCATGTGGCCTGTCAGGCGCTTTGCGCCAATAAATGAGCACAAGCGCTTGTGGGGTTGACACGTGTCACGCAAGCGCAGTGCGCTGCGCTTGCGCTGCAGACACGTGGCGCGCACTGGTGAGTTGCGCCAATTTCAGAGAGCAAGGCTCTTTCTTAAAAGCGCATAGCGCAAGTGATTCAGATGCTGACACGTGGCGCTCTCTGGTGGCTTGCGCCAACCCAGGAGCGCAACAGTGTAATTTTTGCAAGTGCAAGGTACTATTTTTATAATCTTGCGAATCTTTAATATTCCAGAACCAATGGTTCATAAAAAAGTGCAAAGCACTGTTTGATTTCTTGATCCAATTTAGATCAAAGAAAACAAGTATTTCTGGTTTTTCTTGTTCTCAGAGAACCAATGGCTCATAAAAAAGTGCAAAGCACTTATTATTATATGAAGATCATTGATCTTATTCTAAGATCAATGATCTATTAGAAGAAATTCTTCTATTTTATGAAGGTTTTTACCTTTTTTCTTGAAACTTCTTCAGAGTTCTCTCTGTTTTGAGGTTCTCAATCTCTCACAATGTTCATGCTTTTGATTTGGGGTCTAGGGGCCTTTATATAGTTCCCATAAATTTGTTAAATTAGTTAAAGAGATCTTTCTCTGAGTGAATTGGGGAATTTCCCCCACCGTTGGATCTTTAATCCAAGGGCTTCTGTTTTACAGAAGGCAATCTTCTTGTTTTAACAAGAACAGAAAAATCTTGCTAAAATTTAATTCTGTTTGGCGCAAACGCCCCAGTGCATGACACGTGTCAAGCAGCGCAGAGCGCAGTGCAACTGCGCTTGCGCATCTGCGCTGACACGTATCGCGCAGCGCACGGCGCAGCGCATCTGCGCTTGCGTATCTGTGCTGACACATGTCGCGCAGCGTACGGCGCAGCGCAACTGCGTTTGCGCTGACACGTGTCACGCGGCGCAGCACTTGCGCAACTGAAGCGTTGCTTCCTTTAATTTTTTTTAAATAGAGCCTTGCTCTGATTGGGCGCGCTGCCTTGGGCGCAGCGCTCTCTACGCTGGCGTGCCTGATTTTGACACGTGGCGCTCTGCGCACAGCACAGAGGATCTGAAGCGTTGCTTCATTTATTAAAGTTTAAATTTTCAAAGTAGAGCTTTGCTCTGATTGGGGGAAGATGAAGTGTTGCTTCATCTCCCGCTCTTGAATTTGAACAGAGCTTTGCTCTGATTGGAGTAAACAAATGCCCCCCCCCACCGCTGCGCTCACGTAGCCCCAAACGCGAGCGCAACGGTGGCAGAATTCCAACCGTTGCGGCAAATTTTGGAAGTTGAAAGGGCATTTGATGCCTATGAATAGGACCTTTGGTCCTCAACAGATGATCATCATCTTTAGAATTTTACTCTCAAAACTTCAGAGCTTTGCTCTTGCCTTTAAGAACTCCCAGAGTTAGATTTTCTTCAAAAGAAACTTTTTAGGTAAAAATTAATCTTGAGTTAATTTAATTTCAATTAGTAGAGCCCTGCTCTCATAGATCTTTTGATCTAAAGAAAAACCCCTTGGGGTTTTACCAACAGAGCCTTGCTCTTTTGTTTAAACACTTTTAAAAGTTCAATCTTTAGAGAATTCTAGGTAAAAAAATTAATTTGGATTAAATTAAGTCAATTTTAAGAGCCTCGCTCTCAATAGATCCCTGATCTAAAGAAGACCCATTTAGGGTTTCATTTAGCAGAGCTTTGCTCTAAAGGGGTCTAAAGAAGACTAAGGAAAAGCCTATTAGGGCTCCATTAATAGAGCTCTGCTCTCTAAAAGATTTTCTTGGGATTTTCTTAATTCGTCAATGGAGCTTTGCTCCTTCCAAATCATATAGAAGAACTCTTAAGAATTCTTCATGGATCTAGGAAGTTAAAGATGGCATTTTATATTATTATTATTATTATATCACCTTTGCAGAGCAAAGCTCTCAATGTTTTTAGGGGATTTTCCTCAAATTCTCTTCATTACAGATTTTGACAGGTGTCACTCCTGTCTGCAGAGCATTGCTCTCGAGGAGTTTTAACTCCCTTTTTATCATTGCTAATCTTCCAATGATGTTTCCTTCAGGCATTATGGCGGTGCGTCTATACAGTCTGCATAAGTTCATCACCTACGAGGATATCCGTGTACATGGCCGTCAACAAGACCAGGAGTTTACGGATGCCCAGTGTGCGGAGGTCATGGGTCGTCTGAACGCACGTGTTGGTTGGCTGCTCCCCCACCGCTCTGCTCTCCTGAAAGTCGTGCTGGGAGCAATTTGGAGGGCATTCCCGGGGTTCCACGAGGCCCTACCGCTCAATAGGCTGGATGATGCCGAAGACAAGGTGCATTCAGTGTACCTGTCGGGGCTGATCTTGAAGAAATGGCGGGATAGCCTCATCGACATCTTGCATCAAATTTTCCAGCAGACGACGATAGTCGCTGCTTATCGAAGGCTGGAGGGCTTGCCGAGGATCTTGACACACAGGAGCGCGAGAGGCTGCGCACAAGAATAATCAGAAAGGCCAGAAGAACTCTGGATGGCCTTACTTTTGACTTCCTCAATCCGTGCCCTGGATCTGAGGTTATTCCATTGTAACAATATTTCTCGTTTATTGCTTTATGATTGTAAGAATTTTTTAGCAATATTAATGGAAAAACTTTATCCCAGTTTGTCTTATTTTTCGTTCTGAGTCTTTTGCCTATGCATGAATGAGTGTGTCTCGAACGCTTGTAAATCAGATGTTCTTTTGTCGCTTTCTCCTTCCTCTTATTATTAGCATGCTGTCTTGATAAACATAATTGGCAGATAATAGAGTAAGCATCTAGATTTCTCTAAGAGATAGCGATGGCTCAGGTCGCAGGTTTAGATCTGCTGCCTAAGACTTTTCAACTCTATGAGCCGTGAGGGTCTCATAGAGACTTTTCTCCCTACGGGTCAAGAGGATCTCGTAGGTGGATTTTCTCCTTAGGAATCATGAGGATTCCTAAGTGTATTTTCTCTTATAAGTCGTAAGGATCTTATAAGAGAATTTTCTTCCTTACAAGTCGAGAGGACTCGTAAGTGCTTGGTGAGTTGACTTGTTTCCGGGTCGAAGTATTGCTCCGGCGGGGAGGTCGTTGGCTGACTTGTTTCCGGGTCGGAGGTCATCGGTTGACTTGTTCCCGAGACGGAGGTCGTTGGCTGACTTGTTTCCACGACGGAGGTCATTTGCTGACTTGTTTCCGAAACGGAGGTCATTGGTTGACTTGTTCCCGGGACGGAGGTCGTTGGTTGATTTGTTTCCGAGACGGAGGTCATTGACTGACTTGTTTCCGGGACAGAGGTCGTTGACTAACTTATTTCCGGGAGGGAGGTCGTTGACTGACTTGTTTCCGAGACGGAGGTCGTTGGTTGACTTGTTTCCACGACGGAGGTCATTTGCTGACTTGTTTCCGAGACGGAGGTCGTTGGTTGACTTGTTTCCACGACGGAGGTCATTTGCTGACTTGTTTCCGAGACGGAGGTCGTTGGCTGACTTGTTTCCGTGACGGAGGTCATTTGCTGACTTCTTTCCGAGACGGAGGTCATTTGCTGACTTGTTTCCGAGACGGAGGCCATTTGCTGACTTGTTTCCAAGACGGAGGTCGTTGGCTGACTTGTTTCCGAGACGAAGGTCGTTGGTTGACTTGTTTCCGAGACGGAGGTCGTTGATTGACTTGTTTCCGCGACGGAGGTCGTTTGCTGACTTGTTTCCGAGAAGGAGGCCATTTGCTGACTTATTTCCGGGACGGAGGTCGTTGACTGACTTGTTTCCGGGACGGAGGTCGTTGGTTGACTTATTTCCGAGACGGAGGTCGTTGGTTGACTTGTTTCCACGACGGAGGTCATTTGCTGACTTATTTCCGAGACGAAGGTCATTTGCTGACTTGTTTCCGAGACGGAGGTCGTTGGCTGACTTGTTTTCGAGACGGAGGCCATTTGCTGACTTGTTTCCGAGACGGAGGTCGTTGGTTGACTTGTTTCCGAGACGGAGGTCATTGGTTGACTTATTTCCGAGACGGAGGTCGTTGGCTGACTTGTTTCCGCGACAGAGGTCGTTGGCTGACTTGTTTCCGAGACGGAGGTCGTTGGCTGACTTGTTTCCGCGACGGAGGTCGTTGGTTGACTTGTTTCCGAGACGGAGGTCGTTGGGTGACTTATTTCCGCGACGGAGGTCGTTTGCTGACTTGTTTCCAAGACGGAGGCCATTTGCTGACTTATTTCCGGGACGGAGGTCGTTGACTGACTTATTTCCGGGACGGAGGTCGTTGGTTAACTTATTTCCGAGACGGAGGTCGTTGGTTGACTTGTTTCCGAGACGGAGGTCATTTGCTGACTCTAGGTTGTCTGTGAACCGTAGAGATTTGGCTTAGCTTTCTGGCGGAGTCTGTTGGGAAGGTGTGGTTCCTTCTTTGTTTGTGCCCTTGGATTGTTTACAGGGATCGATGTGATCTCAACTGTAAGGCAAAAGTTTCATTCATTTTTATTGTTTTATTTCCGCGATGCTCTATCATTTCAATTTTTATATCGCGAATGTCGCGATTGCCCAATCATTTCGGCTATTTTTCGCGGTGCCCAATCATTTCGGCTATTCATTTTATTTTTACTCGCTGCTTTTTATTGCGAGTTGCCCAATCATTTTGGCTGTTTTATATGCATACGTATTTACTTGCTGCTTTTTATTGCAAGTTGCCCCATCATTTCAGCTATTTCGTATGCATGTGCGGCCTGCTGGCTTTTCACTGTAAACCTGAAATTAGACACCGATTTCGGCATCAGCACCGCTACAACTGGGGTATTGCCAGGAGCGAATCATCATTTGCCTCCGTCGATGTCGAACAAAGGTGGCTTAGCGAACAGGGTTAAGGTCCTGTCGACTAAGGCTTTTAACTTCATGAGCCGTAAGGGTCTCACAAAGGTATTTCTCCCTACAAGTCGTGAGGATCTTGTAGGTGTATTTTCTCCTTAAGAATCGTGAGGATTCCTAAGTGTATGTTCCTCTGTAAGTCGTAAGGCTCCTACAAGAGGATTTTCTCCTTGTAAGTCGATAGAACTTACAGGGGTTATTCACCATGCGAACATATCCACAGTCACGGATGGGACTTGGCTAGGGAAATGTTTATTCGCGTCCGTAGATTGTATACAAGGGTCAGTATTGAGCCACTTGTAGGGCAATATCGAAGGTTGTGGGGGGTTTTCTTAAGCACAGGTTTAGGTTTCTGTAACTTAAGACTTTCAAATCTTATGAGCCGTGAGGGTCCCATAAGAGAGTTCTCCTTACGAGTCGTGAGGATCTCGCAAATGTATTTTCTCCTTAGGAATCGTGGGGATCCCTAAGTGTGTTGCTCCCTTGTGAGTCGTAAGGATCTCACGCGGGTGGTTTCTCCTCACAAGGTCGAGAGGACCCTGTAAGTGTCTTTTAACGAGGTTGCGCCCTTTCGGTTTTTCACAAACACTCGCCGGTAGTCCTGCTGTTTTTACTCACGGAGCCCTTTCGGGTTTACATCCGTGCCCATTTTGCTTATGGACATACCTTTTTTTTATTCTTTTAATTTTCTCTCTCTTTTTTTTACGAGATCGCGCCCTTTCGGGTTTTCACGAGCACTCGCCGGTAGCCCTGCTGTTTTTACTCACGGAGCCCTTTCGGGTTTTCATCCGTGCCCTTTTTGCTTATGGACATACCGTTTTTATATTTTATATTTTATTTTTATATATTTTTTCTTTTCCTTTTTCTTTTATTCATCTCGTCAGCCTGAAGATGCTGCGGTAATAGTTTAGAGACGTTTCGGTACGCCCAAAGAGCTTCTTGCAGTCTCTCATGCCTGTCCTTCTTATTTCGGGACACCGTCTTCTTCATGATTTTTGTCAAGATCTTGTTGAAGGCCTCGGCTAGACCGTTAGCTCACGGATTATAAACCGAGGAATATCTCCAATCTATATTGTATTGCTGATCTTGTGGCTTCTGTAAGCTGGCCCGTTATCGGAGATGATCCGTCGCGGAGTTCCAAACCGTTATATGACGTGCGTCTTGAAGAAATGGAGGATATTATCCATCTTCACTTCCCTCAGTGGTACAGCCTCTGCCCATTTAGAGAAGTAGTCAGTCGTCGCCAGGATGAAACGGTGTCCCCTGGACGACGCCGGCTCGATGGGGCCGACTATGTCAGTTCCCCACATTTCGAATGGCCAGCTAGCCACTGTCGGGTGTAGCGGATTTGGATGCTGATGGATGAAATCCCCATGGATTTGGCATGAGTGGCACTGCTTCGCATATTCGAGGCAGTCTTGGATCATCGTAGGACAGTAGTAGCCCATCCGTTTGATCTTCAACTTCATCTTTGGGCCTGCTTGGTGTGAACCGCAAAGTCCGTCATGAACTTCCTGAACGACTCTTTTCGCTTCGTCAGGTCCCATAGATCTCAACCACATAGAATCAAATGACCTCTTGTACAGTGTATCATTGACGAAGGCGAAAGACAGAGCTCGTTTCATAAGCTGATGTCTTGAGGACGCATCTTCGGACGTTCGACGGTATTTGAAGTAGTCTATAAAGACTTCTCTCCAATCCTCGGTATTTTCCTGATCTTTTATTTGCAGGGCCGTCTGCTTAGTCGCTCCTTTTTCTTCGGATGATTCTGGAGATATTTCTGCTGGGGCAAGCACCCGACGGCTTTGTACCACGATTCTGACGTCATCGAGGTTCTCGTCAGCCAATTCTTTAGCGAGCTTGGCTAATGCATCCGCTTTGCAATTTTCCGCGCGCGATATGTTTTCCAAAGTATAGGAAGGGATTTGGGTCAACATTTGTTGCACCTTTTCGCCGTACTTCACCAACTCTGGCTTGCACGTCTGGTAGTCGCCATTTACTTGACTAACGACCAGTTGAGAATCTCCATATATGAGGAGGTTTTCAATTCCCATGTCGATGGCGATCTCAAGGCCTGCTATCAGAGCTTCGTATTCGGATTCATTGTTTGTCCTCGGCTCTATTAGGGAGAAGGAAAAGCGCATTATCCCTCCTTGTGGAGTTACAAAGATGAGTCCTACCCCCGATTTGATTATAGGGGTACTTTGTTTGCGCTTTTTCACGGAAGATGCTCCATCGAAATAAAGCTCCCATCGGCTATCACCACCGTCGATCGCATCAAACGCATGTTCGTCTGGAAGATCGCAATTCTGAGGAGAATCGGCGGGTATCGGATGCTCAACGAGGAAGTCGGCGATGGCCTGGCCTTTCACTGCCTTGAGAGGTTGATACGTTATCGAGAACTCCATCAAGAGCAGGGCCCATTTAGCGAGTCGCCCCGTCAATATGGCCTTCGACATTAAATATTTAAGGGGGTCCACCTTCGATATGAGACGGACTTCATGCGCCAATGCATAGTGTCTGAGCTTTGTTATCGTAAAGATCAATACCAGGCAGTGTTTTTCAATGGGGGAGTAGTTGCTTTCTGCCCCTAGTAGAACTCGACTTAAGTATTAGAGTGCTATTTCCTTCCCTTGGCCATTCTCTTGCTCCCATAATGCGCCTAAGGAACCTTCGAGGGCGGTTGTATAAAGAATGAGGGGCTTTCCCTTGACCGGAGCAGCCAACACTGGCGGGTTCTGCAGGTATTGCTTGATCTCGTCTAGCGCTCTTTGGCATTTTCGGTCCCAGACGAACGGGGTTCCCTTCTTCATCAGGTGGCTGTAAGGACGACACTTTCCTGAAAGATTGGCTATAAATCGTCGTATATACGCGAGCTTCCCTTAGAGAGACCGCAGCTGTTTGAGAGTTCTTGGCGGAGGCATTTCCATGATCACCTTGATCTTTGATGGATCTATCTCAATACCCCGGTGTCGGACGATGAATCCTAGGAATTTGCCTGAGGAAACTCTGAATGCACACTTGAGAGGGTTCATCTTCAAGTTGTATTGTCGAAGGCGTTGAAATACGGTCTTCAGATGCTCGAGATGCTCCTCGTATGATTTGTTTTTAACCACGAGATCGTCAATATAGCATTCGACGATTTCCTGTATAAGGTCATCAAAGATCTGCGTCATGGCTCTCTGATAAGTGGCACCGGCGTTCTTTAAACCGAAGGGCATCACCTTGTAGCAGAATATACCCAAAGGAGTCCTGAAGGCGGTGTGCTACTGGTCTTCGGGATGCATCTTTATCTGATTATACCCTGATGAACCATCCATGAAGGAGAAAACCTCATGAGTGGGCGTATTGTCTATCATCAGTTCGGTAACCGGTACTGGGAAGTCGTCCTTCGAGCAAGCTTTATTGAAATCACGAAAGTCCACACATATGCGCACTGTCCCATTTTTCTTCATCACGGGGACGATGTTGGCGATCCATTCAGGGCAGCCAGAGTCGATCAGCTTCTTGACCTCAGCATTGATGCTCATCTCAAGCTCGAGCCACATTCTTCTTGGTGCTTGCTTGACCGGCCTGACATCTGGGGATATTGCCAATTTGTGCACAGCAATTTCTGGATCTAGTCCCGGCATTTCGGAATAGTTCCATGAGAAGCAATCTTTATGCTGCATAAGCAGGTCTTTTAATGAAGCCACCTTCTCTTCAGACAGCAGCTCATTAATGAATGTCGGTCATGGGTCATTCGCCGTCCCCAACTCAATTTTCTTGAGGTTATCTGCCGTGGTATGGATTCCATCTTTCAGCTCTTTTGGCGCCGGTGGAAATTCTGAGATTACCTCATCGTTGTTGTTTTCGAAGCACCAGGGAAGGTCATCCATGTCCTCGGGCTCTTCTTTTGATATTGTTATCATGTGACAAGTACAAATTCGCTTCCAATCCCAATATGGAACTGGTTCTTCTTTCGTGGCCTTGGGTTCATGCTTCTGTGGCGGCATTACCCTCCACTTGTCAGACAGAGCGAACTTGCCATGCTGATATTGATCTTCGACCTAATTCTTGAAGGTGAAGCAGTCCTCGAGAGGGTGCCCTATCACTCGGTGATAAAAGCAATAGTCTGGGTGTGAGACTTCGCCTTCTTGTTCGGGGTGTTTAGACTCCGGCAGCGTAAGCATCTGATGTTTTAGAGTGAGGTCAAGTATTTTCTTCGTCTTGTCCCGAGGAAAAGAGTATGCTCGACCCATTTTTCTTATGAGGGATAGATCGAAACTGCTCGATTTCCGCTTGCGTGGCTTCTTAGTCCCTTTGTTGCTTTTGAGCGCCTTTTTCGCCTTTCGACTTGTTTCTGCCTCTGCGTCGAGCCTTCTTTATAACAGGTTGACAAGGATTGGCACTTTCATCTTTCACAGCCTGTTGGATGAAGCATTGCGTTTTGGCTTTCTCGTAGATGGCCATTTCGCGGTTATGGTTATCTCGGACTTTTTGACCAACTTCCCTTATAAGCTTGTCTATTTGTTCTTCGAACGACGGACTGGGCATTTTTGCATCTGGAACTTTTACTGGTTCAGGATTAATATCTTCCCATTGAGCATCCGCTTCTTCATCGAAGTCATGCACGACGTAGAAACCGTGGAGTAGCTCTCGTTTCTTGGACCGAATGTATCCAAGCCCGATTGTTTCCATTCTCCCATTAGGTAACTTGTGCTGAGTCCCGGGAACGTTCCAGACCCTGTCATAGAATTTGGCTTTTCGAGCGGTCTGTTTGAAGGATATCCCCTGGCGCTTCAATAGCCTTTTCAAGCCTTCTGTATAATATCTGGGGAGACGGATGGGCTGAAGCCTGTCAAGCGTAGGATCCGCGCCGTGCCAGATTTCTTTCTCCACTTTGGTTTCCTCAGAGCGGTAGAATAGAATTGCCTTCTCACCTTCTCGCCTGGGAGGGACATAGAACGTCCGCAGCTCCTCTACGCTGTAGATATCAAGTGCATCCAGTTCCTTATGGTGTTTAAGTGGAACCATGGCGACTTGTAGACTTTGATCTTCGTCAGCGGATGTTTGTATTGAAGGTCGAGCAGAGAATACAGCATGGACCTCGTCTTCCGAGTCGCTACCAAAGATCAACGTAGGAGCGGACTGTCCCGGCCTGTTGCGTTGGGACGTACCCGAATAAACTATCTCTTCCTCCTCCTCGGTATCACTGCCAAAGACAGGGATGGTGGCATTAGCTTTATTCTCCGGCTTGTGACACCTCTACGTGTCTTCGAAATCCGGTAAGAAGTATTTGGCATCTTCATATTTGCGGACCTCGTTCACAGAGAACGGGTTCAGTTCTCCCGTCACGGTATACTCGAAACCATCCTTAAAACACTTCATACACTGATGTTGTGTAAAAGGGATGATGTTGTACTCGTGTAACCATGGTCGGCCGAGCAGAGCATTGTAGCAAGTCTTGGGCGTCTATGACGTGGAACTTAATATCTGTGATGAGTAGCCCAAAGCGTAGCGTCAGTATCACATACCCAAGAGTTCTTGATGACTGGGAGTCGAACCCGGAGATGGTGATCTTGTCCCGAGCAAGGTGCTGGACGCTCATGCAGATTTCTTTTAACACCCGCACATTGAGGAGGTTAACGGAGGATCCATTGTCGATCAGGATTTTTCCTATCTTTATATCGTGGCAGTATCCTGAGACATAGAGGGGGCGATTGTGTTCGCACGTCCCAAGGAGAAGGTCCTCGTCGCCGAAAGTGACATCGGCCGTGTGCACTTCCTCCAATTCATCCTTCATCTTTTCTTCGGCCAGGAAAGCATGGAATTGTTTCGGATCCTGCAGTGCCTTGATTAATGAATCTCTCGCCTCTTTGGATAGTAAAAGGGCGTCAAGAATGCTGAGCTGCGAGGGTAGTTTCCTCAAATGAGCTAAGACGTTGTAATCCACCTTATTTCTCTTCGGCGGGTCCTTGGCACTTAGCTCCTCCACAACTTGGTCATCCAAGACGATCTCCTCAGGGACCTTCTCTTTCCCTTTATCTTTTTTATTTGAGGGTCAGAGATTCTTTTCAGGAAGCGTGCGATTACACAGCCGGATATTTTCGCAGGCCCTCGGCTCTTCCTCTTTTCCCGAGGTGGACTCTTTAAAGAGGGGGCTAAGAGCCAGCTCCTCGTCAGAATCGCTCCCGAATGTAAGCACTTGTGATCCCCCGGCGTCAACCATGCGACAATTGCTGGTAGTTCTGTTAAGCCCATCGGTCGTATTTTCCGCTCTCGACGAGTTTTACGCTTCTCCCGCTTAAAATGTTGTCGATGAGCAACATATCCTTGCCACCATCTATCGAAATCTTTGCACTCTTCGGTAATGGGAGTCCGTGCTTTCTGGTTGTATTCCTCCAGCGCGTCAATTTGTTTTTGTAAGTCTGCGCGCTTGTCGCCAGGCTTCACAGGCTTCTTAGATTTCTTCTTCTTCTTCGAAGATTTTGACGGCTGGTTGCGAGTACTTGGGCCACCACCATCGGTCTTTGGAGTTGGACATGGTTTCAACATCCCCTCAATGACCTGCAGTTCCAACAGGTTCTTCCACTTGATTGCTGGGTATGTCTGAAGATCGTTCAGCATCCTCTTTGTCTTGGCCGACAACACAACCTCCCATAGGGCTTCTTCGACGAGAGAGCACGTTACCCCCGGCATATTCATCCTTTTAGAGGCATGAGGTTGCGGCGGATTCACCTTCCATCTGTCGGGTAACGCAAACTTGCCCTGTTGGTACTGGTCTTCAAGCCAATTTTTGAAGACGTAGCAATCTTCGATCGGGTGACCCAGTACCGGATGATAGGGGCAGTAGTTAGGCTCATTGACATCATTTGGTTGCGACAGACGTTTTGGCTCCGGCAGATTTATGAGTCGGTTGCGCAATGCCAGCTCGAATAATCTTCTCGTTTTATCTCGGGGAAACGAGTAAGGACGTCCTAGCCTCTCCTCAAGGGGTACGTGCGGACGCATATTATTTTGACGAACAACCATCTTTGAGTTGCTCGGTTGTTGTTGAGCATTAGCGACAACAATCGCTTTTCCCTTCCCCTTTTCATTTCGGGAATCCGGCTTTGGAAGAGGGGGTTTATGGCCCATCTGATCCATTTGCGCTAGCTTGTCAATCAAGGCCTGGAAGGTAGTCATCTTGAAGAACATCATAAATTGCGAGATGGTTGCTTGTGGATCAAGGGTCCCCACAAACATACCCACTGCAGGAGCTTCTTCAATGCGCTGCTCGCACTTTGACCATAAGTTCCGCCATCGTATAGCATATTGAACCCATGTCTCGCCTGGCTTTACCCTGGCGTTAATCAATGCTGTCATCGGGGTGCGTTCACTGGCGCTTGCAAAACGCTGGGTAAACAACAGCTCCATCTCCGCGAAGGTTTTGATAGAGTCGTTCGGGAGCTCAGAGTACCACTCGAACGCCGTATCTGACAAGCTTCCAACGAACTGGCGAAGCAACAGTTTGTCATCACCGCCGGTGTTGCCGCAGAGTGCCCTGAACTGGGCAACATGCTGGTGGGGATTGCCTGTCCCCTTGTAGACATGGAATTTGGGTATGGTATAGCCCGACGGATACTTGATTTGATCGTACCAACTCGGATATGGTCGTCCTGTTTTTACGACCTGACCGGCTGCTTCAGTCGCATGATGAACCCGTATTTGTTGGGCTATGTACTCGTCCAAGTCAGCTTTGGAGATTGTCTCTTCCTTAGCTGTTGACAGAGCTGGCGGAGGATTCGACGTTTCTCCCCTATCGTCTTTAAGGACGATCGGGGGATCTTCGGCCGGAGGATCTTGTTGGATCATCATCCCCACCATGTCTTGGAACAGGAGGCCCATACGCTTTATGTTGGCTGCTTGTTCAGCAGCCTCTTTATCCTTCTTCTCCAATATTCGACGAAGGAATTCGGCGTCAGTTTCATGCTCTTGGCGTTCATCCGAGGACGTTTCAGGGCTTTCTTTTGGCCCAGTAAGTGCGGACATCGCGTTCATCATCTCTTGGAGCTTCTGCTGCTGCTCCTGCGCTTTGGTCACCGATCGCGTGAGCGGTCTATAACCTGTGGATATGCGGCTGTCCTCTTTACCAGACGCCATGTAAACGGTGTGAACTATAATGCCCCCTGACTTAGGGCATTTGGGTTCACCACCTTTGATATTCGCCGTCGGCGTGACGACTTTCTCCGGCCTTCTTCTCTTATGGGTCGTTGAGGTTGAGGGGGCCGTTGCTTTAGGCACCCAAGTGGTCGTCACTTTTCGTTTCTTGACCGGGGGATTTTCTTCTTGTCGACCTTTCGACTTCTTGTGTTGTCGAGAGAAAATAGGATCGACCACGGATTCTCGGACTCGTCGCCATGTCTTGTAAATCCTGGAGGACAGCGATTGAGGAGGCTGCTCCGGCTTTTCTGCTTCCACAGCGTTCTCTACCGGCAGAGGAGATTTTTTAAGGACCGCAGTTGGCGAGTTTCTGCGTACCCTGTTCAACAGCTCAAAGCTGTTCCCGGTTGGAACAGCAGCGTTAACTTCCACCGTTGGAGCTGGCGGAGTTATCCCAGAGGGGGAGTTTCCCCCGGTCTTCCTTATCCGGTGCCAGTGGCATCGTCGGGCGCGATGAGTCATCGGTATTGGTTCAGAGACAGAAACAGCTTCTTCTTGCCCCCTGTTCAGGTGTGGGGCTGTTGCCGGCGTCAGCCTATTGAAGACTGAAGTCTTTTGAGCAGCAAGAGCAAGAGTGGGAGTTGGGACGGTCAGTCTTGTAAAGACCGATCTCTTAGCAGGAGAAGCCGCCTTGACGACTTCAGGAGCAGGTTTGGCTACTCTTTTTGGAATAACCTTTTCTGGGACTGCATGCTTCATTGTGGGCCCGCAGGAGTTTTGGCCCAGTCTAGAGAAGACCGAGGCACTGGTGTTGGGTGACCCGTTGAGAAGGGCTGCAGTAACTGTAAGTCGATCGAAGACCGACTTCTTAGGAGCTTTTGGTACTGGCACGGGGGTGCTGAAGCTTGTTAGCGGAAGCATGGTTCCGAAAAACAGCCCTGTGGTAGCTTGAGTAATCTGCTCCACGGGCATCGTGAACAAAGAGGCCGCTTGGGGCCCGTAGGTTATGCCCCCAATTGAGGCAGGACGCAAGTTGCAACTGCAGTTGGAGTACTTCGAACAGGTGGATGCCATTGCTGTTTTGCATTTTGCGCCAAACAAGAGACCAAATCTTAGTAACTTGAAACCTAAGGGCAACCATTAACAAACCGCGATTGGTTCGCGAATCACGACACACTAAGTATAGAGTGGAAAGAGGAAAAGGTCCCACCGGGCGTGCCAGAATCTGTTCCCCTCCGAACGGTGGCCGAGACGTGAGGACGTCTTGCCTGAGATTCGGGGCAGATGCTATTTGGTTTTATCCGTCCACCTCTCCGAAGATGCCAAGCTGATTTATGGCACCGTGTATCGGAGGTTTAGACGGATGCGGCCTATGTAGCAGACTTCGTCAGATTCCCCCTCGCTTGAGGGGTTTTTGATTGTGGGGACGCTCTTCCTGTTGGAGATAGTGCCCTCAGAGTCAATTATTAGGTCACAGGTACGTGATTGTAATGATTGAGGGAGGACCTATCCCGGTAGGACAGTCTTACTCGAGATGATAGTATGCTATCTGGTTTACCTTTATCATCGTGTACTGTTTTAGGTGACCTGACACGTCGCTATTACACGTTGATAGAGCCCCTAGGATTCTTGCTTGACCACCAGCAGTATGAGGGCGATCATATAAGTGGGAGCTGGGGGTCTATAAGCTTATCCTTAAAAGGTCCCTAGTCGTGGGAGTTTCGAGACTGGGCATCGATACTCCATTAGTAGACTAGTGTATACAGTCGAGACCCCGACGAGGGGCGGTGGCCGGTCTCACAAGCCACTGGTGTCAGTTGGATCACCTAAGATGTATACAGGTGCTCATTGGGTTATGAGTACACCGGACAGGACTCGCCGGGAACATGCTAGTTGGTCATATACCAGACGTCAGATGGCAGTTCCCTGGTGACATGTGTGCAGGTTAGTTCATCGACCTGGGGATCGTCATTTGTCTCGTATGAGTTCCCACTGTACTTTGATTACTACCCTACCACGGCTCAAAGGAGTCGTGCAAACAGGTTTTAGTTGGGTACAGTCCCGAGCCATATGGAGGCAGTGAGCGTATCTTCAGGGGTTCGTCTCTCCCGGTATTAGGGGTGAGGTCGTACTGTGTCTAGGAGAGCCATTACACAAAGTCCTTGGCCAAGGCAAGGAGATTTACTGGTAGGTATTCCAGTTGTATCTCAGGGTGTTCTGGGCTACACTCCGACACGACTTGTACCGCTTTTGGGGGTCTGACTTTTACCAACCCCCTAGGCCCGCCATGCGATACTCATAGACGAACGGACCGGACTGCATGGATATTGTCACTGACAGGCTCAGTAGGGTGTCAGGATGAGTTCGCTCATCGACGTCCTTTTTAGTCAATACCTGGTAGCCCGTTACGTATTGGCTTATACCTCTGACGTGCTAGTGGTTAAATCCACAA
This sequence comes from Agapanthus africanus, assembly GCA_030015575.1. Taxonomy (NCBI): domain Eukaryota; kingdom Viridiplantae; phylum Streptophyta; class Magnoliopsida; order Asparagales; family Amaryllidaceae; genus Agapanthus; species Agapanthus africanus. The sequence goes on from JASDDO010000029.1 coordinate 300,262,896, forward strand.
CCAAGGTGTTGACGAGTCTTTAGAGTCCCCCACATTCAGTTACTCAGCTTTCGGGCGAAAGGTTGTAGAGGCCGTATGGAGATATGGCAAGGTCCGATCAGATACGTGCGGTATTGCACGGATCAGGATCGGACAGTTTGTACTATAGGCCGTATGGTTATATGGCAGGGTTCGATCAGATACGTGCGGTATTGCACGGATCAGGATCGAATAGATATTACTAGCCGGTTTTGGTATAAGCCGGATCCTAGTATAGTACAGTGTAGACTTTGTCTCATTGCATTTGTATTTCGGTCGAAATACAGATGCGGGTGTGTATGCACAGTATCGGGGTTTTCCTGTAATTTATTACGGGACCAGTTTTCTGGAGTTGCCAGTTTTCTTTTCGTTTCGGCCGATTTCCTTTGTATCGTTCATTGGCCGAAGATTGGTGGAGGAGGGCTTATTTGCATTGTTGCAAATAAGTATTTGTGGAGGGGGTATTTGCTTATTGTTGTATCATGACATCTTTTCATTGACCTTGACTTCTTCTTGTCATGATGGCATGACTTTTGGCTCATCATGGTTGTTGATGATGAGGTTGGTGGTTGGTGTTGGAGTGTTGGACTTTCCTTGCTATCATTTCTTTTGCATGATAGCTTTCCTCTCTCTCTTTGGTATTAGTAGAGAATGGCTCCCTCTTTTGTCTCTCTCTTGACTCTCCATTCTCACCCTCCTCTCATGGCCGGCCACTTGTGAGGTGGTGGGGTTTTTCTTTTGGTTGTGAGAAAAATGTCATTCTCATTCTTTTGCATGATACATTTTTCCTCACCTCTCTCAAAGTTCTTTTTCCTCCACAAAAAGGCAACTCCACAATCCCAAAAAGAGACACAAGCTCACTACATATTCTACAACGAACCTTGGGCACGTCGAGTAGCCGGCTTCGTGCCCGAGTTGCCTCGGCATTGAGGTGGGAGCCCGTAAACGAAGAAGGCGATGTGGTGCACTTCCGGCGACGAGGAGGAGACGGGACCTTTCCGCAGGAGATCGGGACCATGACGAGAAGACCGGAGGACTTGGATCGTCGGTATATCTCTAACCCATCTTCTAGTTAGCTTAGACTTGTTAATGGTTACGATCCGGGTGTTTAGTGCGCGGTGGTGCCGGTTTACTAAGTCCGCAAAATTTAAAGTTATTCACCGCTTCCGCATTCCGGCGTCGGATCGACGGCCGGGGCGCCGCCGTGCACTTACATTGGTATCAGAGCCTCCCCATTAACTTAGTCTAGCTTTGTGTAATGTGTTTTACGTTTCCGATCGAACAAAATCCCGAAAACACATTTTTCATGCACATCAGTTTCTGTCGAATTTTTTTTGAGTCCAAAAATTTTTCAGGTTGTCTCAGAGTGATGTGCAGGGAATTTTAAGGTTACTGTAAAAATTTGGTACCACGAACTCACCATACAGCCGCGGAAGGGCGGCCAAACCCCTGTTTTGGCCGCGCTTCTGCCGCGTAGGAAACTGTTCACGCTCCCAAAATTTTGCAGAATGTTCCTGAGTTGAAAATGTGGTTTTTGGAATATTAAAATTGGGCCCAGTTTTTCTGTGAGTGCTGCAGTATTGGTTTGGGGGCCCACTTGTTAAGTTTGATCAATCGGAAAATTTTAAACACATTTTTCACAGTATTTACATTATATCTGCGACCGTGAATGTCACTTGATCGGTAAATCCGGTCTAACTGCTATAGCCCGGTTAGACGGATTTGCGAACGTGACTTTCACGTTGATGTTTTGTTTTTGCTGTGATGTTGCGGATCGGTCGTGGGGGATAGCCTGGATGCAATGCTAGTACAGTTTTGTTGTATTATGTACATTTGATATTGCGGGGCGAGCGTCCGACATGTGGACTGCCGTCACTGCCTGATTGTATTATTATTTTGGGGCACGACCTGGTTGCGGTCGATGTACCCGTTGTATGTATATTTTACTTTCTGTACTAGGATTGCCCCGCGGAGGGGTGCACGGATAGCCGGGTTCTGGAGGGCAACAAGCCCGCATCTCATGGCATTGAGACGGAGGGGGCTTCACTCTAGGATTGGCGGGCTATTCGCCGCACTCGTAGGGGGTACAGGTTGACCCAGGAGGGGTGCCCAAGTTACCGGATTCCGTGAAGTGCTGGGTGGTCCATTCATGGCGCTGAAGGGGGCTGCCTCGCTTCAGGTTTTGGCGGGTGACTTGCCGCGCCCGTAGGGGTCTAGGATTACATTGCACAGGCTATCCACACGACCAAGGGAACGTCGGGTTTCAGCGGCTCTGTGAAACCCGGGGATCCCAGATATCTGTATTGTTTCTGTGATGCTGTACATTTCTGTGGTGTTGCATTTTATTCACGCCTTGAGCGAATATAATATATTGGTATATATATTAGTAGATGTAGTATATGTTTTGCATCCGCGCTAGTCCAGTCCCCGCTCTGTCGTTAGTAAGCTAACCTAACGGGTAATGACGGGACCCAGTGGCGAATGCGGATGGCATATACGTACATCAGTATATTTTCGTTCTTTTTGGTGTGATCAATTGATGGGACTGCATTGATTCGGATCAATGCAAGTTAAAAACAAACCTAATCTGATGTTGTTGGAACACTTTTCAAAAAGCTGTTATTGCAAGGACGTTCACTTTTGTTTTGCATCGTGATATTCAGTTGGAATATCCTGCTCCTCAGTCGACGAGGCAAGGGCCGAGATCCCTTCACCGGGAGTGACCCCTTGGACAAAAGGTTTGCGTCAGGGCATTAACTTCACTATAGCCGATTACTTTTACTTTGCACCGTGGTATTCAGTTGGAATATCCTGCACCCCATTCTACGGGGAAAGAGCCGAGATCCCTTCACCGGGAGTGACCTCTTTAGCAACGGTTTTCGTCACTATATTTTTAAAAAGCTATTAGTTCCTTCAACGATATCAAGTTCTTTAAGTTAAAGGTTTTCGCCAGAAACCATTCGTAGCCCTCCGTCATTTCAGTTAAATATTCGGTAGTATTCAAGCTATGTATTTTGACCTCACGCCAAGGCATAGTGATTGGTAGCTGCCGGGTATTTATCTGTTGCATAGATAGATGCGTTGGTTTGGGACAGTCGTACTACTATTTTGGCCTACGTCAAGGGTATGTACGGGTGGGTTCAAATTAACCTGGATAATGACGGGCAGAACTTGACATGTGACTTATGATATTTTGACCTCACGCCAAGGTCATAAGAGCATGGGGCAGAAATCACATCGGGAGTTTCAAAAGAACTGAAACTTGCCAGGTATGCACATACCTTCTGGAGTGTGACACCGTGAGCGGATTCCGTCACGTTATCATGCGATGATAGTTGGATCCCGATTCCCACTGATGAGTTAGTTTACTCCTCGGGTAACCCCGACTAATTCTTCTTTCAGGTTTGGAGGAGAATTTGAGGTACAGTGGGAGGTTTCCAGATTAGATAAATTGGTGACCATTCTGATCTAGGTTAGAGTGCACGCTGAGTGTTTTCTTTTCTCTCTCTCTTTGGCAGCGACCATTGACCCGACCCTAAGACTTTGACTCAGTGACCAAGTTGACCGAACCTTCTTAAACACCGGCTTTTGGATTGTCAGAGTTGCAAACCTCATTGCCACTCCTACTTTTACCCTTTTCTCCAGGACACCCCGTTTTACTACGAACGTCCACTTCCATTGGACAAAACCATCGTATGGTTAGATACGAACTCGAAAGAATTTATTCGAGGATGGTTTCCGGTTCTGGAGAAAAAGGATAGGATTATTCAGTTGTCTTTTCCTTTTACCCTCTCTCAGGTTACGAGTACTCCTTGGTTTAGGGGTAGTACACCTATTACGCAAATTGGATTGTCTTCTTCCAAACCTTAGGCTGGTGCCGACCGGTAGGGAATGAAGAAAACCAATTAGCATAACGATGGTGTGCAGAAGGTATTAAGTTCAGACAAAGCAAGGGATTAGTAAGAGGGCAAAGTAAATTGCAACAGATATTCACGACCAAACCAAATATTTCGTTACCACTCCCACATCACCTTTGTATTTCTCCAGGACACTCCGTATCACTACGAAGATCCACAGTTTATTTGGATACTCCATCGTATGGTTATATACGAACTCGAATGGAACTTGTTCCAGTTCGGGGATGGATTCTGGTTCAGGAGAAATAGGAATAAGGTTTATTCGGTTGTCTTTTATCTTCACCCTCTCTCATTGCGAGTGTTCCTAGGATTGGGACAGTACACCCATTATGCTTATTGGATAGTCTTCTTCCAAACCATAGGCTGGTGCCGAACGGTAGGGAAGGAAGAAAACCATTTGGCCTAAAAGGGTGTGCAGAAGGTAAAGACTAAAGACATATGAAGGGATTTGGAGAGGTGGCAAAGAACTATACGGTTACAGTCGTGAATCTGGAAGAGGCATTAGTAGGAATACCAGGATACCCCATCGAAACATTTCAATGTTTCAGTTTCACTGTGTACTGTTAATAGAAAACTGATTTCCCGATTAGATACTTACTCCAGGGTATGTATTTACCAGATACGATTCTCACATCTGTATGGTTTTACAGATGATGAGTAGGAGTAAGTTATTGGGAATTGGGTGATTATCCTCATTATATCGGGATTCGTTGTAATCGGTGATATTTGAGGAAATCACCTAGGCTGTTTGCCGGTCGGCAAATATTTGGTTTTGAATATCCGATGTTATGCACCAATTTCAAATTGATATATCTGTACGTCTATTTTCATAGAGTGAGATGTACCCTTTTGAAATTATGTCTATGACATTTACCTATATCAGTGGATGGTTAGGTAAGGAGCATTGAACAGCGGTGTAATTCTTCTTAACCATAAGTACAGTTTTCAACCTACGACACACAGTGAATGAGTTATCAGACTCAAGGGACTTATACAGAGTATTGTATGTTGTCCAGGGTCCATCAGGACAGAGGGGTAGGTCCTCGTACTATATTCGGTTTACTTATGACTTCTCTAGTTTTAGACCGGTGTTTCGTGGAAACACAGGGTCCGAATTTTGAGAAGTTACAGGTATTTGAATAGAGTAGAGAACCAGGTGTAGCAAGTATCGGGATTCTTCAAAGAGATCGAGGATGTAGATACTTGTGGTATTCAGTTGATAGTAATGATAAAGAGAAATTGATTCTCTTTCAGGTTACTCATAATTGGAAGCATTCCTAAGTTGAGTAACGCTGATCGGCCTCCTTCCATTTAGTTGACATGCGCTGGGGACAGCTGCATGATTTGAATCTGGTTCAATTAAATCAGTGCCTCTGTTTCTGTATTGGATATAGAACAGTTCATATCTTAACGATGTTAAGGTACGGGGAGTTGTCCGGTTTATGATTAAAACCAGACACTGGACAACTCAAGGCACGTTTCTGTAATGGCTGTTTGTGGGTTGACCCAGGCTATGACGAGGGTTGACTTTCTACCATCTGGATGAACAATAGCGATATTGTTCTAGACTCGCCACAATTTTATTAAAAATGGATTTTTTCAGAAAACAGTAGTGGGAGTATGGTAGAACTGGAAGTGATTCCAGAACCACAAACGATTACTGAAGATTTGATAAGGAACCTAAAGATTCAATCTGGATTGACATTCCATTGGCCACTCCGCAGATAAGGTGGGTAACTTCAGGCACCCGAGAGGCACTACGGTAGCCTCAAGGACGGTGACAGGGAAGTTCTTGTTTAACCACAATTGCCATTGCTGTTGTTCCAGGTTACGAGACCCGGCGGGAGGATGAGTATAGCGTCGTTCTAAACCAGTTTTAGAAGTGTACGTGTATATGACTCTGCCAGAGGGTTGTCGTAGTCAGTGGGAGCAACGGAAGCATTGGTGGACAGGTTGCTTATGTCTATTTATAGACTAGAGCAGAAGTAGCGGAGATAGATCATCTATTTCTGACGTGACAGTCATGGGTTTGACTTCATCAGAATAGGGGATGGATCTGTTGAGAAGGTAGTAGGGTGTGATATCCTGATATTTGGATGATATACACAGAGTAGGAAAAGAAACTCCTACACTACGATCGGTTATACTTTGGTCGTCACACAGTTGTTTCTCCACAAAGGAAATGGATTTTATGTCAGACATACTGGTTACTAGATCTATGGTCTTAGATCTAGATTTGGGTGGTTTCCCAATCAGGGTACTTGACAGCATTCTAAGAGTATTTAGGATGGACGACTCCTGGCACGGTAGTGTACCTGCAGGTAATGGAGTCACCCTCTCCAAAGGTGTCTTACAGACTAAAGGGGAGAGGGACGGGCATGATTGGCAGATCACTTGCTCAGGCAATTGAGTCAATCGTGAGATGTCAAGTACCACACCAGATGTTGTTCTTGCACTAGATACAATAAGTTGACATTAATCCAATCCTGGAGAAACAGTCGGAAGCAGTTTTAGAACATAAGTGGATGTTCTAGGGATATGATAACGACAGCCTCATTCAGGAGACAGTTATCATTCCAGGCTTACAAGGTGACATGGACGACAAGGAGGTTGTCAGAGTTATAGTTTTCCTCTGACGAGGGGCAGTATTTTGGACAGGTGGTCCAAGGCAATACTGAGGGAGGCATGGCGCGCAGGACACTGATTAAATTCAGTTGTCAATACAGTCTAAGAAGTTTGGATTTGGAGTTCATTTATGAGCTATGTCCCATCAGACATCCAGACACATTCTAAGACAGGTATTGCTCATTTCGGGAGATGGCTTTCTCCGCGAACTTGAGATATAGAGAGACATAGAAAGAAACAACTAAGCGGATCCACTCACGGAGGCTATTCCTCGAACGCAAAAGTTTCGCAAACGAGCTTTGTGAGACTGACTAGTAGAGGAGTTGGATGTTCGGTATCACACGGGCTGTGAGTATGCGACATCGCAATAATTAGCCTTGAGTGCAAGTGGGAGATTGTTGGAGATAGTGCCCTCAGAGTCAATTATTAGGTCACAGGTACGTGATTGTAATGATTGAGGGAGGACCTATCCCGGTAGGACAGTCTTACTCGAGATGATAGTATGCTATCTGGTTTACCTTTATCATCGTGTACTGTTTTAGGTGACCTGACACGTCGCTATTACACGTTGATAGAGCCCCTAGGATTCTTGCTTGACCACCAGCAGTATGAGGGCGATCATATAAGTGGGAGCTGGGGGTCTATAAGCTTATCCTTAAAAGGTCCCTAGTCGTGGGAGTTTCGAGACTGGGCATCGATACTCAATTAGTAGACTAGTGTATACAGTCGAGACCCCGACGAGGGGCGGTGGCCGGTCTCACAAGCCACTGGTGTCAGTTGGATCACCTAAGATGTATACAGGTGCTCATTGGGTTATGAGTACACCGGACAGGACTCGCCGGGAACATGCTAGTTGGTCATATACCAGACGTCAGATGGCAGTTCCCTGGTGACATGTGTGCAGGTTAGTTCATCGACCTGGGGATCGTCATTTGTCTCGTATGAGTTCCCACTGTACTTTGATTACTACCCTACCACGGCTCAAAGGAGTCGTGCAAACAGGTTTTAGTTGGGTACAGTCCCGAGCCATATGGAGGCAGTGAGCGTATCTTCAGGGGTTCGTCTCTCCCGGTATTGGGGGTGAGGTCGTACTGTGTCTAGGAGAGCCATTACACAAAGTCCTTGGCCAAGGCAAGGAGATTTACTGGTAGGTATTCCAGTAGTATCTCAGGGTGTTCTGGGCTACACTCCGACACGACTTGTACCGCTTTTGGGGGTCTGACTTTTACCAACCCCCTAGGCCCGCCATGCGATACTCATAGACGAACGGACCGGACTGCACGGATATTGTCACTGACAGGCTCAGTAGGGTGTCAGGATGAGTTCGCTCATCGACGTCCTTTTTAGTCAATACCTGGTAGCCCGTTACGTATTGGCTTATACCTCTGACGTGCTAGTGGTTAAATCCACAACCAAGGTGTTGACGAGTCTTTAGAGTCCCCCACATTCAGTTACTCAGCTTTCGGGCGAAAGGTTGTAGAGGCCGTATGGAGATATGGCAAGGTCCGATCAGATACGTGCGGTATTGCACGGATCAGGATCGGACAGTTTGTACTATAGGCCGTATGGTTATATGGCAGGGTTCGATCAGATACGTGCGGTATTGCACGGATCAGGATCGAATAGATATTACTAGCCGGTTTTGGTATAAGCCGGATCCTAGTATAGTACAGTGTAGACTTTGTCTCATTGCATTTGTATTTCGGTCGAAATACAGATGCGGGTGTGTATGCACAGTATCGGGGTTTTCCTGTAATTTATTACGGGACCAGTTTTCTGGAGTTGCCAGTTTTCTTTTCGTTTCGGCCGATTTCCTTTGTATCGTTCATTGGCCGAAGATTGGTGGAGGAGGGCTTATTTGCATTGTTGCAAATAAGTATTTGTGGAGGGGGTATTTGCTTATTGTTGTATCATGACATCTTTTCATTGACCTTGACTTCTTCTTGTCATGATGGCATGACTTTTGGCTCATCATGGTTGTTGATGATGAGGTTGGTGGTTGGTGTTGGAGTGTTGGACTTTCCTTGCTATCATTTCTTTTGCATGATAGCTTTCCTCTCTCTCTTTGGTATTAGTAGAGAATGGCTCCCTCTTTTGTCTCTCTCTTGACTCTCCATTCTCACCCTCCTCTCATGGCCGGCCACTTGTGAGGTGGTGGGGTTTTTCTTTTGGTTGTGAGAAAAATGTCATTCTCATTCTTTTGCATGATACATTTTTCCTCACCTCTCTCAAAGTTCTTTTTCCTCCACAAAAAGGCAACTCCACAATCCCAAAAAGAGACACAAGCTCACTACATATTCTACAACGAACCTTGGGCACGTCGAGTAGCCGGCTTCGTGCCCGAGTTGCCTCGGCATTGAGGTGGGAGCCCGTAAACGAAGAAGGCGATGTGGTGCACTTCCGGCGACGAGGAGGAGACGGGACCTTTCCGCAGGAGATCGGGACCATGATGAGAAGACCGGAGGACTTGGATCGTCGGTATATCTCTAACCCATCTTCTAGTTAGCTTAGACTTGTTAATGGTTACGATCCGGGTGTTTAGTGCGCGGTGGTGCCGGTTTACTAAGTCCGCAAAATTTAAAGTTATTCACCACTTCCGCATTCCGGCGTCGGATCGACGGCCAGGGCGCCGCCATGCACTTACACTTCCCTGCAGGCGCAAGCCCCTGCAGTTAATTACGCTACTGTATCGCGGTAACAACTTTCTCCTTCTCCAGAATTTCACTTCGTGTCGTGGGTGTTTGTTTTGTTTGTGGTTTCCTATGGATTGTAAATGGAGACTATTTATTTCGTCGCCCGTAGGACGTGGATTAGTCCAAATCCGTACTTTCTTAGATTTGGGTTTTGGGATTTGGTTTAAGGATACGTTAGCCATATTTGAGGCTAAGATCAACTTAAACGTTTGTTAAGGATACGTTAGTCTAATTTCCAGACTAAGATCTACTTAACGGGATCGTCTAGATCCATTCCAGTTTAGGGACATTACGGTCCATTGGTAGTTTAAGGACATTGCGGTCCATTGGTAGTTTAAGGACATTGCGGTCCATGTTCAGTTTAATGACGCTTAAGTCCGTGGGTTTAAGGACCCCACAGTCCGTGATTTAGTTTAAGGACGCATAAGTCCGCGGGTTTAAGGATCCCACAATCCGTCTTTTGGTTTAAGGACGCTTAAGTCCATGAGTTTAAGGACCCCACAGTCCGTGTTGATGTGTGGTTAACGGGATCATCTAGATCCATTTCCAGTTTAGGGACATGGTGGTCCATTTAATATATGGCCGTCGGGACCCGTCACCTCTCTGACGTCGTTGAAGGATTACAACGATAGGAGTCAAAGGAGTTCGGAGATGTACCCTCGAACCGAATGTAAATTAATTTAAGAGAGCAGCTGTGCTCAGTTAATTTAATTTGAGGACTTACGGCCATGATTGGGCTAAGTCCAGTTGAAAAATGTTCAACGCTTTTATTTGTTTTTGGCCTATTAGGCCTGTGCTAGGGCTTTGCCCATTTTTAATAATGCATAGCATTAATCTTGGACTCTGTTGGACCTTTATTTGGGCTCTGCCCCATTTTTAATGATACACAGCATCTATTTTTATTTGGGCTCTGATGCATTGCATCTGTTTGAAAATAATGCATAGCATTTACTAGGCCTGTTAGGCCTTTTTAATTGGGCTCAGCCCTTCTTTTTAATGATGCAGTGCATCAATCATCTGACAGTGGCCATGTGGCCTCTCAGGCGCTTTGTGCCAATAAATGAGCGCAAGCGCTTGTGGAGGTGACACGTGTCACGCAAGCGCAGTACGCTGCGCCAGTGCGCTGCGCTTGCGCTGCTGACACGTGGCGCGCTCTGGTGAGTTGCGCCAATTTCAGAGAGCAAGGCTCTTTCTTAAAAGCGCATAGCGCAAGTGATTCAGATGCTGACACGTGGCGCTCTCTGTTGGCTTGCGCCAATCCAGGAGCGCAACAGTGCAATTTTTGCAAGTGCAACGCACTATTTCAATAATCTTGGGAATCTTTAATATTCTAGAACCAATGGTTCATAAAAAAGTGCAAAGCACTGTTTGATTTCTTGATCCAATTTAGATCAAAGAAAACAAGTATTTCTTGTTTTTCTTGTTCTCAGAGAACCAATGGTTCATAAAAAAGTGCAAAGCACTTATTATTATATGAAGATCATTGATCTTGTTCTTAGATCAATGATCTATTAGAAGAAATTCTTCTATTTTATGAAGGTTTTTACCTTTTTTCTTGAAACTTCTTCAGAGTTCTCTCTGTTTTGTGGTTCTCAATCTCTCACAATGTTCATGCTTTTGATTTGGGGTCTAGGGGCCTTTATATAGTGCCCATAAATTTATTAAATTTGTTAAAGAGATCTTTTTCTGAGTGATTTGGGGAATTTTTCCTACCGTTGGATCTTTGATCCAAGGGCTTCTGTTTTACAGAAGGAAATCTTCTTGTTTAACAAGAACAGAAAAATCTTGCTAAAATTTAATTCTGTTTGGTGCAAACGCCCCAGTGCATGACACGTGTCAAGCAGCGCAGAGCGCAGCGCAACTGTGCTGACACGTGTCGCGCAGCGCACAGCGCAGCGCAACTGCGCTGACACGTGTCGCGCAGCGCATCTGCGCTTGCGCATCTGTGCTGACACGTGTCGTGCAGCGCACGGCGCAGCGCCACTGCGTTTGCGCTGACACGTGTCGCGCAGCGCAGCACTTGCGCAACTGAAGCGTTGCTTCCTTTAATTTTGTTTTTAAATAGAGCCTTGCTCTGATTGGGCGCGCTGCCTTGGGCGCAGCGCTCTCTACGCTGGCGTGCCTGATTTTGACAAGTGGCGCACTGCACGCAGCGCAGAGGATCTGAAGCGTTGCTTCATTTATTAAAGTTTAAATTTTCAAAGAAGAGCTTTGCTCTGATTGGGGGAAGATGAAGTGTTGCTTCATCTCCCGCTCTGGAATTTGAACAGAGCTTTGCTCTGATTGGGGTAAATAAAGTTCATCTCTGAACTTCAGGTTGTTCCGTCCATTGCCAATCCAATACCTTTGTATTGTGATAACAATGGGGTTGTAGCATTAGCGAAGGAACCAAGGTCCCATCAGAAATCCAGGCATATCTTAAGGCGGTATCACCTGATCAGGGAGATCCTGGATCGTCGGGAGATCGTGGTGCGGAGAGTGGACACAAAAGACAACACGGCAGATCCATTCACCAAGGCCATCCCTCAAGTCCAGTTCGAGAGGCTGTTTGAGATGTTGGGCATGCGGTATACCAGCAACTGGATCTAGTGCAGACAGTGGGTACTCATTGCGCCAATTATAGGCCTTAGTGCAAGTGGGAGATTGTTGGATATATATGCCCTAGAGGCCTTCATTGTATAGGATGCTAGGGATATGTATGTACATAACAATCTTGCTTGATATGATAGTACGCTATTTGGTTTGTCTTTATTTTAACGTATGATATATTTTACTTTGCATATACATGTTGATAAAGCCCATAGGGTGTTTGCCTGATTACCGGCGATGTGATGGCAGTCATACTTGTGGGAGCTGGATAGTCAATAGGCACATCCTTAAATGTCCCTGGTCGCAGGAGTATCGAGACTGGGCATCGATGCTCCAGAGTAGACTAGTGTATACATATCTAGACCCTGATGAGGGGCGATGGATTGGTCCCGCAGCCATTGGTGATGTGCACCTAAGATTGTATACAGATGCTCACTGGGTGTGAGTACACCGGACAGGACTCGCAGAGAACTGACTGGATGGTATTATACCTAACGTCATATAGCAGTTCTCAGGTGACATGTGTGCAGATAGTCTGTTGACTTAAGGTCGTCATTTGTCTCATGTGAGTTCCTACTGTGCTTTGATTACTACCCTACCACGGCTCAAAGGAGTCGTGCAAACAGGTTTTAGTTGGGCACAGTCCCGAGCCACATGGAGGCAGTGAGCGACTGTTAGGGATTCGTCTCTCCCGGTATAGGGAGTTGATATCGCACTGTGATCGGTTGGTCATTACCATAAGTCCCTGGCCAGGGCTGATTGAGATTTACTGGTGGACTGATCAGTAGATTCTCGGATGGTCTTGAGCCATACCGGCACGACTTGTACGGTTATTAGGGGTCTGACGTTCACCACCTCTCTAGACCATACATACGATACTCTTAGACGAACAGACCGGACTGCGCGGATATTGTCACGGACTAGCTCAGTAGGAGTTCGGATGGGTTTCCTCATCGGCCTTCTTATCGACATCTACCTGGGGACCGTTACGTACAGCTAGTGCCGCTTGCGGTCTGTGGTTAAACCCACTACCAGCATAGTAGTCGAGTCTTTAGAGTCCCACACAGAGGGATTCCCTGCTCCTGGCGAAACGATATAGAGGTCGTATGGTTTTACGACAAGGGTTCGGACGCATACGTGTGTTTACGCACGTACGACGTTCGGACAGTTTTTACTAGCCGGCTTTGGTTTAAGCCAGATTCTAATATCGGATTATTGGATTTATACAGTCTAAAGTTTTTTCCGTGTTTTCACGGATAGGAGGGGTGTTCCCGTAATTTGACGGGAAGCTTCTAGAAGTATGGTGACTTGAGGGTTTAGGTGGCATTTTCATTAAATGTATTTGTGACTCATTTGTGTGATTCATCCATATCATTAATGCATCAGTAAATGGTTAATGACTCATATAGTGAATCATACATATAGAATTAATGAAGCATGATGATTAATCATATTTATTCATTTATTTGATAAAAGATTATGCTTCATATATTCAAGTGAGAAACATTTTCATTATCATTATGATGTTCACCTTCTCTCTCCTTAAGCTCACTCTCTCATCAAACCCTAATCCTACCACTCATGTGTTGAGATCAAGGATTAGATAGACTAATTAATCCATAACCTCACTCTATATCACCTAGGTTCCTTTGATTGGCAACTAAAGAAACTTAGTTACCTCAAGATTAGAGGTGAAGCTTGGAATAGAAGCTCTCGGGTGGATCATCTATCACGTAGAGATGGCCGAGGAGGACGTGGAGAACGAAAAGACGAAGGACAAGGTTCACTAGGTATAATCACTTCTCATAGTAGTTAACAACTCCTATGTATTTGTTAGTTATAGTTTAGTAAAGATTCTTCGGTTAGTCGATGTTAATCCAAAGAACAAGATTGTTTTTCATATTTCCGCCTCCCTGCAACTCATGGGGTGTTGTACATCGACTTACATCAAAGGCACTAATTTAGATAGGACTAGATTCAAATGTCATGCAGCTATTTCCGGTGCATATCACCTAAATGGAAAAAGGCCGTATAGCTTTACTCGCCAAGGAGCATACTCACGAATGAGTAACCTATGAGAGAAGCAAGTTCTCAATATTACTACAATAGAATACCTAGCATTAGTATCTACATCTTCGATCACTTTAAAGAATCCTGATACTTCCAACGTATGGCTTTTTATTTTATTCTTATACCTATAAACTTCTCAAAATCTTTGGACCTTGCGTTTCAACGAATGCGTGTCTAAAACCAGAGAACTCATAGATAAACCTGAATGAATTAATAGTACTAACCCCTTATCCTAAAGGACACCGGACAATATACATTACCATGTATAAGTCCCAAGAATATACTAACTCAAATTCCGTGTATTGTAAGTCGAAAACTGTATTTTGGTTAAGAACGTCTATATCGTTATTCAATGCACCTTACCTTATCCTCAGCTGAAAAAGGTAAATGTTTAGAACACAATTTTCAAAATTTATATCTCACTTTATAAAATAAAGATACGGATATATCATTTTAAAAATTGATGCATAACAACGGTTATTTAAAACCAAATATTTGTCGTTAGGAAAAACCATGCGATTTAATCCAATATCATCAATTGCTACGAATTTCATTATTGAGGATCAATTGTTCATTTAATATTAATCCAATATTAGGAAATGGGTGATTTGATCCTCAATAAATGTGAGATTCAAATCCGGTACATACATACCGTGAAGTCAGAATTAATTAGGAAAACAATTTTCAGTAACAACTACACAAAAAAACTAAAACATGAAAATGTTTCTAGGGGTGGCCGGGTATTCCTAGTAATGCATCTTCCACTATCCAAATTCATAATAGTAGTTGCAATTTCCTTTGCCCTCACTTCAATCCCTATATATGTCTCTACATCTCACCTTCTTTACACCGCATTTAGGGTAACAAAATAGTATCACATACTAGATCTAGTGTCTAACACTAAAAGGATAGTAATACAACCTTTGTAGACTTCCCTCTTTGATTCCTTGGATCAATTAGAGTTTGAACCGGTCCACTTGAATCCTTCGTTGTCCACGACGATCCACCCGGAGTTCTTTTGCTCAAGCTCCTTGCTCCACTTGATCAAGATGATGGTGAAGCAAACAATCTACACTAGTGGGCTAAACTAAAGTAGAATGATGATGTGGGTTTAAATCTCACTCAAAAACCTTTTCTTTTTAAGTTCTTCCCTCACTTTTGAAACCTTAGAGTGCTTGAAGGAGAGAGGAAGAAGATGAGAGGCTAAACTTGACTCAAGTAAAGATAATATGAGACATAATCCCAAGAGAGAATAATAATCCTCATGCTTAACTATGGTTACAAAATATCAAGATATTTTGGGACTTGAGGTTAGGCAAAACCATGGGCTACAAAAACCATGGGCAACAAAACCATGGTATTGACTTTGGTCAACACAAGAGAAAAGAGTTGACTAGTTAACCATGATTTTGTTGTCATTTTTCTTTTCTCAAATAAACAAAATATGTAAATATGTTACCATGCGAGTCTTGTATTGCCACCACCAATGTATCATCAACCATGACACATGTATGCATTAATGTGTGTATTCATATCAACATATGTACATGCATTCATGCATTCAACATTTAAAGAAAAGGTTATAACTAAAATGGCTAATGGTCATTAATATTAAATGAACAATTGATTTAATAAACTGGTCATATCACATACGACCTGACCAATAGAAAATGCCAGATTATAATGCGGTACCGCATATACGCATTTAATCAAGCACCCGCGCATATCGCCATATGCACCCCACATCGTTTCGCCTGAGCTAGGCAACCCCTTTGTGGGACTCTAAGACCCGTCAATACGCCGGCAGTAGGTGATGATCATATCAAACACCCACAAGCCGCAAGCGGTCTGCTAAACATAACGGCCACCCGGGTATTGAGCGAGCAGAAGAAAAACAAGCGAACCAGTCAAAACTCCTGTCGAGCCAACCAGTAACACTTATCGTACAGTCCGGTCTCTTCGTCAAATATGCTGCATATCGAGTCTAGGGATGGCATCGTCGACCTCAATAACTCAATAAGTCATGCCGATGTATGGCCTATAACAGATCGAGAAACTACTGATAACACTTATCAGTAAATCTCATCAGCCCTGGCCAGGGACTTGCTGATATAGCCAATCGAGCATAGCGCAACATTAACCCCCAATATCGGGAGAGACGAAACCCCTCCTATCGCTCATTGCCTCCATGTATCTCGGGACTGTACCCAAAATCCACCTGTTTGCACGACTCAATAGAGCCGTGGTAGGGTGGAAATCAAAGCACAGTGGGAGAACACACAAGACTCTATGACGATCTCGGGTCAACAGACTAACCTGTACCAGTGTCACCTGAGAACTGCTATTCGACGATAGATATAATACCATATAGGAGTTGTCGGTGAGTCCGTCCAGTGTACCCAGTCTCTACTGAGCACCCGTATACAATCTTGGTGTCAAACACCAATGGATATGGGATCATCCATCGCCCATCACATGAGTCAAGAATCGTATACGCTAGTCTACTCTGGAATATCGATGCCCCGTCTCGATACACCCACGACTAGGAACATTTCAGGATATGCTTATAAACTACACGCGTCCCATTAGTATGATCTGCATCATAATCACAGTAGTCAAGCAAATATCCTCAGGGCTTTATCAATATGTACCAAATGAATAAAAGCATGATCAAGTGAACATGTCATGATAAAGAGTAACCAAATAGCATACTATCATGTCGAGCAAGAATATCCTCTGAATATATATATACATGTAAAGATACATCCACTATCAAATAATGACCTCTAGGGCATACATATATCCAACAATCTCCTACTTGCACTAAGGCCAATTATTGGCGTATCTCATACCCAACATCTCAAAAATTCGCTCATGTTGCGGCTCAGGGAGGGCCTTGGTGAGTGGATCCGTGGTGTTATTCTTTGTATCTACTATCTGAATCTCGATCTCGCGGCGATCAACTATCTCCCGGATCAGATGAAATCGCCTCAGGATGTGTCTGGATAGCTGATGGGACCTGGGCTCCTTGGCTAATGCCATAGCCCCATTATTGTCACAATACAATGGTATTGGATCTATAATGGTTGGAATTACTCCTAGCTCCGAAACGAACTTCCTCATCCAGATGGCTTCCTTGGCGGCATCATTTGCAGCAATGTACTCAGCTTCCATCGTAGAGTCTGCAACGGTATCTTGTTTGGAACTCTTCCAATACACCGCCCCTCCGTTGAAGGTAAATACAAACCCAGAGATAGATTTACTGTCGTCCTTATCACTTTGGAAGCTCGAATAGGTAAAGGCCTCCATTTGGAGATCTCCATTACCATATACCAAGAACAATTCTTTAGTCTTTCGCAAGTACTTAAGAATGTTCTTCACAGTTGTCCAGTGATTTTCCTCTGGGTTGGATTGATACCTGCTTACTACACCTAGTGC
This sequence comes from Agapanthus africanus, assembly GCA_030015575.1. NCBI lineage: Eukaryota > Viridiplantae > Streptophyta > Magnoliopsida > Asparagales > Amaryllidaceae > Agapanthus > Agapanthus africanus. Next base: position 300,280,246 of record JASDDO010000029.1, read on the forward strand.
ATAAGCTGCATCAGAGCGTGTACACAACATTGCATACATTATAAATCCTACGGCTGAAGTATAGGGAATAATGCTCATGCGAGCTCTCTCTTCATCGGTCTTTGGGAAAAAGTCCTTGGAGAGAGTGACTCCATAGCAAGCGGGTAAGGTATCCCGCTTGGAGTCTTCCATACTAAACATCTTTAGGATGGTGTTGATGTACCTGGTTTGGGACAATCCCAATAACCTTTTGGATCTATCCCTATAGATCCGAATGCCTAATATGTATGTGGCATCACCCAGGTCTTTCATGGAGAAGCTTTGTGATAAGAATGATTTGACCGACTGTAGCATGGGATCATCATTTCCTATCAGAAGAATGTCATCCACGTACAATACGAGGAATGCGATAGTTCTCCCTACAGTCTTCTTATAAACACAAGGTTTATCAGGATTTTTGATGAAATCAAACTCTTTGATAACATTATCAAAACAGATGTTCCAACTCCGTGATGCCTGCTTTAGTCCATAAATGGATTTAAGCAATCTATATGCTTTCCCGCTGCTCCAACTGTCAACGAAGCCCTCTGGCAGATCCATATAAACACATTCTTCTAAATAACCATTTAGAAATGCAGTTTTAACGTCCATCTGCTAGATTTCATAGTCGTAGTGAGCAACAATAGCAAGTAGGATTCGGATGGATTTAAGCATGGCTATGGGAGAAAAAGTTTCGTCATAGTCCAGACCCATCAATGAGGAAACCATAGTACCTCTCCGGTGAGCGAGAGATCCTACTATATCTACAGAGTGGCTGAGGTTCATTGGTTTCTGTTGCAACATTAGGCTCAACCAAGTCGTCATTTGTAACTTGTGTCTCTAGAACCTCTTCTAGATCTACCGCAGTGCCATCAGTATTATTTGTAAAAAATTCTGTTTCTAAAAATGTGGCATACTAAGAAACAAACACCTTTTGTTCCTCGTTGTGGTAGAATAGATATCCATATGAATTCTTTGGATATCCCACAAACTTACATATGACTGACCATGTCTCGAGTTTGCCCGGATTCTGCTTTTTGACATGGGCTGGACAACCCCAAATCTTAACTCGTTTAAGAGATAGTCTCTTCCCATGTCATATCTCATATGGTGTGGTAGACACGGTTTTGGTTGGAACCCTGTTCAACAGAAACGCTGCAGTCTCCAATGCATACCCCCAAAATGAGACAGGTAACTCAGCATCACCCATCATGGAACGTACCATATCTAATAGGGTCTGATTCCGTCGTTCTGACACACTGTTGTGCTGTGGTGTGTAAGGAGGAGTGAGCTGAGAGAGAATCCCAATCTCTTTTAGAAAATCTGAAAACTCTGTACTGAAATACTCTCCACCTCGATCCGATCGAAGTATCTTGATGCTCAATCCGGTTTGTTTTTCTACTTCAAGTTTGTACTCAGTGAATTTCTCGAAAGCTTCAGACTTATGCTTTATTAAAAACACATGACCGAATCTTCAGAAATCATCAGTAAAAGTTATGAAGTAAGAAAAACCGCCTCTAGCCTGTATAGAAATTGGCCCGCATACATCACTATGTATGAGGCCTAAAAGCTCAGTAGCTCTATCTCCGTGTCCAGTAAATGGAGTTTTGGTCATTTTACCCTTGATACAAGACTGACAAGTCGTATAAGATTTATATTCAAAGGGATTTAAATATCCATCTTTATGTATCTTGTTTAGTCTTGTTTCGTTAATATGACCAAGTTTACAGTGGCAAAGAAAAGCTTCATTTATATCTGAAAATTTTCTTTTAGTAGTGTGTTGTATGCTGAAAACTGTGTATTGATTTAGAACGTATATCCCGTTATTAAGTGTACCATACCTAACCAACATTTGATTCAGATTAATGTTCATAATATTATTCTGCAATACAAAATTATATCCTTCATTGTCTAACGAAGAAACAGATATTATATTACAAAGCATACTAGGTACATAATAACATGGGTTCAAAACCAATATACATCCCGATGGCAACCCCAGATGATACTCTCCCACTGTAACTGCAAGTACATTGGAACCATTTCCAACCCGGAGAGTATGGTCACCTGTCTTCAAAACTCTTCTATTTCTCAGCCCCTGCATGGAATTGCATATGTGAGAACCTGAACCGGTATCAAATACCTAGGAAGTAGAGTTTATAGAAAAACAGTTTTCTGTCACAAACACACCTGAAGCGGAAGCATCACCATGCTTCTTCTTCTTGAGATCCAGGTACTCAGCACAGTTGCGCTTCCAGTGTCCCGATTTGTGGAAGTAATAACACTCCCCTTTCCCCGATTCCCCAGCCGTGGATTTGTCTTTCCCCTTAGCCTTTTTAACTCCACCTCTAGGTTTGGTGGGTTTTTTCTTCATCTTTCCCTTGGCCTTGGCTTTTGGGAGAGAAGAGGAAGATGGCCCAGCAATCAAAACGGGAGTCTTCACTGCCTAGAGTGTGCTCTCTGCACTTCTCAACATATTAAGAAGTTCAGGTAGTGACTTCTCCATGTTGTGCATGTTGAAGTTTACTACAAATTGAGCAAAATCAGGGGAGAGAGACTGTAGAACAATATCAATATATTGTTCATTCTCCATTGTCCATCCGAGGCCCTCAAGCTCTTCAATAAGAGCTATCATCTTCAAAACGTGGTCACTTACTGGTGTGCCAGGAGCCATCCGCATCTGAAACAGTTTTCGAGACGCTTCGTATCGTAGGACACGAGATTGCTCCCCATACAACTCTTTTGTATGGAGAAAGATGGATTGAACATCCATCTGCTCGTGCTGCTATTGATATGTGTTATCCATCAATGCAAGCATGAGGTATTTGGTCGTGGCATAGTCAATATCCTATGTTTTGCGAATCTCCCGATCCGCAACTGAAGATTTAGGGCCTGGGACGGGTGGGGCTGGAGATGTGAGGACATATGATACCTTATCATAAGTCAAGGCAATGTTAATGTTCCTCATCCAGTCTTTATAATTGGTCCCATTCAGTTTATTTTTCTCTAGTAGAAGCTTAAGTCCAGTCATGGTATCTGCCATTAGGAGAGAGAAAAGAATACACTCAGCGAAAGCTCTTGCAAAGATCAGATTGGTTATTATCTTATCTAATCGATGTCTCCCACTGCTTTTATCAAATTTTCCTTCAAACCTCAAAAAGAAAACTAGCCAGGATTAATTACATTTTACAATTTCGCTAACCGTTCAGCCAGGCCAGTGTCGGTCTTTGAGGGAGGTTCTCCGTGCATTCGCATGGACCTAATTAAAATAAACCTCGTTTTGCTAGAGGCGTAGCCCCGTAGACACCTTTCTAGACACCTAATGAGTTAGCTAATTGTAAAGTGCAAAACTCTCCTGGGAGCAACTCTTGCTCATAGTGTGATCAGGATCCAACCATCATATGGAAGGTATGCAATCTCATTGCAAATTTCAACTCTTGAAACTCCCGATTTGGTTTTCACCCCTAGTACTCATGACCTTAATTATGATCGACAAATCACAAGCACTAGTCAAGCTCTACCCATCATTTCTTGATTAATTAGACCCAGTTATATGACCCTTAACTATGGTCAACAAAGTCATATAATTATCCTAATTAATCGCATCATATGCTGTATAGGAAGACATCACTTAGCTACCGTACACTACGCCTTAGCTATAGTCAACAAACGTAGCACGAATACTAAGTACTCTACTTCCTAAAATGATGGAGGGTTGCGGATGGTTTTTAAGAAAACCTTTAATGCTTTGAACTTGATATCGTTGTAGAATCAAGGTTTTCAAAAGGAGTGGCTTAAGCTCCGTAATTTTGAAATGTAGTTTTTTCATAAAAAGCCGAGTGGGTTTAAAATTCGATTCTACAACATCTTTTAGGTTTATTTTCCTTTACATTAATCATATTAATGTAGTCCTATCATTTAAGTCCTTAAGCCATCACAGAAAAGAAACGAAAATAGAACGTACGCTTATGTCATTCGCATTCGCCACAGTGTCCCGTTATGCACCGTTAAGTTACTTAACTAACGACATAGCGGGGCGGGACTGGCGCGGATGTAAAATATAAGCAACGCTTATTATATATCATATATATAATAATACCATTCATCTCATCATATAAAGTGATCTCATCACAGAATATCAACAGCAGAAGCACATAATGAAAATACAGGATATACTAGGAGTTCAGTATTTTGTATTTAGCCAAGGATAGAAAATACGGATTCCACGGTCGTGATGAATAGCTAATCCCATACCCTAGACCTCTAGGAGAGCGACAAGTGGCCATACCAATTCTAGAGTTAGGAGACCCGATCTCGACTCCTCGAGATGGCCTCCCACTGGACTCTAGAACCCAGTCACTTGTGCTCCCCACCTTGGGTCTATCCTAATGCCGAAAAGTAAATTATATACATCAAAGGTAATATCATCCTCAACCCGGATGTGCCCCAATAAAAGAATATTACATACAATGAATTTTACGTGAATGAAAAAGAAATCTCTCATCTCACATAAAAAAACCCCGTCCATTCAATCACGACGATCCTATACATCATATCACAGCAACATGATTGATTCATTTCTTTGTGTGTCGTTTTAGAGAATGAATAGAATCACAATCAAAGAATTATTTGACCGCAATCAAACTACGGTGTCAATTGTAGTTCATGAATGAGTGCGGATCGTCCACAGGGATTGCACGATTCGTTTGTATTATGATATGCTTGAATTGAAAAGTTAAGCTAAGAATAACGAAAACATGATTCAAGAATTTATCAATTGATTTAGGTGTCACGATGTTTAATCAAGAATCAAGAAACTGATAAACAATCAAGAATTGGGTTTCGATGATATTTCCAATCAACAGTCAAGAATCTAAAAGAGGCTCGTAGGAATCGATCGAATCGATAGACGTGATGTAATCTAAAGATTTCGTGTTCTTGTCCTTCGAAGGATTGATACTAGATCGATGATGATCGACGAGAGTTAGGGTTTTCTCGTGAAACTAGGGTTTCATCTTATCCCTTGTTCTTTTGTCGATATCATTCATATTCTAGCCTCTAGCAATTTCAAGAAATGATCGTAACTCCACAATTTCGAGCGATATCATTCAAGAAATCATCGTAACGAAATGGGTTGTCGGTTCTTGAACTTGCTAGGGTTTACAAAACTTGTAGGAATCAAGAATCGTTTTCAGATACATTACATCATCATTCTATTGATCGTCTCGGCTCCTTCACGAGCGGAGTATTACTCAAACATCACAACAAGAATTACAACTAGAAATTTAGATTGAATCATGATGCAAGAATTTAAAGAAAACAAGATAAAAGAATATCACCTTTTATTTATATCAACACTTTGATTACAATCGCTCAAGAACTACAAGAGGAAGAAACTAAATTGTTGATTTGGCGTCGCTCGGCTCCGTGAGTCGCGGATCGGCTTTGACCACTTGCTCCGTTGAAGATCGGCTCGGCTCATAAAAGGTTGCAAGGCTTCTTGCTTGATGGGTACTCGGGATCTTGGCTTTTGGAGTTGGAATTAGGGTTAGGGTTTCACACAAGCCCTGTCACTAGACTTGTGGAAGAAGATGAAGAAAGAGAATGGTTCTAGTTTGATACTAGATTCGGTATCCAAGATTCTTTTACCCTAGGTTTAGGCTTCTATTTATAGACTTCCCAAACCCTAGGTTTAGGTTTGAAATGGTAGTTCCCTCCAAAAGTTTGTTGAGTCTTCTAGAAGGTAGTTTTTTAGGAGCTAGCTTAGGGTTTAAGCTAGGTTTAATTAGGCTTGGAAACCCTAGTTTGCTGATCTGGCAGAAACCCATGGAGTCTTCAGGAAACTGAGATACATTTCTGAGCAGTGGGCCCTGAATGAAGCATTGTAGACCAAAATTTATTGTCTGAATCCCTTGTCCCACCGCGGATCCGCGGCATTAGCAAGCCCCTGCCGCGGATCCGCGGCTCTTTGATGGGCTTGGCCTTTGGGTCTTCTGGTGTGGACTTGTGATGGAGTTTGGGGCTTCTTCTGATATGCTGAATTGTGATTGCTACTTTGTATTGATACCAGATCTGAAGTTAGTGAGTTGGCGTATCTTTTGAGCAGTGTTGATTCAAGCATGCTTCTAGTTTCTTGCACAGACTTCGAAACACGGGTTGCGACATATAGAAATATTGCGATGCCATGCAATGCAGTCAATTTCCCTAGAAATGCCAGTTTTAAGGTCTAATACATGTAATCTGATATTTTGCGACTGTTTTGCTAATATGTAAAATATGAATGCCGTACACTTCTAAATGAGTGCAAATGATGAGGAAATTGCTGGCTAAAGTATACAATATTTTCGACTAATCAAATGCCCCCAAACTTAATTTCGATCGTCTCGAGCGAATGTTTATTAAAAAGAAAAAGAGAAAATAAAGAAAGAGAAAAACTAACTAGCACACTTTCGTAGGCAACACGATTGCACTGAGCACGTGCAACAAGCCTTTAAACCTCTAGGTGTCCCTAGTAGGAGGAGTGTTGTCTCCTGAGGGTTTTCAGCGGATTGCACCCACAAAATCCAATAATAAAAGGAAGATCATGAATATTACATTTAAAGACAAGAATTGTAAAAGAAAGACTTTGAAAATTAGGGTTTCCAACTAAGCTAGCTTTTCGGTTGTCATGAGCCCTATCTTAATGGTCATGAAAAGATGTCAGAAATCACGTCCTCCCTCAATAAAACATCGTCTTATTCTTCATTCCTATCTTTCTTCCAAACATCGATCATATAACCCTGCGTGTGTGTCAAGACATCCCTACACCCGGAGAATTCAATTCAAGCTATCATGCTCTTGCCCGTCAGTCTCAGTACTTTTTAATTAATGAATATTTAGATGAGATTGCTCACACACTTTCATGCGACCGTTAATACTTCTTGAGGTACTAACCAACCGATTACTCCTGTGCTTACTTACTTGGTGTATTTTCCTCGTCTTGCACCACCTCAGGCATAGCAGTGACTCCCAGACCAGTTGGCCTTAGGGCACTAGGTGAAGAAGCACCCTTGCTATATATTTTTTTATTGCCCTTGGTGATAACAAAGACCAGTGTCCATTTTTCTCACCACTTATATTTCCTTTATTCATTTTTTTCTTTTTATTTCCTTCATACATCGGCTTTAAGACAAGAGCATTTCAAGGTATCCTCTACTATCCCAGGCTTCAAGACGTGTGTAAGTGTGAATAGCAGGGTAGCAACGTTCAAAATGTTTGGCTTCCAGAATAGAATACTAACCCTTGGGACAACGGCTCATAACTACTTATTATTAGTTCGTATAAGAAAACTTCTAATTTTCTTAGTTTTCTTAAATTTTTCTAATCTCATGGATGCAATTTTTCACTATCTAAACTTTTATTATCTTATTTATGTACAAAAATTATATTTTATCTTTTTGAATTTTTTTAAAATTTTTATAGGTTTTTTTTTTTTTAAAATGTTTTGTGCTTATGCAAATGATATGCAAATGATGCAAAAATAAGCACAAACCTCCCCCAAACTTGTTTTCAACAGTGTCCTCACTGTTGCCATCTGCTAAATCTCGAAAAACCTGTAAGCTTGGGAGGAATTTATTAGTGGGGGCAAAATATTTAAGTGAAGAACCTCCCCCAAACTTATTTTTGGCTCATCATTTTGTAAAAATTCTTTTTAGGAGCCAGAAAATATATACCCCCCAAACTTGAGTTATGCAATGTTAAGCTTTGAAAATCATAAGTGGGGGTCAAAAAACTTTGGTCGATGCCAAGCTTTGTAAAGACCGAACATCAACACCAACCATTCAAAAATTTTATCAATGCAGTGCTCGGGTTGGTGGAAGAAGAAGTGGGGAAAGGTCAAGTGGTGGAATAGAATGTGTTTGCGTCTCATTTTGGAGAGACGATGCAGTGTATGTGATGGATTACTCGCATTCTTTTTACAAGTCAGAAAAAGGGGTGGAGGTTTAATTTCAGTGAGTGGGACATGATTCGTCTCGACACCCGTGTTATTCAGAAATGCGAGTTCATCAGCGAAGATCTCCTCAAAAGTTTCATCAATACCCCGAAGAATAATGTCATCACAAAGTGCGGGGTGATCTTCAGACTCTAAAAATAGTTCATAATCGGTGTTAATTGTTGACCCGGACATCTCGGTGGAAGAGTCCGTATATGTATGATACATAGTTGGGTCAAACAATAACGTATGAAAAGAGTCAAGATCGGTATCAGGAGGATCATTAAATTCGCTGCTGTCGACATCCATTAAGTCGACAGAACAGACCTGAGCAGTAGGTTCGGAGGGTACACTTCCTAACTTGTAAATGTTCATCTCGATTGTCCTCTTCCCGAAAGATAGGGTCATAGAACCGTTACGACAATTGATGATAGCGTTGGAAGTGGCCAAAAAGGGGCGACCTAAAATCACCGGAATTTGATTCCGTGAGTTCGCTACAGGCTGTGTATCAATTACAATAAAGTCTACAAGGAATATAAATTCCCCGATTTTTATTAACACATCCTCTAGTTCACCCCTAGGTCTGGTGATTGATCGGTCAGCCATCTGGAGAGTGCAAGGAGATGGTTTCAACTCTCCGATCCCTAACTGCTCATAAACTGAGAAAGGAAGCAGGTTAACACTTGCCCCAAGATCTAATAGAGCACGGTTAATGTGTTTCTCCCCAATAGAGATGGAAATAGTAGGATAGCCAGGATCCTTACGTTTCCTCGGTAATTGCTGGGGGAAAGCTGTGTCTACTGTCTTTGCCATGAATATCTTCTTGGGCATTTGTTTCTTCCTCTTTCTAGTGCAAAAGTCTTTAAGAACTTTCGCATATGCAGGGACTTGTTGGATAGCATAGAGGGATATTGATGTTAACCTGTTAAAACATCTTAGTGATCTTCTCCATTTGTGGACTTGGTGTGTTAGCCCTTAACCGATTAGGATAAGGTGCTTTAGCAATAAGCGCTGGGTCCATCATAGGAGAAGGAAGTGTGTGTGGAACCGATCCCAGAATAGAAGTGGGTATCGTCCGTGGAGGGGTAAAAGAGGTGGGCTGTAGTGGCGAGCCTTTTGGGAAATAGAGAATAGGCTCGGAAGAAGGTGGTTGGGTAGAAGAACTGGGGTCAGAATTAGAAGTGTGTGGAAAGGTCTCAGCCGGGGTGTTGATATGATTTTCAGTATCATCAACTTCTTCCCCAACATGATTGTCAAGCACTCTTCCAGATCTCAACGTGGTGATTGCATTCACATGATGTGAATAGCCAGGATTGGATAAGGGTTGAGCTGGAAGTTTCCCTTTCTCTCTTGCACTCATTTCGGCTTTTAATCGTGCAATTTCTTCTTCCATCGATTTAATACTCTCGTTTTGGGACGCAGAGTTTTTCTCAATTTTATCGACAGAAGACTTCATTTCAGCCGAAACTTGCATGATATTTGTTAAGACCAAATTCATATATTGTGCAAAAGAAGAGGATTCATCAGTTCCGGTCAACTGTAAAGGACTAGATAGTGCAGCTGTGTTGACTTGATTTTGAAAATTATGTGCTTGAAAGGGGTGCTGACTTAATTGAAGTTGTGGTTGCTGTTGTGGTGGAGGGGTCCTTTGGAAATTGTTTTGGTTTGGAACCGTGTTTTGAGATTGTGATTGGTTCCAAGCAAAATTAGGGTGATTCCTCCAACCCTGATTATATGTGGAAGAAAATGGATCGTTTCTAGGTCTTTGAAATGTGGCATTGGCATGCTCACGACCTTGAAACGGACATTCTTCCGTCAAGTGAGACGGATCAGAACAGCAGCCACATACAGTTTTGGAAAGTGACATTTGATTAAGGGAGGCGGCTAAAAATTTGTTTTCCATAGTCTCGAGTTTTTTGTGTATAGCTGAAATGTCAGCTCTAACTCCTATGGAAACATCCAATTGGTTGTTGCCACTCCTAAATGATGGACTTTCCCACTGTAAAGACTTTTCAGCGAACTCTTCTAAATATCGCCATGCTTCCCCATCATCCTTAGACATAAAAGTACCTTAACACATGTTTTCAAGGCTCTGTTTAGTATTAGGGTTACTGCCCTCATATATGATTCGTCACAATTCCCATCTCGGGATGCCGTGATGAGGACACTGAACCAATAGATCCTTGAAACGTTCAAAGCATTTTGAAAATGGTTCAGCAGGGAGCTGGGCAAATTGATTCAGTTCGCTACGGATTCGAGCTGTCTTTTGTATTGGGTAAAATTTCTTAAGGAATGCCGCGACGAATTCTCCCCAATTCGTAATAGAATGTGCGGTAGTGTTATATAGCCACTTCTCGGCTATATCGCACAATGTAAATAGGAGAAGTCGTAGACGCATAGCATCCACTGAAAGTTGTGACGTACCCATCATTGCGCATACGTTTTCAAATTTGGTAATGAAAACGTAAGCGTCCTCAGTCTCGAGTCCGTGGAATTTGGGTAAAAGATTGATGTACTGGGGCTTAATCTCAAAGTTATCCCCATTGGCTGGTGGTGTGGATAAGCAGGTCGAAAGAGGACCTCGAATAGGGTAGCACCTCTCCTGGAGAGAGATGCGGGGTGGATTCTGCGCACCAACGGACGGCGGCAGATTAGGGTTAAAGAAGTTCGATGGATTCGGATCCATCGGTGTGGGTGTGGTAGTGGGTAAAGAAAAGGTAAATGGAGAAATATCAACTTCGGAGTCGATAAAGGGTATGCGGACTAAACGGGCACTAGAATCCCGTGTCCAGCCTATCTTGCACTAAAAAGGGTTAGTACAAGTGGCAGCGTTGACTTATAATTAGAGGTAATGAATGCGGTGTTTACTTTGAAAAAGGGACGGATTTTTCAAAAAATAATGCGACAAAACAAATGCAGCACACAACCCTAGAATCTAGTGGTCACCTAGGTCCGGCTCTAGACCGCTCCTAACTGCCAAAAGACAAGTCGCAGGATAGAATCCTCCATTGCCTCTTTGTCCCCCTGTGGCCGGATAAGTGCCAGGTAAGTGGGAAGGTACTCCACTACGTAAGTAGTGGGCCTAATTAAAAACCACTAGCCTTAGACACACTCGCCTTAGGCACCACAAGAAAACGCGGATAAGCAATGAATTACCCACGGCCTTCTCTTGTCCTAATTGAGCGTGATAGTCCTTAGAGTCTTCTCTAGATTTCTTTTAGTTAATGTGGGTCAATGCGGATGCAAGTTTTGTGGTTTTCGGGGCCTAGGTAGGGTAATGAAATCCCCACCTAATTTGGATTTGGCCGTGCCCCTTAATATCCGTATTAGAATGCAAACAACCAAGAAATCAAAATCACGCACAAATTTAATTTGCAATTTGCGAGCTGGGATTATTTGCAAAGAATCCTGCAGCAAAGTATTAGTTGGAGCTAAAAAGAGGAGAGAGGAGAGAGTAAGAAGTTACCTGAAGCAATTTGGCAGAGAGAAGCCCCTACCCAGCCGCGGAACCGCCGCACTTAGGCACTCCCACCGCGGAAACGCGGTCTCTTGATGAGATCACCCCACCAAATTTCTTCAGAGAGTCTCTGTAGACTACCTCAGCTCTCTGGTATTTTCCAAAAATTTTTATCAATTCCCAGCAAGCTCCAGATCTCCTTGTAATGAAACACAACAAATTGTTTAGGGTTTGCACGAATTTTGATCTCAAAATAACAATGGAATAAATCTTTCAATTCAAACTATAAAATGAAAACGAATTAGCGCGCGATCCCGGGAAACGGCGCCATTTGATTGATTCATTTCTTTGTGTGTCGTTTTAGAGAATGAATAGAATCACAATCAAAGAATTATTTGACCGCAATCAAACTACGGTGTCAATTGTAGTTCATGAATGAGTGCGGATCGTCCACAGGGATTGCACGATTCGTTTGTATTATGATATGCTTGAATTGAAAAGTTAAGCTAAGAATAACGAAAACATGATTCAAGAATTTATCAACTGATTCAGGTGTCACGATGTTTAATTAAGAATCAAGAAACTGATAAACAATCAAGAATTGGGTTTCGATGATATTTCCAATCAACAGTCAAGAATCTAAAAGAGGCTCGTAGGAATCGATCGGATCGATAGACGTGATGTAATCTAAAGATTTCGTGTTCTTGTCCTTCGAAGGATTGATACTAGATCGATGATGATCGACGAGAGTTAGGGTTTTCTCGTGAAACTAGGGTTTCATCTTATCCCTTGTTCTTTTGTCGATATCATTCACATTCTAGCCTCTAGCAATTTCAAGAAACGATCGTAACTCCCCAATTTCGAGCGATATCATTCAAGAAAGCATCGTAACGAAATGGGTTGTCGGTTCTTGAACTTGCTAGGGTTTACAAAACTTGTAGGAATCAAGAATCGTTTTCAGATACATTACATCATCATTCTATTGATCGTCTCGGCTCCTTCACGAGCGGAGTATTACTCAAACATCACAACAAGAATTACAACTAGAAATTTAGATTGAATCATGATGCAAGAATTTAAAGAAAACAAGATAAAAGAATATCACCTTTTATTTATATCAACACTTTGATTACAATCGCTCAAGAACTACAAGAGGAAGAATCTAAATTGTTGATTTGGTGTCGCTCGGCTCCGTGAGTCGCGGATCGGCTTTGACCACTTGCTCCGTTGAAGATCGGCTCGGCTCATAAAAGGTTGCAAGGCTTCTTGCTTGATGGGTACTCGGGATCTTGGCTTTTGGAGTTGGAATTAGGGTTAGGGTTTCACACAAGCCCTGTCACTAGACTTGTGGAAGAAGATGAAGAAAGAGAATGGTTCTAGTTTGATACTAGATTCGGTATCCAAGATTCTTTTACCCTAGGTTTAGACTTCTATTTATAGACTTCCCAAACCCTAGGTTTAGGTTTGAAATGGTAGTTCCCTCCAAAAGTTTGTTGAGTCTTCTAGAAGGTAGTTTGTTAGGAGCTAGCTTAGGGTTTAAGCTAGGTTTAATTAGGCTTGGAAACCCTAGTTTGCTGATCTGGCAGAAACCCCTGGAGTCTTCTGGAAACTGAGTTACATTTCTGAGCAGTGGGCCCTGAATGAAGCATTGTAGACTAAAATTTAGTGTCTGAATCCCTTGTCCCACCGCGGATCCGCGGCATTAGCAAGCCCCTGCCGCGGATCCACGGCTCTTTGATGGGCTTGGCCTTTGGGTCTTCTGGTGTGGACTTGTGATGGAGTTTGGGGCTTCTTCTGATATGCTGAATTGTGATTGCTACTTTGTATTGATACCAGATCTGAAGTTAGTGAGTTGGCGTATCTTTTGAGCAGTGTTGATTCGAGCATGCTTCTAGTTTCCTGCACAGACTTCGAAACACGGGTTGCGACATATAGAAATATTGCGATGCCATGCAATGCAGTCAATTTCCCTAGAAATGCCGGTTTTAAGGTCTAATACATGTAATCTGATATTTTGCGACAGTTTTGCTAATATGTAAAATATGAATGCCGTACACTTCTAAATGAGTGCAAATGATGAGGAAATTGCCGGCTAAAATATACAATATTTTCGACTAATCACAACACATAACATCGCATGTCATAAACGTAAGCAAGTATGCATACCCCAATTGTCGTTGACATATAGCAACGAACCGGCGATACACTACATACTACACTTACGGTCGCAGAAATAAGTATCATATATCAAGACGATGTTAAACGTTTCGATCGAATCAACAACCACCCACAAATTATCCCGAGAGCTCAACACTTGAGCAACGTTAAAATATCCAAAAAATATGCCACAGTGTCTATGGACCAGCCGTAGAAGGGTCAACCCTTGCCTCACTTATGGCGCCACAGGACTATGGTAAACCCTAAGGTTTGGCCACAGTTCCGTGGTCATAATGTCGAGTTAGGGTTACGTTCGTCTAAAGGGTCCATAGAATTACTTGCATGATTATTCGAATATTCTAAACTTAGAAAATTCCAACACTTGGAAAATTTTAGTGAGAGTAATGAGGTGGTGTGTGATATTCGTTCGAATAATTAAACATCGTCCAAGTTACCAATACAATGTTAAAACATACGAATACAAAACACTCTGAATAAGCCCCTAAGCAAAATAAGCATCACATGAAAATTTGGCCTAAACAAACAACACTTGGAACCCCAAAACCTACAGACCAGAGCACCAAAGGAAAACGGGACAATTCTGGGCAAGGGGGGGCCGGCCAGGCCGGAATTTTTGGCTATGTGGCCGGTTCAAAACCGGTAGAATTCCCCTATTTTTCTCTGGTGTTCTCAGTGTAGCACATACAAACTTCTGCAGTTGTTTAAATAATTTTTTCGAACCATTTTAAAAACAACAGAGAGCAGATTTCAAGGTTCCAGATTTGTGAAATTTCGGAGTTGTTTCGGTTTCGTAATATATTTAACATTTTCTAAGTTTCTAGCTTGGCTCTGATACCACTATTGGGTTTGTCTAGCACCACACAAGGGTTTGTCTTGCATCAAACATGCTACAATAAAAATTTTGGGGTGCTAAGTAAACTAACATAGGATCAAAACTAGAAGTTTAGGGTAACGAAATTGTATCACATACTAGATCTAGTGTCTAACAATAAGAGGATAGTAATACAACCTTTGTAGACTTCTCTCTTTGACTCCATGGATCAATTAGAGTTTGAACCGGTCCGCTTGAATCTTTCGTTGTGCACGACGATCCACCCGGAGTCCCTTTGCTCAAGCTCCTTGCTCCACTTGATCAAGATGATGGTGAAGCAAACAATCTACACTAGTGGGCTAGACTAAAGTAGAATGATGATGTGGGTTCAAATCTCACTCAAAAACTTTTCTTTTTAAGTTCTTCCCTCACTTTTGAAACCCTAGAGAGCTTGAAGGAGAGAGGAAGAAGATGAGAGGCTAAACTTGACTCAAGTAAAGATAATATGAGACATAATCCTAAGAGAAAATAATAATCCTCATGCTTAACTATGGTTACAAAATATCTAGATATTTTGTGACTTGAGGTTAAGCAAAACCATGGGCTACAAAAACCATGGGCAACAAAACCATGGTATTGACTTTGGTCAACACAAGAGAAAAGAGTTGACTAATCAACCATGAATTTGTTGTCATTTTGCTTTTCTTAAATAAACAAAATATGTAAATATGTTACCATGTGAGTCTTGTATTGCCACCACCAATGTATCATCAACCATGACACATGTATGCATGCATGTGTGCATTCATATCAACATATGTACATACATTCATTCATACAACATTTAAAGAAAAGGTTATAAGTAAAATGGCTAATGGTCATTAATATTAAATCAATAATTGATTAATAAACCGGTCATATCATATATGACCTGACCAATAGAAAACGCCAGATTATAATGTGGTATCGGATACACGCATTTAATCAAGCACTCGCACATATCACCATATTCACCCCCACATCGTTTCGCCTGAGCTAGGCAACCCCTTTGTGGGACTCTAAGACTCGTCAATACGCTGGCAGTAGGTGATGATCATATTAAACACCCACAAGCCGCAAGCGGTCAGCTAAACATAACGGCCACCCGGGTATTGAGCGAGCAGAAGAAAAACAAGTGAACCTGTCAAAACTCTTGTCGAGCCAACCGGTAACACTTACCATACAGTCCGGTCTCTTCGTCAGATATGCTGCATATCGAGTCTATGGATGGCATCGTCGACCCCAATAACTCAATAAGTCATGCCGATGTATGGCCTATAATAGATCAAGAAACTACTGATAACACTTATCAGTAAATCTCATCAGCCCTAGCCAGGGACCTTCTGATATAGCCAATCGAGCACAGCGCAACATTAACCCCCAATACCGGAAGAGACAAAACCCCTCCTATCGCTCATTGCCTCCATATGTCTTGGGACTGTACCCAAAAGACACCTGTTTGCACGACTCAGTAGAGCCATGGTAGGGTGGAAATCAAAGCACAGTGGGAGAACACACAAGACTCTATGATGATCTCGGGTCTACAGACTAACCTGTACCAGTGTCACCTGAGAACTTCTATCCGACGATAGATATAATACCATATAGGAGTTCTCAGCGAGTCCGTCCAGTGTACCCAGTCTCCACTGAGCACCCATATACAATCTTGGTGTCAAACACCAATGGATATGGGATCATCCATCGCTCATCACATGGTTCAAGAATCGTATACGCTAGTCTACTCTGGAATATCGATGCCCCGTCTCGATACACCCACGACTAGGGACATTTCAGGATATGCTTATAAACTACACATGTCCCAGTAGTATGATCTTCATCATAATCACAGTAGTCAAGCAAATATCCTCAGGGCTTTATCAACATGTACCAAATGAATAAAAGCATGATCAAGTGAACATGTCATGATAAAGAGTAACCAGATAGCATACTATCATGTCGAGCAAGAATGTCCTCTGAATACACACACACACACACACATGTAAAGATATATCCACTATCAAATAATGACCTCTAGGGCATACATATATCCAACACTTCCTTCCCTACCTTTCGGCACAAGACTAAGGTTTGGAAGAAGACTATCCAATAAGCGCAACTAGTGTACTCTCCTAATGCAAGGAGCTCCCGATCAGAGAGAAGGTAAAGTGAAGAGACAATCGAATAATCCTATTCAAATTCTCCAGAACCATTGGCCATCCTCGATAGAAATAATTAATTCGAGTTCGTATGTAACTATACGATGGCCTTTCCAAACAATATGGATCATCGTAGTGATACAGAGTGCTCTCGAAAAATGCAAAGGGAAATTAGGATTACCAGGGATATATGTGACTTTTTCATGAATCTTGACAATCCAAAACCAAAGTGAGTAAGAAGGTTCAGTTAACTTGGTTAATGTGTTTTAATTAAAGGTAAGCTATGGTCGCATAACCAGAGAAAGAGAAAAGAAACACTCAGCGTGCACTCTATCAAGATTAGATTGGTTAATCATTTTATCTAATCAAGATGGCTCCTACTGTATCCTCGAATTCTTCTTCAAACCCTAAAAGGAGAACTAGTCGGGATCATATACACCTTACAAGCTCGCTAACCATTCAGCTAGGCCAGTGTTGGTACTCCGAGAGAGGTCCCCCATGCTTAACCCATTTTCCACAAAAACGTAACCCCGTTAACACTTTCTAGACACCTAAAAGGTTAGGTAATTTTGAAGTAAAAATCTCCCGAGGAGTAATACCTACTCATCAGTGTGAATCGGGACCCAACTATCATTGTATGATAGCCTTGATGGAAGCCGACCAATATTACCGCACTCTAGAAGGTATGCGCAAACTTGGCAAATTTTCTTTATATTTGAAACTCCCGATATAGTTTTTTCCCCTAGGACCTAAGTGACCTTGACACGGTCAACAAATCAAAAGGTCCTAGTCAAGTTCAACCCGTCATTATCTTGATTGCATTAAACCCACCCGCATGAGCCCTAGACACAATCAACAAAGCCGCACGACTGTCCTAACCAATTGCATCGCATGCTACAAACAAGCACCACTTAGCTACCGCACACTACGCCTTGACACAGTCAACAAACGCAACACGAATACTAAGTACTAGTCATAGGAAATGACGAAGGGCTACAACTGGTTATTGGTAAAGAGCCTTTAACATAATGAACTTGTTATCGTTGAAGAAACTTGAGTGGCTTTGAAAAGGAGTGGTTTAGGATCCGCATTTTAAAACAAGTGGTTTTGAAGAAAACCGAGTGGTTTATAATATCATAAACTTTTGCTTAAGAGACGAACTCCCCATGAAGGGATCATGACTCTTTCCTCATAGAATGAGGTGCAGGATATTCCTAATCGAATACCTCTATACAAAGCAAAAGAATATGACTATAGTTTTAAAGAAAACCGAGTAGTTTTTAAAAAAATTGGTTCCGACAATATCATTTAGGTTTGTTTCCTTTGCATATAATGCAGTCCCATCATATTAAGTTTATAAGCCACACCGGAAATAACCAAAATAACATGCTTTTATATGCCATCCGCATTCGCCACAGGGTCCCGGGACTACATCGTAACGTTACTTAACTTACGGCAAGGCGTGGACAGGGCTAGCGCGGATGCAAAACATATAGAAATATCTAATATATATATATATATATATATATATATATATATTATCACATGCAAGTAATAATCATCACAGATAGATAATAACCATCACAAGCATGTGAAAAATAATATGGAATAGCGGATAAATTAGGAGCCCCGCGTTTTATTTGAGCCGCCAATAAAACACGACGTTTCCCGGTCATGTGGATAGCCCGTATAATATCAATCCTAAACCCCCATGAGTGCGGCAAGCCACCTGCCAATTCTATAAATTGGGTAACCAGCCCTTAATAACATGAGTCGATCACTCGTCGCTTTCTAGAATCCGGTAACTTGGGCACTCTTCCGCGGGTCGATTCTATAACCCCTACAAGTGCGGCGAACAACCCGCCAATTCTAGAGCGAGGCGGCCCGGTCTCAAACACCATGAGATGGCAACCTACCACACTCTAGAACCCGGCTGCTCGAGCACTTCTCCTGGGTTAATCCTAGTACAGAAATGAAATATATACAATGGTGATATCGACCGCATCCCACAATAAAAGAATATACATAATACGGAGACAGTGGCCACAAGTTGGGCTCGTCCTAAACAAAAGAATACAACATTATAAATCAAAACTGTACATGCAATCGCACGAGGGGCTATCCAACACGATAATTCGGCTAAACCATTACAGAGATATATATACCACAACAAGCAACACATGCAACCCTGACTAATCGAACATATAGCAATTAGACGACATTTAACAACACATACAAACAAGTGGATCATAAACGATACTAAAGCTTCAACGAAAGTTTTCCATGATTGCCCAAATGAATAAACAGAACAAACTAAAATCTAGGCAAAAACAAACTAGGATAAAAATCCCAATTCCCAAAACCTAAGACACCAAAAAAAGACGAGATCAAACAAAGACCTTCAGGCCGCCGGAAGCGGCCAAATCAAAATTTTGGCTTTGATTTAGCTCGTTTTCATTTTTTACATAAACTTGGGTAGAGGCCAAACCATCATCTATATTGCTTTAAAAAAAATTAGAGGACTTTTGAAAAACGGGACAGAAACTTGGGTTTTTCGGGTTTTGAAAAACAAAAAAATTTCGGTTTCGCAACTTGAGCATCGTCTACGCTAGTTTACATGTTTAGGTTGGCTCTGATCCCATTGAAAGTTCCTAGCGCTCTTTCCACTACAACCGTGGCCAATGCGGAATCGAAAAACAAAAAAAATTATGGTGAGCACTAGAAACTAATCTCTAGCGATCGTTCTAAACACTAAAGTAGAAAACTAAGCATGTAAGGTTTAGGGATTACAACCTTTGATGCATGTCCACCCAATCGTGGAAGACCCCTCCAAGCTCCACGTAGGCCGTCGAAAATAAGCTTGAGAGGAAACCGCCCTTGTCGAAGATGTGTTGGGTTTACCTAGCACCTCATGAAGGGTTTGGAAGCCTCATATGTACCAAAGATTAAAATTTTAGGGTGCTAAGTAAGCATACAAAGAATCATTCCTAGAAAAAATAGGGTTTCATAAACTACACTTCAACACAAGTAGATTAAGCTAGGGTTTTGAGAGTACAACCTTTGTAGCTCCCTACGCTAGACTCCTCGGCTACTTGGGGTTTGGAAAAAGTCCGTTTGAACTCCTCTAGGTCCACGATGATCCACCCGGAGTCCGCTTTGTCCAAGCTTGCAACTTCACTTTGTCAAGAGAAAGAAATGAAGCTAACACTCTAAACAAGTGAGCAAGACTTGTGTAGAATGGTGTTGTGGTGGCTTTCTCACTTCAAAATCCTAACTTGATGAGTAATTTGCTCACTAGATAAATCTAGAGAGCAAAAGATGAAGGAGGAAGAAGATGGTGGCCTTTTAGAATAAGAGTAAAGATAAAAAAAAACATCAAAAGAAAATGAAAATATATGTATATATATTTATCACTTCTCATCTCAAACCATGGTTAAATCATATGGATATTATTTCACTTGAGTTAAAACATAAAAGAAAAGATTAACTCATGGTTAGAAGATAGGTGAGCATGGTTAGGTCAAGAAGAGTGTAGAACTCATCCATGAATTATCCTTTTCTTTTTCCTTTGTTTTAAAACAAATGAAATAATAACACATATAAATAAAATCATGGTGTGAGTCTTATATTGCCACCATTTTCCATGTATATGCAACCATGAAGGATGATGTATGTATGTATGTGTGCATGCACATCCATATGTGCATGAATCTAGAAAGAATGCATACATGCATGCATACATCCAAAAATACAAGAAAGAATTTCTAGTGAGAATCTAATGGTTAAATGATAAATCAACACTTGATTTATCAATCCGGCCATATCACATACGACCCTAACCAAAAGCAAGCCGCCCGATTAATATACGGTATCTCATACTCGCATCTTAATAGGGCCCATGCGCATATCGCATACGCGCTCCACAACATTTCGCCTGGACTAGGTAACTCCTTTGTGGGACTCTAAGACTCGTCAATACGCCGGCAGTGGGTGATGATCATATCAAACACCCCCAAGCCGCAAGCGGTCAGCTAAACGTAACGGCCACCCGAATATTAAGCGATCAGAAGAAAACAAGCGAACCTGCTACAACTCCCGTCGAGCCAACCGGCAACACTACCTGTGCAGTCCGGTCTCCTCGTCTGATATGTCGCATATCAAGTCTAGGGGTGGTAAACGTCAGACCCCAATAACCGATAAGTCGTGCCGATGTGAGGCTCATAACGGGTCGAGAAACTACTGGTAACACTTACCAGTAAATCTCTAATCAGCCCTGGCCAGGGACTTCCCTGTTACGGCCAATCGAGCACAGTGCAACATCAACCCCCAATACTGGGAGAGACGAAACCCCTCCTATCGCTCATTGCCTCCACGTGACTCGGGACTGTACCCAAAAACCACCGTTTCGCACGCCCTCATGGACGTGGTAAGGTGGAAATCAAAGCACAGTGGGAATCACACAAGACTCTATGACGATCTCGGGTCTACAGACTAACCTGCACAAGTGTCACCTGAGAACTGCCATCTGACGTGAGGTATAATACCATCTGGGAGTTCTCGGCGAGTCCGTCCAGTGTACCCAGTCTCCACTGAGCACCCGTATACCATCTCTGATGTCAAACACCAATGGATATGGGATCATCCATCGCCCATCTCATGGGTCGAGAAGCGTATATGCTAGTCTACACTGGTATATCGATGCCCCGTCTCAATACACCCATGACTAGGGGCCTTGAAGGATGTACTTATGGACTACCATGTCCCCACTAGTATGATCCGCATCATAGTCCAGGCAGTCAAGTACACATCCTAATGGCTTTACCAACATGTAACTTTAAGATAGTATAAAGAGACAAGTCTACATGTTAAGATAAAGAGCAACCAGATAGCATACTATCATATCGAGCAAGAAAGTCATCTCCATATATGTCCAAGCATCCAATATAATATACATCATCTGTACAATACTGGCCTCTAGGGCATACATACAACTAACAATCTCCCACTTGCACTAGGGCCAGCTGCTGTAGTATCACATACCGAGCATCCCGAAGAGTCTCTCAAACTGTATATGGGGAATGGCCTTCGTGAGTGGATCCGCTGTGTTATTCTTCGTGTCAACCCTCCTGACCTCGATCTCCCGACGATCAACTATCTCCCGGATCAGGTGATACCGCCTAAGAATATGCGTGGATCGCTGATGGGACCTGGGTTCCTTGGCCAAAGCCACCGCTCCATTGTTATCGCAATACAAAGGTATTGGATGCTCAATGGATGGAACCACTCCAAGTTCAGTAATGAACTTCTTGATCCAGACAGCCTCTTTGGCAGCATCGTTGGCAGCGATGTATTCAGCCTCCATCGTCGAGTCTGCCATGGTTTCCTGCTTGGAACTCTTCCAGCTAACCGCCCCTCCATAAAGGGTAAAGTCAAATCCCGACTGCGACTTAAAGTCGTCCTTATCACTCTGGAAGCTCGAATCGGTAAAGGACTCCACTTGGAGTTCTCCGTTACCATACACCAAGAGCATCTCTTTAGTCCTTCGTAAGTACTTGAGAATGCTCTTCACAGCTGTCCAGTAACTCTCTCCAGGATCAGCTTGATACCTGCTCACTACACTTAGTAAGTATGCTACATCGGGTCTGGTACATAGCATCGCGTACATGATAGAGCCTACAGCCGAAGCATAGGGTATCCCTTGCATGCGAGCTCTCTCCAAATCAGTCTTGGGAGACATCTCTTTGGAGAGAGTGACTCCAGAGATCGTGGGTAAGTTCCCATGCTTGGATTCTTCCATACTAAACCTCTTTAGTATGGTGTCAATGTACCTGGATTGGGACAATCCCAATATCCGTTTGGATCTATCTCTATAGATCCTAATTCCCAATATGCAGGAGGCATCACCAAGATCTTTCATTGAGAATCTTTGTGATAAGAAGAGCTTGACTGATTGCAGCATAGGAATGTCATTTCCTATCAAGAGTATGTCGTCCACGTACAATACGAGGAAGACTACCTTACTCTCTGCTACCTTCTTGTAAATACAAGGTTCATCTACGTTTTTGACGAAATCAAACTCTTTGATAATGAGTCAAAGCAGATGTTCCAACTCCGCGATACTTGCTTTAATCCATAAATGGATTTAAGCAGCTTGCACACCTTCCCGCTGCTCCCACTATCTACGAAGCCTTCTGGCTGAGTCATGTACACGCACTCTTCTAAATCACCGTTTAGAAAGGCGGTCTTAACATCCATTTGCCAGATTTCGTAGTCATGATATGCAGCGATGGCAAGAATGATCCGGATGGATTTAAGCATAGCCACTGGAGAAAAGGTCTCGTTATAGTCCACACCTGGTCTTTGACGAAAACCCTTTGCAACAAGTCTAGCTTTGAAAGTCTCCACTTTCCCATCTACACTAAGTTTTTTCTTGAAGATCCACTTGCTCCCAATAGGTTTTACCCCTTCAGGAGCATCTTCCAAAGTCCATACTTTGTTGGTGTACATGGATTCCATCTCGGACCGCATTGCATCCAGCCATTTCACTGAGTCCCCACTCGTGATGGCCTGCTCGAAGCTAGTTGGGTCATCATCCTCCATGATGCAATCCTCGCTCCCACCATCCATGAGAAAACCGTAGTATCTCTCAGGTTGGCGAGGAACCCTACTAGATCGGCGGAGAGGCTGAGGTTCGTTGGGAGCTACTGAATCCTCTGGTTCCACTAAATCTTCTGTTGTGGTTTGTATAGCTGGAACCTCTTCCAGTTCTACCTCAGAGCCACTAATCTCTTTTGCAAGAAATTCCTTTTCTAAAAAGGTGGCATGTTGAGCAACAAACACTCTTTGTTCCTCACTGTGGTAGAAGATATACCTTCGCGAATGCTTGGGATATCCAACAAATTTACACAAAACAGACCTTGCCTCGAGTTTGTCCGGTTTTTGTCTTTTGACATAGGCCGGGTAACCCCATATCTTAATAAAATTAAGATATGGTCTCTTCCCCTCCCATATCTCAAATGGGGTGGTAGGCATAAATTTGGTAAGAACCCTATTCAGTAGGTATGCTGCTGTCTCCAGTGCATATCCCCAGAAGGAAATAGGTAACTCAGTTGTGCTCATCATAGAGCGCACCATATATCTAATAGGGTGCGGTTCCTCCGTTCTGACACACCGTTGTGCTGTGGTGTATATGGAGGAGTCAGCTGAGAGAGAATCCCATTCTCTTTTAGGAAGTCCAGGAATTCAATGCTCAAGTATTCACCTCCTCGATCAGATCGTAGGATTTTAATACTTTTTCTGGTTTGGTTCTCGACTTCTTGTTTATATTCTCTAAATTTTTCAAAAGCTTCTGATTTGTGTTTCATCAGGAACAAATACCCGAACCTAGAGAGATCGTCAGTGAATGTAATGAAGTACGCAGAACCATCCCTGGCATGTGTAGACATGGGACCACATACATCACTATGTATCAGTCCCAAGGGTTCGGTAACTCTTTCTCCGTGTCCCGTAAACGGAGTTTTGGTCATCTTCCCTTTGAGACATGACTGGCAAGTGTCATAAGATGAAAATTCGAACGGTTTCAAATATCCATCCTTATGCAACTTAGCTAGTCGTGTCGCATTGATGTGACCTAGTCTACAATGCCACAAGAAGGATTCGTTCAGTTCTGAACTCTTCCTCTTGTGTGTGTTTGTTATGCTCAGAACTGTTGATTGATTTAGAACATAAATGCCATTGCACAACGTGCCTGATCCAACCAAATTTTGGTTAAGGAAAATGTTCATAACATTATCCTGTAATACAAAATTATATCCATCTTTACTCAACAAAGAAACCGATATAATGTTGCATATCAGGATCAGCATGTAATAGCATTCGCTCAGAATCAATGTATTACCAGTTGGCAATACTAGGTGATATTCCCCGACGGTTTTAGCTGCAACAATTGCACCATTTCCAACTCTTATGTCTTTATCACCTTCTCCAAGTTCTCTACCTTTCTTAAGCCCATGTAACTGATTACATATATGGGATCCTGACCCGGTATCCAATACCCAGGACGTAGAGGAAATGGAGAAACAGTTCTCTGTAACGAACACACCCGAAGAAAATGCATCATCATGTACTTTCTTCATTTGGGTGGCATGGGAATCCTGGTATTCCCCTATGTCATGTTCAGTCCTATAACTCTTATAAGAAAGAACGGAACCAACATTCCGCAGCACAGTATAACATGCGGGTTCGGTCAATACATCCATATTATTATCTTGATTAAGGCATGACATGGTCGCTACCTGGAGAGAGAGAGAAGAAAACACTTTAGCGTATGCTCTTGCAAGATCAGATTGGGTAATATCTTATCTAATCAGGATGGCTCCCACTGTTTTTATCAAATCTTCCTTCAAACCCTAAAAGGAAAGACTAGCCGGGATTAATTACACCCTACAACTTCGCCGATCTTTCAGCCAGGCCAGTGTCGGTACTTTGAGGGAGGTTCCCCGTGCTTTCGCACGGACCTACTTAAAGTTAACCTCGTTTTCCCAGAGGCGTAACCCCGTTGACACCTTTCTAGACACCTACTTGATCGGCTAATTGTCCTGTGTAAAACTCTCCCAGGAGTAACAATTACTTGCAGTGGGTATCGGGATCCAACTATCTCATAGAAGGTATGCAATCTCATTGCAAATTTCAACACTTGAAACTCCCGATAATCTTTTGCCCCAAGCATCCTATGACCTTGACGGAGGTCAACAAACCACAGGGTGCAAGTCAAGTTCAACCCGTCATTTCTTGATTGAATCAAACCCACCCGCACGATCCTTGACGGAGGTCAACAAGGTCGTACGACTACCCTAATCCAATCTGCATCATATGCATAAGCAGATAAATACTAGTTAGCTACCGCATACTACGCCTTGACGGAGGATAACAAACGTAGCACGAATACTAAGTAGGACTTATCTGAAATGACGGAGGGTTACGACAGGTTTTTCTGAAAACCTATTGCGTAATGAACTTGATATCGTTGTAAAATCATGTAAATTTTGAAATGGAGTGATTTTGAGGCTTTTATTAGTTTTGCTAAAGAGGTCACTCCCGGTGAAAGGATCTCGGCTTTTTCCTCATCGAATAAGGTGCAGAATATATCATATATATCACTGTGCAAAGCAAAACTCCAAAAGCAATCAAAAACCAAACTGAGTTTTGTAGCATCTGCCAGTTTTGCTAAAGAGGTCACTCCTGGTGAAGGGATCTCGGCTCTTTCCACATCGAATAAGGTGCAGGGTATATCATATATACCGCTATGCAAAGCAAAACTGTAGCTACCCCTTTTTATTTGAAAATTTGATTCTACAACATCTTTTAGGTTTCTTATCTTTCATTAATCACATTAATGAAGTCCTATCATTTAAGTCACCTAAACATCACAGATAAATACGACGTACACTTATGTCATCCACATTCGCCTCGATGTCCCCTCGTGCACCGTTAGGTTAGGTAACTAACGGCAGAGCAAGGCAGGGCTAGCGCGGGTGTAAAACATAAGTAACGCCTATATAATATATCATATATACTATATACAGTATTTATCACAGAACATATCTAATGATCACATCACAGATATCGCAGCAGAAACATAGATATAATGTGGGAAATACTAGGACGTCCGTATTTAGTATTTAGCCAACAATAGAAAATACGGATTCCACAGTCGCGATGAATAGCCAAGCCCACACCCTGGATCCCTACGAGAGCGGCAAGCGATCCTACCAATTCTGGAGTTTAGGAGACCCGGTCTCGACTACTCGAGATGGCCTCCTACTGAACCCCAGAACCCGGTCACCTGTGCTCCCCTCCTTGGGTCCATCCTAATGCGGAAAAGTAAATAATATACAACACAGGTGGCAGCAACCTCAACCCGGAAGTGCCCCAAATAAAAGAATATTACATTACATTTGAATTTTACATGAATGAAAAATAAAACTCTCATCTCACATAAAACCCCCCGGCTATTCTATCACGACAATCCTGCACATCATATCTTAGTAACACATAATATCTCATATCATCAACGTAAGTAAGTATGCATACCCCAATTGTCGTTGATGTATAGCAACGAAACCGGCGATATCGACATACTACACTTACGGTCACAGAAAAGAAAGTGTAAAACTACAATATTTGGAATCCACATTCTCTTTAGACATCGTAAATGCGAAATATCACATACTTCGTATTTCATGCCTAACGATATGAATTCCACATATTGTATCACATTCCAAATAAATAGACAGTATTAAAGTTTTCGACCGAATGATCAAATACCCAAAATTCCATAAAGCTCAACACTTGAGCGGAGTTCAAAAAACCCGGAGTGTGCCACAGTAGTAGCGGTCCAGCCGTAGAAGGGTCAAGCCAACGCCTCACATGTGGCACGTCGTACTGCCCCAAACCCTAAGGTTCAAAGGGCAGTTCAAGACGGTCACATAATCGAGTTAAGGTTTGTTGTCTTCTAGAGGGTCCACCACAAAACTTGCATGTATTTCCGAAAGATTAAACCCCGTGAAAAGTGAGCAAATGATACTCGTTCGAACACTTCAATACTTTCTAATTTTCTCGGAAAAGACACGAAATCAAAATTCCGATCGAATCGTCGAGTCCAAAACCATCTCCAGAATATTCAGTACTACATTCAAATTAAACATACCCAAAAAAGTACACAAGCAGGTAGGAGAGAAACCCTGTAAAAACGAGGCAGTGAATCACCTGTACGGCCGCGGAGCCGCGGCCTAAGAAAGCTATTGCCGCGGTTCCGCGGCAGGATTCACTGTTCACTGCTTCGTTTTTCATAGTTTGTCTTATATTTTCCTGCTGTATTTTTTAAGTATTTTTAATTCTGAAAAACAACAGATTTCGAAAAATGTCCAGAGAGGGTCCCGAAATGTCGTATTTTGGTTCGATCGGAGTTTTTACTTCGTAAAAGTGTCGCCTAATGTTCTAGGTTGGCTCTGATACCAATGTTGGGTTTACCTAGCACCTCATGAAGGGTTTGGAAGCATCACATGTACCAAAGATTAAAGTTTTAGGGTGCTAAGTAAGCATACAAAGAATCATTCCTAGAAAAATTAGGGTTTCATAAACTACATTTCAACACAAGTAGATTAAGCTAGGGTTTTGAGAGTACAAACTTTGTATCTCCCTACACTAGACTCCTTGGCTACTTGGGGTTTGGAAAAAGTCCGCTTGAACTCCTCTAGGTCCACGATGATCCACCCGGAGTCCGCTTTATCCAAGCTTGCAACTTCACTTTGTCAAGAGAATGAAATGAAGCTAACACTCTAAACAAGTGGGCAAGACTTGTGTAGAATGGTGTTGTGGTGGCTTTTCTCACTTCAAAATCCTAACTTGATGAGTAATTTGCTCACTAGATAAATCTAGAGAGCAAAAGATGAAGGAGGAGGAAGATGGTGGCCTTTTAGAATAAGAGAAAAGATAAAAAAAACATCAAAAGAAAATGAAAATATATGTATATATATTTATCACTTCTCATCTCAAACCATGGTAAAATCATATAGATATTATTTGACTTGAGTTAAAACATAAAAGAAAAGATTAACTCATGGTTAGAAGGTAGGTGAGCATGGTCAGGTCAATAAGAGTGTAGAACCCATCCATGAATTATCCTTTTCTTTTTCCTTTGTTTTAAAACAAATGAAATAATAACACATATAAAAAAATCATGGTGTGAGTCTTATATTGCCACCATTTTCCATGTATATGAAACCATGAAGGATGATGTATGTATGTATGTGAGCATGCACATCCATATGTGCATGAATCTAGAAAGAATGCATACATGCATGCATACATCCAAAAATACAAGAAAGTATTTCTAGTGAGAATCTAATGGTTAAATGATAAATCAACACTTGATTTATCAATCCGGCCATATCACATACGACCCTAACCAAAAGCAAGCCGCCCGATTAATATACGGTATCTCATACTCGCATCTTTACCGGGCCCATGCGCATATCGCATACGCGCTACACAACGTTTCGCCTGGACTAGGTAACTCCTTTGTGGGACTCTAAGACTCGTCAATACGCCGGCAGTGGGTGATGATCATATCAAACACCTCCAAGCCGCAAGCGGTCAGCCAAACGTAACGGCCACCCAGGTATTGAGCGATCAGAAGAAAACAAGCGAACCTGCTACAACCCCCGTCGAGCCAACCGGCAACACTACCTGTGCAGTCCGGTCTCCTCGTCTGATATGTCGTGTTAGTTGTATGTATACCCTAGAGGCCAGTATTGTACAGATGATGTATATTATATTGGATGCTTGGACATATATAGAGATGACTTTCTTGCTCGATATGATAGTATGCTATCTGGTTGCACTTTATCTTAATATGTATACTAGTCTCTTTAAACTGTCTTATAGTTACATGTTGGTAAAGCCCTTAGGATGTGTACTTGACTACCTGGACTATGATGCAGATCATACTAGTGGGGACATGGTAGTCCATAAGTACATCCTTCAAGGTCCCTAGTCGTAGGTGTATCGAGACGGGGCATCGATATACCAGTGTAGACTAGCGTATACGCTTCTCGACCCATGAGATGGGCGATGGATGATCCCATATCCATTGGTGTTTGACATCAGAGATGGTATACGGGTGCTCAGTGGAGACTGGGTACACTGGACGGACTCGCCGAGAACTCCCAGATAGTATTATACCTCACGTCAGATGGCAGTTCTCAGGTGACACTTGTACAGGTTAGTCTGTAGACCCAAGATCGTCATAGAGTCTTGTGTGATTCCCACTGTGCTTTGATCTCCACCTTACCACGTCCATGAGGGCGTGCAAAATGGAGGTTTTTGGGTACAGTCCCGAGTCACATGGAGGCAATGAGCGATAGGAGGGGTTTCGTCTCTCCCGGTATTGGGGGTTGATGTTGTACTGTGCTCGATTGGCCGTAACAGGGAAGTCCCTGGCCAGGGTTGTTTCAGAGATTTGCTGGTAAGTGTTACCAGTAGTTTCTCGACCCGTTATAAGCCTCACATCGGCACGACTTATCGGTTATTGGGGTCTGACGTTTACCACCCCTAGACTTGATATGCGACATATCAGACGAGGAGACCGGACTGTACGGGAAGTGTTGCCGATCGGCTTGACGGGAGTTGTAGCAGGTTCGCTTGTTCTCTTCTGATCGCTCAATACCCGGGTGGCCGTTACGTTTAGCTGACCTCTTGCGGCTTGGGGGTGCTTGATATGATCATCACCCACTGCCGGCGTAATGACGAATCTCAGAGTCCCACAATGGAGTTTCCCGGTCCAGGCGAAACGTTGTGGTGCGGGTATACGATATACGCATGGACTCGATTAAAATGCACGTATAGGATACCGTATATTGATCGGGCGGCTTGCTTTTGGTTAGGGTCGTATGTGATATGGCCGGATTGATAAATCAAGTGTTGATTTATCATTTAACCATTAGATTCTCACTAGAAATCCTTTCTTGTTTCTATGGATGTATGGATGCATGTATGCATTCCTTATTGTTTCATGCACATATGGATGTGCATGCACACATGCATACATACATCATTCTATCATGGTTGCTTATACAAGAAAATGGTGGCAATATAAGACTCACACCATGGTTTTAAATATGAATTTTATTACATTTGTTTTAAAACAAAAAGGAAAAAGGAAATGGTTATGATTGAATTGTTTCTACACTCTTCTCTTGACCTAACCATTCTCACCCACCTTTTAACCTTGGGTATACTTTCCTTTTGTGTTTTAACTCAAGTTTAATAAAATATTCATGGTTTAGACCATGGTTTGAGATGAGAACAAGAAAATATATATTGATATATTTTCAATTTTCTAGCAAAAAGAGTTATCCTTTTACTCTTGAAAAGATATTGCCATCATCTTCTTCTTCCTGTCTCATTTTGCTCTCTAGTTCTTTGTAGTGAGCAATATACTCATCAAGAAAGGATTTTTAAGTGAGAAAGAGAACCACAACACCATTCTACACAAGTCTAGCCCATTTGTTTGGAGTGTTAGCTTGATTTCGTTCACTTGATCGGATAAAGTTGCAAGCTTGGACAAAGCGGACTCCGGGTGGATCATCGGTGACATCGAGGAGTTCAAGCGGAGCTTTTTCAAACCCTAAGTAGCCGAGGAGTCTAGCGTAGGGAGCTACAAAGGTTGTACTCTCTAAACCCTAGCTTTCCTTTTATATGATGATATGAATATTTCGGAACCCTAATTTTTCTAGGATAGATCCTTTGTAAGTTTACTTAGCACCATAAAAAAATTTAATCTTTGGTACATGTGATGCTTCCAAACCCTATATGAGGTGCTAGGTAAACCTTTCATTGGTATCAGAGCTGACCTAGAACATTAGGCGACACATTTACGAAGTTAAAACTCCTATCGAACCGAAAATACGGGTTTTTAGGTGCTCTCTGGACTTTTTTCAAAATCTGGTTATTTTCAGAGTTAAAAATACGTAAAAAATTCAGCAGGTAAATATAAGAGTTACTGTGAAAAATGAGATCATGAACAGTAAATTTGAGCGCGGAACCGCGGCAATAGCCTGCTTAGGCCGCGGTTCCGCGGCCGTTCTGCTTCTTCATGGTGTAATTTTTTTACAGTAACTCAACTCACTGCTTGTATAATTTTTAGGGTATTTTTAATCTGAATTTTGTGCTGTTTGTTCTGGAGATGGTTTTGGACTTGTCGATTCGATCGAAATTTTCATTTCGTTGCTTTTCAGTGTAAATTAGAAAGTAGTGAAGTGTTTGAACGAGTATCATTTGCTCACTTTTCACGGGGTTTAAAATCTTTCGGAAATACGTTCAAGTTTGTTTGTGGTGGACCCTCTAGAAGACAACAAACCTTAACTCGATTATGTGACCGTCTTGAACTGCCTTTTGAACCTTAGGGTTTGGGGCAGTACGGCGTGCCACATATGAGGCGTTGGCTTGACCCTTCTACGGCTGGACCGCTACCACTGTGTCACACTCCAGGTTTTTGAACTCCGCTCAAGTGTTGAGCTTTAGTGAGTCTTGGGTATTTGATCGTTCGTTCGAAAACTTTAATACTGTCTAATTATATGGAATGTGATGCAATGTGTGGAATTCATCTTATAAGACATGAAATACGAGGTATGTGATATTTCGCATTTATGATGTCTAAGGATAATAAGGATTCCAGATATTGCAGTTTTACACTTTCTTTTTTTTTGTGACCGTAAGTGTAGTATGTCGATATCGCCGGTTTCATTGCTATACATCAACGACAATTGGGGTACGCATACTTACTTACGTTGATGATATGTGATATTATGTGTTGCTGAGATATGATGTGCAGGATTGTCGCGATTAAATAGCCGGGGGGTTTTATGTGAGATGAGAGTTTTATATTTTCATTCATGTAAATTTAAATGTAATGTAATATTCTTTTATTTGGGACACTTCCGGGTTGAGGTTGTGTCACCAGTATTGTATATTATTTACTTTTCCGTATTAGGATGGACCCAAGGAGGGGAGCACAGGTGACCGGGTTCTGGGGTTCAGTGGGAGGCCATCTCGAGGAGTCGAAACCGGGTCTCCTAAACTCCAGAATTGGTAGGGTCGCTTGCCACTCTCGTAGGGGTCCAGGGTGTGGGCTTGGCTATTCATCGTGACTGTGGAATCCGTATTTTCTATTGTTGGCTAGATACTAAATACGGACGCCCTAGTATATCCCACATTATATCTATGTTTCTGCTGCGATATCTGTGATGTGATCATTTGATATGTTCTGATGGATACAGTATATAGTATATATGATATATTATATAGACGTTACTTATGTTTTTCACCCGCACTAGCCCTGCCCTGCTCTGTCGTTAGTTACCTAAGCTAACGGTGCACGAGGGGACATCGAGGCGAATGTGGATGGCATAAGTGTACGTCGTATTTATCTGTGATGTTTAGGTGACTTAAATGATGGGACTTCATTAATGTGATTAATGAAAGAAAAGAAACCTAAAAGATGTTGTAGAATCAAATTTTAAAATAAAATGGTAGCTACAGTTTTGCTTTGCATAGCGGTATATATGATATACCCTGCACCTTATTCGATGAGGAAAGGTCCGAGATCCCTTCACCGGGAGTGACCCCTTTAGCAAAACTGGCAGATGCTACAACACTCGGTTTGACTTTTGACTGCTTTTGGAGTTTTGCTTTGCACAGTGATATATATGATATATCCCGCACCTTATTCGTTGAGGAAAGAGCCGAGATCCCTTCATCGTGAGTGACCTCTTTAGCAAAACTAATAAAAGCCTCAAAATCACTCCATTTCAAAACTTCACTTGATTCTACAACGATATCAAGTTCATTACGCTCATGATTTTTTAGAAAAAACCTGCGTAGCCCTCCGTCATTTCAGATATGTAATATTTAGTATTCGTGCTACGGTTGTTTGGCATGCGTCAAGGCGTAGTGTACGGTAGCTGATTATTACTTATCTGTAGCATGAGATGCGATTGGATTAAGGTATTCGTACGGCGTTGTTTGGCATGCGTCAGGTTCGTACGGGTGGGTTTAATTCAATCACGAATTGTACGGGTTGAACTTGACTAGCGGACTATGGGTTGTTTGGCATGCGTCAAGGTCATAGCACGCTAGGGGCAAAATATTATCGGGAATTTCAAGAGTTGAGATTTGCAATGAGATTGCATACCTTCTATGAGATAGTTGGATCCCGATACCCACTGCGAGTAATTGTTACTCCCGGGAGAGTTTTACACAGGACAATTAGCCGATCAAGTAGGTGTCTAGAAAGGTGTCAACGGGGTTACTCCTCTGGGAAAACGAGGTTTACTTTAATTAGGTCCGTGCGAAAGCACGGGGAACCTCCCTCAAAGTACCGACACTGGCCTGGCTGAAAGATCGGCGAAGTTGTAGGGTGTAATTAATCCCGGCTAATCTTTCCTTTTAGGGTTTGAAGGAAGATTTGATAAAAACCAGTGGGAGCCGTCCTGATTAGATAAGATAATAACCAATCTGATCTTGCAAGAGCATACGCTAAAGTGTTTTCTTCTCTCTCTCTCCAGGTAGCGACCATGTCATGCCTTAATCAAGATAATAATATGGATGTATTGACCGAACCCGCATGTTATACTGTGCAGGGGAACGTTGGACCCGTTCTTTCTTATAAGAGTTATAAGACTGAACAGGGAATAGGAGAATATCTAGATTCTCAAGCCGCCCAAAAGAACATGCATGTTGATGCATCTTCTTCAGGTGTGTTAGTTATTGAGAACTGTTTCTCTGTTCACCCTACGTCCTGGGTATTAGATACCGGATCAGGATCCCACATATGTAAAATGTTACATGGGCTACGGAAAGGTAGAGAACTGGGAAAAGGTGATCATTCCGTTCAAGTAGGGAATGGGGCAAATGTTGCAGCCAAAGCAGTTGGCGAGTATCACCTAGTATTACCAAGTGGTAATACACTGATTTTAAATGAATGCTATTGTATACCAAACATGATGTGCAACGTTATATCAGTTTCTTTATTAAGTAAAGAAGGATATAATTTTGTAGTAAAGGATAATGTTATGAACATATTCCTAGATCAAAAGTTGATTGCATCAGGCTCGCTACATAATGGCATATTCATTCTAAATCAAAATACAGTCCTCAATATACAAAACACACACAAGAGAAAAAGTTCAGAAATGAACGAATCCTTCTTGTGGCATTGTAGACTTGGTCACATCAATGTGACACGACTAGCTAAGTTGCATAAGGATGGATATTTAAATCCGTTTGAATTTTCATCTTATGACATTTGCCAGTCATGTCTCAAAGGCAAGATGACCAAAACTCCGTTTACGGGACACGGAGAAAGAGTTACGGAACTCTTAGGGCTGATACATAGTGATGTATGCGGTCCCATGTCTACACATGCCAGGGACGGTTCTTCCTATTTCATTACATTCACTGACGATCTCTCTAGATACGGACATGTGTTCCTGATAAAACACAAGTCTGAAGCTTTTGAGAAATTTAGAGAATATAAGCACGAAGTAGAGAACCAAACGGGCAAAAGTATTAAGATCCTTCGATCTGATCGAGGAGGAGAATACTTGAGCAATGATTTTCTGGATTATCTAAAAGTGAATGGGATTCTCTCTCAGCTCACTCCTCCTTATACACCACAGCACAATGGTGTATCAGAACGAAGAAACCGCACCCTATTAGATATGGTGCACTCAATGATGAGTACAGCTGAGTTACCTATTTCCTTCTGGGGATATGCGCTTGAGACAGCCATGGACCTATTGAATAGAGTTCCTACCAAATCTGTGCCTACCACTCCATATGAGATATGGAAAGGGAAGAGACCACATCTTAATTACATTAAGATATGGGGTTGTCCAGCCTATGTCAAAATACAAAATCCGGACAAACTCGAGGCAAGATCAGTCTTATGTAAGTTTATAAGATATCCCAAAAATTCACAAGGGTATATCTTCTACCACCCCAAGGAACAAAAGGTGTTTGTTTCTCGACATGCCACTTTCTTAGAAAAAGGTTTTCTTATGAAACAAACAAGTGGCATTGAGGTAGAACTGGAAGAGGTTCCAGCGACACAAACTATAACAGAAGACTTGGTAGAACCAGAGGATTCAGTAGTACCTGACGAACCCCAGCCACTCCGCCGATCTAGCAAGGTTTCTCATCCGCCTGAGAGATACTACGGTTTTCACATTGATGGTGGAAGCGAGGATTGCATCATGGAAGATGATGACCCAGCTAGCTTCGAGCAGGCCATCACGAGTAAGGACTCAGTGAAATGGCTGGATGCAATGCGGTCTGAGATGGAATCCATGTACACCAACAAAGTATGGACTTTGGAAGTTGCTCCTGAAGGGGTAAAACCCATTGGGAGCAAGTGGATCTTCAAGAAAAAACTTGGTGTAGATGGGAAAGTGGAGACTTTCAAAGCTAGACTTGTAGCAAAGGGTTTTCGTCAAAGACCAGGTGTGGACTATGACGAAACCTTTTCTCCAGTGGCTATGCTTAAATCTATCCGGATCATGCTTGCCATCGCTGCATATCATGACTACGAAATCTGGCAAATGGATGTTAAGACCGCCTTTCTAAACGGTGATTTAGAAGAGTGCGTGTACATGACTCAGCCAGAGGGCTTCGTAGACAGTGGGAGCAGCGGGAAGATGTGCAAGCTGCTTAAATCCATTTATGGATTAAAGCA
The DNA here is from genome assembly GCA_030015575.1 of Agapanthus africanus. Lineage (NCBI taxonomy): Eukaryota > Viridiplantae > Streptophyta > Magnoliopsida > Asparagales > Amaryllidaceae > Agapanthus > Agapanthus africanus. The sequence goes on from JASDDO010000029.1 coordinate 300,316,171, forward strand.
AGTATCGCGGAGTTGGAACATCTGCTTTGACGTCGTTATCAAAGAGTTTGATTTCGTCAAAAATATAGATGAACCTTGTATCTACAAGAAGATGGCAGAGAGTAAGGTCGTATTCCTCGTATTGTACGTGGACGACATACTCTTGATAGGAAATGATATTCCTATGCTGCAATCGGTCAAGCTCTTCTTATCATAAAAATTCTCAATGAAAGATCTTGGTGATGCCTCCTGCATATTGGGAATTAGGATCTATAGAGATAGATCCAAACGGATACTGGGATTGTCCCAATCCAGGTACATTCACACCATACTAAAGAGGTTTAGTATGGAAGAATCCAAGCGTGGGAACTTACCCACGATCTCTGGAGTCACTCTCTCCAAAGAGATGTCTCCCAAGACTGATTTGGAGAGAGCTCGCATGCAAGGGATACCCTATGCTTCGGCTGTAGGCTCTATCATGTACGCGATGCTATGTACCAGACCCGATGTAGCATACTCACTAAGTGTAGTGAGTAGGTATCAAGCTGATCCTGGAGAGAGTCACTGGACGGCTGTGAAGAGCATTCTCAAGTACTTACGAAGGACTAAAGAGATGCTCTTGGTGTATGGTAACGGAGAACTCCAAGTAGAGTCCTTTACCGATTCGAGCTTCCAGAGTGATAAGGACGACTCTAAGTCGCGGTCGGGATTTGTCTTTACCCTTTACGGAGGGACGGTTAGCTGGAAGAGTTCCAAGCAGGAAACCGTGGCAGACTCGACGATCGAGGCTGAATACATCGCTGCCAACGATGCTGCCAAAGAGGCTGTCTGGATCAAGAAGTTCATTATTGAACTTGGAGTGGTTCCATCCATTGAGCATCCAATACCTTTGTATTGCGATAACAATGGAGCGGTGGCTTTGGCCAAGGAACCCAGGTCCTATCAGCGATCTAGGCATATTCTGAGGCAGTATCACTTGATACGGGAGATAGTTGATCGCCGGGAGATCGAGGTCAGGAGGGTTGACACGAAGAACAACACGGCGGATCCACTCACGAAGGCCATTCTCCAGATACAGTTTGAGAGACTCTTCGGGATGCTCGGTATGCGATACTACAGTAGCTGGCCCTAGTGCAAGTGGGAGATTGTTAGTTGTATGTATGCCCTAGAGGCCAGTATTGTACAGATGATGTATATTATATTGGATGCTTGGACATATATAGAGATGACTTTCTTGCTCGATATGATAGTATGCTATCTAGTTGCACTTTATCTTAACATGTATACTAGTCTCTTTAAACTGTCTTATAGTTACATGTGGTAAAGCCCTTAGGATGTGTACTTGACTACCTAGACAATGATGCAGATCATACTGGTAGGGACATGGTAGTCCATAAGTACATCCTTCAAGGTCCCTAGTCGTAGGTGTATCGAGACGGGGCATCGATATACCAGTGTAGACTAGCGTATACGCTTCTCGACCCATGAGATGGGCGATGGATGATCCCATATCCATTGGTGTTTGACATCAGAGATGGTATACGGGTGCTCAGTGGAGACTGGGTACACTGAACGGACTCGCCGAGAACTCCCAGATGGTATTATACCTCACGTCAGATGGCAGTTCTCAGGTGACACTTGTACAGGTTAGTCTGTAGACCCAAGATCGTCATAGAGTCTTGTGTGATTCCCACTGTGCTTTGATCTCCACCTTACCACGTCCATGAGGGCGTGCAAAACGATGGTTATTGGGTACAGTCCCGAGTCATATGGAGGCAATGAGCGATAGGAGGGGTTTCGTCTCTCTCGGTATTGGGGGTTGATGTTGTACTGTGCTCGATTGGCCGTAACAGGGAAGTCCCTGGCCAGGGCTGTTTCAGAGATTTGCTGGTAAGTGTTACCAGTAGTTTCTCGACCCGTTATGAGCCTCACATCGGCACGACTTATCGGTTATTGGGGTCTGACGTTTACCACCCCTAGACTTGATATGCGACATATCAAACGAGGAGACCGGACTGTATGGGAAGTGTTGCCGATCGGCTCGACGGGAGTTATAGCAGGTTCGCTTGTTCTCTTCTGATCGCTCAATACCCGGGTGGTCGTTACGTTTAGCTGACCGCTTGCGTCTTGGGGGTTCTTGATTTGATCATCACCTACTGCCGGCGTATTAATGAGTCTCAGAGTCCCACAATGGAGTTTCCTGGTCCAGGCGGAACGTTGTGGTGCGCGTATGCGATATACGCATGGACCCGATTAAAATGCGCGTATAGGATACCGTATATTGATCGGGCGGCTTGCTTTTGGTTAGGGTCGTATGTGATATGGCCGGATTGATAAATCAAGTGTTGATTTATCATTTAACCATTAGATTCTCACTAGAAATCCTTTCTTGTTTCTATGGATGTATGGATTCATGTATGCATTCCTTATTGTTTCATGCACATATGGATGTGCATGCACACATGCATACATACATCATTCTATCATGGTTGCTTATACAAGGAAATGGTGGCAATATAAGACTCACACCATGGTTTTAAATATGAATTTTATTACATTTGTTTTAAAACAAAAAGGAAAAAGGAAATGGTTATGATTGAATTGTTTCTACACTCTTCTCTTGACCTAACCATTCTCACCCACCTTTTAACCTTGGGTAAACTTTCCTTTTGTGTTTTAACTCAAGTTTAATAAAATATTCATGGTTTAGACCATGGTTTGAGATGAGAACAAGAAAATATATATTGATATATTTTCAATTTTCTAGCAAAAAGAGTTATGCTTTTACTCTTGAAAAGATATTGCCATCATCTTCTTCTTCCTCTCTTATTTTGCTCTCTAGTTCTTTGTAGTGAGCAATATACTCATCAAGAAAGGATTTTTAAGTGAGAAAGAGAACCACAACACCATTCTACACAAGTCTAGCCCACTTGTTTGGAGTGTTAGCTTGATTTCGTTCACTTGATCGGATAAAGTTGCCAGCTTGGACAAAGCGGACTCCGGGTGGATCATCGGTGACATCGAAGAGTTCAAGCGGAGCTTTTTCAAACCCTAAGTAGCCGAGGAGTCTAGCGTAAGGAGCTACAAAGGTTGTACTCTCTAAACCCTAGCTTTCCTTTCATATGATGATATGAATATTTTGGAACCCTAATTTTTCTAGGATAGATCCTTTGTCAGTTTACTTAGCACCATAAAAAAAATTTATTCTTTGGTACATGTGATGCTTCCAAACCCTATATGAGGTTCTAGGTAAACCTTTCATGTCGCATATCAAGTCTAGGGGTGGTAAACGTCAGACCCCAATAACCGATAAGTCGTGCCGATGTGAGGCTCATAACGGGTCGAGAAACTACTGGTAACACTTACCAATAAATCTCTAATCATCCCTAGCCAGGGACTTCCCTGTTACGGCCAATCGAGCACAGTGCAACATCAACCCCCAATACCGGGAGAGACGAAACCCCTCCTATCGCTCATTGCCTCCATGTGACTCGGGACTGGACCCAAAAACCACCGTTTTGCACGCCCTCATGGACGTGGTAAGGTGGAAATCAAAGCACAGTGGGAATCACACAAGACTCTATGACGATCTCGGGTCTACAGACTAACCTGCACAAGTGTCACCTGAGAACTGCCATCTGACGTGAGGTATAATACCATCTAGAAGTTCTCGGCGAATCCGTCCAGTGTACCCAGTCTCCACTGAGCACCCGTATACCATCTCTGATGTCAAACACCAATGGATATGGGATCATCCATCGCCCATCTCATAGGTCGAGAAGCGTATACGCTAGTCTACACTGGTATATCGATGCCCCGTCTCGATACACCCATGACTAGGGGCCTTGAAGGATGTACTTATGGACTACCATGTCCCCACTAGTATGATCCGCATCATAGTCCAGGCAGTCAAGTACACATCCTAAGGGCTTTACCAACATGTAACTTTAAGACAGTATAAAGAGACAAGTCTACATGTTAAGATAAAGAGCAACCAGATAGCATACTATCATATCGAGCAAGAAAGTCATCTCCATATATGTCCAAGTATCCAATATAATATAGATCATCTGTACAATACTGGCCTCTAGGGCATACATACAACTAACAAGATGATTCACCCAAGGGAACCGATCCAAGCTCCAGCTTCACCTAGTGAAGCAACCGACACTCCAAACTTGTTAGAAATGGAGTGTGATGATGTAGGAATATTTCACTATCATTTTCTCTTTAAAACTAAGCTCAAGAGAGCAATGAGGGAGGAGGAGGAGGAGGAAGATCTAGAGCTCTCATAACAGAGAATGGCTAAGTGTTGAATGAGTATGAGAGAATGAAATGACTTCATATATTTTTCAACCATCACAAAAAAATATCACAACATTTTACAAGAAACAATTGAAGTTCGTCCCTCTCTACATGCCATCAACCATACCCAACGCCACTTCACCCTCCACCTCAGTTCCAAATGATTTTCTAAAAAAAAATCAAATAATGAGGTGTCCTCCTTCTAGAAGTATTCCATATGAATATGGAATACAACCCGGTATACGTATCGAAATACATATATGCGTATCCGTATAAAAATACGGATAGCCATGAGAGAGAAAATGAATGGTGAACAATAATACTAGAATATATATTATTATTAAATCAAAATATGATTTAATAATCCGCCTTAATCCTAAGCCGGCTAGTATTATCAATCGTCCGATTAAAGTTTGTGAAGACAATACACGTATTTAATCGGACTTGCACGTATCAATATAAGGCATCTACATCATATCGCCTAAACCGGGAAAACCCTCTGTGTGGGACACTAAAAACTCGACAATACGCTGGAAGTGATTTACTGGATAAATCCAAAACCACAAGCACATCAGCGGCAATAGCTGTACGTAACTGCTACAGGTATCTGTCGGTCTCTTCATCTAAGAGTATTGCATACTAGGTTAGAGGGTGGATAATGTCAGACCCATAATAACTCGATAAGTCGTGCCGAAGTCAAGATCATCGCCAACCGAGGAACTACTGAACTCTTATCAGTAAATCCCATCCACCGTGGTCATGGATTTAGGGTGATGGCCAACCGAACACAGCGCGACATCGACTTCTAATACCTGGAGAGATGAATCCCTGACAATTGCTCGCTGCCTCCATATGGCTCGGGACTGTACCTAAATAAAACCTGTTTGTACGACTCCTTTGAGCCGTGGTAGGGTAGTAATCTAAGTACAGTAGGAACTCACATGAGAAAAATGACGATCTCAGGTCAAAAGACTAACCTATACTAATGCCATTAAAGAACTGCTATCTGACGATAGGTATAATACCACCTAGAAGTTCTCGGCGAGTCCTTCCAGTGTACTCACCTCCAGTGAACACTTTATACTATCTTAGGTGACAAAACACCAATGGATTATGAGACCGGCCATCGCCCCTCGTCGAGGTCTAGAAATGTATACACTGGTCTACTCCGGAATATCGATGCCCAGTCTCAATACTCTCTCGACTGGAGAAATTTAAGGATGTACTTATGGACTACCCAGCTCTCACGTATATGATCACTATCATAATGCTGGTAGTCAAGCAAGAATCCTATGGGCTTCATCATTAAGTATTAGCGACACGTAATAACAAGTAAAACGAATACACATCAATGATAAAGACAAACCAGATAGTTTACTATCATTTGGAGTAAAACTGTTCTACCTATATAGGTCCTCTCTCAATTATCATAATCTCCTACCTGCAATTACAATAATTGTCGTGAGGGCACTATATCCAACAAGAAGGTAGCCACGGCTCCCTATCCCACGTTTCCAGATCGTGGCCTATTTTCAAGGCCACTATTTTAAGTGCTCCCAAGGTTATAAATATCTCTTAAATGCCTCTTAAAAAGAGTAATCACTTTTTATCACTAAAAATCATCAAGTGTTGCTACCAATGCTCTGAAGAACATCAAGAAACACCCAAAGTCTAAATTAGAAGAAGAAAAAAGAGAGAAAAGTTTAAAAAAACGTAAGTACGAAGCAACGAATCTCTTCTTTTATGCAACTCCATGGGTTTCAATGATTCTCTGAAATTTCTGGTGCTCCAGTGATGCTCTATGTTTCATCTGCTTCAAAACAAATAATTTATGGGATACTCATTAAAAAGTGTTATTCCTAAAATGCAAAGTAAAATGACCCTGCCGTGAGTTGTTCGATGATTTACAATTCCTCGATAAGCTTTAATGACAGATTTTGAAACTAAATTATGGGATGCTTGCAAAAGCTATCCTCTATCGGATGCTCTTCGGACTTATCTCTATGTATATGGATGCTCATTCGAGTTATCCACCATGGCGTTGTCCTCAAAATGGACTTCGTGAATGTATACATGGGTGTAAAATGAGCAAATTCACATACATATGTATTGGACATGAACTACCTAATGATAACTTGACAAAACAAAGTATGACGGAGACCCACAAAAGGCCCATGCTCATAAAATATTAGCAGAGACCCATCTAAAAGGCTCCCGCGCCTATATACCTGTGGTGGAGACCTCCTAGCGGATCCTACACCAATCAAACCATTGGCGAAGACCACCCCAGGAGACCTCGACACCCCTCAAAGCCTGTGTGGCGGCAACCCCAGAAGCCTCCACACCCAACCAAACTTATGACGGCTACCCCATACCTTCCTCAATTCTTTCAAACTCCATGGCAGCTACCCCTATAGCCTCCTCAACTCCGTCAAAGCCATGGTGGCTACCCCATAGCCTCCTCAATTCATTCAAACTCTACGGCAGCTACCCCATAGCCTCCTCAATTCCATCAAACTCTATGATGGCTACCCCTATAGCCTCCTCAACTCCATCAAAGCCACGGCCGCTATCCCATAACCTCCTCAATTCCTTCAAACTCCATAATGGCTACACTAAAATCCTTCCTAATTCACCAAACTCTATGGCGGCAACCCCAATAACCCACTCAACTTACTAAAATCAATGTCGGGCACAAAGGTCTCCGCACTTGTTGTTAAAACCCCTTCTTCACATCTGTTAGATGAAAACCTAAATCATCAACAAACTACATGTAGTCCGGGACGATCTTAAACTAACATATAGTCCGGGACGACCTTAAACTAACACAAAGTCCGGGACGACCATAAACTAACGCATGGTCTAGGATGACCCTAAACTAATACTTACGTCCGAGACGACTTTAAGCTAATATCTTGTTCCGGAATGACCTTAAACTAATACTTACGTCCGAGATGACTTTATACTAATGTCCTGGTCCGAGATGACCTTAATGTTGGGTATAGTGCCCTCAGAGTCAATTATTGGATCACAGGCATATGATTGCAATGATAGAAGGGGGACCTATGCCTGTAGGACAGTCTTACTCGAGATGATAGTATGCTATCTGGTTTATCTTTATCATCGTGTACAGCTTTAGGTGACCTTACAGATCACTATTACACATTGATAGAGCCTTTAGGATTTTTGCTTGACTACCAGCAGTATGATGGCGATCATATACGTGGGAGCTGGGGTCTGTAAGCACATCCTTAAAGTGGTCCCTAGTCGTGGGAGTTTCGAGACAGGGCATCGATACTCCGCACTAGACTAGTGTATACAGTCGAGACCCCGACGAGGGGCGGTGGCCGGTCTCACAAGCCATTGGTGTCAGTTGGTTCACCTAAGATGTATACAGGTGCTTATTGGGTTATGAGTACACCGGACAGGACTCGTCAGGAACATGCTAGTTGGTATTATACCTGACGTCAGATAGCAGTTCCCTGGTGACATGTGTACAGGTTAGTTCATCGACCTAAGATCGCCATTTGCCTCGTGTGAGTTCCCACTGTGCTTTGATTACTACCCTACCACGGCTTAAAGGAGGCGTGCAAACAGGTTTTAGTTGGGTACAGTCCCGAGCCACATGGAGGCAGTGAGCGGATCAGCAGGGGTTTCGTCTCTCACGGTATTGGGAGTGAGATCGCGCTGTGTCTAGGAGAGCCATTACACGAAGTCCTTGGCCAAGGCAGGAGATTTACTGGTAGGTATTCCAATAGTATCTCAGAGTGTTCAGGGCTACACTCCGACACGACTTGTACCGCTTTTGGGGGTCTGACTTTTACCACCCCCTATGCCCGACATGCGATGCTCATAGACAAACGGACCGGACTATACGGATATTGTCACTGACAGGCTCAGTAGGGTGTCAGGATGAGTTCGCACATCGACCTCCCTTTTGGTCAATACCTGGTAGCCCGTTACGTACAGCTAGTACCTCTGACGTGCTAGTGGTTAAATCCACAGCCAAAGTATTAACGAGTCTTTAGAGTCTCCAACAGACAGTTTTCAAGTTTCGGGCGAAACGTTGTAGAGGCCGTATGGTATTATGGCAGGGTTCGATCATATACGTGCAGTAGTGCATGGATCATGATCGAGCGGATCATACTAGTGGGCTTTGGTTTAAGCCAGATCCTAATATTAGATTTGTTGGATTACTTTAGTCTCATCGCATTCGCATTCGGTCGGAATGCGGATGCATGTATGTATATACAGGTGAGGGGTATCCTTGTGATCCATCACGAGTTTACTTTAGATATTGCCGTATCTTTTTATTGTTGTAAACATTTGGATTAATGTTTACAAATGGAAATTGTGAGCTAGAAATCATCATTTTGTGCATTTAATGTGATATAGACTTCATTAGTGACTCATGGTATCTTTTCTTATGCTAATGTCACATTATTTGATTGATTTTGTGTTGATATGATGAGAAGAGAGAGAGGGGGCAGCCAAGAGGGAAGTTTGGTCTTGTATTTTTCCACTTCTCACTCTCTCATTTCATCATAAGAAACACAAAAAGAAAAAGGCTTCTTCTTCTTCTTCTTCTTGCTCTAGCTCACAACCTCCATTAATAGCATCATCTCTAACCTCTATCCATACACTCTCATGTGATGAGAATCAGTGGATGCTTGAGACAAAGTTATCACACACATTCTCTACATCGCCTTGGACACGTCGGCTAGCGAACTTCATGCCCGAGTTGCTTCGGATGAAGCGGGAGCCCGTAAAAAGATTCGAAGATGTGGTGCCCTTCCGACGAGAAGACCGGAGATCGGAGATGCTGCGATGAGCTTGGGTTGGTGGCCAAAGACCGAAGGACACGGATCAATCGGTATTGCTTTTCTAACCCTTCTCTAGTTTGCTAGTGATAGGTTAATGGTTCGATCCGGGATTAAAGTCTGCGATAGCGCCGGTTTCAAGTTTTGAAAAAGTTTTCGTTTCCGCATTTTGGTCTCGGACAGACGGCCGGGGCGCTACCGTAGACTTACATGGTATCAGAGCCACGCCATTAACCTTTACTAGCTTGCTTTAACGTATTTAGAACTTCGATCGAACAAAATTTCCGAAACAGCAATTTCAAAAACGAAGTTTCTGTCGAATTTTTTTTGTCGTCGAAAAATTATTTTGAGTATTGCAGAAAATCAGGCAGGCTTTTCTAAGACCACAGCTGAAATTTTGTGAAGTGATCACACTATAGCACCGCGGAACCACGACCTTACCCTTGTTTTGGCCGCGGTTCCGCCACACTCCTGTAGCATCAATGCACCAAACTTTCTGCAGTGGTCTCTGAGTTGGAATTAGGGTTTCTGGTAATTTTTGTTTTGGCCCAGATTATTTTGAGTACTGGGAATTGTACTTGGGGTCCACTTCGGGAAATTTTGTCGATCGAAAATTTTAAACATGTTAGTTCACAGTATTTACATTATATCTACCACCACGAATGTTATTTGATCGGTAAATCTTGTCTAATTGCTATAGCCCTTTTAGACGGATTTGCGAACGTGACATTCACGTTGATGTTCTGTGTTGTGCTGTGATGTTGCGGATTTGTCATGGTGGATAGCCTGGATGCAATGGTAGTACAGTTTGGTTGTATTTGTACATTTGATATTGCGGGGCGAGCGTCCGACATGTGGACTGCCGTCACTGCCTGTTTGTATATTATTCTTTTAGGGCACGACCGGGCTGAGGTCGATGTACCCGTTGTATATATTTTTACTTTCTGTACTAGGATTACCCCACGTTGGGGTGCATGGGTAGCCGGGTTCTAGAGGGCAACGGGCCCGCATCTCATGGCTTTGAGACGGAGGGGGCTTCACTCTAGAATTGGCGGGCTATTCGCCGCACTCGTAGGGGGTATAGGTTGACCCAAGAAGGGGTGCTCAAGTTACCGGATTCCGTGAAGTGCTGGGTGGTCCATTCACTTTGTTGAAGGGGGCTGCCTCGCTTCAGGTTTTGGCGGGTAACTTGCCGCACCCGTAGGGGTCTAGGATTTCATTGCACAGGCTATCCAGACGACCAGGGGAACGTCGGGTTTCAGTAGCGGATCTGTGAAACCCGGGGATCCTAGATTATCTGTATTTTTCTGTGATGCTTATTACATTTCTGTGATGTTGCATTTCATCACGCCTGGAGCGAATATTATATATTGATATATATACTAGTAGATGTTGTATATGTTTTACACCCGCGCTAGTCCAGTCCCCGCTCTGTCGTTAGTTAAGTAACCTAACGAGTGATGACGGGACCCAGTGGCGAATGCGGATGGCATATACGTACATCATATTTTCGGTCTTTTGTGGTGTGATTAATTGATGGGACTGCATTGATTCGGATCAATGCAAGCTAAACAAACCTATTCTGATATTGTTGGAACATTTTTCAAAAAGCTGTTATTGCAAGGACGTTCTCTTTTGTTTTGCACAGTGGTATTCGGTAATGAATATCCAGCACCTCAATCGACGAGGCAAGGGCCGAGATCCCTTCACCGGGAGTGACCCTTTGGACAGAACTTTGCGTCAGGGTAATAACTTCACTATAGCCAATTACTTTTTGCTTTGCATTGTGATATTCAGTTGGAATATCCTGCACCTCATTCTACGGGGAAAGAGCCGAGATCCCTTCACCGGGAGTGAACTCTTTAGCAAAGGTTTTCTCCACTATATTTTTATAAAAAGCTATCCGGTTCCTTCCACGATATCAAGTTCATTACGTTAAAGGTTTTTCGCCAAAAACCATTCGTAGCCCTCCGTTATTTCAAACGGGTAGCACTTAGTATTCATGCTATGTTTGTTGGCTAAAGTCAAGGCATAGTGTATGGTAGCTATTTGTTATCTTTCTGCTGCATAGATAGATGCATTGGTTTGGGACAGTCGTACTGCTTTTTTGGCCAAAATCAAGGGTAGGTACGGGTGGGTTCAAATTAACCTGGATAATGATGGGTAGAACTTGACATGTGACTTATGATTTGTTGGCCAAAGTCAAGGTCATAAGAGCATGGGGTAAAAATCACATCAGGAGTTTCTAAAGAAACTGAAACTTGCCAGATATGCACATACCTTCTGGAGTGTGATAACGTGAGTGGATTCCATCACGTTATCATGCGATGATAGTCGGATCCCGATTCCCACTGATGAGTTGGTTTACTCCTCGGGTGATCCTGACTAATTCTTCTTTCAGGTTTGGAAGAGAATTTGACATTACAGTGGGAAGTTTCCTGATTAGATAAATTGGTAACCATTCTGATCTAGGTTAGAGTGCACACAGAGTGTTTCTTTTCTCTCTCTCTCTTTGGCAGTGACCATGACCCGACCCTAGACTATGACTCAGTGACCAAGTTAACCGAACCTTCTTAAAACACTGGCTTTTGGATTGTCTGAGTTGCATACCTCATTGCCACTCCTACTTTTACCCTTTTCTCCATAACACCCCGTATTACTACGAACATCCACTTCCATTGGATAAAACCATCGTATGGTTATATACGAACTTGAAGGAACTTGTTCCAAATTCGAGAATGGTTTCCAGTTCTGGAGAAAATGAATTTGACTATTCAGTTGTCTTTTCTTTTTACCTTCTCTCAGGTTGCGAGCGCTCCTTGGATTAGAACAGTACACCTATTACACTTATTAGATAGTCTTCTTCTAAACCATAGGCAGGTGCCGAACGGTAGAGAATGAAGAAAACCAATTAGCCTAACGATGGTGTACAGAAGGTAATAAGTTAAGACAAATAAAGGGATTAGTAAGAGGGCAAAGTAAATTGCGACTGCTATTCACGACCAAACCAAGTGTTTCTTCGCCAATCCTACATCACCTTTGTACTTCTCCAGAACACTCCGTATCACTATGAAGATCCACGGTTTATTGGATACTCCATCGTATGGTTATATACGAACTCGAAGGGACTTATTCCAGTTCGGAGATGGATTCTGGTTCAGGAGAAATAGGAATAAGGTTTATTCAGTTGTCTTTTATCTTTGCCTTCTCTCGCGTTGCGAGTGCTCCTAGAATTAGGAGAGTACACCCATTATGCTTATTGGATAGTCTTCTTCCAAACCATAGGCTGGTGCCGAACGATAGGGAAGGAAGAAAACTATTTAGCCTAAAGGGGTGTACAGAAGGTAATGACTAAAAACATATAAAGGGATTTGGAGAGATGACAAAGAAATATACGGTTACAGTTGTGAATCTGATAATGGAAGAGGCATTACTAGGAATACCCGGATACCCCTTCGAAACATTTACATGTTTCAGTTTCACTGTGTATTGTTAAAAGAAAACTGACTTCCCAATTAGTCTTTGCTCCAGGGTATGTATTTACCAGGTTTGATTCTCACATCTGTATGGTTTTACAGATGATGAGTGGGAGTATGTTATTGGGAATTGGGTGATCATCCTCATTATATCAGGATTCGTTGTAATTGGTGATAATTGATAAAATCGCCTGGGTTGTTTGCCGGACGGCAAATATTTGGTTTTGAATATCCGTTGTTATGCACCAATTTCAAATTGATATATCTGTACGTTTATTTTTATAAAGTGAGATATAACTTTTTGAAATTATGTCTATGACATTTACCTATATCAGTGGATGATTATGTAAGGAGTATTAAACAGTGGTGTAATTCTTCTTAACCATAAGTACAGTTTTCAACCTACGACACACAGGGAATGAGTTATTAGACTCAGGGGACTTATACAGAGTATTGTATGTTGTCCAGTGTCCATGAGGACTGAGGGGTTGGTACTCGTACTATATTCTGTTTACTTATGACTTCTCTAGTTCTTAGACACGTGTTTCGTAGAAATGCAAGGTCTAAGTTTTGAGAAGTTATAGGTATAAGAATAAAGTAGAGAACCAGGTATTGCAAGTATCAGGATTCTTCAAGGTGATCGAAGATGTAGATACTTATGTATGGTATTCAGTTGATAGTAATGATTATGAGAACTTGCTTCTCTTTCAGGTTACTCATAATTGGAAGCACTCCTAAGTTGAGTAATGCTGATCAGCCTCTCTCCATTTAATTGACATGCACTGGAGACAGCTGCATGATTTGAATCTGGTTCCAATTAAATCAGTGCCTTTGTTTCTATATTAGATATAGAATAGTTCATATCTTAACAATGTTAAGGTACGGGGAGTTGTCCGGCTTATGCTTAAAACCAGACTCTGGATAACTCAAGGCGTGTTTTTGTAATGGCAGTTTATGGGTTGACCCAGACTATGACGAGGGTTGACTTTCTACCATCTGGAAGATCAATAGAGATATTGTTCTTGACTCGCCACAGTTTTGATAAAAATGGATTTTTTCAGAAAACAGCAGTGGGAGTATGGTAGAACTGGAAGTGATTCCAGAACCGTAAACGATTACTGAAAATTTGATAAGAACCTAAAAATTCAATCTAGTTTGACATTCCATTGGCCACTCCGCAGATATGGTGGGTAACCTCAGGCACCCGAGAGGTACTCCGGTAGCCTCAAGGACGGTGACAGGGATGTTCTTGTTTACCCAGACTTGCCATTGCTGTTGTTCTATACTGTGAGACCCGGCAGGAGGATGAGTATAGCGTCGTTCCAAACTAGCTTTAGAAGTGTACATGTATATGACTCTGCCAGAGGGTTTTCGTAGTCCGTGGGAGCAACAGAAGCATAGTGGACAAGTAGCTTATGTCTATTTATAGACTAGAGCAGATATAGCGGAGATAGATCGTCTATTTCTGATGTGACAGTCATAGGTTTGACTTCATCAGAATAGGGGATGGATCTGTTAAGAATGTAGTAGGGTGTGATGTCCTGGTATTTGGATGACATACACAGAGTAGGAAGTGAAATTCCTATACTACGATCGGTTATACTTTGGTTGTCACACAGTGGTTTCTCCACAGAGGAATTGGATATTATATCAGATATTCTTGTTACTAGATCTATGGTTTTAGATCTAGATTTGGGTAGTTTCCCAATATGGATACTTAGACAGCATTCTGAAGGTGTTTTAGAATGGACGACTCCTGGCATGGTGGTGTACCTGCAGGTGATGGAGTCACCCTCTCTAAAGGTGTCTTACAGACTAAAGGGGAGAGGGATGTGCATGATTGGCAGATCACTTGCTTAGGAAATTGAGTTGATCATGAGATGTCAAGTACCACACCAGATGTTGTTCTTGCACTAGATGCAATAAGTTGATATTAATCCTGTCCTGGAGAAACGTTCGGAAGCAGTCTTAGAACATAAGTGGATGTTCTAGGGATATGATAACAAACAGCCTCTTTCAGGAGACAGTTATCATTCCAGGCTTCCAAGGTGACCTGGATGACAGAATGGCTGTTAGAGTTGTAGTTTTCCCTCTGACGAGGGGAAGTATTTTGGATAGGTGGTCCAAGCGGATATTGAGGGAGGCATGGCACAGGATACTGATTAAGTTCAGTTGACGATACAGTCTAAGAAGTTTGGATTTGGAGTTCATTTATGAACTAAGTCCCATCAGATATCCAGATATATTCTAAGACAGGTATTGCTCATTTCGGAAGATGGCTTTCTCCACGAACTTGAGATAAAGAGAGACATAGAAAGAAACATCAGGGCGGATCCACTCACTGAGGCTATTCCTCGAACGCAATAGTTTCACAAACGGACTTTATGAGACTGATTAGTAGAGGAGTTGGGTGTTCGGTATCACACAGGCTGTGAGTATGCGACATCGCAATAATTAGCCTTGAGTGCAAGTGGGAGATTGTTGGATATAGTGCCCTCAGAGTCAATTATTGGATCACAGGCACGTGATTGCAATGATTGAGGGAGGACCTATGCCGGTAGGACAGTCTTACTCGAGATGATAGTATTGTTAGTTATATGTATGCCCTAGAGGCCATTATGGTAAATTGGATGTATATTGTAGTGGATGCTGGGACATATATAGGTAGGACTTTCTTGCTCGACATGATAGTACGCTATCTGGTTGCTCTTTATCTTGACATGTATACTTTCTGTCTCTCCGTTACATGTTGATAAAGCCCTTAGGATGTGTACTCGACTTCCAGGACTATGATGCAGATCATACTAGTGGGGCCTGGGTAGTCAATGAGTACATCCTTCAATGTTCCTAGTCATAGGAATATCGAGACGGGGCATCGATATTCCAGAGTAGACTAGCGTATATCTTCTCGACCCATGTGATGGGCGATGGATGATCCCATATCCATTGGTGTTTGACATCAGAGATGGTATGCGGGTGCTCAGTGGAGACTGGGTACACTGAACGGACTCGCCGAGAACTCCCAGATGGTATTATACCTCAAGTCAGATGGCAGTTCTCTAGTGACACTGGTACAGCTTAGTCTGTTGATCCGAGATCGTCATAGAGTCTTGTGTGTCTCCCACTGTGCTTTGATTTCCACCCTACCACGACTCTACTGAGTCGTGCAAACAGGTGGTTTTTGGGTACAGTCCCGATTCACATGGAGGCAATGAGCGATAGGAGGGGATTCGTCTCTCCCGGTATTGAGGGTTGATGTTGCGGTATGCTCGACTGGCCATAACTGGAAATCCCTGGCCAGGGTTGCAGTGATCTACTGGTAAGTGTTATCAGTAGTTTCACACATGTTATGGACCTCACGTCAGCATGACTTATCAAGCTATTGGGGTCTGACGTTTACCACTCCTAGGCGAGATATGCGACATATCAGACGAACAGACCGGACTGTACGGTAAGTGTTATTGGTTGGATTCACAGGAGTGTGAGCGGGCTTGCTCTCGATCTTCTGATTGCTCAATACCCGGGTGGCCGTTACGTTTAGCAGACCGCTTGCGGCTTGTGGGTGTTTGATATGATCATCACCTGCTGCCGGCGTATTGACGAGTCTTTAGAGTCCTACACAGAGGTTTCCTGGCTCAAGCAAAACGAAATAGGAGGCATATGAGATATGTGTGGGACCGAGAATAATGCATGTATGTGATATCGTATTCTATTCTCGCGATGATTGTATCGATTGGTTGTATGCGATATAACCTAGTTATCGAATCGAAGATTGATTCGATAAGTCGATACATTGGATACTAGTCGATTATATACGACATGACCGGATCATTGAATCAAGTGTTGATTTAATGTATAATTATATATTTGATATATTACTCTACATTAACTAGTATTGGTTCACTCAAGATTGACTTTCTCACTTGAAATGCACAAGTTGTATATGTGATAAATTTTTGTGCACTTGTTTGTATCATGTTTGATGATACATGCAAACTTGGGTTTGTGTAAGACTTAAACCATGTTTAGTGAATGGTTAGGGTTTCATTTCACTTATTTATTTATCTATTTATTTTGGTTAAAAGAAAAAGGAAAAACAAAATGGTTGCTTTTATACTAGAACTTTCTTGATGCTTCATGCATCTTTGACTAAGTGACCATTTTGTCTTCATCTCCTAAACCTAACCATTCCACTAACCCTAGTTCATTCTCTACACTTAACCAAGGTTGCATTATGATAAGAATGAATGGGATTTTCTTTTTAACTTAATCATTTTTATTCTTTCATCTTCATCATCTTCATCAAGCTTCAAAAAGCTTGCTAGCTTCAATGGTGAAAAGAGAAAAAGAGTGAGAAATCCAATTCTAAAGTGAACCCACTTTCTATTTCTTCATCCTCTACCACTTGCCAAGTAGTATAGGGTGTTTTCTTCACAAGTCTCATGACTTGGTGAAGGTGGAGCTTGATCTTGAGTTGCCTCGATGTAGATCATCTTCGGCATCGAAGTCGACGACCTAGCCCGATCATTTCTCCGACGAAACCATCGCCAGAGTCCGGATTTCGATAGGTACAGCGGAGGGACGTCATCACGGAGCTAGAGAGGTGGAGGACCGGATCTACAAAGGTTGTAATCACTTTCCTCTTAGTTAAAGTTGTTTAACTCGTATTGCATCGCCTTATCATCTAGTTAACGATCCGTATTAGGGTTTGTAGGCACATGAAAAATTTGAATTAGGCATATTTGATCTGTTGTGAGACCTCATTAATGTGCCTAGGAACCCTACAGTGGTATCAGAGCCTAGCTAGAGCCTTAGGCGATGTGTAGACGGAGTTAGAAACCCGATCGAACCCGAAACCCTAATCCATGACCCCTCTTTGTACATTTTTTCAAAACTGGGTTTTTTCCAGATTAAAATTCTTAAAAAATTCAGCAGGAAGTTTTAAGAATTACAGTGCAAAACGAGCTCCTGAATCATCTAAACCGCGGCAGAAGCCTGGCTATGGCGGCGGTTCCGCGGCCGTACGGTCGCATCATCGATAAATATCTGCACAGTAATTCCTATATTTTGGTGCTGTATTTTCTGGGAATTTTTAAATATCACTCAAGTGTTGAGTTTTCTGGGTTGTATTGGGAGTTCGTAAATTCGATCGGATTATCAAACTTTGTCTATGTGTTTTTCCGGGTAATTTTAGAATATGTTAAAAAGTTCGACCGGATATAAATACCCACATTTTCCCCAGCCGGGAAATTTCCAATTGTTGGATTTTTCCATGGTTTAAAGACGTTCTAAGTAGTGCAAGTAATGCGATGGACCCTCTAGAAGACAACAAACCTTAACTCGATTATGTGACCGTCTTGAACTGCCCTTTGAACCTTAGGGTTTGGGGCAGTACGGCGTGCCACATGTGAGGCGTTGGCTTGACCCTTCTACGGCTGGACCGTTGCTACTGTGGCATGAAGTGGATGTTTTTTAAACTTATTTCATGTGTTGAGCAGTTTCGGGAAAACTTGGGTGTTCGATTGTTCGATCGGAAAGTTTAACATTTTCTATTTATCCGGAATGTGATACAATATCTGGAATCCACAAGTAGTTATGAGATAACTGAATGAATGTTATAAACATAGCAGTTTAGTCTCACTTGATCGGTTGCCACGGAATTTTGATGTGATCAAAAGTTTGTCGCAATCACGTAGTGTATGCGGATACTCGCCGGGTAAACTTAATAGACAGCCTCACCCCATAGCCCCGACCAAGTGACTATAGGAGAACCCCGTCGCCGAAAGCATCCGTTCGGGTGCTCGCGGCAGCGGTGTTCCGCCTTGGTGCACTTTGTCGACGGCGTCGGGGGTGCAGCCGCCTACTAAAGTTTGCGACGAGCATTCGATCAGGATGTCGGGAATCTTGTTGAATTGCCCGACTTGATATTGAAAAGTGTTTTCAATAATGAGACTAAAATACGAGGTTTATAATTGTTAGGCATGCGATGTCTAAGAAATTCATTTGATTAGGCATGCGATGTCTAAAGAGGTTGCGGATTCCAACTGTTGTAGTTTTACACTTTCTTTTCTGTGACCGTAAGTGTAATATGTGATATCGCCGGTTTCGTTGCTATATGTCAACGACAATTGGGATGCGCATATTTACTTACGTTGATGACATGTGATGTTATGTGTTGCTGGATATGTTATATTGGATCGTCGTGTTCGAATAGCCGGGGGTTTTTATGTGAGATGAGTGTTTTTCATTTTCATTCATGTAAAAACTTGTATGTAATATTCTTTTATTGGGGCACTTCCAGGTTGCGGAAGATGTCACATTTTGTATATTATTTACTTTTCCGCATTAGGATAGACACAAGGAGGGGAGCACAAGTAACCGGGTTCTAGGGTCCAGTGGGAGACCATCTCGAGAAGTCGAGTCCGGGTCTCCTAACCCTAGAATTGGTAGGGTTGCTTGCCGCTCTCGTAGGGGTCTAGGGGTGTGGGATTGGCTATTCATCACGACCGTGGAATCCGTGTTTTATACTGGCTCGTATTAAAACACGGACGTCCTAGTATACCCAATATTTCATATGATATTTTCTGCTGCGTTATCTGTGATGTGATCATGTGATATGTTCAGATAGATATTGCATATAGTATATATGATATATTATATAGACGTTGCTTTTGTTTTACACCCGCGCTAGCCCTGCCTCGTTCTGGCGTTAGTTACCTAACCTGACGGTGCAGACGGGACATCGAGGCGAATGCGGATGGAATAAGCATACGTTATATTTATCTGTGATGTTTAGGTGGACTTAAATGATGGGACATTCATTAATGAGATTAATGAAAGAAAATAAACCTAAAAGATGTTGTGGAATCGAATTTCAAAATAAAACAGGTAACTACAGTTCTTGCTTTGCATCACGGTGTTCCTTGTAGAACATCCTGCACCTTATTCGATGAGGAAAGGACCGAGATCCCTTCACCAGGAATGACTCCTTTAGCAATAACTGGCAGATGCTACAACCCTCGGTTTGTCTTTTGATTGCTTCTATAGTTTCTTCTTTGCACGGCGCTATATATGATATATCCCGCACCTCATTCGACGAGGAAAGGGCCGACGATCCCTTCACCGGGAGTGACCCCTTTAGCAAAACTAGAAAAGCCTCAAAAACATTCCATTTAAAAACCATTTGATTCCGCAACGAGATCAAGTTCAAAGCGTTAAAGGTTTTCATAAAAACCATCCGCAACCCTCCGTCATTTTAGGAAGTAGAGTACTTAGTATTCGTGCTGTGTTTGTTGACCATAGTCAAGGCACAGTGTACAGTAGCTAAGTGATGTCTTCCTACACCGCATATGATGCGATTAGTTAGGACAGTCGCGTGACTTTGTTGACCTTAGTTAAGGGTCATGTGGGTGGGTCTAATTAATCACGAAATGACGGGTAGAACTTGACTAGTGCTTATGATTTGTTGACCATAGTTAAGGTCATAAGTGCTAGGGGTAAAAACTATTATCGGGAGTTTCAAGTGTTGAAACTTGCAATGAGATTGTATACCTTCTATATGATAGTTGGATCCCGATACCCACTGCGAGTAATTGTTACTCCTGGGAGAGTTTTGCACCTTACAATTAGCCGATCAAGTAGGTGTCTAGAAAGGTGTCAACGGGGTTACGCCTCTGGGAAAACGAGGTTTACTGTAATTAGGTCCGTGCGAAAGCACGGGGAACCTCCCTCAATGTACCGACACTGGCCTGGCTGAAAGATTGGCGAACTTGTAGAGTGTAATTAATCCCGGCTAGTCTTTCCCGTTAAGGTTTGAAGGAAGATTTGATAAAAACAGTGGGAGCCATCCTGATTAGATAAAATATATAACCAATCTAATCTTGTAAGAGCGCACGCAGAGTGTTTTCTTCTCTCTCTCTCTAGGTAGCGACCATATCATGCCTTAATCAAGATAATAATATGGATGTATTGACCGAACCCGCTTGTTATACTGAGCTGGGGAACGTTGGTCCCGCTCCAACTTATAATTGTTATAAGACAGAGCAGGATATAGAGGAATATCAGAATTCCTATGCCGCCCAAACAAAGAAAGTGCATATGATGCATCTCCTCCGGGTGTGTTCATTACAAAGAACTGTTTCTCAGTATCCTCTGCATCCTGGGTATTTGATACCTGATCAGGATCCCAGATATGTAATTTGTTACATAGGGCTACAGAAAGGTAGAAAACTGAGAACGGGTGATAAGTTTCATGAGACAGAAAACGGGGCAAGTGTTGCAGCCAAGTCTGTTGGTCACTGTCACCATGTATTACCAATACATTGATTCTGAACAAATTCTATTAGATACCGAACCTGATATACAAAATCATATCAGTCTCTTTATTAGTAAAGAAATGATAAAATTTTGTATTGATGGATAATGTTTTGAACATTTCCTATATCAAAAGTTGATCGGTTCAGGCACGTTATCTAAAAGCATTGATGTTCTAAATCAAACTACAGTTCCTAGTATACAGAACACACACAAGAGGAAGAGTTCAGAAATGAACGAATCATTCTTGAGGCATTGTAGACTAGGTCATATCAATGCGACCAGACTAGCTGAAGTTTCATTTTAGATGCATATTTAAATCAGTTTGAATTTACATCTTGTGAAACTTGCCAGTCATGCCACAAAGATTAAATGACCATACCTCTGTTTATTGGAAACAGAGAAAGAGTTAATGAACTCTTGGGACTGATACATGATGATGTATGTAAGGTCTCCTGTCTACACATGCCAGGACTGGTTCTTTATACTTCATTATGTTCTCTGATAATCTCTCAAGATTCATACATATGTTCCTGTTGAAACACAAGTCCGAACCTTTTGAGATATTCACAGAATATAAGCTAGAAGTAGATAACCAATACGGGTATAAGTATTATGTCCTATGATAAGATCAGGGAGGAGAATACTAGTGCATGGCATTCCTGGACTATTCTAAAAGAAAATGAGATTCTCTCTTAGTATTACTCCTCTGAATACACCACAGCACAACGGTGTATCAGGGCGGAGCAATCGCACAATATTAGATATGGTGTGCTCTATGATGAGTATTACTGAGTTACCTATTTCCTTTTGGGGTTGTGCACTTGAGAAGCTGCATACCTATTGAATTAGGTTCGAATCAAATCAGTGCCTACCACTCCATATAAGATATGGTATGGGAAGAGCCTATCTCTTAAGTAAGTTATGATTTAGGATTGTCCGGCCTATGTCTAAAGCAAAATCCGGACAAGATCGAGGCAAGGTCAGTTCTGTAGAATTGGAAAGGTTCCAGCTATACAAAACTGCAGCTGATGATTTGACAGAACCAAAGGATTCAATAGTTCCCGACGAACCTCAGCCTCTCCGCCGATCTGGTAGGGTTCCTCATTCGCCTGAGAGATACCTCGGTTTCTCGATGACAGTGGGAGCGAGGAATGCATCATGAGATGATGACCCAACTAGTTTCGAGCAGGCCATCGAGAGTAGGGACTCTGTAAGAATGGCTGGATGCTTAGCGATCAGAGATGGAATCCATGTACACCAACAAAGTATGGACTTTGGTTGCTATATCTGAAGGGTTAAATCCCCATCAGGAGCAAGTATATCTTGAGAAGATTACTTGGTGTAGATGGAAAAGTTGAGACTTTCAAAGCTAGACTTGTTAAAGATTTTCGTCATCAACCAGGCATGGATAATGATGAAACCTTTCCAGGGACTATACTTAAGTCCATCCAGATCCTACTTTCCATTGCTACATACCATGACTACGATAACTGGTGGTTGGGTGCCATGACTACTTTTCTAAATAATGATTTAGAAGAGAACGTCTATAAGAACACAGCCAGAGGGCTTCGTAAACAGTGGGAGCAGCGGAAACGTGTGCAAGTTGCTTTACAGAATAAAGCAAGCATCGCGGGGTTGGAACGTCTGTCTTGATGTGGTAGTCAAAGTATTTGACTTCATCAAAATGGTAGATGAACCTTGTATATACAAAAAGGTAGTAGAGAGTAAGGTGGTTATCCTCGTAGAGTACGTAGATGACATACTCTAGATAGGAAAAGAGTTTCCTATACTACGATCGGTCAATCTTCTCTTATCATAAGGATTCTCCAAATAGGATAAAGGTGAATCACTGGAAAGCTTCCAGGGTGATAAGGACGACTGAATGTCACGCCCCGCTTCCCAGTGTACGGCGAAGTGGACGCGACGAGGTCCGCTACGTATGTACTTAGAAGTACATACGCTAAACGTAGCTAAGCAATATAAAATAATCACAAGAGACAAATGATATTGAAATAACAGCAACTTTTATTAATAACATTCTTTGTACAATGCATGAAATGAAAATACAACTGGAATGAAAAAGCAATGCCTAAACAGTGGCATAACAGAAATGAAAAATGCTGGAAAGAACAAGGTACAATTATCTAGAGCTCTGGGTCTTCTTGGGACTGCTCCAAATCTTCACCGGTGGGCTCGATCTCAGCTTGGTCCAACGCACCTGACGACATTCAAAGAAGAAAGAAATAGAATGTCGTCAGCGAACAGGTCGCTCGGTAAGTCCCAAAGAATAAGAAAAGTGAGAATGACAGAGTAACAGTATTTTCTAAAGTATTATATTGTTGAATATTATGGAACATTGTGTAACGCTGTTGTTTGTAGCTTGGTACAGAAGGATGCCAGTGTATACGAGGGGGATCTCTATATGCTAGAGATCAGGGCAAAAGGAAAGTACAAGGAACCGTTATGCCACGGTACAACAGCAATAGGATTCAGGTTAGGTGTCTTAATCTGACCACCTCGTGCCACCTTTAACACCTTCCGTACCAATCTACCCCTTAAACCCCGTATTATTTTAACAGTATTGTAGTATTGGAATATGTAAATTGAGTGACTGACCAAAACCATGATATCAGTAAGCATGTTGTAACTGTATAATCAGGTAAATGGAATATCAGGATAATGGATGAATATCCATGGTTTGATTCAGTCAAAAAGAATATATTGTTAACTGGATTCAGGGTTTCATGTATTCAAATTGTGTTGGAATATAAAAGAATATAGATTGACTTGAATCGTATTCAAGTCAGAAATAGTCAGACTCTAACCCGAGTCAGACTAAAAGAAGATAATTTGAAGTTCAATATTAGCTAGGGGCCTTATTGTAATTTGTAAAACTTGAGGGGGTTTTATGTAAAAATACTTTTGTATAGTTTCAAAATACACCTCAAGTATTTAATAATCATCTTTATTGTTATAATGAATGTGAATTTTATTTGTGTTATTCTAGTGAATATATCCTAATCAAAGTATTAATTGTTTTATCTGAAATTCATGGTATTTTAGTGTAACTTTTAATCTTGTAATTTTTTTAGAAAAATATGGAAACTTTATATTATGATAAAATAGGTGTTTAAATGATAATTATATATATATTAACACATGAATGATTTTATATAAATATTTTATTAAAAAAAATCTCATTTTCCCTAAATATTGTATTTTGAACCTTTCGAGACCGAATGCTCCTTGCGGAGGTCTGAATCTCGCACTACTAGCCTGCGGGTGCACGATGAACCGTACTATCCCTAACAGGTTCCTCAAAAGTGGGTTGTAGCGGCGCTTTGCTTAGGTTTAACAAATACTTTTCATTTGGGAAAACGGTTTTATAAATATAAGGTATTTATTTGCAAAAAGTATAGTTTTCTGTATTTTAGTTGTTAGGGTTTCCTAAGCCAACTACCTACTTCTAAGGTCTAAACGATGAGTCATTAGAAGCCTCAAATCGCCTCTTCACCGTCAATTGCGGCCAGGTAAGTGCCAGGTAAGTGGGAAGGAACCACAGTCGTGGGCCTAATTAAAAACTACTAGCCTTAGACACACTTGCCTAGGCACCACAAGACAGTTTAGATAAACGATCGATGTCCATGACCAATCGTGCTTTCATTTTATTAAAAGATTTTATTTAGAAATGTTTACAACCTAAAGCTTTCAATAAAGATTATAAAGATTAGGCTATTTTAGTGAAAAGTCCTGTAATTTCGTATTCTGTGTTTTGATATTTATCAATTAGGGTTATATTGAGTGTGTGTAGAAGTAGGTCATTACCTCGTGACTTATTTTAAGTTTTGGTGAAGTTTAAAGGTAAAACATGACTTGTTAAAGTTGAAGGTATTATAGCGCAAGAATACGGTATTCGAAAACGTTATCATTTTATTTGTGAAATTTCATTCAAATTGAGTTCTACAAGTTTTATAATCAAGATAAACATATTTAGGAGTGAGGTAATTGATCAAACTAAGAAAAATGAACTTCATGGTATTTTTATGAAAAGAATACGGTTTTGCAAAGAAGCTATCATTCCATGTGAAAAAGTTTGATTAAATTGGTTTATGGGTGATTAATAGTCAACATGAATATGTGTAGATATTATGTATTAGGTGACAAGTGGAAATTTATAGAAAAACCGAATCGGAAATCGGTTTGTCCGATTTCCGTCGGGTTCCAAAAAGTCGTATTTTTATACTTATAGAAAAGAGAGATAGAAGGGATGGGACTTACGGTTTGGACAAGCTAAGGAAGCTAAGGGATGTAGTGGTCGTCGATGCGTCAAAAACGTCGCGAAGGTTCTGATCCGGTCGCCGGAATCCGTCGTCGATTTCGGCAGCGCTTCGCTTCTTGCTCTTCGTACCGAGT
This sequence comes from Agapanthus africanus, assembly GCA_030015575.1. Lineage (NCBI taxonomy): Eukaryota > Viridiplantae > Streptophyta > Magnoliopsida > Asparagales > Amaryllidaceae > Agapanthus > Agapanthus africanus. The sequence continues at coordinate 300,341,480 of JASDDO010000029.1, forward strand.
TCTCGGGAATTTGGGAGAGTAGACTTAGAGTGGTGAGGTGAAATGGTAGAGGGTAGGGGTCATTATATAGGGCTAGGCTAGGGTTACGGTTAGGATAAAAAATATTAAAAGAAAATATAAAAAAACATTAAAAATTCATTAAAAATCATTAAACCTAGGAGTAAAAGGGATTTATTGGCCAAATCAAAACCGATCCAGGTATAATAAGTATGCAAGAGGGTTGACCAAGTCAAGAGCCAACTTTTCTCAGTTGGTGACTCGGCCGTCCGGCCAAGTCCGGCCGGATCGGCCGGACCGAGTCGGCCGATTCGCCGGCCGGCGGCGCCGAGTCTGGCCGAGTCAAGGGTCCAATGGCCGGGGGTTTTCCTGAGGAACAACTTGGTATTTTTACTTTTTGTTGTCCAGTACATATTTTGGGAGTTATGGCCTTTTTACCGTTGACTTCCAAAAAAAAATAAAACAAAATAAATACAAAAATAATGTGGGGCATGGGATTTGAACTCCGGTGGCTTGGTTCAGCAGTGCAAGGTATTACCAATGAGCTACAAGCTCTTTCTTGTAATTATGGTAAGGAATTAGATACTTAAATTGTTTCCAGCAACATTAATACTCCAAGTATACACTATATTTAAAGCAAATTTTTGGTATACAAAATTGGAGTTGTTACAATCTACCCTTCTTACAAAAATTTCATCCTCGAAATTTACAACTTTTATTTAAGGACTAGTTTACAAACAGGTGCGGATATCTTGCACGCATCTCATCCTCTCTTTCCTACGTGGATTCTCCTGGAGTGTCTTTCCTCCACATTACCCGGACCAAATTAACTTCTTTGTTCCGAAGTGTCTTCACTTTTCTGTCCAGGATCTCCACAGGTTGTTGCTCACAAGACAAATCGGGCTGTATCGTGAGTTCGGAATGATCAAGTACATGGCTGGGGTCACTCACATACCTTCTGAGTTGAGATATATGGAACACGTTATGCACTCCTTCCAATGAGGGTGGAAGCGCTAAACGATATGCCACTTCACCGACTCGTTCGAGTATATCGAACGGTCCAATGTATCTCGGACTCAACTTTCCCCGTCTTCCAAATCTGATCACTCCGCGGTTCGGAGAGATTTTCAGAAATACATGATCTCCTTGCTGGAACTCCAAGTGTCGTCTCTTCGCATATGCCCAGTGTTTCTGTCTATCTTGGGCTATGCGCATTCTTTCCCTGATAGTACGAACCACATCAACGGTTGCTACTATCATCTCTGGTCCAAGGAGTTCTCTATCTCCGATGTCGTCCCAACTTAATGGCGATCGACACTTCCTTCCATATAATGCTGCAAAAGGTGCCATTCCTATGCTTGCTTGGTAGCTGTTGTTGTACGCAAACTCCACAAGATGCAGGTGATCCTCCCACGATCCTTTGAAGTCGAGCATACATGCTCTGAGCATATCCTCCAAGATCTGAATAGTTCGTTCCGACTGACCGTCTGTTTGTGGATGATAAGCCGTGCTGAAGTTCAGACTTGTTCCCAAGCTAGCTTGCAGACTTTGCCAAAATTGCGATCGGAACCTGGTATCACGATCGGAGACAATGCAGACCGGTACTCCATGAAGTCTCACAATTTCCTGTATGAGTTCATGGGTATCAGAGATAGTACAGTATGAAGAGTTTAAATCTTAAATTAGATTATTACCTCCATGTACTTCTTCGCTAATGTCTCAGTTGATTGGCCAACTCGAAATGGGATGAAGTGAGCCGACTTTGTGAGTCGATCCACAATGACCCAAATCGCATCGTTACCCTTTGTGCTGCGAGGAAGAGCAGTTACAAAGTCCATCGTGATGTGCTGCCACTTCCATTCTGGAATTGGTAACGGTTGAAGTAGTCCAGCTGTCCTGTGATGTTCAGCCTTTACCTGCTGACACACCAAACATTTTGCGACACTCCTGGCTACTTCACGCTTCATTCCATGCCACCAATAATTCTGACGTAGATTTTTGTACATTTTGGTACCTCTAGGATGTACTGAATAGGGAGAGCTGTGAGCTTCTTTCATTAACTCTTCCCGAACAGGACCCTTTGGTACGCACAATCTGCTGCCGTATCTCAAAGATCCGTCTTCATGAATGATGAAATCTGTTCTGAGTTCATTCTCCACTTGTTCTCTGATCTTTTGCAACTTAGCATCGCTGGCTTGAGCTGCTTTGATCTGATTGACAATATTTGATTGAACTTGCAGATTCATCAAATTTGAAACATCACCGGCATGACTAGTTCAATCTCCATCTGATGTAGGTCCTGCCGAAGCTTCCACTGGGCGGTGAGATTCATTGCTAATGGTTGGCGACTAAGAGCATCAGGTACTACGTTCACCTTTCCTGGATGATATTGCAAGTTGATGTCAAAGTCCGCCATGAGTTCTAACCATCTTCTCTGCCGCATATTCAACTCCTTCTGGGTAAACACATATTTCAGACTCTTGTGATCTGTGTAGATGTTCACTCGTTCACCAAGTAAGTAGTGGCGCCAAATCTTGAGAGCAAAAATGACGGCTGCCAACTCCAGATCATGCGTCGGATAATTGCGCTCATGAGTCTTCAGTTGTCTTGAAGCATAAGCCATAACCTTACCGTGCTGATGTAGAATACATCCTAATCCCTTACCGGATGCGTCGCAATGCACTTCGAATCCTCCAGATTGATCCGGTATGACGAGAATAGGTGCAGATGTCAGTCTTGACTTGAGTTCTACGAAAGCTTGCTCGTATGCTTCTGACCACACAAATTCTTCATCTTTTCGTGTGAGCTTGGTCAGGGGTGCTGCTATCTTCGAAAAGCCTTCAATGAATCTTCTGTAATATCTAGCTAAACCCAAGAAACTCTGAATATCCTTCACTGATTTTGGTGTAGGCCATTCGCTGACTGCTGAAACTTTTGCTGGATCAACAGAAATCCCTTCTCCTGATACGATGTGTCCAAGAAAACCAACTTGTTTTAGCCAAAACTCGCACTTGCTGTATTTGGCGTAAAGCTTATGTTGTCGAAGAGTTTCCAGGACAATTCGTAGATGCTCTGCATGCTCTTTCCGATTCTTAGAATATACCAGGATGTCGTCGATGAAGATGACAACGAACCTGTCTAAATATTCCCGGAAAACTTGGTTCATAAGATTCATGAAGATTGCAGGTGCATTGGTCACTCCAAATGGCATTACTAGAAATTCGTAATGTCCATAGCGAGTTCTGAAAGCTGTTTTGTGAATATCAGCTTCCTTGACCTTCACTTGATGATAACCTGAACGAAGATCTAGTTTAGAGAAGACACAAGATCCACTTAGCTGATCGAATAAATCGTCGATGCGCGGGAGTGGATACTTATTCTTTATAGTAACTTCGTTCAAGGCCCTATAGTCGATGCACATTCTGTATTAACCTTCCTTCTTCTTCACCAATAGTACAGGTGCTCCCCAACTTGAAGTGCTGGGACGGATCCATCCTTTCGCCAGTAATTCATCCAACTGTGTTCGAACTTCCTTCAATCCTTTCGGGCTTAGTCTATACGGTGCTTTGATCACTGGTTGTGCTCCTAGTACTAAGTCAATACTGAATTCAAGAGCTCGATCGGAAGGTAAACCTGATATATCGTCAGGGAATACATCATCGAACTCTCGAACTACCTCCGGTCTTGATTCTTCCTCTGCCTGAGCTGCTGCAACTACTGCTTCCCTTGGCTTTACTTTGTAAGCACTTGGCTCTAGTGTACGATCTCCACTCTTGAAATAGAAGACCGGATGATCGGGAATCTCAAATACTACCCTCCTTTGACGACAGTCGATGGTAGCATAAAAGGCTCAAGCCAGTCCATTCCTAGAACCACATCGAAATTTGGTATATCCAGTACCTTGAAGTCAGCGTAAAACTCTTTACTGCAGACGACGACTGGAAACATGTTGTATCCCATAGTTGCCTTTAGAACACCATTCCCAGAACTGACGTTCCAGCTGGATACAAGCGGTGAGACTGGAATCGCATGGGTTCGGACAAACCGTTGCGACATAAAGCAGTGGGATGCTCCAGTATCAAACAGTGCAAGTGCAGGTAGTGAAGCTACTAGGATTGTACCTAAGGTATTAGGGATAGGTTTTAGGTATAGAGAAAGTGTGTAGGTAAGCAAAACTAAAAGATAAGTTTGAGAAAGAAAGTTTACCAGTAATGACTTGGCCAGTGGCCTCAGCTTCTTCCACAGACATCATGAAAGCCTGGCGCTTCGGCACATTCCTCCTGGCCTGAGGAGCATTCCTCTAAACGTTCTTTTGAGCTTGATGAAACTGTCGAGGAGGTGGTGCAGCTTGTGGTCCCCTAGGTGGTGCAGGCAGTGCAAGTCTGGTAGCAGGTGCCTGAAGAGCTGGTCGTTGCTGATAAGTATTTGCTGGCCTTGGTGCAGCAACTGGGTTCTGCCTTTGGGGACAAGATCCAATATCATGAGTGGCTGAACCGCAGACTAAGCAGAGGCGGTTGGCTCGTCGGCAGTCCTTCATCATATGTCCAGTTCTCTTGCAGTAAGTGCAAAAGGCTGGGTTAGGACGATGAGTTGGTACTCCGGGTCGCCTCGGCACGAAAGATGGTCTGGACGTGGCTCCACCTGCCATCTGGTTAGCAGGGCGTTTGACTCCTGTAGACTGAGGTCTGCCCCTCTCTTTTATGACTGCCTCATAACTGCGGGCAGCTTCTAGGGCTTCCTCATGAGTCAAAAACTTTCCTGTGGCTAGAGCAGCCTTGATCTCTGTGTCCAAACCTTGCTGAAAACGACGGGCTCTGATCTCGTCTGTCGGTATCAGGTGTGCCGCGAATCTGTTTAAAGATTGTGTTAGCTGTGCGATATGTGATATTTAAAAATTTAACTATTGTGACATATCTTACCGGCTCAACATAGTAAACTAAGCATCGTATTCATCTACCGATTTCTCCCACATTGATCCTTACTGTAGATGAATAAACTGCTGCTCCATAGCGAACCTGGCAGTCACAGGGAAATATTTCGCGTCAAACTTCTCGCGAAATGTCTTCCATTCAATCGGCTGTGCTAGACGGGTTTCTTCCGCCTTCCACCAATTGCGAGCATTATCCGTGAGCTGTAGTTTCGCTACAAGGACCCAAGGGTGGTCTGGCACTTGAGCTGCTGCCAGATCGTCTTCGATGCTTTGTGCCCATTCTTCCGCTTCAAGAGGGCTTCCTTTACCAGAGAACTGCTTTGGGTGCAAAGCCCTGAATTGCTTTACTCCCGGTGCATCTGTCTCAGGACGGCTCAAAAGTTGTTGCTGTCCCTCGAGAAGACTGCGGATCGCATCGAATAGCATTGTTTGCTCAGTAGGTGGTGCCGGAACAACTGGTGTGAGAGGTAGTGCTGGAGGGGTGTTGTTAACGTTGGTGCTGGTGTTGTTCGGGGAATCCATAACCCTGAAGAAAAATTTGGATTAGGACAGATTCAAATACATGAAATGATAAGATTCAAGGAATAGAGATTCGCAAGTTTCAAAGAACATGAATTGTAAAGAATGTTTTAGTTGCTGGTTCTTGTGTTATATTGCTTAGGTTGTTCACGCAGACCAGAACTGCATGACAAGGATTCATACAGCTCTGACCTGCATGGGCCACCAACTAAACCTGTCACGCCCCGCTTCCCAGTGTACGGCGAAGTGGACGCGACGAGGTCCGCTACGTATGTACTCAGAAGTACATACGCTAAGCGTAGCTAAGCAATATAAAATAATCACAAGAGACAAATGATATTGAAATAACAGCAACTTTTATTAATAACATTCTTTGTACAATGCATGAAATGAAAATACAACTGGAATGAAAAAGCAATGCCTAAACAGTGGCATAACAGAAATGAAAAATGCTGGAAAGAACAAGGTACAATTATCTAGAGCTCTGGGTCTTCTTGGAACTGCTCCAAATCTTCACCGGTGGGCTCGATCTCAGCTTGGTCCAACGCACCTGATGACATTCAAAGAAGAAAGAAATAGAATGTCGTCAGCGAACAGGTCGCTCGGTAAGTCCCAAAGAATAAGAATAATGACAGAGTAACAGTATTTTCTAAAGTATTATATTGTTGAATATTATGGAACATTGTGTAACGCTGTTGTTTATAGCTTGGTACAGAAGGATGCCAGTGTATACGAGGGGGATCTCTATATGCTAGAGATCAGGGCAAAAGGAAAGTACAAGGAACCGTTATGCCACGGTACAGCAGCAATAGGATTCAGGTTAGGTGTCTTAATCTGACCACCTCGTGCCACCTTTAACACCTTCCGTACCAATCTACCCCTTAAACCCCGTATTATTTTAACAGTATTGTAGTATTGGAATATGTAAATTGAGTGACTGACCAAAACCATGATATCAGTAAGCATGTTGTAACTGTATAATCAGGTAAATGGAATATCAGGATAATGGATGAATATCCATGGTTTGATTCAGTCAAAAAGAATATATTGTTAACTGGATTCAGGGTTTCATGTATTCAAATTGTGTTGGAATATAAAAGAATATAGATTGACTTGAATCGTATTCAAGTCAGAAATAGTCAGACTCTAATCCGAGTCAGACTAAAAGAAGATAATTTGAAGTTCAATATTAGCTAGGGGCCTTATTGTAAATTGTAAAACTTGAGGGTTTTTTTTGTAAAATACTTTTGTATAGTTTCAAAATACACCTCAAGTATTTAATAATCGTCTTTATTGTTATAATGAATGTGAATTTTATTTGTGTTATTCTAGTGAATATATCCTAATCAAAGTATTAATTGTTTTATCTGAAATTCATGGTATTTTAGTGTAACTTTTAATCTTGTAATTTTTTTAGAAAAATGTGGAAACTTTATATTATGATAAAATAGGTGTTTAAATGATAATTATATATATATTAACACATGAATGATTTTATATAAATATTTTATTAAAAAAATCTCATTTTCCCTAAATATTGTATTTTGAACCTTTCGAGACCGAATGCTCCTTGCGGAGGTCTGAATCTCGCACTACTAGTCTGCGAGTGCACGATGAACCGTACTATCCCTAACAGGTTCCCCAAAAGTGGGTTGCAGCGGCGCTTTGCTTAGGTTTAACAAATACTTTTCATTTGGGAAAACGGTTTTATAAATATAAGATATTTATTTGCAAAAAGTATAGTTTTCCGTATTTTAGTTGTTAGGGTTTCCTAAGCCAACTAGCCTACTTCTAAGGTCTAAACGATGAGTCATTAGAAGCCTCAAATCGCCTCTTCACCGTCAATTGCGGCCAGGTAAGTGCCAGGTAAGTGGGAAGGAACCACAGTCATGGGCCTAATTAAAAACCACTAGCCTTAGACACACTTGTCTAGGCACCACAAGACAGTTTAGATAAACGATCGATGTCCATGACCAATCGTGCTTTCATTTTATTAAAAGATTTTATTTAGAAATGTTTACAACTTAAAGCTTTCAATAAAAATTATAAAGATTAGGGTATTTTAGTGAAAAGTCCTGTAATTTCGTATTCTGTGTTTCGATATTTATCAATTAGGGTTATATTGAGTGTGTGTAGAGGTAGGTCATTACCTCGTGACTTATTTTAAGTTTTGGTGAAGTTTAAAGGTAAAACATGACATGTTAAAGTTGAAGGTATTATAGCGCAAGAATACGGTATTCGAAAACGTTGTCATTTTATGTGTGAAATTTCATTCAAATTGAGTTCTACAAGTTTTGTGATCAAGATAAACATATTTAGGAGTGAGGTAATTGATTAAACTAATAAAAATGAAGTTCATGGTATTTTTATGAAAAGAATACGGTTTTGCAAAGAATCTATCATTTCATATGAAAAAGTTTGATTAAATTGGTTTATGGGTGATTAATAGCCAACATGAATATGTGTAGATATTATGTATTAGGTGACAAGTGGAAATTTATAGAAAAACCGAATCGGAAATCGGTTTTTCCGATTTCCGTCGGGTTCCAAAAAGTCATATTTTTATACTTATAGAAAAGAGAGATAGAAGGGATGGAACTTACGGTTTGGACAAGCTAAGGAAGCTAAGGGATGTAGTGGTGGTCGATGCGTCAAAAACGTCGCGAAGGTTCTGATCCGGTCGCCGGAATCCGTCGTCGATTTCGGCAGAGCATCGCTTCTTGCTCTTCGTACCGAGTTCTCGGGAATTTGGGAGAGTAGACTTAGAGTGGTGAGGTGAAATGGTAGAGGGTAGGGGTCATTATATAGGGCTAGGCTAGGGTTAGGGTTAGGATAAAAAATATTAAAAGAAAATATAAAAAAACATTAAAAATTCATTAAAAATCATTAAACCTAGGAGTAAAAGGGATTTATTGGCCAAATCAAAACCGATCCAGGTATAATAAGTATTCAAGAGGGTTGACCAAGTCAAGAGCCAACTTTTCTCAGTTGGTGACTCGGCCGTCCGGCCAAGTCCGGCCGGATCGGCCGGACCGAGTCGGCCGATTCGCCTGCCGGCGGCACCGAGTCGGGCCGAGTCAAGGATCCAATGGCCGGGGGTTTTCCTGAGGAACAACTTGGTATTTTTACTTTTTGTTGTCCAGTACATATTTTGGGAGTTATGGCCTTTTTACCGTTGACTTCCAAAAAAAAAATAAAACAAAATAAATACAAAAATAATGTGGGGCATGGGATTTGAACTCCGGTGGCTTGGTTCAGCAGTGCAAGGTATTACCAATGAGCTACAAGCTCTTTCTTGTAATTATTGTAAGGAATTAGATACTTAAATTGTTTCCAGCAACATTAATACTCCAAGTATACACTATATTTAAAGCAAATTTTTGGTATACAAAATTGGAGTTGTTACACTGAATGTCAGTCGCAGGCATTGTCTTTACCTTCAGTAGAGGGACGGTATGTTGGAAGAGTTCTAAGCTAGATACCGTGGCAAACTAGACGATAAAGGCCGGTAACATCGCTATTAAAGATACTACCAAAGAGGCAGTTTCGGTGTATATTGGTTCATAAGATGAACTAGGTTCCAACCATTGTACAACAATGGAAGTGTGGCTTTGGCCCAGGAACCCTGGTCCCATCAGTAACCCAGACATATTCTGAGGCAGTATCACCTGATCATGGAGATAGATGATCTCCAGGGTGATCGAGGTTAGGAGAGTAGACTCAGAGGACAACACGGCGGATCCACTCACAAAGGCTTTTTTCCAGAAAGAGATTTTTATGGGATGGTTGAGTATTAGATACTACAACCACTGCTACAGATGGCCTCAGTGCAAGTGGGAGATTGTTAGTTATATGTATGCCCTAGAGGCCATTACTGTACATTGGATGTATATTGTAGTGGATGCTGGGACATATATAGGTAGGACTTTCTTGCTCGACATGATAGTACGCTATCTGGTTGCTCTTTATCTTAACATGTATACTTTCTGTCTCTCCGTTACATGTTGATAAAGCCCTTAGGATGTGTACTCGACTTCCAGGACTATGATGCAGATCATACTAGTGGGGCCTGGGTAGTCAATGAGTACATCCTTCAATGTTCCTAGTGATGGGAATATCGAGACGGGGCATCGATATTCCAGAGTAGACTAGCGTATATCTTCTCGACCCATGTGATGGGCGATGGATGATCCCATATCCATTGGTGTTTGACATCAGAGATGGTATGCGGGTGCTCAATGGAGACTGGGTACACTGAACGGACTCGCCGAGAATTCCCAGATGGTATTATACCTCACGTCAGATGGCAGTTCTCTGGTGACACTGGTACAGCTTAGTCTGTTGACCCGAGATCGTCATAGAGTCTTGTGTGTCTCCCACTGTGCTTTGATTTACACCCTACCACGGCTCTACTGAGTCGTGCAAACAGGTGGTTTTTGGGTACAGTCCCGATTCACATGGAGGCAATGAGCGATAGGAGGGGATTCGTCTCTCCCGGTATTAGGGGTTGATGTTGCGCTATGCTCGACTGGCCATAACTGAAAATCCCTGGCCAGGGTTGCAGTGATCTACTGGTAAGTGTTATTGGTAGTTTCATACATGTTATGGACCTCACGTCAGCATGACTTATCAAGCTATTAGGGTCTGACGTTTACCACCCCTAGGCGAGATATGCGACATATCAGACGAACAGACCGGACTGTACGGTAAGTGTTACTGGTTGGATTCACAGGAGTGTGAGCGTGCTTGCTCGTCGATCTTCTGATCGCTCAATACCCGGGTGGCCGTTACATTTAGCAGACCGCTTGCGGCTTGTGGGTGTTTGATATGATCATCACCTGCTGCCGGCGTATTGACGAGTCTTTAGAGTCCTACACAGAGGTTTCCTGGCTCAAGCAAAACGAAATAGGAGCGTATATGAGATATGTGCGGGACGGAGAATAATGCGTGTATGTGATACCGTATTCTATTCTTGCGATGATTGTATCGATTGGTTGTATGCGATATAACCTAGTTATCGAATCGAAGATTGATTCGATAAGTCGATACATTGGATACTAGTCGGTTATATGCGACATGACCGGATCATTGAATCAAGTGTTGATTTAATGATTTAATGTATAATTATATATTTGATATATTACTTTACATTAACTAGTATTGGTTCACTCAAGATTGACTTTCTCACTTGAAATGCACAAGTTGTATATGTGATATATTTTTGTGCACTTGTTTGTATCATGTTTGATGATACATGCAAACTTGGGTTTGTGTAAGACTTAAACCATGTTTAGTGAATGGTTAGGGTTTCATTTCACTTATTTATTTATCTATTTATTTTGGTTAAAAGAAAAAGGAAAAACAAAATGGTTGCTTTTATACTAGAACTTTCTTGATGCTTCATGCATCTTTGACTAAGTGACCATTTTGTCTTCATCTCCTAAACCTAACCATTCCACTAACCCTAGTTCATTCTCTACACTTAACCAAGGTTGCATTATGATAAGAATGAATGGGATTTTCTTTTTAACTTAATCCTTTTTATTCTTTCATCTTCATCATCTTCATCAAGCTTCAAAAAGCTTTCTAGCTTCAATGGTGAAATGAGAAAAAGAGTGAGAAATCCAATTCTAAAGTGAACCCACTTCCTATTTCTTCATCCTCTACCACTTGCCAAGTAGTATAGGGTGTTTTCTTCACAAGTCTCATGACTTGGTGAAGGTGGAGCTTGATCTTGAGTTGCCTCGACGTAGATCATCTTCGGCATCGAAGTCGACGACCTAGCCCGATCATTTCTGCGACGAAACCATCGCCAGAGTCCGGATTCCGATAGGTACAGCGGAGGGACGTCATCACGGAGCTAGAGAGGTGGAGGACCGGATCTACAAAGGTTGTAATCACTTTCCTCTTAGTTAAATTTGTTTAACTCGCATTGCATCGCCTTATCATCTAGTTAACGATCCGTATTAGGGTTTGTAGGCACATGAAAAATTTGAATTGGGCATGTTTGATCTGTTGTGAGACCTCATTAGTGTGCCTAGGAACCCTACAAGTATGCTATCTGGTTTATCTTTATTATCGTGTACAGCTTTAGGTGACCTTACAGATCACTATTACACATTGATAGAGCCCTTAGAATTCTTGCTTGACTACCAGCAGTATGATGGCGATCATATACGTGGAAGCTGGGGTCTATAAGCACATCCTTAAAGTGGTCCCTAGTCGTGGGAGTTTCGAGACAGGGCATCGATACTCTGCAGTAGACTAGTGTATACAGTCGAGACCCAGACGAGGGGCGGTGGCAAGCCATTGGTGTCAGTTGGTTCACTTAAGATGTATACAGGTGCTCATTAGGTTATGAGTACACCGGACAGGACTCACCAGGAACATGCTAGTTGATATTATACCTGACGTCAGATAGCAGTTCCCTGGTGACATGTGTACAGGTTAGTTCATCGACCTGAGATCGTCATTTGTCTCGTGTGAGTTCCCACTGTGCTTTGATTACTACCCTACCACGGCTCAAAGGAGTCATGCAAACAGGTTTTAGTTGAGTACAGTCCCGAGCCACATGGAAGCAGTGAGCGGATCGGCAGGGGTTTCGTCTCTCCCGGTATTGGGGGTGAGATCGCGCTGTGTCTAGGAGAGCCATTACATGTAGTCCTTGGCCAAGGCAGGAGATTTACTGGTAGGTATTCCAGTAGTATCTCAGGGTGTTCTGGGCTACACTCCGACACGACTTGTACCGCTTTTGGGGGTCTGACTTTTACCAACCCCCTAGGCCCGACATGCGATGCTCATAGACGAATGGACCAGACTGTACGAATATTGTCACTCACAGGCTCAGTAGGGTGTCAGGATGAGTTTGCTCATCGACCTCCCTTTTGGTCAATACCTGGTAGCCCGTTATGTACAGCTAGTACCTCTGACGTGCTAGTGGTTAAATCCACAGCCAAAGTATTGACGAGTCTTTAGAGTCCCCCACAGACAGTTTTCAAGTTTCGGGCGAAACGTTGTAGAGGCCGTATGGTATTATGGCAGAGTTCGATCATATACGTGCAGTAGTGCACAGATCATGATCGGGCGGATCATACTAGTGGGCTTTGGTTTAAGCCGAATCCTAGTATTAGATTTGTTGGATTACTTTAGTCTCATCGTATTCGCATTCGGTCGGAATGCGGATGCAGGTATGTATATACAGGTGAGGGGTATCCTTGTGATCCGTCACGAGTTTACTTTAGATGTTGCCGTATCTTTTTATTGTTGTAAACATTTGGATTAATGTTTACAAATGGAAATTGTGAGCTAGAAATCATCATTTTGTGTATTTAATGTGACATAGACTTCATTAGTGACTCGTGGTCTCTTTTCTTGTGCTAATGTCACATTATTTGATTGATTTTGTGTTGATATGATGAGAAGAGAGAGAGAGGGCAGCCAAGAGGGAAGTTTGGTCTTGTATTTTTCCACTTCTCACTCTCTCATTTCATCATAAGAAACACAAAAAGAAAAAGGCTTCTTCTTCTTCTTCTTGCTCTAGCTCACAACCTCCATTAATGGCATCATCTTTAACCTCCATCCATATACTCTCATGTGATGAGAATCAATAGATGCTTGAGACAAAGTTATCACACATATTCTTTACATCGCCTTGGACATGCCGGCTAGCGAACTTCGTGCCCGAGTTGCTTCGGATGAAGGGGAGCCCGTAAAAAGACTCGAAGATGTGGTGCCCTTCCGACGAGAAGACCGGAGATCGGAGATGCCGCGATGAGCTTGGGTTGGTGGCCAAAGACCGAAGGACACAGATCGATCGGTATTGCTTTTCTAACCCTTCTCTAGTTTGCTAGTTATAGGATAATGGTTCGATCCAGGATTAAAGTCTGCGATAGCGCCGGTTTCAAGTTTTGAAAAAGTTTTCGTTTCCGCATTTTAGTCTCGGACAGACAGCCGGGGCGCTACCATAGACTTACACTTAAACTACTGCTCGGTTTAAGATGACCCTAATCTTCTGCCTGGTCCGGGATGAGCTTAAACTAACACCCATGTCCGAAATGACTTTAAACTACTACCAAACACAGACCGCTATGTCTCTAAATTGGAATCCTGCCCTATGGCAAGTAAAACAACTTACCATATACAATCCACGGGCAACCATCATGGCACATAAGCTAATCCCATTATGACATAGAAGTCGACAAATCTGTATACCCCAAATGTCTACAACATAATCCCATCATGACATAGAAGGTTCCACTTTAAAGGGCACTTCCTCCAGTTCCCCTATGCCACCTAACACATTCCTAAGAAAGAAGAAAATAAAAACGGAATGCCTGTCAATGAACTAGCATTCAGTAAGTTCCCAGTTTTATAAGCAATAAAAAATACTTAAATGAAACATGGTATGAAACAAATAGTCAAGCATGTATATAGCAGCTGAAAGTAAACATAGTATCATGATGTCCATTTTCTAGACTACATTTCAGTATTTTAAGTTGTGATCTCGAATAGCGAGAGATTTACACGCAACGAGGATATTTTGTTTCCCCTTGGAACAACAGAAACATGGATTCATGGATTCATGAGTTGGTAATGCTAGATTTTGTCCCGTACACCCTGGAACCACGGCCAACATGTATAACCCCCGTTACACGTAATAACACCTCGTTCTTCAAACTACCCTATCCCCATTAATGAAGTTGCCATTGGAATCGGGTGATGGAATGAAATGAGCTATGAAATTCCATACACCGAAACTATCATAATCTTTTAACCAAGTCAAGTGAGAGAGTTAGTGAGAGTGAGGGGAGGGGCCGGTCATATAAGAGGAGGGGGTGATTGTAGGAGCAAGGGGGTGACCACATGCAAAAGCTTCTCACAAAAATATCTAGTATGAACACAATAAATGCACCTAGTATGAACACATTAATGAAACAATGAGTCACCTTAACAAGTCACCTTCCAAGAAGCTTCCTCTCATGACTCACCTCATGACTCACCCAAAAGAAGAAAAGATAAATCCGCATTTAACCGAATGTTAAATACGGCTGATAGAAAACTGGAAACTGGCAACTTCCAAAAGTGATCCTGAAACGAATTTCAGGATAACCCCGTAACTGTATAAATATACCCATATTTGTATTACGACCGAATACAAATGCAACTGAGACAAAGATATTATATCTACTCTGTATAATACATGGATCTGGCTTAAACCAAAGCCCACCAGTATTATCTGCCCGAAATATGACACGTGCGTAAACGCACGTGCATTTTCCGAACCCTGCCATAAAACCATATGGCCTCTACAACGTTTCGCCCGAACTTGGGAAACTATCTGTGGGGGACTCTAATGACTCGTCAGTACCCTGGCAGTGGGTTTAACCACAAGCCGTCAGCGGCACTAGCTATGCGTAACGGCTGCCCATGGACTGACCTCAAGGGAGGCTGATGAGCGAACTCATCCAGAAACCCTACTGAGCCTAACAGTGACAATGTATATACAGTTCGGTCCGTTCGTCTATGAGTATCGCATATCCGGCCTAGGGGGCTAGTAACGTCAGACCCCCAATAGCTGTATAAGTCATGTCGGAGACAAGCCCTGAACACCCTGAGATACTAGTGGAGTACCTACCAGTAAATCTCACCTGCCTTGGCCAAGGACTTGGTGTAATGGCTTTCCTAGACACTGCGCGACCTCCACCTCCAATACCGAGAGAGACGAATCCCCTGCCGATCCGCTCACGTGCTTCCATGTGGCTCGGGACTGTACCCAAAAACTACCTGTTTGCACGACTCCTTTGAGCCATGGTAGGGTAGAAATCAAAGCACAGTGGGAACTCACACGAGACAAATGATGACCTCAGGTCGATGAACTAACCTATACACATGTCATCAGGGAACTGCTATCTGACGATATGTATAATACCAACTAGCAGGTTCCCGGCGAGTCCTGTCCGGTGTACTCATAACCCAATGAGCACCTGTATACATCTTAGGTGATCCAACTGATACCAGTGGATTGTGAGACCGGCCACCGCCCCTCGTCAGGGTCTCGACTGTATACACTAGTCTACTCCGGAGTATCGATGCCCTGTCTCAAAACTCCCACGACTAGGGACCACAATTAAGGATATGCTTATAGACCACCCAACTCTCACTTATATGATCGCCCTCATACTGTTGGTAGTCAAGCAAGATCCTAAGGGCTCTATCAAAGTGTAATCGTGATCAGTCACCTGAACCTATACACGACTGATAAAGGCAAACCAGATAGCATACTATCATCTCGAGTAAGACTGTCCTACCGGCATAGGTCCTCCTCAATCATTGCAATCACGTGCCTGCGATCCAATAATTGACTTTGAGGGCACTATATCCAACAATCTCCCACTTGCACTCAAGGCTAATTATTGCGATGTCGCGTACTCACAGCCCGTATGAAACCAACACCCAACTCCTCTATTAATCAGTTTCACAAAGCCCGTTTGTAAAACTATTGTGTTCGAGAAATAGCCTCAGTGAGTGGATCCGCCCTGATGTTTCTTTCTATCTCTCTCTTAATCTCAAGTTCGCGGAGAAAGCCATCTCCCGAATTGTGTAATACCTGTCTTAGAATATGTCTGGATATCTGATGGGACCTAGTTCATAAATAAACTCCAAATCCAAACTTCTTAGACTGTATCGATAACTGAACCTAATCAGTATCCTGCACCATGCCTCCCACAGTATCCTCTTGGACCACCTGTCCATAATACTGTCCCTCTTCGTCAGAAGGAAAACTATAACTCTGACAATCTCTCTGTCATCCATGTCACCTTTGAAGCCTGGAATGATAACCGTCTCCCGAAGGAGACTGCCGTCATCAAATCCGTAGAACATGCACTTATGTTCTAAAACTGCTTCCTTATGTTTCTCCAGGATTGGATTAATACAAACTTATCGCATCTAGTGCAAAAACAACATCTGGTGTGGTACTTGACATCTCATGATTGACTCAGTTGCCTAAGCAAGTGATCTGCCAATCATGCACATCCCTCTTCCCTTTAGTCTGTAAGACACCTTTAGAGAGGGTGACTCCATCACCTGCAGGTATACCACCATGCCAGGAGTCATCTATTCTAAAAACCATTAGAATACTGTCAAAGTACCCACATTGGGAAACTACCCAAATCCAGATCTAAAACCATAGATCTGGAAACCAGATTGTCAAATATTATATCCATATCCTCTCTGGAGAAACAACTGTGTGACGACCTCAGTACAACCGATCGTAGTATAGGAATTTTACTTCCTATTCTATGTATGTCATCCAAAAACCAGGACATCACACCCTACTACCTTCTTAACTGATCCATCCCCTGTTCTGATGAAGTCAAACCTATGACTGTCACATCAAAATTAGATGATCATTCTCCGCTATAACTGCTCTAGTCTATAAATAGACATAAGCCACTTGCCCACTATGCTTCCGCTGCTCCCACTGACCACAACAACCCTCCTACCGGGTCTCATAGCCTGGAACAAAAGTAGTGTCAAGTCTGGGTAGATAAGAACCTCCCTGTCACCGTCCTTGAGGCTGCCGGAGTACCTCTTGGGTGTCTGAGGTTACCCACCATATCTGCGGAGTGGCTAATGGAATGTCAAACCTGATTGAATCTTTAGGTCCTATTAAATTTTCCGTAATTGTTTGCGGTTCTGGAATCACTTCCAGTTCTACCATACTCCCACTACTGTTTTCTGAAAAAATCCATTTTACTAAAACTGTGGCGAGTCAAGAACAATATCACTATTGAACTCCCAGATGGTAGAAAGTCAACCCTTATCATAGCCTGGGCCAACCCACAAACTGCCATTACAGAAACGTGCCCTGAGTTATCCAGAGTCAGGTTTTAAGCATAAGCCGGACAACTCCCCGTACCTTAACAACGTTAAGTGTAACGTTTTGAAAATCGTTTCGGTGAAATTTCGAAAAAACGGTAAAATAAGGGGGTTTTCTGTAAAAATTCAAAATACAAATATCATATTATAAAAATTAAATATACATATTCTAGCTATGTAATTGCTATTATTTGGTGTTTATTGAGCCGCTAGTGAAATTTCAAATTTTCTGAAAAAAAATATTATTTTATTATTATTTTAAGCCGTCACTAATACATTTAATTAGGGAAAATTACAAATTTGAATGAGTTGAAACAAATTTTGTGCATCATAAAACATTAACTAAAATTTTATCATGTAGTTTTTGGAAAGAAATCATTTGCCAAAACGGTTTAGAAATTATTGAAGAAAAAAGGCTTTTTTTTAGCGTAAATGGATGCTTGGGGTATTGTATTTATCATTTTCATCACCCCACACCCGTACCCACATCCACACACCCCCACTTACTCCTCCCCATGGCTGAATTCAGCAGCCACCATATTTTTCTCCACTTGATTTTCAAAGGAAAAGATATGAAGGAAAAGAAAATGGGTGAATTAGGTGGACTTTTGATCTTACCTTGACCTTAACTTTCCCCCACTTTCTCTACCTCCCTCTCTCTCCTCTCCCCCCCTCAATTTCTGGCCGACCCCTCCCTCTCCTACAGCAGCAACAGCCCCCCCTTTCCCCTTCTCTTTTCTCTTCAAAACTTCTTCAAAAATTGCCCCAAAATCCATCAAAAAAATCCCAAAACCCAAATCCGACTCCTACCCATTTTTGCTTAGCCCTTATCGCATGGATTTTGGTGACAAGGGAGCATTTTGGAGGGCTATGTGTGCTTGTGGGATCTTCAATTTGTTTGGGTAAATTCTAACCCTTTTGCTTAAATCGTTGTTAATTGCTTGTAGTTAGCTTAATTAAGTGTTAATTTGGTTTTATGTGGGTTCAATTGTATGATTAAGAAATTCTAGATTAGGGTTGTGAATTTAAGTTGGGGTTCTTATAATTGATCATGGGAAAATTGTGTAGTTTAACATGTTGTTATTATGCTAAAACTAATCTAGTTGGTAGTTTATATCTTTGTTAAATTTAAATTTGTATTAATTATGTAATTTGCAAACTAGGTTTTAGTGAAATACATATAAAATTGAGATTTAAAATGTAATTAAGGTTTTGATGACTTTATTAGCATTTTAATTTGTTGTTTAGCGACTTTGATCATGCAAAACCATGCTTAATTGATAAATTGTGAATTTTACTTTGAAAAGTGTTAAAATCGATATTTGTTACAAACTTGAATTTTGAGTTAATACTAATTCGTGAGATTAAAAATATGGAGGTGATTTGTATGACCTAATTATGATATTAAGTGAGCATTTTGGCCATTAGAATCGTCAAAATATTTAGTTTGGGTAAAACATCAAGTTTTGAACCGAAATGGGAATTTATGCTAACTAGGTTTTTGGAAAATAAAACGAATTGTTTAATTTTATGGTTTTGATGAACTAAACCCTATTTCTTATATAATCAGTGAGTTTTGAAATCACGATTGGTGTGTTTGGGTTTTCTCGATGGTTTGACGTTTGTACATCGACATCGGGGGTTGGTTTGACTATTCTTGCATGCGTAGGCGATAGGTTTGGATCTATGCGTGATACGCGTGCCGATTTGATTTTCGTATGCCGTTTCGATTTCGAATTCAGTTTTAATGCGATATGGTGCGTTATGATATGTAGGTACCCCATGTGAACTTCGGGACGACAAGCAAGCGCCTGGCGACGTCGGCACCGGCGACCGAGGACCAGGTGAGTAGATTTATATCTACGGGGAGAAGTCGGGTGGATGGCGTATAGCACCCCCGCAGTCCGTGGTGGTGTATACGGATGCGTATACACACCAACAATTATTATATGTTATTTGGGATTAATAACGATGCTTAGGATGGATATTGGTGTGTTGGATTATTTTAGTGTTGCGAACCCTAGGGAAGTGCTGCACTACACATACACACATACATACCTGCATACATTCCTATTGATATGTGCTCATGGGATTCTTTATAGTATGTGTTCACATGGGTATAGGACTATGTGTTCACATACGGATTTGAGGATGATACTTGGGATTGAGCTGAGTCGATGAGATTCGATTTGAGGCCGTGAGATCGGTGATATAGCAGGGGTCGTATCTTAGATACGACATGACGTTGTAGCGGGTCCTTGACGTGGTGTTTCACACACGTCCATGCATACGTAGGCGGTATCAGTATGGTAATAGACGTAGATCAGTACCCCGATCATGATAATTGATAAAGAGGATACCAGGTGAATAGTATGATGAATGTGATATTAACCCGTACCCAGATTGGGATGCCGTACGACGGATTTACGTACGAGCTATATTGATGATTGATCCGCACTCTTGACTTGGGATGCCTGATTATAGATATGGTATCGGATATGATATTATTGAGGCGGGATCACCGACTATACATATACAGGTATGTATATGTATCGACTCAGATGATAGGCGGTTCCCTTACCTGTAGTTCAGCCGTATAGTTTAGTGTAGTTGTTAGATTAGATTAGACTTCTTACCTAGTTCAAAGACTAACGAATCGTGGGTATTTTAAAAGACAGCCCAAGGGATCCTACGGATATTTCAAAAGACGTATCTTTTCATAAAAACACCGTAGCCCCTATTTTCAAAACCCCATGATTCGTGTTATTTCAAAAGGCACCATTTGTAGGACTTATATTAGTTTAATACTGATTAGTTATCGTTGTGTCTAGTATTCTGCTTCCGCACATTATTGCTGTTCGCTCTGCCCCGCATACTTATTTTGCTGCATACTCCATTATTGATATCATGCTGTTAGGACACCAGCACCATTACCGATGATGCGTATGTACCACATACACTTACTTGCCGGCTCACACACATCTTCATCGGTAATTGCCATGTCACGTACACTTAGAAAATACTATTGCTTGGCTTAGCTTGTTAGTTAGTAGTTGATACGATATTAGTGTACCTGGGTTATATGCCAGTTTAGACATTGTAGTTATTACTTGTCACTTCATGCATACTGTTATTCCATTGTTCATGCCTAGTTATTAATCATACATTGCAACTTGGTTATTGATACCATATACATTCATTAGCATTGACATATGCACTTGTGATGACTTCTTGAGATTTATGATATTTCTGGATTTCGGGGGAACGCCGCAAAATTTCTAAACTTATTAACCTTTTAAAATATGTAAATTGCGGTTTTCTAGTGATGTAAGTGTTGTCCACCATGAGTTTGCTGTGGTTTTCAAGATCCGTGTCGAGGAGTGGAGGAACCGTCACGGGTACATGGTGGGCCCGGTATGGTACCCCGGGGCAAGATGAATGTGGTGTTGACGTTGAGCCTGGCAGGGGACAGATTACCTACCGGTGATATTACCCGACGCGTCGGATATCCGGAGGATACCGTCGTGGTCTTGAGATGGATGGTAGGGGCCGGTCTGGACTGACGGCGCCCTAGATATTGAGATTGAGACATTGATATTTCGAGACAGTGAGATTTATGTTTCGTGTCGATGCTAGACACTGTTGATACTGATTTCATTATGATACCTCAGTTTAAAAATACGAAGGAAATCTCACTAATTTATGAAAACAGTTTCTTCATTTACATGTATTCTGTTTTCATGCATTCATACCTCATTCATATGATATATTGCTACCTGAGGCACTGACACGGGCACATGAGATTTCACTCGGTTAGATATTACCCTAGCCATTGTTATAGGCTGCTTGTTATGTATATTTTTGAGGATATATTATGATCATTGACCTAGGTTGCGTTATTTATGCGATTTCTGTGCGTAGATGTTTTTCTATTCACGAGTTGGCAACTCACCCCCGTTGTGCCCCAGTTTCTTGCAGGTTTGCCGTACAGGTTTCATTACGGCGTTGCGGGCTCAGTTTCATTCGGGTGACTTGCTAGTAGGTGGGTTTTTCTTGTATCGTACCCATCATATTACCTTGTATAATATATTTCAGTTGTATCTAGTAAATTCCATCAACCAAACATCTATTTATTTTGAGATAGAGACCAGTGCTGTTTATTCTTTCGACCTTAGAGTCGCTCGTTATATTTCTGGTGGTTTTGAGTTCCTTTTGAGTTTTGATCCTCGCCGTTGGCGTTGTATATTATATTGCTTGTGTGGTTGTGACCGTCGATTGACGAAGAGCTAGCTCCCGCTTGGGGATGCCTTTTTATTGATTTCGTATACTATTCATGTTGTATCCCGTTTGGGAGCCAGTTTTTACAAAGGAGACTCTGCCGAAATTTTCAGTAAATTTTGATGTTCTTAAAAACCGCATAATTCGGCTTATGCTATTAAAACTACTTGTTTAAATTGGTTTTCCTGCACTCTACTACTTTTCTTGGTTTGGATTTCTGGGTTTTCGGTTTACTTAGATTACTTACGTCTCGAGACGTTCGTAGTTTAAGTGCCGGTCATGTTCCGTACTTTCGGGTCGTGACAAAGTTGGTATCAGAGCGTTAGGTTTTACCTTCGGAGCGTAGGATGACCCTTGGTTGATGGAATAGGTGACTAAAGTTGAGTGACGTACCGTGGGTATGTTCCGCGGCATATTTACGATACGCTACTCCACTTAAGAAGCCTTAGGATGTACATTTCTTTGCTCAGTATTATATTCATTCCGATCTAGCCTCATCAGTACCAGTTATTGTTTTGCTGCTACGGTTACGGGCAGGGAGAGCTACGGCTAGAGTTGCGGTCAGCACAAGCTCGTCACGAACGAGGACTGACCAGGGCGAAATTCCGGCGACACACGATTGCAGAGATGTGTCTTTTTACTGTGTTTCCGCACCACGAGCGTTTGGCGGATCGCCTTTATGAGGTTACTCGGAGGTGCTGATCGACACTAGAGAATTGAGCCAATGATGGAGGCCAGCCAGATTTTGATGACCGTTGGTGTGTTGCTTATTCATGACGATCGAGGCACTGTTCAGCGTGCAGACGAGCGAGCCAGTTATTGCTGCGAACAACGAGATATTGCCCCAGATGCTGGAAATCGTGCAGGACGAGTTGTACTAAGAGATGATAGGAGGTCGCTAGTCATCTAGGATGAATAACTAGGACATGTGGATCGTTCGCTTACCCCGATGCGAGGTCATCAGATAGATTGATTCCAGCTAGAGACGACTTCACGCAGAGACGTGAGGGTCGACAGAGACGATCGAATGTCGGAAACCTATTATTCCAAGTTTAAAGTAGTCGGAAAGACATGCAGGCAATTCTATGGTCCCTCTAGAAGAATGAAACCCTAACTCGACTTAATGACCGTGTGAAAGCCTTTGAACCTTAGGGTTTGCGGCAGTTCTGCGGCGCCATTACTGAGGCTTGGGTTTGCCCTTCTACGGCTGGACCACCGATGCTGTGGTATGTATTCGATACTATTAAACTGTGCCCAAGATGTTGAGCTCTTGGGGGATTATGAGGTTTTGACGAATCGATCGGATGGCTTGACTTAATTCGGATTCTAGGTGGTGAGATGCATTTCTTGGGAGACTCCCGATACGAGGATAGCCGTTGGAGCTCAGTCCATGTAGCCACGATGAGACAAGTCCGAAGCAGTCGACATTAGAGAAAGTGGAGTAAAGAGGTCCGTACAAGATCTGGATAAGACGACGTTCCACTCCGCCGACATCAGAGATGCGATACGCATGCCGAGGCAGAGTACTGGATATACCTTCTAGAAGAGGTCGCGATGGGTATGCAGCCATTCCGGAGCAAGATGCAGATATAGGAAAGGACGATGACTTCCGGACAGTTGGCAGAGACGAGACATGGAAGAGACCGTGAGCAGGATTTCTTCCAGGACACTGTTGCAATGATACTTTCACCCAGGGTCAGATGTGTCACGTACATTCAGAGAGCCAGAGGCCGACGCCAGTGATATGCTGTCTTACGAGTGATCGCGATGATTGACCAAGAGATGACCGGAGAAGTGCCAGAACGGAATCGTCCCCGTTAGCACACCTGACAGGGCCGATGAGCCGATGGACCGAAAGATTGGTACTTCACAGTGAAGACCTTGACCCAGGAGTGGTCATGGTTACGCACACCAGCAGGCCAGAGCTCATGATCATCGACGAGACGTCCCATTAGTGACCGCGACAGTTGGCCCGAGATTCTTAGAGGATGCACTTGAGCGATACTATTCCGCCATTATTGGTTTCGATGTTTTGGGTGATTTATTCGTATGATTTGATTTTGATGATTGATGATTTACGATCTTTGCACAGTGTTGCACTTGATATCGTTTTCGTGCTTTAGTTTCACATGTTTGTGATTTTACGGTTTTAAACAGTTGAGTTGATTTTGTGCGTATGCACGCACGCGATTTGGTTCCTACACTCTGTATAGTTTATATATGCTGGCAGTGCAGTGACATATATTTTGTGCACTTGGATACACTGGATTTCAATTTCGAGGGTGATGCTCGACATTTGTTTTGTGCATTTTATGCACCGGATTGGATTTTTAGCGCCTGTTGGGCGCCTGTTACGAGATGCGATTTGGTGCACACCAGATGCACTAAATCGAGATTTTTTTTTGTGCATGTCAGATGCACTTGATTTTGCTGTCAGGCACACCTGTTGCCTACGACAGATGTTTCGTGCACACCCGATGCACTTAGATGTTGTTTCTGTGCGCATGTATGGCACATTCATGGATTTTGATTTCCGTGCGCACTAGACGCACGTAGTATTCATGTGCATATTTTGGGATTGATTTCTTATAGAGTAGTACATTTTTATGATATTGCTATGTGTTTTCGTACTGAGCAGGACTAGTCAGAGGACAGTACCTGAATATATTTTGCATGCATTGATAGTTATTGAAGGGATTTCCAAAAAGCGAGCTATAGCCTCAGTATTTACCTACGTGTCTGATATGACACGAAATGTTTAAAACAAGGAGACCCTTCTAAATTGTTTCCAAAACGGCGGAACGTACATTTCAAACAAAGGTATATATGTATATAGTTATTTTCTTATGATAGACGTCCGCCACTGTGCAGTGTTATACGCGTTGCACAGCGACTTAAGGAGATTTGGCATGCATTTCCTTCGGATACTTACAGATATAGATTCGATATTTACATGTATAGTTTCGAGTTATATCATATTGGTTTTGATTTGGATTTGGCATTGATGTCTTCTCCATGACTCCGATGATTGCGGGATGCTTGACGGAGTTTTGATTTGAGTTATATACTCATTTTTCAAGCGCATGCGCTGCGCTACGATTTGTTTTATGTATTTACAATTT
Source organism: Agapanthus africanus (assembly GCA_030015575.1). Lineage (NCBI taxonomy): Eukaryota > Viridiplantae > Streptophyta > Magnoliopsida > Asparagales > Amaryllidaceae > Agapanthus > Agapanthus africanus. Next base: position 300,366,206 of record JASDDO010000029.1, read on the forward strand.
CGGACGACTTGATGGTTTTGGTTTAGATGTTTTAGTATTTGGGGAGAGTTTTAATTTAAATTCGAGGACCGAATTTCTTTAAGGGGGGAAGATTGTAACGTTTTGAAAATAATTTCGGTGAAATTTCGAAAAAACGGTAAAATAAGGGGGTTTTCTGTAAAAAGTCAAAATACAAATATCTTATTATAAAAATTAAATATACATATTCTAGCTATGTAATTGCTATTATTTGGTGTTTATTGAGCCGCTGGTGAAATTTCAAATTTTCTGAAAAAAATATTATTTTATTATTATTTTAAGCCGTCACTAATACATTTAATTAGGGAAAATTACAAATTGGAATGAGTTGAAAAAAATTTTGTGCATCATAAAACATTAAATAAAATTTTATCATGTAGTTTTTGGAACGAAATCATTTGCCAAAACGGTTTAGAAATTATTGAAGAAAAAAGGCTTTTTTTTAGCGTAAATGGATGCTTGGGGTATTGTATTTATCATTTTCATCACCCCACACCCGTACCCACACCCACACACCCCCACTTACTCCTCCCCATGGCTGAATTCAGCAGCCACCATATTTTTCCCCACTTGATTTTCAAAGGAAAAGATATGAAAGAAAAGAAAATGGGTGAATTAGGTGGACTTTTGACCTTACCTTGACCTTGACTTTCCCCCACTTTCTCTACCTCCCTCTCTCTCCTCCCCCCCCCCTCAATTTCTGGCCGACCCCTCCCTCTCCTACAGCAGCAACAGCCCCCCTTTTCCCCTTCTCTTTTCTCTTCAAAACTTCTTCAAAAATTGCCCCAAAATCCATCAAAAAAATCCCAAAACCCAAATCCGACTCCTACCCATTTTTGCTTAGCCCTTATCGCATGGATTTTGGTGACAAGGGAGCATTTTGGAGGGCTATGTGTGCTTGTGGGATCTTCAATTTGTTTGGGTAAATTCTAACCCTTTTGCTTAAATCGTTGTTAATTGCTTGTAGTTAGCTTAATTAAGTGTTAATTTGGTTTTATGTGGGTTCAATTGTATGATTAAGAAATTCTAGATTAGGGTTGTGAATTTAAGTTGGGGTTTTTATAATTGATCATGGGAAAATTGTGTAGTTTAACATGTTGTTATTATGCTAAAACTAATCTAGTTGGTAGTTTATATCTTTGTTAAATTTAAATTTGTATTAATTATGTAATTTGCAAACTAGGTTTTAGTGAAATACATATAAAATTGAGATTTAAAATGTAATTAAGGTTTTGATGACTTTATTAGCATTTTAATTTGTTGTTTAGCGACTTTGATCATGCAAAACCATGCTTAATTGATAAATTGTGAATTTTACTTTGAAAAGTGTTAAAATCGATATTTGTTGCAAACTTGAATTTTGAGTTAATGCTAATTCGTGAGATTAAAAATATGGAGGTGATTTGTATGACCTAATTATGATATTAAGTGAGCATTTTGGCCATTAGAATCGTCAAAATATTTAGTTTGGGTAAAACATCAAGTTTTGAACCGAAATGGGAATTTGTGCTAACTAGGTTTTTGGAAAATAAAACGAATTGTTTAATTTTATGGTTTTGATGAACTAAACCCTATTTCTTATATAATTAGTGAGTTTTGAAATCACGATTGGTGTGTTTGGGTTTTCTCGATGGTTTGACGTTTGTACATCGACATCGGGGGTTGGTTTGACTATTCTTGCATGCGTAGGCGATAGGTTTGGATCTATGCGTGATACGCGTGCCGATTTGATTTTCGTATGCCGTTTCGATTTCGAATTCAGTTTTAATGCGATATGGTGCGTTATGATATGTAGGTACCCCATGTGAACTTCGGGACGACAAGCAAGCGCCTGGCGACGTCGGCACCGGCGACCGAGGACCAGGTGAGTAGATTTATATCTACGGGGAGAAGTCGGGTGGATGGCGTATAGCACCCCCGCAGTCCGTGGTGGTGTATACGGATGCGTATACACACCAACAATTATTATATATTATTTAGGATTAATAACGATGCTTAGGATGGATATTGGTGTGTTGGATTATTTTAGTGTTGCGAACCCTAGGGAAGTGTTGCACTACACATACACACATACATACCTGCATACATTCCTATTGATATGTGCTCATGGGATTCTTTATAGTATGTGTTCACATGGGTATGGGACTATGTGTTCATATACGGATTTAAGGATGATACTTGGGATAGAGCTGAGTCGATGAGATTCGATTTGAGGCCGTGAGATCGGTGATATAGCAGGGGTCGTATCTTAGATACGACATGACGTTGTAGCGGGTCCTTGACGTAGTGTTTCACACACGTCCATGCATACGTAGGCGGTATCAGTATGGTACTAGACGTAGATCAGTACCCCGATCATGATAATTGATAAAGAGGATACCAGGTGAATAGTATGATGAATGTGATATTGACCCGTACCCAGATTGGGATGCCGTACGACGGATTTACGTACGAGCTATATTGATGATTGATCCGCACTCTTGACTAGGGATGCCTGATTATAGATATCGTATCGGATATGATATTATTGAGGCGGGATCACCGACTATACATATACAGGTATGTATATGTATCGACTCAGATGATAGGCGGTTCCCTTACCTGTAGTTCAGCCGTATAGTTTAGTGTTGTTGTTAGATTAGATTAGACTTCTTACCTATTTCAAAGACTAACGAATCGTGGGTATTTTAAAAGACAGCCCAAGGTATCCTACGGATATTTCAAAAGACGTATCTTTTCATAAAAACACCGTAGCCCCTATTTTCAAAACCCCATGATTCGTGTTATTTCAAAAGGCACCATTTGTAGGACTTATATTAGTTTAATACTGATTAGTTATCGTTGTGTCTAGTATTCTGCTTCCGCACATTATTGCTGTTCGCTCTGCCCCGCATACTTATTTTGCTGCATACTCCATTATTGATATCATGCTGTTAGGACACCAGCACCATTACCGATGATGCGTATGTACCACATACACTTACTTGCCGGCTCACACACATCTTCATCGGTAATTGCCATGTCACGTACACTTAGAAAATACTATTGCTTGGCTTAGCTTGTTAGTTAGTAGTTGATACGATATTAGTGTACCTGGGTTATATGCCAGTTTAGACATTGTAGTTATTACTTGTCACTTCATGCATACTGTTATTCCATTGTTCATGCCTAGTTATTAATCATACATTGCAACTTGGTTATTGATACCATATACATTCATTAGCATTGACATATGCACTTGTGATGACTTCTTGAGATTTATGATATTTCTGGATTTCGGGGGAAAGCCGCAAAATTTCTAAACTTATTAACCTTTTAAAATATGTAAATTGCGGTTTTCTAGTGATGTAAGTGTCGTCCACCATGAGTTTGCTGTGGTTTTCGAGATCCGTGTCGAGGAGTGGAGGAACCGTCACGGGTACATGGTGGGCCCGGTATGGTACCCCGGGGCAAGATGAATGTGGTGTTGACGTTGAGCCTGGCAGGGGACAGATTACCTACCGGTGATATTACCCGACGCGTCGGATATCCGGAGGATACCGTCGTGGTCTTGAGATGGATGGTAGGGGCCGGTCTGGACTGACGGCGCCCTAGATATTGAGATTGAGACATTGATATTTCGAGACAGTGAGATTTATGTTTCGTGTCGATGCTAGACACTGTTGATACTGATTTCATTATGATACCTCAGTTTAAAAATACGAAGGAAATCTCACTAATTTATGAAAACAGTTTCTTCATTTACATGTATTCTGTTTTCATGCATTCATACCTCATTCATATGATATATTGCTACCTGAGGCACTGACACGGGCACATGAGATTTCACTCGGTTAGATATTACCCTAGCCATTGTTATAGGCTGCTTGTTATGTATATTTTTGAGGATATATTATGATCATTGACCTAGGTTGCGTTATTTATGCGATTTCTGTGCGTAGATGTTTTTCTATTCACGAGTTGGCAACTCACCCCCGTTGTGCCCCAGTTTCTTGCAGGTTTGCCGTACAGGTTTCATTACGGCGTTGCGGGCTCAGTTTCATTCGGGTGACTTTCTAGTAGGTGGGTTTTTCTTGTATCGTACCCATCATATTACCTTGTATAATATATTTCAGTTGTATCTAGTAAATTCCATCAACCAAACATCTATTTATTTTGAGATAGAGACCAGTGCTGTTTATTCTTTCGACCTTAGAGTCGCTCGTTATATTTCTGGTGGTTTTGAGTTCCTTTTGAGTTTTGATCCTCGCCGTTGGCGTTGTATATTATATTGCTTGTGTGGTTGTGACCGTCGATTGACGAAGAGCTAGCTCCCGCTTGGGGATGCCTTTTTATTGATTTCGTATACTATTCATGTTGTATCCCGTTTGGGAGCCAGTTTTTACAAAGGAGACTCTGCCGAAATTTTCAGTAAATTTTGATGTTCTTAAAAACCGCATAATTCGGCTTATGCTATTAAAACTACTTGTTTAAATTGGTTTTCCTGCACTCTACTACTTTTCTTGGTTTGGATTTCTGGGTTTTCGGTTTACTTAGATTACTTACGTCTCGAGACGTTCGTAGTTTAAGTGCCGGTCATGTTCCGTACTTTCGGGTCGTGACATTAAGATATGATCCATTCTATATCTAATATAGAAACTTTGGCACATATTTAATTGGAACCAGATTCTAATCATGCATCTGTCTCCAGTGCATATCAACTTTAATGGAGAGAGGCTAATCAGCATTACTCAACTTAGGAATCCATCCAATTATGAGTAACCCAAAAGAGAAACAAGTTTCTCAAAACTTTTACTATCATCTGAATACCAATCACAAATATCTAGATCTTCGATCTCTTTGAAGAATCCCGATATTTGCGACATCTGGTTCTCTACTTTATTCTTATACCCACAACTTCTCAAAACTTAGACCTTATATTTCTACGAAACACTTGTCTAAAAATTAGAGAAGTCATAAGTAAACAGAACATAGTACGAGGACCTACTCCTTTGTCCTGATGGACACTGGACAACATACAATACTCTGTATAAGTCCGCTGAGTTGAATAACTCAAAACTTGTGCGTCGTAGGTTGAAAACTGTACCCAGGCGATTTCCTCAAATATCACCAATTACAACGAATTCCGATATAATGAGGATGATCACCTAATTCCCAATAACTTCCTCCCACTCATCATCTGTAAAACCATACAGATATGAGAATGAAACCTGGTGAATACACACCCTGGAGTAAGTATCTAATCGGGAAAACAGTTTTCCATTAACAATGCACGGAAACATGAAAATGTTTCGTAGGGGTATCCTGGTATACATAGTAATGCCTCTTCCATAATCCAATTCATGACTTTAACCGTATATTTCTTTGCCATCTCTCCAAATCCCTTTATTTGTCTTTAGTCGTTACCTTCTGTACAACATTGTTAGGCTAAATGGTTTTCTTCCTTCCCTACCATTCGGCACTAGCCTATGGTTTGGAAGAAAACTATCCAGTAAGCATAATAGGTGTACCCTCCTAAACCAAGGAGTACTCATATCTTGAGAGAAGGTGATGATAAAAGACAACTGAATAATACCTTATTCTTTTAAAGGTGAAATAGGAGTGGCGATGAAGTACGCGGTTTGGTCGTGAATGATAACAGTCGCAACTTACTTTGTCCTCTTTCTAATCCTTTTATTTTGTCTTTACATATTACCTTCTGTACACCCTACTTAGGCTAATTGGTTTTCTTTATTCCCTACCGTTCGGCACCTGCCTATGGTTTGGAAGAAGACTATCCAATAAGCGTAATAGGTGTACTCTCCTAAACCAAGGAGCCCTCGCAACCTGAGAGAAGGTGATAATAAAAGACAGCTGAATAAACCAATTCTATTTCTCCTGAACCTTGATCCATCCTCGAAGAAGTCCCTTCGAGTTCGTATATAACCATACGATGGATCTATCCAATGGAAGTGGATGTCCGTAGTAATATGGGTGTTCTGAGAAATGCAAAGGGTAAAAGAAGGAGTGGCAATGACTTATGCAACATAGACAATCCAAAAGCCAGTATATTTAAGAAGGTTCGGTCAACTTGGTCACTGAGTCATAGTCTAGGGTCGGTCAAAGGTTGCTGCCAAAGAGAGAGAGAGAAAAGAAACACTCTGCATGCACTCTAACCTAGATCAGAATGGTTATCACTTTATCTAATCCGGAAACCTCCCACGGTACTGTCAAATTCTCCTCCAAACCTGAAAGAAGAATCAATCGGGATCACCCAAAAAGTAAACCAACTCATCAGTGGGAATCGGGATCCAACTCTCATCGCATGATAACGTGACGGAATCCACTCACGTTATCACACTCCAGAAGGTATACGCATGCCTGGCAAGTTTCAGTTTCTTTAGAAACCCCCGATATGATTTTTACCCCATGTTCTTATGACCTTGACGAAAGCCAACAAATCATAAGTCACATGTCAAGTTCTGCCCGTCATTATCTTGTTAATTCGAACCCATCCGTACATACCCTTGACGAAAGCCAACAAGGTAATACGACTGTCCCAAACCAACTCATCTATTTATGCAACAAATGATACCCCAGCAACTACCAAACACTATGCCTTGACGAAAGCCAACAAACATAGCTTGAATATTACTGACCATCCATAAGAAATGACGGAGGGCTACGGCAGGATTTTAGCGAAAAACGTTTAACGTAATGAACTTGATTTCATTGAAGGAACCTGATAGCTTTTTATAAAAATATAGTGGCGAAAACCTTTGCTAAAGAGGTCACTAACGGTGAAGGGATCTCGGCTCTTTCCTCGTGGAATGAGGTGCAGGATCCACTGAATACCGCGATGCAAAGCAACATGTAATCGACTATAGTGAAGTTATTACCCTGACGCAAACTTCTGCCTAAGGGGTCAGTCCCGGTGAAGGGATATCGGCCCTTGCCCAGTCGAATGAGGTGCAGGATATTCCAACCGAATACCACTGTGCAAAACAAAAGGAAACATCTTTGTAATAACACTTTTTAAATTGTTCCAACAACATCCAAACAGGTTTGTTTTACTTTGCATTGATCAGAATCAACGCAGTCCCATCAATTAATCATACCAGAAAAGAACGAAAATAAAATGTACGTATATGCCATCCGCATTCGTCACTGGGTCCCGTCATCACCGGTTAGGTTACTTAACTAACGACAGAGCGGGGACTGAACTAGCGTGGGTGTAAAACATATACAACATCTAATAGTATATAAACCAATATACAATAATCGCTCCAGGCGTGATAATATGCAACATTACAGAAAAGTAATAAGCATCACAGAACAATACAGATAATCTGGGATCCCCGGGTTTCACAGAGCCGCTGCTGAAACATGACGTTCCCATGTCGTGTGGATAGCCTGTGCAATGAAACCTAGACCTCTACGGGTGCGGCAAGTTACCCGCCAAAACCTGAAGCGAGGCAGCCCCCTACAGCAAAGTGAATGGACCACCAAGCACTTCACAGAATCCGGTAATCTTGGGCACCCCTCCTTGGGTCAACCTGTACCCCCTACGAGTTCGGCGAATAGTCTGCCAATTCTAGAGTGAGGCCCCTCTGCCTCTCAAAGCCATGAGATGCGAACCCGTTGCCCCCCAGAACCCGGCTATCCGTACACTCCGTCACGAGGTAAAACCTAGTACAGAAATGAAAAATATGTACAACGGGTACATCGACCTCGACCCGATCGTGCCCCAAAAAAATATTATACAACAGGCAGTGACGACAGTCCACATGTTGGACGCTCGCCCCGCAATATCAAATGTACAAATAAATCCAAACTGCACTACCATTGCACACTGCTATCCACCACGACAAATCCACAACATCACAGCACAACACAGAACATCAACGCGAATGTCACGTTGGCAAACCCGTCTAAAAGAACTATAGCAATCAGACGCGGTTTACCGATCAAATGACATTCACGGTCGGAGATATAATGTAAGCACTGTAAACTAACATGTTTAAATTTCGATCGACTAAATATCACGAAGTGTGCCCCACGCAAATCTGCTGCACAGTAACAAAATCTGGGCCCAAGTGAAATATGCCAAAAACCACAATTTACCAGATAAAGCACACTGAAGAAATTTGGAGCAATGTTCCAATATACTGGCCGCGGATGCACATTCAAACCCTAGGTTTGACCGCGGATCCGCGGCGGTATGATGAGATCACATGACCATATTTCTACTGTGTGCTTAAAAAACCCTACTCAATTTTCTGGGATCATCAAAATAATTTTTAAACCATATTTAAAATCTACAGAAACATTGAACAGAAAATTTGTAGTTTTTGATATTCGGTTCGATCGATGTTTTAAACGCGTTAGCACAAGTTAGTAAAGCTTAATGGCGTGGCTCTGATACCATGTTATAGTATGCGATAACAATAGCAGCTTCATTCCATCACCCGATTCCAATGGCAACTTCATTAACCGTTCGTCCATGGCTTTGGAAGAAGCGAGACAAAGTCTTTTACTCATTCTTTACATCAATCTTGGTCATCTCTTCTAGCAAACTTGATGACCGAGTTGCCTCGAGTCAGAGGCGGGAGCCCGTTTAAAGATCCGATGACGTGGTGCCACCTGGACGAGGAGATCGGAGATCGACGAGATCGGAGCAGCCGCAACGGAGTGTGGGATGATGGTTAAAGAACGAAGGACTCGGATCGTTCGGTATAACCTTTCTTCCCTCTTTGTAGATTGTTAGTTTAGCGTTAATGGCAGATCCGGGTTATTGTATGCGATAGCGCCAGTTTTAAAAGTTTTTGTTCGGCATTTGGTGTCTGAAAGACGGCCGGGGCGCTACCGTAGACTAACACCCATATCGAACATTTATTAAGTTCTAGAATTTGACACTAAAACTAACATAAGTCTATGAATGCGTTAAAACATTTCATATTCATGTCAGCTTCACGGATTCAAGTATGCATGCATTCATGGTTTGGATCAGGTTCATGTCAAACATACAATATCTAATCATGTCATCATGTACATGCAAAAATTCATGGATCAAGAAATAAGGGTACACATGTGTCACATGGCATGAATCATGACAAACAAAATTACCCAAACAGCAGAATCCAGAAAAACAGTAGCCTAAATAAGTGAAGAAAACTAATAGCTAATCAACTCTTATGAAAACAGTGCTAACACAAGAAATGCGGTCCTAAATTTTAGGTAACCGTGAGTTCAAGTTTTGCCTAATTTTGACTACTAGTTTAGAAGATAAACGCATTTTAGTGTCGCTGTGCTGAGCAGGACAGGAACAATCCAGAACTGTCACACGTTATAGAAATGCAGAAAGACATGTTTTTTGTCGGTTTTCAGAAAAAGCGTTGAATTGGAAAAATTATGATCCTTCAGTCTAGTATTTAACCTACCCGGATTTTACCCAATTTGGATTCCAGAAACTCAGTTTATGAATGTTTGAACTACAAGTATAAAAACATATATTTACAATAGTAACCGCAGCAACTTGCGAAAGCCATAACGGTAAAACCCGTTATCGAAATGATTTGAAATTTTTACAGTAAGCCTAATATTCTATCTATTATTTATTTTAATTTTTCTAGAATTTCCAGAAGTCAAAATTAAGCCCTGAAAATATTTCGAAGATAAAAGGGTATTTAAAAGTCGTATTTTGAGAGTGACAAAAGCTATGGTATTTATTTGCAACTTCATTTCTTATTAGAAACATAATACTTAAGAAGATACAGGAGAAAAATACATGAGTGAGTCCATAAAAAATCATGTCGCGAATTGACGCATATCATCGGTAATTCAAGCATGCAATCGTGTTACAAAAAGAAACATATACGAACCGGCCTTTCATAAAATTACCATAACAATTCTTTCACATATATCACTCCTTGCAATTCTTATGAGATACTACTTACAACGTTAATAGCATGTGATGTTTACCATAGACTACGCATAAGCATTAAAAGAACGTATAGATTATATAGACAACCATTCATGCACATATCATTCATAGTTAATTCTTTTTACTAGAAAAATCAAACAAGGGCTACTGGCATCATGCAAGTCTAGACAAATGGAGAGGAAAAGATAAATAGAGTGAGAAGGGGATTGAGGAGGAGATGAGACTTACTCAATGTGCAAATTGACCTAACAATTAATTCGCTGAATTTTTTATCTACCGTTGCGCAACTCTGATCGCCTCAAGACTTTCGCAGTAGCTAGGGTTACTCTTTGTTTCTTTTTTATGAGAAATTATGAGAAGGGGAGAGGGGGCTAGGGTTTATTTATAGGATTAAGGATTGGTATTTTAGAGATCAAGGGCTAGGATTAAATTGGGTCTGTTTACCGCCGAAAACCTGGAAGACAAACGTCTTGCCTGAATTTGGGGGCAGATGCTATTTGAGTTTATCTGTCTACCTCTCCGAAGATGCCAAGTTGATTTATGGCACCGTGTATCGTAGGTTTGGACGGATGCTGCCCTTGTAGCAGACTTCATCAGATTCCCTCTCTTTGTGAGGGTTTTTTTTTATTGTGGGGACGCTCTTCCCTGTAGGCGCAAGCCTCTGCAGTTAATTACGTTACCGCGTAGCGATAACCACTTTCTCCTACTCCATATGTTCACTTCATGTCGTGTGTGTTTGTTTTATTTTTAGTTGCCCATGAATTGTATACGGAGACAAATTTATGTTGTCGCCCGTAGGGCGTGGATTAGTCCAAATCCGTATTTTCTTAGATTTGGGTTTGGTTTGATTTAAGGATCATTAGTCTTGTTTGGGATTAAGATCGACTTAAATGTTTGTTGAGAATACGTTAGTATAATTTTAGACTAAAATCTACTCAACAGGATTTTTGGAAGCATTCAGACCCAACAGAAGAGCATTTGGACTCTATAGTGTTTTAGTTTAAAGACGTTGTGGTCCATAGAGTTGTTGGTTGTCGGGACCCGCCACCTTTCTGAAGACCCTGAAGGATTACAACGACATGTATCAGAGGTGTGAGGAGATATACTTTTAAACCAATGTCAGTTGGAAGATCTGTAGTTGGGTTTGGGACTAAGAACAATTTGGAACATGATAAGCACATGGGCTCGGTTGATCTGAGTTCAGGATTTGGTAAACTTGGACTAAGCCCATTTAATCTTTGAATAAAGTGTTAAACACTTATTTGGGCTCAGTCTCTTTTCTATACAAACAATGCAGGGTATTGATATGGGTTCTGACGCTCACCCCTTTACTTTAACCCCTTTCTTTTTTGTTCTTTTTTATTGAGTGTTAAACACTCATTATGGAGCCCAGTGCGGAGCACGTAAGGCGCCCGGCGCTAGGTGCTACTTCATGAATGCAGAGCACTTTATGTTAAGCAGTGCCCACGTGATGGGAGCGTGAGGCGCTTGGCGCTGAGCGCCAACCAAAGAATGCTAAGCACTCTTTATTTGAGCAGCGCCCACGTGAGGGACACGTGAGGCGCTTGGCGCTGAGCGCCTGTTAGTTGTATGTATGCCCTAGAGACGATTATTGTACATGAGATGTATATTATAGTGGACGCTTGGACATATATAGCGAGAACTTTCTTGCTCGACATGATAATACGCTATCTGGTTGCTCTTTATCTTAACATGTACACTTACTGTCTCTCTGTTTCATGTTGATAAAGCCCTTAGGATGTGTACTTGACTTCCAGGATTTTGATGCAGATCATACTAGTGGGGCCTGGGTAGTCCATGAGTTCATCTTTCAATATTCCTAGTCGTGGGAATATCGAGACGGGGCATCGATATTCCATAGTAGACTAGCGTATATCTTCTCGACCCATGTGATAGGCGATGGATGATCCCATATCCATTGGTGTTTGACATCAGAGATGGTATACGGGTGCTCAGTGGAGACTGGGTACACTGAACGGACTCGCCGAGAACTCCTAAATGGTATTATACCTCACGTCAGATAGCAGTTCTCTGGTGACACTGGTACAGGTTAGTCTGTCGACCCGAAATCGTCATAGAGTCTTGTGTGTCTCCCACCATGCTTTGATTTCCACCCTACCACGGCTCTACTGATTCATGCAAGCAGGTGGTTTCTGGGTACAGTCCCGAGTCACATGGAGGCAATAAGCGATAGGAGGGGATTCGTCTCTCCCGGTATTGGGGGTTGATATTGCGCTATGCTCGATTGGCCATAACTGAAACCCCTGGCCAGGGTAGATGAGATTTACTGGTAAGTGTTATCAGTAGTTTCTCGACCCGTTATGGACCTTACATTGGCATGACTTATCAAGCTATTGGGGTCTGACGTTTACCACTCCTGGGCGAGATATGCGACATATCAGACGAACAGACAGGACTGTGCGGTAGTGTTACTGATTGGATTCGCAGGAGTATGAGCAGGCTTGCTTGTTTATTTTCCGATCGCTCAATACCCGGGCGGCCGTTACGTTTAGCATGCCTCTTGTGGCTTGTGGGTGTTTAATATGATCATCATCCACTGCCGACGTATTGACGAGTCTTTAGAGTCCTACACAGAGGTTTCCTGGCTCAGGCGAAACGGAGTAGGAGCACATATGAGATATGTGCGGGACCGAGATTAATACGCGTATGTGATACCGTATTCTATTCTCATGATTTGTATCATCGGTCGGTTATATGCGTTATAGCCGGGTTATCGAATCAAGAGTTGATTCGATAAATTGATACACATGATATTAGTCGGTTATATATGATATAGCCGGATTATTAAATCAAGTGTTGATTTAATAATCTAATGTATAATTATATATTCGATATATTAATTCACATTGACTAGTATTAGCTTACTTAAGATTGCTTTTTCTCACTTGATTGTGCATTAAATGTATATGTGATATATACTTGTGTACATAGTTTGTATCATGCTTGATGATACATGCAAACTTGGGTGTGTGTGTATGACTTACACCATGCTAATTATAATTTAGGGTTTTATTTGTTTTATGTAAATCAAAATGACATGGATTTTGTCATGGCTTGAAAGCTTCATGAAGCTTGTAGACCATTGACCAAAGTCCACTCATTTTGTTTTACTTAAGATATTTTAAACCTAACCATTATGATTTTAGCCATGGTTTAGTCTCTACAATGGTTTATATTTGATATTAACTCACCCATGGTTGCATAATTCACCACTTAATTTATTCTTGAGTTCATTCTTCTTCTTCTTCATCTCAACTCAAAAGCATTCTAGGTTTTTGATAAATGGTGAAAATGAGTGAGAAAATAAAATCTAAAGTGAGCCCACATCCTACTTTATCATCCTATACACTTGCTTGGGTAGTAAAAGGTGTTCTCTTCACAAAGTTCTTGACCTAGTGAAGTGGTAGCTTGGGTTTGAGTCTCCTCGACGTAGATCATCTTCGGCCTCGAAGACTTTAAGCAAGCTTGTTCATTTCTCCAAGCGAACCCATACTAGAGTTCGGGAGATCACTACTTGCAGCGATCGCAACGAAGAGACTTCTACACGGAGCTTTAGAAGTGAAGAACCGGTCTACAAAGGTTGTATTCCTTGTTCACTACTTGTAATGGTTGATTACATGTTTGGTTTTGTCTATTTACTCTAGCTTGATCCTAGCTTAGGATTGATTAGCACCTTAGAATTTTTGAACGAGGTATTGTAGTTGCTGTGAAAACCCAGTAGGGTGCTAAGGAATCTCAACAGCGCCAACTATTGAGTGTTAAGCACTCTTTATCTGAGCAGCGCCCACGTGAGGGGCACGTGAGGCGCTTGGCACTGTTTCTTTCTTTGTGTATTTTTCTGAAGATGTTCAATTCTCTGTTCTCCCCTAAATCATCGATCCCCAAGAACAAATTCATCCCCATGAGAATTAAATTCTCATTTGTGGGAGACTTGTCTCATGGGTCTCGGATCCAGGGGAAAAAACTATATTCTTTATGAGGGTTAAACCCTTGAATATGTAGATGAGATACTATGATCTCTATTATCTTTATTTACCTTAAAGAAAGTTCTTCCTTTTTCACTCTTAAAGCTTTCTTTTTTTTTGCTTGCTCTTCTTTTTTATCTTGAAGTTTATGGGGGGGTTCCTCCTTGTAAGACTTGAAGTCTTGGGTCCTTTATATAGTAGAGGCTGATTTGTTGATTTAGTTAAAGAAATCTCTCATTGAGAGATCCTTAATTGATTTGGGGTTTTTATCCACTGTTGGATCTTTGATCTAAGAACTGCTGTCTTACAGAAGATATTTCTCTTGTTTTTAACAAGATTGGGAAATATTTTCCCATACAGAGCTTATTCTGTAGCTTGGTGATTTTTTAATCACCATTGGATTTTTTAATCCAACGGTGCTTTGTTTTACAGAGAGTATTCTTTCTCATTTAGAAAGATTTTGAGGAAATATTTCCTCAGCAGAATTCAATTCTGTATTCCGATGATTTGTCATCCCCATTGGATTTTTGATCCGATGGCAAGGAACTTTTAGTTCTGGCGCCGGCGTCCTCTTGCAAGGCACGTGAGGCGCTGCCTCAGAGTTTTTAACTCTTGGCGCTGGCGCCCTCGTGCGAGGCACGTGAGGCGCTGCCTTTTTTCAAATTTTGAACAGAGCCTTGCTCTTTTATTATTGGGGGGAAACAAATGCCCCCTACCGTTGCACTCACGTGGCTTACACGTGAATGCAGCGGTGGCAGCTTTTTCACCATTGGATCTTCTTGGAAATTGAATCGGCTTCCTCTGCCTATAAGTAGGGCCTTTGGCCCTTAAGATGACTGTTGTTCATCTTCTTCTCTTCTTTCTTCTCCTGAGAATTTAATTCTCCTTTCAGAGCTTAGATCTCTATCCATAGAAATCTTTTCTAGAGTTAGAACTCTGCCTAAAATTTTGGTAAGGATCATAATCGAACCCATTAAACAGAGCTTTACTTTTCTTAGATCACAGATCATTAAGATGTATTTTTAGGGTTATTTAACCAATTAATTAGAACACTGTTCATCTTCCATGAAGAACTCTTAGAGTTTGTTTTGCATATCTTAAAGATCTTGGGATTTTACTCTGTAAAAAGCTTTGCTTTTAAGGGTTCTGTTAGATTATACCATTATTTTTTCAAAGCATAAGTCTTTATAAAAGAAAAAAAATTTGGGGAATTTTATTCCCTTCTTAATTAAGGTTGACAGATGTGACATCTGATTGCAGAGCACAGCTCTCGAGGGAGTTTAAATCCTTGGCCCAATGAGATTTCTCATTAAATGAGAATCTTCTTAGAATTTCACTCTTAATGAGTGACTGCCCCATCAATGATGGGATGTCGCTTTGATTTTGTGGGTTCCTTTTGGTTCCTTTTCCCTGCATTGTAGTGCGGTACAATTTTAAAGTACCAAGTGTCAGAATTCGGATCATAGCGTTGTCAACTAATCCTCACTTCTTTTCATGCAGGTACAATGGCTTTTGACTCTTCCTTCCCTTTTGCTCATTCAGAGAGCGCCTTCGCCAACGCGCCCGTGGATCGGGAAGTCTTCACGCTTATCAAAGATCACGACCCAGAGCAGAAGTCTCATCACTTATGGGGGTAGTGGTATAATCAGATCATTCGGGGTCGGCGTAGTTTTTCTTGTGCGGCGCCCTCAAAGCCAATTTCAGCAATTCTTTACGCTGACTCGCCTCAAGTGAATTACGCTGTAGAGGAGGTCAACTGGACGTCGGAGGGTCGCCTTCAGCCTTCTATAGCTTCAATAGCCATGCAGTCGCCGATGGCTTTGGATATCTTGGGGCGACGCATATGTCAAGGAGAGTCGCGCCCTTGGGGACAAGTATATATGATTGGTTTGACTTCTCGTCATTCAGCCGGATACCTGCAGTGGGCTCGATATATCTTATCGGCCAAGAAGTCGCTAATGCTGAAGCTCGGGTTGTACCCAGCAATTTATGCGTCTCTTTTCCAGTATCCCGTGCCTCATGTATGGTGGGTAAAGGCTTTCCTGGAGCAAAGGAACATCCCGACTCACACCTTTCTTTTATCGGACCGAGAAGTTTCGATTTCTTTGGAGGATTTCGCGAAAATTTCGGGCCCACCCGTCAGAGGGGAACATTACGAGAAGATACTTCCCCCTGACGAGTACATCATCGCCACCAAATCGATGGTGATGGGCCTTACCCTAGAGAATGTCATTCAACATCGATTCCCGAGCCTAATCAAGGTGTTGAACATTTACGAGAGTCTATTTCTAGAGTCTGGGGGGCATGGAGTCAGCTTCACAGACTTTATCGCTTGCTTTCTTTTCCCAGAAGTCCTGTCAAAACAAGCCACGAAATTCGCTAAGCTTGACGAACCGTTTGGTTTCGGTTTGGATAACCAGCCGACGGCGAAAGCAGATTTAAGAAGCTTCTTCATTCCGGACACCCCGGTTATTCCTTTCGCAGAGCTTGCTACTTCAGATGTTGATGAAGAGACATTCTTCTTGGGGTTTATCGGCCTGTGGTTGAGCTGCTTTGTGCTTCCGATGCACCCTCGCTACATGAGGCCGTCTGTCTTTTATGCCGCCCACCGCATGGTTGCAGGGACGCATGTGGCCATTGGGATAGCGGAGCTAGCTTATCTATATCACGGCCTGAGCTTAGCAGCGGATACTACTCAGCCATGGGTAAAACTTGTACATCTTCCATTGCACTACTTTACGTCCTGGGTCAAGATGCACGTGCTTGGTGCTTTCGGAGTCCACAAACGGCCCCGCTTCTACGACAGCTATAACTTCCCTAGGTCATATTTCTAGTTGACGCTTCCGCATTAGATCTATCGCAGCGAGAGGCTCGATGTCTGGTCCTTCGCCCACGTATGGTCGAGGATAGTATGACTTTTGTCGACAGAGTCTTAACTATCGACAAGGAATCTACCAAGGCCGCTGCGTGATACTTTCAAAGACGGGGCTCCTACGTTGAAGGCTCGGGAGATCTTGCACTTATATTCTATTAGGCCGAGCTTTCTAGTGTTCAGGCAAAACACCTCGGCACTGTTCATGAGGTATAACCTGCACCGTTTTTCTCAACAGTCGGATTATAATCAGGGTGTTCCTTTTGAGGCATTCTTAGCTGAGCCAGTCGCTACTGAAGAGGGTATCCGCAGTGCGCTGCATCACTTTATGCGGCTAAATACGGGGTCCAACTTTCTTATCAGCGAACCAAGCTACGTGCCAAAAGCTTCGAACGCCTACATGGCGTGGTACCAGCATGCGACGAGTGCTGTTATCAAGGAAGAGAGGCGGCTATTACTTGATCATAAGGACGATGTCCCAGCCAGAAACCCAGCAGTCCCTTTGAAGCAACGGACTGTCGTTCGTCCTTCATTAAGAGAAGTCGCTACGGTTGTGGTCCCGCGTGCCTTCCCTGAGAATCCTCCACCCCATGTTCCCGTAGAAACGGTGGCTGTAGCGTCCCTGAAATCCGGCGTTGGTGCAGAAATTGGGACCCGTCGCCCGAAAATGCCCGTCAAGCGCAAGCTCAAGTCATCGGCCGCCGGCGTCCGCTCGAAGAAGAAGAAGTCGCTATTCTCTGCCGATGTCATATTTGGCCAGGAGCCACATGCTCCCTATAGCGAGGGTTTGCGTGAGTATGGGACTAATGAGGATTTATTCATCACGCCTGCAGATGATACTGATCTTCAGGCTGCCCTTGTGGCTTCCGAGCGACTGGCTCGCGAGGAAGCGGCGCTGATTACTATCGCGAAGTCAGGTATACTTCAGTTATGTTCTTCCGCGGCTATCTCTTTTCTCTATATTATGTTTCTATTGATGCTTTCTTCTTCAACATATATTTTTGCCGAAGAGGCTCTCGCGGCTTCCCTCAGGACGTTCGAGGAGGAAGAGAGGCTCCGCGCTTCTTTGGGTCTTGGTATGAGTCGCTTCATTACACCCTTATTCTTTTTATTCATGCTCTGACCCTCTCTTTTATTTTATTGCAGGGACTACCTCAACTCAGGTTATTCCAAGTGCGGTGCTGATCCCGAGTGGTGATGCGGCGAAACTTATAAAGCCAGCCACTGTGGCCCCGGCTCTCCAAAAGTCACCACAGGAGGCTTTACTGAAGCAGCCGATGATGAATGCCGTAATGGCTCCGGAGGCAGAACTCGGTTCGGACGATGACTTCCCCTTGTTAGAGGTCTTGAGGAGATCATTTCTTACTACTCAGACCGAAATGAAGCGTAGGAAGCATGCAGCGAGGGAACGCGATGCCGGTTTGGCCGTAAGTGTAGGCTCAAGCAGCATTCCGCTTGCTCATACTCCTTCGGTGGATGTTCTCTCTGCCTTGTCTACCGCCTGTTGACAGGTTGCATGCGCAGCTCGGGAAGAAACTGAAAAGATGCTCCAAGGTAACATAACGCCCAGTCTTTTACTAGAACTTGATCCTCGAATTTTGACATATGCATTTTCTGCAGGGCCAAGTCTTGGCGATGGGATGACAGGTGAAACTCTGGCGGTTACAGTGCCCGAAGTTACTACTCTTTCTCGGGAATCTGGGACTGTCCAGAGTGCTGCCCTTTCTCCCTGTGGCTCCTTGATATCGGCAGGCGTTGCAAGCATCATGACGGCCCTCGTCGAGTCAGGGGATGAAGCTATGGGTGCGGAATCTATTCCTTCGAGAGAGAAAGAAGAAGCCGTTACACCTGGTGACGCCTCCATCATGGTTTCGGTCCATGATTTATCAGGTAGTCGCTGGGTCACTGTTTTCGCGTTTTTCAATCTTGTTCAGCCCTTCTAATGATATTTTGTTTGTCTTGAATATAGGTGCAGTGAACCCTGAGGCTGCGCTATCTGAAGAAGTGTCGCCGGTCGCTGCTCTGACGGTCACTGTCCCCTCGCCTTCTTTTGTGCCCTCTCAAATATTAGAAGGTATGGGTTTGCGACTTATTTGTTTTACTGTGGGTACCATCCTCCTTGTATTGACAGTATATTATCGCAACTCTGCAGGGGTCCCTTTCGACCATCTATACCAGGTGTTGAACCCGCACTTCTCCTTTCAGTCGGAAGTCATTCTGCCTTCTAGTATTGGTTAGTATATTCTTCAACTGAAGCCCCTTCCTTTCTTTTACGAATAGACATATTGTTGCTAAGTTTTCTTCATGTTGATCATAGCGTCAAGGGTCAGAGGAGGAGACGAAAGAATAGCCGTACCTCCGGTACTTCCCGTCCTGCCGTCTGTTACAGCCGGTATAATAGACTTCATTGCTGATGTGTTTTCTTTATTCCCCAAGTCGACCTTTGACCCTAATTCATTTTCCAGCAATTGTGCCAGCTCTAGCTCCTTTCGAGTCTCGCATTCCAATGCCCGCAGGGCCATTTGATAAACTCATATCTTCTAGGGGCGTCGCAAATAGCCGGCGAACGTTGAGAGAATTCATCGAGGATCTCAATGCCGAGGCCCTCACTTCTCCTATGGATTTTTCCTTTGATGTTAATCCAAAGATGGCGACACTCGTGAACTTCCATGATGAAGATCTCGTCAGCTCTTGGGTCGATTACTGCAGAAAGATCAAGACTTGTTTGCACGAGATTGAGCTCAAGTGTCCCGCTCCTGAAGTATTGGCTTCGAACTCCCAGCGGGCTATGTGGGTTGAGCATAGTGTTCCTTTCATTCGCCATTTTGAAAAAGAGGCGAACCTGAGACGAAAGAAACATGAGGTGGCTTCCAGCGAATCTGTCCGATTGCGCGCCAAAATTGCAGTGAATGTTGCACAACTAAAAGCTGTTTTTGACAACCTCCAAAGATGTATTTCAGATGGGTTAACGCTGAGGCGGATGCTTGACCTCGCCGAGCGGGTCATGCAAGACTGCGAAGCTTCCATGCTGGAAGCCGATGGGAAACTTTTGTCCTGTTTACGGCAACGAGCTCAAGTTGAAGCGGAGTTGGCTGTGGAGGCTGACCATGAGAAAGGATTGAGAGGAGCGCGCGAGCGGCTAGCTGATTTGTTGAAGACGCCTCCTCCTCAATAACCGTCATTGTACCCCCTCTTTTTATACTGACTGTAAACTTGAGATTTATGAATAACATGTATTCATTTTGATTACTTTATGAAATGTATCTTGTATTCACTTGAATTTATGAATAAAAGATGTATTTTAGTTCATATTGGCATGTAACTCTGGCAAATGTGGCTCGTAGATAGTCTATCTTGATCTCCTTGCAGGGCAGCGATGGATTAGGAAACAGGTTCAGATCTGCCGCCTAAGACTTTTCAACTTTATGAGCCGTGAGGGTCTCATAAAGACTTTTCTCCTTATGAGTCGAAAGGATCCCGCGGGTGTGTTTTCTCCTTAGGAGTCGTGAGGACTTCTAAGTGCGTTTTCTCTTTATGAGTCGAGAGGACTTGTAAGTGGTTGTTTCTTTCCTTGTCAATATTCGACTTTGGAGAGTGTGGCCTATGAATAGTATGCAATAGTCCATCTTGGACCGACTTGCAGGGCCCCAGTGCTTAGGAAATAGGTGTTTATCCCCATTGCCTAAGGCTTTTCCCTACGAGTCGAGACGAGTTGAGAAGTTCTCGCAGGAATAATATTTTCCCCACGAGTCGAGACGAATCGAGAAGTTCTCGCAAGGATGTCCTAACGTCACAGTTAACTCCTGCTAATAGAAGTCCATTAGGGTCTGTGGTACTAGGGTTTTTTACCCATCGTACCATCGTGTTGGTAGGTGTATTCCTCGATACGCAATCTTGCTGTTCGAGTAGCCCCACGACTGTCGTGTCTCTGATCCTTTCGGGGGATGGACAAGACGTCTTCAAGTAATCTTTCAGGTGATATTACTATCGAAAGAGCAAGCATTAGGGATATTCCATGTCGCTTTTTACTTGAGGTTAGGCTCAGTTTAGGAGCCCCGATAAGTCATGACCACTCCGCGTTGGAGTGGGATGATCTCCGATAATCTTTCAGGTCTCATTTGAGTTGCCATCAAGTCCCTGAAGCTAGGGATATTCTTTTGCTTCATTTGTTGACATTGTATCTGCAATATTGCGACGAATTCCGAGGTTGTCTCTGGGTTGTCCCTGAACCGTTGAGATTTGGAACTATGGGACTTTTCCATGGCTCCGTTTATTGATGTCGAGGGAGGGAGAACGTTGTTGTTGATTTTTAGGCTGTAGATGTTGCCGTCGAGACTTGGAACTAGGGACTCTGCCATGGCTTTGAGGTAGTCTCTAGGTTGTCCGTGAACCGTCGAGATTTAGAACTAGGGGACTTTGCCATGGCTCCATTTGTTGATGTCGCGTCTGCATCATGCTGGAGATAGGAAGAACGCTGTTGTTAATCTCTAGGCTGTAGATGTTGCCATCAAGACTTGGCTTCCCTTTGACGAAGCCCGGTGGGGAAACACGGTTCCTATTTCGTTTGTGCCTATGGATTGTATTCAGGGGTCGATGTGGACTCACCTGTAGGGCAAAAGTTTCATTTTTTTTTGTTTCTTTCCGCGATGCTTTATCATTTCAGCTTTTTTATATCACGAAAGTCACGATCGCCCAATCATTTCGGCTATTTTTTCCGTGGTGCCCAATCATTTCGGCTATTTTTTCTTTTTACTCGCTGCCTTTTATTGCGAGTTGCTCAAACATTTCGGCTATTTTATATGCATACATTTTGCTCACTGATTCTTACTGCGAGTTGCCCTATCATTTTGGCTATTTCATATGCGTTTTGTCTCGCTGATTTTTATTGCGAGTATAGAACTCAAGATCTGATACCAATCTTAGCATCAGTATCGCTGCGACTGGAATATTGCCAGGAGCGAATCATCATTTGCCGTGAAGGGACTTAGAATTTGATACTGATTTAGGCATCAGCATCGCTAAAAATGGGATATTGCCAGGAGCGAATCATCATCTGCCTTTATCGATTTGAACAAAGGTGGCTTAGTAAACAGAGTTAGGATCTTGTTGACTAAGGCTTTTCGACTTTATGAGTCGTAAGGGTCTCATAAAAGAGTTTCTCCCTATGAGTCATGAAGATCTCGTAGGTGTATTTTTCCCTTAGGAGTCGTAAGGATTCATAATTGATATCTTTTCTTCTAAGTCGTAAGGAGGTCACAAGAGTATTTTCTCCTTGCAAGTCGAGAGGACCTACAAGTGTTGTTCACCAAATGGGGAAATTTCCCGCCATCGGTGGAACTAGATGAGGGAACGTTTATTTGTGCCCGTGGATTGTATACAAGGGTCAATATCGAACCGCTTGTAGGGGCAACTTGGGGAGTGTGATGGCTTAAGAACAGGTTCAGATCCCTGTAGCTTAAGGCTTTTGAATCCTATGAGCCGTGAGGGTCTCACAGGGGGAATTCTCCTTACAAGTCATAAGGATATCATAAGAGTAATTTCTCCTTAGGAATCGTGGGGATCCCTAAGTGTGTTGCTCCCTTATGATTTGTAAGGATCTCACGCAGGTGTTTTCTCCTCACAAGGTCGAGAGGACCTTGCAGGCGTTTTTATTTTAATGAGATTGCGCCCTTTTGGGTTTTCACAAACTCGTCGGTAGCCCTGCTGTTTTTACTCACGGAGCCCTTTCGGGTTTTCATCCATGCCCATTTTGCTTTTGGACGTACCGTTTTTTATCACGGTGCGACTTCGCCGATTAAGGTAACTGTGTAACCAGAGGGACTTAAGTCGCAATCCTCGCTGCTAGGAATTGTAGACCTGGATTCCACTGTCGCCGTGTTTGAGGCGGTGTATTTAGTTTAAGAAGATCACGGTCCATTGTTAGTTTAAGGACATCTCGGTCCATTATGATTTTGAGGTGAGGTTTCACCAGATACTACTTATAGAGTTCGGACTCAGGAAGACAGCGAGCGGATATGAGCATCGTCATCCATCATTAACCTGAGCCGTGACTTGTCAAGCATAGTATTTATTAAGGAACCGTCCGTTAATCGGCCGGAAGGGTCTTTCGCCATGCATATTCATGAGCAAGTAGGCTCCACCTTGGTAAACCTTGTCTATGATGTACGGGCCCTCATAGTTCGGCTCGAATTTCCTTTGTTTAGCGCGATTGGGGATCATAGGTCTTTTTATGACTAGCATGAGTTCGCCTTGGCGGAATGTTCTCGGCCTAGTCAATCTTTCGTACGAGCGTGTCATCCTTGCTTTGTAAGCTTCCAGGTTTTGCAGCGCCATGAGACGAGTTTCATCGAGGGCGTCGAGCTCCTAAAGCCGAAGATGGGAATTTTCTTCATCCGTCAGCTCGTATCGAACTGCTACTCGTAGAGAGGGTAGCTCTATCTCCAAAGGAAGCACTGCTTCCGTGCCGAATACCAACGCGAACAGCGTTGTATTCGTGTCCACCTTGAACGTAGTCCGATAAGCCCAGAGAGCTTCATGCAATCTCTCGTGCCAGTCCGTTTTATTTCCGGACACCGTTTTCTATATGATCTTTGTCAAGGTCTTGTTGAAAGCCTCAGCTAGACCGTTAGCTCGGGGATTATAGACCGAAGAATATCTCCAATCTATATTATGCTGTTGTGCGAAGCGACTGATTTTATGGCTTTTGTAGGCTGGCCCGTTATCAAAGATAATCCTTCGCGGAGTGCCGAACCGGTAGAGGACATATGTCTTAAAGAAATGGAGGATGTTCTCCGTCTTCACCTCCCTTAGTGATACTGCCTCTGCCCATTTGGAGAAGTAATCAGTCGTTTCCAATATGAATCGATGTCCTTTGGATGATACTGGCTCAATGGGGCCAATATATCAGTTCTCCGCATTTCGAACGGCCAACTAACCAGTGTTGGGTGTAGCGGATTCGGATGCTGATGGATGAAATCCCCATGAATTTGGCATGAGTGACATGCTTCGCATATTCAAGACAGTCCTGAATCATTGTGGGCCAATAATAGCCCATTCTCTTGATCTTCAGCTTCATCTTGGCCCAGCCTGATGGGAACCGCATAGTCCGTCGTGAGTTTCTTGGATGACCCTCCTCGTTTCTTCTGGTCCCAGGCATCTCAGCCACAAAGAGTCGAATGATCTCTTATATAGAGTATCATTGAAGAAGGAGAAAGACAGAGCTCGTTTCATGAGCTGATGTCTCGAAGATGCATTATTGGGCGTTCGATGGGATTTGAAGTAGTCTATGAAGACTTCTCTCCAATCCTCAGTCGTTTCTTCATCCTCTACTTGGAAAGCTGCTTGTTTGGTCGCTTCCTCTTCTTTAGACGACTCCGGAGATATTTCTGCTGGCGCAAGAATCCGGCGGCTTTGCATAATGATCCTTACGTCATTGAGGTTTTCGTCGTCCAGTTCTTTAGCGAGCTTGGCTAACACATCCGCCTTGCTATTTTCCGCACACGGTATGGTTTCCAGGGTGTAGGAAGGGATTTGTGTTAGCAATTGCTGCACCCTTTCGCCATATTTTACCAACTCATGTTTACACGTCTGATAGTCACCATTTACTTCGCTGACGACCAGCTGGGAGTCTCCATATATGAGGAGGTTTTCGATCCCCATGTCGACAGCGATCTCAATACCCGTTATCAAAGATTCATATTCCGATTCGTTGTTTGTTCTTGGCTCCATTAAGGAAGGGCAAAACGCATTATCCCACCTTGTGGAGTCACAAAGATAAGGCCTACTCCGACTTTGATTGTGGGGGTGCTTTGCTTCCGCCTCTTCATAGACGATGCCCCATCGAAGTAGAGTTCCCTTCGGGTATCACTCCCTTCCTTCTCCCCGTCGATTGTGTCGAACGCATATTCATCTGGCTGTTAGTTATATGTACGCCCTAGAAGCCATTTTGTACATATGATGTATATTATAGTGGATGCTTGGATATATATAGAGAGGACTTTCTTGCTCGATATGATAGTATGCTATCTGGTTTCACTTTATCTTAACATGTTAACAAATACTGTTTTGTGATCACGTGTTGGTAAAGCCCTTAGGATATGTACTCGACTACTAGGACTATGATACAGATAATACTAGTGGGGCCAGGGTAGTCTACGAGTACATCGTATAACTGTTCTCAGTCGGGGGTGTATCGAGACAGGGCATCGATACTCCAGAGTAGGCTAGCGTATACGCATCTTGACCCATATGATGGGCGATGGATGATCCCATATCCATTGGTATTGGACATCAAAGATGGTGTACGGGTACTCAGTGGAGACTGGGTACACTGAACAGACTCGCCGAGAACTCCTGCATGGTATTATACCAATCGTCGGATAGCAATTCTCCGGTGACACTGGTACAGGTTAGTCTGTAGACCCGAGATCGTCATAGAGTCTTGTGTGATTCCTACTGTGCTTTGATTTCCACCTTACTACGTCCAAGTGGGCGTGCAAAACGGTGGCTTTTGGGTACAGTCCCGAATCACATGGAGGCAATGAGCGATAGGAGGGGTTTCATCTCTCCCGGTATAGGGAGTTGATGTTGTGCTGTGTTCGATTGGCTATAACTGGAAGTCCCTGGCCAGGGCTGATATGGAGATTTACTGGTAAGTGTTATCAGTAGTTTCTCGACCCGTTATGAGCCTTATATCGACACGACTTATCGGTTACCGGGGTCTGACGTTTACCACCCCTAGACTAGATATGCAACATATCAGACGAAGAGACCGGACTGTACGGTAGTGTTTACTGATTGGATTTGCGGGAGAATGTACAGGCTTGCTTGTTGATCTTCTGATTTCTCAATACACGGGTGGCTGTTACGTTTAGCTGACCGCTTGTAGCTTGTGGGTGTTTGATATGATCATCACCCACTGCCGGCGTATTGACGATTCTTTAGAGTCCTACACAGAGGTTTCCTGGTTCAGGCAAAACGGAGTAGGAGCACATATGTGATATGTGCGGGACCGAGAATAATACGATATGAGATACCGTATTCTATTCTCGCGATATATGATATAGCCGGGTCATCGGATCAAGTGTTGATTCGATGAATCGGTACTTGTTATATTAGTCGGTTATATGCGATATAGCCGGATTGTCGGATCTAGTGTTGATTTGATAATTTAATGTATAATTATATATGTGATATATTACATTACATTAACTAATATAAGTTCGCTTTATTGATTCATTTTCTCACCGGATAATATGTTAGTTATATGTATGCCCTAGAGGCCATTACTGTACATTGGATGTATATTGTAGTGGATGCTGGGACATATATAGGGAGGACTTTCTTGCTCGACATGATAGTATGCTATCTGGTTGATCTTTACCTTAACGTGTACACTAATTGTCTCTCTGTTACATGTTGGTAAAGCCCTTAGGATGTGTACTTGACTACCTGGACTATGATGCGGATCATACTAGTGGAGACATGGTAGTCTATAAGTACATCCTTCAAAGTCCCTAGTCGTGGGTGTATCGAGACAGGGCATCGATATACCAGAGTAGACTAGCGTGTACCTTCTCGACCCATACAGATGGGCGATGGATGATCCCATATCCATTGGTGTTTGACATCAGAGGAGATATACGGGTGCTCAGTAGAGACTGGGTACACTGGACGGACTCGTCGAGAACTCCCAGATGGTATTATACCATACGTCAGATGGCAGTTCTCTGGTGACACTGGTACAGAGTAGTCTGTTGACCCGAGATCATCATAGAGTCTTGTGTGGTTCCCACTGTGCTTTGATTTCCATCTTACCACGTCCAAGAGGGCGTGCAAAACGGTGGTTTTTGGGTACAGTCCCGAGACACATGGAGGCAATGAGCGATAGGAGGGGATTCGTCTCTCCCGATATAGGGAGTTGATGTTGCACTGTGTTCGATTGGCTATAACAGGAAATCCCTGGCCAGGGTTGCTGAGATTTACTGGTAAGTGTTACCAGTAGTTTCTCGAATAGTTATAGACCTCATATCGACACGACTTATCGAGCTATTGGGGTCTGACGTTTACCACCCCTAGGCAAGATATACGACATATCAGACGATCAGACCGGACTGTACGGTAGTGTTACTGGTTGGATTCACTGGAGTGTGAGCGGGCTTGCTCGTCGATCTTCAGATCGCTCAATACCCGGGTGGCCGTTACGTTTAG
Source organism: Agapanthus africanus (assembly GCA_030015575.1). Lineage (NCBI taxonomy): Eukaryota > Viridiplantae > Streptophyta > Magnoliopsida > Asparagales > Amaryllidaceae > Agapanthus > Agapanthus africanus. The sequence continues at coordinate 300,393,234 of JASDDO010000029.1, forward strand.
CAGACCGCTTGCGGCTTGTGGGTGTTTGATATGATCATCATCTGCTGCCGGCGTATTGACGAGTCTTTAGAGTCCTACACAGAGGTTTCCTGGCTCAAGCGAAACGAAATAGGAACGCATATGAGATATGTGAGGGACCGAGAATAATACCAGTATGTGATACTGTATTCGATTCTCGCGATATGTGACATTGATCGGTTATATGCGATATAGCCAGCATATCGGATCAAGTGTTGATTCGATAAGTTGTTACTGTTGATATTAGTCGGTTATATGCGATATGACCGGATCATTAAATCAAGTGTTGATTTAATGATTTAATGTATAATTATATATTTGATATATTACTTTGCATTAACTATTATTGGTTCACTTTAAATGGATTTTCTCACTTGGTTTGTACACATTGTATATGTGATATATTTTTGTGCACTTGTATGTATCATGTTTGATGATGCATGCTAACTTGTGTTTTGTGTAAAGTTTAAACCATGGTTATGTAATGGTTAGGGTTTTCATTTTCATATCTATTTATTTATTTGTTTATTCATTTTTGGATATGATAAGCATGAAAAGAAAATGGTGGCTAACTTTGTTTGTTGTTGAAGCTTCTTGAAGACTTTGACCAAGTGACCATTTTGTCTCATGCTTAACCCTAACCATTCCATTTAACCATGATTAACTCTCTACACATTACCATGGTTTGAATATGATAAGTATTCATATTTCTTTTGGATTTAAATTAACTTATCATATTCATTTCTTTCATCTTCTTCTTCTTCATCACATGAAGAAGCTTGCTTCATCAATGGTGATTGATGAAAACAAGTGAGAAATCCAATTCTAAAGTCTACCCACTTCCTATTTCTTCATCCTCTACCTCTTGCCAAGTAGTAGAGTGTGTTTTCTTCACAAGTTTCTTAACTTGGTGAAGTTGAAGCTTAATCTAGCGATGCCTCGACGTAGATCATCTTCGGCACGTCGTCGATGACCTAGCCCGCTTCTTCTCCGATGAAGCCAACCCTAGAGCCCGGATTTTGATTTGGACAGCGGAGAGGACTTCATCACGGAGCCGTGGAGGTGGAGGACCGGATCTACAAAGGTTGTATTTCCGTTCCTTTAGTTTAGATGTAAACTAGTTACTTTTCGCCTAGAATTCTAGCCAACGATCCGCACACTAGGGTTTCTCGGCACCGTAATTTTTGAAATTGGCATGGTTGATGCCTTGTGAGACCTCCTTGGGGTGCCTAGGAACCCTACAGTGGTATCAGAGCCTAGCTAGAGCCTTAGGCGAAGTCTAGACGGAATTTGAAACCCGATCGAACCCGAAACCCCAAATCAAAATTGCTCTCTGGAAATTTTCTAAAATCAGAAGGAAATTCTAAGAGTTACAGTAAATTTCGATGCCCTAATTCCATTAAAGCGCCGCATTTCCGCGGCACGAGCATGGCTCGTGCGGCGGATCCGCGGCCTGTTTGTCGTTTTATGAGTTGAAGTTTGCACAGTAACTCCTATTTAACAGTGCTGGTTTTCCTAGGTATTTTTAATATTTTTCCAGAGTTTTAATTTTCTGGGTTGTTTTGGGGATTCGAATATTCGATCGGATTATCAGATTTTGTCTATGTGGCTTTCCGGATAAATTTTAGAATATGTTAAAAAGTTCGACCGGATATAAATACCCAATTTTTCCCTTGTCGGGAAATTTCCAAGTGTTGGATTTTTCCGTGGTTTAACGACGTTCTAAGCAGTGCAAGTAACTCGATGGACCCTCTAGAAGACAACAAACCTTAACTCGATTATGTGACCGTCTTGAACTGCCCTTTGAACCTTCGGGTTTGGGGCAGTACGGCGTGCCACATGTGAGGCGTTGGCTTGACCCTTCTACGGCTGGACCGTTGGTACTGAGGCACGAACTGAATGTTGTTAGACTTGTTTCATGTGTTGATCTGTACCGGAAAACTTGGGTGTTTGACTGTTCGATCGAAAAGTTTAACATTTTCTATTTATCTGGAATGGGATACAATAATTGGAATTCACAATGAGTTATGAGATAACTGAATGAATGTTATAAACATAGCAGTTTAGTCTCACTTGATCGGTTGCCACGGAATTTTGATGTGATCAAAAGTCCGTCGCAATCACGTAGCGTACGCGGATACTCGCCGGGTAAACTTAATAGACAGCCTCACTCCATAGCCCCGACCAAGTGACTGTAGGAGAACCCCGTCACCGAAAGCATCCGTTCGGGTGCTCACGGTAGCGGTGTTCCGCCTTGGTGCACTTCGTCGACGGTATCAGGGGTGCGGCCGCCTACTAAAGTTTGCGACGAGCATTCGATCAGTTTTTCGGGAATCTTGTTGAATTGCCCGACTTGATATTGAAAAGAGTTTTCGATTTTGAGACTAAAATGCGGGGTTTATAATTGTTAAGCATGCGATGTCTAAGGAATTCATTTGGTCAGGCATGCGATGTCTGAGGAGGTTGCGGATTCCAACTGTTGTAGTTTTACACTTTCTTTTCTGTGACCGTAAGTGTAATATGTGATATCGCCGGTTTCGTTGCTATATGTCAACGACAATTGGGATGCGCATATTTACTTACGTTGATGACATATGATGTTATGTGTTGCTGGATATGTTATATTGGATCGTCGTGTTTGAATAGCCGGGGTTTTTTATGTGAGATGAGTGTTTTTCATTTTCATTCATGTAAAAACTTGTATGTAATATTCTTTTATTGGGGCACTTCCAGGTTGCGGAAGATGTCACCGTTTGTATATTATTTACTTTTCCGCACTAGTATAGACCCAAGGAGGGGAGCACAAGTAACCGGGTTCTGGAGTCCAGTGGGAGACCAACTCGAGGAGTCGAGTCCGGGTCTCCTAACTCTAGAATTGGTAGGGTTTCTTGCCGCTCTCGTAGGGGTCTAGGGGTGTGGGTTTGGCTATTCATCACGACCGTGGAATCCGTGTTTTATACTGGCTCGTATTGAAAACACGGACGTCCTAGTATATCCAATGTTTCATATGTTTCTTCTGCTGCGATATCTGTGATGTGATCATGTGATGTTCTGTGATAGATACAGTATATAGTATATATGATATATTATATAGGCGTTACTTATGTTTTACACCCGCGCTAGCCCTGCCCCGCTCTGCCGTTAGTTACCTAACCTAACGGTGCACGAGGGGACATCGAGGCGAATGCGGATGGCATAAGTGTACGTCGTATTTATCTGTGATGTTTAGGTACTTAAATGATGGGACTTCATTAATGTGATTAATGAAATAAAAGAAACCTAATGATGTTGTAGAATCGAATTTCAAAATAAAACAGGCAGCTACAGTTCTTGCTTTGCACAGCGGTATATATGATATATCCTGCACCTTATTCGATAAGGAAAGGACCGAGATCCCTTCACCAGGAGTGACTCCTTTAGCAATAACTGGCTGATGCTACACATTCGGTTTGTCTTTTGATTGCTTTTAAGAGTTTTTGCTTTGCACAGTGATATATATGATATATCCCGCACCTCATTCGACGAGGAAAGGACCGACGATCCCTTCACCGGGAATGACTCCTTTAGCAAAACTACAAAAGCCTCAAAAACACTCCATTTCAAAATTCATTCGATCCTACAACGATATCAAGTTCATTACGCAATAGGTTTTCAGAAAAACCTGTCGTAGCCCTCCGTCATTTCAGATATGTACTAGTTAGTATTCGTGCTGCGGTAGTTTGGCATTCGTCAAGGCGTAGTGTACGGTAGCTAACTAGTATTTATCTGCTTGAGCATATGATGCGATTGGATTAGGGTATTCGTACGGCGTTGTTTGGCATTCGTCAAGGGTCGTGCGGGTGGGTTTAATTCGATCAAGAAATGTACGGGTTGAACTTGACTAGTGGACTATGGGTTGTTTGGCATTCGTCAAGGTCATAGAACACTAGGGGCAAAATATTATCGGGGATTTCAAGTGTTGAAATTTGCAATGAGATTGCATACCTTCTATGAGATAGTTGGATCCCGATACCCGCTGTGAGTAATTGTTACTCCTGGGAGAGTTTTATACATTACAATTAGCCGATCAAGTAGGTGTCTAGAAAGGTGTCAACAGGGTTACGCCTCTGTGAAAACGAGGTTTACATTAATTAGGTTCGTGCGAAAGCACGGGGGACCTCCCTCAAAGTACCGACACTGGCCTGGCTGAAAAATTGGCGAACTTGTAGTGTGTAAATAATCCCGGCTAGTCTTTCCTTTTAGGGTTTGTAGGAAGATTTGATAAAAAGCAGTGGGAGCCATCCTGATTAGATAAAATAATAACCAATCTATTCTTGTAAGAGCGCACGCTGAGTGTTTTCTTCTCTCTCTCTCCAGGTAGCGACCATATCACGCCTTAATCAAGATAATAATACGGATTATTGACCGAACCCGCTTGTTATACTGAGCTGGGGAACGTTGGTCCCGCTCCAACTTATAATTGTTATAAGACAGAGCAGGAAATTGGGGAATGCCAGAATTCCCGTGCCGCCCAAACGAAGAGAGTGCATGCTGATGCATCATCTTCGGGTGTGTTCATTATACAGAATTGTTTCTCAGTATCCTTTACGTCCTACGTATGTGATACCAGATCAGAATCCCAGATATGTAATCTGTTACATAGGGCTACAGATAGGTAGAGAACTGAGAACGGGTGATAAGTTTCATGAGGCAGAAAACGGGGCAAATGTTGCAGCCAAGTCTGTTGGTCACTGTCACCCTGTATTATAAATACATTGATTCTGAACGAATGTTATTAGATACCGAACCTGATATACAAAATCGTATCTATCTCTTTATTAGTAAAGAAATGATAAAATTTTGTATTGTTGGATAATGTTTTGAACATTTCCTATATCAAAAGTTGATCAGTTCAGGCACGTTATCTAAAAGCATTGCTGTTCTAAATCAAACTACAGTTCTTAGTATACAGAACACACACAAGAGGAAGAGTTCAGAACTGAACGAATTCTTCTTGAGGCATTGTAGACTAGGTCAGATCAATGTGACCCGACTAGCTAGAGTTACATATAGATGCATATTTAAATCAGTTTGAATTTACATCTTGTGAAACTCGCCAGTCATGTCACAAAGATAAGATGACCATAGCTCTGTTTACTGAAAACAGAGAAATAGTTAGTAAACTCTTGGGATGATACATGTTGATGTATGTAAGGTCCCCTGTCTACATTAGCCAAGACTGGTTCTTTATACTTCATTACATTCTCTGATGATCTTTCGAGATTCAGACCTATGTTCCTGTTGAAACACAAGTCCGAACCTTCTGAGATATTCACAGAATATAAACGAGAAGTAGAAAACCAGAATACGGGTATAAGTATTATGTCCTTTGATGTGATCAAGGAGGAGAATACTTGAGCACGGAATTACTGGACTATTCTAAAGGAGAATGAGATTCTCTCTCAGCATTACTCCTCCTTATACACCATAGCACGATGGTATATCGGGGCGAAGCAATCACACCCTATATGATATGGTGTGCTCTATGATGAGTATTACTGAGTTACCTATTTCCTTCTTGGGGGTTATGCACTTATGAAGTTGCATACCTATTGAATAGGATTCCAATCAAATCAGTTGCCTACCATTTCATATGTGATATGGAAAGGGAAGCGCCCATATCTTAAGTTAGTTAAGATTTGGAGTTGTCCGGCCTATGTCTAAAAGCAAAATCCGGACAAGCTCGAGGCAAGATCTGTTATGTAGAACTGGAAATGTTCCAGCTATACAAACTACAGCAGATGATTTCAAAGAACCAAAGGATTCAATAGTTACCAACGAACCTCAGCCTCTCCGCCGATCTAATAAGGTTCCTCACCCACCTGAGAGATACTTCGGGTTCTCTATGACAGTGGGAGCGAGGATTGCATCATGAGATGATGACCCAACTAGTTTCGAGCTGGCCATCAGGAGTGGGACTCTGTAAGAATGGCTGGATGCTTAGCGATCTGAGATGGAATCCATGTACACCAACAAAGTATGGACTTTGGTTGCTATATATGAAGGGTTAAATCCCCATCAGGAGCAAGTGTATCTTGAGAAGATTACTTGGTGTACATCGAAAAGTTAAGACTTTCAAAGCTAGACTTGTTAAAAGTTTGCATCATTGACCAGCTGTGGATAATGATGAAACCTTTTCAAGTACCTATGCTTAAATCCATCCAGATCCTACTTGCCACGGCTACATACCATGACTACGATATCTGGCGGTTAGGTGCCATGACTGCTTTTCTAAAATGATGTTTTAGAAGAGAGCGTCTATAAGTACACAGCCAGAGGGCTTCGTAGACAGTGGGAGCAGCGGAAACGTGTGCAAGATGTTTTATAGGATAAAGCAGGCATCGCGGAGTTGGAACATCTGTTTTGATGAAGTAGTCAAAGAGTTTGATATCATCAAAATGGTAGATGAACCTTGTATAAACAAAAGGGTAGTAGGGAGTATGGTGATGATCCTCGTAGAGTACGTGGATGACATACTCTTGATAAGAAAGGAGTTTCTTATGCTACGCTCGATCAATCTCCGCTTATCACAAAGATTCTCCATATAGGATCAAAGTGATACATCCTAAATTCTGAGTTCTCATCTATGAGATAGATGTAATTGGATGTTAGGATACTCACTAGATGTAGTGAGATGGTATCAAACGATCCTGGGGAGAATCACTGGAAAGGTTCCAGAGTGATAAAGACGACAGAGTGTCAGTCACAGGCATTGTCTTTACCCTCAGTAAAGGGACGGTATGTTGGAAGAGTTCCAAGCTAGATACCGTGACATACTAGACGATAAAGGCAGGATACATCGCTGCTTAAGATGCTACCAAAGAGGCTGTTTGGGTGTATATTGGTTCATGAGATGAACTATGTTCCTCCCATTGTGTGACAATGGAGTTGTGGCTTATGCCAAGGAACGCCGGTCCCATCAGTGATCCAGACATATTCTAAAGCAGTATCACTTGATCATGGAGATGGTTGATCTCCAGGGAGATCGAGGTTAGGAGAGTAGACTCAGAGGACAACACAGCGAATCCACTCACAAAGGCCTGTTCCCAGAGAGAGACTTTTACAGGATGGTTGAGTATGAGATACTACAACCACTGCTACAGATGGCCCTAGTGCAAGTGGGAGATTGTTAGTTATATGTATGCCCTAGAGGCCATTACTGTACATTGGATGTATATTGTAGTGGATGCTGGGACATATATAGGGAGGACTTTCTTGCTCGACATGATAGTATGCTATCTGGTTGATCTTTACCTTAACGTGTACACTAATTGTCTCTCTGTTACATGTTGGTAAAGCCCTTAGGATGTGTACTTGACTACCTGGACTATGATGCGGATCATACTAGTGGGGACATGGTAGTCTATATGTACATCCTTCAAAGTCCCTAGTCGTGGGTGTATCGAGACAGGGCATCGATATACCAGAGTAGACTAGCGTGTACCTTCTCGACCCATACAGATGGGCGATGGATGATCCCATATCCATTGGTGTTTGACATCAGAGGAGATATACGGGTGCTCAGTAGAGACTGGGTACACTGGACGGACTCGCCGAGAACTCCCAGATGGTATTATACCATACGTCAGATGGCAGTTCTCTGGTGACATTGGTACAGAGTAGTCTGTTGACCCGAGATCATCATAGAGTCTTGTGTGGTTCCCACTGTGCTTTGATTTCCATCTTACCACGTCCAAGAGGGCGTGTAAAATGGTGGTTTTTGTGTACAGTCCCGAGTCACATGGAGGCAATGAGCGATAGGAGGGGATTCGTCTCTCCCGGTATAGGGAGTTGATGTTGCACTGTGTTCGATTGGCTATAACAGGAAATCCCTGGCCAGGGTTGCTGAGATTTACTGGTAAGTGTTACCAGTAGTTTCTCGAATAGTTATAGACCTCATATCGACACGACTTATCGAGCTATTAGGGTCTGACGTTTACCACCCCTAGGCAAGATATGCGACATATCAGACGATCAGACCGGACTGTACGGTAGTGTTACTGGTTGGATTCACTGGAGTGTGAGCGGGCTTGCTCGTCGATCTTCTGATCGCTCAATACCCGGGTGGCCGTTACGTTTAGCAGACCGCTTGCGGCTTGTGGGTGTTTGATATGATCATCATCTGCTGCCGGCGTATTGACGAGTCTTTAAAGTCCTACACAGAGGTTTCCTGGCTCAAGCGAAACGAAATAGGAGCGCATATGAGATATGTGCGGGACCGAGAATGATACCAGTATGTGATACTGTATTCGATTCTCGCGATATGTGACATTGATCGGTTATATGCGATATAGCCGGCATATCGGATCAAGTGTTGATTCGATAAGTTGTTACTGTTGATATTAGTCGGTTATATGCGATATGACCGGATCATTAAATCAAGTGTTGATTTAATGATTTAATGTATAATTATATATTTTTTATATTACTTTGCATTAACTAGTATTGGTTCACTTTAAATGGATTTTCTCACTTGGTTTGTACACATTGTATATGTGATATATTTTTGTGCACTTGTATGTATCATGTTTGATGATGCATGCTAACTTGTGTTTTGTGTGTAGGGTTCCTAGGCACCCCAAGGAGGTCTCACAAGGCATCGAACATACCATATTAAAATTTTACGGTGCCTACAAACCCTAAACTACGGATCGTCGGCTAGATGTCTAGGCGAAAAACTAACTAGTTAACACTTAACTAAAAGTTTAACGGAAATTCAACCTTTGTAGATCCGGTGCTCCACCTCCATAGCTCCGCAACGAGGTCCTCTCCGCTGTCCAAATCAAATCCGGGCTCTAGCGTCGGCTTCGTCGGAGAATGGGCAAGCTAGGTCGTCGATGTCCATGCCGAAGATGATCTACGTCGAGGCATCGCTAGATCAAGCTCCACCTTCACCAAACCCTAAAATCTTGTGAAGGAAACACACACTACTACTTGGCAAGAGGTAGAGAATGAAGAAATAGGAAGTGGGTAGACTTTAGAATTGGATTTCTCACTCTTAATCATCAATCACCATTGATGAACCTAAGCTTTTCTTCTTGAGTTCAAGGAAGAAGAAGAAGAAAAGATATGATAAGATTAATTAGAAAAGAAAAGAAAAACCAATCCTTATCATATATTGAACCATGGTCAAGTGTAGAGATTAAACTAGGGTTAATGGAGTGGTTAGGGTTAAGCATGAGACAAAATGGTTACTTAGGTCAAAACTTCATGAAGCTTCAACTAGAATCCAAAACAAGCCACCATTTTCCTTTATGCTATTCATTTTTCCATAAAGAATAAATGAACAAATAAATGAATAAGAAAATGTAAACCCTAACCATTACATAACCATGGTTTAAACTTTACACAAAACACAAGTAAACATGTATCATCAAACATGATACAATCAAGTGCACAAAAGTATATCGCATATACAATGCGCCCATCCGAGTGAGAAAATCCATCTTAAGTAAACCGATACTAGTTGATGCAAAGTAATATATCAAATATATAAATATGCATTAAATCATTAAATTAACACTTGATTCAATGACCCGGTTATGTCGCACACAACCGACTAGTATACAATATATCGGCTTATCGAATCAACGCTTGAATCGATAACTAGGTTATATCGCATACAACCATTCGATATATTTATCGCGAGAATAGAATACGGTATCACATACTCGCATTATTCTCGATCCCGCACATATCTCATATGCGCTCCTATTTCGTTTCGCTTGAGCCAGAAAACCTCTGTGTAGGACTCTAAAGACTCGTCAATACGCCGGCAGCAGATGATGATCATATCAAGCATCCACAAGCCGCAAGCGGTCTGCTAAACGTAACGGCCACCCGGGTATTGAGCGATCTGAAGATCGACGAGCAAGCCCGCTCACACTCCAGTGAATCCGACCAGTAACACTACCGTACAGTCCGGTCTGATCGTCTGATATGTCGCATATCTCGCCTAGGGGTGGTAAACGTCAGACCCCAATAGCTCAATAAGTCGTGTCGATATGAGGTCTATAACTGTTCGAGAAACTACTGGTAACACTTACCAGTAAATCTCAGCAACCCTGGCCAGGGATTTCCTGTTATAGCCAATCGAACACAGCGCAACATCAACTCCCTATACCGGGAGAGACGAATCCCCTCCTATCGCTCATTGCCTCCATGTGACTCGGGACTGTACCCAAAAACCACCGTTTTGCACGCCCTCTTGGACGTGGTAAGATGGAAATCAAAGCACAGTGGGAACCACACAAGACTCTATGACGATCTCGGGTCAACAGACTACTCTGTACCAGTGTCACCAGAGAACTGCCATCTGACGTGAGGTATAATACCATCTGGGAGTTCTCGGCGAGTCTGTCCAGTGAACCCAGTCTCTACTGAGCACCCGTATATCATCTCTGATGTCAAACACCAATGGATATGGGATCATCCATCGCCCATCTGTATGGGTCGAGAAGGTATACGCTAGTCTACTCTGGTATATCGATGCCCCGTCTCGATACACCCACGACTAGGGACTTTAAAGGATGTACTTATGGACTACCATGTCCCCACTAGTATGATCCGCATCATAGTCCAGGTAGTCAAGTACAGATCCTAAGGGCTTTACCAACATGTAACAGAGAGACAATCAGTATACACGTTAAGGTAAAGTTCAACCAGATAGCATACTATCATGTCGAGCAAGAAAGTCCTCCCTATATACGTCCCAGCATCCACTATAATATACATCCTATGTACAGTAATGGCCTCTAGGGCATACATATAACTAACAATCTCCCACTTGCACTAGGGCCATCTGATAGCAGTGGTTGTAGTATCTCATACTCAACCATCCCATAAAAGTCTCTCTCTGGGAACAGGCTTTTGTGAGTGGATCCGCTGTGTTGTCCTCTGAGTCTACTCTCCTAACCTCGATCCCCTGGAGATTAACCATCTCCATGATCAGGTGATACTGCCTTAGAATATGTCTGGATCACTGATGGGACCGGCGTTCCTTGGCAAAAGCCACAACTCCATTGTCACACAATGGGAGGAACATAGTTCATCTCATGAACCTATATACACCCAAACAGCCTCTTTGGTAGCATCTTAAGTAGCGATGTATCCTGCCTTTATCGTCTAGTATGTCACGGTATCTAGCTTGGAACTCTTCCAACATACCGTCCCTTTACTGAGGGTAAAGACAATGCCTGCGACTGACACCCAGTCGTCTTTATCACCCTGGAACCCTTCCAGTGATTCTCCTCAGGATCGATTGACACCATCTTACTACATCTAGTGAGTATCCTAACATCCATTTAGATCTGTCTCATAAATCCAAAATCCAGGATTCAGTAGGTATCACTTTAATCCTATATGGAGAATCTTTGTGATAAGCGGAGATTGATCGAGCGTAGCATAGGAAACTACTTCCCTATCAAGAGTATGTCATCCACGTACTCTACGAGGATCACCACCATACTCCCTACTACCCTTTTGTTTATACAAGGTTCATCTACCATTTTGATGATGTCAACTTTTTTGACTAATCCATCAAAACAGATGTTCCAACTCCGCGATGCCTGCTTTATCCTATAAAGCATCTTGCACACGTTTCCGCTGCTCCCACTGTCTACGAAGCCCTCTGGCTGTGTACTTATAGACGCACTCTTCTAAAACATCATTTAGAAAAGCAGTCATGACACCCAACCACCAGATATCGTAGTCATGGTATGTAGCCGTGACAAGTAGGATCTGGATGGACTTAAGCATAGCTACTTGAAAAGGTTTCATCATTATCCACGCCTGGTCGATGACGAAAACCTTTAACAAGTCTAGCTTTGAAAGTCTCAACTTTTCCATCTACACCAAGTAATCTTCTCAAGATTTACTTGCTCCTGATGGGGATTTAACCCTTCAGATATAGCAACCAAAGTCCATACTTTGTTGGTGTATAAGGATTCCATCTCAGATCGCTAAGCATCCAGCCATTCTTACAGAGTCACACTCCTGATGGCCAGCTCGAAACTAGTTGGGTCATCATCTCATGATGTAATCCTCGCTCCCACTGTCATAGAGAAACCGAAGTATCTCTCAGGTGGGTGAGGAACCCTACTAGATCGGCGGAGAGGCTGAGGTTCGTTGGTATCTACTGAATCCTTTGGTTCGATCAAATCATCAGCTGCTGTTTGTATAGCTGGAACCTTTCCAGTTCTACATTACAGACTTTGCCTCGAGCTTGTCCGGATTCTGCTTTTAGACATAGGCCGGACAACTCCAAATCTTAACCAACTTAAGACATGGGCTCTTCCCTTTCCATATCATATATGAAATGGCAGGCAACTGATTTGATTGGAACCCTATTCAATAGGTATGCATCTTCTCAAGTGCATAACTCCTAAAAGGAAATAGGTAACTCAGTAGTACTCATCATAGAGCACACCATATCAAATAGGGTGTATCTGCTCCGCCCCGATATACCATCTCGCAATGGTGTATACGGAGGAGTAATGCTGAGAGAGAATCTCATTCTCCTTTAGAATAGTTCAGGAATTTCCATGCTCAAGTATTCTCCTCCTTGATCTCATCAAAGGACATAATACTTATACCCGTATTCTGGTTCTCTACTTCTAACTTATATTCTGTGAATATCTCAAAAGGTTCGGACTTGTGTTTCAACAGGAACATATGTCTGAATCTTGAGAGATTATCAGAGAATATAATGAAGTACAAAGAACCGGTCTTGGCATATGTAGACAGGGGACCTTTATACATCAACATGTATCATCCCAAGAGTTTACCAACTCTTTCTCTGTTTCCAGTAAACGGAGCTATGGTCATCTTATCTTTGTGACATGACTGGCGAGTTTCACAAGATGTAAATTCAAACTGATTTAAATATGCATCTAAATGTAACTCTAGCCAGTCGGGTCGCATTGATCCGACCTAGTCTACAATACCTTAAGAAGAATTCGTTCATTTCTGAACTCTTCCTCTTGTGTGTGTTCTGTATACTAAGAACTGTAGTTTGATTTAGAACATTAATGCTTTTAGATAACGTGCCTGAACCGATCAACTTTTGATATAAGAAATGTTCAAAACATTATCCATCAATACAAAATTATATCATTTCTTTTCTAACAAAGAGAGTGATATGATTTGGTATATCAGGTTCGGTATCTAATAACATTCGTTCAGAATCAATGTATTGGTAATACAGGGTGACAGTGACCAACAGACTTGGCTGCAACTCTTGCCCCGTTTTCTGCCTCATGAAACTTATCACCCGTTCTCAGTTCTCTAACTTTCTGTAGCCCTATGTAACATATTACATATCTGGGATCCTGATCTGGTATCACATACCCAGGACGTAAAGGATACTGAGAAACAGTTCTCTGTAATGAACACACCCGAAGATGATGCATCAGCATGCACTCTCTTCGTTTGGGCGGCATGGGAAATCTGGTATTCCCCAATTTCCTGCTCTGTCTTATAACAATTATAAGTTGGAGCGGGACCAACGTTCCCCAGCTCAGTATAACAAGCGGGTTCGGTCAATAATCCGTATTATTATCTTGATTAAGGCGTGATATGGTCGCTACCAGGAGAGAGAGAGAAGAAAACACTCAGCGTGCGCTCTTGCAAGAATAGATTGGTTATTATTTTATCTAATCAGGATGGCTCCCACTGCTTTTTATCAAATCTTCCTTCAAACCCTAAAAGGAAAGACTAGCCGGGATTAATTACACACTACAAGTTCGCCAATCTTTCAGCCAGGCCAGTGTCGGTACTTTGAGGGAGGTCCCCCGTGCTTTCGCACGAACCTAATTAATGTAAACCTCGTTTTCCCAGAGGCGTAACCTCGTTGACACCTTTCTAGACACCTACTTGATCGGCTAATTGTAATGTATAAAACTCTCCCAGGAGTAACTCTTACTCGCAGCGGGTATCGGGATCCAACTATCTCATAGAAGGTATGCAATCTCATTGCAAATTTCAACACTTGAAATTCCCGATAATATTTTGCCCCTAGCAGCTATATGACCTTAACATAGTCAACAAATCATAAGTGCTAGTCAAGTTCAACCCGTCATTTCCCGATTGAATTAAACCCACCCGCACGACCCTTAACATAGTCAACAAAGTCGCACGACTACCCTAATCCAATCACATCATATGCTTATGCAGATAAGCACTAATTAGCTACCGCACACTACGCCTTAACATAGTCAACAAACGTAGCACGAATACTAACCAGTACTTATCTGAAATGACGGAGGGCTACGACGGGTTTTTCAGAAAACCCTTTGCGTAATGAACTTGATATCGTTGTAGAATCAAATGAATTTTGAAATGGAGTGTTTTTGAGGCTTTTCTAGTTTTGCTAAAGGAGTCACTCCCGGTGAAGAGATCGTCGGTCCTTTCCTCGTCGAATGAGGTGCGGGATATATCATATATATCACTGTGCAAAGCAAAAACACTTAAAAGCAATCAAAAGACAAACCGAGTGTGTAGCATCTGCCAGTTATCGCTAAAGGAGTCACTCCCGGTGAAGGGATCTCGGTCCTTTCCTCATCGAATAAGGTGCAGGATATATCACATATACCTCTGTGCAAAGCAAGAACTGTAGCTACCTGTTTTAATTTTGAAATTCGATTCTACAACATCTTAGGTTTCTTTTATTTCATTAATCACATTAATGAAGTCCCATCAATTATGTACCTAAACATCACAGATAAATACGACGTACACTTATGCCATCCGCATTCGCCTCGATGTCCCCTCGTGCACCGTTAGGTTAGGTAACTAACGGCAGAGCGGGGCAGGGCTAGCGCGAGTGCAAAACATAAGTAACGTCTATATAATATATCATATATACTATATACTGTATCTATCACAGAACATCTCATGATCACATCACAGATATCGCAGCAGAAGAATCATATGAAATATTGGATATACTAGGACGTCCGTGTTTTCAATACGAGCCAGTATAAAACACGGATTCCACGGTCGTGATGAATAGCCAAACCCACACCCCTAGACCCCTACGAGAGCGGCAAGCAACCCTACCAATTCTGGAGTTAGGAGATCCGGACCCGACTCCTCGAGTTGGTCTCCCACTGGACTCCAGAACCCGGTTATTTGTGCCCTCCTCCTTGGGTCTATCCTAGTGCGGAAAAGTAAATAATATACAAACGGTGACAACTTCCGCAACCTGGAAGCGCCCCAATAAAAGAATATTACATACAAGTTTTTACATGAATGAAAATGAAAAACACTCATCTCACATAAAAACCCCCGGCTATTCAAACACGACGATCCAATATAACATATCCAGCAACACATAACATCACATGTCATCAACGTAAGTAAATATGCGCATCCCAATTGTCGTTGACATATAGCAACGAAACCGGCGATATCACATATTACACTTACGGTCACAGAAAAGAAAGTGTAAAACTACAACAGTTGGAATCCGCAACCATCTCAGACATCGCATGCCTGACCAAATGAATTACTTAGACATCGCATGCCTAACAATTATAAACCCCGCATTTTAGTCTCAAAATCGAAAACTCTTTTCAATACCAAGTCGGGCAATTCAACAAGATTCCCGACATCCTGATCGAATGCTCGTCGCAAACTTCAGTAGACGGCCGCACCCCCGATACCGTCGACGAAGTGCACCAAGGCGGAACACCGCTACCGCGAGCACCCGAACGGATTCTTTCGGCGACGGGGTTCTCCTACAGTCACTTGGTCGGGGCTATGGAGTGAGGCTGTCTATTAAGTTTACCCGGCGAGTATCCGCGTATGCTACGTGATTGCGACGAACTTTTGATCACATCAAAATTCCGTGGCAACCGATCAAGTGAGACTAAACTGCTATGTTTATAACATTCATTCAGTTATCACATAACTTTTGCGAATTCCAATTATTGTATCCCATCCCAGATAAATAGAAAATGTTAAACTTTCCGATCGAACAATCGAACACCCAAGTTTTCCCAATACAGATCAACACATGAAATAAGTCTAACAACATTCAGTTCGTACCTCAGTACCAACGGTCCATCCGTAGAAGGGTCAAGCCAACGCCTCACATGTGGCACGCCGTACTGCCCCAAACCCGAAGGTTCAAAGGGCAGTTCAAGACGGTCACATAATCGAGTTAAGGTTTGTTGTCTTCTAGAGGGACCATCGAGTTACTTGCACTACTTAGAACGTCGTTAAACTACGGAAAAATCCAACACTTGGAAATTTCCCGACAGGGGAAAAATTGGGTATTTATATCCGGTCGAACTTTTTAACATATTCTAAAATTTATACGGAAAGCCATACAGACAAAATTTGATACTCCGATCGAAACACCGAATCCCCAAAACAACTGCAGAAAATTCAACTCTTGAATAAATTTTAAAAATTCCCAGAAAATCCAGAAGAATTTATCAGGTATTACTGTGCAAACAGTAATGGATGACGTCATGATGGAGCCGCGGAACCGCCGCAGAAGCAGGGCTTCTGCCGCAGTTCCGCCGCCGAAGTTACTGTTCATCCAATAATTTTTGCATCGTAATTCTTATTTTTTCATACTGAATTTTTTAGCAATTTTTGTTAGTGTATATGCCCTAGAGGCATTACTGTATCATACTAGTTTGTATATTACTTAATGGATGCTTGGGATATTCACCTTGTATATACAATCTTGCTCAAAATAGTAGTATGCTACTTGGTTTGTTTCTACTTCAATGTGTACTTGTGTTTATTTCAGTATATCACTTATACGCATTAGTGGAGCCCTTTGGATCTTTGCTTGATTACCAGCGTTGTGATGGCAGTCACACTAGTGGGGGCTGGGTAATCTATAAGCACATCCTTATTCAGGTCCCTGGTCGCAGGACTATCGAGACAGGGCATCGATACTCCGGAGTAGACCAGCGCATGCGCTTCTCATCCCAGTGTGGGAGACGGTC
The DNA here is from genome assembly GCA_030015575.1 of Agapanthus africanus. Lineage (NCBI taxonomy): Eukaryota > Viridiplantae > Streptophyta > Magnoliopsida > Asparagales > Amaryllidaceae > Agapanthus > Agapanthus africanus. The sequence goes on from JASDDO010000029.1 coordinate 300,410,255, forward strand.
TGTCCCACAGCCGTCAGTACGTCGTACTTGAGATAGTATGCGGGTGCTCGTTAGGTTACGGGTACACTGGACAGGACTCGTAGGGAACTGACTAGTTGGTATTATACCTATCGTCGGTTATCAGTTCCCAGGTGACATGAGTACAGCTTAGTCCGCTGACTTGACACTGTCACTTCGCCTCGGGTGTGTTCCCACTGTACTTTGATCACTACCCTACCACGGCTCAAAGGAGTCGTGCAAACAGGTGGTGGTTGGGTGCAGTCCCGAAGCACTTGGAGGCAGTGACGGTTAGACAGGATTCGTCTCTCCCGGTATTGGGGGTTGACATCGCGCTGTGTCTAGGAGAGCCATTACACGAGTAGTCCCTGGCCAGGGCAAACGAGATATACTGGTAGGTTTCCAGTGTTATCTCAGGGTGTATTGGGCTTCACTCCGGCACGACTTGTACCGCTATTGGGGGACTGACGTTTACCGCCCCCTAGGCCCGCCATGCGATGTATCAGACGAACAGACCGGACTGTACGGAGAATGTCACGCTCAGGCTCAGTAGGAGTTCAGATGGGTTTCGCCTCGTCGGTCTTCTTGTCGGCATTACCTGGGGACCGTTACGCACAGCTAGTGCCGCTTGCGGTCTGTGGTTAAACCCACTGCCAGCGTAGTGTCGAGTCTTTAGAGTCCCACACAGAAAGCTTTTCGCCTTTAGGCAAAAGAGTAGAGGTCGCATGGTATTGCGACAGGTCGCATGGTTTTGCGACAGGGTTCGGTCACATCCGTGCACTTGTGCACGTACAGTGTCCGGACAGTTTACACTAGCGGGCTTTGGTTTAAACCAGATCCTAGTGTACCTTATGGGATTGGATTTATCCAGTTTGCATTCGTGTTCCTCGGAACGCGGATGCGGGTGTGTATGCACAGTTGACAGGGAGGCAGAGGCAGCGGATTCTCATTAGGGTTGTTGACAGTTGACCGTTGATTTTTTGACTTTATGCTCAACCCTAATGAGAATATGATATGTGATTAACTATTATATTAATTAAGTATTATGGTGATATGGTTGTTGACTTGTTGACTTTTGTTGACTTGTTGACTTTGGTGACTTGTTGACTTTTGTTGACTTGTTGACCGGTTGACTAGGCTTGACTAGTTGACCATCATGATAACCATGGTTATCATTTCATGCCAAAGACTTTTTCTTGCTTGTTCATTTGAGTAAAATGAGTGCATGACATGATAAGGTTATGGTTACTTCAACCATCACATAAGACTTTTGTTGATATGATGAGTTATCATTGCTTTGGATTATGAGAGGGTGAGAGACAAAATACTTGCTCATTCTTTCTTGCTCATTCTCTCTCTTGTTCTTGAGCTCTCCTCTTGCTCTCATCCTCAACCTCTTGCTCCCTCTCTTGATCTATGGTTCTCTTGTCTCATGAGTTGAGAATCAAGAACCATAGATAAAATCCCATTCTAAATCATCTCTACTCATTCTAGTTCACTAGGTTTAGCAAACCAAGTGAACTAGTTACTTCAAAGAACGAAGAAGGAGCTAAAGGTTGGAGCTTTCAAGTGGATCTATCTTCGGCGTACGGAGACAACGAGAAGGAGCCATCGAACCACCATCGGAGCTTGAAGAGAAGGAGTTCAAGTTTAGGTATAACCATCTTCATCCGAGTAGCTAAATATCTTTAGCTTAGTTTGCTAGTTTTAGTTTAGACAACGATCCCGACCATAGTTTAGTCCATGTTGCCTCTTGCGATAAAAATTCGTTTTTTATACCGTTTCCGCCTCCCCGTAAGAACCGGGGGTCGCAACGTGGACTTACAGTGGTATCAGAGCCTAACTAAACTTAAACTAGCTTAGTAGTGAAGTGTAACGAAGTTCGGAACCGAAAAAAATCACAAAACCGGATAATCACAAAAACTGAGTTTCTGTTGAAATTTTTTCTGCTCAAAATGAAAAACTTTATACTCCTAAATTCGGCTCAGGGTTTTGTGTGAACACCCAAGAAAAACGATACAGTGATTCGCCTAAAGTGCCGCGCTTCCGCCGCGTGATCCTTCTTAGACGCCGCGGAACCGCCGCGACTTGGTGTCTTCTCTGCATCGTTTTTCGTGCAGTGTGTTTGTGTGTTGGTTTTGGGATTTTTAAAATATATTATATGTGCCCAGATTTTCCAGAAAAGAAATTTCCTTTTGGGGTCCTATAATTCCGTATTTTTTCCGAACTTCACTGCACTTTGACTATGATGGTTATATCTGTGATGCTTGCATGTATTGAACGTCGGATAATCGCTATAAGTCGATTAGTCGGGGTTATACATGATCTGTAATGTGCTGGAATGTGTATATGAATGTGTTGGACTGTCGCGGGTGAATAGCCGGGGTGGATGTGAGATGAGCTTTTGTTTTTCTTTCATTCATTGTAAATGTAAATTGATGTAATAATTATTATTTGTTTGACCGCACAACCGGGTCGGGGTTGTAGCCGTCATTGTATAATTCTTTTTACTGTTTTTGCTCCTAGGATAGACCCATGGAGGGGTGCACAAACTACCGAGTACTTGGCGGGTAGTTTGCCGCACCCGTAGGGGTCTTGGGTGGGGTATTTGGCTATTCACCGCGACCGTGTTATCCGCTTTTCGTTTCAGGCTCGAAAGGATTGCGGATTGCTAGTATATCCAATGCATTCATCTGTGATCTGTAATGTCTATCATTGCTTATTATTTAGGCATTGCTTATGTTTTACAGACGCGCTAGCCCAGCCCCCGCTCTGTCGTTAGTTAAGTAACCTAACGGGTAATGACGGGGCCCAGTGGCGAATGCGAATGGCATAAGCGTACGTCATATTTTGGTTGTTTTCTGCAATGGTAGGGTTAAATGATGGGACGCATTAAAAGAACTAATGCAAGAATATCACGCATTAAAAGAACTAATGCAAGATAATAAACCAAGTTAAAGTCGTTGGAACACTTTCGAAAAACCACTCGGTTCTTTTCAAAACAAACTTTTAAAATACGGAGTTTGAGCCACTCCATTTAAAAGCTATCTCGTTCCATCGACCAAATCAAGTTCACTACGTTCACGGTTTTGCCAAAACCATCCGTAGCCCTCCATCATTTCAGTTAAATATTCGGTAGTATTCAAGCTATGTATTTTGACCTCACGCCAAGGCATAGTGATTGGTAGCTGCCGGATATTTATCTGTTGCATAGATAGAATGCGTTGGTTTGAGACAGTCGTACTGCCATTTTGGCCTACGTCAAGGGTATGTACGGGTGGATTCAAATTAACCTGGATAATGATGGGACGAACTTGACATGTGACTTATGACATTTTGACCTCACGCCAAGGTCATAAGAGCATGGGGCAAAAATCCACATCGGGAGTTTCATAAGTACTGAAACTTGCTAGATTTGCATACCATTTGGAGTGTGATGATTCTGGTAGGATTCCTTCAGTTTCGTCACGCGATGATATTTGGATCCCGATCCTACTGTGAGTATATGCTACTCCTCGGGAAATTTCTCACTTAACGATCAATGCTATAAACCTAGTAGGTGCCTAGAAAGGTGTTAGCGGGGCTACGCCCCCAGGGAAAAGAGGTTCTCTAATTAAGGAACTTCGCGAAAGCGTTGGAAAACCTCCCTCGAAGTACCGACACCGGCCTGGCTGAACGGTTAAGCAAGTATTGTACGGTGGGATTGATCCTGACTAATTCTTCCTTTATGGTTTGAGGAGGGATTCGAGAAACAGTGGGAGCCATCCTGTTTAGACAAACTAAAAACCACTCTAAACTTGCAAGAGCATCATGCTGAGTGTTTCTTCTTCTCTCTCCTAATTGCAGCGACCAATCAACATGACTGGACTTAAGTTACTCCTAGATAAAAACAAACTGACAGGGCCAAACTACAAAGATTGGCTCAGGAATGTCACGATAGCAATCACTTATGACAAGCTGGGGTATCTTCTTACCACCAAAGCTCCCTCTGTCCCTGGTCCAACTTCCAGCGTCGCGGATAAGGAAATCCGTAAGACTTGGGAGATTGATAGCGCGAAGGCCAAATGCCTCCTGCTTGCCTCGATGGACAACGAACATCAGAGGAGGCATGAGAATATGGACATGGAGTCCATATTGCTCCATACAAAAGAACTGTATGGAGAGCAATCACGTATCGCAAGATACGAAGCGTCGAAAAAGTTGTTTTCGACAAGAATGGCCGTCGGATCATCAGTAGCCGAGCATGTGCTAAAGATGATCGGCTTCATTGAGGAGCTCGCTGACCTAGGGATCACATTGGAGAGTGAGCTATATACGGATATAGTTCTCCAGTCCCTTCCTTCCACTTACGCCCAGTTTATACTGAACTTCAACCTACAAGAAAAAGAGGTTGAACTATCAGAGCTCCTCAACATGCTGAGGAGCGCAGAGGGCACCCTACAGAAAGGTAGGGAAACATCCACTTTGTTTGTAGGAGGATCATCTTCTTCTAGGTCCAAGGCGAAAGCCAAGGGAAAGAAGAAGAAGGCCCCCGCCAAACCAAGGGGCGGTGTTGGTAAAGTGGATACGAAGGGAAAAGGCAAAGCAACAAAGATAGCGGGGAAGCTTGTGGATAAGGAAGAATGCTTCTATTGTCATAAGAAAGGACACTGGAAGAATGATTGCAGGGCCTGGAAGGCCAGAACACAGGAATTGAAGCAGGTTGCAGCTTCAGCTTCAGGTGTGTATGTTATTGAAAACTGTCTTTCAATAAACTCTACTTCCTGGGTATTGGATACCGGATCAGGATCTCATATCTGTAATTCTTTGCAGGCGTTGAGAAACCGTAGTGTTTTGAAAGCAGGTGACATGACCCTCAGAGTTGCAAACGGAGCTAGCATGGATGCTAAAGCCGTGGGGGACTATCACCTGGGAATGTCAGATGGACATGTTTTGGTTTTGCGTAATTGCTTTTTTGTACCCAACGCAACTTGTAATATCATTTCTGTATCTTTAGTTTCTAAAGAAGGTTATGAATTTGCGTTTGTAAGTAATGTTGTAAACATTCACCTTAATCAAGTTTTGATTGGGTCAGGTGCATTGAGTAATGGTATATACGTGTTAAACCAACCACAGATTTTCAACGTCCAGAATACACACAAAAGAAAGTCTCCAGAAATAAATCAGACTTTCTTATGGCATTGTAGATTGGGTCACATCAATGAGAGAAGGTTGACTAAGTTACATACAGAAGGATATTTGAATGCGTTCGAATATCAATCGTATGCCACTTGTCAATCTTGTCTCAAAGGAAAGATGACAAAGACTCCATTTACTGGACAAGGAGTAAGAGCGAGCGAGCTCTTGGGACTCGTACATAGTGACGTGTGCGGTCCAATGTCTACACATGCCCGAAGCGGACATTCTTACTTCATTACTTTTACGGATGACTTCTCAAGGTACGGTTATGTCTTCTTAATGAAACATAAGTCCGAGGCCTTTGGAAAATTCCAAGAGTATAAGAATGAAGTAGAGAAACAGACCGGCAAAAGTATTAAGATTCTAAGATCGGATCGAGGTGGAGAATACTTAAGTGCCGAATTCCTGGACTATTTAAAAGAGAACGGAATTCTCTCTCAGCTTACTCCTCCATACACCCCGCAACATAACGGTGTATCGGAGAGACGGAACCGCACCCTATTGGATATGGTGCGGTCCATGATGAGTAACGCTGAGTTGCCGCGATCATTCTGGGGATATGCGCTAGAATCAGCAGCATACCTTTTGAACCGAGTTCCGACTAAGACTGTGCCTACCACCCCATATGAAATATGGAGTGGGAAGAAACCCTATCTTCAATATCTGAAGATCTGGGGATGTCCAGCTTTTGTCAAAAAGCAGCATGCGGACAAACTTGAGGCACGCTCAGTACTGTGCAAGTTTGTGGGATACCCAAAGAACACCAGGGGGTATCTTTTCTACTACGCAGAGGAACAAAAAGTCCTTGTTTCTCGTAATGCCCACTTTCTAGAACACCAGTTCTTGGAAAAGGAAATTAGTGGGAGCGCAGTAGAACTAGAAGAAATTCCAGAACCACAGACTATTACTGGAAGGTTAGTGGAACCAGAGGGTTCAACAGAACAGGACATTCCTACGCCGCTCCGCAGGAGTAGTAGGCAGTCTCATCCGCCCGAGAGATACTGCGGTTTTCTCATAGACGGGGATAGAGAGGATTGCATCATAGATTATGATGAGCCTACTAGCTTCCAGCAGGCCGTTCAGAGCATTGACTCAGTGAAATGGCTGGATGCAATGCGGACCGAAATGGAGTCCATGTACACCAACAAGGTATGGACGTTGGACATTGCTCCAGACGGGGTAAAACCCGTAGGATGCAAGTGGATCTTCAAAAGGAAGATTGGTGTAGATGGACAGGTTGAGACCTATAAAGCTAGGCTGGTAGCAAAGGGTTTTCGTCAAAGACCTGGCTTGGACTACGACGAAACCTTTTCTCCAGTAGCCATGCTGAAATCCATTCGGATCCTTCTTGCCATTGCTGCCTTCCACGATTATGAGATCTGGCAAATGGACGTAAAGACAGCTTTTCTAAATGGAAATTTAGAGGAGTGTGTCTATATGGACCAGCCAGAGGGTTTCATTCAGAGTGGGAGCAGCGGAAAGGTGTGCAAGTTGCTTAAGTCCATCTATGGACTAAAGCAGGCATCACGGAGTTGGAACATCTGCTTTGATGAGACGGTCAAAGAATTTGGCTTTATCAAAAATCCAGATGAACCATGCATCTATAGTAGATTTGTAGCGAGAACTGTAGTATTCCTCGTTTTATACGTGGATGACATTCTCTTAATAGGAAATGACATTCCTATGCTACAATCTGTCAAGGGGTTCTTGTCACACAGGTTCTCCATGAAAGACCTGGGTGATGCCTCATACATTCTGGGTATCCGGATCTACCGTGACAGATCCAAGAGGATATTAGGACTTTCACAGTCCAGGTACATCGACACCATACTGAAGAGATTCAGTATGGAAGATTCCAAGCGCGGTAACCTACCGGCTTGTCACGGGATCACCCTCTCTAAAGAGATGTCTCCCAAGACTGATTTGGAGAGGGATCGCATGTCTATTATACCCTACGCTTCTGCGGTAGGCTCTATAATGTATGCAATGTTGTGTACCAGACCGGATGTAGCTTATGCACTGAGTGTGGTAAGCCGGTATCAGTCTAACCCTGGGGAGAAACACTGGATAGCGGTAAAGAACATTCTCAAGTACCTGAGAAGGACTAAGGAGATGTTCTTGGTGTATGGCGGAAAGGACCTCCAGATCGAGGCCTTTGCTGACTCCAGCTTCCAGAGTGACAAGGATGATTCCAAGTCCATGTCGGGTTTTGTCTTTACCCTCAATGGAGGGGCGGTGTGTTGGAAGAGTTCCAAACAGGAAACCGTTGCAGACTCGACGATGGAAGCGGAATACATCGCTGCATCTGATGCCGCAAAAGAAGCTGTCTGGATGAGGAAGTTCTTGAAAGAACTTCAGGTGGTTCCGTCCATTGTTGATCCAATACCTCTGTATTGCGACAACAACGGGGCTATAGCTTTAGCGAAGGAACCCAGGTCCCATCAGAAATCCAGGCACATCTTAAGGCGGTATCACCTGATCAGGGAGATCGTAGATCGCCAGGAGATCGAGGTTCGGAGAGTCGCTTTAGAAGACAACACTGCAGATCCATTCACCAAGGCCTTGCCCCAGACTCAGTTCGAGCGGCTGATCGAGATGATAGGTCTTCGATACGCCAGTACATGGCCTTAGTGCAAGTGGGAGATTGTTAGTGTATATGCCCTAGAGGCCATTACTGTATCATACTAGTTTGTATATTACTTAATGGATGCTTGGGATATTCACCTTGTATATACAATCTTGCTCAAAATAGTAGTATGCTACTTGGTTTGTTTCTACTTCAATGTGTACTTGTGTTTATTTCAGTATATCACTTATACGCATTAGTGGAGCCCTTAGGATCTTTGCTTGATTACCAGCGTTGTGATGGCAGTCACACTAGTGGGGGCTGGGTAATCTATAAGCACATCCTTATTCAGGTCCCTGGTCGCAGGACTATCGAGACAGGGCATCGATACTCCGGAGTAGACCAGCGCATGCGCTTCTCATCCCAGTGTGGGAGACGGTCTGTCCCACAGCCGTCAGTACGTCGTACTTGAGATAGTATGCGGGTGCTCGTTAGGTTACGGGTACACTGGACAGGACTCGTAGGGAACTGACTAGTTGGTATTATACCTATCGTCGGTTATCAGTTCCCAGGTGACATGAGTACAGCTTAGTCCGCTGACTTGACACTGTCACTTCGCCTCGGGTGTGTTCCCACTGTACTTTGATCACTACCCTACCACGGCTCAAAGGAGTCGTGCAAACAGGTGGTGGTTGGGTGCAGTCCCGAAGCACTTGGAGGCAGTGACGGTTAGACAGGATTCGTCTCTCCCGGTATTGGGGGTTGACATCGCGCTGTGTCTAGGAGAGCCATTACACGAGTAGTCCCTGGCCAGGGCAAACGAGATATACTGGTAGGTTTCCAGTGTTATCTCAGGGTGTATTGGGCTTCACTCCGGCACGACTTGTACCGCTATTGGGGGACTGACGTTTACCGCCCCCTAGGCCCGCCATGCGATGTATCAGACGAACAGACCGGACTGTACGGAGAATGTCACGCTCAGCCTCAGTAGGAGTTCAGATGGGTTTCGCCTCGTCGGTCTTCTTGTCGGCATTACCTGGGGACCGTTACGCACAGCTAGTGCCGCTTGCGGTCTGTGGTTAAACCCACTGCCAGCGTAGTGTCGAGTCTTTAGAGTCCCACACAGAAAGCTTTTCGCCTTTAGGCAAAAGAGTAGAGGTCGCATGGTATTGCGACAGGTCGCATGGTTTTGCGACAGGGTTCGGTCACATCCGTGCACTTGTGCACGTACAGTGTCCGGACAGTTTACACTAGCGGGCTTTGGTTTAAGCCAGATCCTAGTGTACCTTATGGGATTGGATTTATCCAGTTTGCATTCGTGTTCCTCGGAACGCGGATGCGGGTGTGTATGCACAGTTGACAGGGAGGCAGAGGCAGCGGATTCTCATTAGGGTTGTTGACAGTTGACCGTTGATTTTTTGACTTTATGCTCAACCCTAATGAGAATATGATATGTGATTAACTATTATATTAATTAAGTATTATGGTGATATGGTTGTTGACTTGTTGACTTTTGTTGACTTGTTGACTTTGGTGACTTGTTGACTTTTGTTGACTTGTTGACCGGTTGACTAGGCTTGACTAGTTGACCATCATGATAACCATGGTTATCATTTCATGCCAAAGACTTTTTCTTGCTTGTTCATTTGAGTAAAATGAGTGCATGACATGATAAGGTTATGGTTACTTCAACCATCACATAAGACTTTTGTTGATATGATGAGTTATCATTGCTTTGGATTATGAGAGGGTGAGAGACAAAATACTTGCTCATTCTTTCTTGCTCATTCTCTCTCTTGTTCTTGAGCTCTCCTCTTGCTCTCATCCTCAACCTCTTGCTCCCTCTCTTGATCTATGGTTCTCTTGTCTCATGAGTTGAGAATCAAGAACCATAGATAAAATCCCATTCTAAATCATCTCTACTCATTCTAGTTCACTAGGTTTAGCAAACCAAGTGAACTAGTTTCTTCAAAGAACGAAGAAGGAGCTAAAGGTTGGAGCTTTCAAGTGGATCTATCTTCGGCGTACGGAGACAACGAGAAGGAGCCATCGAACCACCATCGGAGCTTGAAGAGAAGGAGTTCAAGTTTAGGTATAACCATCTTCATCCGAGTAGCTAAATATCTTTAGCTTAGTTTGCTAGTTTTAGTTTAGACAACGATCCCGACCATAGTTTAGTCCATGTTGCCTCTTGCGATAAAAATTCGTTTTTTATACCGTTTCCGCCTCCCCGTAAGAACCGGGGGTCGCAACGTGGACTTACAATTTTTAATTTGGAAAAATCCCTGTTTTTAAAAAATGGACAGAGAGCAATATTGGTTCGGGGTTTCGGGTTCGTTCGGACTTCAATTTCCGTCTGGACTTCGCCTAAGGCTCTAGCTAGGCTCTGATACCACTGTAGGTCAGGCAGCCACCACATCCAATGGGGTCGCCGTGGCACCAACGGGTCCCTCAGCCGCTACTTTTTACGCATGCCCCCTCGCGAGGACTACAACCCACCGGAACACCTTCCGGTCTCGGGACACCCTGGGGGTAAGAGCCTATGCTTCGCCACACTGTCACACAGTGAGAACCCCCCATAGGTCGACATCCAATGCCTAGTAGCTCTGATACCACTGTAGGGTTCCTAGGCACCCCAAGGAGGTCTCACAAAGCATCGAACATACCATATTAAAATTTTACGGTGCCTACAAACCCTAAACTACGGATCGTCGGCTAGATGTCTAGGCGAAAAACTAACTAGTTAACACTTAACTAAAAGTTTAACGGAAATACAACTTTTGTAGATCCGGTGCTCCACCTCCATAGCTCCGCAACGAGGTCCTCTCCGCTGTCCAAATCAAATCCGGGCTCTAGCGTCGGCTTCGTTGGAGAATGGGCAAGCTAGGTCGTCGATGTCCATGCCGAAGATGATCTACGTCGAGGCATCGCTAGATCAAGCTCCACCTTCACCAAACCCTAAAATCTTGTGAAGGAAACACACTCTACTACTTGGCAAGAGGTAGAGGATGAAGAAATAGGAAGTGGGTAGACTTTAGAATTGGATTTCTCACTCTTAATCATCAATCACCATTGATGAACCTAAGCTTTTCTTCTTGAGTTCAAGGAAGAAGAAGAAGAAAAGATATGATAAGATTAATTAGAAAAGAAAAGAAAAACCAATCCTTATCATATATTGAACCATGGTCAAGTGTAGAGATTAAACTAGGGTTAATGGAGTGGTTAGGGTTAAGCATGAGACAAAATGGTTACTTAGGTCAAAGCTTCATGAAGCTTCAACTAGAATCCAAAACAAGCCACCATTTTCCTTTATGCTATTCATTTTTCCATAAAGAATAAATGAACAAATAAATGAATAAGAAAATGTAAACCCTAACCATTACATAACCATGGTTTAAACTTTACACAAAACACAAGTAAACATGTATCATCAAACATGATACAATCAAGTGCACAAAAGTATATCGCATATACAATGCGCCCATCCGAGTGAGAAAATCCATCTTAAGTAAACCGATACTAGTTGATGCAAAGTAATATATCAAATATATAAATATGCATTAAATCATTAAATCAACACTTGATTCAATGACCCGGTTATGTCGCACACAACCGACTAGTATACAATATATCGGCTTATCGAATCAACGCTTGAATCGATAACTAGGTTATATCGCATACAACCATTCGATATATTTATCGCGAGAATAGAATACGGTATCACATACTCGCATTATTCTCGGTCCCGCACATATCTCATATGCGCTCCTATTTCGTTTCGCTTGAGCCAGGAAACCTCTGTGTAGGACTCTAAAGACTCGTCAATACGCCGGCAGCAGATGATGATCATATCAAGCATCCACAAGCCGCAAGCGGTCTGCTAAACGTAACGGCCACCCGGGTATTGAGCGATCTGAAGATCGACGAGCAAGCCCGCTCACACTCCAGTGAATCCGACCAGTAACACTACCGTACAGTCCGGTCTGATCGTCTGATATGTCGCATATCTCGCCTAGGGGTGGTAAACGTCAGACCCCAATAGCTCAATAAGTCGTGTCGATATGAGGTCTATAACTGTTCGAGAAACTACTGGTAACACTTACCAGTAAATCTCAGCAACCCTGGCCAGGGATTTCCTGTTATAGCCAATCGAACACAGCGCAACATCAACTCCCTATACCGGGAGAGACGAATCCCTTCCTATCGCTCATTGCCTCCATGTGACTCGGGACTGTACCCAAAAACCACCGTTTTGCACGCCCTCTTGGACGTGGTAAGATGGAAATCAAAGCACAGTGGGAACCACACAAGACTCTATGACGATCTCGGGTCAACAGACTACTCTGTACCAGTGTCACCAGAGAACTGCCATCTGACGTGAGGTATAATACCATCTGGGAGTTCTCGGCGAGTCCGTCCAGTGTACCCAGTCTCTACTGAGCACCCGTATATCATCTCTGATGTCAAACACCAATGGATATGGGATCATCCATCGCCCATCTGTATGGGTCGAGAAGGTATACGCTAGTCTACTCTGGTATATCGATGCCCCGTCTCGATACACCCACGACTAGGGACTTTGAAAGATGTACTTATGGACTACCATGTCCCCACTAGTATGATCCGCATCATAGTCCAGGTAGTCAAGTACAGATCCTAAGGGCTTTACCAACATGTAACAGAGAGACAATCAGTATACACGTTAAGGTAAAGTTCAACCAGATAGCATACTATCATGTCGAGCAAGAAAGTCCTCCCTATATACGTCCCAGCATCCACTACAATATACATCCTATGTACAGTAATGGCCTCTAGGGCATACATATAACTAACATTGTGTAAAGTTTAAACCATGGTTATGTAATGGTTAGGGTTTTCATTTTCATATCTATTTATTTATTTGTTTATTCATTTTTGGATATGATAAGCATGAAAAGAAAATGGTGGCTAACTTTGTTTGTTGTTGAAGCTTCTTGAAGACTTTGACCAAGTGACCATTTTGTCTCATGCTTAACCCTAACCATTCCATTTAACCATGATTAACTCTCTACACATTACCATGGTTTGAATATGATAAGTATTCATATTTCTTTTGGATTTAAATTAACTTATCATATTCATTTCTTTCATCTTCTTCTTCTTCATCACATGAAGAAGCTTGCTTCATCAATGGTGATTGATGAAAACAAGTGAGAAATCCAATTCTAAAGTCTACCCACTTCCTATTTCTTCATCCTCTACCTCTTGCCAAGTAGTAGAGTGTGTTTTCTTCACAAGTTTCTTAACTTGGTGAAGTTGGAGCTTAATCTAGCGATGCCTCGACGTAGATCATCTTCGGCACGTCGTCGATGACCTAGCCCGCTTCTTCTCCGATGAAGCCGACCCTAGAGCCCGGATTTTGATTTGGACAGCGGAGAGGACTTCATCACGGAGCCGTGGAGGTGGAGGACCGGATCTACAAAGGTTGTATTTCCGTTCCTTTAGTTTAGATGTAAACTAGTTACTTTTCGCCTAGAATTCTAGCCAACGATCCGCACACTAGGGTTTCTCGGCACCGTAATTTTTGAAATTGGCATGGTTGATGCCTTGTGAGACCTCCTTGGGGTGCCTAGGAACCCTACAGAATACATTGATATATATGTGATATATGTTAATTGTATTATTTTCTTTTATTACAAAAATATATTATATATGTGATATATAATATTAAGGCTTAGTTGTTGTTGTTGTTTGTATGTGATATATAATATTGTAACAAGTTGTGATTACAAATGCAACATGATTTGTGGAGATTAAACAAGTTAGGGTTTGATTTGGGTTAGCATTTGAGTTAGCTTTTTCATGAAGCTTCTAGAAGCTTTGTTTTGTTTTAAGCTTAGATATTTTGTATTGATATTTTGTGAAGATATTTCTTAACCCAACCCAAACCCTTTAACCTAGTTTATTCTCTACAAGGGTTAAGCCTTCATTCTTAACTCAAGGTTGGATTTGTAAACACAACACAATTTTCATTATTCATCACAAATACTTTTCTTCTTTTTCTTCCTCTTGAAAAGCTTTCTAGCTTTTTGACTTGTGATGATTTAGTGTGAGAAATTGAAAACAAAAGAGAGCTAAATTATTACCTCATCATCCTCATCTATTCTAGCCACTTAGATTAGGGCGTTCACTTCACTAATACTTGATTAGAGAAGTGAAAGCTTGAGTTTGTGATTCTTCAAGGTAGATCATCTTCGAAAAAGGAAGACTTCAAGCAAACATGGATCATTCGGCTTGTGGAGCCTCTCTAAAGTCCGGAAGTTCATGGATCGCGGTGAAGGGACTACTACTCGGAGCTTATGAAGCGAAGGAACGGACTACAAAGGTTGTAATCCCTCTCTCTTAGATATAAAGTTGTTTACTTGCTATGTTAACCCTAATTATCTAGCAAAGATCCTCGCTTTAGGTTGTTCGGCACTTGAAAATTTTAAATTCGGCATGGTTGTTGCCTTATAGACCCTTGTGATAGTGTCTAGTAACCTTACAGTGGTATCAGAGCCTAGCTAGGGCATTAGGCAACGTGTAGACGAAGTTAAAAGTCCGATCGAACCCCGAAACGTCGTATTTGACCCCCTCTCTGGAAATTTTTTAAAAAGATGGTTTTTTCCGTATTAAAAATACTCAGAAAAATAAGCAGGTGATTCTATGGATAACTGTGAAATACGAACCTCTAATTCCTTCAAGTCATCGCGGAACCGCGGCAATACCAGGCTTTTCGCGGCGGTTCCGCGGCCGTACTTGGGTATTAGGGATAGATATTTCTAGGTAACATCCGTAGGTATTACTACATACTTCTGGGAATTTTTAATATTACTCAAGTGTTGAGTTTTCTGGAGATCTTTAGAATTCATTGATTCGATCGGAAAGTTTAACATTGTTTAATTATCTGGAATGTGATACAATATGTGGAATTCATATAGTTAGACATGAAATGCGAAGTATGTGATATTTCGGATTTAAGATGTCTAAAGTGATTGTGGATTTCAAATGTTGTAGTTTTACACTTTCTTTTCTGTGACTGTAAGCGTAGTATGTGGTGTATTGCCGGCTTCGTTGCTATACATCAACGACAATCGAGATACGAATATTTGCTTACGTTGATGATATGAGATATTATGTGTTGCTGTGATATGTTATATTGGATCTTCGTGTTTTGAATAGCCGGGGTTTTATGTGAGATGAGGGTTTTTATTTTCATCATGTAAAATTCATTGTATGTAATATTCTTTTATTGGGGCACTTCCGGGTTGAGGATGATGTCACCATTGTATATTATTTATTTTTCCGCATTAGGTAGACCCAAGGAGGAGAGCATAAGTAACCGGGTTCTAGGGTCCAGTGGGAGGCCATCTCGAGAAGTCGAGACCGGGTCTCCTAACCCTAGAATTGGCAGTGTTACTTGCCGCTCTCGTAGGGGTCTAGGGATGTGGGTTTGGCTATTCATCGCGACTGTGGAATCCATGTTTTATATAGGCTCAAAATAAAATACGGATGTCCTAGTATATCCAATATTTCATATGTTGACTTCTGCTGCAATATTCTGTGATGAGATCATATTACTGCCTGAGACGAATGCTTATACTATATGTTGATATATAAATATTGCTGCTTTCGTTTCTTCTGTGATTCTTAGGAAGCTTAAATGATAGGTTTTATTAATGAGATTAGTAAAAGAAAAGAAAGCTAAAAGATGTTGTAGAATCAAATTTTATAAAAAAGGGTAGCTACAGTTTTGCTTTGCATAGCGGTATTTATGAAATATCCTGCACCTTATTCGATGAGGAAAGAGCTGAGATCCCTTCACCAGGAGTGACCTCTTTAGCAAAACTGGCCGATGCTACAAACTCACGGATTAGTTTTTTATTGCTTCTATAGTTCTTGCTTTGTATAGTGGTATATATGATATACCCTGCACCTTATTTGATGAGGAAAGAGCCAAGATCCTTTCACCGGGAGTGGCCTCTTTAGCGAAACTAGAAAAGCCTCAAAAACACTCCTTTTTCAAAATCACCTGTTTCTACAACGATATCAAGTTCTTTACGCTCGTGGTTTTCTAAAAAACCTGCGTAGCCTTCCGACATTTTAGATAAGTAATACTTAGTATTCGTGCTGCGTTTGTTGGCTTTCGTCAAGGCGTAGTGTGCGGTAGCTAACTATTGCTTATCTGTAGCATATGATGCGATTGGGTTAGGGTAGTCGTACGGCTTTGTTGGCTTTCGTCAAGAGTCGTACGGGTGGGTTTAATTCAATCAAGAAATGTACGGGTTGAACTTGACTAGCGGACTATGGTTTGTTGGCATTCGTTAAGGTCATAGCACGTTAGGGGTAAAAGCATTATCGGGAATTTCAAATGTTGAAATTTGCAATGAGATTGCATACCTGCTATGAGATAGTTGGATCCCGATACCCACTGCGAGTAAGAGTTACACCTGAGAGAGTTTTATACAGGACAATTAGCTAATCAAGTAGGTTTCTAGAAAGGTGTTAACGGGGTTATGCCTTTAGGAAAACGAGGTTTATTTTAATTAGGTCCGTGCGAAAGCACGGGGAACCTCCCTCAAAGTACCAACACTGATCTGGCTGAAAGATTGGCGAACTTGTAGGGTGTAATTAATCCCGGCTAATCTTACCTTTTAGGGTTTGAAGGAAAATTTGATTAAAACAGTGGGAGCCATCCTGATTAGATAAGATAATAACCAATCTAATCTTGCAAGAGCGCACGCTAAAGTGTTTTTTCCTTCTCTCTCTCTTCAGGTAGAGACCTTGTCAGGCCTTAATCAAGATAATAATATGGATGTATTGACTAAACCTGCTTGTTATACTGAGCAGGGGAACGTTGGTCCCGCTCCCGCTTATAATTGTTATAAGTCCGAGCAGGGAATAAGTGAAATATCTGGATTCTCATGCAACCCTAACGAAGAATAAGCATGTTGATGCATCTTCTTCAGGTTTGTTAGTTACCGAGAACTGTTTCTCAGTTCACTCTACGTCCTGGGCATTAGATACCGGATCAGGATCCCACATATGCAATATATTGCATGGGCTAAAGAAAGGTAGAGAACTGAGAATGGGTGATCATTCCGTAAGAGTAGGGAATGGTGCAAATATTGCAGCCAAAACAGTTGGCGAATATCACCTTGTATTACCAAGTGGTAATACATTGATTTTGAACGAATGCTATTATATACCGAACATGATATGCAACATTATATCAGTTTCTTTATTAAGTAAAGAAGGATATAATTTTTTAATACAGGATAATGTTATGAACATTTTCCTAAATCAAAAGTTGATTGGATCAGGCTCGTTAAATAATGGCATATACGTTCTAAATCAAAACACAGTTCTTAATATACAGAACACACACAAGAGGAAAAATTCAGAAATGAATGAATCCTTCTTGTGGCATTGTAGACTTGGTCATATCAATGCGACACGACTTGCTAAGTTACATAAGGATGGATATTTGAATCTGTTCGAATTTTCATCTTATAAAACTTGCCATTCATGTCTCAAAGGCAAAATGACCAAAACTCCGTTTAGTGGACACGGAGAAAGAGTTACGGAACTCTTAGGACTGATACATAGTGATGTATGTGGTCCCATGTCTACACATGCCAGGAACGGTTCTTCCTACTTCATTACATTCACTTACGATCTCTCAAGATACGGACATGTGTTCCTGTTGAAACACAAGTCTGAAGCTTTTGAGAAACTCAGAGAATATAAGTACGAAGTAGAGAACCAAACGGGCAAAAGTATTAAGATCCTTCAATCTAATCGAGGAGGAGGATACTTGAGCAATGAGTTTCTGGACTATTTAAAAGAGATGGGATTCTCTCTCAGCTTACTCCTCCTTATACACTACAGCACAACGGTGTATCGGAGCGGAGGAATCGCACCCTATTAGATATGGTGCGCTTTATGATGAGCAATGCTGAGTTGCCTATTTCCTTCTGGGGGTATGCGCTTGAGACAACCATACACCTATTGAATATGGTTCCTACCAAATCAGTGCCTACCACTCCATATGAGATATGGAAGGGGAAGAGACCATCTTTTAAGTATGTTTAGATATGGGGTTGTCCGGCCTATGTCAAAAGGCACAATCCGGACAAACTCGAGGCAAGGTCTGTCCTATGTAAATTTGTAGGATATCCCAAAAACTCACAAGGGTATACCTTCTACGACACTGAGGAACAAAAGGTGTTTGTTTCTCGACATGCCACCTTTCTAGAAAAGAAATTTCTTGCAAAGGAAATTTGTGGAGAAGAGGTAGAACTGGAAGAAGTTCCAGCAACACAAAGTACGACAGAAGATTTAGTGGAACCAAAGGATTCAGTAGTCCCCGACGAACCCCAGCCTCTCCGCCGATCTAGTAGGGTTTCTCATCCACCTGAGAGATACTACGGTTTTCTCGTTGATGGTGGGAGCGAGGATTGCATCATGGAAGATGATGACCCAACTAGCTTCGAGCAGGCCATTACGAGTGGGGACTCTTTGAAGTGGCTGTATGCAATGCGATCTGAGATGGAATCCTTGTACACCAACAAAGTATGGACTTTGGAAGTTGCTCCTGAAGGGGTAAACCCCATTGAGAGCAAATGGATCTTTAAGAAGAAACTTGGTCTAGATGGAAAAGTTGAGACTTACAAAGCTAGACTTGCTGTAAAGGGTTTTCATCAACGACCAGGTGTGGATTATGACAAAACCTTTTCTCTGGTGGCTATGCTTAAGTCCATCCGGATCTTATTTGCTATTGCTGCATACCATGACTACGAAATCTGGGAAATGGATGTTAAGACCGCCTTTCTAAATGGTGATTTGGAAGAATGCGTATACATGACTCAGCCAGAGGGCTTCGTAGACAGTGGAAGCAGCGGAAAGGTGTGCAAGCTGCTTAAATCCATCTACGGGTTAAAGCAGGCATCTCGGAGTTGGAACATTTGTTTTGATATGGTAGTCAAAGAGTTTGACTTCATCAAAAACATAGATGAACCTTGTATATACAAGAAGGTTGTGGAGAGTAAGGTTGTCTTGCTCGTATTGTACGTGGATGACATACTCTTGATAGGAAATGATATTCCTATGCTGTATTCGGTCAAGCTCTTCTTATCATATAGATTCTCAATGAAAGATCTAGGTGATGCCTCCTGCATTTTGGGAATTAAGATCTATAGAGATAGATCTAGACGGATACTGGGATTGTCCTAATCCAGGTACATTGACACCATACTAAAGAGGTTTAGTATGGATGAATCCAAGCGTGGGAACTTACCCACGATCTCTGGACTCACTATCTCCAAAGAGATGTCTCCCAAGACTGATTTGGAAAGAGCTCGCATGCAAGGGATACCCTATGCTTCGGCAGTAGGCTCTATCATGTACGCGATGCTATGTACCAGACCCGATTTAGCATACTCACTAAGTATAGTGAGTAGGTATCAAGCAGATCCTGGAGAGAATCACTGGACAGCTGTGAAGAACATTCTCAAGTACTTGAGAAGGACTAAAGAGATGTTCTTGGTGTATGGTTATGGAGAACTCCAGGTGGAGTCCTTTACCGATTCAAGCTTCCAAAGTGATAAGGACGACTCTAAGTCGCACTCGGGTTTTGTCTTTACCCTCAATAGAGAGGCGGTTTGTTGGAAGAGTTCCAAACAGGAAACCGTGGCAGACTCGACGATAGAGGCTGAATACATCACTGCCAACGATGCTGCCAAAGAGGCTGTCTGGATGAAGAAGTTCATCACTGAACTTGGTGTGGTTCCATCTATTGAGCATCCAATACCTTTGTATTGTGATAACAATGGAGCTGTGGCTTTGGCCAAGGAACCCAGGTCCCATCAGAAGTCCAGACATATTCTGAGGCAGTATCACCTGATCCGGGAGATAGTTGATCGCCAGGAGATCGAGGTCAGGAGAGTTGATACGAAGGACAACACTGCGAGTCCACTCACAAAGGCCATTCCTCAGATACATTTTGAGAAACTTTTCGGGATGTTGGGTATGAGATACTGCAACAGCTGGCTATAGTGCAAGTGGGAGATTGTTAGTTATATGTATGCCCTAGAGGCCATTGTTGTACATATGATGTATATTATAGTGGATGCTTGGATATATATAGAGAGGACTTTCTTCCTCGATATGATTGTATGCTATCTGGTTTCACTTTATCTTAACATGTTAACAAATACTGTTTTGTGATCACGTGTTGGTAAAGCCCTTAGGATATGTACTCGACTACTAGGACTATGATACAGATCATACTAGTGGGGCCAGGGTAGTCTACGAGTACATCGTATAACTGTTCCTAGTCGAGGGTGTATCGAGACAGGGCATCGATACTCTAGAGTAGGCTAGCGTATACGCATCTTGACCCATATGATGGGCGATGGATGATCCCATATCCATTGGTGTTGGACATCAAAGATGGTGTACGGGTGCTCAGTGGAGACTGGGTACACTGAACGGACTCGCCGAGAACTCCTGGATGGTATTATACCTATCGTCGGTTAGCAGTTCTCCGGTGACACGGGTACAGGTTAGTTTGTAGACCCGAGATTGTCATAGAGTCTTGTGTGATTCGCACTTTGCTTTGATTTCCACCTTACTACGTCCAAGAGGGCGTGCAAAAAGGTGGCTTTTGGGTACAGTCCCGAATCACATGGAGGCAATGAGCGATAGGAGGGGTTTCGTCTCTCCCGGTATAGGGAGTTGATGTTGTGCTGTGTTCGATTGGCTATAACTGGAAGTCCCTGGCCAGAGCTGATATGGAGATTTACTGGTAAGTGTTATCAGTAGTTTCTCGACCCGTTATGAGCCTTACATCAACACGACTTATCGGTTATTGGGGTCTGACGTTTACCACCCCTAGACTAGATATGCAACATATCAGACGAAGAGACCGGACTGTACGGTAGTGTTTACTGATTGGATTTGCAGGAGAATGTACAGGCTTGCTTGTTGATCTTCTGATTTCTCAATACACGGGTGGCTGTTACGTTTAGCTGACCGCTTGCAGCTTGTGGGTGTTTGATATGATCATCACCCACTGCCGGCGTATTGACAATTCTTTAGAGTCCTACACAGTGGTTTCCTGGCTCAGGCAAAATGGAGTAGGAGCACATATGTGATATGTGCGGGACCGAGAATAATACGATATGAGATACCGTATTCTATTCTCGTGATATATGATATAGCCGGGTCATCGGATCAAGTGTTGATTCGATGAATCGGTACTTGTTATATTAGTCGGTTATATGCGATATAGCAGGATTGTCGGATCAAGTGTTGATTCGATAATTTAATGTATAATTATATATGTGATATATTACATTACATTAACTAATATAAGATCGCTTTATTGATTCATTTTCTCACCGAATAATACATTGATATATATATGCGATATATGTTAATTGTATTATTTTCTTTTGTTACAAAAATATATTATATGTGTGATATATAATATTGTAACAAGTTGTGATTACAAATGCAACATGATTTGTGAAGATTAAACAAGTTAGGGTTTGATTTGGGTTAGCATTTGGGTTAGCTTTTTCATGAAGCTTCTAGAAGCTTTGTTTTGTTTTAAGTTTAGATATTTTGTATTGATATTTTGTGAAGATATTTCTTAACCCAACCCAAACCTTTTACCCTAGTTTATTCTCTACAAGGGTTAAGCCTTCATTCTTAACTCAAGGTTGGATTTGTAAACACAACACAATTTTCATTATTCATCACAAATACTTTTCTTCGTCTTCTTCTTCTTGAAAAGCTTTCTAGCTTTTTGACTTGTGATGATTTAGTGTGAGAAATTGAAAACAAAAGAGAGCTAAATTCCTACCTCATCATCCTCATCATCCTCATCTATTCTAACCACTTAGATTAGGGTGTTCACTTCACTAATACTTGATTAGAGAAGTGAGAGCTTGAGTTTGTGATTCTTCAAGGTAGATCATCTTCGAAAAAGGAAGACTTCAGGCAAGCATGGATCATTCGGCTTGTGGAGCCTTTCTAGAGTCCGGAAGTTCATGGATCGCAGCGAAGGGGCTACTACTCGGAGCTTCTGAAGTGAAGGAATGGACTACAAAGGTTATAATCCCTCTCTCTTAGATGTAAAGTTGTTTACTTGCTATGTTAACCCTAATTATCTAGCAAAGATCCTCGCTTTAGGTTGTTCGGCACTTGAAATTTTAAATTCGGCATGGTTGTTGCCTTATAGACCCTTGTGATAGTGCCTAGTAACCTTACACTAGCAATTCACAATTTAAGAGAGAATCAGCTGGTATCGGATGCTCAGCGAGAAAGTCGGCGATGGCCTGGCCTTTTATTACCTTGAGGGGTCGATATACTATCGAGAACTCTATCAAGAGGAAGGCCCATTTGGCAAGTCTTCCCATTAACATGGCTTTTGACATCAAATACTTGAGAGGATCCACCTTTGATATGAGATGGATCTCATGTGCCAAGGCATAATGTCGAAGCTTCGTTATCGCAAAGATCAATGCCAGGCAATGCTTTTCGATGGGGGAGTAATTATTTTCTGCCCCCAGGAGAACTCGACTCAGATAGTAGACAGCTCTCTCTTTCCCCTGGTTGTTCTCTTGTGCCCATAGTGCTCCTAAAGAACCTTCAAGGGCTGTTGTGTACAGGATGAGGGGCTTTCCCTTGACCGGAGCGGTCAGTACCGGCGGGTTCTGCAGATAGTGCTTGATTTCGTCCAGTGCACTTTGGCATTTATGATCCTAAACGAACGGGGTCCCCTTCTTCATTAGATGGTTTCTGGGGCGGCATTTGTCGGAGAGGTTAGCTATGAACCGTCGGATATACGCGAGCTTCCCTTGGAGAGACCGCAGTTGTTTGAGAGTTCTTGGCGTGGGAATTTCCATAATCGCCTTGATCTTTGAATGGTCTATTTCGATGTCTTGATGTCGTACGATGAATCCTAGGAATTTTCCTGAAGAGACTCCAAACGCGTATTTTAGAGGGTTCGTCTTCAGATTATATTCCCAAAGATGCTGGAACACAATTTTCAAATGCTCCCAATGCTCCTCATACGATTTGCTTTTAACCATGAGGTCGTCGATATAACATTCGACAATCTCATGTATGAGGTCATCGAAGATCTTTGTCATGGCCCTCTGGTAGGTGGCGCTAGCATTCTTTAGACCAAAGGGCATCACTTTATAGTAGAATATGCCCAGCGGAGTCCGGAAAGCAGAATGCTTTTGGTCTTCAGGATGCATCTTTATCTGATTATACCACGAAGATCCATCCATGGAGGAGAAGATTTCATGAGTAGATGTGTTATCGATCATCAGCTCGGTAACAGGCACTGGGAAGTCATCCTTCAGACAGGCTTTGTTAAGATCCCGAAAATCTATGCAGATGCGTACTGTCCCATTTTTCTTCATTACCGAAATGATAATGGTGATCCAGTCAGGGTATTGAACTTCTTGGATGAAGCCGGAGTCAATTAGCTTCTTGACTTCGGCATTGATACTCATCTCAAGCTCGGCCCGCATTCTTCTTGGTGCTTATTTGACTGGCTTGACATCCGGTGATATTGCCAGTTTATGCACAGCTATCTCCGGATCTAATCCCGGCATCTCGGAATAGTTCCATGCGAAACAGTCTTTATACTGCATAAGCACGTCTTTTAACGTGGCCATCTGTTTCTCAGACAGCAGCTCACTGACAAACGTTGGAATTGACTCGTTTGCCATCCCCAAGTTAATTTTTCTTAGGTTGTCTGCTGTGGTGTGTATCCCATCTTCCAGCTCTTTTAGCGCCGGTGGAAATTCTGAGATCACCTCGTTCTCACCTTCATTTATGAAGCACTAGGAGAGGTCGTCTGTATTCTCGTACTCTCCCTCCTTTTAGAATGTTATCATATGGCAAGTATGAGTTCGTTTCCAAGCTCGATACTGATCTAGACTTTCCCTCGCAGTGTAGGTTGCTCTCGGCTCATGCTTTCGTGGTGAGGCTACCCTCCAACTGTCGGATAGAGCAAACATTCCTTGCTGATACTGATCTTTAACCCAGTCTTTGAAGGTGAAGCAGTCTTCGAGAAGATGTCCTACTACTCGGTGGTAAGAGCAACAATCCGGGTGATGGACCTCGTTTATCTGTTCGGGTATCGAGACTCCAGGAGCGTCATCATTTGATGCTTCATGACAAGGCTGAATATTTTCCTTGTCTTGTCTTGAGGGAAAGAGTACTCATGTCCCATCTTCTTCATAAAAGACAGGTTCCAGCTAACTTTTCCTCGCTCGCATGGCTTCTTGGATCCACTTCGCTGTCTTTGAACGCCGTCCCCGTTCTTGACCTTTCTGTTGTTTCTACATCGGGCTTTTTTCTTGCCACGAGAGCGCACAACGGGCTGACGATGAAAGGCATCATCATCCTCCGTAGCCTGCTGAATGAGACGTTGCATCCTAGCTTTCTTGTAAATGGCCATTTCACGGCTATGGTCATCCCGAACCCTTTGACCCGCTTCTATTATCATCTTGTCAATCTGTTCTTCGAATGACAGGCTTGGTATTCTCATGGAGGGATCTCGCTCTGGTTCGACATCAACGCTGTCCGGAAATGCATTCACTTCTCTATCGGAGTTATTTATGACATGGCAGCCATGGAACCGCTCCCGTTTCTTAGACCGAACGTATCCAAGGCCAATCATCTCCATTCTCCCGTAGGGCATCTTCTGCTGAGTCCTAGGAACGTCCCAAATCTTGTTATAGAACTGGGCTTGTCGAGCAGTCTATTTGAAGGGTATGCCTTAGCGTCTCAATAGCCTTTTCAATCCCTCTGCATAATATTTGGGCATACGAATTGGTTGAAGCCTGTCGCGCGCAGGTTCGGCACCGTGCTAGACTTCTTTCTCCCTTTTAGTCTCCGTGGATTGGTAGAAAAGGATCGACCTTTCACCTTTTTTCTTAGGAGAGACGTAGAAGGTCTGCAGCTCTTGCACGCTGTATGTATCAACAGCATCAAGTTCTTTGTAATGCCGCTACGGAACCATGGTAATTTGTAAATTCTGGTTAGCTCAAGCAAAGGTCTGCATTGGCGAGCAGACGGAGAACACTGCATTGGCATCGTCCTCAAAGTCACTGCCAAAGACCAAAATAGGAGTAGATGGTCCTGGCCTGTTGCCTTGGGGTTATCCTGAGTGGACCATCTCTTCATCCTCCTCGGTATCGCTCCCAAATATCAGGATAGTGGCGATGGCTTTTTGTTTATTCTCCGGTTTGCGACATATTTCCATGTCTTCGAAGTCTGCTAAGAAGTACTTTGCGTCTTCGTATTTGCGGACTTTATTTATGGAAAATGGGTTCAGCACCCCTATAATTGTGTACTCGAGGTCCTCCTCGAAGTACTTCATACACTGATGTTGTGTAGAAGGGATGATATTATACTCATGTAACCAAGGCCTACCGAGCAAAGCATTGTAGCAAGTCTTGGCGTCACTAACATGGAACTTGATGTCAGTGACGAGCAGCCCGAAGCGTAATGTCAGTATTACTGACCCGACCGTTCGTGATGACTGGGATTCAAACCCGGAGATGGTAATTTTATCATGGGCCAGGTGCTGAACGTTCATGCGAATCTCTTTCAGTACTCTTACATTGAGAAGGTTGACGGAGGACCCGTTGTCGACCAGGATCTTCTCTTTCTTGATATCGTGACAATACCCGGTTACATACAGCGGCCGGTTGTGCTCGCATGTTCCGAGAAGGAGGCCTTTATCGCTGAAGGTGATGTCAGCCGTGTGGACTTCTTCCAGCTCATCCTTCATCTTTTCTTCTGCAAGGAAGGCTTGAAACTGGTCGAGCTCTTGTAACTCCTTGATCAGGGAATCTCATGCCTCTTTAGATAGGAGAAGGCGTCCAAAATACTCAATTATGAGGGTAACTTCCTCAGATGTGCCAGGACAAAGTAATCCACCTTGTTCTTTCTGAGCGGGTCCTTGGCTGTGAGCTCTTCGATGACTCTATCATCGAGGGCAATCTCATCAGGGACTTTTTCCTTTCCTTTGTCTTTTTTGCCCGAACTTTTGTTTGAAGGTCCAAGATTCTTTTCAGGCAACGTACGGTTACACAGCTGAATGTTCTCACAGTTCTTCATCTCTTCTTCTTTTTCAGAGGTGGATTCCTTGAAGAGAGGGCCGAGGGCTATTTCTTCGTCAGAATTGCTCCCGAAGGTAAAAACTTGAGATTTTGCTCATGTCGAACTGGTATCAACCATATGACACGTGCCAGCCATTCCTTCACACTTGTCTATCGCGCTTCTCTGTTCCCGACGGGCTTTGTGCGTCATTCGCTTGAAGTGTTGTTGATGGGAAACATATCCCTGTCACCACTTCTTGAAGGCATTGCACTCTTCGGTTGTAACGCCTTAGGATTCGATTAGTGTTAATTAAGCGATAGTGCGGGTTTTTGGTAAAAAGTTTACCAATTTAGGTTCCTCACATTTCATAACAATTAATTAATATTTTATTATTATTTGTTATGGCTTGCACGCACGTGTACACGTTAATGTGAGGGTTTGTTTGTGCTAATCTGGTTTAGTGACCATGACAACTTAACCTAATCCCAATCCTTGCTTTGCTTTAATCCTAAACCTTTATATATTTGTGAGAGATATTTTCTTTTGGGTTTTGTTTTGGGGAGAGGTGGCATGGTGAGCTTAATGCTTGGATTAATGAGGAGTTAATACAAGGGTGCACTCACCTCTCTCTCTCTCTCATTACACTCACCTCTCTCTCTCTCTCTCTTTTCTTCACACCCTCTCTCATTCTCTCTCACTTCATCTCTTTCTCATTTCTTTCATCACTCCCTCTTCCCTCAACTGAACACTCACTAATCCATCATTAAACTTTCACTAAACTTCTATAAAACATCACCAAATCACTTCATAAACCTTGTTTTGCCTCTTGGATGCCTTGGAGCTTAGAAAGCTAGGATCTTTGAGTTTGTGGGAGTAGGTAATGATCTCTTTCTGTTAAGTAGGTCCTTTTTATGATGCGTAGCTTGTTAGTTTCAGTTTAGAATGCGTAAAGTTTCGTTTCGGGTAAATATCGTATTTTTAGTGTAGTTTGGTGTCTCGGATGATCTGCTATCAAAGCAGGTAATTGTTGGAAAAGTTCCCATCACAGTGACCTAGTGTGGTGACCTAGAAGATACCCTCAAAATTCAAGCCCATTCCCTCAAGTACAGGCCGCAGATTTATTGGTTCTGGCCGTAATTTGCGGCCAGAGTAGGGGCTGGGGGGTTAAGTTTTGGTGTAGGGGTCTCTGGGGTTGTGTGTGGTCTTGTGGTATGTGCAACTTTTACAAATTGTTTGGGTAACAAAATCTGGGATCACTTTGATAGTTTCTAGTATTTCGATACGTGCGTTATGTTATCCGATACGGTTCGTGTTCTTGTGTAGTTGTTTCTCTTGAGTTGGTTTCGTAGTGTCGCTACGTGCGTTAGCCACTAGACGAACACTTGTGAGTATGTTGGAGTTTGTGCATCGGTCAAACGTAGTTGGTACATGTTATTGGTCGATTGCTAATATATACTTGTTATATTGTTTTATGGTCTTAGGGTCGCAGGCGAGAACTTCGGACGCTGCGAAGAAGGGAAAGCGAGCGGTTGGCTTTACTTAGCTCCAGGATCATCAGTGAGTAGATTTAACATATACAGGGGAATTGCCCGCATGGCGTTATGCGTCTGGGCTAGATATGATATGATATTAGTCGCATGTTTATATTGCAAATACACCTCATTGCATATTATTACTTGTTGTGCTTGGACTTGTACCCTTTGGACACTGCACTATTAGTGACGGTTCATGTTGCATGAGCACTGATTGTATGCCACTCACACCGTCAATAATTGCCATGACACGCACAACACTTATACATACGTAAGATTGTATTGGTTAGGGACATTGAGACATTGATTCATATTCCATTGTGCATATGACATATAGCATACCTGTATACCTACATCTTACACATATGCCTTGACATGCCTACATGCTACTTACCTATATACCTATATGGTATTGTACCATTAGAGATAGGTATATACACATATGAGACACAGCTACATGTACATCTTGCATACATACTTACATGTACACTTACCTAGCTTGATATAGCTACACACATACCTGGAGGGTATCACATCATTATTGATAGGTAGATACACATATCTTGCTATACCGACAAGGTTGCGCATACCTGGCTATAACTACATGTTCACCTTTATATGATGTTATATGGATTTGGAGAAATTAGGAACCGTATGATATTAAGTTGTTGCAGTTAAATAGCGGCTTTTCCTTTATATGCTCACATTTCAGTTTTTGTTGCATATATTATATTCATGGATTTTCGCATTGAGATATGGATTTTTCATGATATTTTATGGATTTGAGGACCGTGGTAGTTTTATGAAATTATGCATTATTTGAAAAACTCGGTTTCTCTTGATATACTATTTCAGCATCCACCATGAGATTTCTCGGTTCTGATATATACTCCATGCGAGGAGGCGCCGTGGACCATGTGCGGGTACATGGTGGGGCCTGGAGGTACCCCGGGGCAAGAAAGGTATGTCGAAGGTTCACGCCGATGAGCCTGGTAGGGGATCATACCTACCGGTGACAGTATTGGACTTGGCGATGATCGTGGAGATATCGACCGGAGTCATGTACGTATGCATACGGGGATTTCGAGTGCCGACAGTTGGGGCACTCGGGTTTCCGATGAACGTATGATACGTACATATCATGGGCGGTCGTGGTGATGACGCCTGATAGATGAGTATATATGTGTCGATGCTAGACACTAGTTTTCATGATATTTTATCTCTAAGTATATATATCAGTGGTAATGGACGCTGTTATATATGCACGTATATATATATCAGTGGTATGGGATGCTGTTATATATTTATATATATATATATCATAATGATCTGTGCATGTATTCTTATTCATTACTAGATGTTGAGGGCCGATCTGTGGGCCGATATGAGGGCCGATCTGTAGGCCGATATGAGGGCCGATCTGAGGGCCGATTTGAGGATATTTGGGATTTGGATTGTCTTGATGGACATTGGTCCTGCCACGATGAGGATTCCGTGAGGATAATATGTTTTATCCTATATTCCGCATTTATTTTATATGCATTGCTTCATGTATTAGTTGTACATGATAGAGTACCTTTCATGACTGTTGCATATATATATTTTCATATTATTGCTTCATGTATTAGTTGTACCTGCTAGAGTACCTTTCATGATTGTTGCATACATATGACCATTTATTGCTATTAGCTTGCATGTGATAGATTTGCGCAGTACGTGCATACTTGTGATTACCTGCATATGTTATTTACTATTCACGAGTTGGAAACTCACCCCCGTTGTGCCACAGGGTTTGCAGGTTGTTCCTCAGAGTAGTCGAGGCAGAGTTTCTACCTATCGTATCATCTTTTGCAGTGGATACTGCTACGGCTGACTGTGTGCAGTTTTTCTATACGTGGGTTTTGCGGTTATCCGATGTTGCTCGTTGTATATCTTTGTACCATGTACTCTCCATCTACCATTATCATGTATTGACTTAGAGACGAGTTGTGAGGACGATATTGTATATTATTTGGTGACTTGGAGGTCTTATGCCGTTTTATTTATATCGTCTTTTTCTTCGCTACGGCGTCGTATATCTGTTGTGGTGGTTGTTTTCCGCCTTTGGGCGTGGATTTGCTCCCGTTTGGGGATGCTTTACTTATATATTTATGTTGTACCCTTTTAGGGGGCTTGTTTTACAAAGGAGGTGCTGCCAAATTTTAAAAAAAATAAATTTGTACTTTAAAGAATTTTGATTGAGATTTCAAAAGTTTTAAAAATATTATTATCTCTTACTACTTTTGATGGTTTAGATTGCTGGGTTTTCGGCTTACTTAAATTGCGTTACGCCTGTAGACGTTGCGTAGTTTAAGGGCCGTCACGTGCCAATTTCGGGTCATGACAAAGTTGGTATCAGAGTGCTAGGTTTTACTTTTCAGAGTGTAGGATGGCCTTGGTATGATGGAGTAGGTAGCTTAAGCAGAGTGATGTAGCGTGTGAATGTCCGCGGCATACTTACGACACGGTACTCCGCCAAAGTGACCTAAGTACTAATTGCTTGAAATTCCTTCCTTGATGATACATATCCTTGTGATTCGATTTCCGTGTTCTAATCGAATCCTTTTCCATTTATAGCCTTTTGCTGTCGATGACTATGAGGGCTCAGAGAGGTGCAGCGAGAGCCAAGGTCAGAGTTGACTCATTTAGGGCGAGGACTGACCAGGATGGTACGCTCGTTGCACAGGAGCAGATGGATCCGCCTTCGATAGATCATATCGCTAGGCTTGAGGCAAAAATGCAGGATTTGTGCCAGATGATGAGGTCGTTGGTTGAGACCAGTCGAGCGCAGCGACAGGAGGTTGTCACCCCTGTTACCCAGTTATTCCTTACAATCAGCACATAACATTGTGTTACGTATACAGCACCGGTGGATGCAGCCCGTTTAGCTGAGGGGTGTCTTCCCGAGACTTTGGGAGTTCCAAGACCGAGGAGGGCTCGTGCAGGTGTACGAGCCCAGAAACAGAGGTTCAGTCGCCGTGATAGGTTTTATGCACGTCGCAGGAGTAGCAGAGGCGTGGGACGAGGACAGTGGTTTATCTCTCATCCCCAAGTGGATCAGCAGTTTTTATCTGGATGTTACTGGTGTGGGAGTTTTGGTCATTGGGTTTGAGATTGTACAGAGCCATGTGAGCGTGAGGCAGTTGTACCGCAGAGAAGTCGTGGTCGCGGAGGATTCGTTCCAAGTATACAGGATGGCAGAGGAGGAGTTCAGCCAGTGGCGGGTAGAGAGCAGACACGAGCGTTTTCTTCTACTCATAGGGACGCGCGGGCGTCTAATTCAGAGTTTTCAGGTAATCTTTTTCATATGTTCTTTTGTTGCGCTATGTTGTTTAATTCAGGATCTATGCACTCGTTTGTTCTACGCACTTAGTGCCGTGGTTGGGCCGAGAGTCGTGTATGCTAGATCATCCGTTAGTTGTGTTAACTTCTATCAGCAATTCTTTTGTTGCTCGACACGTGTTTCGGTCATGTGCCAGTTGGATAGGAGATAGAGATCCGTCCGTCGATTTGATCCTTCCAGAGATGTTGGACTTTGATGCTCTCTTGGGCACGAACTGGTTAGCTATGTGCTAGGCGTCTATGGGCTACCGCGAGAAGACAATCAGGTTTTGTTTTCCCGGCAAGTCTGTTCTTCTTATGCATGGGTATTGTGGTGCCGCCCCTCACAGCTTGTTTTCAGCCTTTTTCGCTAGTCGGCTTTAGAGGAGAGGATGTCATGGATTCTTGGCTTTCATTTGGGATACGGAGCCACAGTGGGTTCGTTTGACCGGGTTCCTATCGTGCGAGAGTTTTCCGACGTTGTTCCAGATGAGCCGGCGGAGCTTAGGGAGCTTAAGGATCTGCTGCAGAGTTGCTAAATAGGGGGACTTATGCGTCCGAGTGTTTCTCTTTGGGGAGCTCCTACTCTATTCGTCTAGAGAAGGATGGCAGTTTGAGGATGTGTATTAATTGATCGTCAATTGAACCGAGTTATGGTGCTGATAGGTATCCTTTACCTCGCCTTGACGATTTGTTCGATCAACTCCAGGGTGCGAGACATTTTTCTAAGGTTGTTTTGGGATCAGGTCATCATTTTTGCGGGATTGGAGTGATGACATTCCGAAGACTTCTTTTGTGTGCGCTACGGGCTATATGAGTTTTTGGTGGTGTCGTTGGACTCACCAATGCCCCAGCAGCATTCATAGACATGATGAACCAGATTTCTTCAGGCCGTTCCTCGATCAGTTTATTATTGTGTTATTGAGGACATTCTGGTCTATTCTAAGAGTCATGAAGAACGTGAGCAGCACTTGAGGATTTTCTTTGCAGACATTTGGAGAGCGCCAGCTGTTTGCTAGATTCTAGGAGTATTCCTTTAGGCTTGATAGTGTTGACTTCCTTGGTCATGAGGTTACGGGAGATGGTTTTCGTATGGACCCGAGGGAGATCGTGGCCGTACAGCTTGGCCCGGACTTGCATCAGGGATAGTGGTCCGCAGACTTTTGGGCTTAGACGGTTTTTACCGTCGTTTTGTGCAGGATCCTTGTGTATTCGCTGCACCGTTGACCGTACTGACAAGGAAGGGGGTTCATTTTCTTGGACTGAGGCCTGCGTGCTGAGTTTTCAGTGGTTCAAGACTTGGTAGACAATTGCACCAGTTCTATATTTGCTTCTGGATCGGGCGACCTTGTTGTTTACTGTGATGTTTCGCGAGTCGGGCTTGGTTGTGTGCTAAAGTGGCACTATAGAGTTATCGCTTATGCTTCCCGACAGTTGGAGGAAGTACGAGCAGGATTTATCCTACTCATGATCTGGAGATGGCCGCGGTGGTTTTACGCTAGAGATTTGGGGACACTACTTGTACGGAGAGTCGTGTCAGATTTTTACAGACCACTAGAGCTTAGTGTACATCTTCCTGTAGCGGGTTTTGATTATTGAGACAGCGCCGTTGGATGAAGCTTGTGAAGGATTGTGATTGTGAGATCCTTCATTTCCCGTGGCGAGGCGATTATAGTAGCCGATGCTTGAGTCGTAGGCCTGAGGGTAGCTTGTTCCAGTTGTGCGCAGTTCGGGGACAGTTTTCTGCAGATTTACAGTTCTTGTGTAACCATTGAGTACAGCTTGGGTTCGCCTCTACTGAGGGGACAGCTTGCTCAAGTCCGCGCCCATCCACTTTTACTAAATCGTTTTCGTGAGGCACAGCCCGTCGATGCTCGTTGTCGGAGATTCTTGAGCATGTTCGGTTGGGTAAAGATTCGGAGTTCTTGATTTATGACCAGGGTGTGCTATGTTAGGGACGCATTAGCGTGTACCGATACTGACGGGTAGAGACATGAGGTCCTGGAGCAGGCACATCGGTCAGCTTTCTGTGTTCATCCAAGTGCCACCGAGACGTGATGTGACTTGTGAGATAGTTACGGGTGGGCAGGGATGATGAGTGAAATTTCGGATTTCGTTTCGAGGTGCTTGGCTTGTCAGCGAGCTAAGTTTGAGCATTTGAGGTCGGCTGGAGAGTTGCAACCTTTTTACCATTCCAGAATGGGAATGGGAGCAGATCTCCATAAATGTTCATTGTGGTGTCTACCCAGGTCTAGTCGAGGGTATGACTCTATTCGGGTGATTGTTGTCCGGTTATGCTCAGTTTTCTCAGTTGTTCTTCGGTGAGTTGTGCGTTTGCACGGAGTTCCTTCATGTGTTGTATCCGATAGAGGCATCCAGTTCGCTAGCCGTTGTTGGTATAAGCTTCAGGAAGCCTTGGATACTGGTTGAGCATTAGCTCCGCTTTTCCATCTGTAGGCCGATGGTCAGACAGAGCGGACTATACAGACTCTGGAGGATATGATTGTGCGTACGTACTTTTTGGTTGTTGGATGTTGGGATCGTCACTTGCCATTGATAGGGTTCTCCTTCAATAGCTGTTATCAGGAGACATTCCAATTGGTAACCTTTAGGCCTTGTGTGATAGGTTGTGTCGATCACCGGTCTGTTTTACTGACTTCGCGAGAGCAGGATTTTTGGACCCCAGCTAGTTGAGAGGTTTTGGAGAAGATCCAGTTGATTCAGGTTAGGATGAGAGCAGCCTAGTGCAGACAGAAGTCTTATGCCGATCGTAGTTGTTGAAGACTTGAGTTCGCAGTGGGAGATCATGTATTCCTACGGATTTTTCCGATATGATGGCGTGTTGAGTTTTGGGAAGTAGTCCCAAATTGTAAGTCCTTTTGAAATCCTTTAGCGAGTTAGTACCGTTGCCTATAATTGGGCACTTCCGCCCAGATTTTTGAGCATTCATCCCGTATTTCTAGTGTTGATACTTTGCAAATACTTTCGTGACCTTTCTCACATGATTTAGCACCAGACCATTTAGCTTGGACGTGATCTTTTCGTTCACCAGCAGCCGATAGTGTTAGTGATCAGCAGCCGATAGTGTTAGTGATCTGTGGAGGTTCTTTGCCGTAGCCGTATAATGAAGAGATCGCTTGGGAGGCAGCGAGCGAGATTTGAGAGTTTTACACTCATCTCTTTGAAGGTACGCTTAGTAAGAATTTTAATTCGGGGACGAATTTTCTTTAAGGGAGGAGATTGTTGGATATATGTATGCCCTAGAGGCTATTATATGATAGTGGATGTATCTATACATGTATATATATTCAGTATGCATTCTTGCTCGACATGATAATATGCTATCTGGTTCTTCTTTATCTGACATGTTGACTTGATCATGCTTATTATTCACTCATACATTCTGATAAAGCCCTGAGGATATTGGCTTGACTGCTCTGATTATGATGGAGATCATACTAGTGGGACATCTGTAGTCTATAAGCATATCCTGGAAAGTCCCTAGTCGTAGGTATATCGAGACGGGGCATTGATATACCAGAGTAGACTAGCGTATATGATACTAGACCCATGTGATGGGCGATGGATGATCCCATATCCATTGGTGTTTGACATCAAGATCATATACGGGTGCTCAGTGGTGACTGGGTACACTGGACGGACTCGCCGAGAACTCCTATATGGAATTATATCTATCGTCGGATAGCAGTTCTCAGGTAACACTGGTACAGGTTAGTCTGTAGACCCGAGATCGTCATGGAGTCTTGTGTGCTCTCCCACTGTACTTTGATTGCCACCCTACCACGGCTCTACTGAGTCGTGCAAACAGGTGGCCGTTGGATACAGTCCCGAGACACACGAAGGCAATGAGCGATAGAAGGGGTTTCGTCTCTCCCGGTATTGGGGGTTGATGCTGTGCTGTGCCCGACTGGTTATATCAGTAAGTCCCTGGCCAGGGCTGCTGAGATTTGCTGATAAGTGTTATCGGTAGTTTCTCGATCTGTTATAGACCATTCACCGGCACGACTTATTGAATTATTAGGGTCGACGTGACCATCCCTAGGCTCGATATGCAGCATATCTGACGAAGAGACCGGACTGTACGGTAGTGTTGCCGGATGGCTCGACGGGAGTTGTAGCAGGTTCGCTTGTTTTCTTCTGATCGTTCAATACCCGGGTGGCCATTACGTTTAGCTGACCGCTTGGGGTTTGAGGGTACCTGATATGATCATCACCCTCTGCCGGCGTATTGACGAGTCTTAGAGTCCCACAAAGGAGTTACCCAGTCCAGGCGAAACGTTGTGGTGCGCGTATGCGATATGCGCATGCACCCGATTAAAATATGTGTATATGATACCGAACATTGATCGGGTGGCCTGCTTTTGGTAGGGGTCATATAAGATATGACCGGATTGATAAGTTAAGTGTTGATTTATCATCTAACCATTAGTTTTCTCACTTGAAACCTTTCTACGGTTTGATGGATGTATGCATGCATGCATGTGTTTCTTTCTTTCATTCTAGTTTCATGCACATGTGGATGTGCATACATGCATCCATACATACACCCATCCATCATGGTTGTTAGCTTATGGAAATGGTGGCAATATAAGACTCACACCATGGATTAAATTATGGATTATTATTTAATTTTGGTTTTAAAACAAAATGAAAAGGAAAGGATAATCATTCTAGCTTCTACATTCTTCTTCTAACCTAACCAAGCTCAACTATCACTAACCTAGGGTTATCCTTCTCTTTATCATTTAAAACCCAAGTTAAATTAACTCTCCATAATTTAATCATGGTTGAATGCAAGAAGGAAATAAATATATATAGTGATATATATTTCATTTTCCTTTTTAACTAAGGGTTATTTTTTCTTCACCTCTTATTAAAAATAGCCACCATCTTCATCCTCCTTCACCTTTTCCTCTCTAGTTTTTTCTAGTGAGTTAAACACAATTAAAGAAAGGTTTTTGAAGTGAGATCCTTAGCCACAACATCATTCTACTCAAGTCTAGCCAACTTGATTAGAGTGTTCTCTTTGCTTTTCCAAAGTTGCAAGCTTGGACGGGAAACTTCGGGTGGATCGTCGTGGACGAAAGAGGACTACAAGTGGACCTTCTTCCAACACCCTAGAGATCAAGGAGTCAAGCTAAAGGGGAGCTACAAAGGTTGTAGCCTTCAAACCCTAATTTTTATTAGCTTAAAGTTTTGTAACCCTAATTTTCTAGGATCGATTCCTTTGCGTGTTTGTTTAGCACCTTAAAAATATAGGGTTCCTAGGCACCCTAATGAGGTCTCACAAGGCATCAACCATGCCAATTTCAAAAAATACGGTGCCGAGAAACCCTAGTGTACGGATCGTTGGCTAGAAATCTAGGCGAAAATGAAACTAGTTAACACTTAACTAAGAGAATACGGAAATACAACCTTTGTAGATCCGGTGCTCCACCTCCATAGCTCCGCAACGAAGTCCCCTCGCTGTACAAATGAGTTCCCGGGCTCTAGCGTCGGCTTCGTCGGAGAATGGGCAAGCTAGGTCGTCGATGTCCATGCCGAAGATGATCTACGTCGAGGCATCGCTAAATCAAGCTCCGACTTCACCAAGTCAAGAAACTTGTGAAGAAAACACACTCTACTACTTGGCAAGCGGTAGAGGATGAAGAAATAGGAAGTGGGTTCTATTTAGAATTGGATTTCTCACTCTTTATCATCAATCACCATTGATGAATGCAAGCTTCTTTCTTGAAGAAGAAGAAGAAGAAGATGATAATTGTTATGATAAGTTATTTAAAAATGAAAAGAAAATGAAAACTTATCATAATCTAAACCATGGTCAAGTGTAGAGATTAAACTAGGGTTAGTGGGAATGGTTAGGGTTAAGGATGAGATAAGAATGGTTGACTTGATCAAAGCTTCAAGAAGCTTCAACATGAAACAAAATTAGCCACCATTCTTTTCTCTTTTCTTTTATTCATTTATCAAAAATTAAATGGATAATTAAATAAGATAAATGAATAAAAAATAATAAACCCTAACCATTTCATTAACCAAGGTTTAATACTTTACACTTAACCAAAAAGCATGTATCATCAAACATGATACAAGCAAGTGCACAAAATCATATCACATATATAATGCGCACATCCGAGTGAGAAAATCCATCTAAAGTGAACCAATATTAGTTAATGCAAAGTAATATATCAAATATATAATTATACATTAAATCATTAAATCAACACTTGATTTAACGATCCGGTCATATCGCATATAACCGGCTAATATCCAATGTATCGATTTATCGAATCAATCCTTGATTCGATAACTAGGTTATATCGCATACAACCATTCGACACATTCATCGCGAGAATAGAATACGGTATCACATACACGTATTATTCTCGGTCCCGCATATATCTCATATACGCTCCTATTTCGTTTCGCTTGAGCCAGGAAACCTCTGTGTAGGACTCTAAAGACTCGTCAATACGCCGGCAGCAGGTGATGATAATATCAATCACCCACAAGCCGCAAGCGGTCTGCTAAACGTAACGGCCACCCGGGTATTGAGCGATCTGAAAATCGACGAGCAAGCCCGCTCACACTCCAGTGAATCCAACCAGTAACACTACCGTACAGTCCGGTCTGATCGTCTGATATGTCGCATATCTCGCCTAGGGGTGGTAAACGTCAGACCCCAATAGCTCGATAAGTCGTGTCGATATGAGGTCTATAACTATTCGAGAAACTACAGGTAACACTTACCAGTAAATCTCAGCAACCCTGGCCAGGGATTTCCGGTTATAGCCAATCGAACACTACGCAACATCAACTCCCTATATCGGGAGAGACGAATCCCCTCCTATCGCTCATTGCCTCCATGTGACTCGGGACTGTACCTAAAAACCACCGTTTTGCACGCCCTCTTGGACGTGGTAAGATGGAAATCAAAGCACAGTGGGAACCACACAAGACTCTATGACGATCTCGGGTCAACAGACTACTCTGTACCAGTGTCACCAGAGAACTGCCATCTGACGTGAGGTATAATACCATCTGGGAGTTCTCGGCGAGTCCGTCCAGTGTACCCAGTCTCTACTGAGCACCCGTATATCATCTCTGATGTCAAACACCGATGGATATGGGATCATCCATCGCCCATCTGTATGGGTCGAGAAGGTATACGCTAGTCTACTCTGGTATATCGATGCCCCGTCTCGATATACCCATGACTAGGGACTGTAAAGGATGTACTTATGGACTACCATGTCCCCACTAGTATGATCTGCATCATAGTCCAAGTAGTCAAGTACACATCCTAAGGGCTTTACCAACATGTAACAGAGAGACAATCAGTATACACGTTAAGGTAAAGATCAACCAGATAGCATACTATCATGTCGAGCAAGAAAGTCCTCCCTATATATGTCCCAGAATCCACTACAATATACATCCAATGTACAGTAATGGCCTCTAGGGCATACATATAACTAACAATCTCCCACTTGCACTAGGGCCATCTGTAGCAGTGGTTGTAGTATCTCATACTCAACCATCCCATAAAAGTCTCTCTCTGAGAACAGGCCTTTGTGAGTGGATCCGCTGTGTTGTCCTCTGAGTCTACTCTCCTAACCTCGATCTCCCTGGAGATCATCTATCTCCATGATCAGGCGAGGCTGCCATAGAATAAGTCTGGATCACTGATGGGACCGGCATTCCTCGGCATGAGCCACAGCTCCATTGTCACACAATGGTAGGAAAGTAGTTCATCTCATGAACCAATATACATCCAAACAGCCTCTTTGGTAGCATCTTGAGTAGCGATGTATCCAGCCTTTATCGTCTAGTGTGTCACGGTATCTTGTTTGGAACTCTTCCAACATACCGTCCCTTTACTGAGGGTAAAGACAATGCCTGTGACTGACATTCAGTCGTCTTTATCACCCTGGAACCCTTCCAGTGATTCTCCCCAGGATCGGTTGATACCATCTCACTACAACTAGTGAGAATCCTAACATCCAATTAGATCTATCTCATAGATCCAAAACCCAGGATTTAGGAGGTATCACTTTGATCCTATATGGAGAATCATTGTGATAAGCGGAGATTGATCGAGCGTAGCATAGGAAACTCCTTCCCTATCAAGAGTATGTCATCCACGTACTCTACGAGGATCGTCACCATACTCCCTACTACCTTCTTGTTTATACAAGGTTCATCTACCATTTTGATGATGTCAAACTCTTTGACTAATCCATCAAAACAGATGTTCCAACTCCGCGATGCCTGCTTTAATCCTATAAAGCATCTTGCACACGTTTCCGCTGCTCCCACTGTCTACGAAGCCCTCTGGCTGTGTACTTATAGACGCTCTCTTCTAAATCATCATTTAGAAAAGCAGTCAAGACACCCAACCACCAGATATCGCAGTCATGGTATGTAGCCGTGACAAGTAGGATCTGGATGGACTTAAGCATAGCTACTTGAAAAGGTTTCATCATTATCCACACCTAGTCAATGATGCAAACTTTTAACAAGTCTAGCTTTGAAAGTCTCAACTTTTTCATGTACACCAAGTAATCTTCTCAAGATATACTTGCTCCTGATGGGGATTTAACCCTTCAGATATAGCAACCAAAGTCCATACTTTGTTGGTGTATAAGGATTCCATCTCAGATCGCTAAACATCCAGCCATTCTTACAGAGTCTCACTCCTGATGGCCAGCTCGAAACTAGTTGGGTCATCATCTCATGATGCAATCCTCGCTCCCACTGTCATAGAGAAAACGAAGTATCTCTCAGGTGGGAGAGGAACCCTACTAGATCGGCGGAGAGGTTGAGGTTCGTTGGTAACTAATGAATCCTTTGGTTCTTTCAAATCATCAGCTGCAGTTTGTATAGCTGGAACATTTCCAGTTCTACATGACTGACCTTGCCTCGAGCTTGTCCGGATTTTGCTTTTCAGACATAGGCCGGACAACCCCAAATCTTAACTAGTTTAAGACATGGGCTCTTCCTTTTCCATATCACATATGAAATGGTAGGCAACTGATTTGATTCGAACCCTATTCAATAGGTATGCAGCTTCTCAAGTGCATAACTCCCAAAAGGAAATAGGTAACTCAGCAGTACTCATCATAGAGCACACCATATCAAATAGGGTGTATCTGCTCCGCCCCGATATACCATCGTGCTATGGTGTATACGGAGGAGTAATGCTGAGAGAGAATCTCATTCTCCTTTAGAATAGTCCAGGAATTCCGCGCTCAAGTATTCTCCTCCTTGATCTCATCAAAGGACATAATACTTATACCTGTATCGGCTCTCTACTTCTAACTTATATTCTGTGAATATCTTAAAAGGTTCGGACTTGTGTTTCAACAGGAACATATGTCTGAATCTTGAGAGATTATCAGAGAATGTAACGAAGTATAAAGAACCGGTCTTGGCATGTGTAGACAGGGGACCTACATACATCAACATGTATCATCCTAAGAGTTCATTAACTCTTTCTCTGTTTCCAGTAAACGGAGCTATGGTCATATTATCTTTGTGACATGACTAGCGAGTTTCACAAGATGTAAATTCAAACTGATTTAAATATGCATCTTTATGTAACTCTAGCTAGTCGGGTCACATTGATCTGACCTAGTCTACAATACCTCAAGAAGGAATCGTTCAATTCTGAACTCTTCCTCTTGTGTGTGATCCGTATACTAAGAACTGTAGTTTGATTTAGAACGTCAATGCTTTTAGATAACGTGCCTGAACCGATCAACTTTTGATATAGGAAATGTTCAAAACATTATCCATCAATACAAAATTATATCCTTTCTTTTCTACCAAAGAGAGTGATATGATTTGGTATATCAGGTTCGGTATCTAATAACATTCGTTCAGAATCAATGTATTGGTAATACAGGGTGACAGTGACCGACAGACTTGGCTGCAACTCTTGCCCCGTTTTCTGTCTCATGAAACTTATCACCCGTTCTCAGTTTTTCTACCCTTTTGTATCCCTATGTAACAGATTACATATCTGGGATCCTGATCCGGTATCATATACCAGGATGCGGAGGATACTGAGAAACAGTTCTGTATAATGAACGCACCCGAAGATGATGCATCAGCATGCACTCTCTTCGTTTGGGCGGCACGGGAAATCTGGTATTCCCCAATTTTCTGCTCTGTCTTATAACAATTATAAGTTAAAGCGGGACCAACGTTCCCCAGCTCAGTATAACAAGCGGGTTCGGTCAATAATCCGTATTATTATC
This sequence comes from Agapanthus africanus, assembly GCA_030015575.1. Classification (NCBI taxonomy): domain Eukaryota; kingdom Viridiplantae; phylum Streptophyta; class Magnoliopsida; order Asparagales; family Amaryllidaceae; genus Agapanthus; species Agapanthus africanus. The sequence continues at coordinate 300,451,324 of JASDDO010000029.1, forward strand.
TTGATTAAGGTGTGATATGGTCGCTACCAGGAGAGAGAGAGAAGAAAACACTCAGCGTGCGCTCTTGCAAGAATAGATTGGTTATTATTTTATCTAATCAGGATGGCTCCCACTGCTTTTTATCAAATCTTCCTTCAAACCCTAAAAGGAAAGACTAGCCGGGATTAATTACACACTACAAGTTCGCCAATCTTTCAGCCAGGCCAGTGTCGGTACTTTGAGGGAGGTCCCCCGTGCTTTCGCACGAACCTAATTAATGTAAACCTCGTTTTCCCAGAGGCGTAACCTCGTTAACACCTTTCTAGACACCTACTTGATCGGCTAATTGTAATGTATAAAACTCTCCCAGGAGTAACTCTTACTCGCAGCGGGTATCGGGATCCAACTATCTCATAGAAGGTATGCAATCTCATTGCAAATTTCAACACTTGAAATTCCCGATAATATTTTGCCCCTAGCAGCTATATGACCTTAACATAGTCAACAAATCATAAGTGCTAGTCAAGTTCAACCCGTTATTTCCCGATTGAATTAAACCCACCCGCACGACCCTTAACATAGTCAACAAAGTCGCACGACTACCCTAATCCAATCACATCATATGCTTATGCAGATAAGCACTAATTAGCTACCGCACACTACGCCTTAACATAGTCAACAAACGTAGCACGAATACTAACTAGTATTTATCTGAAATGACAGAGGGCTACGACAGGTTTTTCTGAAAACCTATTGCGTAATGAACTTGATATCGTTGTAGAATCAAATGATTTTAAAATGGAGTGCTTTTGAGGCTTTTCTAGTTTTTGCGAAAGGAGTCACTCCCGGTGAAGGGATCGTCGGTCCTTTCCTCGTCGAATGAGGTGCGGGATATATCATATATATCTCTGTGCAAAGCAAAAACTCTTAAAAGCAATCAAAAGACAAACCGAGTGTGTAGCATCTGCCAGATATTGCTAAAGGAGTCACTCCCGGTGAAGGGATCTCGGTCCTTTCCTTATCGAATAAGGTGCAGGATATATCACATATACCTCTATGCAAAGCAAGAACTGTAGCTACCTGTTTTATTTTGAAATTCGATTCTACAACATCTTAGGTTTCTTTTAATTCATTAATCACATTAATGAAGTCCCATCATTTAAATACCTAAACATCACAGATAAATACGACGTACACTTATGCCATCCGCATTCGCCTCGATGTCCCCTCGTGCACCGTTAGGTTAGGTAACTAACGGCAGAGCAGGGCAGGGCTAGCGCGGGTGTAAAACATAAGTAACGTCTATATAATATATCATATATACTATATATAATATCTGTCACAAAACATCACATGATCTCAGATAAATCACAGCAGAAGAAACATATGAAATATTGGATATACTAGGACGTCCGTGTTTTCAATACGAGCCAGTATAAAACACGGATTCCACGGTCGCGATGAATAGCCAAACCCACACCCCTAGACCCCTACGAGAGCGGCAAGCAACCCTACCAATTCTGGAGTTAGGAGGCCCGGACTCGACTCCTCGAGTTGGTCTCCCACTGGACTCCAGAACTCGGTTACTTGTGCCCTCCTCCTTGGGTCTATCCTAGTGCGGAAAAGTAAATAATATACAAAAGGTGACAACTTCCGCAACCTGGAAGTGCCCCAATAAAAGAATATTACATACAAGTTTTTACATGAATGAAAATGAAAAACACTCATCTCACATAAAAAAACCCCGGCTATTCAAACACGACGATCCAATATAACATATCCAGCAACACATAACATCACATGTCATCAACGTAAGTAAATATGCGCATCCCAATTGTCGTTGACATATAGCAACGAAACCGGCGATATCACATATTATACTTACGGTCACAGAAAAGAAAGTGTAAAACTACAACAGTTGGAATTCGCAACCACCTCAGACATCGCATGCCTGACCAAATGAATTACTTAGACATCGCATGCCTAACAATTATAAACCCCGCATTTCAGTCTCATTATCGAAAACACTTTTCAATATTGTGTCGGGCAATTCAACAAGATTCCCGACAGTCTGATCGAATACTCGTCGCAAACTTTAGTAGGCGGCCGCACCCCCAATACCGTCGACGAAGTGCACCAAGGCGGAACACCGCTGCCGCGAGCACCCGAACGGATGCTTTCGGCGACGGGGTTCTCCTACAGTCACTTGGTCGGGGCTATAGAGTGAGGCTGTCTATTAAGTTTACCCGGCGAGTATCCGCGTACGCTACGTGATTGCGATGGACTTTTGATCACATCAAAATTCCGTGGCAACCGATCAAGTGAGACTAAACTGCTATGTTTATAACATTCATTCAGTTATCTCATAACTTTTTGTGAATTCCAATTGTTGTATCACATTCCGGATAAACAGAAAATGTTAAACTTTCCGATTGAACATTCGAACACCCAAGTTTTCCCGATACAGCTCAACACATGAAATAAGTCTAACAACATTCAGTTCGTGCCTCAGTACCAACGGTCCAGCAGTAGAAGGGTCAAGCCAACGCCTCACATGTGGCACGCCGTACTGCCCCAAACCCGAAGGTTCAAAGGGCAGTTCAAGACGGTCACATAATCAAGTTAAGCTTTGTTGTCTTCTAGAGGGTCCATCGCGTTACTTGCACTACTTAGAACGTTGTCAAACTACGGAAAAATCCAACACTTGGAAATTTCCCGACAGGAGAAAAATTGGGTATTTATATCCGGTCGAACTTTTTAACATATTCTAAAAATTATCCGGAAAGCCACACAGACAAAATTTGATACTCCGATCAAAACACCGAATCCCCAAAACAACTCCAGAAAATTCAACTCTTGAATAAAATTTAAAAATACCCAGAGAACTCAGCACTGAAAACAATAAATTACTGTGCAACTTTTAAAGGCTGACGTCATCAATATGCCGCGGAACCGCCGCCTGAAGCAGGCTTATGCCGCGGTTCCGCGCCATCTTGCACTGTTCATGACCCCAATTTTGCGCCGTAATTCTTATATTTTCCTGCTGGGTTTTCTGCATATTTTTAATTTGGAAAAATCCACGATTTTAGAAAAAGTACAGAGAGCAATTTTAGGGTTTTGGTTTTGATTCGATCGGAGTTCAAATTCCGTCTGGACTTCGCCTAAGGCTCTAGCTAGGCTCTGATACCACTGTAGGGTTTCTAGGCACCCTAATGAGGTCTCACAAGGCATCAACCATGCCAATTTCAAAAAATACGGTGCCGAGAAACCCTAGTGTACGGATCGTTGGCTAGAAATCTAGGCGAAAATGAAACTAGTTAACACTTAACTAAGAGAATACGGAAATACAACCTTTGTAGATCCGGTGCTCCACCTCAATAGCTCCGCAACAAAGTCCCCTCGCTGTCCAAATGAGTTCCCGGGCTCTAGCGTCGGCTTCGTCGGAGAATGGGCAAGCTAGGTCGTCGATGTCCATGCCGAAGATGATCTACGTCGAGGCATCGCTAAATCAAGCTCCGACTTCACCAAGTCAAGAAACTTGTGAAGAAAACACACTCTACTACTTGGCAAGAGGTAGAGGATGAAGAAATAGGAAGTGGGTTCTATTTAGAATTGGATTTCTCACTCTTTATCATCAATCACCATTGATGAATGCAAGCTTCTTTCTTGAAGAAGAAGAAGAAGAAGATGATGATAATTGTTATGATAAGTTATTTAAAAATGAAAAGAAAATGAAAACTTATCATAATCTAAACCATGGTCAAGTGTAGAGATTAAACTAGGGTTAGTGGGAATGGTTAGGGTTAAGGATGAGATAAGAATGGTTGACTTGATCAAAGCTTCAAGAAGCTTCAACATGAAACAAAATTAGCCACCATTCTTTTCTCTTTTCTTTTATTCATTTATCAAAAATTAAATGGATAATTAAATAAGATAAATGAATAACAAATAATAAACCCTAACCATTTCATTAACCAAGGTTTAATACTTTACACTTAACCAAAAAGCATGTATCATCAAACATGATACAAGCAAGTGCACAAAATCATATCACATATATAATGCGCACATCTGAGTGAGAAAATCCATCTAAAGTGAACCAATATTAGTTAATGCAAAGTAATATATCAAATATATAATTATACATTAAATCATTAAATCAACACTTGATTTAACGATCCGGTCATATCGCATATAACCGGCTAATATCCAATGTATCGATTTATCGAATCAATCCTTGATTCGATAACTAGGTTATATCGCATACAACCATTCGACACATTCATCGCGAGAATAGAATATGGTATCACATACACGTATTATTCTCGGTCCCGCACATATCTCATATGCGCTCCTATTTCGTTTCGCTTGAGCCAGGAAACCTCTGTGTAGGACTCTAAAGACTCGTCAATACGCCGGCAGCAGGTGATGATCATATCAATCACCCACAAGCCGCAAGCGGTCTGCTAAACGTAACGGCCACCCGGGTATTGAGCGATCTGAAAATCGACGAGCAAGCCCGCTCACACTCCAGTGAATCCAACCAGTAACACTACCGTACAGTCCGGTCTGATCGTCTGATATGTCGCATATCTCGCCTAGGGGTGGTAAACGTCAGACCCCAATAGCTCGATAAGTCGTGTCGATATGAGGTCTATAACTATTCGAGAAACTACAGGTAACACTTACCAGTAAATCTCAGCAACCCTGGCCAGGGATTTCCGGTTATAGCCAATCGAACACTGCGCAACATCAACTCCCTATACCGGGAGAGAAGAATCCCCTCCTATCGCTCATTGCCTCCATGTGACTCGGGACTGTACCCAAAAACCACCGTTTTGCACGCCCTCTTGGACGTGGTAAGATGGAAATCAAAGCACAGTGGGAACCACACAAGACTCTATGACGATCTCGGGTCAACAGACTACTCTGTACCAGTGTCACCAGAGAACTGCCATCTGACGTGAGGTATAATACCATCTGGGAGTTCTCGGCGAGTTCGTCCAGTGTACCCAGTCTCTACTGAGCACCCGTATATCATCTCTGATGTCAAACACCGATGGATATGGGATCATCCATCGCCCATCTGTATGGGTCGAGAAGGTATACGCTAGTCTACTCTGGTATATCGATGCCCCGTCTCGATATACCCACGACTAGGGACTGTAAAGGATGTACTTATGGACTACCATGTCCCCACTAGTATGATCTGCATCATAGTCCAGGTAGTCAAGTACACATCCTAAGGGCTTTACCAATATGTAACAGAGAGACAATCAGTATACACGTTAAGGTAAAGATCAACCAGATAGCATACTATCATGTCGAGCAAGAAAGTCCTCCCTATATACGTCCCAGCATCCACTACAATATACATCCAATGTACAGTAATGGCCTCTAGGGCATACATATAACTAACAAAAAATACATACTTTGACACATGTGATGCTTCAAAACTCTTCATAGGGTGCTAGGCAAACCTTACAATGGTATCAGAGCCGACCTAGAACATTAGGCGTCGCTTTTACGAAGTAAAAATCCCGATCGGACAAAAATACGGTTTTCTTGGACCCTCTCTGGACAAATTCTAAAATCTGACCTTTTTCAGAATTAAAAATACTTAAAAAATACAGCAGGGAAATATAAAAATTATGGTGAAATACGAAGACATGAACAGTTAATTTGGCCGCTGAACCGCGGCAAATCCTTGCTTAGGCCGCGGTTCCGCGGCCGTACTGTAGTATTATTGCATGGGAATTTCACTGTAATTCATATTTCTGCTTGTATAGTGTTTTAGGTATGTTTATTCTGAATGTTGTACTGTATTATCTAGAGATGGTTTTGGATGCGTTATTTTGATCGGTATTTTCATTTCGTAGCTTTTCCGGGTAAATAAGAAAGTATTGAAGTGTTTGAACGAGTATCATTTGCTCACTATTCACGGGGTTGTAGGGTTCCTAGGCACTCTCAAGAGGTCTCACAAGGCATCAACCATGCCAATTTCAAAAATTATGGTGCCGAGAAACCCTAGTGTACGGATCGTTTGCTAGAAATCTAGGCGATAAAATAAACTAGTTAACAATTAACTAAGGGAATACGGAAATACAACCTTTGTAGATCCGTTTGTCTATCTCCATAGCTCCGCAATGAGGTCCTCTCCGCTGTCCAAATCAAATCCGGGCTCTAGCGTCGGCTTCATCGGAGAATGGACGGGCTAGGTCGTCGATGACGTGCCGAAGATGATCTACGTCGAAGCATCACTAGATCGAGCTCCACCTTCACCAAGTCTTGAAAACTTGTGAAGGAAACACACTCTACTACTTGGCAAGAGGTAGAGGATGAAGAAATAGGAAGTGGGTAGACTTTAGTTTTGGATTTCTCACTCATTTCATCAATCCACCATTGATGAAGTGAAGGTTTCTTCTTGAGTTCAAGGAAGAAGAAGAAGAAAAGATATGATAAGATTAATTAGAAAAGAAAAGAAAAACCATCCTTATCATAATTGTAACTATGGTTATGTGTAGAGAATTGACCAAGGTTAAAGGAATGGTTAGGGTTAAGGTTTCATGAAGCTTCCACTAAACAACAAAAAAAAAAGCCACCATTCTTTTCTCCTTTTTCCATCTATTTTCCAAAATGAATAAATAGATAAATAAATGAGAAAAGGATATAAAACCCTAATCATAAGTTTAACCATGGTTTAATTCTTTACACTTAACCAAGTAAACATGCATCATCAAACATGATACAATAAAATGCATAAAAAGTATATCACATATACAACTTGTACATCCAAGTAAGAAAATCCTTCTAAAGTGAACCGATACTAGTTAATGCAAAGTAATATATCAAATATATAATTATACATTAAATCATTAAATCAAACACTTGATTTAATGATCCGGTCATATCACATATAACCGACTAATATCAACAGTAACATCTGATCGAATCAACACTTGATCCGATAACCTGGCTATATCGCATATAACCGATCAATGTCACAAATCGTGAGAATCAAACACAGTATCACATACTGGTATCATTCTCAGTCCCGCACATATCTCATATGCGCTCCTATTTCGTTTTGCTTGAGCCAGGAAACCTCTGTGTAGGACTCTAAAGACTCGTCAATACGCCGGCAGCAAATGATGATCATATCAAGCACCCACAAGCCGCAAGCGGTCTGCTAAATGTAACGGCCACCCGGGTATTGAGCGATCTGAAGATCGACGAGCAATCCCGCTCACACTCCAGTGAATCCAACCAGTGACACTACCGTACAGTCCGGTCTGATCGTCTGATATGTCGCATATCTCGCCTAGGGGTGGTAAACGTCAGACCCCAATAGCTCAATAAGTCGTGTCGATATGAGGTCTATAACATTCGAGAAACTACTGGTAACACTTACCAGTAAATCTCAGTAACCTTGGCCAGGGATTTCCGGTTATAGCCAATCGAACACAGCGCAACATCAACTCCCTATACCGGGAGAGACGAATCCCCTCCTATCGCTCATTGCCTCCATGTGACTCGGGACTATACCCAAAAACCACCATTTTGCACGCCCTCTTGGACGTGGTAAGATGGAAATCAAACCACAGTGGGAACCACACAAGACTCTATGACGATCTCGGGTCAACAGACTACTCTGTACCAGTGTCACCAGAGAACTGCCATCTGACGTAAGGTATAATACCATCTGGGAGTTCTCGGCGAGTCCGTCCAGTGTACCCAGTCTCCACTGAGCACCCGTATATCATCTCTGATGTCAAACACCAATGGATATGGGATCATCCATCGCCCATCTGTATGGGTCGAGAAGGTACACGCTAGTCTACTCTGGTATATCGATGCCCCGTCTCGATACACCCACGACTAGGGACTTTGAAGGATGTACTTATGGACTACCATGTCCCCACTAGTATGATCTGCATCATAGTCCAGGTAGTCAAGTACACATCCTAAGGGCTTTACCAACATGTAACAGAGACACAATCAGTGTACACGTTAAGGTAAAGTTCAACCAGATAGCATACTATCATGTCGAGCAAGAAAGTCCTCCCTATATATGTCCAAGCATCCACTACAATATACATCCTATGTATAGTAATGGCCTCTAGGGCATACATATAACTAACAATCTCCCACTTGCACTAGGGCCATCTGTAGCAGTGGTTTGAAGTATCTTATACTCAACCATCCCATAAAAGTCTCTCTCTGGGAACAGGCCTTTGTGAGTGGATCCGCTGTGTTGTCCTCTGAGTCTACTCTCCTGACCTCGATCCCCTGGAGATCAACCATCTCCATGATCAGGTGATACTGCCTTAGAATATGTCTGGATCACTGATGGGACCGGCGTTCCTCGGCATAAGCCACAACTCCATTGTCTCACAATGGTAGGAAAGTAGTTCATCTCATGAACCAATATACACCCAAACAGCCTCTTCGGTAGCATCTTAAGTAGCGATGTATCATGCCTTTATCGTCTAGTATGCCACGGTATCTAGCTTGGAACTCTTCTAACATACCGTCCCTTTACTGAGGGTATAGACAATGCCTGTGACTGACATTCAGTCGTCTTTATCACCCTGGAACACTTCCAGTGATTTTCCCCAGGATCAACTGATACCATCTCACTACAACTAGTAAGAATCCTAACATCCAATTAGATCTATCTCATAGATCCAAAATCCAGGATTTAGTAGGTATCACTTTGATCCTATGTGGAGAATCATTGTGATAAGCGGAGATTGATCGAGCGTAGCATAGGAAACTCCTTCCCTATCAAGAGTATGTCATCACGTACTCTACGAGGATTGTCACCATACTCCCTACTACCTTTTTGTTTATACAAGGTTCATCTACCATTTTGATGATGTCAACTTCTTTGACTAATTCATCAAAACAGATGTTCCAACTCCGCGATGCCTGCTTTATCCTATAAAGCATCTTGCACACGTTTCCGCTGCTCCCACTGTCTACGAAGCCCTCTGGCTGTGTACTTATAGACGCACTCTTCTAAAACATCATTTAGAAAAGCAGTCATGACACCCAACCACCAGATATCGTAGTCATGGTATGTAGCCGTGACAAGTAGGATCTGGATGGACTTAAGCATAGCTACTTGAAAAGGTTTTATCATTATCCACACCTGGTCAATGATGCAAACTTTTAACAAGTCTAGCTTTGATAGTCTCAACTTTTCCATCTACACCAAGTAATCTTCTCAAGATATACTTGCTCCTGATGGGGATTTAACCCTTCAGATATAGCAACCAAAGTCCATACTTTGTTGGTGTATAAGGATTCCATCTCAGATCGATAAACATCCAGCCATTCTCACAGAGTCCTACTCCTGATGGCCAGGTCGAAACTAGTTGGGTCATCATCTCATGATGCAATCCTCGCTCCCACTGTCATAGAGAAACAGAAGTATCTCTCAGGTGGGTGAGGAACCCTACTAGATCGGCGGAGAGGCTGAGGTTCGTTGGAATTTACTGAATCCTTTGGTTCTATCAAATCATCAGTTGCAGTTTGTATGGCTGGAACATTTCCAGTTCTACATAACTGACCTTGCCTCGAGCTTGTCCGGTTTTTGCTTTTAGACATAGGCCGGACAACCCCAAATCTTAACTGGCTTAAGACATGGGCTCTTCCCATACCATATCACATATGAAGCGTTAGGCAACTGATTTGATTGGAACCCTATTCAATAGGTATGCAACTTCTCAAGTGCATAACCCCTAAAAGGAAATAGGTAGCTCAGTATTACTCATCATAGAGCACACCTTATCACATAGGGTGTAATTGCTCCACCCCGATATACCATCGTGCTATGGTGTATGCGGAGGAGTAATGCTGAGAGAGAATCTCATTCTCCTTTAGAAAAGTCCAGGATTTCCGTACTCAAGTATTCTCCTCCTCGATCACATCAAAGGACATAATACTTATACCCTTATTGGTTCTCTACTTCTAACTTATATTCTATGAATATCTCAAAAGGTTCGGACTTGTGTTTCAGCAGGAACATATGTCTGAATCTTGAGAGATTATCAGAGAATGTAATGAAGTACAAAGAACCGGTCTTGGCATGTGTAGACAGGGGACCTACATACATCAACATGTATCATCCCAAGTGTTCACTAACTCTTTCTCTGTTTCCAATAAACAGAGCTATGGTCATTTTATCTCTGTGACATGACTGGCGAGTTTCACAAGATGTAAGTTCAAACTCATTTAAATATGCATCTTTATGTAACTTCAGCTAGTCGGGTCACATTGATATGACCTAGTCTACAATGCCTCAAGAAGAATTCGTTCATTTCTGAACTCTTCCTCTTGTGTGTGTTCTGTATACTAAAGAACTGTAGTTTGATTTAGAACATCAACGCTTTTAGATAACGTGCCTGAACCGATCAACTTTTGATATAGGAAATGTTCAAAACATTATCCATCAATACAAAATTTTATCGTTTCTTTACTAATAAAGAGACAGATATGATTTTATATATCAGGTTCGGTATCTAATAACATTCGTTCAGAATCAATGTATTGGTAATACAGGGTGACAGTGACCAACAGACTTGGCTGCAACACTTGCCCCGTTTTCTGCCTCATGAAACTTATCACCCGTTCTCAGTTCTCTACCTTTCTGTAGCCCTATGTGACAGATTACATATCAGGGATCCTGATCTGGTATCACATACCCAGGACGTAAAGGATACTGAGAAACAGTTCTCTGTAATGAACACACCCGAAGATGATGCATCAGCATGCACTCTCTTCGTTTGGGCGGCAAGGGAATTCTGGTAATCCCCAATTTCCTGCTCTGTCTTATAACAATTATAAGGTGGAGCGGGACCAACGTTCCCCAGCTCAGTATAACAAGCGGGTTCGGTCAAATATTCCGTATTATTATCTTGATTAAGGCGTGATATGGTCGCTACCAGGAGAGAGAGAGAAGAAATCACTCAGCGTGCGCTCTTGCAAGAATAGATTGGTTATTATTTTATCTAATCAGGATGGCTCCCACTGCTTTTTATCAAATCTTCCTTCAAACCCTAAAAGGAAAGACTAGCCGGGATTAATTACACACTACAAGTTCGCCAATCTTTCAGCCAGGCCAGTGTCGGTACTTTGAGGGAGGTCCCCCGTGCTTTCGCACGAACCTAATTAACGTAAACCTCATTTTCCCAGAGACGTAACCTCGTTGACACCTTTCTAGACACCTACTTGATCGGCTAATTGTAATGTATAAAACTCTCCCAGGAGTAACAATTACTCGCAGCGGGTATCGGGATCTAACTATCTCATAGAAGGTATGCAATCTCATTGCAAATTTCAACACTTGAAAGTCCCGATAATATTTTTCCCCTAACCTCCTATGACCTTGACAAAGGCCAACAAACCATAGGATGCTAGTCAAGTTCAACCCGTCATTTCCTGATTGAATTAAACCTACCCGCACGGCCCTTGACAAAGGCCAATAAGGTCGCACGACTACCCTAACTCAATCTGCATCATATGCATAAGCAGATAAGCACCAGTTAGCTACCGCACACTGCGCCTTGACAAAGGCCAACAAACGCAGCACGAATACTAACTACTACTTATCTGAAATGACGGAGGGCTACGACAGGTTTTTCTGAAAACCTATTGCGTAATGAACTTGATATCATTGTAGGATCGAATGAATTTTGAAATGGAGTGTTTTTGAGGCTTTTCTAGTTTTGCTAAAGGAGTCACTCCCGGTGAAGGGATCGTCGGTCCTTTCCTCGTCGAATGAGGTGCGGGATATATCGTATATATCACTGTGCAAAGCAAAAACACTTAAAAGCAATCAAAAGACAAACCGAGTGTGTAGCATCTGCCAGTTATTGCTAAAGGAGTCACTCCCGGTGAAGGGATCTCGGTCCTTTCCTCATCGAATAAGGTGCAGGATATATCGTATATACCGCTGTGCAAAGCAAGAACTGTAGCTACCTGTTTTATTTTGAAATTCGATTCTACAACATCTTAGGTTTCTTTTATTTCATTAATCATATTAATGAAGTCCCATCATTTAAGTTACCTAATCATCACAGATAAATACGACGTACACTTATGCCATCCGCATTCGCCTCGATGTCCCCTCGTGCACCGTTAGGTTAGGTAACTAACGACAGAGCGGGACAGGGCTAGCGCGGGTGTAAAACATAAGTAACGTCTATATAATATATCATATATACTATATACTGTATCTATCACAGAATATCACATGATCACATCACAGATATCGCAGCAGAAGAATCATATGAAATATTGGATATACTAGGACGTCCGTGTTTTCAATACGAGCCAGTATAAAACACGGATTCCACGGTCGTGATGAATAGCCAAACCCACACCCCAAGACCCCTACGAGAGTGGCAAGCAACCCTACCAATTCTAGAGTTAGGAGACCCGGACTCGACTCCTCGAGTTGGTCTCCCACTGGACTCCAGAACCCGGTTACTTGTGCCCTCCTCCTTGGGTCTATCCTAGTGCGGAAAAGTAAATAATATACAAACGGTGACATCTTCCGCAACCTGGAAGTGCCCCAATAAAAGAATATTACATACAAGTTTTTACATGAATGAAAATGAAAAACACTCATCTCACATAAAAAAAACCCCGTCTATTCAAACACGAAGATCCAATATAACATATCCAGCAACACATAACATCATATGTCATCAACGTAAGTAAATATGCGCATCCCAATTGTCGTTGACATATAGCAACGAAACCGGCGATATCACATATTACACTTACGGTCACAGAAAAGAAAGTGTAAAACTACAACAGTTGGAATCCGCAACCTCCACAGACATCGCATGCCTGACCAGATGAAATACTTAGACATCACATGCCTAACAGTTATAAACCCCGCATTTTGGTCTCATTATCGAAAACTCTTTTCAATATTAAGTCAGGCAATTCAACAGGATTCCCGACATTCTGATCGAATGCTCGTCGCAAACTTTAGTAGGCGGCCGCACCCCCGATACCGTCGACGAAGTGCACCAAGGCGGAACACCGCTACCGCGAGCACCCGGACGGATGCTTTCGGCGACGGGGTTCTCCTACAGTCACTTGGTCGGGGCTATGGAGTGAGGTTGTCTATTAAGTTTACCCGGCGAGTATCCGCGTACGCTACGTGATTGCGACGGACTTTTGATCTCATCAAAATTCCGTGGCAACCTATCAAGTGAGACTAAACTGCTATGTTTATAACATTCATTTAGTTATCTCATAACTTTTTGTGAATTCCAATTATTGTATCCCATTCCGGATAAATAGAAAATGTCAAACTTTCCGATCGAACAATCGAACACCCAAGTTTTTCCGATACAGATCAACACATGAAACAAGTCTAAAAACATTCAGTTCGTGCCTCAGTACCAACGGTCCAGCCGTAGAAGGGTCAAGACAACGCCTCACATGTGGCACGCCGTACTGCCCCAAACCCGAAGGTTCAAAGGGCAGTTCAAGACGGTCACATAATCGAGTTAAGGTTTGTTGTCTTCTAGAGGGTCCATCGCGTTACTTGCACTACTTAGAACGTCTTTAAACCACGGAAAAATCCAACACTTGGAAATTTCCCGACAGGGGAAAAATTGGGTATTTATATCCGGTCGAACTTTTTAACATATTCTAAATTTATCCGGAAAGCCACACAGACAAAATTTGATAATCCGATCGAACATTCGAATCCCCAAAACAACCCAGAAAATTCAACTCTTGAAAAAATATTAAAAATTCCCAGGAAAACCAGCACTGAAAATTATGAATTACTGTGCAAATTTCGATGCCATATAAGACAAAACGGCCGCGGAACCGCCATACGAGCCTAGCTCGTGCCGTGGATCCGCGGCGCATTGAAGGAATTAGGCACACAAATTTTGCAGAAACCCTTAGAATTTCCTGCTGATTTTTTTACGAATTTTTAATTTGGAAAAATCCACGTTTTCAGAAAACGTCCAGAGAGCACATTTAAGTTGGGGTTTCGGGTTCGTTCGGGTTTCAAACTTCGTCTGGACTTCGCCTAAGGCTCTAGCTAGTCTCTGATACCACTGTAGGGTTCCTAGGCACTCTCAAGAGGTCTTACATGGCATCAACCATGCCAATTTCAAAAATTATGGTGCCGAGAAACCCTAGTGTACGGATCGTTTGCTAGAAATCTAGGCGATAAAATAAACTAGTTAACAATTAACTAAGGGAATACGGAAATACAACCTTTGTAGATCCGTTTGTCCATCTCCATAGCTCCGCAATGAGGTCCTCTCCCCGCTGTCCAAATCAAATCCGGGCTCTAGCGTCGGCTTCATCGGAGAATGGACGGGCTAGGTCGTCGACGACGTGCCGAAGATGATCTACGTCGAAGCATCACTAGATCGAGCTCCACCTTCACCAAGTCTTGAAAACTTATGAAGGAAACACACTCTACTACTTGGCAAGAGGTAGAGGATGAAGAAATAGGAAGTGGGTAGACTTTAATTTTGGATTTCTCACTCATTTCATCAATCCACCATTGATGAAGTGAAGGTTTCTTTTTGAGTTCAAGGAAGAAGGAGAAGAAAAGATATGATAAGATTAATTAGAAAAGAAAAGAAAAACCATCCTTATCATAATTGTAACTATGGTTATGTGTAGAGAATTGACCAAGGTTAAAGGAATGGTTAGGGTTAAGGTTTCATGAAGCTTCCACTAAACAACAAAAAAAAGCCACCATTCTTTTCTCCTTTTTCCATCTATTTTCCAAAATGAATAAATAGATAAATAAATGAGAAAAGAATATAAAACCCTAATCATAAGTTTAACCATGGTTTAATTCTTTACACTTAACCAAGTAAACATGCATCATCAAACATGATACAATAAAATGCACAAAAAGTATATCACATATACAACTTGTACATCCAAGTGAGAAAATCCTTCTAAAGTGAACCGATACTAGTTAATGCAAAGTAATATATCAAATATATAATTATACATTAAATCATTAAATCAAACACTTGATTTAATGATCCGGTCATATCACATATAACCGACTAATATCAACAGTAACATCTGATCGAATCAACACTTGATCCGATAACCCGGCTATATCGCATATAACCGATCAATGTCACAAATCGCGAGAATCAAACACAGTATCACATACTGGTATCATTCTTGGTCCCGCACATATCTCATATGCGCTCCTATTTCGTTTTGCTTGAGCCAGGAAACCTCTGTGTAGGACTCTAAACACTCGTCAATACGCCGGCAGCAGATGATGATCATATCAAGCACCCACAAGCCGCAAGCGGTCTGCTAAACGTAACGGCCACCCGGGTATTGAGCGATCTGAAAATCGACGAGCAAGCCCGCTCACACTCCAGTGAATCCAACCAGTAACACTACCGTACAGTCCGGTCTGATCGTCTGATATGTCGCATATCTCGCCTAGGGGTGGTAAACGTCAGACCCCAATAGCTCAATAAGTCGTGTCGATATGAGGTCTATAACATTCGAGAAACTACTAGTAACACTTACCAGTAAATCTCAGCAACCCTGGCCAGGGATTTCCGGTTATAGCCAATCGAACACAGCGCAACATCAACTCCCTATACCGGGAGAGACGAATCCCCTCCTATCGCTCATTGCCTCCATGTGACTCGGGACTGTACCCAAAAACCACCGTTTTGCACGCCCTCTTGGACGTGGTAAGATGGAAATCAAAGCACAGTGGGAACCACACAAGACTCTATGACGATCTCGGGTCAACAGACTACTCTGTACCAGTGTCACCAGAGAACTGCCATCTGACGTAAGGTATAATACCATCTGGGAGTTCTCGGCGAGTCCGTCCAGTGTACCCAGTCTCCACTGAGCACCCGTATATCATCTCTGATGTCAAACACCAATGGATATGGGATCATCCATCGCCCATCTGTATGGGTCGAGAAGGTACACGCTAGTCTACTCTGGTATATTGATGCCCCGTCTCGATACACCCACGACTAGGGACTTTGAAGGATGTACTTATGGACTACCATGTCCCCACTAGTATGATCTGCATCATAGTCCAGGTAGTCAAGTACACATCCTAAGGGCTTTACCAACATGTAACAGAGAGACAATCAGTGTACACGTTAAGGTAAAGTTCAACCAGATAGCATACTATCATGTCGAGCAAGAAAGTCCTCCCTATATATGTCCAAGCATCAACTACAATATACATCCTATGTATAGTAATGGCCTCTAGGGCATACATATAACTAACAGGGGTTTAAATGCTTTGGAGATACGTGCAAGTCTTTTTGTGGTGGTCCCTCTAGAAGACAACAAACCTTAACTCGATTATGTGACCGTCTTGAACTGCCCTTTGAACCTTAGGGTTTGGGGCAGTACGGCGTGCCACATGTGAGGCGTTGGCTTGACCCTTCTACGGCTGGACCGCTACTACTATGTCACACTCCAGGTGTTTGAACTCTGCTCAAGTGTTGGGCTTTAGTGAATCCTGGGTATTTGATCGTTCGTTCGAAAACTTCGATACTGTCTGTTTATCCGGAATGTGATGCAATGTGTGGAATTCATATTACTAGACATGAAATACGGAATATGTGATATTTTGCATTTGCGATGTCTAAAGAGAATGTGGATTCCAGATATTGCAGTTTTACACTTTCTTTTCTGTAACCGTAAGTGTAGTATGTACGATATCGCCGGTTTCGTTGCTATACATCAACGACAATTGGGGTATGCATACTTACTTACGTTGATAATATGAGATATTATGTGTTGCTGAGATATGATGTGCAGGATTGTTGCGATTGAATAGCCGGGGGGTTTATGTGAGATGAGAGTTTTATATTTTCATTCATGTAAATTCAAATGTAATGTAATATTCTTTTATTTGGGGCACTTCCGGGTTGAGGTTGTGTTACCAGTGTTGTATATTATTTACTTTTCCGCATTAGGATGGACCCAAGGAGGGGAGCACAGGTGACCGGGTTCTGGGGTTCAGTGGGAGGCCATCTCGAGGAGTCGAGACCGGGTCTCCTAAACTCCAGAATAGGCAGGGTCACTTGCCGCTCTCGTAGGGGTCCAGGGTGTGGGCTTGGCTATTCATCGCGACTGTGGAATCCGTATTTTCTATTCTGGCTAAATACTAAATACGGACGTCCTAGTATATCCCACGTTATATCTATGTTTCTGCTGCCTGTGTTCTGTGATATCTGAGACGAATGACATATTATATATATTATATATAGTAGACGTTGCTTATGTTTTACACCCGCGCTAGTCCCGTCCCGGTATGCCGTTAGTTAAGTAACCTAACGGTGCATAACGGAACATTGCGGCGAATGCGGATGGCATAAGCGTACGTGTTATTTTCGTTTCTTTTCTGTGATTGGCTTAAGGACTTAAATGATGGGATTACATTAATGTGATTAATGTAAAGAAAATAAACCTAAAAGATGTTGTAGAATCGGATTTGAAAACCACTCGGCTATTTATGAAAAAGCTATATTTCAAAACTGCGGAGCTTAAGCCACTCCTTTTTGAAAACCATTTGATTCTACAACGATATCAAGTTCAAAGCGTTAAAGATTTTCTTAAAAATCATCCGCAACCCTCCGTCATTTTAGGAAGTAGAGTACTTAGTATTCGTGCTACGTTTATTGACCTTAGCCAAGGCGTAGTGTACGGTAGCTAAGTGATGTCTTCCTACAAACGCATATGATGCAGATTAATTAGGACGGGCATATGACTTTGTTGACCTTAGCCAAGGGTCATGTGAACGGGTCTAATTAATCAAGAAATGACGGGTTGAGCTTGACTAGTACTCGTGATTTGTTGACCTTAGCCAAGGTCACGAGTATTAGGGGTAAAAACCACATCGGGAATTTCAATAGTTGAAATTTGCAATGAGATTGCATACCTTCCATGTGATGGTTGGATCCCGATCCCACTGTGGGCAATAGTTGCTCCTAGGAGAGTTTTACAGTTTACAATTAGCTAACTCATTAGGTGTCTAGAAAGGTGTTAACGGGGCTCCGCCTCTGGGAAAACGAGGTTTACTCTAATTAGGTCCGTGCGAAAGCACGGGGAACCTCCCTCAAGTACCGACACTGGCCTGGCTGAACGGTTAGCGAAGTTGTAGACTGTAATTAATCCTGGCTAGTTTTTCTTTTTAAGGTTTGAAAGAAAAACTCGATAAAAGCAGTGGGAAACATCGATTAGACAAGATAATAACCAATCTAATCTATGCAAGAGCTTTCGCTGAGTGTATTCTTTTCTCTCTCTTAATGGCAGATACCCATGACTGGACTCAAGCTTTTACTAGATAAAAACAAACTGAATGGGACCAACTATAAAGACTGGCTGAGGAATCTGAAAATCGCCTTGACTTATGATAAAGTATCATATGTCCTCATGGCTTCAGCCCCGCCCGTCCCTGGTCCAAAATCCTCAGTTGCGGACATTGAAGTCCGCAACACATGGGACGCTGACTGTGCCACGGCCACATGCCTCGCGCTTGCATCGATGGATAGCACACATCAAAAGCAACACGAGGACATGGACATTCACGGTATATTGCTCCATACAAAGGAGTTGTAAGGAGTTGTATGGGGAGCAATCCCGCGTATTACGATACGAAGCATCAAAGAAATTGTTTCAGATACGAATGGCCCCTGGCACACCAGTAGGAGACCATGTTCTGAAGATGATAGCTCTTATAGAAGAGCTTGAGGACCTTGGATGGACGATGGACAATGAACAATATATAGATATTATTCTGCTGTCCCTCCCCTCCACCTTTGCTCAGTTCATAGTGAACTTCAACATGCATGGCATGGAGAAGGACCTCCCTGAACTCCTTAATATGTTAAGGAGTGCAGAGAGCACTATGAAGTTAGCAAAAACTCCCGTTATGACTATTAGACAGTCTTCCTCTTCTCGCCCGAAAGCCAAGGCCAAAGGAAAGAAAAAGAAGAAACCAACTAATCCTAAGGGCGGAGTTAAAAAGGTGAAGGGAAAGGGAAAGTCCAAGACTGGAGACTCGGGGAAGGGCGAATGTTTTCACTGCCACAAGACAGGACATTGGAAGCGCAATTGCACGGAGTACTTAAGTCTCAAGAAGAAGCATGGTGATGCTTCAGCTTCAGGTGCGTTTGTGACTAAAAACTGTTTTTCTATAAATTCTGCTTCCTGGGTATTGGATACCGGTTCAGGTTGTCACATTTGCAATTCTATGCAGGGGCTGAGAAATAGTAAGGTTTTGAGCACAGGTGACCATACTCTCCGCGTTGGAAATGGTTCCAATGTACATACAGTCGCAGTGGGAGAGTATCACTTGGGGTTGCCATCTGGATATATTTTGGTTTAAATCCATGTTATTTTGTACCAAGTATGCTATGTAATATAATATCTGTTTCTTTGTTGGACAATGAAGGGTATAATTTTGTATTGCAGAACAATGTTATGAACATTAACCTGAATCAAATGTTGGTTGGGTATGGTACGCTTAACAACGGAATATATGTCCTAAATCAACACACAGTTTTCAGTATACAACACACTAATAAAAGAAAACTTTCAGAGTTAAATGAAGCTTTTCTTTGGCACTGTAGACTTGGTCATATTAACGAAACAAGACTAAACAAGTTACACAAAGATGGATATTTAAATTCTTTTGAATATAAATCTTATGCGACTTGCCAGTCCTGTATCAAGGGTAAAATGACCAAAACTCCGTTTACCGGACACGAAGAAAGAGCTACTCAGCTCCTGGGCCTCATACATAGTGATGTATGTGGGCCTATGTCTACACAGGCTAGAGGCGGTTTTTCATACTTCATTACATTCACTGAAGATTTCTCAAGATTCGGTCATGTATTTTTATTAAAACACAAGTCCGAAGCTTTCGAGAAATTCATTGAATATAAACAAGAAGTAGAAAAACAAACCGGCTTGAGTATCAAAATGCTTCGATCAGATCGAGGTGGTGAGTATCTCAGTGCAGAATTTTCAAACTTCCTAAAAGAGAATGGGATTCTCTCTCAACTCACTCCTCCTTACACACCACAGCACAACGGTGTGTTAGAAAGACGGAATAGGACCCTATTAGATATGGTCCGGTCCATGATGAGTGACGCTGAGTTACCGGTCTCGTTTTGGGGGCATGCATTGGAGACTGCAGCGTTTCTGCTAAACAAGGTTCCAACCAAAACCGTGTCTACCACTCCATATGAGATATGGCATGGGAAGAGACCATCTCTTAAGAGAATTAAGATTTGGGGTTGCCCGGCCTATATTAAAAAGCAGAATCCGGACAAACTCGAGACACGGTCAGTCATGTGTAACTTTGTAGGATATCCAAAGAATTCTTATGGATATCTATTCTACCACAAAGAGGAACAAAAAGTGTTCGTTTCTCAACATGCCATATTCTTGGAAAAAGAGTTTTTCACAGACAAAGATGATGGCAAGGTGGTGGATCTAGAAGAGGTTCTAGAGACACAAACTACAAATGACGATTTGGTTGAACCGGCTGTTACAGCAGAAACTGAAGAACCTCGGCCACTCCGTAGGTCTGGTAGGACTTCTCGCCCACCGGAGAGGTACTACGGTTTCCTCATTGATGGTAATAGAGAAGATTGCATCATGGATGATGATGATCCTACCAGTTTTCAGCAAGCTATCACGAGTAAAGACTCTGTGAAGTGGCTGGATACCATGAGATCTGAAATGGAGTCTATGTACACCAACAAAGTGTGGACTTTGGACGTTGTACCCCCTGGGGTAAAACCTGTAGGGTGCAAATGGATCTTTAAAAGAAAGATTGGTGTAGATGGGCAGGTGGAGACCTATAAGGCAAGACTTATGGCGAAGGGTTTTCGTCAAAGACCAGGTTTGGACTATGACGAGACTTTTTCTCCCGTAGCCATGCTTAAATCCATTCGGATCCTACTTGCTATTGCTGCTCACTACGACTATGAAATCTGGCAGATGGACATTAAAACCGCATTTCTAAATGGAAATTTGGAAGAATGCGTTTATATGGATCAGCCAGAGGGCTTCATTGACAGTGGGAGCAGCGGGAAAGCATGTAAATTGCTTAAATCCATATATGGGTTAAAGCAAGCATCACGGAGTTAGAACATCTGTTTCGATGATGTCATCAAAGAGTTTGATTTCATCAAAAATCCAGATGAACCTTTTGTTTATAAGAAGGCTGTAGGGAGAGCTGTCACATTCCTCGTATTGTACGTGGACGACATTCTTCTGATAGGAAATGATATTCCTATGCTACAGTCGGTCAAATCTTTCTTATCACTGAGGTTCTCCATGAAGGACCTGGGTGATGCCACATACATTCTGGGCATATGGATCTATAGGGATAGATCCAAAAGGTTATTGGGATTGTCCCAAACCAGGTACATTGACACCATCCTAAAAAGGTTTAGTATGGAAGACTCCAAGCGGGGTGCCTTACCCGTTTGCCATGGGGTCACTCTCTCCAAGGATTCTTGCCCAAAAACCGATGAAGAGAGAGCTCGCATGATTATTATACCCTATACTTCGGCAGTAGGATCTATAATGTATGCGATGTTATGTACACGCCCAGATGTAGCTTATGCACTTAGTGTTGTAAGCAGGTATCAATCCAACCCAGGGGAGAATCACTGGACAGCTGTGAAGAACATTCTTAAGTACTTGCGAAGGACTAAAGAATTGTTCTTGGTGTATGGTAATGGAGATCTCCAAATGGAGGCCTTTACCGATTCGAGCTTCCAAAGCGATAAGGACGACAGCAAATCTATCTCTGGGTTTGTATTTACCCTCAATGGAGGGGCGGTGAGTTGGAAGAGTTCCAAACAAGATACCGTTGCAGACTCTACGATGGAAGCTGAGTACATTGCTGCAAATGATGCCGCCAAGGAAGCCGTCTGGATGAAGAAGTTCGTCTAGGAGCTAGGAGTAGTTCCAACCATTATTGATCCAATACCTTTGTATTGTGACAATAATGGGGCTGTGGCGTTAGCCAAGGAGCCCAGATCCCATCAACGGTCCAGACATATCCTGAGGCGTTTTCATTTGATCCGGGAGATTGTAGATCGCCGCGAGATCGAGATTAGGAGGGTAGACACAAAGAATAACGCCGCGGATCCATTCACCAAGGCCCTCCCTCAGCCGCAGCA
The DNA here is from genome assembly GCA_030015575.1 of Agapanthus africanus. Lineage (NCBI taxonomy): Eukaryota > Viridiplantae > Streptophyta > Magnoliopsida > Asparagales > Amaryllidaceae > Agapanthus > Agapanthus africanus. The sequence continues at coordinate 300,473,520 of JASDDO010000029.1, forward strand.
TGAGCGACTTTTTGAGATGTTGGGTATGAGATACGCCAATAACTGGCCTTAGTGCAAGTGGGAGATTGTTGGATATATGTATGCCCTAGAGGCCATTATATGATAGTGGATGTATCTATACATGTATATATATTTAGTATGCATTCTTGCTCGACATGATAGTATGCTATCTGGTTCTTCTTTATCTGACATGTTGACTTGATCATGCTTATTATTCACTCATACATGCTGATAAAGCCCTGAGGATATTGGCTTGACTGCTCTGATTATGATGGAGATCATACTAGTGGGACATCTGTAGTCTATAAGCATATCCTGGAAAGTCCATAGTCGTAGGTATATCGAGACGGGGCATTGATATACCAGAGTAGACTAGCGTATATGATACTAGACCCATGTGATGGGCGATGGATGATCCCATATCCATTGGTGTTTGACATCAAGATCATATACGGGTGCTCAGTGGTGACTGGGTACACTGGACGGACTCGCCGAGAACTCCTATATGGAATTATATCTATCGTCGGATAGCAGTTCTCAGGTAACACTGGTACAGGTTAGTCTGTAGACCCGAGATCGTCATGGAGTCTTGTGTGCTCTCCCACTGTACTTTGATTGCCACCCTACCACGGCGCTACTGAGTCGTGCAAACAGGTGGCCGTTGGGTACAGTCCCGAGACACATGAAGGCAATGAGCGATAGGAGGGGTTTCGTCTCTCCCGGTATTGTGGGTTGATGCTGTGCTGTGCCCGACTGGTTATATCAGTAAGTCCCTGGCCAGGGCTGCTGAGATTTGCTGATAAGTGTTATCGGTAGTTTCTCGATCTGTTATAGACCATTCACCGGCACGACTTATTGAGTTATTAGGGTCGACGTGACCATCCCTAGGCTCGATATGCAGCATATCTGACGAAGAGACCGGACTGTACGGTAGTGTTGCCGGATGGCTCGACGAGAGTTGTAGCAGGTTCGCTTGTTTTCTTCTGATCGCTCAATACCCGGGTGGCCGTTACGTTTAGCTGACCGCTTGCGGTTTGAGGGTACCTGATATCATCATCACCCTCTGCCGGCGTATTGACGAGTCTTAGAGTCCCACAAAGGAGTTACCCAGTCCAGGCGAAACGTTGTGGTGCGCGTATGCGATATGCGCATGCACCCGATTAAAATGTGCGTATATGATACCGAACATTGATCGGGTGGCCTGCTTTTGGTAGGGGTCATATGAGATATGACCGGATTGATAAGTTAAGTGTTGATTTATCATCTAACCATTAGTTTTCTCACTTGAAACCTTTCTAGGGTTTGATGAATGTATGCATGCATGCATGTGTTTCTTTCTTTCATTCTAGTTTCATGCACATGTGGATGTGCATACATGCATACATACATACACCCATCCATCATGGTTGTTAGCATATGGAAATGGTGGCAATATAAGACTCACACCATGGATTAAATTATGGATTATTATTTAATTTTGGTTTTAAAACAAATGAAAAGGAAAGGATAATCATTCTAGCTTCTACATTCTTCTTATAACCTAACCAAGCTCAACTACCACTAACCTAGGGTTATCCTTCTCTTTATCATTTAAAACCCAAGTTAAATTAACTCTCCATAATTTAATCATGGTTGAATGCAAGAAGGAAATAAATATATATAGTGATATATATTTCATTTTCCTTTTTAACTAAGGGTTATTTTTTCTTCACCTCTTGTCAAAAATAGCCACCATCTTCATCCTCCTTCACCTTTTCCTCTCTAGTTTTTTCTAGTGAGTTAAACACAATTAAAGAAAGGTTTTTGAAGTGAGATCCTTAGCCACAACATCATTCTACTCAAGTCTTGCCAACTTGATTACAGTGTTCTCTTTGCTTTTCCAAAGTTGCAAGCTTGGACGGGAAACTTCGGGTGGATCGTCGTGGACGAAAGAGGACTACAAGTGGACCTTCTTCCAGCACCCTAGAGATCAAGGAGTCAAGCTAAAGGGGAGCTACAAAGGTTGTAGCCTTCAAACCCTAATTTTTATTAGCTTAAAGTTTTGTAACCCTAATTTTCTAGGATCGATTCCTTTGCGTGTTTGTTTAGCACCTTAAAAATACATACTTTGACACATGTGATACTTCAAAACTCTTCATAGGGTGCTAGGCAAACCTTACAGAGATTGTAACGCCTTAGGATTCGATTAGTGTTAATTAAGCGATAGTGCGGGGTTTTGGTAAAAAGTTTACCAATTTGGGTTCCTCACATTTTATAACAATTAATTAATATTTTATTATTATTTGTTATGGCTTGCACGCACGTGTGCACGTTAATGTGAGGGTTTGTTTGTGCTAATCTAATTTAGTGACCATGACAACTTAACCTAATCCTAATCCTTGCTTTGCTTTAATCCTAAACCTTTAGATATTTGTGAGAGATATTTTCATTTGGGTTTTGTTTTGGGGAGAGGTGGCATGGTGAGCTTAATGCTTGCATTAATGAGGAGTTAATGCAAGGGTGCACTCACCTCTCTCTCTTTTCTTCACACCCTCTCTCATTCTCTCTCACTTCATCTCTTTCTCATTTCTTTCATCACTCCCTCTTCTCTCAACTGAACACTCACTAATCCATCATTAAACCTTTACTAAACTTCTTCAAAACATCACCAAATCACTTCATAAACCTTGTTTTGCCTCTTGGATGCCTTGGAGCTTGGAAAGCTAGGATCTTTGAGCTTGTGGGAGTAGGTAATGATCTCTTTCTGTTAAGTAGGTCCTTTTAAAGTTGCGTAGGTTGTTAGTTTCAGTTTAGAACGCGTAAAGTTTCGTTTCGGGTAAATATCGTATTTTTAGTGTAGTTTGGTGTCTCGGATGATCTGCTATCAAAGCAGGTAATTGTTGAAAAAGTTCCCATCACGGTGACCTAGTGTAGTGACCTAGAAGATACCCTCAAAATACGAGCCCATTCCTTCAAGAACAGGCCGCAGATTTATTGGTTCTGGCCGTAATTTGTGGCCAGAGTAGGTGCTGGGGCGTTGAGTTTTGGTGTAGGGGTCTCTGGGGTTGTGTGTGGTCTTCTGGTATGTGCAACTTTTATAAATTGTTTGGGTAGCAAAATCTGGGATCACTTTTCTAGTTTCTAGTGTTTCGATACACGCCTTACGTTATCCGATACGGTTCATGTTCTTGTGTAGTTGTTGCTCTTGAGTTGGTTTCGTAGTGTCGCTACGTGCGTTAACCACTAGACGAACACTTGTGAGTATGTTGGAGTTGGTGCGTCGGTCAAACGTAATTGGTACGTGTTATTGGTCGATTGCTAATATATACTTGTTATATTATTTTATGATCTTAGGGTCGCAGGCGAGGACTTCGAATGCTGCGAAGAAGGGAAAGCGAGTGGTTGGTTTTACTTAGCCCCAGGATCATCAGTGAGTAGATTTATACAGGGGAATAGCCCGCATGGCGTTATGCGTCTGGGCTAGATATGATATGATATTAGTCACATGCTTATATTTCACATATAGAGTTTGCGCATACACCTCATTGCATATTATTACTTGTTGTGCTTGGACTTGTACCCTTTGGACACTGCACTATTAGTGACAGTTCATGTTGCACGAGCACTGATTGTATGCCATTCACACCGTCAATAATTGCCATGACACGCACAACACTTATACATACATGAGATTGTATTGGTTAGAGATATTGAGACATTGATTCATATTCCATTGTGCATATGACATATAGTATACCTATATACCTACATGCTTACACATATGTCTTGACATGCCTACATGCTAGTTACCTATATACCTATATAGAATTGTACCATTAGAGATAGGTATATACACATATGAGACACAACTACAAGTACATCTTGCATACATACTTACATGTACACTTACCTAGCTTGATATAGCTACACACATACCTGGAGGGTATCACATCATTATTGATAGGTAGATACACATATCTTGCTATACCGACATAGTTGCGCATACCTGGTTATAGATACATGTTCACCTTTATATGATGTTGTATGGATTTGGAGAAATTAGGAACCGCATGATATTAACTTGTTGCAGTTAAATAGCGGATTTTTCCTTTATATGCTCACTTTTCAGTTTTTGTTGCATATATTATATTCATAGATTTTCGCATTGAGATATGGATTTTTCATGATGTTTTCTAGATTTGAGGACCGTGGTAGTTTCATGAAATTATGCATTATTTGAAAAACCCGGTTTCTCTTGATATGATATTTCAGCATCCACCATGAGATTTCTCGGTTCTAATATATACCCCATGCGAAGAGGCATAGTGGGCCGTGTGCGGGTACATGGTGGGGCCCGGAGGTACCCCGGGGAAAGAAAGGTATGTCGAAGGTTCACGCCGATGAGCCTGGCAGGGGAATCATACCTACCGGTGACAGTATTGGACTCGGTGATGATCGTGGAGATATCGACTGGAGTCATGTACGTATGCATACGGGGAATTCGAGTGCCGAAAGTTGGGGCACTCGGATTTCCGATGAACGTATGGTACGTACATATCAGAGGCAGTCGTGGTGATGACGCCTGATAGATGAGTATTTATGTGTCGATGCTAGACACTAGTTTTCATGATATTTTACCTCTAAGTATATATATCAGTGGTATGAGACGCTGTTATATATACACGTATATATATATATCAGAGGTATGGGACGTTGTTATATATATATATAATATCATCATAATGATCTGTACATGTATTCTTATTCATTACTTGATGTTGAGGGCCGATCTGTGGGCCGATATAAGGGCCGATCTGTGGGCCGATATGAGGGCCGATCTGAGGGCCGATTTGAGGATATTTGGGATTTGGATTGTCTTGATGGACATTGGTCCTGCCACGATGAGGATTCCATGAGGATGACATGTTTTATCCCATATTCCGCATTTATTTTATATGCATTGCTTCATGTATTAGTTGTACCTAATAGTGTACCTTTTATGACTGTTGCATATACATATTGTCATATTATTGCTTCATATATTAGTTGTACCTGCTAGAGTACCTTTCATGACTGTTGCATACATATGACCATTTATTGCTATTAGCATGCATGTGATAGATTCGCGCAGTACGTGCATACTTGCGATTACCTGCATATGTTATTTTCTATTCACGAGTTGGAAACTCACCCCCGTTGTGCCACAGGGTTTGCAGGTTGTTACTCAGAATAGTCGAGGCAGAGTTTCTACCTATCGTATCATCTTTTGCAGCGGATACCGCTACGGCTGACTGTGTCCAGTTTTGTTATATGTAGGTTTTGCGGTTATCCGATATTGCTCATTGTATATCTTTGTACCATGTACTTTCCATCTACCATTATCATGTATTGACTTAGAGACGAGTTGTGAGGACGATATTGTATATTATTTGGTGACTTAGAGGTCTTTTATGCCGTTTTATTTATATCGTCTTTTTCTTCGCTACGGCGTCGTATATCTGTTATGGTGGTTGTTTTCCGCCTTTGGGTGTGGATTTGCTTCCGTTTGGGGATGCTTTACTTATATATTTATGTTGTAGGCTTGTTTTACAAAGGAGGTGCTGCCAAATTTTAAAGGAAATAAATTTGGACTTCAAAGAATTTTGATTAAGATTTCAAAAGTTTTAACAATGTTATTATCTCTTACTACTTTTGATGGTTTAGGTTGCTGGGTTTTCGGCTTACTTAAATTGTGTTATGCCTGTAGACATTGTGTAGTTTAAGGGCCGTCACGTGCCAATTTTGGGTCATGACATCGGTGGGGTGCATGACTTTCCGATGGTACCAACAGTAGTTCGGATGTACATTCGCTTCATCGTGGCACGTACTCTCGGGAGTATTTCCTTCGAAAGGAGGCAGCTTCATTCTCATTGACAGAGCTTTGGCGAACTGCTTCTCTACCTTGATTCTGCTCTTGCAGGTGGCAGGTGCGCTTCGATCCGGTTAGGGTACTTTTTGACTTCTTATTATCGAGGCTTCTTCAGCTTGATGCCAACGCTCGGCCTTTTCGTATATGGCTGTTTCACATCCTCGGTCAGCTTTGCTCTTTTGGAGGGCTTCGTTCAGCAGCTTGTCGATCAGGTCATTTGACGGTTCCATGGATTTTGGTTCTGGATCTGCCCCCAATTTCTCTACGTCAGGAACTTCTTTTTCGTTTATCGACGAGTGAGAGATCATGTGGCAGCTCGCCACATAAACTTCGAGCTCTTCTGAAGAATCACCTCCTTCATCAATGTCACTGTTTCCATTCTCAAGAACATGCTTGAAGAATTCTTCCAATGTGACTAGGGTCCGCGCTTTTTGGTTGTATTCCTCCAGTACGTCAATGTACTTTTGCAGACTCGTACGATTGCTGTCGAGTTGGATGGGCTTCTTGGCCTTCTTCTTTTTCTTTAAATATTTCGGAGGCTTGGCCTGGAGGTTTTGCCAATCGTTACCAACTTTCAGCGTTGGGCACGGTTTCAGCATTCCGTCAATAATCTCAGGCTCCAGCGGGCTTTTCCACCAAATCGCCGGACATGCTTGAAGATCCTTCCGCATTCTTTTAGTTTTAGCCTGTTGGATATATATGTATGCCTTAGAGGCTATTATATGTATAGTGGATGCTTGGACATGTATATATGTATATATATGACTTTCTTGCTCGACATGATAGTATGTTATCTGGTTTACTTTATCTTGACATGTTCATTTGATCATGCATCTTACTCATTTGGTACATGTTGATAAAGCCAATAGGATATTTGCTTAACTACTACGACTATGATGCAGACATACTAGTTGGACACATGTAGTTTATAAGTATATCCTTGAACTGTTCCTAGACGTGGGTGTATCGAGACGGGGCATCGATATTCCAGAGTAGACTAGCGTATACCATTCTTGTCCTATGTGATGGGCGATGGATGATCACATATCCATCTGGTATGGTGACACCAAAGATTATATGCGGGTGCTCAGTGGAGACTGGGTACACTGAATGGACTAGCCGAGAACTCCTATGTGGTATTATATCTATCGTCGGATAGCAGTTCTCAGGTGACACTGGTACAGGTTAGTCTGTAGACCCAAGATCGTCATAGAGTCTTGTGTGTCCTCCTACTATACTTTGATCTCAACCTTACCATAGCTCTACTGAGTCGTGCAAACAGGTGGACTTTAGGTATAGTCCCGAGGCACATGGAGGCAATGAGCGATAGGAGGGGTTTCGTCTCTCCCGGTATTGGGGGTTGATGTTGTGCTATGCTCGATTGGCTATAACAGGAAGTCCCTGGCCAGGGCTAATGAGATATACTGATAAGTGTTATCAGTAGTTTCTTGATCTGTTATGAGCCATACACCGGCATGACTTATTGAGTTATTGGGGTCGACGAAACTGTAAGTGCACGGCAGCGCCCCGGCCGTCTGAACGAGACCAAAATGCGGAAACGATTCTTTTCTTTAACTTTAAAACCGGTGCTACCGCGTACTAAAACCCGGATCGGGCCATTAACCTAATGCTAGCAAACAAGAGAATGGGTAGAAAGCTATACCGAGCGATCCGTGTCCTTCGGTCTTCGGCCTCCATCCCGATCTCCTCGCGGAATCTCGGGTCTTCATCTTATCGTCGGAAAGGGCACCACACTGCCGGGTTCTTTTACAGGCTCCCACCTCTGGACTGAGGTAACTCGGACACGAAGTTGGCAAGCCGACGTGTCCAAGAATGCTGTAGGCTAGTGTAGAATGTTTTGTCTCAAGGGGTTTGTGAAGTTGCCATAATGGAGTGGAGAAGGAGATATGAACTTTGGAGATGAGTAATGTATTTTGTTGCAAGCCAAATGAGATCAATATATTTCCCACACACCAAAATGAACCATCCCAATCTATTTGTGGTTGGCCAAAAAGGAGAGGGAGAGGCAATCAAGGAAGGTGAGTGTAGGAAAGGCAAGGTGACCATAAGCAAATGTGTGATGATAATGAGGAATAAAAGTCACACCATTTCCTAATCAACTCACATCTCAATTAATACAAAGGAAGTGATGCAAAAAGAATCTTATGATGCTTAGAACCATTATAAACTCTCATATCACAAATAACCCCCCTCCACAATGCTTATTTGCACATTTGCAAATAAGCCCCTCCCATCAAAAATTCGGCCATGAAGGAACAAAGGAAAACTGGCTGAAACGGAATGCAAACTGGCAACTTCAAAAAACTGATCCCGTAATAAATTACAGGAAAACCCCGCGGCTGTATATACATACCCTCATTTGTATTTCGACCGAATACAAACGCAATGAGACAAAATCTACACTGTACAATACTAGGATCCGGCTTAAACCAAAGCCCGCTAGTATTATCCGTCCGATCATGATCCGTGCAATACCGCACGTATAAGATCGAACCCTGCCATATATCCATACGGCCTCTACAGCGTTTCGCCCGAAACTTGAGAAACTATCTGTAGGGGACTCTAAAGACTCGTCAATAATTTGGCTGTGGATTTAACCACTAGCACGTCAGAGGTATTAGCCATACGTAACGGGCTACCAGGTATTGACCAAAAGGGACGTCGATGAGCGAACTCATCCTGACACCCTACTGAACCTGTCGGTGACAATATCCGTACAGTCCGGTCCGTTCGTCTATGAGCATCGCATGGCGGGTCTAGGGGGTTGGTAAAAGTCAGACCCCCAAAAGCGGTACAAGTCGTGTCGGAGTGTAGCCCAGAACACCCTGAGATACTACTGGAATACCTACCAGTAAATCTCCTGCCTTGGCCAAGGACTTCGTGTAATGGCTCTCCTAGACACAGCGCGACCTCACCCCCAATACCGGGAGAGACGAACCCCTGCAGATCCGCTCACTGCCTCCATGTGGATCGGGACTGTACCCAACTAAAACCTGTTTGCACGACTCCTTTGAACCGTGGTAGGGTAGTAATCAAAGTACAGTGGGAACTCACACGAGATAAATGACGATCTCAGGTCGATGAACTAACCTGTACACATGTCACCAGGGAACTGCTATCCGACGTCTGGTATAAGACCAACTAGCATGTTCCTGGCGAGTCATGTCTGGTGTACTCATAACCCAATGAGCACCTGTATACATCTTAGGTGAACCAACTGACACCAGTGGCTTGTGAGACCGGCCACCACCCCTCGTCGGGGTCTCGACTGTATACACTAGTCTACTCTGGAGTATCGATGCCCTGTCTCGAAAACTCCCACGACCAGGGACCTTTTAAGAATGTGCTTATAGACCCCAGCTCCCACTTATATGATCGCCCTCATACTGCTAGTAGTCAAGCAAGAATCCTAGGGGCTCTATCAACGTGTAATAGCGATCAGTAATGTCACCTCAAACAGTACACGATGATAAAGATAAACCAGATAGCATACTATCATCTTGAGTAAGACTGTCCTACCGGTATAGGTCCTCCCTCAATCATTGCAATCACGTGCCTGTGATCCAATAATTGACTCTGAGGGCACTATCTCCAAAAATCTCCCACTTGCACTCAAGGCTAATTATTGCGATGTCGCATACTCATAGCCCGTGTGATACCGAACACCCAACTCCTCTACTAATCAGTCTCACAAAGCCCGTTTGCGAAACTATTGCATTCGAGGAATAGCCTCAGTGAGTGGATCCGCTCTGATGTTTCTTTCTATGTCTCTCTTTATCTTAAGTTCGCAGAGAAAGCCATCTCCCGAAATGAGCAATACCTGTCTTAGAATATGTCTGGATGTCTGAAGGGACCTAGCTCATAAATGAACTCCAAATCCAAACTTCTTAGACTGTATCGTCAACTGAATTTAATCAGTATCATGCGCCATCCTTCCCTCGGTATCCACCTGGACCACCTGTCCAAAATACTGCCCCTCGTCAGAAGGAAAACTATAACTCTGACAGCCACTCTGTCATCTAGGTCACCTTGGAAGCCTGGAATGATAATTGTCTCCCGAATGAAGCTGTCGTTATCATATCCCTAGAACATCCACTTATGCTCTAAAACTGCTTCCGAATGTTTCTCCAGGATTGGATCAATATCAACTTATTGCATCTACTGCAAAAACAACATTTGGTGTGGTACTTGACATCTCATGATTAACTCAATTACCTAAGCAAGTGATCTGCCAATCACGCACATCTCTCTCCCCTTTAGTCTGTAAGACACCTTTAGAGAGGGTGACTCCATCACCTGCAGGTATACTACCGTGCCAGGAGTTGTCCATTCTAAAACACCTTTAGAATGCTGTCTAAGTACCCAGATTGGGAAATTACCCAAATCTAGATCTAAAACCATAGATCTAGTAACCAGAATGTCTTGATATTATATTCAAGTCCCATGTGGAGAAACCACTGTGTGACAACCAAAGTATAATCAACCGTAGTATAGGAATTTCACTTCCTACTATGTGTATGTCATCCAAATACCAGGACATCACACCCTACTACCTTCTTAACAGATCCATCCCCTATTCTGATGAAGTCAAACCTATGACTGTCACATCAGAAATAGATGATCTATCACCGCTATATCTGCTTTAGTCTATAAATAGACATAAGCCACCTGTCCACTATGCTTCCGCTGCTCCCACTGACTACGACAACCCTCTGGCAGAGTCATATACTCGTACGCTTCTAAAGCCAGTTCAGAATGACACTATACTCATCCTCCTGCCGGGTCTCATAGTCTGGAACAACAGCAGTGTTAAGTCTGGGTAAACAAGAACCTCCTTGTCACCGTCTTTAAGCATACCGAAGTACCTCTCGAGTGCCTGAGGTTACCCACCTTATCTGCAGAGTGGCCAATGGAATGTCAAACCAGATTGAATCTTTTGGTTCTTATCAAATCTTCAGTAATTGTTTGCGGTTCTGGAATCACTTCCAGTTCTACCATACTCCCACTACTGTTTTCTGAAAAATCCATTTTTGTTAAAACTGTGGCGAGTCTAGAACAATATCACTATTGATCTTCCAGATGGTAGAAAGTCAACCCTTGTCATAGCCTGGGTCAACCCACAAACAGCCATTACAGAAACATGCCTTGAGTTATCCAGAGTCTGGTTTTAAGCATAAGCCGGACAACTCCCCGTACCTTAACAATGTTAAGATATGAACTATTCTATATCCAATATAGAAACAGAGGCACTGATTTAATTGGAACCAGATTCAAATCATGCAACTGTCTCCAGTGCATATCAACTAAATGGAAGGAGGCCGATCAGCGTTACTCAACTTAGGAATGCTTCCAATTATGAGTAACCTGAAAGAGAAGCAAGTTCTCTTAATCATTACTATCAACTGAATACCATTCACAAGTATCTACATCTTCGATCACCTTGAAGAATCCCGATACTTGCAATACCTGGTTCTCTACTTTATTCATATACCTATAACTTCTCAAAACTTAGACCTTGTATTTCTACGAAACACATGTCTAAGAACCAGAGAAGTCACAGGTAAACAGAATATAGTACGAGTACCAACCCCGCTGTCCTCATGGACACTGGACAACATACAATACTCTGTATAAGTTCCCTGAGTTGAATAACTCATTCCCTGTGTGTCGTAGGTTGAAAACTGTACTTATGGTTAAGAAGAATTACACCGTTGTTTAATGCTCATTACCTAACCATCCACTGATATAGGTAAATGTCATAGACATAATTTCAAAAAGGTATATCTCACTCTATAAAAATAGACGTACAGATATATCAATTTGAAATTGGTGCATAACAACGGATATTCAAAACCAAATATCTGCCATCCGGCAAACAGCCCAAGCGATTTCCTCAAATATCACCAATTACAACGAATCCCGATATAATGAGGATAATCACCCAATTCCCAATAACTTACTCCCACTCATCATCTGTAAAACCATACAGATGTGAGAAACAAATCTGGTAAATACATATCCTGGAGCAAGTGTCTAATTGGGAAATCAATTTTCTTTTAACAGCACACAGTGAAACTGAAACATGTAAATGTATCGAAGGGGTATCCGGGTATACCTAGTAATATCTCTTCCATTATCAGATTCACAACTATAACCGTATATTTCTCTGTCATCTCTCCAAATCCCTTCATATGTCTTTAGTCATTACCTTCTGTACACCCTTTTAGGCCAAATGGTTTTCTTCATTCCCTACCGTTCGGCACCAGCCTATGGTTTGGAAGAAGACTATCCAATAAGCATAATGGGTGTACTGTCCTAATCCTAGAAGCACTCGCAATGCGAGAGAAGGTGAAGATAAAAGACAACCGAATAAACCTTATTCCTATTTCTCCCGAACTAGAATCCATCCCCGAACTGGAACAAGTTTCTTTCGAGTTCGTATATAACCATACGATGGAGTATCCAAATAACTATGGATCTTCCTAGTGATACGGAGTATTCTGGAGAAATACAAAGGTGAAATGGGAGTGGTAATGAAATACTTGGTTTGGTTGTGAATAGCAGTCGCAATTTACATTGCCCTCTTACTGATCCCTTTATTTGTCTTTACTTAATACCTTCTGTACACTGTTTAGGCTAAATGGTTTTCTTCATTCCCTACCGTTTGGCACCAGCCTATGTTTTGGAAGAAGACTATCCAATTAGCATAATAGGTGTATTGTCCTAATCCAAGGAACTCTCGCAACCTGAGAGAAGGTAAAAGGAAAAGACAACTGAATAGACCTATTCGTTTTCTCCAGAACCAGAAACTATCCTCGAACAAATTCCTTCGAGTTCGTATATAACCATACGATGGTTTTATCCAATGGAAGTGGACGTTCGTAGTAATACGGGGTGTTCTGGAGAAAAGGGTAAAAGTAGGAGTGGCAAACAGGTATGCAACTCTGACAATCCAAAAGCCAGTGTTTAAGAAGGTTCGGTTAACTTGGTCACCGAGTTATAATCAAGGGTCGGGTCATGGTCGCTGCCAAAGAGAGAGAGAAAAGAAACACTCAGCGTGCACTCTAACCTAGATCAGAATGGTTATCAATTTATCTAAGCAGGAAGCCTCCCACTGTAACGTCAAATTCTTCTCCAAACCTAAAAGAAGAATTAGTCGGGATCACCAGAGGAGTAAACCAACTCATCAGTGGGAATCAGGATCCAACTATCATCGCATGATAACGTGACGGAATCCGCTCACGTTATCACACTCCAGAAGGTATGCGCATATCTGGCAAGTTTCAGTTTCTTTAGAAACTCCCGATGTGATTTTTGCCCTATGCTCTTATGACCTTGACTAAGGCCAACAAATCATAAGTCACATGTCAAGTTCTACCCGTCATTGTCCAGGTTAATTTGAACCCACCCGTACAAGCCCTTGACTAGGGCCAACAAGGCTATACGACTGTCCCAAACCAACGCATCTATCTATGCAGCAGAAAGGTAACAAGCAGCTACCATACACTATGCCTTGACTAAGGCCAACAAACATAGCATGAATACTACGTGCTACCCGTCTGAAATGACGAAGGGCTACAAATGGTTTTTGGCGAAAAACCTTTAACGTAATGAACTTGATATCGTTGAAGGAACTGGATAGCTTTTATAAAAATATAGTGACGAAAACCTTTGCTAAAGAGGTCACTCCCGGCGAAGGGATCTCGGCTCTTTCCCCGTGGAATGAGGTGCAGGATATTCCAACTGAATACCATGATGCAAAGCAAAAGTAATCGACTATGGTGAAGTTATTGCCCTGACGCAAACTTCTGTCCAAAGGGTCACTCCCGCTGAAGGGATCTCGGCCCTTGCCTCGTCGACTGAGGTGCTGGATATTCATAACCGAATACCACTGTGCAAAACAAAAGAGAACGCCCCTGCAATAACAGCTTTTTGAAAAATGTTCCAACAACATCAGAATATGTTTGTTTAGCTTGCATTGATCCGAATCAACGCAGTCCCATCAACTGATCACACCAATAAAGAACGAAAATAATGATGTACGTATATGCCATCCGCATTCGCCACTGGGTCCCCCCATCACCCGTTAGGTTACTTAACTAACGACAGAGCGGGGACTGGACTAGCGCGGATGCAAAACATATACAACATCTACTAGTATATATATCAATATATAATATTCGCTCAAGGCGTGATAAAATGCAACATCACAGAGAATAATAAGCATCACAGAACAATACAGATATCTGAGATCCCCGGGTTTCATAGAGCCGCTACTGAAACCCGACGTTCCCCTGGTCGTGTGGATAGCCTGTGCAATGAAATCCTAGACCCCTACAGGTGCGGCAAGTTACCCGCCAAAACCTGAAGCGAGGCAGCCCTCTTCAACAACATGAATGGACCACCCAGCACTTCACGGAATCCGGTAACTTGAGCACCCCTCCTTGGGTCAACCTGTACCCCCTACGAGTGCGGTGAATAGCCCGCCAATTCTTTTGTGAAGCCCCCTCCGTCTCAAAGCCATGAGATGCGGGCTTGTTGCCCTCTAGAACCCGGCTACCCGTGCACCCCTCCGCGGGGTAATCCTAGTACAGAAAGTAAAATATACAACGGGTACATCGACCTCAGCCCGGTCGTGCCCCAAAAGAATAATATACAAACAGGCAGTGACGGCAGTCCACATGTCGGACGCTCGCCCCGCAATATCAAATGTATATATATAACCAAACTGTACTAACATTGCATCCAGGCTATCCACCACGACAAATCCGCAACATCACAGCACAACACAGAACATCAACGTGAATGTCACGTTCGCAAATCCGTCTAAAAGGGCTATAGCAGTTGACAAGATTTACCGATCAAATGACATTCACGGTCACAGATATAATGTAAATACTGTGAACTAACATGTTTAAAATTTTCGATCGACTAAATTTCCCGAAGTGGGCCTCAAGCACAACTGTAGCACTCAAAGAAAATCTGGGCCCAAACAGAACATACCAAAAAACCCTATTTCCATGTCAGAAGCCCACTGTAAAAATTTGGTGCAGTGAGGCTACAGTACGGCCGCGGATCCGCCGCTCCAGAGTAATATCAGCCGACCAAATTTTCACAGAATTCTTAAAAAAACCCTGCACGTATTTTTCCAATATACCAAATAATTTTTAGAGCAAGGAAAAATTCGACAGAAAGTGCAACATGGAAATGTGGTTTTTGGAAAATCCGATCGATCAAACTTGTAAACATGTTAGAGCAAGCTAGACTAGGTTAATGGCGTGGCTCTGATACCATTGTAAGTGCACGGCAGCGCCCCGGCCATCTGAACGAGACCAAAATGCGGAAACGATTATTTTCTTTAAATTTAAAACCGGCGCTACCGCGTACTAAAACCCGGATCGGGCCATTAACCTAATGCTAGCAAAAAAAAGAATGGGTAGAAAGCTATACCGAGCGATCCGTGTCCTTCAGTCTTCGGCCTCCATCCCGATCTCCTCGCGGAATCTCCGGTCTTCATCTTCTCGTCGAAAAGGGCACCACACTGCCGGGTTCTTTTACGGGCTCCCACCTCTGGACCGAAGCAACTCGGACACGAAGTTGGCAAGTCGATGTGTCTAAGAATGCTATAGGCTAGTATAGAATGTTTTGTCTCAAGGGGTTTGTGAAGTTGCCATAATAGAGTGGAGAAGGAGATATGAACTTTGGAGATGAGTAATGTATTTTGTTGCAAGCCAAATGAGATCAATATATTTCCCACACACCAAAATGAATTCCATCCCAATCTATTTGTGGCTGGCCAAAAAGGAGAGGGAGAGGCAATCAAGGAAGGTGAGTGTAGGAAAAGTCAAGGTGACCATAAGCAAATATGTGATGATAATGAGGAATAAAAGTCACACCATTTCCTAATCAACTGACATCTCAATTAATGCAAACGAAGTGATGCAAAAAGAATCTTATGATGCTTAGAACCATCATAAACCCTCATATCACAAATAACCCCCCTCCACAATGCTTATTTGCATATTTGCAAAATAAGCCCCTCCCATCAAAAATTCGGCCATGAAGGAACAAAGGAAAACTGGCCGAAACGGAATGCAAACTGGCAACTTCAAAAAACTGATCCCGTAATAAATTACAGGAAAACCCCGCGACTGTATATGCATACCCGTATTTGTATTTCGACCGAATACAAATGCAATGAGACAAAATCTACACTGTACAATACTAGGATCCGGCTTAAACCAAAGCCTGCTAGTATTATCCGTCCGATCATGATCCGTGCAATACCGCACGTATAAGATCGAACCCTGCCATATATCCATACGGCCTCTACAGCGTTTCGCCCGAAACTTGAGAAACTGTCTGTGGGCGACTCTAAAGACTCGTCAATAATTTGGCTGTGGATTTAACCACTAGCACGTCAGAGGTATTAGCCATACGTAATGAGATACCAGGTATTGACCAAAAGGGACGTCGATGAGCGAACTCATCCTGACACCCTACTGAGCCTGTCGGTGACAATATCCGTACAGTCCGGTCCATTCTTCTATGAGCATCGCATGGCGGACCTAGGGGGTTGGTAAAAGTCAGACCCCCAAAAGCGGTACAAGTCGTGTCGGAGTGTAGCCCAGAACACCCTGAGATACTACTGGAATACCTACCAGTAAATCTCCTGCCTTGGCCAAGGACTTCGTGTAATGGCTCTCCTAGACACAGCGCGACCTCACCCCCAATACCAGGAGAGACGAACCCTTGCAGATCCGCTCACTGCTTCCATGTGGCTCGGGACTGTACCCAACTAAAACCTGTTTGCACGACTCCTTTGAGCCGTGGTGGGGGAGTAATCAAAGTACAGTGGGAACTCACACGAGACAAATGATGTTCTCAGGTCGATGAACTAACCTGTACACATGTCACCAGGGAACTGCTATCCGACGTCTGGTATAAGACCAGCTAGCATGTTTCCGGCGAGTCCTGTCTGGTGTACTCATAACCCAATGAGCACTTGTATACATCTTAGGTGACCAACTGACACTAGTAGCTTAGGAGACCGGCCACCGCCCCTCGTCGGGGTCTCGACTGTATACACTAGTCTACTCTGGAGTATCGATGCCCTGTCTCGAAAACTCCCACGACCAGGGACCTTTTAAGGATGTGCTTATAGACCCCAGCTCCCACTTATATGATCGCCCTCATACTGCTGGTAGTCAAGCAAGAATCCTAAGGGCTCTATCAACGTCTAATAGCGATCAGTAATGTCACCTCAAACAGTACACGATGATAAAGATAAACCAGATAGTATACTACATCTTGAGTAAGACTGTCCTACCGGTATAGGTCCTCCCTCAATCATTGCAATCACGTGCCTGTGATCCAATAATTGACACTGAGGGCACTATCTCGAATAGAAACCATCTCTAGACTCGATATGCAGCATATCTGACAAAGAGATCGGACTGTACAGTAAGTGTTGCTAGTTGGCTCGACGGGAGTTTTGACAGCTTCGCTGGTTTTCTTCTGATCGCTCAATACCCGGGTGGCCGTTACATTTAGCTGACCGCTTGCGGTTTGTAAGTGTTTGATATGATCATCACCTACTGCCGGCGTATTGAAGAGTCTTAGAGTCCCACAAAGGAGTTTCCTAGCTCAGGCGAAAAGATGTGGTGTGCATATGAGATATGCGCGAGGACCCGATTAAATACATGTATGTGATACTGTATATTAATCGGGCATTTTTCTATTAGTCGGGTCGTATGTGATATGACCGGTTTGTTAAATCAAGTGTTGATTTAACATTTGACTTTTAGCTTATTTTTTTATTAAACCCTTTTCTATTTTGTATGCATGCATGTATATGCATATGTTTATGTTGATGCACATGATGATGTGCATGCACACATACATGCATACATTGTATCATGGTTGATGATACACTTGTGGTGGCAATGCAAGACTCACATGGAAGTATTTATCTATATAATTATTTTTGAGTTAATGCAAATAGAAATTATTTCATGGTTGAGATTTATTCTTCATTCTTCACTTAACCTTGCATTAACCATGAGTTAATTTTCTATGCCTCTCATTACTCTAAAATAAATATCTAGATATTTATTAACCCATGGTTTGAAGTGAGAAGGATTTCATATATATATATATATATATATATATATATATATATATATATATATATATATATATATATATTCATTCTCATTTTGATGATTATCACAACAAAAGAGCTCTTGAACTGCTATCATTTTCTTCCTCATTCTCTTACTCTCTTGAGTTTTCCATAGAGTGAGCTAGTAAAAAAAGGGTTTTGAATAGAGAATACAAACCACATCATCATTATACACATCTCTAGCCCATTTTTGTAGGGTGTTTGCTACACTTCTTTCAAAGATCAAGTAAAGTAAGGAGTTTTGGGCAAAGGGACTTCGGGTGGATCATCGTGGACTAGGAAGACCTCTATCGATCTGTTGCAAACATTAAAAGTGCCAAGGAGTCACCAAAGAAAGCTACAAAGGTTGTAATCTCTTCACTTAGTGTTAAATTGCTTCTTGCATGTGATGCTTATTGATTGTTACCCTAAAATTCTAGTTAAGATCCTAGGTTTGTTTACTTAGCACCTCATAAAATTTAATTATGGCATGTGTGATACTTCCAAACCCTAGATGAGGTGGTGAGGAAACTCAACAGTGGTATCAGATCCAAGCTAGAGCTTAAGTGTAACCTAGACGACGTTAAAAACCTCGAACGAACGAAATTCGATACCCAAAACATGCTCACTGGAAATTTTTCAAAAAGTTGGATATTTCACATTAAAAATACTCAGAAAATCGTGCATGGTATTTTATGGGCCCACAAGAAGAACGAAGCCCTAACTCGACTTAACGACCGCGGAACCGTGGCCTAAAGTCTCTTTTTGCGGCGGTTCCGCGGCGTCGTTGGTGAGGCTTGGACTGTGCCTTCTTGTGCTTGCCCGTATGTGCATATAGCAGTCTCTGTTGTATTTTAAAATTGCTTAAGTGTTGAGCTTTCTGAGAATTCTTTGGATGATTGATCGTTCGATCGAACATTTTAACTGCGCCTAGTATATGAGAATGTGATACAATAATTGGAATCTACAAATTTGTTTGTTGCGTGTAAATCTAACTTTTCGGTCTCGGGTATAATCGGAAATCTTGTTGAATTATCCAACTTATTTTGAAAATGTGTTTTCATGGGTGAGACCTAAATGCGAGCTTTATATTGTTAGGCATGAAATCATTGATATGTGATATCACGGGTTTGTGTTGTCTAAGGGCAGTTACGATTCCAATTGTTGTAGTTTTTCATTTTTTTTCTGCGGCCGTAAGTGTAGTATGTGGTGTATCGCTGGTTTCGTTGCTATACATCAACGACAATCGGGGTACGCATACTTACTTACGTTGATGATATGTGATATTATATATTGCTGAGATATGATGTGCGAGATTGTCATGATTGAATAGTCGGGGGTTTTATGTGAGTTGAGAGTTTTATTTTCATTCATGTAAAAAATCAAATGTATGTAATATTCTTTTATTTGGGGCACTTCCGGGTTGAGGATGATGTCGCCATCATTGTATATTATTTACTTTTCCGCATTAGGATAGACCCAAGGAGGGGAGCATAAGTGACCGGGTTCTAGGGTCAGTGGGAGGCCATCTCGAGGAGTCGAGACCGGGTCTCCTAAACTCTAGAATTGGTAGGGTCACTTGCCGCTCTCGTAGGGGTCTAGGGGTGTGGGCTTGGCTATTCATCACGACCGTGGAATCCGTATTTTCTATTGTTGGCTAAATACAAAATACGGACATCCTAGATATTCTTTTATTCTCATATGTGCTTCTGCTGTTAATATTCTGTGATGTGATTACTTAATATCTGAGACGAATGGATTATTATTATATATATATGATATATAATAAATGTTGCTTAAGTTTTACACCCGCGCTAGTCCCGCCCCGCTATGTCGTTAGTTAAGTAACCTAACGGTGCATAACGGGACGCTATGGCGAATGCGGATGGCATAAGTGTACGTTCTATTTTCGTTTTTTTTCTGTGATGGTTTAGGAACTTAAATGATGGGACTACATTAATAAGATTAATATAAAGAAAAAGAAACCTAAAAATGTTGTAGAATCAGATTTGAAACCCACTCGGCCTTTTTATGAAAAATACAAGTTTCAAAAAATGCGGAGCTTAAGCCACTCCTTTTCTAAACTGTTTTGATTCTACAACGAGATCAAGTTCAAAGCGTTAAAGGTTTTCATAAAAACCATACGCAACCCTCCATCATTTTAGAAAGCAGAGTACTTAGTATTCGTGCTACGTATGTTGATTATAGTCAAAGCGTAGTGTATGGTAGCTAAGTGATGTCTTCCTACAAAGCGTATGATGCGATCAGTTAGGACATTCATGTGATTATGTTGATCAAAGTCAAGGGTCATATGGGTGGGTCTAGTTAATCTCTAAATGAAGGGTAGAACTTGACTAGTGCTTATGATATGTTGATCATAGCCAAGGTCATAAGCAGCCAGGGGTAAAAACCATATCGAGAGTTTCAAGAGTTGAAATTTGCAATGAGATTGCATACCATCTATATGATAGTTGTATCCCGATCCCACTGTGAGTAAGATTTACTCCCAGGAGAATTTTGCACTTTACAATTAGTTAATCCAGTAGGTGTCTAGAAAGATGTCAACGGGGTTTGACCTCTGGGAAAATGAGGTTTATTTTAATTAGGTCCGTGCGAAAGTACGGGGAACCTCTCTCAAAGTACCGACACTGGCCTGGCTGACCGGTTAGCGAAACTGTAGAATGTAATTAATCCTGGCTAGTTTTCTTTTAGGTTTTGAAAGAAAATTTGATAAAAGCAGTGGGAGACATCGATTAGATAAGATAATAACCAATCTAATTCTTTGCAAGAGCATTTCGCTGTTCTTTTCTCTCTCCTAATGGCAGATATCGATGACGGGACTTAAGCTTATTTTAGAGAAAAACAAACTGACAGGACCAAATTATAATGAATGGTTGAGGAACTTGAACATTGCACTCACATATGATAAAGTATCATATGTCTTCACTGCCAAAGCCCCACCCGTCCCAGGTCCTGAATCATCTCTTTCGGAAAAGGAGATCCGAAAAACATGGGATATTGATTGTGACACGGCCAAGTGCCTCGCGCTTGCTTCTATGGACAGTATACATCAGAAGAAGCACGAGAAGATGGATGTGCAATCCATCTTTCTTCATACAAAGGAGTTGTATAAAGAGCAATCTCGGACTTTGCGATACGAGGCATCTCGAAAGTTGTTTCAGATGCGGATGGCCCCTGGCACATCAGTAGGAGAACATGTTTTGAAGATGATTGGTCTTATATAAGAACTTGAGGAACTGGGATGGACCATGGATAATGAGCAATATACTGATATTGTTCTGCAGTCTCTCCCCCTGCCATTGCTCCGTTCATTGTGAATTTCAATATGAACGATTTGAAGAAATCATTGCCTGAACTTCTCAATATGTTGAGAAGTACATAGAGCATGCTTAAGACAGCGAAAACTCCCCCTCTGCTTGCTGGGCCATCTTCCTCTTCCATCCCAAAAGCCAAAGCCAAGGGAAAGAAGAAGAAGAAACCCATCAAAACGAAAGGTGGAGTTCAAAAGGCGAAGGGGAAAGACAAATCTGGGGCCGCGGGAAGTAGAAAAGGAGAATGGTTTTATTGCCACAAGTCAGGACATTGGAAACGCAACTGTGCTCTGTATCTTGTTGATCTCAAGAAGAAGAAGCATATTGATACTTCCGCTTCAGGTGTGTTTGTAAATGAAAATTGTTTTTTATAAACTCTGCATCTTGGGTATTAGATACCGGTTCTGGTTCTCATATCTGCAATTGTTTGCAGTGATTGAGAAATAGTAGAGTTTTGAAAACCGGTGACCATACTCTGCGGGTTGGAAATGGTTCCAATGTACATGCTGTATCCGTAGGAGAGTATCATCTGGGGTTGCCTTCGGGTTGTATTTTGGTTTTGAACCCTTGTTATTATGTACCTAGTATTGTATGTAATATAATATCCGTTTCTTTGTTGGACAATGAAGGATATCATTTTGTGTTGCAGAATAATGTTATGAACATTAACTTGAATCAACAGTTGATTGGGTTTGGTACACTAAATAACGGTATTTACGTCCTGAACCAACACACAGTTTTCAATATACAACATACTAATAAAAGAAAATTTTCAGATATAAATGAAGCTTTTCTTTGGCATTGTAGACTTGGTCATATTAATGAAACAAGACTAAACAAGCTACATAAAGATGGATATTTGAATCCTTTTGAATATAAATCTTATGTGACTTGTCAGTCCTGTATCAAAGGTAAAATGACCAAAACTCCGTTTACTGGACACGAAGAAAGAGCTGTGGAACTCTTAAGACTTATACATACTGATGTATGCGGACCAATGTCTACACATGCTAGAGGCGGTTTTTCTTATTTCATTACTTTTACTAATGATTTCTCAAGATTCGGACACGTGTTTTTGTTAAAGCATAAATCCGAAGATTTCGAGAGATTCAAGGAGTATAAACTTGAAGTAGAAAAACAAACAGGCTTGAATATCAAGAAACTTGGATCAGATCGAGGTGGAGAGTATTTGAGTACAGAGTTTTCAGACTTCTTAAAAGAGAATGGGATTCTCTCTCAGCTCACTCCCCCTTACACACTACAGCACAACGGTATGTCAGAACGAAGGAATCGTACCCTATTAGATATGGTACGGTCCATGATGTGTGATGCTGAGTTACCGCTTTCCTTTTGGGGGCATGCATTGGAGACAGCAATGTATCTGTTAAAAAGGGTTCCAACCAAGACCGTGTCTACCACTCCATATGAGATATGGAGTGGAAAGAGACCATCTCTTAAAAGAGTTAGGATATGGGGTTGTCCGGCTTTTGTCAAAAAGCAGAATCCAGACAAACTCGAGACACGATCGGTCATGTGTAAATTTGTGGGATGTCCAAAACATTCATATGGATATCTATTCTACCACAAGGACGAACAAAAAGTGTTTGTTTCTCAACATGCCACATATTTAGAAAATGAGATTTTTACAAAAGGTGATGATGGCAATGCGGTAGAACTAGAAGAGGTTCTAGAGACACAAATTATTCATGACAAATTGGTTGAAGCTGATGTTGCAATAGAACTTCAAGAACCTCAGCCGCTCCAGAGATCTAGTGGAACTTCTCGACCACCGGAAAGATACTAAGGGTTTCTCATTGAGGGTGATAGAGAAGATTGCATCATAGATGATGATGATCCTACTAGTTTTTAGCAAGCTATCACGAGTGGTGACTCGGTGAAGTGGCTGGATGCCATGAGATCCGAAATGGAGTCCATGTATACCAACAAAGTATGGAGTTTAGACGTTGCACCCCCTGGGATAAAACTCGTAGGTTGCAAATGGATCTTTAAGAGAAAGATTGGTGTAGATGGACAGGTAGAGACCTATAAAGCAAGGCTTGTAGCGAAAGGTTTTCGTCAAAGACCGGGATTGGACTATGATGAAACTTTCTCTTCAGTAGCAATGCATAAATCCATTCGGATTCTACTTTCTATTGCTTCTCACTACGACTATGAAATCTGGCAGATAGACGTTAAAACTGCATTTCTAAATGGTGATTTAGAAGAATGCGTTTATATGGATCAGCCAGAGGGCTTCATTGACAGTGGGAGTAGCGGGAAGGCAGGTAGGTTGCTTAAATCCATTTATGGATTAAAGCAGGCCTCACGCTGCTGGAACATCTGCTTTGATGATACAATCAAAGAGTTTGATTTTGTCAAAAATGTAGATGAGCCATGCATTTATAAGAAGATTGTAGGGAGTATTGTCACATTCCTCGTATTGTACGTGGATGACATTCTCTTGATAGGAAATGATATTCATATGCTACAATCGGTCAAACTATTCTTATCACAAAGGTTCTCCATGAAGGACCTGGATGATGCCTCTTGCATTTTGGGCATTAGGATCTATAGAGATAGATCCAAGAGGTTATTAGGATTGTCCCAATCAAAGTACTTTGACACCATCCTAAAAAGGTTTAGTATGGAAGATTCTAAGCGTGGTGCCTTGCCCGCTTGTCATGGAATCACTCTCTCCAAGGACTTCTGTCCGAAGACTGATGAAGAGAGAGCTCGCATGAGCATTATACCTTACGCTTCAGCCGTAGGTTCTATAATGTATGCGATATTATGTACTCACCCTGATGTAGCTTATGCACTAGCTGTAGTAAGCAGGTATCAATCCAACCCAGGGGAGAAACATTGGATAGCAGTGAAGAACATTCTTAAGTACTTACGAAGGACTAAAGAACTGTTCTTGGTGTATGGTAATGGGGATCTCCAAATGGAGGCCTTTACCGATTCCAGCTTCCAAAGTGATAAGGATGACAACAAATCTATCTCAGGGTTTGTATTTACCCTTAATGGAGCGGCGGTTAGTTGGAAGAGTTCCAAACAGGACACAGTTGCAGACTCCACGATGGAAGCTGGGTATATTGCTGCAAATGATGCTGCCAAGGAAGCCGTCTGGATGAGGAAGTTCATCATGGAACTAGGAGAAGTTCCATCTATTATTGATCCAATACCATTGTATTGTGATAATAATGGAGCTATGGCGTTAGCCAAAGAACCGAGGTCCCATCAGAAGTCCAGACACATCCTGAGGCGATATCATTTGATCCGGGAGATAGTAGATTGCCACAAGATCGAGATTCGGAGAGTAGATACAAAGAATAACACCGCGGATCCACTCACCAATGCCTTTCCACAGCCGTAGTATGAGCGATTTTTTGAGATGTTGGGTATGAGATGCGCCAATAATTGGCCTTAGTGCAAGTGGGAGATTGTTGGGTATATATATGTATGCCCTAGAGGCCATTATATGTATAGTGAATACTTGGACATGTATATATGTATATAGATGACTTTTTTGCTCGACATGATAGTATGCTATCTGGTTTACTTTATTTTGACATGTTCATTTGATCATGTATCTTACTCATTTGGTACATGTTGATAAAACCCATAGGATATTTGCTTAACTACTACGACTATGATGCAGATCATACTAGTGGGACTTATGTAGTTTATAAGCATATCCTTGAACTGTTCCTAGTCATGGGTGTATCGAGACGGGGCATCGATATTCCAGAGTAAACTAGCGTATACCATTCTTCTCCCATGTGATGGGCGATGGATGATCCCATATCCATCTGGTGTGGTGACACCAAAGATTGTATGTGGGTGCTCAGTGGAGACTGCATACACTGAACAGACTCGCCGATGTAGGGTGTTTTTTGTCACCCCATTGAGATGGGAATACGCTCGCGCTTGTCAGGTGTACTACAGATTCCCCCTGCCAAGGATAGGCGGGGGTTTATTGATTGTGGGGATCCGAATCTCCGGCAGCCGCGGACTAAGCTGTCGTTAATTACCCCTCGTCTTTGGAGCAAAGGAACCTCCGATTGACGGGTTAAACTGGTCATGCGAACTCAATGTGCAGTGTGCATGTGTTGTGTAGTGGAGTGTGTGTGTGTGTGCGTCAGTGTGTGTGTGTCTATGTGTGTGTATAAAAAGGGGAAAAGCGCCCAAAGGACACGTGGGGCCAGTACCTCATGTGCCTAGCACGCGAGCGCTGTACGCTTAGGCGCTAGCGCATCACGTGCCCGGTACGTGGGCGCTGGGCGCTTGAGCGCTAGGCGTTTGAGCGCTGGGCGCTTGAGCGCTAGGCGTTCGAGCGCTAGCGCTTCACATGCCCGGCACGTGGGCGCTGGGCGCTTGAGCACAAGGCGCTCGAGCGCTAGCGCTTCACGTGCCCGGCACGTGAGCGCCGGCGAGAAAAAGGAGCTTTTAGCCCCAAATATAGGATTTAAAGTCCCGAAAGAGAATTTAGAATAGAGTTAGACTCCTAAGATATTTTTGGAGATGATGAAAGGGGATTCTCCCTTGAGCTCTGGATCTTCCCCAAAGTGGGATTTTTGGAGATGGGCCTCCTTCCTCTTCTGTCGGCTGGATCTTGAAGAACAAGAAGTATGAGATTTTAAAAATCTCTTATTTTTGAGATCTGATGGGAGATCTGAGTTCTCCTTTATAGGATTTGTGGTGAAAAACTATTTAGTTTTGGAAAAGGAAGAGTAAAACTCTTGATTTAATTCAAAAGAAAGAAGAAGGTTTTAGAACCTTGAGGAAGAAGAAAATCACAGATCTTGATTCTTTTTTAGAGAGAGAAAAAGTTGGTGAGATATTTTCATTATCGTTGCCTTTATAGGCTATACATTTTACATATAGCCCCTTGGGCTTTACAAAATGGCATTTTGCCCATCCCATGGCTCATGTGCTATTTTTTTTTGCACATAAGCCATGGGCTTACAAAATATTGGCTTTATGCCCATTTTGCATACATTCGTGCACAAAAACTTACATGAAAATTATTTGTTACATGTTTTTTTTGGCATGGGGGAGGCTGGCCGCAGGGCTCGACTTGGGCATGGGCCCACTTGACCTGGGCTTGGGCCCACCTGGTTTGGGGTTGACCTTGACTTTGACTTGATCAACCGGGGTGCAAATTTTGACCCCAACAACCGAAAACTCCTATGTGGTATTATATCTATCGTCGGATAGCAGTTCTCAGGTGACACTGGTACAGATTAGTCTGTAGACCCAAGATCGTCATAGAGTCTTGTGTGAAGCAGAGGGAAGGAGCCCCCCGTCGCGCGCGCATCCTCCCACTGTACTTTGATCTCTAACCTACCACGCCTCTACTGAGTCGTATAAACAGGTGGACTTTGGGTGCAGTCCCAAGGCACATGGAGGCAATGAGCGATAGGAGGGGTTTCGTCTCTCCCGGTATTGGGGGTTGATGTTGTGCTATACTCAATTGGCTATAACAGGAAGTTCCTGGTCAGGGATGCTGAGATTTACTGATAAGTGTTATCAGTAATTTCTCGATCTGTTATGAGCAATACACCGGCATGACTTATTGAGTTATTGGGGTCGACGAAACCATCCCTGGACTCGAAATGCAGCATATCTGACGAAGAGACCGGACCGTACGGTAAGTGTTGTCAGTTGGCTCGACGGGAGTTTTGACAGCTTCGCTGGTTTTTTTCTAATCGCTCAATACCCGGGTAGCTGTTACGTTTAGCTGACCGCTTGCAGTTTGTTGGTGTTTGATATGATCATCACCTACTGTCGGCGTATTGATGAGTCATAGAATCCCACGAAGGAATTTCCTAGCTCAGGCGAAAAGATGTGGTGTGCATATGAGATATGCACGGGGACCCGATTAAATACATGTATGTGATACTGTATATTAATCGGGCGTTTTTCTATTAGTCGGGTCGTATGTAATATGACCGGTTTGTTAAATCAAGTGTTAATTTAACATTTGACTTTTAGCTTATTTCTTTATTAATCCCTTTTCTATTTTGTATGCATGCATGTATGCATATGTTTATGTTGATGCACATGATGATGTGCATGCACACATACATGCATACATTGTATCATGGTTGATGATACACTTGTGGTGGCAATGCAAGACTCACATGGAAGTATTTATCTATATAATTATTTTTGAGTTAATGCAAATAGAAATTAATTCATGGTTGAGATTTATTCTTCATTCTTCATATAACCTTGCATTAACCATTAGTTAATTTTCTATGGCTCTCATTACTGAAAAATAAATATCTAGATATTTATTAACCCATGGTTTGAAGTGAGAAAGATTATATATATATATATATATATATATATATTCATTCTCATTTTGAACAAAAGAGCTCTTGAGTTGCTATCATCTTCTTCCTCATTCTCTTGCTCTCTTGAGTTTTCCATAGAGTGAGCTAGTAAAAAAAAGGGTTTTGAATAGAGAATACAAACCACATCATCATTATACGCATCTCTAGCCCATTTGTGTAGGGTGTTTGCTACACTTCTTTCAAAGATCAAGTAAAGCAAGGAGTTTTGGGTAAAGGGACTTCGGGTGGATCATCGTGGACTAGGAAGACCTTTATCGATCCGTTTCAAACTCTTAAAGTGCCGAGGAGTCACCAAGGGAAGTCTACAAAGGTTGTAATCTCTTCACTTAGTGTTAAATTGCTTCTTGCATGTGATGCTTATTAATTGTTGTTAGTGTATATGCCCTAGAGGCCATTATTGTATCATACTAGTTTGTATATTACTTAATGGAAGCTTGGGATATTCACCTTGTATTGACAATCTTGCTCAAAATGGTAGTATGCTACTTGGTTTGTTTCTACTTTAATATGTGCATGTGTTTCTTTTAGCATATTGCTTATACATATTAGTAGAGCCCTTAGGATCTTTGCTTGATTACCAGCATTGTGATGGCAGTCACACTCGTGGGGGCTGGGTAATCCACAAGCACATCCTTGTACAGGTCCCTGGTCGTAGGACTATCGAGACAGGGCATCGATACTCTGGAGTAGACTAGCGTATGCGCTTCTCATCCCAGCAGGGGAGACGGTCTGTCCCACAGCCGTCAGTACGTCGTACTTGAGATAGTATGCGGGTGCTCGTTAGGTTACGAGTACACTGGACAGGACTCGTCGGGAACTGATTGGTTGGTACTATACCTATCGTCAGTTATCAGTTCCTAGGTGACATGAGTACAGCTTAGTCCGCTGACTTGACACTGTCACTTCGCCTCGAGTGTGTTCCCACTGTACTTTGATTACTACCCTACCACGGCTCAAAGGAGTCGTGCAAACAGGTAGTAGTTGGGTGCAGTCCCGAAGCACTTGGAGGCAGTGACGGTTAGACAGGATTCGTCTCTCCCGGTATTGGGGGTTGACATCGCGCTGTGTCTAGGAGAGCCATTACACAAGTAGTCCCTGGCCAGGGCAAGTGAGATATACTGGTAGGTTACCAGTGTTATCTCAGGGTGTTCTGGGCTACACTCTGACACGACTTGTACCGCTATTAGGGGACTGACGTTTACCGCCCCCTAGGCCCGCCATGCGATGTATCAGACGAACAGACCGGACTGTACGGAGATTGTCACATTCAGGCTCAGTAGGAGTTCAGATGGGTTTCACCTCGTCCGTCTTCTTATCGGCATCTACCTGGGGGCCGTTACGCACAGCTAGTGCCGCTTGCGGTCTATTGTTAAACCCACTGCCAGCGTAGTGTCGAGTCTTTAGAGTCCCACACAGAAAGCTATTCGCCTTTAGGCAAAAGAGTAGAGGTCGCATGGTTTTGTGACAGGTCGCATGGTTTTGCGACAGGGTTCCGTCACATCCGCGCACTTGTGCACGTTTAGTGACCGGACAGTTATTACTAGTGGGCTTTGGTTTAAGCCAGATCCTAGTATACGTTTTGGGATTGGTTTTATCTCGTTTGTATTCGTGTTCCCCGGAACGCGGATACGGGTGTGTATGCACAGTTGAAAGAGACAGAGGCAGAGGATTCTCATTAGGGTTGCTGACTGTTGACTTTTGTCAAACCCTAATGAGATTAAGAAATATGATTAACAATAATATTAATTGAGTATTATAGTGACATTGTTAGGGTTGAAAGGTTGACCTAGTTGACTTGTTGACTTTTGTTGACCGGTTAACTAGGTTGGACTTGTTGACTACCATCATGACAATGGCTATCATTTGGTTGCATTGACTTATGCTTGCTTGTTTTGTTCACCATTTGCATTTAATGCAAGAAATGATAGTGTCATTTGTCATGATAATAACCTTTACAATATACTCAATTATCATGACTTGTTATGATAATGATTTTGGATAATGAGAGCAAGGATGGCAAAAGGTTCACTCATTCTCTCATTTCATTTCTCTCTCTTGCCATCACTTGCTCAAGCTCTCCTTTTTCCTCTTGCTCTCTCTAGCTCAAAGCAAACCATTCTCATGTGTTGAGATTCATTGCCTTAGAGATAAAAACACCAAAACAATGCTCTACTCATTCTAGTTCACAAGGCCTAGCAAGCCAAGTGTTCTAATTTCTTCAAAGTTCGAAGAAGAAGCCAAAGGTAGAAGCTTTCGGATGGATCCATCTTCGGCGTTAGAAGACGACGAGGGGAGGCCGGTCCGTACACCATAAGAGTTGAAAACGAAGGAGTTCAAGAAAGGTATAACCCCCTAACCGAGTAGTTAAACAACTCCTAGTTAGGTTGTTAGGTAGATTGTTTAACAAAGATCCGTATTTGTAGTCCATGTTACCACCTCTAGAAAAATCGTTTTACACCAATTCCGCAAGCCCGTAAGTACCGGGAGAGGTAGCATGGACTTACAATTGTTACCCTAAAATTCTAGTTAAGATCCAAGGTTTGTTTACTTAGCACCTCATAAAATTTAATTATGGCATGTGTGATGCTTCCAAACCCTAGATGAAGTGGTGAGGAAACCCAACATAGCCGAAAGGACAACTTCCCACGGAGCTTCTTCTACAAATGAGCATGATTCCCCCGACGTATCCATCTTTTAGGAGCGTGCTACTTTGGCGGGTTTACCTTCCAGTTTTCGGACAGCGCGAACTTGCCCTGTTGGGACTGGTCTTCAACCCGGTTTTTTGAAGACATAACAATCTTCGATTGGGTGACCCACTTTTCGGAGGTAGGGGCAGTAATTGTGATTGTTGACATCGCCCGGTTGCAGTGGGTGTCTCGGATCCGGCAGAGTGATGTGCCTGTTGCGCATCGCTAGTTCGAATAGTCTCCTCAATTTATCCCGGGGGAACGAGTAAGGGTATCTCAACTTTCCTTCGAGGGATCTTGGTTTGTTGTTTTGGCGAGCTACCGGTTTCGGGTCACTCGGTTGTTGTTGAGCATTAGCGACGAAGGTCGCTTTCCCTTTCCCCTTTTCATTCCGAAGATCTGTCCTTGAAGAAAACGGCCTATGGTCCATTTGGACCAGTTTGTCAATCAAGGCCTGGAAGGTGGTTGATTTAGAGAGGTTTTATCGATCAAAAAATATTTGTAACCGCAATCAAGAACGACGTCGCTTTGCAACTAGCCGGTGAATACGGGTCGATCCATAGGGATGTTGTAAAGCTCCTTTAAGTTCTTACGAGTTAATTCCAAATGATGTTTGGTTGTATAATTAAACCAAAAAATTGAAGTTGTATGACACTAGGATTAGAAACTTGCTAGGATTTGGTTTAGGGAAAATTTGGTAAACAAAGATCTACATCTCTTTCCATTGCCTATAATTAAATATATCATATTAGTTGTTATGGTAAATCTTAACAAAGGGGATTAGGATGATTGGGAAGATTGATTCTTCCTCTAGATCCTTGCCCTTCCTTTCTTAATCTTTACCCTAACCTCCATGGAAAACCTTAAAATCCGAGCCTTTAGACTACGGAATCACCGTTACCTCGAGGGTAGAGTGCCGTAGGGAGCGGAATAAGAAGGTATGCATGGAGTTCTAATGTTCATAAAAGATTGGCAAAAGAAACGAGATGAGAGATCTTCATCTCTCAAATCCTTCCCTATTCCTAACCCTAACAAGCGAGGAAACTACTCGCTCATTGAAGAGATGAAAAAAGACATGATTTTATTAAAGAGAAGAAACATCTATTGCAAGTTAATAAAATTCTAAACTAAATTGAACTAAGGCAAGAAAATAATTTACCTAGGGCAGATATGAAAAACTATAACTAGGGCAAGAAAAATAACCTACTTGCGATTGATGCGCTCTAACTTCAAGAAAACAGAATTTTATTCATGAATAGAGGCATAAGAAATACAAGGCTTTGGGTTCTATTTATAGGACATAGAAACCCTAGGTTTACAGTTGATCCGCATGTCTACAATTACAAATATACCCCCAGAAAATCTTTCCATAGCCGCCTCATCATTATGGTAAAAATTTCTGCGCATGAGGGCTTCATACGGCCGCGGAACCGCGGCATTGGCGCGCTTGGGCCGCGGTTCCGCGGCCCATTAGTGTGATCTCCTGTTGGGTTTTTCAGGGCTGCTTTAGGTTTCTTTAGGCTTTCTGGTTCTTTGTTTCTTTTATCAATTGGGCTTCTTTATTAATTCCAGATCTTCAGTGAACACTTTGCAATGGATTTTTAACCGTCTGCTTTGACATTTTTGATCTTGCGTTGCCTTGTTGATGGTGAAGATTGTAACGTTTTGAAAATCTTTTCGGTGAAATTTTGAAAAAAACGGTAAAATAAGGGGGTTTTCTGTAAAAAGTCAAAATGTAAATATCTTTATTATAAAATTAAATATACATATTCTAGCTATGTAATTACTAGTATTTGGTGTTTATTGAGCCACTGGTGAAATTTCAAATTTTCTGAAAAAAATATTATTTTAATATTATTTTAAGCCGTCACTAATACATTTAATTAGGGAAAATTACAAATTGGAATGAGTTGAAACAAATTTTTTGCATCATAAAACATTAAATAAAATTTTATCATGTGGTTTTTGAAATGAAATCGTTTGCCAAAACGGTTTAGAAAATATCGAAGAAAAAGGCTTAATTAGTGATATTAGTGTAAATAGAAATTGGGGTATAATATTTATCATTTTCTTTCTTCACCCAAACTCACCCACACCCTCTCACCCCCCTCCCTATGTGCTGGCCGAGCCTTGCTTCCCCATCTCCAAAATTTTTCCCCACTTCTAAGGCTAAAAAAAAGAAAAGAAAATGAAAACAATAAAGAAATGAGAATGGGTTGACTTGTGATATGGGCCTTTGACTTAACCAATCATTTTCCCCACCTCACTCTCTCTCCTCCCCCTCCCTAATTTGGCCGAGCCTCCCTCTTGCAACAGCCCCATTTTTGCTTCTTCAATTCTTGAGCTAAAAACCTCACAAATTCATCAAAAAACCCACAAAAATCAAAATATAATCCTTACCCATTTCTTATTGGCTATTCTAGTATGGATCTAGGGAACAAGATTTCTTTTTGGGAGGCCATGGGTGCTTGTGGATCTTCAAATGTGTTTGGGTATAACTCTAAACATTTTGCTTAATTTGTTACTTAATTTCTTAAAGCTAAATTACTTAAGTGTTAATTAGGCTTTAGTTGCAAGTTTTGAAATTCAAGATAAGAATTTGAATGCAAGTTAGGGTTTTGTGAAATTGGTGTATGGTTGTGTGATATATTTAGGCTCTTATGTTGTGTTAATACAAGATTAGTAGCTAGTTGCTAATGGTTAGTTTAAAAATTGTGTTAATTATGGCAATTTGCTAACTAGGTTTTTGAAATTGGTTAAATAATTGGGATTAAAAATGTAATTAGGTTTTTCATGACTTCTTTAACATTATTAAGTGTAGTTTAACACTTTAGTTCATGGAAATCCAAACTAGATTGTAATTTGTGCATTTTTGCTATAAAATTGTTAAAATTTAGGTATTTTGTTAACTAGAATTTTAGGGTTTTTGGAATTTAACGAGATTAAATTATGGGAATTGTTTTTATGACTTATTTAAGATATTTAGTGAATATTGTGGCCGCTAGATTCGTTTATACGTCGAGTTTTGTACTAAAACGGCGAATTGTGCTTGCTAGATTTTCGGAAAAATGACATTTTAAGTGAAATTGGGGTTTTTGTGAGTTTTAACCTATTTTATATTAAAATTAGTGTTCGTGAATGTACAAATGAGGGTATATGGGTTTTTCTCGATGGTTTGGCGTTTGTACGCTGACGTCGAGGGTTTTTGGGTCGATTTGTGAAAGCAACCATAGGTTTTGACCTATGTGGGTTTCGTGCATCGTTTTGGTCATGAGTCGGATTTTAATGCGATATGGTGCGTTATGATATGTAGGTACCCCATGTGGACTTCGAGACGACAAGCAAGCACGTGGCGACGTCGGCACCGGCGAGCGAGGACCAGGTGAGTAGATTTATATCTACGGGGAGAAGTCGGGTGGATGGCGTATAGCACCCCCGCAGTCCGTGGTGATGTATACGGATGCGTATACACACCAACAATTATTATATGTTATTTGGGATTAATAACGATGTTTAGGATGGATATTGGTGTGTTGGATTACTTTAGTGTTGCGAACCCTAGGGTATTGTTGCACTACACATACACACATACATACTTGCATACATTCCTATTTATATGTGCTCATGGGATTCTTTATAGTTATGTGTTCACATGGATATGGGACTATGTGTTCACATACGGATATGAGGACGATACTTGGGATTGAGCTGAGTCGATGAGTTTTGTTTTGTAGTTGTGATATCGGTTTATACGAGACTGTCGATCAGTAGTCAGATCATGACTATATTGATGATATTAGTATTGTACTAGACATAGGTCAGTACCCTGGACTATGATCTTGGATAAAGAGGATACTAGATGAATAGTGTGATGAATATGATATTAACCCGTACCCAGATTTGGGGATGCCGTACGACGGATTTACGTACGAGCTAGATTTTGATGATTGATCCGCACTCTTGACTTGGGATGTCTGATTATAGATATGGTATCGGATATGATATTATTGAGGCGGGATCACCGACTAATATATATACAGGTATGTATATGTATCGACTCAGATATTAGGCGGTTTCCTTACCTATAGTCCAGCTGGTTAGCTTAGCCCTTTAGTTTAGTTTAGTTGTTAGATTAGATTCGATTCTTACCTATTTCAAAAACTAAAGAATCGTGAGTATTTTAAAAGACAGCCCAAGGGATCCTACGGATATTTCAAAGGACGTATCTTTTTATAAAAACACCGTAGCCCCTATTTTCAAAACCCCATGATTCATGTTATTTCAAAAAGGCACCATTTGTGGGATTTATATTAGGTTAATGCAGATTAGTTATAGTTGCGTCTAGTATTCAGCTCCCGCTCATTATTGTGGTTCGCTTCGCATCGCATGCTTATATTATGTTTCATACTCTATTATTGATATCATGCTGTTAGGACACCAGCACCATTACCGATGATGCGTATGTACCACGTACACTTACTTGCCGGCTCACACATATCTTCATCGGTAATTGCCATGTCACGTACACCTTAGAAAATATTA
Source organism: Agapanthus africanus (assembly GCA_030015575.1). NCBI lineage: Eukaryota > Viridiplantae > Streptophyta > Magnoliopsida > Asparagales > Amaryllidaceae > Agapanthus > Agapanthus africanus. Next base: position 300,508,514 of record JASDDO010000029.1, read on the forward strand.
TTGCTTGACATAGCCTGTTAGCTAAAAGTTTAGATATTGTAGTTATTACCTGCTACTTCATGCATACTGTTATTCATTGTTATGCCGCATTCATGGATTCTCATGCATATATTCACTATTTTACTTGTTATTGAGGTTTTGGATTCGGATTTCTATGAGATTTTCTGGATTTGGAGGAAAACCGCAAAAACTTATATAAACTGATTTCTCTCTTTTTAAATAAAAAAAGTGCGGTTTTTCCCATGATGTATGAGTCGTCCACCATGAGTTTGCTGATGGATTTCGAGACCCGATTCGAGGAGGCGGATGAACCGTTTCGGGTACATGGTGGACCCGGTAAGGTACCCCGGGGCAAGAAGCGCGTGATGATGACGATGTGAGCCTGGCAGGGGAGCACTACCTACCGGTGATTTTACCCGACGCGTCGGATATCCGGAGGATACCGTCGTGGTCTTGAGATGGATGGTAGGGGCCGGTCTGGACTGACGGCGCCCTAGATATTGAGACTGTGATATTGAGATTTCGAGATATTGAGGTACAGAGACTGTGATACAGAGATATCGAGATATTGGGATTACGTTTTGTGCCGATGCTAGGCACTGTTTTATGCTGATTTTATTATGATACCTCATTTTAAAAATACAAAGGAAATCTCACTAAATTATGAAAACAGTTCTTCATTTACATGTATTCTGTTTTCATGCATTCATACCTCATTCATATGATATATTGCTACCTGAGGCACTGACACGGGCACATGTGATTACACTCGGGTTAGATATCTACCCTAGCCTTGTTATAGGTTGCATGTTATTCTTATATTTGAGGATATATTATGATCATTGACCTAGGTTGCGTTATTTATGCGATTTCTTTCCGTAGATGTTTTTCTATTCACGAGTTGGCAACTCATCCCCGTTGTGCCCCAGTTTCTTGCAGGTTTGCCGTACAGGTTTCATTACGGCTTTGCGGGCATAGTTTCCTTCGGGTGATTTGCTAGTAGGTGGGTTTACTTGTATCGTACCCCCATTATATAACTTGTATATTATTATTCTGTTGTATCTAGAAGTTCCATCAACCAAACATGTATTTATTTTTGAGATAGAGACCGGTGATGTTATTCTTTCGACCTTAGAGTCGCGCGTATATTTCTGCGGATTTCTTGTGGTTTTGAGTTCCTTTGAGTTTTTGATCCTCGCCGTTGGCGTTGTATATTATATTGCTTGTGTGGTTGTGACCGTCGATTGACGAAGAGCTAGCTCCCGCTTGGGGATGCATTTTTATTGATTTCGTATACTATTCATGTTGTATCCCGTTTGGGGGCCAGTATTTACAAAGGAGACTCTGCCGAAATTTTCAGGAAATTTTTGATGTTTTTAGAAACCCGCATAATTCGGCTTATGCTTTTAAAACAACATTTTTAAATTGGTTTTCCTTCACTCTACTAATTTTCTTGGTTTGCATTTCTGGGTTTTCGGCTTACTTGGATTACGTACGCCTCGAGACGTTTCGTAGTTTAAGTGCCGGTCATGTTCTGTACTTTCGGGACGTGACAGAACTGTTCTTCTTCTAGGCTTTACTAAGATCTTCCTATTTGTTGGTCAAAAATCCTTCTTTTGTGTCGTCTTTTGTGTTTTTCACTGTTTTTGCTCCAAGAACCTGTAACCTGTAACATGTAGCAGACATGGGTCAAAAGCACCTGTTTTTATTCTTAAATGCATAAGAATGGGGAATACAAAATGCAATATTATGTTATGAACAGTGGTCGGCTTGAAGAACATCATAAACTAGGATCAAGGGTCCCCACAAACATGCCCACAGCAGGAGTTTCTTCTATACGCTGTTCACACTTTGACCTTAGGTTACGCTACCGAATCACGTATTGAACCCAGGTCTCTCCCGGCTTCACTCTGGCGTTGATTAATGCCGTGATTGGGGTGCGCTCACTTGCACTTGCGAACCGCTGTGTGAATAAAAATTCCATCTCTGTGAATGTTTTGATAGAATCATTCGGGAGCTCGGAATACCATTCAAATGCTATCTCCGACAAGCTGCCAACAAATTGGCGGAGCAATAGTTTGTCATCGCCCCCGGTATTACCGCACAGAGCTTTGAATTGAGCAATGTGCTGGTATGGATTGCCCGTCCCCTTATACACATGAAACTTAGGGACCGTATATCTCAGCGGGTACTTAATTTGATCGTACCAACCTGGATAAGGTCGCCCAGTTCTGACGACTTGGCTGGCCGCTTCACTCACCTGATGAGCTCGTATTTGTTGAGCTATGTAGTTATCAAGGGTAGCCTTGGAAATTGTCTCTTCTTGGGCTATTGATACAGCCGGAGGAGGGTTTGACGTTTCCCCTCTGTCGTCTTCGATAATTATCGGAGGGTCTTCGGCTGAAGGTTCCGGCTGGATCATCATCCCAACCATGTCTTGGAACAGAAGCGCCATTTGTTTTATATTATCTGCATGTTCCGCGGCCTCTTTGTCTTTCTTTTTAAGCACCCTCCGTAGAAATTCGGTGTCGGTCTCCTGCTCCTGGCGTTGTTCCGACGATGCTTCCGGACTTTCTTTCTGCCCGGTGAGTGCGGACATTCTTGTCAACATCTCCTGGAGCTTTTGTTGTTACTCCTGAGCCTTTGTCACAGACCGTGTAAGTGGTCGATGACCCGTGGAAGTACGGCTATCCTCTTTTCCGAATGCCATGTAGACGGTATGCACAACTATACCCCCAGAGTTGGGGCGTTTGGATCCATCACACTCAGAATTTGTTGCCGGTGGTGGGAGATTCTCAGGCCTTCTCTTTTTGTGGGAAACCGAAGTTAAGGGGGCCGTTGCAGCAGGCACCCACATAGATGACACCTTCCGTGGTACGACGGAGGGATGATCCTCTTCTTGCCGACCCTTCATCTTCTTCAGCCGGCAAGAGTAATCTTTGTCAATTACAGATTCTTGGACTTTCCACCAAACTCTGTGGATCTTGGAGGACAACCGTTGAGGAGGTTGTTCTAGCTTCGCCTGTGTCATGCTTTTAGCAGGCAGAGGAGACTTCTTCAATATAGCAGTTGGAGAGTTTTTGCACACTCTCCTGAGCAGCTCGAAGCTATTCCCAACATCAGCGTCAATTTCCACCATTGGAATTGGTAGGGTAAGTCCAGAGGGGGAACTGCCCCCATCTTTCCTCACTCGGCACCAGTGGTGACGTCGAGCATGTCTTGCGGATGGGATCACCTCAGTTGTAGAAGCAACCTCGTTATGCCCCTTGCTTTGATAAGGAGCTACTGTTGGTGTCAGCCTGTCGAAGACTGACATCCGTTGAGAGGGAACGTCTAACCTGTCGAAGACTGACTTTCGGATAGGGGAAGCACTTGTAACGACCTCACCTGCAGCAAGAGTTGGGAGGACTATCCTTTTTGGGATAACCTTCTCAGGTATCGCAAGCCTATTTTTGGGCCCACTTAAGCTTAAGCTCAGCCTGTTAAAGACCGAGGCGTTGGAATTGGACGACCCGTTGAGAAGGGCCGCGGTGGTTGTAAGCCGATTGAAGGCCTACTTCTTCGGAGCCTCCTGTGATGGCACCGGGGCGCTGAAGCTTGCTGGTGGGATCATGGTCCCAAAGAACAGTCCAGTGGTGGCCTGAGTCACCTGTTCTACTGGCATGGAAAAGATGGAGGCCGCTTGGGGCCCATAGGTCACTCCTCCGGCGAGTACGGAGTGGGAGTTGCTGTTGCGGTTAGTGCAGCTGGAGGCCATCGATGTTATCTCCTTTTCTGTATGGAGCAAAACACCAAATCTTAGTACCTTGAATCCAGGGGCAACCATATTAAACCGCGATTCGTTCGCGAACACGACACACGAAGTGTGGAGTGAAAAGAGGAAAAGGACCCACCGGGCGTGCCAGAATCTGTTTACCACCGAAAACCAGGAAGACAAACGTCTTGCCTGAATTTGGGGGCAGATGCTATTTGTGTTTATCCGTCCAAATCTCCGATACACGGTGCCATAAATCAAATTGGCATTTTCGGAGAGGTGGACGGATAAACCCAAATGGCATCTGCCCCCAAATTCAGACAAGACGTTTGACTTCCCGGTTTTCAGAGGTAAAAAGGGTCAGAACAAACGGCTTAGAAAGGGTTTTCTAAAAATATAGGTTTTTAATTAATAACAAATTATTTGAACTCATTAAAAATACAAATAATCATTTTTCTATTTAAGAATAGTTCAAACTTTTTTAAAAATAAAGTAAGGTCTAAATAAATTCAAGTCAGATTATTAATAAGACTCGGTCTGAGTCAGACAATTAGAAAATAAATTGAAGTCTTGATTGTTTTGATGTTATCGGTAACCGCTGCACATGGGCGGCAGGATTTGTGTCTTTTTCAAAGCTGATTACCGTTTTGATAACACCATTGTTAAGTTGTCTACCTTAACTAGGCAAGCACCCACTTCTCCGGCTCTCTAAGGCTCAAGAGATTGGTCCCGCTTAAACCTATATTTACTAGAGTCCTTAGGGTAATTTATAGAACTTGCGGGGGTTTTATGTAAAAATACTTTTGTATACTTTTTAAAATACACCCCAAATATTTAATTATCGTCTTTAGAGTTATCATGAATGTATATTTTATATTTGTGATATTTCTAATGAATAAACCTATTTTTCATAATACATGGTATTAAATTGTAATATTGAACTTGTATTGAATTCATGGTATTTCAATGTAAAGTGATTATTTGATTTGGAAAGGTTGGAATACTTATAATATCATAAAATAGATATTTTGATGTTACATATATATATTTATATAAAATAATTTTTAATATATATATTATATTTCTAAAAATCTCATTTTCTTAAGATGTCGTATTTTAAATCTTTCGAGACCGAATGCTCCTTGCGGAGGTCTGCATCTCGCACTACTAAGCCCGAGGATGTGCGATAATCCGTACCATCCCGAACGGGTTTCCCAAATGGGTTGTAGCGGCGCTTTGCAAAGATTTGTAAAATACTTAATCTTGTAAAAATGGTTTTATTAGTAAAGGGTATTTGTATGTAAAGATTCGTTTCCCGTATTCTATATTCCCAAAAAGTATTGTGCTATGTTTCATATGAGTGTTGTGAGGAGGTAGGTCATTACCTCGTGATCTACTTAAAGGTATAGCAAGATTATGATGAGTTAATGTAAAAGTAAACTACATGGTATTTTAGTAGAAATATGATAGAAATTGAAATAGACATCCTTTTGATATGAAACTTGTTCATTATGAATTGTTAATGTTTAATAGTCAACATGTAATGGTTTAATAGGGTTGTGTTTAAGAAAAGTGGGATTTTTTGAAAGAAACCAAATCGGAAATCGGTTTGGCTCTAATTCCGTCGGGTTTTATTTAAAGATGTTTTTAGAGTGGCAAAAGAGTGAGGGAGGTAGGACTTACGGGTTTCAAGGTTAGATGAGAGCAAGAGGGAGACGTAGGCTTCGCCGGTGCGTCGATTCGTCGCCGAGAGTTCCTAGGATTGTCGCCGGAAAATTCGCCGGAGCTTCGCCTCTTTGCTCACTTCGATTGCACACTAGGGTTTCTAGGGATTTCTTGAGAGTTGGCTCAGAATTTTGGGGTGAGGGGGTAGTGTTTAAGGGTGGTATTTATAGGGTTAGGCTAGGGTTAGGGTAGATGAAGAGTTTAATTGGAAAAAATGTATAAAAATATATTAAAATGTAATAAAAGTGGAGTAAATGGGAATTTAAAAGGTCTCTGGAACCGATCTGGGTAATTGAAGTGTGCAGGGGGGTTTGGAAGGCCAAGAGGCACCACTTTGGTGTTGGGGACTAGGCGGTCCGGCCGAGTCCAGCCGGCGGCGCCGGCCCGAGTCGGCCGGTCCACCGGCCGACTCGGCCTAGTCCGGCCGAGTCAGGCCACTGTTGGGACCCCGACGGTCCATCTACTCACCGGCGTATTTAACTTTTCATGGATAGTAGGGTTTTTGTGAGATATGTACGTGTAAACTCTTGGTATTCTAAAAAGTCAAAATAAAACAATATTAAAAATAATGTGGGGTATGGGATTTGAACTCTGGTGGCTTGGTTCAGTAGTGCAAAGTCTTACCAATGAGCCACAAGCTCCTTCTTGCAATTAAAAAGCAAAACAAACTTATAACTTATGCTCAGGCAAAAATACCCCTTTCTGTATTTTTTGAAAAATTTGTACAGAAAGTTGTATAGAAAATCAAGGGATGTTACATTCTACCCTCCTTATATAAATTTCGTCCTCGAAATTTATATAAGGAAAGTGTAACAGATTCAAGGAAAGTTTAGTGACTGAAGTTCTGATTATGTATGAAAAATAACAAAGTGATACAAGGGTTTTAAAAATGTGAAAGAGACTTACTAGTGTTACCCTGGCCTACAGCCTTGGGTTCTACGGCTGCTAATGTGTAAGCCTGTCGCTGTGGCACGTTCCTCCTAACTGGAGGCACATCCCTTTGTCCTCGAGGCATGTTCCTCAGTGCCTGATGGAATTGGCGATCTGGCTGTACAGGAGTTCTACGTGGAGATGGTGCTGGGAGTGCAAAATGCAGGACCCTGGATAGCTGGCTGCTATGGGTAGTTAGAGGGTGTGTGAGCTGAGTTGCTTCTATAGGGATAGTTTCCAATTCTATGATCGGATGCGCCACAAACTAGGCACGGGCCTTTTGCGCGCCTACAGTCCTTCCACAAGTGTCCATCCCTATGGCAGTAGTAACAAAAATCTGGATTTGACTGGTTAATTGTTTCTTTCTGTCTCTTGGGTTCAGAAGGTTGTATAAGGTAGGCTCCTCCAGCCATCTGGGTGGCAGAGCGTTTTATACCGGTTGCTTCTGCTTCTGATCGGTTTACTAATATAGCAGTCTGCTGCTGCAGTCCAACCAAGAGGCTTCGGATTTCCTCAAGCAGAACCGTCTGCAAGTTGAGCGGAGCAGGGACAGCAGGTGTGATTGGTAGTAGAGGTGGAGTGTTGTTGAAGTTGGTGCCGGTGTTGTTTGTGGAATCCATAAGCTTGAGTGAAAAATTTAGGTTAGGACAGATTCAAAATATATGGAATGATAAGATTCAAGGATCATGAATTGTAAAGAATGTTTTAGTTGCTGGTTCTTGTGTTATATTGCTTAGGTTGTTCACGCAGAACAGAACTGCATGGTAGTGTTCCATACAACTCTGACCTGCATGAGCCACCAACAAAACCTGTCACGCCCCGCTTCCCAGTATATGGGAAGAGGACGTGATGAGGCCGCTACGTATTTACTGTGAAGTAAATACGCTAAGCGTATCTAAGCAATATAAAAGTATACACAAGAGACAAGATATAATAAAACAGCAACTTTATTTATTCACATTCTTTCTGTACAATGCATGGAAATGTAAATACATCTGGAAGAAAGCAATGCCTAAACAATGGCATAACAGAAAAGGAAAGGTTCTGAAATTAAAGTGTACAATGAACTAAAGCTCGGGGTCTTCAATGAAGTGGTCCAAGTCTTCAGCGCTGGGTTCGATCTATGACGTGTCCAGGTCACCTGACGATATTCACAGAAGAAAGAAGAGAATGTCGTCAGCAAACAGATCGCTCGGTAAGTCCCAAAGATAAGGGAGAAATGGAATAGACAGAAAGAGAAGGTAGCTTTTAAAGTTGTATTATATTGTTATAATGTTGTATTCATTAACGCTGTTGTTTGTAGCTTGGTACAGAAGGATACCAGTGTATACGAGAGGAGTCTCGTAAGACCATAAACTATGGTGAACGGAATATAGAGTACAAGGCTCCGTCGATATTACCACAGAACAACGGCATGGATGTAATTACGTATTAATCTTGCAGTCTCATGCCACTTTTAACACCTTCCGTACCAATCTACCCCTTAAACCCCGCAATGTCTTGGTTGTATTGTTTGTATTGTAAATTGTATTGCAACTTGTATTTGAATTGTAATATAGATTGTATATTTGGATGACTTGCCGAAACCATGATATTAGTAAAATGGATCTAACTAGGGAATCATGTAAATGGATGTAACTGGAGAATCATGTAAATGGAAGTATATCCATGGTTCGGTTCGGTCAATATAGATTGAACAGATTGAATATATGGAATCATATTGAATTGTTATATTGTAGATTGTACTTGAATCATATTCAAGTCAGATTATTAATGAGACTCGGTCTGAGTCTGACAATTAGAAAATAAATTGAAGTCTTGATTGTTTTGATGTTATCAGTAACTGCTGCACATGGGCGGCAGGATTTGTGTCTTTTTCAAAGACGGTTACCGTGTTGATAACACCGTTGTTAAGTTATCTACCATAGATAGGCAAGAACCCACTTCTCTGGCTCCCTGAGGCACAAGAGATTGGTCCCACTTAAACCTATATTTACTAGGGTTCTTAGGGTAATTTATAGAACTTGAGGGGGTTTTATGTAAAAATACTTTTGTATACTTTTCAAAATACACCCCGAGTATTTAATTATCATCTTTAGAGTTATCATGAATGTAGATTTTATATTTGTGATATTTCTAGTGAATAAACCTATTTTTCATAATACATGGTATTAAATTGTAATATTGAATTTGTATTGAATTCATGGTATTTCAATGTAAAGTGATTCTTTGATTTGGAAAGGTTGGAATATTTATAATATCATAAAATAGATCTTTTGATGTTACATATATATATTTATATGAAATAATTTTTAATATATATATTATATTTCTGAAAATCTCATTTTCTTAAGATGTCGTATTTTAAATCTTTCAAGACCGAATACTCCTTGCGGAGGTCTGCATCTCGCACTACTAAGCCCGAGGATGTGCGATAATCCACACCATCCCGAACGGGTTCCCAAAATTGGTTGTAGCGGTGCTTTGCAAAGATTTGTAAAATACTTAATCTTGTAAAAACGGTTTTATTAGTAAAGGGAATTTGTATGTAAAGGTTCGTTTTCCGTATTCTATATTCCCAAAAAATATTGTGCTATGTTTCATATGAGTGTTGTGAGGAGGTAGGTCATTACCTCATGATCTACTTAAAGGTATAGCAAGATTATGATGATTTAATGTAAAAGTAAACTACATGGTGTTTTAGTGAAAGAAATACGATAGAAATTGAAATAGACATTCTTTTGATATGAAACTTGTTCATTATGAATTGTTAATGTTTAATAGTCAACATGTAATGGTTTAATAGGGTTGTGTTTAAGAAAAGTGGGATTTTTGGAAAGAAACCGAATCGGAAATCGGTTTGATTCCGATTCCGTCGGGTTTTATTAAAAGATGTTTTTAGAGTAGCAAAGGAGAGAGGGAGGTAGGAGTTACGGGTTTCAAGGTTAGATGAGAGGAAGGGGGAGACGTAGGCTTCGCCGGTGCGTCGATTCGTCGCCAGGAGTTCCTAGGATTGTCGCCAGAAAATTCGCCGGAGCTTCGCCTCTTTGCTCATTTCGATTGCACACTAGGGTTTCTAGGGATTTCTTGAGAGTTGGCTCAGAATTTTGGGGTGAGGGGGTAGTGTTTAGGGGTGGTATTTATAGGGTTAGGCTAGGGTTAGGGTAGATGAAGAGTTTAATTGGAAAAAATGTATTAAAATATATTAAATGTAATAAAAGTGGAGTAAATGGGAATTTAAAAGGTCTCTGGAACCGATCTGGGTAATTGAAGTGTGCAGGGGGTAGGGGAGGCCAAGACGCACCACTTTGGTGTTAGGGACTCGGCGGTCCGGCCGAGTCCAACCGGCGGTGTCGGTCCGAGTCGGCCGGTCCGCCGGCCGATTCGGCCGAGTCAGGCCACCGTTGGGTCCCCCGACGGTCCATCTACTCACTGGAGTATTTAACTTTTCATGGGTAGTGGGGTTTTGTGAGATATGCACGTGTAAACTCTTGGTATTCTAAAAATTCAAAATAAAACAATATTAAAAATAATGTGGGGTGTGGGATTTAAACTCTGGTGGCTTGGTTCAGCAGTGCAAAGTCTTACCAATGAACCACAAGCTCCTTCTTGCTATTAAAAAGCAAAACAAACTTATAACTTGTACTCAGGCAAAAATACCCCTTTCTATATTTTTTGAAGAATTTCTACAGAAAGTTGTACAGAAAGACTAGGGATGTTACAGCAACACCGGCTAAACTCCTGGATCTTTACTAAACCTTAACTAGCTAACTACTTGGATCTTTAACTACTATGAAGAGTTTTATACCTCCTAGTTTCAAGTCCTTTGGGTCTTCTTATCCTCTTCTTGAGCTCCTCAAGTGTATGGATCGTACTTTATCGTCGGCCTCCTCATGTTAAAGACAATCTACCCGAGAGTATGTACTTCAAGCTCCAACCTCTAAACCGAGATAACTAGGGTACCTAGTTTGCCAAGCTAAGTAGCCTAGAACATGTAAAGAATGATTATGGATTAATTTGTCTCAATTACCCTAGCTTTCTCAACTCATGAGAGCTATTAGGATTTGAGGAAGAAGAAGAGAGCCTTGGAGGAGAGAGAGTGTTGTGATGAGAATGATATGAATAATTTCTAAAGGTTGATGATAATGAAGCATATAATAAATCAATAATGAATCAACCATGCTTCAATAGTCATCAAAACAATGATTCACCCAAGTAGCCATGCTTCAATCATGTACTTAATAACACCCCATACCTCCACCTCATTATATATTTAACTAAATGGATAAAAGCATAAATGAGGTGTCTTCTTCTAGAAGCACTCTTGTAAAATTACAAGAATACCCCTCATCGTATATACATACCCGTATTCGTATTCCGAAAAATACAAATACAAAGAGACGAAAATAATCCAATAATCTAATACTAGGATCTGGCTTAAACCAAAGACCACTAGTATTATCCGCCCGAACATCATCTGTGTACCAGTACACGTATTTGATCCGAACCCTGCCGTAAAACCATACGGCCTCTACATCGTTTCGCACAAAGCAGGGAAACCCTCTGTGTGGGACTCTAAAGACTCGACAGTACACTGGCAGTGGGTTTAACCATAAGCATGTCAGAGGTACTAGCTGCACGTAACGACTACCCAGGTATCTGTCGATAAGAAGGCCGATGAGCAAACTCATCCGAACTCCTACTGAGCCTATCTGTGATAATCTCCATACAGTCCGGTGTGTAGAGTATCGTATATCGGGCCTGAGGGGGTGGTAACCGTCAGACCCCTAATAGCGCAATAAGTCGTGCCAGGGTAGAGCCCAAAACACCCTGAGAAACTACTGGAGTACTTATCAGTAAATCTCGCTTGCCCTACCTAGAGACTTTGTGTAATGGCTTTCCTTACACAGTACGATATCAACCCCCAATACCGGGAGAGACGAATCATATCTAACAACTACTACCTCCCAGTGCTTCGGGAATGCACCCAACCACTACCTGTTTACACGACTCATTTAAGCAATGGTAGGGTAGTGATCTAAGTATAGTGAGAACACACTCGAGAAAAATAGTGATGTCAAGTAAACGGACTAACCTATATACATGTCACCTCGGAACTGCTACCTGACGATAGGTATAATACCAATCAGCAGTTCCCAACGAGTCCGTCCAGTATAACGCATAACCCAATGAGCACATGTATACTATCTCCAGTACAACATACTAATGGCTGTGGGACAGACCATCTCCCCTGGTAGGATGAGAAGCGTATACACTAGTCTACTCTAGAGTATCGATGCCCCGTCTCGATAATCCTATGTGTCACGACCCGAAATATTAGCTCGTGACCAGCACTTGAATCACGCAACGTCTAAAGGCGTAACGGAATTCAAGTAAGATGAAATCCAGAAATCTAAACCTTTTAGAAAAATAAAGGAGGTGACGTTTTGAAATAAAAGTATATGAAATCAAGTTTTCTTAATGCATAGAAAAGGCACATGAATGATGCAAGTGAAATTTACTAGTTTGAAAACATGTTTCGTCTTTTAAAAATTTTGGCGGCACCTCTTTTGTATATTTTGATCCAAAACCACAAATACATCATAAGAATAATGGCATCCCCAAGCGGGAGCTAGCTCTTCGCCAAACGGCGGATCACAACCACGCAAGACGATATATAAAAGTATACGACGCCCAACGGCGAAGTTCACCACAAAAAGATAAAGAAAAGCAAGACATATAACTCACAAGTAGCGGAAAACCCCTCGCTCTAAGTCTTGCAACCACAATCCCACTAGTCTCATTACTTATACAATTTACAAGTTTTGATTGATGGAGTTAACAAGATACAATAAGAAATATAGATACAAGAGTGGGTACGATACAAATGTCTCACCTACCAATGCAAAACACCCGAATGCAACTGTGTGCCAGCGAAGCCGCTACTGATCCAAGCGGTCAACCTGTAAGAGCTGTGGCACAACGGGGGTAAGTTGCTAACTCGTGAGTAGAAAAATATCAACAGATAGAAATCGAATAAATAACGACTCCTAGGTCAACTATATCATAAAGGTAATACTATGATATATAGGGTGACCGGGTATGTATATGTGCCAACAAGGTAGTCAATACCTAAATGCATGCGGATAACATCCAACGGTAATAATCAATGCATGTATATGGATCTCGTCCAACCATAATCAAGGTATGTATGCATGTGGATCTCGTCCACCCAAAATCAAGGTATGTATGCACGTGGATCTCGTCCACCCATATAATCAATGTCTGCATGCAGGTAAATATCATAAAGGAGTGTGCATGAAACTATGAGGATATATATCAACGGTGTCCCTCCCGACACATCAAAATCATGGAACCTGAGTACCTAGCATTGACATTCGAAAACATCATGAAAACCGTGTCCAGCATCGGCACGTAAATCCTCATATATCGGGCTCCGTCGGTCCGGATCGGACCACGGGCTCCGTCGGTCCGGATCGGCCCATATCATCTCTCGACTCCGGTCGGTATCCTCCGGATATCCGCCGAGCCCAAATACTATCACCGGTAGGTAGTAGTCCCTCTGCCAGGCTCACCGTCTACTGCAAAGCGATCCGTTCTCGCCCCGGGGTACCATACCGGGTCCACCATATACCCGCAATCGGCCTCATCCGCCTCCTCGAATCGGGTTTCACATGTCGCTCTCAGAACCGAGAAAACACATGGTGGACGCACTGAAATATCATATCAAGAGAAACCGGGATTTTAAAACAACACATAATCTCTTTTAAAATGTCCACGGTTCTCAAATTTAGAAATCTCATGAAAACAGTATATCTCAATGCGTAAAATCATAGAGCATGATGTATGCGACATATAATAGAAATTTAAATATATCCGTATATCATGCAACATGGAAAAGTGATATGACATGTTAAGGGGAAAACCGCTCTTTTAAATGATTCCAATTTTTAAAGTATAACATGTTGTTCCCAATTTTCCAATAAAACCAATTATCTGTGTAGGCACAATATGTAAATGCGCAAGTATAGATGTACCAATGTATGTGTGTACCAATATGGATATACAAATGTGTATATGCACAAGTATGGATATATCAATGTATATGTGCACCAATATGGATATACAATGTGTATGTGCGCAGGTATGAATATATCAATTTATATGTGCACCAATGTGGATATACAATGTGTATGTGCGCAAGTATGAATATATCAATGTATATGTGCACCAATGTGGATATACAATATGTATGTGCGTAAGTATGAATATATCAATGTATATGTGCACCAATGTGGATATACAATGTGTATGTGCGCAAGTATGAATATATCAATGTATATATATGCGAGCATATTATGCGAAGAGTCATATCATGATGCAGCAATTCTACTGTGTAGTGACATGGCAATTATCGATGATGAAGTGTGTGAGCCTACAATCAGTGTACGTGTAACATACGCATCATCGATAATGGTGCAAGTGTACTATCACAGGTATGAGTAATGCAATGCTAATATCATGAATGCAGCACAAGGTAAATCATCAGCTAAAAGCTATAAGCTATAAGGTATACGTAACTATCATATGTCCGAGTCGGTGAATCTATCAATCGGCATCTAGCCTCACAGCATCACGTACGGTATAATCCATCGTACGGCATCCTCTAGTCAAGGGTATGGATCAACATCAAGTCAAACTCATCACGCATGGAAAATCATCGTACGGCGGCATTAAACCAATAGGGATCCTATCATCCTATAAGGCAATGAGGGTACGGCCTAATATCACGTACGGCCTATCATCCATGATTCACAACATTCTATATATGTATATGTATCTATGTACCTATGTCCCGATTCACATCCGCAATAATCTCATATCAGGGGACCGGCGGGGTATAAATCATCTCGATCGACTCACATCCATATACCAACATATCATCATATCATTCTTATATTCTTTCATCGCATTTATATCACACATCAAATCAAATTTACAAAAACATTCTATCTCTACTAATTATAAGTATCTAATCTAACATACACACCCGAACCATACAATCAGATTTTTAAAGAAGTGAATCGTAGTTTTGAAAATAGGGGTTACGGTGTTTTTAAGGAAAAGATATCATTTGAAAATCCGTAACATCCCTCAAGGTATATATTTAAAAGATACATATGATTCTTCGGTTTAGAAAAAGGCATGGTTCGGATGACACATCTACATCGGCTATCTAGTCCTACAGTACCCTAACGGCAATATCGCTAAACGTTATCTTATGATAGTAGTAACATAACACTTCTAACTATTCTCTAGTTTCTAATATGCTTTCATAGTTATCTCATTCTAACCCTAGTTTCCTAATCTAGGTTTCCTTAACCATATTCTATAATCGGTTTCCACCAAAACTTTGCGGGGGTGCTATACGCCATCCACCCGACTTCCCCCGTGGATATAGATCCACTCACCTGGTCTTCGCTTGCCGAAATCGATGACACCGTGCTCCGTCACCTCGGAATCCACGCGAAGGTACCTACAATAATAAACAATCGCAATGCGTATTAAAAATCAAGGCGGAAAAACCAAAACGGCACACGTTTCGCTCATAAGTCAAAACCTATAGCTTTGCGTGCAAAACACGACAATTAACCCTGATCGTTGACGTACAAACGCCACACGATGGAAACACAATACCAAATACCAAAATCAAGTCAAAACAAAGTCGTAAAACAATGCACCAACTCATGGAAATGGTCCTAGATTTTACCCTAAGCCAAATTGGTCAATTCTGCATACATGGAGGGTTTAATTTACATCTAAAGGGACCCCAGAACAAATACGAACCAATTCTAACCTACCCTGGCCGCAAATTGCGGCCAGATTGAATAAATCTGCGGCCCTGGTGCAGGGGTTGGGGCTCAGGTCTTGGTAGTATCTTCCTAGGTGCCTGCACGACTCCCAGTAATTGCAAAATCATTTCTAGTGTCCTCGGGTTGCTCCAGATTCCAAAATACCCTCACAATTCACACATTTATCCGATGTCGGGGTTTTTAAATCCGTGTTTTGGGGTTTCTAAGCTCTGGTCCAGGTCATTAAACAGTCCCCAAGTCTAGTTAACAGCCACAACATCACCAATTTTTCAAACAAACAATCAAACCCTTTACTAGAGTTTCCCAAGGTTCACTAAACATCACCATTTCACATCTAAACTTGCATGAAAGGTAAAGTGAATGAAATACTATGCTAAGGGTGATGAAATTACCTCACTTGGGCAACCCAAGAAAAACCCTAGCTCCTCAAGATGGTCGAAATCTCACTTTTCTTGGTCCAATGTGTAGAGGGTGTAGAGGGGTTCAATTTTTATGAAAGGGAATTAGGGTTTTGATCAAGGATTTGAGATGATATCATGGGGTGAAGGTGGAGGGAAGAGAGGAAGAAGAAGAAGAAGAAAATGATGGGGGAGGATAAAATGAGGCAGCCCCTCTCTCTCTCCTCTCTTATTTCCACCCACACTCTCTCAATATTACCCTTTTACCCTTTCTCTTCTTACCCTTTTCTTTTTATTAAAAACCCAAGTCACAAAATACCCAAAATAACATAAGAAAACAACATGTAATCACCACATAACATGACATGGTGCACTGGCCACGAAAAACTGTAGAAATGCGGATTTGGCTTAATCGCAATTAGCAGTGCACTAATCGGGTTTTTTTATCAAAGTTGCATATAATAAATTTTTAAAATGCCAAATCCTTTAAATATATTTTTAAATGAATAAATAATTTTAATTTCCATTTATTTAACAATTATTGGTATATATTTATACCTTTTTCAGCCCAATTTCGCAAATCGGGCAGTTTTCGGGAAAAATATTATTTTAATATTAAATTCCAAAAATAATATTTTATATTTTCTGAAATGTTACGGTCTTCCCCCCTTAAATAAATTTGGTCCCCGAATTTAAATTTAAACCCCCAAAATCTAAAACATTTCAATAATCGGCTCAAAACAACGGGGCTCCGAAATCATGGAAAACGTAGAAATAACACCGCGCGTCAAGTGCGCATGAAAATGAGTACAAAGCTCAAAATCGAACTCCGTCAACCGTTACGCAAATCATCTAATTTGCACGCATATTCTCGGAGTTACAATGGAGATGCAGATCTCGAAATTCAATACCGAAATTCAATATACACAAGTCAAATACTATGATACGTGTATAGTACGCATTTTTGGAAAGCTTTCAAAATCTGAATAAATTACATGCAAAATATTTTTTAAATCGCCGCGGGAATGCGTAACTCATGGCATAACTGATGGACGCTCATTCTAAAATAATAATATATGTCCATATATGTTTTCTTAAATACACATTCCGTCGTTTTCAAAATATCCCAAAAGGTCTTCCTTTATAAACATTCGTGTCACTCACGGACACGTAGAAAATAGCGAGACTATAGCTCTTCTTGAAAACCCTTTTGGTAATCTTTTAATGCATGCAGAGTACTCAGGTACTGTTCTCAGATCAGTCCTGTTTGGCTACTACACAATATAGTGCCCAACATGAAAACAAAGTGCTCAAAAGCAAAATCAGCCTCAAAAGGCGTATCCAATAATCACATGCGTCTGGTGCTCATGGCAATCAAATCCAAATACAGGTGCCACAATATGCATAAAATCCCAAAACTACGTGCAACGGGTGTGCACGAAAGCAATATCGGGTGCATTTGATATGCACAAGAATCCAATCAGGTGCACAAGGTACACAAAACAATATCGAGTATCAAAATCGAATCGACGGTATACAACACATTTCAATCCAAATCCAAATTAGGTATACCGTGGTATATAATCGCACAACCATGTGCATCAACGTGCACAAAAGCAAATCAAACACTAAAAGTGCATGAAAAACTATGCCGAAGCATATATCAAATCATATGCATGCCCTAGGCATGAAATCACAATAAATATCTCAAATGACATCAAAATGAAGTCAGGTGCAACTGAGGTGCACAAAATACGTATCAATGCACTATAAGCACATATAAGCTATACCGAGTGCAAAAATCAAATCATCCGTATGAAATCCACGAATTCATAAACAAGTGATACGAAGGTACAGAATCGACATCAAATACAATAGATATGCACAAATTGCAAATCAACACAACGATGTATAAAATATATATATATCAGGTGCGAAGTTATGCGCAAACATGCAAATACCCAGTAAGTGCAGCCATGGTGCACGAAATCAATATCAGGAAACTCGTCATCAAAACTCAAATCCAAGCGATATAAGCATGATACTCAGATCACAACGCAAATCGCAACAAAGGACATTGAGGTACACCTCCTTCAATGTCGAAAAATAAATCGGTGCACCTAAAACCGGCAGAACAAGAATATTCGCTCGCTTCCTGCTCACGGTCTGGCGTCCTCTGTCTCTGGGTCCTTATCTTCTCTGTGGATTTACCAATCTCGCAATCCATCGGCTCATCGGCCCAGTCAAGTGTGCTAACGGGGACGATTCCGCTCTAGCACTTCTCTGATCATCTCTCGGTCAATCATCATGACCACTCGTAAAGCAGCACGTTGCTGGCGTCGACCTCTGGTCCTCTGAATACACGTGACACATCTGATCCTGGGTGCAAATCTCATTGCAGCAGTGTCCTGGAAGGAATCCTGCTCAGGGTCTCTTCCGATCTTGCCTATGCCGAACTGTACAGAGGCTGGTATTCCTACATAATCTTTCCTCGTTTTCTGGATATCTGCATGTGCCGCACACATTTCCTCGGAAACTGGCCGTATCCCAACGCCTCTGTAAGCATATCAGGTCTCTGATCTCGACGGGGAGTAATAACAGCTCGTCAGCGTCTCGCACGAGCCTCTGGTTCCACTCGTCTGTATCATCGTCCACTATGACGTCACACCATGCTATCTGCACACTGCAACTGTTCTCGGCCACGGTCAATCCGAAGTCTCTCGCACGGACTCGAAGTCACGAAGTCGGTATCTTCGTTGCTATGTAGAAAATGTCTGGCCGAACACGTCCTCGGAAACTCGTCCCAACCATCGGAGGAATGCTCAATACTCGTCCGTTCTCGATCAACTCACAACGCATCTAGGTGAGGTCCTCTATCCAAAGTTGGTCAGCTTGCTGATCCCTTATTACATAATATCTGGACGATGTCAAACTTTTCGATCGAGTCATCGAGGTCCCAAAATTTCCCGAAGGCTCAACACCTGAGCGCAGTCTAAAAATATCTGGTGCATACCACAGCACCTCTGGACAAGCCGTAGAAGGGCAAACCCAAGCTTCACTGATGGCACCGCTAAACTGCCACAAACCCTAAAGTTCAAAGCGGTTCCATGGTCATCATGTCGAGTTAGGGTTTCATTCTTCTAGAGGGTCCACAGAATTACCTGCATGTTCCTCCGAACACTTTAAACTTGGGAAAAATGGGTTTCTGACACTCGTTCAAACCTTTTTGCTTCGCCTATACAACATGTGAATATTCTTTGCCCGCATGCTAAACAATGCCTCAATCCTCCAGGAAAGGCGATAAATCGGCGGTCATCTATGGATCGGTATGCTCTAGGTCTGAGTATGATTCTCTCCACACTGGAATCTTCAACTCAACTGGGCCTGCTTCGGCGCATCAATCTGACGAATCACCTTCGTCTCTCAAATCGGGGTAGACTAGCTATCATCTGTCGCATTTCTGCCTGGAAGCTCCGGCGGCCTTAGCTCGTAAGCTCTGGAAGCGACATCCCATCATCTCAGCAACATCTGGGTCACCTGTCTGCACGGTAGGCGATATCAAAATCTCTGAGGTATGCTGTACATCAACAGTCCTTTCGCAACTGGCAGCTCTAACAATGGCCCGATCATCCGGTGAAAAACCAAGCACCCGCCTCCACAAGAGGCCACAACATAAATACTAACTCGAAACGTTCCCATGTCACCAGAAAACACAATGGTCAGCCCTCGTACCAGACGAGCTCACCCTGACCCCAACACTAGCAGCAGCTCAAACTACGCTCAAACTATAGTGATAGGAACCTCAATCGAGTATCGAAGAAAGCAGATCACGGCATGAGAGGAAACGACAAATCCAGAATGGATACATGATCATAAGAAGGAAACAGCATCAATGAAAGTATGATCATGGAAACGAATAGAATCAAGGATCTCAAATGGATGTATAATCATGGATACGAAGAGAATCACTGGTATCAAACATATGTACATCCTAAGGTTTCTTAAGTGGAGTATCATATCGTAAATATGCCGCGAAACATACGTACGGTACGTCACTCTACTCAAACTACCTGCTCCATCAATCAGGGTCAGCCTATGAAACGAATGTTCGGGTCTAATACCCTCCGTTCAAGTCTAAGTTCCGTAAGGTCAAGCCTAGGTTCCGAAATACATACCCGCCCTAGACTCCGGATAGTCAAATATAGACTCGAACCAAGGTTAAACCTAGCGCTCTGATACCAACTTTGTCACGGCCCGAAATATTAGCTTGTGACCAGCACTTGAATCACGCAACGTCTAAAGGCGTAACGGAATTCAAGTAAGCTGAAACCCAGAAATCTAAACCTTTTAGAAAAATAAAGGAGGTGAGGTTTTGAAATAAAGGTATATGAAATCAAGTTTTCTTAATGCATAAAAAAGGAACATGAATGATGTAAGTGAAATTTACTAGTTTGAAAACATGTTTCGTCTTTTAAAAATTTTGGCAGCACCTCCTTTTTATATTTTGATCCAAAACCACAAATACATCATAAGAATAATGGCATCCCCAAGCGGGAGCTAGCTCTTCGCCAAACGGCGGATCACAACCACACAAGACAATATATAAAAGTATACGACGCCCAACGGCGAAGTTCACCACAAAAAGATAAAGAAAAGCAAGACATATAACTCACAAGTAGCGGAAAACCCCTCGCTCTAAGTCTCGCAACCACAATCCCACTAGTCTCATTACTTATACAATTTACAAGTTTTGATTGATGGAGTTAACTAGATACAATAAGAAATATAGATACAAGAGTGGGTACGATACAAATGTCCCACCTACCAATGCAAAACACCCGAATGCAACTGTGTGCCAGCGAAGCCGCTACTGTCCAAGCGGTCAACCTGCAAGAGCTGTGGCACAACGGAGGTGAGTTGCCAACTCGTGAGTAGAAAAATATCAACAGATAGAAATCGAATAAACAACGACTCCTAGGTCAACTATATCATAAAGGTAATACTATGATATCTAGGGTGACCGGGTCTGTATATGTGCCAACAAGGTAGTCAATATCTAAATGCATGTGGATAACATCCAACAGTAATAATCAATGCATGTATATGGATCTCGTCCAACCATAATCAAGGTATGTATGCATGTGGATCTCGTCCACCCAAAATCAAGGTATGTATGCACGTGGATCTCGTCCACCCATATAATCAATGTCTGCATGCACATAAATATCATAAAGGAGTGTGCATGAAAGTATGAGGATATATATCAATGGTGTCCCTCCGACAGATCAAAATCATGGAACCTGAGTGCCTAACATCGACACTCGAAAACATCATGAAAACCGTGCCTAGTATCGGCACGTAAATCCTCATATATCGGGCTCCGTCAGTCCGGATCGGCCCACGGGCTCCGTCGGTCCGGATCGGCCCATATCATCTCTCGACTCCGGTCGGTATCCTCCGGATATCCGCCGAGCCTAAATACCATCACCGGTAGGTAGTAGTCCCTCTGCCAGGCTCACCGTCTAATGCACAGCGATCCGTTCTCGCCTCGGGATACCATACCGGGCCATATACCCGCAATCGGCCAAATCCGCCTCCTTGAATCGGGTTTCACATGTCGCTTTCAGAACCGAGAAAACACATGGTGGACGCACTGAAATATCATATCTAGAGAAATCGGGTATTTAAAACAACACATAATCTCTTTTAAAATGTCCACGGTTCTCAAATCCAGAAATCTCATGAAAACAGCATATCTTAATGCGTAAAATCATAGAGCATGATGTATGCGATATATAATAGAAATGTAAGCATATTCGTATATCATGGAACATGGAAAAGTGATATGACATGTTAAGGGGAAAACCGCTCTTTTAAATGATTCCAGTTTTTAAAGAATAACATGTGGTTCCCAAGTTTCCAATAAAACCAATTATCTATGTAAGCACAATATGTAAATGCGCAAGTATAGATGTACCAATGTATGTGTGTACCAATATGGATATACAAATGTGTATATGCGCAAGTATGGATATATCAATGTATATGTGCACCAATGTGGATATACAATGTGTATGTGCGCAAATATGAATATATCAATGTATATGTGCACCAATGTGGATATACAATGTGTATGTGCACAAGTATGAATATATCAATATATGTGCATCAATGTGGATATACAATGTGTATGTGCGCAAGTATGAATATATCAATGTATATATATGCGAGCATGTTATGCGAAGAGTCATATCATGATGCAGCAATCCTACTGTGTAGTGACATGGCAATTATCGATGATGAAGTGTGTGAGCCGACAATCAGTGTACATGTAACATACGCATCATCGATAATGGTGCAGGTGTACTATCACAGGTATGAGTAATGCAATGCTAATATCATGAATGCAGCACAAGGTAAATCATCAGCTAAAAGCTATAAGCTATAAGGTATACGTAACTATCATATGTCCGAGTCGGTAAATCTATCAATCGGCATCTAGCCTCACAGCATCACGTACGGTATAATCCATCGTATGGCATCCTCTAGTCAAGGGTATGGATCAACATCAAGTCAAACTCATCACGCGCGGAAAATCATCGTACGGCGGCATTAAACCAATAGAGATCCTATCATCCTATAAGATAATGAGGGTACGGCCTAATATCACGTACGGCCTATCATCCATGATTCACAACATTCTATATATGTATATGTATCTATGTACCTATGTCCCGATTCACATCCGCAATAATCTCATATCTGGGGACCGGCAGGATATAAATCATCTCGATCGACTCGCATCCGTATACCAACATATCATCATATCATTCTTATATTCTTTCATCGCATTTATATCACACATCAAATCAAATTTACATAAACATTCTATCTCTACTAAGTATAAGTATCTAATCTAACATACACACCCGAACCATACAATCAGATTTTTAAAGGAGTGAATCGTAGTTTTGAAAATAAGGGTTACGGTGTTTTTAAGGAAAAGATATCATTTGAAAATCCGTAACATCCCTCAAGGTATATATTTAAAAGATACATATGATTCTTTGGTTTAGAAAAAGGTATGGTTCGGATGAAACATCTACATCGGCTATCTAGTCCTACAGTACCATAACGGCAATATCGCTAAACGTCATCCTATGATAGTAGTAACATAACACTTCTAACTATCCTCTAGTTTCTAATATGGTTTCATAGTTATCTCATTCTAACCCTAGTTTCCTAATCTAGGTTTCCTTAACCATATTCTATAATCGGTTTCCACCAAAACTTTGCGGGGGTGCTATACGTCATCCACCCGACTTCCCCTGTGGATATAGATCCACTCACTTGGTCTTCGCTTGCCGAAATCGATGACGCCACGCTCCGTCGCCTCGGAATCCACGCGAAAGTACCTACAATAATAAACAATCGCAATGCTTATTAAAAATCAAGGCGGAAAAACCAAAACGGCACACGTTTCGCTCATAGGTCAAAACCTATAGCTTTGCGTGCAAAACAGGACAATTAACCCTGGTCGTTGACGTACAAATGCCACACGACGGAAACACAATACCAAATACCAAAATTAAGTCAAAACAAAGTCGTAAAACAATGCACCAACTCATGGAAATGGTCCCAGATTTTACCCTAAGCCAAATTGGTCAATTCTGTATACATGGAGAGTCTAATTTACATCTAAAGGGACCCAGAACAAATACGAACCAATTCTAACCTACCCTGGCCGCAAATTGCGGCCAGATTGAATAAATCTACGGCCCTGATGCAGGGGTTGGGGCTCAGATCTTGGTAGTATCTTCCTAGGTTCCTGCACGACTCCCAGTAATTGCAAAATCATTTCTAGTGTCCCCGGGTTGCTCCAGATTCCAAAATACCCTCACAATTCACACATTTATCCGATGTCGGGGTTTCTAAATCCGTGTTTTGGGGTTTCTAAGCTCTGGTACAGGTCATTAAACAGCCCCCAAGTCTAGTTAACAGCCACAACATCACCAATTTTTCAAACAAACACTCAAACCCTTTACTAGAGTTTCCCAAGGTTCACTAAACATCACCATTTCACATCTAAACTTGCATGAAAGGTAAAGTGAATGAAATACTATGCTAAGGGTGATGAAATTACCTCACTTGGGCAACCCAAGAAAAACCCTAGCTCCTCAAGGTGGTCGAAATCTCACTTTTCTTGGTCCAATGTATAGAGGGTGTAGAGGGGTTCAATTTTTGTGAAAGGGAATTAGGGTTTTGATCAAGGATTTGAGATGATATCATGGGGTGAAGGTGGAGGAAAGAGAGGAAGAAGAAGAAGAAAATGATGGGGGGAGGATAAAATGAGGCAGCCCCTCTCTCTCCTTCCTCTTATTTCCACCCACTCTCTCTCAATATTACCCTTTTACCCTTTCTCTTCTTACCCTTTTCTTTTTATTAAAGACCCAAGTCAAAAAATATCCAAAATAACACAAGAACACAACATGTAATCACCACATAACATGGCATGGTGCACTGGCCACGAAAAACTGTAGAAATGCGTATTTGGCTTAATCGCAATTAGCAGTGCACTAATCGGGTTTTTTTATCAAAGTTGCATATAATAAATTTTAAAAATGCCAAATCCTTTAAATATATTTTTAAATGAATAAATCATTTTAATTTCCATTTATTTAACAATTATTGGTATATATCTATACCCTTTTTCGAAAACCCCAATTTCACAAATCGGGCAGTTTTCGGGAAAAATATTATTTTAATATTAAATTCCAAAAATAATATTTTATATTTTCTGAAATGTTACACTATGACTAGGAACCTGTATAAGGATGTGCTTATAGACTACCCAGCCCCCACTAGTGCAACTGCCATCACAAAGCTGGTAGTCAAACAAAGATCCTAAGGGCTCTACCAATATGTATAAACGAAATGCTAAAATAACGCATGCACATATTGAGGTAAATTCTAACCAAGTAGCATACTACCTTTTTGATCAAGACTGTTATTATATCCGTGTATATCCAAAGCTTCCAAAATGTAATATACAAACCAGTACTATACAATAATATCCTCTAGTGCATATATCACTAACATCAACTAGTGCTGATGAAGTTCCATCAGAAGCCAGGGCATGTAAGCAATCCAAGAGAAAATCACTATTTAGATCCAACGATGCATGTGTCTTAGAAAAGTAGGGGTAGATCCATCAAAAGTCACATCAGCTGATATAAATCGACCTCTTAACACATGACTATAACAATGTCCCTTTTGAGTTTGAGAGTATCTAAGAAAAATACACTTGATGGCCTTAGGGTCTAGTTTAGACCCCTGGTTCAAAATCGTGAATAAAATACACACATCCAAAGACCCTATGAGGTAAAGGAAATGTAACGGCCAAGGGAAACAAAGTCGGGTGAGGAACCATCCCATATAACATAGACGAAGGCATACGGTTGATCAGGTAATTAGAAGTAAATAGTGCATCCCCTAATAATACTTAGGTATTCACATATGAAATAAGAGAGTATGAGTGACCTCCAGAAGGTGCATATTCTTTCTCTCGGCCATCCCATTTTGCTGAGGGGTATAAGGGCAAGATGATTCATGAATAATACCAAGTTGCTCCATGTACTCTCTAAAATGTGCACTGAAATATTCCATTGTCGCTCCAGACAGAACTAATGCTAACTCCACATTGATTCTTGATTTCGAGCAAAAGTTTTCAAAATGAGAAAATGCCTTATTTCTAGATTTGATCAAGTACAACCATAAGACTCGAGAGAACTCATTAATAAATGTCACAAAATAACAAAAATATGCTTGTGCAACAATGGGATATGGCCCCCAAACATCTGAATGCACTAACTGAAAAGGTTTGTCGACCCTTTTATTAACATGAGAGGGATAGCTTAAGCGATGATGTTTACCCTGAAGGGTTACGCTAGCGCCCCGGCCATCTTCCGTGGCCAAATGCGGAACAAAAATTTTACTACGATTAGAAACTTGGCGCTAGAATTAACCTGAACCGGATCTTTAACCATAAACCTAATTAGCATGTTAGGGTTCTATCTACTATGATAGAAAGTATACCTAAAGAAACCAAGTCCTTCGGGTCTTCGATCCTCTCCTTGATGGAAGTATGGACCGTGCTTGAACTTCGGCCTCCTTGTGTCAACAATGATCCACCCAAGAGTTCCAACCTTGAGCTAAACCTCCAAGTTGAGGTAGCTAGAATACTTAGCTTGCTAATCTAAGTAGACTAGAGTGAGTAGAGTGTGATTTAAAGTGGCTAAGTGTCATTAACCCTTGATTATCAACACATGATACACTTAGGGTTTTGAGAGGAAGAAGGAGAGAGCAAGCATGAGGAAAGAGAAAGTATTTGTGATAATGATAATAAAAAATAGAATGGCTAACTTATATATGACCTCAAGCATGGCATGGAAAATATCTCACCAAAATATTTAGGTCAAAAATATCTCATCAAAATATCTAAGGTCAACAAGTCAAGCCAAGTCAAAAGGTCAACCCAGGTAGCCATGCCATATAAAATTATCATTTACCAAAAATAACAAATTCTTTTTTCCACCTCATTTTTGTTTTGACCAAGTCAATGGTCAAAACCCTAATGAGGTGTCTCCTTCTATACCTCTTCTCATCCGTATATACAAATCCGCATCCGTATTCTGAGAAATACAAATACTATGAGACGAAGCTAATCCAATAATCAAATACTAGGATCCAGCTTAAACCAAAGCCCACTAGTATTGTCCGCTCGAACACCATATGCGCACAAGTACACGTATGGGATCGAGCCCTGTCGTAAAACCATACAACCTCTACTCGTTTCGCCTGAAGCTGGGAAACCCTCTGTGTGGGACTCTAAAGACGTGATGGTACTCTAGCAGTGAGTTTAACCACATGCACGTCAGCGGCACTAGCTGTACGTAACGGCTACCTAGGTACCTGATTGATGATTTTTCCGGTGTGTAGGTAGAAAAGTGTAAAGATCACAACCAAAGAAATTTATACCGCAAACAATTAACGGTGTCGATGTAGCACGTTAATGAATACATATCGTCCACTGAGAAAGTGTGATTTGATCGTATTTGATTTAGATGAATTGAAAATTAAAGAGAAAAGAAAAGAAAATTTGATTTAAGATTTATGAAATTGAATTTCAAGAATTATCGAAATCTAGATCTAATATCAAGAAATACTATAGATCAAGAATCAAGAATTGATGATATCAAAATCGAATGAGTAATCAAGATTTGTAATGATGCTCGTAGGAATCGATCGAATCGATAGTGAGGATGAAGACTTGTGATTATGTATTCTTATCTATTGATGATTTGTTGCTAGATCGATGACGATCAACGAGCTTTAGGGATCTATCGAAGAAACTAGAGTTTCTTCATCATCATCCCTTGTCCTTTCGTTGATTATCATTCAAAAGCTAGCCTCTAGGAAATTCAATTATCGATCGTTGATCTCTAATTAAGAGCGAAAACTTTCAAGAAAGCATCTCGCTTGAAACTAGATTGTCGATGATTCAATTTCCTAAAGTTTACAAAACTCATAAGAATTAAGAATCGTTCAAGAATGTAATCATCATCATCTATCTATTTTCTCGATTCCTCCACGAGCGGAGTTTTTACTCAAACATCATGATAAAGAAAACAATCAAGAATTGAGAACTCATCATAATGCTCAAATATAAATAAAAACAAGATTAAGACTTTTCACCTTTCTTTATTCAACAATTTCGTTACAATTCGCTCAAGAACTACAAGATTTGAGGAAAGAACTCGATCGTTGAATTAGCTTCGCATCGTCTCCGTGAGTCGCGGATCGTCTTGGATCACTTACTCGGTTGAAGATCGGCGTCGCTTCAAAAAGGCTTGATGGCTTCTTGCTTGATTTTGTACCCGGTGATCTTGAATTGGCTTTTGGGATTGGATTAGGGTTTGGATGCACAAGTTGTGTCACTCAACTTGTGGAATTTTGGCTCAATTTTCAACAACCTTAGAATGAAGCCTTGGGTCCTCTTTTATAGCCTTCTCCTTAGCTTCCCCTAGAAGCTTGATTAGGATTAGCTTCCTTTAGAAGCTAACCTTGGATTAGCTTCTCTTACAAGCTTGGTAGTTGAGTAGAAGCTTCTAGATTTAGGTATTTAGCTAGCTTGTTTGAGAAGCTTGGAGGTGTTTAGCTTGTACAAGAAGCTTGGTTGTTAGGACGGAAGCTTCTGGAGATCTCTGGAGACCAAAGTGTCTTGAAGAAGTTTGCCATTTGAAATGAGAGATCTGAGATGTCAAACTGCCACTGACGTGTCACCATGGCCGCGGATCCGCCGCCAATAGGCGCATACGGCCGCGGATCCGCAGCCGTTTAGGTGCCTTGGTGCTTCAAACTTCCAGGTATTTCCTCTGTTGGCTTTGTGGCACTTTTAGGATATCTGGAATATTTTTATACTTTCTCATTCACTGCCAGATCTCAAGTCTTGGACTTGGCGTATTTTTATCAGCACTTTTAACAGTTTCGGCTCTTTTACCTGGAATTTCCTGCACACATTCTCGAGACAAGTGTTGCGATATACAAAGATTATGCGTGCAATGATAAACACTCAATTTCCCTCAAAATGCCGGTTATAATGTATAACACAAGTTATTTGGTATTTTACAGACAAATTGCTAATATGTGCTATATTCATACCGAACACCTTTAGATGATTGCAAATAGTAGGGAAATTGATGTGTTAAAAATGCAATATTTTCGACTGATCAAATTTCCCCAAACTTAATTTTGGTCGTCTCGAGCAAACTTGTTTTATTAGAAAGAGAAGGAGAAAATAAAGAAAAAGAAAAACTAACTAGCACACTTTCGTAGGCAACACGATTGCACTGAGCACGTGCAACAAGCCTTTAAACCTCTAGGTGTCCTTAGTAGGAAGAGTGTTGTCTCCTGAGGGTTTTCAGCGGATTGCACCCACAAAATCCCATAATAAAAGGAAGACCGTGAAAGTTACATATAAATATAAGAATTGTAAAAGAAAGACTTTGAAAATTAGAGTTTCCAACTATACTAGCTTTTCGGTTGTCATGAGGCCTATCTTAATAGTCATAAAAAGATGTTAGAAATCACATCATCCCTCAATAAAACATCGTTTTTATTCTTCATTCCTACCTTTCTTTCAAATATCGATCATATACCCCTACGTGTGTGTAAAGAACATCCCTACATTCGGAGAATTCAATTCAAGATATCATACTCTTATCCATCTACCTCAGTACTTTTTAATCGATGAATATTTAGATGGATTTGCTCACACATTTTTCATGCGACCGTTAATACTTCTTGAGGTACTAACCGACCGATTACTCATGTGCTTGCTTATTAGGTGTATTAATATTTTCCTCGTCTTGCACCACCTAAGGCTTAGCAGTGACTCCCAAACCAGTGGGTATAAGGCACTAGTTGATGAAGCACCCTCGCTGTATTTTTTTATTGCTGCCTTGACGATAACAAAACCAGTGTTCATTTTTTTCTTAACCATTTTATATTTTATTCATTTTTTATTTCCTTCATACTTTGGCTTTTAGACAAGAGCATTTCAAGGTATCCTCTACTATCCCGAGTTTCAAGACGTGTGTAAGTGCGTATAGTAAGGTATCAACATTCAAATGTTTGGCTTCCAGAATAGGAACTATTTTTCAGACTTATTTTTATCCTCAGATTAGTGACTTCCTTCATCTTACTAACCCTTGGGACAACGGCTCATAACTACTTATTACTAGTTTCGTTTAAGAAAACTTCTAATTTTCTAGGTTTTCTTAAATTTTTCCAATCTTTTGGATGTAATTTTTCACTATCTAATCTTTTATTATCTTATTTATGTACAATTTTTTTTTTAAATTTTTTTATTATATGTTTTGTGCTTATGCAAAGTATGATGCAAAATGATACGTAAATAAGCACAAACCTCCCCCAAACTTGTTTTCAACAGTGTCCTCACTGTTGTCTTCTGCTAAACCTCAAAAAACCTGTAAGCTTGGGAGGACATTTATTAACGGAGGCAATAAATATGATCGTGAAAATTCTCCCCAAACTTATTTTTGGCTCACCATTTTGTGTAAAAAATTTCTTTTCAAGAGCCAGATTATACCCCCCCTAAAAACTTAAGTTAAACAATGTTAATCTTTTAAAATCATAAGAGGGGGTAAAAATTACCGGTCAATGCCAAGCTTTGTAAAGACCGAAGATCAACACCAACCATTTGAAGATTTTATCCGTGTAGTGCACCGGTTGGTGGAATAAGAAGTAGGGAAAGGGTAAGTGGTGGAATAGAATGTGTTTGCGTCTCGTTTTGAAGAGACGACTCAGTGATTGTGATGGATTACTCGCATTCTCTTTACAGTCCAGAAGAAGGAGTGGAGGTTCAATTTCTTTGCTTGGGAGATGATTCATCTCAACACCCGTATTTGCTGCGAGCTCATCAGCGAAAATTTCTTCAAAACTCTCATTGATACCCCGAAGAATAATGTCATCAAAAAGCGTGGGGTGATCTTCAGACTCTAAAAATGGTTCATACTCAGTGTTAGTTGTTGACCCGGACAACTCGGTGGAAGAGTCCGTATGTGTATGATACATAGTTGGGTCAAACAACAACATATGAAAAGAGTCTAGATCAGTATCATGAGCATCATCAAATTCGCTGCTGTCGACATCCATTAACGTCAGTGCTTTGATTTCCCAGATGGTATTATACCTAACGTTAGATGGCAGTTCTCTGGTGACACTGGTACAGGTTAGTCTGTAGACCCGAGATCATTATAGAGTCTTGTGTGATTCTCACTGTGCTTTGATTTCCACCTTACCACGTTCAAGAGAACATGCAAAACGGTGGCTTTTGGGTACAGTCCCGAGTTACATGGAGGTAATAAGCGATAGGGGGGTTTCGTCTCTCCCGGTATTAGGAGTTGATGTTGCGCTGTGCTCGATTGGATATAACAGGAAGTCCATGGCCAAGGCCGCTTCAGAGATTTATTGGTAAATTTTATCAGTATTTTCTCGACCCGTTATGCGCCTCATATCGACATGACTTATCGAGTTACTGGGGTCTGACGTATACCATCCCTAGACGAGACATGCGACATATCAGACGAAGAGGCCGGACTGTACGGTAGTGTTACTGATTGGATTCGCAGGAGTGTAAGCAGTCTTGCTTTTTGATCTTCTAATCGCTCAATACCCGGGTGGCCGTTACGTTTACCAGACCGCTTGCGGCTTGTGGGTGTTTGATATGATCATCACCTACTACTGGCGTATTGACGAGTCTTTAGAGTCCTACACAGGGGTTTCCTGGCTCTAGCGAAATGGAGTAGGAGCACATATGTGATATGTGCGGGGCCGAGATTAATACGATATGAGATACCGTATTCTATTCTCGCAATTTGTGACATTGGTCGGTTATATGCGATATAGCCGGGTTATCGGATCAAGGGTTGATTCGATAAGTTGTTACATATGATATTAGTCGGTTACATGTAATATAGCCGGATTATTAAATCAAGAGTTGATTTAATAATTTAATGTATAATTATATATTTGATATATTACATTACATTAACTAATATTAAGCTCACTTATGATTTCTTTTTCTCATTTTGTGCACATTAAATATATATAATATATTTTTGTGTACATGTACTGTGTCATGATTGATGATACATGCAACAAAGGTGTGTGTATGACTTACACCATGATTGGTTTAATTGCTAGGGTTTTATTTTTTTTGATAATTACGAAAGGTGGCATTTTGTCATGGATGAAAGCTTGTAGAAGCTTGTAGTCTTCATTGACCAAGTCCACTCTTTTGTTTTGGCTAAGATATTTGTTAACCCAACCAATTAAACCTAGCCATGGTTAACTCTCTACAAAGATTAATATATGATATTAACTCACCATGGTTGCTATTCTCACTTGGATAATTATCATATGAGATATTTTCTTCATCTTCTTCTTCTTCCTCAAAAGCTTTCTAGCTTCAATGGAGATGTGAGAAAATGAGTGAGAAAATCAATTCTAAAGTGAGCCCACTTCCTACTTCATCATCCTCTACTACTTGCCATTTAGTATAGGATGTTTGCTTCACTAGTTCTATAGTTTGTGAAGAGATAGCTTGGGTTAGTGTCCCCTCGACGTAGATCATCTTCGGCCTCGAAGTCTTCGAAAAAAGCATGTTCGTTTCTTCAAAGGAGCCTCTCTAGAGTCCGGGGTTCACGATCACAGCGAAGGGACGACTACACGGAGCTAATGAAGTGAAGGACCGGTCTACAAAGATTGTATTCCTTGTTCACTTTCATATGCGAAGTTGTTTGCATTACATTCCGTCGATTTCTAGTTAACGATTCAATGTTTAGAGTTAGCTAGAACGGCAAAATTTTAATATGGCATGGACGATACCTCCCGAAACCTGGCTGCCGTGCTAGGGAACCCTGTAGTGGTATCAGAGCCATGCTAGAAATTTATATGGATTTTGTTAAGATTACGAAACCGAAATACTCCGAAACTTGAAACACGGAAACTCAAGTTTCTATCGATTTTAAAAAGCTTTCAGAAATTTTTTTAAACAAGTGTAGAATGTTGCATGGGATGAAACATGAACACACAAGAAAATTTAGCCCATCTCGCCGGAATTAGGCCGAGCACAATGCTAGGTTTTCCGAACTCGCCGGCCACTTTGTGGTGTTTGGGGCTTAATTTTTTGGTGTGTTCCAGTGGCTTGGTTTTGGTGTTTCAGGTGTTGTTTGTTTTTGCTAATTTTGCATGTGATGTAATCTTATACTATAAACAATTCGGAGTGTTTCGTATTCATTGTTTTAACATTGTTTCGGGTTATTCGCATGTTGTCTAGGCGAAATTAAAAAGTTCGGTAGAATGTCAAAAACGCATTTTTCCAAGATTAACGTATTCGGAAAAACGTGCAAGTGATTCTATGAACCCTCTAGAAGAATGAAACCCTAACTCAACTTTTTGGATCGCGGAACCGCGGTCAAACCCTAGGGTTTGCCGTAGTTCCGTGGCGACATGAGTGAGGCTTGGGTTTACCCTTCTACGGCTGGTGCATAGGTACTGTGGCATATTCTGGGTATTACTAAAACTGTGCTCAAGTGCTGAGCTGTCGGGAAATTATGGGACTTTGATGAATCGATCGAAAAGTTTAACATCGTCCGGGTATCATGTGATGGGATACAATATTTGGAATGCACATGTAGTTATGAGATAACTAATTTGAATGTTATAAATCTAGCAATTTAGTCTCATTTGATCTGTTGCCACGGGATTTTGATGTGATCAAAAGTCCGTCGCAATCATGTAGCATACGCGGATACTCGCCGGGTAACATTATTAGATAATCACACCCCATAGCCCCGACCAAGTGACTGTAGGAGAACCCCATCGTCAAAAGCATCCGTTCGGGTGCTCGCGGCAGCGGTGTTCCGATTTAGTGTACTTCGTCGATGAATCGGGGGGTGCGGCTGTCTACTAAAGTTTCCGACGAGCATTCGATCAGGATGTCGAGAATCTTGTTGAATTGCCCGACTAGATATTAAAAGGTGTTTTGAATATCAAGACTAAAATGCGAGGTTTATAATTGTTAGGCATGCAATATCTAAGGAATTCATTTGGTTAGGCATGTGATGTTTAAGGTGGTTGTGGATTCCAACTGTTGTAGTTTTTTACTTTCTTTTCTGCGACCGTAAGTGTAATATGTGGTGTATCACCGGTTTCGGTGCTATATGTCAACGAAAACTGGGATACGCATATTTACTTACGTTGATGACATGTGATGTTATGCGTTGCTGTGATATGTTATATTGGATCGTCATGTTTTGAATAGTCGGGGGTTTTATGTGAGATGAAAGTTTTTCATTTTCGTTCGTGTAAAATTCATTGTATGTAATATTCTTTTATTGGGGCACTCCGGGTTGAGGATGATGTCACCATTGTATATTATTTACTTTTCCGCATTAGGATAGACCCAAGGCGGGGAGCACAAGTTACCGGGTTCTAGGGTCCAGTGGGAGACCATCTCGAGGAGTCGAGACCGGATCTCCTAACTCTAGAATTGGCAGGGTTGCTTGCCACTCTCGTAGGGGTCTAGGGTGTGGGATTGGCTATTCATCACGACCATAGAATCCGTGTTTTATACAGGCTTAAAATAAAACCCGGAAATCCTAGTATATCCAATATTTCATATGTTTTTATTCTGCTGCGATATTCTGTGATGTGATCATTGATTATATTCTGAGACGAATGCTTATATTATATATATATATATATATATATATATATATATTATATTGTTGCTTTCGTTTCATATGTGATGCTTGGAAAGCATAATAAATGGGACTTCATTAATGAGATTAATGAAATAAAAGAAACCTAAAGATGTTGTGGAAATTTGTCTCGAAAACTGGTAGCTCTAGTTCTTGCTTTGCATAGCGGTATTCCTTGTAGAATATCCAGCACCTTATTCGATAAAGAAAGAGCCGAGATCCCTTCACCGGGAGTGACCTCTTTAGCGAAACTAGCAGATGCTACAAACTCGGTTTATCTTTTGATTGCTTTTATAGTTTTTTCTTTGCTTAGTGGTATTTGTGAAATATCCTGCACCTCATTCGACGAAGAAAGAACCATGATCCCTTCACCGGGAGTGACCTCTTTAGCAAAACTAGTAAAAACCTCAAAAACACTCCTTTTCAAAATCATTCGATTCTACGACGATATCAAGTTCATTACGCAAAAGGTTTTCTTAAAAACCTGTCGTATCCTTCCGTCATTTCAGATAAGTACTACTTAGTATTCGTGCTAGGGTAGTTTGGCATTCGTCAAGGCGTAGTGTACGGTAGATAACTAGTGCTTATCTGCTAGCATACGATGCGATTGGATTAGGGTATTCGTACGACATTTTTTTGCTTTAGTCAAGGGTCGTGCGGGTGGGTTTAATTCAATCAGAAAATGTACGGGTTGAACTTGACTAGCGGACTATGGATTGTTTGGCATTCTTCAAGGTCATAGCACGTTAGGGGTAAAATATTATCGGGAATTTCAAGTGTTGAAATTTGCAATGAGATTGCATACCTCCTATGAGATAGTTGGATTCCGATACCCACTGCGAGTAAGAGTTACTCCTAGGAGAGTTTTACACATTACAATTAGCCGATCAAGTAGGTGTCTAGAAAGGTGTCAACGGGGTTACACCCCTGGGAAAATGAGGTTTATTTTAATTAGGTCCGTGCGAAAGCATGGGGAACCTCCCTCAAAGTACCGGCACTGGCCTAGCTGAAAGATTGGCGAACTTGTAGGGTGTAATTAATCACGGCTAGTCTTTCCTTTTAGGGTTTGAAGGAAGATTTGACTAAAACAGTGGGAGTCATCCTGATTAGATAAATTAATAACCAATATAATCTTGCAAGAGCATACGCTGAGTGTTTTCTTCTCTCTCTCTCCAGGTAGCGACCATGTCACACCTTAATCAAGATAAAAATACGAATGTATTGACTGAACCCGCTTGTTATACTGAGCTGGGGAACGTTGGTCCCGCTCCAACTTATAATTGTTATAAGACCGAGCAGGAAATAGGGGATTACCAGAATTCCCGTGCCGCCCAAACGAAGAAAGTGCATGATGATGTATCTTCTTCGGGTGTATTCATTACCGAGAACTGTTTTTTCAGTATCCTCTATGTCCTGGGTATGTGATACTGGATCAGGATCCCATATATGTAATATATTATATGGGCTACAGATAAGTAGAGAACTGGGAACGGGTGATAAGTTTCAAGAGTTGGAAATGGTGCAAGTGTTGCAGCCAAGTTTGTTGGCAGCTATCACCCTGTTTTACCAAATATATTGATTCTGAATGAATATTATTAGATACCGAACCTGATATATAACATCATATCAGTCTCTTTGAAAAAGATATAATTTTGTATTGTTGGATAATGTTTTGAAAATTTTCCTATATCAAGTGTTGATCGGTTCAGGCACGTTATCTAAAAGCATATACGTTCTAAATCAAACCACGGTTCTTAACATACATAACACACACAAGAGGAAGAGTTCAGAAATGAACGAATCCTTCTTGAGGCATTGTAGACTAGGTCATATCAATGCGACCCGACTAGCTAAGTTACATAGAGATGCATATTTAAATCTGTTTGAATTTACATCTTGTGAAACTTGCTAGTCATGTCACAAAGATAAGATGATCATAGCTCCGTTTATTGGAACTAGAGAAAGAGTTAATGAACCTTTGGGATTGATACATGATGATGTATGTAGGTCCCCTGTCAACACATGCCAGTAATGGTTCTTTGTACTTCATTACATTCACTGATGATCTCTCAAGATTCGCACATGTGTTCCTGTTGAAACACAAGTCTGAAGCTTTTGAGAAATTCAAAGAATATAAGTCAGAAGTAGAGAACCAAAATGGGTATAAGTATTATGTCCTTTGATGTGATCAGGGAGGAGAATACTTGAGCACGGAATTCCTGGACTATTCTAATGGAGAATGAGATTCTCCCTCAGCATTACTCTTCCGTATACACCACAGCACGTTGGTAAATCGGGGCGGAGCAATCACACCCTATGTGATATGGTGTGCTCTATGATGAGTACTACTAAGTTGCCTATTTTCTTTTGGGGGTTATACACTTGTGAAGCTGCATACCTATTGAATAGGGTTCCAATCAAATCAGGTGCCTACCACTCCATATGGATATGGTATGGGAAGAGCCCATCTCTTAAGAAAGTTAAGATTTGGGGTTGTCCGACCTATGTCTAAAAGCAAAATCCGGACAAACTCGAGGCAAGGTCAGTTCTGTAGAAGTTTGTAGAATATCCCAAGCATTCGCAAGGGAATATCTTCTACCACACCGAGGAACAAAAAGTGTTTTGTTTCTCAGCATGCCACCTTTTGGAAAAGGAATTTCTTGTGAAAAAATTAGTGGTCATGAGGTAGAACTGGAAGGAGTTCCAGCTATACAAACTACAGCTGATGATTTGGTAGAACCGGAGAATTCAATAGTTCCCAACGAACCTCAGCCTCTCCGCCGATCTAGTAGGGTTCCTCACCCACCTGAGAGATAATTCGGTTTTCTCTATGACAGTGGGAGCGAGGATTGCATCATGAGATGATGACCCAACTAGTTTTGAGCAGGCCATCAGGAGTGGGGACTCTGTGAGAATGGCTGGATGCTAAGCGATCTGAGATGGAATCCATATACACCAACAAAGTATGGACTTTGGTTACTATATCTGAAGGGTTAAATCCCCATCAGGAGCAAGTATACCTTGAGAAGATTACTTGGTGTACATGGAAAAGTTGAGACTTTCAAAGCTAAGACTTGTTGCAAAAGGTTCTCGTCATCGAACAGGTGTAGATAATGATGAAACCTTTTCTAGTCCCTATGCTTAAGTCCATCTAGATCCTACTTGCCATTGCTACATACCATGACTACGATATCTGATGGTTGGGTGTCATGACTGCTTTTCTAAATAGTGATTTAGAAGAGAACGTCTATAAGTACACAGCCAGAGGGCTTCGTAAACAGTGGGAGCTGCGGAAATGTGTGCAAGTTACTTTATGAGTTAAAGCAGGCATCGCGGAGTTGGAACATCTGTTTTGATGTGATAGTCAAAGAGTTTGACTTCATCAAAATGGTGGATGAACCTTGCATATACAAAAAGGTAATAGGGAGTATGGTGGTGATCCTCGTATTGTACGTGGATGACATACTCTTGATAGGAAAGGAGTTTCCTATACTACACTCGGTCAATCTCCTCTTATCACAATGATTCTCCATATAGGATTAAGATGATACCTCCTAAATCCTGGGTTTTGGATCTATGAGATAGATCTAAATGGATGTTAGGATTCTCACTAGGTGTAGTCAGATGGTATTAATCGATCCTAGGGAGAATCACTGGATAGCTTCTAGGGTGATTAGGTCGACTGAATGTCAGTCACATGCATTGTTTTTACCCTCAGTAGAGGGACGGTATGTTGGAAGTGTTCCAAGGTATATACCGTAGCAAACTATACGATAAAGAATGGATACATGACTACCAAAGAGGCAGCCTGGATATATATAAGTTCATGAGATGAACTTCGTTCCTACCATTGTGTAACAATGGAGTTGTGGCTTTGGTCTAGGAACCCCCGTCCCATCAGTGATCCAGACATATTCATAGGCAGTATCACCTGATCATGGAGATGGATGATCTCCAGGGAGATCGAGGTTAAGGAGAGTGGACACAGAGGACAACACGGCAGATCCACTCACAAAGGCCTATTCCCAAAAGAGACTTTTATGGGATGGTTGAGTATGAGATACTTCAACCACTGCTGATTGTTGGGTATGAGATACAACAACAGATGGCCCTAGTGCAAGTAGGAGATTATTAGTTATATGTATGCCCTAAAGGCCATTGTTGTACATACGATGTATAATGTAGTGGATGCTTGGACATATAGAGAGAGGACTTTCTTGCCGGACATGATAGTATGCTATCTGGTTGCTCTTTATCTTAACATGTACACTGATTGTCTCTATGTTACATGTTGATAAAGCCCTTTGGATGAGTACTTGACTACCAGGACTATGATGCAGATCATACTAGTGAGGACAGAGTAGTCGCTGAGTACATCCTTCAAATGTTCCTAGTCGTAGGTGTATCGAGACAGGGCATCGATATACCAGAGTAGGAAAGGATGATCCCATATCCATGTAGATGGGCGATGGATGATCCCATATCCATTGGTGTTTGACATCAGAGACAGAATACGAGTGCTCAGTGGAGACTGGGTATACTGAACGGACTCACCGAGAACTTCCAGATGGTATTATACCTAACGTCAGATGGCAGTTCTCTGGTGACACTGGTACAGGTTAGTCTGTAGACCCGAGATCGTCATAGAGTCTTGTGTAATTCCCACTGTGCTTTAATTTCCACCTTACCACATTCAAGAGAACGTGCAAAACAGTGGCTTTTGGGTATAGTCCCAAGTCATATGGAGGCAATGAGCGATAGGAGGGGTTTCGTCTCTCCCGGTATTGGGAGTT
Organism: Agapanthus africanus; assembly: GCA_030015575.1. Classification (NCBI taxonomy): domain Eukaryota; kingdom Viridiplantae; phylum Streptophyta; class Magnoliopsida; order Asparagales; family Amaryllidaceae; genus Agapanthus; species Agapanthus africanus. The sequence continues at coordinate 300,547,355 of JASDDO010000029.1, forward strand.
GATATTGCGCTGTGCTCGATTGGCTATAGCAGGAAGTCCTTGGCCAAGGCTGCTTTAGAGATTTACCGGTAAGTGTTATCGGTAGTTTCTTAACCCGTTATGAGCCTCATATCGACACGACTTATCGAGTTACTGGGGTCTGACGTATACCACCCCAAGACGAGATATGCGACATATCAGATGAAGAGACCGGACTGTACGGTAGTGTTAATGATTGGATTCGCAGGAGTGTGAGCAGGCTTGCTTGTTGATCTTTTGATCGCTTAATACCCGGGTGGCCGTTACGTTTAGCAGACCGCTTGCGGCCTATGGGTGTTTGATATGATCATCACCCACTGCCGGCGTATTGACGAGTCTTTAGAGTCCTATACAGGGGTTTCCTGGCTCAAGCGAAACGGAGTAGGAGCACATATATGATATGTGCGGGACCGAGATTAATACGATATGAGATACCGTATTCTATTCTCGCGATTTGTGACATTGGTCGGTTATATGCGATATAGCCGGGTTATCGGATCAAGGGTTGATTCGATAAGTTGTTACATATGATATTAGTCGGTTACATGTAATATAGCCGTATTATTAAATCAAGAGTTGATTTAATAATTTAATATATAATTATATATTTGATATATTACATTACATTAACTAATATTAAGCTCACTTATGATTTCTTTTTCTCATTTTGTGCACATTGAATATATGTGATATATTTTTGTGTACATGTATTGTGTCATGCTTGATGATACATGCAACAAAGGTGTGTGTATGACTTACACCAAGCTTGGTTTAATTTCTAGGGTTTTATTTATTTTGGTAATTATAAAAGGTGGCATTTTGTCATGGATGAAAGCTTGTAGAAGCTTGTAGTCTTCATTGACCAAGTCCACTCTTTTGTTTTGGATAAGATATTTGTTAACCCAACCAACTAAACCTAGCCATGTTTAACTCTCTACAAAGGTTAATATATGATATTAAATCACCATGGTTGCTATTCTCACTTGGATAATTATCATATGAGATATTTTCTTCATCTTCTTCTTCTTCCTCAAAAGCTTTCTAGCTTCAATGGAGATGTGAGAAAATGAGTGAGAAAATCAATTCTAAAGTGAGCCCACTTCCTACTTCATCATCCTCTACTACTTTCCATTTAGTATAGGGTGTTTACTTCACTAATTCTATAGTTAGTGAAGAGATAGCTTGGGTTAGTGTCTCCTCGACGTAGATCATCTTCGGCCTCGAAGTCTTCAAAGCAAGCATGTTCGTTTCTTCAAGGGAGCCTCTCTAGAGTTCGGGATTCACGATCACAGCGAACAGACGACTACACGGAGCTATGAAGTGAAGGACCGGTCTACAAAGGTTGTATTCCTTGTTCACTTTCATATGCGAAGTTGTTTGCATTACATTCCGTCGATTTCTAGTTAACGATTCAATGTTTAGGGTTAGCTAGAACGGCAAAATTTTAATTTGGAATGGACTCCCGAAACCTTGCTGTCGTGCTAGGAAACCCTGCAGCTGTAGGGCTCAATGATGGACATGTTATAGGGCGTAGGTGCTCATCAAAATGGTACAACCCATCAACCTCTATCCTGGTGCCAATCGTTCGTCTCATCCCAAGCTCTTGAAAAACACATTCTTCAATGAAAAAGGTTGCACTACAATTCAATTGTCAAGTCGGTTGGCTAATAGAAAGCAAGTTGAAGTGGAAATTGAGGCAGGAATGGAACAGAAGTCAGGGGTAATTATAACGTAGCCAGAATTAAACCAACTCCCTCTATAACAAAGGTAGTACCTAAAAGTTCCTAGTGCCCTTGCCACTACAACCGCGGCAAATGCGGAATCGAAAAACAAAAATTTCACGGGGAGCACTAGAAACTAATTCCTAGTGATCAATCCAAACACTAAACTATAAAATTATGCAAGCAAGGTATATGGATTACAACCTTTGTCGCATGTCCACCCAAAATTGAAAGATCCTTCCAAGCTCTTCGTAGGCCGTCAGGAATAAACATAAGAGAAGACCGCCCTTGCTTAATATGATCCACCCGAGCAAACCGATCCAAGCTCTAGCTTCACCTAATGAAACAACTGACGCTCCAAGCTTGCTAGAAATGGAGAGTGGGGATATAGGATTTTTCCACTATCATTTTCACTCTCAAACTCAAGCTCAAGAGAACGTATAAAGAAGGAAGAAGAGAAGGATGAAGAGGTAGCCATCACACACAAAAATGAGTTAAGTGTTGGATGTATGAGAGAATGGCATCATATAATTTTACAACCATCAAATAAAAAATATCTCAAAACCATTTGAATAAACAAATGAAGCCCATCCCTCTCACATTCCCTCAACCATGCCCATAGCCACCTCACCCTCCACCTCATTTCTTATGATTTTCTACAAAGAAAATCAAATAATGAGGTGTCCTCCTTCTAGAAGTATTCCGTACAAATACAGAATACAACCCGGTATACGTATCGAAATATATATACGCGTATCCGTATAAAAATAGGAATAGCCAAGAGAGACAAAATGAATACTGAAAAATAATACTAGAATATATATATATATAATCAAATCAATACTTGATTTAATAATCTGGCTTAATCCTAAGCCGGCTAGTATTATCAACCGTCCGATTAGAGTCTGTGTAGCCTGTACACATATTTAATCGGACCCCTCTATGTATCAATATACGTCATCTACATCATATCGCATGAACCGGAAAAACCCTCTGTGTGGTACTCTAAAGACTCGACAATACGCTGGCAGTGAGTTACTGGATAAATCCATAACCACAAGCACTCAGTGGCGCTAGCTCTACGTAACAGCTACCCAGGTATATGCCGAAAGGGAGGTCGACAATCAAGTCTTGTCCGTACCCTACTGAGCCTGAATGTGACATTCTTCATACAGTCTGGTCTCTTCTATTAGCTATAGTACCCTCAAGTCAATTATTGGATCGCAGGCACACGATTGCAATGATTGAGGGAGGACCTCAATAGGACGGTCTTACTCGAGATGATAGTATACTATCTGGTTTGTCTTTATCATCGTGTACATGCTTCAGGTGATACTACAGATCACTATTACATGTTGATAGAGCCCATAGGATTCTTGCTTGACTACCAGCAGTATGATGGCGATCATATACATGAGAGTTGGGTGGTCTATAAGCACATCCTTAAAGTGTCCCTAGTCGTGGGAGTTTCAAAAATGGGCATCGATACTCCGAGAGTAGACTAGTGTATATGAATCGAGACCCCGACGAAAGGCGGTGGCGGTCTCACAAGCCATTGGTGTCAGTAGGTTCACCTAAGATGTATACAGGTGCTCATTGGGTTATGAGTACACCGGACGGACTCGCCGGGAACATGCTAGTTGGTATTATACCTATTGTCAGATAGCAGTGTTGGAGATAGTGCCCTCAGAGTCAATTATTGGATCACAGGCACGTGATTGCAATGATTGAGGGAGGACCTATCCCGGTAGGACAGTCTTACTTAAGATGATAGTATGCTATCGGGTTTATCTTTATCATCGTGTACAGCTTTAGGTGACCTTACGAGTCGCTATTACACGTTGATAGAGCCCCTAGAATTCTTGCTTGACTACCAGTAGTATGAGGGCGATCATATACGTGAGAGCTGGAGTCTATAAGCACATCCTTAAAAGGTCCCTAGTCGTGGGAGTTTCGAGACAGGGCGTCGATACTCCAGATCTAGGGTTCCTAGGCACTCTAATGAGGTCTCACAAGGCATCAACCATGCCAATTTCAAAAATTACAAGTGCCGAGAAACCCTAATACGGATCGTTAACTAGAATTTTAGGCGAAACGATAAGCTAGTTAACAACTTAACTATGAGTTGAACGGAAATACAACCTTTGTAGATCTGGTGCTCCACCTCCACAGCTCCGTGATGATGTCTCCTCGCTGCAATCATCGGATCCCGGGCTCTAGCATCGGCTTCATCGGAGAATGGACGGGCTAGGTCATCGACTAAGCTGCCGAAGATGATCTACGTCGAGGCATCACAAGATCAAGCTCCACCTTCACCAAGCCATGAAAACTTATGAAGGAAACACCCTATACTACTTGGCAAGAGGTAGAGGATGAAGAAATAGGAAGTGGGTTCATTTTAGAATTGGATTTCTCACTCATTTCATCAAGTCACCATTGATGAAGTCAAGGTTTTCTTCTTGAAGGAGAAGAAGAAGAAGATGATAATCTTTATGATAAGAATGTAGAATAGAAAAGAAAAATCAATTCTTATCATAATTTTAACTATAGTTATGTGTAGAGAATTGACCAAGGTTAAAGGAATGGATAGGGTTAAGGAGATGAAGACAAAAATGGTTACTTTGGTCAAAGCTTCATGAAGCTTCAACAAGCTTCATAAAGAAAAGCAACCTTTTGTTTTCATTTCTCATTCTTTTAATCAAAAAATAAATAGATAAATGAATGAATAATCAAATAAAAACCCTAACCATTTATTTAACCAAGGTTTAATTCTTTACACAAACCCTAGCAATCATACGTCATCAAACATGATACAATCAAGTGCACAAAAGTATATCACATATACAACTTGTGCAATGCAAGTGAGAAAATCCATTTAAAGTGAACCAATACTAGTTAATGAAAAGTAATATATCAAATATATAATTATGCATTAAATCATTAAATCAAATCTTGATTTAACGATCCGGTCATATCACATATAACCGACTAATATCAAATGTATCGGCTTATCGAATCAATCCTTGATTCGATAACTCGGTTATATCGCATACAACCATTCGATACATTCATCGCGAGAATGAAATACGGTATCACATACACGCATTGTTCTCGGTCCCGCACATATCTCATATGCGCTCCTATTTCGTTTCGCTTGAGCCAGGAAACCTCTGTGTAGGACTCTAAAGACTCGTCAATACGCCGGCAGCAGGTGATGATCACATCAAACACCCACAAGCCGCAAGCGGTCTGCTAAACGTAACGGCCACCCAGGTATTGAGCGATCAGAAGATCGACGAGCAAGCTCGCTCACACTCCTGTGAATCCAACCAGTAACACTTACCGTACAGTCCGGTCTGATCGTCTGATATGTCGCATATCTTGCCTAGGGGTGGTAAATGTCAGACCCCAATAGCTCGATAAGTCGTGTCGATATGAGGCCTATAACAGTTCGAGAAACTACAGGTAACACTTACCAGTAAATCTCAGCAACCCTGGCCAGGGATTTCCGGTTATAGCCAATCGAACATTGCGCAACATCAACCCCCTATACCGGGAGAGATGAATCCCCTCCTATCGCTCATTGCCTCCATGTGACTCGGGACTGTACCCAAAAACCACCGTTTTGCACGCCCTCTTGGACGTGGTAAGATGGAAATCAAAGCACAGTGGGAACCACACAAGACTCTATGACGATCTCGGGTCAACAGACTACTCTATACCAGTGTCACCAGAGAACTGCCATCTGACGTATGGTATAATACCATCTGGGAGTTCTCGGTGAGTCCGTCCAGTGTACCCAGTCTCCACTGAGCACCTGTATATCATTTCTGATGTCAAACACCAATGGATATGGGATCATCCATCGCCCATCTGTATGGGTCGAGAAGGTATACGCTAGTCTACTCTGGTATATCGATGCCCTGTCTCGATATACCCACGACTAGGGACCTTGAAGGATGTACTTATGGAGTACCATGTCCCCACTAGTATGATCCGCATCATAGTCCAGGTGGTCAAGTACACATCCTAAGGGCTTTACCAACATGTAACAGGGAGACAATCAGTGTACACGTTAAGGTAAAGATCAACCAGATAGCATACTATCATGTCGAGCAAGAAAGTCCTCCCTATATATGTCCCAGCATCTACTACAATATACATCCTATGTATAGCAATGGCCTCTAGGGCATACATATAACTAACAATCTCCCACTTGCACTAGGGCCATCTGATAGCAGTGGTTGTAGTATCTCATACTCAACCATCCCATAAAAGTCTCTCTCTGGGAAAAGGCCTTTGTGAGTGGATCCGCCGTGTTGTCCTCTGAGTCTACTCTCCTAACCTCGATCACCCTAGAGATCAACTATCTCCATGATCAGGTGATACTGCCTTAGAATATGTCTAGATCACTGATGGGACGGACGTTCCTTGGCATAAGCCACAACTCCATTGTCACACAATGGGAGGAACTAAGTTCATCTCATGAACTAATATACACCCAGACTGTCTCTTTGGTAGCATCTTAAGTAGCGATGTATCGAGCCTTTATCGTCTAGTATGCCACGGTATCTAGTATGGAACTCTTCCAACATACCGTCCCTTTACTGAGGGTAAAGACAATGCCTGTGACTGACTTTCAGTCGTCCTTATCACCCTGGAACCCTTCCAGTGATTCTTCCTAGGATCGGTTGATACCGTCTCACTACAACTAGTAAGAATCCTAACATCCAATTAGATCTATCTCATAGATCCAAAACCCAGGATTTAGGAGGTATCATTTTTATCCTATATGGAGAATCATTGTGATAAACGGAGATTGATCGAGCGTAGCATAGGAAACTCCTTTCTTATCAAGAGCATGTCATCCACGTACTCTACGAGGATCATCACCATACTCCCTACTACCTTTTTGTTTATACAAGGTTCATCTACCATTTTGATGATATCAAACTCTTTGACTAACACATCAAAACAGATGTTCCAACTCCGCGATACCTGCTTTATCCTATAAAGCATCTTGTACACGTTTCCGCTGCTCCCACTGTCTACGAAGCCCTCTGGCTGTGTTCTTATAGACGTTCTCTTCTAAATCATTATTTAGAAAAGTAGTCATGGCACCCAACCGCCAGATATCGTAGTCATGGTATGTAGCCGTAGCAAGTAGGATCTGGATGGACTTAAGCATAACCACTTGAAAAGGTTTCATCATTATCCACGTCTGGTCGATGACGAAAAGCTTTAACAAGTCTAGCTTTGAAAGTCTCAACTTTTCCATCTACACCAAGTAATCTTCTCAAGATATACTAGCTCCTGATGGGGATTTAACCCTTCAGATATAGCAATCAAAGTCCATACTTTGTTGGTGTACATGGATTCCATCTCAGATCGCTAAGCATCCAGCCATTCTTACAGAGTCCCACTCCAGATGGCCAGCTCGAAACTAGTTGGGTCATCATCTCATGATGCAATCCTCGCTCCCACTGTCATAGAGAAACCGAAGTATCTCTCAGGCGAGTGAGGAACCTTACTAGATCGGCGGAGAGGCTGAGGTTCGTTGGTAACTATTGAATCCTTTGGTTCTTTCAAATCATCTGCTGTAGTTTGTATAGCTGGAACCTTTCCAGTTCTACATTACAGACCTTGTCTCGAGCTTGTCCGGATTTTGCTTTTAGACATAGCCCGGACAACCCCAAATCTTAACCAACTTAAGATATGGGCTCTTCCCTTATCATATCACATATGAAATGGTAGACAACTGATTTGATTTGAACCCTATTCAATAGGTATGCAGCTTCTCAAGTGCATAACTCCCAAAAAGGAAATAGGTAACTCAGTAGTACTCATCATAGAGCACACCTTATCATATAGGGTGAGATTGCTCCGTCCCGATATACCATCGTGCTATGGTGTATTCGGAGGAGTAATGCTGAGAGAGAATCTCATTCTCCTTTAGAATAGTCCAGGAATTCCGTGCTCAAGTATTCTCCTCCTTGATCACATCAAAGGACATAATACTTTTACCCGTTTTGGTTCTCTACTTCTAACTTATATTCTGTGAATATCTCAAAAAGGTTCGGACTTGTGTTTCAACAAGAACATATGTCTGAATCTAAAGAGATTATCAGAGAATGTAATGAAGTACAAGGAACCGGTCTTGGCATGTGTAGACAGGGGACCTTACATACATCCACATGTATCATCCCAAGAGTTCACTAACTCTTTCTCTGTTTCCAGTAAACGGAGCTATGGTCATCTTATCTCTGTGACATGACTGGAAAGTTTCATAAGATGTAAATTCAAACTGATTTAAATATGCATCTAAATGTAACTTCAGCTAGTCGGGTCGCATTGATATGACCTAGTCTACAATACCTCAAAAAGGATTCGTTCATTTCTGAACTCTTCCTCTTGTGTGTGTTCCGTATACTAAGAACTGTAGTTTGATTTAGAACATCAATGCTTTTAGATAACGTGCCTGAACCGATCAACTTTTGATATAGGAAATGTTCAAAACATAATCCAACAATAAAAAATTATATCCTTTCTTTACTAATAAAGAGACTGATATGATTTTGTATATCAGGTTCGGTATTTAATAACATTCATTCAGAATCAATGTATTTGGAATACAGGGTGACAGTGATCAACAGACTTGGCTGCAACACTTGCCCCGTTTTCTGCCTCATGAAACTTATCACCCGTTCTCAGTTTTTCTACCTTTCTGTGGCCCTACGTAACAGATTACATATGCGGGATCCTGATCCGGTATCATATACCCAGGACGTAAAGGACACTGAGAAACAGTTCTATATAATGAACACACCCGAAGATGATGCATCAGCATGCACTATCTTCGTTTGGGCGGCACGGGAATTCTGGTAATCCCCAATTTCCTGCTCTGTCTTATAACAATTATAAGTTGGAGCGGGACCAACGTTCCCCAGCTCAGTATAACAAGCGGGTTCGGTCAATATCCGTTTTATTATCTTGATTAAGGCGTGATATGGTCGCTACCTTGAGAGAGAGAGAAGAAAACACTCAGCGTATGCTCTTGCAAGATCAGATTGGTTTTTATTTTATCTAATCAGGATGGCTCCCACTGCTTTTTATCAAATCTTCCTTCAAACCCTAAAAGGAAAGACTAGCCGGGATTAATTACACACTACAAGTTCGCCAATCTTTCAGCCAGGCCAGTGTCGGTACTTTGAGGGAGGTCCCCCGTGCTTTCGCACGAACCTAATTAATGTAAACCTCGTTTTCCCAGAGGCGTAATCTCGTTAACACCTTTCTAGACACCTACTTGATTGGCTAATTGTAATGTGTAAAACTCTCCCAGGAGTAACAATTACTCGCAGCGGGTATCGGGATCCAACTATCTCATAGAAGGTATGCAATCTCATTGCAAATTTCAACACTTGAAATTCCCGATAATATTTTGCCCCTAACCTCCTATGACCTTGACAAAGGCCAACAAACCATAGGATGCTAGTCAAGTTCAACCCGTCATTTCCTGATTGAATCAAACCCACCCGCACGACCCTTGACAAAGGCCAACAAGGTCGCACGACTACCCTAACCCAATCTGCATCATATGCATAAGCAGATAAGCACCAGTAAGCTACCGCACACTGCGCCTTGACAAAGGCCAACAAACGCAGCACGAATACTAACTACTACTTATCTGAAATGACGGAGGGCTACGACAGGTTTTTCTGAAAACCTATTGCATAATGAACTTGATATCGTTGTAGAATCAAATGATTTTAAAATGGAGTGCTTTTGAGGCTTTTCTAGTTTTGCTAAAGGAGTCACTCCCGGTGAAGGGATCGTCGGTCCTTTCCTCGTCGAATGAGGTGCGGGATATATCATATATATCACTGTGCAAAGCAAAAAATCTTAAAAGCAATCAAAAGACAAACCGAGTGTGTAGCATCTGCCAGTTATTGCTAAAGGAGTCACTCCCGGTGAAGGGATCTAGGTCCTTTCCTCATCGAATAAGGTGCAGGATATATCATATATACCGCTGTGCATCGCAAGAACTGTAGCTACCTGTTTTATTTTTGAAATTCGATTCTACAACATCTTAGGTTTCTTTTACTTTCATTAATCACATTAATGAAGTCCCATCATTTAAGTACCTAAACATCACAGATAAATACGACGTACACTTATGCCATCCGCATTCGCCTCGATATCCCCTCGTGCACCGTTAGGTTAGGTAACCAATGGCAGAGCGGGGCAGGGCTAGCGCGAGTGCAAAACATTATAATATATCATATATATACTATATACTGTATCCATCACAGAACATCACATGATCACATCACAGATATCGCAGCAGAAGAAACATATGAAATATTGGATATACTAGGACGTCCGTGTTTTCAATACGAGCCAGTATAAAACACGGATTCCACGGTCGTGATGAATAGCCAATCCCACAACCCTAGACCCCTACGAGAGCGGCAAGCAACCCTACCAATTCTAGGGTTAGGAGACCCAGACTCGACTCCTCGAGTTGGTCTCCCACTGGACTCCAGAACCCGGTTACTTGTGCTCCCCTCCTTGGGTCTATCCTAGTGCGGAAAAGTAAATAATATACAAAGGGTGACATCTTCCGCAACCTGGAAGTGCCCCAATAAAAGAATATTACATACAAGTTTTTACATGAATGAAAATGAAAAACACTCATCTCACATAAAAACCCCCGGCTATTCAAACACGACGATCCAATATAACATATCCAGCAACACATAACATCACATGTTATCAACGTAAGTAAATATGCGCATCCCAATTGTCGTTGACATATAGCAACGAAACCGGCGATTTCACATATTACACTTACGGTCGCAGAAAAGAAAGTGTAAAACTACAACAGTTGGAATCCGCAACCTGCATAGACATCGCATGCCTAATCGAATGAATTCCTTAGACATCGCATGCCTAACAATTATAAACCCCGCATTTTAGTCTCATTATCGAAAACTCTTTTCAATATCAAGTCGGGCAATTCAACAAGATTCCCGACATCCTGATCGAATGCTCGTCGCAAACTTTAGTACGCGGCTGCACCCCCGATACCGTCGACGAAGTGCACCAAGGCGGAACACCGCTACCGTGAGCATCTGAACGGATGCTTTCGGCGACGGGGTTCTCCTACAGTCACTTGGTCGGGGCTATGGAGCGAGACTGTCTATTAAGTTTACCATGCGAGTATCCGCGTACGCTACGTGATTGCGACGGACTTTTGATCACATCAAAATTCCGTGGCAACCGATCAAGTGAGACTAAAGTGCTATGTTTATAACATTCATTCAGTTATCTCATAACTAATTGTGAATTCCAATTATTGTATCCCATTCCAGATAAATAGAAAATGTTAAACTTTCCGATCGAACAGTCGAACACCCAAGTTTTCCCAAAACAGATCAACACATGAAACAAGTCTAAAAACATTCAGTTCGTGCCTCAGTACCAACGGTCCAGCCGTAGAAGGGTCAAGCCAACGCCTCACATGTGGCACGCCGTACTGCCCCAAACCCGAAGGTTCAAAGGGCAGTTCAAGACGGTCAAATAATCGAGTTAAGGTTTGTTGTCTTCTAGAGGGTCCATCGCGTTACTTGCACTACTTAGAACGTCTTTAAACCACGGAAAAATCCAACACTTGGAAATTTTCCAGCAGGGGAAAAATTGGGTATTTATATCCGGTCAAACTTTTTAACATATTCTAAAATTACCCGGAAAGACACATAGACAAAATGTGATAATCCGATCGAATCTACGAACTCCTAATACACCCCAGAAAATTCAACTCTTGAATAAATATTAAAAATTCCCAGGAAAACCAGCACCATAAAAGAGGAATTACTGTGCAAAAATGGTTATCTGATGAGACATATTGGCCGCGGAACCGCCGCAGAAGCCATGCTTCTGCCGCGGTTCCGCCGCGCTTTTGAGGAATCATGAGTACGGGCTCCACCGTAATTCTTCAAATTCCCTGCTGATTTTTCTGCATATTTTTAATATCGAAAAACTCCAGATTTCAAAAAATGTACAGAGAGCATTTTGGATTTGGTGTTTCGGCTCGATCGGACTTCAAACTCCGTCTAGACTTCGCCTAAGGCTCTAGCTAGGCTCTGATACCACTGTAGGGTTCCTAGGCACTCTAATGAGGTCTCACAAGGCATCAACCATGCCAATTTCAAAAATTACAAGTGCCGAGAAACCCTAATACGGATCGTTAACTAGAATTTTAGGCGAAACGATAAGCTAGTTAACAACTTAACTATGAGTTGAACGGAAATACAACCTTTGTAGATCCGGTGCTCCACCTCCACAACTCCGTGATGATGTCTCCTCGCTGCGATCATCGGATCCCGGGCTCTAGCATCGGCTTCATCGGAGAATGGACGAGCTAGGTCATCGACTACGCTGCCGAAGATGATCTACGTCGAGGCATCACAAGATCAAGCTCCACCTTCACCAAGCCATGAAAACTTATGAAGGAAACACCCTATACTACTTGGCAAGAGGTAGAGGATGAAGAAATAGGAAGTGGGTTCATTTTAGAATTGGATTTCTCACTCATTTCATCAAGTCACCATTGATGAAGTCTAGGTTTTCTTCTTGAAGAAGAAGAAGAAGAAGATGATAATCTTTATGATAAGAATGTAGAATAGAAAAGAAAAATCAATTCTTATCATAATTTTAACTATAGTTATGTGTAGAGAATTGACCAAGGTTAAAGGAATGGTTAGGGTTAAGGAGATGAAGACAAAAATGGTTACTTTGGTCAAAGCTTCATGAAGCTTCAACAAGCTTCATAAAGAAAAGCAACCTTTTGTTTTCATTTCTCATTCTTTTAATCCAAATATAAATAGATAAATGAATGAATAATCAAATAAAAACCCTAACCATTTATTTAACCAAGGTTTAATTCTTTACACAAACCCTAGCAATCATACGTCATCAAACATGATACAATCAAGTGCACAAAAGTATATCACATATACAACTTGTGCAATGCAAGTGAGAAAATCCATTTAAAGTGAACCAATACTAGTTAATGCAAAGTAATATATCAAATATATAATTATGCATTAAATCATTAAATCAAATCTTGATTTAACGATCCGGTCATATCACATATAACCGACTAATATCAAATGTATCGGCTTATCGAATCAATCCTTGATTCGATAACTCGGTTATATCGCATACAACCATTCGATACATTCATCGCGAGAATAAAATACGGTATCACATACACGCATTGTTCTCGGTCCCGCACATATCTCATATGCGCTCCTATTTCGTTTCGCTTGAGCCAGGAAACCTCTGTGTAGGACTCTAAAGACTCGTCAATACGCCGGCAGCAGGTGATGATCACATCAAACACCCATAAGCCGCAAGCGGTCTGCTAAACGTAACGGCCACCCGGGTATTGAGCGATCAGAAGATTGACGAGCAAGCCCGCTCACACTCCTGTGAATCCAACCAGTAACACTTACCGTACAGTCCGGTCTGATCGTCTGATATGTCGCATATCTTACCTAGGGGTGGTAAACGTCAGACACCAATAGCTCGATAAGTCGTGTCGATATGAGGCCTATAACAGTTCGAGAAACTACAGGTAACACTTACCAGTAAATCTCAGCAACCCTGGCCAGGGATTTCCAGTTATAGCCAATCGAACACTGCGCAACATCAACCCCCTATACCGGGAGAGACGAATCCCCTCCTATCGCTCATTGCCTCCATGTGACTCGGGACTGTACCCAAAAAACACCGTTTTGCACGCCCTCTTGGACGTGGTAAGATGGAAATCAAAGCACAGTGGGAACCACACAAGACTCTACGACGATCTCGGGTCAACAGACTACTCTGTACCAGTGTCACCAGAGAACTGCCATCTGACGTATGGTATAATATCATCTGGGAGTTCTCGGCGAGTCCGTCCAGTGTACCCAGTCTCCACTGAGCACCCGTATATCATTTCTGATGTCAAACACCAATGGATATGGGATCATCCATCGCCCATCTATATGGGTCGAGAAGGTATACACTGGTTTACTCTGGTATATCGATGCCCTGTCTCGATATACCCACGACTAGGGACCTTGAAGGATGTACTTATGGAGTACCATGTCCCCACTAGTATGATCCGCATCATAGTCCAGGTGGTCAAGTACACATCCTAAGGGCTTTACCAACATGTAACAGGGAGACAATCAGTGTACACGTTAAGGTAAAGATCAACCAGATAGCATACTATCATGTCGAGCAAGAAAGTCCTCCCTATATATGTCCCAGCATCTACTACAATATACATCCTATATATAGCAATGGCCTCTAGGGCATACATATAACTAACACCATAGTAGACTAGTGTATACAGTTGAGACCCCGATGAGGGGTGGTGGCCGGTCTCACAAGCCACTGGTGTCAGTTGGTTCACCTAAGATGTATACAGGTGCTCATTGGGTTATGAGTACACCGGACAGGACTCGCCGGGAACCTGCTAGTTGGTATTATACCTGACGTCAGATAGCAGTTCCCTGGTGACATGTGTACAGGTTAGTTTATCGACCTGAGATCATCATTTGTCTCGTGTGAGTTCCCACTGTGCTTTGATTACTACCCTACCACGCTCAAAGGAGACGTGCAAACAGGTTTTAGTTGGGTACAGTCCCGAGCCACATGGAGGCAGTGAGCGGATCTGCAGGGGTTCGTCTCTCCCAGTATTAGGGGTGAGGTCATGCTGTGTCTAGGAGAGCCAGTACATGGAAAGTCCTTGGCCAAGGCAGGAGATTTACTGGTAGGTATTCCAATAGTATCTCAGGGTGTTTTGGGCTACACTCCGGCACAACTTGTACCGCTTTTGGGGGTCTGAATTTTACCAACCCCCTAGGCACGCCATGCGATGCTCATTGACGAACGGACCGGACTATACGGATATTGTCACTGACAGGCTCAGTAGGGTGTCAAGATGAGTTCGCTCATCGACGTCCCTTTTGGTCAATAGCTGGTGGCCCGTCACGTATGGCTAATACCTCTGACGTGCTAGTGGTTAAATCCACAGCCATAGTATTGACGAGTCTTTAGAGTCCACCACACACAGTTACTCAGGTTTCGGGCGAAACGCTGTAGAGGCCGTATGGAGATATGGCAGGGTTCGATCAGATACGTGCAGTATTGCACGGATCGTGATCGGACGGATTTTACTAGCGGGCTTTGGTTTAAGCCGGATCCTAGTATTAGACGGTGTAGTTTTTGTCTCTTTGCATTTGTATTCAGTGGGAATACAAATGCGGGCATGTATATGCAGTAGCGGGGTTTTCCTGTAATTTATTACGGGATCAGTTTTCTGAAGTTGCCAGTTTGCATTCCGTTCCGGCCGGTTTTCCTTTGTTCCTTCGCGGCCGAACTCTCCGATGGAGGGGGTTATTTGCAGTTGTGCAAATTACATTTTGTGGAGGGGGTTATTTGTGATTGTGGCTTCATGATAGTTCCTTCATGATGAGATTCTTTTTTAGTATCTTCCTTTGTATTAAATGAGATAAGAATGGATTAGAAGTTGATGTGAGGCTTGCTTTTGGATGTGGTCACCCCTTTGCTTTTACTACTCTCACCTTCCTTCATGGATTCATTCCCTCCACCAATTTCATATAGGGGCCGGCCACTTCAAGAGATGAGGAGGGTTTTCATTTTGTATGAGGGAAATTTAATTATCTCATTTTTGCTTGCTACACAAATTCATCAACCTCACTCTAAAGTCCATTCTTGATTCCTCCATCATAGCAACTTCTATAAGCTCAAGAGACAAAGTTTCTACACTGGTCTACAGCATTCCTTGGACGCGTCGGCTAGCCAACTTCGCGCCCGAGTTGCCTCGGTCTAGAGGTAGGAGCCCGTAAAAGAATCCGGCGACGTGGTGCCCTTTCCGACGAGGAGGCGACGACCGGAGATTCCGCGAGGAGATCGGAGTGGAGACGAAGACCGAAGGACACGGATCACTTGGTATAGCTTCTCTACTCCCTTTTCTAGTTTGCTAGAGTTAGGTTAATGGCCCGATCCAGGGATTTTTGTGCGCGGTGGTGCCGGTTTTCTAGTTTGAAAAGTTTTTCGTTTCCGCATTCCGGCGTCGGATTGACGGCCGGGGTGCCGCCGTGCACTTACAAGCAGTTCCCTGGTGACATGTGTACAGGTTAGTCTATCGACCTGAGATCGTCATTTGTCTCATGTGAGTTCCCACTGTGCTTTGATTACTACCCTACCACGGCTCAAAGGAGTCGTGCAAACAGGTTTTAGTTGGGTACAATCCCGAGCCATATGGAGGCAGTGAGCGGATCGTCAGGGGATTCGTCTCTCCCGGTATTGGGAGTTGATGTCACGGTGTGCACGGGTGGCCATCACCAGAAATCCTTGGCCAAGGTAGTCGAGAATTACTGATTCGGATCAGTAGTTTCTCAGCTGGTGATGGGCTTCATACCGACACTAAATATCGCGTTATTAGGGGTATAACTTTATCCACCCCCTAGACTCGATATGCAATACTCATAGACGAACGGACCGGACTGTACGGACATTGTCACTGTCAGGCTCAGTAGGGTTCCTGGATGAGTTCGCTTATAGGCCTCCCTTTCGCTCAATACCTGGGCAGCCGTTACGTACAGCTAGTGCCACTGACGTGCTTGTGGTTAAACCCACTGTCAGCGTATTGACGAGTCTTTAGAGTCCCACATAGAAGGTTTCCCTAGTTCGGGGAAAACGTTGTAGAAGCCATATGGTTTTATGGCAGGGTTTGATCATATACGTGCACTTGTGCACGGATCATGATCGGACGGATAATACTAATGGGCTTTGATTTAAGCCGGATCCTAGTATTATATTGTTGGATTATTTTCGTCTCGTTGTATTCGTATTCAGTCGGAATACAGATGCAGGTATGTATATACGGATGAGGGGTATTCTTGTAATTAGTTACAAGATTTCTTTAGTTGATGCCATGTTCTTTTCTTGATTTAAACATTTAGTTTAAATGTTTAAAATGGTGGAAAGTGTGACTCATTCTTGGCATGACATAGCTTTTGTCTTGGCTAAGATATTTGTGCATAGTGTTGTGAGATATTTTGTGAAGGCATGTGATATATTTTTGGGGTGACTTTTCTTTTGTAGCCATCACAATATCACACAACGCACATACACAGAATAAAGGGCAGCCATCTCATTTCTTTTTCTTGGCTTGCTCACTTTCTTTTTCTTTGAGCTTCACATTTTTCTCCATGGGTATCTTCTTCAACCTCCACCCATCCCTCTCATGAGTTGAGAATCCATAGGTGTTATGAGACAAAGTATTCATACACTATCTCTACTTCATCTTGGGTATCTAGGCTAGCAAACTTGATGTCCGAGTTGCTTCGGTTTAGATGCGGGAGCCCGTATAAAGAATCCTCGACGTGGATCCTCTTTGACGAGAGAGCCGGAGAGCGAACTAGTTCGGGGCAGCCGCGACAAGCTTGGGACATAGATTGAAGACCGAAGGACATTGATCGATCGGTATAATCTTTTAAACCACTTTACAGTTTACTAGTATAGGGTTAATGGCATGATCCGTAGTTTAGGGTTCCATTAGCGCCAAGTTTTAAAAGTTTTTGTTCCGCATTTGGCCACGGATTGATGGCCGGGGCGTTGGCATAGCATCATGGTATCAGAGCCAACCCATTAACCGTATACTAGTTGTTTAGACGATGTTAATCTACCAAAACCAAAATAACTCCAAATCAATACCAACAATATTCCAGTTTCTGTCAAATTTTTCATGGTCTTCTAAAAAATTTTTAGTAACTGCAGAAGACTACTGACCTGACCACTAGACCACAGACCAAATACGAACCAATTCCACCTCAGAAAAACCGGCCACGTTGCCTTTAAAACCGATCTGGCTGCCCAAAGGAAGAAGTTTAGGTTTCGTATTCGGGTTGTGGTTTAGTCTCTGGAATATTGGTTTATTGGTATTGCTAGTTTAGCCCGGTTTGGATATGGCTTTATCTAGTTGTTTGGGGCTATTCAGGGTTAATTCGAAGTCGATATTTCTAACATTGTTTAAAGTTTTACATTACTTACATTACTATTTGCGACCGTGAATATCATTTGAGCGGTACAACTTGTCTAATTGCTATAATTCCTTTAGACGGGTTTGCGAATGTGACATTCACGTTGATGTTCTGTATTGTGCTGTGTTGTTGCAGATTCATCATGGTGGATAGCTTGGGTGCAATGTTAGTACAGTTTAGTTTTATTTGTACATTTGATATCACGGGAGGAGCATTCAACTTATGGACTGCCGTCACTTCCTGTTTGTATATTATTTGTTTGGGGCATGACCGGGTTGAGGTCGATATCACCGTTGTACATATTTTCTTTTCTGTACTAGGATTACCCCGCGATAGAGTGCATGGATAGCCGGGTTCTGGAGGGCAACGGGTCCGCATCTTATGACGTTGAGAAGGAGAGGGCCTCACTCTAGAATTGGCGGGCTATTCGCCGCACTCGTAGGGGGTACAGGTTGACCCAAAGTGGGGTGATCAAATTACCGGATTCCGTGAAGTGCCGGGTGGCCCATTCACTTTGATAAAGGGGGCTACCTTGCTTCTAGTTTTGGTGAGTAACTTGCCGTGCTCGTAAGGGTCTAAGTTTTCATTGCATAGGCTATCCACACGACCAGGGAAAATCAGGTTTCAGTTGCGGCTCAAAGAAAACCCGGGGCTCCCAGATTATCTGTATTGTTCTGTGATGCTTATTGCTTATCTGTGATGTTGCATTTATCACGCCTGGAGCGATTATTATATATTGCTATATATATACTAGTAGATGTGTATATGTTTTACACCCGCGCTAGTCCAGTCCCGCCTATGTCGTTAGTTAAGTAACCTAACGGGTGATGACGAGACCCAGTAGCGAATACGGATGGCATATATGTACCTTATATTTTTGTTCTTTTCTGGTGTGATTAATTGATGGGACTGCATTGATTCTGATCAATACAAGGAAAACAAACCTATTCGATGTTGTTAGTGTCATGACCCGAAATAGCACGTGACTGGCCCTTGAATCATATGAAGTCTATAGGAGCTCATCTAATTCAAGTAAGCCAAAAGCTCAGAAATCTAAAACCATTTTAAATAATAAATGAAGGAAAACTAGTTTTAAAGAAGTGAAGAAAACATGTTTTAAAAATAAGGTTTTTAAATAAGTAAGCCGAATATGCATTTTTAAATCCTCAAGTCTTTTCTGAAAATTTCGGCAGAGTTTCCTTTGTAAATACTGGCCCCAAACGGGGTACAACAAGAATAATATATGCATAATGATAAAAGGCATCCCCAACCGGGAGCTAGCTCTTCGTCAATCGACGGTCACAACCACGCAAGCAATATAATATACAACACCGACGGGCGAGGATCAAAACTCAAAAGGAAACTCAAAATCATCATGAAAACCATAATACTACAACGCGCGACTCTAAGGTCAAAATAATAATACACTGGTTTTCTAAGTCTGAAACAATATACAAGACTGGTTGATAGAATTACTAGATACAACTGATTAAAATAAATATAAGGGTGGTCACGATGCGAGTGAACCTACCTACCAAAGCAATCACCCAGAAAGGAAGCAGTGTGCCAGAAAAGCCGCAATGAAAACTGTACGGCAAAACCTGCAAGAACTGTGGCACAACGGGGGTGAGTTGCCAACTCGTGAGTAGAAATCATCACAGAGCAGAAATCGTATGTATGACTCAATCCTAGGTCAAACGATTAGTAATAATATATATATCCTCAAAATGATAAAGTCTGAAGCATAATAAGGTGGCAAGGGTAAACATCTATACATCAGTGTAATACCAAGTGCTCGTGTCAGTGCCTCAGGTAGCAACATATCATAAATATGAGGTATGATCAATGTAATCAACATGAATCAATGTCAACTATATCATGAAGTCTATATGCATATGGATCTCATCCACGTGTCAACCAATGACACAAAACATCATGCATGTAAATATCATAAAGTTTTGCCATTTGAAATAACACGAATCGTGGGGTTTAGAAAAATAGGGGCTACGGTGTTTTTAAGAAAAGATGCGTCTTTTGAAAATATCCGTAGAATCCCTTGACCTGTCTTTAAAATACTCACGATTCGTTAGTTTTGAAATAGGTATGACTCGGGTCTAGTCTAACATCTACTAAGTAAACTACAGATTTAACTAACAAGCTAATCGAAAGGGTATGGAAACCACCTAAATCTGAGTCGATATATATATACCTATAATAATCGGTGATCCCGCCTCAATAGTATCACACACGATACAATATACAATATGACATCCTCGAGTCAAGAGTGTGAATTTATCATCAATATATAGCTCGTACGTAAATCCGTCGTACGGCATCCAAAATCTGGGTACAGGTCGAATCTCACATTTATCTCATCAATTATCCGGTATCCTTATCATCATATCTCATGAACTGGGGTACTGATCTAAGTCTAGTACAAGCTGATACCATCTATATATATATGTGCGTTTATGAAAACACACGCCTAAAGGCCCGCTATAACTCATGTCGTATCTCATAATACGAACTACATCATATCACCGATCTCATGGCACCATGCCCAATCTCATCGACTCATCTCCAAATATTATCCACTATCCTCATCATCCAAGTGTAGGTATACGTGTATATATATACATAGTCCCCTACCTATGTGTGTATATATATACATATCCTCATATACGCACAAGTATAACAAAGTAAGCATGTGTGTGCGTGTTGGTGTAAACCTCATTCTAAGGTTCGCGACTATACTAACTAACGACGCTATCATCCAAGTACACTAAATTCATCCATGACTCCCAAATTCTATCTAGATAGTCACAATCCCATAATACCATATAAATATATCCATATAAATATAATACTATACACTATGCTACGAACTGCGGGGGTGCTATACGCATCCACCCAACTTCCCCTGTAGATATAATCTACTCACCTTGCTTTTCGCTTTCCGTTGCCGACGTCGCCACGCGCTTGCTTGTCATCTCGAAGTCTTCATGGGGTACCTACACATCATAACGTATCGTGTCGCATTAAAACCCAATTCAAAACCAAAACGACACGCTAAAAGCCTATAGGTTAGAACCTATGGACTACGCTTTCAAAACCTCCAAATAACACTCGATTTCGACGTACAAACGTCAAGTGATCGAATACAACACAAATCATAAAAATCAAGAATTCAAAATACGCAAAATGAAAC
The DNA here is from genome assembly GCA_030015575.1 of Agapanthus africanus. Taxonomy (NCBI): domain Eukaryota; kingdom Viridiplantae; phylum Streptophyta; class Magnoliopsida; order Asparagales; family Amaryllidaceae; genus Agapanthus; species Agapanthus africanus. The sequence continues at coordinate 300,568,423 of JASDDO010000029.1, forward strand.
CCCGGGTCAAAACAACAACTCTTGAAAATGGTCCCAGATTTTACCCTAGGTCAAATTAACCAATTTTGCATATGCCAAGAGTTTAGTTTACAAGAGATGGAGCTACAGACCAAACACGAACCCATTTGGACCAGGTCTGACCGCAATTTGCGGCTAGAAAGATTAAATTTGCGGCCATAGAGTGGAGTCAGGGGCTGGGGTCTTGGGTGGTGCTTCCTAGGTGCCTGCACACTCCTCTGTACTTGCTAAATAATTTTCAGAGGCTCCGTGTGATGGCAGATTTCATTTTACACTTACAGAATTTACAAAATGTAGGGTTCCTAGGCACACTAGTGAGGTCTCGCAAGGCATCGAACATGCCCATTTCAAATTTTAACGTGCCGAGAAACCCTAAACTACGGATCGTTTGCTAGAAAATTAGGCGAAAAAGCTAACTAGTTAACACTTAACTACAAGATACGGAAATACAACCTTTGTAGATCCGGTGCTCCACCTCCATAGCTCCGCAACGAGGTCCTCTCCGCTGTCCAAATCAAATCCGGGCTCAAGCGTCGGCTTCGTCGGAGAATGGGCAAGCTAGGTCGTCGATGTCCATGCCGAAGATGATCTACGTCGAGGCATCGCTAAATCAAGCTCCGACTTCACCAAGTCCAAAAACTTATGAAGAGAACACACTCTACTACTTGGCAAGAGGTAGAGGATGAAGAAATAGGAAGTGGGTAGACTTTAGAATTGGATTTCTCACTTGTTTTCATCAATCACCATTGATGAAGTGAACTTTCTTCATGTGAAGAAGATGAAGAAGAAGAAGAAAGAAATATGATAAGTTAATTATATTTGGAAAAGAAAATGAATACTTATCATATTAGAACCATGGTCAAGTGTAGAGAATTAACCAAGGTTAGATTAATGGTTAGGGTTTAAGATGAAGACAAGAATGGTTACAAAGTCAAAGCTTCATGAAGCTTCAACTAAACTCCAAAATTAGCAACCATTCTTTTCTTATCTATTCAAAATAAATAAATAAATAAATAAGTAATAAAAATAAAACCCTAATCATTAGTTTAACCATGGCTTAATTCATTACACTTAACTATAGTTAAACATGTATCATCAAACATGATACAATCAAGTGTACAAAAGTATATCACATATACAATGTGCACAAATCAAGTGAGAAAATCCGTTTAAAGTGAACCAATACTAGTTAGTGCAAAATAATATATCAAATATATAATTATGCATTAAATCATTAAATCAACACTTGATTCAATGATCCGGTCATGTCTCACACAACCGACTAGTATTCAATGTATCGGCTTATCGAATCAATACTTGACTCGATACCTAGGTTATATCGCATACAACCATTCGATACAATCATCGCGAGAATAGAATACGGTATCACATACACGCATTATTCTCGATCCCGCACATATCTCATATGCGCTCCTATTTCGTTTTGCTTGAGCCAGGAAACCTCTGTGTAGGACTCTAAAGACTCGTCAATACGCCGGCAGCAGATGATGATCATATCAAACACCCACAAGCCGCAAGCGGTCTGCTAAACGTAACGGCCACCCGGGTATTGAGCGATCTGAAGATCGACGAGCAAGCCCGCTCACACTCCAGTGAATCCGACCAGTAACACTACCGTACAGTCCGGTCTGATCGTCTGATATGTCGCATATCTCGCCTAGGGGTGGTAAACGTCAGACCCTAATAGCTCGATAAGTCGTGTCGATATGAGGTCTATAACTGTTCGAGAAACTACTGGTAAAACTTACCAGTAAATCTCAGCAACCCTGGCCAGGGATTTCCTGTTATAGCCAATCGAACACAGCGCAACATCAACTCCCTATACCGGGAGAGACGAATCCCCTCCTATCGCTCATTGCCTCCATGTGACTCGGGACTGTACCCAAAAACCACCGTTTTGCACGCCCTCTTGGACGTGGTAAGATGGAAATCAAAGCACAGTGGGAACCACACAAGACTCTATGACGATCTCGGGTCAACAGACTACTCTGTACCAGTGTCACCAGAGAACTGCCATCTGACGTGAGGTATAATACCATCTGGGAGTTCTCGGCGAGTCCGTCCAGTGTACCCAGTCTCTACTGAGCACCCGTATATCATCTCTGATGTCAAACACCAATGGATATGGGATCATCCATCGCCCATTTGTATGGGTCGAGAAGGTATACGCTAGTCTACTCTGGTATATCGATGCCCCGTCTCGATACACCCACGACTAGGGACCTTGAAGGATGTACTTATGGACTACCATGTCCCCACTAGTATGATCCGCATCATAGTCCAGGTAGTCAAGCACACATCCTAAGGGCTTTACCAACATGTAACAGAGAGACAATCAGTATACACGTTAAGGTAAAGTTCAACCAGATAGCATACTATCATGTCGAGCAAGAAAGTCCTCCCTATATATGTCCCAGCATCCACTACAATATACATCCTATGTACAGTAATGGCCTCTAGGGCATACATATAACTAACAATCTCCCACTTGCACTAGGGCCATCTGATAGCAGTGGTTGCAGTATCTCATACTCAACCATCCCATAAAAGTCTCTCTCTGGGAACAGGACTTTGTGAGTGGATCCGCTGTGTTGTCCTCTGAGTCTACTCTCCAAACCTCGATCACCCTGGAGATCAACTATCTCCATGATAAGGTGATACTGCCTTAGAATATGTCTGGATCACTGATGGGACGGACGTTCCTTGGCATAAGCCACAACTCCATTGTCACACAATGGTAGGAACATAGTTCATCTCATGAACCTATATACACCCAAACAGCCTCTTTGGTGGCATCTTAAGTAGCGATGTATCCTGCCTTTATCGTCTAGTATGTCACAGTATCCAGCTTGGAACTCTTCCAATATACCGTCCCTCCACTGAGGGTAAAGACAATGTCTGTGACTGATATTCAGTCGTCTTTATCACTCTGGAACACTTCCAGTGATTCTCCCTAGGATCAATTGATACTATCTCACTTCAACAAGTGAGAATCCTATCATCGATTTAGATCTATCTCATAGATCCAAAATCTAGGAGTTAGTAGGTATCATTATGATCCTATATGGAGAATCATTGTGATAAACGGAGATTGACCGAGCGTAGCATAGGAAACTCTTTCCCTATCAAGAGTATGTCATCCACGTACACTACGAGGATCACCACCATACTTCCTACTACCTTTTTGTTTATACAAGGTTCATCTACCATTTTGATGATGTCAAACTCTTTGACCGCTTCATCAAAACAGATGTTCCAACTCCGCGATGCATGCTTTATCCTATAAAGCATCTTGCACACGTTTCCGCTGCTCCCACTGTCTACGAAGCCCTCTGGCTGTGTACTTATAGATGCTCTTTTCTAAATCATTATTTAGAAAAGCAGTCAAGACACCCAACCACCAGAGATCGTAGTCATGGTATGCAGCCGTGGTAAGTAGGATCTGGATGGACTTAAGCATAGCTACTGAAAAGGTTTCATCATTATCCACGCCTGGTCGATGACGAAAACCTTTAACAATTCTAGCTTTGAAAGTCTCAACCTTTCCATGTACACCAAGTAATCTTCTCAAGATATACTTGCTCCTGATGGGGATTTAACCCTTCAGATATAGCAACTAAAGTCCATACTTTGTCGGTGTATAAGGATTCCATCTCAGATCACTAAGCATCCAGCCATTCTTATAGAGTCTTACTCCTGATGGCCAGCTCGAAACTAGTTGGGTCATCATCTCATGATGCAATCCTCGCTCCCACTGTCATAGAGAAACCGAAGTATCTCTCAGGTGGGTGAGGAACCCTACTAGATCGGCGGAGAGGCTGAGGTTCGTTGGAATCTACTGAATCCTTTGGTTCTATCAAATCATCTGCTGTAATTTGTATAGCTAGAACCTTTCCAGTTCTACATTACAGCCTTGCCTTGAGCTTGTCCGGATTTTGCTTTTAGACATAGGCCGGGCAATCCCAAATCTTAACTAACTTAAGATATGGGCTCTTCCCTTTCCATATCACATATGAAGTGGTAGGCAACTGATTTGATTCAAACCCTATTCAATAGGTATGCAGCATCTCAAGTGCATAACACCCAAAAGGAAATAGGTAGCTCAGTATTACTCATCATAGAGCACACCATATCAAATAGGGTGTATCTGCTCCGCCCCGATATACCATCGTGCTATGGTGTATACAGAGGAGTAATGCTGAGAGAGAATCTCATTCTCCTTTAGAATAGTCCAGGAATTCCATGCACGAGTATTCTCCTCCCTGATCAAATCAAAGGACATAATACTTTTACCCGTATTCTGGTTCTCTACTTCTAACTTATATTCTGTGAATATCTCAAAAGGTTCGGACTTGTGTTTCAACAGGAACATAGGTCTGAATCTCGAAAGATCATCAGAGAATGTAATGAAGTACAAAGAACCAGTCCTGGCATATGTAGACAGGAGACCTTACATACATCATCATGTATCAGTCCCAAGAGTTCACTAACTCTTTCTCTGTTTCTAATAAACAGAGCTGTGGTCATCTTATCTTTGTGACATGACTGGCGAGTTTCACAAGATGTAAATTCAAACTGATTTAAATATACATCTTTATGTAACTCTAGCTAGTCTGGTCACATTGATCTGACCTAGTCTACAATGCCTCAAGAAGAATCCGTTCATTTCTGAACTCTTCCTCTTGTGTGTGATCCGTATACTAAGAACTGTAGTTTTATTTAGAACATTAATGCTTTTAGATAACGTGCCTGAACCGATCAACTTTTGATATAGGAAATGTTCAAAACATTATCCAACAATACAAAATTCTATCATTTCTTTACTAATAAAGAGACTGACATGATTTTGTATATCAGGTTCGGTATCTAATAACATTCGTTCAGAATCAATGTATTGGTAATACAGGATGACAGTGACCAACAGACTTGGCTGCAACACTTGCCCCGTTTTCTGCCTCATGAAACTTATCACCCGTTCTCAGTTCTTTACCTATCTGAAGCCCATGTACAAATTACATATGCGGGATCCTGATCTGGTATCACATACCTAGGACGTAAAGAATACTGAGAAACAGTTCTGTATAATGAACACACCCGAAGATGATGCATCAGCATGCACTCTCTTCGTTTGGGTGGCACGGGAATTCTGGTAATCCCCAATTTCCTGCTCTGTCTTATAACAATTATAAGTTGGAGCGGGACCAACGTTCCCCAGCTCAGTATAACAAGCGGGTTCGGTTAATATTCCGTATTATTATCTTGATTAAGGCGTGATATGGTCGCTATCTGGAGAGAGAGAGAAGAAAACACTCAGCGTGCGCTCTTACAAGAATAGATTGGTTATTATTTTATCTAATCAGGATGGCTCCCACTGCTTTTTATCAAATCTTCCTTCAAACCCTAAAAGGAAAGACTAGCCGAGATTAATTACACACTACAAGTTCGCCAATCTTTCAGCCAGGCCAGTGTCGGTACTTTGAGGGAGGTCCCCCGTGCTTTCGCACGAACCTAATTAATGTAAACCTCGTTTTCCCAGAGGCGTAACCTCGTTAACACCTTTCTAGACACCTACTTGATCGGCTAATTGTAATGTATAAAACTCTCCCAGGAGTAACACTTACTCGCAGCGGGTATCGGGATCCAACTATCTCATAGAAGGTATGCAATCTCATTGCAAATTTCAACACTTGAAATTCCCGATAATATTTTGCCCCGAACGATCTATGACCTTGACAAGGTCAACAAACCATAGACCGCAAGTCAAGTTCAACCCGTCATTTCTTGATTGAATCAAACCCACCCGCACGACCCTTGACAAGGTCAACAAGGCCGCACGACTACCCTAACCCAATCTGCATCATATGCATAAGCAGATAAATACTGGTTAGCTACCGCACACTGCGCCTTGACAAGGTCAACAAACGCAGCACGAATACTAAACAGGATTTATCTGAAATGACGGAGGGCTACGACAGGTTTTTATGAAAACCTATTGCGTAATGAACTTGATATCATTGTAGAATCAAATGATTTTTGAAATGGAGTGCTTTTGAGGCTTTTCTTGTTTTGCTAAAGGAGTCACTCCCGGTGAAGGGATCGTCGGTCCTTTCCTCGTCGAATGAGGTGCGGGATATATCATATATATCACTGTGCAAAGCAAAAACTCTTAAAAGCAATCAAAAGACAAACCGAGTGTGTAGCATCTGCCAGTTATTGCTAAAGGAGTCACTCCCGGTGAAGGGATCTCGGTCCTTTCCTCATCGAATAAGGTGCAGGATATATCATATATACCGCTGTGCAAAGCAAGAACTGTAGCTACCTGTTTTATTTTGAAATTCGATTCTACAACATCTTAGGTTTCTTTTATTTCATTAATCACATTAATGAAGTCCCATCATTTAAGTACCTAAACATCACAGATAGATATGACGTACACTTATGCCATCCGCATTCGCCTCGATGTCCCCTCGTGCACCGTTAGGTTAGGTAACTAACGACAGAGCGGGGCAGGGCTAGCGCGGGTGTAAAACATAAGTAACGTCTATATAATATATCATATATACTATATACTGTATCTATCACAGAACATCACATGATCACATCACAGATATCGCAGCAAAAGAAACATATGAAATATTGGATATACTAGGACGTCCGTGTTTTCAATACGAGCCAGTATAAAACACGGATTCCACGGTCGTGATGAATAGCCAAACCCACACCCCTAGACCCCTACGAGAGCGGCAAGCAACCCTACCAATTCTAGAGTTAGGAGACAAGGACTCGACTCCTCGAGTTGGTCTCCCACTGGACTCCAGAACCCGGTTACTTGTGCCCTCCTCCTTGGGTCTATCCTAGTGCGGAAAAGTAAATAATATACAAACGGTGACTACTTCCGCAACCTGGAAGTGCCCCAATAAAAGAATATTACATACAAGTTTTTACATGAATGAAAATGAAAAACACTCATCTCACATAAAAAACCCCGGCTATTCAAGCACGACGATCCAATATAACATATCCAGCAACACATAACATCAGATGTCATCAACGTAAGTAAATATGCGCATCCCAATTGTCGTTGACATATAGCAACGAAACCGGCGATATCACATATTACACTTACGGTCACAGAAAAGAAAATGTAAAACTACAACAGTTGGAATCCGCAACCTCCTCAGACATCGCATGCCTGACCAAATGAAATACTTAGACATCGCATGCCTAACAATTATAAACCCCGCATTTTAGTCTCATTATCGAAAACTCTTTTCAATATCAAGTCGGGAAATTCAACAAGATTCCCGACATCCTGATCGAATGCTCGTCGCAAACTTTAGTAGGCGGCCGCACCCCCGATGCCGTCGACGAAGTGCACCAAGGCGGAACACCGCTGCCGCGAGCACCCGAACGGATGCTTTCGGCGACGGGGTTCTCCTGCAGTCACTTGGTCGGGGCTATGGAGTGAGGCTGTCTATTAAGTTTACCGGCGAGTATCCGCGTTCACAACGTGATTGCAACGGACTTTTGATCACATCAAAATTCCGTGGCAACCGATCAAGTGAGACTAAACTGCTATGTTTATAATATTCATTCCGTTATCTCATAACTATTTGTGAATTCCAATTATTGTATCACATTCCGGATAAATAGAAAATGCTAAACTTTTCGATCGAACAATCGAACACCCAAGTTTTCCCGATACAGATCAACACATGAAACAAGTCTAAAAACATTCAGTTCGTGCCTCAGTACCAACGGTCCAGCCGTAGAAGGGTCAAGCCAACGCCTCACATGTGGCACGCCGTACTGCCCCAAACCCGAAGGTTCAAAGGGTAGTTCAAGACGGTCACATAATCGAGTTAAGGTTTGTTGTCTTCTAGAGGGACCATCGTGTTACTTGCACTACTTAGAACGTGATTAAACTACAGAAATATCCAACACTTGGAAATTTCCCGACAGGGGAAAAATTGGGTATTTATATCCGGTCGAACTTTTTAACATATTCAAAAAATTATCCGGAACGACACATAGACAAAGTTTGACAATCCGATCGAATGTATGAACACCCAATACAACCCAAAATACTCAACTCTTGATTTCAGATTAAAAATTCCCAGGAAAACCAGCACTGAAAAATAGGAGTTACTGTGCAAAATTCAATGGCAGATAAGACAAAAGTGCGGCGGAAGGGCCGCATTAGCACGCTAATGCCGCGGTTCCGTCGCACTTTAGAAAGATCATTAGGTAATTTTTGCATCGTAATTCTTAGATTTACCTGCTTGTTTTTCTGCATATTTTTAATTTTCAAAAATACACATTTTACAAAAATGTCCAGAGAGCATTTTAAAGTCGGGGTTTCGAGTCTATCGGACTTCTAACTCCGTCTACGCATCGCCTAAGGCTCTAGCTAGGCTCTGATACCACTGTAGGGTTCCTAGGCACACTAGTGAGGTCTCGCAAGTCATCGAACATGCCCATTTCAAATTTTAACGTGCCGAGAAACCCTAAACTACGGATCGTTTGCTAGAAAACTAGGCGAAAAAGCTAACTAGTTAACACTTAACTACAAGATACGGAAATACAACCTTTGTAGATCCGGTGCTCCACCTCCATAGCTCCGCAACGAGGTCCTCTCCGCTGTCCAAATCAAATCCGGGCTCAAGCGTCGGCTTCGTCGGAGAATGGGCAAGCTAGGTCGTCGATGTCCATGCCGAAGATGATCTACGTCGAGGCATCGCTAAATCAAGCTCCGACTTCACCAAGTCCAAAAACTTATGAAGAGAACACACTCTACTACTTGGCAAGAGGTAGAGGATGAAGAAATAGGAAGTGGGTAGACTTTAGAATTGGATTTCTCACTTGTTTTCATCAATCACCATTGATGAAGTGAACTTTCTTCATGTGAAGAAGATGAAGAAGAAGAAGAAAGAAATATGATAAGTTAATTATATTTGGAAAAGAAAATGAATACTTATCATATTAGAACCATGGTCAAGTGTAGAGAATTAACCAAGGTTAGATTAATGGTTAGGGTTTAAGATGAAGACAAGAATGGTTACAAAGTCAAAGCTTCATGAAGCTTCAACTAAACTCCAAAATTAGCAACCATTCTTTTCTTATCTATTCAAAATAAATAAATAAATAAATAAGTAATAAAAATAAAACCCTAATTATTAGTTTAACCATGGTTTAATTCATTACACTTAACTATAGTTAAACATGTATCATCAAACATGATACAATCAAGTGTACAAAAGTATATCACATATACAATATGCACAAACCAAGTGAGAAAATCCGTTTAAAGTGAACCAATACTAGTTAGTGCAAAGTAATATATCAAATATATAATTATGCATTAAATCATTAAATCAACACTTGATTCAATGATCCGGTCATGTCGCACACAACCGACTAGTATTCAATGTATCGGCTTATCGAATCAATACTTGACTCGATACCTTGGTTATATCGCATACAACCATTCGATACAATCATCGTGAGAATAGAATACGGTATCACATACACGCATTATTCTCGGTCCCGCACATATCTCATATGCGCTCCTATTTCGTTTTGCTTGAGCCAGGAAACCTCTGTGTAGGACTCTAAAGACTCGTCAATACGCCGGCAGCAGATGATGATCATATCAAACACCCACAAGCCGCAAGCGGTCTGCTAAACGTAACGGCCACCCGGGTATTGAGCGATCTGAAGATCGACGAGCAAGCCCGCTCACACTCCAGTGAATCCGACCAGTAACACTACCGTACAGTCCGGTCTGATCGTCTGATATGTCGCATATCTCGCCTAGGGGTGGTAAACGTCAGACCCCAATAGCTCGATAAGTCGTGTCGATATGAGGTCTATAACTGTTCGAGAAACTACTGGTAACACTTACCAGTAAATCTCAGCAACCCTGGCCAGGGATTTCCTGTTATAGCCAATCGAACACAGCGCAACATCAACTCCCTATACCGGGAGAGACGAATCCCCTCCTATCGCTCATTGCCTCCATGTGACTCGGGACTGTACCCAAAAACCACCGTTTTGCAAGCCCTCTTGGACGTGGTAAGATGGAAATCAAAGCACAGTGGGAACTACACAAGACTCTATGACGATCTCGGGTCAACAGACTACTCTGTACCAGTGTCACCAGAGAACTGCCATCTGACGTGAGGTATAATACCATCTGGGAGTTCTCGGCGAGTCCGTCCAGTGTACCCAGTCTCTACTGAGCACCCGTATATCATCTCTGATGTCAAACACCAATGGATATGGGATCATCCATCGCCCATCTGTATGGGTCGAGAAGGTATACGCTAGTCTACTCTGGTATATCGATGCCCCGTCTCGATACACCCACGACTAGGGACCTTGAAGGATGTACTTATAGACTACCATGTCCCCACTAGTATGATCCGCATCATAGTCCAGGTAGTCAAGCACACATCCTAAGGGCTTTACCAACATGTAACAGAGAGACAATCAGTATACACGTTAAGGTAAAGTTCAACCAGATAGCATACTATCATGTCGAGCAAGAAAGTCCTCCCTATATATGTCCCAGCATCCACTACAATATACATCCTATGTACAGTAATGGCCTCTAGGGCATACATATAACTAACACAAAATACGATGTCGGGGATTTCTAAGTTCGCTAATTAGGGTTCCAGTCTCTGGTTTAGGTCTCTAATCAATCACCACAGGGGTTGTATAGCCTCTAGTAACCTTAATTTCACCTTTGGGTTCAACTAAAACCCTAACCCTCAACTCAAGTTTTCAAACTTCCCAAAACCACACAATATCGGTTCTAATTTAACATGGATGCTAAAGGAAAGGAAATTCTACACTAATGATGGAATAATTACCTCATGTTGCACTCATGAATCCCCTAGGGCACCAAAATCAAATTTTTCTTGGTCCATGGTGTAGCTTGTGAGCTTGTGTACAAAATTTGTGAAGAGGAGATGAGGTTTTGAGGTTGTTTGATGGTGTTTTGTGAAGGTTGAAGATGGTGGAGGAGAGGGTGCTGCCATGGGCTAAAGAAGGGGGGAACAGATGAAGGAAAATGATGGAGGAGAGAATGGCCAAGTCAAAGTTAACCCCTCACCTTTCTCTCTCTCACCCATATTTATTTGTTTATTCCTTTCCCTTGTCTTTTCTTTTCTTTTCTTTTCCTTTTCTTCTCTCTTCTCACAAAACCAAAGCCATGAATGAAAAATGAAGAGAAAGCCATATAGGAAATTGTAACACAAGTGTAAAAATGATATGGTGCATGTTTTGCACAAAACAAGCTTAATGCGCGATTAGCGATATTTAATAGCGATTAGCACTAAATAGTGTAAAATTAATTATAAAAACTTATAATTTGCATAATTCACATAAAACACCCTCTTTTTAGTAATTTCCATAATTTTCCAAATTTTTCCCAATTTGTCGGTATTTAATTATACCGCCTTAATAAAATATTCAATATAATATTATTTAATTATAAAAATCCCCAAAAATAATATTTTATTTTTCTGTAATGTTACAGTTAGAACAATTTTAAAAAGCTGTTACTACAAGGACGTCTTCTTTTGTTTTGCAGAGCGGTATTCAGTTATGAATATCCAGCACCTCATTCGATGAGGCAAGGGCTGAGATCCCTTCACCGGGAGTGACCCCTTGGGCAGAGGTTTGCGTCAGGGTAATAACTTTACTATAGTCGATTACTTTTTGCTTGTATCACGGTATTCAGTGGGAATATCCTGCACCTCATTCCACGAGGAAAGAGCCGAGATCCCTTCACCGGGAGTGGCCTCTTTACCAAAGGTTTTCGTCACTATATATTTGTAAAAAGCTATCTGGTTTCTTCAACGATATCAAGTTCATTACGTTAAAGGTTTTTCGCCAAAAACCATTTGTAGCCCTCCGTCATTTCAGACGGGTAGCACTTAGTATTCATGCTATGTTTGTTAGCCTTCGTCAAGGCATAGTGTATGGTAGCTACTTGTTACCTTTCTGTTTTATAAATAGATGTGTTGGTTTGGGACAGTCGTACAGCCTTGTTGGCCTTCGTCAAGGGCGAGTATGAGTGGGTTCAAATTAACCTGGACAATGACGGGTAGAACTTGACATGTGACTTATGATTTGTTGGCCTTCGTCAAGGTCATAAGAGCATGGGGTAAAAATCACATCGGGAGGTTCAAACATACAGGAAACCTACCAGGCATGCGCATACCTTCTGGAGTGTGATAACTTGAGTGGATTCCATCAGGTTATCATGCGATGATAGTTGGATCCACATACCCACTGATGAGTTGGTTTACTCCTCGGGTGATTTTAGATGATCCCGACTAATTCTTCTTTCAGGTTTGGAGAAGAATTTGAAGATACAGTGGGAGACATCCTGATTAGATAAAGTGATTAATCATTCTGATCTAGGTTAGAGTGCACGCAGAGTGTTTCTTTTCTCTCTCTTTTTGGCAGCGACCATGTCCCGACCCTAGACTATAACTCAGTAACCAACTTAACTGAAATTTCTTAAAACACTGGCTTTTGGATTGTCAGAGTTGCATACACCATAGCCACTCCTTCTTTTACCTTTTGATTTTCTCCGGAACATTCTGTATCACTACGAAGATCCATATTTATTTGATATGACCATCGTATAGTTACATAAGAACTCGAAGAAACTTGTTTCAGATTCGATAATGTTTTCCGGTTTTGGAGAAATTGAATGGGACTATTCAGCTGTCTTTTCCTTTTACCTTCTCTCAGGTTGTGAGGGCTCCTAGGATTAGGAAAGGGTACACCTATTACGCTTATTGGATAGTCTTCTTCCAAACCATAGGCAGGTGCCGAAATGTAGGGAAAGAAGAAAACCAATTAGTCTAAGTGTGGTGTACAGGAGGTAATAAGTAAAGACAAATAAAGGGATTAGAAAAAGGGCAAAGTAAAATTGCGACTGCTATCATTCACGATCAAACCACGTATTTCATCGCCACTCCTACTTCACCTTTGTATTTCTCCATAACACCCCGTATCACTACGAATATCCACAGTTATTGGATAATCCGTCGTATAGTTACATACGAACTCGAAGGAACTTTTTCCAGTTTGAGGATGGATTCTGGTTCAGGAGAAATAGAATAAGGTTTATTCATTTGTCTTTTATCTTTACCTTCTCTCAGATTGCGAGTACTCCTAGGATTAGGAGAGTACACCTATTATGCTTATTGGATAGTCTTCTTCCAAACCATAGGCTGGTGCCGAATGATAGGGAAGGAAGAAAACCATTTAGCCTAAGGGTGGTGTACAGAAGATAATGTGTAAAGACAAATAAAGAGATTTGGAGAGATGGCAAAGAAATATACGGTTACAGTCATGAATCTGGATAATGGAAGAGGCATTACTAGGAATATCCGGATACCCCTTCGAAATATTTTAATGTTTCAATTTCACTGTGCGTTGTTGATTGAAAACTGATTTCCCAATTAGATCCTTACTCCAGGGAATGTATTTACCAGGCTTAATTCTCACATCTGTATGGGTTTACAGATAATGAGTGGGAGTAAGTCATTGGGAATTAGGTGATCATCCTCATTATATTGGAATTCGTTGTAATTGGTGATATTTTAGGAAATCACCTGGGTTTTTGCCGGACGGCAAATATTTGGTTTTGAATATCCGTTGTTATGCACCAATTTCAAACTAATATATCTGTACGTTTATTCTATAAAGTGAGATATAACTTTTTGAAATTATGTCCATGACATGTACCTATATCAGTTGATGATTAGGTAAGGAGTATTAAACAGCGGTGTAATTCTTCTTAACCATAAGTACAGTTTTCAACCTACGACGCACAGGGTTTGAGTTATTGAACTCAGAGGACTTATACAAAGTATTGTATGTTGTCCAGTGTCCATTAGGACAGAGGGGATGGTACTCGTACTATATTCTGTTTACTTGTGACTTCTCTAATTTTAGACAAGTGTTTCGTAGAAATACAAGGTCCAAGTTTTAAGAAGTTATAGGTACAAGATTAAAGTAGAGAACCAGGTATTGCAAGTATCAGGATTCTTCAAGATGATTGAAGATGTGGATACTTGTGTTTGGTATTCAGTTGATAGTAATGGTTTTGAGAACTTGCTTCTCTTTCAGATTACTCATATCCGGATGCACTCCTAAGTTGAGTAATGCTGATTGGCTTCTTTCCATTTAGTTGACATGCACTGGAGACAGCTGCATGATTTGAATCTGGTTCCAATTAAATCAGTTTCTTTGTTTCTATATTGTATATAGAATGGTTCATATATTAACGATATTAAGGTATATGGAGTTGTCCGGCTTATGCTTAAAACCAGACTCTGGATAACTCAAGGCATGTTTCTGTAATGGCAGTTTATGGGTTATCCCGGGCTATGACGAGGGTTAACTTTCTACCATCTAGAAGATCAATAGTGATATTGTTCTTGACTCGCCACAGTTTTAGTAAAATGGAGTTTTCAGAAAATAGTAGTGGGAGTATAGTAGAACTAGAAGTGATTCCAGAACCATAAACGATTACTGAAAATTTAATAGAACCTAAAGATTCAACCGGGTTTGACATTCCATTAGCCACTCCGTAGATATGGTGGATAACCTCAGGCGCCCAAGAGGTACTTCGGTATCCTCAAAGACGGTGACAGGGAGGTTCTTGTTTACCCAGACTTGTCATTACTGCTGTTCTAGACTATGAGACCCGGCAGGAGGATGAGTATAGCATCGTTCTAAACTCGCTTTAGAAGTGCACGTGTATATGACTCTGCCAGAGGGTTGTTGTAGTCAGTGGGAGCAGCGGAAGTATAGTGGACAAGTAGCTTGTGTCTATTTACAAACTAAAGCAGATATAGAGAAGAAAGATCATATATTTCTGATGTGACAGTCATAGGCTTTGACTTCATCAGAATAGGAGATGGATCTGTTGAGAAGGTAGTAGGGTGTGATGTCCTGGTATTTGGATGACATACACATAGCAGGAAGTGAAATTCCTAAACTACGATCGGTTATACTGTGATTATCATACAGTGGTTTCTCCACATAGGATATGGATATAATATCAGGCATTCTGGTAACTAGATCTATGGTTTTAGATCTAGATTTAGGTAGTTTCCCAATCCGGGCACTTAGACAGTATTCTAAAGGTATTTTAGAATGGACGACTCCTGGCATGGTGGTGTACCTGCAGGTGATGGAGTCACCCTCTCTGAAGGTGTATTACAGACTAAAGGGGAGAGGGATGTGTATGATTAGCATATCACTTGCTTAGGCAATTGAGTCAATCATGAGATGTCAAGTACCACACCAGATATTGTTTCTGCACTAGATGCAAAAAGTTGATATATTAATCCAATCCTGGAGAAACGTTCAGAAGCAGTTTATGAACATAAGTGGATGTTCTAGGGATTTGATAGTGGCAGCCTCCTTCGGGAGACGGTTATCATTCCAGGCTTCCAAGGTGACCTGGATGACAGAGTGACCGTCAGAGTTATAGTTTTCCCTCTTGACGATGGGCAGTAGTTTGGACAGGTAGTCCAAGCGGATACTGAGGGAGGCATGGCGCGGGATACTGATTAAATTCAGTTGACGATACAGTCTAAGAAGTTTGCTGGATTTGGAGTTCATTTGTGAACTGGGTCCCATCAGATATCCAGACATATTCTAAGACAAGTATTGCTCATTTCGGGAGATGGCTTTCTCCGCGAACCTGAGATAAAGAGAGATATAGAAAGAAACATCAGAGCGGATCCACTCACTGAGGCTATTTCTCGAACGCAATAGTTTTACAAATGAGCTTTATGAAACTGATTAGTAGAGCAGTTGGGTGTTCGGTATCACACGGGCTATGAGCATGCGACATCGCAATAATTAGCCTTAAGTGAAAGTGGGAGATTGTTGGTTATAGTGCCCTCAAGTCAATTATTGGATCGCAGGCACATGATTGCAATGATTGAGGGAGGACCTATACCGGTAGGACAGTCTTAGTAGAGATGATAGTATGCTATCTGGTTTGTCTTTATCATTGTGTACATACTTCAGGTGACACTACAGATCACTATTACATGTTGATAGAGCCCATAGGATTCTTTCTTGACTACCAGCAGTATGATGGCGATCATATACGTGAGAGTTGGGTGGTCTATAAGCACATCCTTAAAGTGTCCCTAGTCGTGGGAGTTTCGAAAATGGGCATCGATACTCCGAGAGTAGACTAGTGTATACGAATCGAGACCCCGACGAGGGACGGTGGCCGGTCTCACAAGCCATTGGTGTCAATAGGTTCACCTAAGATTTATATAAGTGCTCATTGGGTTATGAGTACACCGGACAGACTCCCCGGAAACATGCTAGTTGGTATTATACCTATTGTCAGATAGCAGTTCCCTGGTGACATGTGTACAGGTTAGTTTATCGACCTGAGATCGTCATTTGTCTCGTATGAGTTCCCACTGTGCTTTGATTACTACCCTACCATGGCTCAAACGAGTCATGCAAACAGGTTTTAGTTGGGTACAATCCCGAGCCACATGGAAGCAGTGAGCAGATGGTCAGGGGATTCGTCTCTCCCAGTATTGGTGGTTGATGTCGCGGTGTGCACGGGTGGCCATCACCAGAAATCCTTGGCCACGGTAGTCGAGAATTTCTGATTCGGATCAGTAGTTTCTCAGGTGGTGATGGGCTTCATACCGACATTAAATATCGCGTTATTAGGGGTCTGACTTTATCCACCCCTCTAGACTCGATATGCGATACTCATAGACGAACGGACCGGACCGTACGGATATTGTCACTGTCAGGCTCAGTAGGGTTCCTGGATGAGTTCGCCCGTCGGCCTCCCTTTCGCTCAATACCTGGGCAGCCGTTACGTACAGCTAGTGCCACTAACGTGATTGTGGTTAAACCCACTGCCAGCGTATTAACGAGTCTTTAGAGTCCTACACAGAGGGTTTCCCTGGTTCGGGCGAAACGTTGTAGAGGCCGTACGGTTTTATGGCAGGGTTCGATCATTTACGTGCACTTGTGCACGGATCATGATCGGATGGATAATACTAGTGGGCTTTGGTTTAAGCCGGATCCTGGTATTATATTGTTGGATTACTTTCGTCTCGTTGTATTCGTATTCAGTCGGAATACGAATACGGGTATGTATATACGGATTAGGGGTATTCTTGTAATTCGTTATAAGATTTCTTTAGTTGATGCCATGTTCTTTTCTTGATTTAAACATTTAGTTTAAATGTTTAAAATGGTGGAAAGTGTGACTCATTCTTGGCATGACATAGTTTTTGTCTTGGCTAAGATATTTGTGCATAGTGTTGTGAGATATTTTGTGAAAGCATGTGAGATATTTTTGGGGTGACTTTTCTTTTGTAGCCATCACAATATCACACAACACACACACACACAAAATAAAGGGCAGCCATCTCATTTCTTTTTCTTGGCTTTCTCACTTGCTTTTTCTTTGAGCTTCACATTTTTCTCCATGGGCATCTTCTTCAACCTCCACCCATCCCTCTCATGAGTTGAGAATCCATGGGTGTTATGAGAAAAAGTATTCACACACTATCTTTACTTCATCTTGGGCATCTAGACTAGAAAACTTGATGTCCGAGTTGCATCGGTTTAGAAGCGGGAGCCCGTATAAAGAATTCTCGACATGGATCCTCTTCGACGAGAGAGACCGGAGAGAGAACTAGTTTAGGGCAACCGCGACAAGTTTAGGACAGAGATTGAAGACCGAAGGACACGGATCAATCGGTATAATCTCTTAAACCACTTTACAGTTTACTAGTATAGGGTTAATGGCACGATCCGTAGTTTAGGGTTCCGTTAGCACCAAGTTTTAAAAGTTTTTGTTCCTCATTTGGCCACGGATTGATGGCCGGGGCGCTGGCGTACCATTACATCTTCATCTAATAGTATCGCATACTGGGTCTGAGGGGTGGATAATGTCAGACCCCAAATAACCCGATATATCGGAGTCAAGCTCATCACCAACCGAGAAATTACTGAACTCCTATCAGTAAATCACATCCACCGTGGCCACGAATTTAGGGTGATGGCCAACCGAACACAGCGCGACATCAACTCCTAATACTAGGAGAGATGAATCCCTGACAATCACTCACTACCTCCATGTGGTTCGGGACTGTACCTAACTAAAATCCGTTTGCACGACTCCTTTGAGCTATGGTAGGGTAGCAATCTAAGTACAGTAGGAAATCACATGGGAAAAATGACGATCTCATATCAAAAGACTAACCTATATTCATACCACTAGAGAACTGCTATCTGACGATAGATATAATACCATCTAAAAGTTCTCGGCGAGATCGTCCAGTGTACTCATCTCCGGTGAGCACATATATACTATCTTAGGTGACACAACACCAATGAATTGTGAAACCGACCACCGCTGAAAATGATGCAGAAGCTTACACAAATAGTCCAAAATGGGGTGAATAGGACTATACAACTAATATGCCCAAATTAAAAATTCTAACAAGCACCTGCTAATATAAAACACAAGTGCAAAGAGATATGATATCAATCAATACTACAATTGTGAACAAAGAGCATATAGCAAGCAAGAGCAATATTAAGAATAAGCAATGAGCATAAAGAGCAAGTAATGAGCAAATATAGCAAGTAGGGAACAAGCAAGTAATTGAGCAATTTCTAAGCTAATAGGAAATATAAACTATAAGAGAAATTGCAAATGCAAACACGAGTCGATTTTAGAGTGGTTCGGGAGATCCCCTAGTCCACTTTCTTTAGGCGTATAAGCCCATTCCACTAATTCACGTATTTTTTTAAGACAACACGTTTTCCGCAAGCAACCCACAACCCTGCTTCCGGTAGAGACCTAACCAACAAGACTCCTTAAAAGACTACACGTTATTCGCTACTATAAAGAACACTTCTTACAAGCTCTTCCTGCCTCTCTATCAATAGAACTACACATGCTCACACTTGAGCACTTCTTCTCTCAACAAGCTCTTCTCTCTTATAAGGCACTCTTGCACTCAAGAATCCTCTCAACGAAGAAAAAAGAGAAAATACAAGCTCAAGATTACTCTCAAAGAAGTTTTACAACTGAAGCACTAGTCAAGGAGAATGGAATATCAAACTAGAAGCTCTTAAGTGATTTTGTATATAAGAGTGATTTTAGATAAGCAAATGAATATTTGATCAAACTCTCACAAGAGATGAGATTTTTCTTTTGAAAATCACTTTAGAATATAGGCAACTGAAATCTCTAAGTGATTAGAGCTCAAAAAACTAATCCAAAACTCTTTTATAACCCCACACAAAAAACTAGCCGTTATAAGTCGAATCAACATTTTTCCAGTGAGAACAAATGTTTGAAGAACAATTGGATAGACGTATGAAGTTTTAACAAATAAATCCCAACGGCTATATTTTTAAAAAAAATACTACTACAGACGTCTGTCGAATGTAGGTTCAGATGTCTTGTTGGGTTTTGCAAGTGTCTCGGCCATCAAACAGTGGCCATTGCAGAACAAAAATTTTCAAAAACCGGCGCTGGAACAACCCGATAACCCAGATCGACCCATAAACCCTAGATAACAAAAACATGCATAGGATCTAAACTAAAGGGTTAGAGTGATTATACCGAATTGATCCGTGTCCTTCGGTCTTCAACCACCTTCCCAAGCTCCTAGAGGCCTCCATGATCAAACTTGATCTCCGGTCTCCCTCCATCGAAGATGATCCACCCGAGGATTTATGAAACGAGCTCCTACTTCATAACCGAAGTAACTAGGGTATCTAGTTTGCTAAACTGGATAGCCAAGACGATGTAGAGTCTAATGGAGGATTAATTTGTCTCTAAACTCCCTAGGTTTCTCAACACATGAGAGGGTTAGGGTGGAGGAAGAAGAAGAAGAAGCCATGAGGATGAGAGTGTTGTAGGAGAGAAAATGAATAATGGCTAAATGTTTTTGTGTGTTGTGAGATTTGTATAAGAAATAATGGAGCCATCCAAATAAATATCCCATGTCTCCAAAATATCTCAAGTCAACCCAAAATATCTCAAGTCAACAAAAATCTCACAACAAACAAAAAAAACTAAGCATGCTTAGAATAGTAATCATAAGTCACTAGTAAGCTATGCCACAATAAAATGCAATAAACACCTCATCCTCCACCTCATAAACCTTTTAATCCAAAAAGGTTTAAAACATAATGAGGTTTAATCTTCTAAAAGTAATCTTGTAAGAAATTACAAGAATAACACTCATCCGTATATACATAACCACATCCGTATTTCGAAGAATACGAATACAATGAGATGAAAATAATCCAATAATATAATACTAGGATCCGGCTTAAACCAAAACCCACTAGTATTATCCGTTCGATTCATGATACGTGCACAAGTGCACATATATGATCGAACCCTACCATAAAACCATACGGCCTCTACATCATTTCGCCCGAAGCAAGGAAACCCTCTATGTGGTACTCTAAAGACTCGTCAATACGCTGGCAGTGGGTTTAACCACAAGCACGTCAACGACACTAGCTGTACATAACGGCTACCCAGGTATTGAGCGAAAGGGAGGCCGACGAGAAAATTCATCCTGAAACCCCTACTGAGCATAACAGTGACAATATCCGTACAGTCCAGTCCGTTCGTCTATGAGTATCGCATATCGAGTCTAGGGGGTAGATAAAGTCAGACCCCCAATAACGCAACATCTAGTATCAGTGTGAAACCCATCACCCACTGAGAAACTAGTGATCCGAATCAGTAATTCTTGACTACCTTAACTAAGGATTTCTGGTGATGGTCACCCGTGCACAACTCGACATCAACCACCAATACTGGGAGAGACGAATCCCCTGACGATCCGCTCACCGCCTCCATGTAGCTCGGGACTATACCCAAGTAAAACATGTTTGCACGACTCGTTTGAGCCGTGGTAGGGTGGTAATCAAAGCACAGTGGGAACTCACATGAGACAAATGACGATCTCAGGTCGATAGACTAACATGTACGCATGTCACCTGGGAACTGCTATCTGACAATAGGTATAATACCAACTAGCATGTTCCCGGCGAGTCCGTCCGGTGTACTCATAACCCAATGAGCACATGTATCCATCTTAGGTGAACAAACTGACACCAATGGGTTGTGAGACCGGCCACCACCCCTCGTCAGGGTCTCGATCAGTATACACTAATCTACTCTAGAGTATCGATGCCCAGTCTCGAAATGCCTACGACTAGGGACATTTAAGGATGTGCTTATAGACCACCCAGCTCCCACGTATATAATCGCCATCATAATGCTGGTAGTCAAGCAAGAATCCTATGGGCTCTATTAACATGTAATAGTGATCTATAATGCCACCTATTGTTGTACATGGTGATAAAGACAAACCAGATAGCATACCATCATCTCGAGTAAGACTGTTCTACCGGTATAGGTCCTCCCTCAATCATCATAATCACCTGCCTGCGACTATAATAATTTCCTTGAGGGCGCTATAGCCAACAATCTCCCATTTGCGCTTAAGGCTAATTATTGCGGTGTCGCATACTCACAGCCCGTGTGATGCCGAACACCCAACTTCTCTACTAATCAGTCTCACAAAGCTCGTTTGTGAAACTATTGCGTTCGATAAATAGCCTCAGTGACTGGATCCACTCCAATGTTTCTTTCTGTATCTCTCTATATCTCAACTTCGCGGAGAAAACTCTCTCCTGAAATGAGCAATACATATCTTAGAATATGTCTGGATATCTAATGGGACCCAGTTCATAAATGAACTCCAAATCCAACAAACTTCTTAGACTGTATCGTCCACTGAATTTAATCAGTATCCTGCGCCATAGCTTTCTCAGTATCCGCTTGGACTACCTGTCCAACATATTGTCCCTCAAAAGAGAGAAAACTAAAACTCTGACAGTCACTCTGTTATCCAGGTCATCTTGGAAGCCTGAAATGATAACCGTCTCCCGAAGGAGACTGCCATTACCATATCCCAAGAACATCCACATGTTCTTAACTACTTCCCAACGTTTCTCCAGGATTAGATTAATATATATACTTATTGCATCTAGTGTAAAAACAATATCCGGTGTGGTACCTGACATCACATGATTGACTCAATTGCCTAAGCAAGTGATATGCCAATTATGAAAATCCCTCTCCCTTTTAGTCTGAAAGACATCCTTTAGAGAGGGTGGCTCCATCACCTGCAGGTACACCACCATGCCAGGAGTCGTACATTCTAAAACACCTTTAGAATAGTGTCAAAGTATCCAAATTGGGAAAATTCCCAAATCAAGATCTAAAATCATAGTTCTAGTAACCAGAATGCCTGATATTATATCCATATCCTATGTGGAGAAACAACTGTGTGACAATCATAGTATAACCGATCGTAGTATAGGAATTTCACTTCCTATAAAGTGCATGTCATCCAAATACCAGGACATCACACCCTACTACCTTCTTACCAGATCCATCTCCTATTCTGATGATGTCAAAGCTTATGACTGTCACATCAAAAATAGATTATCTATCTCCGCTATAACTGCTTTAGTCTATAAATAGACATAAGCTACTTGCCATCTATACTTCCGCTGCTCCCACTGACTGCAACAACCCTCTGACAGAGTCATATACACGTGCACTTCTAAAGCTAGTTTAGAACGACGTTATACTCATCCTCCTGCCGGGTCTCATGGTCTAGAATTGCAGCAATGGAAAGTCTGGGTAAACAAGAACCTCCCTATCACCATTTCTGAGAAGACCGAAGTACCTCGGGTGCATGAGGTTACCCACCATATCTGCGGAGTGGCTAATGGAATGTCAAAACCAGTTGAATGTTTAGGTTTTATTAAATTTTCAGTAATCGTTTGTGGTTCTGGAATCACTTCCAGTTCTACCATACTCCCACTAATGTTTTCTGAAAAGAATCCATTTTACTAAAACTATGGTGAGTCAAGAACAATATATCTATTGATCTTCTAAATGATAGAAAATTAACCCTCGTCATAGCCTGGGATAACCCACAAACAGCCATTACTGAAACGTGCCTTGAGTTTATCCGGATTCTGGTTTCAAGCATAAGCCGGACAACTCCATATACCTCAACATCATCAAGATACGATCCATTCTATATACAATATAGAAACACAGGCACTGATTTAATTGGAACCAGATACAAAATCATGCATCTGCCTCCAGTGCATGACAACCAAATGGAAGGAGATCAATCAGCATTACTCAACTAGGAGTGCATCCAAATATGAGTAACCTGAAAGAGAAGAAAGTTCTCAAAACCATTACTATCAACGGAATACCAAACACAAGTATCTATATCTTCGATCACCTTGAAGAATCCTGGTACTTGCAATATATGGTTCTCTACTTTATTCTAGTACTTATAACTTCTCAAAACTTGGACCTTGTATTTCTACGAAATACTTGTCTAAAACTGGAGAAGTCATAAGTAAACAGAATATAGTATGAGTACCAACCCCTTTGTCCTAATGGACACTGAACAACATACAATACTTTGTATAAGTATCTTGAGTTTAATAACTCAAACCATATGCATCGTAGGTTGAAAATTGTACTATACTTAAGAAGAATTACACCACTGTTGAATTCTCCTTACCTAAACATCAACTGATATAGGTAAATGTCATAGACATAATTTCAAAAAGCAATATCTCACTTTATAAAATAAACGTACAGATATATCAGTTTGAAACTGGTGCATAACTACAGATATTCAAAACCAAATATTTGTCGTCCGGCAAAAATCCAGGTGATTTCCTCAAATATCACCAATTACAAAGAATTCCGATATATTGAGGATATAATCATCTAATTCCCAATATTTTACTCCCACTCATCATCTATAACACTATACAGATGTGAGAATCAAATCTGGTAAATACATACCCAGGAGTAAGAATCTAATTGGGAAATCATTTTTCAATTAATAATACACAGTGAAACTGAAACATGAAAATGTTTCGAAGGGGTTTCCGGGTATTCCTAGTAATGCCTCTTCCAATAACCATATTCATGACTGTAACCGTATATTTCCTTGCCATCTCTTTAATCCCTTTATTTGTCTTTACTCATTACCTTTTGTACACCATACTTAGGCTAATTGATTTTCTTTCTTCCCTACCTTTCGGCACCAACCTAAGGTTTGGAAGAAAGCTATCCAATAAGCGTAATAGGTGTACCCTCCTAATGCTAAGAGCCCTCACAACCTGAGAGAAGGTAAAGGGAAAAGACAACTGAATAATCCTTATTCTATTTCTCCTGAACTAGAAACCATCCTCAAACTTGAACAAGTTCCTTCGAGTTCGTATGTAACTATACGATGGTGTATCCAATAAATGTGGATCTTCGTAGTGATATGGAATGTTCCGGAGAAATGCAAAGGTGAAGTAGGAGTGGCGATGATATACGCGGTTTCGTCGTGAATGATAGCAGTCATAATTTACTTTGCCCTCTTTCTAATCCCTTTATTTGTCTTTGCTTATTACCTTCTGTACACCACACATAGGCTAATTAGTTTTCTTCCTTCCCTACCCTTCGGCACCAGCCTATGATTTGGAAGAAGACTATCCGATAAGAGTAAAAGGTGTACTCTCATAATACCAGGAGCCCACGCAACCTGAGAGAAGGTAAAAGGAAAAGACAACTGAATAATCATATTCAATTTCTCTAAAACCGGAAACCATCCTCGAATTTGAAATAAGTTTTTTCGAGTTCGTATGTAACTATACGATGGTCATATCCAATAAATGTGGATCTTCATAGTGATACGGAATGTTCTGGAGAAATGCAAAAGGTAAAAGTAGGAGTGGCAATGATATATGCAACTATGACAATTCAAAAGCCGTTGTGATTTAAGAAGGTTCAGTTAACTTGGTTCATAAGTTTTAATCTAGGGTCAAGCCATGGTCGCTTCCAAAGAGAGAGAGAAAAGAAACACTCAGCATACACTCTAACCTAGATTAGAATAGTTAATCATTTTATCTAATCAGGATGGCTCCCACTATTTCCTCGAATTCTCCTCTAAACCCAAAAGAAGAATTAGTCGGGATCATCTAAAATCACCCGAAGAGTAAACCAACTCATCGGTAGGAATCGGGATCCAACTATCATCGTATGATAACTTGATGGAAGCCACTCAAGTTATCACACTCCAGAAGGTATGCGCATGCATGGCAAGTTTCAGTTTCTTTAGAAACTCCCGATGTGGATTATTTCCCCATGGTCTTATGACCTTGACGAAGGACAACATATCATAAGTCACATGTCAAGTTCTACCCGTCATTGTCCAGGTTAACTTGAACCCACCCATACATACCCTTGACGAAGGCCAAAATAACAGTACGACTGTCCCAAACCAACGCATTTATCCATGCAACAGAAAAGTAACACATGGCTACCATACACTATGCCTTGACGAAGGCCAACATACATAGCATGAATACTAGGCGCTATCCGTCTGAAATGACGAAGGGCTACGGCTGGTTTTTGGCGAAAAACCTTTAACGTAATGAACTTGATATCGTGGAAGGAATCCAAGTGGTTTTATAAATATATGGTGGCGAAAACTTTTGCTAAAGAGGCCACTCCCGGTAAAGGGATCTCGGCTCTTTCTTCGTCGAATGAGGTGCGGGATATTCCAAACTGAATACCACGATGCAAAGCAAAAATAATCGACTATAGTGAAGTTATTACGCTGACGTAAACTTCTGCCCAAGGGGTCATTCCCGATGAAGGGATCTTGGCCCTTGCCTCGTCGAATGAGGTGCTAGATATTCATAACCGAATACCACTGTGCAAAGCAAAAGAGAACGTCTGTAATGTCAGTTTTTAAAAAACTTGGTTCCAAAAACATCATATATAGGTTTGTTTTCCTTTCATTGATCACAATCAACGCAGTCCCATCAATTAATCACACCAAAAAAGAACGAAAATATAATGTACGTATATGCCATCCGCATTCGCCACTAGGCCCTGTCATCACCCGTTATTTACTTAACTAACGACAGAGCGGGGGCTGGACTAGCGCGAGTGCAAAACATATACAACATCTACTAGTATATATATAAATATATATATATATATAACAATCATCCCAGGCATGATACATGCAACATCACAGAATAGCGATAAGCATCACAGAACAAACGGATAATCTGGGAGCCCCGGATTTCCTTTGAGCCGCAAGTGGTCTTGTGGATAGCCTGTGTAATGAAACGTAGACCCCTACGAACACGGAAAGTTACCCGCCAATCCCAGAAGTGAGGCAACCCTAATCAACAAAGTGAGTGGGCCACCAGCACTTCACGGAATCCGGTAACTTGAGCACCCCTCCGTGGGTCAACCTGTACCCCCTACGAGTGCGGCGAATAGCCCACTAATTCTAGGGTAAGGCCCCCTCCGTCTCAACGCCATGAGATGTGGGCATGTTGCACTCTAGAACCCGGCTAACCGTGCACTCCACCGTGGGGTAATCCTAGTACAAAAAAGAAAAGAATATGTACAACGGATATCAACCTCAACCCGGTCGTGCCCCAAACAAATAATATACAAACTGGCAGTGAAGGCAGTCCACATGTCAGATGCTTGCCCCGCAATATAAAATGTACAAAAAAAACCCAAACTGTACTACCATTCCACCTAAGCTATCCACACGACAATCCCGCCACAACCACAACACAACACAGAACATCAACGTGAATGTCACGTTCGCAAACCCGTTTAAAAGAGCATATAGCAGTTAGACGAGTTGTACCGCTCTAATGATATTCATGGTCACAAATAGTAATGTATGTACTGAAAACTACGACAGAAGAATTCCGCATGCAATTAGCAAACTAAACCAATTTCCAAAACCATGAAAAAAATAGTGAGCTAAAGTTCCAAAAACCGACCGTTTTAAGCCAATTCAGAAGTCCGAATCAAAACAAAATGCGCTCGAACCTTCACGGGGAGTTAGAGAATGAAATTAACTTCGAGTTGGGAGGCCTAGATGGGGCACCCCAACCCCCTAGGCCACCACGAGGTGGTCAGGGGGTGAGGCAGACCCGAAACTGCCTAAGGTGGGGCAGTTTCGGGTCCCCACCGCTAAGACCACCTTGTGGTGGTCTTAGGGAGTGGACCCAGCCATTCGGTCCCCCCCGAGGGTTCCCCATAGTGCCCATGCACCACCCCGCGGCTTCTCAATTCAAACCGTGCCCCGGCCGTCAAAACGCGGCCAAAATGCGGACCAAAAATTTCTGAAATCGGCGCTACCGCTACCCGAATCCCGGATCGACCTTAAACCCTAAACTAGCAACTAACTAAGAGTTAGAATTGTTATACCAAGTTGATCCGTGTCCTTCGGTCTTCATTCCAAGCTCCTAGCGGCTCGTTGATGTGGTTTGGTTGCCGGTCTTCCTTCGTCTCCGATGATCCACCCGAGGGAAACGGCGCAAGCTCCAACCTCGTCGAACGAGATAACCGACGCTCCAAAGTCTCTAGTGATGGAGAGTCGAGGTGTATGGAAGTGTCACTACATTTTCTCTCTTTCCTTTTTGCTCATTGAGCAAGCATAGAAGATTGAAGGTGATGAAGCATTTGCATGAACAAAAAAAAGGTTAAGTGTTTTGTGTGAATGAGTGAGTGAGAGAGTGATGTGTTAATTAATTAAATGAAAAAGAACCCCCATCCAAAATATGTAGCCGGCCCCCCTCCCTCTCTCCTCCACAAAAAAAATCATTTCCCTTTTTTAATTAAAACAATAAACAAATGCAACCATACCTTAAAACCATGTTCATGCCATGCTTTGACTCACCTTTTCCACCTCATTTCTTAATTGAATTTCTAAAAGAAAATCAATAAAAAAGGTGGCATCTTCTAGAAGCTATTCCGTATAAAATACGGAATACTTCCCGGTACATGTACCGAAATACATATACGCGTATTCATACCAAAATACGAATAGCCGAGAGAGAAAATGAATAGTGAACAATAATACTAGAATACACATATATAAATACATATGTAAATTATTAAATCAAAACCTGATTTAATAAACTGGCTTAATCCTAAGCCGCTAGTATTATCAACCGTTCAATTAAAGTCTGCGCAGCAAGTGCACATATTTAATCGGACATCTGTATGTATCAACATACCTCATGTACACCATATCGCCTAAACCGTGAAAACCCCCTGTGTGGGACTCTAAAGACTCGTCAATACGCTGGCAATGGGTTTAACCACAAGTACGTCAGCAGCACTAGCTGTACATAACGGCTACCCAGGTATTGAGCGAAAGGGAGGCCGACGAGCAAACTCATCCTGAACCCCTACTGAGCCTGTCAGTGAAAATATCCGTACAGTCCGGTCTGTTCGTCTAAGAGTATCGCATATCAAGTCTAGGGGGTGGATAAAGTCAGACCCCTAACAACGCGATATTTAGTGTCGGCATGATACCCATCACCTCCTGAGAAACTATCGATCCTGGATCGGTAATCCTCGTCTACCACGGCCATGGATTTGTGGTGATGGCCACTCGTACACAACGCGACATCAACCCCCAATACCGGGAGTGACGAATCCCCGACGATCCGATCACTGCCTCCATGTGGCTCGGGACTGTACCCAACTAAAACCTGTTTGTACGACTCCTTTGAGTCGTGGTAGGGTAGTAATCAAAGTACAGTGGGAACTCACACGAGACAAATGACGATCTCAGGTCGACAGACTAACCTGTACACATGTCACTTGGGAACTGCTATCTGACAATAGGTGTAATACCAACTAGCAGGTTCCCGGTGAGTCCGTCCAGTGTACTCATAACCCAATGAGCACCTGCATACTATCTTAGGTTAACATACTAACACCAATGGCTTGTGAGACCTAGCGACCGCCCTTCGTCGGGGTCTCGATCAGTATACACTATTCTACACTGGAGTATCGATGTTCGGTCTTGATACTCCTATGACTAGGGACATTTAAGGATGTGCTTATAGACCCCAGCTCCCACATATATGACATCATAATGCTGGCAGTCAAGCAAATATCCTATGGGCTCTATCAACATGATGATAAAGACAAACCAGATAGCATACTATCATCTTGAGTAAGACTGTTTTATCGGTATAGGTCCTGCCTTAATCATCATAACCATCTGTCCGCGACTATGATAATTGCCTTGAGTGCACTATATCCAACAATCTCCCGCTTGCACTTAAGGCCAATTTTTGCGATGTCACATACTCACAGCCTGTGTGATACCGAACACCCAACTTCTCTACTAATCAGTTTCGCAAAGCCCGTTTGCGAAAATGATTGCATTTGAGAAATAGCCTCAGTGAGTGGATCCGCTCCAATGTTTCTTTCTGTATCTCTCCATATGTCAACTTCGCGGAGAAAACTATCTCCTGAAATGAGCAATACTTGTCTTAGAGTTTGTCTGGATATCTGATGGGACCCAGTTCACAAATGAACTCCAAATCCAGAAAACTGCTTGGACTGTATCGTCCACTGAATTTAATCGGTATTCTGCGCCATGCCTTCCTCAGTATCCGCTTGGATCACCTGTCCAACATACTGTCCCTCAGAAGAGGGAAAAACTATAACTCTGACAGTCACTCTATCATCCAGGTCACCTTGGAAGCCTGAAATGATAACCGTCTCCTGAAGGAGGCTACCGTAATCATTTCCCTAGAACATTCACTTATGTTCAATAACTACTTCCCAATGTTTCTCCAGGATTGGATTAATATATCTGCATATTGCATCTAGTGCAAAAGCAATATCTGGTGTGGTACTTGACATTTCATGATTAACTCAATTGCCTAAGCAAGTTACATGCTAATCATGCAGATCCCTCTCCCCTTTAGTCTGTAAGACACCTTTTGAGAGGGTGACTCCATCACCTGCAGGTACACTACCATGCCAGGAGTCGTCCATTCTAAAATTCATTTAGAATAATGTCAAAGTACCCAGATTGGGATACTCCCCAAATCTAGATCTAAAACCATAGATCTAGTAACCAGAAACCTGATATTATATCCATATCCTATGTGGAGAAACAACTTTGTGACAACCACAGTATAACCGATTGTAGTATAAGAATATCTCTTCCTATCAAATGCATGTCATCCAAAATACCTGAACATCACTCTCTACTACCTTCTTACCAGATCCATCTCCTATTCTGATGAAGTCAAGACCTTTGACTGTCACATCAAAAGTAGATAATCTGTTTCCGCTATACCTGCTTTAGTCTATAAATAGACATAAGCTACTTGCCTACTATGCTTCCGCTGCTCCCACTGACTACAACAATCCTCTGGCAGAGTCATATACACGTGCACTTTTAAAGCTAGTTTAGAATGACGCTATACTCATCCTCCTGCCAGGTCTTATAGTCCAGAACAGTAGCAATGGCAAGTCTGGGTAAACAAGAACCTCCCTGTCACCGTCTCTGAGAAGACCGAAGTACCTCTCGGGTGCCTGAGGTTACCCACCAAAATCTGCGGAGTGGCTAATGGAATGTCAAAAACAATTGAATCCGTAGGTTCTATTAAATCTTCAGTAATCGTTTGTGGTTCTGGAATCACTTCCAGTTCTACCATACTCCCACTTGTGTTTTCTGAAAAAAAATCCATTTTATTAAAACTATGGCGAGTTAAGAACAATATAAATATTGATCTTCCTGATGGTAGAAAGTTAACCCTCGTCAAAGCCCGGGATAACCCACAAACTGCCATTACTGAAACGTACCTTGAATTTATCCGGATTCTGGTTCTAAGCATCAGCCGGACAACTACCTATACCTTAACATCGTTAAGATATAAATTGATTCTATATAAATCTAATATAGAAACAAAAGCACTAATCTAATTTGAACCAGATTCAAAATCATGCATCTATCTCCAGTGCATATCAACCGAATGGAAAGAGGACAATCAGCATTACTCATCTAGGAGTGCATCCACATATGAGTAACCTGAAAAAGAAGCAAGTTCTCAAAACCATTACGATTAACTGAATACCAAACACAAGTATCTACATCTTCGAATACTTCGAAGAATCCCGATACTTCTAATAAATGGTTCTCTACTTTATTCTTATACCTATAACTTCTCAAAATCTGGACCATGCATTTCAACGAAGTACATGTCCAGAACTGGAGAAGTCACAAGTAAACATAATATAGTACGAGTACCAACCCCATTGTCCTAACGGACACTGGACAACATACAATACTTTGTATAAGTCCCCTGGGTTCAATAACTCAAACTCTGTGCATCGTAGGTTGAAAAACTGCACTTTGGTTAAGAAGAGTTACACTGCTGTTGAATGCACCTTACCTAATCACCAACTGATATAGGTAAATGTCATAGACATAATATCAAAAAGTTATATCTCACTTTATAAAATAAATGTACAGATATATCGGTTTGAAATTGGTGCATAACAACGGATATTCAAAATCAAATATTTGCCATCCGGCAAAAATCCAGATGATTTCCTCAAATATCACCAATTACAACGAATTCCGATATAATGAGGATCTAATCACCCAATTTCCAATATCTTACTCCCACTCACCATCCGTAATAACATACAGATGTGAGAAACTGATCTGGTAAATATATACCCTGGAGTTAGATTCCAATTGGGAAAACAGTTATCAATTAACATCGCATAGTGAAACTGAAACATGAAAATATTTCGAAGGGGTAACTGGGTATTCCTAGTAACACCTCTTCCACTATCCTGATTCATGACAGTAACCATATACTTACCTGCCCTCACTCCAATCCTTTTATTATGTCTTTACTTATTACCTTCTGTACACCTCTTTTACCCTAATTGGTTTTCTTCATTCCCTACCTTTCGGCACCAGCCTAAGGTTTGGAAGAAGACTATCCAATAAGCGTAATAGGTGTACTCTCCTAATCCTAGGAACCCTCGCAACCTGAGAGAAGGTAAAGAGAAAAGACATCTGAATAATCCTATTCTTTTTCTCCTGAACCAGAATCCATCCTCGAAAAAGTTCCTTCGAGTTCGTATGTAACTATACGATGGATTTATCCAATGGAAGTGGATATCCGTAGTGATACGGAGTGTCCTAAAGAAATGCAAAGTGGATGTAGGAGTGGCAGGGGTATACACGGTCTTTATCGTGAATGATGGTGGTCGCATTTTCCATTGCCATTATTCTAATCACTTTATATGTCTTTGCTTATTACCTTCTGTACAACACAGTTAAGCTTTGTTGGTTTTCTTCCTTCCCTACCGTTCCGCACCTGCCTATTGTCTGGAGGAAGATTATCCAATAAGCTCAATAGGTGTACCCTCTCCTAATCCTAGGAGCCCTCACAACCTGAGAGAAGGTAAAGAGAAAAGACAACCGAATAATCCTATTCAAACTCTCCAGAACCAGAATCCATCCTCGAAAAAGTTCCTTCGAGTTCGTATATAACCATATGATGGATTTATCCAATGGAAGTGGATGTTCGTAATAATACAGGGTGTTCTGGAGAAACTCAAAGGTGATTTAGAAGTTGCAATGATGTATGTGACACCGTGATATTCCAAAAGTCAAAGTGTTTTAAGAAGGTTCGGTCAACTTGGTTTCATGAGTTTTAGTCATAGGTCGGGTCATAGTCGCAGCCAGAGAGAGAGAGAAGAAACACTCAGCGTGCACTCTAACCTAGATCAGAATGGTTAAACATTTTATCTAATCTGGATGGCTCCCACTGTTTCCTCGAATTCTCCTCCAAACCCAAAAGGAGAATTAGTCGGAATTACCTGAGGAGTAGTCCTACTCATCAGTGGGAATCGGGATCTAACTATCATCGCATGATGACTTGATGGAAGCCACTCAAGTCACCACACTCCAGAAGCTATGCGCAACCCTGGCAAGTTTCCTGTATGTTTGAAACTCCTGATATGAGTTTTTACCCCTAGGACCCAAGTGACCTTGACACAGTCAACATATCAAAGGGTCCTAGTCAAGTTCAACCCGTCATTATCTTGATTGCATTAGACCCACCCATATGAGTCCTTGACACAGTCAACATGACCGTACGACTGTCCTAACCAATCCACATATCCATGCGACAGAAAAGCATTACAGAGCTACCGCACACTACGCCTTGACACAGTCAACATACGTAGCACGAATACTAAGCAATACTAATCTGAAATGACGGAGGGCCACGGATGGTTTTTGGCAAAAAACCTTTAACGTAATGAACTTGATCTCGTTGAAGGAATCCAAGCGGTTTTATAAATATATAGTGGCGAAAACTCTTGCTAAAGAGGTCACTCCCGGTGAAGGGATCTTGGCTCTTTC
This sequence comes from Agapanthus africanus, assembly GCA_030015575.1. Lineage (NCBI taxonomy): Eukaryota > Viridiplantae > Streptophyta > Magnoliopsida > Asparagales > Amaryllidaceae > Agapanthus > Agapanthus africanus. The sequence continues at coordinate 300,601,875 of JASDDO010000029.1, forward strand.
CCTGTAGAATGAGGTGCAGGATATTCCAAATGAATACCATGATGCAAAGCAAAAGGAAATGACTATAGTAAAGTTATTACGTTGACGCAAACTTTTACCCAAGGGGTCACTCCCGATGAAGGGATCTCGGCCCTTGCCTCGTCGAATGAGGTGCAGGATATTCCAAATGAATACCACGATGCAAAGCAAAAGAGAACGTCTGTAATGTCAGTTTTTAAAAACTTGGTTCCAACAACATCATATATAGGTTTGTTTTATCCTTGCATTGATAAGAATCTATGCATTCCCATCAATTAATCACACCAGAAAAGAACGAAAATAAAATGTACGTATATGCCATCCGCATTCGCCACTGGGTCCCGTCATCACCCGTTAGGTTACTTAACTAACGACAGAGCGGGGACTGGACTAGCGCGGGTGCAAAACATATACAACATATACTAGTATATATAAATATATATATAACATTCGTCCCAGGCATGATATAAAGCAACATCACAGAAACATCACAAAAGCAACACAGAATGGTGGATAATCTGGAGCCCCGGGTTTCACTTGAGCCGCAAGTGAGACCCGACATTCCCTGTCGTGTGGATAGCATGTGCAATGAAACCTAGACCCCTACGAGTGCGGCAAGTTACCCGCCAAAACCAGAAGTGAGGCAGCCCCCTTCAACAACGTGAATGTGCCACCCGGCACTTCACGGAATCCGGTAACTTGAGCACCCCTCTTGGGTCAACCTATACCCCCTACGAGTGCGGCGAATAGCCCGCCAATCCTAGAGTAAGGTCCCCTCCGTCTGAATGCCTTGAGATGCGGACCAGTTGCCCTCTAGAACCCGGCTATTCGTGCACTCCACCTCGGGGTAATCCTAGTACAGAAAATAAAATAATATACAAGGGTGACATCGACCTCAGCCCGGTCGTACCCCAAAAGAATAATATACAAACTGGCAGTGACGGCAGTCCACATGTCGGACGCTCACCCCGCAATATCAAATGTACAAATGAAATAAAACTGTACTAATATTGCACCACAGCTATCCACCACGATGATCCAACCAATATCACAGCACAACACAGAATATCAATGTGAATGTCACGTGAATGTCACGTTCGCAAACCCGTCTAAAAGACATATAGCAATTAGACGAGTTTACCGATCAAGTGACATTCACGGTCGCAGATTATAATGTATGTACTAATAAACGCACGCTTAAAATATCGATCGACTAAGTTCCAAATTGGCCCCAATAGCAAAACAACACATCACTGAAACCTGGGCCAAACCAGAATATCACAAAAATCACATTTCCAACTAAGTGGGCTACAGAAAAAATTTGGTCGCCCGTTGCCACGAAACCGCCGTGGAACCGCCGCCAATAGGGGCTTAGTGCGGCGGATCCGCGGCGCTTTTATGGAATCACGAGCCCAAATTTGTACAGTAACCTTAAAATTGCCTCCACGGATTTTTAAGATGTGTGAAATAAATTTTTGACCACATTTAAAAATCGACAGAAACTATGGAAAAATGGAATCGTGATTTCGTAAATTTCATCGATCGATCTATTAAGCATGTTTAAACAAGCCAGTAGGGTTTAAAGGGTGGCTCTGATACCATGAAGGGTCCCGGCAGCGTCCCGACCGTCAAAACACGGCCAAAATGCGGAACAAAAATTTCTGAAACCGGTGCTACCGCTACTCAAATCCCGGATCGACCTTAAACCCTAAACTAGCAAACTAACTAAGAGTTAGAATCGTTATACCGAGTTGATCCGTGTCCTTCGGTCTTCATTCCAAGCTCCTAGAGGCTCGTTGATGTGGTTTGGTTGCCGGTCTTCCTTCGTCTCCGATGATCCACCCGAGAGAAACGGCGCAAGCTCCAACCTCGTCGAACGAGGTAACCGACGGTCCAAGGTCGCTAGTGATGGAGAGTCGAGGTGTATGGAAGTGTCACTACATTTTCTCTCTTTCCTTTTTGCTCATTGAGCAAGCATAGAAGATTGAAGGTGATGAAGCATTTGCATGAACAAAAAAAAAGGTTAAGTGTTTTATGTGAATGAGAGAGTGAGAGAGTGATGTGTTAATTAATTAAATGAAAAAGAACCCCCACCCAAAATATATGGCCGGCCTCCCTCCCTCTCTCCTCCACAAAAAAAATTCATTTCCCTTTTTTAATTAAAACAATAAACAAATGCAACTATACCTTAAAACCATGTTCATGCCATGCTTTGACTCACCTTTTCTGTAACACCCGAGCCCAATACTACTAATTTCAGTTACCGTTTGAACGTAGTGTGGTACTCATTTCATTTATCTTGCTTGATTGTTACTTATTGTAATTTTATCCCGTTAATTCAATTCTGCATATAACAATTTATGGTTTCTAAAATAAAATTAAAAATATTCATCTTGGCCTGCTTGACACCCCTAACCCTGTGGTAGCGTACGTGCATCGTGTTCTCGTCCCGTTCAGTGAAACGGGCGAGTTTGGACGGCTACGTGCACGTACGTGTGTCCGTTTTGGGGGTATGCTTTTTGATCATAAAACATTTCATTTTAAATTTTGGATCCCGCCTAAAATTCTATTATTTCAATTTTAAATTTTTGGACCCGACCCGGGCGCGATTTGGAAATGTTTTATTTTGCACCAAAATCCCAAATTTTAATATATTTTAAACCACCGTATATTTTATTTAACCCTCAATTATATTTTCATTCCTTAAAAATCTTTCTCAATTAATCCCTCCAACCAATCCCCTCCTTCTATTTTTTTTTCCGTGGGCCCCTCTCCCTATCTCTCTCTCTCTCTTTCCTCTCTCTCTCTCTCCCCCGTATCCCGTCTCTCTCTCTCTCCACTTTCTCTCTCTCTCTCTCTCTCTCACATAATCTCTCTTCTTCCTCCTCTTTTCTTTTTTTCACGTAACCTAACCTCATCGCAACCCTACCGCCGTCTTGCCCTAGCCGCCGCAGCCCAGCGCCGACGCCCTCACCGCCGGCCTCCTCGCCTCCTCACCCTCGACCGAGCCTCCACCTCCTAGCCCCGTTCCTTTCCCGTGACCGCCTAGCCTCAACCCATCGTCCTCGCCTCCTCAACCTTCGCCGTTTCACCGTCGCTGCCGCCTCCTTCCCGACCTCGTTCCCCCTTCGACCACCATCTCCCTCGTCTCAACCACAGACCCAAAACCCTGCACCCAGCTTCTTTCCGTGCACCCTGCAGCCGCAGCTCCTCGTGGGATCGCCGCCGGCAATCTCGATCCGCCCCGCCCTCGCAGTGAGCCTCACACATCCCTCACCTCCTCTACTTCTTCTCCTTCCTTCCTTTTCTTTATTTTCTTGCGTCGGTTTCATTCTTAATCGCGGTGTCCCATGCAGGTGGTCCGCCGGAGTTCGTCGACGCCGTCGACCGTCACCACCCATCCCACAGACCATTGTAAGCCCTCCTTCTCCATCCTCCTTCCCTTTCTCCTTTATTTTTCCTTTCTCTTCTTGATTGCAACTCTTGACATTTGCTGTTTTTTATCTCGCCGGAATCCGGCCGTGCCGGAGACGTGTCCCGACGTTCCAGCGAGGTACCACAACCCGTGTGGTTCCACTGTTCATCGTTTGGGTTCATTCCGTGAACCGTGCGCCCGTCGCGAGTTTTCCCCGCCGACGTTTTACGTTCCGTTTTTCCGATTCGCAACCCGTCGAGGCAAGTACCCCTTGCTACATGCTAAACAATATTTACATACATATTAATGACACCCTAACCTATAAATTTAACTTTGGTACGATCATTTCTATTTTTCGTGTTCAATATTGTTATATAACATTTTATCTTTCAAACTTGGAACTTATATATGTAAATACCAGTGCACCCATGAAGTCTTAAACTTGTTAACATGATTAAATGGCTATAATTGTCTTACTGCATTCTTATATGGTTGAAATCATCTCTGTGACACAATTGATAACGGTATTGCTAATTGAATGAATCTGCCTATTGCTTAATTCATTGCTTATATCATGTTATTGATACCCATGTTTGATTATATAACTGATTGTGAGCACACCTATGTTATCATTTACATCTTGACCTGACTTGTTGCATGCATATTGATTGACCCGACATGGTACCGTATACTGCTTGACTTGACATGATGTACCATGACCTGATCTGTTACCTGATCTTGTGTCTAATGCCAACAAACCTGACATGTAGTCCTCATGGTCCGTTCCTGTTGTCTATCCAGACAAACCTGTTTACCTGATCCTGTGTTGGCATTAGTTTCTTGATTTCGGGATACCTGACTTGACATACACATATAACTTGGGGGTATGGGGAAATCAAAGGTGAAACCTGACTCTCAACAGTTCACTACCTGTTCTGAGTGTACACATTCCTGTTTTGTGCCTAGCGGCATGTCTCGGTTTCAGCCGAGAATATTGTGGCCGTGGTCCCGGGTATGTACGGGATACTATTGAGTGTACACGTTCCTGTTTGGTGTCTAGCGGCATGTCTCGGTTTCAGCCCGAGAATATTGAGGCCGTGGTCCCGGGTATGTACGGGATACTATTGAGTTATATCGATGATTCATCAATTTGGTTTCAAAGACTTTAGAACAGAGAACCTGATAGCACAGTTTAGTTTACCCACTGCACACTACCCTGCACTACTCTGATTCATATTATTGTTACCCTTACTTTATTCATGTTTATATTCGCATTGCCTGTTTATTATGTTATTACTTGATGACTTGACGCGCTGACGTCTGGGTTTTGCATGGCCCAGATTCTCCTACCTTGCTGCAGACTGATTAGGAGTTTTGCCGCTATTAAACGAGCGGTGAGGTTCCTGTCGATATGTAGTTTCACTCCAGGTGTTTCATTTATTGTATCTTTTGGCTTCCGCATATTGTTATCTCTTGACTCATTTACTCTGGCTTATGGACATGTACTAGATAGTTAGTTTACTTTCTTGCTCTTGATATCTCCACAGCCGTAATGTGACTGTGGAAGGATTTTTCCTATCCACAGGTAGCATGGTTGGCTATGTCACATGCCCACTTTAGCGTACTTTGGGAAGCGGGCGTGACATGGTTCTTTTGGTATCAGAGCCATAGGTTAGTCGGGTTGATTCTTTTGTAGTTGGGTATTGTACCCAATACACGAATCAGAATACCCGTGCTTAGGAAACATGTCCGGCCACCTTGCCATTTTACCATTCTTGAATCACATTCTTCCTGATTATATCTTTTACGACGTGCAAACTACCTTTGCATATCGACTCGAAAACCTGATCCCTTGTTATCTCTAGGACTTAGGCGACTTGGGTTGAGTTATGTAATTGTAGCTATGATACCGCGGCATAGTTACAATGCGGCACTCTATTTAAGTATCTTGGAGTTCTAGCCTTGATCTATATTTTGAATCTATCATCATGCAAATGTTGGGTGTTTGATATGGCCGGTAAGAATCTGAAGACGTACCAAGGCGTGTGGACGAAGCCACCATGCTTGGAGTGATAAGGGGAATGCTGGAGAATCAAAAGAAACAGACCGAGCTGATCCAGTAGCAAGCAGACTCGTTTCAGGAAGGTTTGCAGATCGTTCAGCAGTCTGTGAACAATGTTGGAGCTAAACCAGTTGACCGAGTAGGGACAGTAGCAGATTTCAGACGTTTGGGTCCGTCTACATTTACTGGATTGGAGGAGCCGTTGCCAACAGAGCAGTGGCTATTTGACACAGAGAACTTTCTTATTGCGGCACAGATTCCATATGAGAAAAGAGTTGATGTGGTACGCATTCAGTTAGTGGATTACGCCCGAGAATGGTAGCTTGTAGAGGAGAACCGGTTGCCCAAGCCGATCAAGCGGGCAGATTTTTTTTTTTTCAAAGAGTTCCTGGAGAAGTTCTTCCCGCGGACTGCACGGGAGGAAATGGAAGAGAAATTCATCGGGCTAAAACAGAATGGAGCACCCGTAGATGTGCATGCAGCAGAATGGACGAGACTCAGTAGATTCGTTGGACCTTTAGTTGCCAACGATACAGACAGGGCACGGAGGTTCATGCGCAGCTTGGACGTGGACATCCAGAGGCAGATTGTCTCCCTGGGTTTGACCACTTTCTCACAAGTACTTGCGGCAGCCGAGAGCAGCAGAGTTTATCTGGGATGAAGGGGAGTTTGCAGCAGACAGCAGTTGCGGTAAGGAAGCAGTTCTGTCGGGCCAGTCGAGTTTAGGGCTAAGCCGACAAACAATATTCTTGCATCAATGGAAGTGATGAAAGTGAAGAGCCGGCTGTTGTTCGTGATTTTATGGACATGTTTGAAGATATATCGGGTTTACCGCCGAAGCGAGACGTGGAGTTCGCAATTGATCTTATTCCGGGTGCAGCGCCAGTATCCAAAGCGTATTATCCAATGGCACCAGTAGAGTTGGAAGAAGTCAAGAAACAGGTTGCTGATTTGCTTGAGAAGGGTTGGATTCAAAGCAGTAACTCGCCTTGGGGAGCTCCAGTTCTTCTAGTAAAGAAGAAGGATGGCACAAGAAGGATGTGCATCCACTATCGAGAATTAAACCGGGTGACTATTAAGAACAAGTACCCGATCCCTCGTATTGGCGAACTTTTCGAGCAGCTTAGTGGCGCGAGGGTATTCTCGAAGCTGGATTTGCGATCCGGATATCATCAGGTCCGAGTGAAAACAGAAGATATTTGCAAGACGGCGTTCCGAACTCGGTATGGACATTACGAATACCTAGTGATGCCCTTCAGAGTAACGAATGCGCCGGCAGTATTCATGGACTTGATGAACCGAATCTTTTCACCGTTCTTGGACCAGTTTATCGTGGTTTTCATTGACGGTATTCTGGTTTACTCGAAGAGTTTTGAAGAGCATACTGAGCATTTGAAGATCGCACGGCAAACATTGAGACAAGAGAAGTTATATGTGAAGATGAGTAAGTGCGAGTTTTGGCTGGAGGAAGTAAAGTTTTTGGGGCATGTTGTGTCTAGCAATGGAATTGCCGTCGATCCAGAAAAGATTACAGCAGTTTGAGTTTGGCCGATTCCAAAGAATGTTTTCTTGGACTCGCCGGGTATTACAGAAGATTCGTGGAGAACTTTGCTCGTCTGGCGGAGCCGTTAACCAAGCTTACGCGCAAGGAGGTACCTTTTGTATGGACGGACAAATGTGCGTTAGCTTTCGAGACGTTGAAGCAGAAATTGATAGCCGCCCCTATTCTGACCGTGCCAGACAATTCCGGAGGATTGGTGATTCACAGCGACGCATCTGGGAAAGGATTGGGATGTGTTTTGATGCAGCATGGGAAGGTTGTAGCGTACGCATCGAGACAGTTGAAGACCCATGAGAAGAATTATCTAACTCATGACTTGGAGCTTGCGGCTGTGATTTTTGCTTTGAAGATTTGGAGACACTACCTTTTGGGCGAAAGGGTCGAAGTTTTACTGATCATAAGAGCTTGAAGTATGTTTTCACACAGAAGGAGCTTAATATGAGGCAACGTAGATGGTTGGAGCTGATGGCCGACTACGATCTTGATCTTAAGTACCATCCGGGGAAGGTTAATGTCGTGCCGGATGCGCTTAGTCGGTTACCAGCAATTCAGGTGTTAACTACGCAGAAGGAGATCGTGGCAGATTTTCGAAGATTTGACTTGGAGGTTGTGCTACCGCATTCTATGGGACAGTTGATGCAGTTGCAAGTACAGTTATCATTGATCGAGAATATTAAAGCAGCACAATCGCAGGATCCTAGACTGCAAAAGTTTCGAGAACAGGTTGAAGCCGGACTACGAACAGATTTATTGATCCACGAAAATGGTTCGTTGAGGTATGGTAGCCGTTTGTGTGTGCCAAAGGGAGATATTCGCGAAGAGCTTATGAAGGAGGCACACAATTCAGCTTATTCTGTACATCCAGGAGGCACAAAGATGTACCGAGATATTCAACAGCATTTCTGGTGGGAAGGCATGAAACGGGAGATTGCCCGCTTTGTGGCGAAGTGCTTGGTGTGTCAGCAAGTTAAAGCTGAACATCAAAGGGTTGCTGGTTTATTGCAACCACTTCCGATTCCTCAGTGGAAGTGGGAACATATAACCATGGATTTCGTGACGACTTTACCGCGGAGTCCAAAGGGCAACAATACTGTATGGGTGATTGTTGATCGATTGACCAAGGCAGCTCACTTTATTCCTTTTCGGGTTGGTCAATCAACAGAGACTTTGGCGGAGTGGTACATGCAAGAGATTGTAAAATTGCATGGAGTACCGGTGAGCATTGTGTCCGATCGGGACACTCGGTTCTTATCACACTTTTGGCGAAGTCTACAGGAAAGTTTGGGGACTCGATTGAAGTTTAGCACAGCTTATCATCCTCAAACTGATGGTCAGTCGGAGAGAACGATCCAAACTCTTGAAGATATGTTGAGAGCATGCATGTTGGACTTCAAGGGTTCATGGGAGGATCATCTGCATTTGGCAGAGTTTTCTTACAACAACAGTTTTCAGGCAACTATCCAGATGGCTCCATTTGAAGCTTTGTATGGTCGTAAATGCCGTTCACTTGTTTGCTGGGACGATGTCGGTGAACGAAGATTATTGGGACCAGATTTGGTTGTGCAGACAGTTGAGAAGGTTAACACTATCAGAAATCATATGTTGGCAGCACAAGACCGACAGAAGAGTTGGGCAGACACGTCAAGAAGACCTCTAGAGTTCGCCATGGGTGATTTGGTATTCTTGAAGATATCACCGACTAGAGGGGTGATTCGTTTTGGAAGTTGAGGAAAGCTTAGTCCTCGATTCGTTGGACCCTTTGAGATCTTAGAGCGTGTTGGTGAGGTAGCGTATCGTTTGGCGTTACCGCGGTCCTTGGCGAGTGTGCACGATGTGTTTCACGTATCTCAACTACGAAGGTATGTTCAGGATGAAACGCATATTTTGGATCATTCGGAGCTAACAGTACGAGAAAACTTGACTTGTGAGGAGCGACTGATTGAAATCGTGGATCGAAGGGAAAAGGTTCTTAAGAACAAGGTGATCCCTCTTGTGCTTATTTCTTGGGGTAATCGCTCGCATGGAGAGTCCACTTGGGAACGAGAAGATGAAATCCGGCAGAAGTTTCCTCACCTTTTCTTGTAGTTATCCGTCTTTGTATTCTTGGAATTTCGAGGACGAAATTCTTTTGTAGTTGGGTATAATGTAACACCCGAGTCCAATGCTACTAATTTCAGTTACCGTTTGAACGTAGTGTGGCACTCATTTCATTTATCTTGCTTGATTGTTACTTATTGTAATTTTACCCCGTTAATTCAATTCTTCATATAACAATTTATGGCATCTAAAATAAAATTAAAAATATTCATCTTGGCCTGCTTGACACCCCTAACCCTGTGGTAGCGTCCGTGCATCGTGTTCTCGTCCCGTTCAGTGAAACGGGCGAGTTTGGACGGCTACGCGCACGTACGTGTGTCCATTTTGGGGGTATGCTTTTTGATCATAAAACACTTCATTTTAAATTTTGGATCCCGCCTAAAATTCTATTATTTCAATTTCAAATTTTTGGACCCGACCCGGGCGCGATTTGGAAATGTTTTACTTTGAGCCAAAATCCCAAATTTTAATATATTTTAAACCACCGTATATTTTATTTAACCCTCAGATTATATTTTCATTCCTTAAAAATCTTTCTCAATTAATCCCTCCAACCAATCCCCTCCTTCTATTTTTTTCCGTGGGCCCCTCTCCCTATCTCTCTCTCTCTCTCTTTCCTCTCTCTCTCTCCCCCGTATCCCGTCTCTCTCTCTCTCTTTCCTCTCTCTCTCTCCCCCGTATCCCGTCTCTCTCTCTCTCCACTTTCTCTCTCTCTCTCTCATATATTCTCTCTTCTTCCTCCTCTTTTCTTTTTTTCACGTAACCTAACCTCATCGCAACCCTACCGCCGCCTTGCCCTAGCCGCCGCAGCCCAGCACCGACGCCCTCACCGCCGGCCTCCTCGCCTCCTTACCCTCGACCGAGCCTCCACCTCCTCGCCCCGTTCCTTTCCCATGACCGCCTCGCCTCAACCCATCGTCCTCGCCTCCTCAACCTTCGCCGTGTCACCGTCGCTACCGCCTCCTTCCCGACCTCGTTCCCCCTTCGACCACCATCTCCCTCGTCTCAACCATAGACCCAAAACCCTGCACCCAGCTTCTTTCCGTGCACCCTGCACTCATGCCGCGTCCACCTACAGCCGCAGCTCCTCGTGGGATCGCCGCCGGCGATCTCGATCCACCCCGGCCTCGCACGTACCCCCTCGGTGAGCCTCACACACCCCTCACCTCCTCCACTTCTTCTCCTTCCTTCCTTTTCTTTATTTTCTTGCGCCGGTTTCATTCTTAATCGCGGTGTCCCATGCAGGTGGTCCGCCGGAGTTCATCGACGCCGTCGACCGTCACCACCCGTCCCACAGACCATTGTAAGCCCTCCTTCTCCATCCTCCTTCCCTTTCTCCTTTATTTTTCCTTTCTCTTCTTGATTGCAACTCTTGACATTCGCTGTTTTTGATCTCGCCGGAATCCGGCCGTGCCGGCGACGTGTCCCGACGTTCCAGCGAGGTACCACAACCCGTGTGGTTCTACTGTTCGTCGTTTGGGTTCATTCCGTGAACCGTGCGCCCGTCGCGAGTTTTCCCCGCCGACGTTTTACGTTCCGTTTTTCCGATTCGCGACCCGTCGAGGCAAGTACCCCTTGCTACATGCTAAACAATATTTACATACATATTAATGACACCCTAACCTATAAATTTAACTTTGGTACGATCATTTCTATTTTTCGTGTTCAATATTGTTATATAACATTTTATCTTTCAAACTTGGAACTTATATATGTAAATACCAGTGCACCCATGAAGTCTTAAACTTGTTAACATGATTAAATGGCTATAATTGTCTTACTGCATTCTTATATGGTTGAAATCATCTCTGTGACACAATTGATAACGGTATTGCTAATTGAATGAATCTGCCTATTGCTTAATTCATTGCTTATATCATGTTGTTGATACCCATGTTTGATTATATAACTGATTGTGAGCACACCTATGTTATCGTTTACATCTTGACCTGACTTGCTACATGCATATTGATTGACCCGACATGGTACCGTATACTGCTTGACTTGACATGATGTACCATGACCTGATCCGTTACCTGATCTTGTGTCTAATGCCAACAAACCTGACATGTGGTCCTCATGGACCGTTCCTGTTGTCTATCCAGACAAACCTGTTTACCTGATCCTGTGTTGGCATTAGTTTCTTGATTTCGGGATACCTGACTTGACATACACATATAACTTGGGGGTATGGGGAAATCAAAGGTGAAAACTGACTTGTAACTCAACAGTTCACTACCTGTTCTGAGTGTACACATTCCTGTTTTGTGCCTAGCGGCATGTCTCGGTTTCAGCCGAGAATATTGTGGCCGTGGTCCCGGGTATGTACGGGATACTATTGAGTGTACACATTCCTGTTTGGTGCCTAGCGGCATGTCTCGGTTTCAGCCCAAGAATATTGAGGCCGTGGTCCCGGGTATGTACGGGATACTATTGAGTTACATCGATGATTCATCAATTTGGTTTCAAAGACTTTAGAACAGAGAACCTGATAGCACAGTTTAGTTTACCCACTGCACACTACCCTGCACTACTCTGATTCATATTATTGTTACCCTTGCTTTATTCATGTTTATATTCGCATTGCCTGTTTATTATGTTATTACTTGATGACTTGACGCGCTGACGTCTGGGTTTTGCATGGCCCAGATTCTCCTACCTTGCTGCAGACTGATTAGGAGTTTTGCCGCTGTTAGACGAGCGGTGAGGTTCCTGTCGGTACGTAGTTTCGCTCCAGGTGTTTCATTTATTGTATCTTTTGGCTTCCGCATATTGTTATCTCTTGACTCTTTTACTCTGGCTTATGGACATGTACTAGATAGTTAGTTTACTTTCCTGCTCTTGATATCTCCACAGCCGTAATGTGACTGTGGAAGGATTTTTCCTATCCACAGGTAGCATGGTTGGCTATGTCACGTGCCCACTTTAGTGTACTTTGGGAAGCGGGGCGTGACATTTTCCACCTCATTCCTTAATTGAATTTCTAAAAGAAAATCAATAAAAAAAGGTGGTATCTTCTAGAAGCTATTCCGTATAAAATACGGAATACTTCCCGGTACATGTACCGAAATACATATACGCGTATTCATACCAAAATACGAATAGCCGAGAGAGAAAACGAATAGTGAACAATAATACTAGAATACACATATATAAATACATATGTAAATTATTAAATCAAAATCTGATTTAATAAACTGGCTTAATCCTAAGCCGCTAGTATTATCAACCGTCCAATTAAAGTCTGCGCAGCAAGTGCACATATTTAATCGGACATCTGTATGTATCAACATATCTCATGTACACTATATCGCCTGAACCGTGAAAACCTTCTGTGTGGGACTCTAAAGACTCGTCAATACGCTGGCAGTGGGTTTAACCACAAGCACGTCAGCGGCACTAGCTGTACGTAACGGCTAGCCAGGTATTGAGCGAAAGGGAGGCCGACGAGCAAACTCATTCTGAACCCCTACTGAGCCTATCAGTGACAATATCCGTACAGTACGGTCTGTTCGTCTAAGAGTATCGCATATCGAGTCTAGGGGGTGGATAAAATCAGACCCCTGACAACGCGATATTTAGTGTCGGCATGATACCCATCACCTCCTGAGAAACTATCGATCCTGGATCGGTAATCCTCGTCTACCATGGCCATGGATTTTTGGTGATGGCCACCCGTACACAACGCGACATCAACCCCCAATACCGGAAGAGACGAATCCCCGACGATCCGATCACTGCCTCCATGTGGCTCGGGACTGTACCCAACTAAAACATGTTTGCACGACTCCTTTGAGCCGTGGTAGGGTAGTAATCAAAGTACAGTGGGAACTCACACGAGACAAATGACGATCTCAGGTCGACAGACTAACCTGTACACATGTCATCTGGGAACTGCTATCTGACAATAGATATAATACCAACTAGCAGGTTCGCGGCGAGTCCGTCCAGTGTACTCATAACCCAATGAGCACCTGCATACTATCTTAGGTGAACATACTAACACCAATGGCTTGTGAGACCTGGCCATCGCCCCTCGTCGGGGTCTCGATCAGTATACACTAGTCTACACTGGAGTATCGATGCCCGGTCTCGATACTCCTACGACTAGGGACATTTAAGGATATGTTTATAGACCCCAGCTCCCACATATATGATCGCCATCATAATACTGGCAGTCAAGCAAATATCCTGTGGGCTCTATCAACATGATCATAAAGACAAACCGGATAGCATATTATCATCTTGAGTAAGAATGTTTTATCGGTATAGGTCCTGCCTCAATCATCATAACCATCTGTCCGCGACTATGATAATTTCCTTGAGAGCACTACATCCAACAGTGCAAACATCTCAAACTTTCAGTTTTTGGAACTGTTTTTGTCGGCAGTTTTTACACGACAAAAACGGCGGATTTCTAATGTCGCAATGAGTTAACTAAGGTTTATGGAGTGGCTCTGATACCATGTTGGGTTATGCAAGTGCCCCGACCATCAAACTGTGGCCATTGCGGAACAAAAATTTTCAAAAACAGGCACTGGAACAACCCGATAACTCGGATCGACCCATAAGCCCTAGATAACAAAAACATGCATAGGAGCTAAACTAAAGGGTTTGAGTGATTATACTAAATTTATCCGTGTCTTTCGGTCTTCAACCAGCTTTCCAAGCTCCTAGAGGCCTCCATGATCAAGCTTGATCTCCGGTCTCCCTCCATCAAAGATGATCCACCCGAGAATTTATGAAACGAGCTCCTACTTCATAACCGAAGTAACTAAGGTATCTAGTTTACTAAATTGGATAGCCAAGATGATGTAGAATCTAATGAATGATTAATTTGTCTCTAAACTCCCTAGGTTTCTCAACACATGAGAAGATTAGGGTGGAGGAAGAAGAAGAAGCCATGAGGATGAGAGTGTTGTAGGAGAGTGAATGAATAATGGATAAGTGTTTTTGTGTGTTGTAAGATTTGTATAAGAAATAATGGAGCCATCCAAATAAATATCCCATGTCTCCAAAATATCTCAAGTCAATCCAAAATATCTCAAGTCAACAAAAATCTCACAACAAAAAAAAAAACTAAGCATGCTTAGAATAGTAATCATAAGTCACTACTAAGCCATGCCACAATAAAATGCAATAAACACCTCATCCACTACCTCATAAACCTTTTAATCCAAAAAGGTTTATAACATAATGAGGTGTAATCTTCTAAAAGTAATCTTGTAAGAAATTACAAGAATATCCCCCATCCGTATATACATACCCGCATCCGTATTCCGAAGAATACGAATATAATAAGACGAAAATAATCCAACAATATAATACTAGGATCCGGATTAAACAAAATCCCACTAGTATTATCCGTCCGACTCATGATAAGTGCACGTATATGATCGAACCCTTCCATAAAACTATACGGCCTCTATATCGTTTCGCTTGAAGGAGGGAAACCCTCTGTGTAGGACTCTAAAGACTCGTCAATACACTGGCAATGGGTTTAACCACAAGCACGTCAGCGGCACTAGCTGAACGTAACGGCTACCCAGATATTGAGCGAAAGGGAGGTCGACGAACAAACTCATCCTGAAACCCCTACTGAGCCTGACAGTGACAATATCCGTACACTCCAGTCCGTTCGTCTATGAGTATTGCATATCGAGTTTAGGGGGTGGATAAAGTCAGACCCCTAATAACGCAACATCTAGTGTCGGTATGAAACCCATCACCCACTGAGAAACTACTGATTCGAATCAGTAATTCTCGACTACCTTAGCCAAGAATTTCTGGTGATGGTCACCCATGCACAACGTGACATCAACCCCCAATACCGGGAGAGACGAATCCCCTGACGATCCGTTCACTTCCTCCATGTGGCTTGGGACTGTACCCAACTAAAATATGTTTGCACGACTCCTTTGAGCCATGGTAGGGTAGTAATCAAAGCACAGTGGGAACTCACACGAGACAAATGACGATCTCAGGTCGATAGACTAACCTGTACACATGTCACCTAGGAACTGCTATCTGACAATAGGTATAATACCAATTAGCATGTTCCCAGCGAGTCCGTCCGGTGTACTCATAACCCAATGAGCACCTGTATATATCTTAGGTGAACAAACTGACACCAATGGCTTGTGAGACCGACCACCGCCTCTCATCAGGGTCTCAATCAGTATATACTAGTCTACTCTGGAATATCGATGCCCAGTCTCGAAACTCTCACGACTAGGGACATTTAAGGATGTGCTTATAGACCGCCCAGCTCCCACGTATATGATCGCCGTCATAATGCTGGTAGTCAAGCAAGAATCGTATGGGCTCTATCAACATGTAATAGTGATCTATAATGCCATCTAATGCTGTACATGATGATAAAGACAAATCAGATAGCATACTATCATCTCGAGTAAGACTGTTCTACCGGTATAGGTCTTCCCACAATCATCATAATCATCTGCCTGTGACTATGATAATTGCCTTGAGGGCACTATAGCCAACACGTTTGCCGTAGGTTTTTAAAGATGGCCAAAGAAAGTATAAAGAATAACAGACATCTGAAGAACATTGGACAAACGTCTAAAGAAGAAATGATTTTCAAAGATTTTGAACTGCAGATGTTTATTGCCTATACCTTCAGAAGTTTGTTCCTTAAAAGAAATTCATTCCAATGAAAACACAGAGAACAAATAGATGTCTGAAGAAGCAATGAAAAGACGTTTGTATCTTATAAAAAATAAGCCATATGAAAACACAAAGAAGACGTCTGAACAAGCAAGAGACAGACGTCTGAAGCACAAAACGTATGAAAACTGATATTTCTAATATTTGGGGATTTTTTTTAAAACACAGAAAGACGGCAGACATCTGAAGGAAATGTGGACAGACGTCTGAAGTGTAAAAACTTAGAAACATGTGTTTTGTGATGAAAATCAATTTTAAATCGAAAACCCCAAAATTCATGCAATGTAAAACATTTGGGCAAGCATGTGTGAGTGTTAAAGAGCTCTAATTGATAGTAACTATATTCATTAGAGTACTTACAAAGAATCCTGTGTCGATGTCGCATTTCTTCGAAATCTTGAATCTTCGACATTTCGACACGAGCTCTTGAAACTTTGGCACTTCACTTGAACTTTGCGTTGGTCGATTGATCTTCAATTAGTTTCGACACTTGACGCTTCAAACTCGAACATGCCATTCCACTCACTTATGGCTTGAAGTCGATATTTGATCTTCAAATGAACTTCGCTTCGACTTCGATCTTTGATGCTTCAAACTTGGACTTGGCATCTAACTTCTTGGCTATTCGTAGGTTGAACTCTTGAATTTCTTGAACCTTGAGTACTTAGCATCACGAAGCTTGAATATGCAAAATATGAAGCACTCGTCTGTATCCTCCAACCTCCATTAGATATACCAATCTAAGCTCGATTTTCTCCATCCTCCTTTATAGAGCTTCATCTCGAGATATTCGATAACCTGAAATGCAATCTCAAAGACCAAACTCATCATATACAGTGTTATGAAATATAAGCAAGTTAATAAACACAAGTATATAAACATTCATTGTTTTTAATATCACAATCATAAATAGTATATCAATATCAAGATATAGCTCAAACTCAAAGCATGAGATATTGATATACTAAATATATATACTTGGTATAAGAGAAGCAAGATATAGATCACATGTATATACAAATTCATATTGTGAATTACCAAAACAATGAATGAAAGTAATATATTGATATCAAGAATATAACACAAGTATAGCATGAAATATTGATATATTACTCGGAATACACAAGATAAGGATAAGCAAGCTAAACAATAAGTGTATACAATTTAGTGTCGATATGACAAGCAAGATAAGCAAGTGACATTAAACGAACTATTCATATTTAAGCTATCATCAAAACTAAATAAATGGATCGTCGAAATCCATAAGCTATCAACCGCCCCTCGTCGGGGTCTAAAAACGTATACACTAGTCTACTCCGGAATATCGATGCCCAGTCTTAATATTCTTTCGACTAGGGACATTTAAGAATATGCTTATGGACTACCTAGCTCTTACGTATATGATCGCTATCATAATGCTGGTAGTCAAGCAAGAATCCTACAGGCTTCATCATTATGTATTAGCGATATGTAATAACAAGTAAAACGTATACACGTCAATGATAAAGACAAACCAGATAGCATACTATTATTTCGAGTAAGACTGTTCTATTTGTATAGGTCCTCCCTCAATTATCATAATCGCATGCATGCAATTACAATAATTGCCTTGAGGGCACTATATCCAACAGTACCATTTGGTAAAATTACAGGGGTGCGTCCATGTTTCGACTTATAGGAAGACAATATATTTTTCTCCCCTATCATGTGATTAATAGCTTCAGCATTAATAATCTAAGGACGTGAAGTATGAGTCGGCGAGAGCTAAGACACATGATTACTTCTAGCCTTAATCAGATCTTAAGTGCATGAGGACAGAAGAAGACGAAGCCTCAATATTTCATCATTTATCAGTGGTCCTTCTGAAATAGGAGAAGATGCAACTGACTCATTACTCGCAAACACTAAATATTCGATCTCCTAAGATCCAATCATGAATACAAAATCAATTGAATATGATCGTATCAAGGCAGAGTTGCAAACAACTTCCGATGGTCTAAGATCACCAAATGTGAAGAGGCTCAAATCAAGTCATCTATATAAACAAGAGGTCTCTCAGTCAATCTGTCGAACACCTAGTGGGTGGTGACTTAAGCTCAACCAACTTTAATAACCAAATAATAAGAAATGGATCGCCAAAGATCCAACCCAAAGAATCGCAGTTGATCTTCTAAGATCCAACTACCGATCTAATAATAATCTCCAACCTCAAGTTACAAGTTCTGAACCAATCACGATCTTCAAAAGCAAAATAATGTGAAGGAATAGCGAGGACATCATAAGTAAAGGTGCTGATGAAAGGGTAATGCGTATCGTAGACAAGAAATCCAAAAAGGATAACTCCTTAAGGCAACAGCTCTCATGATCGAGGCAACATCTCTCGGGATCACAACACTACGAGGCAAATGCTCTCAAAATTGAGGCAACAACTCTCGAAATAATACTCATATTTCTCAAACGAGCTTGAATCTGCACACCAAAAGAAAAAGATCTTCTAAGATCTCACCCAAGGACAACCAAGGGCCAAATCAAGCTAAAAACATCATTAAGTCAATTCATCGAACCCTAAGAGGGCCTCAAGCTAAAAAGATCATTGAATCAATTTATCGAACACCTAGAGAGCCTTAATTCAACTCACATGAGATAATAGAAAGGAGATATGGAAATCGTGGCTTGAATCGCCAGAAAACAGTGTAGTGGTTCGCCGGAAAACACTGTAATTGTTCGCCAAAAAACACTTGTAGAGTGTTTTTTGTCACCCCATGAAAATGAATGTGCTCGTGAGGGTTGTACAGACTCCCCTGCACACTACTGGCATAGGTTTATTGATCGTGGAGATTCTAATCTCCAGCAGCCGCGGACAAAACTGCTGTTAATTATCTATTGTTTTGACACGAAAGTATCTCTGATTAACGGGCCATACGTATTATGCGAACTCATTCTAAAATGTGTGTGTACTTGAAAACAATTTTATGCTTTTTTGAACATATCGGGACCATCACATGGAGGGTGGCCTCTCGAGGTTGAGGTCTAGCCGAACATCAGGCGTCCTTCCGAAGTCGGGGGCCAGCCAAGGATCAGGCAGCATGCCGACAACAAATGGGGGTTTTGGATTGGTTTTAATAGGAGCATCTCCTGAGGGAGACGTCCTGAAGCGGAGTACCCCTTTGAGGGGGCTTCCGAGAGTCGGGTGCCCCTTGAGGGGGACCCGAAAGAGGCGGCGAACACGGTTGTATCCCGTGTTTGCGCCGTAGTTCATCGCCGAGGTCGGTTTCCGGGGGTGAAAGCCCACTCGAGATTTTTTTTTTCTTCCATTTTCTCTAGATTTGATGAGGAAAAAGGGTTCTTTTATTTAATTTTGATATTGGATCTTTGAATTTTGAGATGGGGTTGCTTTTGAAAGAATGGGTTCTCTTATGATGCGTTCTTTTAGAGAAAAAGATGAAATGGGAGAGATGAGAGAGGCCCAATGGGCCTCTTTTCTCTTGGGTTTCTCCTTGAGAAAGAAACCCTTATAGAAACATATGTATTCTAACAACTTATATAGTGGTCTCCATATTATTTTAAGAATGAGTGTATTGTGCTCTGCAGAACAGTAAAAAAATTTGACCATTTCAATGCTGATATAATTTGCTGACGGTGGACTAATCAACCACTCATAAAATTTTGTTAGATCTTTCATGGAGCCATGTCCATACAACTGAATAATGAAGGTGATGATGATTTACGTAATGCCTGAATCAGTGTTCGTCTAAGAATAATCATCGGTGTGAAGTAATAACATATATTTTATTTGTCAAAAAGGGCCAAGAAAACATCAATTTTCCTAAAAGAGGTGAACTTTTCTAAGGAAGACCCTTCTATATTTTATTGAAAAGATGAAATTGTAGATAAAGCTAATATTTGCGGGGAAAATAGATATGTTTTTCCCCGAAAGTCAAGCCATCATATGGTTTCTGTGTTGATAAACGGGATCAATTTCTTTTGTGATCTCCAAGTTCTTGAGTCATTATTAAACTTGAAACGTTCCACCGTTAAATATATAAAGATCGCTGGTGTGAACAAATAGTATGATTATGCTCATGTGGAGCATGAATGCAGCAAAGAAGAGCAAGCTTGGAAACATTAACTCGTTCGCACATAAAGAACATTAACTTATCAATCACCATAAAAAAAAAATCGCTGGATTAGCTGCTTGTTTCAAGCTCTTGACTTCACATTTACATTGGAAACTAAATGGGCTCCTGTCATTATGATCGATTCTTTTTTTTTTCCAGGTGATGGGCTTACCTTTTCGAAATGAAGAGAGGATACAAGAAAAGACGTAATGTGGAAGTGTACAAGCATATTGTTTGAACCTAATGCAGTTTGAGCTTTAAAATGATGATTGTCAATATTTGTGTGGGGGCTACTTGTATTCTAGATTTACAAACCTTCTTTCTTTTTTGGGGATGCGAGCCCAGGAATCGAACCGGTGACCTCCCTTTGATGAGAAAAGTTTTACTGCAGTAACTACGCCTTCGGTTGCATCTACAAACTTCATACCAATTTTAATATAGTTCTACTATATGATGATATAGTAAACTTAATACTGGTGTTGATATGCTTGTATTGTGTAGTGACATCTTACCCTCACATTTTTGTGGAATGCAGTTCTCTCGATGATCTGATCTGACCAGCAGTGGCTCAAGTAACATAGTACATTCTGTGTCCACGGGATGTTAGTTTGACTGCTCTTTGGTCTTGCCAATAATTTCAATAAATGTTCGAGTTTTGGACACTTATTTTTCGTCTGGGGATTACTCCTTAGAGTTTCTTTAATAACAGTTCTTGTTTCATACTTGAATTTTTATTTTATTTTTGCAGTTCTACTGTTGAATTCATGTGGGATTTATCTTTTTTCCTGTTTAATAAATAAAATAACTTTTCTATTATAAAGCAAGTTGGTCTGCCTCCCCTTGTTAGTAGAATGCTTTTGATTTAGGTGATACTCGTCTTCGCAACTCTTATACATCTAAGGCTTAATTTGCCAGATTTATAATGTAATGAGTTCTTAAGACAAGTGGTAAGAAAAGTTAACCCTTCCAAAGGGAGTTAACCCTTCTATTTTTTTTATTTTTGGATCCGACCCCACCCAGAATCGGAAATTAAAAAAGGCACACACATAACCACAACTTTGAGTTAACCCTTCTATTTTTATTTTTCTTGGATCCGACCCCACCCAGAATCGCAAATGGCAACGGTGAAAAGGAAATTCTTATCACATCAGCCATTCCCAATTTGTGAATTCAATATATGTTTTTTTCTTTGAAGGAATGAATTCAATATATGTTGATACAAAGAATGGATATTCACAGGTCAATAGTTATCGGTACAAGAAAAAAAATGTAAACCAAGACATTAATAGGAAACAGAAATGAACACAGGCTGCAATTGCCATAGCCTAAACTTAACTCAGCTACAATTACAGATCTATGTCCAGAGAAGTAAACCAAAAGCATGCCCGAAAAGAAACTTCTGCTTTTCATATCTCAACAAACTTCATACTATATAATCATTATTCCTTTCTCTTATAGTTTACAAGCTTCATATATCTAGCATACATTCCATTCATTTCAGCGAACAGGAGCATATAATTACACCAAACTCCTTTGGAGGAAAAAAAAAGGAAAAAGGAATCACAAGAGGAAAGGAAAACAGGAACTGATACATTCGACGCCTCTGAGATAACACAGCTCCCAATTGCTTCCAAAACCAGTTTTAAAAACCAAGTGGAAAGCACGGTCACTGTTAAAAACCTGGCGGGAAAAGGACCGAACCTGATAAAACAATTACATTTACCCTGACAAACCGTGGTAGCTAATGGCAGAAGGAAAAAACGCTAGAACAGGACTATTTTTATTTCTGGTATTTTGTATATCAGTTATTTCTTCTCACAAAGATGATCTTAGGACTTGGAACATGCTGAAAAGGGTCGCTCGTCATCTTCACTTCATTCTCCAAACCTGGCAAAAGCCTGATCTGCAAATTCAGATGCCCAATAACAGTTAAACAGGTTGCAGGTGTAAAAAATATGGCATATTTTATGGCAATAGATTTCAGCGCGTCAGCATTCGCAGGTAAAAATCAGCATCCATAGTTGTTCATCATAAGGATCTTTAGGCAAACCCGTCTTCAATACTCCAATGTCATATTTAATAGTCGCCATGTCATTTTAATACAATAATACAGAATGCGCATTCAAATAAAAAAACAGATGTTAAACAGTTGGTAGTGCAAGCAAAAAAATAAGAGCATAAGATGAAATCAACTGTGGTATCTAAATGTTATTCATATCACTTGAAGGATTTCCGAAACTAGTAGATGCACTGTAGAACATTTTCAAACAATTTGACAATTCATCTGTAGGCTTCATTTCAACCATACAACTTTGAAACTAGTTGATAAAAAAAGATAAAACGCATATTAGAACTGTTCTTTCACTTGATGGGTGTCAACTTGAACAATGTGGATCATCTGTAAGATGACCCACCAAAATGTACCTAAGAACCAAAAAACATGAAAATAGATACACCAAAAGCCATGTGATTTCAATACTTTTTTGCCCATGCATCCAAATATAAACCATATTTTGAACAAGGACAGATATTAAATGCCACTCATTTCTTTTAAAGGTATAAACAAAACATCCTACATACAAAGTAACAATAAAAGTTCTTATATATTATCAATCAAGATCCACTTACAAGGGACATCTTTGAAACAACAGTATTGTGTGTGTGTGTGTGTTGGAGGGGGGTGGGGGGGGGGGCAGCTAGTCACAGATCATTACACTTTAGATAACTAAGAATGATAAGTTATCTGAATTTTATATCATGGGTATCTTCTATCATCTATGCACCAGATGTCGCTTCAATGAATACATAATTGCACCATTTTTTTTTTAAAATCAAAAAAGATTATATATACCACAATACCTCTTTAATAAGCCTACCCCATATGCTTGGGATAAAAGGCTCAGATGTTGTTACAATACCTCTTTAATATCTGCTGTAGTGAGTCACAAAATTAAGGAAAGAGCAGTAATGATTAATATTACCAACCTCATAATTGTGAAGTAAACATGCAAAAAGCATAGAAATTCCAAGAATTGCAAATTTCTGACCAATACATGCTCGTGTCCCAGAGCCAAAAGGAAGATATGCTGCATTTTTCTTTTGTTCAGAGATCCCAAGTTCCACAGACATCCCTGTTGTAGGAAAAAAGCGACTCACTACAGAAAATCTAAGAATATTTATAATGAATACAGGGGCGGGCCGGGAGGGGGGAGGGAGAGGGAGAGGGAGGCAATAAATGGATCCAGTGTTTTCCTACTAGTATAACACAAGAGCATAATATATGACCCATATACGAAACATATTTGATGCAGAACACAGGGTAGCATAAGACCCCTTTAATGCCAAAACCAAAAAACAACCACCAACAAAAAACACCATTTGTCCTTTTGCTTAGGTTGCAAAGAAACAGCGCCCCGCCAGTCTGTCTAGCAAGATGAATTGACATAAAATGCAGATCAAGCTTAAACTCTTCCAATCGTCAATGTCTATAGGAGTCTAGATACTAAATCTGGTACAAGCAGATGTCGTTCATGGTTTGTCAAGTTTTGTAATTTACATTCAGTTGCATTTCCTCTACTTGAAATGCGCACACAACATATATATGGGGTCGGTTAATATACTCCCACACCTGTAGGTAAAAAAAACATTTTTGGATGATCTGCACCAACCATCATGATCATCATTAGTTAAATTTTCAACTGAATTGAAGACGTTTTTTGCTTGCATCGGATGGTTGCACAATTACGCTACTTCGATAATAGAACATTTTACAAACCTAAATCAACAGACAAAAAGTATCCAAGTCACGTAAATCAATATTTACCAATCTTTTTGACCACGCATATCAAAATATATTATGCCAATTGCCGTCCAAACAAAATTATCTAGCTTATAATTCACAGGACAAAAGTAATTAAGTTATGCACCGAGAGTAAGTTAGCCATTCTCTATAAATTAACCTCGCCTATAAAGTTGGCCACTCCCTAGTTTATGAAATGATGACGATGATGACCCTAAAACCCTCTCCAAGAAGTTAATGTTGTAGAAAACATTTAATGAGTATTTAACATCTAAACTTACAGGTGAATAAGATTTTTACCTCATTGAAGCCCATAAATTACCATGAGTTTAGGAATTTTCCAAAATATAATAAGTGTGCTGAATTCAATTGTTCCTTGTTCTCTCTCCGCCTAATATTTTCCCACTCCTAGTTTAGGTTACTTTTTCGCATTTTCTTAAGTTCCTCACGACATAGATCAAAGGATTGCATTCAGCACACAAATATTATATTGAATCAGAGGCAAGTTGAGCCACTAAATAATTCGGTGATAAGAAGAACCAAACCAATAATCATTCTTCCAATTACTAGTGAAATAAAGTAATATAATAATTTAAAGGGTTTTTCTATATAAAACCCCCAAATCTTTCTTGTTTCTAAATAAGGCCCCCAAATCTTCTCCATTATCAGTTAAACGGTGGCTAATTAGCCTAACTAGGTTGTTAAATACCTAATCTATCCTCAACCCTTCCTCAATATATTTCGTCCTCTAGTAGAAAAAAATAAGCGTCCGTTATTCATGAAGGCGGCTCAACATGGCTCAAGAGAACCACCACAAGAATCAAGATAGTAGGTGTGTGCATTTCTAATAGGTGCTTGCAAGCGAATGGTGTTGGAATTTGAAAAGAGAGAAAAATGTTGTTGATGTAGGATTGAGGAAGAAGATGAGGGTAAAATGGTCATTTTTTACGGAATGGATGAGAAATTAACCATGGCGGCCAATTTAGATAAAAAGGATTTTGAGTGGCTTATTAAAAAAATATGAAGTTCTGGGGATCTTAGAAAAATGAAAGAGTTGGGGTTGAATATAGAAATAAACACTAATTTAAAATGCATTAGATGATCACTGCATTATATCGCTCCGATAACCAATCAAGAAGCTAGAAGGAATTTTCAAATATAATATCAATTGCAGAAAACTCAGTAAACAAGTCCCATAAAACATAATCAAGAATTTCATGGTAGAATAAGGCTATATAAAGAAGGCATGGAATCTGAAACATGCTTTGATCAGCAGAATTACCTTCTATGTCTATGGAATTTGGTACAAAACGATGTGGGTTAAACTGAGAGGCATCATCGCCCCAAATTGAATTCTCCATCTGGACTAACCGTAACGGAACAACAAGAATTGCTCCGGCTGGTACAGTTACACTGGATTGAAGACAAAAATCTGCATAACAAAGAAGAGAATTGTGAATAAATCTGCATAACAAAGAAAGAATTGTGAATAAGATAATGATGATTTAGTTCATGTAAGGGCCTAGGGCATGAAAAATCAAGCTGTGCTCTCTCCAAACATTAGTCATGTTCCTTATGGTGTGGTCTACCAAAGACGAGTCACGAGATCCTAATGTCAACATCCAAGGACTTGTTAGATGCTTTAATATAATGGGAAGCCGTCTTGATATACCAATAACATAAGTAATGCGAAAAGCATGGAAGTATTTCACAAAAAATAATAACAGCAGATAGATGTACAAGCATTTTGATTCCAATTATCTATATATCCTGATGTCAGAAAGTAAACACAGAGCACCAAAAAGTAATGAAGTGATGCATATAGACAGCAAGAAAAATAACAATAACAGTATCTTACTCTTGATGGTGGAAAGAATGATACAAAACATCTCTCTATAGAGAGAACAAATTTACAAACTTGAGTCCAGAGATCTAAGTTATAACCTCTAGGAATCTTGATTAGATGAGCAAAAGAAGCAGAAGCATCTAAGCAGTTTCCAAACAAAACCGTGTCAGCTCTGGGAGCATCTCCCTGTATGCTCCAAGGAATATTTAATGAAATTACAATAGACTGCTGAGGACATCAGCCTCTCTGTTAATATTTAATTCCAAGCTAAGCTTTGGAGAAGAGTAAGAGGATAATCGACTCGCAAGTAAAACATAGTTTGTTGGTATGCACATAAAACACATTGAACCAAATAGGAAAATCAAGGAACTGCAATCAACGTCTGACATGGCATGCCCAAAAGAGAACCAAAGACTTACTATCACTTTGTTAAAAATAAAAAATTAAAGATACAGAAAATAAATCTACAATAGTGAAAAGCTATACATATAACATCATAAACCCATGATGATGGTTAAACCAACCGTGAAGACGATACATCAATTAGGAGATGACAAATGATAGCTTTTTGGTTAAGAATAAGCACATTGAACAAAAAACTAAACGTAAAGAATTGGAATCAATCATGATGGCATAGCATCACACAGAAAGACAAATGAAATTAAACTACCAGTCAAAGGAAATAAGATATACAGAAAACAAAATCTAATTGATCATTGATAAAGTAAATGGAGAAAAACCTTACAGATCTCACCAGACCTGGAGGCAAGTTGACACATACCAAAATAAAACTTGCTAAGCATTCAGTTCTTACAGGTACATGCTCAACATCCACAGGGTAACAAATTTGATCATAATCAAGTGCTTTTTGGACTATTTCATGTCATTGATTATGTAGTTCAGGTGCATGTAACAAAGAGGAAGCGTGAAAGAAGAATTTAAGCTGAGATCTCAAACCTTGGTATCAGTGTTGCTATCGTAATGTTCAGTTTTGGGTCGAAGATTGGTAACTTAAAAGAATGATAAATCATTATCATCGACCCCAATTCCTTAAGAAAAAAAATGGGACCAGTCACGAAGCAAGGCTCCATAAAGAATTGAAAAATTACTAGAAAGGGCTATCATGCTAACCTGTACCAGCGCCGAAGTAGTATCAAATTCCTAATTATTGATTTAGAAGCATTCTGTGAGGCCGTGTAGCTCCAATATGGGACTTCTAGCTAGAGATTGGGAATTAAGCGGTTAAAATGCCTGGCCCGAATTTTTAAGCAGGCTGACCGTCTCGATGAGATTTAAGCGGCCCCAATGGGGAATAAAAACACCTCTAGATGTGAATTACAAGGTTTTAAGGGGGAATTACTGTAAGTCTATGGTAGCGCCTCGGCCGGCCGTCCGAGGCCAAAATGCGGAAAACAAAAACTTTTCTTTAACTAGAAACCGGCGCTACCGCGGACTATAAACCCGGATCGGACCATTAACCTACTACTAGCTAACTAGAGAAAGGGTAGAGAGCTATACCGAGCGATCCGTGTCCTTCAGTCTCCGGCCACCATCCCGATCTCCCCACAGCATCTCCGGTCTCGATCTCCTCGTCGGAAAAGGGCACCACATCACCGAGTTTTTTTACGGGCTCCCACCTCTGAACCGAGGCAACTCGGACACGAACTTGGCAAGCCAACGTGTCCAAGATTGCTGTAGACTAAGTATAGAAATCTTTGTCTCAAGGGGTTAATGAAGTTGCCATTTTTGGATGGAGGAATGAAAAAGAGCAGGAGGAATGAGCTTGAGGAATTTTCTTTTGCCATGAGAATGAACCAAAATCCCTCACACCAAAAAAATGAATCTCCCTCACCACAGAATAGTGGCCGGCCCATTCTCAAGAGGAGAGAGGGAAAGGAATAATGCAAGGGAGAAAAATGATGAATCATCATGAAGAATGTCACACCAAAATCCAACCTAATCCCATCATAAAAAGCAAGTCATGATGAACAAAAGGAAGTCAACCTAGAACCATCATGAAGCAACCACTTACAAAAAATACCCTCCACTTTGCTAATTTGCACATTTGCAAATAACCTCCTCCACACCAATTTTCAGCCAAAGAAAGATAGAAAGGAAAATGGCCGAAACGGAATGCAAACTGACAACTTTAAAAAAGCGATCTCGTAATAAATTACAGGAAACCCCGCGACTGTATATACATACCCGCATTTGTATTCCGGCCGAATACAAATGCAATGAAACAAAATTTACACTGTAAAATACTAGGATCCGGCTTAAACCAAAACCCGCTAGTATAATCCGTCCGATCATGATCTGTGCAATACCGCACGTATATGATCGGACCCTGCCATAAATCCATAATGCCTCTACAGCGTTTCGCCCGAAACTTGAGAAACTGTCTGTGGGGGACTCTAAAGACTCGTCAATACTTTGGCTGTGGATTTAACCACTAGCACGTCAGAGCTATTAGCCATACGTAACGGGCTACCAGGTATTGACCAAAAGAGATGTCGATGAGCGAACTCATCCTGACACCATACTGAGCCTGTCAGTGACAATATCCGTACAGTCCGGTCCGTTCGTTTATGAGTATCGCATGGCGGGTCTAGAAGGTTGGTAAAAGTCAGACCTCCAAAAGCGATACAAGTCGTGTCGGAGTGTAGCCCAGAACACCCTGAGATACTACTGGAATACCTACCAGTAAATCTCCTGCCTTGGCCAAAGACTTCGTGTAATGGCTCTCCTAGACACAGCGCGACCACACCCCCAATACCGGGAGAGACGAACCCCTGCCGATCCGCTCACTGCCTCCATGTGGTTCGGGACTGTACCCAACTAAAACCTGTTTGCACGACTCCTTTGAGCCATGGTAGGGTAGTAATCAAAGTACAGTGGGAACTCACACGAGACAAATGACCATCTCAAGTCGATGAACTAACATGTACACATGTCACCAGGGAACTGCTATCTGACGTCAGGTATAATACCAACTAGCATGTTCCCGGCGAGTCCTGTCTGGTGTACTCATAACCCAATAAGCACCTGTATATATCTTAGGTGAACCAACTGACACCAGTGACTTGTGAGACCGGCCACCGCCCCTCGTCAGGGTCTCGACTCTATACACTAGTCTACTCTGGAGTATCGATGCCCTATCTCGAAAACTCCCACGACTAGGGACCTTTTAAGGATGTGCTTATAGACCCCAGCTCCCACGTATATGATCGCCATTTTACTGCTGGCCGTCAAGCAAAAATCCTAAGGGCTCTATCAACGCGCAATAATGACCTGTAAGGTCACCTAAAGCAGTACACGATAATAAAGATTAAACCAGATAGCATACTATCATCTTGAGTAAGATTGTCCTACCGGTATATGTCCTCAATCATTGCAATCACGTGCCTGTGATCCAATAATTGACTCTGAGGGCACTATATCCAACAATCTCCCACTTGCACTCAAGGCTAATTATTGCGATGCCGCATACTCACAGCCCGTGTGATACCGAACACCCAACTCCTCTACTAGTCAGTCTCACAAAACCCGTTTGCGAAACTAATGCGTTCGAGGAATAGCCTCAGTGAGTGGATCCACTCTGATGTTTCTTTCTATGTCTCTCTATATCTCAAGTTCGCGGAGAAACCCATCTCCCGAAATGAGCAATACCTGTCTCAGAATATGTCTGGATATCTTATGGGACCTAGCTCATAAATGAACTCCAAATCCAAACTTCTTAGACTGTATCGTCGACTGAACTTAATCAGTATCCTGCGTAATGCCTCCCTCAGTGTCCGCTTGGATCACCTGTCTAAAACACTGCCCCTCGTCAGAGAAAAAGCTACAACTCTGACAGTCACTCTGTCATTCAGGTCACCTTAGAAGCCTGGAATGATAACTGTCTCCTAAAAGAGGCTGTTGTTATCATATACCTAGAACATCCGTTTATGTTCTAAACTGCTTCCGAATGTTTCTCCAGGATTGGATCAATATCAACTTATTGCATCTCGTGCAAAAACATCTGGTGTGGTACTTGACATCTCATGATCAACTCAATTGCTTAAGTGGTCTGCCAATCATGCACATCCCTCTCCCCTTTAGTCTGTAAGGCACCTTTAGAGAAGGTGACTCCATCACCTGCAGGTACACTACCGTGCCAGGAGTCGTCCATTCTAAAACACCTTTAGAATGCTGTCTAAGTACCCTGATTGGGACACCTCCCAAATCTAGATCTAAAACTATAGACCTAGTAACCAAAATGTCTGATATAATATCTATATCCTATGTGGAGAAACCACTGTGTGACAGCCAAAGTATAACCGATCGTAGTATAGGAATTTCACTTCCTACTTTGTGTATGTTATCCATATACCAGGACATCACACCCTACTACCTTCTTAACAGATCCATCCCCTATTCTGATGAAGTCAAACCTATGACTGTCATATCAGAAATAGATGATCTATCTCCGCTACATCTGCTTTAGTCTATAAATAGACATAAGCTACTTGTCCACCAATGCTTCCGCTGCTCCCACCGACTACAACCCTCTGGCAGAATCATATACACGTACACTTCTAAAGCTAGTTCAGAACGACACTATACTCATCCTCCTGCCGGGTCTTATAGACTGGAACAACAGCAATGGCAAGTCTGGGTAAACAAGAACCTCTCTGCCACCGTCCTTGAGGCTACCGGAGTACCTTTCGGGTGCCTGAGGTTACCCATCCTATCTGTGAAGTGGCCAATGGAATGTCAAACCAGATTGAATCTTTAGGTCCTTATCAAATTTTCAGTAATTGTTTGCGGTTCTGGAATCACTTCCAGTTCTAACATACCCTCACTACTGTTTTATGAAAAAATCCATTTTACTAAAACTGTGGCGAGTCAAGAACAATATCACTATTGATCTTCCAGATGGTAGAAAGTCAACCCTCGTCATAGCCCGGGTCAACCCATAAACAGCCATTACAGAAACGTGCCTTGAGTTATCCAGAGTCTGGTTTTAAGCATATGCCGGACAACTACCCGTACCTTAACATCGTTAAGATATGAACCGTTCTATATCCAATATAGAAACAGAGGCACTGATTTAATTGGAACCAGATTCAAATCATGCAACTGTCTCCAGTGCATGTCAACTAAATAAAAAGAGGCCGATCAGCATTACTCAACTTAAGAGCGCTTCCAATTATGAGCAACCTGAAAGAGAAACAAGTTCTCTTAAAACCATTACTATCAACTGAATACTATACACAAGTATCTACATTTTCGATCACCTTGAAGAATCCTGATACTTACAACACCTGGTTCTCTACTTTATTCTTATACCTATAACTTCTCAAAACTTGGACCTCGCATTTCTACGAAACACATGTCTAAGAACTAGAGAAGTCACAAGTAAACAGAATGTAGTACGAGGACCAACCCCTCTGTCCTAATGGACACTGGACAACATACAATACTCTGTATAAGTCCCCTGAGTCTAATAACTCAATCTTTGTGTGTCGTAGGTTGAAAACTGTACTTATGGTTAAGAAGAATTACACCGCTGTTTAATACTCCTTCCCTAACCATCCACTGATATAGGTAAATGTCATAGACATAATTTCAAAAAGTTATATCTCACTCTATAAAAATAGACGTACAGATATGTCAATTTGAAATTGGTGCATAAAAACGGATATTCAAAACCAAATATTTGTCGTCCGGCAAACAACCCAGGCGACTTTCTCAAATGTCACCAATTACAACGAATCTCGATATAATGAGGACAATCACCTAATTCCCAATAGCTTACTTCCACTCATCATCTGTAAAACCATACAGATATGAATCAAACCTGGAAAATATATACCCTGGAGCAAGTGTCTAATTAGGAAATCAGTTTTCTTTTAACAATATACAGTGAAACTGAATCATATAAATGTTTCGAAGGAATATCCGGGTATTCCTAGTAATGCTTCTTCCATTATCCAGATTCACAACTGTAACCGTATATTTCTCTGCCATCTCTCCAAATCCCTTTATATGTCTTTAGTCGTTACCTTTTGTACACCCTCTTAGGCTAAATGGTTTTCTTCCTTCCCTACCGTTCGGCACCAGCCTATGGTTTGAAAGAAGACTATCCAATAAGCGTAACAGATGTACTGTCCTAATCCTAAAAGCACTTGCAATGCGAGAGAAGGTGAAGATAAAAGACAACCGAATAAACCTTATTCATATTTTTCCTGAACCAGAATCCATCCCCGAACTGGAACAAGTTCCTTTCGAGTTCGTATATAACCATACGATGGAGTATCCAAATAACTGTGGATCTTCGTAGTGATACGGAGTGTTCTGGAGAAATACAAAGGTGATATAGGATTGGCGAAGAAATACTTGGTTTGGTCGTGAATAGCAGTCGCAATTTACTTTGCCCTTTTTCTAACCCCTTTATTTGTCTTAACTTAATACTTTATGTACACCATCGTTAGGCTAGTTGGTTTTCTTCATTCCCTACCGTTCGGCACCAGCCTAAGGTTTGGAAGAAGACTATCCAATAAGCGTAACAGGTGTACTATCCCCTAATCCAAGAAGCACTCGCAACTTGAGAGAAGGTAAAAGGAAAAGACAACTGAATAGTCCTATTCGTTTTCTCCAGAACCGGAAACCATCCTCGAATCTGGAACAAGTTCCCTCGAGTTCGTATATAACCATACGATGGTTTTATCCAATGGAAGTGGACGTTCGTAGTAATACGGGGTGTTATGGAGAAAAGGGTAAAAGTAGGAGTGGCAATGAGGTATGCAACTCTGACAATCCAAAAGCCAGTGTTTAAGAAGGTTCGGTTAACTTGGTCACTGAGTCATAGTCAAGGGTCGGGTCATGGTCGCTGCCAAAGAGAGAGGGAAAAAAAACACTCAGCGTGCACTCTAACCTAGATCAGAATGGTTGTCAATTTATCTAATCAGGTAATCTCCCACTGTAATCTCAAATTCTCTTCCAAACCTGAAAGAAGAATTAGTCGGGATCACCCGAGGAGTAAACCAACTCATCAGTGGGAATCGGGATCCAACCATCATCGCATGATAACGTGACAGAATCCACTCACGTTATCACACTCCAGAAGGTATGCGCATGCCTGGCAAGTTTCAGTTTCTTTAGAAACGCCCGATGTGATTTTTACCCCATGCTCTTATGACCTTGACGAAGGTCAACAAATCATAAGTCACATGTCAAGTTCTACCCGTCATTATCCAGGTTAATTTGAACCCACCCGTACAAGCTCTTGACGAAGGTCAACAAGGCTATACGACTGTCCCAAACCAACGCATCTATCTATGCAGCAGAAAGGTAACAAGCAGCTACCATTCACTATGCCTTGACGAAGGTCAATAAACATAGCATGAATACTACGTGCTACCCATCTGAAATGACGGAGGACTACGAATGGTTTTTGGCGAAAAACCTTTAACGTAATGAACTTGATATCATTGAAAGAACCGGATAGCTTTTCATAAAAATATAATGACGAAAACCTTTGCTAAAGAGGTCACTCCCGGTGAAAGGATCTCGGCTCTTTCCCCGTAGAATGAGGTGCAGGATATTCCAATTGAATACCACGATGCAAAGCAAAAGTAATCGATTATAATGAAGTTATTGCCCTAACGCAAACTTCTGTCCAAGGGGTCACTCCCGGTGAAGAGATCTCGGCCCTTGCCTCGTCGACTGAGGTGCTGGATATTTATAACCGAACACACTGTGCAAAACAAAAGAGAACGTCCTTACAATAACAGCTTTTTGAAAATTGTTCCAACATTAGAATAGGTTTGTTTAGCTTGCATTGATCCGAATCAACGCAGTCCCATCAATTGATCACACCAATAAAGAACGAAAATACGAAGTACGTATATGCCACCCGCATTCGCCACTGGGTCCCGTCATAACTCGTTAGGTTACTTAACTAACGACAGAGCGGGGACTGGACTAGCACGGGTGCAAAACATATACATCTACTAGTATATATATATATATATATCAATATATAATAATCGCTCAAGGCGTGATAAAATGCAACATCACAGAAATGTAATAAGCATCACAGAACAATACAAATATCTGGGATCCCCGGGTTTCATTGAGCCGCTACTGAAACCCGACGTTCCCCCGGTCGTGTGGATAGCCTGTGCAATGAAAACCTAGATCCCTACGGGCGCGGCAAGTTACCCGCCAAAACCTGAAGCGAGGCAGCCCCCTTCAACAACGTGAATGGACCACCCAGCACTTCACGGAATCCGGTAACTTGAACACCCCTCTTTGGGTCAACCTGTACCCCCTACGAGTGCGGCGAATAGCCCACCAATTCTAGAGTGAAGCCCCCTCCGTCTCAACGCCATGAGATGCGGGCCCGTTGCCCTCTAGAACCCGGCTATCTATGCATCCCACCGCGGGGTAATCCTAGTACAGAAAGTAAAATATACAACGGGTACATCGACCTCAGCCCGGTCGTGCCCCAAAAGAATAATATACAAATAGATAGTGACGGCAGTCCACATGTCAGACGCACGTCCCGCAATATCAAATGTACAAATATAACCAAACTGTACTACCATTGCATCCAGGCTATCCACCACGACAAATCCGCAACATCACAGCACAACACAGAACATCAACGTGAATGTCACGTTCGCAAATCCGTCTAAAAGGGCTATAGCAGTTAGACAGGATTTACCGATCAAATGACATTCACGGTCGCAGATATAATGTAAATACTGTGAACTAACATGTTTAAAATTTTTGATTGACAAAGTTTCCTGAAGTGGGCCCCAAGCATAATACCCAGTACTCAAAAAAATCTGGGCCCAAACAGAATATACCAAAAACCCCATTTCCAAGTTGTGAACCATTGTAGGAAAAATGGCGCACTGTTGCTACAGTGCTGCCGCGGAACAGTGGCCAAAAGGAGGGTACGGCCACGGTTCCGCCACGCTACAGTGTCAACAGCTTACCAAATTTTCTCAGTTTTCATGAAAACGCCTGCACATATTTCTGCAATACACCAAATATTTTTTTGACAACAAAAAATTTTCGACAAAAACTGTTGCTTGGAAATTGTTGTTTTTAGAATTTTTGTTCGATTGAATTTCTAAACACGCTAGAGCAAGCTAGTAAAGGTTAACGGCGTGGCGCTGATACCATGTAAGTCTACGGTAGCGTCCCGGCCATCCGTCTGAAGCCAAAATGCGGAAAGCAAAAACTTTTCTTTAACTAGAAACCGGTGCTACCGTGGACTATAAACCCGGATCGGACCATTAACCTACTACTAGCTAACTAGAAAAAGGGTAGAGAGCTATACCGAGCGATCCGTGTCCTTCGGTCTCCGGCCACCATCCCAATCTCCCCGCGGCATCTCCGATCTCGATCTCCTCGTCGGAAAAGGGCACCACATCACCGAGTCTTTTTACGGGCTCCCACCTCTGAACCGAGGCAATTCGGACACGAAGTTGGCAAGCTGACGTGTCCAAGATTGTTGTAGACTGTGTAGAAACCTTTGTCTCAAGGGGTTAATGAAATTGCCATTTTTGGATGGAGGAATGAAAAAGAGCAGGAGGAATGAGCTTAAGGAATTTTCTTTTGCCATGAGAATGAACCAAAATCCCTCACGCCAAAAAAATGAATCTCCCTCACCACACAATAGTAGCCGGCCCATTCTCAAGAGGAGAGAGGGAAAGGAATAATGCAAAGGAGAAAAATGATGAATCATCATGAAGAATGTCACACCAAAATCCAATCCTAATCCCATCACAAAAAGCAAGTCATGATGAACAAAAAGAAGTCAACCTAGAACCATCATGAAGCAACCACTTAAAAAAACACCCTCCACTTTGCTAATTTGCACATTTGCAAATAGCCCCTTCCACACTAATTTTCAGCCAAAGAAAGATAGAAAGGAAAATGGCCGAAACGGAATGCAAACTGGCAACTTCAAAAAAGCGATCCCGTAATAAATTACAGGAAAACCCCGCGACTGTATATACATACCCGCATTTGTATTCCGACCGAATACAAATGCAATGAGACAATCTACACTGTAAAATACTAGGATCCGACTTAAACCAAAGCCCGCTAGTATAATCCGTCCGATCATGATCCGTGCAATACCGCACGTATATGATCGGACCCTGCCATAAATCCATACGGTCTCTACAGCGTTTCACCCGAAACTTGAGAAACTGTCTGTGGGGGACTCTAAAGACTCGTCAATACTTTGGCTGTGGATTTAACCACTAGCACGTCAGAGATATTAGCCATACGTAACGGGTTACCAGGTATTGACCAAAAGAGATGTCGATGAGCGAACTCATCCTGACACCCTACTGAGCCTGTCAGTGACAATATCCGTACAGTCCGGTCCGTTCGTCTATGAGCATCGCATGGCGGGCCTAGGGGGTTGGTAAAAGTCATACCCCAAAAGCGGTACAAGTCGTGTCGAAGTGTAGCCCAGAACATCCTGAGATACTACTGGAATACCTACCAGTAAATCTCCTGCATTGGCCAAGGACTTCGTGTAATGGCTCTCCTAGACACAGCGCGATCTCACCCCCAATACCGGGAGAGACGAACCCCTGCCGATCCGCTCACTACCTCCATGTGACTCGGGACTGTACCCAACTAAAACCTGTTTGCACGACTCATTTGAGCCGTGGTAGGGTAGTAATCAAAGTACAGTGGGAACTAACATGAGACAACTGACCATCTCAGGTCGATGAACTAACCTGTACACATGTCACCAGGGAACTGCTATCTGACGTCAGGTATAATACCAACTAGCATGTTCCCAGCGAGTCCTGTCCGGTGTATTCATAACCCAATGAGCACCTGTATACATTTTAGGTGAACCAACTGACACCAGTGACTTGTGAGACCGCCCACCGCCCCTCGTCGGGATCTCGACTGTATACACTAGTCTACTCTGGAGTATCGATGCCATGTCTCGAAAACTCCCATGACTAAGGACCTTTTAAGGATGTGCTTATAGACCTCAGCTCTCACGTATATGATCGCCATCTTACTGCTGGCCGTCAAGCAAGAATCCTAAGGGCTCTATCAACGCGTAAAAGTGACCTGTAAGGTCACCTAAAGCAGTACACGATGATAAAGATTAAACCAGATAGCATACTATTATCTTGAGTAAGGCTGTCCTGCCGGTATCTGTCCTCCCTCAATCATTGCAATCACGTGCCTGTGATCCAATAATTGACTCTGAGGGCACTATATCCAACAATTACATGATGCCTAAGCATTTTTATATTTTCATTTGTTCATACGATTGTTGTTAATTTCAACTAATGTCGTTAATACTGCATCGTTTTTACTTAGGTAAATGTATTTGTTATATTTCCATTAACATTTTTCATATTCTTGATAATTTATTAGAATTTTAGTGGGTTAATTGTGATTTCTTCGCTATTTTATATATTACATATCTATTTAATTTAAAGGCAACACTTCCTAGCGCCTAGCACATCTAGCACTTTTTAAAACATTGTTCCTGATCGAGGAAACCATGAGAAGCGAGGAGCTTGTCATAGTCTAAATGCCCAGATTGTATCGAGATTCTAATAGATCACGGAGAAGTCCAAAAGAAGAAAACTATAAATTTGCTGTAATAAATTATTTTCACCTCTAAGATGCAATAAAGCCTGAAAAAGGAAATTGAATGCATTACCATGCTCAGCAACTTTAAGAAAGTTTAAACAGGTAATGTCTTGCGATGAGCAGAAATTTATGGGCAACTCCTTGTCATTTTTTTT
Organism: Agapanthus africanus; assembly: GCA_030015575.1. Lineage (NCBI taxonomy): Eukaryota > Viridiplantae > Streptophyta > Magnoliopsida > Asparagales > Amaryllidaceae > Agapanthus > Agapanthus africanus. Next base: position 300,639,273 of record JASDDO010000029.1, read on the forward strand.
TCACTACTTGCGAAGTTTTAAACTAAGATTTGAAGATTTCTTCGATAATGTAATAGTTGATGTGGATATATTTTTGTAAATGAGATATCGTAGAATAAAAGATGTCAAAGGCGCAGCTTAACTTGCAAATATTGTTTGTTGCGTCAATAATATATTCCATTAAGTATTCAATAATAGGCATAAAATATATTTCATTACGAATCTATAATCTTTTTGCATATTGATAGTAACATAAGTTGATAATAGTCTTTTATTAATTACTAAAACTATTTCTTGCTTTTAGTTCTATTTTAATTACTACTACTGTTGCAAGAATTTTTTGGTTAATGACTTTATATTGCTTAGAAAAATGGCGTCAAAAAATGTTTGGTCCTCTGTGTAAGACCCTACTTACTGATTCAATTTTGCAACTGATGATTTCCATCTATAAAAGCAAACGATGTGCCGACCTTTTTGGGGTTCTCACAAGCACGAACCAACTCCAAATTAACATAATGATATTTCATCAAACACATTTCCACCCCCTGTACTCAATCAAAACACCCAAAATCCTCAGGATCAACCAAAAATCACTACAAGAACTGTATGCCAACCCACCCAACCCACCACAACAAAAACAACAACAGAGAGAGAAGAAGAAGAAGAAGAAGAAGAAGAAGAAATAACTCAGCAGGGCAACATGGGGAAGAACAGATAATGCAGCTCTCACAGGGTAGTAACCTTTCCAACAACATTTCCACCATCTTCTGAGTCACAATCCTTCTCTGCTTTCACTCTTTCTATCCATTTTTATTTCCAGTTCTCATCTCTCCATATACTTTGACTTGTTCCCTACTTGTTTTTTTATCACCTTGATTAGTAGATCTCTGCCAGGTAACTGTAAGCATGTTTGTATCATTAGTTTTTCAGACAGTATTGACTGGAACAGTCAAAAACTACACAATGGAGCTTAACACTTAGACTTCCTTCACCGAGACCAATTACAAACGGAATTATAAGTTGGGAGAACCATTTTCATTTGGATATGGCAGACATGTATCCAGCTTGGCTAATGCTCGAGTCCTTGCTTTAAACACAATCAATCAACATATTTCTGACAAGTACACAAATCAACTTTTTTCCATTCGTACAACAGAATTTTTTAGTATATCGAAGTGTATATCAAGGAAGATACTAACTTCTAAGCTTCAACTTATTTAGCTAATGAACAGATATTACATCTATACACATGTCTGGTCTTGCAGATAATCAAAAGGTACCAAGGCCCAATATGGCCTATGATCTGAACAGTTATTAGTCTTTTCCATGTGCTAAAATTTCATTGAGATGAAAAGTATACAGTTTATATCCCAATAAGTAACATAAGCACTACGCTTGTGCAAGCAAGTTTAAATTTGATTCCCTGCATTTACTTGCAGTTATAATGGCATGCAAATATTAAGTTTGCAAAAATCACCAATTTTGATGAATATACATACACCCCTTCTATATGAAGGATGACAAAAGGGATAGAGAAAGAAAGAGGAATATCTTGGAAATATAATAGGTGAATGTCTCACAAGAAGTAATAATGTGGAAAAATGAATATAACAACTCCATACCATGTTTTAGAGAGCATCTTTGAAGAAACGGGCCAGGAGGCAAAAGGCGGGCTGATTCAAACACAGTGGCCAGTAAGAAATGCATCTTTCGCACATCATACGAATCTTGTTTGCATGTTTTTTGCTGCACTTCTTTGATCTCTGAGAAAATCTACAGTGGAAAAAAGGGATGTGTTATGTGTGCCTTGAATTATATGACCCGTATCCACATTAGTTATGATCAAGCCCTTTAGGTCTGCTTAACAAGCTCCTACCGAGCTCTATTGTCAAGCCTATGAAGTTAGCCAACCCTCTTTGATGTCGATCTCATTAAGGCAAGCCAATGCCGTGGACTGTGGACGCAGCTCTATAAGACGTGGCTGTGCCCGAACCCCATGGCCCAGGGGTTATAAAGGTGAACCCCCCGCGGTTTGGACTCAGCCCTGTAAGAAGTGGCTGTGCCCGAAGCCCATGGCCCAGGGATTACAAAGGAAGAGCCCCTGCGGTTTGGACTCAGCCTTATAAGAAGTGGCTTTGCCCGAAGCGCATGGCCCAGGGTTATAAAGGCGGAGCCCCAGCGGTTTGGACCTTGTTTGAGGTGCAAGTATCTGAAGGAACACACACACACACACACACACACACTATATGTACAGTCTACGGTTTCGGTGTGGAACTTTGTAAAAACTTTGAAAGAGAAATAAGGCGGCGCTTTTTGGTGAGATTGTGGGGTGTACTTAGAATTAGGCCATGTTTGGATAGTTAGGGTTAAACTCCATAGGATTGATTTTAGGATTAAAATATTTTGATAACATAATGCATGTTTGGATGGTTGGGATAAGGATAGCATTAAAGTGAGACAGAAAGAAAAAGAGAGATTGATATAATGATGTGTCATTTCGAGAGAGAGAGAGAGAGAGAGAGAGTTTTGAATCAGAAAAATTGAGACTTTGCCAATTTTTAGAATCCAATCGATTAGGGATATTTTTGCGTATTTTTCCATTGGAGTTCTTCATAAAAAACTTCAAACAATCAATTTCTTGGATTGAACCAGTCCAATGGAAAAAAGAAATCTAGCATCCTTTTCCATTGGAATATGGGTATCCAAACATAGCCTAAGAGTTTTAGAGTTCCTCCACCATCATTGTAACCTCATAATTTCTATGATTATAGTAAAAATTACTTCTCCTTCGCCCAAGGAAATAGGTTGATTTGGCCAAACATTAAATCTATGTGCACTGTACATTCTGATTTGACATCTTGTCTTTTTCGTTTTCGTTCTACTTTGTGGTTTGTCATAACAAATTTTATGATCGGTCATATGTAAAATAGGACAATATCAACAGGGGCATACAAACTAGCAAAAGGTAAATCCACAACCGCAACAAAAAGCTTTTATTCCAAAATTCTCGAGTACCGAATGGAAAAATGAAATTCGAAATAATGTTTACAAATGGAAGGCCCCTCAGTTAGCACATTGCATTTCAATTTTCAAAGTCGAAATACTTGTATACAAACCTGATCAGATGAGGGCTTAGTAAATTATTCATGTTCATGGCTTGAAGGGAGTTTTAAGCGTCAAAGCCTCTGATGGCCAAACAACCAAAGTACCAACAAAGTACTGCCCTCAAGTGCATTGAGATTCTAAGCAAATAGGCAAGGTTATATTGAGCACTAAACGGTTCATACAACATGTTAGTGAACAATCTTGGATGTTTGAAGTGAGAAAACATTGTGAGGAAGGGCAGTTAGCAGCCATAATCCTGAAACTGACCCAGCGGGAAAATATAAATTAATAAATACTTCATCGCTGACAATGATGCAGAAGAAAAGCTAAATGGGCTATCAAAGAAAACGCAGCAAGGGTGTTTCTAATAAACAAACAATTAAAAATTGAGAAGCAACGAATAAGCACATAAGCACATCAAACTGCTTAAACTTTCTATGAAATTTATTGGATGAGAATACTATGAACAAGCCGCTAATGCATTATCTGGGATTAGACCCCAACTGAAATGAACCAGCAAATTGGGAAACAATCTTCACCAAAAAAAAGGAAAGGAAAAAAATGGGAAACAAAAATAATATACTGTTAACTTGCCAAAAGGTTGTGGCAAGATCAAGAATGGAAATGTGCAAACAGCAACCTTCAGGAGTCTGTAAAAATACATGCTGAAGAAATTTCCTAAATATGGGCTGAGAGCAAACCTTCAACTGTTAAATATCAAGTACATTATTGAAATGTACCAATAGGATTGTCAGTAACTTGGTGCTAAACAGTCACCTAAAGATGAACGATCAGTCTATCAAATAAATATCCAGCTCAACTATCCATAAAATGACATCAGCAAACAAATTCTATCAATACGGACCAAGTTTAGCCTGCAAATGCAGACTGGGTAACACAGTGATCCCTATAATCCAGTGCTTTACTTGCGACCCACTAATATGCAAGCTTATTTCAAACACGTAAACATATTCACAGTAAAAAAGGTAGTTATCATAACTATTCATAAAGCAGACCTCTGTTCACCAACTATAAGGATATCGACCAACCGACTAAGTTAAGACTATCAGAATTACTTGTAAGGTATATCCCTAAACGGCTGTACTTCAGAGCAGGGGCAAAGCCAGGATTTACTTGTAAGGTAGTATATCCCTAAACGGCTTTACTTGAGAGCAGGGGCAAAGCCAGGATCTTCCTTTTGTTTTAGGTGGTTGTTTCTTTTTCTCTCTTTTTCTTTCTTTCTTTTCTCTTTCTTTTGTGCGTTTGTGTGTGTGTGTGTGTGTGTGTGTTGAGGTTTGTTTTTTTTCTGTGGGTGGGGTGGGGTGGGGGGCAGTAAAAACATATTCTCTAATACAAAAATATACCCATATATTGAAAAACACTCTGAATGATTTTTAGAAACCATAATACATTAACGTGCTAATCTTTTTCTATCTTTACATTATTGAAGCAATTTTGAAGGTTTAAATTCAATAAGCTACAATTTTGAAGGTTTAAATTCAATAAGCTACATATTTCTAATTTATAATTTTAGAAATAAAATAAGACTTCCATAAAGAAATGACTTAGTTGGGTCTAAATTGTATACAAACTTGTATAAATATATTATTTTTAAGAGCTTGTTATATGTAGGGTTATTTTATTTATCGTTTTTACTTGTATAATATAATAAGAAACTTATAAAGAGCGGGGTAAATTTTACTAAACCCGGTCCACCTTTTGGAGTTTTTGAGAAAACCCCATTGAACTTTAAAGACACTATAAAACCCCACCGAACTATCAAAATTGTATGAAGTCGTTAATTTGATTAACTCGTGCAGCTACAATTGGACTAAATAACCGAAATGTCTTGCATATAGATTGAATAGACTCAAAATGAATGGAATATGATATTTTATGACAAAATACCTTTCAATTTTTTTTTATAAAAAAACCCTTCAATGGGGTTTTATAGAATTTATAAAGTTCAATGGGGTTATCTCAAAAACCTCAAAAGGTGGATGGGGTTTAGTAAAATTTACCCTAAAGAGAATGCATCCATCAAAAGCAAAAGATATACTATTAAATTCACAGTTCACACTTATTGATAAATATTTTTAAAAAATCAAGGGGTTATAAATTAATAAAAAGATATAAGGGGATAGGGCTTTGACTGAAATTTTCCTGTAAAAGTACCCATGTGGCCCCCAAAATAAAATAAAAAAAGTATTGAGGCAATGAAGAACCGATTTGGGATTGTAAGCCCACAACACATTGGCTTCGCAATTAAATCAACTTCAATTTTAATATCTTTCCTCTCCTATTATAACTAGAACTCTCTTGGATAATGTCATTAATCAACAAAATAGAAAAAATGACAAAATTACTATAGCCAAAGTTGAGAATTGTCCATGTCAACCACCACAAAAGATAAAAAATGAGAAGTCAAAAATGCTCTTTCCCTCTTTCATTCATTACATATTCTCTCTCATGCTCTAAAGCCGAAAAAGAGATATGTCTTACAAATTTATACATAAGCTCTTATATATTTGTTATGTTGTATAACTCATAAATTTCTCGATTCTAATATTACCACTAACCACATTCATTTAATTTAAATTTAAAATAACTATAGAAATCTTTAGAAATTTTCATGTGATGTCCAAGATAAAAAAAAATCACACGCCTTCAATGCAATGTATGTATGTCGTTCAAAATACACACGTGCATCAAAATAATACTCTATAGTAACTTCTGTTTTATGTTGTTTTATAAAACTGTAAGCCTAGCACTATATGGGATTCTTGGAGCCTCGGTGGGGCCCAGGCCCCAAGCCCCCGCCCCTGCGTGAGAGACCACTCATAGAAACCATATGCCAAACATGGAAAAATACACGAAACGAATGGATAACATGTGCTCAGTAATCAGAACGACCTTATGATTGCAATGAAAAATTCCTGGATGCAAGAGATTGTTAGATACAAAGAGGCATATTTACCTTCATTTGTAATTCTGGATGCAACACAAGCCTAGTTAGAATGCTGCAAACCAAGTTAGTGATGGTATGGCATCCATGGAACATAACTCCCAAGATATCCCCACATGGTTCTTCATTTGAACTAAGATACGCCTTTCTCTCCTCCTGAATTGAACTGTTGTCGGAATATATATTACGTTTAAAGACAGTAGTACCAGTTCCTTCTTTCTCTGCAGTACCTTTCATCTCCTCAAAGGTGAATTGATCTAGTTGTGTTGATATGCTACAGTTGTACCAACTTTGCTGAATGATATCTTGGGTTAAGCGCTTCAACTTTGAGCACAAAAATCTGTATTTCCAGTATTCTCTTCTCCAAAAAGGAGGAATTTTATAGGAGGCCCAAAAGCAAGCATCCCTGGAAATCATTAAAAGAAGCTCTTCATACAATGTCGCATCGGACCATTGAAGAAATGCCTCTTCAAAAAGTGTGGCTCCAAGGATGTAAAATGACATATGTTGAGAAATTGATCTGCACTCAAGAATACCCTTGGACATAATAGATTCTACTCTTCCTAGGACACAGTCAACAACCTTCAAAGAAATCGAGTTCACTCTCTCAAGCAGCCTCTCATTCATACATACTGCTAAATATTCTCTTCCTTCATGTACCTGCAGGTAATTGACATGTAACATTCAGTAAAGAAGTTGAAACCTTCCAAATCAATATGCACAAAAGAAGTTTTATCTGCCACAATACCAATAAAATTTGAAGGTATGGTTCCTCATGGAAATGGCATTTTAAGAACTGTTAAAATCTTTGGAATCTAGAACCAATATGAAAAGAGATGATGACTAAAGGGCGTGTCAATAGCATAACAGACATACCTAAATGGAAAACTAGATTAATGGATATGCTGGGATGCCTTCGATAGACAACCAAAATTTTGCCACGTTAAAAAATTTGTAGAAATGAACAAGAGATTAAGGTCCGAAAATCTAATAATGCCCAATTATTATTGCATACCTTTTCAAAGGAAGAAAAAAAGATATTGGATCTACCAAAAGCCATACGAAATGCCCTTCCTGTCTCTGGCGATTTATCTTTAGCCTTTATGAGCATCTCTTTAATATCTGCAACATCCTTCACCGACACAAGAAGCTGTGTTGGACCCAACCATAGTCTTACAATTGATCCATACTTCAAATGCAACTCCGATAGGAACCCTAACAAAGTTCCGAGAAATGGACAGCATTAGCCAAATTAATGTGAAATCTGATAAATGTGTATGCATGTAATACTTAAAACTAAACTATAATTAAACTACTTTGAAAAGGTATATTTTAATAATATGGACACTTAAGTGTCATAATACTCAAATTACACAAAAGATGCCAGCTCCTCTTTAGAAATTTATGCAATAATGCTCATTTTAAGGATAGCTTCATACTGAGAATATTAATTTTGTAAGCTCTAAAGCGAAAGCACATGAAGTGTCAAAATTACATTGAAGAGGGCAACAGTTAGGGGCCTTAGGGCCATGTTTAAAAAAGATGATGACTGAGATTAGACTTATGCAGGTAATAGTAATACTGTAATAGGATTATCAGATATTAGAGAAAAACAATGTAGAAGGAAAATTAGTGGTGTATGCTATTTTTCGCAATCTAGTGAATTGTAGATGTTTCCCCTTGATTGCATGATCTTGACCCACTTGCACGTTCATCCTACCCGGAAAACAACTATCAATACTATGGATACAAACAACCCAGCTTTCAGCTACCCTCAAGATTGTATGACATGGATATCTCTTGCTCATTGCTTCATTGCAAGATTTACACAGTAAAGGAGGGTCATGTGATTCAGCATGACAGACTCATAGAACCGGTTCTGAGCTTTCTCCACTTTGAGTCGTGCACAACAACAATCCCCATTCTGATAGAGAATCGCTTGGACGATAATGGCAGTTGGCGGTAACAGGTTACTTATGGCCTTTTTGTGACTTTCTAAGCCGGCACGGTCACAACCAAAGTGTATGAACATCTTTGCTAAATGTCACGGAGTACACTTTTTTAACTAGCCATAAGAGGGTTCAAGTTGGAGCTGACATTTCCAAAATTATTAAGTAGATTTTCTTCTACAAAGAGGTGTTAGACATGCTAATAATTTAGAACTTTCAAGTTTCAATTGAAGAAAGATCCCGCAATGGCCGATTTGAGGGTGTGCATCCCTAAATTTACATTAAAGTGTTAAACACTTTATAAGTAAGTTAGGTCTTATTAATATCCATCCATGTTCTAATAAAAGTTGGAGCAAATGTGTTATCTAGAGTTCCAAAGAATTTGAAGAAATACGGATATTGAATTCCCAAAAGGTTAGAATCAAGTTATGAATACTACAACCTAAAATGTGTAGTTACTAGGGGTTCAAACCGACAGCAAATAACATAATAAATTGGGATGAAGCATGTTTGACGCTATCTTTAAAGCATTTTTTGCTCCCTACCATGCAAAAGGGATTTGTGCGAGTTAATTTCAGGATACAACAACTCAATCTTATGTACAATCCTCTGTGTTGTACTCACAAAAATTGCTCCGAAAGCTTGATCTTTTGAATACTAAAATTAAAGAGGAGAAGAAAAGAAAAAGAGTTGTTTCAACTTAAAATGATATGATCTTTTGAATACTAAAATTAAAGAGAAGAAGAAAAGAAAAAGAGTTGTTTCAACTTAAAATGATATGATCTTTTGAATACTTAAAACGATATAGGCTTTTATATAGAGATTGAAAGGGTTTATAACCCTTCACTCTAACTAAAGCCCCATGCGGTAGTCTTTCCGGCATTCCGTTTGAATTCAAACATTACATGTAGTTGCTTCCCACCATTTTATTAATTGTGTCATGATAGTCAACTTTGTTTGACTAAGTCCAAACAACCTATCGAGGCAATAAAAGCTCACCCCTCACAGTGAACATGACCCGAACTAATATCTAAAGGCCGATGTTAATCTTCAATTTATATTTTGATACATAAAGTTTAATTTTTTGAAATTATATATATATATATATATATATAATGCAAATAATATAACAAAATGGATCCTTGAGTGTTGTCTTATAGCAATGGACCTATGCCCCCCCCCCAAAAAAAAGAAAAGAAAAAAACCAAAATCTATGAGACGCCGGACTTTGTTCCACAACTTCCACAACAGTGACGAAAGTAAGGATTGACTAAAGTCGGTTTGTGGCCTTGACCCACATTCTAATCTTGAAATGTTTTCCGAAATCAGACATTCGTTTCTCACCAATTTTATAGTCAAGATAATGTCTTATGATAACTAAGAAATGCCTATGCATCCAAAGAGCAAAATGCAGCTCAAAGTAATCCTACACAATACACAATTAGAAATAGATTTGGCATCTCTTCTGTTGTATGAGAATATACCAAACAGGTCAGGAATGTTTATTAATTATCTTTGTCCAAGATGACGATCATTTTGGCATCATCATAGTCTTTGACAATAAACACCCTACAAGCGAAACAATAGTTGCGGCAGCTTGTCAACAGACCAACACAAAGTGGGAACTTGAAGAAATATTTCACAAACACTTTCACTGCTCTTATTGAGTAAGCATATTAGGATTAAACAGCCAATTGGATTTTGGGACTTTAGTCCCACATTGGCGGTACAAGGCCATGTCTTGGCCTTTATAATTACTTTTTCCCCACACCTTTAAATTGAAATTCATTTGAGCACATGGGCCAAAGCCTAATTGATGGTGTCCATGTTTTTTCTTTTTTTTTGCATGGTCCAAGTTGTGATGCCTATGTTTTGCACTAACTATTTTGAGGTTTTGATTTTTCGCTTAGGATACTTTGCACACAAGAAAAGGACGGAAGCAAAAGTCATGCACAAATCTCACACATTGGCAACAGACTTGCAGATCTGTGATATCTAAATATATGACGGAAGAAATCAACTCATCTTCTCTGTACAAAGACTTCATCTTCTATAAGAAACAATACAACAAAAGTTCTCTTCTTCTTCTCTTTCCTAAATTATTTCGCACATATTCTGTTGTGATTTTTTCTTCAATCAATTTATTAAGATCGCTAGTTCCGAACCATCATTCAATCTCGTTCTTCGGCTGTTTCGTGCATCATTGTTTCATGCATCGTTGAAGAGTCTGGAAAATGGATTTACTATCGCTCAGACTTGTTATCTCTTGGTCACCATATAAGGCGAGATCAAAGTTTTAGAGCAGAGACTCTCGCCAAATCCCGGTCCAGGCTTATTTTACTTGTTTCAAATGTATTTGTTATGAAAATCTGATAATGTAATTTAATCCACTTGTTAACAACCGGGTACACAAGGAAAAGCATGCTGATGTTGTTCAGATGGAAAAATAAACAACTACAATTATAAGCTCCATGTATTAATGGCTAGAAATGAATTTCTTTCGGATCACATTCTTATTTTTCCTAATTATAGAAGTTTTACTACTCATTTCATGCTAAGGTTAGGAAACAAGATCAATATTGTAAAACACGTAATTGTTCTCCATTTGATGGGTTAGCAGGAAACTTATAAACACACTATACGCTCCTTAATCTGATTATCATGTGGAATTAGTAAATACAAAATTTGAATACATCTATAGAAAAACACTAAAAATAGAATCGATAGAAGAAAGTATATGGATAGGAAGAACAACGAAAGAATCTCTCCTTTATCAAGTGGAATTTTAGTTTGGGTACAATGTTTTGAACATCGTGTGCTATATGGACAGCGTATATAACGCTTTCAATTATATGGCCACTCATGTGCAAAATTCTTCTAGAACCAATTATGGGGCCTTTCACTTGTTGAATCGTATTCAATGTGTTTCCTAACTGACATTTAAATGGTGATTAATCAGCCTTTCAAACCTTGTTTTACAAAACTCGGCAGGATATTTTGAGCACGGAAACATCCTTACAGTTTAATTTCACCCTATTCCTTTTCGAATGAGGCACAAGTATGTTTCCTCTTTTGGTGATGATTCTGCGCGTCATATCACCTCACATACATAACCTTAAGATTCACAAACAAATTAGCCGGTATTTCCATGCATATTCCAACAGCCTCTCTCTCTCTCTCTCTCTCTCTCTCTCTCTCTCTCTCTCTCTCTATATATATATATATATATATATAGTCAGTCAAGATTAATCATAATTAGTGTTAAGGCAATAAAGCTACCAAATTTACAAAACATATTATTTATTTCTAGTCCAAATCAAGATCAGATACAACTTTGTACATACTAAAATCACGCAGCTCAAAATTCAATTCCAATCAGGCAAGAGATTGAGATCTAACCAGTGAGATCTCGCGAAGAACCACAGCCGGCGATGAGCTTCGAGTGGCCGGCGAAGAAAGAGGGGCAAGGCGGGCCCGGGATCTTGCTCCCTTTCGACCAGAGCCTCACCAGCCTCACAAGCTTTTGCAACAGCAGAAACGTGATCCAGATCAAAGAGATCCACAGCAAGAAATTGGTGGCTCTAGCGAAGTAATCCCTCAGTGAGAAGCAAGAATCGAAGGGCGAGGGGGATGAAAAAGATCTCTCCTTGCCATTGAGGAGAAACCCTAGGAGGGTGTAGGGGGCTCTCACATCGCATGCCTCCATTGATTTTGGTTGATTGGAGATGATTTTCGCATCGATTTGGGGATTTTGGTTTCTGGAGTTCGTTTACTAAATGTGTGATGAACGGCGGCGAGATTTTTTTATATTTTAGTTTTATTTGGCTGAATTACAAGTAACCCCCTCGCATTTGTTTGAAGAGCGGTTAATCCCCCGTAGTTTGAAAAGGCTGTAGGCTCGTGGGAGCGCAGAGTAAACGATCCATCACCCTTTTTAATGATCTTTGAAATATATCCTTAGACATGAGATCTTACGATTTTAATGTTTCTTATGCTTGTATCGTAAGCGCAAAAATTTAATGGTTTGCTGATAATATAATGTTTTTTATCACTAAAGCAACGGCCATACAGTATCAATATCATATGGAAAATTGGTGTAGGTTTTGCATTATGAAGATGAAGATGCACAATGCCAACAACCAAAAGAAATTAGAAAAAAATTGATCTTTTTTATCAATATAAGAGAAATTCTTCGATGAATTTTGATGCATCGATTGATGTTGGTAAAGCTGTAGTTGAGGAGCTTGATGCATCATTAATTTAGGTTGAGGAGGTGGATATGTTGGAAGTGGTTGATACAACGAGTTGATAATTTTGTTTTAGTGGAATCAAGTTGTTTTAGGAATTATTGATCGCATCTTCGCTATAGCATTCTTTCTTTCCCTCGTCTTTTGCTTTCGACCAAGTTCATCGTTTTCTACAATTTTCTCGACGGCTGGAGGTGTCATCTTGGGCGGTGCGGTCATTTTTATTTTTATATTTTGAGAGAAAGGATAGGGCCAATAAATCTCTAACCAAATAAAACATTTCATAAAAAATATGAAATGAGAAAAGTTATAAAAGTAAAGAAGAAGAAAAAAAGAAAAAAAACAAGTTCTAGAAAATTCTCTCTACGGACAACAAAAATTAACTGTAAAGCGAATTAAACCATTTGTCCACAAAATTCTTTAAAAACCTCCGGTAAATTATGTAGATGTAGATATCCTCTTTTTCAAAGCGTTCGTCCAAAAGTCCATTACGACGGGCATAGCTCCATTGCGAATTTGCAAATCGGGTCACTCTTAGGAGAGTTTGGCGTAGCTTGTGGTAGCTTGTGACGTAGATCATGAAGTTTTCGTTAGACTGCATGTTCATCAAATCAAGAAGACTTGGGGTCTATTGTACGTATCCACCGAACCACAACCGAAAGTCGTTTATCAATTGATCAAGATTGGTGAGTGTTTCACGATAGACATTTGCAACCCATTTTTGAGCCGTACTCTCTGGCGACCTTTGGAATAGATGAATGATCAAGTTCATGTTGTGTTATCCGCATGGAGAGGCGAAATACAGGGTTTTAATCTGGGGGAATAATGTCATTCTGAAAAATGTGAGGGGTTACCTGAAATTTAGCCTTTATATTTTTTAATGAATGAGAAAAATCATGTGGCGCACTTGCATTTGGAAACACCCAGTCAGAAAACGGTGGGGGACAAGCATGTGGGGCCCACGTGTGAAACTAAAATTTGTGAGAAATTAAAGGCCAAAGATTGTGGTGATCTTATCTTGTGCTGAAGCCAGCTGGTGGCCATCCTGTGTTAGCAATTTGTGGTCACAAAATAGCCTTTGACTTTTGCTAGATAGGCCCCCTTGGAAAAAGACAGGATAGTTTTTATTAGTTTGTGACCGGAATCTGAGTACGTGCGTTGCTCGTGAAAGATTAGAGAGGATATACTAATTTTGAGGATGTGATGTGTGTAATATTCCGTTTCAAGTTTTGAAGATGCATGGATGCATTCTTCCCCGTGATGAAGGGGATGCGTAGGATGACGAGAAAATATTTAGATATTTAAGAAGGGCCTATCTATTGCCCACAATTTCATAAATGATGTCACTTCTTTATTTCCTTATTTACCCCTTTTCAATTCTTTTTTAATTTAGGCATCAACTGACCCATTATAATTATCATGTATATTTTCTCCTCCGGATGATTCACATCTTCTCCACTGTCTCCGCCTCCTCAACCGTCGGGACGTGAAGCGGCAGCGGATCGAAGAGAGGAGGCCGCCGTCGGAGGCGCTGGACGAGACGCAGAGGTTGTTCCAGCGGCTTTACAGAAGAAAAAGGGAATTGTTCCGGGAAGAAATAAAAAAATTACAAATATTTCAAATCAAAAGGGGCTTGCAGAAAGCCCCATTCCCAAACTCCTCTCATTAATTTCATAAAGAAAAAAAATAGTAAAACAAAAACTCGATCAATCGAGTTCTTGAGATCTGAAACGGTTTCGATCGAGACTCGTTGGATTTTGATCCTCAAATGTCGACGGATTTTGAGCATCCGATGATTCGAACTCGATCGTCGATGAGATCGATCGAATCTGAGCTTGAAATCAATTCGTAAATCCCTAATTAGTTCAAACTGTGGATTTTAGATTGGGGATTTGCGGAGTGAGCCTCATTGTCACGACCCAAAATTTAGTTCGTGACAGGCACTTAAATCGCGCAAAATCTAAAGGCGTAACGCAATGCAAGTAAGCCGAAGCCCAGAAATCTAAACCTTTTAAAGAAAATAAAAGATGTGCAATTTTGAAATAAAAGTATGATGAAATCAAAAAATTTCATAAATGCATAGACAATGGAACATGAAAATACAAGTAGATTATACTAGTTGGAAAATATGTTTCATCTTTTAAAAATTTGGGCAACAACTCCCTTATATATTTTGATCCAAAACTACATATACATGATAATATAAAAGGCACCCCCAAGCGGGAGCTAGCTCTTCGCCAATCGGCGGAATCATAACCGCGCAAGTCAAAAATATAAGTATACGACGCCCAACAGCGAAGTTCAACACAAAGGATAATGAATAAAGCAAGATATCAACCCACCAAGCGAACATATAACTCATCGCTCTAGTCTCGCAACCACAAGTCTTTCTAAATTTTACTACTTATACAAATACTAGTTTCTGATTGATGGAGTTGACTAGATATAACACGAAAAAAAAAGAGGGCACGATCCAATATGTCCCACCTACCAAAACAAATCGCCCGAAAGTAAGTTGTGTGCCAGCGATACCGCTACTGATCCATGCGGTCAAACCTGCAAGAACTGTGGCACAACGGGGTGAGTTGCTGTCATGCCCCGCTTCCCAGAGTGCACTAAGATCGGCACGTGACAGAGCCAACCATGCTACCTGTGGCTAGGAAATATCCTTCCATAATCACATTACGGCTGTCTAGAAGATATCAAGAACAGGAAAATAAAAGAAACTATCTAGTACATGTCCATAAGCCAGAAGTAACGAGTCAAGAAATAATATACGGAAGCAATAGATCCAATAAACAATAACAATCTGAAAGTAAAATATAACTAAACTGAATACTAACGGGATCCTCACTGCTCGGCCTAACGGCAGAAGTACTCCTGATCAGCCTGCGATAAAGGTAGAGGATCTGAGCCATGCAAAACCCAGACGTCAGTGCGTCATAATATCAAACAATAATAAATGAACAGGAGGTAACAAGATATGCAGGCATGAGTTATAAAAAGGTACATGAATGTAATAAGTGAGCAGGAAAACAGAACAGTGAAGTATAACAGTATATGTGAAGTGCAGCGGTGAAACTAAACTGTACTACTGGGTTAACTACTCTTAAGTCTGTGAAATCAATTTGAGTAATCCTCCATGTAACTCAAAAGATATGTCCCGTTATCCCCCGGAACCACGGATCAGGTAGTGGGAGTCATGAATGACTCTGTCCCGTTATCCCCCGGGACCACGGATCAAGTAAGAATCACAAATGATTCTGTCCCGTTATCCCCCGGGACCACGGATCAAGTAATACCCTTATAAACTACACTTTAGTTTACACTTTTGATTTCCCCATACCCCCAAGGTTTTGTGTTCAAGTCAGGTATTGGTAAATCTGGAGCTAATGCCAACACAGGATCAAGCAGGAACATGTTTGTCTGTATAGACAACAGGAAATGTCCGTAGGGACAACAGGTCAAGATTGTCGGCATTAGTAACAAGATCATGTAATATGTCAAGCTGTGATACATCAGGTCATGTCAGGTGGTGTACATGTATCAAGTCATGTCAAGTAGTGCACAGGTATCAAGTCATGTCAGTACTAGTGTATCAGGTCATGTCAGGTAGTGCACAAGTGTCGAGTGGGTGCTCATAATCAAACTGTAACAAGTATGGGTGCACAAAATCAAGTATAGAGTACTAATATAATAATAAATGAAATAATGTGACATGGTATGCAAATAGATATAAAATCAATGATATGAATGCACAATTATCGATTAGGGTTACATTTATAGTTCCAATACTAATTAGGATGCACTTTATTAAACATGGGGTGTTAAATACAATAATAATATGAATTAATGTAATCTATAAATACAGTTGTATATATTTTAAATGAGATGGATGCAAACGGGTATGTTTCCTGATTTAAAATCAGGAAGCTTCTGTGAAAAGCTTCAGAAGAGGGTCACGTGCTTACACGTGACTAGCGGTCACGTGTTCGCACGTGACACCTGAACGCATCATTCAAGCAAGTTCAGTCTCCTGACTAAGTCGAAGAAAAGGGGGCTTCAGGAAGGGTCACGTGCTCCCACGTGATCAAGGTCACGTGTCGGCACGTGACATTTAAATTCAAGCAGCAAAGGCGCACATTGGTTCCCTGATCAAGTCAAGGAAAAGAGCTTCAGAAAAGGTCACGTGCTCTCACGTGACCAGAGTCATGTGTTGACACGTAACGTTCAAGACAGCAGACCCGTTCTCCCGTTGAACCAAAGAAAGAGAGTTCAAACAAGGGTCACGTGCTCACACGTGACCAGGGGGTCACGTGGTAGCACGTGATGTTTAAGCAGCAATCAGAAGACGCAGCGCAGAAGGCTCATTCCAAAGGGGGTCACGTGTCTACACGTGACCATGGATCACGTGGTCACACGTGACCGGCTTTCAAAGCCCATATTTTTTTTAACGACAGAATTAAATTCTGAAGGAAATTCGAATCTTTCCAAAGGAAAGTAATTATTTGGGACCAATCAAATTAAAGATTCAGAGATGATTAAATATCATCTATCTATGGAAAATCTCGGGTTTGGAAAGATTTCCCCTTTAAATCTAACCAAAATAGCAAGGGAGAATCTCTGGATTTAAAATCCAATGGTGAATAAAATTCACCTAATCATCCAACGGCCCAAAATGAATGATGAATGCAAATCAAATATCAATGAAGATTCGTCAAAAACTGATTGATTCGGCTGCTTCTTCTATAAATAGGAGCCAAAAGACACAGAGAAATATATACATACGGAGAGAAGAAAAGAGAAAAGGAGAAGAGCTTTGATACTTGAAAAAGACTCAGATCTTCTGCAAAAAACCCTAGGTAAGAAAGGGAAAGCCTTTTGGAAAGAAAAAGAATTTAATTCTCAACAGAGTTTAACTCTGAGGCATAAAACGAGAGAGCATATCTCCTCCCTCTTTCATAGAGGATCTGCAAAGTGCACATCTCCCCTTAAGGTTGAGAATTTAATTCTCAATGGGTCGAGATCCTGCCATGCAGATCCAAAACATAGAGAAGGAATGCAAGTATGAGAATTTAATTCTCACAGAACTATAGGAATTTAATTCCTCCAAAATAAAGTTAGGGTTCGACCCTGTATTATGGGAATTTAATTCCTTCAAAACAAAAAGAAACAGGGTTGAACCCTAATCAAGAACATAGTTTTGTCGAAACAGTGGGAATTTAATTCCTTTAATCATAATCCTCAGAAAAGGGGAGTTTAATTCCTTAAAAGCTTTTAGGGTTTAACCCTATTCGGTTCTTCGCATAAACAAGGAATTTAATTCCCACAGAAAACTCAGATTTAAACTCTGTTCCAGAATATAAGCCTTCAAAAGGAAATAGGAATTTAATTCCTCTGAAATTAAAAGTTCGAGGAATTTAATTCCTGAAAGAGGAGCAACAGATCCTCCAAAAACAGCATTGAGGCAGGGTCACGTGTCACCACGTGACCCCCCCCAAAAGCCCTACAGAAAGCCCCTTTGAGGCAGCACCCCACGTGACACACGTGACTTTCAGCAGGAGCCTTAACACATAGGCATTTGAATGCCCGTCACGTGCTAACACGTGACGCTATCAAAGACACAGTAATTTCGGCAGAATCATTGAAGGGAAGGCACTCTCACGTGGGGCCACGTGACCGTTCTTGCTGTAGTGTTTGACACTAAGTTAAAACTCTCGAATCCAGTATTGAAGTGCTATCGGGCCTTAGTGTTCAACACTAATTAAAGAATTTTGTTCGTAGTGTTCAATATTAATTGTTTTAATATTCGGCACTAATTTAAGATCCCCATTGCCAGTGTTTAACACTGAGCTGTTTTAGTGCTTATGATCATTTCAAGGCCTTGTTGCTGGTGTTTAACACCAATTATTCTTCTAGTGTTAAACACTAACTTGTCAAACTCATTCCCAGTGTTCAACACTGATTGCTTTGAAGTGTTTAACACTAGTCTATAGCCCAATTGGCTAGAGGGATGGAGGCAAAGCTTCTCCCTCGATGGACTCACAAGGAATCAATATTCCAGACATGATGGGACTTAGCCCAAGCTGGCCATAAGTCCTCAATTCGTGACTAATTGGGCCAATGGGCTCATAACATGATTAATCAGTCCTGACCTCAAATTGGGCCAGGGGCTGCTCAAGCCACTCCGGTTCTAGGGTACATCTCTTCACTCCTTTGATACTTGGCATTGTAATCCCTCAATGTCTTCAAAGAGGTGACGGGTCCCGACGACCACCCATGATATGGACTGTGGGGTCCTTAAACTCATACAAATTCCTGGTCACGTGGAATACGGATAATGTCACTCTTTGACCCCGTGGGAAACGTCCAGAGCGGATCCTGGTCCTCGCAGAGCACGGCAGTGAACCCGTGTGAAGCATCCAGAGCGGAGCCTGGTCCTCGCTAAGCACGGCAGTGAACCCGTGTGAAGCATCCAGAGCACATACCGGACTGTGGGGTCCTTAAACCCATGGACTACGACGTCCTTAACCTTGACCGAGATGTCTTAAAACTAACAACGGACCGCAATGTCCTTAAACTACCCACGGACCGCAATGTCCTTAAACTACCCATGGACCGCAATGTCCTTAAACTACCCACGGACCGCGATGTCCCTAAAACTAGAACAATAGAGCCCTTTCTTATGCTCTTTTGTTGGACCTAAACGGCCCCGTCTAAGTTGATCTTAGCCTTGGAGATGGTTAACGCGTCCTTAGACCCTCAAACATACTGGACTACGAATCCCCCGAATTAACTCCGGCTCAAGGGTACATCTCTGAACTCCTCTGGCATCTGTCGTTGTAATCCTTCAACGTCGTCAGAGAGGTGATGGGTCCCGACAGCCATACAGACGATGGACCACTATGTCCCTAAACTGGAACATTAGAGTCCAAACACTCTTTTGTCGGATCTAAACGATCCCGTTAAGTTGATCTTAGTCACAAAGTTAGACTAACGTATCCTTAACAAACGTTTGAGTTGATCTTAGCCTCGAGTAGGGCTGACGTGTCCTCAAACCAAACCCCCCCCAAACCCAAATTTAAGATAATGCGGATTTGGACTAGTCCACGCCCTACGGGCGACGACATAACTCAGTCTCCGTAAACAATCCACGGGCAATAAAACAAACACCCACGACACGAAGTGACCATCTGGAGAAGGAGAAAGTTGTTACCGCAATGCGGTAGCGTAATTAACTGCAGGGGCTTGCGCCTGCAGGGAAGAGCGTCCCCACAATAAAAAAAAAACCCCTCAAACGAGGGGGAATCTGACGAAGTCTGCTACATCGGTCGCATCCGTTTAAACCTTCGATATATGGTGCCATAAATCAACTTGGCATCTTCGGAGAGGTGGACGGATAGCACCAATTAGCATCTGCCCCGAACCTAACGCCTCAGACGTCCCGACGTCCCGGCCGCCGTTCGGAGGGGAACAGATTCTGGCACGCCCGGTGGGACCTTTTCCTCTTTCCACTCCACACTTCGTGTGTCGTGATTCGCGAACCAAACACGGTTCGCTAATAGTTGCCCTCGGGTTTCAAGGTACTGAGAATTGGCATCTCGCTTATTGCAGAAAACAAAGGATCGATGGCTTCCACCCCTGCGAAATCCTCCAACTGCTCAAACGGCAATTGCAGCCGATGCTCTGCCTCGCCAGGAGGTATAGCCTATGGACCCCAAGCTGCTTCGCTATTCACAATGCCAGTGGAACAGGTCACTCGCGCCACCACAGGATTGTTCTTTGGGACTATGATCCCGCCGACAAACTTTACCGCTCCAGTGCTGACAAAGGAAACTCTCGGGAAGTCAGTCTTTGATCGTCTTACCCCTGCCGCGGCTCCTCTCAACGAGTCGCCCAACGTCGATGCCTCGGTCTTCTCTAGACTGGGCCAGGAATCCTGCGAGCTCATCACGGGGCCTACAATCTCAGAGAAGGCTGCTTTTAAGAAGATGGCCGTTCCCGTTCCCGAAATCGCCAAGGCAACCTCTCCAGCCAAAAAGTCAGTCTTTACAAGATTGACGGCTCCGGCCTTTGCTCCCGCTTCCCAGAGGACATCGGTCTTCGATAGGCTAACGCCAACAACAACCCCCCATCCACACAGGGGGCAAGAAGGAACCATTCTTACTGCTGACCCAACGCCACCCGCTCGACGCGCTCGACGTCGCCATTGGCGCCGAGTAAGGAAGGCTGGGGGCAACTCTCCCTCCGGGCTGACTCCAGCGGCCCCGGTGGCAGAGGTCAATGCTGCTGTTTCAACTCGGAACAGCTTTGAAATGCTAAATAAGGTGCGAAGGAATTCCCCCACGGCAGTACTGAAGAGGTCTCCTCCCTCATTGAAAAAGGTTGAGGAAACAAAACCCGAACAGCCCCGATCTCCTCAACGGCTGTCTTCCAAAATCTATAAGGCTTGGCGGCAGGCCCGAGACTCGATCATCGATCCAAACTTCTCCCGCCAGCACAAGAAGCTGAAAATCCAACCTGAAGCCAGTCACCAAGCTGAGCCCCAAAAAGCCGGTGATCAACTGACTCACAAAAGGAGGAGGCCAAAGAGGACCTCACAGCAAGTAGCGACGACTGAAAGCACTAAACCCAGACGCCCTGAGTCTGGGGGCATGGTGGTGCACACTGTCTACATGGCCTTTGGGAAAGAGGAAAGCCGCACTTCCACGGGCCACCGACCCCTAACCCGATCCGTGACGAAAGCCCAGGAGCAGCAACAAAAGCTTCAAGAAATGATGAATGCTATGGCCGCGCTCACCGGACCAAAAGAAAACCCAGAAACGTCCTCAGACGCACGCCGGGAGGAAGAAACAGACGCTGAATTCCTTCGCCGGACACTGGAGAGAAGGGACAAAGAGGCCGCTGAACAAGCATCCAACATACAACGGATGGGCCTTCTCTTTCAAGACGTGATAGGAATGATGATCCAGCAGGACTCACCCGCCCCTTCTACGCAACATCAGTGTATGAAGTACTTCAAGGATGGTTTCGAGTACACCGTAACAGGCGAGTTGAACCCGTTTTCTGTAAACGAAGTTCGCAAATACGAAGACGCGAAATACTTTTTGCCAGATTTCGAAGATACAGAAAGGTGTCGCGACCCAGAGGACAAAGCCGCCGCCACCATTCCCGTTTTTGGGAGCGATACTGAAGAAGAGGAAGAAATAGTGTATACAGGGCCATCCCAACGCAACAACCTGGGGGCGCCCACCCCCATACCGGTCTTCGGGAGTGATTCGGAGGACGAGGTTAACGCCGTATTCTCCAGTCGGCTGTCAATACAGGCACCCCTTTGCGAGGACCATAGTCTGCAAATCACCATGGTACCGCAAGAACACTATAAGGATCTCGACGCGCTTCAAGCTCACAGCGTGCAAGACCTGCAAACATTTTACGTCCCTCCCAGGCGAAGGGGTGAGAAGGTGATCCTATTCTACCAATCCTCAGAGTCGAAGGTGGAGAAAGAGATCTGGCACGGCGCGGATGTTATACTTGACAGGCTCCAACCCATCCGTCTGCCTAGATACTATACAAATGGATTGAAGAAGTTATTGAAGCGCCAAGGAGTACCTTTAAGACAGACGGTGCGGCAGGCTCGGTTCTATAACAGGATTTGGGATGTCCCCGGGACTCAGCGCAAATTGCCCAATGGGAAAATGGAAACACTTGGGCTTGGGTACGCGAGAACCGGAAAACGAGGGCGAACCCACAGCAGCTACGCTATATTTACCTTTGATGAAGAAGAGGACGCCCTGTCAGGAGAGGCCGACCCCTCATCAAAACTAGACCCCGCGATCGAAGCGCCAAGTCCGTCGTTTGAAGAGCGAATGGGCAAGCCTATCAGGAAGGTGGGTCAGAAAGCTCGGGAAGACCACAACCGCGAAATGGCCATCTACGAGAAGGCCAGGACGCAACGTCTATCTCAACGTGCTACAAAAGACAAACACGCTTATCCTCGTCAATCCGTTGTACGAAAGGCCCGACGCAGAGACGGAAATAAATCAAGAAGCGGCTCGGGCTTGTCCCTCATGAAGAAGATGAGTCGAGCGTACTCCTTCCCCCGAGACAAGACGGAGAGGCTGCTCAACCTCGCTATAAAACATCAAATGATCACGCTTCCAGAGTCTAGACATCCTGAGCAAGCTAGCAAGGTCTCTTATCCGAGTTATTGCTCTTATCACCGAGCCATAGGACATCCTACCGAAGACTGCTTCACCTTTAAGAACTGGGTCGAGGACCAGTACCGACGGGGCAGATTCGCTTTATCCGACGGTTGGAAAGTGACGCCGCCGCAAAAGCACGAGCCCAAAACCACAAGAGCAGAACCGGATCCGCCTCAGTCTTGGGAGCGAGTTCGCACCTGTTATATGATTACGATATTAAAAGAAGAGCCCGAGAACGAAGATGACCTTCCCCGGTGCTTTGAGAACAGCGATGATGAGTTGATCTCAGAATTCCCGCCCGCTCCGAAAGAACTGGAAGACGGTATACATACTACCGCAGATAACCTCAAGAAGATCGAGCTGGGATCGGCAGACGACCCGCGGCCGACATTTGTCAGCGAGCTGTTATCCGAGGAAAAGGTGGCCGCGTTAAAGAACGTGCTCCTACGGCATAAAGACTGCTTCGCGTGGAACTACTCCGAGATGCCAGGATTGGATCCGGAGATTGCGGTGCATAGATTAGCAATATCCCCGGATATCAAGCCAGTCAAGCAGGCGCCAAGGAGGATGCGACTTGAGCTGGAGATGAGCATCAACGCCGAAGTCAAGAAGTTGATCGATTCCGGATTTATCCAAGAAGTCCAATACCCCGACTGGATCGCCAATATCGTCCCGGTAATGAAGAAGAATGGAACGGTGCGCATATGCGTGGATTTCAGGGATCTCAATAAAGCATGCCCAAAGGACGATTTCCCGGTGCCGGTAACCGAGCTAATGATAGATAACACATCCACTCACGAGGTCTTCTCCTTTATGGATGGTTCATCAGGATACAATCAGATAAAGATGCATCCCGAAGACCAGAAGCACACCGCTTTCCGGACTCCTTTGGGCATATTCTGCTACAAGGTTATGCCCTTTGGTCTAAAGAACGCTGGCGCCACCTATCAAAGGGCCATGACAAAAATCTTCGACGATCTCATACACGACATCGTCGAATGCTATATCGATGACCTCGTAGTGAAGAGCATGTCATACGAAGAGCATTTAAAGTATCTCGAAACCGTATTTCAACGCCTTCGGCAATATAATTTAAAAATGAATCCCCTCAAATGCGCGTTTGGAGTCTCCTCGGGCAAATTTCTGGGATTCATCGTTCGACACAGAGGTATTGAAATAGATCCGTCAAAGATTAAAGCGATCATGGAAATGCCTCCGCCAAAAACCCTCAAGCAGTTGCGGTCTCTCCAAGGGAAGCTCGCATACATCCGGCGGTTTATCGCTAATCTTTCGGGCAAATGCCGTCCTTACAGCCACCTGATGAAAAAGGGAACCCCGTTCGTTTGGAATCACAAATGTCAAGGTGCACTAGACGAGATCAAACAATACTTGCAAAATCCGCCGGTGTTGGCTGCCCCAGTGAAAGGAAAGCCTCTCATTCTTTACACGGCCGCCCTTGAAGGTTCTTTGGGCGCATTATGGGCACAGGAGAATGATCAGGGGAAAGAAAGAGCACTTTACTACTTAAGTCGAGTGCTGCTGGGGGCAGAAAGCAATTACTCGCCCATCGAAAAACATTGCTTGGCATTAATCTTTGCAATAACGAAGCTCAGGCACTATGCGTTGGCACATGAAGTCCGCCTCATTTCGAAGGTGGACCCCCTTAAATACCTGATGTCAAAGGCTATATTGACGGGAAGACTCGCTAAATGGGCCTTGCTCTTGATGGAGTTCTCGATAACATATCAACCCCTCAAGGCAGTGAAGGGCCAGGCCATTGCCGACTTCCTCGCCGAGCACCCGATACCGAGCAACTCTCCTCTGAACTGTGATTTGCCGGATGAGCATGCATTTGATGCAATTGGCGGTGGAAGCACACGATGGGAACTCTATTTTGATGGAGCGTCCTCCATAAAGAAACAGAAACAGGGTAGCCCGATCATCAAATCGGGGATAGGCCTTATCTTTGCAACTCCACAAGGAGGAATAATGCGCTTCGCCTTCTCCTTAACGGAGTCAAGGACAAACAATGAAGTCGAATACGAAGCTCTGATAGCAGGCCTCGAAATCGCCATCAACATGGGAATTGAAGACCTCCTCATATACGGAGATTCTCAGCTGGTCATTAGCCAAGTAAATGGTGACTACCAAACGTGCAAACCAGAATTGGTGAAGTACGGCGAAAAGGTGCAACAACTGTTGGCCCAGATCCCCTTCTATATTCTAGAGAACATACCGCGCGCAGAGAACAGCAAAGCAGACGCATTGGCCAAACTCGCTAAAGAACTGGCCGACGAGAACCTCGATGACGTCAGAATCATAGTACAAAGCCGTCGAGTGCTCGCCCCGGCAGAAATACCTCCGGAATTATATAAAGAAAAGGGAGCGATTGAGCAAGCGACCCTACAAATAAAAGACCGTGAGAAGGCTGAGGACTGGAGGGAAGTCTTCATAGACTACTTTAAGTCCCACCGAATGCCCGAAGAAGCGTCCTCAAGACATCAGCTTATGAAACGAGCTCTATCCTTCGCTTTCGTCAATGATACCCTGTACAAGAGATCGTTTGATTTTCTATGGCTGAGATGCTTGGGACCTGACGAAGCAGAAAGAGTCGTTCAAGAAGTTCACGACGGGCTTTGCGGTTCTCATCAAGCGGGCCCAAAGATGAAGTTAAAAATTAAACGGATGGGTTACTACTGGCCCACGATGATCCAGGACTGCCTCGAGTATGCGAAGCAATGCCACTCATGCCAGATCCATGGAGACTTCATCCACCAACATCCGAATCCACTACACCCAACGGTGGCCAGCTGGCCATTCGAAATGTGGGGGACTGACATAGTCGGCCCCATTGAGCCAGCATCATCCCGGGGACACCGCTTTATCCTGGCGACAACTGATTACTTCTCCAAATGGGCAGAAGCAGTACCACTGAAGGAAGTGAAGACGGAGAATATCCTCCATTTCTTCAAGACGCAAGTCATCTATCGGTTCGGAACTCCACGACGGATTATCTCCGATAATGGGCCGGCCTACCGAAGCCATAAGATTAGCCGCTTCGCACAGCAGCACAATATAGACTGGAGATATTCTTCAGTTTACAACCCACGAGCTAACGGTCTAGCCAAGGCTTTCAATAAGACCTTGACGAAGATCATAAAAAAGACCGTCTCCAGGAATAAGAGGGACTGGCACGAAAGGCTGCAAGAAGCCCTTTGGGCTTATCGAACTACATTCAAGACGGCCACGAACACAACACCGTACGCGTTGGTATTTGGGACGGAAGCAGTTCTCCCCCTTGAGATAGAGTTACCCTCTCTACGAGTAGCAGTCCACCACGAGCTGACGAACGAAGAAAATGCTCACCTTCGGCTTGAGGAGCTTGACGCCCTCGATGAAACCCGGCTCATAGCGCAACAACATCTAGAAGCCTACAAAGCAAAGATGACGCGCTCTTACGAAAGATTGACCAGGCCGAGGACATTCCGCCCAGGCGAACTCGTACTAGTGGTCAAAAGACCTATGATCCCCAATCGCGCCAAGCGGGGAAAATTTGAGCCAAACTATGAAGGCCCGTACATCATAGACAAGGTCTACCAGGGTGGAGCCTACCTACTCATGGACATGCACGGTGAAAGGCCTTTCAGGCCAGTAAACGGCCGCTTCTTGAAGAAATACCATGCTTAATAAGCTGCAGCCTAGGTCAATGATGGATGACGAAGACTATGTCCGCTCGCTATCTTCCTAAGCTCAGACTTTACAAGCAGCAGCCGGCCTTCCTATATTGACGGACCGAAACGTCCTTAAACTATCGTCGGACCGAAACGTCCTTAAACTATCGTCGGACCGAAACGTCCTTAAACTAACAGCGGACCGAAACGTCCTTAAACTATCGACGGACCGAAACGTCCCTAAACTACCACCGCAACGTCCTTAGGTTGACGAGATGGATAAATAAAAAAAAAATGATAAAAAAAAAAAAAACGGTATGTCCATAAGCAAAATGGGCACGGATGAAAACCCGAAAAGGGCTCCGTGAGTAAAAACAGCAGGGCTGCCGGCAAGTGTTCGTGAAAACCCGAAAGGGCGCGACCTTGTAAAAAAAAAGAGAAGAGTAAAAATGATATAAATAAAAAAAAACGGTATGTCCATAAGCAAAATGGGCACGGATGAAAACCCGAAAGGGCTCCGTGAGTAAAAACAGCAGGACTACCGGCGAGTGTTTGTGAAAACCCGAAAGGGCGCAACCTCGTTAAAGGACACTTACAGAGTCCTCTCGACCCTGTAAGGAGAAACCACCTGCGTGAGATCCTTACGACTCACAAAGGAGCAGCACACTTAGGGATCCTCACGATTCCTGAGGAGAAAATACACTTACGAGATCCTCACGACTCGTAAGGAGAATTCTCTTATGGGACCCTCACGGCTCATGAGATTTGAAAGTCTTAAGTTACAGAAACCTGAACCTGTTCTTAAGCAAATCCCCCACAACCTCCGATATTGCCCTACAAGAGGCTCAATACTGACCCTTGTATACAATCCACGGGCGCGAATAAACATTTCCCCAGCAAAGTCCAACCCTTGTAGGTCCTCTCGACCCATAAGGAGAAAACCCTCTTGTAGGATCCTTACGACTTACAGAGGAACATACACTTAGGAATCCTCACGATCCCTAAGGAGAAAATACACCTGCAAGATCCTCATGACTTGTAGGGAGAAATACCTTTGTGAGACCCTTACGGCTCATGAAGTCAAAAGCCTTAGTCGACAGGACCTTAACCCTGTTTGCTAAGCCACCTTTGTTCAACATCGATAGAGGCAAATGATGATTCGCTCCTGGCAACATCCCAGTTGCAGCGATGCTGATGCCGAAATCGGTGTCCAAAATCCGAGCTTGCGGTGAAAAAGCTAGCAAGCCACACATGCCTACGAAATAGCCGAAATGATGGGGCAACTTGCAATAAAAAGCAGCAAGTAAAAATGTATGCATGAAAAATAGCCGAAATGATGGGGCAACTCGCAATAAAAAAAGCAGCGAGTAAAAATAAAACAAATAGCCGAAATGATTGGGCACCGCGAAAAATAGCCGAAATGATTGGGCAATCGCGACCTTCGCGATATAAAAAGCTGAAATGATAGAGCATCGCGGAAAGAATAAAAGAAATGATGGAAAAATGAAACCTTTTTGCCCTACAGGTGATACTACAACAATCCCTGTACACAATCCAGGGGCGCAAACAAAGAAGGAGTCGTACTCCTTCCCCCAGGTTTCACCAAAGAAGAAGAAGCCAAATCTCGACGGGCCAAAGGAGACCTGGAGATCGTCTCAACACTCGTCTCGTAACGACGGACACAACTTCAAGCTAAACGAAACAGCGGCAACTCCCAGTTCCATGGCTCGGCGGTGTACATATCGCCAACAGTCAAACCTCCATTCCGTGAAATGCGGATACAATCAGTATAAAATTCCTGGTTACATGGAACGCGGATAATGTCACTCTTTGACCCCGCGGAAAACGTCCAGAGCGGATCCTGGTCCTCGCAGAGCATGGCAGTGAACCCGTGCGAAGCATCCAGAGCGGAGCCTAGTCCTCGCCTAACGCGGCAGTGAACCCGTGTGAAGCATCTAGTGCAAACTTCCTGGTTACGTGGAACGCGGATAACGTCACTCTTTGACCCCGTGGAAAACGTCCAGAACGGATCCTGGTCCTCGCAGAGCATGGCAGTGAACCCGTGCGAAGCATCCAGAGCGGAGCCTAGTCCTCGCCCAACGCGGCAGTGAACCCGTGTGAAGCATCTAGTGCAAACTTCCTGGTTACGTGGAACGCGGATAACGTCACTCTTTGACCCCGTGGAAAACGTCCAGAGCGGATCCTGGTCCTCGCAGAGCATGGCAGTGAACCCGTGCGAAGCATCCAGAGCGGAGCCTAGTCCTCGCCTAACGCGGCAGTGAACCCGTGTGAAGCATCTAGTGCAAACTTCCTGGTTACGTGGAACGCGGATAACGTCACTCTTTGACCCCGTGGAAAACGTCCAGAGCGGATCCTGGTCCTCGCAGAGCATGGCAGTGAACCCGTGCGAAGCATCCAGAGCGGAGCCTAGTCCTCGCCTAACGCGGCAGTGAACCCGTGTGAAGCATCTAGTGCAAACTTCCTGGTCACGTGGAACGCGGATAACGTCACTCTTTGACCCCGTGGAAAACGTCCAGAGCGGATCCTGGTCCTCGCAGAGCATGGCAGTGAATCCGTGCGAAGCATCCAGAGCGGAGCCTAGTCCTCGCCTAACGCGGCAGTGAACCCGTGTGAAGCATCTAGTGCAAACTTCCTGGTTACGTGGAACGCGGATAACGTCACTCTTTGACCCCGTGGAAAACGTCCAGAGCGGATCCTGGTCCTCGCAGAGCATGGCAGTGAACCCGTGCGAAGCATCCAGAGCGGAGCCTAGTCCTCGCCTAACGCGGCAGTGAACCCGTGTGAAGCATCTAGTGCAAACTTCCTGGTTACGTGGAACGCGGATAACGTCACTCTTTGACCCCGTGGAAAACGTCCAGAGCGGATCCTGGTCCTCGCAGAGCATGGCAGTGAACCCGTGCGAAGCATCCAGAGCGGAGCCTAGTCCTCGCCTAACGCGGCAGTGAACCCGTGTGAAGCATCTAGTGCAAACTTCCTGGTTACGTGGAACGCGGATAACGTCACTCTTTGACCCCGTGGAAAACGTCCAGAGCGGATCCTGGTCCTCGCAGAGCATGGCAGTGAACCCGTGCGAAGCATCCAGAGCGGAGCCTAGTCCTCGCCTAACGCGGCAGTGAACCCGTGTGAAGCATCTAGTGCAAACTTCCTGGTTACGTGGAACGCGGATAACGTCACTCTTTGACCCCGTGGAAAACGCCCAGAGCGGATCCTGGTCCTCGCAGAGCATGGCAGTGAACCCGTGCGAAGCATCCAGAGCGGAGCCTAGTCCTCGCCTAACGCGGCAGTGAACCCGTGTGAAGCATCTAGTGCAAACTTCCTGGTTACGTGGAACGCGGATAACGTCACTCTTTGACCCCATGGAAAACGTCCAGAGCGGATCCTGGTCCTCGCAGAGCATGGCAGTGAACCCGTGCGAAGCATCCAGAGCGGAGCCTAGTCCTCGCCTAACGCGGCAGTGAACCCGTGTGAAGCATCTAGTGCAAACTTCCTGGTTACGTGGAACGCGGATAACGTCACTCTTTGACCCCGTGGAAAACGTCCAGAGCGGATCCTGGTCCTCGCAGAGCATGGCAGTGAACCCGTGCGAAGCATCCAGAGCGGAGCCTAGTCCTCGCCTAACGCGGCAGTGAACCCGTGTGAAGCATCTAGTGCAAACTTCCTGGTTACGTGGAACGCGGATAACGTCACTCTTTGACCCCGTGGAAAACGTCCAGAGCGGATCCTGGTCCTCGCAGAGCATGGCAGTGAACCCGTGCGAAGCATCCAGAGCGGAGCCTAGTCCTCGCCTAACGCGGCAGTGAACCCGTGTGAAGCATCTAGTGCAAACTTCCTGGTCACGTGGAACGCGGATAACGTCATTCTTTGACCCCGTGGAAAACGTCCAGAGCGGAGCCTGGTCCTCGCCAAGCACGGCAGTGAACCCGTGTGAAGCATCCAGAGCAAACACCGGACTGTGGAGTCCTTAAAATCCACGGACTATGACGTCCTTAACCTCGACCGTGATGTCTTAAAACTAACGATCACCCCCCCGATTCCCTACGGATTTCGCCTTGGTTTAAGGGTACATCTCTTCACTCCTTTGATACCTGGCGTTGTACTTCCTCAACGTTTTCAAAGAGGTGACGGGTCCCTGCAACCAAACACCGGACTGTGGAGTCCTTAAATCCACGGACTATGAGGTCCTTAACCTTGACCGCGATGTCTTAAAACTAACAGCGGACTGTGGAGTCCTTAAATCCACGGACTATGAGGTCCTTAACCTTGACCGCGACGTCTTTAAACTACGATACCTTGAGAGATCCCTAACCCCGTGAAACACGGAAAAAGGTGATCACACCTGGCACTTGCAGGCCCTCACGACCTGTAAGGAAGAAAAACTCTCTTGTGAGATCCTTACGACCCTCAAGGGAAAACCCGCTTAAGGATCCTCACGATCTTTAAGAAGAACTCACACCTATGGGATCCTCTCGACCGGTAGGGAGAAAAACTCTTTACGAAACCCTCATGGCTCGTAAAAAGCAAAGGCCTCAGGAAACAGATCCTAACCCTGAATCCTAAGCCACGGCTGTGCAAGGAGATCAAGATAGAATATCCGCAGAATGCATTCAATGAAAAGGGGACACATCACTGAGAGGAAAATTGTATCTTTTATTCATAAACCAAAATGGATGCAAAATACAATTCAAAGCAAAAAAGGGCAGATACTCTTATTCATGAGTATGTACAAAAAAAAAGGGGTTCTACACTAACGAAAAAGATCACCAAACACAGGATCAACGGCACAGGGGTTGATGAAGCAAAGGACAAGATTCTCCATCTCTCTCTCCGCTTTCTCCAGCACATCGAAACGACGATTCTCGCGAGGAGTCGCTCCCCATCGGTTGGTGCCATGTTCGTCCGCGAATGCAAACATAATAGCTCGCCGGGCCCTTATCTCGCTCAGCAGATGAATTGAGCAGTCCTTCAGAGCTTGAGTAATCAAGCATGCTTCATGAAAACCCTCGAGCTTTTCTTCCGCCGCATCAAGCATCGCCAGGGTCATCTCTGCCGGGTGAGGAGGAATGTCGGCAAGCACGGCCATGAGGATCATCCGGAGCCAGAGGGAACCCATCGGGAGGGGAGACCCTCTACGGATCGAGAGCTCGTGCATGGCCGAGTCACATTCGTTGTCAGAAAGGAGGGGGTCCACCAACCGAGCAGAAAAGCGGGGGATCATCTCCTCAAGAGGAACTTCCCACGGCTGTCGACGAGCATGAGGGCGATTACAAGCCATGGCACCCGTTTCTCCCTCAAGAAAAAAAAATATATATATATATGATATGAATCTCTCTGTGAAAGGAAAAGAAGGCTGTAGCCTCATATATAATAAAGCGCATTAAGTGCTGTGCGCAGAAAATCTTGCATGGCGAAATTATTTTCAAGGCCTAAAAAAGGAAAGGCACCGAAAATCAAGGAGATGTAACTATTTCCAAGACCCTTTCTCTGCACTGAAAATACGACATGGAAAATTTGGTGAACAGCCACATCAAGGGATCCCACGTGCGGAACACGTGAGGCCTAAACCTGACGTTCAGTTAAAAGGAAAATATGGAGTGATACCCTGCATGATAAAAAGCATAAACAGCAATAGTAGCAAAATAATAAAATCTCAGAGAAAAAGCGTGCAAACATACAAGGATACAACAAAACTTGTCATTCAGACTTCAAGAAGGCAATACAAAATAAAAAGAAAAAAAACTTTTACAATGGTAAGGCTTCAGACGCGGGGCACGGGTTGAGAAACTCGGAATTGACTTTATTCAAGATCTTCCAAGCATTTCAAACCTCCCGAGTATGCTTTCTCTCACGGTCACAGGCATCGGGGTCCCCACGGATGTCCTCTTCCCTCCGGTAGGCGCCCAGTATGGCTGATTGCTGAAAAATCTGATGAAGGAGATCAATGAGATCATCCCGCCTTCTCTTTGAGATCAAGCCCATAAGGTACACCGAATGCACCTTATCCTCGGCAATGTCCAAGTCCCCGAGCGGTATGCCGGCGCAAAAGAGAGGAAGTGCCTCCCGGATCGCCAGCACGATTAGCCTCAGAAGAGAAGAGCGACGGGGGAGGAGCCTATGGTTGTACTCGTCGAAACGGCTCATGATTTCGGCACACTGAGCGTCGGTAAACTCCTGGTTCTGACCGCGGCCCAGCGCACGAATGTTCCCGTAGGAGATGATCTCGTCAAGTCTATACAGATGGGCATCCATGGTACCTAAGATAAAAGTCAAGAGATTCATTACAAAGCCACCATTTCACTAATTGCAGAAGAACAGCCTTGGGCCAAGAGACCCCAGAGATTCTCTGTGTGAAGAAATCGAGTTCTTCGTTGGAATTTAATTCCTTGTTAAGAAAAGGGAATTAAATTCCCAAAAACATTTTAATGGAATTAAAGTCCATGGAGTTGAAACGCTGTCATCATCTCCCCGAAGATCACCTAAACCCTTAAAAGATCTACAGTTCGAAAGTTAGGTGGTTTCCTGTTCTTATGGAAAAACTTGAGGAAAAATGGGTTCTTTATGAAACCCTTAATACGGATTTAAAATCCAAAGAGTTCTTTTAAAGACGAAGGCGCTTTGGCCGTTCAGCATTATTACCTGAGGAAAAGGGATCCGTCAACAGAGTTAAACTCTGGGAAATGTCTGAGACAGAGAACTAAGCTCTGAAAGCGAGAATTAAATTCTCAACGAAAAAGTTCTCAGAAGAAGAAGATGAACAAAGTGAAGGCTCCTATGAAGAGACAGCGGTATTTATAGAAGACAATGAAAACGCTTCGTCTCCCCAGATCCCTAGAGGAATCCAACGGTCACAAGAGGTGACAGCGTTGCACTCACGTGCAGACACGTGAGAACAACGCTGTGGGGGCATTTGTTTCCTGATTTAAAATCAGGAAGCTTCTGTGAAAAGCTTCAGAAGAGGGTCACGTGCTTACACGTGACTAGCGGTCACGTGTTCGCACGTGACACCTGAACGCATCATTCAAGCAAGTTCAGTCTCCTGACTAAGTCGAAGAAAAGGGGGCTTCAGGAAGGGTCACGTGCTCCCACGTGATCAAGGTCACGTGTCGGCACGTGACATTTAAATTCAAGCAGCAAAGGCGCATATTGGTTCCCTGATCAAGTCAAGGAAAAGAGCTTCAGAAAAGGTCACGTGCTCTCACGTGACCAGAGTCATGTGTTGACACGTAACGTTCAAGACAGCAGACCCGTTCTCCCGTTGAACCAAAGAAAGAGAGTTCAAACAAGGGTCACGTGCTCACACGTGACCAGGGGGTCACGTGGTAGCACGTGATGTTTAAGCAGCAATCAGAAGACGCAGCGCAGAAGGCTCATTCCAAAGGGGGTCACGTGTCTACACGTGACCATGGATCACGTGGTCACACGTGACCGGCTTTCAAAGCCCATATTTTTTTTAACGACAGAATTAAATTCTGAAGGAAATTCGAATCTTTCCAAAGGAAAGTAATTATTTGGGACCAATCTAATTAAAGATTCAGAGATGATTAAATATCATCTATCTATGGAAAATCTCGGGTTTGGAAAGATTTCCCCTTTAAATCTAACCAAAATAGCAAGGGAGAATCTCTGGATTTAAAATCCAATGGTGAATAAAATTCACCTAATCATCCAACGGCCCAAAATGAATGATGAATGCAAATCAAATATCAATGAAGATTCGTCAAAAACTGATTGATTCGGCTGCTTCTCCTATAAATAGGAGCCAAAAGACACAGAGAAATATATACATACGGAGAGAAGAAAAGAGAAAAGGAGAAGAGCTTTGATACTTGAAAAAGACTCAGATCTTCTGCAAAAAACCCTAGGTAAGAAAGGGAAAGCCTTTTGGAAAGAAAAAGAATTTAATTCTCAACAGAGTTTAACTCTGAGGCATAAAACGAGAGAGCATATCTCCTCCCTCTTTGATAGAGGATCTGCAAAGTGCACATCTCCCCTTAAGGTTGAGAATTTAATTCTCAATGGGTCGAGATCCTGCCATGCAGATCCAAAACATAGAGAAGGAATGCAAGTATGAGAATTTAATTCTCACAGAACTATAGGAATTTAATTCCTCCAAAATAAAGTTAGGGTTCGACCCTGTATTATGGGAATTTAATTCCTTCAAAACAAAAAGAAACAGGGTTGAACCCTAATCAAGAACATAGTTTTGTCGAAACAGTGGGAATTTAATTCCTTTAATCATAATCCTCAGAAAAGGGGAGTTTAATTCCTTAAAAGCTTTTAGGGTTTAACCCTATTCGGTTCTTCGCATAAACAAGGAATTTAATTCCCACAGAAAACTCAGATTTAAACTCTGTTCCAGAATATAAGCCTTCAAAAGGAAATAGGAATTTAATTCCTCTGAAATTAAAAGTTCGAGGAATTTAATTCCTGAAAGAGGAGCAACAGATCCTCCAAAAACAGCATTGAGGCAGGGTCACGTGTCACCACGTGACCCCCCCAAAAGCCCTACAGAAAGCCCCTTTGAGGCAGCACCCCACGTGACACACGTGACTTTCAGCAGGAGCCTTAACACATAGGCATTTGAATGCCCGTCACGTGCTAACACGTGACGCTATCAAAGACACAGTAATTTCGGCAGAATCATTGAAGGGAAGGCACTCTCACGTGGGGCCACGTGACCGTTCTTGCTGTAGTGTTTGACACTAAGTTAAAACTCTCGAATCCAGTATTGAAGTGCTATCGGGCCTTAGTGTTCAACACTAATTAAAGAATTTTGTTCGTAGTGTTCAATATTAATTGTTTTAATATTCGGCACTAATTTAAGATCCCCATTGCCAGTGTTTAACACTGAGCTGTTTTAGTGCTTATGATCATTTCAAGGCCTTGTTGCTGGTGTTTAACACCAATTATTCTTCTAGTGTTAAACACTAACTTGTCAAACTCATTCCCAGTGTTCAACACTGATTGCTTTGAAGTGTTTAACACTAGTCTATAGCCCAATTGGCTAGAGGGATGGAGGCAAAGCTTCTCCCTCGATGGACTCACAAGGAATCAATATTCCAGACATGATGGGACTTAGCCCAAGCTGGCCATAAGTCCTCAATTCGTGACTAATTGGGCCAATGGGCTCATAACATGATTAATCAGTCCTGACCTCAAATTGGGCCAGGGGCTGCTCAAGCCACTCCGGTTCTAGGGTACATCTCTTCACTCCTTTGATACTTGGCATTGTAATCCCTCAATGTCTTCAAAGAGGTGACGGGTCCCGACGACCACCCATGATATGGACTGTGGGGTCCTTAAACTCATACAAATTCCTGGTCACGTGGAATACGGATAATGTCACTCTTTGACCCCGTGGGAAACGTCCAGAGCGGATCCTGGTCCTCGCAGAGCACGGCAGTGAACCCGTGTGAAGCATCCAGAGCGGAGCCTGGTCCTCGCTAAGCACGGCAGTGAACCCGTGTGAAGCATCCAGAGCATATACCGGACTGTGGGGTCCTTAAACCCATGGACTACGACGTCCTTAACCTTGACCGAGATGTCTTAAAACTAACAACGGACCGCAATGTCCTTAAACTACCCATGGACCGCAATGTCCTTAAACTACCCACGGACCGCAATGTCCTTAAACTACCCATGGACCGCAATGTCCTTAAACTACCCACGGACCGCGATGTCCCTAAAACTAGAACAATAGAGCCCTTTCTTATGCTCTTTTGTTGGACCTAAACGGCCCCGTCTAAGTTGATCTTAGCCTTGGAGATGGTTAACGCGTCCTTAGACCCTCAAACATACTGGACTACGAATCCCCCGAATTAACTCCGGCTCAAGGGTACATCTCTGAACTCCTCTGGCATCTGTCGTTGTAATCCTTCAACGTCGTCAGAGAGGTGATGGGTCCCGACAGCCATACAGACGATGGACCACTATGTCCCTAAACTGGAACATTAGAGTCCAAACACTCTTTTGTCGGATCTAAACGATCCCGTTAAGTTGATCTTAGTCACAAAGTTAGACTAACGTATCCTTAACAAACGTTTGAGTTGATCTTAGCCTCGAGTAGGGCTGACGTGTCCTCAAACCAAACCCCCCCCAAACCCAAATTTAAGATAATGCGGATTTGGACTAGTCCACGCCCTACGGGCGACGACATAACTCAGTCTCCGTAAACAATCCACGGGCAATAAAACAAACACCCACGACACGAAGTGACCATCTGGAGAAGGAGAAAGTTGTTACCGCAATGCGGTAGCGTAATTAACTGCAGGGGCTTGCGCCTGCAGGGAAGAGCGTCCCCACAATAAAAAAAAAACCCCTCAAACGAGGGGGAATCTGACGAAGTCTGCTACATCGGTCGCATCCGTTTAAACCTTCGATATATGGTGCCATAAATCAACTTGGCATCTTCGGAGAGGTGGACGGATAGCACCAATTAGTATCTGCCCCGAACCTAACGCCTCAGACGTCCCGACGTCCCGGCCGCCGTTCGGAGGGGAACAGGGTATCCTGAAAACAACAAAACTATAAAAAGGGTAATGTGGGATGTACAACTAAGCAATGTGAGATGTATATATTCCATTGGGTACAGTATATTGTAATATAGTATGTAACAAGCTATGTTTGCATGCGTTAGATGTAAAGTAACACGTACGGATGCAGACGGATGCCGAAAACTGTAAAAGTAAACATGGGGTGCATAATTTGAAATACCATTACTATATTTATTAAAATAGATGTATATAAAGTAATGTAGTATGTAGCAAGATAAACTTGCCTCGATAGATCACGCGACGGATATGCACAGCAACGTCCAATGTCGGTAAAAGTTGCAATGCACACACGGCGCACACGGGACTGAACCAAGCAATGCAGGAACGGACCACGCTGGATAGGGATGTCCACTGGGTCTCCCGGATCGGCGGCGGCGAGCACGGCTCCGACGATCATCGGAACCATGGATTCAAGAAAGCAAGAAGAGAAGAAAACAAGAAGAAGAAAGAGAAGGAAGAAGAATAAGAAGTTGGTGTTCTGGGTTTGGTGTTTGGGAACTGAGGTTGACAAGAACATAGGGGTGATGACGACAAGGTCGTCGAAGGCGAAGATGCAAGCGGGGTTTTCCGGCGAGGCCGTGGGCTGCGATTCTTGACGTCAGGTGAGGATTTTGTGGTGGTGGCTGTCAGGAGAGGTGATGAGGGAGATGAAATGGTAACGAGGGGGGATACGACGACGAGGTCGGAGCTCCGGCGATGTGGGAAGTGCAGGTGATAGGTTCGGAGAAGGTGGGTGCAGGGGTTTGCAGGGAATCGTCGGTGAGGGGATAGAGAGGTGAGGAGGTGGTCGAGAGGGGAGGCCGACGAGGGTGATCGGAGCTCCGTCGAGGACGCAGGTGAGGTGTAGTTGAATGCTAGGGTTAGGGTTGCAGGCGCGGGTTCTTGGTGTCGGGTTGAAATGGTCGGCGAAGAAGGTGAGGGTGGTGTCGAGAGTCGGAGGAGGAGAGGCGAAGGCGAGGTCGAGGGTGGAGGTGGTGTGCGGCGATGAGGCGAGCAAAGGCTAGGGTTAGGTTTTTTTTCTCGTAGGCGGCGGCGGAAACGAGTGAGAATGGGCAGAGAAGAGGATGTGGGCAAGTATGGGTTTTTAAAAAGAATTAAAAAAATATATATAATATAAAGAGAGGGAGAGAGACAGGGAGAGAGAGAAGAGAAAAAAAGATAGAGGGGAGATATCGAGAGGAGAGAGGAAGAGAGAAAGAGAAAGAGTGCGTAGAGATCGAGAGGAAAGAGATCGAGAGGAGAGAGAGAGAGAAAACAGTGGGGAGAGATAAATTTGGATTTTTATGAGGGGAGAGAGAAAGAGATAGCGCGGGTGAGAGAAAGAAAGAGAGAGAAAGAAAAGAGAGTGAGAGAGAAAGGTGGGGTCACGAGGCAGAGAGAGAGAGCTGGGGTTGTGTTAAAAAAATAGGTAGGATTTTAGTTAAAAAGATTTAGGTTAGTTAAAAGGGTTAAGATTTTAATTGAAAAGATTTGTAAGTTATTTAAATTTTTAATCTGTGGATTTTAAAAAAGAATATTATATTAAATTTGAATTTTGGCGGGATATGAAAACATTTCAAAACACGTCCGGGTCGGGTCTAAAATTCAGTTTTAAAATATGAAAAAAATAAGTGTCGAACAAAACTAAAATAGAATATCCGGGTAACGAAAAATGCATACCTCCAAGAACGGATGCACGCACGTGCACGTAGCCATCCAAACAGGTCTGTTTCACTGAACGGGACAAGAACAAGATGCGCGGATGCTACCACAGGGTTAGGGGTATCAAGCAGGCCCTGTAATGTATTTTTAAAATATTTTATATGACTTTAAATGTTATTTATAAAAATGAAGATGCCAGATATAATGTGAGTATGCAATGTACAAATAAAATGAAAGTGCACGAGTCCACGTAACAAGTCAGGATAGATCATAAACATGAATCAAGACGGGTTTCAAGCAAGCGGGTCGGGTAGAATGCAAATACAAATGTCAAAATACTATTCGCACCCAAAACACAGTAAAACAGGAAAATACCATAAATAAACAAATACATGAACTAGAATTGGTATAAATGAACTAGGGTGTTACAGTTGCCAACTCGTGAGTAGAAAACATCAGCAGATAGAAATCGAATAAAATAATGATTTCCTAGGTCAACTATATCATAAAGGTAATACTATGATATCTAGGGTGGCCATGTATGCATATATGTCAATAATATAATCAATGCTAATGTCATATACAAATAAACATCTGAACCATATGCTTATATGCAGGTGGATATCATCCACGTGTCCATCAATGACACAAACAACATCATGAAGGAATATGCATGTATGTATGAGGATATCAACCAATGTGTGTCCATCAACGACACATCAAAATCATGGAACCTGAGTGCCCAATACCGACACTCGAAATATCATGAAACCCGTGTCTAGTATCGACACGTAAATCCTCATATCCCGGGCTCCGTCAGTCCGGATCGGCCCATCCATCTCACGACTCAGGTCGGTATCCTCCGGATAACCGCCAGGCTCAAATACTACCACCGGTAGGTAGTGCTCCCCTTCCAGGCTCACCGCCTAACTATATGAATCTTCTTGTCCCGGGGCATCTCACCGGGTCCACTATGTACCTGCAGACGGTGCCTACCGCTCCTCGAATCGGGTTTCACATGCCAATCTCAGAACCGAGAAAACACATGGTGGACGTCTCGAAATATCATATCAAGAGAAACTGGGTTAAAACAATACATAATTACTTTTGAAATATAACCACGGTTCTCAAATCCAGAATCTCATGAAAACAGCATCTCAATGCATATAATTGTAAAACATGATGTATGCAAACATAGAATAGAAATGTGAGCATGTCAAGTATATCATGCGACATAGTATAGTGATGTGAGCATAGCAAGTATATCATGAAACATAGCATAATGATGTAGCAATTCTACTGTGTAAATGATATAGCAATTATCGATGATGAAGGTGTGTGAGCCGGCAATTTGTGTAAATGTAGCATACGCATCATCGATAATTCTGTAGGTATACGGGCACATGTATATGTAATGCAATGAGAATATCATGAACGTACCATAAAGTACATCGTAAGAGAAAATGCTATAAGGTATACATATCTATAACATATCCGAGTCGATGAATCTATCAATTGGCAATCCAGCATCACAACATCACGTACGGCATAATTCATCGTACGGCAGCATTAAACAATTAGGGATTCTTTCAACCTATATGACAATGGGGGAACGGATCTAAAGTCTCGTACAGCATATCATTCATCATTCACATAATCATATACATACACCTATATCTCAGGTCACATCCGTATCAATCACATATCATGTTTTGGCAACAGTATCTACACTCTCATATCACCTCGCATCCGTATATCAACATATCAAGCCAAGTCATCTTATTTCGTCACCTTCTCTTTTCATCACATCAATATCTCACATCAAGTGATCTTATATATATTTATCTCATTTACCGATCTCATAACACATCTATCTCAATCTTATCATATTCATCGATCTCATGTCATATCCTTATACATCTCGTTTCATATCTTATATCAATTGTATTATCTTATCTCATCGCCTACTAATTCTTTTAACCATATCCATAAGTTTCTCACATACTTTCTCCAACCATATTATATATATATTGGTTTCCATTTATAATTTGCGGGGGTGTTATACGCCATCCACTCGACTTCCCCCGTAAATATAAATCTACTCACATGCCGAACTCTTTGTTCAGCCGTAGTCGATGTGCTTCGTCGTCTCGGAATCCACGCGAGGGTACCTACAATCAATACACAATCGTAATGCTTATTAAAATCAAATTCCGAAATCCGATACGGCACACGAATCGCCTATAGGTTAAAACTTATAGCCTACGCGTGCAAACCAACCAAACAACCCCCGTCGTTGACGTAAAAACATCCAACGACCAAATACAATATCAAATATCAAAACCAAGAATTCCAATATCGGGAAAACATAACTAAAACCAACCCAATATACTCCCAGATTTTTGGGCAGATAAAATGAGGATAAACAAGCAGTACAGTGGGTAGTATATGGGGTATGTGAGCTACAGAACCAATCTAGACACCATCACCCACGATTTAACCGGTGACATAAGCCCAAAATCCGGCCTGCTTGGCCCTACCCTCTCTGTTTGGGTTCGTCTTCTCAGGGTGGTCTTCCAGTGGTCCATCTAGGTCTCTGGGGTTGCTAGTTTTTCTTGTAAAGGTTGCAGGTCATCCCAGATTTCCTGTAGTGCACAATTTATACACTAAACCGACATTGAAAGTTCCAAACTCAAGTTTCATGGCTTAGGCTCTGGTTTGGGCTAGGTTTTAACACCAAAGTGGTTTGTAGTCACCAATTACACCTCAATTTTCTAATTACAAATCAAGTTTCCCACTAAACCTCAACTTGGAAAATTCCAAGATCACTAATCCACACTTGTTTAACTCCAAACAACCCCTAGGATACACTAAACATGATCACTTACTAAAAGATAGGAAATATATCTCATTTGGCAACTCAAGAATTTTCTTGAGTTGCTCAAAGTCTTCAAAATCCAACTTTGAAAGGTCCAAAGTGTTGAGGATGAAGTTGTGCATCTTTTTAATGAAGGGAATATAGGGTTTTTGTGAAGAAATTGAGTTGATTTCATGGGGTAGAGAAGGTGGAGGAAGAGATGAAAAAGGAGATGAAGATGATGAAGGGAAAAATAATAAGGTCAAGGTCTCTCTCTCTCTCTCTCACCCTCACTCTCTCATATGGCATGCCATGCCATCATGGGTCCCCTATCTATTTCCTCAATTATTCTCTCTTAACTTCACTTTTCTTTTTCTTTTCTTTTTCCGTTACTCATTTAAAAATAAACACATGACACAAATAAAATAAAATAAACATACAACAAAATGCAACATGTCATGATGCACTAGCCATGACTAATTAAAAATACGGATTTGGCCTAATCGTGATTAGTAGTGCACTAATCGAGTTTAATTTAAACTAGCATATAATTAATTATAAAAATACCAAATCCAATAAATATATTTTTAAATGAATAAATCATTTTAATCTCCAATTATTTCATAAATATTGGTATATATTTATACAATTTTACGAAAACCCCAAATTCGCAAATCGACTAGTTTTCGCGAAATATATTATTTTAATATTAAATTCCAAAAATAATATGTTATATTTTCTGAAATGTTACAATCTTCCCCCCTTAAATAAATTCGGTCCCCGAGTTTAAATTTAAACCCCCAAATGCTAAAACATTTCAATAATTAGCTCAAATTAACGGGGCTCCGAAATCACGGAAGATATAGAAATACCACAGCACATCGTGTGCGCCTGAAAACGAGTATGAACTCAAAATCGAACTCCGTCAAGCGTCACGCGATTATTGGAGTTACAATGGAGATATAAATCTCAAAATCTACTACAGAAATCCAATATTCTAATTGTCAAAATCATAATACGTATATAGTACGTATCCCTTTAAATTTCCTCAAAAAAACTGGATAAAACACATGCAAATCTTTTCCGAATTGTCGTGCGATGCGTAGCTCACGGCACAAGTTGTGGACGATCGTCTGTAAAGTAGTAAATATATCTATATATGTTTTTGCTCAAATTATACGTCCCGCCTTTTGAATTATCCCAAAAGGGTTTCCTTTATAAACGTTCGTGTCACTCGCGGACACGTAGGAAATAGAGAGACTATAGCTCCTTTTTGAAAACCTCTTGTTAAACTTTTAATACATGCAAAGTACTCAGGTACTGTCCTCAGATCAGTCATGTTCGGCTACAACATAATATAGTGCGTATCGTGAAAACAAAGTGCTCAAGAGCAAAATCAACCTCAAAAGGCGTATCCAACAATCACGTGCGTCGGGTGTGCACGGAAATCAAAGCCAAATACAAGTGCTACGAATGTGCACAAAACCAAACTAGGTGCAATGGGTGTGCACGAAAGTATCTGTCCAGTACAACGGATGTACACTACAATAATATCAAGTGCATTTATAATGCATGAAAATCTCAACTCAGTACAACTAACATGCACGAATGAAAATCTCAATCGAGTGCATCCGGTGTGCACAAAATCACATCTCATATCATGCGTCTAACATGCACGAAAATCCAAATCAAGTGCATCCGTCATGCACGAATGAAATCTAATTCAAGTGCATCCAACATGCACGAATAAAATCTAAATCAAGTACATCCAATGCGCACAAAATCCAATACCAAGCGCATAATATGTGCAAAAATCCAATCTAAGCACGTCAGGTCCGTATAAAGCATCTAGTGCAGTAGCATGCACGAAAACGAACGTCAAGTGCAAACGTGCACAAAACATAAATCTGGTGAAACAAATGCTCAAAATACAAATTGGGTGCAACAAGTGCACGGAAACTCATCAATAACTAAAATACGTATAAAACAACACCGAGTGTACTAAGGTGTATAAAATCATAAACGTGTGCAAATGCGTGCACAAAACACGTATCAATGCACTGCAAGCACATGTGAGCTATACCGAGTGCAAAAATCAGATCGAGTGCGTACCACATGCATAAAACCAAACCAACCGTATGAAATCCACGAAATCATAAGCACGTGCTACCAAGGCACAAAATCGACACCTAGTGCAATAGATATGCGCAAATCATAAACCAACACAACGGTGTATAAAGCATATATCAAGTGCAATAACTATGCACAAAATGTAAATACCCAGTAGGTGCAGCCATAGTGCACGAAAACAATATCATGAAACTCAATCATCAAAACTCAAATCCAAGCGATATAAGCGTGATACTTGGATCACAAATGGAAATCGCAACAAATGACATTGAGGTACACCCTTACAATGTCGAAAAAAATGTCGGTACGCTCGAAACTGGCAGAGAACATCCGCTTGCCTCCTGCTT
This sequence comes from Agapanthus africanus, assembly GCA_030015575.1. Classification (NCBI taxonomy): domain Eukaryota; kingdom Viridiplantae; phylum Streptophyta; class Magnoliopsida; order Asparagales; family Amaryllidaceae; genus Agapanthus; species Agapanthus africanus. Next base: position 300,682,940 of record JASDDO010000029.1, read on the forward strand.
ACGGTCTGGCATCCTCTGTCTCTGGGTCCTCATTTTCTCTGTGGATTACCAATCTCGCAATCTATCGGCTCGTCTGCCCGGTCAGGTGTACTAACGGAAATGATTCCGCTCTGACACTCCTCTGGTCATCTCTCGGCCAATTAGCATGACCACTTGTAAGGCAACACGTCACCGGCGTCGGTCTCTGGCCCTCTAAATACACGTGACACAACTGATCCTCGGAGCAAATCTTATCGCAGCAGTGTCCTGGAAGGAACTCACTCAAGGTCTCTTCCGATCTTGCCTATGCCGTACTATACGGAGGCTGGTACTCTTACATAATCTTTTCTCGTTTTCTGGACATTTGCGTTCTAAGAACATCATTTCCTTGGGAACTAGCCGTATCCCAATGCCTCTGTATACATATCAAATCTCTAGTCTCAACGGAGAGTAACAACAGCTCGTTAACATCTCGCACGAACCTCTTGTTCCACTTGTCTTTATAATCGTCCACTTCGACGTCACGCCATGCCATCTGCGTACTGCAATTGTTCTCCGTTACAGTTAATCCGGTGTCTCTCATTCGGACTCGAAATTACGAACTCGGTATCTTCATCACTCTGTAGAAGATATCTAGCCGAACACGTCCTCGGGAACTCGTCCCAATCATCGGAGGAATACTCTATATTCGTTCGTTCTCGATCAACTCACAACACATCTGGGTGAGGTCCTCTATCCGAAACTGGTCAACTTACTGATCTCCTATCGGATCATCCAACGAACAACGTCATCTCTGGATCGATCTACTCTAGATCTGAATAAGATTCTCCACACTGGAAATCTTCAACTCAACTGACCCTGCGTCGGCGCATCAATCATATGAATCATCTCAGTCGCTCAACTCAACTCAAGATAGACTACCTATCTTCTGTCGCATCTTTGCCTGAAAGCTCCAGCGATTTCAGCTCGTAAGCTCTGGAAGCGACATCCCATCAATCTCAGCAATAGCTGGGTCATCTGTCTGCAAGGTAGATGACATCACAAATTCTGAGGTAGGCTGTACATCAACAGTCCTCTCATATCAGGCAGCCTCTATCAATGGCCCGATCATCCGGTGCAAAACCGAACACTCGCCTCAAACGAGAGGTCACAACACAAACACTAAATCGATACGTTCTCATGTTACCAGAGCACACAATGGTCAGTTCTCGTCCATGACGAGCTCACCCTGACCGCATCACCAGCAGCAGCTCAATCTGCGCTCAAACCATGGTGATAGATACCTCAAGCATGTATCAATAAAGATAGATCAAAGGAATGAAAGGAATTAACAGATCCAGAATGGACACATGATCATAAGAAGGAACAGAATCAGTGAGAGTATGTTCATTGGAACGAATAGAATCAAGGATCTCAAGATATGTATATCCTAAGGTCACTTAAGCGGAGTATCGTATCGTAAGTATGCCGCGGAACATACGCACGGTACGTCACTCTACTTGAGTTACATACTCTATCAATCAGGGTCAGCCTATGTAACGAAAGTTCGGATCTAATACCCCCCTGTTCAAATCTAAGTTCTGTAAGGTCAAACCTAGGTTCCAAAATATTTACGTCCTAGACTCCGCATAGTCAAACCTAGACTCGAACTAAGATTAAACCTAACGCTCTGATACCAATTTTGTCACGACCCGAAATTTAGTTCGTGACCGGCACTTAAATCGCGCAACGTCGAAAGGCGTAACGCAACTCAAGTAAGCCGAAGCCCAGAAATCTAAACCTTTTAAAGAAAATAAAAGATGTGAAGTTTTGAAATAAAGGTATGATGAAATCAAAAGTTTTCTTAAATGCATAGATAATGGAACATGAAGATGCAAGTGGATTATACTAGTTGGAAAACATGTTTCGTCTTTTAAAAATTTGGGCAGCACCTCCCTTATATATTTTGATCCAAAACCAAATATACATGATAATATAAAAGGCATACCCAAGCGGGAGCTAGCTCTTCGCCAATCGGCGGAATCACAACCACGCAAGTCAGAAATATAAGTATACGACGCTCAACGGCGAAGTTCAACACAAAGGATAATGAATAAAGCAAGACATCAACCCACCAAGTGAACATATAACCCATCGCTCTAGTCTCGCAACCACAAGTCTTTCTAAGTCTTACTACTTATACAAATACTAGTTTCTGATTGATGAAGTTGACTAGATACAACAGGAATAATAATACAAAAGCGGGAACGATTTAATATGTCCCACCTACCAAAGCAAATCATCCGAAGGCAAGCTGTGTGCCAGTGATACCGCTACTGATCCATGCGGTCAAACTTGCAAGAACTGTGGCATAACGAGGGTGAGTTGCCAACTCGTGAGTAGAAAACATCAGCAGGTAGAAATCGAATAAAACAACGATTTCCTAGGTCAACTATATCATAAAGATAATACTATGATATCTAAGGTGACCATGTATGCATATATGTCAATAATATAAGCAATGCCAATGTCATATACAAATAAACATCTGAACCATATGCCTATATGCAGGTGGATATCATCCACGTGTCCATCAATGACACAAACAACATTATGAAAGAATATGCATGTATGTATGAGGATATCAACCAACGTGTGTCCATCAATGACACATCAAAATCATGGAACCTGAGTGCCCAACACCGACACTCGAAAGATCATGAAACCCGTGTCCAGCATCGACACGTAAATCCTCATATCTCGGGCTCCGTCAGTCCGGATCGACCCATCCATCTCACGACTCAAGTCGGTATCCTCCGGATAACCGCCGGGCTCAAATACTATCACCGGTAGGTAGTGTTCCCCTTCCAGGCTCACCGCCTAACTATACGAATCTTCTTGCCCCGGGGTATCTCACCGGGTCTACCATGTACCCGCAGACGGTGCCTACCGCTCCTTGAATCGGGTTTCACATGCCAATCTCAGAATCGAGAAAACACATGGTGGACGTCTCGAAATATCATATCAAGAGAAACCAGATTTTTAAAATAATACATAATTTCCTTTGAAATATAACCATGGTTCTCAAATCCAGAATCTCATGAAAACAGTATCTCAATGCATATAATCGTAAAGCATGATGTATGCAAACATAGAACAGAAATGTGAGTATGTCAAGTATATCATGCGACATAGTACAGTGATGTGAGTATAGCAAGTATATCATGCAACATAGCATAATGATGTAGCAATTCTACTGTGTAAGTGACATAGCAATTATCAACAATGAAGGTGTTTGAGCCGGCAATCTGTGTAAGTGTAGCATATGCATCATCGATAATTGTGTAGGTGTACTGGCACATGTATATGTAATGCAATGAGAATATCATAAATGTACCATAAAGTACATCGTAAGCAAAATGCTATAAGGTATACATATCTATAATATATCCGAGTCGATGAATCTATCAATCGGCAATCCAGCCTCACAGCATCACGTACGGCATAATTTATCGTATGGCAGCATTAAACAATTAGGGATTCTTTCAACCTATATGACAATGGGGGTACGGATCTAAAGTCTCTTACAACATATCACTCATCATTCACATAATCATATGCATATACCTATATCTCAGGTCACATCCGTATCAATCACATATCATGTTTTGGTAACGGTATCTATACTCTCATATCACCTCGCATCCGTATATCAACATATCAAGCCAAGTCATCTTATTTCATCACCTTCTCTTTTCATCACATCAATATCTCACATTAAGTGATCTTATATATATTTATCTCATTTACCGATCTCATAACACATCTATCTCAATCTTATCATATTCATCGATCTCATGCCATATCCTTATACATCTCATTTCATATCTTATATCAATTGTATTATCTTATCTCATCGCCTACTAACTCTTTTAACCATATCCATAAGTTTCTCACATGCTTTTGCCAACCATATTCTATATATATTGGTCTCCATTTATAATTTGCGGGGGTGTTATACGCCATCCACCCGACTTCCCCCGTAGATATAAATCTGTTAGTTATATGTATGCCCTAGAGGCCATTACTGTACATACGATGTATATTGTAGTGAATGCTTGGACATATATAGGTAGGACTTTCTTGCTCGACATGATAGTATGCTATCTGGTTGCTCTTTATCTTAACATGTACTCTGATTGTCTCTATGTTACATGTTGATAAAGCCCTTAGGATAAGTACTTGACTACTAGGACTATGATGCAGATCATACTAGTGGGGACAGTGTAGTCGCCAAGTACATCCTTCAAATGTTCTTAGTCGTGGGAGTACCGAGACAGGGCATCGATACTCCAGAGTAGACTAGCGTATGCGCTTCTTGACCTATATGATGGGCGATGGATGATCCCATATCCATTGGTGTTTGACGTCAGAGAAGGTATACGGGTGCTCAGTAGAGACTGGGTACACTGGACGGAGTCGCCGAGAACTCCCAGATGGTATTATACCTCACGTCAGATGGCAGTTTTCTGGTGACACTGGTACAGGTTAGTCTGTAGACCCGAGATCATCATAGAGTCTTGTGTGATTCCCAATATGCTTTGATTTCCATCATACCACGTCCAATGGGGCGTGTAAAACGGTGGCTTTTGGGTACAGTCCCGAATCACATCGAGACAATGAGCGATAGGAGGGGATTCGTCTCTCCCGGTATAGGGAGTTGATGTTGTGCTGTGTTCGATTGGCTATGACTGGAAGTCCCTGGCCAAGGCTGATATAGAGATTTACTGGTAAGTGTTACCAGTAGTTTCTCGACCTGTTATGAGTCTTATATCGACACGACTTATCGGTTACTGGGGTCTGACGTATACCACCCCTAGACTAGATATGCAACATATCAGACGAAGAGACCGGACTGTACGGGAGTGTTACTGATTAGATTCGCTGGAGAAAGTACAGGCTTGCTTGTTGATCTTCTGATCGCTCAATACCCGGGTGGCCGTTACGTTTAGCAGACCGCTTGCGGCTTGTGGGTGTTTGATATGATCATCACCTACTGCCGGCGTATTGACGAGTCTTTAGAGTCCTACACAGAGGTTTCCTGTCTCAAGCGAAACGGAGTAGGAGCGCATATGTGATATGTGCGGGAATGAGATTAATGAGAGTATGTGATACCGCATTATATTCTCTCGATGTGTGACATGATTGGTTATATGTGATATAGCCGAGTTATCGGATCGAGCGTTGATTCGATAAGATGTTGCATTTGATATTAGTCGGTTATATGTGATATAGCCGGATTATTAAATCAAGAGTTGATTTGATAATTTAATGTATAATTATATATTTGATATATTATAATACATTAACTAATATTTAGCTCACTATTGTTTTCTTTTCTCACATGATGTGCACATTGTATATATATACGCGATATGTACATTTGTGTACATGGATTGTGTCATGTTTGATGATACATATAAGATGGGTGTATGAGATTAACACAATGCTAGGGTTAAGTTAGGATTTCTATTTATGTTAAGCTAATTCAAAAGAGATTGAGTTTGTTATGCTAAAGCTTGCACAAAAGCTTATGGATAAGCTTTGACAAAGTCAACCCTTTTGTCTAGTTTAAGATATTTATCAAACCCAACCTTTAACCATAGCCATGAGTTAATTCTCTACATGAGTTAGCCATGAGGACTTAACTCAACCAAGGATGCAATAATTCATTTGGATGAATTATTCACAAGTCTTCTTCTTCTTCTTCTTCAAGCTCCATGAAAAAGCTTGCTAGCTGTAATGGAGTTTTGAGATAAAGTGTGAGAAAATCAATTCTAAAGTTAGCCCATATCCTACTTCTTCATCCTCTACCACTTGCCATGTAGTAGAGTGTATTCTCTTCACAAAGTTCATAACCTAGTGAAGGAATAGCTTGATTCAGTGTCTCCTCGACGTAGATTATTTTCGGCCTCGAAGTCATCGAAGCAAGCACGTTCGTTTCTTCATAGAGCCTCTCTCGAGTCCGGGGTTTACGATCGCAGCGAAGGGGACTATTACACGAAGCTATTTGAAGTGAAGGACTGGACTACAAAGGTTGTAATCCCAAACTCTTAGAAGTAAAGTTGTTTACTTGCTTATAGTTTTCGCATAATCTCCAGTATACGATCTTGGTTAGGGTTGTTCGGCACGTCTAATTTTTGAATCGGGCATGGTTGATGCCTTGTAGAACCTTGTGAGAGTGCCTAGTAACCCTACAAAATCTACTCACCTGCAGAACTCTTTGTTCAGCCGTAGTCGATGTGCTTCGTCATCTCGGAATCCACGTGAGGGTACCCACACTCAATACACAATCGCAATGCTTATTAAAATCAAATTCCGAAATCCGATATGGCACATGAATCTCCTATAGGTTAGAACCTATAGCCTATGCATGCAAACTAATCAAACAACCCTCGTCGTTGACGTAAAAACATCCAACGACCAAATACAATATCAAATATCAAAATCAACAATTCCAATATCGGGAAAACTTAACTAAAACCAACCCAATATGCTCCCAGATTTTTGGTCAGGTAAAATGGAGATAAACAAGCAGTACAGTGGGTAGTATATGGGTTATGTGAGCTACAGAACCAATTTAGACACCATCACCCACGATTTAACTGGCGACATAAGCCCAAAATCTGGCCTGCTCAGCCCTACCCTCTCTGTTTGGGTTCGTCTTCTCAGGGTGGTCTTCTAGTGGTCTATCTAGGTCTCTAGGGTTGCTAGTTTTTCATGTAAAGGTTCCAGGTCATCCCAGATTTCCTGTAGTCCATAATTTATACACTAAACCGGCATTGAAAGTTCCAAACTCAAGTTTCATGGTCTAGGCTCTGGTTTGGGCTAGGTTTTAACACCAAAGGGGTTTGTAGTCATCAATTACACCTCAATTTTCCAATTACAAGTCAAGTTTCCCACTAAACCTCAACTTGGAAAATTCCGAGATCACTAATCCACACTTGTTTAACTCCAAACTACCCCTAAGATACACTAAACATAATCACTTACTAATAGATAGGAAATATACCTCATTTGGTAACTCAAGAATTTTCTTGAGTTGCTCAAAATCTTCAAAATCCAACTTTGAAAGGTCCAACGTGTTGAGGATGAAGTTGTGCATCTTTTTAATGAAGGGGGTATAGGATTTTGGTGAAGAAATTGAGATGATTTCATGGGATAGAAAAGGTGGAGGAAGAGATGAAGATGATGAAGGGAAAAATAATGAGGTCAAGGTCTCTCTCTCCCTTTCTCACACTCACTCTCTCATATGGCATGCCATGCCACCATGGGTCCCCTCTCTCTCCTCTCAATTATTCTCTCTTATCTTCACTTTTCTTTTTCTTTTCTTTTTCCCTTACTCATTTAAAACCAAACACAAAACACAAATAAAATGAAACAAATATTCAACAAAATGCAACATGTCATGGTGCACTAGCCATGACTAATTAAAAATACGGATTCGGCATAATCTTGATTAGTAGTGCACTAATCGAGTTTAATTTAAACTAGCATATAATTAATTATAAAAATACCAAATCCAATAAATATATTTTTAAATGAATAAATCATTTTAATCTCCAATTATTTCATAAATATTGGTATATATTTATACCGTTTTACGAAAACCCCAAATTCGCAAATCGACTAGATTTCGCGAAATATATTATTTTAATATTAAATTCCAAAAATAATATTTTATATTTTCTGAAATGTTACACTCATCGATGCTAGATCATAGAGAATTTCAAAACAATGCAGTGTTGAGTTCGTCCAATGCATCGCTTGACAATCTCGAAGGTAAAAAACTTGTTTTTTTACCTTTAATTAGATCGTGATGAATTCTTGTATTTATGATTGTAATGGGTCAATTGATACCTAAATTAAAAAAGAAGAAGAGTGGTAAATAAGGAAATAAAGAAATGGCCTCATTTATAAGGTTGTGGCCATAGCCATTTTGGCAATGGCAATGGCAATGGCAATAGAGAAGCCTTTTAAGAATCGGGTTCCTACTTAAAGAGGACAAAATGCCACATGGAATTTCTTGAGTTCGGTTATGATAGCAGAGTTTTTTTTAAATTTCTTTTAATGTTTAGACAACAACCCTCTGCTACTATCTCAACTCAGAAGGATATGTGTCTATCTCCTTTAGTTCAAGGGAAAAAATCAAAAAATTCAAAACTTTTTGTCAATTGATTCTTTAACCATAATGTCTGCATAAGCTTTCTCTTTCTTTTCCATGCCCCCTCTTTCCTTCCCTCCCTCAAAAGAAGGGAAAAATATACACATAAGTATGTCGTGCGTGCAATGCACGATAACATTTATGACATCATGAATAAGAATTTGAGAATATTATTTTATTAAAGTGTTAGTTAAAATAACATAAATAATAAAGGGTTATATAAGAAATTTTTTTGTAAGAATTTTAAAAACAGAAGTTTTATATAGGTTTTCTCTTGAAATTTTTCTGCTTAAATAAGTGTTCATGTTACAGAAAAGTTTTATAGAAGGGTAAACTGCATAAATGTACCCTAAAATTTTCACCTTTTTGATATAAATACCAGAACTAATTTAATTAAAGGATAATACTATGAACTTCCATTTTCGATTGAAAGAGTATACTTAAACTATTGAAATGTCTGCAAACGTTAATATTAACTATGACATCATTCAAAATGCATGATCCTACTTTGATCATTTTACCCTTGTGTTCTTCGTTTTCTCTCTTTCTCTTTCCATCTTTCTTCTCCCTCTTCACCATCTTCTTTAACCTATCTATTCAAGTCTTTGAATCTTTAAATCCTCGGACAATTTAATCTCTAAACTCCAAATCCTTAAATCCCTAATTTCAAATTTTTCAACCGTAAAAATTTCAAATTCTTAAAATTCAGAATCTCCAACTCTTTATCTTCTTTAACCCATCATTTCAAAACCTTAGAAATATTAAGCTCTCTAATCCTATGGATTTTAGATCGAGATTTTTTTTCCAATAGATTAGATCAACCCCTTAAAAGTGGTTGTTTGGATACTAATTTTCAACAGTAATCTGAAGGCTTAAACCCCCCCCCCCAAATAAAGCCATTCCTAGGTGATAGAGGTCGGAATCTCCCTCAGAGGTTATCCTCCGTCGATCTTGCTGCAAGCGGTTCTGAACGGTTGTGATTGAGAGTGAGAATTGAACGTGTGGATCTTAATGGGTTTTTGGATACTGTGAACGCCGAGCTACCTGCAAGGGAAGTTTCGGGATGGGAAACCGCCGTAAGACCCTCCGACGATCAAGTAAGTACCAGGGAATAAGTTAGCGATTGTAACGTTTTAGAAATCGTTATGCGAATCTTTCCGTTTTAGGGTAAATTAGTCGGTATTTTCCGTTTTAACCAGATTGTGATCAAACATCTGTATAAACTTTCCGGCACCTAGTTTAGCTAGAATAAAGCTAGTGTGCGGACTTTAGGGTTCAATGGGAAATTTTGGTTCACATAAATTTTTTCCCTAATTAAATATTATTTTAATGTATTATTTATGCACTTAATTAGTAGAAATTACTTCTAATGAGAATCATTACTAATCTAATCACTAGAATTAGTTTAGAAGTTTCTCTTCTAATATCTAGATATTTGTGACAAATGGAATTATTTTTTTAAAAGAAAAGAAAAGAATGAAAATGTGGCATAAAGCATTTATTAGCATTTATTGCTAGTTTTTATCTAGAAAATTCTACATTTTATTCACAAAACCCCCCTCCTTTGTGTCGGCCGAGCCTCATCATGGTGCTGCCCTTTCATTTGCCTTGCCCAATTTCATCAATTCCAAGCTCATAAAATCACCAAAAATCCTCAAATAATCCTACAAAATTCCTAAATAAATCATTACCTATTATTCTTCATCTCCAATCTAGCATGGATCTTCAAGAAAAGCATCATTTTGGAGGGTTAAATTTGGAGGTTTTTGCTAATTGTGATCTTGTTTGTGAGGTATAAATCATAACCCTAATCTTTTAAATTGTTTCTTAATTCTTAAGCTTGCTTAATTAAGTGCTAATTATAGGTTTAAAGTTCATGTGTAATTAATTCATGTTAATTATTATGAAATCAAGTTAGGGTTTTGATGTGTTTATGTTGTTAAGCAAGATGTGTAGACTTGGAAAAGTTAAGTATATTGTGAAAATAATAATTGTTATTTTTCCTAATCGCCTTATTAAGTTTAATCGCAAACTAGGTTTTTCTAACTCATTTTTGGGAAAGATTAAAATTATGGATATAGTTTGGATAACTTAGTTATGCTTATTGGCGATGTTTGCGATCGCTAGAATTGTTAAATTTCTAGAATTGTGCTAAATTGAGATAAAATAATATAACTGCTTACTAGCTTTTCGGTAAAATTTGACGTGGGTTTTAAATGAAAATGGAGATGATGTAAATATTAATACCTACGATATTTATTGTGTTTGTAAATACGTATTGGTATTATTGGGTTTTTAATGTGGCAGTTTTCATGTATAGCGACCCTATTTAGGGTTTCGATTATGTTTACGGTATTTGGATTCTTGATTTTGAGTTTTGGATGTTGTACTTGGTCGTTGGATGTTTGTACGTCAACGACAAGTGTAGTTGATTGTTTTGCATGTGTAGGCTATAGGTTCTAACCTTTGAGCGCACCGCGTGCCGTTTTGGATTTCGGAATTTGATGTTAATAGCATTGTGAATTCGTATTGATTGTAGGTACCTTCGCGTCGATTCCGAGACGACGAAGCGCATCGACTACGGCTAAGCGAGGAGTTTAGCAGGTGAGTAGATTTATATCTACCGGGGATGTCGGGTGGATGGCGTATAGCACCTCCGCAAATATTTGGATTGAGAGATCGTTTGATTATTATATCCTGATAATGAGATGCGACTGATGTGATTGTAAGTTTTGCTAGATAATATGATAGAAATGAACACTAGTGAATATATTGGTTTAGGAGAACATGAAATGATAAGTGAATCATGATAAGTACGATTTCGGAAAAGGACAAGTGTGATGTTCTTTAATTGTGATGTGAGATATTAATGTGATGAACGAGTATACAATGTGATATGATGACTTAGTGTGATATGTCATTATATGGATTCGAGTCGATACGTGATTGTTGATACCTTTATAGGTCCCCTGATACGAGATCGACATGGATGTGACCTGAGAGATAGGTATATATTTTTATGGATAATGATTGCATAATGAGTGATATGCCGTACGAGACTTAGATCCGTACCCCGATATTGTATATGTTGATAGAATCCCTATTTGTTAATGTCGCTGTACGTTATATTACCGTACGCGATGACTTTTACCTGTTGATTTATCCATACCCTTGATTAGAGGATACCGTACGATGGATTGTACCGTACGTGATGTTGTGAGGCTGGATGCCGATTGATAGATTCACCGACTCGGTCTTGTTGATATGTATACCCTATAGCATTTGATTCATTATATGCATTATGCTGCATTCATACTATTCTCATTGCATTTCTTATACCTGTGCTAGTACACTACACTATTATCGATGATGCGAATGTTATACCTACACAGATTGCCAGCGCACACACTTCTTCATCGATAATTGCTATGTCACTTACACAGTAGAATTGCTATATCATGCTATGATATACTGCCATGTTCATATCACTATGTTAGGTTGCATGATATATTGACATGTACACCCACATACTTTGCTACAGCTACATGTACATCATGCATACATACTGACATGTACATCCACATATCTCGCTACAGTTGCATATACCCCTAGGTGGTATTGCATTCATTGATATTGAGACGTTGACTATCGCGCCATTGCACTTATGAAATGCATCATATATACTTGATTACATGTAGATACTTATACCTTGCTACAGTTACATATACACTTCATATGATGCTGCACTTGTTTTCGGAGGATTTGGGAACCACAAGATATATTTTTAAAGCTGGATTCATTTAAAAGAGCGGTTTTCCCTTTATATACTCATATTGATGTTTTATGTTGTATATATCAGTTTTATATGGATTTTACGCATTGAGATATGGATTTCGTGTGATTTATGAATTTGAGAACCGTGGGGGTATTTTCAAGAAACTATGTATTGTTTGAAAACCAGATTTCTCTTGATATGATATTTTGATGCGTCCACCATGAGATTTCTCGGTTCTGAGATTTGTGATATATACTCGATGCGAGGAGTGTAGTGGGCTGTGTGCGAGTACATGGTGGAGCCCGGTACGGTTCCCCTCGGCAAGATGATCGCAGATGATAGGCGATGAGCCTGGAAGGCGGGCAAGTACTTACCGGTGATAGTATTTGGACTTGGCAGTTATCGTGGGGATACCGACCGGAGTGATGTACGGACATGACGTCAGGGCCAGTCGTGGTGACAACGCCTGAGTTATGAGGATTACGTGTCGATACTAGACACGGGTATTCATGATATTTCGGGTGTCGGTGATAGACACCCAGGTTTCCATGATTGTGATATGGCATCGATGGACACACATTCTTTGATATCCTCATATTTACCTGCATATGCTTTTATGATATTTACATGCAGGAGTTGTTGTGTCAGTGGTTGACACGTGGACGAGGTCCACTGCATACATGCATTGATTTTATTGTTGGACGAGATCCACCTGCATACATGCATTGATTCATTGTTGGGTGACATACACTTGCTGTTAGGCATTTATATTGTGTTGGCACATATGCAGATACGGTCACCCTAGATATCATAGTATTACCTTTATGATATAGTTGACCTAGCAATCGTTGTTTATTTCGATTTCTACCTGTTGATGTTTTCTACTCATGAGTTGGCTACTCACCCCCGTTGTGCCACAGTTCTTGCAAGTTGTCCGCTTGGATCAGTAGCGGCATCGCTGGCACACAGCTTGCTTTCGGGTGATTTGTTTTGGTAGGTGGTACATGTTGGATCGTGCCCCTCGTACTTGTTATTCATATTGTATCTAGTCACTCCATCAAATCAGAAACTAGTAATTGTATATGTTGCAGACTTAGAAGACTTGTAGTTGCGAGACTTGAGCGATGGGTTTTTATGTTCACTTTTGGGGTTGATGTCTTGCTTTACTTTATTTCCTTATGTGGATCTTCGCCGTTGGGCATCGTATACTTGTTATTTATACTTGTGGTGTTGTTTCCGCCGTTGGGCGTGTTTTGCTCCCGTTTGGGATGCTTTCTTTATATTCCTTGTTGTACCCGTTTTCGGGGCTAGTTTTTACAAAGGAGGTGCTGCCAAATTTTTATGAAAACTAAGGAAAAGAGTTAAGATAAATTTAAGGATTTTTACTTAAGTTTCTCAATGTTGTATCAATGTTTTCTTTACTTACTGTTGTTGCAAGGTTTAGATTTCTGGGTTTCGGCTTACTTAGATTACATTACGCCTGTAGACATTGCGTAATTTAAGTGCCGGTCACGAGCTAATATTTTGGGTTGTGACAGTGATATATACCTTAGAGGCCATTATTTTATCATACTGGATTGTATATTACATATTGAAAGCTTGGGGTATTCAAAGTTATAATAGCAGTCTTGCTCAAAATGGTAGTATGCTACTTAATATGATTCTTCCTCAATATGTGCATGTGTTTTTTTAGCATATCGCTTATACATATTGGTAGAGCGCTTAGGATCTTTGCTTGACTACCAGTGTTGTGATGACAGTCACACTAATGGGGTCTGGATAGTCTATAAGCACATCCTTATACAGGTCCCTAGTCGTAGAATTATCGAGACGGGGTATCGATACTCCAGAGTAGACTAGTGTATACGCTTCTCATCCTAGCATGGGAGATGGTCTGTCCTACAGCCATTAGTACGTCGTACTGGAGATAGTATACATATGCTCATTGGGTTATGAGTTACACTGGACGGACTCGTTGGGAACTGCTGGTTGGTAGTATACCTATCGTCAGGTAGCAGTTCCCAGGTGACATGAGTACAGCTCAGTCCATTAACTTGACATCGCTATTCATCTTGAGTGTGTTCCCACTGTACTTATATCGCTACCCTACCACGGCTCAAATGAGTCGTGCAAACAGGTAGAAGGCAATAATAGTTAGATAGGATTCATCTCTCCCAGTATTGGGGGTTGATATTGCGCTGTGTTCGGAAAGCCATTACATAAAGTCCCTGGTCTGGGAAAGCGAGATTTACTGGTAGGTACTCCAGTAGTTTCTCAGGGTCTATTAGGCTCTACCCCGGCATGACTTATTGCGCTATTAGGAGTCTGACGGTTACCGCCCTCGTAGGCCCGATATGCGTGTATCTTAGACGAACCGACCGGAATGTACAGGGATTGTCACAGATAGGCTCAGTAAGAGTTCGGATGAGTTTGCACATCGACCTTCTTATCGACAGATACCTGGGTAGCCGTTACGTGCAGCTAGTACTGCTGACGTGCTTATGGTTAAACCCACTGCTAGCGTACTGTAGAGTCTTTAGAGTCCCACACAGAGGGTTTTCCTGCTTCGAGTGAAACAATATAGAGGCCGTATGGTTTTACGACAGAGTTCCGATCATATACGTGTACTTGTGCACGGATGATGTTCGGACGGATAATACTAGTGGGGGTTTAAGCCGGATCCTAGTATTATATTATTGGATTATTTTCATCTCTTTGTATTCGTATTTTTCGAAATACGAATACGAGTATGTATATACGGTGAGGGGTATTCTTGTAATTTTACAAGAGTACTTCTAGAAGAAGACACCCCATTTGTGGTTTAATCCATTTAGTTAAATGGATAATGAGATGGAGGTATGAGGTGTTATTAAGTACATGATTGAAGCATGGCTACTTGGGTGACTCATTGTTTTGATGACTATTGAAGCATGGTTGATTCATTATTGATTTATTAAATGCTTCATTAGTATCAACCCTTAGCCATTCATCATATCATGATCTCTTCAACACTCTTTTTCCTCCAAGGCTCTCTTCTTCTTCCTCAAACTCTAATAGCTCTCATGAGTTGAGAAACCTACGGTATTTGAGACAAATTAATCCATTATCATTCTTTACATCATCTAGGCTACTTAGCTTAGCAAACTAGGTACTCTAGTTACCTCGATTTAGAGGTTGGAGCTTGAAGTATATACTTTCGGGTGGATCGTCTTTGACGTGAGAAGGCCGGCGTTGCAAGCTCTATCTGTACACTTGAGGAGCTCAAGAAGGGGATAAGAAAACCCGAAGGACTTGTACACGGAGGTATAAAACCCTAACCTAGTAGTTAGAACCTCCAAGTAGTTTGCTAGTTAAGGTTTCCGTAAAGATCCTGGAGTTTAGTCGGTGTTGCGAGCTTTGTAAAAATCGTTATTGTAAATTCCGCCTCCCCGCGAACCTGTGGAGTGCACGACATCGACTTACAGTGGTATCAGAGCCTACTAAACCTTAACTAGCAGTTTAGACGATGCATAGAATTACGAAACCGAAATAACTCCGAAACATCGAAACTAGAATCCAAGTTTCTGTCGATTTTTACAGAGACTCTAAAAATGATTTAAACAGTTGCAGAGTGCTCTTCTTGTAGTATGTAGAACACCATAGAAAAACAAGGCCAAGACTCAAAATTGTGGCCAGCCAAAATGAAGAAAATCCCGGCCTGGCCGGTTCTAGTTATGAGTTTGGTCTTCAATTTTGTTTGGTGTTCTGGAATCTTGGATTTCAGGTTTCAGGCGATGTTTGTTTTTTTCCAGATTGCATATACAGTTATCTTTGTATTGGAGCAATTCGGAGTGTTTCGAAGTCGCAGTTTTACCATCGTTTATAAGTTTTAGTTTGTATATGTGTTGTTAAACGTCCGCTAATTGCTATATGTCGATTAGTGGTGGTTGCACATATCCTTATCTTGGTGATGGTTTGTGTATATGGAATATTGGATCATCATGGATGAATTGACGGGGGATGTGAGAAGAGTATTTTCTTTTCTTTCATTCATGTAAATTTGTAAAGTGATGTAATATTATTTTGCGGGGCACATCCGGGTTGAGCTTATAGCCACCGTTGTATTATTTCATTTACTGTTTCTTGCACCTAGGATAGACCTAAGGTGGGGTGCACAAACTATCGGGTTTTTGAAGTGCTGAGTGGCCTACTCATTTTATTGAGGGAGGTTGCTTCACTTCGGAAATTTGGCGGGTAGTTTGCCGCACCCGTAGGAGTCTAGGGTAAGGTTTGCCTATTCATCACGACCGTGGAATCCGTTTTTTGTTCTAGGCTAAAACGAAATACGGAATTCCTAATATATCCAATATATTCATCTGTGATCTGGAATGCCTATTATTGCGTGAGACGAATGGATATATATATATATATATATATATATATATATATATGATATATAATAAACGTTGTTTATGTTTTGCACCCGCGCTAGTCCAGGCCCCGCTCTGCCGTTAGTTAAGTAACCTAACGGTGCATGACGGGGCCCGGTGGCGAATGCGGATGGCATAAACGTACGTTGTATTTTCGTTTCTTTTCTGCAATGATAAGGTTAAATGATGGGACCGCATTAATATTGATTAATACAAAGAAAACAAACCAAAGTTTAAATCGTTGGAACAGTTTCAAAACCACCTAGTTTTCTTTAAAAAGCAACTTTTAAATGCAGAGCCTAAACCACTCCTTTTAAAAGCTATCATGGTTCCTTCGACTAAATAAAGTTCATTACGTTCACGATTTCACCAAAACCAGCCGTAGCCCTCCGTCATTTCAGATGGGTATTCATTGGTATTCAAGCTATGTATTTTCACCTTCGCCAAGCCATAGTGATTGGTAGCTGCTAGGTATTCATCTGTAGTATAGATAGATGCGTTGATTTGGGACAGTCGTACTACTATTTTGGCCTTCGTCAAGGATATGTACGGGTGGGTTCAAATTAACCTGGACAATGATGGGTAAAACTTGACTTGCAACTTATGATATGTGGGTCTTCGTCAAGGTCATAAGAGCTTGGGGCAAAAATCCATATCGAGAGTCTCTAAAGAAATTGAAACTTGCTAGTGTTGCATACCATTTGGAGTGTGATGATTTTGGTAGGATTCCTTCAAAGTTGTCACACGACGATATTTGGATCCCGATCCTACTGTGAGTATCCACTACTCTTCAGGAGATTTTTCACTAAACAATCAATGCTATAAACCAAGTGGGTGCCTAGAACGATATTAGCGAGGCTACGCCTTCAGGGAAAAGAGATTATGTAATTAAGGAACTTCACAAAAGCGTTGGAAAACCTCCCTCGAAATACCAACACTAGCCTGGCTGAAAGGTTAAGCAAGAATTGTAAGAGTGAGATTAATCATGACTAATTCTTCTTTTATGATTTGAAGGAGGTTTCGAGGAACAGTGGGAGCCATCCTGTTTAGATAAACTAATAACCAATCAAATCATGCAAGAGTATCATGCTGAGTGTTTCTTCTCACTCTCCTAATGGCAGCGACCAAAATGACCGGGCTTAAGTTACTGCTAGATAATAATAAATTGACTGGGCCAAACTATAATGATTGGCTAAGGAATGTCCAGATGGCCATTACCTATGACAAACTGGGCTACCTCCTTACTACCAAAGCCCCCGCCATCCCAGGTCCAGATTCCACCGTCGCAGATGTTGAAATCCGTAAGACATTGGAAAAGACAGTGCGAGAGCCAAGTGCCTCGTATTAGCCTCAATGGATTATGAACACCAGAGGCAGTACGAGAAGATGGACTTAGTTTCCATCTTCCTACATACCAAATATTTAAATGGAGAGCAATCTTGTATCGCAAGATATGAGACCTCAAAAATATTGTTTCAGGCGACATTGGCTGTCGGGTCATCTGTAGAGGACCACGTCCTTATGATGATTAGCTATATTAAAAAGCTCACGGACCTTGGGACCACGTTGGAGAACGAGTTATATACTGACTTGATTCTACAGTCCCTCCCCTCCACCTACGCCCAGTTTATCTTGAATTTCAACATTCAAGGGAAAGAAGTTTCACTTCCAGAACTCTTTAACATGTTGAGGAGCGTTGAGGGCACCCTGCAGAAATCCAGGAAGACACCTGCTTTGCTCATTGGGGGATCTTCCTCTTCTAGATCCAAGACGAAAGACAAGGGGAAGAAGAAGAAGGCCCCCACCAAGCCGAAAGGCGGTGTCAGTAAGGTAGAGGGAAAGGGTAGGGCAAAAGTTTCGGGGCCGATAGTAGGGAAGGAGGAATGTTTCTATTGTCACAGGAAAGGACATTGGAAGAAGGACTGCAGGGCTTGGAAAGCCAGTAACCAGGATTCGAAGCACGTTGTGGCTTCGGCTTCAGATGTGTTTATGATTGAAAACTGTCTGTCAATTAACTTTACTTCCTGGATACTAGATACCGGATCAGGATCTCATATCTGTAATTCATTGCAGGCTCTGAGAAACCATAGAGTTATCAAGGTAGGTGATATGACTCTCAGGTTTGCTAATGGAATGAGCATGGATGCTGTATCCGTAGGGGAATATCACCTAGGATTGACAAGTGGGCAGATTTTGATTTTGTGTAACTGTTTGTGTATACCTTGTTTGACATGTAATATCATCTCTGTAATTTTACTATCTAAAGAAGGTTATGATTTTACATTTGTAAGCGATATCGTCCACATCCACTTAATCATAGTTTGATTGGGTCAGGTACACTAGATAACGGTATATATGTATTAAATCTAGCTCAGGTTTTCAACATCCAGAACACACTTAAAAGAAAGTTTCCAGAATTAAACTATGCTTTCTTATGGCATTGTAGACTGGGTCACATCAATGAAATACGGTTGATGAAGTTACATAAAGAAGGATATTTAGATCCGTTCGAATATCTGTCTTATACAACTTGTCAATTATGTCCCAAAGGAAAGATGACAAAGACTCCGTTCACTGGACACGGGGTAAGAGCGAGCGAGCTCTTGGGACTCATACACAGCGACATGTGTGGTCCAATGTCTACACATGTAAGAACTGGTTATTCCTACTTCATTACTTTTACAGATGATTTCTTAAGGTATGGACATTTATTCTTGATGAAATATAAATCCGAGGCCTTTGAGAAATTCCAGGAATACAAGAATGAAGTGGAAAAACAAACATGCAAAAGTATCAAGACACTTAGATCTGATCGAGATGGTGAATACTTAAGTCCCGAGTTCCTGGGTTATTTAAAAGAGAATTGAATTCTCTCTTAGCTTACTCCTCCATACACACCTCAACACAACGGTGTATCGGAAAGGCGAAACAGAAGCTTATTGGATATCGTACGTTCCATGATGAGTATCGCTGAGTTGCCGCGATCCTTCTGGGGTTATGCACTAGAATCAGCTGCATATCTTTTGAACAAGATTCCTACTAAGTCTATGCCTACCACACCATATCAAATGTGGAGTGGGAAGAAACCCTATTTTAAGTATCTAAAAATATGGGGATGTCCAGCTTTTGTAAAAATGCAGCATACGGACAAGATCGAGGCACGCTCAGTACTATGTAAGTTTGTGGGATACCCAAAGAACTCCAGGAGGTATCTTTTCTATTATGTGGAGGAACAAAAGGTCTTTGTTTCTCGGCATGCCCACTTTTTGGAAACTCAATTTCTTGAAAAAGAAATAAGTGGGAGCACAATAGAACTGGAAGAAATTCCAGAACCACAAGCTATTACTGAAAGTATGGTGGAACCAGAAGTTTCGAAAGAACCGGACATCCCCGCGACACTCCGCTGGACTAGTAGGCAGTCTCATCCGTCCGAGAGATACTACGGTTTTCTCATAGACAGGGATAGAGAGGATTGCATCATCGACGATGATGAGCCAACTAGTTTCCAGCAAGCCATTCAGAGCAGAGACTCGGTAAAATGGCTGGATGCAATGCTGACCGAAATGGAGTCCATGTACACCAACAAAGTATGGACTTTGGACATTGCTCCAGAAGGGGTAAAACCCGTAAGCTGCAAATGGAACTTCAGAAAGAAGATTGGTGTAGATGGACAGGTTGAAACCTATAAGGCTAGACTTGTTGCAAAAGGTTTTCGTCAAAGACCTGGTTTGGACTATGATGAAACCTTTTCTCCAGTGGCTATGTTCAAATCCATTCGGATCCTTCTTGTCATTGCTTCCTTCCACGATTATGAAATTTGGCAGATGGATGTAAAGACCACTTTCTGAATGGAAATTTGGAAGAGTGTGTTTATATGGATCAGCCGGAGGGTTTCATAGAGAGTGGGAGCAGCGGAATAGTGTGTAAGTTGCTTAAGTCCATTTATGGACTAAAGCAGGCATCGCGGAGTTGGAACATCTATTTTGATGAGACTGTCAAAGAATTCGACTTTATCAAAAATACAGATGAACCATGCATTTATAGTAAGATTGTAGCGAGAACTATGGTATTCCTCGTCTTGTACGTGAATGGCATTCTCCTGATAGGAAATGACATTCCTATGCTACAATCAGTCAAAGGATTCTTGTCACAAAGGTTCTCCATGAAGGACCTGGGTGATACTTCTTACATTCTGGGGATCCAGATCTATCGTGATAGATCAAAATGGATGTTGGGACTTTCACAGTTAAGGTACATCGACACCATACTGAAAAGATTTAGTATGGAAGATTCAAAGCGCAGTAATCTACCAGCTTGTCACGGAATCACCCTCTCCAAAGAGATGTCTCCAAAGACTGATTTGGAAAGGGATCGCATGACTATTATACCCTACGCTTCTGCGGTAGGCACTATATTATATGCAATGTTATGTACCAGACCAGATCTAGCTTATGTTAGTTATATGTGTGCCCTAGAGGCCATTACTGTACATACGATGTATATTGTAGTGGATGCTTGGACATATATAGGGAGGACTTTCTTGCTCGACATGATAGTATGCTATCTGGTTGCTCTTTATCTTAACATGTACTCTGATTGTCTCTATATTACATGTTGATAAAGCCCATAGGATGAGTACTTGACTACCAGGACTATGATGCAGATCATACTAGTGGGGACAGAGTAGTCACTAAGCACATCCGTCAAATGTTCCTAATCACAGGTGTATCGAGACAGGGCATCGATATGCCAGAGTAGACTAGCGTATAGCTTCTCGACCCATGTAGATGAGCGATGGATGATCCCATATCCATTGGTGTTTGACATCAGAGATAGTATACGGGTGCTCAGTGGAGACTGGGTACACTGAACGGACTCACCGAGAACTCCTAGATGGTACTATACCTATCGTCAGATAGCAGTTCTCTGGTGACACTGGTACAGGTTAATCTGTAGACCCGAGATCGTCATAGAGTCTTATGTGATTCCCACCGTGCTTTGATTTCCACTTTACCACATTCACGAGAATGTGCAAAACGGTGGCTTTTGGGTACAGTTCCAAATCACATGGAGGCAATGAGCGATAGGAGGGGTTTCGTCTCTCCCGGTATTGGAAGTTGATGTTGCGCTGTGTTCGATTGGCTATAATTGGAAGTCCCTGGCCAGGGCTGATATAGAGATTTACTGGTAAGAGTTATCAGTAGTTTCTCGACCCGTTATGAGCCTCACATCGCCACGACTTATCGGTTACTGGGGTTTGACGTTTACCACCCCTAGATTGGATATGTGACATATAAGACGAAGAGACCGGACTGTATGGTAGTGTTACTGATTAGATTCACAGGAGTATGTACAGGCTTGCTTGTTGATCTTCTGGTCGCTCAATACTCGGGTGGCTGTTACGTTTAGCTGACCGCTTGCAGCTTATGGGTGTTTGATATGATCATCACCTATTGCCGGCGTATTGACGAGTCTTTAGAGTCCTACATAGAGGTTTCCTGGCTCAGGAGAAACGGAGTAGGAGCACGTATGTGATATGTGCGGGATCGAGATTGATACG
Source organism: Agapanthus africanus (assembly GCA_030015575.1). Classification (NCBI taxonomy): domain Eukaryota; kingdom Viridiplantae; phylum Streptophyta; class Magnoliopsida; order Asparagales; family Amaryllidaceae; genus Agapanthus; species Agapanthus africanus. The sequence continues at coordinate 300,704,866 of JASDDO010000029.1, forward strand.
TGTATGTGATACCGTATTTGATTCTCGCGATATGTGATATCGACCGGTTATATATGATATAGCCGGGTTATCGGATCAAGTGTTGATTCGATTAAATATAATATATATATATATATATATATATATGTATATATTATGTGCTCACTTATATATATTTATTATTCTCACTTGTGATACATTTAACATATATGTGATATATGTTTATTGTATTGTTTTCTTTTGTTACATAAATATTATATATGTGATATATAATATTGTAGCATGCTAGGTTATACATGCAACATGTACGTATGAGAATTTTTAAGACCCGGTTCTTTTATACGCCTAAAATCCATATTTTCCTTTTTAAATCAAATTTCGTTACTTAATTATTTTAATAAAACCCACTCCCTATATTGCATCCCCATTCAACTTCCTATTAATTCCAATCCCTTTATTCTTCCATTTGATTTTTCCTCTAAATCCCCCAGCCCGTATCTTATTTCTTATAACCTATTTTTCCCATTACCCATTTTTCTTTCTAATACTATTACCATTGTGAGTCGGCCCTTTCATTTCATTTCCTTTTAATTCCCTGCAGCCCATTCCTAAGCCCACTGGAAAATCATAAAGAATTTTACCAAATTAAATTCCAGCCGAGCCCACTAAATATTTCCTTAATAAACCACTGTTTTCTTCGGCCCGGCCCTACTTATCCCCAACTCTTTTATTTAAATTTTCTGGCCCAACCTCAGCCGGCCTCTTCTTCTTCTTTTCTTAAATCCTTTGCTGAATTGCCAAGCCCACAGAGCCAGCCCACCACGTTTAATTTTCCATTTGAAATTCCCTTTAAACCCCAGCCCAACACTCCCCGGCCCGTCTCCTTCCCTTTTCTAATTATTTTATGCAGCCCGTTCCTTTTTCCCAATCTCTTTTCTTTAATTGCCTCGGCCCAAATCTTCGCGAAGCCCACCCCCAACAGCCGCTTCCAGCCTCCATTCCCCTGTTCATCTTCTTAAATTCTCCAACGGTAACTTTCCATTCCCGCGCGCGTTTCCTCCGCCTTCTCCGCCGCGACTCGCGCCCACGCCCACGCGCTCGCGTGCCGTTTTCCCCACGACGCGCCCCCTCGTCTCTTGGATCCCATTCACATCCCCTCTTTCTCTCGCCCACAGTCCCGAGAATCCATCGACCCGCCTCGTTCTCCTTCCCCCTCTCGTCTCCCGCTACCCATCACCGGCCACCCCCTCCATCACCATCACCATCGCCTCGTCACCAACCTCGTACCCCCTCGCTCACTCCTCCTCACGAATCCAAGCCACCATCCCTCCCTTCTCCACTCCACAGAGCCCCTGCACCTGTGCTCGGCCACCCGCGCCCCGACGCCGGCGAGCTTGAACCGCCGCAGTCGACTCCCTTCATCATCATCATCATCATCATCACCATCATCATACTCAGTTCCCTTTCTCCCGATCCCTCTCTCTCTCAATCTCCCACTCTAACTCTCTCACTGTTTCTCTCTTCCACTCCCCCTCTCAAATCCCAGTCTCCCTCTCTACAACTCACTCTCTCTCTCTCCTCCTCACTGCTCTCTCACTCCCTCAGTTCTCCCTCTCTCCCAGTCTTCTCTCTCTCTCTCACTCATCTCTCTCTCTGCCTATGCACACACACTCTCTCTCCATCTCATTTCTCTTTCTCTCTTTCTCTCTCTAACTCTTTCTCTCTCTAAATTCTCCCTCTCCTCCTCTGCAATCTCTCCACCGGCTTTGACAGCATCGGCGGCCCCCAGCCGCAACATCGCCTGAGCACATAGCGAGCCTCGACTGCATTCTGGCCGAGCCCAAGCTTGTGGTCACCGTGTCGCGTTAGTGGCGTTACCGTCAGCGTACAACCCCGAGACATTCTCCAGGCAAGTTTTTACTTGCTTACATGCTATTTACTTATGATACAATTGTCAATTACATAGATATTAAAGTTGCAAGATTAGTTAAATTATGTGCCGTAACTGTTCGATACTTGTTCCCTTAGGAAAACATTATCAAATTTGACGGAACTCAATGGTGTAGGTTGGCCCGTAGGGCTGTGAACATAGTGTGTGAATTTCGTTTGATAATTTGATTGTTAACGACTAAAACAACTACCCCCAAGTTTAATCGTAAAACCGTAATCCTGTTGTATCTGAAAATCGTTAAATTCACCATAAATCATATACATAGTAGAATGGTGCGTTCGATGGCTCAAATCGAAGCTAACTCGATGAACTTTAATCCTATACCAGTTTCCAGACATTTCTGTATTTAAACTGTGATGATATTCGGATCGGAGTGCGACTCTGGACTGCAGTCCAGAGCTACTCCAATCATTGCGTGCTGTTCCGTACTGGATACCATAGGATTTCCTTAACTTGTAGGTTGCGTAACTCCACTGTTTATTGTAGATAACTCTGTTAGCTAGACAACGCATTTGGTTTCGTTCTGTTTCGTTACCGTTTGATATTTAATCTGTAATTTAATAGATCGGGACACATAACAGTCCCAGCAGAATCAGAATTGACATGTTAATATTAAACTGATTATAACTCCCAACGTACAGACGTGATTGATGATCCGTCTGTTGCGTTGAAAACCTTACTGAAAACCCTAGAATTCATCCAACTGTAGTATCACTAAAATCCGATCCCAACTGGGATCAAAATGCGTTGCGAAACGGACTTCTGATTCTGAAACCGGATTTCCAGCCGCGAGCGCTTAAAATGAAATGGTTATAAGTAATGATCCTGAAACTCAATTGGCTCGAAACCAAATTAGATGGATAGCTAACTGAACATATTAATTACTACCTGTTTATCGTTTCGCTAAATTATATACATTTTCTTCATGATAAATCGTGCAAGTGATAGAATGTTGTTTTTTTTGTTGACACCTAAATTGTGCTTCTTATACTGTTCATGCATCACATCATACCCATATCATTGTAGTGATAACCTAGTGACATCGTGCATTTACCCAGTGTTAGATTTTAGTGATGATTGTGGCAAGTACGTCAGTGTTCGTGCATTCGTGATTAAGTGAAAGTGATGAGTACTTGTGCACAATCAGTGACCCTATTGTTCTATTGCATTGTCGACGTCTGTGGGATGCGTGTACGTGTGACTATAAGTGGTATGTGACACTTATGGAAGCGCTTGCACGGGTGTCACAGATAAGGCATTCGACACTGCCATTTATCTTAGGTATTAGTCGGGACGTGCTTGATGGAGGTCCTGCCTCCAGCTCTCGCGCAGACTTGTCACGGATCGATTAGTATTTAGGTTGATGGTTAGCGTTTGATGTAGACCACGGGGTGTGGGGTAGTTTAAGTGTGAGTTCAACAGAATCTTGGGAGTCCCATGCCGGCTTATATATTTAGGGAGTTATATGGAGATTTACAGGGTACGTGATATATACACCGTGATATTCTTGTTACATGTTGGGCCCGTGGTCCCTTGCCCTTGGGTTCTACCCTTGGGTGGAGGACACTCGCGAGTGGTTGACTCTCACACTTGGACTGACGATAGGCTTAGCGACCTGTGCAGTAAGACTTAGAGACTGATAGGGATACTGGCATTTCTATTCCTTACATACTGTGTGGCATACGTGACATATCGTTATACCGATTTACTGTTCCGCTGCGTTGATTTTTTTGCACAATCATATACATACTGCTTTACTGTTCCGCTGCATCGATTACTGCACATTCATATTCATGCTGTCGTTGATTTACTGTTATTCATTTCCATTACCCCTGTTTGAACTATCACTTGATTATATATATATAATATTGCTATTGTGTCGCTCTGACGACCTGAGTATGCATGCTCAGTGTGAGGAGAAGATTTAGCCTGGACCAGAACTAGGCGTGCATCACAGACTTCCTGACTTGCTACTCCGAGTTACTTTCATTTGTTCCACTTCAGGTCAGTTTATATTATTGTATCTTTCAGTTACTGCATTTCTCATTACCTGCGCATCGTTTACTGTTTACCATGATAAACTAGAAGCCGAAGTGTGACTACGGCAGGACTTTTCCTTGACCGTAGGAGCATGGCTGGCCTTGTCTACCCCTCGTATTCCGTATTTTGGGAAGCGGGGCGTGACAGAATTATACCATGCTATATGTAATTTTTGGGTTTAAATATCTAAGTAATTCAAATTCTTGAAATGAGTCATGGATGAAACTTCATGAAGCTTGTAGATTACCACTGACCAAGTCCACCCTTTTTGTTTTGCCCTAGATATTTCTAACCCAACCATGACACATAGCCATGGTTAACTCTCTACAATGGTTAAGGATCATATACTTGACCCATGGTTTCATTTCTAACCTCAATCTCATTCATTCTTCTTCTTCTTCCCCATTCTCATTTTGCTTTCTAGATTTTGAGATCAAGAAGAAAATAGTGAGAAATTAAATAATAAAGTGAGCAAAATTCCTACTTTATCATCCTCTTCTATACTAGGTATATAGATTAGTGTGTTAGCTTCACTAATTCATATTTAGTGAAGTCATAGCTTGAGTTCGTGTTTTCTCGAAGTAGATCATCTTGGATTTCGAAGTCTTCAAGCAAGCATGGATCATTCGACTTGTGGAGCCTCTCTAGAGTCCGGGAGTTCATGGATCGCGGTGAAGGGACTACTACTCAGAGCTTATGAAGCAAAGGAATGGACTACAAAGGCTGTAATCCCTCTCTCTCAGATGTAAAGTTGTTTACATGCAAAGTTAACCCTAATTCTCTAGTTAAGATCTTGGTTAGGGTTTCATAGCACCCCAAAAAATTTCAATATGGCATGTGTGATGCCTTCATAAACCTTATGGTGGTGTTATGCAACCCTACAGTGGTATCAGAGAAAAGCTAGAGCATTAGGCGAAGTCTAGACGAAGTTTAAAGTCCGATCAAACTCCGAAAACCCAAATGAGACCTCATTTCTGGAAATTTTTTCAAAAGTTGAAATTTTTCATATTAAAAATATTCAGAAAATCATGTAGGGAATTCTATGGACCCACCTGAAGAATGAGTCCCTAACTCGCTACAGTGACCGCGCAACCGCGGCCAAAACTTGGTTTTGGCGACAGTTCCGCGGCGCCACTGTGGAGGCTTGGGACGGGCCCTTCAGCGACGGTCCGTAGGTGATAGAGCATGCTTCTGGGAATTTTTATTTTCTGCTCAAGTGTTGAGCTCACTGGGATATTTTGGGAATTCGTTGAATCGATCGAATTGTGTAACTTTGCATAAATATCTGTGTTGCGATACAATATGTGGAATTCATTTAGTTAGGCATGAAATTCGTAATATATGATTTTTCGGGTTTACGATGTCTAAAGAAATTATGGATTCTAAATGTTGTAGTTTTACATTTTCTTTTCTACGACCGTAAGTGTAATATGTGGTATATCGCCGTTTTCGTCACTATAGATCGACGACAATTGCGATAGGCATATTTTCTTACGTTGATGACATATGTTGTTATGTGTTGCTGTGATATGTTATATTGGATCGTCGTGTTTTGAATAGCCGGGGGTTTTATGTGAGATGAGAGTTTTCATTTTCATTTATGTAAAATTTATTGTATGTAATATTCTTTTATTGGGGCACTTCCGGGTTGAGGTTGATGTCACCATTATATATTATTTACTTTTCCGCATTAGGATAGACCCAAGACGGAGAGCCTAAGTAACCGGGTTCTAGGGTTCAGTGGGAGGCCATCTCGAGGAGTCAAGACCGAGTCTCCTAACCCTAGAATTGGCAGGGTTACTTGCCGCTCTCGTAGGGGTCTAGGGATGTGGGTTTGGCTATTCATCGCGACTGTGGAATCGGTGTTTTATACAGGCTCAAAATAAAACACGGACGTCCTAGTATATCCAATATTTCATATGTTGACTTCTGCTGTAATGTTCTGTGTTGAGATCATATTACTTCCTGAGACGAATGCTTATACTATATATATGATATATAAATATTACAACTTTCGTTTCTTCTGTGATGCTTAGGAAGCTTAAATGATGGGATTTCATTAATGAGATTAATGGAAAGAAAATAAAGCTAAAAGATGTTGTAGAATTAAATTTTATAAAAAGGGTAGCTCTAGTTTTTGTTTTGCATAGCGGTATTCCTTGTAGAATATCCAGCACCTTATTCGATAAGGAAAGAGCCGATATCCCTTCACCGGGAGTGACCTCTTTAGCAAAACTGGCAGATGCTACAAACTTACGGTTTAGTTTTTGATTGCTTCTATAGTTCTTGCTTTGCACAGCGGTATTTATGAAATATCCTGCACCTTATTCGATAAGGAAAGAGCCGAGATCTTTTCATCGGGAGTGACCTCTTTAGCGAAACTAGAAAAGCCTCAAAAACATTCCTTTTCAAAATCACTTGTTTCTCCAAACGATATCAAGTTCATTACGCTCATGGTTTTCATAAAAACCTGCGTAGCCCTCAGTCATTTCAGATAAGTACTACTTAGTATTCGTGCTACGTTTGTTGACTATGTTAAGGCGTAGTATGCGGTAGCTAATTAGTGCTTATCTGCTAAAAACATGAGATGTGATTGGATTAGGGTAGTTGTACGACTTTGTTGACTATGTTAAGGGTCGAGCAGGTGGGTTTAATTCAATCGGAAAATGACGGGTTGAACTTGGCTAGCAATTATGATTTGTTGACTATGTTAAGGTCATAAGTTGCTAGGGGCAAAAGAATTATCGGGAATTTCAAGTGTTGAAATTTGAATGAGATTGCATACCTCCTAGGAGATAGTTGGATCCCAATACCCATTGCGAGTAAGAGTTACTCCTGGGAGAGTTTTACACATGACAATTAGCCGATCAAGTAGGTGTCTAGAAAGTTGTTAACGTGGTTATGCCTCTGGGAAAACGAGGTTTATTTTAATTAGGTCCGTGTGAAAGCACGGGGAACCTCCCTCAAAGTACCAACACTGGCCTGGCCGAAAGATTGGCGAACTTGTAAAGTATAATTAATCCCGGCTAGTCTTACATTTTAGGGTTTGAAGGAAGACTTGATAAAACTAGTAGGAGCCATCCTGATTAGATAAGATTATAACCAATCTAATCTTGCAAGAGCGCACGCTAAAGTGTTTTCTTCTCTCTCTCTCTTGGTAGCGACCATGTCAGGCCTTAATCAAGATAATAATATGGATGTATTGACCGAACCCGCTTGTTATACTGAGCTGGGGAACGTTGGTCCCGCTCCAACTTATAATTGTTATAAGACTGAGCAGGAAATAGGGGATTACCAGGATTCCCGTGCCGCCCAAACGAAGAAAGTGCATGCTGATGCATCATCTTCGGGTGTGTTCATTACTGAGAATTGTTTCTCAGTATCCTTTACATCCTGAGTATGCTGATACTGGATCAGGATCCCATACATGTAATCTGTTACATGGGCTATAGATAGGTAAAGAACTGAGAATGGGTGATAAGTTTTAAGAGTTAAAAATGGTGCAAGTGTTGCAGCTAAATATGTTGGCAGTTATCACCCTGTATTACCAAATACATTGATTCTGAACGAATGTTATTAGATACTGAACCTGATATACAATATTATATCAGTCTCTTTATTTAGTAAAAAAGGATATAATTTTGTATTGTTGGATAATGTTTTGAACATTTCCTATATCAAGAGTTGATCGGTTCAGGCACGTTATCTAAAAGCATATACGTTCTAAATCAAACTACAGTTCTTAACGTACAAAACACACACACGAGGAAGAGTTCAGAAATGAACGAATCTTTCTTGTGGTATTGTAGACTAGGTCATATAAATGCGACACGGCTAGCTGAAGTTACATAAAGATGCATATTTAAATCAGTTTGAATTTACATCTTGTGAAACTTGCCAGTCATGTCACAAAGATAAGATGACCATAGCTCCGTTTATTGGAAACAGAGAAAGAGTTAGTGAACTCTTGGAATTGATACATGCTGATGTATGAAAATCCCCTGTCTACACACGCCAGGACCGGTTCTTTATACTTCATTACATTCACTGATCATCTCTCAAGATTTGGACATATGTTCCTATTGAAACATAAGTCTGAACCTTTTAAGATATTCAAAGAATATAAGTTAGAAGTAGAGAACCAAAATGGGTATAAGTATTATGACCTATGATGAGATCAGGGAGGAGAATACTTGAGCACGGAATTCCTGGACTATTCTAAAGGAAAATGAGAATCTCTCTAAGCATTACTCCTCCATATACACCATAGCGCGTAGGTGTATCGGGGCGGAGCAATCGCACCCTATGTGATATGGTGTGCTCTATGATGAGTACTACTGAGTTGCTTATTTCCTTTTTGGGGCCATGCACTTGAGAAGCTGCATACCTATTGAATAGAGTTCCAACCAAATCAGGTACCTACCACTCCATATGTGATATGGTATGGGAAGAGCCCATCTCTTAAGGATGTTAAGATTTTGGGTTGTTCGGCCTATGTCAAAAGCAAAATCCGGACAAACTTGAGGCAAGGTCAGTTCTGTGGAAGTTTGTTGGATATCCCAAGCATTAGCAAGGGAATATCTTCTACCACACTTAGGAACAAAAGGTGTTTTGTTTCTCAGCATGCCACCTTTTGGAAAGGGAATTTCTTGTGAAGAAATTAGTGGTCATGAGGTAGAACTGGATGAAGTTCCAGCTATACAAACTACAGCTGATGATTTGGTAGAACCAAAGGATTCAATAGCTCCCAACGAATCTCAGCCTCTCCGCCGATCTGGTAGGGTTCCTCACCCACCTGAGAGATACTTCGGTTTTCTCTATGACCGTGGGAGCGAGGATTGCATCATGAGATGATGACCCAACTAATTTCGAGCAGGCCATCAGGAGTGGGGACTCTGTGAGAATGGCTGGATGCTAAGTGATCTGAGATGGAATCCATATACACCAACAAAGTATGGACTTTGGTTGCTTTATCTAAAGGGTTAAATCCCCATCAGGAGCAAGTATATCTTGAGAAGATTACTTGGTGTACATGGAAAAGTTGAGACTTTCAAAGCTAAGGCTTGTTGCAAAAGGTTCTTGTCATCGACCAGGTGTGGATAATGATAAAACCTTTTCTAGTCCCTATGCTTAAGTCCATCCGGATCCTACTTACCATTGCTACATACCATGACTATGATATCTGGCGGTTGGGTGTCATGACTGCTTTTCTAAATGATTTAGAAGAGAGCGTCTATAAGTACACAGCCAGAAGGCTTCGTAGACAGTGGAAGCAGCGGAAACGTGTGCAAGTTGCTTTATGGGATAAAGCAGGCATCGCGGAGTTGGAACATCTGTTTTGATGTGGTAGTCAAAGAGTTTGACTTCATCAAAATGGTAGATGAACCTTGTATATACAAAAAGGTAGTAGGGAGTATAGTGATGATCCTCGTATTGTACGTGGATGACATACTCTTGATAGGAAAGGAGTTTCCTATGCTACGCTCGGTCAATCTCCTCTTATCACATAGATTCTCCATATAGGATCAAGGTGATACCTCCTAAATCCTGGGTTTTGGATCTATGAGATATATCTAATTGGATGTTAGGATTCTCACTAGGTGTAGTGAGATGGTATCAATTGATCCTGGGGAGGATCACTGGATAGCTTCCAGGGTGGTAAGCTCGACTGAGTGTCAGTCACATGCATTGTCTTTACCCTCAGTAGAGGGACAGTATGTTGGAAGAGTTCCAAGCTAGATGCCGTGGCAAACTAGACGATAAAGGCTGGATACATTGCTACCAAGGATGCTACCAAAGAAGCAGTCTGGATATATACAAGTTCATGAGATGAACTTCGTTCCTACCATTGTGAGACAATGGAGTTGTGGCTTAGGCCTAGGAACCCCCGTCCCATCTATGATCTAGACATATTCTTAGGCAGTATCACCTGATCATGGAGATGGATGATCTCCAGAGAGATCGAGATTTAGGAGAGTAGACACGGAGGAGAACAGGGCGGATCTACTCACAAAGGCCTATTCCCAGAAGAGTCTTTTATGGGATGGTTGAGTATGAAATACTTCAACCACTGCTGATTGTTGGGTATAAGATACTACAACAGATGGCCCTAGTGCAAGTGGGAGATTGTTAGTTATATGTGTGCCCTAGAGGCCATTACTGTACATACGATGTATATTGTAGTAGATGCTTGGACATATATAGGAAGGACTTTCTTGCTCGACATGATAGTATGCTATCTGGTTGCTTTTTATCTTAACATGTACTCTGATTATCTCTATGTTACATGTTGATAAAGCCCTTAGGATGAGTACTTGACTACCAAGACTATGATGCAGATCATACTAGTGGGGAAAGAGTAGTCACTAAGTACATCCTTTAAATGTTCCTAGTCGTAGGTGTATCGAGACAGGGCATCGATATACCAGAGTAGACTAGCGTATAGCTTCTTGACCCATGTAGATGGGCGATGGATGATCCCATATCCATTGGTGTTTGACATCAGAGATAGTATACGGGTGTTCAGTGGAGACTGGTACACTGAACGGACTCGCCGAGAACTCTTAGATGGTATTATACCTATCGTCGGATAGCAGTTCTCCGGTGACACTGGTACAGGTTAGTCTGTAGACCCGAGATCGTCATAGAGTCTTATGTGATTCCCACTGTGCTTTGATTTCCACCTTACCACGTTCACGAGAACATGCAAAATGGTGGCTTTTGGGTACAGTCCTGAATCACATGGAGGCATTGAGCGATGGGAGGGGTTTCGTCTCTCCCGGTATTGGGAGTTGATGTTGCGCTGTGTTCGATGTTGGATATAGTGCCCTCAGAGTCAATTATTGGATCACAGGCACGTGATTGCAATGATTGAGAGAGGACCTATGCCGATAGGACAGTCTTACTCGAGATGATAGTATGCTATCTGGTTTATCTTTATCATCGTGTACTGCTTTAGGTGACCTTACAGGTTACTATTGCACGTTGATAGAGCCCCTAGGATTCTTGCTTGACTACCAGCAGTATGAGGGCGATCATATACGTGGGAGCTGGGGTCTATAAGCACATCCTTAAAACGTCCCTAGTCATGGGAGTTCTGAGACAGGGCTTCGATTCTCCAGAGTAGACTAGTGTATACAGTCGAGACCCCGACGAGGGGCGGTGGCCGGTCTCACAAGCCACTGGTGTCAGTTGGTTCACCTAAGATGTATACAAGTGCTCATTGGGTTATGAGTACACCGGACAGGACTCGCCGGGAACCTGCTAGTTGGTATTATACCTGACGTCAGATAGCAGTTCCCTGGTGACATGTGTACAGGTTAGTTCATCGACCTGAGATCGTCACTTGTCTCGTGTGAGTTCCCACTGTGCTTTGATTACTACCCTACCACGCTCAAAGGAGACGTGCAAACAGTTTTTAGTTGGGTACAGTCCCGAGCCACATGGAGGCAGTGAGCGGATCTGCAGGGGTTCGTCTCTCCCGGTATTGGGGGTGAGGTCGCGCTGTGTCTAGGAGAGCCAGTACATGAAAAGTCCTTGGCCAAGGCAGGAGATTTACTGGTAGGTATTCCAGTAGTATCTCAGGGTGTTCTGGGCTACACTCCGACACGACTTGTACCGCTTTTGGGGGTCTGAATTTTACCAACCCCCTTAGCCCGCCATGCGATGCTCATAGACGAACGGACCGGACTGTACGGATATTGTCACTGACAGGCTCAGTAGGGTGTCAGGATGAGTTCGCTCATCGACGTCCTTTTTGGTCAATACCTGATAGCCCGTCACGTATTGGCTAATACCTCTGACATGCTAGTGGTTAAATCCACAGCCAAAGTATTGACGAGTCTTTAGAGCCCCCACAGACCAGTTTCTCAAGTTTCGGGCGAAACGCTGTAGAGGCCGTATGGAGATATGGCAGGGTTCGATCAGATACATGCGGTATTGCACGGATCATGATCGGACGGTTTTTACTAGCGGGCTTTGGTTTAAGCCGGATCCTAATATTAGACAGTGTAGATTTTGTCTCTTTGCATTTGTATTCAGTGGGAATACAAATGCGGGCATGTATATACAGTCGCGGGGTTTTCCTGTAATTTATTACTGTATCAGTTTTCTGAAGTTGCCAGTTTGCATTCCGTTCCGTTCAGTTTTCCTTTGTTCCTTCCCGGCCGGATTTTTCTGATGGAGGGGCTAATTTGCAAGTTCACAGATTAGCATTTGTGGAGGGGTTATTTGTGAAATGGGAGATTATGAAAGCATCTTTTGATTCCATTCTTTTCTTGTGATTATTTCTTGCATTAATGAGATTAGAAAGGATTAGAAATTGAAGTGACATTGTTATCATCTCTTTTGGGTGTGGTCACCTCTTTTAGATTCCTACACTCACCTCCCTTCATGAGTTCGTTTTTTCCCTCCCCATTTTCTTTGAGGGGGCCGGCCACATTTAGAGGGAGGGAGGGTTTCATTTTTGAGTGGTGATTTCTTGATCTCATTTCATTATTCCTTGCTAGAAAAATGATAGCACCATTTCCCTCCAAAGTTCATTCTTTCTTCACCTCCATTAAAGGAAACTTCATCATCCTAAAGAGACAATGGTTTCTACACTAGTCTACAGCATTTCTTGGATGCGTCGGTTAGCCAACTTCGCGCCCGAGTTGCCTCGGTCCAGAGGTGGGAGCCCGTAAAAGAACCCGGCGATGTGGTGCCCGTTTCGACGAGGAGGCGACGACCGGAGATTCCGCGAGGAGATCGGAGTGGAGACGAAGACCGAAGGACACGGATCGCTTGGTATATCTCTCTACCCATCTTTTAGTTTGCTAGTATCTAGGTTAATGGCCTGATCCGGGTTGATAGTGCGCGGTGGTGCCGGTTTGCAAGTTTCGCAAAGTTTTTCGTTTCTGCTTTTCCAGCGCCGGATTGACGGCCGGGGTGCCGCCGTGCACTTACATTGGTATTAGAGACACGCCATTAACGTAGTCTAGCTTGCTCTAATGTGTTTACAAGTTCGATCGAGCAAATTTCTGAAAACCCGATTTCCATTGCATGAGTTTCTGTCGAAATTATTTTGGGCTCTAAAAATTTTTCAGGTTGTTGCAGAATAACATGCAGGGAATTCTAAGACTTCTGCAAAAATTTGGTGACATGAATCCACTGTTCCACCGCGGAACCGCGGCCAAACCCATGCATTGGCCGCGGTTCCGCGGCCATAATAAGTCCTGGTTGCACCAATTTTTTCAGAGGGTCTTAGACTGTGAAATGGGGTTTTGGGAACATTCTTTTTGGGCCCAGATTTTCTGTGAGTGCTACAGTAGTGCTTGGGGCCCACTTGGGTATATTTGATCGATCGAAAATTTTAAACATGTTAGTTCACAGTATTTACATTATATCTGCGACCGTGAATGTCATTTGATCGGTAAATCCTGTCTAACTGCTATAGCCCTTTTAGACGGATTTGCGAACGTGACATTCACGTTGATGTTCTGTGTTGTGCTGTGATGTTACGGATTGGTCGTGGGGGATAGCCTGGATGCAATGTTAGTACAGTTTTGTTTTATATGTACATTTGATATTGCGGGGCGAGCGTCCGACATGTGGACTGCCGTCACTGCCTGTTTGTATATTATTCTTTTGGGGCACAACCGGGTCGAGGTCGATGTACCAGTTGTATGTATATTTTACTTTATGTACTAGGATTGCCCCGCGGAGGGGTGCACGGATAGCCGGGTTCTAGAGGGCAACGAGCCCACATCTCATGGTATTGAGACGGAGGGGGCTTTACTCTAGAATTAGCGGGCTATTCGCCGCACTTGTAGGGGGTACAGGTTGATCCAGGAGGGGTGCCCAAGTTACCGGATTCCGTGAAGTGCTGGGTGGTCCATTCACGTTGCTGAAGGGGGCTACCTCGCTTCAGGTTTTGGCGGGTAAGTTGCCGCGCCCGTAGGGGTCTAGGATTTTTATTACACAGGCTATCCACACGACCAGGGGAACGTCGGGTTTCAGTAGCGGCTCTATGAAACCCGGGGATCCCAGATATCTGTATTGTTCTGTGATGCTGATTACATTTCTGTGATGTTGCATTTTATCACGCCTTGAGCGAAAATTATATATCGATATATATACTAGTAGATGTTGTATATGTTTTGCATCCGCGCTAGTCCAGTCCCCGCTCTGTCGTTAGTTAAGTAACCTAACGGGTGATGACGAGACCCAGTGGCGAATGCGGATGGCATATACGTACATCATTATTTTCGTTCTTTGTGGTGTGATCAATTGATGGGACTGCGTTGATTCGGATCAATGCAAGATAAACGAAACTATTCTGATGTTGTTGGAACATTTTTCAAAAATCTGTTATTGCAAGGGCGTTCTCTTTTGTTTTGCACAGTGGTATTCAGTTGGAATATCCTGCTCCTCAGTCGACGAGGCAAGGGCCGAGATCCCTTCACCGGGAGTGACCCCTTGGACAAAAGTTTGCGTCAGGGCAATAACTTCACTATAGCCGATTACTTTTGCTTTGCATCGTGGTATTCAGTTGGAATATCCTGCACCTCATTCCACGGGGAAAGAGCTGAGATCCCTTCACCGGGAGTGATCTCTTTAGCAAAGGTTTTCGTTACTATATTTTTAAAAAAGCTATCCGGTTCCTTCAACGATATCAAGTTCATTACGTTAAAGGTTTTTCGCCAGAAACCATTCGTAGCCCTCCGTCGTTTCAGACGGGTAGCACGTAGTATTCATGCTATGTTTGTTGACCTTCGTCAAGGTATAGTGTATGGTAGCTGCTTGTTACCTTTCTGCTGCATAGATAGATGCGTTGGTTTGGGACAGTCGTATAGCCTTGTTGACCTTCGTCAAGAGCTTGTACGGGTGGGTTCAAATTTACCTGGACAATGATAGGTAGAACTTGACATGTGACTTATGATTTCTTGACCTTCGTCAAGGTCATAAGAGCATGGGGCAAAAATCCACATCGGGAGTTTCTAAAGAAACTGAAACTTGCCAGATATGCGCATACCTTCTGGAGTGTGATAACGTGAGCGGATTCCGTCACATTATCATGCGATGATGGTTGGATCCCGATTCCCATTGATGAGTTGGTTTACTCCTCGGGTGATCCCGACTAATTCTTCTTTCAGGTTTGGAGGAGAATTTGACGGTACAGTGGGAGGTTTCCAGATTAGATAAAGTGATAACCATTCTGATCTAGGTTAGAGTGCACGCTGAGTGTTTCTTTTCTCTCTCTCTTTGGCAGCGACCATTGACCCGACCCTAGACTATGACTCAGTGACCAAAATTGACCAAACCTTCTTTAACACTGGCTTTTGGATTGTCAGAGTTGCAAACCTCATTGCCACTCCTACTTTTACCCTTTTCTCCAGGACACCCCGTATTACTACGAACGTCCACTTCCATTGGACAAAACCATCGTATGGTTATATACGAACTCGAAGGAATTTATTCGAGGATGGTTTCTGGTTCTGGAGAAAATGAATAGGACTATTCAGTTGTCTTTTCCTTTTACCTTCTCTCAGGTTACGAGTGTTCCTTGGATTAGGACAGTACACCTATTATGCAAATTGGATAGTCTTCTTCCAAACCATAGGCAGGTGCCGACCGGTAGGGAATGAAGAAAACCAATTAGCCTAAACGGTGTACAGAAGGTATTAAGTTAAGACAAAGAAAGTGATTAGAAGGAGGGCAAAGTAAATTGCGACTGATATTCACGACCAAACCAAGTATTTCGTTACCACTCCCACTTCACCTTTGTATTTCTCCAGGACACTCCGTATCACTATGAAGATCCACATTTTATTGGATACTCCATCGTATGGTTATATACGAACTCGAAAGGAACTTGTTCCAGTTCGGGGATGGATTCTGGTTCAGGAGAAATAGGAATAAGGTTTATTCGGTTGTCTTTTATCTTTACCTTCTCTCGCATTGCGAGTGCTCCTAGGATTAGGACAGTACACCCATTATGCTTATTGGATAGTCTTCTTCCAAACCATAGGCTGGTGCCGAACGGTAGGGAAGGAAGAAAACCATTTGGCTTAAAGGGGTGTACAGAAGGTAATGACTAAAGACATATGAAGGGATCTGGAGAGGTGGCAAAGAGATATACGGTTACAGTTGTGAATCTAGATAATGGAAGAGGCATTACTAGGAATACCAGTATACCTTATCGAAACATTTCAATGTTTCTGTTTCACTATGTACTGTAAAAGGAAAACTGATTTCCCAATTAGACACTTGCTCCAGGGTATGTATTTACCTGGTTTGGTTCTCACATCTATATGGTTTTACAGATGATGAGTGGGAGTAAATTATTGGGAATTAGGTGATCATCCTCATTATATCGGAATTCGTTATAATTGGTGATATTTGAGGAAGTCACCTGGGTAGTTTGCCGGACGACAAATATTTGGTTTTGAATATCCGTTGTTATGCACCAATTTCAAATTGATATATCTGTACGTCTATTTTCATAAAGTGAGATATAACTTTTTGAAATTATGTCTATGACATTTACCTATATCAGTGGATGGTTAGGTAAGGAGCATTAAACATCGGTGTAATTCTTCATAACCATAGTACAGTTTTCAACTTACGACACACAGTGAATGAGTTATTAGACTCAGGGGACTTATACAGAGTATTGTATATTGTCCAGTGTCCATTAGGACAGAGGGGTTGGTATTCGTACTATATTCTGTTTACTTTTGACTTCTCTAGTTCTTAGACATGTGTTTCGTAGAAACACAGGATCCAAGTTTTGAGAAGTTATAGGTATAAGAGTAAAGTAGAGAACCAGGTATTGCAAGTATCGGGATTCTTCAAGGTGATCGAAGATGTAGATACTTGTGTATGGTATTCAGTTGATAGTAATGATTAAGAAAACTTGCTTCTCTTTCAGGTTACTCATAATTAGAAGTAATCCTAAGTTGAGTAACGCTGATCGGCCTCTCTTCATTTACTTGACATGCACTGGAGACAGCTGTATGATTTGAATCTGGTTCAATTAAATCAGTGCCTCTGTTCCTGTATTGGATATAGAACAGTTCATATCTTGACATTGTTAAGATACGGGAAGTTGTCCAGCTTATGCTTAAAACCAGACTCTGGATGACTTAAGGCACATTTCCGTAATGGCTGTTTGTGGGTTGACCCGGGTTATAACGAGGGTTGATTTTCTACCATCTGGAAGATCAATAGTGATATTGTTCTTGACTCGCCACAGTTTTAATAAAAATGGATTTTTTCAGAAAACAGTAGTGGGAGTATGGTAGAACTGGAAGTGATTCCAGAACCGCAAACGATTACTGAAGATTTGATAAAGAACCTAAAGATTCAATCTGTATTTGACATTCCATTGGCCACTCCGCAGATGTGGTGGGTAACCTCAGGCGCTCGAGAGGTACTTCGGTATGCTCAAGGACGGTGGCAGGGAGGTTCTTGTTTATCCAGACTTGTCATTGCTGTTGTTCCAGACTGTGAGACCCGGCAGGAGGATGAGTATAGCGTCGTTCTAAACTGGCTTTAGAAGCGTACGTGTATATGACTCTGCCAGAGGGTTGTCGTAGTCAGTGGGAGCAGCGGAAGCATGGTGGACAAGTGGCTTATGTCTATTTATAGACTAAAGCAGATATAGCGGAGATAGATCATCTAGTTCTGATGTGACAGTCATAGGCTTGACTTCATCAGAATAGGGGATGGATCTGTTAAGAAGGTAGTAGGGTGTGATGTCCTGGTATTTGGATGACATACACAGAGTAGGAAGTCAGATTCCTATACTACGATCGGTTATACTTTGGTCGTCACACAGTGGTTTCTCCACATAGGACTTGGATATTACATCAGACATTCTGGTTACTAGATCTATAGATCTAGATTTGGGTGGTTTCCCAATCTGGGTACTTAGAAAGCATTCTATGAGTATTTAGAATGGACGACTCCTGGCACGGTAGTGTACCTGCAGGTGATGGAGTCACCCTCTCTAAAGGTGTCTTACAGACTAAAATAGAGAGGGATGTGCATGATTGGCAGATCACTTGCTTAGGCAATTGAGTCAATCATGAGATGTCAAGTACCACACCAGATGTTATTTTTGCAGTAGATGCAATAAGTTGATATGGATCCAATCCTGGAGAAACAGTCGGAAGCAGTTTTAGAACATGAGTGAATGTTCTAGGGATATGATAACATCAGCCTCATTTGGGAGACAGTTATCATTCCAGGCTTCCAAGGTGACCTGGATGACAGAGTGATTGTCAGAGTTATAGTTTTCCCTCTGATGAGGGGCAGTATTTTGGACAGGTGGTCCAAGGGGATACTGAGGGAGGCATGGCGCAGGATACTGATTAAGTTCAGTTGACGATACAGTCTAAGAAGTTTGGATTTGGAGTTCATTTATGAACTGGGTCCCATCAGATATCCAGACACATTCTAAGACAGGTATTGCTCATTTCGGGAGATGGCTTTCTCCGCGAACTTGAGATATAGAGAGACATAGAAAGAAACATTAGAGTGGATCCACTCACTGAGGCTATTCCTCGAATGCAATAGTTTCGCAAACGAGCTTTGTGAGACAGACTAGTAGAGGAGTTGGGTGTTCGGTATCACACGGCTGTGAGTATGCGACATCGTAATAATTAGCCTTGAGTGCAAGTAGGAGATTGTTGGATATAGTGCCCTCAGAGTCAATTATTGGATCATAGGCACGAAATTGCAATGATTGAGAGAGGACCTATGCTGGTAGGACAGTCTTACTCGAGATGATAGTATGCTATCTGGTTTATCTTTATCATCGTGTACTGCTTTAGGTGACCTTACAGGTTACTATTGCACGTTGATAGAGCCCCTAGGATTCTTGCTTGACTACCAGCAGTATGAGGGCGATCATGTAAGTGCACGGTGGCGCCCCGGCCGTCAAACCGACGGCCAAATGCGGAAGCGGTGATAAACTTTAATTTTCTTGGACTGGCAAACCGCCGCGCACTAATACCCGGATCGAACCATTAATTAGTCCTAGCTAACTACAAGAAAGGGAATAGAGATATACCGACGATCCAAGTCCTCCGGTCTTCTCGTCATCGTCCCGATCTTCTGCGGAATGTCCCGTCTCCTCCTCGTCGCCGGAAGCGCACCACATCGCCTACTTCTTTTACGGGCTCCCGCCTCAATGCCGAGGCAACTCGGGCACGAAGCCGGCTACTCGACGTGCCCAAGGTTCGCTGTAGAATATGTAGTCCTCAAGTCTCACTTTGGGGTTGTAGGAATTGCCATTGGTGGAGGGATTGAACTTGGAGCTTTTGAGATTGATCTTGTGGGGATTTTGCAATATGAAATGAACCAAAATCCCACACACAAAAATTTGGACAGCCCACTAGGAGCTTGGCCGGCCAATACAAGTGAGGGGAGGGTGAGAATGAGAGTTAGGTTGTAGCAAAGATAATGGGAGCCATCTCATAATCCAAAAGGGAGAGAGAGAGAAGGCTATCATATGGAAAAATAATGATCATAAAGAAAAGTCCACACTCAACAACCATACCATCTCCCATCATCAACAATCATCAAGCATGATGACTTCAAAAAGTCAAGCCATCATGAAGAGGTCAAGGTCAAGGAATGGTGCACATCATGAAAGCCATCATGATGCAACAAGATGCAAAGAACCCCCTCCACAACCACTTATTTGCAACAATGCAAATAAGCCCTCCTCCACCAATCTTCGGCCAATGAACGATACAAAGGAAATTGGCCGAAACGGAAAGCAAACTGGCAACTCCAGAAAACTGGTCCCGTAATAAATTACAGGAAAACCCCGATACTGTGCATACACACCCGCATTTGTATTCCGACCGAAATACAAATGCAATGAGACAAAATCTACACTGTACTATACTAGGATCCGGCTTAAACCAAAGCCGGCTAGTAATATCCGTTCGATCCTGATCCGTGCAATACCGCACGTATCTGATCGAACCCTGCCATATAACCATACGGCCTGTAGTACAAACTGTCCGATCCTGATCCGTGCAATACCGCACGTATCTGATCGGACCCTGCCATATCTCCATACGGCCTCTACAACCTTTCGCCCGAAAGCTGAGTAACTGAATGTGGGGGACTCTAAAGACTCATCAACACCTTGGTTGTGGATTTAACCACTAGCACGTTAGAGGTATAAGCCAATACATAACGGGCTACCAGGTATTGACTAAAAGGGACGTCTGTGAGCGAACTCAGCCTGACAACCCTACTGAGCCTGTCAGTGACAATATCCGTACAGTCCGGTCCGTTCGTCTATGAGCATCGCATGGCGGGCCTAGGGGGTTGGTAAAAGTCAGACCCCCAAAAGCGGTACAAGTCGTGTCGGAGTGTAGCCCAGAACACCCTGAGATACTACTGGAATACCTACCAGTAAATCTCCTTGCCTTGGCCAAGGACTTTGTGTAATGGCTCTCCTAGACACAGCACGACATCACCCCCAATACCGGGAGAGACGAACCCCTGAAGATACGCTCACTGCCTCCATGTGGCTCGGGACTGTACCCAACTAAAACCTGTTTGCACGACTCCTTTGAGCCATGGTAGGGTAGTAATCAAAGTACAGTGGGAACTCACACGAGATAAATGACGATCCCCAGGTCGATGAACTAACCTGCACACATGTCACTAGGGAACTGCCATCTGACGTCTGGTATATGACCAACTAGCATGTTCCGGTGAGTCCTGTCCGGTGTACTCATAACCCAATGAGCACCTGTATACATCTTAGGTGATCCAACTGACACCAGTGGCTTGTGAGACCGGCCACCGCCCCTCGTCGGGGTCTCGACTGTATACACTAGTCTACTCTGGAGTATCGATGCCCTGTCTCGAAACTCACACGACTAGGGACCATTTAAGGATATGCTTATAGACCCCAGCTCCCACTTATATGATCGCCCTCATACTGCTGGTGGTCAAGCAAGAATCCTAGGGGCTCTATCAACGTGTAATAGCAACTTGTCAGGTCACCTAAAGCAGTACACGATGATAAAGGTAAACCAGATAGCATACTATCATCTCGAGTAAGACTGTCCTACCGAGATAGGTCCTCCCTCAATCATTGCAATCACGTACCTGTGATCCAATAATTGACTCTGAGGGCACTATCTCCAACAGATCATATGCGTGGGAGCTGGGGTCTATAAGCACATCCTTAAAACGTCTCTAGTCGTGGGAGTTTCGAGACAGGGCATCGATTCTCCAGAGTAGACTAGTGTATACAGTCGAGACCCCGACGAGGGGCGGTGGCCGGTCTCACAAGCCACTGGTGTCAGTTGGTTCACCTAAGATGTATACAGGTGCTCATTAGGTTATGAGTACACCGGACAGGACTCGCCGGGAATCTGCTAGTTGGTATTATACCTGACGTCAGATAGCAGTTCCCTGGTGACATGTGTACAGGTTAGTTCATCGACCTGAGATCGTCACTTGTCTCGTGTGAGTTCCCACTGTGCTTTGATTACTACCCTACCACGCTCAAAGGAGACGTGCAAACAGGTTTTAGTTGGGTACAGTCCCGAGCCACATGGAGGCAGTGAGCAGATCTGCAGGGGTTCGTCTCTCCCGGTATTGGGGGTGAGGTCGCGCTGTGTCTAGGAGAGCCAGTACATGAAAAGTCCTTGGCCAAGGCAGGAGATTTACTGGTAGGTATTCCAGTAGTATCTCAGGGTGTTCTGGGCTACACTCCGACACGACTTGTACCGCTTTTGGGGGTCTGACTTTTACCAACCCCCTAGGCCCGCCATGCGATGCTCATAGACGAACGGACCGGACTGTACGGATATTGTCACTGACAGACTCAGTAGGGTGTCAGGATGAGTTCACTCATCGACGTCCCTTTTGGTCAATACCTGGTAGCCCGTCACGTATTGGCTAATACCTCTGACATGCTAGTGGTTAAATCCACAGCCAAAGTATTGACGAGTCTTTAGAGTCCCCTACAGACCAGTTTCTCAAGTTTCGGACGAAACGCTGTAGAGGCCGTATGGAGATATGGCAGGGTTTGATCAGATACGTGAGGTATTGCACGGATCATGATCGGACGATTTTTACTAGCGGGCTTTGGTTTAAGCCGGATCCTAGTATTAGACAGTGTAGATTTTTTCTCTTTGCATTTGTATTCAGTGGGAATACAAATGCAGGCATGTATATGCAGTCGCGGGGTTTTCCTGTAATTTATTACGGGATCAATTTTCTGAAGTTGCCAGTTTGCATTCCGTTCCGGCCAGTTTTCGTTTGTTCCTTCCCGGCCGGATTTTTCTGATGGAGGGGCTAATTTGCAAGTTCGCAGATTAGCATTTGTGGAGGGGTTATTTGTGAAATGGGAGATTATGAAAGCATCTTTTGATTCCATTCTTTTCTTGTGATTATTTCTTGCATTAATGAGATTAGAAATGATTAGAAATTGAAGTGACATTGTTATCATCTCTTTTTGGTGTGGTCACCTCTTTTAGATTCCTACACTCACCTCCCTTCATGAGTTAGTTTTTTCCCTCCCCATTTTCTTTGAGGGGGCCGGCCACATTTAGAGGGAGGGAGGGTTTCATTTTTGAGTGGTGATTTCTTGATCTCATTTCATTATTCCTTGCTAGAAAAATGATAGCACCATTTCCCTCCAAAGTTCATTCTTTCTTCACCTCCATCAAAGGCAACTTCATCACCCTAAAGAGACAATGGTTTCTACACTAGTCTACAGCATTCCTTGGATGCGTCGGCTAGCCTACTTCGCGCCCGAGTTGCCTCGGTCCAGAGGTGGGAGCCCGTAAAAGAACCCGGCGATGTGGTGCCCGTTTCGACGAGGAGGCAACGACCGGAGATTCCGCGAGGAGATCGGAGTGGAGACAAAGACCGAAGGACACGGATCGCTTGGTATATCTCTCTACCCATCTTTTAGTTTGCTAGTAGCTAGGTTAATGGCCCGATCCGGGTTGATAGTGCGCGGTGGTGCCGGTTTGCAAGTTTCGCAAAGTTTTTCGTTTCCGCTTTTCCGGCGTCGGATTGACGGCCGGAACGCCGCCGTGCACTTACATTCGATTGGCTATAACTGGAAGTCCCTGGCTAGGGATGATATGGAGATTTACTGGTAAGAGTTATCAGTAGTTTCTCGACCCGTTATGAGCCTCACATCGACATGACTTATCGGTTACTGGGGTTTGACGTTTACCACCCCTAGACTGGATATGCGACATATCAGACGAAGAGACCGGACTGTATGGTAGTGTTACTGCTTGGATTCACAGGAGTATGTACAGGCTTGCTTGTTGATCTTCTGGTCGCTCAATACCCGGGTGGCTGTTACGTTTAGCTGACCGCTTGCAGCTTGTGGGTGTTTGATATGATCATCACCTACTGCCGGCGTATTGACGAGTCTTTAGAATCCTACATAGAGGTTTCCTAGCTCAGGAGAAACGGAGTAGGAGCACGTATGTGATATGTGCGGGATCGAGATTGATATGTGTATGTGATACCGTATTCGATTCTCGCGATATGTGATATCGGCCGGTTATATATGATATAGCCGAGTTATCGGATCAAGTGTTGATTCGATTAAATATAATATATATATATATATATATGTATGTATGTATGTATGTATGTATGTATGTATATATTATATGCTCACTTATATATATTTATTATTCTCACTTGTGATACATTTAACATATATGTGATATATGTTTATTGTATTGTTTTCTTTTGTTACATAAATATTATATATGTGATATATAATATTGTAGCATGCTAGGTTATACATACAACATGTATGTATGAGAATTATACCACGCTATATGTAATGTTTGGGTTTAAATATCTAAGTAATTCAAATTGTGGAAATGAGTCATGGATGAAGCTTCATGAAGCTTGTAGATTACCATTGACCAAGTCCACCATTTTTGTTTTGCCCTAGATATGTCTAACCTAACCATGACACATAGCCACGGTTAACTCTCTACAATGGTTAAGGATGATATACTTGACCCATAGTTGTATTTCTAACCTCAATCTCATTCATTCTTCTTCTTCTTCCTCATTCTCATTTTGCTTTCTAGCTTTTGAGATCAAGAAGAAAATAGTGAGAAATTAAATAATAAAGTATGCAAAATTCCTACTTCATCATCCTCTTCTATACTAGCCATATAGATTAGTGTGTTAGATTCACTAATTCATATTTAGTGAAGTCATAGCTTGAGTTCGTGTTTCCTCGAAGTAGATCATCTTGGATTTCGAAGTCTTCAAGCAAGCATGGATCATTCGACTTGTGGAGCCTCTCTAGAGTCCGGGAGTTCATGGATCGCGGCGAAGGGACTACTACTCAGAGCTTATGAAGCGAAGGAATGGACTACAAAGGTTATAATCCATCTCTCTTAGATGTAAAGTTGTTTACATGTAAAATTAACCCAAATTCTCTAGTTAGGATCTTGGTTAGGGTTTCATAGCATCCCAAAAATTTTCAATATGGCATGTGTGATGCCTTCCTAAACCTTATGGTGGTGTTATGCAACCCTACAGCTTACGCATTGAGTGTTGTAAGCAGGTATTAGTCAAACTCAGGGGAGAAGCACTGGACATCAGTGAAGAACATTCTCAAGTACCTGAGAAGGATTAAGGAGATGTTCTTGGTGTACGGCAGTGAAGACCTCCAAATCGAGGCTTTCATCGACTCCAGCTTCCAAAGTGACAAGGATAACTCCAAGTCCATGTTGGGTTATATCTTTACCCTCAATGGAGGGGCGGTCTTTTGTAAGAACTCCAAGAAGGACATCGTTGCTGACCCGACGATGGAAACGGAGTATATCGCTGCATGTGACACCGCGAAAGAAGCAGTCTGGATCAGGAAGTTCGTGACAGAACTACAGGTGGTTCCATCCATTGTTGATCCAATACTTCTATATTGTGACAACAACGGCGCTATAGCTTTAGCGAAGGAACCAAGGTCCCATCAGAAGTCCAGCCTATCTTGAGGCGGTTCCACCTGATCAGGGAGATCGTTTATCACTGGGAGATCGAGGTGCGGAAAGTAGTGACGGAGAACAACACTGCAGATCCATTCACAAAGGCCATCCCTAAGACACAGTTCTAGAGGCTAATTGAGATGATAGGTCTGCGATATACCAATTGACACGCCCCACTTCCCGATGTATAGGGAGGGGACGCGGCGAGGTCCGCAACGTATTTACTCAGAAGTAAACACGCTAAGCGTAACTAAGCAATATAATGTAAAATATACACAAGAAGACATGAATATAAATGAACAACAACTTTTATTTATTTATTCTTTACAAATACAACTGGAAATGTAAATACAGGAATAGAAAGCAATGCTTAAACAATGGCATAACTGAAATGAAAAGTATATACAGGTGCCTACAACTCTGGGTCGATGGCAAAATGCTCTAAGTCTTCAGTACTGGGCTCGATCTCTAGTGAGTCGGATCCACCTGACAATATTCCACAGAAAGAAGAAAAGGAATGTCGTCAGCGAACAATCACTCGGTAAGTCCCAAAGAAAGAGAGAAGTAGAATAGACAGAAAAGAGAATATAACTGTATAATATTATCTTTTGTTCTGCTATCGCAGTTATTTGTAGTTTGGTACAGAATATGCCAGTGTATACGAAAGGAGTCCCACTATTCCAGAGACTAAGGTATACGGAGCACAAGGAACCGTTAATCCACGGTACAACAACAATGGATATTCAGGTTAGGTATATTAAAGTGACCGTCTCGTGCCATTTCTAACACATTCCGTACCAGTTTACCCCTTTAAAACCCTGTAATGTCTTTGTATTGATTGTATTGTTTGTACTGATTGTATTATATTGTCTTGTAGTAAATGGAAGACTTGCCGAAACCATGATATTAGTAAACGGAATGGATATAAATGGATAGTCATGTAATCAGAGTATATCCATGGTTCGGTTCGGTCAATATATATTGAATTCTGGTATAAATGGATTCATGTTGTATTGTAGTTATACTTGAATTGAATTCAAGTCAGATTGATTTCATATTAGATGGAGACTATGTCCGAGTCAGTCACTTTTGAAAAGAAATTGAAGTCCCGAATTAGTTTTGATGTTATCAGTAACTGCTGCACATGGACGACAGGATTTGTGTCTTTTTCTAAGACAATTACCGTGTTGATAACACTGTTGTTAGGTTGTTTACCTTAGATAGGCAAGCACCTATATTCTCCGACTCCCTGAGGCTCAAGAGAACTGGCCCCGCTTAAACCTATGTTTATTAGGGTCCTTATTGTAATTTAATATAACTTGAGGGGGTTTTATGAAAAATAGTTTGATATATTTTCAAAATACATCTTAAGTATTTAATTATCATCTTTTAGGGTTTTCATAATTGTAATTTTTATAAAGTGGAATATTCTAGTGAATATAACCTAGATTTCATTGTATTGTATATGGTTTTTTAGTGTAATCTAGGAATAATATTGAATTGTAAAGGTAGTTTTATGAAATTTGTGATTCCTTTGATTTAGAAAATATGGAATATATATATATATATATATAATATTTAAAGTAGATATTTTGATAATATTTATATATATATATCTAATATTTATAAAAATAGAATTTATTTATTAAATAGACATCATATTTTTCTTAAAAATTGCATTAAAAATTCCATCGAGATCGAATGCTCCTTGCGGAGGTTTGCATCTCGCTCTACTAGGCCCGAGGACGTACGATAACCCGCACCATACCGATCGGGGTTCCCCAAAATGGGTTGTAGAGGCATATTTGCAAAAAATTAATTAATACACTTTTAAAGAAAATGGTTTTTGAATGTTTAAGCTATTTAAATATAAACTCGTATTATCCCATAAACTAATGTCCCAAGAGTTATCGTGCTATGTCAAAAATGTGTGTTGTGATGAGGTAGGTCATTACCTCATGAGTTTTCTAAAGGTAATAGGGTAAAACATTAAATAAAAGCCGTATGTAGACATGATGGTATTTTACTGTAAAAGTGAAATAGAAATTGCAATACTTATTATTTTGAGATGAAACTTGTTCTAATGTCTTTATTTAAGTTTGTTGATCATTATGAAGGAATATGGTATTTTATTGTTTAAGAAAAATGGAGTTTATATGAAAAACGAATCAGAAAACGGAATAACTTCGCTTCCAACGAGTTTTGAAAATAGATTGTTTTAGAATAAAGATGGAGAAGGGGAGTGGGGACTTACTGATTGTAATTAGAGAGAAGAGGTAGGGGGAGAGTTTGGGATCATCGGTGAGTCGTTTCGTCGCTGGATTCTTCCCAAAACTTCGCCTCCTGCTAACTCCACTTGTATAACTTTGGGACTTGAAAATTTTTGAGAGTTTTTGTAATGGAATTCTGAATGAGGAGAGGTGAAATGTAGTGTGATATTTATAGAAAAAATTATGATTTAGGATAATGAAGAATGGAATTAAAATGTGCATTAAAAATGAATTAAAAAGAGGAATTATCACTCTCTGGATGTTTTCAGAGTAAACAAACAACATGGGGGTAGTGGGGTAGGCGAAGGGGTTCAGGGGTAAAATTTTGGGAGCATTTGCAACGGGGGGTCCGGCGGCGCCGGCCCCATTGCCAATCTCGCCAGCCATCTTGGCTTGGTTGGGTCTTGATTCCACGTGTCCTAGTCGTCTCATATACCTTAGTGCACATGTTTGATTTTGTTGTGACTTTTCATTTTACGTGTAGTGCACGTGTAAACCTTTGGGCTTCTAAAAGATTAAAAGAAAAATCAATTAAAAAATATATGTGGCTAGGGGGATTCGATCACAGGGGTTACGTCACAGCAGTGCAAGGGTTTACCAATGATTTACAAGTGCTTTCTTACTGTTCAAAAGCAATTCAAATACTTATAGCGTACACAGGATTGCAAAATACTCCATTTGTACATTAAAATTTAATCAAATTTCATGTACACTGAAACAGAGTTGTTACATTCTGCCTTCCTTACAAAAATTTTGTCCTCGAAATTTACAATTATTTTAAGGACTAGTTTACAAACAATTGAGGGTATCTTGCACGCATGTCGTCCTCACGTTCCCATGTTGATTCTCCTGGTGAGTCTTTTCTCCACATCACTCGAACCAAATTTACTTCCTTGTTCCGAAGTGACTTCACCTTTCTATCTAGGATTTCAATAGGTTGTTGCTCACAGGATAAGTCTGGTTGTATAGAGAACTCGGAGTGATCAAGAATATGGCTGGGGTCACTCACATACCTTCTGAGTAGGGATATGTGGAATACATTGCGCATTCCTTTCAATGAAGGTAGAAGTGCCAAGCGATAAGCCACTTCTCCGACTCGTTCGAGTATGTCGAACGGTCCAATATATTTTAGACTGAGCTTACCCCGTCTTCCAAAACGAATCACTCCACGGTTTGCAGATATTTTCAAACAGACATGATCTCTCGGTTGGAACTCCAAGCGGTGCTTTGCATTAGCCCAGTGCTTCTATCGACCTTGGGCTATGCGCATTCTTTCCCTGATAGTGTGAACTACATTGACGTTGCTACTATCATCTCAGGTCCAAGGAGTTCTCTATCTCCGATGTTGTCCCAACTTAATGGCGATCGACACTTCCTTCTATATAGAGCTGCAAATGGTGCCATTCCTATACTTGCTTGGTAGCTGTTGTTATATGAAAACTCTACAAGATATATGTGATCTTCCTATGATCCTCCGAAGTCTAGTATACACGCTCTTAGCATATCTTCAAGTATCTGAATAGTTTGCTCAGACTTTCCATCTGTTTGTGGATGGTAAGCTGTGCTGAAGTTCAGACTTGTTCCCAAGCTAACTTGTAAGCTCTGCCAAAATTGCGATCGGAATCTGGTGTCACGATCGGAGACAATGTAAAGCGGTACTCCATGTAATCTCATGATTTCCTGCATGAGTTCATGGGTATTAGAAATAGTACACATTGAAGAGTTTAAATCTTACTTAGATTCTTACCTCCATGTATTTCTTTGCTATTGTCTCAGTAGATTAGCCAACTCGAAATGGGATGAAGTGAGCCGACTTTGTGAGTCGATCCACAATAACCCATACCGCATCGTTACCTTTCGTGCTGCGAGGAAGTGCAGTCACAAAATCCATAGTGATGTGTTGCCACTTCCATTCTGGGATAGGTAACGGTTGAAGTAAACCAGCTGTCCTGTGATGTTCAGCCTTTACTTGTTGACACACCAAGCATTTAGCGAAGCTTCTGGCTACTTCACGCTTCATTCCATGCCACCAGAAATTTTAACGCAGATCTTTGTACATCTTTGTGCCTCCAGGATGTACTGAACAAGGGAGAGCTGTGAGCTTCTTTCATGAACTCTATCCGCACAGAACCTTTGGATACATACAACCTACTGCTTATCTCAAAATCCTTCTTCATGGATGATGAAGTCTGTTCTAACTCCACTTTCTACTTTTTCTCTGATCTTTTGCAACTTAGCATCGCTTGCTCTTGTTGAAGATTCCACTGTGCGGTGAGGTTCAATACTAATGGTTGGCGACTAAGTGCATCAGGTACTACATTCACCTTCCCTGGATGATATTGTATGTTGATGTCGAAGTCTGCCATAAGTTCTAACCATCTTCTCTGCCGCATATTCACTACTTCTGAGTAAACACATATTTCAAACTCTTGTGGTCTGTATATATGTCCACTCGTTCACCAAGAAGATAATGACGCCAAATCTTAAGAGCAAAGATAACGGCCGCCAACTCCAAATCATGCGTCGGGTGGTTTCGCTCATGAATCTTCAGCTATCTTGATGCATAAGCTACAACTTTACCGTGCTGATGTAGAACACATCCTAATCTCTTAATGGATGCATCACAATGCACTACAAAACCTCCAGATTGGACCGGTATGACGAGAATAGGTGCTGATGTCAATCTTGACTTGAGTTCTACGAAATCTCGTTCGCATGCTTCTGACCACACGAATTCTTTATCTTTACGTGTGAGCTTTGTCAGAGGTGTTGCAATCTTCGAAAATCCTTCAATAAACCTTCTGTAATATCCTGCTAAACCTAAGAAACTTCGAATGTCCTTCACTGACTTCGGTATCATCCATTCGCTTACTGCTGATACCTTAGCTGGATCTACAGAGATTCCATCGCCTGATACAATATGTCCGAGGAAACCGACTTGATCTATCCAAAACTCGCACTTGCTGTACTTGGCATAGAGTTGATGTTGTCATAAAGTCTCTAGGACAATTCGTAGGTGTTCGGCATGTTCTTTCCGACTCTTAGAATACACCAAGATGTCGTCGATGAAGATGACAATAAATCTGTCTAGGTACTCTCGAAAAACTTGATTCATTAGGTTCATGAATATAGCTGGTGCGTTGGTCACTCCAAATGGCATCACAAGAATTTCGTAATGTCTATAGCGAGTTCTGAATGCCGTTTTATGGATATCAGATTCTTTGACCTTCACCTGATGATAACCCGAACGAAGATTTAACTTGGAGAAAACGCAAGATCCACTTAGCTGATCGAACAGACCGTCGATGCGCGGAAGTGGATACTTGTTCTTTATAGTTACTTCGTTGTTCAGAGCTCTATAATCAATGCACATTCGATATAAACCTTCTTTCTTCTTCACAAGTAGAACTGGCGATCCCCAACTTAAAGTGCTGGGACGAATCCATCCTTTCGTCAATAATTCGTCCAACAGAGTACGGACCTCCTTCAAACCTTCAGGGCTTAACCGATACGGTGCATTGATCACTGGTTGTGCTCCAGATACTAAATCAATGCTGAATTCAAGAGCTCGATCGGGAGGCAAACTTGATATGTCTTCAGGAAATACATCGTCGAACTTTTAAACTATTTCTGGCTTCGATCCTTCCTCCGCTTGAAGTGCTGCAATCACTGACTTCTTCGGTTTTGCCTTGTATATGCTTGGCTCCAGGGTACAGTCTCCACTTTTGAAATAAATGACCGGATGGTCTGGAATCTCGAACACTACCCTCTTTTGACGACAGTCGATGGTAGCATAAAAGTTCCGAGCCAATCCATGCCTAAAACGACATCAAACTTTGGTATGTCCAGCACCTTGAAGTCATCATAGAATTCTCTGCTGCAGACGACCACCGGACACAGGTCATATCCCATTATTGCCTTTAGAACGTCGTTCCCTGAACTGACATTCCAGCTGGATATGAGAGGTTTGACTGGAATCTCATGAGTTCGGACGAACCGTTGTGACATAAAGCAATGAGATGCTCCAGTATCGAAGAGTGCTAGTGCAGGAAGTGAGGCTACTAAGATCGTATCTAAGTTATGTGGGATAGATTTATGTATAAGATAAAGATATATGGGTATATATAAAGACTGAAAGAAAGCTTGAAATGAAAGAGTTACCGGTAATGACTTGGCCAGTGGCTTCAACTTCTTCCACAGTCATTGTAAAAGCCTGTCGCCTCGATACATTCCTCCTTGCTGGAGAAGCATTCATTTGTCCGTTCCGTTGTCCTTGAGGTAAGTTCCTTTGAGCTTGATGGAACCGACGAGGAGGAGATGCAGTCGGTCCACGAGGTGGTAGAGCTGGGAGAGCGAGTCATGGAGCAGGTGCCTGGATGGCTGGTAACTGCTGATAGGTAATTGCTGGTCTAGGTGCAGCATTTGGATTGAGTCTTCGAGAACAAGACCCAATATTATGTGTGGCTAAACCACAGACCAAACAAAGGCGATTTGCACACCGGCAGTCCTTCACTAGGTGTCCATCCCTCCTGCAGTAGGTGCAAAAGGCTGTGTTGGGCCGGTTGATTGGTACTCCCGGTCTCTTAGGCATAAAAAGTGGCCTTGAAGAGGCTCATCGTTCCATATGAGTGGCAGGGCGCTTCATCCCGGCAGATTGGGGTTTACCCTTCATCTTCATCACTACCTCATATCGATGGGCAGCCTTCAGGGCCAGTTCGTGGGTTGGGAAATCCCATATAGCTAAGGCAGCTTAGATTTCCGGATCTAACCCTTTCTGAAATCGTATGGACCTGATCTCAGCAGTCGGTATCAATTGTGCCATATGTAAGTCAATTTCGCGCACGCCACGTGTTCGCGGGGAGGCGAAAATTGCAAAAAATGATTTTTACGGGCTTCGCAACACCGACTAGAACCAAGGATCGAACATAAACTATAGCTAGCAAACTACATGAGGTTTAACTACTATGATACAAAGTTATACCTCACGATTCAAGTCCTTCGGGTCTTCATCGCTTTCCTCCACTCATCGTCGGCTCCCAGGATCGTAACGGATCGTAGCAACCTCGACGGCCTCCTCGAGTCAAAGACGATACAACCGAGAGTCTATAGTCCAAGCTCCTACCTCAAATCCGAGGTAAGTACGGCTTCTAGTTCGCTAAACTAGAAGTCCTAGAGGCTGTAGAGTGTGAAGATGGAGTGTTTTGTCTCTTGGAACCCTAGGATTCTCAACACATGAGAGCTTTTAGGGTTTAGAGAAAGAAGAAGAAGACTTGAGGAAAAGCTAGTGAAGCATGAGCTCAAGAAAAGCTTAGCTGTCCACTTGAAATAGAATGAAGAATATTAGATATTTTATGAGATAAATATCACAATAAAATATCTCCAAACCTTCACAAATATCTTGTGGTGACTCATGACCATAAGTCACCAAGTAGCCATGCTAGGTTCAATACTCAAATCCACCTCATTTCCTCCACCCATTTTGTTTAATACAAAAAGAATAAAACCCTAATAGGTGTCCCCTTTATAGAAGCCAATCCCGAGGAATTAGGAGAATACCCTTCATCCGTATATACATACCCGCATCCGTATTCCGAAGAAAATGAATACAAAGAGACGAAACAACCCATCAATATAATACTAGGATGCGGCTTAAACCAAAGCCCGCTAGTATTATCCGCCCAATCATCATATGTGTACAAGTACACGTAAGTGATCGAAGCCCTGCCGTAAAACCATACGGCCTTTACACCTTTTGCCCGGTCCAGGGAAACTCTCTATATGGGACTCTAAAGACTTGACACTACGCTGGCAGTGGGTTTAACCACAAGCCGCAAGCGGTATAGGCTGCACGTAACGGATACCCAGGTATGTGTCGATAAGAAGGCGATGAGCTAATTCATCCGAACTCATACTGAGGCTGAATGTGACAATCTCTGTATAGTCCGGTCTATTCATCTAAGAGTATCGCATATTGGGCCTAAGAGGGCGGTAATTGTCAGACCCCTAGTAGCGCAATAAGTCGTATCGGAAAGTATAGCCCAAAACACCTGAGAAACTACTGGAGTACCTACCAGTAAATCTCGCTTGCCTTGGCCAAGGACCTTGTGTAATGGCCTTCCGAACACAGCGCGATATCAACCCCCAATACCGGGAGAGATGAATCCTATCTAACCGCTACTACCTCCAAGTGCTTCGGGACTGCACCTAACTACTACATGTTTGCATGACTCCTTTGAGCCGTGGTAGGGTAGTAATCCAAGTACAGTGGGAACACACTCGAGGCGAAGTAGCAGTGTCAATTCGATGGACTAAGCTGTACTCATGTCACCTGGGAACTGCTATCCGACGATAGGTATAATACCCACCAACAGTTCCCGACGAGTCCTGTCCAGTATACTCATAACCTAATGAGCACCTGCATACTATCTCCAGTACGACGTACTAATGGCTGTGGGACAGACTATCTCCCCTGCTGGGATGAGAAGCGTATACACTGGTCTACTGTGTAGTATCGATGCCCCGTCTCGATAATCCTACGACTAGGGACCTGTATAGGATGTGCTTATAGACTAACCAACCCCCACTAGTGTGACTACCATCACAACACTGGTAATCAAGCAAATATCCTAAGGGCTCTACCAATATGTATAAGCGATATGCTAAGAAAACACATGCATATATTGAGGTAGAAACAAACCAGGTAGCATACTACCATTTCGAGCAAGACTGTTACTATATATGTGTATATCCTAAGCTCCCATTAAGTAATATACAATCCAGTATGATACAATAATGGCTTCTAGGGCATATATCACTAACACCGCAAATCTATTAAGGTTTTGTGTTAGCTGTGTAGTATGTGATATTTAGAAAATCGAATATTGAGACATATCTTACCTACTGAGCATAGTAAACCCAGCATCATACTCATTCAAAGATTTGATCCACATCGAACCCTGTTGTAAATGGATGAATTGCTGCTCCATGTCAAATCGGGTAGTCTCTGTAAAGTACTTCGCGTCGAACATGTCGCGGAAGGTTTTTCATTCGATCGGCTAGTCAAGATGGCTTTCTTCCGCCTTCCACCAAACTCGGGCGTTGTTAGTGAGTTGTAGCTTCGCAACTCGTACCCAAGCAATCTCTGGCACTTGTGCTGCTGCCAGATCGTCCTCGATGCTCTGAGCCCATTCTTTAGCTTCCAGAGGGATTTCTTTCCCCGAAAATTGCTTTGGGTGCAATGCCCGGAATTGCTTTACTCCTGGCGCTTCCGCTTCTGGACGGTTCAGTAATATAGCAGTCTGCTGCTGCTGTCCTTCCAGGAGGCTTTGGATTGTCTCAAGCAGTACCGTCTGCTCATTGATCGGAACAGCAACGGTAGGCGTAAGCGGTAGAGGTGGTGGTGTGTTGTTGAAGTTGGTGCTGGTATTGTTTAGAGAATCCATAACCTTGAAAGAAAAATAGGGTTAGGATAGATTTAAAGTATATGAAATTGTAAGATTCAAGGAATATGAAATGTAAACAATGTTTTTAGTTGCTGATTCTTGAGTTATATTGCTTAGGACTTCATGCAGAATTGACCTGCATGTCTATGCAGAACTGAGTTGTATGGGCCGCCAACAAAACCTGTCACGCCCCGCTTCCCTGTGTACGGGAAGGGGACGCGGCGAGTTCCACAACGTATTTACTCAGAAGTAAACATGCTAAGCGTAACTAAGCAATATAATGTAAAACATACACAAGAAGATATGAATATAAATGAACAATTTTTTTTATTTATTTAATAATTCTTCACAAGTACAACTGGAAATGTAAATACAAGAATAGAAAGCAATGCCTAAGCAATGGCATAACTGAAATGAAAAGTATATACAAGTTCCTACAGCTCTGGATTGATGGCAAACTGCTCCAAGTCCTTAGTACTGGGCTCGATCTCTAGTGAGTCGGATCCACCTGACAACATTCCACAGAAAGAAGAAAAGGAATGTCATCAGCGAACAATCACTCGGTAAGTCCCAAAGAAAGAGAGAAGTAGAACAGACAGAAAAGAGAATATAACTGTATAATGTTATCTTTTGTTCTGTTATCGCAGTTGTTTTTAGCTTGGTACAAAATATGCTAGTGTATACGAGAGGAGTCCCACTATTCCGGAGACTAAGGTATACGGAGTACAAGGAACCGTTAAACCACGGTACAACAACAATGGATATTTAGATTAGGTTTATTAATGTGACTGTCTCGTGCCATTTCTAACACATTCCGTACCAGTCTACCCCATTAAAACCCCGTAATGTCTTTTATATTGATTGTATTGTTTGTACTGATTGTATTATATTGTCTTGTAGTAAATGGAAGACTTGCTGAAACCATGATATCAGTAAACAGAATAGATATAAATAGATAGTCATGTAATCAGAGTATATCCATGGTTCGGTTCGGTCAATATAGATTGAATTCTGGTATAAATGGATTCATGTTGTATTGCAGTTATACTTGAATTGAATTCAAGTCAGATTGATTTCATATTAGATGGAGACTTTGTCTAAGTCAGACACTTTTGAAAAGAAATTGAAGTCCTGAATTAGTTTTGATGTTATCAGTAACTACTGTACATGGACGGCAGGATTTATGTCTTTATCCAAGACAATTACCGTGTTGATAATACCGTTGTTAGGTTGTCTACCTTAGATAGGCAATCACACATATTTTCCGGCTCCCTGAGACTCAAGAGAACTGGTCCCGCTTAAACATATGTTTACTAGGGTCCTTATTGTAATTTAATATAACTTGAGGGGATTTTATGAAAAATAGTTTGATATATTTTCAAAATACACCTCAAGTATTTAATTATCGCTTTTTAGGGTTTTCATAATTGTAATTTTTATAAAGTGAAATATTCTAGTGAATATAACCTAGATTTCATTGTATATGGTATTTTAGTGTAATCTTGGAATGGTATTGAACTGTAAAGGTGGTTTCATGAAATTTATGATTCATTTGATTTAGAAAACATAGAATATATATATAATATATTTAAATTAGATATTTTGATAATATTTATATATATCTAATATTTATAAAAATAGAAATTATTTATTAAATAGAAATCATATTTTTCTTAAAATTTGCATTAAAAATTTCATCGAGATCGAATGTCCCTTGCGAAGGTCTGCATCTCGCTCTACTAGGCCCGAGGACGTGCGATAACCCACACCATCCCGATCGGGGTTCCCCAAAATGGGTTGTAGAGGCGTATTTGCAAAGAATTAATTAATACACTTTTAAAGAAAATGGTTTTTGAATGTTTAAGGTATTTAAATGTAAACTCGTATTATCACATAAACTAATGTGCCAAGAGTTATCGTGCTATGTCAAAAATGTGTGTTGTGATGAGGTATGTCATTATTTCATGAGTTTTCTAAAGGTAATAGGGTAAAACATTAAATAAAAGCCGTATGTAGCATGATGGAATTTTACTGTAAAAGTGAAATATAAATTGCAATACTTATTATTTTGAGATGAAACTTATTCTAATGTCTTTATTTATGTTTGTTGATCATTATGAGGGAATATGGTATTTTATTGTTTAAGAAAAATGGAGTTTTTAAAGAAAAACGAATCGGAATTCGGAATAACTCCTCTTCCGACGAGTTTTGAAAATAGATTGTTTTAGAATAAAGATGGAGAAGGGGAGTGGGGACTTACTAATAGTAATTAGAGAGAAGAGGTAGGGGGTGAGTTTGGGATCGTCGGGGAGTCGTTTCGTCGCCGGATTCTTCCCGAAACTTCGCCGGAACTTCGCCTCTTGCTAATTCGACTTGTATAACTTTGGGACTTGGAAATTTTTGAGAGTTTTTATAATGGAATTTTGAATGAGGGGTAAAATGCAGTGTGGTATTTATAGGAAAGATTAGGGTTTAGGATAATAAAGAATGGAATTAAAATATGCATTAAAAATGAATTAAAGAGAGGAATTATCACTCTCTGGATGTTTTCTGAGTAAATAAACAACATGGGGGTAGTGGGGTAGGCGAAGGGGTTCAGGGGTAAAATTTTAGGAGCAATTGCAATGTGGGGCTCGACGGCGCCGGCCCCATTGCCAATCT
This sequence comes from Agapanthus africanus, assembly GCA_030015575.1. Taxonomy (NCBI): domain Eukaryota; kingdom Viridiplantae; phylum Streptophyta; class Magnoliopsida; order Asparagales; family Amaryllidaceae; genus Agapanthus; species Agapanthus africanus. Next base: position 300,742,208 of record JASDDO010000029.1, read on the forward strand.
CGTCGGCCATCTTGGCTTGGTTGGGTTTTGGATTCTTGCCACGTATCCTAGTCGTCTCATATACCTCAGTGCACATGTTATATTTTGTTGTGACTTTTCATTTTACGTGTAGTGCACGTGTAAACCTTTGGGCTTCTAAAAGATTAAAAGAAAAATCAATTAAAAATATATGTGGCTGGGGGTTTCGATCACAGGGGCTACGTCACAGCAGTGCAAGGTTTTACCAATGAGCTACAAGTGCTTTCTTGCTGTTCAAAAGCAATTCAAATACTTATAGTATACACAGGATTGCAAAATACTCCATTTTTACATTAAAATTTAATCAAATTTCCTGTACACTGAAACAGAGTTGTTACACCAATAGTTGGCCCTAGTGAAAGTGGGAGATTGTTAGTGATATATGCCCTAGAGGCCATTATTGTATCATACTGGATTGTATATTACATATTGGAAGCTTGGGATATTCACAGTTATAATAACAGTCTTGCTCAAAATGGTAGTATGCTACTTGGTTTGATTCTATCTCAATATGTGCATGCGTCTCTTTTAGCATACCACTTATACATATTGGTAGAGCCCTTAGGAAATTTGCTTGACTACCAGCGTTATGATGGCAGCCACACTGGTGGGGGCTGGGTAGTCTATAAGTACATCCTTATACAGGTCCCTAGTCATAGGATTATCGAGATGGGGCATCGATACTCTTCTCATCCCAGCATGGGAGATGGTCTGTCCCACAGCTATTAGTATGTCGTACTGGAGATAGTATACAGGTGCTCATTTGGTTATGAGTTACACTGGATGGACTCGTTGGGAACTGCTGGTTGGTATTATACCTATCGTCAGGTAGCAATTCCCAGGTGGCATAAGTACAGCTTAGTCCGTTGACTTTACATCACTATTCGTCTCGAGTGTGTTCCCACTGTACTTAGATCACTAACCTACCACGGTTCAAATCAGTCGTGCAAACAGGTAGTGGTTGGGTGCAGTCCCGAAGCACTGGGAGGCAGTAGTGGTTAGAAAGGATCCGTCTCTCCTGGTATTGGGGGTTGATATCGCGCTGTGTTCGGAAAGCCATTACACAATGTCCCTGGCCAGGGCAAACGAGATTTACTGGTAGGTGCTCCAGTAGTTTCTCAGGGTGGATTGGGCTCTACCTTGGCACAACTTATTGCGCTATTAGGGCTCTGACGGTTACCTCCCCTAGGCCTGATATGCGAGTATCTTAGACGAACAGACTGGACTGTACGGAGATTGTCACAGATAGGCTCAGTAGGAGTTCGGATGAGTTTGCACATCGGCCTTCTTATCGACAGATACCTGGGTAGCCGTTACGTGCAGTTAGTACCTGTAAGTCGATATCTCACACTTCACGTGTTCGCGGGGAGGCGGAATATGCAATAAACGATTTTTCAAAACTCGCAACACCGACTTGAACTCCATGATCGATTCTAAACCCTAACTAGCTAACTAGCAATGAGGTTTAACTAATCGGATGAAAGTTATACCTCACGATACCAAGTCCTTCGGGTCTTCTTCGCTGTCCTCTACCTCGTCGCCAGCTCCAAGGATCGAAATGGATCGGGCAACCTCGACGGCCTCCTCGAGTCAAAGACGACCCACCCGAGAGTCTATAGTCCGAGCTCCTACTTAGAATCTGAGATAACTATGGCTTCTAGTTCGCTAAACTAGAAGCCCTAGGTGGTGTAGAGTGAGAAGATGGAGTGATTTGTCTCTTGGAACCCTAGGTTTCTCAACTCATGAGACTTTTAGGGTTTAAAGGATGAAGAAGGTCACTTGAGGAAAAGCTAGTGAAAAATGAGCTTGGAAAAAGAATGGATCAAGAAAAGAATCTTCAAGCATGCTAATAATTCAAGTAAGAAAATATCTCAATAAATATCTAGCATGCTTGGAAATATCTAAAGGTGAGTCATGCTTGATCTTTTGTCCAATTCCACCTCATTTACTTTAATCCAAAAAAGAATTAAAACCCTAAATGAGGTGTCTCTTCTAGAAGCTTTTCCGCAAGAATTACGAGAACGCCCCTCATCCGTATATACATACCCGCATTCCAAAGATTATGAATACAAAGAGACTAAAATAATCCATCAATATAATACTAAGATCCGGCTTAAACCAAAGCCCACTAGTATTATCCGCCCGATCATCATTCACGCACAAGTGCATGTACGTGATCGAAGCCCTACCGTAAAACCATACGGCCTCTACACCTTTTGCCCGGTGCAGGGAAACCCTTTGTGTGGGACTCTAAAGACTCGACACTACGCTGGCAGTAGGTTTAACCACAAGCCGCAAGCGGTATTAGCTGCACGTAACGGCTACCCAGGTATGTGTCAATAAGAAGGCCGATGAGCTAACTCATCCGAACTTCTACTGAGCCTGTATGTGACAATCTACGTACAGTCTGGTCTGTTCGTCTAAGAGTATCGCATATCAGGACTAGGGGGTGGTAATCGTCAGACCCCTAATAGCGCAATAAGTCATGTCGGAGTATAGCCTAAAACACCCTGAGAAACTACTGGAGTACCTACCAATAAATCTCGCCTGCCTTGGCCAAGGACTTTGTGTAATGGCCTTCCGAACATAGAGCGATATCAACCCCCAACACCGGGAGAGACGAGTCCTATCTAAATGCCACTACCTTCAAGTGCTTCGGGACTGCACCCAACTACTACCTGTTTGCATGACTCTTTTGAGCCGTGGTAGGGTAGTAATCAAAGTACAGTGGGATTACACTCGAGGCGAAGTAGCAGTGTCAAGTCGACGGACTAAGCTGTACTCATGTCACCTGGGAACTGCTACCCGACGATAGGTATAATACCCACCAACAGTTCCTGACGAGTCCTGTCCAGTGTACTCATAACCTAATGAGCACCTGCATACTATCTCCAGTATGATGTACTGATGGCTGTGGGACAGACCATCTCTCCTACTGGGATGAGAAGCATATACACTAGTCAATTGTGGAGTATAGATGCCCCGTCTTGATAATCCTACGACTAGGGACCTGTATAGGATGTGCTTATAGATTACCCAGCCCCTACTAGTATGACTGCCATCACAACGCCGGTAATCAAGGAAAGATCCCAAGGGCTCCACCAATATGTATAAGCGATATGCTAAAAGAAACACATGCACATATTGAGGTAGAAACAAACCATGTAGCGTACTACCATTTCGAGCAAGACTGTTACTATATCTGTGTGTATCCCAAGCTTCCATTAAGTAATATACAAACCAGTATGATACAATAATGGCCTCTAGGGCATATATCACTAACAGCACCGCCTCAAGATATGTCTGGATCTCTGATGGGACCTGGGTTCCTTCCCTAAAGCTATAGCGTCGTTTGTTGTCACAATACTAAAGTATTGGACCAACAATGGAAGGAACCACCTGAAGTTCAGTTAAGAACTTCTTCATACAGACTGCCTCTTTTGCGGCGTCTCATGCAGCGAACTACTCCGTTTCCATCGCCGAGTCTGCAACGGTGTCCTGCTTGGAGCCTTTCCAACAGACCGCCCCTTCACTGAGGGTAAAGTCATAACCCGACATGGACTTGGAGTCATCCTTATCACTCTGGAAGCTGGAGTCAGCAAATTCCTTGATCTGGAGGTCTTTTCCGCCATACACCAAGAACATCTCCTTAGTCATTCTCAGGTACTTTGAGAACGTTCTTTACTGCTATTCAGTGCTTCTCCCCTGGGTTTGACTGATACCGGCTTACCACGCTGTGTGCGTAAGCAACATCTGGTCTAGTACACAACATTGCATACATTATAGAGCCTACCGCAGAAGCGTAGGGTATAATCGACATGCGAGACCTTTCCAAATCAGTCTTTGGGAGACATCTCTTTGGAGAGGGTGATTCCCTAACAAACCGGTAGACTACCGCGCTTAGAATCTTCCGTACTAAATATTTTCAGTATGGTGTTGATGTATCTTAACTATGAAAGTCCCACCATCCTCTTTGATCTATCACGATAGATCTGGATCCCAGAATGTAGTTGGCATCACCCAGGTCAATTATGGAGAACCTCTGTGACAAGAATCCTTTGAATGCCATTTCCTATCAAAAGAGTGTCATCCATATACTAGACGAGGAATCCCACAGTTCTCGCTACAATCTTACTATAAATGCATTGTTCATCTGGATTTTTGATAAAGTCGAATTCTTTGACCGTCTCATCAAAACAGATTTTCCAACTCTGTGACGCCTGCTTTAGTCTATAAATGGACTTAAGCAACTCGCATACTTTTCCACTGCTCCCACTCTGATTGAAACCTTCTGGCTGATCCATATAGACACACTCTTCCAAATTACTATTTAGAAAAGCCGTCTTTACGTCCATCTACCGGATCTCAAAATCTTGGAAGGCAGCAATGACAAAAAGGATCCGAATGGATTTGAGCATGACCACTGGAGAAAATGTTTCATCATAGTCCAAACCAGGTCTTTGATGAAAACCTTTTGCAACAGGTCTAGCCTTATAGGTATCAACATGTCCATCTACACCAATCTTCTTTCTAAAGATCCATTTGCAGCCTACAGGTTTTACCCCTTCTGGATCAATGTTCAAAGTGCATACTTTGTTAGTGTATATGGACTCTATCTCGGTCCATATTGCATCCAGCCATTTTACCGAGTCGCCGCTCTGAATGGCTTGCTGAAAGTTAGTTGGCTCATCATTGTCAATGATGCAATCCTCTCTATCCTCGTCTATGAGAAAACCGTGGTATCTCTCGGGCAGATGAGACGCTTACTAGTCCTGTGGATTGGCGCAGGAATGTCCTGTTCTTTTGAAATCTCTGGTTCTACCATACTTTCAGTAATAGTTTATGGTTCTAGAATTTCTTCCAGTTCTATTGCGCTCCCACTAGTCCTTTTCAAAAAAATGATTTTCTAAAAAAAATGGGCATGACGAGGAACAAAAAACCATTTGTTCATCTGCGTAATAGAAAAGATACCCCCTTGGAGTTCTTTGGGTATCTCACAAACATACACAGTACTGAGTGTGCCTCGAACTTGTCCGCATACTACTTTTTGACAAAAGATGGACATCCCTATATCTTCAGATACTGAAGATAGGGTTTCTTCCCACTCCACATCTGATATGGTGTGATAGGCACAATCTTGGTAGGAATCTTATTCAAAAGATATGCAGCTGATTCTAATGCATAACCTCAGAAGGATTGTGGCAACACAGCATTACTCATAATGGAACGTATCCTATCCAATAGAGTTCTGTTCCGTCTTTCCGATACACCGTTGTGCTGTGGTGTGTATGGAGGAGTAAGCTGAGAGAGAATTCTATTCTCTTTTAGGTAATCCAGGAACTCGGCACTTAAGTATTCACCACCTCGATCAGATCTCAGTGTCTTGATACTTTTGCCTGTTTGTTTTTCCACTTCATTCTTATATTCCCAGAATTTCTCAAAGGCCTTGGATTTATACTTCATCAAGAAGACATGTCCTAGCCTAGAGAAATCATCCGTAAAAGTAATGAAATAGGAATAACCATTTCGTGCATCTGTAGATATATAACATTTCAGAAATATAAAATATTATTTTTGGAATTTAATATTAAAATAATATATTTCGCGAAAAATATTCGATTCGTGAATTTGGGGTTTTCATAATATGGTATAAATATATACCAATATTTGGGAAACAATTAGGGATTTAAAATGATTTATTCATTTAAAAATATATTTATCGGATTTGGGCATTTTTATAATTAATTATATGCAAGTTTAAATTAAACTCGATTAGTGCACTACTAATCACGATTATACCAAATCCGTATTTTCACATTTTCCATGGTTAGTGCACCATGACATGTTGCATTCTTGTTGCATGTTGTTTCATTGTGCTTGTTCCATTTGTATTTGGAATTTGTGAGAAAAAGAAAGAAAAAGAGAACAAATGATTGAGGAGAGAGAGGGGGGACATAGTGATGGCATGAGAGCATGCCATGAGAGAGAATGAGAGAGAGAGATAGAGGGAGGGTATGGCTCCACCTTTGACCATTCCTCATTTGTTCATTCACTTCACCATTTCCCTCTTCTTCCTTCATCTCCTTCTCCTCATCCTTCACCCTTCTCTACCCCATGGCAACCACCCTAAAACCTTGCCAAAACCCCATGCCACCTTCACTAAAAATGATCCCATCTCATCCTACACCTTATGGACCTTTCAAGTTTGGATTTTGAAGACTTTGAGCAACTCAAGAATTTTCTTGAGTTGCCAAATGAGGTAAAACCCATATCATTTAGTTAAGTTATTATGTTTAGTATATCCTACTTTAGTTTAGAGTTTGTATTAGTTGGTTTAGTGATGTTTGGAAATTCCAAGAGGGGGTTTAGGTGATTGTGTTGACTTGTGATATGTAGTGACTGTTTACAAGACCGTAGTGTTGATTTTTCTGACCCGGACCAGGGAATAGGAACCCAAATACGAACTTAGGATTTACCCCGTGTCGGTTTTATGGAGTTTGGTTGATCTACAGGGAATCTGGAGCAACCTGGGATATTTATAAGAAAAACAAACAACTACATTGACCTAATTAGACCACTAGAAGACCACCACAGAAGAACGAGACCCAAACTCTATGATATGGCCGGCGACACCCATTACTGTAGCACATCTCGCCGGCCTAATTCTGGGTTCTGGTGATGGGATTTTGCCTATAGCTCATACTCCCTATAATCTAGCTACTATATTGGTTATTTTGTCTTAGTCTACCTAAGCTAAAATCTGGGAGCATTTTGAGTTGTTTGTGGCTATGTTTTTCGATATTTGAAACTTGGATTTATGAAATTGTTGATGAGATTTGGTCGTTGGACGTTCGTACGTCAACGACGGGGGTTATTTGGTTGTTTTTGCATGCACAGGCTATAGGTTCTAACCTATAAGCAATTCGTGTGCCGTATCGGTTTTCATACTTAGTTTTCATAATGATGCGATATGTGTTGATTTGTAGGTACTTCGCGTGGATTCTGAGATGAAGAAGCACATCGACTACGGCTAAACAAGGAGTTTCGCAGATGAGTAGATTTATATCTACGGGAAAAGTCGGGTGGATGGCGTATAGCACCCCCGCAAGTTATAAATGGAAACCGATATATAGAATATGGTTGGAGAAACCATGTTAGAAACTTATGGATATGGTTATAGAATTAGTAGAAGATGATACGAGCGGATACGAGCGATATGAGATTTGTAGTGGTATGTTATGAGATCGATAAAAACGACATGAGATTGAGATAAATCTGTTGTGAAATTAATAAGATATGAAGTGTATGTAAAATGACTTGATGTGAGATATTGACATGATGAAAAGAGTATATGATGAAATAAGATGACTTGGCTTAATATGTCGATATGCAGATGAGAGGCGATATGAGAATATAGATACGTTTGCCAAGACATGATATGAGATTGATACGGATGTGACTTGAGATATATGTGTGTGTGTATATATATATATTTATGAGAATAATGAGTGATATACCGTACGAGACGTTAGATCCGTACTCTCATTGTTGTATAGGTTGATAGAATCCCTATTTGTTTAATGTCGTCGTGCGATGGATTACCGTACGCGATGAGTTTTACCTGATAATTGATTCATATCCTTGACTCGAGGATGCCGTACGATGGATTATACCATACGTGATGCTGTGAGGCTGGGCTGCCGATTGATAGATTCATCGACTCGGATATGTTATAGATATTGTTAATCACTGTCTACACTACTTAGTTTAGCCCTTATGTAGATGTTAGATTAGATACGTATACCTTATATTAGTGCGCTTACGATTTACTTTCTGCTACGTTTACGATATTCTCATTGCATTGTATATACCTGTGCTTCCATTATTTGTTATGATATCGTCTGCTAGTACACCTGCACAATTATCGATGATGCGTATGTTACACTTACAACAATTTGCCGGCTCACACACAATCATCATCGGTAATTGCTATATCACTTACACAGTCAAATTGCCATATCATGCTATTACTCTTAATTGTTTAGTATTATCACATGACTCGTTGGCATGATATACTGATATGCAAACATCACTATTCTATGTTGCATGATATACTGATATGCTCATATTTCTGTTCTATGTTTGAGTACATCATGCTTTAAGTGTCGGTCACGTGCTACAATTATCGTATAAATTGCTTGTGTGGTTGTGATTCCGCCATTTGGCGAAGAGCTAGCTCCCGCTTAGGGATGCTTTTTATATTGTTATGTATATGTGGTTTCGGTTCAAAATATACAAGGGAGGTGCTGCCCAAAATTTGAAAGACGAAAAATATTCTCAACTTTAGTACATTCTACTTGCATTTCCTTATATCATTAGTTATGCATTTATAGATAAACTTTATTTCATTATACCTTTATTTCAAAACTGCACCCCCACTATTTTCCATAAAAAGATTTAGATTATCTGGGCTTCGGCTTACTTAAATTACGTTATGTATTTAGACGTTGCGTGATTTAAGTGACGGTCACGTTCTAAATTACGGGTCGTGACAAGATATTTGACTAAACACGTCGCTGTGTATGAGTCCTAAGAGCGAGCTGGCTCTTACTCCGTGTGCAGTGAATAGAGTCTTTTTCATCTTTCCTATGATACAAAATTGACAAGTTGCATAAGACTGATATCCGAACGGATCCAAATATCCCTCTCTATGTAATTTCGACAATCGTGTTTCATTGATGTGACCCAGTCTACAATGCCATAAGAAAGTTTTATTTAATTCTGGAAACTTTCTTTTAAGTGTGTTCTGGACGTTGAAAACCTGAGCTTAATTTAACACGTAAATACTATCCTCTAGTGTACCTGACCCAATCAAACTTTGATTTAGGTGGATGTGGACCACATCGCTTACAAACAAGACTTGGTACATACAAATAGTTATGTAGAATCAATATTTGTGCACTTGTCAATTCTAGGTGATATACCCTACGGATACAGCGTCCACGCTCATTCCGTTAGCAACTCTGAGAGTCATATCACCTGCATTGATAACTTTACGGTTTCTCAAAGTCTGTAATGAATTACAGATATGAGATCCTGATCGGGTATCCTGTACCCAGGAAGTAGAGTTAATTGACAGACTGTTTTCAATCACAAACACACCCGAAGTCATAGACACAACGTGCTTCGGATCCTGGATTCTGGCTTTCCAAGCCCTGCATCCCCTCTGCCAATACCCTTTCCCGTGACAATAGGAATAACCCTCCTTCCCTACTGTTAACCCCGAAACTTTTTCCCTGCTCTTTCCTTCTACCTTACTGACACTGCCTATCGGCTTTGTGGAGGTCTTCATCTTCTCACCTTTGGCTTTTGCCTTGGACCCAGAAGAGGAAGATTCCCCAATAAGCAGAGCGGGTGTCTCCCTGGTTTCCTTCAGGGTGCCCTCAACTGAAAGTATAACTTTCTTCCCCTGGGCGTAAGTAGGAGGTAGGGACTGTCGAATCAAGTCAGCATATGACTCGTTCTCCAACGTGGTCTCCAGGTTCGTGAGCTATTTAGTACAGCTGATCATTGTAGGGACGTGGTCCCCTACAGATGACTTGACAGCCAACTCGCTTGAAGCATTTCCTTCGAGGTCTCATATCTTGAGAAACTAGATTGCTCTCCATATAAATCTTTGTTATGGAAGAAGATAGAAACTATGTCCATCTTCTCGTACTGCCTCTGATATATACCATCAACTGAGGCCAACATGAGGCACTTGGCATTCGCATAGTCTTTTTCCCTTGTCTTACGGATATCAACATCCGCGACTGTAGAAACTTGACCTGGGACGGCGGGGGCTTGAGTAGTAATGAGGTAGTCAAACTTGTCATAGGTAACGGACATCTGGACAAACCTTTGCCAATCAATATAGTATAACTCAGTCATTTTATTTTCTATCTGTAACCTAATCTGGTCACCTGGTCGTTGCAATTAGGGGAGAGAGAAGAAAACACTCAGCACAATGCTCTTGTAAGTTTAGATTGGTTTTTAATTTATCTAAACAGGATGGCTCCCACTGTTTCTCGAATCCTTCCTCAAACCATAAAAGAAGATTTAGTCAGGATTAATCTCACCATAGATTAACCTTTCAGCCAGGCTAGTGTCGGTACTTCGAGGGAGGATTTACGACGCTTTCGCGAAGTTCCTTAATTAAATAAACTCTTTTCCCTGGAGGCATAGCCCCACTAATACTGTTCTAGACACCTACTTGGTTTATAGCATTGATCGTTAAGTGAAAAATCTCCCAAGAAGTAGCATATACTCACAGTAGGATCGGGATCCAAATATCATTGTGTGATAATCCTGAAGGAATCCTACCAAAATTATCACACTCCAAATGGTATGCAACACTAGCAAGTTTCAGTTTCCTTAGAAACCCCCGATGTGGATTTTTGCCCAATGCTCTTATGACTTTGACGAAGGCCAACAAATCATAAGTCGCATGTCAAGTTCTACCCATCATTGTCCAGGTTCATTTGAACCCACCCGTATATACCCTTGACGAAGGCCAACAAAGTAATACGACTGTCCCAAACCAATGCATCTATCTGTAGGGTTCCTAGGCACCCTAATGAGGTCTCACAAGGCATCAACCATGCCAATTTCAAAAATTAACGGTGCCGAGAAACCCGACTACGGATCGTTTGCTAGATTTCTAGGCGAAAAAGCTAACTAGTTAACACTTAACTAAGGGAATACGGAAATACAACCTTTGTAGATCCGGTGCTCCACCTCCATAGCTCCGCAACGAAGTCCTCTCCGCTGTCCAAATCAAATCTAGGCTCTAGCGTCGGCTTCGTCGGAGAATGGGCAAGCTAGGTCGTCGATGTCCATGCCGAAGATGATCTACGTCGAGGCATCGCTAAATCAAGCTCCGACTTCACCAAGTCAAGAAACTTGTGAAGAAAACACACTCTACTACTTGGCAAGAGGTAGAGGATGAAGAAATAGGAAGTGGGTTAACTTTAGAATTGGATTTCTCACTCAAAAACATCAATCACCATTGATGAGGTAAGCTTTTCTTCCTTGAAGAAGATGAAGAAGAAGAAGCTAATTGTTATGATAAGTGTTTATTGAAAAAGAAAAGAAAATGAATTCTTATCATAAAATTAACCATGGTCAAGTGTAGAGACTAAACTAGGGTTAGTGGGAATGGTTAGGGTTAAGGATGAGATAAGAATGGTTGACTTTATCAAAGCTTCATGAAGCTTCAACTAAAGAACAAATAAAGCCACCATTCTTTTCTCTTATCCATTTATTTTCCAAAATGTATAAACAAATAAATAAATGAATAAATAAGTAATGGAAAATAAAACCCTAACCACTCTCACAACCATGGTTTAATCTTCACACAAAACACAAGTTAGCATGCATCATCAAACATGATACATACAAGTGCACAAAAATATATCACATATACAATGTGCACAATCCAAGTGAGAAAATCCGTTTAAAGTGAACCAATACTAGTTAGTGCAAAGTAACATATCAAATATATAATTATGCATTAAATCATTAAATCAACACTTGATTCAATGATCCGGTCATGTCGCACACAACCGACTAGTATTCAATGTATCGGCTTATCGAATCAACGCTTGAATCGATAACTAGGTTATATCGCATACAACCTTTCCGATACATTCATCGCGAGAATGGAATGCGGCATCACATAAACGCATTATTCTCGGTCCCGCACATATCTCATATGCGCTCCTATTTCGTTTCGCTTGAGCCAGGAAACCTCTGTGTAGGACTCTAAAGACTCGTCAATATGCCGGCAGCAGGTGATGATCATATCAAACACCCACAAGCCGCAAGCGGTCTGCTAAACGTAACGGCCACCCGGGTATTGAGCGATCTGAAGATCGACGAGCAAGCCCGCTCACACTCCAGTGAATCCGACCAGTAACACTACCGTATAGTCCGGTCTGTTCGTCTGATATGTCGCATATCTCGCCTAGGGGTGGTAAACGTCAGACCCTAATAGCTCGATAAGTCATGCCGACGTAGGGTCCATAACATTCGTGAAACTACTGATAACACTTACCAGTATATCACTGCAACCCTGGCCAGGGATTTCCTGTTATGGCCAGTCGAGCATAGCACAACATCAACCCCCAATACCAGGAGAGACGAATCCCCTCCTATCGCTCATTGCCTCCATGTGAATCGGGACTGTACCCAAAAATCACCTGTTTGCATGACTCAGTAGAGCCGTGGTAGGGTGGAAATCAAAGCACAGTGGGAGACACACAAGACTCTATGTCGATCTCGGGTCAACAGACTAAGCTGTACCAGTGTCACCAGAGAACTGCCATCTGACGTGAGGTATAATACCATCTGGGAGTTCTCGGCGAGTCCGTTCAGTGTACCCAGTCTCCACTGAGCACCCGCATACCATCTTCGATGTCAAACACCAATGGATATGGGATCATCCATCGCCCATCGCATGGGTCGAGAAGATATGCGCTAGTCTACTCTGGAATATCGATGCCCCGTCTCGATATTCCCTCGACTAGGAACATTTCAAGGATGTACTCATGGACTACCCAGGCCCCACTAGTATGATCTACATCATAGTCCTGGAAGTCAAGTACACATCCTATGGGCTTTATCAACATGTAATCAGAGAGACAGAAAGTATACATGTTAAGATAAAGTGCAACCAGATAGCGTACTATCATGTCGAGCAAGAAAGTCCTACCTATATATGTCCCAGCATCTACTACAATATACATCCAATGTACAGTAATGGCCTCTAGGGCATACATATAACTAACAATCTCCCACTTGCACTAGGGCCATCTGTAGCAGTGGTTGCAGTATCACATACTCAACCATCCCCTAAAGGTCTCTCTTTGGGAAAAGGCCTTCGTGAGTGGATCCGCCGTGTCGTCCTCTGAGTCTTCTCTCCTATCCTCGATCACCCTGGAGATCAACTATCTCCATGATCAGGTGATGCTGCCTCAGAATTTGTCTGGGTCACTGATGGAACCAGGGTTCCAAGGCCGAAGCCACACTTCCATTGTCATACAATGGCAGGAACCTAGTTCATCTTATGAACCAATATACACCCAAACTTCCTCTTTGGTAGTATCTTTAATAGCGATGTTACTAGCCTTTATCGTCTAGTTTGCCACGGTATCTAGCTTGGAACTCTTCCAACATACCGTCCCTCTACTGAGGGTAAAGACAATGCCCGTGACTGACATTCAGTCGTCTTTATCACCCTGGAACTCTTCCAGTGATTCTCCCCAGGATCAAGTGATACCATCTCACTTCGACAAGTGAGAATCCTAACATCCATTTAGATCTATCTCATAAATCCAAAATCCAGGATTTAGTAGGTATCACTTTAATCCTATATGGAGAATCTTTGTGATAAGCGGAGATTGATCGAGCGTAGCATAAGAAACTCCTTTCTTATCAAGAGTATGTCATCCACGTACTCTACGAGGATCACCACCATACTCCCTACTACCTTTTTGTTTATACAAGGTTCATCTACCATTTTGATGATGTCAAACTCTTTGACTTATCCATCAAAACAGATGTTCCAACTCCGCGATGCCTGCTTTATCCTATAAAACATCTTGCACACGTTTCCGCTGCTCCCACTGTCTACGAGGCCCTCTGGCTGTGTACTTATAGACGCACTCTTCTAAAACATCATTTAGAAAAGCAGTCATGACCCCTAACCGTCAGATATCGTAGTCATGGTATGTAGCCGTGGTAAGTAGGATCTGGATAGACTTAAGCATAGCTACTGGAAAAAGATTTCATCATTATCCACGCCTGGTCGATGACGAAAACCTTTAACAAGTCTAGCTTTGAAAGTCTCAACTTTTCCATCTACACCAAGTAATCTTCTCAAGATATACTTGCTCCTGATGGGGATTTAACCCTTCAGATATAGCAGCTAAAGTCCATACTTTGCTGGTGTACATGGATTCCATCTCAGATCGCTAAGCATCCAGCCATTCTTACAGAGTCTTACTCCTGATGGCCAGCTCGAAACTAGTTGGGTCATCATCTTATGATGTAATCTTCGCTCCCACTGTCATAGAGAAAACGAAGTATCTCTCAGGTGGGTGAGGAACCCTACTAGATCGGCGGAGAGGCTGAGGTTCATTGGTAACTATTGAATCCTTTGGTTCTTTCAAATCATCAGCTACAGTTTGTATAGCTGGAACATTTCCAGTTCTACATAACAGTCCTTGCCTCGAGCTTGTCCGGATTTTGCTTTTAGACATAGGCCGGACAATCCCCAAATCTTAACTAACTTAAGATATGGGCTCTTCCCCTTCCATATCACATATGAAGTGGTAGGCAATTGATTTGATTGGAACCCTATTCAATAGGTATGCAGCTTCTTAAGTGCACAACTCCCTTAAGGAAAAAGGTAACTCAGTAATACTCATCATAGAGCACACCATATCTAATATTGTGTAATTGCTCCGCCCTGATACACCGTTGTGCTGTGGTGTATTCAGAGGAGTAACACTGAGAGAAAATCTCATTCTCCTTTAGAATAATCCAGGAATTCTATGCACAAGTATTCTCCTCCCTGATCTTATCATAGGACATAATACTTATACCCGTATTTTGGTTCTCTACTTCCAACTTATATTCTGTGAATACCTCAAAAGCTTCGGACTTATGTTTCAACAGGAACATACAACTGAATCTTGAGAGATTATCAGAGAATATAATGAAGTATAAAGAACCAGTCCTGGCATGTGTAGACTGGGGACCTACATACATCATCATGTATCATCCCAAGAGTTCACTAACTCTTTCTCTGTTTCCAATAAACAGGGCTATGGTCATCTTATCTTTGTGACATGACTGGCGAGTTTCACAAGATATAAATTCAAACTGATTTAAATATGCATCTATATGTAACTCTAGCTAGTCGGGTCGCATTGATATGACCTAGTCTACAATACCTCAAGAAGAATCCGTTCATTTCTGAACTCTTTCTCTTGTGTGTGTTCTGTATACTAAGAACTGTAGTTTGATTTAGAACATCAACGCTTTTAGATAACGTGCCTGAACCGATCAACTTTTGATATAGGAAATGTTCAAAACATTATCCAACAATACAAAATTATATCCTTTCTTTACTAATAAAGAGACTGATATGATTTTGTATATCAGGTTCGGTATCTAATAACATTCGTTCAGAATCAATGTATTGGTAATACAGGGTGACAGTGACCAACAGACTTGGCTGCAACTCTTGCCCCGTTTTCTGCCTCATGAAACTTATCATCCGTTCTCAGTCCTCTACCTTTCTGTAGCCCTATGTAACAGATTACATATCTGGGATCTTGATCTGGTATCACATACTCAGGACGTAAAGGATATTGAGAAACAGTTCTCTGTAACGAACACACCCGAAGATGATGCATCAGCATGCACTCTCTTCGTTTGGGCGGTACGGGAATTCTGGTAATCCCCAATTTCCTGCTCTGTCTTATAACAATTATAAGTTGGAGCGGGACCAACGTTCCCCAGCTCAGTATAACAAGCGGGTTCGGTCAATAATCCGTATTATTATCTTGATTAAGGCGTGACATGGTCGCTACCTGGAGAGAGAGAGAAGAAAACACTCAGCGTATGCTCTTGCAAGATCAGATTGGTTATTATTTTATCTAATCAGGATGGCTCCCACTGTTTTTATCAAATCTTCCTTCAAACCCTAAAAGGAAAGACTAGCCGGGATTAATTACACAGTACAAGTTCGCCAATCTTTCAGCCAGGCCAGTGTCGGTACTTTGAGGGAGGTCCCCCGTGCTTTCGCACGAACCTAATTAATGTAAACCTCGTTTTCCCAGAGGCGTAACCTCGTTAACACCTTTCTAGACACCTACTTGATCGGCTAATTGTAATGTATAAAACTCTCCCAGGAGTAACTCTTACTCGCAGCGGGTATCGGGATCCAACTATCTCATAGAAGGTATGCAATCTTATTGCAAATTTCAACACTTGAAACTCCCGATAAAGGTTTTTACCCCTAGCACCTATGACCTTAACTATGGTCAACAAATCATAAGTACTAGTCAAGTTCTACCCGTCATTTCGTGATTAATTAGACCCACCCACATGACCCTTAACTAAGGTCAACAAAGTCACGCGACTGTCCTAACTAATCGCATCATATGCGGTGTAGGAAGACATCACTTAGCTACCGTACACTGTGCCTTGACTATGGTCAACAAACACAGCACGAATACTAAGTACTCTACTTCCTAAAATGACGGAGGGTTGCGGCTGGTTTTTGTGAAAACCTTTAACGCTTTGAACTTGATCTCGTTGCGGAATCAAATGGTTTTTAAATGGAATGTTTTTGAGGCTTTTCTAGTTTTGCTAAAGGGGTCACTCCCAGTGAAGGGATCGTCGGCCCTTTCCTCGTCGAATGAGGTGCGGGATATATCATATATATCGCTGTGCAAAGCAGAAACTATAGAAGCGATCAAAAGACAAACCGAGGGTTGTAGCATCTGCCAGTTATTGCTAAAGGAGTCACTCCCGGTGAAGGGATCTCGGTCCTTTCCTTATCGAATAAGGTGCAGGATGTTCTATAATGAACACCGCGATGCAAAGCAAGAACTGTAGCTACCTGTTTTATTTTGAAATTCGATTCCACAACATCAATTAGGTTTATTTTCTTTCATTAATCTCATTAATGAATATCCCATCATTTAAGTCCACCTAACCATCACAGATAAATATAACGTACGCTTATGCCATCCGCATTCGCCTCGATGTCCCGTCTGCACCGTTAGGTTAGGTAACTAACGCTAGAGCGAGGCAGGGCTAGCGCGGGTGTAAAACATAAGCAACGTCTATATAATATATCATATATACTATATATAATACCTGTCACAGAACATCACATGATCACAGATAAATCACAGCAGAAGAAACATATGAAATATTGGATATACTAGGACGTCCGTGTTTTCAATACGAGCCAGTATAAAACACGGATTCCACGGTCGTGATGAATAGCCAATCCCACACCCCTAGACCCCTACGAGAGCGGCAAACAACCCTACCAATTCTAGGGTTAGGAGACCCGGACTCGACTCCTTGAGATGGTCTCCTACTGGACCCCAGAACCCGGTTACTTGTGCTCCCCTCCTTGGGTCTATCCTAGTGCAGAAAAGTAAATAATATACAAATGGTGACAACATCCGCAACCTGGAAGTGCCCCAATAAAAGAATATTACATACAAGTTTTTACATGAATGAAAATGAAAAACACTCATCTCACATAAAACCCCCCCGGCTATTCAAACACGACGATCCAATATAACATATCCAGCAACACATAACATCACATGTCATCAACGTAAGTAAATATGCGCATCCCAATTGTCGTTGACATATAGCAACGAAACCGGCGATATCACATATTACACTTACGGTCACAGAAAAGAAAGTGTAAAACTACAACAGTTGGAATCCGCAACCTCCTCAGACATCGCATGCCTGACCAAATGAAATACTTAGACATCGCATGCCTAACAATTATAAACCCCGCATTTTAGTCTCATTATCGAAAACTCTTTTCAATATCAAGTCGGGCAATTCAACAGGATTCCCGACATTCTGATCGAATGCTCGTCGCAAACTTTAGTAGACGGCCGCACCCCCGACGCCGTCGACAAAGTGCACCAAGGCGGAACACCGCTACCGCGAGCACCCGAACGGATGCTTTCGGCGACGGGGTTCTCCTACAGTCACTTGGTCGGGGCTATGGAGTGAGGCTGTCTATTAAGTTTACCCGGCGAGTATCCGCGTACGCTACGTGATTGCGACGGACTTTTGATCACATCAAAATTCCGTGGCAACCGATCAAGTGAGACTAAACTGCTATGTTTATAATATTCATTCCGTTATCTCATAACTATGTGTGAATTCCAATTATTGTATCACATTCCGGATAAATAGAAAATGCTAAACTTTTCGATCGAACAATCGAACACCCAAGTTTTCCCGATACAGCCCAACACATGAAATAAGTCTAACAACATTCAGTTCGTGCCTCAGTAGCAACGGTCCAGCCGTAGAAGGGTCAAGCCAACGCCTCACATGTGACACGCCGTACTGCCCCAAACCCGAAGGTTCAAAGGGCAGTTCAAGACGGTCACATAATCGAGTTAAGGTTTGTTGTCTTCTAGAGGGTCCATCGCGTTACTTGCACTACTTAGAACATCGTTAAACTACGGAAAAATCCAACAATTGGAAATTTCCCGGCAGGGGAAAAAGTGGGTATTTATATCCGGTCGAACTTTTTAACATATTCTAAAAATACCCGGAAAAGCACACCGACAAAATTTGATAATCCGATCGAACATTCGAATCCCCAAAACAACCCAGAAAATTCAACTCTTGAAAAAGAAAAATTAAAAATTCCCAGAAAAATCACCACTGGAAACTAACAGTTACTGTGCAAAATAAATTAAATATTGTGGCCGTACGGCCGCTGAACCGCCGCATGAGCTATAGCTCATGCCGCGGATCCGCGCTGCCTTAGTGGAATTCGACTGCCAAATTTCACAGTAACTCTTAGATGTTTGTGATGTGTTCTCTGCATATTTTTAATTTTGAAAAAGACCAGATTTCAGAAATCGTCCAGAGAGCAATTTTGGGTTCGGGTTTTCGGTTCGTCCGGGTTTCAAATTCCGTCAAGACTTCGTCTAAGGCTCTAGCTAGGCTCTGATACCACTGTAGGGTTCCTAGGCACCCTAATGAGGTCTCACAAGGCATCAACCATGCCAATTTCAAAAATTAACGGTGCCGAGAAACCCGACTACGGATCGTTTGCTAGATTTCTAGGCGAAAAAGCTAACTAGTTAACACTTAACTAAGGGAATACGGAAATACAACTTTTGTAGATCCGGTGCTCCACCTCCATAGCTCCGCAACGAAGTCCTCTCCGCTGTCCAAATCAAATCCGGGCTCTAGCGTCGGCTTCGTCGGAGAATGGGCAAGCTAGGTCGTCGATGTCCATGCCGAAGATGATCTACGTCGAGGCATCGCTAAATCAAGCTCCGACTTCACCAAGTCAAGAAACTTGTGAAGAAAACACACTCTACTACTTGGCAAGAGGTAGAGGATGAAGAAATAGGAAGTGTGTTAACTTTAGAATTGGATTTCTCACTCAAAAACATCAATCACCATTGATGAGGTAAGCTTTTCTTCCTTGAAGAAGATGAAGAAGAAGAAGCTAATTGTTATGATAAGTGTTTATTGAAAAAGAAAAGAAAATGAATTCTTATCATAAAATTAACCATGGTCAAGTGTAGAGACTAAACTAGGGTTAGTGTGAATGGTTAGGGTTAAGGATGAGATAAGAATGGTTGACTTTATCAAAGCTTCATAAAGCTTCAACTAAAGAACAAATAAAGCCACCATTCTTTTCTCTTTTCCATTTATTTTCCAAAATGTATAAACAAATAAATAAATGAATAAATAAGTAATGGAAAATAAAACCCTAACCACTCTCACAACCATGGTTTAATCTTCACACAAAACACAAGTTAGCATGCATCATCAAACATGATACATACAAGTGCACAAAAATATATCACATATACAATGTGCACAATCCAAGTGAGAAAATCCGTTTAAAGTGAACCAATACTAGTTAGTGCAAAGTAACATATCAAATATATAATTATGCATTAAATCATTAAATCAACACTTGATTCAATGATCCGGTCATGTCGCACACAACCGACTAGTATTCAATGTATCGGCTTATCGAATCAACGCTTGAATCGATAACTAAGTTATATCGCATACAACCTTTCCGATACATTCATCGCGAGAATGGAATGCGGCATCACATACACGCATTATTCTCGGTCCCGCACATATCTCATATGCGCTCCTATTTCGTTTCGCTTAAGCCAGAAAACCTCTGTGTAGGACTCTAAAGACTCGTCAATACGCCGGCAGCAGGTGATGATCATATCAAACACCCACAAGCCGCAAGCGGTCTGCTAAACGTAACGGCCACCCGGGTATTGAGCGATCTGAAGATCGACGAGCAAGCCCGCTCACACTCCAGTGAATCCGACCAGTAACACTACCGTATAGTCCGGTCTGTTCGTCTGATATGTCGCATATCTCGCCTAGGGGTGGTAAACGTCAGACCCCAATAGCTCGATAAGTCATGCCGACGTAGGGTCCATAACATTCGTGAAACTACTGATAACACTTACCAGTATATCACTGCAACCCTGGCCAGGGATTTCCTGTTATGGCCAATCGAGCATAGCACAACATCAACCCCCAATACCGGGAGAGACGAATCCCCTCCTATCGCTCATTGCCTCCATGTGAATCGGGACTGTACCCAAAAACCACCTGTTTGCACGACTCAGTAGAGCCGTGGTAGGGTGGAAATCAAAGCACAGTGTGAGACACACAAGACTCTATGACGATCTCGGGTCAACAGACTAAGCTGTACCAGTGTCACCAGAGAACTGCCATCTGACGTGAGGTATAATACCATCTGGGAGTTCTCGGCGAGTCCGTTCAGTGTACCCAGTCTCCACTGAGCACCCGCATACCATCTTCGATGTCAAACACTAATGGATATAGGATCATCCATCGCCCATCGCATGGGTCGAGAAGATATGCGCTAGTCTACTCTGGAATATCGATGCCCCGTCTCGATATTCCCTCGACTAGGAACATTTCAAGGATGTACTCATGGACTACCCAGGCCCCACTAGTATATCTACATCATAGTCCTGGAAGTCGAGTACACATCCTATGGGCTTTATCAACATGTAATCAGAGAGACAGAAAGTATACATGTTAAGATAAAGTGCAACCAGATAGCGTACTATCATGTCGAGCAAGAAAGTCCTACCTATATATGTCCCAGCATCTACTACAATATACATCCAATGTACAGTAATGGCCTCTAGGGCATACATATAACTAACAATATCTATGCTGCATATGAATATCCAGCACCTACCAAACACTATACCTTGGTGAAGGTCAACTAACATAGCTTGAATACTACTGAACATTCATATGAAATGACGAAGGGCTACAAATGGTTTTGGCAAAACTGTGAATATAGTGAACTTGATATAATTGAAGGAACCTGATAGCTTTTAAAAGGAGTGGTTTAAGCTCCGCATTTAAAAGTCTCCTGTTTTGAAAAAACCGAGTGGTTTTAAAAAAATTTCCAACGATTCAGCTTTGGTTTATTTTCTTTGCTTTAATTTAATGCAGTCCCATCATTTACACCTATCATCACAGAAAAAGTCGAAAATACCACGTCCACTTATGCCATCCGCATTCGCCACTGGGCCCCGTCTAACACCGTTAGGTTACTTAACTAACGCCAGAGCGGGGACTAGACTAGCGTGGGTGAAAAACACATGCAGCGTCTACTATATAGCATATATATAATAAACATTCGTCTAACGCAATAATAGGCATTCCAGATCACAGACGAACATATTATATATACTAGGAATTCCGCGTTTCGTTTAAGCCTGTAATGAAAGACGGATTCTACGGTCGTAATGAATAGTCAAACTCCACCCCAGACCCCTACGGGTGCGGCAAACTACCCGCCAAATACTCGAAGCAAAGCAACCTCTCTCAGTAACATGTGTAGGCCACTCAGCACTTCAAAGTACCCGGTAGTTTGTGCACCCCACCTTAGGTCTATCCTAGGAGCAGAAAAAAGTAAAAGAAATAATACAACGGTGGCTACAACCTCAACCCGGATGTGCCCCGCAAAAGAATATTACATCACTTTACAAATTACATCGAATGAAAGAATGAAAACCCTCATCTCACATCCCCCGGCTATTCATCCACGACGATTCAATAAGTTCATATACACAAACCAACACAGATATGTGCAACCCCGACTAATCGACGTATAGCAATTAGTAGACGTTTCCAAACACATATATCACAACTTGAAACTTGAAACGACGTTAAAACCACGACTTCGAAACACTCCATATTGCCACAATAAAAAGATAATAGTATATCCAAAATTGGCAAAAACAAACAACACCTGAGACCTTAGATCCAAGCAACTAGAACACAGAACAAAATTCAAAGAATTCCACCAAAATAAAAAAGGTGAGGCCGGGAAAAATGAGGGTTTGGCCGGTCACATTTAGGTAGAATTGCTTGATTTTTGGTGTGTGTTCATATCACAAGTAGAGCACTCTGCAATTGTTTAAAAAAAATTTAGAAGCTCGAAAAATTTTTACAGAAACTTAGAGTTTAGGTTTCATGTTTCGGAGTTATTTTGGTTCCGTAGTTTTACACTTTGTCTAAATAGTTAGCTAAGGTTTAGTTAGGCTTTGATACCACTGTAAGTCGATGTCGCGCACCCTGCGTGTTCGTGGGGAGACGGAATATGCAAAAAACAATTTTTCAAAATTCGCAACACCGACTTGAACTCTATGATCGATACTAAACCCTAACTAGCTAACTTGCAATGAGGTTTAACTACTCGGATGAAAGTTATACCTCACGATACCAAGTTCTTCGGGTCTTCTTCGCTGTCCTCTACCTCGTCGTCAGCTCCAAGGATCGAAACGGATCGGGCAACCTCGACGGCCTCCTCGAGTCAAAGACGATCCACCCGAGAGTCTATAGTCCGAGCTCCTACCTCGAATCCGAGATAATTACGGCTTCTAGTTCGCTAAACTAGAAGTCCTAGGTGGTGTAGAGTGAGAAGATGGAGTGATTTGTCTCTTGGAACCCTAGGTTTCTCAACTCATGAGACTTTTAGGGTTTAAAGGAAGAAGAAGGTCACTTGAGAAAAAGCTAGTGAAGAATGAGCTTGGAAAAAGAATGGGTCAAGAAAAGAATCTTCAAGCATGCTAATAATTCAAGTGAGAAAATATCTTAATAAATATCTAGCATGCTTCGAAATATCTAAAGGTGAGTGTTGCTTGATCTTTTGTCCAATTCCACCTCATTTCCTCCACCTCATTTGCTTTAATCCAAAAACGAATTAAAACCCTAAATGAGGTGTCTCTTCTAGAAGCTTTCCCGCAAGAATTGCGAGAATGCCCTTCATCCGTATATACATACCCGCATCCACATTCCGAAGAATACGAATACAAAGAGATGAAAATAATCCATCAATATAATACTAGGATCCGGCTTAAACCAAAGCCCACTAGTATTATCCACCCGATCATCATATGCGCACAAGTGCACGTACGTGATCGAAGCCCTACCGTAAAACTATACAGCCTCTACACCTTTTGCTTGGTGCAGAGAAACCCTTTGTGTGGGACTCTAAAGACTCGACACTACAGTGGCAGTAGGTTTAACCACAAACCGCAAGCGGTACTAGCTGCACGTAATGGCTACCCAGGTATGTGTCAATAAGAAGGCCGATGAACTAACTCATCCGAACTCCTACTAACCCTGTATGTGACAATCTACGTATAGTCCGGTCTGTTCGTCTAAGAGTATCGCATATCGGGCCTAGAGGGCAGTAATCGTCAAACCCCTAATAGCGCAATAAGTCATGTCGGAGTATAGCCTAAAACACCCTGAGAAACTACTGGAGTACCGACCAGTAAATCCCGTTTGCCTTTGCCAAAGACTTTGTGTAATGGCCTTCTGAACACAGCGCGATATCAACCCCCAACACCGATAGAGATGAATCCTATCTAACCGCCACTGCCTCTAAGTGCTTCGGGACTGCACCCAACTACTACCTGTTTGCACAACTCTTTTGAGCCGTATTAGGGTAGTAATCAAAGTACAGTGGGAACACACTCGAGGCGAAGTAGCAGTGTCAAGTCGACGGACTAAGCTGTACTCATGTCACCTGGGAACTGCTACCCGACGATAGGTATAATATCCACCAACAGTTACCGACGAGTCATGTCCAGTGTACTCATAACCTAATGAGTACCTGCATACTATCTCCAGTACGACCTACTGATGGCTATGGAACAGACCATCTCTCCTACTGGGATGAGAAGCATATACACTAGTCTACTCTAGAGTATCGATTCCCATCTCGATAATCCTACGTCTAGGGAGCTGTATAGGATGTGCTTATAGATTACCCAGCCCCCACTAGTGTGACTGCCATCACAACGCTGGTAATCAAGCAATGATCCTAAGGGCTCTACCAATATGTATAAGCGATATGCTAAAAGAAACACATGCACATATTGAGGTAGAAACAAACCAAGTGGGATACTATCATTTCTAGCAAGGCTGTTACTATATCCGTGTATATCCCAAGCTTCCATTAAGTAATATACAAAGCAGTATGATACAATAATGGCCTCTAGGGCATATATCACTAATAGTACCGCTGACGTGCTTGTGGTTAAACCCACTGACAGCGTACTGTCGAGTCTTTAGAGACCCACACAGAGGGTTTCCTGCTTCGGGCGAAACGATGTACAGGCCGTATGGTTTTACGGCAGAGTTCCGATCATATACGTGTACTTGTGCACGAATGATGTTCGGACGGATAATACTAGTGGGCTTTGGTTTAAGCCGAAAGTATTATATTATTGGATTATTTAAGTCCCTTTGTATTTGTATTTTTCGGAATACGAATACGGGTATGTATATACGGTGGGGGGTATTCTTGTAATTTTATAAGAGTGATTCTAGAAGAAGACACCTCATTTGTGGTTTAATCCGTTTAGTTAAATGGATAATGAGGTTGAGGTATGAGGTGTTATTAAGTACATGATTGAAGCATGGCTACTTGGGTGACTCATTGTTTTGATGACTATTGAAGCATGGTTGATTCATTATTGATTTATTATATGCTTCATTAGCATCAATTCTTAGCCATTCATCATATCATGATCTCTTCAACACTCTCTCTCCTCCAAGGCTCACTTCTTCTTCCTCAAACCATAATAGCTCTCATGAGTTGAGAAACCTAGGGTATTTGAGACAAATTAATCCATTATCATTCTCTATATCATCTAGGCTACTTAGCTTAGCAAACTAGGTACTCTAGTTACCTCGGTTTAGAGGTTGAAGCTTGAAGTACATACTCTCAGGTGGATTTTTTTGATGCGAGAAGGCCGACGTTGCAAGCTCGATCCGTACACTTGAGGAGTTCAAGAAGAGGATAAGAAGACCCATAGGACTTGTACACAGAGGTATAAAACCCTAACCTAGTAGTTAGAACCTCCAAGTAGTTTGCTAGTTATGGTTTCCGTAAAGATCCTGGAGTTTAGTCGGTGTTGCGAGCTTTATAAAAATCGTTTTTGTACATTCCGCCTCCTCGCGAAACTACGGGGTGCACGACATCGAATTATAGAATAATGTCAGAGTAGTGGCGTATTGGAATCAATTTGACTTACCTCAGTCGTCTGGTGGAGGGGGTTTATATAGTGGTCGCATGAGGTGAACCAGCACGAGATTCTCGCCACCTGTTATGCCTCTACATCATGTTTGCGCTGATGGCGGGACACGCCTATTAATGGTGGGATGCATTCATTAATGGCGAGATACTCTACCGCAAAATGCGGGTCGTGGAGCGGCAGAGATCTCGTCGTGGCAAGATACACGGAGTTGTTACGGGGGTGCTTGGGCTCCGTGCTCTTGGTTGAACAGGGAAGCCGAGGAAGCTCAGCTCGGTGGCCGAGGGTGCTCAGCTGTAGGATTGCTCGGAGGCGAGCTGTCGGATGGTTGTTTAGGCGAATAGGGAAGGCACTCTGGAGAAGACTCCAAAAACGTCGGATGCAACCTCGGAGATGAGGTGCCGAAGAATGTCCCCAATGCATTATACTTGTTCCAGCTCCGTAGCCTCTCGGATTCTAGCGGGCTTAGAGGATGACGCGTCATCCACCACGTGTGATGATCTGGGGAATACTCGTTTTTGATACTCATCATTAGTCCCCCACTCTCGTCCTGGCCTATTTATGGGTCAGGGTTGAGAGTGGTAAGCCCGGTTTTTGACGATTCAGCCTAAGATTCCCCTGCAATGGGTTGTCGGACGAAGACACAACATTTACCGGTTACTCATCTTGAATCCCTAGATCTATGTGGCAGCTCACGAAGCGCCTCAGTTCCCACGCGTATCTTTGGTGATGTCCGTGTATCAGTGAAATGATTGCGCCTAAAAAGGGGGAGCTGTTTCGTTCACTCGGTCGGTTAGGCCACGTGCCATGTTTCCTCCACTGGGTGGCAGGACGTGAGCGGCTGTCACCCGAATCCTGGCGAGAAGGGATGTGTCCAATGGCCGGTTGCCACGTGGAGTCTCGGTGGTTGCTTGGTGTGACGCTTCGTTTTGGCGGGAATGGATGCGGGCCGTTGGATGCCTTCTTGCTGAGTGTATAAATAGGGGAGTCATCTTACGGCCTTTACTTTACCCTAGCCATCTCTTGTCGTTTAAAGATTGCCCGGCGTACATTCTCTTAGGTGGGAACTTCAACTGTCAAAACTTCTCCTCAGCAAAACCTTTCTTGAATCAGGTTCGATGTCTTCCCCCGAAGTATCTATTGATGTAGTAGGGGTTGAGTCGGGCGATGAGGCTTCAGTTTCTGGAGCCGAGCCCAGCGGGTTTTCTTCATCCTCGTCCTCGTCTTCTGTGTCGGGCTCGCCCCTAGGAGGAATGATGCCCTCGTCCCTCATCGTAGGGTGGCAAAAAGGGCCCCCAAGGTGTTCATCGGGAATACCTGCGATGTGCCCTCAGTTTTGAACCATCTGGATGAGCTTTCTGACATTTGGGCCCGTTTTCATATACCCTCTGGCTATTCACTCCGTTTGGCCAGGGAGGACGAGCGGGCAGACCAGGTGCAGGGCAAGGAGATTGCTCTGTACCTGGAAGCATTTTGGGCAGGAATCCGTCTGCCCTTCTCGCCTGAGGTTTGTGTCATGCTTCATTGTTTCCGTCTCGCCCTGGGCTAGCTAGCTCCAAATTCGTGGAGAATCCTCCGCGGGTTTTTGGTACGGTTGAAGATTGATCGGATCTCCTTTGATTTGAGTAGACTCCTTTCTTTTCTTTGTTAAAAATCATCCTGGTACCAGTAAGGACAAACCGAGCTGGGTGTATCTTTCATTCAAAAAACATAAGGGTAGGGCAGCTGGGTCAGGGGTAGTGGTCTTCCCTTCTTCCATCCACGAATGGAAGGAGAAGTTTGTCTTCGTCGGGCCACCAGAAGTGAGGATTGTCCTGTGCCCATCAAGTGGCATAGGGTCGATTGTCCTAGAATTAGGCAGTCGAACGCCTCTGAGGCAAGAGTGGTGTCTCAATAGGGACTGATCCAGCGGGTCAATGTCCTGCTTTCCGAGTAGGCTTTGAGCTGGGCGAGACTCAGTCCTACGCGTTTTATGGGTAAGTTAGGGCTTGTTCCGATCTATTTATACTTGTCTAAATTTAGTTGCTATTTTTGGTCGCTGACCTTTTTCTTATGGTATCTTGCAGAGCCGATGGATCGCTCGAAGATTATGGCTGCCATGGCCGCCAAGGCCCAGGGGAGGAAGGGCGGTGGCGCAAGCTCGTCTCGTCCTGCTACAGGCGTGGCACCCCGGCAAGCACCTTCAGCCATGGTTTCCGCAGCGCCCTCCGTTCCTTAGGAACGCCGGGAGGGGGGCAAAAGCACACGTGAGATCCAGCCCCGGGCTAGGATGGAAGCGCTGCCTCCTGCCGAATCCCCGATCAAGAGGCAGAAGAGGTGGTTTCTGGGTCCCCTCAGGCCGGGATTCAGGTGCATAAGGGTGACTTATGCATCGAGGTGCCCTTGGGGCTCTGTGTGGCCGACAGTTTACTGGCGGACATGGAGAAGGCAGCGGGGATCAAGATCCCCCGAGGCAGCATGAAGGCTTAAGTGGCGGCGTAGCTCAGGAGGCTGTTCTGGTCGGTAATTCTCCCAGAATTCTCTGAATAATGTATAAAAAAAAATTTGCTTCTAACACGGCTCCCATTTTCCTAGGTCCTCCAGCATTGCGCCCTCCTTGCTGCAATGGAGTCCGAGGAGGTGGCCCCGACGATGAAGAAGGTGGGAGAGTTTTTTTTGCGAGAAGAAGAGCTCCTCGCCCGGCTGAAACAGGCGGAATAGAAGGAGGCCCTCCTCGATTCGAGGTTGGTCGCGGAGGGCCTGACGGTCGCCAAATTGAAGGAGTCCCATTGGCTCCTGACTAAATCTAACCGGGCTATCCAGGTGCAGATAGGGGAGGTCAACGGGCTCTTCAATGCCATGAAGAGGCAGAGGGACTTGTTCAAGTGGGATTCTCAGGCGTCTTGCGAGGCGGTGAAGCTCGCGAAGAGGAGAGCGGAAAGGGCCATGGAAGAGTATAAGACTTCTGATCAGTTCTACATCGATCTCGCCGACTCTGCAGCCATCGGGTGGCACAACGCCCTTGATGCTGTTAAGGAAGCCATCCCCGGGTTCGACGATCAAGAGCTCCATGTTAGGTATCCCCTAGCCGAGGAAGCGCCGCAGGGGGACGGTGCCGAGCCGGCCGGGGTAGGCGAGGCGGCGGGTAGAAGCGCTGAGCCGGACGTTGCGATCGTAGCCCTAGAAGGAGGCACCGATCAAGGGGAAGTGGCGGCCGAGAAGGCAGTTTGAGCTACCCCTGCCTCTGTTACCACATTTTGTAAGCCTCTGGGCATTTTGTAAGGCTGGGGAGCCCATAGTACCTTGTATATTATTTTTGGATATAAATAAAGTACTTTTAGCTCGCCAGTATTTTCTTCTCGCAAATATTTTTAGCTCGCAAGTATTTTTTATCTCGCAAGTATTTTATCTCACAAGTACTTTTATCTCGCCTTCAGAGTGCTTCTATTTTCGCAAGTACAAATAGGTCGGTGTCCAGCGGACGTCTACCACATGCAAAGTTGAGTATCGAGTGTTGGGCGAGCACGACGTAAGAGACAGCGAAAGCCCAACATAGGTAGACCGGTGTCTACCATCACCCGGATTCGAGGTGATGATCGTACGTCGTGCATAAATCGGACGAACGCCCAACATAGGTAGGTCGGCGTCTACCATCACCCGGAGTCGAGGCGACGATCATGCGCCGCGTCAGAATCAGACGAACGCCAAGTATAGGCAGGTCGGTGTCCCCCTCACCCCGGAGTCAAGGTGATGACAGATCACCTCGTCTGAATTAGACGAATGCCAAGTATAAGTAGGTCGAAGTCCCTCTCACCCCGGAGTCGAGGTGATGATAGATCGCCACGTCTGAATATGACCTTGAAAGAGCCAAGCAAGAATCTGCTCGGTCTCCTTTAAACGAGGGCTTAGGATCTGCAGAGAGCCAGGCAGGAAGCTGCCTTCAGCAGATGACCCGAGTAGGAATCTGCTCTGTCACCTCTTGGCGAGGGCTTGAGATCCACAGAGTGGTCGGGAAGGAAACTGCCTTCAGCGGATGAACCAAACAAGAATCTGCTCGGTCACCTCTTGGCGAGGGCTTTGGATCCGCATAGTGGCCAGAAAGGAAGACGCCTTCAGCGGATGAGCCGAGCAGGAATCTGCTCGGTCGCTTCTTGGCGAGGGCTTTGGATCCGCAGAGTGGCCGGGCATGACGCTGCCTTCAGCGGATGAGCCGAGCAGGAAACTACTCGGTCGCCTCTTGGCGAGGATTTCCCAGATTCCATGTTTTTCCTGTGAAATGTCATTCAATCTTCTTTGACCCGTATTTTAAGGAAAGTGCGACATGCAATCGGGTGCCATGTGTCCGTGCCTCATCGAGAAAGTGCGACATCCCGTGATTTGCGTTATAGTGCGAGAAGATCTCGGCCATTGGAAGATTTTTGTTGAGGCTATAAATATTGGAAGCGTGGTCGAATTCCTCTTAGATTCTACGTTTCTTGAAGATGACGGGCCGCGTATACACCATCAGGGAGATCGTGTCTTGATACGACGTCGACGTATGAGGCTGCGATAAGTCATTTGGAGGGGCACTGTGGGCATCTTCTTCATCGACGATCTCCTCTCTTACAAGTGTTGATCTACACGATATAGAGGTCATCCCCGGGTCTTTATAATGTTCTGTCCCCGCAGGCGATGGACGCAGAGTTTGATAATATGCATACGACCCATGAGCTTGGCTTTATCTCGAAGAGCCGGAGGGATCGCTCGGTGGACATCCTTATCGAATGTTTCCAACAGAGGTTGGTTGTGGCGTCGTGCTCGGTGGTTGGGGATCCCGGTGAATTCGTAGCTTCTACGGTCCACGGGCACCACCAGAGGGAGCGAGCAGAGGTTGACTGGGCTCGGCTGGAGGAGCTCTCTTCCGAGTACCATCGTCAATGTTTTCTTAATCCTTTTCCTCCTTTACTGTGATGGTTGTAAGGCTGTGGAGCCAAGAATACCATCGAATAAAGTATAAATAAATTTTCATTTGGTCAAGGTTGCCGTGTATTATCTCTCTCTTCCCTATCCCCCCCTTTTTTGCATCGGCCGACCCATGCCCCTTCCATGTCCCCTAACTCGGACTCAAGGAAAAGAAGAAAGGGTGGGGTTACGGGTCGGTGTCGAAGTCTAACTTGTGTGAGGACTTTGTTTGGAAAATTTAGCTGATGTGGAAAGAAATTACATTATTCGAAAAAAGGAAAAAAGGGGGGTACATTTTTATCTGTACAACTTAAGCTTTTTGGCGTTATATGGCCGAGGGAAATTGCGCCCTTTGGAGTCTTGGAGACGATAGGCTCCACCGGGAAGTGTCTCTGTCATGAGGAAGGGCCCGTCCCATTTTGGGGAGAACTTATGTAGCTTCGCTTGGTCTACGAACTCGTTTCGTCATAAGACCAGGTCTCCTGTCTTAAGGCTCGATGCTTGACTCGGGCGTTATAGTAGTGGGCGGTTTGCTGCTGATAAGCGGCCATCTTGATTTGCGCCCGATCCCGCATTTCTAATAAGATATGCAAATTGCTTCATAGGGCCAAGCTGTTAGCTTCGTCGTCAAAGTACTCGACCCGATAGCTGGGCAATCCTATTTCTGTGGGGACCATCGCCTCTGTACCGTAGCATAGGCTGAACGGGGTTTCTCCCATAGGTGTTTTTCTTGATGTCTACAGTGCCCATAGTACCCGAGGTAGTTCCTCAACCCAGCAACCTTGCCTTCCTTCTAGGTGAGTTCGGAGCCCTCAAATGACGCTTCGGTTCGCTATTTCGGCTTGCCCGTTGCATTGGGGATGGGCGACCACGGAGAACTTCATTAATATATGATAGTCATTGCAAAATTCCTTGACTTTGTCATTCTCGAAGTTGGTTCCATGGTCGGTGACGATGCACCTCGGGATCCTGAATCGGGAGATCACATTGTTATGCAGAAATTTTATCGTAGAGGCAGCGTCCGGTTTCCTGATAGGCACGGCCTTAATTCACTTTGTGAAGTACTCTACGGTGACAAGGATGTACCTGTGTCCACCCATGCCGGCGGGAAGCTGGCCCACCATATCCATCCCCCACTGCGCGAATGGCCAAGGGGAACTCGGTGGCATTAGTTCGGTGGCGGGGAGATGAGGGATGCTGCCGAAGAGTTGGTAGCTCTTGCATCTTCTGATCATTTTCTCGACATCTTGATGTATTCCCAGCCAATAGTACCCCTGGAGCAGCATCTTTTGGACCAGGCAGCGGGCCCCATGATGCGCCCCTCCGACCCCTTCATGTATTTCTCGTAAGACCTAGTCTGCTTCGTGGGGGTTAACGCATCGGAGCAGAGGTTGAGAGTATGACATTTTGTATAGGTTTTCATTGCTCCATACGAAATGAGGAGCTTTTGCTCGAAGTCGACGAGCCTCGGCACGGTCATCCGGAAAAATCCCATCTTTCAGAAATTCTACAATGAGCTTTCTCCAATCCGGGGCATTTTCTTGGGTCCTGTAGATTTGGAGCATTGCTTCTCCATCTTCCACGCTAGGTCGCGGCAGGACTTCGAAGAGGATGTTTCTCTTTTGATTGTCCGAATAGGAGGAAGCAAGTTTGCTCAGGGCATCGGCCTCAGTGTTCAAATTTCTGGGATCTGCTCCACTTGGACTTCGTCGAATTTTCTCCAAAGCCTTCTTACCACCGCCAGGTATTTTATCATGATTGGTTTTCGGGCTTCGAAACGCCCGGTTACTTGGCCGACGACCAGCGCGGAGTCACTGCGTATCCGGATGGTTTTCAGCCTTACTCCGGAGGCGATTCGTAACCCGGCTAACAGGGCCTCGTATTTTGCCGCGTTTGTAACGACTCAACATTTACTGTACGAAAATTTTCAAGTTAATGTACAGAATAGAGTTATAAGCCTGAGCAAAAGTTATAAATTTAATTTGTTTAAGAACAGCAAGAAACAATTTGTAGCTCATTGGTAAAGCCTTGCAGTGCTGTGACATAGCCCCTGTGTTCGAATCCCATCAGCCACATATATTTTTACTGATTTTTTATTTTAAACTTTTTGGAAGCCCAAAATTTTACACGTGCAATACACGTAAAAATAAAAAGTCAGATAAAACAAACATATGCTAAATGTTATATGAACCGACCTAGACACATGGTACAAATCCCAGCACCAAAAGCCCACAGTGGACCGGCGAGATCGGTTGGGGAGCCGGCGGCGACGGGTGGACCGAGGGGAAAAGTCCCCGTATTGTGCACACAACACCTCTTGGCCTACCCCACTACCCACATACTGTTTGTTTTCTCTGCAATTATCCAGAGAATTAAAATGAAGCATTAATCTAATTTTAATGCACTTTAATTCTCTCTTCAATTCTCTAAACCCTAATTTTATCCTATAAATACAACATCATACCCTAGCCCTCTTTATTCTGAAATCTCTTGTAAAAAATCCTCAAAATTTTCCAAGTCAAAGAAGAGTACAAGTGGAGTTAGCACTAGGTCAAGTTCCGGCGAGGATTAGAGACGATTCCGGCGACCCCGTGACTCAACGAAGCCACCAACCTTTCCCTAAACCTCCCCTCTCTTCTCTAAGCTTGTAAGTCTCCTTTCTTATTCTCTCTTCCTAATTTAAAAAGTTCTCTTTTCAAAACTCGTCTGAAGTGGAGTTATTCCGACATCCGATTCTAAACTTATAAAATCACAATCTTTCTTAATAACCAATCATCCATATCATTATATCTTGCTTAATAATCATGAAACAAATATTGAGAACAAGTTTCATCTTAACATACCAAGTTATATAACTTCTATTTGCGTTTTTCGGTTAAATACCACAAACTTTACATATGACATTTTTTAAGTATTTACCTTAGCATACCTTTAGAAAACCTCACGAGGTAATGACCTACCTCTCACATACACACATCTTGACATAGCACGATTCGCTTGAAAAAAATATCATGTGGCAATTACGACTTTTCAAATAATTACCTTAAACTATTAAAAACCGTATTTCTTTAAATTGTGTGATTACATTCTTTAAGATTATGTCTCTACAACCCATTTTGGAGAACTCGGTCGGGATGGTGCGGGTTATCGCACATTCTCGGGACTAGTAGAGCGAGATGAAGACCTCCTCACAGAGCATACGATCTTGATGGAATTTTTATACAATTTTTAAAAAAAACGAGAATTTCTATTTAATAATAAAGAGTTATCTTTTAATAAATATATAAATATTATCAAAACACATATTTTTAGGATATTATTAAATTTCACGTTTTCTAAACAAAATAAAAGAATAAAGA
The DNA here is from genome assembly GCA_030015575.1 of Agapanthus africanus. Lineage (NCBI taxonomy): Eukaryota > Viridiplantae > Streptophyta > Magnoliopsida > Asparagales > Amaryllidaceae > Agapanthus > Agapanthus africanus. Next base: position 300,775,923 of record JASDDO010000029.1, read on the forward strand.
GTTCCATGAAAATACCATCAACAATCCATACAAGTCAACTTTACACTAAAATACCATGTACTATTCAAGCTAGGTATTTATTCACTAGAATACCTCACTTTTAAAAATTACATCCATGAAAACCCTAACTATAATAAATAAAAACTTGAGCTTTATTTTGAAAGTATAATAAAAATATTTTTCATAAAACCCCCTCAAGTTATATTAAATTTACATTAAAGACCCTAGTAAATATAGGTTTAAGCGGGATCAATTCTCTTGAGCCTCAAGAACCCGGAGAAAGTAGGTGCTTGCCTATTTAAGGTAGAAAACTAAAACGGGGTTATCAATGGTAATTATCTTGGAAAAAGACACAAATCCTGCCATCCATGAGCAGCAGTTACCGATAATTCCTAAACCTAATTCAGGACTCAAATCTGTTTAAGTGTTTGACTCAATCTAAGTTTCGGTCTAATCTGAATACAATCCAAACATGAATCCAACTATAACTCCAATTCAACATGAATCCAATATATCAAACATGAACACTTGAACTTGAACATGTATACCGAACAATATGAACATGCAACATGACTTGACTTGACCAAACCAAGGCTATATCTTGAACTTGACTACATGACTATCCGTTTACATTCGAACCGTTTACATGAACAACTTATACCATGGTTTCGGCAAGTCTTATACTACAACTCATTACAACCAATACAATATGCATTACGGGGTTTTTAACGGGGTAGATTGGTACGGAATGCGTTAAAAGTAGAATGAGACGGTCACTGTAATACACCTAACATGAATATCCGTGCCATTGTCCCGTGGGATTAACGGGGCCTTGTACTCCATATGCCTTAGTTCATAGAGCAAGTTGGACTTCTCTCGTATACACTGATACATTCTATACCAATCTACAAACAACTACGTTAGTATAACAGAAACAAATAAATTACCAGATCTATTCCTTTTACTTGATCTATCTCTCTTTTGGGATTTACTGAGCGATTGTTCGCTGATGACATTCATATCTCTTCTTTCTTTGGAATGTTATCAGGAGGACCCGACTCTCAGGAGATCGAGCCCAGTCAGAAAGATTTGGAGCAGTTTGTAGAGGAGCCAGAGTTATAGTTCTTACTTATACTTACTTTTCTTTTCAGTTCATATGCCATTGTTTAGGCATCGCTTTCCATTATTGTATTTTACTTTCTAGTTGTATGTAAAGGATGAATATAAATAAAAAGTTGTTGTTTCATTACATTTCTTGTCATTCTTGTGCTTTACTTTTATATTGCTTATTTACACTTAACGTGTTTACTTTTGAGTAAATACGTCGCGGCCTCGCCACATCTACTTTCCCCTTTATTGGGAAGCGGGGCATGACATGTTTTGTTGGCGGCCCATGCAGGTCAGTTCTGCATGGAAACCTATATAACCATACAGGGTCAGTTCTGCATGGAATCCTAAACAATATATCACAAGAATTATAAGAACCGGCAACTATACATTCTTTACATTTCAAATCCTTGAATCTATCCTAACCCTATTTTTCTTTCAAGGTTATGCATTTCCAAACAACACGAGTACCAACGTGAATGGAAAAAACCTACCTCCTCTAACACCACCACCAACCTAGCAGCTCCTATCAATGAGTAGACAGTATTGCTTGAGGCAATTAAGAGCCTCTTGGAGGGATAGCAGCAGCAAACTGCTATTTTATTGCACCGCCCAGAATCTAAGGCACCCGGAGTGAAGCAATTCCAGGCACTGCACCCTAAACAATTCTCTGGGAAAGAGAGCCCCTTGGAAGCAGAAGAATGGGCTCAGTCGATTGAGGATGATCTGGCAGCAGCACAAGTGCCAGACATTTCTTGGGTAAGAGTTGCGAAGCTGCAACTAACTGACAATGCCAGAGTATGGTGGAAGGCTGAAGAAAGTCGTCTTGCTCAGCCGGTCGAATGGAAGAAATTTTGCGAGATGTTCGACACGAAGTATTTTCCCGAGACTTTCCATTTTGACATGGTGCAGCAATTCATCCACCTGCAATAAGGCTCTATGTGGAGCAAATCTATGGATGAGTATGATGCTGAGTTTACCAATTTCAGCAGGTTCGCAGCACATCTCATACCGACTGCTGATATCATGGCTAGACGATTTCAGCAAGGGTTATACCAGGATATCCAAGCTGCTCTAGCTACAGGGGATTTCCCAACCCATGATTTAGCTCTGAAGGCTGCCCGTCGATAGGAGGCAGTTGTAAAGAAGAAGGGCAGACCTCAGTCTGCCGGTGTGAAGCGCCCGGCCACTCAGATGGCAGGATGAGCCTCTTCCAGGCCACCGTTTGTATCCAGGAGACCGGGAGTAACTTTTAACCAGCCCAGTCCAGACTTTTGCACCTACTGCAGGAGGAATGGACACCTGGAGAAGGACTGCAGGCATGCAAACGGCCTGTGCTTAGTCTGCGGCTCATCTACTCATGACATTGTTACATGCCCCCATAGACTCTATCCAAATCTAGGCCCCAGACTAGCAAACACTTACCCGCAGCGGCCAGCTATCCAGGCACCTGTAACTCGACTTTCTCTCCCAGCTCCACCTCCTCGTGGACCTCCTGCACAGCCTCCTCTTCATTTCCATCATGCACAAAGGAACCTACCTCAAGGACAGAAGAACGCTCCCCCAGCAAGGAGGAATGTACCTAGGCGTCAGGCTTTCACAATTACTGTGGAAGAAGCTGAAGCCACTGGACAAGTCATCATTGGTAACTTCCCATCTTTTAAATCTGTTCAATACTTGTTTACATCCATATATTCTTTTCCATATCTAAACATATCCCACACAACTTAGGTACAATCTTGGTAGCATCCCTACCTGCCTTAGCACTCTTCGATACCGGAGCATCACATTGCTTTATATCCCAACGGTTCGTCCGAACTCATGTGATTCAAGTTAAACTGCTCGTATCCAGCTAGAATGTCAATTCAGGGAACGCCGTTCTAAAAGCAACTATAGGATACGACCCGTGTCAAATGGTCGTCTGCAGCAAAGAATTTTATGCTGGCTTCAAGGTGCTGAACATACCGAACTTTGACGTTGTCTTGGGTATGGATTGGCTAGGAACTTTCTTCGCTACTATCGACTGTCGTCAAAGGAGGGTAGTGTTTGAGATTCCAGATCATCCGGTCTTTTATTTCAAGAGTGGAGACCGTACCCTGAAACCTAGTACTTACAAAGCCAAACCAAAGAAGGCAGTGATTGCAACACTTCAGGTGGAAGATGACAAGCTAGAAGTAGTTCGAGAGTTCGAAGATTTATTTCCTGAAGACATCTTAGGTTTGCCTCCCGATCGAACTCTTGAATTCAGTATTGAATTAGTACCTGGTGCACAACCGGTGATCAAAGCACCATATCGCTTAAGTCTTGAAGGATTGAAGAAGATCCGTACTCAATTGGACAAACTTCTGAAGAAAGGATGAATTAGTCCAAGTAGTTCAAGTTGGGGATCTTCAGTTTTGCTTGTGAAGAAGAAAGAAGGTTCATAAAGAATGTGCATAAACTACCGAGCTCTAAATGAAGTCATGATAAAGAACAAGTATCCACTACCGCGAATCGACGATCTGTTCGATCAGCTAAGTGGGTCTTTCATTTTCTCAAAGTTGGATCTTCATTCGGGTTATCATCAGGTAAAGATCAAAGAGTGTGATATTCCGAAGACGGCATTCAGGACTCTCTATGGTCATTATGAGTTTCTCTTGATGCCATTTGGAGTGACCAATGCACCAGCCATATTTATGAATCTGATGAACCAGCTTTTCAGAGAGTACCTAGACAGGTTCGTTGTCATATTTATCGATGACATCCTTGTGTATTCAAAGAGTCGGAAAGAACACGCTGAATATTTGAGAATTGTCCCGGAGACTTTACGACAGCATCAACTTTATACCAAGTACAACAAGTGCAAATTTTGGCTAGATCAAGTCAGATTTCTTGGACATATCATTTTAGGCGAAGGAATCTCTGTGGATCCAGCTAAAATATTAGCTGTAAGCGAATGGTCGACACTAAAGACAGTGAAGGACTTTCAAAGTTTCTTAGGATTAGCAGAATACTATCGAAGATTCATAAAAGGTTTTTCGAAGATTGCAACACCCTTGACCAAGCTCACACGTAAAGATGAAGTATTCGTGTGGCTAGAAGCATATGAACAGGCTTTTGTGGACCTCAAGTCAAGATTGACATCAGCGCCTATTCTCGTAATACCGGACCAATCTAGAGGATTCATTGTGCATTGCGATGCATCTGGTAAGGGATTAGGATGTGTTCTACACCAGCATGGAAAATTTGTCGCTTATGCATCAAGATAGCTGAAGATTCATGAGCGCAATTATCCAACACATGATTTGGAGTTCGCGGCCGTTATCTTTGCAATTAAGATTTGGCGCATTATCTACCGGGCTGATGCAAAGCGCCGACACCTAGAGTTCCAGCCGGGAGATCATGTGTTCTTAAAGATATTTCCAAACCATGGAGTAATTTGCTTTGGCAAAAGGGGTAAGCTCAGTCCGAGATACATTAGACCGTTCGACATTCTCGAACGAGTCGGAGAAGTGGCATATCGTTTGGCACTTCCACCCTCATTGGAAGGAGTGCACAACGTATTCCACATATCCCAGCTCCAAAGATATGTAAGCGACCCCAGCCACATCCTTGATCACTCCGAGCCCACTGTACAGACATATCATTCTTATGAGCAACAACCTGTTGAGATCTAGATAGAAAGGTGAAGACACCATGGAGCAAAAAAGTAAACTTGAGTGATGTGGAGTAAAGATTCATCAGGAGAATCAACATGGGAACGTGAAGACGACATGCGTGTAAGATACCCTTTCCTATTTGTAAATTAGTCTTTAAATAATTATAAATTTCGAGGACGAAATTTTTGTAAGGAGGGTAGAATGTAACGACTCAAATTTTACTGTACAAATATTTTCAAGTTAATGTACAGAATAGAGTTGTAAGCCTGAGCACAAGTTATAAATTTAATTTGTTTAAGAACAACAAGAAACAACTTGTAGCTCATTGGTAAAGCCTTGCACTGCTGTGACATAGCCCCTGTGTTCGAATCCCATCAGCCACATATATTTTTACTGATTTTTTATTTTAAATTTTTTGGAAGCCCAAACGTTTACACATGCAATACTCGTAAAAATAAAAAGTCAGATAAAACAAGCATATGCTAAATATTATATGAACCGGCCTAGATACGTGGCACAAATCCCAGCACCAAAAGCCCACAGTGGACCGGCAAGATCGGTTGGGGAGCCGGCGACGACGGGTGGACCGAGGGGAAAAGTCCCCGTGTTGTGCACACAACACCTCTTGGCCTACCCCACTACCCCCATGCTGTTTGTTTTCTCTGTAGTTATCCAGAGAATTAAAATGAAGCATTAATCCAATTTTAATGCATTTTAATTCTCTCTTCGATTCTCAAACCCTAATTTTACCCTATAAATACAATATCATACCCTAGCCCTCTTCATTCTGAAATCTCTTGTCAAAAATCCTCAAAATTTTCCAAGTCAAAGAAGAGTACAAGTGGAGTTAGCACTAGGTCAATTTCCGGCGAGGATTCGAGACGATTCCGGCGACCCCGCGACTCCACGAAACCACCAACCTTTTCCTAAATCTCCCATCTCTTCTCTAAGCTTGTAAGTCCCCTCTCTTCTCCTCTCTTCCTAATTTAAAAAGTTTTCTTTTCAAAACCCGTCGGAAGTTGAGTTATTCCGACATCCGATTCTAAAATTGTTAAAATCATAATCTTTCTTAATAACCAATCATCCATATCATTATATCTTGCTTAATAATCATGAAACAAATATTGAGAACAAGTTTCATCTTAACATACCATGTTATGTAACTTCTATTTGCATTTTTCGTTTAAATACCACAAACTTTACATATGACATCTTTTAAATATTTAGCTTAGCATACCTTTAGAAAACCTCACGAGGTAATGACCTACCTCTCACATACACACATCTTGATATAGCACGATTCGCTTGAAAGCAATATCATGTGGCAAATACGACTTTTCAAATAAATACCTTAAACTATTAAAAACCATATTTCTTTAAATTGTGTGATTACATTCCTTGCGATTATGCCTCTATAACCCATTTTGGGGAACCCGATTGGTATGGTACGGGTTATCGCACATCCTCAGGACTAGTAGAGCGAGATGCAGACCTCCTCACGGAGCATACGATCTCGATGGAATTTTTATACAATTTTAATGAAAAACGAGGATTTCTATTTAATAATAAAGAGTTACCTTTTAATAAATATATAAATATTATCAAAACACATATTTTGAAGATATTATTAAATTTCACGTTTTCTAAACAAAATAAAAGAATAAAAAGTTCCATGAAAATACCATCAAGAATCCATACAAGTAAACTTTACACTACCATGTACTATTCAAGCTAGGTATTTATTCACTAGAATATCTCACTTTTAAAAATTACATCCATGAAAACCCTAACTACAATAAATAAATACTTGAGGTTTATTTTGAAAGTATAATAAAAATATTTTTCATAAAATCCCTCAAGTTATATTAAATTTACATTAAGGACCCTAGTAAATATAGGTTTAAGCGGGACCAATTCTCTTGAGCCTCAGGGAGTCGGAGAAAGTGGGTGCTTGCCTATTTAAGGTAGAAAACTAAAATGGGGTTATCAATGGTAATTGTCTTGGAAAAAAACACAAATCCTGTAGTCCATGTGCAGCAGTTTCCGATAACTCCTAAACCTAATTTAGGACTCAAATCTGTTTAAGTGTTTGACTCAATCTGAGTCTCAGTCTAATCTGAATACAATCCAAACATGAATATAACTATAACTCCAATTCAACATGAATCCAATATATCAAACATGAACACTTGAACTTGAACATGTATACCGAACAATATGAACATGCAACATGACTTGACTTGACAAAACCAAGGCTATATCTTAAACCTGACTACATGACTATCCGTTTACATCAGAACCATTTACATGAACAACTAATACCATGGTTTCGGCAAATCTTATACTACAACTCATTACAATCAATACAATATGCATTACGTGGTTTTTAACGAGGTAGATTGGTACGAAATGTGTTAAAAGTGGAACAAAACGGCCACTATAATACAACTAACCTGATATCACGACCCAAAATATTAGCTCGTGACCAGCACTTGAATCACGCAACGTCTAAAGGCGTAACGGAATTCAAGTAAGCTGAAATCTAGAAATCTAAACCTTTTAAGAAAATAAAGGAGGTGAGGTTTTGAAATAAAGGTATAATGAAATCAAGTTTTCTTAATACATAGAAAGGAACATGAATGATGCCAGTGAAATTTATTAGTTTGAAAACATGTTTCGTCTTTTCTGAAAATTTTGGCAGCACCTCCTTTGTATATTTTGATCCAAAACCTCAAATACATAATAAGAATAATGGCATCCCCAAGCGGGAGCTAGCTCTTCGCCAAACGGAGGATCACAACCACACAAGAAAATATATATAAGTATACGACGCCCAACGGCGAAGTTCACCACAAAAGATAAAGAAATGAGCAAGACATAACCCCAAAAGTGAATATAAAGCCCTTCGCTCAAATCTCGCAACTACAAGTCTCACTAAGTCTCATTACTTATAAAATTTACAATTTTTGATTGATGGAGTTAACTAGATACAATAATGAAATACAGATACAAGAGTGGGTACGATACAAATGTCCCACCTACCAATGCAAAACACCTAAATACAACTGTGTGCCAGCGAAGCCGCTACTGATCCAAACGGTTAACCTGCAAGAACTGTGGCACAACGGGGGCGAGTTGCCAACTCGTGAGTAGAAAAATATCAACAGATAGAAATCGAATAAACAACGACTCCTAGGTCAACTATATCATAAAGGTAATACTATGATATCTAGGATGACCGGGTCTGTATATGTGCCAACAAGGTAGTCAATACCTATATGCATGCGGATAACATCCAACAGTAATAGTCAATGCATGTACGCAAGTGGGTCTCGTCCGCCCATATAATCCAAGTATGTATGCATGTGGATCTCGTCCACCCATATAATCAATGTATGTATGCATGTGGATCTCGTCCACCCATATAATCAATGTCTGTATGCACATAAATACCATAAAAGAGTGTGCATGAATGTATGAGGATGTATATCAACGGTGTCCCTCACGACACATCAAAATCATGGAACCTGAGTGCCTAGCATCGACACTCGAAAACATCATGAAAACCGTGCCCAGCATCGGCACGTAAATCCTCATATATCGGGCTCCGTCAGTCCGGATCGGCCCACGGGCTCCGTCAGTCCGGATCGGCCCATATCATCTCTCGACTCCGGTCGGTATCCTCCGAATATCCGCCGAGCCCAAATACTATCACCGGTAGGTAGTAGTCCCTCTGTCAGGCTCATCGTCATCCACACGAAAACTCTCTCTCACCCCGGGGTACCATACCGGGTCCACCATGTACCCGCAATTGGTCTCATCCGCCTCCTCGATTCGGGTTTCACATGTCGCTCTCAGAACCGAGAAAACACATGGTAGACGCACTGAAATATCATATCAAGAAAAACCGGGTTTTTAAAACAACACATAATCTCTTTTAAAATGTCCACGGTTCTCAAATCCAGAAATCTCATGAAAACAGTATATCTCAATGCGTAAAATCATAGAGCATGATGTATGCGACTTATAATAGAAATGTAAGCATATCCGTATATCATGCAACATGGAAAAGTGATATGACATGTTAAGGGAAAACCGCTCTTTTAAATAATTCCAGTTTTTAAAATATAACATGCGGTTCCCAATTTTCCAATAAAACCAGTTATCTATGTAGGCACAATATGTAAATGCGCAAGTATAGAGGTACCAATGTGTATATGTGCCAATATGGTTATGCAATGTGCATATGCGCAAGTATGAATATATCAATGTATATGTGCACCAATGTGAATATATCAATGTATATGTGCACCAATGTGGATATACAATGTGTATGTGCGCAAGTATGAATATATCTATGTGCACCAATGTGAATATATCAATGTATATGTGCACCAATGTGGATATACAATGTGTATGTGCGCAAGTATGAATATATCAATGTATATATGCACCAATGTGGATATACAATGTGTATGTGCGCAAGTATGAATGTATCAATATATATACGCAGGCAGGTTATGCGAAGAGTCATATCATGATACAGCAATTCTACTGTGTAGTAACATGGCAATTATCGATGATGAAGTGTGTGAGCCTACAATCAGTGTACGTGTAACATACGCATCATCGATAATGGTGCAGGTGTACTATCACAGGTATGAGTAATACAATGCGAATAATATGAATGCAGCATAAGGTAAATCATATGCAAATGCTGACGGGTATACGTATCTAACATGATCGAGTCAGTGAATCAATCAATCGGCATCCAGCCACACAATGTCACGTACGGTATAATCTATCGTACGACATCCTCTAGTCAAGGGTAAGGATCAATTATCAAGTCAAACTCATCACGCACGGAAAATCACCGTACGGCGGCATTAAGCTAATAGGGATCTTATCATCCTATACGACAAATGAGGGTACGGCCTGAAATCACGTACGGCCTATCATCCATGATTCACAACATTCTATATGTGTATATGTATTTATGTACCTATGTCCCGGTTCACATCCGCAATAATCTCATATCAGGGGACCGGCTGTTGGAGATAGTGCCCTCATAGTCAATTATTGGATCGCAGGTACGTGATTGCAATGATTGCGGAGGACCTATACCGGTAGGACAGTCTTACTCGAGATGATAGTATGCTATCTGGTTTGCCTTTATCAGTCGTGTACATGTTCAGGTGACTGATTACATGTTACACTTTGATAGAGCCCTTAGGATCTTGCTTTACTACCAACAGTATGATGGCGATCATATACGTGAGAGTTGGGTAGTTTATATGCATATCCTTAATTGTGGTCCCTAGTCGTGGGAGTTTCGAGACAGGGCATCGATACTCCGGAGTAGACTAGTGTATACAGTCGAGACCCCGACGAGGGGCGGTGGCCGGTCTCACAAGCCACTGGTGTCAGTTGGATCACCTAAGATGTATACAGCTGCTCATTGGGTTATGAGTACACCGGACAGGACTCGCCGGGAATCTGCTAGTTAGTACTATACCTATCGTCAGATAGCAGTTCCCTGGTGACATGTGTACAGGTTAGTTCATCGACATGAGGTCGTCATTTGTCTCGTGTGAGTTCCCACTGTGCTTTGATTTCTACCCTACCACGGCTCAAAGGAGTCGTGCAAACAGATAGCTTTTGGGTACAGTCCCGAGCCATATGGAGGCACGTGAGCGGATCGGCAGGGGATTCGTCTCTCTCGGTATTGGGGGCGAGGTCGTACTGTGTCTAGGAGAGCCATTACACAAAGTTCATGGCCATGGCAGGAGATTTACTGGTAGGTACTCCAGTAGTATCTCAGGGTGTTATTAGGCTACACTCCGACACGACTTATACTGCTTTTGGGGGTCTGACGTTACTAGCCCTCTAGGCAGATATGCGATACTCATAGACGAACGGACCGGACTGTATATACATTGTCACTGTTAGGCTCAGTAGGGTTTCCGGATGAGTTCGCTCATCGGCCTCCCTTGAGGTCAGTCCATGGGCAGCCGTTACGCATTGCCAGTGCCGCTGACGGTTTGTGGTTAAACCCACTGCCAGGGTACTGACGAGTCATTAGAGTCCCCCACAGACAGTTTTCCAAGTTCGGGCGAAACGTTGTAGAGGCCGTATGGTTTTATGGCAGGGTTCGGAAAATGCACGTGCGTTTACGCACGTGTCAGATTTCGGGCAGATAATACTGGTCGGCTTTGTTTTAAGCCAGATCCGAGTATTATATTGAGTAGATATAATATCTTTGTCTCAGTTGCATTTGTATTCGGTCGTAATACAAATGCGGGTATATTTATACAGTTACGGGGTTATCCTGAAATTCGTTTCAGGATCACTTTTGGAAGTTGCCAGTTTCCAGTTTTCTATCAGCCGTCTTTTAACATTCGGTTAAAAACGGATTTATCTTTTCTTGGATGAGGGTGAGTCATGCTTCTAGAAGGTTCTAGATGGTGATGACTAGGTTAAATAGTGTTGTGTTTTCATTGGTTGCATTAATGGTTCAATTAATGCTTATGGTGACTAGGTTATTAGATTCATTGTATCTTAGTGACTCATTGTTTTCATTAATGATCAAGATAAGCTTCATCCTCTTATGGTTACCTTCCCCTCCTCCTACACTCACCCTCCTCCTTCTCTATATAAGGCCGGCCCCTCCCCTCTCTCATTTACTCACTTGATGTTTCATTTGGTAGAAAAAGATTATGATAGGTTTTATCGGTGTATGGAATTTCACAGCCCATTTCATTCCATCACCCGATTCCCACGGCGACTTCATTAACCGATCGTCCACGGATTTGAACGAAGTGAGACAAAGTCATCTACTTATTCTCTACATCATTCTTGGTCGTCTCTTTTAGCAAACTTGACGACCGAGTTGCCTCAAGTCAGAGGCGGGAGCCCGTTTAAAGAATCGTTGATGTGGTGCCACCTGGACGAGCAGATCGGAGATCGACGAGATCGGAGCAGCCGCAACAGAGCGTGGGATGCTGGTTAAAGAACGAAGGACTCGGATCGTTCGGTATAACCTTTCTACACTCTTTACAGTTTGTTAGTTTAGCAATAATGGCAGATCCGGGTTAAAGTATACGATAGCGCTAGTTAAAAGTTTTTGTTCCGCATTTGGCGTCTGTAGACGGCCGGGACGCTAGCGTAGACTTACAGTGGTATCAGAGCCTCACCATTTTGCTATACTAACTTGTGCTAACGCGTTTAAAATATCGATCGAACCGGAAATCAAAAACCGCATTTTTCAATTTGACAGTTTCTGTTGATTTTAAATGGTGTCCTGAAAATATTCCACATATCACAGAAAGTTGTGCAGGGTTTCAGAAGTACAACGACAAAATTTAAGCACGTGAACCCACCAAACCGCCGCGGAGTCGCGGCCAAACCCATGGTTTGGCCGCGCATCCGCGGCCGTTCTATGGGATCAGTGCACCAAATTTTCTCTGTGTCTTCTCTGTTGGAATTTGGGGTTTTTGGTATATATCTTTTGGGCCCAGATTTTGTTACTGTTCACCAGTTGTTCGTGGGGCCCACTTTGTGATATTTTGTCGATCGAAATTTAAACATGTTAGTTTACAGTGCTTACATTATATCTCCGACCGGGAATGTCATTTGATCGGTAAACCGCGTCTGATTGCTATAGTTCTTTTAGACGGGTTTGCGAACGTGACATTCGCGTTGATGTTCTGTGTTGTGCTGTGATGTTGCGGATTTGTCGTGGTGGATAGCAGTGTGCAATGGTAGTACAGTTTGAGTTTATTTGTACATTTGATATTGCGGGGCGAGCGTCCAACATGTGGACTGCCGTCACTGCCTGTTGTATAATATTCTTTTGGGGCACGACCAGGTTGCGGTCGATGTACCTGTTGTACTATTTTTCATTACTGTACTAGGTTTTTCCCCGAGACGGAGTGCACGGATAGCCGGGTTCTGGAGGGCAACGGGTCCGCATCTCATGGCTTTGAGAGGCAGAGGGGCCTCACTCTAGAATTGGCAGACTATTCGCCGCACTCGTAGGGGGTACAGGTTGACCCAAGGAGGGGTGCCCAAGATTACCGGATTCCGTGAAGTGCTGGGTGGTCCATTCACTTTGCTGTAGGGGGCTGCCTCGCTTCAGGTTTTGGCGGGTAACTTGCCGCACCCGTAGGGGTCTAGGTTTCATTGCACAGGCTATCCACACGACAGGGGAACGTCGGGTTTCAGCAGCGGCTCTGTGAAACCCGGGGATCCCAGATTATCTGTATTGTTATGTGATGCTTATTACTTATCTGTAATGTTGCATATTATCACGCCTGGAGCGATTATTGTATATTGGTTTATATACTATTAGATGTTGTATATGTTTTACACCCGCGCTAGTCCAGTCCCCGCTCTGTCGTTAGTTAAGTAACCTAACGGGTGATGACGGGACCCAGTGACGAATGCGGATGGCATATACGTACATTTTATTTTCGTTCTTTTCTGGTGTGATTGATTGATGGGACTGCGTTGATTCTGATCAATGCAAAGTAAAACAAACCTGCTTACAGTTGTTGGAACAAATTTAAAAAGTGTTATTGCAAAGACGTTTCCTTTTGTTTTGCATAGCGGTATTCAGTGGAATATCCTGCACCTAATTCGACGGGGCAAGGGCCGATATCCCTTCACCGGGACTGACCCCTTGGGCAGAAGTTTGCGTCAGGGTAATAACTTCACTATAGTCGATTACAAGTTGCTTTGCACCGCGGTATTCAGTGGAATATCCTGCACCTCATTCCACGAGGAAAGAGCCGAGATCCCTTCACTGGGAGTGACCTCTTTAGCAAAGGTTTTCGCCACTATATTTTAAAAAGCTATCAGGTTCCTTCAGCGATATCAAGTTCACTACGTTAAAGGTTTTTCGCCAAAAACCAGCCGTAGCCCTCCGTCACTTCTTTTGGGTATTCAGTAGTATTCAAGCTATGTATTTTGACCAACGCCAAGGCATAGTGTTTGGTAGCTGCTGGGTATTCAATTGTTGCATAGATAGATGAGTTGGTTTGGGACAGTCGTTCTGCCATTTTGGCCAACGTCAAGGGCATGTGTGGGTGGGTTCAAATTGACAAGATAGTGACGGGTAGAACTTGGCATGTGACTTATGACATTTTGACCAACGCCAAGGTTATAAGAGCATGGGGCAAAAATCATATCGGGAGTTTCTAAAGAAACTGAAACTTGCCAAGTATGCGCATACCTTCTGGAGTATGAGTAACGTGGATGCATTCCATCACGTTATCATGCGATGAGAGTTGGATCCCGATTCCCACTGATGAGTTGGTTTACTCTTCGGGTGATCCCGATTATTCTTCTTTAGGTTTGGAGGAGAATTTGACAGGACAGTGGGAGGTTTCCGGATTAGATAAAGTGATAACCATTCTGATCTAGGTTAGAGTGCACGCAGAGTGTTTCTTTTCTCTCTCTCTTTGGCAGCGACCTTTGACCGACCCTAGACTATGACTCAGTGACCAGGTTGACCGAACCTTCTTAAAATACTGGCTTTTGGATTGTCTATGTTGCATTAGTCATTGCCACTCCTTCTTTTACCCTTTGCATTTCTCAGAACACCCGTATTACTACGGACATCCAATTCCATTGGATAGATCCATCGTATGGTTATATACGAACTCGAAGGGACTTCTTCGAGGATGGATCAAGGTTCAGGAGAAATAGAATTGGTTTATTCAGTTGTCTTTTATTATCATCTTCTCTCAGGTTGCGAGGGCTCCTTGGTTTAGGAGAGTACACCTATTACGCTTATTGGATAGTCTTATTCCAAACCATAGGCAGGTGCCGAAAGGTAGGGAATGAAGAAAACCAATTAGCCTAAGTAGGATGTGCAGAAGGAAATAACTAAAGACAAAATAAAGGGATTAGAAAGAGGGCAAAGTAAATTGCGACTGATATCATTCACGACCAAACCGCGTACTTCATCGCTACTCCTAATTCACCTTTAAAAGAATAAGGTATTATTCAGTTGTCTTTTATCATCACCTTCTCTCAAGATACGAGTACTCCTTGGTTTAGGAGGGTACACCTATTATGCTTACTGGATAGTCTTCTTCCAAACCATAGGCTGGTGTCGAACGGTAGGGAAGGAAGAAAACCATTTAGCCTAACGATAGTGTACAGAAGGTAACGACTAAAGACAAATAAAGGGATTTGGAGAGATGGCAATAAAATATACGGTTGAAGTCATGAATTGGATTATGGAAGAGGCATTACTATGAATACCTGGATACCCCTACGAAACATTTTCATGTTTCAGTGCATTGTTAAAGAAAAACTGTTTTCCCGATTAGACACTTACTCCAAGGGTATATATTTACCAGGTTTCATTCTCATATCTGTATGGTTTTACAGATGATGAGTGGGAGTAAGTTATTGGGAATTAGGTGATTATCCTCAATATATCGGAATTCGTTGTAATTGGTGATACTTGAGAAAATCGCCAGGGTACAGTTTTCAACCTACGACGCACAGGTTTTGAGTTGTTCAACTCAGCGGACTTATACAGAGTATTGTATGTTGTCCAAGTGTCCATCAGGACAAAGGGGTAGGTCCTCGTACTATGTTCTGTTTACTTATAACTTCTCTAGTATTTAGACAAGTGTTTCGTAGAAATATAAGGTCTAAGTTTTGAGAAGTTGTGGGTATAAGAATAAAGTAGAGAACCAGGTGTCACAAGTATCGGGATTCTTCAAAGAGATCGAAGATGTAGATTCTTGTGATTGGTATTCAGATGATAGTAATGATTTTTGAGAAACGTGTTTCTCTTTCAGGTTACTCATAATTGGATGGATTCCTAAGTTGAGTAATGCTGATTAGCCTCTTTCCATTAAGTTGATATGCACTGGAGACAGCTGCATGATTTGAATATGGTTCCAATTAAATAAGTGCCAAAGTTTCTATATTGGATATAGAATAGTTCGTACCTTAAAAGATGTTAAGGTATGGGGAGTTGTCCATCTTATGCTTAAAACCAGACTCTGGATAACTCAGGGCACGTTTCTGTAATGGCTGTTTGTGGGTTGACCCTGGCTATGACGAGGGTTGATATTCTACCATTTAGAAGATCAATAGTGATATTGTTCTTGACTCGCCACAGTTTTAGTAAAATGGATCTTTTTCAGAAAACAGTAGTGGGAGTATGGTAGAACTGGAAGTGATTCCAGAACCGCAAACGATTACGGAAAATTTAATAGGACCTATATATTCAATCAAGTTTGACATTCCAATAGCCACTCCGCAGATATGGTGGGTAAGCTCAGACACCCGAGAGGTACTTCGGTAGCCTCAAGGACGGTGACAGGGAGGTTATTATCTACCTAGACTTGACACTACTGTTGTTCCAGGATATGAGACCCGGTAGGAGGGTTGTCATAGTCAGTGGGAGCAGCGGAAGTTTAGTGGGCAAGTAGCTTATGTCTATTTATAGACCTGAGCAGTTATAGCGGAGAAAGATCATCTATTTTTGATGTGACAGTCATGGGTTTGACTTCAATCAGAATAGGGGATGGATCTGTTAAGAAGGTAGTAGGGTGTGATGTCATGGTATCTGGATGACATACACAGAGTGGGAAGTAAAATTCCTATACTACGATCGGTTGTACTGTGGTCGTCACACAGTTGTTTCTCCAGACAGGATATGGATATAATATTTGACATTCTGGTTTCTAGATCTATGGTTTTAGATCTGGAATTGGGTAGTTTCCCAATGTGGGTACTTTGACAGATATTCTAATGGTTTTTAGAATAGTTGACACCTAGCATGGTGGTGTGCCTGCAGGGGATGGAGTCACCCTCTCTAAAGGTGTCGTATAGACTAAAGGGGAGAGGGATGTTCATGATTGACAGATCACTTGCTTAGGCAATTGAGTCAATCGTGAGATGTCAAGTACCACACCAGATGTTGTTTTTGCACTAGATGCAATAAGTTTGTATTAATCCAATCCTGGAGAAACATAAGGAAGCAGTTTTAGAACATAAGTACATGTTCTACGGATTTGATAACAGCGGCCTCCTTCGGGAGACGATTATCATTCCAGGCTTCAAAGGTGACATGGATGACAGAGTGATTGTCAGAGTTTTAGTTTTTCCCTCTGACGAGGGACAGTATTGTGGACAGGTGGTCCAAGAGGATACTGTGGGTGGCATGGTGCCGGATACTGATTAGGTTCAGTGATCGATACAGTCTAAGAAGTTTGGATTTGGAGTTCATTTATGAACTAGGTCCCATCAGATATCCAGACATATTCTAAGACAGGTATTACTCGATTCGGGAGATGGTTTTCTCCGCGAACTTGAGATTAAGAGAGATATAGAAAGAAATATCTAGGCGGATCCACTCACTGAGGCTATTTCTCGAACACAATAGTTTTACAAACGGGCTTTGTGAAACTGATTAGTAGAGGAGTTGGATGTTCGGTTTCACACGGGCTGTGAGTAGTCGACATTGTAATAATTAGCCTTGAGTGCAAGTGGAAGATTGTTGGAGATAGTGCCCTCATAGTCAATTATTGGATCGCAGGTACGTGATTGCAATGATTGCGGAGGACCTATACCGGTAGGACAGTCTTACTCGAGATGATAGTATGCTATCTGGTTTGCCTTTATCAGTCGTGTACATGTTCAGGTGACTGATTATATGTTACACTTTGATAGAGCCCTTAGGATCTTGCTTTACTACCAACAGTATGATGGCGATCATATACGTGAGAGTTGGGTAGTTTATATGCATATCCTTAATTGTGGTTCCTAGTCGTGGGAGTTTCGAGACAGGGCATCGATACTCCGGAGTAGACTAGTGTATACAGTCGAGACCCCGACGAGGGGCGGTGGCCGGTCTCACAAGCCACTGGTGTCAGTTGGATCACCTAAGATGTATACAGGTGCTCATTGGGTTATGAGTACACCGGACAGGACTCGCCGGGAATCTGCTAGTTAGTACTATACCTATCGTCAGATAGCAGTTCCCTGGTGACATGTGTACAGGTTAGTTCATCGACCTGAGATCGTCATTTGTCTCATGTGAGTTTCCACTGTGCTTTGATTTCTACCCTACCACGGCTCAAAGGAGTCGTGCAAACAGGTAGCTTTTGGGTACAGTCCCGAGCCATATGGAGGCACGTGAGCGGATCGGCAGGGGATTCGTCTCTCCCGGTATTGGGGGCGAGGTCGTGCTGTGTCTAGGAGAGCCATTACACAAAGTCCATGGCCATGGCAGGAGATTTACTGGTAGGTACTCCAGTAGTATCTCAGGGTGTTATTGGGCTACACTCCGACACGACTTATACTGCTTTTGGGGGTCTGACGTTACTAGCCCCCTAGGCAGATATGCGATACTCATAGACGAACGGACCGGACTGTATATATATTGTCACTGTTAGGCTCAGTAGGGTTTCCGGATGAGTTCGCTCATCGGCCTCCCTTGAGGTCAGTCCATGGGCAGCCGTTACGCATTACTAGTGCCGCTGACGGTTTGTGGTTAAACCCACTGCCAGGGTACTGACGAGTCATTAGAGTCCCCCACAGACAGTTTTCCAAGTTCGGGCGAAACGTTGTAGAGGCCGTATGGTTTTATGGCAGGGTTCGGAAAATGCACGTGCGTTTACGCACGTGTCAGATTTCGGGCAGATAATACTGGTCGGCTTTGTTTTAAGCCGGATCCGAGTATTATATTGAGTAGATATAATATCTTTGTCTCAGTTGCATTTGTATTCGGTCGTAATACAAATGCGGGTATATTTATACAGTTACGGGGTTATCCTGAAATTCGTTTCAGGATCACTTTTGGAAGTTGCCAGTTTCCATTTTTCTATCAGCCGTCTTTTAACATTCGGTTAAAGGCGGATTTATCTTTTCTTGGATGAGGGTGAGTCATGCTTCTAGAAGGTTCTAGATGGTGATGACTAGGTTAAATGGTGTTGTGTTTTCATTGGTTGCATTAATGGTTCAATTAATGCTTATGGTGACTAGGTTATTAGATTCATTGTATCTTAGTGACTCATTGTTTTCATTAATGATCAAGATAAGCTTCATCCTCTTATGGTTACCTTCCCCTCCTCCTACACTCACCCTCCTCCTTCTCTATATAAGGCCGGCCCCTCCCCTCTCTCATTTACTCACTTGATGTTTCATTTGGTAGAAAAAGATTATGATAGGTTTTATCGGTGTATGGAATTTCACAGCCCATTTCATTCCATCACCCGATTCCCACGGCGACTTCATTAACCGATCGTCCACGGATTTGGACGAAGTGAGACAAAGTCATCTACTCATTCTCTACATCATTCTTGGTCGTCTCTTTTAGCAAACTTGACGACCGAGTTGCCTCAAGTCAGAGGCGGGAGCCCGTTTAAAGAATCGTTGATGTGGTGCCACCTGGACGAGCAGATCGGAGATCGACGAGATCGGAGCAGCCGCAACGGAGCGTGGGATGATGGTTAAAGAACGAAGGACTCGGATCGTTCGGTATAACCTTTCTACACTCTTTACAGTTTGTTAGTTTAGCAATAATGGCAGATTCGGGTTAAAGTATACGATAGCGCCAGTTAAAAGTTTTTGTTCCGCATTTGGCGTCTGTAGACGGCCGGGGCGCTAGCGTAGACTTACACCGGCAGGGTATAAATCATCTCGATCGACTCGCATCCGTATACCAACATATCATCATATCATCTTATCAGTCTTATATTCTTTCATCGCATTTATATCACACATCAAATCGAATTTACATAAACATTCTACCTCTACTAAGTATAAGTATCTAATCTAACATACACACCCGAACCATACAATCAGATTTTTAAAGAAGTGAATCGTAGTTTTTAAAATAGGGGTTACGGTGTTTTTAAGAAAAGATATCATTTGAAAATCCGTAACACCCCTCAAGGTATATAATTAAAAGGTACAAACGACTCTTTGTTTTAGAAAAAGGTATGGTTCGGATGACGCATCTACATCGACTATCTAGTCCTACAGTACCTTAAAGGCAATATCGCTAAACGTCATCCTATGACAGTAGTAACATACCACTTCTAACTATCCTCTAGTTTCTAATAAGGTTTCATAGCTATCTCTTTCTAATCCTGGTTTCCTAATCTAGGTTTCCTAACCATATTCTATAAATCGGTTTTCCATTAAAACTTTGCGGGGGTGCTATACGCCATCCACCCGACTTCCCCCGTGGATATAGATCCACTCACCTTGCTTCTTGCTTGCCGAAGTCGATGACGCCACGCTCCGTCATCTCGGGATCCACGCGAAGGTACCTACAATAATAAACCATCGTAATGCGTATTAAAATCAAGGCGGAAAACCAAAACAGTACACGTTTCGCTCATAGGTCAAAACCTATAGCTTTGCGTGCAAAACACGACCAAAAACCCTGGTCGTAGACGTCCAAACACCACACGACGGAAACACAATACCAAATACCAAAATCAAGTCAAAACGAAGTCGTAAAACAATGCATCATCTCATGGAAATGGTCCCAGATTTTACCCTAAGCCAAATTGGTCAATTCTGCATATATGGAGGGCCTAATTTACATCTAAAGGGACCCCAGAACCAATACGAAGCAATTCTAACCTAGTCTGGCCGCAATTTGCGGCCAGATTGAATTTATTTGCGGCCTGGGTGCAGGGGATGGGGCTCAGGTCTTGGTGGTAGCTTCCTAGGTGCCTGCACGACTCCCAGTAATTGCAAAATCATTTCTAGTATCTCCGGGTTGCTCCAGATTCCAAAATACCCCCACAAATCACATATTTATCCGATGTCGGGGTTTCTAAATCCGTGTTTTGGGGTTTCTAGGCTCTGGTCCAGGTCATGAATCACCTCACAAATCTTATTGACAGCCACAAAACATCACCAATTTCAAACAACACTCAAACCCTTTACTAGGGTTTCCCAAAGTTCACTAAACTTCACAATTTCACATCTAAACACATATGAATACTAAAGTAAATGAAAAACTACCCAATTGGTGAAAGGATTACCTCATATAGCACCCATGAATCCCTAAGATCATCGAAATCTGAATTTTCTTGGTCCCATGTGTAGAGGTTGAAGAGGGGATTAATTTTTGTGAAGGGTGTGTAGGGTTTTGGGGCTTATTAGGAGATAGATCTAGGGATGGAAGGGGAAGGTTGTGAGCTTGAGGAGATGAAGAAGAGAAGATGAAAAAAAGATGGGGAAAGGAAGTGGCAGCAGCAGCCCCCCCCTCTCTCTCACAAATTCACACACTCTCTCTCTCACATAATCTACCTAACCTAATCATTTTGTCCCCTTTGACTTTTTCTTTTTCTTTTTCTTTTCCTTTTTCTCTCCACCAATAACCCAAATGAAATGAAACATGTAACAAAATGAAACATGTCATGATGCACTAACCATGGAAAACTGTATAAAACGCGGATTTGGTTTAATCGCGATTAGCAGTGCACTAATCGGGTTTTTATCAAAATTGCATATAATAAATTATAAAAATGCCAAATCCTTTAATTATATTATTAAATGAATAAATCATTTTAATTTCTATTTATTTCATAATTATTGGTATATATTTATACCTTTTTTCGAAAACCCCAATTTCGCAAATCGGGCAGTTTTCGGGAAAAATGTTATTTTAATATTAAATTCCAAAAATAATATTTTATATTTTCTGAAATGTTATACCTGAATATCCAAGCCGTTGTCCCATGGGATTAACGGGGCCTTATACTCCATATGCCTTAGTCCACGGAGCAAGTTGGACTCCTCTTGTATATACTGATACATTCTATACCAAGTTACAAACAACTACGTTACTATAACAAAAATAGATAAATTACGAGATTTATTCCTTTTACTTGATCTATCTCTCTTTTTGGACTTACCAAGCAATTGTTCGCTGACGACATTCATATCTCTTCTTTTTTTGGAATGTTGTCGTGAGGACCCGACTCTTAGGAGATCGAGCCCAGTCAGGAAGATTTGGAGCAGTTTGCAGAGGAGCCAGAGTTCTAGTTCTTACTTGTACTTAATTTTCTTTTCAGTTCATATGCCATTGTTTAGGCGTCGCTTTCCATTATTGTATTTTACTTTCCAGTTGTATGTAAAAGATGAATATAAATAAAAAGTTGTTGTTTCATTACGTCTCTTGTCATTTTTGTGCTTTATTTTTATATTGCTTATTTACGCTTAACGTGTTTACTTCTGAGTAAATACGTCGCGGCCTCGCCACGTCTACTTCCCCGTATATTGGGAAGCGGGGCGTGACAGCGTTGTTTGACGGTTTAAAACCAAGTTTCAAAGAGTACTCCATTTCTGCTTTGTTTGGGCCGCAGATGATCAGGCTGGCCCCACATCCCTCCTCGGTGGATGATCCGTCTACATAAAGCACCCAGTCCAGGATTGGGCCAGGCACCTCCTCAACCGAGGGCCATAGGTCGGGGCCCTGAACCGTCGTTCCTTCCTTAGTGGGAATGGTGCACTCGACAACGAAATCGACTAAGGCTTGTACTTTAATTGCCCATCTGGGTCGGTATTTGATGTCAAACTGGGATAGTTCTCACCTCCATTTCTCTAAGCGGGTTGATGATTCGGGGGAGGCGAGGATATTCCCTAAAGGTCGTTCAGTGAGGACGAGGATTGTGTGTGCCTGGAAATAGTGTCGCGGTTTCCTGGACATGATGACAAGTGCGAGGACTATTTTTCTATGGCCGGGTATCTAGTTTCCGTGTCCTTAAAGACATAGCTTACATAGTAGACCGGTTTCTGCGTTCCTTCAAACTCTCTTACGAGTACTAAGCCCGCCGCTTGACTGGAGATGACCAGATATAGCAACAGCTCATCGCCTTCGACTGGTCTGGTGAGGAGTGGTGGGATTGCGAGGTTTGTCTTGAGATGTTCTAAAATGTCTTGGCATTCCTCACACCATTCAAACCTGGGAATTTTCCTTAGGGCTCTGAAGAAAGGGAGGCATTTTTCCCTGGATCTGGACAAAAAGCGGCTTAAGGCAGCCACCCTCCGGGTGAATCGCATGATATCAACATTGCTTTTGGGCGTCGCCATGTTGATGATGGCACTGATCTTCTCTGGGTTCGCCTCGATTCCTCGGTGGGTAACTATGAACCCAAGGAATTTTCCGCTTGTGACACTGAACGCGCATTTGGCTGGATTCAGCTTCATCTTGTATTTTCACAAGGCGTTGAATGTTTCGGCGAGGTCTGTTGTGTGTCCGGCCGATGAGGCGGATTTCACGAGCATGTCGTTGACGTAGGCTCCATGTTTCTCCCAATTTGCGGTCTGAATAGTTTTTTGACCAGTCGCTGGTACGTGGCTCCGTCGTTCTTGAGTTCAAAGGGCATTACCCTGTAGTAGTATACTCCCCAATCCGTGGTAAAGGCTGCCAGCTCTTCGTCGGTCGGGTTCATTCGGATCTGATTATAACTGTAGAAGGCGTCCATGAAGCTCAGTAATTTGTGACCGGCTGAGCTGTCTACTAGCTGATCTATCCGAGGAAGCGCGTAATTGTCTTTGAGGCAAGCCTTGTTCAGGTCGGTGAAATCGACGCACATGCGTCATTTCCCATTCTCCTTTTTGACAATAACTACATTCGTCAACCAATCCGAGTAATCCAGGTTCCTGATGATGTCAGCAGCGAGCAATCGGTCCACTTCCTCCTCTATCGCCCTTTGTTTTATTGGCGTTAAACTTCTCTTCTTTTGTCGGATTGGCTTGGCTTTCGGGTCGACCCCGAGCTTGTTGGAGATCACCTTGGGATCGATTCCGAGCATGTCCGCTGGCGTCCAGGCGAACACATCTGAGTTGTTTCAGAGGAATCTGATCAGGTCATCACGAATGCTCCCTGTCAAGAGAGAACCGATCTGGACAGTCCGTCCGTCGAACCCTGCTTTGAGGGGAACTTCCACTAACGCTTCCACCGGTGCGCCACAGATTTCCTTTCGGTCATCGCGTGTATCCAAGGTACCCTGGGGATCATGCGTATATTCAAGATCGTCGCCCTGCTCCCTGGAAGGAGATGTTGAGGCGAGGCAAATCTTGGCAGTTTGCTGGTCTCCATAGGCACGGCCTATTCTCCCGTTATCCAAAAGGAATTTGAGCGTGAGGTGGTAAGTTGAGATCTGAGCCTGGAGGGTGTTTAAGGTGGGGCGTCCCAATAGGATGTTGTAGGACGACGGAATCTTGGCAACGAGGAAGCTTATCGGTATGGTTCGCATTTTTCCAGCATCCCCAATGTTGAGGAGGAGGGTGATTGAACCCTCGGCCGGGATAGAAGGGTTGGTGAACCCGGAGAGGATATGAGAGGTCGGTTGGAGATCAGAGGGACCTAATCTCATACGCTGGAAATAGTCGTAGAATAGGATATCCTCTGAGCTCCCTGAATCGACTGATATTCTCCGGACCTCATAACGGTGAACTCGGGCTGCTATCACAACGGGGTCATTGTGAGGGAGTGATATGCCGTGAAAGTCTTCCTCGGTGAAGGTGATCGGGTCATCCTTCCTGTGCTTCCTATGGGACGGATCACTTATAGAAATGACTGCTACGGGACGGCGGTCCCCCTCACAGTCCAGAGTCGGATGCGTCGAGATGACCATGATCTAATCGATTGTTAACTCCCCGGGAGGGGGTTGGTCTTTCTGCTCTTGTTCCGCCTTCCGCTTGCCTCGTAGGTATTTCTCCAGGTGTCCTGAGTGGATTAGTTCCTCAATATAGTCACGGAGTTGCTTACAACTCTCGGTCGTGTGCCCCTGCGACTTGTGGTAAGCGCAATACGGGCCCCGGAGCCGTTTGCCCACCCTTTGGGTTGCCGGCGGGAGCCTGAAAAACCTCTCGCCTTTAGCCTCCTCTAGCAGTTCTGTCTGGGATATGTTCAGAGGAGTGTACTCATGGAATATCGGGGCATAGGGTTTTGGACGATCGGCTTTCTTTTTGTCCTCTCTGTCCTGTTTCTTTCGGTCTGCTTAGTCACCCCAGGGCAGGTTGGCGTTCACCTCCGACTCAAGTTGAATCTCTCGCTCGATCCATACTTTTACTTCGGCCATGGTCCTAGGTTGTGCTAATGAAAAAGAGCGGAGCCACTCTTTGTTCCTAAGACCTGGCCTCACGGTGGTGATAACCGTCTCGTTACGTTGCTCGAGTACCTCGAGAAGGGCATTGTAGAAGCGGGTGACGTACCCCTTAAAGGATTCCTTGTCTCCGTTTTTTATGGTGAACAGATAGTTGACCGTCTTTTTCTGCCGACGGTTACCGACGAAATGACCGAGGAATTGGGTCGCCAGCTCGTCAAAGGTCGAGATTGAGCGTGGCGCGAGCCTACTAAACCAATCTCGGCCAGCTCGAATGAGGGTGGTGGGGAAGGCTTGACATAGAGCCGCATCTGAGTTGTCTTGGAAACTCATGCCTGCCGTAAATGCGTCCAAGAGGTCCTTCGGGTCGAACTTCTCGTCAAAGAGCGCCATTTTGGGCGGTTTGTTTCTAGATGAGACACGCTCAGCTAGTAGCTGTTCGGTAAAGGGCCTTATGAGTGAGTCGGAGGAGTACTTCGCACCTTCGACAGCTGTACGGTCATCTTGTCGTATGTTTTCGATTTTCCTTTCGAGGACTTCTATTCATTGTTGGTACCCCAAAGAATCTTCACAGTCGGAGCGCCTGCTATCTCTGCTCCTGGCTTGCGCAATGGAACGGCTCCGGCTCTGCTCTATCGCGTTCCTTAAATCTTCGGGATGGACCCTTCGTGGATAGCCCCAGCGCTCATCATATGCGTGACCTTGACGGAAGTGGCGGCGAGGGTCTAGCCTGGAATCAGGCGATTTAACTGACACTTCCACAGGGGGTGAGAAAGCGCGGCGCGTGTTGAAGTAATAGCCCAGTCCCCCTGAGATTGGGGTGTTGAGCTATCCGGTGCCCAATGGGTCATGAAATCATTTCCCGGACGCGGGCCATAACTGCCAGAACTGCCACGTCGGTGTTCGGACACATCAAGATGAGCGCGAGTGAAGTTAAGAGCTTGAGTGTGTCCTTCCATTTCCCTGTGAACGTCGTCACCCCGGGGAGGGGATGCTGCGGTCTAGCGGGCATGGCCGACCGCTTGGACGCGGACGAGCATGTCCACCATCGCCGTGAGCCTGTCGATTTGAGCAGATAAGGCGTTGATGATGTTAGGGGGAGGAGTGGGGCACTTTCCGCCCCCGTTGTGGAGGACGGGACTGATCGTGCTGGGGTAGTCGCGGTTGTCGCTTGTCATTGAATTGGAGGCGGAAGATCAACTTTTTGGGTGGAGAAGAAACTTTCCCACAGATGGCGCCAACTGATGGAGATCAGAATCTCCCTCAGTGGTTGTCCTCCGTCGATCTTACTGCAAGCGGCTCTGAATGGTTGTGATTGAGAGTGAGAATTGAACGTGTGGATCTCAATGGGTTGTTGGATACTGTGGACGCCGAGCTACCTGCAAGGGAAGTCCCGGGGTGGGAAACCACCGTAGGTGTAATATTTTGAAAATTTTAGATAATAAATTAATTTAATTAATTAAATAATAAAATGTTAATTTAAAAAGTTATTGAAACAAAATAGGACATTTTCATAATTAGTGTGTGAAACTAATTAATTTGAAATTTTAGTATGTAACATTAGTAAATTATAAGGGTTTAAGTGAAAATTTTAGCTTCATTTGCAGTATGATATAGTATGAGGGGTTTTGTGAAAAGTTTAAGTAATTGTGGAAATTGGAAATTTGTGAGGGTTTATGTGAAAAAGGTTAGTTTTCTTATGCAAATTAGAGTTGTGTGAGGGTGTTTATGCAAATAGGGTTAGATAATGGTTCAGGTTAAGATGTACCTACTAGACACCACACCCTAGATTAACCTAATGGACACACCTCCTCCTTGCATGCAACCCTCACCATCTTATATGATGACACCACCTACTACCTTATCTCACCTTATCTTTTTAATGTTATAATGTGTTCAGTTGATATATTAGGTTAGGAAAATAGAAACTGAGTTAGAAAGAAAAAGAAAAACATTAGAACACACAAGAGAAAAGGAAAGAGAGAAAAGAAGAGAGCTAAGGGCTAAGGACTTTCACCATTACCATCAAGCTAGGAGCTAAGAGCTTGTGCTTCTTGGAGGGAGTTTTCCAGTGATCTTGCTGTAGGTATAATCCTTAAGCTCTTTAGGATTTTAGTTTAATAACTGTGTAAATGTAGAAATCGGATATCGGATATATCGTATTTTAGGAAAATTAAGCTCTGTGTTAAATATGCTATAGTTTTGTTGAAATTTAACATACTCAAACAGTTACATCATCTTATAAACTGGACCTAGAATAAACCCTAGGAAGACGAACCCTTTTGCTCGGATCTTGGCCGGCGACAATAGCAAAAAATCCGATGTCGCAGGATTTTTAGAGGAGTTGTGTGTTGGGATTTTTAAGGTAAGTCTCTGTGTATGTATTAATATGTCTGGTATTGTTTGTTTAAGTTATTTTAGCAGTATATGAAATCTGGAAGCTAATATCTGAAATGGGAGTTAAAATTCTAAAACACGATACGGATATTTCGTAACGCGTTTCTGTTTTCTGTTGCGAACTACGATTGGTTAAATTCCAGCTAATATAGATATTAGATAGTTTACAATAGTCGAACGTAGTATAGTTAATACGTAAAACTTGTATTTTCATATGTTCGCCGTGTCGGAATTTAGCCATTTCTTATACAAATTAATGTCGATGTTAGATTTGAGTATGGGAATTTCGGAGGCCGCAAGGAAAGGAAAGGGGTTGGTGATTTCTGAGTAGAATTTGACGCATTCTGGTGAGTAGACTAAATATCTACCGGGGGATTTTGTATGGATGGCGTGATACGCCCGTGTTTAAGTCTACATTTAAATTGTTCCTTTGCATATAACAATTGATCGTATGCATTCATATATATACATCGTCATGTTAATAATTGTTAGAACACCGCACAATTATCGACGAGTCATACTGCACTTGCACATATCTACATGTTACACTACACCTCGTCGATATTATCATGTCACTTACACCCTTAGTAATTATTATATTAAATATGATTTCTATTATACCTTAAGCATCAATAATGATAGTTACTTTGTATAATGATATCATGCTTCATATTCAAGTGTTAGTAGTTTGATAAAAGATGCATTGGATTATAAAGGATTTATGGTTTTGAGTTTTATATACTATTGAGTAGAGTCAGTGATTCTTCATGTTGATGTGAGACGTCCACCATGAGATATTGTTTTTATGATTTGGTTGTATTTCGGACCGAGTGAGGGAGCTATACGTTCGCGGATTTTTACGTTATCCCGACTGAGTGGGGGAGCTATACAGTTGGATTCATGGTGGATCCGGTCGAGACCGAGGGGCAGGAAAGCCGCATTAGAGGCGGGGAGCCTAGCGAGGATACTCGATACCGGAGACAGTTATAAACACGGCGGATATCTAGGCGATACCGACCGGTGTTTTTGGATAAAAGAATCGTTCGGGGAACGATGCCTGATGGAAATGGAAGATTAGTGTCGATGTTGGACACGGAAAAATAAACCTTATTTGGAAAATAATTGATGAGATTTCAGTTTTGATTTATACTTGAGTAGTACATATTTATGCTTCCACATGTTATTATGCATCGCATTCATTGTTGTTGATATTAGTTATAGTTCGGCATACTTACATTATCGGCCGATATATGTTAGTTTTATTCACTGAGTTGACAACTCACCCCCGTTGTGCCATAGTTCTTTGCAGGAGTCGTGTGGACGCGTAGCAGCAATGCGGATCCACTTATCAGCTTTTGTCGCTCTTTTTACTAGGTGGGTTACCTACGCAGTAACCTCCTATTTTGGTTTATGTACTTTGGATCTAGTATTACTCTATCAGACCCTGTATAATTGACTTAGAATGAGATGTGGTTGTATGTATATTATTTCAACTGATGAGATCGTTAGTTGTGTTAAATTATAGTTCTTTTACTTATGCGTGAGATTCTTCATTTTAGTGTCGTATTAGTATTATGTATTGATTTCCGCTATCTGACATCGTTTTGCTCCCAACTAGGGATGCAACCTATTCACACATTCTACAACTGCTTAATTAATAATTAAAAAGGAAGTACTGTCGAAGTTTCAAAACCAGTTGTTTAAACTTCTCTTATTTAAAAATCATTTGGCATGCTACTTCATTCTTTTACTTAAAAAAAACTCAAATTTTCTAAATTCCGCAAAAAGGGTTTTTGATCTTGGTTTTTGGCTTACTCAGATTGTGTCGACATCTTTAGATATCATACGATCTAAGTGCCAGTCACATCCAAACTTTAGGTCGTGATAAAGTTGGTATCAGAGCTTAGGATTAACCTTACGGAACCGAGTAGTGAATTGAATATGGTAGGCTTTAAATTCGTTAGGTAAGTTGACCCTTGGTTAATGGAGTAGGTGATTTAGGATGAGTAGAGTACCGCACATATGTTCCGCGGTATATTTACGCTACGATACTCAGCCTAAGTGATCTTAGGACATATTTGTTCGTACTTCCTTTCTTGATTCCATGTATCCTGTGATTCAATTGCGATTTCCTTATCAATCCTGTTTCTTACTCTAGCCACTAAGTCACCAATGACTACGAGGACTCAGGGGGCCACTGTTAGAGATGGGATTGGAACGGGCTCGTCTGAGACGAGGATAGACCAGGTCAGTACACCTATCTTTCATGAACAGATTGATCCACCCTCTATTGATCGTATAGCTAGGATGGAGGCGAGTGTTCAGGAGATGCGCCGAATGATCAGATCCTTGATAGAGAGTAGTCGAGTACAGAGATCGGCCATTACTCCACGTACGATTGTTCAGAGACCAAGGCGAATTCGTACTAATACATCAGCTCCAAGACATGTTCGTAGAGGTCGTGGCAGATTCTTTATGGACCAGTTATGTTACTTATACCCATATGATCAACAGCCCTCGCAAAGATGTTTCGGGTGTGGGCGTCCATATCACTTTATCCGGAATTGTCCTGTGATGTGACAAGGTGAGGCATCGGTCTGACATATGACTTCACCATCTTCACCACCTCCTCCGAGCACGTTTCCTCTTACACCTGTTGTTGTTCCACACCAGATCAACGCCCATAGAGGCCGTGGTCAAGACGGTCGTAATTCGAGAGTATGAGGAGGCAGAGCCAGACGACAGTTGGTCGTTGGAAGAGGGCAGGCTTTAACTTTTGTGTTGACTCCTCAGGACGCGCAGGCGTCGAACGTTGTCGTAACAGGTACCCTTTCAGTATGTTCCTTAAATGCACATATTTTATTTAATCCCGGTTCTACGCATTCTTACGT
Organism: Agapanthus africanus; assembly: GCA_030015575.1. NCBI lineage: Eukaryota > Viridiplantae > Streptophyta > Magnoliopsida > Asparagales > Amaryllidaceae > Agapanthus > Agapanthus africanus. Next base: position 300,806,061 of record JASDDO010000029.1, read on the forward strand.
ATCTGCACACCTTGCACTTTCTCTGGGGAGAGGGTCGTCGTTGTTAGAATTACCGCTAGTGTGATTACTCCTGTAGGAGATTCTTTTTTAGCTCGACACGTATTCAGGTCTTATTCAGTACGTATCGGTGATAGGGATTCATTAGTGGATTTGATTCTCCTAGGTATACTAGATGTTGATATACTTCTTGGTATGGATTGGTTGGCCGCTTGTCATGCTTATGTAGATTGTCGGGGGAAAGCGGTCAGATTCTGTTTTCCAGGCGAACCAATTTTTGTTGTGCAGGGAGACTGTAGTATAACTCCTGCCAACATGATTTCTTCTCTTTGTGCGGGACGACTCTTGAAAAAGGGTTGTCGTGGGTTCTTAGCGTTTGTTCAGGACGTAGGAGCCGCTGAAGTCCCGTTGGACCAGGTTCCGATCGTGCGGGAATTTCCGGATGTATTTCCTGCTGAATTACTAGGATTATCGCCTGATCGCGATATCAAATTTTGCATTTACTTAGTTCCGAGTGCGGGGCCTATCTCTATACCCCCTTATCAGATGGCCCCGACGGAATTGAAGGAACTCAAAGGTCAGTTGCAAGAGTTGTGAGATAGAGGACTTGTTCGTCCGAATGTATCGCCGTAAGGAGCTCCTATCTTATTCGTTAAAAAGAAGGACGGCAGTACGAGACTGTGCATCGACTACAGGCAGCTGAATCGAGTTACTGTGCGAAATAGGTATTCACTACCTCGTATCGATGACTTATTCGATCAGCTGCAGGGAGCTGGCTATTTCTCGAAGATTGATTTAAGGTCAGGGTATCACCAGTTGAGAGAGCGGAAGGATGACATTCCGAAGACTGCTTTTCGCACACGATATGGGCATTACGAGTTTTTGGTGATGTCGTTCGGGCTCACCAATGCCCCAGCAGCTTTCATAGATATGATGAACCGCATTTTCAGGCCATTCCTTGACCAATTTATTATTGTATTCATTAATGATATTCTCGTATATTCCCGAAGCCGGGAGGAGCACAAGCAGCATTTGCGTATCACATTGCAGACCCTAAAGGAGCATCAGCTGTAAGCTAACTTCTCCAAGTGTGCTTTCTTGCTGGATAGTGTGGATTTCTTGGGTCACGTAGTTACGAGAGATGAGATACGTGTGGACCCAAAGAAGATCGAAGCAGTGCAGCACTAGCCTATACCAATGTCAGTTACAGAAGTTCATAATTTCTTGGGTCTAGCAGGTTACTACCGACGTTTTGTGTAGGATTTTTCTCGGATCGCTACACCGCTGACCGGGTTGACCAGGAAAGAGGATCCATATCTTTGGACGAAGGCGTGTGAGCAGAGTTTCCAGCAGTTGAAGACTCGCCTGACGACGGCACCAATATTATCTCTATCTTCTGGGTCAAGTGGTTTTGTTGTTTATTGTGACGCCTCTCGAGTGGGTTTAGGCTGTGTGCTGATGCAGCACGGCAGGGTCATCGTTTATGCTTCGCGGAAACTGAAGAGGCACGAGCAGAACTACCCCACTCATGACTTAGAGATGGTTGCTGTGGTATTTGCACTAAAGATTTGGAGGCATTACCTGTACGGTGAGTCATGCCAGATATTCACAGATCACAAGAGTTTGAAATATATTTTTCAGCAGCGGGATCTGAATCTGAGGCAGCGTCGATGGATGGAACTCGTGAAGGATAACGATTTCGAGATTCTTTATCATCCGGGCAAAGCAAATGTTGTAGCAGATGCTTTGAGTCGAAGGCCTGGAGGTATCTTATCTCAATTGTGCACTACACAGAGACAGTCTTTTGCAGACTGGCAGATTCTATGTGATAACCGTGTACAATTTGAGTTCATATTGACAGGAGGACAGTTAGCTCATATTCGCACCCATCCTCAGTTATTGGATCGCATCCGAGAGACATAACCTATAGATGCTCGCTTGTCAGAGATCATAGATCAGGTCAGATAGGGTAGAGATTCTGAGTTCGTGATAGATGACTATAGAGTATTACGTTTTGGGACTCGTCTTTATGTGCTGGATTCGGAAGGACTGGGACGTGAGATCTTAGAGGAGGCCCATCGGTCATCATATAGTATTCATCCTGATTCCACCAAGATGTACCATGACTTGAGAGATGTCTATTGGTGGGAAGGAAGGAAGAGAGATGTTACAGAGTTGTTTCGAGATGCTTGACTTGTCAGCAAGTCAAGGCCGAGCACCAGAGGCTGGTAGGAGAGTTGCAGCCCTTGCCCGTTCCAGAGTGTAAATATGAGCAGATCTCCAATTTCAAGGATTTCATTGTGGGTCTACCCAGGAGTAGAAGAGGGTATGATTCCATCTGGGTGATTGTAGATAGATTGATAAAGACCGCTCACTTTCTTCCGGTGAAGACAATGTTTGGATGCGCAGTATACTCAGATCTATATAGTTGAGATTGTGCGATTGCATGGAGTTCCGACGTGCATAGTGTCCGATAGGGGTACACAGTTACCAGCTGAATATGGCAGAAACTTCAAGAAACTCTAGGTACCCGACTGAGTTTTAGTACAGCTTGTCACATGCAGACAGATGGTCTGCCAGAGCGGACCATACAGACTCTAGAGGATATGCTACGATCCTGCAGTCTTGATTTCGGTGGCAGTTGGGATCGTCATTTACCGTTGATAGGATTCTCTTACAAACAACAGTTTTCAGGAGACGATCCAGATGGCACCCAACAAAGTTTTATATGGGAGAAAGTGTCGATCACCCGTTTGCTGGACAGAACTTAGCGAGAGTAGCATTTTGGGACCGCAGATAGTACAAGAGACTACGGAAAAGTTCCAGTTGATACGGGATAGAATGAGAGCGGCCCAGTGCAGACAGAAATCATATGCCGATCGACGCCGTCGTAAACTCGAGTTTGATGTGGGAGATCATGTGTTCCTTTGTGTATCTCCGTTGAAGGGTGTGATGCGTTTCGGGAAAAGGGAAAGCTCAGCCCCAGATATGTCGGACCCTACGAGATTCTGGAGAGAGTGGGTGCAGTAGCTTATCGTTTAGCATTTCCACCGAATTTTCCCGATGTGCATCCAGTGTTTCACGTGTCTATGCTTCGCAAGTATCTTCACGATCCCTCTCACGCGATTCAGTATCAGACCTTACAGCATGAGCAGGATTTATCCTACACAGTACAGCCAGTAGCTATCCTAGACCGACAGACAAAGAAACTAAGTTTTAGGGTACCTCCGTCTGTAAAGGTTCTTTGGCAAGGACCAAATTGCGAGGTCACTTGAGAAGCTGAAAATGCTATACGGAAGAAAATTCCCACATCTTTTGAGGGTACGTATAGTTAAGTTTTAAATTTGGGGACCGAATTTTCTTAAAGGGGAAATACTGTAACATTATGAAAATTTTAGATAATAAATTTATTTAATTAATTAAATAATAAAATGTTAATTAAAAAATTTATTGAAACAAAATAGGACATTTTCATAAGTAGTGTGTGAAACTAATTAATTTGAAATTTTAGTATGTAACATTAGTAAATTACAAGGGTTTTAATGAAAATTTTAGCTTCATTTGTAGTATGATATAGTATGAGGGGTTTTGTGAAAAGTTTAAGTAATTGTGGAAATTGGAAATTTTGAGGGTTTATGTGAAAAAGGTTAGTTTTATTATGCAAATTAGAGTTGTGTGAGGGTGTTTATGCAAATAGGGTTAGATAATGGTTAAGATTAAGATGTATCTACTAGACATCACACCCTAGGTTAACCTAATTGCCACACATTCTCCTTGCATGAAACCCCCACCATTTTATATGATGACACCACCTACTACCTTATCTTACCTTATATTTTTAATGTTATAATGTGTTCAGTTGATATATTAGGTTAGGAAAATAGAAACTGAGTTAGAAAGAAAAAGAAAAACATTAGAACACACAAGAGAAAAGTTAGGAGAGAAGAGAAGAGAGCTAAGGGCTAAGGACTTTCACCATTACCATCAAGTTAGGAGCTAAGAGCTTGTGCTTATTGGAGGGAGTTTTCCAGTGATCTTGCTGTAGGTATAATCCTTAAACTCTGTAGAATTTTAGTTCAGTAACTGTGTAAATGTAGAAATCGGATATCGGATATATCGTATTTTAGGAAAATTAAGCTCTGTGTTAAATATGCTATAGTTTTGTTGAAATTTAACATACTTAAACAGTTACATCATCTTTTAAACTGGACCTAGAATAAACTCTAGGAAGACGAACCCTTTTGCTCGGATCTTGGCCGGCGAAAATAGAAAAAAAATCCGATGTCGCCGGATTTTTAGAGGAGTTGTGTGTTGGGATTTTTAGGATAGGTCTCTGTGTATGTATTAATATGTCTGGTATTGTTTGTTTAAGTTATTTTAGCAGTATATGAAATCTGGAAGCTAATATCTGAAATAGGAGTTAAAATTCTAAAACACGACACGGATATTTCGTAACGCGTTTCTGTTTTCTGTTGCAAACAACGATTGGTTAAATTCCAGTTAGTATAGGTATTGGATAGTTTACAATAGTCAAACGTAGTATAGTTAATACGTAAAACTTATATTTTCATGTTTTTGCCATGTCGGAGTTTAGCCGTTTCTTATACAAATTAATGTCGATGTTAGATTTGAGTACGGGAACTTCGGAGGCCGCAAGGAAAAGAAAGGGATTGGTGATTTCTGAGTAGAATTCGACGCATTCCGGTGAGTAGACTAAACATCTACCGGGGAATTTTGTATGGATGGCGTGATACACCCGTAGTTTAAGTCTACATTTAAATTGTTCCTTTGCATATAACAATTGATCGTATGCATTCATATATATATATATATATATATATATATATATATATTTATATATATATATATATCGTCATGTTAATAATTGTTAGAACACCGCACAATTATCGACGAGTCATTTTGCACTTGCACATATCTACATGTTACACTACACCTAGTCGATATTAACATGTTACCTACACCCTTAGTAATTATTATATTAAATATGATTTTTATTATACCTTAAGCATCAATAATGATAGTTACTTTGTATAATGATATCATGCTTCATATTCAAGTGTTAGTAGTTTGATAAAACATGCATTGGATTATTAAGGATTTATGGTTTTGAGTTTTATATACTATTGAGTAGAGTCGGTGATTCTTCATGTTGATGTGAGACGTCCACCATGAGATGTTATTTTTATGATTTAGTTTTATTCCGGACCGAGTGGGGGAGCTATACGTTCGTGGATTTTTACGTTATCCCGACTGAGTGGAGGAGCTATACAGTCGGATTCATGGTGGACCCGGTCGAGACCGAGGGGCAGGAAAGCCGTATTAGAGGCGGGGAGCCTGGCGAGGATACTCGATACCGGAGACAGTTATAAACACGGCGGATATCTAGGCGATACCGGCCGGTGTTGTTGGATAACAGGATCGTTCGAGGAACGATGCCTGATGGAAATGGAAGATTTGTGTCGATGTTGGACACGGAAAAATGAACCTTATTTGGAAAATAATTGATGAGGTTTCAGTTTTGATTTATACTTGAGTAATACATATTTATGCTTCTACATGTTATTATGCATCACATTCATTGTTGTTGATATTAGTTCTAGTTCGGCATACTTACATTATCAGCCGATATATGTTAGTTTTATTCACCGAGTTGGCAACTCACCTCCGTTGTGCCATAGTTCTTTGCAGGAGTCGTGTGGACGCGTAGCAGCAGTGCGGATCCACTTATCAGCTTTTGTCGCTCTTTTTGCTAGGTGGGTTACCTATGCAGTAACCTCCTATTTTGGTTTATGTACTTTGGATCTAGTATTACTCCATCAGATCCTGTATAATTGACTTAGAACGAAATGTGGTTGTATGTATATTATTTCAACTGATGAGATCGTTAGTTGTGTTAAATTATAGTTCTTTTACTTATGCGTGAGATTCTTCATTTTAGTGTCATATTAGTATTGTGTATTGATTTCCATTGTTTGGCATTGTTTTGCTCCCAACTAGGGATGCAACTTATTCACACATTCTACAACTGCTTAATTAATAATTAAAAAGGAAGTACTGTCGAAGTTTCAAAACCAGTTGTTTAAACTTCTCTTATTTAAAAATCATTTGGCATGCTACTTCATTCTTTTACTTTAAAAAAACATAAATTTTCTAAATTCCGCAGAAAGGGTTTTTGATCTTGGTTTTTGACTTACTCAGATTGTGTCGACATCTTTAGATATCATACGATCTAAGTGCCGGTCACATCCAAATTTTGGGTTGTGACAGTAGGACCCTCCAATGATCAAGTAAGTACCGCGAATAATGGCAGAGTAATGGTGTATTGGAATCAATTTGACTTACCTGAGTTGTATGGTGGAGGGGGTTTATATAGTAGTCACATGAGATGAATCAGCGCGAGATTCTCGCCGCCCGTTACGCCTCTGCATCACGTTCGTGTTGATGGCGGGACAAGCTTATTAATGGAGGGATGCGCTCATTAATGGCGAGATACGCTAGCGCAAGATGCGGGTCGTGGAGCGGCGGAGATCTCGTCATGGCGAGATACACGGAGCCGTTATGGGAGCGCTTGGGCTCCGTGCTCTCGGTTGAACAGGGAAGCCGAGGAAGCTCAGCTCGGTGGCCGAGGGAGCTCAGCTGTAGGATTGCTCAGAGGCGAGCTGTCAGATGGTTGTTTAGACGAATAGGGAAGGCACTCCGAAGTGGTCTCCAAAAGGTCGGATGCAATCTCGGAGACGAGGTGCCGAAGAATGTCCTCAACGCATCATACTTTTTCCAACTTCGTAGCCCCCAGGAGTCTAGCGGGCTTAGTGGATGACACGTCATCCGCCACATGTCATGATATGGGGAATACTCGTTTTTGAGCTTCATCACTAGAGATAAAAAAAATTTGCTCAGGGCTAATTTTTTAATCCCAAGGTCTCTCTCGCACTTTCTTCGTCTCCAGCTACTTCTTCTTTTTTGATATTTTTTTCTTCTTTATATCTTTTTTCATTTCGATAAAAAATTCTCAACTACTCTTCCCTTCTCTATACTATCTCTTACACCCTCTGGCTTTCTTCACCTTTCTATTTTCTTGAATTATAGATGGAATTTTGAGATGGGTTGTAAGTAAAATAAGTAATAAAATGCTTCTAAAAAGAATCACAAGAGAACGTTCTCAAGTTGGTTTAAAATCAGAAAAGGAAAAGATGAATTGTAGAATAAGAAAAAGAATATAATGAGTTGATTTTTTTTTGAAATTATTAGGAGGAAAATTGAGAAAATAAACATGATGATGGGTTGTGAAAATTAAGAAGAATATTGAAGAAGATGATGATGTGTTGTGGGAAATTGGGGGATAAAAGGAAGATTATAATGAGGTGTGAGAATTGGAATAAAACTTAAAGAAGAAGATGATAGATTATGGAATTGACGAAAAATGACGATAGAAGACAAAGAGTTATAAAATTGATTAAAAAAAAGAAAAATGAGTAGGATAAAAGTATGTTATGGAATTAGAAAAATAGTAAGTTGAAAGATATGTGTTATAAAATTGAAAATAAATGGAGATAGAAGATAATTGGTTTAGAGATCTCAAAAAAAAATCGAAAGAGATAAAAATATCATTTTGTCTATGCTTTTAATTTCTATATAATTAATAATACTTTATCATGAAAACTTATCCTTCACTAGCCAAACAAGCTTTTATATAAAAATTCTTCGGATTTTTTTCACCAAAGGAATGCAAATACATTCCAAGATATTTTTATCCTAAATAAAATCCAACGAATTTTTATCTTAAATGAAATCCGACGAATTTTTATCCCAAGTATCCAAATATGGCCTAAATCCTAAATACAGATTACCCTTAATCTCTAAAACCCATTACTCCCAAAATCTCTTTAGTCATCAAATTTAGAACTCAAAAACCTTCAAATCTGTAAACCATCAAACCCAAAATATTGAAATCTCAAATTCCCCAATTTTCAAAATCACCTTCATTCAAATTTTACAGGCCCAAATATAAAATTTCTCTAAATTCTTAAAGCTTGATCTTTTGCTCATTAATTTTTCTCTGCCTCTTACTTCCGATCTACCTTGTCATTCAACCCGTCACCATCCACTCCATTATCGCTCATCCGATCTTCAATCACATTGTAAAATTAAATGCTATGTAATTTTGGTTTGCAATTCATTATTTTTCCTTATAATTATTTGCTATATTTTTCATAGAAAAATGTTAAAACAGTACAGAATACAACAGCCCAGTTATGAAAATATTTAATGCCATTAGGTAGCTATGTCCAAAGAAAATCATGATACTTATCTTTATTTTTTAAAGTTCTAGGTACTTAGTGTAAAAAAATGAAAAGATCAGCGCTATATTTATGCAATTTATCCTTTATAGCAAGAAAACTTTAACATACCCATGGGTAATGAAAATCTAACTATGCAAGTTAAACTATGGATTCTAAGCATTTCAGATGTTCTTAACCAAGGAGCTAGAGATCCACCGAAGTGCATCACATCATCTACAATGTTATCTAGATTAAATATAACCTTAAATTTTAAATGGTCCCGCAAAAACAGGCTCATGCTGACAAAAGAAGCTTCTATAATTTGTCCTTTATGGAGCACGATATGATTTGGGACCTCCACCTAAAAGTTGTCACTTTTCAATTTGTTTCTAATTAAAAGCGAGAATGAAAGTACAATAATCTATTTATTTATTTATTTTGACTTAAAAAGTAGGGTAAGACATCCTATTCATAAAATATAAGAACCAAAAGCAAAGAATCAAAGAACAAAACACAAAAAATGAGGCCAGACATAGGAATCAAAAGGATTGTTGCAGATTATCACAAACTGAAGGTAGAGAAATCGGACCGATTGTCGTCATCCATTACCCTATTCCACAAAATGATAAACAACCTACATAAACCAAGAGTCCCAAACAACAAAAAGCCAAAAAAAACTACAAAAAACAAAAATTACAAAAGAGAGGTTAAACATCCAATAATCTATGTTGTTAGCTTGTATGAACTTCTAGTAGACTAGCAAGTGCATCCGTGCCATGCACGGACACATAAATTCGCCCAAGAATTTAAAAAATATGTTATTTCAACGATGATCAGCGTTTCAACTAAAATCCATTGTCTCGCTAATTTTTGAAACTTGACATAAATTCTGTTAAAATAATTTCGGAAAATTTCTTTATTTTCTTTGAAAACATTTTCATAAAGTTTCTTAGACTTTACGCTTTTATCAAAACTTGACCAAAATTCTCTCCAAACAATTTCAAAAAAATTCTTTATTTTCTTTGAAAATAATTTTATAAGAATCTCTTATACCTTACAACTTTATTCATTTTTTGCATTACGCTAAATCACATTTGAAAATTTCGAGATGAGTCAAAGCGTCTAAGGTGGAGATTTCGATTCTTCTTACATATTGAAAAAATATTAGACATTAGTTTTTTAAAAATCCATTTAAATATATTTGCAGATATCGTTATTTTTTTAAGAAAAAAACTATAATATTATGACTTATAAGATTTCATCAAACATGAAAAAACTTAAACATATAAAGTAGATTGTTGAACAATTATAACCACAAAAAATTTATTAAAACAAATAAGATGCATAATTTTTTCTGCAGTGTTATGACTTATGAGATTTCATTAAAAAACCATAGAATAAGCCAAATTCATAATAAAATCTATGAGATTTCATTAAATCCAATTTGCATCTTATCATTAATGGAAAACAAAAAAAAGATTATAGCAAATCCAAGATAAAAGTTAAGAGACCAAATGCAAATTTAAACCCAAGATAAGTTCATAGACCAGATACAAAGTTAAAGCCCAAGGAAGGGCTAAAGAATATTTGATTTGAAGGTGAGGACAAAAAGGTATTGAAGCAATCATAAAGGTAAATTTGGAAAAGCAAAGGCTTGATTTCAAGCTCAAAAGCTCCAAGTAGGGTTTTATATTATATATAAAAATAACAATTCTTGATGGATTTATTTTGATGTTTTAACTTTAGTATAACAATATATAAATACTGATACCTCAATTGGCATTTATTTTGGAGTTGAGATCAATATAGTTATCCCAACCCTAATCTGTTATAAGTTATGCAAACTCTATTTTCCTAAACACACCCATGATAACAAAATCCTTAGTATTTTTAAATGGAGTTTGAGGCTTGCAAACTATTGTTTGTATCCTCTCTATCTTCACTTAAAAATAAACTATAGTTATCCTAACCCCATATCTAAATAGAGTCGTAGAAGGCTGTCGCCATCACCATTTATTTGGCCAAAGATGAAGGCAAGAAGCCTAATTTTTATATATTAAAATAAAAAAATAAATAGATAAAAGTAGAATAAAATACAAAAAAAAAGAAGATAAAAGTAGAATAAAATACAAAAAAAAACAAGATCAAGATTATTACAAAACAATATCTCAAGTCCGAACTTTTAAAGAAATTGGTAATGTATTCCAATTACCAATAATTGATCGAATACCAAAATCCGTGACATTATAGAATTTGGCAACTATCACAACCTGAAATAGCTCGTGACTGGCCCTTGAATCATATGAAGTCTATAGGACCCCATCTAATCCAAGTAAACCAAAAGCCCAGAAATCTAAAACCATTTTAAATAATAAATGAAGGAAAAATAGTTTTAAGAAGTGAAGAAAACATGTTTTAAAAGCAAGGTTTTTAAATAAGTAAGCCGAATGTGCATTTTAAAATCATTAGTCTTTTCTAAAAATTTCGGCAGAGTTTCCTTTGTAAATACTGACCACGAACGGGGTACAACAAGAATAATATATATCAATGATAAAAGGCATCCCCAAGCGGGAGCTAGCTCTTCGTCAATCGACGGTCACAACCACGCAAGCAATATAATATACAACGCCAAAGGGCGAGGATCAAAACTCAAAAAGAACTCAAAATCAAAATGAAAACCATAATACTACAACGCGCGACTCTAAGGTCGAAATAATACATAACTGGTTTTCTAAGTCTGAAACAATATACAAGTTTTGGTTGATGGAATTACTAGATACAACTGAATAATACATGTACAATGGTGGTTCTGATGCAAAAGAACCCACCTACCAAAGCAAATCACCCGCAAAGGAATCAGTGTTCCAGAAATGCTGCCATGGAACCTGTACGGCAAAACCTGCAAGAACTGTGGCACAACGGGGATGAGTTGCCAACTCGTGAATAGAAAACATCACAGAGCAGAAATCGTATGTATGACTCATCCTAGGTCAATACGATCAGATAAATATAAACCTCAAATGAATAAGTCTAAATCATGATAAGGTGGCAATGTAACATCTATACATGAGTGTAGTGCCAAGTGCTCATGCCAGTGCCTCAGGTAATAACATATCATAAATATGAGATATGATCAATCTAAATCAGGTCTGTATGTATGTGGATCCCGTCCACGTGTCACCCAATGACAATAACCATCATGCATGTAAATATCATAAGCATATGCATGGAAGTATGAGGATATAAACCATCTGTGTCCCTCGCGACACGTTAAAATCATGGAACCGGAGTGTCCAGCATCGACACCCAAAAACATCATGAAAGCTGTGCCCAGCATCGGCACGTAAATCCTTATATATCGGGCTCCGTCAATCCGGATCGACCCACGGGCTCCATTTGCGGAATCGGCCCTCGGCCCAGCAGTACGGATCGTCCCATATCCATCTATCGACTCTGGTCAGTATCCTCCGGATAACCGCCAGGTCCAACCAATTATCGGTAGGTAGTAGTCCCTCTGCCAGGCTCACCGTCTACTACACACCGATCCGTTCTCGTCCCGGGGTACCATACCGGGCCCACCATGTACCTGCAATCGGCCTCATCCGCCTTCTCGAATCGGGTTTCACATGTCGCTCTCAGCACCGAGAAAACACATGGTGGACGCACTGAAATATCATATCAAGGGTAACCGGGTTTTTAAAACAATTACATACTCTCTTTTGAAATACCCACGGTTCCCAAATTCAGAAATATCATGGAAACAACATATCTCAATGCGTATAATCAAAAAGCATGATGTATGCGACATGTAAAGAAATGTAAGCATATCAGTATATCATGCAACATGGAATAGTAATATGCACATATTGAGGGAAACCGCTCTTTTAAAATGAATCAGTTTTAAGGAGTATCTTGCGGTTCCCAAGTCTCTAATCAAGCCAGAATCATCTCTGTATGTGCGAATACGTATGTATGCACGTATGGGTGTACAACAGGTATGTGCACAAGTATGAGTATACAGTAGATATGTGCACAAGTATGAATGTACAGTATATAGGTACATAAGTATGCCATGCAAGGGTCATATCCTGAATGCAACAGCACTACAAGTGTAGTGACATGGCAATTATCGATGATGAAGTGTGTGAGCCGGCAAGCAAGTGTACGTGGAACATACGCATCATCGATAATGGTGCTGGTGTCCTAATAGCATGGTTGTAATATAGCAATAAACACATGCAATGCGATGCGAATAGCATGAAAATGCGGAAATCGAATAACCACGCAACAGTGAAAGATCTACAACAATATATAAGTGTCATGCAGTTTCGCCATTTGAAATAGGACGAATCGGGTTTTTAGTAAAATAAGGTCTACGGTGTTTTTAAGAAAAGATGCATCCTTTGAAATATCCGTAGAATCCCTTTTGCCTATCTTTGAAATACTCCCGATCCGTTAGTTTTGAAATAGGTATGACTCGGTCTAGCCTAACGCCTACAAGCAAACTACAGATCTAACTAACAAGCCAAGCAGGAGGGGTATGGAAACCACCTAAATCTGAGTCGATATATATATAAATATAATATAGTAGTCGGTGATCCCGCCTCAATAGTATCACATACGATACAATATATATCATATGACATCCTCGAGTCATGAGTGCGGATCTATCATCAATATAAAGCTCGTACGTAAATCCGTCGTACGGCATCCCAAATCTGGGTATGGGTCAGTATCACATTCATCCCATCAATATCTGGAATCCTTATCATCATATCACATGATCTGGGTACTGATCTAAGTCTAGTACAATCGACACCATCTATATAAATATGAATGCGTATGTGAAACACACGTCCCAAGGCCCGCTAAAAATCTCATGTCGTATCCTAAATACGAATCACATCATATCGCCGATCTCACGACACCATGCCCAATCTCATCGACTCATCTCCAATATCATACACTATCCTCATCATCACGATATAAGTATAGCAAATAAGCATGTATGTGCGTGTGGGTGTAAACCTGTTCTAGGGTTCGTAACTAGGAAATACACTAGTTCACTTCTAACCCTAATCTATCCATAGTACGCCTAACACATCTATGACCTCCATGTCACGCAATAAGCTATCATATATATAGTATAGTAGACATCGAACTGCGGGGGTGCTATACGCCATCCACCCGACTTCCCCCGTAGATATAATCTACTCACCTTGCGTCCTGCGTGTCGGTGTCGATGTCTTCTTCCTCGTATGAAGCCCTCGAGAAGGTACCTAAAAGGTAACACAATCGCAAAAGCATCTTAAAATCATATCGAGAAAACTAAACGACGCGCTAAGGCCTATAGGTTAGAACCTATAGACTACGCTTTCAAAACCATCAACAACCCTCGATATCGTCGTATAAACGCCAAGTAACCGAGGTAAAACGCAAATATGCAAATGCATAACTCAAAATACGCAATACGAAAACACGAATCCAAAACAACAACTATAGAAAAGGGTCCCAGATTTCACCCTAGGTCAAATTGGACAATTTTGCACATGCCAGGGGTCTAATTTATAGATGTAGGAGCTCTGGAACAAAAACGAGAAAATTCCTCACTGGTCTGGCCGCAATTTGCGGCCAGAATGCATTAATTGGCGGCCTGAAATGGGAGTTAGGGTCTGGGGTTTTGGTGATAGCTTGCTGGGTTCCCGCACATCTCACTGTCAATCCAAAATAATTTTCAGAGTCTCGGGGTAATAGCAGATCCCATTTAACCTTCACAGAATCACAGTTTTCCGATATCGGTCTCTAAATCCGTATTCCGGGTTTCGAGTCTCTGGTTTTGGGTCTTAATTCAAGCACTGGGGGGTTAGTGCAGCCTCTACTGAGCTCAATTTCACATCACAACTCTCAAATTCCCTTAAACCCTAACTAGGTTTTTCCTAAGTCCACAAAATCTCACAATATCGGTTCTATCATAACATAGGGGTATAAGTAATGCAAAAACTAAGCTAGGGGTTCAGAAAATACCTTATTTGGCAACTCAAGAAAATTCTTGAGTTGCCCCGAGTGGCCAAAATCCTTGCTTTCTTGGTCCAATGTGCTTCTTTTGAGCTTGTACACAATATTTGTGAAATGGGGATAGGGTTTTGGAGTTGTATTCATGGTGTTTGAGGGTTTTGAAGAGGGGAGGGAGTGAGGAGCAGGAGCAGCAGCAGCAACATGAGGGAGAGAGGAAATGAGTTGAAGAATGATGGAGGAATGGTTAAACAAGTCAAAGGTAACCCCCCCCCCCAATTTTTCTCTCTCACCACCTACTACCATAATCTATTTCAAATCCCTTTTTCCTTTCCTTTTCTTTTCTTTTCCAATCTCTTCTCATATCAATAGTAAACCCAAAACAACCATGGTAGAAATGCATAAGTGTAAAAAAAAATGATATGGTGCATATTTTGCACAAAAATGCAAAAAATCCGATTAGCGATTTTTAATCGCGATTAGCACTAAATAGTGTCAAACTAATCATAAAAACTTAAAATGGCATAATTCTATAAAACACCCTATTTTAGAATTTTCCAAAATTTTTCCCATTTATCGGTATTTAATTATACCGAAATATTAAAATATTCATTAAAATAATATTAAATTATAAAAATTCCCAAAAATAATATTTTATTTTTTTGAAATGTCACAATCTTCCCCCCTTAAAGAAATTCGGTCCCCGAATTTAAATTTAAACCCCCAAATTCTAAAATATTTCAAATGAAAGTCCAAGTCGTCGGGGCTCCGAAATCATCAATACATAAAACGCATCATAGCGCAATGCATGCGCATGAAAAATGAGCAGATAACTCAAAATCAAATCTCCGCCAAGCATCCCGCAATCATTGGAGTCATGGTAAAGACACAAATGTCAAATCCAAAATAAAACCAATATGATATAAATCAGAACTATACAAGTAGATATCAAATCTAAACATGTAAATAGCTGAAGTAAATGCATGCCAAATCTTTTTAAGTCGCTGTGCGATGCGCATAACACTGCACAGTGGCGGACGTCTATCATAAGAAAATAACCATATACGTATATATCCTTTGTTTAATATGTACGTTCCGCCGTTTTGACAACAATTTAGAAGGGTTTCCTTGTTTTAAACGTTTCGTGTCATATCGGACACGTAGGTATATACTGAGACTATAGCTCACTTTTTGGAAATCCCTTTGATAACTACTAATGCATGCAAAATATGTCTAGGTACTATCCTCTGACTAGTCCTGCTCAGTACGAAAACACATAACAAATATCATAAAAACGAACGGCTCTATAAGGAATCAATCCCAAAAATGTATATAAGAATACCCTGTGCGTCTGGTGCGCACGGAAATCAAAATCCATATATGTGCCATACAGGTGCACAAAACAATATCTAGGTGCAACGGGTGTGCACGAAACATCTGTCATAGGCAACGTGTGCCCCTGACAGCAAAATCAAGTGCATTTGACATGTACGAAGAATCCCGATTTAGTGCATCTGGTGTGCACCAAAATCGTATCTCAAAACATGCGCTCATCACGCGTGAAAGTCCAATTCAAATGCACGGAGTGCAAAAAATCAACATCAATATCAGAATCAAAGTCGACGGTATACAATACGGCTCAATCCAAATCAGGTATACCGTGGTATATAATCTCACAACCATGTGCATCAACGTGCACAAATCAAATCAAAACACTAAAAGTGCATGAAAACTATGCTGGAAGCATAAATCAAATCACCTGCATAACATAGGCATGAAATCATAATCAATACCTCAAGCGTAATAACTATGCGCAAAATATAAATACCCAGTAGGTGCATGTAAGCAAATATCATGAAACTCAGTCATCAAGACTAAATCATGCGAATAGATCGCCCAAAATACCAAAATCCAAAGTGACGGATACGGGATAATCGAATCACAAAATCACAAATCATAAATACCGTCGTCGATATATCCTCCTTCAAAATCGAGAAGGTGTCGGTGCATCCAATACTAGTAACGCAAGATATCTACTTGCCTCTTGCTCGCGGTCCTACGTCCTCTGTCTCTGGGTCCTTATCTTCTCTGTGGATTACCTATCTCGCAATCCATCGGCTCATCGGCCCTGTCAAATGTGCAAACGGGAACGATTCCGTTCTGGCACTTCTCTGGTCATCTCTCGGTCAATCCTCACGACCACTCGTAAAGCAGCACATCACTGGCGCCGACCTCTGGTCCTCTGAATGCACATCACACATATGCTCCTGGTGCAATTCTCATTGCAGCAGTGTCCTGCAAGGAATCCTGCTCAAGGTCTCTTCCGATCTCGCCTAAGCCGAACTGTACGGAAGCTGGTACTCTGGCATAATCTTTTCTCGCTCTCTAAACATCTGCGTTCTCAGTACAGCATTTACTCGGAAGCTGGTCGCATCCCAACGCCTCTGTAGACATATCGCATCTCCGATGTCAACAGAGTGGAACGTCATCTCGTCGAAATCTCGTGCAAACTCTTTACTCCACTTTATTCCAATGTCGACTAATTCGGACTCGTCTTCTCGTGGCTGCATGGACTGTACTCCAACGGCTATACTCGTATCTGGAGTCTCCCAAGCAATATGTCCCATCATATGATATCCGAAAGATGTTGAACTATCGATCGATTTGTCAAAACCTCATAATCCCCCAAGAGCTCAACATCTTGGGTACAGTATAATAGTATCGAGTACATACCACAGCATCGGTGGTCCAGCCGTAGAAGGGCAAACCCAAGCCTCACTAATGGCGCCGCGGAACTGCCACAAACCCTAAGGTTCAAAGGCTTTCACACGGTCATTATGTCGAGTTAGGGTTTCATTCTTCTAGAGGGTCCATAGAATCGCTTGCATGCCTTTCCGAATACTTTAAACTTGGAATATGGGTTTCTGACATTCGATCGCCTCCATCGACTCTCAACGTACCTGCGTGAAGTCGTCTCTAGCTGGAATCAATCTATCTGATGACCCCGCATCGGGTAAGCGAACGAACCACATGTCCTAGTCATTCGTCCTCGGGTGACTAAAGACTCACCATCATATCTCTAAGTATATACTCATGCTGCAGTAGTTCCAATCATCTGGGCGATATCTCGTCATTTGCAGCAACAACTGGCTCATTCGTCTGCACGCTGAACAGCGCCTCAATCATCATGAATAAGCGATATATCAATTGTCATCACATTCTGGCTGGCTCCTAGCAGTAGCCTGATCCTCTGGTGCCGATCAGCACGTCCGAGAAATCTCGTAAAAGCGACCTGTCAACCGCCCATGGCGTGAAAACACAATAAAACGAAGCCTCTATGAAATAGTACGTCTCTGGAATCACGCCCTGGTCAGTCCTCGTCTGCGACGAGCTCGTGCTGACCTCAACTCTAACCGTAGCTCTCTCTGCCCGTGCAATCGTGGCAGCAAAATCATAACCAGTATCGATGAGGCTAGACCATAGGAATGAATATAATACTGTACAAGGGAATGTACATCCTAAGGTTTCTTAAGCGGAGTAGCGTATCATAAATATGTCGTGGAACATACGTACGGTACGTCACTCTACTCAAGCTACCTACTCCATCAACCAAGGATCATCCTACGTGACGAAAGTTCAGGTATAATACCCCCTCGACTAAGTCTAAGTTCCGTAAGGTCAAGCCTAAGTTCCATATATATATAAACGCTCTAGGCTCCACATAGTCAAACTTAGACTCGAACCAAGGTTAACCTAGCGCTCTGATACTAACTTTATCACGACCCGAAATAGCTCGTGACTGGCCCTTGAATCATATGAAGTCTATAGGACCCCATCTAATCCAAGTAAGCCAAAAGCCCAGAAATCTAAAACCATTTTAAATAATAAATGAAGGAAAAATAGTTTTAAGAAGTGAAGAAAACATGTTTTAAGAGCAAGATTTTTAAATAAGTAAGCCGAATGTGCATTTTAAAATCATTAGTCTTTTCTAAAAATTTCGGCAGAGTTTCCTTTGTAAATACTGGCCCCGAACGGGGTACAACAAGAATAATATATATGCAATGATAAAAGGCATCCCCAAGCGGGAGCTAGCTTTTCGTCAATCGACGGTCACAACTACGCAAGCAATATAATATAAAACGCCAAAGGGCGAGGATCAAAACTCAAAAAGAACTCAAAATCAAAATGAAAACCATAATACTACAACGCGCGACTCTAAGGTCGAAATAATACATAACTGGTTTTCTAAGTCTGAAACAATATACAAGTTTTGGTTGATGGAATTACTAGATACAACTGAATAATACATGTACAATGGTGGTTCTGATGCAAAAGAACCCACCTACCAAAGCAAATCACCCGCAAAAGAATCAGTGTGCCAGAAATGCAGCCATGGAACCTATACGGCAAAACCTGCAAGAACTGTGGCACAACGAGGGTGAGTTGCCAACTCGTGAATAGAAAACATCACAGAGCAGAAATCGTATGTATGACTCATCCTAGGTCAATACGATCAGATAAATATAAACCTCAAATGAATAAGTCTGAAGCATGATAATGTGGCAATGTAACATCTATACATAAGTGTAGTGTCAAGTGCTCGTGCCAGTGTCTCAGGTAATAACATATCATAAATATGAGGTATGATCAATGTAAATCAGGTCTGTATGTATGTGGATCCCATCCACGTGTCGCCTAATGACAATAACCATTATGCATGTAAATATCATAAGCATATGTATGGAAGTATGAGGATATAAACCATCTGTGTCCCTCGCGACACGTCAAAATCATGGAACCAGAGTGTCCAGCATCGACACTCGAAAACATCATGAAAGATGTGCCCAGCATCGGCACGTAAATCCTCATATATCGGGCTCCGTCAATCCGGATCGACCCACGGGCTCCGTCTACGGAATCGGCCCTCGGCCCCAGCAGTACGGATCATCCCATATCCATCTATCGACTCTGGTCAGTATCCTCCGGATAACCTCCAGGTCCAACCAATCACCGGTAGGTAGTAGTCCCTCTGCCAGACTCACCGTCTACTACACAGCGATCCGTTCTCGTCCCGAGGTACCATACCGGGCCCACCATGTACCCGCAATCGGCCTCATCCGCCTCCTCGAATCGGGTTTCACATGTCGCTCTCAGCACCGAGAAAACACATGGTGGACGCACTGAAATATCATATCAAGGGTAACCGGGTTTTTAAAACAATTACATACTCTCTTTTGAAATACCCACGGTTCCCAAATCCAGAAATATCATGGAAACAACATATCTCAATGCGTATAATCAAAAAGCATGATGTATGCGACATGTAAAGAAATGTAAGCATATCAGTATATCATGCAACATGGAATAGTAATATGCACATATTGAGGGAAACCACTCTTTTAAAATGAATCAGTTTTAAGGAGTATTTTGCGATTCCCAAATCTTTATTCAAGCCAGAATCATCTCTGTATGTGCGAATACGTATGTATGCATGTATGGGGTACAACAGGTAGGTGCACAAGTATGAGTATACAGTAGATATGTGCACAAGTATGAATGTACAGTATATAGGTACACAAGTATGCCATGTAAGGGTCATATCCTGAATGCAACAGTACTACAGTGTAGTGACATGGCAATTATCGATGATGAAGTGTGTGAGCCGGCAAGCAAGTGTACGTGGAACATACGCATCTTCGATAATGGTGCTGGTGTCCTAACAGCATGGTTGTAATATAGCAATAAACACATGCAATGCGATGCGAATAGCATGAAAATGCGGAAATCGAATAACCATGCAACAGTGAAAGATCTACAACAATATATAAGTGTCATGCAGTTTCGCCATTTGAAATAGGACGAATCGGGTTTTTAGTAAAATAAGGGCTACGGTGTTTTTAAGAAAAGATACATCTTTTGAAATATCTGTAGAATCCCTTTTACCTATCTTTGAAATACTCCCGATCCGTTAGTTTTGAAATAGGTATGACTCAGTCTAGCTTAACGCCTACAAGTAAACTACAAATCTAACTAACAAACTAAACAGGAGGGGTATGGAAACCACCTAAATCTGAGTCGATATATATATAAATATAATATAGTAGTCGGTGATCCCGCTTCAATAGTATCACATACGATATAATATACATCATATGACATCCTCGAGTCATGAGTGCGGATCTATCATCAATGTAAAGCTCATACGTAAATCCGTCGTACGGCATCCCAAATCTGGGTACGGGTCAATATCACATTCATCCCATCAATATCTGGTATCCTTATCATCATATCACATGATCTGGGTACTGATCTAAGTCTAGTACAATCGACACCATCTATATAAATATGAATGTGTGTGTGAAACACACGTCCTAAGGCCCGCTAAAAATCTCATGTCGTATCCCAAATACGAATCACATCATATCGCCGATCTCACGGCACCATGCCCAATCTCATCGACTCATCTCCAATATCATACACTATCCTCATCATCACGATATAAGTATAGCAAATAAGCATGTATGTGCGTGTGGGTGTAAACCTGTTCTAGGGTTCGTAACTAGGAAATACACTAGTTCACTTCTAACCCTAATCTATCCATAGTACGCCTAACACATCTATGACCTCCATATCACGCAATAAGCTATCATATATATAGTATACTAGACATCGAGCTGCGGGGGTGCTATACGCCATCCACCCGACTTCCCCCGTAGATATAATCTACTCACCTTGCGTCCTGCGTGTCGGTGTCGATGTCTTTTTCCTCGTATGAAGCCCTCGAGAAGGTACCTAAAAGGTAACACAATCGCAAAAGCATCTTAAAATCATATCGAGAAAACTAAACGACGCGCTAAGGTCTATAGGTTAGAACCTATAGACCACGCTTTCAAAACCATCAACAACCTTCGATATCGTCGTATAAACGCCAAGTAACCGAGATAAAACGCAAATATGCAAATGCAGAACTCAAAATACGCAATACGAAAACACGAATCCAAAACAACAACTATAGAAAAGGGTCCCAGATTTCACCCTAGGTCAAATTGGACAATTTTGCACATGCCAGGGGTCTAATTTATAGATGTAGGAGCTCTGGAACAAAAACGAGACAATTCCTCACTGGTCTGGCCGCAATTTGCGGCCAGAATGCATTAATTGGCGGCCTGAAATGGGAGTTAGGGTCTGGGGTTTTGGTGATAGCTTCCTGGGTGCCTGCACATCTCACTGTCAATCCAAAATAATTTTCAGAGTCATGGGGTAATAGCAGATCCCATTTAACCTTCACAGAATCACAGTTTTTTCTATATCGGTCTCTAAATCCGTATTCCGGGTTTCAAGTCTCTGGTTTTGGGTCTTAATTCAAGCGCTTGGGGGTTAGTGCGGCCTCTACTGAGCTCAATTTCACATCACAACTCTCAAATTCCCTTAAACCCTAACTAGGTTTTTCCTAAGTCCATAAAATCTCACAATATCGGTTTTATCATAACATAAGGGTATAAGTAATGCAAAAACTAAGCTAGGGGTTTAGAAAATACCTCATTTGGCAACTTAAGAAAATTCTTGAGTTGCCCCAAGTGGCCAAAATCCTTACTTTCTTGGTCCAATGTGCTTCTCTTAAGCTTGTGCACAATATTTGTGAAATAGGGATAGGGTTTTGGAGTTGTATTCATGGTGTTTGAGGGTTTTGGAGAGGGGAGGGAGTGAGGAGCAGGAGCAGCAGCAGCAACATGAGGGAGAGAGGAAATGAGTTGAAGAATGATGGAGGAATGGTTCAACAAGTCAAAGGTAAACCCCTCCCCCCCCCATAGTTCTCTCTCACCACCTACTACCATAATCTATTTCAAATCCTTTTTTCCTCTTCTTTCCTTTTCTTTTCCAATCTCTTCTCACATCAATAGTAAACCCAAAACAACCATGGTAGAAATGCACAAGTGTAAAAAAAATGATATGGTGCATGTTTTGCACAAAAATGCAAAAAATCCGATTAGCGATTTTTAATCGCGATTAGCACTAAATAATGTTAAACTAATCATAAAAACTTTAAAATGGCATAATTCCATAAAACACCCTGTTTTAGAATTTTCCATAATTTTTCCAAAATTTTTCCTATTTATCGGTATTTAATTATACTGAAATATTAAAATATTCATTAAAATAATATTAAATTATAAAAATTCCTAAAAATAATATTTTATTTTTTTGAAATGTTACAGCAACCCTAAATCAAGTGCCGGAGATGATGTCACAAAAACCACCTCTTTGTTCTTACATTGAGACCTAAAAGTTATGTTGTTTCATTTTCTTTATATGTTCCAAATGATATTCATAATCACTAAACGAAAAATTGCTCTAATCAGATTCTTAGTCAAGGTCGTAGGCAAACTGGAATCTATGCTATCAAGAAGATAAATCGGAAGGTAGTGAATCTCGCAACGCAATAATAACACACGATTCACCCAACTAGAAAATTCACACCCAAAGAAATGATTATGAATTTCAGGTTTGAGTTTGCGAAGAACGCAGTGCCCTCCACCACAAACACCTCTTGTTGTCAAAATTTTGATTTCGGGATGTTGGGCTTATGTAATAGTGTATATGGTCTTTCAATATTGTTGAGGTTTCATCCAAAAGCCACGAGCCAATTAGTGGGGTTCCCATCTATATTTTATACCCTTGTTTATCTCCTGTTATTTGTAAGGCTTAAATGCAACAAACTCCCCTGTAATTTCGGCTCATGATAACTAACTATCATATAATTTCTTTTTTACAGAAAACTATTATATCTAACGGTGACCCGTTAGTTTTAACGGTCTACATCATTGCCACGTCATCATAAAAAATCAATTATTCCCAAAATACCCTCATATTCATCTCCTAATCCTAACCCTCACCAACGTTGTCGTCGCTCGCCACTGCCTCGTCGGCCTTACCCCCTCCCCTTCTCTGACCTCCCCAACTTCTTCAACCTCCCCTAAAATCGCCGCCTCCACCTCCATCATCGTCGTCTTATTCTTCACCATCATCATACCTCCAACGCCCTCTTTCATCATCATCATCATCATCATCATCATCTCTGTCCTCCTTCGCCTCCATCCTTTTCTAAAATCGTTACCATCTTCATCTTCATCATCATCATCATCATCATCATCTCTACCTTTCTCTGCCTCTACCCTTTCCCAAAACCGCCACCAACTCAATCGTCATCATCATTTATGTCCTCCGCGTCCACCCTTCCCTAAAATCGCCACCATCTCCATCATCATCACCACCACCATCATCTTCTTCTTCTTTTCTGTGATCCGCCCTCACCCATCTCTGACCTCTCCTCAAGCCCCCCCTCATTCACCAACCTCTCTTCATACCCCCCTCCTTCATCAACTTCCTCTCGAGCTCCCCCTCCGTCTCTGACCTCCCCTCGAGCACGTCTGCCTTTTCTTTTTAGAATTTTAATTTTTTTCCAGCGTTAGGGATATGTGTAGAATTGTCTGTTTACCCCGAAGTTAACGGTGTGACTTTAGATCCGTTAGATATGATAGCTTTCTGTAAAAAAAACTATAGGATAGTTAGTTACCATTGGCCGAAATTACATGAGAGTTTGTTGCATTTAAGCTTATTTCTAATGTGGTTCAATTGTTTTGACTTCCTCTCATTGCTTCAACTTCCAATACTTGTTGAAGTAGATGAAATATTTTTAAAATTTTAAGAACGACTTCCATAGAGAAAAGGGGTCTTTGGTTGTAGTTTTGTGAAACTAAAAGTTTAGTCCAATAATGAATTAGAAAAGGTTGCAATAAAAATTATGCTTTCATCGATTTTGTAGTGAAAGTGTCCGAATGAGAAGGTCTCCAATATATATCTTCGGCGATAGATCATTAAAACCCATGCTTGTGATGAAGTAGAATGAGGTACCAACCATTCTCCATCCCAAATGAGAATCGAAACTCTAAAGCTTAGTGGGATCCCAATAATGTACATTAATTGTTCTCCGACTACTTCAAAAGGAAATCTTTACTTATTCTAAGAGTTAAGAAAAAGATAAGTTGAAACTTTATTGTGAATTTGATATTCAACTGTTTTAAAAAATCCTTTATTTGAAAATACTTCTCATAATTGGAGATTTTCATGATGAAGAGATGGTCCAAAAGTTTGCATAAATATTTCAATCAGAAGATAAAAAAATACCAAATGATTCCTGAATATAACATAAAACAGCTCGCGCTAGAGCAATCAAGAAACTCAATTAAAGGCACCATCCTCACATCCACTATTGTCTCCACCAGCATTGTACCATCTTAATTGAATTAATATCACCTTATTGATTTGTCACTACCAGCACAACATACTTGTCATCGTTCCAATTATATGCATTTATTATTGTACCATGCAAACTATCATTATCGTCCCCGCCAATCATCATTTGCCAGCATCATAGGCACTGCCGCAACCTCTATTCACAATGATTTACTGTTGCACCATGTAATTAACCCTTTTTTCCTACTAAATCGTCATTGTCACTACCATCATCATTGCAATTATTGACGTCACCATCATCACAGCTATCAACACAGTAACCACCATATCTGTCAACACTCCACTACCGCCAACATCACTTCGCCCACACTGTCCCCACAATCCTCGTTTCCCTTTTTGTCTGTTGTTGTACCACTGTTGGCATTAGGCCACCCCAGCCCATACCCGCTCAAAATGAGTGGGCGGGTCGGGTTAGCATCGGTCTTGGAACCTACTCAACCCAAAACGAATCTATAAATCTCCAGTTCCACTATGTTTCCTGTATCTGAAAATTTTAATCCCGATAAATCTATGTTTTAAAATCCAAGAAAGTTTGCAAAAAAAAAATAAATTTCCCCGAATTATATTTTTCCTAATACCCTAATATCTTCTTTGTAGGGTGTTTTTCGTCATCCCATTGAGATGGGAATACGCGCCGCTTGTCAGGCGTACTACAGATCCCTATGTTTAGGGTAGGCTGGGGTTTATTGATTGTGGGGATCTGAATCTCCGGCAGCCGCGGACTAAGCTGTCGTTAATTACCCCTCGCCTTTGGAGCGAGAGAATCTCCGATTGACGGGTCAAACTAGTCATACGAACTTAATGTGCAGTGTGCGTGTGTTGTGTTTTGAAGGGTCTTGAGTATATCGGGGGCCTCGCAGAGTTTACGGGGGGCCCGCTAGCCGAATAGCGGGCTGGGGGTCGAGGGGGTTAGCAGCCCCCTTGCGGGGTGCGGGGCAGCGTCCCGTTAGAAATTTTTTTCTAACGGGGACAGTGTTGTGGAGTGTGTGTGTATATAAAAAAAGGAAATAATGTCCAAAAGACGCGTGAGCGCCAGCGCCTCTCGTGCTTGGTACGCAGGCGCTGGGCACCAGCAGGAAAAGGGGGGGCTTAGCCCCCTATACTGGGAGTTGTACTCCCAATTGACTTTTGGAGTTAAACTCCTAAAAAAAAGGACAAAGGAGCTTAGCCCCTGCACTGGGAGTTATACCCCTGCATTGGGAGTTGTACTCCCAATTGACTTTTGGAGTTAAACTACTAAAAAAGGATTTATTATTATTATTATTATTATTATTTATTTATTTTTGTGGAGTTAAACTCCTAAGAGATTTTTGGAGCTGATGAAAGGGGACCCTTTTCTTCTTTCTTGAGCCCTGGATTTTCCCAATGTGGGATTCTTGGAGATGAGGCTCCTTCTTCATCCTCTCTGTTGGCTGGATCTTAGGAGAAAAAGGAGGTGGGACTTAAAAATCTTCCCTTTTAGATATCTGATGGGAGATCTAAGCTCCCCTTTGTGGATTTCATGGTGAAAAATTATTCCTTTTTGAGAAAAGAAGAGTGAAACTCTTGATTTAATTTAAGAAAAAGGGAGAAGGTTTAGAACCTTGAGGAAGGAGGCACAGAACCCTAATTTTTGAGAGAGAGAAAAGGTTGTCTTTGATTTTTTCATCATATTGCCTTTAAAGCTACACATTTTACATATAGCCCCTTGGGCTTTGCCCAATGGCACTTGTGCCATCCCATGCCTTATGTGCTCATTTCTTTTTGCACATAAGCCATAAAGTTTATAAAATTTTGGCTTTCTGCCTATTTTACATACATTTATTTTTAAAAATTACATATAGGCTAATTTATTGCATCTTTTTTAGCATGGAGCTGACCTCTTCCATGTTTGGTCTTGACTTGGGCTTGGGCCCACTTAGCTTAGGCTCGGACCCACTTGATTTGGGGTTGACCTTAGTTTTGACTTGGTCGATCGGGGTGAAACTTTTGACCCCAACAAAGTTCCCCCCATCAATACATGCACACCACATATATGGATCGTGTGCATGAAATTGGCGGATCTTCTTTCGTGTGGAGGTTAACTTGATTTGGCTCCTGTTTTGATGACGTGGAGGTCGATGCTTTGATGATGTGGAGGTCGATGCTGTCCTTTTCGCGACGTGGATGGTCGGTGCTTCCATTTTTGTGACTGAGACGGTCGGTGCTACCCTTTTTGCGACGTAGACGGTCGGTGCTTCCCTTTTTGCGACTTAGACGGTCGGTGCTGCCCTTTTAACGACTTGGACGGTCGGTGCTTGATTTGACCTGCTCCGCTTTCTGCTGTATCGCTATTTGATTTGACTTGCTCCACCTCTTACGGTGTCACGGTTGAAGTTGACTTACTCCGCTTTTTGCGGTGTCGGGTTTGAAGTTGACTTACTCCGCTTTCTGCGGTGTCAGGGTTGATTTGTTTGATTTGATTTATTTTGGGAGTTCTCTACCCGTCCAGCGGGAATTTGAGCTTCGAACCGCTACCGGGTGGGATACTAATTTGATCTGTTTGATTTCTGCCTTATTTGGCGGGACTTTTGAATATGAGAGAAACTTGGAATTTGGATTTTGTTTGGCATCAACATTGCTGCACTGGAATAATGCTAGGAGCAGCTCATCATTTGCCCCTGGGAAGACTTGGGATTTATTTTTTGTTTTTTGGGTCGGCATCAGCACCGCTAACACTGAAGTATAATGCCATGAGCGACTCATCATTTTCCTTTAGGAAGACTTAGGATTTGGGATTTTTTTGGGTCGGCATCAGTATTGCTGCACTAGAATAATACCAGGAGCAACTCATCATTTGCCCCTGGAGGACTTAGGATTTGGTTTTTGGGTCGGCATCAGTACCGCTAACAATGAAGAAATGCCAGGAGCGACTCATCATTTGCCGTTGCCCGTTAGGGA
Organism: Agapanthus africanus; assembly: GCA_030015575.1. Classification (NCBI taxonomy): domain Eukaryota; kingdom Viridiplantae; phylum Streptophyta; class Magnoliopsida; order Asparagales; family Amaryllidaceae; genus Agapanthus; species Agapanthus africanus. The sequence continues at coordinate 300,833,603 of JASDDO010000029.1, forward strand.
GTGATGGCTTAGGAGATAGGTTTAGATCTCTGTCACCTAAGGCTTTTCAATTTTATGAGCCGTAAGGGTCTCATAAAAGCATTTTCTCCCTACGAGTCGAGAGGATCTCGTAGGTGTATTTCTCCCTAGGAATCGTGGGTATTCCTAAGTGTGTGCCCATTTGTGAGTCATAAGGATCTTACGCGGGGATTTTGTCCTCACAAAGTCGAGAGGACTTTGCGAGTGTATTTCATCTATTTTTCATGAGTTTGCGCCCTTTCGGGTTTCCATCCGTGCCCGTTTTGCTTGTGGACATACCATTTTTTTTTACATTTGCGGATCTTCATCGCTGGTGGGAATTTAAATGTAGTCTCGCCGGTAGGGCTTGGAAGAGATAGGGGTCGTTCATGCCCGTGGATTGTATACGGTTTTACCGGATATATGATCCAGACCGTAGGGCCGGTGTGCTCAATTCGCCTGTGACTTGGAGTATCCACGCGTAGTATTTCTTGAGATATCGGCCATTTATGGGTGGCATGAGCCTTTCTCCCTCGGCGTTTATCAGCTGGTTGGATCCTCCATCAAACACCATCTTGACGACGTATGGTCCTTCCCAGTTTGGCTCGAATTTTTCCTTGGCATGTCGATTGGGGATGATCGGTCTTTTAAGGACCAACACCAATTTGCCTTTCTTAAAAGCATGGAGACTGGTCATCTTATCATAGGCCCGTGAAATTTGGGCTCGGTACAGCTCCAGATTTTGCTGTACTGCGAGCATCTTTTCTTCGAGGGCGTCGAGTTCTTCTAGCCGAAGGAGGACGTTTTCCTTCTCTGTCAACTCGTGTTGGACGGCTATTCTTAGGCTTGGAACTTCGACTTCGAGCGGGAGGATTGCTTCCACTCTGAAGAGTAGTGAGTATGGAGTGGACTGAGTTGGAGTGCGGTGTGTGGTGCGATATGCCCACAATGCCTTATGGAGCTTGAGATTCCAGTCTCTCTTGTTGGCTGATGTATTTTTCCTCAGGAGCTTACATAGAGTTTTATTGAAGGCTTCGGCTAGCCTATGGCTCTTGGATTATAGATGGAGGAATATCTCCAGTCTATCTTATGCTGAGTAGCGAACCTTGAGACCTTGAAGCTCTTGAAAGAAGACCCGTTGTCAGAAATAATTCTTCTAGGTGTACCGAAGCGGTATAGAATATTATGCTGGAAGAACGTCAGAATATCTTCTGTCTTGACTTCTTTTAGCGGGACAGCTTCAACCCATATGGAGAAGTAGTCAGTTGTGGCCAATATGGACCGGTGGCTTTGGATGACGGAGGATCAATTGGACCAACTATGTCGGTGCCCCAAACTTCAAAGGGCTATGACGCCACCGTAGGATGCAGCGGATTGGAATGCTTATGAAAGAAGTCATTGTGAATTTGGCAGAGATGACACCTTTTTGCATGCTCTTTGCAATCCCTTATCATGGTAGGCCAGTAATAACCAAGTCATTTAATTTGAAGCCATATTTTGGGGCCAGATTGGTGAGCTCCGCAGACGCCTGAGTGAACTTCTTTCATGACTTTTTGGGCTTCGGCCAATGATAGACATCTAAGCCAGAGTTGGTCATATGATCTGCGGTATAGTGTATTATTTACAAACACGTATCGAAGAGCTCTCTTCTTCAGTTGAATCCTCGCAGATTTTCCTTCAGGCAGCTTATCGTATCGGAGGTACTTTATAAAGGGTTCTCTCCAATCGGGCTCATCTTAGATGATCAGAGCTTCTTCGGCAGGATTGTTCTCTTGTTCTACGCTTCCCTCTTCACGGAAAGAGACCGGAGGTAGAATTTTCCGGCTTCTGACTGTTATCAGAATTTCATCCACATCGGGATCAACCAGCTCCTTGGCTAAGCGAGCGAGTACGTCAGCTTTTCCATTCAACCCCCTAAGAACTCTCATCAGTTCAATGTGGCTGAACTGTTTCATAAGCTCCACCACCTGGCTTCTGTACTGAGCTAACTCGAGTTTGTATAGCTTATATTCGCCGCTTACTTGGTTGACAACAAGCTGGGAATCATCGTAGACTCATAGCGGAAGGATTTCCATTTCTATGGCGAGCTCCAGACCTGCTATCAGAGCCTCATACTCAGCTTCGTTGTTTGTGCGTGGCTCGGTGAGAGCAAAAGAACGCCGTAGGGTTCCCATCGATGGCGTGATGAACACCAATCCTATCCCTGCTTTTATCTGTGTGGCGCTTGATTTGCTGGAGGTCTTAATTGATGAGGCTCCGTCGAAGTAGAGCTCCCAACATGGCTCGTCATTCTCGAGGTGCAGCACTTGTTCATCGGGTAATTCACAATTTAGCGGTGACCCTTCTGGTATAGGATGAGCAGCGAGGAAATCGGCGAGGACTTGCCCTTTTATTGCTTTATGAGGTGTATAAACTATGTCAAACTCAAGCAGCATAATAACCCATCTTGCCATTCTGCCCGCTAGGCTTACTTTGGTCATTAAGTGTTTGAGCGGATCGACCTTGGAAATCAGCATAACCCGATGAGCGAGCAGATAGCGCCTCAGCTTCTTCATAGCAAATATCAGAGCTAGGCATTGCTTTTCGATCGGGGAATAGTTGTGTTCCACCCCGACTAAAGTTCGACTGAGGTAGTAGAGGGAATTTTCTTTTCCCTCCTCGTTGTTCTGAGGAAGGAGCGCACCGAGTGACTCATCCAGTGCGGCAGTATAGAGAATCAACGGTTTATTTGGAATAGGAGCAGCAAGCACTGGAGGGTGCAACAGATACCGTTTGATACTTTCAAACGCTTCTTGACATTCAGCATCCCAGACAAAGGGAGCTCCTTTCTTCATGAGCTTTGAGAAAGGCCGACATCTTCCCGATAGGTTCGAGATGAACCTTCGTATGTAGGCGAGTTTTCCTTGAAAGGATCTTAGCCTCGTCAGATTCTTTTGAGGAGGCATCTCCATGATGGACTTTATCTTTGATGGGTCAACTTCGATCCCCCGATGTCGGAATATGAAGCCTAAGAATTTTCCCAACGATACGCCAAAAGCGCACTTCAGAGGATTCATCTTCAGATCGTGTTCCCTCAGTTGGGTGAAAACGGTCCTGAGATCTCGGATGTGATCGTCCTTGGCTTCGGTCTTAACGACCAAATCATCAACACAACATCCGACTACTTTATTGATTAAGTCATCAAAGATTTTGGTCATTGCCCTTTGATATGTGGCGCCTGCATTCTTCAGTCCGAATGGCATCACCTTGTAGAAGTATATCCCGATTGGGGTTCGGAATGCTATGTGTTTCTCATCCTCGGGCGACATCTTGATCTGATTGTACACAGACGAGCCATCCATGAAAGTGAACAGCTCATAATTTGAGGTGTCTTCGACCATAATTTCCATGACCGGTAGCGGGAAGTTGTCTTTAGGGCATGCCTTGTTGAGATCCCTGAAATCAACGCAAACTCGTATCTGTCCATTCTTCTTTTTCACTGGGACGATGCATGCGATCCAGTCCGCATATTTCTCTTCTCTGAAGAAACCGGCATCGATGGGTTTCTTGGTTTCCTCGATGACCTTTTATTCCAGTTCCCTTCTCATTCTTTGAGGAGCTTGTTTGACCGGTTTGGCATCAGGAGATATAGCCAGTTTTTGCACGGCCACTTCAGAGGAAAGGCCAGACATTTCTTTGTACGTCCACGCGAATCAGTCAGTGAACTCATGTAGCAGAGCGATTATTTACTCTTTCATTTCCTCAGACAAGAGCGAGCTGATGTAAGTCGGCCTTGGTTATCGGACGTTCCCAAATCAATCTCAGTTAGCTCGTCGAAGGTTGCTTGTCCGCCATCTTCGAGCTCTCGAGGGGCTTCTTCTAGCTCGGCTAGCTCGTCGTCATCATTTGACCTCTCGCTGTCTTCACCAACATGGATCATGTAGCATGCTTTGGCATTAGGTTGAATGAAACCCATGCCCCGTATATTCATCGATGAGTGCTCGGACCGGAGGTGGGTGCCACAGCCCCTCATAAAACATTGCTTCGGAGTCCGTTTGATATAACCGACATCCACACTTTTTAAAATATTCCCGCATCTTGGACGCATAATATATGGGGTTTAGAACAGCTCTTATGCCTCTTTCATTGGGAAGGCACGTGACAGACAAATCGTCCGGGTGCACGACAGGATTTGACCCATAAAACAGGATGCCCTTCTGCCCACTCTTTCTTCTGGAAACGTAGAAAGTTTTCAACTGATCCGCGGTGAAGACTGAAAATGCATCGAGCTCTGGCACCCTTGTGACGGCTAGGGACCCTTCTGCAACTTCGAAGGTCTCTCGTAGTTTTGCTTGTTGCGTGGGGGCCTAATCTGTATAGCTGTTGCAAGGCAGGTTCTCTTCCTCCAAATCTTCAGTGTCGCTGCGTAAACGAAGGCGAATTTTGCTGTCGGATGGGCCTTCGATATCAGACTCGTCCATATCGCTACCAAGATGAGGGCATTTTTTATGGACGGACGGACTTCCAATGTCAGACTCATCAGTGTCACTGCCGAAATGCGGAAGCATTTGGAGGTTTTTGCTTTTGAAAGTGACAGCCGTCTTTGATTTTCTTTTGAGTTTCGGGGCCGTTTTGTCATTGGTCAGCTGTAGCTCAGCACTTTGGAGGTTCACAAAGTACCGAGAATCTTCATATCGGACTTCATGCACACCGAACGGCTGGATGTCTCCGTCAATGCGTCTTTCTTCTCCAGTTTTGGTATACTTCTTGCACTGATGGAGAGTTGACGGAACGATGCCGTAATCGTGAAGCCACGGCCTTCCCAGCAGAATCTTATAGGATGTGTCGGCGTCGATCACGTATATCTTGGCTTCAGTTTGTAGGTCCCCGAACCTGATCGGAAGAGCTATGGATCCTAAAACTTGCTGGCAATTTTGATTGAAACCTTGAATGACAATCCTTTCCCTTTACACGTGTCGGACGTCCATTGACAAACTCTTCAGAGTCCGCAAGTTCATGATGTTCACTGAGGACCCTGGATCAATCAATATGCGATTAATCCAGTGTCCATCGCTGTATCCTATCACGTAAAGCGGTCAGTTGTGCTCAGCTGTTCCTAGTAAATGTGACCGCGGATGTATGCAGAGTGTACTGGGTTTCTTTCATATCAATTTCCGCAAAGCGAGCCTAGTACCGCTCGAGGTTTTGTAGAGCATGAACGAGAACATCTTTAAGATCCTTAGATAGAACCAAAGCATCGTAGATGTAGGAGAGACGAAAGCTTTCGGAGATGAGCCAAGACATTATAGTCCACCGAGGAAGAACTAGAATTTTCCTGAGCCGGCCCTCCGCCATCTTCTTCATTAGCGACTTCTTTTTCCTTCCCTTTTAGGGCGTTGCTTTGACTTGGCGGTAGAGCCTTGCCGCTTCTGAGCTGGATTTGGTTGGCCTTCGTGGCGAGCTCCTCGTCCTCCTCGGGAAAACAAAGTTCTTTCTCAGAGTCGCTACCAAGGTGGACGATGTAGCAGATCACTATAGGGATCTCGTTTTCGGAGTCTTTGTCCAGCTCCTCCAGAATCTCAGCCGTTTCTATGGGGAAGAACTCCTTCAATTGAATTAGAGTTCTTTCCTTTTGTTCATAGTCTTCAAGGGAATCGATACATTTTTGAATGGTCGATCTCCCTGCAGACTCTTTTTCACGTCGAGCTGCACTTTTCTTCTTCTTGAGCTTTTTGGATTTTGAGCCTGATTAAGCCAAATTGGTAGCTGGAACGGTAGGCTCCTTCTGCCCTTTCCATTCCGTTCTGCGCTCTTTCTGAAGTAACTTTAGCATCTTCTTCATCTTTTTAGACATGTTCATGCTCCATGGAGGCTGCGGCAAGTCAGTTTCATTCTGCCAAATAGCGGGTTCAACTGTCTGCTCCCAAAAGGCTTCAGCTTGTGTCTGTATGAAGTTCGTGGCTGCAGCTTGATTGTTCACCAACATACTCTTGGACAACTCGATCTCCCAGTCTTGTACTGCTTCTCGACCCAGCCTTTGAAAATATAGCAATTCTCGATCGCATGGCTCACTACTCGGTGGTACGGGAAATATAGAGGATTGTCGATCATTTTTGCTTCGTGAGGTCTTTTCGACTCTGGCAATTGTAGACCGTTGTTCAAGGCATCTTTGAATATCTTGCGGACCTTGGCCCTTTTGAAAGAGTAAACCTTGTTCTTTTTCTCCTCCAGGGAAGGACCTTATCCTCCCAGCACTGGCTTTCGAGACCGGTTGGTTTTGGATTCGCCTGCCTTTTGCTTGTCTTCATTATCGGACGCATTGAAGACACTGGTATTGTTAGAATTCCTGCTTCTACGGTTGTCGTCCCTCTTGCTCTTCCAGGTCTTGTCTTTTTGAGAGTCTGGGTAGACTCTTGCTTTGAGCGTTCCAGCATTTAGACTTTCTTGGTCAGCTCCTGAAATATCTTGAGGCTTGCTGTACACAAGAATGAGACCATCCAATTGCTGAGGTTCCCAATGAGGAGGCTGACGGACTGGTCCTGCTCTAGCGGCGGTTCGCACTTGACAGTGAGGTTGTGCCATCGGGCAATAAAGTCCGTGTTGCTTTTGTTTTTCCTCGGCTTGGTTCTCACAAGGTCAGCGATGGAGATTTTGTCACTAACACTTATGAATCTTTGCCGAAACAGAGACTCCATTTGGGTGAAAGTAGTGACGGGCCCGTCTCGTGTATACGTTTCAAGACCCCAACGAGGGGCGATGGTATGGTCCCGCAAACATTGGTCTTTTGCACCTAAGATCGTATACAGGTGCTTACTGGGTGTGTGTCCACCGGACGGACTCACCGAGAACTTCCAGATGGTACTATACCTATCGTCAGGTGGAAGTTCTCAGATGGCATGAGTACAGGTTAGTCTTTAGACCTCAGATGATATGAGTACAGGTTAGTCAACACTTTATTTAACAATCCGGCTATATCACATATAACCAACTAATATCATATGTATCAATTTATCGAATCAACACTTGATTCGATAACTCGACTATATCGCATATAACCGACCGATATCACATATTGCGAGAATAGAATACAGTATCACATACTAGTATTAATCTCGGTCCTGCACATGTCACATATGTGCTCCAACTTCGTTTCGCCTGAGCCAGGAAACCTCTGTGTAGGACTCTAAAGACTCGTCAATACGCCGGCAGTAGGTGATGATCATATCAAGAACCCACAAGCCGTCAGCGGTACTAGCTGGACGTAACGGCTACTCGGGTATTGAGCGATCAGAATATCAACAAGCAAGCCTGCTCATACTCCTGTAAAGCCTGTCAGTAACACTACCGTATAGTCCGGTCTCTTCTTCTGATAAGTCGCATATCTAGTCTAGGGATGGTAAACGTACCCCGGTAACTGATACGACGTGCCGATCTGAGGCTCATAACGGGTCGAGAAACTACTGATAACACTTACCAGTAAATCTCCGTATCAGCCCTGGCCAGAGACTTCCTGTTATAGCCAATCGAGCACAGCGCAACATCAACCCCTAATACCAGAAGAGACGAATCCCCTCCTATCGCTCATTGCCTTCATGTGAGTCGGAACTATACCCAAAAGCCACCGTTTTCCACGTTCTCTTGCACGTGGTAAGGTGGAAATCAAAGCACAGTGGGAATCACACAAGACTCTATGACGATCTCGGTTCTACAGACTAATCTGTACCAGTGTCACCAGAGAACTGCTATCTGACACTAGGTATAATACCATCTAGGAGTTCTCGGCGAGTCCGTTCAGTGTACCCAGTCTCCACTGAGCACCCGTATACCATATTTGATGTCAAAAAACAATGGATGTGGGATCATCCATCGCCCATCATATGGGTCAAGAAGCGTATACGCTAGTCTACTCTGGAATATCGATGCCATGTCTCGATACACCCTCGACTAGGAACAATTAAAGGATGTACTTGTGGACTACCCTGGCCCCACTAGTATGATCTCCATCATAGTCCTGGTAGTCAAGTATATTAGTTATATGTATGCCCTAGAGGCCATTACTGTACATATGATGTATATTGTAATGGATGCTTGGACATATATAAGGAGGACTTTCTTGCTCGACATGATAGTACGCTATCTGGTTGTACTTTATCTTAACATATACTCTGATTGTCTCTATGTTACATGTTGATAAAGCCCTTAAGATATATACTCGACTACTAGGACTATGATGAGATCATACTAGTGGGGCCACGGTAGTCGACGAGTACATCCTATAACTGTTCCTAGTCGAGGGTGTATCGAGACAGGGCATCGATGCACCAGAGTAGACTAGCGTATACACATCTTGACCCATATGATGGGCGATGGATGATCCCATATCCATCGGTGTTTGACATCAAGGATGGTGTACGGGTGCTCAGTAGAGACTGGGTACACTGGACGGACTCGCCGAGAACTCCCAGATGGTATTATACCTCACGTCAGATGGCAGTTCTTCGGTGACACTGGTATAGAGTAGTCTGTTGACCCGAGATCGTCATAGAGTCTTGTGTGATTCCCACCGTGCTTTAATTTCCATCATACCACATCCAAGAGGGCGTGCAAAAAGGTGGCTTTTGGGTACAGTCCCGAATCACATGGAGGCAATGAGCGATAGGAGGGGACTCGTCTCTCCCGGTATAGGGAGTTGATGTTGTGTTGTGTTCGATTGGCTATAACTGGAAATCCCTGGCCAGGGTTGCTGAGATTTACTGGTAAGTGTTATCAGTAGTTTCTCGAACTGTTATAGACCTCATATCGACACGACTTATCAAACTACTGGGGTCTGATGTTTACCACCCCTAGGCGAGATATGCGATATATCAGACGACGAGACCGGACTGTACGGGAGTGTTGCTGATTGGATTCGCAGGAGAATGTACAGGCTTTCTTGTTGATCTTCTGATCGCTCAATACCTGGGTGGCTGTTACGTTTAGCTGACCGCTTGCAGCTTGTGGGTGTTTGATATGATCATCGCTTACTGCCGGCGTATTGACGATTCTTTAGAGTCCTACACAGAGCTTTCTTGACTCAGGCAAAATGGAGTAGGGGCACATATGTGATATGTGCAGGACCGAGGATAATGCGATATGAGATACCGTATTAGATTCTCACGATATTTGATATCAGCCGGATCATCGGATCAAGTGTTGATTCGATGAATCGGTAAATGATATATTAGCCGGTTATATGCGATATAGCCGGATCGTCGGATCAAGTGTTGATTTGATAATTTAATTTATAATAATATATATGATATATTAAATTATATTAACTAATATTAGCTCACTAAAAGATTCTTTTTCTCACTCGGGTAATACATTGATATATATGCGATATATGTTAATTGTATTATTTTATTTTTGTTACAATAAATATTATATATGTGATATATAATATTGTAACATGATATGATTACTAATGCAACATGTTTAGTGGAGATTAAAAAAGGTTAGGGTTTGTTTTGGGTTAGTTCCTTCTTGATGCTTCTAGAAGGTTTCCTTTTTGTTTTCGCAAATATATTTTCAAGTGACTCATACTTAACCTAACCCAAAACCCTAGCCCTAGTTAAATCTCTACATGAGTTATCCTTATCATGGTTAACCATGGTTGCATTATTAATCATTATCTTCTTATCATTATTCATCACAAATGGATCACTATTCTTCTTTTTCATCTTTGAGCTTAGAAAAGCTTTCTAGCTTTGATCTTTGTGATGAAAGTGAGTGAGAATAAGAAAACAAATGAGAGCAAAAATCCTACTTCATCATCCTCATCTATCCTTGCCATTTAGATGAGGGTGTTCACTTCATTTAGTGAGTGAGAGCTTGTGTTAATGAAACTTCAAGGTAGATCATCTTTGTTATCGAAGATCGGAAGCAAGCTTGCACCTTTCTCTTCGTGGAACCTCTCGAGAGTCTGGATACATGATGATCGCAGCGAAGAGACCTCAACACGGAGCTTTAGAAGTGAAGGACCGATCTACAAAGGTTGTAATCCCTTTCACTTAGTGTTAAAATGTTTAACATGCTTGTTTTCGCCTAAACTCTAGTTTAAAGATCCGGCTTTGGGTTGTCCGGCATGGATAATTTTTAAATCGGGCATGGTTAATGCCTCGTAGACCCTTGTGCATGTGCCTAACATCCCTACAGTGGTATCAAAGCCAAGCTAGAGCTTTAGGCGAAGTCTAGGCGAAGTTTAAAGTCCGATCGAACCCGGAAACCCCCGATTATACCCTTCTTTGGATATTTTTTTAAAAATATGATTTTTTCTGCATTAAAAATACTCAGAAAAACAAGCAGGCAAATCTAAGAATTACTGTGAAGTACGGTCCCACAATTCGATCACGTGACCGCGGAACCGCGGCCAAACCACACACGTAGCCGCGGTTCCGCGGCTGAACAGTGATATTGGGGCCCACTACTTCACAGTATCATTCCTGGTTTCTTTTTCACTATTCTGGGAATTTTTAATTCTACTCAAGTGTTGAGTTTTCTGGGTTGTATTGGGGACTCGTTGATTCGATCGGATAATTTAACTTCGTTTAATGTTTTTCCGGAAAATTTTAGAAACTGTTAAAAAGTTCGCACGGATATCAATTGTTAGTTATGTATATGCCCTAGAGGCCATTGTTGTACATTTGATGTATATTATAATGGATGCTTGGATATATACAGAGAGGGCTTTCTTGCTCGTCATGATAGTATGCTATTTGGTTTCACTTTATCTTAACATGTTGACTTGTATTGGTTTACTGTCTTTCTCTCACATGTTGATAAAGCCCTTAGGATCTGTACTCGACTAATAGGATTATGATGAGATCATACTAGTGGGGCCACGGTAGTCGATGAGTACATCCTATAAATGTTCCTAGTCGAGGGTATATCGAGACGGGGCATCGATACACCAGAGTAGACTAGCGTATACGCATCTTGACCCATATGATGGGCGATGGATGATCCCATATCCATCGGTGTTTGACATCAGAGATAGTGTACGGGTGCTCAGTGGAGACTGGGTATACTGGACGGACTCGCCGAGAACTCCCAGATGGTGATATACCACACGTCAGATGGCAGTTCTCCGGTGACACTGGTACAGGGTAGTCTGTAGACCCGAGATCGTCATAGAGTCTTGTGTGATTCTCACTGTGTTTTGATTTCCACCTTACCACGTCTAAGAGGGTGTGCAAAACGGTGGCTTTTGGGTACAGTCCCGAATCACATGGAGGAAATGAGCGATAGGAGGGGATTCGTCTCTCCCGGTATAGGCAGTTGATGTTGTGCTGTGTTCGATTGGCTATAACTGAAAGTCCCTGGCCAGGGCTGATATAGAGATATACCGGTAAGTGTTACCAGTAGTTTCTCGACCTGTTATGAGCCTCACATAGACACGACTTATCGGTTACTGGGGTCTGACGTATACCACCCCTAGACTTGATATGCGACATATCAGACGAACAGACCGGACTGTACGGGAGTGTTACTGATTGGATTCACAGGAGAACGGACAGGCTAGCTTATTGATCTTCTGATCGCTCAATACCTGGATGGCTGTTACGTTTAGCTGACCGCTTGCAGTTTGTGGGTGTTTGATATGATCATCACCTGCTACCGGCGTATTGACGATTCTTTAGAGTCCTACGGAGTAGAGGCACATATGTGATATGTGCAGGACCGAGGATAATGCGATATGAGATACCGTATTATATTCTCGCGATATTTAGATATGAACCGGGACTTCGAATCAAGTGTTGATTCGATGAATTGGTACATGATATATTAGTCGGTTATATTCGATATAGCCGGATCGTCGGATCAAGTGTTGATTCGATGATTTAATGTATAATGATATATATGATATATTGTATTATATTATCTAATATTGGCTCGATTTATTATTTCATTTTCTTACCGGATTAATACATTGATATATATGCGATATATGTTAATTGTATTATTTTCTTTTGTTGAAAATATATAATATATATGTGATATATATTATTATGACATGATATGATTTATTATGAAACATGTTTAAGGATGATAAAAAGAGATTAGGGTTTGATTAGGGTTAGCTCTTTCTTGATTATTCTAGAAGGGTTTACTTTTTGTCTTGGTTAAGATATTATGGTTGATACTTATTCTTAACCTAACCAAACCCTAGATCTAGTTTATTCTCTACAAAGGTTAAGCCTATCATCCTTGACCATGGTTCTATATCAATCATATATTCTTATCTACTATTCATCACAAAAAGAATTTATCTCATTATTTTTCATCTTCTTCTCTCTTGAGTTTTTGAGAGAGCTCACTAGAAATTCCTTTTGTGATGATTTCTTGTGAGAAAGTGAATTAAAAAGATAGCATAAATACTACTCCATCATCCTCATCTAATCTAGCCCATTAGATCAGGGTGTTCACTTCATTAGAGTGAGAGAGCTTGGGTTATAGCAACTTCGACGTAGATCATCGGAGAAGCGGAACAATACAAGCTAGCATGGATCGTTCGAGTAGTGGAGCCTCTCTTGAGTCCGGGAGATCGTGGATCGCGGCAAAGGGACTTCTACTCGGAGCCTGTGAAGCGAAGGAGCGGACTACAAAGGTTGTAATCTCTCACACTTAGGTTGAAAGATGTTATCTTGCATGTTAAACCCTAATAATCTACCAAAGATCCCGTCTTTGGGTTGTTCGGCACATCTAAAATTCTATTTGGGCATGATTGATACTTTATGAACCTTCACAAGAGTGCCTAGGAACCCTACAGTGGTATCAGAGCCTAGCTAGAGCATTAGGCGACGTGTTTACGAAGTTAAAACTCCGATCGAACCCGAACCGACAAAAATGAACCCCTCTCTGGATATTTTTCAAAAATGTGATTTTTTCTGAATTAAAAATACCTGAAAAATACATCAGACAAAAATAAGAATAACTGTGAAATACGAAGACTTGATCCGTACAGACGACCGCGGAATTGCGGCCGTACCCTGCTTGGGCCACGGTTCCGCGGCAGTACTGTTTGATGTGACACTTTTTATTTCACAGTAATTCTTTTTGAATTCTTGTAAGGTTTCTGGTATTTTTATTTTTACTCAAGTGTTGAGTATTCTGGGGTTTATTTTGTAATCGTGGATTTGATCGGAAAATTTAAATTCGTTATTTTTTCTGGATATTTAGAAACTGTTAAAATGTTCGAACGGATATCATTAACTCAATTTTTCCCGGCACAAAAATCATTCAAGTGTTGAATTTTTCTCGGGTTTAAATCTTTCGGAAAACCGTGCATGTGACGCGATGGACCCTCTAGAAGACAACAAACCTTAACTCGATTATGTGACCGTCTTGAACTGCCTTTTGAACCTTCGGGTTTGGGGCAGTACGGCGTGCCACATGTGAGGCGTTGGCTTGACCCTTCTACGGCTGGACCATTGCTACTGTGACGTATTCTGGAACTTTTGAACTACGCTCAAGTGTTGAGCTATTTAGGAAATCTTGGGTATTTGATTATTCGATCGGAAAGTTTAATACTGTCTATTTATCTGGAATGTGATACAATATGTGGAATTCATAGAGTTAGGCATGAAATGCGAAGTATGTGATATTTCGGATTTACGATGTCTAAAGTGATTGTGGATTCCAAATATTGTAGTTTTACAATTTCTTTTCTGTGACCGTAAGTGTAGTATGTAGTTGTATTGCCGGTTTTCATTGCTATACGACAACGACGATCGGTGTATGCATACTTACTTACGTTGATGATATGAGATATTATGTGTTGCTGAGATATGATGTGCAGGATTGTCGCGATTGAATAGCCGGGGGTTTTATGTGAGATGAGAGTTTTATATTTTCATTCATGTAAATTCAAATGTAATGTAATATTCTTTTATTTGGGGCACTTCCGGGTTCAGGTTGATGCCACCAGTGTTGTATATTATTTATTTTTCCGCATTAGGATGGACCCAAGGAGGGGAGCATAGGTGGCCGGGTTCTGGGATTCAGTGGGAGGCCATCTCGAGGAGTCGAGACCGGGTCTCCTATCCTCCAGAATTGGTAGGGTCGCTTGCCGCTTTCGTAGGGGTCCAGGGTGTGGGTTTGGCTATTCATCGCGACCGTGGAATCCGTATTTTCTATTGTTGGCTAAATACTAAATACGGACGTCCTAGTATATCCCACATTATATCTATGTTTCTGCTGCGATATCTGTGATGTGATCATTTGATATGTTGTGATGGATATAGTATATAGTATATATGGTATATTATATAGACGTTACTTATGTTTTACACCCGCACTAGCCCTGCCCTGCTCTGTCGTTAGTTACCTAACCTAACGATGCACGAGGGGACATCGAGGCGAATACGGATGGCATAAGTGTACGTCGTATTTATGTGTGATGCTTAGGAAGCATAAGCTGATGGGATTTTTATTAATGAGATTAATAAAAAGAAAAAAAACCTAAAAGATGTTGTAGAATCAAAACTTTATAAAAAGGGTAGCACAGTTTTGCTTTGCATAGTGGTATATATGATATACCATGCACCTTCTTCGATGAGGAAAGAGCCGAGATCCCTTCACCGGGAGTGACCTCTTTAGCGAAACTGGCAGATGCTACAAAACTCGGTTTGTCTTTTGATTGCTTTTAGAGTTTTGCTTTGCACAGTGATATATATGATATGTCCTGCACCTTATTCGATGAGGAAAGAGCCGGGATCCCTTCACCGGGAGTGACCTCTTTAGCAAAACTAATGAAAGCCTAAAAAACACTCCATTTCAAAATTTCACTTGATTCTACGACGATATCAAGTTCATTACGCAATAGGTTTTTAGAAAAACCTGTCGTAGCCCTCCGTCATTTCATATAAAGACTATTTAGTATTCGTGCTGCGTTTGTTGATCTCTGTCAAGGCGTAGTGTGCGGTAGCTAACTAGTAATTATCTGTAAAGCATGTGATGTGATTGGATTAGGGTAGTCGTACGACCTTGTTGACCTCTGTCAAGGGTCGTGCTAGTGGGTTTGATTCAATCAAGAAATGACGGGTTGAACTTGACTAGTGCACTATGGTTTGTTGGCCTCTGTCAAGGTCAGAGCACACTAGGGGCAAAATATTAACGGGAATTTCAAGTGTTGAAATTTGCAATGAGATTGCATACCTCCTATGAGATAGTTGGATCCCGATACCCACTGCGAGTAAGTGTTACTCCTGGGAGAGTTTTACACAGGACAATTAGCCGATCAAGTAGGTGTCTAGAAAACTGTTAACGGGGTTACGCCTCTGGGAAAATGAGGTTTACTTTAATTAGGTCCGTGCGAAAGCATGAAGAACCTCCCTCAAGTACCGACACTGATCTGGCTGAAAGATTGACGAAATTGTAGGGTGTAATTAATCCCGGTTAATCTTACCTTTTAGGGTTTGAAAGTAGATTTGATAAAAACAGTGGGAGACATCCTGATTAGATAAGATAATAACCAATCTAATCTTGTAAGAGCATACGCTAAAGTGTTTTCTTTTCTCTCTCTCCAGGTAGCGACCATGTCAGGCCATAATCAAGATAATAATATAGATGTATTGACTGAACCCGCTTATTATACTGAGCAGGGGAACGTTGGACCCGTTCTTTCTTATAAGAGTTATAAGACTGAACAGGGAATAGGAGAATATCTGGATTCTCAAGCCGCCCAAAAGAACATGCATGTTGATGCATCTTCTTCAGGTGCGTTAGTTATTGAGAACTGTTTCTCAGTTCACCCTACGTCCTGGGTATCAGATACCGGATCAGGATCCCACATATGTAAATTGTTACATGGGCTACGTAAAGGTAGAGAACTGGGAAAAGGTGATCATTCTGTTCAAGTAGGGAACGGTGCAAGCATTGCAGCCAAAGCAGTTGGCGAATATCACCTAGTATTGCCAAGTCGTAATACACTGATTCTAAATGAGTGCTATTATATACCGAACATGATGTGCAACATTATATCAGTCTCTTTATTAAGTAAAGAAGGATATAATTTTGTAGTAAAGGAACATATTCCTAGATCAAAAGTTGATTGCATCAGGCTCATTACATAATGGCATATTCATTCTAAATCAAAATACAGTCCTCAATATACAAAACACACACAAGAGGAAAAGTTCAGAAATGAACGAATCCTTCTTGTGGTATTGTAGACTTGGTCATATCAATGCGACACGACTGGCTAAGTTACATAAGGATGGTTATTTGAATCCGTTCGAATTATCATCTTATGATACTTGCCATTCATGTCTCAAAGGAAAAATGACCAAAGCTCCGTTTAGTGGAAACGGAGAAAGAGTTACTGAACTCTTAGGACTGGTACATAGTGATGTATGCGGTCCCATGTCTACGTATGCTAGGAACGGTTCTTCCTACTTCATTACATTCACTGACGATCTCTCTAGATTCGGACATGTGTTCCTGATGAAACACAAGTCTGAAGCTTTTGAGAAATTCAGAGAATATAAGCACGAAGTAGAAAAACAAATGGGCAAAAGTATTAAGATCCTTCGATCTGATCGAGGAGGAGAATACTTAAGCAATGAGTTCCTAGATTATCTAAAAGAGAATGGGATTCTCTCTCAGCTTACTCCTCCTTATACACCACAGCACAACGGTGTATCGGAGCGGAGGAATCGCACCCTATTAGATATGGTGCGCTCTATGATGAGTACAGCTGAGTTACCTATTTCCTTCTGGGGGTATGCGCTTGAGACAGCAGCATACCTATTGAATCAAGTTCCAACTAAATCTGTACCTACCACACCATATAAGATATGGAGTGGGAAGAGACCATGTCTTAAACGAGTTAAGATATGGGGTTGTCTGGCCTATGTCAAAAGGCAAAATCCAGACAAACTCGAGGCACGGTCAGTTCTATGTAAGTTTGTGGGATATCCTAAACATTCAAATGGATATTTTTTCTACCACAGTGAACAACAAAAGGTGTTTATTGCTCAACATGCCACCTTTTTAGAAAAGGAATTTCTTGCAAAAGAGATTAGTGGCTCTGAGGTAGAACTGGAAGAAGTTCCAGCAACACAAATTGTAACTGAAGATTTAGTGGAACCAGAGGATTCGGTAGTACCCGACGAACCCCAGCCTCTCCGCCGATCTAGTAGGGTTTCTCGTCCACCTGAGAGATACTACGGTTTTCTCATTGATGGTGGAAGCGAGGATTGCATCATGGAAGATGATGAACCGACTAGTTTCGAGCAGGCCATCATGAGTGGTGACTCTGTGAAATGGCTGGATGCAATGCGATCTGAGATGGAATCCATGTACACCAATAAAGTATGGATTTGGGAAAATGCTCCTGAAGGGGTAAAACCCATTGGGAGCAAGTGGATTTTTAAAAGGAAATTTGGTGTAGATGGAAAAGTTGAGACTTTCAAAGCTAGACTTGTAGCAAAGGGATTTCGTCAATGACCAGGTGTGGATTATGACGAAACCTTTTCTCCAGTGGCTATGCTTAAGTCCATCCGGATCTTACTTGCCATTGCTGCATACCATGACTACGAAATCTGGAAAATGGATGTTAAGACCGCCTTTCTAAATGGTGATTTAGAAGAGTGCGTGTACATGACTCAGCCAGAGGGCTTCGTAGATAGTGGGAGCAGCGGAAAGGTGTGCAAACTGCTTAAATTCATTTATGGGTTAAAGCAAGCATCGCGGAGTTCGAACATCTGTTTTGATGTAGTAGTCAAAGAGTTTGACTTCATAAAAAACATAGATGAACCTTGTATCTATAAGAAGGTAGCAGAGAGTAAGGTTGTCTTCCTCGTATTGTACGTGGATGACATACTCTTGATAGGAAATGATATTCCTATGCTGCAATCAGTCAAGCTCTTCTTATCACAAAGATTCTCAATGAAAGATCTAGGTGATGCCTCCTGCATATTGGGGATTAGGATCTATAGAGATAGATCCAAAAGGATACTGGGATTGTCCCAATCCAGGTACATTGACACCATACTAAAGAGGTTTAGTATGGAAGAATCCAAGCGTGGGAACCAACCCATGATCTCTGGACTCACTCTCTCCAAAGAGATGTCTCCCAAGACTGATTTGGAGAGAGCTCGCATGCAAGGGATACCCTATGCTTCGGCAGCAGGCTCTATCATGTATGCGATGCTGTGTACCAGACCCAATGTAGCATACTCACTAAGTGTAGTGAGTCGGTATCAAGAAGATCCTGGAGAGAGTCACTAGACAGCAGTGAAGAACATTCTTAAGTACTTACGAAGGACTAGAGACATGTTCTTGGTGTATGGTAACGGAGAACTCCGGGTGGAGTCCTTTATCGATTCCAGCTTCCAAAGTGATAAGGACGACTCTAAGTCGCACTCGGGATTTGTCTTTACCCTCAATGGAGGGGCGGTATGTTGGAAGAGTTCCAAACAGGATACCGTTGCAGACTCGACGATGGAGGCTGAATACATCGCTGCCAATGATGCTGCCAAAGAGGCTGTCTGGATGAAGAAGTTCATTAGTGAACTTGGTGTGGTTCCATCCATTGAGCATCCAATACCTCTGTATTGTGATAAAAATGGAGCTGTGGCTTTGGCCAAGGAACCCAGATCCCATCAGAAGTCCAGACATATTCTGAGGCGGTATCACCTGATCAGGGAGATAGTTGATCGCCGGGAGATCGAGGTCAGGAGAGTAAATATGAAGGACAACACTGCGGATCCACTCACGAAGGCCATTCCCCAGATACAGTATGAGAGATTATTCGGGATGCTGGGTATGAGATACTACAGCAGCTGGCCTTAGTGCAAGTGGGAGATTGTTAGTTATGTATATGCCCTAGAGGCCATTGTTGTACATTTGATGTATATTATAATGGATGCTTGGATATATACAGAGAGGACTTTCTTGCTCGTCATGATAGTATGCTATTTGGTTTCACTTTATTTTAACATGTTGACTTGTATTGGTTTACTGTCTTTCTCTCACATGTTGATAAAGCCCTTAGGATCTGTACTCGACTACTGGGATTATGATGAGATCATACTAGTGGGGCCACGGTAGTCGATGAGTACATCCTATAAATGTTCCTAGTCGAGGGTATATCGAGACGGGGCATCGATACACCAGAGTAGACTAGCGTATACGCATCTTGACCCATATGATGGGCGATGGATGATCCCATATCCATCGGTGTTTGACATCAGAGATGGTGTACGGGTGCTCAGTGGAGACTGGGTACACTGGACGGACTCGCCGAGAACTCCCAGATGGTGATATACCACACGTCAGATGGCAGTTCTCCGGTGACACTGGTACAGGGTAGTCTGTAGACCCGAGATCGTCATAGAGTCTTATGTGGTTCCCACTGTGTTTTGATTTCCACCTTACCACGTCCAAGATGGCGTGCAAAACGGTGGCTTTTGGGTACCGTCCCGAATCACATGGAGGCAATGAGCGATAGGAGGGGATTCGTCTCTCCCGGTATAAAGAGTTGATGTTGTGCTGTGTTCGATTGGCTATAACTGGAAGTCCCTGGCCAGGGCTGATATAGAGATATACTGGTAAGTGTTACCAGTAGTTTCTCGACCTGTTATGAGCATCACTTCGACACGACTTATCGGTTACTGGGGTCTGACGTATACCACCCCTAGACTTGTTATGCGACATATCAGACGAACAGACCGGACTATACGGGAGTGTTACTGATTGCATTCATAGGAGAACGGACAGGCTAGCTTGTTGATCTTCTGATTGCTCAATACCTGCGTGGCTGTTACGTTTAGCTGACCGCTTGCAGCTTGTGGGTGTTTGATATGATCATCACCTGCTACCGGCGTATTGACGATTCTTTAGAGTCCTACACAGAGGTTTCTTGGCTCAGGCAAAACGGAGTATAGGCACATATGTTATATGTGCAGGACCGAGGATAATGCGATATGAGATACCGTATTATATTCTCGCGATATTTAGATATGAACTGGGACATCGAATCAAGTGTTGATTCGATGAATCGGTACATGATATATTAGTCGGTTATATTCGATATAGACGGATCGTCGGATCAAGTGTTGATTCGATGATTTAATGTATAATGATATATATGATATATTGTATTACATTATCTAATATTGGCTCGCTTTATTATTTTATTTTCTCACTGGATTAATACATTGATATATATACGATATATGTTAATTGTATTATTTTCTTTTATTGTAAATATATAATATATATGTGATATATATTATTGTGACATGATATGATTTATTATGAAACATGTTTAAGGATGATAAAAAGAGATTAGGGTTTGATTAGGGTTAGCTCTTTCTTGATTATTCTAGAAGGGTTTACTTTTTGTCGTGGTTAAGATATTATGGTTGATACTTATCCTTAACCTAACCAAATCCTAGCTCTAGTTTATTCTCTACAAAGATTAAGCCTATCATCCTTGACCATGGTTCCATATCAATCATATATTCTTATCTACTATTCATCACAAAAGGAATTTATCTCATTATTTTTCATCTTCTTCTCTCTTGAGTTTTTGAGAGAGCTCACTAGAAATTTCTTTTGTGATGTCTTGTGAGAAAGTGAATTAAAAAGATAGCATAAATACTACTCCATCATCCTCATCTAATCTAGCCCATTAGATCAGGGTGTTCACCTCATTAGAGTGAGAGAGCTTGGGTTATAGCAACTTCGACGTAGATCATCGGAGAAGCGGAACAATACAAGCTAGCATGGATCGTTCGAGTAGTGGAGCCTCTCTTGAGTCCGGGAGATCGTGGATCGCAGCAAAGGGACTTCTAATCAGAGCTTGTGAAGCGAAGGAGCGGACTACAAAGGTTGTAATCCCTCACACTTAGGATTAAAGATGTTATCTTGCATGTTAAACCCAAATAACCTAGCAAAGATCCCATCTTTGGGTTGTTCGGCACATCTAAAATTCTATTTGGGCATGATTGATGCTTTATGAACCTTCACAAGAGTGCCTAGGAACCCTACATCAATAACTCACTTTTTCCCCTGTCGGAAAATTTTCAAAAGTTGAATTTTTTCTCGAGTTTGAAAGTTTCGAAAAGTCGTGCAAGTAACGCGGTGGACCCTCTAGAAGACAACAAACCTTAACTCGATTATGTGACCGTCTTGAACTGCCTCTAAACCTTAGTGTTAGTTATGTATATGCCCTAGAGGCCATTGTTGTACATGTGATGTATATTATGATGGATGCTTGGATATATATAGAGAGGACTTTCTTGCTCGTCATGATAGTATGCTATTTGGTTTCACTTTATCTTAACATGTTGACTTGTACTGGTTTACTGTCTTACTCTCACATGTTGATAAAGCCCTTAGGATCTGTACTCGACTACTGGGACTATGATGAGATCATACTAGTGGGGCCATGGTAGTCGATGAGTACATCCTATAACTGTTCCTAGTCGAGGGTATATCGAGACAGGGCATCGATACACCAGAGTAGACTAGCGTATACTCATCTTGACCCATATGATGGGCGATGGTTGATCCCATATCCATCGGTGTTAGACATCAAGGATGGTATGCGGGTGCTCAGTGGAGACTGGGTACACTGGACGGACTCGCCGAGAACTCCCAGATGGTGATATACCATACGTTAGATGGCAGTTCTCCGGTGACACTGGTACAGGGTAGTCTGTAGACCCGAGATCGTCATAGAGTCTTGTGTGATTTCCACTGTGCTTTGATTTCCACCTTACCACGTCCAAGAGGGCATGCAAAACGGTGGCTTTTGGGTGCAGTCCCGAATCACATGGAGGCAATGAGCGATAGGAGGGGATTCGTCTCTCCCGGTATAGGGAGTTGATGTTGTGCTGTGTTCGATTGGCTATAACTGGAAGTCCCTGGCCAGGGCTGATATAGAGATTTACTGGTAAGTGTTACCAGTAGTTTCTCGACCCGTCATGAGCCTCACATCGACACGACTTATTGGTTACTGGGGTCTGACATATACCACCCCTAGACTTGATATGCGACATATCAGACGAAAAGACCGGACTGTACGGAAGTGTTACTGATTGGATTCACAGGAGAACGTACATGCTAGCTTGTTGATCTTCTGATCGCTCAATACTTGGGTGGTTGTTACGCTTAGCTGTCCGCTTGCAGCTTGTGGGTGTTTGATATGATCATCACCTGCTACCGGCGTATTGACGATTCTTTAGAGTCCTACACAGAGGTTTCTTGGCTCAGGCAAAACGGAGTAGAGGCACATATGTGATTTGTGCAGGACCGAGGATAATGCGATATGAGATACCGTATTATATTCTCGCGATATTTAGATATGAACCGGGTCATCGGATCAAGTGTTGATTCGATGAATCGGTACATGATATATTAGTCGGTTATATTCGATATAGCCGGATTGTCGGATCAAGTGTTGATTCGATGATTTAATGTATAATAATATATATGATATATTGTATTACATTATCTAATATTAGCTCACTTTATTATTTCATTTTCTCACCAGGTAATACATTGATATATATGCGATATATGTTAATTGTATTATTTTCTTTTGTTGCAAATATATAATATGTATGTGATATATATTATTGCAACATGATATGATTAATAATGGAACATGTTTAGTAGAGATTAAACAAGGTTAGGGTTTGATTAGGGTTAGCTCCTTCTTGCACCTTCTAGAAGGAATTCCTTTTGTCATGGTTAAGATATTATGGTTGATATTTATCCATGACTCATTCTTTAACCTAAACAAAACCCTAGCCCTAGTTAATTCTCTACAAGGGTTATCCTTGTCATCCCTTGACCATGGTTCCATGATTATTCATATATTCATTTCTATTATTCATCACAAAAGGATTAACTCATTATTCATCTTCTTATTCTCTCTTGAGCTTTGAGAAAGCTTGCTAGTTTTTCATTTTGTGATGAATTCATGTGAGAATTTGATATAAAAAGATAGCATAAATACTACTCCATCATCCTCATCTAATCTAGCCCATTAGATTAGGGTGTTCACCTCTTTAGAGTGAGAGAGCTTGAGTTATAGCAACTTCGACGTAGATCATCGGAGAAGAGGAATACTACAAGCTAGCATGGATCGTTCGAGTCGTGGAGCCTCTCTTGAGTCCGGGAGATCGTGGATCGCGATGAAGGGACTTCTACTCGGAGCTTATGAAGCGAAAGAGCGGACTACAAAGGTTGTAATCCCTCACACTTAGTAGTAAAGATGTTTACTTGCATGTTTAACCCTAATTATCTAGCAAAGATCCCGGCTTTGGGTTGTTCGGCACGTCTAAAATTTTATTCGGGCATGGTTGATGCCTTATGAACCCTCACAAGAGTGCCTAGAAACCCTACAGTGGTATCAGAGCCTAGTTAGAGTATTAGGCGACGTGTATACGAAGTTAAAACTCCGAACGAACCCCGAAACGACATTTTAAACCCCTCTCTGGATATTTTTTAAAAACTGTGATTTTTCTGTATTAAAAATACCTTAAAAATTCAGTAGGGAAATCTAAGAATTACAGTGAAAAACGAGTGCATGATCCGTACATTCCACCGCGGAACCGCGGCCGTACCACGCTTGGGCCGCGGATCCGCGGCCGTACAGAATGTTTATGCCCTTGTTTTTGAACAGTAATATCTATATCTGCTAGTTTAGTTTTATGGATATTTTTAATCTGGCTCAAGTGTTGAGTGTTCTGGGGTTTATTTTGTAATCGTTGATTCGATCGGAAAATTTAATTTTGTTATGTTTTCCGGATATTTAGAAACTGTTAAAATGTTCGAGCGGATATCATTAACTCACTTTTTCCCGGCACGAAAAACTTTCAAGTGTTGAATTTTTCTTGGGTTTAAATCTTTCGGAAAAATGTGCAAGTAACGCGGTGGACCCTTTAGAAGAACACAAACCTTAACTCGATTATGTGACCGTCTTGAACTGCCTCTAAACCTTAGGGTTTGGGGCAGTACGGCGTGCCACATGTGAGGCGTTGGCTTGACCCTTCTATGGCTGGATCATCGGTACTGTGACATATTCTGGGATTATTTGAACTCCGCTCAAGTGTTGAGCTATTTAGGAAATCTTGGATATTTGATTATCCGGTCGGAAAGTTTAATACTGTCTATTTATCTGGAATGTGATACAATATGTGGAATTCATATAGTTAGGCATGAAATGCGAAGTATGTGATATTTCGGATTTACGATGTCTAAAGTGATTGTGGATTCCAAATATTGTAGTTTTACAATTTATTTTCTGTGACCGTAAGTGTAGTATGTAGTTGTATTGCCGGTCTTCGTTACTATACATCAACGACGATCAGTGTATGCATACTTACTTACGTTGATGATATGTGATATTATGTGTTGCTGTGATATGTTATATTGGATAGTCGTGTTCTGAATAGCCGAGGTTTTTATGTGAGATGAGGGTTTTTATTTTCATTCATGTAAAATTCATTTGTATGTAATATTCTTTTATTGGGGCACTTCCGGGATGAGGTTGATGTCACCAGTGTATATTATTTACTTTTTCCGCATTAGGTAGACCCAAGGAGGGGAGCACAAGTAACCGGGTTTTAGGGTCCAGTGGTAGGCCATCTCGAGGAGTCGAGAACGGGTCTCCTAAACCTAGGATTGGCAGTGTTACTTGCCGCTCTCGTAGGGTTCTAGGGGTGTGGGTTTGGCTATTCATCACGACCGTGGAATCCGTGTTTTATACCGGCTCGTATTAAAAACACGGACATCCTAGTATATCCAATATTTCATATATGTTCTTCTGCAGCAATGTTCTGTGATGAGATTATATTACTGCCTGAGACGAATGCTTATACTATATATATATATGCTGATATATAAATATTACTGCTTTCGTTTCTTCTGTGATGCTTAGGAAGCATAAGCTGATGGGATTTATTAATAAGATAAATAAAAAGAAAAGAAACCTAAAAGATGTTGTAGAATCAAAACTTTATAAAAAAGGGTAGCTACAGTTTTGCTTTGCATAGCGGTATATATGATATACCCTGCACCTTATTCGATGAGGAAAGAGCCGAGATCTCTTCACCGGGAGTGACCTCTTTAGCGAAATTGGCAGATGCTACAAACTCACGGTTTATTTTTTGACAGCTTATATAGTTCTTGCTTGGCACAGCGGTATACATGATATATCCTGCACCTTATTCGATGGGGAAAATGCCGAGATCCTTTCACCGGGAGTGACCTCTTAAGTAAAACTAGAAAAGCCTCAAAAACACTCCTTTTTCAAAAACTACTAGATTCTACGACGATATCAAGTTCATTACGCTCATGGTTTTCTGAAAAACCTGCGTAGCCCTCCGATATTTCAGATAGATATTACTTAGTATTCGTGCTATGGTAGTTTGGCATTCGTCAAGGCGTAGTGTACGGTAGCTATTTACTATTTATCTGTAGCATATGATGCGATTGGATTAGGGTATTCGTACGGCGTTGTTTGGCATTCGTCAAGGGTCGTGCGGGTGGGTTTAATTCAATCAAGAAATGTACGGGTTGAACTTGACTAGCGGACTATGGGTTGTTTGGCATTCGTCAAGGTCATAGCACGTTAGGGGCAAAAGCATTATCGGGAATTTCATGTGTTGAAATTTGCAATGAGATTGCATACATCCTATGAGATAGTTGGATCCCGATACCCACTGCGAGTAAGAGTTACTCTTGGGAGAGTTTTACACAGGACAATTAGCCGATCAAGTAGGTGTCTAGAAAAGTGTTAACGGGGTTACGCCTCTGGAAAAACGAGGTTTACTTTAATTAGGTCCATGCGAAAGCACGGGGAACCTCCCTCAAGTACCGACACTGATCTGGCTGAAAGATTGACGAAATTGTAGGGTGTAATTAATCCCGGCTAATCTTACCTTTTAGGGTTTGAAGGAAGATTTGATAGAAACAGTGAGAGACATCCTGATTAGATAAGATAATAACCAATCTAATCTTGCAAGAGCATATGCTAAAGTGTTTTCTTCTCTCTCTCTCCAGGTAGCGACCATGTCAGGCCATAATCAAGATAATAATATGGATGTATTGACTGAACCGGCTTATTATACTGAGCAGGGGAATGTTGGTCCCGTTCTTTCTTATAAGAGTTATAAGACTGAACAGGGAATAGTAGAATATCTGGATTCTCATGCCGCCCAAACGGAGAACATGCATGTTGATGCACCTTCTTCGGGTGTGTTAGTTATTGAGAACTGTTTCTCAGTTCACCCTACGTCCTGGGTATTAGATACCGGATCAGGATCCCATATATGTAAATTGTTACATGGGCCACGGAAAGGTAGAGAACTGGGAAAAGGCGATCATTCCGTTCAAGTAGGGAATGGTGCAAATATTGCAGCCAAAGCAGTTGGCGAATATCACCTTGTATTACCAAGTAGTAATACACTGATTCTGAATGAGTGCTATTATATACCGAACATGATGTGCAACATTATATCAGTTTCTTTATTAAGTAAAGAAGGATATAATTTTGTAGTACAGGATAATGTTATAAACATATTCCTGAATCCAAAGTTGATTGGATCAGGCTCGTTACATAATGGCATTTTTATTCTTAATCAAAATACAGTCCTTAATATATAAAGCACACACAAGAGGAAGAGTTCAGAAATGAACGAATCTTTCTTGTGGCATTGTAGACTTGGTCATATCAATGCGACACGACTAGCTAAGTTACATAAGGATGGATATTTGAATCCGTTCGAATTATCATCTTATGATACTTGCCATTCATGTCTCAAAGGCAAAATGACCAAAGCTCCGTTTAGTGGACACAGAGAAAGAGTTACGGAACTCTTAGGACTGGTACATAGTGATGTATGCGGTCCTATGTCTACACATACCAGGAACGGTTCTTCTTACTTCATTATATTCACTGACGATCTCTCAAGATACGGACATGTGTTCCTGATAAGACACAAGTCTGAAGCTTTTGAGAAATTCAGAGAATATAAGCACGAAGTAGAGAACCAAACGGGCAAAAGTATTAAGATTCTTCGATCTGATCGAGGAGGTGAATACTTAAGCAATGAGTTCCTAGATTATCTAAAAGAGAATGGGATTCTCTCTCAGCTTACTCCTCCTTATACACCAAAGCACAACGGTGTATCGGAACGGAGGAATTACACCCTATTAGATATGGTGCACTCTATGATGAGCACTGCTGAGTTACCTATTTCCTTCTGGGGGTATGCGCTTGAGACAGCCATACACCTATTGAATATGGTTCCTACCAAATCAGTGCCTACCACTCCATATGAGATATGGAAAGGGAAGAGACCATCTCTTAAGTATGTTAAGATATGGGGTTGTCCAGCCTATGTCAAAAGACAAAATCCAGACAAACTCGAGGCAAGAGCTGTCTTATGTAAGTTTGTAGGATATCCCAAAAATTCACAAGGGTATATCTTCTACCACCCCGAGGAACAAAAGGTGTTTGTTTCTCGACATGCCACTTTCTTAGAAAAAGGTTTTCTTATGAAACATATTAGTGGCATTGAGGTAGAACTGGAAGAGGTTCCAGCAACACAAACTGCAATTGATGATTTAGTGGAACCAGAGGATTCAGTAGTACCCGATGAACCCCAGCCTCTCTGCCGATCTAGCAGGGTTTCTCATCCACCTGAGAGATACTACGGTTTTCTCATTGATGGTGGAAGCGAGGATTGCATCATGGAAGATGATGACCCGACTAATTTCGAGCAGGCCATCACGAGTGGTGACTCTGTGAAATGGCTGGATGCAATGAAATCTGAGATGGAATCCATGTACACCAACAAAGTATGGACTTTGGAAAATGCTCCTGAAGGGGTAAAACCCATTGGGAGCAAGTGGATCTTTAAAAAGAAATTTGGTGTAGATGGAAAAGTTGAGACTTTCAAAGCTAGACTTGTTGCAAAGGGTTTTCGTCAACGACCAGGTATGGATTATGACGAAACCTTTTCTCCAGTGGCTATGCTTAAGTCCATCCGGATCTTACTTGCCATTGCTGCATACCATGACTACGAAATCTGGCAAATGGATGTTAAGACCGCCTTTCTAAACGATGATTTAGAAGAGTGCGTGTACATGACTCCGCCAGACGGCTTCGTAGATAGTGGGAGAAGCGGAAAGGTGTGCAAGTTGCTTAAATCCATTTATGGGTTAAAGCAAGTATCGCGGAGTTGGAACATCTGTTTTGATGTTGTAGTAAAAGAGTTTGACTTCATCAAAAATATAGATGAACCTTGTATCTATAAGAAGGTAGCAGAGAGTAAGGTTGTCTTCCTCGTATTGTACTTGGATGACATACTCTTGATAGGAAATGATATTCCTATGCTGCAATCAGTCAAGCTCTTCTTATCACAAAGATTCTCAATGAAAGATCTAGGTGATGCCTCTTGCATATTGGAAATCATGATCTATAGAGATAGATCTAAACGGATACTGGGATTGTCCCAATCCAGGTACATTGACACCATACTAAAGAGGTTTAGTATGGAAGAATCCAAGCGTGGGAACCAACCCACGATCTTTGGACTCACTCTCTCCAAAGAGATGTCTCCCAAGACTGATTTGGAGAGAGCTCGCATGCAAGGGATACCCTATGCTTCGGCAGTAGGCTCTATCATGTATGCGATGCTATGTACCAGACCCGATGTAGCATACTCACTAAGTGTAGTGAGTCGGTATCAAGCAGATCCTGGAGAGAGTCACTGGACAGCTGTGAAGAACATTCTCAAGTACTTACGAAGGACAAAGGAGATGTTCCTGGTGTATGGTAATGGAGAACTCCAGGTGGAGTCCTTTACCGATTCGAGCTTCCAAAGTGATAAGGACGACTCTAAGTCGCACTCAGGATTTGTCTTTACCCTCAATGGAGGGGCGGTGTGTTGGAAGAGTTCCAAACAGGATACCGTTGCAGACTCGACGATGGAGGCTGAATACATCGCTGCCAACGATGCTGCCAAAGAGGCTGTCTGGATAAAGAAGTTCATTAGTGAACTTGGTGTGGTTCCATCCATTGAACGTCCAATACCTCTATATTGTGATAACAATGGAGCTGTGGCATTGGCCAAGGAACCCAGATCCCATCAAAAGTCCAGACATATTCTGAAGCGGTATCACCTGATCAGGGAGATAGTTGATCGTCGGGAGATCGAGTTCAGGAGAGTAGATATGAAGGACAACACTGCGGATCCATTCACGAAGGCCATTCCCCAGATACAGTTTGAGAGATTATTCGGGATGCTAGGTATGAGATACTACAGTAACTGGCCTTAGTGCAAGTGGGAGATTGTTAGTTATGTATATGCCCTAGAGGCCATTGTTGTACATGTGATGTATATTATGATGGATGCTTGGATATATATATAGAGGAATTTCTTGCTCGTCATCATAGTATGCTATTTGGTTTCACTTTATCTTAACATGTTGACTTGTACTGGTTTACTGTCTTACTCTCACATGTTGATAAAGCCCTTAGGATCTGTACTCGACTACTGGGACTATGATGAGATCATACTAGTGGGGCCATGGTAGTCGATGAGTACATCCTATAACTGTTCCTAGTCGAGGGTATATCGAGACAGGGCATCGAGACACCAGAGTAGACTAGCGTATACGCATCTTGACCCATATGATGGGCGATGGATGATCCCATATCCATCGGTGTTGGACATCAAGGATGGTATGCGGGTGCTCAGTGGAGACTGGGTACATTGGACGGACTCGCCGAGAGCTCCCAGATGGTGATATACCACACATCAGATGGCTGTTCTCCGGTGACACTGGTACAGGGTAGTCTGTAGACCCGAGATCGTCATAGAGTCTTGTGTGATTCCCACTGTGCTTTGATTTCCACCTTACCACGTCTAAGAGGGCATGCAAAACGGTGGTTTTTGGGTGCAGTCCCGAATCACATGGAGGCAATGAGCGATAGGAGGGGATTCGTCTCTCCTGGTATAGGGAGTTGATGTTGTGCTGTGTTCGATTGGCTATAACTGGAAGTCTCTGGCCAGGGCTGATATAGAGATTTACTGGTAAGTGTTACTAGTAGTTTCTCGATCCGTTATGAGCCTCACATCGACACGACTTATCGGTTACTGGGGTCTGACGTATACCATCCCTAGACTTGATATGCGACATATCAGACGAAGAGACCGGACTGTACGGGAGTGTTACTGATTGGATTCACAGGAGAACGTACAGGCTAGCTTGTTGATCTTCTGATCGCTCAATACCTGGGTGGCTGTTACGTTTAGCTGACCGCTTGTAGCTTGTGGGTGTTTCATATGATCATCACCTGCTACCGGCGTATTGACGATTCTTTAGAGTCCTACACAGAGGTTTCTTGGCTCAGGCAAAACAGAGTAGAGGCACATATGTGATATGTGCAGGTTCGAGGATAATGCGATATGAGATACCGTATTATATTCTTGCGATGTTTAGATATGAACCGGGTCATCGGATCAAGTGTTGATTCGATGAATCGGTACATGATATATTAGTCGGTTATATTCGATATAGCCGGATTGTCGGATCAAGTGTTGATTCGATGATTTAATGTATAATAATATATATGATATATTGTATTACATTATCTAATATTGGCTCACTTTATTATTTCATTTTCTCACCGGGTAATACATTGATATATATGCGATATATGTTAATTGTATTATTTTCTTTTGTTGAAAATATATAATATATATGTGATATATATTATTGCAACATGATATGATTAATAATGGAAAATGTTTAGTAGAGATTAAACAAGGTTAGGGTTTGATTAGGGTTAGCTCCTTCTTGCACCTTCTAGAAGGAATTCCTTTTGTCATGGTTAAGATATTATGGTTGATATTTTTCCATGACTCATTCTTTAACCTAAACAAA
Organism: Agapanthus africanus; assembly: GCA_030015575.1. Classification (NCBI taxonomy): domain Eukaryota; kingdom Viridiplantae; phylum Streptophyta; class Magnoliopsida; order Asparagales; family Amaryllidaceae; genus Agapanthus; species Agapanthus africanus. Next base: position 300,864,533 of record JASDDO010000029.1, read on the forward strand.
ATCCTAGCCCTAGTTAATTCTCTACAAGGGTTATCCTTGTCATCCTTTGACCATGGTTCCATGATTATTCATATATTCATTTTTATTATTCATCACAAAAGGATTAACTCATTATTCATCTTCTTCTTCTCTCTTGAGCTTTGAGAAAGCTTGCTAGTTTTTCATTTTGTGATGAATTCATGTGAGAATTTGATATAAAAAGATAGCATAAATACTACTCCATCACATTCATCTAATCTAGCCCATTAGATTAGGGTGTTCACGTCTTTAGAGTGAGAGAGCTTGAGTTATAGCAACTTCGACGTAGATCATCGGAGAAGAGGAATACTACAAGCTAGTATGGATCGTTCGAGTCGTGGAGCCTCTCTTGAGTCCGGGAGATCGTGGATCGCGGTGAAGGGACTTCTACTCGGAGCTTATGAAGCGAAGGAGCGGACTACAAAGGTTGTAATCCCTCACACTTAGTAGTAAAGATGTTTACTTGCATGTTTAACCCTAATTATCTAGCAAAGATCCCGGCTTTGGGTTGTTCGGCACGTCTAAATTTTTATTCGGGCATGGTTGATGCCTTATGAACCCTCACAAGAGTGCCTAGGAACCCTACACTTAGGGTTTGCGGCAGTACAGTGTGCCACATGTGAGGTGTTGGCTTGACCCTTCCACGGCTGGACCATCGGTACTGTGGCATGTGATGGTTATTTTTTGAACTCCGCTCAAGTGTTGAGCCATTTGGGAAAACTTGATTGTTTGTTTATTCGATCGGAAAGTTTAACATTGTCTATTTATCTAGAATGTGATACAATATTTGGAATCCACAAATAGTTATGAGATAACTAATTTGAATGTTATAAATCTAGCAGTTCAGTCTCAGATGATCGGTTGCCACGGAATTTTGATGTGATCAAAAGTCCGTCGCAATCACGTAGCGTACGCGGATACTCGCCGGGTAAACTTAATAGACAGCCATGCCCTATAGCCCCGACCAAGTGAGTTAGGAGAACCCCGTCGCTAAAAGAATCCGTTCGGGTGCTCGCGGCAGCGATGTTCCGCCTTAGTGCACTTCGTCGACGGCATCAGGGGTGCGACCGTCTACTAAAGTTTGCGACGAGCATTCGATCAGGATGTCGGGAATCTTGTTGAATTGCCCGACTAGATATTGAAAAGAGTTTTCGATAATGAGACTAAAATGCGGAGTTTATAATTGTTAGGCATGCGATGTCTAAGGAATTCATTTGGTTAGGCATGCGATGTCTAAGAAGGTTGTGGATTCCAACTGTTGTAGTTTTACACTTTCTTTTCTGTGACCGTAAGCGTAGTATGTGGTGTATCGCTGGCTTCGTTGCTATACATCAACGACAATCGGGATACGCATACTTGCTTACGTTGATGATATGAGATATTATGTGTTGCTGTGATATGTTATATTGGATCGTCGCGTTCTGAATAGCCGGGGGTTTTATGTGAGATGAGAGTTTTTCTTTTTCATTCATGTAAAATTTATTTGTATGTAATATTCTTTTATTGGGGAACTTCCGGGCTGAGGATGATGTCACCATTGTATATTATTTACTTTTCCGCATTAGGTAGACCCAAGGCGGGGAGCATAAGTAACCGGGTTCTAGGGTCCAGTGGGAGACTATCTCGAGGAGTCGAGACCGGGTCTCCTAACCCTAGAATTGGCAGTGTTGCTTGCCGCTCTCGTAGGGGTCTAGGGATGTGGGTTTGGCTATTCATCGCGACCGTGGAATCCGTGTTTTATACAGGCTCGTATTAAAACACGGACGTCCTAGTATATCCAATATTTCATATATGTTCTTCTGCTGCAATGTTCTGTGATGAGATCATATTACTGCCTGAGATGAATATTTATATTATATATATGAGATATATGTTATATTGCAGATTTCGTTTCAAATGTGATGCTTGTGAAGCATATTAAAATGGGACTTCATTAATGGGATTAATGTGTTGCGCCACGGCAGCGCCCCGGCCTTCTTACCGAGGCCAAAATGCGGAATCAAAAATTTTCTTTACTTCGAAACTGGCGCTACCGCGGACAATAAAACCCGGATCGTTAACCATTAACCTATACTAGCAAATAAGAGATGGGAAGAGAAGTATACCAAGTGATCCGAGTCCTCCGGTCTTCTCGTCATCGTCCCGATCTCCCGCGGAAAGTCCTAACTCCATATCATCGCCTCATCGCCGGAAGGGCACCACATCGCCTGTATCTTTTACGGGCTCCCACCTCAATACCGAGGCAACTCGGGCGCGAAGTTGGCTGGCCGACGCGTCCAAGATTTGCTGTAGAATGTGAAGTGTAGAGGCTATGTCTCATTTGGGGTTTTGTTGCCATTTGAAGATGATGGAGGAAACTAGATAAGGAAAAATGGTGCTTGCATTTTTCCTAGCATGAAATGAGATCAAGAAAAATCCCACAAGCTCAAAATGAAACTCTCTCTTCTTCTTCTCTCAAGTGTGGCTTCTCCCATCTAATGAGAATGGTGGAGGGATGAAGTATGAATCCAAATACAAGAGGAAGGTGAGTGTAGGAGAAAGAGAATGGTGACCACATCCGCATCATGATAACAATCTCACATCAAACACAAATCAATCCTAATCACCTTTTACAAGAAATGATGATAGAAAAGAAAGGAATAAAAAAAGATGCTTTCATAATCAAACTATTTGCATGAAAACCCTCCACTAAGTGTTATTTGCAAACTAGCAAATAACACCCTCCATCAAAAGGTTCGGCCGGGAAAGAACAAAGGAAAACCGGCCGGAACGGAATGCAAACTGGCAACTCCAGAAAACTGGTCCCGTAATAAATTACAGGAAAACCCCGATACTGTGCATACACACCCGCATCTGTATTCCTACCGGATACAAATGCAATGAGACAAAATCTACACTGTACTAAACTAGGATCCGGCTTAAACCAAAGCCGGCTAGTAATATCCGTTCGATCCTGATGCGTGCAATACCGCACGTATCAGATCGAACCCTGCCATATATCCATACGGCCACTAGTACAAACCGTCCGATCCTGATCCGTGCAATACCGCACGTATCTGATCGGACCCTGCCATATCTCCATACGGCCTCTACAGCGTTTCGCCCGAAAGCTTGAGTAACTGAAAGTGTGGTGGACTCTAAAGACTCATCAATACTATGGCTGTGGATTTAACCACTAGAACGTCAGAGGTATTAGCCAATACGTGACGGGCCACCAGCTATTGACTAAAAGGGACGTCGTTGAGCGAACTCATCCTGACACCCTATTGAGCCTGTCAGTGACAATATCCGTACAGTCCGGTCCGTTCGTCTATGAGCATCACATGGCGGGCCTAGGGGGTTGGTAAAAGTCAGACCCCCAAAAGCGGTACAAGTCGTGTCAGAGCGTAGCCCAGAACACCCTGAGATACTACTGGAATACCTACCAGTAAATCTCCTGCCTCGGCCGAGGGCTTTGTGTAATGGCTCTCCTAGACACAGCGCGACCTCACCCCCAATACCGGGAGAGACGAACCCCTGCAGATCCGCTCACTGCCTCCATGTGGCTCGGGACTGTACCCAACTAAAACCTGTTTGCAGTACTCCTTTGAGCCGTGGTAGGGTAGTAATCAAAGCACAGTGGGAACTCACACGAGACAAATGACGATCTCAGGTCGATGAACTAACCTGTACACATGTCACCTGGGAACTGCTATCTGACGTCTGGTATAATCCCAACTAGCAGGTTCCCGGCGAGTCCTGTCCGGTGTACTCATAACCCAATGAGCACCTGTATACATCTTAGGTGAACCAACTGACACCAGTGGCTTATGAGACCAGCCACCGCCCCTCGTCGGGGTCTCGACTGTATACACTAGTCTACTCTGGAGAATCGATGCCCTGTCTCGAAACTCCCACGACTAGGGACCTTTTAAGGATGTGCTTATAGACCACCAGCTCTCACGTATATGATCGCCCTCATACTGCTGGCCGTCAAGCAAAAATCCTAGGGGCTCTATCAGCGTGTAATAGCGACCTGTAAGGTCACCTGAAGCAGTACACGATGATAAAGGTAAACCAGATAGCATACTATCATCTCGAGTAAGACTGTTCTACCGGGATAGGTCCTCCCTCAATCATTGCAATCACGTGCCTGTGATCCAATAATTGACTCTGAGGGCACTATCTCCAACAATCTCCCACTTGCACTCAAGGCTAATTATTGCGATGTCGCATACTCACAGCCCGTGTGATACCGAACACCCAACTCCTCTACTAGTCAGTCGCACAAAGCCTGTTTGCGAAACTATTGCGTTCGAGGGAAAACCTCAGTGAGTGGATCCGCCTAGATGTTTCTTTCTATGTCTCTCTATATCTCAAGTTCGCGGAGAAAACCATCTCCCGAAATGAGCAATACCTGTCTTGGAATGTCTGGATGTCTGATGGGACCTAGTTCATAAATGAACTCCAAATCCAAACTTCTTAGACTGTATCGTCAACTGAACTTAATCAGTATCCTGCGCCATGCCTCCCTCAGTATTGCCTTGGATCACCTGTCCAAAATACTGCCCCTCTTCAGAGGGAAAACTATAACTCTGACAACCTCCTTGTCGTCCAGGTCACCTTGGAAGCCTGGAATGATAACCGTCTCATAAAGGAGGCTGTTGCTATCATATCCCTAGAACATCAACTTATGTTCTAAAACTGCTTCCGACTGTTTTTTCAGGATTGGATCAATATCAACTTATTGCATCTACTGCAAGAACAACATCTGGTGTGGTACTTGACATCTCATGATTGACTCAATTGCTTAAGCAAGTGATCTGCCAATCATGCACATCCTCTCCCCTTTAGTCTGTAAGACACCTTTAGAGAGGGTGACTCCATTACCTGCAGGTACACTACCATGCCAGGAGTCGTCCATTCTAAATACTCTTAGAATGCTGTCAAAGTACCCTGATTGGGAAACCACCCAAATCTAGATCTAAAACCATAGGTCTAGTAACCAGTATGTCTGATATAATGTCCAAGTCCCATGTGGAGAAAACACCGTGTGACGACCAAAGTATAACCGATCGTAGTATAGGAATATCACTTCCTACTACGTGTATGTCATCCAAAACCAGGACATCACACCCTACTACCTTCTTAACAGATCCATCCCCTATTCTGATGACGTCAAACCTATGACTGTCACATCAGAAATAGATGATCTATCTCCGCTATATCTGCTTTAGTCTATAGACATAAGCCTGATGTCCACCAATGCTTCCGCTGCTCCTACTGACTACGACAACCCTATGGCAGAGTCATATAGACGCGCACTTCTAAAGCTAGTTTAGAACGACGCTATACTCATTCTCCTGCCGGGTCTCGCAGCCTGGAACAACAACAATGGCAAGTGTGGGTAAACAAGAACTTCCCTGTCACCGTCCTTGAGGCTACCGGAGTACCTCTCGGGTGCCTGAAGTTACCCACCTTATCTGTGGAGTGGCCAATGGAATGTCAAAACAGATTGAATCTTTAGGTTCCTTATCAAATCTTCAGTAATCGTTTGCGGTTCTGGAATCGCTTACAGTTCTACCATACTCCCACTACTGTTTTCTGAAAAATAACCATTTCCTTTTAAAATGTGGCGAGTTAAGAACAATATCACTACTGATCTTCCAGATGGTAGAAAGTCAACCCTCGTCATAGCCTGGGTCAACCCACAAACAGCCATTACAGAAACGTGCCTTGAGTTGTCCAGTGTCTGGTTTTAATCATAAGCCGGACAACTCCCCATACCTTAACATCGTTAAGATATGAACTGTTCTATATCCAATATAGAACCAGAGGCACTGATTTAAATGAACCAGATTCAAATCATGCAGCTGTCTCCAGTGCATGTCAACTAAATAGAGGGAGGCCGATCTGCGTTACCCAACTTAGGAATGCTTCCAATTATGAGTAACCTGAAAGAGAAGCAAGTTCTCATTACTATCAACTGAATACCATACACAAGTATCTACATCTTCGATCATCTTGAAGAATCCCGATACTTGCAATACCTGGTTCTCAACTCTATTCTTATACCAATAACTCCTCAAAACTCAGACCCTGTGTTTCTACGAAACACATGTCTAAGAACTAGAGAAGTTAAAAGTAAACAGAATATAGTATGAGGATCAACCCCTCTGTCCTAATGGACACTGGACAACATACAATACTCTGTATAAGTCCGCTGAGTCTAGCAACTCTTTCACTGTGTGTCGTAGGTTGAAAACTGTACTTATGGTCAAGAAGAATTACACCGCTGTTTAATACTCCTTACCTAACCATCCACTGATATAGGTAAATGTCATCGACATAATATCAAAAGGTATATCTCACTCTATGAAAATAGACGTACAGATATATCAATTTGAAATTGGTGCACAACAGCGGATATTCAAAACCAAATATTTGCCGACTGGCAAACAGCCCAGATGATCTCCTCAAATATCACCGATTACAACGAATCCCGATATAATGAGGATGATCACCCAATTCCCAATAACTTACTCCTACTCATCATCTGTAAAACCATACAGATGTGAGAATCATACCTGGTAAATACATACCCTGGAGTAAGTATCTAATCGGGAAATCAGTTTTTCTTTTAACATTACACAGTGAAACTGAAACATTAAAATGTTTCGGTGGGGTATTCCGGTATTCCTAGTAATGCCTCTACCATTATCCAGATTCACAATTATAACCGTATAATTCTTTTCCACCTCTCCTAATCCCTTTATATGTTTTTAGTCATTACCTTCTGCACACCCCTTTAGGCCAATTGGTTTTCTTCCTTCCCTACCGTTCGGCACCAGCCTATGGTTTGGAAGAAGACTATCCAATAAGCATAATGGGTGTACTGTCCTAATCCTAGGAGCACTCGCAATGCGAGAGAAGGTGAAGATAAAAGACAACCGAATAAACCTTATTCCTATTTCTCCTGAACCAGAATCCATCCCCGAACTGGAACAAGTTCCTTTCGAGTTCGTATATAACCATACGATGGATTATCCAATAAACTTGGGATCTTCGTAGTGATACGGAGTGTCCTGGAGAAATACAAAGGTGATTTAGGATTGGCGAAGAAATACTTGGTTCGGTCGTGAATAGCAGTCGCAATTTACTTTGCCCTCTTACTAATCCCTTGCTTTGTCTTAATCTTAATACCTTCTGCACACCGTTTAGGCTAATTGGTTTTCTTCATTCCCTACCGGTCGGCACCAGCCTAAGGTTTGGAAGAAGACTATCCAATTTGCGTAATAGGTGTGCTATCTCCTAAACCAAGGAGTACTCGCAATGAGAGAAGGTGAAAAGAAAAGACAACTGAATAATCCTATTCGTTTTCTCCAGAACCAGAAACCATCCTCGAAGTCCTTCGAGTTCGTATATAACCATACGATGGTTTTGTCCAATGGAAGTGGACGTTCGTAGTAATACGGGGTGTCCTGGAGAAAAGGGTAAAAGTAGGAGTGGCAATGAGGTTTGCAACTCTGACAATCCAAAAGCCAGTGTTAAGAAGGTTCGGTTAACTTGGTCACTGAGTCATAGTCCAGGGTCGGGTCAATGGTCGCTGCCAAAGAGAGAGAGAAAAGAAACACTCAGCGTGCACTCTAACCTAGATCAGAATGGTTATCACTTTGTCTAATCTGGAAACCTCCCACTGTACCTCAAATTCTCCTCCAAACCTGAAAGAAGAATTAGTCGGGATCACCCGAGGAGTAAACCAACTCATCAGTGGGAATCGGGATCCAACTATCATCGCATGATAACATGACGGAATCCACTCACGTCACCACACTCCAGAAGGTATGCGTATGCCTGGAAAGTTTCAGTTCTTTTGAAACTCCCGATGTGATTTTTACCCCTAGGACCCAAGTGACCTTGACTGAGCCAACATATCAAAGGATCCTAGTCAAGTTCAACCCGTCATTATCTTGATTGCATTAGACCCACCCGCACGAATCCTTGACTGAGCTAAAATGACCGCACGACTGTCCTAACCAATCTCAAATCCATGCAACAGAAAAGCACTACATAGCTACCGAACACTACGCCTCGGCTAAGCACGACATACGCAGCACGAATACTAAGTAATACTAATCTGAAATGATGGAGGGCTACGACTGGTTTTTGGCGAAAAACCTTTAACGTAATGAACTTGATATCGTTGAAGGAACTGCATAGCCTTTTATAAAAATATAGTGACGAAAACCTTTGCTAAAGAGGTCACTCCCGGTGAAGGGATCTCGGCTCTTTCCCCGTAGAATGAGGTGCAGGATATTCCAACTGAATACCACGATGCAAAGCAAAACTAATCGGCTATAGTGAAGTTAATGCCCTGACGCAAACTTCTGTCCAAGGGGTCACTCCCGGTGAAGGGATCTCGGCCCTTGCCTCGTCGACTAAGGAGCAGGATATTCCAAATGAATACCACGATGCAAAACAAAAGTGAACGTCCTTGCAATAACAGCTTTTTGAAAAGTGTTCCAACAACATCAGAATAGGTTTGTTTATCATGCATTGATCCGAATCAACGCAGTCCCATCAATTGATCACACCACAAAGAACGAAAATATACTGACGTACGTATATGCCATCCGCATTCGCCACTGGGTCCCGTCATCACCCGTTAGGTTAGCTAACTAACGGCAGAGCGGGGACTGGACTAGCGCGGATGAAAAACATATACAACATCTACTAATATATATACCAATATATAGTATTTCGCTCAAGGCGTGAATAAAATGCAACATCACAGAAATGTACAGCATCACAGAACAATACAGATATCTGGAAGCCCCGGGTTTTACAGAGCCGCTGCTGAAACCCGACGTTCCCCTGGTCGTGTGGATAGCCTGTGCAATGAAAACCTAGACCCCTACGGGCGCGGCAAGTCACCCGCCAAAACCTGAAGCGAGGCAGCCTCCTTCAGCACCGTGAATGGACCACCCAGCACTTCACGGAATCCGGTAACTTGGGTACCCTTCCTGTGTCAACCTGTACCCCCTATAAGTGCGGCGAATAGCCCGCCAATTCCAGACTGAAGCCCCCTCCGTCTCAATGCCCTGAGATGCGGGCCCGTTGCCTTCTAGAACCCGGCTATCCGTGCACCCCTCCGCGGGGTAACCCTAGTACAGAAAGTAAAATATACATACAACGGGTACATCGACCGCAACCAGGTCGTGCCCCAAAAGAATAATACAAACAGGCAGTGACGGCAGTCCACATGTCGGACGCTCGCCCCGCAATATCAAATGTATATATAAAACAAAACTGTACTAACATTGCATCCAGGCTATCCCCCACGACCGATCCGCAACATCACAGCATAAACACAGAACATCAACGTGAAAGTCACGTTCGCAAATCCGTCTAACCGGGCTATAGCAGTTAGACGGGATTTACCGATCAAGTGACATTCACGGTCGCAGATATAATGTAAATACTGTGAAATAATGTGTTTAAAATATCCGATCGATCAAACAATTAACAAGTGGGCCCACAAGCAATACTGTAGCACTCACAGAAATTCTGGGCCCAAGTTTAATATTCCAAAACCCCCAAAAATAGTCCACAAGCCCACTGGAAAATTTCGACCCATTGATCCCTTAAACCTGCGGCGGATCAGCGGCAACAAGGGGGATTTTGCGGCGGATCCGCGCTATTCCTGAGAGATCAATGTCTCGAATTTTCCCAGATCTCTTAGAACTTCTAGTACATCAATTTTCTACAACCTGAAAAATTTTTCGAGCAAGAAAAAAAACAACAGAAAACTGATGTACACAAAAACGCGGTTTTTGGAATTTTGGTCGATCGGATAAGAAAAACGCATTAGAAAAAGCTAGGCAAGGTTAATGGCGTGGCTCTGATACCATGTTGCGCCACGGCAGCGCCCCGGCCTTCTTACGGAGGCCAAAATGCGGAATCAAAAATTTTCTTTACTTCGAAACTGGCGCTACCGCGGACAATAAAACCCGGATCGTTAACCATTAACCTATACTAGCAAATAAGAGATGGGAAGAGAAGTATACCAAGTGATCCGAGTCCTCCGGTCTTCTCGTCATCGTCCCGATCTCCCGCGGAAAGTCCTAACTCCATATCATCGCCTCATCGCCGGAAGGGCACCACATCGCCTGTATCTTTTACGGGCTCCCACCTCAATACCGAGGCAACTCGGGCGCGAAGTTGGCTGGCCGACGCGTCCAAGATTTGCTGTAGAATGTGAAGTGTAGAGGCTATGTCTCATTTGGAGTTTTGTTGCCATTTGAAGATGATGGAGGAAACTAGATAAGGAAAAATGGTGCTTGCATTTTTCCTAGCATGAAATGAGATCAAGAAAAATCCCACAAGCTCAAAATGAAACTCTCTCTTCTTCTTCTCTCAAGTGTGGCTTCTCCCATCTAATGAGAATGGTGGAGGGATGAAATATGAATCCAAATACAAGAGGAAGGTGAGTGTAGGAGAAAGAGAATGGTGACCACATCCGCATCATGATAACAATCTCACATCAAACATAAATCAATCCTAATCACCTTTTACAAGAAATGATGATAGAAAAGAAAGGAATAAAAAAAGATGCTTTCATAATCAAACTATTTGCATGAAAACCCTCCACTAAGTGTTATTTGCAAACTTGCAAATAACACCCTCCATCAAAAGGTTCGGCCGGAAAAGAACAAAGGAAAACCGGCCGGAACGGAATGCAAACTGGCAACTCCAGAAAACTGGTCCCGTAATAAATTACAGGAAAACCCCGATACTGTGCATACACACCCGCATCTGTATTCCTACCGGATACAAATGCAATGAGACAAAATCTACACTGTACTAAACTAGGATCCGGCTTAAACCAAAGCCGGCTAGTAATATCCGTTCGATCCTGATGCGTGCAATACCGCACGTTTCAGATCGAACCCTGCCATATATCCATACGGCCACTAGTACAAACCGTCCGATCCTGATCCGTGCAATACCGCACGTATCTAATCGGACCCTGCCATATCTCCATACGGCCTCTACAGCGTTTCGCCCGAAAGCTTGAGTAACTGAAAGTGTGGTGGACTCTAAAGACTCGTCAATACTATGGCTGTGGATTTAACCACTAGCACGTCAGAGGTATTAGCCAATACGTGACGGGCCATCAGCTATTGACTAAAAGGGACGTCGATGAGCGAACTCATCCTGACACCCTATTGAGCCTGTCAGTGACAATATCCGTACAGTCCGGTCCATTCGTCTATGAGCATCGCATGGCGGGCCTAGGGGGTTGGTAAAAGTCAGACCCCCAAAAGCGGTACAAGTCGTGTCGGAGCGTAGCCCAGAACACCCTGAGATACTACTGGAATACCTACCAGTAAATCTCCTGCCTCGGCCGAGGGCTTTGTGTAATGGCTCTCCTAGACACAGCGCGACCTCACCCCCAATACCGGGAGAGACGAACCCCTGCAGATCCGCTCACTGCCTCCATGTGGCTCGGGACTGTACCCAACTAAAACCTGTTTGCAGTACTCCTTTGAGCCGTGGTAGGGTAGTAATCAAAGCACAGTGGGAACTCACACGAGACAAATGACGATCTTAGGTCGATGAACTAACCTGTACACATGTCACCTGGGAACTGCTATCTGACGTCTGGTATAATCCCAACTAGCAGGTTCCCGGCGAGTCCTGTCCGGTGTACTCATAACCCAATGAGCACCTGTATACATCTTAGGTGAACCAACTGACACCAGTGGCTTGTGAGACCAGCCACCGCCCCTCGTCGGGGTCTCGACTGTATACACTAGTCTACTCTGGAGAATCGATGCCCTGTCTCGAAACTCCCACGACTAGGGACCTTTTAAGGATGTGCTTATAGACCACCAGCTCTCACGTATATGATCGCCCTCATACTGCTGGCAGTCAAGCAAAAATCCTAGGGGCTCTATCAGCGTGTAATAGCGACCTGTAAGGTCACCTGAAGCAGTACACGATGATAAAGGTAAACCAGATAGCATACTATCATCTCGAGTAAGACTGTTCTACCGGGATAGGTCCTCCCTCAATCATTGCAATCACGTGCCTGTGATCCAATAATTGACTCTGAGGGCACTATCTCCAACATAATGAAACTAAAAGAAACCTAAGATGTTGTAGAAACTTGTTTAAAAACTGGTAGCTCTAATTTTTGCTTTGCATAGCGGTGTTCCTTGTAGAACATCTAGCACCTTATTCGATAAGGAAAGAGCCGAGATCCCTTCACCGGGAGTGACCTCTTTAGCGAAACTAGCAGATGCTACAAACTCGGTTTGTCTTTTGATTGTTTCTATAGTTTTTACTTTGCATAGTGATATCTGTGAAATATCCTGCACCTTATTCGATGAGGAAAGAGCTGACGATCCCTTCACCGGGAGTGACCTCTTTAGCAAAACTAGAAAAGCCTAAAAAAAACTCCATTTAAAATCACTCGATTCTACAACGATATCAAGTTCATTACGCAAAGGGTTTTCTTAAAAACCCGTCATAGCCCTCCGTCATTTCAGATAAGTACTTCATAGTATTCGTGCTGTGTTTGTTGGCTTTCGTCAAGGCGTAGTGTGCGGTAGCTATTTATGCTTATCTGCATAAGCATATGATGCGATTATGTTAGGGTAGTTTTGTTGGCTTTCGTCAAGGGTCGTGCGGGTGGGTTTAATTCAATCGGGAAATGACGGGTTGAACTTGACTAGTAGCCTATGTTTTGTTGGCATTCGTCAAGGTCATAGGACGCTAGGGGTAAAATATTATTGGGAATTTCAAGTGTTGAAATTTGCAATGAGATTGCATACCTTCTATGAGATAGTTGGATCCCGATACCCGCTGCGAGTAAGAGTTACTCCTGGGAGAGTTTTACACATTACAATTAGCCGATCAAGTAGGTGTCTAAAAAGGTGTTAACGGGGTTACGCCCCTGGGAAAACGAGGTTTACTTTAATTAGGTCCGTGCGAAAGCACGGTGAACTTTCATCAAAGTACCGGCACTGGCCTGGCTGAAAGATTGGCAAACTTGTTAGAGTGTAATTAATCCCGGCTAGTCTTTCCTTTTAGGGTTTGAAGGAAGATTTGACTAAAACAGTGGGAGACATCCTGATTAGATAAATTGATAACTAATCTAATCTTGTAAAAGCGCACGCTGAGTGTTTTCTTCTCTCTCTCTCCTGGTTACGACTATGTCACGCCTTAATCAAGATAATAATATGGATGTGTTTGACCGAACCCACTTGTTATACTGAGCTAGGGAACGTTGGTCCCACTCCAACTTATAATTGTTATAAGACAGAACTGGAAATTGGGGAATACCAGATTTCTCGTGCCGCCCAAACAAAGAAAGTGCATGTTGATGCATCTTCTTCGGGTGTGTTCATTACACAGAACTGTTTCTCAATATCCTTTACATCCTGGGTATTTGATACCGGATCAGGATCCCATATATGTAATTTGTTGCATGGGCTACAGATAGGTAGAGAACTGAGAACGGGTGATAAGTTTCATGAGATAGAAACGGTGCAAGTGTTGCAGCCAAGTCTGTTGGTCACTATCACCCTGTATTACCAGAATACATTGATTCTGAATGAATGTTATTAGATACCGAACCTGATATACAACATCATATCAATCTCTTTATTATTAAAGAAAGGATATAATTTTGTATTGTTGGATAATGTTTTGAACATTTCCTATATCAAGAGTTGATCGGTTCAGGCACGTTATCTAAAAGCATTGACGTTCTAAATCAAACCACAGTTCTTAACGTACAGAACACACACAAGAGGAAAAGTTCAGAAATGAACGAATCCTTCTTGAGGCATTGTAGACTAGGTCATATCAATGCGACCCGACTAGCTGAAGTTACATTAAGATGCATATTTAAATTGTTTGAATTTACATCTTGTGAAACTTGCTGGTCATGTCACAAAGATAAGATGACCACAGCTCTGTTTATTGGAAAAAGAGAAAGAGTTAGTGAACTCTTGGGATTGATACATGATGATGTATGTAAGGTCCCCTGTCTACACATGCCAAGACCGGTTCTTTATACTTCATTACATTCACTGTTTATCTCTCAAGATTCGGACATATGTTCCTGTTGAAACACAAGTCTGAACCTTTTGAGATATTCACAGAATGTAAGTTAGAAGTAGAGAACAAAAAATGGGTATAAGTATTATGTCCTTTGATGAGATCAAGGAGGAGAATACTTGAGCACGGAATTCCTGGACTATTCTAAAGGAGAATGAGATTCTCTCTCAGCATTACTCCTCCATATACACCACAGCACGTCGGTGTATCGGGACGGAGTAATCACACCCTATTTGATATGGTGTGCTCTATGATGGGTACTGCTGACTTTTCTATTTCCTTTTGGGAGTTATGCACTTGAGAAGCTGCATACCTATTGAATAGGGTTCCAATCAAATCAGTTGCCTACCACTTCATATGTGATATGGAAAGGAAAGAGCCCATATCTTATGTTTATTAAGATTTGGGGTTGTCCGGCCTATGTCTAAAAGCAAAATCTGGACAAGCTCGAGGCAAAGTCAATTCTGTGGAAGTTTGTTGGATATCCCAAGTATTCGCAAGGGAATATCTTCTACCAAACCGAGGAACAAAAGATGTTTTGTTTCTCAGCATGCCACCTTTGTGAAAGGGAATTTCTTGTGAAGAAATTATTGGTCATGAGGTAGAACTGGAAGGAGTTCCAGCTATACAAACTACATCAGATGATTTGATAGAACCAAAGGATTCAATAGATTCTAACGAACTTTAGCCTTTCCGCCGATCTAGTAGGGTTCCTCACCCACATGAGAGATACTTCGGTTTCTCTATGACAGTGGGAGGGAGAATTGCATCATGAGATGATGACCCAACTAGTTTCGAGCTGGCCATCAGGAGTGGGACTCTGTAAGAATGGCTGGATGCTTAGCTATCTGAGATGGAATCCTTATACACCAACAAAGTATGGACTTTGGTTGCTTTATCTGAAGGGTTAAATCCCCATCATGAGCAAGTATATCTTGAGAAAATTACTTGGTGTACATGGAAAAGTTGAGACTTTCAAAGCTATGCTTAAGTCCATCCAGATCCTACTTTCCACGGCTACATACCATGACTACGATATCTGGTGGTTGGGTGTCATGACTGCTTTTCTAAATGATGTTTTGGAATAGAGCGTCTATAAGTACACAGCCAGAGGGCTTCGTAGACAGTGGGAGCAGCGGAAACGTAAGCAAGATGATTTATGTGATAAATCAGGCATCGCGGAGTTGGAACGTCTGTTTTGATGTGGTAGTCAAAGAGTTTGACTTCATCAAAATGGTAGATGAATCTTGTATATACAAAAAGGTAGTAGGGAGTATGGTGGTGATCCTCGTAGAGTACGTGGATGCATACTCTTGATAGGGAAGGAGTTTCCTATGCTACGCTCGGTCAATCTCCGCTTATCACAAGGATTCTCTATAGGATCAAGTGATACCTCCTAAATCCTAGGTTTTATATCTATAAGATAGATCTAAATGGATGTTAGGATTCTCACTAGGTGTAGTGAGATGGTATCAAACGATCCTGGGGAGAATCACTGGAATGGTTCCAGGGTGATAAGGACAACTGAATGTCAGTCGCAGGCATTGTCTTTACCCTCAGTAGAGGGACGGTATGTTGGAAGAGTTCCAAGCTAGATACCGTGACATACTAGACGATTAAAGGCAAGATACATCGTTACCAAGGATGCTACCAAAGAGGCAGTCTGGATTTATATAAGTTCATGAGATGAACTTCGTTCCTACCATTGTGTGACAATGGAGTTGTGGCTTTAGCCAAGGAACTACCGTCCCATCAGAAATCCAGATATAATTCTTAGGAAGTATCACCTGATCATGGAGATGGCTGATCTCCTGGGAGATCGAGGTTAGGAGAGTAGACACAGAAGACAACAGCGCGGATCCACTCATAAAGGCCTTTTTCCCAGTAGAGACTTTTATGGGATGGTTGAGTATGAGATACTTCAACCACTGCTAATTGTTGGGTATGTGATACCACAACAGATGGCCCTAGTGCAAGTGGGAGATTGTTAGTTATATCTATGCCCTAGAGGCCATTACTGTACATATGATGTATATTGTAATGGATGCTTGGACATATATAAGGAGGACTTTCTTGCTCGACATGATAGTATGCTATCTGGTTGTACTTTATCTTAACATATACTCTGATTGTCTCTATGTTACATGTTGATAAAGCCCTTAGGATATGTACTCGACTACTGGGACTATGATGAGATCATACTAGTAGGGCCATGGTAGTCGACGAGTACATCCTATAACCGTTCCTAGTCGAGGGTGTATCGAGACTGGGCATCGATGCACCAGAGTAGACTAGCGTATACGCATCTTGACCCATATGATGGGCGATGGATGATCCCATATCCATCGGTGTTTGACATCAAGGATGGTGTACGGGTGCTCAGTAGAGACTGGGTACACTGGACGGACTCGCCGAGAACTCCCAGATCGTATTATACCTCACGTCAGATGACAGTTCTCCGGTGACACTGGTACAGAGTAGTCTGTTGACCCGAGATCGTCATAGAGTCTTGTGTGATTCCCACCGTGCTTTGATTTCCATCATACCATATCCAAGAGGGCGTGCAAAAAGGTGGCTTTTGGGTACAGTCCCGAATCACATGGAGGCAATGCGCGATAGGAGGGGATTCGTCTCTCCCGGTATAGGGAGTTGATGTTGTGCTGTGTTCGATTGGCTATAACTGGAAATCCCTGGCCAGGGTTGCTGAGATTTACTGGTAAGTGTTATCAGTAGTTTCTCAAACTGTTATAGACCTCATATCGACACGACTTATCAAGCTACTGGGGTCTGACGTTTACCACCCCTAGGCGAGATATGCGACATATCAGACGACGAGACCGGACTGTACGGGAGTGTTACTGATTGGATTCGCAGGAGAATGTACAGGCTTGCTTGTTGATCTTCTGATCGCTCAATACCTGGGTGGCTGTTACGTTTAGCTGACCGCTTGCAGCTTGTGGGTGTTTGATATGATCATCGCCTACTGCCGGCGTATTGACGATTCTTTAGAGTCCTACACAGAGCTTTCTTGACTCAGGCAAAACGGAGTAGGGGCACATATGTGATATGTGCAGGACCGAGGATAATGCGATATGAGATACCGTATTAGATTCTCGCGATATTTGATATCAGCCAGGTCATCGGATCAAGTGTTGATTCGATGAATCGGTAAATGATATATTAGCCGGTTATATGCGATATAGCCGGATTGTCGGATCAAGTGTTGATTCGATAATTTAATGTATAATAATATATATGATATATTAAATTACATTAACTAATATTAGCTCACTAAATGATTCTTTTTCTCACTCGGGTAATACATTGATATATATGCGATATATGTTAATTGTATTATTTTATTTTTGTTACAATAAATATTATATATGTGATATATAATATTGCAACATGATATGATTACTAATGCAACATGTTTAGTGGAGATTAAACAAGGTTAGGGTTTGTTTTGGGTTAGTTCCTTCTTGATGCTTCTAGAAGGTTTCCTTTTTGTTTTTGCAAAGATATTTTCAAGTGACTCATACTTAACCCAACCCAAAACCCTAGCCCTAGTTAAATCTCTAATAAGTTATCCTTATCATGGTTAACCATGGTTGCATTATTAATCATTATCTTCTTATCATTATTCATCACAAATGGATCACTATTCTTCTTTTTCATCTTTGAGCTTAGAAAAGCTTTCTAGCTTAGATCTTTGTGATGAAAGTGAGTGAGAATAAGAAAACAAATGAGAGCAAAAATCCTACTTCATCATCCTCATCTATCCTTGCCATTTAGATGAGGGTGTTCACTTCATTTAGTGAGTGAGAGCTTGTGTTAATGAAACTTCAAGGTAGATCATCTTTGTTATCGAAGATCGGAAGCAAGCTTGCACCTTTCTCTTCGTGGAACCTCTCGAGAGTCCGGATACACGATGATCGCAGCGAAGGGACCTCAACACGGAGCTTTAGAAGTGAAGGACCGGTCTACAAAGGTTGTAATCCCTTTCACTTAGTGTTAAAATGTTTAACATGCTTGTTTTCGCCTAAACTCTAGTTTAAAGATCCGGCTTTGGGTTTTTCGGCATGGCTAATTTTTAAATCGGGCATGGTTGATGCCTCGTAGACCCTTGTGCGTGTGCCTAGCATCCCTACAAAGTACACATCCTAAGGGCTTTCTCAACATGTGAGAGCAAGACAATATCACAATACAAGTCTACATATTAAGACAAAGAGCAACCAGATAGCATACTATCATGTCGAGCAAGAAAGTCCTCTCTATATATGTCTAAGCATCCACTATAATATACATCATATGTACAATAATAGCCTCTAGGGCATACATATAACTAACAATCTCTCACTTGCACTAAGGCCATTTGTTGTAGTATCTCATACCCAACATCCCGAAGAGTCTCTCAAATTGTATCTGGGGTATGGCCTTCATGAGTGGATCCACCGTGTTATTCTTCATGTCAACTCTCTTGACATCGATCTCCCGGCGATCAACTATCTCCCAGATCAGGTGATACCGCCTCAGAATATACCTCGATCGCTGATGGGACCTGGGTTCCTTGGCCAAAGCTACTGCTCCATTGTTATCACAATACAAAGGTATTGGATGCTCGATAGACGGAACCACTCCAAGTTCGTTTATGAACTTCTTCATCCAGACAGCCTCTTTGGCAGCATCGTTGGCAGCGATGTATTCAGCCTCCAACGTCGAGTCTGCCATGGTTTCCTGCTTGGAACTCTTCCAACAAACCGCCCCTCCATTGAGGGTAAATACAAATCCCGAGACCGACTTAGAGTCGTCCTTATCACTTTGGAAGCTCGAATCGGTAAAGGACTCCACTTGGAGTTCACCGTTACCATACACCAAGAACATCTCCTTAGTCCTTCTCAAGTACTTGAGAATGTTTTTCACAGCTGTCCAGTAATTCTCTCCCGTATTTGCTTGATACCTACTCACTACAATTAGTGAGTATGCTACATCGGGTCTGGTATATAACATCGCATACATGATAGAGCCTACTGCCGAAGCATAGGGTATCCCTTGCATGCGAGCTCTCTCTAAATCAGTCTTAGGAGATATCTCTTTGGAGAGAGTGGGTCTTGAGATCATGGGTAAATACCCATGCTTGGAATCTTCCATACCAAACCTTTTTAGTATGGTGTCAATGTACCTGGATTGGGACAATCCCAGTATCCGTTTAGATCTATCTCTATAGATATTAATCCCCAAGATGTAGGAGGCATTGCCTAGATCATTCATTGAGAATCTTTATGATAAGAAGAGCTTGACCGAGTGCAGCATAGGAACATCATTTCCTATCAAGAGTATGTCATCCACGTACAATACGAGGAATACAACCTTACTTTCTGCCACCTTCTTTTATATACAAGGTCCATCTACGTTTTTGATGAAGTCAAACTCTTTGAATACCACATCAAAACAGATGGTCCAACTCCGCGATGCCTGTTTTAACCCGTAGATGGATTTAAGCAGCTTGCACACCTTTCCGCTGCTCCGACTATCTACGAAGCCTTTTGGCTGAGTCATGTACACGCTCTCTTCTAAATCATCTTTTAGAAAGGCGGTCTTAACATCCATCTTCCAGATTTCGTAGTCATGGTATGCAACAATGGCAAGTAGGATCCGGATGTACTTAAGCATAACCACTGGAGAAAATGTTTCATCATAATCCACACCTGGTCGTTGACGAAAACCTTTTGCAATAAGTCTAGCTTTGAAAGTCTCAACTTTTCCATCTACACCAAATTTTTTCTTGAAGATCCACTTACTTCCGATGGGTTTTACCCCTTCAGGAGCATCTTCCAAAGTCCATACTTTGTTGGTGTACATGGATTCCATCTCAGATCGCATTGCATCCAGCCATTTCACAGATTCCCCACTCATGATGGCCTGCTCGAAGCTAGTTGGGTCATCATCTTCCATGATGCAATCCTCGCTCCCACCATCAATGAGAAAACCGTAGTATCTCTCAGGTGGATGAGGAACCCTACTAGATCGGCGGAGAGGCTGAGGTTCGTTGGGAACTATCGAATCCTCTGGTTCCACCAAATCTTTCGTTGTAGTTTGTGCTGCTGGAACCTCTTCCAGTTCTACCTCAAGGCCACTAATTTCTTTCGCAAGAAATTCCTTTTCTAAAAAGGTGGCACGCCGAGAAACAAACACCTTTTGTTCCTCGGTGTGGTAGAAGATATACCTTTGTGAGTTTTTGGGATATCCTACAAACTTGCACAAAACAGACCTTGCCTCGAGTTTGTCCGGATTCTGCCTTTTGACATAGGCTGGACAACTCCATATCTTAACATAATTAAGATATGGTTTCTTCCCCTCCCATATCTCATATGGAGTGGTCACTGATTTTGTGGGGACCATATTCAATAGGTGCATGGCTGTCTCAAGCGCATAACCTCAAAAGGAAATAGGTAACTCAGCGGTGCTCATTATAGAGCGCACCATATCCAATAGGGTGCGATTCCTCTGCTCCGATACACCATTGTGCTGTGGTGTATACGGAGGAGTAACCGGAGAGAGAATCCCATTCTCTTTTAGATAGTCACGGAATTCTGTGCTCAAGTATTCTCCTCCCTGATCAGATCAAAGGATTTTAATACTTTTACCCGTTTGGTTCTCGACATCATGCTTATATTCTTTGAATTTCTCAAAAGCTTCAGACTTGTGTTTCATCAGGAACACATGTCCGTATCTTGAGAGATCAACAGTGAATGTAATGAAGTAAGAGAAACCATTCCTGGCATGTGTAGACATGGGACCGCATACATCACTATGTATCAGTCCCAAGAGTTCTGTAACTCTCTCTCCGTGTCCAGTAAACGGAGTTTTGGTCATCTTGCTTTTGAGACATGACTAGAAATTTTCATAAGATGATAATTCGAACGGATTCAAATATCCATCCTTATGTAACTTAGCTAGTCGTGTCGCATTGATATGACCTAGTCTATAATGCTACAAGAAGGATTCGTTCATTTCTGAACTTTTTCTCTTGTGTGTGTTTTGTACGTTAAGAACCGTGGTTTGATTTAGAACGTATATGCCATTATTTAACGAGCCTGATCCAATCAACTTTTGATTCAGAAAAATATTTATAACATTATCCTGTACTACAAAATTATATCCTTCTTTACTTAATAAAGAAACTGATATAAGATTGCATATCAGGTTCGGTATGTAATACCATTCGTTCAGAATCAATGTATTACCATTTGGTAATACAAGGTGATATTCGCCAACTGCTTTGGCTGCAACATTTGCATCATTCCCTACTCTTACGGAATGATCATCCATTCCCAGTTCTCTACCTTTCCTAAGCCCATGCAATATATAACATATGTGGGATCCCGATCCGGTATCTAATACCCAGGACGTAGAGTGTACTGAGAAATAGTTCTCGGTAACTAACACACCCGAAGAAGATGCATCAACATGCTCATTCGTCGTTTGGGTGGTGTGGGAATTCGGATATTCCCCTATTTCCTGCTCAGTCTTATAACAATTATAAGAAAGAACGGAACCAACGTTCCCCTGCACAGTATAACAAGCGGGTTCGGTCAATACATCCATATTATTATCTTGATTAAGGCTTGACATGGTCGCTACCTGAAGAGAGAGAGAAGAAAACACTTAGCGTATGCTCTTGCAAGATTAGATTGGTTATTATCTTATCTAATCAGGATTGCTCCCTCTGTTTTTATCAAATCTTCCTTCAAACCCTAAAAGGTAAGACTAGCCGGGATTAATTACACCTTACAAGTTCGCCAATCTTTCAGCTAGGCCAGTGTCGGTACTTTGAAGGAGGTTCCTCGTACTTTCGCACGGACCTAATTAAAAAAACCTCGGTTTCCCAGGGGCGTAACCCCTTTAACACCTTTCTAGACACCTACTTGATCGGCTAATTGTGATGTGTAAAACTCTCCCAGAAGTAACTCTTACTCGCAGTGGGTATCGGGATCCAACTATCTCATAAAAGGTATGCAATCTCATTGCAAATTTCAACACTTGAAATTCCCGATAATATTTTGCCCCTAGCGTCCTATGACCTTGACGAAAGCCAACAAATCATAGTCCGCTAGTTAAGTTCAACCCGTACATTTCATGATTGAATTAAACCCACCCGTACGACCCTTGACGAAAGCCAACAAAGTCGTACGACTACTCTAATCCAATCACATCATATGCAGCAGATAAGCAGTAAGTAGCTACCGCACACTACGTCTTGACGAAAGCCAATAAACGTAGCCTGAATACTAAATACTACTTATCTGAAATGACGGAGGGCTACGGCAGGTTTTTATGAAAACCTTTTGCGTAATGAACTTGATATCGTTGCAGAATCAAGTGATTTTGAAAAGGAGTGTTTTTGAGGCTTTTGCCAGTTTTGCTAAAGAGGTCACTCCCGGTGAAGGGATCTCGGCTCTTTCCTTATCGAATAAGGTGCTGGATATTCTATAAGAAATACCGCTATACAAAGCAAGAACTAAAAAGAAATCATAAAACAAAACCGAGTGGGTTGTAGTATCTGCTAGCTTTTTCTAAAGAGGTCACTCCCGGTGAAGGGATCTCGGCTCTTTCCTTATCCAATAAGGTGCTGGATATTCTACAAGGAATACCGCCGTGCAAAGCAAAAACTAGAGCTACCCTTTCTGAAAATTTGATTCTACAACATGTTTAGGTTTCTTTTCTTTCATTAATCTTATTAATGAAGTTCCATCATTTATGCTTCCTAAGCATCACAGAAGAAACGAAAATATAACGTACGCTTATGCCATCCGCATTTGTCACAGTGTCCCGTTATGCACCGTTAGGTTACTTAACTAACGGCATAGCGGGGCGGGACTAGCGCGGGTGCAAAACATAAGCAACGTTTATTATATATCATATATATAATAATAAAGCATTCGTCTCAAGCATATAAAGTGATCGCATCACAGAATATCAGCAGCAGAAGTCAACATATGAAATATTGGATATACTAGGAGGTCCATGTTTTATATTAAGCCTATAAAAAACACGAATTCCACGGTCGCGATGAATAGCCAAACCCACATCCCTCGACCCCTACGAGAGCGGCAAACAACCCTACCAATTCTAGAGTTAGGAGACCTGGACTCGACTCCTCGAGATGGTCTCCCAGTGGACTCTAGAACCCGGTTACTTGTGCTCCCTACCTTGGGTTTATCCTAATGCGGAAAAGTAAATAATATACATCAATGGTGATAGCATCCTTAACCCGGAAGTGTCCCAATAAAAGAATATTACATACAAATTTTTTACATGAATGAAAATGAAAAACTCTCATCTCACATAAAAGACCCCCGGTTATTCAAAACACAACGATCCAATATAACATATCCCAGCAACACATAACATCACATGTCATCAACGTAAGTAAATATGCGTATCCCAATTGTCGTTGATATATAGCAACGAAACCGGCGATACACCATATATTACACTTACAGTCGCCGAAAAGAAAATGTCAAACTACAATATTTAGAATCCGCATCCCCTAGACATCATAAACCCGGAATATCACATACTTCGGATTTCATGACTAACATTGTAAATCTTACATTTGGGTCTCATCTATGAAAACACCTTTTCAAAAATAATCGGGTAATTCAACAAGATTCCCGATTTCTATTGAGACTGAAATGTTAAATTTATAAGCAACTAATCAATTTTCATAAAAACTAATTAGTGTAGATTCCAAATATTGTATCACATTCCACAGATAGCTAGACGATATTAAACATTCTGATCGAATCAAGAAACACCCAAAAATTCCCAAAAAGCTCAACACTTGAGCACTGTTAAGAAATACTCAGTACATGCCACAGTACCTATGGACCAACCGTAAAAGGGTTAACCCTTGCCTCACCTATGGCGCCGTGGAACTACCGCAAACCCCAGGGTTTGATGCCGGTTCCGACGGTCATAGAATCGAGTTAGGGTTTCGTTCTTCTAGAGAGTCCATAGAATTACTTGCATGATTTTTGAATATTTTCAACTTTGGAACAATCCAACTTTTGGACAATTTCCAGCGAGGGAGAAAATGGGTTATTGATATCCGTTCTAACTTTTTAACGCCGTCTAAATTACCTGAAACGATGTTAGAATTACGACTACGAAACACTCCAAATTGTTTTTACAGAAAGATAACATCACATGCAATCTTAACCAAAACAAGCAACACCTGAAATACCAAAACCCAAAGACCAGAATACCGAACGAAAACGAACCCAAGAAGACAACCTAGGGCCGGCCAGGCCGGAATTTTAAAGCATCTCGCCGGGTCAAATCCGGCCAATTGGGTTCGTGTTTATCCAGTGTTCATGTTACATCTCATATAACATTCTGCAGTTGCTTACAAAATTTTTAGACGACTTAAAATTTTTGACAGAAACTAGGTTATTGTTTCGAGTGCTTCGGAGTTGTTTCGATTTTGTAATTCTACAAATATCGTCTAATTCTCTAGCTTGGCTCTGATACCACTATAGGAATGCCTAGCTCCGTGTAGAAATCCCTTCGCTGCAAGTAGTGTTCTCCCGGACTTTAGTTGGACTTCACAAGGTGAAAGGAACAAGCTTGCTTGAAGTCTTCGAGGCCGAAGATGATCTACGTCGAGGAGACTCTAACTCAAGCTACCTCTTCACTAATTAAGGATTAGTGAAGCTAACACCCTAAACTAAATGGATAGTCTAGTAGAAAATGATGAAGTAGTATTTTTGCTCACTTTAGAATTAATTTTCTCACCTGTTTTCTTCACCTCTCCAAAACCTAGAGAGCTCTCTTTTGATAAAGAAGAAGATGAAGAGGAAAATAGAATGAGTGAGAATAGCAACCATGGGTGAGAAAATATCTCATATAACTTTTGTAGAGACTTAACCATGGCTAATGACAATGGTTGGGTTAATAAATATCTAATGTAAGACAAAATTAGTGGACCAAGTCAATGGGTTCTACAAGCTTCCACTAAGCATCAACCATGACTAATTTCCAACCAATTTGTGATTTACTTTAAATAAATAAACCCTACATTATCATGAGCATGGTGTGAGTCTTATACACCCATGTAGCATGTATCATCAAGCATGACACAATAATATATATCACATATATATTAAGTATGTACAATTAATATATATCATATATATATTAAAAGCATAAGTGAGAAAAAGAAATATTTAAGTGAGCTAATATTAGTTAATGTATGTTAGTATATCAAATATACAATTATACATTAAATTATTAAATCAACACTTGATTTAACAATCCGGCTATATCACATATAACCGACTAATATCACATGTATCAACTTATCGAATCAACACTTGATTCGATAACCCGGCTATATCGCATATAACCGACCGATATCACATATTGCGAGAATAGAATACGGTATCACATACTCGTATTAATCTCGGTCCCACACATATCACATATGTGCTCCAACTTCGTTTCGCCTGAGCCAGGAAACCTCTGTGTAGGACTCTAAAAACTCATCAATACGCCGGCAGTAGGTGATGATCATATCAAGAACCCATAAGCCGTCAGCGGTACTAGCTGGACATAATGGCTACCCGGATATTGAGCGATCAGAATATCAACAAGCAAGCCTGCTCATACTCCTGTAAAGCCTGTCAGTAACACTACCGTACAGTCTGGTCTCTTCGTCTGATATGTTGCATATCTAGTCTAGAGGTGGTAAACGTCAGACCCCAGTAACCGATAAGTCGTGCAGATCTGAGGCTCATAACGGGTCGAGAAACTATTGATAACAATCACCAGTAAATCTCCATATCAGCCCTGACCAGGGACTTCCTGTTATAGCCAATCGAGCATAGCGCAACATTAACCCCCAATACCGGGAGAGACGAATCCCCTCCTATCGCACATTGCCTCCATGTGACTCGGGACTGTACCCAAAAGCCACCGTTTTGCATGTTCTCTTGAACGTGGTAAGGTGGAAATCAAAGCACAGTGGGAATCACACAAGACTCTATGACGATCTTGGGTCTACAGACTAACCTGTACCAGTGTCACCAGAGAACTGCTATCTGACACTAGGTATAATACCATCTAGGAGTTCTCGGCGAGTCCGTTCAGTGTACCCAGTCTCTACTGAGCACCCGTATACTATATTTGATGTCAAAAACCAATGGATGTGGGATCATCCATTGCCCATCATATGGGTCAAGAAATGTATACGCTAGTCTACTCTGGAATATCGATGCCCTGTCTCGATACACTCTCGACTAGGAATAATTAAAGGATGTACTTGTGGACTACCTTGGCCCTACTAGTATGATCTCCATCATAGTCCTGGTAGTCAAGTACACATCCTGAGGGCTTTATCAATATGTGAGAGCAAGACAGTATCACAATACAAGTCTACATGTTAAGACCAAGAGCAACCAGATAGCATACTATCATGTCAAGCAAGAAAGTCCTCTCTATATATGTCCAAGCATCCACTATAATATACATTATATGTACAATAATGGCCTCTAGGGCATACATATAACTAACACACACTACATCCTAGATTTCTTGGATTAGCAACCCAAGTTCTCTAGTTGCTCCACTTGACATTTAGTGTGGAGCTAGAGCCATGGATCACATCCCTCGAGTGGAATATCTACGACAAAGGAGGACCGGAGAGCAAGATCAATCGCGGGGAACCGAAGGAGCCATCAAAGAAGATCAAGTGCGATCATGGTGGCCACTCAGAGCAAACGATGAGGAAAGAAGACCGAAGGACTTGGATCGTTTGGTGAGACTTCTTTCATAGTAGTTAGCTCTCTTAGTTTAGCTAGATAGGTTTATGGTTAGATCCGGTTTAATGGATTATTCTAGCGCCGTTTTTAAACTTGTAAGAAAATTTTTGTTCCGAAAACCGCCACGTTTGATGGCTTGGGCGTTAAGGTAACCCAACATGGTATCAGAGCCACCCCATAAACCTACACTAGCTAGTTCCAAAGTGTTTAAAATATCGATCGACCAAAATTTTTTAAACCGCTATTCCAAAATCATACTTTCTGTCGATTTTTTAAAGTGGTCTAAAAATCATTTTCAGTATATCAAAAATTCGTGCAGGCTTTTATAAGACTATAGAAGAAAATTGGGTCCATGAACCCACTATAACGCCGCGGAACCGCGGCATAACATCCATGTTTGTCTCGTTTCCGCCGCTGTTTTGGGGCCAATGTGCACAAGTTTTCTTCTTGGGCTCTTATATTTGGTATTATAGTTTCTGGAATATTTAGTTATTGGGCCCAGATTTACTTGAGTACTGGATTAGCACTTGGGGTCTATTTGGAAAAGTTTAGTCGATCGATGTTTTTAAATACGTGTCATTATCAGTACTTAGATTAGCATCTATAACCGTGAATGTCACTCGATCGGTATAACCCGTTTAACTGCTACATGTTCTTTTAGACGAGTTTGCGAATGTGACATTCGCGTTGATATTCTGTGATTGTGCTGATATTGTGGTTGGATTGTCGTGGTGGATAGCCGGTGGTGCAATGGTTTAGTACAGTTTATATTCATTTGTACATTTGTTATTGCGGAGCGAGCGTCCGACATGTGGATTGCCGTTTCTGCCGTGTTGTATATTATTTTATTGGAGCACGACCGGGTTGAGGTCGATGTCACCTTTGTACATATTTTTCATTTTCTATACTAGGATTACCTCGCGGTGGAGTGCTCGAATAGCCGGGTTCTAGAGGGCAACAAGTCCGCATCTCATGGTGTTGAGACGGAGGGGCTTCACTCTAGAATTAGCGGGCTATTCGCCGCACTCGTAGGGGGTATAGGTATGACCCATGGAGGGGCGCTCAAGTTACCGGGTGTTGCTGGGTAGCCTATTCACTTTGTTTATTGGGGTTGCCTCACTTCTGGGATTGGCGGGTAACTTGCCGCTCTCGTAGGGGTCCAGGTTTCCATTGCACGGGCTATCCACACGACCGGGAACGTTGGGTCTCATTTGCGGCTCAAATGAAACCCGGGGCTCTAAGATTATCCACCATTCTGTGTTACTTGCTCAGATTCTGTGATGTTTCTTATTATCATGTCTTGGACAAATGTTATATATATTTATATATATACTAGTAGATGTTGTATATGTTTTGCACCCGCGCTAGTCCAACCCCCGCTCTGTCGTTAGTTAAGTAACCTAACGGGTGATGACGGGGCCCAGTGGCGAATGCGGATGGCATATACGTACATTATATTTTCGTTCTTTTCTGGTGTGATGGGCTTTAACTGATGGGACCGTATTAATTTTGATTAATGCAAGAAAATAAACCTAAAAGATGTTGTTGGAACAAATTTCGAAAAACTATAGTTATATTCTTTCGCTTTGCATAGTGGTATTCGATTGTGAATATCCAACACCTCATTCCATGAGGTAAGGGCTGAGATCCCGTCGCGGGGAGTGACCTCTTGAGCAAAAGCTTATACTGTAGACTACTCGATTTTCTTCAAAACCATAAGTTTTCAAAGGCGGAGCTTAAACCACTCCTTTTCAAAACTATTCAGATTCTTTCAACGATATCAAGTTCATTACGTTAAAGGGTTTTTTCGCCAAAAACCTAGCTGTAGCCCTCCGTCATTTCTTACGAGTATTACTTAGTATTCGTACTACGTATTTTGACCTAGTAAAGTCGTAGTGTTCGGTAGCTGAGTGTTGCTTGTTTGTTGCAGATATTGCGATTATTTAGGACAGCTGTATAACTATTTTGACCTAGTCAAGGGTATATACGGGTGGGTCTAAATAAATCTTGGATAATGACGGGTTGAACTTGACTAGCGGTGTATGATATGTTGACCTAGTCAAGGTCATAAGCCGTTAGGGGCAAAAAACATATCGGGAGTTTCAAATATACAGGAAACTTGCTAGTGTTGCATACCTTCTGGAGTGTGGTGACTAGAGTGGCTTCCATCTAGTTTATCACGCAATGATAGTTGGATCCCGATCCCACTAATGAGTAGCATTATTCTTGGGAGATTTTCTTACTTAACAATCAATGCTATAAACCAAGTTGGTGTCAAGAACGGTGTTAGCGGGGCTACTCCTCCAGGGAAAAGAGGTTATGTAATTAAGGAACTTCGCGAAATCGTTGGAAAACCTCCTTCGAAATACCCACACTAGCCTGGCCGAAAGGATAAGCAAGTATTGTGATGTGCGATTAATCCTGACAAGTTCTTTTTTTTGGGTTTGAAGAAGAATTCGAGGAAACAGTAGGAGCCATCCTGATTAGATAAACTAATAACCAATCTAATCTTGCAAGAGCGCATGCTGAGAGTTTCTTTTCTCTCTCTCCAGGTAGCAATCAATTCACACCCTAATCAAGATAATAAAATGTATCGCTTGACCGATCCGAATTCTTATTCGAGGATTGGGAACGTCGGTTCGGTTCTAACTTATGACAACAGTCATAAATATGAGCAAGAGAAAGAGGATTGCATGAATTCCTTGATGACCCCATCGAAGAAGAAGCATAGTATTGCGTCTTCTTTATGTGTTCTTGTTATTGAGAACCGTTTTTCGGTCAGTCCTACCTCCTGGATACTAGATACCGGATCAGGATCTCACCTCTGTAATTTATTACAGGGACTGAGAAAAGTAGGATGGTTAGACATGGTGATATGTCCCTCAGAGTAGGGAACGGAGCACAAGTTGATGCTTCTGCCGTCGGTGAATATCACCTAGTATTGCCAAATGGCAATACTATGATTTTGAACAATAGTTACTATGTACCTTCCATGGTTTGCAACATCATATCAGTTTCTTTACTTGATAAAGATGGATATAAGGTTGTTCTTGATAGAAATATCATGAACATTTATCTTAATCAGGTATTGGTTGTAGAAAGTATACTGTGTAATGGTATCTATGTTCTTAATCAAAACAAAGTTCTCAATATATAAAACACACGCAAGAGGAAGAGTTCAGAAGTGAACGAATCCTACTTGTGGCATTGTAGACTTGGTCATATCGGAGAGAAAAGACTTAGTAAGTTGAATAAAGATGGACTTTTGGATATGTTGAATTTTCATCTTATGAAACTTGTCAGTCTTGTCTCAAGGAAAAAATGACCAAATCTCTGTTCACCGGACACGGAGAAAGAGAAGCAGAGCTCTTGGGACTCATACACAGTGATGTATGTGGTCCAATGTCAATACATGCAAGGGGTGGGTTCTCGTACTTTATCACATTCACTGAATATTTCTCTAGGTTCAGATATGTGTATCTCATGAAACATAAATCTGAGATTTTCAAAGAATTCAGAAACGAAGTAGAGAACCAGACTGGAAAAAGTACCAAGATCCTCCGATCTGATAAAAGAGAGGTGTACTTAAGCACGGAATTCCTAGAATACCTAAAAGAGAATGGAGTTCTCTCTCAGCTTACGCCTCTGTATACACCACAACACAATGGTGTATCGGAGCAGAAGAACCATACCTTATTGGATATGGTTCGCTCCATGATGAGTAACGCCGAGTTGCCTCTTTCATTTTGGGGATATGCGCTTCTGACAGTGGCATATCTGTTGAATGATGTTCCATCCAAATCCGTTCCTAAGACACCATTCGAGATATGGAATGGTAAGAGGCCATATCTTAAAAAATTTAAGATATGGGGTTGTCCAGCTTACGTTAAAAAGCATAATACGGATAAATTAGAGGCACGGTCAGTTTTATGTAAGTTTGTGGGATATCCAAAGAATGGTTATGGATATCTGTTCTACCACACCGAGGAACAGAAAGTTGTTTGTTGCTCAACACGCCAAGTTTTTAGAATGGAAATTTCTTACAAAAGAAATAAGTAGGAGCACGATAGAACTGGAAGAAACTTTTGAACCACAAACTGAAACTGAAGATTTGGTGGAAGCGT
Organism: Agapanthus africanus; assembly: GCA_030015575.1. Classification (NCBI taxonomy): domain Eukaryota; kingdom Viridiplantae; phylum Streptophyta; class Magnoliopsida; order Asparagales; family Amaryllidaceae; genus Agapanthus; species Agapanthus africanus. The sequence continues at coordinate 300,895,608 of JASDDO010000029.1, forward strand.
TAGATTCAGTAGTCCCAGACGAACCTCAGCCACTCCGCAGATCTAGTTGGATTTCTCATCCGCCCGAGAGATACTACGGTTTTCTCATAGATGGGGATCGAGAGGATTGTATCTTCGAAGAAGATGATCCTACTAGTTTCAAGCATGCCATTATCAGTTGGGACTCTGATAAGTGGCTGGATGCTATGCGATCTGAAATGGAGTTCATGTACACCAATAAAGTGTGGACCATGGATATTGCTCCACCTGGGGTAAAATCTGTTGGATGCAAATGGATCTACAAAAAGAAATTTGGTGTAGATGGGCAGGTGGAAACCTATAAGGCTAGACTTGTTGCAAAACGTTTTCGTCAAAGACCGGGTGTGGACTATGACGAAACCTTTTCTCCAGTGGCTATGCTCAAATCCATTCGGATCCTAATTGCCATTCCTGTCTTCCATGACTATGAGATTTGGCAGATGGACGTAAAAACGGCTTTTCTGAATGGAAGTTTAGAAGAGTGCGTTTATATGGATCAGCCAGAAGGTTTTGTAGACAGTGGGAGCAGCGGGAATGTGTGCAAGTTGCTTAAATCCATTTATTGATTAAAGCAGGCATCGCCGAGCTGGAACATCTGTTTTGATGACACAGTCAAGGTATTTGACTTCATCAAGAACGAGGATGAGCCTTGTATATATAAGAAGATTGTAGGCCGAACTGTCGTATTCCTAGTCTTGTATGTGGATGGCATTCTTTTTATAGGAAATGACATTCCTATGCTACAATCGGTCAAGCTGTTCTTGTCATATAGGTTCTCCATGAAGGACCTGGGTGATGCCTCGTACATTCTGGGGATTAAGATCTACAGAGATAGATCCAAGAGATTATTGGGATTTTCGCAGTCCAGGTACATAGAGACCGTACAATAGAGATTTAGTATGGAAGATTCCAAGCGCGGTAACATACCTGCATTGCACGGAATCACCCTTTCCAAAGAGATTTCTCCCAAGACTGATGAGGAGAGGGTTCACATAAGCACTATACCCTACGCTTCGGCGGTAAGATCTATAATGTATGCGATACTATGTACCCGACAAGATGTAGCTTACGCGCTTATCGTGGTGAGCCGGTATCAGTCTAACCCAGGTGAGAACCACTGGACAGCTGTTAAGAACATTCTGAAGTACCTGAGAAGGACTAAAGAAATGTTCCTGGTATTCGGTAATGGGGAACTCCAGGTGGAGTCTTTTACCGATTCGAGCTTCCAGAGTGACAAGGATGACAACAAGTCTGTCTCGGGTTTTGTGTTTACCCTCAACGGAGGGGCGGTATGTTGGAAGAGTTCTAAACAGGACACCGTCCCAGACTCGATGATGGAGGCTGAATACATTGCTGCCAACGATGCCGCAAAAGAAGCTGTTTGGATTAAGAAGTTCATTACTGAACTTCAGGTGGTTCCATCCATTGTTAACCCAATACCTATGTATTGCGACAAAAATTGAGCTATAACTTTAGCAAGGGAACCACGGTCCTATCAGAAATCCAGGCACATCTTGAGGCAGTATCACCTGTTCAGGGAGATCATTGATCGCCGGGAGATCGATGTGTGGAGAGTGGACACAAAAGACAACACTGCGGATCCATTCACCAAGGCCCTTCCTCAAGCACAGTTCGAGAGACTTTTTGAGATGTTGGGTATGTGGTACGCCAATAGCTGGCCTTAGAGCAGAAGTTGGGTATTCGGTACGCCAATTTATATGGCCTTAGTACAAGAGGGAGACTGTTGGATATGTATGCCCTAGAGGCCATTATTGTATATGTATACTTATGGATGCTTGGACATATATTTGTACAGGGCAGTTTTGCTCGATATGATAGTATGCTATCTGGTTTGTCTTTATCTTAACATGTGTATATGTTTTACTTGCTATTACATATCATTCATACATGTTGATAAAGCCCATAGGATCATTGCTAGACTACCTGCGTTGCGATGGCGATTATACTTGTGGGAGCTGGGTAGTCGGTAGGCACATCCTTAAATGTTCCCCAGTCGTGGGAGTATCGAGATTGGGCATCGATATTCCGGAGTAGACTAGTGTATACCTTTTTAGACCTCGACGAGGGGCGATGGTATGGTCCCCCAACCATTAGTCTTTTGCACCTAAGATCGTATACAGGTGCTCACTGGGTATGAGTACACCGGACGGATTCACCGAGAACTTCCAAATGGTACTATACCTATTGTCATATGGAAGTTCTCAGGTGACATGAGTACAGGTTAGTCTTTAGACCTGAGATCGTCATTTATCTCGTGTGAGTTCCCACTGTGCTTTGATCACTACCCTACCACGGCTCTACTGAGTCGTGCAAACATGTTTTGGTTGGGTACAGTCCCGAGCCACATGGAGGCAGTGAGCGATTGTCGGGGATTCGTCTCTCCCGGTATTGGGAGTCGATATCGCACTGTGTTCGATTGGTTAGGACCATAAGACCTTGGCCAAGGCAGTTGGGATTTACTGATAGGCTGATCAGTAGTTTCCTACCTGAGCCGCATCAGCAAGAATTATCGGGTTATTAGGGTATGACGTTTACCACCCCTATACCCGGTATGCGATACTCTCAGATGAACAGACTGGACTGTACGGAGATTGTCACGGATAGGCTCAGTAGGGATCCGGATGAGTTTGCTCGTCGGCCTTCCTTTTCGATAGGTACCCGGGTAGCCGTTATGTATATCTAGTGCCACCGACTTGCTTGTGGTTATGGATTTATCCTATAACTCACTGCCGGCGTACTGTCGAGTCTTTAGAGTCCCACATAGAGGGTTTTCCTGGTTTAGGCGAAATGATATAGTAGCCGTATTGGATACATATAGGGTTCCGATCGATTGATGTACTTTGTACCCGGGTTTTTGATCGGATAGTTGGTTGTAGTAGCTGGCTCGGGTTTGAGCCGGATTATTAAATCAGGCATTGATTTGATAATTTACATATATGTATTTCGATATGTATATTCTAGTATTACGTTCTTCATGTTATTCTATCTCTTTAGGCATTCGTGTTTTTATCCGAATGCAGGTATGTATATACCGTAGACTGTAATCCGTATTTTAATACGGATAACATTCTAGAAGGTGGACACCTTATTAGCTTTTTCCATTTATTAGATAAATGGAAATGAGGTGTAAAGTGAAGGAGGGGGCATGGTAAGAGCCATGGCTTCATTGATTGACAAATGAATTATTAATTCATTTGTGGTAACTATTGAAGCATGGTTGACATATTATATTGATGGATATTGTTTTACAAAACCATTCCCATTTATTTTCTCTCACATGCTTGCTCATTAGTTTTCATCTCACCATTTTGCTTCACCTCCTTCTCCTCCTCTTGAGTTCCTCCACCTTCATCATCTTCCTCCTCTTTACACTCTCATGTATTGAGAAACAAGAGAGGAGGCAAGATAGAGATAGTAGAACACCTATAACCTCACACTACATCCTAAACTTCTTGGATTAGCAACCCAAGTTCTCTAGTTGCTCTACTTGACATTTAGTGTGGAGCTAGAGCCATGGATCACATCCCTCGAGTGGATCATCTACGACAAAGGAGGACCGGAGAGCAAGATCAATCGCGGAGAACCAAATGAGCCATCAAAGAAGATCAAGCGCGATCATGGTGGCCACTTGGAGCAAATGATGAGGAAAGAAGACCGAAGGACTTGGATCGTTTGGTGAGACTTCTTTCATAGTAGTTAGCTTTCTTAGTTTAGCTAGATAGGTTTATGGTTAGATCCAGTTTAATGGGTTATTCTAGCGCCGTTTTTAAACTTGTAAGAAAATTTTTGTTCTGCAAACCGCCATGTTTGTTGTCTTGGGCGTTAGGGTAACCCAACACTGAGGGGTCTTTTTTCCTATCGGCCTCATCAAGAGGATTTTGATCGTCCAGCGGAGGCGGCTGATCTTGGGAAACGACAACCACATTCAAGCCAGATTGGACTTGAGATGTGGTGGCCCCATCCCTGCTTTTGCTGTGCAAGTTATCGCTGGGCCGCTCACCTGCCATATAGACCGTATGGATAACATATCCGTCCGCCTTTTAATTATTGGCAATGGAATTCGTGAACCGCTGTCGGGGCCTTTATTTTTCAGTAATGGGCAATCGAATGAAGGCGGCTGGCCTGACCGGGTTCTTGAATATTGTTGGAGCTTCCTTTTTGGTTTTGCCCGCTGTTTTCATGCGGCACAGAGCGCCTGATAGACTCTTGAAGAGAAGGTGTCATGCTTTCTCTGTTAGGGCTGGGACACGTCTCTTTGTAGAAACGTTTGGACTGCTGTCTCCTTGATTCTTGCGGTCATGGCGTTTTTCTGAACCCACTTCAGAGGTTCGAAGGAATTGCTGACTTTTATAGCCGATTCAGCCGTCGTCACAGGGTAACCTTGCTCTTGGAACCTCACAAGATTCCACTTGGCCAGAGTCCTGGCCCTCTTGCTGGCTCGATACTTGAGCCTATTCTTCCTTAACTTTTCTGATTTTAGCACTTGGCTGGCTACGGCTCTTCGGGAAGCCGCCTTAGACTGGGCGATGGAGGGCTTTAGAGATACGCCTGATTCTGCACTTGTTGGAGTCGTCGCTTGAGCTCGTCTGCAACGTTTCATGTTGACCTTTGTACCAGATGTCTTGCCCCCAGCTGGAGCACCAGAGAGTCGTTCGGAAATCGTCTTAAGTTTGGGTTGTGGTTCCATAGCGATCACAATGTTCGGACTCTTTCCCCTTGAGACCGGCTTGGCCACCTGGTTTGCCGGGACATCTGCCGGATGGGCGCTTCCGGCAGGGTAAATGATGACGGAACCAAATTGGTGGGGTGACTCCTCCCATTGTCGGCTGAGACTTGCAGGGAGAACCACGCGGGCGTTGATCTTCACTACATACTAGATCGGGGTCGCATCAGAAACGAAGCTTGTCTTGGGAGACATGATTGCTGAGTTCGAGATTGTTACTGAAAACTTGTTAACCTGTACACACAAAACAAAAAATATGACTTCAGTACAGGCAATCGATATATATGTTAATTGAGTTCGCATGAACGTTTAACCCAAAATATGGGAGGAGAGAAATGTCCCACCGGGCGTGCCAGAATCTGTAGGGTGTTTTACGTCACCTCATTGAGATGGGAATACGCGTCGCTTGTCATGCGTACTACAGATTCCCCCTGCCTAGGGTAGGCGGGGGTTTACTGATTGCGGGGATTCGAATCTCCGGCAGCCGCGGACTAAGCTGCCGTTAATTACCCTTCGCCTTTGGAGCGAGAGAACCTCCGATTGACGGGTCAAACTAGTCATGCGAACTCAATGTGCAGTGTGCTTGTGTTGTGTTTTGAAGGGTCTTGAGTATATCGGGGGCTTCGCAGAGTTTACGAGGGTCCCGGTACCCGGATAGCGGGCTAGGGGTTAAGGGGGCTAGCAGCCCCCTTACGAGGCAGCGTCCCGGAAGAAATTTTTGTCTAACGGGGGATAGTGTTTTAGAGTGTGTGTATATATAAAAAAAGGAAATAGTATGCAAAGGACGCATGAGTTGGGCGCCGGAGCCTCACGTGCTTGGCACGCAGTCGCCAGGCGTCGGCGCCTCACGTGCTTGGCACGCGGTGCTGGGTGCCAGCAGGAAAAGGGGGGATTAGCCCCCTATATTAGGAGTTGTACTCCCAATTGATTTTTGGAGTTAAACTCCTAAAAAAAAGGACAAAGGGGCATAGCCCCTGCACTGAGAGTTGTACTCCCAATTGACTTTTGGAGTTAAACTCATAAAAAATGATTTTTGATTTATTTATTTATTTATTTTTTGTGGAGTTAAACTCCTAAGAGATTTTTGGGGCTGATGAAATGGGACCCCTTTCTTCTCCTTTGAGCCCTAGATCTTCTCAAAGTGGGATTCTTGAAGATGGGGCTCCTTCCTCCTCCTCTCTGTTGGCTAGATCTTGGGAGAAAAAGGGAGGTGAGACTTAAAAATCTTCCCTTTTAGAGATCTGATAGGAGATCTGAGCTCCTCTTTGTGGGTTTCATGGTGAAAAACTATTCTTTTTTGGGGAAAGAAGAGTGGAACTCTTGATTTAATTTAAGAAAAAAAGGAGAAGGTTTAGAACCTTGAGGAAGGAGAAGGAGGCACAGAACCCTAATTTTTGAGAGATAGAAAAATTTGTCTTTGATTTTTTCATCATGTTGCCTTTATAGGCTACACACTTTACATATAGCCCCTTGGGCTTTGCCCAATGGCACTTGTGCCACCCCATGTCTTATGTGCTTATTTCTTTTTGCACATAAACCATAAGGTTTACAAAATTTTGGCTTTCTGCCTATTTTACATACATTTATTTCTAAAAATTACATTTAGACTAATTTATTGCATCCTTTTTGGCATAGAGCCGGCCTCTTTCAAGCTTGGTCTTGACTTGCGCTTGGGCCCACTTAGCTTGGGCTTGGACCCACTTGACTTGGGGTTGACCTTGGTTCTGACTTGGTTGATCGGGGTGAAACTTTTGACCCCAACATTCCTAAGTAAATCTTTTGTTTATATATATAAAAAAATATAATAACAAACCCAAACCCACGCACCCAACCCGACCCGTTTCCCCACCTCTTCTTCTTCTTCTCCTTCTTTCTCTTTTCCCGCCTTATCCACAACAACTCCCCTCTTCTCGCACTCGACCCCGAGAGACCCGGTCCTCGTCAACGCTGCTCCTGATCCCAATGACCCGAGATCCTCTCTTCCACCTCCCAACTCCTTTCCCTTCTCTCTTTCCTCCTTCTCTCTCCTTTCCCCCACGTTCGCAGACCCAACGTCGCACCCCCTGTGAGACCCAGTCTTCGTCGACGCTGCCACAATCCCAACCAACTCAAGATCTCCTCAACAACATCACCCTCATATCTCTCCGACGTCTCTTTCTCCATCACCTTCTTCCTCTTTAGCTTCTCTCTCGTTTTCGCCCTCATCCCCTCAAAACTTCGTCGCAGGCATCCCGTTCACCTCCGACGATCCCCTGGAAGCCACCGCCGAGCCTCGACTCCTTTTTCCTTTCGACAACCCAACCTCCACCACTGCAACCATCCTTCTTCAAAACCCTACTCCCTTTAAATTCAACAACTCTTGCTACCCGCTACTTGCCGCCTTCTCTCGCCGGTGAGCCCTTCCCACCACCGAGCATAACCTACATTGCCGACAAGCTCGCCTCTACCACCACAACGCCGAGCCTTCCACCAATCTATTCACTGTGTCTCTATCGCCTCCTACTGTAACCCAGCACAGTGCAGTCGCCGCGATGAGCACCTCTGGCCGCCCACCTCGCCGTCGACCCTCCCCAGAGTCAGAGCCCATCACCCTCTTTTCCAGAGCCTGTGGCCGAGCCAGTGGGTCTCTGTCGTATCCGTGAAGTGCCGTGCTTGTGGTCATGACTTTGCTGTGTTCGTGTCCGTGCGATCGCCGTCGTTGTGTCATCGCTGTGTTGCCACTGCTTGTTGTGCCTTGCTCGTGCTACTTATCGTCGCGATCATCGCCAGGCAAGTGAAAATCAATCACTTTCTTATTCATGCTATTATATTAATTAACCGAATAGTAATCGTGACAAATGACTTTGTACTCGTGCGTATATATTATAACCATATCGATAACTTGTACACAAATTCCTTTAGCGAACCCTCGTAGATTGATTGTGAGGAATGGAAGCTCGACTCAGTCTTCTAATTCGTAACAATACCAAATAGAATTTAATTAAATGAATTCTAGTTCAAATCAAATGAATGGAACCGATATTTCGGTTATTACCCGTGGATGTAACCCGAGTGTTCGATGTTAATACTCTTTCAAAATGCTCATATCTTGTGTTTATGGGATTCTCGTTACTGTTAATAGTTATTGTGCAGAGACTTAAGTTTAAAATACTAAGATTATCGTCACGTAATATCGTTTCTAAAGGCTGACATTGAGACTGGAAATTCACCGTGCACGTTACACTCTAAAATCTTCTTTAAATCCTATATAAATCGAAACGAGACATTCTATGGCTCATATCGAAGCCGATTCGATAAGACAGAACCCCCTGTAGTTTATATCTCGATACTAAATTATCACAATGATGAAAACTGACTTGGAACAGTCCAGAGCAGCATTCCACATTGACACCTGAGTTTAAATAAATGTGTAGCGCTGCATGAATATGGAATTATGCTTAATCCAATACCATTGTAAAAATAATCTTGTTATCTAACTATAGGTTTTTGTTTCGTTCAATTTTACTGTTGTTTGATATTTTAATTGCATTTTAAACTATCAAGGTATACTGCAGTTTAGTACAGGGATAGATTGTATACCCTAACCTTAGACAGGACATAGCTCCCATCACACAATGGATATTGTCGTTATGTCTAGTGCGTTGGAAAAATAAATGATAGAACTAAATTTTACTTAACTGCAGAGTCGCCTAATTATGATCCTAACAGGGATTAAAATGTGTTATGAATTGGACCTTCAGTTTAGGAACTGAATTTCCAGCGATGAAAACTTAAAATGAAACGACTGCATCTCGCAAACCTGAAATCCGATTGACCTGGAACCAATTTTTTTGGATTGCTGTGTGAGTTTACTTATATCCTCTTTTGTAGCATTTTGTCTAATTACGATCGTACGAATTAATATATATTTTTCGGAACTCGTAATGCAAATTGTGTTTCACATCGTACATGACTTGCTATATTGCATCATTCTCGTATTTTACCCGACCGTGATATCTTTAGTGATAGTGAACGTTCATAGTGATTCATATCAAACTTTGCAATGTCGAACGTGAGTGGTATTGGATTAGTTTTGTCAAGTACGCCAATGTTAAGGGATTGATTCATGAAAATGAACAGTGCAGTGAAAGTGAATAAGACCGTGATTTGGCACGTGCTTGTATACAATTAGTCCTATACATATAGTTATTGTAACCTGGAGAAATAGGGAAATCAATGTGTAATCGAACTCGTATTTAGCGAGGTACAGTGATTTAGATGATGATCATTTGATATTAGCGATATATATATACATTAGGTCGTTGGCCTAGCGGCACGGCTGCAGGATTATGTCCTGGGCAATAGTGGATTGTAGTCTCGGGCATGCACGAGACCTTTATTAAACACGAGCATCTTTTCCACCGATTGATTTCATTTGAGTAGCAACTGATAGGTAATGACATACATATTGCGTGGATTGCTGACATAATACATATACCGTACTGTTCATATTCACTTGACATTTCTTATTCTCGTGTTACCATGTTCTGTCATACATTTTATATTTAATAGCATAGTAGACACATTATGTATTTATTGCTATATGTGTTGCCCTGACAACCTGAGTGTGCATGCTCAGAGGATGAAGTGGATCCAGCTCAGGAGCAGGGCCCGCCATTCAAGATCGCGGAGGTTTAGACCACGTCATCAGCGCTATCACCTTTTTCTTGCTATAAGAACACTGTTATCTCTTTGGTTAGTTATTTATTTCATGCAAAAAAATGTATCTTGAACTCTGTTGTCTAAATGTAATAAAGTTGTAAGCTATGATTTTCTTTAATCTAATGTTGTGTTTACTGATTACCATGCAATGCTAGAACCCGAAGTGTGACTACGGCAGGATTATTCCTTGCCCGTAGGAGCATGGTTGGCTAGTCACCCCTCGTATTCCTTATTTTGGGAAGCAGGGCATGACAGAATCCTAGAATGGCTAGGGTTTGGTCCTCTCCTATATACACCAATGTATATTTTAGGGTTGCAAGAAGTACTTCCACAATAGTGTATCTATCTCCTCTAAAATAAAACCTACGATAAGTAGCCACCTTTAGATATGATCGGTCTTCTTCTTAGATTCGTCTCTTCTTCTTTAGTTGCGGAGTAATACATTGAGGTGTCTTTCCATGATTGGTGTGGTTACTTTCCGGCCATTGGTCAAAAGGAGAAGAGTGAAGAACATGATGTGGGCACAATAGAGAGATCCTTATTTTAGTTTGAGGTAAATCTGTATTAGTTTCTGCGTGAGCTTGATAAATCTCATCTGGGATGTCCCGGATGATAGATTTGTAGTTTGCATACATATTCATGATTAGTCTGTAACCACCATTTCAATTACTATATCCTTACTTATATCACATTTAATACAGTTGATGTTGGCTATACTTCATTGTAATTGTTACATACTGTACAACGTTTCCATCACCATATTTACCGAAGTCACGGGTTAATTTCGAAACCAACCTGGAAGGCTGTACCTTTTGAAAATAAATCCATCACGTTAAATACAATTGATGTTGGCTATGCTTCAATGTAAGTGTTGTTGGGTTACGATAGCGCCGTGGCCATCTACCGTGGACGATGCGGAACAAAAATGATGTTTAAAAACGTGGCACTAACGAACCCGTCTAGAATCGAACCATAAACCTACACTAGCAAACTACAATGAGATAAACTACAAGTTTAGAAATGGTTATACCGAATGAACTGTGTCCTTCGGTCTTCTACCATCTCCCTTAGCTCCTTGAGGTGTCCTCTATTGAACTTAGCCGCCGGTCTTCCTCCGTCGAAGATGATCCACCCGAGAGATGTAGCTCATGGCTCTAGCTCCACACCAAACACCAAGTCAAGCAACTAGGGACTCTAGGTTGCTAATCTAGAATGCCTAGGATGTAGTGAAGTGTTCAAAGTGTTTATCTATCTCAATTCCTCTCTTGATTCTTAACTCATGAGATCGTAGAGAGGAGGTTGAGGATGAAGGTGGATGAACTCAAGAAACTAGAGAGGAGAGTGAAGCATGATGGTGAGGTGAAGAAAAACCAACCATGCAACAATTTGCATCAAGTGAGGAAAAATAACATGAAGCCTTGTTTTATAAAACTCATTTTTCCAATATAAAATGCAACCCATGCTCGAATAGTTTGCACAAATGAATTAACAATTCATTTGTGCAACACTATGCAAGCATGGTCCTCATCATACTCCCCTCTCTCCTTTTCCACCTCATTTCCCATTAAAAGTAAATGGAGAAATCTAAAATGAGGTGTCCACCTTGTAGAATGTTATCTGTACAAATATGGATTACACTCTATTTTAGGAATATATATGCCCTAGAGGCCATTATTGTATTATATAGTGGATGCTTGGACATGTATATAGAGGATTTTCTTGCTCGACATGATAGTATGCTATCTGGTTGCTCTTTCTCTTAACATGTACGCTTGTATTATTATACTGTCTCTCTGATACATGTTGATAAAACCCTTAGGTTGTTTGCTTGACTACCAGGACTATGATGCGGATCATACTATTGGGACTTGTGTAGTCCACAAGCACATCCTTTTATTGTTCCTAGTCGAGAGGATATCGAGAAAGGGCATCGATATTCTAAAGTTGAATAGTGTGTATGTTTCTTGACCTTATAGGGTACGATGGTTGATCCCATAACCATTGGTGTTTGACATCAAAGATTGTGCACAAGTGCTTATTAGAGAATGGGTACACCGAACAGGACACGCCGAGAACTCCTAGATGGTACTAAACCTATCGTTAGATAGCAGTTCTCTGCTGATACTGGTACAGGTTAGTCTGTAGACCCAAGATCGTCATAGTGTCTTGTATGGTTCCCACCGTGCTTTGATTTCCTCCCTACCACGGCTCAAAGGAGTCGTGCAAACAGGTGGATTTTGGGTACAGTCCCGAGTCACATAGAGGCAGTGAGCGATAGGAGGGGTTTCGTATCTCCCGGTATTAGGAGTTGATGTTGCACTATGCTCGATTGGCTATAACTGTAAGTCCCTGGCTAGGGCTGATGAGAATAACTGGTAAGTTTTATCAGTAGTTTCTCGAACCGTTATAGGCCAAACATCGGCATGACTTATAAAGTTACCGAGGTCTGACGATTCCACCCCTAGACTCGATATGCGACATATCAGACGAAGAGATCAGACTGTACGGTAAGTGTTACTTATAGGCTTCATGGGAGTTTGAACATGCTTGCTTGTTGATCTTCTAATCGCTCAATACCTGGATAGCCGTTACGTCTAGCTAGTACCGTTGACGGCTTGTGGGTAACTGATATGATCATTACCTACTGTTGGCGTATTGAAGAGTCTTTGGAGTCCCACACAGAGGTTTCCTAGTTCAAGAGAAATGAAGTTGGGCACATATGATGATATGTGCGGAAGCCTGATTAAATATGAGTATGTGATACCGTATTCTAATATGGTTGCATTTGATATCGGTTAGGTTATATGTGATATAACCGGATTATTGAATCAAGTGTTGATTTGATAATGTGATATACAGATAAAAGATATTAGTCGGCGTTCACCGCCGAAAACAGGGACGAACCGGGATGGATTGTCCTGCCTGAATTTGGGGGCAGATGCTATTTAGATTTATCTGTCCACTTCTCCGAGGATGCTTAGTTGATTTATGACACCGTAGATCGGAGGTTTGGACAGATGCGGCCATTGCAGCAGACTTCGTCAGATTCCCTCTCGTTTATGCGAGGGGTTTTTGATTGTGGGGACGCTCTTCCCTGCAGTTAATTACGTTACCACATCGCGATAACCACTTTCTCCTGTTCCGGAAGTTCACTTTGTGTCGTGTGTGTTTTTGTTTGTTTAGGTTGCTCATGGATTGTATACGGAGACTAATTTATGTTATCGCCCGTAGGGCGTGGATTAGTCCAAATCCGTATATTTTTAGATTTGGGTTTGGGTTGATTTAAGGATCATTAATCTGATTTGAGATTAAAATCGACTTAAATGTATATGAGCATTTGGGGATCGATTTGTTTTTTTGTTAAGGATACATTAGTCCAATTTGATACTAAGATCCATTTAACGGGGTTTCAGGATCATTTTTATTACAGATCCAACAGAAGAGAATTTGGGCTCTATTATTTTAGTTTAAGGATGTTTCGGTCCATTATCACCATTTTGGAGGAGAATATTAGTTTAAGGACATTTCGGTCCATTATCGCCATTTTGGTGGAGAATATTAGTTTAAGGATATTTCGGTTCATTGTTAATTTAGGGACATCTCGGTCCAGTGTGTTCATCTTGCGCGCATGTGTATTTGTTACGTGACGGAATGAACATGGGTGATATGAAATGCACCCAGTATGGGATGCAGTCTGATTTTAGTTGTGCACGTCGGTTTGGACGGTTTGGGTATGCACTGAAGAATTGTTGGTTGTCGGGACCCACAACTCTCTGAAGACGTTGAAAAATTACAACGACGTATATCAGATGTGTGGAGAGATGTACCCTTAATCCAAATCCCGTATTTGAGGGAAAATGGTTATGGTGATCCTAGGAATTGTTAGTCATGTTTGAGACTAAAATTATCTTAGAAGATATAAGATGAATATCATTTGGGATATCATCAATTGAAAGATCAATAGTCATATGTGAGACTGAGATTAGTTTAGGCAATCATGAACATATGGGCTTGGTTGATTTGAATCAAGAAGTTTCTTTCCTCAGAGGGCCTAGCCAATTTTGGGCTTGATCTGCTCAGTGGTCTTTTTTTTTATTGAAGAGTGTTAAGCACTTTCTTGGGCTCAGTTTAACCAGTCCCCCTTTTATGCAAACAGTGCTGAGCACTTATATAAGTTCTGATACCCACATATGATCATGTGAAGCTTTCAGTCATATGGAATTACCCAATAAGTGTAAAACACTTTACTCCTTTTGTCTTTATATGGAGTTATAGGCGCTCTTTATGGCGTCCACGTGGGGAGCGCGTAAGGCGCTGGGTGCCGGGCACTGCTTAATGAGTACTAAGCACTTTTTTCTTCTGTGGCACCCACGTTAGGGACACATGAGGTGCTGGGCGCTAAGCGCTGCCCGATGAGTGCTAAGCACTCTTTTCTTCTGTGGCGCTCATGTGAGGGACATGTGAGTCGCTGGGTGCTAGGCGCTACCTGATGAGTGCTAAGCACTCCTTTCTTCTATGGCGCCTACGTGAGGGACACGTGAGGCGCTGGGCGCTAGGCACTGCCCGATGAGTGCTAAGCACTCTTTTCTTCTATGGCGCCCACGTGAGGGACACGTGAGGCGCTGGACGCTATGCGCTGCCCGATGAGTGCTAAGCACTCTTTTCTTCTGTGGCGCCCACGTGAGGGACACCTGAGGCGCTGGGCGCTAAGCGCTGCCCAATGAGTGCTAAGCACTCTTTTCTTCTGTGGTACCCACATGTGGGACACGTGAGGCGCTGGGCGCTAAGTTTTTCCTTATATGCTTTGTTTTGATGAATTTGATTCCTATTTCTTTTCTGAATGTTTGATTCTCAAGAACAAGTTCATCCCGATGAGAATTAAATTCTCAACTTGTGGGAGACTTGTCTTGTGGATCTCAGATCCAGAGAAAAAACTAAGTTCTTTTAAAAGGGTTAAACCCTTCAATAGGTAAATGAGATGTTTTGATCTCTTTTTTTTTATTTACCTAGAGTTTCTTGAGGAGGGAGATCTTCTTCTCTGTTCCTTTCTGAAGTTTTCTGCTTTAGTTTCTTTTAAAAGCTTATGGGGGGTTCCACTCTCTCAGACTTGAAGTCTTGGGTCCTTTATATAGTAGAGGCATGTTTGTTAATTAGTTTTTGAAGAAATCTCTCATTAAGAGATCCTAATTGATTTGGGGATTTTTATCCACCATTGGATCTTTGATCCAAGGGTTTCTGTTTTACAGAACATATTTTCTTGTTTCTAACAAGAATAGGGAAATATTTTCCCTTGCACAGAATTTATTTTGTAAAACGGTGATTTTTTAATATCCGTTGGATTTTTAATCCACCGGTTCTCTGTTTTACAGAGGGCAATTTTTCTTATTCAGAAAGATTGAGGGAATATATCCCAAAATAGAATTTTATTCTATAATCCAATTTGGGGGATGTTTTCTCCCGACAGAATTTAATTCTGTATTTTTGATAATTTATCATCTCCGTTGGATTTTTAATCCAACGGCTCTGTTTAAAATAGAGTAGAATTTAATTCTTTTATAAATAGTTACTCTCGTGCTTTGCACGCCGGCGCTCACGTGTGTTCCACGTGAGGCGCCACTATATGATTTAATCCTAACAGAAACCGGCGCTGGCGCTCACGTGGAAAACACGTGAGGCGCTCAAGTATTTAATCCTATCTGAAGTGGTACCTACATGCTTTGAATGTGGGAGCACGTGTTTAACATGTGGAGGTTTCCTTTTATTTTTATAAGGGAACAACAAGTTTTGAGCCAAAATTTTGGCGGGAACAAATGCCCTAACTATTTTGCCCACGTAAGTATGCACGTGGGTGAAGTAGTGCAAAGTTATGACTGGCCATGGAATTGATGGCTTAGGAGACAAGTTTACGATCCTTGTAGCCTAAGACTTTTTTTCATCTTCATGAGCCGTAAGGGTCTCGAGAAGGTTTTTTCCCTACGAGTCGAGAGGATCTTGTAGGTGTCTTTTCTCCTTAGAAGTCGTGTGGACTCCTAAGTGTGTTTTCTTTTAAGAGTCGTAAGGATATCACATGAGAATTTTCTCCTTACGAGTCGAGAGGACTCACAAGTGGTTTTTCCTCCTCGTCGGCATGCGGTACACCAGTTACTGGCCTTTAGTGCAAGTGGGAGATTGTTGGATATGTATGCCCTAGAGGCCATTATTGTATAGTACTAGTTTGTATATTATATTTTGGAAGCTTGGGATATATACATGGATTGACGACAGTCTTGCTCGATATTGTATTATGCTACTTGGTTTGTATCTATTTTAATATGTGTATATGTTTCTTTTAACATATCGCTAATACATATTGATGGAGCCCTTAGGATCTTTGCTTGACTACCGGCGTTGTGATGGCGATCACACTAGTGGGGGTTGGGTAGTCTATAAGCACATCCTTATACAGGTCCCTAGTCGTAGGATTATCGAGACAGGGCATCGATACTCCAGAGTAGACCGGTGCATACGCTTCTCATCCCAGCAGGGGAGATGGGCTGTCCTACAGCCATCAGTACGTTGTACTGGAGATAGTATGCAGGTGCTCGTTAGGTTACGAGTACACTGGACAAGACTCATCGGGAACTGTTGGTTGGTATTATACCTATCGTCAGTTAACAGTTCCCAGGCGACATGAGTACAGCTTAGTCCGTTGACTTGACACTGTCACATCGCCTCGAGTGTGTTCCCACTGTTCTTAGATTACTACCCTACCACAGCTCTATTGAGTCGTGCAAACGGGTAGTAGTTGGGTGCAGTCCCAAAGCACTTGGAGGCAGTGGTGGTTAGACAGGATTCGTCTCTCCCGGTATTGGGAGTTGATATCGTGCTGTGTCTAGGAGAGCCATTACACAAAGTCCCTGGCCAGGGAAAGCGAGATTTACTGGTAGTGTTTCCAGTAAATTCTTAGGGTGTTCTGGGCTACACTCCGACATGACTTGTACCGCTATTAGGGGTCTGACGTTTACCGCCCCCTAGGCCCGACATGCGATACTCTTAGCCGAACAGACCGGACTGTACGGAGATTGTCACATTCAGGCTCAGTAGGAGTTCAGATGGGTTCACCTCATCGGTCTTCTTATCGGCATCTACCTGGGGACCGTTACGTACAGCTAGTACCGCTTGCGGCCTGTGGTTAAACCCACTGTCAGCGTAGTGTCGAGTCTTTAGAGTCCCACACAGAGGGTTGTTCACCTTTGGGCGAAACGAGTAGATGTCGTATGGTTTTGCGACAGGGTTCGTTCACATATGCGTACTTGTGCGTGTTCGGTGTTCGGGCAGTTGATACTAGTGGGCTTTGGTTTAAGCCAGATCCTAGTAGTTGGTTTCAGGTTGGTTCGGTCTCATTGTATTCGTGTTCCTCGGAACACGGATGCGGGTGTGTATACACAGTTGACAGAGGCAGAAGAACCTCATTAGGGTTTTGACCATTGACTTGATTAAAACCATAACGAGATGGAGAAAATTGATTAATGAGTTTTAATTAGAGATAATTGTATCATGGTTAGTTGGTTTGACCATTTGACTTTGTTGACCCATGTTGACTTAGATATTTTTGTGAGCATGCTTAGCATTAATTGTGACATGATAATGGTCAAATCAATATCAACCATGACAATTTATCCTAATTAAAATTATCATTATTCTTTTTCATCATATGAGAGCTATCTCCTCATTTCAACATGATAAATTCTCTCTCTTGCAAGCTCTCTCCTCTTCCTCTCTCAAGGCTCTCTTGTTTTATGAGTTGAAAATCAAGAGCTTTGTGAGATCTAACCACTAAAACAACTTTCTACTCACTCTAGGGTTTTTAGTCTAGCACACCAAGCACCTTAGTTACTTCAAGATAGAGGTTGAAGCTCAAGGTAGAGGCCTTCGGGTGGATCTTTCTTTGGCAAAGAGAAGACGGTGAGGAGGACCCATCTACACCACTCCAAGGAGCTCACAATAAGGAGAAGCAACACAAGAAGAGAAGGAGTTCAATACTTAGGTATAACTTTCTATCATAGTAGATAGAACTCTTCTTTTGCTAGTTAGGTTTATGATAAAGATCCGGGTTTAGTGTTATTCTAGCGCCAAGTTTATGTTCGCTATAAAAAAATTTTGTTCCGCATTTGGCCACAGTTGTTGGCCGGGGCGCTAGTGTAACCCTTCATGGTATCAGAGCCTACCCATAAACCCTACTAGCTAGTTTGCACAAGGTTAAAATCTCGATTGACAAATTTTTCCGAATCACGAATCTATGTTCATGAGCTTGCTGTCGATTTTCGAAGTTGTCCTAAAATTTTTGTGAGTATCTTAGAATTACATGAAGGCGAAACTATAACTACAGAAAAACTTTGGGGGCCTAACCCCAAAATTCCGCCGCGGAAAGTGAGCAAAATTTCGCATTTTGCGGCCCTTCCGCGACGCATTTTGGGCTACAGTACCCAAATTTTTTTCTGAGGCTCTGGTTCATGAAAATATGATATTTGTGATATATAGTTTTGGCCTAAGTTTATTTGAGTGCTGGATTTGCATTTAGGGCCTATTTGGAAAAGTTTAGTCGATCGAAATTTTAAATGTGTATTTTACAGTACATTCACTTTTTTCTGCGACCGGGAATGTCACTCGATCGGTAAAACTCGTCTGATTGCTATATGTTCTTTTAGACGGGTTTTGCGAACGTGATATTCGCGTTGATGTTTTGTGCTTGTGCTGTGATTGTGGTTGGAGCGTCCGACATGTGGACTGCCGTCCTTGCCGGGTTGTATATTATTTCGGGGCACGACCGGGTTGAGGTCGTTGTCACCGTTTGTACATATTATTTCTTTATCTGTACTAGGATTACCCCACGGCGGAGTGCACGAATAGCCGGGTTCTAGAAGGCAACAAGCTCGCATCTCATGGCGTTGAGATGGAGGGGGCTTCATTCTAGAATTGGCGGGCTATTCGCCGCACTCATAGGGGGTATAGGATGACCCACGGAGGGGCGCCTAAGTTACCGGATTCCGTGAAGTGCTGGGTGGCCCATTCACTTTGTTGAGGGGGGCGCCTCGCTTCTGGGATTGACAGGTAACTTGCCGCGGTCGTAGGGGTCCAGGTTTCCATTGCACAGGCTATCCACACGACAAGGAACGTCAGGTTTTATTTGCGGCTCAAATGAAACCCGGGGCTCCAAAATTATCCACCATTCTGTATTGTTGGCTGAGATTCTGTGATGTCTATTGTTATCATGCCTGGGACGAATGTTGTATATACTTATTTATATATACTAGTAGATGTTGTATATGTTTTGCACCCGCGCTAGTCCAGCCCCCGCTCTGTCGTTAGTTAAGTAACCTAACGGGTGATGACAGGCCCAGTGGCGAATGCGGATGGCATATACGTACATCATATTTTCGTTCTTTTCTGGTGTGATAGGTTATATTGATGGGACCACATTAATTTTGATTAATGCAAGAAAATAAACCTAAAAGATGTTGTTGGAACAATTTTCAAAAAGCTGTTATTGCAAGAACGTTCTCTTTTGTTTTGCACAGAGGTATTCGGTTATGAATATCCAGCACCTCATTCGACGAGGCAAGGGCCGAGATCCCTTCATCGGGAGTGACCCCTTGGACAGAGGTTTGCGTCAGGGTAATAACTTCACTATAGTCGATTATTTTTGCTTTTCATCGTGGTATTCAGTTTGGAATATCCTGTACCTCATTCGACGAGGAAAGAGCCGAGATCCCTTCACAGGGAGTGACCACTTTAGCAAAAGCTTTCGCCACTATATATTTACAAAGCTATCAGGTTCCTTCAGCGAAATCAAGTTCATTACGTTAACGGGTTTTTCGCCAAAAACCCAGCCGTAGCCCTCTGTCGTTTCAGATAATTAATACTTAGTATTCGTGCTGCGTTTGTTGATTATTCGTCAAGGCACAGTGAACGGTAGCTAAGTAATAATTCTCTGTTGCACTGATAGATGCGATTGGTTAGGACGGCCGCATGATTTTGTTGATTATTCATCAAGGATCATACGGGTGGGTCTAATGCAATCCTGGATAATGACGGGTTGAACTTGACTAGGACCTTTTGATTTGTTGATTATTCGTTAAGGTCACTTGGGTCCTAGGGGCAAAAACCACATCGGGAGTTTCAAATATACAGGAAACTTGCAGATTTAGCATACCTTCTGGAGTGTAGTGACTAGAGTGGATTCCATTTAGGTCATTACACAATGATAGTTGGATCCCGATCCCACTGATGAGTAGGATTACTCTCGGGAGATTATTTCACTTAACAATCAATGCTATAAACCAAGTAGGTGTCTAGAACGGTGTTAGCGGGGCTACGCCTCCAGGGAAAAGAGATTATGTAATTAAGGAACTTCGCGAAAGCGTTGGAAAACCTCCCTCGAAGTACCAACACTAGCCTAGCTGAAAGGTTAAGCAAGTATTGTGACGTGTGATTAAATCATGACTAGTTCTTCTTTTAGGGTTTGAAGAAGAATTTGAGGAAACAGTGGGAGCCATCCTGGTTAGATAAATTAATAACCAATCTAATCTTGTAAGAGTGCACGCTGAGTGTTTCTTTTTCTCTCTCTCCAGGTAGCAACCATTTCACGCCCTAATCAAGATAATAAAATGTATCGCTTGACCGATCCGAATCCTTATTCGGGGCTGGAGAACATCGGTTTGGCTCTAACTTACGACAACAGTTATAACTGTGAGTAAGGGAAAGAGGATTGTATGGATTCCAAGGAGACCTAAATGAAGAAGAAGCATACTATTGCATCTACTTCAGGTGTTCTTGTAGTTGAGAACTGCTTTTCGGTCAGTCCTACCTCCTTGGTACTAGATACCGGATCATGATCTCATATCTGTAATTTATTGCAGGGACTGAGAAAAAGTATGATCGTTGGACCTGATGATATGTCCCTCAGGGTAGGGAACGGAGCACAAGTTAATGCTGCAACCGTCGGTGAATATCACCTAGTGTTGCTAAATGGCAATACTCTGATTTTGAACAATTGCTACTATGTACCTTCTATGGTTTGCAACATCATATCAGTTTCTTTACTTGATAAAGATGGATATAACTTTGTTCTTGATAGAAATGTCATGAACATTTACCTTGATAAGGTACTGGTTGCAGAAGGTACACTGTGTAATGGTATCTATATTCTAAATCAGAATACAGTTCTCAATGTACAAAACACACGCAAGAGGAAGAGTTCAAATACGAATGAATCCTACTTGTGGCATTGTAGACTTGGTCATATTGGAGAGAAAAGACTAAGCAAGTTACATAAAGATGGACTCTTGAATACATTCGAATTTTCATCTTATGAAACTTGTCAGTCTTGTCTCAAAGGAAAGATGACCAAATCTCCATTCACCGGACATGGAGAAAGTGGAGCAGAGCTCTTGGAACTCATACACAGTGATGTGTGTGGTCCAATGTCTATACATGCAAGGGGTGGGTTCTCGTACTTCATCACATTCGCTGACGATCTCTCTAGATTCAGATATGTGTATCTTATGAAACACAAATCCGAAACTTTTGAGAAATTCAAAGAATTCCGAAACGAAGTAGAGAACCAGATTGGCAAAAGTATCAAGATCCTCCGATCGGATAGAGGAGGGGAGTACTTAAGCACGGAATTCCTAGATTACTTAAAAGAGAATGGAATTCTCTCTCAGCTTACTCCTCCGTATACACCACAGCACAACGGTGTATCGGAGCTGAGGAATCGTACCCTATTGGATATGGTTCGCTCTATGATGAGTAGTGCTGAGTTTCCACTTTCATTCTGGGGACATGAGCTTCAGACAGCGGCATACCTTTTGAATCAAGTTCCGTCCAAATCCGTGCCTATAACTCTGTATGAAATATGGAGTAGTAAGAAACCATGTCTTAAATTTATTAAGATATGGGGTTGTCCGGCCTATGTGAAAACACAAAAACTGGACAAGCTTTAGGTATGTTCAGTTCTATGTAAATTTGTGGGATATCCTAAGGATTCACTAGGATATCTCTTCTACCACACTGAAGAACAGAAGGTGTTTGTATCTCGCCATGCTACCTTTTTAGAAAGGGAGTTTCTTGCAAAAGAAACTAGTGAGAGTACGGTAGAACTGGGAGAAATCCATGAACCACAAAATTTAACTGAAGATTTGGAGGAACCACTAGATTCAGTAATCCCAGACGAACCTCAGTCACTTCGCAGATCTGGTAGGATTTCTCATCCGTCCGAGAGATACTATGTTTTTCTCATAGACGGGGATCGAGAGGATTGCATCTTGGAAGAAGATGATCCTACCAGTTTCAGGCAGGCCATTATCAGTAAGGACTCTGATAAATGGCTGGATGCTATGCGATCCGAAATGGAGTCCATGTACACCAATAAAGTGTGGACCTTGGATATTGCTCCACCTGGGGTAAAACCCGTTGGATGCAAATGGATCTACAAAAGAAAACTTGGTGTAGATGGGCAGGTGGAAACCTATAAGGCTAGACTCGTTGCAAAAGGTTTTCGTCAAAGACCTGGTGTGGACTATGACGAAAATTTTTCTCCAGTGGCTATGCTCAAATCCATCCGGATCCTACTTGCCATTGCTGCCTTCCATGACTATGAAATCTGGCAGATGGACGTAAAAATGGCTTTTCTAAACGGCAGTTTGGAAGAATGCGTTTATATGGATCAGCCAGAAGGTTTTGTAGACAGTGGGAGCAGCGGGAAGGTGTGCAAGTTGCTTAAATCCATTTATGGATTAAAGCAGGCATCGCGGAGCTGGAACATCTGTTTTGATGAAGCAATCAAGGAATTTGACTTCATCAAGAACGAGGATGAGCCTTGTATTTATAAGAAAATTGTAGGACGAACTGTCGTATTCCTAGTCTTATACGTGGACGACATTCTTTTGATAGGAAATGGAATTCCTATGCTACAATCGGTCAAGCTATTCTTGTCACAACGGTTCTCCATGAAGGACCTGGGTGATGCCTCGTGCATTCTTGGGATCAAGATCTACAGAGATAGATCCAAGAGATTACTGGGACTTTCGCAGTCCAGGTACATAGAGACCGTACTAAAGAGATTTAGTATGGAAGATTCCAAGCGTGGTAATATACCCGCATTGCACGGAATCACCCTCTCCAAGAAGATGTCTCCTAAGACTGACGAGGAGAGGGTTCGCATGAGCACTATACCCTACGTTTCCGCGGTAGGATCTATAATGTATGCGATGCTATGTAAAAGACCAGATGTATCTTACGCACTAAGCGTGGTTAGACGATATCAGTCAGACCCAGGTGAGAACCACTGGACAGCAGTGAAGAACATTCTCAAGTACCTAAGAAGGACTAAGGAGATGTTCCTGGTTTATGGTAATGGAGACCTCAGGGTTAAGTCCTTTACCGATTCAAGCTTCCAGAGTGGCAAGGACGACAGCAAGTCTGTCTCGGGTTTTGTGTTTACCCTCAACGGAGGGGCGGTGTGTTGGAGGAGTTCCAAACAGGATACCATCGCAGACTCGACGATGGAGGCTGAATACATTGCTGCAAGCGATGCCGCAAAAGAAGTGGTCTGGATGAAGAAGTTCATTAGTGAACTTCAGGTGGTTCCGTCCATTGTTGACCCAATACCTTTGTATTGCGATAATAATGGGTCTATAGGTTTAGCGAAGAAACCACAGTCCCATTAGAAATCCAGACACATTTTAAGGCGGTATCACCTGATCAGGGAGATCATTGATCGCCAGGAGATCGAGGTATGGAGAATGGACACTAAAGACAACACGACGGATCCATTCACAAAGGCCGTCCCTCAAACATAGTTCGAGCGACTTTTTGAGCTATTGGGTATGCGGTACGCCAGCAGCTGGCCTTAGTGCAGACGTTGGGTATGCGGTACACCAATTACTGGCCTTTAGTGCAAGTGGGAGATTGTTGGATATGTATGCCCTAGCGGCCATTATTGTATAGTACTAGTTTGTATATTACATTTTGGAAGTTTGGGATATATACATGGATTGACGACAGTCTTGCTCGATATTGTAGTATGCTACTTGGTTTGTATCTATCTTAATATGTGTATATGTTTCTTTTAACATATCGCTAATACATATTGATGGAGCCATTAGGATCTTTGCTTGACTACCGGCGTTGTGATGGCGATCACACTAGTGGAGGCTGGGTAGTCTATAAGCACATCCTTATACAGGTCCCTAGTCGTAGGATTATCGAGACAGGGCATCGATACTCCAGAATAGACTGGTGCATACGCTTCTCATCCCAGCAGGGGAGATGTTCTGTCCCATAGCCATCAGTACGTCGTACTGGAGATAGTATGCAGGTGCTCGTTAGGTTACGAGTACACTGGACATGACTCGTCGAGAACTGTTGGTTGATATTATACCTATCATCAGTTAATAGTTCCCAGGTGACATGAGTACAGCTTAGTCCATTGACTTGACACTGTCACTTCGCCTCGAGTGTGTTCCCACTGTTCTTAGATTACTACCTTTCCACGGCTCTATTGATTCGTGCAAACATGCAGTAGTTGGGTGCAGTCCCGAAGCACTTGGAGGCAGTGACGGTTAGACAGGATTCGTTTCTCCCGGTATTGGGAGTTGATATCGCGCTGTGTCTAGGAGAGCCATTACACAAAGTCCCTGGCCAGAGCAAGCGAGATTTACTGGTAATGTTTCCAGTAGTTTCTCAGGGTGTTCTGGGCTACACTCCGACACGACTTGTACCGCTATTAGGGGTCTAACGTTTACCGCCCCCTTGTTCCGATATGCGATACTCTTAGACGAACAGACCGGACTGTATGAAGATTGTCACATTCAGGCTCAGTAGGAGTTCAGATAGGTTCACCTCATCGGTCTTCTTATCGGCATCTACCTGGGGACCGTTACGTACAGCTAGTACCGCTTGCGGCCTGTGGTTAAACCCATTGCCAGCGTAGTGTCGAGTCTTTAGAGTCCCACACAGAGGGTTGTTCACCTTTGGGCGAAACGAGTAGAGGTCGTACGGTTTTACGATAGGGTTCGTTCACATATGCGTACTTGTGCGTGTTCGATGGTCGGGCAGTTGATACTAGTGGGCTTTGGTTTAAGCCAGATCCTAGTAGTTGGTTTCGGGTTGGTTCGGTCTCATTGTATTCGTGTTCCTCGGAACACGGATGCTGGTGTGTATACACAGTTGACAGAGGCAGAGGAAATTCATTAGGGTTTTGATCATTGACTTGATTAAAACCATAACGAGATGGAGAAAATTGATTAATGAGTTTTAATTAGAGATAATTGTATCATGGTTAATTGGTTTGACCATTTGACTTTGTTGACCCATGTTGACTTACATATTTTTGTGAGCATGCTTAGAATTAATTGTGACATGATAATGGTGAAATCAACATCAACCATGACAATTTATCCTAATTAAAATTATCATTATTCTTTTTCATCATATGAGAGCTATCTCCTCATTTCAACATGATACATTCTCTTTCTTGCAAGCTCTCTTCTCTTCCTCTCTCAAGGCTCTCTTGTTTCATGAGTTGAAAATCAAGAGCTTTGTGAGATCTAACCACTAAAACAACTCTTTTCTCACTCTAGGGTTCTTAGTCAAGCACACCAAGCACCTTAGTTACTTCAAGATGGAGGTTGAAGCTCAAGATAAAGGCCTTTGGGTGGATCTTTCTTTGGAAAAGAGAAGACGGTGAGGAGGAGCCATCTACACCACTCCAAGGAGCTCACAACAAGAAGAAGCAACACAAGAAGAGAAGGAGTTCAAGACTTAGGTATAACTTTCTATCATAGTTGATAGAACTCTTCTTTTGCTATTTAGGTTTATGGTAAAGATCCGTGTTTAGTGTTATTCTAGCGCCAAGTTTATGTTCGCTATAAAAAAATTTTGTTCCGCATTTGGCCACGGTTGTTTGCCGAGGCGCTAGTGTAACCCTTCAGGCATGAGCTTGAGGGAGGAAGAGAGAAAACCAAGGAGAGAGAATGATCATGTTAGAATGAACTAGAGAAATGAGATGAAAGAATGGCTAAGTCTTGAGAAAATAATTCAAGCATGGAATAAATTAGTCACATAAAATGTAACCATGCTTGAATAGGAACTCCAAATGAATAAACAATTCACAAAGCCATGCTTGCAACCCATTCCTCAAATATCTCATATTTTCCACCTCATTAATCCTTTATCAAAAAAGGATAAATCAATAATGAGGCGTCTCCTTCTAGAAGCTCATTCTTGTAAAATTACAAGAATGCCCCACCGTATATACATACCCGTATCCGTATTCCTAAAAATATGGATATACAGAAACAAGTATAATCTAATAATATAATACTAGGATGCAGCTTAAACCAAACCCCACTAGTATTATATGTCCGAACATCATTCGTGTAGCCAGTACACGTATGCGATCTAAACCCTGCCGTAAGACCATACGGCCACTACATCGTCTCACCTGATCCAGGGAAACCCTCTGTGTCGGACTCTAAAGACTCGACAGTACGCTGGCAGTAGGTTTAACCACAAGTCCATCAGTGGCACTAGCTGTACGTAACGGCAACCCAGGTACATGTCGAAAAGGAGGCCGACGAGCGAACTCGTCCGAAACCCCTATTAAGCCTGTCCATGACAATATCCGTGCAGTCCGGTCTGTTCGTCTGAGAGTATCGCATGTAAGGTCTAGGGGGTGGTGAATGTCAGACCCCTAATAACCGTACAAGTCGTGTCAGTGTGGCTCAAGACCATCCGAGAATCTACTGGACCGTCCACCAGTAATTCTCAATCAGCCCTGGCCAGGGATTTATGGTAATGACCAACCGATCACTGTGCGATATCGACTCCCTATACCGGGAGAGACGAATCCCCAACAGTCGCTCACTGCCTCCATATAGCTCGGAATTGTACCCAACTAAAACCTGTTTGGATGACTCCTTTGAGCCATGGTAGGGTAGTAATCAAAGCACAGTGGGAACTCACACGAGACAAATGACGACCTCAAGTCGACAGACTACCTGAATACATGTCACCAGAGAACTGCTATCTGACGCTAGGTATTATACCATATAGTCAGCCCTCGGCGAGTCCTGTCTGGTGAACTCACACCCAGTGAGCATCTGTATACAATCATAGGCGCACATCACCAATGGCTGCGGGATCAATCCATCTCCCCTCGTCAGGGTCTAGATATGTATACACTCGTCTACTCTGGAGTATCGATGCCCAGTCTCAATACTCTTACGATCAGGGATATTTAAGGATGTGCCTATTGACCTCCCAGCTCCTATAAGTATGACTGCCATCATAACGCTGGTAGTCAAGCAAATATCCTACGGGCTTTATCAACATGTACACAATATATGGAATACAAATTTAAATATATCACATGTTAAGATAAAGAAAAACCAAATAGCGTACTATCATATCGACCAAGATTGTCCTGTACATACATATCCCTAACATCCTATACAATGAAGGCCTCTAGGGCATATATATCCAATAATCTCCCACTTGCACTAAGGCCTATAATTGGTGCAATGAGTATCCACTGTCTGCACTAGATCCAGTTGTTAGCATACCGCATGCCCAACATCTCAAACAGCCTCTCGAACTGGACTTGAGGGATGGTCTTGGTGAATGGATCCGCCGTGTTATCTTTTGTGTCCACTCTCCGCACCTCGATCTCCCGGCGATCCACGATCTCCCTGATCAGGTGATACCGCCTCAAGATATGCCTGGATTTCTGATGGGAACTTGGTTCCTTCGCTAATGCTACAGCCCCATTGTTATCACAATACAAAGGTATTGGATTGGCAATGGGCGGAACCACCAGAAGTTCAGAGATGAACTTCTTCATCCAGACAGCCTCTTTCGCGGCATCTTTAGCAGCTATATACTCAGCCTCCATTGTTGAGTCTGCGACGGTATCCTGTTTGGAACTCTTCCAACATACCGCCCCTCCATTGAGGGTAAACACAAAACCCGAAACGGATTTAGAGTCATCTTCGTCACTTTGGAAGCGGGAGTCGGTAAAAGCCTCGACCTGGAGGTCTCCACTACCGTAAACCAAGAACATCTCCTTTGTCCTTCTCAGGTACTTGAGAATGTTCTTTACCGCTATCCAATGCTTCTCACCCAGGTCTGACTGATACCTGTTTACTACACTAAGTGCGTAAGCTACATCTGGTATGGTACATAACATCGCATACATTATAGATCCTACAGCCGAAGCGTTGGGTATAATACCCATGCGAACCCTTTCTTCATAGTCTTTGGAGACATCTCTTTGGAGAGGGTGATCCCTTGACAAGCGGGTAAATTACCGTGCTTGGAATCTTCCATACTAAATCTCTTTAGTACAGTGTCAATATACCCGGACTGTGAAAGTCCCAACATTCTTTTGGATCTATCACGATAGATCTTAATCCCCAGAATGTAGGAGGCATCTCCCAAGTCTTTCATGGAGAATTTCTGTGACAAGAATAGCTTTACTGATTGTAGCATAAGGATATCATTCCCTATTAGGAGTATGTCATCAACGTTTAGTACGAGGAAGACAACTTCTCCTTCTACAATCTTCCGATAAATGCATGGTTCATCTATATTTTTGATAAAGTCTAATTCTTTGACCGTCTCATCAAAGCAGATGTTCCAACTCCGCGATGCTTGCTTTAATCCATAAATGGATTTAAGCAACTTGCACACATTTCTGCTGCTCCCACTGTCTAAGAAACCCTCTGGTTGATCCATGTAAACACTTTCTTCTAAATGTCCATTTAGAAAAGCTGTTTTTACGTCCATCTGCCAGATTTCATAATCATGGAAGGCAGCAATGGCAAGCAGGATCTCAATAGATTTAAGCATAGCTACTGGAGAAAAGATTTCATCATAGTCCAATCCTGGTCTTTGACGAAAACCTTTTTCAACGAGTCTAGCTTTTTAGGTTTCCACTTATCCAAATGCACCAATCTTCTTTTTGACGATCCATTTGCATCCAACTGGTTTCACCCCAGGAGAAGCAACATCCAAAGTCCATTCTTTATTGGTGTACATGGATTCCATTTCGGATCTCATAGCATCCAGCCACTTTTCCGAGTCTTTACTCGTGATAGCCTGCTGAAAATTAGTAGGCTCATTATCATCGATAATGCAATCCTCTCGATCCTCATCTACAAGAAACCCATAATATCTCTCAGGCGGATGAGAAAGCCTACTAAATTTGCGGAGCGGCGTTGGTTCATCGGGCTCTATTGAAACCTGAGGTTCTATTAAGTCCTCGGCAGTAGTTTGAGGTTCTGGATTTTCTTCCAGTTCTACCGCGCTCCCACTAATTTCCTTTGCAAAAAATTCTCTCTCTAAGTGAACTATGTGGCGAACAACAAACACCTTTTGTTCTTCAGTGTGGTAGATAAGATATCCTCTTGAATGCTTGGGGTATCCCACAAACTTGCACAAAACCGATCGTGCCTCGAGCTTGTCCGGATTCTGCTTTTTAACAAATGCTGGACACCCCCATATCTTGAGATACTTGAGATATGGTCTCTTCCCACTCCACATTTCATATGGAGTGGTAGGCACAGACTTAATCGGAACTCTATTCAATAGGTATGCAGCTGATTCCAGCGCAAAACCCCAGAAGGAAAGTGGCAACTCAGCACTACTCATCATTGAACGCACCATGTCCAGTAGCATGCGATTCCTTCTTTCTGATACACCATTATGCTGAGGTGTATACGGAGGAGTAAGCTGAGAGAGAATTCCATTCTCTTTTAAGCATTCAAGGAAACTGGTACTTAAGTATTCTCCACCTCGATCAGATCGAAGTGTCCTGATGCTTCTACCAGTCTGTTTCTCTACTTCATTTTTATACTTCTTAAATTTCTTAAAGGCCCCGGATTTATGCTTCATTAAGAACTTATGTTCATACCTCGATAAATCATCAGTAAAATTGATAATGGAGTGACCACTTCGTGCATGTGTAGACATCGGACCACATACATCGCTGTGAACAAGTCCCAAGAGCTCTGTGGCTCTTTCTCCGTGTCCGGGGAACGGAGATTTGGTCATTTTCCCTTTGATACATGATTGACAAGTTGCATATGATGAATATTCAAACGGATCAAAATATCCATTTTTATGCAACTTAGTCAACCTTGTTACATTTATATGACCAAGTCTACAATGCCATAGAAAGGCTTGGTTTAAATCTGGAGCCTTTCTTTTGAGTGTGTTTTGAATATTGAAAACTTGAGGTTAATTAAGTATGTATATGCTGTTTTCCAGTGTGCCAAACCCAATCACTTCTTGATTTAGGAGAATGTTCATGAAATTTCATTCAAGTGCAAAATTATGTCCTTCATTAGATAATAAAGATACTGATATAATATTACATAACATACCGGGAATACAAAAACAGCTGTACAACACCAAAATGTGCCCACTAGTCAACCCCAGGTGATAATACCCCACTGCAACAGCATCTACGTTTGTTCCATTGCCAACCCGGAGGGTCATATCACCTGCCTTCAGTGCTCTACGGTTTCTCAGAGCCTGCAAAGAATTACAGATGAGAGAACCAGAACCGGTATCAAGTACCCATGATATAGAGTCTACGGAAAAACAATTTTCGATTACAAACACACCTGAAGCAGAAGCAGCAGCTTGCTTCATGTCCTTGGTTTTAAAAGCTATGCAATCCTTTTTCCAGTGCCCCTTCTTGTGACAATAATAGCACTCACTCTTGTCCGCTTTCACTCTCCCCGCCTTATTCGTTCCCTACACCTTTTTGACCCCACCTTTCGGTTTGGTGGATTTCATCTTCTTCTTCCCCATAGCTTTCGCTTTGGATTTAGAAGAGGATGATTGGCCAACGTACAGAACGGATGTCTTCTCCTTTTTCAAGGAGCTCTCTGCTACCCTAAACATGTTGAGGAGCTTTGGAAGATCAGCTTCCATTTCGTGCATGTTGAAGTTCAACACGAACTGAGAGAAGGTGTGTGGAAGGGACTGTAAAATCAAGTCAATACACAACTCATTTTCTAGAACGCATCCCAGGTTTGCAAGTTCCTCAATGAGGCTGATCATTTTCAGGACGTGCTCTCCTATAGGTGATCCTGGAGCTAACCTCATCTGGAATAGTTTCCTTGAGGTCTCGTACCTCGCGATACGAGAGTGCTCTCCATACAATTCCCTGCAATAGAGAAAGATGGATTTAATATCCATACTTTCATGCTGTTTCTAGAGTTCATTATTCATGGACGCCAGCACGATACACTTATCTTTCTCGTAGTCCAGATCCCAAGTTTTGCGGACCTCTTTGTCCGCAACTGAGGAATCTGGTCCTGGGACAGGGGGAGCAGTAGCGGTGGTGACATATGCAACTTTGTCATAAGTCAGTGCAATGTTGACGTTCCTCAGCCAATCCTTATAGTTTGGCCCAGTCAGTGTATTCTTTTCAAGTAATAGTTTTAGTCCTGTCATGGTAGCTGCTAGGGAGAGAGAAAAGAAACACTCAGTATATGCTCTTGAAAGTTTAGATTGGTTTATTAGTTTATCTAAACAGGATGGCTCCCACTGTTTCCTCAAATTCTTCTTCAAACCCCTAAAAGAAGAATTAGTCAGGATTAATCGCACGTCACAATACTTGCTTAACCTTTCAGACAGGCTAGTGTTGGTACTTCGAGGGAGATTTTCCAACGCTTTCGCGAAGTTCCTTAATTATATAACCTCTTTTCCCTGGAGGCGTAGCCCCACTAACACCGTTCTAGACACCTACTTGGTTTATAGTATTGATTGTTAAGTGAGAAAATTTCCCGAGAGTAATCCTACTCATCAGTGGGATCGGGATCCAACTATCATTGTATGATGACCAAGATGGAAGCCACTCTAGTCACCACACTCCAGAAGGTATGCTAAATCTACAAGTTTCTTTTATGTTTGAAACTCCCGATGCGATTTTTACCCCAATCTCTTATGACCTTGACCTAGGCCAACAAATCATAAGATGCAAGTCAAGTTCTTCCCGTCGTTGTCCTGATTAATTTAGAACCATCCGTACTCTCCCTTGACATAGGCCAACAAGGCTGTACGACTGTCCTAAACTAATGCATTTATCTATGCAACAAATAAGCAACACATTGCTACCATTCACTATGCCTTGACTTAGGCTAACAAACATTGCATGAATACGATGTGTTGTTCATTTGAAACGACGGAGGGCTACGACTGGTTTTTGGCGAAACCGTTAACGTAATGAACTTGATATAACCGAAGGAACCATGATAGCTTTTTAAAAGGAGTGGTTTAGGCTTCTCATTTAAAATTTGCTTTTTGAAGAAAACCGAGTGGTTTTGAAATTGTTCCAACGATTTAGTTTAGGTTTCTTTTCATTGCATTAATCAGTTAATGCTGTCCCATCAATTAATCCTACCATTGCAGAAAGAAACGAAAATACAACGTACGCTTATGCCATCCGCATTCGCCACGGGGCCCTGTCATCACCCGTTAGGTTACTTAACTAACGACAGAGCGGGGGCTGGACTAGCGCGGGTGCAAAACATAAGCAACGCCTACTAAATATCATATATAGATATATATATTCGTCTCACGCAATAATAGGCATTCCAGATCACAGATGAACATATTGGATATACTACGAATTCCGCATTTTGTTTAAACCCATAATGAAAGACGGATTCCACGGTCGTGATGAATAGCCAAAAACCACCCTAGACCCCTATGGGTGCGGCAAACTACCCGCCAAATTCTCGAAGTGATGCAACCTCTCTCAACATAGAGAGTAGGCCACTCGGCACTTGAAAGAACCCGGTAGTTTGTGCATCCCTCCTTGGGTCTATCCTAGGAGAAAAATCAGTAAAAGAAAAATAGTACAATGGTGGCAACAACCTCAACCCGGATGTGCCCCGCAAAAATAATATTACATCACTTTTACAAATTACATTGAATGAAAGAAATGAAAACACTCATCTCACATCCCCCGGCTATTCATCATCGACGATCCAATATGATTCATATACACAAACCAACATCATAGATATGTGCAACCCCCACTAATCGACGTATACCGATTAGCAGACTTTTCGAAACACATATATCATTACAGATAAAAACTGAAATTAAACGACACAAAAAAAACTACGACTTCGAAGCTCTCCAAGATTGCAACAGCAAAAAGTTAACAGTGCAGTCAAAATTGGCAAAATACAGCAACACCTGAAACACTAAATCCAAGAGGCAAGAACGCAGAACAAATTTCGACACAATCCCACACAATTGGTCCGGCGGGCTCGAAAATTTTGGGTATGTGGCCGGCCAGATCAAGGTGGAATTGCCTCGTTTTTGTTTTGTGTTCATTTCATAGGTAAAGGAGCACTCTGCAAATGTTTAAAAAAAATTTGAGGCTCTGCAAAAATCGACAGAAACTTGGATTCACAATTCACAGTTTTGGAGTTTTTCGGTTCTGTAGTTTCATACTTTGTTTAATCTGTTAGCTAGGGTTTAATTAGGCTCTGATACCAGTGTAAGTCTATGTAGCACACCCCACGTGTTCGCGGGGAGGCGGAATCCATCAAAAACGATTTTTTTCACATCAAAAGATCATGTTTTGCTTTGCAACATAGACTTTTTCCACTTTTAGGATCTTGATTAAACCTTAGCTAACAAAAACTAGACTACTAGAGGATGTTAACTACTAGGTTAAAGTGTTATACCCTCGTGTCAAGTCCTTCGGGTCTTCAAGTGGTTCCTTGCTCCTTGGTTCAAGCTTCTTCATGATCTCTTTTCTTTGGCTCCATCTTGGCTTCAAAAGAACTCGGTTGCCGGTCTCTTTTGCGTCGAAGAAGGATCCACCCGAGGGCTTATGGTCAAGCTCCAACCTCAAAGAGATAATTTAGTGATCCAACTTGCTAAGGAAGACTACTAAGTAGAAGTAGAGAAGGTGTATTGGATTAATTAGTCTCAAAGCTCATTGATTCACAACACATGTGATGGCATGAGCTTGATGGGGGAGGAGAGAAAACCTAGGAGAGAGAATGATCATGTTAGAATGAACTAGAGAAATGAGATGAGAGAATGGCTAAGTCTTGAGACAATAATTCAAGCATGGAATAAATTAGTCACATAAATTGCAACCATGCTTGAATAGGAACTCCAAATGAATAAGCAATTCACAAAGGCATGCTTGCAACCCATTACTCAAATATTTCCTAATTTCCACCTCATTAATCCTTTATCAAAAAAGGATAAATCAATAATGAGGTGTCTCCTTCTAGAAGCTCATTCTTGTAAAATTACGAGAATGCCCTCACCGTATATACATACCTGTATCCGTATTCCGAAAAATACGGATACACAGAGACAAGTATAATCCAATAATATAATATTAGGATCCGGCTTAAACCAAAGCCCATTAGTATTATCTGTCCGAACATCATTCGTGTAGCCAGTATACGTATGCGATCGAAACCCTGCCGTAAGACCATACGACCTCTACATCGTCTCACCTGATCCAGGGAAACCCTCTGTGTCGGACTCCAAAGACTTGGCAGTATGCTGGAAATGGGTTTAACCATAAGTCCGTCAGTGGCACTAACTGTACGTAACGGCAACCCAGGTACATGTCGAAAAGGAGGCCGACGAGCGAACTCGTCCGAAACCCCTACTGAGCCTGTCCGTGACAATATCCGTGCAGTCCGGTCTGTTCGTCTGAGAGTATCGCATGTAAGGTCTAGGGGGTGGTGAATGTCAGACCCCTAATAACCGTACAAGTCGTGTCAGTGTGGCTCAAGACCATCCAAGAATCTACTGGTCCATCCACCAGTAATTCTCAATCAGCCCTGGCCAGGGACTTATGGTAATGACCAACCGATCACTGTGCGATATCGACTCTCTATACCGGGAGAGACGAATCCCCAACAGTCGCTCACTGCCTCTATGTAGCTCAGGACTGTGCCCAACTAAAACTTGTTTGCACGACTCCTTTGAGCCGTGGTAGGGTAGTTATCAAAGCACAGTGGGAATACAAACGAGACAAATGATGACCTCAAGTCGACAGACTATCTGCACACATGTCACAAGAGAACTGCTATCTGACGCTATGTATTATACAATCTAGTCAGTCCTCGGCGAGTCCTGTCCGGTGAACTCACACCCAGTGAGCATCTGTATACAATATTAGGCGCACATCACCAATGGCTGCAGTATCAATCCATCGCCCCTCGTCAGGATCTAGATATGTATACACTAGTCTGATTTGGAGTATCGATGCCCAATCTTAATACTCCTACGACCAGGGACATTTAAGGATGTGCCTATTGACTACCCAGCTCCTACAAGTATCACTGCCATCATAACGCTGGTAGTCAGACAAATATCTTACGGGCTTTATCAACATGTACACAATATATAGAATACAAAGTAAAATAATCACATGTTAAGATAAAGACAAACCAAATAGCGTACTATCATATCGAGCAAGATTGTCCTGTACATACATATCTCTAGCATCCTATACAATGAAGGCCTTTAGGGCATATATATCCAACAATCTCCCACTTGCACTAAGGCCTATAATTGGTGCAATGAGTACCCACTGTCTGCACTAGATCTAGTTGTTAGTGTATCGCATGCCCAACATCTCAAACAGCCTCTCGAACTGGACTTGAGGGATGGTCTTGGTGAATGGATCCGCCGTGTTGTCTTTTGTGTCCACTCTCCGCACCTCGATCTCCCGGCATCCACGATCTCCCTGATCAGGTGATACCGTCTCAAGATATGCCTGGATTTCTGATGGGAACTTGTCTCCTTCGCTAATGCTACAGCCCCATTATTATCACAATACAAAAGTATTGGATTGACAATGGACGGAACCACCTGAAGTTCAGAGATGAACTTCTTCATCCAGACAGCCTCTTTCGCGGCATTGCTAGCAGCTATATACTCAGCCTCCATTGTTGAGTCTGCGACGGTATCCTGTTTGGAACTCTTCCAACATACCGCCCCTCCATTGAGGGTAAACACAAAACCCGAAACGGATTTAGAGTCATCTTTGTCACTTTGGAAGCTGGAGTCGGTAAAACCTTCGACCTGGAGGTCTCTACTACCGTAAACCAAGAACATCTCCTTTGTCCTTCTCAGGTACTTGAAAATGTTCTTTAACGCTATCTAATGCTTCTCACCCGGGTCTGACTGATACCTGCTTACCACACTAAGTGCGTAAGCTACATCTGGCCTGGTACATAACATCGCATACATTATAGATCCTACAGCCGAAGCGTAGGGTATAATACCCATGCGAGCCCTCTCTTCATCAGTCTTTGGAGACATCTTTTTGGAGAGGATGATCCCATGACAAGCGGGTAAATTACCACGCTTGGAATCTTCCATACTAAATCTCTTTAGTATAGTGTCAATGTACCCGGACTGTGAAAGTCCCAACATTCTTTTGGATCTATCACGATAGATCTTAATCCCCAGAGTGTAGGAGGCATCTCCCAAGTCTTTCATAGAGAATTTCTGTGACAAGAATAGCTTTACTGATTGTAGCATTGGGATATCATTCCCTATTAGGAGTATGTCATCAACGTATAGTACGAGAAATACTACTTCTCCTCTACAATCTTCCTATAAATGCATGGTTCATCTATATTTTTGATAAAGTCAAATTCTTTGACCGTCTCATCAAAGTAGATGTTCCAACTCCGCGATACTTGCTTTAATCCATAAATGGATTTAAGCAACTTGCACACTTTTCCGCTGCTCCCATTGTCTAAGAAACCCTCTGGTTGATCCATGTAAACACTTTCTTCTAAATGTCCATTTAGAAAAGCTGTTTTTACGTCCATCTGCCAGATTTCATACTCATGGAAGGCAGCAATGGCAAGCAGGATCTCAATGGATTTAAACATAGCTACTGGAGAAAAGGTTTCATCATAGTCCAATCCTGGTCTTTGACGAAAACCTTTTGCAACAAGTCTAGCTTTTTAGGTTTCCACTTATCCAAATGCACTAATCTTCATTTTGACGATCCATTTGCATCCAACTGGTTTCACCTCAGAAGGAGCAACATCCAAAGTCCATACTTTATTGGTGTACATGGATTCCATTTCGGATCTCATAGCATCCGGCCACTTCACCGAGTCTTTACTCGTGATAGCCTGCTGAAAATTAGTAGGCTCATTATCATCGATAATGCAATCCTCTCGATCCCCATCTACAAGAAACCCATAGTATCTCTCAGGCGGACGAGAAAGCCTACTAGATTTGCGGAGCGGCGTTAGTTCATCGGGCTCTATTGAAACCTGAGATTCTACTAAGTCCTCGGCAGTAGTTTGAGGTTCTGCAATTTTTCCAGTTCTACCGCGCTCCCACTAATTTCTTTTGCAAGAAATTCGCTCTCTAAGAAGACTATGTGGCAAGCGACAAACACCTTTTGTTCTTCAGTGTGGTAGATAAGATATCCCCTTAAATGCTTAGGG
Source organism: Agapanthus africanus (assembly GCA_030015575.1). Classification (NCBI taxonomy): domain Eukaryota; kingdom Viridiplantae; phylum Streptophyta; class Magnoliopsida; order Asparagales; family Amaryllidaceae; genus Agapanthus; species Agapanthus africanus. Next base: position 300,932,592 of record JASDDO010000029.1, read on the forward strand.
TATCCCACAAACTTGCACAAAACCGATCGTGCCTCGAGCTTGTCCGGATTCTGCTTTTTAACAAATGCTGGACACCCCCATTTCTTGAGATACTTGAGATATGGTTTCTTCCCACTCCATATTTCATATGGAGTGGTAGGTACAGACTTAGTCGGAACTCTATTCAATAGGTATGCAGCTGATTCCAGCGCAAAACCCTAGAAGGAAAGTGGCAACTCAGCACTACTCATCATTGAACACACCATGTCCAGTAGCGTGCGATTCCTCCTTTTCTAATACACCATTATGCTGAGGTGTATACGGCGGAGTAAGCTGAGAGAGAATTCCATTCTCTTTTAAGCATTCAAGGAAACTGGTACTTAAGTATTCTCCACCTCGATCAGATCGAAGTATCTTGATTCTTCTACCAGTCTGTTTCTCTACTTCATTTTTATACTCCTTAAATTTCTCAGAGGCCTCGGATTTATGCTTCATTAAGAACACATGTTCATGCCTCGAGAAATCATCAGTAAAAGTGATGATGGAGTGACCGCTTCATGCATGTGTAGACATCGGACCACATACATCGCTGTGAACAAGTCCCAAGAGCTCTGTGGCTCTTTCTCGTGTCCGGGGAACGGAGATTTGGTCATCTTCCCTTTGATACATGATTGACAAGTTGCATATGATGAATATTCAAACGGATCTAAATATCCATTTTTATGCAACTTAGTCAACCTTGTTTCATTTATATGACCAAGTCTACAATACCATAGGAAGGCTTGGTTTAAATCTGGAGCATTTCTTTTGAGTGTGTTTTGAATATTGAAAACTTGAGGTTGATTAAGTATGTATATGCCGTTTTCCAGTGTGCCAAACCCAATCATTTCTTGATTTAGGAGAATGTTCATGAAATTTCATTCAAGTGCAAAATTATGTCCTTCATTAGATAATAAAGATACTGATATAATATTACAAAGCATACTGAGAATACAAAAACAGCTGTACAACACCAAAATGTGCCCACTAGTCAACCCCAGGTGATAATCCCCCACTGCAACAGCATCTACGTTTGTTCCATTGCTAACCCAGAGGGTCATATCACCTGCATTCAGTGCTCTACGGTTTCTCAGAGCCTGCAAAGAATTACAGATGTGAGAACCAGAACCGGTATCAAGTACCCATGATGTAGAGTCTACTGAAAAACAATTTTCGATTACAAACACACCTGAAGCAGCAGCAGCAGCTTGCTTCGTGTCCTTGGCTTTAAAAGCCATGCAATCCTTTTTCCAGTGCCCCTTCTTGTGACAATAATAGCACACACTATTGTCCTCTTTCACTCTCTCCGCCTTGTTCGTTCCCTACACCTTTTTGACCCCACCTTTCGGTTTGGTGGCTTTTATCTTCTTCTTCCCCATAGCTTTCGCTTTGGATTTAGAAGAGGATGATTGGCCAATATACAGAACGGATGTCTTCTCCTTTTTCAAGGAGCTCTCTGCTACCCTAAACATGTTGAGGAGCTTTGGAAGACCAGCTTCCATTTCGTGCATGTTGAAGTTCAACATGAACTGAGAGAAGGTGTGTGGAAGGGACTGTAAAATCAAGTCAATGCACAACTCATTTTCTAGCACACATCCCAGGCTTGCAAGTTCCTCAATGAGGCTGATCATTTTCAGGACGTGCTTTCCTACAGGTGATCCTGGAGCTAACCTCATCTGGAAAAGTTTCCTTGAGGTCTCGTACCTCGCGATACGAGAGTGCTCTCCATACAATTCCTTGCAATGGAGAAAAACGGATTTAATATCCATACTTTCATGCTGTTTCTAGAGTTCATTATTCATGGACGCCAGCACGATACACTTATCTTTCTCGTAGTCCAGATCCCAAGTTTTGCGGACCTCTTTGTCCGCAACTGAGGAATCTGGTCCTGGGACAGGGGGAGCAGTAGCGGTGGAGACATATGCAACTTTGTCATAAGTCAGTGCAATATTGACATTCCTCAGCCAATCCTTATAGTTTGGCCCAGTCAGTGTATTCTTTTCAAGTAATAGTTTTAGTCCTGTCATGGTAGCTGCCAGGGAGATGTAAGTGTACGGCGGCACCCCGGCCGTCAATCCGAGCCAGAATGCGGAAGCGATGATTTACTTTAACTTTTCAAACCGGTGCCACCGCACACTAAAACCCGGATCGGGCCATTAATCTAGTCCTAGCTAACAAGAGAGGGGGTAGAGAGATATACCGAGTGATCCGTGTCCTCCGATCTTCTCGTCGTCGTCCCGATCTCCCGCGGAATCTCCGGTCTCCATCACGTCGCCGGAAGGGCACCACATCGCCGGCTTCTTTTACGGGCTCCCATCTCTGGTCCGAGGCAACTCGGGTACGAAGTTGGCGAGTCGACGTGCCCAAGGTTTGCTGTATAATCGTGTAGAGAACTATGTGTCCCATGGGGTTCATGGAGGTTGCCATTTGGTGGAGGAAATGAAGTGAGCTTGTGGAGATTGAACTTGTGGGATTTTACAAAGCTAGAAGAACAAAAATCCCACACCAAACTTTTGGGACAGCCCCTCCTTGGCTTGGCCGGCCATGGCATGGTGAAGAGAAGAGAGTGAGAGAATGAGGGAGAGTGTGAGGCCAAATGAATATGGGTGTCTCTAATAATCATGAGAGAGAAAGGGCGATCATTGACAAAAGAAAATGATCACAAACTAATCCAAACACTCCATGAATCATAACCCTCCATCATCACCAAACATCATCCTCAAGTATGATGATTCCAAAAGTGAACCATGATGAATAAGAAAGTTAAGCTATGATGACTAGAAGAAGTCAAATGGTGGAGGAATAATCATGATACAATAATATGCAAATACCACCCTCCACAAATGCTTATTTGCACAAATGCAAATAAGCCCTCCTCCACCAATCTTCGGCCAATGAAAGATACAAAGAAATATGGCCGAAATTGAAAGAAAACTGGCAACTCCAAAAAACTGATCCCGTAATAAATTATAGGAAAACCCCGCTACTGTGTATACACACCCGCATTTGTATTCCGACCGAAATACAAATGCAACGAGACAAAATCTACACTGTACAATACTAGGATCCAGCTTAAACCAAAGCCCGCTAGTATTATCCGTCCGATCCTGATCCGTGCAATGCCGCACTTATCTGATCGAACTCTGCCTTATCTCCATACGGCCTCTACAGCGTTTCGCCCGAAACTTGAGAAACTGGTCTGTGGGGGACTCTAAAGACTCGTCAACACTTTAGTTGTGGATTTAACCACAAGCACGTCAGAGGTATTAGCCTATACATAACGGGCTACCAAGTATTGACCAAAAGGGACGTCTGTGAGCGAACTCATGCTGACACCCTACCGAGCCTGTCAGTGACAATATCCGTACAGTCCGGTCCGTTCGTCTATAAGCATCGCATGGCGGGCCTAGGGGGTTGGTAAAAGTCAGACTCCCAAAAGCGGTACAAGTCGTGTCGGAGTGTAGCCCAGAACACCCTGAGATACTACTGGAATACCTACCAGTAAATCTCCTGCCTTGGCCAAGGACTTCGTGTAATGGCTCTCCTAGACACAACGCGACCTCACCCCCAATACCGGGAGAGACGAATCCCTGAAGATCCGCTCACTGCCTCCATGTGGCTCGGGACTGTACCCAACTAAAACCTGTTTGCACGTCTCCTTTGAGCGTGGTAGGGTAGTAATCAAAGTACAGTGGGAACTCACACGAGACAAATGACGATCCTCTGGTCGATGAACTAATCTGTACACATGTCACCAGGGAACTGCTATCTGACGTCAGGTATAAGACCAACTAGCATGTTCCCGGCGAGTCCTGTCCGGTATACTCATAACCCAATGAGCACCTGTATACATCTTAGGTGAACCAACTGACACCAGTGGCTTGTGAGACCGGCCACCGCCCCTCGTCGGGGTCTCGACTGTATACACTAGTCTACTCTGGAGTATCGATGCCCTATCTCGAAACTCCCACGACTAGGGACCTTTTAAGGATGTGCTTATAGACTACCAGCTCTCACGTATATGATCGCCCTCATACTGCTGGCAGTCAAGCAAGAATCCTAGGGGCTCTATCAACATGTAATAGCGACCTGTCAGGTCACCTAAAGCAGTACACGATGATAAAGGTAAACCAGATAGCATACTATCATCTTGAGTAAGACTGTCCTACCGGAATAGGTCCTTCCTCAATCATTGCAATCACGTGCCTGTGATCCAATAATTGACTCTGAGGGCACTATCTCCAACAATCTCCCACTTGCACTCAAGGCTAATTATTGCGATGTCGCATACTCACAGCCCGTGTGATACCGAACACCCAACTCCTCTACTAGTCAGTCTCCCAAAGCTCGTTTGCGAAACTATTGCGTTCGAGAAATAGCCTCAGTGAGTGGATCCGCTTTGATGTTTCTTTCTATGTCTCTCTATATCTCAAGTTCGCGGAGAAAGCCATCTCCCGAAATGAGCAATACTTGTCTTAGAATGTGTCTGGATGTCTGATGGGACCTAGCTCATAAATGAACTCCAAATCCAAACTTCTTAGACTGTATCGTCAACTGAACTTAATCAGTATCCTGCGCCATGCCTCCCTCAGTATTTCCTTGGACCACCTGTCCAAAATACTGCCCTCGTCAGAAGGAAAACTATAACTCTGACAACCTCCTTGTCGTCCAGGTCACCTTGGAAGCCTGGAATGATAACTGTCTCCCGAATGAGGCTGTCGTTATCATATCCCTAGAACATGCGCTTATGTTCTAAAACTGCTTCCGGCTGTTTCTCCACGATTGGATCAATGTCAACTTACTTGCATCTACTGCAAAAACAACATCTGGTGTGGTACTTGACATCTCCTGATTGACTCAATTGCCTAAGCAAGTGATCTGCCAATCATGCACATCCCTCTCCACTTTAGTCTGTAGGACACCTTTAGAGAGGGTGACTCCATCACCTGCAGGTACACTATCGTGCCAGGAGTCATCCATTCTAAATACTCTTAGAATGCTGTCAAAGTACCCTTAATTGGAAAACCACCCAAATCTAGATCTAAAACCATAGATCTAGTAACCAGTATGTCTGATATAATGTCCAAGTCCCATGTGGAGAAATCACTGTGTGACAACTAAAGTATAACCGATCGTAGTATAGGAATATCATTTCCTATTCTGTGTATGCCATCCAAATACCAAGACATCACACCCTACTACCTTTTTAACAGATCCATCCCCTATTCTGATGAAGTCAAACCTATGACTGTCATGTCAGAAATAGATAATCTATCTTTGCTACATCTGCTTTGGTCTATAAATAGACATAAGCCACTTGTCCACCAATGCTTCCGCTGCTCTCACTGACCACGACAACCCTCTGGCAGAGTCATATAGACGTACACTTCTAAAGCTAGTTTAGAACGACGCTACACTCATCCTCCTGCTGGGTCTCACGGTCTGGAACAACAGCAATGGCAAGTCTGGATAAACAAGAACTTCCCTGTCACCGTCCTTGAGGCTACCGGAGTACCTCTCGGGTGCCTGAAGTTACCCACCTTATCTGCGGAGTGGCCAATGGAATGTCAAACCAGATTGAATCTTTAGGTTCCTATCAAAATCTTCAGTAATCGTTTGTGGTTCTTGTAAGTCCATATTGCGACCCCCGGTTCTTACGGGGAGGCGGAAACGGTATAAAAAACAAATTTTTATCGTAAGAGGCAACATGGACTAAACAAGGTCGGGATCGTGTCTAAACTAAAACTAGCATGCTTAGCTAAAGAGGGTTAGCTACTCGGATGGAGATGGTTATACCTAAACTTGAACTCCTTCTTCTTCAAACTTTGTAGAGGTTGATGGTTCTCTTCTTGTCGCCTTCTTCCGTCGAAGATGGATCCACCTCGAGAGTTCGACCTTTGGGCTCTTCCTCGTGCTTTGAGTGAACTAGGGTTTCCGGCTTGCTAAACCTTGAACCTAGAATGAGTAGAGAGTGACTAGGGGTTGTCTTTCTTTTCTAAAGAGAAGGATTCTCAACACATGAGAAGGGTTCTCTTTAGCTTAGAGGAAGAAGAAGATGAAGTGAAGAGAGAGAGTGAATATGATAGAATCAGCAATCCTTTTTCTTTCTTGCAACCATAATGCAAAAGAAAAAGAATTATCAATAATAATAATAATGAAAATGAAAAGGTTGATGGAAAGTTTTAGAATGACCATTATCATTACAAACATTAAATGAATTTGCTAGAATCAAAGAGCATCTTTCTTTTGTGATGATGATGGTCAAAAGTTCAACCATGGTCAACAAGTCAACCATGGTCAACAAGTCAACAAAAACTAACCATGACACAATTTCATTTTATTATATATTATTAATTGATATAACATAAATCCATTAGGCTTTGGAAAAAGACGACTGTCAACTGTGCATACGCACCCGTTCCGAAACCCTAATGAAAAATCATCTTCCTCCTCCTCAAAAAGAACTGTGCATACACACCTGCATTCTTGTTACGGGGAACATGAATACTGAGAGATAAAATCAACCCCAAAACAAATACCGGTATCTGACTCAAACCAGAGCCAGCCAGTAATATCCGTCCGGACTCCAAACGTGCACAAGTGCGCGGATGAGAACGAACCCTGTCGCAAAACCATACGACCTCTACTCTGTTTTGCCCAGAGGCGAATACCCTCTGTGTGGGACTCTAAAGACTCGACACTACGCTGGCAGTGGGTTTAACCACAGACCGCAAGCGGCACTAGCTGTGCGTAACGGTCCCCAGGTAGATGTCGACAAGAAGGCTGACGAGGTGAAACCCCATCTGTACTCCTACTGAGTCTGAATGTGACAGTCTCCGTACAGTCCGGTCTGTTCGTCTGATACATCGCATGGCGGGCCTAGGGGGCGGTAAACGTCAGTCCCCCAATAGCGGTACAAGTCGTGCCGGAGCGAAGCCCAAAACACCCTGAGATAACACTGGAAACCTACCAGTATATCTCGTTTGCCCTGGCCAGGGACTACTCGTGTAATGGCTCTCCTAGACACAGCGCGATGTCAACCCCCAATACCGGGAGAGACGAATCCTGTCTAACCGTCACTGCCTCCAAGTGCTTCGGGACTGCACCCAACCACCACCTGTTTGCACGACTCCTTTGAGCCGTGGTAGGGTAGTGATCAAAATGCAGTGGGAACACACTTGAGGCGAAGTGCCAGTGTCAAGTCAGCGGACTAAGCTGTACTCATGTCACCTGGGAACTGATAACTGACGATAGGTATAATACCAACTTGTCAGTTCCCGACGAGTCCTGTCCAGCGTACTCGTAACCCAACGAGCACCCGTATACTATCTCCAGTACGACGTACTGATGGCTGTGGGACAGACCATCTCCCACACTGGGATGAGAAGCGCATACGCTAGTCTACTCCGGAGTATCGATGCCCTGTCTCGATAGTCCTGCGACTAGGGACCTGTATAAGGATGTGCTTATAGATTACCCAGCCCCCACTAGTGTGACTGCCATCACAACGCTGGTAATCAAGCAAAGATCCTAAGGGCTCCACTAATGCGTATAAGTGATATACTGAAATAAACACAAGTACACATTGAAGTAGAGACAAACCAAGTAGCATACTACTATATTGAGCAAGATTGTTTATACAAGGTGAATATCCCAAGCTTCCATTAAGTAATATACAAACTAGTATGATACAGTAATGGCCTCTAGGGCATATACACTAACAATCTCCCACTTGCACTAAGGCCATGTACTGGCGTATCGAAGACCTATCATCTCGATCAGCCGCTCGAACTGAGTCTGGGGTAAGGCCTTGGTGAATGGATCTGCAGTGTTCTCTTCTGAAGCAACCCTCTGAACCTCGATCTCTTTGCGATCCACGATCTCCCTGATCAGGTGATACCGCCTCAAGATGTGCCTGGATCTCTGATGGGACCTGGGTTCCTTCGCTAAAGCTATAGCCCCGTTGTTGTCGCAATACAGAGGTATTGGGTCAACAATGGACGGAACCACCTGAAGTTCTTTCAAGAACTTCCTCATCCAGACAGCTTCTTTTGCGGCATCAGATGCAGCGATGTATTCCGCTTCCATCGTCGAGTCTGCAACGGTTTCCTGTTTGGAACTCTTCCAACACACCGCCCCTCCATTGAGGGTGAAGACAAAACCCGACATGGACTTGGAATCATCCTTGTCACTCTGGAAGCTGGAGTCAGCAAAGGCCTCGATCTGGAGGTCTTTTCCGCCATACACCAAGAACATCTCCTTAGTCCTTCTCAGGTACTTGAGAATGTTCTTTACTGCTATCCAGTGTTTCTCCCCAGGGTTAGACTGATACCGGCTTACCACACTCAGTGCATAAGCTACATCCGGTCTGGTACACAACATCGCATACATTATAGAGCCTACCGCAGAAGCGTAGGGTATAATAGACATGCGATCCCTCTCCAAATCAGTCTTGGGAGACATCTCTTTAGAGAGGGTGATCCCGTGACAAGCCGGTAGGTTACCGCGCTTGGAATCTTCCATACTGAATCTCTTCACTATGGTGTCGATGTACCTGGACTGAGAAAGTCCCAATATCCTCTTGGATCTATCACGATGGATCCGGATCCCCAGGATGTATGAGGCATCACCCAGGTCTTTCATGGAGAACCTTTGTGACAAGAACCCCTTGACAGATTGTAGCATAGGAATATCATTTCCTATTAAGAGAATGTCATCCACGTATAAAACGAGGAATACTACAGTTCTTGCTACAAATCTACTATAGATGCATGGTTCATCTGGATTTTTGATAAAGCCAAATTCCTTGACCGTCTCATCAAAACAGATGTTCCAACTCCGCGATGCCTGCTTTAGTCCATAGATGGACTTAAGCAACTTGCACACCTTTCCGCTGCTCCCACTCTGAATGAAACCCTCTGGCTGATCCATATAGACACACTCCTCTAAATTTCCATTTAGAAAAGCGGTTTTTACGTCCATCTGCCAAATCTCATAATCGTGGAAGGCAGCAATGGCAAGAAGGATCCGAATGGATTTCAGCATGGCTACTGGAGAAAAGGTTTCGTCGTAGTCCAAGCCAGGTCTTTGACGAAAACCCTTTGCTACCAGCCTAGCTTTATAGGTCTCAACCTGTCCATCTACACCAATCTTCCTTTTGAAGATCCACTTGCATCCTACGGGTTTTACCCCGTCTGGAGCAATGTCCAACGTCCATACCTTGTTGGTGTACATGGACTCCATTTCGGTCCGCATTGCATCCAGCCATTTCACTGAGTCAACGCTCTGAACGGCCTGCTGGAAGCTAGTAGGCTCATCATAATCTATGATGCAATCCTCTCTATCCCCGTCAATGAGAAAACCGCAGTATCTCTCGGGCGGATGAGACTGCCTACTACTCCTGCGGAGCGGCGTAGGAATGTCCTGTTCTGTTGAACCCTCTGGTTCCACTAAGCTTTCAGTAACAGTCTGTGGTTCTGGAATTTCTTCCAGTTCTATTGTGTTCCCACTTATCTGGGTTTCCAAAAACTCAGTTTCCAAGAAGCGGGCATGCTGAGAAACAAAAACCTTTTGTTCCTCAGCGGAATAGAAAAGATACCCCCTGGAGTTCCTTGGGTATCCCACAAACTTACACTGTACTGAACGTGCCTCAAGCTTGTCCGCATGCTGCTTTTTTACAAAAGCTGGACATCCCCATACCTTAAGATAATTAAGACAGGGTTTCTTCCCAATCCACATCTCATATGGGGTGGTGGCCACAGTCTTGGTAGGAGCCTTGTTCAAGAGATACGCAGCTGCTTCTAGTGCATATCCCCAGAATGATCGCGGCAACTCAGCGTTACTCATCATGGACCGCACCATATCCAATAGGGTGCGGTTCCGTCTCTCCGATACACCGTTATGTTGCGGGGTGTAAGGAGGAGTAAGCTGAGAGAGAATTCCGTTCTCTTTTAAATAGTCCAGGAACTCGGCACTTAAGTATTCTCCACCTCGATCCGATCTTAGAATCTTAATACTTTTGCCGGTCTGTTTCTCTACTTCATTCTTATACTCCTGGAATTTTCCAAAGGCCTCGGACTTATGTTTCATTAAGAAGACATAACCGTACCTTGAGAAGTCATCCGTAAAAGTAATGAAGTAAGAATGTCCGCTTCGGGCATGTGTAGACATTGGACCGCACACGTCACTGTGTACGAGTCCCAAGAGCTCGCTCGCTCTTACTCCATGTCCAGTAAACGGAGTCTTTGTCATCTTTCCCTTGAGACAGGATTGACAAGTGGCATACGATTGATATTCGAACGCATTCAAATACCCTTCTGTATGTAACTTCGTCAACCTTCTCTCATTGATGTGACCCAATCTACAATGCCATAAGAAAGTCTGATTTATTTCTGGAGACTTTCTTTTGTGTGTATTCTGGACATTAAAAATCTGTGGTTGGTTTAACACGTATATACCATTACTCAAAGTACCTGACCCAATCAAAACTTGATTAAGGTGAATGTTTACAACATTACTTACAAACGCAAATTCATAACCTTCTTTAGAAACTAAAGATACAGAAATGATATTACAAGTTGCGTTGGGTACAAAAAAGCAATTACGCAAAACCAAAACATGTCCATCTGACATTCCCAGGTGATAGTCCCCCACGGCTTTAGCATCCATGCTAGCTCCGTTCGCAACTCTGAGGGTCATGTCACCTGCCTTCAAAACCCTACGGTTTCTCAACGCCTGCAAAGAATTACAGATATGAGATCCTGATCCGGTATCCAATACCCAGGAAGTAGAGTTTATTGAAAGACAGTTTTCAATAACATACACACCTGAAGCTGAAGCTGCAACCTGCTTCAATTCCTGTGTTCTGGCCTTTCAGGCCCTGCAATCATTCTTCCAGTGTCCTTTCTTATGACAAAAGAAGCATTCTTCCTTATCCACAAGCTTCCCTGCTATCTTTGTTGCTTTGGCTTTTCCCTTCGTATCCACTTTACTAACACCGCCCCTTGGTTTGGCGGGGGCTTTCTTCTTCTTTCCCTTGGCTTTTGCCTTGGACCTAGAAGAAGATGATCCTCCTACAAACAAAGTGGATGTTTCCCTACCTTTCTGTAGGGTGCCCTCTGCGCTCCTCAGCATGTTGAGGAGCTCTGAAAGTTCAACCTCTTTTTCTTGTAGGTTGAAGTTCAGTATGAACTGGGCGTAAGTGGAAGGAAGGGACTGGAGAACTATATCCGTATATAGCTCACTCTCCAATGTGATCCCTAGGTCAGCGAGCTCCTCAATGTAGCCGATCATCTTTAGCACGTGCTCGGCTACTGATGATCCGACGGCCATTCTTGTCGAGAATAACCTTTTCGACGCTTCGTATCTTGCGATACGTGATTGCTCTCCATACAGTTCTTTTGTATGGAGCAATATGGATTCCATGTCCATATTCTCATGCCTCCTCTGATGTTCGTTGTCCATCGAGGCAAGCAGGAGGCACTTGGCCTTCGCGCTATCAATCTCCCAAGTCTTGCGGATTTCCTTATCCGCGACACTGGAAGTTGGACCAGGGACAGGGGGAGCTTTGGTGGTAAGAAGATACCCCAGCTTGTCATAAGTGATTGCTATCTTGACATTCCTGAGCCAATCTTTGTAGTTTGGCCCTGTCAGTTTGTTTTTATCTAGGAGTAACTTAAGTCCAGTCATGTTGATTGGTCGCTGCAATTAGGAGAGAGAAGAAGAAACACTCAGCATGATGCTCTTGCAAGTTTAGAATGGTTTTTAATTTGTCTAAACAGGATGGCTCCCACTGTTTCTCGAATCCCTCCTCAAACCATAAAGGAAGAATTAGCCGGGATCAATCCCACCGTACAATACTTGCTTAACCGTTCAGCCAGGCCGGTGTCGGTACTTCGAGGGAGGTTTTCCAACGCTTTCGCGAAGTTCCTTAATTAAATAACCTCTTTTCCCTGGGGGCGTAACCCCGCTAACACCTTTCTAGGCACCTACTAGGTTTATAGCATTGATCGTTTAGTGAGAAATTTCCCGAGGAGTAGCATATACTCACAGTAGGATCGGGATCCAAATATCATCGCGTGATGAAACTGAAGGAATCCTACCAGAATCACCACACTCCAAATGGTATGCAAATCTAGCAAGTTTCAGTACTTATGAAACTCCCGATGTGGATTTTTGCCCCATGCTCTTATGACCTTGACGAAGGTCAATAAATCATAAGTCACATGTCAAGTTCTGCCCGTCATTATCCAGGTTAATTTGAATCCACCCGTATATACCCTTGACGAAGGTCAACAAGGTAATGCGAATGTCCCAAACCAACGCATCTATCTATGCTACATATGAATACCCAATAGCTACCAATCACTATGCCTTGACGAAGGTCAACAAACACAGCTTGAATACTTGTTGAATATTCATACGAAACGACGGAGGGCTACGAATGGTTTTGGCAAAACCGTGAACGTAGTGAACTTGATTTGGTCGATGGAACGAGATAGCTTTTAAAAGGAGTGGCTCAAGCTCCGCATTTAAAAGTTGGTTTTGAAAAGAACCGAGTGGTTTTTCGAAAGTGTTCCAACGACTTTAACTTGGTTTATTATCTTGCATTAGTTCTTTTAATGCGTGATATTCTTGCATTAGTACTTTTAATGCGTCCCATCATTTAATTCCTACCATTGCAGAAAACAACCAAAATATGACGTACGCTTATGCCATTCGCATTCGCCACGGGGTCCCGTCATCACTCGTTAGGTTACTTAACTAACGACAGAGCGGGGGCTGGGCTAGCGCGGCTGTAAAACATAAGCAACGCCTAAATAGAAAGCAATGATAGACATTACAGATCACAGATGAATACATTGGATATACTAGCAATCCGCAATCCTTTCGAGCCTGGAACGAAAAGCGGATAACACGGTCGCGGTGAATAGCCAAATACCCCACCCAAGACCCCTACGGGTGCGGCAAACTACCCGCCAAGTACTCGGTAGTTTGTGCACCCCTCCATGGGTCTATCCTAGGAGCAAAAACAGTAAAAAGAATTATACAATGACGGCTACAACCCCGACCCGGTTGTGCGGCCAAACAAATAATATTATTACATCAATTTACATTTACAATGAATGAAAGAAAAACAAAAGCTCATCTCACATCCACCCCGGCTATTCACCCGCGACAGTCCAACACATTCATATACACATTCCAGCACATTACAGATCATGTATAACCCCGACTAATCGACTTATAGCGATTAGCCGACGTTCAATACATGCAAACATCACAGATATAACCATCATAGTTAAAGTGCAGTGAAGTTCGGAAAAAAATACGGAATTATAGGACCCCAAAAGTGAATTTCAGTTCTGGAAAATCTGGGTACATATAATATATTTTAAAAATCCCAAAATCAACACACAAACACACTGCACGAAAATCGATGGACAGAAGGCGACAAACCGCGGCGCTTCCGCCGCGCATGCCTACCTCGTGCGGCGGAAGGGCGGCGGTTTGAGGGAATTAGGTCATCGTTTTTCATGGGTGCACTCACAAAACCCTGAGACGATTTTACAAGTATAAATATTTTCATTTTGATCCAAAAAAATTTCAACAGAAACTCAGTTTTGTAATTTTTCCGGTTTTGTGATTTTTCGTTTCCGAACTTCGTTACACTTCACTACCAAGCTAGTTTAAGTTTGGTTAGGCTCTGATACCACTGTAAGTCCATATTGCGACCCCCGGTTCTTACGGGGAGGCGGAAACGGTATAAAAAACAAATTTTTATCGCAAGAGGCAACATGGACTAAACAAGGTCGGGATCGTGTCTAAACTAAAATTAGCATGCTTAGCTAAAGAGGGTTAGCTACTCGGATGGAGATGGTTATACCTAAACTTGAACTCCTTCTTCTTCAAACTTTGTAGAGGTTGATGGTTCTCTTCTTGTCGCCTTCTTCCGTCGAAGATGGATCCACCTCGAGAGTTCGACCTTTGGGCTCTTCCTCGTGCTTTGAGTGAACTAGGGTTTCCGGCTTGCTAAACCTTGAACCTAGAATGAGTAGAGAGTGACTAGGGGTTGTCTTTCTTTTCTAAAAAGAAGGATTCTCAACACATGAGAAGGGTTCTCTTTAGCTTAGAGGAAGAAGAAGATGAAGTGAAGAGAGAGAGTGAATATGATAGAATCAGCAATCCTTTTTCTTTCTTGCAACCATAATGCAAAAGAAAAAGAATTATCAATAATAATAATAATGAAAATGAAAAGGTTGATGGAAAGTTTTAGAATGACCATTATCATTACAAACATTAAATGAATTTGCTAGAATCAAAGAGCATCTTTCTTTTGTGATGATGATGGTCAAAAGTTCAACCATGGTCAACAAGTCAACCATGGTCAACAAGTCAACAAAAACTAACCATGACACAATTTCATTTTATTATATATTATTAATTGATATAACATAAATCCATTAGGGTTTGGAAAAAGACGACTGTCAACTGTGCATACGCACCCGTTCCGAAACCCTAATGAAAAATCATCTTCCTCCTCCTCAAAAAGAACTGTGCATACACACCTGCATTCTTGTTCCGGGGAACATGAATACTGAGAGATAAAATCAACCCCAAAACAAATACCGGTATCTGACTCAAACCAGAGCCAGCCAGTAATATCCGTCCGGACTCCAAACGTGCACAAGTGCGCGGATGAGAACGAACCCTGTCGCAAAACCATGCGACCTCTACTCTGTTTTGCCCAGAGGCGAATACCCTCTGTGTGGGACTCTAAAGACTCGACACTACGCTGGCAGTGGGTTTAACCACAGACCGCAAGCGGCACTAGCTGTGCGTAACGGTCCCCAGGTAGATGTCGACAAGAAGGCTGAGGAGGTGAAACCCCATCTGTACTCCTACTGAGTCTGAATGTGACAGTCTCCGTACAGTCCGGTCTGTTCGTCTGATACATCGCATGGCGGGCCTAGGGGGCGGTAAACGTCAGTCCCCCAATAGCGGTACAAGTCGTGCCGGAGCGAAGCCCAAAACACCCTGAGATAACACTGGAAACCTACCAGTATATCTCGTTTGCCCTGGCCAGGGACTACTCGTGTAATGGCTCTCCTAGACACAGCGCGATGTCAACCCCCAATACCGGGAGAGACGAATCCTGTCTAACCGTCACTGCCTCCAAGTGCTTCGGGACTGCACCCAACCACCACCTGTTTGCACGACTCCTTTGAGCCGTGGTAGGGTAGTGATCAAAATGCAGTGGGAACACACTTGAGGCGAAGTGCCAGTGTCAAGTCAGCGGACTAAGCTGTACTCATGTCACCTGGGAACTGATAACTGACGATAGGTATAATACCAACTTGTCAGTTCCCGACGAGTCCTGTCCAGCGTACTCGTAACCCAACGAGCACCCGTATACTATCTCCAGTACGACGTACTGATGGCTGTGGGACAGACCATCTCCCACACTGGGATGAGAAGCGCATACGCTAGTCTACTCCGGAGTATCGATGCCCTGTCTCGATAGTCCTGCGACTAGGGACCTGTATAAGGATGTGCTTATAGATTACCCAGCCCCCACTAGTGTGACTGCCATCACAACGCTGGTAATCAAGCAAAGATCCTAAGGGCTCCACTAATGCGTATAAGTGATATACTGAAATAAACACAAGTACACATTGAAGTAGAGACAAACCAAGTAGCATACTACTATATTGAGCAAGATTGTTTATACAAGGTGAATATCCCAAGCTTCCATTAAGTAATATACAAACTAGTATGATACAGTAATGGCCTCTAGGGCATATACACTAACAGTTCTGGAATCACTTCCAGTTCTACCATACTCCCACTATTGTTTTATGAAAGAATCCATTTTTATTAAAACTGTGGCGAGTCTAGAACAATATCACTATTGATCTTCCAGATGGTAGAAAGTCAACCCTCGTCATAACCTGGGTCAATCTACAAACAGCCATTACAGAAACGTGCCTTGAGTTATCCAGAGTCTGGTTTCAAGCATAGGCTGGACAACGCCCCGTACCTTAACATCGTTAAGATATGAACTGTTCTATATCCAATATAGAAACAGAGGCACTGATTTAATTGAACCAGATTCAAATCATGCAGCTGTCTCCAGTGCATGTCAACTAAATGGAAGGAGGCCGATCAGCGTTACTCAACTTAGGAATGCTTCCAATTATGAGTAACCTGAAAGAGAAGCAAGTTCTCTTTATCATTACTATCAACTGAATACCATACACAAGTATCTACATCTTCGATCACCTTGAAGAATCCCGATACTTGCAACACCTGGTTCTCTACTTTATTCATATACGTATAACTTCTCAAAACTTGGACCATGTGTTTCTACGAAACACCTGTCTAAGAACTAGAGAAGTCATAAGTAAACTGAATATAGTACGAGGACCATCCCCTCTGTCCTCAATGGACACTAGACAATATACAATACTCTGTACAAGTCCCTTGAGTCTAAAAACTCACTCCCTGTGTGTTGTAGGTTGAAAACTGTACTTATGGTTAAGAAGAATTACACCGCTGTTTAATACTCCTTACCTAACCATCAACTGATATAGGTAATTGTCATAGACATAATTTCAAAGAGGTACATCTCACTCTATAAAAATAGACATACAGATATATCAATTTGAAATTGGTGCATTATAACGGATATTCAAAACCAAATATTCGCCGTCCGGCAAACAACCCAGGTGACTTCCTCAAATATCACCAATTACAACGAATTCCGATATAATGAGGATGATCACCTAATTCCCAATAACTTACTCCCACTCATCATCTGTAAAACCATACAGATGTGAGAATCATACCTGGTAAATACATACCCTGGAGTAAGTGTCTAATCGGGAAATCAGTTTTCCTTTAACAGTACACAGTGAAACTGAAACATTGAAATGTTTCGATGGGGTATCCTGGTATTCCTAGTAATGCCTCTTCCATTATCAGATTCACAACTGTAACCGTATAAATCTCTGCCACCTCTCCAAATCCCTTTATATGTCTTTAGTCATTACCTTCTGTACACCCCTTTAGGCCAAATGGTTTTCTTCCTTCCCTACCGTTCGGCACCAGCCTATGGTTTGGAAGAAGACTATTCAATAAGCATAATGGGTGTAATGCCCTAATCCTAGGAACACTCGCAATGCGAGAGAAGGTGAAGATAAAAGACAACCGAATAAACCTTATTCCTATTTCTCCTGAACCAGAATCCATCCCCGAACTGGAACAAGTTCCTTTCGAGTCCGTATATAACCATACGATGGAGTATCCAATAAACTGTGGATCTTCGTAGTGATACGGAGTGTCCTGGAGAAATACAAAGGTGATGTGGGAGTGGTAATGAAATACTTGGTTTGGTCGTGAATAGCAGTCGCAATTTACTTTGCCCTCCTTCTAATCCCTTTCTTTGTCTTTACATAATACCTTCTGTACACCGTTTAGGCTAATTGGTTTTCTTCATTCCCTGCCGTTCGGCACCTACCTATGGTTTGGAAGAAGACTATCCAATTTGCGTAATAGGTGTACTATCTCCTAAACCAAGGAGTACTCGCAACTTGAGAGAAGGTAAAAAAGGAAAAGACAACTGAATAGTCCTATTCGTTTTCTCCAGAACCGGAAACCATCCTCCAATAAATTCCTTCGAGTTTGTATATAACCATACGATGGTTTTGTCCAATGGAAGTGGACGTTCGTAGTAATACGGGGTGTCCTGGAGAAAAGGGTAAAAGTAGGAGTGGCAATGAGGTTTGCAACTCTGACAATCCAAAAGCCAGTGTTAAAGAAGGTTCGGTCAACTTGGTCACTGAGTCATAGTCTTAGGGTCGGGTCAATGGTCGCTGCCAAAGAGAGAGAGAGAAAAGAAACACTCAGCGTGCACTCTAACCTAGATCAGAATGGTTACCAATTTATCTAATCTGGAAACCTCCCACTGTACCGTCAAATTCTCCTCCAAACCTGAAAGAAGAATTAGTCGGGATTACCCGAGGAGTAAACCAACTCATCAGTGGGAATCGGGACCCAACTATCACCGCATGATAACGTGACGGAATCCGCTCACGCTATCATACTCCAGAAGGTATGCGCATATCTGGCAAGTTTCAGTTTCTTTAGAAACTCCTGATGTGATTTTTTGCCCCATGCTCTTATGACCTTGACGAAGGTCAACAAATTATAAGTCACATGTCAAAGTTCCACCCGTCATTGTCCAGGTTAATTTGAACCCACCCGTACAAGCCCTTGACGAAAGTCAACAAGGCTATACGACTGTCCCAAACCAACGCATCTATCTATGCAACAGAAAAGCAACAAGCAGCTACCATACACTATGCCTTGACGAAGGTCAACAAACATAGCATGAATACTACGTGCTACCCGTCTGAAACGACGGAGGGCTACGAATGGTTTCTGGCGAAAACCTTTAACGTAATGAACTTGATATCGTTGAAAGAACTGGATAGCTTTTATAAAAATATAGTAACGAAAACCTTTACTAAAGAGGTCACTCCCGGTGAAGGGATCTCGGTTCTTTCCCCGTAGAATGAGGTGCAGGATATTCCAACTGAATACCACGATGCAAAGCAAAAGTAATCGGCTATAGTGAAGTTATTGCCCTGACGCAAACTTTTGTCCAAGGGGTCACTCCCGGTGAAGGGATCTCGGCCCTTGCCTCGTCGACTGAGGAGCAGGATATTCCAACTGAATACCACTGTGCAAAACAAAAGTGAACGTCCTTGCAAATAACAGCTTTTTGAAAAATGTTCCAACAACATCAGATTAGGTTTGTTTAACTTGCATTGATCCGAATCAACGCAGTCCCATCAATTGATCACACCAATAAAGAACGAAAATAATGACGTACGTATATGCCATCCGCATTCGCCACTGGGTCCCGTCATTACCCGTTAGGTTAGTTAACTAACGACAGAGCGGGGACTGGACTAGCGCGGATGCAAAACATATACAACATCTACTAGTATATATATCAATATATAATATTTCGCTCAAGGCGTGATAAAATGTAACATCACAGAAATGTACAGCATCACAGAACAATACAGATATCTGGGATCCCCGGGTTTCACAGAGCCGCTGAAACCCGACGTTCCCCTGGTCGTGTGGATAGCCTGTGCAATAAAATCCTAGACCCCTATAGGCACGGCAAGTTACCCGCCAAAACCTGAAGCGAGGCAGCCCCCTTCAGTAACGTGAATGGACCACCCAGCACTTCACGGAATCCGGTAACTTGGGCACCCCTCCTGGGTCAACCTGTACCCCCTACGAGTACGGCGAATAGCCCGCCAATTCTAGAGTGAAGCCCCCTCCGTCTCAATGCCATGAGATGCGGGCTCGTTGCCCTCTAGAACCCGGCTATCCGTGCATCCCTTCGCGGGGCAATCCTAATACAGAAAGTAAAATATACATACAACGGGTACATCGACCGCAACCTGGTCGTGCCCCAAAAGAATAATACAAACAGGCAGTGACGGCAGTCCACATGTCGGACGCTCGCCCCGCAATATCAAATGTACATAATTGTAACGTTTTAAAAATGATTAAATAAATAATTAAATGAATAAAAGTGTTTAAGTGAATTTTAGGATTTTCGGTAAAGTAAAATGCATTTTTCATAAAACCCAACCGTGATTGTTTTTCATTATAATTTTAAAAATATCTATTTTAATTATGAAATTACTAGTAAATGGTGTTTATTTAGCCACTTATAAATTTTTAGTTTAATAAAATATTTTTCCTAAATTAATTATTTTAAATATTAACATAAGCTTTATTTTTACACTAAATTAGTGTAAATTACAAATTTAAATGGTTTTAATTTGTAAAAATGAACCATGGCATATTAGAAATTAGTGTGTATCATGCAAAATTTATTTGCAAATTTTTCCTAATTTCTAGAGCTTTCTTGAGTTGCTATAGTAAATAAATAAATAAATACATGAAAAGACTTTTAATGATGTTTCTCTTCTTGAAACTTCCACACACTTTGTACACTCTCTTCTTTCTCTCACTCTCCTCACTTAGGCCGGCCACAACCCCACCATGGCTGCCCCCCCCATTTTCCACCTCTTTTTTATTCAAAAATGATCAAAAATACATCAAAAATTCCATTAAAATTCCACAAAATCCTATTTATTTCATACCCTTTATTCCTTACTCATTTTTACATGGATTTTGGAGATGGAAAGCATGCATTTTGGAGGCTCATTTCTAGTTTGGATTTCATATTTTGGGAGGTATAATTTCTTTCTTTTGATTTATTGTTTTAGATGTTCATTTAAGCTTAATTAGATTTAATGAATTAGTTCTATGTTCAATTTTAAAAATTCAAGTTAGGGTTTCTAAATTCAAGTTATGATTTTTGTTAATTATTTAGGGTTATAATAGTTAGTTTAACACTTTTGGATTTGGAAAATCTTGCATGATTGTTGAATTGTAAATTTTTCATTGAAAATGGTTTAAATTAGGAAATTTTGCTAACTAGGTTTCTATAAAACCTAATTATTGGTGAAATAAATCTCAATTAATATTGGTAATACTAGATTTTGGTCTTAATAAGAGTATTAACTTGTTGGTGGAAAGAAAAACCTAGTTTGATTGCTAGTTTCTATGGATAATTGATAATTGTGATAAAAATTGCTAATTTTGTAAACTAGATTTTAGAAATTTCTATATAAATGAGATTAAAAATATAATTATGGTTTTATTATATCACTATCATCATGAATTGTAGTTTAAGACATTAATTCATGCGAAATCATGTTTTGTGGTGGAATTGTGGTATTTTGCTTTAAAATGTTGAAAATTGTTAAAGGATGCAAACTAGAAATTTCGAATCAATACAAAATTGTGTAATAAAAATATAGTAGTGGTTTGTATAGTCTAGTAATGCTATTTAATGAGTTTTATGACCATTGGTTTCATTTAAATGGTAAGTTTTGATGAAAAACGGTAAACTGGCATTTTCGGGTTTTGCGAAATTGGACGGTTTGATAGATTTTCGGGTTTCGATGGATTTAATCATGTTTTATAGTATAAGTAATGTGTTTTAAAACTACAAGTTGTTTGATGATGTTATCTCGATCCATCGGAGTTTGTACGCCGATATCGAGCGGTATTTGGTTCTTTTGCGTGGACGGGACATAGGTTTTAACCTATGCTTGTTCCTTGTCTCGTTTGACTTTTGTATGTGATTCGGTTTACGATACTATTTATATGTTTGCGTTTAGGTACCCTTCAAGTGGACTGCGGGCGATGAAGAGGAGGATGGCGACACCGTCTTGGGCAGACATGGACCAGGTGAGTAGATGTATATCTACGGGGGGAAGTCGGGTGGATGGCGTTTAGCACCCCCGCAACATAGAATAGGAATAGTACTTATTGACATTAGGAAACCAGATGTGACCCTAGATTCTTAATGAGTAGGACCCTAGCAATGACCCTAGGCTGGACTAGACTGATTTAGGAAAAGCATACCAGAGGATGAATACCTTGGAGGAGGTTCGTAGGTTTCAGATAGAAACACACACGCACACACTGAAACTCGACATGGTGTGTACGTATAAGTGTATATATATATAGAACTAGGTGTGTATATATATATATATATATATATATATATATATATACAACACGTACATGGGATTCATTGATATGATATGACATCTGAGATATGATGAAACAGTGTAACTGGGCTTGATGCCGTGAATCCTTGGCTATACAGTCGTATTAAGTGTTAGCGGATCATTAGAGAATGAGATAATGAACAGGTATATATAAATTATAATGGGTAGTGATGATATTGTGATACATAGGACTCTAAAATAGTACCCGGATTGTAACTTGTGATTGATCACGATTTGGGATATGTATGACTTGATTACGACATCATATATGTGTGACCTGATGTCGATATCATATAGATGTAACTTGATGACGATATGATATCAGTATGACTTAATCACAATTTGATACATATGACATGACATTTCTGAGGATAAACTAATTAAGCATTTTACGATGGCAATGATATATGTTTGATGTATGGGATTACAGTTTAGCACCTTGATCATGAGATGTTTTGATAATGACATTATACGAATGATGAGGCACTTAGGAGATACTTGACCCGTACCCCAATATTGGGATGCCGTACGATGGATTTTACCGTACGAGGCTTAGATATGATGATTGATCCGCACTCTTGATTCGAGGAAGCCGTACTACGTACGTGACGCTATTGAGGCGGGATCGCCGACTATTAGAGATATTGATTCAGACCTTAGGTAGCCTCTAGTTTCTTACTGACTAGTTTCTTAGGTTTAGTTCCTTAGGATGTTAGATGGACACTAGTTTAGGTTCGACTCACATAGTGGTAGTTGTACTCGTATTTCGCAGAGGAGTGGATAATGCACATCTGTATTTACATTCATACTGTAATCATCATGGTGCATGTTCTTACATATGTTGCTATAATCAGTATAAACCTTACCTGTTAGGACACCAGCACCATTACCGATGATGCGCATATTCCACGCACACTTATTTGCCGGCTCACACACATCATCATCGGTAATTGCTATGTCACGTACACTTTAGATCATATTATCTTTTATTGATAGAATCAGTTAACAACTAAACCGATATAATATTGTGATTACTCGCTGATGTTAACATAGACATGATATTTATTACGTAGACATTCATGCATTCATATTTTCATGTTATCACGCAGTATTATGGGCATATGCCGACACTTATCATATATTTACTCATGATTTTGAGATTTGGATTTCTGTGAGATTTCTGGATTTTTGGGGAAAACCGCAAAAATATATAAAAACTTCTCTCTCTCCTCCTCTCTTTTTAAACAAAGTTCCGGTTTTCTCGTGATGTATGTGTCGTCCACCATGAGATTTTATGTTTTCTGTTGGATTTCGAGACCCGATTCGAGGAGTGGATGAACCGTCTCGGGTACATGGTGGGCCCGGTATGGTACCCCGGGGCAAGAAGATCGAGTTGTAGACGATGAGCCTGGCAGGGGAAGGCTACCTACCGGTGATGTCTGGCGCGGCGGATATCCGGAGGATACCGACCGTTGTCGTGAGATTTGATTATGGGCCGATCCGGACTGACGGAGCCCGAGGTATTGAGACTATGAGACTTGAGATTTACATGTTTGTGTCGATGCTTGACACGGATTTTCATGGATTTCATTGTTGAGATTTCAGATTCTTATACACATTTTACTATGATAACAGCCAAAGATTTCTTATAACAGATATACCTGGATTTCAGGATTGCTTATTTTACATTCATGGTGCATGCATATCCATTCATATAACATAGTACTATATGAGGCACTGACACGAGCACGGAGTATCTGCACTTACACGTAGTATTACCCTGCTATTACTAGAGGATTGAGATTTAGTAGTGTATTATTATGACCTAGGATAGCGTCGTGCATTCGATTTCTTTTTGTAGATGTCTTCTACTCACGAGTTGGCAACTCACCCCCGTTGTGCCAAATTTTATTACAGGTTCGATGTACAGGTTTCCCGGGCAATTTGCTGGCACATCTTTTATTTCTGGGTGATTTGCACGGTAGGTTGGTTCACTTGTATCTGAACCACCATTGTATTTTATTCATTCATTTGTATCTAGTAAGCTCCATCAACCATACTTGTATTAATTGATAAGTTTATTGGACCGGTCTTTTATTTCGACCTTAAAGTCGCGAATGTATTATTCTGATCTGGTGGCTTTGTTTTCTTTTTGAGTTTTGAGCCTCACCCCTTGGCGTTGTATATTATTGTGCTTGTTGTGGTTGTTTCCGCCTATTGGCATTGAGCTAGCTCCCGTTTGGGGATGCTTTTTATTGTTTATGTATATTATACTTGTTGTACCCGTTTGGGGGCCAGTTTTTACAGAGGAGACTCTGCCGAAATTTTTGGTAAAATTTGCTGATGTTTTTAGACTTGTTTTCTTTTTCTTCTTCTTCTTCTTTTATGGTTTAGATTTCTGGGCTTCGGCTTACTTAGGTTACGTGGCGCCTCTAGACGCTTCGTAATCTAAGTGCCGGTCACGTTCCGTACTTTCGGGTCGTGACAAAGTTGGTATCAGAGCGCTAGGTTTAACCCTGTATAAGTCTAGGTGACCCTTGGTTGATGGAGTAGGCGATTTAGGTAGAGTAACGTACCATGGGTATGGTCCGCGGCATACTTACGATACGCTACTCTGCTTAAGGAGCCTTAGGATGTACATTTGTTTGCACCGTATTTCATTCGTTCCTTTGATCTATCTTCGTCGATGTCGGAGGGTGGTTCCTGTTACCACGGGGCGCACTGGCAGAGGGAGCTGCGGCTCGAATGCGATAACCATTAGAGTATTGGTTATTCTTGAGGATTGAAGCATTGCTTAGCGTGCGGACGAAGGGTATTCACATGCCGTCCGGATGAAGTTAAAGGGTTCGAACGATTATCAGAAAACCATTTTCCCAAGTTTAAGGTATTCGGAAGAACATGCAGGTATTTCGATGGACCCTCTAGAAGAATGAAACCCTAACTCGACATAATGACCCCGAGAACGCCCTTGAACCTTAGGGTTTACGGCAGTTCCGCGGTGCCATTAGTGAGGCTTGGGTTTGCCTTTCTACGGCTGGATCATCGATGCTGGGGTATGTACCGGATATTTTTAAACTGTACTTGAGTGTTGAGCTCTCGGGGAATTATGGGATTTTGATGGATCGATCGAAAAGTTTAATATAGTCCGGATATCAGGTGAAGGGATCGACTACTTGGGAGACTCTAGATATGAGTGTTGTCGTTGGTAGCGCAGTCTGCATAGCTACGAAGGGACGAGTTTGAAGCAGCCGACATCAGAGGAAAGATGCGCGCATTGACGATAGTGTTTACGATTGTGATCTAGTGATTTGAATTTCATATTTTCATTGATTGGATTTTTGTATTTTGAGGATTTTTGTTCTATGATTGGTATTTCATGTATGTACCTTCATTCTATTTGTGTTTCATATATCAGTTGTATTGATGTTGTTTAGTACACACCCAGTACACTTGATTTGGTTTTATATGATTTGAGATTTTTGATTTGATTTCGTGCATAGGGGTTACACATGATTTTGACATATGTTTCGACCTAGTTTTCATGCATTTTTGTACTGTGATTTTGATTTTGATATTCGATATATGTTTTCGTGCACCATGTGCACCTGATTAGGATTCTTGCGCATACTTGGCGCACTTGATGCGATTTGGTGCACACCAGATGCACTAAATCGGGGTTTTGTGCAGATTAGATGCACCTGATAGTGAGTCGTGCATGCCCGTTGCACTTGACAGATGTTTTTGGTGCACACCTGTTGCACTTAGTTTTGTTTTGTGGGTATTCATGGTATCTGTATTTGGTTTCGATTTCAGTGCGCACCGGACGCACATGACATTTTATTGATGTGATTGGGATTGATTTCTGTTTGAGCAGTATGTTTTCATAATTATTACTATCTGATTTAGTAACCAGGCGGGACGTGTATGTTAAATAAAAGATATATATATATATATCTAGTTTTTTTTTTAAAACGTCCGCTACTTATGCCGTGACATGTGCATCACACGGCGATTTTCAAAAGGTTTTTTTTTTGCATATTTCCTTATCCAGATATTTGAACGGTTTTACTGTGATGCACACTATATATAAGTTATAGATTGATGTATATTAAGATGGTTTTCATATTGGGTTTTGATATTTTATTCTCGCCATAACTCCGATGATTGCATTATGCTTGACAGAGTTGATTTTAGTTATGTATTGATGATTTCGGAGCCCCGACGATTTGAATGTTTTGCTAAACGTTTTAGTATTTGGAGGGGGAGTTTTAATTTAAATTCGGGGACCGAATTTCTAAAAGGGGGGAAGATTGTAACGTTTTAAAAATGATTAAATAAATAATTAAATGAATAAAAGTGTTTAAGTGAATTTTAGGATTTTCGGTAAAGTAAAATGCATTTTTCATAAAACCCAACCGTGATTGTTTTTCATTATAATTTTAAAAATATCTATTTTAATTATGAAATTACTAGTAAATGGTGTTTATTTAGCCACTTATAAATTTTTAGTTTAATAAAATATTTTTCCTAAATTAATTATTTTAAATATTAACATAAGCTTTATTTTTACACTAAATTAGTGTAAATTACAAATTTAAATGGTTTTAATTTGTAAAAATGAACCATGGCATATTAGAAATTAGTGTGTATCATGCAAAATTTATTTGCAAATTTTTCCTAATTTCTAGAGCTTTCTTGAGTTGCTATAGTAAATAAATAAATAAATACATGAAAAGACTTTTAATGATGTTTCTCTTCTTGAAACTTCCACACACTTTGTACACTCTCTTCTTTCTCTCACTCTCCTCACTTAGGCCGGCCACAACCCCACCATGGCTGCCCCCCCCATTTTCCACCTCTTTTTTATTCAAAAATGATCAAAAATACATCAAAAATTCCATTAAAATTCCACAAAATCCTATTTATTTCATACCCTTTATTCCTTACTCATTTTTACATGGATTTTGGAGATGGAAAGCATGCATTTTGGAGGCTCATTTCTAGTTTGGATTTCATATTTTGGGAGGTATAATTTCTTTCTTTTGATTTATTGTTTTAGATGTTCATTTAAGCTTAATTAGATTTAATGAATTAGTTCTATGTTCAATTTTAAAAATTCAAGTTAGGGTTTCTAAATTCAAGTTATGATTTTTGTTAATTATTTAGGGTTATAATAGTTAGTTTAACACTTTTGGATTTGGAAAATCTTGCATGATTGTTGAATTGTAAATTTTTCATTGAAAATGGTTTAAATTAGGAAATTTTGCTAACTAGGTTTCTATAAAACCTAATTATTGGTGAAATAAATCTCAATTAATATTGGTAATACTAGATTTTGGTCTTAATAAGAGTATTAACTTGTTGGTGGAAAGAAAAACCTAGTTTGATTGCTAGTTTCTATGGATAATTGATAATTGTGATAAAAATTGCTAATTTTGTAAACTAGATTTTAGAAATTTCTATATAAATGAGATTAAAAATATAATTATGGTTTTATTATATCACTATCATCATGAATTGTAGTTTAAGACATTAATTCATGCGAAATCATGTTTTGTGGTGGAATTGTGGTATTTTGCTTTAAAATGTTGAAAATTGTTAAAGGATGCAAACTAGAAATTTCAAATCAATACAAAATTGTGTAATAAAAATATAGTAGTGGTTTGTATAGTCTAGTAATGCTATTTAATGAGTTTTATGACCATTGGTTTCATTTAAATGTTAAGTTTTGATGAAAAACGGTAAACTGGCATTTTCGGGTTTTGCGAAATTGGACGGTTTGATAGATTTTCGGGTTTCGATGGATTTAATCATGTTTTATAGTATAAGTAATGTGTTTTAAAACTACAAGTTGTTTGATGATGTTATCTCGATCCATCGGAGTTTGTACGCCGATATCGAGCGGTATTTGGTTCTTTTGCGTGGACGGGACATAGGTTTTAACCTATGCTTGTTCCTTGTCTCGTTTGACTTTTGTATGTGATTCGGTTTACGATACTATTTATATGTTTGCGTTTAGGTACCCTTCAAGTGGACTGCGGGCGATGAAGAGGAGGATGGCGACACCGTCTTGGGCAGACATGGACCAGGTGAGTAGATGTATATCTACGGGGGGAAGTCGGGTGGATGGCGTTTAGCACCCCCGCAACATAGAATAGGAATAGTACTTATTGACATTAGGAAACCAGATGTGACCCTAGATTCTTAATGAGTAGGACCCTAGCAATGACCCTAGGCTGGACTAGACTGATTTAGGAAAAGCATACCAGAGGATGAATACCTTGGAGGAGGTTCGTAGGTTTCAGATAGAAACACACACGCACACACTGAAACTCGACATGGTGTGTACGTATAAGTGTATATATATATAGAACTAGGTGTGTATATATATATATATATATATATATATATATATATATATATATATATACAACACGTACATAGGATTCATTGATATGATATGACATCTGAGATATGATGAAACAGTGTAACTGGGCTTGATGCCGTGAATCCTTGGCTATACAGTCGTATTAAGTGTTAGCGGATCATTAGAGAATGAGATAATGAACAGGTATATATAAATTATAATGGGTAGTGATGATATTGTGATACATAGGACTCTAAAATAGTACCCGGATTGTAACTTGTGATTGATCACGATTTGGGATATGTATGACTTGATTACGACATCATATATGTGTGACCTGATGTCGATATCATATAGATGTAACTTGATGACGATATGATATCAGTATGACTTAATCACAATTTGATACATATGACATGACATTTCTGAGGATAAACTAATTAAGCATTTTACGATGGCAATGATATATGTTTGATGTATGGGATTACAGTTTAGCACCTTGATCATGAGATGTTTTGATAATGACATTATACGAATGATGAGGCACTTAGGAGATACTTGACCCGTACCCCAATATTGGGATGCCGTACGATGGATTTTACCGTACGAGGCTTAGATATGATGATTGATCCGCACTCTTGATTCGAGGAAGCCGTACTACGTACGTGACGCTATTGAGGCGGGATCGCCGACTATTAGAGATATTGATTCAGACCTTAGGTAGCCTCTAGTTTCTTACTGACTAGTTTCTTAGGTTTAGTTCCTTAGGATGTTAGATGGACACTAGTTTAGGTTCGACTCACATAGTGGTAGTTGTACTCGTATTTCGCAGAGGAGTGGATAATGCACATCTGTATTTACATTCATACTGTAATCATCATGGTGCATGTTCTTACATATGTTGCTATAATCAGTATAAACCTTACCTGTTAGGACACCAGCACCATTACCGATGATGCGCATATTCCACGCACACTTATTTGCCGGCTCACACACATCATCATCGGTAATTGCTATGTCACGTACACTTTAGATCATATTATCTTTTATTGATAGAATCAGTTAACAACTAAACCGATATAATATTGTGATTACTCGCTGATGTTAACATAGACATGATATTTATTACGTAGACATTCATGCATTCATATTTTCATGTTATCACGCAGTATTATGGGCATATGCCGACACTTATCATATATTTACTCATGATTTTGAGATTTGGATTTCTGTGAGATTTCTGGATTTTTGGGGAAAACCGCAAAAATATATAAAAACTTCTCTCTCTCCTCCTCTCTTTTTAAACAAAGTTCCGGTTTTCTCGTGATGTATGTGTCGTCCACCATGAGATTTTATGTTTTCTGTTGGATTTCGAGACCCGATTCGAGGAGTGGATGAACCGTCTCGGGTACATGGTGGGCCCGGTATGGTACCCCGGGGCAAGAAGATCGAGTTGTAGACGATGAGCCTGGCAGGGGAAGGCTACCTACCGGTGATGTCTGGCGCGGCGGATATCCGGAGGATACCGACCGTTGTCGTGAGATTTGATTATGGGCCGATCCGGACTGACGGAGCCCGAGGTATTGAGACTATGAGACTTGAGATTTACATGTTTGTGTCGATGCTTGACACGGATTTTCATGGATTTCATTGTTGAGATTTCAGATTCTTATACACATTTTACTATGATAACAGCCAAAGATTTCTTATAACAGATATACCTGGATTTCAGGATTGCTTATTTTACATTCATGGTGCATGCATATCCATTCATATAACATAGTACTATATGAGGCACTGACACGAGCACGGAGTATCTGCACTTACACGTAGTATTACCCTGCTATTACTAGAGGATTGAGATTTAGTAGTGTATTATTATGACCTAGGATAGCGTCGTGCATTCGATTTCTTTTTGTAGATGTCTTCTACTCACGAGTTGGCAACTCACCCCCGTTGTGCCAAATTTTATTACAGGTTCGATGTACAGGTTTCCCGGGCAGTTTGCTGGCACATCTTTTATTTCTGGGTGATTTGCACGGTAGGTTGGTTCACTTGTATCTGAACCACCATTGTATTTTATTCATTCATTTGTATCTAGTAAGCTCCATCAACCATACTTGTATTAATTGATAAGTTTATTGGACCGGTCTTTTATTTCGACCTTAAAGTCGCGCATGTATTATTCTGATCTGGTGGCTTTGTTTTCTTTTTGAGTTTTGAGCCTCACCCCTTGGCGTTGTATATTATTGTGCTTGTTGTGGTTGTTTCCGCCTATTGGCGTTGAGCTAGCTCCCGTTTGGGGATGCTTTTTATTGTTTATGTATATTATACTTGTTGTACCCGTTTGGGGGCCAGTTTTTACAGAGGAGACTCTGCCGAAATTTTTGGTAAAATTTGCTGATGTTTTTAGACTTGTTTTCTTTTTCTTCTTCTTCTTCTTTTATGGTTTAGATTTCTGGGCTTCGGCTTACTTAGGTTACGTGGCGCCTCTAGACGCTTCGTAATCTAAGTGCCGGTCACGTTCCGTACTTTCGGGTCGTGACAATAATACAACTAAAACTGTACTAGCATTGCAACCAGGCTATCCCCCACGACCGATCCGCAACAACACAGCACAATCACAGAACATCAACGTGAATGTCACGTTCGCAAATCCGTCTAACCGGGTTATAGCAGTTAGACAGGATTTACCGATCAAGTGACATTCACGGTCGCAGATATAATGTAAATACTGTGAACTAATGTGTTTAAAATTTTCGATCGATCAAATTTATCCAAGTGTGCCCCAAGCATTACTGTTGCTTAAAGAAATCTGGGCCCAAAAAATAACATTCCAAAAACCCTATTTTACACTCAGGAGCTCTCTGTAAAATTTTGGGGCCATGAACAGTCAATATTGCGGCGGAACCGTGGCCCAAGCATGGCTTTGGCCGCGGTTCCGCGGTGTAATAGTGGGTTCGTGCAACCAAATTTTTACAGAGTGCATATACTCCCATGCACATCATTCTGCAATTACCTGAAAAATTTTTGGAGCCAAAAAAAAATTCGACAGAAACTGATGCTATTGAAAACACGGATTTTGGAATTTTTTTGTTCGATCGGAAATGTAAACACATTAGACAAAGCTAGACTAGGTTAATGGCGAGGCTCTGATACCACTGTAAGTGCATGGCGGCGCCCCGGCCGTCAATCCGACACCGGAATGCGGAAGCGATGATTTACTTTAACTTTTCAAACCGGCACCACCGCGCACTCAACCCCGGATTAGGCCATTAATCTAGTCCAAGCTAACAAGAGAGGGGGTAGAGAGATATACCGAGTGATCCGTGTCCTCCGGTCTTCTCGTCGTCGTCCCGATCTCCCGCGGAATCTCCGGTCTCCATCACGTCGCCGGAAGGGCACCACATCGCCGGCTTCTTTTACGGGCTCCCACCTCTGGTCCGAGGCAACTCGGGCACGAAGTTGGCGATCCGACGTGCCCAAGGTTTGCTGTAGAATCGTGTAGAGAACTATGTGTCTCATGGGGTTCATGGAGGTTGCCATTTGGTGGAGGAAATGAAGTGAGCTTGTGGAGATTGAACTTGTTGGATTTTACAAAGCTAGAAGAACAAAAATCCCACACCAAACTTTTGGGACAGCCCCTCCTTGGCTTAGCCAGCCATGGCATGGTGAAAAGAAGAGAGTGAGAGAATGAGGGAGAGTGTGAGGCCAAATGAATATGGGTGTCTCCAATAATCAAGAGAGAGAAAGGGTGATCATTGACAAAAGAAAATGATCACAAACTAATCCAAACACTCCATGAATCATAACCCTCCATCATCACCAAATATCATCATCAAGTATGATGATTCCAAAAGTGAACGATGATGAATAAGAAAGTCAAGCTATGATGACTAGAAGAAGTCAAATGGTGGAGGAATAATCATGATACAATAATATGCAAATACCACCCTCCACAAATGCTTATTTGCACAAATGCAAATAAGCCCTCCTCCACCAATCTTCGGCCAATGAAAGATACAAAGAAATATGGCCGAAACTGAAAGCAAACTGGCAACTCCAAAAAACTGATCCCGTAATAAATTACAGGAAAACCCTGCTACTGTGTATACACACCCGCATTTGTATTCCGACCGAAATACAAATGCAACGAGACAAAATCTACACTGTACAATACTAGGATCCAGCTTAAACCAAAGCCCACTAGTATTATCCGTCCGATCATGATCCGTGCAATGCCACACGTATCTGATCGAACCCTGCCATATCTCCATACGGCCTCTACAGCGTTTCGCCCGAAACTTGAGAAACTGGTCTATGGGGGACTCTAAAGACTCGTCAACACCTTAGTTGTGGATTTAACCACAAGCACGTCAGAGCTATTAGCCTATACATAACGGGCTACCAGGTATTGACCAAAAGGGACGTCTGTGAGCGAACTCATGCTGACACCCTACTGAGCCTGTCAGTGACAATATCCGTACAGTCCGGTCCGTTCTTCTATGAGCATCGCATGGCGGGCCTAGGGGGTTGGTAAAACTCAGACCCCCAAAAGCGGTACAAGTTGTGTCGGAGTGTAGCCCAGAACACCCTGAGATACTACTGGAATACCTACCAGTAAATCTCCTTCCTTGGCCAAGGACTTCGTGTAATGGCTCTCCTAGACACAGCGCGACCTCACCCCCAATACCGGGAGAGACGAACCCCTGAAGATCCGCTCACTGCCTCTATGTAGCTCGGGACTGTACCCAACTAAAACCTGTTTGCACGTCTCCTTTGAGCGTAGTAGGGTAGTAATCAAAGTACAGTGGGAACTCACACGAGACAAATGACGATCCTCAGGTCGATGAACTAACCTGTACACATGTCACCAGGGAACTGCTATCTGACGTCAGGTATAAGACCAACTAGCATGTTCCCGGCGAGTCCTGTCCGGTGTACTCATAACCCAATGAGCACCTGTATACATCTTAGGTGAACCAACTGACACCAGTGGCTTGTGAGACCGGCCACCGCCCCTCGTCGGGGTCTCGACTGTATACACTAGTCTACTATGGAGTATCGATGCCCTATCTCGAAACTCCCACGACTAGGGACCTTTTAAGGATGTGCTTATAGACTACCAGCTCTCACGTATATGATCGCCCTCATACTGCTGGCAGTCAAGCAAGAATCCTAGGGGCTCTATCAACGTGTAATAGCGACCTGTCAGGTCACCTAAAGCAGTACACAATGATAAAAGTAAACCAGATAGCTTACTATCATCTTGAGTAAGACTGTCCTACCGGAATAGGTCCTCCCTCAATCATTGCAATCACGTGCCTGTGATCCAATAATTGACTTTGAGGGCACTATCGTCAACAGGAGAGAGAAAAGAAACACTCAGTATATGCTCTTGAAAGTTTATATTGGTTTATTAGTTTATCTAAACAGGATGGCTCCCACTGTTTCCTCAAATTCTTCTTCAAACCTTTAAAAGAAGAATTAGTCAGGATTAATCGCACGTCACAATACTTGCTTAACCTTTCAGCCAGGCTAGTGTTGGTACTTCGAGGGAGGTTTTCCAACGCTTTCGCGAAGTTCCTTAATTATATAATCTCTTTTCCCAGGAGGCGTAGCCCCACCAACACCGTTCTAGACACCTACTTGGTTTATAGTATTGATTGTTAAGTGAGAAAATTTCCCGAGAGTAATCCTACTCATCAGTGGGATCGGGATTCAACTATCATTGTATGATGACCTAGATGGAAGCCACTCTAGTCACCACACTCCAGAAAGTATGCTAAATCTACAAGTTTCCTTTATGTTTGAAACTCCCGATGCGATTTTTACGCCAATCTCTTATGACCTTGACCTAGGCCAACAAATCATAAGATGCAAGTCAAGTTCTTCCCGTCGTTGTCTTGATTAATTTAGAACCATCCGTACTCTCCCTTGACATAGGCCAACAAGGCTGTACGACTGTCCTAAACTAATACATCTATCTGTGCAACAAATAAGCAACACATTGCTACCATTCACTATGCCTTGACTTAGGCTAACAAACATTGCATGAATACGATGTGTCGTTCATTTGAAACGACGGAGGGCTACGACTGGTTTTTGGCGAAACCGTTAACGTAATGAACTTGATATAACCGAAGGAACCATGATAGCTTTTTAAAAGGAGTGGTTTAGGCTCCTCATTTAAAATTTGCTTTTTGAAGAAAACCGAGTGGTTTTGAAATTGTTCCAACGATTTAGTTTAGGTTTCTTTTCATTGCATTAATGAGTTAATGCTGTCCCATCAATTAATCCTACCATTGCAGAAAGAAACGAAAATACAACGTACGCTTATGCCATCCGCATTCGCCATGGGGCCCTGTCGTCACCCGTTAGGTTACTTAACTAACGACAGAGCGGGGGCTGGATTAGCTGTTAGTGTATATGCCCTAGAGGCCATTACTGTATCATACTAGTTTGTATATTACTTAATGGATGCTTGGGATATTCACCTTGTATATACAATCTTGCTCAAAATAGTAGTATGCTACTTGGTTTGTTTCTACTTCAATGTGTACTTGTGTTTATTTCAGTATATCACTTATACGCATTAGTGGAGCCCTTAGGATCTTTGCTTGATTACCAGCGTTGTGATGGCAGTCACACTAGTGGGGGCTGGGTAATCTATAAGCACATCCTTATTCAGGTCCCTGGTCGCAGGACTATCGAGACAGGGCATCGATACTCCGGAGTAGACCAGCGCATGCGCTTCTCATCCCAGTGTGGGAGACGGTCTGTCCTACAGCCGTCAGTACGTCGTACTTGAGATAGTATGCGAGTGCTCGTTAGGTTACGGGTACACTGGACAGGACTCGTCGGGAACTGACTAGTTGGTATTATACCTATCGTCAGTTATCAGTTCCCAGGTGACATGAGTACAGCTTAGTCCGCTGACTTGACACTGTCACTTCGCCTCGGGTGTGTTCCCACTGTACTTTGATCACTACCCTACCACGGCTCAAAGGAGTCGTGCAAACAGGTGGTAGTTGGGTGCAGTCCCGAAGCACTTGGAGGCAGTGACGGTTAGACAGGATTCATCTCTCCCGGTATTGGGGGTTGACATCGCGCTGTGTCTAGGAGAGCCATTACACGAGTAGTCCCTGGCCAGGGCAAACGAGATATACTGGTAGGTTTCCAGTGTTATCTCAGGGTGTATTGGGCTTCACTCCGGCACGACTTGTACCGCTATTGGGGGACTGACGTTTACCGCCCCCTAGGCCCGCCATGCGATGTATCAGACGAACAGACCGGACTGTACGGAGAATGTCACACTCAGGCTCAGTAGGAGTTCAGATGGGTTTCGCCTCGTCGGTCTTCTTGTCGGCATTACCTGGGGACCGTTACGCACAGCTAGTGCCGCTTGCGGTCTGTGGTTAAACCCACTGCCAGCGTAGTGTCGAGTCTTTAGAGTCCCACACAGAAAGCTTTTCTCCTTTAGGCAAAAGAATAGAGGTCGCATGGTATTGCGACAGGTCGCATGGTTTTGCGACAGGGTTCGGTCACATCCGTGCACTTGTGCACGTACAGTGTCCGGACAGTTTACACTAGCGGGCTTTGGTTTAAGCCAGATCCTAGTGTACCTTATGGGATTGGATTTATCCAGTTTGCATTCGTGTTCCTCGGAACGCGGATGCGGGTGTGTATGCACAGTTGACAGGGAGGCAGAGGCTGCGGATTCTCATTAGGGTTGTTGACAGTTGACCGTTGACTATTTGACTTTATGCTCAACCCTAATGAGAATATGATATGTGATTAACTATTATATTAATTAAGTATTATGGTGATATGGTTGTTGACTTGTTGACTTTTGTTGACTTGTTGACTTTGGTGACTTGTTGACTTTTGTTGACTTGTTGACCGGTTGACTAGGCTTGACTAGTTGACCATCATGATAACCATAGCCATCATTTCATGGCAAAGACTTTTGTTTACTTGCTCATTTGTGTAAAATGAGTGCATGAAATGATATGGTTGTGGTTGCTTCTAACCATCACATAAGACTTTTGTTAATATGATGAGTTATCATTACTTTGGATTATGAGAGGGTGAAAGACAAAAGAGTTGCTCATTCTTTCTTGCTCATTCTCTCTCTTGTTCTTGAGCTCTCCTCTTGCTCTCACCCTCAACCTCTTGCTCCCTCTCTTGATCTATGGTTCTCTTGTCTCATGAGTTGAGAATCAAGAACCATAGATAAAATCCCATTCTAAATCATCTCTACTCATTCTAGTTCACTAGGTTTAGCAAACCAAGTGAACTAGTTTCTTCAAAGAACGAAGAAGGAGCTAAAGGTTGGAGCTTTCAGGTGGATCTATCTTCGGCGTACGGAGACAACGAGAAGGAGCCATCGAACCACCATCGGAGCTTGAAGAGAAGGAGTTCAAGTTTAGGTATAACCATCTTCATCCGAGTAGCTAAATATCTTTAGCTTAGTATGTTAGTTTTAGTTTAGGTAAAGATCCCGACCTAGCTTAGTCCATGTTGCCTCTTGCGTTAAAATTTTGATTTTATACCGTTTCCGCCTCCCCGTAAGAACCGGGGGTCGCAACATGGACTTACAGTGGTATCAGAGCCTAACTAAACTTAAACTAGCTTGGTAGTAAAGTGTAACGAAGTTCGGAACCGAAAAAAATCCAAAAACCTAACTTTTACAAAACCTGAGTTTCTGTTGAAATTTTTTCTCGTCAAATTGAAAAACTTTATACTCCTAAATTTGGCTCAGGGTTTTGTGTGAACACCCAAGAAAAACGTTGCCCTAATTCGTTCAAACCGCCGCGCTTCCGCCGCACGAGGTAGGCATTTGCCGCGGAAGCGCCGCGGTTTGTCGTCTTCTCTGCATCGTTTTTCGTGCAGTGTGTGTCTGTGTTGGTTTTGGGATTTTTGGAATGTATTATATGTGCCCAGATTTTCCAGAAAAGAAATTTCCTTTTGGGGTCCTATAATTCCGTATTTTTTTCCGAACTTCGCTGCACTTTGACTATGATGGTTATATCTGTAATGTTTGCATGTATTGAACGTCGGCCAATCGCTATAAGTCGATTGGTCGGGGTTATACATGATCTGTAATGTGCTGGAATGTGTATATAAATATGTTGGATTGTCGCGGGTGAATAGCCGGGGTTGTGAGACGAGAGTTTTCTTTTCTTGCAATTCATGTAAATTTGTAAATTGATGTAATAATTATTTGTATGGCCGCACAACCGGGTCGGGGTTGTAGCCGTCATTGTATAATTTCTTTTTACTGTTTTTGCTCCTAGGATAGACCCATGGAGGGGTGCACAAACTACCGGGTATGCCGAAGTGTCGAGTGGCCTACTCATGGAGATGAGGGAGGTTGCTACGCTTCGGGTACTTGGCGGGTAGTTTGCCGCACCCGTAGGGGTCTTGGGTGGGATTTTGGCTATTCACCGCGACCGTGTAATCTGTTTTTGTTACAGGCTCGTACAAATTACAGATTCCTAGTATATCCAATGTATTTATCTGTGATCTGAAATGTTTATCATTGCAGTATATCTATATATGATATTATTTAGGTGTTGCTTATGTTTTACAGACGCGCTAGCCCAGCCCCCGCTCTGTCGTTAGTTAAGTAACCTAACGGGTAATGACGGGGCCCCGTGGCGAATGCGAATGGCATAAGCGTACGTCATATTTTGGTTGTTTTCTGCAATGGTAGGTTTAAATGATGGGACGCATTAAAAGAACTAATGCAAGAATATCACGCATTAAAAGAACTAATGCAAGATAATAAACCAAGCTAAAGTCGTTGGAACACTTTCGAAAAACCACTCGGTTCTTTTCAAAACCAACTTTTAAATGCGGAGCTTGAGCCACTCCTTTTAAAAGCTATCTCGTTCCATCGACTAAATCAAGTTCACTACGTTCACGGTTTTGCCAAAACCATCCGTAGCCCTCCGTCGTTTCACATGAATAGTCAATAGTATTCAAGCTGTGTTTGTTGGCCAAAGTCAAGGCACAGTGATTGGTAGCTATTGGGTATTCATGTGCAGCATAGATAGATGCGTTGGTTTGGAACAGTCGTACTGCCTTGTTGGCCAAAGTCAAGGGTAGGTGCGGGTGGATTCAAATTAACCTGGAGAACGACGGGCAGAACTTGACATGTGACTTATGATTTGTTGGCCAAAGTCAAGGTCATAAGAGCATGGGGCAAAAAAAATCCACATCGGGAGTTTCATAAGTACTGAAACTTGCTAGATTTGCATACCATTTGGAGTGTGAAGATTCTGGTAGGATTCCTTCAGTTTCGTCACGCGATGATATTTGGATCCCGATCCTACTGTGAGTATATGCTACTCCTCGGGAAATTTCTCACTTAACGATCAATGCTATAAACCTAGTAGGTGCCTAGAAAGGTGTTAGCGGGGCTACGCCCCCAGGGAAAAGAGGTTCTCTAATTAAGGAACTTCGCGAAAGCGTTGGAAAACCTCCCTCGAAGTACCGACACCGGCCTGGCTGAACGGTTAAGCAAGTATTGTACGGTGGGATTGATCCTGACTAATTCTTCCTTTATGGTTTGAGGAGGGATTCGAGAAACAGTGGAAGCCATCCTGTTTAGACAAACTAAAAACCACTCTAAACTTGCAAGAGCATCATGCTGAGTGTTTCTTCTTCTCTCTCCTAATTGCAGCGACCAATCAACATGACTGGACTTAAGTTACTCCTAGATAAAAACAAACTGACAGGGCCAAACTACAAAGATTGGCTCAGGAATGTCACGATAGCAATCACTTATGACAAGCTGGGGTATCTTCTTACCACCAAAGCTCCCCCTGTCCCTGGTCCAACTTCCAGTGTCGCGGATAAGGAAATCCGCAAGACTTGGGAGATTGATAGCGCGAAGGCCAAGTGCCTCCTGCTTGCCTCGATGGACAACGAACATCAAAGGAGGCATGAGAATATGGACATGGAGTCCATATTGCTCCATACAAAAGAACTGTATGGAGAGCAATCACGTATCGCAAGATACGAAGCGTCGAAAAAGTTATTTTCGACAAGAATGGCCGTCGGATCATCAGTAGCCGAGCATGTGCTAAAGATGATCGGCTTCATTGAGGAGCTCGCTGACCTAGGGATCACATTGGAGAGTGAGCTATATACGGATATAGTTCTCCAGTCCCTTCCTTCCACTTACGCCCAGTTTATACTGAACTTCAACCTACAAGAAAAAGAGGTTGAACTATCAGAGCTCCTCAACATGCTGAGGAGCGCAGAGGGCACCCTACAGAAAGGTAGGGATACATCCACTTTGTTTGTAGGAGGATCATATTCTTCTAGGTCCAAGGCGAAAGCCAAGGGAAAGAAGAAGAAGGCCCCCGCCAAACCAAGGGGCGGTGTTAGTAAAGTGGATACGAAGGGAAAAGCAAAAGCAACAAAGATAGCGGGGAAGCTTGTGGATAAGGAAGAATGCTTCTATTGTCATAAGAAAGGACACTGGAAGAATGATTGCAGGGCCTGGAAGGCCAGAACACAGGAATTGAAGCAGGTTGCAGCTTCAGCTTCAGGTGTGTATGTTATTGAAAATTGTCTTTCAATAAACTCTACTTCCTGGGTATTGGATACCGGATCAGGATCTCATATCTGTAATTCTTTGCAGGCGTTGAGAAACCGTAGGGTTTTGAAGGCAGGTGACATGACCCTCAAAGTTGCGAACGGAGCTAGCATGGATGCTAAAGCCGTGGGGGACTATCACCTGGGAATGTCAGATGGACATGTTTTGGTTTTGCGCAATTGCTTTTTTGTACCCAACGCAACTTGTAATATCATTTCTGTATCTTTAGTTTCTAAAGAAGGTTATGAATTTGCGTTTGTAAGTAATGTTGTAAACATTCACCTTAATCAAGTTCTGATTGGGTCAGGTACATTGAGTAATGGTATATACGTGTTAAACCAATCACAGATTTTCAATGTCCAGAATACACACAAAAGAAAGTCTCCGGAAATGAATCAAACTTTCTTATGGCATTGTAGATTGGGTCACATCAATGAGAGAAGGTTGACTAAGTTACATACAGAAGGATATTTGAATGCGTTCGAATATCAATCGTATGCCACTTGTCAATCTTGTCTCAAAGGAAAGATGACAAAGACTCCGTTTACTGGACAAGGAGTAAGAGCGAGCGAGCTCTTAGGACTCATACACAGTGACGTGTGCGGTCCAATGTCTACACATGCCCGA
The DNA here is from genome assembly GCA_030015575.1 of Agapanthus africanus. Lineage (NCBI taxonomy): Eukaryota > Viridiplantae > Streptophyta > Magnoliopsida > Asparagales > Amaryllidaceae > Agapanthus > Agapanthus africanus. Next base: position 300,972,889 of record JASDDO010000029.1, read on the forward strand.
AGCGGACATTCTTACTTCATTACTTTTACGGATGACTTCTCAAGGTACGGTTATGTCTTCTTGATGAAACATAAGTCCGAGGCCTTTGGAAAATTCCAGGAGTATAAGAATGAAGTAGAGAAACAGACCGGCAAAAGTATTAAGATTCTAAGATCGGATCGAGGTGGAGAATACTTAAGTGCCGAGTTCCTGGACTATTTAAAAGAGAACGGAATTCTCTCTCAGCTTACTCCTCCATACACCCCGCAACATAACGGTGTATCGGAGAGACGGAACCGCACCCTATTGGATATGGTGCGGTCCATGATGAGTAACGCTGAGTTACCGCGATCATTCTGGGGATATGCGCTAGAATCAGCCGCATACCTTTTGAACCGAGTACCTACTAAGACCGTGCCTACTACACCATATGAGATGTGGTGTGGGAAGAGACCCTATCTTAAGCATATTAAGACATGGGGATGTCCAGCTTTTGTCAAAAAGCAGCATGCGGACAAGCTCGAGGCACGCTCAGTACAGTGCAAGTTTGTGGGATATCCAAAGAATTCCAAAGGATATTTCTTCTACTGTGAAGAGGAACAAAAAGTCCTTGTTTCTCGTCATGCCTACTTCTTGGAAACTGAGTTTTTAGAAACCCAGATAAGTGGGAACGCAATAGAACTGGAAGAAGTTCCAGAACCACAGACTGTTACTGAAAGCTTAGTGGAACCAGAGGGTTCAACAGAACAGGACATTCCTGTGCCACTCCGCAGGAGTAGTAGGCAGTCTCATCCGCCCGAGAGATACTACGGTTTTCTCATAGACGGGGATAGAGAGGATTGCATCATAGATTATGATGAGCCTACTAGCTTCCAGCAGGCCGTTCAGAGCGTTGACTCAGTGAAATGGCTGGATGCAATGCGGACCGAAATGGAGTCCATGTACACCAACAAGGTATGGACGTTGGACATTGCTCCAGACGGGGTAAAACCCGTAGGATGCAAGTGGATCTTCAAAAGGAAGATTGGTGTAGATGGACAGGTTGAGACCTATAAAGCTAGGCTGGTAGCAAAGGGTTTTCGTCAAAGACCTGGCTTGGACTACGACGAAACCTTTTCTCCAGTAGCCATGCTGAAATCCATTCGGATCCTTCTTGCCATTGCTGCCTTCCACGATTATGAGATCTGGCAAATGGACGTAAAGACAGCTTTTCTAAATGGAAATTTAGAGGAGTGTGTCTATATGGACCAGCCAGAGGGTTTCATTCAGAGTGGGAGCAGCGGAAAGGTGTGCAAGTTGCTTAAGTCCATCTATGGACTAAAGCAGGCATCGCGGAGTTGGAACATCTGCTTTGATGAGACGGTCAAAGAATTTGGCTTTATCAAAAATCCAGATGAACCATGCATCTATAGTAGATTTGTAGCGAGAACTGTAGTATTCCTCGTTTTATACGTGGATGACATTCTCTTAATAGGAAATGACATTCCTATGCTACAATCTGTCAAGGGGTTCTTGTCACACAGGTTCTCCATGAAAGACCTGGGTGATGCCTCGTACATTCTGGGTATCCGGATCTACCGTGACAGATCCAAGAGGATATTAGGACTTTCACAGTCCAGGTACATCGACACCATACTGAAGAGATTCAGTATGGAAGATTCCAAGCGCGGTAACCTACCGGCTTGTCACGGGATCACCCTCTCTAAAGAGATGTCTCCCAAGACTGATTTGGAGAGGGATCGCATGTCTATTATACCCTACGCTTCTGCGGTAGGCTCTATAATGTATGCGATGTTGTGTACCAGACCGGATGTAGCTTATGCACTGAGTGTGGTAAGCCGGTATCAGTCAAACCCTGGGGAGAAACACTGGATAGCGGTAAAGAACATTCTCAAGTACCTGAGAAGGACTAAGGAGATGTTCTTGGTGTATGGCGGAAAAGACCTCCAGATCGAGGCCTTTGCTGACTCCAGCTTCCAGAGTGACAAGGATGATTCCAAGTCCATGTCGGGTTTTGTCTTTACCCTCAATGGAGGGGCGGTGTGTTGGAAGAGTTCCAAACAAGAAACCGTTGCAGACTCGACGATGGAAGCGGAATACATCGCTGCATCTGATGCCGCAAAAGAAGCTGTCTGGATGAGGAAGTTCTTGAAAGAACTTCAGGTGGTTCCGTCCATTGTTGATCCAATACCTCTGTATTGCGACAACAACGGGGCTATAGCGTTAGCGAAGGAACCCAGGTCCCATCAGAGATCCAGGCACATCTTGAGGCGGTATCACCTGATCAGGGAGATCGTAGATCGCCAGGAGATCGAGGTTCGGAGAGTCGCTTCAGAAGATAACACTGCTGATCCATTCACCAAGGCCCTGCCCCAGACTCAGTTCGAGCGGCTGATCGAGATGATAGGTCTTCGATACGCCAGTACATGGCCTTAGTGCAAGTGGGAGATTGTTAGTGTATATGCCCTAGAGGCCATTACTGTATCATACTAGTTTGTATATTACTTAATGGATGCTTGGGATATTCACCTTGTATATACAATCTTGCTCAAAATAGTAGTATGCTACTTGGTTTGTTTCTACTTCAATGTGTACTTGTGTTTATTTCAGTATATCACTTATACGCATTAGTGGAGCCCTTAGGATCTTTGCTTGATTACCAGCGTTGTGATGGCAGTCACACTAGTGGGGGCTGGGTAATCTATAAGCACATCCTTATTCAGGTCCCTGGTCGCAGGACTATCGAGACAGGGCATCGATACTCCGGAGTAGACCAGCGCATGCGCTTCTCATCCCAGTGTGGGAGACGGTCTGTCCTACAGCCGTCAGTACGTCGTACTTGAGATAGTATGCGAGTGCTCGTTAGGTTACGGGTACACTGGACAGGACTCGTCGGGAACTGACTAGTTGGTATTATACCTATCGTCAGTTATCAGTTCCCAGGTGACATGAGTACAGCTTAGTCCGCTGACTTGACACTGTCACTTCGCCTCGGGTGTGTTCCCACTGTACTTTGATCACTACCCTACCACGGCTCAAAGGAGTCGTGCAAACAGGTGGTAGTTGGGTGCAGTCCCGAAGCACTTGGAGGCAGTGACGGTTAGACAGGATTCGTCTCTCCCGGTATTGGGGGTTGACATCGCGCTGTGTCTAGGAGAGCCATTACACGAGTAGTCCCTGGCCAGGGCAAACGAGATATACTGGTAGGTTTCCAGTGTTATCTCAGGGTGTATTGGGCTTCACTCCGGCACGACTTGTACCGCTATTGGGGGACTGACGTTTACCGCCCCCTAGGCCCGCCATGCGATGTATCAGACGAACAGACCGGACTGTACGGAGAATGTCACACTCAGGCTCAGTAGGAGTTCAGATGGGTTTTGCCTCGTCGGTCTTCTTGTCGGCATTACCTGGGGACCGTTACGCACAGCTAGTGCCGCTTGCGGTCTGTGGTTAAACCCACTGCCAGCGTAGTGTCGAGTCTTTAGAGTCCCACACAGAAAGCTTTTCGCCTTTAGGCAAAAGAGTAGAGGTCGCATGGTATTGCGACAGGTCGCATGGTTTTGCGACAGGGTTCGGTCACATCCGTGCACTTGTGCACGTACAGTGTCCGGACAGTTTACACTAGCGGGCTTTGGTTTAAGCCAGATCCTAGTGTACCTTATGGGATTGGATTTATCCAGTTTGCATTCGTGTTCCTCGGAACGCGGATGCGGGTGTGTATGCACAGTTGACAGGGAGGCAGAGGCTGCGGATTCTCATTAGGGTTGTTGACAGTTGACCGTTGACTATTTGACTTTATGCTCAACCCTAATGAGAATATGATATGTGATTAACTATTATATTAATTAAGTATTATGGTGATATGGTTGTTGACTTGTTGACTTTTGTTGACTTGTTGACTTTGGTGACTTGTTGACTTTTGTTGACTTGTTGACCGGTTGACTAGGCTTGACTAGTTGACCATCATGATAACCATAGCCATCATTTCATGGCAAAGACTTTTGTTTACTTGCTCATTTGTGTAAAATGAGTGCATGAAATGATATGGTTGTGGTTGCTTCTAACCATCACATAAGACTTTTGTTAATATGATGAGTTATCATTACTTTGGATTATGAGAGGGTGAAAGACAAAAGAGTTGCTCATTCTTTCTTGCTCATTCTCTCTCTTGTTCTTGAGCTCTCCTCTTGCTCTCACCCTCAACCTCTTGCTCCCTCTCTTGATCTATGGTTCTCTTGTCTCATGAGTTGAGAATCAAGAACCATAGATAAAATCCCATTCTAAATCATCTCTACTCATTCTAGTTCACTAGGTTTAGCAAACCAAGTGAACTAGTTTCTTCAAAGAACGAAGAAGGAGCTAAAGGTTGGAGCTTTCAGGTGGATCTATCTTCGGCGTACGGAGACAACGAGAAGGAGCCATCGAACCACCATCGGAGCTTGAAGAGAAGGAGTTCAAGTTTAGGTATAACCATCTTCATCCGAGTAGCTAAATATCTTTAGCTTAGTATGTTAGTTTTAGTTTAGGTAAAGATCCCGACCTAGCTTAGTCCATGTTGCCTCTTGCGTTAAAATTTTGATTTTATACCGTTTCCGCCTCCCCGTAAGAACCGGGGGTCGCAACGTGGACTTACAGTGGTATCAGAGCCTAACTAAACTTAAACTAGCTTGGTAGTAAAGTGTAACAAAGTTCGGAACCGAAAAAAATCCAAAAACCTAACTTTTAGAAAACCTGAGTTTCTGTTGAAATTTTTTCTCGTCAAATTGAAAAACTTTATACTCCTAAATTTGGCTCAGGGTTTTGTGTGAACACCCAAGAAAAACGTTGCCCTAATTCGTTCAAACCGCCGCGCTTCCGCCGCACGAGGTAGGCATTTGCCGCGGAAGCGCCGCGGTTTGTCGTCTTCTCTGCATCGTTTTTCGTGCAGTGTGTGTCTGTGTTGGTTTTGGGATTTTTGGAATGTATTATATGTGCCCAGATTTTCCAGAAAAGAAATTTCCTTTTGGGGTCCTATAATTCCGTATTTTTTTCCGAACTTCGCTGCACTTTGACTATGATGGTTATATCTGTAATGTTTGCATGTATTGAACGTCGGCCAATCGCTATAAGTCGATTGGTCGGGGTTATACATGATCTGTAATGTGCTGGAATGTGTATATAAATATGTTGGATTGTCGCGGGTGAATAGCCGGGGTTGTGAGACGAGAGTTTTCTTTTCTTGCAATTCATGTAAATTTGTAAATTGATGTAATAATTATTTGTATGGCCGCACAACCGGGTCGGGGTTGTAGCCGTCATTGTATAATTTCTTTTTACTGTTTTTGCTCCTAGGATAGACCCATGGAGGGGTGCACAAACTACCGGGTATGCCGAAGTGTCGAGTGGCCTACTCATGGAGATGAGGGAGGTTGCTACGCTTCGGGTACTTGGCGGGTAGTTTGCCGCACCCGTAGGGGTCTTGGGTGGGATTTTGGCTATTCACCGCGACCGTGTAATCTGTTTTTGTTACAGGCTCGTACAAATTACAGATTCCTAGTATATCCAATGTATTTATCTGTGATCTGAAATGTTTATCATTGCAGTATATCTATATATGATATTATTTAGGCGTTGCTTATGTTTTACAGACGCGCTAGCCCAGCCCCCGCTCTGTCGTTAGTTAAGTAACCTAACGGGTAATGACGGGGCCCCGTGGCGAATGCGAATGGCATAAGCGTACGTCATATTTTGGTTGTTTTCTGCAATGGTAGGTTTAAATGATGGGACGCATTAAAAGAACTAATGCAAGAATATCACGCATTAAAAGAACTAATACAAGATAATAAACCAAGCTAAAGTCGTTGGAACACTTTCGAAAAACCACTCGGTTCTTTTCAAAACCAACTTTTAAATGCGGAGCTTGAGCCACTCCTTTTAAAAGCTATCTCGTTCCATCGACTAAATCAAGTTCACTACGTTCACGGTTTTGCCAAAACCATCCGTAGCCCTCCGTCGTTTCACATGAATAGTCAATAGTATTCAAGCTGTGTTTGTTGGCCAAAGTCAAGGCACAGTGATTGGTAGCTATTGGGTATTCATGTGCAGCATAGATAGATGCGTTGGTTTGGAACAGTCGTACTGCCTTGTTGGCCAAAGTCAAGGGTAGGTGCGGGTGGATTCAAATTAACCTGGAGAACGACGGGCAGAACTTGACATGTGACTTATGATTTGTTGGCCAAAGTCAAGGTCATAAGAGCATGGGGCAAAAAAAATCCACATCGGGAGTTTCATAAGTACTGAAACTTGCTAGATTTGCATACCATTTGGAGTGTGAAGATTCTGGTAGGATTCCTTCAGTTTCGTCACGCGATGATATTTGGATCCCGATCCTACTGTGAGTATATGCTACTCCTCGGGAAATTTCTCACTTAACGATCACTGCTATAAACCTAGTAGGTGCCTAGAAAGGTGTTAGCGGGGATACGCCCCCAGGGAAAAGAGGTTCTCTAATTAAGGAACTTCGCGAAAGCGTTGGAAAACCTCCCTCGAAGTACCGACACCGGCCTGGCTGAACGGTTAAGCAAGTATTGTACGGTGGGATTGATCCTGACTAATTCTTCCTTTATGGTTTGAGGAGGGATTCGAGAAACAGTGAAAGCCATCCTGTTTAGACAAACTAAAAACCACTCTAAACTTGCAAGAGCATCATGCTGAGTGTTTCTTCTTCTCTCTCCTAATTGCAGCGACCAATCAACATGACTGGACTTAAGTTACTCCTAGATAAAAACAAACTGACAGGGCCAAACTACAAAGATTGGCTCAGGAATGTCACGATAGCAATCACTTATGACAAGCTGGGGTATCTTCTTACCACCAAAGCTCCCCCTGTCCCTGGTCCAACTTCCAGTGTCGCGGATAAGGAAATCCGCAAGACTTGGGAGATTGATAGCGCGAAGGCTAAGTGCCTCCTGCTTGCCTCGATGGACAACGAACATCAAAGGAGGCATGAGAATATGGACATGGAGTCCATATTGCTCCATACAAAAGAACTGTATGGAGAGCAATCACGTATCGCAAGATACGAAGCGTCGAAAAAGTTATTTTCGACAAGAATGGCCGTCGGATCATCAGTAGCCGAGCATGTGCTAAAGATGATCGGCTTCATTGAGGAGCTCGCTGACCTAGGGATCACATTGGAGAGTGAGCTATATACGGATATAGTTCTCCAGTCCCTTCCTTCCACTTACGCCCAGTTTATACTGAACTTCAACCTACAAGAAAAAGAGGTTGAACTATCAGAGCTCCTCAACATGCTGAGGAGCGCAGAGGGCACCCTACAGAAAGGTAGGGATACATCCACTTTGTTTGTAGGAGGATCATCTTCTTCTAGGTCCAAGGCGAAAGCCAAGGGAAAGAAGAAGAAGGCCCCCGTCAAACCAAGGGGCGGTGTTAGTAAAGTGGATACGAAGGGAAAAGCAAAAGCAACAAAGATAGCGGGGAAGCTTGTGGATAAGGAAGAATGCTTCTATTGTCATAAGAAAGGACACTGGAAGAATGATTGCAGGGCCTGGAAGGCCAGAACACAGGAATTGAAGCAGGTTGCAGCTTCAGCTTCAGGTGTGTATGTTATTGAAAATTGTCTTTCAATAAACTCTACTTCCTGGGTATTGGATACCGGATCAGGATCTCATATCTGTAATTCTTTGCAGGCGTTGAGAAACCGTAGGGTTTTGAAGGCAGGTGACATGACCCTCAAAGTTGCGAACGGAGCTAGCATGGATGCTAAAGCCGTGGGGGACTATCACCTGGGAATGTCAGATGGACATGTTTTGGTTTTGCGCAATTGCTTTTTTGTACCCAACGCAACTTGTAATATCATTTCTGTATCTTTAGTTTCTAAAGAAGGTTATGAATTTGCGTTTGTAAGTAATGTTGTAAACATTCACCTTAATCAAGTTCTGATTGGGTCAGGTACATTGAGTAATGGTATATATGTGTTAAACCAACCACAGATTTTCAATGTCCAGAATACACACAAAAGAAAGTCTCCGGAAATGAATCAAACTTTCTTATGGCATTGTAGATTGGGTCACATCAATGAGAGAAGGTTGACTAAGTTACATACAGAAGGATATTTGAATGCGTTCGAATATCAATCGTATGCCACTTGTCAATCTTGTCTCAAAGGAAAGATGACAAAGACTCCGTTTACTGGACAAGGAGTAAGAGCGAGCGAGCTCTTAGGACTCATACACAGTGACGTGTGCGGTCCAATGTCTACACATGCCCGAAGCGGACATTCTTACTTCATTACTTTTACGGATGACTTCTCAAGGTACGGTTATGTCTTCTTGATGAAACATAAGTCCGAGGCCTTTGGAAAATTCCAGGAGTATAAGAATGAAGTAGAGAAACAGACCGGCAAAAGTATTAAGATTCTAAGATCGGATCGAGGTGGAGAATACTTAAGTGCCGAGTTCCTGGACTATTTAAAAGAGAACGGAATTCTCTCTCAGCTTACTCCTCCATACACCCCGCAACATAACGGTGTATCGGAGAGATGGAACCGCACCCTATTGGATATGGTGCGGTCCATGATGAGTAACGCTGAGTTACCGCGATCATTCTGGGGATATGCGCTAGAATCAGCCGCATACCTTTTGAACCGAGTACCTACTAAGACCGTGCCTACTACACCATATGAGATGTGGTGTGGGAAGAGACCCTATCTTAAGCATATTAAGACATGGGGATGTCCAGCTTTTGTCAAAAAGCAGCATGCGGACAAGCTCGAGGCACGCTCAGTACAGTGCAAGTTTGTGGGATATCCAAAGAATTCCAAAGGATATTTCTTCTACTGTGAAGAGGAACAAAAAGTCCTTGTTTCTCGTCATGCCTACTTCTTGGAAACTGAGTTTTTAGAAACCCAGATAAGTGGGAACGCAATAGAACTGGAAGAAGTTCCAGAACCACAGACTGTTACTGAAAGCTTAGTGGAACCAGAGGGTTCAACAGAACAGGACATTCCTGTGCCACTCCGCAGGAGTAGTAGGCAGTCTCATCCGCCCGAGAGATACTACGGTTTTCTCATAGACGGGGATAGAGAGGATTGCATCATAGATTATGATGAGCCTACTAGCTTCCAGCAGGCCGTTCAGAGCGTTGACTCAGTGAAATGGCTGGATGGAATGCGGACCGAAATGGAGTCCATGTACACCAACAAGGTATGGACGTTGGACATTGCTCCAGACGGGGTAAAACCCGTAGGATGCAAGTGGATCTTCAAAAGGAAGATTGGTGTAGATGGACAGGTTGAGACCTATAAAGCTAGGCTGGTAGCAAAGGGTTTTCGTCAAAGACCTGGCTTGGACTACGACGAAACCTTTTCTCCAGTAGCCATGCTGAAATCCATTCGGATCCTTCTTGCCATTGCTGCCTTCCACGATTATGAGATCTGGCAAATGGACGTAAAGACAGCTTTTCTAAATGGAAATTTAGAGGAGTGTGTCTATATGGACCAGCCAGAGGGTTTCATTCAGAGTGGGAGCAGCGGAAAGGTGTGCAAGTTGCTTAAGTCCATCTATGGACTAAAGCAGGCATCGCGGAGTTGGAACATCTGCTTTGATGAGACGGTCAAAGAATTTGGCTTTATCAAAAATCCAGATGAACCATGCATCTATAGTAGATTTGTAGCGAGAACTGTAGTATTCCTCGTTTTATACGTGGATGACATTCTCTTAATAGGAAATGACATTCCTATGCTACAATCTGTCAAGGGGTTCTTGTCACACAGGTTCTCCATGAAAGACCTGGGTGATGCCTCGTACATTCTGGGTATCCGGATCTACCGTGACAGATCCAAGAGGATATTAGGACTTTCACAGTCCAGGTACATCGACACCATACTGAAGAGATTCAGTATGGAAGATTCCAAGCGCGGTAACCTACCGGCTTGTCACGGGATCACCCTCTCTAAAGAGATGTCTCCCAAGACTGATTTGGAGAGGGATCGCATGTCTATTATACCCTACGCTTCTGCGGTAGGCTCTATAATGTATGCGATGTTGTGTACCAGACCGGATGTAGCTTATGCACTGAGTGTGGTAAGCCGGTATCAGTCAAACCCTGGGGAGAAACACTGGATAGCGGTAAAGAACATTCTCAAGTACCTGAGAAGGACTAAGGAGATGTTCTTGGTGTATGGCGGAAAAGACCTCCAGATCGAGGCCTTTGCTGACTCCAGCTTCCAGAGTGACAAGGATGATTCCAAGTCCATGTCGGGTTTTGTCTTTACCCTCAATGGAGGGGCGGTGTGTTGGAAGAGTTCCAAACAAGAAACCGTTGCAGACTCGACGATGGAAGCGGAATACATCGCTGCATCTGATGCCGCAAAAGAAGCTGTCTGGATGAGGAAGTTCTTGAAAGAACTTCAGGTGGTTCCGTCCATTGTTGATCCAATACCTCTGTATTGCGACAACAACGGGGCTATAGCTTTAGCGAAGGAACCCAGGTCCCATCAGAGATCCAGGCACATCTTGAGGCGGTATCACCTGATCAGGGAGATCGTAGATCGCCAGGAGATCGAGGTTCGGAGAGTCGCTTCAGAAGATAACACTGCTGATCCATTCACCAAGGCCCTGCCCCAGACTCAGTTCGAGCGGCTGATCGAGATGATAGGTCTTCGATACGCCAGTACATGGCCTTAGTGCAAGTGGGAGATTGTTAGTGTATATGCCCTAGAGGCCATTACTGCATCATACTAGTTTGTATATTACTTAATGGATGCTTGGGATATTCACCTTGTATATACAATCTTGCTCAAAATAGTAGTATGCTACTTGGTTTGTTTCTACTTCAATGTGTACTTGTGTTTATTTCAGTATATCACTTATACGCATTAGTGGAGCCTTTAGGATCTTTGCTTGATTACCAGCGTTGTGATGGCAGTCACACTAGTGGGGGCTGGGTAATCTATAAGCACATCCTTATTCAGGTCCCTGGTCGCAGGACTATCGAGACAGGGCATCGATACTCCGGAGTAGACCAGCGCATGCGCTTCTCATCCCAGTGTGGGATACGGTCTGTCCTACAGCCGTCAGTACGTCGTACTTGAGATAGTATGCGAGTGCTCGTTAGGTTACGGGTACACTGGACAGGACTCGTCGGGAACTGACTAGTTGGTATTATACCTATCGTCAGTTATCAGTTCCCAGGTGACATGAGTACAGCTTAGTCCGCTGACTTGACACTGTCACTTCGCCTCGGGTGTGTTCCCACTGTACTTTGATCACTACCCTACCACGGCTCAAAGGAGTCGTGCAAACAGGTGGTAGTTGGGTGCAGTCCCGAAGCACTTGGAGGCAGTGACGGTTAGACAGGATTCGTCTCTCCCGGTATTGGGGGTTGACATCGCGCTGTGTCTAGGAGAGCCATTACACGAGTAGTCCCTGGCCAGGGCAAACGAGATATACTGGTAGGTTTCCAGTGTTATCTCAGGGTGTATTGGGCTTCACTCCGGCACGACTTGTACCGCTATTGGGGGACTGACGTTTACCGCCCCCTAGGCCCGCCATGCGATGTATCAGACGAACAGACCGGACTGTACGGAGAATGTCACACTCAGGCTCAGTAGGAGTTCAGATGGGTTTCGCCTCGTCGGTCTTCTTGTCGGCATTACCTGGGGACCGTTACGCACAGCTAGTGCCGCTTGCGGTCTGTGGTTAAACCCACTGCCAGCGTAGTGTCGAGTCTTTAGAGTCCCACACAGAAAGCTTTTCGCCTTTAGGCAAAAGAGTAGAGGTCGCATGGTATTGCGACAGGTCGCATGGTTTTGCGACAGGGTTCGGTCACATCCGTGCACTTGTGCACGTACAGTGTCCGGACAGTTTACACTAGCGGGCTTTGGTTTAAGCCAGATCCTAGTGTACCTTATGGGATTGGATTTATCCAGTTTGCATTCGTGTTCCTCGGAACGCGGATGCGGGTGTGTATGCACAGTTGACAGGGAGGCAGAGGCTGCGGATTCTCATTAGGGTTGTTGACAGTTGACCGTTGACTATTTGACTTTATGCTCAACCCTAATGAGAATATGATATGTGATTAACTATTATATTAATTAAGTATTATGGTGATATGGTTGTTGACTTGTTGACTTTTGTTGACTTGTTGACTTTGGTGACTTGTTGACTTTTGTTGACTTGTTGACCGGTTGACTAGGCTTGACTAGTTGACCATCATGATAACCATAGCCATCATTTCATGGCAAAGACTTTTGTTTACTTGCTCATTTGTGTAAAATGAGTGCATGAAATGATATGGTTGTGGTTGCTTCTAACCATCACATAAGACTTTTGTTAATATGATGAGTTATCATTACTTTGGATTATGAGAGGGTGAAAGACAAAAGAGTTGCTCATTCTTTCTTGCTCATTCTCTCTCTTGTTCTTGAGCTCTCCTCTTGCTCTCACCCTCAACCTCTTGCTCCCTCTCTTGATCTATGGTTCTCTTGTCTCATGAGTTGAGAATCAAGAACCATAGATAAAATCCCATTCTAAATCATCTCTACTCATTCTAGTTCACTAGGTTTAGCAAACCAAGTGAACTAGTTTCTTCAAAGAACGAAGAAGGAGCTAAAGGTTGGAGCTTTCAGGTGGATCTATCTTCGGCGTACGGAGACAACGAGAAGGAGCCATCGAACCACCATCGGATCTTGAAGAGAAGGAGTTCAAGTTTAGGTATAACCATCTTCATCCGAGTAGCTAAATATCTTTAGCTTAGTATGCTAGTTTTAGTTTAGGTAAAGATCCCGACCTAGCTTAGTCCATGTTGCCTCTTGCGTTAAAATTTTGATTTTATACCGTTTCCGCCTCCCCGTAAGAACCGGGGGTCGCAACGTGGACTTACACTAGCGCGGGTGCAAAACATAAGCAACACCTACTAAATATCATATATAGATATATGCATTCGTCTCACGCAATAATAGGCATTCTAGATCACAGATGAACATATTGGATATACTACGAATTCCGCATTTCTTTTAAACCCATAACGAAAGACGGATTCCACGGTCGTGATGAATAGCCAAAAACCACCCTAGAACCCTACGGGTGCGGCAAACTGCCCGCCAAATTCTCGAAGTGATGCAACCTCTCTCAACATAGAGAGTAGGCCACTCGGCACTTGAAAGAACCCGGTAGTTTGTGCACCCCTCCATGGGTCTATCCTTGGAGAAAAATCAGTAAAAGAAAAATAGTACAACGGCGGCAACAACCTCAACCCGGATGTGCCCCGCAAAAATAATATTACATCACTTTTACAAATTACATTGAATGAAAGAAATGAAAACACTCATCTCACATCCCCCGGCTATTCATCATCGACGATTCAATATGATTCATATACACAAACCAACATCATAGATATATGCAACCCCCACTAATCGACGTATAGCTATTAGCAGACTTTTCGAAACACATATATCATTACAGATAAAAACTGAAATTAAACGACACAAAAAAAACTACGACTTCGAAGCACTCTAAGATTGCCACAGCAAAAAGTTAACAGTGCAGTCAAAATTGGCAAAATCCAGCAACACCTGAAACACTAAATCCAAGAGGTAAGAACACAGAACAAATTTCGACGCAATCCCACACAATTGGGCTCGAAAATTTTGGGTATGTGGCTGGCCAGATTAAGGTGGAATTGCCTCGTTTTTGTTTTGTGTTCATTTCATAGGTAAAGGAGCACTCTGCAAATGTTTTAAAAAAAATTTGAGGCTCTGCAAAAATCGACAGAAACTTGGATTCACAATTCACATTTTTGGAGTTGTTTCGGTTTCGTAGTTTCATACTTCGTTTAATCTGTTAGCTAGGTTTTAATTAGGCTCTGATACCAGTGTAAGTCTATGTAGCACACCCCACGTGTTCGCGGGGAGACGGAATCCATCAAAAATGATTTTTTTCACATCAAAAGATCATGTTTTGCTTTGCAACATAGACTTTTTCCACTTTTAGGATCTTGATAACCTTAGCTAACAAAAACTAGACTACTAGAGGGTATTAACTACTAGGTTAAAGTGTTATGCCCTTGTGTCAAGTCCTTCGGGTCTTCAAGTGGTTCCTTGCTCCTTTGTTCAAGCTTCTTCTTGATCTCCTCCTTGGCTTCAAAAGAACTCGGTTGCCGGTCTCCTTTGCGTCGAAGACGGATCCACCCGAGGGCCTATGGTTAAGCTCCAACTTCAAAGAGATAACTTAGTGATCCAACTTGCTAAGGAAGACTACTAAGTAGAAGTAGAGAAGGTGTATTGGATTAATTAGTCTCAAAGCTCATTGATTCACAACACATGTAATGGCATAAGCTTGAGGGAGGAGGAGAGAAAACCTAAGGGAGAGAAAACCTAGGAGAGAGAGAATGATCATGTTAGAATGAACTAGAGAAATGAGATGAGAGAATGGCTAAGTCTTGAGACAATAATTCAAGCATGGAATAAATTAGTCACATAAAATGTAACCATGCTTGAATAGGAACTCCAAATGAATAAATAATTCACAAAGCCATGCTTGCAACCCATTCCTCAAATATCTCCTAATTTTCACCTCATTAATCCTTTATCAAAAAAGGATAAATCAATAATGAGGCGTCTCCTTCTAGAAGCCCATTCTTGTAAAATTACAAGAATGCCCTAACCGTATATACATACCCGTATCCGTATTCCGAAAAATATGGATACACAGAGACAAGTATAATCCAATAATATAATACTAGGATCCAGCTTAAACCAAAGCCCACTAATATTATCTGTCCGAACATCATTCGTGTAGCCAGTACACGTATGCGATCGAAACCCTGCCATAAAACTATACGACCTCTACATTGTCTCACCTGATCCAGGGAAACCCTCTGTGTCGGACTCTAAAGACTCGACAGTACGCTGGCAGTGGGTTTAACCACAAGTCCGTCGGTGGCACTAGCTGTACGTAACGGCAACCTGGGTACATGTCGAAAAGGTGGCCGACGAGCTGTAGGGTGTTTTTCGTCACCCCATTGAGATGGGAATACGCGCGCGCTTGTCAGGCGTACTACAGATTCCCCCTGCCTAGGGTAGGCGGGGTTTAATGATTGTGGGGATCCGAATCTCCGGCAGCCGCGGACTAAGCTGCCGTTAATTACCCCTCGCCTTTGGGGCGAGGGAACCTCCGATTAACGGGTTAAACTGGTCATGCGAATTCAATGTGCAGTGTACGTGTGTTTTGTTCTGAAAGGGGGGTTTTGGATATATCGGGAGCCACACAGAGTTTTTACGGGGGTCCCGCTACCCGGATAGCGGGCTGGGGGTTAAGGGGGCTAGCAGCCCCCTTGCGGGGTTCGGGGCAGCGCCCCGGCCCGAAAATTTTTTGGAGGGGGAGAATGTTGCGGAGTATGTGTATGTGTACATTTGTATACAAATGTATATATATATGTATATACATAAAAAGAGGGGGAAAAGGCATCCAAGGGATGCGTGGGGCAGCACCTTGGGCGCTGTGCGCTTAGGTGCTGTGCGCAGGTGCGCAAGCGCGCGCGCCACGTGTCGGCACGCGGGCGCCTTGCGCACTTGCGCAGGTGCGCAAGCGCGCGCGCCACGTGTCGGCACGCGGGCGCCTTGCGCACGTGCGCAAGCGCGCAGGTGCGCAAGCGCGCGCGCCACGTGTCGGCACACGGGAGCCGTGCGCACTTGCGCAAGCGCGCGCGCCACGTGTCGGCACGCTGGCGCCTTGCTTACTTGCGCTGCGCGCCGGAGAGGCACAAGAGGCTTTTAGCCTGAAAAAAAAAGATTTCTCAAAGGAGAAATCAGAGAGGAGTCGGGCTCCTGAATGTGTTTTGGGTTTAATGGAAGTGGTTCTTCTTCTTCCTCCTGTCGCTTGCTGGATCTTGAAGATCAAGAGATGTGAAATCTCAAAATCTCTCCTTTTTAAGATCTGATGACAGATCCAAGTTCCCCTTTGTGGGTTTTGTGGTGGAAAACTATTTAGTTTTGAAAAAGGAAGAGTAAAACTCTTGATTTAATTCAAAAGAAAGAAGAAGGTTTTG
This sequence comes from Agapanthus africanus, assembly GCA_030015575.1. Classification (NCBI taxonomy): domain Eukaryota; kingdom Viridiplantae; phylum Streptophyta; class Magnoliopsida; order Asparagales; family Amaryllidaceae; genus Agapanthus; species Agapanthus africanus. The sequence continues at coordinate 300,988,918 of JASDDO010000029.1, forward strand.
GAACCTTGAAGAAGGAGGAAAGAGCTCAGCTCTGAAACTTTTTTTGGAGAGAGAAAAAGTTATTGGTATATTTCATTATCTTTGCCTTTATAGACCATACATTTTACACATAGCCCCTTGGGCTTCACAAAATGGCATTTTGCCTATTTCATGGCTCATGTGCCATTTCTTTTTGCACATAAGCCATGGGCTTTACAAAAATTTGGCTTTATGCCCATTTTCTTACATTTATCCATAAAATAAAATAAAAGAAAATGCAACAAGATTATTTATTACAAAAATTTTATCTTGGCGTGGAGGAGGCCGGCCGCTTCATGTTCGGGCTCGACTCGGGCATGGGCCCACTGGGTCTGGGCTTGGGCCCACTTGGCTTGGGGTTGACTTGGATTTTGACTTGGTCAACCGGGGTGTAAATTTTTACCCCAACAAATTGCCCCCCATCAATAAATGCACACCACATATGTGGGTCGTGTGCATGAAATTGATGGATCTTCTTTCGCGTGGAGGCGACTTGATTTGGTTCCTACCTTTTGGGAAGCTGGCACTGTCCTTTTTACGACATGGACGGTCGATTCTGCCCTTTTTGCGTCTTGGACGGTCGGTGCTGCCCTTTTAGCGACGTGGACGGTCGGTTCTGCCCTTTTTGCGACTTGGACGGTCGGTGCTGCCCTTTTAGCGACGTGGACGGTCGGTTCTGCCCTTTTTGCGACTTGGACGGTCGGTGCTGCCCTTTTAGCGACGTGGACGGTCGGTGCTGCCCTTTTAGCGACGTGGACGGTCGGTGCTGCCCTTTTAGCGACTTGGACGGTCGGTGCTGCCATTTTAGCGACGTGGACGGTCGATGCTGCCCTTTTAGCGACGTGGACGGTCGGTTCTGCCCTTTTTGCGACTTGGACGGTCGGTGCTGCCCTTTTAGCGACGTGGACGGTCGGTGCTGCCCTTTTAGCGACGCGGACGGTCGGTGCTGCCATTTTAGCGACGTGGACGGTCGATGCTGCCCTTTTAGCGACGTGGACGGTCGGTGCTACCATTTTAGCGAGGTGGACGGTCGATGCTGCCCTTTTAGCGACGTGGACGGTCGGTTCTGCCCTTTTTGCGACTTGGACGGTCGGTGCTGCCCTTTTAGCGACGTGGACGGTCGGTGCTGCCCTTTTAGCGATGTGGACGGTCGGTGCTGCCATTTTAGCGACGTGGACGGTCGATGCTTGATTTGACTTGCTCTGCTTCTTGCAGTGTCAGGGGTAGACTTGACTTGCTCCGCTTCTTGCGGTGTCGAGATTGGATTCTGACTTGCTCCGCTTTCTGTGGCGTCGGAGTGGAAGTTGACTTGTTGATTTTGATTTGGGTTGACATCAGCATCGCTATACTGGAATATGGTACCAGGAGCGAATCATCATCTGTCATGGAGAGGATTTTGGGATTTTGGTTTTTGTTTGGCATCTGCATTGCTGCACTGGAATAATGCCAGGAGCAACTCATCATTTGCCCCGAGAGGATTTAGGAGAAATTGGGATTGTTTTACGCCCGTGGATTGTATACGGTTTTGCAGGATGTATGATCCAGACCGTAGGGCCGGAAAAATTTCGGGACTTTGTCGGCGTCTGCATCGCTGCACTGGAATATGGTACCAGGAACGACTCATCATTCGCCGTTGGGGTATGGGATTTAGAATTTGGTTGGCGTCTGCATCGCTGCACTGGAATATGGTACCAGGAGTGACTCATCATTCGCCACTTGGGGATTGGGGGAGCGAATTTGGTTGGCGTCTGCATCGCTGCACTGGAATGTAGTACCAGGAGCGACTCATCATTCGCCTCTTGGTGCATGGGGATTGGGGAGCGATGGCTTAGGAGACAGGTTTAGATCCCTACCACCTAAGACTTTTCAATTTTATGGGCCGTGAGGGTCCCATAACGGTATTTTCTCCCTGCGAGTCGTAAGGATCCCGCAGGTGTATGTTCTCCTTAGGAGTCGTGGGGACTCCTAAGTGTGTTTTTCCTTCGTGAGTCGTAAGGATCCCACGAAGGTTTGTTCTCCTCATGTATCGTGAGGACACATGAGTGGGTCTTCTCAATGGAGCATAATTCCAAAGGCGGAGACCAGCCGCGTGACTGGTGATTACGGTGGGGCCTGAGGGTGATGAGAATTATTTGAGCCCGTGGATTGTATACAGTAGTCAATTTGGGGACTAACCGTAGGGCCGGGAGAATTTTGAGAAATTGGATTTTGGTTGGCGTCTGCATCGCTGCACTGGAATATGGTACCAGGAGCGACTCATCATTCGCCGTTTGGGGACTTGGAATTTGGATCTTGTTTGGCATCAGCATTGCTGCACTGGAATAATGCCAGGAGCAACTCATCATTTGCCTTGGGAGGACTTGGGATTTGGGTTTTTGGTCGGCATCAGCACCGCTAACACAGAAGGGAGATGCCAGGAGCGAATCATCATTTGCCGTTGCCCGTTGGGGAACGATGGCTTAGGAGTTAGGTTTGGGTCCCTACCACCTAAGGCTTTTCAATTTTATGGGCCGTGAGGGTCCCATAAAAGCATTTTCTCCCTACGAGTCGAAAGGATCTCGTAGGTGTATTTTCTCCTTAGGAATCGTGAGGATTCCTAAGTGTGTTGCTCCTTTGTGAGTCGTAAGGATCTCACGCAGGGGTTTTCTCCTCACAAGGTCGAGAGGACTTTGTGAGTGTATTTCACCTCTTTTCCTTTTTACGAGTTTGCGCCCTTTCGGGTTTTCACAGACTCGCCGGTAGTCCTGCTGTTTTTACTCACGGAGCCCTTTCGGGTTTTCATCCGTGCCCGTTTTGCTTGTGGGCATACCGTTATTATTTTTTTTTATTTTTTTATTTTTTTATTTTTTTATATTTTATTATTATTTTTTTTTTGCCGCTGATGGGACTTTAAAGTAGTCTCACCGGCAGGATTTGGGAGAAATAGGGGTCATTTACGCCCGTGGATTGTATACGGTTTTGCAGGATGTCTGATCCAGACCGTAGGGCTGATGTGCTCAATTCGCCTGCGACTTGGAGCATTCACGTGTAGTATTTCTTGAGATATCGGCCATTGATAGGTGGCATGGGCCTTTCTCCCTCGGCACTTATTAGTTGGTAGGATCCTCCGTCAAACACTTTCTCGATGACGTATGGTCCTTCCCAGTTTGGCTCGAATTTTCCCTTGGCATGTCGATTGGGGATAATCGGTCTTTTGAGGACCAACACCAATTCACCTTTCTTGAAGGCGCGGAGACGGGTTATCTTGTCATAAGCCCGTGACATTTGGGCTCGGTATAGCTCCAGATTTTGTTGCACCGCGAGCCTCTTTTCTTCGAGGGCATCGAGTTCTTCAAGTCGAAGGAGCACGTTTTCTTCCTCCGTCAACTCATGTTGGACGGCCATTCTTAAGCTTGGGACTTCGACTTCGAGGGGGAGGACCGCCTCCACTCCGAAGAGCAATGAGTATGGAGTGGACTGTGTTGGAGTACGGTGCGTGGTACGATATGCCCACAACACCTCGTGAAGTTTGAGATTCCAGTCTCTCTTGTTGGCTGAAGCATTTTTCCTCAGGAGCTTGCATAGAGTCTTATTGAAGGCTTCGGCTAGCCCGTTGGCTCTTGGATTATAGATGGAGGAATATCTCCAGTCTATCTTGTGCTGAGTAGCGAACCTTGAGACATTGAAGCTCTTGAAAGAAGGCCCGTTGTCAGAAATGATTCTTCTTGGTGTACCAAAGCGGTATAGAATATTATGCTGGAAGAATGTCAGAATATCCTTTGTCTTGACTTCTTTTAGCGGGACAGCTTCAGCCCATCTGGAGAAGTAGTCTGTCGCGGCCAGTATGAACCGGTGGCCTTTAGATGACGGAGGATCAATTGGGCCAACAATGTCGGTGCCCCAGACTTCGAAGGGCCACGACGCCACTGTAGGATGCAATGGATTGGGATGCTTGTGAATAAAATCACCGTGAATTTGGCAGATATAACATTTCTTTGCATGCTCTCCGCAATCCCGTATCATGGTGGGCCAGTAATACCCAAGCCGTTTGATTTGAAGTCGCATCTTGGGGCCAGATTGGTGAGCACCGCAAACGCCCGAGTGGACATCTTTCATGACCTTTTGGGCTTCGGCCAATGACAGGCAGCTGAGCCAGAGTTGGTCATATGACCTGCGGTATAACGTGTCATTTACAAACACGTATCGGAGAGCTCTTTTCTTCAGCTGAATCCTCGCAGATTTTTCTTCGGGCAGCTTGTCGTATCGGAGGTACTCTATGAAGGGTTCTCTCCAATCGGGCTCATCTTGGATGATCGAAGCTTCTTCGGCAGGACTGCTCTCCTGTTCCGCGCTTTCCTCTTCTCGTAGAGAGACTGGAGGTAGAATTTGTCGGCTCCTGACTGTGATCAGAATTTCGTCCATGTCAGGATCAGCCAGCTCCTTGGCTAGGCGAGCGAGTATATCGGCTTTTCCGTTCAATGCTCTAGGGACTCTTGTTAGTTCGATATGAGTGAACCGTTTCATGAGTTCCACCACCCGGCTTCTGTACCGAGCCAACTCGGGTTTGTATATCTTATAGTCGCCGCTTACTTGGTTGACGACAAGCTGGGAATCACCGTAAACCCGTAGCCGAAGGATTTCCATTTCTATGGCGAGCTCCAAACCAGCTATCAGAGCTTCATACTCGGCCTCATTGTTTGTGCGAGGCTCGGTGAGAGCAAAAGAACGCCGTAGGGTTCCCATTGATGGTGTGATAAACATCAATCCTATCCCTGCTTTTATCTCCGGGACGCTTGATTTACTGGAGGTTCTTATCGATGAGGCCCCATCGAAGTAGAGCTCCCAACATGGCTCGTCATTCTCGAGATGCAACACTTGTTCGTCGGGTAACTCACAATTTAGTGGCGACCCTTCTGGTATGGGATGAGCAGCGAGAAAGTCTGCAAGAGTTTGCCCTTTTACTGCTTTCTGAGGAGTGTAAACTATGTCAAACTCAAGTAGCATGACAGCCCATCTTGCCATTCTGCCGGCTAGGCTTGCTTTGGTCATCAAGTGTTTGAGCGGGTCGACCTTGGAGATCAGCATAACCCGATGAGCGAGCAGATAGTGCCTCAGCTTCTTCACAGCAAATATCAGAGCCAGGCATTGCTTTTCGATTGGGGAGTAGTTGTGTTCCGCCCCGACTAGAGTTCGACTGAGGTAGTAGAGGGCATTTTCTTTTCCTTCCTCATTATTCTGGGCGAGGAGCGCACCGAGTGACTCATCTAGCGCGGCAGTGTAGAGAATCAACGGTTTGTTTGGAATGGGAGCAGCCAGCACTGGAGGGTGCAACAAGTATTGTTTGATGCTTTCGAACGCTGCTTGACATTCGGCATCCCAGATAAAAGGAGCTCCTTTCTTCATGAGCTTTGAGAAGGGCCTACATCTCCCCGATAAATTTGAGATAAACCTCCGTATATAAGCAAGCTTGCCTTGAAAAGATCTTAGCTGCGTCAGACTCTTCGGAGGGGGCATCTCCATGATGGCCTTTATCTTTGATGGGTCAACTTCGATCCCTCGATGTCGGACTATGAAGCCCAGGAATTTTCCCGATGACACGCCAAAAGCGCACTTCAGAGGGTTCATCTTCAGATCGTATTCCCTCAGTCTGGTGAGAACGGTCCTGAGATCTTGGATATGATCGGCCTTGGCTTTAGTCTTGACGACCAGATCATCAACATAACATTCGACGACTTTATGGATTAGGTCATCAAAGATATTAGTCATCGCCCTTTGATATGTAGCACCTGCGTTCTTCAGTCCGAATGGCATTACCTTGTAGCAATATATTCCGATCGGGGTTCGAAATGCTGTGTGCTTCTCATCCTCAGGCGACATCTTGATCTGATTATATCCAGACGAGCCGTCCATAAAGGTGAACAGTTCGTAATTTGAGGTGTCATCGACCATCATTTCCATGACCGGTAGCGGGAAGTCATCTTTAGGACATGCCTTATTGAGGTCCCTGAAATCGACACAGACTCGGATCTGCCCATTTTTCTTCTTGACTGGGACTATGCATGCGATCCAGTCCGCATATTTCTCTTCTCTGATGAAGCCGGCATCGATGAGTTTCTTGGTTTCCTCGATGACCTTTTCTTCCAACTCCCTTCTCATTCTTCGAGGAGCTTGTTTGACTGGCTTAGCATCAGGAGATATAGCCAGCTTATGCACGGCTACCTCAGGGGAAAGGCCAGGCATTTCTTTGTATGTCCACGCGAAGCAGTCAACGAACTCACGCAACAGGGCAATTATCTGCTCTTTCATTTCCTCCGACAAGAGTGAGCTGATGTAGGTCGGCCTTGGATTATCGGGCGTTCCTAAGTCAATCTCGGTTAGCTCATCAAAGGTTGCTTGTCCGCCATCTTCGAGCTCTTGAGGAGCTTCTTCTGGCTCGGCTATCTCGTCATCATTATTCGATCCTTCGCTGGCCTCACCAACATGGATCATATAGCACGCTTTGGAATCAGGTTGAATGTAGCCTATGCCCCGTCTATCTGGAATTCGTCCATCGATGAGTGCTCGGACCTGGGGCGGATACCATAGCCCTTCGTAAAACTTTGCTTCGGACTCCGTTTGATATAACCGGCATCCGTACTTCTTAAAGTATTCCCGCATCTCGGGCGCATAGTATCTGGGATTGAGGACGGCTCTTATGCCTCTCTCATAGGGAAGGCACGCGACAGAAAGATCGTCCGGGTGCACAACGGGGTTTGACTTGTAAAACAGGATGCCCTTCTGTCCATTTTTCCTCCCGGGCACGTAGAAAGTTTTCAGCTGGTCCACGGTAGAGACTGACAATGCGTCGAGCTCTTTGCACATCCGTTCCGGCACCCTTGTGATAGCCAGGGACCCTTCTGCGACTTCGAAGGTCTCTCGTAGTTTCGCTTGCTGCATGGGGGGTCGATCTGCACAGCTGTCGCACGGCAGGTCCTCTTTTTCTGACTCTTCAGTGTCACTGCCAAGATGAGGGCGGACTTTGCTGCTAGATGGGCCTTCAGTAACAGATTCATCCGTATCGCTGCCGAAATGAGGGCGAGTTTGGCGGAAGGACGGGCTTCCAGCGTCGGACTCATCAGTGTCGCTGCCGAAATGCGGGCGTACTTGGGTATTTTTGCTTTTGAAAGTGATAGCCGGCGCAGATTTGCTTTTGAGTCTTGGGGCCGTTCTATCCTCAGTCAGTTGTGGCTTTGCATTTTGGTGGTTCGTAAAGTACCGAGAATCTTCGTATCGGACTTCATGCACACCGAACGGCTGGATGTCTCCGTCAATACGTCTTTCTTCGCCATTTTTAGTATACTTCATGCATTGATGGAGAGTCGAAGGAATGATGCCGTAATCATGGATCCACGGCCGCCCCAAGAGAATCTTATAAGATGTGTCGGCGTCGATCACGTATATCTTAGCTTCAGTTTGCAGATCCCCAAATTTGATTGGCAAAGCTATAGACCCTAGAACTTGCTGGTAATTTTGGTTGAACCCTTGAATGACAATCCTTTCCCTCGACAGGTGTCGGACGTTCATTGACAAACTCTTCAGAGTTCGCAAGTTCATGATGTTCACTGAGGACCCCGGATCAATCAATATACGATTAATTCGATCTCCGTCGCTGTACCCGGTCACGTAAAGCGGCCGATTATGCTCAGCCGTTCCCAGTAGCAAGTCTTCATCCTTAAATGTGACTGCGGCAGCATGCAAAGCGTGCTGGGCTTCTTTCATATTGATTTCCGCAAAGTGAGCCTGATACCGCTCGGGGTTTTGTAGAGCATGGATGAGAACATCTCTAAGCTCCTTAGATAGGACCAAGGCGTCGTAGATGCTCAGGAGAGATGGAAGCTTCCGGAGATGTGCCAAGACATTATAGTCCACCGAGGAAGGACTTATGTTTTCATCGGCCGGTTCTCGGCCATCTTCTTCATTAGCGACATGTTTTTCCTTCCCTTTTGGGGCGTTGCCCTGATTTGGCGGTAGAGCCCTGCCGCTTCTGAGCTGGATTTGATTAGCCTTTGTGGTGAGCTCCTCGTCCTCTTCGGGAAAACAGAGCTCATCCTCGGAGTCGCTGCCAAGATGGATGGCGTAGCAGGTCACTACTGGGATCTCTTCATTGGAGTCTTCTTCTAACTCCTCCAGAATTTCAGCCGCTTGTACAGGGAAGAACTCATTCAATTGAATCAATGTTCTTTCCCTTTGTTCATATTCTTCGAGGGAATCGATATATTTTTGAATGGTCGATCTCCCTGCAGGCTCCTTTTCGCGCCGAGCTACACTTTTCTTCTTCTTGAGCTTCTTGGATTTTGAGCCTGATGGAGCTGCATTGGCAGCTGGACTGGTAGGCTTCTTTTGCCCTTCCCATTCCGTCCTGGGTTCTTTCTGAAGTAGCTTTAGCATCTTCTTCGTCTTATTAGATATGTGCGTACTCCACGGAGGCTGTGATGAGTCGGTTTCGTTTTTCGGGGCAGCGGGTTCAGCTGTCTGCTCCCAGAAGGCTTCAACTTCTGTCTGTATAAAGTTGGCGGTCGCAACTTGGTTGTTCACCAACACGCTTTTGGACAGCTCGATCTCTCCAGCCTTGTACTGCTTCTCGACCCAGTCTTTGAAGATATAGCAATCCTCGATCGCATGGCTCACTACTCGGTGGTACGGGCAATACAGAGGATTGTCGGTCATTTTTGCTTCTTGGGGTCTTTTCGACTCCGGCAATTGTAAGCCGTTGTTCAAGGCATCTTTAAATATCTTGCAGACCTTGTCCCTTCTGAAAGACTAAACCTTGTTCTTTTTCTCCTCTAGGGAAGGCCCATCTCCTCCCAGCAATGGCTTTCGCGACCGGTTGGTTTTGGATTCGCCCGCCCTTCGCTTTTCTTCATTGTCGGACGCATTGAAGACATTGGTACTGCTGGAACTCCCGCTTCTACGGTTGTCGTCCCGCTTGCTTTTCCAGGTTTTGTCTCTCTGAGAGTCCGGCGGGGACTCTTGCTTCGAGCGTTCTAGCATTTGAACTTTCTTGGTTAGCTCCTGAAATGTCTTGAGGCCCGCTGTACACAAGAATGGGACCATCCAATTGCTGAGGTTCCCAATGAGAAGGCTGACGGACTGGTCCTGCTCCAGCGGCGGTTCGCATTTGACTGTGAGATTACGCCATCGGGCGATAAAGTCGGTGTTGCTTTCATTCTTCCCCGGCTTAGTCCTCACAAGGTCGGCAATGGAGATTTTATCACTGACACTCATGAACCTTTGCCGAAACAGGGACTCCATTTGGGCAAAGGTAATGACGGACCCGTCCGGTATACTCGCATACCAGTCGAAGGCGATGCCGGTCAGGCTGTTGACAAACTGACGAAGAAGGAGCGCGTCATTGCCCCCTGTATTTCCGCACAATGCTTTGAAGTGGGCGACGTGCTGATTTGCATTCCCCGTTCCATCAAATCTTCCGAACTTAGGAATGACGTAGCCGCTTGGGAACTCAATCAGATCATACTGCGCGGGATATGGCCGCCCACTACTGCCGATTTCTTTCTGAGCTTCAGCTTCTGCCACCAATGTTTTGACCTTGCTGGTGACCAAATCCATTATCCGATCCTGTGTTAGCGGGATGGTGCTATCTGGGGCCAAGGCGTCCCCAGAAGCGGAATGTAGCCGGCTTTCATTTGGCTCGACCAGTCTTGGTCCCAAAGGAACAGGCATTGGCTGCCTCGGATTGTCATCACCCGGCTGATTAGTAGCGGCTTGTGCTTGATTAGGAGGCGCTCGAGCAATTTTAGCCGTAAGCTGCATCACCACGTTCGTTAAGTCGTCAATCTTCGAATAGAGCTTGGCCATCTCTTTATCTTTGCTCCTGAGCTGTTTTCGAAGTTCTTGAAGCAGCTCTTGCTCCGCAGTCCTAGGGCGGAAAGTCGGCTCTTCCTCGCTGTCCGAGCTTGACTCTACATGGACCGAGGGGTCTATCTGCCTATCATCCTCATCGAGAGGGTTTTCTTCATCCAGCAGGGGCGGCTGTTCTTAGGCGGCGGCAACCACATTCAGGCTAGATTGGGCTTGGGATGTGGTGGCCCCGTCCTTGCTTTTGCTGCGAAGGTTGTCGCTGGGGCGCCCGCCCGCCATATAGACCGTATGGATGATATATCCGGCCGTCTTTCTATCATTGGCAGTTGATTTCGTGGATCGCTGTCTTGACCCCCTTGTTTCGGTAGCTGGTAGTCGATTGAAGGCGTCTGGCTTAACCAGTTTCTTGAATGGTGCTGGCGCTTCTTTTCTGGGTTTTCCCCGCTGCTTTCGTGCGGCACAGAGTGCTTCATAGACTCTTGATGAGACAGTGTCATACTTTTTCTGTTGGGGCCAGGACACGTCTCTTTGCGGCACTGTTCGGACCGCTGTCTTCTTGATTCTGGCGGTCATGACATTGTTCTGAACCCACTTTAGAGGCTCGAAGGAATTGCTGATTCTTACGTCCGACTCAGCCGTCTTCGCGGGGCAACCCTGCACTTGGAACTTCACACGATTCCATTTGGCCGAAGCCTTGGCCCTTTTGTTGGCTTGATACCTGAGCCGCTTCTGCCTTAACTTTTGTGTTCTAAGCACCTTGCAGACTTCGGATTTTTGGGAAGACGCCGCATACCGGTTGATGGAGGGCCTTGGAGATACTCCCGATTGTGCATTTGTTGGAGTCATCGCCTGAGCTCGCTCGCAACTTTTAATGTTGCCCTTCACATCGGAATTCTTGCCCCCAGCTAGAGCGCCAGGGACTCGTTCAGACACCATCTTAAGTTTCGGTTGTGGTGCCTTGGCGATCACGACATTCGGCCTCTTACCCCTTGAGACCGGCTTGGCCACCTGTTCCGCTGGGATCTCTGCCAGATGAGCGCTTCCGGCAGGGTAGATGATGACAGAGCCAAACTGACGGGGCGGTTCCTCCTATTGTCGACTGAGGCTTGCGGGGAGAACCACACGAGCGTTGATCTTGACCACGTACGGAATCGGGGTCGCTTTGGAAGTTGAATTCGTCTGGGAAGACATTGTCGTTGAAGGTTGATTGCTGCACGCAAAGAAAACATCATTTCAGTATAGGCAATCGATATGTATATTGATTGAGTTCGCATGAACGTTTAACCCGAAATATGGAAGGAGAGATAGGGTCCCACCGGGCGTGCCAGAATCTGTAGGGTGTTTTTCGTCACCCCATTGAGATGGGAATACGCGCGTGCTTGTCAGGCGTACTACAGATTCCCCCTGCCTAGGGTAGACCGGGGTTTAATGATTGTGGGGATCCGAATCTCCGGCAGCCGCGGACTAAGCTGCCGTTAATTACCCCTCGCCTTTGGGGCGAGGGAACCTCCGATTAACGGGTTAAACTGGTCATGCGAATTCAATGTGCAGTGTACGTGTGTTCTGTTCTGAAAGGGGGGTTTTGGATATATCGGGAGCCACGCAGAGTTTTTACGGGGGTCCCGCTACCCGGATAGCGGGCTGGGGGTCAAGGGGGCTAGCAGCCCCCTTGCGGGGTTCGGGGCAGCGCCCCGGCCCGAAAATTTTTTGGAGGGGGAGAATGTTGCGGAGTATGTGTATGTGTACATTTGTATACAAATGTAGATATATATGTATATACATAAAAAGAGGGGGAAAAGGCATCCAAGGGATGCGTGGGGCAGCACCTTGGGCGCTGTGCGCTTAGGTGCTGTGCGCAGGTACGCAAGCGCGCGCGCCACGTGTCGGCACGCGGGCGCCTTGCGCACTTGCGCAGGTGCGCAAGCGCGCGCGCCACGTGTCGGCACGCGGGCGCCTTGCGCACTTGCGCAAGCGCGCAGGTGCGCAAGCGCATACGCCACGTGTCGGCACGCGGGCGCCTTGCGCACTTGCGCAGGTGCGCAAGCGCGCACGCCACGTGTCGGCACGCGGGCGCCTTGCGCACGTGCGCAAGCGCGCAGGTGCGCAAGCGCGCGCGCCACGTGTCGGCACGCGGACGCCTTGCGCACTTGCGCTGCGCGCCGGAGAGGCACAAGAGGCTTTTAGCCTGAAAAAAAAAAGATTTCTCAAAGGAGAAATCAGAGAGGAGTCGGGCTCCTGAATGTGTTTTGGGTTTAATGGAAGTGGTTCTTCTTCTTCCTCCTGTCGCTTGCTGGATCTTGAAGATCAAGAGATGTGAAATCTCAAAATCTCTCCTTTTTAAGATCTGATGACAGATCCAAGTTCCCCTTTGTGGGTTTTGTGGTGGAAAACTATTTAGTTTTGAAAAAGGAAGAGTAAAACTCTTGATTTAATTCAAAAGAAAGAAGAAGGTTTTGGAACCTTGAAGAAGGAGGAAAGAGCTCAGCTCTGAAACTTTTTTTGGAGAGAGAAAAAGTTATTGGTATATTTCATTATCTTTGCCTTTATAGACCATACATTTTACACATAGCCCCTTGGGCTTCACAAAATGGCATTTTGCCTATTTCATGGCTCATGTGCCATTTCTTTTTGCACATAAGCCATGGGCTTTACAAAAATTTGGCTTTATGCCCATTTTCTTACATTTATCCATAAAATAAAATAAAAGAAAATGCAACAAGATTATTTATTACAAAAATTTTATCTTGGCGTGGAGGAGGCCGGCCGCTTCATGTTCGGGCTCGACTCGGGCATGGGCCCACTGGGTCTGGGCTTGGGCCCACTTGGCTTTGGGTTGACTTGGATTTTGACTTGGTCAACCGGGGTGTAAATTTTTACCCCAACACGAGCGAACTCGTCCGAAACCCCTACTGAGCCTATCCATGACAATATCCGTGCAGTCCAGTCTGTTCGTCTGAGAGTATCGCATTAAGGTCTAGGGGGTGGCGAATGTCAGACTCCTAATAACCGTACAAGTCGTGCCGGTGTGGCTCAAGACCATCCGAGAATCTACTGGTCCATCCACCATTAATTCTCAATCAGCCCTGGCCAGAGACTTATGGTAATGACCAACCGATCACTGTGCGATATCGACTCCCTTTACCGGGAGAGACGAATCCCCAACAGTCGCTCACTGCCTCCATGTAGCTCGGGAATGTACCCAACTAAAACCTGTTTGTACGACTCCTTTGAGTCGTGGTAGGGTAGTAATCAAAGCACAGTGGGAACTCACACGAGACAAATGAAGACCTCAAGTCGACAGACTATCTATACACATGTCACCAGAGAACTGCTATCTGACGCTAGGTATTATACCATCTAGTCAGTCCTCGGCGAGTCCTGTCTGGTGAACTCGCACCCAATGAGCATCTGTATACAATCTTAGGCACACATCACCAGTGGCTGCGGGATCAATCCATCGCCCCTCGTCAGGGTCTAGATATGTATACACTCGTCTACTCTGGAGTATCGATGCCCAGTTTCAATACTCCTACGACCAGGACATTTAAGGATGTGCCTATTGACCACCCAGCTCCTACAAGTATGACTGCCATCATAACGCCGGTAGTCAAGCAAACATCCTACAGGCTTTAGCAACATGTACACAATATATGAAATACAATTTAAAATATATCACATGTTAAGATAAAGAAAAACCAAATAGCGTACTATCATATCGAGCAAGATTATCCTGTACATACATATCCCATCCTATACAATGAAGGCCTCTAAGACCTATATATCCAACACTCCCTACGAGTCGAAAGGATCTCATAGGTGTCTTTTCTACTTAGAAGTCGTGAGGACTCCTAAATGCGTTTTCTCTTGAGAGTCATAAGGATCTCACAAGAGAATTTTCTCCTTACGAGTCGAGAGGACTCGCAAGATGTTTTTCCTCCTCGTCGGTATACGACTTTGGAGAATATGGCCCGTGGATAGTATACAAGAGTCAGTTTGGAATTGTTTGCAGGGCAGCGATGATGGATTAGGGAACAGGTTTTAGATCTGTCGCCTAAGGCTTTTCAACTTTATGAGCCGTGAGGATCTCATAAAAACTTTTCTCCCTACGAGTCGAGCGGATCTCGTAGGTGTCTTTTCTCCTTAGGAGTCGTGAGGACTCCTAAATGCGTTTTCTCTTGAGAGTCGTAAGGATCTCATAAGAGAATTTTCTCCTTACAAGTCGAGAGGACTCGCAAGTGGTTATTTCTCCTTATCGGTATACGACTTTAGAGAATGTGGCCCGTGGATAGTATACAAGAGTCAGTTTGGACTTACTTGCAGGGTGACAGTGCTTAGGAAATAGGTTGATATCCCCGTCGCCTAAGGCTTTTCACCTTCATGAGCCGTGAGGGTCTCATAAAGATGTTTTCCCTATGAGTCGAGGTGAGTCGAGAAGATCTCGCAGGTATATCCTAACGTGAAATATATATACCCCTTGCTCTTTGCGACAAAGGTCCGTTAGGTTTTGTGGTACTAGGGTTTTAGTCCATGGTACCGTCGAGTTGGCTGATGTATTTCTCGATATGCAGTTTTTAAGCTGTTGTTCGAGTAGCCCCGCGACTGTCGTGTCTCTGATCACTTTGGGGGCTGGACAAGACGTCTTCAAGTAATCTCCTTAGGCTATATGACCGTCGAAAGAGCAAGCGTTAGGAATTTGCCATGTCGCTTTTTACTTGAGGTTAGGCTCAGTTTGGAGCCCCGATGAGTCATAACCACTCCGCACTAGTGTGGGATGATCTTTGATAGTCTCTTAGGTTTTATATGACTTGCCATCGAGACCCTGAAGCTAGGAATATGTCGTTGCTTCAGTATGATTTGGCTATTTGGAGCCTTTGTTGACATTGCGTCTACTGTAACGAGAAGAATGTCGAGCCGGAGCTGGGATTTTTCTATCACTCCTTTTTCGATTTAGCTATTTGGAGCCTTGTTTGACATTGCGTCTGCTGTAACGAGAAGAATGTCGAGCTGGAGCAGGGATTCTGCCTTCACTCCTCTTTGTTTCGACCCTTGGGCCTTTGGTTGACGTTGAATCTGCATACTGCTGGAATGAGAAGGTACGCCGGGATTGTCTCTAGGTTGTATATGAACCGTCAAGACTTGGAGTTAAGAATTTGCCATGGCTCCACTTTGTTTCGACCCTTGGGCCTTTTGTTGACGTTGCGTCTAGACTCTGATGGAATGAGAATGAACGCCGAACTGATCTCTAGACTGTGGATGTTGCCGTCGAGATCTGGCTCTCCCTTTGACGGAGCCTGGTGGGAAAATATGGTTCCTTTTTTTCATTTGTGCTCCCATTGACGAAGCCTGGTGGTAAAATATGGTTCCTTTTTTTCATTTGTGCCCATAGATTATATACAGGGGTCGGTGTAGACTCACCTGCAGGGCAGAGGAAATTTTATTTTAATTTTTAATTTTTAATTTTTATTTCTGCGATGCTCTATCTTTTCAGCTTTTCATATCGCGAAAGTCACGATTGCCTAATCATTTCGGCTATTTATCGTGGTGCCCAGTCTTTTGGTTATTTTATATTTTTACTCGCTGCTTTTTATTGTGAGTTGCCCAAATATTTCGGCTATTTCATATGAATATTTTTTGCTCGCTGATTTTTATTGCGAGTTGCCCCATCATTTCGGCTATTTTACATGCATTTTTTTGCTCGTTGATTTTTTGTTGCGAGTATGGAACTTAAGATCTGATACAAATCTTGGCATCAATATCGCTGCGACCGGAATATTGTCAGGAGTGAATCATCATTTTCCTTGAAAGAACTTGGAGCTTGACACCTGTTTAGGCATCAACATCGCCACCACTGGAATGAGCGAATTATCATTTTCCTTTGTCGATTTGAACAAAGATGGCTTAGTAAATAGGGTTAGGATCCTGTCGACTAAGACTTTTTGAAATTATGAGCCGTAAGGGTCTCAAAAAGGTTTTTCTCCCTGCGAGTCATGATGATCTCGTAGGTGTATGTTCTCCTTAGAAGTCGTGAGGACTTCTAAGCAGTGTTTTCCCTTGCAAGTCGTAAGGATCTTACAAGAGTGTTTTCTCCTTATAAGTCGAGAAGATTTACATGTGTCATTCACCATATGGGATATTTCTCGCCATTGGTAGAACTTGGTAACAGAGTATTTATTCGTGCCCATGGAATATCAGACCGCTTGTAGGGCAACTTGGGGAATGTGATGGATTAAGAACGGGTTTGGATCCCTGTAGATTAAGGTTTTTGAATTCTATGAGCCGTGAGGGTCTCATAGGGGGAGTTTTCCTTACGAGTCGAGAGGATCTCGTAAGTGAAAGTTTTACGAGATTGCGCCCTTCCGAGATTTCACAAACTCGTCGGTAGCCCTGCTGTTTTTACTCACGGTGCCCTTTCGAGTTTTCTTTCGTACCCATTTTGCTTGTGGACATACCCTTTTTTTTAATGAGATCGCGCCCTTCTGGGTTTTCACAAACTCGCCGGTAGTCCTGCTCTTTTTACTCATGTTGCCCTCTCGGGTTTTCATCCGTGCCCATTTTGCTTATGGACATACCGTTTTTTTAAAGAGATTGCGCCCTTCCAGGTTTTCACAAACTCGCCGGTAGCCCTGCTGTTTTTACTCATGGTGCCCTTTCGGGTTTTCATCCATGTCCATTTTGCTTGTGGACATACCGTTTTTTTGGCGATTTGCCAATGGGACTTGAGTTGCAGTCTTCGCTTTTGGAGCTTTGATTGCAATATAGATCTCAATGTTAGTTGTATGTATGTCCTAGAGGCCAGTATTGTACAGATGATGTATATTATATTGGATGCTTGGACATATATAGAGATGACTTTCTTGCTTGATATGATAGTATGCTATCTGGTTGCTCTTTATCTTAACATGTACACTTGTCTCTTTAAACTGTCTTATAGTTACATGTTGGTAAAGCCCTTAGGATGTGTACTTGACTACCTGGACTATGATGAAGATCATACTAGTGGGGGCATGGTAGTCCATAGGTACATCCTTCAAGGTCCCTAGTCGTGGGTGTATCGAGACGGGGCATCGATATACCAGTGTAGACTAGCGTATACGCTTCTCGACCCATGAGATGGGCGATGGATGATCCCATATCCATTAGTGTTTGACATCAGAGATGGTATACGGGTGCTCAGTAGAGACTGGGTACACTGGACGGACTCGCCGAGAACTCCCAGATGGTATTATACCTCACGTCAGATGGCAGTTCTCAGGTGACACTTGTATAGGTTAGTCTGTAGACCCGAGATCGTCATAGAGTCTTGTGTGATTCCCACTGTGCTTTGATCTCCACCTTACCACGTCCATGAGGGCGTGCAAAACGGTGGTCTTTGGGTACAGTCCCGAGTCACATGGAGGCAATGAGCGATAGGAGGGGTTTCGTCTCTCCCGGTATTGGGGGTTGATGTTGCGCTGTGCTCGATTGGCCGTAACAGGGAAGTCCCTGGCCAGGGCTGATTAAAGATTTGCTGGTAAGTGTTACCAGTAGTTTCTCGACCCGTTATGAGCCTCACATCGGCACGACTTATCGGTTATTGGGGTCTGACGTATACCACCCCTAGACTTGATATGCGATATATCAGACGAACAGACCGGACTGTACGGTAAGTGTTACTGGTTGGATTCACAGGAGTGTGAGCGGGCTAGCTCGTCAATCTTTTGATCGCTCAATACCCGGATGGCCGTTACGCTTAGCAGACCGCTTGCGTCTTGTGGGTGCTTGATATGATCATCATCTGCTACCGGCGTATTGACGAGTCTTTAGAGTCCTACACAGAGGTTTCCTGGCTCAAGCGAAATGAAATAGGAGTGCATATGAGATATGTGCAGGACCGAGAATAATGCGTGTATGTGATACCGTATTCCATTCTCGCGATGGATGTATCGATTGGTTATATTCGATATAACCTAGATATCGAATCAAGGATTGATTCGATAAACCGATACAAAGGATACTAGTCGGTTATATGCGATATGACCGGATCGTTAAATCAAGTGTTGATTTAACGATTTAATGTATAATTATATATTTGATATATTACTTTGCATTAACTAGTATTGGTTCACTTTAAATGGATTTTCTCACTTGATGTGCAAGAAGTATATGTGATATACTTTTGTGCACATATTTGTATCATGTTTGATGATACTTGATCATTTGGTTAAGTGTATAGAATTAAACCATGGTTAATTTGATGATTAGGGTTTTGCTTATTCATTTATTTATTTATTTGTTCATTTATTTATTTGGAAATGATTTAGATGAGAATGGTGGCTTTATTTGTTTCTAGTTGAAGCTTCATGAAGCTTTGACTTCTTAACCATTCTTGTCTTCATGCTTAACCCTAACCCATCCAAGTAACCATGGTCTATTCTCTACACTCTACCCTAGTTAGTATATGATAAGTATTCATTTATTTTCAATTTGAATTAACACTTATCATATTCTTTCTTCTTCTTCATCATCTTCTTCTTCAAGAAAAGCTTAAGTCCATCAATGGCAACTTGAGCAAAAGTGAGAGAAATCCAATTCTAAAGTGAACCCACCTCCTATTTCTTCACCCTCTACCTCTTGCCAAGTAGTATATGGTGTTTTCTTCACAAGTTTCACAACTTGGTGAAGTTGGAGCTTGAACTTGTGATGCCTCGACGTAGATCATCTTCGGCACGAAGCCGACGACCTAGTCCGCCCATTTCTCCGATGAAGCCGACGATTGAGTTCGGGATTCGAGATGGACAGCGAGAGGACGCCTACGTGGAGCTAAGGAAGTGGAGAACCGGATCTACAAAGGTTGTAGCCTCTCTCCTTTAGTTAAGATGTTAACTAGTTTCGTTTTTCGCCTAAATTTCTAGTCGACGATCCGTATTAGGGTTTCGCGGCACTCATAAAATTTGAAATTGGCATGGTTGATGCCTTGTGAGACCTCTTGAGAATGCCTAGGAACCCTACACTCAAGAGAGGATATCACCGTATTTAGGGCGATGCACCATATTTGAGGCGGCGCCTTAGTTTAAGGACATTCCGGTCCATTGTTAGTTTAGGGACATCTCGGTCCATAGCCAGTTTAAGGACGTAGTGGTCCATTGTTACCATATTCAAGGCAACGGATCTTCTGGATACTAGTTTCAGGGTTCTGACTCAGGAAGATAGCGAGCGGACACGGGCATCGTCATCTATCATTGACCTGAATCGTAACCCGTTAGGCGTAGTATCTTTTGAGGAATCGGCTTTTCATTGGCCGGAAGGGTCTTTCGCCATGCATATCCATGAGCAGGTAGGCCCCACCTTGGTAGGCCTTGTCTATGATGTACGAGCCCTCATAGTTCGGCTTGAATTTCCCCCGTTTTGCACGATTTGGAATCATAGGTCTTTTGACAACTAGCATGAGCTCGCCTTGGCGGAATGTTCTCGGCTTAGTCAGTCTTTCTTATGAGCATGTCATCCTTGCCTTGTAAGCTTTTAGGTTTTGCTGCGCCATGAGGCGAGTTTCATCGAGGGCGTCGAGCTCCTCAAGCCGAAGATGGACATTTTCTTCATCCGTCAGCTCGTATCGAACTACTACCCATAGAGAAGGGAGTTCTATTTCCAAAGGAAGGATTGCTTCTGTGCTGAATACCAACGCGTATGGTGTTGTATTCGTAGCCGTTTTAAACGTCGTTCGGTATACCCAGAGAGCTTCATGCAGTCTCTCGTGCCAGTCCATTTTGTTTCTCGACACCGTTTTCTTTATAATATTCATCAGGGTCTTTTTGAATGCTTCAGCTAGATCATTGGCACGAGGATTGTAGACCGAAGAGTATCTCCAATCTATTTTATGCTGTTCTGCGAAGTGGCTGATTTTATGGCTCCTGTAGGCTGGCCCATTATCCGAGATTATCCGTCGCGGAGTACCGAACCGGTAGATGACATGCGTCCTAAAGAAATGGAGGATATTCTCCGTCTTCACTTCCCTTAGTGGTACTGCTTCTGCCCACTTAGGAAAGCAATCGGTCATTGCTATTATGAACCGATGTCCTTTGGATGACGCTGGTTCAATGGGGCCAATTATGTCGGTTCCCCATATTTCGAACGGCTAGCTATCTACGGTTGGGTGTAGCGGATTTGGATGTTGGTGGATGAAGTTCCCGTGAATCTGGCATGAGTGAAACTGCTTCGCATATTTGAGGTAGTCTTGAATCATCATGGGATAATAATATCCCATCCTTTTGATCTTCAGCTTCATCTTTGGCCCGACATGATGAGAACCGCAGAGTCCGTCGTGAGATTCTTGAATGACTCTTCTTGCTTCTCCTGGCCCCAAGCACTTTAGCCACAAACCGTTAAGCGATCTCTTGTATAGAGTATCATTGACGAAAGCGAAAGACAGAGCCTGTTTCATGAGCTGATGTCTTGACAACGCGTTTTCAGGCGTTCGATGGGATTTGAAGTAGTCTATGAAGACTTCCCTCCAATCCTTGACCTTTTCTCCGTCTTCTATTTGGAGGACTACTTGTTTGGTCATTTCCTTTTCTTTGGATGCCTCTGTTAAATCCTCCGAAGGTATCCCTACTGGCACGAGAACCTGACGGCTTTGCACGATGATCTTTCCGTCATTGAGGTCTTTGTCGGCCAATTCTTTAGCCAATCTAGCCAATGCATCCGATTTGCTATTTTCCGCACGCGGTATACTCTCCAAGATGTAGGAGGGGATTTGTGTCAGCAGCTGCTGCACTCTTTCACCATACCTGATCAGTTCTGGCTTGCATGTCTAATAGTCGCCATTTACTTGGCTGACAATGAGCTGGGAATCTCCATATATGAGGAGGTCTTTGATTTCCATATCAACAGCGATCTCGAGACTTGTTATCAAAGCTTCATACTCAGCTTCATTGTTAGTTCTTGGCTCCATCAGGGAGAAAGCGTAACGCAATATCTCTCCTTGCGGGGTCACGAAGATAAGGCCTACTCCAGCTTTGATTATGGGGGTGTTATGCTTCCGCTTCTTCGTGGAATATGCTCCATCGAAGTAGAGTTCCCATCGGGCACCATTCTCTTCTTCCTTTGCGTTGAAATAATGTTCATTTAGTAACTCACAATTTAAGGGGGATTCGGCGGGTATTGGATGCTCAGGGAGAAAGTCGGCGATGGCCTGGCCCTTCACCGCTTTGAAAGGTCGATATGTTATTGAGAATTCCATCAGGATGAGGGCCTATTTGGCAAGCCTTCCTGTTAGTATGGCCCTTGACATCAAATATTTGAGAGGATCTACCTTTGATATGAGATGGACCTCATGCGCCAAGGCATAGTGTCTGAGCTTTGTTATCGTGAAGATCAGCGCTAGACAATGCTTTTCGATGGGGGGGTAGTTATTTTCTGCCCCCAGGAGAACTCGACTCAAATAGTACAAAGCTCTTTATTTTCCCTGATCGTTCTCTTATGCCCATAGCACGCCTAGAGAACCCTCAAGGGCCGTTGAATATAGGATAAGGGGTTTTCCCTTAACCAGAGCGGTCAATACCGGCGGATTCTGTAGGTATTGCTTAATTTCGTCTAGTGCATTTTGGCACTTATGATCCCAGACGAACGGGGTCCCCTTCTTCATTAGATGACTGTAGGGACGGCATTTTCGGGAGAGGTTGGCTATGAACCGCTTTGTTCAACTGGGCTTGTTCGCTTGATGGGGTCTTGCTACCAAAGTCTAACTCGGAATACCATTTTTAGGATATACGCGAGCTTTCCTTAGAGAGACAGCAATTGTTTGAGAGTTCTCGGCATGGGCATTTCCGTAATCACCTTGATCTTCGATGGGTCTATTTCAATGGCTCGGTGTCGTATGATGAATCCTAGGAATTTGGCCGAAGAGACTCCAAACGCGCATTTTAGAGGATTCATCTTTAGATTATACTTCTAAAGACGTTGGAACACTGTTTAGATGCTCCCAATGTTCCTCATAAGATTTGCTCTTCACCACACGGTCGTCAATGTAGCATTCAACAACCTCATGAATGAGATCATCGAAGATTTTTGTCATGGCCTTTTGGTAGGTAGCGCTAGCATTCTTCAGACCGAAAGGCATTATCTTGTAGTAGATTATGCCCAACGGAGTCCGGAAGGCGGTATGCTTTTGGTCTTTAGGATGTATTTCTATTTGATTGTACCCTGAAGATCCATCCATGAAGGAGAAGACTTCATGGGTAGACGTGTTATCTATCATCAGCTCGGTAACTGGTACTAGGAAGTCATCCTTTGGGCAGGCTTTGTTGAGGTCCCGAATGTCTATGCAGATGCGCACCGTCCCATTTTTTCCATTACTGGAACAATATTAGCGATCCAGTCGGGATATTGAACTTCTTGGATGAAACTGGAGTCAATTAGTTTCTTGACTTCAGCGTTGATACTCATCTCGAGTTCGAGCTGCATTCTTCTTGGCGCCTATTTGACTGGCTTGATGTTCGGTGATATGGCCAGTTTGTGTGCTGCTACTTCTGGATCTAGACCCCTCATCTAGGAATAGTTCCATGCGAAGTAGTTTTTTTTATTGCATGAGCACATATTTTAAAATGGACACCTGCTTTTTAGATAGCAGCTCACTGACGAACGTGGGCTTCGGCTCATTTTCCGTCCCTAGGTCAATTCTTCTTAAGTTGTCTGCCGTGGTATGTATCCCATCTTCCAACTCTTTTGGTGCCGGTGGAAACTCTGAGATCACCTCCTCCTCGTCCTCATTTATGAAGCACTTGAAGAAGTCATCCATATTCTCATGCTCTCCCTCCTTTGAGAGTGTTATCATGTGGAAAGTACGAGTTCACTTCCATTCTTGGTGTTGAGCTGGTCCTACCTTCGTGATATAGGTTCTTTTTGGCTCATGCTTTTGCGGTGGGGTCACCCTCCAGCTGTCGGATAAAGCGAACCTGCCTTGTTGATATTGGTCTTTGACCAGGTCTTTAAAGGTGAAGCGGTCTTCAGGAGGATGTCCTATTGCTCGATTAGGAGCAATAATCCGGGTGATGGACCTCATTTATCTGTTCGGGGTACCGAAGCTTCGAGAGCGTCATCATTTGATGCTTCATGACAAGGTTGAATGTTTTCCTTGTCTTGTCTTGAGGGAAAGAGTATTCCCGTCCCATCTTCTTCATAAAAGACGGATTCCAGCTGGCTTTTTCATGATTGTGTGGCTTCTTGGATCCGCTTCACTGTTTCCAAACGTCATTCTCGTTCTTCACTTTGTTTTTGCCCCTGTTTCGGGCTTTTCTTTTATCGCGAGAACGTACAGCGGGATGAGGGTGAAGGGCATCGTAATCTTCTCTTTCTGCAGACTGCTGATTGAGACGCAGCGTCCTGGCCTTTTTGTAAATAGCCATTTTGCGGTTGTGATCATGCCGAACCTTTTGACCGGCTTCTCTTATTAGCTTATCAACTTGCTCTTCAAACGACGGACTTGTCGTTCTTATAGCAGGATTTTGCTTCGTTTCAACATCACAGCTATCTGGAAAAACATTCTCCTCTTCACCGGAGCTATTTATGACGCGGCAACCATGGAATCACTCCCGTTACTTGGACCGAACGTATCCAAGCCCAGTCATCTCCGTCCTCCCATTGGGCATCTTTCGTTGAGTCCTGGGAACATCCCAAATTTTGTTGTATAACCGGGCTTGTCGAACGATTTGTTCGAAGGGTACGCCTTGGAATCTTAATAGCCTTTTCAATCCCTCTGCGTAATATCTGGGCAGTCAGATTGGTTGAAGTCTGTCAAGCGCAAGCTCGGCACCATGCCGGACTTCTTTTTCCACTTCGGTCTTGTCACGACCCGAAAATTTGTTCATGACCGGCACTTGAATCACGCAACGTCTGCAGGCGTAACGTAATTCAAGTAAGCCGAATCCCAGAAATCTAAACCTTTTTAAGAAAATAAAAGAGGTGAAGTTTTGAAATAAGGTATGATGAAATCAAACGTTTTCTTAAATGCATAATTAATGGAACATGAAAAGTGCAAGTGGATTTTACTAGTTGAAAAACATGTTTTGTCTTTTAAAAATTTGGGCAGCACATCCCTTGTATATTTTGATCCAAAACCACATATACATGATAATATAAAAAACATCCCCAAGAGGGAGCTAGCTTTTCGCTAATCGGCGGAATCACAACCACACAAGTCATAATATAAGTATACGACGCCCAACGGGGAAGATCAACACAAAGGATAATGAATAAAGAAAGACATCAACCCACCAAGCGAACATATAACCCATCGCTCTAAGTCTCGCAACTACAAGTCTTGCTAAGTCTTACTACATATACAAATACTAGTTTCTGATTGAAGGAGTTAACTAGATACAACAGGAATAATAAATACAAGGCTGGAACGATCCAATATGTACCACCTACTAAAGCAAATCACCCGAATGCAAGCTGTGTGCCAGCGATGCCGCTACTGATCCATCCGGTCAACCTGCAAGAACTGTGGCACAACGGGGGTGAGTTGCTAACTCGTGAGTAGAAAACATCAACACGTAGAAATCGAATAAAACAACAATTCCTAAGTCAACTATATCATAAAGGTAATACTATGATATCTAGGGTGACCGTATTTGCATATGTGCCAAAAATATAAACAATGCCTATCAGCATGTGGATAACATCTACGTATCCATCAATGACACAACAACATCATGCATGTAAATATCATGAAAGCATATGCATGTAAATATGAGGATACCAACCTACGTGTGTCCATCAACGACACATCAAAATCATGGAATCTGAGTGTCCAACATCGACACTCGAAACATCAGGAAACCCGTGTCCAACATCGACACGTAAATCCTTATATCTCGGGCTCCGTCAGTCCGGATTTGCCCATATCATCTTACGACTCCGGTCGGTATCCTCCGGATAACCACCGAGCCCAAATACTATCACCGGTAGCTAGTGGTCCCCTGCCAGGCTCATTGTCTACTGCACAACATACCTTTCTTGCCCCGGGGTACCATACCAGGTCCACCATGTACCCGCAAATGGCCTCATCTAGCTCCTCGAATCGGGTATCATATAACTCATAACAGAGAAAATAGATGGTGGACGTCTCAAAATATTATATCAAGATAAACCGGGTTTTTAAAACAATACATAATTTCCTTTGAAATTTAACCACGGTTCTCAAATCCAGAATCTCATGAAAACAACATTTCAATGCGTAATATCATAAAGCATGATGTATGCCTACATAGAATAGAAATGTGAGCATATCCAATATATCATGCGACAAAGTATAGTGATGTGAGCATAGCAATATATCATGCAACATAGCATAATGATATGAGCATAGCAATATATCATAGCATGATATAGCAATTCTACTGTGCAAGTGACATAGCAATTATCAATGATGAAAGTGTATGAGCCGGCAATCTGTGTAAGTGCAACATACACATCATCGATAATGGTGTAGGTGTACTAGCACAAGTATATGTAATGCAATGAGAATAACATGAACGTAGCATAAAGTACATCGTAAGCGAAGTTCTATAAGGTATACGTATCTATAACATGTCCGAGTCGGTGAATCTCTTAATCGGCATCCAGCCTCACAACATCACGTACGGTATAATCCATCGTACGGCATCCTCTACTCAAGGGTATGGATCAATCACCAAGTAAAACTCATCACGTACGGTATCCATCGTACGGCGGCATTAAACCATTAGGGATCCTATCAACCTATATGAAAATGAGGGTACGGACCTAACGTCTCGTACGACATATCACTCATGATTCATAACATTATCTATATCGATATACCTATATCGCAGGTCACATCCGTATCAATCTCATATCATGGGGCCGATAAAGGTATCATTTATCTCATATCGACTCGCATCCGTATAACAACATATTTAACCAAGTCATAATATCTCATCGTATACTCTTTTCATCACAACAATATCTCACATCAAGTCATCTTCTTAATCTCATACTGATTCTCTTTCACTACTTATATATATCGTGATTCACATACACGTTTCACATCATTATATATCAATTCGAGACATCATTTCTATCATGTCAATTCACACTAAAACATTAACTATAACCTTAATTCATGGCATATCTTGTCTCCTACTAATTCTTTAACCATATCCATAAACTTCTAGCATGGTTTCCGTAACCATATTCTATAAATCGGTTTCCATTATAATTTGCGGGGGTGCTATACGCCATCCACCCGACTTCCCCCGTACATATAAATCTACTCACCTGTGGAACTCCTTGTTCAGCCGTAGTCGATACACTTCGTCGTCTCGGAATCCACGCGAAGGTACCTGTAAGTCGACGTTAGACACCCCACATGATGCGGGGAGGCGGAATAGGCAAAACAATCATTTTGTTTAAACTAACATCGACTAACTTTACGGATCTTTGCTAAACCCTAACTAACAACTAAATAGAAGTGATTAGTTACTATGAAAGATGATTATACCTAATGAATCAAGTCCTTCTGGTTCTCGTTGATCACCTCCTCGTCGGCCTCCTCGATGTGATAGAAGATCCACCCGAGAGCTACATCTCCAAGCTTTAACCTCTCACTTGAGGTAACTAGGTGGCTATGAGTGCTAATCAAAGTAACCTAGAGGATATAGAAGAGTATTAGGGATCTATTAGTCTTGCTAACCCTTGGATCTCAACACATGAGAGGTTATGGTTAGTTCTTGAAGAGAGAGAGAGCTTGAGGAGAGAGAAGGTGAGAGTGAGAATGATAATGAATTATAACTCATTTTAGAATATATATGAAGCATGATAATTATTAAAATGAATAACATAATAATAATATCAACCATGCTTCATTAACTCTCTTTGAGTGAATCATCTCATGAGTCATTAAGCAATAAATGCTTCATTAACTCATTTGATGAATCACACCATGAGTCACTAATCCATTTAATGCGAATTCCACCTAAGCCTCCAACTCATCAATCTTCTAGAAGCTTCTCGACTAATTACGAGAATGCCCCTCCCATCCGTGAAAACACGGAAATACCGAGACTGTATAAATCCAATAATCCAATACTAGAATCTGGCTTAAACCAATGTCTGCTAGTATAAACTGTCCGAACATCGTACGTGCGTAAAAACACGTATGTGTCCGAACCCTGTCGTAAAACCATACGACCTCTATATCGTTTCGCCTGAAGCAGGGAAACTCTCTGTGTGGGACTCTAAACACTCGACACTACGCTGGCAGTGGGTTTAACCACAGACCGCAAGCGGCACTAGCTGTACGTAATGGTCCCTAGGTAGATGTCGATAAGAAGGCCGACGAGGAAACCCATCCGAACTCCTACTGAGCCTGATGTGACAATCTCCGTACAGTCCGGTCTGTTCGTCTAAGACTATCGCATATCAGGCCTAAGGGGGCGGCAAGCGTCAGTCCCCTAAAAGCTGTATAAGCCGTGTCGGAGCAAAGCCCATTACATCTTGAGAAGCTACTGGAAATCCTACCAGTATATCTCGTTTTCCCTGGCCAGGGACTTTGCGTAATGTCTTTCTAAACACAGCGCGATATCAACTCCTAATACCGGGAGAGACGAATCCTATCTAACCGCCACTGCCTCCAAGTGCTTCGGGACTGCACCCAACTGCTACCTGTTTGCACGACTCCTTTGAGCCATGGTAGGGTAGGAATCTAAGAACAGTGGGAACACACTCGAGACGAAGCAGCAGTATCAAGTCTGCGGACTATGCTGTACTCGTGTCACCTGGGAACTGTTAACTGACGACGGGTATAATACCAACCAACAGTTCCCTGCAAGTCCTGTCCGGTGTACCCGTAACCCAACGAGCACCTGTATACTATCTCCAGTACAACGTACTGATGGCTGTGAGACAAACCATCTCCCCAATTGGGATGAGAAGCGTACACACCAGTCTACTTCGGAGTATCGATGCCCTGTCTCGATAATCCAACGACTAGGGACCTGAAAAAGGATGTGCTTGTGGACTACCCAGCCCCCACTAGTGTGACTGCCATCACAACGCTGGTAGTCAAGCAAGATCCTAAGGACTCTATCAATATGTATTCTCGATATGCTAACATATACACATATTAAGATAGATATAAACCAAGTAGCGTACTACCATGTTTAGCAAGACTGTTAATATAACTGTGAATATCCCAAGCTTCCATTAAGTAATATACAAACTAGTATGATATAATAATGGCCCCTAGGGCATATACACTAACAATCTCCCACTTGCACTAGGGCCATGTACCGGCGTTTCAAAGACCTATCATCTCGAGTAGCCTCTCGAACTGAATCTGAGGTAAGGCCTTAGTGAATAGATCTATAGTGTTCTCCTCTGTAGGAACTCTCCGGACCTCGATCTCCTGGCGATCTAGGATCTCCTTGATCAGGTGCTACCGCCTCAAGATGTGTCTGGACTTCTGATGGGACCTGGGTTCCTTTGCTAAAGCTATAGCTCTGTTGTTTTCACAATACAGCGATATTGGATCAGCAATGGTAAGAACCACCTGAAGTTCTGTTAGGAACTTCTTCATCCAGACTGCTTCTTTTGCGGCATCGCAAGCAGCGATATACTCTTCTTCCATCGTCGAGTCAGCAACGATGTCCTGCTTGGAACTCTTCCAGCACACCACCCCTTTATTGAGGGGAAAGACATAACCTGACATGGACTTGGAGTCATCCTTGTCACTCTGGAAGCTGGAGTCGGCAAAAGCCTCGATCTGGAGGTCTTTTCCGCCGTAAACCAAGAACATATCCTAAGTCCTTCTCAGGTACTTGAGAATGTTCTTTACTGCTATCCAGTGCTTCTCCCCTGGGTCTGACTGATACCTGCTTACCATGCTCAGTGCGTAAGCTACATCTGGTCTGGTGCACAACATCGCATACATTATAGAGCCTACCGCAGAAGCGTAAGGTATAACTGACATGCGATCCCTTTCCAAATCAGTCTTGGATGACATCTCTTTGGATAGGGTGATTCTGTGACAAGCCGGTAAATTAACGCGCTTAGAATCTTCCATACTGAATTTTTTCAGTATAGTGTTGATATACCTGGACTGCGAAAGTCCCAACATCCTTTTAGATCTATCACGATAGATCTGGATCCCCAAAATGTAAGAGGCATCACCCAGGTCTTTCATGGAGAACCTGTGTGACAAGAATCCTTTGACAAATTGTAGCATAGGAATGCCATTTCCTATCAATAGAATGTCATCCACGTACAAGACGAGGAATACGACAGTTCATGCTACAATTTTACTATATATACATGGTTCATCTGGATTTTTGATAAAGTCATATTCTTTGACCGTTTCATCAAAACAGATGTTCCAACTCCGCGACGCCTGCTTTAGTCCATAAATGGACTTAAGCAACTTGCACACTTTCCCGCTGCTCCTACTCTGATTGAAACCTTCTGGCTGATCCATATAGACGCACTCTTCTAAATTACCATTTAGAAAAGCCGTCTTTACGTCCATCTGCCAGATCTCATAATCATGGAAGGCGGCAATGGAAAGAAGGATCTGAATGGATTTGAGCATAGCCACTGGAGAAAAAGTTTCTTCATAGTCCAAACTAGGTCTTTGACGAAAACCCTTTGCAACAAGTCTAGCATTATAGGTTTCCACCTGTCCATCTACACCAATCTTTTTCTTGAAGATCCACTTGCATCCTATGGGTTTTACCCCATCTGGAGCAAAGTCCAAAGTCCATACTTTGTTGGTGTACATGGACTCCATCTCGGTCCGCATTGCATCCAGCCATCTTACCGAGTCACCGCTCTGGATGGCCTGCTGGAAGCTAGTAGGTTCATCATTATCAATGACGCAATCCTCTCTATCCCCATCTATGAGAAAACCGTAGTATCTCTCAGGCGGATGAGACGGCCTACTACTCCTGCGGAGGGGTGCGGGAATGTCCTGTTCTTCTTGAACTACCGGTTCTACCAAACTTTCAGTAGTAGTTTGTGGTTCTGGAATTTCTTCCAATTCTATTGCGCTCCTACTTGTTTCCTTTTCTAAAAACTGCTGTTCTAGAAAATGGACATTACGAGAAACAAAAACCTTTTGTTCCTCTGCGTAATAGAAGAAATACCCTTAGAGTTCTTTGGATATCCCACAAACTTACACTGTACTGATCGTGCCTCGAGTTTGCCCGCATGCTGCTTTTTAACAAAAGCTGAACACCCCCATATTTTCAGGTACTGAAGATAGGATTTCTTCCTACTCTACATCTGATATGGCGTGGTAGGCACAGTTTTGGTAGGAGCCCTGTTCAAAAGATATGCTGCTGATTCTAGCGCATAACCCTAGAAAGATCGCGGTAACTCAGCATTACTCATCATGGAACGTACCATATCTAATAGGGTTCGGTTCCATCTTTCCGATACACCATTATGCTGTGGAGTGTATGGAGGAGTAAGCTGAGAGAGAATTCCTTTCTCTTTTAGGTAACCTAGGAACTCGGCACTTAAGTATTCACCACCTCGATCAGATCTCAGTGTATTGATACTTTTGCCGGTTTAGTTTTCTACTTCATTCTTATATTCTTGGAATTTCTCAAAGGCCTCGGATTTATGTTTCATTAAGAAAATGAATCCATACCTAGAGTAATCGTCCGTAAAAGTAATGAAATATGAAAACCACCTCTTGCATGTGTAGACATTGGACCACATACATCGCTGTGTATGAGTCCTAAGAGCTCGCTCGCTCTTACTCCATGTCCAGTGAATGGAGTCTTTGTCATCTTTCCATTGAAACATGATTGACAAGTTGCATAAGATTGATATTCGAACGGATCCAAATATCCTTCTCTATGTAACTTAGTTAACCTTGTCTCATTGATGTGACCCAGTCTACAATGCCATAAGAAAGCCTGATTTATATCTGGAGACTTTCTTTTTAGTGTGTTCTGGACATTGAAAATCTGTAATTGGTTTAATACGTATATACTGTTATCTAGTGTACCGGACCCAATCAAACCATGATTAAGGTGGATGTTAACAACATCGCTTACAAACGTGAAATCATAACCTTCTTTTGATAACAACGATACTGATATGATATTACACGTTAAACTAGGTACACAAAAACAGTTGCGCAAAACCAAAATATGTCCACTCGTCAATCCTAGGTGATAATCCCCTATGGACACAGCACCCACGCTAGCTCCGTTAGCAACCTGGAAGGTCATATCACCAACCTTCAGCACTCTACGGTTTCTCAGTGCCTGCAATGAATTGTATATATGAGATCCTGATCCGGTATCCAATATCCAGGAAGTAGAGTTGATTGACAGACAATTTTCAATTACAAATACACCTGAAGTCGAAACCACAGCTTGCTTCGGTTCCTGGTTCTTGGCAATCCAAGCTTTGCAATCTTTCTTCCAATGGCCTTTCCTATGACAGTGGAAGCACTCGTCCTTTGCCACTACTGGCACCGCAACCTTTGCCTTTCCCTTGTCTCCCACCTTACCAACACCACCTCTTGGTTTGGTAGCGGTCTTCTTCTTCCTTCTTTTGGCCCTTGGCTTGGACCTGGAAGAGGAAGCACCACGAACAAACATAGCGGGTGTTTCCCTTGCTTTCTGCAAGGTGCCCTCTGCACTCCTCAACATGTTAAGGAGTTCTGGAAGTTCAACTTCTTTTCCTTGAATGTTGAAATTCATAATAAACTGGGCGTAGGTGGAAGGAAGGGACTGAAGAACCAAGTCTGTATATAGCTCGTTCTCTAATATTGTCCCGAGGTCCGCGAGCTCTTCTATATAGCCAATCATCTTAAAGACATGTTCTCCTATAGATGACCCGACAGCCAGCCTCGACTGAAACAAGTTCTTCGAGGTCTCGTATCTAGCTATACGAGATTGCTCTCCATACAAATCCTAGGTGTGGAGAAATATGGATTCAAGATCCATATTCTCGTGCCTCCTCTGACGTTCATTATTCATAGAGGCAAGCACGATGCATTTGTCCTTCGTGCAATCAATCTCCCAGGTCTTGTCGATTTCCTTATCCGTGACACTGGATTCTGGACCAGGGGCAGCAGGTGCCTTAGCGGTAAGGATATACCCTAATTTGTTATAAGTAATTGCCATCTTAACATTCCGGAACCAATCTTTATAGTTTGGCCCTGTCAAAATATTTTTATCTAATAGTAACTTAAGGCCTGTCATGTTCTGGGTTGCTGCAAAGAGAGAGAGAGAGAGGGAACACTTTAGCATGATGCTCTTGCAATTTTAGAGTGGTTTTTAGTTTATCTAAACTGGATGGCTCCCACTGTTTCTCAAATCCCTCCTCAAACCAAAAAGAAAAAACTAGTCAGGACTATTCTCACCGTACAATACTTGCTTAACCGTTCAGCCAGGCCGGTGTTGGTACTTCGAGGGAGGTTTTACGACGCTTTCGCGAAGTTCCTTAGTTAAATAACCTCTTTTCTTTGGGGGCGTAGCCCCACTGACACCTTTCTCGACACCTACTTGGTTTACAGCATTGATCGTTAAGTGACGAATCTCCTGATGAGTAGCGGATACTCACAGTAGGATCAGGATCCAAATATCATCGTGTGATAAAGCTGAAGGAATCCTACCAAAATTATCACACTCCAAATGGTATGCATCTCTTTGCAAATTTCAGTTTCTTAAGAAATTCCCGATATAAATTTCTGCCCTATGCTCTTAAGACCTTGGCGTTGGTCAAAATGTCATAAGTCACATGTCAAGTTCTACC
Source organism: Agapanthus africanus (assembly GCA_030015575.1). NCBI lineage: Eukaryota > Viridiplantae > Streptophyta > Magnoliopsida > Asparagales > Amaryllidaceae > Agapanthus > Agapanthus africanus. Next base: position 301,021,537 of record JASDDO010000029.1, read on the forward strand.
CATCATTATCTTGTTAATTGAATCCATCCGTACATACCGCTGACGTTGGCCAAATGATAATACGACTGTCCCAAACTAACTCATCTATCTATGCAACAAATGAATACCCAGCAGCTACCAAACACTATGCCTTGGCGTTGGTCAAAATACATAGCTTGAATACTACTGAATACCCAAATGAAATGATGGAGGGCTGTGAATGGTTTGGCAAAACCGTGAACGTAGTGAACTTGATATGATCGAAGGAACCTGATAGCTTTTAAAAGGAGTGGCTTAAGCTCCGCAATTTAAAAAATATCTTCTGTTTTAAAATAACCGAGTGGTTTCTTTTAAACTGTTCCAACGATTCAACTTTGGTTTATTTTCTTTGCATTAATATAATGTGTCCCATCAATTGACCTATCATTGCAGAAAACAACGAAAATACAACGTCCTCTTTGTAAGTCCACGTTGCCCACCCTGGTGCTTACGGGAAGGCGGAAACGGTATAAAAAATCGATTTTTACAACTCTAGGAAACATGGACTAAAGAGAGGAGGATCTTTGCTAAACATAAACTAACAACCAAGCTAGGAGAGTTAGCTACTCGGCTAAAGGGTTATACCTAAGTCTTGAAGTCTTCTCTTCTTGCTCCTTGGAGTGGGATGAACGGGTCGTCCTTGTCGCCTTCTCTTGCCGAAGAAAGATCCACCCGAAGGCCTCTACTTTTGGCTCCTACCTCAAACTAGAAGTAACTAAGGTGCTTGGTGTGCTAAACCTAGAACCTTAGAAAGAGTAGAGAGTAATTTTGAAGGTTTTATCTCAAAGCTTAATGGTTCTCAACTCATGAGAGGGGAGAGCTTTGAAAGAGAGGAAGAGGATGAGAGAGGATGAGAATGATAGAATGAGAAGATAAAATCAACCTTCTCACATATATGTGAATTATGATAATTAAATAATTAATCAAAAGATAATTGTGATGGTTAACTTGAAATGACCATTATCATTTCACATTAATGAATTTTGCAAGAATCAAAGAGCATCTTTCATATGAAATGATGATGGTCAATTTGTCAACATAGGTCAACATGTCAACCATAGTCAAATGGTCAACAACCCTAACCATAACACAATTATAATTAATTAATATTAATAATCATATTTCATATATAAACATTAGGGTTAAGAAAAAGACAACGGTCATCAACCCTAATGAAAGTCTTCTGCCTCCGCCTCAGTCAACTGTGCATACACACCCGTATCCGTGTTCCGAGGAACACGAATACAATGAGATAAAACCAATCCCAAAACATATACTAGGATCTGGCTTAAACCAAAGCCCGCTAGTATAAGCTGTCCGGACACCAAACGTGCACAAGTGCGCGGATGTGAACGAACTCCGTCGCAAAACCATGCGACCTCTACTTGTTTTGCCTAAAGGCGAATAACCCTATGTGTGGGACTCTAAAGACTCGACACTACGCTGGCAGTGGGTTTAACCATAGACCGCAAGCGGCACTAGCTGTACGTAACGGTCCCCAGGTAGATGCCGATAAGAAGACTGACAAGGTGAACCCATCTGAACTCCTACTGAGCCTGAATGTGACAATCTCCGTACAGTCCGGTCTGTTCGTCTGAGAATATCGCATGGCGGGCCAAGGGAGGCGGTAAACGTCAGTCCCCTAATAGCGGTACAAGTCGTGTCGGAGTGCAGCCCAGAACACCCTGAGATAACACTGGAAACTTACCAGTATATCTCGCTTGCCCTGGCCAGGGACTTTGTGTAATAGCTCTCCTAGACACAGCGCGATATCAACCCCCAATACCGGGAGAGACGAATCCTGTCTAACCGTCACTGCCTCAAAGTGCTTCAGGACTGCACCCAACTGCTACCTGTTTGCACGACTCCTTTGAGCCGTGGTAGGATAGCAATCTAACAACAGTAGGAACACACTCGAGACGAAGTGACAGTGTCAAGTCAACGGACTAAGCTGTACTCATGTCACCTGGGAACTGATAACTGACGATAGGTATAATACCAACCAACAGTTCCCGACGAGTCCTGTCCAGTGTACTCGTAACCTAACGAGCACCTGCATACTATCTCAAGTACGACGTACTGACGGCTGTGGGACTGACCGTCTCCCAAGCTGGGATGAGAAGCGCATACGCTAGTCTACTCCGGAGTATCGATGCCCTGTCTCGATAGTCCTACGACTAGGGACCTGCATAAGGATGTGCTTGTGGATTACCCAGCCCCCACGAGTGTGACTACCATCACAACGCTGGTAATCAAGCAAAGATCCCAAGGGCTCCACTAATGTGTAAAGGCGATATGCTATAAGAAACACATGCACACATTAAAGTAGAAACAAACCAAGTAGCATACTACTATCTTGAGCAAGATTGTCAATACAAGGTGAATATCCCAAGCTTCCATCAAGTAATATACAAACTAGTATGATACAGTAATGGCCTCTAGGGCATATACACTAACAATCTCCCACTTGCACTAAGGCCATGTACTGGCGTATCGAAGACCTATCATCTCGATCAGCCGCTCGAACTGAGTCTGGGGTAAGACCTTCGTGAATGGATCAGTAGTGTTATCTTCCGTAGCAACTCTCCGAACCTCGATCTCCTGGCGACCCATGATCTCCCTGATCAGGTGATACCGCCTCAAGATGTGTCTGGACTTCTGATAGGACCTGGGTTCCTTCGCTAAAGCTATAGCCCCGTTGTTGTCGCAATATAGAGGTATTGGATCAACAATGGACGGAACTACCTGAAGTTCTGTCAAGAACATCCTTATCCAGACGGCTTCTTTTGCGGCATCTGCAGCAGCGATATATTCCGCTTCCATCGTCGAGTCAGCAACGGTTTCCTGTTTGGAACTCTTCCAACACACCGCCCCTCCATAGAGGGTAAAGACATAACCCGACATGGACTTGGAATCATCCTTGTCACTCTGGAAGCTGGAGTCAGCAAAGGCCTCGATCTGGAGGTCTTTTCCACCATACACCAAGAACATCTCCTTAGTCCTTCTCAGGTACTTGAGAATGTTCTTTACCGCTATCCAGTGTTTCTCCCCAGGGTTTGACTGATACCAGCTTACCACACTCAGTGCATAAGCTACATCCGGTCTGGTACACAACATCGCATACATTATAGAGCCTACCGTAGAAGCGTAGGGTATAATAGACATGCGATCCCTTTCCAAATCAGTCTTGCGAGACATCTCTTTGGAGAGGGTGATCCCGTGACAAGCCGGTAGATTACCGCGCTTGGAATCTTCCATACTAAATCTTTTCAGTATGTTGTCGATGTACCTGGACTGTGAAAGTCCTAATATCCACTTGGATCTGTCACGATAGATCCGGATCCCCAGAATGTAAGAGGCTTCACCCAGGTCTTTCATGGAGAACCTGTGTGACAAGAACCCTTTGATAGATTGTAGCATAGGAATGTCATTTCCTATTAAGAGAATGTCATCCATGTATAAAACGAGGAATACGACAGTTCTTGCTACAAATCTACTATAGATGCATGGTTCATCTGGATTTTTGATAAAGCCAAATTCTTTGACCGTCTCATCAAAACAGATGTTCCAACTCAGCGATGCCTGCTTTAGTCCATAGATGGACTTAAGCAACTTGCACACCTTTCCGCTGCTCCCACTCTGAATGAAACCCTCTGGCTGGTCCATATAGACACACTCCTCTAAATTTCCATTTAGAAAAGTTGTCTTTACGTCCATCTGCCAAATCTCATAATCGTGGAAGGCAGCAATGGCAAGAAGGATCCGAATGGATTTCAGCATAGCCACTGGAAAAAAGGTTTCGTCATAGTCCAAACCAGGTCTTTGACGGAAACCCTTTGCAACAAGTCTAGCCTTATAGGTCTCAACCTGTCCATCTACACCAATCTTCCTTTTGAAGATCCACTTGCATCCTACGGGTTTTACCCCTTCTGGAGCAACGTCCAACGTCCATACTTTGTAGGTGTACATGGACTCCATTTCGGTCCATATTGCATCCAGCCATTTTACCGAGTCAACGCTCTGAATGGCCTGCTGGAAGCTAGTTGGCTCATCACTATCAATGATGCAATCCTCTTTATCCCCGTCTATGAGAAAACCGTAATATCTCTCGGGCGGATGAGACTGCCTACTACTCCTGCGGAGCGGCGCAGGAATGTCCTGATCTTTCGAACCCTCTGGTTCTACTAAGCTTTCAGTAATAGCTCGTGGTTCTGGAATTTCTTCCAGTTCTATTGCGCTCCCACTTATCTGATTTTCCAAAAACTCAGTTTCCAAGAAGTGGGCATGACGAGAAACAAAAACCTTTTGTTCCTCTTCGCAATAGAAGAAATATCCCTTGGAGTTCTTTGGATATCCCACGAACTTATACCGTACTGAGCGTGCCTCGAGTTTGTCCGCATGCTGCTTTTTGACAAAAGCCGGACATCCCCATGTCTTAATGTGCTTAAGATAGGGTTTCTTCCCACTCCACATCTGATATGGTGTGGTAGGTACAGTCTTAGTTGGAACTCGGTTCAAAAGGTATGCAGCTGATTCTAGTGTATATCCCCAGAATGATCGCGGTAACTCAGCGTTACTTATCATGGAACGTACCATATCCAATAGGGTCCGGTTCCGTCTCTCCGATACACCGTTATGTTGTGGGGTGTATGGAGGAGTAAGCTGAGAGAGAATTCCATTCTCTTTTAGGTAATCCAGGAACTCGGCACTTAAGTATTCACCACCTCGATCAGATCTCAGTGTCTTGATACTTTTGCCTGTTTGTTTTTCTACTTCATTCTTATATTCCTGGAATTTTCCAAAGGCATCGGATTTATGTTTCATTAAGAAGACATATTCGTACCTTGAAAAGTCATCCGTAAAAGTAATGAAGTAAGAATAACTGCTTCGTGCATGCGTAGACATTGGACCGCACACGTCGCTGTGTACGAGTCCCAAGAGCTCGCTCGCTCTTACTCCGTGTCCAATGAACGGAGTCTTTGTCATCTTTCCTTTGAGACAGGATTGACAAGTTGCATATGATTGATATTCGAACGGATCTAAATATCGTTCTGTATGTAACTTCGTCAACTTTCTCTCATTGATGTGACCCAGTCTACAATGCCATAAGAGCCTGATTTGTTTCCGGAGACTTATTTTTGTGTGTATTCTGGACATTGAAAATCTGTGGTTGGTTTAATATGTATATACCATTGCTTAATGTACCTGACCCAATCAGAACTTGATTAAGGTGAATGTTTACAACATTACTTACAAATGCAAATTCATAACCTTCTTTAGATATTAAAGATACAGAAATGATATTACAAGTTGCATTGGGTACAAAATAACAATTACGTAAAACAAAAACATGTCCATCTGAAATTCCCAGGTGATAGTCCCCTACGGCCTCAGCATCCATGCCAGCTCCGTTTGCAACTCTGAGGGTCATATCACCTGCCTTCAAAACCCTACGCTTTCTCAATGCCTGCAAAGAATTACAGATATGAGATCCTGATCCGGTCACTGTAATTCCACTGTAAGTCCACGTTGCCCACCCCTACGTTTGCATTGGCTCTGATACCACTGTAAGTCCACGTTGCCCACCCCGGTGCTTACGGGGAGGCGGAAACGGTATAAAAAATCGATTTTTACAACTCTAGGCAACATGGACTAAAGAGAGGAGGATTTTTGCTAAACATAAACTAAAAACCAAGCTAGGAGAGTTAGCTACTCGGTTAAAGGGTTATACCTAAGTCTTGAAGTCCTTCTCTTCTTGCTCCTTGGAGTGGGATGAACGGGTCGTCCTTGTCGCCTTCTCTTGCCGAAGAAAGATCCACCCGAGGGCCTCTACCTTTGGCTCCTACCTCAAACTAGAAGTAACTAAGGTGCTTGGTGTGCTAAACCTAGAACCTTAGAAAGAGTAGAGAGTAATTTTGAAGGTTTTATCTCAAAGCTTAATGGTTCTCAACTCATGAGAGGGGAGAGCTTTGAGAGAGAGGAAGAGGATGAGAGAGAATGAGAATGATAGAATGAGAAGATAAAATCGACCTTCTCACATATATGTGAATTATGATAATTAAATAATTAATCAAAAGATAATTGTGATGGTTAACTTGAAATGACCATTATCATTTCAAATTAATGAATTTTGCAAGAATCAAAAAGTATCTTTCATATGAAATGATGATGGTCAATTTGTCAACAAAGGTCAACATGTCAACCATAGTCAAATGGTCAACAACCCTAACCATAACACAATTATAATTAATTAATATTAATAATCATATTTCACATATAAACATTAGGGTTAAGAAAAAGACAACAGTCATCAACCCTAATGAAAGTCCTCTGCCTCTGCCTCAGTCAACTGTGCATACACACCCGTATCCGTGTTCCGAGGAACACGAACACAATGAGATAAAACCAATCTCAAAACATATACTAGGATCTGGCTTAAACCAAAGCCCGCTAGTATAAGCTGTCCGGACACCAAACGTGCACAAGTGCGCGGATGTGAACCCATCTGAACTCCTACTGAGCCTGAATGTGGCAGTCTCCGTACAGTCCGGTCTGTTCTTCTGAGAATATCACATGGCGGGCCTAGGGGCGGTAAACGTCAGTCCCCTAATAGCGGTACAAGTCGTGTCGGAGTGTAGCCCAGAACACCCTGAGATAACACTGGAAACCTACCACTATATCTCGCTTGCCCTGGCCAGGGACTTTATGTAATGGCTCTCCTAGACACAGCGCGATATCAACCCCCAATACCGGGAGAGACGAATCTGTCTAACCGTCACTACCTCTAAGTGCTTCGGGACTTCACCCAACTGCTACCTGTTTGCACGACTCCTTTGAGCCGTGGTAGGTTAGCAATCTAAGAACAGTGGGAACACACTCGAGGTGAAGTGACAGTGTCAAGTCAACGGACTAAGCTGTACTCATGTCATCTGGGTACTGATAACTGACGATAGGTATAATACCAACCAACAGTTCCCGACGAGTCCTGTCCAGTGTACTCGTAACCTAATGAGCACCTGCATACTATCTCAAGTACGACGTACTGACGGCTGTGGGACAGACTGTCACCCAAGCTGGGATGAGAAGCGCATACGCTAGTCTACTCCGGAGTATCGATGCCCTGTCTCGATAGTCCTATGACTAGGGACCTGCATAAGGATGTGCTTGTGGATTACCCAGCCCCCACGAGTGTGACTGCCATCACAACGCTGGTAATCAAGCAAAGATCCTAAGGGCTCCACTAATGTGTAAAGGCGATATGCTGTAAGAAACACATGCATGCATTAAAGTAGAAACAAACCAAGTAGCATACTACTATCTTGAGCAAGATTGTCAATACAAGGTGAATATCCCAAGCTTCCATCAAGTAATATACAAACTAGTATGATACAGTAATGGCCTCTAGGGCATATACACTAACACTCTTATGCCATCCGCATTCGCCACTGGGTCCCGTCATTCACCCGTAGGTTACTTAACTAACGACAGAGCGGGGGCTGGGCTAGCGCGGGTGTAAAACATAAGTGACGCCTAATAGATATCATATATAGATATTGTACATTCGTCAGACGCAATAATAGGCATTCCAGATCACAGATGAACATATTGGATTTCCTACGAATCCGCATTTCTTTTGAGCCTGCAGAGAAAGACGGATTACACAGTCGTGATGAATAGCCAAAACCCCACCCTAGACCCCTACGGGTACGGCAAACTACTTGCTAAGTACCCGAAGTGAAGCGGTCTCCCTCAACAACGTGAGTAGGCCACTAAACATTTCAAAGTACCCGGTAGTTTGTGCACCCCATCTTGGGTCTATCCTAGGAGCAGAAAACAGTAAATAAAATAAAACAATGGTGGCTACAACCTCAACCCGGATGTGCCCCGCAAAAGAATATTACAACAATTTACAAATTACATTTGAATGTAAGAAACACTCGTCTCACATCCCCGGCTATCCATTCACGACAATCCAACAAGTCCATAAACACAAACTAGTAAAAACCATTACAGAAATGTGCAACCCCCTGCTAACCGACATACTAGCAGTTAGGGGAGGTTTACGAACAAATTAAACACATCACAGATATAATCAAGCTAGCCAAACATCTTAGAATTTCGATCAAGCAAACACACATGATTCTACTCTAAATAATTCTCTGTGCACCTGAAACCTGAGCAGAAACAAAACATCCCAGAAAATACAACATCAACACAGAAGAGTTACTGGGCAAATTTAGGCTGACTCGGCTTCAACTCGGCCGCGGATCCGCGGCGGATCGCTTGGATCGGCCATGGTTCCGCGGCAGTTTGGCCGAGTCATGATCCCAAATTTCTCCAGTAATCTTATAATTCCCAGCTTGTATTTTTAAGGGTCCCTGAAAAATTTGTAGACCCCGTTTTAAAAACGGCAGAAACTAGGTTAAAATGATGTTTTTTTTCGGGTTCGTTTTGCGATCGAATTTCTAACAACTTTACTAACAAGTTAGTTAAGGTTTAGCGAGGCTCTGATACCACTGTAAGTCGACGTTAGACACCCCACATGATGCGGGGAGGCGAAATAGGTAAAACAATCATTTTGTTTAAACTAACATCGACTAACATTATGGATCTTTGCTAAAACCTAACTAACAACTACATAGAAGTGATTAGCTACTATGAAAGATGATTACACCTAATGAATCAAGTCCTTCTGGTTCTCGTTGATCACATCCTCATCGGCCTCCTCGATATGATAGAAGATCCACCCGAGAGCTACTTCTCCAAGCTTTAACCTCTCACTTGAGCTAACTAGGTGGCTATAAGTGCTAATCAAAATAACCTAGAGGATATAGAAGAGGATTAGGGATCTATTAGTCTTGCTAACCCTTGGATCTCAACACATGAGAGGTTAGGGTTAGTTCTTGAAGAGAGAGAGCTTGAGGAGAGAGAAGGTGAGAGTGAGAATGATAATGAATTATAACTCATTTTAGAATATATATGAAGCATGATAATTATTAAAATGAATAACATAATAATAATATCAACCATGCTTCATTAACTCTCTTTGGGTGAATCATCTTATGAGTCATTAAGCAATAAATGCTTCATTAACTCATTTGATGAATCACACCATGAGTCACTAATCCATTTGATACAAATTCCACTTAAGCTTCTAACTCATCAATCTTCTAGAAGCTTCTCGACTAATTACGAGAATGCCCCTCCCATCCGTGAAAACACGGAAATACCGAGACTGTATAAATCCAATAATCCAATACTAGAATCTGGCTTAAACCAATGTCTGCTAGTATAAACTGTCCGAACATCGTACGTGCGTAAAAACACGTATGTGTCCGAACCCTGTCGTAAAACCATACGACCTCTATATCGTTTCGCCTGAAGCAGGGAAACTCTCTGTGTGGGACTCTAAACACTCGACACTACGCTGGCAGTGGGTTTAACCACAGACCGCAAGCGGCACTGGCTGTACGTAACGGTCCCCAGGTAGATGTCGATAAGAAGGCCGATGAGGAAACCCATCCGAACTCCTACTGGCCTGATGTGATAATCTCCGTACAGTCCGGTCTGTTCGTCTAAGACTATCGCATATCAGGCCTAAGGGGGCGGCAAGCGTCAGTCCCCTAAAAGCTGTATAAGTCGTGTCGGAGCAAAGCCCATTACATCTTGAGAAGCTACTGGAAATCCTACCAGTATATCTCGTTTGCCCTGGCCAGGGACTTTGCCTAATGGCTTTCTAAACACAACGCGATATCAACTCCTAATACCGGGAGAGACGAATCCTATCTAACCGCCACTGCCTCCAAGTGCTTCGGGACTGCACCCAACTGCTACCTGTTTGCACGACTCCTTTGAGCCGTGGTAGGGTAGCAATCTAAGAACAGTGGGAACACACTCGAGACGAAGCAGCAGTGTCAAGTCTGCGGACTATGCTGTACTCATGTCACCTGGGAACTGTTAACTGACGACAGGTATAATACCAACCAACAATTCCCTGCGAGTCCTGTCCGGTGTACCCGTAACCCAACGAGCACCTGTATACTATCTCCAGTACAACGTACTGAAGGCTGTGAGACAAACCATCTCCCCAATTAGGATGAAAAGCGTACACACCAGTCTACTCCGGAGTATCGATGCCCTGTCTCGATAATCCTACGACTAGGGACCTGAAAAAGGATGTGTTTGTGGACTACCCAGCCCCCACTAGTATGACTGCCATCACAACGCTGGTAGTCAAGCAAGATCCTAAGGGCTCTATCAATATGTATTCTCGATATACTAACATATACACATATTAAGATAGATATAAACCAAGTAGCGTACTACCATGTTTAGCAAGACTGTTGATATAACTGTGAATATCCTAAGTTTCCATTAAGTAATATACAAGCTAGTATGATACAATAATGGCCCCTAGAGCATATACACTAACTGTACCTACAATCAATATATAATCGCAAATGCTATTAAAATCAAGTACGGAAAACCGATACGGCACATGGTGTGCTCATAGGTTAGAACTTATAACTTACGGATGCAAAACAATCAAATAACCCTTGTTGTTGACGTACAAACGCCCAACAACCAATTACAAGTCCAAACATCAAAACCAAGCATTTAAACCTTGGAAAACTTTGCCCAAAACACTCACAACAGCTCCTAGATTTTTCTCAGGTTAAATTGGGACAAAACTAGCAAGTATAGGGAGTTGTATATGGGGATTAGGGGTTACAGCCAAAAACTCAATGCCAGACTCCCACAAAAATCCGGCGAAACTAGCCTAATTTTCGAGCTCGCCGACCCCAGAGGCTTTGATTGGGTTCGTCTTCTCAGGGTGGTCTTCTGGTCGTTTGCCTAGGTCTATGGACTTGCTAGATTTTCTCATAAGTGGCTCAGGTTGCTCCAGATTCCCTGTAGGCTAAAACCAATACAAAACCGACACGGAACAAATCTTAAGTTTGTATTCTCTTTTTTTGGCTATACAATCCACACTAAGGTCTTGTAACAGCCACTACACATCACCACAACACAACTCAAACCCTAAACCTCATCTAGGAAATTTCTAAGATCACAATCCACACTAAATCACATTCTAAACTAAACTAGAATACACTAAAAATAATAAATTAACTAGGGTTTAGAATTATACCTCATTTGGCAACTCAAGAATTTTCTTGAGTTGCTCAAAGTCTTCAAAATCCAATTTTGAAAGGTCCAAAGTGTTGAGGATGATGTGGGGATCAATTTTAATGAAGGGAGTATAGCATTTTGAGATGATACTTGGAGATGGAGTTGGAGGGAACATGAGAATGAGGAAGATGAAGGAAACAAATAGGGGAGGAAAATGATGTCTGCCCTCTCTCTCTCTTTCTTATTCTTACCCTTTCACAACTCATGTCTCACTCTCTCTCTCCAATAATTGTCTCCTTTTCTTTTCTCTTTTTTCCTTTAAAACCAAATATCAATAAAACCACACAAATGAAACAACATGCAACAAAATGCAACCTGACATGGTGTACTAGCTATGGAAAAATGTAGAAACACGGATTTGGTTTAACCGCAATTAGTAGTGCACTAATCAATTTTTATTTAAACTGCATATAATTTATTATAAAAATGCCATATCCAATAAATATATTTTTAAATGAATAAATCATTTTAATCTCCAATTATTTCATAATTATTAGTATATATTTATACCATTTTACGAAAGCCCCAAATTCGCAAATCGGGTAGTTTTCGCGAAATATATTATTTTAATATTAAATTCAAAAAATAATATTTTATATTACCTGAAATGTTACAATCTACCCCCCTTAAATAAATTCGGTCCTCGAATTTAAATTTAAATCCCCAAATACTAAAACATTTTAATAATCAGCTCAAATCGACGGGGCTCCGAAATCACGGAAAATACAGAAATATCATAGCACATCGTGTGCGCCTGAAAACGAGTATGAAATCAGAATCAAACTCCGTCAAGCGTCACGCAAATCATCAGAGTTACAATAGAGATACAGATCTCGAAATCCACTACTGAAATCCAATATGCACTAGTCAAATACTATAATACATATATAGTACGCATCCTTGGAAAAATCTCATAAAACGGAATAAAACACATGCAAAATCTTTTCTGAATCGTCGTGTGATGCGTAACTCACGGCACAAATGACGGATGTTCATTTGTAAGGTTATAATTATATGTTTTGCTCAAATATACGTTCCGCCCTTTTGAAATATCCCAAAAGGTTTTCCTTTTATAAACGTTCGTATTGTTCGCGGACACGTAGGAAATAGGGAGACTATAGCCCCTTTTTGAAAACCTCTTGTTAACTTTTTATGCATGCAAGTACTCAGGTACTGTCCTCAAATTAGTCCTGTTCGGCTACTATATAATATAGTGCCCATCATGAAAACAAAGTGCTCAAGAGCAAAATCAGCCCCAAAAGGCGTATCCAATAATCACGTGCGTCTGGTGCGCACGGAAATCAAATCCAAATACAAGTGCCACATTAAGCACAAAAGCAAAACTAAGTGCAAAGGGCATGCACGAAAGTATCTGTCCAGTGCAACGGGTGTGCACGATAACAACATTTAGTACATCTATAGTGTACAAAAATCTCAATCCAGTGCAACTAACCTACATGAATGAAAATCCCAATCGAGTGCATCCGGTGTGCACAAAATCAAATCTCATATCATGCGCTCAACTTGCGTGAAAATCCAAATCAAGTGCATCCGTCATGCACAAATGAAATCTAGATCAAGTGCATCCGACATGGACGAATAAAATCTAATTCAAGTGCATCCGATGTGCACAAAATCACATCTCATATCATGCGCCCAACATGCGCGAAAATCCAAATCAAGTGCATCTGACATGCATGAATAAAATCTAATTCAAGTGCATCCGATGCGCACGAAATCCAATACCAAGCGTCTAATATGCGCAAAAATCCAACCCAAGCGTGTCAGGTCCGTATAAATTCCCAGTGCAGTAAAGCGCACGAAAAACGAACGTTAAGTGCAAACGTGCACAAAACATAAATCTGGTGAAACAAATACTCAAATAGATAAATCAGGTGCAACCAAAGTACGGAGTATAAATCTTAGTGCAACCAATGCACGGAATATCAATCTGGTACAACAAATGCACGAAATGAAAATCTAGTGCAACAAATGCACGAAACACAATTCCGGTGCATCCAGTGCACGAAATACAAATCTGGTGCATCTAGTGCACGAAATACAAATCCGGTGCATCCAGTGGAAAAAATACCAATCTAGTGCAACAAATGCACGGAAACACATCAATAACTCAAATGCGTATAAAAGTAACACCGAGTGTACCAAGGTGTATAGAATCATAAACGTATGCAACTGCGTGCACAAAATACGTATCAATGCACTGCAAGCATATGTGAGCTATACCGAGTGCAAAAATCAAATCGAGTGTGTACCATATGCACAAAATTAAATCAACCATATGAAATCCATGAAATCATAAACACGTGCAGCCAAGGCACAAAACCGTTATCAAGGGCAATAGATATGCACAAATCGCAAACCGATGTAGCGGTGTATAAACATAAATCAAGTGCAATAACTATGCACAAAATGTAAATACCCAGTAGGTGCAGCCATGGTGCACGAAAATAATATCATGAATCTCAATCATCAAAACACAAATCCAAGCGATATAAGCGTGATACTTGGATCACAAACGCAAATCGCAACAAATGACATTGAGGTACACCTCCTACTGTAGGGTTAGCTTAGCACCTTAGCAAGGTTTTGGCAATCATCAATTATACTACTTTAAAATTTTTGGGGTGCTAAATAAACCCTAACCAAGATCTTAACTAGAGAATTAGGAATAACAAATCATGTAAACAACTTTACATCTAAGAGTTAGGGATTACAACTTTTGTAGTCCGTTCCTTCACTTCTAAAGCTCCGTGTTGAGGTCCCTTCGCTGCGATCATCGAGTACCCGGACTCAAGAGAGGCTCCATTAAGAGATAGATGCAAGCTTGCTTCAATCTTCAACAACAAATGATCTATCTTGAAGAAACTCAAGCCCAAGCTATTGCTTTACTAATCAAGTATTAGCAAAGCAAACACCCTAATCTGAGTGGCTAGAATAGATGAAGATGATGAAGTAGGAATTTAGCTCTCATTTGTTTTCAATTTCTCACTCAAAATCACCACGTAAGAAAAAGCTAGAAAGCTTTTCTCAAAGGAAGAAGAAGAAGAAATTACTTTGTGATGAATAATGAATTATCATCCTATGGTTACAATTGCAACCCATGGTTAAGAATGAAGACTTAACCCATGTAGAGAGTTAACTAGGGTAAAGGGTTTGGGTTGGGTTAATAAAATATCTACACAAAAAATATCTTTGCTTAAAACAAAAAATAAAGCTTCTAGAAGCTTCATGAAAAAGCTAACCCAAATCAAACCCTGACTATATTTAATCTCCAAAAAACATGTTGCATTTGTAATCATAACTTGTTACAATATTATATATCATATATATAATATATTTTATAACAAAATAAAATAATAAAATTAACATATATCACATATATATCAATGTATTATCCAAGTGAGAAAAAGAATCTTTGAGTGAGCTTATATTAGTTAATGTAATATAATATATCAAATATATAATTATACATTAAATTATCGAATCAACACTTGATCTGATAATCCGGCTATTTCATAAATAACCGACAAATATAATCTGTATCAGTTCATCGAATCAACACTTGATCCGATGACCCGGCTATATCACATATACCCGGCCGATATCTCATATCGCGAGAATCTAATACGGTATCGTATACACGTATTATTCCCGGTCCCGCACATATCACATATATGCTCTTACTCTGTTTTTCCTGAGCCAGGAAACCTCTATGTAGGACTATAAAGAATCGTCAATATGTCGGCAGTAGGTGATGATCATATCAAATACCCACAAGCTTCAAGCGGTCAGCTAAACGTAACAGCCACCCAGGTATTGAGCAATCAGAAGATCAACAAGCAAGCCTGTACATTCTCCTGTGAATCCAACTAATAACACTCCCGTACAGTCCGGTCTCTTCGTCTGATATGTCGCATATCTCGCCCAGGGGTGGTAAACGTCAGACCCCAGTAGCTTGATAAGTCGTGTCGATATGAGGTCCATAACAGTTCGAGAAACTACTGATAACACTTACCAGTAAATCTCAGCAACCCTGGCCAGGGATTTCCAGTTATAGCCAATCGAACACAGTACAACATCAACTCCCTATACCGGGAGAGACGAAACCCCTCCTATCGCTCATTGCCTCCATGTGATTTGGGACTGTACCCAAAAGCCACCATTTTGCATGCCCTCTTGGACGTGGTATGATGGAAATCAAAGCACAGTGGGAATCACACAAGACTCTATGACGACCTCGGGTCTACAGACTAACCTGTACCAGTGTCACCAGAGAACTGCCATCTGACGTGAGGTATAATACAATCTGGGAGTTCTCGACGAGTCCGTCCAGTGCACCCAGTCTCCACTGAGCACCCGTATACCTTCTCTAATGTCAAACACCAATAGTTATGGGATCATCCATCGCTCATCATATGGGTCAAGAAGCGCATACGCTAGTCTACTCTGGAGTATCGATGCCCTGTCTCGGTACTCCCACGACTAGGAACATTTGAAGGATGTACTTGGCGACTACACTGTCCCCACTAGTATGATCTGCATCATAGTCCTGGTAGTCAAGTACTCATTCTAAGGGCTTTATCAACATGTAACATAGAGACAATCAGAGTACATGTTAAGATAAAGTGTAACAAGATAGCATACTATTATGTCGAGCAAGAAAGTCCTCCCTATATATATCCAAGCATCCACTACAATATACATCGTATGTACAGTAATGGCCTCTAGGGCATACATATCACTAACAATCTCCCACTTGCACTAGGTCTACAATGCCTGAAGAAGGATTCATTCATTTCTGAACTCTTCCTCTTGTGTGTGTTCTGTACATTAAGAACTGTGGTTTTATTTAGAACGTCTATGCTTTTAGATAACGTTCCTGAACCGATCAACTCTTGATATAAGAAATGTTCAAAACATTATCCAACAATACAAAATTATATCCTTCTTTACTAATAAAGAGACTGATATGATGTTGTATATCAGGTTCTGTATCTAATAACATTCGTTCAGAATCAATGTATTCTGGTAATACAGGGTGATAACTGCCAACAGACTTGGCTGCAACACTTGCATCATTTCCAACTCTTGAAACTTATCACCTGTTCTCAGTTCTCTACCTCTCTTTAGCCCATGTAACAAATTACATTTGCGGGATCCTGATCCGGTATCTCATACCCAGGACGTAAAGGATACTGAGAAACAGTTCTCGGTAATGAACACACCCGAAGAAAATGCATCAGCATGTACTTTCTTCGTTTGGGCGGCACGGGAATTCTGGTAATCCCTTATTTCCTGCTCTGTTTTATAACAATTATAAGTTGGAGCGGGACCAACGTTCCCTAGCGCAGTATAACAAGCGGGTTCGGTCAATACTGGTAATCCGTATTATTATCTTGATTAAGGCGTGACATGGTCGCTACCTGGAGAGAGATAGAAGAAAACACTCAGCGTATGCTCTTGCAAGATTAGATTGGTTATTAATATATCTAATCAGGATGTCTCCCACTGTTTTAGTCAAATCTTCCTTCAAACCCTAAAAGGAAAGACTAGCCGGGATTAATTACACCCTACAAGTTCGCCAATCTTTCAACCAGGCCAGTGCTGTTACTTTGAGGGAGGTTCCCCGTGCTTTCACACGGACCTAATTAAAATAAACCTCATTTTCCCAGAGACATAACCCCGTTGATATCTTTCTAGACACCTACTTGATCGGCTAATTATAATGTGTAAAACTCTCCCAGGAGTAACTCTTACTCGCAGCGGGTATCAGGATCCAACTATCTCATATAAGGTATGCAATCTCATTGCAAATTTCAACTCTTGAAATTCCCAATAATGCTTCTGCCCCTAACGTGCTATGACCTTGACGAATGCCAAACAACCCATAGTCCGCTAGTCAAGTTCAACCCGCACATTTCCTGATCGAATTAAACCCACCCACACGACCCTTGACGAATGCCAAACAACGTCGTACGAATACCCTAATCCAATCGCATCGTATGCTTACAGATAAGCACTAGTTAGCTACCGTATACTACGCCTTGACGAATGCCAAACTACCGTAGCACGAATACTAAGTAGTACTTATCTGAAATGACGGAGGGCTACGACAGGTTTTTAAGAAAACCCTTTGCGTAATGAACTTGATATCGTTGAAGAATCGAGTGATTTAAATGGAGTGTTTTTGAGGCCTTTGCAAGTTTTGCTAAAGAGGTCACCCCCGGTGAAGGGATCTCGGCTCTTTCCTCATCGAATAAGGTGCATGATATTTCACAAATATCACTATGCAAAGCAAAAACTATAAAAACAATCAAAAGACAAACCGAGTTTGTAGCATCTGCTAGTTTCGCTAAAGAGGTCACTCCCGGTGAAGGGATCTCGGCTCTTTCCTTATCGAATAAGGTGCTGGATGTTCTACAAGGAACACCGCTAAGCAAAGCAAGAACTAGAGCTACCTGTTTTTGAGACAAGTTTCTACAACATTTTTAGGTTTCTTTTAGTTTCATTAATCTCATTAATGAAATCCCATTTTATTATGCTTCACAAGCATTACATTTGAAACGAAATCAGCAATATAACATATATCTCATATATATAATATAAACATTCGTCTCAGGCAGTAATATGATCTCATCACAGAACATAGCAGCAGAAGATAACATATGAAATATTGGATATACTAGGATTTCCGTGTTTTATGCGAGCCTGTATAAAACGCGGATTCAACGGTCGTGATGAATATCCAATCCCACACCTCTAGACCCCTACGAGAGCGGCAAGCAACCCTACCAATTCTAGAGTTAGGACACCCAGTCTCGACTCCTCGAGATGGTCTCCCACTGGATCGTAGAACCCGGTTACTTGTGCTCCCCGTCTTGGGTCTATCCTAATGCGGAAAAATAAATAATATACAATGGTGACATCATCCTCAACCCGGAAGTGCCCCAATAAGAGAATATTACATACAAATGAATTTTACACGAATGAAAATAAAAAAACTCTCATCTCACATGAAACCCCTGGCTATTCAAAATACGAAGATCCAATATAACATATCACAGCAACTGTAAGTCGATGTACTACACCCCACGACTTGCGGGGAGGCCGAAATTTAAAAAACGATCTTGTTCGATGCAATAACATCGAATAACCGCAAGAATCGGTGCTAAACGATAACTAACAAAAACATAGGAGTTCTAAACTACTATGTGAAGTGATTATACCTAATGAACCGTGTCCTTCATCTTTTCGTTTGGTACCTCCTCCTCGGCCTTCTCCAAGTAGTAGACGATCCACCCGAGAGCTATACTTCAAGCTTCACCTCAAACTAGAGGTAACTAGATTTCTTAAAGTGCTAATCTAAGTAACCTAGGTGATATAGAGTTGGGTTATGGATTAAGTAGTCTAATCTAATCCTTGATCTCAACACATGAGAGGGGAGGATTAGGGTTTGAAGAGAGAGAGCTTGAGGAGAGAGAAAGTGAGCAAGAGAGTGAAATGAGATAATGATCTATCATAACATATATGAAGCATTATTATTTATCCATAAAAGAAAATAAAGGATTTAACAACCATGCTTCATAAATACAAATAGGTGATTCATCTCCATGAATCATTAAGCATTTATGATGCATTAATGACATGGATGAATCACACAAATGAGTCACTAATCTCATTTAATGCATATGCCACCTAAACCCCCAAGTCACCATCTTCTAGAAGCTTCTCGTGAAATTACGAGAACGCCCCTCCTATCCGTGAAAACATGGAAAAACTTTAGACTGTATAAATCCAATATCCCGATACTAGAATCTGGCTTAAACCAAAGCCGACTAGTAAAAACTGTCCGAAAGTCGTACGTGCGTAAACACACGTATGCGTCCGAACCCTTGTCGTAAAACCATACGACCTCTATATCGTTTCGCCTGGAGCAGGGAAACTCTCTGTGTGGGACTCTAATGACTCGACTACTACGCTGGCAGTGGGTTTAACCACAGACCGCAAGCGGTACTAGCTGTACGTAACGGTCCCCAGGTAGATGTCGATAAGAAAGCCGATGAGGAAACCCATCTGAACTCCTACTGAGCCTGATGTGACAATCTCCGTACAGTCCGGTCTGTTCGTCTAAGACTATCGCATATCGGGCCTAGGGGGCGGCAAGCGTCAGTCCCCTAATAGCGGTATAAGTCGTGTCGGAGTGAAGCCCATTACACCCTGAGAAACTACTGGAACCTACCAGCAAATCTCACTTGCCCTGGCCAGGGACTTTGCGTAATGGCTCTCTGACACAGCGCGATATCAACTCCCAATACCGGGAGAGACGAATCCTGTCTAACTGCCACTGCCTCCAAGTGCTTGGGACTGCACCCAACTGCTATCTGTTTGCATGACTCCTTTGAGCCGTGGTAGGATAGCAATCTAAGAACAGTGGGACACACTCGAGGCGAAGTAGCAGTGTCAAGTCTGCGGATTATGCTGTACTCATGTCGCCTGGGAACTGTTAACTGACGACTGGTATAAAACCAACCTACAGTTCCCTGCGAGTCCTGTCCGGTGTACCCGTAACCTAACGAGCACATGCATACTATCTCCAGTACGACGTACTGACGGCTGTGGGACAGACCATCTCCCCAACTGGGATGAGAAGCGTACACACTAGTCTACTCCGGAGTATCGATGCCCTGTTTCGATAATCCTATGACTAGGGACCTGAATAAGGATGTGCTTGTAGACCACCCAGCCCCCACTAGTGTGACTGCCATCACAACGCTGGTAGTCAAGCAAGATCCTAAGAGCTCTATCAATACGTATACTCATATATTAAGATAGAAAAACCAAGTAGCATACTACCATGTTTAGCAAGACTGTTATATACATGTGAATATCCCAACCTTCCATTAAGTAATATACAAACTAGTATGATACAATAATGGTCCCTCGGGCATATACACTAACAATATCCCACTTGCACTAGGGCCATGTACTGGCATATCGAAGACCGATGATCTCGAGTAGCCTCTCGAACTGAATCTGAGGTAGGGCCTTCGTGAATGGATCAGCAATGTTCTCTATAGTAGCAACTCTCCGAACCTCGATCTCCTGACGATCAATGATCTCCCTGATCAGGTGATACCGCCTTAAGATGTGTCTGGACTTCTGATTGGACCTTGGTTCCTTCGCTAAAGCTATAGCTCCGTTGTTGTCGCAATACAGAGTTATTGGATCAACAATGGTAGGAACCACCTGAAGTTCTGTTAGGAACTTCTTCATCCAGACCGCTTCTTTTACGGCATCGCAAGCAGCAATATACTCCGCTTCCATCGTCGAGTCAGCAACGGTGTCCTGCTTGGAACTCTTCCAGCACACCGCCCCTCCATTGAGGGTAAAGATATAACCCGACATGGACTTGGAATCGTCCTTATCACTCTGGAAGCCGGAATCAGCAGAGGCCTCCATCTTGAGGTCTTTTCCGCCGTAAACCAAGAACATCTCCTTAGTCCTCTTCAGGTACTTGAGAATGTTCTTTACTGCTATCCAGTGCTTCTCCCCTGGGTCTGATTGATACCGGCTTACTACGCTCAGTGCGTAAGCTACATCTGGTCTGGTGCACAACATCGCATACATTATAGAGCCTACCGCAGAAGTGTAGGGTATAATAGACATGCGTTCCCTTTCCAAATCAGTCTTGGGAGACATCTCTTTGGATAGGGTGATTCCATGACAAGCCGGTAGATTACCGCGCTTAGAATCTTCCATACCGAATCTTTTCAGTACAGTTTTGATATACCTGAACTGCGAAAGTCCCAACATCCTCTTGGATCTATCACGATAGACCCGGATCCCCATAATGTAAGAGGCATCACCCAAGTCTTTCATGGAGAACCTGTGTGACAAGAATCCTTTGACAGATTGTAGCATAGGAATGTCATTTCCTATTAATAGAATGTTATCCACGTACAAGACGAGGAATACAACAGTTCTTGCTACAACTTTACTATATATACATGGTTCATATGGATTTTTGATAAATTCATATTCTTTGACTGTTTCATCAAAACAGATGTTCCAACTCCGCGATACTTGCTTTAATCCATAAATGGATTTAAGCAACTTGCATACTTTCCCGCTGCTCCCACTCTGATTGAAACCCTCTGGCTGATCCATATAGACGCACTCTTCTAAATTACCATTCAGAAAAGCTGTCTTTACGTCCATCTGCCATATTTCATAATCATGGAAGGCAGCAATTGCAAGAAGGATATGAATAGATTTGAGCATAGCCACTGGAGAAAAGGTTTCGTCATAGTCCAAACCAGGTCTTTAACGAAAACCCTTTGTAACAAGTCTAGCTTTATAGGTTTCCACCTGCCCATCTACACCAATATTTTTCTTCAAGATCCATTTGCATCCTATGGGTTTTACCCCACTTGGAGCAAAGTCCAAAGTCCATACTTTGTTGGTGTACATGGACTCTAATTCGTTTCGCATTGCATCTAGCCATCATACCGAGTCACTGCTCTGGATGGCCTGCTGGAAGCTAGTAGGTTCGTCATCATCAATGATGCAATCCTCTTCATCTCCATCTATGAGAAAACCGTAGTATCTCTCAGGCGGATGAGATGGCCTACTACTTCGGCGGAGGGGTGCGGGAATGTCCTGTTCTTCTTGAACTACTGGTTCTACCAAACTTTCAGTAGTAGTTTGTGGTTCTGGAATTTCTTCCAGTTCTATTTCGCTCCCACTTGTTTCCTTTTCTAAAAACTGATGTTCTAGAAAATGGACATTACGAGAAACAAAAACCTTTTGTTCCTCTGCGTAATAGAATAGATATCCCCTGGAGTTCTTTGGATATCCCACACACTGACATTTCACTGATCGTGCCTCGAGCTTGTCCACATGCTGCTTTTTAACAAAAGCTGGACATCCCCATATCTTTACATACTGAAGATGGGGTTTCTTCCCACTCCACATCTGATATGGCGTGGTAGGCACAGTCTTGGTAGGAACCATGTTCAAAAGATATGCCGCTGATTTTAGCGCATAACCCCAGAAAAATCGCGGTAACTCAGCATTACTCATCATGGATCGTACCATATCCAATAGGGTTCGATTTCGTCTCTCCGATACACCATTATGCTGTGGAGTGTATGGAGGAGTAAGCTGAGAGAGAATTCCATTCTCTTTTAGGTAACCTAGGAATTCAGCACTTAAGTATTCACCACCTCGATCAGATCTTAGTGTCTTAATACTTTTGCCGGTTTGGTTTTCTACTTCATTCTTATACTCCTGGAATTTTTCAAAAGCCTCGGATTTATGTTTCATCAGATAAATGAATCTGTACCTTGAATAATCATCCGTAAAAGTAATGAAATAGGAAAAACCACCTCTTGCATGTGTAGACATTGGACCGCATACATCGCTGTGTACGAGTCCTAAGAGCTCGCTCGCTCTTACTCCATGTCCAGTGAATGGAGTCTTTGTCATCTTTCCTTTGAGACATGATTCACAAGTGGCATAAGTTTGATATTCGAACGAGTCCAAATATCCTTCTCTATGTAACTTAGTTAACCTTGTCTCATTGATGTGACCTAGTCTACAATACCATAAGAAAGCCTTATTTAATTCTGGAGACTTTCTTTTTAGTATGTTCTGGATATTAAAAATCTGGAATTGGTTTAAGACATATATACTATTATCCAGTGTACCGGACCCAATCAAACTTTGATTAAGGTGGATGTTAATAACAACACTTACAAACGTGAAATCATAACCTTTATTTGATAACAAGGAAACTGATATGATATTACACGTTAAACTAGGTACACAAAAACAGTTATGTAAAACCAAAATATGTCCACTCGTCAATCCCAGGTGATAATCCCCGACGGACACAACTCTCACGCTAGCTCCGTTAGCAACCTTGAGGATCATATCACCTTCCTTCAGCACTCTACAGTTTCTCAGTGCCTGCAATGAATTGCATAAATGAGATCCTGATCCGGTATCCAATACCCAGGAAGTGGAGTTGATTGACAGACAATTCTCAATTACAAACACACCTGAAGTCGAAGCCACAGCTTGCTTCGGTCTCTGGTTCTGGGCGTTCCACGCCTTGCAATCTTTCTTCCAGTGCTCTTTCCTATGACAATGGAAACACTCATCCTGGGCCACTACTGGTACCGCAAACTTTTTCTTTCCCTTCGCTCCCACCTTACTTACACCTCCTCTAGGTTTGGTGGCGGCCTTCTTCTTCCTTCCTTTGGCCCTAGCCTTGGACCCGGATCTCTTCCATGGCCTGTGCATAAGTATCGAAATGCTGGGAGCCTATAGCGAGGAACAGCTATGTATCCAGACTCCTCACAAACATCTTCACCCGAAGCTCCTCCGCAGGAACTAAGTATGGAGCATAGCGTGATAACTGGGTGAACTGCAAGTCATACTCTTCCACCGGCATATCTGCAGATTTTCGCAACGCCTCAAAGCTGCTTGCTCTGGCATCATGTACGCTTTGTGGAAGAAATCTGGCAAGGAACACCTCAGAAAACTCTGTCCATGACATCGAAGGAAGACCAGTGGCTCGCCTTCTCTCCATCGACTCACACCACGCCTGTGCAAGCCCCTCCAATCGAAAGCTGGTCAGCTCCACAGACCTCGCATCAGAACATCTCAATGACCTGCCAATCCTAGCCATCCAATCAAGATATGACTGAGGTTCCTCTGTTGTGTCGGCCCCTGTAAACACCGGAGGTCTCAACCTCATAAACTCCGGAAATGATACCTCCATCACCCTCGAGTCTATAAGTGTAACAGTCTGCATGGGCTGTACATCGGGCTCTACCATGGTTGGTTCTTGATCCCGTCTTTGTACACGGGTGGCATCAGCCAACTGTCCCACCATCTGCTGCAAGCCCAACATGCCCTCCTCTATCCTAGTCAATCTATCTGGTGGAGGAGGATCCGCATGTTCTGGTACTGCCGGAATGTCCGGTGCGTCAGTCCCCGTCACAGGCAGATTCGTCCTAGCTGCATCCCTGGCTACGGCTCGCCTAGCTCGCGTAGCCATAGCAACTGGAACAAGAAACGAGAGTCGATAAGGCGTACGAATAGTAATAGTAATAATAGGAAGTCAAAAGAAGGATTAAGCAAGATATATATCCTAAGGTTACTCAGGCTGAGTATCGTAGCGTAAATATACCGCGGAACATATATACGGTACTCTACTCATCCTAAATCACCTACTCCATCAAACCAAGGGTCAACCTACATAACGAAATCTAAAGCCTACTACTTCAACTCACTACTCATTTCCGTAGGGTAAATCCTAAGCTCTGAAACTAACTTTATCAAGACCCGAAATTTGGATGTGACCGGCACTTAGATTGCATCACATCTAAAGATATCGACACAATCTGAGTAAGCAAAAAACCAAGATAAAAAACCCTTTTTGCGGAATTTTAGGAAAAAATTAGTTTATAAGTGACAATCCACGGATTTTAAGTATTTAAAATTTTGGCAGTATCTTCCCTTTTTAGTTAATAATAAAAACAGTTATACAGTGTTTAATTACGTTGCGTCCCTAGTTGGGAGCAAAACAACGCCAAACCGCAGAAACCAATACACACTAATAATACTACGTTTAAAGTGAAGAATTTCATGCATAAATAAAGGAAGCATAAGTTAACACAACTAAACGATCCCACTCAGTCAAATTGAAATATATACAAACATATTTCCTTCTAATTCAATATACAGGGTCTGATAGAGAATTTCTAGATCCAATATACATATACCAAAATAGGGGATTACTACGCAGGTAACCCACCTAGCAAAATAAGCGATAAAAGCTGACAAGTGGATCCGCACTGCTGCTATGTGTCCACGCGTCTCCTGCAAGGAACTATGGCTAAACGGGGGTGAGTTGCCAACTCAGTGAATGAAACTAACATCTAACAGCTGATAATGTAAGTATGACGAACTAGAGCTAACAATAACAAAGATGAATATAATATATGATAACATGTGGAAGCATAAATATGTGCTACTAAATGTATAAATCAACACCGAAATCTCATCAATTATTTCCAAAGAAAGCTCATTTTTCCGTGTCTAATATCGACACAAATCTTCTGTTTTCATCGGGCATCGTTTCCTGAACGATCTTGTCAATCAGCAACACCGGTCGGTATCGTCTAGATATCCACCGTGTTTCACAACTATCTCCGGTATCGAGTATCCTCGCTAGGCTCCCCGCCTCAAATGCGGCTATCCTACCCCTCGGTCTCGATCGGGTCCACTATGAATCCGACTGTATAGCTCCCCCACTCAGTCCGGATAACGTAAACATCCGCAACCGTATAGCTCCCCCACTCGGTTCGGAATAAAACCAAATCATAAAAATAACATCTCATGGTGGACATGTCACATCAATCATGAAGAATCACCGAATATACTATATTGCATATAAAACTCAAAGCCAGAAATCTGCATGATCCGATGCATCTTTTGTCATAATTAATAATACTTGAAATGAAGCATGATATTTGTTCATAATAACATTGTTGCAATTTAAATATCATTATTGATGATTAAGATATGAAATGAATCATATGTGACATAATAAGTACTAAGTGTATATATGACATGTCAATATCGACGAGGTGTAGTATAACATGTAGATATGTGCACGTACATCATGACTCATCGATAATTTATGCAGTGTTCTAGTACTTATTAAACATGACTGATTATATGTATAAATGCATACGATGAAATTGCTAAAGTCAGATTTTATACACAAGAAACGATTATAACTAAACTTAAATCTACGGGCGTATTACGCTATCCATACAAAATCCCCCAGTAGATGTTAATCTACTCACCAGAATACGTCGAAGTCACTCGGATGTCATCAATCCTTTTCCTTTCCATGCGGCCTCCAAAGTTTCCGTATTCGAATCTAACATCGAAATTAACTTCGTATAAGAAACGGCTAAAAACCGATACGGCGAAAAACGTGAAACTACAAAATTTACGTACTACACAAGCTACATGTACCTATTGTGAACTTTCTAAGACTTATCTAATCTGGTTTAACCCTCCGTTGTTCATAACAGAAAATGCAGAATCGCGACACAAACTACTCGTATCGTACTTAGAAGTTTTAACCCCAAAACCGAAATTTGCTTCCAGATTTTATATACTGAACATATAACATAAACTAGCAACACCATACATCCTAACACATATACAGAGAGCTACTGTAACATTTTGAAAATCGTTTCGGTGAAATTTCGGAAAATCGGTAAAATAAGGGGTTTTCCAGTAAAAAGTCAAAATACAAATATCTTTATTATAAAATTAAATATACATATTCTAGCTATGAAATTACTAGTATTTGGTGTTTATTGAGCCACTCGTAAAATTTCTAATTTTCTGAAAAATTTTCCGAAATTAATTATTTTAATATTATTTTAAGCTGTTGAAAATACATTAAATTAGCGATAAATACAAATTTGAATAGGCTAATTACACCCTATAGAACCATGTCAACTAAAATCTAGTGAGTAATATAAATTTTTAGCAATTTATTTAAAATTCTAATTGGTTATATTTAAGGGAAAACTAAAATTTGAATAATTAAACTAAAACTTGCATCTATGTAACTTGAGGGGTTCTTTTTGCATGATATTTTCTTGTACACTCTCTCACACCCTCACCTCCACTTGGCCGGCCCCACTACCACCTGCAGCCCACATTTCCCCCTCCACTCTTTTGCATCTTTAACTCATTTAAATGGTTTAAAATATAGGTTTTTATATATATTAGTTGGGTGGGGGTATTATGGTAATTGGGAGGGGCTTTGACTTGGATCTTTTTGGCGCCATTCCCTCACCTTTTCCCCCTCTTCTCCTTGGCCGAACCTGGACCAGGAGCAGCTCCCCCTTTCTCCTTCTCTTTTCTCTTCAAAACTCCATCAAAAAAATCATCCAAAATGCTTCAAAAATCCCACAAAATCAAAATCTAATTCCTACCCATTTCTCATTAACCAAAATTGCATGGATCTAGGGAACAAGATTTCAATTTGGGAGGCTATGTGTGCTTGTGGATCTTCAAATTATTGGGTATAAATTCTAACCCTTTTGCTTAATTTGTTAGTTAATTTCTTAAAGCTAATTTATGTAAGTGTTAAATTAGTGGAATTGCTAGTTTTAAATTTTTAAGTTAGGGTTTGGAAATTCTAGAGAGTGGGTTGTGATCAAGTTAGGGTTTGTATTGTTTGATCATGGTTTTAATGGGTAGATGAACATGTTGATTGAATGCAAAACCCAAATTGGTTACTAGTTGTTAATTGTTAGTTTAAAAATTGTGATAATTATGCTAATTTGCTACCTAGCTTTTTAAAATTGGTTAAATAATTGGGATTAAAAATGTAATTAGGTTTTTCATGACTTCATTAACATTATAAAATGTAGTTTAATGCTTTAGATCATGCAAATCCAAGCTAAATTGTTGTTTATGCATTTTTGCTAAAATGGTTGAAATTTGGTTAAAATTGCAAACTAGTTTTTTTGAACGTATATAGTTTGATGAGAATAAATTATTGGAATGGTTTATATGACTTGGTTATGATATTGAGTGGATATTACGGCCACCAGATTTGTTTAAAAATCATGTTTTCTACTAAAACGGTTAATTTTGCTTGCTAGATTTTCGGAAAAATAGCTTTTAAAGTAAGTTTGAGGTTTTTGTGAATTGCAACCTATTTCATATTATAATTAGTGATTGTGAATGTGCAAATGAGTGTGTTTGGGTTTTTCTTGATGGGTTGACATTTGTACATCGACATCGAGGGTTGGTTTGGCTATTCTTGCATGCGTAGGCGATAGTTTTTGACCTATGCGTGATACGCGTGCCGATTTGATTTTCGTATGCCGTTTCGATTTCGAATTTGGTTTTAATGCGATACGGTGCGTTATGATATGTAGGTTACCCATGTTGATTTCGAGACGACAAGCAAGCGCGTGGCGACGTCGGCACCGGTGAGCGAGGACCAGGTGAGTAGATTTATATCTACGGGGAGAAGTCGGATGGATGGCGTATAGCACCCCCGCAATTCGCAGTGATGTATACGAATACGTATACACTTATATATATATTATGTTAATATGAGACTTTGAGGATAAAGGTAGATGCTGGGTGTTCATGGATTAGTTTAGTGTTAGTTGCGAAACCCTAGAGTAGTTGTTACACCCACACACGCGCACACACACACATGCATACATCTATGTTATTACCTGTGCGTATATGGGGTTATGTGTTTATGTGTTCACATGGGTATGGGACTATGTGTTCACATACTGGATTTGAGGATAGTATTTAGGATTTGAGATGAGTCGATAAGATTTGATTGAGACCGTGAGAACGGTGATATGGCAGGATTCGTACTTGAGATACGTCCTGATGTTATTGCGGATCTTGGGACGACGATACATGTGCATAGTGTTATCATTGAATGGTTGACATGTGATCGTGATATGAGATAAGATATGTTAAGATATTCATAATAGGTCGCATTAGGCGATGTGTACCTCTTTATGACGATATATGATGATGATATCGGTTTGTATGAGGCTGTAGATCAGCAGTCAGATCACGATTATATTGATGATATTAGTATTGTACTAGACATAGATCAGTACCCGGATTGTGATCTTTGATAAAGAGGATAGCAGATGAATAATCTGATGAATGTGATACTGACCCGTACCCAGATTTGGGGATGCCGTACGACGGATTTACGTACGAGCTATATATTGATGATTGATCCGCACTCTTGACTTGGGATGTCTGATTATAGATATGGTATCGGATATGATATTATTGAGGCGGGATCACCGACTAATATATATATAGGTATGTATATGTATCGACTCAGATGTTAGGCGGTTTTCCTTACCTTCAGTTAGCCTGTTAGCTCAGCCCTATAGTTTAGTGTAGCTGTAAGACTCTTTTGACATTAACTGCTGATTAGTTATCGTTGTGTTTAGTATTTCGCTCCCGCTCATTATTGCTGTTCGCTCCGCATCGCATGTTTATATTATGATTCATATTCTATTGTTGATATCATGCTGTTAGGACACCAGCACCATTACCGATGATGCGTATGTACCATGTACACTTACTTGTCGGCTCACACACATCTTCATCGGTAATTGCCATGTCACGTACACTTAGAGAATATTATTACTTGATTTAGCTTGTTAGCTAGTTGTTTTGACATGATATTAGTGTATTTGCCTTATATGCTAGTTTAGACATTGTAGTTATTACCTGTCACCTCATGCATACTGTTATTCATCGTTATGCCGCATTCATGGATTCTCATGCCTATATTCACTGTTTTACGTGCTATTGAGGTTTTGGATTCGGATTTCCATGAGATTTTCTGGATTTGGGGGAAAACCGCAAAACTTATATAAACTTCTTTTCTCTCTTTTAAATAAAAAGTGTGGTTTTCCCATAATGTATGAGTCGTCCACCATGAGTTTGCTGATGGATTTCGAGACCCGAGTTCGAGGAGTGGATGAACCGTTTCGGGTACATGGTGGACCCGGTGCGGTACACCGGGGCAAGAGGATCGCAGATGATGGCGTTGAGACCGGTGATTTTACCCGACGCGTCGGATATCCGGAGGATACCGTCGTGGTCTTGAGATGGATGGTAGGGGCCAGTCTAGACTGACGGCGCTCTAGATATTGAGATTGAGACATTGAGATTCTGAGATATTGAGGTACTGAGATTTGATGATACAGGCCAGTCCGGATAGCCGGAGCCTAAGATTTTGAGACATTGAGATTTATGTTTTGTGTCGATACTAGACACTGTTTATGCTGATTTCATTTATGATACCTCATTTTAAAAGTACCAAGGAAATCTCACTAAATTATGAAAGCAGTTGCTTTAGTACATGTATTCTGTTTTCATGCATTCATGCATCATCCATATGATATATTGCTACCTGAGGCACTGACACGGGCACATGGGATTATACTTGGGTTAGATATTTACCCTAGCCATTGTTATAGGCTGCTGGTTATATATTTGAGGATATATTATGATCGTATGACCTAGGATTGCGTTGTTCATGCGATTTCTGTTCGTAGATGTTTTTCTACTCACGAGTTGGCAACTCACCCCCGTTGTGCCACAGTTTCTTGCAGGTTTGCCGTACAGGTTTCATTACGGCTTTGCTGGCACTGCTTCTTTTCGGGTGACTTGCTAGTAGGTGGGTTTATTTGTATCGTACCCATCATTATACCTTGTATAATATTATTCAGTTGTATCTAGTAAATTCCATCAACCAAACATGTATTTATTTTGAGATAGAGACCAGTGATGTTATTCTTTCGACCTTAGAGTAGCGCGTTATATTTCTGTGGATTTCTTGTTGTTTTGAGTTTCTTTTTGAGTTTTGATCCTCGCCCTTGGCGTTGTATATTATATTGCTTGTGGGGTTGTGACCGTCGATTGACGAAGAGCTAGCTCCCGCTTGGGGATGCCTTTTTATTGATTTCGTATACTATTAATGTTGTATCCCATTTGGGGGCCAGTATTTACAAAGGAGACTCTGCCAAAATTTTCAGGAAATATTTGATTTTTTTTTTAAAAACGCATAATTCGGCTTATGCTATTAAAACAACTTGATTTAAATTGGTTTTCCTTCACTCTACTACTTTTCTTGGTTTGGATTTCTGGGTTTTCGGCTTACTTAGATTACGTACGCCTCGAGATATTTCGTAGTTTAAGTGCCGGTCATGTTCCGTACTTTCGGGACGTGACAACTACCCTAAAAAGCCCAACACCTAACTCCCTACAAAAACCGGCGAGCTCGAATTTTGGTTGAATGTCGCCGGCCAAAATCCGAGGAAATAGGTTCGTCTTCCTAGTGGTTATTCTAGGCCCAAATTACAAGATGAAGGCACTGTTTGATTTTGTTAATTATCATCTAAACTATAGCAGATTCAAAAACGAGCCTAAATTATCAAAGTACGACATTTCCGATATCCTATTTCTATACTAAAACAATACTAAATTAAAATTTTTCCAGAGTTGAAAATTATACCTACAGAACGATCACTGAAAAAGCTTCTTCAAAGATGCACAAGTACAATAGATCCTAGCTTGAGGGTGGTGGTAATGATTCTTAGCACTTAGTTTCCCTTTTCATCTCTTTTCTTTATGTGCTTAAGAATTTCCTTTTTCTTCTAAACTCATTAATTTGTTGCTACAAGATATATGAACTGAACTAAATTGAAAAGATAAGGAGAATTATGAGTTGAGTTGTAGGAGGAGGTGTCACCTTGAAAGAGTGTGGTATATCCATACAAGTAGGAGGTGTAAGCATGAAAGGTTCATGCAAGGAGGAGGTGTATGCATGAAGTGTACATGCAAGGTGGAGGTGTATCATTATGTTATGATATTCTATGAGTTTAACTTAGCCTTAACCATGCCCTAACCTTTTTACTCATAAACCCTCACAAAATTTCCAAATTCCACAACTAATTAAACTTTTCATAAAACCCCTCATAGTACTTACTATTATATAAACAAACTATTTCTTTACTAATTTAACCTTACTACATATAAAAAGGTCTTTAATTACATTAATATTTAATTTAACATTTTTAATTAAATAAATTAATTTTCTAAACTATTTCGAATTGTTACAATATTCCCCCCTTAAGAAAATTCGGTCCCCGAATTTAAAACTTAACTATACGTACTTTCAAAAAGATGTGGGAATTTCTTTTGCATCTCATCCTCGGCCTCCCAAGTGACCTCCTCGCTATTAGGTCCTCGCCAAAGAACTTTTACAGACGGAAGTACCCTTGATCTCAGTTTCTTTTCTTGACGGTCTAGAATAGCTATCGGCTGCTCAGTGTAGGATAAAACCTGCTCAAACTGTAAAGTCTGATGCGGGAACGCGTGAGAGGGATCGTGAAGATACTTGCGAAGTATAGACACATGGAACACCGGATGCACATCGGGAAAACTCGGTGGAAGTGCTAAACGATAAGCTACAGCACCCACTCTCTCCAGAATCTCATAGGGTCCGACATACCTGGGGCTGAGCTTCCCCTTTTTCCCGAAACGCATCACACCCTTCATCGGAGATACCCGAAGGAACACATGATCTCCCACATCAAACTCGAGTCTACGACGGCGTCGATCGGCATAAGATTTCTTCCTGCACTGGGCCGCTCTCATCCTGTCCCGTATCATCTGGATCTTTTCTGTAGTTTCCTGCATTATCTGCGGTCCCAAAATACTGCTCTCGCTGAGTTCTGTCCAGCAAACGGGCGATCAAAACTTTCTCCCATATAAAGCTTCGAAGGGTGCCATCTGGATCATCTCTTGAAAACTGTTGTTGAAGGAGAACTCTATCAAAGGCAAGTGACGATCCCAACTGCCACCGAAATCAAGACTGCAGGCTCGAAGCATATCCTCAAGAGTCTTTATAGTCCGCTCTGACTGACCGTCAGTCTGCGGGTGGAAAGATGTATTAAAACTCAGTCGGGTGCCTAGAGCCTCCTGAAGTTTCTTCCATAATCGGCCGGTAAACTGTGCGCCTCTATCGAACACTATGCAAGTCGGAACTCCATGCAATCGTATGATCTCGTCAATGTATAACTGGGCATACTGCGCGTATCCATAAGTCGTCTTCACCGGAAGAAAGTGAGATACTTTTGTCAATCGATCAATAATCACCTAGATGGAATCATACCCTTTACTCGATCTGGGCAGACCCACCACGAAATCCATAGAGATCTGCTCCTATTTCCGCTCCGGAATGGGTAAGGGCTACAACTCTCCTGCCGGCCTCTAGTGCTCGGACTTGACTTGCTGGCAGGTCAAGCATTTCGAAACAAACTCCGCGACATTCCTCTTCATCCCTTCCCACCAGTAAACATCTCTCAAATCATGATACATCTTGGTGGAACCCGGATGAATACTATATGCTGACCGATGCGCCTCCTCTAAGATCTCGCATCTCAGTCCCTCAGAATCTGGCACACAAAGACGAGTCCCAAACCATAACACTCCATGGTCATCGATCACGAACTCAGAATTTCTACTATATCTAACCTGCTCTATGATCTCGGACAACGAGCATCGGCGGGCTGTGCCTCTCGGATGCGATCAAGTAACTGAGGACAGGTGCGAATGTGAGTGAACTGTCCTCCTGTCGACGTGAAATCAAACTGCACACGGCTATCACATAGAATCTGCCAGTCTGCAGAAGGCTGTCTCTGCACTATGCCCAAATAAGATAAGTTACCTCCGGGCCTCCCACTCAAATCATCTGATACAACCTTCGCTTTGCTCGGATGATAAAGAATCTCGCAATCATAATCCTTCACGAGTTCCATCCAACGACGCTTCCTCAAATTCAGATCCTGCTGCTGAAAGATATACTTTAAGCTCTTGTGGTCTGTGAATATCTGGCACGACTCACCGTATAAGTAATGCCTCCAAATCTTGAGTGCAAAGACCACTGCGGCCATCTCTAAGTCGTGAGTGGGATAGTTCTGCTCGTGCTTCTTCAGCTGCCGAGAAGCATAAGTGACGACCCTACCGTGCTGCATCAACACACAGCCTAAACCCACTCTAGAGGCATCATAATAGACAACAAAACCACCTGACCCAGAAGGTAAAGATAAGACTGGTGCAGTCGTCAAGCGAGTCTTCAACTGCTGGAAACTCTGCTCGCATGCCTCTGACCAAAGAAATGGAACTTCTTTCCTGGTCAACCAGGTCAGCGGTGCAGCGATACGAGAAAAATCCTGCACAAAACGTCGGTAGTAACCGGCCAAACCCAAGAAGCTGCGAATCTCCATAATTGATACAGGTCTGGGCCAGTGCTGTACTGCCTCGATCTTCTTTGGATCCACACGTATACCATTTCTCGTAACTACGTGACCCAAGAAATCCACACTATCCAGCCAAAAAGCACACTTGGAGAACTTAGCGAACAATTGGTGTTCCCTCAAAATCTGCAATGTAATTCGCAAGTGCTGCTCATGCTCCTCTCGACTATGGGAGTATACAAGAATATCATCAATGAATACAATAATGAACTGATCAAGAAACGGCCTGAAAATGTGGTTCATCATATCCATGAAAGCTGTTGGGGCATTGGTGAGCCCCAACGACATCACCAAAAACTCACAATGCCCGTATCGTGTGCAAAAAGTAGTCTTCTGAATGTCATCCTTCGAACTCTCAATTGGTGATACCCTGACCGCAAATCGATCTTCGAGAAATAGCCAGTTCCCTGTAGCTGATCGAATAAGTCATTAATACGAGGTAATGGGTACCTGTTTCACACCGTAACTCGATTCAGCTGCCTGTAGTCGATGCACAACCTCATGCTGCCGTCCTTCTTTTTAACGAACAAGACAGGAGCTCCCTACAGCGATACACTTGATGAACGAGCCCTTTATCAAGCAATTCTTGCAACTGGATCTTGAGCTCCTTCAGCTCCGTCGGGGCTATCCGATAAGGTGGTATAGAAATAGGCTCCGCACCCGGAATCAAGTCAATGCAGAATTCAATATCACGATCAGGCGGCAATCCTGGTAACTCAGCAGGGAACACATCAGGAAATTCTCGTACGATCGGAACCTGTTCCAACGGGACCTCAGCGGCTCCTACGTCCTGAACAAACGCTAAGAACCCATGACAACCCTTCTTCAAGAGCCGTCCCGCACAAAGAGCAGAAATCATGTTGGCAGGAATTATACTTCAGTCTCCCTGCACAACAAAAATCGGTTCTCCTGGAAAACAGAATCTGACCGCTTTCCCCCGACAATCTACATAAGCATGATAAGCGGCCAGCCAATCCATACCAAAAAGTATATCAAAATCTACCATATCCAGGAGAATCAAATCGACTAACGAATCCCTATCACCAATACGTACTGAACAGGACCTGAATACGTGTCGGGCTACAAAAGAATCCCCTACAGGAGTAATCACAACTAGCGGTAACTCTAATAAAGATGCCTCTCTCCCCATAGAAAGTGCAAAGTGTGCAGACATGTAAGAATGTGTAGAATCGAGATCAAATAAAATATGTGCATATAAGGAACATACGGAAATAGTACCTGTCACAACTGCATTGGATGCCTGTGCATCCTATGGAGTCAAGGCAAAAACCCGAGCCTGGCCCCTACCAGCATCCTGACGTCCTCTTCCCCGGTCTCCTCGTCCTCTCTGGAAACGTCCTGCAAAGCCCCGACCTCGCGGCACAACAGTCTGGCGCATAGTGCCAACTGGTGGAGGAAGTAAGGCCATCGAAGTAGAAGGTGGAGGAGGTAAAGCAGCCTGTGGAAATCCAGTCCCTCCATGGAGTCTACAATCCCTAGCGAAATGCCCTAGACATCCACAACTAATGCATGTAGATGGGAGCCTTTGCTCATCTGGGTACGAACTAAACATCTGGCCCTGAGTCCAACCTCGACCAAATATTTGCGGCCTGGAGTGTGTCTGGCTCGTCCTCTGCCAAACTTCCCAGTAACTGACTCAATAGGTCTGGTCCTCTTTGGCTCCGGAACGATCGTTGTCTCGTTCAGACGCTCTTCTACTCGCATAGCTGCGTCTATGGCCTGCGCATAAGTATCGAAATGCTAGGAGCCTATAGCGAGGAACAGCTGTGTATCCAGTCCTCACAAACCTCTTCACCCGAAGCTCCTCCGCAGGAACTAAGTATGGGGTATAGCGTGATAGCTGGGTGAAATGCAAGTCATACTCTGCCACCTGCATATCTGTAGATTTTCGCAACGCCTCAAATCTGTTGGCTCTGGCATCACGTACGCTTTGTGGAAGAAATCTGGCAAGGAACACCTCAGAAAACTCTGTCCATGACATCGGAGGAAGACCAATGGCTCGCCCTCTCTCCATCGACTCACACCACGCCTGTGCAAGCCCCTCCAATCGAAAGCTGGTCAGCTCCACCGACCTCGCATCAGAACATCTCAATGACCTGCCAATCCTAACCATCCTATCAAGAAATGACTGAGGATCCTCTGTTGTGTCGGCCCTTGTAAACACCGGAGGTCTCAACCTCATAATCTCCGGAAGTGATACCTCCATCACCCTCGAGTCTACAAGTGTGACAGTCTGCATGGGCTGTACATCGGGCTCTACCATGGTTGGTTCCTGATCCTGTCTCTGTACACGGGTGGCCTCAGCAACTGTCCCACCATCTGCTGCAAGCCCAACATGCCCTCCTCTATCCTAGTCAGTCTACCTGGAGGAGGAGGATCCGCATGTTCTGGTACCGCCGGAATGTCTGGTGCGTCAGTCGCCGTCACAGCCGGATTCGTCCTAGCTGCATCCTTGGCTGCGGCTCGCCTAGCTCGCGTAGCCATAGCAACTGGAACAAAAAACGATAGTCGATAAGGCGTACGATTAGGAATAGCAATAATAGGAAGTCAAAAGAAGGATTAAGCAAGATATACATCCTAAGGTTACTCAGGCTGAGTATCGTAGCGTAAATATGCCGCGGAACATATGTACGGTACTCTACTCATCCTAAATCACCTACTCCATCAAACCAAGGGTCAACCTACATAACGAAATCTAAAGCCTACTACTTCAACTCACTACTCGTTTCCGTAGGGTAAATCCTAAGCTCCGATACCAACTTTATCATGACCCGAAATTTGGATGTGGCCGGCACTTAGATTGCATCACATCTAAAGATATCGACACAATCTGAGTAAGCCAAAAACCAAGATAAAAAACCCTTTTTGCGAAATTTTAGAAAAAAATTAGTTTGTAAGTGAAAATCCATGGATTTTAAGTATTTAAAATTTTGGCAGTATCTTCCCTTTTTAGATAATAATAAAAGCAGTTATACAGTGTTTAATTAAGTTGCGTCCCTAGTTGGAAGCAAAACAACGCCAAACCGCAGAAACCAATACACACTTATAATACTGCGTTTAAAGCGAAGAATTTCATGCATAAATAATGGAAGCATAAGTTAACACAACTAAACGATCTCATTCAGTCGAATTTAAGTATATACAAACATAATTCCTTCTAATTCAATATACAAGGTCTGATGGAGAATTTCTAGATCCAATATACATATACCAAAATAGGAGATTACTACGCAGGTAACCCACCTAGCAAAATAAGCGATAAAAGCCGACAAGTGGATCCGCACTGCTGCTTCGTGTCCACACGTCTCTTGCAAGGAACTATGGCACAACGGGGATGAGTTGCCAACTCAGTGAATGAAACTAACATCTAACAGCTGATAATGTAAGTATGACGAACTAGAGCAAACAATAACAAAGATGAATATAATATATGATAACATGTGGAAGCATAAATATGTGCTACTAAATGTATAAATCAACACCGAAATCTCATCAATTATTTCCAAAAAAAAGCTCATTTTTTCGTGTCCAACATCGACACAAATCTTCTGTTTTCATCGGGCATCGTTCCCCGAACGATCATGTCATTCAGCAACACCGGTCGGTATCGTCTAGATATCCGCAGTGTTTCACAACTATCTTTGGTATCGAGTATCCTCGCTAGGCTCCCCGCCTCAAATGCGGCTATCCTGTCCCTCGGTCTCGACCGGGTCCTCCATGAATCCGACTGTATAGCTACCCCACTCAGTCCGGATAACGTAAACATCCGCAACCGTATAGCTCTCCCACTTGGTTCGGAATAAAACCAAATCATAAAAATAACATCTCATGGTGGACATGTCACATCAATCATGAAGAATCACCGAATATACTATATAGCATATAAAACTCAAAGCCAGAAATCCGCATGATCCGATGCATCTTTTGTCATAATTAATAATACTTGAAATGAAGCAGGATATTTGTTCATAATAACATTGTTGCAATTTAACTATCATTATTGATGTTTAAGGTATGAAATGAATCATATGTGACATAATAAGTACTAAGTGTATATGAGACATGTCAATATCGACGAGGTGTAGTGTAACATGTAGATATGTGCACGTGCATCATGACTCGTCGATAATTTATGCAGTGTTCTAGTAGTTATTAAACATGACTGATTATATGTATAAATGCCTACGATGAAGTTGCTAAAATCAGATTTTATACATAAGAAAAAATTATAACTAAACTTAAATCTACGGGCGTATTACGCCATCCATACAAAATCCCCCGGTAGATGTTAATCTACTCACTGGAATATGTCGAAGTCACTCGGATGTCATCAATCCTTTTTCTTTCCTTGCGATCTCCAATGTTTCCGTATTCGAATCTAACATCGAAATTAACTTCGTATAAAAAACGGCTAAAAACCGATACGGCGAAAAACGTGAAACTACAAGATTTACGTACTACACAAGCTACGTGTATCTATTGTGAACTTTCTAAGACTTATCTAATGTGGTTTAACCCTTCGTTGTTCATAATAGAAAACGCAAAATCGCGACAAAAATTACTCGTATCGTACTTAGAAGTTTTAACCCCAAAACTGATATTTGCTTCCAGATTTTATATACTGAACTTATAACATAAACTAGCAACACCATACATCCAAACACATATACAGAGAGCTACCCTAAAAACCCCAACACCTAACTCCATACAAAAACCGGCGATCTCGGATTTTGGTTGAATGTCGTCGGCCAAAATCCGAGGAAATGGGTTCGTCTTCCTAGTGGTTATTCTAGGCCCAAATTACAAGATGAAGGCACTGTTTGATTTTGTTAATTATCATCTAAACTATAGCAGATTCAAAAACAGAGCCTAAATTATCAAAGTACGATATTTCCGATATCCTATTTCTATACTAAAACTGTACCGAATTAAAAATTTTGCAGAGTTGAAACTTATACCTACAGAAAGATCACTGAAAAAGCTCCTTCAAAGATGCACAAGTGCAATAGATCCTAGCTTGAGGGTGTTGGTAATGATCCTTAGCACTTAGTTTCCCTTCTAATCTCTTTTCTTTATGTGCTTAAGAATTTCCTTTTTCTTCTAAACTCATTAATTTGTTGCTACAAGATATATCAACCGAACTAAATTGAAAAGATAAGGAGAATTGAGTGATGAGTTGTAAGAGGAGGTGTCACCTACAAAGAGTGTTGTATATCCATGCAAGTATGAGGTGTAAGCATGAAAGGTTCATGCAAGGAGGAGGTGTATGCATGAAGTGTATATGCAAGGAGGAAGTGTATCATTATGTGTAACGTTTTCGAAATCTTTTAGGCGAATTTTCCGTTAATAGGTAAAATAAATTGTGTTTTTCGTAAAAACCTAATAGTGATCATTTTTCAGTATAGATTTAACTGCACCTAGTTTAACTAGGAAATTGCTAGCTGCGGTATTTAGTTAGTCACTTGTAAATTTTAGTTCGCTTAAATATTTTTTCTTAATTAAAATATTATTATAAGCTTTTAATTATGAACTTAATTAGTGGTAATTACAAATTTGATTGGGTTAATTATGCTAATTTGAATCCATGCTAACTTAATCACAAGATTAAGCATCTTTGACTTCTTGCAAAATATCTCGGAAAAATATCTAGATATTTTGGTGGTTTTATGAAAATTTAATTAAAAGAATTAAGAGGTGGCTTAAAGATAAGTTTATTAATTGAGTTTTAATAAGTTTTAAACTAGAATCTACCACACTTTCCCCACTTCTTCCTTCAAATGGCCGACCCCCCTTGCTGCCCCAAACTTTTTCTCATCCCATTTTCACTTCTTTGAGCTTCAATAATTCATCAAAAGTCATCAAATAATCCCACAAACTCAAAAACAAATCAATATCCATTATTCTTGAGCCTTAATCAAGCTAGGATCTTCATGAAAGTTAGCATTTTGGAGGCTAATTGGGAAGTCTTGTTGCAAGTTTGTGGATCTTTTGTGAGGTATAAAATCCTAACCCTAATCTTAGTTGTTGTTTTAATACCTTAATCTAGTTATTAGATGTTTAAATAAAGCTTTAATTTGCATGTTTAGAAATTCAAGAAAAGGTTTTTGAAGATCAAGTTAAGGTTTTGATTATTTGTAATGGTTAAAAGAGTTGTTTAGACAAGGAAAACTTAACCTAATTATGAGGTTGTTAATTGTTATTTATCCTAATTGTCTAATTTATATTAATTGAAAACTAGCTTTTAGAAAATCTTATTTGGGTGAGATTAAAATTGTAGTAAAGGTTTGTGTGGTTTAAGTTGTAGGGTTCCTATCGACGGCAGCAAGGTTTCTGGAGGTATCGTCCATGCCATTTTCAAAATTTTGCCGTTTCAAGGAACTCTAAACTAGAATCGACAACTAGAAAATCAAACGTAAACTAATGTAAACCATTTTACATCTAAGTGAAATAGAAATACAACTTTTGTAGATTGGTCCTTCACTACTAAAAGCTCCTTGTAGTAGTCCCTTCGCTGCGATCATGGTACTCCCGGACTCTTGGACGGCTCCATGAGAAGAAGGCAACAGTCATGCTTGAAGTCTTCGAGGCCAAAGATGATTTACGTCGAGGGAATACTAGCTCAAGCTTCTACTTCGCTAATGAAGAATTAGTGAAGCTAACACCTTATACTAAAGTGCTATTTAGTAGAGGATGATGAAATAGGAAGTGGGCTCATTTTAGAATTATTTTTCTCACAATACTTTCTCCCTTTATTCAAACCCTAGAGAGATTTTTCTTCTGGAGGAAGAAGATGAAGTAAGAAAAAGAGAATGAACTAATTCAAGTGAGTTAAGCAACCATGGGTGAGTGGGAATCATAAACTAACCCATGTAAAGATATAACCATGGCTAATAATAGTGGTTAGGTTAATAAATATCCTAAGTAAAACAAAATGAGTGGAGTTTGTCAAAGCACTCACAAGCTTCTACAAGCTTCATGCATACAACAATTATCCACTAATTTTGGATTTACTTTTAATATTAAAACCCCACCATTATAATTAATATGGTGTATGTCTTATACACCCATGTAGTGTGTATCAACAACCATAACACACACAAAATACAATTTAATATATATCACATATATATTAAGTGTGCACATGTGAGAAAAAATGCTTAAGTGAGCAAATGTTAGTTAATGTAAATTAGTATATCAAATATACAATTATACACTAAATTATTAAATCAACACTTGATTTAATAATCCGGCTATATCACATATAACCGACTAACACTAAATGTACCATCTTATCGAATCAACACTTGATTCGATAACCCGGCTATATCACATATAACCGACCGATACAAAAGTCGCGAGAATAGAATACGATATCATATACACGCATTATTCTTGGTCCCACACATATCACATATGTGCTCCTATTTCGTTTTTCCTGAGCCAGTAAAACCTCTATGTAGGACTCTAAAGACTCGTCAATACGCCGGCAGTAGGTGATGATCATATCAAGCACCCACAAGCCGTCAACGGTACTAGCTTGACGTAACGGCTACCCGGGTATTGAGCGATCAGAAGATCAGCAAGAAAGCCCGCTCCAACTCCTGTAAAAGCCTAACGGTAACACTTGCCATACAGTCCGGTCTCCTCGTCTGATATGTCGCATATCAAGTCTAGGGGTGGTAAACGTCAGACCCCAATAACCGATAAGTCATGCCGATCTGAGGCTCATAACGGGTCAAGAAACTACTGGTAACACTTACCAGTAAATCTCTAAATTAGCCCTGGTCAGGGACTTCCCTGTTATGGCCAATCGAGCACAGCGCAACATCAACCCCTAAATATCGGGAGAGACGAAACCCTTCCTATCGCTCATTGCCTCCATGTGACTCGGGACTGTACCCAAAAATCACCGTTTTACACGCCCTCTTGGACGTGGTAAGGTGGAAATCAAAGCACAGTAGGAATCACACAAGACTCTATGACGATCTCGGGTCTACAGACTAACCTGTACCAGTGTCACCAGAGAAATGCCATCGGACGTGAGGTATAATACCATCTGGGAGTTCTCGGGGAGTCCGTCCAGTGTACCCAGTCTCCACTGAGCACCTATATACCATCTCTGATGTCCAACACCAATGGATATGGGATCATCCATCGCCCATCTATATAGGTTGAGAAGGTATACGCTAGTCTACTCTGGTATATCGATGCCCCGTCTCGATACACCCACGACTAGGGACAGTAAAAGGATGAACTTATGGACTACCATGGCCACACTAGTATGATCTGCAACATAGTCCAGGTAGTCAAGTACACATCCTAAGGGCTTTACCAACATGTAACAGAGAGACAATTAGTGTATATGTTAAGATAAAGAGTAGCCATATAGCATACTATCATGTCGTGCAAGAAAGTCCTCCCTATATATGTCTAAGCATCCACAACAATATACATCTCATGTACAGTAATGGCCTCTAGGGCTTACATATAACTAACAATCTCCCACTTGCACTAGGGCCATCTGATAGCAGTAGTTGTAGTATCCCATACTCAACCATCCCATAAAAGTCTTACTCTGGGAAAAGGCCTTCGCGAGTGGATCCGCCGTGCTGTCCTCTGAGTCTACTCTCCTAACTGTTAGTTATATATATGCCCTAGAGGCCATTGTTGTACATATGATGTATATTATAGTGGATGCTTGGATATATATAGAGAGGACTTTCTTGCTCGATATGATAGTATGCTATTTGGTTTCACTTTATCTTAACATGCTGACTTGTATTGGTTTACTGTCTTGCTCTTACATATTGATAAAGCCCTTAGGATATGTACTCGACTACTATGACTATGATGCAGATCATACTAGTGGGGCCAGGGTAGTCAAAGAGTACATCCTATAACTGTTCCTAGTCGAGGGAGTATCGAGACAGGGCATCGATACTCCAGAGTAAACTAGCGTATATGCATCTTGACCCATATGATGGGCGATGGATGATCCCATATCCATCAGTGTTTGACATCAAAAATGGTGTACGGGTGCTCAGTGGAGACTGGGTACACTGAACGGACTCGCCGAGAACTCCTAGATGGTATTATACCAATCGTCAGATAGCAGTTCTCCGGTGACACTGGTACATGTTAGTCTGTAGACCCGAGATCGTCATAGTGTCTTGTGTGATTCCCACTGTGCTTTGATTTCCACCTTACCATATCCAAGAGGGCGTGCAAAACGGTGGCTTTTGGGTACAGTCCTGAATCATATGGAGGCAATGAGCGATAGGAGGGGTTTCGTCTCTCCCGGTATAGGGAGTTGATGTTGTGCTGTGTTCGATTGGCTATAACTGGAAGTCCCTGGCCAGGGATGATATGGAGTGCTACTGGTAAGAGTTATCAGTAGTTTCTTGACCTGTTATGAGCCTCATATCGACACGACTTATTGGATACTGGGGTCTGACGTTTACCACCCCTAGACTGGATATGCGACATAACAGACGAAGAGACCGAACTGTACGGTAATGTTACTGATTGGATTCACAAGAGAATGTACAGACTTGCTTGTTGATCTTCTGATCGCTCAATACCTGGGTGGCTGTTACGTTTAGCTGACCGCTTACAGCTTGTGGGTGTTTGATATGATCATCACCTACTGCCGGCGTATTGACGATTCTTTAGAGTCCTACACAGAGGTTTCTTGGCTCAGGCAAAACGGAGTAGGAGCACATATGTGATATGCGCGGGACCGAGAATAATACGATATGAGATACCGTATTCTATTCTCGTGATATGAGATATCAGCCGGGTATATGTGATATAGCCGGGTCATCGGATCAAGTATTGATTCAATGAATTGGTACATGTTATATTAGTCGGTTATATGCAAATATAGCTGGATTGTCGAATCAAGTATTGATTCGATAATTTAATGTATTATTACATATGTGATATATTACATTACGTTGCTAATATAAGCTCGCTTTATTGATTCATTTTCTCACCGGATAATACATTGATATATATGCGATATATATTAATTATATTATTTTCTTTTTGTTACAAAATATATTGTATATGTGATATATAATATTGTAACAAGTTAGGGTTACATATGCAACAGTGATTTAGAGATTAAACCTAGTTAGGGTTTGGATTAGGGTTAGCTTTTTGGTTAGCTTTTGGGTTAACTTTTTCATGAAGCTTCATGAAGCTTTCCTTTTGTCTTTAGCTTTGATATTTTGTGTAGATATTTGTTAACCCAATCCAAACCATTAACTCCAATTTATTCTCTATATGAGTTAAAACCCTTCATGCTTAACTCATGGTTGAATAAGTAACCACAACAATAATTCATTATTCATCACAAAAAGAATTAGCTTCATATTCTCCTTCTTCTTCTTCCTTAAGCTCTTGAAAAACCTTCACTT
The DNA here is from genome assembly GCA_030015575.1 of Agapanthus africanus. Taxonomy (NCBI): domain Eukaryota; kingdom Viridiplantae; phylum Streptophyta; class Magnoliopsida; order Asparagales; family Amaryllidaceae; genus Agapanthus; species Agapanthus africanus. The sequence continues at coordinate 301,066,139 of JASDDO010000029.1, forward strand.
GATTTTTGATTTGTGATGATATTGAGTGAGAAATTGAAAACAAAAGAGAGCAAAATTCCTACTTCATCATCCTCATCTATTCGAGCCACTTAGATTAGGGTGTTCACTTCTCTAATAAGTACTTTAGTGAAGTGTAAGTTTGGGTTAGAGATTCTTCAAGGTAGATCGTCTTAGATCATGAAGACTTCAAGCAAGATGCATCATTCACCTCTTGGAGCCTCACGAGAGTCGGAGTTCTTGATGATCTCAGCGAAGGGACCTCAATACGGAGCTTATGAAGCGAAGGAACGGACTACAAAGGTTGTAATCCCTATCTCTTTTACTTTTTTGTATGTGATACAAACATGTTACCCTAGAAATTCTAGCATGATTCTTTGTTTGTTTGCTTTGCACCTCTCTAAATTTTAAAATGGCATGAGTGATGCTACCAAACCCTGGACTAGGTGCAAGGGAAGCCCAACAGTGGTGTCAGAGCCAAACTAGAATTCTAGATACAGTGTTATAACAATTACGAAAATGAAAATCACTTCGAAATACGGTATTAGGAAACCCCATTCTTGCTCTCTGGAAATTTTACAAAAAGTTCTTTAAAAATTTTTCAAACAGGTGCATAATGGTCTCTGGACCAAAATATGGACATGGAAGAAATACGGAGGGAGGGAACCGGTTTTGAACCGGCCACAGGAGGGAAAATTCCGGCCAAGCCGGCCCCACCACTTCCTCTGGACTCCGTATTTCCCCTGTGGTCTTATGTCTCCAGTTTGGGTTTCCTAGTATTGTTTATTTAGCCCAATTTTCATGTGATGATTAGTTTGACAGGCTTGTCAGCAAATTCACGCTTAAGATGACCATTCGGAATTCGTAGTGCTTCGTAGTCGTATATTATAACACTGTATTGGTAACCTTGACTATTTTTAGTAGTTCGATCGAACTTCGCACACCGCATTTTGTACCCCGCTGAAATTTTCGAGTGTTGTAATTTTCAGAAGTTGATTATATTCGTAAAATCGTGCAAGTACCCCTATGGACCCCCTAGAAGACTATAATAACCTTAACTCGATTCTATGCCCACGGAACCGCGTTCGAACCTTCGGGTTTGCCGTAGTTCCGTGGTGTCATAGGTGAGGCGTTGGTTAACTCCTTCTACGACTGGTCCATGGACACAGTGGCACGGTTTTTGTGTGTTTCGACTTTGCTCAAGTGTTGAGCTCACGGGGGTAATTTGTGAGTGTATGTTGATTCAATCGAAACGCTAAACATCGTCATGATATTCTGTAATGTGATACAATATGTGGAATTCATATAGTTAGGCATGAAATCCGTAATATATGATATTTCGGGTTTACGATGTCTAAGTCGATTGTGGATTTCAAATGTTGTAGTTTTACACTTTCTTTTCTGTGAGCGTAAGCGTAGTATGTGGTGTATCATCGGCTTCGTTGCTATACATCAACGACAATCGGGATACGCATGCTTGCTTACATTTATGATATGAGATATTATGTGTTGCTATGATATGTTATATTGGATCGTCGTGTTCTGAATAGCCGGGGGTTTTATGTGAGATGAGGGTTTTTATTTTCATTCATGTAAAATTCATTGTATGTAATATTCTTTTATTGGGGCACTTCCGGGTTGAGTTTGATGTCACCATTGCATATTATTTACTTTCTGCATTAGGATAGACCCAAGGAGGGGAGCATAAGTAACCAGGTTCTAGGGTCTAGTGAGAGGCCATCTCGAGGAGTCGAGACCGGGTCTCCTAACCCTAGAATTGGCAGTGTTACTTTCCGCTCTCATAGGGGTCTAGGGATGTGGGTTTGGCTATTCATCGCGACCGTGGAATCCGTGTTTTATACTGGCTCGATATAAAACACGGACGTCCTAGTATATCCAATATTTCATATGTTATCTTCTGCTGCAATGTTCTGTGATGAGATCATATTACTGCCTGAGACGAATTCTTATACTATATATATATATATATATATATATATATATGATATATAAATATTACTGCTTTCGTTTCTTATGTGATGCTTAGGAAGCATAAATGATGGAATTTATTAATGAGATTAATAAAAGAAAAGAAACCTAAAAGATGTTGTAGAATCAAAACTTTATAAAAAGGGTAGCTACAGTTTTGCTTTGCATAGCGGTATATATGATATACCCAGCACCTTATTCGATGAGGAAAGAGCCGAGATCCCTTCACCGGGAGTGACCTCTTTAGCAAAACTGGCAGATGCTATAAACTCACGGTTTAGTTTTTGACTGCTTCTATAGTTCTTGCTTTGCACCGCGGTATATATGATATACCTTGCACCTTATTCGATGAGGAAAGAGCCGAGATCCCTTCACCGGGAGTGACCTCTTTAGCGAAACTAGAAAAGCCTAAAAAAGACTCCTTTTCAAAAATCACTTGTTTCTATAACGATATCGAGTTCATTACGCTCATGGTTTTTCTGAAAAAACCTGCGTAGTCCTCCGACATTTCAGATAGATATTACTTAGTATTCGTGCTACGTTTGTTGGCCTGCGTCAAGGCGTAGTGTGCGGTAGCTAAACTAGTACTTATCTGCAACATGAGATGTGATTGGATTAGGGTAGTCGTACGACTTTGTTGGCCTGCGTCAAGGGTCGTATGGGTGGGTTTAATTCAATCAAGAAATGTACGGGTTGAACTTGACTAGCGGACTATGGTTTGTTGGCCCGCTTCAAGGTCATGGGACGCTAGGGGTAAAAGCATTATCGGGAATTTCAAGTGTTGAAATTTGCAATGAGATTGCATACCTTCTATGAGATAGATGGATCCTGATACCTACTGCGAGTAAAAGTTACTCCTGGGAGAATTTTACACAGGACAATTAGCCGATCAAGTAGGTGACTAGAAAGGTGTTTACGGGGTTATGCCTCTGGGAAAATGATGTTTACTTTAATTAGGTCCGTGCGAGAGCACGGGGAACCTCCCTCAAAGTACCAACACTGGCTTGGCCGAAAGATTGGCGAATTTGTAAAGTGTAATTAATCCCGGCTAATCTTACCTTTTAGGGTTTGAAGGAAGATTTGATAAAAAGCAGTGGGAGCCGTCCTGATTAGATAAGATAATAACCAATCTAACCTTGTAAGAGCATACGTTAAAGTGTTTTCTTCTCTCTCTCTCCAGGTAGCGACCATGTCAGTGTAAGTCCGTGTTGCCCACCCCGGTGCTTACGGGGAGGCAGAAAACATAATAAAAATCGGATTTTTAATGACTTAGGCAACATGGACTAAGCTTATGAGGATCTTTGCTAAACATAAACTAGCTAACCCTAACTACAAAGTAGCTAAGTGAAGAAAGGTTATACCTTTGGTCTTTAGTCCTTCTCTCCTTGCTCCTAGGTATGGTAGAAAAAGTTCACCTTGCTTGTCTTCTCCCGTCAAAGAAAGATCCACTTGAAAGCCACCACCTTTAGCTTCAACTCCAAGCTAGGAGTAACTAGAGTGCAAGAAATGCTAAGACTTGAACCCTAGAAGTGAGAAGAGAAGATCAAGAGAGGGTTTTTCTCAAGCTTTTTGTTTCTCAACACATGAGAGGGAGAGAGCTTGAGGAAGAGGATGAGCAAGAGAGAGAAATAGAATGAGAGAAAAATGAGAAAATAGTGAGCCATTCTCACTAATATGTGAGGATAATTTTAATTAGATAATTAGCTTGAAAATTGTCATGATAAATCATGAATTGACCATTATCATTTCATTTTTGCAAAGATCAAAGAGCATCTTCCAAATGAAATGATTATGGTCAAGTTGTCAACATGGTCAACAAGTCAATGAAGTCAAATTGTCAACAACAACCATGCACAATAATTAAGCTAATTATCAATTAACAATAATCCACACAAAAACAATAGGGTTAATAAAATGACAAATGCCATTAACCCAAAACAAGGTCCTCTCCCCCAATCTCAAGCAACTGTGCATACGCACCCGCATTCGTGATCCGAGGAACACGAATACCCTGAGAAAAACCAATCTCAAATCATATACTAGGATCCGGCTTAAACCAAAGCCCGCTAGTATAAACTGTCCGGACAGCAAACGTGCACAAGTGCGCGGATGCGAACGAACCCTGTCGCAAAACCATGCGACCTCTACTCGTTTTGCCTAAAGGCGAATAGCTCTCTGTGTGGGACTCTAAAGACTCGACACTACGCTGGCAGTGGGTTTAACCACAGACCGCAAGCGGCACTAGCTGTACGTAACGGTCCCCAGGTAGATGTCGATAAGAAGACTGACGAGGTGAACCCCATCTGCACTCCTACTGAGCCTGTATGTGACAGTCTCCGTACAGTCCGGTCTGTTCGTCTGATACATCGCATGGCGGGCCTAGGGGGGCGGTGAACGTCAGTCCCCTAATAGCGGTACAAGTCGTGTCGGAGTGTAGCCCAGAACACCCTGAGATAACACTGGAAACCTACCAGTATATCTCGCTTGCCCTGGCCAGGGACTACTCGTGTAATGGCTCTCCTAGACACAGCGCGATGTCAACCCCCAATACCGGGAGAGACGAATCCTGTCTAACCGTCACTGCCTCCAAGTGCTTCGGGACTGCACCCAAAAACTACCTGTTTGCACAGCTCCTTTGAGCCGTGGTAGGGTAGTAATCAAAGTGCAGTGGGAACACACTCGAGGCGAAGTGACAGTGTCAAGTCAGCGGACTAAGCTGTACTCATGTCACCTGGGAACTGATAACTGACGATAGGTATATTACCAACCAACAGTTCCCGACGAGTCCTGTCCAGTGTACTCGTAACCTAACGAGCACCCGCATACTATCCCAAGTACGACGTACTAACGGCTGTGGGACAGACCGTCTCCCACACTGGGATGAGAAGCGCATACGCTAGTCTACTCCGGAGTATCGATGCCCTGTCTCGATAGTCCAACGACCAGGGACCTGTATAAGGATGTGCTTATAGATTACCCAGCTCCCACGAGTGCGAGCGCCATCACAACGCTGGTAATCAAGCAAAGATCCTAAGGGCTCTACTAATATGTATACCAGCAATATGCTAAAAGAAACACATGCACATATTAAAGCAGAGACAAACCAAGTAGCATACTACCATTTCGAGCAAGATTGTATATACAACTGTGAATATCCCAAGCTTCCATTAAGTAATATACAAGCTAGTATGATACAGTAATGGCCTCTAGGGCATATACACTAACAATCTCCCACTTGCACTAAGGCCATGTACTGGCGTATCGAAGACCTATCATCTCGATCAGCCGCTCGAACTGAGTCTGGGGCAAGGCCTTGGTGAATGGATCTGCTGTGTTATCCTCTGATGCAACTCTCCGGACCTCGATCTCCTGGCGATCCACGATCTCCCTGATCAGGTGATACCGCCTTAAGATGTGTCTGGATTTCTGATAGGACCTGGGTTCCTTCGCTAAAGCTATAGCCCCGTTGTTGTCGCAATACAGAGGTATTGGGTCAACAATGGACGGAACCACCTGAAGTTCTTTCAAGAACTTCCTCATCCAGACAGCTTCTTTTGCGGCATCAGATGCAGCGATGTATTCCGCTTCCATAGTCGAGTCAGCAACGGTTTCCTGTTTGGAGCTCTTCCAACACACCGCCCCTCCATTGAGGGTAAAGACAAAACCCGACATGGACTTGGAATCATCCTTGTCACTCTGGAAGCTGGAGTCAGCAAAGGCCTCAATCTGCAGGTCTTTTCCGCCATACACCAAGAACATCTCCTTAGTCCTTCTCAGGTACTTGAGAATGTTCTTTACTGCTATCCAATGTTTCTCCCCAGGGTTTGACTGATACCTGCTTACCACACTCAGTGCATAAGCCACATCCGGTCTGGTACACAACATCGCATACATTATAGAGCCTACCGCAGAAGCGTAGGGTATAATAGACATGCGATCCCTCTCCAAATCAGTCTTGGGAGACATCTCTTTGGAGAGGGTGATCCCGTGACAAGCCGGTAGATTACCGCGCTTGGAATCTTCCATACTGAATCTCTTTAGTATGGTGTCGATGTACCTGGACTGCGATAGTCCTAATATCCTCTTGGATCTGTCACGGTAGATCCGGATACCCAGAATATAGGAGGCATCACCCAGGTCTTTCATGGAGAACCTGTGTGACAAGAACCCCTTGACAGATTGTAGCATAGGAATGTCATTTCCTATTAAGAGAATGTCATCCACGTATAAAACGAGGAATACTACAGTTCTCGCTACAAATCTACAATAGATGCATGGTTCATCTGGATTTTTGATAAAGCCAAATTCTTTGACCGTCTCATCAAAACAGATGTTCCAACTCCGCGATGCCTGCTTGAGTCCATAAATGGACTTGAGCAACTTGCACACCTTTCCGCTGCTCCCACTCTGAATGAAACCCTCTGGCTGGTCCATATAGACACACTCCTCTAAATGACCATTTAGAAAAGCTGTCTTTACGTCCATCTGCCAAATCTCATAATCGTGGAAAGCAGCGATGGCAAGAAGGATCCGAATGGATTTCAGCATAGCTACTGGAGAAAAGGTTTCGTCATAGTCCAAACCAGGTCGCTGACGAAAACCCTTTGCTACCAGTCTAGCTTTATAGGTCTCAACCTGTCCATCTACACCAATCTTCCTTTTGAAGATCCACTTGCATCCTACGGGTTTTACCCCGTCTGGAGCAATGTCCAACGTCCATACTTTGTTGGTGTACATGGACTCCATCTCGGTCCGCATTGCATCCAGCCATTTTACCGAGTCGACGCTCTGAATGGCTTGCTGGAAGCTAGTAGGCTCATCACAATCTAGGATGCAGTCTTCTCTATCCCCGTCAATGAGAAATCCGTAGTACCTCTCGGGCGGATGAGACTGCCTACTACTCCTGCGGAGTGGCATGGGAATGTCTTGTTCTTTCGAACCCTCTGGTTCTACTAAGCTTTCAGTAATAGCTTGCGGTTCTGGAATTTCTTCCAGTTCTATTGCGCTCCCACTTAATTCTTTTTCTATGAACTGATGTTCTAGAAAGTGGGCATGGCGAGAAACAAGGACTTTTTGTTCCTCTTCGCAATAGAAGTAATATCCCTTGGAGTTCTTTGGATATCCCACAAACTTGCACTGTACTGAGCGTGCCTCGAGCTTGTCCGTATGCTGCTTTTTTACAAAAGCTGGACATCCCCATGTCTTAATGTGATTAAGATAGGGTTTCTTCCCACTCCATAACTCATATGGTGTGGTAGGCACAGTCTTAGTGGGAACACGGTTCAAAAGATATGCAGCAGTTTCTAGCGCATACCCCCAGAACGATCGCGGCAACTCAGCGTTACTCATCATGGACCGTACCATATCCAATAGGGTTCGGTTCCGTCTCTCCGATACACCGTTATGTTGCGGAGTGTATGGAGGAGTAAGCTGAGAGAGAATTCCATTCTCTTTTAAGTAATTCAGGAATTCGGCACTTAAGTATTCTCCTCCTCGATCCGATCTTAGGATCTTGATACTTTTGCCGGTCTGTTTTTCTACTTCACTCTTATATTCCTGGAATTTTTCAAAAGCCTCGGATTTATGTTTCATTAAGAAGACATAACCGTACCTTGAAAAATCATCCGTAAAAGTTATGAAGTAAGAAAAACCGCTTCGCGCATGTGTAGACATTGGACCGCACACGTCGCTGTGTACGAGTCCCAAGAGCTCGCTCGCTCTTTCTCCGTGTCCAGAAAACGGAGCCTTTGTCATCTTTCCTTTGAGACAGGATTGACAAGTTGCATACGATTGATATTCGAACGAATCTAAATATCCTTCAGTATGTAACTTAGTCAATCTTCTCTCGTTGATGTGACCCAGTCTACAATGCCATAAGAAAGTTTTATTAATTTCTGGAGACTTTCTTTTGTGTGTATTCTGGATATTGAAAACCTGTGGTTGGTTTAAAACGTAAATACCGTTGTTCAATGTACCTGACCCAATCAACACTTGATTAAGGTGAATGTTCACTACATTACTTACAAATGCAAATTCATAACCTTCTTTAGATAATAAAGATACAGAAATGATATTACAGGTTGCATTTGGTACATAATAACAACTACGCAAAACCAAAAAGTGTCCATCTGATAATCCCAGGTGATAGTCCCCCACGGCCTCAGCATCCATGCTAGCACCGTTCGCAACTCTGAGGGTCATGTCACCTGTCTTCAAAACTCTACGCTTTCTCAACGCCTGCAAAGAATTACAGATATGAGATCCTGATCCGGTATCCAATACCCAGGATGTAGAGTTTATTGATAGACAATTTTCAATAACATACACACCTGAAGCTGAAGCTGCAACTCGCTTCAAATCCTGTGTTCTGGCTTTCCAAGCCTTGCAATCTTGTTTCCAGTGACCACTTTTGTGACAATAGAAGCATTCTTCCTTCCCCACCAGCTTCCCCGCTACCTTTGTTGCTTTACCCTTTCCCTTCGTATCCACTTTACCGACACCGCCTCTTGGTTTGGCGGGGGCTTTCTTCTTCTTGCCCTTGGCTTTCGCCCTGGACCTAGAAGAGGAAGATCCTCCTACAAACAAAGTGGATGTCTCCCTACCCTTCTGTAGGGTGCCCTCAGCAGTCCTCAACATGTTCAGAAGCTCGGCAAGTTCAACCTCCTTTCCTTGCATGTTGAAGTTAAGAATGAACTGGGCGTAAGTGGAAGGAAGGGACTGGAGAATCAGATCAGTATAGAGTTCATTCTCCAACGTGGTCCCAAGGTCCGCGAGCTCCTCTATGTAGCCGATCATCTTAAGCACGTGGTCCGCTACCGATGATCCGACGGCCAACCTTGCCGAAAAGAGCTTCTTCGACACTTCGTATCTTGCGATACGAGACTGCTCTCCATACAGTTCTTTTGTATGGAGAAATATGGACTCTAGGTCCATATTCTCGTGCCTCCTCTGATGGTCATTGTCCATCGAGGCTAGTACGAGGCATTTGGCCCTCGCGCAATCTATCTCCCATGTCTTACGGATTTCTACATCCGCGACGCTGGAGGTGGGACCTGGGACGGGGGGAGCTTTGGTGGTAAGTATATACCCCAGCTTGTCATAAGTGATAGCCATCTTGACATTCCTGAGCCAATCTTTGTAGTTTGGCCCTGTCAATATGTTTTTATCTAATAGTAACTTAAGTCCGGTCATCTTGAATGGTCGCTGCAATTAGGAGAGAGAAAAGAAACACTTTAGCATGATGCTCTTGCAAGTTTAGAGTGGTTTTTAGTTTGTCTAAACTGGATGGCTCCCACTGTTTCTCGAATCCCTTCTCAAACCATAAAGAAAAGGATTAGCCGGGATCATTCTCACCGTACAATACTTGCTTAACCGTTCAGCCAGGCCAGTGTCGGTACTTCGAGGGAGGTTTTCCAACGCTTTCGCGAAGTTCCTTAATTAAGTAACCTCTTTTCCCTGTGGGCGTAGCCCCGCTAACACCTTTCTAGGCACCTACTAGGTTTATAGCATTGATCGTTAAGTGAGAGTTTTCCCGAGGAGTAGCATATACTCACAGTAGGATCGGGATCCAAATATCATCGCGTGATAAAACCGAAGGAATCCTACCAGAATCATCACACTCCAAATGGTATGCAACGCTAGCAAGTTTCAGTACTTATGAAACTCCCGATGTGGATTTTTGCCCCATGCTCTTATGACCTTGACTTTGGCCAAAATATCATAAGTCACATGTCAAGTTCTACCCGTCATTCTTCTGGTTAATTTGGACCCACCCGTACCTACCCTTGGCTTTGGCCAAAATGGCAGCACGACTGTCCCAAACCAACGCATCTATCTATGCTGCACATGAATACCCAAACGCTACCAATCACTATGCCTTGACTTTGGCCAAAATACATAGTTTGAATACTTTTGACCATTCATGTGGAATGACGGAGGGCTACGGATGGTTTTGGCGAAACCGTGAACGTAGTGAACTTGATATAATCGATGGAACGAGATAGCTTTTAAAAGGAGTGGTTCAAGCTCCGCGTTTAAAAGTTTTAGTTTTGAAAAGAACCGAGTGGTTTTCAAAGTGTTCCAATCGACTTTTACTTGGTTTATTTCTTGCATTAGTTCTTTTAATGCGTCCCATCATTTAATCCTACCATTGCAGAAAACAACCAAAATATGACGTACGCTTATGCCATTCGCATTCGCCACGGGGCCCCGTCATCACCCGTTAGGTTACTTAACTAACGACAGAGCGGGGGCTGGGCTAGCGCGGCTGTAAAACATAAGCAACGCCTAAATAGTTATTATATATAAATATATAGCAATGATAGACATTACAGATCACAGATGAATACATTGGATATACTAGGAATCCGCAATGCGTTCGAGCCTGCAACGCAAAGCGGATTACACGGTCGCGGTGAATAGCCAATACCCCACCCAAGACCCCTACGGGTGCGGCAAACTACCCGCCAAGCACCCGAAGCGAAGCAACCTCCCTCACCACCGTGAGTAGGCCACTCGGCACTTCGAGATACCCGGTAGTTTGTGCACCCCCTCCATGGGTCTATCCTAGGAGCAAAAACAGTAAAAAGAATTATACAATGACGGCTACAACCCCGACCCGGTTGTGCGGCCATACAAAGAATATTATTACATCAATTTACATGTTACAAATGAATGAAAGAAAAAAAAACGCTCATCTCACATCCAACCCGGCTATTCACCCGCGACGATCCAATCCATTCATATCCACAAACCAATAACAATCACAGATCATGTATAACCCCGACTAATCGTCTTATAGCGATTAGCCGACGTTCAATACATGCAAGCATTACAGATATAACCGATATAGTTAAAGTGCAGTGAAGTTCGGAAAAATACGGAATTATAGGACCCCAAAAGGAAATTTCTTTTCTGGAAAATCTGGGTACATATAATATATCCTAAAAATCCCAAAACCAACAAAAACACACTCTGCACGAAAAACGATGCGCCGATCACGACAATCCGCGGCGGTTCAGCCGCATAAACCTACTTCATGCGGCGGAAGGGCGGCGACTTGAAGGAATTGGGGTATCGTTTTTCTTGGGTGTATTCACAAAACCCTGAGACGATTTTACATGTATACAGTTTTTCATTTTGAGCAGAAATAATTTTAACAGAAACTTGGATTTTGTAAAAGTTTGGTTTTGTGATTTTTCCGGTTCCGAACTTCGTTACACTTAACTACTTAACTAGTTTAGGTTTAGTTAGGCTCTGATACCACTGTAAGTCCGTGTTGCCCACCCCGGTGCTTACGGGGAGGCGGAAAACATAATAAAAATCGGATTTTTAATGACTTAGGCAACATGGACTAAGCTTATGAGGATCTTTGCTAAACATAAACTAGCTAACCCTAACTACAAAGTAGCTAAGTGAAGAAAGGTTATACCTTTGGTCTTTAGTCCTTCTCTCCTTGCTCCTAGGTATGGTAGAAAAAGTTCACCTTGCTTGTCTTCTCCCGTCAAAAAAAGATCCACTTGAAAGCCACCACCTTTAGCTTCAACTCCAAGCTAGGAGTAACTAGAGTGCAAGAAATGCTAAGACTTGAACCCTAGAAGTGAGAAGAGAAGATCAAGAGAGGGTTTTTCTCAAGCTTTTTGTTTCTCAACACATGAGAGGGAGAGAGCTTGAGGAAGAGGATGAGCAAGAGAGAGAAATAGAATGAGAGAAAAATGAGAAAATAGTGAGCCATTCTCACTAATATGTGAGGATAATTTTAATTAGATAATTAGCTTGAAAATTGTCATGATAAATCATGAATTGACCATTATCATTTCATTTTTGCAAAGATCAAAGAGCATCTTCCAAATGAAATGATTATGGTCAAGTTGTCAACATGGTCAACAAGTCAATGAAGTCAAATTGTCAACAACAACCATGCACAATAATTAAGCTAATTATCAATTAACAATAATCCACACAAAAACAATAGGGTTAATAAAATGACAAATGCCATTAACCCAAAACAAGGTCCTCTCCCCCAATCTCAAGCAACTGTGCATACGCACCCGCATTCGTGATCCGAGGAACACGAATACCCTGAGAAAAACCAATCTCAAATCATATACTAGGATCCGGCTTAAACCAAAGCCCGCTAGTATAAACTGTCCGGACAGCAAACGTGCACAAGTGCGCGGATGCGAACGAACCCTGTCGCAAAACCATGCGACCTCTACTCGTTTTGCCTAAAGGCGAATAGCTCTCTGTGTGGGACTCTAAAGACTCGACACTACGCTGGCAGTGGGTTTAACCACAGACCGCAAGCGGCACTAGCTGTACGTAACGGTCCCCAGGTAGATGTCGATAAGAAGACTGACGAGGTGAACCCCATCTGCACTCCTACTGAGCCTGTATGTGACAGTCTCCGTACAGTCCGGTCTGTTCGTCTGATACATCGCATGGCGGGCCTAGGGGGGCGGTGAACGTCAGTCCCCTAATAGCGGTACAAGTCGTGTCGGAGTGTAGCCCAGAACACCCTGAGATAACACTGGAAACCTACCAGTATATCTCGCTTGCCCTGGCCAGGGACTACTCGTGTAATGGCTCTCCTAGACACAGCGCGATGTCAACCCCCAATACCGGGAGAGACGAATCCTGTCTAACCGTCACTGCCTCCAAGTGCTTCGGGACTGCACCCAAAAACTACCTGTTTGCACAGCTCCTTTGAGCCGTGGTAGGGTAGTAATCAAAGTGCAGTGGGAACACACTCGAGGCGAAGTGACAGTGTCAAGTCAGCGGACTAAGCTGTACTCATGTCACCTGGGAACTGATAACTGACGATAGGTATATTACCAACCAACAGTTCCCGACGAGTCCTGTCCAGTGTACTCGTAACCTAACGAGCACCCGCATACTATCCCAAGTACGACGTACTAACGGCTGTGGGACAGACCGTCTCCCACACTGGGATGAGAAGCGCATACGCTAGTCTACTCCGGAGTATCGATGCCCTGTCTCGATAGTCCAACGACCAGGGACCTGTATAAGGATGTGCTTATAGATTACCCAGCTCCCACGAGTGCGAGCGCCATCACAACGCTGGTAATCAAGCAAAGATCCTAAGGGCTCTACTAATATGTATACCAGCAATATGCTAAAAGAAACACATGCACATATTAAAGCAGAGACAAACCAAGTAGCATACTACCATTTCGAGCAAGATTGTATATACAACTGTGAATATCCCAAGCTTCCATTAAGTAATATACAAGCTAGTATGATACAGTAATGGCCTCTAGGGCATATACACTAACAGTCAGGCCCTAATCAAGATAATAATATGGATGTATTGACTGAACCCGCTTTTTATACTGAGCAGGAGAACGTTGGTCCCGCTCCCACTTATAATTGTTATAAGTTCGAGCAGGGAATAGGAGAATATCTGGATTCACACGCCACCCAAACGAAGAATAAGCATGATGATGCATCTTCTTCAGGTGTATTTGTTATCGAGAATTGTTTCTCAGTTCACTCTACGTCCTGAGTATTAGATACCGGATCTGGATCCCATATATGTAATATGTTACATGGGCTATGTAAAGGTAGGGAACTAGGAGAGGGTGATCATTCCGTAAGAGTAGGGAATGGTGCAAATGTTGCAGCCAAAGCAGTTAGCGAATATCACCTTGTGTTACCAAATGGTAATACATTGGTTCTGAACGAATGCTATTGCATTCCGACTCTGATATGCAATCTTATATCGGTTTCTTTATTGAGTAAAGAAGGATATAATTTTGTAGTACAGGATCATGTTATGAACATCATCCTGAATCAAAAGCTGATTGGATCGGGATCGTTAGATAATGGCATATACGTTCTCAATCAAACTACAGTGATTAATATACAAAAAACACACAAGAGGAAGAGTTCAGAAATGAATGAATCCTTCTTGTGGTATTGTAGACTAGGTCATATCAATGCGACATGGCTAGCTAAGTTACATAAGGATGGATATTTGAATCCGTTCGAATTTTCGTCTTATGATACTTGCCAGTCATGTTCAAAGGTAAGATGACCAAAACTCCGTTTAGTGGACACGGAGAAAGAGTTACAGAACTCTTGGGACTGATACATAGTGATGTATGTGGTCCCATGTCTACACATGCCAGGAACGGTTCTTCCTACTTCATTACATTCACTGACAATCTCTCAAGATACAGACACGTGTTCTTTTTGAAACAAAAGTTTGAAGCTTTTGAGAAATTTAGAGAATATAAGAACGAAGTAGAGAACTAAACGGGCAATGTAAGTCCATGCTACCTCTCCCGGTACTTTCGGGCATGCGGAATTGGGTGAAAAACAATTTTCTAGAGGCGGTAACATGGACCCAAAACCGGATCTTTGTTAAACATCTAACTAACAACCTAACTAGGAGTTGTTAACTACTCGGTTAGGGGGTTATACCTTTCTTTCTTAAACTCCTTCGTCTTCAAGCCTCGATGGTGTACGGATCGGCTTCACCCCGTCGTCTCCTTGCGCCGAAGATCGATCCACCCGAAAGCTTCTACCTTTGGCTTCTTCTTCGAACTTTGAAGAAACTAGTTCACTCGGTTTGCCAAACCTTGTGAACTAGAGTGAATAAAGGAGAGTGTGTTGGGATTTTTCTCTATGGTTCTTAGTTCTCAACACATGGGACAAGTGAACCATAGACTAAAGAGAGGGAGAGCAAGAGGAAGAGGATGAGAGCTCAAGAACACAAGAAAGAGAAAGGAAATGAAAGAATGAGCAAGACTTTTCTCTCTTGGCTCTCATAATCCAAAACCATCATAACCAATAATAGCAATCAAGTATTAGTGATGGTTTAAGCTACAATAGCCATATCATTTCATGCACTCATTTTGCACAAGAGAACAAGCAAGCAAAAGTCTTTGCCATGGAATGATAGCCATTGTCATCATGATGGTCAACTAGTCCAACCTAGTCAACCGGTCAACAAAGTCAACAACTCAACAAAGTCAACCCCTCAACAACCATGTCACTATAATACTTAATTAATATTATTGTTAATTACATATCATATTCTCATTAAGGTTGAGCAAAAAGTCAATAGTCAACGGTCAACAACCCTAATGAGAATCCTCTGCCTCTGTCTCTCCGTCAACTGTGCATACACACCCGCATCCGCGTTCCGAGGAACACGAATACATACTGGATAAAACCAATCCCAAAACGTACACTAGGATCTGGCTTAAACCAAAGCCCGCTAGTGTTAACTGTCCGGACACTGTACGTGCACAAGTGCACGGATGTGACCGGACCCTGTCGCAAAACCATGCGACCTGTCGCAAAACCATGCGACCTCTACTCTTTTGCCTAAAGGCGAATAGCTTTCTGTGTGGGACTCTAAAGACTCGACACTACGCTGGCAGTGGGTTTAACTACAGACCGCAAGCGGCACTAGCTGTGCGTAACGGTCCCCAGGTAGATGCCGACAAGAAGACTGACGAGGTGAAACCCATCTGAACTCCTACTGAGCCTGAATGTGACAGTCTCCGTACAGTCCGGTCTGTTCGTCTGATACATTGCATGGCGGGCCTAGGGAGGCGGTAAACGTCAATCCCTTAATAGCGGTACAAGTCGTGCCGGAGTGAAACCCAAAACACCCTGAGATAACACTGGAAGCCTACCAGTATATCTCGCTTGCCCTGGCCAGGGACTACTCGTGTAATGGCTCTCTTAGATACAGCGCGATGTCAACCCCCAATACCGGGAGAGACGAATCCTGTCTAACCGTCACTGCCTCCAAGTGCTTCGGGACTGCACCCAACTACTACCTGTTTACACGACTCCTTTGAGCCGTGGTAGGATAGTAATCTAAGTACAGTAGGAACACACTCGAGGCGAAGTGACAGTGTCAAGTCAGCGGACTAAGCTGTACTCATGTCACCTGGGAACTGATAACTGACGATAGGTATAATACCAACCGGTCAGTTCCCGACGAGTCCTGTCCAGTGTACTCGTAACCCAACGAGCACCCGCATACTATCTCCAGTACGACGTACTGATGGCTGTGGGACAGACCATCTCCCACACTGGGATGAGAAGCGCATACGCTAGTTTACTCCGGAGTATCGATGCCCTGTCTCGATAGTCCTGCGACTAGGGACCAGCATAAGGATGTGCTTATAGATTACCCAGCCCCCACTAGTGTGACTGCCATCACAACACTGGTAATCAAGCAAAGATCCTAAGGGCTCCACTAATGTGTATAGGTGATATACTAAAATAAACACATGTACACATTGAAGTAGAAACAAACCAAGTAGCATACTATTATTTTGAGCAAGATTGTATATACAAGATGAATATCCCAAGCTTCCATTAAGTAATATACAAACTAGTATGATACAGTAATGGCCTCTAGGGCATATACACTAACAGGCAAAAGTATTAATATCCTTCAATCTGATCGAGGAGGAGAATACTTGAGCACTGAGTTCCTAGACTATCTAAAAGAGAATGGGATTCTCTCTCAGCTTACTCCTCCCTATACACCACAGCACAACGGTGTATCGGAATGGAGGAATCGCACCCTATTAGATATGGTGCACTCTATGACGAGCACAGCTGAGTTACCTATTTCCTTCTGGGGATATGCACCGGAGATAGCTGCAGACCTATTGAATATGGTTCCCACCAAATCTGTGCCAACCACTCCATATGAGATATGGAAAGGAAAGAGACCATATCTTAATTATGTTAGGATATGGGGTTGTCCGGCATATATGAAAACACAAAATCCGGACAAGCTCGGGGCAAGGTCCATTCCGTGTAAGTTTATTGGATATCCCAAATATTCGCGCCGGTATATCTTCTACCACACCGAGGGACAGAAGGTGTTTGTTTCTCGGCATGCTACCTTTTTAGAAAAGGAATTTCTTGCAAAAGAAATTAGTGGCTCTGAGGTAGAACTGGAAGAAGTTCTAGCTACACAAACTGCAACAGAAGATTTGGTAGAATCAGAGGATTCAGTAGTACCCGATGAACCTCAGCCTCTCCGCCGATCTAATAGGGTTCCTCATCCACCTGAGAGATACTACGGTTTTCTTATAGACGGTGGAAGTGAGGATTGCATCATGGAAGATGATGACTCGACTAGCTTCGAGCAGGCCATCACAAGTGGTGACTCTGTGAAATGGCTGGATGCAATGCGATCTGAGATGGAATCCATGTACACCAACAAAGTATGGACTTTGGAAGTTGCTCCTGAAGGGGTAAAACCCATTGGGAGCAAGTGGATCTTTAAGAAGAAACCTTGTGTAGATGGAAAAGTGGAGACTTTCCAAATCTATACTTGTTGCAAAGGGTTTTCGTCAACGACCAGGTGTGGATTATGACGAAACCTTTTCTCCAGTGGCTATGCTTAAGTCCATCCAGATCTTACTTGCCATTGCTGCATACCATGACTACGAAATCTGGCAAATGGATGTTAAGACCGCCTTTCTAAATGGTGATTTAGAGGAGTGCGTGTACATACTCAGCCAGAGGGCTTCGTAGATAGAGGGAGCAGCGGAAAGGTGTGCAAGCTGCTTAAATCCATCTACGGGTTAAAGCAGGCATCGCGGAGTTGAAACATCTGTTTTGATGTTGTAGTCAAAGAGTTTGACTTCATTAAAAACGTTGATGAACCTTGTATATACAAGAAGGTTGCAGAGAGTAAGGTTGTATTCCTCATATTGTACGTGGATGACTTACTTTTGATAGGAAATGATGTTCCTATGCTGCACTCGGTCAAGCTCTTCTTATCACATAGATTCTCAATGAAAGATCTAGGTGATGCCTCCTGCATTTTGGGAATTAAGATCTATAGAGATAGATCTAAACGTATACTGGGATTTTCCCAATCCAGGTAAATTGACACCATACTGAAGAGGTTTAGTATGGAAGAATCTAAGCGTGGGAACCAACCCACGATCTCTAGAGCCACTCTCTCCAAAGTGATGTCTCCTAAGACTGATTTAGAAAGAGCTCGCATGCAAGGGATACCCTATGCTTCGGCAGTAGGCTCTATCATGTACGCGATGCTATGTACCAGATCCGATGTAGCATACTCACTAAGTGTAGTGAGTAAGTATCAAGCAGATCCAGGAGAGACTCGCTGGACAGCTGTGAAGAACATTCTCAAGTACTTACGAAGGACTAAGGAGATGTTCTTGGTGTATGGCAACGGAGAACTCCAGGTGGAGTCCTTTACCGATTCAAGCTTCCAAAGTGATAAGGATGACTCTAAGTCACACTCGGGATTTGTCTTTACCCTAAATGGGGGGGCGGTTTATTGGAAGAGTTCCAAGCAAGAAACTGTGGCAGACACAATGATGGAGGCTGAATACATCGCTGCCAACGATGCTGCCAAAGAGGCTGTCTGGATGAAGAAGTTCCTCACTGAACTTGGTGTAGTTCCTTCCATTAAGCATCCAATACCTTGTATTGTGATAACAATGGAGCTGTGGCTTTGGCCAAGGAACCCAAGTCCCATCAAAAGTCCAGACATATTCTGAGGCGGTATCACCTGATCCGGGAGATAGGTGATCGCCGCGAGATCGAGGTCAGGAGAGTTGACATGAAGGACAACACTGTGGATCCACTCATGAAGGCCATTCCCCAGATACAATTTGAGACACTCTTCGGAATGTTGGGTATGAGATACTACAACAGCTGGCCTTAGTGCAAGTAGGAGATTGTTGGTTATATATATGCCCTAGAAGCCATTGTTGTACATATGATGTACATTATAGTGGATGCTTGGATATATATAGAGATGACTTTCTTGCTCGACATGATAGTATGCTATTTGGTTTCACTTTATCTTAACATGTTGACTTGTATTGGTTTACTGTCTTGCTCTCACATGTCGATAAAGCCCTTAGGATATGTACTCGACTACTAGGACTATGATGCAGATCATACTAGTGGGGCCAGGGTAGTCAAAGAGTACACCTTATAACTGTTCCTAGTCGAGAGAGTATCGAGACAGGGCATCGATACTCCAGAGTAGACTAGCGTATATGCATCTTGACCCATATGATGGGCGATGGATGATCCCATATCCATCGGTGTTTGACATCAAAGATGGTGTACGGGTGCTCAGTGGAGACTGGGTACACTGAACGGAATCGCTGAGAACTCCTAGATGGTATTATACCAATCGTCAGATAGCAGTTCTCCGGTGACACAGGTATAGGTTAGTCTGTAGACCCGAGATCGTCATAAAGTCTTGTGTGATTCCCACTGTCCTTTGATTTCCACCTTACCACGTCCAAGAGGGCGTGCAAAACGGTGGCTTTTGGGTACAGTCCCGAATCACATGGAGGCAATGAGCGATAGGAGGGGTTTCGTCTCTCCCGGTATAGGGAGTTGATGTTGTGCTGTGTTCGATTGGCTATAACTGGAAGTCCCTGGCCAGGGCTGATATGGAGTGCTACTGGTAAAAGTTATCAGTAGTTTCTCGACCAGTTATGAGCCTCATATCAACACGACTTATCGGTTACTGGGGTCTGACGTTTACCACCCCTAGACTGGATATACGACATATCAGACGAAGAGACCGAACTGTACGGTAGTGTTACTGGTTGGATTCATAAGAGAATGTACATGCTTGCTTGTTGATCTTCTGATCGCTCAATACCTGGGTGGCTGTTACATTTAGCTAACCGCTTGGAGCTTGTGGGTGTTTGATATGATCATCACCTACTGCCGGCGTATTGACGATTCTTTAGAGTCCTACACAGAGGTTTCCTGGCTCAGGCAAAACGGAGTAGGAGCACATATGTGATATGTGCGGAACCGAGAATAATACGATATGAGATACCGTATTCTATTCTCATGATATGAGATATCAGCCGGGTATATGTGATATAGCAGGGTCATCGGATCAAGTGTTGATTCAATGAATTGGTACATGTTATATTAGTCGGTTATATGCAATATAGCCGGATTGTCGAATCAAGTGTTGATTCTATAATTTAATGTATAATTATATATGTGATATATTACATTACGTTAACTAATATAAGCTCTCTTTATTAATTCATTTTCTCACCTGATAATACATTGATATATATGCGATATATGTTAATTGTATTATTTTCTTTTTGTTACAAAATATATTGTATATGTGATATATAATATTGTAACAAGTTAGGGTTACATATGAAACAATGATTTAGAGATTAAACCTATTTAGGGTTTGGATTAGGGTTAGCTTTTGGGTTAGCTTTTTCTTGAAGCTTCATGAAGCTTTCCTTTTGTCTTTAGCTTTGATATTTTGTGTAGATATTTGTTAACCCAATCCAAACCATTAATTCTAGTTTATTCTCTACATGAGTTAAAACCCTTCATGCTTAACTCATGGTTGAATAAGTAACCACAACAATAATTCATTATTCATCACAAAAGGAATTAGCTTCATATTCTCCTTCTTCTTCTTCCTTGAACTCTTGAAAAACCTTCACTTGCTTTTTGATTTGTGATGATATTGAGTGAGAAATTGAAAACAAAAGAGAGCAAAATTCCTACTTCATCATCCTCATCTATTCTAGCCATTTAGATTAGGGTGTTCACTTCTCTAATAAGTATTTTAGTGAAGTGTAAGCTTGGGTTAGAGGTTTTTCAAGGTAGATCATCTTAGATCATGAAGACTTCAAGAAAGATGCATCATTCACCTCTTGGAGCCTCACGAGAGTCGGAGTTCTTGATGATCTCAATGAAGGGACCTCAACACGGAGCTTATAAAGCGAAGGAACGGACTACAAATGTTGTAATCCCTATCTCTTTTACTTATTTGTATGTGATACAAACATGTTACCCTAGAAATTCTAGCATGATTCTTTGTTTGTTTGCTTTGCACCTCTCTAAATTTTAAAATGGCATGAGTGATGCTACCAAACCCTGGACTGGTGCAAGGGAAGCCCAACTCTAACCTCGATCCCCTGGAGATCATCCATCTCCATTATCAGGTGATACTGCCTTAGAATATATCTGGATCACTGATGGGACGGGCGTTCCCAGGCATAAGCCAAAACTCCATTGTCACACAATGGTAGGAATGATGTTCATCTCATGAACTAGTATACACCCAGACTGCCTCTTTGGTAGCATCTTTGGTAGCGATGTATCAAGCCTTTATGGTCTAGTATGCCACGGTATCTATCTTGGAACTCTTCCAACGTACCGTCCCTCTACTGAGGGTAAAGACAATGCCTGTGACTGACGTTCAGTCGACCTTATCATTCTGGATGCTATCCAGTGATTCTCCCCATGATCGATTGATACCATCTCACTACACCTAGTGAGAATCCTAACATCCATTTAGATCTATCATATAGATCCAAAATCCCTGGATCTAGGAGGTATCACCTTGATCCTATATGGAGAATCAATGTGATAAGAGGAGATTGACCGAGTGTAGCATAGGAAACTCCTTTCCAATCAAGAGTATATCATCTACGTACAGTACGAGGAAGACCACCTTACTCTCTACTACCTTTTTGTATATACAAGGTTCATCTACCATTTTGATGAAGTCAAACGCTTTGACTACTACATGAAAACAGATGTTCCAACTCCTCAATGCCTGCTTTATCTCATAAAGCAACTTGCACACGTTTCCGCTGCTCCCTCTTTCTACGAAGCCCTCTGGCTGTGTACTTATAGACGCTCTCTTCTAAATCACTATTTAGAAAAGCAGTCATGACATCCAACCGCCAGATATCGTAGTCATGGTATGTAGCAATGGCAAGTAGGATCCGGATGGACTTAAGCATAACCATTGGATTAAAGGTTTCATTATTAAACCACACCTGGTCGATGACGAGAACCTTTTTACAACAAGTCTAATTTTGAAACTCTCAACTTTTCCATCCACACCAAGTAATCTTCTCAAGATATACTTGCTTCTGATGGGGATTTAACCCTTCAGATAAAGCAACCAAAGTCCATACTTTGTTGGTGTATATGGATTCCATCTCAGATCGCTTAGCATCCAGCCATTCTTACAGAGTCCCCACTCTTGATGGCCTGCTCGAAACTAGTTGGGTCATCATCACATGATGCAATACTCGCTCCCACTGTCATAGAGAAACTGAAGCATCTCTAAGGTAGATAAGGAACCCTACTAGAACGGCGGAGAGGCTGAGGTTCGTTGGGAGCTACTGAATCCTCCGGTTTTTACCAAATCATCAGCTACAGTTTGTATAGCTGGAACTCCTTCCAGTTCTAATTCATGATCACAAATTTCTTCCAAAATAAATTCCTTTTCTAAAAAGGTGGCATGACGAGAAATAAAACACCTTTTGTTCGTCGGTGTGGTAGAAGATATTCGCTTGCAAATACTTAGGATATCCAACAAATTTCCACAGAACTGACCTTACCTCGAGCTTGTCCGGATTTTGCTTTTAGACATAGGCCGGACAACCCCAAATCTTAACTTACTTAAGACATGGGCTCTTCCCATACCATATCTCATATGGAGTGGTAGGCACTGATTTGATTGGAACCCAATTCAATAGGTATGCAGCTTCACAAGTGCATAACCCCAAAACGAAATAGGCAACTCGGCAGTACTCATCATAGAGCACACCATATCACATAGGGTGCAATTGCTTCGCCCCGATGCACCGACGTGCTGTGGTGTATATGGAAGAGTAATGCTAGAGAGATTCTCATTCTCCTTTAGAATAGTTTAGGAACTCCGTGCTCAAGTATTCTCTCCCCTGATCTCATCAAAGGACATAATACTTATACCCATTTTGGTTCTCTACTTCTAACTTATATTCTTTGAATATCTCAAAAAGTTCAGACTTGTGTTTCATCCGGAACATATGTCCGAATCTTGAGAGATCATCAGTGAATGTAATGAAGTACAATGAACCGGTCCTGGCATGTGTAGACAGGGGACCAACATACATCATCATGTATCAATCCCAAGAGTTCACTAACTCTTTCTCTGTTTCCAATAAACGGAGCTATGGCTATCTTATCTTTATGACATGACTGGCAAGTTTAACAAGATGTAAATTCAAACTAATTTAAATATGCATCTATATGTAACTTAGCTAGTCGGGTCGCATTGATATGACCTAGTCTACAATGCCTCATGAAGGATTCGTTCATTTCTGAACTTTTCCTCTTGTGAGTGTTTTATACGTTAAGAACTGTGGTTTGATTTAGAACGTATATGCTTTTAGATAACGTGCCTGAACCGATCAACTCTTGATATAGGAAATGTTCAGAACATTATCCAACAAAACAAAATAATATCCTTCTTTACTAAATAAAGAGACTGATATGATGTTGCATATCAGGTTCGGTATCTAACAACATTCGTTCAGAATTAATGTACTTGATAATACAGGGTGATAACTGCCAACAGCTTGGCTGCAACACTTGCACCATTTCTATCTCTTGAAACTTTATCACCCGTTCTCAGTTCTCTTCCTATCTGTAGCCCATGTAACAGATTACATATGTGGGATCCTGATCCGGTATCATATACCCAGGACGTAGAGTACACTGAGAAACAGTTCTCTGTAATGAACATGCCCGAAAAAGATACATCATCATGCACTTTTTTCATTTGGGCGGCACGAGAATCCTGGTAATCCCCTATTTCCTGCTCGGTCTTATAACAATTATAAGTTGGAGCGGGACCAACGTTCCCCAGCACAGTATAACAAACGGGTTCGGTCAATACATCCATATTATTATATTGATTAAGGCATGGCATGGTCGCTACCTGGAGAGAGAGAGAGAAGAAAACACTCAGCGTATGGTCTTGCAAGATCAGATTGGTTATTATTTTATCTAATCAGGATGGCTCCGACTGTTTTTATCAAATCTTCCTTCAAACCCTAAAAGGAAAGACTAGCTGGGATTAATTACACCCTACAAGTTCGCCAATCTTTCAGCCAGGCCAGTGCCGGTACTTTGAGGGAGGTTCCCCGTGCTTTCGCATGGACCTAATTAAAATAAATCTCATTTTTCCAGGGGCGTAACCCCATTGACACCATTCTAGACACCTACTTGATCGGCTAATTGTAATGTGTAAAACTCTCCCAGGAGAAACTCTGACTCGCAGTGGGTATCAGGATCCAACTATCTCATAGAAGGTATGCAATCTCTTTGAAAATTTCAACACTTGAAATTCCCGATAATTTTGCCCCTAGCGTCCTATGACCTTGACGGAGGCCAAACTACCCATAGTCCGCTAGTCAAGTTCAACCCGTCATTTCCTGATTGAATTAGACCCACCCGCATGACCCTTGACGGAGGCCAAACTATGCCGTACAAATACCCTAATCCAATCGCATCGTATGCTACAGATAAGCACTAATTTAGCTAACGTACACTACGCCTTGACAGAGGCCAAACTACCGTAGCACGAACACTAAAATAACACTTATCTGAAATGACGGAGGGCTACGACAGGTTTTTAAGAAAACCTTTTGCGTAATGAACTTGATATCGTTGTAGAATCGAGTGATTTTGAAAAAGGAGTGTTTTTTAGGCTTTTACTAGTTTTGTTAAAGAGGTCACTCCCGGTGAAGGGATCTCGGCTTTTTCCTTTCTCAAATAAGGTGCAGAATATTTCACAAATACCACTATGCAAAGCAAAAACTGTAAAAGTAATAAAAAGACAAACCGAGTTTGTAGCATCTGCTAGTTTCTCTAAAGAGGTCGCTCCCGGTGAAGGGATCTCGGCTCTTTCTTTATCGAATAAGGTGCTGGATATTCTACAAGGAATACCTCTATGCAAAGCAAGAACTAGAGCTACCAGTTTTTAAAATAAGTTTCTACAACATCTTTAGGTTTCTTTTCTTTCATTAATCTCATTAATGAAGTCCCATCATTTAAGTTACCTAAACATCACAGATAAATACAACGTATGCTTATACCATCCGCATTCGCCTCGATGTCCCGTCATGCACCGTTAGGTTAGGTAACTAACGGCAGAGCGGGGCAGGGCTAGCGCGGGTGTAAAACATAAGCAACGTCTATATGATATATCATATATACTATATCCAGTATCTATCTCAACATATCAAATGATCACATCACAGATATCGCAGCAGAACACAACATATGAAATATTGGATATACTAGGATTTCCGTGTTTTATTTTAAGCCTGTATAAAACGCGGATTCCACGGTCATGATGAATATCCAATTCCACACCCCTAGACCCTTACGAGAGCGGCAAGCAACCCTACCAATTCTAGAGTTAGGAGACCCGGTTTCGACTCCTCGAGATGGTCTCCCACTGGACCCTAGAACCCGGTTACTTATGCTCTCCACCTTGGGTCTATCTTAAAGCGGAAAAGTAAATAATATACAATGGTGACATCATCCTCAACCCGGAAGTGCCCCAATAAAAGAATATTACATACAATAAATTTTACATAAATGAAAATAAAAACTCTTATCTCATATAAAACCCCCGGCTATTCAAAAACACGACGATCCAATATAACATATACTGCAACACATAACATCACATGTCATCAACGTAAGTAAATATGCGTATCCCAATTGTCGTTGACATATAGCAACGAAACCGGCGATACATCACATATTATACTTACGATCGCAGAAAAAACTAGACGATGTTAAACATTCCGATCGAATCAACAAACACCCACAATTACCCAAAAAAGCTCAACGCTTGAGCGTAGTTTAAAATTATTCAGCACATGCCACAGTACCAATGGACCAGTCATAGAAGGGTCAACCAACACCTCACATGTGGCACCGCTGAACCACCACAAATCCGAGGGTTTAGTGGCGGTTCTGACGGTCACATAATCCAGTTAAGGTTTTGTTCTTCTAGTGGGCCCATCGCATAACTTGCATGATGTTTGAATACCTTTTAACTACGGAAACAATCCAACTCTTGGAAAATTTTCCGGCAAGGGTTAAAGCGGGTATTTGATATCCGAACTTTTTAACACCGTCTAAAGTATCCCGAAAACAGTAAAAATTACGACTACGAAACACTCCGAGTTGCCTTTGCATTGAGTTAATCATCACATGAAAAAGTAGCAAAAATAAACAACACCTGAAATACCAAAACCCAGAGCCCAGAGCATGGAAAAAAATTGGGGCCTTTTCTTCACTCCCTGGCTGGCCTCCTCAGAAATTGTGGCCATGTGCTCGGCCAAATTCCGAGCATATGGTCCCAATTTTCTCCCATGTTCTTATATTTTCCCAAATATGATTCTGCACTTGTTTGAAAAAATTTTGGAGCTCGTTTGAAAAACAACATAAACATGGATTTAGTATTTAAAGTTTCGGAGTATGTTTCATTTTCGTAATCTAACAATATCCATATAATTCTCTAGCTAGGCTCTGATACCACTGTAGGGTTCCTATCGACGGCAGCAAGGTTTCGGGAGGCATCGTCCATGCCATTTTCAAAATTTTGCCGTTTCAAGGAACTCTAAATTAGAATCGATAACTAGAAAATCAAACGTAAACTAATGTAAACCATTTTACATCTAAGTGAAATAGAAATACAACCTTTGTAGATCGGTCCTTCACTTCCAAAAGCTCCTTGTAGTAGTCCCTTCGCTGCGATCATGATACTCCCGGACTCTTGGACGGCTCCATGAGAAGAAGGCAACAGTCTTGCTTAAAGTCTTCAAGGCCGAAGATGATCTACGTCGAGGGAATACTAGCTCAAGCTTCTACTTCGCTAATGAAGAATTAGTGAAGCTAACACTCTATACTAAAGTGCTAATCTAATAGAGGATGATGAAATAGGAAGTGGGCTCACTTTAGAATTATTTTTCTTACAATACTTTCTCACTTTAATCAAACCCTAGAGAGCTTTTTCTTTTGGAGGAAGAAGATGAAGCAAGAAAAAGAGAATGAACTAATTCAAGTGAGTTAAGCAACCATGGGTGAGTGGGTATCATATACTAACTCATGTAGAGAAATAACCATGGCTAATTATAGTGGTTAGGTTAATAAATATCCTGAGTAAAACAAAATGAGTGGACTTTGTCAAAGCACTCACAAGCTTCTACAAGCTTCATGCATACAACAATTATCCACTAATTTTGGATTTACTTTGAATATTAAAACCCTACCATTATAATTAATATGGTGTATGTCTTATACACTCATGTAGTGTGTATCAACAACCATGACACACACAAAACACAATTTAATATATATCACATATATATTAAGTGTGTATATGTGAGAAAAAATGCTTAAGTGAGCAAATGTTAGTTAATGTAAATTAGTATATCAAATATACAATTATACA
Source organism: Agapanthus africanus (assembly GCA_030015575.1). NCBI lineage: Eukaryota > Viridiplantae > Streptophyta > Magnoliopsida > Asparagales > Amaryllidaceae > Agapanthus > Agapanthus africanus. Next base: position 301,093,431 of record JASDDO010000029.1, read on the forward strand.
CTACATTATTAAATCAACACTTATTTTAATAATCCGGCTATATCACATATAACCGACTAACACTAAATGTAATATCTTATCGAATCAACACTTGATTCGATAACCGGGCTATATCACATATAACCGATCGATACAAAAGTCGCGAGAATAGAATACGGTATCACATACACGCATTATTCTCGGTCCTGCACATATCACATATGTACTCCTATTTCGTTTTGCCTGAGCCAGTAAAACCTCTATGTAGGACTCTAAAGACTCGTTAATACGCTGACAGTAAGTGATGATCACATCAAGCACCCACAAGCCGTCAGCGGTACTAGCTGGACGTAACGGCTACCTGGGTATTGAGCGATCAGAAGATCAGCAAGCAAGCCCGCTCCAACTCCTGCAAAAGCCTAACGGTAACACTTTCCGTACAGTCCGGTCTCCTCGTCTGATATGTCGCCTATCAAGTCTAGGAGTGGTAAACGTCAGACCCCAATAACCGATAAGTCATGCCGATGTGAGGCTTATAACGGGTCGAGAAACTACTGGTAACACTTACCAGTAAATCTCTAAATCAGCCCTGGCCAGGGACTTCCCTGTTATGGCCAATCGAGCACAGCGCAACATCAACTCCCAAATACCGGGAGAGACGAAACCCCTCCTATCGCTCATTGCATCCATGTGACTCGGGACTGTACCAAAAAACCACCATTTTGCACCCCCTCTTGGACGTGGTAAGGTGGAAATCAAAGCACAGTGGGAATCACACAAGACTCTATGACGATCTCGGGTCTACAGACTAACCTGTACCAGTGTCACCAGAGAAATGCCATCTGACGTGAGGTATAATACCATCTGGGAGTTCTCGGCGAGTCCGTCCAGTGTACCCAGTCTCTACTGAGCACCCATATACCATCTCTGATGTCCAACACCAATGGATATAGGAACATCCATCGCCCATCTATATGGGCCGAGAAGGTATACGCTAGTCTACTCTGGTATATCAATGCCCCGTCTCGATACACCCACGACTAGGGACATTAAAATGATGAACTTATGGAATACCATAGCCCCACTAGTATGATCTGCATCATAGTCCTGGTAGTCAAGTACACATCCTAAGGGCTTTACCAACATGTAATAGAGAGACAATCAGTGTACATGTTAAGATAAAGAGTAACTAGATAGCATACTATCATGTCGAGCAAGAAAATCCTCCCTATATATGTCCAAGCATCCACTATAATATACATCTCATGTACAGTAATGGCCTCTAGGGCATACATATCTAACATAAGTAAGCTACTATGTGTTGATTGTGATCACTAGATTTGGTTAAACTTCTAGATTTGAGCTAAAATGTTTAAAATGTGCTTACTAGGTTTTCGGTAAAATTAGGCGTGAGTTTCATTTGACGTTGCGATGTTATATATATTATCTTCCACGATATATATTGTGTTGTGAATGCGCGATCGGTACGATCAGGGTCTAGGCTTGGTGGTTATGTCATTTGGCGTTCCTAGCTAAGATTGTGCCGATGTCGTACGCGTTTTGTGCACTAAGTGCACTGTGTGTATTTCTTGTGGACGTTATCCTTGCGTTTCGTTGTCTTATGCCGGTGCAGGATATTTAGTCTTATGTGTTGTGTTTGTGAAATTTTAGGATTGCGAGTAGGGACTTAGGATGCTGTGAAGAAGGGAAAGCTAGTGATTGGCTTTACTTAGCTCGAGGTCATCGGTGAGTAGATTTAACATCTACAGGGGAATCGCACGCATGGCGTTATGCGTATGGCTAGATTATATGACATGATTATTAGTTACAAGTATATGGACATTGATTGTGGATGTGTACCATTGTTGCATATCTCATTGCCTATTGTATATGGACATAGTATTAATGAGACACAACACTATTATTGATGGTTCATGTTGCACGAGCACAAATTGTATTCTACACACACACCGTCGGTAATTGCCATGACATGCACTACACCTATACATATGTGATATTGTATTGGTTAGGGACATTGGGACATGATCCTTATTTCCATTGTGCATATGGAATATAGCATACCTATATACCTACATGCTTACACATATGCCTTGCTATACCTACATGTTTACATATATACCCATATGGTATTACATCATTATTGATAGGTATATACCCATATCTTGCTATAGCTACATGTACATCATTCATACATACTTACATGTACACCCACATACCTTGCTACAGCTAAATGTACATCATGCAAACATATTTACAAGTATACCCACATACCTTGCTATAGCTTCATATACCCCTAAGTGGTATTGTATTGTCATTTGACATTGAGATGTTGATTACTGTGCTATTGCGCTTATGAAATGCATCATACATACCTGCTTACATGTAGATACACATATCTTGCTATAGTTATATGTACACCTCACATGATGCTGCACTTGATTTCGGAGGAATTGGGAACCGCATGATATATTTTAAAACTGGATTCATTTAAAAGAGCGGTTTTCCCTTAATATACTCATATTGTTGTTTTATGTTGCATACATCAGTTTTCATGGATTTACACATTGAGATATGGATTTCATGTGATTTATGGATTTGAGAACCGTGGGGTATTTCAAGAAATTCGTATGGACCCGAGGAAGATCGAGGCTGTACAGTTTTGGCCCAGACCTGTATTAGTGACAGAGGTCTGCAGCTTTTGGGCTTAGCCGGTTTTTACCGCCGTTTCGTGCAAGATTTTTTGAGTATCGCTGCACCGCTCACCGAACTAACTAGGAAGGGGGTTCCTTTTCTTTGGACTGAGGCATGCGAGCTGAGTTTTCAGCAGTTGAAAATTCGGTTGACGACTGCACCAGTTCTATCTTTGCTTTCTGGACCGGGCGACTTTGTCATTTACTGTGATGTTTCGTGAGTGGGGCTCGATTGTGTATTGATACAGCATGATAGAGTTATCGCTTATTCTTTCTTACAGTTGGAGGAAGTACGAGAAGAATTACCCCACTCATGCTCTTGAGATGGCTACGGTGGTCTTGCGCTGAAGATTTGGAGACACTACTTGTACGGAGAGTCGTGTCAGATTTTCACAAACCAACAGAGCATAATCTTCCTGCAGCAAGATCTGAGTTTGAGATAGTGCTGTTGGATGGAGCTTGTGAAGGATTATAATTGTGAGATCCTTTATTTCCCGGGGAAAAGCGATTGTGGTAGCTGATGCTTTAAGTCGTAGGCCCGGGGGTAGCTTGTCCCAGTTGAGCGCAGTTCAGAGACAGTCTTCTGCAAATTTGCAGTTCTTGTGCGACAGCTGAGTATAGTTAAGTTCACCTCCACTGGGGGATAACTTTCTCATGTCCGCGCCCGTCCACTTCTACATAATCGTTTTCATGAGGCACAGCCCGCCGATGCCCATTTGTCTGAGATTCTTGAGCATGTTCGGCGGGGTAGAGATTCAGAGTTCTTGATTGATGACTAGGGTGTTCTACGCTACGGGACTCGTTTGTGTGTACTAGATACCATTGGGTAGGGACGCGAGATCCTAGAGCAGGCACATCGGTCAAATTTTAGTGTTCACCCAAGTTCCACCAAGATGTAACGTGACTTGAGCGATAGTTACGGGTCGGCAGGGATGAAGAGTGGTGTTTCAGATTTCGTTTTGAAGTGCCTAACTTGTCAGCGAGCTAAGGCTGAGCGTTTAAGACAGACAGGAGAGTTGCAACCTTTAACCGTTCCGGAGTGGGAATGGGAGCAAATCTACATGGATTTGGTTGTGAGTCTACCTAGGTCTAGTCAAGGGTATGGCACCATTTGGGTGATTGTTGTCCGGTTATGCTCAGTTTGCTCAATTGTTCTTTGGTGAGTTTGTGCATTTGCACGGAGTTCCTTCATGCGTTGTATCCAATAGAGGCACCCAGTTCACTAACCGTCTTTGGCAGAAGCTTCAGGAAGCCTTGGGTACCTGGTTGAGCTTTGGCACCGCTTTCCATCCGTAGACCAATGGTCAGTCAGAGTGGACTATACAGACTCTGGAGGATATGCTTCGTGTGTGCGTGCTTAATTTTGTTGGCGATTGGGATCGTCACTTGCCATTGATGAAGTTCTCCTGCAATATCAGTTATCAGGAGACGATTCAGATGGTAACTTTTTAGGCTTTGTATGGTAGATTGTGTCGATCGCCAGTCTGTTAGACCGACTCCGCGAGAACAGGATTTTTGGACCCCAGCTAGTCAAGAGACTTCGGAGATGATCCAGTTGATTCAGGACAGGATGAGAGCAGCCCAGTGCAGACAGAATTCTTATGTCGACCGTCGTTGTCGCAGACTTGAGTTCGCAGTGAGAGACCATGCATTCCTATGGATTTTTCCGATGAATGGCGTGTCGAGTTTTGGGAAGAAGAGATGCTTAGTCCCAGATTGTAGGTCCTTTTGAGATCCTTGAGCGAGTTAGTATCGTTGCCTATCGTTGGCACTTCCGCCCAGATTTCGGATGTTCACCCCGTATTCCTTGTGTCGATACTTCGCAAATACCTTCATGATCCATTTCACATGATTTAGCACCAGACCATTCAATTAGGACGCGATCTTTCGTTCACCAGTAGTCGATAGTTATAGTGGATCGGCAGGTAGAGAAACTTCGGTCAAAGTTCTTGCCATCCGTGAAGGTTCTTTGGCATAGCCATCTAGTGAGGAGATTACTTGGGAGGCTGCGAGCGAGATGCGGAGTATATTCCCTCATCTATTCGAAGGTACGCGTAGATAAAATTTTAAATTCGGGGACCGAATTTTTTTAAGGGGGGAGATTGTAACGTTTTAGAAATCGTTTAGGCGAATTTTCCGTTAATAGGTAAAATAAATTGTGTTTTCCGTAAAAACCTAAAAGTGATCATTTTTCAGTATAGACTTAACTGCACCTAGTTTAACTAGGAAATTGCTAGTTACGGTATTTAGTTAGTCGCTTGTAAATTTTAGTTCACTTAAATATTTTTCCTTAATTAAAATATTATTATAAGCTTTTAATTATGCACTTAATTAGTGGTAATTACAAATTTGATTGGGTTAACTCTGCTAATTTGAATCCATGCTAACTTAATCACAAGATTAACCATTTTTGACTTCTTGCAAAATATCTTGGAAAAATATCTAGATATTTTGGTGGTTTTATGAAAATTTAATTAAAAGAATTAAGAGGTGTCTTAAAGATAAATTTATTAATTGAGCTTTAATGAGTTTTAACCTAGAATCTACCACACTTTCCCCACTTCTTTCTTCAAATGGCCCCTCTGCCACCCCAAACTTTTTCTCACCCCATTTTCACTTCTTTGAGCTTCAATAACTCATCAAAAATCATCAAATAATCCCACAAACTCAAAAACAAATCAATACCCATTATTCTTGAGCCTTAATCAAGCTTGGATCTTCATGAAAATTAGCATTTTGGAGGCTAATTTGGAAGTCTTGTTGTAAGTTTGTGGATCTTTTGTGAGGTATAAAATACTAACCCTAAACTTAATTGTTGTTTTAATACCTTAATCTAGTTATTAGATGTTTAAATAAAGATTTAATTTGCATGTTTAGAAATTCAAGAAAAGGTTTTTGAAGATCAAGGTAAGGATTTGATTATTTGTAATGGTTAAGTGAGTTGTTTAGACAAGGAAAACATAACCTAATTATGAGGTTGTTAATTGTTATTTTTCCTAATTGTCTAATTAATCTTAATTGCGAACTAGCTTTTAGAAAATATTATTTGGGTGAGATTAAAATTGTAGTAAAGGTTTGCATGGTTTAAGTAAGCTACTTTGTGTTGATTGTGATCACTAGATTTGGTTAAACTTCGAGATTTGAGCTAAAATGTTTAAAAGATGCTTGCTAGGTTTTCGGTAAAATTAGGCGTGAGTTTCATTTGACGTTGCGATCTTATATATATTATCTTCCACGATATATATTGTGTTGTGAATGCGCGATCGGTACGATCAGGGTCTAGGCTTGGTGGTTTTGTCGTTTGTCGTTCCTAGCTAAGGTTGTGCCGATGTCGTACGCGTTTTATGCACTAAGTGCACAGTGTGTATTTCTTGTGGATGTTATCCTTGTGTTTCGTTATCTTGTGGCGGCACAGGATATTTAGTCTTATGTGTTGTGTTTGTGAAATTTTAGGATCGCGAGCAGGGACTTCGGACGCTACGAAGAAGGGAAAGCTAGTGATTGGCTTTACTTAGCTCAAGGTCATCGGTGAGTAGATTTAACATCTACAAGGGAATCGCCCACATGGCGTTATACGTCTGGGCTAGATTATATGACATGATTATTAGTTACAAGTATATGGATATTGATTGTGCATGTGTACCATTGTTGCGTATCTCATTGCCTATTGTATATGGACATAGTATTAATGAGACACAATACAATTATTGACGGTTCATGTTGCACGAGCACAAATTGTATGCTACACACACACCGTCGGTAATTGCCATGACACGCACTACACCTATACATATGTGATATTGTATTGGTTAGGGACATTGAGACATTATCCTTATTTCCATTGTGCATATGAAATATAGCATACATGTATACCAACATGCTTACACATATGCCTTGCTATACCTACATGTTTACACATATATCCATATGGTATTACATCATTATTGATAGGTATATACCCATATCTTGCTATAGCTATATGTACATCATGCCTACATACTTACATGTACACCCACATACCTTACTACAGCTACATGTACATCATGTATACATACTTACATGTAAACCCACATACCTTGCAATAGCTACATATACCCCTAAGTGGTATTGTATTGTCATTTGACATTAAGACGTTGATTACTGTGCTATTGCGCTTATGAGATGCATCATGCATACCTGCTTACATGTAGATACACATATCTTACTATAGTTACATGTACACCTCATATGATGTTGCACTTGATTTCGGAGGAATTGGGAACCGCATGATATATTTTAAAACTGAATTCATTTAAAAGAGCGGTTTTCCCTTAATATGCTCATATTGTTGTTTTATGTTGCATACATCAGTTTTCATGGATTTACACATTGAGATATGGATTTCATGTGATTTATGGATTTGAGAGCCGTGGGGTATTTCAAGAAATTATGTATTGTTTGAAAACCCAGTTTCTCTTTATATGATATTTCAGTGCGTCCACTATGTGTTTTCTCGGTTCTGAGACTTGTGTTAGATACCCGATTCGAGGAGCGGTAGGCACCGTCTACGGGTACATGGTGGACCCAGTATGGTTCCCCTGGGCAAGAGGTGAATTTCGTGGTATAGACGATGAGTCTGGCAGGAGGGCTAGTAACTAGCGGTGATAGTATTTGGATTCGGCGGTTATCTGGGGGATGCCGACCGGAGTTATGTACGGACATGTTATGTGGATTGCGAGTGTGGGACACTCAGGTTCCATGAGATGTACGGACACGACATCAGGGCCGGTCCTGGTGACGGTGCCTGAGAGATGAGTATTTACGTGTCAATGATGGACACTAGTTTTCATGATTTTTTGGGGGGTCGATGTTGGACACTCAGGTTCCATGAGACTTACAGGATATGAGGGCCGATCTGAGGATGCGGTGCCTGAGGTATTAGGATTTTGTATGTGTCGTTGGTGGAAACTTCTTTCTCCACGATGAGGATTCCGTGTTGATGATATGTTTTATCCCATACTCAGCATTTATTGATATGCATTGCTTCATCTTTTAGTAGTACCTGATAGAGTACCTTTCATGAAGTTGCATATATATATATTGCCATTTATTGCTATCATGTGATAGATTATCGTAGTACGTGCGTACCTGCGATTACCTGCATGATGTTATTTACTATTCACGAGTTGGTAACTCACCCTCGTTGTGCCACAGTGTTTTTGCAGGTTAGACCCTCAGAGTAGTCGCAGTAGGGCTTCATCATATTGTATCATTTCCGGCGGATACCGCTACGGTTGGCTTGAGCCTTTACTATAGGTGGGTTCACGGTTATCCGTTTATGTACATTGTATATCTTTTTGCTGGATCTAGTTCTCTCCATCTACCACCTTCATGTATTTGACTTAGAGACGAGTTGTGATGATCGATGTTGTATTATTTTGAGACTTTGGGTGCCGTGCTCGTTGGAGCCGGCCTTTGTTATGTAGTTTTATCTACTTATGCCGGTTTCATTTATATTTCTTCGCTACGGCGTCGTATATATGTTTGTCGTGGTTGTTTCCGCCGTTGGGCGTGATTTGCTCCCATTTGGGGGTGCTTTATTTATATTCCGTGTTGTACCCGTTTTCGGGGTTAGTTTTTACAAAGGAGGTGCTGCCGAAATTTTAAAGAAAGTAACTTAAGTTAAATATTTTTACTTGAGATTTCCAAAAGTTTTTAACAATGTTCTTATCACTTACTACTTTTGATGGTTTAGATTTCTGGGTTTTCGGCTTACTTGAATTGCGTTACGCCTGTAGACGTTACGTAGTTTAAGTGTCGTCACGTGCCAATTTCGGGTCGTGATATTATGTTATGATATTCTATGAGTTTAACTTAACCTTAACCATGCCCTAACCTTTTTACACATAAACCCTCACAAAATTTTCAAATTCCATAACTAATTAAACTTTTCACAAAACCCCTCATAATACTTATTGTTATATAAACAAACTATTTCTTTACTAATTTAACCTACTACATATAAAAAGGTCTTTAATTACATTAAAATTTAATTTAACATTTTTAATTAAATAAATAAATAAATTAATTTTCTAAAATATTTCGAATTGTCACATTTAACTCCAAAGTCAATAGGAGTACAACTCCCAGCATGGGGGGCTGAGCCCCCTCCTATTTTCCGCTAGCGCCCTGTGCCCAGTGCCCGCATGCCAGGCACGTGAGGCGTTGGTGCCTTGCGCCCAACACCTTTCGCCCAGCGCCCGCGTGCCAGGAACATGAGGCGATGGTGCCTTGCGCTCAGCGCCCGCGTGCCTTGCACGTAAGGAGCTGGCACCCAGCGCCCGCGTGCCTTGCACGTGATGCGCTGGCGCCTTGCACCCAGTGCCCGCGTGCCTTGCACGTAAGGAGTTGGCACCCAGCGCTCGCGTGCCTTGCACGTGATGCGCTGGCGCCTTGCACCCAGCGCCCGCGTGCCATGCACGTGAGGCACTGGTGCCTTCTCCCACGTGTCTTTTGGATGCCCTTTCCCTTTTTTTTAGATATATATATATATATGTGTGTGTGTGTGTGTGTGTGTGTGTGTGTGTGTGTGTGTATACACTCCACAATAAAAATACCTCCCCCGTTAGAAAAAATTTCTAGCGGGCCCCCCGTAAAAACTTTGCAGGGCCCCCGATATATCCAATTCCCCTCCAAAACACAACACTACACATTGAGTTCGCATGACCTGTTTAACCCGTCAATCGGAGGTTCTCTCGCTCTAAAGGCGAGGGGTAATTAACGGCAGCTTAGTCCTCGGCTTCCAGATATTTGGATCCCCGCAATCAATAAACCTCCGCCTGCCCTAGGCAGGGGGAATCTGTAGTACGCCTGACAAACGCACGCGTATTCTTATCTCAATGGGGTGACGAAAAACACCCTACAGATTCTGGCACGCCCGGTGGGACCTTTCTCTCCTCCCATATCTCGGGTCAAGTGTTCATGCGAACTCATTTAACATATATGCCGACGTTTGTACTGAAATAATTTTTTTTCTTTCGTGCAGCAATCAAATTTTAATGACGATGTCTCCTAGGACGGATCCAGCTTCTGATGCGACCCCGATTCCGTACGTGGTCAAGATCAATGCTTGTGTGGTTCTCCCCGCAAGCCTCAGTCGACAGTGGGAGGAACCGCCCTACCAGTTTGGTTCCGTTATCATCTACCCAGCCGGAAGCACTCATCTAGCAGAAATCCCGGCAAAATAGGTGGCCAAGCCGGTCTCAAGGGTCAAGAGGCCGAATGTTGTGATCGGTAAGGAACTACGACCGAAACTTAAGACGGTGTCTGAACGACTCTCTGGTGCTCCAGCTGGGGGCAAGACTTTCGGTACAAAGGGCAACATCAAACATTGCGGACGAGCTCAGGCGATGACTCCAACAAATGCACAATCAGGCGTATCCCCAAAGCCTTCCATCGCCCGGTCTACGGCGGCTTCCCGAAGAGCCGTAACCAGCTAAGTGCTCAAAATAGAAAGACTGAGACAGAAGCGGCTCAGGTATCGAGCCAACAAGAGGGCCAGGACTCCGGCCAAGTGGAATCTTATGAGATTTCAAGAGCAGAGTCATCCAGCGACGACGGCTAAGTTGACCGTAAAAGTCAGCAATTCTTTCGAACCTCTGAAATGGGTTCAGAAAAATGCCATGATCGCCAGAATTAAGAAGACGGCAGACCGAACGTTGCTACAAAGAGACGTGTCCCAGCCACAACAGAGAAAGTGCGACACTGTCTCTTCAAGTGTCTATCAGGCACTCTGTGCCGTGCGAAAGCAGCAGGGCAAACCCAGGAAAGAAGCGCATGCACTATTCAAGAACCCGGTCAGGCCAGCCGTTTTCAGTCGATTGTCCGTTACCGAAACAGGAAGGCAACGACAGCAATCCGTGAAATCAGCTGCCAGTAATAAAAAGATGGCTAGATATGTTATCCATACGGTCTATATGATGGGTTCCCGTCCCAGCGACAACCTGCGCAGCAAGAGCAAGGATGGGGCTACCACATCCCAAGCCCAATCTGGCTTGAATGTGGTTGCCTCTTCCCAAGATCAGCCGCTTCCACTGGATGAGGAAAACCCTCTCGATAAAGCCGATAGTCAGAAAGACCCTTCAGTCCATGTAGAGTTAAGCTCGGACAGCGAGGAAGAGCCGACTTTCCTCCTAGAACCGTGGAGCAAGAGCTGCTTCAAGAGCTTTGAAAACAGCTCAGGAGCAAAGATAAAGAGATGGCAAAGCTCTATTCGAAAATTGACGACCTAACGAACTTTGTGATGCAGCTTATGGCTTAAATTGCTCGAGCGCCTCCCAATCAAGCACAAGTCTCTACTCATGAGCCGGGTGATGACAATCCGAAGCAGCCGATGCCTGTCCCTTTGGGTCCAAGATTGGTCGAGCCATATGAAAGACGGCCAGATTCTGCTTCTGGGGATGCCTTGGCCCCAGATAGCACTATCCCGCTAACACAAGATCGGATAATGTATTTGGTCACCATCAAGATTAAAACATTGGTGGCCGAAGCTGAAGCTCAGAAAGAAATTGGCAGTAGTGGGCGGCCAAATCCCGCACAGTACGATCTGATCGAGTTCCCAGGCGGCTACGTCATTCTTAAGTTCGGAAGATTTGACGGGACGGGAAATGCAAATCAGCACATCGCCCACTTTAAGATATCGTGTGGAAATACATGGGGCAATGATGCGCTCCTTCTTCGTCAGTTTGTCAACAGCCTGACCGGTGTCGCTTTCGACTGGTAGGCGAGTATACCATATGGGTCTGTCATTACCTTTTCCCAAATGGAGTCTCTGTTTCGGCAAAGGTTCATGAGTGTCAGTGATAAAATCTCCATTGCTGACCTTGTGAGGACTAAGCCTGGGAAGAATGAAAGCAACCCTGACTTTATCGCCCGATGGAGTAATCTCACGGTCAAGTGCGAACCGCCGCTGGAGCAGGACCAGTCCGTCAGCCTCCATATTGGGAATCTCAGCAATTAGATGGTCCCGTTCTTATGTACAGCAGGCCTCAAGACATTTCAGGAGCTAACCAAGAAAGTCCAAATGCTGGAACGCTCGAAGCAAGAGTCCACCCCGGACTCTCAGAAAGACAGGACTTAGAAAAGCAAGAGGGACGACAACCGTAGAAGCGGTAATTCCAACAATACCAATGTCCTCAATGCGTCTGACAATGAAGAAAAGCGAAGGGCAGGCGAATCCAAAACCAACTGGTCTCGAAAGACAGTGCTGGGAGGAGAAGGGCCTTGCCTAGAGGAGAAAAAGAACAAGGTTTACTCTTTTAGGAGGGACAAGGTCCGAAAGATATTCAAAGATGCCCTGAACAACGGTCTACAATTGCCGGAGTCGAAAAGACCTCATGAAGCAAAAATGACCGACAATTCTCTATATTGCCCGTACCACCGAGTAGTGAGTCATGCAGTCAAGGATTGTTATATCTTCAAAGATTGGGTCGAGAAGCAGTACAAGACTGGAGAGATCGAGCTGTCCAAGAGTTTGTTGGTGAACAATCAAGTTGCAATCGCCGACTTTATACAAACGGAAGCCGAAGCCATCTGGGAGCAGACAGTTGAACCCGCTGCCATGAGAAATGAAACTGACTCACTGCAGCCTTCGTGGAGTACGCACATATCTAATAAGATGAAGAAGATGGTAAAGCTACTTCGGAAAGAGCATATAACAGAATGGGAAGGGTAGAAAAAGCCTACCATTTCAGCTGCCAATTCGGCTCAATCAGACTCAAAATCCAAAAAGCTCTAGAAGAAGAAAAGTGCAGCTCGACACGAAAAAGAGTCTGCAGGGAGATCAATCATCAAAAATATATCGATTCTCTTGAAGACTATGAACAAAAGGAAAGAACTCTAATTCAATTGAAAGATTTCTTCCCTGTAGAAGTGGCTGAGATTCTGAAGGAGTTAGGAGAAGACTCCAATGAAGAGATCCCTATAGTGACCTACTACGCCGTCCATCTTGGCAGCGACTCTAAGGAGCTGTTTTCCCGAAGAGGACGAGGAGCTCGCCACAAAGGCCAACCAAATCCAGCTCAGAAGTGGCAGGGCTCTGCCGCTAAATCAGGGCAACGCCCCAAAAGGAAAGGAAAAACATGTGGCTAATGAGGAAGATGGCAGAGAACCGGCTAATGTACACTCAAGTCCTTCCTCGGTGGACTATAATGTCTTGGCTCATCTCCGGAAGCTTCCGTCTCTCCTGAGCATCTACGATGCCTTGGTCCTATCTAAGGAACTTAGAGATGTTCTCCTTCACGCTCTACAAAACCCCGAGCGGGATCAGGCTCGCTTTGCGGAAATTAATATGAAAGAAGCCCAGTACACTTTGCATGCCGCCGCAGTCACGTTTAAGGACGAAGACTTGCTACTGGGAACGGCTGAGCATAATCAGACGCTTTACGTGACCGGGTACAACGATGGAGATCGGATTAATTGCATATTGATTGATTCGGGATCCTCAGTGAACATCATGAACTTGCGGACTCTGAAGAGTTTGTCAATGGACGTCCGACACCTGTCAAGGGAAAGGATTGTCATTCATGGCTTCAATCAAAACTGCCAGCAAGTTCTGGGGTCTATAGCTTTGCCAATCAAATTTGGGTATCTGCAAACTAAAGTTAAGATATACGTGATCGACGCTGACGCGTCTTATAAAATTCTCTTGGGACGGTCGTGGCTTCATGATTATGGTATCGTTCCGTCAACTCTCCATCAATGCATGAAGTATACTAAAAATGGCGAAGAAAGATGCATTGACGGAGACATCCAGCCGTTCGGTGTGCATGAAGTTCGATATGAAGATTTTCGGTACTTTGTGAACCTCCAAAGTGCTGAGCCACAGTTGACCAAAGACAGAACAACCCCGAAGCTCAAAAGAAAGTCTGAGAAGGCTGTCACTTTCAAAAGCAAAAAACCCCTTGTGCGTCCGCGTTTCGGTAGTGACACTGATGAGTCCGACGCTGGAAGTCCATCCTTCCGTAAAACTCGCCCTCATTTCAGTAGCGATACGGACGAATCTGATACTGAAGGCCCATCCGACAGCAAAATCCGCCCTCGTTTTGGCAGTGACACTGAAGAATCAGAAGAAGAGGATCCGTATTGCAACAGCTTTGCAAATCGGGCTATCGTGCGAACAGCGAAGGTACGAGAAACCTTCAAAGTTACTGAAGGGTCCCTAGCCGTCACAAGGGTGCCAAAGCAGATGTGCAAAGAGCTCGATGCATTGTCAGTCTCCACCATGGACCAGCTGAAAACTTTCTACATTCCCAAAAGGAAAAGTGGACAGAAGGGCATCCTATTTTATGGGTCAAATCCTGTTGTGCACCCGGACGATTTGTCTGTCGCGTGCCTTCCCTATGAGAGAGGCATAAGAGCCGTCCTCAATCCCAGATACTATACGCCCGAGATGCGGGAATACTTTAAAAAGTGTGGGTGTCGGCTATATCAAACGGACTCCGAAGCGAAGTTTTATGAAGGGCTATGGCATCCGCCTCAGGTCCGAGCACTCATCGATGGACGAATTCCAGATAGACGGGGCATAGGTTTCATTCAACTTGATTCCAAGGCATGCTATATGATCCATGTTGGTGAAGCCAGCGAAAGGTCAAATGATGATGACGAGATAGCCGAGCCAGAAGAAGCTCCTTAAGAGCTCCAAGATGGCGGACAAGCAACCTTCGATGAGCAAACCGAGATTGATTTGGGAACGCCCGATAATCCAAGGCCGACCTATATCTGCTCACTGTTGTCAGAGGAAATGAAAGAGCAGATAGTAGCCCTGCTGCATGAATTCGCTGGCTGCTTCGCATGGACGTACAAAGAAATACCTGGCCTCTCCCCTGAGGTAGCTGTGCATAATCTGTTTATTTCTCCAGATGTCCAGTCAAACAAGCTCCTCGAAGAATGAGAAGGGAGCTAGAAGAAAAGGTCATCGAGGAAACTAAGAAACTTATCGATGCTGGCTTCATCAGAGAAGAGAAATATGCGAACTGGATCGCATGCATAGTCCCAGTGAAGAAGAAAAATGGGCAGATCCGAGTTTGTGTCAATTTCAGGGACCTCAACAAGGCATGCCCTAGAGACGACTTCCCGCTACCGGTCATGGAAATGATGGTCGATGACACCTAAAATTACGAGCTGTTCACCTTCATGGATAGCTCGTCTGGATATAAAAAGATCAAGATGTCACCTGAGGATGAGAAACACACAGCATTTCGAACCCCGATCGGAATATACTGCTACAAGGTGATGCCGTTCGGACTGAAGAACGCAGGTTCTACATAACAAAGGGCAATGACCAATATCTTTGATGACCTAATACATAAAGTCATTGAATGTTATGTTGATGATTTGGTTGTCAAGACTAAAACCAAGGCCGATCACATCCAAGATCTCAGGACTGTTTTCACTAGGCTGAGGAATACGATCTGAAGATGAATCCTCTGAAGTGCGCTTTTGGCATGTCATCGGGAAAATTCCTGGGCTTTATAGTCCGACATCGGGGGATCGAAGTTGACCCATCCAAGATAAAGGCCATCATGTAGATGCCCCCTCCAAAGAGTCTGACGCAGTTAAGATCTTTTCAAGGAAAGCTTGCTTATATACGAAGGTTTATCTCAAATTTATCGGGGAGATGTAGGCCCTTCTCAAAGCTCATGAAGAAAGGAGCTCCTTTTGTCTGGGATGCCGAATGTCAAGAAACGTTCGAAAGCATCAAACAGTACCTGTTGCACCCTCCAGTGCTTGCTGCCCCTTTTCTAAATAAATCGCTGATTCTCTATACTGCCGCACTAGATGAGTCACTCGGTGCACTCCTTGCCCAGAACAACGAGGAGGGAAAGGAGAATGCCCTCTACTACTTCAGTCGAACTTTAGTCGGGGCGGAACACAACTATTCCCTGATCAAAAAGCAATGCCTGGCTCTGATATTCGCTGTAAAGAAGCTGAGGCACTATCTGCTTGCTCATCGGGTTATGCTAATCTCCAAGGTCAATCCGCTCAAACAGTTAATGACCAAAGTAAGACTCGCCGACATAATGGCAAGATGGTTTATTATGCTACTTGTGTTTGACATAGTTTATACTCCTCAGAAAGCAGTAAAAGGGCAAGACCTCGCCGATTTCCTCGCTGCTCATCCTATACCAGAAGGGTCGCCACTAAATTGTGAATTACCCGATGAACAAGTATTGCACCTCGAGGATAGCGAGCCATGTTGGGAGCTCTACTTTGATGGAGCCTCATCAATAAGGATCTCCAGTAAATCAAGTGTCCCGAAGATAAAAGCAGGGATAGGATTGGTGTTCATCACGCCATGGGAACCCTACGGCGTTCTTTTGCTCTCACCGAGCCTCACACAAACAACGAGGCTGAGTACGAGGCTTTGATAGCTGGTCTGGAGCTCACTATAGAAATGGAAATCCATCAGCTACGAGTCTACAGTGATACCCTGCTTGTTGTTAACCAAGTAAGTGGCGACTATAAGATATAAAAACCCGAGTTAGCTCGGTACAGAAGCCGAGTGGTGGAACTCATGAAACGGTTCACTCACATTGAACTAATGAGAGTCCCTAGAGCGTTGAATGGAAAAGCCGACATACTCACTCGCCTAGCTAAAGAGCTAGCTGATCCTGACATGGACGAAATTCTAATCACAGTCAGAAGCCGGCAAATTCTGCCTCCAGCCTCTTTGCGTGAAGAAGAAAGCGTAGAACAAGAGAACAATCTTGCCGAAGAAGCTTTGATCATCCAAGACGAGCTCGATTGGAGAGAACCCTTCATAGAGTACCTCCGATACGACAAACTGCCCGAAGAAAAATCTGCGAGGATTCAGCTGAAGAAGAGAGCTCTCCGATACATGTTTGTAAATGACACGCTATACCGCAGGTCATATGACCAACTCTGGCTCAGGTGTCTGTCATTGGCCGAAGCCCAAAAGGTCATGAAAGAAGTTCACTCGGGCGTTTGCGGTGCTCACCAATCTGGCCCTAAGATGCGACTTCAAATTAAGCGGCTTGGGTATTACTGGCCCACCATGATACGGGATTGCGGAGAGCATGCAAAGAAATGTAAAATCTACAAAATTCACGGTGATTTCATTCATAAGCATCCCAATCTGTTGCATCCCACGGTGGCGTCGTGGCCCTTCGAAGTCTTGGGAACCGACATAGTTGGCCCAATTGATTCTCCGTCATCCAGTGGCCATCGGTTCATATTGGCCGCAACTGACTATTTCTCCATATGGGCTAAAGCTGTCCCGATAAAAGAATTCAAGACTAAAAATATTCTGACGTTCTTCCAGCATAATATTCTATACCGCTTCGATACACCAAGAAGAATCATTTCTGACAACGGGCCTTCTTTCAAGAGCTTCAAACTCTCAAGGTTCGCTACTCAGCACGAGATAGACTGGAGATATTCCTCCATCTATAATCCAAGGCCCAATGGACTAGCCGAAACCTTCAATAAGACTCTATGTAAGCTCCTGAGGAAAAATGCTTCAGCCAACAAGAGAGACTGGAATCTCAAACTTCACGAGACATTGTAGGCATATCGTACTAGGCACCGTACTCCAATTCAGTCCACTCCATACTCATTGCTCTTCGGAGTGGAGGCGATCCTCCCCCTCGAAGTCTAAGTTCCAAGCTTAAGAATGGTCGTTCAACAAGAGTTGACGGAGGAGGAAAACGTCCTCCTACGGCTTGAAGAGCTTGACGCCCTAGAAGAAAGGAGGCTCGCGGTGCAGCAAAATCTGGAGCTATACCGAGCCCAAATGTCATGGGCCTATGACAAGATAACCCGTCTCCGCGCTTTCAAGAAAGGTGAATTGGTGTTGGTCCTCAAAAGACCGATCATCCCCAATCGACATGCCAAGGGAAAATTCGAGCCAAACTGGGAAGAACCATACGTCATCGAGAAAGTGTTTGATGGAGGATCCTACCAGCTGATAAATGCCGAGGGAGAAAAGCACATGCCACCTATCAATGGACGATATCTCAGGAAATATTACGCGTGAATGCTCCAAGTCACAGGCGAATTGAGCACACAGGCCCTATGGTTTGGATCATGCATCCTGTAAAACCGTATACAATCCACGGGCATAAACAACCCCTATCTCTCCCAAGTCCTGCAGGCGAGACTACTTTTAAAGTCCCACCAGTGACAAAATAAAACGTTATGTCCATAAGAAAAACGGGCACGGATGAAAACCCGAAAGGGCTCCGTGAGTAAAAAAAGCAGGACTGTCGGCGAGTTTGTAAAAACTCGAAAAGGCACAAACTCATGAAAAGAGATGAAATCCACTCACAAAGTCCTATCGACCTTGTGAGGAGAAAATCCCCGCGTGAGATCCTTACGACTCACAAAGGAGCAACATACTTAGGAATCCCCACGATTCTTAGGGAGAAATACATCTGCGAGATCCCCAAGACTCGTAGGGAGAAAATGCTTTTATGAGACCCTTACGGCTCATAAAATTGAAAAGCGTTAGGTGATAGGGATCTAAACTTGTCTCCTGAGCCATCGCTCCCCAACGGGCAGCGGCAAATGATGAGTCGCTCCTGGCATTTCGCTTCAGTGTTAGCGGTGCTGATGCCGACTCAAAAACCAAATTCCAAGTCCTCCCGGGGCAAATGATGAGTTTCTCCTAGCATTATTCCAGTGCAGCAATGCTGATGCCAAACTAGATCTAAATTCCATGTCCCCAAACGGCGAATGATGAGTCGCTCTTGATATCATATTCCAGTGCAGCGATGCTGACACCAACCAAAATCCAATCTCCCAAAATTCTCTCAGCCCTACGGTTGGTCCCCAAGTTGACTACCGTATACAATCCACGGGCTCAAATAATTCTCATCATACCCATGCCCTACGGCAACCACCAGTTACGCGGCTGGTCTCCGCCCTTAGAATTATGCTCCATTTGGGAAGACCCACTCATGTGTCCTCACGATACATGAGGAGAACAAACTTATGGGATCCTCACGACACGTAAGAAAACACCTTCGTGGGACCCTTAGGACTCACAAAGGAAAAACGCACTTGGGAGTCCCCACGACTCCTAAGGAGAAAATACACCTACGAGATCCTTTCGACTCGTTGGGAGAAAATGCTTTTATGGGACCCTTACGGCTCATAAAATTGAAAAGCCTTAGGTGATAGGGACCTAAACCTGTCTCCTAAGCCATCGCTCCCTAATAGGCAAAGGCAAATGATGAATTGCTCCTGGCACATGTGCTTCAGTGTTAGCAACGTTGATGCCTACCCTATCCCCAAAATCCCAAACCCCAATCCAATAGACCCCTAAGTCTTTAAACTAGGAATAGATGAGCTCTAAGTCGTTAAACTGGGAACATATGACCCCTAAGTCGTTAAACTGGGAACGAGGGAAAATTCCTCATGGCAAATGATGATTTGCTCCTGGTACCATATTCCAGTGTAGCGATGCTGATGCCAAACCAAAACCAAAATCCCCAAATCCTCTCATGGCAAACGATGATTCACTTATGGTACCATATTCCATCGTAGTGATGCTGATGTCAACCCAATTCACATCAAATCAGAAAGACAACCAACGACCTCCCTGGCGGAATCAAGCTCCACCTCGGAAACAAATCCAATCCCTGACACCGCAAGAAGCGGAGCAAGTCAAATCAAGAACCGACCGTCCAAGTCGCAAAAAGGGCAGAACCGACCATCCACATCGCTAAAATGGCAAAACCGACCGTCCAAGTCGCAAAAAGGGCAGAACCGACCGTCCAAGTCGCAAAAATGGCAGCACCGACCGTCCTCGTCGCTAAAATGGCAGCACCGACCGTCCAAGTCGCAAAAACGGCAGAACCGACCGTCCAAGTCGCTAAAATGGAAGACCCGGCCGTCCTAAGTCGGAAAAAGGGCAGTACCGGCGTCCAAGTCGCAAAAAGGGCAGCACCGACCGTCCACGTCGCAAAAAGGGCAGCCAGACCGTCCAAGTCGCAAAAAGGGCAGCACCGACCGTCCAAGTCGCAAAAAGGGCAGCACCGACCGTCCACGTCACTAAAATGGAAGCACCGACCATCCAAGTCGCAAAAAGGGCAGCACCGACCGTCCAAGTAGCAAAAAGGGCAGCACCGACCGTCCAAGTCGCAAAAAGGGCACCACCGACCGTCCAAGTCGCAAAAAGGGCAGTATCGACCTCCACGTCGTTAAAACGGGAACCTGATCAATTCGACCTCCACGCGAAAGAAGATCCATCAATTTCATGCACACAACCCACATATGTGGTGTGCATTTATTGATGGGGGGCAATTTGTTGGGGTAAAATGTCACGACTCGAAAGTACGGAACATGACCGGCACTTAGGCTACGAACGTCTCAAGGCGTGCGTGCTCTAAGTAAGCCGAGCCCAGAAATCCAAACCAAGAAAAGTAGTAGAGTATAGGAAAACTACTATAATTCAACCAGTTAGCAATATAATATACAACGCCTAAAGGCGAGGATCACAACAGAAAGGAAACTCAACAGGCAAGAAATCCATAGAAATGTAACATGCGACTCTAAGGTCGAAAGAATAAACATCACTGGTCTCTATCATAAATAAGTACATGTTTGGTTGATGGAACTTCTAGATATAAATGAAATATAATATACAATGTATAATGATGGGTATGATACAAATAAACCCACCTACTAGCAAGTCACCCGAAAGCAATTGTGCCTGCAAAGCCGTAATGGAACCTGTACGGCAACACCTGCAAGAAACTGGGGCACAACGGGGGTGAGTTGCCAACTCGTGAGTAGAAAAAGATCTACGAACAGAAAATCGCATGTATGACGCAATCCTGGGTCATACGATCAAAATATATAATCCTCAAATATATAACTAGCAGTCTATAACAGTGACTAGGGTAAATATCTAACCCAAATGTAATCCCATATGCCCGTGTAAGTGCCTCGGGTAGCAATATATCATATGGATAATGTATGAATGCATGAAACAGAATGCATGTACTGAAGAAAACTGCTTTCATAAATTTGTGAGATTTCTGTATTCTTAAAATGAGGTATCATAATGAAATCAGCATAAAACAGTGCCTAGCATCGGCACAAAACATAAATCTCAATATCTCGATATCTCTGTATCACAATCTCTGTACCTCAATATCTCAGAATCTCAATGTCTCAATCACAATATCTAGGGTGCCGTCAGTCCAGACCGGCCCCTACCATCCATCTCATGACCACGACGGTATCCTCCGGATATCCGACGCGTCGGGTAAAATCAACGGTCGGTAGTGCTCCCTCTGCCAGGCTCAACGCCATCTCCTGCGATCTTCTTGCCCCGGGATACCACACCGAGTCCACCATGTACCCGAAACGGTTCATCCGCCTCCTCGAATCGGGTCTCAAAATCCATCAGCAAAACTCATGGTGGACGACTCATACATCATGGGAAAACCGCATTTTTATTAAAAAGAGAAAGCAGTTTATATATATGTTTTATGGTTTTCCTCCAAATCCAGAAAATATCATGGAAATACGAATCATCAATAGCATGTAAACCATGAATATAAGCATGAGAATCCATGAATGCAGCATATAATGAACAACAGTGTACATGAAGTGACAAGTAATAACTACAATGTCAAGCTGGCATATATGGAAAGTACACTAATATCATGTCACTACTAGCTAACAAGCTAAATCAAGCAATAATATTCTCTAAGTGTATGTGACATGGCAATTACCGATGAAGATGTGTGTGAGCCGGCAAATAAGTGTACGTGGTACATACGCATCATCGGTAATGGTGTTGGTGTCCTAACAGCAGGATATCAATAATGGAATATGAATCACAACAGTATGCGATGCAGAGCAACAATAATAATGTGCGGGAGCTGAATACAATGATAGCTGAACTGCATCTAATATCATAAGAGTCATATAGCTACACCACTATAAGGCTGAGCTAAAGCTAACAGTAGGTAAGGGAAACCGCCTAACCTCTGAGTCGATACATACATACATATATATATATATATATAGTCGGTGATCCCGCCTCGATAATATCACATCCGATACCATATCTCTATAATCGGTTATTCCTAAGTCAAGAGGGCGGATCAAACATCAAAATATAGCTCGTATGTAAATCCGTCGTACGGCATCCCCAAATCTGGGTACGGGTCAATATCGCATTCGTCATATTGCTCATCGGGTATTCTCTTTAATCAAATATCATAATACGGGTACTGACCTACTTCTAGTACAAAGCTAATATCATCACTATAATTATGATCTGACTACTGATCGATAGTCTCGCATGGATCGATATCATCAGCACATATGATCTCAAGGAGTAAACAACGCCCAAGGTGGCCTATCATAAATATCTTGTCATATCATATCATATCATATCCTATCTCATATCATAATCACATGTCGATCATTTTATATATAAAAATCACTATTCATATGCCATCATCATCCAAAATCCGCTAAAGCATCAAGACGTATCTCAATTACGAAGTCTACCATATCACCGATATCATAATCTCGGATCAAATATCATCGACTCATCTCAACCCAAATATCATCCTCAAATCCGTATATGAACACATAGTCCCATACCCACATGAACACATAACAATATAGAATTCTGTAACCACATATGAAATAAGGATGTATGCAAGTATGTATGTGTGTATGTGTATGTATAGTGCACCCACTACCTTAGGGTTTCGTAACCTTTCACCAATCCAACACACCAATATCCATCTTAACATATCATTAATCCCAAATAGCATATAATAATTGTTGGTGTGTATACGCATCCGTATATATCACCACGAACTGCGAGGGTGCTATACGCCATCCACCCGACTTCTCCCCATAGATATAAATCTACCACCTTGTTTTATTCGTGCCGGTGCCGATGTCGCCATTTGCATCTCCAACGCTTCGACGCCACGTAGGGACCTACAAGGATATCACACGCTAAAACACATGAAAACCATGTCGGAAACTAAAATGGTGCACGCTACGTCTATAAGTAAAAACCTATAGCCTTGCATGCAAACACGGCCAATAAACCTCTGCCGTTGGCGTTCAAACGCCACCCGACAGAAACGAATCATTGAATACCAAAATCCACACGAAAACAAGTCGTAAATCATGCGCCAACTCAAGAAAATCAACCAAGATTCTACCCTGGTTGAAACCAGACAAAACTAGACATACCCAGGGTCAAGTTTACAGGTAAAAGAGCCGTGCACGCAAAACGAGGCAGTTCCCTCCAGCTCTGGCCGCAAATTGCGGCCAGGGGGATTAAATCTGCGGCCGGGGTAGGGTGGTTGGGCTAGGGTTTTGGGTGTTGGTTTCTACCAGCCTGCACATCTCACTGCCAAGTCAATTTTATTTTAGGAGGTCCGGGTTGATAGCAGTTTCCAGAAAAGCCACAAAGTCGACAAAAACCGATAAAATAGGCCAAGTCGAAACATTCAGGTAACTAACTGGAAATCTGGGGTAATCTTGGTTACAATGGTCTCAAATACACCTAATAAGGTTACCCTAACGATCAAACCATCACTTGGCCACATCTCACTCAAAATCACTTAAACTAGCACTAATCTACATAATAACACTAAATTTCAGCCATAAAACCATAACTTGGCAAGATAGGAGTTGGGTTGTGAGATTATACCTCAAGGAATCTTAGAATGAAGGAGAAGGGAAGGAGGAAGGGTTGTGCTGCATGCTGAGCTGCTCCTTGGGCTGTTTTTCCTTGTTGATGTTGCTGTTGCTGCATCAGGCTGCTGCCGTTGCTTGCTATTTTCCTTTTTTTTGTGTTTCAATGTGTATTGCAGCAGCAGAGGTGTTGGGCTGTGGCTGATGTTTTGTTGTGGTTGTTTTGGTGATAGTGTGTGGTGTGATGAGGGTGTGGGGTTGTTTTAAATGATGTTACTGCTGTTGCAGCAGATGTGGCTGTTGTTTGGGGCTACAGCTGCTGCTGTTGGATAAAAGGATGTTGCTGTTGAGCAGCAGCTGATGCTGCTGAAGTCTGCTGATGCTTTTGTTACTGCTGATGGTGGCTGATGTGTTACATCAGCTGCTGTTGCAGCAGTTTTGGTGGCTGAAGTTGAACAATTGGGGCTGTTGTTGAGGATGATGCAGTTGTTGCTGATGTTTGGAAGGGGTGTGATGTGTGAGAGTGAGAGGGAGAGATGTGAGTGAAATGAGATGGAGTGATATGAGTGAGAGGGGGTGTGAAAGAGCACAAAGGATATTGAAGAATGAGATGGATCATGGCACACCCTTGCCAACTCTCTCTTTCTCTTAATAAATGCACAACCATCATGGCTCTCCCTCTCTCCTACACAAGTCAACCCTAATCTTAACCAATGTTAAACAAAGCCACACCCTTAACTAAGCTCATCAACTTAACCAAATGGTTCAACCCATCATGGTTGCCTAAACTTGGCTAACCCACCATGGTCATCTAAACATGGTCCAACCCTAGGCCATCATGGGTCCATAACATGAGACAAGTGTGGAAAATGTTATGCACACATTTTTGCACAAAAAGCCAAAAATCCCAATTAGCGATTTTTAATCGCGCTTAACACTAAAATATCATGTCTTAACCAAAAAAAAAACTTAAAAATGACATATTTCCACAAAATACTCTATTTTAGAATTTCCAACATTTTCTCCGGAATTTTATCCATTTATCGGTATTTAATTATACCGACTATTAAAATATTCATTAAAAATTAGTATTAAATTATGAAAATTCCCAGAAATAATACTTTATTTTTTTTTGAAATGTTACAGTCTTCCCCCTTAAAGAAATTCGGTCCCCGAATTTAAATTTAAACCTCCAAATTCTAAAACATTTCAATAAAATGTCCAAGTCAACGGGGCTCCGAAATTATCAATACATAAAAGGCATCATAACGCAATGCATGCGCATGAATAACGAGCAGATAACTCGAAGTCAAAACTCCGTCAAGCATCTCGCAATCATCGGAGTCAAGGTGAAAACATGAACGCCAAATCCAAAGCAAAACCGATATGCTACAAATCGGAACTATACATGTAAATATCTAAAGGAAATGCATGCCAAATTCTTTAAAGTCGATGTGCAATGCGCATAACACTGCACAGTGGCGGACGTCTCTATAAGAAAATAGCCATATACGTATATATCCTTTGTCTAATATGCACGATCCGCCGTTTTGAAAACAATTTAGAAGGGTTTCCTCGTTTTAAACGTTTCGTGTCATATCAGACACATAGGTAAATACTGAGAGTATAGCTCGCTTTTGGAAATCCCTTTGAAATCTATCAGTGCATGCAAAATATATCCAGGCACTGTCCTCTGACTAGTCCTGCTCAGTACGAAAACACATAGCAAATATCATAAAACGTACTGCTTCATAGAAACCAATTCAAAAGTGTATATGAAAACCCTGTGCGTCCGGTGCGCACGGAAATCAAAATCCATATATGTGCCAAGCAGGTGCACAGAAACAACATCAAGGTGCAACGGTTTTGCACACAACATCGGTCATAGGCAACGTGCGTGCCTGACAGCAAAATCAGGTGCATCTGACATGCACGAAAAATCCCGATTTAGTGCATCTGGTGTGCACCAAATCGCATATCATAACCTGCGCCCAACATGCGCTAAAAATCCAAATTCGGTGCATCCATCATGCACGAAATCATGAAATCCAACATCAAGCGCCGAACATGCGCAAAATCCAATCAGGTGCATAAAGTGCACAAGGAAAATATCGAGCATCACCATCGAAATCGAAGTCCAGTGCAACTAAGTGCACAAAATGCGAATCACTGCACTGCAGCATATGCAACCATACCGAGTGCAAAAAACAAATCGTGTGTGTGCGTACGCACAAAATCAACTCAAATGTCTAAAACCCATAAAATCACAAACATGTGAAACCAAGGCAAGAAAACGATATCAAGTGCAACAACTGTGCAAAAATCGTAAATATTCAATCATCAAAATAAAATCATGCGAATAAATCGCCCAACAACACTGAAAACAAGTATGGCGGAATAGTCCGCTCAAGCACATCCTCCAAGAATCTCTGGCAACTGTCGTGGTTGCTCATAACGTATCTCGTCGACGATCCTGAACTCTGTCCTGCTGGTGTGTGTAACAATGACCACTCCTGGGTCCAGGTCTTCTTTGTGAATTACCAATCTCACGATCCATCGGCTCATCGGCCCTGTCAGATGTGCTAACGGGGACGATTCCGTTCTGGCACTTTTCTGGTCATCTCTCGATCAATCATCGTGACCACTCGTAAAGCAGCATGTCACTGGCGTCGGCCTCTGGTTCTCTGAATGCACGTGACACATCTGATCTTGGGTGCAAGTATCATTGCAGCAGTGTCCTGGAAGGAATCCTGCTCGCGGTCTCTTCCAAGTCTCGTCTCCGCCTAACAGTCCGGAAGTCATCGTCCTTTACTATATCTGTTTCTTGTTCTGGAACGGTTGCATACTCACCGCGACTCCTTCTGGAAGGTACATCCAAGTACAATATCTCGGCATGCGCATCGCATCTCTGATGTCGGCGGAGTAGAACGTCATCTTATCCAGATCTGGTACGAACCTCTTACTCCACTTTCCTCTAATGTCGACTGCTTCGGACTCGTCTCGTCGTGGCTGCATGGACTGAGCTCCAACGGCTATCCTCGTATCTGGAGTCTCCCAAGAAATGCATCTCACCGTCTAGCACCCGAATTAAGTCGAGCCATCCGATCGATTGTCAAGACCTTATAATCCCCCAAGAGCTCAACATCTTGGGTACAGTATAATAGTATCGAGTACATACTATAGCATCGGTGGTCTAGCCGTACAAGGGCAAACCCAAGCCTCACTAATGGCGCCGCAAAACCGCCGCAAACCCTAAGGTTCAAAGGCTTTCATATGGTCATTAAGTCGAGTTAGGGTTTCATTCTTCTAGAGGGACCATAGAATTGCCTGCAAGTCTTTCCGAACACTTTAAACTTGGAATAATAGGTTACTGACATTCGATCGTCTCTGTCGACTTTCAACGTCTCCTCGTGAAGTCGTCTCTAGCTGGAATCAATCCATCTGATGACCTCGTATCGGGGTAGTGAACGATCCACCTGTCCTAGTCATTCATCTTTGGTGACTAGCGACCTTCTATCATCTCTTAGTACAACTTGTACTGCCATAGCTTCAATCATCAGGGGCGATATCTCATCGTTCGCAGCAATAACTGGCTCGCTCATCCGCACGCTGAACCGTGCCTCAATCATCATGAATAAGCCATATATCAACGATCATCAAAATCTGGCTGGCCTCTATCAGTGGCTCGATCCCCTGGTGCCAATCCGCACGTCCGAGTAATCTCATACAGCGATCTATCCAACGTTCGTGGCGCAAACACAATCAAAAGACACATCTCTACAATCGTGTGTCGCCGGAATTACACCCTGGTCAGTCCTCGTTCGTAACGAGCTCGTGCTGACCATAACTCTAGCCGTAGCTCTCCCTGCCCGTAATCGTGGCAGCAAAACCATAACTGGTACCGATGAGGCTAGATCAGGAATGAATATGATACTGAAAAAGGAAATGTATATCCTAAGGCTTCTTAAGTGGAGTGGCGTGTCGTAAATATGCCGCGGATCCTACCCACGGTATGTCACTCTACTTTAGTCACCTGTTCCATCAACTAAAGGTCATCCTACGCTCCGAAGGTAAAACCTAACGCTCTGATACCAACTTTGTCACGACCCGAAAGTACGGAACATGACCGGCACTTAGGCTACGAACGTCTCAAGGCGTACGTGCTCTAAGTAAGCCGAGCCCAGAAATCCAAACCAAGAAAAGTAGTAGAGTGTAGGAAAACCACTATAAGTCAACCAGCTAGCAATATAATATACAACGCCTAAAGGCGAGGATCACAAAAGAAAGGAAACTCAACAAGCAAGAAATCCATAGAAATGTAACACGCAACTCTAAGGTCGAAAGAATAAACATCACTGGTCTCTATCATAAATAAGTACATGTTTGGTTGATGGAACTTCTAGATACAACTGAAATATAATATACAATGTATAATGATGGGTATGATACAAATAAACCTACCTACTAGCAAGTCACCCGAAAGCAACTGTGCCCGCAAAGCCGTAATGAACCCTGTACGGCAACACCTGCAAGAAACTGGGGCACAACGGGGGTGAGTTGCCAACTCGTGAGTAGAAAAAGATCTACGAACAGAAAATCGCATGTATGACGCAATCCTGGGTCATACGATCAAAATATATAATCCTCAAATATATAACCGGCAGTCTATAACAGTGACTAGGGTAAATATCTAACCCAAGTGTAATCCCATATGCCCGTGTCAGTCCCTCAGGTAGCAATATATCATATGGATAATGTATGAATGCATGAAACAGAATGCATGTACTGAAGAAAACTGCTTTCATAAATTTGTGAGATTTCTCTATTTTTAAAATGAGGTATTATAATGAAATCAGCATAAAACAGTGCCTAGCATCGGCACAAAACATAAATCTCAATATCTCGATATCTCTGTATCACAATCTCTGTACCTCAATATCTCAGAATCTCAATTCTCAATCACAATATCTAGGGTGCCGTCAGTCCAGACCGGCCCCTACCATCCATCTCATGACCACGACGATATCCTCCGGATATCCGACGCGTCGGGTAAAATCACCGGTCGGTAGTGCTCCCTCTGCCAGGCTCAACGCCATCTCCTGCGATCTTCTTGCCCCGGGGTACCGCACCGGGTCCACCATGTACCCGAAACGGTTCATCCGCCTCCTCGAATCGGGTCTCGAAATCCATCAGCAAAACTCATGGTGGACGACTCATACATCATGGGAAAACCGCATTTTTATTAAAAAGAGAAAGCAGTTTATATATATGTTTTTGTGGTTTTCCTCCAAATCCAGAAAATATCATGGAAATCCGAATCATCAATATTATGTAAACCATGAATATAAGCATGAGAATCCATGAATGCAACATATAATGAACAACAGTGTACATGAAGTGACAAGTAATAACTACAATGTCAAGCTGGCATATATGCCAAGTACACTAATATCATGTCACTACTATCTAACAAGCTAAATCAAGAAATAATATTCTCTAAGTGTACGTGACATGGCAATTACCGATGAAGATGTGTGTGAGCCGGCAAATAAGTGTACGTGGTACATACGCATCATCGGTAATGGTGCTGGTGTCCTAACAGCAGGATATCAATAATGGAATATGAGTAACAACAGTATGCGATACAGAGCAACAATAATAATGTGCGGGAGCTGAATACAATGATAGCTGAACTGCATCTAATATCATAAGAGTCATATAGCTACACCACTATAAGGCTGAGCTAAAGCTAACAGTAGGTAAGGGAAACCGCCTAACCTCTGAGTCGATACATACATATATATATATATATATTGTCGGTGATCCCGCCTCGATAATATCACATCCGATACCATATCTCTATAATCGGTTATTCCCAAGTCAAGAGGGCAGATCAAACATCAAAATATAGCTCGTACGTAAATCCGTCGTACGGCATCCCCAAATCTGGGTACGGGTCAATATCACATTCGTCATATCGTGCATCGGGTATTCTCTTTAATCAAATATCATAATACGGGTACTGACCTACGTCTAGTACAAAGCTAATATCATCACTATAATTATGATCTGACTACTGATCGACAGTCTCGTATGGATCGATATCATCAGCACATATCATCTAAAGGAGTAAACAATGCCCAAGGCGGCCTATCATAAATATCTTGTCATATCATATCATATCATATCCTATCTCGTATCATAATCACATGTCGATCATTTTATATATATAAATCACTATTCATATGCCGTCGTCATCCAAAATCCGCTAAAGCATCAAGACGTATCTCAATTACGAAGTCTACCATATCACCGATATCATAATCTCGGATCAAATATCATCGACTCATCTCAACCCAAATATCATCCTCAAATCCGTATATGAATACATAGTCCCATACCCATGTGAACACATAACAATATAGAATCCCGTAACCACATATGAAATAAGGATGTATGCAAGTATGTATGTGTGTATGTGTATGTATAGTGCACCCACTACCCTAGGGTTTCGTAACCTTTCACCAATCCAACACACCAATATCCATCTTAACATATCATTAATCCCAAATAGCATATAATAATTGTTGGTGTGTATACGTATCTGTATACATCACCACGAACTGCGGGGGTGCTATACGCCATCCACCCGACTTCTCCCCGTAGATATAAATCTACTCACCTTGTTTTATTCGTGCCGGTGCCGATGTCGCCATTTGCATCTCCAACGCTTTGACGCCACGTGGGGTGCCTACAAGAATATCACACGCTAAAACACATGAAAACCATGTCGGAAACCAAAATGGTGCACGCTACGTCTATAAGTAAAAACCTATAGCCTTGCGTGCAAACACGGCCAATAAACCTCTGCCGTTGGCGTTCAAACGCCACCCGACAAAAACGAATCATGGAATACCAAAATCCACACGAAACAAGTCGTAAATCATGCGCCAACTCAAGAAAATCAACCCAGATTCTACCCTGGTTGGAACCAGACAAAACTGGACATACCCAGGGTCAAGTTTACAAGTAAAAGAGCCGTGCACGCAAAACGAGGCAGTTCCCTCCTGCTCTGGCCGCAAATTGCGGCCAGGGGGATTAAATATGCGGCCGGGGTAAGGTGGTTGGGGCTAGGGTTTTGGGTGTTGGTTTCTACCAGCCTGCACATCTCATTGCCAAGTCAATTTTATTTTAGGAGGTCCGGGTTGATAGCAGTTTCCAGAAAAACCACAAAGTCGACAAAAATCGATAAAATACGCCAAGTCGAAACATTCAGGTAACTAACTGGAAATCTGGGGTAATCTTGATTACAATGGTCTCGAATACACCTAATAAGGTTACCCTAACGATCAAACCATCACTTGGCCACATCTCACTCAAAATCACTTAAACTAGCACTAATCTACATAATAACACTAAATTTCAGCCATAAAACCATAACTTGGTAAGATAGTAGTTGGGTTGTGAGATTATACCTCAAGTGTTAGTTATATGTATGCCCTAGAGGCCATTACTGTACATAGGATGTATATTGTAGTGGATGCTGGGACATATATAGGGATGACTTTCTTGCTCGACATGATAGTATGCTATCTGGTTGAACTTTACCTTAACGTGTATACTGACTGTCTCTCTGTTACATGTTGGTAAAGCCCTTAGGATCTGTACTTGACTACCTGGACTATGATGCGGATCATACTAGTGGGGACATGGTAGTCCATAAGTACATCCTTCACAGTCCTTAGTCGTGGGTGTATCGAGACGGGGCATCGATATACCAGAGTAGACTAGCGTATACCTTCTCGACCCATACAGATGGGCGATGGATGATCCCATATCCATTGGTGTTTGACATCAGAGATGATATACGGATGCTCAGTAGAGACTGGGTACACTGGACGGACTCGCCGAGAACTCCCAGATGGTATTATACCTCACGTCAGATGGCAGTTCTCTGGTGACACTGGTACAAAGTAGTCTGTTGACCCGAGATCGTCATAGAGTCTTGTGTGGTTCCCACTGTGCTTTGATTTCCATCTTACCACGTCCAAGAGGGCGTGCAAAACGGTGGTTTTTGGGTACAGTCCCGAGTCACATGGAGGCAATGAGCGATAGGAGGGGATTCGTCTCTCCCGGTATAGGGGGTTGATGTTGCGCTGTGTTCGATTGGCTATAACAGGAAATCCCTGGCCAGGGTTGCTGAGATTTACTGGTAAGTGTTACCAGTAGTTTCTCGAACAGTTATAGACCTCATATCGACACGACTTATTGAGCTATTGGGGTCTGACGTTTACCACCCCTAGGCGAGATATGCGACATATCAGACGATCAGACCGGACTGTACGGTAGTGTTACTGGTCGGATTCACTGGAGTGTGAGCGGGCTTGCTCGTCGATCTTCAGATCGCTCAATACCCGGGTGGCCGTTACGTTTAGCAGACCGCTTGCGGCTTGTGGGTGTTTGATATGATCATCATCCGCTGCCGGCGTATTGACGAGTCTTTAGAGTCCTACACAGAGGTTTCCTGGCTCAAGCGAAACGAAATAGGAGCGCATATGAGATATGTACGGGACAGAGAATAATGCGTGTATGTGATACCGTATTCTATTCTCGCGATAAATATATCGAATGGTTGTATGCGATATAACCTAGTTATCGATTCAAGCGTTGATTCGATAAGCCGATATATTGAATACTAGTCGGTTGTGTGCGACATGACCGGATCATTGAATCAAGTGTTGATTTAATGATTTAATGTATAATTATATATTTGATATATTACTTTGCATTAACTAGTATTGGTTCACTTTAAATGGATTTTCTCACTCGGATGTGCGCATTACATATGCGATATGTTTTTGTGCATTTGATTGTATCATGTTTGATGATACATGTTTACTTGGTTAAGTGCAAAGAATTAAACCATGGTTAAAAGAATGGTTAGGGTTTCATTTCCTTTCATTTATTCATTTATTTATTTGTTTATTCATTTTGGAAAAGAGGAGAAAAGAATGGTGGCTTAATTTGGAGTTTAGTTGAAGCTTCATGAAACTTTGATCAAGTCAACCATTCTTATCTCATCCTTAACCCTAACCATTCCCACTAACCATGATTCATTCTCTACACTTAACTCTAGTTAACATTATGATAAGTATTTGTTTTTCTATTATTTTTTATTAACTTATCATAAGATTTATCATCTTCTTCTTCTTCTTCTTCAAGAAGAAAGCTTGCTTCAACAATGGTGAATTGAGCAAATGAGTGAGAAATCCAAAACTAAAGTCTACCCACTTCCTATTTCTTCATCCTCTACCTCTTGCCAAGTAGTAGAGTGTGTTTACTTCACAAGTTTCTTGACTTGGTGAAGTTGTGAGCTTGATCTAGCGATGCCTCGACGTAGATCATCTTCGGCATGGACATCGACGACCTAGCTTGCCCATTCTCCGACGAAGCCGACGCTAGAGCCCGGATTTGATTTGGACAGCGGAGAGGACCTCGTTGCGGAGCTATGGAGGTGGAGCACCGGATCTACAAAGGTTGTATTTCCGTTAAACTTTTAGTTAAGTGTTAACTAGTTAGTTTTTCGCCTAGACATCTAGTTATCGATCCGTAGTTTAGGGTTTGTAGGCACCGTAAAATTTTAATATGGCATGTTCGATGCCTTGTGAGACCTCACTAGGGTGCCTAGGAACCCTACAGTGGTATCAGAGCCTAGCTAGAGCCTTAGGCGATGCGTAGACGGAGTTTGAAGTCCGATCGAACCGAAACCCAAACCTTAGAATGCTCTCTGTACTTTTTTGAAATTCGTGGATTTTTGATAATTAAAAATATGCAGAAAAACAAGCAGGTAAATCTAAGAATTACGATGCAAAAATTACCTAATGATCCCTCAAAAGTGCGGCGGAACCGCGGTATTAGCGTGCTAATGCGGCCCTTCCGCCGCCGTTTTGTCTTATTAGGCACTCAATTTTGCACAGTAACTCCTATTTTTCAGTGCTGGTTTTCCTGGGAATTTTTAATCTGAAATCAAGAGTTGAGTATTTTGGGTTGTATTGGGAGTTCATACATTCGATCGGATTGTCAAACTTTGTCTATGTGTCGTTCCGGATAATTTTTTTTGAATATGTTAAAAAGTTCGACCGGATATAAATACCCAATTTTTCCCCTGTCGGGAAATTTCCAAGTGTTGGATATTTCTGTAGTTTAATCACGTTCTAAGTAGTGCAAGTAACACGATGGTCCCTCTAGAAGACAACAAACCTTAACTCGATTATGTGACCGTCTTGAACTACCCTTTGAACCTTCGGGTTTGGGGCAGTACGGCGTGCCACATGTGAGGCGTTGGCTTGACCCTTCTACGGCTGGACCGTTGGTACTGAGGCACGAACTGAATGTTGTTAGACTTGTTTCATGTGTTGATCTATATCGGGAAAACTTGGGTGTTCGATTGTTCGATCGGAAAGTTTAACAGTTTCTATTTATCTGGAATGGGATACAATAATTGGAATTCACAAAAAGTTATGTGATAACTAAATGAATGTTATAAACATAGCACTTTAGTCTCACTTGATCGGTTGCCACGGAATTTTGATGTGATCAAAAGTCCGTCGCAATCACGTAGCGTACGTGGATACTCGCCGGGTAAACTTAATAGACAGCCTCACTCCATAGCCCTGACCAAGTGACTATAGGAGAACCCCGTCGCCGAAAGCATCCGTCCGGGTGCTCGCGGTAGCGGTGTTCCGCCTTGGTGCACTTCGTCGCCGGTATCGGGGGTGCGGCCGTCTACTGAAGTTTGCGACGAGCATTCGATCAGTTTTTCGGGAATCTTGTTGAATTACCCGACTTGATATTGAAAAGTGTTTTCGATAATGAGACTAAAATGCGGAGTTTATAATTGTTAGGCATGCGATGTCTAAGGAATTCATTTGGTCAGGCATGCGATGTCTGAGATGGTTGCGGATTCCAACTGTTGTAGTTTTACACTTTCTTTTCTGTCACCGTAAGTGTAATATGTGATATCGCCGGTTTCGTTGCTATATGTCAACGACAATTGGGATGCGCATATTTACTTACGTTGATGACATCTGATGTTATGTGTTGCTGGATATGTTATATTGGATCGTCGTGTTTGAATAGCCGGGGGTTTTTATGTGAGATGAGTGTTTTTCATTTTCATTCATGTAAAAACTTGTATGTAATATTCTTTTATTGGGGCGCTTCCAGGTTGCGGAAGTTGTCACCTGTTGTATATTATTTACTTTTCCGCACTAGGATAGACCCAAGGAGAAGGGCACAAGTAACCGGGTTCTGGAGTCCAGTGGGAGACCAACTCGAGGAGTCGAGTCCGGGTCTCCTAACTCTAGAATTGGTAGGGTTGCTTGCCGCTCTCGTAGGGGTCTAGGGGTGTGGGTTTGGCTATTCATCGCGACCGTGGAATCCGTGTTTTATACTGGCTCGTATTGAAAACACGGACGTCCTAGTATATCCAATGTTTCATATGTTTCTTCTGCTGCGATATCTGTGATGTGATCATGTGATGTTCTCTGATAGATACAGTATATAGTATATATGATATATTGTATAGACGTTACTTATGTTTTACACCCGCGCTAGCCCTGCCCCGCTCTGCCGTTAGTTACCTAACCTAACGGTGCACGAGGGGACATCGAGGCGAATGCGGATGGCATAAGTGTACGTCATATCTATCTGTGATGTTTAGGTAATTAAATGATGGGACTTCATTAATGTGATTAATGAAATTAAAAGAAACCTAAGATGTTGTAGAATCGAATTTCAAAATAAAAACAGGTAGCTACAGTTCTTGCTTTGCATAGCGGTATATGTGATATATCCTGCACCTCATTCGACGAGGAAAGGACCGAGATCCCTTCACCGGGAGTGACTCCTTTAGCAATAACTGGCAGATGCTACAACCCTCGGTTTGTCTTTTGATTGCTTTTAAGAGTTTTTGCTTTGCACAGTGATATATATGATATATCCCGCACCTCATTCGACGAGGAAAGGACCGACGATCCCTTCACCGGGAGTGACTCCTTTAGCAAAACTAGAAAAGCCTCAAAAGCACTCCATTTCAAATTCATTCGATCCTACAACGATATCAAGTTCATTACGCAATAGGTTTTAAGAAAAACCTGTCGTAGCCCTCCGTCATTACAGATAAGTACTAGTTAGTATTCGTGCTGCGGTAGTTTGGCATTCGTCAAGGCGTAGTGTGCGGTAGCTAACTAGTATTTATCTGCTTATGCATATGATGCAGATTGGATTAGGGTATTCGTACGGCGTTGTTTGGCATTCGTCAAGGGTCGTGCGGGTGGGTTTAATTCGATCAAGTAATGTACGGGTTGAACTTGACTAGTGGACTATGGGTTGTTTGGCATTCGTCAAGGTCATAGCGAGCTAGGGGCAAAATATTATCGGGAATTTCAAGTGTTGAAATTTGCAATGAGATTGCATACCTTCTATGAGATAGTTGGATCCCGATACCCACTGCGAGTAAGAGTTACTCCTGGGAGAGTTTTATACATTGCAATTAGCCGATCAAGTAGGTGTCTAGAAAGGCGTCAACGGGGTTACGCCTCTGGGAAAACGAGGTTTACATTAATTAGGTTCGTGCGAAAGCACGGGGGACCTCCCTCAAAGTACCGACACTGGCCTGGCTGAAAGATTGGCGAACTTGTAGTGTGTAATTAATCCCGGCTAGTCTTTCCTTTTAGGGTTTGAAGGAAGATTTGATAAAAAGCAGTGGGAGCCATCCTGATTAGATAAAATAATAACCAATCTATTCTTGACAGAGCGCACGCTGAGTGTTTTCTTCTCTCTCTCTCCAGGTAGCGACCATATCACGCCTTAATCAAGATAATAATACGGATTTTTGACCGAACCCGCTTGTTATACTGAGCTGGGGAACCTTGGTCCCGCTCCAACTTATAATTGTTATAAGACAGAGCAGGAAATTGGGGAATACCAGAATTCCCGTGCCGCCCAAACGAAGAGAGTGCATGCTGATGCATCATCTTCGGGTGTGTTCGTTACAAAGAACTGTTTCTCGGTATCCTTTACATCCTGGGTATGTGATACCAGATCAGGATCCCAGATATGTAATATGTTACATAGGGCTACAGAAAGGTAGAAGAACTGAGAACGGGTGATAAGTTTCATGAGGCAGAAAACGGGGCAAGTGTTGCAGCCAAGTCTGTTGGTCACTGTCACCCTGTATTACCGATACATTGATTCTGAACGAATGTTATTAGATACCGAACCTGATATACAAAATCATATCAGTCTCTTTATCAGTAAAGAAATGATAAAATTTTGTATTGTTGGATAATGTTTTGAACATTTCCTATATCAAAAGTT
This sequence comes from Agapanthus africanus, assembly GCA_030015575.1. Taxonomy (NCBI): domain Eukaryota; kingdom Viridiplantae; phylum Streptophyta; class Magnoliopsida; order Asparagales; family Amaryllidaceae; genus Agapanthus; species Agapanthus africanus. The sequence goes on from JASDDO010000029.1 coordinate 301,130,183, forward strand.
GATCGGTTCAGGCACGTTATCTAAAAGCATTGATGTTCTAAATCAAACTACAGTTCTTAGTATACAGAACACACACAAGAGGAAGAGTTCAGAAATGAACGGATTCTTCTTGAGGTATTGTAGACTAGGTCAGATCAATGTGACCCGACTAGCTGAAGTTACATTTAGATGTATATTTAAATTAGTTTGAATTTACATCTTGTGAAACTTGCCTGTCATGTCACAGAGATAAGATGACCATAGCTCCGTTTACTGGAAACAGAGAAAGAGTTAATGAACTCTTGGGACTGATACATGATGATGTATGTAAGGTCTCCTGTCTACACATGCTAGGACTGGTTCTTTATACTTCATTACATTCTCTGATGATTTTTCGAGATTCAGACCTATGTTCCTGTTGAAACACAAGTCCGAACCTTTTGAGATATTCACAGAATATAAGTTAGAAGTAGAGAACCAAAATACGGGTATAAGTATTATGTCCCTTGATGTGATCAAGGAGAAGAATACTTGAGCACGGAAATCCTGGACTGTTCTAAAGGAGAATGAGATTCTCTCTCAGCATTACTCCTCCGTATACACCATTGCAAGATGGTATGTCGGGGCGGAGCAGATACACCCTATTTGATATGGTGTGCTCTATGATGAGTACTACTGAGTTACCTATTTCCTTTAGGGAGTTATGCGCTTGAGAAGCTGCATACCTATTGAATAGGGTTCGAATCAAATCAGTTGCCTACCACTTCATATGTGATATGGAAAGGAAAGAGCCCATGTCTTAAGCTAGTTAAGATTTGGGGTTGTCTGGACTATGTCTAAAAACAAAATCCGGACAAGCTCGAGGCAAGGACTGTAATGTAGAACTGGAAAGGTTCTAGCTATACAAACTACAGCTGATGATTTGATAGAACCAAAGTATTCAGTAGATACCAACGAACCTCAGTCTCTCCGCCGATCTAGTAGGGTTCCTCACCCACCTGAGAGTTACTTTGTTTTCTCTATGACAGTGGGAGCGAGGATTGCATCATGAGATGATGACCCAACTAGCTTCGAGCTGGCCATCGAGAGTAAGACTCTGTAAGAATGGCTGGATGCTTAGCGATCTGAGATGGAATCCTTATACGCCAACAAAGTATGGACTTTGATTGCTATATCTGAAGGGTTAAATCCCCATCAGGAGCAAGTATATCTTGAGAAGATTACTTGGTGTAGATGGAAAAGTTGAGACTTTCAAAGCTAGACTTGTTAAAGCTTTTCGTCATCGACCAGGCGTGGATAATGATGAAACCTTTTCAAGTGACTATGCTTAAGTCCATCCAGATCCTACTTACCACGGCTACATACCCTGACTACGATATCTGGTGGTTGGGTGTCATGACTGCTTTTCTAAATAAAGTTTTAGAAGAGTGCGTCTATAAGTACACAGCCAGAGGGCTTCGTAGACAGTGGGAGCAGCAGAAACGTGTGCAAGATGCTTTATAGGATAAAGCAGGCATCGCGGAGTTGGAACATCTGTTTTGATGAATTAGTCAAAGAGTTTGACATCATCAAAATGGTAGATGAACCTTGTATAAACAAAAAGGTAGTAGGGAGTATGGTGACGATCCTCGTAGAGTACGTGGATGACATACTCTTGATAAGAAAGGAGTTTCTTATGCTACGCTCGATCAATCTCCGCTTATCACAAAGATTCTCCATATAGGATTAAAGTGATACCTACTAAATCCTGGGTTTTGGATCTATGAGATAGATCTAAATGGATGTTAGGATACTCACTAGATGTAGTGAGATGGTGTCAATCGATCCTGAGGAGAATCACTGGAAGTGTTCCAGGGTGATAAAGACGACTGAATGTCAGTCACAGGCATTGTCTTTACCCTCAGTAAAGGGATGGTATGTTGGAAGAGTTCCAAGCAGGATACCGTGACATACTAGACGATAAAGGCAGGATACATCGCTACTTAAGATGCTACCAAAGAGGCTGTTTGGGTGTATATAGGTTCATGAGATGAACTATGTTCCTCCCATTGTGTGACAATGGAGTTGTGGCTTATGCCAAGGAACGCCGGTCCCATCAGTGATCCAGACATATTCTAAGGCAGTATCACCTGATCATGGAGATGGTTGATCTCCAGGGAGATCGAGGTTTAGAGAGTAGACTAAGAGGACAACACAGCGGATCCACTCACAAAGGCCTGATCCCAGAGAGAGACACTTTTATGGGATGGTTGAGTATGAGATACTACAACCACTGCTATCAGATGGCCCTAGTGCAAGTGGGAGATTGTTAGTTATATGTATGCCCTAGAGGCCATTACTGTACATAGGATGTATATTGTAGTGGATGCTGGGACATATATAGGGATGACTTTCTTGCTCGACATGATAGTATGCTATCTGGTTGAACTTTACCTTAACGTGTATACTGACTGTCTCTCTGTTACATGTTGGTAAAGCCCTTAGGATCTGTACTTGACTACCTGGACTATGATGCGGATCATACTAGTGGGGACATGGTAGTCCATAAGTACATCCTTCACAGTCCTTAGTCGTGGGTGTATCGAGACGGGGCATCGATATACCAGAGTAGACTAGCGTATACCTTCTCGACCCATACAGATGGGCGATGGATGATCCCATATCCATTGGTGTTTGACATCAGAGATGATATACGGATGCTCAGTAGAGACTGGGTACACTGGACGGACTCGCCGAGAACTCCCAGATGGTATTATACCTCACGTCAGATGGCAGTTCTCTGGTGACACTGGTACAAAGTAGTCTGTTGACCCGAGATCGTCATAGAGTCTTGTGTGGTTCCCACTGTGCTTTGATTTCCATCTTACCACGTCCAAGAGGGCGTGCAAAACGGTGGTTTTTGGGTACAGTCCCGAGTCACATGGAGGCAATGAGCGATAGGAGGGGATTCGTCTCTCCCGGTATAGGGGGTTGATGTTGCGCTGTGTTCGATTGCTATAACAGGAAATCCCTGGCCAGGGTTGCTGAGATTTACTGGTAAGTGTTACCAGTAGTTTCTCGAACAGTTATAGACCTCATATCGACACGACTTATTGAGCTATTGGGGTCTGACGTTTACCACCCCTAGGCGAGATATGCGACATATCAGACGATCAGACCGGACTGTACGGTAGTGTTACTGGTCGGATTCACTGGAGTGTGAGCGGGCTTGCTCGTCGATCTTCAGATCGCTCAATACCCGGGTGGCCGTTACGTTTAGCAGACCGCTTGCGGCTTGTGGGTGTTTGATATGATCATCATCCGCTGCCGGCGTATTGACGAGTCTTTAGAGTCCTACACAGAGGTTTCCTGGCTCAAGCGAAACGAAATAGGAGCGCATATGAGATATGTGCGGGACCGAGAATAATGCGTGTATGTGATACCGTATTCTATTCTCGCGATAAATATATCGAATGGTTGTATGCGATATAACCTAGTTATCGATTCAAGCGTTGATTCGATAAGCCGATATATTGAATACTAGTCGGTTGTGTGCGACATGACCGGATCATTGAATCAAGTGTTGATTTAATGATTTAATGTATAATTATATATTTGATATATTACTTTGCATTAACTAGTATTGGTTCACTTTAAATGGATTTTCTCACTTGGATGTGCGCATTACATATGCGATATGTTTTTGTGCATTTGATTGTATCATGTTTGATGATACATGTTTACTTGGTTAAGTGCAAAGAATTAAACCATGGTTAAAAGAATGGATAGGGTTTCATTTCCTTTCATTTATTCATTTATTTATTTGTTTATTCATTTTGGAAAAGAGGAGAAAAGAATGGTGGCTTAATTTGGAGTTTAGTTGAAGCTTCATGAAACTTTGATCAAGTCAACCATTCTTATCTCATCCTTAACCCTAACCATTCCCACTAACCATGATTCATTCTCTACACTTAACTCTAGTTAACATTATGATAAGTATTTGTTTTTCTATTACTTTTTATTAACTTATCATAAGATTTATCATCTTCTTCTTCTTCTTCTTCAAGAAGAAAGCTTGCTTCAACAATGGTGAATTGAGCAAATGAGTGAGAAATCCAAAACTAAAGTCTACCCACTTCCTATTTCTTCATCCTCTACGTCTTGCCAAGTAGTAGAGTGTGTTTACTTCACAAGTTTCTTGACTTGGTGAAGTTGTGAGCTTGATCTAGCGATGCCTCGACGTAGATCATCTTCGGCATGGACATCGACGACCTAGCTTGCCCATTCTCCGACGAAGCCGACGCTAGAGCCCGGATTTGATTTGGACAGCGGAGAGGACCTCGTTGCGGAGCTATGGAGGTGGAGCACCGGATCTACAAAGGTTGTATTTCCGTTAAACTTTTAGTTAAGTGTTAACTAGTTAGTTTTTCGCCTAGACATCTAGTTATCGATCCGTAGTTTAGGGTTTGTAGGCACCGTAAAATTTTAATATGGCATGTTCGATGCCTTGTGAGACCTCACTAGGGTGCCTAGGAACCCTACATCAAGAAATCTTAGAATGAAGGAGAAGGGAAGGAGGAGGAAGGAGGAAGGGTTGTGCTGCATGCTGAGCTGCTCCTTGGGCTGTTTTTCCTTGTTGCTGTTGCTGTTGCTGTTGCTGCATCAGGCTGCTGCTTGCTATTTTCCTTTTTTTTGTGTTTCAATGTGTATTGCAGCAGCAGAGGTGTTGGGCTGTGGCTGATGTTTTGTTGTGGTTGTTTTGGTGATAGTGTGTGGTGTGATGAGGGTGTGGGGTTATTTTAAATAATGTTACTGCTGTTGCAGCAGATGTGGCTGTTGTTGCTGTTGTTTGGGGCTACAGCTGCTGCTGTTGGTTAAAAGGATGTTGCTGTTGAGCAGCAGCTGATGCTGCTGAAGTCTGCTGATGCTTTTGTTGCTGCTGATGGTGGCTGATGTGTTACATCAGCTGCTGTTGCAGCAGTTTTGGTGGCTGAAGTTGAACAATTGGGGCTGTTGTTTAGGATGATGCAGCTGTTGCTGATGTTTGGAAGGGGTGTGATGTGTGAGAGTGAGAGGGAGAGATGTGAGTGAAATGAGAGGGAGTGATATGAGTGAGAGGGGGTGTGAAAGAGCACAAAGGATATTGAAGAAGGAGATGGATCATGGCACACCCTAGCCAACTCTCTCTTTCTCTTAATAAATGCACAACCATCATGGCTCTCCCTCTCTCCTACACAAGTCAACCCTAATCTTAACCATTGTTAAACAAAGCCACACCCTTAACTAAGCTCATCAACTTAACCAAATGGTTCAACCCATCATGGTTGCCTAAACTTGGCTAACCCATCATGGTCATCTAAACATGGTCCAACCCTAGGCCATCATGAGTCCATAACATGAGACAAGTGTCGAAAATGTTATGTGCACATTTTTGCACAAAAATCCAAAAATCCCAATTAGCGATTTTTAATCGCGCTTTACACTAAAATATCATAAATTAACCAAAAAAACTTTAAAATGACATATTTCCACAAAATACTCTATTTTAGAATTTCCAACATTTTCTCCGGAATTTTATCCATTTATCGGTATTTAATTATACCGACTATTAAAATATTCATTAAAAATTAGTATTAAATTATGAAAATTCCCAAAAATAATACTTTATTTTTTTTTGAAATGTTACATAAAAATTTACACCCCGGTTGACCAAGTCAAAATCAACGTCAACCCCATGCCAAGTGGGCCCAAGCCCATGTCAAGTGGGCCAATGCCCAGGTTGAGCCCGAACATGAAGCGGCCGGCCTTCCCCACGCCAAAATAAAAATTTTGTAATAAATAATTTTGGTGTATTTCTTTTATTTTAGTTTATGAATAAATGTAAGAAAAATGGGCATAAAGGCAAATTTTTGTAAAACTCATGGCTAATGTGCAAAAGAAATGAGCACATGAGGTATGGGATGGGCAAAATGCCATTTTGTAAAGCCTAAGAGGCTATATGTAAAGTTTGTAGCCTATAAAGGCAAACATGATGAAAATATCTATAACAACTTTTTCATTTTCTCTAAAACTCTAGGGTTTTTGTGCCTTCTTCTCCTTCCTCAAGGCTCTAAACCTTCTCCTTTTTTCAATTAAATCAAGAGTTTAACTCTTTCTCTTCCAAAAAATAAATAGTTTTCCACCTCAAAACCCAGAAAAGAGAGCTCGTATCATCCATCAGATCTTAAAAAGGAGAGATTTTTAAAATCTCACCCCTCTTATTCTCCAAGATCCGGCCAACAAAAGAGGAGGAAGGAGACTCATCTCCAAAGATCCCATTTTGGGAAAGATCCAAGGCTCATGGGAGAAGAAAAGGGCCCCCTTGAGCATTTACAAGGATTCCCAGGAGTTTAACTCCACAAATCAAAGTTTCTGGGAGTTTAACTCCATAAAAACAAACAAACAATAATAAAACATCTTTTTTAAGGAATTTAACTCCAAAAGTCAATAGGAGTACAACTCTTAGCATGTGGGGCTGAGCCCCCCTTATTTTCCGTTGGCGCCATGTGTCCAGCGCCCGCGTGTCAGGCACGTGAGGCGCTGGCGCCTTACGCCCGCGCCCGCATGCCATGCACGTGAGGCGCCGGCGCCTTCTCCCGCGCATCCTTTGGATGCCCTTTCCCTTTATATATATATATATATATATATATATATATATATATCTGTGTGTGTGTGTATACACTCCACACTAAAAATACCTTACCCGTTAGAAAAAAATTCTAGCGGGACCTCCGTAAAAACTCTGTGAGCCCCCCGATATATCCAATTCCCCTCCAAAACACAATACTGCACATTGAGTTCGCATGACCTGTTTGACCCGTCAATCGGAGGTTCTCTCGCTCGAAAGGCGAGGGTTAATTAACGGCACCTTAGTCCGCAGCTGCCGGAGATTCGGATCCCCGCAATCAATAAACCCCCGCCTGCCTTAGGCAGGGGGAATCTGTAGTACGCCTGACAAGCGCGCGCATATTTCTATCTCAATGGGGTAACGAAAAACACCCTACACTCATAACCGAGAAAACACATGGTGGACGTCTCAAAATATCATATCAAGAGAAACCGGGTTTTTAAAACAATATATAATTTCCTTTGAAATTTAACCACGGTTCTCAAATCCAGAATCTCATGAAAACAGCATCTCAATGCGTAATATCATAAAGCATGATGTATGCAAACATTGAACAGAAATGTGAGCATATCCAGTATATCATGCGAAAAAGTATAGTGATGTGAGCATAGCAATATATCATTCAACATAGCATAATGATGTGAGCATAGCAATATATCATAGCATGATGTAGCAATTCTACTGTGCAAGTGACATAGCAATTATCGATGATGAAAGTGTGTGAGCCGGCAATCTATGTAAGTGCAACATACGCATCATCAATAATGGTGTAGGTGTACTAGCATAAGTATATGTAATGCAATGAGAATAACATGAACGTAGCATAAAGTACATCGTAAGCGAAGTGCTATAAGGTATACGTATCTATAACATGTCTGAGTCGGTGAATCTCTTAATCGGCATCCAGCCTCACAACATCACGTACGGTATAATCCATCGTACGGCGTCCTCTAGTCAAGGGTATAGATCAATCACCAAGTAAAACTCATCACGTACGGCATCCATCGTACGGCGGCATTAAACTATTAGGGATCCTATCAAGCTATATGACAATGAGGGTACGGACCTAACGTCTCGTACGGCATAACACTCATGATTCACAACATTATCTATATCGATATACCTATACCACAGATCACATCCGTATCAATCTCATATCATGGGACCGACAAAGGTATCATTTATCTCATATCGACTCGCATCTGTATAACGACGTATCTAACCAAGTCATCATATCTCATCGTATACTCTTTTCATGACATCAATATCTCACATTAAGTCATCTTCTTAATGTAGGGTTCCTAGGCACTCTTGTGTGTTAGTGTATATGCCCTAGAGGCCATTACTGTATCATACTAGTTTGTATATTACTTAATGGATGCTTGGGATATTCACCTTGTATATACAATCTTGCTCAAAATAGTAGTATGCTACTTGGTTTGTTTCTACTTCAATGTGTACTTGTGTTTATTTCAGTATATCACTTATACGCATTAGTGGAGCCCTTAGGATCTTTGCTTGATTACCAGCGTTGTGATGGCAGTCACAATAGTGGGGGCTGGGTAATCTATAAGCACATCCTTATTCAGGTCCCTGGTCGCAGGACTATCGAGACAGGGCATCGATACTCCGGAGTAGACCAGCGCATGCGCTTCTCATCCCAGTATGGGAGACGGTCTGTCCCACAGCCGTCAGTACGTCGTACTTGAGATAGTATGCGGGTGCTCGTTAGGTTACGGGTACACTGGACAGGACTCGTCGGGAACTGACTAGTTGGTATTATACCTATCGTCAGTTATCAGTTCCCAGGTGACATGAGTACAGCTTAGTCCGCTGACTTGACACTGTTACTTCGCCTCGGGTGTGTTCCCACTGTACTTTGATCACTACCCTACCACGGCTCAAAGGAGTCGTGCAAACAGGTGGTGGTTGGGTGCAGTCCCGAAGCACTTGGAGGCAGTGACGGTTAGACAGGATTCGTCTCTCCCGGTATTGGGGGTTGACATCGCGCTGTGTCTAGGAGAGCCATTACACGAGTAGTCCCTGGCCAGGGCAAACGAGATATACTGGTAGGTTTCCAGTGTTATCTCAGGGTGTATTGGGCTTCACTCCGGCACGACTTGTACCGCTATTGGGGGACTGACGTTTACCGCCCCCTAGGCCTGCCATGCGATGTATCAGACGAACAGACCGGACTGTACGGAGAATGTTACACTCAGGCTCAGTAGGAGTTCAGATGGGTTTCGCCTCGTCGGTCTCCTTGTCGGCATTACCTGGGGACCGTTACGCACAGCTAGTGCCGCTTGCGGTCTGTGGTTAAACCCACTGCCAGCGTAGTGTCGAGTCTTTAGAGTCCCACACAGAAAGCTTTTCGCCTTTAGGCAAAAGAGTAGAGGTCGCATGGTATTGCGACAGGTCGCATGGTTTTGCGACAGGGTTCGGTCACATCCGTGCACTTGTGCACGTACAGTGTCCGGACAGTTTACACTAGCGGGCTTTGGTTTAAGCCAGATCCTAGTGTACCTTATGGGATTGGATTTATCCAGTTTGCATTCGTGTTCCTCGGAACGCGGATGCGGGTGTGTATGCACAGTTGACAGGGAGGCAGAGGCTGCGGATTCTCATTAGGGTTGTTGACAGTTGACCGTTGACTATTTGACTTTATGCTCAACCCTAATGAGAATATGATATGTGATTAACTATTATATTAATTAAGTATTATGGTGATATGGTTGTTGACTTGTTGACTTTTGTTGACTTGTTGACTTTGTTGACTTGTTGACTTTTGTTGACTTGTTGACCGGTTGACTAGGCTTGACTAGTTGACCATCATGATAACCATGGTTATCATTTCATGCCAAAGACTTTTTCTTGCTTGCTCATTTGAGTAAAATGAGTGCATGACATGATAAGGTTATGGTTGCTTCTAACCATCACATAAGACTTTTTTGATATGATGAGTTATGATCACTTTGGATTATGAGAGGGTGAAAGACAAAAGAGTTGCTCATTCTTGCTTGCTCATTCTCTCTCTTGTTCTTGAGCTCTCCTCTTGCTCTCACCCTCAACCTCTTGCTCCCTCTCTTGATCTATGGTTCTCTTGTCTCATGAGTTGAGAATCAAGAACCATAGATAAAATCCCATTCTAAATCATCTCTACTCATTCTAGTTCACTAGGTTTAGCAAACCAAGTGAACTAGTTTCTTCAAAGAACGAAGAAGGAGCTAAAGGTTGGAGCTTTCAAGTGGATCTATCTTCGGCGTACGGAGACAACGAGAAGGAGCCATCGAACCACCATCGGAGCTTGAAGAGAAGGAGTTCAAGTTTAGGTATAACCATCTTCATCCGAGTAGCTAAATATCTTTAGCTTAGTATGCTAGTTTTAGTTTAGGTAAAGATCCCGACCTTGCTTAGTCCATGTTGCCTCTTGCGTTAAAATTTTGATTTTATACCGTTTCCGCCTCCCCGTAAGAACCGGGGGTCGCAACGTGGACTTACAGTGGTATCAGAGCCTAACTAAACTTAAACTAGCTTGGTAGTGAAGTGTAACGAAGTTCGGAACCGGAAAAATCCAAAAACCAAACTTTTACAAAAACTGAGTTTCTGTTGAAATTTTTTTGGCTCAAAATGAAAAACTTTACACTTGTAAATTCGGCTCAGGGTTTTGTGTGAACACCCAAGAAAAACGATACAGTAATTCGTCCAAACCGCCGCCCTTCCGCCGCGCGAGCTAGGCATCCGCCGCAGAAGCGCCGCTCTTTGTCGTCTTCTGTGCATCGTTTTTCGTGCAGTGTGTGTCTGTGTTGGTTTTGGGATTTTTGAAATATATTATATGTGCCCAGATTTTCCAGAAAAGAAATTTCCTTTTGGGGTCCTATAATTCCGTATTTTTTCCGAACTTCACTGCACTTTGACTATGATGGTTATATCTGTGATGTTTGCATGTATTGAACGTCGGCTAATCGCTATAAGTCGATTGGTCGGGGTTATACATGATCTGTGTTTGATGCTGGAATGTGTATATAAATATGTTGGATTGTCGCGGGTGAATAGCCGGGGGTTGTGAGACGAGAGTTTTCTTTTCTTGCCATTCATGTAAATTTGTAAATTGATGTAATAATTATTTGTATGGCCGCACAACCGGGTCGGGGTTGTAGCCGTCATTGTATAATTTCTTTTTACTGTTTTTGCTCCTAGGATAGACCCATGGAGGGGTGCACAAACTACCGGGTATGCCGAAGTGTCGAGTGGCCTACTTATGGAGATGAGGGAGGTTGCTACGCTTCGGGTACTTGGCGGGTAGTTTGCCGCACCCGTAGGGGTCTTGGGTGGGGTATTGGCTATTCACCGCGACCGTGTAATCTGTTTTTGTTACAGGCTCGTACAAATTACAGATTCCTAGTATATCCAATGTATTTATCTGTGATCTGAAATGTTTATCATTGCAGTATATCTATATATGATATTATTTAGGCGTTGCTTATGTTTTACAGACGCGCTAGCCCAGCCCCCGCTCTGTCGTTAGTTAAGTAACCTAACGGGTAATGACGGGGCCCCGTGGCGAATGCGAATGGCATAAGCGTACGTCATATTTTGGTTGTTTTCTGCAATGGTAGGATTAAATGATGGGACGCATTAAAAGAACTAATGCAAGAATATCACGCATTAAAAGAACTAATGCAAGATAATAAACCAAGTTAAAGTCGTTGGAACACTTTCGAAAAACCACTCGGTTCTTTTCAAAAACAACTTTTAAATGCGGAGCTTGAGCCACTCCTTTTAAAAGCTATCTCGTTCCATCGACCATATCAAGTTCACTACGTTCACGGTTTTGCCAAAACCATCCGTAGCCCTCCGTCGTTTCACATGAATAGTCAATAGTATTCAAGCTGTGTATGTTGGCCAAAGTCAAGGCACAGTGATTGGTAGCTATTGGGTGTTCATGTGTAGCATAGATAGATGCGTTGGTTTGGGACAGTCGTACTGCCATTTTGGCCAAAGTCAAGGGTAGGTACGGATGGATCCAAATTAACCTGGATAATGACGGGTAGAACTTGACATGTGACTTATGATATTTTGGCCAAAGTCAAGGTCATAAGAGCATGGGGCAAAAATCCACATCGGGAGTTTCATAAGTACTGAAACTTGCTAGATTTGCATACCATTTGGAGTGTGATGATTCTGGTAGGATTCCTTCAGTTTCGTCACGCAATGATATTTGGATCCCGATCCTACTGTGAGTATATGCTACTCCTCGGGAAATTTCTCACTTAACGATCAATGCTATAAACCTAGTAGGTGCCTAGAAAGGTGTTAGCGGGGCTACGCCCCCAGGGAAAAGAGGTTCTTTAATTAAGGAACTTCGCGAAAGCGTTGGAAAACCTCCCTCGAAGTACCGACACCGGCCTGGCTGAACGGTTAAGCAAGTATTGTACGGTGGGATTGATCCTGACTAATTCTTCCTTTATGGTTTGAGGAGGGATTCGAGAAACAGTGGGAGCCATCCTGTTTAGACAAACTAAAAACCACTCTAAACTTGCAAGAGCATCATGCTGAGTGTTTCTTCTTCTCTCTCCTAATTGCAGCGACCAATCAACATGACTGGACTTAAGTTACTCCTAGATAAAAACAAACTGACAGGGCCAAACTACAAAGATTGGCTCAGGAATGTCAAGATAGCAATCACTTATGACAAGCTGGGGTATCTTCTTACCACCAAAGCTCCCCCTGTCCCTGGTCCAACTTCCAGCGTCGCGGATAAGGAAATCCGTAAGACTTGGGAGATTGATAGCGCGAAGGCCAAAAGCCTCCTGCTTGCCTCGATGGACAACGAACATCAGAGGAGGCATGAGAATATGGACATGGAGTCCATATTGCTCCATACAAAAGAACTGTATGGAGAGCAATCACGTATCGCAAGATACGAAGCGTCGAAAAAGTTATTTTCGACAAGAATGGCCGTCGGATCATCAGTAGCCGAGCACGTGCTAAAGATGATCGGCTACATTGAGGAGCTTGCTGACCTAGGGATCACATTAGAGAGTGAGCTATATACGGATATAGTTCTCCAGTCCCTTCCTTCCACTTACGCCCAGTTTATACTGAACTTCAACCTACAAGAAAAAGAGGTTGAACTATCAGAGCTCCTCAACATGCTGAGGAGCGCAGAGGGCACCCTACAGAAAGGTAGGGAAACATCCACTTTGTTTGTAGGAGGATCATCTTCTTCTAGGTCCAAGGCGAAAGCTAAGGGAAAGAAGAAGAAGGCCCCCGCCAAACCAAGGGGCGGTGTTAGTAAAGTGGATACGAAGGGAAAAGGTAAAGCAACAAAGATAGCGGGGAAGCTTGTGGATAAGGAAGAATGCTTCTATTGTCATAAGAAAGGACACTGGAAGAATGATTGCAGGGCCTGGAAGGCCAGAACACAGGAATTGAAGCAAGTTGCAGCTTCAGCTTCAGGTGTGTATGTTATTGAAAACTGTCTTTCAATAAACTCTACTTCCTGGGTATTGGATACCGGATCAGGATCTCATATCTGTAATTCTTTGCAGGCGTTGAGAAACCGTAGGGTTTTGAAGGCAGGTGACATGACCCTCAGAGTTGCGAACGGAGCTAGCATGGATGCTAAAGCCGTGGGGGACTATCACCTGGGAATGTCAGATGGACATGTTTTGGTTTTGCGTAATTGCTTTTTTGTACCCAACGCAACTTGTAATATCATTTCTGTATCTTTAGTTTCTAAAGAAGGTTATGAATTTGCGTTTGTAAGTAATGTTGTAAACATTCACCTTAATCAAGTTCTGATTGGGTCAGGTACATTGAGTAATGGTATATACGTGTTAAACCAACCACAGATTTTTAATGTCCAGAATACACACAAAAGAAAGTCTCCAGAAATAAATCAGACTTTCTTATGGCATTGTAGATTGGGTCACATCAATGAGAGAAGGTTGACTAAGTTGCATACAGAAGGATATTTGAATGCGTTCGAATATCAATCATATGCCACTTGTCAATCTTGTCTCAAAGGAAAGATGACAAAGACTCCGTTTACTGGACATGGAGTAAGAGCGAGCGAGCTCTTGGGACTCGTACACAGTGACGTGTGCGGTCCAATGTCTACACATGCCCGAAGCGGACATTCTTACTTCATTACTTTTACGGATGACTTCTCAAGGTACGGTTATGTCTTCTTAATGAAACATAAGTCCGAGGCCTTTGGAAAATTCCAGGAGTATAAGAATGAAGTAGAGAAACAGACCGGCAAAAGATTAAGATTCTAAGATCGGATCGAGGTGGAGAATACTTAAGTGCCGAGTTCCTGGACTATTTAAAAGAGAACGGAATTCTCTCTCAGCTTACTCCTCCATACACCCCGCAACATAACGGTGTATCGGAGAGACGGAACCGCACCCTATTGGATATGGTGCGGTCCATGATGAGTAACGCTGAGTTACCGCGATCATTCTGGGGGTATGCACTAGAATCAGCCGCATACCTTTTGAACCGAGTTCCCACTAAGACTGTGCCTACCACGCCATTTGAGATGTGGTGTGGGAAGAGACCCCATCTTAATCACATTAAGATATGGGGAAGTCCAGCTTTTGTCAAAAAGCAGCATGCGGACAAGCTCGAGGCACGCTCAGTACTGTGCAAGTTTGTGGGATATCCAAAGAATTCCAAGGGATATTTCTTCTACTGTGAAGAGGAACAAAAAGTTCTTGTTTCTCGTCATGCCCACTTTCTAGAACACCAGTTCATAGAAAAAGAAATAAGTGGGAGCGCAGTAGAACTTGAAGAAATTCCAGAACCACAGACTGTTACTGAAAGCTTGGTGGAACCAGAGGGTTCAACAGAACAGGACATTCCTACGCCGCTCCGCAGGAGTAGTAGGCAGTCTCATCCGCCCGAGAGATACTACGGTTTTCTCATAGACGGGGATAGAGAGGATTGCATCATAGATTATGATGAGCCTACTAGCTTCCAGCAGGCCGTTCAGAGCGTTGACTCAGTGAAATGGCTGGATGCAATGCGGACCGAAATGGAGTCCATGTACACCAACAAGGTATGGACGTTGGACATTGCTCCAGACGGGGTAAAACCCGTAGGATGCAAGTGGATCTTCAAAAGGAAGATTGGTGTAGATGGACAGGTTGAGACCTATAAAGCTAGGCTGGTAGCAAAGGGTTTTCGTCAAAGACCTGGCTTGGACTATGACGAAACCTTTATCCAGTAGCCATGCTGAAATCCATTCGGATCCTTCTTGCCATTGCTGCCTTCCACGATTATGAGATCTGGCAAATGGACGTAAAGACAGCTTTTCTAAATGGAAATTTAGAGGAGTGTGTCTATATGGACCAGCCAGAGGGTTTCATTCAGAGTGGGAGCAGCGGAAAGGTGTGCAAGTTGCTTAAGTCCATCTATGGACTAAAGCAGGCATCGCGGAGTTGGAACATCTGCTTTGATGAGACGGTCAAAGAATTTGGCTTTATCAAAAATCCAGATGAACCATGCATCTATAGTAGATTTGTAGCGAGAACTGTAGTATTCCTCGTTTTATACGTGGATGACATTCTCTTAATAGGAAATGACATTCCTATGCTACAATCTGTCAAGGGGTTCTTGTCACACAGGTTCTCCATGAAAGACCTGGGTGATGCCTCATACATTCTGGGTATCCGGATCTACCGTGACAGATCCAAGAGGATATTAGGACTTTCACAGTCTAGGTACATCGACACCATACTGAAGAGGTTCAGTATGGAAGATTCCAAGCGCGGTAACCTACCGGCTTGTCACGGGATCACCCTCTCTAAAGAGATGTCTCCCAAGACTGATTTGGAGAGGGATCGCATGTCTATTATACCCTACGCTTCTGCGGTAGGCTCTATAATGTATGCGATGTTGTGTACCAGACCGGATGTAGCTTATGCACTGAGTGTGGTAAGCCGGTATCAGTCTAACCCTGGGGAGAAACACTGGATAGCGGTAAAGAACATTCTCAAGTACCTGAGAAGGACTAAGGAGATGTTCTTGGTGTATGGCGGAAAAGACCTCCAGATCGAGGCCTTTGCTGACTCCAGCTTCCAGAGTGACAAGGATGATTCCAAGTCCATGTCGGGTTTTGTCTTTACCCTCAATGGAGGGGCGGTGTATTGGAAGAGTTCCAAACAGGAAACCGTTGCAGACTCGACGATGGAAGCGGAATACATCGCTGCATCTGATGCCGCAAAAGAAGCTGTCTGGATGAGGAAGTTCTTGAAAGAACTTCAGGTGGTTCCGTCCATTGTTGATCCAATACCTCTGTATTGCGACAACAACGGGGCTATAGCATTAGCGAAGGAACCCAGGTCCCATCAGAGATCCAGACACATCTTGAGGCGGTATCACCTGATCAGGGAGATCGTGGATCGCCAGGAGATCGAGGTTCGGAGAGTCGCTTCAGAAGACAACACTGCAGATCCATTCACCAAGGCCTTGCCCAAGACTCAGTTCGAGCGGCTGATCGAGATGATAGGTCTTCGATACGCCAGTACATGGCCTTAGTGCAAGTGGGAGATTGTTAGTGTATATGCCCTAGAGGCCATTACTGTATCATACTAGTTTGTATATTACTTAATGGATGCTTGGGATATTCACCTTGTATATACAATCTTGCTCAAAATAGTAGTATGCTACTTGGTTTGTTTCTACTTCAATGTGTACTTGTGTTTATTTTAGTATATCACTTATACGCATTAGTGGAGCCCTTAGGATCTTTGCTTGAATACCAGCGTTGTGATGGCAGTCACACTAGTGGGGGCTGGGTAATCTATAAGCACATCCTTATTCAGGTCCCTGGTCGCAGGACTATCGAGACAGGGCATCGATACTCCGGAGTAGACCAGCGCATGCGCTTCTCATCCCAGTGTGGGAGACGGTCTGTCCCACAGCCGTCAGTACGTCGTACTTGAGATAGTATGCGGGTGCTCGTTAGGTTACGGGTACACTGGACAGGACTCGTCGGGAACTGACTAGTTGGTATTATACCTATCGTCAGTTATCAGTTCCCAGGTGACATGAGTACAGCTTAGTCCGCTGACTTGACACTGTCAATTCGCCTCGGGTGTGTTCCCACTGTACTTTGATCACTACCCTACCACGGCTCAAAGGAGTCGTGCAAACAGGTGGTGGTTGGGTGCAGTCCCGAAGCACTTGGAGGCAGTGACGGTTAGACAGGATTCGTCACTCCCGGTATTGGGGGTTGACATCGCACTGTGTCTAGGGGAGCCATTACACGAGTAGTCCCTGGCCAGGGCAAACGAGATATACTGGTAGGTTTCCAGTGTTATCTCAGGGTGTATTGGGCTTCACTCCGGCACGACTTATACCGCTATTGGGGGACTGACGTTTACCGCCCCCTAGGCCCGCCATGCGATGTATCAGACGAACAGACCGGACTGTACGGAGAATGTCACACTCAGGCTCAGTAGGAGTTCAGATGGGTTTCGCCTCGTCGGTCTTCTTGTCGGCATTACCTGGGGACCGTTACGCACAGCTAGTGCCGCTTGCGGTCTGTGGTTAAACCCACTGCCAGCGTAGTGTCGAGTCTTTAGAGTCCCACACAGAAAGCTTTTCGCCTTTAGGCAAAAGAGTAGAGGTCGCATGGTATTGCGACAGGTCGCATGGTTTTGCCACAGGGTTCGGTCACATCCGTGCACTTGTGCACGTACAGTGTCCGGACAGTTTACACTAGCGGGCTTTGGTTTAAGCCAGATCCTAGTGTACCTTATGGGATTGGATTTATCCAGTTTGCATTCGTGTTCCTCGGAACGCGGATGCGGGTGTGTATGCACAGTTGACAGGGAGGCAGAGGCTGCGGATTCTCATTAGGGTTGTTGACAGTTGACCGTTGACTATTTGACTTTATGCTCAACCCTAATGAGAATATGATATGTGATTAACTATTATATTAATTAAGTATTATGGTGATATGGTTGTTGACTTGTTGACTTTTGTTGACTTGTTGACTTTGTTGACTTGTTGACTTTTGTTGACTTGTTGACCGGTTGACTAGGCTTGACTAGTTGACCATCATGATAACCATGGTTATCATTTCATGCCAAAGACTTTTTCTTGCTTGCTCATTTGAGTAAAATGAGTGCATGACATGATAAGGTTATGGTTGCTTCTAACCATCACATAAGACTTTTTTGATATGATGAGTTATGATCACTTTGGATTATGAGAGGGTGAAAGACAAAAGAGTTGCTCATTCTTGCTTGCTCATTCTCTCTCTTGTTCTTGAGCTCTCCTCTTGCTCTCACCCTCAACCTCTTGCTCCCTCTCTTGATCTATGGTTCTCTTGTCTCATGAGTTGAGAATCAAGAACCATAGATAAAATCTCATTCTAAATCATCTCTACTCATTCTAGTTCACTAGGTTTAGCAAACCAAGTGAACTAGTTTCTTCAAAGAACGAAGAAGGAGCTAAAGGTTGGAGCTTTCAAGTGGATCTATCTTCGGCGTACGGAGACAACGAGAAGGAGCCATCGAACCACCATCGGAGCTTGAAGAGAAGGAGTTCAAGTTTAGGTATAACCATCTTCATCCGAGTAGCTAAATATCTTTAGCTTAGTATGCTAGTTTTAGTTTAGGTAAAGATCCCGACCTTGCTTAGTCCATGTTGCCTCTTGCGTTAAAATTTTGATTTTATACCGTTTCCGCCTCTCCGTAAGAACCGGGGGTCGCAACGTGGACTTACATTGTGAAGGTTCATAAGGCATCAACCATGCCCGAATAAAAATTTAGACGTGCCGAACAACCCAAAGCCGGGATCTTTGCTAGATTATTAGGGTTTAACATGCAAGTAAACATCTTTACAACTAAAAGTGAGGGATTACAATCTTTGTAGTCTGCTCCTTTGCTTCATAAGCTCCGAGTAGAAGTCCCTTCGCCGCGATCCACGATCTCCTGGACTCAATAGGCTCCACGACTCGAACGATCCATGCTAGCTTGTAGTGTTCCGTTTCTCCGATGATCTACGTCGAAGTTGCAATAACTCAAGCTCTCTCACTCTCAAGAGGTGAACTCCCTAATCTAATGGGCTAGATTAGATGAGGATGATGGAGTAGTATTTATGCTATCTTTTTATATCAAATTCTCACAAGAAATCATCACAAAAGGAAAATCTAGCAAGCTTTCTCAAAGCTCAAGAGAGAAGAAGATGATGAATAATAAGATTAATCCTTTTGTGATGAATAATAAAATGTATATATCAATTAATAATGTAACCATAGTTTAGTATGACAAGGATAACCCTTGTAGAGAATAAACTAGAGCTAGGGTTTGGTTAGGTTAAATAATGAGTCATGGATAAATATCAACCATAATATCTTAACCAAGACAAAAGGATTTCTTTCTAGAATGTGCAAGAAGGAGCTAACCCTAATCAAACCCTAACCTTGTTTAATCTTCACTAAACATGTTGCATTATTAATCATATCATGTCACCATAATATATATCACATATATATTATGTATTTGCAACAAAAGAAAATAATACAATTAACATATATCGCATATATATCAATGTATTATCCGGTGAGAAAATGAAATAATAAAGCGAGCCAATAATAGATAATGTAATACAATATATCATATATATTATTATACATTAAATCATTGAATCAACACTTGATCCGACAATTCGGCTATATCGAATATAACCGACTAATATATCATGTACCGATTCATCGAATCAACACTTGATCCGATGTCCCGGTTCATATCTAAATATCGCGAGAATATAATACGGTATCTCATATCGCATTATCCTCGGTCCTGCGCATATCACATATGTGCCTCTACTCCATTTTACCTAAGCCAAGAAACTTCTGTGTAGGACTTTAAAGAATCGTCAATACGCCGGTAGCAGGTGATGACCATATCAAACACCCACAAGCTGCAAGCGGTCAGCTAAACGTAACAGACACCCAGGGATTGAGCGATCAGAAGATCAACAAACTAGCCTGTGCGTTCTCCTGTGAATCCAATCAGTAACACTCCCGTACAGTCAGGTCTCTTCGTCTGATATGTCGCATATCAAGTCTAGGGGTGGTATACGTCAGACCCCAGTAACCGATAAGTCGTGTCGATGTGAGGCTCGTAACAGGTCGAGAAACTACTGGTAACACTTACCAGTAAATCTCTATATCAGCCCTGGCCAGGGACTTCCAGTTATAGCCAATCGAACACAGCACAACATCAACTCCCCATACCGGGAGAGACGAATCCCCTCCTATCGCTCATTGCCTCCATGTGATTCGGGACTGCACCCAAAAGCCACCGTTTTGCACGCCCTCTTGGACGTGGTAAGGTGGAAATCAAAGCACAGTGGGAATCACACAAGACTCTATGACGATCTCGGGTCTACAGACTACCCTGTACCAGTGTCACCGGAGAACTGCCATCTGACGTGTGGTATATCACCATCTGGGAGTTCTCGGCGAGTCCGTCCAGTGTACCCAGTCTCCACTGAGCACCCGTACACCATCCTTGATGTCAAACACCGATGGATATGGGATCATCCATCGCCCATCATATGGGTCAAGATGCGTATACGCTAGTCTACACTGGTGTATCGATGCCCTGTCTCGATATACCCTCGACTAGGAACAGTTATAGGATGTACTCATCGACTACCATGGCCCCACTAGTCTGATCTCATCATAGTCCCAGTAGTCGAGTACAAATCCTAAGGGCTTTATCAACATGTGAGAGAAGGACAGTAAACCAATACAAGTCAACATGTTAAGATAAAGTGAAACCAAATAACATACTATCATGACGAGCAAGAAAGTCCTCTCTATATATATCCAAGCATCCATCATATGTACAACAATGGCCTCTACGGCATATACATAACTAACAATCTCCCACTTGCACTAAGGCCAGCTGCTGTAGTATCTCATACCTAGCATCCCAAACAGTTTCTCAAACTGTATCTGGGGAATGGCCTTCGTGAGTGGATCCGCAGTGTTGTCCTTCGTATCTACTCTCCTGACCTCGATCTCCCGGCGATCAACTATCTCCCTGATCAGGTGATACCGCCTCAGAATATGTCTGGACTTCTTATGGGATCTGGGTTCCTTGGCCAAAGCCACAGCTCTATTGTTATCACAATACAGAGGTATTGGATGCTCAATGGATGGAACCACACCAAGTTCACTAATGAACTTCTTTATCCAGACAGCCTCTTTGGCAGCATCGTTGGCAGCGATGTATTCAGCGTCCATCGTCGAGTCTGCAACGGTATCCTGTTTGGAACTCTTCCAACATACCGCCCCTCCATTGAGGGTAAAGACAAATCCCGGATGCGATTTAGAGTCGTCCTTATCACTTTGGAAGCTGGAATCGGTAAAGGACTCCACCTGGAGTTCTCCGTTACCATACACCAAGAACATCTCTTTAGTCCTTCGCAAGTACTTGAGAATGTTCTTCACAGCTGTCCAATGACTCTCTCCAGGATCTGCTTGATACCGACTCACTACACTTAGTGAGTATGCTACATCGGGTCTGGTACATAGCATCGCATACATGATAGAGCCTACTGCGAAGCATAGGGTATCCCTTGCATGCGAGCTCTCTCCAAATCAGTCTTGGGAGACATCTCTTTGGAGAGAGTGAGTCCAGAGATCGTGGGTTGGTTCCCACGCTTGGATTCTTCTATACTAAACCTCTTTAGTATGGTGTCAATGTACCTGGATTGGGACAATCCCAGTATCCGTTTAAATCTATCTCTGTAGATCATGATCCCCAATATGCAGGAGGCATCACCTAGATCTTTCATTGAGAATCTTTGTGATAAGAAGAGCTTGACTGATTGCAGCATAGGAATATCATTTCTTATCAAGAGTATGTCATCCACGTACAATACGAGGAAGACAACCTTACTCTCTGCTACCTTCTTATAGATACAAGGTTCATCTATATTTTTGATGAAGTCAAACTCTTTGACTACAACATCAAAACAGATGTTCCAACTCTGTAATGCTTGCTTTAACCCATAAATGGATTTAAGCAGCTTTTACACCTTTCCGCTGCTCCCACTATCTACGAAGCCCTCTGGCTGAGTCATGTACACGCACTCTTCTGAATCACCGTTTAGAAAGGCGGTCTTAACATCCATTTGCCAGATTTCGTAGTCATGGTATGCAGCAATGGCAAGTAAGATCCGGATGGACTTAAGCATAGCCACTGGAGAAAAGGTTTCGTCATAATCCACACCTGGTCGTTGACGAAAACCCTTTGCAACAAGTCTAGCTTTGAAAGTCTCAACTTTTCCATCTACACCAAATTTCCTTTTAAAGATCCACTTGCTCCCGATGGGTTTTACCCGTTCAGGAGCATTTTCCAAAGTCCATACTTTGTTGGTGTACATGGATTCCATCTCAGATCGCATTGCATCCAGCCATTTCACAGAGTCACCACTCGTGATGGCCTGCTCAAAACTAGTCGGGTCATCATCTTCCATGATGCAATCCTCGCTTCCACCATCTATGAGAAAACCGTAGTATCTCTCAGGTGGACGAGAAACCCTACTAGATCGACGGAAAGGCTGGGGTTCTTCGGGTACTACTGAATTCTCTGGTTCCACTAAATCTTCAGTTGCAGTTTGTGTTGCTGGAACCTCTTCCAGCTATACCTCTTTGCCACTAATTTCTTTTGCAAGAAATTACTTTTCCAAAAAGGTGGCATATTGAGAAACAAACACTTTTTGTTCTTCACCGTGGTAGAAAAAATATCCTTGGGAATTCTTAGGATATCCCACAAACTTGCCAAGAACTGATCGTGCCTCGAGTTTGTCCGGATTTTTTCTTTTGACATAGGCCGGACAACCCCATATCTTAACTCGTTTAAAATATGGTCTCTTCCCACTCCATATCTCATATGGTGTGGTAGGTATAGATTTAGACGAAACTTTATTCAATAGGTGTGCTGCTGTCTCAAGCGCATAACCCCAGAAGAAAATAGGTAACTCGGCTGTGCTCATCATAGAGCGCACCATATCTAATAGGGTGCGATTCCTCCGTTCCGATACACCGTTGTGCTGTGATGTATAAGGTGGAGTAAGCTGAGAGAGAATCCCATTCTCTTTTAGATAATCCAGAAAATCATTGCTCATGTATTCTCCTCCTCGATCAGATCAAAGGATCTTAATACTTTTGCCTGTTTGGTTCTCTACTTCATACTTATATTCTCTGAATTTCTCAAAAGCTTCAGACTTGTGTTTCATCAGGAACACATGTCCGAATCTTGAGAGATCGTCAGTGAATGTAATGAAGTATGAAGAACCGTTCCTGGCATGCGTAGACATAGGACCGCATACATCACTATGTACCAGTCCTAAGAATTCCGTAACTCTTTCTCTGTGTCCACTAAACGGAGCTTTGGTCATTTTTCCTTTGAGACATAAATGGCAAGTATCATAAGATGATAATTCGAACGGATTCAAATATCCATCCTTATGTAACTTAGCCAATCGTGTCGCATTGATATGACCAAGTCTACAATGCCACAAGTAGGATTCGTTCATTTCTGAACTCTTCCTCTTGTGTGTGTTTTGTATATTAAGGACTGTATTTTGATTGAGAATGAATATGCCATTATGTAACGAGCCTGATGAAATCAACTTTTGATCTAGGAATATGTTCATAACATTATCCTGTACTACAAAATTATATCCTTCTTTACTCAATAAAGAAACTGATATAATGGTGCACATCATGTTCGGTATATAATAGCACTCATTCAGAATCAGTGTATTACGACTTGGTAATACAAGGTGATATTCGCCAACTGCTTTGGCTGCAATACTAGCACCATTCCCTACTTGAACGGAATGATCTCCTTTTCCCAGTTCTCTACCTTTCCGTAGCCCATGTAACAATTTACATATATGGGATCCTGATCCGGTATCTAATACCCAGGACGTAGGGTGAACTGAGAAACAGTTCTCAATAACTAACACACCCGAAGAAGGTGCATCAACATGCATGTTCTCCGTTTGGGCAGCGTGAGAATCTAAATATTCTCTTGTTTCCTGTTCAGTCTTATAACTCTTATAAGAAAGAACGGGTCCAACGTTCCCCTGCTCAGTATAATAAGCGGGTTCAGGCAATACATCCATATTATTATCTTGATTATGGCCTGACATGGTCACTACCTGGAGAGAGAGAGAGAAGAAAACACTTTAGCGTATGCTCTTGCAAGATTAGATTGGTTTTTATCTTATCTAATCAGGATGTCTCCCACTGTTTTTATCAAATCTTCCTTCAAACCCTAAAAGGTAAGATTAGCCGGGATTAATTACCCCCTACAATTTCGTCAATTTTTCAGCCATATCAGTGTCGGTACTTGAGGGAAGTTCCCCGTGCTTTCGCACGGACCTAATTAAAGTAAACCTCGTTTTCCCAGAGGCGTAACCACGTTAACACTTTTCTAGACACCTACTTGATCGGCTAATTGTCCTGTGTAAAACTCTCCCAGGAGTAACTCTTACTCGTAGTAGGTATCGGGATCCAACTATCTCATAGGAGGTATGCAATCTCATTGCAAATTTCAACACTTGAAATTTCCGATATTATTTGCCCCTAGCAACTTATGACCTTAACATAGTCAATACCCGGTGACGTATAATAGGCGGTTATGGTCGCACGTTCCGAGGAGGAGATCTTCATCGCTGAATATAATGTCAGCCGTGTGAACCTCTGCTAACTCATCCTTCATCCTTTCTTCTGTGAGGAAAGCTTGAAACTGATCGGGCTCTTGTAACACCTTGATCAATGAATCTCGTGCTTCTTTGGAAAGGAGAAGAGCATCCAGTATGCTCAGTTGTGAGGGTATCTTCCTCAGATGTGCTAGGACATTGTAATCTACCTTGTTTTTCCTAGGTGGGTCCTTGGCTGCGAGCTCATTAACGACTCCATCATCAAGGGTGATTTCCCCTGGAATTTTTCTTTCCCCTTGTCTCTTTTACTCAAACCTTTATTTGTAGGTCCGAGGTTCTTCTCAGACAGCGTGCGGTTACGCAGCTGAATGTTCTCACAGTTCTTCTCCCCCTCTTCTTTTTCAAAGATGGAGTTCTTGAAGAGAGGGCCGAGGGTCATTTTTTCTTCAGAATCGCTCCCGAAAGTAAGAACTTAGAGTTTTTCGCTTTCCCGACTTGTATCAACCATATGACAGTTGCCAGTCGTTTTCTCACGCACACTTGCCGAACTTCTTTGCTGTCGACGAGCTTCGCGTTTCATTCTCTTGAAGTGCTGTTGATGGGCAACGTATTCTTGCCACCACTTCTTGAAAGCACTGCATTTTTCGGTGGGGTGAGTGACCCTCCCATGGTATAAGCAGTAGTTCGGATGTGAATTCTCTCCATTGAGGCTTATGAACCCGGGCGTGTTTCCTTTGAGAGGCGGCAGCTTCATTCCTACTGATAGGGCATTGGTGAATCGTTTTTCTGTATTGATCCTGCTCTTGTTTGCCGCAGGTGTGCTTTGGTTTGTTCGTTGTACTTTACGACTCATCCTTGCCGCAGCTTCTTCGTCCTGACGCTGACGCTTCGCCTTTTCATATATGGCCGTTTCACGTTCTCGGTCAGCTTTGCTTTTTCGAAAGGCTTCGTTTAATAGCCTATCGATTGGGTCTTCTGGCAGTTCCAGGGATTTTAGCGCCGCCCCTGCCCCCAGTTCCTCTGCGTTGCTTTCCGATGCCGAGGGAGCTTCTTCGACATTTGACGATGAATGGGAGACCATGTGGCAACTTGCTACATAGTCCTGGGTTTCTTCTGATGAGTCATTTCCCTCATCATCATCACTATCTCCGTTCTCAAGGATATGCTTGAGAAACTCTTCGAGAGTGACTGTAGTCCGCGCCTTCTGGTTGTACTCCTCCAGCGCGTCGATATACTTTTGTAGGTCCGTGCGCTTGTCGTCATACTCGGCAGGCTGCATAAGCTTCTTGGTCTTCCTTTTTTTCTTCGAAGACTTTGAAGGCTTGACCTGGGGGGTTTTCCCCTTGTCAACGGTTTTCGGTGCGGAACGCGGTTTCAGCATCCCTTCAATGATCTCGGGCTCCAGTAGGCTTTTCCATCTGATCGCTGGACACGCCTGAAGATCTTTCAGCATTCTTTTGGTTTTAGATGAAAAGGTAACTTCCTATGGAGCTTCTTCCACGAGCGAGCATGATGCCCCCGGCATGTCTACCTTCTTGGGAGCATGCTTCTGTGGTAGGTTGACCCTTCAGTTCTCCGATAGCGCAAACTTCCCTTGTTGGTACTGATCCTCGACCTAGTTTTTGAAGATATGGCAATCCTCAATTGGGTGGCTCACCATCCTGTGATAGGAGCAATAGTTGGGGTTGTTGACGTCGCCAGGTTGCGATGGACGTCGTGGGTCCAGCAACATGATGAGTTTGTTGCGCACTACCGGCCCGAACAGTCTCCTCGTCTTATCATAGGGAAACGAGTAAGCACGTCCTAGCCTTTCTTCCAAGGATATACACGGACGCATGTTGTTTTGGCGAGTAACTGGCTTCGGGTCACTCGGCTGCTGTTGAGTGTTGGCAACGAAGGCTGCTTTTCCTTTACCCTTGGCATTTCGAAGGTCCATTTTTTAGGAGGAAGGCTCATGGCCTATCTGATCCATTTGGGCCAGCTTGTCGATCAGCACCTGGAAGGTGGTCGGCTTGAAGAACGTCATGAACTGGGACACTGACGCTTGAGGATCAAGGGTCCCGATGAACATACCCACGGCAGGAGATTCTTTGATGCGCTCTTCGCATTTTGAACGTAGGTTCCACCACCGGATTTCGTATTGGACCCAAGTCTCTCCTGACTTCACCCTAGCATTGATTAATGCTGTGATCGGGGTGCATTCGCTTGCTCTTGCAAACCGCTGTGTGAACAGCAATTCCATTTCTTTGAATGTTTTGACGGAGTCATTTAGGAGCTCCGAGTACCATTTGAATGCTGTTTCCGACAGGCTGCTAAAAAACTAGCGAAACAGCAATTTGTTATCGCCTCCAGTATTGCCGCACAAAGCTCTGAACTGAGCAACGTGCTGATGAGGATTGCCTGTCCCTTTGTACACATGGAACTTGGGATCATATATCCCGACGGGTACTTGATTTGATCGTACCAGCCTGGGTACGGTCGCCCGGTTCTAACGACTTTGCCAGTCGCTTCATTATCTTGATGAGCTCGTATTGTTAAGCTTTGTAATCGTCAAGGGCAGCTTTGGAGATCGTTTCCTCCCTAGACACTTATAGAGCCGGAAGAGGGTTCGATGTTTCCCCTCTGTCATCCCCGATTATTATCGGTGGATCGTCGGCTGGAGGTTCTGGCTGAATCATCATTCCAACCATGTCCTGGAACAGAAGCGCCATATAGTTTATATTAGCAGCTTTTTCCGTAGCCTCCTTGTATTTTCTTTCTAGCACCCTTCACAGGAACTCTGTATCGGTTTCCTGCTCTTGGCGCTGCTCACTTGCTGATTCCGGACTTTCTTTCTGTCCGGTGAGTGCTGCCATTTACGTCAGCATCTCATGGACCTTTTGTTGTTGCTCCTGAGCTTTTGTCAACGACCGAGTTTGCAATCGATGACCCACGGAAGCATGGCTTTCCTCTTTCTCGGAAGCCATGTAGACCGTATGGATGATCATGCCCCCAGACTTAGGGCGTTTGAATCCAGCGCCTTTGGAATTTGCTGCATGCAATGGTGTTTTCTCCGGCCTCCTCCTTTTGTGGGAGGTTGAAGTTGAAGGAGCCGTTGTAATAGGCACCCATGTTGAAGACGTCCCTCTCTGTATGACGGAGGTATGGTCCTCCTCTTGCCGATCCTTCATTTCCTTCAGTCGGCGAAAGTAGTCTTTGTTGATCACAGAATTTTAGACTTTCCGCCAGACCCTGTGGATTTGGGAGGATAGCTGCTGAAGGGACTGCTCCGGCTTTGCCTACGTCATGTTTTCAGCAGGTGAGGGAGATTTCTTCAGCACCGCGGTTGGGGAGTTTTTGCGCACCCTCTTTAGCGGTTCAAAGCTGTTCCCGGTTGGAACAACAGCGTTAAATTCCACCATTGGAGCTGGTAGAGTAAGTCCAGAAGGAGAGTTGCCCCCATCTCTTCTCACCCGGCGCTAGTGGTGACGTCGAGCGTGTCTTGTAGACGGGACCACCTCAGTAGTGGAAGCATCTCTGTCATGCTCCCGGCTTTGATGAGGGGCTACTGTTGGTGTCAGCCTGTTGAAGATTGACGTCCGTTGAGAGGGAACGGCCAATCTTTCAAAGGCCGATTTTTTGGTAGGGGAAGCACTTTTGACGACTTCACCCGCAACAGGAGTTAGAACGGCCAATCTGTCGAAGTCCGATCTTTTGGTAGGCGAAGCACCTTTGACGACTTCACCTGCCGGAGTAGTTAGGAGGACTATCCGTTTTAGGACAACCCCTTCAGGTATCGCGAGCCTTTTGCGGGGTCACTTGAGCTTCGACTCAGCCTGTTGATGACTGAGGTGGCAGACTTGGATGACCCGTTGAGAGCGGCCGTGGTGATTGCTATTCGATCGAAGACTGACTTCTTGGGAGCTTCCGATGGTGGCACTGGGGCGCTGAAACTCGCTGGTAGGTGCATGGTCCCGAAGAATAATCCAGTGGTGGCTTGAGTTACCTGCCCCACCGACATTGAAAACATGGAGGCCGCATTATGCCTATATGTTACTCCTCCAGTTGGGGCGAAGCGGGACTTGCTGTTGCAGTTTTTGCAGTTTGAAGCCATTGATCTTTTTTTTCTTCTTCTTCCTGCATAGGAGAAAGACACCAAATCTTAGTACCTCAAACCAAGGGCAACCATAGCAAACTGCGATTTTGTTCACGAAACACGACACACGAAGTGTGGAGTGGAAAGAGGAAAAGGTCCTACCGGACGTGCTAAAATCTGTTCACCGCCGAAAACAGGGATGAACCGGGATGGATCGTCCTGCTTGAATTTGGGGGCAGATGCTATTTAGATTTATCCGTCCACCTCTCCGAAGATGCCAAGTTGATTTATGGCACCGTATATCGAAGGTTTGGACAGATGCGGCCGTTGTAGCAGACTTCGTCAGATTCCCCCTCAATTATGCGAGGGTTTTTTTTTATTATGGGGACGCTTTTCCCTGCAGGCGCAAGCCCCTTCAGTTAATCACGTTACGGCATCGCGATAACCACTTTCTCCTATTCCGGAAGTTCATTTCGTGTCGTGTGTGTTTTTGTTTGTTTAGGTTGCCCGTGGATTGTATACAGAGACTAATTTATGTTGTCGCCCGTAAAGCGTGAATTAGTCCAAATCCGTATATTTTTAGATTTGGTTTTGGGTTGATTTAAGGATCGTTAATCTGGTTTGAGATTAAGATCTACTTAAATGTATGTGAGCATTTGGGGCTCGATTTGTTTTTTGTTAAGGATACATTAGCCCAATTTGAGACTAAGATCCACTTAACGGGGTGGATCATTTTTATTTCAGATCCAATAGTAGAGCATTTGGGCTCTATTATTTTAGTTTAAGGGCGTTTCGGTCCTTTATCGCCATTTTTGAAGTGAATATTAGTTTAAGGACATTTCGGTCTATTATCGCCGTTTTGGAGGCGGATATTAGTTTAAGGACATTTCGGTCCATTGTTAGTTAAGGGACATCTCGGTCCAGTGCGTTCATCTTGCGCGCATGTGTATTTGTTATGTGACGGAATGAACATGGGTGATATGGAATGCACCCAGTATGGGATGCGGTCTGATTTGAGGTGTGCACGTCGGTTTGGACGGTTTGGGAATGCACTGAAGAATTGTTGGTTGTCGGGACCTGCCACGTCTTTGAAGATGTTGA
Organism: Agapanthus africanus; assembly: GCA_030015575.1. Lineage (NCBI taxonomy): Eukaryota > Viridiplantae > Streptophyta > Magnoliopsida > Asparagales > Amaryllidaceae > Agapanthus > Agapanthus africanus. Next base: position 301,159,693 of record JASDDO010000029.1, read on the forward strand.
AGAATTACAACGACGTATATCAGATGTGTGGAAAGATGCACCCTTAAACCAAATCCCGTATTTGAGAGAAATGGGTTATGGTGAACCTAGGAATCGTTAGTCATGTTTGAGACTAAAATTATCTTAGAAGATATAAGATGAATATCATTTGGGATATCATCAATTGAAAGAACAATAGTCATATGTGAGACTGAGATTAGTTTGGGCAATCATGAACATATGGGCTCAGTTGATTTGAATCAAGAAGGTTCTTTCCTCAGAGGGCCTAACCAATTTTGGCTCAGTGGTCTTTTTTTATTGAAAAGTGCTAATCACTTGCTTGGGCTCTGTTTAATCAGTCCCTCTTTTATGCAAACAGTGCTGAGCACTTATATAAGTTCTGACGTCCACATATGATCATGCGAAGCTTTCAGTCATGTGGAATTACCCAATAAGTGTAAAACACTTTACTCATTTTGTCTTTATATGGAGTGCTGGGTGCTCTTTACGGCGTCCATGTGGGGAGCACGTGAGGCGCTAGGCGCCGGGCGCCGGCCAATGAGTACTAAGCACTCTTTTCCTTTGTGGCGCCCACGTGAGGGACACGTGAGGCGATGGACGCTAGGCGCTGCCCGATGAGTGCTAAGCACTCTTTTCTTCTGTGGCGCCCATGTGAGGCGCTGGGCGTTAGGCGCTGCCCAATGAATGCTAAGCACTCTTTTCTTCTGTGGGGCCCATGTGAGGGACACGTGAGGCGGTGGGCGCTTCCCAATGAGTGCTAAGCACACCTTTCTTCTATGGCGCCCACGCGAGGGACACGTAAGGCGCAGCCCGATGAGTGCTAAGCACTCCTTTCTTCTATGGCGCCAACGTTAGGGACACGTGAGGCACTGTGCGCTAGGCACTGCCTGATGAGTGCTAAGCACTCTTTTTCTTCTGTGGCGCCCACGTAAGGGACACGTGAGGCGCTGGGCGCTAGGCGCTGCCCAATGAGTACTAAGCACTCTTTTCTTCTGTGTCACCCACGTGGGGGACTGTTTAGTCGAAAATATCGCATATTTGATATAGCATTTTCCTTACAATTCTTAAATATCTAAAGGTGTTTATTATAAATATGACACATATGAGGGATTATCTATAAAAATATTATTTTCATATGTTTATATATTATAATTAATATTATGAAGGAAAAAGTATGCATATAATATTTATATAAGATTTTGATAATTTAAATATGCATGTCATATCAAATATCCTTAACCAATATTCTTAAAATATAATATCATATCAAATGGTTAGGATAATATCTCAAAAATACCAAATATTATTAACATTATTCTTTGAGATATGGTGCAAGCTTTGGCTCAGGTCAGGAGATCGAGATGTCGAGATTTCGGAAATAAAAAATCTGCCGAAATATTAAAGAAAATCGAAGAATCAATACTGGCAGAGACTCAGGAAATATTTTCAAGTTTCAGACATCAACTAAATCTCCATGTGTCATAAGAATAAAGCCCCAGAAATTTGCACCCAAGATCTCACCAAACGGCCGCGGATCTGCGGCCAAACCATGCAATATGCGGCGGATCCGCGGACGATTCACCTAGTCAAGAGTTAGGATTTTCAGGTTGGATTTGCTACAACTAACCCTAATTCTGGGGATCTATGGTTTCTGGCTTTAGGGCTATATAAAGGACCGAGGGCTAAACTTAGAAATCATCAATTTTTTACACAAGCTAATCACCGTAAAAGAACAAGTGATCCAAGACAGGTCCAAGATTTGACGTGATAAAGCGACGTGAGATTCGACGGAACATCAACATCCGACAAGGCAGAGATCGAAAGCAACTTCTTCTTCCTTTTGTAATCTAAACTTGAAGTTTGTACTTGAGAAGTTGATTAATAAAGATAGATCTTTAGTTTAATTAGTTTAATTATTTAGTTACATTATGAATTTCATCTCTATCCGTACTTCTATCTCCATCATGCGCGAGTAATTCCCCGGTTGATAGGGTTCGTAGGATTAGGGTAGAACAATGGATGAGAAAATGTTTTAACTTCTTTTAAATCTTATGAAGTTTATAAACTTTAGCAAAATAAATGTTAACATCCTTACCGGGCGCTCTACCAATTTATTACTAGTCTCGACCGCGATTTGAGATCAGATTAACAATTGTTTTGTTAAGGGTTAGACATGAATAAAGATCAATAAAAGGACAAGGGTCAATAGTGGGGAAACCCTAGTTTCTTCCAAGAACCGTAATCCTCATTTATCACTATCTATCTTGTATTAAATCTATCAATAGATAAAAGGAGTAATCTTTATTAGTTATCCATGACTAGTAAATCCGAACGAACCCTACAAGCATTCTTCTTATAAAATCTATATCTGTATTCAAACTAGATCTGTATTCTACATCCGTATTTTGACGTAGATCTAGAAACTATTCTCCACTATTCTTTAGTCCTCTATTCTTCCTCTTTTTCTACACGTCTAAAGTAAGATTGAAAAATTCCACGTATCCCTGAGAACGACCCGTACTCATCTCGGTCTAGCTACACGCGACACCGTTATTGATTGCGGTTATTCTACAAACACTTCTTTAAAACAGATCAATCAAATGGCGCCGTTGCCGGAGATACGTGCGTAATTTTTTTTATTCTTACTATTTGTGTTGAATTCTTATTCGATCTATATCATAAAAATAAAACAAAACCGCATCTTGCATATTTAACGATTAGTGTGCGATTTTTGCGAGGGGATCTGGAGTCACTTTAGCGAGGAGATAAAGATTCAGAGACATTCATCAAGACCCAGATGAGCAAAGGAAGCCCCAGTAAAAAAAATTAAACAAAGAACCCCCTAAAGCACGGCGGAACCACGGCTATTGTGTGCAAGCGGCGGCGAAATCGCGGTGGTCTTGGAGAGTTGTGCCCTCAAACTTTTCTGGTATCTTTTCTATCTCTTTCTTTCTCCTCTGAAAAATCCAATAATATATTTTCTGCAGGATTCTTTGCAAATTATCGCCGCACAAAAATTTTTTTGCGTGTTTTGTTTTGCGGGTTGTTTTTGCATATTTTAATACGGACTTTAAAGGAAAATACCACAATTCTGATTAGGTGGGGATTTCATCACCCTTCCTAGACCCCACAAATCACAAAACGAGCATCCGCATAACTCTATATTAATTAAAAAATATCTAGATCAAGACCCTAAGGACCGTCGTGCTCAAATAGGACAGAGGAAGGTCGTGGGTAGTCTATCGCTTATCCGTATTTCTTTTGTGGTGTCTAGGCAAGTGTGTCTAAGGCAAGTGGTTACTTAATTAGGCCCGCTATTTTCGGTGATTCGTATAGCGGATACCTCCCATTTACCTGGCCACAAGAGTTATAAAGAGGTGGTAGAGGATTGATCCTGCGGCTTGTTCTTTGGAAGTCTAGGAGCGGTCTAGTGCTTGACTTAGGTAACCTTAGTTCTAGGGTTTGCTTGTGCATTTTGTGATTTGTTGAGTCAACCCTCAAGTCCCACTTTCAAAGCAAAACAATCCAAATAGAGCTTAAATCTTTTCACCCTCCTCCCTCTTTTCACCTTCTTATAATGGATAACCCAAATAAAAGAACTCTTGCCGAGTTTTGCTATCCAGAACCAGATATTTCTTGTTATCGTAATCGCTTCGGTATACCATTAGACTCTACCATGTCTTTAAGAGATTGGATAGAGCAAGCGGAAAGAAGCAGTTGGCCATCTCACTCCAGGTCCTATCAACCGCATCAAAATTCTACATCTTCTTTTGTTGATACTCCATCTAAAGCGTATAAGGGAACTCCTAAACGCATGTCCATCGCTGAGTATATAGCAAGGACTAACGGCCAATGTTTCAATCCGGTCAAACCGTTAGGACAACAAACGCCACCACCTTCTAAAGTTGATTTTACTACTCAGTTTGTGGCGTATATGACATCTATTGACAGTCGCCAACCACACAACCAATATCAATATTCTTCTTATCACAATGTTGATCCTACTCCTTCCCAATTTTCACAAGCTTTTGATTCATATCAATTCTACCCGACTTTTACACCTTCTCGAGACATTCCTTCTAATCAGTCATTTGGGAGTTTTACTTATCCACAAGAATTTCAATCTTATGCTGAAACCCTTTACCGACCCATGCCTAGTCTTGAACGGACTGTGGAAGAATATGTGGTAGCGTCGCGCCGCGTCAGAGAGGAATTGAATGAGTGCATGGCCGTTCTTAATAAACAAAACGAACGAGCAACTAGTTTCAAACCAGATCAAAATTTTCAAACGTATGATATGGTCATAGGAAAAATTGAAAATTTGGGTACTGAGAGAGAGCGGTACACCCTTCCAAATCAAACCTCCCCATCCCAAATTGAAATCCACAACTGCAGTTTCACAGATCTATCAAGTATACAAAATGATTCACCAATTGAAGATAGATTGTCTGATGAGTTGTGTTACTTTGTAGTGTTTGATTTACCCGATTTTGAAGGGTCCATTTCAAGTGAAGCCACACCGAACCCTTGTGATCTCTACACCTCCACTCTAGAACCACAATTGATTGAAAATCCTGCTTTTGATGAGGTGTCTGAGACTTGTAACCTTCACTTGATTGAGAATATTGACGTTAGGGATATATTGGATGATGAACCCGAAATTTTGGATGAGTTTGTCCCACCAATTCATCAGGTCCTTTCACTCCCGTGTGGTCATCATCTCGAACCTTTAACTATTCTTCTCGAACCCCATATGCGTCTTGAAGTTGATAATAAATGTATAACCGAAATGCAGAACGAAATTCAGCCTTCATTTCCCACATCTTGTTCAGTAATACTCGACACACCAATTTGTTTACCCATTTCATCTTCCACTTTCTCTGATTCTTCTTCTAATTTTCCTTTAATGATTGCGAGTGTTGATGAATCACAATCCGATATTTCGAGTTCGATAATTCTAGAAAGACAACTTGATTTAGACTCTTTTGAGAACGAGGTAGATGAGCTTTACGAGTCTCCTACCTCCATAATTTTTGACAAATCAAATGTGTTGAATTCTGGCGCGACACTTATTGAGATTGAAACATTTATTCGAACCATCGATGAAAGTTTTGAAGATATTTTCGCCGAAGAACTCGCATTCCTAAACGACACGGATTTTGTGATTAATCAACCTCCACCTGAAGAAGTCGAACCACCACCATTTCTTCTTATCCCATACGAGAATGTGACCATTCTTCCCATTTCTAATCATCCACATTCTCGTTTCCGTTCACCATTATTATTTCATCTCTATCAACCGAGATGTAAACCATACCACCTCCTATCTCCCCACTTCTTCAAATCTCTGATTTTCCACCAACCAGTGCGTTACATCGATAAAATTTTTGAATGGTTGGTGTTGACTTTTGGTTTTTGTAAGGCTTTACTTTGACAAATAACTTTAATCCCCCCCCCCAAATAATTTTAAATGCTTAATACTATTTTACTTAAGTTTGGGGGGGGGGATATTTTGGCTCTTGAAAGAAAGTTTTTATAAAATTGTGGGCCAAAAAATAAGTTTGGGGGAGAATTTTACTTTCCCAATTTCATGTCCCCGTTACTAACTTTTCTTCCCAAGTCTACAGTTTTTTTAAGTTTAACAGATGACATCAGTGAGGACACTGCTGTAAACAGGTTTGGGAAAGGTTTTTGCTTATTCACACGTTACTTTGCATTATACTATATATAAGCACAAAAAAAATTGATAATGAAAGTTTGAAAGTGAAAATTTACATATGAAAGATAGGAATAGCTTGAGAAAAGCAGGAAAGTTAGATATTTTCTTAAATGAAACTAGTAATAACTAGTTATGAGCCGTTGTCCCAAGGGTTAGTAAGATGAAGGAAATTGCTAATCTGAGAATAAAAATAAGTCTGAAAAATAGTCCCTATTCTTGAGGCCAAATATTTGAACGTTGATACCCTACTATACGCACTTACACACATCTTGAAACTTAGGATAGTAAAGAATACCTTGAAATGCTCTTGTCTAAAAGCGTTAGTATGAAGGAAAATAAAATAAAATATAAGTCGTGAAGAAAAAAATGAACACTGGTTTTGTAATTGCTTAAAGCAGCATAAAAAAAATATAGCGAGTGTGTTTTATCACCTAGTGCCTTAGACCAACTGGTTTAGGAGCCACTGCTAAGTCTTAGGTGTTGCAAGACGATGAATTACGTCTAAATGCGCGAGCACATTTAGTAATCGGTTGGTTAGTACCTCAAGAAGTATTAACGGTCGCATGAAGGATGTGTGAGTAATTTCATCAAAAAATTCACCGACTAAAAAGTACTTTGGAAGATGGACAAGAGTATAATAGCTTGAATTGAATTATCTAATTGTAGGGATGTCTTTTATACACACGTAGGGGTATATGATCAATGTTTGGAGGAAAGATAGGGAGGAAAACTAAAGATGGTGTTTTATTGAGGGATGATGTGATTTCTAACATCTTTTCACGACCATTAAGATAGGGCTCATGATAACCGAAAAACTGGTGTAGTTAGAAACTCTTATTTTCAAGTTCTTTCTTTTATAGTTCTTATATTTGTATGTAATTTTCACTATCTTTCTTTTATTATATGATTTTGTGGGTGTGATCAGCTGAAAACCCTTAGGAGACAACACGCCTCCTACCAGGGACACCTAGAGGTTTAACGGCTTGTTGCACGTGCTCAGTGCATTCGCGTTGCCTATGAAAATGTGCTACATAGGTTTTTCTTTTTCTTTTTCTCCCTCTCTTGAATAAATAAATTTTCTCGGGACGATCAAAGTTAAGTTTGGGGGTATTTGTTCATTCGAAAATATCGCAAATTTGATATAACATTTTCCTTACTATTCTTAAATATCTAAAAGTGTTTATTATAAATATGACACATATGAGGGTTTATCTGTAAAAATACTATTTTCATATGTTTATATATTACAATTCATATTATGAAGGAAAATGTATGCATATAATATTTATATAATATTTTGATAATTTAAATATGCATATCATATCAAATATCCTTAACCAATATTCTTAAAATATAATATCATATCAAATGGTTAGGATAATATCTCAAAAACACCAAATATTACTAACATTATTCTTTGAGATATAGTGCAAGATTTGGCTCAGGTCAGGAGATCGAGATGTTGAGATGTCGGAAATAAAAAATCTGCCAAAATATTAAAGAAAATCGAAGAATCAATATTAGTAGAGACTCACGAAATATTTTCAAGTTCCAGAAATCAACTAAATCTCCATGTGTCACAAGAATAAAGCCCCAGAAATTTGCACCCAAGATCTCACCAAACGGCCGCGGATCCGCGGCTAAACCATGCAATATGCAGCGGATCCGGGGCCGATTCACCGAGTCAGGAGTTAGGATTTTCAGGTTGGATTTGCTACAACTAACCCTAATTCTGGAGATATATGGTTTCTGGCTTTAGGGCTATATAAAGGACCGAGAGCTAAACTTAGAAATCATCAATCGTTTACATAAGCTAATCACCATCAAAGAACAAGTGATCCAAGATTCGACATGATAAAACGACGTGAGATTCGACGGAACATCTACATCCGACAAGGCAGAGATTGAGAGCAACTTCTTCTTCCTCTTGTAATCTAAACTTGAAGTTTGTACTTGTGAAGTTGATTAATAAAGGTAGATCATTAGTTTAATTAGTTTAATTATTTAGTTACAATACGAGTTTCATCTCTATCCGTATTTCTATCTCCATCATGCGCGAGTAATTCTCCGGTTGATAGGGTTTGTAGGATTAGGGTAGAACAATGGATGAAAAAATGTTTTAACTTCTTTTAAATCTTATGAAGTTTATAAACTTTAGCAAAATAAATGTTAACATCCTTACCGGGCGCGCTACCAATTTATTACTAGTCTCGACCGCGATTTGAGATCAGATTAACAATTGTTTTGTTAAGGGCTAGACATGAATAAACATCAATAAAAAGATAAGGGTCAATAGTGGGGAAATCCTAATTTCTTCCAAGAACCGTAATCCTCATTCATCACTATCTATCTAGTATTAAATCTATCAATAGATAAAAAGAGTAATCTTTATTAGTCATCCATGACTACTAAATCCGAACGAACCCTACAAGCATTCTTCTTATAAAATCTATATCTGTATTCAAACTAGATCTGTATTCTACATCTGTATTTTGACGTAGATCTAGAAATTATTCTCAACTATTCTTTATTCCTCTATTCTTCTTCTTTTTCAACACGTCTAAAGTAAGATTGAAAGATTCCACATATCCCTAAGGACGACCCGTACTCATTTCGGTCTAGCTACGCTACACCGTTATTGATTGCGGTTATTCTACAAACACTTCTTTAAAAAAGATCAATCAAATGGTGCCGTTGCCGGAGATACGTGTGTTAGTTATATATATGCCCTAGAGGCCATTACTGTACATGCGTTGTATATTGTAGTGGATGCTGGGACATATATAGGGAGGACATTCTTGCTCGACATGATAGTATGCTATCTGGTTACTCTTTATCTTTAACATGTATTCTGATTGTCTCTATATTACATGTTGATAATGTCCTTAGGATGAGTACTTGACTACCAGGACTATGATGCAGATCATACTAGTGGGGACAGTGTAGTCGCCAAGTACATCCTTTAAATGTTCCTAGTCGTGGGAGTGCCGAGACAGGGCATCGATACTCCAGAGTAGACTAGCGTATGCGCTTCTAGACCCATATGATGGGCGATGGATGATCCCATATCCATTGGTATTTGATATCAGAGAAGGTATACGGGTGCTCAGTGGAGATTGGGTACACTGTACGGACTCGCCGAGAACTCCCAGATGGTATTATACCTCACGTCAGATGGCAGTTTTCTGGTGACACTGGTACAGGTTAGTCTGTAGACCCAAGATCGTTTTAGAGTTTTGTGTGATTCCCACTGTGCTTTGATTTCCATCATACCACGTCCAAGAGAGCGTGCAAAAAGGTGGCTTTTGGGTACAGTCCCGATCACATGGAGGCAATGAGCGAAAGGAGGGGTTTCGTCTCTCCCGATATAGGGAGTTGATGTTGCGCTGTGTCCGACTGGCTATATAACTAGAAATCCCTGGCCAGGGTTGCTGAGATTTACTGGTAAGTGTTATCAGTGGTTTCTCAAACAGTTATGGATCTCATATCGACACGACTTATCAAACTACTGGGGTCTGACGTTTACCACCCCTAGACGAGATATGCGACATATCAGACGAAGAGACCGGACTGTACGGGAGTGTTACTGGTTGGATTCACGGGAGAATGTACAGGCTTGCTTGTTGATCTTCTGATTGCTCAATACCTGGATGGCTGTTACGTTTAGCTGACCGCTTGAAGATTGTGGGTGTTTGATATAATCATCACCTACTGCCAGCGTATTGACGATTCTTTAGAGTCCTACACAGAGGTTTCCTGGCTCAGGCAAAACGGGGTAGGAACACATATGTGATATGTGCGGGACCGAGAACAATACGTGTATATGATACCGTATTAGATTCTCGCGATATGAGATATCGGCCGGGTATATGTGATATAGACGGGTCATCAGATCAAGTGTTGATTGAATGAACTGATACAGATTATATTAGTCGGTTATTTGTGAAATAGCCGGATTATCGGATCAAGTGTTGATTCGATAATTTAATGTATAATTATATATTTGATATATTAAATTACATTAACTAGTATAAGCTCACTTAAAGATTCTTTTTCTCACTCGGGTAATACATTGATATATATGTGATATATGTTAATTGTATTATTTTATTTTGTTACAATAAATATTGTATATGTGATATATAATATTGTAACATGTTATGGTTATAAATTCAACATGATTTGTGGAGTTTAAATATGGTTAGGGTTTGGATTAGGGTTAAGCTTTCATGAAGCTTTCAAGAAGCTTCTTGAAGCTTTGACTTTGACCTTGATATTTTGTGATATTTTGCAAAGATATTTCTTTAACCCAACCCAACCCTTTAACCATAGTAAAATCTCTACAAGGGTTAAGTCTTCTTACTTAACCTATGGTTGCATTTCTAACCACACACTTGATTCATTATTCATCACAAATTGATTTGCTTCTTCTTCTTCCTTCTTCTTGCTTGGAAAAGCTTTCTAGCTTTTTCTAATGTGATGAAAATGAGTGAGAAATTGAAAAAAAATGAGAGCTAAATTCCTAGTTCATCATCCTCATCTATTCTAGCCGCGTAGATTAGGGTGTTTGCTTTGTTAATACTTTATTAGCAAAGCAAGAGCTTGGATTTGAGTTTCTTCAAGGTAGATCATCTTTGTTATTGAAGATCGGAAGCAAGCTTGTATCTTTCTCTTCATGGAGCCTCTCTTGAGTCCGGGTACTCGATGATCGCAGCGAAAGGACCTCAACACGGAGCTTTAGAACTGAAGGAACGGACTACAAAGGTTGTAATCCCTAACTCTTAGAAGTAAAGTTGTTTACTTTCTTTGTTTCGCCTAATCTCTAGTCTAAGATCTTGGTTAAGGTTGTTCGGCACGTCTAAATTTTAAATCAGGCATGGTTGATGCCTTGTAGAACCTTGTGACCGTGCCTAGTAACCCTGCAGTGGTATCAAAGATAAGCTAGAACTTTAGGCGAAGTCTAGACGAACTTTAAAATCCGATCGAACCTCGAAAAGTCGTTTTTTACCCCTTCTCTGGAAATTTTTTAAAATGTTGATTTTTTCTGTATTAAAAATACTCAGAAAATTAAGCAGGTGATTTTATGGATATGTGTGAAAAACGACCCCTTGAATCCATCAAAGCGCCGCGGAACCGTGGCTAGACCTGGGTATTGGCGGCGGTTCCGCGGCAAGTCTTGAGGATTGAGGGATCGTTTTTCAACAGTTGATCCGTAGGTACTTTTGCATGCTTCTGGGAATTTTTAATTCTACTCAAGTGTTGAGTTTTCTGGAAATCTTTTGTATTCATTGATTCGATCGAAAAGTTTAACTTCGTTTAAGTGTTTTCTGGATAATTTAGAACGTGTTAAAAAGTTTGAACGGATATCAATAACTCACTTTTTCCCCTGCCAGAAAATTTCCAAGCGTTGGATTTTTTCCTTAGTTAAAGAACATTCACAGTCATGCAAGTAACGCGGTGGACCCTCTAGAAGAACACAAACCTTAACTCGATTATGTGACCGTCTGAACCGTCTCTAAACCTTAGGGTTTGGGGCAGTACGGCATTGCCACATGTGAGGCGTTGGTTTGACCCTTCTACGGCTGGACCATTGGTACTGTGGCATGTGATGGATACTTTTTGAACTCCACTCAAGTGTTGAGCTATTTGGGAAATCTTGGGTGTTTGTTTATTCGATCAGAAAGTTTAACATTGTCTATTTATCTGGAATGTGATACAATATTTGGAATCCACAAGTAGTTATGAGATAACTAATTTGAATGTTATAAATCTAGCAGTTTAGTCTCATTTGATCGGTTGCCACGGGATTTTGATGTGATCAAAAGTCCGTCGCAATCACGTAGCGTACGCGGATACTCGCCGGGTAAACTTAATAAAAAGCCACGCTCCATAGCCCCGACCAAGTGACTGTAGGAGAACCCCGTCGCCAAAAGCATCCGTTCGGGTGCTCGCGGCAGTGGTGTTCCGCCTTAGTGCACTTCGTCGACGGCATCCGGGGGTGCGGCCGTCTACTAAAGTTTGCGACGAGCATTCGATCAGGATGTCGAGAATCTTATTGAATTGCCCGACTAGATATTGAAAAGTGTTTTCGAGATCGAGACTAAAATGCGGGGTTTATAATGGTTAGGCATGCGATGTCTAAGGAATTCATTTAGTTAGGCATGAGATGTCTAAGGAGGTTGCGGATTCCAACTGTTGTAGTTTTACACTTTCTTTTCTGGGACCGTAAGTGTAATATGTGGTGTATCGCCGGTTTCGTTGCTATACATCAACGATAATTGGGGTACGCATATTTACTTACGTTGATGATATGAGATATTATGTGTTGCTGTGATATGTTATATTGGATCGTCGTGTTTTGAATAGCCGGGGGTTTTATGTGAGATGAGAGGTTTTCATTTTCATTCATGTAAAATTCATTGTATGTAATATTCTTTTATTGGGGCACTTCCAGGTTGAGGATGAAGTCACCATTGTATATTATTTACTTTTCCGCATTAGGTAGACCCAAGGAGGGGAGTACAAGTAACCGAGTTCTAGGGTCCAGTAGGAGGCCATCTCGAGGAGTCGAGACCGGATCTCTTAACCCTAGAATTGGCAGTGTTACTTGCCGCTCTCGTAGGGGTCTAGGGATGTGGGTTTGGCTATTCATCGCGACCGTGGAATCTGCGTTTTATACAGGCTCACATAAAACACGGAAATCTTAGTATATCTAATATTTCATATGTTATCTTCTGCTGTAATGTTCTGTGATGAGATCATATTACTGCCTGAGACGAATGTTTAATATTATATATATGAGATATATGTTATATTGCTGATTTCGTTTCAAATATGATGTTTGTGAAGCATAATAAAATGGGACTTCATTAATGAGATTAATGAAACTAAAAGAAACCTAAAGATATTGTAGAAACTTGTCTCGAAAACTGGTAGCTCTAGTTCTTGCTTTGCATAGCGGTGTTCCTTGTAGAACATCCAGCACCTTATTCGATAAGGAAAGAGCCGAGATCCCTTCACCGGGAGTGACTTCTTTAGCAAAACTAGCAGATGCTACAAACTCGGTTTGTCTTTTGATTGCTTCTATATTTTTGCTTTGCATAGTGGTATTTGTGAAATATCCTGCACCTTATTCGATAAGGAAAGAGCCGATGATCCCTTCACCGGGAGTGATCTCTTTAGCAAAACTAGAAAAGCCTCAAAAACATTCCATTTAAAATCACTCGATTCTACGACGATATCAAGTTCATTACGCAAAGGGTTTTCTTAAAAACCTGTCGTAGCCCTCCGTCATTTCAGATAAGTACTACTTAGTATTCGTGCTGCGGTAGTTTGGCCTCCGTCAAGGCGTAGTGTACGGTAGCTAACTAGTGCTTATCTGCTAGCATACGATGCGATTGGATTAGAGTATTCGTACGGCGTAGTTTGGCCTCCGTCAAGGGTCGTACGGGTGGATCTAATTCAATCAGGAAATGACGGGTTGAACTTGACTAGCGAACTATGGGTAGTTTGGCCTCCGTCAAGGAAATAGGACGCTAGGTGTAAAACAATATTGGGAATTTCAAGTGTTGAAATTTGCAATGAGATTGCATACCTTCTATGAGATAGTTGGATCCCAATACCCGCTATGAGTAAGCGTTACTCCTGGGAGAGTTTTATATATTACAATTAGCCGATCAAGTAGGTGTATAAAAGGTGTCAACGGGGTTATGCCTTTGGGAAAATGAGGTTTACTTTAATTAGGTCCGTGCGAAAGCACGGGGAACCTCCCTCAAAGTACCGGCACTGGCCTGCCTAAAATATTGGCGAACTTGTAGGGTGTAAGTAATCCTGGCTAGTCTTTCCTTTTAGGGTTTGAAGGAAGATTTGACTAAAACAGTGGGAGACATCCTGATTAGATATATTAATAACCAATCTAATCTTGCAAGAGCATACGCTGAGTGTTTTCTTCTATCTCTCTCCAGGTAGCGACCATGTCACGCCTTAATCAAGATAATAATACAGATGTATTGACCAAACCCACTTGTTATACTGCGCTAAGGAACGTTGGTCCCGCTCCAACTTATAATTGTTATAAGACAGAGCAAGAAATAGGGGATTACCAGAATTCCCGTGCCGCCCAAACGAAGAAAGTGCATGTTGATGCATCATCTTCGGGTATGTTCATTACCGAGAACTGTTTCTCAGTATCCTTTACGTCCTGGGTATGAGATACCGGATCAGGATCCCGCCAATGTAATTTGTTACATGGGCTACAGATAGGTAGAGAACTGAGAACAGGTGATAAGTTTTAATAGTTGGAAACGATGCAAGTGTTGCAGCCAAGTCTGTTGGCAGTTATCACCCTGTATTACCAGAATACATTGATTCTGAACGAATGTTATTAGATACCGAACCTGATATACAACATCATATCAGTCTCTTTATTAGTAAAGAAGGATATAATTTTGTATTGTTGGATAATGTTGTGAACATTTCATATATCAAGAGTTGATCGGTTCAGGCACGTTATCTAAAAGTATAGTCGTTCTAAATCAAACCACAGTTCTTAACATACAGAACACACACAAGAGGAAGAGTTCAGAAATGAACGAATCCTTCTTGAGGCATTATAGACTAGGTCATATCAATGCGACCCGACTAGCTGAAGTTACATTTAGATGCATATTTAAATTAGTTTGAATTTACATCTTGTGAAACTTGCCGGTCATGTCACAGAGATAAGATGACCACGGCTCAGTTTATTGGAAACAGATAAAGAGTTAGTGAACTCTTGGGATTGATATATGCTGATGTATGAAAGTCCCCTGTCTACATATGCCAGGACCGGTTCTTTGTACTTCATTACATTCACTGATGATCTCTCAAGATTCAGACAAATGTTCCTGTTGAACATAAGTCCGAAACTTTTGAGATAATCACAGAATATAAGTTAGAAGTAGAGAACCAAAAACGGATATAAGTATTATGTCCTTTGATGAGATCAAGGAGGAGAATACTTGAGCACGGAATTCATGGACTATTCTAAAGGAGAATGAGATTCTCTCTCAGCATTAGTCCTCCGTATACACCACAGCACGTCTGTGTATCGGGGCGGTGCAATCACACCCTATGAGATATGGTGTGCTCTATGATGAGTACTACTGAGTTGCATATTTTCTTTTGGGGCTATGCACTTGAGAAGTTGCATACCTATTGAATAGGGTTCCAACCAAATCAGATGCCTACCACTCCATATGTGATATGGTATTGGAAGAGCCCATCTCTTAAAGATGTTAAGATTTGGGGTTGTCCGGCCTATGTCAAAAGAAAAATCCGGATAAGCTCGAGGCAAGGTCATTTCTGTGGAAGTTTGTTGGATATCCCAAGCATTCGCAAGGGAATATCTTCTACCAAACTAGGGGAAAAAAGGTGTTTTTGTTTCTCAGCATGCCAACTTTATGACATGGAATTTCTTGTGAAGAAATTAATGGTTATGAGGTACTACTGGAAGGAGCTCCAGCTATACAAACTGTAGCAGATGATTTGGTTAACCCGGAGGATTCAATAGTTTCCAACGAACCTCAGCCTCTCCGCCGATCTGGTAGGGTTCCTCATCCACCTGAGAGATACTTCGGTTTCTCTATGACAGTAGGAGAGAGGATTGCATCATGAGATGATGACCCAATTAGTTTCGAGCAAGCCATCAGGAGTGAGGACTCTGTGAGAATGGCTGGATGCTTAGCGATCTGAGATAGAATCCTTATACACCAACAAAGTATGGACTTTGGTTGCTTTATCTGAAGGGTTAAATCCCCATCAGGAGCAAGTATATCTTGAGAAGATTACTTGGTGTACATGGAAAAGTTGAGACTTTCAAAGCTATGCTTAAGTCCATCCAGATCCTACTTGCCACGGCTACATACCATGACTATGATATCTGGTGGTTGGGTGTCATGACTACTTTTCTAAATGATGATTTGGAAGAGAGCGTCTATAAGTACACAGCCAGAGGGCTTCGTAGATAGTGGGAGCAGCGGAAACGTATGCAGTTGTTTTATGTGATAAATCAGGTATCGCGGAGTTTGAACGTCTTTTTTGATGTGGTAGTCAAAGAGTTTGACTTCATCAAAATGGTAGATGAACCTTGTATATACAAAAAGGTAGTAGAGAGTATGGTGGTGATCCTCGTAGAGTACGTGGATGACATATTCTTGATAGGGAAGGAGTTTCCTATGCTACGCTCAGTCAATCTCTTCTTATCACAAAGATTCTCCATATAGGATCAAGGTGATACCTCCTAAATCCTAAGTTAAAATCTATGAGATAGGTCTAATTGGATGTTAGGATTCTCACTAGTTGTAGTGAGATGGTATCAATCGATCCTGAGGAGAATCACTGGAAAGGTTCCAGGGTGATAAGGACGACTGAATGTCAGTCGCAGGCATTGTCTTTACCCTCGGTGGAGGGACGGTATGTTGGAAGAGTTCCAAGCTAGATACCGTGACTTACTAGACGATTAAAGGCAAGATACATCGTTATTAAGGATGCTACCAAAGAGGCAGTTTCGAAATATATGAGTTCATAAGATGAATTTCGTTCCTACCATTGTGTGACAATGGAGTTGTGGCTTAGGCCTAGGAACCCCCGTCCCATCAGAGATCCAGACATATTCTTAGGCAGTATCGCCTAATCATGAAGATGGTTGATCTCCAGGGAGATCGAGGTTAGGAGAGAAGACACAGAGGACAACAGTGCGGATCCACTCACAAAGGCCTATTTCCCAGTAGAGACTTTTATGGGATGGTTGAGTATGAGATACTTCAACCACAGCTTATTGTTGGGTATGAGATACTACAAGAGATGGCCCTAGTGCAAGTGGGAGATTGTTAGTTATATGTATTCCCTAGAGGCCATTACTGTACATGCGTTGTATATTGTAGTGGATGCTGGGACATATATAGGGAGGACTTTCTTGCTCGACATGATAGTATGCTATCTGGTTACTCTTTATCTTAACATGTACTCTGATTGTCTTTATGTTACATGTTGATAAAGTCCTTAGGATGAGTACTTGACTACCAAGACTACGATGCAGATCATACTAGTGGGGACAGTGTAGTCGCCAAGTACATCCTTCAAATGTTCCTAGTCGTGGGAGTGCCGAGACAGGGCATCGATACTCCAGAATAGACTAGCGTATGCGCTTCTTGACCCATATGATGGGCGATGGATGATCCCATATACATTGGTGTTTGACATCAGAGAAAGTATACGGGTGCTCAGTGGAGACTGGGTACACTGTACGGACTCGCCGAGAACTCCCAGATGGTATTATACCTCACGTCAGATGGCAGTTCTCTGGTGACACTGGTACAGGTTAGTCTGTAGACCCGAGATCGTCATAGAGTCTTGTGTGATTCCTACTGTGCTTTGATTTCCATCATACCACGTCCAAGAGGGCGTGCAAAAAGGTGGGTTTTGGGTACAGTCCTGAATCACATAGAGGCAATGAGCGATAGGAGAGGTTTCGTCTCTCCCGGTATAGGGAGTTGATGTTGCGCTGTGTTCGATTGGCTATAACTAGAAATCCCTAGCCAGGGTTGCTGAGATTTACTGGTAAGTGTTATCAGTAGTTTCTTGAACTGTTATGGACATCATATCGACACGACTTATCAAGCTACTGTGGTCTAACGTTTACCACCCCTAGACGAGATATGCGACATATCATATGAAGAGACCGGACTGTACGAGAGTGTTACTGGTTGGATTCACGGGAGAATATACAGGCTTGCTTGTTGATCTTCTGATTGCTCAATACCTGGATGGCTATTACGTTTAGCTGACCGCTTGCAGCTTGTGGGTGTTTGATATGATCACCACCTACTGCCGGCGTATTGACGATTCTTTAGAGTCCTACACAGAAGTTTCCTGGCTCAGGCAAAACGGAGTAGGAGCACATATATGATATGTGCGGGACCGAGAACAATACGTGTTAATTATATGTATGCCCTAGAGGCCATTACTGTACACAGGATGTATATTGTAGTGGATGCTGGGACATATATAGGTATGACTTTCTTGCTCGACATGATAGTATGCTATCTGGTTGCTCTTTATCTTAACATGTATACTTTCTGTCTCTCTGTTACATGTTGATAAAGCCCTTAGGATGTGTACTCGACTTGCAGGACTATGATGTAGATCATACTAGTGGGGCATGGGTAGTCCATGAGTACATCCTTTAATGTTCCTAGTCGTGGGAATATCGAGACGGGGCATCGATATTCCAGAGTAGACTAGCGTATATCTTCTCGACCCATGTGATGGGCGATGGATGATCCCATATCCATTGGTGTTTGACATCAGAGATGGTATGCGGGTGCTCAGTGGAGACTGGATACACTGAACGGACTCACCGAAAACTCCCAGATGGTATTATACCTCACGTCAGATGGCAGTTCTCAGGAGACACTGGTACAGCTTAGTCTGTTGACCCGAGATCGTCATAGAGTCTTGTGTGTCTCCCACTGTGCTTTGATTTCCACCCTACCACGGATCCACTGAGTCGTGCAAACAGGTGGTTTTTGGGTATAGTCCCGATTCACATGGAGGTAATGAGCGATAGGAAGGGATTCGTCTCTCCCGGTATTGGGGGTTGATGTTGCGCTATGCTCGACTGGCCATAACTGGAAATCCCGGGCCAGGGTTGCAGTGATATACTGGTAAGAGTTATCAGTAGTTTCACGCTTGTTATGGACCTTACATCGGCATGACTTATCAAGCTATTGGGGTCTGACGTTTACCACCCCTAGGCGAGATATGCGACATATCAGATGAACAGACCGGACTGTACGGTAAGTGTCACTTGTTGGATTCACAGGAGTGTGAGCGGGCTTGCTCGGTTATCTTCTGATCGCTCAATATCCGGGTGGCCGTTACGTTTAGCAAACCGCTTGCGGCTTGTGGGTGTTTGATATGATCATCACTTACTGCCGGCGTATTGACGAGTCTTTAGAGTCCTACACAGAAGTTTCCTGGCTCAAGCGAAATGAAATAGGAGCGCATATGAGATATGTGCGGGACCGAGAATAATACCAGTATGTGATACTGAATTCTATTCTCGCGATTTGTATCATCGGACGGTTATATAAGATATAGCCGGGTTACCGAATCAAATGTTGATTCGATATATTGATACACTTGATATTAGTCGGTTATATGCAGTATGACCGGATCATTAAATCAAGTGTTGATTTAATGATTTAATGTATAATTATATATTGGATATATTACTTTACATTGACTAGTATTGTTCACTTAAGATTGATTTTCTCACTTGATATGCACAAGTTATATATGTGATATATGTTTGTGCACTAGTTTGTATCATGATTGATGATACATGCAAACTTGGGTATGTGTATGATTTACACCATGTTTAGTTAATGGTTAGGGTTTTATTTTCTTTATTTATTTTGTAAAAACAAAATGGTGGCTTTCTTTGTTATTTGCTAGAAGGTTCATGATGTTTTCAAGCATCTTTGAAAAGTCTAAACCATTTTTGTTTTGTTCTTAAACCTAACCATTACCTAAACTATGGTTTGCTCTCTACATGAGTTAACTTACCCATGGTTGCATTATGATAAGTCTTCACTTGATTTATTATTTTCAAGAATTCATTTTTTCTTTCTTCTTCTTCATGAAGTGAAGAAAATCTTTGCTTGAAAATTTTCAAGTGTTGAAATCAAGTGAGAAATCCAAATCCAAAGTGAACCCACTTCCTATTTCTTCATCCTCTACAACTTGCCATGTAGTAGAGTGTGTTATCTTCATAAGTTTCATGACCTAGTGAAGATGGAGCTTGAGTTTGAGTCGCCTCGACGTAGATCATCTTCGGCATCGAAGTCAACGACCTAGCCCGCTTATTTCTCCGATGAAACCAACGCTAGAGTCCGGGATCCCGATGATCGCAGCAGAGGGACGTCAACACGGAGCTAAAGAAGTGGAGGACCGGACCTACAAAGGTTGTAATCCCTTTCACTTGTAGTTAAAGTTGTTAACTTACATGTTTTTCGCCTTACCTCTAGTTAACGATCTCAATTAGGGTTTCTCGGCACATGGAAAATTTTGATTTTGGCATGGTTGATCAGTTGTAGAACCTCATGGGTATGCCTAGGAACCCTACAGTGGTATCAGAGCCTAGCTAGAGCTTTAGATGAGGTGTAGACGATGTTAGAAATCCGATCGAACCCCGAAACCCTAAACTTGACCCCTCTCTGTACATTTTCTGAAATTGTGGATTTTTGTGAATTAAAGATGCTCAGAAAATAGAGCAGGAAATTCTAAGGAATAATGCAGAAAACGACAACCTAGGGCTACAGTGGCGCCGCGGAACCGCGGCTCTACCCTACTTTTTGCGGCGGTTCCGCGGCCGTATGTGATGACTAGGCACTTCTTTTTCTGCAGTTATATCCATAGGTGATTCCTGTTTCTTCAGGGAATTTTTAATCTGTATTCAACAGTTGAGTTTTCTGGGTTGTATGGGGACTTGGTGTTTCGATCGGAAAGTTTAACTCCGTCTATGTGTTTTTCCGGGTATTTTAGAACATGTTAAAAAGTTCGACCGGATATAAATAACCCACTTTTTTCCTTGACGGGAAATTTCCAAGTGTTGGATTTTTCCGTAGTTTGAAAACGTCTAAGTAGTGCAAGTAACGCGATGGACCCTCTAGAAGACAACAAACCTTAACTCGATTATGTGACCGTCTTGAACTGCCCTTTGAACCTTAGGGTTTGGGGCAGTACGGCGTGCCACATGTGAGGCGTTGGCTTAACCCTTCTACGGCTGGACCGTTGGTACTGTGGCATGAAATGGATGTTTTTAAACTTATTTCAAGTGTTGAGCTGTTTCGGGAAAACTTGGGTGTTTGATTGTTCGATCGGAAAGTTTAACATTTTCTATTTATCCGGAATGTGATACAATATTTGGAATCCACAAGTAGTTATGAGATAACTGATTTGAATGTTATAGATCTAGCAGTTTAGTCTCACTTGATCGGTTGCCACGGGATTTTGATGTGATCAAAAGTCCGTCGCAGTCACGTAGCGTGCGCGGATACTCGCCGGGTAAACTTAATAGACAGCCACGCCCCATAGCCCCGACCAAGTGACTGTAGGAGAACCCCGTCACCGAAAGCATCCGTTCGGGTGCTCACAGCAGCGGCGTTCCGCCTTAGTGCACTTCGTCGACGGTATCGAGGGTGCGGCCGTCTACTAAAGTTTGCGACGAGCATTCGATCAGAATGTCGGGAATCATGTTGAATTGCTCGACTTGATATTGAAAAGAGTTTTCGATAATGAGACTAAAATACGGGGTTTATAATTGTTAGGCATGCGATGTCTAAGGAATTCATTTGATTAGGCATACGATGTCTAAAGAGGTTGCGGATTCCAACTGTTGTAGTTTTACACTTTCTTTTCTGCGACCGTAAGTGTAATATGTGATATCGCCGATTTCGTTGCTATATGTCAACGACAATTGGGATGGGCTTATTTACTTACGTTGATGACATGTGATGTTATGTGTTGCTGGATATGTTATATTAAATCGTCGTGTTTGAATAGCCGGGGGTTTTTTATGTGAGATGAGAGTTTTTCATTTTCATTCATGTAAAATTCATTGTATGTAATATTCTTTTATTTGGGGTACTTCCGGGTTGAGGTTGATGTCACCAGTGTTGTATATTATTTACTTTTCCGCATTAGGATAGACCCAAGGCGGGGAGCACAAGTAACCGGGTTCTAGGGTCCAGTGGGAGACCATCTTGAGGAGTCGAGTCCGGGTCTCCTAACTCTAGAATTGGTAGGGTTACTTGCCGCTCTCGTAGGGGTCTAGGGTGTGGGATTGGCTATTCATCACGACCGTGGAATCCGTGTTTTATACAGGCTCAAAATAAAACACGGACGTCCTAGTATATCCAATATTTCATATGATATTTTCTGCTGCGCTATCTGTGATATGATCATGTGATATGTTCAGATAGATATTGTATATAGTATATATGATATATTATATAGACGTTGCTTATGTTTTACACCCGCGCTAGCCCTGCTTTGCTCTGGCGTTAGTTACCTAACCTAACGGTGCAGACGAGACATCGAGGCGAATGCGGATGGCATAAGCGTACGTTATATTTATCTGTGATGTTTAGGTGGACTTAAATGATGGGACATTCGTTAATGAGATTAATGAAAGAAAATAAACCTAATTGATGTTGTGGAATCGAATTTCAAAAATAAAACAGGTAGCTACAGTTCTTGCTTTGCATCGCGGTGTTCCTTGTAGAACATCCTGCACCTTATTCGATAAGGAAAGGGCCGAGATTCCTTCACCGGGAGTGACCCCTTTAGCAATAACTGGCAGATGTTACAACTCTCGGTTTGTCTTTTGATTGCTTCTATAGTTTTTGCTTTGCACAGCGGTATATATAATATATCCTGCACCTTATTCGATGAGGAAAGGGCCGACGATCCCTTCACCGGGAGTGACCCCTTTAGCAAAACTAGAAAAGCCTAAAAAATACTCCATTTAAAAACCATTTGATTCCGCAACGAGATCAAGTTCAAAGCGTTAAAGGTTTTCATAAAAACCATCCGCAACCCTCCGTCATTTTAGGAAGTAGAGTACTTAGTATTCGTGCTGTGTTTGTTGACCATAGTCAAGGCACAGTGTACGGTAGCTAAGTGATGTCTTCCTACACCGTATATGATGCGATTAGTTAGGACAGTCGTGTGACTTTGTTGACCTTAGTTAAGGGTCATGTGGGTGGGTCTAATTAATCATGAAATGACGGGTAGAACTTGACTACTACTTATGATTTGTTGACCATAGTTAAGGTCATAAGTGCTAGGGGTAAAAACCCATATCGGGAGTTTCAAGTCTTGAAATTTTCAATGAGATTGCATACCTTCTATATGATAATTGGATCCTGATACCCACTGCAGGTAATTGTTACTCCTGGGAGAGTTTTGCACTTTACAATTAGCCGATCAAGTAGGTGTCTAGAAAGGTGTCAACGGGGTTACGCACCTGGGAAAACAAGATTTATTTTAATTAGGTCCGTGCGAAAGCACGGGGAACCTCCCTCAAAGTACCGGCACTGGCCTGGCTGAAAGATTGGCGAACTTGTAGAGTGTAATTAATCCCGGCTAGTCTTTCCTTTTAAGGTTTGAAGGAAGATTTGATAAAAACAGTGGGAGCCATCCTGATTAGATAAAATATATAACCAATCTAATCTTGCAAGAGCGCACGCAGGCCCCAGGTAGCGACCATATCACGCTTTAATCAAGATAATAATATGGATGAATTGACCGAACCCGCTTGTTATACTGAGCTGGGGAACGTTGGTCCCGCTCCAACTTATAATTGTTATAAGACCGAGCAGGAAATAGGGGAATACCAGGATTCCCATGCCGCCCAAACGAACAAAGTGCATGTGATGCATCTTCTTCGGGTGTGTTCATTACAAAGAACTGTTTCTCTGTATTCTCTACGTCCTGGGTATTACATACCGGATCAGGATCCCACATATGTAATCTGTTACATGGGCTACGGAAAGGTAGAGAACTGAGAACGAGTGATAATTTTCATGAGGCAGAAAATGGTGCAAGTGTTGCTGCCAATTCTGTTGGTCACTGTCACCCTGTATTACCAATACATTGATTCTGAACAAATGCTATTAGATACCGAACCTGATATACAAAATCATATCAGTCTCTTTATTAGTCAAGAAAGGATATAATTTTGTATTGTTGAATATTGTTTTGAACATTTCAAAAGTTGATCGGTTCAGGAACGTTATGTAAAAGTATTGACGTTCTAAATCAAACTACAGTTCCTAGTATACAGAACACACACAAGAGGAAGAGTTCAGAAATGAACGAATCCTTCTTGAGGCATTGTAGACTAGATCATATCAATGCGACCCGACTGGCTGAAGTTACATTTAGATGCATATTTAAATTAGTTTGAAGTTACATCTTGTGAAACTTGCCACTCATGTCACAAAGATTAGATGACCATAGCTCTGTTTCTTGGAAACAGAGAAAGAGTTAGTGACCTCTAGGGATTGATACATAGTGATGTATGTAAGGTCCCCTGTCTACACATGCCAGGACCGGTTCTTTGTACTTCATTACATTCTCTGATGATCTCTCAAGATTCAGCCATATTTTCCTGTTGAAACATAAGTCCAAAGCTTTTGAGATATTCACAGAATATAAGTTAGAAGTAGAGAACCAAATTACGGGTATAAGTATTATGTCCTTTGATGAGATCAAGGAGGAGAATACTTGTGCAAAGAATTCCTGGACTATTCTAAAGGAGAATGAGATTCTCTCTCAGTATTACTCCTCTGAATACACCACAGCACAACGGTGTATCGGGACGGAGCAATCACACCCTATGAGATATGGTGCGCTCTATGATGAGTACTACTGAGTTACCTATTTCCTATTGGGGGTTGTGCACTTAAGAAGCTGCATACCTATTGAATTGGGTTCGAATCAAATCAGTGCCTACCATTCCATATAAGATATGGTATGGGAAGAGCCTATCTCTTAAGTAAGTTAAGATTTGGGATTGTCCGGCCTATGTCAAAAGCAAAATCCGGACAAGATCGAGGCAAGGTCAGTTCTGTAGAACTGGAAAGGTTCCATCTATACAAACTACAACCGATGATTTGATAGAACCAAAGGATTCGATAGTCTCCGACGAACCTCAGACTCTCCGCCGATCTGGTAGGGTTCCTCATCCGCCTGAGAGATACTTCGGTTTCTCGATGACAGTGGGAGCGAGGAATGCATCATGAGATGATGACCCAACTAGTTTAGAGCAGGCCATCGAGAGTAGGGACTCTGTAAGAATGGCTGGATGCTTAGCGATCTGAGATGGAATCCTTGTACACCAACAAAGTATGGACTTTGGTTGCTATATCTGAAGGGTTAAATCCCCATTAGGAGCAAGTATATCTTGAGAAGATTACTTGGTGTAAATGGAAAAGTTAAGACTTTCAAAGCTGGACTTATTAAAGGTTTTCGTCATCGACCAGGCGTGGATAATGATGAAACCTTTTTCAGTGGCTATGCTTAAGTCCATCCGGATCCTACTTACCATTGCTACATACCATGACTACGATATTTGGTGGTTGGGTGTCATGACTGCTTTTCTAAATAATGATTTAGAAGAGAATGTCTATAAGAACACGGCCAGAGGGCTTCGTAAACAGTGGGAGCAGCGGAAATGTGTGCAAGATGCTTTACAGAATAAAGCAGGCATCGCGGAGATGGAACGTCTGTTTTGATGTGGTAGTCAAAGAGTTTGACTTCATCAAAATGATAGATGAACCTTGTATACACAAAAAGGTAGTAGAGAGTAAGGTGGTCATCCTCGTATTGTACGTGGACAACATACTCTTGATAGGAGAAAGAGTTTCCTATGCTACGCACGGTAAATCTCCTCTTATCACAAGGATTCTCCAAATAGGATAAAGGTGATACCTCCTAAATCCTGGGATTTGGATCTATGAGATAGATCTAAATGGATGTTAGGCTTCTCACTAGGTTTAGTGAGATGGTATCAATCGATCCAGGGGAGAATCACTGGAAAAGTTCCAGGGTGATAAAGACGACTGAATGTCAGTCACAGGCATTGTTTTTACCCTCAGTGAAGGGACGGTATGTTGGAAGAGTTCCAAGCTAGATTCTATGGCAAACTAGACGATAAAGGCTGGTGACATCGCTATCAAAGATACTACCAAAGAGGCAGTTTGGGTGTATAGTGGTTCATGAGATGAACTAGGTTCCTACCATTTGTATGACAATAGAAGTGAGGCTTTGTCCCAGGAACCCTGGTCCCATCAGTGACCCAGACATATTCTGAGGCAGCATCACCTGATCACGGAGATAGTTGATCTCCAGGGTGATCGAGGTTAGGAGAGTAGACTCAGAGGACAACACGGCGGATCTACTCACAAAGGCCTTTTCCCAAAGAGAGACTTTTATGGGATGGTTGAGTATTAGATACTGCAACCACTGCTACAGATGGCCCTAGTGCAAGTGGGAGATTGTTAGTTATATGTATGCCCTAGAGGCCATTACTGTACACAGGATGTATATTGTAGTGGATGCTGGGACATATATAGGTATGACTCTCTTGCTCGACATGATAGTATGCTATCTGGTTGCTCTTTATCTTAACATGTATACTTTCTGTCTCTCTGTTACATGTTGATAAAGCCTTTAGGATGTGCACTCGACTTGCAGGACTATGATATAGATCATACTAGTGGGGCCTGGGTAGTCCATGAGTACATCCTTTAATGTTCCTAGTCGTGGGAATATCGAGACGGGGCATCGATATTCCAGAGTAGACTAGCGTATATCTTCTCGACCCATGTGATGGGCGATGGATGATCCCATATCCATTGGTGTTTGACATCAGAGATGGTATGCGGGTGCTCAGTGGAGACTGGGTACACTGAACGGACTCGCCGAGAACTCCCAGATGGTATTATACCTCACGTCAGATAGCAGTTCTCAGGTGACACTGGTACAGCTTAGTCTGTTGACCCAAGATCGTCATAGAGTCTTGTGTGTCTCTCACTGTGCTTTGATTTCCACCCTACCACGGTTCTACTGACTCGTGCAAACAGGTGTTTTTTGGGTACAGTCCCGATTCACATGGAGGAAATGAGCGATAGGAGGGGATTCGTCTCTCCGGGTATTGGGGGTTGATGTGGCGCTATGCTCGACTGGCCATAACTGGAAATCCCTGGCCAGGGTTGCAGTGATATACTGGTAAGAGTTATCAGTAGTTTCACGCTTGTTATAGACCTTACATCGGCATGACTTATCAAGCTATTGGGGTCTGACGTTTACCACCCCTAGGCGAGATATGTGACATATCAGACGAACAGACCGGACTGTACGGTAAGTGTCACTTGTTGGATTCACAGGAGTGTGAGCGGGCTTGCTCGTTGATCTTCTGATCGCTCAATATCCGGGTGGCCGTTACGTTTAGCAGACCGCTTGTGGCTTGTGGGTGTTTGATAAGATCATCACCTACTGCCGGCGTATTGACGAGTCTTTAGAGTCCTACACAGAGGTTTCCTGGCTCAAGAGAAACGAAATAGGAGCGCATATGAGATATGTGCGGGACCGAGAATAATACCAGTATGTGATACTGAATTCTATTCTCGCGATTTGTATCATCGGACGGTTATATAAGATATAGCCGGGTTACCGAATCAAATGTTGATTCGATATATTGATACACTTGATATTAGTCGGTTATATGCAGTATGACCGGATCATTAAATCAAGTGTTGATTTAATGATTTAATGTATAATTATATATTGGATATATTACTTTACATTGACTAGTATTGTTCACTTAAGATTGATTTTCTCACTTGATATGCACAAGTTATATATGTGATATATGTTTGTGCACTAGTTTGTATCATGATTGATGATACATGCAAACTTGGGTATGTGTATGATTTACACCATGTTTAGTTAATGGTTAGGGTTTTATTTTCTTTATTTATTTTGTAAAATCAAAATAGTGGCTTTCTTTGTTATTTGCTAGAAGGTTCATGATGTTTTCAAGCATCTTTGAAAAGTCTAAACCATTTTTGTTTTGTTCTTAAACCTAACCATTACCTAAACTATGGTTTGCTCTCTACATGAGTTAACTTACCCATGGTTGCATTATGATAAGTCTTCACTTGATTTATTATTTTCAAGAATTCATTTTTTCTTTCTTCTTCTTCATGAAGTGAAGAAAACCTTTGCTAGAAAATTTTCAAGTGTTGAAATCAAGTGAGAAATCCAAATCCAAAGTGAACCCACTTCCTATTTATTCATCCTCTACAACTTGCCATGTAGTAGAGTGTGTTATCTTCACAAGTTTCATGACCTAGTGAAGATGGAGCTTGAGTTTGAGTCGCCTCGACGTAGATCATCTTCGGCATCGAAGTCAACGACCTAGCCCGCTCATTTCTCCGATGAAACCAACGCTAGAGTCCGGGATCCCGATGATCGCAGCGGAGGGACGTCAACACGGAGCTAAAGAAGTGGAGGACCGGATCTACAAAGGTTGTAATCCCTTTCACTTGTAGTTAAAGTTGTTAACTTGCATATTTTTCGCCTTACCTCTAGTTAACGATCTCAATTAGGGTTTCTCGGCACATGGAAAATTTTGATTTTGGCATGGTTGATCAGTTGTAGAATCTCATGGGTGTGCCTAGGAACCCTACAATACGTGTATGTGATATAGCCGGGTCATCGGATCAAGTGTTGATTCGATGAACTGATACAGATTATATTAGTCGGTTATTTGTGAAATAGCCGGATTATCGGATCAAGTGTTGATGCGATAATTTAATGTATAATTATATATTTGATATATTAAATTACATTAACTAGTATGAGCTCACTTAAAGATTCTTTTTCTCACTTGGGTAATACATTGATATATATGTGATATATGTTAATTGTATTATTTTATTTTGTTACAATAAATATTGTATATGTGATATATAATATTGTAACATGTTATGGTTATAAATGCAACATGATTTGTGGAGTTTAAATATGGTTAGGGTTTGGATTAGGGTTAAGCTTTCACGAAGCTTTCAAGAAGCTTCTTGAAGTTTTGAATTTGACCTTGATAATTTGTGATATTTTGCAAAGATATTTCTTTAACCCAACCCAACCCTTTAACCATAGTAAAATCTCTACAAAGGTTAAGTCTTCTTACTTAACCCATGGTTGCATTTCTAACCACACACTTGATTCATTATTCATCACAAATTGATTTGCTTCTTCTTCTTCCTTCTTCTTGCTTGGAAAAGCTTTCTAGCTTTTTCTAATATGATGAAAATGAGTGAGAAATTGAAAACAAATGAGAGCTAAATTCCTACTTCATCATCCTCATCTATTCTAGCCGCTTAGATTAGGTTGTTTGCTTTGTTAATACTTGATTAGCAAAGCAAGAGCTTGGGTTTGAGTTTCTTCAAGGTAGATCATCTTTGTTATTGAAGATCGGAAGCAAGCTTGTATCTTTCTCTTCATGGAGCCTCTCTTGAGTCCGGGTACTCGATGATCGCAGCGAAGGGACCTCAACACGGAGTTTTAGAAGTGAAGGAACGGACTACAAAGGTTGTAATCCCTAACTCTTAGAAATAAAGTTATTTACTTTCTTTGTTTCGCCTAATCTCTTGTCTAAGATCTTGGTTAGGATTGTTCGGCACGTCTAAATTTTAAATCAGGCATGGTTGATGCCTTGTAGAACCTTGTGACCGTGCCTAGTAACCCTACAATGTGCGTAATTTTTTTTATTCCTACTATTTTTGTTGAATTCTTATTCGATCTATATCATAAAAATAAAACAAAACCTCATCTTGCATATTTAACGATTAGTGTGCGACTTTTGCGAGGGAATCTGGAGTCACTTTAGCGAGGAGATAAAGATTCAGAGACATTCATCAAGACCCAGACGAGCAAAGGAAGCCACAGTAAAAAAAATTAAACAAAGATCCCCATGAAGCGCGGTGGAATATATTCCAAAATAGACGCGACACTGTTATTGATTGCGGTTATTCTACAAACACTTCTTTAAAACAGATCAATCTGGGACTCGTGAGGCGCTGGGCGCTGGGTTTTTCCTTATATGCTTTATTTTAAGGAATTCGATTCCTAGTTCTTTTCTGAATTTTTTATTCTCAAGAACAAGTTCTTCCCGATTAGAATTAAATTCTCAACTTGTGGGAGACTTGTCTTGTGGATCTCAGATCCAGAAAAAGAACTAAATTCTTTTAAAAGGGTTAAACCCTTTAATAGGTAAATGAGATGTTTTGATCTCTTTGTTTTATTTACCTAGAGTTTCTTAAGAAGGGAGATCTTCTTCTCTGTTCCTTTCTGAATTTTTCTGCTTTAGTTTTTTTTAGAAGCTTGTGGAGGGTTCCTCTCTCTTAGACTTGAAGTCTTGGGTTCTTTATATAGTAGAGGCAAGTTTGTTAATTAGTTTTTGGAGAAATCTCTTATTAAGAGATCCTAATTGATTTGGGAATTTTTACCCACCTTTGAATCTTTGATCCAAGGGTTTCTGTTTTACAGAACATATTTTCTTGTTTCTAACAAGATTAGGGAAATATTTTCCCTTGCATAGAACTTATTCTGTAAAACGGTGATTTTTTAATCACCGTTGGATTTTTAATCCACCGGTTCTCTGTTTTACAGAGGTCAATCTTTTTTATTTAGAAAGATTGAGGGAATATATTCCAAAATAGAATTTTATTCTATAATCCAATTTGAGGGATGTTTTCTCCCGACAGAATTTAATTCTGTATTTTTTATGATTTATCATCTTCGTCGGATCTTTAATCCAACAACTCTGTTTAACCGAGAGTAGAATTTAATTCTACCTGCTTTAATTTAGGCACTGATTCTCACGTGCTATGCACATGGGCGTCGCCTAAGAATTTAATTCTTTTATAAATAGCTACTCTCGTGCTTTGTACGCCGCGCTCACGTGTGTTCCACGTGAGGCACCACTATAGGATTTAATTCTAACAGAAGCTGGCGCCGGCGCTCACGTGGGAAACACGTAAGGCGCTCAAGGATTTAATCCTATCTGAAGCGGTACATACATGCTTTGCATGTGAGTGCACGTGTTTAACACGTGGAGGTTTCCCTTTATTTTTATAAGGGAATATCAAGTTTTGAGCCAAATTTTTTGGCAGGAATAGTCGGTTATATATGATATAACCGGATTATTAAATCAAGTGTTGATTTAATAATTTGATATATATTTATATTTGAAATAATTATATATTAACTAATATTAAGCTCACTTACAGTTTATATTCTCATAATATATTTATATGTGTGTGTGTGTGACACACACACACACACAGAGTTGGATTTTATATTTTGATAAAATAGAAATTGAGATGGAAAATGGGAGCTATTTTAGGCATGGTTGTGAAGTATGGTTCATACATTATTTTATTTGTTTGGCTTCACTATTGAAGCATGGTGCATATTTTCTATTTGAAAATATTCATGCTTCAATGAGTGAAGGATATTTTGTGAGCCATTCTTCATTCTTTACTCTGATGAAAGCTCATTTTGCTCTAGCTCTTTCCATCTTCTTCTCCTTCATCCTCCAAGCCCTAACCCTCACATGAGTTGTGAACCCTAGGGCTTGTAAGAATTCTAAGTGAGCTAAAACTCCTACTTGATCAACCTGCTCTAGATTAGAAATTTGGATTAGGTTGTTTCCTTCACTAATAGTAGATTAGTGAAGAGGTAGCTTGACCTAAAGAAACTTCGGGTGGATCATCTTCAACTTGGAAGATCAAGAAGCAAGCTCGATCCTTCTTCAAGTGGAGCCAAGAGGAGTCATAGGGTCTACTACTCGGAGCTTGAGAAGAGAAGGACTTGGTCTACAAAGGTTGTAGTCTTTTTCACTTAGTGTAGTTTTTATTATATCATTGCTTAAACCCTAATGATCTAGTTTAATTCTAGATTAGTGTAGTTTAGCACCTAAAATTGCATGCTTGATGCCCGTAAAAACATAGTGGTGCTACAACACACTTTCATGGTATCAGAGCCAAGTTAGAGTATTAGACGATGTATAGAAATTGCGAAACCGAAACTACTCCGAAAACTGTAATGCAAAATCCAAGTTTCTGTAAATTTTAAAGTCCTCTAAAATTTTTTTTAAACAAGTGCAGAATGCTACATGTGATGTAACTAGAACACCATAGAAAAACGAGTCCCAAATGTTACATTTTGGCCGGCGAGAATGCAGTAATACCCGGCCTGGCCGGTTTTTCAAAAGAATTGGGGTTTGGGTTTTGTATGGTGTTCTTAACTCTTGGATTTAGGGTTTCAGGATATGTTTGTTTTTGCCTAGATTGCATATGATGTATCTTTTGTGTTGGGGCAATTCGGAGTGTTTCGTAGTCACAATTTAATATCGTTTTGGGTTTATGTTTGATATGTAATACAATATTTGGAATCCACATTTAATTAGTTTTGTGAAAACTAGTTTGCTAATTGGTAAATCTAGCGTTTTAGTCTCGTTTCATCAATTGCCACGGATTTTCGATTTGGATCAAAACTCCGTCGCAATCGTGTATAATACGCGAACACTCGCCGGATAACATTACTAGATAGCCATGCCCTATAGTCCCGACCAAGTGACTATAGGAGGACCTCGTTGCCAAAAGCATCCACTCGGGTGCTTGCGGCCACGGTGTTCTGCCTAAGTGCACTTCGTCGACGGCATCGGGGGTGCGGCCATCTACTAGAGTTCCCGATGAGCATTCGATCAGGTAGTCGGGAATCTTGTTGAATTACCCGTCTAAGTTATTGTTAGTTATATGTTTGCCCTAGAGGCCATTACTGTACATGGGATGTATATTGTAGTGGATGCTTGGACATATATAGGGAGGACTTTCTTGCTCGACATAATAGTATGCTATCTGGTTGCACTTTATCTTAACATGTACACTTATTGTCTCTCTATTACATGTTGATAAAACCCTTAGGATCAGTACTTGACTACCAGGACTATGATGTAGATTATACTAGTGGGGACATGGGTAGTCGGAAAGTACATCCTTCAAATGTTCTTAGTCGTGGGAGTATCGAGACAGGGCATCGATACTCCAGAGTAGAATAGCGTATACGCTTCTCGACCCATGTGATGGGCGATGGATGATCCCACATCCATTGGTGTTTGACATCAAAGAAGGTATACGGGTGCTCAGTGAAGACTGGGTACACTGAACGGACTCGCCGAGAACTCCTAGATGGTATTATACCTATCGTCGGATAGCAGTTCTCTAGTGACACTGGTACAGGTTAGTCTGTAAACCCGAGATCGTCATAGAGTCTTGTGTGATTTCTACTGTTCTTTGATTTCCACCATACCACGGTCAAGAGATCGTGCAAAAATGTGGTTTTTGGGTACAGTCCCGAGTCATATGGAGGCAATGAGTGATAGGAGGGGTTTCGTCTCTCCCGGTATTTAGAGTTGATGTTGCGCTATGCTCGATTGGCCATAACAGGAAATCCCTGGCCAAGGTTGCTGGGATTTACTGGTAAGTATTATCAGTAGTTTCTCGAACCGTTATGGACCATGCATCGGCATGACTTATCGGGCTATTGGGGTCTGACGTTATACCACCACCAGGCTGTGATATGCGACATATCAGACGAAGAGACCGGACTGTATGGTAGTGTTACTGATTGGATTCGCAGGAGTACGAGCAGGCTTGCTTGTTGATCTTCTGATCGCTCAATACCCGGGTAGCCGTTACATTTAGTAGAACGCTTGCGGCTTATGGGTGTTTGATATGATCATCACCTACTGCTGGCGTATTGACGAGTCTTTAGAGTCCTACACAGAGCTTTCCTGGTTCATGCGAAACGGAGTAGGAGCACATATGTGATATGTGCGGGACCGAGATTAATATGAGTATGTGATTTCGTATTCTATTCTCGCGACTTGTGACATTGGTCGGTTATATGTGATATAGCCAAGTTATCGGATCAAGTGTTGATTCGATAAGTTGTTACATTTGATATTATTCGGTTGTATGTAATATAGCCGGATTATTAAATCAAGAGTTGATTTAATAATTTAATGTATAATTATATATTTGATATATTACATTACATTAACTAATATTAGCTCACTTAAGTAATTCTTTTTCTCACATTTGATATACTTTACATATATGTGATATATGTATTGTTTTCTTTTTGGCACAAAATATATATGTGATATATATTGTTATGTCATGCTAGGTTACACTTGCAACCTGTATGTATGAGACTCACACCATGCTAGGGTTAAGTTAGGGTTTATATTTATTTCAAGAAAATTCAAAATTGTGGAGATATTTGAAAGTCAACGTTACACACCCCACAAGATGCGGGAAGGCGGAATAGGTAAAACAATCATTTTGTTCAAAGTAACATCGACTATCAAACGGATCTTTTCTAAACCCTAACTAATAAATTGTCTAGAAATAGTTAACTACTATGACAGATGATTATACCTCAAGATACCGGTCCTTCTTGTTCTTGTTGTTCACCTCCTCGCCGGCCTCCTCGATGTAATAGTAGATCCACCCGAGAGTTCCTTCTTCAATCTTTAACCTCTAACTTGAGGTAATTAAATGGATAGGATTGCTAATCCAAGTGAACTAGAGGATATAAAGATGGATTAAGGATCTATTAGTCTTGCTAACCCTATGGTTCTCAACGCATGAGAGGATTAGGGTTAGGATGAAGAAGATGAGAGCTTAAGGAGAGAGAATGTATTTGTGATAATGAATTGAACTTGAGTCATTTTGATAATATTATCAAGCATGAAAATATCTAAGCAATAATATATTAAATCATCAACCATGCTTCATTAATTACCTTGAGATGAATCACCTCATGACTCATGGTGCATTTAATGAAAATAACACATCATCTCTCCACCTCATTAAGTTTAATTCACAAATGAATTAAAACTAAATGAGTCACCTTTCTTCTAGAAGCTTCCCGACTAATTACGAGAATGCCCCTCCCATCCGTATTCACGAAAAATACGGATATACTAAGACTGCATAAATCCAATAATCCAATACTAGAATCTGGATTAAACCAAAGCCTACTAGTATAATCTGTCCGAACATCATACGTGCACAAGTACACGTATATGTCCGAACCCTATCGTAAAACCATACAACCTCTATATCGTTTCACCTGAACCAGGGAAACCCTCCGTGTGGGAATTTAAAGACTCGACACTACGCTGGCAGTGGATTTAACCACAGGCCGCAAGCGGTACTAGCTGTACGTAACGGTCCCCAGGCAGATGTCGATAAGAAGGTCGATGAGGAAACCCATCCGAACTCCTACTGAGCCTGATGTGACAATCTCCGTACAGTCGGGTCTGTTCATCTAAGACTATCGCATATGGGGACTAGGGGTGGCAAGCGTCAGTCCCCTAAAAGCTGTATAAGTCGTGTCGGAGTGAAGCCCATTACACCTTGAGAAACTACTGGAACACCTACCAGTAAATCTCGCTTGCCCTGGCCAGGGACCTTGCGTACTGGCTCTCCAAACACAGCGCGATATCAACTCCCACTACCGGGAGAGACGAATCCTATCTAACCGTCACTGCCTCCAAGTGATTCGGGACTGCACCCAACTGCTACTTGTTTGCACGACTCGGTCGAGCCGTGGTAGGGTAGCAATCTAAGAACAGTGGGAACACACTCGAGGCGAAACAGCAGTGTCAAGTCTACGGACTATGCTGTACTCATGTCACCTGGAAACTTTTAATTGACGACGGGTATAATACTAACCAATAGTTCTCTACGAGTCCTGTCCGGTGTACCCGTAACCCAACGCACACCTGCATACTATCTCCAGTACAACGTACTAATGGTTGTGGGTCAGACCATTTCCCCTGCTAGGACGAGAAGCGTATACACTAGTCTACTCCGGAGTATCGATGCCCTGTCTCGATAATCCTACGGCTAGGGACCTGAAAAAGGATGTGCTTGTAGACTACCCAGCCCCCACTAGTGTGACTGGCATCACAACGCTGGTAGTCAAGCAAGATCCTAAGGGCTCTTTCAATATGTATTCGCGATATGCTAAAAGAAACATATACATATATTAAGATAAATATAAACCAAGTAGCATACTACTATGTTGAGCAAGAATGTTAATACAATTATGAATATCCCAAGCTTCCATTAAGTAATATACAAGCTAGTATGATACAATAATGGCCCCTAGGGCATATACACTAACAATCTCCCACTTGCACTAGGGCCATGTACTGGCGTATCGCAGACCTATCATCTCGAATAGCCTCTCGAACTGTGTCTGAGGTAAGGCCTTTGTGAATGGATCTGCAGTGTTCTCATCTGTAGCAACTCTCCGGACCTTGATCTCCCGGCGATCTATGATCTCCCTGATCAGGTGATACCGCCTCAAGATGTGTCTGGACTTTTGATGGGACCTGGGTTCCTTCGCTAAAGCTATAGCCCCGTTGTTATCACAATACAGAGGCATTGGATCAACAATGGATGGAACCACCTGAAGTTCTGTTAAGAACTTCTTTACCCAGACTGCTACTTTTGCGACATCAGAAGCTGCAATATACTCCGCTTCCATCGTCGAGTCAGCAACGGTGTCCTGCTTGGAACTCTTCCAGCACACCTCCCCTCTATTGAGGGTAAAGACATAACCTGACATGGACTTGGAGTCATCCTTGTCACTCTAGAAGCTAGAGTCAGCAAAAGCCTCGATCTGGAGGTCTTTTCCGCCGTAAACCAAGAACATATCCTTAGTCCTTC
Source organism: Agapanthus africanus (assembly GCA_030015575.1). Classification (NCBI taxonomy): domain Eukaryota; kingdom Viridiplantae; phylum Streptophyta; class Magnoliopsida; order Asparagales; family Amaryllidaceae; genus Agapanthus; species Agapanthus africanus. Next base: position 301,195,837 of record JASDDO010000029.1, read on the forward strand.
TCAGGTACTTGAGAATGTTCTTTACTGCTAGCCAGTGCTTCTCCCCTGGGTCTGACTGATACCGGCTTACCACGCTTAGTGCGTAAGCTACATCTGGTCTGGTACACAACATCGCATACATTATAGAGTCTACCGCAGAAGCGTAGGGTATAATCGACATGCGATCCCTTTCCAAATCAGTCTTGGGAGACATCTCTTTGGAGAGGGTGATTCCGTGACAAGCCGGTAAATTACCGCGCTTAGAATCTTCCATACAGAATCTTTTCAGTAAAGTGTGTATATACCTGGACCGCGAAAGTCCCAACATCCTTTTAGATCTATCACGATAGATCTGGATCCCCAGAATGTAAGAGGTATCACCCAGGTCTTTCATGGAGAACCTGTGTGACAAGAATCCTTTGACAGATTGTAGCATAGGAATATCATTTCCTATCAAGAGAATGGCATCCACGTACAAGACGAGGAATACGACAGTTCGTGCTACAATCTTACTATAAATACATGGCTCATCTGGATTTTTGATAAAGTCATATTCTTTGACTGTTACATCAAAACAGATGTTCCAACTCCACGATGCCTGCTTTAGTCCATAAATGTACTTAAGCAACTTGCACACTTTCCCGCTGCTGCCACTCTGATTGAAACCTTCTGGCTGATCCATATAGACGCACTCGTCCAAATTTCCATTTAAAAAAGCCATCTTTACGTCCATCTGCCAGATCTCATAATCATGGAAGGCAGCGATGGTAAGAAGGATCCGAATGGATTTGAGCATAGCCACTAGAGAAAAAGTTTCGTCATAGTCCAAACAAGGTCTTTGACGAAAACCCTTTGCAACAAGTCTAGTATTATAAGTTTCCACCTGTCCATCTACACCAATCTTCTTTCTGAAGATCCACTTGCATCCTATGGGTTTTACCCTATCTTGAGCAAAGTCCAAAGTCCATACTTTGTTGGAGTACATGGACTCCATTTCGGTCCGCATTGCATCCAGCCATTTTACCGAGCCGCCGCTCTGAATGGCTTGCTGGAAGCTAGTAGGTTCATCGTTATCAATGACACAATCCTCTCTATCCCCATCTATGAGAAAACCATAGTTTCTCTCAGGCGGATGAGATGGCCTACTACTCCTGCGGAAGGGTGCGGGAATGTCCTGTTCTTCTGGAACTTCTGGTTCTACCAAGCTTTCAGTAGTAGCTTGTAGTTCTGGAATTTCTTCCAGTTCTATTGTGCTCCCACTTGTTTCCTTTTCTAAAAACTGTTGTTCTAGAAAATGGGCATTACGAGAAACAAAAACCTTTTGTTCCTCTGCGTAATAGAAAAAATACCCCTTGGAGTTCTTTGGATATCCCACAAACTTACACTGTACTGAGCGTGCCTCGAGTTTGTCCGCATGCTGCTTGCTTTTTAACAAAAGCTGGACATCCCCATATCTTGAGATGCTGAAGATAGGGTTTCTTCCCACTCCACATCTGATATGGTGTGGTAGGCACAGTCTTGGTAGGAACTCTGTTCAAAAGATATGCAGCTGATTCTAGTGCATAACCCCAGAAAGATCGCGGTAACTCAGCATTACTCATCATGGAACGTACCATATCCAATAGGGTTCGGTTCCGTCTCTCCGATACACTGTTGTGTTGTGGAGATTATGGAGGAGTAAGCTGAGAGAAAATTCCTTTCTCTTTTAAGTAACCCAGGAACTCGACACTTAAGTATTCACCACCTCGATCAGATCTCAGTGTCTTGATACTTTTGCCGGTTTGGTTTTCTACTTCATTCTTATATTCTCGGAATTTCTCAAAGGCCTCGGATTTATGTTTCATCAAAAAAATTAATCCATACCTAGAGAAATCATCCGTAAAAATAATGAAATATGAAAAATCGCTTCTTGCATGTGTAGACATTGGACCATATACATCGCTGTGTATGAGTCCTAAGAGCTCGCTCACTCTTACTCCATGTCCAGTGAATGGAGTCTTTGTCATCTTTCCTTTGAGACGTGATTGACAAGTGGCATAAGATTGATATTCGAACGGATCCAAGTATCCTTCTTTATGTAACTTAGTTAACCTTGTCTCATTGATGTGACATAGTCTATAATACCATAAGAAAGCCTGATTTATATCTGGAGACTTTCTTTTTAGTGTGTTCTGGACATTGAAAATCTGCAATTGGTTTAACACGTATATACCGTTATCTAGTGTACCGGACCCAATCAAACCATGATTAAGGTGGATGTTAACAACATCGCTTACAAACCTGAAATCATAACCTTCTTTTGATAACAACGATACTGATATGATATTACACGTTAAACCAGGTACACAAAAATAGTTGCGAAAAACTAAAATATGTCCATTCGTCAATCCAAGGTGAAAATCCCCTACGGACACAGCATCCACGCCGGCTCCATTCGCAACTCTCAGGGTCATATCACCAGTATTCAGTACTCTACGGCTTCTCAGTGCCTGCAATGAATTGCATATATGAGATCCTGATCCGGTATCCAATACCCAGGAAGTAGAGTTAATTGACAGACAATTTTCAATTACAAACACACCTGAAGCCGAAGCCACAACTTGCCTCGGGTCCTGATTCTTGGCATTCCAAGCTTTGCAATCCTTTTTCCAATGGCCTTTCCTACGACAGTGGAAGCACTCATCCTTTTCTATTACCGATACCGCAACCTTTGGCTTTCCCTTGACTCCCACCTTACCAACACCACATCTCGGTTTGGTAGCAGCCTTCTTCTTCCTTCCTTTGGCCCTTGCCTTGGACCTGGAAGAGGAAGCACCATGAACAAACATAGCGGGTGTTTCCCTTGCTTTCTGCAAGGTGCCCTCTGCACTCCTCAATATTTTAGCGAGTTCTGGAAGTTCAACTTCTTTACCTTGAATATTGAAATTCAAGATAAACTGGGCGTAGGTGGAAGGAAGGGAATGCAGAACCAAGTCTGTATACAGCTCATTCTCTAATGTTGTCCCGAGGTCCGCGAGCTCCTCAATGTTGCCAATCATCTTAAGGACATGTTCCCCTACAGATGATCCGACGGCCAGCCTCCACTGAAACAAGTTCTTCGAGGTCTCGTATCTAGCTATATGAGATTGCTCTCCATACAGTTCCTTGGTGTGGAGAAATATGGATTCAAGATCCATATTCTCGTGCCTCCTCTGATATTCATTATCCATAGAGGCAAGCACGATGCATTTGGCCTTCGCGCAGTCTATCTCCCAGGTCTTGCGGATTTCCTTATCCGCGACACTGGATTCTGGACCTTGGACGGCAGGGGCTTTAGTAGTAAGTATATACCCCAATTCATCATAGGTGATTGCCATCTTGACATTCCTGAACCAATCTTTATAGTTTGGCCCTATCAAAATATTTTTATCTAATAATAACTTAAGGCCCATCATGTTCTTGGTCGCTGCAATTAGGAGAGAGAGAAGAAAACACTTTAGCATGATGCTCTTGCAAGTTTAGAATGATTTTTAGTTTATCTAAACAGGATGGCTCCCACTGTTTTTCGAATCCTTCCTCAAACCATAAAAGAAGAACTAGTCAGGACTATTCTTACCGTACAATACTTGCTTAACCATTCAGCCAGGCCAGTGTCGGTAATTCGAGGAAGGTTTTACGACGCTTTCGAGAAGTTCCTTAATTAAATATCCCCTTTTCCCTGGGGGCTTAGCCCTATTGACACCTTTCTCGACACCTACTTGGTTTATTGTATTGATCGTTAAGTGAAAGAATCTCCCGATGAGTAGCATATACTCACAGTAGGATCGGGATTAAAATATCATCGTGTGATAAAGCTGAAGGAATCCTACCAAAATTATCACACTCCAAATGGTATGCAACTCTAGCAAGTTTCAAGATCTTTAGAAACTCCCGATATTGATTTTTGCCCCACGCTCTTATGACCTTGGCGTTGGCCAAAATATCATAAGTCACATGTCAAGTTCTACCCATCTTTATCTTGTTAATTTGAACCCACCCGTACATACCCCTGACGCTGGCCAAATGGCAGTACGAATGTCCCAAACCAACTCATCTATCTATGGAACAGATGAATACCCAGCAGCTACCAAACACTATGCCTTAGCGTTGGTCAAAATACATAGCTTGAATACTACTGAATACCCAAACGAAATGACGGAGGGCTACGAATGGTTTTGGCGAAACCGTGAACGTAGTGAACTTGATATAATCGAAGGAACCTGATAGCTTTTAAAAGGAGTGGTTTCAGCTCCGCAATTAAAAATTTTCTGTTTTAAAATAACCGAGTGTTTTCTTTTAAATTGTTCCAACAATTCAACTTTGGTTTATTTTCTTTGCATTAATACAATGCGTCCCATCAATTAACCTATCATTGCAGAAAATAATGAAAATACAACGTCCGCTTATGCCATCCGCATTCGCCACTGGGCCCCGTCATTCACCCGTTAGGTTACTTAACTAACGACAGAGCGGGGGCTGGGCTAGCGCGGATGCAAAACATAAGCAACGCCTACTAGATATCATATATAGATATTGTACATTCGTCAGACGCAATAATAGGCATTCCAGATCACAGATGAACATATTGGATATTCTAGGAATCCGTATTTTTATTGAGCCTGCAATGAAAGACGGATTACATAGTCGTGATGAATAGCCAACCCCACCCTAGACCCCTATGGGTACGGCAAACTACCCGTCAAGTACCCGAAGTGAAGCGGTCTCCCTCAACGACGTGAGTAGGCCACTAAGCACTTCAAAGTACCCGGTAGTTTGTGCACCCCACCTTGGGTCTATCCAAGGAGCAGAAAACAGTAAATGTAATAATACAACGGTGGCTACAACCTCAACCCGGATGTGCCCCACAAAAGAATATTACAACAATTTACAATTTATAAATGAATGAAAGAAACACTCGTCTCACATCCCCGGCTATCCATTCATCACAATCCAACTAGTTCATATTCACAAACATAAAGTAACCATTACAGAAATGTGCAACCCCCTGCTAACCGACATATAGCAATTAGGGGAGGTTTACGAACACATAAATCACAACACAGATATAAACCAGTTAGCCAAAGTTCTTAGAATTTCGATCAATCATAACATTTGAATCTACGCCAAAAACTTCTCTGTGCACAAAAATCCAGAGCAGAAACAAAAAATCCCAGAAAACCCAACATCAACACAAAAGAATAACTAAGTAAATTTGGGTTGACTCGGTGTCAACTCGGCCGCGGATCCGTGGCGGATCGCTTGGATCGGCCGCGGTTCCGCGGCGGTTTGGCCGAGTCACAATCCCAAATTTCTTCACAATTCATAAAAAAACCCTGCTTGTATTTTTAAGGTCCCTGAAAAAAATTTAGACCTCAATTTAAAATTGGCAGAAACTTGGTAAAAATATTGTTTTTTTGGGATTAAATCGTGATCGAATTTCTAAAGACTTTGCTAACATGTTAGTTATGATTTAGCTAGGCTCTGATACCACTATAAGTCAATGTTACACACCCCACAAGATGCGAGGAGGCGGAATAGGTAAAACAATCATTTTGTTCAAAATAACATCGACTATCAAACGGATCTTTGCTAAACCCTAACTAACAAACTATCTAGAAGTAGTTAACTAGTATGACAGATGATTATACCTCAAGATACTAGTCCTTCTTGTTTTGGTTGTTCATCTCCTCGTCGGCCTCCTCGATGTAATAGAAGATCCACCCGAGAGTTCCTTCTTCAAGCTTTAACCTCTAACTTGAGGTGACTAAGTGGCTAGGATTGCTAATCCAAGTGACCTAGAGAATATAGAGATAGATTAAGGATCTATTAGTCTTGCTAACCCTATGGTTCTCAACTCGTGAGAGGATTAGGGTTAGGATGAAGAAGATGAGAGCTTGAGAAGAGAGAATGTATTTGTGATAATGAATTGAACTTGAGTCATTTTGATAATATTATCAAGCATGAAAATATCTAAGCAATAATATATTAAATCATCAACCATGCTTCATTAATTACCTTGAGATGAATCACCTCACTCATGGTGCAATTAATGAAAATAACACATCATCCCTCCACCTCATTAAGTTTAATTCACAAATGAATTTAAACTAAATGAGTCACCTTTTTTCTAGAAGCTTCCCGACTAATTACGAGAATGCCCCTCCCATCCGTATTCACGAAAAACACGGATATACTGAGACTGCATAAATACAATAATCCAATACTAGAATATGGCTTAAACCAAAGCCTACTAGTATAATCTGTCCGAACACCATACGACCTCTATATCGTATATGTCCGAACCCTGTCGTAAAACCATACGACCTCTATATCGTTTCGCCTGAAGCAGGGAAACCCTCTGTATGGGACTCTAAAGACTCGACACTGCGCTGGCAGTGGGTTTAACCATAGACCGCAAGCGGTACTAGTTGTACGTAACGGTCCCCAGGTAGATGTCGATAAGAAGGTCGATGAGGAAACCCATCCGAACTCCTACTGAGCCTGATGTGACAATCTCCGTACAGTCTGGTCTGTTCGTCTAAGACTATCGCATATGAGGCCTAAGGGGCGGCAAGTGCCAGTCCCCTAAAAGCGGTATAAATCGTGTCGGAGTGAAGCCCATTACACCTTGAGAAACTACTGGAACACCTACCAGTAAATCTCGCTTGCCCTGGCCAGGGACCTTGCGTAATGGCTCTCCAAACACGGTGCGATATCAACTCCTAATACCGGGAGAGACGAATCCTATCTAACCGCCACTGCCTCCAAGTGCTTTGGGACTGCACTCAACTGCTACCTGTTTGCATGACTCAGTCGAGCCCTGGTAGGATAGCAATCTAAGAACGGTGGGAACACACTCGAGGCGAAGCAGCAGTTTCAATTCTATGGACTATGCTGTACTCATGTCACCTGGGAACTGTTTACTGACGACGGGTATAATACCAACCAACAGTTCCCTGTGAGTCCTGTCCGGGCACCCGTAACCCAATGAGCACCTGCATACTATCTCAAGTACAACGTACCAAAGGCTGTGGGTCAGACCATTTCCCCTGCTGGGACGAGAAGCGTATACACTAGTCTACTTCGGAGTATCGATTGTAGGGTTCCTAGGCACCCTAATGAGGTCTCACAAGGCATCGAACATGCCATTTTCAAATTTTAACGGTGCCTAAAGACCCGACTACGGATCGTTTGCTAGAAAACTAGGCGAAAAAGCTAACTAGTTAACACTTAACTATAAGAATCGGAAATACAACCTTTGTAGATCTGGTGCTCCACCTCCATAGCTCCGCAACGAAGTCGTCTCCGCTGTCCAAATCAAATCCGGGCTCTAGAGTCGGCTTCGTCGGAGAATAAGCGAGCTAGGTCGTCGATGTCCATGCCGAAGATGATCTACGTCGAGGCATCGCTAAAACAAGCTCCACCTTCACCAAGCCCTAAAAACTTGTGAAGGAAACACACTCTACTACTTGGAAAGAGGTAGAGGATGAAGAAATAGGAAGTGGGTAGACTTTAGAATTGGATTTCTCACTCAAATCATCAATCCACCATTGATGACCTCAAGCTTCTTCAAAGAAGAAGATGAAGAAGAAGAAGAAGAAAGTTATGATAAGAATAATTAAAAAAGAAAAGAAAATGCATTCTTATCATAAGCAAACCATGGTTAGGTGTAGAGATTAAACCAAGGTTAGTTTGAATGGTTAGGGTTAAGGATGAGATAAGAATGGTTGACTAAAGTCAATGCTTCATGAAGGTTCAAAGAATAAAACAAAACTAGCAACCATTCTTCTCATTATCATTTGCATAATAAATAAATAAATAGATATGAAAATGTAAACCCTAATCATTTAAATAACCATGGTTCAATCTTTACACAAACTCAAGCAAACATGTATCATCAAACATGATACAATCAAGTGCACAAAACTATATCGAATATACAATGTGCACATCCGAGTGAGAAAATCCATCTTAAGTAAACCGATACTAGTTGATGCAAAGTAATATATCAAATATATAAATATGAATTAAATCATTAAATCAACACTTGATTCAATGATCCGGTCATGTCGCACACAACCGACTAGTATACAATATATCGGCTTATCGAATCAACGCTTGAATCGATAACTAGGTTATATCGCATACAACCATTCGATACATTTATCGCGAGAATAGAATACGGTATCACATACACGCATTATTCTCGGTCCCGCACATATCTCATATGCGCTCCTATTTCGTTTCGCTTGAGCCAGGAAACCTCTGTGTAGGACTCTAAACACTCGTCAATACGCCGGCAGCAGGTGATGATCATATCAAACACCCACAAGCCGCAAGCGGTCTGCTAAACGTAACGGCCACCCGGGTATTGAGCGATCTGAAGATCGACGAGCAAGCCCGCTCACACTCCAGTGATCCGACCAGTAACACTACCGTACAGTCCGGTCTGATCGTCTGATATGTCGCATATCTCGCCTAGGGGTGGTAAACGTCAGACCCCAATAGCTCGATAAGTCGTGTCGATATGAGGCTCATAACGGGTCGAGAAACTACTGGTAACACTTACCAGCAATTCTCTGATCAGCCCTGGCCAGGGACTTCCTGTTATAGCCAATCGAACACAGTGCAACATCAACTCCCTATACCGGGAGAGACGAATCCCCTCCTATCGCTCATTGCCTCCATGTGACTCGGGACTGTACCCAAAAACCACCGTTTTGCACGCCCTCTTGGACGTGGTAAGATGGAAATCAAAGCACAGTGGGAACCACACAAGACTCTATGACGATCTCGGGTCAACAGACTACTCTATACCAGTGTCACCAGAGAACTGCCATCTGACGTGAGGTATAATACCATCTGGGAGTTCTCGGCGAGTCCGTCCAGTGTACCCAGTCTCTACCGAGCACCCGTATATCATCTCTGATGTCAAACACCGATGGATATGGGATCATCCATCGCCCATCTGTATGGGTCGAGAAGGTACACGCTAGTCTACTCTGGTATATCGATGCCCCGTCTCGATACACCCACGACTAGGGACTTTGAAGGATGTACTTATGGACTACCATGTCCCCACTAGTATGATCCGCATCATAGTCCAGGTAGTCAAGTACAGATCCTAAGGGCTTTACCAACATGTAACAGAGAGACAATCAGTAAACACGTTAAGGTAAAGATCAACCAGATAGCATACTATCATGTCGAGCAAGAAAGTCTTCCCTATATATGTCCCAGCATCCACTACAATATACATCCTATGTATAGTAATGGCCTCTAGGGCATACATATAACTAACAATCTCCCACTTGCACTAGGGCCATCTGTAGCAGTGGTTGCAGTATCTCATACTCAACCATCCCATAAAAAAATCTCTCTTTGGGAACAGGCCTTTGTGAGTGGATCCGCTGTGTTGTCCTCAGAATCTACTCTCCTTACCTCGATCACCCTGGAGATCAACTATCTCCATGATCAGGTGATACTGCCTTAGAATATGTCTGGATCACTAATGGGACGGGTGTTCCTTGGCATAAGCCACAACTCCATTGTCTCACAATGGGAGGAACTAAGTTCATCTCATGAACCAATATACACCCAGACTGCCTCTTTGGTAGCATCTTAAGTAGCGATGTATCCTGCCTTTATCGTCTAGTATGTCACGGTATCTAGCTTGGAACTCTTCCAACATACCGTCCCTTTACTGAGGGTAAAGACAATGCCTGCGACTGACATTCAGTCGTCTTTATCACCCTGGAACCCTTCCAGTGATTCTCCTCAGGATCTATTGATACCATCTCACTACATCTAGTGAGAATTCTAACATCCATTTTGTAAGTCCGTGTTGCCCACCCCGGTGCTTACGGGGAGGCGGAAAACATAATAAAAATCGGATTTTTAATGACTTAGGCAACATGGACTAAGCATGTGAGGATCTTTGCTAAACTAAAACTAGCTAAAGTAAACTAACAACTAACAAAGTTGTAGAAAGGTTATACCTTTGGTCTTTAGTCCTTCTCTCCTTGCTCCTAGGTATGGTAGAAAAGGATCACCTTGCTTGTCTTCTCCCGTCAAAGAAGGATCCACCCGAAAGCCACCACCTTTAGCTTCAACTCCAAGCTAGGAGTAACTAGAGTGCAAGAAATGCTAAGACTTGAACCCTAGAAGTGAGTAGAGAAGATCAAGAGAGGGTTTTTCTCAAGCCTTTTGTTTCTCAACACATGAGAGGGAGAGAGCTTGAGGGAGAGGATGAGCAAGAGAGAGAAAAGAAATGAGAGAATGATTTATTTGTGAGCCTTTCTCACTAATATGTGTGTATATTTTTAATTGAATAATTAGCTAGATAATTATCATGGTAAATCATGACATGACCATTATCATTTCAAATTGCAAAGATCAAAAAGCATCTTCCAAAAGAAATTATGATGGTCAAAGTGTCAACCTTGGTCAACAAGTCAAAGAAGTCAAAAGGTCAAAAACCACAACCATGGATAATTATTAAACTAATTACTAATTAACAATAACACACACATAAAAATTAGGGTTAATAAAATGACAACAACCATTAACCCTAATCAAGGTCCTCTCCCTCAATCTCAAGCAACTGTGCATACGCACCCGCATTCGTGATCCGAGGAACACGAACACAATGAGAAAAACCAATCTCAAATCATATACTAGGATCCGGCTTAAACCAAAGCCCGCTAGTATAGACTGTCCGGACAGCAAACGTGCACAAGTGCGCGGATGCGAACGAACCCTGTCGCAAAACCATGCGACCTCTACTCGTTTTGCCTAAAGGCGAATAGCTCTCTGTGTGGGACTCTAAAGACTCGACACTACGCTGGCAGTGGGTTTAACCACAGACCGCAAGCGGCACTAGCTGTACGTAACGGCCCCCAGGTAGATGTCGATAAGAAGACCGACGAGGTGAACCCCATCTGCTCTCCTACTGAGCCTGTATGTGACAGTCTCCGTACAGTCCGGTCTATTCGTCTGATACATCGCATGGCGGGCCTAGGGGGGCGGTGAACGTCAGTCCCCTAATAGCGGTACAAGTCGTGTCGGAGTGTAGCCCAGAACACCCTGAGATAACACTGGAAACCTACCAGTATATCTCGCTTGCCCTGGCCAGGGACTACTCGTGTAATGGCTCTCCTGGACACAGCGCGATGTCAACCCCCAATACCGGGAGAGACGAATCCTGTCTAACCGTCACTGCCTCCAAGTGCTTCGGGACTGCACCCAAAAACTACCTGTTTGCACAGCTCCTTTGAGCCGTGGTAGGGTAGTAATCAAAGTGCAGTGGGAACACACTCGAGGCGAAGTGACAGTGTCAAGTCAGCGGACTAAGCTGTACTCATGTCACCTGGGAACTGATAACTGACGATAGGTATATTACCAACCAACAGTTCCCAACGAGTCCTGTCCAGTGTACTCGTAACCTAACGAGCACCCGCATACTATCCCAAGTACGACGTACTAACGGCTGTGGGACAGACCGTCTCCCACACTGGGATGAGAAGCGCATACGCTAGTCTACTCCGGAGTATCGATGCCCTGTCTCGATAGTCCAACGACCAGGGACCTGTATAAGGATGTGCTTATAGATTACCCAGCTCCCACGAGTGCGAGCGCCATCACAACGCTGGTAATCAAGCAAAGATCCTAAGGGCTCTACTAATATGTATACCAGCAATATGCTAAAAGAAACACATGCACATATTAAAGCAGAGACAAACCAAGTAGCATACTACCATTTCGAGCAAGATTGTATATACAACTGTGAATATCCCAAGCTTCCATTAAGTAATATACAAGCTAGTATGATACAGTAATGGCCTCTAGGGCATATACACTAACAATCTCCCACTTGCACTAAGGCCATGTACTGGCGTATCGAAGACCTATCATCTCGATCAGCCGCTCGAACTGAGTCTGGGGCAAGGCCTTGGTGAATGGATCTGCTGTGTTATCCTCTGATGCAACTCTCCGGACCTCGATCTCCTGGCGATCTACGATCTCCCTGATCAGGTGATACCGCCTTAAGATGTGTCTGGATTTCTGATGGGACCTGGGTTCCTTCGCTAAAGCTATAGCCCCGTTGTTGTCGCAATACAGAGGTATTGGGTCAACAATGGACGGAACCACCTGAAGTTCTTTCAAGAACTTCCTCATCCAGACAGCTTCTTTTGCGGCATCAGATGCAGCGATGTATTCCGCTTCCATAGTCGAGTCAGCAACGGTTTCCTGTTTGGAGCTCTTCCAACACACCGCCCCTCCATTGAGGGTAAAGACAAAACCCGACATGGACTTGGAATCATCCTTGTCACTCTGGAAGCTGGAGTCAGCAAAGGCCTCAATCTGCAGGTCTTTTCCGCCATACACCAAGAACATCTCCTTAGTCCTTCTCAGGTACTTGAGAATGTTCTTTACTGCTATCCAATGTTTCTCCCCAGGGTTTGACTGATACCTGCTTACCACACTCAGTGCATAAGCCACATCCGGTCTGGTACACAACATCGCATACATTATAGAGCCTACCGCAGAAGCGTAGGGTATAATAGACATGCGATCCCTCTCCAAATCAGTCTTGGGAGACATCTCTTTGGAGAGGGTGATCCCGTGACAAGCCGGTAGATTACCGCGCTTGGAATCTTCCATACTGAATCTCTTCAGTATGGTGTCGATGTACCTGGACTGCGAGAGTCCTAATATCCTCTTGGATCTGTCACGGTAGATCCGGATACCCAGAATGTAGGAGGCATCACCCAGGTCTTTCATGGAGAACCTGTGTGACAAGAACCCCTTGACAGATTGTAGCATAGGAATGTCATTTCCTATTAAGAGAATGTCATCCACGTATAAAACGAGGAATACTACAGTTCTCGCTACAAATCTACAATAGATGCATGGTTCATCTGGATTTTTGATAAAGCCAAATTCTTTGACCGTCTCATCAAAACAGATGTTCCAACTCCGCGATGCCTGCTTGAGTCCATAAATGGACTTGAGCAACTTGCACACCTTTCCGCTGCTCCCACCCTGAATGAAACCCTCTGGCTGATCCATATAGACACACTCTTCTAAATGACCATTTAGAAAAGCTGTCTTTACGTCCATCTGCCAAATCTCATAATCGTGGAAAGAAGCAATGGCAAGAAGGATCCGAATGGATTTCAGCATAGCTACTGGAGAAAAGGTTTCGTCATAGTCCAAACCAGGTCGCTGACGAAAACCCTTTGCCACCAGTCTAGCTTTATAGGTCTCAACCTGTCCATCTACACCAATCTTCCTTTTGAAGATCCAATTGCATCCTACGGGTTTTACCCCATCTGGAGCAATGTCCAACGTCCATACTTTGTTGGTGTACATGGACTCCATCTCGGTCCGCATTGCATCCAGCCATTTTACCGAGTCGACGCTCTGAATGGCTTGCTGGAAGCTAGTAGGTTCATCACAATCCAGGATGCAGTCTTCTCTATCCCCGTCAATGAGAAAACCGTAGTATCTCTCGGGCGGATGAGACTGCCTACTACTCCTGCGGAGCGGCATAGGAATGTCCTGTTCTTTTGAACTTTCTGGTTCCACTAAACTTTCAGTAATAGTTTGTGGTTCTGGAATTTCTTCCAGTTCTATTGCGCTCCCACTTATTTCTTTTTCTATGAACTGATGTTCCAGAAAGTGGGCATTGCGAGAAACAAGGACTTTTTGTTCCTCTGCGTAATAGAAAAGATACCCCCTGGAGTTCTTTGGGTATCCCACAAACTTGCACAGTACTGAGCGTGCCTCGAGTTTGTCCACATGCTGCTTTTTGACATAAGCTGGACATCCCCAAATCTTCAAGTATTGAAGATAGGGTTTCTTCCCACTCCATAACTCATATGGTGTGGTAGGCACAGTCTTAGTGGGAACACGGTTCAAAAGGTATGCAGCTGTTTCTAGCGCATATCCCCAGAAAGATCGCGGTAACTCAGCATTACTCATCATGGACCGTACCATATCCAATAGGGTTCGGTTCCGTCTCTCCGATACACCGTTATGTTGCGGGGTGTATGGAGGAGTAAGCTGAGAGAGAATTCCATTCTCTTTTAAGTAATTCAGGAATTCGGCACTTAAGTATTCTCCTCCTCGATCCGATCTTAGGATCTTGATACTTTTGCCGGTTTGTTTCTCTACTTCACTCTTATATTCCTGGAACTTTTCAAAAGCTTCGGATTTATGCTTCATTAAGAAGACATGTCCGAATCTTGAGAGATCATCCGTAAAAGTTATGAAGTAAGAAAAACCGCTTCGCGCATGTGTAGACATTGGACCGCACACGTCGCTGTGTACGAGTCCCAAGAGCTCGCTCGCTCTTTCTCCGTGTCCAGAAAACGGAGCCTTTGTCATCTTTCCTTTGAGACAGGATTGACAAGTTGCATACGATTGATATTCGAACGAATCCAAATATCCTTCAGTATGTAACTTAGTCAATCTTCTCTCGTTGATGTGACCCAGTCTACAATGCCATAAGAAAGTTTTATTAATTTCTGGAGACTTTCTTTTGTGTGTATTCTGGATATTGAAAATCTGTGGTTGGTTTAAAACGTAAATACCGTTGTTCAATGTACCTGACCCAATCAACACTTGATTAAGGTGAATGTTCACTACATTACTTACAAATGCAAATTCATAACCTTCTTTAGATAATAAAGATACAGAAATGATATTACAGGTTGCATTTGGTACATAATAACAACTACGCAAAACCAAAAAGTGTCCATCTGATAATCCCAGGTGATAGTCCCCCACGGCCTCTGCATCCATGCTAGCACCGTTCGCAACTCTGAGGGTCATGTCACCTGCCTTCAAAACTCTACGCTTTCTCAACGCCTGCAAAGAATTACAGATATGAGATCCTGATCCGGTATCCAATACCCAGGAAGTAGAGTTTATTGATAGACAATTTTCAATAACATACACACCTGAAGCTGAAGCTGCAACTCGCTTCAAATCCTGTGTTCTGGCTTTCCAAGCCTTGCAATCTTGTTTCCAGTGGCCACTTTTGTGACAATAGAAGCATTCTTCCTTCCCCACCAGCTTCCCCGCTACCTTTGTTGCTTTACCCTTTCCCTTCGTATCCACTTTACCGACACCGCCTCTTGGTTTGGCGGGGGCTTTCTTCTTCTTGCCCTTGGCTTTCGCCCTGGACCTAGAAGAGGAAGATCCTCCTACAAACAAAGTGGATGTCTCCCTACCCTTCTGTAGGGTGCCCTCAGCAGTCCTCAACATGTTCAGAAGCTCGGCAAGTTCTACCTCCTTTCCTTGCATGTTGAAGTTAAGAATGAACTGGGCGTAAGTGGAAGGAAGGGACTGGAGAATCAGATCAGTATAGAGTTCATTCTCCAACGTGGTCCCAAGGTCCGCGAGCTCCTCTATGTAGCCGATCATCTTAAGCACGTGGTCCGCTACCGATGATCCGACGGCCAACCTTGCCGAAAAGAGCTTCTTCGACACTTCGTATCTTGCGATACGAGACTGCTCTCCATACAGTTCTTTTGTATGGAGAAATATGGACTCTAGGTCCATATTCTCGTGCCTCCTCTGATGGTCATTGTCCATCGAGGCTAGTACGAGGCATTTGGCCCTCGCGCAATCTATCTCCCATGTCTTACGGATTTCAACATCCGCGACGCTGGAGGTGGGACCTGGGACAGGGGGAGCTTTGGTGGTAAGTATATACCCCAGCTTGTCATAAGTGATAGCCATCTTGACATTCCTGAGCCAATCTTTGTAGTTTGGCCCTGTCAATATGTTTTTATCTAATAGTAACTTAAGTCCGGTCATCTTGAATGGTCGCTGCAATTAGGAGAGAGAAAAGAAACACTTTAGCATGATGCTCTTGCAAGTTTAGAGTGGTTTTTAGTTTGTCTAAACTGGATGGCTCCCACTGTTTCTCGAATCCCTTCTCAAACCATAAAGAAAAGGATTAGCCGGGATCATTCTCACCGTACAATACTTGCTTAACCGTTCAGCCAGGCCAGTGTCGGTACTTCGAGGGAGGTTTTCCAACGCTTTCGCGAAGTTCCTTAATTAAGTAACCTCTTTTCCCTGTGGGCGTAGCCCCGCTAACACCTTTCTAGGCACCTACTAGGTTTATAGCATTGATCGTTAAGTGAGAGTTTTCCCGAGGAGTAGCATATACTCACAGTAGGATCGGGATCCAAATATCATTGCGTGATAAAACCGAAGGAATCCTACCAGAATTATCACACTCCAAATGGTATGCAACGCTAGCAAGTTTCAGTACTTATGAAACTCCCGATGTGGATTTTTGCCCCATGCTCTTATGACCTTGGCGTGAGGTCAAAATGTCATAAGTCACATGTCAAGTTCTTCCCATCATTATCCTGGTTAATTTGAACCCACCCGTACCTACCCTTGACGTAGGCCAAAACGGCAGTACGACTGTCTCAAATCAACGCATTCTATCTATGCAACGGATAAATATCCGGCAGCTACCAATCACTATGCCTTGGCGTGAGGTCAAAATACATAGCTTGAATACTACCGAATATTTAACCGAAATGATGGAGGGCTACGGATGGTTTTGGCGAAACCGTGAACGTAGTGAACTTGATATAATCGATGGAACGAGATAGCTTTTAAAAGGAGTGGTTCAAGCTCCGCGTTTAAAAGTTTTAGTTTTGAAAAGAACCGAGTGGTTTTCAAAGTGTTCCAATCGACTTTTACTTGGTTTATTTCTTGCATTAGTTCTTTTAATGCGTCCCATCATTTAACCCTACCATTGCAGAAAACAACCAAAATATGACGTACGCTTATGCCATTCGCATTCGCCACGGGGCCCCGTCATCACCCGTTAGGTTACTTAACTAACGACAGAGCGGGGGCTGGGCTAGCGCGGCTGTAAAACATAAGCAACGCCTAAATAGTTATTATATATAAATATATAGCAATGATAGACATTACAGATCACAGATGAATACATTGGATATACTAGGAATCCGCAATGCGTTCGAGCCTGCAACGCAAAGCGGATTACACGGTCGCGGTGAATAGCCAATACCCCACCCAAGACCCCTACGGGTGCGGCAAACTACCCGCCAAGCACCCGAAGCGAAGCAACCTCCCTCACCACCGTGAGTAGGCCACTCGGCACTTCGAGATACCCGGTAGTTTGTGCACCCCCTCCATGGGTCTATCCTAGGAGCAAAAACAGTAAAAAGAATTATACAATGACGGCTACAACCCCGACCCGGTTGTGCGGCCAACAAAAGAATATTATTACATCAATTTACATGTTACAAATGAATGAAAGAAAATAACACTCATCTCACATCCAACCCGGCTATTCACCCGCGACAATCCAATCCATTCATATCCACAAACCAACAATCACAGATCACAGAGATGTATAACCCCGACTAATCGACTTATAGCGATTAGCCGACGTTCAATACATACAAGCATCACAGATATAACCGATATAGTTAAAGTGTAGTGAAGTTCCGAAAAATACGGATTTATAGGCCCCCAAAAGTAAATTTTAGTTCTGGAAAATCTGGGCACATATTATATATCCTAAAAATCCTAAAACCAACTCAGAAACAATCTGCACCAAAAACGATACAGAGAGTTGACAAGACGGCCGCGCTTCCGCGGCAAGAGCTTCCTTATGCCGCGGAACCGCGGTCCTCTTGGCTCCTCTCTGGTTCGTATTTGGTGGTGTTTCACACAAAACCCTGAGACAATTTTACAAGTATACAGTTTTTTATTTTGAGCAGAAAAAATTTCAACAGAAAGTTGGATTTTGAAAAAGTTTGGTTTTAGGGTTTTTCGGTTTCGAAACTTCGTTACACTTAACTACTTAGCTAGTTTGAGTTTAGTTAGGCTCTGATACCACTGTAAGTCCGTGTTGCCCACCCCGGTGCTTACGGGGAGGCGGAAAACATAATAAAAATCGGATTTTTAATGACTTAGGCAACATGGACTAAGCATGTGAGGATCTTTGCTAAACTAAAACTAGCTAAAGTAAACTAACAACTAACAAAGTTGTAGAAAGGTTATACCTTTGGTCTTTAGTCCTTCTCTCCTTGCTCCTAGGTATGGTAGAAAAGGATCACCTTGCTTGTCTTCTCCCGTCAAAGAAGGATCCACCCGAAAGCCACCACCTTTAGCTTCAACTCCAAGCTAGGAGTAACTAGAGTGCAAGAAATGCTAAGACTTGAACCCTAGAAGTGAGTAGAGAAGATCAAGAGAGGGTTTTTCTCAAGCCTTTTGTTTCTCAACACATGAGAGGGAGAGAGCTTGAGGGAGAGGATGAGCAAGAGAGAGAAAAGAAATGAGAGAATGATTTATTTGTGAGCCTTTCTCACTAATATGTGTGTATATTTTTAATTGAATAATTAGCTAGATAATTATCATGGTAAATCATGACATGACCATTATCATTTCAAATTGCAAAGATCAAAAAGCATCTTCCAAAAGAAATTATGATGGTCAAAGTGTCAACCTTGGTCAACAAGTCAAAGAAGTCAAAAGGTCAAAAACCACAACCATGGATAATTATTAAACTAATTACTAATTAACAATAACACACACATAAAAATTAGGGTTAATAAAATGACAACAACCATTAACCCTAATCAAGGTCCTCTCCCTCAATCTCAAGCAACTGTGCATACGCACCCGCATTCGTGATCCGAGGAACACGAACACAATGAGAAAAACCAATCTCAAATCATATACTAGGATCCGGCTTAAACCAAAGCCCGCTAGTATAGACTGTCCGGACAGCAAACGTGCACAAGTGCGCGGATGCGAACGAACCCTGTCGCAAAACCATGCGACCTCTACTCGTTTTGCCTAAAGGCGAATAGCTCTCTGTGTGGGACTCTAAAGACTCGACACTACGCTGGCAGTGGGTTTAACCACAGACCGCAAGCGGCACTAGCTGTACGTAACGGCCCCCAGGTAGATGTCGATAAGAAGACCGACGAGGTGAACCCCATCTGCTCTCCTACTGAGCCTGTATGTGACAGTCTCCGTACAGTCCGGTCTGTTCGTCTGATACATCGCATGGCGGGCCTAGGGGGGCGGTGAACGTCAGTCCCCTAATAGCGGTACAAGTCGTGTCGGAGTGTAGCCCAGAACACCCTGAGATAACACTGGAAACCTACCAGTATATCTCGCTTGCCCTGGCCAGGGACTACTCGTGTAATGGCTCTCCTGGACACAGCGCGATGTCAACCCCCAATACCGGGAGAGACGAATCCTGTCTAA
Organism: Agapanthus africanus; assembly: GCA_030015575.1. Taxonomy (NCBI): domain Eukaryota; kingdom Viridiplantae; phylum Streptophyta; class Magnoliopsida; order Asparagales; family Amaryllidaceae; genus Agapanthus; species Agapanthus africanus. The sequence goes on from JASDDO010000029.1 coordinate 301,215,118, forward strand.
CCGTCACTGCCTCCAAGTGCTTCGGGACTGCACCCAAAAACTACCTGTTTGCACAGCTCCTTTGAGCCGTGGTAGGGTAGTAATCAAAGTGCAGTGGGAACACACTCGAGGCGAAGTGACAGTGTCAAGTCAGCGGACTAAGCTGTACTCATGTCACCTGGGAACTGATAACTGACGATAGGTATATTACCAACCAACAGTTCCCAACGAGTCCTGTCCAGTGTACTCGTAACCTAACGAGCACCCGCATACTATCCCAAGTACGACGTACTAACGGCTGTGGGACAGACCGTCTCCCACACTGGGATGAGAAGCGCATACGCTAGTCTACTCCGGAGTATCGATGCCCTGTCTCGATAGTCCAACGACCAGGGACCTGTATAAGGATGTGCTTATAGATTACCCAGCTCCCACGAGTGCGAGCGCCATCACAACGCTGGTAATCAAGCAAAGATCCTAAGGGCTCTACTAATATGTATACCAGCAATATGCTAAAAGAAACACATGCACATATTAAAGCAGAGACAAACCAAGTAGCATACTACCATTTCGAGCAAGATTGTATATACAACTGTGAATATCCCAAGCTTCCATTAAGTAATATACAAGCTAGTATGATACAGTAATGGCCTCTAGGGCATATACACTAACACATTTAGATCTATCTCATAGATCCAAAACCCCAGGATTTAGTAGGTATCACTTTGATCCTACACGGAGAATCTTTGTGATAAGCGGAGATTGATCGAGCATAGCATAAGAAACTCCTTCCCTATCAAGAGTATGTCATCCACGTACTCTACGAGGATCGTTACCATACTCCCTACTACCTTTTTGTTTATACAAGGTTTATCTACCATTTTGATGATGTCAAACTCTTTGACTAATTCATCAAAACAGATGTTCCAACTCCGCAATGCCTGCTTTATCCTATAAAGTATCTTGCACACGTTTCCGCTGCTCCCACTGTCTACGAAGCCCTCTGGCTGTGTACTTATAGACACTCTCTTCTAAACATCATTTAGAAAAGCTGTCATGACACCCAACCACCAGATATCGTAGTCATGGTATGTAGCCGTGACAAGTAGGATCTGGATGGACTTAAGCATAGCTACTTGAAAAGGTTTCATCATTATCCACACATGGTCAATGATGCAAACTTTTAACAAGTCTAGCTTTGAAAGTCTCAACTTTTCCATGTACACCAAGTAATCTTCTCAAGATATACTTGCTCCTGATAGGGATTTAACCCTTCAGATATAGCAGCTAAAGTCCATACTTTGCTGGTGTATAAGGATTCCATCTCAGATCACTAAGCATCCAGCCATTCTTACAGAGTCTTACTCCTGATGGCCAGCTCGAAACTAGTTGGGTCATCATCTCATGATGCATTCCTCGCTCCCACTGTCATAGAGAAACCGAAGTATCTCTCAGGTGGGTGAGGAACCCTACTAGATCGGCGGAGAGGCTGAGGTTCGTTGGTATCTACTGAATCCCTTGGTTCTATCAAATCATCTGCTGTAGTTCGTATAGCTGGAACCTTTCCAGTTCTACATTACAGACCTTGCCTCGAGCTTGTCCGGATTTTGCTTTCAGACATAGGCCGGACAACCCCAAATCTTAACTAACTTAAGAAATGGGCTCTTCCTTTTCCATATCACATATGAAGTGGTAGGCAACTGATTTGATTGGAACCCTATTCAATAGGTATGCAACTTCGTAAGTGCATAACTCCCAAAAGGAAATAGGTAACTCAGCAGTACTCATCATAGAGCACACCTTATCATATAGGGTGTGATTGCTCCACCCCGATATACCATCGTGCTATGGTGTATACGGAGGAGTAATGCCAAGAGAGAATCTCATTCTCCTTTAGAATAGTCCAGTATTTCCGTGCTTAAGTATTCTCCTCCTTGATCTCATCAAAGGACATAATACTTATACCCGTTTATTGGTTCTCTACTTCTAACTTATATTCTGTGAATACCTCAAAAGGTTCGGACTTATGTTTCAACAGGAACATATGACTGAATCTTGAGAGATTATCAGAGAATATAATGAAGTATAAAGAACCGGTCCTGGCATGTGTAGACAGGGGACCTTCATACATCAACATATATCATCCCAAGAGTTCACTAACTCTTTCTCTGTTTCCAATAAACAGAGCTATGGTCATCTTATCTTTGTGACATGACTGGCGAGTTTCATAAGATGTAAATTCAAACTGATTTAAATATGCATCTATATGTACTCTAGCTAGTCGGGTCACATTCATCTGACCTAGTCTACAATGCCTCAAGAAGAATTCGTTCATTTCTGAACTCTTCCTCTTTTGTGTGTTCCATATACTAAGAACTGTAGTTTGATTTAGAACATCAATACTTTTAGATAACGTGCCTGAACCGATCAACTTTTGATATAGGAAATGTTCAAAACATTATCCATCAATACAAAATTATATCGTTTCTTTACTAATAAAGAGACAGATATGATTTTGCATAACAGGTTCGGTATCTAATAACATTCGTTCAGAATCAATGTATTGTAATACAGGGTGACAGTGACCAACAGACTTGGCTGCAACTCTTGCCCTGTTTTCTGCCTCATGAAACTTATCACCCGTTCTCAGTTCTCTACCTTTCTGTAGCCCTATGTAACAGATTACATATCTGGGATCCTGATATGGTATCACATACCCAGGACGTAGAGGATACAGAGAAACAGTTCTGTATAATGAACACACCCGAAGATGATGCATCAGCATGCACTCTCTTCGTTTGGGCGGCACGGGAAATCTGGTATTCCCCAATTTCCTGCTCTGTCTTATAACAATTATAAGTTGGAGCGGGACCAACGTTCCCCAGCTCAGTATAACAAGCGGGTTCGGTCAATATTCCGTATTATTATCTTGATTAAGGCGTGATATGGTCGCTACCAGGAGAGAGAGAGAAGAAAACACTCAGCGTGCGCTCTTGCAAGAATAGATTGGTTATTATTTTATCTAATCAGGATGGCTCCCACTGCTTTTTATCAAATCTTCCTTCAAACCCTAAAAGGAAGGACTAGCCAGGATTAATTACATACTACAAGTTCGCCAATCTTTCAGCCAGGCCAGTGTCGGTACTTTGAGGGAGGTCCCCCGTGCTTTCGCACGAACCTAATTAATGTAAACCTCGTTTTCCCTGAGGCGTAACCTCGTTAACACCTTTCTAGACACCTACTTGATCGGCTAATTGTAATGTATAAAACTCTCCCAGGAGTAACTCTTACTCGCAGCGGGTATCGGGATCCAACTATCTCATAGAAGGTATGCAATCTCATTGCAAATTTCAACACTTGAAATTCCCGATAATATTTTGCCCCTAGCTCGCTATGACCTTGACGGAGGCCAAACAACCCATAGTCTGCTAGTCAAGTTCAACCCGTCATTTCCTGATTGAATTAAACCCACCCGCACGACCCTTCACGGAGTCCAAACAACGCCGTACGAATACCCTAATCCAATCGCATCATATGCTAGCAGATAAGCACTAGTTAGCTACCGTACACTACGCCTTGACGGAGGCCAAACAACCGCAGCACGAATACTAACTAGTACGTATCTGAAATGACGGAGGGCTACGACAGGGTTTTCTGAAAACCTATTGCGTAATGAACTTGATATCGCTGTAGAATCAAATGATTTTAAAATGGAGTGCTTTTGAGGCTTTTCTAGTTTTGCTAAAGGAGTCACTCCCGGTGAAGGGATCGTCGGTCCTTTCCTCGTCGAATGAGGTGCGGGATATATCATATATATCACTGTGCAAAGCAAAAACTCTTAAAAGTAATCAAAAGACAAACCGAGTGTGTAGCATCTGCCAGTTATTGCTAAAGGAGTCACTCCCGGTGAAGGGATCTCGGTCCTTTCCTCATCGAATAAGGTGCAGGATATATCACATATACCGCTGTGCAAAGCAAGAACTGTAGCTACCTGTTTTATTTTGAAATTCGATTCTACAACATCTTTAGGTTTATTTTATTTCATTAATCACATTAATGAAGTCCCATCATTTAAGTACCTAAACATCACAGATAAATACGACGTACACTTATGCCATCCGCATTCGCCTCGATGTCCCCTCGTGCACCGTTAGGTTAGGTAACTAACGGCAGAGCAGGGCAGGGCTAGCGCGGGTGTAAAACATAAGTAACGTCTATATAATATATCATATATACTGTATACTGTATCTATCACAGAACATCACATGATCACATCACAGATATCGCAGCAGAAGAAACATATGAAATATTGGATATACTAGGACGTCCGTGTTTTCAATACGAGCCAGTATAAAACACGGATTCCACGGTCGTGATGAATAGCCAAACCCACACCCCTAGACCCCTACGAGAGCGGCAAGCAACCCTACCAATTCTAGAGTTAGGAGACCCGGACTCGACTCCTCGAGTTGGTCTCCCACTGGACTCCAGAACCCGGTTACTTGTGCCCTCCTCCTTGGGTCTATCCTAGTGCGGAAAAGTAAATAATATACAAACGGTGACTACTTCCGCAACCTGGAAGCGCCCCAATAAAAGAATATTACATACAAGTTTTTACATGAATGAAAATGAAAAACACTCATCTCACATAAAAAACCCCGGCTATTCAAACACGACGATCCAATATAACATATCCAGCAACACATAACATCACATGTCATCAACGTAAGTAAATATGTCCATCCCAATTGTCGTTGACATATAGCAACGAAACCGGCGATATCACATATTACACTTACGGTCACAGAAAAAAAGTGTAAAACTACAACAGTTGGAATCCGCAACCACCTCAGACATCACATGCCTGACCAAATGAATTCCTTAGACATCGCATGCCTAACAATTGTAAACCCCGCATTTTAGTCTCAAAATCGAAAACACTTTTCAATATCAAGTCGGGAAATTCAACAAGATTCCCGACATCCTGATCGAATGCTCGTCGCAAACTTCAGTAGACGGCCGCACCCCCGTTACCGTCGACGAAGTGCACCAAGGCGGAACACCGCTGCCGCGAGCACCCGAACGGATGCTTTCGGCGACGGGGTTCTCCTACAGTCACTTGGTCGGGGCTATGGAGTGAGGCTGTCTATTAAGTTTACCCGGCGAGTATCCGCGTACGCTACGTGATTGCGACGGACTTTTGATCACATCAAAATTCCGTGGCAACCGATCAAGTGAGACTAAACTGCTATGTTTATAACATTCATTTAGTTATCTCATAACTACTTGTGAATTCCAATTATTGTATCACATTCCGGATAAATAGAAAATGTTAAACTTTTCGATCGAACAGTCAAACACCCAAGTTTTCCCGGTACAGATCAACACATGAAACAAGTCTAACAACATTCAGTTCGTGCCTCAGTACCAACGGTTCAGCCGTAGAAGGGTCAAGCCAACGCCTCACATGTGGCACGCCGTACTGCCCCAAACCCGAAGGTTCAAAGGGCAGTTCAAGACGGTCACATAATCGAGTTAAGGTTTGTTGTCTTCTAGAGGGACCATCGCGTTACTTGCACTACTTAGAACGTCGTTAAACTACGGAAAAATCCAACACTTGGAAATTTCCCGACAGGGGAAAAATTGGGTATTTATATCCGGTCGAACATTTTAACATATTCTAAAATTTATCCGGAAAGCTACATAGACAAAATTTGATACTCCGATCGAAACACCGAATCCCCAAAACAACTGCAGAAAATTCAACTCTTGAATAAAATATAAAAATTTCCAGAAGACTCAGCATTACAAAACATGAATTACTGTGCAAGCCACGTGGAGTAACTCAACACAGTGGCCGCGGAACCGCCGCGAATCCCATGGTGGGGGCCGCGGTTCCGCGCCTCTGTAGTCGAGTTACTATCACGTGCTTCACAGTAACTCATCCAATTACCTGCTGAATTTTTTGGTAATTTTTAATCTGGAAAAACTCACTGTTTTCAAAAAAGTAAAGAGAGCAAGAACGGAATTGGGTTTCGGGTTCGTTCGGACTTCAAATTCCGTCTAGACTTCGCCTAAGGCTCTAGCTAGGCTCTGATACCACTGTAGGGTTCCTAGGCACCCTAATGAGGTCTCACAAGGCATCGAACATGCCATTTTCAAATTTTAACGGTGCCTAAAGACCCGACTACGGATCGTTTGCTAGAAAACTAGGCGAAAAAGCTAACTAGTTAACACTTAACTATAAGAATCGGAAATACAACCTTTGTAGATCTGGTGCTCCACCTCCATAGCTCCGCAACGAAGTTGTCTCCGCTGTCCAAATCAAATCCGGGCTCTAGAGTCGGCTTCGTCGAAGAATAAGCGAGCTAGGTCGTCGATGTCCATGCCGAAGATGATCTACGTCGAGGCATCGCTAAAACAAGCTCCACCTTCACCAAGCCCTAAAAACTTGTGAAGGAAACACACTCTACTACTTGGCAAGAGGTAGAGGATGAAGAAATAGGAAGTGGGTAGACTTTAGAATTGGATTTCTCACTCAAATCATCAATCCACCATTAATGACCTCAAGCTTCTTCAAAGAAGAAGATGAAGAAGAAGAAGAAGAAAGTTATGATAAGAATAATTAAAAAAGAAAAGAAAATGCATTCTTATCATAAGCAAACCATGGTTAGGTGTAGAGATTAAACCAAGGTTAGTTTGAATGGTTAGGGTTAAGGATGAGATAAGAATGGTTGACTAAAGTCAATGCTTCATGAAGGTTCAAAGAATAAAACAAAACTAGCAACCATTCTTCTCATTATCATTTGCATAATAAATAAATAAATAGATATGAAAATGTAAACCCTAATCATTTAAATAACCATGGTTCAATCTTTACACAAACTCAAGCAAACATGTATCATCAAACATGATACAATCAAGTGCACAAAACTATATCGAATATACAATGTGCACATCCGAGTGAGAAAATCCATCTTAAGTAAACCGATACTAGTTGATGCAAAGTAATATATCAAATATATAAATATGAATTAAATCATTAAATCAACACTTGATTCAATGATCCGGTCATGTCGCACACAACCGACTAGTATACAATATATCGGCTTATCGAATCAACGCTTGAATCGATAACTAGGTTATATCGCATACAACCATTCGATACATTTATCGCGAGAATAGAATACGGTATCACATACACGCATTATTCTCGGTCCCGCACATATCTCATATGCGCTCCTATTTCGTTTCGCTTGAGCCAGGAAACCTCTGTGTAGGACTCTAAACACTCGTCAATACGCCGGCAGCAGGTGATGATCATATCAAACACCCACAAGCCGCAAGCGGTCTGCTAAACGTAATGGCCACCCGGGTATTGAGCGATCTGAAGATCGACGAGCAAGCCCGCTCACACTCCAGTGATCCGACCAGTAACACTACCGTACAGTCCGGTCTGATCGTCTGATATGTCGCATATCTCGCCTAGGGGTGGTAAACGTCAGACCCCAATAGCTCGATAAGTCGTGTCGATATGAGGCTCATAACGGGTCGAGAAACTACTGGTAACACTTACCAGCAATTCTCTGATCAGCCCTGGCCAGGGACTTCCTGTTATAGCCAATCGAACACAGTGCAACATCAACTCCCTATACCGGGAGAGACGAATCCCCTCCTATCGCTCATTGCCTCCATGTGACTCGGGACTGTACCCAAAAACCACCGTTTTGCACGCCCTCTTGGACGTGGTAAGATGGAAATCAAAGCACAGTGGGAACCACACAAGACTCTATGACGATCTCGGGTCAACAGACTACTCTGTACCAGTGTCACCAGAGAACTGCCATCTGACGTGAGGTATAATACCATCTGGGAGTTCTCGGCGAGTCCGTCCAGTGTACCCAGTCTCTACCGAGCACCCGTATATCATCTCTGATGTCAAACACCGATGGATATGGGATCATCCATCGCCCATCTGTATGGGTCGAGAAGGTACACGCTAGTCTACTCTGGTATATCGATGCCCCGTCTCGATACACCCACGACTAGGGACTTTGAAGGATGTACTTATGGACTACCATGTCCCCACTAGTATGATCCGCATCATAGTCCAGGTAGTCAAGTACAGATCCTAAGGGCTTTACCAACATGTAACAGAGAGACAATCAGTAAACACGTTAAGGTAAAGATCAACCAGATAGCATACTATCATGTCGAGCAAGAAAGTTTTCCCTATATATGTCCCAGCATCCACTACAATATACATCCTATGTATAGTAATGGCCTCTAGGGCATACATATAACTAATATCGATCCTGTCTCGATAATCCTACGACTAGGGACCTGAAAAAGGATGTGCTTGTAGACTACCCAGCCCCTACTAGTGTGACTGTCATCACAACACTGGTAGTCAAGCAAGATCCTAAGGGCTTTATCAATATGTATTCGCGATATGCTAAAAGAAACATATACACATATTAAGATAGATATAAACCAAGTAGCATACTACTATGTTGAGAAAGACTGTTAATACAACTGTGAATATCCCAAGCTTCCATTAAGTAATATACAAGCTAGTATGATACAATAATGGCCCCTAGGACATATACACTAACAATATTTGTCATAGTTCAAAGCTTGTAGAAGTTTGTGGTCTTCATTGACTTAGTCCACTCCTTTGTCTTGCTTAAAATATTTGTTAACCCAACCTTTAACCTTAATCTATGGTTTATTCTCTACATGAGTTAGGCATGACACTAACTCACCATGGTTGCAATTCTAACCTCACTCACTCATTCATTTGCTTCATCACTTCTTCTTCTTCCTCAAGAGAAAAAACCTTGCTAGTTTTTTTCTAAGTGATGAAATCTTATGAGAAAAATAAAACTAAAGTGAGCCCACTTCCTACTTCATCATTCTCTACTATTAGCCATTTAGTTTATGGTGTTTTCTTCACTAATCTCACCATTAGTGAAGAGGTAGAATGAGCTCGAGTCTTCTCGAAGTAGATGATCTTCGGTCTCGAAGACATTGAGCAAGCTTGTTCATATCTTCAAGTGAACCCTCTCTAGAGTCCGGGAGTTCACCATTCGCAGCGAAAGGACTACGACATGGAGCTTTAGAAGTGAAGGACCGGTCTACAAAGGTTGTTTTCCCTCATTCACTTAGATGTAAAGTGTTTACATTTAGTTTCGTCAGGTTTTCTAGTAGCGATTCTAGGGTTAGGATTTACTAGAACGGCAAAATTTTAAAATTGGCATGGATGATGCCTACCGAAAACTTGTTGCCGTGCTAGGCAACCCTACAGTGGTATCAGAGCCATGCTAGAAAATTAGACGATGTTTGCTAGGATTACGAAACCGAAACTACTCCGAAACACCCGATACAAAAACTTGGTTTCTGTCGAATTTAAAAGGTCTTCAAAATTTTTTTTAAACAACTGCAGAATGTTGTAGGAGATATAACATTAACACTGTGAAAATTTGAGGTGGTTTGTGCAAATTTAGCCGGCCACATCATGCTAAAAACCGGCCTGCTCGGTTTCCAGAGGAGTCTGGGCTTCAAATTTTCAGTGTGTTCCAGTCTCTGGGTTTTGGTGTTTCAGGTGTTGTTTTTTTTGCTAAATTTTCATGTGATGTTAACTTAAAGCAAAGGCAATTCGGAGTGTCTCATAGTCATAATTCTAACACGTATTCGGGTTATTTAGACGATGTTAAAAAGTTCGAACAGATATCAATAACCCAATTTTTCCCCCGCTGGAAATTATTCAAGAGTTGGATTTTTTCCGAGTTTAAAATTTTCAGAAAAACTTGCAAGCGATTCTGTGGACCCTCTAGAAAAACGAAACCCTAACTCGATTATGTGACCGTCAGAACGGCCATCAAACCCTAGGTTTTCTGGTAGTTCAGCGGCGCCACATGTGAGGCATTGGTTGACCCTTCTACGGCTGGTTCATAGGAACTGTGGCAGTTTCTGGGTACTTTTTGAACTCCGCTCAAGTGTTGAGCTTCATGGGAAATTTTGGGTGTTTGCTATTCGATCGAAAAGTTTAACTTCGTCTAGCTATCTGTGATTGTGATACAATATTTGGAATCCATAAATTGTTATAAGATGACTAGTTTGAATTTTATAAATCTAGTAGTTTAGTCTCAATTGATCGGTTGCCACGGGATTTTGATGTTGATCAAAAGTCCGTCGCAATTACGTAGAGTACACGGATACTCGTCGGGTAACCTTACTAGATAGCCATACCCCATAGCCCCGACCAAGTGGCTGTAGGAGAACCCCGTCGCCAAAAGCATCCGTTCGGATGCTCGCGGCAGCGGTGTTCCGCATTGGTGCACTTCGTCGATGGCATCGGGGGTGCGTATGTGTACTAAAGTTTCTGACGAGCATTCGATCAGGTTGTCGGAAATCTTGTTGAATTACCCGACAGGTTATTGGAAAGTGTTTTCAATATCGAGACTAAAATGCGGGGTTTATAATTGTTAGGCATGCGATGTCTAAGGAATTCATTTGGTTAGGCATGAAATCCAAAGTATGTGATACATTGGGTTTATGATGTCTAAGGTGGTTGCGGATTCCAACTGTTGTAGTTTTTCACTTTCTTTTCTGCGACCGTAAGTGTAATATGTGGTGTATCGTCGGTTTCGGTGCTATATGTCAACGACAATGGGGATACGCATATTTACTTACGTTGATGACATGTGATGTTATGTGTTGCTGTGATATGTTATATTGGATCTTCGTGTTGAATAGCCGGGGGTTTTATGTGAGATGAGGGTTTTTATTTTCATTCATTTAAAATTCATTGTATGTAATATTCTTTTATTGGGGCACTTCTGGGTTGAGGATGATGTCACCATTGATGTATATTATTTACTTTTCCGCATTAGAATAGACCCAAGACGGAGAGCACAAGTATCCAGGTTCTAGGGTCCAGTGGGAGACCATCTCGAGGATTCGAGACCGGGTCTCCTAACTCTAGAATTGGTAGGGTCGCTTGCTGCTCTCGTAGAGGTCTAGGGATGTGGGTTTGGCTATTCATCGCAACCGTGGAATCCGTGTTTTATACTGGCTTAAATAAAACACGGAAATCCTAGTATATCCAATATTTCATATATTATCTTCTGTTGCTCTGTGATGTGATCACTGTGATATGTTCATATGAATGCCTATATTATATATATGAGATATAATTAATATTGTTGCTTTCGTTTCACAAGTGATGCTTGGGAAGTATATAATGATGGGAATTCATTAATGAGATTAATGAAAGAAAAAGAAACCTAAAGATGTTGTAGAAACTTGTTTAAAAACCGGTAGCTCTAGTTCTTGCTTTGCATAGCGGTATTCCTTGTAAAATATCCAGCAACTTATTCGATAAGGAAAGAGCCGAGATCCTTTCATCGGGAGTGACCTCTTTAGCGAAACTAGCTAATGCTACAAACTCGGTTTGTCTTTTGATTGCTTTTATAGTTTTTACTTTGCATAGTGGTATTTGTGAAATATCATGCACCTTATTCGATAAGGAAAGAGTCGAGATCCCTTCACCGGGAGTGACCTCTTTAGCAAAACAAGTAAAATCCTCAAAAACATTCCTTTTCAAAATCACTCGATCTACAACGATATCAAGTTCATTACGCAAAAGGTTTTTTTAAAAAACCTGTCGTAGACCTCCGTCATTTCAGATAAGTAATTTTTAGTATTCGTGTTGAGTTTGTTGACCTTAGCCAATACGTAGTATGCGGTAGCTAATTAGTGCTTATCTGCAAGCATATGATGCGATTGAGTTAGCGTAGTCGTTCGGCTTTGTTGACCTTAGCCAAGGGTCGTACAGGTGGGTTTAATTCAATCAAGAAATGACGGGTTGAACTTGGCTAGCGCATATGATTTGTTGGCCTTAGCAAAGGTCATAAGTTGCTAAGGGCAAAATATTATCGAGAATTTCAAGTGTTAAAATTTGCAATGAGATTGCATACCTTCTATGAGATAGTTGGATCCCGATACCCACTGCGAGTAAAAGTTACTACTGGGAGAGTTTTACACATTATAATTAGCTGATCAAGTAGGTGTCTAGAAAGGTGTTAACGGGGTTACACCCCTGGGAAAACGAGGTTTATTTTAATTAGGTCCGTGCGAAAGCACGTGGAACCTCCCTCAAAGTACTAACACTCGCCTGGCCGAAAGATTGGCGAACTTGTAGGGTGTAATTAATCCCGGCTAGTCTTACCTTTAGGGTCTGAAGGTAGATTTGACTAAAACAATAGGAGCCATCCTGATTAGATAAAATATTAACCAATCTAATCTTGCAAGAGCGCACGCAGAGTATTTTCTTCTCTCTCTCTCTCTCCTGGTAGCGAGCATGTCACGCCTTAATCAAGATAATAGTATGGATGCATTGACCGAACCTGCTTATTATACTGAGCTAGGGAACGTTGGTTCCGCTCTATCTTATAACTGTTATAAGTCCGAGCAGGAAATAGGGGAATATCCTGATTCCCATGAGACCCTATCGAGGATTAAGCATGTTGATGCATATTCTTCGGGTGTCCTTATTTACCGAGAATTGTTTCTCAGTATCCTTTACGTCCTAGGTATGAGATACCGGATCAGGATCCCGCATATGTAATATGTTATATGGGCTACAGAAAGGTAGAGATTGGGTGATATTTCTCTAAGTGTTAGAGAATGGTGCAAGTGTTGCAGTCAAACCAGTTGGCAGTTATCACCTTGTATTAATACATTGATTCTGAACGAATGTTATTACATACCGAACCCGATATACAACATTACATCAGTTTCTTTAATGAGTTAAAGAAGGATATAATTCTGTATAGTAGGATAATGTTGTGAACATTTTCCTGAATCAAGAGTTGATTGGATCAGGCACGTTATATAATAACATATACGTTCTTAATCAAACCACGGTTCAAAGTATAGAGAACACGCACAAGAGGAGTAGTTCATAAATGAACGAATCCTTCTTGAGGCATTGTAGACTAGGTCATATCAATACGACACGACCAGCTAAGTTACATAAGGATGAATATGAGAATCTGTTCGAATTTTCATCTTATGATACTTGTCAATCTTGTCTCACAAGATAAAATGGCCAATACTCTGTTTACTGGAAACAGAGAAAGAGTTAGTGAACTCTTGGGACGCATACATGATGATGTATACGGTCCTATGTCTACAAATGCCAAGGCAGGTTCTTCGCACTTTGTTATATTCATCGACTATCTCTCAGGATTCGTACATATGTTTCTATTGAAACACAAGTCTGAAACTTTTGAGAAATTTAAGGAATGTAAGCTTGAAGTTGAGAACCAAACGGGTAGAAGTATTATAGTCCTATGATGTGATCGAGGAGGCGAATACTTAGGCATGGAGTTCCTTGATTATTTAAAGAAGAATGTGATTCTCTCTCAGCTTACTCCTTCAAGTACACCACAGCACAGCGGTGTATCGGGGCGGAGGTATCGCACCCTATGAGATATGGCGCACTCTATGATGAGTACTGCTGAGTTACCTGTTTCCTTTTGGTGTTATGCACTTGAGAAGCTGCATACCTATTGAATGGGGTTCCGTCCAAATCAGGGCCTACCACTGTTGGGATACGGCAATGCCCCGGCCGTCTTTCCGAGGACAAATGCGGAACAAAAAACTTTTTATAAACTGGCGCTAACCGCATCCGAATCCCGGATCGTTCTATTAACCGTAAACTAGAAAACTGTAAATGGGGTTTTAGAGATTATACCGATCGATCCGTGTCCTTCGGTCTTTAACCTCTGCCCCTAGCATGTTGCGGCTGTGCCGACGATGTTCGCTCTCCGATCTCGATCGATCAACGGTCTCCTCCTCGCCGAAAGTTGCGCCACATCATCGAATCTTTATACGGGCTCCCGCCTCTAAACCGAGGCAACTCGGACATGAAGTTTGCTAGCCGACGTGTCCAAGGTTGTAGTAGCGTAAGTGTAGAATGCTTTGTCTCGAGGGTTAATCGAAGTTGCCAAATAGGAGTGGAGATGGAAATGAGCTTTGGAGATGAGCTTTGGTTTTTCTTTGCAAATGAAAATGAATCAAATTCTCACACTCAAAAATGGGGCAGCCCCAATGAAGTGCTCGGCCATCCTAAGAAGAAGAGGAGGGGGTGAGCATTAGCAAAAGAAATGGGGGTGATCATAAGAAAAAAAATGTCACACCAATATCTATACAAATATCCAAAGCAATAAATGCAACAAGATGGCTCACAAACACTCAATCAATCAAGAAACATTGTGCTTGATGCTGGAGCCCCGGCACCACAGAAAACCCCTCCATTTACTAAATCCACTTTTGCAAATAAACCCCCTTCCAAGCAAGGAAATTCAGCCAAGAAGGAAAGAAAGAAAAATGGCCAAAATGGTATGCGAACAGGAAACTTCAAAAAGCAATCCCGTAATAAATTATAGGATAACCCCGCAACTGTATATACATACCCGCATTTGTATTCTGACCGAATACAATTGTAATGAGACAAAATCTACACAGTATAATACTAGGATCCGGCTTAAACCAAAGTCCGCCAGTATTATCCGTCCAAACCATGACACGTGCACAAGTGCACGCGTATGTTCGAACCCTGCCATAAAACCAGACGGCCTCTACAGCGTTTCTCCCGAACTGGGAAACTTTCTGTGGGGGACTCTAAAGACTCGTCAATACTCTGGCAGTGGGTTTAACCACAAGCCGTCAGTGGAACTAGCTGTACGTAACGGCTGCCCATGTACTGAGTGAAAGGGAAGCCGATGAGCGAACTCATTCTGGAACCCTACTGAGCCTATGTGTGACAATATCCGTACAGTCCGGTCCGTTTGTCTATGAGTATCGCATATCGGGCCTAGGGGGCTGGTAAACGTCAGACCCCCAAAAGCGGTATAAGTCATGTCGGAGTGTAGCCCAGAACACCCTGAGATACTACTGGAATACCTACTAGTAAATCTCGCTTACCATGGCCATGGATTTTGTGTAATGGCTCTCCAGACACAGCACGATCTCACTCCCAACGTTGGAAGCGACGAAGCCCCTGCCGATCCGCCCACTGCCTCCATGTGGCTCGGGACTATACCCATCTAAAACCTGTTTGCACGACTCTTTTGAGCCGTGGTAGGGTAATAATCAAAGCACAATGGGAACTCACACGAGAAAAATGACGATCTCAGGTCGATAGACTAACCTATACACATGTCACCTGGGAATTGCTATCTGACGACAGGTTTTAATAACCAGCTAGCATATTCCCGGCGAGTCCTGTGCGGTGTACTCATAACCCAATGAGCACCTGTATGCATCATAGGTGAACCAAATGACACCAATGGCTTGTGAGACCGGCCACCGCCCCTCGTTGGGGTCTCGACTGTATACACTAGTCTACTCCGGAGTATCGATGCCCTATCTCGAAACTCCCGTGACTAGGGACCACTTTTAAGGATGTGCTTATAGACTACCTAACTCTCACGTATATGATCGCCATCATACTGTTGGTAGTCAAGCAAGAATCCTATGGGCTCTATCAACGTATAAT
The DNA here is from genome assembly GCA_030015575.1 of Agapanthus africanus. NCBI lineage: Eukaryota > Viridiplantae > Streptophyta > Magnoliopsida > Asparagales > Amaryllidaceae > Agapanthus > Agapanthus africanus. Next base: position 301,230,665 of record JASDDO010000029.1, read on the forward strand.
AGTGATACATATCATGTCACCTAAATCAGTACACGATGATAAAGATAAACCAGATAGCTTACTATCATCTCGAGTAAGACTGTCCAACCGGTATAGGTCTTCCCTCAATCATTGCAATCACGTGCCTATGATCCAATAATTGACTTTGAGGGCACTATATCCAACAATCTCCCACTTGCACTTAAGGCTAATTATTGCGATGTCGCATACTCACAGCCCGTGTGATACAGAACACCCAACTCCTCTACTGATCAGTCTCACAAAACTTGTTTGTGAAACTCTTGTGTTCGAGAAATAGCCTCAATGAGTGGATCCGCTCTGATATTTCTTTCTATGTCTCTCTATATCTCAAGTTCGTAGAGAAAACCATCTCCCGAAATGAGCAATACCTGTCTTAGAATATGTCTGGATATCTGATGGGACCTAGTTCACGAATGAACTCTAAATCCAAACTTCTTAGGCTGTATCGTCAACTGAACCTAATCAGTATCCTGAGGGAATATCTTCTACAACTCTGAGGAGCAAAAGGTGTTTTGTTTCTCAGCATACCACTGATCAGTCGAAAATATTGCATATTTTAACCGGCAATTTCCATATCATCTGCATACAATTAGAAGTGTTCGACTTTCATATTCTACATATTAGCAAATCGGTCGCAAAATATCAGATTACATGTATTCGACCTTAAAATCGGCATTTCTAGGGAAATTGACTGCATTGCATTACATAGCATATTTTCCATATCTTGCAACCCCTGTTTCGAAGTCTGTACAGGAAAAGAGAAGCTTGCTCAATCATTACAGTGCTCGACCATTACAATTGCTCGTAAACTCACTTAACTCAAATCTGGTATCAACACAGAAGAGGAAGTACAAATCTAAACATCAAAGAAAGGCCCAAACAGTAGTACCAAGCCACTGAAGAATTCACAGATCCCAAGGCCAACAATGCGCGGCGGAAGGGCGGCTAATGCCAGGTTTTTGCGGCGGAAGCGCGGCCAAATGATGACGTCAGCTCCCCAATTTCAGTGCACAACTCCTGTACTATGGCCCACTGCTAAATTATGCACACAAACTTCCAGATGATTCCAGATACTTCCTCCAGATCAGCAAACACCTAAACTAGCCTAATACTTCTAGAACTTTCCCTAAAACCCTAGCTTAAACCCTAAGCTAACTCCTAACAAACTCCTTCTAGAAACCCTTCAACAAACTTTGGGAGGGAAAGTTCTAATTCAAATCTAACCTAGGGTTTGGGAGCTCTATAAATAAGACCCTAGGCTCACTCATTTTGGGAAATTAAAAACCTTAGGATTGAAGTTTAGAAAATCAATCTCTTTCTTCATCCCCTCTTCCTCAAGTTTAGTGAGAGAGCTTGTAGGAAACCCTAACCCTAATTCCAACCACAATTCAAGATCTTGAGTGCAAGCCAAGCAAGATGCCTTCAACCCTTTTATGAGCCGAGCCGATCTTCAATCGGGCAAGAGATCAAAGTAGATCCACGATCCACGGAGACGAGCGAAGCCGAGTCAACGATCGATTTCTTCTTCTTGTAGATTCTTGAAAGAATGTATTGAAATTGTTGATTAAATAAAAGGTGATATTCTTTTATCTTGTTTTCTTTAAATTCCGCATCATGTTATCTTTACAATTCTTGAATATTGTCTTTGTGGTGATGTGTGAATAAAACTCCGCTCGTAAAGGAGTCGAGACGGTTGTAGAATGATGATGTAACAAAGCTTTCATCGATTCTTGATTCCTACGATGGTTTGTAAATCCTAGCAAGTTCAAGAACCGACAACCCATTTTGTTTCGATGTTTTCTTGATTGACATCGTTCATAATGGGGGTGTTAGGATCGTTTCTTGAAATTGCTAGAGGCTAGAATGTGAATGATATCGACAATAGAACAAGGGATAAGATGAAACCCTAGTTTCACGAGAAAACCCTAACTCTTGTCGATGATCATCGATCTAGTATCAATCCTTCGAAGGACAAGAACACGATATCTTTAGATTACATCACGTCTATAGACCCGATCGATTCCTACGAGCCTCTCTTATATTCTTGATTGTTGATTGGAAATATTATCAAAACAACCGATTCTTGATTGTTTATAGTTTCTTGATTCTTGAATAAAGAATAGTGACACTCGATTACAAATCACATCTTGAATCATGTTTTCGTTTATTGTTGCTTAACATTTCATTTCAAACGTATCAAAATACAATTGAATTGCACAATCCCTGTGGACGATCCGCACTCATTCATTAACTACATCCGACACCGTGGTTTGATTGCGGTCAATATAATTTTTTGATTGTCGTTACTTTTTACATATACACGTCAGAAAATGAATCAATCAAAATGGCGCCGTTGCCGGGGATCGCGCTAATTCATTTGCATTTATAGTTTGAAGTGAAAGAATTATTACGTTCTACTTCTTGAAATCAAAATTCGTACAAACTCTTATACGTGTGTTGTGATTGACTGCAAGGTGATCTGGAGCATTCTGTGCTGTTGAAAAATTATTTGGGATATACCAGAGAACTGGAGATAGGAACAGGAAGCAACTGAAGAAGTTTGGTACAGTGAACCCAACACTTGACCGCGGAAGAGCGGCAAATATCCAGTTTTTGCGGCGGAAGCGCCGCAGTATTGGGAGTTCTCAGTGGTATTTTTCTGCAGGTGATTTCTGTCTCTCTCCTCTCACCCTTTTTAGCTCCAATTAACCTTTTGCTGCAGGATTCTTTGCAAATAAATCGCAGCGCGCAAAAGCAAAAATAAAATTGTGTGTGATTTTGATTTCTTGGTTGTTTGCATTCTAATACGGAAATTTAAGGGGCACGGCCAAATCCAAATTAGGTGGGGATTTCATTACCCTTCCTAGGCCCCGAAAATCGTCAAACTTGGATCCGCATTACCTCCATTAACTAAAAGAAATTTAGAGAAGACTCTAAGGACTGTCGCGCTCAATAGGACAAGAGAAGGTCGTGGGTAATTCATTGCTTATCCGCGTTTTCTTGTGGTGCCTAAGGCGAGTGTGTCTAAGGCTAGTGGTTATTAATTAGGTCCACTGTAGTGGTGGTTCCTTCCCACTTACCTGGCACTTATCCGGCCACAGGGGGACAAAGAGGCAGTGGAGGATTCTATCCTGCGGCTTGTCTTTTGGCAGTTAGGAGCGGTCTAGAGATCGGACCTAGGTGACCATTAGATTCTAGGGTTTGTGTGCTGCATTTTTTTGTCGCATCATTTTTTCAAAATCCGTCCCTTTTTCAAAGCAAGCACCGCATTCATTCATCCCTAATTATAAGTCAACGCTGCCACTTGTACTAACCCTTTTTAGTACAAGATAGGCTGGACACGGGATTCTAGTGCCCGTTTAGTCCGCGTACCCTTTATCGACTCCGAAGTCGATAATTCTCCATTTACCTTTTCTTTACCCACTACCACACCCACACCGATGGATCCGAATCCATCAAACTTCTTTAACCCTAATCTGCCACCGTCCGTTGGTGCGCAGAATCCTACTCCACCCCACATTTCTCTCCAGGAAAGGTGCTATCCACTTAGAGGTCCTCTTTCGACCTGCTTATCCACACCACCAGCCAATGGGGATAACTTCGAGATTAAGCCCCAGTATATCAATCTTTTACCCAAATTCCACGGACTCGAGACTGAGGACGCTTACGTTTTCATTACCAAATTTGAAAACGTATGCGCAATGATGGGTACGTCACAACTTTCAGTGGATGCTATGCGTCTACGACTTCTCCCATTTACCTTGTGCGATATAGCCGAGAAGTGGCTATACAACACTACCGCACATTCTATTACGAATTGGGGAGAATTCGTCGCGGCATTCCTTAAGAAATTTTACCCAATACAAAAGACAGCTCGAATCCGTAGCGAACTGAATCAATTTGCCCAGCTCCCCGCTGAACCATTCTCTAAATGCTTTGAACGTTTCAAGGATCTATTGGTTCAATGTCCTCATCACGGCATCCCGAGATGGGAGCTTTGCCGAATCATATATGAGGGCAGTAACCCTAACACTAAACAGAGCCTTGAAAACATGTGTCAAGGTACCTTCATGTCTAAGGATGATGGGGAAGCTTGGCGATACTTAGAAGAGTTCGCTGAGAAGTCTTTAGTGGGAAAGTCCATCATTTAGGAGTGGCAACAACCAATCAGATGTTTCCATAGGAGTTAGAGCTGACATTTCAGCTATACAAAAGAAACTCGAGACTATGGAAAACAAATTTTTAGCTGCCTCCCTTAATCAAATGTCACTTTCCAAAACTGTATGTAGCTGCTGTTCTGATCCGTCTCACTTGACGGAAGAATGTCCGTTTCAAGGTCATGAGCATACCAATGCCGCATTTCAACGACCTAGAAACGATCCTTTTTCTTCCACATATAATCAGGGATGGAGGAATCACCCTAATTTTTCTTGGAACCAACCACAATCACAAAACACGGTTCCAAACCAAAACAATTTCCAAAGGGCCCCTCCACCACAACAGCAGCCACAACTTCAATTAAGTCAGCACCCCTTTCAAGCACATAATTCTCAAAATACGGTCAACACACCTGCACTGTCTAGTCCTTTACAGTTGACCGGAACTGATGAATCCTCTTCCTTTGCACAATACATGAATTTGGTCTTGACAAATATCATGCAAGTTGCGGCTGAAATGAAATCTTCCGTCGATGACATGAAGAAAAACTCTGCGTCCCAAAACGAGAGTATTAAATCGATGGAAGAAGAGATTGCACGATTAAAAGCCGAACTAAGTGCAAGAGAGAAAGGGAAACTTCCAGCTCAACCCTTACCCAATCCTGGCTATTCACATCATGTGAATGCAATCACCACGTTGAGATCTGGAAGAGTGCTGGATAATCATGTTGGGGAAGAAGTTGATGATACTGAAAATCATATCAACACCCCGGCTGAGACCTTTCCACACATACACACACACACTTCTGACCCTACTTCTTCTACCCCACCATCCTCTTCCGAGCCTATTCTCCATTTCCCAAAAGGCTCGCCACTACAGTCCACCTCTTTTACCCCTCCACGGACGATCCCCACTTCTATACTGGGATCGGTTCCACACACACTTCCTTCTCCTATGATGGACCCAGCGCTTATTGCTAAAGCACCTTACCCTAATCGGTTAAGGGCTAACACACCAAGTCCACAAATGGAGAAGATCACTGAGATGTTTAAACAGGTTAACATCAATATCCCTCTTCTAGATGCAATTCAACAAGTCCCTGCATATGCTAAAGTTCTTAAAGATTTTTGCACTAGAAAGAGGAAGAAACAAATGCCCAAGAAGATATTCATGGCTAAGACAGTGTAACATTTTCAAAAATATAAAATATTAATTTTGGGAATTTTTATAATTTAATATTATTTTATTGATTATTTTAATATTAAATGCAAATAAATAGGAAAAATGTTAGAAAAAATTATGAAAAATTATGGAAAATTCTAAAATAGGGTAAATTAGTGGATTATGGCATTTTTAAGTTTTTGTGATTAGTTTGACAATAATTTAGTGCTAATCGCGATTAAAATCGCTAATCGGGTTTTTTGGCAATTTTGTGCAAAACTTGCACATATCACTTTTTCTACACTTGTGCATTTTTCTAGCCATGGTTTTCTTTTGGGATTACTATTGATGTGAGAAGGTTTGGATTTTAAAAGAAAAGGAAAAGAAAGGAAAATATAATGATGAGGGTAGGTGAGAGAGAGAGGTGGACTTTGACTTAGCATACTTAGCCATTCTCCTCGTTTTCTGTGCACAGCCCCTGTTCCTCTAGTGTTGACCCAGGGTACTTCTAGTTTTGACAGATTCTATCTAGGGTGAAATCTGGGACATATATCCTAAGTTGCTATTTTGGATTCGTGTTTCCGTATTCCGTATTTTTGATTCTGAAATGGTGGAATGTGTTTTGCCTCGACTAATTGTCGTTTATACGACGATGTAGAGGATTTATTGATGGTTTTGAAGGCGTGCCATAGGTTCTCACCTATAGGCCCCTTATCGTATCGTTTTGGATTTCGTGCGCCGTTTTAGATTGGATTTGGTTTTAATGCGCATATACGATATTTTGATGTGTAGGTACCCATGAAGACTTCGGGACGACAAGCAAATACGTGGTGACGTCCGCAATTGGTGATGCAAGGTGAGTAGATTATATCTACAGGGGGAAGTCGGGTGGATGGCGTATAGCACCCCCGCAGTCCGTAGATAGATTACTATGTAGTTTATTGTGATATTAGGTGTATTGTGGATAATGTAGGGTTAGAAGTGACTAGTGTAGTTCATAGTCGCGAACCCTAGGGTAGAATTACACCTACACACACCCTTGCTTATCACTTGTACTTGCACTGTGATTGATGATATGTGATGACTTTGGAGATGAGTCGATGATGTGGGCTGGGTGCCCTGGGATCGGTGATTTTATACGATTCATATGTGGAATATGACTTGTGATTCTTGCGGGCTTGGGATATGTGTTTACCCCCGCATGCATACTTACTGAGGTTACCGTTTTGTACTAGACATAGAGTAGTACTCCAGACTATATGATCTGACGATGGTGATATCTGTTATGTGATGAGACAGTGAGATACTGACCCCTACCCAGCTATGGGGATGCCGTACGATGATTTACCGTACGAGCCGATATTGATGATAGATCCGCACTCATAACTCGAGGATATCTTATGATATGACATTGAGGCGAGATCACCGACTATATACTTTTATACATGTATCGACTCAGATTTAGGTGGTTTCCACACCTACCCCTCCTGATTGACCGGATACTTAGATGTAGTTTGCATAGTAGATACTTCACTGTGGTGTTGACTACTAGATATCTGCATTTTCCTGCTATTCGCATTGCTGGCATATGTTCATTGTTATATTATTATCATGCTGTTAGGACACCAGCACCATTATCGATGATGCGTATGTTTCACGTACACTATTTGCCGGCTCACACACTTCATCATCGATAATTGCCATGTCACTACACTGTAGTACTGTTGCATTCATGATATGATTACTGCTTGGCATATTGTACACATGTACCTGTACACAAACATAGATGATTCTGACTTGATTGAGATTGAGGACCGCAAGATATTCTTTAAACTGATTCATTCTAAAGGAGCGGTTCCTCCCGACATATGTACATTACTATTCCATGTTGCATGATTTCTGATATGATTATCTCTCTTTACATGTCGCATACATCATGGATTGATTGCATAGCACATTGCATTGGATTTACTTCTTGATGTGGATTTTCATGTGATTTCTGATTTTGAGGACCGTGGGATTATTTAAGAAAAGATGTTCTTTTATGAAAACCCGGTACCTCGTGATATGATATTTGGGTGCGTCCACCACGCGTTTTCTCGGTGCTGAGACGTGTGCTTGAAACCCGATTCGAGGAGGTGATGTACCGTTTGCGGGTTCGTGGTGGGCCCGGTATGGTTCCCCTCGGCGAGATGATCGATGGGTTATGCCGATTGAGCCTGGAGGCGGGCGAGTACCTACCGGTGATTTTACCTGAGCTCGGCGGATATCCGGGGGATACCGCCTGGAGCCGAGAGATGGGCATACTGCCGGGGCCGACGGGCCGATATCCGCAGACGGAGCCCAGAGATGGACATGGGTTGACTCGTGCTGCCGGGGCCGAGGGCCGATACCGCAGACGGAGCCCCATATGGATGAGGATTTACGTGTCGATGCTTGGCACGGGTTTCATGATGTTTTCCATGATATTGTTTATATCCTCATACTTGCATACATGATGCTTACTGTCAGTGGGTGACAGGTGGACGGGTTCCACATATATACAGACATGGATCATATACAGACTGGATTTACACTTGTCATACTTCATTTGTATATATAACAGGGTATGAGGGCGCTGTTATATATACCCTTACACCAATATTAGTGGTATGGGACGCTAATATATGTGTATTGATATTATTGATATTTCTTCATTGATACTTCATGCAGACATACCTTACATTGATGACATGTTGTTACCTGAGTACCTGGCATTATATACATGATTAGATATTACCTTGCCACCTTATTACACTCAGATGTACTCTTGTGGATATTTTATTGATCGTTGACTTAGGATTATGTCTTGCATTCGATTTATCCTTGTAGATGTTTCTATTCACGAGTTGGCAACTCACCCCCGTTGTGCCACAGTTCTTGCAGGTTATGTCGTACAGGTTCTATTGCGGCATTTCTGGCACACTTCCTTCTTGCGGGTGATTTGCTTTTGGTAGGTGGATTCTTTTGCATCAAGAATCCCCAGTTTGTATTTATTTTATTCATTGTATCTAGAAATTGTCCATCAACCCAAAAACTTGTATATTCTTTCAGACTTAGAGACAGTGTGGTATTATTCGACCTTAGAGTCGCGCTTAGTAGTATTGCGGTTTTCTTGCTGCTTTTTGAGCTTTCCTTGATTTTGATCCTCGCCACTTGGCGTTGTATATTATCATATCATCGTGTGGTTGTGACCGTCGATTGACGAAGAGCTAGCTCCCGCTTGGGGATGCCTTTATCATTTTATATATTGTTATTCATGTTGTACCCCATTCGGGGCCAGTTTTACAAGAGAAACTCTGCCGAAAATTTTAGAAAAGACTGTACGGTTTTCAAATGCACATTCGGCTTAGTTATTTAAAAACCTTGATTTCAAACATGTTTTTCTACACTTCTTTAAACCAGTTTTCTTTACTTATTCTCAAAAATGGTTTTAGATTTCTGGGCTTTTGGCTTACTTGGATCAGATGGAGTCCTATAGACTTCATATGGTTCAAGGGCCAGTCACGTGCTCTTTCGGGTCGTGACAAAGTTGGTATCAGAGCGCTAGGTTGACCTTGGTTCGAGTCTAAGTTTGACTATGTGGAGCCTAGGGATTTGTTTATATACGGAACTTAGGCTTGACCTTACGGAACTTAGACTTGGTCGAGGGGGTGTAAACCCGAACTTTTGTCGTTTTAGGATGACCCTTGGTTGATGGATTTGGTGACTAAAGTAGAGTGACGTACCGTTGGTATGTTCCGCGGCATACTTACGACACGCCACTCCGCTTAAGGAACCTTAGGATGTACATACTTTCGAGATCAGTGATTCTCTTTATATCCAGGATTATTCATCCATTTGAGATCCCCGATTCTATTAGTTTCATGATCATACCTTCATTGATACTGTTCCTTCCTATGATCATGTATCCACTTTGGATCTGTTGTTTCCCTTCTTGCCACTGATGTGCTCTCTTTGATACTCGATTGAGATTCCTGTCACCGTGTTTGAGCGCAGTTTGGGCTGCTGCTAGGGTTACGGCCGGTGTGAGCTCGTTTGGTACGAGGGCCGACCTTTGTGTTTTCTGGTGACATGGGAACGTCTCGAGTTAGTGTTGGTGATTGTGACCTCTAGTGGAGGCGAGTGCTTGGTCTTGCACCGGATGATCGGGCCTTTGTTAGAGCTGCCAGTTGAGAGAGGACTGTTGATGTACAGCATACCTCAGAGATGGTGATGTCGCCTACCGTGCAGACAGATGGACCAGCTGTCGCTGAGATTGACAGGGTGTTGCTTTCGGAGCTTACGAGCTGAGATTGCCGGAGCTTTCAGGCAGTTATGCGACAGATGATAGCTAGTCTACCCGATTTGAGAGACGAAGGTGATTCGTCCGATTTTGCGCCAGAGCGGGCCCAGTTGAGTTGAAGATTTCCAGTGTGGAGAGTCTTACTCAGATCTAGAGCAGGCTGATTCAGAGATGACCGTTTATGTATTGCCTTTCCTGGAGGATTGAGGCGTTGTTCGGCGTACAGGCATATGAGCCAGTTGTTGCTGCAAATGATGAGATATCGCCCAGATGATTGGAGCTACTGCAGCATGAGCATGTTCTTAGAGAGATGATAGCGAGTTGCTAGTCACCGAGGATGGATGACTAGGACGCGTGGTGAGCTCGCTTACCCCGATGCGAGGTCATCAGGTGGATTGATTCCAGCTAGAGACGACTTCACGCAGATTCGTTGAGAGTCGATTGAGACGATCGAATGTCAGGAGCCTATTTTCCAAGTTTAAAGTATACGGAAAGACATGCAGGTGATTCTATGGACCCTCTAGAAGAATGAAACCCTAACTCGACTTAATGACCGTGTGACAGCCTTGGAACCTTAGGGTTTACGGCGGTTCCGCGGCGCCATTAGTGAGGCTTGGGTTTGCCCTTCTACGGCTGGACCACCGACGCTGTGGCATGTACTCGATACTATTAAACTGTACCCGAGATGTGAGCTCTTGGGGGATTATGAGGATCTAACGAGTCGATCGGATGGTTCGACATCTTTCGGATATCGTGATGGGACACTGCTTGGGAGACTCCAGGTGCGAGCATAGCCGTCGGAGCGCAGTTCGTGCAGCCATGATGAGACGAGTCCGAATCAGTCGACACTGATGCAGAGTGAAGAAAAGATTTCGCAAGATATTTCGACGAGATGACGTCCCACTCCGCCGACATCAGAGATGTTATACGCACCCAGAGGCGTGGTATATGGATATACCTTCCAGAAAGAAGCGCGATAGGTATGCAGCCGTTCCGGAATAAGCTTTAGCTTCAGCATTGGATGATGACTTCCGGGCATTTCGGCAGGATTGAGATTTGAGAAAGGAACCTCGGCAGGACCTTTCTGGAGTACGATACGAGAAGACCTGGACCAGGAGTGGTCGTGTTGCGCACACCCAGCAGGCCAGAGTTCGGCATTGTCGACGAGGTAGTTGACCAAGTTCGGATAGAGGAGCTTAACCAGATGCGTTGCGAATTGATCAAGGATGGACGAGTGACGAGTATTCCTCCGATAGTTGGGACGTGTTTCCGAGGACCAGTTCGGCCTGACATATGCTACAGAGTGATGAAGCTACAGAATACGTGATTCGAGTCCGTGTGAGAGACTTCAGATTGACCGTGGCCGAGACAGTGCAGTGCATAGTAGCTTGGCGTGACGTCACAGTGGACGACGATAGAGACAGTTGGAACAAGAGGTTCGTGTGAGACCCCGACGAGCTGTCATTGCTTCCCGTCGAAACTAGAGACCTGATATGCTTACAGAAACGTTGGGATGTGACCAATTTCCGAGAAATGTTGTGCTGAGGACACAGATGTCTTTCCAGCGAGAAGAGATAGCACAAGAGAGCCAGCCTCTGTACAGATCGGCATAGGCATGATTGGAAGAGACCTTGAGCAGGATTCCTTTCAGGACATTGCTGCAATGATGTTTGCATCCAGGATCAGATGTGTGACGTGCATTCAGATAGCCAGAGACCGACGTCAGTGATATGCTGCCTTACGAGTGGTCGTGAGGTTTGACCGAGAGGTGACCAGAAAAGTGCCAGAACGGAATCGTCCCCGTTAGCACACCTGACAGGGCCGATGAGCCGATTGACCGCGTGATAGGTAATCCGCAGAGAAGATAAGGACCTAGAGAGTCAGAAGACGCCAGACCGTGAGCAAGAGGCAGGTAGATATCCTGCGCTGCTAGCAGTGGATTACACTGACTCCTTCTCGACCTTGAAGGAGAAACTACCGAAGACGGTATTTATGATTTGTGATTTTGTGATTCGATTATCACGTATCCGTCATTTTGGATTTCAGTATTTTGGGCGTTCTATTTGCACGATCTAGTTTTGGTGACTGAGTTTCATGATATTGGTTTCATGCACCCACTGGATATTTATATATTTTGCGCAGAGTTTTCATGCATTTTAGTGTTAGGCTTTGATTCGTGCACGCTGATGCACACGGTTGTGAGATTTTCCTTGCGGTACCCTGATTTTGGTTTGAGCCGCATTATATCGTTGATTTTGACCCGGATTTTGATGGTTGATTTTTGCACTCCGTGCTGGCGATGTGCTTTACGCCTGTTCGGTGTTTGCTATTGGATTTCGTGATTTCCGTGCATGTTGAGTGCGCAGGGTTTAGATTTTCATTCGTGCACGATGGATGCACCGGTTTGGATTTTCGCGCATGTTGGGCGCATGTTTTTAGATACGATTTTGGTGCACGCCAGATGCACTAAATCGAGATTCTTCGTGCATGTCAGATGCACTGGATTTTTGACTGCCAGGCACACACGTTGCCTATGACAGATGCTTCGTGCACACCCGTTGCACTTGGATGTTGTTTTGTGCACCTGTTTAGCACATATATGGATTTTTTTTTGATTTCAGTACGCACCAGACGCACAGGATGGTGTTATGTTTAGATTGGATGTCTACATGTGTAGTTCCGATCCATATCATATCGGTTTTGTATTGGATTTGACATTGTGTTTTTTTTTACATTGACTCCGATGATTGCAGGATGCTTGACGGAGTTTTGTTTTCGAGTTATCTGCTCAGTACCCTTGCGCATGCATTGCGCTGTGACGTTCTATGTGTTGATGATTTCGGAGCCCCGACGACTTTGTTTATTACTGAGATGTTTTTGTATCTGGGGGTTTAAATTTAAAATTCGGGGACCGAATTTCTTTAAGGGGGGTAGATTGTAACATTTTCAAAAATATAAAATATTAATTTTGGGAATTTTTATAATTTAATATTATTTTATTGATTATTTTAATATTAAATGCAAATAAATAGGAAAAATGTTAGAAAAAATTATGAAAAATTATGGAAAATTCTAAAATAGGGTAAATTAGTGGATTATGGCATTTTTAAGTTTTTGTGATTAGTTTGACAATAATTTAGTGCTAATCGCGATTAAAATCGCTAATCGGGTTTTTTGGCAATTTTGTGCAAAACTTGCACATATCACTTTTTCTACACTTGTGCATTTTTCTAGCCATGGTTTTCTTTTGGGATTACTATTGATGTGAGAAGGTTTGGATTTTAAAAGAAAAGGAAAAGAAAGGAAAATATAATGATGAGGGTAGGTGAGAGAGAGAGGTGGACTTTGACTTAGCATACTTAGCCATTCTCCTCGTTTTCTGTGCACAGCCCCTGTTCCTCTAGTGTTGACCCAGGGTACTTCTAGTTTTGACAGATTCTATCTAGGGTGAAATCTGGGACATATATCCTAAGTTGCTATTTTGGATTCGTGTTTCCGTATTCCGTATTTTTGATTCTGAAATGGTGGAATGTGTTTTGCCTCGACTAATTGTCGTTTATACGACGATGTAGAGGATTTATTGATGGTTTTGAAGGCGTGCCATAGGTTCTCACCTATAGGCCCCTTATCGTATCGTTTTGGATTTCGTGCGCCGTTTTAGATTGGATTTGGTTTTAATGCGCATATACGATATTTTGATGTGTAGGTACCCATGAAGACTTCGGGACGACAAGCAAATACGTGGTGACGTCCGCAATTGGTGATGCAAGGTGAGTAGATTATATCTACAGGGGGAAGTCGGGTGGATGGCGTATAGCACCCCCGCAGTCCGTAGATAGATTACTATGTAGTTTATTGTGATATTAGGTGTATTGTGGATAATGTAGGGTTAGAAGTGACTAGTGTAGTTCATAGTCGCGAACCCTAGGGTAGAATTACACCTACACACACCCTTGCTTATCACTTGTACTTGCACTGTGATTGATGATATGTGATGACTTTGGAGATGAGTCGATGATGTGGGCTGGGTGCCCTGGGATCGGTGATTTTATACGATTCATATGTGGGATATGACTTGTGATTCTTGCGGGCTTGGGATATGTGTTTACCCCCGCATGCATACTTACTGAGGTTACCGTTTTGTACTAGACATAGAGTAGTACTCCAGACTATATGATCTGACGATGGTGATATCTGTTATGTGATGAGACAGTGAGATACTGACCCCTACCCAGCTATGGGGATGCCGTACGATGATTTACCGTACGAGCCGATATTGATGATAGATCCGCACTCATAACTCGAGGATATCTTATGATATGACATTGAGGCGAGATCACCGACTATATACTTTTATACATGTATCGACTCAGATTTAGGTGGTTTCCACACCTACCCCTCCTGATTGACCGGATACTTAGATGTAGTTTGCATAGTAGATACTTCACTGTGGTGTTGACTACTAGATATCTGCATTTTCCTGCTATTCGCATTGCTGGCATATGTTCATTGTTATATTATTATCATGCTGTTAGGACACCAGCACCATTATCGATGATGCGTATGTTTCACGTACACTATTTGCCGGCTCACACACTTCATCATCGATAATTGCCATGTCACTACACTGTAGTACTGTTGCATTCATGATATGATTACTGCTTGGCATATTGTACACATGTACCTGTACACAAACATAGATGATTCTGACTTGATTGAGATTGAGGACCGCAAGATATTCTTTAAACTGATTCATTCTAAAGGAGCGGTTCCTCCCGACATATGTACATTACTATTCCATGTTGCATGATTTCTGATATGATTATCTCTCTTTACATGTCGCATACATCATGGATTGATTGCATAGCACATTGCATTGGATTTACTTCTTGATGTGGATTTTCATGTGATTTCTGATTTTGAGGACCGTGGGATTATTTAAGAAAAGATGTTCTTTTATGAAAACCCGGTACCTCGTGATATGATATTTGGGTGCGTCCACCACGCGTTTTCTCGGTGCTGAGACGTGTGCTTGAAACCCGATTCGAGGAGGTGATGTACCGTTTGCGGGTTCGTGGTGGGCCCGGTATGGTTCCCCTCGGCGAGATGATCGATGGGTTATGCCGATTGAGCCTGGAGGCGGGCGAGTACCTACCGGTGATTTTACCTGAGCTCGGCGGATATCCGGGGGATACCGCCTGGAGCCGAGAGATGGGCATACTGCCGGGGCCGACGGGCCGATATCCGCAGACGGAGCCCAGAGATGGACATGGGTTGACTCGTGCTGCCGGGGCCGAGGGCCGATACCGCAGACGGAGCCCCATATGGATGAGGATTTACGTGTCGATGCTTGGCACGGGTTTCATGATGTTTTCCATGATATTGTTTATATCCTCATACTTGCATACATGATGCTTACTGTCAGTGGGTGACAGGTGGACGGGTTCCACATATATACAGACATGGATCATATACAGACTGGATTTACACTTGTCATACTTCATTTGTATATATAACAGGGTATGAGGGCGCTGTTATATATACCCTTACACCAATATTAGTGGTATGGGACGCTAATATATGTGTATTGATATTATTGATATTTCTTCATTGATACTTCATGCAGACATACCTTACATTGATGACATGTTGTTACCTGAGTACCTGGCATTATATACATGATTAGATATTACCTTGCCACCTTATTACACTCAGATGTACTCTTGTGGATATTTTATTGATCGTTGACTTAGGATTATGTCTTGCATTCGATTTATCCTTGTAGATGTTTCTATTCACGAGTTGGCAACTCACCCCCGTTGTGCCACAGTTCTTGCAGGTTATGTCGTACAGGTTCTATTGCGGCATTTCTGGCACACTTCCTTCTTGCGGGTGATTTGCTTTTGGTAGGTGGATTCTTTTGCATCAAGAATCCCCAGTTTGTATTTATTTTATTCATTGTATCTAGAAATTGTCCATCAACCCAAAAACTTGTATATTCTTTCAGACTTAGAGACAGTGTGGTATTATTCGACCTTAGAGTCGCGCTTAGTAGTATTGCGGTTTTCTTGCTGCTTTTTGAGCTTTCCTTGATTTTGATCCTCGCCACTTGGCGTTGTATATTATCATATCATCGTGTGGTTGTGACCGTCGATTGACGAAGAGCTAGCTCCCGCTTGGGGATGCCTTTATCATTTTATATATTGTTATTCATGTTGTACCCCATTCGGGGCCAGTTTTACAAGAGAAACTCTGCCGAAAATTTTAGAAAAGACTGTACGGTTTTCAAATGCACATTCGGCTTAGTTATTTAAAAACCTTGATTTCAAACATGTTTTTCTACACTTCTTTAAACCAGTTTTCTTTACTTATTCTCAAAAATGGTTTTAGATTTCTGGGCTTTTGGCTTACTTGGATCAGATGGAGTCCTATAGACTTCATATGGTTCAAGGGCCAGTCACGTGCTCTTTCGGGTCGTGACAGACAGTAGACACAACTTTCCCCCAGCAATTACCGAGGAAACGTAAGGATCCTGGTTATCCTACGATTTCCATCTCTATTGGGGAGAAACACATTAACCGTGCTCTACTAGATCTTGGGGCGAGTGTTAACCTGCTTCCTTTCTCAGTTTATGAGCAGTTAGGAATCGGAGAGTTAAAACCATCTCCATGCACTCTCCAGATGGCTGACCGATCAATCACCAGACCTAGGGGTGAACTAGAGGATGTGTTAATAAAAATTGGGGAATTTATCTTCCCTGTAGATTTTATTGTAATTGATACACAGCCTGTAGCGAACTCACGGAATCAAATTCCGGTGATTTTAGGTCGCCCCTTTTTGGCCACTTCCAATGCTATCATCAATTGTCGTAACGGTTCCATGACCCTATCCTTTGGAAACAGGACAATTGAGATGAACATTTATAAGTTAGGAAGTGTACCCTCCGAACCTACTGTTCAGGTCTGTTCTGTCGACTTAATGGATATCGACAGCAGCGAATTAGATAATCCTCCTGATACTGATCTTGACTCTTTTCATACGTTGTTATTTGACCCAACTATGTATCATACACATACGGACGCTTCCACCGAGATGTCCGGGTCTACAATTAACACGGATTATGAATTGATTTTAGAGTCTGAAGATCACCCCGCACCTTGTGATGACATTATTCTTCGGGGTATAGATGAAACTTTTGAGGAAATCTTCGCTGATGAACTCGCATTTCTAAAAAGCACGGGTGTTGAGATGAATCAGGTTCCACTCACTGAAATTGAACCTCCACCCCTTCTTCTGAAATGTAAAAAGAATGCGAGTAATCCATCACATACACTGCATCGTCTCTCCAAAATGAGACGCATACACATTCTATTCCACCACTTACCTTTTCCCCACTTTTTCTTCCACCAACCCGAGCACTGCATTGATAAAAATTTTGAATGGTTGGTGTTAACCTTCGGTCTTTGCAAAGCTTGGCATCGACCAATGATTTTTGACCCCCACTTGTGATTTTCAAAGTTTAATATTGCATAATTCAAGTTTGGGGGGGTATAATTTTTCTGGCTCCTGAAAAGAAAATTTTTACAAAATGATGAGCCAAAAATAAGTTTGGGGGAGGTTCTTCACTTAAATATTTTGCCCCCACTAATAAATTCCTCTCAAGCTTACAGGTTTTTCGAGATTTAGCAGAAGGCAACAGTGAGGACACTGTTGAAAACAAGTTTGGGGGAGGTTTGTGCTTATTTCTGCATCATTTGCATATCATCTGCATAAGCACAAAACATTTTTTTTAAAAATCTATAAAAATTGAAAAATATTTTTTGTACATAAATAAAAAATAAAAAAAAGAAGAAAATATTTCAAAATTATAAAAATATTTTTTGTACATAAATAAGATAATGAAAGTTTAGATAGTGAACAATTACATCTATGAGATTAGAAAAATTTTAGAAAACTAAGAAAATTAGAAGTTTTCTTATACGAACTAGTAATAAGTAGTTATGAGCCGTTGTCCCAAGGGTTAGTAAGATGAAAGACGTCACTAATCTGAGGATAAAAAATAAGTCTGAAAAATAGTTTCTATTCTGGAAGCCAAACATTTTGAACGTTGATACTCTGCTATTCGCACTTACACACGTCTTGAAGCCTGGGATAGTAGAGGATACCTTGAAATGCTCTTGTCTTAAAGCCAAAAGTATGGGAAAAAAAATATGTGTTTTAAAGTGGTGAGAAAAATGGATACTGGTTTTGTTATCACCGAGGGCAATAAAAATATATAGCAAAAGGGTGCTTCTTCACCTAGTGCCCCAAGGTCAACTGGTCTGGGAGTCACTGCTATGCCTGAGGTGGTGCAAGACGAGGAAAATACACCAAGCATGCAAGCACATTAGTAATCGGTCGGTTAGTACCTCAAGAAGTATTAACGGTCGCATGAAAGTGTGTAAGCAATCTCGTTTGCCAAGAAGTACTGAGGCCGATGGGCAAGGGTATGATAGCTTGAATTGAATTCTCCGGGTGTAGGGATGTCTTTACACACACGCAGGGTTATATGATCGATGTTTGGAATAAAGATAGAAATGAAGAATAAGACGATGTTTTATTGAGGGAGGACGTGATTTCTGACATCTTTTCACGACCATTAAGATAGGGCTCATGACAACCGAAAAGCTAGCTTAGTTGGAAACCCTAATTTTCAAAGTCTTTCTTATACGATTCTTTTCTTTAAATGTAATATTCATGATCTTCCTTTTATTATTGGATTTTGTGGGTGCAATCCGCTGAAAACCCTCAGGAGACAACACTCCTCCTACTAGGGACACCTAGAGGTTTAAAGGCTTGTTGCACGTGCTCAGTGCAATCGTGTTGCCTACGAAAGTGTGCTAGTTAGTTTTTCTCTTTCTTTATTTTCTCCTTCTCTTTTTAATAAAACATTCGCTCGAGACGATCGAAATTAAGTTTGGGGGTATTTGATCAGTCGAAAATATTGCATATTTTAACCGGCAATTTCCATATCATCTGCATACAATTAGAAGTGTTCGACTTTCATATTCTACATATTAGCAAATCGGTCGCAAAATATCAGATTACATGTATTCGACCTTAAAATCGGCATTTCTAGGGAAATTGACTGCATTGCATTACATAGCATATTTTCCATATCTTGCAACCCCTGTTTCGAAGTCTGTACAGGAAAAGAGAAGCTTGCTCAATCATTACAGTGCTCGACCATTACAATTGCTCGTAAACTCACTTAACTCAAATCTGGTATCAACACAGAAGAGGAAGTACAAATCTAAACATCAAAGAAAGGCCCAAACAGTAGTACCAAGCCACTGAAGAATTCACAGATCCCAAGGCCAACAATGCGCGGCGGAAGGGCGGCTAATGCCAGGTTTTTGCGGCGGAAGCGCGGCCAAATGATGACGTCAGCTCCCCAATTTCAGTGCACAACTCCTGTACTATGGCCCACTGCTAAATTATGCACACAAACTTCCAGATGATTCCAGATACTTCCTCCAGATCAGCAAACACCTAAACTAGCCTAATACTTCTAGAACTTTCCCTAAAACCCTAGCTTAAACCCTAAGCTAACTCCTAACAAACTCCTTCTAGAAACCCTTCAACAAACTTTGGGAGGGAAAGTTCTAATTCAAATCTAACCTAGGGTTTGGGAGCTCTATAAATAAGACCCTAGGCTCACTCATTTTGGGAAATTAAAAACCTTAGGATTGAAGTTTAGAAAATCAATCTCTTTCTTCATCCCCTCTTCCTCAAGTTTAGTGAGAGAGCTTGTAGGAAACCCTAACCCTAATTCCAACCACAATTCAAGATCTTGAGTGCAAGCCAAGCAAGATGCCTTCAACCCTTTTATGAGCCGAGCCGATCTTCAATCGGGCAAGAGATCAAAGTAGATCCACGATCCACGGAGACGAGCGAAGCCGAGTCAACGATCGATTTCTTCTTCTTGTAGATTCTTGAAAGAATGTATTGAAATTGTTGATTAAATAAAAGGTGATATTCTTTTATCTTGTTTTCTTTAAATTCCGCATCATGTTATCTTTACAATTCTTGAATATTGTCTTTGTGGTGATGTGTGAATAAAACTCCGCTCGTAAAGGAGTCGAGACGGTTGTAGAATGATGATGTAACAAAGCTTTCATCGATTCTTGATTCCTACGATGGTTTGTAAATCCTAGCAAGTTCAAGAACCGACAACCCATTTTGTTTCGATGTTTTCTTGATTGACATCGTTCATAATGGGGGTGTTAGGATCGTTTCTTGAAATTGCTAGAGGCTAGAATGTGAATGATATCGACAATAGAACAAGGGATAAGATGAAACCCTAGTTTCACGAGAAAACCCTAACTCTTGTCGATGATCATCGATCTAGTATCAATCCTTCGAAGGACAAGAACACGATATCTTTAGATTACATCACGTCTATAGACCCGATCGATTCCTACGAGCCTCTCTTATATTCTTGATTGTTGATTGGAAATATTATCAAAACAACCGATTCTTGATTGTTTATAGTTTCTTGATTCTTGCATAAAGAATAGTGACACTCGATTACAAATCACATCTTGAATCATGTTTTCGTTTATTGTTGCTTAACATTTCATTTCAAACGTATCAAAATACAATTGAATTGCACAATCCCTGTGGACGATCCGCACTCATTCATTAACTACATCCGACACCGTGGTTTGATTGCGGTCAATATAATTTTTTGATTGTCGTTACTTTTTACATATACACGTCAGAAAATGAATCAATCAACCACCTTTTTAGAAAAGGAATTTATTATGAAGAAATTAGTGGTCATAAGGTAGAACTGGAAGGAGTCCCAGCTGGACAAACTAACAGCTGATGATTTGGTGAAACCAAAGGATTCAATAGTCACGACGAACCTCAGACTCTCCGCGAATCTAGTAGGGTTCTTCATCCACCTGAGAGATACTACGGTTTCCTCGGTGACGGTGGGAGCGAGGATTGCATCATGGTAGATGATGACCCAACCAGGTTCAGGAAGGCCATCACGAGTGGGGACTCTATGAAATAGCTGGATGCTATGCAATCAGAGATGGAATCCATGTACACCAATAAAGTATGACTTTGAATGTTGCACCTGAAGGGGTAAAACGCCTTGGGAGCAAATGGATCTTGAGAAGATTCTTGGTGTAAATGAAAAGGTTGAGACTTTCAAAGCTAGACCTGTAGTAAAAGGCTATCGTCAATAATCAGGTGTGGTTTATGATGAAACCTTTTCTCCAGTAACTATGCTTAAGTCCATCTGGATTAAAGCACGCATCGCGGAGTTAGAACATCTGTTTTGATGTGGCAGTCAAAGTGTTTGATTTCATCAAAAAGGTAGATGAACCTTGTACATACAAGAAGGTTGTAGAGTAAGGTTGTCTTCCACGTATTGTACGTAGATAACATACACTTGATAGGAAATGGTTTCCTATGCTACACTCGGTCAAGCTTCTCTTATCACGAGGATTCTCCATGGAAGATCTGGATGATACCTACTACATCTCGTGTATTATGATCTATAGTGATAGATCTAAGTGGATGTTGGGAGTGTCCCAAATCCAGGTACATTAACATCGTACTAAAGGGGTTTAGTATGGAAGATTCTAAGCGTGGTGGTTCGTCCACTTACTCAGGAATCACTCTCTCCAAAAAGAAGTCTTCCAAGACTGATTTGGAGAGAGCTCGTGTGCAAGAGATACCTTATGCTTCGGCAGTAGGCTTTATCATTTATGCGATGTTATATAGCAGACCAGATGTAGCTGATTCACTAGGTGTAGTGATCGGGAATCAATAGGATCTTGGGAGAATCACTGGACAGTTATGTAGGACATTCTTAAGTACTTGAGATGCACTAAAGAAATGTTCTTGGAGTTTTGTAACAGTGAACTCCAGTAGGAGTCCTTTACCAATTCGAGCTTCTAGAGTGATAAGGTCGACTGAAAGTCAGTCTCAGGCTTTGTCTTTACCCTCATTGGAGGGACAGTTTGTTGGAAGAGTTCCAAGCTATATACCGTGGCAAACTAGACGATAAGGGCTGAATACATCGCTACCAATGATGCTACCAAAGTGGATGTCTGGATGTTTCTTGTTCATGAGATGAACATAGTTCCTACCATTGAGCGTCCAATAACTGTTATTGTGACAACAATGGAGTTGTGGCTTTGGCCTAGGAACCCCGGTCCCATCAGCGATCCAGACATCTTCTGAGGACAGTATCACCTGATTAGGGAGATGGTTGATCTCCAGGGGATCGAGGTAAGGAGAGTTGACACAAAGGATATCACGGAGGATCCACTCACAGAAGCTTTTCCCTATAGAAACTTTTATGGGGCGTTGAGTATGAGATACTACAACAAATGACCTAAGTGCAAGTGGGAGATTGTTAGTTATATGTATGCCCTAGAGGCCATTATTATACATGTGATGTATATTATAATAGATGCTTGGACATATATAGGGAGGACTTTCTTTCTCAACATGATAGTATGTTATCTGGTTGCTCTTTATCTTAACATGTACACTTATTGTCTCTCTATTACATGTTGATAAAGCCCTTAGGATGAGTACTTGACTACCAGGATTATGATGCAGATCATACTAGTGGGACAGAGGTAGTCGGTAAGTACATCCTTCAATTGTTCCTAGTAGTGGGAGTATCGAGATGAGGCATCAATATTCCAGAGTAGACTAGCGTATACGCTTCTCGACCCATGTGATGGGCGATGGATGATCCCACATCCATTGGTGTTTGACACCAGAGAAGGTATACGGGTGCTCAGTGGAGACTGGGTACACTAGACGGACTCGCCGAGAACTCCTAGATGGTATTATACCTATCGTCAGATAGCAGTTCTCTGGTGACACTGGTACAGGTAAGTTTGTCGACCCGAGATCATCATAGAGTCTTATGTGATTCCCACTGTGCTTTGATTTCCACCTTACCACATTCAAGAGATCGTGTAAAACGGTGGTTTTTGGGTACAGTCCCGAGTCACATGGAGGCAATGAGTGATAGGAAGGGATTTCGTCTCTCCCGGTATTAGGGGTTGATGTTGCTCTATGCTTGATTGGCCATAACAGAAAATCCCTGGCCAGGGTTGCTGAGATCTACTAGTAAGTGTTATCAGTAGTTTCTCAAACCGTTATGAGCCACACATAGGAATGACTTATCAGGCAATTATGGTCTGACGTTTTACCACCCCCAGGCTGTGATATGCGAAATATCTGACGAAGAGACCGGACTGTAAGGTAGTGTTACTGATTGGATTCGCAGGAGTATGAGCAGGCTTGCTTGTTGATCTTCTGATCGCTCAATACCCGGGTGGCCGTTACGTTTAGCAGATCGCTTGCGACTTGTGGGTGACTGATATGATCACCACCTACTGCCGGCGTATTGACGGGTCTTTAGAGTCCTACACGGAGGTTTCCTGGCTCAGGCGAAATGAAGTAGGAGCACATATATGATATGTGCGGGACTGAGATTAATACGAGTATATGATACCGTATTCTATTCTCGCGATATATGATATCGGACGGTTATATGTAATATAGACGGGTTATCGGATCAAGTGTTGATTCGATAAGTTGATACATATGATATTAGTCAGTTATATGTGATATAGCCGGATTATTAAATCAAGTATTGATTTAATAATTTAATGTAGAATTATATATATATTTGATATATTATTTCGCATTAACTAATATTAGCTCACTTAAGAATTCTTTTTCTTACTTGTGCATTTAATATATGTGTGATATATATTAATATACACTCTTTTTTGTCATGCTAGATGATACATGAGACATGGGTGTATAAACTCACACCATGCTTAACATAATGAAGGGTTTTACTTATTTAAAGTAAATCAAAATTGAATGGAAATTAGTCACATGGTTGAAGCTTGTGGAACCATTGACCAAGTTTAATAATTTTGTTTTACTTAAGATATTTATTAACCCAACCATTATAATTAGCCATGGTTTAGTCTCTACATAAGTTAGTATATGATATTAACTCACCTATGGTTCCCATTCTACACTTGACTTTCCATGGTTGCTTTTCTTCATCTCCTTTCTCTAGCTCTCTTGCAATATGGGAGGTGAAGAAAATGAGTGAGAAAAATATTTCTAAAGTGAGAAAAATTCCTACTTCATCATCCTCTACTAGATTAGCCATTTAGTCACTAATTCCATATTAGTGAAGAGGTAGCTTGAGTTAGTGTCTCCTCGACATAGATCATCTTCGGCCTCGAAGACTACAAGCAAGCTTGTTCCTTTCATCTTGTGGAGCCTTTCTAGAGTCCGGGAGTGTACTAATTGGAGCGAAGGGACTACTACACGGAGCTATTGAAGTGAAGGACCAGTCTACAAAGATTGTATTCCTTGTTCACTTAGATGTAAAGCTATTTACATTCTAGTATCGTCTAATTCTCTAGTTAAGATTCTAGGTTAGGGTTCTTTAGTGCGCCAATATTTGAAAACTGCATGGTTGATGCCTCCTGAAACCCAGCGGCAACCCTAGGGAACCCTGCAATAAGTAACCGGGTTCTAAAGTCCAGTGGGAGACCATCTCGAGGAGTCGAGACTGTTGGAGATAGTGCCCTTAGAGTCAATTATTGGATCATAGGCACGTAATTGCTATGATTGATGGAGGACTTATCCCGATAAGACAGTCTTACTCAAGATGATAGTATGCTATCTGGTTTATCTTTATCATCGTGTACTGCTTTAGGTGACCTTACAGGTCACTATTGCACGATGATAGAGCCCATAGGATTCTTGCTTGACTGCCAGCAGTATGAGGGCTATCATATACGTGGGAGCTGGGGTCTATAAGCAAATCCTTAAAAGGTCCCTAGTCGTGGGAGTTTCGAGACAGGGCATCGATACTCCAGAGTAGACTAGTGTATACAGTCGAGACCCCAACGAGGGGCGGTGGCCGGTCTCACAAGCCACTGGTGTCAGTTGGTTCACCTAAGATGTATACAGGTGCTCATTGGGTTATGAGTACACCGGACAGGACTCGCCGGGAACCTGCTAGTTGGTCTTATACCTGACGTCAGATAGCAGTTCCTTGGTTACATGTGTACAGGTTAGTTCATCGACCTGAGATCGTCATTTTTCTTGTGTGAGTTCCCACTGTACTTTGATTACTATCCTACCACGCTCAAAGGAGACGTGCAAACAGGTTTTAGTTGGGTACAGTCCCGAGCCACATGGAGGAAGTGAGCGGATCTTCAGGGGTTCGTTTCTCCCGATATTGGGGGTGAGGTCGCGCTGTGTCTAGGAGAGCCATTACACGAAGTCCTTGGCCAAGGCAGGAGATTTACTGGTAGGTATTCCAGTAGTATCTCAGGGTGTTCTGGGCTACACTCCGACACGACTTGTACCGTTTTTGGGGGTCTGACTTTTACCAACCCCCTACGCCCGCCATGCGATGCTCATAGACGAACGGACCGGACTGTATGGATATTGTCTCTGACAGGCTCAGTAGGGTGTCAGGATGAGTTCGCTCATCGACGTCCCTTTTGGTCAATACCTGATAGCCCGTTACGTATAGGCTAATACCTCTGACGTGTTAGTGGTTAAATCCACAACCAAAGTATTGACGAGTCTTTAGAGTCCCCCACAGACCAGTTACTCATGTTTCGGGCGAAACGCTGTAGAGGCCGTATGGAGATATGGCAGGGTTCGATCAGATACGTGCGGTATTGCACGGATCATGATCGGACGGAAAATACTAGCGGGCTTTGGTTTAAGCCGGATCCTAGTATTGTACAGTGTAGATTTTGTCTCATTGCATTTGTATTTCGGTCGGAATACAAATGCGGATATGTATATACAGTTGCAGGGTTTCCTGTAATTTATTACGGGATCGGTTTTTTTGAAGTTGCCAAGTTGCTTTCCGTTTCGGCCATTTTCCTTTGTTTCCTTTCTTTGGCTGAAATTTGGTGGAAGGGGTTATTTGCAATTGTGCAATTAACAATTGAGAAGACTTTTTGCTTCATGATAGTTTTCATGATGGGTGTAGCTTTCATTGACTCCATGACTTCATGATGGCTTGACCTTTGTTGGATATGATTGGGTTTTGGAGTGAGGTTCTTGTTTGTGATCATTGTTTTATCATCATAACTTTTTCTCTCTCTTTGATGGATGATTGCCTCTTTTCTCCCCTTGTGTTTTTGTTCCTCTCATTCATTCATCAAGGAGAAGAGGCCGGCCAGCTTAAGGGGCTGTCCAAGAATTTTGTGAGGCAATTTTTGTTCTTTCCATGCCCACAAAATCTCTTTGTTCTCCTCAAAAAGTATACATATCATTCCTCCATCATATGGCAACTCCTAAAAACCCCCAAAGAGACATAGAGTTCTACAGATAACCTACAGCATCCTTGGGCACGTCGACTCGCCAACTTCGTGCCTGAGTTGCCTCGGTCCAGAGGTGGGAGCCCGTAAAAGAACCCGGCGATGTGGTGCCCTTCCGACGAGGAGATGAAGACCGGAGATTCCGTGGGGAGATCGGGACGACGATGAGAAGACCGAAGGACACAGATCGCTCGGTATATCTCTCTACCCCTTCTCTAGTTAGCTAGGATTAGATTAATGGCCCGATCCGGGATTTTTGTGCGCGGTCGTGCCGGTTCAAAAGTTAAAGTAAATCATCATTTCCGAATTTTGGCCTCGGATTGACGGCCGGGGCGCCGCCATGTACTTACACTGGTATCAGAGCCACGCCATTAACCTAGTCTAGCTTGGTCTAATGTGTTTACATTTTCGATCAAACAAAATTCCAAAACCCGCGTTTTGAAAGTATCAGTTTCTGTCAAAATTGTTTTTAGCTCGAAAATATTTTCAGTGTGTTGCAGAAACATGTGCAGGGAAGTCTAAGCACTCTGGTAAAATTTTGTCTCATGAACTCATTATTCCACCGCGGAACAGCGGCCAAACCCCTGTTTGGGCCGCGGTTCCGCCGCCACCTTTACTGTTCAGTGAATCAAATTTTTACAGAGGGTCTCTGTGTTGAAAATAGGGGTTTTGGTATATTCTGTTTGGGCCCAGATTTTCTTTGAGAGCTACAGTAGTGCTTGGGGCCCACTTGGATAAATTTGATCGATCGAATATTTTAAACATGTTAGTTCACAGTATTTACATTATATCTGCGACCGTGAATGTCATTTGATCGGTAAATCCTATCTAACTGCTATAGCTCTTTTAGACGGATTTGCGAACGTGACATTCACGTTGATGTTCTGTGTTGTGCTGTGATGTTGCGGATTGGTTATGGGGGATAGCCTGGTTGCAGTGGTAGTACAGTTTTGTTGTATTATGTACATTTGATATTGCGAGGCGAGCGTCCGACATGTGGACTGCCGTCACTGCCTGTCTGTATATTATTCTTTTGGGGCACGACCTGGTCGAGGTCGATGTACCCGTTGTATGTATATTTTACTTTTTGTACTAGGATTACCCCACTGTGGGGTGCACGGATAGCCGGATTCTAAAGGGCAACGAGCCCGCATCTCATGGCATTGAGACAGACGGGGCTTCACTCTAGAATTGGCGGGCTATTCGCCGCACTCGTAGGGGGTACAGGTTGACCCAGGAGGGGTGCCCAAGTTACCGGATTCCGTGAAGTGCTGGGTGGTCCATTCACGTTGCTGAAGGGGGCTGCCTCGCTTCAGGTTTTGGCGGGTAACTTGCCGCGCCCGTAGGGGTCTAGGATTTCATTGCACAGGCTATCCACACGACCAGGGGAACGTCGAATTTCAGTAGCGGCTCTATGAAACCCGGGGATCCCAGATATCTGTATTGTTCTGTGATGCTTATTACATTTCTGTGATGTTGCATTTTATCACGCCTTGAGCGAATATTATATATTGATATATATACTAGTAGATGTTGTATATGTTTTGCATCCGCGCTAGTCCAGTCTCCGCTCTGTCGTTAGTTAAGTAACCTAACGGGTGATAACGGGACCCAGTGGTGAATGCGGATGGCATATACGTACATCATTATTTTCGTTCTTTGTGGTGTGATCAATTGATGGGACTGCATTGATTCGGATCAATGCAAGCTAAACAAACCTATTCTGATGTTGTTGGAACAATTTTCAAAAAGCTGTTATGGCAAGGACGTTCTCTTTTGTTTTACACAATGGTATTCAGTTGGAATATCCTGCTCCTCAATCGACGAGGCAAGGGCCGAGATCCCTTCACCGGGAATGACCCCTTGGACAGAAGTTTGCGTCATGGCAATAACTTCACTATAGTCGTTTACTTTTGCTTTGCATCGTGGTATTCAGTTGGAATATCCTGCACCTCATTCTACGGGGAAAGAGCCGAGATCCCTTCACCGGGAGCGACCTCTTTAGCAAAGGTTTTCGTCACTATATTTTTATAAAAGCTATCCGGTTCTTTCAACGATATCAAGTTCATTACGTTAAAGGTTTTTCGCCAAAAACCATTCGTAGCCCTCCGTCATTTCAGACGGGTAGCAAGTAGTATTCATGCTATGTTTGTTGGCCTTAGTCAAGGCATAGTGTATGGTAGCTGCTTGTTACCTTTCTGCTGCATAGATAGATGCGTTGGTTTGGGACAGTCATATAGCCTTGTTGGCCCTAGTCAAGGGCTTGTACGGGTGGGTTCAAATTAACCTGGACAATGACGGGTAGAAGTTGACATGTGACTTATGATTTGTTGGCCTTAGTCAAGATCATAAGAGCATGGGGTAAAAATCACATCGTAAGTTTCTAAAGAAACTGAAACTTGCCAGATATGCGCATACCTTCTGGAATGTGATAACGTGAGCGGATTCCGTCACGTTATCATGCGATGATAGTTGGATCCCGATTTCCACTGATGAGTTGGTTTACTCCTCGGGTGATCCCGACTAATTCTTCTTTCAGGTTTGGAGGAGAATTTGACGGTACAGTGGGAGGTTTCCTGATTAGATAAATTGATAACCATTCTGATCTAGGTTAGAGTGCACGCTGAGTTTTTCTTTTCTCTCTCTCTCTTTGGCAGCGACCATGACCCGACCCTAGACTATGACTCAGTGACCAAGTTGACCGAACCTTCTTATAAGACTGGCTTATGGATTGTCAGAGTTGCATACCTCATTGCCACTCCTACTTTTACCCTTTTTTCCAGGACACCCCGTATTACTACGAACGTCCACTTCCATTGGACAAAACCATCGTATGGTTATATACGAACTCGAAGGAATTTATTCGAGGATGGTTTCCGGTTCTGGAGAAAACGAATAGGACTATTCAGTTGTCTTTTCCTTTTACCTTCTCTCAGGTTGCGAGTGCCCCTTAGATTAGGGGATAGTACACCTATTACGCAAATTAGATAGTCTTCTTCCAAACCATAGGCTGGTGCCGACCGGTAGGGAATGAAGAAAACCAATTAGCCTAACGATGGTGTACAGAAGGTATTAAGTTAAGACAAATAAAGGGATTAGTAAGAGGGCAAAGTAAATTGCGACTACTTTTTACGACCAAACCAAGTATTTCATTACCACTCCCACTTCACCTTTGTATTTCTCCAGAACACTCTGTATCACTACGAAGATCTACAGTTTATTGGATATTCCATCGTATGGTTATATACGAACTCGAAAGGAACTTGTTCCAGTTCGGGGATGGATTCTGATTCAGGAGAAATAGGAATAAGGTTTATTCGGTTGTCTTTTATCTTTACATTCTCTCACATTGCGAGTGCTCCTAGGATTAGGACAGTACACCCATTATGATTATTGGATAGTCTTCTTCCAAACCATAGGCTGGTGCCGAACGGTAGGGAAGGAAGAAAACCATTTGGCCTAAAGGGGTGTACAGAAGGTAATGACTAAAGACATATGAAGGGATGTGGAGAGATGGCATAGAAATATACGGTTACAGTTGTGAATTTGATAATGGAAGAGGCATTACTAGGAATACCGGAATACCCCATCGAAACATTTCAATGTTTCAGTTTCACTGTGTACTGTTAAAAGAAAACTGATTTCCCAATTAGACACTTACTCCAGGGTATGTATTTACCAGGTATGATTCTCACATCTGTATGGTTTTACAGATGATGAGTGGGAGTAAGTTATTGGGAATTAGGTGATCGTCCTCTTTATATCGGAATTCGTTGTAATTGGTGATATTTGAGGAAATCGCCTGGGCTGTTTGCCGGACGGCAAATATTTGGTTTTGATTATCCGTTCTAATGCACCAATTTCAAATTGATATATATCTGTACGTCTATTTTTATAGAGTGAGATATACCTTTTTGAAATTATGTCTATGACATTTACCTACATCATACATCAGTGGATAGTTAGGTAAGGAGCATTAAACAACGGTGTAATTCTTCTTAACCATAAGTACAATTTTCAACTTACGACACACACGGATTGAGTTATTAAACTCAAGGGACTTATACAGAGTATTGTATGTTGTCCAGCGTCCATGAGGACAGAGGGGTTGGTTCTCGTACTATATTCGGTTTACTTATGACTTCTCTGATTTTTAGACAGGTGTTTCGTAGAAACACAGGGTCCAAGTTTTGAGAAGTTATAGGTATAAGAGTAACGTGGAGAACCAGGTATTGCAAGTATCGGGATTCTTCAAGGTGATCGAAGATGTAGATACTTGTGTATGGTATTCAGTTGATAGTAATGATTAAGTGAACTTGCTTCTCTTTCAGGTTACACATAATTGGAAGCACTCTAAGTTGGGTAACGCTGATCGGCTTCTTTCCATTTACTTGACATGCACTGGAGATAGTTGCATGATTTGAATCTGGTTCAATTAAATCTGTGCCTCTGTTTCTATATTGGATATAGAACAGTTCATATCTTAACGATGTTAAGGTACAGGGAGTTGTCCGGCTTATGCTTAAAACCAGACTCTGGATAACTCAAGGCACGTTCTGTAATGGCAATTTGTGGGTTGACCCAGGCTATGACGAGGGTTGACTTTCTACCATCTGGAAGATCAATAGTGATATTGTTCTAGACTCGCCACAGTTTTAAGTAAAATGGATTTTTTTGTCAGAAAACAGAAGTGGGAGTATGGTAGAACTGGAAGCGATTCCAGAACCGCAAACGATTACTGAAAATTTGATAAGAACCTAAAGATTCAATCTGGTTTAACATTCCATTGGCCACTCCGCGGATATGGTGGGTAACCTCAGGCACCCGAGAGGTACTCCGGCAGCCTCAAGGACGATGACAGGGAGGTTCTTGTTTACCCAGACTTTCCATTGCTGTTGTTCCAGACTGTGAGACCCGGCAGGAAGATGAGTATAGCGTCGTTCTAAACTGGCTTTAGAAGTGCACGTGTATATGACTCTGCCAGAGGGTTGTCGTAGTCAGTGGAGCAGCGGAAGCATAGTGGACAAGTGGCTTATGTCTATTTATAGACTAAAGCAGATATAGCGAAGATAGATCATCTATTTCTGATGTGACAGTCATAGGTTTGACTTCATCAGAATAGGGGATGGATCTGTTAAGAAGCTAGTAGGGTGTGATGTCCTGGTATTTGGATGACATACACAGAGTAGGAAGTGATGTTCCTATACTACGATCGGTTATACTTTGGTTGTCACACAGTGGTTTCTCCACATAGGACTTGGATATTATATCAGACATTTTGGATTACTGGATCTATATTTTTAGATCTAGATTTGGGAAGTGTCCCAATCAGGGTACTTAGACAGCATTCTAAAGGTGTTTTAGAATGGACGACTCCTGGCACGGTTGTATACCTGCAGGTGATGGAGTCACCCTCTCTAAAGGTGTCTTACAGACTAAAGTAGAGAGGGGTGTGCATGATTGGCAGATCACTTGCTTAGGCAATTGAGTCAATCATGAGATGTCAAGTACCACACCAGATGTTGTTCTTGCAGTAGATGCAATAAGTTGATATTAATCCAATCCTGGAGAAACATTAGGAAGCAGTTTTAGAACATAAGTGGATGTTCTGGGGAGATGATAACGTCAGCCTTGTTCAGGAAACAGTTATCATTCCAGGCTTCCAAGGTGACCTGGACGACAGGGTGGCCGTCAGAGTTATAGTTTTCCCTCTGACGAGGGGCAGTGTTTTGGACAGGTGATCCAAGCGGACACTGAGGGAGGCATGGCGTGGGATACTGATTAAGTTCAGTTGACGATACAGTCTATGAAGTTTGGATTTGGAGTTCATTTATGAGCTAGGTCCCATCAGATATCCAGGCATATCCTAAGATAGGTATTGCTCATTTCGGGAGATGGGTTTCTCCGCGAACTTGAGATATTGAGAGACATAGAAAGAAACATCAGGGCGGATCCACTCACTGAGGCTATTTCTCGAACGCAATAGTTTCGCAAACGGGTTTTGTGAGGCTGACTAGTAGAGGAGTTGGGTGTTCGATATCACACGGGCAGTGAGTATGCGACATCGCAATAATTAGCCTTGAGTGCAAGTGGGAGATTGTTGGAGATAGTGCCCTCAGAGTCAATTATTGGATCACAGGCACGTGATTGCAATGATTGATGGAGGACCTATCCCGATAGGACAGTCTTACTCAAGATGATAGTATGCTATCTGGTTTATCTTTATCATCGTGTACTGCTTTAGGTGACCTTACAGGTCACTATTGCACGTTGATAGAGCCCCTAGGATTCTTGCTTGACTGCCAGCAGTATGAGGGCGATCATATACGTGGGAGCTGGGGTCTATAAGCAAATCCTTAAAAGGTCCCTAGTCGTGGGAGTTTCGAGACAGGGCATCGATACTGCAGAGTAGACTAATGTATACAGTCGAGACCCCGACGAGGGGCGGTGGCCGGTCTCACAAGCCACTGGTGTCAGTTGGTTCACCTAAGATGTATACAGGTGCTCACTGGGTTATGAGTACACCGGACAGGACTCACCGGGAACCTGCTAGTGGGTCTTATACCTGACGTCAGATAGCAGTTCCCTGGTGACATGTGTACAGGTTAGTTCATCGACATGAGATCGTCATTTGTCTTGTGTGAGTTCCCACTGTACTTGGATTACTACCCTACCATGCTCAAAGGAGACGTGCAAACAGGTTTTAGTTAGGTACAGTCCCGAGCCACATAGAGGCAGTGAGCGGATCTTCAGGGGTTCGTCTCTCCCGGTATTGGTGGTGAGGTCGCGCTGTGTCTTGGAGAGCCATTACACGAAGTCCTTGGCCAAGGCAGGAGATTTACTGGTAGGTATTCCAGTAGTATCTCAGGGTGTTCTAGGCTACACTCTGACACGACTTGTACCGCTTTTGGGGGTCTGACTTTTACTAACCCCCTACGCCCGCCATGCGATGCTCATAGACGAACGGACCGGACTGTATGGATATTGTCACTGACAGGCTCAGTAGGGTGTCAGGATGAGTTCGCTCATCGACGTCCCTTTTGGTCAATACCTGGTAGCCCGTTACGTATAGGCTAATACCTCTGACGTGCTAGTGGTTAAATCCACAACCAAAGTTTTGACGAGTCTTTAGAGTCCCCCACAGACCAGTTACTCATGTTTCGGGCGAAACGCTGTAGAGGCCGTATGGAGATATGGCAGGGTTCGATCAGATACGTGCGGTATTGCACGGATCATGATCGGACGGAAAATACTAGCGGGCTTTGGTTTAAGCCGGATCCTAGTATTGCACAGTGTAGATTTTGTCTCATTGCATTTGTATTTCGGTCGGAATACAAATGCGGGTATGTATATACAGTTGCGAGGTTTCCTGTAATTTATCACGGGATCGGTTTTTTTGAAGTTGCCAGGTTGCTTTCCGTTTCGGCCATTTTCCTTTATTTCCTTTCTTTGGCTGAAATTTGGTGGAGGGGGTTATTTGCAATTGTGCAATTAACAATTGAGAAGACTTTTTGCTTCATGATAGTTTTCATGATGGGTGTAGCTTTCATTGACTCCATGACTTCATGATGGCTTGACCTTTGTTGGATATGATTAGGTTTTGGAGTGAGGTTCTTGTTTGTGATCATTGTTTTATCATCATAACTTTTTCTCTCTCTTTGATGGATGATTGCCTCTTTTCTCCCCTTGTGTTTTTGTTCCTCTCATTCATTCATCAAGGAGAAGAGGCCGGCCAAGCTTAAGGGGTTGTCCAAGAATTTTGTGAGGCAATTTTTTTTCTTTCCATGCCCACAAAATCTCTTTGTTCACCTCAAAAAGTATACATATCATTCCTCCACCATATGGCAACTCCTGAAAACCCCAAAGAGACATAGAGTTCTACAGATAACCTACAGCATCCTTGGGCACGTCGACTCGCCAACTTCGTGCCCGAATTGCCTCGGTCCAGAGGTGGGAGCCCATAAAAGAACCCGGCGATGTGGTGCCCTTCCAATAAGGAGATGAAGACCGGAGATTCCGCGGGGAGATCGGGACGACGATGAGAAGACCGAAGGACACAGATCGCTCGGTATATCTCTCTACCCCTTCTCTAGTTAGCTAGGATTAGATTAATGGCCCGATCCGGGATTTTTGTGTGCGGTGGTGCCGGTTCAAAAGTTAAAGTAAATCATCGTTTCCGCATTTGGCCTCGGATTGACGGTCGGGGCGCCCCCGTGCACTTACAGAGACCGGGTCCCCTAACTCTAGAATTGGGAGGGTTGCTTGCCGCTCTCGTAGGTGTCTAGGGATGTGGGTTTGGTTATTCATCACGACCGTAGAATCCGTGTTTTTCATTACTGCCTAAATTTAAAACACGAACTTCCTAGTATATCATATATTTCATATGTATGCTTCTGCTGCTTTAGTTCCGTGATGTGATCATATAACTGCATGAGACAAGTGCTATATATATATATATAATAAACATTGCTTATGTTTTGAACCCGCGCTAGTCTAGCCCCCGCTCTGCTGTTAGTTAAGTAACCTAACGGTGCATGACGGGGCCCCTTGGCGAATGCGGATAGCATAAGCGTACGTTCTATTTCCATTTCTTATGTGATGTTTAGGAAATATAAATGATGAGACGTCATTAATGAGATTAATGAAAAGATAAGAAATCTAAAGATGTTGTAGAATCAAAATTTTCAAAAAGGTAGCTCTTGTTCTTGCTTTGCATAGTGGTATTCCTTGATGAATATCCAGCACTTTATTCCATGAGGAAAGAGCCGAGATCCCTTCACTGGGAGTGACCTCTTTAGCAAAACTAGCAAATGCTACAACTCACTCGATTTGTTTTGAAAACTACTCGATTTTAAAAGCGGAGCTTAAACACTTCTTTTCAAATCACTAGATTCTATAACGATATCATGTTCATTACGCTAAAGGTTTTCTTAAAAACCAGTCATATTCCTCCGTCATTTCAGATAAAGACTATTTAGTATTCGTGCTGCGTTTGTTGGCCTCCGTCAAGGCGTAGTGTGCGGTAGCTGATTAGTGCTTATCTGCAGTATATAATGCGATTGGATTAGGGTAGTCATACGGCTTTATTGACCTTGTTAAGGGTCATATGGGTTGGTTTAATTCAATCATGATATGACGGGTTGAACATGGCTAGCGCTTATGATTTGTTGACCATAGTTAAGGTCATAAGTCGCTAGGGGTAAAATCAGATATTGGGAATTTCAAGTGTTGAAATTTGCAATGAGATTGCATATCTTCTATGAGATAGTTGGATCCCGATACCCACAACGAGTAAGAGTTACTCCTGGGAGAGTTTTCCACTTTACAATTAGCTGATCCAGTATGTGTCTAAGAAAGTTGTTAACGGGGTTATGCCCCTGCGGAAACGAGATTATTTAATTAGTTCCCTGCGAAAGTATGGGGAGACTCCCTCGTAGTACCAATACCTGCCTGGCTGATCGATTGGCGAACTTGAAGGGTGTAATTAATCCCGTCTAATCTTACCTTTTAAGGTTTGAAAGAAAATTTGATAAAAACAGTGGGAGCCATCTTGATTAGATAAGATAATAACCAATCTAATCTTGCAAAGAGCGCATGCTAAAGCATTTCTTTCTCTCTCTCTCTCCAGGTAGCGACCATGACACGCCTTAATCAAGAATAATAAGGATGTATTGACCAAATCCGCTTATTATACTGAACTGGGGAACATTGGTTCCGCTTTTTCTTATGATTGTCATAAGTCTGAGTAAGGAATAGGGGAATATCAGGATTTCCACGCAACCCGAACGAAGAAAGAGCATGATAATGCATCTTTTTCGGGTGTGTTCATTACCAAGAACTATTTCTCAGTATTCTCTACGTCCTGGGTATTGGATACCGGATCAGGATCCGTCGTTTGTAATTTGTTACATGGTTTAAGGAGAAGTAGAGAACTGGGAAAGGTGATATGTCTCTCAAATTAGAGAATGGAGCAATTGTTGCAGCCAAAGCAGTTGGCGAATATCACTTTTTATTACCAAATGGTAATACATTGATTCTGAACAACTGTTATTACGTACCAAAAATGATGTGCAATATTATATCAATTTTTTTGTTGCATTAAGAAGGATATAACTTTGTATTGGAGGATAATGTTATGAACATTTTCCTAAATTAAGTGTTTATTGGGTTTGGTACGTTATGTAATGGTATATATGTTCTAAATCAAACTACAGTTCTAAATATACAAAACACACACAAGAGGAAAAGTTCAGTAATGAACAAAGCCTTCTTATGACATTATAGACTAGGTCATATCAATGCGACAAGACTAACTAAGTTACATAAAGATGGATATTTGAATCAGTTCGAATTTACATCTTATGAAACTTGCGAGTCATGTCTCAAAGGCAAGATGACCAAAACTCCATTTACAGGACACAGAGAAAGAGCTACTGAACTCTTGGGACTGATACATAGTGATGTATGTGGTCCTAAGTCTACACATGCCAGGAATGTTTCCTCGTACTTCATTACATTCACCGATGATCTCTCAAGATACGGACATGTGTTCCTGATGAAACAAAAATTTGAATCTTTTGAGAAATTCAAGAAATATAAGTGCGAAGTAAAGAAGCAAACGGGTAAAAGTATTAAAATCCTTTGATCTGATCGGAGAGGAGAATAGTTAAGCACGGAATTCTAAGATTATTTAAAAGAGAATGGGATTCTCTCTCAGTTTACTCCTCCGTATACACAACAGCACAACGGAATATCGGAGCGGAGGAATCGCACCCTATTAGATATGGTGCGCTCTATGATGAGCATTGCTGAGTTACCTATTTCTTTTTAGGGTTATGCACTTGAGACCACTGCATACCTATTGAATCAAGTTTCATCAAAATCTGTGCCTAAAACACCATATGAGATATGGAGTGGAAAGAGACCATATCTTAAACGAGTTAAGATATGAGGTTGTCCAGCCTATGTTAAAAAACAGAATCCGGACAAATTCGAAGCACAATCAGTTCTTTGCCAGTTTGTAGGATATCCAAAGAATTCACGTGGATATATCTTCTACCACACTGAGAAACAAAAGGTGTTTGTTTCTCAATATGCCACCTTTCTAGAAAAGGAATTTCTTGTGAAAGAAATTAGTGATAAAGATGTAGAGCTAGAAGAAGTTCTAACTACACAAACTAGAACTGATGATTTGATAGAATCGGAGGATCCAATAGTCTCCGACGAACCTCAGCCACTCCGCAAATCTAGTAGGGTTCCTCATCCATCTAAGAGATACTACGGTTTTCTCACAGACGGTGGGAGCGAGGATTGTATCATGGAAGATGATGACCCAACTAGTTTTGAGCAGGCCATCACAAGTCGGGACTTTTTGAAATGGCTAGATGCTATGCGATCTGAGATGGAATCCATGTACACCAACAAATTATGGATTTTGGAAGTTGCTCCTGAAGGGGTAAAACCCATTGGGAGCAAGTGGATCTTTAAGAAGAAAATTGGTGTAAATGGAAAGGTTGAGACCTTCAAATCATTACTTGTAGCAAAAGTTTTTTGTCAACAACCAGGTGTCGATTATGATAAAACCTTTTCTCCAGTAGTTATGCTTAAGTCCATCAGGATCCTACTTGCCATTGCTGCATACCACGACTACGAAATCTAGCAAATGGACGTCAAGACCGCTTTTCTAAATGGTGATTTAGAAGAGAGTGTATACATGACACAGCCAGAGGGCTTCGTAGATAGTGGGAGCAGCGGAATGGTGTGCAAGCTGCTTAAATCAATTTACGGATTAAAGCAGGTATCACAGAGTTGGAACATCTGTTTTGATGTGGCGGTCAAAGAGTCTGACTTCATAAAAAATGTAGATGAACCTTGTATATATAAAAAGGTTGTAGAGAGTATGGTTCTCTTCCTCGTATTGTACATGGATGACATGCTCTTAATAGTAAATGATGCTCCTATGCTACACTCGGTCAAGCTCTTCTTATCACAAACGTTCTCCATGAAAGATCTAGGTGACGCCTCCTACATCCTGGGGATAAAGATATACAGAGATAGATCTAAGCGGATGTTGGGATTGTCCCAATCCAGGTACATAGGCACCATACTAAAGAGGTTTAGTATGGAAGATTCTAAGCGGGGTAATTTACCCGCTTGTTCAGGAATCACTCTCTCCAAAGAGATGTCTTCCAAGATTGATTGGAGAGGGCTCGCATGACAGTGATACCCTATGCTTCTGCAGTTGGGTCTATCATGTATATGATGTTATGTACCAGACCGGATGTAGCTTACACAGTGTAGTGAGTAGGTATCAATCAGATCCTGGGAAAAAGCACTGGACAGCTGTGAAGAACATTCTTAAGTACTTGAGAAGGACTAAAGAAATGTTCTTGGTGTATGATAACGGAGAACTCCAGGTGGAGTCCTTTACCAATTCGAGCTTCCAGAGTGATAAGGACGACAATAAGTCAGTCTCGGGTTTTGTCTTCACCCTCAACGGAGGGGCGGTATGTTGAAAGAGTTCCAAGCAAGATACCGTAGTAGACTCGATGATGGAGGCTGAATATATCGCTGCCAACGATGCTGACAAAGAGGCTGTCTAGATGTGTAAGTCTACACTAGCGCCCCGGCCGTCTACAGACGCCAAATGCGGAATAAAAACTTTTTAACTGGCGCTATCGTATACTTTAACCCGGATCTGCCATTATTGCTAAACTAACAAACTGTAAAGAGTGTAGAAAGGTTATACCGAACGATCCGAGTCCTTCGTTCTTCAACCATCAT
This sequence comes from Agapanthus africanus, assembly GCA_030015575.1. Taxonomy (NCBI): domain Eukaryota; kingdom Viridiplantae; phylum Streptophyta; class Magnoliopsida; order Asparagales; family Amaryllidaceae; genus Agapanthus; species Agapanthus africanus. The sequence goes on from JASDDO010000029.1 coordinate 301,269,512, forward strand.
CCCACGCTCCGTTGCGGCTGCTCCGATCTCGTCGATCTCCGATCTGCTCGTCCAGGTGGCACCACATCACTGATTCTTTAAACGGGCTCCCGCCTCTGACTCGAGGCAACTCGGTCGTCAAGTTTGCTAGAAGAGACGACCAAGAATGATGTAGAGAATGAGTAGATGACTTTGTCTCGTTCCGTCCAAAACTGTGGACGGACGGTTAATGAAGTTGCCGAGGGAATTGGGTGATGGAATGAAATGAACTGTAAAATTCCATGCACCCCAAATACTATCATAATCTTTTTCTCCAAATGAAACATCAAGTAAGTAGAGAGAGGAGGGGGGCCGGCCACTTATAGAAGTGGGGGGGTGATCGTAGGAGAAGGGGGGTGACCGTTAGGAAAATATCATGTGTGAACACATGAAAATATCAAGCATAAAGATCTTAAGCAAAACAAGAATGTTTAGAAATCAAAGCATGAGTCACAAGGCACCTCACCATATCTAGAACCTTCTAGAACCTTCTAGAAGCATGACTCACTCTCATCCAAGAAAAGATAAATCCGTCTTTAACCGAATGTTAAAAGACGGCTGATAGAAAACTGGAAACTGGCAACTTCCAAAAGTGATCCTGAAACGAATTTCAGGACAACCCCGAAACTGTATAAATATACCCGCATTTGTATTACGACCGAATACAAATGCAACTGAGACAAAGATATTATACCTACTCAATATAATACTCGGATCCAGCTTAAACCAAAGCCGACCAGTATCATCTGCCCGAAGAATAACACGTGCGTAAACGCACGTGCATTTTCCGAACCCTGCCATAAAACCATACGGCCTCTACAACGTTTCGCCCGAACTTGGGAAACTGTCTGTGGGGGACTCTAATGACTCGTCAGTACCCTGGCAGTGGGTTTAACCACAAACCGTCAGCGGCACTAGCTATGCGTAACGGCTGCCCATGGACTGACCTCAAGGGAAGCCGATGAGCCAACTCAAGGGAGGCCGATGAGCGAACTCATCCAGAAACCCTACTGAGCCTAACAGTGACAATGTATATACAGTCCGATCCGTTCGTCAATGAGTATCGCATATCCGCCTAGGGGGTTAGTAACGTCAGACCCCCAATAGCAGTATAAGTCGTGTCGGAGTGTAGCCCAATAACATCCTGAGATACTACTGGAGTACCTACCAGTAAATCTCCTTCCATGGCCATGGACTTTGTGTAATGGCTCTCCTAGACACAGCACGACCTCGCCCCCAATACCGGGAGAGACGAATCCCCTGCCGATCCGCTCACGTGCCTCCATATGGCTCGGGACTGTACCCAAAAGCTACCTGTTTGCACGACTCCTTTGAGCCGTGGTAGGGTAGAAATCAAAGCACAGTGGGAACTCACACGAGACAAATGACGACCTCAGGTCGATGAACTAACCTGTACACATGTCACCAGGGAACTGCTATCTGACGATAGGTATAGTACTAACTAGCAGATTCCTGGCGAGTCCTGTCCGGTGTACTCATAACCCAATGAGCACCTGTATACATCTTAGGTGATCCAACTGACACCAGTGGCTTGTGAGACCGGCCACCGTCCCTCGTCGGGGTCTCGACTGTATACACTAGTCTACTCCGGAGTATCGATGCCCTGTCTCGAAACTCCCACGACTAGGGACCATAATTAAGGATATGCATATAAACTACCCAACTCTCACATATATGATCGCCATCATACTGTTGGTAGTAAAGCAAGATCCTAAGGGCTCTATCAAAGTGTAACATGCAATCAGTCACCTGAACATGTACACGACTGATAAAGGCAAACCAGATAGCATACTATCATCTCGAGCAGGACTGTTCTACCGGGATAGGTCCTCCGTAATCATTGCAATCACGTACCTGCGATCCAATAATTGACTATGAGGGCACTATCTCCAACAATCTCCCACTTGCACTCAAGGCTAATTATTGCGATGTCGACTACTCACAGCCCGTGTGAAACCGAACATCCAACTCCTCTACTAATCTGTTTCACAAAGCCCGTTTGTAAAACTATTGTGTTCGAGAAATAGCCTCAGTGAGTGGATCCGCCTAGATGTTTCTTTCTATATCTCTCTTAATCTCAAGTTCGCGGAGAAAGCCATCTCCCGAATTGAGTAATACCTGTCTTATAATATGTCTGGATATCTGATGGGACCTAGTTCATAAATGAACTCCAAATCCAAACTTCTTAGACTGTATCGATCACTGAACCTAATCAGTATCCGGCACCATGCCACCCACAGTATCCTCTTGGACCACATGTCCATAATACTGTCCCTCTTCGTCAGAGGGAAAAACTATAACTCTGACAATCTCTCTGTCATCCATGTCACCTTTGAAGCCTGGAATGATAATCGTCTCCCGAAGGAGGCTGCCGTCATCAAATCCGTAGAACATGTACTTATGTTCTAAAACTGCTTCCTTATGTTTCTCCAGGATTGGATTAATACAAACTCATTGCATCTAGTGCAAAAACAACATCTGGTGTGGTACTTGACATCTCACGATTGACTCAATTGCCTAAGCAAGTGATCTGCCAATCATGCACATCCCTCTCTCCTTTAGTCTGTAAGACATCTTTAGAGAGGGTGACTCCATCACCTGCAGGTACACCACCATGCTAGGAGTCATCTATTCTAAAAACCATTAGAATATCTGTCAAAGTACCCACATTGGGAAACTACCCAAATCCAGATCTAAAACCATAGATCCAGAAACCAGAATGTCAAATATTATATCCATATCCTGTCTGGAGAAACAACTGTGTGACGACCACAGTACAACCGATCGTAGTATAGGAATTTTACTTCCCACTCTGTGTATGTCATCCAGATACCATGACATCACACCCTACTACCTTCTTAACAGATCCATCCCCTATTCTGATTGAAGTCAAACCCATGACTGTCACATCAAAATTAGATGATCTATCTCCGCTATAACTGCTCAAGTCTATAAATAGACATAAGCTACTTGCCCACTATGCTTCTGCTGCTCCCACTGACTACGACAACCCTCCTACCGGGTCTCATAGCCTGGAACAACAGTAGTGTCAAGTCTGGATAGATAAGAACCTCCCTGTCACCGTCCTTGAGGCTACCGAAGTACCTCTCGGGTGTCTGAGGTTACCCACCATATCTGCGGAGTGGCTATTGGAATGTCAAACCTGATTGAATATATAAGTCCTATTAAATTTTCCGTAATCGTTCGCGGTTCTGGAATCACTTCCAGTTCTACCATACTCCCACTACTGTTTTCTGAAAAAGATCCATTTTTACTAAAACTGTGGCGAGTCAAGAACAATATCACTATTGATCTTCCAAATGGTAGAATATCAACCCTCGTCATAGCCAGGGTCAACCCACAAACAGCCATTACAGAAACGTGCCCTGAGTTATCCAGAGTCTGGTTTTAAGCATAAGCTGGACAACTCCCCGTACCTTAATATCTTTTAAGGTACGATCCATTCTATATCCAATATAGAAACTTTGGCACTTATTTAATTGGAACCATATTCAAATCATGCAGCTGTCTCCAGTGCATATCACTTTAATGGAAAGAGGCTAATCAGCATTACTCAACTTAGGAATCCATCCAATTATGAGTAACCTGAAAGAGAAACACGTTTCTCAAAACCATCACTATCATCTGAATACCAATCACAAGAATCTACATCTTCGATCTCTTTGAAGAATCCCGATACTTGTGATACCTGGTTCTCTACTTTATTCTTATACCCACAACTTCTCAAAACTTAGACCTTGTATTTCTACGAAACACTTGTCTAAAAACTAGAGAAGTTATAAGTAAATAGAACATAGTACGAGGACCTACCCCTTTGTCCTGGTGGACACTTGGACAACATACAATACTCTGTATAAGTCCGTTGAGTTAAACAACTCATAACCTGTGCGTCGTAGGTTGAAAACTGTACCCTGGCGATTTCCTCAAATATCACCAATTACAACGAATTCCGATATAATGAGGATGATCACCTAATTCCCAATATCTTACTCCCACTCATCATCTGTAAAACCATACAGATATGAGAATGAAACCTGGTAAATACATACCCTTGGAGTAAGTATCTAATCGGGAAAACAGTTTTTCTATAACAATGCACTGAAACATGAAAATGTTTCGTAGGGATATCCTGGTATTCATAGCAATGCCTCTTCCATAATCCAATTCATGACTTCAACCGTATATTTTGTTGCCATCTCTCCAAACCCCTTTATTTGTCTTTAGTCGTTACCTTTTGTACACCATCGTTAGGCTAAATGGTTTTCTTCCTTCCCTACCGTTCGGCACCAGCCTATGGTTTGGAAGAAGACTATCCAGTAAGCATAATAGGTGTACCCTCCTAAACCAAGGAGTACTCATAACTGAGAGAAGGTGATGATAAAAGACAACTGAATAATACCTTATTCCTTTAAAAGTGAAATAGGAGTGGCGATGAAGTACGCGGTTTGGTCGTGAATGATAACAGTCGCAATTTACTTTGCCCTCTTTCTAATCCCTTTATTTTGTCTTTACATATTACCTTCTGTACACCCTACTTAGGCTAATTGGTTTTCTTCATTCCCTACCTTTCGGCACCAGCCTATGGTTTGGAATAAGACTATCCAATAAGCGTAATAGGTGTACTCTCCTAAACCAAGGAGCTCTCGCAACCTGAGAGAAGGTGATAATAAAAGACAACTGAATAAACCAATTCTATTTCTCCTGAACCTGGATCCATCCTCGAAGAAGTCCCTTCGAGTTCGTATATAACCATACGATGGATCTATCCAATGGAAGTGGATGTCCGTAGTAATACGGGTGTTCTGAGAAACTCAAAGGGTAAAAGAAGGAGTGGCAATGACTTATGCAACATAGACAATCCAAAAGCCAGTATTTTAAGAAGGTCCGGTCAACCTGGTCACTGAGTCATAGTCTAGGGTCGGTCAAAGGTCGCTGCCAAAGAGAGAGAGAAAAGAAACACTCTGCGTGCACTCTAACCTAGATCAGAATGGTTATCACTTTATCTAATCCGGAAACCTCCCACTGTCCTGTCAAATTCTCCCCCAAACCTGTAAGAAGAATCAATCGGGATCGCCCGAAGAGTAAACCAACTCATCAGTGGGAATCGGGATCCAACTCTCATCGCATGATAACGTGATGGAATGCATCCACGTTACTCATACTCCAGAAGGTATGCGCATACTTGGCAAGTTTCAGTTTCTTTAGAAACTCCCGATCTGATTTTTGCCCCATGCTCTTATAACCTTGGCTTTGGTCAAAATGTCATAAGTCACATGCCAAGTTCTACCCGTCACTATCTTGTCAATTTGAACCCACCCGCACATGCCCCTGACTTTGGCCAATCGGCAGAACGACTGTCCCAAACCAACTCATCTATCTATGCAACAATTGAAATACCCAGCAGCTACCAAACACTATGCCTTAACTTTGGCTAAAATACATAGCTTGAATACTACTGAATACTCAAAAGAAGTGACGGAGGGCTACGGATGGTTTTTGGCGAAAAACCTTTTAACGTAGTGAACTTGATATCGCTGAAGGAACCTGATAGCTTTTTAAAATATAGTGGTGAAAACCTTTTGCTAAAGAGGTCACTCCCGGTGAAGGGATCTCGGCTCTTTCCTCGTGGAATGAGGTGCAGGATATTCCACTGAATACCGCTATGCAAAGCAACTTGTAATCGACTATAGTGAAGTTATTACCCTGACGCAAACTTCTGCCCAAGGGGTCAGTCCCGGTGAAGGGATATCGGCCCTTACCCCGTCGAATGAGGTGCAGGATATTCCACTGAATACCGCTATGCAAAACAAAAGGAAACGTCTTTGCAATAACACTTTTTAAATTTGTTCCAACAACTATAAACAGGTTTGTTTAACTCTTTGCATTGATCAGAATCAACGCAGTCCCATCAATCAATCACACCAGAAAAGAACGAAAATAAAATGTACGTATATGCCATCCGCATTCGTCACTGGGTCCCGTCATCACCCGTTAGGTTACTTAACTAACGACAGAGCGGGGACTGGACTAGCGCGGGTGTAAAACATATACAACATCTAATAGTATATAAACCAATATACAATAATCGCTCCAGGCGTGATAATATGCAACATTACAGAAAAGTAATAAGCATCACAGAACAATACAGATATCTGGGATCCCCGGGTTTCACAGAGCCGCTGCTGAAACCCGACGTTCCCCTGTCGTGTGGATAGCCTGTGCAATGAAACCTAGACCCCTACGGGTGCGGCAAGTTACCCGCCAAAACCTGAAGCGAGGCAGTCCCCACAGCATAGTGAATGGAACACCCGGCACTTCACGGAATCCGGTAAATTGAGCACCCCTCCTTGGGTCAACCTGTACCCCCTACGAGTGCGGCGAATAGTCTGCCAATTTTAGAGTGGGGCCCCTCTGCCTCTCAAAGCCATGAGATGCGGACCCGTTGCCCCTCCAGAACCCGGCTATCCGTGCACTCCGTCGCGGGGCAAAACCTAGTACAGTAATGAAAAATAGTACAACAGGTACATCGACCGCAACCTGGTCGTGCCCCAAAAGAATATTATACAACAGGCAGTGACGGCAGTCCACATGTTGGACGCTCGCCCCGCAATATCAAATGTACAAATAAACTCAAACTGTACTACCATTGCACACTGCTATCCACCACGACAAATCCGCAACATCACAGCACAACACAGAACATCAACGCGAATGTCACGTTCGCAAACCCGTCTAAAAGAACTATAGCAATCGGACGCGGTTTACCGATCAAATGACATTCCCGGTCGGAGATATAATGTAAGCACTGTAAACTAACATGTTTAAATTTCGATCGACAAAATATCATAAAGTGGGCCCCACGATTTACTGGTGAACAGTAACAAAACCTGGGCCAAAAAGATATATACCAAAAATCCCAAAATCCATCAGAGAACCCACTGTACAAATTTGGGAGCATGAGCTCACCAAGTGGCCGCGGATGCGCGGCCAAACCATGGGTTTGGCCGCGTTTCCGCTGCGGCTTGGAGGAATCACGAGCCCAAATTTTGTCGTGGTTCTTAGAAAAGCCTGCACAGATTTTTAAGACATGTAGAATTAATTTTTGAGACCATTTAAAATCAACAGAAACTGTCAAGCTAGGATTTTGCAATTTTCGATTTCCGGTTCGATCGATATTTTAAACGCGTTAGCACAAGTTAGTATAGCAAAATGGTGAGGCTCTGATACCACTGTAAGTCTACGCTAGCACCCCGGCCGTCTACAGACGCCAAATGCGGAACAAAAACTTTTTAACTGGCGCTATCGTATACTTTAACCCGGATCTGCCATTATTGCTAAACTAACAAACTGTAAAGAGTGTAGAAAGGTTATACCGAACGATCCGAGTCCTTCGTTCTTCAACCATCATCCCACGCTCCGTTGCGGCTGCTCCGATCTTGTCGATCTCCGATCTGCTCGTCCAGGTGGCACCACATCACTGATTCTTTAAACGGGCTCCCGCCTCTGACTCGAGGCAACTCGGTCGTCAAGTTTGCTAGAAGAGACGACCAAGAATGATGTAGAGAATGAGTAGATGACTTTGTCTCGTTCCGTCCAAAACTGTGGACGGACGGTTAATGAAGTTGCCGAGGGAATTGGGTGATGGAATGAAATGAACTGTAAAATTCCATGCACCCCAAATACTATCATAATCTTTTTCTCCAAATGAAACATCAAGTAAGTAGAGAGAGGAGAGGGGCCGGCCACTTATAGAAGTGGGGGGGGTGATCGTAGGAGAAGGGGGGTGACCGTTAGGAAAATATCATGTGTGAACACATGAAAATATCAAGCATAAAGATCTTAAGCAAAACAAGAATGTTTAGAAATCAAAGCATGAGTCACAAGACACCTCACCATATCTAGAACCTTCTAGAACCTTCTAGAAGCATGACTCACTCTCATCCAAGAAAAGATAAATCCGTCTTTAACCGAATGTTAAAAGACGGCTGATAGAAAACTGGAAACTGGCAACTTCCAAAAGTGATCCTGAAACGAATTTCAGGACAACCCCAAAACTGTATAAATATACCCGCATTTGTATTACGACCGAATACAAATGCAACTGAGACAAAGATATTATACCTACTCAATATAATACTCGGATCCAGCTTAAACCAAAGCCGACCAGTATCATCTGCCCGAAGAATAACACGTGCGTAAACGCACGTGCATTTTCCGAACCCTGCCATAAAACCATACGGCCTCTACAATGTTTCGCCCGAACTTGGGAAACTGTCTGTAGGGGACTCTAATGACTCGTCAGTACCCTGGCAGTGGGTTTAACCACAAACCGTCAGCGGCACTAGCTATGCGTAACGGCTGCCCATGGACTGACCTCAAGGGAAGCCGATGAGCCAACTCAAGAGAGGCCGATGAGCGAACTCATCCAGAAACCCTACTGAGCCTAACAGTGATAATGTATATACAGTCCGGTCCGTTCGTCAATGAGTATCGCATATCCGCCTAGGGGGCTAGTAACGTCAGACCCCCAATAGCAGTATAAGTCGTGTCGGAGTGTAGCCCAATAACACCCTGAGATACTACTGGAGTACCTACCAGTAAATCTCCTGCCATGGCCATGGACTTTGTGTAATGGCTCTCTTAGACACAACACGACCTCGCCCCCAATACCGGGAGAGACGAATCCCCTGCCGATCCGCTCACGTGCCTCCATATGGCTCGGAACTGTACCTAAAAGCTACCTGTTTGCACGACTCCTTTGAGCCGTGGTAGGGTAGAAATCAAAGCACAGTGGGAACTCACACGAGACAAATGACGACCTCAGGTCGATGAACTAACCTGTACACATGTCACCAGGGAACTGCTATCTGACGATAGGTATAGTACTAACTAGCAGATTCCTGGCGAGTCCTGTCCGGTGTACTCATAACCCAATGAGCACCTGTATACATCTTAGGTGATCCAACTGACACCAGTGGCTTGTGAGACCGGCCACCGCCCCTCGTCGGGGTCTCGACTGTATACACTAGTCTACTCCGGAGTATCGATGCCCTGTCTCGAAACTCCCACGACTAGGGACCATAATTAAGGATATGCATATAAACTACCCAACTCTCACGTATATGATCGCCATCATACTGTTGGTAGTAAAGCAAGATCCTAAGGGCTCTATCAAAGTGTAACATGCAATCAGTCACCTGAACATGTACACGACTGATAAAGGCAAACCAGATAGCATACTATCATCTCGAGCAAGACTGTTCTACCGGGATAGGTCCTCCGCAATCATTGCAATCACGTACCTGCGATCCAATAATTGACTATGAGGGCACTATCTCCAACAAGATGAAGAAGTTCATAGCTGAACTTGATGTGGTTCCATCTATTGAGCATCCAATACCTTTGTATTGTTATAACAATGGAGCTGTGGCTTTCTCTAAGGAACCTCGGTCCCATCAGCGATCCATACATATTCTTAGGCGGTATCACCTGATCCGGGAGATAGTAGATCACCGGAAGATCGAGGTCAGGAGAGTTGACACGAAGGACAACACAGCGGATCCACTCACGAAAGCCCTCCCGAAGACGCAGTTTGAGAGACTTTTTGGGATGTTAGGTATGAGATACTACAATAACTGGCCTTAGGGCAAGTGGGAGATTGTTAGGAATATGTATGCCCTAGAGGCCATTATTGTATGATATAGTGAATGCTTGGAAATATATATAGAGGACTTTCTTACTCGACATAATAGTATGCTATCTGGTTGTTCTTTATCTTAACATGTACACTTGTATTATTATACTGTCTCTCTGATACATGTTGATAAAGCCTTTAAGTTGTTTGCTTGACTGCCGGGACTATGATACGGATCATACTACTGGGACTTGTGTAGTCCACAAGCACATCCTTTAATTGTTCCTAGTCGAGGGGATATTGAGACAGGGCATCGATATTCCAGAGTAGACTAGTGTGTATATTTCTTAACCCTGTAGGAGGCGATGGTTGATCCCATAACCATTGGTGTTTGATATTAAAGATTGTGCACATGTGCTCATTAGAGAATGGGTACACCGAACATGACTCGCCGATAACTCCTAGATGGTACTATACCTATCGTCAGATAGCAGTTCTCTGGTGACACTGGTACAGGTTAGTCTGTAGACCTGAGATCGTCATAGTGTCTTGAGTGGTTCCCACTGTGCTTTGATTTCATCCCTACCACGGCTCAAAGGAGTCATGCAAACAGGTGGATTTTGGGTACAGTCCCGAGTCACATGGAGGCAGTGAGCTATAGGAGGGGTTTTGTCTCTCCCGGTATTGGAAGTTGATGTTGCGCTATACTCGATTGGCTATAATAGTAAGTCCCTGACCAGGGCTGATGAGATTTACCGGTAAGTGTTATCAGTAATTTCTCAAACCGTTATAGGCCAAACATCGACATGACTTATCAATTTACCGGGGTTTGACGATTCCACCCCTAAACTCGATATGCAACATATCAGACGAAGAGACCGGACTGTACGGTAAGTGTTACTTATAGGCTTCATGGGAGTTTGGACAAGCTTGCTTTTTGATCTTCTAATCGTTCAATACCTGGAAAGCCGTTACGTCCAGCTGGTACCACTGACGGCTTGTGGGTAACTGATGTGATCATTACCTACTACTGGCGTATTGACAAGTCTTTAGAGTCCTACACAGAGATTTCCTAGTTCAAGCAAAACGAAGTAGGGAACATATGATGATATGTGCGGGAACCTGATTAAATACGAGTATGTGATACCGTATTCTAATCTGGCGACATTTGATATCGGTTAGGTTATATGTGATATAACCCGATTATTGAATGAAGTGTTGATTTGATAATATGATATACAGATAAAAGATATTACTCGGTTATATATGATATAACTAGATCATTAAATCAAGTGTTGATTTAATAATTTGATATATATTTATATTTGATATAATTATATATTAACTAATATTAAGCTCACTTAAAGCTTATATTCTTATAATATATATTTATATATATGTGTGATAAATATATATATATATACACACACACACATATATATATATACATATATATATATATATATATATATATTTGGATCTTTTATTTTGAGAAAATATAAATTGAGGTGGAAATAGGAGATATTTTAGGCATGGTTATGAAGCATGGTACATACATTATTTTATTTGTTTGTCTTCATTATTGAAGTATGGTGCATATTTTCTATTTGAAAATATTCATGCTTCACTGAGTGAAGGATATTTTGTGAGCCATTCTTCATTCTTTGCTCTGATGAAAGCTCATTTTGCTCTAGCTCTCTCCATCTTCTTCTCCTTCATCCTCCAAGCCCTAATCCTCACATGAGTTGTGAACCATAGGGCTTGTGAGAATTCTAAGTGAGCTGAAAACCCTACTTCATCAATCTACTCTAGATTAGCAATTTGGATTAAATTGTTTCCTTCACTAATAGTAGATTAGTGAAGAGGTGGCTTGACCTAGATAAACTTCGGGTAGATCATTTTCGGCTTGGAAGATCAAGAAGCAAGCTCGATCCTTCTTCAAGTGGAGCCAAGAGGAGTCGTAGGGACTACTACTCGGAGCTTGAGAAGAGAAGGACTTGGTCTACAAAGGTTGTAATCTCTTTCACTTAGGGTAGTTTTTGTTATATCATTGCCTAAACCCTAATGATCTAGTTAGATTCTAGGTTAGTGTAGCTTAGCACCCAAGAATTTTTAAAATTGCATACTTGATGCCCGTAAAAACATAGTGGTGGTGCAAAGACATACTTTCATGGTATCAGAGCCAAACTAGAGTATTAGACGATGTATAGAAATTGCGAAACCGAAACGACTCCGAAAACTGTAATCCAAAATCCAAGTTTCTGTAAATTTTAAAAGGTCCTCTAAATTTTTTTTAAACAAGTGCAGAATGCTACATGTGATATAATTAGAACACCATAAAAAAAAGAGCCCCAAATGTTACATTTTGGCCGGCGAGAATGCAGTAATACCCGGCTTGGCCGGTTTTTCAAAAGAATTGGGGTTTGGGTTTTGTATGGTGTTCTTAACTTTTGGATTTAAGGTTTCAGGATATGTTTGTTTTTGCCCAGATTGCATGTGATGTTATCTTTTATGTTGGGGCAATTCAGAGTGTTTCGTAGTCGCAATTTAATATTGTTTTAGGTTTAAGTTTGATATGTGTTACAATATTTGAAATCCACATTTAATTAGTTTTGTGAAAACTAGTTTGCTAATTGGTAAATCTAGCGTTTTAGTCTCGGTTCATCATTTCCATCACTATATTTACCAACGTTACGGGTTAGTTTCGGAACCAACCTGGCGAGAATGCAGCAGTACCAATTGTCGTGTGCTCCAAAGAAACTAAAGAAACATCAATGTTGGTTTTTCCGACAAAAGCAAAATGGGATCGATTGGTTCACAAATGAGCGGTACACACTCAATCTTGAAGAAAATCAAAGAAAACAAGAAGCGACTGATTGAAGTCCCGGGCGAAGTGAGGCGCCAAAGACGTAAGCGGCAGAAAGTTTTCTGTTGGACAAAAACAAATTCTTTAATCATTCAAGACATTTTTGTGTTCCACCACCTGCTGTAGATCATAGTCACATAATTCGCAAATAATTCGGTGAATTCGTGAATTACTCATGAATTTTTGATTGGCCGATTAATTCTTCGATTTATTCGCCACTGCCGAACGTTTCGAATAATTCGCGAAATTATTCATGAATAATTCGCGAAATTATTAATGAATAATTCAAATAAACAGCGAATAATTTTACAAAAACAGCGAATAATTCGCAATATCAAGATCCAGCGTCTCATATATTAATTTCTTGCTCGAAATCCTTCTCGAACATTTTCCGAATACTTACCGAATTTTTTCCGAATACCTGCCGATTTTTTCCGAATAGTTTTCCGAATCCGAATTTCCAACCTCGTCGAATAATTTCCAAAGGCCGAATTTGTTACTATGTTGTAGATGACCGCATAAACCCACCGTTGCCGGTCCCAAGTCCGGATGAGAAAGGGTGAGGGTTGTGGTAGGCTTGTGACAGCCAACGTAAAACTTTGTCATATTCTATGACATGAACCATACTAAGAATATCGTTGGGGCGTCCCCTACTCAGCGACGCGCTACATCGGTTCCCGGATGTAGTGTTAAATATGCAAGGGCTTGGTCGTCGTCCAGATGCGGCGCGCTACATCGGACCCCGGGTGTAGTGACAAATAAGCAAGGGTCGTCGTCCAGAGACGGCGCGCTACATCGGACCCCGGGTGTAGTGACAAATAAGCAAGGGTCGTCGTCTACAGACGGCGCGCTACATCGGACCCCGGGTGTAGTGACAAATAAGCAAGGGTCGTCGTCCAGAGACGGCGCGCTACATCGGAACCCGGGTGTAGTGACAAATAAGCAAGGGTTTCATAGGATCCGTCTAGCTTCCTGGAACATAGGTTCCCTTACGGGTAGACTAATAGAATTAGTGGAGGTGATGATTAGGAGGAGAGTTGGTATTATGTGTTTGCAAGAAACTAAGTGGGTAGGTGAAAAGAGTAGAGTCATAGAGCCTTGGGGTTATAAGCTTTGGTATACGGGTAGAGATAAAAATCGTAATGGGGTAGGTATAATCATAGATAGACGGTTGCTTGAGGATGTAGTTGAGATTAGGAGAAAAGGTGATAGAATTTTACTGGTTAAGCTTATTCTAGGTGGAGAGATCTTTAATGTTATTAGTGCTTATGCACCACAGATAGGTCTTGATGACGCTAGTAAGCGTCTATTCTGGGAGGATTTAGACGAGGTGGTGCAAAGTATACCTAGTGGAGAGAAGTTATTTATTGGTGGTGATCTTAATGGACATGTAGGTACTAGTCGTAGTGGGTTTGATACTATCCATGGAGGTTTTGGTTTCGGACAAAGGAATGAAGTAGGTGACTCGATTCTAGATTTTGCTTTATCTTATGACTTGATCTTAGCAAACACCTGGTTTAGGAAAAGAGAGTCCCACCTTATCACTTTTAGGAGCGGATCAAATGCTAGTCAAATAGACTTTTTTCTGACGAGAAGAATAGATAGAGGTTGTTGTATCGACTGTAAGGTAGTACCAGGTGAGAGTGTAACTACTCAACATAGACTTTTAGTTCTAGATTTTCGATTTAGAAGAGAACCTAGGAAGATTAGACGTAAGGTAGAGCCTAAAATTAAATGGTGGCGATTGAAAGAAGGTAATCAAAAGGCTTTTATAGATCGTGTAGTACAAGTAGCGGATTGGCAGTCGGAAGATGATCCAGACAAAACATGGAACAAAATGGCTAGTTGTATCAAGAAAGTAGCTAGAGATCTACTTGGTGAGTCGAAAGGTGGTGCTCCACCATCTAAGGACATATCATGGTGGAATGAAGATGTAAAGGCTGCAATTAAAATTAAAAGAGATTCTTATAAAGATTTGAAGAAAAGTAGAGATGTGGAGAGATTTGAGAAGTACAAAATGGCTAAAAAGGAAGTTAAGAAAGCTGTTCAGGAAGCTAAATCTAAGGTCTACAAGGAGGTGTACGAGAAATTAGACACTAAAGAGGCTGCAAATGATATATACCGGATTGCTCGAATGCGGGAAAGGAAGACTAGAGACTTATGTGCGGTGAAGTGTGTCAAAAATGAAAATCAGAAGGTTTTAGTTCGAGATGAGGATATCAAGGAAAGATGGAGAGATTATTTTGACAAATTGTTCAATGAGAGCTTTACTAAGAGTTTGGATGGACTTGTCATTCAATCTCAAGATATAAATCGTGATTTCATGCGTAAAATAAGACTTACTGAGGTTAAAGAAGCTTTGAACAGAATGGGTTTAAGAAAAGCGGTTGGTCCTGACGGGATTCCTATCGAGATTTGGAGATGCTTAGGAGAAATAGGCGTTAAATGGCTGACAGATCTGTTTAATAAGATTTGGCAGATAAAAAAGATGCCAAATGAATGGAGGAAAAGTATCCTTGTACCTATCTACAAGAATAAGGGTGACATTCAAAGTTGCTCAAACTACCGTGGAATAAAACTAATGTGTCACACCATGAAACTTTGGGAGAGAGTGATTGAACACAGGCTAAGGAAGGATATTAAGATAACAGAGAATCAATTTGGGTTCATGCCTGGACGATCGACGACAGAGGCGATTCATTTGCTTCGTCAACTTGTCGAGCGCTTTCGAGAGAGGAGAAGAGATTTGCATATGATATTTATTGATGTAGAAAAAGCGTACGACAAGGTACCTAAAGAGGTATTATGGGGGACAATGATGAAAAAGGGGGTCCCCGTCAAGTATATTGACATAATCAAGGATATGTACGACGGAGTAGTGGCAAATGTCAGAACTTGCGGTGGCTTAACAAGTGATTTTCCGATTACTATTGGTTTACATCAAGGATCTGCATTAAGTCCTTTCCTGTTTACCATCGTGATGGATGAGCTTACTAGAACTATCCAAGATGAGGTCCCTTGGTGTATGCTATTCGCTGATGATATTATTCTAGTAAATGAGACGAAAGCAGGGGTTAATGCCAAATTGGAATTATGGAGACAAACATTGGAATCTCGGGGATTCAGATTGAGCAGGTCCAAGACAGCATATATGCACTGCAAATTTAGTAGCCAGAGAAGTCAAAACCATATTGGTATAACATTGGAAGGGCAAGAGATATCACCGAGCGACCAGTTTAGATATCTAGGTTCCATCATCCAAAGGAATGGGGAGATCGATAGTGATGTTAATCAAAGGATCCAAGCTGGTTGGTTGAAATGGAGGAGTGCAACAGGGATTTTGTGTGATTGTAACTTTCCGTTAAAATTGAAAGGGAAGTTTTATCGGAGCGCTATTCGGCCTGCCTTATTATATGGTACAGAATGCTGGGCTCCTAAGAAGCATCATACACAGAAGATGCACGTAGCGGAGATGCGCATGCTTCGTTGGATGTGCGGTAACACTAGAAAAGACAAGGTGCGAAATGAGGATATTCGTGCAAAAGTTGGTGTAGCACCCGTGGAGGAGAAGATGCGGGAAAACCGGCTTAGATGGTTTGGTCATGTGCGACGCAGACCTATGGAAGCACCGGTTCGACGAATAGATACTCTCGATATGGGTAATGGCAAAAGGGCAAAAGGGAGACCGAAGAAAACATGGATGGAGGTGATACGAAACGATATGGTTGCCAAAGGACTCAATGAAAGTATATTGTTCGATAGAAGTGAGTGGAGACAGAGGATTCATGTGCTGGACCCGGCGTGATTCTCATGTTGGTTCATGTAGCCTACCCCATATGCTTGGGATAAAAGGCTCAGTTGTTGTTGTTGTTGTTGTGTTGTAGATGACCGCATAATAACTCCTATTTCTCGGCAGCAGCAACAAAAACAACAACAATAAATTGTAGGAATTATTCTCACCATTAAAATCAATACAATTTGTTTGAGGGGCTAAAACTAAATTATTTCAATTTTCCTACCGTTGAAAATCTTATTTTATGAAACTATGAATATTATAATTTCAGCAATTTCAGACTCCACCAAACAGAATAATGTAATATTCTAAAAGTAATTTAATTTGGTTATAAATCATATTTATGAAAATGCAGTATCCTTAATACAAATTTTTAGAACAAACAATATTAAATTAATATTATTAAAAACAAATCACTTTCAAAAGATATTATAAAACCAGGCAACTTTGTGCCACGTAGGGGCCACGTCAGTGCTGGCGCTGGCGTACAAAATATTTTTAAGGGGCGTGGTTTGGAATTGCGCCCATTACAAATGTAAGGTCCGCCGTTTCAAATTGCGCCCATTACAAATGTAATGATGCTTAATGATAAAATCAATGGGCACACTTTGTAAGTACGTCCATTAATAAAATTAATTGGCACTTAATGATTCATATTATTTTGCTAAATTTAATGGGCGCAGTTTGAAACCGCGCCCCTTACATTTGTAACGGGTGCGGTTTCAAACTATGTCCCTTAAAAAAAAAATTTACACGAGCGCCGACGAGGCGCCTACATGGAGTTCGGTGGTAGAAAGTGGTCTATTTTTGTAATATGTTTTAAAAATTGATTGTTTTTAATAATATTAATTTGAATTGGTTTATTCCAAAAAATTGTCCATAGGAGTGAAGTACCTTAGATGCAATTTCAAAAACTACAATGACCTAAGCCACACCCATTGGTACGATACAATCTCCGAAGACAAATATAATCTTAATAGCTGCCTGATAAGGCTCATTAATGGGAATTCCCCAGATCACGACACGTGGCGGATGACGTATCGTCCGCGAAGGCCCACTAGACTCCTGGGGGCTGTGGAGATAGAATCAGTATGATGCATTGGCGACTTTCCTCGGGGTATCGTCTTCGAGGAAAGTTCCCCCTCTTATTGCTCTTCTCCGAGCAGTTGCAAAGGCTGAGCTTTCTCGGCCTCCCGGCTCGTCTTCGAGCCATCAAACAAGCTGAGCTTTCTCGGCTTCCCCGATCAACTGAGAGCACGGAACCCAAGCGCCCCCACAACGGCTCCGTGTATCTCGCCAAAGCGAGATATCCGATGTCCCACTTTCCGCGTCCCACGCAGACGCATTCCAATATTAAGGAGAGGATCCCGCCACCAACGCGAGCGTAACGAGGGGGCGTAACAGACGGCGAGGATCTCGCACCGGCTCGTTCCATGCGTCCACTATATAAACCCCTCTCTCAGACAACTCAGGTAACAAAAAACTCATTCTGAGACGCCGCTACCCTGCTCTTATTCTGTAACATTTCAGAAAATAAAATATTATTTTTGGGAATTTTTAAAATTAAATAATAAATATATTGAAAATTTTAATAAGGCGGTATAATTAAATACCGATAAATTGGGAAAATTTTGGAAAATTATAGAAACTACTAAAAAGATGGTGCTTTATTGGATTGAAGCAAATTATAAAATTTTATGAATTTTTATACACTATTTTAATGCTAATCGCGATTAAATATCGCTAATCTTGCATTAAACGTGTTTTGTGCACATGACATGCGCATATCATTTTTCGCACTTATTATATTTTCCTACTTGGTTTCTTCTTTTATCATGCATGACTTGGGTTTTTTTTTTAAAGAGAAGAGAAAAGAAAACAAAAGAAAAGAAAAGAAAAAGGAAGATGAATATACAATTAAGGTATGGGCAAGAGAGAGAGAGGGTGAGGGGTCAACCTAAATCTTGGCCATTTCCCTCTTCATTATTCTCTTCATCTTTCTCCTCCTTCTTCACCATGGCAGCACCCCCTTTCCCTCCTCCACTACAACCCCCAAAACATCATCAAATCTTCATCCAAAGTCCATCCCCACTTCACAAAAAACATGCCCAAGCTCACAAGCTACACTTTAGACCAAGAAAGTTTGCATTTTGGGCTCTTGGGCAACTCAAGAAAATTCTTGAGTTGCCAAATGAGGTAATTCTTTCACATTAAGTGTAGTATTTCATTTCTTTTAGCCTCTTGTATAGTTTAAAATCGTTTTGGCGAAGTTTAGTGAACTTTGGGAATTCCTAAAGAGGGTTAGGGTTTAATTTGAGTTGTGCTAGTGTAATTGGGCTTTAGTGATGACCTTAAACCCCCACTATGATGTTAGAAACCTAGACCAAACTGATACGAACCCAATTTACAGAAAACTGAAACTTCCAATGTCGGTTTTGTGAGTTTTAGGGTGTGCAGGAAAATCTGGGATGACCTGGGAATTTTACTAGATAAGCAAACAACCCCAATGGACTAGAATTGACCCTAGGAAGACACCCTGAGAGCACGAGCCCAAGAGGAGACCCCCACGCCGAGCAGGCCGGAATTTGGAGGAATGTGGCCGGCCATGGGGTGAGGGATTGGATTCATGTTACTACAGTAGGTAATATACACCATGTATATTACCCTAGTGTTGTTTGCTTACCTTGTTTTCACCTTAGTAAAAATTTAGGAGCACATTAGAGTGTTTTTGACTATATTTTCCGTATTTTGAAATGTTTGGTTGTGATATTTGTATTCGTATTTGGTTATTGGATGTTTGTACATCAACGACTAGGGATGATTGGTCATTTTTGCATGCAAGACTATAGGTTTTGACCTATGAACGATACGCATGCCGATTTGGTTTTCGTGCGCTATTTTCATTTACGATGTCTTGTGGTATACATGTAGGTACCCTTGAGTGGGTTCGGAGCAACAAGGAGGGGCGTGGCGACATCGACATCGGCAAGCAAGAGCTGGTGAGTAGATATATATCTACGGGGGAAGTCGGGTAGATGGCGTATAGCACCCCCGCAGTTTCGTAGTGATGTGTACGAATACGTATACATACATACATATGTATGTATGTATACATACATATGTATGTATGTATATTATATGTTATTATGAGTTTATTATTTATCCAGATAGGGTTAAGTGTTCATGGGCTAGCTTAGTGTACTTCGAAGTTAATGTTATAGTTAGCGTTAGTTGCGAAACCCTAGATTAGAGATTACACCCACACGCGCACACACACATGCATGCATTTATTTTACTTGTGCTTATATGGGGATATGTATACACACACACACACACATGGGTATGGGACTGTGTATGTGTGTGTACATACGTATACATATACATGGATTATGAGGATAGTACTTGGGATTGGAGATGAGTCGATGAGATTGGGTTTGAGGCCATAAGATCGGTGATGTGATATGGTTTATATTTGGGATACGATATGATATTATAGAGGGTCCTTTAGGCGATGTGTTTCATACATACGCATATATATATGTAGATGGTATCAGTAGTGTACTAGACGTAGATCAGTGCCCTCAAATCATGATATATGATAAAAGGATATTAAGTGAATAAAGAGATAAATGTGATATTGACCCGTACACAGATTGGGATATCGTACGATAGATTTACCGTACGAGCTATATTGATGATAGATCCGCACTCTTGACTCGAGGATGTCATAGTATATAGGGTATCGTATGGGATACTATTGAGGCGGGATCACCGACTATTATATATATATATATATATATCGACTCAGATTTTAGACGGTTTCCTTACCTTTTTATTTGCCTGTTAGCACAGACCTGTAGTTACTTGTATGACTCGTTTACATTATTGCATATTTTTACTGCTGTGTTTATTATTCAGCTCCCACATATTTCTGCTGCTCGCATCGTATTGCATGCTTATATCGTGTTTTCATATGCTAGTATTGAAATCATGCTGTCAGGACGCCAGCACCATTACCGATGATGCGTATGTTCCACGTACACCTACTTGCCGGCTCACATACTGTTGGAGATAGTGCCCTCAGAGTCAATTATTGGATGACAGGCACGTGATTGCAATGATTGAGGGAGGACCTATGCCGGTAGAACAGTCTTACTCAAGATGATAGTACGCTATCTGGTTTATCTTTATCATCGTGTACTACTTTAGATGACCTTACAGGTCACTATTGCGCGTTTATAGAGCCCTTAGGATTCTTGCTTGATAGCCAGCGATATGATGGCGATCATATACGTGGGAGCTGGTAGTCTATAAGCACATCCTTAAAATGTCCCTAGTCGTGGGAGTTTCGAGATAGGGCATCGATACTCCAGAGTAGACTAGTGTATACAGTCGAGACCCCGACGAGGGGCGGTAGCCGGTCTCATAAGCCACTGGTGTCAGTTGGTTCACCTAAGATGTATACAGGTGCTTATTGGGTTATGAGTACACCGGACAGGACTCGCCGGGAACATACTAGTTGGTCTTATACCAGACGTCAGATAGCAGTTCCCTGGTGACATGTGTACAGGTTAGTTCATCGACCTGAGATCGTCATTTGTCTCGTGTTAGTTCCCACTGTTCTTTGATTACTACCCTACCAAGGCTCAAAGGAGTCGTGCAAACAGGTTTTAGTTGGGTACAGTCCCGAGCCACATGGAGGCAGTGAGCGGATCTGCAGGGGTTCGTCTCTCCCGGTATTGGGGGTGAGGTCGCGCTGTGTCTAGGAGAGCCATTACACGAAGTCCTTGGCTAAGGAAGGAGATTTACTGGTAGGTATTCCAGTAATATCTCAGGGTGTTCTAGGATACACTCCGACACGACTTGTACCGCTTTTGGGGGTCTGACTTTAACCAACCCCCTAGGCCCGCCATGCGATGCTCATAGACGAACGGACCGGACTGTACGGATATTGTCACTAACAAACTCAGTAGGGTGTCAGGATGAGTTCGCTCATCGACGTCCCTTTTGGTCAATACCTGGTAGCCCGTTACGTATGGCTAATACCTCCGACGTGCTAGTGGTTAAATCCACAACCAAAGTATTGACGAGACTTGAGAGTCCCCCACAGACCGTTTTCTAAAGTTTCGGGCGAAACGCTGTAGAGGCCGTATGGAGATATGGCAGGGTTCGATCTTATACGTGCGGTATTGCACGGATCATGATCGGACGGATAATACCAGCGGGCTTTGGTTTAAACCGGATCCTAGTATTGTACGGTGTAGATTTTGTCTCATTGCATTTGTATTCGGTCGGAATACAAATGCGGGTATGTATATACAGTCGCGGGGTTTTCCTGTAATTTATTACGGGATCATTTTTTTGAAGTTGCCAGTTTGCTTTCCGTTTCGGCCATTTTTCTTTGTATCTTTCTTTGGCTGAAAATTGGTGTGGAGGGGCTAATTTGCAAATGTGCAAATTAGCAAAGTGGAGGGTGGTTTTTGTAAATAGTTGCTTCATGATGGCTCTAGATTGACCTTGACTTCCTTTGATCATCATTGCTTGCAATGATGGGTTGAGTGTTGGGTTTTTGGTGTGAGATTTTGGGTTATCATTATTCCTCATGATAACATTCTTGAATTATTGCCCACTCTCTCTCTCCTCTCTCCTTTTTTTGATGGTGGCCGGCCATTCTTGAGGGGTGGGGGCTGTCCCATTTTTGGGTATGGGATTGTTCTCATTTTGTTGGCACAAAAATCTTTGTTCATCCAAAAACTTGTATCTCCTTCTCCACATCTAAACATGGCAACTTCAATAACCCCCATGAGACATATAGTTCTACACTATCCTACAGCATTCTTGGACACGTCGACTCGCCAACTTCGTGCCCGAGTTGCCTCGGTCCTGAGGTGGGAGCCCGTAAAAGAACCCGGCGATGTGGTGCCCTTCCGACGAGGAGATAAAGATCGGAGATTCCGCGGGGAGATCGGGATGACGACGAGAAGACCGAAGGACACGGATCGCTCGGTATATCTCTCTACCCCTTCTCTAGTTGCTAGGAGTAGGTTAATGGCCCGATCCTGGATTTTAGTGCGCGGTGGTGCCGGTTTACAAGTTTCGTAAAAGTATCATTTCCGCATTTTGGCCTCGTTCAGACGGCCGGGGCGCCGCCGTGCACTTACACTGGTATCAGAGACACGCCATTAACCTAGTCTAGCTTGCTCTAACGTGTTTACAAGTTCGATCGAACGGATTTTCCGAAAACCCGATTTCTAAAGCACAGTTTCTGTCGAATTTTTCCAGTGCTCTAAAAATTATTTGGTACATTGCAAAAATACGAGTAGAGTTTTTTATGCATTCTGTAAAAATTTGGTCGCATGGTTTTACTGTTCAGCCGCTGTTCCGCCGCCACTTTGACTATTCAATGCTCCAAATTTTTACAGTGGGCTTCTGAGTTGAAATTGGGGTTTTTGGAATATTCTTTTTGGACCCAGATTTATTTTGAGTGCTGCAGTAGTGCTTGGGGCCCACTTCGGGAATTTTAGTCGAACGAAACTTTTAAACATGTTAGTTCACAGTATATACATTATATCTGCGACTGTGAATGTCACTTGATCGGTAAATCCTGTCTAACTGCTATAGCCCTTTTAGACGGATTTGCGAACGTGACATTCACGTTGATGTTCTGTGTTGTGCTGTGATGTTGCGGTTTGTCGTGGTGGATAGCCTGGATGCAATGGTAGTACAGTTTCGTTTTATATGTACATTTGATATTGCGGGACGAGCGTCCGACATGTGGACTGCTGTCACTGCCTGTTTGTATATTATTCTTTTGGGGCACGACCGGGCTGAGGTCGATGTACCCGCTGTATGTATATTTTACTTTCTGTATTAGGATTACCCCACGGTAGGGTGCACGGATAGCCGGATTCTAGAGGACAACGGGCCCGCATCTCATGGCGTTGAGACGGAGGGGGCTTCACTCTAGAATTGGCGGGCTATTCGCCGCACTCGTAGGGGGTACAGGGGTTGACCCAAGGAGGGGTGCCCAAGTTACCGGATTCCGTGAAGTGCTGGGTGGTCCATTCACGTTGCTGAAGGGGGCTGCCTCGCTTCAGGTTTTGGCGGGTGACTTGCCGCGCCCGTAGGGGTCTAGGATTTTCATTGCACAGGTTATCCACACGACCAGGGGAACGTCGGGTTTCAATAGCGGCTCTGTGAAACCCGAAGATCCCAGATATCTGTATTGTTCTGTGATGCTTATTACATTTTTGTGATGTTTCATTTTATCACGCCTTGAGCGAATATTATATATTGATATATATACTAGTAGATGTTGTATATGTTTTGCATCCGCGCTAGTCCAATCCCCGCTCTGTCGTTAGTTAAGTAACCTAACGGGTGATGACGGGACCCAGTGGCGAATGCGGATGGCATATACGTACATCATTATTTTCGTTCTTTATTAGTGTGATCAATTGATGGGACTGCATTGATTCGGATCAATGCAAGTTAAACAAACCTATTCTGATGTTGTTGGAACATTTTTTTAAAAAAGTTGTTATTGCAAGGACGTTCTCTTTTGTTTTGCATAGTGGTATTCGGTTATGAATATTCAGCACCTCAGTCGACGAGGCAAGGGCCGAGATCCCTTCACCGGGAGTGACCCCTTGGACAGAAGTTTGCGTCAGGGTAATAACTTCACTATAGCCGATTGCCTTTTTCTTTGCATCGTGGTATTCAGTTGGAATATCCTGCACCTCATTCTACGGGGAAAGAGCCGAGATCCCTTCACCGGGAGTGACCTCTTTAGCAAAGGTTTTCGTAACTTTATTTTTATAAAGCTATCCGGTTCCTTCAACGATATCAAGTTCATTACGTTAAAGGTTTTTCGCCAAAAACCATTCGTAGCCCTCCGTCATTTCAGACGGGTAGCACGTAGTATTCATGCTATGTTTGTTGACCTTCGTCAAGGCATAGTGAATGGTGGCTGCTTGTTACCTTTCTGCTGCATAGATAGATGCGTTGGTTTGGGACAGTCGTATAACCTTGTTGACCTTCGTCAAGGGCTTGTACGGGTGGGTTCAAATTAACCTGGACAATGACGGGTAGAACTTGACATGTGACTTACGATTTGTTGACCTTCGTCAAGGTCATAAGAGCATGGGGTAAAAATCACATCGGGAGTTTCTAAAGAAACTGAAACTTGCCAGATATGTGCATACCTTCTAGAGTGTGATAACGTGAGTGGATTCCATCACGTTATCATGCGATAATAGTTAGATCCCGATTCTCACTGATGAGTTGGTTTACTCCTCGGGTGATCCCGATTAATTCTTCTTTCAGGTTTGGAGGAGAATTTGACAGTAAAGTGGGAGGTTTCCTGATTAGATAAATTGATAACCATTCTAATCTAGGTTAGAGTGCACGCTGAGTGTTTCTTTTCTCTCTCTCTTTGGCAGCGACCATGGCCCGACCCTTGACTATGACTCAGTGACCAAAATTAACCGAATCTTCTTAAACACTGGCTTTTGGATTGTCAGAGTTGCATACCTCATTGCCACTCCTACTCTTGCCCTTTTTTCTCCAGGACACCCCGTATGTTGGAAGAGTTCCAAGCTAAATACCGTGACTTACTAGACGATTAAAGGCAAGACACATCATTACCAAAGATGCTACCAAAGAGGTGGTCTGGGTGTATATTAGTTCATGAGATGAACTTCGTTCCTACCATTGTGTGACAATGGAGTTGTGGCTAATGCCTAGGAACGCCCGTCCCATCAGTGATCCAGACATAATCTAAGGCAGTATCACCTGATCATGGAGATGGTTGATCTCCAGGGGATCGAGGTTAGGAGAGTAGACTCAGAGGGCAACACAGCGGATCTACTCACAAAGGCCTTTTCCCAGAGAGAGACTATTAAGCGATGGTTGAGTATGAGATACTACAACCACTGTTATCAGATGGCCCTAGTGCAAGTGCGAGATTGTTAGTTATATGTATACCCTAGAGGCCATTACTATACATGAGATGTATATTGTAGTGGATGCTTGGACATATATAGGGAGGACTTTCTTGCTCGACATGAAAGTATGCTATCTGGTTACTCTTTACCTTAACGTGTACACTGATTGTCTCTCTGTTACATGTTGGTAAAGCTCTTAGGATGTGTACTTGACTACCTGGACTATGATGCGGATCATACTAGTGGGGACATGGCAGTCCCTAAGTACATCCTTCAAGGTCCCTAGTCGTGGGTGTATCGAGACGGGGCATCGATATACCAGAGTAGACTAGCGTATACCTTCTCGACCCATGTAGATGGGCGATGGATGATCCCATATCCATTGGTGTTTGACATCAGAGATGATATACGGGTGCTCAGTGGAGACTGGGTACACTGGACGGACTCACCGAGAACTCCCAGATGGTATTATAACTTACGTCAGATGGCAGTTCTCTGGTGACACTGGTACAGGTTAGTCTGTAGACCCGAGATTATCATAGAGTCTTGTGTGGTTCCCCACTGTGCTTTGATTTCCACCTTACCACGTTCAAGAGGGCATGCAAAACGGTGGTTTTTGGGTACAGTCCCGAGTCATATGGAGGCAATGAGTGATAGGAGGGGTTTCGTCTCTCCCGGTATTGGGGGTTGATGTTACGCTATGCTCGATTGGCCATAACAGGGAAGTCCCTGGCCAGGGCTGGTTTAGAGATTTACTGGTAAGTGTTACCAGTAGTTTCTCGACCCGTTATGAGCCTCGCATCGGCATGACTTATCGGTTATTGGGGTCTGACGTTTACCACCCCTAGACTTGATATGCGACATATCAGACGAGGAGACCGGACTGTACGGTAGTGTCACTGTCAGGCTTTTTGCAGGAGTTGGAGCGGGCTTGCTTGCTGATCTTCTGATCGCTCAATACCCAGGTAGCCGTTACGTCCAGCTAGTACCGCTAACGGCTTGTGGGTGCTTGATATGATCATCACCTACTGCCGGCGTATTGACGAGTCTTTAGAGTCCTACATAGAGGTTTTACTGGCTCAGGCAAAACGAAATAGGAGCGCATATGTGATATGTGCGGGACCGAGAATAATGCGAGTATGAGATACCATATTCTATTCTCGCGATATTTGTATCGATCGGTTATATGCGATATAACCAGGTTAGCGAATCAAGGGTTGATTCGATAAGTCGATACGTTGGATGTTAGTCGGTTATATGTGATATAACTGGATTATTAAGTCAAGAGTTGATTTAATAATTTAGTGTATAATTGTATATGTGATATACTAATTTACATTAACTAATATTGGTTCACTTAAGCATTTGTTTTTCTCACTTGTGCACAACTTAATATATATGTGATATATATTTATTTGTGTTCATTTTGTATCATGGTTGTTGATACACTCTACATGGGTGTATGAGACTTACACCATTATAATTATATTGGTGGGGTTTTAATATACAAAGTAAATACAAAATTAGTGGATAATTGTTCAAGTGCATGAAGCTTCATGAAGCTTATGAGTGCATTGACCAAAGTCCACTAGTTTTGTTTTACATAGGATTTTTATAAACCTAACCACTATAATTAGCCATGGTTATATCTCTACATGAGTTAGTATATGATACCCACTCACCCATGGTTAGTTCTCTCTCTCTCTCTTGATTTAGTTTTCATTCTCAATTTGAGCTCATCTTCCTCCTTCAAATGCTTTCTAGGGTTTGATAAAGAGAGAGAATTATAGTGAGAAAAGAAATTCCAAAGTGTACCCATTTCCTATTTCATCGTCCTCTACTAGACTGGCACTTTAGTTTAGGGTGTTTACTTCACTAATTCTTTAGTTAGTGAAGTAGAAGCTTGAGTTCGTATTCCCTCGACGTAGTTCATCTTCGGCCTCGAAGACTTCAAGTAAAACCGTTGCCCTCTTCTCATGGAGCCGTCCGAGAGTCCGGGAGCACCATGATCGCAGCGAAGGGACTACAACAAGGAGCTTTAGAAGTGAAGGACCGATCTACAAAGGTTGTATTTCGATTCACTTAGTGTTAATGTGTTTTACATGCTTGTTTTCGCGTAATAGTTTAGCAAAGATCTTGTTTAGGGTTATTCGGCACGGCTAAAATTTTAACCGGGCATGGTTGATGCTTTGTAGAACCTTGTTAGAGTACCTAGTAACCCTACAGTGGTATCAGAGCCTAGCTAGAGCATTAGACGACGTATATACGAAGTTAAAACTCCGAACGAACTCCAAATCGACGAAATATACCCTTCTATGGACATTTTTTTAAAACTTTGTTTTTTCTGTATTAAAAATACCTAAAAAATTCAGCAGGCAATTTTAAGCATGACTGTGAATAACGAGCCAGCAATCCGTACATTCCGCCGCGGAACCGCGGCCATACCTCGCTTGGGCCGCGGATCCCCGGTGGGAATGTTGAATTGGGCTTTTGTTCTTCAACAGTAATATCCGTTTCTATTAGTGCTATTTTCTGGGTATTTTTAACCTGACTCAAGTGTTGAGTGTTCTGGGGTTTATTTTATATTCGTTGATTCGATCGGAAAATGTAATTTCGTTTTGTTTTCTGAACAATTTAGAAAGTATTAAAAAGTTCGAACGGATATCAATAACTCACTTTTTCCTGACCCGGAAAATTTCCAAGTGTTGGATTTTTCCGTAGTTTAAGAACGTCTAAATCGTGCAAGTTACGCAGTGGACCCTCTAGAAGACAACAAACCTTAACTCGATTTTATGTGTTGGAGGTAGTGCCCTCAGAGTCAATTATTGGATCACAGGCACGTGATTGCAATGATTGAGGGAGGACCTATCCCGGTACGACAGTCTTACTCGAGATGATAGTATGCTATCTGGTTTACCTTTATCATCGTGTACTGCTTTAGGTGACCTGACAGGTCGCTATTACACGTTGATAGAGCCCCTAGGATTTTTGCTTGACTGCCAGCAGTATGAGGGCGATCATATAAGTGAGAGCTGGAGTTTATAAGCACATCCTTAAAAGGTCCCTAGTCGTGAGAGTTTCGAGACAGGGTATCGATTCTCCAAAGTAGACTAGTGTATACAGTCGAGACCCCGACGAGGGGCGGTGGCCGGTCTCACAAGCCACTGGTGTCAGTTGGTTCACCTAAGATGTATACAGGTGCTCATTGGGTTATGAGTACACCGGACAGGACTCGCCTGGAACATGCTAGTTGGTCTTATACCTGACGTCAGATAGCAGTTCCCTGGTGACATGTGTACAGGTTAGTTCATCGACCTGGGGATCGTCATTTGTCTCGTGTGAGTTCCCACTATGCTTTGATTACTACCCTACCACGGCTCAAAGGAGTCGTGCAAACAGGTTTTAGTTGGGTACAGTCCCGAGCCACATGGAGGCAGTGAGCGGATCTTCGGGGGTTCGTCTCTCCCGGTATTGGGGGTGAGGTCGCGCTGTGTCTAGGAGAGCCATTACACAAAGTCCTTGGCCAAGGCAGGAGATTTACTGGTAGGTATTCCAGTAGTATCTCAGGGTGTTCTGGGCTACACTCCGACACGACTTGTACCGCTTTTGGGGGTCTGACTTTTACCAACCCCCTAGGCCCGACATGCGATGCTCATAGACGAACGGACCGGACTGTACGGATATTGTCACTGACAGGCTCAGTAGGGTGTCAAGATGAGTTCGCTCATCGACGTCCCTTTTGGTCAATAGCTGGTGGCCCGTTACGTATTGGCTTATACCTCTGACGTGCTAGTGGTTAAATCCACAGCCATAATATTGACGAGTCTTTAGAGTCCACCACACATTCAGTTACTCAGCTTTCGGGCGAAACGCTGTAGAGGCCGTATGGAGATATGGCAGGGTCCGATCAGATACGTGCGGTATTGCACGGATCAGGATCGGACGGTTTAGTACTAGAGGCCGTATGGATATATGGCAGGGTTCGATCAGATATGTGCGGTATTGCACGGATCAGGATCAGACGGATATTACTAGCAGGCTTTGGTTTAAGCCGGATCCTAGTATAGTACAGTGTAGATTTTGTCTCATTGCATTTGTATCCGGTCGGAATACAAATGCGGGCATGTATATGCAGTAGCGGGGTTTTCCTGTAATTTATTACGGGACCAGTTTTCTGGAGTTGCCAGTTTGCATTCCGTTCCAGCCGGTTTTCCTTTGTTCTTTCCCGGCCGGACTTTTCCGATGGAGGGGGTTATTTGCAAGTTTGCAAATAACATTTTGTGGAGGGTTTATTTGTGAGATGAGAGATTATGATAGCTTCTTTAGATTCATTTTCCATCTTTTCTTTTGTTGCACCATTACTTGCATTAATTGAGATAAGAAAGGGTATGGTTTGGATGTAAGTTTGTTATGATGGTGTTTTGGTGTGGTCACCTCTTCTCATCTCCTACTCTCACCTCCCTCTTATGTTTGTGTTTTCCTCCACCATTCTAACATATAGAGGGCCGGCCACTTCATGGAAGAGAGGGGGGTTGATTTCATTTTTGGTGTGGCAAAAATTAAGCATCCATCTCATTTTAGCTTGCCACCAAAATTCCCAAGTTCATATCTTATTGATTCCTCCATCAAGGCAACTTCACAAACCCCATGAGACAAAGTGATTCTACACTACAACCTACAGCAAGTCTTGGGCACGTCGACTTGCCAGCTTCGTGCCCGAGTTGCCTCAGCATTGAGGTGGGAGCCCGTAAAAGATACAGACGATGTGGTGCCCTTCCGGCAAGGAGGCGACGGCCGGAGTTTCCGCGGGAGATCGGGACGATGACGAGAAGACCGGAGGACTCGGATCACTCGGTATATCTCTAACCCGTCTTGTTGTTAGCTAGATCTAGTTTAATGGCCCGATCCGGGGTTTAGTGCGCGGTGGTGCCGGTTTGCTAAGTTCGCAAAATTAAAGTTTATCACCGCTTCCGCATTTGGCCGTCGGTTTGACGGCCGGGGCGCCGCCGTGCACTTACAGTGGTATCAGAGCCTCGCCATTAACTTCGTCTAGCTTTGTTTGATGTGTTTTGCATTTCCGATCGACCAAAATTCCAAAATCTACATTTTCACTAGCATCAGTTTTCTGTCGAATTTTTTCTGGCTCTAAAAATTTTTCAGGTTGTAGAAAACTGATGTACAAGAAATTCTAAGACCTCTGTAAAAATTCGATATAGTGAATCGACCACTGAAGCGCGGAACCGCGGCCAAACCCCCCCTTGGGCCGCGGTTCCGCCGCACATTGGTGTCGTCACTGTATCATATTTTTCCAGTGGACTTCTGGGCTTATTTTAGGGGTTTTGGAATATTAATATTGGGCCCAGATTTTCTGTGAGTGCTACAGTATTGCTTGGGGGCCCACTTGTTAATTTTTGATCGATCGGATATTTTAAACACATTATTTCACAGTATTTACATTATATCTGCGACCGTGAATGTCACTTGATCGGTAAATCCTGTCTAACTGCTATAGCCCGGTTAGACGGATTTGCGAACGTGACTTTCACGTTGATGTTCTGTGTTTTTGCTGTGATGTTGCGGATCGGTCGTGGGGGATAGCCTGGATGCAATGCTAGTACTGTTTCGTTGTATTATGTACATTTGATATTGCAGGGCGAGCGTCCGACATGTGGACTGCCGTCACTGCCTGTTTGTATTATTATTTTGGGGCACGACCTGGTTGCGGTCGATGTACCCATTGTATGTATATTTTACTTTCTGTACTAGGATTACCCCGCGGAGGGGTGCACGGATAGCCGGGTTCTAGAAGGCAACAAGCCCGCATCTCATGGCATTGGGACGGAGGGGGCTTCACTCCAGGATTGGCGGGCTATTCGCCGCACTCGTAGGGGGGTACAGGTTGACCCAGGAGGGGTGCCCAAGTTACCGGATTCCGTGAAGTGCTGGGTGGTCCATTCACGGTGCTGAAGGGGGCTGCCTCGCTTCAGGTTTTGGCGGGTAACTTGCCGCACCCGTAGGGGTCTAGGGTTTTCATTGCACAGGCTATCCACACGACCAGGGGAACGTCGGGTTTCAGTAGTGGCTCTGTGAAACCCGGGGATCCCAGATATCTGTATTGTTCTGTGATGCTGTACATTTCTGTGATGTTGCATTTTATCACGCCTTGAGCGAAATACTATATATTGGTATATATATTAGTAGATGTTGTATATGTTTTTCATCCGCGCTAGTCCAGTCCCCGCTCTGCCGTTAGTTAGCTAACCTAACGGGTGATGACGGGACCCAGTGGCGAATGCGGATGGCATATACGTACGTCAGTATATTTTCGTTCTTTGTGGTGTGATCAATTGATGGGACTGCGTTGATTCGGATCAATGCATGTTAAAACAAACCTATTCTGATGTTGTTGGAACACTTTTCAAAAAGCTGTTATTGCAAGGACGTTCACTTTTGTTTTGCATCGTGGTATTCATTTGGAATATCCTGCTCCTTAGTCGACGAGGCAAGGGCCGAGATCCCTTCACCGGGAGTGACCCCTTGGACAGAAGTTTGCGTCAGGGCATTAACTTCACTATAGCCGATTACTTTTGCTTTGCACAGTGATATTCGGTTATGAATATCCAGCACCCCATTCTACGGGGAAAGAGCCGAGATCCCTTTACCGGGAGTGACCTCTTTAGTAAAGGTTTTCGTCACTATATTTTCTAAAAAGCTATCCGTTCCTTCAACGATATCAAGTTCATTACGTTAAAGGTTTTCTCCAGAAACCATTCGTAGCCCTCCGTCGTTTCAGACAGGTAGCACGTAGTATTCATGCTATGTTTGTTGACCTTCGTCAAGACATAGTGCATGGTAGCTGCTTGTTGCCTTTCTGCTGCATAGATAGATGTGTTGGTTTGGGACAGTCGTATAGCCTTGTTGACCTTCGTCAAGGGCTTGTACGGGTGGGTTCAAATTAACCTGTACAATGACGGGTGGAACTTGACATGTGACTTATGATTTGTTGACCTTCGTCAAGGTCATAAGAGCATGGGGCAGAAATCACATCGGGAGTTTCAAAAGAACTGAAACTTGCCAGATATGCGCATACCTTCTAGAGTGTGATAACGTGAGCGGATTCCGTCACTTTATCATGCGATGAGAGTTGGATCCCGATTCCCACTGATGAGTTGGTTTACTCCTCGGTTGACCCCGACTAATTCTTCTTTCAGGTTTGGAGGAGAATTTGAGGTACAGTGGGAGGTTTCCTGATTGGATAAATTGGTAACCATTCTGATCTAGGTTAGAGTGCACGCTGAGTGTTTCCTTTCTCTCTCTCTTGGCAGCGACCATTGACCCGACCCTAGACTATGACTCAGTGACCAAGTTGACCGAACCTTCTTAACACTGGCTTTTGGATTGTCAGAGTTGCAGACCTCTTTGCCACTCCTACTTTTACCCCTTTCTCCAGGACACCCCGTATTACTACGAACGTCCACTTCCATTGGACAAAACCATCGTATGGTTAGATACGAACTCGAAGGAATTCGAGGATGGTTTCCGGTTCTGAAGAAAACGGATAGGATTATTCAGTTGTCTTTTCCTTTTTGCCTCCTCTCAAGTTACGAGTACTTCTTAGTTTAGGAGATAGTACACCTATTACGCAAATTGGATAGTCTTCTTCCAAACTTTAGGCTGGTGCCGAACAGTGGGGAATGAAGAAAACCGATTAGCATAACGATGGTGTGCAGAAGGTATTAAGATTAAGACAAAGCAAGGGATTAGTAAGAGGGCAAAGTAAATTGCGACTGATATTCACGACCAAACCAAATATTTCTCCGCCAATCCTAAATCACCTTTTGTTTTTCTCCAGGACACTCCGTATCACTACGAAGATCCACAGTTTATTGGATACTCCATCGTATGGTTATATACGAACTCGAAAGGAACTTGTTCCAGTTCGGGGATGGATTCTGGTCCAGGAGAAATAGGAATAAGGTTTATTCGGTTGTCTTTTATCTTCACCTTCTCTCGCATTGCGAGTGCTCCCAGGACTAGGACAGTACACCCATTATGCTTATTGGATAGTCTTCTTCCAAACCATAGGCTGGTGCCGAACGGTAGGGAAGGAAGAAAACCATTTGGCCTAAGGGGTGTGCAGAAGGTAATGACTAAAGACATATAAAGGGATTTGGAGAGGTGGCAAAGAATTATACGGTTATAGTTGTGAATCTGGATAATGGTAGAGGCATTACTGGAAATACCAGGATACCCCATCGAAACATTTCAATGTTTCAGTTTCACTGTGTACTGTTAAAAGAAAACTGATTTCCTGATTAGACACTTGCTCCAGGGTATGTATTTACCAGGTTTGATTCTCACATCTGTATGGTTTTACAGATGATGAGTGGGAGTAAGTTATTGGGAATAGGGTGATCATCCTCATTATATCGGGATTCGTTGTAATCGGTGATATTTGAGGAGATCACCTGGGCTGTTTGCCGGTCGGCAAATTTTTGGTTTTGAATATCCGCTGTTGTGCACCAATTTCAAATTGATATATCTGTACGTCTATTTTCATAGAGTGAGATATACCTTTTGATATTATGTCGATGACATTTACCTATATCAGTGGATGGTTAGGTAAGGAGCATTAAACAGCGGTGTAATTCTTCTTAACCATAAGTACAGTTTTCAACCTACGACACACAGTGAAAGAGTTGTCAGACTCGACGGACTTATACAGAGTATTGTATGTTGTCCAGTATCCATTAGGACAGAGGGGTTGGTCCTCATACTATATTCTGTTTACTTTTAACTTCTCTAGTTCTTAGACATGTGTTTCGTAGAAACATAGGGTCTAAGTTTTGAGGAGTTATAGGTATTTGAATAGAGTAGAGAACCAGGTGTAGCAAGTATCGGGATTCTTCAAGGTGATCGAAGATGTAGATACTTGTGTATGGTATTCAGTTGATAGTAATGATAAAGAGAAATTGCTTCTCTTTCAGGTTACTCATAATTGGAAGCGTTCCTAAGTTGAGTAACGCTGATCGGCCTCCTTCCATTTAGTTGACATGCACTGGAGATAGCTGCATGATTTGAATCTGGTTCAATTAAATCAGTGCCTCTGGTTCTATATTGGATATAGTACAGTTCATATCTTAACATTGTTAAGGTACGGGGAGTTGTCCGGTCTATGATTAAAACCAGACACTGGACAACTCAAGGCACGTTTCTGTAATGGCTGTTTGTGGGTTGACCCAGGCTATGACGAGGGTTGATTTTCTACCATCTGGCAGATCAATAGAAATATTGTTCTAGACTCGCCACAGTTTTATTAAAAATGGATTTTTGTTCAAAACAGTAGTGGGAGTATGGTAAAACTGGAAGTGATTCCAGAACCGCAAACGATTACTGAAGATTTGATAAGAAACCTAAAGATTCAATCTGATTTGACATTCCATTGGCCACTCCGCAGATAAGGTGGGTAACTTCAGGCACCCGAGAGGTACTCCGGTAGCCTCAAGGATGGTGACAGGGAAGTTCTTGTTTACCCACACTTGCCATTGTTGTTGTTCCAGGCTGCGAGACCCGGCAGGAGGATGAGTATAGCATCGTTCTAAACTAGCTTTAGAAGTGCACGTCTATATGACTCTGCCAGAGGGTTGTCGTGGTCAGTGGGAGCAGCGGAAGCATTGGTGGACATCAGGCTTATGTCTATTTATAGACTAAAGCAGATATAGCGGAGATAGATCATCTATTTCTGATGTGACAGTCATAGGTTTGACGTCATCAGAATAGGGGATGGATCTGTTGAGAAGGTAGTAGGGTGTGATATCCGGGTTTTGGATGACATACAGTAGGGAGTGACATTCCTATACTACGATCGGTTATACTTTGGTCGTCACACAGTGGTTTCTCCACAAAGGACTTGGACATTATATCAGACATACTGGTTACTAGATCTATGGTTTTAGATCTAGATTTGGGTGGTTTCCCAATCAGGGTACTTTGACAGCATTCTAAGAGTATTTAGAATGGACGACTCCTGGCACGGTAGTGTACCTGCAGGTGATGGAGTCACCCTCTCTAAAGGTGTCTTATAGACTAAAGTAGAGAGGGATGTGCATGATTGGCAGATCACTTGCTTAGGCAATTGAGTCAATCATGAGATGTCAAGTACCACACCAGATGTTGTTCTTGCACTAGATGCAAAGTTGACATTGATCCAATCCTGGAGAAACTGTCGGAAGCAGTTTTAGAACATAAGTGGATGTTCTAGGGATATGATAACGGCTGCCTCCTTTAGGAGACGGTTATCACTCCAGGCTTCCAAGGTGACATAGACGACAAGGAGGTTGTCAGAGTTATAATTTTCCCTCTGACGAGGGACAGTATTCTGGACAGGTGATCCAGGCAGATACTGAGGGAGGCATGGCGCAGGATACTGATTAAGTTCAGTTGACGATACAATCTAAGAAGTTTGGATTTGGAGTTCATTTATGAGCTAAGTCCCATCAGACATCCAGACACATTCTAAGACAGGTATTGCTCATTTCGGGAGATGGCTTTCTCCGCGAACATGAGATATGGAGAGACATAGAATGGAACATCAAGGCGGATCCACTCACTGAGGCTATTCCTCGAACGCAAGAGTTTCGCAAACAGGCTTTGTGAGACTGACCAGTAGAGGAGTTGGGTGTTCGGTATCACACAGGCTGTGAGTATGCGACATCGCAATAATTAGCCTTGAGTGCAAGTGGGAGATTGTTGGAGGTAGTGCCCTCAGTGTCAATTATTGGATCACAGGCACGTGATTGCAATGATTGAGGGAGGACCTATCCCGGTACGACAGTCTTACTCGAGATGATAGTATGCTATCTGGTTTACCTTTATCATCGTGTACTGCTTTAGGTGACCTGACAGGTCGCTATTATACGTTGATAGAGCCCTTAGGATTCTTGCTTGACTGCCAGCAGTATGAGGGCGATCATATAAGTGAGAGCTGGAGTTTATAAGCACATCCTTAAAAGGTCCCTAGTCGTGGGAGTTTCGAGACAGGGCATCGATTCTCCAAAGTAGACTAGTGTATACAGTCGAGACCCCGACGAGGGGCGGTGGCCGGTCTCACAAGCCACTGATGTCAGTTGGTTCACCTAAGATGTATACAGGTGCTCATTGGGTTATGAGTACACCGGACAGGACTCGCCGGGAACATGCTAGTTGGTCTTATACCTGACGTCAGATAGCAGTTCCCTGGTGACATGTGTACAGGTTAGTTCATCGACCTGGGGATCGTCATTTGTCTCGTGTGAGTTCCCACTGTGCTTTGATTACTACCCTACCATGGCTCAAAGGAGTCGTGCAAACAGGTTTTAGTTGGGTACAGTCCCGAGCCACATGGAGGCAGTGAGCGGATCTTCGGGGGTTCATCTCTCCCGGTATTGGGGGTGAGGTCGCGCTGTGTCTAGGAGAGCCATTACATAAAGTCCTTGGCCAAGGCAGGAGATTTACTGGTAGGTATTCCAGTAGTATCTCAGGGTGTTCTGGGCTACACTCCGACATGACTTGTACCGCTTTTGGGGGTCTGACTTTTACCAACCCCCTAGGCCCGACATGCGATGCTCATAAACGAACGGACCGGACTGTACGGATATTGTCACTGACAGGCTCAGTAGGGTGTCAAGATGAGTTCGCTCATCGACGTCCCTTTTGGTCAATAGCTGGTGGCCCGTTACGTATTGGCTTATACCTCTGACGTGCTAGTGGTTAAATCCACAGCCATAGTATTGACGAGTCTTTAGAGTCCACCACACATTCAGTTACTCAGCTTTCGGGCGAAACGCTGTAGAGGCCGTATGGAGATATGGCAGGGTCCGATCAGATACGTGCGGTATTGCACGGATCAGGATCGGACGGTTTAGTACTAGAGGCCGTATGGATATATGGCAGGGTTCGATCAGATACGTGCGGTATTGCACGGATCAGGATCGGACGGATATTACTAGCAGGCTTTGGTTTAAGCCGGATCCTAGTATAGTACAGTGTAGATTTTGTCTCATTGCATTTGTATCCGGTCGGAATACAAATGCGGGCATGTATATACAGTAGCGGGGTTTTCCTGTAATTTATTACGGGACCAGTTTTCTGGAGTTGCCAGTTTGCATTCCGTTCCAGCCGGTTTTCCTTTGTTCTTTCCCGGCCGGACTTTTCCGATGGAGGGGGTTATTTGCAAGTTTGCAAATAACATTTTGTGGAGGGTTTATTTGTGAGATGAGAGATTATGATAGCTTCTTTAGATTCCTTTTCCATCTTTTCTTTTGTTGCACCATTACTTGCATTAATTGAGATAAGAAAGGGTATGGTTTGGATGTAAGTTTGTTATGATGGTGTTTTGGTGTGGTCACCTCTTCTCATCTCCTACTCTCACCTCCCTCTTATGTTTGTGTTTTCCTCCACCATTCTCACATATAGAGGGCCGGCCACTTCATGGAAGAGAGGGGGGTTGATTTCATTTTTGGTGTGGCAAAAATTAAGCATCCATCTCATTTTAGCTTGCCACTAAAATTCCCAAGTTCATATCTTGTTGATTCCTCCATCAAGGCAACTTCACAAACCCCATGAGACAAAGTGATTCTACACTACAACCTACAGCAAGTCTTGGGCACGTCGACTTGCCAGCTTCGTGCCCGAGTTGCCTCGGCATTGAGGTGGGAGCCCGTAAAAGATACAGACGATGTGGTGCCCTTCCGGCAAGGAGGCGACGGCCGGAGTTTCCGCGGGAGATCGGGACGATGACGAGAAGACCGGAGGACTCGGATCACTCGGTATATCTCTAACCCGTCTTGTTGTTAGCTAGATCTAGTTTAATGGCCCGATCCGGGGTTTAGTGCGCGGTGGTGCCGGTTTGCTAAGTTCGCAAAATTAAAGTTTATCACCGCTTCCGCATTTGGCCGTCGGTTTGACGGCCGGGGCGCCGCCGTGCACTTACAATATGACCGTCTTGAACTGCCTTTTGAACCTTAGGGTTTGGGGCAGTATGGCGTTGCCACATGTGAGGCGTTGGCTTGACCCTTCTACGGCTGGACCATTGGTACTGTGGCATGTGATGGATGTTTTTAAACTCCCCTCAAGTGTTGAAAACTATTTGGGAAAACTTGGGTGTTTGATCATTCGATTGGAAAGTTTAATATTGTCTATTTATCTGGAATGTGATACAATATTTGGAATCCACAAGTAGTTATGAGATAACTAATTTGAATGTTATAAACATAGCAGTTTAGTCTCAAATGATCGGTTGTCACGGAATTTTGATGCGATCAAAAGTCTGTCGCAATCACGTAGCGTACGCGGATACTCGCAGGGTAAACTTAATAAACAGCCATACCCCATAGCCCCGACCAAGTGACTGTAGGAGAACCCCGTCGTCAAAAGCATCCGTTTGGGTGCTCGCGGCAGCGGTGTTCCGCCTTAGTGCATTTCGTCGACGGCATCCGGGGGTGCGGCCGTCTACTAAAGTTTGCGACGAGCATTCGATAATATATTGGGAATCTTGTTGAATTGCCCGACTAGATATTGAAAAGTGTTTTCGATATAGAGACTAAAATGCGGGGTTTATAATTGTTAGGCATATGATGTCTAAGGAGGTTGTGGATTCCAACTGTTGTAGTTTTATACTTTCTTTTCTGCGACCGTAAGTGTAATATGTGTGATCGCCGGTTTCGTTGCTATATGTCAACGACAATTGGGATGCGCATATTTACTTACGTTGATGACATGTGATGTTATGTGTTGCTGGATATGTTATATTGGATCGTCGCGTTCTGAATAGCCGGGGGTTTTATGTGAGATGAGGGTTTTTATTTTCATTCATGTAAAATTCATTGTATGTAATATTCTTTTATTGGGGCACTTCTGGGATGAGGTTGATGTCACCATTTGTATATTATTTTCTTTTCCGCACTAGGATAGACCCAAGGAGGAGAGCATAAGTAACCGGGTTCTAGAGTCCAGTGGGAGACCAACTCAAGGAGTCGAGTCCGGGTCTCCTAACTCTAGAATTGGTAGGGTTGCTTGCCGCTCTCGTAGGGATCTAGGGGTGTGGGTTTGGCTATTCATCGCGACCGTGGAATACGTGTTTTATAGAGGCTCAAAACAAAACACGGACGTCCTAGTATATCCAATGTTTCATATGTTTCTTCTGCTGCGATATCTGTGATGTGATCATTTGATATGTTATGATAAATACTGTATATAGTATATATGACATATTATATAGACGTTACTTATGTTTTACACCCGCGCTAGCCCTGCCCCGCTCTGCCGTTAGTTACCTAACCTAACGGTGCACGAGGGGACATCGAGGCGAATATGGATGGCATAAGTGTACATCATATTTATCTGTGATGTTTAGGTGACTTAAATGATGGGACTTGATTAATATGATTAATGAAAGAAAAGAAACCTAAAAGATGTTTTGGAATAGAATTTTCAAAAACAGGTAGCTACAGTTCTTGCTTTGCATCGCGGTGTTCCTTGTAGAACATCATGCACCTTATTCGATAAGGAAAGGGCCGAGATCCCTTCACCGGGAGTGACCCCTTTAGCAATAACTGGCAGATGCTACAACACTCGGTTTTTCTTTTGATTGCTTTTGGAGTTTTTGCTTTGCATAGCGATATATATGATATATCCCGCACCTTATTCCATAAGGAAAGAGCCGAGATCCCTTTACTGGGAGTGACCTCTTTAGCGAAACTAGTAAAAGACTAAAAAACACTCCATTTTAAAATCATTTGATTCTACAACGATATCAAGTTCATTACGCAATAGGTTTTCAGAAAAACCTATCGTAGCCCTCCGTCATTTCAGATAAGTTGTATATAGTATTCGTGCTGCATTTGTTGGCTTTCGTCAAGGTGTAGTGTGCGATAGCTATATGCTGCTTATCTGCTGCATATGATGCGATTGGATTAGGGTAGTCGTACGGCTTTGTTGGATTTCGTCAAGGGTAGTGCGGGTGGGTTTAATTCAGTCAAGAAATGTACGGGTTGAACTTGACTAGCGGGCTATGGTTTGTTGGCTTTCGTCAAGGTCATAGCACGTTAGGGGCAAAATATTATCGGGAATTTCAAGTGTTGAAATTTGCAATGAGATTACATACCTTCTATGAGATAGTTGGATCCCGATACCCACCGCGAGTAATTGTTACTCCTGGGAGAGTTTTACACATTACAATTAGCCGATCAAGTAGGTGTCTAGAAAGGTGTCAACGGGGTTACGCCTCTGGGAAAACGAAGTTTACTTTAATTAGGTCCGTGCGAAAGCACGGGGAACCTCCCTCAAAGTACCGACACTGGCTTAACTGAAAGATTGACGAAGTTGTAGGGTGTAATTAATCCCGGCTAGTCTTTCCTTTTAGGGTTTGAAGGAAGATTTAATAAAAACAGTGGGAGCTATCCTGATTAGATAAAATCATAACCAATCTAATCTTGCAAGAGCGCACGTAGAGTGTTTTCTTCTCTCTCTCTCTCTCCAGGTAGCGACCATGTCACGCCTTAATCAAGATAATAATACGGATGTATTGACCGAACCCGCTTGTTATACTGCACTGGGAAACGTTGGTCCCGCTCCAACTTATAATTGTTATAAGACAGAGCAGGAAATAGGGGATTACTAGAATTCCCGTGCCGCCCAAACGAAGAAAGTGCATGCTGAAGCATCTTCTTCGGGTATGTTCATTACAGAGAACTGTTTCTCAGTATCCTTTACGTCCTGGGTATGTGATACCGAATTAGGATCCCACATATGTAATATGTTACATGGGCTACAGATAGGTAGAGAACTGAGAACGGGTGATAAGTTTCATGAGATAGAAACGGTGCAAGTGTTGCAGCCAAATCTGTTGGCAGTTATCACCCTGTATTACCAGAATACATTGATTCTGAACGAATGTTATTAGATACCGAACCTGATATACAACATCATATCAGTTTCTTTATTAGTAAAGAAGGATATAATTTTGTATTGTTGGATAATGTTTTGAACATTTCCTATATCAAGAGTTGATCGGTTCAGGCACGTTATCTAAAAGCATAGACGTTCTAAATCAAACCGCAGTTCTTAACGTACAGAACACACACAAGAGGAAGAGTTCAGAAATGAACGAATCCTTCTTGAGATATTGTAGACTAGGTCATATCAATGCGACCCGACTAGCTGAAGTTATATGTAGATGCATATTTAAATTAGTTTGAATTTACATCTTGTGAAACTTGCCGGTCATGTCACAGAGATAAGATGACCATATCTCTGTTTATTGGAAACAGAGAAAGAGTTGGTGAACTCTTGGGATTGATACATGCTGATTTATGAAGGTCCCCTGTCTACACATGCCAAGACCGGTTCTTTATACTTCATTGCATTCTCCGATGATCTCTCAAGATTCAGACATATGTTCCTGTTGAAACACAAGTCCGAAGCTTTTGAGATATTCACAGAATATAAGTTAGAAGTAGAGAACCAAAACGGGTATAAGTATTATGTCCTTTGATGTGATCAGGGAGGAGAATACTTGAGCATGGGATTCCTGGACTATTCTAAAGGAGAATGAGATTCTCTCTCAGTATTACTCCTCCGTATACACCACAGCACGTCGGTGTATTGGGGCGGAGCAATCACACCCTATGTGATAAGGTGTGCTCTATGATGAGTACTACTGAGTTACCTATTTCTTTTTGGGAGTTATGCACTGGAGAAGTTGCATACCTATTGAATAGGGTTCCGATCAAATCAGTTGCCTACCACTTCATATGAGATATGGAAAGGGAAGAGCCCATATCTTAAGTTTGTTTAGATTTGGGGTTGTCCAGCCTATGTCTAAAAGCAAAATCCAGACAGACTCAAGGCAAGGTCAGTTTTGTAGAAGTTTGTTGGATATCCCAAGCATTCGCAAGGGAATATCTTCTACCAAACTGAGGAACAAAAGATGTTTTGTTTC
The DNA here is from genome assembly GCA_030015575.1 of Agapanthus africanus. Lineage (NCBI taxonomy): Eukaryota > Viridiplantae > Streptophyta > Magnoliopsida > Asparagales > Amaryllidaceae > Agapanthus > Agapanthus africanus. The sequence continues at coordinate 301,311,788 of JASDDO010000029.1, forward strand.
TCAGCATGCCACCTTTGTGAAAGGGAATTTCTTGTGAAGAAATTAGTGGACATGAGGTAGAACTGGAAGGAGTTCCAGCTATACAAACTGCAGCTGATGATTTGGTAGAACCAAAGAATTCAATTGTTTCTAACGAACCTCAGCCTCTCCGTCGATCTAGTAGGGTTCCTCACCCACCTAAGAGATACTTCGGTTTCTCTATGGCAGTAGGAGCGAGGATTGCATCATGAGATGATGACCCAACTAGTTTCAAGCAGGCCATCAGGAGTGGGACTCTGTAAGAATGGCTGGATGCTTAACGATCTGAGATGGAATCCTTATACACCAACAAAGTATGGACTTTGGTTGCTTTATCTGAAGGGTTAAATCCCCATCAGGAGCAAGTATATCTTGAGAAGATTACTTGGTGTACATGGAAAGGTTGAGACTTTCAAAGCTATGCTTAAGTCCATCCAGATCCTACTTACCACGGCTACATACCATGACTACGATATCTGGCGGTTGGGTGTCATGACTGCTTTTCTAAATGATGTTTTAGAAGAGAGAGTCTATAAGTACACAGTCAGAGGGCTTCGTAGACAGTGGGAGCAGCGGAAACGTATGCAAGATTTTTTATGTGATAAAGCAGGCATCGCGGAGTTGGAACGTCTGTTTTGATGTGTTAGTCAAAGAGTTTGACATCATCAAAATAGTAGATGAACCTTGTATATACAAAAAGGTAGTAGAGAGTATGGTGGAGATCCTCGTAGAGTACATGGATAGCATGCTCTTGATGGGGAAGGAGTTTCCTATGCTACGCTCGGTCAATCTCCGCTTATCACAATGATTCTCTATATAGGATCAAAGTGATACCTACTAAATCCTGGGTTTTGGATCTATGAGATAGATCTAATTGGATGTTAGGATACTCACTAGCTGTAGTGAGATGGTATCAATTGATCCTGGGGAGAATCACTGGAAAAGTTCCAGGGTGATAAGGACGACTGAATGTCAGTCGCAGGCATAGTCTTTACCCTCAGTGAAGGGACGGTATGTTGGAAGAGTTTCAAACTAAATACCGTGACTTACTAGACGATTAAAGGCAAGACACATCGTTACCAAAGATACTACCAAAGAGGTGGTCTGGGTGTATATTAGTTCATGAGACGAACTTCGTTCCTACCATTGTGTGACAATGGAATTGTGGCTAATGCCTAGGAACGCCCGTCCCATCAGTGATCCAGACATATTCTAAGGCAGTATGACCTGATCATGGAGATGGTTGATCTCCAGGGGATCGAGGTTAGGAGAGTAGACTCAGAGGGCAACACAGCGGATCCACTCACATAGGCCTTTTCCCAGAAAGAGACTATTAAGGGATGGTTGAGTATGAGATACTACAACCACTGTTATCAGATGGCCCTAGTGCAAGTGGGAGATTGTTGGTTATATGTATGCCCTAGAGGCCATTACTATACATGAGATGTATATTGTAGTGGATGTTTGGACATATATAGGGAGGACTTTCTTGCTCGACATGATAATATGCTATCTGGTTACTCTTTACCTTAACGTGTACACTGATTGTCTCTCTGTTACATGTTGGTAAAGCCCTTAGGATGTGTACTTGACTACCTAGACTATGATGCGGATCATACTAGTGGGGACATGGTAGTCCCTAAGTACATCCTTCAAGGTCCCTAGTCGTGGGTGTATCGAGACGGGGCATCGATATACCAGAGTAGACTAGCTATACCTTCACGACCCATGTAGATGGGCGATGGATGATCCCATATCCATTGGTGTTTGACATCAGAGATGATATACGGGTGCTCAGTGGAGACTGGGTACACTTGACGGACTCGCCGAGAACTCCCAGATGGTATTATACCTTACGTCAGATGGCAGTTCTCTGGTGACACTGGTACAGGTTAGTCTGTAGACCCGAGATCGTCATAGAGTCTTGTATGATTCCCACTGTGCTTTGATTTCTACCTTACCACGTCCAAGAGGGTGTGCAAAACGGTGGTTTTTGGGTACAGTCCCGAGTCACATGGAGGCAATGAGCGATAGGAGGGGTTTCGTCTCTCCCGGTATTGGGGGTTGATGTTGCGCTATACTCGATTGGCCATAACAGGGAAGTCCCTGGCCAGGGATGGTTTAGAGATTTACTGGTAAGTGTTACCAGTAGTTTCTCGACCCGTTATGAGCCTCGCATCGGCATGACTTATCGGTTATTAGGGTCTGACGTTTACCACCCCTAGACTTGATATGCGACATATCAGATGAGGAGACCGGACTGTACGGTAGTGTCACTGTCAGGCTTTTTGCAGGAGTTGGAGCGGGCTTGCTTGCTGATCTTCTGATCGCTCAATACCCGGGTAGCCGTTACGTCCAGCTAGTACCGCTGGCGGCTTATGGGTGCTTGATAAGATCATCACCTACTGCCGGCGTATTGATGAGTCTTTAGAGTCCTACATAGAGCTTTTACTGGCTCAGGCAAAACGAAATAGGAGCGCATATGTGATATGTGCGGGATTGAGAATAATGCGAGTATGAGATACCGCATTCTATTCTCGCGATGTTTGTATCGATCGGTTATATGCGATATAACCAGGTTATCGAATCAAGGGTTGATTCGATAAGTCGATACGTTGGATGTTAGTCGGTTATATGTGATATAACCGGATTATTAAGTCAAGAGTTGATTTAATAATTTATTGTATAATTGTATATGTGATATACTAATTTACATTAACTAACATTGGTTCACTTAAGTATTTGTTTTTCTCACTTGTGCATAACTTAATATATATGTGATATATATTTATTTGTGTTCATTTTGTATCATGGTTGTTGATACACTTTACATGGGTGTATGAGACTTACACCATTATAATTATATTGGTGGGGTTTTAATATACAAAGTAAATATAAAATTAGTGGATAATTGTTCAAGTGCATGAAGCTTCATGAAGCTTATGAGTGCATTGACCAAAGTCCACTAGTTTTGTTTTACTTAGGATTTTTATAAACCTAACCACTATAATTAGCCATGGTTATGTCTCTACATGAGTTAGTATATGATACCCACTCACCCATGGTTAGCTCTCTCTCTCTCTCTCTTGATTTAGTTTTCATTCTCATTTTGAGCTCATCTTCTTCCTCCTTCAAATGCTTTCTAGGGTTTGATAAAGAGAGAGAATTATAGTGAGAAAAGAAATTCTAAAGTGTACCCATTTCCTATTTCATCATCCTCTACTAGACTAGCACTTTAGTTTAGGGTGTTTACTTCACTAATTCTTTAGTTAGTGAAGTAGAAGCTTGAGTTCGTATTCCCTCAACGTAGATCATCTTCGGCCTCGAAGACTTCAAGCAAAACCGTTGCCCTCTTCTCATAGAGTCGTCCGAGAGTCCGGGAGAACCATGATCGCAGCGAAGGGACTACAACAAGGAGCTTTAAAAGTGAAGGACCGATCTACAAAGGTTGTATTTCGTATTCACTTAGTGTTAATGTGTTTTACATGCTTGTTTTCTCGTAATAGTTTAGCAAAGATCTTGTTTAGGGTTATTAGGCATGGCTAAAATTTTAACCGGGCATGGTTGATGCCTTGTAGAACCTTGTTATAGTGCCTAGTAACCCTACAGAATACACCGGACAGGACTCGCCGGGAACATGCTAGTTGGTCTTATACCAGACGTCAGATAGCAGTTTCCTGGTGACATGTGTACAGGTTAGTTCATCGACCTGAGATCGTCATTTGTCTCGTGTGAGTTCCCACTGTACTTTGATTACTACCCTACCACTGCTCAAAGGAGTCATGCAAACAGGTTTTAGTTGGGTACAGTCCCGAGCCACATGGAGGCAGTGAGCGGATCTGCAGGGGTTCGTCTATCCCGATATTGGGGGTGAGGTCGCGATGTGTCTAGGAGAGCCATTACACGAAGTTCTTGGCCAAGGCAGGAGATTTACTTGTAGGTATTCCAGTAATATCTCAGGGTGTTCTGGGCTACACTCCGACACGACTTGTACCGCTTTTGGGGGTCTGACTTTAACCAACCCCCTAGGCCCGCCATGCGATGCTCATAGACGAACGGACCGGACTGTACGGATATTGTCACTGACAGGCTCAGTAGGGTGTCAGGATGAGTTCGCTCATCGACGTCCCTTTTGGTCAATACCTGGTAGCCCGTTACGTATGGCTAATACCTCTGACGTGCTAGTGGTTAAATCCACAACCAAAGTATTGACGAGTCTTTAGAGTCCCCCACAGACCGTTTTCTCAAGTTTCGGGCGAAACGCTGTAGAGGCCGTATGGAGAAATGGCAGGGTTCGATCTTATACGTGCGGTATTGCACGGATCATGATCGGACGGATAATACTAGTGGGCTTTGGTTTAAGCTGGATCCTAGTATTGTACGGTGTAGATTTTGTCTCATTGCATTTGTATTCGGTCGGAATACAAATGCGGGTATGTATATACAGTCGCGGGGTATTCCTGTAATTTATTACGGGATCGTTTTTTTGAAGTTGCCAGTTTGCTTTCCGTTTCGGCCATTTTTCTTTGTATCTTTCTTTGGCTGAAAATTGGTGTGGAGGGGCTAATTTGCAAATGTGCAAATTAGCAAAGTGGAGGGTGGTTTTTGTAAATAGTTGCTTCATGATGGCTCTAGATTGACCTTGACTTCCTTTGATCATCATTGCTTGCAATGATGGGTTGAGTGTTGGGTTTTCGGTGTGAGATTTTGGGTTATCATTATTCCTCATGATAACATTCTTGCATTATTGCCCACTCTCTCTCTCTCCTCTCTCCTTTTTTTGATGGTGGCCGGCCATTCTTGAGGGGTGGGGGCTGTCCCATTTTTGGGTATGGGATTGTTCTCATTTTGTTGGCACAAAAATCTCTTTGTTCATCCAAAAACTTCCATCTCCTTCTCCACATCTAAACATGGCAACTTCAATAACCCCAATGAGACATATAGTTCTATACTATCCTACAGCATTCTTGGACACGTCGACTCACCAACTTCGTGCCCGAGTTGCCTCGGTCCAGAGGTGAGAGCCCGGAAAAGAACCCGGCGATGTGGTGCCCTTCCGACGAGGAGATGAAGACCGGAGATTCCGCGGGGAGATCGGGATGACGACGAGAAGACCGAAGGACACGGATTGTTCGGTATATCTCTCTACCCTTTCTCTAGTTGCTAGGAGTAGGTTAATGGCCCAATCCGAAATTTTAGTGTGCGGTGGTGCCGGTTTACAAGTTTCATAAAAGTATCGTTTCCGCATTTTGGCCTCGTTCAAACGGCTGGGGCGCCGCCGTGCACTTGCACATACATCATCATCAGTAATTTCCATGTCACGTACACTTTAGAGAATATTATTCCATTGACATAGCTTGTTAGCTGATAGTTTCGACATGGTATTAGCGTACTTGCTTTTATATGCTAGTTTAGACATTGCATTTATTACTTGTTATTTCATGCATATTATTATTCACTGTCATGCATTATTATTTAGGGCCAGTCCGGATTTGCCGGGGCCCAATACTTTTAAATTCATTATCATTTATTCTCGAGATTTGGGTTTTCCATGAGATTTATGGATTTGGAGAAACCGCAAGATTTTATAAAACTGATTATCATTTTAAAATGAAAGTTGCGGTTTTCTTATGATATGATTTGAGATAGTCCACCATGAGTTTTCTCGGCTCTTGAGCGATATTATACACCCAATTCGAGGAGGAGTAGGAACCGTCTGTGGGTGCATGGTGGACCCGGTGCGGTACCCCAGGGCAAGAAGATCGCAGTTGATCGGCGTTGAGCCTGTGACAGGGGAGCATTGCAGACCGGTGATTGTATTGAGACTCGTCGGATATCCGAAGGATACCGATCGGGGTTGGGCCAGTCCAGATAGTCGAAGCCCAGGGGCCAGTCCGAATAGCCGGAGCCCCAAATATTGATATTGAGGTATTGAGATATTATGATATGGGCCAGTCCGGATAGCCAGATCCCTAGATATTGGATATTGGGATTTATGTTTTGTGTCGATGCTAGACACTGATTTATATTGATTTATTGATGATACCTCATTTTAGATATACAGAAATCTCACTAAATTAAGAAAACAATTTTCACATACATGATGCATTCTGTTTTCATATTATCACATTCATACCTCACACACATGATATATTGCTACCTGAGGCACTGACACGAGCACATGAGATTACACATATGTATAGCTGTTTACCATTGCCACCTTTTCATGCTTCAGACTTTATCATTTTGAGGTTATATATTATTGATCGTATTGACCTAGGATTGAGTCATACATACGATTTCTGCTCGGTGATATTTTCTACTCACGAGTTGGCAACTTACCCCCATTGTGCCAGAGTTTCTTGCAGGTTTTGCCGTACAGCTTTCGTTACGGCTTTGCTGGCACACTGCTTCCATTCCGGACGATTGCTTTTGTCGGTAGGTTCACTTGTATCGTGACCACCGTTGTACTTTATTTTATTCATTGTATCTAGTAAACTCCATCAACCAGACATGTATATTTATTTGACTTAGAGACCAGATTGTTTATTCTTTCGACCTTAGAGTCGCGCGTTGTATTATTATGGTTTCCATGTTGATTTTTGAGTTTCCTTTTGAGTTTTGATCCTCGCTCTTCGGCGTTGTATACTATATTGCTTGCGTGGTTGTGACCGTCGATTGACGAAGAGCTAGCTCCCGCTTGGGGATGCCTTTATTCATATTATGCATGTTGTACCCTTTTGGGGCCAGTATTTACAAAGGAAACTCTGCCGAAATTTTCAGAATAGACTTGAGATTTAAAAATGCATATTCGGCTTATGTTATTTAAAACCACTTGCTTTAAAAATAAGTTCTTCACTTCTTCTTTAAAAATGGTTTAGATTTTTGGGTTTTTGGCTTACTTGAATTAGATGGGGTCCTATAGACTTCATATGATTCAAGTGCTAGTCACGTGCCATTTTCCGGGTCGTGACAAAGTTGGTATCAGAGCGCTAGGTTAATCTTGGTTTGAGTCTAGGTTTGACTATGCGGAGCCTAGGGCATTTGTATATATACGGAATCTAGGCTTGACCTTACGGAACTTAGACTTAGTCGAGGGGGTATTAGACCCGAACTTTCGTCGCATAGGTTGACCCTGGTTGATGGAGTAGGTGACTTAAGGAGAGTGACGTGCCGTGTGTATGTTCCGCGGCATACTTACGATACGCTACTCCGCTTAAGAAGCCTTAGGATGTACATTTCCTTGCACAGCATTATATTCATTCATGATCTATCCTCATCAATATCGGTTTATGGTTTTGCTGCCACGATTATACGGGCAGAGAGTGTTGGAGATAGTGCCCTCAGAGTCAATTATTAGGTCACAGGTACGTGATTGTAATGATTGATGGAGGACCTATCCCGGTAGGACAGTCTTACTCGAGATGATAGTATGCTATCTGGTTTACCTTTATCATCGTGTACTGCTTCAGGTGACCTGACAAGTCGCTATTACACGTTGGTAGAGCCCCTAGGATTCTTGCTTGACCACCAGCAGTATGAGGGCGATCATATAAGTGGGAGCTGGGGGTCTATAAGCATATCCTTAAAAGGTCCCTAGTCGTGAGAGTTTCGAGACAGGGCATCGATTCTCCATAGTAGACTAGTGTATACAGTCGAGACCCCGACGAGGGGCGGTGGCCGGTCTCACAAGCCACTGGTGTCAGTTGGATCACCTAAGATGTATAAAGGTGCTCATTGGGTTATGAGTACACCAGACAGGACTCGCCGGGAACATGCTAGTTGGTCATATACCAGACGTCAGATGGCAGTTCCCTGGTGACATGTGTGCAGGTTAGTTCATCGACCTGGGGATCGTCATTTGTCTCGTGTGAGTTCCCACTGTACTTTGATTACTACCCTACCACGGCTCAAAGGATTCGTGCAAACAGGTTTTAGTTGGGTACAGTCCCGAGCCACATGGAGGCAGTGAGCGTATCTTCAGGGGTTCGTCTCTCCCGGTATTGGGGGTGAGGTCGTGCTGTGTCTAGGAGAGCCATTACACGAAGCCCTCGGCCGAGGCAAGGAGATTTACTGGTAGGTATTCCAGTAGTATCCCAGGGTGTTCTGGGCTACACTCCGACACGACTTGTACCGCTTTTGGGGGTCTGACTTTTACCAACCCCCTAGGCCCGCCATGCGATGCTCATAGACGAACGGACCGGACTGTACGGATATTGTCACTGACAGGCTCAGTAGGGAGTCAGGCTGAGTTCGCTCACAGACGTCCATTTTGGTCAATACCTGGTTGACATGCTATCCGCCGCACTCGTAGGGGGTACAGGTTGACCCAGGAGGGGTGCCCAAGTTACCGGATTCCGTGAAGTGCTGGGTGGTCCATTCACGGGGCTGAAGGGGGCTGCCTCGCTTCAGGTTTTGGCGGGTGACTTGCCGCGCCCGTAGGGGTCTAGGATTTCATTGCACAGGCTATCCACACGACCAGGGGAACGTCGGGTTTCAGCAGCTCTGTGAAACCCGGGGATCCCAGATATCTATATTGTTTCTGTGATGCTGTACATTTTCTGTGATGTTGCATTTTATTCACGCCTTGAGCGAATATAATATATTGGTATATATATTAGTAGATGTTGTATATGTTTTGCATCCGCGCTAGTCCAGTCCCCGCTCTGTCGTTAGTTAGCTAACCTAACGGGTAATGACGGGACCCAGTGGCGAATGCGGATGGCATATACGTACATCAGTATATTTTCGTTCTCTGTGGTGTGATCAATTCATGGGACTGCATTGATTCGGATCAATGCAAGTTAAAAACAAACCTAATCTGATGTTGTTGGAACACTTTTCAAAAAGCTGTTATTGCAAGGACGTTCACTTTTGTTTTGCATCGTGGTATTCAGTTGGAATATCCTGCTCCTCAGTCGACGAGGCAAGGGCCGAGATCCCTTCACCGGGAGTGACCCCTTGGACAAAAGGTTTGCGTCAGGGCATTAACTTCACTATAGCCGATTACTTTTGCTTTGCACCGTGGTATTCAGATGGAATATCCTGCACCTCATTCTACGGGGAAAGAGCCGAGATCCCGTCACCGGGAGTGACCTCTTTAGCAATGGTTTTCGTCACTATATTTTCAAAAAGCTATCCGTTCCTTCAACGATATCAAGTTCATTACGTTAAAGGTTTTCGCCAGAAACCATTCGTAGCCCTCCGTCGTTTCATATGGGTAGTCAATATTATTCAAGCTGTGTTTGTTGGCCAAAGTCAAGGCACAGTGTTTGGTAGCTGTTGGTTATTCATATGCAGCATAGATAGATGCGTTGGTTTGGAACAGTCGTATAGCCTTGTTAGCCAAAGTCAAGGGCTTGTGCGGGTGGATTCGAATCAACCTGGAGAATGACGGGTAGAACTTGACATGTGACTTATGATTTGTTGGCCAAAGTCAAGGTCATAAGAGCATGGGGCAGAAATCACATCGGGATTTTCAAAAGAACTGAAACTTGCCAGATATGCGCATACCTTCTGGAGTGTGATGACGTGAGCGGATTCCGTCACGTTATCATGCGATGAGAGTTGGATCCCGATTCCCACTGATGAGTTAGTTTATTCCTCGGGTGACCCCGACTAATTCTTCTTTCAGGTTTGGAGGAGAATTTGAGGTACAGTGGGAGGATTCCAGATTAGATAAATTGGTAACCATTCTGATCTAGGTTAGAGTGCACGCTGAGTGTTTCTTTTCTCTCTCTCTCTGGCAGCGACCATTGACCTGACCCTAAGACTATGACTCAGTGACCAAGTTGACCGAACCTTCTTAAACACTGGCTTTTGGATTGTCAGAGTTGCAAACCTCATTGCCACTCCTACTTTTACCCTTTTCTCCAGGACACCCTGTGTTGCTACGAACGTCCACTTCCATTGGACAAAACCATCGTATGGTTAGATACGAACTCGAAGGAATTTATTCGAGGATGGTTTCAGGTTCTGGAGAAAACGGATAGGATTATTCAGTTGTCTTTTCTTTTTACCCTCTCTCAGGTTACGAGTACTCCTTGGTTTAGGGGTAGTACACCTATTACGCAAATTGGATTGTCTTCTTCCAAACCTTAGGCTGGTGCCGACCGGTAGGGAATGAAGAAAACCAATTAGCCTAACGATGGTGTACAGAAGGTATTAAGTTCAGACAAAGCAAGGGATTAGTAAGAGGGCAAAGTAAATTGCAACAGATATTCACGACCAAACCAAATATTTCGTTACCACTCCCACATCACCTTTGTATTTCTCCAGGACACTCCGTATCACTATGAAGATCCACAGTTTATTTGGATACTCCATCGTATGGTTATATACGAACTCGAATGGAACTTGTTCCAGTTCGGGGATGGATTCTGGTCCAGGAGAAATAGGAATAAGGTTTATTCGGTTGTCTTTTATCTTCACCCTCTCTCATTGCGAGTGTTCCTAGGATTGGGACAGTACACCCATTATGCTTATTGGATAGTCTTCTTCCAAACCATAGGCTGGTGCCGAACGGTAGGGAAGGAAGAAAACCATTTGGCCTAAAGGGGTGTACAGAAGGTAAAGACCAAAGACATATGAAGGGATTTGGAGAGGTGGCAAAGAACTATACGGTTACAGTCGTGAATCTGGAAGAGGCACTACTAGGAATACCGGAATACCCCATCGAAACATTTCAATGTTTCAGTTTCACTGTGTAATGTTAAAAGAAAACTGATTTCCCGATTAGATACTTACTCCAGGGTATGTATTTACCAAGTATGATTCTCACATCTGTATGGTTTTACAGATGATGAGTGGGAGTAGGTAATTGGGAATTGGGTGATCATCCTCATTATATCGGGATTCGTTGTAATCGGTGATATTTGAGGAAGTCACCTGGGTTGTTTGCCGGTCGGCAAATATTTGGTTTTGAATATCCGCTGTCATGCACCAATTTCAAATTGATATATCTGTACGTCTATTTTCATAGAGTGAGATATACCTTTTTGAAATTATGTCTACGACATTTACCTATATTAGTGGATGGTTAGGAAAGGAGCATTAAACAGCGGTGTAATTCTTCTTAACCATAAGTACAGTTTTCAACCTACGACACACAGTGAATGAGTTATCAGACTCAAGGGACTTATACAGAGTATTGTATGTTGTCCAGGATCCATCAGGACAGAGGGGTTGGTCCTCGTACTATATTCGGTTTACTTATGACTTCTCTAGTTTTTAGACAAGTGTTTCGCGGAAACACAAGGTCCGAATTTTGAGAAGTTATAGGTATTTGAATAGAGTAGAGAACCAGGTATAGCAAGTATCGGGATTCTTCAAAGAGATCGAAGATGTAGATACTTGTGTATGGTATTAAGTTGATAGTAATGACTAAGAGAACTTGCTTCTTTTTCAGGTTACTCATAATTGGAAGCATTCCTAAGTTGAGTAACGCTGATCGGCCTCCTTCCATTTAGTTGACATGCACTGGAGACAGTTGCATGATTTGAATCTGGTTCAATTAATTCAGTGCCTCTGGTTCTATATTGGATATAGAACAGTTCATATCTTAACGATGTTAAGGTACGGGGAGTTGTCCGGTTTATGATTAAAACCAGACACTGGACAACTCAAGGCACGTTTCTGTAATGGCTGTTTGTGGGTTGACCCAGGCTATGACGAGGGTTGACTTTCTACCATCTGGATGAACAATAGCGATATTGTTCTAGACTCGCCACAGTTTTATTAAAAATGGATTTTTTTCAGAAAACAGTAGTGGGAGTATGGTAGAACTGGAAGTGATTCCAGAACCACAAACGATTACTGAAGATTTGATAAGGAACCTAAAGATTCAATCTGGATTGACATTCCATTGGCCACTCCGCAGATAAGGTGGGTAACCTCAGGCACCCGAGAGGTACTATGGTAGCCTCAAGGACGGTGACAGGGAGGTTCTTGTTTACCCACATTTGCCATTGCTGTTGTTCCAGACTGTGAGACCCGGCAGGAGGATGAGTATAGCGTCGTTCTGAACTGGTTTCAGAAGTGTACGTGTATATGACTCTGCCAGAGGGTTGTCGTAGTCAGTGGGAGCAGCGGAAGCATTGGTGGACAGGTAGCTTATGTCTATTTATAGACTAAAGCAGATATAGCGGAGATAGATCATCAATTTCTGATATGACAGTCATAGGTTTGACTTCATCAGAATAAGGGATGGATCTGTTGAGAAGGTAGTAGGGTGTGATGTCATGGTGTTTGGATGACATACACAGAGTAGGAAAGGAAACTCCTATACTACAACCGGTTATACTTTGGTCGTCACACAGTGTTTTCTCCACACAGGACTTGGATATTATATCAGACATACTGGTTACTAGATCTATGGTTTTAGATCTAGATTTGGGTGGTTTCCCAATCAGGGTACTTTGACAGCATTCTAAGAGTATTTAGAATGGTTGACTCCTGGCACGGTATTATACCTGCAGGTGATGGAGTCACCCTCTCTAAAGGTGTCTTATAGACTAAAGTAGAGAGGGAAGTGCATGATTGGCAGATCACTTGCTCAGGCAATTGAGTCAATCATGAAATGTCAAGTACCACGCCAGATGTTGTTCTTGCACTAGATGCAATAAGTTGACATTAATCCAATCCTGGAGAAACAGTCGGAAGCAGTTCTAGAACATAAGTGGATGTTCTAGGGATATGATAACGACAGCCTCATGCAGGAGACAGTTATCATTCCAGGCTTCCAAGGTGACCTGGATGACAGGGAGGTTGTCAGAGTTATAGTTTTTCCTTCTGATGAGGGGCAGTATTTTGGACAGTTGGTCCAAGGCAATACTGAGGGAGGCATGGCGCAGGATACTGATTAAGTTCAGTTGACGATACAGTCTAAGAAGTTTGGATTTGGAGTTCATTTATGAGCTATGTCCCATCAGACATCCAGACACATTCTAAGACAGGTATTGCTCATTTCGGGAGATGGGTTTCTCCGCGAACTTGAGATATAGAGAGACATTGAAAGAGACATCAAAGCGGATCCACTCACTGAGGCTATTCCTCGAACGCAATAGTTTCGCAAACGAGCTTTGTGAGACTGACTAGTAGAGGAGTTGGGTGTTCGGTATCACACGGGCTGTGAGTATGCGACATCACAATAATTAGCCTTGAGTGCAAGTGGGAGATTGTTGGAGATAGTGCCCTCAGAGTCAATTATTAGGTCACAGGTACATGATTGTAATGATTGATGGAGGACCTATCCCGGTAGGACAGTCTTACTCGAGATGATAGTATGCTATCCGGTTTACCTTTATCATCGTGTACTGCTTCAGGTGACCTGACAAGTCGCTATTACACGTTGGTAGAGCCCCTAGGATTCTTGCTTGACCACCAGCAGTATGAGGGCGATCAAATAAGTGGGAGCTGGGGGTCTATAAGCATATCCTTAAAAGGTCCCTAGTCGTGAGAGTTTCGAGACAGGGCATCGATTCTCCATAGTAGACTAGTGTATACAGTCGAGACCCCGACGAGGGGCGGTGGCCGGTCTCACAAGCCACTGGTGTCAGTTGGATCACCTAAGATGTATACAGGTGCTCATTGGGTTATGAGTACACCGGACAGGACTCGCCGGGAACATGCTAGTTGGTCATATACCAGACGTCAGATGGCAGTTCCCTGGTGACATGTGTGCAGGTTAGTTCATCGACCTGGGGATCGTCATTTGTCTCGTGTGAGTTCCCACTGTACTTTGATTACTACCCTACCACGGCTCAAAGGAGGCGTGCAAACAGGTTTTAGTTGGGTACAGTCCCGAGCCACATGGAGGCAGTGAGCGTATCTTCAGGGGTTCGTCTCTCCCGGTATTGGGGGTGAGGTCGTGCTGTGTCTAGGAGAGCCATTACACGAAGCCCTCGGCCGAGGCAAGGAGATTTACTGGTAGGTATTCCAGTAGTATCTCAGGGTGTTCTGGGCTACACTCCGACACAACTTGTACCGCTTTTGGGGGTCTGACTTTTACCAACCCCCTAGGCCCGCCATGCGATGCTCATAGACGAACGGACCGGACTGTACGGATATTGTCACTGACAGGCTCAGTAGGGAGTCAGGCTGAGTTCGCTCACAAACGTCCCTTTTGGTCAATACCTGGTAGCCCGTTATGTATTGGCTTATACCTCTAACGTGCTAGTGGTTAAATCCACAACCAAGGTGTTGATGAGTCTTTAGAGTCCCCCACATTCAGTTACTCAGCTTTCGGGCGAAAGGTTGTAGAGGCCGTATGGAGATATGGCAAGGTCCGATCAGATACGTGCGGTATTGCACGGATCAGGATCGGACAGTTTGTACTACAGGCCGTATGGATATATGGCAGGGTTCGATCAGATACGTGCGGTATTGCACGGATCAGGATCGAATGGATATTACTAGCCGGCTTTGGTTTAAGCCGGATCCTAGTATAGTACAGTGTAGATTTTGTCTCATTGCATTTGTATTTCGGTCGGAATACAAATGCGGGTGTGTATGCACAGTATCGGGGTTGTCCTGTAATTTATTACGGGACCAGTTTTCTGGAGTTGCCAGTTTGCTTTCCGTTTCGGCCAATTTCCATTGTTCCGTTCATTGGCCGAAGATTGGTGGAGGAGGGCTTATTTGCATTGTTGCAAATAAGCATTTGTGGAGGAGGTCTTTGCATATTATCATGTCATGATACTTGTCCCATCAGGATAGTTGTTGATGGATATTGTCATTTGACTTCATAAACTCATGATTGCTTGACTTTCTTTATCATCATGGTTTTGATGATGGTTGTTGATGATGAGAGATGGTTGTTAGTTGAGTGTTGGTTTTCCTTTGTTATCATTGGTTCATATGATAACCATTCCTCTCTCTCTCTCTTGCTTGATATGAGAAAGACTCCCATTAGTTTTGATACTCTCTCATTTTTCACTCCCTCCCTCATCTAGCATGGCCGGCCACTCTCTTGATGGGGGCTGTCCAAACATTTTGGTAAGGGGTTTTTGGTTCATTTCATGTTGGAAAATCCCTTTAGCTCCTCCTCCAAAAGCTTGTATCATCCCTCCACCAAAATGGCATCTCCATGAACCCCAAAGTGAGACTTGAGGACTACATATTCTACAGCGAACCTTGGGCACGTCGAGTAGCCGGCTTCGTGCCCGAGTTGCCTCGGCATTGAGGTGGGAGCCCGTAAAAGAAGTAGGCGATGTGGTGCACTTCCGGCGACGAGGAGGAGACGGGACATTCCGCAGGAGATCGGGACGATGACGAGAAGACCGGAGGACTTGGATCGTCGGTATATCTCTATTCCCTTTCTTGTTGTTAGCTAGGACTAATTAATGGTTCGATCCGGGTATTAGTGCGCGGCGGTTTGCCAGTTCAAGTAAAATTTAAGTTTATCACCGCTTCCGCATTTGGCCGTCGGATTGACGGCCGGGGCGCCGCCGTGCACTTACAGAGAGTGCCACGGCTAGAGTTACGGTCAACATGAGCTCGTCATGGACGGGGACTGACCGGGGCATAATTTCAGGGATATACGATTGTATAGAGGCGTCGTTTTAATGTATTTTCGAGCAATGAGCGTTTGATGGATCGCTTTTACGAGATTTCTCGGACGTGCAGATCAGCACCAGAGGATTGGGCCACTGATAGAGGCCAGCCAGATTGTGATGACCGTTAATGTATCGCCTATTCTTGATGATCGAGACACTGTTCAGCGTGCAGACGAATAAGCCAGTTGCTGCTGCGAACGACGAGATATTGCCCCATATGTTGGAGATATTGCAGTACGAGTTATACTTAGAGATATGATAGAAGGTCGCTAGTCAACCGAGGATGAATGACTAGGATATGTGGTTTGTTCGCTTACCCCGATGCGAGGTCATCAGATTGATTGATTCCAGCTA
This sequence comes from Agapanthus africanus, assembly GCA_030015575.1. Classification (NCBI taxonomy): domain Eukaryota; kingdom Viridiplantae; phylum Streptophyta; class Magnoliopsida; order Asparagales; family Amaryllidaceae; genus Agapanthus; species Agapanthus africanus. The sequence goes on from JASDDO010000029.1 coordinate 301,327,714, forward strand.
GAGACGACTTCACGCAAGTACGTTGGAAGTCGAAGGAAAACGATCGAATGTCAGAAACCCATTTTTCCAAGTTTAAAGTATTCGGAAAAACATGCAAGTAATTCTATGGACCTTCTAGAAGAATGAAACCCTAACTCGATATAATGACCATGAGAACGCTTGAAAGCGTAGGGTTTGCAGCAGTTCCACGGTGCCATTGATGAGGCTTGGGTTTGCCTTTCTACGGCAGGTCCATAGGTGCTGTGGCATGTACTGGAATACTATTAAACTGTACCCAAGATGTTGAGCTCTTGAGGGATTATGAGGTTTTGACGATTCGCTCGAATGGTTCGACTTCATTCGGATATCATGTGATGAGATACATTGCTTGGGAGACTCCAGATACGAGTATAGCCGTTGGAGCACAGTCCATGCAGCCACGAAGAGACGAGTCCGAAGAAGTCAACATTAGATAAAAGTGGAGTAAGAGCTTCGTACGAGACTTTGATGAGATGAAGTTCCACTCCGCTGACATCAGAGATGTGACACGTATACAGAGGCGTTATTTATGGATATATCTTCCAGAAGGAGTCGCAATGAGTATGCAGCCATTCCGGAACAAGAAACAGATATAGTAAAGGGTGATAACCTCCGGGCAGTTCGGCAAAAACGAGATTTGGGAGAGATCTCAACAGGACCTTTCTGGAATACTATACGAAAATATTTGGACCCAGGAGCGGTCATATTGTGCACACCTAGTAGGCCAGAGTTCGGCCCCGTCGATGAGACATGTTATAAGTGACCACGACAGTTGGCCAGAGATTCTCAGAGGATGTGCTTGAGCTGGACTATTCCTCCATACTTGATTTCGGTATTTTGGGCGATCTATTCGCATGACTGAGTTTTGATGACTAAGTTTCATGATATTGTTTTCGTGCACCATGGTTGCACCTACTGGGTATTTATATTTTGTGCATAGTTACTACACTTGAGATATGCTTTATACACCGTTGTGTTGATTTATGATTTATGCACAGTATCGCACTTGATATCGTTTTGTGCCTTGGCTGCACATGTTTATGATTTCATGGATTTCATACAGTTGGGTTGATTTTGTGCATATGGTACGCACACGATTTGGTTTTTGCACTCGGTATAGTTCACATATACTTGCAGTGCATTGATACGTATTTTGTGCACCATAGTTGCACCTGACTTCGGTTTGATGTCATTCGATATGTTGATTTTGATTTCATGCCTATGTTATGCATGTGATTTGACTTATGCTTTCGGCATAGTTTTCATGCACTTTTAGTATTTTGATTTGCTTTTGTGCACGCTGATGCACATGGTTGTGGGATTATATACCACAGTATACCTGATTTGGATTTGGATTGAAATGTGTTGTATACCGTCGATTTCAATTGTGATACTCGATATTTGTTTTGTGCACCTTGTGCACCTGATTGGATTCTTGTGCATATTTGACGCGCTTGGGTTGGACTTTTGCGCATGTTCGGCGCTTGATATTGGGTTTCGTGATTTCGTGCATATTGGATGCACATGATTTAGATTTTATTCGTGCATGATGGATGCACCTGATTTGGATTTTCAGGCATGTTGGGCGCATGATATGAGATGCGATTTTGGTACACACCAGATGTACTAAATCGGGATTCTTTATGCATATCAGATGCACCTGATATTGCTGTCAGGCACACCGTTGCCTCTGACAGGTGTTTCGTGCACACCCGTTGCACTTAGATGTTGTTTCTGTGTATATGTATGGCACATTCATGGATTTTGATTTCCGTGAGCACCAGACGCACGCGGCATTCTTATGCACATTTTGGGATTGATTTCTTATGGAGCAGTACGTTTTTATGATATTTACTATTTGTTTTCGTACTAAGCAGGACGAGTCAGAGGACAGTACCTGGGTACACTTTGCATGCATTGATAGTTATCGAAGGGTTTTCCAAAAAGGGAGCTATAGTCTCAGTATTTACCTACGTGTCTGAGATGACACAAAACGTTTAAAAACAAGGAAACCCTTCTAAATTATTTTCAAAACGGCGAATTGTGCATATTAAACAAAGGATATATATAAATATAGTTATTTTCTTACAATAAACGTCCGCCACCGTGCCGTGTTACATGCATCGCACAACTTAAAAAAGTTTTGGCATGCATCTCTTCCCGATGTTTTAATGATATTTAAATGTATAGTTTGAGTACATCATATTGGCTTCATTTTGGATTTTGACATTGGTGTCTTCACCATGACTCCGATGATTGTGGGATGCTTGACGGAGTTATGATTTTGAGTTATCTGCTCATTGTTCATGCGCATGCATTGCGCTACGATGCGTTTTATGTATTGATGATTTCGGAGCCCCGACGACTTGGACTTTTACTGAAATGTTTTAGTATTTGAGGGGTTTAAATTTAAATTTGGGGACCGAATTTCTTTAAAGGGGAAGACTGTAACATTTCAAAAAAATAAAATATTATTTTTGGGAGTTTTTAAAATTAAATAATAAATATATTGAAAATTTTAATAAGGCGGTATAATTAAATACCGATAAATTGGGAAAAATTTGAAAAATTATAGAAACTACTAAAAAGAGGGTGCGTTATTGGATTAAAGCAAATTATAAAATTTTATGAATTTTTATACACTATTTTAATGCTAATCGCGATTAAATATCGCTAATCTTGCATTAAACGTGTTTTGTGCACATGACATGCACATATCATTTTTCACACTTATTACATTTTCCTACTTGGTTTCTTCTTTTATAATGCATGACTTGGGTTTTTTTAAAGAGAAGAGAAGACAAAAGAAAACAAAAGAAAAGAAAAAAAAAAGGAAGATGAATATACAATTGAGGTATGGGCAAGAGAGAGAGAGAGAGGGAGAGGGAGAGGGTGAGGGCGAGGGGTCAACCTAAGTCTTGGCCAATTCCCTCTTCATTATTCTCTTCATCTTTCTCCTCCCTCTTCACCATGGCAACACCCCCTTTCCTTCCTCCGCTACAAACCTCAAAACATCATCAAATCTTCATCCAAAGTCCATCCCCACTTCACAAAAAACATGCACAAGCTCACAAGCTACACTTTGGACCAAGAAAGTTTGCATTTCGGGCTCTTGGGCAACTCAAGAAAATTCTTGAGTTGCCAAATGAGGTAATTCTTTCACATTAAGTGTAGTATTTCATTTCCTTTAGTCTTTTGTGTAGTTTAAAATTGTTTTGGCAAAGTTTAGTGAACTTTGGGAATTCCTAGAGAGGGTTAGAGTTTAATTTGAGTTGTGTTAGTGTAATTGGACTTTAGTGATGACCTTAAACCCCCCTATGATGTTAGAAACCCAGACCAAACTGATACGAACCCAATTTACAGAAAATTGAAACTTCCAATGTCGGTTTTGTGAGTTTTAGGGTGTGCAGGGAAATCTGGGATGACCTGGGAATTTTACTAGATAAGCAAACAACCCCAGTGGACTAGAATTGACCCTAGGAAGACACCCTGAGAGCACGAGCCCAAGAGGAGACCCCCAGGCTGAGCAGGCCGGAATTTTAAGGAATGTGGTCGGCCATGGGATGAGGGATTGGGTCCAGGTTGCTACAGTAAGTCATATACACCCTATATATCACCCTAGTGTTATTTGCTTACCTTGTTTTCACCTTAATAAAAATCTAGGAGCACATTAGAGTGTTTTTGACTATGTTTTCCGTATTTTGAAATGTTTGGTTGTGATATTTGTATTCGTATTTGGTTGTTGGATGTTTGTACATCAACGACTAGGGATGATTGGTCATTTTTGCATACGAGACTATAGGTTTTGACTTATGAACGATACGCGTACCGATTTGGTTTTCGTGCGCTATTTCCATTTACGATGTCTTGTGGTATACATGTAGGTACCCTTGAGTGGGTTCGGAGCAACAAGGAGGGGTATGGTGACATCGACATCGGCAAGCAAGAGCAGGTGAGTAGATATATATCTACAGGAAAAGTTGAGTGGATGGCGTATAGCACCCTCGCAGTTTCGTAGTGATGTGTATGAATACGTATATATATATATATATATATATATATATATATATATATATATATATATATATATATATATATATATTATATGTTGTTATGAGTTTATTGTTTATCCAGATAGGGTTAAGTGTTCATGGGTTAGCTTAGTGTACTTCGAAGTTAATGTTATAGTTTAGCGTTAGTTGCGAAACCCTAGATTAGAGATTACACCCACACGCGCACACACACATGCATACATTTATTTTACTTATGCGTATATGGGGATATGTATACACACACACACACATGGGTATGGGACTGTGTGTGTGTGTGTGTGTGTATACGTGTACATATACATGGATTATGAGGATAGTACTTGGAATTGGAGATGAGTCGATGAGATTGGGTTTGAGGCCATGAGATCGGTGATGTGATATGGTTCGTATTTGGGATACGACATGATATTATAGCGGGTCCTTTAAGCGATGTGTTTCATACACACGCATATATATATGTAGATGGTATCAGTAGTGTACTAGACATTGATCAGTGCCCCCAGATCATGATATATGATAAAAGGATACCAAGTGAATAAAGAGATAAATGTGATATTGACCCGTACACAGATTGGAATACCGTACGATGGATTTACCGTACGAGCTATATTGATGATAGATTCGCACTCTTGACTCAAGGATGTCATAGTATATAGGGTATCGTATGGGATACTATTGAGGCGGGATCACCGACTATATATATATATATATATATCAACTCTGATTTTAGGCGGTTTCCTTACCTTTTTATTTGCCTGTTAGCCCAGACCTGTAGTTACCTGTATGACTCGTTTACATTATTGCATATTCTTTACTGTTGTGTTTATTATTCAGCTCCCGCATATTTCTGCTGCTCGCATCGCATCGCATGCTTATATCGCATTTTCATATGCTAGTATTGAAATCATGCTGTCAGGACACCAACACCATTACCGATGATGCGTATGTTCCACGTACACCTACTTGTCGGCTCACACACATAATCATCGGTAATTGCCATGTCACGTACACTTTAGAGAATATTATTCCATTGACATACCTTGTTAGCTGATAGTTTCGACATGGTATTAGCGTACTTGCTTTTATATGCTAGTTTAGACATTGCATTTATTACTTGCTATTTCATGCATATTATTATTCACTGTCATGCATTATTATTTAGGGCCAGTCCGGATTTGCCGGAGCCCAATACTTTTAAATTCATTGTCTTTTATTCTCGAGATTTGGGTTTTCCATGAGATTTATGGATTTGGAGAAACCGCAAGATTTTATAAAACTGATTATCATTTTAAAATGAAAGTTGTTGTTTTCTCATGATATGATTTGAGATAGTCCACCATGAGTTTTCCCGGCTCTTGAGCGATATCATACACCCAATTCGAGAAGGAGTAGGAACCGTCTGTGGGTGCATGATGGACCCGGTGCGGTACCTCGGGACAAGAAGATCGCAGTTGATCGGCGTTGAGCTTGTGACAGGAGAGCATTACTGACCAGTGATTGTATTGAGACTCGTCGGATATCCGGAGGATACCGATCGGAGTTGGGCCAGTCCGGATAGCCGGAGTCCAGGGGCCAGTCCGGATAGCCGGAGCCCCAGATATTGATATTGAGGTATTGAGATATTATGATATGGGCCAGTCCGGATAGCCGGAGCCCGAGATATTGAATATTGGGATTTATGTTTTGTGTCGATACTAGACACTGATTTATATTGATTTATTGATGATACATCATTTTAGATATACAGAAATCTCACAAAATTAAGAAAATAGTTTTCTCATACATGATGCATTCTGTTTTCATATTATCACATTCATACCTCATACACATGATATATTGCTACCTGAGGCACTGACACGAGCACATGAGATTACACTTATATATAGTTGTTTACCCTTGCCACATTTTCATGTTTCAGACTTTATCATTTTGAGGTTATATACTATTGATCGTATTGACCTAGGATTGAGTCATACATACGATTTCTACTCGGTGATGTTTTCTACTCACGAGTTGGCAACTCACCCCCGTTGTGCCACAGTTTCTTGCAAGTTTTGCCGTACAGCTTTCGTTACGGCTTTGCTGGCACACTGCTTCCATTACGGATGATTGCTTTGGTAGGTGGGTTCACTTGTATCGTTACCACCATTGTACATTATTTTATTCATTGTATCTAGTAAACTCCATCAACCAGACATGTATATTTATTTGACTTAGAGACCAGATTGTTTATTCTTTCGACCTTAGAGTTGTGCATTGTATTATTATGGTTTCCATGTTGATTTTTGATTTTCCTTTTGAGTTTTGATTCTTGCCCTTCGGTGTTGTATATTATATTGCTTGTGTGGTTGTGACCGTCGATTGACGAAGAGCTAGCTCCCGCTTGGGGATGCCTTTATTCATATTATGCATGTTGTACCCTTTTTGGGCTAGTATTTACAAAAGAAACTCTGCCGAAATTTTCAGAAAAGACTTGAGATTTAAAATGCATATTCGGCTTATGTTATTTAAAACCACTTGCTTTAAAAATAAGTTCTTCACTTCTTCTTTAAAAATGGTTTAGATTGCTGGGTTTTTGGCTTACTTGAATTAGATGGGGTCTTATAGACTTCATATGATTCAAGTGCCAGTCACGTGCCATTTTCTGGGTCGTGACATATTCCACGGTACTAACTTGATCATCGGAGGGTCTTACGGTGGTTTCCCATCCCGGGACTTCCTTTGCAGGTAGCTCGGCTTCAACCACACCTAACAATCTATTGAGATCCACACAACAATTCATATACCCAATCTCAACCGCTCGTTACTGCCCGCTGCCAGATCGACGGAGGACAACATCTAAGGGAAATTCCGAGCTCCATCAGTTGGCACCGTCTGTGGGAACTAAAGTTCCTCCACCTATAAAGATGATCTTCCGCTTTCGATCCGAATGCGAGCGACAGCTGGACGGTTCAGATCGGCTCTCTCCTGTCAGGGGACACCCGCGAAGTCCTGATCCGGTTCCTCCGAGATAACTCGGACGTATTCGCTTGGATGCTAGTGGACATGTCCGGGATCAACCCTGAAGTGATCTCCCACAAGCTAGGGGTCGACCCGAAGTCCCATCCTATCCGACAAAAGAAGAGAAGTTTTGCGGTGGTTAAACAAAAGGCGATAGAAGTCGAGGTAGATCGATTGCTTTTTGCCAACTTCATCAGAAAGCTGGACCACTCGGATTAGCTGAAAAATGTGGTCATGATGGGGTTAGGTTCATTTGACCTCCCATGTCCTCTCGTGGTTCACCAACCATTCCATCCCAGCCGAAGGATCGATCACCCTCCTCCTCAACATTGGGGAAGCGGGAAAAATGCGAACCGTACCGGTGAACTTTCACGTTGCTATGCTCCCATCGTCCTATAACATTCTCCTGGGACGCCCTACCTTAAATGCCCTCCAGGCTCAGATCTCGACTTATCACCTTGCACTCAAATTCTCTTTGAATAATGGGGGGATAGGACGGGCCTATAGGGACCAGCAAACCGTCAGGATTTGCCTCGCCTTGGCGTTCCCCGCCGGAGAGCAGGGCGACGATTTTAAAGACACGCACGATTTCTAGCGGTCTTTAGATGCACGCGGCGACCAAAAGGTGTTAGGAATTTGTATGCCCTAGAGGCCATTATTGTATGATATAGTGGATGCTTGGACATATAGAGAGAGGACTTTCTTGCTCGACGTGATAGTATGCTATCCGGTTGCCTTTATCTTAACATGTTCACTGTTATTATTATACTATCTCTCATATACATGTTAATAAAGCCCTTAGAATGTTGGCTTGACTACCAGGACTATGATGCAGATCATACTACCGGGACTTGTGTAGTCTACAAGCACAACCTTTAACAGTTCTAGTCGAGGGAGTATCGAGACAGGGCATCGATATTCCAGAGTAGACTAGTGTGTACGTTTCTTGACCCTGTAGGGGGTGATGGTTGATCCCATATCCATTGGAGTTTGACATCAAAGATTGTACACAGGTGCCCATTAAAGAATGGGTATACTGAACAGGACTCGCCGAGAACTCCTAGATGGTACTATACATATCGTTAGATAGCAGTTCTCTGGTGACACTGGTACAGGTTAGTCTGTAGACCCGAGATCATCATAGAGTCTTGTGTGGTTTCCACTGTGCTTTGATTTCCTCCCTACCACGGCTTAAAGGAGTCGTGCAAAAAAGTGGATTTTGGGTACAGTCCCGAGTCACATAGAAGCAATGAGCGATAGGAGGGCTTTCGTCTCTCCCGGTATAGAGAGTTGATGTTGCGCTATGCTCGATTGGCTATAACTGGAAGTCCTTGGCCAGGACTATTGATGAGATTTACTGGTAAGAGTTATTAGTAGTTTCTCGTACCGTTATAGGCCACACATCGGCATGACTTATCAAGTTATTAGGGTCTGACGATCCATCCCCAGACTCGATATATGACATATCAGACGAAGAGACCGAACTGTACGGTAAGTGTTACCTATAGGCTTCATAGGAGTTTGGACAAGCTTGCTTGTTGATCTTCTATTCGCTCAATATCTAGGTAGCCGTTACGTCCAGCTAGTACCGCTGATGGCTCGTGGATGACTGATGTGATCATCACCTACTGATGGCGTATTGACGAGTCTTTAGAGTCCCATACAGAAGTTTCCTAGTTCGAGTATGTGATACCGTATTTTAATCTGCCAGTTATTTTTTATCGGTTAGGTTATATGTGATATAACCGGATTATTGAATCAAGTGCTGATTTGATAATGTGATATACAGATAAATGATATTAATCGGTTATATATGATATAATCGGATTATTAAATCAAGTGTTGATTTAATAATATGATATATATTTATATTTGATATAATTATATATTAACTAATATTATTGCTCACTAATTATTTTCTTCATAATATATATATATATATATATTAAATATGAAGTATGGTTTGATTTTCTATTTTGTGAAAATAGAAAATGAGGTGGAAAATGGGGAGACTTTTGAGGAATGGTGAGGCATGGCTTTTTATATTTATTAATTAATTTGCTTGCACTATTGAAGCATGGTTCAATTTATTTATTGAAATAAATTCCATGCTTCAATAAGTGAGGAATTATCAAAACCATTCTTCACTTGATTGTTGACTTGAGTTGTTTTCCTCACTTGAGCTCCTTGCTCTCTAGCTCTCTCCATCTTCTTCACCTCCACCTCCAAGCTCAATCCCTCACATGAGTTGTGAACCCTTGAGCTTGTGAGAACCCTAGTGAGCAAACAACATCCCTACTTCACTAGATTAGCACTTTGGTGTAGTGTGTTTCCTTCATTAAAGAGTTTAGTGAAGAGGTAGCTTGGATTAGCGGAGCTTCGGATGGATCATCTTCGGCATGAAGATCACAAAGGAAGCTCGATCCAACTTCAACTGGAGCCTAGTGGAGTCGCGTGGACTACTACACGGAGCTTGAGAAGAGAAGGACACGGTCTAGAAAGATTGTAGCATCCTTCACTTAGTTAAAGTTTTTGGTATATCATAATTAAACCCTAATCATCTAGTTTCTTCTTGTTTAGTGTTAATTAGCACCGCAAAAAATTTAAAAATGGCATGCTCGATGCCAGTAAAACCCAGTGGTGATGCTAACAAACACTTTTATGGTATCAGAGCCAAATCTAGAAGATTAGACGATATTTGTAGAATTACGAAAACAAAACAACTCCGAAAATGTAACCCGAAAAACCAAGTTTCTGTCGTTTTCAAAATGGTCTCTGAAATTTTTTTAAACAAGTGCAGAAAGCTACTTATGAAGCAGTTAGAATACCAGAAAAATTCGAGGCAAAACCACTTTAATTTGGCCGGCCACATGGTCATAAAAACCGGCCTGGCCGGTTTTCCTACTTTGTTTTGTCTCGAGTTTTGTTTGGTGTTCTGGTATCATGGTTTTGGGTTTTCAGGTTAGCCCAGTTTGCATGTGATGTTAACTTTTCTATTGGGGCTAATACGGAGTGTTTTCTAGTCTTAATTTTTACATTGTTTCGGGTTTAAGTTTAATATGTGATGCAATGGTTGGAATCCACTTTAATTGGTTTTGAGAAAACTAGTTAGTGATTATAAATCTAGCATGTTAGTCTCTATTGATCGATTGCCACGAAGTTTCGATTCAGATCGATACTCCATCGCAATCGCGTATCGTACGCGAATACTAGGTAGCCATGCCCTATAGCCCCGGCCAAGTGACTTTAGGAGAATCCCGTTTCCAAACGCATCCACTCGGGTGCTTGCGGCCACGGTGTTCCGCCTAAAGTGCACTTGGTCGACGGCATCGAGGGTGCGGCCATCTACTATAGTTCCCGACGAGTATTCGATCGGGTAGTCGAGAATCTTGTTGAATTACCCGACTAAGTTATTAAAAAGTTTTTTCGAATTGAGACTAAAATGCAAGGTTTATAGGTTAGACAAGAAATTCGGAATATGAGATATTCCGGGTTTATGATGTCTAAGGAAATGCACATTCTAATTATTATAGTTTTTCGTTTCTTTTCTGCGATCGTAAGTGTAATATGCGGTGTATCCCAAATCTCGTTGCTATATGTCAACGGAATTTGGGATACGCATATTTATTTACGTTGATGACATGTGATGTTATGTGTTGCTGTGATATGTTATATTGGATCGTCGTGAATAAATAACCGGGTTTTTTTGTGTGAGATAAGAGGTTTCTAATTTTCATTTATGTAAAATTTGTATGTAATGTTCTTTTATTGGGACACTTTCGGGTTGAGGATGATACCACCATTGTTGTATATTATTTACTTTTCCGCATTAGGATAAACCCAAGGTGGGGAGCACAAGTAACCGGGTTCTAGTGTACAGTGGGAGACCATCTCGAGAAGTCGAGACCGGGTCTCCTAACTCTAGAATTGCTAGGGTTGCTTGCCGTCCTCGTTGGGGTCTAGCGATGTGGGTTTGGCTATTGTAACATTTCAGAAATATAAAATATTATTTTGCAATTTAAATATTAAAATAATATATTTCGCGAAAACTATTCGATTTACGAATAGGGTTTTTTCCTAAAATGGTTTAAGTATATACCAATATTTGGAATATATGTGAAGATTAAAATGATTGACTTATTAAAATGATATTTATTGGATTTTGGAATTTTTATAATTAATTATATGCAGGTTTAATTTAAATTTGATTAGTGCACTATTAATCACGATTAGGCCAAATCCGTATTTTTAATTAGCCATGGCTAGTGCACCATGACATGTTGCATTTTGTTGCATGTTTGTTTCATTTTATTTGTATTATGTGTTTAGTTTTAATGAGTGAGGGTAAAAGAAAAGAAAAAGAAAAGGGAAGACATGAGGGGATAATTGATGAGAGAGAAATGGGGGGAACACATTATGACATGGGTATGGGCTCAAGAGAGAGAGGGGGGATGGCATGGCACACTTGACCTTTTCCTTCATCTCACCCTCATTTGTTTCCTCAACTCCTCCATCTTCATCTTCCTCACCTCCTTTCTCCACCCCCTCTACCTCTATGAATCACCTCAAAAACCTTTCCAAAACCCCACACCACCTTCATTAAAAATGATCCCCACCTCTTCCTAAACCCTATGGACATTTCAAGTTTGGATTTTGGAGACTTTGAGAAACTGGGGTTTTTCTTGAGTTGCATCCATGAGGTATAACCTTATTTTCTCATCTTGTAATTAGTTTCTTAGCCTTGTAGTTTAGTTTAGAATTCGATTTAGTGAGTTTTGTGATCTTGGAATTTTCCAAGATCATGTTTAGTGGATGTTGGGACTTGTAAGTGGTAAATTGAGGTGTAGTGAGTGTTTATAAGACCTTGGTGATGATTTTATGGTCAATACCAGAGACTAGAACCCAAAACATGAAGTTAGAATTTTCCCGACATCGAATAATTGACAGATTTTGATAGTATATAGGAATCTGGGATGACCTGAGACCACCATAAAATAAGTTCCCTTGACAGTGATACGTGCAGGAAACTTTGAAGCAACCCCTGAAACCCGAGAACCAAATACCCTAATCTGGCCGCAGATTTATTCCTCGTGGCCGCAAATTGCGGCCACAATGTGATGGATTTTGTTGATTTTTGGTCAGTGGTTTCCTTATGTGAGATCTAGAGCAACCCTATATGCAAAATTCCCTAGTTTGGCCTAGGGTGAAATCTGGAAGTGATTTTCTTCGTTGCTGAATTTCTTTTTCCGATTTCTGAACTTGGGTTTTGGTATTTGAAATGGTATTTGGTCGTTGGAAGTTTGTACGTCAACGACGAGGGTTATTTGGTTGTTCTTGCATGCGTAATCCATAGGTTCTAACCTATGAACACTTCGCGTGCCTTATCGATTTTCCGGACTTGGTTTTAATAACGTTATGACGCGTTGATATGTAGGTACCCTCGCGTGGACTTTCGAGACGACGAAGCACATCGACTTTGGCTAAACAAGGAGTTTAGCAGGTGAGTAGATTTATATCTACAGAGGAAGTCGGGTGGATGGCGTATAGAACTCCCGCAATTATAAAATAGAAACCGATATATATAAAGAATATAGTCGGAGAAACCTATACTAGGAAACTATGTATATGGTCAAAAATCTTAGTTGGAGATGATATGAATGATTGAATACATATACCAAGATACGAGACGAGATCTATAAGGATATGACATGAGATCGATGAATATGATAAGATTGAGATAGATGTGTTATGAGATCGGTAAAATAAGATAAATATATATAAGATTACTTGATGTGAGATATTGATGTGATGAAAAGAGAATATGATGAAATAAGATGACTTGGCTTAATATGTCAATATGCGGATGCGAGGCGATATGTGAATATAGATACTGTTTCCAAGACATGATATGAGATTGATACGAATGTGACTTGAGATATATATATATATATATATATGAGAATAATGAGTGATATACCGTACGAGACGTTAGATCCGTACCCTCATTGTTGTATAGGTTTTTGAATCCCTATATGTTTAATGCCGTCGTACGATGGATTACAGTGCGTGATGAGTTTTACCGGATGTTTGATCCATACCCTTGACTCGAGGATGCCGTACGATGTATTATACCGTACGTGATGCTATGAGGCTGGATGGCTGATTGATAGATTTATCGACTCGGATACATTATAGATATTTCAAATCCCTGTCTACACTGCTTTAGTTAGTCCCTTATATAGATGTTAGATTAGATACGTATATTATATCATGTGGCGCTTACGTTTTACTTTCTGCTACGTTTATGATATTCCCATTGCATTGTATGTACCTGTGCTTCCATTATTTGTTATGATATCGTCTGCTAGTACACCTGCACAATTATCGATGATGCACATGTTACATTTACACAGATTTTCCGGCTCACACACTTTCATCATCGGTAATTGCTATGTCACTTACACAGTCAAATTTCTATATCATGCTATTACTCTTAATTGTTCAGCATTATCACATGACTCGTTGGCATGATATACTGATATGCTCACATCACTATTCTATGTTGCATGATATACTAATATGCTCACATTTATGTTCTATGTTTGCATACATCATGCTTTATGATTATACGTTGAGATGTTGTTTTCATGAGATTCTTGATTTGAGAACTGTGGTTATATTTCAAAAGAAAGTATGTATTGTTTTAAAAACCTGGTTTCTCTTGATATGATATTTCGATGCGTCCACCATGAGTTTTCTCGGTTCTGAGATTTGTTTTCGAAACCCAATTCGAGGAGTTGGACGATCCGTTTGCGGGTACATGGTGGACCCGGTATGGTACCCTGGAGCAAGAAAGGTATGTTGTGCAGTAGACGATGAGCCTGGCAGAGGGACTACTACCTACCGGTGATTGGTTGGACCCGGCGGTTGTCCGGAGGATACCGGCCGGAGTTGTGAGATGGATATGAGGGCCGATCTGAGTATGCGGCGCCTGAGATGAGATAGAGATAAGGGCCGATCTGAGTATGCGGTGCCTGAGATATGAGGATTTACGTGTCGATGCTGGACACAGATTTTTATGATGTTTCGAGTGTCGGTGTTGGACACTCAGGTTCCATGATTTTGATATGTCGTTGATGGACACACGTTGTGTTGGGATACCTACAACGGCAGCAAGGTTTCGGGAGGCATCGTCCATGCCAATTTCAATTTTTTGCCGTTCTAGACAACCCTAGCCATGAATCTTTAACTAGAGAATCAAACTAAACTTCATGTTAACAACTTAACATCTAAGAGTTTGGGATTACAACCATTGTAGTTCGTTCCTTCGCTTCATAAGCTCCGAATTGAGGTCCCTTCGCTGCGATCATCAAGCTCCCAGACTCTATAGAGGCTCCATGAGGTGAATGAGATATCCTTGCTTGAAGACTTCACAATCCAAGATGATCTACCTTGAGAAATCACAAATCCAAGCTCTCACTTCACTAATGAGGTATTAGTGAAGCAAACACCCTAATCTAAGTGACTAGAATAGATGAGGATGATGAAGTAGGAATTTTGCTCTCTTTAGTTTTCTTTTTCTCTTAATCATTCATCACAAAATAAAATTAAGCAAGCTCTTTTTTTAATGGAGGAGGAAGAAGATGAGCAAGTGATGAAATGAATAATTGTGTGAGATTAGAAATGCAACCAAGGGTTAAGCATGTCATGCCCTTTGTAGAGACTAAACCATGGGCTAGAGTTAGGGTTAGATTAATAAATATCTTGGAAATATCAAGGGGTGGACTAAGTCAACAAGAGCAAAATATCCACACAATATTGATTTATCCAAAATAGAATATTAACCCTAGCATGGTTTAATCTCAAAAACCCTAGTTGCATTTGTAACCTAACATGTTACAATTATACATATCTCATATATATACAATTTTGTATCAAAAGAAAATAATACAATTAATATATATCAATGTATCATCAAGTGAGAAAAAGAATCATTTAAGTGAGCTTATATTAGTTAATATAATGTAATATATCACATATATAATTATACATTAAATTATTAAATCAACTATTGATTTAATAATCTGGCTATTTTACAAATAACCGACTAATTTAATGTGTACCAATTTAATGAATCAACACTTGATCCGATAACCCGGCTATATCAAATATACTAAGCCGATATCACATATCGCGAGAATAGAATACGGTATCACATACAAGTATTATTCTCAGTCCCGCACATATCACATATGTGCTCCTACTCCGTTTCGCCTGAGCCAGGAAACCTCTGTGTAGGACTCTAAAGACTTGTCAATACGCCGGCAGTAGGTGATGATCATATCAAACACCCACAAGCTGCAAGCGGTCAGCTAAACATAACAGCCATCTGGGTATTGAGCGATCAGAAGATCAACAGGCAAGCCTGCACACACTCCTGTGAATCCAATCAGTAACACTACCATACAGTCCGATCTCTTCGTCTGATATGTCGCATATCCAATCTAGGGGTGGTAAACGTCAGACCCCAGTAACCGATAAGTCGTGTCGATATGAGGCTCATAACAGGTCGAGAAACTACTGATAACACTTACCAGTATATCTCCATATCAGCCCTGGCCAGGGACTTCCAGTTATAGCCAATCGAACACAGCGCAACATCAACCCCCAATACCGGGAGAGACGAAACCCCTCCTTTCGCTCATTGCCTCCATGTGATTCGGGACTGTACCCAAAAGCCACCGTTTTTCACGTTCCCATAAACGTGGTAAGGTGGAAATCAAAGCACAGTGGGAATCACACAAGTCTATAACAATCTCGGGTCTACAGACTAACTTGTACTAGTGTCACCAGAAAATTTCTATCTGACGATAGGTATAACACCATCTAGGAGTTCTCGGCGATTCTGTTCAGTGTACCCAGTCTCCACTGAGCACCCGTATACTATCTTTGATGTCAAACACCAATGGATATGGGATCATCCATCACCCATCATATGGGTCAAGATGCGTATACGCTAGTCTACACTGGAGTATCGATACCCTATCTCAATACACCCTCGACTACGAACAGTTATAAGATGTACTCTTGGACTACCCTGGCCCCATTAGTATGAACTGCATCATAGTCCTAGTAGTCGAGTATATATCCTAAGGTCTTTATCAACATGTGAGAGCAAGACAGTAAACCAATACAAGTCAACAAGTTAAGATAAAGTGAAACCAGATAGCATACTATCATGTCGAGCAAGAAAGTCCTCTCTATATATATCCAAGCATCCACTATAATATACATCATATATACAACAATGGCCTCTAGAGCATATACATAACTAACAATCTCCCACTTGCACTAAGGACAACTGTTGCAGTATCTCATACCCAACATCCTAAAGAGTCTCTCAAATTGTATCTGGGGTATGGCCTTCGTGAGTGGATCCGCAGTGTTGTCCTTCGTGTCAACTCTCCTGACCTCGATCTCACGGCGATCAACTATCTCCCGGATCAAGTGATACCGCCTTAGAATATGCCTGGATCTCTGATGGGACCTGGGTTCCTTGGCTAAAGCCACAGCTCCATTGTTATCACAATACAAAGGTATTGGATTCACAATGGATGGAACCACACCAAATTCGGTGATGAACTTCTTCATCCAGACAGCCTCTTTGGCAGCATCGTTGGCAGCGATGTATTCAGCCTCCATCGTCGAGTCTGCCACGGTTTCTTTCTTGGAACTCTTCCAACAAACCGCCCCTCCATTTAGGGTAAAGACAAATCCCGAGTGCGACTTAGAGTTGTCCTTATCACTTTGAAAGCTCGAATCGGTAAAGGACTCTACTTGGAGTTCTCCGTTACCATACACCAAGAACATGTCTTTAGTCCTTCTCAAGTACTTGAGAATGTTCTTCACAGTTGTCCAGTGACTCTCTCCGAGATCTGCTTGATACCTACTCACTACACTTAGTGAGTATGCTACATCGGGTCTGGTACATAGCATCGTGTACATGATAGAGCCTACTGCCGAAGCATAGGGTATTCCTTGCATGCGAGCTCTCTCCAAATCAGTCTTAGGAGACATCTCTTTAGAGAGAGTGAGTCCAGAGATCGTGGGTAAATTCCCACGCTTGGATTCTTCCATACTAAATCTCTATAGTATGGTGTTAATGTATCTGGATTGGGACAATCCCAGTATCCGCTTAGATCTATCTCTATAGATCTTAATCCCCAAAATGCAGGAGGCATCACCTAAATCTTTCATTGAGATTCTATGTGATAAGAAGAGCTTGACCGAGTGTAGCATAGGAACATCATTTCCTATCAAGAGTATGTCATCCACGTACAATACGAGGAAGACAACCATACTCTCTGCCACCTTCTTGTAAATACAAGGTTCATCTACGTTCTTGATGAAGTCAAACTCTTTGACTACAACATCAAAACAGATGTTCCAACTCCGCGATGCCTGCTTTAACTTGTAGATGGATTTAAGCAGCTTGCACACCTTTCCGCTGCTCCCACTGTCTACGAAGCCCTCTGGCTGAGTCATGTACATACACTCCTCTAAATCACCATTTAGAAAGGCGGTCTTAACATCCATTTGCCAGATTTCGCAGTCATGGTATGCAGCAATGGCAAGTAGGATCTGGATGGACTTAAGCATAGCCACAGGAGAAAAGGTTTCGTTATAATTGTAAGGTTCCTAGGCATCTTAATGAAGTCTCACAAGGCATCAACCATGCCAATTTCAAATATAATGGGTGCCGAGAAACCCTAACACGGATCGTGTACTAGAAGTTTAGGCGAAACGGTAAACTAGTTAACATTTTAACTAAAGGTTAGATTCTACAACCTTTGTAGATCCGGATTTCCACCTCCTTAGCTCCACGTGGTCATGCCCTCGCTGTCCATCATGAATCCTCGACTCATTCGTCGGCTTCATCGGAGAAACGGGCGAGCTAGGTCGTCGGCTTCGTGTCAAAGACGATCTACGTCGAGGTTGCACTAGTTCAAGCTCCGACTTCAACAAGTAGTGAAACTTGTGAAGAAAACACCCAAAACCACTTGGCAAGAGGTAGAGGATGAAGAAATAGGAGGTGGGTTCACTTTAGATTTGGATTTCTCTCACTAAAACTCAAGTTGCCATTGATGGCATCAAGGTTTCAATCTTGAAGAAGAAGGAAGAAGATGAAGCTAGTTTATGATAAGTTGTTTTAAAAATGAAAAGAAAAATACATACTTATCATAATCTAACATGGGTTAAGTGTAGAGAATAAACCATGGTAAGTGGATGGGTTAGGGTTAAGCATGAAGACAAAATGGTCTCCTTGGTCAAAGCTTCATGAAGCTTCAACAAGCTTCATGACAAAAACAAACCATTATCTCTTCATTTATCCAATAAAATAAATAAAGAAATGAATAAATAAATGATAAGGCAAAACCCTAATTATCATTTAACCATGGTTTAATTCTTCACACTCAACCAAATGATCAAGTATCATCAAACATGATACAAAAAAGTGCACAAAAGTATATCACATATACAATGTGCAATCCAAGTGAGAAAAATCCGTTTAAAGTGAACCAATACTAGTTGATGCAAACTAATATATCAAATATATAATTATACATTAAATCATTAAATCAACACTTGATTCAATGATCCGGTCATGTCGCACACGACCGACTAGTATTCAATGTATCGGCTTATCGAATCGATCTTCGATTCGATAACTAGGTTATATCGCATACAACCATTCGAAACATTAATCGCGAGAATCAAATACGGTATCACATACACGCATTATTCTCGGTCCCGCACATATCTCATATGCGCTCCTATTTCGTTTCGCTTGAACCAGGAAACCTCTGTGTAGGACTCTAAAGACTTGTCAATACGCCGGTAGCATATGATGATCATATCATGCACCAACAAGCCGCAAGCGGTCTGCTAAACGTAACGGCCACCCGGGTATTGAGCGATCAGAAGATCGACGAGCTAGCCCGCTCACACTCCTGCGAATCCGACCAGTAACACTTACCGTACAGTCCGGTCTCTTCGTCTGATATGTCGCATATCAAGTCTAGGGGTGGTAAACGTCAGACCCCAATAACCCGATAAGTCGTGCCGATATGAGGCTCGTAACGGGTCGAGAAACTACTGGTAACACTTACCAGCAAATCTCTGATCAGCCCTGGCCAGGGACTTCCCTGTTACGGCCAATCGAGCACAGCGCATCATCAACCCCCAATACCGGGAGAGACGAAACCCCTCCTATCGCTCATTGCCTCCATGTGACTCGGGACTGTACCCAAAGACCACCGTTTTGCACGCCCTCATGGACGTGGTAAGGTGGAGATCAAAGCACAGTGGGAATCACACAAGACTCTATGACGATCTCGGGTCTACAGACTAACCTGTACAAGTGTCACCTGAGAACTGCCATCTGACATGAGGTATAATACCATCTGGGAGTTCTCGGCGAGTCCGTCCAGTGTACCCAGTCTCCACTGAGCACCCGTACACCATCTCTGATGTCAAACACCAATGGATATGGGATCATCCATCGCCCATCACATGGGTCGAGAAGCGTATACGCTAGTCTACACTGGTATATCGATGCCCCGTCTCGATACACCCATGACTAGGGACCTTGAAGGATGTACTTATGGACTACCATGTCCCCACTAGTATGATCTGCATCATAGTCCAGGTAGTCAAGTACATATCCTAAGGGCTTTACCAACATGTAACTATAAGACAGTATAAAGAGACTAGTGTACATGTTAAGATAAAGAATAACCAGATAGCATACTATCATATCGAGCAAGAAAGTCATCTCTATATATGTCCAAGCATCCAATATAATATACATCATCTGTACAATACTGGCCTCTAGGGCATACATACAACTAACAATCTCCCACTTGCACTAGGGCCAGCTGCTGTAGTATCGCATACCGAGCATCCCGAAGAGTCTCTCAAACTGTATCTGGGGAATGGCCTTCGTGAGTGGATCCGCGGTGTTGTTCTTCGTGTCAACCCTCCTGACCTCGATCTCCCGGCGATCAACTATCTCCCGGATCAGGTGATACCGCCTCAGAATATGCCTGGATCGCTGATGGGACCTGGGTTCCTTGGCCAAAGCCACCGCTCTATTGTTATCGCAATACAAAGGTATTAGATGCTCAATGGATGGAACCACTCCAAGTTCAGTAATGAACTTCTTGATCCAGACAGCTTCTTTAGCAGCATCGTTGGCAGCGATGTATTCAGCCTCCATCGTCGAGTCTGCCACGGTTTCCTGCTTGGAACTCTTCCAGCTAACCGCCCCTCCGTAAAGGGTAAAGACAAAGCCCGACTGCGACTTAGAGTCGTCCTTATCACTCTGGAAGCTCGAATCGGTAAAGGACTCCACTTGGAGTTCTCCGTTACCATACACCAAGAACATATCTCTAGTCCTTCGCAAGTACTTGAGAATGTTCTTCACAGCTGTCCAGTGACTCTCTCCAGGATCTGCTTGATACTGACTCACTACACTTAGTGAGTATGCAACATCGGGTCTGGTACATAGCATCGCATACATGATAGAGCCTACTGCCGAAGCATAGGGTATCCCTTGCATGCGAGCTCTCTCCAAATCAGTCTTGGGAGACATCTCTTTGGAGAGAGTGAGTCCAGAGATCGTGGGTAAGTTCCCACGCTTGGATTCTTCCATACTAAACCTCTTTAGTATGGTGTCAATGTACCTGGATTGGGACAATCCCAAAATCCGTTTGGATCTATCTCTATAGATCCTAATTCCCAATATGCAGGAGGCATCACCAAGATCTTTCATCGAGAATCTTTGTGATAAGAAGAGCTTGACCGATTGCAGCATAGGAATATCATTTCCTATCAAGAGTATGTCGTCCACATACAATACGAGGAAGACAACCTTACTTTCTGCCACCTTCTTGTAGATACAAGGTTCATCTGGATTTTTGACGAAATCAAACTCTTTGATAACGACGTCAAAGCGGATGTTCCAACTCCGCGATGCTTGCTTTAATTCATAAATGGATTTAAGCAGCTTGCACACCTTCCCGCTGCTCCCACTGTCTATGAAGCCCTCTGGCTGAGTCATGTACACGCACTCTTCTAAATCACCATTTAGAAAGGCGGTCTTAACATCCATTTGCCAGATTTCGTAGTCATGAAAGGCAGCAATGGCAAGCATGATTCGGATGGATTTAAGCATAGCCACTGGAGAAAAGGTTTCGTCATAGTCCACACCTGGTCTTTGACGAAAACCCTTTGCTACAAGTCTAGCTTTGAAAGTCTCCACTTTCGCATCTACACCAAATTTCTTCTTAAAGATCCACTTGCTCCCAATGGGTTTTACCCCTTCAGGAGCAACTTCCAAAGTCCATACTTTGTTGGTGTACATGGATTCCATCTCGGACCGCATTGCATCCAGCCATTTCACTGAGTCCCTACTCGTGATGGCCTGCTCGAAGCTAGTTAGGTCATCATCCTCTATGATGCAATCCTCGCTCCCACCATCCATGAAAAAACCGTAGTATCTCTCAGGTTGGCGAGGAACCCTACTAGATCGGCGGAGAGGCTGGGGTTCATTGGGAGCTACTGAATCCTCTTGTTCCACTAAATCTTCAGTTTGAGTTTGTGTATCTGGAACCTCTTCCAGCTCTACCACTTTGCCACTAATTTCTTTTTCAAGAAATTCCTATTCTAAAAAGGTGGCATGTTGAGCAACAAACACTTTTTGTTCCTCACTGTGGTAGAAAAAATATCCATATGAGTTCTTTGGATATCCCACAAACTTGCAAAGAACTGACCGTGCCTCGAGCTTGTCCGGATTTTGTCTTTTGACATAAGCTGGACAACCCCATATTTTAACTCGTTTAAAATATGGTCTCTTCCCACTCCATATCTCATATGGTGTGGTAGGTACAGATTTAGATGGAACTTAATTCAATAGGTATGCTGCTGTATCCAGCGCATATCCCCAAAAGGAAATAGGTAACTCAGCTGTGCTCATCATAGAGCGCACCATATCTAATAAGGTGCGGTTCCTCCGTTCAGATACATCGTTATGTTGTGGTGTATATGGAGGAGTCAGCTGAGAGAGAATCCCATTCTCTTTTAGGAAGTCCAGGAATTCATTGCTCAAGTATTCCCCTCCTCGATCAGATCGTAGGATTTTAATACTTTTTCCGGTTTGGTTCTCAACTTCTTGTTTATATTCTCTAAATTTCTCAAAAGCTTCTGATTTGTGTTTCATCAGGAACACATATCCGAATCTAGAGAGATCGTCAGTGAATGTAATGAAGTATGAAGAACCATCCCTGGCATGTGTAGACATGGGACCGCATACATCACTATGTATCAGTCCCAAGAGTTCGGTAATGTAAGTCTACGCTAGCGCCCCGGCAGTCTACAGACGCCAAATGCGGAATAAAACTTTTAAACTTGGCGCTATCGTATACTTTAACCCGGATCTGCCATTATTGCTAAACTAACAAACTGTAAAGAGTGTAGAAAGGTTGTACCGAACGATCCGAGTCCTTCGTTCTTCAACCATCATCCCACGCTCCGTTGCGGCTGCTCCGATCTCTTCGAACTCCGATTCCTTCGTCGAGGTGGCACCACATCGACGATTCTTTAAACGGGCTCCCGCCTCTGACTCGAGGCAACTCGGTCGTCAAGTTTGAAATTTCCATACACTTTGAACCATAGTCTTTTGTGTCAAACATGAAATCAATCTCTCTCTCTCTCACATGGGTGGCCGGCCATACAAATAGGTGAAGGGAGGTGAGGGTAGGAGGAGGGAGGTGACCACATCATGAAGCTTATCATGAAGAAAATATCAAAAGGAAAACAAAAAGCTTTAATTACAAAGCATGAATCATAAGCATAGTCACCATTTAATAAATGCACCATTAAAGCCAAGATGACTCACTAAGCCACTTCATCACTTCTAGAACCTTCTAGAATGATGACTCACTCCATCTGAAGAAAAGATAAATCCGTCTTTAACAGAATGTTAAAAGACGGCTGATAGAAAACTGGAAACTGGCAACTTCCAAAAGTGATCCTGAAACGACTTTCAGGATAACCCCGAAACTGTATAAATATACCCGCATTTGTATTACGACCGAACACAAATGCAACTGAGACAAAGATATTATACCTACTCAATATAATACTCGGATCCGGCTTAAACCAAAGCCGACCAGTATCATTTGTCCGAAAATCGACACGTGCGTAAACGCACGTGCATTTTCCGAACCCTGCCATAAAACCATACGGCCTCTACAACGTTTCGCCCGAAACTTGGGAAACTGTCTGTGGGGGACTCTAATGACTCTTCAGTACCCTGGCAGTGGGTTTAACCACAAACCGTCAGCGGCACTAGCTATGCGTGACGGTTGCCCACGGACTGAACTTAAGGGAGGCTGATGAGCGCACTCAAGGGTGGCCGATGAGCTAACACATCCAGAAACCCTACTGAGTCTAACAGTGACAATGTATATACAGTCCGGTCCGTTCGTCAATGAGTATCGCATATCCGCCTAGGGGGCTAGCAACGTCAGACCCCCAATAGCAGTATAAGTCGTGTCGGAGTGAAGCCCAATAACACCCTGAGATACTACTGGAGTACCTACCAGTAAATCTCCTGCCACGGCCGTGGGCTTTGTGTAATGGCTCTCCTAGACACAGCACGATCTCGCCCCCAATACCGGGAGAGACGAATCCCCTGCCGATCCGCTCACGTGCCTCCATATGGCTCGGGACTGTACCCAAAAGCTACCTGTTTGCACGACTCCTTTGAGCCGTGGTAGGGTAGAAATCAAAGCACAGTGGGAACTCACACGAGACAAATGACGACCTCAGGTCGATGAACTAACCTGCACACATGTCACCAGGGAACTGCTATCTGACGGTAGATATAATACTAACTAGCAGATTCCCGGCGAGTCCTGTCCGGTGTACTCATAACCCAATGAGCACCTGTATACATCTTAGGTGATCCAACTGTCACCAGTGGCTTGTGAGACCGGCCACCGCCCCTTGTCGGGGTCTCGACTGTACACACTAGTCTACTCCGGAGTATCGATGCCCTGTCTCGAAACTCCCACGACTAGGGACCACAATTAAGGATATGCATATAAACTACCCAACTCTCACGTATATAATCGCCCTCATACAGTTGGTAGTAAAGCAAGATCCTAAGGGCTCTATCAAAGTGTAACATGCAATCAGTCACCTGAACATGTACACAACTGATAAAGGCAAACCAGATAGCATACTATCATTTCGAGTAAGACTGTCCTACCGGGATAGGTCCTCCGCAATCATTGCAATCACGTACCTGCGATCCAATAATTGACTATGAGGGCACTATCTCCAACAATCTCCCACTTGCACTCAAGGCTAATATTGCGATGTCGACTACTCACAGCCCGTGTGAAACCGAACATCCAACTCCTCTACTAATCAGTTTCACAAAGCCCGTTTGTAAAACTATTGTGTTCGAGAAAATAGCCTCAGTGAGTGGATCCGCCTAGAAGTTTCTTTCTGTATCTCTCATAATCTCAAGTTCGCGGAGAAAACTATCTCCCGAATTGAGTAGTACCTGTCTTAGAATATGTCTGGATATCTGATGGGACCTTAGTTCATAAATGAACACCATATCCAAACTTCTTAGACTGTATCGATCACTGAACCTAATCAGTATCGGGCACTATGCCACCCACAGTATCCTTTGGACCACCTGTCCATAATACTGTCTCTCGTCAGAGGGAAAACTAAAACTCTGACAATCACTCTGTCATCCATGTCACCTTTGAAGCATGGAATGATAACCGTCTCCCGAAAGAGGCTGCCGTTATCAAATCCGTAGAACATGTACTAGTGTTCTAAAACTGCTTCCTTATGTTTCTCCAGGATTGGATTAATACAAACTTATTGCATCTAGTGCAAAAACAACATTTGGTGCGGTACTTGACATCTCATGATTGACTCAATTGCCTAAGCAAGTGATCTGCCAATCATGCACATCCCTCTCCCCTTTAGTCTATACGACACCTTTAGAGAGGGTGACTCCATCACCTACAGGTACTCTACCATGCTAGGAGTCAACTATTCTAAAAACCATTAGAATATCTGTCAAAGTACCCATATTGGGAAACCACCCAAATCTAGATCTAAAACCATAGATCCAGAAACCAGAATGTCTAATATTATATCCATGTCTTCTCTGGAGAAACAACTGTGTGACGACCACAGTACAACCGATTGTAGTATAGGAATTTTGCTTCCCACTCTGTGTATGTCATCCTGATACCATGACATCACACCCTACTGCCTTCTTAACAGATCCATCCCCTATCCTGATTGAAGTCAAACCCATGACTGTCACATCAAAATTAGATGATCTATCTCCGCTATAACTGCTCAAGTCTATAAATAGATATAAGCATCTTGCCCACTATGCTTCCGCTGCTCCCACTGACTACGACAACCCTCCTACCGGGTCTCATATCCTGGAACAACAGTAGTGTCAAGTCTGGGTAGATAAGAACCTCCCTGTCACCGTCCTTGAGGCTACCGAAGTACCTCTCGGGTGTCTGAGGTTACCTACCAAATCTGCGGAGTGGCTATTGGAATGTCAAACCTGATTGAATGTATAGGTCCTATTAAATTTTCCGTAATCGTTCGCGGTTCTGGAATCACTTCCAGTTCTACCATACTCCCACTACTGTTTTCTGAAAAAGATCCATTTTACTAAAACTGTGGCGAGTCAAGAACAATATCACTATTGATCTTCCAAATGGTAGAATATCAACCCTCGTCATAGCCAGGGTCAACCCACAAAACAGCCATTACAGAAACGTGCCCTGAGTTATCCAGAGTCTGGTTTTAAGCATAAGCTGGACAACTCCCCATACCTTAATTTCTTTTAAGGTACGATCCATTCTATATCCAATACAGAAACTTTGGCACTTATTTAATTGGAACCATATTCAAAACATGCAGCTGTCTCCAGTGCATATCAACTTAATGGAAAGAGGCTAATCAGCATTACTCAACTTAGGAATCCATCCAATTATGAGTAACCTGAAAAAGAAACACGTTTCTCAAAACCATCACTATCATCTGAATACCAATCACAAGAATCTACATCTTCGATCTCTTTGAAGAATCCCGATACTTGTGACACCTGGTTCTCCACTTTATTCTTATACCCACAACTTCTCAAAACTTAGACCTTGTATTTCTACGAAACACTTGTCTAAATACTAGAGAAGTTATAAGTAAACAGAACAAAGTACGAGGACCTACCCCTTTGTCCTGAAGGACACTTGGACAACATACAATACTCTGTATAAGTCCGCTGAGTTAAACAACTCAAAACCTGTGCGTCGTAGGTAGAAAACTGTACCCTGACGATTTCCTCAAATATTACCAATTACAACGAATTCCGATATAATGAGGATGATCACCTAATTCCCAATATCTTACTCCCACTCATCATCTGTAAAACCATACAGATATGAGAATGAAACCTGGTAAATACATACCCTTGGAGTAAGTGTCTAATCGGGAAAACAGGTTTTCTTTAACAATGCACTGAAACATGAAAATGTTTCGTAGGGGTATCCTGGTATTCATAGCAATGCCTCTTCCATAATCCAATTCATGACTTCAACCGTATATTTTATTGCCGTCTCTCCAAATCCCCTTTATTTGTCTTTAGTCGTTACCTTCTGTACACCATCGTTAGGCTAAATGGTTTTCTTCCTTCCCTACCGTTCGGCACCAGCCTATGGTTTGGAAGAAGACTATCCAGTAAGCATAATAGGTGTACCCTCCTAATCAAGGAGTACTCGCATCTCGAGAGAAGGTTACGATAAAAGACAACTGAATAATACCTTATTCTTTTAAAGGTGAAATAGGAGCGGCGATGAAGTACGCGGTTTTGGTCGTGAATGATATCAGTCGCATTTACTTTGCCCTCTTTCTAATCCCTTTATTTTGTCTTTACATATTACCTTCTGCACACCCTACCTAGGCTAATTGGTTTTCTTCATTCCCTACCTTTCGGCACCAGCCTATGGTTTGGAATAAGACTATCCAATAAGCGTAATAGGTGTACTCTCCTAAACCAAGGAGCTCTCGCAACCTGAGAGAAGGTGATAATAAAAGACAACTGAATAAACCAATTCTATTTCTCCTGAACCTGGATCCATCCTCGAAGAAGTCCCTTCGAGTTCGTATATAACCATACGATGGATCTATCCAATGGAAGTGGATATCCGTAGTAATACGGGTGTTCTGAGAAATTCAAAGGGTAAAAGAAGGAGTGGCAATGACTTATGCAACTCAGACAATCCAAAAGCCAGTATTTTAAGAAGGTTCGGTCAACCTGGTCACTGAGTCATAGTCTAGGGTCGGTCAAAGGTCGCTGCCAAAGAGAGAGAGAGAAAAGAAACACTCTGCGTGCACTCTAACCTAGATCAGAATGGTCATCACTTTATCTAATCCGGAAACCTCCCACTGTCCTGTCAAATTCTCCTCCAAACCTAAAGAAGAATCAATCGGGATCATCCGAAGAGTAAACCAACTCATCAGTGGGAATCGGGATCCAACTCTCATCGCATGTTAACGTGATGGAATGCATCCACGTTATTCATACTCCAGAAGGTATGCGCATACTTGACAAGTTTCAGTTTCTTTAGAAACTCCCGATATCTTTTTCTTGCCCCATGCTCTTATAACCTTGGCGTTGGTCAAAATGTCATAAGTCACATGCCAAGTTCTACCCGTCACTATCTTGTCAATTTGAACCCACCCGCACATGCCCCTGACTTTGGCCAATCGGCAGAACGACTGTCCCAAACTAACTCATCTATCTATGCAACAATTGAATACCCAGCAGCTACCAAACACTATGCCTTAACTTTGGCTAAAATACATAGCTTGAATACTACTGAATACCCAAAAGAAGTGACGGAGGGCTACGACTGGTTTTTGGCGAAAAACCTTTAGCGTAGTGAACTTGATATCGCTGAAGGAACCTGATAGCTTTTTAAAATATAGTAGCGAAAACCTTTTGCTAAAGAGGTCACTCCCGGTAAAGGGATCTCGGCTCTTTCCTCGTGGAATGAGGTGCAGGATATTCCACTGAATACCGCTATGCAAAGCAACTTGTAATCGACTATAGTAAAGTTATTACCCTGACGCAAACTTCTGTCCAAGGGGTCTTTCCCGGTGAAGGGATATCAGCCCTTGCCTCGTCGAATGAGGTGCTGGATATTCACACCGAATACCGCTATGCATAACAAAAGGAAACGTCTTTGCAATAACACTTTTTTAAAATTGTTCCAACAACTCAAACAGGTTTGTTTTACTTTGCATTGATCAGAATCAATGCAGTCCCATCAATAATCACACCAGAAAAGAACGAAAATAAAATGTACGTATATGCCATCCGCATTCGTCACTGGGTCCCGTCATCACCCGTTAGGTTACTTAACTAACGACAGAGCGGGGACTGGACTAGCGCGGGTGTAAAACATATACAACATCTAATAGTATATAAACCAATATACATAATCGCTCCAGGCGTGATAATATGCAACATTACAGAAAAGTAATAAGCATCACAGAACAATACAGATATCTGGGATCCCCAAGTTTCACAGAGCCGCTGCTGAAACTCGACGTTCCCCTGTCGTGTGGATAGCCTGTGCAATGAAACCTAGACCCCTACGGGTGCGGCAAGTTACCCGCCAAAACTTGAAGCAAGGCAGTCCCCACAGCATAGTGAATGGAACACCCGGCACTTCATAGAATCCGGTAATCTTGGGCACCCCTCCTTGGGTCAACCTGTACCCCCTACGAGTGCGGCGAATAGTCTGCCAATTCTGAAGTGGGGCCCCTCTGCCTCTCAAAGCCATGAGATGCGGACCCGTTGCTTTCCCGAACCCGGCTATCCGTGCACTCCGTCGCGGGGTAAAACCTAGTACAGAAATGAAAAATAGTACAATAGGTACATCGACCGCAACCTGGTCGTGCCCCAAAAGAATATTATACAACAGGCAGTGACGGCTATCCACATGTTGGACGCTCGCCCCGCAATATCAAATGTACAAATAAACTCAAACTGTACTACCATTGCACACTGCTATCCACCACGACAAATCCGCAACAATACAGCACAACACAGAACATCAACGCGAATGTCACGTTCGCAAACCCGTCTAAAAGAACTATAGCAATTAAACGCGGTTTACCGATCAAATGACATTCCCGGTCGGAGATATAATGTAAGCACTGTAAACTAACGTGTTTAAATTTCGATCGACCAAAGACCAAATATCAAAAAGTGGGCCCCACTGCTTACTGGTGAACAGTAATAAAACCTGGGCCAAAACTATATATCTCAAAAACCCCAAAAACCAAAGTAGAACCCACTAGAAAATTTTGGACGCACGTTCTCCTCACGTGGCCGCGGAAGGGCGGCCAAACCATGGGTTTGGCCGCGCTTCCGCGCCTCCATGGAGGAATCATGACTCCAAATTTTCTCGTGGGTCTTAGAAAAGCCTGCACGGATTTTTAAGATATATAGAAATCAATTTTGACACCGTTTGAAAATAACAGAACTGTCAAGTGAAGAAAAATGCGATTTTTGCAGTTTTCGATTTTCGGTCGGATCGATATTTTAAACGCGTTAGCACAAGTTAGTATAGCAAAATGGTGAGGCTCTGATACCACTGTAAGTCTACGCTAGCGCCCCGGCAGTCTACAGACGCCAAATGCGGAATAAAACTTTTAAACTTGGCGCTATCGTATACTTTAACCCGGATCTGCCATTATTGCTAAACTAACAAACTGTAAAGAGTGTAGAAAGGTTGTACCGAACGATCCGAGTCCTTCGTTCTTCAACCATCATCCCACGCTCCGTTGCGGCTGCTCCGATCTCTTCGAACTCCGATTCCTTCGTCGAGGTGGCACCACATCGACGATTCTTTAAACGGGCTCCCGCCTCTGACTCGAGGCAACTCGGTCGTCAAGTTTGAAATTTCCATACACTTTGAACCATAGTCTTTTGTGTCAAACATGAAATCAATCTCTCTCTCTCTCACATGGGTGGCCGGCCATACAAATAGGTGAAGGGAGGTGAGGGTAGGAGGAGGGAGGTGACCACATCATGAAGCTTATCATGAAGAAAATATCAAAAGGAAAACAAAAAGCTTTAATTACAAAGCATGAATCATAAGCATAGTCACCATTTAATAAATGCACCATTAAAGCCAAGATGACTCACTAAGCCACTTCATCACTTCTAGAACCTTCTAGAATGATGACTCACTCCATCTGAAGAAAAGATAAATCCGTCTTTAACAGAATGTTAAAAGACGGCTGATAGAAAACTGGAAACTGGCAACTTCCAAAAGTGATCCTGAAACGACTTTCAGGATAACCCCGAAACTGTATAAATATACCCGCATTTGTATTACGACCGAACACAAATGCAACTGAGACAAAGATATTATACCTACTCAATATAATACTCGGATCCGGCTTAAACCAAAGCCGACCAGTATCATTTGTCCGAAAATCGACACGTGCGTAAACGCACGTGCATTTTCCGAACCCTGCCATAAAACCATACGGCCTCTACAACGTTTCGCCCGAAACTTGGGAAACTGTCTGTGGGGGACTCTAATGACTCTTCAGTACCCTGGCAGTGGGTTTAACCACAAACCGTCAGCGGCACTAGCTATGCGTGACGGTTGCCCACGGACTGAACTTAAGGGAGGCTGATGAGCGCACTCAAGGGTGGCCGATGAGCTAACACATCCAGAAACCCTACTGAGTCTAACAGTGACAATGTATATACAGTCCGGTCCGTTCGTCAATGAGTATCGCATATCCGCCTAGGGGGC
The DNA here is from genome assembly GCA_030015575.1 of Agapanthus africanus. Classification (NCBI taxonomy): domain Eukaryota; kingdom Viridiplantae; phylum Streptophyta; class Magnoliopsida; order Asparagales; family Amaryllidaceae; genus Agapanthus; species Agapanthus africanus. The sequence continues at coordinate 301,358,738 of JASDDO010000029.1, forward strand.
TAGCAACGTCAGACCCCCAATAGCAGTATAAGTCGTGTCGGAGTGAAGCCCAATAACACCCTGAGATACTACTGGAGTACCTACCAGTAAATCTCCTGCCACGGCCGTGGGCTTTGTGTAATGGCTCTCCTAGACACAGCACGATCTCGCCCCCAATACCGGGAGAGACGAATCCCCTGCCGATCCGCTCACGTGCCTCCATATGGCTCGGGACTGTACCCAAAAGCTACCTGTTTGCACGACTCCTTTGAGCCGTGGTAGGGTAGAAATCAAAGCACAGTGGGAACTCACACGAGACAAATGACGACCTCAGGTCGATGAACTAACCTGCACACATGTCACCAGGGAACTGCTATCTGACGGTAGATATAATACTAACTAGCAGATTCCCGGCGAGTCCTGTCCGGTGTACTCATAACCCAATGAGCACCTGTATACATCTTAGGTGATCCAACTGTCACCAGTGGCTTATGAGACCGGCCACCGCCCCTTGTCGGGGTCTCGACTGTACATACTAGTCTACTCCGGAGTATCGATGCCCTGTCTCGAAACTCCCACGACTAGGGACCACAATTAAGGATATGCATATAAACTACCCAACTCTCACGTATATAATCGCCCTCATACAGTTGGTAGTAAAGCAAGATCCTAAGGGCTCTATCAAAGTGTAACATGCAATCAGTCACCTGAACATGTACACAACTGATAAAGGCAAACCAGATAGCATACTATCATTTCGAGTAAGACTGTCCTACCGGGATAGGTCCTCCGCAATCATTGCAATCACGTACCTGCGATCCAATAATTGACTATGAGGGCACTATCTCCAACAGGTAACTCTTTCTCCGTGTCCCGTAAACGGAGTTTTGGTCATCTTGCCTTTGAGACATGACTGGCAAGTGTCATAAGATGAAAATTCAAACGGATTTAAATATCCATCCTTATGCAACTTAGCTAGTCGTGTCGCATTGATGTGACCCAGTCTACAATGCCACAAGAAGGATTCGTTCAGTTCTGAACTCTTCCTCTTGTGTGTGTTTGTTATGCTCAGAACTGTTGATTGATTTAGAACATAAATGCCATTGCACAGCGTGCCTGATCCAACCAACTTTTGGTTACGGAAAATGTTCATAACATTGTCCTGTAATACAAAATTATATCCCTCTTTACTCAGTAAAGAAACCGATATAATGTTGCATATCAGGTTCGGCATGTAATAGCATTCGTTCAGAACCAATGTATTACCAGTTGGTAATTCAAGGTGATATTCCCCGACAGTCTTGGCTGCAACAATTGCACCATTTCCGACTCTAATGTCTTTATCACCCTCTCTAAGTTCTCTACCTTTCCTAAGCTCATGTAACTGATTACATATATGGGATCCTGACCCGGTATCTAATACCCAGGACGTAGAGCAAATGGAGAAACAGTTCTCAGTAACGAACACACCCGAAGAAAATGCATCAACATGTACTTTCTTCATTCGGGTGGCATGGGAATCCTGGTATTCCCCTATATCCTGTTCATTCCTATAACTCTTATAAGAAAGAACGGAACCAACGTTCCCCAGCACAGTATAACATGCGGGTTCGGTCAATACATCCATATTATTATCTTTATTAAGGCATGAAATGGTCGCTACCTTGAGAGAGAGAGAAGAAAACACTTTAGCGTAAGCTCGTGCAAGATCAGATTGGTTATTATCTTATCTAATCAGGATGGCTCCCACTGCTTTTTATCAAATCTTCCTTCAAACCCTAAAAGGAAAGACTAGCCGGGATTAATTACACACTACAAGTTCACCAATCTTTCAGCCAGGCCAGTGTCGGTACTTTGAGGGAGGTCCCCCGTGCTTTCGCACGGACCTAATTAATGTAAACCTCGTTTTCCCAGAGGCGTAACCTCGTTGACACCTTTCTAGACACCTACTTGATCAGCTAATTGCAATGTGTAAAACTCTCCCAGGAGTAACTCTTACTCGCAGTGGGTATCGGGATCCAACTATCTCATAGAAGGTATGCAATCTCATTGCAAATTTCAACACTTGAAACTCCCGATAATCTATTGCCCCATACGATCTATGACCTTGACAAGGTCAACAAACCATAGACCGTAAGTCAAGTTCAACCCGTCATTTCTTGATTGAATTAAACCCACCCGCACGACCCTTGACAAGGTCAACAAGGCCGTACGACTACCCTAACTCAATCTGCATCATATGCATAAGCAGATAAATACTGGTTAGCTACCGCACACTGCGCCTTGACAAGGTCAACAAACGCAGCACGAATACTAAACAGGACTTATCTGAAATGACGGAGGGCTACGACAGGTTTTTCTGAAAACCTATTGCGTAATGAACTTGATATCGTTGTAGAATCAAATGAAGTTTTAAAATGGAGTGATTTTGAGGCTTTTTTCTAGTTTTGCTAAAGGGGTCACTCCCGGTGAAGGGATCGTCGGCCCTTTCCTCGTCGAATGAGGTGCGGGACATATCTCATATATCACTTTGCAAAGCAGAAACTATAGAAGCAATCAAAAACAAACCGAGTGTGTAGCATCTGCCAGTTATTGCTAAAGGAGTCACTCCCGGTGAAGGGATCTCGGTCCTTTCCTCATCGAATAAGGTGCAGGGCATATCACATATACCGCTATGCAAAGCAAGAACTGTAGCTACCTGTTTTATTTAAAATTTGATTCTACAACATCTTAGGTTTCTTTTCTTTCATTAATCACATTAATGAAGTCCCATCATTTAAATACCTAAACATCACAGATAGATATGACGTACACTTATGCCATCCGCATTCGCCTCGATGTCCCCTCGTGCACCGTTAGGTTAGGTAACTAACGACAGAGCAGGGCAGGGCTAGCGCGGGTGTAAAACATAAGTAACGTCTATATAATATATCATATATACTATATACTATATCCATCACAGAACATCTCATGATCACATCACAGATATCGCAGCAGAAGAAACATATGAAACATTGGATATACTAGGACGTCCGTGTTTTCAATACGAGCCAATATAAAACACGGATTCCATGGTCGTGATGAATAGCCAATCCCACACCCCTAGACCCCTACGAGAGCGGCAAGCAACCCTGCCAATTCTAGGGTTAAGAGACCCGGACTCGACTCCTCGAGTTGGTCTCCCACTGGACCCCAGAACCCGGTTACTTGTGCTCCCCTCCTTGGGTCTATTCTAATGCGGAAATGTAAATAATATACAAAAGGTGAAAACTTCCGCTACCTGGAAGTGCCCCAAATAAAAGAATATTACATACAAGTTTTTACATGAATGAAAATGAAAAACACTCATCTCACATAAAAACCCCCGGCTATTCGAACACGACGATCCAATATAACATATCCAGCAACACATAACATCACATGTCATCAACGTAAGTAAGTATGCATACCCCAATTGTCGTTGACGTATAGCAACGAAACCGGCGATATGAACATACTATACTTACGGTCACAGAAAAGAAAGTGTAAAACTACAACAATTGGAATCCGCAACCTCTTTAGACATCGCATGCCTAACAGATATAAATCCCGCATTTTAGTCTCATTATCGAAAACTCTTTTCAATATCATATGGGACTAAATTGCTAGATTTATAACTTTCATTCAGTTATCTCATAACTACTTGTGAATTCCAATTATTGTATCACATTCCAGATAAACAGAAAATGTTAAACTTTCCGATCGAGCAGTCGAATTCCCAAGTTTTCCCGATACAACTCAACACATGAAATAAGTCTAACAACATTCAGTTCGTGCCTCAGTACCAACGGTCCAGCCGTAGAAGGGTCAAGCCAACGCCTCACATGTGGCACGCCGTACTGCCCCAAACCCGAAGGTTCAAAGGACAGTTCAAGACGGTCACATAATCGAGTTAAGGTTTGTTGTCTTCTAGAGGGTCCATACTTGCACTACTTAGAACGTCGTTAAACTACGGAAAAATCCAACACTTGGAAATTTCCCGACAGGGGAAAAGTTGGGTATTTATATCCGGTCGAACTTTTTAACATATTCTAAAAATTATCCGGAAATACACAAAGACGAAATTTGATACCCCGATCGAAACACCGAATCCCCAAAGCAACCCCAGAAAATTCAACTCTTGAATAATTATTAAAAATACCCAGGAAAATCACCACTGGAAACTAAGGATTACTGTGTAAAATTCTTTAAATAATTAGGCCGTACGACCGCGGATCCGCCGCATGAGCCATGATCATGCCGCGGATCCGCGCTTTCTTGGTGGAATCACGCTCACAAATTTCACAGTAAACCTTATAATTTCCTGCTTATTTTTCTGCATATTTTTAATATTGAAAAATCCCAGATTTTAGAAAATGTACAGAGAGCATGATAAGTTTAGGGTTTCGGGTTCGTTCGGGCTTCAAATCGCGTCTAGACTTCGCCTAAGGCTCTAGCTAGGCTCTGATACCACTGTAGGGTTCCTAGGCATCCTAATGAAGTCTCACAAGGCATCAACCATGCCAATTTTAGATATAATGGGTGCCGAGAAACCCTAACACGGATCGTGTACTAGAAGTTTAGGCGAAACGGTAAACTAGTTAACATTTTAACTAAAGGTTAGATTCTACAACCTTTGTAGATCCGGATTTCCACCTCCTTAGCTCCACGTGGTCATGCCCTCGCTGTCCATCATGAATCCTCGACTCATTCGTCGGCTTCATCGGAGAAACGGGCGAGCTAGGTCGTCGGCTTCGTGTCAAAGACGATCTACGTCGAGGTTGCACTAGTTCAAGCTCCGACTTCAACAAGTAGTGAAACTTGTGAAGAAAACACCCAAAACCACTTGGCAAGAGGTAGAGGATGAAGAAATAGGAGGTGGGTTCACTTTAGATTTGGATTTCTCTCACTAAAACTCAAGTTGCCATTGATGGCATCAAGGTTTCAATCTTGAAGAAGAAGGAAGAAGATGAAGCTAGTTTATGATAAGTTGTTTTAAAAATGAAAAGAAAAATACATACTTATCATAATCTAACATGGGTTAAGTGTAGAGAATAAACCATGGTAAGTGGATGGGTTAGGGTTAAGCATGAAGACAAAATGGTCTCCTTGGTCAAAGCTTCATGAAGCTTCAACAAGCTTCATGACAAAAACAAACCATTATCTCTTCATTTATCCAATAAAATAAATAAAGAAATGAATAAATAAATGATAAGGCAAAACCCTAATTATCATTTAACCATGGTTTAATTCTTCACACTCAACCAAATGATCAAGTATCATCAAACATGATACAAAAAAGTGCACAAAAGTATATCACATATACAATGTGCAATCCAAGTGAGAAAAATCCGTTTAAAGTGAACCAATACTAGTTGATGCAAAGTAATATATCAAATATATAATTATACATTAAATCATTAAATCAACACTTGATTCAATGATCCGGTCATGTCGCACACGACCGACTAGTATTCAATGTATCGGCTTATCGAATCGATCTTCGATTCGATAACTAGGTTATATCGCATACAACCATTCGAAACATTAATCACGAGAATCAAATACGGTATCACATACACGCATTATTCTCGGTCCCGCACATATCTCATATGCGCTCCTATTTCGTTTCGCTTGAACCAGGAAACCTCTGTGTAGGACTCTAAAGACTTGTCAATACGCCGGTAGCATATGATGATCATATCATGCACCAACAAGCCGCAAGCGGTCTGCTAAACGTAACGGCCACCCGGGTATTGAGCGATCAGAAGATCGACGAGCTAGCCCGCTCACACTCCTGCGAATCCGACCAGTAACACTTACCGTACAGTCCGGTCTCTTCGTCTGATATGTCGCATATCAAGTCTAGGGGTGGTAAACGTCAAACCCCAATAACCCGATAAGTCGTGCCGATATGAGGCTCGTAACGGGTCGAGAAACTACTGGTAACACTTACCAGCAAATCTCTGATCAGCCCTGGCCAGGGACTTCCCTGTTACGGCCAATCGAGCACAGCGCATCATCAACCCCCAATACCGGGAGAGACGAAACCCCTCCTATCGCTCATTGCCTCCATGTGACTCGGGACTGTACCCAAAGACCACCGTTTTGCACGCCCTCATGGACGTGGTAAGGTGGAGATCAAAGCACAGTGGGAATCACACAAGACTCTATGACGATCTCGGGTCTACAGACTAACCTGTACAAGTGTCACCTGAGAACTGCCATCTGACGTGAGGTATAATACCATCTGGGAGTTCTCGGCGAGTCCGTCCAGTGTACCCAGTCTCCACTGAGCACCCGTACACCATCTCTGATGTCAAACACCAATGGATATGGGATCATCCATCGCCCATCACATGGGTCGAGAAGCGTATACGTTAGTCTACACTGGTATATCGATGCCCCGTCTCGATACACCCACGACTAGGGACCTTGAAGGATGTACTTATGGACTACCATGTCCCCACTAGTATGATCTGCATCATAGTCCAGGTAGTCAAGTACATATCCTAAGGGCTTTACCAACATGTAACTATAAGACAGTATAAAGAGACTAGTGTACATGTTAAGATAAAGAGTAACCAGATAGCATACTATCATATCGAGCAAGAAAGTCATCTCTATATATGTCCAAGCATCCAATATAATATACATCATCTGTACAATACTGGCCTCTAGGGCATACATACAACTAACAATAATCCACACCTGGTCATTGACGAAAACCCTTTGCAACAAGTCTAGCTTTGAAAGTCTCAACTTTTCCATCTACACAAAGTTTCTTCTTAAAGATCCATTTGCTCCCAATGGGTTTTACCCTTTCAGGAGCAACTTCCAAAGTCCATACTTTGTTGGTGTACATGGATTCTATCTCAAACCGCATTGCATCCATCCATTTCACAGAGTCCCCACTCGTGATGGCCTGCTCGAAGCTAGTCGGGTCATCATCTTCCATGATGCAATCCTCACTCCCACCGTCAATGAGAAAATCGTAGTATCTCTCAGGTGGATGAGGAACCCTACTAGATCAGTGGAGAGGCTGGGTTCGTAGGGAGCTATCGAATTCTCTGGTTCCACTAAATCGTCAGTTGTAGCCTGTGCTGCTGGAACTTCTTCCAATTCTACCTCATTGCCACTATCTTGTTTCATAAGAAAACCCTTTTCTAAGAAAGTGGCATGTCGATAAACAAACACTTTTTATTCCTCAGAGTGGTAGAAGATATACCCTTGCGAATGCTTGGGATATCCAATAAACTTGCACAGAACTGACCTTGCCTCAAGCTTGTCCGGATTTTGTGTTTTCACATATGTCGGACAACCCCATATTTTAACATAATTAAGATATGGTCTCTTTCCTATCCATATCTCATATGGAGTGGTAGGCACAAATTTGGTGGGAACCATATTCAATAGGTTTGCAGCTGTCTCCAGTGCATATCCCCAAAAGGAAATAGGCAACTCAGCAGTGCTCATCATAGAGCGCACTATATCTAATAGGGTGTGATTCCTCCATTCCGATACACCTGTGTTGTGGTGTATAGGGAGGAGTAAACTGAGAGAGAATCCCATTCTCTTTTAGATAGTTGCGGAACTCATTGCTCAAGTATTCTCCTCCTCGATCTGATCGAAGGATCATAATACTTTTGCCCATTTGGTTCTCTACTTCATGCTTATATTCTTTGAATTTCTCAAAAGCTTCAGACTTGTGTTTCAACAGGAACACATGTCCGTATCTTGAGAGATCGTCAGTGAATGTAATGAAGTACGAGGAGCCATTCCTGGCATGTGTAGACATGGGACCACATACATCACTATGTATCAGTCCCAAGAGTTCAGTAACTCTTTCTCCGTGTCCACTAAACAGAGTTTTGGTCATTTTGCCTTTGAGACATGACTGGCAAGTATCATAAGATGAAAATTCGAACGGATTCAAATATCCATCCTTATGTAACTTAGCTAGTCGTGTCGCATTGATATGACCTAGTCTACAATGCCACAAGAAGGATTCGTTCATTTCTGAACTCTTCCTCTTGTGTGTGTTCTGTACATTAAGGACTGTAGTTTGGTTTAGAATGTATATGCCATTATTTAACGAGCCTGATCCAATCAACTTTTGATTCAGGAAGATGTTCATGATATTATCCTGTACTACAAAATTATATCCTTCTTTACCCAATAAAGAAACTGATATAAGATTGCATATCAGGGTCGGAATGTAATAGCATTCGTTCAGAATCATTGTCTTACCATTTGGTAACACAAGGTGATATTCACCAACTGCTTTGGCTGCAACATCTGCACCATTCCCTACTCTTACGGAATGATCACCCTCTCCCAGTTCCCTACCTTTATTTAGCCTATGTAACATATTACATATATGGGATCCTGATCCGGTATCTAATACCCAGGACGTAGAGTGAACTGAGAAACAATTCTCGATAACTAACACACCCGAAGAAGATACATCAACATACTTTTTCTTCGTTTGGGCGGCATGAGAATCCGGATATTCCCCTATTTCCTGCTCTGTCTTATAACAATTATAAGTTGGAGCGGGACCAACGTTCCCCTGCTCAGTATAATAAGCGGGTTCGATCAATACATCCATTTTATTATCTTGATTAAGGCCTGACATGGTCGCTACCTGGAGAAAGAGAGAAGAAAACATTTTAGTGTATACTCTTGTAAGATTAGATTGGTTATTATCTTATCTAATCAGGATGGCTCCTACTATTTTCATCAAATCTTTCTTCAAACCCTAAAAGGTAAGACTAGCCGGAATTAATTACACTTTATAAGTTCGCCAATCTTTCGGCCAGGCCAGTGTTGGAACTTTGGGGGAGGTTCCCCGTGCTTTCGCACGAACCTAATTAAAATAAACCTCGTTTTTCCAGAGGCATAACCCCGTTAACACCTTTCTAGACACCTACTTGATCGGCTAATTGTCATGTGTAAAACTCTCCCAGGAGTAACTCTTACACGCAGTGGGTATCGGGATCCAACTATCTCATAGAAGGTATGCAATCTCATTGCAAATCTCAACACTTAAAATTCTCAATAATTCTTTTACCCCTAGCATGCTATGACCTTGACGCATGCCAAACAACCCATAGTCCGCTAGTCAAGTTCAAACCGTGCATTTCCTGATTAAATTAAACCCACCCGTACGACCCTTGACGCATGCCAAACAACGCCGTATAAATACCCTAATCCAATCGCATCTCATGCTATAGATAATTACTAATCAGCTACCGTACACTACGCCTTGACGCATGCCAAACTACCATAGCACGAATACTAAATAATACTTATCTGAAATGACGGAGGGTTACGCAGGTTTTTATAAAAACCATAAGCGTACTGAACTTGATATCGTTGTAGAAACAAGTGATTTTGAAAAGGAGTGTTTTTGAGGCTTTTTCTAGTTTTGCTAAAGAGGTCACTCCCGGTGAAGGGATCTCGGCTCTTTCCTTATCGAATAAGGTGCAGGATATTTCATAAATACCGCTATGCAAAGCAAGAACTATAGAAACAATCAAAAACAAAATCGAGTGAGTTGTAGCATCTTCTATTATCTCTAAAGAGGTCACTCACGGTTAAGGGATCTCGGCTGTTTCCTTATTGAATAAGGTGCTGGATATTCTACAAGGAATATCGCTATGCAAAGCAAAAACTAGAGCTACCCTTTTTATATAATTTTGATTCTACAACATCTTTTAGTTTTCTTTTCTTTCATTAATCTCATTAATGAAGTCCCATCATTTAAGCTTCCTAAGCATCACAGAAGAAACGAAAATACAACGTACGCTTATGCCATCCGCATTCGCCACAGTGTCCCATTATGCACCGTTAGGTTACTTAACTAACGGAATACCAGGGCGGGACTAGCGCGGGTGCAAAACATAAGCAACGTTTATTATATATCATATATATAATAATAAAGCATTCGTCTCACGCATATAGAATGATCACATCACAGTATATCAGCAGCAGAAGATAACATATGAAATATTGGATATACTAGGAGGTCCGTGTTTTATTTTGAGCCTGTATAAAACATGGATTTCACAGTCGTGATGAATAGCCAAACCCACATCCCAAGACCCCTATGAGAGTGGCAAGCAACCCTACCAATTCTAGGGTTAGGTGACCCGGTCTCGACTCCTTGAGATGGCCTCCTACTGGACCCTAGAACCCGGTTACTTATGCTCCCCTACTTGGGCCTATCCTAATGCGAAAAAGTAAATAATATACAATGGTGACATCATCCTCAACCCGGAAGTGCCCCAAAAAAAGAATATTATATATAATGAATTTTACATGAATGAAAATAAAAACCCTCATCTCACATAAAACCCCCGGCTATTCAAACACGACGATCCAATATAACATATCACAGCAACATATAATATCACATGTCATCAACATAAGTAAATATGTGTATCCCAATTGTCATTGATGTATAGCAACGAAATCGGCGATACACCACATATTACACTTACGGTCGCAGAAAAGAAAGTGATAAACTACAACATTTGGAATCCACAATCATCTTAGACATCATAAACCCGAAATATCATATATTACGGATTTCATGCCTAACTATATGAATTTCACATATTGTATCACATTCCATAATAAGTTAGACGACGTTAAACATTCCGATCGAACAACACCCAAAATTTCCCAAAAGCTCAACACTTGAGCGTAGTTTAAAAATACTCAGTACATGCCACAGTACCAATGAACCAGCCGTAGAAGGGCCAACCAATGCCTCACATGTGGCACCGCTGAACTACCACAAAACCTAGGATTTAGTGACGGTTCTGACGGTCACATAATCGAGTTAAGGTTTCGTTCTTCTAGAGGGTCCACCGAATCACTTGCGCGATATTTGAATGTTCTTTAACTATGAAAAAGATCCAACTCTTGAAAAAATTTCAGCAAGGGAAAAAGTGGGTATTTGATATCCGATCGAACCTTTTAACATCGTCTAAAATAACCGAAACAAAACCAAGAATTACGAACTCGAAACACTCCGAATTGCCTTTGCTAAAAGATAGCATCACATGCAAAATTAGCAAAAACAAACAACACCTAAAGTACCAAAACCCAGAGTCTTAAACACTGTAAAAATTTTAACCCTGAACAGCCCGATCTGGCCGGTTTTGGTACTGATGGGCTCGGCCATTTTCTGAAGGAATGGGGTGAATTTTGTATAGTGTTCATTATGTATCTCATACATCATTCTGCAATTGTTTAAAAAAAAATTGACACTCCGAAAAAATTTACAGAAACTAGGGTTTGATGTCGGGTGTTGCGGAGTTGTTTCGGTTTCTTAATCCTACACTTATCCGTTTAATTCTCTAGATAGGCTCTGATATCACTGTTGGGATACCTACAACGACAGCAAGGTTTCAGGAGGCATCGTCCATGCCAATTTCAAAATTTTGCCATTCTAGAAAACCCTAGCCATGAATATTTAACTAGAGAATCAAACTAAACTTCATGTTAACAACTTAACATCTAAGAGTTTGGGATTACAACCTTTGTAGTATGTTCCCTCACTTCATAAGCTCCGAGTTGAGATCCCATCACTGCGATCATCAATCTCCCGGACTCTATAAAGGCTCCATGAGGTGAATGAGACATCCTTACTTAAAGACTTCACAATCCAAGATGATCTACCTTGAGGAATCACAAACCCAAGCTCTCACTTCACTAATGAGGTATTAGTGAAGCAAACACCCTAATCTAAGTGGCTAGAATAGATGAGGATGATGAAGTAGGAATTTTGCTCTCTTTAGTTTTCTTTTTCTCTTAATCATTCATCACAAAATAAAATCAAGCAAGCTCTTTTTTTGGTGGAGGAAGAAGAAGATGAGCAAGTGATGAAATGAATAATTGTGTGAGGTTAGAAATGCAACCAAGGGTTAAGCATGTCATGCTTAACCCTTATAGAGACTAAACCATGGGCTAGGGTTAGAGTTAGGTTAATAAATATCTTAGAAATATCAAGGGGTGGACTAAGTCAACAAGAGCAAAATATCCACACAATATTGATTTATCCAAAATAGAATATTAACCCTAAACTAAACCCTAGCATGGTTTAATCTTAAAAACCCTAGTTGCATTTGTAACCTAACATGTTACAATTATACATATCTCATATATATACAATTTTGTAACAAAAGAAAATAATACAATTAACATATATCACATATATATCAATGTATCATCAAGTGAGAAAAAGAATCATTTAAGTGAGCTTATATTAGTTAATGTAATGTAATATATCACATATATAATTATACATTAAATTATTAAATCAACTCTTGATTTAATAATCCGGCTAATTTAAAAATAACCGACTAATATAATATGTACCAATTTATCGAATCAACACTTGATCTGATAACCCGGCTATATCACATATACCCGGCCGATATCACATATCGCAAGAATAGAATACGGTATCACATACACGTATTATTCTCGGTTCCGCACATATCACATATGTGCTCCTACTCCTTTTCGCCTGAGCCAGGAAATATCTATGTAGGACTCTAAAGACTCGTCAATACGCCGGCAGTAGGTGATGATCATATCAAACACCCACAAGCTGCAAGCGGTCAGCTAAACGTAACAGCCACCCGGGTATTGAGCAATCAGAAGATCAACAAGCAAGCCTGCACACACTCCTGTGAATCCAATCAGTAACACTACCGTACAGTCCGGTTTCTTCGTCTGATATGTCGCATATCCAGTCTAGGGGTAGTAAACATCAGACCCCAGTAACCGATAAGTCGTGTCGATATGAGGTTCATAATGGGTCGAGAAACTACCGATAACACTTACCAGTATATCTCCATATCAGCCCTGGCCAGGGACTTCCAGTTATAACCAATCAAACACAGCGCAACATCAACCCCCAATACCGGGAGAGACGAAACCCCTCCTTTCGCTCATTGCCTCTATGTGATTCGGGACTGTACCCAAAAGCCACCGTTTTGCATGTTCCCGTAAACGTGGTAAGGTGGAAATCAAAGCACAGTAGGAATCACACAAGTCTATAACGATCTCGGGTCTACAGACTAACCTGTACTAGTGTCACCAGAGAATTGCTATCTGACGATAGGTATAATACCATCTAGGAGTTCTCGGCGATTTCGTTCAGTGTACCCAGTCTCCACTGAGCACCCGTACACCATCTTTGATGTCAAACACCAATGGATATGGGATCATCCATCGTCCATCATATGGGTCAAGATGCGTATACGCTAGTCTACACTGGAGTATCGATGCCCTATCTCGATACACCCTCGACTAGGAACAGTAATAGGATGTATTCTTGTACTACCCTGGCCCCACTAGTATGAACTGCATCATAGTCCTAGTAGTCGAGTACATATCATATGGACTTTATCAACATGTGAGAGCAAGACAGTAAACCAATACAAGTCAACATGTTAAGACAAAGTGAAACCAGATAGCATACTATCATATCGAGCAAGAAAGTCCTCTCTATACATATCCAAGCATCCACTATAATATACATCATATGTACAACAATGGCCTCTAGGGCATATACATAACTAACACGTCGTTGATATCCTCATACATACATGCATATGTTTTCATGATGATTCGAGTGTCGATGTTGGACACTCAGGATCCATGATATTGTTGGTGTCGTTGATGGACACATGGATGATATCCACATGCATGAAGGCATATGATGTCAGATGTTTATTTCTACATGCTATTGGTATTGACTCTATTGTTGACATATATGCATACATGGTCACCCTAGATATCATAGTATTACCTTCATGATATAGTATGACCTAGGAAATCGTTGTTTTATTCGATTTCTACCTGCTGATATTTTCTGTTCACGAGTTGGCAACTCACTCTCATTGTGACACAGTTCTTGCAGGTTTGACCGCTTAGGGTCAGTAGCGGTATCGCTGGCACACAGCTTGCTTTCAGGGTATTTTGCTTGGTAGGTGGGACACATATTGGATCGTGCCCACTCTTGCACTTTTTTATTCCTATTGTATCTAGATAAACTCCATCAATCTGAAACCAGACTTTGTATATTAGTAGACTAGGAAGACTTATGTGGTTGCGAGACTTAGAGCGATGTTTGTATGTTCGCTTCTTGGGGGTTTGATGTCTCGCTTTATTTATCATTCTTTCTGTGCTGATCTTCACCGTTGGGTGTCGTATATATATTGCTTACTTGCGTGGTTGTGATTCTACCATTTGGCGAAGAGCTATCTCCGCTTGGGGATGCCTTTTATATTGTTATGTATATGTGGTTTTGGCTCAAGATATACAAGGGAGGTGCTGCCCAAAATTTTAAAGACGAAAAATGTTTTCAACTATAGTATAATCCACTTGCATTTTCATGTTTCATTATCTATGCATTTAAAGAAAAAACTTGATTTCATTATAACTTTATTTCAAAACCGCACCCCCACTATTTTCCACAAAAAGGTTTAGTTTTCTGGGCTTCGGCTTACTTGAATTACGTTACGCCTTTAGACGTTGCGTGATTTAAGTGCTGGTCACGTACTAAATTACGGGTCATGAAAGCTATTCATCACGACTATGGAATCCGTGTTTTTCATTATTGGCTTAATTTAAAACATGGACCTCCTAGTTTATCCAATATTTCATATGTTAACGTCTGCTGCTGTGTTCTGTGATGTGATCATATAACTGCGTGAGACGAATACTATATATATGATATATATAATAAGCGTTGCTTATTTTTTGCACCCGCGCTAGTCTAGCCCCCACTCTTCCTTTAGTTAAGTAACCTAACGGTGCATGACGGGGACCCATGGTGAATGCGGATGGTATAAGCGTACGTTTTATTTTTGTTTTTTTCTGTGATGTTTAGGGAAACATAAATGATGGGACTTCATTAATAAGATTAATAAAAAGAAAAGAAAGCTAAATATGTTGTAGAATCGAAAATTTTAAAAGGTAGCTCTAGTTCTTGCTTTGCATAGTGGTATTCCTTGATGAATATCCAGCACCTCATTCGATGAGGAAAGAGCCGAGATCTCTTCACCGGGAGTGACCTCTTTAGCAAAACTTGCAAATGCTACAACCCACTCGGTTTTGCTTTGCATAGTGGTATTCCTTGATGAATATCCAGCACCTCATTTGATGAGGAAAGAGCCGAGATCTCTTCACCGGGAGTGGCATGTTTAGCTAAACTAGCAAAAGCTACAAAGAACACTCCTTTTCAAATCACTAGATTCTACAACGATATCAAGTTCATTACGTTAAAGGTTTTCTTTAAAACCAGTCATTTCAGATAAGTACTATTTAGTATTTGTGCTATGTTTTTTGACCTTGTCAACGCGTAGTGTGCGGTAGCTGATTAGTGCTTATCTGCCGCATGTGATGCGATTGGATCAGGATAGTCGTACGGGTTTGTTGACCTTGTTAAGGGTCGTATGGGTGGGTTTAATTCAATCACGAAATGAACGGGTTGAACTTGACTTGCGATTTATGGTTTGTTGACCTTGTCAAGGTCATAAATCGCATGGGATAAAAACAGATATTGGGAATTTCAAGTATTGGAATTTGCAATGAGATTGCATACCTTCTATATGATAGTTGGATCCCGATACCCACTGCGAGTAAGAGTTACACCTGCGAGAGTTTTCCACTTTACAATTAGCCGATCCATTAGGTGTCTAAGAAAGGTGTTAATGGGGTTATGCCCCTGCGAAAACGAGATTATTTAATTAGTTCCATGTGAAAGCATGAGGAGAATCCCTCGGAGTACCAATACCTGCCTGGTCGAACGATTGGCAAACTTGTAGGGTGTATAATCCCGGCTAATCTTACCTTTTAGGGTTTGAAGGTAGATTTGATAAAAACAGTGGGAGCCATCCTGATTAGATAAAATAATAACCAATCTAATCTTGCAAAGAGCACACGCAAAAGTGATTATCCTTCTCTCTCTCCTGGTAGCGACTAATGACACGCATTAATCAAGATAATAATATGGATGTATTGACCGAACCCACTTATTATACTGGTCTAGGTTCCGTTCTATCTTATGACTGTCATAAGTCTGAGCAAGGAATAGGGGAATATCCGGATTCCCAAGCCACCCAAAACGAAGGAGCATGCTGATGCATCTTCTTCAGGTGTGTTCATTACCGAGAACTGTTTCTCAGTTTGCTCTATATCCTAGGTATTAGATACCGGATCAGGATCCTACATATGTAATTTGTTATATGGGTTAAGTAAAGGTAGAGAACTGGGAAAATGTGATATGTCTCTCGGAGAAGGGAATAGTGCAATTGTTGCAGCCAAAGCAGTTAGCGAATATCACCTTGTATTACCAAGTGGTAACACAATAATTCTGAGTGACTGTTATTTCGTACCAAAAATATTGTGAATGTTTTCCTAAATCAAGTGTTGATTGGGTATGGTACGTTGTATAACGACATATACATTCTAAATCACAAAACAGTTCTAAGTATACAGAACACACACAAAATGAACGGTTCAGAAATGAACGAAGACTTCTTGTGGCATTGTAGACTTGGTCATATCACTGCAAAAAGACTAGCTAAGTTACATAAAAATGGATATTTGAATCCGTTCGAATTTATATCTTATGAAACTTTCCAGTCATGTCTCAAAGGCAAGATGACCAAAACTCCGTTTACTGGACACGGAGAAAGAGCTACTGAACTCTAGGAACCGATACATAGTGATGTATGCGGTCCTGTGTCTATACATGCCAAGATTAGTTCCTCGTACTTTATTACATTCACCGATGATCTCTCAAGATTCGGACATGTGTTCCTGTTGAAACACAAGTCTGAATCTTTTAAGAAATTCAAGGAATATAAGTGCAAAGTAGAGAACCAGACGGGTAAAAGTATTAAAATCCTTCGATCTGATCGGGGAGGAGAATACTTGAGCACGGAATTCAGAGACTACTTAAAAGAGAATGGGATTCTCTTTCAGCTTACTCCTCCGAATACACTATAGCACAATAAAGTTTTAGAGCGGAGGAATCATACCTTATTAGATATGGTGCGCTCTATGATGAGTAATGCTGAGTTTCCTATTTCCTTTTGGGGTTATGCACTTGAGATAGCTGAATACCTATTGAATAGAGTCCGACCAAATCTGTGCCTACCACTCCATATGAGATATGGAATGGGAAGAGACCATCTCTTAAACGAGTTAAGATATGGGGTTGTCCGGCTTATATTAAAAAGCGAAATCCGGACAAGCTCAAGACAAGGTTAGTTCTGTGCAAGTTTGTAGAATATCCCAAACATTCGCGAGGGTATATCTTCTACCACACCAAGGAACAAAAGGTGTTTGTTTCTCAACATGCCACCTTTTTAGAAAAGGAATTTCTTGTGAAAGAAATTAATGGTAATAAGATAGAACTGGAAGAAGTTCCAGCAACACAAACTATAACTTACAATTTGGTAGAACCAGAGGATTCAATAGTCCCCGACGAACCTCAGTCACTCCACAGATCTAGTAGGATTCCTCATCCACCTGAGAGATACTAAGGTTTTCTCATAGATGGTGGGAGCGAGGATTACATCATGGAAGATGATGACCCAACTAGTTTCGTGCAGACCATCACAAGTGGAGACTCTGTGAAATGGCTGGATGCTATGCGATCTGAGATGGAATCCATATACACCAACAAAGTATGGACTTTGAAAGTTGCTCCTGAAGGGGTAAAACCCATCGGGAGCAAGTGGATCTTTAAGAAGAAAATTGGTGTAGATGGAAAGGTTGAGACCTTCAAAGCTAGACTTATAGCAAAAGGTTTTCATCAACGACCAGGTGTCGACTATGATGAAACCTTTTCTCTTGTCGCTATGCTTAAGTCCATCAGGATCCTACTTGCCGTTGCTGCATACCATGACTACGAAATCTGGCAGATGGACGTCAAGACCGCTTTTCTAAATGGTGATTTAGAAGAGAGCATGTACATGACACAGCCAGAGGGCTTCGTAGACAGTGGGAACAGCAGAAACATATGCAAGCTGCTTAAATCAATCTACGGATTAAAGCAAGCATCGCAGAGCTGGAACATCTATTTTGATGAAGCTATCAAAGGGTTTAACTTCATCAAAAATGTAGATGAACCATGTACAAATAAGAAGATAGTAGAGAGTAAGGCTGCCTTCCTCGTATTATACGTGGATGACATACTCTTGATAGGAAACGATGTTCCTATGCTACACTTGGTCAAGCTCTTCTTATCATAAAAATTCTTCATGAAAGATCTAGGTGATGCCTCCTATATCTTGGGGATTAAGATCTATAGAGATAGATCTAAACAGATGTTGGGATTGTCCCAATCCAGCTACATTGACACCATAATAAAAAGGTTTAGTATGGAAGATTCTAAGCGTGGTAATTTACCCACTTTCTTAGGAATCACTCTCTCCAAAGAGATGTCTCGCAAGACTGATTTGGAGAGGGCTTGCATGCAAGGAATACCCTATACTTCTGCAGTCGGGTCAATCATGTATGCGATGTTATGTACCAGACCGGATTTAGCTTACTCACTAGGTGTAATGAGTAGGTATCAATCTGATCCTGGAGAGAAACACTGGACAACTGTGAAGAATATTCTTAAGTACTTTACAAGGACTAAAGAAATATTCTTGGTGTATGGTAACGGTGAACTCCAGGTAGAGTCCTTTACCGATTCGAGTTTCCAGAGTGATAAGGACGACAGTAAGTCGGTCTCGGGTTTTGTCTTCTCCTTCAATGGAGGGACGGTATGTTGGAAGAGTTCCAAGTAAGATACCGTAGCAGACTCGACGATGGAGGCTGAATACATCACTGCCAACGATGCTGCCAAAGAGGTTGTCTGGATGAAGAAGTTCATAGCTGAACTTGGTATGGTTCCATCCATTGAGCATCCAATACTTTTGTATCGTGATAACAATGGAGCTGTGGCTTTAGCCAAGGAACCCCGGTCCCATCAGCCATCCAGACATATTCTTAGGCGGTATCACCTGATCTGTAGGGTTCCTAGGCACCCTAATGAGGTCTCACAAGGCATCAACCATGCCAATTTCTAAAATTCTAGGTGCCGAGAGACCCGAATAAGGATCGTTGGCTAGATATCTAGGCGAAAAACAATCTAGTTAACAACTTAACTAATGGGATATCGGAAATACAACCTTTGTAGATCCGGTGCTCCACCTCCATAGCTCCGCAACGAAGTCCTCTCCGCTGTCCAAAAAGAATCCGGGCTCTAGCGTCGACTTCATCGGAGAATAAGCGAGCTAGGTCGTCGATGTCCATGCCGAAGATGATCTACGTCGAGGCATCGCTAAATCAAGCTCCGACTTCACCAAGTCAAGAAACTTGTGAAGAAAACACACTCTACTACTTGGCAAGAGGTAGAGAATGAAGAAATAGGAAGTGGGTAGACTTTAGAATTGGATTTCTCACTCTTAATCATCAATCACCATTGATGGACCTTAGGTTTTCTTCTTGAGTTGAAGGAAGAAGAAGAAGAATATTATGATAAGAATTATCTATCATAAGAAAAGAAAAACCATCCTTATCATAATAGTAACCATGGTTTAATGTAGAGAATTGATCATGGTTAGTGAATGGTTAGGTTTCTACAAGATGACAAAATGGTTGCAATGGTCAAAGTATTCATGAAGCTTCATGAATGAAACAAAAATGGCACCATTTTATCATGAAAATTTTTTTTTTTCCAAAAAGAAATAAACAAATGAATAAAATGAATAATCAAATAGTAAACCCTAACCATTCCATTAACCAAGGTTTAATTCTATACACTTAACAAAAAGGGCATGCACCATCAAACATGATACAAGCAAGTGCACAAATCATATCGCATATGAAATGTGCACACCCGAGTGAGAAAATCCATTTAAAGTGAACCGATACTAGTTAATGCAAAGTAATATATCAAATATATATAATTATGCATTAAATCATTAAATCAACACTTGATTTAATGATCCGGTCATATCGCATATAACCGACTAATATCAACAGTAACAACTTATCGAATCAACACTTGATCCGATAACCCGGCTATATCGCATATAACCGATCAATGTCACATATCGCGAGAATCGAATACAGTATCACATACTGGTATCATTCTCGGCCCCGCACATATCTCATATGCACTCCTATTTCGTTTCGCTTGAGCCAGGAAACCTCTGTGTAGGACTCTAAAGACTCGTCAATACGCCGGCAGCAGGTGATGATCATATCAAACACCCACAAGCCGCAAGCGGTCTGCTAAACGTAACGGCCACCCGGGTATTGAGCGATCTGAAGATCGACGAGCAAGCCCGCTCACACTCCAGTGAATCCAACCAGTAACACTACCGTACAGTCCGGTCTGATCGTCTGATATGTCGCATATCTCGCCTAGGGGTGGTAAACGTCAGACCCCAATAGCTCGATAAGTCGTGTCGATATGAGGTCTATAACTGTTCGAGAAACTACTGGTAACACTTACCAGTAAATCTCAGCAACCCTGGCCAGGGATTTCCTGTTATAGCCAATCGAACACAGCGCAACATCAACTCCCTATACCGGGAGAGACGAATCCCCTCCTATCGCTCATTGCCTCCATGTGACTCGGGACTGTACCCAAAAACCACCGTTTTGCACGCCCTCTTGGACGTGGTAAGATGGAAATCAAAGCACAGTGGGAACCACACAAGACTCTATGACGATCTCGGGTCAACAGACTACTCTGTACCAGTGTCACCAGAGAACTGCCATCTGACGTGAGGTATAATACCATCTGGGAGTTCTCGGCGAGTCCGTCCAGTGTACCCAGTCTCTACTGAGCACCCGTATATCATCTCTGATGTCAAACACCAATGGATATGGGATCATCCATCGCCCATCTGTATGGGTCGAGAAGGTATACGCTAGTCTACTCTGGTATATCGATGTCCCGTCTCGATACACCCTCGACTAGGGACTTTGAAGGATGTACTTATGGACTACCGTGTCCCCACTAGTATGATCCGCATCATAGTCCAGGTAGTCAAGCACACATCCTAAGGGCTTTACCAACATGTAACAGAGAGACAATCAGTATACACGTTAAGGTAAAGTTCAACCAGATAGCATACTATCATGTCGAGCAAGAAAGTCCTCCCTATATATGTCCCAGCATCCACTACAATATACATCCTATGTACAGTAATGGCCTCTAGGGCATACATATAACTAACAATCTCCCACTTGCACTAGGGCCATCTGTAGCAGTGGTTGTAGTATCTCATACTCAACCATCCCATAAAAATCTCTCTCTGGGAACAGGCCTTTGTGAGTGGATCCGCTGTGTTGTCCTCTGAATCTACTCTCCTAACCTCGATCTCCCTGGAGATCATCCATCTCCATGATCAAGTGATACTGCCTTAGAATATGTCTGGATCACTGATGGGACCGGCGTTCCTTGGCATAAGCCACAACTCTATTGTCACACAATGGAAGGAACATAGTTCATCTCATGAACCAATATACACCCAAACATTCTCTTTGGTAGCATCTTAAGTAGCGATGTATCCTGCCTTCATCGTCTTGTATGTCACGGTATCTAGCTTGGAACTATTCCAACATACCGTCCCTGTACTGAGGGTAAAGACAATGCCTGCGACTGACATTCAGTCGTCTTTATCACCCTGGAACACTTCCAGTGATTCTCCCCAGGATCGATTGATACCATCTCACTACTTCTAGTGAGATTCCTAACATCCAATTAGATCTATCTCACAGATCCAAAATCCAGGATTTAGTAGGTATCACTTTGATCCTATATGGAGAATCATTGTGATAAGCGGAGATTGATCGAGCGTAGCATAGGAAACTCCTTCCCTATCAAGAGTATGTCATCCACGTACTCTACGAGGATAGTCACCATACTCCCTACTACCTTCTTGTTTATACAAGGTTCATCTACCATTTTGATGATGTCAACTTCTTTGACTAATCCATCAAAACAGATGTTCCAACTCCGCGATGCCTGCTTTATCCTATAAATCATCTTGCACACGTTTCCGCTGCTCCCACTGTCTATGAAGCCCTCTGGCTGTGTACTTATAGACGTACTCTTCTAAAACATCATTTAGAAAAGCAGTCATGACACCCAACCACCAGATATCGTAGTCATGGTATGTAGCCGTGACAAGTAGGATCTGGATGGACTTAAGCATAGTTGCTTGAAAAAGTTTCATCATTATCCACGCTTGGTTGATGACGAAAACCTTTAACAAGTCTAGCTTTGAAAGTCTCAACTTTTCCATGTACACCAAGTAATCTTCTCAAGATATACTTGCTCCTGATGGGGATTTAACCCTTCAGATATAGCAACTAAAGTCCATTCTTTGTTGGTGTATAAGGATTCCATCTCAGATCGTTAAGCATCCAGCCATTCTTA
This sequence comes from Agapanthus africanus, assembly GCA_030015575.1. Taxonomy (NCBI): domain Eukaryota; kingdom Viridiplantae; phylum Streptophyta; class Magnoliopsida; order Asparagales; family Amaryllidaceae; genus Agapanthus; species Agapanthus africanus. The sequence continues at coordinate 301,381,215 of JASDDO010000029.1, forward strand.
CAGAGTCTTACTCCTGATGGCCAGCTCGAAACTAGTTGGGTCATCATCTCATGATGCATTCCTCGCTCCCACTGTCATAGAGAAACCGAAGTATCTCTCAGGTGGGTGAGGAACCCTACTAGATCGGCGGAGAGGCTGAGGTTCGTTGGTTTCCACTGAATCCTCTGGTTGTACCAAATCATGCTGTAGTTTGTATAGCTGGAACACTTCCAGTTCTACATAACAGACCTTGCCTCGAGCTTGTCCGGATTTTGCTTTTAGACATAGGCCGGACAACCCCAAATCTTAACTAGCTTAAGACATGGGCTCTTCCCTTTCCATATCTCATATGGAATGGTAGGCAACTGATTTGATTGGAACCCTATTCAATAGGTATGCAGCTTCTCAAGTGCATAACACCCAAAAGGAAATAGGTAGCTCAGTATTACTCATCATAGAGCACACCTTATCACATAGGGTGTAATAGCTCCACCCCGATATACCATCGTGCTATGCTGTATGCGGAGGAGTAATGCTGAGAGAGAATCTCATTCTCCTTTAGAAAAGTCCAGGATTTCCGTGCTCAAGTATTCTCCTCCTTGATCTCATCATAGGACATAATACTTATACCCGTATTTTGGTTCTCTACTTCTAGCTTATATTCTGTGAATATCTCAAAAGGTTCGGACTTGTGTTTCAACAGGAACATATGTCTGAATTTTGAGAGATTATCAGAGAATGTAATGAAGTATAAAGAACCGGTCTAGGTATGTGTAGACAGGGGACCTACATACATCAACATGTATCATCCCAAGAGTTCACTAACTCTTTTTCTGTTTCCAATAAACAGAACTATGGTCATCTTATCTTTGTGACATGACTGGCGAGTTTCATAAGATGTAAATTCAAACAGATTTAAATATGCATCTAAATGTAACTTCAGCTAGTCAGGTCGCATTGATATGACCTAGTCTACAATGCCTCAAGAAGGATTCGTTCATTTCTGAACTCTTCCTCTTGTGTGTGTTCCATATACTAAGAACTGTAGTTTGATTTAGAACATCAATGCTTTTAGATAACGTGCCTGAACCGATCAACTTTTGATATAGAAAATGTTCAAAACATTATCCATCAATACAAAATTTTATCATTTCTTTACTAATAAAGAGACTGATATGATTTTGTATATCAGGTTCGGTATCTAATAACATTCGTTCAGAATCAATGTAATGGTAATACAGGGTGACAGTGACCGACAGACTTGGCTGCAACGCTTGCCCCGTTTTCTGCCTCATGAAACTTATCACCCGTTCTCAGTTCTCTACCTATCTGTAGCCCTATGTAACAGATTACATATCTGGGATCCTGATCCGGCATCAAATACCCAGGACGTAGAGGATACTGAGAAACAGTTCTTTGTAATGAACACACCCGAAGATGATGCCTCAATATGCACTCTCTTCGTTTGGGCGGCACGGGAAATCTGGTATTCCCCAAATTCCTGCTCTGTCTTATAACTATTATAAGTTGGAGCGGGACCAACGTTCCCCAGCTCAGTATAACAAGCGGGTTCAGTCAATAATCCGTATTATTATCTTGATTAAGGCGTGATATGGTCGCTACCAGGAGAGAGAGAGAAGAAAACACTCAGCGTGCGCTCTTGCAAGAATAGATTGGTTATAATTTTATCTAATCAGGATGGCTCCCACTGCTTTTTATCAAATCTTCCTTCAAACCCTAAAAGGAAAGACTAGCCGGGATTAATTACACACTACAAGTTCGCCAATCTTTCAGCCAGGCCAGTGTCGGTACTTTGAGGGAGGTCCCCCGTGCTTTCGCACGAACCTAATTAATGTAAACCTCATTTTCCCAGAGACGTAACCTCGTTAACACCTTTCTAGACACCTACTTGATCGGCTAATTGTAATGTGTAAAACTCTCCCAGGAGTAACTCTTACTCGCAGCGGGTATCGGGATCCAACTATCTCATAGAAGGTATGCAATCTCATTGCAAATTTCAACACTTGAAATTCCCGATAATATTTTGCCCCTAACCTCCTATGACCTTGACAAAGGACAACAAACCATAGGATGCTAGTCAAGTTCAACCCGTCATTTCCTGATTGAATTAAACCCACCCGCACGGCCCTTGACAAAGGCCAACAAGGTCACACGACTACCCTAACTCAATCTGCATCATATGCATAAACAGATAAGCACCAGTTAGCTACCGCACACTGCGCCTTGACAAAGGCCAACAAACGTAGCACGAATACTAACTACTACTTATCTGAAATGACGGAGGGCTACGACAGGTTTTTATGAAAACCTATTGCGTAATGAACTTGATATCGTTGTAGGATCGAATGAATTTTGAAATGGAGTGCTTTTGAGGCTTTTCTAGTTTTGCTAAAGGAGTCACTCCCGGTGAAGGGATCGTCGGTCCTTTCCTCGTTGAATGAGGTGCGGGATATATCACATATATCACTGTGCAAAGCAGAAACTATAGAAGCTATCAAAAGACAAACCGAGTGTGTAGCATCTGCCAGTTATTGCTAAAGGAGTCACTCCCGGTGAAGGGATCTCGGTCCTTTCCTCATCGAATAAGGTGCAGGATATATCACATATACCGCTATGCAAAGCAAGAACTGTAGCTACCTGTTTTATTTTGAAATTCGATTCTACAACATCTTAGGTTTCTTTTATTTCATTAATCACATTAATAAAGTCCCATCATTTAAGTGCTTAATCATCACAGATAAATACGACGTACACTTATGCCATCCGCATTCGCCTCGATGCCCCCTCGTGCACCGTTAGGTTAGGTAACTAACGACAAAGCAGGGCAGGGCTAGCGCGGGTGTAAAACATAAGTAACGTCTATATAATATATCATATATACTATATACTGTATCTATCACAGAACATCTCATGATCACATCACAGATATCGCAGCAGAAGAATCATATGAAATATTGGATATTCTAAGACGTCCGTGTTTTCAATACGAGCCAGTATAAAACATGGATTCCACGGTCGTGATGAATAGCCAAACCCACACCCCTAGACCCCTACGAGAGCGGCAAGCAACCCTACCAATTCTGGAGTTAGGAGACCCGGACTCGACTCCTCGAGTTGGTCTCCCACTGGACTCCAGAACCCGGTTACTTGTGCCCTCCTCCTTGGGTCTATCCTAGTGCGGAAAAGTAAATAATATACAAAGGGTGACAACTTCCGCAACCTGGAAGTGCCCCAATAAAAGAATATTACATACAAGTTTTTACATGAATGAAAATGAAAAACACTCATCTCACATAAAAAACCCCGGCTATTCAAGCACGACGATCCAATATAACATATCCAGCAACACACATAACATCACATGTCATCAACGTAAGTAAATATGCGCATCCCAATTGTCGTTGACATATAGCAACGAAACCGGCGATATCACATATTACACTTACGGTCACAGAAAAGAAAGTGTAAAACTACAACAGTTGGAATCCGCAATCACCTCAGACATCGCATGCCTGACCAAATGAATTACTTAGACATCGCATGCCTAACAATTATAAACCCCGCATTTTAGTCTCATCATTGAAAACACTTTTCAATATCAAGTCGGGCAATTCAACAAGATTCCCGATATCCTGATCGAATGCTCGTCGCAAACTTCAATAGACGGCTGCACCCCCGATACCGTCGACGAAGTGCACCAAGGCGGAACACCGCTACCGCGAGCACCCGAACGGATGCTTTCGGCGACGGGGTTCTCCTACAGTCACTTGGTCGGGGCTATGGAGTGAGGTTGTCTATTAAGTTTACCCGGCGAGTATCCGCGTACGCTACGTGATTGCGACGGACTTTTGATCACATCAAAATTCCGTGGCAACCGATCAAGTGAGACTAAAGTGCTATGTTTATAACATTCATTCAGTTATCACATAACTTTTGTGAATTCCAATTATTGTATCCCATTCCAGATAATTAGAAAATGTTAAACTTTCCGATTGAACATTCGAACACCCAAGTTTTCCCGATACAGATCAACACATGAAATAAGTCTAACAACATTCAGTTCGTGCCTCAGTACCAACGGTCCAGCCGTAGAAGGGTCAAGCCAACGCCTCACATGTGGCACGCCGTACTGCCCCACAGGTTCAAAGGGCAGTTCAAGACGGTCACATAATCGAGTTAAGGTTTGTTGTCTTCTAGAGGGTCCATCGCGTTACTTGCACTACTTAGAACGTCGTTAAACCACGGAAAAATCCAACACTTGGAAATTTCCCGACAGGGGAAAAATTGGGTATTTATATCCGGTCGAACTTTTTAACATATTCTAAAATTTATCCGGAAAGCCACACAGACAAAATTTGATACTCCGATCGAAACACCGAATCCCTAAAACAACTGCAGAAAATACAACTCTTGAATAAATATTAAAAATTCCCAGAAAAATCACCACTGGTAACTAAGAATTACTGTGCCAAATTATATAAATACAGTGGCCGTACGGCCGCGGATCCGCCGCATGAGCCTTGCTCATGCCGCGGAACCGCGGTGGGAAAGTGGAATTAGGTCCACGAAATTTACAGTAATTCTTAGAAAACCCTGCTTGATTTTCTGCATATTTTTAATTTGGCAAAAGACCAGATTTTAAAAAATGGACAGAGAGCATGTTTGTGATCGGGTTTCGGGTTCGTTCGGGTTTCAAATTCCGTCTAGACATCGCCTAAGGCTCTAGCTAGTCTCTGATACCACTGTAGGGTTCCTAGGCACCCTAATGAGGTCTCACAAGGCATCAACCATGCCAATTTCTAAAATTCTAGGTGCCGAGAGACCCGACTACGGATCGTTGGCTAGATATCTAGGCGAAAAACAATCTAGTTAACAACTTAACTAATGGGATATCGGAAATACAACATTTGTAGATCCGGTGCTCCACCTCCATAGCTCCGCAACGAAGTCCTCTCCGCTGTCCAAAAAGAATCCGGGCTCTAGCGTCGACTTCATCGGAGAATAAGCGAGCTAGGTCGTCGATGTCCATGCCGAAGATGATCTACGTCGAGGCATCGCTAAATCAAGCTCCGACTTTACCAAGTCAAGAAACTTGTGAAGAAAACACACTCTACTACTTGGCAAGAGGTAGAGAATGAAGAAATAGAAAGTGGGTAGACTTTAGAATTGGATTTCTCACTCTTAATCATCAATCACCATTGATGGACCTTAGGTTTTCTTCTTGAGTTGAAGGAAGAAGAAGAAGAATATTATGATAAGAATTATCTATCATAAGAAAAGAAAAACCATCTTTATCATAATAGTAACCATGGTTTAATGTAGAGAATTGATCATGGTTAGTGAATGGTTAGGTTTCTACAAGATGACAAAATGGTTGCAATGGTCAAAGTATTCATGAAGCTTCATGAATGAAACAAAAATGGCACCATTTTATCATGCAATTTTTTTTTCCCCAAAAAGAAATAAACAAATGAATAAAATGAATAATCAAATAGTAAACCCTAACCATTCCATTAACCAAGGTTTAATTCTATACACTTAACAAAAAGGGCATGCACCATCAAACATGATACAAGCAAGTGCACAAATCATATCGCATATGAAATGTGCACACCCGAGTGAGAAAATCCATTTAAAGTGAACCGATACTAGTTAATGCAAAGTAATATATCAAATATATATAATTATGCATTAAATCATTAAATCAACACTTGATTTAATGATCCGGTCATATCGCATATAACCGACTAATATCAACAGTAACAACTTATCGAATCAACACGTGATCCGATAACCCGGCTATATCGCATATAACCGATCAATGTCACATATCGCGAGAATCGAATACAGTATCACATACTGGTATCATTCTCGGTCCCGCACATATCTCATATGCACTCCTATTTCGTTTCGCTTGAGCCAGGAAACCTCTGTGTAGGACTCTAAAGACTCGTCAATACGCCGGCAGCAGGTGATGATCATATCAAACACCCACAAGCCGCAAGCGGTCTGCTAAACGTAACGGCCACCCGGGTATTGAGCGATCTGAAGATCGACGAGCAAGCCCGCTCACACTCCAGTGAATCCAACCAGTAACACTACCATACAGTCCGGTCTGATCGTCTGATATGTCGCATATCTCGCCTAGGGGTGGTAAACGTCAGACCCCAATAGCTCGATAAGTCGTGTCGATATGAGGTCTATAACTGTTCGAGAAACTACTGGTAACACTTACCAGTAAATCTCAGCAACCCTGGCCAGGGATTTCCTGTTATAGCCAATCGAACACAGCGCAACATCAACTCCCTATACCGAGAGAGACGAATCCCCTCCTATCGCTCATTGCCTCCATATGACTCGGGACTGTACCCAAAAACCACCGTTTTGCACGCCCTCTTGGACGTGGTAAGATGGAAATCAAAGCACAGTGGGAACCACACAAGACTCTATGACGATCTCGGGTCAACAGACTACTCTGTACCAGTGTCACCAGAGAACTGCCATCTGATGTGAGGTATAATACCATCTGGGAGTTCTCGGCGAGTCCGTCCAGTGTACCCAGTCTCTACTGAGCACCCGTATATCATCTCTGATGTCAAACACCAATGGATATGGGATCATCCATCGCCCATCTGTATGGGTCGAGAAGGTATACGCTAGTCTACTCTGGTATATCGATGCCCCGTCTCGATACACCCTCGACTAGGGACTTTGAAGGATGTACTTATGGACTACCGTGTCCCTACTAGTATGATCCGCATCATAGTCCAGGTAGTCAAGCACACATCCTAAGGGCTTTACCAACATGTAACAGAGAGACAATCAGTATACACGTTAAGGTAAAGTTCAACTAGATAGCATACTATCATGTCGAGCAAGAAAGTCCTCCCTATATATGTCCCAGCATCCACTACAATATACATCCTATGTACAGTAATGGCCTCTAGGGCATACATATAACTAACATGATCCGGGAGATAGTTGCCGGGAGATCGAGATCAGAAGAGTTGACACGAAGGATAACACAATGGATCCACTCTCGAAGCCCTCCCCCAGATGCAATTAGAGAGACTTTTTGGGATGTTGGATATGAGATACTACAACAACTGGCCTTAGTGCAAGTGGGAGATTGTTAGGAATATGTATGCCCTAGAGGCCATTATTGTATGATATAGTGGATGCTAGGACATATATATAGAGGACTTTCTTGCTCGACATGATAGTATGCTATCCGGTTGCCTTTATCTTAACATGTTCACTGGTATTATTATACCGTCTCTCATATGCATGTTGATAAAGCCTTTAGGATGTTGGCTTGACCACCAGGACTATGATGCGGATCATACTACTGGGACCTGGGTAGTCTATAAACACATCCTTCAATTGTTTCTAGTCGATGGAATATCGAGACATGGCATCGATATTCCAGAGTAGACTAGTGTGTACGTTTCTTTACCCTGTATGGAGCGATAGTTGATCCCATATCCATTGGTGTTTGATATCAAAGATTGTACAAAGGTGCTCATTATAGAATGGGTATACTGAACATGACTCGCCGAGAACTCTTAGATGGTACTATACCTATCGTCAGATAGCAGTTCTCTGGTGACACTGGTACAGCTTAGTCTGTAGACCCGAGATCGTCATATAATCTTGTGTGGTTCCCACTGTGCTTTGATTTCCTTCCTACCATGGCTCAAAGGATGCGTGCAAACGGGTGGATTTTGGGTACAGTCCCGGGTCACATGGAGGCAATGAGCGATAGGAGGGGTTTCATCTCTCCTGGTATAGGGAGTTGATGTTGCGCTATGCTCGATTGGCTATAACAGAAAGTCCCTGGTCAGGGCTATTGATGAGATTTACTGGTAAGAGTTATCAGTAGTTTCTCATACTGTTATAGGCCATACATCGGCATGACTTATCAAGTTATTGGGGTCTGACGATTCCATCCCCGGACTCGATATGCGACATATCAGACGAAGAGACCGGACTGTACGGTAAGTGTTAGCTATAGGCTTCATGGGAGTTTGGACAAGCTTGCTTCTTGATCTTCTATTCGCTTAATACCTGGGTAGTCGTTACGTCCAGCTAGTACCGTTGACGGCTTTTGGGTGACTGATGTGATCAACATCTACTGCTGGCGTATTAACGAGTCTTTAGAGTCCCACACAGAAGTTTTCTAGTTCAAGCGAAACGAAATAAGGCACATATGCTGATATGTGGAGGCCTGATTAAATACGAGTATGTGATACCGTATTCTAATATGGCAGTTATTTGTTATCGGTTAGGTTATATGTGATATAACCGGATTATTGAATCAAGTGTTGATTTGATAATGTGATATACAGATAAATGATATTAGTCGGTTATATGTGATATAACCGGATTATTAAATCAAGTGTTGATTTAATAATATGATATATAATTATATTTGATATAATTATATATTAACTAATATTATTGCTCACTAGTTATTTTCTTCATAATATATATATTAATATATATATATATAAATAATATATTATATGAAGAATGGTTTGGTTTTCTATTTTGTGAAAATAGAAAATGAGGTGGAAAATGGGGAGACATTTGAGGAATGGTGAGGCATGGCTTTTTATATTTATTAATTAATTTGCTTGCACTATTGAAGCATGGTTCAATTTATTTATTGAAATAAATTCTATGCTTCAATAAATGAGGAATTATCAAATCCATTCTTCACTTGGTTGTTGACTTGAGTTATTTTCCTTACTTGAGCTCCTTGCTCTCTAGCTCTCTCCATCTTCTTCACCTCCACCTTCAAGCTCAATCTCTCATATGAGTTGTGAACCCTTGAACTTGTGAGAACCTTAGTGCGCAAACAACACCCCCACTTCATCATCCTACACTAGTAGCACTTTGGTGTTGTGTGTTTCTTTCACTAAAGAGTTTAGTGAAGAGCTAGCTTGGATTAGTAGAGCTTCGGGTGGATCATCTTCGGCACGAAGATTGCAAAGGAAGCTCGATCCAACTTCAAGTGGAGCCTAGTAGAGTCACGTGGATTACTACACGGAGCTTGAGAAGAGAAGGACACGGTCTACAAAGGTTGTAGCATCCTTCACTTAGTTAAAGTTTTTGGTATATCATAGTTAAACCCTAATCATTTAGTTTCGATTCTCGTTTTGTGTTAATTAGCACCCCAAAATTTTTAAAAATGGCATGCTTGATGCCAGGAAAACCCAGTGGTGGTGCTAACAAACACTTTCAAAAGGAAGTTCGAGGAGCCCCGGTGGAAGCGTTGACAGAAGTCTCCCTCATAGAGGGAGTCAACAGCCAGACAGTCCAGATTGGCTCTCTCCTGACAGGGGACACCCGTGAAGGCCTGATCCGGTTCCTCCGAGATAACCCGGACGTATTCGCTTGGATGCCAGCAGACATGCCCGAGATCAACCCTGAAGTGATCTTCCATAAGCTCGGGGTCGACCCCAAGGCCCGTCCTATCCGACAAAAGAAGAGAAGTTTTGCGCCTGTTAAACAAAAGGCAATAGAAGACGATGTAGATCGATTGCTCGCCTCCAACTTCATCAGAAACCTGGAATGCTCGGATTGGCTGGCGAACGTGGTCATGGTCAATAAGGCAATGGGAAATAGTGCATGTGTGTCGACTTCACGAACTTGAACAAGACTTGCCCCAAAGACAACTATCTACTTCCGCAGATAGACCAACTAGCAGATAGCTCGGCCAGCCACGAATTACTGAGCTTCATGAATGCTTTCTCCAGTTACAATCAGATCCGGATGAACCCGGCCGATGAAGAACTTACCGCCTTTACCACTGACCGAGGAGTCTACTGCTACAAAGTGATGCCCATCGGACTCAAGAATGCCAAGGCCATGTATCAGCAGCCGGTCAACAAGCTGTTCAAGACGCAGATTGGGAGAAACATGGAAGTTTACGTCGACAACATGCTTGCAAAATATGCCTCGACAACCGGGCACACTAAAGACCTCGGTGAGACATTCGACGTCCAACGCAAGTACAAGATGAAGCTGAATCTAGCTAAATGCGCATTCGGAGTCACCAGTGGGAAGTTCCTCAAGTTCATGGTTACCCACCGAGGAATCGAAGCAAACCCAGAAAAAATCAGCGCCATCCTCAACATGACGATGCCCAAGAGCAATGTCGATATCATGCGACTCAGGGGAGGGTGGTTGCCTTAAGTCGCTTTATGTACAGATTCGAAGAGAAGTGCCTCCCTTTCTTCAGGGCCCTGAGGAAAATTCCTAAGTTCGAGTTGTCTGAAGAGTGCCAGAACGCTTTCGAACAACTCAAAGCACACCTAGCGACCCCGCCGCTTCTCACTCGACCGGTCGAAGGCAACAAGCTATTACTATATCTATCCGTCTCCAACCAAGCTGCAGGCTCAGTGCTAGTCAGAGAATTCAAAGACATAAAGAGACCGGTCTACTACATAAGCCATGTTTTCAAAGACACGGAAACTAGATACTCGGCTATAGAAAAAATAGTCCTAGCACTTGTCGTTGCCTCCAGGAAATTTCGACACTATTTCCAGGCGCACACGATCTTCGTCCTCACTGAGCGGCCTTTAGGGTCTATCCTTGCCTCCCTCGAATCATCAGGTCATCCGGAGAAATAGAGATAGGAGTTGTCTAAATTCGACATCAAATACCGCCCCAGACAAGCCATCAAAGCTCACGTCTTAGTCGATTTTGTTGTTGAATCCACCATCCCTACTAAAGGAAGAACGACAGCACAGGGCCCCGAACCATAACCCTCGGTCGAGGAAGTGCCCGACCCTATCCCGGACTGGGTACTCTATGTGGACGGATCCTCCACAGAGGAAGGGAGCGGCGCTGGCCTGATCATCCACGGTCGGGATGAGACAGAAATGGAATACTCACTAAAGCTCAGTTTTAGGGCGTCGAACAACGCCGCAGAATATGAGGCCTTGTTGGCAGGGCTACGAATCTCCTTCGTTATAGGGCTGAAGACCATCATGATGTGCAACGACTCCGCACTAGTCGTCGGGCAAGTAACCGAGCGTTTCGAGGCCCGAGAGCCACTTATGGTAAAATACCTGGCCGAGGTAAAAAGGCTTCGGAAGAATTTCGACTAAGTCCAAGTGGAGCAGATTCCCAGAAACTTGAACCCCTAGGTAGACGTCTTGAGCAAGCCCGCTTCTTCCTATTCGGCCAATCATGAAAGAAATATTCTCTTCGAAGTCTTACCATGACCCAGCGTGGAAGATGGAGAAGTAACGCTCCAAATCTACACAACTTAGGAAGAAGGCCAAGATTGGAGAAAGCCCCTCGTGGAATTCCTGAAGGGCGGTGTACTTCCCGAAGACCGGGGAGAAGCTCGCCGGCTTCGAGCAAAAGCAGGCCATTTCGTCTGGAGCAACGGAAACCTGTACAAGAAGTCATAAACTCAGCCTTTACTCTGGTGTGTCGACCCCCACGAGGCAGACTACGTTTTACGAGAGATACATGAAGGGGTTAGGGGAGCGCATCAAGGGGCCCGTATCCTGGTCCAGAAGACACTACTCCAGGGATACTATTGGCTGAGAATACACCAGGATGCCGAGAAGCTGGTCAGAAGATACAAGAACTGCCAACTCTTCAGCGGCATACCCCGTCTTCCCGCCACCGAACTAACGCCACTCAGTCCCCTTTGTCTGTTTGCGCAATGGGGGATGGATATGGTGGGTCAACTCCCCACCGACACGGGCAGACACAGATACATCCTTGTCGTTGTGGACTACTTCACGAAGTAGATAGAGGCCGTACCCATCAGGAAACCGGACGCTACCTTTACGACAAAATTCCTATAGAACAACATAATCTCCCGATTTGGGATCCCGAGTTGCATAATTACCGACCATGGGACCAACTTCGAAAATGATAAAGTCAAAGAGTTTTGCAGCGACTACCACATATTGATGGAGTTTGCCGCGGTCGCACATCCATAATGCAACGGGCATACCGAAATAAATAACCGAGGCGTCATCCGCGGTCTCAGAGCCCGCTTGGAGGGTAGGCAAGGCAGATGGATCGAAGAACTGCCGCGGGTGCTATGGGCATTGCGGATATCGAAAAAGACACCCACGGGAGAAACCCCATTCAGCATCTGCTACGGTACCGAGGTAATGGTCCCCACGGAAATTGGACTGCCCAACTATCGGGTCGAACACTTTGACGGTGAAGCTAACACCTTGGCACTCCGAAGAAATTTGGACATCTTGTTAGAAAAACGAGATCGAGCGCAAGTGAGAGAAGCCGCCTACCAGCAGCAAACCGCTCGCTACTACAATACCCGAGTTAAATATCAGGCCTTCAAGACAGGAGATCTGGTCTTACGAAGAAACGAGTTCATAGATTAAGGGAGACTATATAAGTTCTTCCCGAAGTGGGATGGACCATTTCTCGTAACAGAAGCGTTGCCCGGTGGAGCATACCGCCTAAAGGACTCCGTGGGACGTAATTTTCCTCGGCCATATAAAACCGAAAAGTTTAAGTTGTATAAATAAACATGAATAATGTAATTCCTTTCAGCATTAACTAAGTTTTCCAAACTGAGTCCTCTCACAGAGGAGACTGCACCACCCCGGGGATCCAGCCCTTTGTTACTTTCCTCGGCCTCGAGACTCCAGGGTTTAAAAAAAATATAAATAAATAAATAGTACGGAAAGGAGGAAAGAGACAATACACCATAACCAAAGACAAATTTATTTATTCGGAGGTATTGTAGGCTCCCCAGCCTTACAACGATTACTGCAGAGGAGGGCGAGGATTAAGAAAACATTGTCGGTGATACTCAGAAGAAAGTTCCTCCAGCTGAGCCCGAGAAGCCTCCGCCTGCTCCAACTGACGGTACCCATGGACCCTAGAAGCCACGGACTCGCTGGGGTCCCCATCCGCCGAGCAAGATGCAACGACCAACATTTGCTGGAAACTCTCAAGAAGAAGGTCCACTGAGCGGTCCATTCTTCTCTTCGAGATCATACCAAGCCTGTGGACCGTATTCATTTTATCAGATGCCTCGTCCATCAACTGTGGAGAAAGGGTGTTGTACAGACTGGGAAAGTCCTCCATATCGCATAGATTAGCATTTGAAGGAGAGAAGATCACCGGGGAAGTAACCACCCACAGTGGCCTTCCAAGCGGCCTATCACCGCCTCATACGTCTCTTCTGAGCGATCGAGATTATAAAAATACACGTCACCCTGAGAAACGATCTCCCTGATGGTATATGCGCGGCCAGTCATCTTCGGGAAACACAAGACTGGGAAGAAAAGAATATGAGAATTCGAAGGTGAGACCATACCTTCGGTACTTATAGCCTCAACAAATATCTTCCAATGGCCAAGATCTACTCGCGCAACAACACAAATTACAAAGTATCGCACTTTCCTGATATAGTACTGCCACATGTCATCCGTGACGGTCACCATTCCCGCCTTTACAGGTCACGGAAGGTTGAACGACGTCCCAAGGAGAAACTATGGAATTCAAAAAGCCCTCATCGCGAGACCACCTAGCAGATTTCTGCTCGGTCAATCCACGCAAGTAGCTTCCTGACCTATGAAGAAGTGGATCCAAAGCCCTCATCGCGAGGCTGCCGAGAAGGTTCCTGCTCGGTCTATCCACAACGGGTAGCTTCCTGCCCTATGAAGAATGGATCCAAAGCCCCCATCGCGAGGCCGCCGAGCAGGTTCCTGCTCGGTCCATCCATGATGGGTAGCTTCCTGCCCTACGAAGAAGTCGATCCAAAGCCTTCATCGCGAGGCCACCGAGCAGATTCCTGCTCGGTCTATCCATGACGGGTAGCTTCCTACCCTACGAAAAAGTGGATCCAAATCTCTCATCACGAGGCCGCCGAGCAGGTTCCTGCTTGGTCCCTCCACGACGGGTAGCTTCCTGCCCTACAATGAAGTGGATATGTCACGACCCGAAATTGGTACGTGAAGGCCCTAATACTACGCAACGCCTAAAGACGTAACGCAGTAAAAGAAAGCCAAAACCCAGAAATCTAAACCAAGAAAATACGGAAAAGATAATAAAAATTTTTGAAACATTTGAAATCGCAACCCAAATTCTTTAAAAGTCCAACATTCTTTCTTTAAAATTTTGGCAACACCCCTTTTGTAAAAACTGGCCCAAAGGCGAAAAACAATCACATCACAAATATACGACGCCGTAGCGAAGAAATAAGGACAATAGAGATAAAGCTGTAATAAAGACAACAGAAAGGAAACTGTATAAAAGACAGCAAATCCACAAATAATATACAATATCGTCCTCACCAAGTCTCTAAGTCAACAACATAATAGTAGATGGAGAGTACAAGATACAACGAATGTACAATATGAAATACAGAAAATCATCAAAACCCACATAAGCAAAATAGTACACTGTGAGCCGATGCGGTATCTGTAGCAAAAGATGATAGGTGAATAGCTGAATAGCCTGCCTCGACTACTCTGGGGAACACCCTGCAACACCTGTGGAACAACGGAGGTGAGTTGCCAACTCGTGAATAGTAGATAACATATGCAGGTAATCGCAGGAATGTACGTACAGCATGAATCTAAGATATGCGATTTACAGTAATAGCAGGTCATATCAATATGTGAAGCAATAATCATGACAGTAGTATGCAATAACCATGCAATAGAGATATGAGAATGTAGATATGCAGCAATCATGAAGGGTACACTAACAGGTACTCCTAATACATGGAACCGTGCATAAGTGAAAAGGTATGAGGTATGGAGTGAAATATGTCATCCCACGGAATCCTGTCATCGTGGTAGGATCACAATCCATCAAGACACTCAAATCCCAATTCCTCAAATCAGCCCCCACATTGGGCTCTCACATCATATAAGTATCACATCTCCTCAATGTACAATATCGGATAATCTCCTATATCCTGAATGTACAAATCAGTAATCCCATATGTATGTCCAAGATCCAATCTCAATGAATCGCCTAATATCCCAAATCAAAACTCAAGTAGAATTCTAACATCCTAAAGGTATATATATATATACAGAAATAAATATGATGGGGTCAATACACATATATTAGCGTCCTACTCCACTAATATTGGTGTAAGAGTATATATAACAACGGCTAAATCTCCTGTTATATATACAAAGGTGTTAGAAGAAATATCATGAAAACAATGTGCCAAGCATCGACACAGAAATCCTGATCTATCATATGCCGTTACCAAGGCTAGCATCCTGATAGGTACGTATCATACGCTATCCCGAAAATACGAGTGTCTAGCTCTGACCCTCGCCTTTCGACGTATGCATACGTGCATGACTCCCAACGGTATCTCCATGATCCCCGCCGAGTCATTGGTACTGTCACCGGTAGGTACTTGCCCGCCTCCAGGCTCAATCGGCGAAATCCATCGATCATCTTGCCGAGGGGAACCATACCGGGCCCCACCAAGTACCCTCATACGGCAACCACACCTCGTATGGAGTATATAATCAGAACCGATAAATCTCATGGCGGCTGTGCAAATATCATATCAAGGAAACTAGGTTTTTCAATGTATGCATAATTTCATGAACTCTCGCGGTTCCCAAATCCAGAAAACATCATGTAAAATCCAAATAAACAATGCGTAAATCCAGGAATAAATATATGCGATATATCTGAAATGCGAGCATATAAATGAGAATATGTAGCTGAAACCAGATGTATGCGAAATCAATAAGGTACAGCTAAGTAACATCAGTAAAGGTAAATATGTGACTGCAACTGAATATGTGTGTAACATACAGGTGTAGCAATGTATAGGTATCTACCTATAAGAACTGATGAAGTATACCCCCTCCGGGTATGAGTGGAATAGGTGAGTAAGGTATGTCGGTAACTAAATGTCCAAAGTGATAAGTAATGTGAATCGATGTCGTAAAGTCCCTAACTAAGCAATATAATGTCTATAATGGTTTGTGTGTGACATGGCAATTATTGACGGTGTGTGTGTAGCATACAATCCGTGCTCGTGCAACATGAACCGTCAATAATATGTGCAGTGTCCTACGGCTGCTAGTCACAGTACCATTATATCTAATAAATAGGGTAAGGCGTAATTCTAACAATGACGTAGAATACGCAACAAGTATTAGAATCCTAGCCCAGACGCATAACGTCATGCGGGCGATTCCCCTGTAGATGTTAAATCTACTCACCTACGCTCCACGCTAGGTGAACCCTACCATCTGCTCCCCCCTATAGCAGTGTCAGCAGTCCCCGCCTGCAAACCTGAAAATGAGACAAGGAAATCATATATAAGCCAAATATTCCGCAAAAACGCGATATCGAACCCAAACGAGAAACTCGCGTCGCGAACTAAACGCGCGTGTGCACGATACGCTAAAACGTGTGTATACGCGTCTAAAACTACCGTGACATGCCACGACACGCTGGATCGCTGAACCCACTCACGTATCGCGCGTATCGCTCAAACACAACGGACATGAAATACGATATTTGATCCCAGATTTTCCTACAGGTTAAATCTTACAAAACTACACATGCCAAAACACTACAAATCACTGCAGACTACCCTACACAAAACCCCAGCACCCCACTCCCCTTATTGGCCGTAATTTGCAGCCAGATGGATTTAATTAGCGGCCTGGGTTGGGCATGGGTGGCTCGTGTTCAGGTGGTGTGGTCTAGACCTAGTGTGCATGCCCCAGTTTTCTCAATTTTAACCTGAAAGGTCCGGGTCAAAAGCAGATTACAGAAAGCTAATATATCGCATAAAAACACCGATTTTGCACAAAACACAAACCCTAAGGTATTTTAGTGTAATCTAGGTTAACTCTCAGTTGAGGTGACCCTAACAACACTAAAATAGGCTAGGTTAACTAACACAATCATCACTTAGACAATATCTCACACAAATCACCATAATATAGCACTAAACTAGCTTTAAATGCAAACCGAAGCTAATCAATGCACAACTTAAGCAATGATGGGATTTGGGTTCAGAGTTTATACCCTAAGGTACCCTAGAAGGCAGGTGAAGAAGTGAATGGGGGAAGAAGAGAGCTTGCAAGTAGCTGGAGCTCCTGTTGCTACCTGCTGTTGCTACTACTGCTGCTGCTGCTACAAGCTGCTGTTGCTTCTGGTGCTAATGCTGATGGTGCTGCTGCTTGCTTCAGCTGCTGCTCGAGCTGCTTGTTGCTGCTGCCTCTCGAGTTGCTGGAGCTGATGCTGGTGTTGCTGCCTCTGCTGCTGAAGCTGCTGATATTGTTATTGTTGCTGTGGCTGTCTGCTGCTGGTGCTGCTTCTGGGGCTGCTGATGCTGATGCCTTGTGTGTGTGTGTGTGTTTGTGAGAGAGAATGAGAGAAAGAGAAAATGAGAGGAGAAATGAGAGAAACAAAGCCAAGACCCCCCCCCTCTCTCTCTTCCCTCATTAAATGAGGCATGGCTCTCTCCATGTAGCACCATGCCCTCACTCTCTCTCATGGTCAACCCAAGAAGTCAAATTTAAAAATCTTATTCAAATTCATTTTTCATTTTAAACAACCATAGACTATTAAACCCAAAAGCACCTAAACAATTTATAAACTAGATTAAGGCAAGTGGGTTAATCCACCATGTTGCAAATCATGGTTTAAACCCCAAACTAGCACCCTAGCATCATGCACATGTGTGTGCAAAGCTAGAAAAATTCTAATAAAATATTCATTAAATAGGATAAAATAATTAAAACCCAATTTGGTAAACTTTTTATTAAGAATCATTTATTAAAATATAATTAACCACAAAACGCATTCTAAGGTGTTACAATCCCCCCCCCCCCCTCTTAAAAGGAATTCGTCCCCGAATTTAAAAATATACTGTTACGTGTACCTTCAAGGAGAAGATTACAACTCTCAATCTCGCTCGCAGCCTCCTAAGTGATTACCTCACTATACGGCTACGTCCAAGAAAACCCCTTCACAGATGACAAGATCCTTGACCGACGTTTCTCCGCCTGCCGAGCCATTAACACAATTGGCTGCTGGTGAACGAAAGATCGCGTCTAAGCTAAATGGTCTGGTGCCAATCATGTGAGAAAGGTCATGAAGGTAATTGTAAAGCATCATCACAAGGAATACGGGGTGAAAACTCAATAATTTGGACGGAAGTGCCAAATTAAAGGCAACGAAACTAACCCGCTTATAGGATCTCAGAAGAACCTAAATCCTAGGATAAGCTTCCCAAAATCCAACACGTCATTTATCGGAAAAATCCGCAGGAATACATGATTTGCCACTGTGCACTTAAGTCTACGACCAACACAGTCGGCATAAGACCTCTATTTGCACTGGCTACTCTCATCCTGACCTGAATCAACTGGATCATCTCCGAAGTCTCTAGACTAGCCGGGGTCCAAAAATCCTACTTACGCAGAGTCAGAAGAACAGACTGGTGATCGACACGACCTAACCCCTACACCTATAGGTTGCCAATTGGAGCGTCTCCTGATAACAGCTATCGAAGAAGAACCCTAACAATGGCGAGTGACGATCCCCAACTGCTGACAACAATTAACACCAACCCACAACTTAACAAAGAACAACCGAGTGAACTGAGTATAACCGGACGACAAGAATCCGAATGGAGTCACACCCTGACTAACCCTGGGTAGAAACCATAACGAAATTCATGGAGATCTGCTCCCACTCCTACTTCGGAACGGTTAAAGGTTGCAACTCTCCAGCCGGCCTCAGATGCTCGACCCAAGCACACAACAAAACAGACACCTTAAAACGAACCATGAAACTTCTGTTTACATCCTTTTCCACCCATAACTATTTCACAAGTCACGTCAATGTTGGTGGAACTTTAATGAATATAGAGAGTTGACAGATGTGCAAGCTCTAGGATTGCACGTCTCTACCTGATAATATCAGGTACACAAATGCGTCCCTAACTTAGCACACCATCGTCACAAATCAAGGACTCTAAATCATTACCCAGCCGAGTATGCTCAAGCATCTCTGACGTACGAGCATCGGCGGGCAGTGTCTCGCGAAAGAGATTTAAGAAAAGTGGTCAGGCGCGGACATGAGCAAGCTGTCCCCTCAGTAGAGACGAACTTAAGCCGTACTCAACGATCGCACAAGAACTGTAAATCCGCAGAAGACTATCACAACAATCAAATCTGCTGCAGGAAGATGTACATTAAGCTCTGGTGGTCCGTGAAAAATCTGACACGACTCTCGAACCAGTAGTGTCTCCAAATCTCCAACGCAAAACCACCGCGGCCATCTCCAGATCATGAGTGGAATATCCTTCTCGTACTTCTCCAAATGTAGGGAAGCAAAAGCGATAACTCTATAGTGCTACATCGGTGCACAATCGAGCCCCACTCAAGAAACATCACAGTCAAACAACAAGGTCGCCCGAACCAGAAAGCAAGAAAAGAACTGATGCAGTTGTTAACAGAATCTTCAACTGCTGAAAACTCCGTACACATGTCTCAGTCCAAAGAAAGAAACCTCCTTTCCGGTCCTTTCAGTCGACGGTGCAGCACTACTCTAGCAATCCTGCACGAAACGGCGGTAAAAACCTGCTAAGCCCAACAATCTGCGGATCTCCGTCCTGCACACATGTCTGGGCCTAAGCTGTACGGCCACAATCTCCCTCGGGACCATACAAAACCGTCTCCTATGACTATAAGACCTAGGAGTCAACACAAACAAGCCTGAAGAAACACTCCGAGAATCTAACAAACTACCGGTGCTCTCCCAGTATCTGCATAACAAATCCTCAAGTGCTACTCCTGTCCCTCAAGACACATTAAATAGACCAGAATGTCATAAACAGCACAACAATAACTGGTCGAGGAACGGCTTGAAGAAATCCGGTTCATCACATCTACGAATGCTGCTAGGGCATCAGTGAATCCAATGACTCACTAATACACACAAAGCCCATAGCACGCACAAAGCAGTCTTCGGAATGCCATCACTCCGAACCCGCAATAATGATGACCTGATCCCAAACAAACTTAGAAAATGTCTCGCACTCTGGAGCTGATCGAAGAAATCGTCAATGCGAGGTGAAGGATACGTATCCGCACCGTAAGCCAGTTCAATTAACGATCCGTCAATACACCACCCTAAATTGCCGTCCTTCTCCTTGACAAACAGAAATAGGAGCTTCCTAATGCGAAACACTCAGACGCACAAACTCCCCAATCGACAACTCTGCAGCTGATCCTTAAGCTCCCTAAGCTTCGCCTGCTCATCTGGAACAACATCGGAAAACTCTCGCACGATAGGAACCCGGTCCAACAAATCCTCTGTGGTTACGGTATCACAAATGAATGCCAAGAATCCACGATATCTCCTCCAAAGCCGACTAGCGAAAAAGGCTGAATTCAAGCTGTGAGAGGCGGCACAACTATCCACCTGCACAACAAGAACTGACCTGCCGGGGAAAACAAACCTGATTGTTTCCTCACGGTAGTCCACAGACGCCTAGCACGTAGCTAACCAGTCCGTACCCAGGAGAACGTCAAATCCAACATCTCTTGAAGGATCAAAACGACGGACGAATCTCTATCTCCTATCCGATTGGCACACAACTGAATACGTGTCGCGCAACAAAAGAATCGCCGACAGAAGTTAGGACAAACTACGACTAATCTACCCAACCACGGCACAAGTATGAAAAACAAACGAATACATCAAAAGAACATGCGAATTAAGGATACCTGAAGACTCTGCATTGGACGCCTGCGCGTCCCGATTAGTAGAAGCAAACTCCTGTGTCTGCCCTCTACCCGCAACTGGCTGAACTTCTCTGGTAGACTGATCCCTCTGAGCGAACCTTCCATGTCCACGGCCTCTCTGAATACGAATCTGACGAGGTGCTAAGGAACAATCCCTGACGAAGTGCTGAAGGCTTCCGCATCGAAAACATCCACACGCTGACTGCTGACCATCCTAGGGATGAGAGCTGAACGACTATCCTCGTCCTAAGCCTCTACTACTCCCACAACGGCCATGAAATCTGTCTCGATGACCAAACCTCTGTCTCTGGCCTGGTACACTGGTACGAGTCCCCCACTGTCCTGGAACTCTCCGAGTCTCTGGAATATGCGCCTCATCAACTGGAGCTGCGACCACTGGTGCTATGTAGGTGACGGACTGCTGCATGCTGATCGTAAGTGACAACTGAGGAACAGGGGTGACAACCTCCTGTCGTAGCTCGCGAACGATATCAACCAATGAACTCATCGTCTGGCGGAAGTCATGTATCTCTGCCACAAGCCTATCGATAGTATATGTCGTAGGCTGATCCGTCTGCACCTGTGCAACTAGAGTGCCATCCTGGTCAGTACTCGTCTCACCCGAGCCAACTCTGACCTCGGCCCTCGCTGCATCACTCTGAGTCCCCATAGTCATCGGCGGCAAGGCTATAAATAGATATAAGATTCGATAAGAATAAGGGAATCGAATCACAAGGATATGAATCATCAAGGAAGGAATTCAAGCAATTTGTACTTAGGTCACTTAAGGCGAAGTACCGCATCGTGGGTATGCTGCAGACATACACACACTACGTTACTTTGCTTAAGCTACCTACTCCATCATACTAAGGTCATCCTACACTCCGAAAGGTAAAACCTAACGTTTTGATACCAACTTTGTCACGACCCGAAATTGGCACGTGAAGGCCCTAATACTACGCAACGCCTAAAGACGTAACGCAGTAAAAGAAAGCCAAAACTAGGAAATCTAAACCAAGAAAATACGGAAAAGATAATAAAAGTTTTTGAAACATTTGAAATCGCAACCCAAATTCTTTAAAAGTCCAACTTTCTTTCTTTAAAATTTTGGCAACACCCCTTTTGTAAAAACTGGCCCAAAGGCGGAAAACAATCACATCACAAATATACGATGCCGTAGCGAAAAAATAAGGACAATAGAGATAAAACTGTAATAAATACAACAGAAAGGAAACTGTATAAAAGACAGCAAATCCACAAATAATATACAATATCTTCATCACCAAGTCTCTAAGTCAACAACATAATAGTAGATGGAGAGTACAAGATACAACGAATGTACAATATGAAATACAGATAATCATCAAAACCCACCTAAGCAAAATAGTACACTGTGAGCCGATGCGGTATCTGTAGCAAAAGATGATAGGTGAATAGCTGAATAGCCTGCCTCGACTACTCTGGGGAACACCCTGCAACACCTGTGGCACAACGGGGGTGAGTTGCCAACTCGTGAATAGTAGATAACATATGCAGGTAATCGCAGGAATGTACGTACAGCATGAATCTAAGATATGAAATTTACAGTAATAGCAGGTCATATCAATATGTGAAGCAATAATCATGACAGTAGTATACAATAACCATGCAATAGGGATATGAGAATGTAGATATGCAGCAATCATGAAGGGTACACTAACAGGTACTCCTAATACATGGAACAGTGCATAAGTGAAAAGGTATGAGGTATGGAGTGAAATATGTCATCCCACGGAATCCTGTCATCGTGGTAGGATCACAATCCATCAAGACACTCAAATCCCAATTCCTCAAATCAGCCCCCACGTTGGGCTCTCACATCATATAAGTCTCACATCTCCTCAATATACAATATCGGATAATCTCCTATATCCTGAATGTACAAATCAGTAATCCCATATGTATGTCCAAGATCCAATATCAATGAATTGCCTAATATCCCAAATCAAAACTCAAGTAGAATTCTAACATCCTAAAGGTATATATATATATGCAGAAATAAATATGATGGGGTCAATACACATATATTAGCGTCCCACTCCACTAATATTGGTGTAAGGGTATATATAACAACGGCTAAATCCCCTGTTATATATACAAAGGTGTTAAAAGAAATATCATGAAAACAATGTGCCAAGTATCGACACAGAAATCCTGATCTATCAGATGCTGTCACCAAGGCTAGAATCCTGATAGGTACGTATCATACGCTATCCCGAAAGCACGAGTGCCTAGCTCTGACCCTCGCCTTTCGACATATGCATACGTGCATGACTCCCAACGGTATCTCCATGATCCCCGCCGAGTCATTGATACTGTCACCGGTAGGTATTTGCCCGCCTCCAGGCTCAATCGGCGAAATCCATCGATCATCTTGCCGAGGGGAACCATACCGGGCCCTACCATGTACCCTCATATGGCAACCACATCTCGTATGGAGTATATAATCGAATCGATAAATCTCATGGTGGCTGCGCAAATATCATATCAAGGAAACCGGGTTTTTCAATGTATGCATAATTTCATGAACTCCCGCGGTTCCCAAATCCAGAAAACATCATGTAAAATCCAAATAAACATTGCGCAAATCCAGGAATAAATATATGCGATATATCTGAAATGCGAGCATATAAATGAGAATATGTAGCTGAAACCAGATGTATGCGAAATCAATAAGGTACAGCTAAGTAACATCAGTAAAGGTAAATATGTGACTGCAACTGAATATGTATGTAATATACAGGTGTAGCAATGTATAGGTATCTACCTATAAGAACTGATGAAGTATACCCCCTCCGGGTATGAGTGGAATAGGTGAGTAAGGTATGTCGGTAACTAAATGTCCAAAGTGATAAGTAATGTGAATCGATGTCGTAAAGTCCCTAACTAAGCAATATAATGTCTATAATGGTTTGTGTGTGACATGGCAATTATTGACGGTGTGTGTGTAGCATACAATCCGTGCTCGTGCAACATGAACCGTCAATAATATGTGCAGTGTCCTACGGCTTCTAGTCACAGTACCATTATATCTAATAAATAGGGTAAGGCGTAATTCTAACAATGACGTAGAATACGCAACAAGTATTAGAATCCTAGCCCAGACGCATAACGTCATGCGGGCGATTCCCCTGTAGATGTTAAATCTACTTACCTACGCTCCACGCTAGGTGAACCCTACCATCTGCTCCTCCCTGTAGCAGTGTCAGCAGTCCCCACCTGCAAACCTGAAAATGAGACAAGGAAATCATATATAAGCCAAATATTCCGCAAAAACGCGATATCGAACCCAAACGAGAAACTCGCGTCGCAAACTAAACGCGCGTGTGCACGATACGCTAAAACGTGTGTATACGCGTCTAAAACTGCCGCGACACGCTGGATCGCAGAACCCACTCACGTATCGCGCGTATCGCGCAAACACAACGGACATGAAATACGATATTTGATCCCAGATTTTCCTACAGGTTAAATCTTACAAAACTACACATGCCAAAACACTACAAATCACTGCAAACTACCCTACACAAAACCCCAGCACCCCACTCCCCTTACTGGCCACAATTTGCGGGCAGATGGATTTAATTAGCGGCCTGGGTTGGGCATGGGTAGCTCGTGTTCAGGTGGAGTGGTCTAGACCTAGTGTGCATACCCCAGTTTTCTCAATTTTAACCTGAAAGGTCCGGGTCAAAAGCAGATTACAGAAAGCTAATATATCGCATAAAAACACCGATTTTGCACAAAACACAAACCCTAAGGTATTTTAATGTAATCTGGGTTAATTCTCAGTTGAGGTGACCCTAACAACACTAAAATAGGCTAGGTTAACTAACACAATCATCACTTAGACAATATCTCACACAAATCACCATAATCTAGCACTAAACTAGCTATAAATGCAAACCGAAGCTAATCAATGCACAACTTAAGCAATGATGGGATTTGGGTTCAGAGTTTATACCCTAAGGTACCCTAGAAGGCAGGTGAAGAAGTGAATGGGGGAAGAAGAGAGCTTGCAAGTAGCTGGAGCTCCTGCTGCCGCTGTTGCTGCCTGCTGTTGCTGCTGCTGCTGCTGCTACAAGCTGCTGTTGCTTCTGGTGCTGATGCTGATGGTGCTGCTGCTTGCTTCAGCTGCTGCTCGAGCTGCTTGCTGCCTCTCGAGTTGCTGGAGCTGATGCTGGTGTTGCTGCCTCTGCTGCTGAAGCTGCTGATATTGTTATTGTTGCTGTGGCTGTCTGCTGCTGGTGCTGCTTCTGGGGCTGCTGATGCTGATGCCTTGTGTGTGTGTGTGTGTGTGTGTTTGTGAGAGAGAATGAGAGAAAGAGAAAATGAGAGGAGAAATCAGAGAAACAAAGCCAAGACCCCCCCTCTCTCTCTTCCCTCATTAAATGAGGCATGGCTCTCTCCATGTAGCACCATGCCCTCACTCTCTCTCTCTCTCATGGTCAACCCAAGAAGTCAAATTTAAAAATCTTATTCAAATTCATTTTTCATTTTAAACAACCATACACTATTAAACCCAAAAGCACCTAAACAATTTATAAACTAGATTAAGGCAAGTGGGTTAATCCACCATGTTGCAAATCATGGTTTAAACCCCAAACTAGCACCCTAGCATCATGCACATGTGTGTGTAAAGCTAGAAAAATTCTAATAAAATATTCATTAAATAGGATAAAATAATTAAAACCCAATTTGGTAAACTTTTTATTAAGAACCATTTATTAAAATATAATTAACCACAAAACACATTCTAAGGTGTTACAGGATCCAAAGCCCTCATCACGAGGCCACCGAGCAGATTCCTGCTCGGTCCATCCACGACGGGTAGCTTCCTGCCCTACGAAGAAATGGATCCAAAGCCCTCATCGTGAGACCATCGAGCAGATTCTTGCTCGGTCTATCCACGATGGGTAGCTCCCTACCCTATAAAGGGATGGGTCCAAAACATGTGCCAAAAGGCGGTCGAGTTATGTCCTGATTGGCTCATCCAAGAAGGAATCGAGGGGCGCCGACTTATTCTCACTTGGTTATCGCTCGATTCCTACTCGACGCACGATAGACACCTCGACTCCGGGGAAGGGGAGGACTCTGGTCTTCCTACACTTGGCTATCGCTCGATTCATACTCGACGCACGATCGACACCTCAACTCTGGGGAAGGGGAGGACTCCGGTCTTCCTACACTTGGCTATCGTTCGATTCACACTCGATGCATGATCGTCACCTCGACTCCGGGGAAAGGATGGACACCTGTCTACCTGTGCCTAGCCTTTTACTAGCTTTTATGTCATGCCCACCTAACACTTGCGAGTTAAAAAGGCTTGTGAGCTAAAAATACTTGCAAGATAAAAAGGCTTGCGAGCTAAATGTACTTGGGGTAGAAACACTTGAGCCAAAAATATATATACTTCATTTACGTTCAAAATTATATACAAGGTATTGTGGGTTCCTCAGCCTTACAAAAATGCTCGGAGGCTTAAAAAATTCTTTAAAAAAGAGAGGAAGGATAGCTCAGACTGCCTTCACGGCCGTCACCTCTCCTTGATCAGCGCCTCCATCGGCGACGACAATGGAGACTTCAGGCTCAGCGCTTCCGCCAGCCGCATCGCCTCCCCTGACCTGCTCGGCGCTCCTTCCTGTGGCGCTTCCTTGGCGAGGGGATACCTTGCGCGGAGCTCACGGTCGTCGAACTCGGGCATAGTTTCCTTGACGGCGTTAAGGGAATTGTGCCACCCAACGGACGCGGAGTCAGCGAGGTCGACATAAAACTGATCAAACACCTTATACGCCTTCACGGCCCCCTCCGCCCTGCTCTCTGCGAGCTTCGCTGCCTCGCAAGCTGCCCGAACGGCCTTTTTGAGGGCGTCTCTCGACCTTTTCATGGCATCGAAGAGCCCGTTCGCCTCCTCCATCTGGGCCTGAATAGCCCGGTTAGATTCGGTTAGAAGCCGATAGGACTCCTTCAGCTTGGAAACCGTCAGGTCCTCGGCGACCAATCTTGAGTCAAGGAGGGCTGCCTTTTCTTTTGCTTGCTGCAACTGAAGGAGAAGCTCATCCTCTCGCAAGGAAGATTCTTCCACCTTCTTTATTTCCGGGGAAACCTCCTCGGACTCCATAGCGGCGAGGAGAGCGCAGTGCTGAAGGACCTGAGGAAAACAGGAAACGTGTTAAGAAGATGAAACCGAGAAGATAAAGCTTAAGAAATTTTTAGAGAAAGCTACCAACCTGAACCGTCTCTTGAGCTATTGCGGCCACTTGGGCCTTCATGGTGCCTCGGGGAATCTTGGCCCCGACCGCCCTCTCCTTGTCTGCCAGCAAGCTGTCGGCCACAGATAGCCACAAGAGCACTTCAATACAAAAGTCACCCTCCTGCACTTGGATCCCGGCAGGGGGCGACTAAGAAACCACCCACTTCTGTCTCTTGAGGGGGGATTCCGCAGGGGGAGTCACCTCCACCCTAGCCCGAGGTGCCGGGTCCCACACATGTTTTGAAACCCCCCCCCCCCGACGGCGTTCCTCCGGGACGGGGGGCGCTGTGGAAGCCTTGGCCGGAGGAGTTCCTCCAGGACGGGGGGCGCTATGGAAGCCTTGGCCGGAGGAGTTTTCCTAGGAGCCACGCTCGGACCTGGTCGGGACGAACTTGCACCACCGGTCTTTCTTCCCTGGGTCTTGGCAGCTATCGTAGCCATAATTTTCGATCGATCCATGGGCTCTGCAAAAAACACATAAGAACAGGGTCAGCGACATAAAAACGGCAATAGAATGTTGGTGAAGTCTAAACAGATCGTCAAAAACCTTAACTTACCCAAAAAAAAGCGTGGGACTGAGCCCGGCCCAGCTTAGCACCTGCTCGGAGAGCAGGACATCAGCCCTCTGGATCGGTTCCCACTAGGACACCACTTTCGCCTCAGGGGCGTTCGACTGCCTCACCCTCGGGCAGTCGGCTCTGTGCTACTGGATGGGCACAGGCCAATCCTCGCCCTCCGGTAGCCCGACAAAGATGAACTTCTCCTTCCATTCATGGATGGAAGAAGGGACGACCACTACCCCCAACCCGGCCGTCCTACCCTTACGTTTTTAAACGACAGGTACACCCAGCTCGGCTCTTCCTTACTGGTACCGGGGTGATTTTTATAGCAAAGAAAAGACAGGAGGAGGCTCAAATCGAAGAGGATCTGATCAAATTTCAACCGGACCAGAAACCCTAGGAGAATCCTCCACGAGTTCGGCGCTAGCTGGCCCGGGGTAAGACGGAAACAATGGAGCACCGCACAAATCTTAGATGAGAAGGGCAGACGCATCCCTGCTCGGAACGCTTCCAGATACAAAGAAATCTCCTTGCCCCGCACCTGGTCTGCTGTCACGACCCGAAAAGTACAGAACGTGACTGGCATTTAAATTACGAAACGTCTCGAGGCGTACGTAATCAAACCCAGAAATCAAAACCAGAAAGAGCAGTAGAGTGAAGGAAAACCAAGATTTATTGAAAGCGATTTAAATCAAATACGTCACATCAAGCTTTTTAAAAGCAATATCATTTTCCGAAAATTTCAGCAGAGTCTCCCTTGTAAATACTGGCCCCAAACGGGTACAAAACAGGAATATATGCACAATATGAAATAAGGCATCCCCAAGCGGGAGCTAGCTCTTCGCCCAAGGCGGACTCAAAATCACATGCAAATATAAATCATCACTGTGCAAAATAAGCATATAAAGGCACAAAGAAATAAAGCATCACGTCGGCTCAGTGAGCTCGACCCAGAGAAACAACATAAAAGTACATGCCTCTCTGTCTCATCTCTAAGTCGCTAATACAATAAAACATGTGGTGGATACAGTAGATGGAGTACACTAGATACAATACTGATACATGGTGGAAATGAAATAACCCCGCAACCCACCTACGAACAATGCTGTGAGTCCAAGCAAAAGGAGCAAAAGAGGTGCGCCCGCCGCTACTGTGCAGATGGGTCAGACCTGCAAAACACTGTGGCACGACGGGGGTGAGTTGCCAACTCGTGAGTAATAAGTAACATCTGATAAGGCTATCGTAAGCATGCACACAATTTTGTCACAGCCTACATATACTAATATGATGTGATGTAATAATATGTATGCAACATGAATGCAATAAATAATACGAGATTTGAATATGATTAACATGGAAAAATCTGTATTTCTATCTTATTAAACTTCTATAATTTAGCTGTAGTTTCATCAATGAAATCAATATAAATCTGTGTCAAGCATCGACACCAAATACGAATATCTCAATTATCCCGGGCTCTGGCAATCCGGACTGGCCTAAATATCTGATCTAGGGCTCCGGCAAATCCGGACTGGCCCAAATCCTCATAACTCAAGACTACGTCGGTATCCTCCAGATATCCGCCGCATAACAATAACCGGTCGGTAGTGCTCCCCTGCCGGGCTCAACGCTATCATCTGCGACCATCTTGCCCCGGGGTACCGCACCGGGTCCACCATGCACCCACAAACGGTTCCTCCTCCTCCTCGAATCGGGTGTATGATACTGCTCAAGCACCGAGAAATCTCATGGTGGACGATAGATGCATCATATTATGAGAAAACCGCAACTTATATTTTTTAAATGGTAATATGTTTTCAAATCCTTGTGGTTTCTCCAAATCCATTAATCTCATAAATATGGAAATGCTCGAGATAATCATAATACATGAATGTCTATGATATTAACAATATAAAATGCGATGCGGGACTAGAAAACGATGCATGAACAATGATGTAATAAGATGTGTGCATATGACTAGCAATCCTACGTATCCATATTGATGAATTAAATATATCAAATGCAGGTTTATTAATCAAAAATTGGCGCAAGTGATAAGATGCGGATTTAAACAAGTTATAAAGTGTTCGTGGCTTAGCAATTACCAAGGCGTGTGTATACCCATGAATAGTGCCCGTGCAGTATAAACCAATGGTAATAGTATGAGTGTCCTATGAGGTACTATCACAGTATATATACATATGATAAATGATGCAATGCAACGGGGTGATTAACTAGGAACAACGCATAAGTGTAAGTACTAAACGAAATTCTAACTATCGGGCGTCTGTTCAGACCATAATTATGCATTTTTCATTCCCCTATTCTTATCCGTTTTATAAATAAACAGGTACTTTTGACGCATGTCTGCTACATGTTACAGATTACAGGTTCTTGGAGCAAAAACAGTGAAAAACACAAAAGACGACATAAAAGAAGGACTTTTGACCAACAATTAGGAGGATCTTAGTCAAGCCTAAACGAAGAACAGTTCACAGTCAATAAGGCAACACAAGATCCAAATTATCAAGGCAAACGGTTAAAAGATCCATTGCAAAGTGTTCACTGAAGATCTGGAATCAATGTAGAAGCCCAAATGGAAAAAGAACCAAAGAATCAGAAGCCCCAAAAGACCTTGATGCATCCCAGAAAATATGGTGAGCCAAGCCTACCAAAGGGCCGCGGAACCGCGGCCCAAGCCAACCAATGCCGCGGTTCCGCGGCCGTTTAGTTCCCGTGTCGGTGCAATTTTCCCGTGTCGGTGCGTCGGTGCAGGGGTTGGGATTTTTCGTGGGCATATCTGTAATTGCACGTGCGCGAGACTCTGAAACCCTAAATTCTCATGTTTACTTATAAATTGTAATCGAAAATTGTAAAACCATATGCCTCTTTTCAATCAATAAAATTCAGACTTTCTGCGAGTTTATTCAGATCTGTTCTTCTTGCTTGGAGGGAGCCATCGAATTAGTAAGTAATTTTGTTTCCGTTCCTTTAATTAAAATGTTTTCTCATCCCCTAATGAGCGAGTAATCTCCTCGCTTGTTAGGGTTAGCCTTAGGGAAAGGGTTGAGAGATGAGATCTCTCACCCTTTTCAATGCCACATTCACTTAAGAGTTAGAACTCCATGCATGCACGCACAACCGCTCCCTACGGCATCCTACCCCTCGAGGTAATGATGAACCGTAGTATAAAGGGCCGGTTGCGCGCGTTTTCCATGGGGTTAGGGTAATTATCAACGAAGGAAGGATGCGAATCTAGAGGAAGAAACATCTTCCCAAAAGATTCGGACCCACTTTATTGACAATTACCGTAACATCTAATAGATCTAAAAAAGAAGGCATTGAAAGCGGCGAAGAAAAACGTTGATCTCCAAAACTTCCCCTAAGCCTAACCCTAGCAAGACTTTTAATTAGATTAATTAGATCCAGTTTTCATAGATTTTTATAAACCAACCAAAACGACACTTTGAATCAACTCGTTAAAACACATAAAAGGAATTTACCCATCTCTGTGGATCGACCCGTACTCACCGGCTAGCTGCGAAGCGACGCCGTTTCTGATTGCGGTTTAGAAATAGTTTTTGACACACTAATCAAATGGCGTCGTTGCCGGGGATGGCGTAAAATTTCTTTCTGTGTAATTTCGGGTTGATATAAATTTTAAAATTATAAAAATCTGAAAATAAAAAAAAGAGAAATAAAAAATTATCAATTTTGATCTGTTTGAAGGGTTATCTTTTGAATTTTGCAGGAATAGCGAAGATTCTCGGATCTGGAATTTTACAGAGGGCAAATCAGAAAAGTGAACATTAAAACAGAGGAGAAATAGCACAAAAGAGGCATAGAAATTTTTTGGAGCCACGATCCCACCACCTGACCGCGAAACCGCGGCAAAAGTAGGCCCAAGACCGCGGAACCGCGGCGGTTTAGCCTCTTCTCTGCATAAAAATTTCAAGGTTTGATCCCTCATTCTCCCCTCTGTCAACCTCCATATATCCTCTGTAAAAACTTTCTGCAGGAATTCTTTGCGCTAAAAATCTTCTCTCCCCTTCTAAATAACAGATTTTCTGCAGGTTTCTTTGCGCCGCGCTAAAAATTGATTGCAAGTGAATTTTATTGTTTTGCATAATTTAACCGGACTCTAAGGGGCTAATTGACCAAACTCAGATTGGGTGGGGATTTCATCACCCTTCCCAGGACCCCAGAAAATACCTAAAGCATGTGCATTGACCACAATTAATTAATTAAAAAATATTAGACTCAGACCTAAGGACATCGAGCTCAATAGGAAAAGGACTAGTATAGGCATCGACCGTTTATCCTAACCGACTTTGCGGTGTCTAGGCTAGTGGTTATTAATTAGGCCCACTGTAGTGGTGGTTCCTTCCCACTTACCTGGCCGTACTTGTCGGTGAAGAGGCGGTTTGAGGTCCTATTTCTAGCCCTAGTTAGGAGCTGTCTAGCAGACCTAGGAGACCCTAGATCTAGGCCTGATTGTGCATGTGTGGTTGATACATTTGTGTCACGAGTCCCATTTCAAAAACCTCTTTGCAAAACTCACACAAAAATAAAAAAAATATAATTCTTTTCAAAAACTTGCAACTTGCCGCTAAAAAAACTTGCAACTCACTTTCACTCACTTCTTCTCTTTGACGTTATCTTACCCCCACATTCTGTTTTTCTATTTTTTCTGACTACACTACTCCTTTAGTGTATGTCACTTTGGACTAGGGATACTAACGCCCGATTAGTCCGTGTTTCGTTGGTACCGACCAACGAACCCTTTGACGAACCCTTCATCGACATTCCGTCCATTTCCTTACCTCCACCTTCAAATTCTTCTTTCGAAGGTATGTCGGGATTCAACCCCAACGATACCTTACCGACGGGAATGATTCCACCTCCGCCAGGTGCGAATAACCCGAATCTTCCGCCTGTTGTAGCGCCCGCACGAGTTGCGCTCCAGGATCTCTTCTACCCCGTCCGCACTTCTTTACCCACATGTCTTTCACCCCCACCGGCGAATGGGGACAATTTTGAAATAAAACCACATTTCATCAATATGCTGCCAAAATTTTATGGTTTGGAATCTGAAGATGCGTATATTTTTATTAATAAATTCCAAAATGTATGCGCTATGATGAAAACAACCCAATTAAGTGATGACGCTATAAGGCTAAGGGTCATTCCTTTTACCTTATGTGACCTAGCCGAGAAGTGGCTATACAGCACCGCATCACATTCTATTAGAAATTGGGACGAGTTTGTAAGAGCTTTTCTGAAAAAGTTCTATCCTCATCACAAAACTGCTAGAATCCGTAACGAGATTATACAATTTTCACAACTTTCTTCCGAACCATTTTGGAAGTGCTTCGAGAGATTTAAGGACCTGCTCGTTCAATGCCCTCATCATGGGATCGAAAGTTGGCAACTTTGCCAAACATTATACGAGGGATTGAACGCAGCAACGAAGCAGTTGCTAGAAACAATATGTCAAAGTCATTTTCTCTCCAAGTCTAGTGACGAAGCATGGCAGTTTCTTGAGGATCTTAGTGAGCAAACAATTCAGTGGGAGAGTACCAAGACCACAGCATCTTCTTCTGTTGGTCAATCTAGGGCAGGCATACATCAAGTAGATATGTCGATTGCTATGAAGGCTGAGATGGCCTCACTTATGAAAAAGCTAGAAGCCATTGAGACCAAAATCTCATCGTCTTCTCCTGCCCCCACTCTACCCACACGAACTGTTTGTGCTTGTTGTGCGAATCCATCGCATCTAACCGAAGGGTGTCCTTATAATGCACCTATTCAAGGACAGGATCAAGTCAATGCTGCATTTCAGCAACGACAAAGAAATGATCCGTACTCTTCGACATACAATCCGGGGTGGAGGACTCACCCAAATTTCGCTTGGAACCAAAATCAACAAGTCCAAGGGAACAATAATTTTCAAAGACCTCCTCCACAACAACAACAAGCACCCTTACAAACTCAAAACCAGCAACCTTTCCAACAACAACCTTATACAAATCAAACGAACAATTTGGTTCAACCAAGTGATGATAAGGTTATCTCGCTCGAGAAAAGTCTAGATGCATTTCTCAAGCGATATACAGAATCCGCAGCAAGATTTGAAAATTATGTTCAATCTTTAATGAATAACAATGCCTCACACGATCAAAGTATCAAATCTATTGAGGCACAAATTGCACAATTAACTGCTGCGTTGAGCGAGAGAGAAAAGGGAAAGCTTCCATCTCAACCATTGCCTAATCCCGGTCACCCACAAAACGCATATCACAATCACAATGTTAATGCAGTGACCACGTTGAGATCCGGAAGAGTGTTGCAAAATAATGTGGGAACTAGTGATGACATCCCCGCCGGTGGTTCTTCTTCTTCTTCTTTTTCTCCATCGTCACCTTCCCCTTCTTCATTTTCTTCACTTTCTTCTTCACATTTTTCTTTAGAGCCTATTCTCCACCCTTCACACGGCTCTACTTCTTCTAGCTCGAACGGACCCAATTCTCACAACATGAACACATCTACACCGGGATCCGTTCCTACTCCACATTCTACTCCACAAACTTGTGACTCAACTAATTTTCCAAATGCTCCATTCCCTAATAGGTTGAGTCCTAATAAACCAACTGCACAAGTGGAAAAGATTGTGGAGATATTTAAGCAGGTTAGCATAAATACACCTCTCTTGGATGCAATCCAACAAGTCCCTTCATACGCGAAAATCTTAAAGGGCTTATGCACCTCAAAGAGAAAAGCATCTCAAGTACCCAAGAAAGTGCTACTGGCTAGTGCAGTGAGCAATGCTATTAACCACCATCAAACCTTACCCCAAAAACGAAAGGACCCCGGCTGTCCTACGATTTCCATCACAATTGGGGATAAAAAAATTAATCGAGCACTTTTAGATCTTGGGTCTAGTGTTAACCTGATTCCCTACTCCGTGTACGAACAATTAGGGGTTGGAGAGTTGAAACCCACTCGTTGTACTCTCCAAATGGCTGATCGATCAATCACCTATCCACGGGGTCAGCTAGAGGATGTGTTGATCAAAGTCGGGGAGTTCATATTCCCCGTTGATTTTATCGTTATGAATACACAACCTGTTGCTAACCCAAGAAACCAAATTCCGGTGATTCTCGGTCGACCATTTTTGGCCACTTCCAATGCTGTAATAAACTGTCGCAATGGCTCCATGACTCTATCCTTTGGGAAAATGTCTAGTGAGTTCAATATTTATAAGATGGGAAGTCTGCCCCCCGTACCAAAATCTAGTACATGAGAAGTTTGCTCTATTCACGAAATCACGCAGGAGGACTGTGAGCTTGAGAGATTTCTATTTGATGAAAACAGTTTTGACGCCACTAGTGCGTCCCTCCTTGAGCCTACCACAGTTGACACAACTGATATGGATTATGAATGTTTCACTTTTTCGGATGATGACGACTCACAGCCCGAATATGAGGCTTTTGAATTTTTGGATGAGTTAGTCGAGCCATCCGAATCGGTTGTTTGCAGTGATTTTGAACCTGTGTTGGAGTCCTTTGAGTTCGAGGTAGATTCCGAAATGATTCTTTCGCCTCCGAAACTCGAACTCACGCCCTTGCCGTCTCACCTTAGATATGCTTACATAGGTGAGAATGAGACCTTTCCCATTATCATATCGGCCTCTCTAGCCCTCGAGCAAGAGAACGCCCTCTTAATGGTCTTACAAGATAGGCGGCAAGTTTTCGGTTGGACTATGGCGGACATCGAGGAGACAAGTTCCCTCATAATTGAATATCATATACAATTGATGAATGATGCCAAGTCAATAGAGGACCCACAGGAACATCTTGGGGATATTATGGTGAGTTAACCTCCTTCAGAAGTTGAAATACCCCCATTTCTTTTAATAAGCTACGAGAATGCCAACACTCCACTGATTGCTGATCATTTACATTCTCGTTTTGATACATCACCATCGCCTGTATATTTACCTCCACACCTTCCATACCACTACTTCTATCTTTCCCAATTCTTTGTGAATCGCTTCTTCCATCAACCAATACTCTTTACTGATAAATTTTTCAACTGGTTGGTGTTGACGTTTGGTCTATGCAAGGTTTGGCGGTAATGTCTAACATAGTTTAAATGAAGTTTGGGGGAGGGCCTTTTTGTATATATTCTTTGTTTTTTCTTAACAATAAAAAAATAATAAATAAACAGGGAAGTGCCGGTATTTTGACCCTCTTGGTTTAGTATGACAGTGAGGACACTGTCAAGTTCAAGTTTGGGGGTATGCTCGGTACGTCTTCTTCTTTCGCATTCATTTGTACATATTTTTTTGCATTTGCATATTTATTTGAAAACCCATAAAAATTGAAAAATTTTGAAAATTATAAAAATATTTGTATTCAATTTTGGCCTTATTTGACTAGAGTGACATATAGGTTAACTAGTTAGGAACAACTAGATCTTAGACTTAGTGAATTAAAAACCCTAAAAATAACATTCCTTAAAGTTTAACGGTAGAAAGTATATGCTTTGTAGATTATTTAGAAATAGGCAAATTTTGGGTTCACTTCTTGGACTAAGTCGAAACAAGGGAAGAGTATTGACATTCTTATTAGAATATAAGTTTGAAAAATAGTTCCTAGCTTAAGTCTAAATTCTGAAAATGTATACCCTACAATTTGCACAATCACGCACCTTGAAACGTGGAATAGTAGAAGAGACCTTGAAATGCTCTTGTCTAAAGTCCTTAGTACAATGAAAATAAAAGAAAAAAAAAGTGAATAAAGAAGAAGAAAAAATGGACACTGGGTTTTTGTGATTACTTAAGGCTATAAAAATAGAAAAATCTTTAGCGAGGGTGCTTCATCACCTAGTGCCTTAGACCAACTGGTTTGGGAGTCACTGCTAAAAGCCTTGGGTGTTGCAAAAACTAGGAAGTACGCCTTAAAGTGCTAACGCATCTTGTAATCGGTTGTTGGTACCTCAAGAAGTATTAACAGTCGCATGAAGGATGTGTAAGCGAAATTCAAAATTCACGAATTAATAAGTGCTTTGGACAATGGACGAGAGTACGATTGCTTGATTTCAATTTCCAAGTGTAGGGGTGATATTTACACACACGTGGGAATATGTGATTAGAGTTTAGATGAGAGAAGGAATGAAAAATAGAACTTGTATCTTTAGTAGAGTTGATAGAAATTCCTGAGTAGAGATGAAACCCTAGAAGGAAGACCTAAGAGATGCCGAAAGCTAAGTAAATCTATAGAACATATATAATCTTAAGTTAGATGATAAGGAAGTGTGAAAAATGTGGGTGGATGATTTGCGAGTCAAAAGATAGTAGAATTCCTTGTTAGAAAACCTAATTGGAGAACAAAAGTTAATGGGCCGAGTTGATAGGATTTTGTGGGTAATATCCGCTGAAAACCCTCAGGAGACAACACTCCTCCTACTAGGGACACCTAGAGGTTTAATGGCTTGTTGCACGAGCTCAGTGCAATCGCGTTTCCCTGCGAAAGTGCGGTTAGGATTTTAGTGAATAAAATAAATAATAAGATTGCTCGAGGACGAGCAAAAGATAAGTTTGGGGGTATTTGTTCAGACCATAATTATGCATTTTTCATTCCCCTATTCTTATCCGTTTTATAAATAAACAGGTACTTTTGACGCATGTCTGCTACATGTTACAGGTTACAGGTTCTTGGAGCAAAAACAGTGAAAAACACAAAAGACGACATAAAAGAAGGACTTTTGACCAACAATTAGGAGGATCTTAGTCAAGCCTAAACGAAGAACAGTTCACAGTCAATAAGGCAACACAAGATCCAAATTGTCAAGGTAAACGGTTAAAAGATCCATTGCAAAGTGTTCACTGAAGATCTGGAATCAATGTAGAAGCCCAAATGGAAAAAGAACCAAAGAATCAGAAGCCCCAAAAGACCTTGATGCATCCCAAAAAATATGGTGAGCCAAGCCCACCAAAGGGCCGCGGAACCGCGGCCCAAGCCAACCAATGCCGCGGTTCCGCGGCCGTTTAGTTCCCGTGTCGGTGCAATTTTCCCGTGTCGGTGCGTCGGTGCAGGGGTTGGGATTTTTCGTAGGCATATCTGTAATTGCACGTGCGCGAGACTCTGAAACCCTAAATTCTCATGTTTACTTATAAATTGTAATCGAAAATTGTAAAACCATATGGCTCTTTTCAATCAATAAAATTCAGACTTTCAGCGAGTTTATTCAGATCTGTTCTTCTTGCTTGGAGGGAGCCATCGAATTAGTAAGTAATTTTGTTTCCGTTCCTTTAATTAAAATGTTTTCTCATCCCCTAATGAACGAGTAATCTCCTCGCTTGTTAGGGTTAGCCTTAGGGAAAGGGTTGAGAGATGAGATCTCTCACCCCTTTCAATACCACATTCACTTAAGAGTTAGAACTCCATGCATGCACGCACAACCGCTCCCTACGGCATCCTACCCCTCGAGGTAACGATGAACCGTAGTATAAAGGGCCGGTTGCGCGCGTTTTCCATGGGGTTAGGGTAATTATCAACGAAGGAAGGATGCGAATCTAGAGGAAGAAACATCTTCCCAAAAGATTCGGACCCACTTTATTGACAATTACCGTAACATCTAATAGATCTAAAAAAGAAGGCATTGAAAGCGGCGAAGAAAAACGTTGATCTCCAAAACTTCCCCTAAGCCTAACCCTAGCAAGACTTTTAATTAGATTAATTAGATCCAGTTTTCATAGATTTTTATAAACCAACCAAAACGACACTTTGAATCAACTCGTTAAAACACATAAAAGGAATTTACCCATCTCTGTGGATCGACCCGTACTCATCGGCTAGCTGCGAAGCGACGCCGTTTCTGATTGCGGTTTAGAAATAGTTTTTGACACACTAATCAGTGTCTTGCGCCATCCAAACAATTCCCCCGTAGATGTGTACATCTACTCACGGGAATGCCTCAGCTAGCCTGGTCCAATCACCACTTTTCCTTTCCGCGTCGTGTCCGATGTCTCTGCGACCGATCATAGAATTTACACAAAATAACCCACATGAGGCTAATATCCTATAAAACGCGATATCAAGACCATATGCGAAACTAGCGCCATAAGCTAACGTGTGCACTCGAAATACCAAAACATGTATGCTAAAGTCAGAAACTACCTAATATACAGTAAACACTAAACCCAGACTCGGAGCGTACGTGTCGCACAAGTCACAAAACACTAATTATAGGTAATTGGTCCCAGATTTTACCTAGAGCAAAAACCAAGAAAATAAGCAACACCAAACACAATAAAACACACACAGACAGCTCTCTGCAAAGCACAAACCCCCAACTCAATAAGGGGGCAGGTGAGCTCGGAAATCGAGGTAATGTCGCCGGGTCGAGGGGTGAAACGGGCTCGTATCACAACACAACACTCTAATTATCATGTATAGTATTCTGTATATGTTTGTTAACCCAGAAAATAACCACTGATATAGCAGATACACCGTATCCTAAAACTTGATTTAAAACGTATTTAAAACACTAATTTGCGACATTAAGGTGTTTTAGTGAAAACTGGTGAAAAGACTTGGATTAAGCGACACTAACAACACTTAGTTAAGCTAATCAAGCCATAAAAACCTTAACTTGGCCTAATCTCCACTTAAACCACATAATTAGCACTAAAACCCACTTAAACACTACTTTAAGTTAAATAAACTACAAGTTTAGCAAAAAGGTAATTAGGGTAAGCTTTATACCTCAAGTTGGTCTTAGGAGGGTTCAAACTTGCTGACCTTGCCTTCAAATGCAAAGACCTGCCTCAAGAACCAACAAGGAAGTATTTAACATGAGGTTTTGTGAAGAAAAGTTAGATTTTTAATGGACATGGAAGCTTGAATGAAGAGAAGAAGAAGAAGAAATGAGAGAGAGGGGCTGCTGCTGGAGCTGGGGCTGCTACTGCTGGAATTAGAGAGAGAGTGTGTGTATGTGTGTGAGGGTGTGAGTGCAAAAGGTCAAGGTTCCCATGCCTAATTAATACCCCATGCCTCTCTATTTTCATTTATTTTCTATTTTCTTATTTGTTTTGAGTTAAAAGGAAATAAAACCATGAGGGAAATAAAAATGAAAGACATGTTACAATATTAACCTAGAGTAATTATAGGGTTGTGCATGCTAAACTAAAATTTTTGCTTAGAAAATAATATTTAAGAAAATTAGGTAATTATGTGAACATTAAATTAAATGCTAATTAATAAAACACAAATATATATATAATTATATATTTTCACAATTAAAAATAGATTTATTCCAGTCTATGTGGAAAATAATTATTAACGAGATTTTATGAAAAACACACATTATCGCTAATTAACGCGAAAATAATCTAAACGAATTTTCAAGGCGTTACAATCTTCCCCCTTAAAGAAATTCGGTCCCCGAATTTAAAAAATTTAGCTACGCGTACTTTCGAAGAGATGGTGATATTTCTTCCTCATCTCGTCCTCGGTCTCCCAGGTGACTTCCTCGCTGCTCGGGCCACGCCAAAGGACCTTTACGGACGGTATAATCTTTGATCTCAATTTCTTCACCTGTCAATCCAGGATGACCACCGGCTGCTCTGTAATAGAAAGGTCGCGCTCCAGTTGGATCGTCGGGTGCTGAATCGCATGAAAAGGGTCGTGAAGGTACTTGCGGAGTATCGAAACGTGGAATACGGGGTGAACATCTAGGAAACTGGGCGGAAGAGCCAACCGATACGCAACTGCACCAACACGCTCGAGGATCTCGAAGGGGCCCACATATCTAGGACTAAGTTTCCCTTTCCTTCCAAATCTCATCACGCCCTTCAGTGGGGAGACCCTCAAGAAAACATGATCGCCTACAGCAAACTCAAGTCTGCACCGACGTCGGTCCGCATAAGATCTCTGCCTACTCTAGGCTGCTCTCATCGTATCACGAATCAACTGGATCTTTGCGGTCGTCTCCTCAACAATCTGCGGCCCCAAAATACTGCTCTCGCTGAGCTTTGTCCAACATACGGGCGATCGACATCTCCTCCCATATAAAGCCTCAAAAGGTGCCATCTGAATGGTCTCCTGGAAGCTGTTGTTATAAGAGAACTCTATCAAGGGCAAATGTTGATCCCAGCTGCCACCAAAATCTAAAACGCACGCTCGGGGCATATCTTCAAAAGTCTGAATAGTCCGCTCTGACTGGCCGTCGGTTTACGGATGAAATGCTGTGCTGAAACTCAAACGGGTGCCCAAAGCCTCCTGAAGTCTCTGCCATAGTCGGCTGGTGAACTGGGTGCCTTAGTCGAACACAATACTAATCGGTACACCATGCACATACAATCTCATCGATGTAAATCTGGGAATACTGAGCAAATCCAAAAGTGGTCTTCACTGGCAGAAAGTGAGCCGCTTTCGTCAATCGATCCACGATCACCTAAATAGAGCCATACCCTCGACTGGTCCTGGGTGTTAGATATAGTGCCCTCAGAGTCAATTATTGGATCACAGGCATGTGATTGCAATGATTGAGGGAGGACATATACCGGTAGGACAGTCTTACTCGAGATGATAGTATGCTATCTGGTTTATCTTTATCATCGTGTACTGCTTTAGGTGACCTTACAAGTCGCCATTACACGTTGATAGAGCCCTTAGGAT
Organism: Agapanthus africanus; assembly: GCA_030015575.1. Lineage (NCBI taxonomy): Eukaryota > Viridiplantae > Streptophyta > Magnoliopsida > Asparagales > Amaryllidaceae > Agapanthus > Agapanthus africanus. Next base: position 301,422,511 of record JASDDO010000029.1, read on the forward strand.
TCTTGCTTGACTACCAGCAGTATGATGGCGATCATATACGTGGGAGCTGGGGTCTATAAGCACATCCTTAAAGTGGTCCCTAGTCGTGGGAGTATTCGAGACAGGGCATCGATACTCCGGAGTAGACTAGTGTATACAGTCGAGACCCGGACGAGGGGCGGTGGCCGGTCTCACAAGCCACTGGTGTCAGTTGGTTCACCTAAGATGTATACAGGTGCTCATTGGGTTATGAGTACACCGGACAGGACTCGCCGGGAACCTGCTAGTTGGGATTATACCAGACGTCGGATAGCAGTTCCGTGGTGACATGTATACAGGTTAGTTCATCGACCTGAGATCGTCATTTGTCTCGTGTGAGTTCCCACTGTGCTTTGATTACTACCCTACCACGGCTCAAAGGAGTCGTGCAAACAGGTTTTAGTTGGGTACAGTCTCGAGCCACATGGAGGCAGTGAGCGGATCTGCAGGGGTTCGTCTCTCCCGGTATTGGGGATGAGGTCGCGCTGTGTCTAAGAGAGCCATTACACGAAGTCCTTGACCAAGGCAGGAGATTTACTGGTAGGGATTCCAGTAGTATCTCAGGGTGTTCTGGGCTACATCCGACACGACTTGTACCGCTTTTGGGGGTCTGACTTTTACCAACCCCCTAGGCCTGCCATGCGATGCTCATAGACGAATGGACCGGACTGTACGGATATTGTCACTGACAGGCTCAGTAAGGTGTCAGGATGAGTTCGCTCATCGACCTCCCTTGTGGTCAATACCTGGTAGCCCGTTACGTACGGCTAATACCTCTGACGTGCTGGTGGTTAAATCTACAGCCAAAGTATTGACGAGTCTTTAAAGTCCCCCACAGACAGTTTCTCAAGTTTCGGGTGAAATGTTGTAGAGGCCATATGATATATGGAAGGGTTCGATCTTATACGTGCGGTATTGCACGGATCATGATCGGACGGATCATACTAGTAGGCTTTGGTTTAAGCACGGATCATGATCGGACGGATCCTAGTATTAGATTTGTTGGATTACTTTAGTCTCATCGCATTCGCATTCAGTCGGAATGCGGATGCAGGTATGTATATACAAGTGAGGGGTATCCTTGTGATCCGTCACGAGTTTACTTTAGATGTTGCCGGATCTTTTTGTTGGACCAAACATTTGGATTAATGTTTGGATAATGGAAATTGTAAGCTAAAATTCATCATGAGATGCATTAATGTGACATAGACATATATTATGATTCATGGTCTCTTTTTTGTAAAATATGTCACATTAGTGGATTGATTTGTGTTGATATGATGAGAGGAGAGAGAGGGGGCTGCCTAATGAGAGGTTTGGTCTTGTATTTTTTACACACTCTCTCATTCTTAATCTATCACAAGAAAAGAAAAGAAGAAAAAGCTTTCTCTTCTTCTTCTTCTTCCTCTAGCTTGCATTCTTCATTAATGGCAATATCTCTAACCTCTATCCAAGCAATAGATGCAAGAGGCAAAATGATCATAAACATTCTCTACAACACCTTGGACACGTCGGCTAGCACACTTTGTGCCCGAGTTGCTTCGGATGAAGCGGAAGCCCGTAAAAGGACTCGTAGATGTGGTGCCCTTTCCGACGAGGAGATCAAGACTGGAGTTGCCTCGGGGAGCTTGGGATGTTGGCCAAAGACCGAAGGACACGGATCGATCGGTATAGCATTCTATCCCTTCTCTAGATAGCTAGTTGTAGGTTTAATGGTTCGATCCGGGTTTTAAGCATACGATAGCGCCGGTTTCCAAGTTAAGAAAAAGTTTCGTTTCCGCATTTTGGCCTCGGAAAGACGGCCGGGGCGCTACCGTAGACTTACACTGGGTAGACCCACAATGAAGCCCATAGAAATCTGCTCCCATTTCCTCTCCGGAATGGGCAAAGGCTGCAACTCTCCCACTGGCCTCTGGTGCTCGGCTTTAACTTGCTGACAAGTCAGGCATCTCGATACGAAGTCTGTGACATCCCTCTTCATCCCTTCCTACCAGTAAACGTCTCTCAAATTAGGATACATCTTGGTGGAACCGGGATGAACACTGTACACCGATCGATGTGCCTCCTTAAGAATCTCACGCCTTAGTCCCTCAGAACCTGGTATGCACAGTCTAGTCCCAAATCGTAGTATCCCCTGATCATCGATCACGAACTCGGAATCTCTACCCTGTCTAACCTGCGCCATGATCTCTGAACAACGGTCATCACTGTACTGTGACTCATGGATACGGTCAAGCAACTGCGGACGTGCATGGATATGCGCAAGCTGTCCGCCGGTCGGAGTAAACTCAAACTGCACTCGACTGTCGCATAGAATCTGTCAATCTATTGACGACTGTCTCTGAACTGTGCTCAAAAAAGATAAACTACCTCCGGGCCTCCGACTCAAATCATCCGCCACTACATTCGCCTTGCTCGGATGATAAAGGATCTCGCAATCGTAGTCCTTCACTAGCTCCATCCAACGGCGCTGTCTCAAATTCAGGTCTCGCTGCTGAAATATGTACTTCAAGCTCTTGTGGTCCGTGAATATCTGGCATGACTCGCCGTATAGGTAATGTCTCCAGATCTTGAGTGCAAAGACCACCGTCGCCATCTCTAAATCGTGAGTAGGATAGTTCTGTTCGTGTTTCTTCAGCTCCCGAGAAGCATAAGCGATGACCCTATCATGCTGCATCAACACACAGCCTAGCCCCACTCAAGAAGCATCACAATAAACCACAAATCCTCCAGATCCCGAAGGCAAAGGTAATACTGGCGCCGTAGTCAAACGAGTCTGCAACTGCTGGAATCTATGCTCGCACGCCTCGGTCCAAACAAAAGGAACTCCCTTCCGGGTCAATCGGGTCAACGGAGCAGCGATATGGGAGAAGTCCTGGACAAAACGTTGATAGTAGTCGGCCAAGCCTAGAAAGTTGCGGATCTCTGTAACTGATGCCGGTATGGGCCAATGCTGAACGGCCTCGATCTTCTTCGGGTCCACACGCATACCATCCCTCGTAACCACGTGACCCAAGAAATCAACGCTGTCAAGCCAGAATGCGCACTTGAAGAATTTCGCGAACAGTTGGTGCTCTCTCAAGGTCTGCAATGTAATCCGCAAGTGCTGCTCGTGCTCCCTGTAGGGTTACTAGGCACTGTCACAAGGGTCTATAAGGCATCAACCATGCCCGATTTAAAATTTAGAAGTGCCGAACAACCTAAAGCAAGGATCTTTGCTAGATAATTAGGGTTAAACATGCAAGTAAACATCTTTACATCTAAGAGAGGGATTACAACCTTTGCAGTCCGCTCCTTTGCTTCATAAGCTCCGAGTAGTAGTCCCTTAACCACGATCCATGATCTCCCGGACTCAAGAGAGGCTCCACAACCCGAATGATCCATACTTGCTTGAAGTCTTCCTTTTCGAAGATGTTCTACCTTGAAGTTTCTTTAACTCAAGTTCTCACTTCTCTAATCAAGTATTAATGAAGTGAACTCCCTAATTTAATTGGCTAGATTAGATGAGGATGATGAAGTAGGAATTATACTCTCTTTTATTTTCAAGATCTCACACTAATTCATCACAAAATAAAAAGCTAGAAAGCTTTTCAAGGAGGAAGAAGATGATGAAGTCTTTTGTGATGAATAATTAAAAGTTATTATGCTTACAAATGAATCTTGAGTTAATAATATGAAGCATTAACTCATATAGAGAGTTTACTAGGGTTAAGGGTTTGGGTTGGGTTAAATAATATCTCCAAAATATCAACACATAATATCTTTGCATAAAACAAAACAAAAGCTTCTAGAAGCTTCAAGAAAAGACTAACCCAAATCAAACCCTAACCATGTTTAATCTCCACTAATCATTTTGCATTTGTAAACATAACTTGTTACAATATTATATATCACATATATAATATATATTTTTGTAACAAAAGAAAATAATACAATTAACATATATCGCATATATATCAATGTATTACCCGGTGAGAAAATGAATCAATAAAGCAAGCCAATATTAGATAATGTAATGTAATATATCACATATATAATTATACATTAAATTATCGAATCAACACTTGAACCGACAATCCGGCTATTTCTCAAATAACCGACTAATATAAACTGTATCAGTTCATCGAATCAACACTTGATCCGATGACCCGGCTATATCACATATACCCGGCCGATATCATATATCGCGAGAATAGAATACGGTATCTCATATCGTATTATCCTCGGTCCTGCACATATCACATATGTGCTCCTACTCCGTTTTGCCTGAGTCAAGAAACCTCTGTGTAGGACTCTAAAGAATCGTCAATACGCCGGCAGTAGGTGATGATCATATCAAACACCCACAAGCTGCAAGCGGTCAGCTAAACGTAACAGCCACCCAGGTATTGAGCGATCATAAGATCAACAAGCAAGCATGTACATTCTTCTGTGAATCCAATCAGTAACACTCCCGTACAGTCCGGTCTCTTCGTCTGATATGTTGCATATTTAGTCTAGGGGTGATAAACGTCAGACCCCAGTAACCGATAAGTTGTGTCGATGTGAGGCTCATAACAGGTCGAGAAACTACCGATAACACTTACCAGTAGCACTCAAGATCAGCCCTGGCCAGGGACTTCCAGTTATAGCCAATCGAACACAGCACAACATCAACTCCCTATACCGGGAGAGACGAAACCCCTCCTATCGCTCATTGCCTCCATGTGATTCGGGACTGTACCCAAAAGCCACCGTTTTGCACATCCTCTTGGACGTGGTAAGGTGGAAATCAAAGCACAGTGGGAATCACACAAGACTCTATGACGATCTCGGGTCTACAGACTACCCTGTACTAGTGTCGCCAGAGAACTGCCATTTGACGTGAGGTATAATACCATCTGGGTGTTCTTGACGAGTCCGTTCAGTATACCCAGTCTCCACTGAGCACCCATACAAGTCTACTCTGGTGTATCGATGCCCTATCTCGACACACCCTCGACTAGGAACAGTTATAGGATGCACTCGTTGACTACCCTGGCCCCACTAGTATGATCTCATCATAGTCCAAGTAGTCGAGTACATATCCTAATGGCTTTATCAACATATGAGAGTAAGACAGTAAACTAATATAAGTCAACATGTTAAGATAAAGTGAAACCAAATAGCATACTATCATGACGAGCCAGAAAGTCCTCTCTATATATATCCAAGCATCCATTATAATATACATCATATGTACAACAATGGCCTCTAGGACATATACATAACTAACAATCTCCCACTTGCACTAAGACCAGCGGTTGTAGTATCTCATACCCAACATCCCGAAGAGTCTCTCAAATTGTATCTTGGGTATGGCCTTCGTGAGTGGATCCGCAGTGTTGTCCTTCGTATCAACTCTCTTGACCTCGATCTCCCGGCGATCAACTATCTCCCGGATCAGGTGATACCGCCTCAGAATATGTCTGGACTTCTGATGGGACCTGGGTTCCTTGGCCAAAGCCAAAGCTCCATTATTATCGCAATACAAAGGTATTGGATGCTCAATGGACGGAACCACACCAAGTTCAGTGTTGAACTTCTTCATCCAGATAGCCTCTTTTGCAGCATCGTTGGCAGCAATGTATTCAGCCTCCATCATCGAGTCTGCAACGGTTTCCTGTTTGGAACTCTTCCAACACACCGCCCCTCCATTGAGGGTAAAGACAAATCCCGAGTGCGACTTAGAGTCGTCCTTATCACTTTGGAAGCTCGAATCGGTAAAGGACTCCACCTGGAGTTCTCCGTTACCATACACCAAGAACATCTCTTTAGTTCTTCTCAAGTACTTGCGAATGTTCTTCACAGCTATCCAGTGACTCTCTCCAGGATCTGCTTGATACCTACTCACTATACTTAGTGAGTATGCTACATCGGGTCTGGTACATAGTATCACATACATGATAAAGCCTGCTGCCGAAGCATAGGGTATCCCTTGCATTCGAGCTCTCTCCAAATCAGTCTTGGGAGACATCTCTTTGGAGAGAGTGAGTCCAGAGATCATGGGTAGGTTCCCACGCTTGGATTCTTCCATACTAAACCTCTTTAGTATGGTGTCAATGTACCTGGATTGGGACAATCCCAGTATCCATTTAGATCTATCTCTATAGATCATTATTCCCAGTTTGCAGGAGGCATCACCAAGATCTTTCATTGAGAATCTTTGTGATAAGAAAAGCTTGACCGTTTGCAGCATAGGAACATCATTTCCTATCAAGAGTATGTCATCGACGTACAATACGAGGAAGACAACCTTACTCTCTGCAACCTTTTTATATATACAAGGTTCATCTACGTTTTTGATGAAGTCAAACTTTTTGACTACAACATCAAAGCAGATGTTCCAACTCCGCGATACTTTCTTTAACCCATAGATGGATTTAAGCAGCTTGCACACCTTTCCGCTGCTCCCACTGTCTACGAAGCCCTTTGGCTGAGTCATGTACACGCACTCTTCTAAATCACCATTTAGTGTAGGGTTCCAAGGCACACTCATGAGGTTCCACAAGGCATCAACCATGCCAAAATCAAATTTTTATGTGCCGAGAAAACCTATGCAAGATCGTATACTAGAGGATAGGCGAAGCAAAAAGCAAGTTAACTACTTTAACTACAAGTGAAAGGGATACAACCTTTGTAGATCCGGTCCTCCACTTCTAAAGCTCCGAGTTGACGTCCCTTCGCTGCGATCATCGGGATCCTGGACCCTAGCGTTGGTTTCATCGGAGAAATGAGCGGGCTAGGTCATTGACTTCAAGGCCGAAGATGATCTACGTCGGGGAGACTCAAACTCAAGCTATTCCTTCACTAGGTCAAGAACTTTGTGAAGAGAACACCCTATACTACATGGCAAGTGGTAGAGGATGAAGAAATAGGAAGTGGGTTCACTTTGGATTTGGATTTCTCACTTTGTTTCTTCACTTGGAAATTTCAAGCAAGGTTTTCTTCACTTGAAGAAGAAGAAAAGAATAATGAATAATATATCATTATCAAAAGAATAATCAAGTGAAGTCTATCATGATGCAACCATGGGTAAGTTAACCTATGTAGAGACTAAACTAGAGTTTAGGTTAATGGTTAGGTTAGAACAAATCTCATGCAAAACAAAAATGGTGGACTTTGCCAAAGATGCTTGAAAGCTTCATGAGGCTTCAAGCTAATTCAAAAATAACCACCATTTTTGAATTACTAAATAATTAAAAACCTTTACCATTAACCTAAATATAGTGTAAGTCATACACTCACCCATGTTTGCATGTATCATCAAATATGATACAATCTAGTGCACAAAAATATATCACATATACAACTTATGCACAACAAGTGAGAAAATCAATCTTAAGTGAACCAATACTAGTTAATGTAAAGTAATATATCAAATATATAATTATACATTAAATCATTAAATCAATACTTGATTTAATGATCCGGTCATATCGCATATAACCGACTAATATCAAGTGTATCAATGTATCGAATCAACACTTGATTCGGTAACCCGGCTATATCTTATATAACCGTCCAATGATACAAATCGCGAGAATAGAATACAGTATCACATACTGGTATTATTCTCGGTCCCGCACATATCTCATATGCTCTCCCATTTCGTTTCGCTTGAGCCAGGAAACCCCTGTGTAGGACTCTAAAGACTCGTCAATACGCCGGCAGTAGGTGATGATCATATCAAACACCCACAAGCCGCAAGCGGTCTGCTAAACGTAACGGCCACCCGGGTATTGAGCGATCAGAAGATCAACGATCAATCCCGCTCACACTCCTGTGAATCCAATCAGTAACACTTACCGCACAGTCCGGTCTGTTCGTCTGATATGTCGCATATCTCGCCTAGGGGTGGTAAACGTCAGATCCCAGTAGCTTGATAAGTCATACCGATGTAAGATCCATAACAAGTATGAAACTACTGATAACACTTACCAGTAAATCAGTGCAACCCTGGCCATGGATTTCCAGTTATGGCCAGTCGAGCATAGCGCAACATCAACCCCCAATACCGAGAGAGACGAATCCCCTCCTATCGCTCATTGCCTCCATGTGAATCGGGACTGTACCCAAAAACCACATGTTTGCATGACTCAGTAGAGCCGCGGTAGGGTGGAAATCAAAGCACAGTGGGAGACACACAAGACTCTATGACGATCTCGGGTCAACAGACTAAGCTGTACCAGTGTCACCAGAGAACTGCCATCTGACGTAAGGTATAATACCATCTAGGAGTTCTCGGCGAGTCCGTTCAGTGTACCCAGTTGCCACTGAGCACCCGCATACCATCTCTGATGTCAAACACCAATAGATATGGGATCATCCATCGCCCATCACATGGGTCGAGAAGATATACGCTAGTCTACTCTGGAATATTGATGCCCCGTCTCGATATTCCCACGACTAGGAACATTGAAGGATGTACTCATTGACTACCCAGACCCCACTAGTATGATCTACATCACAGTCCTAGAAGTCGAGTACATATCCTAAGGGCTTTATCAACACGTAACAGAGAGACAGTAAGTATACATGTTAAGATAAAGAGCAACCAGACAGCGTACTATCATGTCGAGCAAGAAAGTCTTACCTATATATGTCCCAGCATCCACTACAATATACATCTCATGTACAGTAATGGCCTCTAGGGCATACATATAACTAACAATCTCCCACTTGCACTAGGGCCATCTGTAGCAGTGGTTGCAGTATCTCATACTCAACCATCCCATATCAGTCTCTCTCTGGGAAAATGCCTTTATGAGTGGATCCGCCGTGTTGTCCTCTGAGTCTACTCTCCTAACCTCGATCACCCTAGAGATCAACTATCTCCATGATCAGGTGATGCTGCCTCAAAATATGTCTGGGTCACTGATGGGACCGGGGTTCCTTGGCCAAAGCCACACTTCCATTGTCTCACAATGGTAGGAACCTAGTTCATCTCATGAACTAATATACACCCAAACTTTCTCTTTGGTAGTATCTTTGATAGCGATATCACCAGCTTTTATCATCTAGTTTGCCACGGTATCTCTCTTGGAACCCTTCCAACATACCGTCCCTCTACTGAGGGTAAAGACAATGCCTGCGACTGACATTCAGTCGTCCTTATCACCCTGGAACTTTTCCAGTGATTCTCCCCAGGATCGATTGATACCATCTCACTACACCTAGTGAGAATCCTAATATCCATTTAGATCTATCTCATAGATATAAAATCTAGGATTTAGGAGGTATCACATAGATCCTATATGGAGAATCCTTGTGATAAGAGGAGATTGACCGTGCGCAGCATAGGAAACTCTTTTCCTATCAAGAGTATGTTGTCCACGTACAATATGAGGATGACCACCTTACTCTCTACTACCTTTTTGTATATACAAGGTTCATCTACCATTTTGATGAAATCAAACTCTTTGACTACCATATCAAAACAGAGGTTCCAACTCCGCGATGCCTGCTTTATGCTGTAAAGCAACTTGTACACGTTTTCGCTGCTCCCACTGTCTACGAAGCCCTCTGGCTGTGTACTTATAGACGCTCTCTTCTAAATCAATATTTAGAAAAGCAGTCATGACACCCAACCACCAGATATCGTAATCATGGTATATAGCAATGACAAGTAGGATCCGGATGGACTTAAGCACAGCCACTGGAAAAGGTTTCATCATTATCCACGCGTGGTCGATGATGAAAACCTTTAACAGGTCTAGCTTTGAAAGTCTCAACTTTTCCATCTACACCAATGTAATCTTCTCAAGATATACTTGCTCCTAATGGGGATTTAACCCTTCAGATATAGCATCCAAAGTCCATATTTTGTTGGTGTACATGGATTCCATTTTAGATCGCTTAGCATCCAACCATTCTTACAGAGTCCCCACTCTTGATGGCCTGTTCGAAACTAGTTGGGCCATCATCTCATGATGCAATCCTCGCTCCCACTGTCATCAAGAAACCAAAGTATCTCTCAGGTAGGTGAGGAACCCTGCTAGATCGGCGGAAAGGCCGAGGTTCGTTGGGAACTATTGAATCCTTTGGTTCTATCAAATCATCAGCTGTAGTTTGTATAGCTGGAACTATTTCCAGTTCTACAGAACTGACCTTGCCTTGATCTTGTCCGGATTTTGCTTTTGACATAGGCCGGACAATCCGAAATCTTAACTTTCTTAAGAGATGGGTTCTTCCCATACCATATCTCATATAGAGTGGTAGGCACTGATTTGATTGGAATCCAATTCAATAGGTATGCAGCTTCTCAAGTGCACAACCCCCAAAAGGAAATAGGTGACTCGGTAGTACTCATCATAGAGCGCACCATATCTCATAGGGTGTGATTGCTCTGCCCCGATACACCGACGTGTTGTGGTGTATACGGAGGAGTAATGCTGAGAGAGAATCTCATTCTCCTTTAGAATAGTCCAGGAATCCCGTGCTCAAGTATTCTCCTCCTTAATCACATCAAAGGACATAATACTTATACTCGTTTTGGTTCTCTACTTCTAAAATATATTCTGTGAATATCTCAAAAGGTTCGGACTTGTGTTTCAACAGGAACATATGTCTGAATCTTGAGAGATTATCAGAGAATGTAATGAAGTACAAAGGACCGGTCTTGACATGTGTAGACAGTGGACCTTCATACATCAACATGTATCATCCCAAGAGTTCACTAACTCTTTCTCTGTTTCCAATAAACGGAGTTGTGGTCATCTTATCTTTGTGACATGACTGGCAAGTTTCATAAGATGTAAATTTAAACTGATTTAAATATGCATCTAAATGTAACTTAGCTAGTCGGGTCGCATTGATATGACCTAGTCTTCAATGCCTCAAGAAGAATTCGTTCATCCCTGAACTCTTCCTCTTATGTGTGTTTTGTATACTAAGAACTGTAGTTTGATTTAGAACGTCAATACTTTTAGATAACGTGCTTGAACTGATCAACTTTTGATATAGGAAATGTTCAAAACATTATCCAACAATACAAAATTATATCCTTTCTTTACTAATAAAGAGACCGATATGATTTTGTACATCAGGTTCGGTATCTAATAACATTTGTTCAGAATCAATGTATTCTGGTAATACAGGGTGACAGAGACCAACAGACTTGGCTGCAACACTTGCACCGTTTTCTGTCTCATGAAACTTATCATCCGTCCTCAGTTCTGTACCTATCTGTAGCCCATGTAACAAATTACATGTCTGGGATCCTGATCCGGTATCAATTACCCAGGACGTAGAGGATACTGAGAAACAGTTCTATGTAATGAACACACCCGAAGGAGATGCATCATCATGCACTTTCTTCGTTTGGGCGGCACGGGAATTCTGGTAATCCCCAATTTCCTGCTCTGTCTTATAACAATTATAAGTCGGAGCGGGACCAACGTTCCCCAGCTCAGTATAACAAGCGGGTTCGGTCAATACATCCATATTATTATCTTGATTAAGGCGTGACATGGTCGCTACCTGGAGATAGAGAGAAGAAAACACTCTGCATGCGCTCTTGCAAGATTAGATTGGTTATATATTTTATCTAATCAGGATGGCTCCCACTGTTTTTATCAAATCTTCCTTCAAACCCTAAAAGGAAAGACTAGCCGAGATTAATTACACTCTACAAGTTCGCCAATCTTTCAGCCAGGCCAGTGCCGGTACTTTGAGGGAGGTTCCCCGTGCTTTCGCACGGACCTAATTAAAGTAAACCTCGTTTTCCCAGGGGCGTAACCCCGTTGACACCTTTCTAGACACCTACTTGATCGGCTAATTGTAAAGTGCAAAACTCTCCCAGGAGTAACAATTACTCGCAGTGGGTATCAGGATCCAACTATCATATAGAAGGTATGCAATCTCATTGCAAATTTCAACACTTGAAACTCCCGATAAAGGTTTTTACCCCAAGCACTTATGACCTTAACTATGGTCAACAAATCATAAGTACTAGTCAAGTTCTACCCGTCATTTCGTGATTAATTAGACCCACCCACATGACCCTTAACTAAGGTCAACAAAGTCACGCGACTGTCCTAACTAATCGCATCATATGCGGTATAGGAAGACATCACTTAGCTACCGTACACTGTGCTTTGACTATGGTCAACAAACACAGCACGAATACTAAGTACTCTACTTCCTAAAATGACGGAGGGTTGCGGATGGTTTTTTTATGAAAACCTTTAACGCTTTGAACTTGATCTCGTTGCGGAATCAAATGGTTTTTAAATGGAGTGTTTTTTAGGCTTTTCTAGTTTTGCTAAAGGGGTCACTCCCGGTGAAGGGATCGTCGGCCCTTTCCTCATCGAATAAGATGCAGGATATATCATATATACCGCTGTGCAAAGCAAAAACTATAGAAGCAATCAAAAGACAAACCGAGGGTTGTAGCATATGCCAGTTATTGCTAAAGAGGTCACTTCCGGTGAAGGGATCGTCGGCTCTTTCCTCATCGAATAAGGTGCTGGATGTTCTACAAGGAACACCGCTATGCAAAGCAACAACTAGAGCTACCTAATTTTTGAAATTCGATTCCACAACATCTTTTAGGTTTATTTTCTTTCATTAATCTCATTAATGAATGTCCCATTATTTAAGTCCACCTAAACATCACAGATAAATACAACGTACACTTATGCCATCCGCATTCGCCTCGATGTTCCATCTGCACCGTTAGGTTAGGTAACTAACGGCAGAGCGGGGCAGGGCTAGCGCGGGTGTAAAACATAAGCAACGTTTATATAATATATCATATATACTATATACAGTATCAATCTGAACATATCACATGATCACATCACAGATAACGCAGCAGAAAATATCATATGAAATATTGGATATACTAGGACGTCCGTGTTTTATTTTGAGCCTGTATAAAACACGGATTCTACGGTCGTGATGAATAGCCAATCCCACACCCCTAGACCCCTACGACAGCGGCAAGTAACCCTACCAATTCTAGAGTTAGGAGACCCGAACTCGACTCCTCGAGATGGTCTCCCACTAGACCCTAGAACCCGGTTACTTGTGCTCCCCGCCTTGGGTCTATCCTAATGTGGAAAAGTAAATAATATACAACGGTGACATCATCCTCAACCCGGAAGTGCCCTAATAAAAGAATATTGCATACAAGTATTTTACATGAATGAAAAAAGAAAAACACTCATCTCACATAAAAAAAACCCGGCTATTCAAACACGACGATCCAATATAACATATCCAGCAACACATAACAACACATGTCATCAACGTAAGTAAATATGCCCATCCCAATTGTCGTTGACATATAGCAACGAAACCGGCGATATCACATATTACACTTACGGTCACAGAAAAGAAAGTGTAAGACTACAACAGTTGGAATCCGCAACCTCCTTAGACATCGCATGCCTAATCAAATGAATTCCTTAGACATCGCATGCCTAACAATTATAAACCCCGCATTTTAGTCTCATTATTGAAAACACTTTTCAATATCAAGTCGGGCAATTCAACAAGATTCCCGACATCCTGAACGAATGCTCGTCGCAAACTTTAGTAGACGGCCGCACCCCCGGATGCCGTCGACGAAGTGCACTAAGGCGGAACACCGCTACCGCGAGCACCCGAACGGATGCTTTTGGCTACGGGGTTCTCCTACAGTCACTTGGTCGGGGCTATGGGGCGTGGCTGTCTATTAAGTTTACCCGGCGAGTATCCGCGTACGCAACGTGATTGCGACGGACTTTTGATCACATCAAAATTTCGTGGCAACCTATCAAGTGAGACTAAACTGCTAGATTTATAACATTCAAATTAGTTATCTCATAACTACTTGTGGATTCTAAATATTGTATCACATTCCAGATAAATAGACAATGTTAAACTTTCCGATCGAATGATCAAGCACCCAAGTTTTCCCAAACAGCTCAACACTTGAAATAAGTTTAAAAACATCCATTTCATACCACAGTACCAACGGTCCAGCCGTAGAAGAGTCAAGACAACGCCTCACATGTGGCACGCCATACTGCCCCAAACCCTAAGGTTCAAAGGGCAGTTCAAGACGGTCACATAATCGAGTTAAGGTTTGTTGTCTTCTAGAGGGTCCATCGCGTTACTTGCACTACTTAGACGTTCTTAAACTACGGAAAAATCCAACACTTGGAAATTTTCCGGCAGGGGAAAAAGTGGGTCATTTATATCCGGTCGAACTTTTTAACATGTTCTAAAATTACCAGGAAAAACAAAATAAACAAAGTTAAATAATCCGATCGAATCATCAAGTCCCCAATACACCCCAGAAAACTCAACTGTTGAATACAGATTAAAAATTCCTAGAAGAAACAGGAAACTGCTACGGGTATTACTGTAGAAAATGATACGCCTAATCATCACATACGGCCGCGGAACCGCCGCCAGAAGTAGGGTAGAACCGCGGTTCCGCGGCGCAACTGTAGAGTTAGGTTGTCGTTTTCTGCAGTCTTCCTTAGAATTCCCTGCTCTATTTTCTGAGCATTTTTAATTAGGAAAAATCCACTGTTTTAAAAAAAGTACAGAGAGGGGTGTAGTTTAGGGTTTCGGGGTTCGATCGGGTTTCTAACTTCGTCTACACTTCGCCTAAAGCTCTAGCTAGGCTCTAATACCACTGTAGGGTTCCTAGGCACACTCATGAGGTTCCATAAGGTATCAACCATGCCAAAATCAAATTTTTATGTGCCGAGAAAACCTATGCAAGATCGTATACTAGAGGATAGGCGAAGCAAAAAGCAAGTTAACTACTTTAACTACAAGTGAAAGGGATTACAACCTTTGTAGATCCGGTCCTCCACTTCTAAAGCTCCGTGTTGATGTCCCTTCGCTGCGATCATCGGGATCCCGGACCCTAGCGTTGGTTTCATCGGAGAAATGAGCGGGCTAGATCGTTGATTTCGAGGCCGAAGATGATCTACGTCGGGGAGACTCAAACTCAAGCTATTCCTTCAGTAGGTCAAGAACTTTGTGAAGAGAACACCCTATACTACATGGTAAGTAGTAGAGGATGAAGAAATAGGAAGTGGGTTCACTTTGGATTTGGATTTCTCACTTTGTTTCTTCACTTAGAAATTTCAAGCAAGGTTTTCTTCACTTGAAGAAGAAGATGAAGAAAAAGAAAAGAATAATGAATAATATATCATTATCAAAAGAATAATCAAGTGAAGTCTATCATGATGCAACCATGGGTAAGTTAACCTATGTAGAGACTAAACTAGAGTTTAGGTTAATGGTTAGGTTAGAACAAATCTCATGCAAAACAAAAATGGTGGACTTTGTCAAAGATGCTTGAAAGCTTCATGAAGCTTCAAGCTAATTCAAAAATAACCACCATTTTTGAATTACTAAATAATTAAAAACCTTTACCATTAACCTAAATATAGTGTAAGTCATACACTCACCCATGTTTGCATGTATCATCAAATATGATACAATCTAGTGCACAAAAATATATCACATATACAACTTGTGGACAACAAGTGAGAAAATCAATCTTAAGTGAACCAATACTAGTTAATATAAAGTAATATATCAAATATATAATTATACATTAAATCATTAAATCAATACTTGATTTAATGATCCGGTCATATCGCATATAACCGACTAATATCAAGTGTATCAATGTATTGAATCAACACTTGATTCGGTAACCCGGCTATATCTTATATAACCGTCCAATGATACAAATCGCGAGAATAGAATACAGTATCACATACTGGTATTATTCTCGGTCCCGCACATATCTCATATGCGCTCCCATTTCGTTTCGCTTGAGCCAGAAAACCCATGTGTAGGACTCTAAAGACTCGTCAATACGCCGGCAGTAGGTGATGATCATATCAAACACCTACAAGCCGCAAGCGGTCTGCTAAACGTAACAGCCACCCGGGTATTGAGCGATCAGAAGATCAACGAGCAAGCCCGCTCACACTCCTGTGAATCCAATCAGTAACACTTACCGCACAGTCCGGTCTGTTCGTCTGATATGTCGCATATCTCGCCTAGGGGTGGTAAACGTCATACCCCAGTAGCTTGATAAGTCATACCGATGTAAGGTCCATAACAAGCATGAAACTACTGATAACACTTACCAGTAAATCAGTGCAACCCTGGCCATGGATTTCCAGTTATGGCCAGTCGAGCATAGCGCAACATCAACCCCCAATACCGGGAGAGACGAATCCCCTCCTATCGCTCATTGCCTCCATGTGAATCAGGACTGTACCCAAAAACCACCTGTTTGCATGACTCAGTAGAGCCGTGGTAGGGTGGAAATCAAAGCACAGTGGGAGACACACAAGACTCTATGACGATCTCGGGTCAACAGACTAAGCTGTACCAGTGTCACCAGAGAACTGCCATCTGACGTAAGGTATAATACCATCTGGGAGTTCTCGGCGAGTCCGTTCAGTATACCCAGTCACCACTGAGCACCCGCATACCATCTCTGATGTCAAACACCAATGGATATGGGATCATCCATCGCCCATCACATGGGTCGAGAAGATATACGCTAGTCTACTCTGGAATATCGATGCCTCGTCTCGATATTCCCACGACTAGGAACATTGAAGGATGTACTCATTGACTACCCAGGCCCCACTAGTATGATCTACATCACAGTCCTGGAAGTCGAGTACTTATCCTAAGGGCTTTATCAACACGTAACAGAGAGACAGTAAGTATACATGTTAAGATAAAGAGCAACCAGACAGCGTACTATCATGTCGAGCAAGAAAGTCCTACCTATATATGTCCCAGCATCCACTACAATATACATCTCATGTACAGTAATGGCCTCTAGGGCATACATATAACTAACATTTAGAAAGGCGGTCTTAACATCCATTTGCCAGATTTCGTAGTCATGGTATGCAGCAATGGCAAGTAGGATCCGGATGGACTTAAGCATAGCCACTGGAGAAAAGGTTTCATCATAATCCACACTTGGTCGTTGATGAAAACCCTTTGCAACAAGTCTAGCTTTGAAAGTCTCCACTTTTCCATCTACACCAAGTTTCTTCTTAAAGATCCATTTGCTTCCAATAGGTTTTACCCCTTCAGGAGCAACTTCCAAAGTCCATACTTTGTTGGTGTACATGGATTCCATCTCAGATCGCATTGCATCCAGCCACTTCACAGAGTCACCACTCGTGATGGCCTGCTCGAAGCTAGTCGAGTCATCATCTTCCATGATGCAATCCTCACTCCCACCATCAACGAGAAAACCGTAGTATCTTTCAGGTGGATGAGAAACCCTACTAGATCGACGGAGAGACTGGGGTTCGTTGGGTACTACTGAATCCTCTGGTTCCACTAAATTTTCAGTTGCAGTTTGTGTCACTGGAACCTCTTCCAGCTCTACCTCTTCGCCACTAATTTCTTTTGTAAGAAATTCCTTTTCTAAAATGGTGGCATATTAAGAAACAAATACCTTTAGTTCCTCACCATGGTAGAAGATATATCTATAGGAATCTTTTGGATATCCCACAAACTTACATAAACTTGATCTTGCCTCGAGCTTGTCCGGATTTTTCTTTTTAACATAGGCCGGACAACCCCATATCTTAACTCGTTTAAGAGATGGTCTTTTCCCATTCCAAATCTCATATGGAGTGGTAGGCACTGATTTAGTTGGAACTCTATTCAATAGGTATGCGGCTGTCTCCAGCGCATAATCCCAAAAGGAAATAGGTAACTCAGCGGTGCTCATCATAAAGCGCACCATATCCAATAGGGTGCGATTCCTCCGCTCCGATACACCGTTGTGCTGTGGTGTATAAGGAGGAGTAAGATGAGAGAGAATCCCATTCTCTTTTAGATAGTCCAAGAACTCATTGCTTAAGTATTCTCCTCCTCGATCAGATCGAAGGATCTTAATACTTTTGCCCGTTTGGTTCTCTACTTCGTTCTTATATTCTCTGAATTTCTCAAAAGCTTCAGACTTGTGTTTCATCAGGAACACATGTCCGTATCTAGAGAGATCGTCAGTGAATGTAATAAAGTAGGAAGAACTATTCCTGGCATGTATAGACATGGGTCCACATACATCACTATGTATCAGCCCCAAGAGTTCTGTAACTCTTACTCCGTGTCCACTAAACGGAGTCTTGGTCATTTTGCCTTTGAGACATGACTGGCAAGTGTCATAAGATGATAATTCGAACGGATTCAAATATCCATCCTTATGCAATTTAGCTAGCCGTGTCGCATTGATATGACCTAGTCTACAATGCCACAAGAAGGATTCGTTCATTTCTGAACTTTTCCTCTTGTTTGTGTTCTGTACATTAAGAATTATAGTTTGATTTAGAACGTACATGCCATTATTTAACGATCATGATCCTATCAACTTTTGATTCAGGAATATGTTCATAACATTATCCTGTATTACAAAATTATATCCTTCTTTATTCAATAAAGAAACTGATATAATATTGCATATCAGGGTCGGAATGTAATAGCATTCGTTCAGAATCAATGTATTACCTTTTGGTAACACAAGGTGATATTCGCCAACAACCTTGGCTGCAACATCTGCACCATTCCCTACTCTTACGAAATGATTACCCATTCCCAGTTCTCTACCTTTACGTAGCCCACGTAACGTATTAAATCTGTGGGATCCTGATCCGGTATCTAATACCCAGGACGTAGAGTGAACTGAGAAACAGTTCTCAATAACTAACACTTCCGAAGAAGATGCATCAGCATGCTTGTTCTTCGTTTAGGCGGTTTGAGAATCCAGATATTCTCCTATTTCCTGCTCAGTCTTATAACACTTATAAGAAAGAACGGGACCAACGTTCCCCTGCACAGTATAAAAAGCGGGTTCAGTCAATACATCCATATTATTATCTTGATTAAGGCCTGACATGGTCGCTACCTGGAGAGAGAGAGAAGGAAACACTTTAGCGTATGCTCTTGCAAGATTAGATTGGTTATTATCTTATCTAATCAGGATGTCTCCCACTGTTTTTATCAAATCTTCCTTCAAACCCTAAAAGGAAAAATAGCCAGGATTAATTACACCTTACAAGTTCGCCAATCTTTCAGCCAGGCCAGTGTTGGTATTTTGAGGGAGGTTCCCCGTGCTTTCGCACGGACCTAATTAAAATAAACCTCATTTTCCCAGAAGCATAACCCCATAAACATCTTTCTAGTCACCTACTTGATCGGCTAATTGTCCTGTGTAAAAATTCTCCCAGGAGTAACTCTTACTCGCAGTGGGTATCAGGATCCATCTATCTCATAGAAGGTATGCAATCTCTTTGCAAATTTCAACACTTGAAATTCCCGATAATGCTTTTATCCCTAGTGACTTATGACCTTAATTATGGTCAAAAAATCATAAGCACTACTCAAGTTATACCCGTCATTTCTTGATTAATTTAGACCCATCCACATGACCCTTAACTATGGTCAACAAAGTCATATGACTGTTCTAATTAATCACATCATATGTTATATAGGAAAACATCACTCAGCTACCATACACTGCGCCTTAACTATGGTCAACAAACGCAGTACGAATACTAAGTACTCTATTTTCCTAAAATGACGGAGGGTTACGCAGGTTTTTCAGAAAACCATGAGCGTAATGAACTTGATATCGTTGTAGAAACAAGTGATTTTGAAAATGAGTGTCTTTGAGGCTTTTCCAGTTTCGCTAAAGAGGTCACTCCCGGTGAAGGGATCTCGGCTCTTTCCTTATCGAATAAGGTGCAGGGTATATCAAATATACCGCTGTGCAAAGCAAAACTATAGAAGCAATAAAAAAACTAATCCGTCAGTTTGTAGCATCTGCCAGTTTTGCTAAAGAGGTCACTCCTGGTGAAGGGATCTCGGCTCTTTCCTCATCGAATAAGGTGCAGGGTATATCATATATACCGCTGTGCAAAGCAAGACTGTAGTTGCCTTTTTTATAAAGTTTTGATTCTACAACATCATTTAGGTTTCTTTTTTTTATTAATCTCATTAATAAATCCCATCAGTTATGCTTCCTAAGCATCACAGAAAGAAACGAAAGCTGTAATATTTATATATCATATATATAGTATAAGCATTCGTCTCAGGCAGTAATATGATCTCATCACAGAACATTGCAGTAGAAGATAACATATGAAATATTGGATATACTAGGACGTCCATGTTTTATATCGAGCCTGTATAAAACACGGATTCCACGGTCGTGATGAATAGCCAAACCCACATCCCTAGACCTCTACGAGAGCGGCAAGCAACACTGCCAATTCTAGGGTTAGAGAACCCGGTCTCGACTCCTCGAGATGGCCTCCCATTGGACTCTAGAACCCGGTTACTTGTGCTCCCCTCCTTGGGTCTACCTAATGTGGAAAAAGTAAATAATATACAATGGTGACATCATCCTCAGCCCGGAAGTGCCCCAATAAAAGAATATTACATACAAATGAATTTTACATGAATGAAAATAAAAACCCTCATCTCACATAAAACCCCCGGCTATTCAGAACACGACGATCCAATACAACATATCACAACAACACATAATATCTCATATCATCAACGTAAGCAAGTATGCGTATCCCGATTGTCGTTGATGTATAGCAACGAAGCCGGCGATACACCACATACTACGCTTACGGTCACAGAAAAGAAAGTGTAAAACTACAACATTTGGAATCCACAATTACTTTAGACATCATAAATCCGAAATATCACATACTTCGCATTTCCTGCCTAACTATATGAATTCCATATATTGTATCACATTCCAGATAAATAGACAAAGTTAAACTTTCCGATCGAATAATCAAACACCCAAGAATTACCAAATAGCTCAACACTTGAGCGGGGTTCAAAAATCCCAGAACATGTCACCGCCCCAATGAACCAGCCGTAGAAGGGTCAAACCAACGCCTCACATGTGGCAACGCTAAACTACCACAAACCCTAGGGTTCAGTGGCGGTTTTGACGGTCACATAATCGATTAAGGTTACGTTCTTCTAGAGGGTCCACAGATATTCTTGCATGTTTTTCCGAAAGTTTTAAACTCAAGAAAAATTCAACACTTGAAAGTTTTTCGTGTCGGGAAAAAGTGAGTTATTGATATCCGTTCGAACATTTTAATACCTTCTAAATAATCCGGAAAACTAAACGAAGTTAAACTTTCCGATCGAATCAACGAATACAAAAGATCTCCAGAAAACTCAACACTTGAGTAAAATTAAAAATTCCCAGAAGCATATAGAAATACATACGGATATTACTGTGAAAAATCTAACCCTAATACCCCTGTATGGCCGCGGAACCACCGCGCAAGGCATGGTATTGCCGCGGTTCCGCGGCGCTTTAAGGGGATTAGTGGTTCGTTTTTCACAGTAATCCTTAGAATTCCCTGCTTAATTTTCTGAGTATTTTTAATACAGAAAAAATCAACATTTTAAAAAATTTCCAGAGAGGGGTCAAAAACCGACGTTTCGGGGTTCGATCGGACATTTAACTTCACTTCGTATACACGTCGCCTAATGCTCTAGCTAGACTCTGATACCACTGTAGGGTTACTAGGCACTGTCACAAGGGTCTATAAGGCATCAACCATGCCCGATTTAAAATTTAGAAGTGCCGAACAATCTAAAGCAAGGATCTTTTCTAGATAATTATGGTTAAACATGCAAGTAAACATCTTTACATCTAAGAGACAGGGATTACAACCTTTGTAGTCTGCTCTTTCGCTTCATAAGCTCTGAGTAGTAGTCCCTTCGCCGCGATCCATGATCTCCCAGACTCAAGAGAGGCTCCACAACCCGAATGATCCATGCTAGCTTGAAGTCTTCCTTTTCGAAGATGTTCTACCTTGAAGTTTCTTTAACTCAAGCTCTCACTTCTCTAATCAAGGATTAATGAAGTGAACACCCTAATCTAATTGGCTAGATTAGATGAGGATGATGAAGTAGGAATTATGCTCTCTTTTATTTTCAAGATCTCACACTAATTCATCACAAAATAAAAGGCTAGAAAGCTTTTCAAGGAGAAAGAAGATGATGAAGACTTTTGTGATGAATAATTAAAAGTAACTTTGCTTACAAATGAACCTTGAGTTAATAATATGAAGCATTAACTCATGTAGAGAGTTTACTAGGGTTAAGGGTTTGAGTTAGGTTAAATAATATCTCCAAAATATCAACACATAATATCTTTGCATAAAACAAAACAAAAGCTTCTAGAAGCTTCAAGAAAAGACTAACCCAAATCAAACCCTAACCATGTTTAATCTCCACTAATCATGTTACATTTGTAAACATAACTTGTTACAATATTATATATCACATATATAATATATATTTTTGTAACAAAAGAAAATAATACAATTAACATATATCGCATATATATCAATGTATTACCCGGTGAGAAAATGAATCAATAAAGCGAGCCAATATTAGATAATGTAATGTAATATATCACATATATAATTATACATTAAATTATCGAATCAACACTTGATCCGACAATCCGGCTATTTCTCAAATAACCGACTAATATAAACTGTATCAGTTCATCGAATCAACACTTGATCCGATGACCCGGCTATATCACATATACCCGGCCGATATCATATATCGCGAGAATAGAATATGGTATCGCATATCATATTATCCTCGGTCCTGCACATATCACATATATGCTCCTACTCCGTTTTTCCTGAGTCAAGAAACCTCTGTGTAGGACTCTAAAGAATCGTCAATACGCCGGCAGTAGGTGATGATCATATAAAACACGCACAAGCGGCAAGCGGTCAGCTAAACGTAACAGCAACCCAGGTATTGAGAGATCAGAAGATCAACAAGCAAGCATGTACATTCTCCTATGAATCCAATCAATAACAATCACGTACAGTCCGGTCTCTTCGTCTGATATGTTGCATATCTAGTCTAGGGATGGTAAACGTCAGACCCCAGTAACCGATAAGTCGTGTCGATGTGAGGCTCATAACAGGTCGAGAAACTACTGATAACACTTACCAGTAGCACTCAAGATCAGCCCTGGCCAGGGACTTCCAGTTATAGCCAATCGAATACAGCACAACATCAACTCCCTATACCGGGAGAGATGAAACCCCTCCTATCGCTCATTGTCTCCATGTGATTCGGGACTGTAGCTAAAAGCCACCGTTTTGCACGTCCTCTTGGACGTGGTAAGGTGGAAATCAAAGCACAGTGGAAATCACACAAGACTCTATGGCAATCTCGGGTCTACAGACTACCCTGTACCAGTGTCACCAGAGAACTGCCATCTGACGTGAGGTATAATACCATCTTGGAGTTCTCGGCGAGTCCGTTCAGTGTACCCAGTCTCCACTGAGCACCCGTACACCATCCGTGATTTCAAACACCGATGGATATGGGATCATCCATCGCCTATCATATGGGTCAAGATGCGTATACGCTAGTCTACTCTGGTGTATCGATGCCCTGTCTCGACACACCCTCGACTAGGAACAGTTATAGGATGCACTCGTTGACTACCCTGGCCCCACTAGTATGATCTCATCATAGTCCAAGTAGTCGAGTACATATCCTAAGGGCTTTATCAACATGTGAGAGCAAGACATTAAACTAATATAAGTCAACATGTTAAGATAAAGTGAAACCAAATAGCTTACTATCATGACGAGCAAGAAAGTACTCTCTATATATATCCAAGCATCCATTATAATATACATCATATGTACAACAATGGCCTCTAGGGCATATACATAACTAACACTCCCCTCGGCTCCGGGAATATACTAAGATGTCGTCAATGAATACGATGATGAACTGATCAAGATACGGCCTGAAAATGCAGTTCATCAAGTCCATAAACGCTGCTGGGGCGTTGGTGAGTCCGAACGACATCACCAAAAACTCACAGTGTTCGTAACGCGTGTGAAAAGCCGTCCTCGGAATATCATCCTGCCGAACCCGCAACTGATGGTAGCTTGATCGCAAGTCAATCTTCGAGAAGTGCCCCGCACCCTGGAGCTAGTCTAACAAATCATCGATACGTGGTAAGGGATATCTGTTCCGCACTGTCACCCGGTTCAGCTGACGGTAATCAATACACAAACGCAAACTGCCGTCCTTCTTCTTGACGAACAGAACAGGAGCACCCCAAGGAGATACACTCGGTCGAATAAGCCCTTTATCTAGCAAATCCTGCAACTGATCCTTCAACTCTCAAAGCTCCGCCGGGGCCATCCGATAAGGCGGTATGGAAATAGGCCCCATGCCGGGGATCAAGTCGATGCAGAACACAATATCGCGCTCAGGCGGTAAACCAGGCAGCTCATCAGGGAAGACATCAGGAAACTCACTAACAATCGGGACCTGGTCTAACGGGACCTCTGCAGCTCTAGTATCACAAACATACGCTAAGAATCCCTGACATCCTTTCCTCAAGAGCTGACCGGCGCGAAGAGACGAAATCAAGCTGGGAAGGGTGACGCTACGGTCTCCCTGAATAACAAGAACCGGCTCACCCGGAAAACTAAAACTGACCGCCTTCTCACGGCAGTCCATAGATGCATAACAGGTGGCTAACCATTCCATGCCCAGAAGAACATCAAAGTCCAACATATCGAGGAGAATCAAATCAACCGAAGAATCCCTCTCCCCGATACGAACAGAACACAAACAAAACACAAATCGAGCGATAAACGACTCGCCTACCGGAGTAACAACAATAAGAGGCTGATTTAACGAAGACGAATCTCTGCCCAACCTCGGTGCGAAGTGCGTAGATACATACAAATGTGTGGAACCTGGGTCGAATAATACTCGTGCGTCGAAAGAACATACTGGTAAGGTACCTGTCACAACGACATTGGATGCCTGCGCATCCTGCGGAGTCAAAGCGAACACTCAGGCCTGTCCCCCACCAATAGCTGGATGTCCTCTGCCTCGGCCTCTGCCTTCTTGTCCTCTCTGAACAGGAACGCCATATCCACGGCCTCTGGGAACGTCTGCCTGGCATGGAGCACCACCAGGGGTAGGAAGTAGATCTCTCTGAGTAGGGGGTGAGGGTGGAAGGGTCACATAAGGAACTGTCGGCTCACCCTGGCGCCTCGTGGTATAATTCTTGAAAAGGTGACCTGGACTTCCGCTCCAATAACATACTGGCGGTGGCGGCTGACCTAGTGAATATGAACTGAACAACCGACCTTGCGCCATGCCTCGACCATCACCATGGCCTGGAAAGAATCCACCACGTCCTCTACCTGCCATGCCTCTGCCAAACTGTACTGGAGCTGGTATATCTGTACAAATCCTCTTCGGCCCTGAAACGACCGAAGTCTCCGAAATGCATTCCTCTAAAAGTAAGGCTGCATCCACCGTGGCTGCATAGGTGTCGAAGTGCTGGGCGCCAATAGCAAGAAATAGTTGCGTGTCTAACCCACGTACGAACCTCTTCATGTGTTTCTCTTCGGTGTCCATGTTAGTTATATGTATGCCCTAGAGGCCATTATTGTACATATGATGTATATTGTAGTGGATGCTTGGACATATATAGGGAGGACATTCTTACTCGACATGATAGTATGCTATCTGGTTGCACTTTATCTTAACATGTACTCTGATTGTCTCTATGTTACATGTTAATAAAGCCTTTTGGATGAGTACTTGACTACCAGGACTATGATGCGGATCATACTAGTGGAGACAGAGTAGTCGCCAAGTACATCCTTCACTTGTTCCTAGTCGTGGGAGTACTGAGACAGGGTATCGATACTCCAGAGTAGACTAGCGTATGCGCTTCTTGACCCATATGATGGGCGATGGATGATCACATATCTATTGGTGTTTGACATCAGAGAAGGTGTACGGGTGCTCAGTGGAGACTGGGTACACTGGACGGACTCGCCGAGAACTCCCAGATGGTATTATACCTCACGTCAGATGGTAGTTCTCTGGTGACACGGGTACAGGTTAGTCTGTAGACCCGAGATCGTCATAGAGTCTTGTGTGATTCCCACTGTGCTTTGATTTCCATCATACCACGTCCAAGAGGCGTGCAAAACGGTGGCTTTTGGGTACAGTCCCGAATCACATGGAGGCAATGAGCGATAGGAGGTGATTCATCTCTCCCGGTATAGGGAGTTGATGTTGCGCTGTGCTCGATTGGCTATAACTGGAAATCCCTGGCCAGGGTTGCTGAGATTTACTGGTAAGTGTTATCAGTAGTTTCTCGAACTGTTATAGATCTCATATCGACACGACTTATCAAGCTACTGGGGTCTGACGTTTACCACCCCTAGGCGAGATATGAGACATATCAGACGAAGAGACCGGACTGTACGGGAGTGTTACTGATTGGATTCGCAGGAGAAAGTACAGGCTTTCTTGTTGATCTTCTGATCGCTCAATACCTGGGTGGCTGTTACGTTTAGCTGACCGCTTGCAGCTTGTGGGTGTTTGATATGATCATCACCTGCTACCGGAATATTGACGATTCTTTAGAGTCCTACAAGAAGTTTCTTGACTCAGGAAAAACGGAGTAGGAGCACATATGTGATATGTGCAGGACCGAGGATAATACGATATGAGATACCGTATTATATTCTCGCGATATTTTGATATGAGCCGGGTCATCGGATCAAGTGTTGATTCGATGAATCGGTACATGATATATTAGTCGGTTATATGCGATATAACCGGATTGTCGGATCAAGTGTTGATTCGATAATTTAATGTATAATTATATATGTGATATATTGCATTACATTATCTAATATTGGCTCGCTTTATTGATTCATTTTCTCACCGGGTAATACATTGATATATATACGATATATGTTAATTGTATTATTTTCTTTTGTTACAAAAATATATTATATATGTGATATATAATATTGTAACATGTTATGATTACAAATGCAACATGATTAGTGGAGATTAAACATGGTTAGGGTTTGATTTGGATTAATCTTTTCTAGAAGCTTCTAGAAGCTTTTATTTTGTTTCTTGCAAAGATATTTTATTTAGATATTTTACTTGATATTTCCTAACCCAACCCACACCCTTTAACCCTAGTCAAATCTCTACAATGGTTAAGTCCTTCTTGACTTAACCATGGTTGCAATTATAATGATAATAACTTTTGATTATTCATCAAAAAAGGATTATTCATTCTTCTTCTTCTTCCTTGAGCTCATAAAAAAGCTTTCTAGGTTTTTATTTTGTGATGGATTAGTGTGAGAATTTGATAATAAAAGAGAGAATAAATTCTACTTCATCATCCTCATCTAATCTAGCCAATTAGATTAGGGTGTTCACTTCATTAGTGAGTGAGAGCCTGAGTTAAAGAAACTTCAAAGTAGATCATCTTTGTTATCGAAGATCGGAAGCAAGCTTGCATTTTTCTCTTCGTGGAGCCTCTCTAGAGTCCGGGAACTTGATGATCGCAGCGAAGGGACCACAACACGGAGCTTATGAATTGAAGGACCGGCCTACAAAGGTTGTAATCCCAAACTCTTAGAAGTAAAGTTGTTTACTTGCTATATGTTTTGCCTAATCTCTAGTCTAAGATCTTGGTTAGGGTTGTTCAGCACGTCTAAATTTTAAATTGGGCATGGTTGATGCCTTATAGACCCTTGTGACAGTGCCTAGTAACCCTACAGTGGTATCAGAGCCAAGCTAGAGATTTAGGCGAAGTCTAGGCGAAGTTTAAAGTCCGATTGAACTCCGAATACCCGTTAAATCCTAGTTTCTAGAAAAAATTTCAAAAGTTGACATTTTTCATATTAAAAATACTCAGAAAATCATGCAGTGAAATATAAGAATTACTGTGAAGTACGGACCACCAAATCCCTCACATGACCGCGGAACCGCGACCAAACCACGCGTTTGGCGGCGGTTCCACGGCCAAAATTTGGAGTTGGGGCCCACTACTTCAGGTATTTATTCTTAGGTCCTTTTTCATAATTCTGGGAATTTTTAAATTCTACTCAAGTGTTGAGCCTTCTGGGAATTATTGGGAACTCGTTGATTCGATCGGAAAGTTTAACTTCATTTATTTTTTCTGGGTAATTTAGAACGTGTTAAAAAGTTCGAACGGATATCAATAACTCACTTTTTCCCCTGTCGGAAAATTTCCAAATATTGGATTTTTCCTTAGTTAAAGAACGTTCAAAGTCATGCAAGTAACACGGTGGACCCTCTAGAAGAACACAAACCTTAACTCGATTATGTGACTGTCTAAACCGCCTCTAAATCTTAGGGTTTGGGGTATTACGGCGTTGCCACATGTGAGGCGTTGGTTTGACCCTTCTACGACTGGACCATTGGTACTGTGGCATGTGATGGATGCTTTTAAACTCCGCTCAAGTGTTAAGCCATTTAGGAAATCTTGGGTGTTTGTTTATTCGATCGGAAAGTTTAACATTGTCTATTTATCTGGAATGTGATACAATATTTGGAATCCACAAGTAGTTATGAGATAACTAATTTGAATATTATAAATCTAGCAGTTCAGTCTCAGATGATCGGTTGCCACGGGATTTTGATGCGATCAAAAGTCTGTCGCAATCACGTAGCGTACGCGGATACTCGCCGGGTAAACTTAATAGACAGCCACGCCCCATAGCCCCGACCAAGTGACTGTAGGAGAACCCCGTCGCCAAAAGCATCCGTTCGGGTGCTCGCGGCAGCGGTGTTCCGCCTTAGTGCACTTCGTCGACGGCATCCGGGGGTGCGGCCGTCTACTAAAGTTTGCGACGAGCATTCGATCAGAATGTCGGGAATCTTGTTGAATTGCCCGACTTGATATTGAAAAGAGTTTTCGATAATGAGACTAAAATGCGGGGTTTATAATTGTTAGGCATGAGATGTCTAAGGAATTCATTTGGTTAGGCATGCGATGTCTAAGGAGGTTGTGGATTCCAACTGTTGTAGTTTTACTTTTTTTTCTGCGACCGTAAGTGTAATATGTGGTGTATCGCCGGTTTCGTTGCTATACATCAACGACAATTGGGATACGCATATTTACTTACGTTGATAATATGTGATATTATGTGTTGCTGTGATATGTTATATTGGATCGTCATGTTTGAATAGCCGGGGGTTTTATGTGAGATTGGAGTTTTTCATTTTCATTGATGTAAAATTCATTGTATGTAATATTCTTTTATTGGGGCACTTCCGGGATGAGGATGATGTCACCATTGTACATTATTTACTTTTCCGCATTAGGATAGACCCAAGGCGGGGAGCACAAGTAACCGGGTTCTAGGGTCCAGTAGGAGACCATCTCGAAAAGTCGAGACCGGGTCTCCTAACCCTAGAATTGGCAGGCTTACTTGTCGCTCTCGTAGGGGTCTAGTGACGTGGGTTTGGCTATTCATCACGACCGTGGAATCCGTGTTTTATACAGGCTCGTATTAAAAACACGGACCTCTTAGTATATCCAATATTTCATATATGTTCTTCTGCTACAATGTTCTGTGATGAGATCATATTACTGCCTGAGACGAATGTTTATATTATATATATGAGATATATATTGTATATTGTTGATTTCGTTTCAAATGTGATGCTGGTGAAGCTTAAAAAAATGGGACTTCATTAATGAGATTAATGAAATAAAAGAAACCTAAAGATGTTGTAGAAACTTGTTTAAAAACTGGTAGCTCTAGTTCTTGCTTTGCATAGCGGTGTTCCTTATAGAACATCCAGCACCTTATTCGATAAGGAAAGAGCCGAGATCCCTTCACCGGGAGTGACCTCTTTAGTGAAACTAGCAGATGCTGCATACTCGGTTTGTCTTTTGATTGCTTCTATAGTTTTTGCTTTGCATAGTGATATTTGTGAAATATCCTGCACCTTATTCGATGAGGAAAGAGCCGACGATCCCTTCACCGGGAGTGACCTCTTTAGAGAAACTAGAAAAGATCTCAAAAACACTCCATTTAAAAATCACTCGATTCTACAACGATATTAAGTTCATTACGCAAAAGGTTTTCTTAAAAACCTGTCGTAGCCCTCCGTCATTTTAGGAAGTAGAGTACTTAGTATTCGTGCTACGTATGTCGACTTTAGTTGAGGCGTAGTGTACGGTAGCTAAGTGATGTCTTCCTACACAGCATATTATGCGATTAATTAGGACAGTCATGTGATTATGTCGACCATAGTTGAGGGTCATGTGGGTGGGTCTAATTAATCATGAAATGACGGGTAGAGCTTGACTAGTGCTTATGATCTGTTGACCATAGTTAAGGTCATAAGTACTAGGGGTAAAATATTATTGGGAATTTCAAGTGTTGAAATTTGCAATGAGATTGCATACCTTCTATGAGATAGTTGGATCCCGATACCCGCTGCGAGTAAGAGTTACTCCTGGAAGAGTTTTACACATTACAATTAGCCGATCAAGTAGGTGTCTAGAAAGGTGTTAACGGGGTTGCGCCCCTGGGAAAACGAGGTTTACTTTAATTAGGTCCATGCAAAAGCACGGGGAACCTCCCTCAAAGTACCGACACTGGCCTGACTGAAAGATTGGCGAGCTTGTAGCGTGTAATTAATCCCGGGTAGTCTTTTCTTTTAGGGTTTGAAGGAAGATTTGACTAAAACAGTAGGAGACATCCTGATTAGATATATTAATAACCAATCTAATCTTGCAAGAGCATACGCTGAGTGTTTTCTTCTCTCTCTCTCTCCAGGTAGCGACCATATCACGCCTTAATCAAGATAATAATACGGATGTATTGACCGAACCCGCTTGTTATACTGAGCTGGGGAACGTTGGTCCCGCCCCAAATTATAATTGTTATAAGACAGAGTAGGAAATAGGGGATTACCAGAATTCTCGTGCCGCCCAAACGAAGAAAGTATATGCTGATGCATCTTCTTCGGGTGTGTTCATTACAGATAACTGTTTCTCAGTATCCTTTACGTCCTGGGTATAAAATACCGGATCAGGATCCCGCATATGTAATTTGTTACATGGGCTACAGAGAGGTAGAGAACTGAGATCGGGTGATAAGTTTCAAGAATTGGAAACGGTGCAAGTTTTGCAGCCAAGTCTGTTGGCAGTTATCACCCTGTATTACCAGAATACATTAATTCTGAACGAATGTTATTAGATACCGAACCTGATATACAACATCATATCAGTATCTTTATTTAATAAAGAAGGATATAATTTTGTATTGTTGGATAATGTTTTGAACATTTCCTATATCAAAAGTTGATCAGTTCAGGCACGTTATCTAAAAGCATATACGTTCTAAATCAAACCACAGTTCTTAAAGTACAGAACACACACAAGAGGAAGAGTTCAGAAATGAACGAATCCTTCTTGAGGTATTGTAGACTAGGTCATATCAATGTGTCCCGACTAACTAAGTTACATTTAGATGCATATTTAAATTAGTTTGAATTTACATCTTGTGAAACTTGCCGGTCTTGTCACAAAGATAAAATGACCACAGCTCTGTTTATTGGAAACAGAGAAGGAGTTAATGAACTCTTGGTATTGATACATGATGATGTATGTAAGTCCCCTGTCTACACATGCCAGCACTGGTTCTTTGTACTTTATTATATTCACTGATGGTCTCTCCAGATTCGCACATGTGTTTCTGTTGAAACACAAGTCTGAACCATTTGAGAAATTCAATGAATATGAGTTAGAAGTAGAGAACCAAAACGGGTAAAAGTATTATGTCCTTTGATGAGATCAAGGAGGAGAATACTAGAGCACGGAATTCATGGACTATTCTAAAGGAGAATGAGATTCTCTCTCAGCATTACTCCTCCGTATACACCACGGCACGTCGGTGTATTGGGGGTAGAGCAATCGCACCCTATGTGATATGGTGTGCTCTATGATGAGTACTACTGAGTTGCCTATTTCCTTTAGGGAGTTATGCACTTATGAAGCTTCATACCTATTGAATAGGGTTCCAATCAAATCAAGTGCCTACCACTACATATGTGATATGGTATGAGAAGATCCCATCTCTTAAAGATGTCCGGCCTATGTCAAAAGCAAAATCCGGACAAGCTCGAGGCATAGGTCAGTTATGTGGAAGTTTGTTGGAGATACAAAACTGCAGCTGATGATTTGGTAAACCCAGAGGATTCAATAGTTTACAACAAACCTCAGCCTCTCCGCCGATCTGGTAGGGTACCTCACCCACCTGAGAGATACTTCGGTTTCTCTATAACAGTGGGAGCTAGGATTGCATCATGAGATGATGACCCAACTAGTTTCGAGTAGGCCATCAGGAGTGAGACTCTGTAAGAATGGCTGGATGCTAAGCGATCTGAGATGGAATTCTTATACACCAACAAAGTATGGACTTTGGTTGCTTTATCTGAAGGGTTAAATCCTCATCAGGAGCAAGTATATCTTGAGAAGATTACTTGGTGTACATGGAAAAGTTGAGACTTTCAAAGCTATGCTTAAGTCCATACAGATCCTACTTGCCACTGCTACATACCATGACTACGATATCTGGTGGTTGGGTGTCATGACTGCTTTTCTAAATGATGATTTGGAAGAGAGCGTCTATAAGTACATAGCCAGAGGGCTTCATAAACAGTGGGAGCAGCGGAAACGTGTGCAAGTTGTTTTATGTGATAAATCGGGCATTGCGGAGTTGGAACATCTGTTTTGATGTGGTAGTCAAAGAGTTTGACTTCATCAAAATGGTAGATGAACCTTGTATATACAAAAAGGTAGTAGAGAGTATGGTGGTGATCCTCCTAGAGTACGTGGATGACATACTCTTGATAGGAAAGGAGTTTCCTATGCTACGCTCGGTCAATCTCCTCTTATCACAAAGGTTCTCCATATAGGATCAAGGTGATACCTCCTAAATCCTGGGTTATGGATCTATGAGATAGATCTATTTGGATGTTAGGATTCTCACTAGCTGTAGTGAGATGGTATCAATAGATCCTGGGGAGAATCACTGGAATAGTTCCAGGGCGATAAGGACGACTGAATGTCAGTCGCAGGCATTGTCTTTACCCTCAGTGGAGGGACGGTATGTTGGAAGAGTTCTAAGCTAGATACCGTGACTTACTAGACGATTAAAGGCAAGATACATCGTTACCAAAGATGCTACCAAAAAGGCAGTCTGGATATATATTAGTTCATGAGATGAATTTCGTTCCAACCATTATGTGACAATAGAGTTATGGCTTTTGCCTAGGAACCCCTGTCCCATCAGAAATCCAGATATAATTCCTAGGCAGTATCACCTGATCATGGAGATGGTTAATCTCCAGGGAGATCAAGGTTAGGAGAGTAGACACAGAGGACAACAGCGCGGATCCACTCACAAAGGCCTTTTTCCCAGTAGAGACTTTTATGGGATGGTTGAGTATGAGATACTTCAACCACAGCTAATTGTTGGGTATACGATACCACAAAAGATAGCCCTAGTGCAAGTGGGAGATTGTTAGTTATATGTATGCCCTAGAGGACATTACTGTAAATATGATGTATATTGTAGTGGATGCTTGGACATATATAGGGAGGACTTTCTTGCTCGACATGATAGTATGCTATCTGTTGCACTTTATCTTAACATGTACTCTGATTGTCTCTATGTTACATGTTGATAAAGCCCTTTGGATGAGTACTTGACTACCAGGACTATGATGCGGATCATACTAGTGGGGACAGAGTAGTCGCCAAGTACATCCTTCACGTGTTCCTAGTCGTGGAAGTACCGAGACAGGGCATCGATACTCCAGAGTAAACTAGCGTATGCGCTTCTTGACCCATATGATGGGCGAAG
Organism: Agapanthus africanus; assembly: GCA_030015575.1. NCBI lineage: Eukaryota > Viridiplantae > Streptophyta > Magnoliopsida > Asparagales > Amaryllidaceae > Agapanthus > Agapanthus africanus. Next base: position 301,456,335 of record JASDDO010000029.1, read on the forward strand.
GATGATCCCATATCCATTGGTGTTTGACATCAGAGAAGGTGTACGGGTGCTCAGTGGAGACTGGGTACACTGGACGGACTCGCCGAGAACTCCCATATGGTATTATACCTCACGTCAGATGGCAGTTCTCTGGTGACACTGGTACAGGTTAGTCTGTAGACCCGAGATCGTCATAGAGTCTTGTGTGATTCCCACTGTGCTTTGATTTCCATCATACCACGTCTAAGAGGCGTGCAAAATGGTGGCTTTTGGGTACAGTCCCGAATCACATGGAGGCAATGAGCGATAGGAGGGGATTTGTCTCTCCCGGTATAGGGAGTTGATGTCGCGCTGTGCTCGATTGGCTATAACTGGAAATCCCTGGCCAGGGTTGCTGAGATTTACTGGTAAGTGTTATCAATAGTTTCTCGAACTATTATAGATCTCATATCGACACGACTTATCAAGCTACTGGGGTCTGACGTTTACCACCCCTAGGCGAGATATAAGACATATCAGACGAAGAGACCGGACTGTACGGGAGTGTTACTGATTGGATTCGCAGCAGAAAGTATAGGCTTGCTTGTTGATCTTCTGATCGCTCAATACCTGGGTGGCTGTTACGTTTAGCTGACCGCTTGCAGCTTGTGGGTGTTTGATATGATCATCACCTGCTACCGGCGTATTGACGATTCTTTAGAGTCCTACACAGAGGTTTCTTGACTCAGGAAAAACGGAGTAGGAGCACATATGTGATATGTGCAGGACCGAGGATAATACGATATGAGATACCGTATTATATTCTCGCGATATTTTGATATGAGCCGGGTCATCGGATCAAGTGTTGATTCGATGAATCGGTACATGATATATTAGTCGGTTATATGCGATATAACCGGATTGTCGGATCAAGTGTTGATTCGATAATTTAATGTATAATTATATATGTGATATATTGCATTACATTATCTAATATTGGCTCGCTTTATTGATTCATTTTCTCACCGGGTAATACATTGATATATATGCGATATATGTTAATTGTATTATTTTCTTTTGTTACAAAAAATATTATATATGTGATATATAATATTGTAACATGTTATGATTACAAATGCAACATAATTAGTGGAGATTAAACATGGTTAGGGTTTGATTTGGGTTAATCTTTTCTAGAAGCTTCTAGAAGCTTTTATTTTGTTTCGTGCAAAGATATTTTATTTAGATATTTTACTTGATATTTCCTAACCCAACCCACACCCTTTAACCCTAGTCAAATCTCTACAATGGTTAAGTCCTTCTTGACTTAACCATGGTTGCAATTGTAATAATAATAACTTTTGATTATTCATCACAAAAGGATTATTCATTCTTCTTCTTCTTCCTTGAGCTCATAAAAACGCTTTCTAGGTTTTTATTTTGTGATGGATTAGTGTAAGAATTTGATAATAAAAGAAAGCATAAATCCTACTTCATCATCCTCATCTAATCTAGCCAATTAGATTAGGGTGTTCACTTCATTAGTGAGTGAGAGCTTGAGTTAAAGAAACTTCAAGGTAGATCATCTTTGTTATCGAAGCAAGCTTGCATCTTTCTCTTCGTGGAGCCTCTCTAAAGTCCGGAAACTTGATGATCGCAGCGAAGGGACCACAACACGGAGCTTATGAAGTGAAGGACCGGACTACAAAGGTTGTAATCCCAAACTCTTAGAAGTAAAGTTGTTTACTTGCTATATGTTTCGCCTTATCTCTAGTCTAAGATCTTGGTTAGGGTTGTTCAGCACGTCTAAATTTTAAATCGGGCATGGTTGATGCCTTATAGACCATTATGACAGTGCCTAGTAACCCTACAGTCCACCAGGTAAGGAGCATATCGGGACAACTGAGTAAACTGGATATCATACGCGGACACTGTCATCCCTGGAGTCTTGCGCAAAACCTCAAAACTACGGGCTCAAGCATCACGGACGCTCTCTGGAAGGAAACGGGAAAGAAACACCGCTGTGAACTCATCCCACGTCATAGGAGGTAAACCTGTAGCTCGGCCTCTCTCGACTGACTCGCACCACGTCTGAGCAAGGCCCTCCAGACGAAAACTCGCAAGCTCCACCCATCTATCGTCAGAACATCTCAGCGAATGGCAAATCCTGACCAACCTGTCGAGGAATGTTCGCGGATCCTCCGCTGCATCTGTGCCGGTAAAGACTGGAGGTCTTAGCCTCATAAACTCCTGCAATGATACGGGAATGGTCTCGGTAGTAGCAGGAACAACTGTCTGGGCAGCAGGTACAATCATGGTCTATGTAGTGGAAGTACATCCTCAGATCTCTGTACACGACTGGCCTCGACTAAGGATCCCATCATCTAACGTAACTCCTGCATACCTGACTCTAGCCTATCAATGCGGTCTGGGGAAGGCGGATCAATCTGTCCCTGAAGGGTAGTCATACCATCCTGATCGGTCGTCGTCTCGGACGAGCCTGCTCGAATCTCATCTCTAGCGGAAGCCCTCTGAGCCCTCGTAGCCTTCGGCAGCATAGTGGCTGGTACAGGAAACAGGATAAGAACAATGCAATAGCATCATAGGATATAAGGAATCGAAGAAGGAATTGAAAGCAATTTATATCCTAAGGTCACTTAGGCAGAGTACCGTATCGTAAGTATGCCGCGGAACATACATACGCTACGTCACTTTGCTTCAGTTACTTACTCTATCTACCAAGGGTCATCCTACACTCAGAAAGGTAAAACCTAACGCTCTGATACCAACTTTGTTACGACCCGAAAAGTACGGAACGTGACCGGCACTTAAATTATGAAACGTCTCGAGGCGTACGTAATCTAAGTAAGCCAAAACCCAGAAATCAAAACCAAAAGAGCAGTAGAGTGAAGGAAAACCAAGATTTATTGAAATCGATTTAAATCAAATATGTCACATCAAGCTTTTTAAAAGCAACATGATTTTCCGAAAATTTCGGCAGAGTCTCCCTTGTAAATACTGGCTCCAAACGGGTACAAAACAGGAATATATGCACAATATGAAATAAGGCATCCACAAGCGGGAGCTAGCTCTTCACCCAAGGCGGACTCAAAATCACACGCAATATAAATCATCACTGTGCAAAATAAGCATATAAAGGCACAAAGAAATAAAGCATCATGTCGGCTCGGTGAGCTCGACCCAGAGAAACAACATAAAAGTACATGCCTCACTGTCTCATCTCTAAGTCGCTAATACAATAAAACATGTGGTGGATACGGTAGATGGAGTACACTAGATACAATATTGATACATGGTAGAAATGAAATAACCCCGCAACCCACCTACGAACAATGCTGCGAATCCAAGCAAAAGGAGCAAAAGAGGAGGTGCGCCCGCCGCTACTGTGCTGACGGGTCAAACCTGCAAAACACTGTGGTACGACGGGGTTGAGTTGCCAACTCGTGAGTAATAAATAACATCTAATAAGGATATCGTAAGCATGCACACAATTTCATCACAGCCTACATATACTAATATGATGCGATGTAATAATATGTATGCAACATGAATGCAATTAACAATACAAGATTTGAATATGATTAACATGGGAAAATCTGTATTCCTATCTTATTAAACTTTTGTAATTTAGCTGTAGTTTCATCAATGAAATCAATATAAATCTGTGTCAAGCATCGACACCAAATACGAATATCTCAATTATCCCGGGCTCCGGCGATCCGGACTGGCCCAAATATCTGATCTCGGGCTCCGGCAAATCCGGACTGGCCCAAATCCTCATAACTCAAGACTACATCGGTATCCTCCGGATATCCGCCGCGTCACAATAACCGGTCCGTAGTGCTCCCCTGCCGGGCTCAACGCCATCATCTGCGACCATCTTGCCTTAGGGTACCACACCGGGTCCACCATGCACTCACAAACGGTTCCTCCTCCTCCTCGAATCGGGTGTATGATACTGCTTAAGCACCGAGAAATCTCATGGTGGACGATAGATGCATCATATCACGAGAAAACCGCAACTTACATTTTTAAAATGGTAATACGTTTTCAAATCCTTGCGGTTTCTCCAAATCCATAAATCTCATAAATATGGAAATGCTCGAGAAAATCATAATACATGAATGTCTATGATATTAATAATATAAAATGCGATGCGGAACTAGAAAACGATGCATGAACAATGATGTAATAAGATGTGTGCATATGACTAGAAATCCTACGTATCCATATCGATGAATTAAATATATCAAATGCAGGTTTATTAATCAAAAATTGGTGTAAGTGATAAGATGCGGATTTAAACAAGTTATAAAGTATTCGTGGCATAACAATTACCAAGGCGTGTGTGTCCCCATGAATAGTGCCCGTACAGTATAAACCAATGGTAATAGTGCGAGTGTCCTATGAGGTACTATCACAGTATATATATATATATGATAAATGATGCAATGCAACGAGGTGATTAACTAGGAACTACGCATAAGTGTAAGTACTAAACGAAATTCTAACTATCGGGCGTCTTGCGCCATCCAAACGATTCCCCCGTAGACGTGTACATCTCCTCACCGGAATGCCTCAACTAGTCTGGTCCAATCACCGCTTTTCCTTTTCGCGCCGCGTTCGATGTCTCCGCAACCGATCCTAGAATTTACACAAAACAACACACATAAGGCTAATATCCTGCAAAACGCGATATCAAGACCATACGCGAAACTAGCGCCACAAGCTAACGCGTGCACTCGAAATACCAAAACGTGTGTGCTAAAGTCAGAAACTACCCCGATTGGCTGTGATATAAAGCAAACACTAAACCCAGACTCGGAGCGTACGTGTCGCGCAGGTCACAAAACACTAATTATAGATAATTGGTCGCAGATTTTACCTGGAGCAAAAACCAAGAAAATAAGCAACACCAAACACAATAAAACACACACAGACAACTCTTTGCAAAGCACCAACCCACAACTCAACCAGGGGGCCGGCGAGCTCGGAAATCGAGGTAATGTCGCCGGGTCGAGGGGGGTGAAACGGGCTCGTATCACAATACAACACTCTAATTACCATGTATAGTATTATGTATATGTTTGTTAACCAAGAAAATAACCACTGATATAGAAGATACACCGTATCCTAAAACTTGATTTAAAACGTATTTAAAACACTAATTTGCGACATTAAGGTGTTTTAGTGAAAATTGGTGAAAAGACTTGGATTAAGCGACACTAACAACACTTAGTTAAGCTAATCAAGCCATAAAAACCTTAACTTGGCCTAATCTCCACTTAAACCAGATAATTAGCACTAAAACCCACTTCAACACTATTTTAAACTAAATAAACTACAAGTTTAGCAAAAAGGTAATTAGGGTAAGCTTTATACCTCAAGTTGGTCCTAGGAGGGTTCAAACTGCTGACCTTGCCTTCAAAAGCAAAGACTTATCTCAAGAAACAACAAGGAAGTGTTTAACATGAGGTTTTGTGAGGAAAAGTGGGATTTTTAATGGAGATGGAGGCTTGAATGAAGAGAAGACGAATAAGAAATGAGGGAGAGGGGCTACTGCTGGAGCTGGGGCTGTTGCTGCCGGAATGAGAGAGAGAAAGAGAGTATGAGGGTGTGAGTGCAAAAAGTCAAGGTTCCCATGTCTAATTAATACCCCATGCCTCTCTATTTTCATTTCTTTTCTATTTTCTTATTTGTTTTGAGTTAAAAGGAAATAAAACCATGAGGGAAATAAAAATGAAAGACATGTTACAATACTAACCTAGGGTAATTATAGGGTTGTGCATGCTAAACTAAAATTTTTGCTTAGAAAATAATATTTAAGAAAATTAGGTAATTATGTGAACATTAAATTAAATGCTAATTAATAAAACACAAATATATATATATATATATATATATATATATATATATATATATAATTATATATATTTTCACAATTAAAAAAAGATTTATTCCAGTCTATGTGGAAAATAATTATTAACGAGATTTTATGAAAAACACGCATTATCGCTAATTAACGCGAAAATAACCTAAACGAATTTTCAAGGCGTTACATCTGCCCGCTCACCCTCTCTGGCCAGACGGAGTGAATAACCGGAGGGGATATGGAATCGAGTCCGGATATCGGAAAGCTCGTCCAGACGATTCAAGACTGAGGGTGCATCGTGGGTATTCCCGATGCGCACCTTGGGAGCCCTTGTCGCCGCCCGACGGCATGTGACAAGGGCGGCCCTGGCCTTGGGGGGCGAGTCTAACACAGAAGACGTAGATGAAGAAGAAGAAGAAGAACTCTCTCGGCTATCTGAAGCCGAGAAGGAGGAAAGACCCGCTGGACTCGGCCCCAGAAACTAGAGCCTCATTGCCCGATTTTACCCCTACTACATTTACAGATACCTCGGAGGAAGACATCTAACCTGATTCAAGAGAGGTTTTGCCAAGGAAATTTCAGCGGAAGATCCGACCTAAGTGGAGGCGCGCTAGGAAATTTTCAAACGACGAGAGACAATTAAGGCAAAGTGTCGGCCCTGAGATGGTTCCTTCCTATTTATACACTCCAAGAAGGATATCCTACGGCCCAAGTCGATTTCCGCCAAAACGAAGCGTCGCCCCTAGCGGTCGTCGAAGCTCTACGTGGCAATCGACCATTGGAAACGTCCCTTCATGACAGGAGTCAGAGACGGCCCCTCGCGCTTTGCCAACCAATGTCGGGCACGTGGCGCGTAGCCCAACCGACGATCGAGCGAAACGGCGCCCCCTCTTTAAAAACGCAATCATTTCACCGATCTGCTAACGTCACAAAAGATACGCACGGGAACCGAGGTGTCTCGCAAGCCGCCACGTAGGCCTAGTAATCCGGGAGGAGTAGCTACTAAATATCCCACCGTCGTCAGACGGCACGGGAATCCTAGGCTGAACCGTTAAAAGACCAGGCTTACCACTCTTGACCCTAGGTCAGGGCGAGAGTGGGGGGGCTAGTGATAAGGCTCATTAACGGAAATTCCACAGATCACGACACATGGCATATGACGTATCGTCTGCGAAGGCCTACTAGACTCCTGGGGTGTGTGGAGGTAGAATCAGTATGATGCATTGGCGACTTTCCTTGGGGTCCCGTCTTCGAGGAAAGTTCCCCCTTTTATTGCTCTTCTCCGAGCTGTTGCAAAGGCTGAGCTTTCTCGGCCTCCCGGCTCGTCTTCGAGCCATCCAACAAGCCGAGCTTCCTCGGCTTCCCCGATCAACCGAGAGCGCGAAACTCAAGCGCCCCTACAACGGCTCCGTGTATCTCGCTAAAGCGAGATATCCGCCGCCCCACATTCTTCGTCCCACGTAGGCACGTTCTCCCATTAAAGAGCGGATCCCGCCATCAACGCGGGCGTAACGAGAGGGCATAACTTACGGCGAGGATCCCGCGCCGGCTCGCTCCATGCGTCCACTATATAAACCCTTCTCTTAGACAACTCAGGTAACAAAAAAACTCATTCTGAGACGCCGCTACCCGGCTCTTATTCTATGGCACTAACTTGATCGTCAGAGGATCTTACGGTGGTTTTCCATCCCGGGACTTCCCTTGCAGGTAGCTCGGCGTCAACCACATCTAACAACCCACTGAGATCCACACAACAATTCCTGTATCCAATCTCAACCGCTCGTTACTGCTCGCAGCCAGATCGACGGAGGATAACGTCTGAGGGAGATTCCGAGCTCCCTCACTGCCGATGCAACTCAAAAACGGGGGAAACTTATGTACCATCCATGTTCGAGTGAGATCCATCGGAGTTCTCTCATGTTTTAAATATCATGTGCAGCTAACATGCCTAGATCACAACCTACCAAAAGAATTTTTGTGCAATTCAAAATTTCAAGAATGGTACGGAGGTAGAAAAGAACGGCAGGTATCAAGGATTCGAACATCGCGCGTACGTTACCAATTTGCCCCACCCTTTGTTTTTTCCATTTATAGAAAGAAAGCGGCGCCCCCTCACTCCCAAAAATTTATTCCCCTAAAAAAAATCCTCCTCGATTTTGCCGCTCCCTCATTTCAAATTTACTAATTCCCCCAAATTCGCCCCAACCCTCTCTCTCTCTGTCTGATTTCTGATCTCTCTCTTCTCGAGGTCGAAGGAGAATGTTGCGTCTACAATCGCCCGCTACTTCTTGCGGATCGCTGCTTCAAGAACTGCAGGTTCGATTTCGCTTTCAAATCTCTTTGTTCTTCCTCTTGATTCTTGAATTTTTCGCGTAATTTTGATAAAATGGTAGCAAGATTGGTTTTTGTTTATTATAGCTCTGTTTTCCCTTGGTCCATTATGCTTGTTAGTCGAATAAGGACGTTAGTTTTTTTTTTTTTTAAATTTAAATTTTCTTTCTTTAAAAGAATACATGTGATTTCTCGATTACTTATATGATATTTGATATTAGTATGGCCAGGCATTAGATCTGAGAATGGTAATAGTGTTGGGTTTTGTCGGAAATTTTAATCCTTTTCTTTTAGGCTGAATTTTATGATGGGCCATCGAATTTTCAGGATTTTTTTCAGATAGCACCATTAGAGTTAAAAAAAATGCAATGGGCCACCTTGAATTGGCAATGTTGTAAGAAAATAGTCCTGTATGTGGAATGAATAGCCCAAAATTAAGGCACTTTTTTTTGATGAAAATGCCCTGACAAAAATACCCTTTAAGGAGGGTCCATGACATTTTTCAATTCAGTGGTGCCATCTCAAAAATTTTGAAATTTTGATGGTATTTTATAAAATTTACCATTTCTTACTACTCTGCTATGTAGTTTTTCGTGTTCATTTTTATGATTATGTATTGTAATTGAAGGCAATAAGGGTACTGTCCTTTTGTCCATTATATGGTCTTTGTTGCTATTGATCCATTATTTAAGAAATATTTTGAAGCCTATTACCATATGAATTTGTTATACAATAGGAAGCACAACTCAACCTACAATAGACTTCATAATTCCATGTTATCCCAAAAAGTGTTTATAAGATCATCCAACACTTGAAGAAGTGTCTAGAATTAAAATGTTAAATTGATTGATGATAGTTCCTTTACCCTTAGCACCAATTACTAGTTCTTGATGTCATAAAGATTATTAAGGGGTCGAGAGCAATTTTCATCATCGGCTCATGCTTCTTGTTTTGCCTTCACGATGAGGCATGAATCATGTTGTCTTTTGTAGCTTTGAAGTATATGAGCAAATCATGGTCTGATACCACTTGATGTGTGGGTGAAATCGACCGTAAGAATTCCGAGATATATATGCAAGAAGAAGGGGAAAAGGGGTATAGGAGAAAGTGAAATCGCAACAACTACAATTATGTATAGTCTGATACAAGCAAATCGTGGTCTGATACAACTTGATGTGTGGGTGAAATTGTAAGAATTCACTGATATATATGCAAGAAGGGGAAAGTCGGTATAAGAGAAAGTGAAAGGGCAACAACCACAATTATGTATAGCCAAGTATTGTTCTGATTACAATGGGGGTCAAATCTTCTATAGCCTCTGCTTAGAACAGATACAGGAAAGGGTTTATCCTTTAATTCACTCCCAAATCATTGTTATTCCTATATATCACATCATATTTATGTTTCCGATATATGACCCCTAAAGTCTATTAGTTATTCTAAAATTCCCCTCTGTAATGCTTCAAATGAATAATATGTGAGAATATTCTATTAACGATTGCAATAGCACAGTAGCTGTTATGAATTGAGTAGGATGATGGTAAATTCCCATTCTGCCTTTCCAACAGTCAAAAATTACCAATTTGAAACTTCCTCTATTAGATAAAGTGGGTTGCAATATGAATCATAAGATCTTAGGCTGACAGAAGTTGCACATATTAGCAATTGAACTAATCGTGATTATTTTAGCCATGACGCCAAGTTAAATTTATTACAGATGACAGGTGAAATGGCGAAGTTTGAATAATGATAAAGTTTCGGAGGAGATCTATGGAAATATTAAGCTGTATAAAAAAATAGAAATATTGAGTTTAGGGGGTGTTATATGGAAACAGCTAAGTTTTTTATGGTGACATGAGAAAAGAAAATACATTAAATTACTAATGCTCAAAAATTCTTTCCTTGGTTGCAATTTGTTTTCAATGCTCTCATTCTAAATTTCATCTGATAAAGATAGATTCCGCACCTTGGAATATTTCCAATCAGTAAAGATTCAATTTCTGCACTTCAAAAGACTAGATAGAAAGTTTGTTCGCTTGAACAACACCCCCACCCCCACCCCCCCCACCCCCCAAAAAAAAAGAAAGAAAGAAAGAAGAAAAATAGAAAAGAAAAACAGAAGCCAGAAAAAACGTGATTTGCCTGATTTTAAAGATATTCGAAATTCCTGGTTGCATGTAAACTCAGATGTTGTATATGGAAGTTATGCCTATGCGAATTCTACCCATGCCTTATGCGTAGTGACAATTTGCGGGATCCCGGGGCTTCCATGTCGGCCTAGGTTGTTCATATTCTCTACATTGCTGTTAAACCAGTGCTAATTTTCAAGATTTTTCATTTTAAAAGTTTTAAAGCTAATGCTACCACTACTATTAATTCCAGAATACCCGAATTAAAAGAGGAAACATTTTTTCCTTAAATTTAGTTAGGTGCACTTCTGGGAGATCAGTGTCTGGCATTTCATCTTTTTACCTTATTGTTCTGATATGGAGAAAATGGGTTTTTTGTGGCAACAGGGTTTGTGGAATGAAATTGGGGAGAAGGATTTGGAAAGAGATAAGATGATATTGCAACTTGAACAGGAATGCCTAGATGTCTACAGGAAGAAGGTAGACCTAACAAAAAAGTTCAAGGCAGACTTGCATCAGGCCTTGGCTGAAGGTGAAGCCGAAATTTCGAATCTCATCTCCACCCTAGGAGAACGCGAGTCCTTTCTTCGGGTTTGTTTCATTACTTTCTATCCGTCTATTATCCTTGCTGCTTATTTGCTTCTTTTCTTTTGTTGTGATTTGGTTCCTCCTTTTATAGAAAGAGAAACCAAAGGGTGCACTCAAAGAGCAGGTGGCTATTCTAAATCCTTTACTAGAGGAATTACGGAAGAAGAGAGAGGAAAGAGTCAAGGAGTTCTCAGAAGTTCAGTTGCAGATTGTTCGCATATGTGCAGAAATAGCTGGAAACACCCATCTTGGTAATTCTGCTTCTCCACAAGTGGATGAACGTGATTTGACTTTTAAAAGGTTGGATGAGTTGAAATCTCAACTGCAGGAGCTTCAAAAAGATAAGGTTATAACATGTTGAATTTCATGCATTTTTAATCGCTTTTGATAATCAGTTTTAGCTTACTCCTTCCCCCCTTTAATAAACAGCATATGCGATCGCAAAAGGTCAATGCCCATCTCAAAGCAATATATGATCTATCGAGTGTTATGTCCATTGATTTCCACAAGTTGTTGTTTGAAGTTGATCCAAGTTGTAGCAATTCTGTTAGCGACCAGCCAAAGAGCATTAGCAATGACACCCTTGCTAGACTAGCAGGAACTGTTCATTCTCTTAAGCAAGAGAAGCAACAAAGGCTTTCGAAGGTTTGTATATATAAGTTACACATGTTTTGCTTACTGTTTTTATGAAAGAAAAATAAACTTCTCTTACCCACGTGTGGCTCTAATATATTAACCCCATACGGGTAGGGGAACGATGGAAGGTAAAGTATTTGTAGTTAGAATTCTCAATCATCTAGATTCTTTAAGGGACAGTTGGTAACAACTGTATTTGTGTGTGCATGTTCATGTGCATGTCTCTGTGTGCGCATGTGTGCAAATGTTGTGTATGTGCATCTCTGTGTGCATGCATGCATGTATGCACGCACGCTCTATATAACTCTGAGTTATGAATGAGAAAATTCTTCTTCTTGTTATAGCACCTTTATCAACCATGCAGACTTTACTGTTTTAATTTAGGCTAAATTGCATAAATGTACCCATCAACTTTCATGTTTTTTGTGATTGATATCATGAACTAATTTAATTACAAACAAGTATCATGAATTATCATCTCCGATTGCAACTAAATACCATCAACTTTTCTTATCTCTAATTATTTAATTGCCATGTCATCAATATTGGACTTGTTTTCCATATTTTACCCTTATGTTCTCAGTCAACCCCTAAAATCTCGAGGGGTATAATGGTCCATTAAGACACAAAAGTCAACGTCGTATGGTAATTATGTCAAAAAAATAGTTCATGGTACTTATCTCTAATTATTAACGTTCATGGTATCAATTGCAAAAAACGTGAAAGTTGATGGGTACATTTGTGCAATTTAGCCTTTAATTTATTTGTTCATGGAGCATGGAAAACAGTCTTTCTTTCATATTCTATATTTCTATTCTTATCAAAAACCATAATTTTTGGATACCTGTTAAAAATTTACATAATTCTGGACATGTTAATAGAAAATCTTGAAACTAAGGCATTTAGCCAAGCATCATTTGCAGCACTGCATGGTGATATGGGCATTCACAATTCCATCATTACTCTTTTCTAGCTAAATGGGATGTTATTGTGTGTGTATTGCTCTATGCTAGCAACCTAATGATTTTCTTGTAGAACTATGCAAATTCTGTCATATTCCAAGAACTTTACTGAAGAAATTCAGTTATGAGAATAATACAAAGTGCTGTAGTTACCTGAACTGCTAGATCTATCGTAAATTTCTATGCCGTCCAAATCCAGCTTCATAGGGTAATTAATAGAGCTGCTGACAGTCCTATATACCAGTGCTTTTATTGACATAATGAAACTTATTTTATTATGTGCTAGTATCATAATAGTGAAGAAATAGCTTAGCTTCTGGTACCAACTGCTTCAAAAGACGCAGTTTAATTGTGTCTCTGGATCTTTTTCCTGTTGTTGCAGGTTCAAAATCTAGGGAGTACTCTCGTGGAATTATGGAATCTCATGGACACGGCAGAAGACGATCAGAGAGGATTTGACCATGTAACACGATTGATTTCCGTTTCTGTTGATGAAGTATTTGATCAAGGAAACCTTGCAGGAGATGTCATTGAGCAGGTTCATGTCTTATTTTCCTTTTACTAATTATTGAAAGATAATATATGTTTTTCTTTTGGGGGATAAAATGGAGGGATCTCCCTCCTTTAAATAGATTATATTAAAACAAAGCACACTGTCCAGTTAATAAACATATTACAACCTCACATTCAACAATCTCCTAAACTAAGTAGAGCAGAACAAAATGACAAAATATCCTCCAAGGTGGGTTTCAATCAAAATGCAGAAACACATTGATTCACTTCATTCAAAGCTCTTGGTCGGAGACCTAAGAACTATCCCCCCTTGCTTCCATCCAAACTATTTACTACTAGAATTGCACCAACCTCCAACACATGGATAAATTTTGTCCATGAATTGCTAGTTTAATTCTTTGTTTTTTGGGCTGTCTTTTGCTGCCCTAGGCTGAGATTGAAGTTCAGAGATTGAATATCCTGAAAGCCAGCAAAATGAGAGAGCTTGTTATGAAGAAGCAGACTGAACTTGAGGAGATATATCGGGGCGTTCACATGGATGTTGATAGTGATGCTGCTCAGCAAAGGCTTCTTAACATCATAGATTCTGGTATCCTTAATTACCTTCTCTCCATTTGTTTGAAAATACCTATTCTATAAACTAAATTTAGTTCCTATGCTTGATTTTGGGTGACGCTAGGTCTTGTATATTACGTCAACACAATATGATATGCAAAAAAAATATTTTGATGCCAGGGTGTGAAGCGATTCTGGGTATAACCAAACTAATGTGCTCATATACTTACTATTTAGATTTTTTTTCCTTCATAAAACGTAGATAAAATTCTAGTTTAAATGTTATTAATGATTTACTTTTGTTTATGTTTCGACAAGTTGAGTACATTTTGAGTAAAATGTCAGCATCACATGGCACCAAAAGTCCTTTTTTCCCTTCCATTCATTCTAATTCATTCTTAACTTCCATAAAACTGAAATATTGCCCCACAAAATATTGCATATCCACATCAAAGAGATATTCATTTCTTATTTCTGAGTTTTCTTGGAACAAAAGAGCATACATCTTGCAAAGAAAATGGCATGGTAGTTGAACCCTTTTAAATATGACAATTTGTACATGCACAATACAACTGGTTTGCAATTCAATTATGCATTTCTAGCCTTCATCTTTGGATGATCATTTTTTCCTTATCTGTTTTCCCCTCTTGAATGGCCTCATTTTTGCTATAGATGGAAAATCAATTTTATGCACTATGAAGTCAAGCTAATTTGTTAATCCTTTTATGTAGCATTGGTTTGTAATCTTGGACGATCCCTTCTGATCCCGAAAATGACTGTCCAAGATTCGATTTTGATGCCGAGTACTATTGGGTTTACCATTTGATAAGTGGAGCTTTCGTACGAAGTTTATTAATGGGGTTATTGGGTTTACTAATGGCGTAACATGTTTATTAATAGGTTATTGGGGTATTACGGTTTATTTGACATCATTAATTATATAAAATGTATATAAATAGTCTAATTACTTTTACCAAGTATTAAAACAACCAGTCTTAGTCATCATTAATTACTAAAGAATTTGTCAAATTGTTTATAATTACTTTAACTATTCAATTAATTTTTTTTTTTTTTTATCAGAAATTCTTTTTTGTCAAATGATATACATTCCAATATTCTGATCAGACACTGTCCATATGACCGAGATTGCTGATTCCTCTGGAAAAAATAATCGTTTGATACCGACATCGAGATTTAAACCTTGAGCATTATTTATAATTCCATATAGCTAAATGTTTTAAAGGAGATTAGTTTGATAACATATCTGAAAGACTAACCATCTTTTGAAACTGTTTGTCCCTCAAATGACTTCACAGGAAAAGCTGATCTCTCAGAGCTTCTTTCAAGCCTGGATGACCAGATTACAGAAGCAAAAGAACATGCCTTAAGCAGGAAAGACATTTTAGAAAAAGTGGAAAAATGGAAATTTGCATCAGAGGAAGAGAGCTGGCTTGACGATTATGAAAGGGTAACATACAATATTCTCTACAATATTGTCTTTGGTCAATGATAAAATTAATACCTTAACCTTTCCTTGCCGTGCACATTCATGTAGTTTGTAAGTACATTCACTCACATAAAAAAACTAAGTACAATGAATCACATGTCTAAACCGAGATAGCATAAAGATTGACATACCTTATAGCCGGAGAGGGGGTGAGGAGAGTTGGTAGGACATAAGAGCAGTGACAAGGTCTCAAGTGAAAGCCAACAACAAACACAAGGGGAAGGAGACAGATCCTATTTGCTTAGAGAAAGGGGTGGGTCTCGCATGAGTCAGAGACTCCTTATAGCTCACATAGGAATTAACTTATCTCTTGCCATCTGATGATTTGACTTCTTTGTGCTGATATCTAATTCTTGTCCATGAGAACTATTGCGATAAGAGGGAATTTACATAAAACCTTAAAGGTCAATAGCTGCTTATGGAAACCGTCTTTGCTGGTCACTACTCAATTTAAATTCGTGCAACCAAGATCAATTAGAATATTATGTTAAAAGTGCCAAACGATTTCATTGAGCGTTAACAACTAATTTTATTTTTTATTTTCTGTTTGAACATCACATTTAATTTATTTATTTTTGGATTGGTATTAATCATGTTCTACCTATTTTGTTTGCTGTACAGATTATTATCATGATAGCTAGTTGTGTATCATATAATTGCACATTTGGGTATATTTATCGAATGCAACTAAAATGTGGCTATATATTATATCCTTCAATCAAACTAAACAATGTTGGATCTGAAAATTCATTCTTTCTATCGATTGTCTCCTCTTCTGCTATTTATAGTGCCACGTTTCTGTATGTCTGCCTCTGCCTTTTATTAGTAATGGTCCGATGCGTTAGACTTGAAGTTCTCACCACTATACTTTCCTCTGTTCTTCAATTTGTTTACATATGTGCTTCCCAGACCTATTTATCGCGACATGCTAATTTTTGACCCCATAATTTCATAAATGTTCTTTCCTATCGAAAACCCTCATGTTTGTGTTCTATTAGTGAAACAAAGAAGAGGAGTAAGCCAGTTCAACAAACCATGCCTAAAGAGATTGTTTTTCTTCTACCTATTTATTTAGGATAATGTCCCATTCTTCCAGAGTTTGTCCACCTTAAGTGAATGTTTAATAAAAAAAGTCTAGATACATGTTTTGGTTGAGTATAATATGCCTGGTAAATAGCTTATTGCCTTAATCCTTTAGAAATACCTTTTCATTCATCATATATACCCCTTTAGTATGCTTATCTATATCTTTAGTTAGAGCTGGTTAACCAGTTATAAAACATTCATTTTGATAAACTTTACAGATGGTTACTTGCAGTTCATCTTGTGTTTAATTAATTGAGTGCATTGACAGGATCAAAACCGCTACAATGCTGGTCGAGGTGCACATAAGAATTTGAAGCGGGCAGAAAAAGCCCGAGTATTAGTCAGCAAAATACCATGTGAGCTTGATATCCTTCTTATGGAATTAAAAATATAACTAATATGGATTCATATATTAAATAGTTGTTGTATTTTATTCCATATGAATAAGCACAGACACACAACAAGGAATGCAGTTTATAAAATTTTTCGGTACATTTATTTTAGTTCGTCTATGTAAGAATTGGTGGTCTGTTACTGGTTTAATAGTTCAACGCCATTATTTTTTCTCATGCTATAAAACATCCATATGTGAGAAACTTCGCCTGAATCCTGGATAATCTCCATAACATTTGCAACTATAGTTTCTAAACTACACGAACCATTATATCTGGTGGCTGGCTACCAATTGAGCGGTGGGTAGTTTGTTAAGAGAGAACTAACCACTTGCCGACTTGTGCAACAAGTGGTCATTTCCATGAGATGCTACTTCCATCTCATCTTTAGATAGGCTGCTATCTGTTTAAGATTTATTATTGGATTATTTGAGTGGGATTTAAGGCATCAATTACTGTGACAAAGAGGAAAACTAAAAATAGTTTTATTTAAATAAAAAATATTAATATTCAGTACAGTAAATTTTTGAAGAAGTTTGCTAGCAACAACCGTAAAAAGACTTGATAATGCAAACTACCATGTATTTGATTATCCATTTTTCCCTCATTTACTTTTCTTTCTTTATGTGTGTATGTGCGTGTGCACGTGTGTGTGAATGAGGGAGAGGTGAGGACGGCAATTAAGGCTTCGAAATTAATATTGACATGGGATTTGATTTAATATGTTTATATTGCATGCGGATTTCCTAGACTTGCCTTGGTTTCCATTTGATGTCAAGACCCCTGAAATTCAGATCTAAATATCAAAATCTTCAAGTCCAACTAGCCGCTTAGTATAGGGCTCTAACTGATAATAGAAAGCTGGAGTTTGCAATTTTTTTAGTATGAATATGGCTACTCAGAGGAGTGTTTGTTTATAACAGTGCTGAATTTGTTATCCCACTGCTGTAAGGCAGAGCTTGGAAAAATGTTGGACTTTGGAAATGCCAGTTAGGATATTTATTTTCCATCTACTATGACTGTGATTAAGTAATGGACGTTTCCCATATGTATGGCTGTGTGATTAAACAATGGTCAGTTTTCATCCACTGTAAATGTGTGACTGAATAATGGACAGCTTTTCTACCCTGCTTCCTTGTGATGCTTGTTTTTAGATACAAGTCATAAACTGAATATATGTAAACTAGTCCAGAATAAAGTCTAAGCCAGCAGTGCTGTTAACTGTTCTAAGAATTGGCTTATTCTAGCTCATAGAAGCAATGTTCTAAATTTCGGAGGTCGGTGTTGTGTAGGCCGGAAGATTTTGATATCGGATATCGGATATCGTGAAATGTCGGTTTGTTTTATCAAATATCGGGTTCTACATTTTTGTAATATAAACATCATTTATATAGCTTATTTTTTGAATTTTTTTTAAACTTTTGCAGATTTTTAGTTTTATTAAATTTATATCTTCCTCAATAGCTCAGTGGTAGCACCTACCAAGGTTCGAGAACTCGGTTTCGGATTCAGTCTCTCAAAATTTTATTAGTTTCGGTAGATTTCGGTTAGTTTCGCTTATTTCGGTTTAGGTTTCGGTTTTGACGGTAACACACACACACACATATATATATGTAGATATATTAAGTTTATGGTTGTATATCACAAGACATTGATCTAAGTGTTAAAAAAATTCAGCCAAGACAAGACCTAATGCAAAATATATGGAAAAGTGTATTTAGATAAGTATTAATATAGGATTTGGATCGATTTTTGTGGCCTTCTTAGGATGAAAATAACCTAACTAGCTGTACTACAAATGAAATCTATGGTTTCAATCTTGGTTCTGCATTTGATCTACAAAAAATAATTAGGCAAAACTGAAAGCTAAAAAATGGGCCTGGTCAGTTGTTTTTCAATCCCCCCTCTCTCACATCTCCCCTTCTATCTGTATCAGCTCGATGGATTTTCTTTTTTCTTGTAGCTTTCTCAATTGTCGAATATGCTAGTTCAAATACAATAAACATGCAATTTATATAGCGGACGCATAAAAGGTTCTGCGATATAAAATGGATCGATATACTTCAAACCGATTGTTGAAGTTTCTTAGCTTACACCATGCTTCATTTGCGCTCTTCACCTTGAGACAATGGCCGAAGGGTGACTACACCTTAACAGCACGAAAACCCCGCATAATCGCTCGCTACCAGCCAGTAATAAGGAGATGAAGGAGAAGACGATAAGGAGGGCTTTTGGAGGTTATGTTGTGTAGTAGTTGTTGTGATGATTGCAGGTTAAAAGGAAACCATGCATACCTTTTTATAGGAGTGGATCATCTCCTTTGGCTTCACCTAGAAGCCTCTCTCTAGGTTTTCCCTAGAAGCTACAAGGTATGCCCTAGAAGCCTCAAGGCACTCATGAAGTCTTCATGACCTTTCATGAAACCTCCAAGACCTCTCATGAAGCCTCCATGCTAGAGGCCTCTAAGACCTTGCATGTACTACAATACTGTTGGATATATATGCCCTAGAGGCCTACACTGTATAGGATACTTGGGATATGTATGTACATGACAGTCTTGCTTGATATGATAGTACACTATTTGGTTTGTCTTTGTCTTAACGTATGATATATTTTACTTGGTATTTATATATATATATATATGTTGATAAAGCCCATAAGGTGTTTGCCTGACTACCGGCGTTGTGATGGCAGTCATACTTATGGGAGCTGGATAGTCAATAAGCACATCCTTAGATGTCTCTGGTCGTAAGAGTATCGAGACTAGGCATTGATATTTCGGAGTAGACTAGTGTATACATATCTAGACCCTGAGGAGGGGCGATGGACTGGTCCCGCAGCCATTGGTGGAGTGCACCTAAGATTGTATACAGATGCTCACTGGGTGTGAGTACACCGGACAGGATTCGCCGAGAACTGACTGGATGGTATTATACCTAACGTCAGATAGCAGTTCTCAGGTGACATGTATGCAGATAGTCCGTTGACTTAAGGTCATCATTTGTCTCGTGTGAGTTCCCACTGTGCTTTGATTATTACCCTACCACGATTCAAAGGAGACGTGCAAACAGGTTTTAGTTGGGCACAGTCCCGAGCCACGTGGAGGCAGTGAGCGACTGTTAGGGATTCGTCTCTCCCGGTATAGGGAGTTGATATCGCACGGTGATCGGTTGGTCATTATCATAAATCCCTGGCCAGGGCTGATTGAGAATTACTGATAGATTGATCAGTAGATTCTCGGATGGTGATAGAGCCATACCGACACGACTTGTACGATTATTAGGGGTCTGACGTCCACCACCTCCGTAGACCATACATGCGATACTCTTAGACGAACAGACCGGACTGCACGGATATTGTCACGGACAGGCTCAGTAGGATTTCGGATGGGTTACCTCATCGTCTTTCTTATCGACAACTATCTGGGGACCGTTACGTACAGCTAGTGCCGCTTGCGGTCTGTGGTTAAACCCACTGCCACCGTAGTAGTCGAGTCTTTAGAGTCCCACACAGAGATTTCCCAAACCCAGACGAAAAGATATAGTGGTCGTATGGTTTTACGACAAAGGTTCGGACGCATATGTGTTTAAACGCACGTACGACATTCGGACAGTTTTTACTAGCCGGCTTTGGTTTAAGCCAGATTCTAGTATCAGGTTATTGGATTTATACAGTCTAAAGTTTTTCCGTGTTTTCACGGATGCGATGGGCGTTCTCGTAATTTTCCGAGAAGCTTCTAGAAGGATGTGACATGAGGGGTTGAGGTGGCTTTTTCATTAATTGTTTTGTGACTCATTCATATGATTCATCATATCATTAAATGCATCATTAATGCATCATTAATGATCTAATGACTCACATGATGAATCACTCTCCTTGATTAAATGAAGCATGGTGAATAATCATTTAATTGATATTATTTGATAATTCATTATGTATCATATATTCAAGTGAGAAGGATTTTTATTATCATTATCATCTCCACCTTCTCTCTCCTAAAGCTCTCTCTCCTTCACCAAACCCTAATCCTATCTCTCATGAGTTGAGTATAAGGATTAGTAAAGACTAAACATTCCATAACCTATCTCTACATCATCTTAGTTCCTTTATTAGCAACTAGAGAAACTAAGTAACCTCAAGTTTAGAGGTTATAGCTTGGATTAGGGTTCTCAGGGGATCGTCTATCATGGAAAGGAAGCCGAGGAGGATGAGGAGATCCAAGGAGGCCATAGAGATCGTAAAGACGAAGGACTAGAATCGTTTGGTATAATCTTTTAACATAGTAGCTTAGAACTCTAAGCCTTTTGTTAAGTATTGTTTAGAAACGATCTTCGGTTAGTTGATGTTCGCTTTATAAACATGATTGTTTTTCAAATTTCCGCCTCCCCGCAACTCGTGGGGTGTTGTACATCAACTTACAGTGGTATTAGAGCCTCACTAAATAATAATTAACACACTTGCAAAGTTGTATGAATTTCGAACGGAAAACAAACCAGAAAAAACCCGATATCATGAAGTTTCTGTCGATTTTAAAATGAAGTCCAAAAATTTTTCAAGGACCTCCAGAGTGACCAGCATGAAAATATAAGAACACATAAGAAAAATGGGCTCCTGAATCGGCCAAAGCGCCGCGGAACCGCGGCCGATCCCACCGATCCGCCGCGGTTCCGCCACCGAGTTAGGGCCATTCAGCCCAGTTTTCTTCTGTGCCTTCTTTGTGATATTTGAGATTTTCTGGTATGATTTAATTTTTGCTCAGGTTTCAGATTTGCAGAGAAGTATTGGAGCAAAATTTAATGTGTTTAATCGATCGAAATTATACAATGTTTGCTTGTTTGATTATATCTGTGAAATGTTTTATGTGTTCATAAACCTCCCCTAACTGCTAGTATGTCGGTTGGCAGGGGGGGTGCACATATCTGTGATGTTATATATAACTGTTTGTGTATATAAACTGTATTGGACTGTTATGGTGATTAGCCGGGTTTTGTGATGGGTTATTGTATTAATTCATTCGATGTAATTGTAATAAGTTGTAATATTATTTTGCGGGGCACATCCAGATTGCGGTTGTAGCCACCGTTGTATTATTATTTTTACTGTTTTTGCTCCTAGGATAGACCCAAGATGGGGTACACAAACTACCGGGTATTTTGAAGTATTGAGGGAGACCGCTTCACTTCTGGTACTTGGCGGGTAGTTTGCCGTACTCATAGGGGTCTGGGTGGGGTAAATGGCTATTCATCACAACTGTGTAATCCGTATTTCGTTGCAGGCTTAAATGAAACGCGGATTGCTTGCAAATCCAATATTGTTTATCTGTGATCTGGAATGCCTATTATTGCGTCTGACGAATGTACAATATCTATATATGATAGCTATTTAGACGTCACTTATGTTTTACACCCGCGCTAGCCCAGCCCCCGCTCTGCCGTTAGTTAAGTAACATAACGGGTGATGACGGGACCCCGTGACGAATGCGGATGGCATAAGAGGACGTTGTATTTTCGTTGTTATCTATAATGATAGGTTAATGATGGGACGCATTATTATTAATGCAATGAAAATAAAACCTAAACTGAATCGTCGGAACAATTTCTAAAAACCACTCGGTTTTCTTGAAAAAGCAAATTTTAAATGCGGAGCTTAAACCACTCCTTTTAAATAAAAGCTATCTTTGTTCCTTCGATCATATCAAGTTCATTACGTTAACGGTTTTTTGCCAAAAACCAGCCGTAACCCTCTGTCGTTTCAGATAGACAGCACATCGTATTCATGCTATGCTTGTTGGCCTACGTCAAGGCATAGTGTATGGTAGCAGTGTGTATGCCTGTTTGTTGCATAGATAGATGTATTAGTTTAAGACAGACGTACACCTTGTTGGCCTACGTCAAGGGCTTGTACGATGTACTTAAATTGATCAGGACAACGACGGGTAGAACTTGACTTGCGTCTTATGACTTGTTGGCCTACGTCAAGGTCTATAAGAGCTTGGGGTAAAAATCACATCGGGAGTTTCAAACATAAAGGAAACTTGCAGATTTAGCATACCTTCTGGAGTGTGGTGACTAGAGTGGCTTCCATCTAGGGTATCATGCAATGATAGTTGGATCCTGATCCCACTAATGAGTAGGATTACTCTCGGGAATTTTTCTCACTTAACAATCAATGCTATAAACCAAGTAGGTGACTAGAACAGTGTTAGAGGGGCTACGCCTCCAGGGAAAAGAGGTTATTTAATTAAGGAACTTCGCGAAAGCGTTGGAAAACCTCCCTCGAAGTACCAACACTAGCCTGACTGAAAGGTTAAGCAAGTATTATGACGTGTGATTAAATCCTGGCTAGTTCTTCTTTTAGGTTTTGAAGAAGGATTTGAGGAAACAGTGGGAGCCATCCTGTTTAAATAAATTAATAAACCAATCTAAACTTGCAAGAGCATATGCTGAGTGTTTTCTTTTCTCTCTCTCTGGCGGCTACCATGACTGGATTAAAACTATTACTTGAAAAAAATATACTGACCGGGCAGAACTATAAAGATTGGCTAAGGAACGTCAATATTGCACTGACTTATGACAAAGTAGCATATGTTACCACTGCTGTTCCTCCCCTTATCCCAGGACCAGATTCCTTAGTTGTGGACAGGGAAGTTCGCAAAACCTGGGATCTAGACTGTGAGCGGGCTAAGTGTATCGTGCTGGCGTTCATGAACAATGAACTCCAGAAACAGCACGAGAGTATAGATATTATATCCATCTTTCTCCATGTCAAAGAGTTGTATGGAGAGCACTCACGTATCGCGAGGTACGAAACCTCAAGGAAACTCTTCCAGATGAGGTTAGCTCCAGGATCGCCTGTAGGAGAGCACATCCTCAAAATGATCAGCCTCATTGAGGAACTCGCAACCCTGGGATGCGTGCTAGAGAACGATTTGTATATCGACTTGATTTTGCAGTCCCTTCCCCACACCTTCTCTCAGTTCGTGCTGAACTTCAACAAGCACGAAATGGAAGCGGATCTTCCAAAGCTCCTCAATATGTTGAGGGTAGCAGAGACCTCCTTAAAAAAAAAGAAGAGCCCCGTTCTGTATGTTGGCCAATCATCTTCTTCTAAATCTAAAACGAAACCTAAAGGGAAGAAGAAGATGAAAGCCACCAAACCGAAAGGTGGGGTCAAGAAGGTGCAGGGAATGAACAAGGCAGGAAGGGTGAAGACAGAAAAGAACGAGTGCTTCTATTGTCACAAGCAAGGGCACTGGAAGAAGGATTGTCAGGCCTTCAAAGCCAAGGACATGAAGCAAGTAGTTGCTTCAACTTCAGGTGTGTTTGTAATCGAAAATTGTCTTTCAGTTAACTCTACATCATGGGTACTTGATACCGGTTCCGGTTCTCACATCTGTAATTCATTGCAGGATCTGAGAAATAGTAGAGTGCTGGGGACGGGTGATATGACTCTCCGGATGGGCAATGAAATGTATGTAGATGCAATTGCAATAGGGGAATATCACCTAGGGTTGACTAGTGGGCACATTTTGGTGTTGTACAGCTGTTTTTGTATTCCCAATATGTTGTGTAATATTATATCAGTATCTTTATTATCGAATGAAGGATATAGTTTTGCGCTTGAAAGAAATGTTATGAACATTCACCTAAATCAAGAACTGATTGGGTATGGCACACTGGAAAACGGCATATACATACTTAATCAACCTCAAATTTTCTATATTCAAAACACGCGTAAAAGAAAGGCTCCAGATTCAAATCAAGCCTTCCTATGGCATTGTAGACTTGGTCATATAAATGAAACAGGGTTGACTAAGTTATATAAAAATGGATATTTAGATCCGTTTGAATATTCATCATATGCAACTTGTCAATCATGTATCAAAGGAAAAATGACCAAATCTCCGTTCACCGGACATGGAGAAAGAGCCACTGAACTCTTAGGACTTGTACACAGTGATGTATATGGTCCGATGTCTACGCATGCACGAAGTGGTCACTCCTACTTCATCACTTTTACTGATGACTTCTCTAGGTATGGACATGTGTTCTTAATGAAGCATAAATCCGAGGCTTTTGAGAAGTTTGAGGAGTATAAAAATGAAGTAGAGAAACAAACTGGTAAAAGCATCAAGACACTTCGATCTGATCGAGATGGAGAATACTTAAGTACCAGTTTTCTTGAATGCTTAAAAGAGAATGGAATTCTCTCTCAGCTTACTTCACCTTATACACCTCAGCATAATGGTGTATCAGAAAGGACGAATCACACGCTATTAGATATGGTGCGTTCAATGATGAGTAGTGCTGAGTTGCCACTTTCCTTCTGAGGATTTGCTCTAGAATCAGCCGCATACCTATTGAATAGAGTTCCAACTAAGTCTGTACCTACCACTCCATATGAAATGTGGAGCAGGAAGAGACCATATCTTAAGTATATCAAGATATGGGGATGTCCGGTATATGTAAAAAAGCATAAACCGGACAAAGCTCGAGGCACGATCGGTTTTATGCAAGTTTGTAGGATACCCCAAGCATTTAAGGGGGTATATGGTCTACCACACTGAATAACAAAAGGTGTTTGTCGCTCGTCACATTGTTTTCTTAGAAAGCGAATTTCTTGCAAAAGAAATTAGTGGGAGCGCGGTAGAGTTGGAAGAAATTCCAGAACCTCAAACTGCTACCGAGGACTTAGTAGAACCTCAGATTTCAATAGAACATGACGAACCAACGCCACTCCATAGATCTAGTAGGCTTTCTCATCCTCCTGAAAGATACTATGGTTTTCTTCTAGATGGGGATCGAGAGGATTGCATCATTGATGATGATGAGCCTACTAGTTTTCAGCAGGCTATCACGAGTAGTGACTCGATGAAATGGCTGGATGCTATGAGATCCGAAATGGAATCCATGTACACCAATAAAGTATGGACTTTAGAAGTTGCTCCTCCTGGAGTAAAACCAGTTGGATGCAAATGGATCTTCAAAAAGAAGATTGGTGCATTTGGACAAGTGGAAACCTACAAAGCTAGACTCGTTGCAAAAGGTTTTCGTCAAAGACCAGGATTGAACTATGATGAAACATTTTCACCTGTAGCTATGCTTAAATCCATTCGGATGCTGCTTGCGATTGCTGCCTTCCATGACTATGAAATCTGGCAGATGGATGTAAAAACAGCTTTTCTAAATGGACATTTAGAAGAGAGTGTTTACATGGATCAACCAGAAGGTTTCTTAGACAGTAGGAGCAGCGGAAGAGTCTGCAAGTTGCTTAAATCCATTTATGGATTAAAACAAGTATCGCGGAGTTGGAACACCTGCTTTGATGAGACAGTCAAAGAATTTGACTTTATCAAAAATATAGATGAACCATGTATTTATAGGAAGATTGTAGAAAGAGCAGTAGTCTTCATCGTTTTATACGTTGACGACATACTACTGATAGGGAATGATATCCCTATGCTACAATCAGTAAAGCTCTTCTTGTCACAGAAATTCTCTATAAAAGACTTGGGAGATGCATCATACATTATGGGCATTAAGATCCATCGTGATAGATCTAATAGAATGTTGGGACTTTCACAGTCCAGGTATATTGACACCATACTAAAGAGATTTAGTATGGAAGATTCCAAACACGGCAATATGCCCGCTTGTCATGGAATCACCCTCTCCAAAGAGATGTCTCCAAAGACTGATGAAGAGAGCGCTCGCATGAGCATTATACCCTACGCTTCGGCGGTAGGATCAATAATGTATGCGATGTTATGTACCAGACCGGATGTAGCTTACGCACTTAGTGTGGTAAGCAGGTATCAGTCTGACCCAGGTGAGAAACATTGGATAGCAGTGAAAAACATTCTCAAGTACCTGAGAAGGACTAAGGAGATGTTCTTAATTTACGGTAATAAAGACCTCCAGGTAGAGGCTTTTACCGACTCCGGCTTCCAAAGTGACAAAAATAATTCTAAATCCATTTCGGGTTTTGTGTTTACCCTCAATGGAGGGCGGTATGTTGGAAGAGTTCCAAACAGGATACCGTCGCAGACTCAACTATGGAGGCTGAGTATATAGCTGCTAGTGAAGCCGCAAAAGAGGCTGTCTGGATGAGAAAGTTCATTTCTGAACTTCAGGTGGTTCCGTCCATTGCCAATCCAATACCTTTGTATTGCGATAACAATGGCGCTGTAGCTTTAGCAAAGGAACCAAGGTCCCATCAAAAATCCAGGCATATCTTAAGGCGGTTTCACCTGATCAGGGAGATCGTGGATCGTCGGGAGATCGAGATACGGAGAGTTGACACAAAAGACAACACGGCAGATCCATTCACCAAGGCCATCCCTCAAGTACAGTTCGAGAGGCTGTTTGAGATGTTGGGCATGCGGTACGCCAGCAACTGGATCTGGTAGAGACAGTGGGTACTCATTGCACCAATTATAGGCCTTTAGTGCAAGTGGGAGATTGTTGGATATATATGCCCTAGAGGCCTACATTGTATAGGATACTTGGGATATGTATGTACATGACAGTCTTGCTTGATATGATAGTACGCTATTTAGTTTGTCTTTGTCTTAACGTATGATATATTTTACTTGGTATTTATATATATGTTGATAAAGCCCATAGGGTGTTTGCCTGACTACCGGCGTTGTGATGGCAGTCATACTTGTGGGAGCTGGATAGTCAATAGGCACACCCTTAGATGTCCCTGGTCGTAGGAGTATCGAGACTGGGCATTGATACTCCGGAGTAGACTAGTGTATACATATCTAGACCCTGAGGAGGGGCGATGGACTGGTCCCGCAGCCATTGGTGGAGTGCACCTAAGATTGTATACAGATGCTCACTGGGTCTGAGTACACCGGACAGGACTCGCCAAGAACTGACTGGATAGTATTATTCCTAACGTCAGATAGTAGTTCTCAGGTGACATGTGTGCAGATAGTCCGTTGACTTAAGGTCATCATTTGTCTCGTGTGAGTTCCCACTGTGCTTTGATTATTACCCTACCACGATTCAAAGGAGACGTGCAAACAGGTTTTAGTTGGGCACAGTCCCGAGCCACGTGGAGGCAGTGAGCGACTGTTAGGGATTCGTCTCTCCCGGTATAGGGAGTTGATATCGCACGGTGATCGGTTGGTCATTACCATAAGTCCCTGGCCAGGGCTGATTGAGAATTACTGATAGATTGATCAATAGATTCTCGGATGGTGATAGAGCCATACCGACACGACTTGTACGGTTATTAGGGGTCTGACGTCCACCACCTCCGTAGACCATACATGCGATACTCTTAGACGAACAGACCGGACTGCGCGGATATTGTCACGGACAGGCTCAGTAGGATTTCGGATGGGTTACCTCATCGGCTTTCTTATCGACAACTACCTGGGGACCGTTACGTACAGCTAGTGCCGCTTGCGGTCTGTGGTTAAACCCACTGCCAGCGTAGTAGTCGAGTCTTTAGAGTCCCACACAGAGATTTCCCAAACCCAGGCGAAAAGATATAGAGGTCGTATAGTTTTACGACAAAGGTTCGGACGCATACGTGTTTAAACGCACGTACGACATTCGGACAGTTTTTACTAGCCGGCTTTGGTTTAAACCAGATTCTAGTATCAGGTTATTGGATTTATACAGTCTAAAGTTTTTCCGTGTTTTCACGGATGCGAGGGGCGTTCTCGTAATTTTCCGAGAAGCTTCTAGAAGGATGTGACATGAGGGGTTGAGGTGGCTTTTTCATTAATTGTTTTGTGACTCATTCATATGATTCATCATATCATTAAATGCATCATTAATGCATCATTAATGATCTAATGACTCACATGATGAATCACTCTCCTTGATTAAATGAAGCATGGTGAATAATCATTTAATTGATATTATTTGATAATTCATTATGTATCATATATTCAAGTGAGAAGGATTTTTATTATCATTATCATCTCCACCTTCTCTCTCCTAAAGCTCTCTCTCCTTCACCAAACCCTAATCCTACCACTCATGAGTTGAATACAAGGATTAGTAAAGACTAAACACTCCATAACCTATCTCTACATCATCTTAGTTCCTTTATTAGCAACTAGAGAAACTAAGTAACCTCAAGTTTAGAGGTTATAGCTTGGATTAGGGTTCTCGGGTGGATCGTCTATCACGGAAAGGGAGCCGAGAAGGACGAGAAGATCCAAGAAGGCCATAGAGATCGTAAAGACGAAGGACTAGAATCGTTTGGTATAATCTTTTAACATAGTAGCTTAGAACTCTATGCCTTTTGTTAAGTATTGTTTAGAAACGATCTTCGGTTAGTTGATGTTCGCTTTATAAACATGATTGTTTTTCAAATTTCTGCCTCCCCGCAACTCGTGGGGTGTTGCACATCAACTTACAAATACTCTAGAACCGGATAGGTTAGGGTCGGCCTAATAGCCGGCCCGGCCCGCCTACCTGCTCACTTGGACAGGCATGGGCTGTTGGAGATAGTGCCCTCAGAGTCAATTATTAGGTCACAGGTACGTGATTGCAATGATTGATGGAAGACCTATCCCGGTAGGACAGTCTTACTCGAGATGATAGTACGCTATCTGGTTTACCTTTATCATCGTGTACTGCTTTAGGTGACCTGACAAGTCGCTATTACATGTTGATAGAGCCCCTAGGATTCTTGCTTGACCACCAGCAGTGTGAGGGCGATCATATAAGTGGGAGCTGGGGTCTATAAGCATATCCTTAAATGGTCCCTAGTCGTGAGAGTTTCGAGACAGGGCATCGATTCTCCAGAGTAGACTAGTGTATACAGTCGAGACCCCGACGAGGGGCGGTGGCCGGTCTCACAAGCCACTGGTGTCAGTTGGATCACCTAAGATGTATACAGGTGCTCATTGGGTTATGAGTACACCGGACAGGACTCGCCGGGAACATGCTAGTTGGTCATATACCAGACGTCAGATGGCAGTTCCCTTGTGACATGTGTACAGGTTAGTTCATCGACCTGAGGATCGTCATTTGTCTCGTGTGAGTTCCCACTGTACTTTGATTACTACCCTACCACGGCTCAAAGGAGTCGTGCAAACAGGTTTTAGTTGGGTACAGTCCCGAGCCACATGGAGGCAGTGAGCGTATCTTCAGGGGTTCGTCTCTCCCGGTATTGGGGGTGAGGTCGCGCTGTGTCTAGGAGAGCCATTACACGAAGTCCTTGGCCAAGGCAGGAGATTTACTGGTAGGTATTCCAGTAGTATCTCAGAGTGTTCTGGGCTACACTCCGACACGACTTGTACCGCTTTTGGGGGTCTGACTTTTACCAACCCCCTAGGCCCGCCATGCGATGCTCATAGACGAACGGACCGGATTGTACGGATATTGTCACTGACAGGCTCAGTAGGGTTGTCGGGCTGAGTTCGCTCACAGACGTCCCTTTTAGTCAATACCTGGTAGCCCGTTACGTATTGGCTTATACCTCTGACGTGCTAGTGGTTAAATCCACAACCAAGGTGTTGACGAGTCTTTAGAGTCCCCCACATTCAGTTACTCAGCTTTCGGGCGAAAGGTTGTAGAGGCCGTATGGAGATATGGCAAGGTCCGATCAGATACGTGCGGTATTGCACGGATCAGGATCGGACAGTTTGTACTATAGGCCGTATGGTTATATGGCAGGGTTCGATCAGATACGTGCGGTATTGCACGGATCAGGATCGAACAGATATTACTAGCCGGCTTTGGTTTAAGCCGGATCCTAGTATAGTACAGTGGAGATTTTGTCTCGTTGCATTTTGTATTTCGGTTGAAATACAAATGCGGGTGTGTATGCACAGTATCGGGGTTTTCCTGTAATTTATTACGGGACCAGTTTTCTGGAGTTGCCAGTTTGCTTTCCGTTTCGGCCAATTTCCTTTGTATCGTTCATTGGCCGAAGTTTGGTGGAGGAGGGCTTATTTGCATTGTTGCAAATAAGTATTTGTGGAGGGGTTCTTTGCATATTGGTTGGATCATCATGGTTGCTCCTTTGACCTTGACTTCTTGACCTCTTCATGATGGCTTGACCATTTGGAGTCATCATGGTTGTTTTGGAGTGTTTGTTTTTGTTTGTGATGATTTTGTTTTAATCATCACTCTTTATCCATGCTTGCATGATAGCTCACCCACTCCCTTGTCTTTCTCTCCATTCTCACCCTTCACATTGGTTTGGGCCGGCCACTATTGGAGAAGAGGGATTTTTCATTTTGGTGTGGCATTTTGGCTTTCTAAGAGTGCTAAGAAAGGCTCTCTAGTTCCTCTCAAAAATCAATTCCTCCACCATCTCAAAAGGCAACATCCACTACTCCAAAATGAGACACAAGTTCTACACAATATTCTACAACAAATCTTGGGCACGTCGACTAGCCAGTTTCGTGCCCGAGTTGCCTCGGCATTGAGGTGGGAGCCCGTAAAAGAAGTAGGCGATGTGGTGCACTTCCGGCGATGAGGAGGAGACGGGACATTCCGCAGGAGATTGGGACGACGACGAGAAGACCGGAGGACTCGGATCTGTCGGTATATCTCTCTTCCCTTTCTTGTAGATAGCTAGGACTAGTTAGTGGTTCGATCCGGGTATTAGTGCGCGGCGGTTTGCCAGTTCAAGTAAAAATTAAAGTTTATCACCGCTTCCGCATTTGGCCGTCGGATTGACGGCCGGGGCGCCGCCGTGCACTTACATGGGCTTTCAAGGCCCATATGCTAACATCAATAGTTAAGATCAACCGTATTTGGTGAGAAAGTAGCAACTATTAACCACGAAAACACCTCAGATCTAACGACGAAGGCATGTATTGATCACGATGATAGCAAAAATAAATAGTAATTTTAGGTTTCGGCCGAAACAATATTGTATTGTTGGTCTCGTATCGGTCTTCACCGAAACTTATACGGAACGATCACGTATCGGTGGTTTGGGATGAAACCTTGAACCTTGGTAGCGTGATCGCATATTAATTACTTAATGTATAAAGTCCGAAGCCGAAACCCTGAAAACCGAAAGAAAATTACCCGAAAATTTTTCTCCACATATCGGAAAATGTCGGGTAAATGACGTCTGACATCAGGAAATGCCGGCTGACATTTACTAAATATCGGTAACTGAAATAAACCTGCAAATCTGTGTCGTTTTCTTCCCAAAACCGATATGTCACCGACATTTTGGCTATGCCGGTAGACATTTAGAACACTGTAGAAGCATTATACAATTAAGAGTTCGGCTTGAGGTCAGATTGAAAATTGATCATAATACCTTGATCAATCTCTGGACAATTTTATGTTCTGATCCACAGTAGTGACTTTGTTAGGACAGGAAAGAAAGCTTGGTAGCACTTGGTTGATGATGATTACAACAAACTTGTAGTCACAACTAATGTTCTTATTCATTACCTTAATGGGCACGCGTAGGAGATGTCCATTTGTTAGCCAAAAAAAGTGCAACCTTCTTATCGTTTTTTCTGACCTCCAACTCGCAGCTATGGTAGATAATTTAATTGCAAAAGTTAAAGCATGGGAGAGCGAGAAAGGAATGAAGTTCTTGTATAACAAGGTGTGAAATCTTTTATTCCCATGACTAAATTATTTGTTTAGCT
Organism: Agapanthus africanus; assembly: GCA_030015575.1. NCBI lineage: Eukaryota > Viridiplantae > Streptophyta > Magnoliopsida > Asparagales > Amaryllidaceae > Agapanthus > Agapanthus africanus. The sequence continues at coordinate 301,488,483 of JASDDO010000029.1, forward strand.
AACAGTGACAGGGTTTCTATTTTGTTTTTAAAATGTTTATTCAGGTTCCACTACTCGGAAGTCTGGAAGAGTATATCTTGTTTAGACAGCACAAGGAGGAAGAAAAACGAAGATCACGGGTTGGCCTTCACTTTGTGAAATTTTCACTTATTTGATTGTCTTCTTTTACCTGTTATTTTTTCAGCTAAACACACTAAACTAACTTAACATTTTTTTTCTTGACGAAACAAAGTCAACTTTTGCTCTTTTTTTCCTCCCTACACTACCATTAGGTTTTTTGTTATGGTAAAATAACTTTGGTTCCAAGGAAGTTTTTCCCCTCTAGAATACCCTTAAATGCTGCATTTTAATGGAGCTTACTGTAATAAAAAAAACCTTTAAGGTATTTAACAGAAAAACATCTAATGTTAAGGGTAATTTAGTGAGACTTAGCCTTTCTTACATAAATATTAAGGATATATTATTCATTAATTTACAGGAACAGAAGCGGCTTCAGGAGCAGTTTGCTGCAGAGCAAGAAGCACGGTTTAGTACAAAGCCAAGTCCTCTGAGACAGTTTTCAGGAAAGAAGCCGCTCGGTCAGAGCTCGAGTGTCAACACAATGCCTGGAACTCCTACAGGTCGCCGTTTTTCCACCGTCCCTTTTGCTCGGCCCCATGGGATCACGCCATTGTCTGCTAAGGATAAAAAGGAGAGTGGTAAAGTGTTTGGTGCATCGCAAATTCCAGTAAACTACATTTCCCTTCACAAAGACGATTCTTTGTCTCACAATACACAACTTGTGTCTTCTTGACGAGATCTTGGCTGTTTTCAGACGTCACAACTAGTTTCATTTCTTGCAACTTGCAAGTCACATTGAATGGCAGTAACTTCACTGATTTTTAGTCTGTCATATATCTGCTCTGACATGATAAACCCAAGTTGGATTTTTTGCTCGGCCCCATGGGATTTTTTTGGCTTTCCAGTGATATGGGACTTTACGCACTGATTTTAATTCGAATGTCGATGTTTAGAATGTCCTGAATAATAACCCATGTAATGAAATCATTTTATGTACTTCCATGTTTTTTCTTGGGTTTATATTCCGTTGGATTTGGGCTCGATCGTTTGTCAAATATTTTCCAATATTGCTGTAAACTGAATCAATAGCTGGTCTTTTGGGTGGGCCCCAAATGAATATGATGCTATCATTTTTCCTGTCTAAACCAACTAAAACTTCTTTAACAACTTATGGATGAAATAATGCACGAGGAACGTTGATGTTTTATGCATGTGATAACTTGGTATGTGCATCACACATTCTGCTAAATCCGCTTTTCGAATCCAGGCATGCGAGTCAAATACTGCTTCATGGTATAATGTACGATGAAAACACAAATAATGATTGCAAGTGCTATCGATTTCTTGTGGACATCATACGGTAGAATTATGTATATTCTCCTTATTTTAGTATTTTGTTTAAAAGCCTAGACAAATGAGTTTTGATCCTCTAAAAGCAATTTAAATCCTATAAACTTCCCTATCACAACCATTCCATGCCCACATTTTGCTGTAACTTTCAAATATGGAAATGCGAGTGCTCGGAGTTGTTAATGCATGATTGAAAGGTTTTATGGGCAAAGTACAGGAGCGATGTTACCGTGAAATTTTTAGAGAAAGGGATGGCTCATAAAAACACGAAGAAGTGGTGGTTAAAGTTTCACGAAAACAAGACAGCTCCAAGGCTGAGTGCCACAAAATTAATACACTACTGAAACATATATGGGAAGTTGACGAGCTATGAATTTCGCCAGGCTCATGCAATGATCAGCTCTATATTATTGATCAATGCCATCAACTACAGTATTACAAAGTAGCATTTAGGAAAATTGCTTAATAAAATTATTTTAGCACCCTGGATGTTGTTATGTGGATAAAATTCTTTATTCAGCAACTTTTTAGAACCATAGTTTGAGAGGAAGAAAACCTGAACATTCTGGATTCTATCAGGTGAAACAAAACTGTCAAAAATTATCTCATCAAGGCATTATAGAGAAAATTTGATAGGGTGAACAAGTACTTTAGCATATACGAAGGAACATACACTAAAATACCCTGAAATTTTTCGATGGGATCCGGCAATACCCATATGTAATCGCATAAAAGATTTTTTTTCTAACACAATATACCACATAACCATCGCATTTTATGTCCTAATATTCATAGAATCTATATAGAGAGTTTGTCGAATGAGTAGTAAACATAATCATTGAGAAATGATCTGTCAATTTTCAAAGACATTCTATAATGGCAAACCTTTTTATTGGAATCAATCACCAACCCAATAATTAAATAATTAGAGATATATGTACTAGATTCCTTATTAGTTTTGGGTGATATCGGCTTCGTTTCCGAAACAAATCTACTGCCATTTAACTTATGATTTCTTTTCCATATCCCTTTACCCCACATTCCTTCTCTTGCCTGCTAATTTCAAGCCCACTTATGCATACAAGTAGATGATTTATATACTTGGTGGAATAAAGTTTTAGTTCACTAAAAAATACCTTTAGCATTGGAACACAATGCCATGGACCCCAAGAATTGGGGTTTTGTGCATCATAAACTACTAAAAAGGTTGTTCGTTTCACATCGTAGGGCCTAGTGCTCATGTCATCGAAGGTGACGACCGACCTCAATGCGACTATTATTGGAAAGTTTGTCACTCCCATGATCCTAAAATACATTATTGGGCTTCCCACTTCATATATTGCTAATCCAACACACTTACCAACCAAATGAATCTTGTTCCTTCATATGAGAGTTATTTCAAAGTAGTTTATTACCTCAAAGTGCTTCATGAGTTAGAACTCCAAGATAAATATTCAGCATGGTGGATGTAAAAAGGCTTGATATGATCTCTTCAAGAATCATTCAGTAACAAGAATCCTAAAGTCTTTGTTTTTTATGATGACTTAAGTTGATATATGTTATGCAAGGATATTAAAATAGATAACTGACATATATGTTTATTATGCAATCTTGATATTTATATGAGATGGCATAGCATATATGAATTACGGCTTCTAGAAAAATAAATTCGAGGATCAGTTGAGGGGATGCATGATGCATCGTCAAACCACATTTTGTCCAATTTAAGATATTTTCTCTTGTTTTCGATTGCGGCAAATCCTATTGAAGCATCATTGTCCTGCTTTTTTCAGTTCTGTCATATTTTAAGGGCGATTCGCTCATAAGTGATCCAACACGAGGGTTAATGGCACAACAACATGACTATATGATATGAAAATTCCCAATTCCGCAACTTTAATTAGTAGTGTAAGTTTGAGAATTATCGAAGTATTACTTCCAATAAGACCATGCTTAATTTCCTATAGGCTTAAACCCATAAAACTACCAAATAGTTTGGCCTAATTACTAGAAATTGCCAAATTCTTGTTATTGTGAGAGAAATAAACCCATACACAAGAAACTACCATAAAAATTTCAAAAACCATATGAAACTACCACAAAACTTTCAAAAACTACGAAAAATTACCACAAATAAGGTGCCACGTCAACAATAATTCAAGAAACTACCACAAAAACTTTCAAAGCATGGCATTTCTCCTAATTGTGAGAGAAATTGGTAGTTTCTCGTAATCGAGGTAAAGAATTTGGTAGTTTTTTTGGAATTAAGCCTTTCCTGGCTATAATTACCGAATGTTAGAAGAGAATATTAATTATGTGATATTAATACTTAGTTCTCAAAATTGTCACAATTAACAGAGGATTGTGAATTGAGTTCAGATTTGAACTTTTCTGATATGCATATCAAGGACTACAGATAACTAATAACCAAATCTATTGTCCACTGACGAGATTTTATGCTTGCGCCGTATAATAGAAAAAGAATAATAATAATAATAATAATAATAATAATGTGAAACCCCTCTATTTGGAGCTAAACTTAAGAATAGGCTATATCAGAAATCACATCAACTGTCTAAAAAGGAATTCGGAATGTGGTAAAGTTTGGTCCTATTCCTCCCATGAACAACACACACGAACAACTTGTCTTCTTAATGATAGTATGTATCTACACTAATGGATAGAATCTAACAGATTCTTCCATAAGTTAAGTGACTCGGTGTAGGATTATGCGACACAAATATTTATTAGCATGTTTGCTGCGCGGGCCCTACTTGCTTTGGATATAAAGGATAAGAGAATTAAGAAAAATAATTCCTTAGGTGTTGTGATGATGGAATCCATAAAAGCCGAAAAAGGCGCAATCCATTAAAAATTGAGTGAAGAGGAAGCCAAGAAAGGCGCAATTTTGAATGAAGTTCAGCTGAGGGAATTTCTGTTATGTGCTGAAATTTTACTCGTTTTTTTAATCAAGAACAGATAACTGGTTTCCGAGACGCCAACATGATTCCTGTTCAGTGCAGATATCTGTTTCAGGATAAAATCCGATTACTTACTGATATCTTGGATTCCAAATTCCAAAATAGTGAAATAAGTTTTGGTAAACCTAAAGAAAGAAACTATTATAAAGAAGTTAAGGTCTGTTCGTCAATCTTCTTGGCTTTAGTATTTCCATCTCTCGATATATCCTCAGTCACAGGTTGAAGTGTCAACAGCGCAAACACTTTAAGTGGCAACACGGTTGCTCCCGAGAACTTATGACCAGCTGTCTCTGAGCACCAGCTCGCTCCCCCAGATCACTACAGCATGCTCAACCTGGGTCCATTCACTTTCAAGGGACCAAGTAGAAAGATTCAAGTGCCATACACCGTATCTGAAAGAGACCTACACTCATCAATATATATGGATATTGTACATGCCACACTTCAAACCATGATCCTGCACAAGTAATAATGCTATCACTGATCTGACTTCGACCACCAGATCGGTCTATTTCTTGTTCTCCTTCATGGTTCCTCTATCGATATCCTCTAAACACTGCTCCTACTGTCATCCTAGACATGGATTCAGACCGAACACTGTTCGGTTTTTTTTTGGATTTTCTAAAATTATTAGAATCAACCTATGTGGTTTTCTTTTGTTTATTAGGAGAGGGTTAGTCCCACATCGAAGAATGACAAACATGGTATTCTGTTTATATAAAATTATTGTCAATTTTCTTTATTTCGATTTAGAAAAGAAAGTGAACAGGTTTGTTCAATGCGGTTCTGTAAGGTGAAGGTGGGCTTTATTTTACGACCGTACTTTGCAGATTAATTGAAAATATCTGGTATGGCCTTACAAATTTGAATTTTCTTTAATTTGAATCAGAAAGTTGCAAGTAAATGTTGCATTTATAGATATAATTTAAATGTTGAGTTGTGAATTTATATAAGAGATTGCAAGATTGCAACCCTTTATTGTGTAAATATAACTTTTCATGAAAGAGTTTCAAACCCTTCATCTTATTATAAAAGAAGTGGAATTTTTTTGTTCCATTAATTTCAAATTCGTTTGTCCAGTCTCTCCCTCTCGTGTTGGTGTGTGAGTTCGGATTGAAAATTAGGTTGCAAATCGCTCTCAACATACGGAGTAGAATCCGGGCTTGACTTATCTTGGGAGACGAGTTTGCACATACCCTTTGCGGTATATGGTGCAAATATTGTCTTAAAGAAAGAGAATCATAATTTCTCGATTCAAGCAGTGATTCAATCATTAGCCACAGACTATTAATTTGAAAATATCTATATGGAAATTTGAATTTTCATTAATTTGAATGAAAAGTTGCAAGTAAATGTTACATTTATAGATATAATTTAAATGTTGAGTTGTGAATTTACATAAAAGATTGCAACCCTTTACTATTAAAGGTTGTAAATATAACTTATAACTTTTCATGAAAGAGTTTCAAACCCTTATTATTATTATACAAGAAGTGGAATATTTTTGTTCCATTAATTTCAAATTCGTCTGTCCAGTCTCTCCCTCTTGTGTTGGTGTGTGAGTTCGGATTGAAAATTAGGTTGCAAATCGCTCTCAACATACGGAGTAGAATCTGGGCTTGAATTATCTTGGGAGACGAGTTTGCAGATACCCTTTGCGGTATAGGGTGCAAATATTGTCTTAAAGAAAGAGAATATAATTTCTCGATTCAAGCAGTGAATTCAATCATTAGCCATAGACTATTATTATAATTAACCCTACAAATCTCTAGCAATCTTAAACAATATCCGAAATGGCGGATGGTTCGGTGAAGTTCACGAGAATCATAATTTCTCGATTCAAGCGGTGAATTCAATCATTAGCCATAGACTATTATTATAATTAACCCTACAAATCTCTAGCAATCTTAAACAATATCCGAAATGGCGGATGGTTCGGTGAAGTTCACGAGAATCATAATTTCTCGATTCAAGCGGTGAATTCAATCATTAGCCACAGACTATTATTATAATTAACCCTACAAATCTCTAGCAATCTTAAACAATATCCGAAATGGCGGATGGTTCGGTGAAGTTCACGAGAATCATAATTTCTCGATTCAAGCGGTGAATTCAATCATTAGCCACAGACTATTATTATAATTAACCCTACAAATCTCTAACAATCTTAAACAATATCCCAAATGGCGGATGGTTCAGTGAAGTTCACACCAGTGGCGGAAATTTTCAAACTCGGCAAATTCGACGGCAATAACTTCCGACGATGGAAAGGGAAGATCTATTTCTTCCTAGTGGCACTGAAGTTGTCATATGTTCTTAAAGAAAAGAATTCCAAACCAACCGAGAACGAAACAGTGACAGATATCAAATTGCGACAAAAATGGGAGCAAGAAGACTTCCTCTGCAAAGGCCACATTTTGAATGGTCTCACCAACAAATTGTACAATGTATATCAGCGCAAGTTCTTAGAGTCCATAACAAAAGAATTTTGGGATGATCTCGACAATAGATACAAAACCGAGGAGGCCGGTAACAAAAACTTTCTTATTGGAAAATTATTTGATTATAAAATGGTAGATAATAAATCTATAATATCCCAAGTTAATGAACTTCAATTATTTATGCATAAAATAATCTATGAGGAGGCCGGTAACAAAAACCCTTTTATTAGAAAATTATTTGATTATAGAATGGTAGATTATAAATCTATAACGTCCCAAGTTAATGAACTTCAATTATTTATGCATAAAATAATCTCCTAGGGTCATCCTCTCGACGAGTATTTGCAAGTCTCTTCTATTATTGCAAAATTACCATTATTTTGAAACACCATTGAAATAAACTCAAATAAAAGAAGGAAGTCATGACTATGCAACAACTGGTTAAGTTTCTTCAAGTTGAGGAAAATTTTTCGAAACTTGGATAAACAGGAAATGGAAACAAGAAATCTAAAAGCTCTTGTGAATAAAGGCCAAAAGAGAAAGAAAAACGACAACTCTGGAAATAATAATAAAAAGCAAAAAACAAGGAAATTGTCACGCCCCGCTTCCCAGTGTACGGCGAAGTGGACGCGACGAGATCCGCTACGTATGTACTCAGAAGTACATACGCTAAGTGTAGCTAAGCAATATAAAATATTACACAAGAGACAAGAGTATAAAAAGAACAGCAACTTTTATTTATTAACATTCTTTGTACAATGCATGAAAAAGGAAATACATCTGAAATAAAAAATGCCTAAACAGTGGCATAACAGAAAAAGGAAAGTACTGGAAAGAAAAGTGTACAATGAAATTATACTGCTGGGTCTTCGGCAAATTGCTCCAAGTCTTCTTGGGTTGGTTCAACTTCTGCCGGGTCCAGGTCACCTGACGACATTCAAAGAAGAGAGAAACATAATGTCGTCAGCGAACAGATCGCTCGGTAAGTCCCAAGAGTAAGAGGGAAGTAGAGATGACAGAATAAGAAGATACATTTTTAAAGTGTAAACTATTGCTGTAATGTTATGTTAACGCTGTTGTTTGTAGTTTGGTACAGAAGAATGCCAGTGTATACGAGGGGAGTCTCACTTGCCAGAGACTAGGGCACGTGTAGTACAAGGAACCGTTATGCCACGGTACAACAGCAATAGGATTCAGCTTAGGTGTATTAATCTGACCACCTCGTGCCACCTTTAACACCTTCCGTACCAATCTACCCCTTAAACCCCACGATATCTTATTTGTATTGTTATCTTGTAAAATTGTATTGATTGTAAGATTGATTAACTGACTGACTGAAATCATGATATCAGGAAACGGTTATAACCGTAGAGTCATGTAAATGGAATACTGGGAAACATGTAAAAGGAATATCCATGGTTCGGTTCAGTCAAGTAGATTGTTAACTGGATTCTGGAATTCATGTATTTATCTTGAGTTGAAATATAAAGAATATAGATTGACTTGAATCATTTTCAAGTCAGAAATAGTCAGACTCTAACCCGAGTCAGACTAAAAGAAAGTGAGTTGAAGTTCAATAATTGTTAAGGGCCTTATTGTAATTTATAAAACTTGAGGGGGTTTATTGTAAAAATACTATTGTATATTTTTCAAAATATAACTCAAGTATTTAATTATCATCTTTATGTACATACAACAATTTAATGATCAAGATAAATATGTATACATGTTCGAATAACATGAAATGAGTCAAGTATATTATTCGAGTAACTACCATAAACAATGCTGTAAAGAAATATTATGTACGACTAATTAATCAAGTTGAACGAATGCGGAATATAAACAGAGATATGTCTCTAAATGTTTTGCATGCGTAAGTTCCAGTTTCACCTAAATACGACTACCGGTTTGAGAGATATATATGTTTTCGTATCGTCGCGCAAAACGGATCAGAATCTATTCGGCACCGTCACATATTTTTAAAACGCAGTTTGAGTTAATTTTTATCAGGTTTCAGGTTACGAAGATTATTACAAAATTGTAGGTATTTTGAATTAATTATCCAAAACACCAAGAATCATACAATTTGGATTTCTGAAGCTCTAGTTATGATCATTTTAATATCAGCATTTAAAACAGAAATTCAGATTTCTGGACAGCAACTATATATTCTATTGCAAAGCCTATATCAGGTTGTTTCATGCATTCCTAAGTAATATAATATACAGAAAATTATAGTTCTATCAATGGTGCATATACACATCTAAATTTTGTCACAAACGGACATCGGGTGTTCGAGTTATGTCCAATTTAAAAACAGTGTGCGAATCGGAACAGATTCTGTCCAGATCCGTCACTTAATATTGTAATGCAGTTTTCTTTATTTTAGATAAGTTTTCGGTAAAACTATAAAACTAAGAAAATATAGATCATTCGATGTAAATATCAAAAACACCTGAGTTTGCTCAATTTGGATACCGGTATACCAAGTTATGTGTCCTAGAAATTGACCGATAGCTGCAGTTTTCTGTTTTACGATCAGTGAATAAATACGATGTAATTCCTAAACCGTTATGCGGATCGATCTAAAATTTTTACAGAGTGTACAAAATAATATATTCTATCATATGTAAATTTCCTGAAATTTTCAGAGTTAAAAATTAATTTATAAAAATTATTTTAAAACTAAAGGTATTGATATGTCATATGTGAGCAATGAGAAAACTAAGGTATTTATTCGTAACTTCATTTTTTTTTTACAAACTTTAAATAAAGTGATTTAAAATAAAACAACAAACATACTATCCTAATTGGTCACTATGAAATCTTAACATGTGAATTGAGAGTAATGAAAAAGACTTTACAAACTATATATGTGTGTATGTTTGTGTGTTCATTATTTATATATATATCCATTTAATTAATTATTTATGAACTATGATATGTCAAGTGAAGTTTTTTCATGGCAATATAAAACAAGAAAAATATAAAGAGAAAAAGAAAGAGATGGAGGAAGGAAAAAGTGAAGGGACTTACATGCACAAGCCGGTATTGTCACCGGGCTTGTCTATCCGCCGATAGTCTCGCGTTAGTAGCGAGACCTTCTTGAAGACTTCTTCATGTTCTTCTTCTTGGACTCTAGGTGAAGAGGAAGAAGTGAGAGATAGAAAAATGTGAGGAAGGAAAAGATAGAGGAGGACAATAAAGATGGTGTAATGGTGAATTATGTATAATAATATATGCATTCAACATGAGAATTAAAAGAGAAATGAAAGGTCACCATTCATTTCGGAAATGAAAGGTCTCATTTGTAGGTTATGAGAAGAATAAAAAATGATAAAACATAATTGCAAGAATGAGGATTTGAACATGTGACTTATGGAATAACAATTCAAGGACTTAACCAATGAGCTATAAGGTTATTCATGCATATACTTAATTAGAATTAAATATATGATGTTGCTTAAAAAGAAAATGGGCTTTTTAGATGGGCTGTAGAGAATAAGAATAATGGATTTGGGTTAAATATTTATGAAAGGAAAAATAAGAATGAGAAGTTAAAAACTTAAATATAAGAAAAAGAAATTGTACCTAGAAAAAAAATACATAATAGATTGAGGAATAAAATAATAATAAATTTAATAGAAAAAGGAAAATACCAAGTACAAATAAATACGGTATATTATTGAAGAGGGATAATACAAATGTATAAAGATTTTGGGGTCATTACAGAAATTCTAAAGGATCTTCCTGGAAATGCGGAAAGAGTGGTCATTTTAAGAAACAATGCAGCATGTACTTGAAGGAAAGATAACAAAAAGAGGCTAATATGACATCTAACGAGGATTTTGCACCAATAGTTTCTGAAGCAAATGTTGTTGGGGATGATACCGAATGGTGGACAAACTTAGGTGCTACAAGACACATTGCTCGAAGCAGAAACCTCTTCAAGCAATATGAAGATTTCGATAGTGGTGAATAACTCTATATAGGAAATTCATCCACGACCAAAGTCAAAGGGAAAGGAAAGGTTATTCTCCGTCTTTCATCCGGAAAAAAATTTGACTTTGAATGATGTATTTCATGAAGGAAAGATAACAAAAAGAGGCTAATATGACATCTAACGAGGATTTTGCACCAATAGTTTCTGAAGCAAATGTTGTTGGGGATGATACCGAATGGTGGACAAACTTAGGTGCTACAAGACACATTGCTCGAAGCAGAAACCTCTTCAAGCAATATGAAGATTTCGATAGTGGTGAATAACTCTATATGGGAAATTCATCCACGACTAAAGTCAAAGGGAAAGGAAAGGTTATTCTCCGTCTTTCATCCGGAAAAAAATTTGACTTTGAATGATGTATTTCATGTTTTATATATTAAAAAAAATCTTGTATCCGCGAGTCTTCTAAATAAGTATGATTTCAAAGTGTTGTTTGAAAGTGATAGTATAGTTCTGTCTAAGGGTGGTGTATATGTCGATAAAGGCTATGTAACTAATGGGATGTACAAGTTTAATTTAATTAATGAAGATAATGCTTCTATTTATATTGCTTGTCCTTTTGATGTTTGACATTCTAGATTAGGACATGTTTACTATAAACGCATGTGTAATATGATCAAATTAAGTTATATTCCAGAATACATTAATAGTAATACTGAAAATTTTCTGTTTGCATACAAGCCAAAATTACTAGAAAACCATTGAACAAAGTTGAAAGAAATTCGATTTTTTTTAGAATTAATACATTTAGATATTTTGGATTAAATGGAATTCTAATTAGGGGTGGAAAAAGATATTTCATCATATTTATAGATGATTTTTCTAGATATGCTTAAGTATATCTATTAAGGATTAAGGATGAGGTTTTAGATAAATTCAAAGCCTATAAAGCAGAGATGGAAAATCAATTAGACCGTAAAATAAAGATTCTTAGATCCGATAGAGAAGGTGAATACATGTCTAAATATTTTAGTGACTTTTGTGAAAATCATTGTATAATTCATCAAGTCACTGCTCCTTATACTGCACAACAAAATGGTATTGCCAAAAGAAAGAATAAAACTTTAGTTGAAATGATTAACTTTTAATTAATATCTTCTGGTTTAAATAAAATTTTATGGGATGGAGCTTTAATGACTGCTTGTTATATATTTAACAGAATACCTCATAAGAAAACTAATGTTTCTTTTTATTAATATATGAAAGAGAGAAAACCTTCTTTTGAACATTTAAAAGTATGGGAATGCAAAGTATTAGTAAGATTACCTGATTCTAAAAAGCCTAAAATAAGACTTAAGGTAATTAAATTTATAACTATGGAATCTTCAGATTCAACAGATGGAAATACTATTTTGGAATCTAGAGATGCTGAATTATTTAAAAACGCATTCTCGGGAAAAAGAAAATATAAAGATATGGAAATTGAAGATCAGGAATCTATCAATCCTTTATGTAGATTCCTGTAAATTTAAATCAAGAATTAGAGGTAAGAAGAAGCAAAAGAGTTAGAACAGAAAAATCTTTTGGTCCAGATTTTTTGGTTTATTAAGTAGAAGGAGATAGATCCAATATTTTGTCTTCCACTTAGAGCATAATTGTATAAATTTATTCAGCGTAGAGAATGATCCTTTAACTTTTAAGGAGGCAATGACATCTAGGGACTTTGCCTTTTGGTAAGAGGCAATTAACAATGAAATGGAATCAATCATGGCAAACAAAGCGTGGATTTTAGTAGACTTACCTCCGAGAAGTAAACCTATTGGCTGTAAATGGATATTCAAGTGAAAGCTTAAGCAAGATGGATCTATTAATAAATTTAAAGAAAAATTAGTTGCCGAAGTTTTACACAAAAAGAAATTATAGACTACTTTGACACATATGTCCCAGTTACTAGGATAAGTATCATAAAGATATTGGTTGTATTAGCTTCTATACATAAACGTATTATATACCAAATGGATGTCAAAACTGGTTTTTTAAATGGTGAATTAGAAGAGCAAGTTTACATGAAACAATTTGTTTTGAAAGGCTAGGAAAATAAAGTTTGTAAACTTATTAAATCTTTATATGCCCTAAAACTAGCATCTGAATATTGTCAGGAGAAATTTGACCAAAAGGTCGTGTCAAATAAATTTAGAATAAATGAATCTGATAAATATATTTATTCTAAATTTAATAAAGATAGAGGTGTTATAATTTGTTTATACGTAGATGATATGTTAATATTTGGTATTGATAAATGTATTGTAAATGAAATATAACAATTTTATCTTCATGTTTTGATATGAAAAATATAGGAGAAGTAAATGTAATTTTAGAGATTAAAATTGTTATACCCTCGGAGTTAATATCTTTGACACAGTCTCATTATATTGAAGAGATATTAAAGAAATTCAAACACCAGAATTGTACCCGTGTTTCTACTCCATATTACCCTTCTATTAAATTGTTTAAGAATGAAGGTAGAAGTGTTTCTCAACTTGAATACTCTAGTGTAATTAGAAGTTTGATATATGCAATGTATTGTATTCGTTCTGATATATCATTCACAGCAGGAGTATTGAGTAAATTCATTCAAAACCCTAGTCAACAACATTGGGATACTATTTCAAGGATTTTGAATATCTCAAAAGGACAAAAGACTATGCATTATGTTACAAAGATTTTCCTCCCGTATTGGAAAGGTATACGGATTAGGGGTGAAAGTCAGGTCGGGTTTACCCAAACCTGACCCGCTTTTCTCCTTTTTTAGACATCCTATACTCGCTCGAACTCGATCGGGCGTGTTGGAGATTGGATAAAGAAATTTTGGATTAGGTATGGTAAAACCCGCTCGCCTAAACCCAGACCGAACTAAACCCGCTTCCTATATCCGTTCCAACTTGATATATTACATAATTATTTAATTCTAAATATTATAAAATACCTATTGTGATTTATTGTAGATATATGGTTAATGCAATTTTAAGTGCAGTTTATAAATCTATTATATAAAATTTATATAGTTTCATCAAAATATAAATTTTGTGTATATATAAATTTTGTGCACATATATTCGGTAGAACATATCTCAAATATTATACTTTCAATTTTTTTTGACAAATTATAACGATCAAAGCCCAAAAAACTAGCAAAAATCGACCTGCCCGCATAAACATGAAACCCACTCGAAACCCGAAGTTTTGGGTTCGGGTTTAGCGAATTGTAAACTCGTTAGGTTCGGTGGGTTTTAGGTTTAGGATTTAATTTTAGGGTTGGGCATAAAAATTGTCAAAAACCTGTCCAACCCAGCCCGGTTTCACCCTAGATACGGATGCTAATTGGATTACAAATTTCGACGAATCAAAATCTACAAGTCGATGGGTTTTTACTTTGGGAGGAGGAGAGGTATCTTGGAGTTTGAAGAAAAAAACTTTGATTTCACACTCCATTATGGAATCTGAATTCATAGCAATGACGTATGCAGTTAAGAAAGTGGAACGCCTTAGAGATTTATTATTGGAAATTCCAATATGGTCTAAACCAATATCTTCTATTTCAATACTTTATGACAGGCAGCATTGTCAAGAGCGTACAAAAAAGCATAGTCACAAATTCGTAATTCGGGTATAATTCGGCGAGGTCGAAAATTCGGATTCGGAGAACTATTCAGAAAAATTCGGCAGGTATTTGGGAAAGATTCGGTAAGTGTTCGGGAAGGATTTCGAGCAAGAAATTAATATATGAGACGCTAGGTTTTGATTTTGTGAATTATTTGCCGTTTTTTGAATTATTCGCTGTTTTTTCACATAATTCGGGAATAATCCGTGAATTATTCGGGAATAATCCGCGAATTATTCGGGAATAATCCGGGAATTATTCGGCCCGCCGATTAAATCGGCAATTAAGTCGGCTGATCAAAAATTCACGAATTATTCTCGAATTCGGCGAATAATGCGCGAATTATGTGACTATGCAAAAAAGTATATAATGGAAAGTCAAGGCATATTAGTATCAGACATAGCTATATTAAAGAATAACTTGATAAAAAAGTTGTAACTCTTAGTTATGTTAAGTCAAAGGAAATTTTGGCTGATCCCTTTACTAAAGGCTTGGGCAGGGATGTGGTAACAAGGAATTCAAGAAAGATGCGTTTAAAGTGATTGAGTTCATGCACCTTAGCTAGGATTTTAAAACCAAGTGGAATCTCATTTTCAAAAAATCAAGAGAGCATGAACTTCCAAACTCAAGAATAACGACTAAAGACATGAACTTGTGAACAAAGCAAGCACCACAACTAAGAGTTTAGTACAACAATCTTTGTAGTATCTTCATATGCTTCTTGGATGAGCTTTGAACTCATGCTAGGCTCCTAGAGGTTGATGGAACAAGCTTGGTGATGATCTTCTTGTCAAAGATGGATTCACTTGAGAGCTCTTTGTAAAGGCTCTAGCTCCACTCTAAGTCCTACTTGAGGAAGCAACTTGATCTAGTAGTTTGCTAAGCTAATGAATCAAGAGATGTAGTTTTGTATCACTCATTTTTTTCTCACTTTCTTTTTCCTTTTCTTATCTCATTTTAGAGGAGAGAAAAACCGAGAGAGCTCAAGCTAAGAGAAAGAGATGAGAAGAAAATAATGAAAAGCCTAAAGGAAATGAATATGAGAGTATACTCTCATATACCCCTCTCCTCTCTCTTTTCCACTTGTCCATCTAAACCTCTCTCCTTCACTTTTCCATCCAAACTAAGGTGGGTGTGTACCCTAACCAATGTGAAGATCATGAAAGTATGTCTTAGCACTTCTACTAGGTTTAAAGGAGCATCAAGTATACAATTTTAAAAAACTAGAGGTCTAAAGCATACTAAATAAGAATCGAACTAGAGAATTAGGGTTTTGTAGTAAGCAAAATAGTTCTAAACTAAGTGATGGAGGTTTACAACCTTTGTAGACCGGTCTTTTACTTCTAAAACTTCAAGTAGTCGTCCCTAGAACTCTTCTTTGACTCCACTTAAGAAAGTAACGAGCTTTGCTTGTTGTCTTCGAGGCCGAAAATGATCCACTTTAAAGTATCTTTCACTCAAACTCACTCTTCACTAATCAAGGTATTAGTGAAGCAAACAACCTAAACTAATGGGCTAGATTAGTGTAGGTTGATGAAGTATGAGAGTAGCTCACTCTAAATATTTTTCTCTTTTCTTTTTCTCACCTCAAGAAATTTCTAGAGAGGAGAATGAGGAATAAGATGAACTTGGTGTAAGTCTACGGTAGCGCCCCGGCCGTCAATCTGACGCCAAACGCGGAACAAAAACTTTTATAACTGGCGCTATCGCATACTATAACCCGGATCTTACCATTAACGCTAAACTAACAAACTGTAAAGAGGTAGAAAGGCTATACCGAACGATCCGAGCCCTTCGGTTTTTAGCTATCATCCCACGCTCCTTTGCGGCAACTCCGATCTCTTATCTCCTCCTCGAGATGGCACCACATCATCGGATCTTTAAACGGGCTCCCGCCTCTATACCGAGGCAACTCGATCATCAAGTCTGCTAAAAGAGATGACCAAAATGAAGTAGAGAACGAGTAGAATACTTTGTCTCTAACACCCTAAGGTTCTCATCACATGAGAGAGTTAGGGTGGAGGTTGAAGAAGATGCTAGGGTTTGGAAATAGTGATCTCAAGAAGAACTAGTGAGCAAAAGGAAAAACCAAGCATAATGAACTTCTCACTCTTTCTTCTTATGTTTTGTGTATAGATATATAATGGTGGAGAAAGAAAAATATCTTATGAAAATATCCATCAAAATATCTAAACCCAAAACA
The DNA here is from genome assembly GCA_030015575.1 of Agapanthus africanus. Classification (NCBI taxonomy): domain Eukaryota; kingdom Viridiplantae; phylum Streptophyta; class Magnoliopsida; order Asparagales; family Amaryllidaceae; genus Agapanthus; species Agapanthus africanus. The sequence goes on from JASDDO010000029.1 coordinate 301,505,121, forward strand.
AACCTCATTAAAACTATCATGACTCACTTAGTGACTCATTAGCATGAGTCACTAAGCAACATGCTAGAAGAAATGATTCACAAATATGAGTCACCCTTTCCAAAACACTTATAACATTTAAACCAAAATGATTAACCAAAAGAAATGCATCTTCTAAAATATTCTCATAACGGATTACGAAAATACCTCTCACCTGTATATACATACCTGTATCCGTATTCCGACCGAATATGAATACGAGAGACTAAAATATTCCGACTCAATATAATATATGAATCCGGCTTAAACCAAAGCTTACCAGTATTATCTGCCCGAAATATGACACGTGCATAAATGCACGTGCATTTTCCGAACCCTGCCATAAAACCAAACGGCCTCTTCAATGTTTCGCCCGAACTTAGGAAACTATCTGTGGGGGACTCTAATGACTCATCAGTACTCTGGCAGTGGGTTTAACCACAAGTACGTTAGCGGCACTAGCAGTGCGTAACGGCTGCCCATGTACTGACCTCAAGGGAAGCCGATGAGCGAACTCATCCTGGAACCCTACTGAGCCTAATAGTGACAATATACATACAGTCCGGTCCGTTCGTCTATGAGTATCGCATATCGGGCCTAGGGGGCTGGTAACGTCAGACCCCCAATAGCGGTATAAGTCGTGTCGGAGTGTAGCCCAGAACACCATGAGATACTACTGGAGTACCTACCAGTACATCTCCTACCTCGGCCGAGGGCTTTGTGTAATGGCTCTCTTAGACACAACGCGATCTCACCCCCAAACCGGGAGAGATGAATCCCATGCCGATCCGCCCACTTGCCTCCATGTGGCTCAGGACCGTACCCAAAAAAGACCTGTTTGCACGACTCCTTTGAGCCGTGGTAGGGTAGAAATCAAAGCACAGTGTGAACTCACATGAGACAAATGACATGTTAGTTATATGTATGCCCTAGAGGCTATTACTGTACATAGGATGTATATTGTAGTGGATGCTGGGACGTATATAGGAAGGACTTTCTTGCTCGACATGATAGTATGCTATCTGGTTGCTCTTTACCTTAACGTGTATACTGATTGTCTCTCTGTTACATGTTGGTAAAGCCCTTAGGATGTGTACTTGACTACCTGGACTATGATGCGGATCATACTAGTGGGGACATGGTAGTCTATAAGTACATCTTTCAAGGTCCCTAGTCGTGGGTGTATCGAGACGGGGCATCGATATACCAGTGTAGACTAGCGTATACCTTCTCGACCCATACAGATGGGCGATGGATAATCCCATATCCATTGGTGTTTGACATCAGAGATTATATACGGGTGCTCGGTAGAGACTGGGTACACTGGACGGACTCGCCGAGAACTCCCAGATGGTATTATACCTTACGTCAGATGGCAGTTCTTTGGTGACACTGGTACAGAGTAGTCTGTTGACCCAAGATCGTCATAGAGTCTTGTGTGGTTCCCACTGTGCTTTGATTTCCATCTTACCACGTCCAAGAGGGCGTGCAAAACGGTGGTTTTTGGGTACAGTCCCGAGTCACATGGAGGCAATGAGCGATAGGAGGGGATTCGTCTCTCCCGGTATAGGGGGTTGATGTTGCGCTGTGTTCGATTGGCTATAACAGGAAATCCCTGGCCAGGGTTGCTGAGATTTACTGGTAAGTGTTACCAGTAGTTTCTCGAATTGTTATAGACCTCATATCGACACGACTTATCGAGCTATTGGGGTCTGACGTTTACCACCCCTAGGCAAGATATGCGACATATCAGACGACGAGACCGGACTGTACGGTAGTGTTACTGGTTGGATTCACTGGAGTGTGAGCGGGCTTGCTCGTCGATCTTCTGATCGCTCAATACCCGGGTGGCCGTTACGTTTAGCAGACCGCTTGCGGCTTGTGGGTGTTTGATATGATCATCACCTGCTGCCGGCGTATTGACGAGTCTTTAGAGTCCTACACAAAGGTTTCCTGGCTCAAGCGAAACGAAATAGGAGCGCATATGAGATATGTGCGGGACCGAGAATAATGCAGTATGTGATACCGTATTTCATTCTCGCGATAAATGTATCGATTGGTTGTATGCGATATAACCTAGTTATCGAATCAGGTATTGATTCGATAAGCCGATACATAGGATACTAGTCGGTTATATGCGATATGACCGGATCGTTAAATCAAGTGTTGATTTAATGATTTAATGCATAATTATATATTTGATATATTACTTTGCATTAACTAGTATCGGTTCATTTAAGATGGATTTTCTCACTCGTCTGTGCACATTGTATATGTGATATGTTTTTGTGCACAAGTTTGTATCATGTTTGATGATGCATGCTAACTTGGGTTTGCGTAAAGATTAAACCATGGTTGTGTAATGGTTAGGGTTTTTATTTTCTTATTCATTTATTTATTTATTTATTCTTTATGGAAAATGAAAAGCATAAAGAGAAAAATGGTTGCTAACTTTGTTTGTATTATGAAGCTTCATGAAGCTTTGACTTAGTGACCATTTTGTCTCATGCTTAACCCTAACCATTCCACTTAACCCTAGTCTATTCTCTACACTTGACCATGGTTACATTATGATAAGTATTCTTTTTATTTCCTTTTTGAAAAATACTCATCATAATATTCATCTTCTTCTTCTTCTTCATCACTTGAAGAAAGCTTGCTTCATCAATGGTGATTGATGAAAAAGAGTGAGAAATCCAATTCTAAAGTGAACCCACTTCCTATTTCTTCATCCTTTACCTCTTGCCAAGTAGTATAGGGTGTTTCCTTCATAAGTTTTCATGGCTTGGTGAAGGTGGAGCTTGATTTAGTGATGTCTCGACGTAGATCATCTTCGGCAAGAAGCCGACGATCTTGCCCGCCTATTTCTCCGATGAAGCCGACGCTTGAGCCCGGGATTTCATTTGGACAGCGGAGAGGACTTCATCACGGAGCTATGGAGGTGGAGAACCAGATCTACAAAGGTTGTATTTCCGTTCACTTAGTTAATTTGTTAACTAGTTGCTTGATTCGCCTAAATTTCTAGCCAACGGTCCGTATTAGGGTTTCTCGGCACCTCTAATTTTTGAAATTGGCATGGTTGATGCCTTATGAGACCTCCTTGGTGTGCCTAGGAACCTTTCATTGGTATCAGAGCCTAGCTAGAGCCTTAGACGAAGTCTAGACGGAGTTTGAAGTCCGATCGACCCGAAACCCCAACTCAAAAAATGCTCTCTGGACTTTTTCTAAAACCTGGGATTTTTCCAGATTAAAAATGCTTAAAAAATTCAGCAGGGAATTCTAAGAATTACGACGCAAAATTTATCTCCTGAACCCTCTAATGCGCGGCGGAACCGCGGCATAAGCCTAGCTTATGCGGCGGTTCCGCGGCTAAAGTATGACGTCAGCCATTAAAATTTGCACAGTAATTCATTTTTTTCAGTGCTGAGTTTTATGGGAATTTTTAATATTTATTCAAGAGTTGAATTTTCTGGGGTTGTTTTGGGGATTCGATGATTCGATCGGAGTATCAGATTTTGTCTATGTGGCTTTCCGGATAATTTTTGAATATGTTAAAAAGTTCGACTGGATATAAATACCCAATTTTTCCCCTGTCGGGAAATTTCCAAGTGTTGGATTTTTCCGTAGTTTAACGACGTTTTAAGTAGTGCAAGTAACGCGATGGACCCTCTAGAAGACAACAAACCTTAACTCGATTATGTGACCGTCTTGAACTGCCCTTTGAACCTTCGGGTTTGGGGCAGTACGGCGTGCCACATGTGAGGCGTTGGCTTGACCCTTCTACGGCTGAACCGTTGGTACTGAGGCACGAACTGAAAGTTTTTAGACTTGTTTCTTGTGTTGATCTATATCGGGAAAACTTGGGTGTTTGAATGTTCGATCGGAAAGTTTAACATTTTCTAATTATCTGGAATGGGATACAATAATTGGAATTCACAATAAGTTATGAGATAACTGAATGAATGTTATAAATCTAGCAGTTTAGTCTCACTTGATCGGTTGTCATGGAATTTTGATGTGATCAAAAGTCCGTCGCAATCACGTAGCGTACGCGGATACTCGCCGGGTAAACTTAATAGACAGCCTCACTTCATAGCCCCGACCAAGTGACTGTAGGAGAACCCCGTCGCCGAAAGCATCCGTTCGGGTGCTCCCGGTAGCGGTGTTCCGCCTTGGTGCACTTCGTCGACGGTATCGGGGGTGCGACCGTCTACTAAAGTTTGCGACGAGCATTCGATCAAAATGTCGGGAATCTTGTTGAATTGCCCGACTTGATATTGAAAAGAGTTTTCGATTTTGAGACTAAAATGCGGGGTTTATAATTGTTAGGCATGCGATGTCTAAGTAATTCATTTGGTCAGGCATGCGATGTCTGAGGAGGTTGCGGATTCCAACTGTTGTAGTTTTACACTTTTTTTTCTGTGACCGTAAGTGTAATATGTGATATCGCCGGTTTCGTTGCTATATGTCAACGACAATTGGGATACACATGTTTACTTACGTTGATGACATGTGATGTTATGTGTTGCTGGATATGTTATATTGGATTATTGTGTTTGAATAGCCGGGGTTTTTTATGTGAGATGAGCTTTTTTCATTTTCATTCATGTAAAAACTTGTATGTAATATTCTTTTATTGGGGCACTTCCAGGTTGCAGAAGTTGTCACCTTTTGTATATTATTTACTTTTCCGCACTAGGATAGACCCAAGGAGGAGGGCACAAGTAAATGGGTTCTGGAGTCCAGTGGGAGACCAACTCGAGGAGTCGAGTCCGGGTCTCCTAACTCTAGAATTGGTAGGGTTACTTGCCGCTCTCGTAGGGGTCTAGGGTGTGGGTTTGGCTATTCATCACGGCCGTGGAATCTGTGTTTTATACTGGCTCGTATTGAAAACACGGACGTCCTAGTATATCCAATATTTCATATGTTTCTTCTGCTGCGATATCTGTGATGTGATCATGTGATGTTCTGTGATAGATACAGTATATAGTATATATGATATATTATATAGGCGTTACTTATGTTTTACACCCGCGCTAGCCCTGCCCCGCTCTGCCGTTAGTTACCTAACCTAACGGTGCATGAGGGGACATCGAGGCGAATGCGGATGGCATAAGCGTACGTCGTATTTATCTGTGATGTTTAGGTACTTAAATGATGGGACTTCATTAATATGATTAATGAAATAAAAGAAACCTAAGATGTTGTAGAATCGAATTTCAAAATAAAACAGGTAGCTACAGTTCTTGCTTTGCACAGCGGTATATGTGATATATCCTGCACCTTATTCGATAAGGAAATGACCGAGATCCCTTCACCGGGAGTGACTCCTTTATCAATAACTGGCAGATGCTACACCCCTCGGTTTGTCTTTTGATTGCTTTTAAGTGTTTTTGCTTTGCACAGTGATATATATGATATATCCCGCACCTCATTCGACGAGGAAAGGGCCGACGATCCCTTCACCGGGAGTGACCCCTTTAGCAAAACTAGAAAAGCCTAAAAAACACTCCATTTCAAAATTCATTTGATCCTACAACGATATCAAGTTCATTACGCAATAGGTTTTCAGAAAAACCTGTCGTAGCCCTCCGTCATTTCAGATAAGTTGTATATAGTATTCGTGCTGCATTTGTTGGCTTTCGTCAAGGTGCAGTGTGCGGTAGCTATATGCTGCTTATCTGCCAGCATACGATGCGATTGGATTAGGGTAGTCGTGCGGCTTTGTTGGCTTTCATCAAGGGTCGTGCGGGTGGGTTTAATTCAATCAAGAAATGTACGGGTTGAACTTGACTAGCGGGCTATGGTTTGTTGGCTTTCGTCAAGGTCATAGCACGTTAGGGGCAAAATATTATCGGGAATTTCAAGTGTTGAAATTTGCAATGAGATTGCATACCTTCTATGAGATAGTTGGATCCCGATACCCGCTGCGAGTAAGAGTTACTCCTGGGAGAGTTTTACACATTACAATTAGCCGATCAAGTAGGTGTCTAGAAAGGTGTTAACGAGGTTACGCCTCTGGGAAACCGAGGTTTACATTAATTAGGTTCGTGCGAAAGCACGGGGGACCTCCCTCAAAGTACCGACACTGGCCTGGCTGAAAGATTGGCGAACTTGTAGCGTGTAATTAATCCCGGCTAGTCTTTCCTTTTAGGGTTTGAAGGAAGATTTGATAAAAAGCAGTGGGAGCCATCCTGATTAGATAAAATAATAACCAATCTATTCTTGCAAGAGCGCACGCTGAGTGTTTTCTTCTCTCTCTCTCCTGGTAGCGACCATATCACGCCTTAATCAAGATAATAATACGGATTATTGACCGAACCCGCTTGTTATACTGAGCTGGGGAACGTTGGTCCCGCTCCAACTTATAATTGTTATAAGACAGAGCAGGAAATTGGGGAATACCAGATTTCCCATGCCGCCCAAACGAAGAGAGTGCATGTTGATGCATCATCTTCGGGTGTGTTCATTACAAAGAACTGTTTCTCAGTATCCTCCGCATCCTGGGTATATGATACCGGATCAGGATCCCAGATATGTAATATGTTACATAGGGCTACAAAAGGGTAGAAAAACTGAGAACGGGTGATAAGTTTCATGAGGCAGAAAACGGGGCAAGAGTTGCAGCCAAGTCTGTCGGTCACTGTCACCCTGTATTACCAATACATTGATTCTGAACGAATGTTATTAGATACCGAACCTGATATACAAAATCATATCAGTCTCTTTATTAGTAAAGAAATGATAAAATTTTGTATTGTTGTATAATGTTTTGAACATTTCCTATATCAAAAGTTGATCGGTTCAGGCACGTTATCTAAAAGCATTGATCTTCTAAATCAAACTACAGTTCTTAGTATACAGAACACACACAAGAGGGAGAGTTCAGAAATGAACGGATCCTTCTTGAAGTATTGTAGACTAGGTCATATCAATGCAACCCGACTAGCTAAGTTATATTTAGATGCATATTTAAATCAGTTTGAATTTACATCTTATGAAACTTGCCAGTCATGTCACAAAGATAAGATGACCATAGCTCTGTTTATTGGAAACAGAGAAAGAGTTAGTGAACTCTTGGGATGATACATGTTGATGTATGTAGGTCCCCAGTCTACACATGCCAAGACCGGTTCTTTGTACTTCATTACATTCTCTGATAATCTCTCGAGATTCAGACATATGTTCTTGTTGAAACACAAGTCCGAACCTTTTGAGATATTCACAGAATATAAGTTAGAAGTAGAGAACCAAAATACGGGTATAAGTATTATGTCCTATGATGAGATCAAGGAGGAGAATACTTGAGCACGGAATTCCTGGACTATTCTAAAGGAGAATGAGATTCTCTCTTGGCATTACTCCTCCGAATACACCATAGCACGATGGTATATCGGGGCGGAGCAATCACACCCTATATGATAAGGTGTGCTCTATGATGAGTACTACTGAGTTACCTATTTCCTTTTGGGAGTTATGCGCTTGAGAAGTTGCATACCTATTGAATAGGGTCACGATCAAATCAGTTGCCTACCACTTCATATGAGATATGGAAAGGGAAGAGCCCATATCTTAAGTTAGTTAAGATTTGGGGTTGTCCGGCCTATGTCTGAAAGCATAATCCGGACAAGCTCGAGGCAAAGTCTGTAAAGTAGGACTGGAAAGGTTCCAGCTATACAAACTACAGCAGATGATTTGGTAGAACAAAAGGATTCAATAGATTCCAACGAACCTCAGCCTCCCCGCCGATCTAGTAGGGTTCCTCACCCACCTGAGAGATACTTCGGTTTCTCTATGACAGTGGGAGCGAGGATTGCATCATGAGATGATGACCCAACTAGTTTCGAGCTGGCCATCAGGAGTGTGACTCTGTAAGAATGGCTGGATGCTTATCGATCTGAAATGGAATCCTTATACACCAACAAAGTATGGACTTTAGTTGCTATATCTGAAGGGTTAAATCCCCATCAGGAGCAAGTATATCTTGAGAAGATTACTTGGTGTAGATGGAAAAGTTGAGACTTTCAAAGCTAGACTTGTTAAAAGTTTGCATCATTGACCAGGTGTGGATAATGATGAAACCTTTTCAAGTAGCTATGCTTAAGTCCATCCAGATCCTACTTGTCACGGCTACATACCATGACTACGATATTTGGTGGTTGGGTGTCATGACTGCTTTTCTAAATGATGTTTTAGAAGAGTGCGTCTATAAGTACACAGCCAGAGGGCTTCGTAGACAGTGGGAGCAGCGGAAACGTGTGCAAGATGCTTTATAGGATTAAAGCAGGCATCGCGGAGTTGGAACATCTGTTTTGATGGATTAGTCAAAGAGTTTGACATCATCAAAATGGTAGATGAACCTTGTATAAACAAAAAGGTAGTAGGGAGTATGGTGGTGATCCTCGTAGAGTACGTGGATGACATACTCTTGATAAGAAAGGAGTTTCTTATGCTACGCTCGATCAATCTCTGTTTATCACAAAGATTCTCCGTGTAGGATCAAAATGATACCTCCTAAATCCTGAGTTTTGGATCTATGAGATAGATTTAATTGGATGTTAGGATTCTCACTAGTTGTGGTGAGATGATATCAAACGATTCTGGGGAAAATCACTGGAAAGGTTCCAGGGTGATAAAGACGACTGAATGTCAGTCGCAGGCATTGTCTTTACCCTCAGTAAAGGGATGGTATGTTGGAAGAGTTCCAAGCTAGATACCGTGACATACTAGACGATAAAGGCAGGATACATCGCTACTTAAGATGCTACCAAAGAGGCTGTTTGGGTATATATTGGTGCATGAGATGAACTATGTTCCTCCCATTGTGTGACAATGGAGTTGTGGCTTATGCCAAGGAACGCATGTCCCATCAGTGATCCAGACATATTCTAAGGCAGTATCACTTGATCATGGAGATGGTTGATCTCTAAGGGATCGAGGTTAGGAGAGTAGACTCAGAGGACAACACGGCGGATCCACTCACGAAGGCCTATTCCCAGAGAGAGACTTTTATGGGATGGTTGAGTATGAGATACTACAACCACTGCTACAGATGGCCCTAGTGCAAGTGGGAGATTGTTAGTTATATGTATGCCCTAGAGGCCATTACTGTACATAGGATGTATATTGTAGTGGATGCTAGGACGTATATAGGAAGGACTTTCTCGCTCGACATGATAGTATGCTATCTGGTTGCTCTTTACCTTAACGTGTATACTAATTGTCTCTCTGTTACATGTTGGTAAAGCCCTTAGGATGTGTACTTGACTACCTGGACTATGATGCGGATCATACTAGTGGGGACATGGTAGTCTATAAGTACATCCTTCAAGGTCCCTAGTCGTGGGTGTATCGAGACGGGGCATCGATATACCAGTGTAGACTAGCGTATACCTTCTCGACCCATACAGATGGGCGATGGATGATCCCATATCCATTGGTGTTTGACATCAGAGATTATATACGGGTGCTAAGTAGAGACTGGGTACACTGGACGGACTCGCCGAGAACTCCCAGATGGTATTATACCTTACGTCAGATGGCAGTTCTCTGGTGACACTGGTACAGAGTAGTCTGTTGACCCGAGATCGTCATAGAGTCTTGTGTGGTTCCCACTGTGGTTTGATTTCCATCTTACCACGTCCAAGAGGGCGTGCAAAACGGTGGTTTTTGGGTACAGTCCCGAGTCACATGGAGGCAATGAGCGATAGGAGGGGATTCGTCTCTCCCGGTATAGGGGGTTGATGTTGCGCTGTGTTCGATTGGCTATAACAGGAAATCCCTGGCCAGGGTTGCTGAGATTTACTGGTAAGTGTTACCAGTAGTTTCTCGAATTGTTATAGACCTCATATCGACACGACTTATCGAGCTATTGGGGTCTGACGTTTACCACCCCTAGGCAAGATATGCGACATATCAGACGACGAGACCGGACTGTACGGTAGTGTTACTGGTTGGATTCACTGGAGTGTGAGCGGGCTTGCTCGTCGATCTTCTGATCGCTCAATACCCGGGTGGCCGTTACGTTTAGCAGACCGCTTGCGGCTTGTGGGTGTTTGATATGATCATCACCTGCTGCCGGCGTATTGACGAGTCTTTAGAGTCCTACACAGAGGTTTCCTGGCTCAAGCGAAACGAAATAGGAGTGCATATGAGATATGTGCGGGACCGAGAATAATGCAGTATGTGATACTGTATTTCATTCTCGTGATAAATGTATCGATTGGTTGTATACGATATAACCTAGTTATCGAATCAGGTATTGATTCGATAAGCCGATACATAGGATACTAGTCGGTTATATGCGATATGACCGGATCGTTAAATCAAGTGTTGATTTAATGATTTAATGCATAATTATATATTTGATATATTACTTTGCATTAACTAGTATCGGTTCATTTAAGATGGATTTTCTCACTCGTCTGTGCACATTATATATGTGATATGTTTTTATGCACAAGTTTGTATCATGTTTGATGATGCATGCTAACTTGGGTTTGTGTAAAGATTAAACCATGGTTGTGTAACGGTTAGGGTTTTTATTTTCTTATTCATTTATTTATTCTTTATGGAAAATGAAAAGCATAAAGAGAAAAATGGTTGCTAACTTTGTTTGTATTATGAAGCTTCATGAAGCTTTGACTTAGTGACCATTTTGTCTCATGCTTAATCCTAACCATTCCACTTAACCCTAGTCTATTCTCTACACTTGACCATGGTTACATTATGATAAGTATTCTTTTTATTTCCTTTTTGAAAAATACTCATCATAATATTCATCTTCTTCTTCTTCTATATCACTTGAAGAAAGCTTGCTTCATCAATGGTGATTGATGAAAAAGAATGAGAAATCCAATTCTAAAGTGAACCCACTTCCTATTTCTTCATCCTCTACCTCTTGCCAAGTAGTATAGGGTGTTTCCTTCACAAGTTTTCATGGCTTGGTGAAGGTGGAGCTTGATCTAGTGATGCCTCGACGTAGATCATCTTCGGCACGAAGCCGATGACCTTGCCCGCCCATTTCTCCGATGAAGCCGACGCTTGAGCCCGGGATTTCATTTGGACAGCGGAGAGGACTTCATCACGGAGCTATGGAGGTGGAGAACCGGATCTACAAAGGTTGTATTTCCGTTCACTTAGTTAGTTTGTTAACTAGTTGCTTGATTCGCCTAAACTTCTAGCCAACGGTCCGTATTAGGGTTTCTCGGCACCTCTAATTTTTGAAATTGGCATGGTTGATGCCTTGTGAGACCTCCTTGGTGTGCCTAGGAACCTTTCATGACGACCTCAGGTCGATGAACTAACCTGTACACATGTCACCAGGGAACTGCTATCTGACGCTAGGTATAAATACCAACTAGTAGATTCCCCGCGAATCCTGTCCGGTGTACTCATAACCCAATGAGCACCAGTATACATCTTAGGTGATCCAACTGACACCAGTGGCTTGTGAGACCGGCCACCGCCCCTCGTCGGGGTCTCGACTGTATACACTAGTCTACTCCGGAGTATCGATGCCCTGTCTCGAAACTCCCACGACTAGGGACCACTTTTAAGAATGTGCTTATAGACTACCCAACTCTCACGTATATGATCGTCATCATACTGTTGGTAGTCAAGCAAGATCCTAAGGGCTCTATCAACGTGTAATAGTGATCAGTCAGCTGAACCTGTACACGACTGATAAAGGCAAACTAGATAGCATACTATCATCTCGAGTAAGACTGTCCTGGTATAGGTCCTCCCTCAATCATTGCAATCACGTACCTGCGATCCAATAATTGACTTTGAGGGCACTATATCCAACAATCTCCCACTTGCACTTAAGACTAATTATTGCGATGTCGCATACTCACAGCCCGTGTGATACCGAACACCCAACTCCTCTACTAACCAGTTTCACAAAGCTCGTTTGTAAAACTCTCGTGTTCGAGAAATAGCCTCAATGAGTGGATCCGCCATGATGTTTCTTTCTATGTCTCTCTTAATCTCAAGTTCGTGGAGAAAACCATCTCCCGAATCGAGTAATACCTGTCTTAGAATATGTCTGGATATCTGCTGGTACCTAGTTCATAAATGAACTCCAAATCCAAACTTCTTAGACTGTACCGATAACTGAAACTAATCAGTGTCCAGCACCATGCTTCCCACAGTATCCTCTAGGACCACCTGTCCATAATACCGTCCCTCGTAAGAGGGAAAACTATAACTCTGACAATCACTCTGTTATCCATGTTACCTTTGAAGCCTGGAATGATAACCGTCTTCAAAGGAGGCTGCCGTCATCAAATCCGTAGAATATCCACATATGTTCTAAAACTGCTTCCTTATATTTCTTCAGGATTGGATTAATATAAACTTATCGCATATAGTGCAAAAACAACATCTGGTGTGGTAATTGACATCTCACGATTGACTTAATTGCCTAAGCAAGTGATCTGCCAATCATGCACATCCCTCTCCCCTTTAGTCTGTAAGACACCTTTAGAGAGGGTGACTCCATCACATGCAGGTACACCACCATGCCAGGAGTCACCTATTCTAAAATATTATCAGAATACTGTCAAAGTACCCACATTGGGAAACTACCTAAATCTAGATCTAAAACCATAGATCTAGTAACCAGAATGTCAGATATTATATCCATATCTTTTGTGGAGAAACAACTGTGTGACGACCGAAGTATAGGAATTTTACTTCCTACTTTGTGTATGTCATCCAAATACCAGGACATCACACCCCACTACCTTCTCAACAGATCCATTCCCCTATTCTGATGAAGTCAAAGCAATGACCGTCACATCAAAAATAGATGATCTATCTCCACTATATCTGCTCAAGTCTATAAATAGACATAAGCTACTTGCCCACTATGCTTCCGCTGCTCCCACTGACCACAACAACCCTCTGGAAGAATAATATATACGTGCACTTCTAAAGCTAGTTTAGAACGACGCTATACTTAACCTCCCGCCGGGTCTCATAGCCTGGAACAACAGTAGTGTCAAGTCTGGGTAAACAAGAACCTTCCTGTCACCGTCCTTGAGGCTACCGGAGTACCTCTCGGGTGTTTGAGGTTACCCACCATATCTGCGGAGTGGCTAATGGAATGTCAAACCTGATTGAATCTATAGGTCCTATTAAATTTTCCGTAATCGTTTGCGGTTCTGGAATCACTTCCAGTTCTACCATACCCCCACTACTGTTTTCTGAAAAAATCAATTTTACTAAAATTGTGGCGAGTCAAGAACAATATCACCATTGATCTTCCAGATGGTAGAAAGTCAACCCTCGTCATAGTCTGGGTCAACCCACAAACTGTCATTACAGAAACGTGCCTTGAGTTATCCAGAGTCCGGTTTTAATCATAAGCCGGACAACTCTCCGTACCTTAACTTCATTAAGATATGAACCATTCTATATCCAATATAGAAACTTTGGCACTTATTTAATTGGAACCAGATTCAAATCATGCAGCCGTCTTCAGTGCATATCAACTTAATGGAAAGAGGCTAATCAGTATTACTCAACTTAGGAATACATCTAATTATGAGTAACCTGAAAGAGAAACAAGTTTCTCAAAACCATTTACTATCAACTGAATACCAATCACAAGAATCTACATCTTCGATCTCTTTGAAGAATCCCGATACTTGCGACATCTGGTTCTCTACTTTATTCCTATACCTACAACTTCTCAAAACTTAGACCTTGTATTTCTACGAAACACTTGTCTAAAAACTAGAGAAGTCATAAGTAAACAAAATATAGTACGAGGACCAACCCCTTTGTCCTGATGGATACTGAACAACATACAATACTCTGTATAAGTCCGCTGAGTTGAATAACTCATAACCTGTGCATCGTAGGTTGAAAACTGTACTTATGGTTAAGAACTACTCCGCTGTTCAATACTCCTTACCTAATCGTCAACTGATATAGGTAAATATCAAGGACATAATTTCAAGAAGTTATATCTCACTTTATAAAAATAAACGTACAGATATATCATTTTGAAAATGGTGCACAACAACGGATACTCAAAACCAAATACATGCCGTCCGGTAAAAACCCAGGCGACTTCCTCAAATATCACCAATTACAACGAATTCCGATATAATGAGGATGATCACCTTATTCCCAATAACTTACTCCCACTCATCATCTGTAAAACCATACAGATGTGAGAATTATACCTGGTAAATACATACCCTGGAGTAAGTATCTAATCGGGAAATCAGTTTTTCCTTTAACAATGCACAGTGAAACTGAAACATGAAAATGTTTCGTAGGGGTATCCTGGTATTCCTAGTAACGCCTCTTCCATAATCCAATTCATGACTATAACCGTATATTTCTTTGCCATTTCTCCAAATCCTTTTATTTGTCTTTATTCATTACCTTCTGTACACCCCTTTAGGCTAAGTGATTTTCTTCCTTCCCTACCGTTCGGCACCAGCCTATGATTTGGAAGAAGACTATCCAGTAAGCATAATAGGTGTACTCTCCTAATCCTAGGAGTACTCGCAACTTGAGAGAAGATGATGATAAAAGACAATTGAATAATACTTTATTCTATTTCTCCCGAACTGGGGAAAAAAGCAAAGGTGAAATAGGAGTGGCGATGAACGACGCGGTTTGGTCGTGAATGATAGCAGTCGCAATTTACTTTGCCCTCTTTCTAATTCCTTTATTTTGTCTTTAGTTATTACCTTCTGTACACCCTACTTAGGCTAATTAGTTTTCTTCATTCCCTACCTTTCAGCACCTGCCTATGGTTTGGAAGAAGACTATCCAATAAGCGTAATAGGTGTACTCTCCTAAACCAAGGAGCCCTCGCAACCTGAGAGAAGGTGATAATAAAAGACAACTGAATAAACCAATTCTATTTCTTCTGAACCTGGATCCATCCTCGAAGAAGTCCCTTCGAGTTCGTATATAACCATACGATGGATCTATCCAATGGAAGTGGATGTCCATAGTAATACGGGGTGTTCTGAGAAATGCAAAAGGTAAAAGAAGGAGCGGCAATGACTTATGCAACTTAGACAATCCAAAAGCCAGTATTTTAAGAAGGTTCGGTCAACTTGGTCACTGAGTCATAGTCTAGGGTCGGTCAAAGGTCGCTGCCAAAGAGAGAGAGAGAAAAGAAATACTCTACGTGCACTCTAACCTAGATCAGAATGGTTATCACTTTATCTAATCAGGAAACCTCCCACTGTACTGTCAAATTCTCCTCCAAACCTGAAAGAAGAATCAATCGGGATCACCCGAAGAGTAAACCAACTCATCAGTAGGAATTGGGATCCAACTCTCATCGTATGATAACGTGAAGGAATCCACTCATGTTATCACACTTCAGAAGGTATGCACATACTTGGCAAGTTTCAGTTTCTTTAGAAACACCCGATATGATTTTTGCCCATGCTCTTATGACCTTGACTTTGGACAAAATGTCATAAGTCACATGCCAAGTTCTACCTATCATTATCTTGTCAATTTGAACCCACCCACACATGCCCCTGACTTCGGCCAAAATGGCAGAACGACTGTCCCAAACCAACTCATCTATCTATGCAACAAATGAATACCCAGCAGCTACCAAACACTATGCCTTGGCTTTGGTCAAAATACATAGCTTGAATACTAATGAATACCCAAAAGAAATGACGGAGGGCTACGGCTGGTTTTTGGCGAAAAAAACCTTTAACGTAACGAACTTGATATTGCTGAAGGAACCTGATAGCTTTTTATAAAAATATAGTGGCGAAAACTTTTGCTAAAGATGTCACTCCCGGTGAAGGGATCTCTGCTCTTTCCTCGTGGAATGAGGTGCAGGATATTCCAACTAAATACCGCGATGCAAAGTAACATGTAATCGACTATAGTGAAGTTATTACCCTGACGCAAACTTCTGCCCAAGGGGTCACTCCCGGTGAAGGGATATCGGCCCTTGCCTCGTCGAATGAGGTGCAGAATATTCCAACTGAATACCACTGTGCAAAACAAAAGGAAACGTCTTTGTAATAACACTTTTTAAAACTGTTCCAACAACGTCTAAACAGATTTTTTTTCCTTTGCATTGATCAAAATCAACGCAGTCCCATCAATTAATCACACCAGAAAAGAACGAAAATAAAATGTACGTATATGCCATCTGCATTCGTCACTGGGTCCCATCATCACCCGTTAGGTTACTTAACTAACGACAGAGCGGGGACTGAACTAGCGTGGGTGTAAAACATATACAACATCTACTAGTATATATACCAATATAAAATAATCACTCCAGGCGTGATAATATGCAACATTACAGAAAAGTAATAAGCATCATAGAACAATATAGATAATCTGGGATCCCCGGGTTTCACAGAGCCGCTACTGAAACTCGACGTTCCTCTGGTCGTGTGGATAGCCTGTGCAATGAAACCTAGACCCCTACGGGTGCGGCAAGTTACCCGCCAAAACCTGAAGCGAGGCAGCCCCTTACAGCATAGTGAATGGACCACACTGCACTTTACGGAATCCGGTAACTTGAGCACCCCTCCTTGGGTCAACCTGTACCGCCTACGAGTGCGGCGAATAGTCTGCCAATTCTAGAGTGAGGCCCCTCTGCCTCTCAAAGCCATGAGATGCGGACCCGTTGCCCTCCAGAACCCGGCTATCCGTGCACTCCGTCGCGGGGTAAACCTAGTACAGAAATGAAAAATATATACAACGGGTACATCGACCTCAGCCCGGTCGTGCCCTAAAAGAATATTATACAAACAGGCAGTGACGGCAGTCCACATGTTGGACGCTCGCCCCGCAATATCATATGTACAAATAAATCCAAACTGCACTACCATTGCACACAGCTATCCACCACGACAAATCCGCAACATCACAACATAACACAGAACATCAACGCGAATGTCACGTTCGCAAATCCATCTAAAAGGACCATAGCAATTAGACGCAATTTACCGCTCGAATGACATTCACGGTCGGAGATATAATGTAAGTACTGTAAACTAACAAGTTTAAAAATCCGATCGACAAAACTTTCCGAAGTGGGCCCCACGTACATCTGCAGTACACAAACAAAATCTGGGCCCAAAAGAAATATTCCAGAAACCATAATTTTACATGAAGACACTGCTGTAGAAAAATGGTTCACTGTTGCTCCAAAACGGCAGCGGAACCGCGGCCAAACCATGGTTTGTGCGGCGGTTCCGCGGCGCTTCCGCGGTTCCGCGGCGCTTTGGAAGCTTCAGTCTACCAAATTTCACCAGAATTCTTAAAAAAGCCTGCTCGATTTTCTGAGATGCTAAAAATGATTTTTAGACCAGTTTTTAAAATCGACAGAAACTTTACACTGAAAAATGCGGTTTTCGAAATTTCGTTCGATCGGTATTTTAAACGGGTTAGAACAAGTTAGTAAAGCTTAATGGCGTGGCTCTGATACCATGTAAGTCTACGGTAGCGCCCCGGCCGTCAATCTGACGCCAAACGCGGAACAAAAACTTTTATAACTGGCGCCATCGCATACTATAACCCGGATCTTACCATTAATGCTAAACTAACAAACTGTAAATAGGTAGAAAGGCTATACCGAACGATCCGAGTCCTTCGGTCTTTAGCCATCATCCCACGCTTCTTTGCGGCAACTCCGATCTCTTGTCTCCTCCTCGAGGTGGCACCACATCATCAGATCTTTAAACGGGCTCCCGCGTCTATACCGAGGCAACTCGATCATCAAGTCTGCTAAAAGAGATGACCAAGATGAAGTAGAGAACGAGTAGAATACTTTGTCTCTAACACCCTAGGGTTCTCATCACATGAGAGGGTTAGGGTGGGGGTTGAAGAAGATGCTAGGGTTTGGAAATAGTGATCTCAAGAAGAACTAGTGAGCAAAAGGAAAAACCAAGCATAATGAACTTCTCACTCTTTCTTCTTATGTTTTGTGTATAGATATATAATGGTGGAGAAAGAAAAATATCTTATGAAAATATCCATCAAAATATCTAAACCCAAAACAAACCTCATTAAAACTATCATGACTCACTTAGTGACTCATTAGCATGAGTCACTAAGCAACATGCTAAAAGAAATGATTCACAAATATGGGTCACCCTTTCCAAAACACTTTTAACCATTTAAACCAAAATGATTAACCAAAAGAAATGTATCTTCTAAAATATTCTCGTAACGGATTACGAAAATACCCCTCACCTGTATATTCATACCTGTATCCGTATTCCGACCGAATACGAATACGAGAGACTAAAATATTCCGACTCAATATAATACATGGATCCGGCTTAAACCAAAGCCTACCAGTATTATCTGCCCGAAATATGACACGTGCATAAATGCACGTGCATTTTCCGAACCCTGCCATAAAACCATACGGCCTCTATAACGTTTTGTTAGTGTATATGCCCTAGAGGCCATTACTGTATCATACTAGTTTGTATATTACTTAATGGAAGCTTGGGATATTCATCTTGTATAAACAATCTTGCGCAATATAGTAGTATGCTACTTGGTTTGTTTCTACTTCAATGTGTAAATGTGTTTATTTTAGTGAATCACCTATACACATTAGTGGAGCCCTTAGGATCTTTGCTTGATTACCCGCGTTGTGATGGCAGTCACACTAGTGGGGGCTGGGTAATCTATAAGCACATCCTTATGCATGTCCCTAGTCGCAGGACTATCGAGACAGGGCATCGATACTCCGGAGTAGACTAGCGCATGCGCTTCTCATCCCAGAGTGGGAGATGGTCTGTCCCACAGCCATCAGTACGTCGTACTGGAGATAGTATGCGGGTGCTCGTTGGGTTACGAGTACACTGGACAGGACTCGTCGGGAACTGACTGGTTGGTATTATACCTATCGTCAGTTATTAGTTCCCAGGTGACATGAGTACAGCTTAGTCCGCTGACTTGACACTGTCACTTCGCCTTGAGTGTGTTTCCACTGTACTTTGATTACTACCCTACCACGGCTCAAAGGAGTCGTGCAAACAGGTAGTAGTTGGGTGCAGTGCCGAAGCACTTGGAGGCAGTGACGGTTAGACAGGATTCGTCTCTCCCGGTATTGGGGGTTGACATCGCGCTGTGCCTAGGAGAGCCATTACACGAGTAGTCCCTGGCCAGGGCAAGCGAGATATACTGGTAGGCTTCCAGTGTTATCTCAGGGTGTTTTGGGCTTCACTCCGACACAACTAGTACCGCTATTAGGGGACTGACGTTTACCGCCCCCTAGGCCTGCCATCCGATGTATCAGACGAACAGACCGGACTGTACGGAGACTGTCACAGTCAGACTCAGTAGGAGTTCAGATGGCTTTCATCTCGTCAGTCTTCTTGTCGGCATCTACCTGGGGACCGTTACGCACAGCTAGTGCCGCTTGCGTTCTGTGGTTAAACCCACTGCCAGCGTAGTGTCGAGTCTTTAGAGTCCCACACAGAAAGCTATTCGCCTTTAGGCAAAAGAGTATAGGTCGCATGGTTTTGCGACAGGTCGCATGGTTTTGCGACAGGGTTCGGTCACATCCGTGCACTTGTGCACGTACAGTGTCCGGACAGTTAACACTAGCGGGTTTTGGTTTAAGCCAGATCCTAGTGTACGTTTTGGGATTGGTTTTTCTAGTATGTATTCGTGTTCCTCGGAACGCGGATGCGGGTGTGTATGCACAGTTGTCGGAGAGACAGAGGCAGAGGATTCTCATTAGGGTTGTTGACTGTTGACTGTTGACTGTTGACCATTGACTTCTTGCTAAACCCTAATGAGAATATGATATATGATTAACAATAATATTAATTAAGTATTAAGGTCACATGGTTGTTGAGGGGTTTACTTTGTTGACTTGTTGACTTTGTTGACCGGTTGACTAGGTTGGACTAGTTGACCTTCATGATGACAATGGCTATCATTTCATGGCAAAGACTTTTTGGTTGCTTGTTCTCTGGTGAAAAATGAGTACATGAAATGATATGGCTATTGTAGCTTAAACCATCACATAATACTTGATTGCTATGATTTGTTATGATAGCTTTGGATTATGAGAGCCAAGAGAGAAAAAGTCTTTCTCATTCTTTCATTTCCTTTCTCTCTCTTGTGTTTTGAGCTCTCATCTTCTTCCTCTTGCTCTCCCTCTCTCTAGTCTATGGTTCACTTGTCTCATGTGTTGAGAAGCAAGAACCATAGAGAAAATCCCAACACACTCCCTTCTACTCACTCTAGTTCACAAGGTTTGGCAAACCGAGTGAACTGGTTTCTTCAAAGTTCGAAGAAGAAGCCAAAGGTAGAAGCTTTCGGGTGGATCGATCTTCGGCGCAAGGAGACGACGGGGTGAAGCCGATCCGTACACCATCGAGGTTTGAAGATGAAGGAGTTCAAGAAAGAAAGGTATAACCCCCTAACCGAGTAGTTAACAACTCCTAGTTAGGTTGTTAGTTAGATGTTTAACAAAGATCCGGTTTTGAGTCCATGTTACCGCCTCTAGAAAATCGTTTTTCATCAAATTCCGCAAGCCCGTAAGTACCGGGAGAGGTAGCATGGACTTACAGTGGTATCAAATCTTAGTTAAACACTACTTAACATGTTAGCATAGTAACTAGAAATTCGATCGGAGAAAAAGTCATGAAATACACCCAAAAATCCAACTTGCTGTCGATTTTTTTAAGTCTGTAAAAATAATAAATCATGCTTTAAAAATCGACTCAGGGTTTTGTAAAGATACTATAGAAAAACGATGCAGAGATTCCATCAAACCGCCGTGGAAATGCGGCAATAGCTTGCTATTGCCGCGGTTTTGCGGCCATCTTGGCTCTTCTCTGGATCGTCTTTGCTGCAGTATATTCAGTGGGGTATTTTGGGAATTTTGGTGTATGTTTTTTTAGCCCAGATTTTCCAGAAAGAAAATTTTGTTTTTGGGGCTTTAAAAACCGTATTTTGATCGAGTTTCTTATGACTTAAGCTGACGGGTTTATTTCTGTGATGTGATATTTGTTGAACGTCTGCTAATCGCTATATGTCAATTAGTGGGAGTTATACAAATCTGTGATCTGTAATGTTATTGGTTTGTGTATATGAATTCATTGGATTGTCGCGGGTGAATAGCCGGGGGTTGTGAGACGAGAGTTTTCTTTTCTTTCAATTCATGTAAATTTGTAAATTGATGTCATAATTATTTATATGGCCGCACAATCGGGTCGGGGTTGTAGCCGTCATTGTATAATTTCTTTTTACTGTTTTTGCTCCTAGGATAGACCCATGGAGGGGGTGCACAAACTACCGGGTATCCCGAAGTGCCGAGTGGCCTACTCACGGAGTTGAGGGAGGTTGCTTCGCTTCGGGTACTTGGCGGGTAGTTTGTCGCACCCGTAGGGGTCTTGGGTAGGGTATTGGCTATTCACCGCGACCGTGTAATCTGCTTTTCGTTACAGGCTCGTACGAATTGCGGGTTCCTAGTATATCCAATGTGTTCATCTGTGATCTGAAATGTCTATCATTGCAATATATCTATATATGATATTATTTAGGTGTTGCTTATGTTTTACAGCCGCGCTAGCCCAGCCCCCGCTCTGTCGTTAGTTAAGTAACCTAACGGGTAATGACGGGGCCCCGTGGCGAATGCGAATGGCATAAGCGTACGTCATATTTTGGTTGTTTTCTGCAATGGTAGGATTAAATGATGGGATGCATTAAAAGAACTAATGCAAGAATATCACGCATTAAAAGAACTAATGCAAAAAAAATAAACCAAGTAAAAGTCGTTGGAACACTTTCGAAAAACCACTCGGTTCTTTTCAAAACCAACTTTTAAAATGCGGAGTTTGAGCCACTCCTTTTAAAAGCTATCTCGTTCCATCGATTATATCAAGTTCACTACGTTCACGGTTTCTCCAAAACCATTCGTAGCCCTCCGTCGTTTCACATGAATGGTCAATAGTATTCAAGCTATGTATGTTGGCCAAAGTCAAGGCATAATGATTGGTAGCTATTGGGTATTCATGTGTAGCATAGATAGATGCGTTGGTTTGGGACAGTCGTACTGCTATTTTGGTCAAAGTCAAAGGTAGGTACGGGTGGGTCCAAATTAACCTGGAGAATGACGGGTAGAACTTGACATGTGACTTATGATATTTTGGCCAAAGTCAAGATCATAAGAGCATGGGGCAAAAATCCACATCGGGAGTTTCAAAAGAACTGAAACTTGCTAGTGTTGCATACCATTTAGAGTGTGATCATTCTGGTAGGATTCCTTCAGTTTCGTCACGCGATGATATTTGGATCCCGATCCTACTGTGAGTATATGCTATTCCTCGGGAAATTTCTCACTTAACGATCAATACTATAAACCTAGTAGGTGTCTAGAAAGGTGTTAGCGGGGCTACGCCCCCAGGGAAAAGAGGTTCTTAAATTAAGGAACTTCGCGAAAGCGTTGGAAAACCTCCCTCGAAGTACCGACACTAGCCTGGCTGAACGGTTAAGCAAGTATTATACGGTGAGATTGATCCTGACTAATTCTTCCTTTTTGGTTTGAGGAGGGATTCGAGAAACAGTGGGAGCCATCCTGTTTAGACAAACTAAAAACCAATCTAAACTTGCAAGAGCATCATACTGAGTGTTTCTTCTCTCTCTCCTAATTGCAGCGACCAATGGACACGACTGGACTTAAGTTACTTCTAGATAAAAACATACTGACAGGGCCAAACTATAAAGATTGGCTCAGGAATGTCAAAATAGCAATCACTTACGACAAGCTGGGGTATCTTCTTACCACCAAAGCTCCCCCTGTCCCAGGTCCCACCTCCAGCGTCGCGGATAAGGAAATCCGTAAGACTTGGGAGATTGATTGCGCGAAGGCCAGGTGCCTCGTGCTTGCCTCTATGGACAACGACCATCAGAGGAGGCACGAGAATATGGACCTCGAATCCATATTTCTCCATACAAAAGAACTGTATGGAGAGCAGTCTCGTATCGCAAGATACGAAGTGTCGAAGAAGTTATTTTCGGTAAGGTTGGCCGTCGGATCATCGGTAGCGGAACACGTGCTTAAGATGATTGGCTACATAGAAGAGCTCGCGGACCATGGGGCCACGTTGGAGAATGAGCTCTATACAGACTTGATTCTCCAGTCCCTTCCTTCCACGTACGCCCAGTTTATCCTGAACTTCAACTTACAAGAAAAGGAAGTTGAACTTTCAGAACTCCTCAACATGCCGAGGAGCGCAGAGGGCACCCTACAGAAAGGTAGGCAAACATCCACTTTATTTGTAGGAGGATCTTCCTCTTCTAGGTCCAAGGCGAAAGCCAAGAGAAAGAAGAAGAAAGCCCCCGCCAAACCAAGGGGCGGTGTTAGTAAAGTAGATACGAAGGGAAAGGCAAAGGCAACAAAGAAAGCATGGCAGCTTTTGGATAAAGAAGAATGCTTCTATTGTCATAAGAAGGGACACTGGAAGAATGATTGCAGGGCTTGGAAGGCCAGAACACAGGATCTGAAGCAGGTTGCGGCTTCAGCTTCAGGTGTGTATGTTATTGATAACTGTCTTTCAATAAACTCTACTTCCTGGGTATTGGATACCGGATCAGGATTTCATATCTGTAATTCTTTGCAGGCGTTGAGAAACGTAGGTTTTTGAAGGCAGGTGACATGACCCTCAAAGTTGCAAACGGAGCTAGCATGGATGCTAAGGCCGTGGGGGACTATCACCTGGGAATGTCAGATGGACATGTTTTGGTTTTGCGTAATTGCTTTTTTGTACCCAACGCAACTTGTAATATCATTTCTGTATCTTTGACTTCTAAAGAAGGTTATGAATTTGCGTTTGTAAGTAATGTTGTAAACATTCACCTTAATCAAGTTCTGATTGGGTCAGGTACATTAAGCAATGGTATATACGTATTAAACCAACCACAGATTTTCAATGTCCAGAATACACACAAAAGAAAGTCTCCGGAAATCAATCAGACTTTCTTATGGCATTGTAGACTGGGTCACATCAATGAGAGAAGGTTGACGAAGTTACATACAGAAGGATATTTGAATCCGTTCGAATATCAATCATATGCCACTTGTCAATCCTGTCTCAAAGGAAAGATGACAAAGACTCCGTTCACTGGACACGGAGTAAGAGCGAGCGAGCTCTTGGGACTCGTACACAGCGACGTGTGCGGTCCAATGTCTACACATGCGCGAAGCGGTTATTCTTACTTCATTACTTTTACGGATGACTTTTCAAGGTACGGTTATGTCTTCTTAATGAAACATAAGTCCGAAACCTTTGGAAAATTCCAGGAATATAAGAATGAAGTAGAAAAACAAACCGGCAAAAGTATCGAGGTGGTGAATACTTGAGTGCCGAGTTCCTGGACTATTTAAAAGAGAACGGAATTCTCTCTCAGCTTACTCCTCCATACACTCCGCAACATAACGGTGTATCGGAGAGACGGAACCGAACCCCATTGGATATGGTACGGTCCATGATGAGTAACGCTGAGTTACCACGATCATTCTGGGGGTATGCGCTAGAATCGGCTGCATACCTTTTGAACCGAGTTCTCACTAAGACTGTGCCTACTACACCATATGAGATGTGGTGTGGGAAGAGACCCTATCTTAATCACATTAAGACATGGGGAAGTCCAGCTTTTGTCAAAAAGCAGCATGCGGACAAGCTCGAGGCATGCTCAGTACAGTGTAAGTTCGTGGGATATCCAAAGAACTCCAAGGGATATTTCTTCTATTGCGAAGAGGAACAAAAGGTTTTTGTTTCTCGTCATGCCCATTTTCTAGAACACCAGTTCTTAGAAAAGGAAATAAGTAGGAGTGCAGTAGAACTGGAAGAAATTCCAGAACCACGAGCTATTACTGAAAGCTTAGTAGAACCAGAGGGTTCGAAAGATCAGGACATTCCTACGCCGCTCCGCAGGAGTAGTAGGCAGTCTCATCCACCCGAGAGATACTACGGTTTTCTCATAGACGGGGATAGAGAGGATTGCATCATAGATTATGATGAGCCTACTAGCTTCTAGTAGGCCGTTCAGAGCGTTGACTCGGTAAAATGGCTGGATGCAATGCGGACCGAAATGGAGTCCATGTACACCAACAAAGTATGGACGTTGGACGTTGCTCCAGACGGGGTAAAACCCGTAGGATGCAAGTGGATCTTCAAAAGGAAGATTGGTGTAGATGGACAGGTTGAGACCTATAAAGCTAGACTAGTTGCAAAGGGTTTTCGTCAAAGACCTGGTTTGGACTATGACGAGACCTTTTCTCCAGTAGCTATGCTGAAATCCATTCGGATCCTTCTTGCCATTGCTGCCTTCCACGATTATGAGATTTGGCAGATGGACGTAAAGATCGCTTTTCTAAATGGAAATTTAGAGGAGTGTGTCTATATGGACCAGCCAGAGGGTTTCATTCAGAGTGGGAGCAGCGGAAAGGTGTGCAAGTTGCGTAAGTCCATCTATGGACTAAAGCAGGCATCGCGGAGTTGGAACATCTGTTTTGATGAGACAGTCAAAGAATTTGGCTTTATCAAAAATCCAGATGAACCATGCATCTATAGTAGATTTGTAGCAAGAACTGTCGTATTCCTCGTTTTATACGTGGATGACATTCTTCTGATAGGAAATGACATTCCTATGCTACAATCTGTCAAGGGGTTCTTGTCACACAGGTTCTCTATGAAAGACCTGGGTGATGCCTCATACATCCTGGGGATCCGGATCCATCGTGATAGATCCAAGAGGATATTAGGACTTTCACAGTCTAGGTACATCGACACCATACTGAAAAGATTCAGTATGGAAGATTCCAAGCGCGGTAACCTACCGGCTTGTCACGGGATCACCCTCTCTAAAGAGACGTCTCCCAAGACTGATTTGGAAGGGGATCGCATGTCCATTATACCCTACGCTTCTGCGGTAGGCTCTATAATGTATGCGATGTTGTGTACCAGACCAGATGTAGCTTATGCACTGAGTGTGGTAAGCCGGTATCAGTCAAACCCTAGGGAGAAACACTGGACAGCGGTAAAGAACATTCTCAAGTACCTGAGAAGGACTAAGGAGATGTTCTTGGTGTATGCCGGAAAAGACCTCCAGATCGAGACCTTTGCTGACTCCAGCTTCCAGAGTGACAAGGATGATTCCAAGTCCATGTCGGGTTTTGTCTTTACCCTCAATGGAGGGGCGGTGTGTTGGAAGAGTTCCAAACAGGAAACTGTTGCAGACTCGACGATGGAAGCGGAATACATTGCTGCATATGATGCCGCAAAAGAAGCCGTCTGGATGAGGAAGTTCTTGAAAGTACTGCAGGTGGTTCCGTCCATTGTTGATCCAATACCTCTGTATTGCGACAACAACGGGGCTATAGCTTTAGCGAAGGAACCCAGGTCCCATCAGAGATCCAGACACATCTTGAGGCGGTATCACCTGATCAGGGAGATCGTGGATCGCCAGGAGATCGAGGTTCGGAGGGTTGCTTCAGATGATAACACTGCAGATCCATTCACCAAGGCCTTGCCCCAGACTCAGTTCGAGCGACTGATCGAGATGATAGGTCTTCGATACGCCAGCACATGGCCTTAGTGCAAGTGGGAGATTGTTAGTGTATATGCCCTAGAGGCCATTACTGTATCATACTAGTTTGTATATTACTTAATAGAAGCTTGGGATATTCACCTTGTATAAATAATCTTGCTCAATATAGTAGTATGCTACTTGGTTTGTTTCTACTTCAATGTGTACATGTGTTTATTTTAGTATATCACCTATACACATTAGTGGAGCCCTTAGGATCTTTGCTTGATTACCAGCGTTGTGATGGCAGTCACACTAGTGGGGGCTGGGTAATCTATAAGCACATTCTTATGCAGGTCGCTAATCGCAGGACTATCGAGACAGAGCATCGATACTCCGGAGTAGACTAGCGCATGCGCTTCTCATCCCAGAGTAGGAGATAGTCTATCCCAAAGCCATCAGTATGTCATACTGGAGATAGTATGCGGGTGCTCGTTGGGTTATGAGTACACTGGACAGGACTCGTCGGGAACTGACCGATTGGTATTATACCTATCGTCAGTTATCAGTTCCCAGGTGACATGAGTACAGCTTAGTCCGCTGACTTAACACTGTCACTTTGCCTCGAGTGTGTTCCCACTGTACTTTGATTACTACCCTACCACGGCTCAAAGGAGTCGTGCAAACAGGTAGTAGTTGGGTGCAGTCCCGAAGAACTTGGAGGCAGTGATGGTTAGACAGGATTCGTCTCTCCCGGTATTGGGGGTTGACATCGCGCTGTGTCTAGGAGAGCCATTACACGAGTAGTCCCTGGCCAGGGCAAGCGAGATTTACTGGTAGGCTTTCAGTGTTATCTCAGGGTGTTTTGGGCTTCACTCCGACACGACTTGTACCGCTATTAGGGGACTGACGTTTACCGCCCCCCAGGCCCGCCATGCGATGTATCAGACGAACAGACCGGACTGTACGGAGACTGTCACAGTCAGACTCAGTAGGAGTTCAGATGGGTTTCACCTCGTCAGTCTTCTTGTCGGCATCTACCTAGGGACCGTTACGCACAGCTAGTGCCACTTGCGGTCTGTGGTTAAACCCACTGCCAGCGTAGTGTCGAGTCTTTAGAGTCCCACACAGAAAGCTATTCGCCTTTAGGCAAAAGAGTAGGGGTCGCATGGTTTTGCGACAGGGTTTGGTCGCATCCGTGCACTTGTGCACGTACAGTGTCCGGACAGTTAACACTAGCGGGCTTTGGTTTAAGCCAGATCCTAATGTACGTTTTGGGATTGGTTTTTCTAGTATGTTTTCGTGTTCCTCGGAACGCGGATGCGGGTGTGTATGCACAGTTGTCGGAGAGACAGAGGCAGAGGATTCTCATTAGGGTTGTTGACTGTTGACTGTTGACCATTGACTTCTTGCTAAACCCTAATGAGAATATGATATATGATTAACAATAATATTAATTAAGTATTATGGTGATATGGTTGTTGAGGGGTTGACTTTGTTGACTTGTTGACTTTGTTGACCGGTTGACTAGGTTGGACTAGTTGACCTTCATGATGACAATGGCTATCATTTCATGGCAAAGACTTTAAGCTTGCTTGTTCTCTTGTGAAAAATGAGTGCATGAAATGATATGGCTATTGTAGCTTAAACCATCACATAATACTTGATTGCTATGATTTATTATGATAGCTTTGGATTATGAGAGCCAAGAGAGAAAAAGTCTTTCTCATTCTTTCATTTCCTTTCTCTCTCTTGTGTTTTGAGCTCTCATCTTCTTCCTCTTGCTCTCCCTCTCTCTAGTCTATGGTTCACTTGTCTCATGTGTTGAGAAGCAAGAACCATAGAGAAAATCCCAACACACTCTCCTCTACTCACTCTAGTTCACAAGGTTTGGCAAACCGAGTGAACTAGTTTCTTCAAAGTTCGAAGAAGAAGCCAAAGGTAGAAGCTTTCGGGTGGATCGATCTTCGGCGCAAGGAGACGACGGGGTGAAGCCGATCCATACACCATCGAGGTTTGAAGACGAAGGAGTTCAAGAAAGAAAGGTATAACCCCCTAACCGAGTAGTTAACAACTCCTAGTTAGGTTGTTAGTTAGATGTTTAACAAAGATCCGGTTTTGAGTCCATGTTACCGCCTTTAGAAAATCATTTTTCATCAAATTCCGCAAGCCCGTAAGTACCGGGAGAGGTAGCATGGACTTGCACGTTTCGCCCGAACTTGGGAAACTATCTGTGGGGGACTCTAATGACTCATCAGTACCCTGGCAGTGGGTTTAACCACAAGCACGTCAGCGGCACTAGCAGTTCGTAACGGCTGCCCATGTACTAACCTCAAGGGAAGCCGATGAGCGAACTCATCCTGGAACCTTACTGAGCCTAACAGTGACAATATACATACAGTCCAGTCCGTTCGTCTATGAGTATCGCATATCGGGCCTAGGGTGCTGGTAACGTCAGACCCCAATAGCGGTATAAGTCGTATCGGAGTGTAGCCCAGAACACCCTGAGATACTACTGGAGTACCTACCAGTAAATCTCCTGCCTCGGCCGAGGGCTTTGTGTAATGGCTCTCCTACACACAGCACGATCTCACCCTCAATACCGGGAGAGACGAATCCCCTGCCGATCCGCTCACTTGCCTCCATGTGGCTCGGAACTGTATCCAAAAAAGACCTGTTTGCATGACTCCTTTGAGCCGTGGTAGGGAAGAAATCAAAGCACAGTGGGAACTCACACGAGACAAATGACGACCTCAGGTCGATGAACTAACCTGTACACATGTCACCAGGGAACTGCTATCTGACGCTAGGTATAAATACCAACTAGCAGATTCCCGGCGAGTCCTGTCCGGTGTACTCATAACCCAATGAGCACCTCTATACATCTTAGGTGATCCAACTGACACCAGTGGCTTGTGAGACCGGCCACCGCCCCTCGTTGGGGTCTCGACTGTATACACCAGTCTACTCCGGAGTATCGATGCCCTGTCTCGAAACTCCCACGACTAGGGACCACTTTTAAGGATGTGCTTATAAACTACCCAACTCTCACGTATATGATCGCCATCATACTGTTGGTAGTCAAGCAAGATCCTAAGGGCTCTATCAATGTGTAATAGTGTTCAGTCACCTGAACCTGTACACGACTGATAAAGGCAAACCGGATAGCATACTATCATCTCGAGTAAGACTGTCCTGGTATAGGTCCTCACTCAATCATTGCAATCACGTATTTGCGATCCAATAATTGACTTTGAGGGCACTATATCCAACACTTGGGTGTGTGACGATGAGAATGAGAGTATGAACCATGAGCTAGAGATAAAATTGGGATGAATAAATATCTAAGAGTAAAACAAAAATGAGGGGATGAGTCATGGCTTCTCAATGCTTCTCTAAGCATCCAAAGCCATGACTTATTTCCACTCATTTTTTGTTTTACTAAAAAATAATTATCCCAATAATCTCTTGGCTCAAGTGTGATTCTCATACATCCATGTTCTATGTATCATCAACCATGATACAATTTCCTATATATATACACAATTATATATCAAGAGAAGAAAATCTAAAGTGAGCTATATTAGTTAATCTAGAATCTTAACTAGAGAATTAGATGAAACTAGAATGTAAATATCTTTATATCTAAATGAGCAAGGAATACAACCTTTGTAGACTGGTCTTTCACTTCAACAGCTTCGTGTAGTAGTCCCTTCGCTCCAAGTAGTGAACTCCCGGACTCTAAAAAGGCTCCACAAGATGAAAGGAACAAGCTTGCTTGAAGTCTTCAAGGCCAAAGATGATCTACGTCGAGGAGACATTAACTCAATCTACCTCTTCACTAATTGTGAAGAAAGCAACCTAAACTAAATGGCTAATCTAGTATAGGTTGATGAAATAGGAATTTTGCCCACTTTAGAATAATTTTTCTCACTAATTTTCTTCACCTCCCAAAAAGCTAGAGAGCTTGAGGAAGGAGATGGAGAAGAAGCAACCATGGAGTGAAGCAAGTGTAGAATGACAACCATGGGTGAGTTAATATACTAACTCATGTAGAGACTAAACCATGGCTAACAATGATAGTTAGGTTAATAAATATCAAGAGTGAGACAAAATTAGTGGACTAAGTCAAAGGTTAGCATTAAGCTTCTCCAAGCTTCTAACCTTGACTAATTTCCAACTAATTTTCTTTTACTCTTAATAAATAAAACCTCACATTATTATAAGTATGGTGTGAGTCTTATACACCCATGTTGCATGTAGCATCAAGCATGACATAATAATATATATCATATATGTTAGTGTATATGCCCTAGAGGCCATTACTGTATCATACTGGTTTGTATATTACTTGATGGAAGCTTGGGATATTCACAGTTGTATATACAATCTTGCTCAAAATGGTAGTATGCTACTTGGTTTGTCTCTGCTTTAATATGTGCATGTGTTTCTTTTAGCATATTGCTGATATACATATTAGTAGAGCCCTTAGGATCTTTGCTTGATTACCAGCGTGGTGATGGCGCTCACACTCGTGGGAGCTGGGTGATCTATAAGCACATCCTTATACAGGTCCCTAGTCGTTGGACTATCGAGACAGGGCATCGATACTCCGGAGTAGACTAGCGTATGCGCTTCTCATCCCAGTATGGGAGACGGTCTGTCCCACAGCCGTCAGTACGTCGTACTTGAGATAGTATACGGGTGCTCGTTGGGTTACGAGTACACTGGACAGGACTCGTCGGGAACAGTTGGTTGGTATTATACCTATCGTCAGTTATCAGTTCCCAGGTGACATGAGTACAGCTTAGTCCGCTGACTTGACACTGTCACTTCGCCTCGAGTGTGTTCCCACTGCACTTTGATTACTACCCTACCACGGCTCAAAGGAGTCGTGCAAACAGGTAGTTTTTGGGTACAGTCCCGAAGCACTTGGAGGCAGTGACGGTTAGACAGGATTCGTCTCTCCCGGTATTGGGGGTTGACATCGCGCTGTGTCTAGGAGAGCCATTACACGAGTAGTCCCTGGCCAGGGCAAGCGAGATATACTGGTAGGTTTCCAGTGTTATCTCAGGGTGTTCTGGGCTTCACTCCGGCACGACTTGTACCGCTATTAGGGGACTGACGTTTACTGCCCCCCTAGGCCCGCCATGCGATGTATCAGACGAACAGACCGGACTGTACGGAGATTGTCACATACAGGCTCAGTAGGAGTTCAGATGGGGTTCACCTCGTCAGTCTTCTTATCGACATCTACCTGGGGACCGTTACGTACAGCTAGTGCCGCTTGCGGTCTGTGGTTAAACCCACTGCCAGCGTAGTGTCGAGTCTTTAGAGTCCCACACAGAGAGCTATTCGCCTTTAGGCTAAATGAGTAGAGGTCGCATGGTTTTGCGACAGGGTTCGTTCACATTCGCGCACTTGTGCACGTTTGCTGTCCGGACAGTTTATACTAGCGGGCTTTGGTTTAAGCCGGATCCTAGTATATGATTTGAGATTGGTTTTTCTCATTGTGTTCGTGTTCCTCGGATCACGAATGCGGGTGCGTATGCACAGTTGCTTGAGATTGAGGGAGAGGACCTTGATTAGGGTTAATGGCTATTGTCATTTTATTAACCCTAATGTTTATGTGTGTGTTATTGTTAATTAGTAATTAGTTTAATAATTGTCCATGGTTGTGGTTGTTGACCATTTGACTTCTTTGACTTGTTGACCTAGGTTGACACTTTGACCATCATCATTTCTTTTGGAAGATGCTTTTTGATCTTTGCAAATTGAAATGATAATGGTCATGTCATGATTTACCATGATAATTATCTAGCTAATTATTCAATTAAATTAATTCACACATATTAGTGAGAATGGCTCTATTATATTCTCATTCTCTCATATCATTTCTCTATCTTGCTCATCCTCTCCCTCAAGCTCTCTCCCTCTCATGTGTTGAGAAACAAAAAAGCTTGAGAAAAACCATCACTTGATCTTCTTTACTCTCTTCTAGGGTTCAATTCTTAGCATTTCTTGCACTCTAGTTACTCCTAGCTTGGAGTTGAAGCTAAAGGTCGAGGCTTTCGGGTGGATCCTTCTTTGACGGGAGAAGACAAGCAAGGTGACCTCTTTCTACCATTCCTAGGAGCAAGGAGAGAAGGACTAAATACCAAAGGTATAACCTTTCCATCACTTAGCTACTTTGTAGTTAGCTCTAGCAAGTTTATGTTTAGCAAAGATCCTCACAAGCTTGGTCCATGTTGCCTAAGTCCATAAAAATCCAATTTTTATTATGTTTTCCGCCTCCCCGTAAGCACCGGGGTGGGCAACGTGGACTTACAGTGGTATCAGAGCCTAACTAAACCTAAACTAGCTAAGTAGTTAAGTGTAACGAAGTTTCGAAGCCGGAAAATCGAAAAACCAAACTCGCAAAACCCTAGTTTCTGTTAATATTTTTTCTGGTCAAAATAAAATTTGTTATACACCAAAAATTATCTCAGGGTTTTGTGTAAAAAACCACCAAAGACGAACCAGAGAGGCGACTAAAGGACCGCGGATCCGCGGCAATAGGAAGCTCTTGCCGCGGAAGCGCGGCCGTATTGTCCCCTCTCTGCATCGTTTTTGGTGCAGTATGTTTCTGTGTTGGTTTTGGGATTTTTAGGATATGTTATATGTGCCCAGATTTTCCAGAACTAAAATTTACTTTTGGGGGCCTATAAATCCGTATTTTTTCGAAACTTCACTACACTTTAACTATATCGGTTATATCTGTGATGCTTGTATGTATTGAACGTCGGCTAATCGCTATAAGTCGATTAGTCGGGGTTATACATCTCTGTGATCTGTGATTGTTATTGGTTTGTGGATATGAATGGATTGGATTGTCGCGGGTGAATAGCCGGGGTGGATGTGAGATGAGCGTTATTTTTCTTTCATTCATTTGTAACCTGTAAATTGATGTAATAATATTATTTGTATGGCCGCACAACCGGGTCGGGGTTGTAGCCGTCATTGTATAATTCTTTTTACTGTTTTTGCTCCTAGGATAGACCCATGGAGGGGGTGCACAAACTACCGGGTATCTCGAAGTGCCGAGTGGCCTAATCACGGTGGTGAGGGAGGTTGCTTCGCTTCGGGTGCTTGGCGGGTAGTTTGCCGCACCCGTAGGGGTCTTGGGTGGGGTATTGGCTATTCACCGCGACCGTGTAATCCGCTTTACGTTGCAGGCTCGAACGCATTGCGGATTCCTAGTATATCCAATGTATTCATCTGTGATCTGTAATATCTATCATTGCTATATACTTATATATAATAACTATTTAGGCGTTGCTTATGTTTTACAGCCGCGCTAGCCCAGCCCCCGCTCTGTCGTTAGTTAAGTAACCTAACGGGTGATGACGGGGCCCCGTGGCGAATGCGAATGGCATAAGCGTACGTCATATTTTGGTTGTTTTCTGCAATGGTAGGATTAAATGATGGGATGCATTAAAAGAACTAATGCAAGAAAATAAACCAAGTAAAAGTCGAATGGAACACTTTGAAAACCACTCGGTTCTTTTCAAAACTAAAACTTTTAAACGCGGAGCTTGAACCACTCCTTTTAAAAGCTATCTCGTTCCATCGATTAGATCAAGTTCACTACGTTCACGGTTTCGCCAAAACCATCCGTAGCCTTCCGTCATTCCACATGAATGGTCAAAAAGTATTCAAGCTATGTATTTTGGCCAAAGTCAAGGCATAGTGATTGGTAGCTATTGGGTATTCATGTGCAGCATAGATAGATGCGTTGGTTTGGGACAGTCGTACTGCCATTTTGGCCAAAGTCAAGGGTAGGTACGGGTGGGTCCAAATTAACCAGGAGAATGACGGGTAGAACTTGACATGTGACTTATGATATTTTGGCCAAAGTCAAGGTCATAAGAGCATGGGGCAAAAATCCACATCGGGAGTTTCATAAGTACTGAAACTTGCTAGCTTTGCATACCATTTGGAGTGTGATGATTCTGGTAGGATTCCTTCGGTTTTATCACGCGATGATATTTGGATCCCGATCCTACTGTGAGTATATGCTACTCCTCGGGAAAACTCTCACTTAACGATCAATGCTATAAAATTAGTAGGTGTCTAGAAAGGTGTTAGCGGGGCTACGCCCACAGGGAAAAGAGGTTACTTAATTAAGGAACTTCGTGAAAGCGTTGGAAAACCTCCCTCGAAGTACCGACACTGGCCTGGCTGAACGGTTAAGCAAGTATTGTACGGTGAGAGTAATCCTGACTAATCCTTCCTTTACGGTTTGAGAAGGGATTCGAGAGACAGTGGGAGCCATCCAGTTTAGACAAATTAAAAACCACTCTAAACTTGCAAGAGCATCATGCTAAAGTGTTTCTTTTCTCTCTCCTAATTGCAGCGACCATTCAAGATGACCGGACTTAAGTTATTACTAGATAAAAACATATTGACAGGGCCAAACTATAAAGATTGGCTCAGGAATGTCAAGATGGCAATCACTTACGACAAGTTGGGTATGTCCTTACCACCAAAGCACCCCCTGTCCCAGGTCCCACCTCCAGCGTCGCGGATAAGGAAATCCGTAAGACATGGGAGATAGATTGCGCGAAGGCCAAATGCCTCGTATTAGCCTCGATGGACAATGAACATCAGCGGAGGCACGAGAATATGGACCTAGAGTCCATATTTCTTCATACAAAAGAACTGTATGGGGAGCAGTCTCGTATCGCAAGATACGAAGTGTCGAAGAAGCTATTTTCGGCAAGGTTGGCCGTCGGATCATCGGTAGCGGAACACGTGCTTAAGATGATTGGCTACATTGAGGAGCTCGCGGACCTTGGGACCACATTGGAGAATGAGCTCTATACTGATTTGATTCTCCAGTCCCTTCCTTCCACTTACGCCCAGTTTATTCTGAACTTCAACATGCAAGGAAAGGAGGTAGAACTTTCCGAACTTCTGAACATGTTGAGGAGTGCTGAGGGCACCCTACAAAAAGGTAGGGAGACATCCGCTTTGTTTGTAGGAGGATCTTCCTCTTCTAGATCCAAGGCGAAAGCCAAGGGTAAGAAGAAGAAAGCCCCCGCCAAACCAAGAGGAGGTGTCGGTAAAGTGGATACGAAGGGAAAAGGTAAAGCAACAAAGATAGCGGGGAAGCTGGTGGGGAAGGAAGAATGCTTCTATTGTCACAAAAGTGGTCACTGGAAACAGGATTGCAAGGCTTGGAAAGCCAGAACACAGGATTTGAAGCGAGTTGCAGCTTCAGCTTCAGGTGTGTATGTTATTGAAAACTGTCTATCAATAAACTCTACTTCCTGGGTATTGGATACCGGATCAGGATCTCATATCTGTAATTCTTTGCAGGCGTTGAGAAAGCGTAGAGTTTTGAAGGCAGGTGACATGACCCTCAGAGTTGCGAACGGTGCTAGCATGGATGCTGAGGCCGTGGGGGACTATCACCTGGGATTGTCAGATGGACATTTTTTGGTTTTGCGTAGTTGTTATTATGTACCAAATGCAACCTGTAATATCATTTCTGTATCTTTATTATCTAAAGAAGGTTATGAATTTGCATTTGTAAGTAATGTAGTGAACATTCACCTTAATCAAGCTTTGATTGGGTCAGGTACATTGAACAACGGTATATACGTATTAAACCAACCACAGATTTTCAATGTCCAGAATACACACAAAAGAAAGTCTCCAGAAATTAATAAAACTTTCTTATGGCATTGTAGACTGGGTCACATCAATGAGAGAAGGTTGACTAAGTTACACACAGAAGGATATTTGGATTCGTTCGAATATCAATCGTATGCAACTTGTCAATCCTGTCTCAAGGGAAAGATGACAAAGACTCCGTTTACTGGACACGGAGAAAGAGCGAGCGAGCTCTTGGGACTCGTACACAGCGACGTGTGCGGTCCAATGTCTACACATGCGCGAAGCGGTTATTCTTACTTCATTACTTTTACGGATGACTTTTCAAGGTACGGTTATGTCTTCTTAATGAAACATAAATCCGAGGCTTTTGAAAAATTCCAGGAATATAAGAATGAAGTAGAAAAACAAACAGGCAAAAGTATAAAGACACTGAGATCTGATCGAGGTGGTGAATACTTGAGTGCCGAGTTCCTGTGTTACTTAAAAGAGAATGGAATTCTCTCTCAGCTTACTCCTCCGTACACTCCGCAACATAATGGTGTATCGGAGAGACGGAACCGAACCCTATTGGATATGGTACGGTCCATGATGAGTAATGCTGAGTTGCCGCGATCGTTTTGGGGATATGCGCTAGAATCAGCGGCATACCTTTTGAACCGGGTTCCAACTAAGACTGTGCCTACTACACCATATCAGATGTGGTGTGGGAAGAAACCCTATCTTAATCATATTAAGACATGGGGATGTCCAGCTTTTGTAAAAAAAAAAGCAGCATGCGGACAAGCTTGAGGCACGCTCAGTACAGTGCAAGTTTGTGGGATATCCAAAGAACTCCAAGGGATATTACTTCTATTGCGAAGAGGAACAAAAAGTCCTTGTTTCTCGCCATGCCCACTTTCTAGAACACCAGTTCATAGAAAAAGAATTAAGTGGGAGCGCAATAGAACTGGAAGAAATTCCAGAACCACGAGCTATTACTGAAAGCTTGGTTAATCCAGAGGGTTCGAAAGATCAGGACATTCCCACGCCACTCCGCAGAAGTAGTAGGCAGTCTCATCCGCCCGAGAGATACTACGGTTTTCCCATTGACGGGGATAGAGAGGATTGCATCATAGACTGTAATGAGCCTACTAGCTTCCAGCAAGCCATACAGAGCGTCGACTCGGTAAAATGGCTGGATGCAATGCGGACCGAGATGGAGTCCATGTACACCAACAAAGTATGGACGTTGGACATTGCTCCAGACGGGGTAAAACCCGTAGGATGCAAGTGGATCTTCAAAAGGAAGATTGGTGTAGATGGACAGGTTGAGACCTATAAAGCTAGACTGGTAGCAAAGGGTTTTCGTCAGCGACCTGGTTTGGACTATGACGAAACCTTTTCTCCAGTAGCTATGCTGAAATCCATTCGGATCCTTCTTGCCATTGCTGCCTTCCACGATTATGAGATTTGGCAGATGGACGTAAAGACAGCTTTTCTAAATGGTCATTTAGAGGAGTGTGTCTATATGGATCAGCCAGAGGGTTTCATTCAGAGTGGGAGCAGCGGAAAGGTGTGCAAGTTGCTTAAGTCCATTTATGGACTAAAGCAGGCATCGTGGAGTTGGAACATCTGTTTTGATGAGACGGTCAAGGAATTTGGCTTTATCAAAAATCCAGATGAACCATGCATCTATTGTAGATTTGTAGCGAGAACTGTAGTATTCCTCGTTTTATACGTGGATGACATTCTCTTAATAGGAAATGACATTCCTATGCTACAATCTGTCAAGGGGTTCTTGTCACACAGGTTCTCCATGAAAGACCTGGGTGATGCCTCTTACATTCTGGGTATCCGGATCTACCGTGACAGATCCAAGAGGATATTAGGACTTTCGCAGTCCAGGTACATCGACACCATACTGAAGAGATTCAGTATGGAAGATTCTAAGCGTGGTAATTTACCGGCTTGTCACGGGATCACCCTCTCCAAAGAGATGTCTCCCAAGAATGATTTGGAGAGGGATCGCATGTCTATTATACCCTACGCTTCTGCGGTAGGCTCTATAATGTATGCAATGTTGTGTACCAGACCGGATGTGGCTTATGCACTGAGTGTGGTAAGCAGGTATCAGTCAAACCCAGGGGAGAAACATTGGATAGCAGTAAAGAACATTCTCAAGTACCTGAGAAGGACTAAGGAGATGTTCTTGGTGTATGGCGGAAAAGACCTGCAGATTGAGGCCTTTGCTGACTCCAGCTTCCAGAGTGACAAGGATGATTCCAAGTCCATGTCGGGTTTTGTCTTCACCCTCAATGGAGGGGCGGTGTGTTGGAAGAGCTCCAAACAGGAAACCGTTGCTGACTCGACGATGGAAGCGGAATACATCGCTGCATCTGATGCCGCAAAAGAAGCTGTCTGGATGAGGAAGTTCTTGAGAGAACTTCAGGTGGTTCCGTCCATTGTTGACCCAATACCTCTGTATTGCGACAACAACGGGGCTATAGCTTTAGCAAAGGAACCCAGATCCCATCAGAGATCCAGACACATCTTAAGGCGGTATCACCTGATCAGGGAGATCGTGGATCGCCAGGAGATCGAGGTCCGGAGAGTTGCATCAGAGGATAACACAGCAGATCCATTCACCAAGGCCTTGCCCCAGACTCAGTTCGAGCGGCTGATCGAGATGATAGGTCTTCGATACGCCAGTACATGGCCTTAGTGCAAGTGGGAGATTGTTAGTGTATATGCCCTAGAGGCCATTACTGTATCATACTAGTTTGTATATTACTTGATGGAAGCTTGGGATATTCACAGTTGTATATACAATCTTGCTCAAAATGGTAGTATGCTACTTGGTTTGTCTCTTCTTTAATATGTGCATGTGTTTCTTTTAGCATATTGCTGATATACATATTAGTAGAGCCCTTAGGATCTTTGCTTGATTACCAGCGTGGTGATGGCGCTCACACTCGTGGGAGCTGGGTGATCTATAAGCACATCCTTATACAGGTCCCTAGTCGTTGGACTATCGAGACAGGGCATCGATACTCCGGAGTAGACTAGCGTATGCGCTTCTCATCCCAGTGTGGGAGACGGTCTGTCCCACAGCCGTCAGTACGTCGTACTTGAGATAGTATACGGGTGCTCGTTGGGTTACGAGTACACTGGACAGGACTCGTCGGGAACAGTTGGTTGGTATTATACCTATCGTCAGTTATCAGTTCCCAGGTGACATGAGTACAGCTTAGTCCGCTGACTTGACACTGTCACTTCGCCTCGAGTGTGTTCCCACCACACTTTGATTACTACCCTACCACGGCTCAAAGGAGTCGTGCAAACAGGTAGTTTTTGGGTACAGTCCCGAAGCACTTGGAGGCAGTGACGGTTAGACAGGATTCGTCTCTCCCGGTATTGGGGGTTGACATCGCGCTGTGTCTAGGAGAGCCATTACACGAGTAGTCCCTGGCCAGGGCAAGCGAGATATACTGGTAGGTTTCCAGTGTTATCTCAGGGTGTTCTGGGCTTCACTCCGGCACGACTTGTACCGCTATTAGGGGAATGACGTTTACTGCCCCCCTAGGCCCGCCATGCGATGTATCAGACGAACAGACCGGACTGTACGGAGATTGTCACATACAGGCTCAGTAGGAGTTCAGATGGGGTTCAC
Organism: Agapanthus africanus; assembly: GCA_030015575.1. Lineage (NCBI taxonomy): Eukaryota > Viridiplantae > Streptophyta > Magnoliopsida > Asparagales > Amaryllidaceae > Agapanthus > Agapanthus africanus. The sequence continues at coordinate 301,544,971 of JASDDO010000029.1, forward strand.
CTCGTCAGTCTTCTTATCGACATCTACCTGGGGACCGTTACGTACAGCTAGTGCCGCTTGCGGTCTGTGGTTAAACCCACTGCCAGCGTAGTGTCGAGTCTTTAGAGTCCCACACAGAGAGCTATTCGCCTTTAGGCTAAATGAGTAGAGGTCGCATGGTTTTGCGACAGGGTTCGTTCACATTCGCGCACTTGTGCACGTTTGCTGTCCGGACAGTTTATACTAGCGGGCTTTGGTTTAAGCCGGATCCTAGTATATGATTTGAGATTGGTTTTTCTCATTGTGTTCGTGTTCCTCGGATCACGAATGCGGGTGCGTATGCACAGTTGCTTGAGATTGAGGGAGAGGACCTTGATTAGGGTTAATGGCTATTGTCATTTTATTAACCCTAATGTTTATGTGTGTGTTATTGTTAATTAGTAATTAGTTTAATAATTGTCCATGGTTGTGGTTGTTGACCATTTGACTTCTTTGACTTGTTGACCTAGGTTGACACTTTGACCATCATCATTTCTTTTGGAAGATGCTTTTTGATCTTTGCAAATTGAAATGATAATGGTCATGTCATGATTTACCATGATAATTATCTAGCTAATTATTCAATTAAATTAATTCACACATATTAGTGAGAATGGCTCTATTATATTCTCATTCTCTCATATCATTTCTCTATCTTGCTCATCCTCTCCCTCAAGCTCTCTCCCTCTCATGTGTTGAGAAACAAAAAAGCTTGAGAAAAACCATCACTTGATCTTCTCTACTCTCTTCTAGGGTTCAATTCTTAGCATTTCTTGCACTCTAGTTACTCCTAGCTTGGAGTTGAAGCTAAAGGTCGAGGCTTTCGGGTGGATCCTTCTTTGACGGGAGAAGACAAGCAAGGTGACCTCTTTCTACCATTCCTAGGAGCAAGGAGAGAAGGACTAAAGACCAAAGGTATAACCTTTCCATCACTTAGCTACTTTGTAGTTAGCTCTAGCAAGTTTATGTTTAGCAAAGATCCTCACAAGCTTGGTCCATGTTGCCTAAGTCCATAAAAATCCAATTTTTATTATGTTTTCCGCCTCCCCGTAAGCACCGGGGTGGGCAACGTGGACTTACAATATATATATTAAGTGTACACACAAGTGAGAAAAAGAAATGCTTAAGTAAGCTAATATTAGTTAATGTAAATTAATATATCAAATATATAATTATACATTAAATTATTAAATCAACACCGATTTAATAATCCGGTTATATCATATATAGCCGACTAATATCATATGTATCAACTTTATCGAATCAACACTTGATTCGATAACCCGGCTATATCACATATAACCGATCGATATCACATATCACGAGAATAAAATGCGGAATCACATACGCGCATTAATCTCGGTCCCGCACATATCATATATGTGTTCCTACTTCGTTTCGCCTGAGCCAGGAAACTTTTGTGTAGGACTCTAAAGACTAGTTGTTTCCCCCAATCAGAGCAAAGCTCTGTTCAAAATTGAAATTTTGAAATGAAGCAACGCTTCATAAGCAGCGCCAAGTGCGCTGCACCCTGAGCAGCGCACCATGTGTGCACTAGCACCAAGTGCGCTGCATCCTAAGTAGCGCACCACGTGTGCGCTAGCGCTAAGTGCGCTGCGCTCTAAGCAGCGCACCACGTGCAAAGCATGGGTGCGCTAGCGCTAAGTGCGCTGCCCTCTAAGCAGCGCACCACATGCAAAGCACGTGTGCACTAGCGCTGGAACTAAAATCTCCCCACCATCAGATTAAAGATCCAATAATAATGATAAATCATTAATTGATCAGAATTAAATTCTGTTAAGGAAAGATTCCTCAAAATCATTCCAAACAACAAGATTGTGCTCTGTAAATCAGAGCACCGTTGGATCAATGATCCAATGGTGATTAAAAATCACCAAAGTACAGAATAAATTCTGTATGGAAAAGATTTCCCAATCTTATTAAAAACAAGAAAATTGCCTTCTGTAAATCAGAAGCCCTTGGATCAAAGATCCAACGGTGGGGAAATCCCCAAATCAATTGGAGAAAAAATCTCCTTAACTGATTGAATAAGTCAGCTTGCCCTATATAAAGACCCTAAGACTTCAAGTCTCAGATATACAAAAACAAAGAGAGGAACCCCCTATAAGTTTTGAGAGATCTCAGAAAGAAGAGCCAAGCTCTCAGAAAAAGAAGATTTCCTTCAAGGTAAAAAAAATGATGAACAGAGAGATGAAATCATCTCATAATTAAAAAGAAGAATTCATTTCTTTAAAGATCACAGATCTGCAAGACCAAGGTCTTTCACAAAGAGATCAAAAGATCTTATCATAAAACAAGAAGAAGAACACAATTCTTCTCACAGATCATAGATCTTTAAGACTAAGGTCTTTTATACAAAGAGATCATAGTATCTCATTATAAAAAGGGGGGAGAATACTTCAATTTTTTTAGGATCACAGATCCATAAAGGTAAAGCCTTTCACCAAAATAAGAGATTGAAATATCTCCTACAAAATAAGAACTTTGTTCTTGGAACCTTAAGACAAAGTCTTTTATTAACAAGAATTTGTTTCTCAGATCATAAAGTTGATCAGATAGCGCTTTGCGCTCATAAATTAGCGCTCTGCGCTCTTGGACTAGCGCTTTGCGCTCATGGAATGGCACTCAGCGCCGAGCACACCACGTGCTCCTCACGTGTGCGCCACTTAACAGTTAGCGCTTTGCGCTTTTGAACTAGCGCTTTATGCTCATGGACTGGCGCTCAGCGCCAAGCGCAACACGTGCTCCTCACGTGTGCGCCACTGAACAAATAGCGCTTTGCGCTCATAAATTAGTGCAATGCGCTCATGGATTGGCTCTCAGCGCCAAGCGCACCACGTGTCCCTCACATGGGCGCTACTCAGCAGAAGCGCACTGCGCTCTTTGACTGGCGCAAAGCGCTAAGCGCACCACGTGCCCCTCACGTGTGTGCTGATAGAACATAAATTGTTCTTTAATAAGCCTCAGAGCTTTGATGAATACTCAGCATTCAACAAAAGACAAAAATACTGTCAGAATCCAAATCAATACTCATCATTGTTAAAAGGGCCAAGCCCAAATAAATGCTCAACAGCTCAAAATAAATGTTAAACATTTTAACTTGATTAGACTTAGCCCAATATTGGCTATAAGTCCTTAATTCAGATTAATTGAGTCCATATGCTCATAAATCTTCAGATCTTAGTCCTAATTGGACTGCAGATCTCTCAACCAAAATTGGTTCAAGGGTACATCTCTTCACTCCTCTGATATTTGTCGTTGTAATCCTTCAACGTCTTCAGAGAGGTGACGGTTCCCGACAACCATATATTCCATAGACTATGACGTCTTTAAACTGGATTGTGGGGTCTTTAAACCCATGGACTATGATGTCCTTAACCTTGGACAGTGGGGTCCTTAAACCCATGAACTATGATGTCCTTAACCTCGGACTGTGGGTTCTTTTAAGCCCATGAACTATGATGTCCTTAACCTTCAACTGTAATGTCCCTAAACTAAACAATAGAGCCCAAATGCTCTTTTGTTGGATCTAAACGATCCTGTTAAGTTGATCTTAGTCTAAAATTAGACTAACGTATCCTTAACAAATGTTTAAGTTGATCTTAGTCTCAAATGAGACTAACGTATCCTTAAACCCAACCCCAAACCCAAATCTAAGAAAATACAGATTTGGACTAATCCACGCCCTACCGGCGACAACATAAATTAGTCTTCGTATACAATCCACGGGCAACCAAAAACAAAATAAACACACACGACACGAAGTGACCATCTGGAGAAGGAGAAAGTTTTTACCGCGATGCGGTAGCGTAATTAACCGCAGGAGCTTGCGCCTGCAGGGAAGAGCGTCCCCACAATCAAAAACCCCTCAATGAGGGGGAATCTGATGAAATCTGCTACATCGGTCGTATCTGTTTAAACCTTCGATACATGGTGTCATAAATCAACTTGGTATCTTCGGAGAGGTGGACGGATAGCACCAATTAGCATCTGCCCTCGAATTTCGGGCCCGGACGTCCCAACGTCCCGGTTGCGTCTTTCGGTGGAGAACAGATTCTGGCACGCCCAGCGGGACCTTTTCCTCTTTCCACTCCACACTTCGTGTGTCGTGTTTTTCCCGTGATCAGATAATCGCGGTGTGTATGTTTATGGTTGCCCTTAGGGGAGTGGATACTGAAGTCGGCGCTTCGTCTTTATGAAGAATGGCGTTTGTTCCCACCTTAGAAACACAGGCTCTGTCATATCTGGCGGAGTCAAGTACGGGACACTTGCAGGCTCAAATCTCTGCAATCCGGCTCTTCAAGAAATCAACGGGCTTCTCTTTGGGTCGATACTCCCACCTCCTACCCTCGTCGCCTCAACGCCGATGGAGGAAGCCCAGAGGGTGTCTGTCGTCCACAGGCGGGCTCCCCAAGCAGCAGCTTTGCCGATGGAATCAGTCCTGAAACAACTGGCACATGCCAAGGACCAAGGTCGACACAGGGGTCAGAATATTCGAGCTCTCAAAGGAAACAGGGGGCAGGCTCGGCAAAATCCTGAATCTAATCAAACCCCGGCCGTAAGAAATGGTCGACATCGATATTGGCATCATACAAAATGAGCCGGGGGCAGTTCTCCGTATGGTTTTGTTTCAACCTCAGTGGTGAATGTTGTTCCAACCAGGAACAGCTTCAAATTGGTGCGAAGGGTCAGATGAAATTTTCCTACCGCAATATTTGAGAAATCTCTGCAGCCCATGGAGATCCCACGAGAGTAGAAACCAGTTCGCTCCTTGAAGCAACTTTCCTCATCTATATATAAAGTACGGAAGCGAGTGAAGGTCTCTGTCGTCAACCGTGGCTCTTCCCCTAAACGTCAGCCAAACTCTGACAAATCCTCTTTCAAATACAAGGGGACTCATCCCAAGACGGATCCCGATACAGCGGTTCCTCCCAAAACCAAAGTAGCTTTTTACAAAAAAGAGAGGCTCAATAAAGCTCAAGTGCCCGAAGCAAACTCCAAAGGCCAAAACTCCAAACGCCCCAAGCCTAGGGGCATGGTAGTTCACATAGTATATGTGGTGAATTCCAAAGACAAAGTTCGAGCTTCTACTAGTCACCGACCTCAAACACAGTCCTTAACAAAAGTTCAACTGCAACGTGAAAAGCTGCAGGAGATGCTTGCTCAGGTGGCAGCAAACGCTAATCCATCGTCTAAGGAAAATCCCGAAGACGCACCTGGAGAAAGAATAGAGAAGGGGTCGGATATTGATTTCCTAAAGTGCGCTTTGAAAAAGGAAGATGCAGAAGCGGCAGAAATGTCCACTAAAATGAACCAGATGGCCTTCTGATTCAGACTATGGATGGAATGATGGTTCAATCGGAACAACTGGCAGATGAACTATCGGTAGTCGGTTTTAAGGATAAGGATGACATTTCAAATCCTCTGCAAAGCTCATCAATGGCTGAGAAGGAAATGATTCCTAAAAGCAAAACTGAACGAATATATCGCTCAGCAAATCAAAGCATCCCTATCGCCAGCAAAAGCAAGCTTAAAGTAAGGAAACGATTTGCTAGAGCCCTGTCAATAGGAATGAAGTTGCCCTCTTTCAGAGGAAATTCTCCTGGCGGTAAACATCTTGATGAAGCGGACATACATCCTAACTTATGCTTATACCATCAGAGGATTACACACCCTACCGAGGAGTGCATAGCCTTTAAAAACTGGTGGCAGGGATATGTTGCCCACCGACAACACGTTCAACGAGTGAAGTGCAAGGCTTGTCGGGAACAGAAAAGCACGACAGATGAGCGCAAAAGAGCTGCTGGCAACTGTCACATAGTTGACACCAAGGGATTACAAGTTATCACCTTTGGAAGCGACTCTGACGAAGAAATCTCCCACAGCCCTCTCTTCAAGGAATCCACCTCCAACACAAAAGATACGAAGATTTGCGAGAAAATCTAGCTGCGTAATCGTACGTTGCCCGAAAAATCTTGGACCTATGACCGAAACGTCTTTAAACTAGTACAAACCCGCGGCATCCCCAGGCTGACGTGGTAAAAAAAAAGAAAAAAAGTACGTCCATAAGCGAAATGAGCACGGATGAAAACCCGAAAGGGCTCCATGAGTAAAAACAGTAGGACTACCGGCGAGTTTTATGAAAACCCGAAAGGGCGCAATCTCGTTAAAAGACACTCGCAGGTCCTCTCGACCTTATGAGGAGAAAATACCTGCGTGAGATCCTTACGAATCACAAAGGAGAAACACACTTAGGGATCCCCACGATTCCTAAGGAGAAATTACACTTGAGAGATCCTCACAACTCGTAAGGAGAACCCTCTTATGAGACCCTCACGGCTCATAGGATTCAAAAGCCTTGATTTCCTAGATTGTCGAGTTCCTAGATTACTCAAAATAAAATGGAATTCTCTCTCAGCTTACTTCTCCATACACACCACAACACAATAGTTTATCGGAAAGGCAGAACAGAACCCAATTAGATATCGTTCATTCCATGATGAGTAATTCTAAGTTATCGCGATCCTTCTGAGGTTATGCACTAGAATCAGCTGCATATCTTTTGAATAAGGTTCCTACCAAGACTATGCCTACCACACCATATTAAATGTGGAGTGGGAAGAAACCCTATCTTCAGCATCTGAAGATATAGGGATGTACAGCTTTTGTCGAAAAGTAGTATGTGGACAAGTTCGAGACACGCTCAGTACTATATAGGTTTATGGGATACCTAAAGAACTCCAAGTGGTATATTTTCTATTACGCAGAGGAACAAAAGGTTTTTGTTCCTTGTCATACCTGCTTTTTAGAAAATCAATTTTTTGTAAAAGGAAATAGTGGGAGCACAATAGAACTGGAAGAAATTCCAGAACTACAAACTATTACTGAAAGTATGGTAGAACCAGAGGTTTTAAAAGAACAGGACATCCCTGTGCCAATCCGCGGGACTAGTAGGCAGTCTCATCCGCCCGAGAGATACTGCGATTTTCTCATAGACGGGGATAGAGAGGATTGCATCATTGACAATGATGAGCCAACTAGCTTCCAGTAAGCCATTCAGAGCAGAGACTCGGTAAAATGGATGGATGCAATGCGGATCGAAATGGAGTCCATGTACACCAATAAAGTATGCACTTTGAACATTGCTCTAGATGGGGTAAAACCCGTAGGTTGCAAATGGATCTTCAGAAAGAAGATTGGTGTAGATGGATAGGTTGAAACCTATAAGGCTAAACTTGTTGTAAAAGGTTTTCATCAAAAACCTGGTTTGGACCATGATGAAACCTTTTCTCCAGTGTCTATGCTCAAATCCATTCGGATCCTTCTTGCCATTACTGCCTTCCAAAATTTTGAGATCCGGCAGATGGACGTAGAGACGGCTTTTCTAAATGGTAATTTGGAAAAGTGCGTTTATATGGATCAGCCAGAGGGTTTCAATCAGAGTGGGAGCAGCGGGACAGTGTGCAAGTTGCTTAAGTCCATTTATGGACTAAAGTAGGCATCACCGAGTTGGAACATCTATTTTTATTGAGACATTCAAAGAATTTGACTTTATCAAAAATCCAGATGAACCATGCATTTATAGTAAGATTGTAGCAAGAACTGTGGAATTCCTCATTGAGTATGTGGATGACATTATCTTGATAGGAAATGACATTCCTATGCTACAATCAGTCAAAGGATTCTTGTCATAGAGCTTCTCCATGAAAGACCTGGGTGATACCAACTACATTCGGGGGATCTAGATATATCATGATAGATCAAAGAGGATAGTGGGAATTTTAAAGTCAAGGTAAATCAACACCATGCTGAAAATATTTAGTATGGACGATTCAAATCGCGGTAGTCTACCGGCTTGTCACGGAATCACCTTCTCCAAAAGGGATGTCTCCTAAGACATGTTTGGAAAGGGCTCGCATCACATCTATACCCTACGCTTCTGCGGTAGGCTCTATAATGTATGTGATGTTGTGTACCAGACCAGATGTTGCTTACGCACTTAGCGTGGTAAGCCGGTATCGGTCAAACCCAGGAGAGAAGCACTGGATAGAGGTATAGAACATTCTCAAGTACCTGAGAAGGACTAAGGAGATGTTCTTGGTGTATAGCGGAAAAGACATCCAGATCGAGGCTTTTGCTGACTCCATCTTCCAGAGTGATAAGGATGACTCCAAGTCCATGTCGGGTTATGTCTTTACCCTCAGTGAAGGGGCGGTCTGTTGGAAGTGCTCCAAGCAGGACACCATTGCAAACTCGATGATGGAAACAGAATAGTTCGCTGCATGAGACACCGCAAAAGAGGCGGTCTGGATGAGGAAGTTCTTAATTGAACTTCAGGTGGTTCCTTCTATTTGTTGGTCCAATACTTTATTATTGTGACAACATATGGCGTTATAGCTTTAAGGAAGGAACCCAGGTCCCATCAGAGATCCAGACATATCTTGAGGCGGTATCACCTGATCAGGGAGATCGTTGATCCCCAGGAGATCGTTGATCCCCAGGAGATCAAGGTGAGGAGAGTAGATACAGATAATAACACTGCAGATCCACTCATAGAGGCCATCCCTCAGACAGTGTTCGAGAGGCTATTCGAGATCTTCGGTCTACGATATGCCAGTGTATGGCCTTAGTGCAAGTGGGAGATTGTTAGTGATATATACCCTAGAGGCCATTATTGTATCATACAAGATTGTATATTGCTTAATGGGAGCTTAAGATATACACGGATATAGAAACAGTCTTGCTCGAAATGGTAGTATGCTATCCGGTTTGTTTCTACCTCAATGTGTGTATGTGTTTTCTTAGCATATCGCTTATACATATTGGTAAAGCCCTTAGGATCTTTGCTTGATTACCAGCGTTGTGATAGCAGTCACACTAATGGGGGCTGGGTAGTCTATAAGCACATTCTATATAGGTCCCTAGTTATAGGATTATCAAGACGGGGCATCGATACTCCACAGTAGACTAGTGTATACGCTTCTCATCCCAGCAGGGGAGATGTTATGTCCCACAGACATTAGTACGTCGTACTGGAGATAGCATGCAGGTTCTCATTAGGTTATGAGTACACTGGACAGGACTCGTCGGGAACTGCTTGTGGGTATTATACCTATCTTTGGGTAGCAGTTCCCAGGTGACATGAGTACAGCTTAGTCCGTCGACTTGACACTGCTACTTCGCCTCAAGTGTGTTCCCACTGTACTTTGATTACTACCTTACCACGGCTCAAAGGAGTCATGCAAACAGGTAGCGGTTGGGTGCAGTCCCGAAACACTTGGAGGCAGTGGCGGTTAGATAGGATTCGTCTCTCCCGGTATTGGGGGTTGATATCGCGCTGTGTTCGGAAGGCCATTACAAAAAATCCTTGGCCAAGGCAGGAAAGATTTACTGGTAGGTACTCCAGTAGTTTCTCAGGGTGTTTTGGGCTATATTCCGACACGACTTATTGCGATATTAGGGGTCTGACGTTTACCGGCCCCCTAGGCCTGATATGCGATACTCTTAGACGAACACCGGACTGTACGGATTTTGTCACATACAGGCTCAGTAGGAGTTCGGATGAGTTAGCTCATCGTCCTTCTTATCGACACATACCTGGATAGCCGTTACGTGCAGCTAGTACTACTTGCGGCTTGTGGTTAAACTCACTGCCAGCGTAGTGTCGAGTCTTTAGAGTCCCACATAGAGGGTTTCCCTACACCGAGTAAAAGGTGTACAGGCCGTATGGTTTTATGGTAGGGCTTTGATCACGTACGTACACATGTGCGCGTATTATGATCGGGCAGGTAATACTGGTGGGCTTTGGTTTAAGCCGGATCCTAGTATTATATTGATGGATTGTTTTGTCTCTTTGTATTCGTGTTCTTCGGAATGCGGATGCGGGTATTTAAATACGGACGAGGGGAATTCTCGTAATTCCTCGGGATTGGCTTCTAGAAGGGGGACACCTAGTAGGGTTTTATTCTTTTTGGATTAAACAAAATGGGTGAAGGAAATGAGGTGGATTTGAGCATTGAACCTAGCATAGCTACTTGGTGACTCATGGTCATGAGTCACCATAAGATATTTGTGAAGGGTTATTGATATTTTAGTGTGATATTTATCTTATAAAATATCTTATATTATTCATTCTATCTCAAGTGGGCAGCCAAGCCTAGTCCAATGTTCACAACTCCTCTCTCATTTCCTAAAGCCTCTTCTTCATCCCTCAAAACCCTAGACCTCTCATGAGTTGAGAAACTTAGGGTTATAAGAGACAATACACTCCATATTCTCACTCTACACCATCTAGGCCTTCTAGTTTAGCAAACTAGAAGTCGTAGTTATCTCAGATTTGAGATAGGAGCTTAGACTATAGACTCTCGGGTGGATTGTTTTTGACTCGATGAGGCCGTCGAGGTTGCTGCGAGCTGTTCCGATCCTTAGAGCTGACGACGAGGTGGAGGACAGCAATGAAGACCCGAAGGACTTGTTATCGTGAGGTATAGATTCTATCCGAGTAGTTAAACCTCACAAAGTATTGTGCTAGTTAGGGTTTAGCAACGATCCTGGAGTTCAAGTCGGTGTTGCGATCTTTGAAAAATCATTTTTTGCATATTCCGCCTCCCGGCGGACACGCGGGATGCGCGACATTGACTTACAACCATCGCCCATCGTCAGGGTCTAGAAACGTATACACCAGTCTACTCCGGAATATCGATACCCAGTCTCGATACTCCCACGACTATGAATATTTAAGGATGTGCTTATGGACTACCCACCCCCACATGTATGATCGCCATCATAATGCGGGTAGTCAAACAAGAATCCTACGGGCTCTATTAACATGTAATAATGATCTGTAATACCACATAATGCATGTACATGATAATAAAGACAAACCGGATAGCATACTATCATTTTGAGTAAGACTGTTCTACACGTATAGGTCCTTCCTCAATCATCACAATCGCGTGCCTGCGATTACAATAATTGACTTGAGGGCACTACATCCAATAAAAATTGGAGATGGTGCATACGCAAGTATTAGGTCTAGCCTCAGTAGAGTCTTATAGAGGAAATCGCTACTTCGTGACGTCCATCGACGAGGAAAGCCAGAAAACATGGGTGTATATATGAAGAAGAAGTCCGATGTGTTTGGTATTTTCAAAAACTGGATTGCGCAGGTTGAGAATGAAACGGGGGATAAGGTAAAATGCCTTAAGTCGGATAATGGAAGGGAATATTGCACACAGGAATTCGAGGCGTTTTTCTCGCAAAAGAGTATTCATTGGTTGAAAACGGTAACGGGGACGCCACATCAGAATATCATCGCTGAAAGAATGAACATGGCGATCCTAGAGAGAGTGCGGAGCATGACCTTAGATGCAAATGTGCCAAATTCCTATGGACAGCAGCTGTTGATACTGATATGTATCTGATCAACAGAAGCCCGGCAAGTGCGCTTAATGGAGGCATTCTGTAAGAAATTTGGCCGGGTAAACTAGTTAATTACTCGCATCTAAAACTATTTAGTTGTATTGCGTATTTTTTATTGATAAGGCAGAAGGGAGTAAGCTTGACTTTATGTCTAGAAAGTGTGGTTTCATCGGATATGGTGAAAACGAGTTCGGATATCGGTTGTGAGATTACACAAACAAGAAGGTAATATGAAGCCGGAACATCGTCTTTGATGAGCAACACTTATACAAAGAAAAAAAGCAAGCCAAAGATGGTGCAGTATCAAAATTTGTCGAGTTAGATGGAACTCAAGAGAGCAATCAGGTACCCATAGGTAGAGATCAGAATTTGGAGGAGACTGCAGTGCAGGATCAGGTTTAAGAACAAGTTGGTGACCAACTTCGGCAACCAAATGTAGCAGTTCTGAGAAAATCTACATGAGATAGGAGGTTACCTAATAGACTTGTTACCAACTTCATTTTGTACACAGATTCGAGAGAGCTTGAATCCCTTGCGGAAGCAACAAGCGACGGTGCTAGCAAGCAGTGGGATCAAGGTATGAATGAGGAGATGGATTCTTTGAAGATGAACCGTATGTGGGATCTAGTGAAGCTACTCAAGGGTCGTAAAGCATTGCTGAATAGATGAGTGTACATGATAAAAGATGAGGCTGATAGTGTGAAGCAGTACAAGGCTCACTTGGTAGTTAAAGGATATACGCAAAAGTAAGGAATTTACTATCAAGAGATATTTTCCCCTATGGTGATGACATCAATTCGAGTAATTCTTAGTATTGTTGTGGTAGAGGATTTTCACTTAAAGCAGCTGGATGTGAAAACGACATTTCTTCATGGAGATTTGGAGGAGGAGATCTATATGATGCAGCCTCCAGGATACGAGGTGAAGGAGAAAAAAAGTATGGTTTGAAGACTACGAAAGAGCTTATATGGTCTCAAGCAAGCTCCTAGACAGTGGTATCTCAAGTTCGATCAGTTTATATTAGAGACATGATTTGTACGATATGAGTCAGATCACTACGTCTATGTTCAGACTTTTGAGGATGGAGACTATATCATTCTATCACTTTATGTGGATGAATATTAGTAGCGGGTCCGAATTTCGAGAAAATTCGAACTCGGATGAAAATGATGGCCGGAAAATTCTACATAAAGGATTTGGGAGCAGCCAAGCAAATCGTGGGCATGAATATCATGAGAGACAGAAAACAGCGAAAGTTGTGGCTATCGCAAAGGAACTACATCGAGAAAGTTTTGAAGCGGTTCAATATGGACAAGTCAAAGCCGGTTAGTACGCCTTTAGCGAAGTACTTCAAACTCAGTAAGGAGTTGTGCCTGACAACTCAATAGTAGAAAGATGAGATAGAAAGCGTGCCTTATGCATCTGCGGTAAGGAGTTTGATGTATACGATGGTAAGTAGACCTGATATTGCACATGCAGTAGGAGTTATGAGCAGGTATATGAAAAACCCGGAAAAGGAACAATGGAATGCGGTGAGGTGGATTTTGAGGTATCTAAGGGTTACGTCAAGTCATTGCTTATGTTTCGGGGGTGAATCTCTAAACGTTCAAGATTACGTTGATGCGGACTATTCGGGTGATCGAGATAGTGGGAAGAGCACAATGGGGTACGTATTAACGGTTAGGAAATGGCGATAAGTTGGGCCTCTCAACTGCAAATGGTGGTGGCATTGCCAACGATGAAAGCTGAATACGTGGCGATCATGGAATCCAGTAAGAAGATGATATGGTTGCAAGGGCTACTTGAAAAATTAGGGAAGAAACAAGATTTCAATATCTTGTGGAGTGACAGCCAAAGTGTAATACATTTGGCGAAGAATGCGGCATATCACTCTCGGACGAAGCACATCAAGGTGAAGTACCATTTTATTCGCATAGCGATAGAAGATGGCGAGTTGACACTGCAAAAGATTATGGAAGAAAAGAATCCGGCAGATATGTTCACCAACGTCGTAAACAGAGATATGTTGGATCTCTATTGCAGGTTGGGGAATTTCTCCATGAAAATCTGATGAAGAGAGAGTAGAGAGAAGTCTTGTGAAGTCTGCTAGCGTTGGAAATGGCTGAAGTATCTCCAAGTGGGAGATTGTTAATAACTGTGGAGAATACCTCGAGTCAGACGTCTGCAGAAAAAGAAAGCAGAAGTCTGGACGTGTACATGAGAGCATATCAGAAACACAGAGCAACGAAAGGCATCTGAAAGCCAGTCAGGCAGACGGCTGAAAGCCAGTAAGGGAGACGTCTACAAAAGAACTAAGCCCATGTACAGAGTGTGGCCATACGTCTGACCAAGTGTGGTTCAGACGTCTGTATAAGCTTGAAGCCCGGTCCAGAGTATTGGCAGACGTCTGGAAGAAAGAGCCCAAACGTCTTCTCAAGTAGACGAAGCCCTAGCAGAGTCAAGGCAGACGTTTGACCAAGTGTGGTTCAGACGTTGGTCGACGGTAAATCTGCTGCGAATCTTTGTTTGGTAAATACGAGTTTATGTCCTATAGGATTAGGTTTAGCCTATATATATATGGATCTCTTATATATTATTAGTGGCTGCTATTATTATTATTATTATTATTATTACTATTGAGACTATTGTAATTGAGAAAGGGTGACGATTAAGGCTTGGAGAGATCCAGAGAGATTTGAGAGAAATCTCCTAGGGTTACTCGGTATAATTGATTCAAGGATTGTTAGTAGACGTTTGCAGATTCCGCTCTGTGACTAACCATACGATAGGTGAACCCCGTTAACTGATATTTGTGTCTCTCTTTTATGTATTTGATTTTTTATGTATTCCCGCACTTTTAAATTTATGATCTTTCGTTATCATTGCGTGATTGTGTTGATGTAGCATTTTGAAAATTTAGAAATAAATAAAATGAATTAATTTAATAATAATATGATAAATCACAAAGTTATTAAAAACAAATAAGTCAATTTCATGTGTTGTATGTAAAACAATTTAAATTAAAATTTTAGTATGCAACATAAATAGGTTATAAGTGTTTTAGTGATAATTTTAGCATCATTTTAATTAAATGTGTGTTTTATAATAAACTAAGTTATGAGGGGTTTTTAGGTAAAGTTTAGGTTTTTGTGCAAAAGGAAAATTGTTAAGGGTATAAATGAAAATGGGATGGAAAATCATTTAGTTCAGAATTTAATTTCAAATTAAAACAATAATTAGAAGATAAGGCTAGCATACCTCTTACTTGCATGCACACACCCACACCCACCACCTCCTCCTTGCATGAAATCAATACATCTAGCTTGATGGCACCTCCTCCTTCACCTTATCCCTTTCATTTGCTATATATAAACCTTGTTCAGATCAATAGTTAATTAAAATTTTGAAAATTTAAAGAAAGGAAAAGAAAAACAAAACAAACCATTGAAGAACAAGAGAAAGAAGAAGAGGAAAGCTAGGTTCTAAGTTTTCTCATCATCAAGCTAGGACAAGGGGGCTTAGCATCTTGGAGGGGTTATTCCAACAACTTATTGTGGGTAAAAATTCTTAACCACAGTAAGAATTTAAATTTTGAAGCTAGTTTAGTTTGAATTGAAAAGGGTTCTATAATATCGTATTTTAGTAAAAGACATGCTCTGTTGAATCTGCTATTATTCAGAGAAAAATCAACTTAACAAAACAGTGCTAAAATGATGTATGTTGAACATAGAGCAAACCATAGGACCACGAACCCAGGGGACCGGTTTTGGGCCGGCGACTAAAAGTGAAATTCCGGCGTCGCCGGTTTTGTAGGTAGCTAAGGTGTTTTGGGTGGTTGGATAGGTTTCTGTAAATCTTTTTGGCCATTTTGGTGTTATTTAAACAAATTAGTTTCACTGTAGATAGAATTTGGAAGCGTATATCGGAAAAGATATCTAAACACACAAAATACGACACGGTTAAAATGCATCGCGATTTAAATTCTGTAGCGATGCAGGTTAGGGTTAAAATCCAGTAAGGTTAAGTGTTAAATAGCTTGATATAGTCGTATGTAATTTAACTAGTACGTGGGAACGGGTGTCTTTCTTTTCCGTCATATCGGAGTAGCCGTTTCCTTATACAAGTTAAATTGTGATGTTAGATTCGAATACGGGATTTTCGGAGGCAGCGAGGAAAGGGAAAGGATTGGCAATTCCTGAATAGATTCGACGTTTTCCGGTGAGTAGACTAAATATCTACCTGGGAATTTTGTAAAGATGGCGTTTTACGCCCGTAGTTTTATTTAACTTAATGCTTTATTTTGTTATGCCAAATTGACAATATGCATTCACCATTCACATATATAATTGCTTAGTTGCTAGAACACTACACAAGTATCGACGAGTCATGCCACGTGCATATCTTATATGTTACACACACCTCGTCGATATTACGATGTCACTTTTACACTTAGCAAAATTCTTGTTGAAATGATTCATATTATATCTTACACACCAATAATAGTAGTAAATTGCATCATTAATATCATGTTTAGTATCTGCGTATTTCATGTTGATATAAGAGGTAAATGTATTATTGAGGATTTATGGTTTTGAGTTTTGAATACTATTACATAAATCCAGTGATTTTCATGATTGATGTGTCATGTCCACCATGAGATGTTTTATGATTTGGTTTTATTCCGGACCGAGTGGGGGAGATATACGGTCGCGGATTTTACGTTATCCATACTGAATGGGGGAGATATACAGTTGGATACATGGTGGACCCGGTCGAGACCGAGGGGCAGGATAGCCGCATTTGAGGCGGGGGAGCCTAGCGAGGTTACTCGATACCGGAGATAGTGGTAAAAATACGGCGTATATCTAGATGATAACGACCGGTATTGTTGATTTCAGGATCATTCGAGGAATGATGCCTGTGAGAAATGGAAGTTTTGTGTCGATGATGGACATGGGGAATTGAATTTTTATTGGAAATAAATGATGAGATTTCAGTTTTGATATGAGATTCGTACTGTAGATTCATGATTTCCACAGATAATCATATATTATACTTGTTCACATTTCAGTTAGTATGATCGTCATATTTACATTATTAACCGTTATATGTTAGTCATATTCACCGAGTTGGCAACTCACCCCCGTTGTGCCACAGTTCCTTGCAGGGGTAGAGTGGACGGTTAGCAGCGGTGCAGATCTACGTTTGCAGCTTTATTACATCTTTTGATAGCTGGGTTACATATGTAGTAACCTTCTCTTTTGATATTATGTTTTGTATCTAGAAAATCTCCATCAGACCTGTATATGACTTAGAGTGAGAGATGATATGTATATTATTTGACAGTTGAGATCGTTTAGTTCTATAAATTGTTATTTCTTTTCTTTATGTCTGGGATTCGTATTGATGTCCTATATACTGAGATTTTATTTTCCGCTGTTGATATTGTTGATCCCAACTAGGGATGCAACCAAACTTAACACCTTATACTTGTGTAATAATTAACTTCATAAACTATGATTTTTACTAAAAAACTAAATTTTCTATATAAATAATTCCGCAAAAAGGATTTTGATCTTGGTTGTCGGCTTACTTGGACTGTGTGCATATCTTTAGATATTATACAATCTAAGTGCCGGTCACATCCAAACTTTGGGTCGTGACAAAGTTGGTATCAGAGCTTAGGAATAACCTTACGGAATCGAGTAGGGAATTAAAATATGTTAACGTGAGTCCGTGATTTAGGATGACCTTTGGTTTGATGGAGTAGGTGAATTAGGATGAGCGCAGTACCGTACGTATGTTCTACGGCATATTTACGTTACCATACTCAGCCTAACTAACCTCAGGATGTATATCTTGATCTATTCTTCCGTTGATTCTCTGTTCTTATTCGTAAGTCTTATCAACTCTCGTTTCTTGTTCCAGTTGCTATGGCCACGTGGGCTAGGCGAGCCACAGCCAGAGATGCAGCTAGGGCGAGTCCGCCTGTGACGGCGACTGGTACACCGGACGTTCCGGCGGTGCATGAGCATGTTGATCCTCCTCCTCCAGATCGCATGACTAGGATTGAGGAGGGCATGTTGGGATTGCAGCGAGTGGTAGGACAGTTAGCTGAGGCCACTCGAGTACTGAGACAGAATCCGACACCGACTGTAGCAGAGTCCGAGGTACAGCCTACGCAGACGGTGGCACTGGTAGATACGAGGGTGATGGAGGTATCGCTTGCGGAGTTTATGAGATTGAGACCTCCGGTATTTACAGGGACCGATGCAGCGGAAGATCCTCAGTCCTTTCTTGATAGGATGGCGAGGATTGGCAGATCATTGCGATGTTCTGATGCGAGGTCAGTTGAGCTGACTAGCTTTCGTTTGGAGGGACTTGCACAGGAGTGGTGTGAGTCGATGGAGAGAGGGCGAGCCATGGGTCTTCCTCCGATGTCGTGGACCGAGTTTTCCACGGTCTTTCTTGCCAGATTTCTTCCCCAGAGTGTGAGGGACGCTAGAGCTAGCAGTTTTGAAGCATTGCAAAAATCGGTGAGTATGTCAGTGGCAGATTATGATTTACGATTCATCCAGCTATCGCGCTATGCCCCATACTTAGTACCTACGGAGGAGCTTCGGGTGAAGAGGTTCCTAAGGAGTCTGGACACGCAGTTGTATCTGGCTATAGGCTCTCAGCATTTTGATACGTATGCGCAGGCCATGGATGTAGCGATACGAGTGGAGGAGCGTTTGAGCGAGGCAGTGGTTGTTCCAGAGCCAAAGAGGAGTAGGCCGATCGGGCCAATGACTAGACAGTTGGCAGAAGTAGAGGCAGATATACTCCAGGCCGCAGTTTCGGACGAGGTTGGACCCAGGGCCAGATGTTCAGTTCCTATCCCGATGATCAGAGGCCCCCATCTACATGTTTTAGTTGTGGACTTCCCGGAAACTTTGCGCGGGATTGTAGATCCCAGGGAGGGACCGTCGCTCCACAGACTGCTTTACCCCTTCCACCTTCTACGCTGATGGCTTTATTTCCTCTCCCAGTGGGCGCTACACGCCAGGCAGTTGCACCACGAGGTCGAGGCTTTGCGGGACGTTCTCAGAGAGGTCGAGGAGATAGAGGTAGAGGACGACAGGATGCGGGAAGGGGCCAGGAACGGGTATTTGCGCTGACTCCACAGGATGCCCAGGCATCAAATGCAGTCGAGACAGGTACTCTTACAGTATGCTCGTTAGAGGCACATGCTTTATTTGATCCCGGTTCTACACATTCTTATGTATCATCATGATTTGCACTTTCTTTGGGGAAAGAGTCGTCGTTGTTAGAGTTACCATTAGTAGTGATTACCCCGGTGGGAGATTATTTTATAGCTCGGCACGTATTCAGGTCATGTTCTGTGCGTATTGGTGATAGAGATTCACTAGTTGATCTGATTCTCTTGGATATATTAGATTTTGATATACTTCTTGGTATGGATTGGTTGGCCGCTTGTCATGCCTATGTAGATTGCCGGGAGAAGGTGGTTAGATTTTGTATTCCAGGTGAACCGGCTTTTGTTATACAGAGGGACTGTAATATTACTCCTGCCAACATGGTTTCTGCTTTTTGTGTGGAACGACTCTTGAAGAAGGGTTGTCATGGGTTCTTGTCATTTGTTCAGAACTTAGGAGTCGCTGAGATTCCATTGGACCAGGTTCCGATCGCACGAGAATTTCCTGAGGTATTTCCTGCTGAGTTACCAGGATTACCGCCTGACCGCGACATTGAATTTTGCATTGACTTGATTCCGGGTGCGGGGCCTATTTCTATACCACCCTATCGAATGGCACCGACGGAGTTGAAGGAACTCAAAAGCCAGTTGCAAGAGTTGTTAGATAGAGGGCTTGTTCGTCCCAGTGTATCACCGTGGGGAGCTCCTATCCTATTTGTAAAGAAGAACGACGGTAGTATGAGACTGTGCATCGACTACCGATAGCTGAATCGCGTCACTGTGCGAAACAGGTATCCACTACCACGTATAGATGGCTTATTCGATCAGTTGCAGGGAGCTGGTTACTTCTCGAAGATTGATTTGCGGTCGGGGTATCACCAGTTGAGGGTTCGGAAGGACGATATTCCGAAGACTGCGTTTCGCACAAGATATGGGCACTATGAATTTCTGGTGATGTCATTTGGACCCACCAACACTCCAGCGGCTTTTATGGATATGATGAACCGTATCTTTAGACCCTTCATTGATCAATTTATTATAGTGTTCATAGATGACATTCTTATTTATTCTCGGAGTCGGACGGAGCACGAGTAGCATTTGCGTATTAAGTTGCAGACCTTGAAGGAGCATCAGCTATTTGCAAAATTCTCTAAGTGTGCTTTTTGCCTCGATAGTGTGGAGTTCTTGGGTCACGTGGTTACAAAAGAGGGTATATGTGTGGACCCAAAGAAGATTGAAGCGGTACAACACTGGCCTAGACCTGTATCAGTTTCAGAGGTCCGTAGTTTCTTAGGTCTGGCAGGTTATTACCGACGCTTCGTGCAGGATTTTTCACGGATCGCTGCACCTTTGACCGGATTGACTAGGAAGGAGGTTCCATTTCAGTGGACAGATGCATGTTAGCAGAGTTTCCAGCAGTTGAAGACGCGCTTGACGACTGCACCTGTCTTATCTTTACCTTCCGGGTCAGGTGGTTTTGTTGTGTATTGTGATGCCTCTAGAGTGGGTTTAGGCTGTGTGTTGATGCAGCACGACAGGGTTGTAGCTTATGCTTCTCGACAGTTGAAGAGGCACGAACAAAACTACCCCACTCATGATCTAGAGATGGCTGCTGTGGTATTCGCATTAAAGATTTGGAGACATTACTTGTATGGAGAGTCGTGTCATATCTTCACAGATCATAAGAGCTTAAAGTATATTTTTCAGCAGAGGGATCTGAACCTAAGGCAGCGTAGATGGATGGAACAGGTGAAAGATTATGATTGTGAGATCTTGTATCATCCAGGCAAGGCAAATGTTGTAGCAGATGCTTTGAGTCGGAGACCTGGAGGTAGCTTATCTCATTTGCGCATCTTGCAGAGACAGTCTTTTACAGACTGGCAGATTTTATGTGATAGTCGTATACAGTTTGAGTTCACAGCGGCAGGAGGCTAGCTAGCACATGTTCGCACCCGACCTCAGTTATTGGATCGTATTCGAGAGACACAGCCCGCAAATACTCGTATGATGGAGATTATGGATCAGGTTAGGCAGGGCAGGGAGACGGAGTTTGTGATTGATGATCATGGAGTATTACGTTTTAGGACTCGTCTCTGTGTACCAGATTCAGATGGGTTAAGGCGTGAGATCTTAGAGGAGGCCCATAGGTCAGCATACAGTATTCATCCTGGTTCCACCAAGATGTATCATGATCTGAAGGATGTTTATTGGTGGGAAGGAATGAAGAGGGATGTTGCGGAATATGTTTCGAGATACTTGACTTGTCAGCAAGTCAAAGCAGAACACCAGAGGCCAGCCGGAGAGTTGCAGCCCTTACCCATTCCAGAGTGGAAATGGGAACATATTTCCATGGATTTCGTGGTGGGTCTACCCAGGACTAGCAGAGGGTATGATTCCATTTGGGTAATTATAGATAGATTGACAAAGGCAGCTCATTTTCTTCCAGTGAAGACGACGTATGGTTTTGCACAGTATGCTCAGATTTATATCGATGAGATTGTACGTCTGCATGGAGTTCCGACGTGCATAGTTTCTGATAGGGGTACCCAGTTTACTAGCAGGTTATGGCAGAAACTTCAAGAAGCTCTGGGTACACGGTTGAGTTTTAGTACAGCTTTTCACCCACAGACAGATGGTCAGTCAGAGTGGACCATTCAGACACTAGAGGATATGCTTCGGGCTTGTAGCCTTGATTTCGGTGGTAGTTGGGATCGTCACCTACCTTTGATAGAATCCTCGTACAACAACATTTTTCAGGAGACGATCCAGATGGCACCCTTTGAAGCTTTGTATGGGAGGAAATGTCGATCACCCATTTGCTGGACGGAACAGAGCGAGAGTTGCATCTTGGGACCGCAGATAGTACAGGAGACTACAGAGAAGATTCAATTAATACGGGATAGAATGAAGGCGGCCCAATGCAGACAGAAATCGTATGCAGATCGACGACGTCGTAGACTCGAGTTTGGGGTGGGAGATCATGTGTTTCTTCGGGTATCTCCAATGAAAGGTGTGATGCATTTCGGGAAGAAGGGGAAGCTCAGCCCCAGATATGTCGGACCTTACGAGATTCTGGAAAGAGTGGGTGCTGTAGCTTATCGCTTAGCATTTCCACCGAGTTTTCCCGATGTGCATCCGGTGTTTCACGTTTGGATGCTTCACAAGTATCTTCACAATCCTTCTCACGCGATCCAGCATCAGACCTTACAGCTTGAGCTGGATTTATCCTACATAGTGCAGCCAGTCGCTATTTTTGACAGGCAGGCAAAGAAACTACGATCGAGGGTACTTCCATCTGTAAAGGTTCTTTGGAAAGGAAAGAATCGCGAGGAGATTACTTGGGAGACCGAGGATGCGACGTGGAAGAAATTTCCACATCTTTTTGAAGGTATGTCTAGTTAATTTTTAAATTCGGGGACCGAATTTTCTTAAGGGGGGAATATTGTAGCATTTTGAAAATTTAGAAATAAATAAAATAAATTAATTTAATAATAATATGATAAATCACAAAGTTATTAAAAACAAATAAGTCAATTTCATGAGTTGTATGTAAAACAATTTAAATTAAAATTTTAGTATGCAACATAAATAGGTTATAAGGGTTTTAGTGATAATTTTAGCTTCATTTTAATTAAATGTGTGTTTTATAATAAACTAAGTTGTAAGGGGGTTTTAGGTAAAGTTTAGGTTTTTGTGCAAAAGGAAAATTGTTAAGGGTGTAAATGAAAATGGGATGGAAAATCATTTAGTTCAGAATTTAATTTCAAATTAAAACAATAATTAGAAGATAATGCTAGCATACCTCTTACTTGCATGCACACACACCCCCACCACCTCCTCCTTGCATGAAATCAATACATCTAGCTTGATGGCACCTCCTCCTTCACCTTATCCCTTTCATTTGCCATATATAAACCTTGTTCAGATCAATAGTTAATTAAAATTCTGAAAATTTAAAGAAAGGAAAAGAAAAACAAAACAAACTATTGAAGAACAAGAGAAAGAAGAAGAGGAAAGCTAGGTTCTAAGTTTTCTCATCATCAAGTTAGGACAAGGGGGCTTAGCATCTTGGAGAGGTTATTCCAACAACTTATTGTGGGTAAAAATTCTTAACCACAGTAAGAATTTAAATTCTGTAGCTAGTTTAGTTTGAATTGAAAAGGGTTCTATAATATTGTATTTTAGTAAAAGACAGGCTCTGTTGAATCTGCTATTATTCAGAGAAAAATCAACTTAACAAAACAGTGCTAAAATGATGTATGTTGAACATAGAGCAAACCATAGGACCGCGAACCCAGGGGACCGGTTTTGGGCCGGCGACTAAAAGTGAAATTCCGGCGTCGCCGGTTTTGTAGGTAGCTAGGGTGTTTTGGATGGTTGGGTAGATTTCTGTAAATCTTTTTGGCCATTTTGATGTTATTTAAACAAATTAGTATCACTGTAGATAGAATATGGAAGCGTATATCGGAAAAGATATCTAAACACACAAAATACGACACGGTTAAAATGCATCGCGATTTAAATTCTGTAGCGATGCAGGTTAGGGTTAAAATCCAGTAAGGTTAAGTGTTAAATAGCTTGATATAGTCGTAAGTAATTTAACTAGTACGTGTGAACGGGTGTCTTTCTTTTCCGTCATATCGGAGTAGCCGTTTCCTTATACAAGTTAAATTGTGATGTTAGATTCGAATACGGGATTTTCGGAGGCAGCGAGGAAAGGGAAAGGATTGGAAATTCCTGAATAGATTCGACGTTTTCCGGTGAGTAGACTAAACATCTACCGGGGAATTTTGTAAAGATGGTGTTTTACGCCCGTAGTTTTATTTAACTTAATGGTTTATTTTGTTATGCCAAATTGATAATATGCATTCACCATTCACATATATAATTGCTTAGTTGCTAGAACAATACACAAGTATCGACGAGTCATGCCACATGCACATCTTATATGTTACACACACCTCGTCGATATTACGATGTCACTTTTACACTTAGCAAAATTCTTGTTGAAATGATTCATGTCATATCTTACACACCAATAATAGTAGTAAATTGCATCATTAATAGCATGTTTAGTATCTGCGTATTTCTTGTTGATATAAGAGGTAAATGTATTATTGAGTATTTATGGTTTTGAGTTTTGAATACTATTACATAAATCCAGTGATTTTCATGATTGATGTGTCATGTCCACCATGAGATGTTTTATGATTTGGTTTTATTCCGGACCGAGCGGGGGAGATATACGATCGCGGATTTTACGTTATCCATACTGAGTGGGGGAGATATACAGTTAGATATATGGTGGACCCGGTCGAGACCGAGGGGCAGGATAACCGCATTTGAGGCGGGGGAGCCTAGCGAGGTTACTCGATACCGGAGAAAGTGGTAAAAATACGGTGTATATCTAGATGATAACGACCGGTATTGTTGATTTCAGGATCATTCGAGGAATGATGCCTGCGAGAAATGGAAGTTTTGTGTCGATGATGGACACGGGGAATTGAAATTTTATTGGAAATAAATGATGAGATTTCAGTTTTGATTATGAGATTCGTACTGTAGATTCATGATTTCCACAGATAATCATATATTATACTTGTTCACATTTCAGTTAGTATGATCGTCATATTTACATTATTAACCGTTATGTGTTAGTCATATTCACCGAGTTGGCAACTCACCCCCGTTGTGCCACAGTTCCTTACAGGGGTAGAGTGGACGGTTAGCAGCGGTGCAGATCTACGTTTGCAGTTTTATCATATCTTTTGATAGGTGGGTTACATATGTAGTAACCTTCTCTTTTGATATTGTGTTTTGTATCTAGAAAATCTCCATCAGACCTGTATATGATTTAGAGTGAGAGATGATATGTATATTATTTGATAGTTGAGATCGTTTAGTTCTATAAATTGTTATTTCTTTTCTTTATGTCTGGGATTCGTATTGATGTCCTATATACTGAGATTTTATTTTCTGCTGTTGATATTGTTGATCCCAACTAGGGATGCAACCAAATTTAACACCTTATACTTATTTAATAATTAACTTCTTAAACTGTGATTTTTACTAAAAAACTAAATTTTCTATATAAAGAATTCCGCAAAAAGGATTTTGATCTTGGTTGTCGGCTTGCTTGGACTGTATGCATATCTTTAGATATCATACAATCTAAGTGCCGGTCACATCCAAACTTTGGGTCGTGACAGTTGATTGTGAGATTTGGTGTTGTCGCGAGTATTGTTCCGTGGATCGACTTTCTCACAACAACAAATTAGTTAGAATTCAAGAAATCCCAACGGATATAAATTGGGCTCTCATATTAGTAAAATCATTCAAATATATCCATCGGTTTGAGTACATACTCTTTATGATCCATGACTTCTATACTTCTGTTGCCCAGAATGCGCGAAAACAGAAGACTAATGCTCTCAAAACTGTAGATTCAAATCATGACTGGTTTTTTTCTTGAAAATTTGTTTATTAAAAACCGAGATTAGTAAGAATGCAAGATCATACAACGACCAAATAATTCATGAAAAAGAGTTATAAAACTCGTCATTCCCATTCTTTCCAAGATACAAAAATATAGCTAGCTTACATATCAATATTACCAGCTATATTACAAGCGGGAAACCGAAAAAGAGTGAAAGCTAAGATGAAAGACCGAAAAATAAGCCCCTGTACCCACATTACTTCTTCCTCTCCATCCCTATCTTTCCGATTCGAACTACTTTCTTAAGCCTTGTTGTTCTCCTCTGACTTCAAGTCCATCTCTGCCATCGCCGTGCTAACTTTGATAACCGCCGCCTGATCCATGGAAGTGAGCTTGTTGTTGGCTTTTGCCTTCTCTAGTTGAACACCATCCACTTCCACAATCTCCAAGAACTGCCTGTTTCCGTCTATGCCCTTCACCGGCAGAGTCATTGCTTCTATCTCCTTCTTCTCCTTGTTCTCCTTGTACTTCCCCCACAGAACTGAGTAGAGACCAGCAACTATCAAGATGGATCCTAGGACACTGCGAAAAGACGAGTTTGTGTTTAGTACAAAAAAAAAAAGACAGAAAGAAAAGACGAAGAACTTTTGGTTAGTATTGTGGTGATTTGGTGAACTGACCCTCCGAAATAAATTTTCTCGGCGAGGATGAAGGAGCCCATGATGGCTACTATGATCATCATTAGAGGGCTGAAGGCAGATGCGAAGACCGGCCCCCTTTGTTGTATCACTAGTCCTTGGACATAGTAGGCTATACTCGATGTCACAATGCCCTGTTCATTGACAGACATGTAAAATTTGTTTACATTTGTAGCACGGAAGAAAAGGGGGAAGAGAAATAGAACGAGAGGGAAAGTATAATTACAGCATAGGCGGCGGCAAGGAGGTTCATGTCAAAGCCGATCTTCCAAACAGAAGGCTTGTGCTCCATAACGAGAGTGACCGCGATCGCTTGGAGCGTTCCCATGAAGCAGATGAGCGAAGTAAGAGAGAGAGGAGCCGGAGAAAATGTCTTTAGCGTGTGAGTCTACAATAAACCGATACTCAATCAGTAACCAATAATTAAAATTTTCAGCCACGACGTAAACGATTAACTGTGTATATATGTGTACCTGGAGGATAAAGAGAGAAGCCCAAGCGAGAGTAGCAATGATGAGGAAGATGGAGCCAAGAAACCAGTCCTTATCAGCGGTCTCAACAGATACGGGGACGCTGGATCCATGAGGCTGGACATGCTTGGTCCACACCATCTCCACGATGGGTCCCTTGTACAGCGTCATCAGCATTGCGCCCGCCACCGTCACGACCGTCCCAACCACTTTGGCTTGGTACATCACCTTCTTCAAATTTATCCTCTCCATCCTAGTTAAGAGAAAATCATATTGCAATATATAGATGCGATTCACAAACTTAAGATTGGTGTCATTATGCTAATTTCGTATAAGAAATCAACCTGCATATGACGGCCATGACGAAGGTCATGGCAGGCAACATGTTGCTCATGGCACAAGAGAAGGTCGGGGAGGTGAACTTTAATCCCGCGTAGTAGAAGTTCTGGTCTATGACAGGCCTGGAAAATCAAATCATTGGTTATTGAACTATTTATTTTTGGCGGAAGTTGCAATAGTTGTGTATGCATGAAGAAATAATTGTGTACTGACCCGAGCAGGCCGAGTACAAATATTTGCATGAAAAGTGAGAATGTTATCTTGGGCCGCACTTTCCTGTTACAATAAATAACAACCACATCATAAAGTCAGCAAAAAAGAAGTTTAGCAACAAGTAGAAATTAATTTACATATATTCCAAATGTTAGGTTACCTCTCAAGCATGAGGGCGAACGGAGCAATGGACAAGGTGGCAAAGGCATGCCTGTACACGACAAGCACGTAATGGCTCATGCCGTGATTGAGTGAGACCTTGGTGATTATGTTCATGCCCGCATAGCCGAATTGGAGCGAGATCATCGCGATGTAAGGCTTGCACCTTTGGAAGAGGTCGCCGCAACGTCCTGTGGCTAGTTCGCTCTCCATTTGTGCTAACGATCGATCGGAAAATGAAAGAGAAAGAGAGGAAGAACCCCAAGTTGGTTGCTTGGCTTGTGTTGTTCTCCTAAGCCATAGAGGTGCACCTTGGGCACATTTTTATACACATTTGGGGGCAGTGAATATTCTAAAATGACGCAAGACTAATTTGTAAAGATATTTGATTATCCAAATTTTCAGATTTGGGACCCACATACAAGGACAGTGGGTTGAGTGGAGAGGGCCCTTAAGGATAGTGGTGAAGGATGTGAGATGCACCCATTCATTTTGCATGGTGCAGGGTGCAGAGTAATGAAATAGGACGTTTGTGCGCGCTGATTCATTTTATTATTAGTATAACATTTTTCAATAACAATGAAGCCCAAGAGAGTGGTAGAGGCGGCCTTTTTGGGCTCATTTCTGATGTGGCGGAGCGATCAATCTCTTAGTCCGACGATGGTGAAACGCTGCGGTTACGGTGTGTTTGATTTGAGGGGTTGGTTGGTTGTTGGTGGCGTTTTCGGATAAGGCTGTTGGTGTCATGGGTGCCGTGGTATTGCAATTATGCTCCATCAAACGTGTCGATTTCGGAAACAATTTTAACACTTCAACAACAGGAGCAGCATGAAGCCTGCATTTCAAATTTTTGGGATCAGCTATATGAATCTTTTTTTTTCATTCTGCTTTGCTAAGGGCCATGATGACACTCCAACGAAAATTCTATAGGATTCATTTCATAAAGATCCGATTTTGTTTTACACTAGCTGTCGGCTATCTAACACAACCTTTATTCTTTTCCTGGCTTGGGACAGATAGCAAAAGAATAAGATATTTAAACACAAACACTGGCAGAGTTAACACCGATTATCAAAATTTCTGAGATTCATAAACCCAATGTTTAAGTATACATTTTGCTAGTTAAATCCATCCTGTAATTGATTTATAGTTGATATATAAAGTGATAATAAATAGTTTCCTGAAAAATTTGTTCCTGTGTTCCTGTGCTAGCTGCAACTTCCTCTTCTTGATTAAATTAACCTTTTGAGATTGAACCTTTTTACTTATATGTGCTTTTGTTGTAAAAAAAAAACTACTATCAAAGCAATTCTTCTTCATTAAAACATCTACAATTCATTTATTCCACAAGAAAGGAACAAAGAAAAATCAATGTATAATAAGCATACTTAATCTGGACCATTAACGGAAACAAATGAATTTGCAACATTAATTCCGTAAGAAATTATACAAACACATACTAAAGCGAGAAAATAGCTAAAGAGTATCGGATTCTAGTTTAAGGTGTGTCATTTTCATAGGTATGTATAAATTAATATATGTGAAATCAACTCTAATTAGTATCCATCTTAAAATATCAGTGATGATACCTCCACTCAAAAAAAAATTAATAGTGTCTGTACTCAGGACACAAGAAATATATCATGTGTATCGTCAAGTCAATCATGCCGGCTAACGAAATTAAATCGCAAAGACAATCGATTATGGAGTATGCATGTAAAGGGTAAAGCGATTTGCCGTGAAAAAAAGAAGAGGAATCTTACGCGAACATAATGAGAAAAGAATTACAACCCACCTGGAAAAATGTAGGTAGTTGCATTAGCTTAAACCCAACATAATGAGCTTTGTGGGATCCATATCTAATTAGTGAACCCTTTGTTGTCATATCACTAGGTCATCATTCTCCACCGATAAGTTGATTTCCTCAACTTTCAAGTACATGCAACTTATATTTTTAACCATTTCTCAGAAACTCGTATGATCTGCTATGTACCGTTTCTTGTTTGTTAGAACCAAGAGGTTAGTGTTTCTGTCCTGCACGCACAGGCATAAAACAATGGTGGAACAGGATGCTGCGTCCCACTGTTTGCACCATTGTTTTGTTCCTACGCGTCTTCTATGCGTGTGTGTAGGAACAGTATACAAAAAATCTTCATTATTTTTCAATGTAATTATCCATCTCGGGTGAGTTATATCATTGAAGACTCCCATAGCTAATCATGGCCTAAGCCAATAGTTGAACTAATAGCACAGGAACAGCTGAATCAAAACGGTCGTATTTGTGAGTGCCCTTATAGCCAAATGGTAAAACCTTTCTGTAATTGAGCAGGAGGTTTGGGGTTCAAAACCTGCTTGCATCGGGTTACGGCCTATTGAAAGGGTCATATTTAGCCAGAGGATAGTTATTTTGATAATTAAATTTTTATAGTTTAGTAAAAAGTTTAAGGCCAATCAGTTGCTATTAAGTAAACTGAAAAGATTCCTTGGCCATTAGCATATGGATTAACTTTTCTTAGCAACTTGAAGAATTAAATTTTCTTTAGTAGACACAGAGTATTTATTTTGTGAAGATTGTGGTTAATTACTTAACACGAAAAATATGAGGAATGTCTGCCAGGAATTGGGATATATAGCTGAGATGTAACATTCAACTTGCAAATTGTTAAAGATTCAAAAGGCATAATAAAAAAATCAGTGTCTGATACTTGTGGCAAATCAGCAGCAACTAGATTCCAGCGGCGACATTCGCCAAAGTATTAGTTCGAGAAAATCTGAAACATTGTGGGGAAAAAAGGAAGAGGAGAGTCATCAGATTCGCGAGTTTGTGGTTGCTAAAGCCATTGATTCATTTCCTTTTCGTGCAGTGTAGCTGCCGCACCTTCTGCAGAAACCTTCCACAATTCATCCTCTCAATTAGGAGAATCAATACCGGTACACTCACCGTTGTGAGCCCCAAAGTGCGCCTATGCTTTTACCTGGTTCTTGTTAATATTCTGTTCCAGCCACCTCGGGGAAAGGGATTGAGCCTTAGCCTACAAGATTGCATAC
This sequence comes from Agapanthus africanus, assembly GCA_030015575.1. Classification (NCBI taxonomy): domain Eukaryota; kingdom Viridiplantae; phylum Streptophyta; class Magnoliopsida; order Asparagales; family Amaryllidaceae; genus Agapanthus; species Agapanthus africanus. The sequence continues at coordinate 301,574,992 of JASDDO010000029.1, forward strand.
ATGGTACTAAATTCTTAGACAGTAGCCCCTATTGCATGTCAAAGGTATCATGTTTGGCACCCCATCAGTTGTGATAGAACGATCATGAAGTAATATCAAAAGATATAGAGAAGAAACACAAATCAATCACTCTCACAGACAAATAGAAAATAAGGGTACTGAAAAAAAGACGAAGGAGAAGCTTTTATTAGTCATCAAAATATGGAGGAGTACAAACTGATGGATGAATCACACAAATCCCTCAAAACCCTAGTTCTCCAATTACAAAAGGTTCTCTCAAAATACCTCAAAAGTTATCAGATTTAGGGTTACAAAGTACTACATTATATATGGTATAAAAAATATATATCCAAATAACTAATTTTCAAACTAAGAAATTATTCGGCCTAAGACACTATTGGCTATAGTTCCCCCAAGTCAATTATTGAATCGCAGGCACGCGATTGCGATGATTGAAAGAAGACCTATACAGATAGAACAGTTTTACTCAAAATAATAGTATGCTATCTGGTTTGTCTTTATCATCATATACATGGTTTATGAGGTATTACAGATCACTAATACAAGTTGATAGAGCCTATAGAATTCTTGCTTGACTACCAGCATTATGATGGCGATCATATACGTGGGAGCTGGGTGGTCTATAAGCACATCTTTAAATGTCTTTAGTCATGAGAGTTTCGAGACTGGGTATCAATACTCAAGAGTAGACTAGTGTATACTGATCGAGACCCCGACAAGGGGCGGTGGCCAGGTCTCACAAGCCATTGGTGTTAGTTTGTTCATCTAAGATAATATACATATGCTCATTAGGTTATGAGTACACTGGACGGACTCGCCGGGAACCTGCTAGTTGGTAGTATACCTATTGTCAGATAGCAGTTCCCAAGTGACATGTGTACAGCTTAGTCTGTCGACCTAAGATCGTCATTTGTCTCGTGTGCGTTCTCACTGTGCTTTGATTACTACCCAACCACGGCTTAAAAGAGTCGTGCAAACATGTTTTAGTTGGGTACAATCCCGAGCCATATGGAGGTAGTGAGCGGATCGTCGGGAATCCGTCTCTCCCGGTATTGGGGGTTGATGTCGCGTTGTGCACGGGTGGCCATCACCAGAAATTCTTGGCCAAGCTAGTCGAGAACTACTGATTTGGATCAGTAGTTTCTCAGTTGGTGATGGACACGAAATGTCGCGTTATTAAGGGTCTGACTTTATCCACTCCTAGACTCGATATGCGATACTCTTAGATGAACAGACCGGATTGGACGGATATTGTCACGGACAGGCTCAGTAAGGGTTCGGATGAGTTTGCTCATCGGCCTCTCTTTCGCTCAATTCGTGGATAGCCGTTACGTACAGCTAGCGCCGCTGACGTATTTGTGGTTAAACCCACTGCTAGCGTATTGACGAGTCTTTAGAGTCGCACACAGAGGATTTTCCTGCTTCGGGCGAAACGATGTAGAGGCCGTATGGTTTTATGGCAGGGTTCGATCATGTACGTGCACTTGTACACGTATCAGGATTCGGAAAGATAATACTAGTGAGCTTTGATTTAAGCCGGATTCTAGTATTATATTGTTGGATTATTTCGTCTCTTTGTATTCGTATTTTTCAGAATACAGATACCGGTATGTATTTACGGATGATGGGAATTCTTGTAATTTATTACAAGGTGCTTCTAGAAGATGCCACCTAATTTAGTTTTAACCATTTAGAATTAAATGGTTAATGAAGTGGAGATGATGAGGTGTTTATTACATTTATTATAGCATGGCTTTGTAGTGACTCATGGTTACTATTCAAGCATGCTTGATATTTGTTTGTTGTGAGATATTTTGGAGACTTGAGATATTTTCTAGACTTGAGATATTTATTGGATGCTTCATATTATTGATCACAACACAACAACACTTAGCCATTTTTCTTATGTTGCCTCACACTTTCATCCTCAAGCTTCTTCTTCTACCTCCACCCTTCAAATCTCATGTGTTGAGAAATCGGTGTTTGGAGACAAATTAATCCATCACTATACTCTACATCCTCTAGGCTATCTAGTTTAGCGATCTAGGTACCCTAGTTATCTCGGATATTGAGGTAGGAGCTCGGAATACAAATCCTCATGTGGATCATCTTCGATGGAGGGATACCGGAGATCAAGCTTGATTATGGAGGCCTCTAGGATCTTGGGATGATGGTTAAAGACCGAAGGACACAGATCATTCAGTATAACCATTCTTAACTCCTTTTAGTTTACTAGCTTTAGGGTCTATGGTCGATATGTATTTCGGGTTGTTCTAGCGCCAGTTTAGAAAAATTTTGTTCCGCATTCGGCCACGTTTTGATGGCCAGAGCGCTTGCATAACCCAACATGGTATCAAAGCCAACCTATAAACTCTATACTAGCAGTTTAAACGATGTTTAAAGTATCGAAACCGAAACAACTCTGAAACAGTACGCGATATATTCCAGTTTCTGTCAAATTTTTCAGAGTCTTCTAAATTTTTTTAAACAATTGCAGAAAACTATTTATGTGATAACTAGAACACTGTTCAGTCGAAAATAGTGCACTTTAAACATGCCAATTTCCTTATTTTTCTTAATCATCTAAAGGTATTTGCGATAAATATAACACATATTAGAAGTTCATCTACAAATATCATTTACCATGTGTTATACATTATAATCAAAATTATGAAGGAAATTATATGTTTAATATTTTTACGTATAATATTTTGTATCTCACATTCTTCATTGAGATTTTGTGCAAAAATTAGCTCAGGTCAGATATCGGGAATCAGGAATCTGCCAATAAAATACAAGAAAGTTGAAGAATCAAATACTGGAAGAAATTCAGAAGAGATAAGAAGATTCCAGATATCACATAAAGACCTATAGATCAACAGAAGAAGACCAAAGAATTTTGAAGCAATGAAGTCACCAATTGGTCGCGGAACCGCGGCCGAGTCAAGCTGATTCGCCGCGGATCCACAGCCGATTCAGGGGCTTCGGGGTCGGGAAGTCTCTGGAAACTTCTTCTCATCGTCCTAGCTTGTTGGGAAAGCCTTATTGTAACAATCTTGTTCTGAAAAATTCTCTATAACAATCTAGCTTGTTGGGGAAGCTTAAAGAGGGGGCTATAAAAAGGACCAAGGCCATGAAGAGAAGGGTTCCCAATTGGTCCTCAATTAGTTCCTAATTTTCCCCAAATTCATTCATCAAATCAAATCAAGAAAAGAGACAAACAAGCGGGTAAGCTGCGATTTCCAATAGGCAAATCAAACAAATTTTGAAGAAGAAAGTTTCTAAAAATCGTAAAGATTGGTGAACCAAATTGACAGATACTCTTTGGGTATTTCGTACCGCTTATAAGACTGATCTTGGTATGTCTCCTTACCGTCTAGTGTTTGGAAAGACATGCCACCTTCCTGTCGAGATCGAACATAAAGCAATGTGGGACATTAAAGAATTTAACCTCGATTTAAATCAAGCCTGCAACTTTCGGAAGCTGCAATTAAATGAGCTAAGCGAACTTCGCGATGAAGCTTACGATAATGCGGTTATAGTAAAGAACCGGACTAAGCCATTTCACGATAAAAATATTTTGAGAAAAACTTCATCCCAGGACAACAAGTCCTTCTTTACGATTCCCGTCTCCATCTTCATGCAGATAAGCTAAGATCTCGTTGGAAAGGACCATTTGTGGTGCGGTATGTATACCCGCACGGGGCAGTTGAAGTTGAAAATATTAAAAACGGTCATATTTTTAAAGTGAATGGGTATAGATTAAAACCGTATTTTCCACTGACCCCACAGAGGAGCTCCTGTTTTTACAGGAGCCGAATTATCATAACTAAATTTCCTCCGCCTCACTTCCATGACTCGATAATATTGTCTCATCATAAGAATAGAGGTGGGTTAAAAAGGACTTAACTAAATATCCATATGATTACAAATAAGTTTGGGGGAGATTTTCACTTTCATTTATTCTTGTCCCCGTTAATAACTTTTCCTCTCAAGTCTACAGGGTTTTGAGATTTAAAAGATGACAATAGTGAGGACACTGCTGTAAACAGGTTTGGGGGAGGTTTGTGCTTATTTACGCATTACATTTTGCATAAGCACAAAATTTTCAAAAATTTTCTTTTATAATAAAAGATTAGAAAGTGAAAAATTACATTTAAACGATTGGAAAAGTTTAAGAAAACCAAGAAAGTTAGATGTTTTCTTAAACGAAACTAATAATAAGTAGTTATGAGCTGTTGTCCCAAGGGTTAGTAAGATGAAAGAAGTCACTAATATGAGAATAAAAATAAGTCTGAAAAATAGTTCATATTCTGGAAGCCAAACATTTGAACGTTGATACCCTACTATATGTAAGTCCACGTTGCCAACCAAGGTTCTTGCGGGGAGACGGAAACGGTATAAAAAACAAATTTTTAGCGCATGGGGCAACATGGACTAACAAAGTCGGGATCTTTTCTAAACTAAACTAGCAAGAGAGCTAAAGAGAGTTAGCTACTCGGAAAAGAGGTTATACCTAACTTGAACTCCTTCTTCTTGAAACCTTTGTAGGGGTTGGTGGTGCTATCCTTGTCGCCTTCTTCCGTCAAAGATGGATCCACCTGAGGGTTCAACCTTCGGGCTCTTTCTCGAACTTTGAGTGAACTAGGATCTTTGGCTTGCTAAACCTCTAACCCTAGAGTGAGTAGAGAGTGTCTTTGGGGTGTTTTTATCTCAAGGAGATGGATTCTCAACACATGAGAAGGGAGCTCCTTGAACTAGAGGAGGAGAAAGAAGAAGAGAGGAGAGAGAAGTGTTATGATAGAATGAGCAATTCTTTTCATTTTACAACCATAACTAGAATGAAAAGAATTATCAAATTAACAATAATAATAAAAATGAAATAGTTGATGGATGGTTTGGAATGACCATTATCATTACATTCATTAAATGGTTTTGCTAGAATCAAAGAGCATCTTTGATATGTAATGATGATGGTCAAACTTTCAACCATGGTCAACTAGTCAACCTTGGTCAACAAGTCAACAAACTCAACCATGACACAATTTTATTTAATTAATATTATTAATTGATATATCATAAATTCATTAGGGTTTGGAAAAAGACGACTGTCAACTGTGCATACGCACCCGTTCCGAAACCCTAATGAAAATCCTTTTCCTCCGCCTCAATCAACTGTGCATACACACCCGCATTCTTGTTCCGAGGAACATGAATACTATGAGATAAAATCAACCCCAAAACATATACCAGTATCTGGCTCAAACCAGAGCCTGCTAGTAATATCTGTCCGGACTCCAAACGTGCACAAGTGCGTGGATGAGAACGAACCCTGTCGCAAAACCATGCGACCTCTACTCTGTTTTGCCCAGAGGCGAATAGCCCTCTGTGTGGGACTCTAAAGACTCGACACTACGCTGGCAGTGGGTTTAACCACAGACCGCAAGCGGCACTAGCTGTGCGTAACGGTCCCCAGGTAGATGCCGAAAAGAAGACTGACGAGGTGAACCCCATCTGAACTCCTACTGAGTCTGAATGTGACAGTCTCTGTACAGTCCGGTCTGTTCGTCTGATACATCGCATGTCAGGCCTAGGGGGCGGTAAACGTCAGTCTCCTAATAGCGGTACAAGTCGTGTCGGAATGAAGCCCAAAACACCCTGAGATAACACTGGAAACCTACCAGTATATCTCGCTTGCCCTGGCCAGGGACTACTCGTGTAATGGCTCTCTTAGACACAGCGCGATGTCAATCCCCAATACCGGGAGAGACGAATCCTGTCTAACCGTCACTGCCTCCAAGTGCTTCGGGACTGCACCCAACTACCACCTGTTTGCATGACTCCTTTGAGCCGTGGTAGGGTGGTAATCAAAATACAGTGGGAACACACTCGAGGCGAAGTGCCAGTGTCAAGTCAGCGGACTAAGCTGTACTCATGTCACCTGGGAACTGATAACTGACGATAGGTATAATACCAACTTGTCAGTTCCCTACGAGTCCTGTCCAGTGTACTCGTAACCTAACGAGCACCCGCATACTATCTCAAGTACGATGTATTGACGGCTGTGGGACAGACCGTCTCCCACACTGGGATGAGAAGCGCATGCGCCAGTCTACTCCGGAGTATCGATGCCCTGTCTCGATAGTCCTGCGACTAGGGACCTGTATAAGGATGTGCTTATAGATTACCCAGCCCCCACTAGTGTGACTGCCATCACAACGCTGGTAATCAAGCAAACATCCTAAGGGCTCCACTAATGCGTATAGGTGATATGATAAAATAAACACATGTACACATTGAAGTAGAAATAAACCAAGTAGCATACTACTATTTTGAGCAAGATTGTATATACAAGGTGAATATCCCAAGCTTCCATTAAGTAATATACAAACCAGTATGATACAGTAATGGCCTCTAGGGCATATACACTAACAATCTCCCACTTGCACTAAGGCCATGTACTGGCGTATCGAAGACCTATCATCTCGATCAGCCGCTCGAACTGAGTCTGGGGCAGGGCCTTGGTGAATGGATCTGCAGTGTTTTCTTCTGAAGCGACTCTCCGAACCTCGATCTCCTGGTGATCCACGATCTCCCTGATCAGGTGATACCGCCTCAAGATGTGTCTGGATCTCTGATGGGACCTAGGTTCCTTCGCTAAAGCTATAGCCCCGTTGTTGTCGCAATACAGAGGTATTGGGTCAACAATGGACGGAACCACCTGAAGTTCTTTTAAGAACTTCCTCATCCAGACAGCTTCTTTTGCGGCATCAGATGCAGCGATATATTCCGCTTCCATAGTCGAGTCTGCAACGGTTTCCTGTTTGGAACTCTTCCAACACACCGCCCCTCCATTGAGGGTAAAGACAAAACCCGACATGGACTTGGAATCATCGTTGTCATTCTGGAAGCTGGAGTCAGCAAAGGCCTCGATCTAGAGGTCTTTTCCGCCATATACCAAGAACATCTCCTTAGTCCTTCTTAGGTACTTGAGAATGTTCTTTACCGCTATCTAGTGTTTCTCCCCAGGGTTTGACTGATACCGGCTTACCACACTCAGTGCATAAGCTACATCCGGTCTGGTACACAACATCGCATACATTATAGAGCCTACCGCAGAAGCGTAGGGTATAATAGACATGCGATCCCTCTCCAAATCAGTCTTGGGAGACATCTCTTTAGAGAGGGTGATCCCGTGACAAGCCGGTAGGTTACCGCGCTTGGAATCTTCCATACTGAATCTTTTCAGTATGGTGTCGATGTACCTGGACTGTGAAAGTCCTAATATCCTCTTGGATCTATCACGATGGATCCGGATCCCCAGGATGTATGAGGCATCACCCAGGTCTTTCATGGAGAACCTGTGCGATAAGAACCCCTTGACAGATTGTAGCATAGGAATGTCATTTCCCATTAAGAGAATGTCATCCACGTATAAAACGAGGAATACTACAGTTCTCGCTACAAATCTACTATAGATGCATGGTTCATCTGGATTTTTGATAAAGCCAAATTCTTTGACCGTCTCATCAAAACAGATGTTCCAACTCCGCGATGCCTGCTTTAGTCCATAGATGGACTTAAGCAACTTGCACACCTTTCCGCTGCTCCCACTCTGAATGAAACCCTCTGGCTGGTCCATATAAACACACTCCTCTAAATTTCCATTTAGAAAAGCGGTTTTAACATCCATCTGCCAGATCTCATAATCGTGGAAGGCAGCAATGGCAAGAAGGATCCGAATGGATTTCAGCATAGCCACTGGAGAAAAGGTTTCGTAATAGTCCAAACCAGGTCTTTGACGAAAACCCTTTGCAACAAGTCTAGCTTTATAGGTCTCAACCTGTCCATCTACACCAATCTTCCTTTTGAAGATCCACTTGCATCCTACGGGTTTTACCCCGTCTGGAGCAATGTCCAACGTCCATACTTTGTTGGTGTACATGGACTCCATTTCGGTCCGCATTGCATCCAGCCATTTTACCGAGTCAACGCTCTGAACGGCCTGCTGGAAGCTAGTAGGCTCATCATAATCTATGATGCAATCCTCTCTATCCCCGTCTATGAGAAAACCGTAGTATCTCTCGGGCGGATGAGACTGCCTACTACTCCTGCGGAGCGGCGTTGGAATGTCCTGTTCTTTTGAATATTCTGGTTCCTCTAAGCTTTCAGTAATAGCTCGTGGTTCTGGAATTTCTTCCAGTTCTACTGTGCTCCCACTTATCTGGTTTTCCAAAAACTCAGTTTCCAAGAAGTAGGCATGACGAGAAACAAAGACCTTTTGTTCCTCTTCGCAGTAGAAGTAATATCCCTTGGAGTTTTTTGGATATCCCACGAACTTGCACCGTACTGAGCGTGCCTTGAGTTTGTCCGCATGCTGCTTTTTAACAAAAGCTGGACATCCCCATGTCTTAATGTGATTAAGATGGCGCCTCTTTCCACACCACATCTCATATGGTGTGGTAGGCACAGTCTTAGTGGGAACTCGGTTCAAAAGGTATGCAGCTGATTCTAGTGCATACCCCCAGAATGATCGCGGTAACTCAGCGTTACTCATCATGGACCGTACCATATCCAATAGGGTCCGGTTCCGTCTCTCCGATACACCGTTATGTTGCGGAGTGTATGGAGGAGTAAGCTGAGAGAGAATTCCATTCTCTTTTAAGTAATTCAGGAACTCGGCACTTAAGTATTCTCCACCTCGATCCGATCTTAGAATCTTGATACTTTTGCCGGTTTGTTTTTCTACCTCATTCTTATATTCCTGGAACTTTTCAAAAGCTTCGGACTTATGTTTCATTAAGAAGACATAACCGTACCTTGAAAAATCATCCTAAAAGTAATGAAGTAAGAATAACCGCTTCGTGCATGTGTAGACATTGGACCGCACACGTCGCTGTGTACGAGTCCCAAGAGCTCGCTTGCTCTTACTCCGTGTTCAGTAAACGGAGTCTTTGTCATCTTTCCTTTGAGACAGGATTGACAAGTGGCATACGATTGATATTCGAACGGATCCAAATATCCTTCTGTATGTAACTTAGTCAACCTTCTCTCATTGATGTGACCCAGTCTACAATGCCATAAGAAAGTCTGATTGATATCTGGAGACTTTCTTTTGTGTGTATTCTGGACATTGAAAATCTGTGGTTGGTTTAATACGTATATACCATTGCTTAGTGTACCTGACCCAATCAGAACTTGATTAAGGTGAATGTTTACAACATTACTTACAAACGCAAATCCATAACCTTCTTTTGAAACCAAAGATACAGAAATGATATTACAAGTTGCGTTGGGTACAAAAAAGCAATTACGCAAAACCAAAACATGTCCATCTGACATTCCCAGGTGATAGTCCCCCACGGCTTTAGCATCCATGCTAGCTCCGTTCGCAACTCTGAGGGTCATGTCACCTGCCTTCAAAACCCTACGGTTTCTCAACGCCTGCAAAGAATTACAGATATGAGATCCTGATCCGGTATCCAATACCCAGGAAGTAGAGTTTATCGAAAGACAGTTTTCAATAACATACACACCTGAAGCTGAAGCCGCAACCTGCTTCAGTTCCTGTGTCCTGGCCTTCCAAGCCCTGCAATCTTTCTTCCAGTGTCCACTCTTATGACAATAGAAGCATTCTTCTTTACCTACAAGCTTCCCCGCTATCTTTGTTGCCTTTTCCTTTCCCTTCTTATCCACTTTACTAACACCGCCCCTTGGTTTGGTGGGGGCTTTCTTCTTCTTTCCCTTGGCTTTCGCCTTGGACCTAGAAGAAGAAGATCCTCCTACAAACAAAGTGGGTGTTTCCCTACCTTCCTGTAGGGTGCCCTCTGCGCTCCTCAGCATGTTGAGGAGTTCTGAAAGTTCAACTTCTTTTTCTTGTAAGTTGAAGTTTAGTATAAACTGGGCGTAAGTGGAAGGAAGGGACTGGAGAATCAAGTCCGTATAGAGCTCACTCTCCAACGTGGTCCCAAGTTCTGCAAGCTCCTCAATGTAGCCAATCATCTTAAGCACGTGTTCCGCTACCGATGATCCGACGGCCAACTTTGCTGAAAACAACTTCTTCGACACTTCGTATCTTGCGATACGAGACTGCTCTCCATACAGTTCTTTTGTATGGAGAAATATGGATTCCAGGTCCATATTCTCGTGCCTCCTCTGATGTTCGTTGTCCATAGAGGCAAGCACGAGGCACTTGGCCTTCGCGCAATCAATCTCCCAAGTCTTACGGATTTCCTTATCCGCGATGCTGGAGGTGGGACCTGGGACGGGGGGAGCTTTGGTGGTAAGAAGATACCCCAGCTTGTCGTAAGTGATTGCCATTCTGACATTTCTGAGCCAATCTTTGTAGTTTGGCCCTGTGAATATGTTTTTATCTAGAAGTAACTTAAGTCCAGTCATGTCGATTGGTCGCTGCAATTAGGAGAGAGAGAAGAAACACTTAGCACGATGCTCTTGCAAGTTTAGAATGGTTTTTAATTTGTCTAAACAGGATGGCTCCCACTGTCTCTCGAATCCCTCCTCAAACCATAAAGGAAGAATTAGTCGGGATCAATCCCACCGCACAATACTTGCTTAACCGTTCAGCCAGGCCAGTGTCGGTACTTCGAGGGAGGTTTTCCAACGCTTTCGCGAAGTTCCTTAATTTAAGAACCTCTTTTTCCTGGGGGCGTAGCCCCGCTAACACCTTTCTAGACACCTACTAGGTTTATAGCATTGATCGTTTAGTGAGAAATTTCCCGAGGAGTAGCATATACTCACAGTAGGATCGGGATCCAAATATCATCGTGTGACAAAAATGAAGGAATCCTACCATAATCATCACACTCCAAATGGTATGCAAATCTAACAAGTTTCAGTACTTATGAAACTCCCGATGTGGATTTTTGCCCCATGCTCTTATGATCTTGACTTTGGCCAACAAATCATAAGTCACATGTCAAGTTCTACCCGTCGTTATCCAGGTTAATTTGAATCCACCCGTACCTACCCTTGACTTTGGCCAACAAGGCAGTACTACTGTTCCAAATCAACGCATCTATCTATGCTGCACATGAATACCCAATAGCTACCAATCACTATGCCTTGACTTTGGCCAACAAACACAGCTTGAATACTATTGACTATTCATGTGAAACGATGGAGGGCTACGAATGGTTTTGGCTAAACCGTGAACGTAGTGAACTTGATATGATCGATGGAACAAGATAGCTTTTAAAAGGACTGGCTCAAGCTCCGCATTTAAAAGTTAGTTTTGAAAAGAACCGAGTGGTTTTTCGAAAGTGTTCCAACGACTTTTGCTTGGTTTATTATCTTGCATTAGTTCTTTTAATGCGTGATATTCTTGCATTAGTTCTTTTAATGCGTCCCATCATTTAATCCTACCATTGCAGAAAACAACCAAAATATGACGTACGCTTATGCCATTCGCATTCGCCACGGGGCCCCGTCATCACCCGTTAGGTTACTTAACTAACGACAGAGCGGGGGCTGGGCTAGCGCGGCTGTAAAACATAAGCAACGCCTAAATAGTTATAAATATATAGCAATGATAGACATTACAGATCACAGATGAATACATTGGATATACTAGGAATCCGCAATCCTTTCGAGCCTGCAACGAAAAGCGGATTACACGGTCGCGGTGAATAGCCAATACCCCACCCAAGACCCCTACGGGTGCGGCAAACTACCCGCCAAGTACCCGAAGTGGAGCAACCTCCCTCATCGCCGTGAGTAGGCCACTCGGCACTTCGAGATACCCGGTAGTTTGTGCACCCCTCCATGGGTCTATCCTAGGAGCAAAAACAGTAAAAAGAATTATACAATGACGGCTACAACCCTGACCCGGTTGTGCGGCCATACAAATAATAATATTACATCAATTTACATTTTACAATGAATGAAAGAAAAAGAAACATTCATCTCACTTCCACCCCGGCTATTCACCCGCGACAGTCCAACGCATTCATATACACAAACCATCATCAAACACAGATCACAGATATGTATAACCCCGACGAATCGACATATAGCGATTAGCCGACGTTCAATACATAAACATCACAGATATAACCATTATAGTCAAAGTGTAGTGAAGTTCGATAAAAATACGGATTTATAGGCCCCCAAAAATAAATTTCTTTTCTGGAAAACCTGGGCACATATAAACCATCTGAAAAATCCCAAAACCCAACCACAAGAACACTGCAGCAAACCCGGTCGAGAGAGGAGCCCAAACGGCGGCGCTTCCGCGGCATACCTATCGCCGCGGAACCGCGGCGGTTTGAGGGAATCAGGCGACCGTTTTTGGTGGGTGTTTTCACAAAACCCTGAGTCGATTTTAGGAGTAAAACTTTTTATTTTTAGAGCACAAAAAATTTCAATAGAAAGTTAGGGTTTTGATTTTCCGGTTTTTGCGATTTTTCCGATCGAACTTCCATGCACTTTACTACTAAGCTAGTTTAAGTTTAGTTAGGCTCTGATACCACTGTAAGTCCACGTTGCCAACCCCGGTTCTTGCGGGGAGGCGGAAACGGTATAAAAAACAAATTTTTAGTGCAAGGGGCAACATGGACTAACAAAGTCGGGATCTTCTCTAAACTAAACTAGCAAGAGAGCTAAAGAGAGTTAGCTACTCGGAAAAGAGGTTATACCTAACTTGAACTCCTTCTTCTTGAAACCTTTGTAGGGGTTGGTGGTGCTATCCTTGTCGCCTTCTTCCGTCAAAGATGGATCCACCTGAGGGTTCAACCTTCGGGCTCTTTCTCGAACTTTGAGTGAACTAGGATCTTTGGCTTGCTAAACCTCTAACCCTAGAGTGAGTAGAGAGTGGCTTTAGGGTGTTTTTATCTCAAGGAGATGGATTCTCAACACATGAGAAGGGAGCTCCTTGAACTAGAGGAGGAGGAAGAAGAAGAGAGGAGAGAGAAGTGTTATGATAGAATGAGCAATTCTTTTCATTTTACAACCTTAACTAGAATGAAAAGAATTATCAAATTAACAATAATAATAAAAATGAAATAGTTGATGGATGGTTTGGAATGACCATTATCATTACATTCATTAAATGGTTTTGCTAGAATCAAAGAGCATCTTTGATATGTAATGATGATGGTCAAACTTTCAACCATGGTCAACTAGTCAACCTTGGTCAACAAGTCAACAAACCCAACCATGACACAATTTCATTTAATTAATATTATTAATTGATATATCATAAATTCATTAGGGTTTGGAAAAAGACGACTGTCAATTGTGCATACGCACCCGTTCCGAAACCCTAATGAAAATCCTCTTCCTCCGCCTCAATCAACTGTGCATACACACCCGCATTCTTGTTCCGAGGAACATGAATACTATGAGATAAAATCAACCCCAAAACATATACCAGTATCTGGCTCAAACCAGAGCCTGCTAGTAATATCTGTCCGGACTCCAAACGTGCACAAGTGCGCGGATGAGAACGAACCCTGTCGCAAAACCATGCGACTTCTACTCTGTTTTGCCCAGAGGCGAATAGCCCTCTGTGTGGGACTCTAAAGACTCGACACTACGCTGGCAGTGGGTTTAACCACAGACCGCAAGCGGCACTAGCTGTGCGTAACGGTCCCCAGGTAGATGCCGAAAAGAAGACTGACGAGGTGAACCCCATCTGAACTCCTACTGAGTCTGAATGTGACAGTCTCTGTACAGTCCGGTTTGTTCGTCTGATACATCGCATGTCGGGCCTAGGGGGCGGTAAACGTCAGTCCCCTAATAGCGGTACAAGTCGTGTCGGAGTGAAGCCCAAAACACCCTGAGATAACACTGGAAACCTACCAGTATATCTCGCTTGCCCTGGCCAGGGACTACTCATGTAATGGCTCTCCTAGACACAGCGCGATGTCAACCCCCAATACCGGGAGAGACGAATCCTGTCTAACCGTCACTGCCTCCAAGTGCTTCGGGACTGCACCCAACTACCACCTGTTTGCACGACTCCTTTGAGCCGTGGTAGGGTGGTAATCAAAATACAGTGGGAACACACTCGAGGCGAAGTGCCAGTGTCAAGTCAGCGGACTAAGCTGTACTCATGTCACCTGGGAACTGATAACTGACGATAGGTATAATACCAACTTGTCAGTTCCCTACGAGTCCTGTCCAGTGTACTCGTAACCTAACGAGCACCCGCATACTATCTCAAGTACGACGTACTGACGGCTGTGGGACAGACCGTCTCCCACACTGGGATGAGAAGCGCATGCGCCAGTCTACTCCGGAGTATCGATGCCCTGTCTCGATAGTCCTGTGACTAGGGACCTGTATAAGGATGTGCTTATAGATTACCCAGCCCCCACTAGTGTGACTGCCATCACAACGATGGTAATCAAGCAAACATCCTAAGGGCTCCACTAATGCGTATAGGTGATATGATAAAATAAACACATGTACACATTGAAGTAGAAACAAACCAAGTAGCATACTACTATTTTGAGCAAGATTGTATATACAAGGTGAATATCCCAAGCTTCCATTAAGTAATATACAAACCAGTATGATACAGTAATGGCCTCTAGGGCATATACACTAACACTATATACACTTACATACATCTTGAAACTCGGGATAGTAGAGAATACCTTGAAATGCTTTTGTCTAAAAGCTAAAGTACGAAAAAAATAAAAATGAAACATAAAAGTATAAAATGGTGAAGAAAAATGAACACTAGTTTTGTAATCACCAAGGCAGCATAAAAAAATATAGCGAGGGTGCTTCATCATCTAGTGCCTTAGACCAACTGGTTTGAAAGTCATTGCTAAGCCTTAGGTGTTGCAAGACGAGGAAATTGCTATTTATGTCTAATAAGTGAGCACATTTAGTAATCGGTCGGTTAGTACCTCAAGAAGTATTAACGGTCGCATGAAAAATGTGTGAGCAATTCCATCTAAAATATTCAACGACTAAAAAGTACTGAGGTAAATGGACAAGAGTATGATAGCTTGAATTGAATTCTCTGAGTGTAGGGATGTCCTTTACACACACGTAGGGGTATATGATCGGTGTTTGGAGGAAAGGTAGGGATGAAGAATAAAGGCGATGTTTTATTGAGAGATGATGTGATTTCTAACATCTTTTCATGGCTATTAAGATAGGGCTCATGACAACTGAAAAGCTAGTGTAGTTGAAAACTCTGATTTTCAAGTTCTTTCTTTTACAATTCTTATTTTTATATGTAACTTTCACAGTCTTTCTTTTATTATAGGATTTTGTGGGTGCAATACGCTGAAAACCCTCAGGAGACAACACTCCTCCTACTAGGAGGGACACCTAGAGGTTTAAAAGCATGTTGCACGTGCTCAGTACAATCGTGTTGCCTACGAAAGTGTGCTAGTTAGTTTTTCTTTCTCTTTCTATTCTTCTCTTTCTCTTGAATAAATAAAGTTTGCTCGAGACGATCAAAGTCAAGTTTGGGGGTATTTGTTCAGTCGAAAATAGTGCACTTTTAACATGACAATTTCCTTACTTTTCTTAATCATCTAAAGGTATTTGCGATAAATATAACACATATTATAAGTTCATCTACAAAATATCATTTACCATGTGCTATACATTATAATCAACATTATGAAGAAAATTATATGTTTAATATTTTTATGCATAATATTTTCTATCCCACATTCTTCATTGAGATTTTGTGCAAAAATTAGCTCAGGTCAGCTATCGGGAATCAGGAATCTGCCGATAAAATACAAGAAAGTCGAGGAATCAAATACTGGCAGAAATTCAGAAGAGATAAGAAGATTCCAGATATCACATAAAGACCCATAGATCAACAGAAGAAGACCAAAGAATTTTGAAGCAATGAAGTCACCAATTGGCCGCGGAACTGCGGCCGAGTCAGGCCGATTCGCCGCAGATCCGCAGTCAATTCAGGGGCTTCGGGGTCGGGAAGTCTCTGGAAATTTCTTCTCAACGTCCTAGCTTGTTGGGAAAGCCTCGTTGTAATAACCTTGTTCTGAAAACTTCTCTACAACAACCTAGCTTGTTGGGGAAGGTTAAAGAAGGGGTTATAAAAAGCACCAAGCTCATGAAGAGAAGGGTTCCCAATTGGTCCTCAATTAGTTACTAATTTCCCCCAAATTCATTCATCAAATCAAATCATGAAAAGAGCCAACATCAAATACAAGATTCAAAATTAAGAATCATCGAGAAGTTCATCAAGCGATTCAACAAAATATCCTTTACACGAAGACGATCATCATCTACGAGCACATGATCCAGGACAGGTCCAAGATTCATGGTGATCGAGCGACGTGAAGATCGATGGAAAAATTACCTCTTCAAGAGAGTGATCGAGAGCAATTCTTCTTGTAAATCTCGGATTGAAGAAGTTGTAATTTGAAATTGAATAATAAATGTGATAATTAGTGTCAATTTTGCTTTCTTTTAAAATTCCGCATTATGAGTTCTTTTTCTAATCTTTCTTCTATTTTCAGGATGCGCGAGTAAATCTCCGCTTAATAGGATTCGTAGGATTAGGGTAGATCGATGGATGATAGAATTCTATTTTCTTTAGTCTTATGAAGTTTACAAACCTTCGCAAAAGAATCGTTAACATCCTCATTGGGTACGATATCAAATTATTGATTATCTTGACCACGATGTGAGATAAGATTAATGATCTTTTTATGGAGGGATAGAAAATAAATGGGATCAATGAAAGGACAAGGGACTATAGTGAAGAAACCCTAGTTTCTTCCAAAAAACCCTAATCCGCATTCATCGCCATCAATCTAGCGTTAAACTGTCAATAGAAAAGATGAGTTAACTTTATTAGTCATCCATGGTTACTAAATCCGATCGAATCGTACAAACCTTCTTCATATTTTCTTGATAATTATATCTTGAACATTTTCTTGATTTCCTTTTTTGAAAACAATTTCTTGAATTTCTTGAAATTATTATTTCAAACAAATCTTAAACAATTTCTTGAATTTCTTTACTAGTTCTTTCGACTCAACTAAAGCAAGAATTTACGAATTTCTCGAATCCCAGAGGACGACCCGTGCTCATTAACGCTCGCTACACGCGACACCGTTATTGATTACGGTTACTACTACCTATTATTCTTTATGAATCAATCAAACACCCTCAAAATATAAGCCCCAAATGCCAAAATGTGGCCGGCGAGAATGCAATATAGCCCGGCCTGGCCTGTCCTAATTTGAACTTGGGACTCGAAATTTTTTGGGTATACTAGTCTCTGGAATATTGGTTCTCAGGTATTGTTTTTTTTTGCCCAGGTTGGATATTTTGTTATCTTTAGTTTGAGGGCAATACGGAGTATTTCGAAGTCGCTATTTTAACACTGTTTATACATTTCAGTACATGCATTACTATCTGCGACCGTGAATGTCATTAGAGCAGTACAACTTGTCTAATTGCTATATGTCCTTTAGATGGGTTTGCGAACATAACATTCACGTTGATATTCTGTGTTGTCCTGTGGTTGTGGTTGGATTGTCGTGGTGGATAGCCAGTGGTGCAATGATAGTTATACAGTTCAGATTCATTTGTACATTTAATATTGCGGGGCGAGCTTCCGATATGTGGACTTCCGTCTCAGCTAGTTTGTATATTATTTGTTTGGGGCATGAACGGGTTGAGGTCAATGTCACCCTTGTACATATTATTTTTCTTTTCTGTACTAGGATTACCCCAAGGAGGAGTGCACGAATAGCCGAGTTCTAGAGGGCAAGATGTCCGCATCTCATGACGTTGAGACGAAGGGGACCTTTCTCTAGAATTGGTGGGCTATTCGCCGCACTCGTAGGGGGTATAAGTTGATCCACGGAGGGGTGCCCAAGTTACCGGATTCCGTGAAGTGCTGGGTGGCCCACTCACGTTGTTGATTGGGGTTGCCTCACTTTTGGGATTGGCGGGTAACTTGCCGCACTCGTAGGGATCTAGGTTTTCATTGCATATGCTATTCACACGACAGGGAACGTCGGGTCTCATTTGCGGCTCAAGTGAAACCCGAGGCTCCAAGATTATCCACCATTCTGTATTGCTTGCTGAGATTCTGTGATGTTACTTTACATCATGCTTGGGACGAATGTTATATATATTTATATATACTAGTAGATGTTGTATAAGTTTTGCACCCGCACTAGTCCAGTTCCCGCTCTGCCGTTAGTTACGTAACCTAACGGGTGATGACGGGGCCCAGTGGCGAATACGGATGTCATATACGTACATTATATTTTTCGTTCCTTTATCTGGTCTGATATGTTTAATTTGATGGGACTGCATTAATTACGATTAACGCAAGGATAAAACAAACCTATTTGATGTTTTCGGAACTAAGTTTTTTGAAAACAAACATTACAGACATTTTCTTTTGCTTTCCACAGTGGTATTCAATTTGGAATATTCTTCACCTCATTCGACGAGGCAAGAGCTGAGATCCCTTCATCGGGAGTGATCTCTTGAGAAAAAGTTTGCGTCATCGTAATAACTTCCCTATAGTCGATTCTTTTGCTTTGCATCGTGGTATTCAGTTTGGAATATCCTGCACCTCTTTCGACGAGGAAAGAGCCGAGATCCTTTAACAGGAAGTGACCTCTTTAGCAAAAGTTTGTGTCACTATATATTTGTAAAACCACTCGGTTCCTTCAACGATATCAAGTTCATTACGTTAAAGGTTTTTCGCCAAAAACCATCCATAGCCCTCTGTCATTTCGGATTGGTAGTGCTTAGTATTCATGCTATGCATTTCGATCATTAGTCGAGGCGTAGTGTTCGGTAGCTATGTAATGCTTTTCCATTTCATGATAATGCGATTGGTTAGGACAGTCGTGCGATCATTTTGATCTTTAGTCAAGGCTCATGCGTGTGGGTCTAATGCAATCAAGATAATGACGGGTAGAACTTGACTAGGAACTTTTGACATTTTGATTTTTAGTCAAGGTCACTTGGGTCCTATGGGTAAAAACCACATCGGGAGTTTCAAACATACAGGAAACTTGCCAGGCATGCGCATACCTTCTGAAGTGTGGTGACTTGAGTGGCTTCCATCAAGTTATCATGCGATGATAGTTGGTGTTAGTTATATATATACCCTAGAGGCCATTGTTGTACATATGATGTATATTATAGTGGATGCTTGGATATATATAGAGAGGACTTTCTTGCTCGACATGATAGTATGCTATTTGGTTTCCCTTTGTCTTAACATGTTGACTTGTATTGGTTTACTGTTTTGCTCTCACATGTTGATAAAGCCCTTAGGATATGTACTTGACTACTGGGACTATGATGAGATCATACTAAGTGGGGGCCCTGGTAGTCAAAGAGTACATCCTATAACTGTTCCTAGTCGAGAGAGTATCGAGACAGGGCATCGGTACTCCAGAGTAGACTAGCGTATACGCATCTTGACCCATATGATAGGCGATGGATGATCCCATATCCATCGGTGTTTGACATCAAAGATGGTGTACGGGTGCTCAGTGGAGACTGAGTACACTGAACGGACTCACCGAGAACTCCTAGATGGTATTATACCTATCGTCAGATAGTAGTTCTCCGGTGACACTGGTACAGGTTAGTCTGTAGACCCGAGATCGTCATAGAGTCTTGTGTGATTCCCACCGTGCTTTGATTTCCACCTTACCGCATCTAAGAGGGTGTGCAAAACGGTGGCTTTTGGGTCCAGTCTCGAATCACATGGAGGCAATGAGCGATATGAAGGGTTTCGTCTCTCCCGGTATAGGGAGTTGATGTTGTGCTGTGTTCGATTGGCTATAACTGGAAGTCCCTGGCCAGGGCTGATATGGAGTGCTACTAGTAAGTGTTATCAGTAGTTTCTCGACCTGTTATGAGCCTCACATTGACACGACTTATCGGTTACTAGGGTCTGACGTTTACCACCCCTAGACTTGATATGCGACATATCAGACGAAGATACCGGACTGTACGGTAGTGTTACTGATTGGATTCATAGGAGAATGTACATGCTTGCTTGTTGATCTTCTAATCGCTCAATACCTGGGTGGCTGTTACGTTTAGCTGATCGCTTGCTGTTAGTTATATGTATGCCCTAGAGGCCATTACTGTACATAGGATGTATATTGTAGTGGATGCTTGGACATATATAGGGAGGACTTTCTTGCTCGACATGATAGTATGCTATCTGGTTGCTCTTTACCTTAACGTGTATACTGAATGTCTCTCTGTTACATGTTGGTAAAGCCCTTAGGATGTGTACTTGACTATCTGGACTATGATGCGGATCATACTAGTGGGGACATGGTAGTCCATAAGTACATCCTTCAAAGTCCCTAGTCGTGGGTGTGTCGAGACGGGGCATCGATATACCAGAGTAGACTAGCGTGTACCATCTCGACCCATACAGATGGGCGATAGATGATCCCATATCCATTGGTGTTTGACATCAGAGATGATATACGGGTGCTCAGTAGAGACTGGGTACACTGGACGGACTCGCCGAGAACTCCCAGATGGTATTATACCATACGTCAGATGGCAGTTCTCTGGTGACACTGGTACAGAGTAGTCTGTTGACCCGAGATCGTCATAGAGTCTTGTGTGGTTCCCACTGTGCTTTGATTTCCACCTTACCACGTCCAAGAGGGCGTCCAAAACGGTGGCTTTTGGGTACAGTCCCGAATCACATGGAGGCAATGAGCGATAGGAGGGGATTTGTCTCTCCCGGTATAGGGAGTTGATGTTGCGCTGTAGTCGATTGGCTATAACCGGAAATCCCTGGCCAAGGTTGCTGAGATTTACTGGTAAGTGTTACCAGTAGTTTCTCGAATTGTTATAGACCTCATATCGACACGACTTATCGAACTATTGGGGTCTGACGTTTACCACCCCTAGGCGAGATATGCAACATATCAGACGATCAGACCGGACTGTACGGTAGTGTTACTGGTTGGATTCACTGGAGTGTGAGCGGGATTGCTCGTCGATCTTCTGATCGCTCAATACCCGGGTGGTCGTTACGTTTAGCAGACCGCTTGCGGCTTGTGGGTGCTTGATATGATCATCACCTGCTGCCGGCGTATTGACGAGTCTTTAGAGTCCTACACAGAGGTTTCCTGGCTCAAGCGAAACGAAATAGGAGTGCATATGAGATATGTGCGGGACCGAGAATGATACCAGTATGTGATACTGTATTCGATTCTCGCGATTTGTAACATTGATCGGTTATATGCGTTATAGCCGGGTTATCGGATCAAGTGTTGATTCGATAAGTTGTTACTATTGATATTAGTCGGTTATATACGATATGACCGGGTCGTTAAATCAAGTGTTGATTTAATGATTTAATGTATAATTATATATTTGATATATCACTTTACATTAACTAATATAGTTTCACTTAAATGGATTTTCTCACTAGAAGTTCACAAGTTGTATATGTGATATACTTTTGTGCACTTGATTGTATCATGTTTGATGATGCATGTTAACTTGGTTAAGTGTAAAGATTAAACCATGGTTAAGTTAATGATTAGGGTTTTGCTTTTCTTTCTTATTTATTTATTTATTTATTTTGAAAGAATAAAGAGAAAATGGGGGCTTTCTTTGTTTGTAGTTGAATCTTCATGAAGGTTTGACTTTGTAACCATTTTGTCTTCATGCTTAACCCTAACCATTTAAACAAACCATGGTCTATTCTCTACACTTAACTAGGGTTAGGATATGATAAGTATTCATATTATTTTCTATTTTGAAAACACTTATCATATTCTTTCTTTCTTCTTCATCTTTTTCTTCACTTGAAGAAAGCTTACTTCATCAATGGTGATTGATGAAAAAGAGTGAGAAATCCAAATCTAAAGTGAACCCACCTTCTATTTCTTCATCCTATACCTCTTGTTAGTTATATGTATGCCCTAGAGGCCATTACTATACATAGGATGTATATTGTAGTGGATGCTGGGACATATATAGGGAGGACTTTCTTGCTCGACATGATAGTATGCTATCTGGTTGAACTTTACCTTAAGGTGTACACTGATTGTCTCTCTGTTACATGTTGGTAAAGCCCTTAGGATGTGTACTTGACTACCTAGACTATGATGTGGATCATACTAGTGGGGACATGGTAGTCCATAAGTACATCCTTCAAAGTCCCTAGTCGAGGGTATATCGAGACGGGGCATCGATATACCAGAGTAGACTAGCGTATACCTTCTCGACCCATACAGATGGGTGATGGATGATCCCATATCCATTGGTGTTTGACATCAGAGATGATATACGGGTGCTCAGTGGAGACTGGGTACACTGGACGGACTCGCCGAGAACTCCCAGATGGTATTATACCTTACGTCAGATGGCAGTTCTCTGGTGACACTGGTACAGAGTAGTCTGTTGACCCGAGATCGTCATAGAGTCTTGTGTGGTTCCCACTGTGCTTTGATTTCCATCTTACCACGTCCAAGAGGGCGTGCAAAACGGTGGTTTTTGGGTACAGTCCTGAGTCACATGGAGGCAATGAGCGATAGGAGGGGATTCGTCTCTCCCGGTATAGGGAGTTGATGTTGCGCTGTGTTCGATTGGCTATAACAGGAAATCCCTGGCCAGGGTTGCTGAGATTTACTGGTAAGTGTTACCAGTAGTTTCTCGAACAGTTATAGACCTCATATCGACACGACTTATCGAGCTATTGGGGTCTGACGTTTACCACCCCTAGGCGAGATATGCGACATATCAGACGATCAGACCGGACTGTACGGTAGTGTTACTGGTTGGATTCACTGGAGTGTGAGCGGGCTTGTTCGTCAATCTTGTGATCGCTCAATACCCGGGTGGCCGTTACGTTTAGCAGACCGCTTCCGGCTTGTGGGTGTTTGATATGATCATCACCTGCTGCCGGCGTATTGACGAGTCTTTAGAGTCCTACACAGAGATTTCCTGGCTCAAGCGAAACGAAATAGGAGCGCATATGAGATATGTGCGGGACCGAGAATAATGCGTGTATGTGATACCGTATTTCATTCTCGCGATGAATGTGTCGAATGGTTATATGCGATATAACCTAGTTATCGAATCGAGGGTTGATTCGATAAGCCGATACATTGGATACTAGTCGGTTATATGCGATATGACCGGATCGTTAAACCAAGTGTTGATTTAATGATTTAATGCATAATTATATATTTGATATATTACTTTGCGTTAACTAGTATCGGTTCACTTAAGATGGATTTTCTCACTCGGATGTGCGCATTGTATATGCGATATACTTTTGTGCACTTGTTTGTATCATGTTTGATGATACATGTTTACTTGGTTAAGTGTAAAGAATTGAACCATGGTTAAACATATAATTAGGGTTTTATTTTTCCATTACTTATTTATTCATTTATTTATTTGTTTATACATTTTGGAAAATAAATGGAAAAGAGAAAAGAATGGTGGCTTTATTTGTTGTTTAGTTGAAGCTTCATGAAGCTTTGACTTTGTCCACCATTCTTATCTCATCCTTAACCCTAACCATTCCTTTAACCTTGGTCAATTCTCTACACATAACCATAGTTAGAATTATGATAAGTATTGTTTTTCTATTCTTTTTAATTAACTTATCATTTTTCTTTCTTCATCTTCTTCATCTTCTTCAATGAAGAAAAAGCTTTCTTCATCAATGGTGATTGATGCATTTGAGTGAGAAATCCAATTCTAAAGTGAACCCAACTCTTATTTCTTCATCCTCTACCTCTTGCCAAGTAGTCGGGTGTGTTTCCTTCACAAGTTTTCATGGCTTGGTGAAGGTGGAGCTTGATCTAGCGATACCTCGACGTAGATCATCTTCGGCATGGACATCGACGACCTAGCTCGCCATTTCTCCGACGAAACCGACGCTAGAGCCCGGGAATTCATTTGGACAGCGAGGGGACTTCGTTGCGGAGCTATGGAGGTGGAGCACCGGATCTACAAAGGTTGTATTTCCGTTTAAACTTTAGTTAAGTTGTTCATTAGTTTCTTTTTCGCCTAGACATCTAGCCAACGATCCGTAGTGTAGGGTTCCTAGGCACTCTCAAGAGGTCTCACAAGGCATCAACCATGCCGCATTCGCCTCGATGTCCCCTCGTGCACCGTTAGGTTAGGTAACTAACGGCAGAGCGGGGCAGGGCTAGCGCGGGTGTAAAACATAAGTAACGTCGTATTTATCTGTGATGTTTAGGTACTTAAATGATGGGACTTCATTAATGTGATTAATGAAAATAAAAGAAACCTTAGATGTTGTAGAATTGAATTTCAAAAATAAAACAGGTAGCTACAGTTCTTGCTTTGCACAGCGGTATATACGATATATCCTGCACCTTATTCGATGAGGAAATGACCGAGATCCCTTCACCGGGAGTGACTCCTTTAGCAATAACTGGCAGATGCTACACACTCGGTTTATCTTTTGATTGCTTTTAAGAGTTTTTGCTTTGCACAGTGATATATATGATATATCCCGCACCTCATTCGACGAGGAAAGGACCGACGATCCCTTCACCGGGAGTGACTCCTTTAGCAAAACTAGAAAAGCCTCAAAAGCACTCCATTTCAAAATTCATTCGATCCTACAACGATATCAGGTTTATTACGCAATAAGTTTTCATAAAAACCTGTTGTAGCCCTCCGTCATTTCAGATAAGTAGTAGTTAGTATTCGTGCTGCGTTTGTTGGCCTTTGTCAAGGCGCAGTGTGCGGTAGCTAACTGGTGATGCAGATTGAGTTAGGGTAGTCGTGCGACCTTGTTGGCCTTTGTCAAGGGCCGTGCGGGTGGGTTTAATTCAATCAGGAAATGACGGGTTGAACTTGACTAGCATCCTATGGTTTGTTGGCCTTTGTCAAGGTCATAAGAGGTTAGGGGCAAAATATTATCGGGAATTTCAAGTGTTGAAATTTGCAATGAGATTGCATACCTCCTATGAGATAGTTGGATCCCGATACCCGCTGCGAGTAAGAGTTACTCCTGGGAGAGTTTTATACATTACAATTAGCCGATCAAGTAGGTGTCTAGAAAGGTGTTAACGAGGTTACGCTTCTGGGAAAACGAGGTTTACATTAATTAGGTTCATGCGAAAGCACGGGGGACCTCCCTCAAAGTACCGACACTGGCCTGGCTGAAAGATTGGCGAACTTGTAGTGTGTAATTAATCCCGGCTAGTCTTTCCTTTAGGGTTTGAAGGAAGATTTGATAAAAAAAGCAGTGGGAGCCATTCTGATTAGATAAAATAATAACCAATCTATTCTTGCAAGAGCGCATGCTGAGTGTTTTCTTCTCTCTCTCTCCAGGTAGCGACCATATCACGCCTTAATCAAGATAATAAAACGGATTATTGACCGAACCCGCTTGTTATACTGAGCTGGGGAACGTTGGTCCCGCTCCAACTTATAATTGTTATAAGACAGAGCAGGAAATTGGGGATTACCAGAATTCCCGTGCCGCCCAAACGAAGAGAGTGCATGCTGATGCATCATCTTCGGGTTTGTTCATTATACAGAACTGTTTCTCAGTATCCTTTACGTCCTGGGTATATGATACTGGATCAGGATCCCAGATATGTAATCTGTTACATAGGGCTACAGATAGGTAGAGAACTGAGAACGGGTGATAAGTTTCATGAGGCAGAAAACGGGGCAAGAGTTGCAGCCAAGTCTGTTGGTCACTGTCACCCTGTATTACAATACATTGATTCTGAACGAATGTTAATAGATACCGAACCTGATAAACAAAATCATATCAGTCTCTTTATTAGTAAAGAAATGATAAAATTTTGTATTGTTGGATAATGTTTTGAACATTTCCTATATCAAAAGTTGATCGGTTCAGGCACGTTATCTAAAAGCATTAATGTTCTAAATCAAACCACAGTTCTTAGTATACGGAACACACACAAGAGGAAGAGTTCAGAAATGAACGAATCCTTCTTGAGACATTGTAGACTAGGTCATATCAATGCGACCCGACTAGCTGAAGTTACATGAAGATGCATATTTAAATCAGTTTAAATTTACATCTTATGAAACTTGCCAATCATGTCACAAAGATATAATGACACCAGCTCTGTTTATTGGAAACAGAGAAAGAGTTAGTGAACTCTTGGGACTGATACATGTTGATGTATGTAAGGTCCCCTGTCTACATATGCCAGGACTGGTTCTTTGTACTTTGTTACATTCTCTGATAATCTCTCAAGATTCAGACCTATGTTCCTGTTGAAACACAAGTCCGAACCTTTTGAGATATTCACAGAATATAAGTTAGAAGTAGAGAACCAATAACAGGTATAAGTATTATGTCCTTTGATGAGATCAGGGAGGAGAATACTTGAGCACGGAAATCCTGGACTATTCTAAAGGAGAATGAGATTCTCTCTCAGCATTACTCCTCCGTATACACCATGGCACAACGGTGTATCAGGGCGGAGCAATTACACAATATTAGATATCGTGTGCTCTATGATGAGTACTACTGAGTTACCTATTTTCTTTTTGGGAGTTATGCGCTTGAGAAGCTGCATACCTATTGAATTAGGTTCGAATCAAATCAGTGCCTACCACTCCATATAAGATATGGTGTGGGAAGATCCTATCTCTTAAGTAAATTAAGATTTGGGATTGTCCGGCCTATATCTAAAAGCAAAATCCGGACAAGCTCGAGGCAAGGTCTGTTATGTAGAACTGGAAATGTTCCGGCTATACAAACTACAGCAGATGATTTGGTACAACCAGAGGATTCAGTAGAAACCAACGAACCTCAGCCTCTCCGCCGATCTAGTAGGGTTCCTCACCCACCTGAGAGATACTTCGGTTTCTCTATGACAGTGGGAGCGAGGAATGCATCATGAGATGATGACCCAACTAGTTTCGAGCTGGCCATCAAGAGTGAGACTCTGTAAGAATGGCTGGATGCTTAGCGATCTGAGGTGGAATCCTTATACACCAACAAAGTATGGACTTTGGTTGCTATATCTGAAGGGTTAAATCCCCATCAGGAGCAAGTATATCTTGAGAAGATTACTTGGTGTAGATGGACAAGTTGAGACTTTCAAAGCTAGACTTGTTAAAGGTTTTCGTCATCGACCAGGCACGGATAATGATGAAACCTTTTCCAGGGACTATGCTTAAGTCCATCCAGATCCTACTTGCCACGGCTACATACCATGACTACGATATCTGGTGGTTGGGTGCCATGACAACTTTTCTAAATAATGATTTAGAAGAGAACGTCTATAAGAACACGGCCAGAGGGCCTCGTAGACAGTGGGAGCAGCGGAAATGTGTGCAAGATGCTTTATAGGATAAAGCAGGCATCGCGGAGTTGGAACATCTGTTTTGATGAAGTAGTCAAAGAGTTTGACATCATCAAAATGGTAGATGAACCTTGTATATACAAAAAGGTAGTAGGGAGTATGGTGACGATCCTCGTAGAGTACGTGGATGACATACTCTTGAGAGGGAAGGAGTTTCCTATGATACGCTCGATCAATCTCCGCTTATCACAATAATTCTCCACATAGGATCAAAGTGATACCTCCTAAATCCTGAGTTTTGGATCTATGAGATAGATTTAATTGGATGTTAGGATTCTCACTAGTTGTAGTGAGATAGTATCAATTGATCCTGGGGAGAATCACTGGAAGTGTTCCAGGGTGATAAAGACGACTGAATGTCAGTCACAGGCATTGTCTTTACCCTAAGTAAAGGGACGGTATGTTGGAAGAGTTCCAAGCTAGATACCGTGGCATACTAGACGATAAAGGCAGGATACATCGCTACTTAAGGTGCTACCAAAGAGGCAGTCTGGGTGTATAATAGTTCATAAGATGAACTTTGTTCCTACCATTGTGAGACAATGGAGTTGTGGCTTATGCCAAGGAACACCCGTCCCATCAGTGATCCAGACATATTCTAAGGCAGTATCACCTGATCATGGAGATGGTTGATCTCCAGGGTGATCGAGGTTTGGAGAGTAGACTCAGAGGACAACACAGCGGATCCACTCACAAAGGCCTGTTCCCAGAGAGAGATTTTTATGGGATGGTTGAGTATGAGATACTACAACCACTGCTATCAGATGGCCCTAGTGCATGTTGGAGATAGTGCCCTCATAGTCAATTATTGGATCGCAGGTACGTGATTGCAATGATTGCGGAGGACCTATCCCGGTAGGACAGTCTTACTCGAGATGATAGTTTACTATCTGGTTTGCCTTTATCAGTCGTGTACATGTTCAGGTGACTGATTGCATGTTACACTTTGATAGAGCCCTTAGGATCTTGCTTTACTACCAACTGTATGATGGCGATCATATACGTGAGAGTTGGGTAGTTTAGATGCATATCCTTAATTGTGGTCCCTAGTCGTGGGAGTTTCGAGACAGGGCATCGATACTCCGGAGTAGACTAGTGTATACAGTCGAGACCCCGACGAGGGGCGGTGGCCGGTCTCACAAGCCACTGGTGTCAGTTGGATCACCTAAGATGTATACAGGTGCTCATTGGGTTATGAGTACACCGGACAGGACTCGCCGGGAATCTGCTAGTTAGTATTATATCTACCGTCAGATAGCAGTTCCCTGGTGACATGTGTACAGGTTAGTTCATCGACCTGAGGTCGTCATTTGTCTCGTGTGAGTTCCCACTGTGCTTTGATTTCTACCCTACCACGGCTCAAAGGAGTCGTGCAAACAGGTAGCTTTTGGGTACAGTCCCGAGCCATATGGAGGCACGTGAGCGGATCGGCAGGGGATTCGTCTCTCCCGATATTGGGGGCGAGATCGTGCTGTGTCTAGGAGAGCCATTACACATAGCCCACGGCCGTGGCAGGAGATTTACTGGTAGGTACTCCAGTAGTATCTCAGGGTGTTTTTGGGCTTCACTCCGACACGACTTATACTGCTTCTGGGGGTCTGACGTTACTAGCCCCCTAGGCGGATATGCGATACTCATTGACGAACGGACCGGACTGTATATACATTGTCGCTGTTAGACTCAGTAGGGTTTCTGGATGTGTTAGCTCATCGGCCACCCTTGAGTGCGCTCATCAGCCTCCCTTAAGTTCAGTCCGTGGGCAACCGTCACGCATAGCTAGTGCCGCTGACGGTTTGTGGTTAAACCCACTGCCAGGGTACTGAAGAGTCATTAGAGTCCCCCACAGACAGTTTCCCAAGTTTCGGGCGAAACGTTGTAGAGGCCGTATGGTTTTATGGCAGGGTTCGGAAAATGCACGTGCGTTTACGCACGTGTCAGTTTTCGGGCAGATAATACTGGTCGGCTTTGGTTTAAGCCGGATCCGAGTATTATATTGAGTAGGTATAATATCTTTGTCTCAGTTGCATTTGTATTCGGTCGTAATACAAATGCGGGTATATTTATACAGTTTCGGGGTTATCCTGAAAGTCGTTTCAGGATCACTTTTGGAAGTTGCCAGTTTCCAGTTTTCTATCAGCCGTCTTTTAACATTTGGTTAAAGGCGAATTTATCTTTTATTGGATGAGAGTGAGTCGTACTTCTAGAAGGTTCTAGAAGGTTCTAGATTTTGTGACAAGGCTTAGTGACTCATGCTTTGATTTCATTACATTCTTGTTTTGGTTAAGATCTTTTTGCTTGATATTCTTTTGTGTTCATATTATGATAAGGATGGTTGGTTATGGTCACCACTTGAACTCTCCTACGGTCACCTCCCTCCATTCTATATATATGAAAGGCCCCTCACCTCTCTCATTCACTTACTTGATTCATTTGTGAAAAGATTATGATAGCATTTGGGGTGCATGGAATATTACAGTTCATTTCATTCCATCACCCAATTCCCTCGGCAACTTCATTAACCGTCCGTCCACAGTTTTGGACGGAACGAGACAAAGTCATCTACTCATTCTCTACATCAATTCTTGGTCGTCTCTTTTAGCAAACTTGACGATCGAGTTGCCTCGAGTCAGAGGCGGGAGCCCGTTTAAAGAATCGGTGATGTGGTGTCACCTCGACAAGGATATCGGAGTTCGACGAGATCGGAGCAGCCGCAACGGAGCGTGGGATGATGGTTAAAGAACGAAGGACTCGGATCGTTCGGTATAACCTTTCTACACTCTTTACAGTTTGTTAGTTTAGCAATAATGGCAGATCCGGGTTAAAGTATACGATAGCGCCAGTTTAAAAGTTTTTGTTCCGCATTTGGCGTCTGTAGACGGCCGGGGCGCTAGCGTTGCCTTACAGTGGTATCAGAGCCTAAGCATTTTGCTATACTAACTTGTGCTAACGCGTTCAAAACATCGATCGAACCGAAAATCGAAAACGGCAAAATCCTTGCTCGACAGTTTCTGTTGATTTTAAATAGTCTCAAAATTTATTTCTGGATGTCTTAAAAATCTGAGCAGGCATTTCTAAGAGTCACGACAAAATTTGGGGTCGTGATCCCTACAATCCGCCGCGGAAGGGCGGCCAAACCCATGGTTTGGCCGCGCAACCGCGGCCATGTGGGGAGCACGTGCTCCCAAATTTGGTCAGTGGGTTCTTTGTTGGATTTTGGGGTTTTTGGTAAATATCATTTTTGCCCAGGTTTTGTTACTGTTCACCAGTAAGCAGTGGGGCCCACTTTTTGATATTTGGTCGATCGAAATTTAAACACGTTAGTTTACAGTGCTTACATTATATCTCCGACCGGGAATGTCATTTGATCGGTAAACCGCGTTTAACTGCTATAGTTCTTTTAGACGGGTTTGCGAACGTGACATTCGCATTGATGTTCTGTGTTGTGCTGTGATGTTGCGGATTTGTCGTGGTGGATAGCAGTGTGCAATGGTAGTACAGTATGTGTTTATTTATACATTTGATATTGCGGGGCGAGCGTCCAACTTGTGGACAGCCGTCACTGCCTGTTGTATAATATTCTTTTGGGGCACGACCAGGTTGCGGTCGATGTACCTATTGTACTATTTTTCATTACTGTACTAGGTTTTACCCCGCGACGGAGTGCACGGATAGCCGGGTTCTGGAGGGCAACGGGTCCGCATCTCATGGCTTTGGGAGGCAGAGGGGCCCTACTCTAAAATTGGCAGACTGTTCGCCGCACTCGTAAGGGGTACAGGTTGACCCAAGGAGGGGTGCCCAAGTTTACCGGATTCCGTGAAGTGCCGGGTGTTCCATTCACTATGCTGTGGGGACTGCCTCGCTTCAGGTTTTGGCGAGTAACTTGCCGCACCCGTAGGGGTCTAGGTTTCATTGCACAGGCTATCCACACGACAGGGGAACGTCGGGTTTCTGCAGCGGCTCTGTGAAACCCGGGGATCCCAGATATCTGTATTGATCTGTGATGCTTATTACTTTTTTGTAATGTTGCATATTATCACGCCTGGAGCGATTATGTATATTGGTTTATATACTATTAAATGTTGTATATGTTTTACACCCGCGCTAGTCCAGTCCCCGCTCTGTCGTTAGTTAAGTAACCTAACGGGTGATGCCGGGACCCAGTGACGAATGCGGATGGCATATACGTACATTTTATTTTTTCGTTCTTTTCTGGTGTGATTGATTGATGGGACTGCATTGATTCTGATCAATGCAATGTAAAAAACAAACCTGTTTTAGTTGTTGGAACAATTTTAAAAGGTGTTATTGCAAAGACGTTTCCTTTTGTTTTGCATAGCGGTATTCAGTGGAATATCCTGCACCTCATTCGACGGGGCAAGGGCCGATATCCCTTCACCGGGACTGACCCCTTGGGCAGAAGTTTGCGTCAGGGTAATAACTTCACTATAGCCGATTACATGTTGCTTTGCATAGCGGTATTCAGTGGAATATCCTGCACCTCATTCCACGAGGAAAGAGCCGAGATCCCTTCACCGGGAGTGACCTCTTTAGCAGAAGGTTTTCGCCACTATATTTTAAAAAGCTATCAGGTTCCTTCAGCGATATCAAGTTCACTACGCTAAAGGTTTTTCGCCAAAAACCAGTCGTAGCCCTCCGTCATTTCATATGAATGGTCAGTAGTATTCAAGCTATGTTGGTCTGGCCCTTAGCCAGGACATAGTGATTGGTAGCTGCTGGGGTATTCACATGCTGCATAGATAGATGCGTTGGTTTGGGACAGTCGTACAGCCTTGTTGGCCCTTAGTCAAGGGCGAGTACGGGTGGGTTCAAATTAACAAGATAATGATGGGAAGAACTTGACATGTGACTTATGGTGGGCTGGCCCTTAGTCACGATCATAAGAGCATGGGGCAAAAATCATATCGGGAGTTTCTAAAGAAACTGAAACTTGCCAAGGATGCGCATACCTTCTGGAGTGTGATAACGTGAGTGGATTCCGTCACGTTATCATGCGATGAGAGTTGGATCCCGATTCCCACTGATGAGTTGGTTTACTCTTCGGGTGATCCCGATTGATTCTTCTTTAGGTTTGGAGGAGAATTTGACAGGACAGTGGGAGGTTTCCGGATTAGATAAAGTGATGACCATTCTGATCTAGGATAGAGTGCACGCAGAGTGTTTCTTTTCTCTCTCTCTCTTTGGCAGCGACCTTTGACCGACCCTAGACTATGACTCAGTGACCAGGTTGACCGAACCTTCTTAAAATACTGGCTTTTGGATTGTCTATGTTGCATAAGTCATTGCCACTCCTTCTTTTACCCTTTGCATTTCTCAGAACACCCGTATTACTACGGATATCCACTTCCATTGGATAGATCCATCGTATGGTTATATACGAACTCGAAGGGACTTCTTCGAGGATGGATCCAAGTTCAGGAGAAATAGAATTGGTTTATTCAGTTGTCTTTTATTATCACCTTCTCTCAGGTTGCGAGAGCTCCTTGGTTTAGGAGAGTACACCTATTACGCTTATTGGATAGTCTTATTCCAAACCATAGGCAGGTGCCGAAAGGTAGGGAATGAAGAAAACCAATTAGCCTAAGTAGGGTGTGCAGAAGGTAATATGTAAAGACAAAATAAAGGGATTAGAAAGAGGGCAAAGTAAATTGCGACTGATATCATTCACGACCGAAACCACGTACTTCATCGCCACTCCTATTTCACCTTTAAAAGAATAAGGTATTATTCAGCTGTCTTTTATCATCACCTTCTCTCGAGATGCGAGTACTCCTTGGTTTAGGAGGGTACACCTATTATGCTTAC
Organism: Agapanthus africanus; assembly: GCA_030015575.1. Classification (NCBI taxonomy): domain Eukaryota; kingdom Viridiplantae; phylum Streptophyta; class Magnoliopsida; order Asparagales; family Amaryllidaceae; genus Agapanthus; species Agapanthus africanus. The sequence continues at coordinate 301,608,162 of JASDDO010000029.1, forward strand.
TGGATAGTCTTCTTCCAAACCATAGGCTGGTGCCGAACGGTAGGGAGGGAAGAAAACCATTTAGCCTAACGATGGTGTACAGAAGGTAACGACTAAAGACAAATAAAGGGATTTGGAGAGATGGCAATAAAATATACGGTTAAAGTCATGAATTGGATTATGGAAAAGGCATTACTATGAATACCAGGATACCCCTACGAAACATTTTCATGTTTCAGTGCATTGTTAAGGAAAACTGTTTTCCCGATTAGACACTTACTCCAAGGGTATGTATTTACCAGGTTTCATTCTCATATCTGTATGGTTTTACAGATGATGAGTGGGAGTAAGATATTGGGAATTAAGTGATCATCCTCATTATATCGGAATTCGTTGAAATTGGTGATATTTGAGGAAATCGCCAGGGTACAGTTTTCAACCTACAACGCACAGGTTATGAGTTGTTTAACTCAGCGGACTTATACAGAGTATTGTATGTTGTCCAGTGTCCATCAGGACAAAGGGGTAGGTCCTCGTACTATGTTCTGTTTACTTATAACTTCTCTAGTATTTAGACAAGTGTTTCGTAGAAATACAAGGTCTAAGTTTTGAGAAGTTGTGGGTATAAGAATAAAGTAGAGAACCAGGTATCACAAGTATCGGGATTCTTCAAAGAGATCGAAGATGTAGATTCTTGTGATTGGTATTCAGATGATAGTGATGGTTTTGAGAAACGTATTTCTCTTTCAGGTTACTCATAATTGGAAGGATTCCTAAGTTGAATAATGCTGATTAGCCTCTTTCCATTAAGGTGATATGCACTGGAGACAGCTGCATGATTTGAATATGGTTCCAATTAAATTAGTGCCATAGTTTCTGTATTGGATATAGAATGGATCGTACCTTAAAAGAAATTAAGGTACGGGGAGTTGTCCAGCTTATGCTTAAAACCAGACTCTGGATAACTCAGGGCACGTTTCTGTAATGGCTGTTTGTGGGTTGACCCTGGCTATGTCGAGGGTTAATATCTACCATTTGGAAGATCAATAGTGATATTGTTCTTGACTCGCCACAGTTTTAGTAAAATGGACTTTTTCAGAAAACAGTAGTGGGAGTATGGTAGAACTGGAAGTGATTCCAGAACCGCAAACGATTACGGAAAATTTAATAGGACCTATATATTCAATCAGGTTTGACATTCCAATAGCCACTCCGCAGATTTGGTGGGTAACCTCAGACACCCGAGAAGTACTTCGGTAGCCTCAAGGACGGTGACAGGGAGGTTCTTATCTACCCAGACTTGACACTACTGTTGTTCCAGACTATGAGACCAGGCAGGAGGATAAGTATAGCGTCGTTCTAAACTAGCTTTAGAAGTGTACGTGTATATTATTCTGCCAGAGGGTTGTCGTATTCAGTGGGAGCAGCGGAAGCATAGTGGGCAAGTAGCTTATGTCTATTTATAGACTTGAGCAGTTATAGCGGAGATAGATCATCTAATTTTGATGTGACAGTCATGGGTTTGACTTCAATCAGAATAGGGGATGGATCTGTTAAGAAGGTAGTAGGGTGTGATGTCATGGTATCAGGATGACATACACAGGGTAGGAAGTAAAATTCCTATACTACGATCGGTTGTACTATGGTCGTCACACAGTTGTTTCTCCAGACAGGATATGGATATAATATTTGACATTCTGGTTTCTGGATCTATGGTTTTAGATCTAGATTTGGGTAGTTTCCCAATGCAGGTACTTTGACAGATATTCTAATGGTTTTTAGAATAGTTGACTCCTAGCATGGTAGTGTACCTGCAGGATATGGAGTCACCCTCTCTAAAGGTGTCATATAGACTAAAGGGGAGAGGGATGTGCATGATTGGCAGATCACTTGCTTAGGCAATTGAGTCAATCATGAGATGTCAAGTACCGCACCAAATGTTGTTTTTGCACTAGTTGCAATAAGTTTGTATTAATCCAATCCTGGAGAAACATAAGGAAGCAGTTTTAGAACATTAGTACATATTCTACGGATTTGATAACGGCAGCCTCTTTCGGGAGACGGTTATCATTCCAGGCTTCAAAGGTGACATGGATGACAGAGTGATTGTCAGAGTTTTAGTTTTCCCTCTGACGAGGGACAGTATTATGGACAGGTGGTTCCATTGGATACTGTGGGTGGCATGGTGCCGGATACTGATTAGGTTCAGTGATCCATACAGTCTAAGAAGTTTGGATATGGAGTTCATTTATGAACTAAGGTCCCATCAGATATCCAGACATATTCTAAGACAGGTACTACTCAATTCGGGAGATGGCTTTCTCCGCGAACTTGAGATTAAGAGAGATATAGAAAGATATTTCTAGGCGGATCCACTCTCTGAGGCTATTTCTCGAACACAATAGTTTTTCAAACGGGCTTTGTGAAACTGATTAGTAGAGGAGTTGGATGTTCGTTTTCACACGGGCTGTGAGTAGTCGACATCGCAATAATTAGCCTTGAGTACAAGTGGGAGATTGTTGGAGATAGTGCCCTCATAGTCAATTATTGGATCGCAGGTACGTGATTGCAATGATTGCGGAGGACCTATCCCGGTAGGACAGTCTTACTCGAGATGATAGTTTACTATCTGGTTTGCCTTTATCAGTCGTGTACATGTTCAGGTGACTGATTGCATGTTACACTTTGATAGAGCTCTTAGGATCTTGCTTTACTACCAACTGTATGATGGCGATCATATACGTGAGAGTTGGGTAGTTTAGATGCATATCCTTAATTGTGGTCCCTAGTCGTGGGAGTTTCGAGACAGGGCATCGATACTCCGGAGTAGACTAGTGTATACAGTCGAGACCCCGACGAGGGGCGGTGGCCGGTCTCACAAGCCACTGGTGTCAGTTGGATCACCTAAGATGTATACAGGTGCTCATTGGGTTATGAGTACACCGGACAGGACTCGCCGGGAATCTGCTAGTTAGTATTATATCTACCGTCAGATAGCAGTTCCCTGGTGACATGTGTACAGGTTAGTTCATCGACCTGAGGTCGTCATTTGTCTCGTGTGAGTTCCCACTGTGCTTTGATTTCTACCCTACCACGGCTCAAAGGAGTCGTGCAAACAGGTAGCTTTTGGGTACAGTCCCGAGCCATATGGAGGCACGTGAGCGGATCGGCAGGGGATTCGTCTCTCCCGGTATTGGGGGCGAGATCGTGCTGTGTCTAGGAGAGCCATTACACATAGCCCACGGCCGTGGCAGGAGATTTACTGGTAGGTACTCCAGTAGTATCTCAGGGTGTTTTTGGGCTTCACTCCGACACGACTTATACTGCTTCTGGGGGTCTGACGTTACTAGCCCCCTAGGCGGATATGCGATACTCATTGACGAACGGACCGGACTGTATATACATTGTCGCTGTTAGACTCAGTAGGGTTTCTGGATGTGTTAGCTCATCGGCCACCCTTGAGTGCGCTCATCAGCCTCCCTTAAGTTCAGTCCGTGGGCAACCGTCACGCATAGCTAGTGCCGCTGACGGTTTGTGGTTAAACCCACTGCCAGGGTACTGAAGAGTCATTAGAGTCCCCCACAGACAGTTTCCCAAGTTTCGGGCGAAACGTTGTAGAGGCCGTATGGTTTTATGGCAGGGTTCGGAAAATGCACGTGCGTTTACGCACGTGTCAGTTTTCGGGCAGATAATACTGGTCGGCTTTGGTTTAAGCCGGATCCGAGTATTATATTGAGTAGGTATAATATCTTTGTCTCAGTTGCATTTGTATTCGGTCGTAATACAAATGCGGGTATATTTATACAGTTTCGGGGTTATCCTGAAAGTCGTTTCAGGATCACTTTTGGAAGTTGCCAGTTTCCAGTTTTCTATCAGCCGTCTTTTAACATTTGGTTAAAGGCGGATTTATCTTTTATTGGATGAGAGTGAGTCGTACTTCTAGAAGGTTCTAGAAGGTTCTAGATTTTGTGACAAGGCTTAGTGACTCATGCTTTGATTTCATTACATTCTTGTTTTGGTTAAGATCTTTTTGCTTGATATTCTTTTGTGTTCATATTATGATAAGGATGGTTGGTTATGGTCACCACTTGAACTCTCCTACGGTCACCTCCCTCCATTCTATATATATGAAAGGCCCCTCACCTCTCTCATTCACTTACTTGATTCATTTGTGAAAAGATTATGATAGCATTTGGGGTGCATGGAATATTACAGTTCATTTCATTCCATCACCCAATTCCCTCGGCAACTTCATTAACCGTCCGTCCACAGTTTTGGACGGAACGAGACAAAGTCATCTACTCATTCTCTACATCAATTCTTGGTCGTCTCTTTTAGCAAACTTGACGATCGAGTTGCCTCGAGTCAGAGGCGGGAGCCCGTTTAAAGAATCGGTGATGTGGTGTCACCTCGACAAGGATATCGGAGTTCGACGAGATCGGAGCAGCCGCAACGGAGCGTGGGATGATGGTTAAAGAACGAAGGACTCGGATCGTTCGGTATAACCTTTCTACACTCTTTACAGTTTGTTAGTTTAGCAATAATGGCAGATCCGGGTTAAAGTATACGATAGCGCCAGTTTAAAAGTTTTTGTTCCGCATTTGGCGTCTGTAGACGGCCGGGGCGCTAGCGTTGCCTTACAGTGCAAGTGGGAGATTGTTAGTTATATGTATGCCCTAGAGGCCATTACTGTACATAGGATGTATATTGTAGTGGATGCTGGGACATATATAGGGAGGACTTTCTTGCTCGACATGATAGTATGCTATCTGGTTGAACTTTACCTTAACGTGTACACTGATTGTCTCTCTGTTACATGTTGGTAAAGCCCTTAGGATGTGTACTTGACTACCTAGACTATGATGTGGATCATACTAGTGGGGACATGGTAGTCCATAAGTACATCCTTCAAAGTCCCTAGTCGAGGGTATATCGAGACGGGGCATCGATATACTAGAGTAGACTAGCGTATACCTTCTCGACCCATATAGATGGGCGATGGATGATCCCATATCCATTGGTGTTTGACATCAGAGATGATATACGGGTGCTCAGTGGAGACTGGGTACACTGGACGGACTCGCCGAGAACTCCCAGATGGTATTATACCTTACGTCAGATGGCAGTTCTCTGGTGACACTGGTACAAGGTAGTCTGTTGACCCGAGATCGTCATAGAGTCTTTTGTGGTTCCCACTGTGCTTTGATTTCCATCTTACCACGTCCAAGAGGGCGTGCAAAACGGTGGTTTTTGGGTACAGTCCCGAGTCACATGGAGGCAATGAGCGATAGGAGGGGATTCGTCTCTCCCGGTATAGGGAGTTGATGTTGCGCTGTGTTCGATTGGCTATAATAGGAAATCCCTGGCCAGGGTTGCTGAGATTTACTGGTAAGTGTTACCAGTAGTTTCTCGAACAGTTATAGACCTCATATCGACACGACTTATCGAGCTATTGGGGTCTGACGTTTACCACCCCTAGGCGAGATATGCGACATATCAGACGATCAGACCGGACTGTACGGTAGTGTTACTGGTTGGATTCACTGGAGTGTGAGCGGGCTTGCTCGTCGATCTTTTGATTGCTCAATACCCGGGTGGCCGTTACGTTTAGCAGACCGCTTGCGGCTTGTGGGTGTTTGATATGATCATCACCTGCTGCCGGCGTATTGACGAGTCTTTAGAGTCCTACACAGAGGTTTCCTGGCTCAAGCGAAAGCGAAATAGGAGCGCATATGAGATATGTGCGGGACCGAGAATAATGCGAGTATGTGATACCGTATTTCATTCTCGCGATGAATGTGTCAAATGGTTATATGCGATATAACCTAGTTATCGAATCGAGGGTTGATTCGATAAGCCGATACATTGGATACTAGTCGGTTATATGCGATATGACCGGATCATTAAACCAAGTGTTGATTTAATGATTTAATGCATAATTATATATTTGATATATTACTTTGCGTTAACTAGTATCGGTTCACTTAAGATGGATTTTCTCACTCGGATGTGCGCATTGTATATGCGATATACTTTTGTGCACTTGTTTGTATCATGTTTGATGATACATGTTTACTTGGTTAAGTGTAAAGAATTGAACCATGGTTAAACATATAATTAGGGTTTTATTTTTCCATTACTTATTTATTCATTTATTTATTTGTTTATACATTTTGGAAAATAAATGGAAAAGAGAAAAGAATGGTGGCTTTATTTGTTGTTTAGTTGAAGCTTCATGAAGCTTTGACTTTGTCCACCATTCTTATCTCATCCTTAACCCTAACCATTCCTTTAACCTTGGTCAATTCTCTACACATAACCATAGTTAGAATTATGATAAGTATTGTTTTTCTATTCTTTTTAATTAACTTATAATTTTTCTTTCTTCATCTTCTTCATCTTCTTCAATGAAGAAAAAGCTTTCTTCATCAATGGTGATTGATGTATTTGAGTGAGAAATCCAATTCTAAAGTGAACCCAACTCCTATTTCTTCATCCTCTACCTCTTGCCAAGTAGTAGAGTGTGTTTCCTTCACAAGTTTTCATGGCTTGGTGAAGGTGGAGCTTGATCTAGCGATACCTCGACGTAGATCATCTTCGGCATGGACATCGACGACCTAGCTCGCCATTTCTCCGACGAAGCCGACGCTAGAGCCCGGGAATTCATTTGGACAGCGAGGGGACTTCGTTGCGGAGCTATGGAGGTGGAGCACCGGATCTACAAAGGTTGTATTTCCATTTAAATTTTAGTTAAGTTGTTAACTAGTTTCTTTTTCGCCTAGACATCTAGCCAACGATCCGTAGTTTAGGGTTTCTCGGCACCGTAAATTTTGAAATTGGCATGGTTGATGCCTTGTGAGACCTCTTGAGAGTGCCTAGGAACCCTACACCTCTTGCCAAGTAGTATAGGGTGTTTCCTTCACAAGTTTTCATGACTTGGTGAAGTTGGAGCTTGATCTAGCGATGCCTCGACGTAGATCATCTTCTGGGTTGTATTGGGGACTCGGTGTTTCCATCGGATTGTCTAATTTTGTCTATGTGGCTTTCCGGATATTTTAGAATATGTTAAAAAGTTCGACCGGATATAAATACCCAACTTTTCCCCTGTCGGGAAATTTCCAAGTGTTGGATCTTTCTATGGTTTAATAACGTTCTAAGTAGTGCAAGTAACGCGATGGTCCCTCAAGAAGACAACAAACCTTAACTCGATTATGTGACCGTCTTGAACTGCCCTTTGAACCTTCGGGTTTGGGGCAGTACGGCGTGCCACATGTGAGGTGTTGGCTTGACCCTTCTACGGCTGGACCGTTGGTACTGAGGCACGAAGTGAATGTTTTTAAACTAGTTTCATGTGATGAGATGTTTCGGGAAAACTTGGGTGTTTGAATGTTCGATCGGAAAGTTTAACATTTTCTAGTTATCTGGAATGGGATATAATAATTGGAATTCACAAGTAGTTATGAGATAACTGAATGAATGTTATAAATCTAGCGGTTTAGTCACACTTGATCGGTTGCCACGGAATTTTGATGCGATCAAAAGTCCGTCGCAATCACGTAGCGTAAGCGGATACTCGCCGGATAAACTTATTAGACAGCTACATCCCTTAGCCCCGACCAAGTGACTGTAGGAGAACCCCATCGCCGAAAGCATCCGTTCGGGTGCTCGCGGTAGTGGTGTTCCGCCTTGGTGCACTTCGTCGACGGTATCGGTGGTGCAGCCGTCTACTGAAGTTTGCGACGAGCATTCGATCAGGATGTCGGGAATCTTGTTGAATTGCCCGACTTGATATTGAAAAGAGTTTTCGATAATAAGACTAAAATGCGGGGTTTATAATTGTTAGGCATGCGATGTCTAAGGAATTCATTTGATTAGGCATGCGATGTCTATGCAAGTTGCGGATTCCAACTGTTGTAGTTTTACACTTTCTTTTCTGTGACCGTAAGTGTAATATGTGATATCGCCGGTTTCGTTGCTATATGCCAACGACAATTGGGATGCGCATATTTACTTACGTTGATGACATGTGATGTTATGTGTTGCTGGATATGTTATATTGGATCGTCGTGTTTGAATAGCCGGGGGTTTTATGTGAGATGAGTGTTTTTCCTTTTCATTCATGTAAAAACTTGTATGTAATATTCTTTTATTGGGGCACTTCCAGGTAGCGGAAGTTGTCACCGTTTGTATATTATTTACTTTTTCGCACTAGGATAGACCCAAGGAGGAGGGCACAAGTAACCGGGTTCTGGAGTCCAGTGGGATACCAACTCGAGAAGTCGAGTCCGGGTCTCCTAACTCCAGAATTGGTAGGGTTGCTTGCCGCTCTCGTAGGGGTCTAGGGGTGTGGGTTTGGCTATTCATCGCGACCGTGGAATCCGTGTTTTATACTGGCTCGTATTGAAAACACGGACGTCCTAGTATATCCAATATTTCATATGATTCTTCTGCTGCGATATCTGTGATGTGATCATGTGATGTTCTGTGATAGATACAGTATATAGTATATATGATATATTATTTAGACGTTACTTATGTTTTACACCCGCGCTAGCCCTGCCCCACTCTGCCGTTAGTTACCTAACCTAACGGTGCACGAGGGGACATCGAGGCGAATGCGGATGGCATAAGTGTATGTCGTATTTATCTGTGATGTTTAGGTACTTAAATGATGGGACTTCATTAATGTGATTAATGAAATAAAAGAAACCTAAGATGTTGTAGAATCGAATTTCAAAAATAAAACAGGTAGCTACGGTTCTTGCTTTGCACAGAGGTATATGTGATATATCCTGCACCTTATTCGATGAGGAAAGGACCGAGATCCCTTCACCGGGAGTGACTCCTTTAGCAATAACTGGCAGATGCTACACATTCGGTTTCTCTTTTTATTGCTTTTAAGAATTTTTGCTTTGCACAGTGATATATATGATATATCCCGCACCTCATTCGACGAGGAAAGGACCGACGATCCCTTCACCGGGAGTGACTCCTTTAGCAAAACTAGAAAAGCCTAAAAAACACTCCATTTCAAAATTCATTCGATCCTACAACGATATAAAGTTCATTACGCAAAGGGTTTTCTTAAAAACCTGACATAGCCCTCCGTCATTTCAGATAAGTAATAGTTAGTATTCGTGCTGCGTTTGTTGACTCAGTCAAGGCGTAGTGTGCGGTAGCTGATTACTATTTATCTGCTTATGCATATGATGCAGATTGGATTAGGGTAGTCATGCGGCCTTGTTGACTCAGTCAAGGGTCATGCGGGTGGGTTTAATTCAATCAGGAAATGACGGGTTGAACTTTACTTGCGGTCTATGGTTTGTTGACTCAGTCAAGGTCATAGATCACTTGGGGCAAAATATTATCGGGAATTTCAAGTGTTGAAATTTGCAATGAGATTGCATACCTTCTATGAGATAGTTGGATCCCGATACCCGCTGCGAGTAATTGTTACTCCTGGGAGAGTTTTACACATTACAATTAGCCGATCAAGTAGGTGTCTAGAAATGTGTCAACGAGGTTACGCCTCTGGGAAAACGAGGTTTACATTAATTAGGTTCGTGCGAAAGCACGGGGGACCTCCCTCAAAGTACCGACACTGGCCTGGCTGAAAGATTGGCGAACTTGTAGTGTGTAATTAATCCCGGCTAGTCTTTCCTTTTTGGGTTTGAAGGAAGATTTGATAAAAAGCAGTGGGAGCCATCCTGATTAGATAAAATAATAACCAATCTATTCTTGCAAGAGCGCACGCTGAGTGTTTTCTTCTCTCTCTCTCCAGGTAGCGACCATATCACGCCTTAATCAAGATAATAATACGGAATATTGTCCGAACCCGCTTGTTATACTGAGCTGGGGAATGTTGGTCCCGCTCCAACTTATAATTGTTATAAGACAGAGCAGGAAATTGGGGATTACCAGAATTCCCTTGCCGCCCAAACGAAGAGAGTGCATGCTGATGCATCATCTTCGGGTGTGTTCATTATGCAGAACTGTTTCTCAGTGTCCTTTACGTCCTGGGTATATGATACCGGATCAGGATCCCGCATATGTAATATGTTACATAGGGCTACAGAAAGGTAGAGAACTGAGAACGGGTGATAAGTTTCATGAGGCAGAAAACGGGGCAAGTATTGCAGCCAAGTCTGTTGGTCACTGTCACCCTGTATTCCAAATACATTGATTCTGAATGAATGTTATTAGATACCGAACCTGATATACAAAATCATATCTATCTCTTTATTAGTAAAGAAATGATAAAATTTTGTATTGTTGGATAATATTTTGAACATTTCCTATATCAAAAGTTGATCGGTTCAGGCACGTTATCTAAAAGCATTGATGTTCTAAATCAAACTACAGTTCATAGTATACAGAACACACACAAGAGGAAGAGTTCAGAAATGAACAAATCCTTCTTGAGGCATTGTAGACTAGGTCATATCAATGCGACCCGACTAGCTAAGTTGCATATAGATGCATATTTAAATCTGTTTGAATTTACATCTTGTGAAACTTGCCAGTCATGTCATAAAAGATTAGATGACCGTAGCTCTGTTTATTGGAAACAGAGAAAGAGTTAGTAAACTCTTGGGATGATACATGTTGATGTATAAAGGTCCCCTGTCTACATATGCCACGACTGGTTCTTTGTACTTCGTTACATTCTCTGATAATCTCTCAAGATTCAGACATATGTTCCTGTTGAAACACAAGTCCGAACCTTTTGAGATATTCACAGAATATGATTTAGAAGTTGAGAAGCAAAATACGGGTAAAAGTATTATGTCCTATGATGAGATCAAGGAGGAGAATACTTGAGCACGAAATTCTTGGACTTTTCTAAAGGAGAATGAGATTCTCTCTCAGTATTACTCCTCCGTATACACCATAGCACGATGGTATATCGGGGTAGAGTAATTACACCCTATTTGATATGGTGTGCTCTATGATGAGTACTGCTGAGTTACCCTTTTTCCTTTTGGGAGTTATGCACTTATGAAGTTGCATACCTATTGAATAGGGTTCAAATCAAATCAGTTGCCTACCACTTCATATGTGATATGGAAAGGGTAGAGCCCATGTCTTAAGCTAGTTAAGATTTGGGGTTGTCCGGCCTATGTCTGAAAGCAAAATCTGGACAAGCTCGAGGCAAAGTCTGTAATGTAGAACTGGAAAGGTTCCAGCTATACAAACTGCAGCTGATGATTTGAAAGAACCAAAGGATTCAATAGTTTCCAACGAACCTCAGCCTCTCCGACGATCTAGTAGGGTTCCTCACCCACCTGAGAGATACTTCGGTTTCTCTATAACAGTGGGAGCGAGGATTGCATCATGAGATGATGACCCAACTAGTTTCGAGCTGGCCATCAGGAGTAAGACTCTGTAAGAATGGCTGGATGCTTAGCGATCTGAGATGGAATCCATGTACACCGACAAAGTATGGACTTTGGCTGCTATATCTGAAGGGTTAAATCCCCATCAGGAGCAAGTATATCTTGAGAAGATTACTTGGTGTAGATGAAAAGTTGAGACTTTCAAAGCTAGACTTGTTAAAGGTTTTCGTCATCAACCAGGCGTGGATAATGATGAAACCTTTTCAAGTATCTATGCTTAAGTCCATCCAGATCCTATTTACCACGGCTACATACCATGACTATGATATCTGGTGGTTGGGTGTCATGATAGCTTTTCTAAAATGGTATTTTAGAAGAGAGCGTCTATAAGTACACAGCCAGAGGGCCTCGTAGACAGTGGGAGCAGCGGAAACGTGTGCAAGATGCTTTATAGGATAAAGCAGACATCGCGGAGTTGGAACGTCTGTTTTGATGTAGTTGTCAAAAAGTTTGACTTCATCAAAATGCTAGATGAACCTTGTATATACAAAAAGGTAGTAGGGAGTATGGTCATGATCCTCGTAGAGTACGTGGATGACATACTCTTGATAGGGAAGGAGTTTCCTATGCTACGCTCGGTCAATCTCCGCTTATCACAAGGATTCTCCATATAGGATCAAAGTGATACCTCCTAAATCCTGAGTTTTCGTCTATGAGATAGATGTAATTGGATGTTAGGATACTCACTAATTGTAGTGAGATGGTATCAGTTGATCCTGGGGAAAATCACTGGAAGTGTTCCAGGGTGATAAAGACGACTGAGTGTCAGTCACAGGCATTGTCTTTACCCTCAGTAAAGGGACGGTATGTTGGAAGAGTTCCAAACTAGATACCGTGACATACTAGACGATAAAGGCTGGATACATCGCTACTTAAGATGCTACCAAAGAGGCTGTTTGGGTGTATTTTGGTTCATGAGATGAACTACGTTCCTACCATTGTGAGACAATGGAGTTGTGGCTTATGCCAAGGAACGTCGGTCCCATCAGTGATCCAGACATATTCTAAGGCAGTGTCACCTGATCATGGAGATAGTTGATCTTCAGGGTGATCGAGGTTAGGAGAGTAGACTCAGAGGACAACACGGCGGATCCACTCACAAAGGCCTGTTCCCAGAGAGAGATTTTTATGGGATGGTTGAGTATGAGATACTACAACCACTGCTATCAGATGGCCCTAGTGCAAGTAGGAGATTGTTAGTTTTATGTATGCCCTAGAGGCCATTACTGTACATAGGATGTATATTGTAGTGGATGCTTGGACATATATAGGGAGGACTTTCTTGCTCGACATGATAGTATGCTATCTGGTTGCTCTTTACCTTAACGTGTATACTGAATGTCTCTCTGTTACATGTTGGTAAAGCCCTTAGGATGTGTACTTGACTATCTGGACTATGATGCGGATCATACTAGTGGGGACATGGTAGTCCATAAGTACATCCTTCAAAGTCCCTAGTCGTGGGTGTGTCGAGACGGGGCATCGATATACCAGAGTAGACTAGCGTGTACCTTCTCGACCCATACAGATGGGCGATGGATGATCCCATATCCATTGGTGTTTGACATCAGAGATGATATACGGGTGCTCAGTAGAGACTGGGTACACTGGACGGACTCGCCGAGAACTCCCAGATGGTATTATACCATACGTCAGATAGCAGTTCTCTGGTGACACTGGTACAGAGTAGTCTGTTGACCCGAGATCGTTATAGAGTCTTGTGTGGTTCCCACTGTACTTTAATTTCCACCTTACCACGTCCAAGAGGGCGTGCAAAACGGTGGCTTTTGGGTACAGTCCCGAATCACATGGAGGCAATGAGCGATAGGAGGGGATTTGTCTCTCCCGGTATAGGGAGTTGATGTTGCGCTGTGTTCGATTGGCTATAACCGGAAATCCCTGGCCAGGGTTGCTGAGATTTACTGGTAAGTGTTACCAGTAGTTTCTCGAATTATTATAGACCTCATATCGACACGACTTATCGAACTATTGGGGTCTGACGTTTACCACCCCTAGGCGAGATATGCAACATATCAGACGATCAGACCGGACTGTACGGTAGTGTTACTGGTTGGATTCACTGGAGTGTGAGCGGGCTTGCTCATCGATCTTCTGATCGCTCAATACCCGGGTGGCCGTTACGTTTAGCAGACCGCTTGCGGCTTGTGGGTGCTTGATATGATCATCACCTGCTGCCGGCGTATTGACGAGTCTTTAGAGTCCTACACAGAGGTTTCCTGGCTCAAGCGAAACGAAATAGGAGCGCATATGAGATATGTGCGGGACCGAGAATGATACCAGTATGTGATACTGTATTCGATTCTCGCGATTTGTAACATTGATCGGTTATATGCGTTATAGCCGGGTTATCGGATCAAGTGTTGATTCGATAAGTTGTTACTATTGATATTAGTCGGTTATATGCGATATGACCGGGTCATTAAATCAAGTGTTGATTTAATGATTTAATGTATAATTATATATTTGATATATCACTTTACATTAACTAATATAGTTTCACTTAAATGGATTTTCTCACTAGAAGTTCACAAGTTGTATATGTGATATACTTTTGTGCACTTGATTGTATCATGTTTGATGATGCATGTTAACTTGGTTAAGTGTAAAGATTAAACCATGGTTAAGTTAATGATTAGGGTTTTGCTTTTCTTTCTTATTTATTTATTTATTTATTTTGAAAGAATAAAGAGAAAATGGAGGCTTTCTTTGTTTGTAGTTGAATCTTCATGAAGGTTTGACTTTGTAACCATTTTGTCTTCATGCTTAACCCTAACCATTTAAACAAACCATGGTCTATTCTCTACACTTAACTAGGGTTAGGATATGATAAGTATTCATATTATTTTCTATTTTGAAAACACTTATCATATTCTTTCTTTCTTCTTCATCTTCTTCTTCACTTGAAGAAAGCTTACTTCATCAATGGTGATTGATGAAAAAGAGTGAGAAATCCAAATCTAAAGTGAACCCACCTCCTATTTCTTCATCCTATACCTCTTGCCAAGTAGTATAGGGTGTTTCCTTCACAATTTTTCATGACTTGGTGAAGTTGGAGCTTGATCTAGCGATGCCTCGACGTAGATCATCTTCGGCATCGTCGTCGATGACCTAGCCCGCTTTTTCTCCGATGAAGCCGACGCTAGAGCCCAAGATCCGATTTGTACAGCGAGGAGACATCATCGCGGAGCCATGGAGGTGGAGAACCAGATCTACAAAGGTTGTATTTCCGTTTACCATATAGTTAAGTTGTTAACTAGTTGCATCTTTCGCCTAAAATTCTAGCCAACGATCCGTATCTAGGGTTTCTCGGCACCGTAAAATTATAAATTGGCATGGTTGATGCCTTGTGAGACCTCTTGAGAGTGCCTAGGAACCCTACACTTGCAGCTTGTGGGTGTTTGATATGATCATCACCTACTGCCGGCGTATTGACGATTCTTTAGAGTCCTACACAGAGGTTTTCTGGCTCAGGCAAAACGGAGTAGGAGCACATATGTGATATGTGCAGGACCGAGAATAATATGATATGAGATACCGTATTCTATTCTCGTGATCTGAGATATCGGCCGGGTATATATGATATAGCCGGGTCATCGGATCAAGTGTTGATTCGATGAATCGGTACATGTTATATTAGTCGGTTATATGCAATATAGCCGGATTGTCGGATCAAGTGTTGATTCGATAATTTAATGTATAATTATATATGTGATATATTACATTACGTTAACTAAAATAAGCTCGCTTTATTGATTCATTTTCTCACAGGATAATACATTGATATATATGCGATATATGTTAATTGTATTATTTTCTTTTGTTACAAAATATATTGTATATGTGATATATAATATTGTAATAAGTTAGGGTTACAAATTTAACAAGGGTTTAGGGTTTAAACTTGGTTAGGGTTTGGATTAGGGTTAGCTTTTGCCTGAAGCTTCCATGAAGCTTCATGAAGCTTTGACTTTGTCTTTAGCTTGATATTTTGTGAAGATATTTTGTTAACCCAATCCAAACCATTAACTGTAATTAATTCTCTATAAGGGTTAACTCCTTCATACTTTACCCATGGTTGGTTTTGTAACCATAACAATAATTCATTATTCATCACAAAAGGAATTAGCTTCATCTTCTTCTTCTTCTAGCTCTTGAAAAGCTTCACTAGCTTTTGTGTTTATGATGATATAGTGTGAGAAATAGAAAACAAAAGAGAGAAAAATTCCTACTTCATCATTCTCATCTATTCTAGCCACTTAGATTAGGGTGTTCACTTCTCTAATAAGTTGTTTAGTGAAGTGTAAGCTTGGGTTAGAGGTTCTTCAAGGTAGATCATCTTGGATCGTGAAGACTTCAAGCAGGATGCATCATTCACCTCGTGGAGCCTCAGGAGAGTCGGAGTTCTTGATGATTGCAGCGAAGGGACCTCAACATGGAGCTTATGAAGCGAAGGAATGGACTACAAAGGTTGTAATCCTTGTCTCTTTACTTATTTGTATGTGATACAAACTTATTACCCTAGAAATTCTAGCAAGATTCATGGTTAGTTAGCTTTGCACCTCTCTAATTTTGAAAATGGTATGAGTGATGCTACCAAACCCTAGACTAGGTACAAAGGTAACCCAACAGTGGTATCAGAGCCTAACTAGAATTCTAGATACGGTGTTATAACAATTACGAAAACGAAATCTACTCCGAAAAACGGTATTATGCTAACCTCATTTTGCTCTCTGTAAATTTTCCAAAAAGTCCTTTAAAAGTTTTTCAAACGACTGCAGAATGATATTTGGACAATTCTAAGAACAAGGGTGAAATACGGGGGTAGGGAACCGGTTTTGAACCGGCCACTTAAGGGGAAATTCCGGCTAGGCCGGCCCTGGAGACTCCTTTGCCCCCCGTATTCCTCATGTGCTCTTTTGTGTTCAATTTGGGTTTCCTAGTATTGTTTATTTAGCCCAATTTTCATGTGATGATCTGTTTGACCTGGGGCTAATTCGTAGTGCTTCGTAGTCGTATATTTTAAAACTGTATTGGTAAGCTTGACTATTTTTAGCAGTTCGATCGAACTTCACACACCGTATTTTGTACCCCGCTGAAATTTCCAAGTGTTGTAATTTTCTGAAGTTGATTGTACTCATAAAGTCGTGCAAGTATCCCTATTGACCCCCTAGAAGACATAATAACCTTAACTCGATTCTGTGCCCACGGAACCGCGTTCGAACCTTCGGGTTTGCTGTAGTCCCATGGTGTCATAGGTGAGGCGTTGGTTAACTCCTTCTACGGCTGGTCCATGGACACTGTGACACGGTTTTTGAGTGTTTTAACTTTGTTTAAGTGTTGAGCTCACGGGGGTAATTTGTGTGTGTATGTTGATTCGATCGAAACGTTAAACATCGTTATGATATTCTGTAATGTGATACAATATATGGAATTCATATAGTTAGGCATGAAATCCGTAATATGTGATATTTCGGGTTTACGATGTCTAAGTCGATTGTGGATTCCAAATGTTGTAGTTTTACACTTTCTTTTCTATGACCGTAAGCGTAGTATGTGGGGTATTGCCGGCTTCGTTGCTATACATCAACGACAATCGGGATACGCATGCTTGCTTACGTTGATGATATGAGATATTATGTGTTGCTGTGATATGTTATATTGGATCGTCGTGTTCTGAATAGCCGGGGGTTTTATGTGAGATGAGGGTTTTTATTTTCATTCATGTAAATTCATTGTATGTAATATTCTTTTATTGGGGCACTTCCGGGTTGAGGTTGATGTCACCATTGTATATTATTTACTTTTCTGCATTACGATAGACCCAAAGAGGGGAGCACAAGTAACCGGGTTCTAGGGTCCAGTAGGGGGCCATCTCGAGAAGTCGAGACTGGGTCTCCTAACCCTAGAATTGGTAGTGTTACTTGCCGCTCTCGTAGGGGTCAAGGGATGCGGGTTTGGCTATTCATCACGACCGTGGAATCCGTGTTTTATACAGGCTCGATATAAAACACGGACCTCCTAATATATCCAATATTTCATATGTTTCTTCTGCTGCTAATATACTGTGATGTGATCATATTATAGACGTGAGACGAATGCTTTATTATTGTATATATGATATATAATAAACATTGCTTATGTTTTACACCCGCGCTAGTCCCGTCCCGGTATGCCGTTAGTTAAGTAACGTAACGGTGCATAACGGAACATTATGGAGAATGCGGATGGCATAAGCGTACGTTGTATTTTCATTTCTTCTATGATGCTTAGGAAGCATAAATGATGGGATTTATTAATGAGATTAATAAAAGAAAAGAAACCTAAAAGATGTTGTAGAATCAAATTTTGAAAAAGGGTAGCTACAGTTTTTTGCTTTGCATAGTGGTATATGCGATATACCCTGCACCTTATTCGATGAGGAAAGAGCCGAGATCCCTTCATCGGGAGTGACCTCTTTAGCAAAACTGGCAGATGCTGCAAACTCACGGTTTAGTTTTTGACTGCTTCTATAGTTCTCACTTTGCACCGCGGTATTTGTGAAATATCCTGCACCTTATTCGATAAGAAAAGAGCCGAGATCCCTTCACCGGGAGTGGCCTCTTTAGCGAAACTAGAAAAACCTAAAAAACACTCCTTTTCAAAATCACCTGTTTCTACAACGATATCAAGTTCATTACGTTCATGGTTGTCTGAAAAACCTGCGTAGCCCTTCGTCATTTCAGATAAGTACTACTTAGTATTCGTGCTACGTTTGTTGACTATGTTAAGGTGTAGTGTGCGGTAGCTAATTAATGCTTATCTGCTAAAACATGAGATGTGATTGGATTAGGGTAGTTGTACGACTTTGTTGACTATGTTAAGGGTTGTGCAGGTGGGTTTAATTCAATCGGGAAATGACGGGTTTAACTTGGCTAGCAATTATGATTTGTTGACTATGTTAAGGTCATAAGTTGCTAGGGGCAAAAGCATTATCGGGAATTTCAAGTGTTGAAATTTGCAATGACATTGCATACCTTCTATGAGATAGATGGATCCTGATATCCACTGCGAGTAAAAGTTACTCCTGGGAGAATTTTACACAGGACAATTAGTCGATCAAGTAGGTATCTAGAAAGGTGTTTAAGGGGTTATGCCTCTGGAAAAACGAGGTTTATTTTAATTAGGTCCGTGCGAAAGCTCGGGGAACCTCCCTCAAAGTACCAACACTGGCCTGGCTGAAAGATTGGCGAACTTGTAAGGTGTAATTAATCCTGGCTAATCTTACCTTTTAGGGTTTTAAGGAAGATTTGATAAAAAGCAGTGGGAGCCATCCTGATTAGACAAGATAATAACTAATCTTATCTTGCAAGAGTATACGCTAAAGTGTTTTCTTCTCTCTCTCTCTCTCTCTCCAGGTAGCGACCATATCAGGCCTTAATCAATATAATAATATGGATGTATTGACTGAACCCGCTTATTATACTGAGCAGGGGAACGTTGGTCCTGCTCCCACTTATAACTGTTATAAGTCTGAGCAGGGAATAGTAGAATATCTGGATTCTCACGCCACCCAAATGAAGAATAAGCATGTTGATGCATCTTCTTCAGGTGTGTTAGTTATCGAGAACTGTTTCTCAGTTCACTCTACGTCCTGGGTATTAGATACCGGATTGGGATCCCATATATGTAATATATTACATGGGCTACGAAAAGGTAGGGAACTATGAGAGGGTGATCATTCCGTAAGAGTAGGGAATGGTGCAAATGTTGCAGCCAAAGCAGTTGGCGAATATGACATTGTGTTACCAAATGGTAATACATTGGTTCGGAACGAATGCTATTACATTCTGACCCTGATATGCAATCTTATATCAGTTTCTTTATTGAGTAAAGAAGGATATAATTTTGTAGTATAGGATAATGTTATGAACATATTCCTGAATCAAAAGTTGATTGGATCAGGCTCGTTAAATAATGGCATATACGTTCTCAACCAAACTACAGTAGTTAATGTGCAAAACACACACAAGAGGAAGAGTTCAGAAATGAACGAATCCTTCTTGTGGAATTGTAGACTAGGTCACATCAATGCGACATGGCTAGCTATGTTACATAAGGATGGATATTTGAATCTGTTCGAATTTTCATCTTATGACACTTGCCAGTCATGTCTCAAAGGCAAGATGACCAAAACTCCGTTTAGTGGACATGGAGAAAGAGCTACGGAACTCTTGGGACTGATACATAGTGATGTATGTGGTCCCATGTCTACACATGCCAGGAACGGTTCTTCCTACTTAATTACATTCAATGACGATCTCTCAAGATACGGACATGTGTTCCTGATAAAACACAAGTCTGAAGCTTTTGAGAAATTCAGCGAATATAAGCAAGAAGTAGAGAACCAAACGGGCAAAAGTATTAAGATCCTACGATCTGATCGAGGAGGAGAATACTTGAGTAATGAGTTTCTCGACTATCTAAAAGAGAATGGGATTCTCTTTTAGCTCACTCCTCCCTATACACCACAACACAACGGTGTATCGGAGCGGAAGAATCACACCCTATTAGATATGGTGTGCTCTATGATGAGCAATACCGAGTTACCTATTTCCTTTTGGGGTTATGCGCTTGAGACAGCGGCATACCTATTGAATCAAGTTCCGTCTAAATCTATACCCACCACACCATATGAGATATAAAGTGGGAAGAAACCATATCTTAAACGAGTTAAGATATGGGGTTGTCCGGCCTATGTCAAAAGGCAAAATCCGGACAAACTCGAGGCACAATCAGTTCTTTGTACGTTTGTAGGATATCCTAAGAATTCCCAAGGGTATATTTTCTACCACACTGAGGAACAAAAAGTGTTTGTTTCTCAATACGCCACCTTTTTAGAAAAGGAATTTCTTGTAAAAGAAATTAGTGGCGAAGTGGTAGAGCTGGAAGAAGTTCCAGCACCACAAACTACAACTAAAGATTTAGTGGAACCAGATGATTCAGTAGTACCCGACGAACCTCTGCCTCTCCGCCGATCTAGTAGGGTTCCTCATCCACCTGAGAGATACTACGGTTTTCTTATAGACAGTGGGAGTGAGGATTGCATCATGGAAGATGATGACCCGACTAGCTTCGAGCAGGCCATCACAAGTAGGGACTCTGTGAAGTGGCTGGATGCAATGCGATCTGAGATGGAATCCATGTACACCAACAAAGTATGGACTTTGGAAATTACTCCTGAAGGGGTAAAACCCATTGGGAGCAAGTGGATCTTTAAGAAGAAACTTGGTGTAGATGGAAAAGTTGAGACTTACAAAGCTAGACTTGTTGCAAAGGGTTTTCGTCAACGACCAGGTGTGGATTATGACGAAACCTTTTCTCCAGTGGCTATGCTTCCATCCGGATCTTACTTGCCATTGCTGCATACCATGACTACGAAATCTGGCAAATGGATGTTAAGACCGCCTTTCTAAATGGTGATTTAGAGGAGTGTGTGTACATGACTCAGCCAGAGGGGTTCGTAGATAGTGGGAGCAGTGGAAAGGTGTGCAAGCTGCTTAAATCCATCTACGGGTTAAAGCAAGCATCGCGGAGTTGGAACATCTGCTTTGATGTTGTAGTCAAAGAGTTTGACTTCATAAAAAATATAGATGAACCTTGTATTTATAAGAAGGTTGCAGAGAGTAAGGTTGTCTTCCTCATATTGTACGTGGATGGCATACTCTTGATAGGAAATGATATTCCTATGCTGCACTCGGTCAAGCTCTTCTTATCACAAAGATTCTTAATGAAAGATCTAGGTGATGCCTCCTGCATTTTGGGAATCAAGATCTATAGAGATAGATCTAAGATACTGGGATTGTCCCAATCCAGGTACATTGACACCATACTAAAGAGGTTTAGTATGGAAGAATCCAAGCGTGGTAACCAACCCACGATCTCTGGACTCACTCTCTCCAAAGAGATGTCTCCCAAGACTGATTTGGAGAGAGCTCGCATGCAAGGGATACCCTATGCTTCGGCAGTAGGCTCTATCATGTACACGACGCTATGTACCAGACCCGATGTAGCATACTCATTAAGTGTGGTGAGTAGGTATCAAGCAGATCCTGGAGAGAGTCACTGGACAGCTGTGAAGAACAATCTCAAGTACTTGAGAAGGACTAAAGAGATGTTCTTGGTGTATGGTAACGGAGAACTCCAGGTGGAGTCCTTTACCGATTCGAGCTTCCAGAGTGATAAGGACGACTCTAAATCGCACTCGGAATTTGTCTTTACCCTCAATGGAGGGGCGGTGTGTTGGAAGAGTTCCAAACAGGAAACCGTGGCAGACTTGAAGATGGAGGCTGAATACATCGCTGCCAACGATGCTACCAAAGAGGCTGTCTGGATGAAAAATTTCATCACTGAACTTGGTGTGGTTCCTTCCATTGAGCATCCAATACCTTTGTATTGTGATAACAATAGAGCTATGGCTTTGGCCAAGGAACCCAGGTCCTATCAGAAGTCCAGACATATTCTGAGGCGGTATCACCTGATCTAGGAGATAGTTGATCGCTGCGAGATCGAGATCAGGAGAGTTTATACGAAGGACAACACTGCGGATCCACTCACGAAGGCCATTCCCCAGATACAGTTTGAGAGACTCTTCGGGATGTTGGGTATGAGATACTACAACAGCCGGCCTTAGTGCAAGTAGGAGATTGTTAGTTATATATATGCCCTAGAGGCCATTGTTGTACATATAATGTATATTATAGTGGATGCTTGGATATATATAGAGAGGACTTTCTTGCTCGACATGATAGTATGCTATTTGGTTTCCCTTTGTCTTAACATGTTGACTTGTATTGGTTTACTGTCTTGCTCTCACATGTTGATAAAGCCCTTAGGATATGTACTTGACTACTGGGACTATGATGAGATCATACTAGTCAAAGAGTACATCCTATAATTGTTCCTAGTCGATGGAGTATCGAGACAGGGCATTGGTACTCTAGAGTAGACTAGCGTATACGCATCTTGACCCATATGATGGGCGATGGATGATCCCATATCCATCGGTGTTTGACATCAAAGATGGTGTACGGGTGCTCAGTGGAGACTGAGTACACTGAACGGACTCGCCGAGAACTCCTAGATGGTATTATACCTATCATCAGATAGCAGTTCTCTGGTGACACTGGTACATGTTAGTCTTAGACCCGAGATCGTCATAGAGTCTTGTGTGATTCCCACCGTGCTTTGATTTCCACCTTACCGCGTCTAAGTGGGCGTGCAAAATGGTGGCTTTTGGGTACAGTCTCGAATCACATGGTGGCAATGAGCGATAGGAGGGGTTTCGTCTCTCCCGGTATAGGGAGTTGATGTTGTGCTGTGTTCGATTGGCTATAACTGGAAGTCCCTGGCAAGGGCTGATATGGAGTGTTATTGGTAAGTGTTATCAGTAGTTTCTCGACCTGTTATGAGTCTCACATCGACACGACTTATCAGTTACTGGGGTTTGACGTTTACCACCCTTAGACTTGATATGCGACATATCAGACGAAGAGACTGGACTGTACGGTAGTGTTACTGATTGGATTCACAGGAGAATGTACAAGCTTGCTTGTTGATCTTCTGATCGCTCAATACCTGGGACGTTTAGCTGACCGCTTGCAGCTTGTAGGTGTTTGATATGATCATCACCTACTGCCGGCGTATTGACGATTCTTTAGAGTCCTACACAGAGGTTTCCCGGCTCAAGCAAAACAGAGTAGGAGCACATATGTGATATGTGCAGGACCGAGAATAATACGATATAAGATACCATATTCTATTCTCACGATATGAGATATCGGCTGGGTATATGTGATATAGCCGGGTCATCGGATCAAGTGTTGATTCGATGAATTAGTACATGTTATATTAGTCGGTTATATGCAATATAGCCGGATTGTCGGATCAAGTGTTGATTCGATAATTTAATGTATAATTATATATGTGATATATTACATTATGTTAACTAATATAAGCTCGCTTTATTGATTCATTTTCTCACGGGATAACATATTGATATATATGCGATATATGTTAATTGTATTATTTTCTTTTGTTACAAAATATATTGTATATGTGATATATAATATTGTAACAAGTTAGGGTTACAAATTTAACAAAGGTTTAGGGTTTAAACTTGTTTAGGTTTGGATTAGGGTTAGCTTTTGCCTAAAGCTTCCATGAAACTTCATGAAGCTTTGACTTTGTCTTTAGCTTGATATTTTGTGAAGATATTTTGTTAATCCAATCCAAACCATTAACTCTAGTTAATTCTCTACAAGGGTTAACTCCTTCATACTTAACCTATGGTTGGATTTGTAACCATAACAATAATTCTTTATTCATCACAAAAGGAATTAGCTTCATTTTCTTCTTCTTCTGGCTCTTGAAAAGCTTCACTAACTTTTCTGTTTGTGATGATATAGTGTGAGAAATAGAAAACAAAAGAGAGCAAAATTCCTACTTCATCATCCTCATCTATTCTAGCCACTTAGATTATGTAAGGTTTGTTTAGCACCCTATGAAGTGTTTTGAAGCATCACATGACCCAAAGTTATAATTTTTAAGGTGCTAAACTAACATGCAAAGGGATCGATCCTAGAAAATTAGGGTTTCGAAATAAAAAGCGAACTAATCTAGGGTTTCGAGACTACAACCTTTGTAGCTCCCTTTCGCTGGACTCCTTGGTCTCTAGGGTGTTGAACGAAGGTCCTCTTGAAGTCCCCTTGTATCCACGACGATCCACCACGGAGATCTCCGTCCAAGCTCGCAACTTCGTCAAACCGAAGAGAACACTCTAAACAAAACGGCTAAGCTTGTGTAGAATGATGTTGTGGTTAGGTTTCTTACTTCAAAAACCTATCTTTAAGTGGTATTTGCTCACTAGAAAAAACTAGAGAGCAAAAGAGCAAGAGGAAGAAGATGGTGGCAATTTTGTGAGAAGAGGTAAAAAGATAACTCTAGTGAAGAAAAAGAAATATATCAATATATATTTTATTCCTTCATGCTATGAACCATGGTTAAAGTGATGGAGACATTATTTAACTTTGGTTTGGAATGATAAAGAGAAGGATAACCTTAGGTTAGTGGTAGTTGAGCATGGTTAGGTCAAAGGAAGAATGTAGAAGCATGAATGATTATCCTTTCCTTTTTCATTTTCTTTTAAATCCAAAATTAAATAATAATCCATTATATAATCCATGGTGTGAGTCTTATATTGCCACCATTTCCATATGCTAACAACCATGATGGATGAGTGTATGTATGTGTGTATGTATGCACATCCACATGTGCATGAAACTAGCATGAAAGAAAGAAAGAAAAGCACACATGCATGCACACATCCATCATCCAAGAAAAGGTTTTGAGTGAGAAAACTAATGGTTAAATGATAAATCAACACTTGATTTATCAATCCGGTCATATCTCATATGACCCCACCAAAAGTAGTTCACCCGATCAATGTTCGGTATCATATACGCACATTTCAATTGGGTGCATGCGCATATCGCATACGCGCACCACAACGTTTCGCCTGGACTGGGTATCTCCTTTGTGGGACTCTAAGACTCGTCAATACGCCGGCAGAGGGTGATGATCATATCAGGTACCCTCAAGCCGCAAGCGGTCAGCTAAACGTAACGGCCACCCGGGTATTGAGCGATCAGAAGACAACAAGCGAACCTGCTACAACTCCCGTCGAGCCATCCGGCAACACTACCGTACAGTCCGGTCTCTTTGTCAGATATGCTGCATATCGAGCCTAGGGATGGTCACGTCGACCCTGATAACTCAATAAGTCATGTCGGTGAATGGTCTATAACAGATCGAGAAACTACTGATAACACTTATCAGCAAATCTCAGCAGCCCTGGCCAGGGACTTGCTGTTATAACCAGTCGGGCACAGTACAACATCAACTCCCAATACCGGGAGAGACGAAACCCCTCCTATCGCTCATCGTCTTCGTGTGTCTCGGGACTGTACCCAACGGCCACCTGTTTGCACGACTCAGTAGAGCCGTGGTAGGGTGGCAATCAAAGTACAGTGGGAGAACACACAAGACTCCATGACGATCTCGGGTCTACAGACTAACCTGTACCAATGTCACCTGAGAACTGCTATCCGACGATAGATATAATTCCATATAGGAGTTCTCGGTGAGTCCGTCCAGTGTACCCAGTCACCACTGAGCACCCGTATATGATCTTGATGTCAAACATCGATGAATGTGGGAACATCCATCGCCCATCGTATGGGTCTAGTATCATATACGCTAGTCTACTCTGATATATCGATGCCCCGTCTCGATATACCTATGACTAGGGATGTTTCAGGATATGCTTATAGACTACAGATGTCCCACTAGTATGATCTCCATCATAATCAGAGTAGTCAAGCCGATATCCTCAGGGCTTTATCAGCATGTATGAATGAATAAATGCATGATCAAATCAACATGTCAGATAAAGAAGAACCAGATAGCATACTATCATGTCGAGCAAGAATGCAAACTGAATATATATACATGTATAGATACATCGACTATCACATAATGGCCTTTAGGGCATACATATATCCAACAATCTCCCACTTGTAGGGTTCCTAGGCACTCAAGTGAGGTCTCCCAAGCCATCAACCATGGCAATTTCAAAAATTATGGTGCCTACAAACCCTAAACTACAGATCGATAACTAGATGTCTAGGCGAAAAAGAACTAGTTAACACTTAACTATTGAGAATACGGAAATACAACCTTTGTAGATCCGGTCCTCCACCTCTACGGCTCCGCAACGAGGTCGTCTCCGCTGTCCAAATCAAATCTGGGCTCTAGAGTCGGCTTCGTCGGAGAATGGGCAAGCTAGGTCGTCGATGTCCATGCCGAAGATGATCTACGTCGAGGCATCGCTAAATCAAGCTCCGACTTCACCAAGTCAAGAAACTTGTGAAGTAAACACACTCTACTACTTGGCAAGAGGTAGAGGATGAAGAAATAGGAAGTGGGTAGACTTTAGTTTTGGATTTCTCACTCTTTTCCAACAATCACCATTGATGGACTTCAAGCTTCTTCACTTGAAGCAAGGAAGAAGAAGAAGGAAATTATGATAAGTTATTTGAAAAAGAAAAGAAAATGAATTCTTATCATAATGTTAACTAGAGTTAAGTGTAGAGAATGAATCATGGTTAGTGGGAATGGTTAGGGTTAAGAATGAGATAAGAATGGTTGACTTGAACAAAACTTCATGAAGCTTCAACTAAAGAACAAAATAAGCCACCATTCTTTTCTCTTTTCTTTTATTCATTTATCAAAAATAAAAAGGATAATTAAATGAGATAAATGAATAATAAATAATAAACCCAAACCATTTCATTAACCAAGGTTTAATCTTTACACTTAACCAAAAAGGATGTATCATCAAACATGATACAAGCAAGTGCACAAAATCATATCGCATATGTAATGCGCACACCCGAGTGAGAAAATCCATCTTAAGTAAACCGATACTAGTTGATGCAAAGTAATATATCAAATATATAAATATGCATTAAATCATTAAATCAACACTTGATTCAATGACCCGGTTATGTCGCACACAACCGACTAGTATACAATATATCGGCTTATCGAATCAACGCTTGAATCGATAACTAGGTTATATCGCATACAACCATTCGATATATTTATCGCGAGAATAGAATACGGTATCACATACACGCATTATTCTCGGTCCCGCACATATCTCATATGCGCTCCTATTTCGTTTCGCTTGAGCCAGGAAACCTCTGTGTAGGACTCTAAAGACTCGTCAATACGCCGGCAGCAGGCGATGATCATATCAAACACCCACAAGCCGCAAGCGGTCTGCCAAACGTAACGGCCACCCGGGTATTGAGCGATCTGAAGATCGACGAGCAAGCCCGCTCACACTCCAGTGAATCCGACCAGTAACACTACCGTACAGTCCGGTCTGATCGTCTGATATGTCGCATATCTCGCCTAGGGGTGGTAAACGTCAGACCCCAATAGCTCGATAAGTCGTGTCGACATGAGGTCTATAACTGTTCGAGAAACTACTGGTAACACTTACCAGTAAATCTCAGCAACCCTGGCCAGGGATTTCCTGTTATAGCCAATCGAACACAGCGCAACATCAACCCCCTATACCGGGAGAGACGAATCCCCTCCTATCGCTCATTGCCTTCATGTGACTCGGGACTGTACCCAAAAACCACCGTTTTGCACGCCCTCTTGGACGTGGTAAGATGGAAATCAAAGCACAGTGGGAACCACACAAGACTCTATGACGATCTCGGGTCAACAGACTACTCTGTACCAGTGTCACCAGAGAACTGCCATCTAACGTGAGGTATAATACCATCTGGGAGTTCTCGGCGAGTCCGTCCAGTGTACCCAGTCTCTACTGAGCACCCGTATATCTCCTCTGATGTCAAACACCAATGGATATGGGATCATCCATCGCCCATCTGTATGGGTCGAGAAGGTACACGCTAGTCTACTCTGGTATATCGATGCCCCGTCTCGATACACCCACGACTAGGGACTTTGAAGGATGTACTTATGGACTACCATGTCCCCACTAGTATGATCTGCATCATAGTCCAGGTAGTCAAGTACAGATCCTAAGGGCTTTACCAACATGTAACAGAGAGACAATCAGCATACACGTTAAGGTAAAGGGTAACCAGATAGCATACTATCATGTCGAGCAAGAAAGTCCTCCCTATATATGTCCCAGTATCCACTACAATATACATCCTATGTACAGTAATGGCCTCTAGGGCATACATACAACTAACAATCTCCCACTTGCACTAGGGCCATCTGTAGCAGTGGTTGCAGTATCTCATACTCAACCATCCCATGATAGTCTCTCTCTGGGAACAGGCCTTTGTGAGTGGATCCGCTGTGTTGTCCTCTGATTCTACTCTCCTAACCTCGATCACCCTGGAGATCAACCATCTCCATGATCAGGTGATACTGCCTTAGAATATGTCTGGATCACTGATGGGACCGTCGTTCCTCGGCATGAGCCACAACTCCATTGTCTCACAATGGTAGGAACGTAGTTCATCTCATGAACCAATATACACCCAAACAGCCTCTTTGGTAGCATCTTAAGTAGCAATGTATCCTGCCTTTATCGTCTAGTATGTCACGGTATCTAGCTTGGAACTCTTCCAACATACCGTCCCTTTACTGAGGGTTAAGACAATGCCTGCGACTGACATTCAGTCGTCTTTATCACCCTGGAACCCTTCCAGTGATTTTCCCTTGGATCGATTGATACCATCTCACTACTACTAGTGAGATACCTAACATCCAATTAGATCTATCTCATAGATCCAAAATCCAGGATTTAGTAGGTATCACTTTGATCCTATATGGAGAATCATTGTGATAAGCGGAGATTGATCGAGCGTAGCATAGGAAACTCCTTCCCTATCAAGAGTATGTCATCCACGTACTCTACGAGGATCGTCACCATACTCCCTACTACCTTTTTGTATATACAAGGTTCATCTACCATTTTGATGATGTCAAACTCTTTGACTGCTTCATCAAAACAGACGTTCCAACTCCGCGATGCCTGCTTTATCCTATAAAGCATCTTGCACACGTTTCCGCTGCTCCCACTGTCTACGAGGCTCTCTGGCTGTGTACTTATAGACGCTCTCTTCTAAATCATCATTTAGAAAAGCAGTCAAGACACCCAACCACCAGATATCGCAGTCATGGTATGTAGCTGTGGCAAGTAGGATCTGGATGGACTTAAGCATAGCTACTTGAAAAGGTTTCATCATTATCCACGCCTGGTCGATGACGAAAAGCTTTAACAAGTCTAGCTTTGAAAGTCTCAACTTTTCCATCTACACCAAGTAATCTTCTCAAGATATACTTGCTCCTGATGGGGATTTAACCCTTCAGATATAGCAACTAAAGTCCATACTTTGTCGGTGTATAAGGATTCCATCTCAGATCACTAAACATCCAGCCATTCTTACGGAGTCTTACTCCTGATGGCCAGCTCGAAACTAGTTGGGTCATCATCTCATGATGCAATCCTCGCTCCCACTGTCATAGAGAAACCGAAATATCTCTCAGGTGGGTGAGGAACCCTACTAGATCGGCGGAGAGGCTGAGGTTCGTTGGAATCTACTGAATCCTTTGGTTCTATCAAATCATCTGCTGTAGTTTGTATAGCTGGAACGTTTCCAGTTGTACATAACAGACCTTGCCTTGAGCTTGTCCGGATTTTGCTTTTAGACATAGGCCGGACAACCCCAAATCTTAACTGACTTAAGACATGGGCTCTTCCCATACCATATCATATATGAAGTGGTAGGCAACTGATTTGATTCGAATCCTATTCAATAGGTATGCAGCTTCTCAAGCGCACAACTCCCTAAAAGGAAATAGGTAACTCAGTAATACTCATCATAGAGCACACCATATCATATAGGGTGTGATTGCTCCGCCCCGATATACCATCGTGCTATGGTGTATTCGGAGGAGTAATGCTGAGAGAGAATCTCATTCTCCTCTAGAATAATCCAGGATTTCCGTGCTCAAGTATTCCCCTCCTTGATCTCATCAAAGGACATAATACTTATACCCGTTTTGGTTCTCTACTTCTAACATATATTCTGTGAATATCTCAAAAGGTTCGGACTTGTGTTTCAACAGGAACATAGGTCTGAAACTCGAAAGATCATTAGAGAACGTAATGAAGTATAAAGAACCATTCCTGGCATGTGTAGACAGGGGACCTTACATACATCAACATGTATCATCCCAAGAGTTCAGTAACTCTTTCTCTGTTTCCAGTAAACGGAGCTATGGTCATCTTATCTTTGTGACATGATTGGCGAGTTTCACAAGATGTAAATTCAAACTGATTTAAATATGCATCTATATGTAACTCTAGCTAGTCGGGTCACATTGATATGACCTAGTCTACAATGCCTCAAGAAGGATTCGTTCATTTCTGAACTCTTCCTCTTGTGTGTGTTCTGTATACAAAAAACTGTGGTTTGATTTAGAACATTAATGCTTTTAGATAACGTGCCTGAACCGATCAACTTTTGATATAGGAAATGTTCAAAACATTATCCAACAACACA
The DNA here is from genome assembly GCA_030015575.1 of Agapanthus africanus. Classification (NCBI taxonomy): domain Eukaryota; kingdom Viridiplantae; phylum Streptophyta; class Magnoliopsida; order Asparagales; family Amaryllidaceae; genus Agapanthus; species Agapanthus africanus. Next base: position 301,638,718 of record JASDDO010000029.1, read on the forward strand.
AAATTATATCCTTTCTTTTCTAACAAAGAGAGTGATATGATTTGGTATATCAGGTTCGGTATCTAACAACATTCGTTCAGAATCAATGTATTGTTAATACAGGGTGACAGTGACCAACAGACTTGGCTGCAACATTTGCCCCGTTTTCTGCCTCATGAAACTTATCACCCGTTCTCAGTTCTCTACCTTTCTGTAGCCCTATGTGACAGATTACATATCTGGGATCTTGATCTGGTATCACATACCCAGGACGTAGAGGATACAGAGAAACAGTTCTTTGTAACGAACACACCCGAAGATGATGCATCAGCATGCACTCTCTTCGTTTGGGCGGCACGGGAAATCTGGTATTCCCCAATTTCCTGCTCTGTCTTATAACAATTATAAGTTCGAGCGGGACCAACGTTCCCCAGCTCAGTAAAACAAGCGGGTTCGGTCAATAATCCGTATTATTATCTTGATTAAGGCGTGATATGGTCGCTACCAGGAGAGAGAGAGAAGAAAACACTCAGCGTGCGCTCTGTCAAGAATAGATTGGTTATTATTTTATCTAATCAGGATGGCTCCCACTGCTTTTTATCAAATCCTCCTTCAAACCCTAAAAGGAAAGACTAGCCGGGATTAATTACACACTACAAGTTCGCCAATCTTTCAGCCAGGCCAGTGTCGGTACTTTGAGGGAGGTCCCCCGTGCTTTCGCACGAACCTAATTACTGTAAACCTCGTTTTCCCAGAGGCGTAACCCCGTTGACACCTTTCTAGACACCTACTTGATCGGCTAATTGTAATGTATAAAACTCTCCCAGGAGTAACTCTTACTCGCAGCGGGTATCGGGATCCAACTATCTCATAGAAGGTATGCAATCTCATTGCAAATTTCAACACTTGAAATTCCCGATAATATTTTGCCCCTAGCTCGCTATGACCTTGACGCATGCCAAACAACCCATAGTCTGCTAGTCAAGTTCAACCCGTCATTTCCTGATTGAATTAAACCCACCCGCACGACCCTTGACGCATGCCAAACAACGCCGTACGAATACCCTAATCCAATCGCATCATATGCTGGCAGATAAGCACTAGTTAGCTACCGTACACTACGCCTAGACGCATGCCAAACAACCGCAGCACGAATACTAACTAATACTTATCTGAAATGACGGAGGGCTACGACAGGTTTTTCTGAAAACCTATTGCGTAATGAACTTGATATCGTTGTAGGATCGAATGAATTTTGAAATGGAGTGCTTTTGAGGCTTTTCTTGTTTTGCTAAAGGAGTCACTCCCGGTGAAGGGATCGTCGGTCCTTTCCTCGTCGAATGAGGTGCGGGATATATCATATATATCACTGTGCAAAGCAAAAACACTTAAAAGCAATCAAAAGACAAACCGAGTGTGTAGCATCTGCCAGTTATTGCTAAAGAAGTCACTCCCGGTGAAGGGATCTCGGTCCTTTCCTCATCGAATAAGGTGCAGGATATATCGTATATACCGCTGTGCAAAGCAAGAACTGTAGCTACCTGTTTTATTTTGAAATTCGATTCTACAACATCTTAGGTTTCTTTTATTTCATTAATCACATTAATGAAGTCCCATCAATTAAGTACCTAAACATCACAGATAAATACGACGTACACTTATGCCATCCGCATTCGCCTCGATGTCCCCTCATGCACCGTTAGGTTAGGTAACTAACGGCAGAGCGGGGCAGGGCTAGCGCGGGTGTAAAATATAAGTAACGCCTATATAATATATCATATATACTATATACTGTATCTATCAAAGAACATCACATGATCACATCACAGATATCGCAGCAGAAGAATTATATGAAATATTGGATATACTAGGACGTCCGTGTTTTCAATACGAGCCAGTATAAAACACGGATTCCACGGTCGTGATGAATAGCCAAACCCACACCCCTAGACCCCTACGAGAGCGGCAAGCAACCCTGCCAATTCTGGAGTTAGGAGACCCGGACCTGACTCCTCGAGTTGGTCTCCCACTGGACTCCAGAACCCGGTTACTTGTGCTCCCCTCCTTAGGTCTATCCTAGTGCGGAAAAGTAAATAATATACAACAGGTGACAACTCCCGCAACCTGGAAGCGCCCCAATAAAAGAATATTACATACAAGTTTTTACATGAATGAAAATGAAAAACACTCATCTCACATAAAAACCCCCGGCTATTCAAACACGACGATCCAATATAACATATCCAGCAACACATAACATCACATGCCATCAACGTAAGTAAATATGTCCATCCCAATTGTCGTTGACATATAACAACGAAACCGGCGATATCACATATTACACTTACGGTCACAGAAAAGAAAGTGTAAAACTACAACAGTTGGAATCCGCAACCACCTCAGACATCACATGCCTGACCAAATGAATTACTTAGACATCGCAAGCCTAACAATTATAAACCCCGCATTTTAGTCTCAAAATCGAAAACTCTTTTCAATATCAAGTCGGGCAATTCAACAGGATTCCCGACATCCTGATCGAATGCTCGTCGCAAACTTCAATAGACGGCCGCACCCCCGATACCGTCGACGAAGTGCACCAAGGCGGAACACCGCCACCGCGAGCACCCGGACGGATGCTTTCGGCGACGGGGTTCTCCTACAATCACTTGGTCGGGGCAATGGCGTGAAGCTGTCTATTAAGTTTACCCGGCGAGTATCCGCGTACGCTACGTGATTGCGACGGACTTTTGATCACATCAAAATTCCGTGGCAACCGATCAAGTGGGACTAAACTGCTACGTTTATAACATTCATTCAGTTATCATATAACTTATTGTGAATTCCAATTATTGTATCCCATTCCAGATAAATAGAAAATGTTAAACTTTCCGATCGAAGATTCTAACACCCAAGTTTTCCCGATACAGATCAACACATGAAACTAGTCTAACAACATTCAGTTCGTACCTCAGTACCAACGGTCCAGCCGTAGAAGGGTCAAGCCAACGCCTCACATGTGGCACGCCGTACTCCCCCAAACCCGAAGGTTCAAAGGGCAGTTCAAGACGGTCACATAATCGAGTTAAGGTTTGTGTCTTCTAGAGGGACCATCGCGTTACTTGCACTACTTAGAACGTCGTCAAACTACGGAAAAATCCAACACTTGGAAATTTCCCGACAGGGGAAAAATTGGGTATTTATATCCGGTCGAACTTTTTAACATATTCTAAAATTTATCCGGAAAGCCACACAGACAAAATTTGATAAACCTGATCGAATCATCGAAGCTCCAAAACATTCCAGATTATTCAACACTTGAATAAAATTTTAAAAATATCCAGAGAACTCAGCACAGATAAATAGGAGTTACTGTGCAAACGTCCCCACATAAAACGACAAAACGGCCGCGCTTCCGCCGTACGAGGCATGCTCGTGCCGCGGAAGCGCGGCGCTTTAATGGAATTAGGGCTACGGGTTGCACAGTTACTCTTAGATTTTCCTGCATGTTTTTCTGAATATTTTTAATGTGGAAAAATGCACTGTTTTGAAAAAAGTACAGAGAGCATGTTTGTTTTGGAGTTCCGGGTTCGTTCGGACTTCAATTTCCGTCTGGACTTCGCCTAAGGCTCTAGCTAGGCTCTGATACCACTGTAGGGTTCCTAGGCACTCAAGTGAGGTCTCCCAAGCCATCAACCATGGCAATTTCAAAAATTATGGTGCCTACAAACCCTAAACTACGGATCGATAACTAGATGTCTAGGCGAAAAAGAACAAGTTAACACTTAACTATTGAGAATACGGAAATACAACCTTTGTTGATCCGGTCCTCCACCTCCACGGCTCCGCAACGAGGTCGTCTCCACTGTCCAAATCAAATCTGGGCTCTAGAGTCGGCTTCGTCGGAGAATGGGCAAGCTAGGTCGTCGATGTCCATGCCGAAGATGATCTACGTCGAGGCATCGCTAAATCAAGCTCCGACTTCACCAAGTCAAGAAACTTGTGAAGTAAACACACTCTACTACTTGGCAAGAGGTAGAGGATGAAGAAATAGGAAGTGGGTAGACTTTAGTTTTGGATTTCTCACTCTTTTCCAACAATCACCATTGATGGACTTCAAGCTTCTTCACTTGAAGCAAGGAAGAAGAAGAAGGAAATTATGATAAGTTATTTGAAAAAGAAAAGAAAATGAATTCTTATCATAATGTTAACTAGAGTTAAGTGTAGAGAATGAATCATGGTTAGTGGGAATGGTTAGGGTTAAGAATGAGATAAGAATGGTTGACTTGAACAAAGCTTCATGAAGCTTCAACTAAAGAACAAAATAAGCCACCATTCTTTTCTCTTTTCTTTTATTCATTTATCAAAAATAAAAAGGATAATTAAATGAGATAAATGAATAATAAATAATAAACCCAAACCATTTCATTAACCAAGGTTTAATCTTTACACTTAACCAAAAAGGATGTATCATCAAACATGATACAAGCAAGTGCACAAAATCATATCGCATATGTAATGCGCACACCCGAGTGAGAAAATCCATCTTAAGTAAACCGATACTAGTTGATGCAAAGTAATATATCAAATATATAAATATGCATTAAATCATTAAATCAACACTTGATTCAATGACCCGGTTATGTCGCACACAACCGACTAGTATACAATATATCGGCTTATCGAATCAACGCTTGAATCGATAACTAGGTTATATCGCATACAACCATTCGATATATTTATCGCGAGAATAGAATACGGTATCACATACACGCATTATTCTCGGTCCCGCACATATCTCATATGCGCTCCTATTTCGTTTCGCTTGAGCCAGGAAACCTCTGTGTAGGACTCTAAAGACTCGTCAATACGCCGGCAGCAGGCGATGATCATATCAAACACCCACAAGCCGCAAGCGGTCTGCCAAACGTAACGGCCACCCGGGTATTGAGCGATCTGAAGATCGACGAGCAAGCCCGCTCACACTCCAGTGAATCCGACCAGTAACACTACCGTACAGTCCGGTCTGATCGTCTGATATGTCGCATATCTCGCCTAGGGGTGGTAAACGTCAGACCCCAATAGCTCGATAAGTCGTGTCGATATGAGGTCTATAACTGTTCGAGAAACTACTGGTAACACTTACCAGTAAATCTCAGCAACCCTGGCCAGGGATTTCCTGTTATAGCCAATCGAACACAGCGCAACATCAACCCCCTATACCGGGAGAGACGAATCCCCTCCTATCGCTCATTGCCTTCATGTGACTCGGGACTGTACCCAAAAACCACCGTTTTGCACGCCCTCTTGGACGTGGTAAGATGGAAATCAAAGCACAGTGGGAACCACACAAGACTCTATGACGATCTCGGGTCAACAGACTACTCTGTACCAGTGTCACCAGAGAACTGCCATCTGACGTGAGGTATAATACCATCTGGGAGTTCTCGGCGAGTCCGTCCAGTGTACCCAGTCTCTACTGAGCACCCGTATATCTCCTCTGATTTCAAACACCAATGGATATGGGATCATCCATCGCCCATCTGTATGGGTCGAGAAGGTACACGCTAGTCTACTCTGGTATATCGATGCCCCGTCTCGATACACCCACGACTAGGGACTTTGAAGGATGTACTTATGGACTACCATGTCCCCACTAGTATGATCCGCATCATAGTCCAGGTAGTCAAGTACAGATCCTAAGGGCTTTACCAACATGTAACAGAGAGACAATCAGCATACATGTTAAGGTAAAGGGTAACCAGATAGCATACTATCATGTCGAGCAAGAAAGTCCTCCCTATATATGTCCCAGCATCCACTACAATATACATCCTATGTACAGTAATGGCCTCTAGGGCATACATACAACTAACACCACTTGCACTAAGGCCAGGTATTGGCGTATCTCATACCCAACATCTCATAAAGTCGCTCATGCTGCGGCTGAGGGAGGGCCTTGGTGAATGGATCCGCGGCGTTGTTCTTTGTGTCTAGTCTCTTAATCTCGATCTCGCGGCGATCTACAATCTCCCAGATCAAATGAAAGCGCCTCAGGATGTGTCTGGACCGTTGATGGGATCTGGGCTCCTTGGCTAACGCCATCGCCCCATTATTGTCACAATACAAAGGTATTGGATCAATAATGGTTGGAACTACTCCTAGCTCCGAGACGAACTTCTTCATCCAGACGGCTTCCTTGGCGGCATCATTTGCAGCAATGTACTCAGCCTCCATCGTAGAGTCTGCAACGGTATCCTGTTTGGAACTCTTCCAACTTACCGCCCCTCCATTGAGGGTAAATACAAACCCTGAGATAGATTTGCTGTCATCCTTATCGCTCTGGAAGCTCGAATCGGTAAATGCCTCCATTTGGAGATCTGTATTACCATACACCAAGAACGATTCTTTAGTCCTTCGTAAGTACTTAAGAATGTTCTTCACAGCTGTCCAGTGGTTCTCCCCTGGGTTGGATTGATACCTGCTTACAACACTAAGTGCATAGGCTACATCTGGGCGTGTGCATAACATCACATACATTATAGATCCTACTGCCGAAGCATAAGGTATAATGCTCATGCGAGCTCTCTCTTCATCGGTCTTTGGACAAGAATCCTTGGAGAGAGTGACTCCATGGCAAGCGGGTAAGGCACCCCGCTTGGAGTCTTCCATACTAAACCTCTTTAGGATGGTGTTGATGTACCTGGTTTGGGACAATCCCAATAACTTTTTGGATCTATCCCTATAGATCCTTATGCCCAGGATGTATGTGGCATCACCCAGGTCCTTCATGGAGAACCTCAGTGATAAGAATGATTTGACCGACTGTAGCATAGGAATATCATTTCCTATCAGAAGAATATCATCCACGTACAATACGAGGAATGTAACAGCTCTTCCTACAGCCTTCTTATAAATACAAGGTTCATCTGGATTTTTGATGAAATCAAACTCTTTGATAACATCATCGAAACAGATGTTCCAACTCCGAGATGCCTGCTTTAATCCATATATGGATTTAAGCAATCTACATGCTTTCTCGCTGCTCCCACTGTCAATGAAGCCCTCTGGCTGATCCATATAAATGCATTCTTCTAAATTTCCATTTAGAAATGCTGTTTTAATGTCCATCTGCCAGATTTCATAGTCGTAGTGAGCAGCAATAGCAAGTAGGATCCGAATGGATTTAAGCATGGCTACGGGCGAAAAAGTTTCTTCATAGTCCAAACCTGGTCTTTGACGAAAACCCTTTGCCACAAGTCTTGCCTTATAGGTCTCCACCTGCCCATCTACACCAATCTTTCTTTTAAAGATCCATTTGCACCCTACAGGTTTTACCCCAAGGGGTACAACGTCCAAAGTCCATACTTTGTTGGTGTACATAGACTCCATTTCGGATCTCATGGCATTCAGCCACTTCACAGAGTCACCACTCGTGATAGCTTGCTGAAAACTGGTAGAATCATCATCATCCATGATGCAATCTTCTCCGTTACCATCAATGAGGAAACCGTAGTACCTCTCCGGTGGGCAAGAAGTCCTACCAGATCTACGGAGTGGCCGAGGTTCTTCAGTTTCTGTTGCAACAGCCGGTTCAACCAAATCGTCATTTGTAGTTTGTGTCTCCAGAACCTCTTCTAGATCCACCACCTTGCCATCATCTTTGTCTGTGAAAAACTCTTTTTCTAAGAATGTGGCATGCTGAGAAACAAACACCTTTTGTTCCTCTTTGTGGTAGAATAGATATCCATAAGAATTCTTTGGATATCCCACAAAGTTACACATGACTGACCGTGTCTCGAGTTTGTCCGGATTCTTCTTTTTAACATAGGCCGGGCAACCCCAAATCTTAATTCTTTTAAGAGATGGTCTCTTCCCATTCCATATCTCATATGGCGTGGTAGACACGGCTTTGGTTGGAACCCTGTTTAGCAGAAACGCTGCAGTCTCCAATGCATGTCCCTAAAACGAGACGGGTAACTCAGCATCACTCATCATGGACCGGACCATATCTAATAGGGTCCTATTCCTTCGTTCTGACACACCGTTGTGCTGTGGTGTGTAAGGAGGAGTGAGCTGAGAGAGATTCCCATTCTCTTTTAGGAAGTTTGCAAATTCTGTACTGAGATACTCTCTACCTCGATCTGATCGAAACATCTTAATACTCAAGCCGGTTTGTTTTTCTACTTCTTGTTTATATTCAACGAATTTCTCGAAAGCGTCGGACTTGTGTTTTAATAAAAATACATGACCGAATCTTGAGAAATCGTCGGTGAATGTAATGAAGTATGAAAAACCGCCTCTAGCCTGTGTATACATTGGCCCACATACATCACTATGTATGAGGCCAAGGAGCTGAGTAGCTCTTTCTCCGTGTCCTGTAAACGGAGTTTTGGTCATTTTACCCTTGATACAAGACTGGCAAGTCGCATAAGATTTATATTCAAAAGAGTTTAAATATCCATCTTTATGTAACTTGTTTAGTCTTGTTTCGTTAATATGACCAAGTCTACAATGCCAAAGAAAAGCTTCATTTAATTCTGAAAGTTTTCTTTTATTAGTGTGTTGTATACTGAAAACTGTGTGTTGATTTAGGACATATATTCCATTATTAAGCGTACCATACCCAACCAACATTTGATTCAGGTGAATGTTCTTAACATTGTTCTGCAACACAAAATTATATCCTTCATTGTCTAACAAAGAAACGGATATTATATTACATAGCATACTTGGTACAAAATAACATGGATTCAAAATCAAAATACATCCAGATGGCAACCCCAAGTGATACTCTCCCACTGCGACTGTATGTACATTGGAACCATTTCCAATGCGGAGAGTATGGTCACCTGTCTTCAAAACCTTGCTATTTCTCAGCCCCTGCATAGAATTGCAAATATGAGAACCTGAACCGGTATCCAATACCCAGGAAGCAGAGTTTATAGAAAAACAGTTTTCAGTCACAAACGCACCTGAAGCAGAAGCATCACCATGCTTCTTCTTGAGACTTAAGTACTCCGTGCAATTGCGCTTCCAATGTCCTGTCTTGTGGCAATGAAAACATTCGCCTTTCCCCGAGTCTCCAGCCTTGGACTTTCCCTTTCCCTTCACCTTTTTAACTCCGCCCTTAGGATTAGTGGGTTTCTTCTTTTTCTTTCCCTTGGCCTTGGCTTTCGGGCGAGAAGAGGAAGACTGTCCAATAGTCATAACGGGAGTTTTTGCTAACTTCATAGTGCTCTCTGCACTCCTTAACATATTAAGGAGTTCAGAGAGGTCCTTCTCCATGCCATGCATGTTGAAGTTCACTATGAACTGAGCAAAGGTGGAGAGGAGGGACTGCAGAATAATATCTATATATTGTTCATTGTCCATCGTCCATCCAAGGTCCTCAAGCTCTTCTATAAGAGCTATCATCTTCAGAACATGGTCTCCTACTGGTGTGCCAGGGGCCATTCGCATCTGAAACAATTTCTTTGATGCTTCGTATCGTAATACGCGGGATTGCTCCCCATACAACTCCTTTGTATGGAGAAATATACCATGAATGTCCATGTCCTCGTGCTGCTTTTGATGTGTGTTATCCATCGATGCAAGCGTGAGGCATGTGGCCGTGGCACAGTCAGCGTCCCATGTCTTGCGGACTTCAATGTCCGCAACTGAGGATTTTGGACCTGGGACGGGCGGGGCTGAAGCCGTGAGGACATATGATACTTTATCATAAGTCAAGGGGATCTTCAGATTCCTTAGCCAGTCTTTATAGTTGGTCCCATTCAGTTTGTTTTTATCTAGTAAAAGCTTAAGTCCAGTCATTGGTATCTGCCATTAAGAGAGAGAAAAGAATACACTCAGCGAAAACTCTTGCATAGATTAGATTGGTTTATTATCTTGTCTAATCGATGTTTCCCACTGCTTTTTATCAAGTTTTTCTTTCAAACCTTAAAAAGAAAAACTAGCCAGGATTAATTACAGTCTACAACTTCGCTAACCGTTCAGTCAGGCCAGTGTCGGTATTTTGAGGGAGGTTCCCCGTGCTTTCGCACGGACCTAATTAGAGTAAACCTCGTTTTCCCAGAGGCGGAGCCCCGTTAACACCTTTCTAGACACCTAATGAGTTAGCTAATTGTAAACTGTTAAACTCTCTTAGGAGCAACTATTGCCCACAGTGGGATCGGGATCCAACCATCATATGGAAGGTATGCAATCTCATTGCAAATTTCAACTATTGAAATTCCCGATGTGGTTTTTACCCCTAATACTCGTGACCTTGGCTAAGGTCAACAAATCACGAGCACTAGTCAAGCTCAACCCGTCATTTCTTGATTAATTAGACCCGTTCACATGACCCTTGGCTAAGGTCAACAAAGTCATATGCCCGTCCTAATTAATCTGCATCATATGCGTTTGTAGGAAGACATCACTTAGCCACCGTACACTACGCCTTGGCTAAGGTCAACAAACGTAGCACGAATACTAAGTACTCTACTTCCTAAAATGACGGAGGGCTGTGAATGATTTTTAAGAAAATCTTTAACGCTTTGAACTTGATATCGTTGTAGAATCAAACAGTTTTCAAAAGGAGTGGCTTAAGCTCCGCAGTTTTGAAATATAGCTTTTATATAAATAGCCGAGTGGTTTTTAAATCCGATTCTACAACATCTTTTTAGGTTTATTTTCTTTACATTAATCACATTAATGTAATCCCATCATTTAAGTCCTTAAGCCAATCACAGAAAAGAAACGAAAATAACACGTACGCTTATGCCATCCGCATTCGCCGCAATGTTCCGTTATGCACCGTTAGGTTACTTAACTAACGGCATACCGGGATGAGACTAGCGCGGGTGTAAAACATAAGCAACGTCTACTATATATCATATATATAATAATATGTCATTCGTCTCAGATATCACAGAACACAGGCAGCAGAAACATAGATATAACGTGGGATATCCTAGGACGTCCGTATTTAGTATTTAGCCAGAATAGAAAATACGGATTCCACAGTCGCGATGAATAGCCAAGCCCACACCCTGGACCCCTACGAGAGCGGAAAGTGACCCTACCAATCCTGGAGTTTAGGAGACCCGGTCTCGACTCCTCGAGATGGCCTCCCACTGAACCCCAGAACCCGGTCACCTGTGCTCCCCTCCTTGGGTCCATCCTAATGCGGAAAAGTAAATAATATACAACACTGGTGACACAACCGCAACCTGGAAGTGCCCCAAATAAAAGAATATTACATTACATTTGAATTTACATGAATGAAAATACAAAACTCTCATCTCACAAAAACCCCCCGGCTATTCGATCGCGACAATCCTGCACATCATATCTCAGCAACACATAATATCACATATCATCAACGTAAGTAAGTATGCATACCCCAATTGTCTTTGATGTATAGCAACGAAACCGGCGATATCTAACATACTACACTTACGGTCACAGAAAAGAAAGTGTAAAACTACAATATTTGGAATCCAGATTCTCTTTAGACAACATAAATGCGAAATATCACATATTTTGTATTTCATGCCTAAACTACATGAATTCCACATATTGTATCACATTCCAGACAAACAGACAGTATTAAAGTTTTCGAACGAACAATCAAGCACCCAAGATTCACTAAAACTCAACACTTGAGCAGGGTTCAAAAAATCCGGAGTGTGACACAGTAGTGGCGGTCCAGCCGTAGAAGGGTCAAGCTTACGCCTCACATGTGGCACGCCGTACTGCCCCAAACCCTAAGGTTCAAAGGGCAGTTCGAGACGGTCACATAATCGAGTTAAGGTTTGTTGTCTTCTAGAGGGACCACCGCAAAAAGACTTGCACATATCTCTAAACTATTTAAACCCCGTGAATAGTGAGTAAATGATACTCGTTCAAACACTTCAATACTTTCTAATTTACCCGGAAAAGCTACGAAATGAAAATCCCGATCGAATTGACGAGTCCAAAACCAGCTCCAGAATTTTTCAAAACCAAATACAGATTAAAAATATCCAAAAAATTATACAAGCAGATTCAAGAATTACTGTGCAAAAAGGATCCATCAATTCATATGTACGGCCGCGGAACCGCGGCCTAAGCAAGCTTGGGCCGCGTTTCCGCGGTGATAATCACTGTTCACTGAAAATATTTTGTACCGTAACTCTTATTTTTTCCTGCTGTATTTTTTACATATTTTTAATTCTGCAAATTATCAAATTTTAGAAAATTTCCAGAGAGCACCCAAAAACACCGTATTTTTGTCCGATCGGGTTTTTCACTTCGTAAAAACGTCGCCTAATGTTCTAGGTCGGCTCTGATACCAATGTAAGGTTTGTTTAGCACCCTATGAAGTGTTTTGAAGCATCACATGACCCAAAGTTATAACTTTTAAGGTGCTAAACTAACATGCAAAGGGATCGATCCTAGAAAATTAGGGTTTCGAAATAAAAAGCGAACTAATCAAGGGTTTCGAGACTACAACCTTTGTAGCTCCCTTTCGCTGGACTCCTTGGTCTCTAGGGTGTTGAAGGAAGGTCCTCTTGAAGTCCCCTTGTGTCCACGACGATCCACCACGGAGATCTCCGTCCAAGCTCGCAACTTCGTCAAACCGAAGAGAACACTCTAAACAAAACGGCTAAGCTTGTGTAGAATGATGTTGTGGTTAGGTTTCTCACTTCAAAAACCTATCTTTAAGTGGTATTTGCTCACTAAAAAAAACTAGAGAGCAAAAGAGCAAGAGGAAGAAGATGGTGGCAATTTTTTGAGAAGAGGTAAAAAGATAACTCTAGTGAAGAAAAAGAAATATATCAATATATATTTTATTCCTTCATGCTATGAACCATGGTTAAAGTGATGGAGACATTATTTAACTTTGGTTTGGAATGATAAAGAGATGGATAACCTTAGGTTAGTGGTAGTTGAGCATGGTTAGGTCAAAGGAAGAATGTAGAAGCATGAATGATTATCCTTTCCTTTTTCATTTTCTTTTAAATCCAAAATTAAATAATAATCCATTATATAATCCATGGTGTGAGTCTTATATTGCCACCATTTCCATATGCTAACAACCATGATGGATGAGTGTATGTATGTGTGCATGTATGCACATCCACATGTGCATGAAACTAGCATGAAAGAAAGAAAGAAAAGCACACATGCATGCACACATCCATCATCCAAGAAAAGGTTTTGAGTGAGAAAACTAATGGTTAAATGATAAATCAACACTTGATTTATCAATCCGGTCATATCTCATATGACCCCACCAAAAGTAGTTCACCCGATCAATGTTCGGTATCATATACGCACATTTCAATCGGGTGCATGCGCATATCGCATACGCACACCACAACGTTTCGCCTGGACTGGGTATCTCCTTTGTGGGACTCTAAGACTCGTCAATACGCCGGCAGAGGGTGATGATCATATCAGGTACCCTCAAGCCGCAAGCGGTCAGCTAAACGTAACGGCCACCCGGGTATTGAGCGATCAGAAGACAACAAGCGAACCTGCTACAACTCCCGTCGAGCCATCCGGCAACACTACCGTACAGTCCGGTCTCTTCGTCAGATATGCTGCATATCGAGCCTAGGGATGGTCACGTCGACCCCAATAACTCAATAAGTCGTGTCGGTGAATGGTCTATAACAGATCGAGAAACTACTGATAACACTTATCAGCAAATCTCAGCAGCCCTGGCCAGGGACTTGCTGTTATAACCAGTCGGGCACAGTACAGCATCAACTCCCAATACCGGGAGAGACGAAACCCCTCCTATCGCTCATCGTCTTCGTGTGTCTCGGGACTGTACCCAACGGCCACCTGTTTGCACAACTCAGTAGAGCCGTGGTAGGGTGGCAATCAAAGTACAGTGGGAGAACACACAAGACTCCATGACGATCTTGTTAGTTATATGTATGCCCTAGAGGCCATTACTGTACATAGGATGTATATTGTAGTGGATGCTGGGACGTATATAGGGAGGATTTTCTTGCTCGACATGATAGTATGCTATCTGGTTGATCTTTACCTTAACGTGTATACTGATTGTCTCTCTCTTACATGTTGGTAAAGCCCTTAGGATCTGTACTTGACTATCTGGACTATGATGCGGATCATACTAGTGGGGACATGGTAGTCTATAAGTACATCCTTCAAAGTCCCTAGTCGTGGGTGTATCGAGACGGGGCATCGATATACCAGAGTAGACTAGCGTATATCTTCTCGACCCATACAGATGGGTGATGGATGATCCCATATCCATTGGTGTTTGACATCAGAGATGATATACGGGTGCTCAGTAGAGACTGGGTACACTGGACGGACTCGCCGAGAACTCCCAGATGGTATTATACCTCACGTCAGATGGCAGTTCTCTGGTGACACTGGTACAGAGTAGTCTGTTGACCCGAGATCGTCATAGAGTCTTGTGTGGTTCCCACTGTGCTTTGATTTCCATCTTACCACGTCCAAGAGGGCGTGCAAAACGGTGGTTTTTGGGTACAGTCCCGAGTCACATGGAGGCAATGAGCGATAGGAGGGGATTCGTCTCTCCCGGTATAGGGGGTTGATGTTGCGCTGTGTTCGATTGGCTATAACAGGAAATCCCTGGCCAGGGTTGCTGAGATTTACTGGTAAGTGTTACCAGTAGTTTCTCGAAGTGTTATAGACCTCATATCGACACGACTTATTGAGCTATTGGGGTCTGACGTTTACCACCCCTAGGCGAGATATACGACATATCAGACGATCAGACCGGACTGTATGGTAGTGTTACTGGTCGGATTCACTGGAGTGTGAGCGGGCTTGCTCGTCGATCTTCAGATCGCTCAATACCCGGGTGGCCGTTACGTTTAGCAGACCGCTTGCGGCTTGTGGGTGTTTGATATGATCATCATCTGCTGCCGGCGTATTGACGAGTCTTTAGAGTCCTACACAGAGGTTTCCTGGCTCAAGCGAAACGAAATAGGAGTGCATATGAGATATGTGCGGGACCGAGAATGATACCAGTATGTGATACTGTATTCGATTCTCGCGATATGTGACATTGATCGGTTATATGCGATATAGCCGGGTTATCGGATCAAGTGTTGATTCGATAAGTTGTTACTGTTGATATTAGTCGGTTATATGCGATATGACCGGATCGTTAAATCAAGTGTTGATTTAATGATTTAATGCATAATTATATATTTGATATATTACTTTGCATTAGCTAGTATAGGTTCACTTTATATGGATTTTCTCACTCGATGTGCAAGTTGTATATGTGATATACTTTTGTGCATATACATTGTATCATGTTTGATGATGCATGTTGACTTGTGCTTGTGTAAAGATTAAACCATGGTTATATGAATGGTTAGGGTTTTATATACTTATTCATTTATTTATATTCATTATTCATTTAAGGAAAAGAAAAGAAAAATGGTGGCATCCTTTTGTTTATTCATGAAGCTTCATGAATACTTTGACTTAGTCACCATTTTTGTCTTCATTCCTAACCTAACCATTCACTCAACTTGGGTTTAGTCTCTACACATAACCATGGTTATGTTATGATAAAGATTGGATTATTCTTTTCTTTTTAATTAATCTTATCATATCATTTTCTTCTTCTTCTTCCTTGAACTCAAGAAGAAAAGCTTGAGGTCATCAATGGTGGATTGATGATTTGAGTGAGAAATCCAATTCTAAAGTCTACCCACTTCCTATTTCTTCATCCTCTACCTCTTGCCAAGTAGTAGAGTGTGTTTACTTCACAAGTTTCATGACTTGGTGAAGTTGTGAGCTTGATCTAGCGATGCCTCGACGTAGATCATCTTCGGCATGGACATTGACGACCTAGCTTGCCCATTCTCCGACGAAGCCGACGCTAGAGCCCGGGAACTCATTAGGACAGCGAAGGGACCTCGTTGCGGAGCTATGGAGGTGGAGCACCGGATCTACAAAGGTTGTATTTCCGATATCTCATAGTTAAGTGTTAACTAGTTTATGTTTTCGCCTAAACTTCTAGCCGACGATCCGTAGTCGGGTTTCTCGGCACCGTTAAAATTTTAATTTGGCATGATCGATGCCTTGTGAGACCTCACTAGGGTGCCTAGGAACCCTACAGTGGTATCAGAGCCTAGCTAGAGCCTTAGGCGAAGTCCAGACGGAATTTGAAACCCGATCGAACCGAAACCCTACCCGGAAATGAGCTCTCTGGACTTTTTCGAAAATATGGGTTTTTCCAGAATTAAAAATTACTAAAAAATTCAGCAGGGAAATTTAAGATTTACGATGCAAAATTTTTTCACTGAACAGTAATACTTGCGGCGGAACCGCGGCAGAAGTATTGCTTCTGCGGCGGTTCCGCGGCAATATTGATGGATCATTCCGTACTTTTTGCACAGTAATACCTGATAAATTGTGCTGGATTTTCTGGGAATTTTTAAAATTTATTCAAGAGTTGAATGTTCTGGGGTTGCATTGGGAATAGTAGATTCGATCGGATTATCATGTTTCGTCTATGTGGCTTTCCGGATAAATTTTAGAATATGTTAAAAAGTTCGACCGGATATAAATACCCAATTTTTCCCCTGTCGGGAAATTTCCAAGTGTTGGATTTTTCCGTAGTTCAACGACGTTCTAAGTAGTGCAAGTAACGCGATGGACCCTCTAGAAGACAACAAACCTTAACTCGATTATGTGACCGTCTTGAACTGCCCTTTGAACCTTCGGGTTTGGGGCAGTACGGCGTGCCACATGTGAGGCGTTGGCTTGACCCTTCTACGGCTGGACCGTTGGTACTGAGGCACGAACTGAATGTTGTTAGACTTATTTCATGTGTTGAGCTGTATCGGGAAAACTTGGGTGTTTGACTGTTCGATCGAAAAGTTTAACATTTTCTGTTTATCTGGAATGGGATACAATAATTGGAATTCGCAAAAGTTATGTGATAACTGAATGAATGTTATAAACATAGCAGTTTAGTCTCACTTGATCGGTTGCCACAGAATTTTGATGTGATCAAAAGTCCGTCGCAATCACGTAGCGTACGCGGATACTCGCCGGGTAAACTTAATAGACAGCCTCACTCCATTGCCCCGACCAAGTGACTGTAGGAGAACCCCGTCGCCGAAAGCATCCGTCCGGGTGCTCACGGTAGCGGTGTTCTGCCTTGGTGCACTTCGTCGACGGCGTCGGGGGTGCGGCCGTCTACTGAAGTTTGCGACGAGCATTCGATCAGGATGTCGGGAATCTTGTTGAATTGCCCGACTCGATATTGAAAAGTGTTTTCGATTTGGAGACTAAAATGCGGGGTTTATAATTTTTAGGCATGCGATGTCTAAGAAATTCATTTGGTCAGACATGTGATGTCTGAGGTGGTTGCGGATTCCAGCTGTTGTAGTTTTACACTTTCTTTTCTGTGACCGTAAGTGTAATATGTGATATCGCCGGTTTCGTTGCTATATGTCAACGACAATTGGGATGTGCATATTTACTTACGTTGATGACATGTGATGTTATGTGTTGCTGGATATGTTATATTGGATCGTCGTGTTTGAATAGCCGGGGGTTTTTATGTGAGATGAGTGTTTTTTATTTTCATTCATGTAAAAACTTGTATGTAATATTCTTTTATTGGGGCGCTTCCAGGTTGCGGAAGTTGTCACCTCTTGTATATTATTTACTTTTCCGCACTAGGATAGACCCAAGGAGGAGGGCATAAGTAACCGGGTTCTGGAGTCCAGTGGGAGACCAACTCGAGGAGTCGAGTCCGGGTCTCCTAACTCTAGAATTGGTAGGGTTGCTTGCCGCTCTCGTAGGGGTCTTGGGGTGTGGGTTTGGCTATTCATCACGACCGTGGAATCCGTGTTTTATACTGGCTAGTATTGAAAACACGGACGTCCTAGTATATCCAATATTTCATATGATTATTCTGCTGCGATATCTGTGATGTGATCTTGTGATGTATTATATAGACGTTACTTATGTTTTACACCCGCGCTAGCCCTGCCCCGCTCTGCCGTTAGTTACCTAACCTAACGGTGCACGAGGGGACATCGAGGCGAATGCGGATGGCATAAGTGTACGTCATATCTATCTGTGATGTTTAGGTATTTAAATGATGGGACTTCATTAATGTGATTAATGAAATAAAAGAAACCTAAGATGTTGTAGAATCGAATTTCAAAATAAAACAGGTAGCTACAGTTCTTTCTTTGCATAGCGGTATATGTGATATATCCTGCACCTTATTCGATGAGGAAAGGACCGAGATCCCTTCACCGGGAGTGACTCCTTTAGCAATAACTGGCAGATGCTACCCACTTGGTTTGTCATTTGATTGCTTTTAAGTGTTTTTGCTTTGCACAGTGATATATGTGATATATCCCGCACCTCATTCGACGAGGAAAGGACCGACGATCCCTTCACCGGGAGTGACTCCTTTAGCAAAACTAGAAAAGCCTCAAAAGCACTCCATTTTAAAATCATTTGATTCTACAACGATATCAAGTTCATTACGCAATAGGTTTTCAGACAAACCTGTCGTAGCCCTCCGTCATTTCAGATATGTACTGGTTAGTATTCGTGCTGCGTTTGTTGACCTCTGTCAAGGCGTAGTGTGCGGTAGCTGATTAGTGCTTATCTGCATAAGCATATGATGTGATTGATTTAGGGTAGTCGTGCGACCTTGTTGACCTCTGTCAAGGGTCGTGCGGGTGGGTTTACTTCAATCAGGAAATGACGGGTTGAACTTGACTAGCAGCCTATGGTTTGTTAACCTCTGTCAAGGTCATAGGACGCTAGGGGCGAAATATTATCGGGAATTTCAAGTGTTGAAATTTGCAATGAGATTGCATACCTTCTATGAGATAGTTGGATCCCGATACCCGCTGCGAGTAAGAGTTACTCCTGTGAGAGTTTTATACATTACAATTAGCCGATCAAGTAGGTGTCTAGAAAGGTGTTAACGAGGTTACGCCTCTTGGAAAACGAGGTTTACAGTAATTAGGTTCGTGCGAAAGCACGGGGGACCTCCCTCAAAGTACCGACACTGGCCTGGCTGAAAGATTGGCGAACTTGTAGTGTGTAATTAATCCCGGCTAGTCTTTCCTTTTAGGGTTTGAAGGAAGATTTGATAAAAAGCAGTGGGAGCCATCCTGATTAGATAAAATAATAACCAATCTATTCTTGACAGAGCGCACGCTGAGTGTTTTCTTCTCTCTCTCTCCTGGTAGCGACCATATCACGCCTTAATCAAGATAATAATACGGATTATTGACCGAACCCGCTTGTTATACTGAGCTGAGGAACGTTGGTCCCGCTCCAACTTATAATTGTTATAAGACAGAGCAGGAAATTGGGGATTACCAGAATTCCCGTGCCGCCCAAACGAAGAGAGTGCATGCTGATGCATCATCTTCGGGTATGTTCATTACAAAGAACTGTTTCTCTGTATCCTCTACGTCCTGGGTATGTGATACCAGATCAGGATCCCAGATATGTAATCTGTTACATAGGGCTACAGAAAGGTAGGAGACTGAGAACGGGTGATAAGTTTCATGAGACAGAAAACGGGGCAAGAGTTGCAGCCAAGTCTGTTGGTCACTGTCACCCTGTATTACTAATACATTGATTCTGAACGAATGTTATTAGATACCGAACCTGATATACAAAATCATATCAGTCTCTTTATTAGTAAAGAAATGATAAAATTTTGTATTGTTGGATAATGTTTTGAACATTTCCTATATCAAAAGTTGATCGGTTCAGGCACGTTATCTAAAAGCATTGATGTTCTAAATCAAACTACAGTTCTTAGTATATGGAACACACACAAGAAGAACAGTTCAGAAATGAACGAATTCTTCTTGAGGTATTGTAGACTAGGTCAGATCAATGTGACCCGACTAGCTGGAGTTACATTTAGATGCATATTTAAATCAGTTTGAATTTACATCTTGTGAAACTCGCCAGTCATGTCACAAAGATAAGATGACCATAGCTCCGTTTACTGGAAACAGAGAAAGAGTCAATGAACTCTTGGGATGATACATGTTGATGTATGTAGGTCCCCTGTCTACACATACCAAGACTGGTTCTTTTTACTTCATTACATTCTCTGATAATCTTTCGAGATTCAGACCCATGTTCCTGTTGAAACACATGTCCGAACCTTTTAAGATATTCACAGATTATAAGTTAGAAGTAGAGAACCAAAATACGGGTATAAGTATTATGTCCTTTGATGAGATCAAGGATGAGAATACTTGAGCACGGAATTCCTGGACTTTTCTAAAGGAGAATGAGATTCTCTCTCAGCATTACTCCTCTGTATACACTATGGCACGATGGTATATCGGGGCGGAGCAATCACACCCTATATGATAAGGTGTGCTCTATGATGAGTACTACTGAGTCACCTAATTCTTTTTGGGAGTTATGCACTTGAGAAGTTGCATACCTATTGAATAGGGTTCCAATCAAATCAATTGCCTACCACTTCATATAGGATATGGTATGGAAAGAGCCCATGTCTTAAGCCAGTTAAGATTTGGGGTTGTCCGGCCTATGTCTAAAAGCAAAATCCGGACAAGCTCGAGGCAAGGTCTGTTATGTAGAACTGGAAATGTTCCAGCTATACAAACTACAGCAGATGATTTGGTAGTACCAAAGGATTCAGTAGATTCCAACGAACCTCAGCCTCTCCGCCGATCTAGTAGGGTTCCTCACCCGCCTGAGAGATACTTCTTTTTCTCTATGACAGTGGGAGCGAGGATTGCATCATGAGATGATGACCCAACTGGTTTCGATCTGGCCATCAGGAGTGTGACTCTGTAAGAATGGCTGGATGCTTAGCGATCTGAGATGGAATCCATGTACACCAACAAAGTATGGACTTTGGTTGCTATATCTGAAGGGTTAAATCCCCATCAGGAGCAAGTATATCTTGAGAAGATTACTTGGTGTAGATGGAAAAGTTGAGACTTTCAAAGCTAGACTTGTTAAAAGGTTTTCGTCATCAACCAGGCGTGGATAATGATGAAACCTTTTCAAGTATCTATGCTTAAGTCCATCCAGATCCTACTTACCACGGCTACATACCATGACTACGATATCTGGTGGTTGGGTGTCATGACTGCTTTTCTAAATGATATTTTGGAAGAGAGCGTCTATAAGTTCACAGCCAGAGGGCTTCGTAGACAGTGAGAGCAGCGGAAACGTGTGCAAGATGCTTTATAGGATAAAGCAGGCATCGCGGAGTTGGAACATCTGTTTTGATGGATTAGTCAAAGAGTTTGACATCATCAAAATGGTAGATGAACCTTGTATAAACAAAAAGGTAGTAGGGAGTATGGTGATGATCCTCGTAGAGTACGTGGATGACATACTCTTGATAGGGAAGGAGTTTCCTATGCTACGCTCGATCAATCTCCGTTTATCACATGGATTCTCCACATAGGATCAAAATGATACCTCCTAAATCCTGAGTTTTGGATCTATGAGATAGATTTAATTGGATGTTAGGATTCTCACTAGTTGTAGTGAGATAATATCAATCGATCCTGGGGAGAATCACTGGAAGGGTTCCAGGGTGATAAAGACGACTGAATGTCGGTCGCAGGCATTGTCTTTACCCTCAGTAAAGGGACGGTATGTTGGAAGAGTTCCAAGCTAGATACCGTGGCATACTAGACGATAAAGGCAGGATATATCGCTACTTAAGATGCTACCAAAGAGGCTGTTTGGGTGTATATTGGTTCATGAGATGAACTACGTTCCTACCATTGTGAGACAATGGAGTTGTGGCTTATACCGAGGAACGCCTTTCCCATCAGTGACCCAGACATATTCTAAGGAAGTATCACTTGATCATGGAGATGGTTGATCTCCAGGGTGATCGAGGTTAGGAGAGCAGACTCAGAGGACAACACAGCGGATCCACTCACAAAGGCCTGTTCCCACAGAGAGATTTTTATGGGATGGTTGAGTATGAGATACTACAACCACTGCTACAGATGGCCATAGTGCAAGTGGGAGATTGTTAGTTATATGTATGCCCTAGAGGCCATTACTGCACATAGGATGTATATTGTAGTGGATGCTGGGACGTATATAGGGAGGACTTTCTTGCTCGACATGATAGTATGCTATCTGGTTGATCTTTACCTTAACGTGTATACTGATTGTCTCTCTGTTACATGTTGGTAAAGCCCTTAGGATCTGTACTTGACTACCTGGACTATGATGCGGATCATACTAGTGGGGACATGGTAGTCTATAAGTACATCCTTCAAAGTCCCTAGTCGTGGGTGTATCGAGACGGGGCATCGATATACCAGAGTAGACTAGCGTATATCTTCTCGACCCATACAGATGGGCGATGGATGATCCCATATCCATTGGTGTTTGAAATCAGAGATGATATACGGGTGCTCAGTAGAGACTGGGTACACTGGACGGACTCGCCGAGAACTCCCAAATGGTATTATACCTCACGTCAGATGGCAGTTCTCTGGTGACACTGGTATAGAGTAGTCTGTTTACCCGAGATCGTCATAGAGTCTTGTGTGGTTCCCACTGTGCTTTGATTTCCATCTTACCACGTCCAAGAGGGCGTGCAAAACTGTGGTTTTTGGGTACAGTCCCGAGTCACATGGAGGCAATGAGCGATAGGAGGGGATTCGTCTCTCCCGGTATAGGGGGTTGATGTTGCGCTGTGTTAGATTGGCTATAACAGGAAATCCCTGGCCAGGGTTGCTGAGATTTACTGGTAAGTGTTACCAGTAGTTTCTCGAAGTGTTATAGACCTCATATCGACACGACTTATTGAGCTATTGGGGTCTGACGTTTACCACCCCTAGGCGAGATATGCGACATATCAGACGATCAGACCGGACTGTATGGTAGTGTTACTGGTCGGATTCACTGGAGTGTGAGCGGGCTTGCTCGTCGATCTTCAGATCGCTCAATACCCGGGTGGCCGTTACGTTTAGCAGACCGCTTGCGGCTTGTGGGTGTTTGATATGATCATCATCTGCTGCCGGCGTATTGACGAGTCTTTAGAGTCCTACACAGAGGTTTCCTGGCTCAAGCGAAACGAAATAGGAGTGCATATGAGATATGTGCGGGACCGAGAATGATACCAGTATGTGATACTGTATTCGATTCTCACGATATGTGACATTGATCGGTTATATGCGATATAGCCGGGTTATCGGATCAAGTGTTGATTCGATAAGTTGTTACTGTTGATATTAGTCGGTTATATGCGATATGACCGGATCGTTAAATCAAGTGTTGATTTAATGATTTAATGCATAATTATATATTTGATATATTACTTTGCATTAGCTAGTATAGGTTCACTTTATATGGATTTTCTCACTCGATGTGCAAGTTGTATATGTGATATACTTTTGTGCATATACATTGTATCATGTTTGATGATGCATGTTGACTTGTGCTTGTGTAAAGATTAAACCATGGTTATATGAATGGTTAGGGTTTTATATACTTATTCATTTATTTATATTCATTATTCATTTAAGGAAAAGAAAAGAAAAATGGTGGCATCCTTTTGTTTATTCATGAAGCTTCATGAATACTTTGACTTAGTCACCATTTTTGTCTTCATTCCTAACCTAACCATTCACTCAACTTGGGTTTAGTCTCTACACATAACCATGGTTATGTTATGATAAAGATTGGATTATTCTTTTCTTTTTAATTAATCTTATCATATCATTTTCTTCTTCTTCTTCCTTGAACTCAAGAAGAAAAGCTTGAGGTCATCAATGGTGGATTGATGATTTGAGTGAGAAATCCAATTCTAAAGTCTATCCACTTCCTATTTCTTCATCCTCTACCTCTTTCCAAGTAGTAGAGTGTGTTTACTTCACAAGTTTCATGACTTGGTGAAGTTGTGAGCTTGATCTAGCGATGCCTCGACGTAGATCATCTTCGGCATGGACATCGACGACCTAGCTTGCCCATTCTCCGACGAAGCCGACGCTAGAGCCCGGGAACTCATTAGGACAGCGAAGGGACCTCGTTGCGGAGCTATGGAGGTGGAGCACCGGATCTACAAAGGTTGTATTTCCGATATCTCATAGTTAAGTGTTAACTAGTTTATGTTTTCGCCTAAACTTCTAGCCGACGATCCGTAGTCGGGTTTCTCGGCACCGTTAAAATTTTAATTTGGCATGATCGATGCCTTGTGAGACCTCACTAGGATGCCTAGGAACCCTACAGATCTTGGGTCTACAGACTAACCTGTACCAGTGTCACCTGAGAACTGCTATCCGACGATAGATATAATTCCATATAGGAGTTCTCGGTGAGTCCGTCCAGTGTACCCAGTCACCACTGAGCACCCGTATATGATCTTGATGTCAAACATCGATGAATGTGGGAACATCCATCGCCCATCGTATGGGTCTAGTATCATATACGCTAGTCTACTCTGGTATATCGATGCCCCGTCTCGATATACCTACGACTAGGGATGTTTCAGGATATGCTTATAGACTACAGATGTCCCACTAGTATGATCTCCATCATAATCAGAGTAGTCAAGCCGATATCCTCAGGGCTTTATCAACATGTATGAATGAATAAAAGCATGATCAAATCAACATGTCAGATAAAGAAGAACCATATAGCATACTATCATGTCGAGCAAGAATGAAAACTGAATATATATACATGTATAGATACATCGACTATCACATAATGGCCTTTAGGGCATACATATATCCAACAGATTAGGGTGTTCACTTCTCTAATAAGTTGTTTAGTGAAGTGTAAGCTTGGGTTAGAGATTCTTCAAGGTAGATCATCTTGGATCATGAAGAATTCAAGCAAGATGCATCATTCACCTCTTGGAGCCTCACGAGAGTCGGAGTTCTTGATGATCGCAGCGAAGGGACCTCAACACGGAGCTTATGAAGCAAAGGAACGGACTACAAAGGTTATAATCCTTTTCTCTTTACTTATTTGTATGTGATACAAACTTGTTACCCTAGAAATTCTAGCAAGATTCATGGTTAGTTAGCTTTGCACCTCTCTAATTTTGAAAATGGAATGAGTGATGCTACCAAACCCTAGACTAGGTGCAAGGGTAACCTAACAGTTGGATACCGATTCCCACTGATGAGTAGGTGTTACTCCTTGAGTAATTTTAGATGATCCCGACAAATTCTCCTTTTAGGGTTTGAGGGAGAATTCGAGGAAACGGTGTTAGCCATCCTGA
The DNA here is from genome assembly GCA_030015575.1 of Agapanthus africanus. Taxonomy (NCBI): domain Eukaryota; kingdom Viridiplantae; phylum Streptophyta; class Magnoliopsida; order Asparagales; family Amaryllidaceae; genus Agapanthus; species Agapanthus africanus. The sequence continues at coordinate 301,663,937 of JASDDO010000029.1, forward strand.
TTAGATAAAGTGATTAATCATTCTGATCTAGATTAGAGTGCACCCCGAGTGTTTCCTTTCTCTCTCTCCTTGGCAGCGACCATGGCCCGACCCTAAACTAAAACTCATGAACCAAGTTAAACCGAACCTTTTTAAAACATTTTAGCTTTTGGATTGTCAGTTAGTCGCATATATCATTGCCAATCTTACATCCATTTTGCATTTCTCCAGAACACTTCGTATCACTATGAAAATCCATATAGCTTCGATATTCCATCGTATAGTTACATATGAACTCGAAGGAACTTGTTCCAGTTCGAGGATGGATTATGGTCCTTAAGAAATTGAATAGAATTATTCGGTTGTCTTTTCCCTTTACCTTCTCTCAGGTTGTGAGAGCTCCTAGTATTAGGAGAGTACACCTATTGCGCTTATTGGATAGTCTTCTTCCAAACCATAGGTAGGTGTCGAAAGGTGGAGAAGGAAGAAAACCAATTAGCCTAAATGTGGTATACAGAAGGTAATAAGTAAAGACATATAAAGGGATTAGAGTAAGGGCAAAGAAAATTGCGACTGCTATCATTCACGACAAAACCGCGTATACCCCTGCCACTCCTACATCCACTTTGGATTTCTCCAGAACACTTCGTATCACTACGAAGATCCATATTGCTTGGATATGCCATCGTATAGTTACATACGAACTCGAAGGAACTTGTTCCAGTTCGAGAATCGATTCTGGTTCGGGAGAAATAGAATATGATTATTCAGTTGACTTTTCTCTTCACCTTCTCTCAGGTTGTGAGGGCTCCTGGTGTTATGAGAGTACACCTATTGGGGTTATTGGATAGTCTTCTTCCAAACCTTAGGATAGTGTCGAAGGGTAGGGAAAGAAGAAAATCAATTAGCCTAAGTGTGGTGTACAGATGGTAATAAGTAAAGACATATAAAGGGATTGGAGTGAGGGTAAGGAAGTATACGGTTACTGTCATAAATCAGAATAGTGGAAGAGGCATTACTAAGAATACCCGGATACCCATTTGAAACATTTTCATGTTTCAGTTTTTACTGTGCAGTGTTAATTGAAAACTGTTTTCCCAATTAGATTCTAACTCCAGGGTATGTATTTACCAGACTTGATTCTCACATCTGTATGGCATTACGGATGATGAGTAGGAGTAAGATATTAGGAATTGGGCGATTAGATCCTCTGTATATCAGAATTCTTTGTAATTGGTGATATTTGAAGAAATCACCTGGGTTTTGCCTGACAGTAAATATTTGGTTTTGAATATCCGTTGTTATGCAACAATTTCAAACTGATATATCTGTACGTTTATTTTATAAAGTGAGATATAACTTTTTGAAATGATGTCTATGACATTTACCTATATCAGCTGGTGATTAGGTAAGGTGCATTCAACAACGGTGTAATTCTTCTTAACCATAGTACAGTTTTTCAATCTACGACACACAGGGTTTGAGTTATTGAACTCAGGGGCCTTATACAAAGTATTGTATGTTATCCGATGTCCGTAAGGACAAAGGGGTTAGTACTCGTACTATATTCTGTTTACTCATGACTTCTCCAGTTCTAGATAAGTTTTTCGTTGAAATACAAGGTCCGGATTTTGAGAAGTTATAGGTATAAGAATGAAGTAGAGAACCATATGTTGCAAGACAAAGGGTTGGTGCTCGTACTATATTCTCTTTACTTTTGACTTCTCTAGTTTTAGACAAGTATTTCGTTAAAATACAGGGTCCAAGTTTTGAGAAGTTATAGGTATACGAATAAAGTAAAGAACCATTTGTTGGAAGTATCAGGATTCTTCGAGGTAATCGAAGATGTAGATACTTATGTTTGGTATTCCATTGTAAGTAATAGTTTTAAGAACTTGCTTCTCTTTCAGGTTACTCATACGAGAATGTATTCCTGGATGAGTAATGATGTATGGCCACCTTCCATTTGGTTGATATGCACTGGAAATAGCTGCATGATTTTTGAATCTGGTTCCAATTAAATTAGTGCCTTTGTTTCTATATTGGATATATAGAATGGATTCATATCAACGATGTTAAGGTATATGGAGTTGTCCGGCTGATGCTTAAAACCAAAATCCGGATAAACTCTAGGTACGTTTCAGTAATGGCAGTTTGTGGGTTATCCCGGGCTTTGACGAGAGTTAACTTTCTACCATCAGGAAGATTAATAGTTATATTGTTCTTGACTCACCACCAGGAATGAATTCTTTTCAGAAAACATTAGTGGGAGTATGGTAGAACTGGAAATGATTCCAGAACCACAAACGATTACTGAAAATTTCATAGAACCTAAGAATTCAAATGGTTTTGACGATCCATTAGCCACTCCACAGATTTGGTGGATAACCTCAAACACCCGAAAGGTACTTCGGTATCCTCAAAGACGGTGACATGGAGGTTTATGATCACGCAAACTTGCCATTGGTGCTGTTATAGACAATGAGACCTGGCAGGAGGATGAGTATAACGTCATTCTAAATTAGTTTTAGAGAGTGCACGTGTATATGACTCTGCCAGAGAGTTGTTGTAGTCAGTGGGAGCAGCGGAAGCATGGTGGACAAGTTGCTTATGTCTATTTATAGACTAAAGCAGGTACAACGGAGATAGATCATCTAGTTTTGATGCGACAGTCATAGAGTTTGACTTCATCAGACCAAGAGATGGATCTGATAAGAAGGTAGTAGGGAGGGATGTCCTGGTATTTGGATGACATGCACTTGATAGGGAGAGATCTTCCTATACTATGATCGGTTATATACTATGTTTGTCACAAGGTGTTTCTCCACATAGGATATGGATAAAATATCAGGGATTCTGGACACTAAATCTATGTTATTAGATCTAGATTTGGGAAGTGACCCAATTTGGGTATTTTGACATCATTCTAAAGGTGCTTTAGAATGGATGAATCCTGGCGTGGTGGTGTACCCGCAGGTGAAGGAGTCACCCTATCTTAAGAGATGTCTTCTAGACTGATGAGGAGAGCGATTTGCATGATTGACATATCACTTGCTTATGCAATTGAGTTAATCATGGGATGTCAAGTACAAAACCAGATATTGCTTGTGTACTAGCTGCAATAAGCGTATATATATTAATCCAATCCTGGAGAAACGTTGGGAAGCAGTTATGAACATAAGTGGATGTTCTTGGAATATGGTAATGGCAGCCTCCTTCAGGAGACGGTTATCATTTCAGGCTTCCAAGATGACCTGGATGACAGAGTGGCGTCTGAGTTATTGTTTTCCCTCTTCTTGAGGGGCAGTATGTTGGACAGGTGGTCCAAGCGGATACTGTGGAAGGCATGACACAGGATACTGATTAAATTCAGTGGATGATACGGTCTAAGAAGTTTGTTGGATTTAGAGTTCATTAGTGAACTTGGTCCCATCAGATTTCCAGACAAATTCTAAGAAAGGTATTGCTTATTTCGGGAGATAATCTTTCTCTGTGAAGTTGAAATATATAGAGATATAGAAAGAAACACTGGAGAAGATCCACTCACTGAGGCTATTTCTCGAACGCGATAGTTTCACAAATGAGCTTTATGAAACTGATTAGTAGAGAAGTTAGGTGTTCAGTATCACACGAGCTATGAGTATGCGACACCGCAATAATTAGCCTTAAGTGCAAGTGGGAGATTGTTGGCTATAGTGCCCTCAAGTCAATTATTGAATCGCAGGCATGTGATTGCGATGATTGAGGGATGACCTTGTTAGTGTATATGCCCTAGAGGCCATTACTGTATCATACTGGTTTGTATATTACTTAATGGAAGCTTGGGATATTCACCTTGTATATACAATCTTGCTCAAAATAGTAGTATGCTACTTGGTTTGTTTCTACTTCAATGTGTACATGTGTTTATTTTTATATATCGCCTATACACATTAGTAGAGCCCTTAGGATCTTTGCTTGATTACCAGCGATGTGATGGCCGTCACACTAGTGGGGCTGGGTAATCTATAAGCACATCCTTATGCAGGTCCCTGGTCGCAGGACTATCGAGACAGGGCATCGATACTCCGGAGTAGACCAGCGCATGCGCTTCTCATCCCAGTGTGGAAGACGGTCTGTCCCACAGCCGTCAGTACGTCGTACTTGAGATAGTATGCGGGTGCTCGTTAGGTTACGGGTACACTGGACAGGACTCGTCGGGAACTGACTAGTTGGTATTATACCTATCGTCAGTTATCAGTTCCCAGGTGACATGAGTACAGCTTAGTCCGCTGACTTGACACCGTCACTTCGCCTCGAGTGTGTTCCCACTGTACTTTGATCACTACCCTACCACGGCTCAAAGGAGTCGTGCAAACAGGTAGTGGTTGGGTGCAGTCCCGAAGCACTTGGAGGCAGTGACGGTTAGACAGGATTCGTCTCTCCCGGTATTGGGGGTTGACATCGCGCTGTGTCTAGGAGAGCCATTACACGAGTAGTCCCTGGCCAGGGCAAACGAGATATACTGGTAGGTTTCCAGTGTTATCTCAGGGTGTTTTGGGCTTCGCTCCGGCACGACTTGTACCGCTATTGGGGGACTGACGTTTACCACCCCCTAGGCCCGCCATGCGATGTATCAGACGAACAGACCGGACTGTACGGAGAATGTCACACTCAGGCTGAGTAGGAGTTCAGATGGGTTTCGCCTCGTCGGTCTTCTTGTCGGCATTACCTGGGGACCGTTACGCACAGCTAGTGCCGCTTGCGGTCTGTGGTTAAACCCACTGCCAGCGTAGTGTCGAGTCTTTAGAGTCCCACACAGAAAGCTTTTCGCCTTTAGGCAAAAGAGTAGAGGTCGCATGGTATTGCGACAGGTCGCATGGTTTTGCGACAGGGTTCGGTCACATCCGTGCACTTGTGCACGTACAGTGTCCGGACAGTTTACACTAGCAGGCTTTGGTTTAAGCCAGATCCTAGTGTACCTTTTGGGATTGGATTTATCCAGTGTGCATTCGTGTTCCTCGGAACGCGGATGCGGGTGTGTATGCACAGTTGACAGGGAGGCAGAGGCAGCGGATTCTCATTAGGGTTGTTGACAGTTGACCGTTGACTATTTGACTTTTTGCTCAACCCTAATGAGAATATGATATGTGATTAACTATTATATTAATTAAGTATTATGGTGATATGGTTGTTGACTTGTTGACTTTTGTTGACTTGTTGACTTTGTTGACTTGTTGACTTTTGTTGACTTGTTGACCGGTTGACTAGGCTTGACTAGTTGACCATCATGATAACCATAGCCATCATTTCATGGCAAAGACTTTTGTTTACTTGCTCATTTGTGTAAAATGAGTGCATGAAATGATATGGTTATGGTTGCTTCAACCATCACATAAGACTTTTGTTAATATGATGAGTTATCATTGCTTTGGATTATGAGAGGGTGAGAGACAAAATACTTGCTCATTCTTTCTTGCTCATTCTCTCTCTTGTTCTTGAGCTCTCCTCTTGCTCTCACCCTCAACCTCTTCCTCCCTCTCTTGATTCTATGGTTCTCTTGTCTCATGAGTTGAGAATCAAGAACCATAGATAAAATCCCATTCTATTTCTTCTCTACTCATTCTAGTTCACTAGGTTTAGCAAACCAAGTGAACTAGTTTCTTCAAAGAACGAAGAAGGAGCTAAAGGTTGGAGCTTTCAGGTGGATCTATCTTCGGCGTACGGAGACGACGAGGAGAAGCCATCGGACCACCTTCGGAGCTTTGAAGACGAAGGAGTTCAAGACAAGCAAGGTATAACCCCCTAACCGAGTAGCTAGAAACTCTTAGTTAGGTGTTAGATAGATGTTTAACCAAGATCCGGGTTATAGGTCCATGTTACCACCTCCGTAAAAAATTGTTTTTTACCAAATTCCGCTTTCCCGAAAGTACCGGGAGAGGTAGCATGGACTTACAGTGGTATCAGAGCCAGGTTAAACTCTATCTAACATGTTAGCAAGTAACTAGAAGATCGATCAAAGAAAATGTCCCGAAAACGAACCCCGAAAATTCGAGTTTCTGTCGATTTTTTTACTGTTCAAAAATTGATTATTTTAACACCTAAAATCGGCTCAGGGTTTTTAGAAGCCACTGTAGAAAAATCACCAAATGAATCCCCTAAACGACCGCGGAAACGCGGCAATAGCTTGCTATTGCCGCGGTTCCGCGGCCTCCTTGGCGCCTCTCTGGTGATTCTTTGCTACAGTGTTCTTCTGGGGGTATTTTGGGAATTTTGGTACATATATTTTCAACCCAGATTTTCCAGAACGAAAATTTTATTTTGGGGTCCCGAAAATCCGTATTTTTGATCGAACTTCTAAAAGACTTTAGCTAACGGGTTTTTCTGTAATGTGATATTTGTATTGAACGTCTACTAATCGCTATATGTCGATTAGTGGGGGTTATACAAATCTGTGATCTGTAATGTGCTGGAATGTGTATATGAATATGTTGGATTGTCGCGGGTGAATAGCCGGGGGTTGTGAGACGAGAGTTTTCTTTTCTTTCAATTCATGTAAATTTGTAAATTGATGTAATAATTATTTGTATGGCCGCACAACCGGGTCGGGGTTGTAGCCGTCATTGTATAATTTCTTTTTACTGTTTTTGCTCCTAGGATAGACCCATGGAGGGGGTGCACAAACTACCGGGTATGCCGAAGTGTCGAGTGGCCTACTCATGGAGATGAGGGAGGTTACTACGCTTCGGGTACTTGGCGGGTAGTTTGCCGCACCCGTAGGGGTCTTGGGTGGGGTATTTGGCTATTCACCGCGACCGTGTAATCTGTCTTTCGTTACAGGCTCGTACGAATTACAGATTCCTAGTATATCCAATGTATTCATCTGTGATCTGAAATGTTTATCATTGCAGTATATCTATATATGATATTATTTAGGCGTTGCTTATGTTTTACAGACGCGCTAGCCCAGCCCCCGCTCTGTCGTTAGTTAAGTAACCTAACGGGTAATGACGGGGCCCCGTGGCGAATGCGAATGGCATAAGCGTACGTCATATTTTGGTTGTTTTCTGCAATGGTAGGATTAAATGATGGGACGCATTAAAAGAACTAATGCAAGAATATCACGCATTAAAAGAACTAATGCAAGATAATAAACCAAGTTAAAGTCGTTGGAACACTTTCGAAAAACCACTCGGTTCTTTTCAAAACCAACTTTTAAATGCGGAGCTTGAGCCGCTCCTTTTAAAAGCTATCTCGTTCCATCGACCAAATCAAGTTCACTACGTTCACGGTTTTGCCAAAACCATTCGTAGCCCTCCGTCGTTTCGTATGAATATTCAATAGTATTCAAGCTGTGTTTGTTGACCTTCGTCAAGGCATAGTGATTGGTAGCTATTGGGTATTCATATGTAGCATAGATAGATGCGTTGGTTTGGGACATTCGCATTACCTTGTTGACCTTCGTCAAGGGTATATACGGGTGGATTCAAATTAACCTGGATAATGACGGGCAGAACTTGACATGTGACTTATGATTTGTTGACCTTCGTCAAGGTCATAAGAGCATGGGGCAAAAATCCACATCGGGAGTTTCATAAGTACTGAAACTTGCTAGATTTGCATACCATTTGGAGTGTGATGATTCTGGTAGGATTCCTTCAGTTTCATCACGCAATGATATTTGGATCCCGATCCTACTGTGAGTATATGCTACTCCTCGGGAAATTTCTCACTAAACGATCAATGCTATAAACCTAGTAGGTGCCTAGAAAGGTGTTAGCGGGGCTACGCCCCCAGGGAAAAGAGGTTCTCTAATTAAGGAACTTCGCGAAAGCGTTGGAAAACCTCCCTCGAAGTACCGACACCGGCCTGGCTGAACGGTTAAGCAAGTATTGTACGGTGGGATTGATCCCGACTAATTCTTCCTTTATGGTTTGAGGAGAGATTCGAGAAACAGTGGGAGCCATCCTGTTTAGACAAACTAAAAACCACTCTAAACTTGCAAGAGCATCATGCTGAGTGTTTCTTCTTCTCTCTCCTAATTGCAGCGACCAAATCGACATGACTGGACTTAAGTTACTCCTAGATAAAAACAAACTGACAGGGCCAAACTACAAAGATTGGCTCAGGAATGTCAAGATAGCAATCACTTACGACAAGTTGGGGTATCTTCTTACCACCAAAGCTCCCCCTGTCCCTGGTCCAACTTCCAGCGTCGCGGATAAGGAAATCTGTAAGACTTGGGAGATTGATAGCGCGAAGGCCAAATGCCTCCTGCTTGCCTCGATGGACAACGAACATCAGAGGAGGCATGAGAATATGGACATGGAATCCATATTGCTTCATACAAAAGAACTGTATGGAGAGCAATCTCGTATCGCAAGATACGAAGCGTCGAAAAAGTTATTTTCGACAAGAATGGCCGTCGGATCATCAGTAGCCGAGCACGTGCTAAAGATAATCGGCTACATTGAGGAGCTCGCTGACCTAGGGATCACATTGGAGAGTGAGCTATATACGGATATAGTTCTCCAGTCCCTTCCTTCCACTTACGCCCAGTTTATACTAAACTTCAACTTACAAGAAAAAGAGGTTGAACTTTCAGAGCTCCTCAATATGCTGAGGAGCGCAGAGGGCACCCTACAGAAAGGTAGGGAAACATCCACTTTGTTTGTAGGAGGATCATCTTCTTCTAGGTCCAAGGCGAAAGCCAAGGGAAAGAAGAAGAAGGCCCCCGCCAAACCAAGGGGCGGTGTTAGTAAAGTGGATACGAAGGGAAAAGGTAAAGCAACAAAGATAGCGGGGAAGCTTGTGGATAAGGAAGAATGCTTCTATTGTCATAAGAAAGGACACTGGAAGAATGATTGCAGGGCCTGGAAGGCCAGAACACAGGAATTGAAGCAGGTTGCAGCTTCAGCTTCAGGTGTGTATGTTATTGAAAACTGTCTTTCAATAAACTCTACTTCCTGGGTATTGGATACCGGATCAGGATCTCATATCTGTAATTCTTTGCAGGCGTTGAGAAACCGTAGGGTTTTGAAGGCAGGTGACATGACCCTCAGAGTTGCGAACGGAGCTAGCATGGATGCTAAAGCCGTGGGGGACTATCACCTGGGAATGTCAGATGGACATGTTTTGGTTTTGCGTAATTGCTTTTTTATACCCAACGCAACTTGTAATATCATTTCTGTATCTTTAGTTTCTAAAGAAGGTTATGAATTTGCGTTTGTAAGTAATGTTGTAAACATTCACCTTAATCAAGTTTTGATTGGGTCAGGTACATTGAGTAATGGTATATACGTGTTAAACCAACCACAGATTTTCAACGTCCAGAATACACACAAAAGAAAGTCTCCGGAAATGAATCAGACTTTCTTATGGCATTGTAGATTGGGTCACATCAATGAGAGAAGGTTGACTAAGTTACATACAGAAGGATATTTGAATGCGTTCGAATATCAATCGTATGCCACTTGTCAATCTTGTCTCAAAGGAAAGATGACAAAGACTCCGTTTACTGGACAAGGAGTAAGAGCGAGCGAGCTCTTGGGACTCGTACACAGTGACGTGTGCGGTCCAATGTCTACACATGCCCGAAGCGGACATTCTTACTTCATTACTTTTACGGATGACTTCTCAAGGTACGGCTATGTCTTCTTAATGAAACATAAGTCCGAGGCCTTTGGAAAATTCCAGGAGTATAAGAATGAAGTAGAGAAACAGACCGGCAAAAGTATTAAGATTCTAAGATCGGATCGAGGTGGAGAATACTTAAGTGCCGAATTCCTGAATTACTTAAAAGAGAATGGTATTCTCTCTCAGCTTTCTCCTCCATACACTCCGCAACATAATGGTGTATCGGAGAGACGGAACCGAACCCTATTGGATATGGTTCGGTCCATGATGAGTAACGCTGAGTTACCGCGATCATTCTGGGGATATGCACTAGAAGCAGCTGCGTATCTCTTGAACAAGGCTCCCACCAAGACTGTGCCTACCACCCCATATGAGATGTGGACTGGGAAGAAACCCTGTCTTAAGTATCTTAAGGTATGGGGATGTCCAGCTTTTGTAAAAAAGCAGCATGCGGACAAGCTTGAGGCACGTTCAGTACAGTGTAAGTTTGTGGGATACCCAAGGAACTCCAGGGGGTATCTTTTCTATTCAGCTGAGGAACAAAAGGTTTTTGTTTCTCAGCATGCCCGCTTCTTGGAAACTGAGTTTTTGGAAACCCAGATAAGTGGGAACACAATAGAACTGGAAGAGGTTCCAGAACCACAGACTGTTACTGAAAGCTTAGTGGAACCAAAGGGTTCAACAGAACAGGACATTCCTACGCCGCTCCGCAGGAGTAGTAGGCAGTCTCATCCGCCCGAGAGATACTACGGTTTTCTCATAGACGGGGATAGAGAGGATTGCATTATAGAATATGATGAGCCTACTAGCTTCCAGCAGGCCGTTCAGAGCGTTGACTCAGTGAAATGGCTGGATGCAATGCGGACCGAAATGGAGTCCATGTACACCAACAAGGTATGGACGTTGGACATTGCTCCAGACGGGGTAAAACCCGTAGGATGCAAGTGGATCTTCAAAAGGAAGATTGGTGTAGATGGACAGGTTGAGACCTATAAAGCTAGGCTGGTAGCAAAGGGTTTTCGTCAAAGACCTGGCTTGGACTATGACGAAACCTTTTCTCCAGTAGCCATGCTGAAATCCATTCGGATCCTTCTTGCCATTGCTGCCTTCCACGATTATGAAATCTGGCAAATGGACGTAAAGACAGCTTTTCTAAATGGAAATTTAGAGGAGTGTGTCTATATGGACCAACCAGAGGGCTTCATTCAGAGTGGGAGCAGCGGAAAGGTGTGCAAGTTGCTTAAGTCCATCTATGGACTAAAGCAGGCATCGCGGAGTTGGAACATCTGCTTTGATGAGACAGTCAAAGAATTTGGCTTTATCAAAAAATCCAGATGAACCATGCATCTATAGTAGATTTGTAGCGAGAACTGTAGTATTCCTCGTTTTATACGTGGATGACATTCTCTTAATAGGAAATGACATTCCTATGCTACAATCTGTCAAGGGGTTCTTGTCACACAGGTTCTCCATGAAAGACCTGGGTGATGCCTCGTACATTCTGGGTATCCGGATCTACCGTGACAGATCCAAGAGGATATTAGGACTTTCACAGTCCAGGTACATCGACACCATACTGAAGAGATTCAGTATGGAAGATTCCAAGCGCGGTAACCTACCGGCTTGTCACGGGATCACCCTCTCTAAAGAGATGTCTCCCAAGACTGATTTGGAGAGGGATCGCATGTCTATTATACCCTACGCTTCTGCGGTAGGCTCTATAATGTATGCGATGTTGTGTACCAGACCGGATGTAGCTTATGCACTTAGTGTGGTAAGCCGGTATCAGTCAAACCCTGGGGAGAAACACTGGATAGCGGTAAAAAACATTCTCAAGTACCTGAGAAGGACTAAGGAGATGTTCTTGGTGTATGGCGGAAAAGACCTCCAGATCGAGGCCTTTGCTGACTCCAGCTTCCAGAGTGACAAGGATGATTCCAAGTCCATGTCGGGTTTTGTCTTTACCCTCAATTGAGGGGCGGTGTGTTGGAAGAGTTCCAAACAGGAAACCGTTGCAGACTCGACGATGGAAGCGGAATACATCGCTGCATCTGATGCCGCAAAAGAAGCTGTCTGGATGAGGAAGTTCTTGAAAGAACTTCAGGTGGTTCCGTCCATAGTTGATCCAATACCTCTGTATTGCGACAACAACGGGGCTATAGCTTTAGCGAAGGAACCCAGGTCCCATCAGAGATCCAGGCACATCTTGAGGCGGTATCACCTGATCAGGGAGATCGTAGATCGCCAGGAGATCGAGGTTCGGAGAGTCGCTTCAGAAGATAACACTGCAGATCCATTCACCAAGGCCTTGCCCCAGACTCAGTTCGAGCGGCTGATCGAGATGATAGGTCTTCGATACGCCAGTACATGGCCTTAGTGCAAGTGGGAGATTGTTAGTGTATATGCCCTAGAGGCCATTACTGTATCATACTGGTTTGTATATTACTTAATGGAAGCTTGGGATATTCACCTTGTATATACAATCTTGCTCAAAATAGTAGTATGCTACTTGGTTTGTTTCTACTTCAATGTGTACATGTGTTTATTTTTATATATCGCCTATACACATTAGTAGAGCCCTTAGGATCTTTGCTTGATTACCAGCGATGTGATGGCCGTCACACTAGTGGGGCTGGGTAATCTATAAGCACATCCTTATGCAGGTCTCTGGTCGCAGGACTATCGAGACAGGGCATCGATACTCCGGAGTAGACCAGCGCATGCGCTTCTCATCCCAGTGTGGGAGACGGTCTGTCCCACAGCCGTCAGTACGTCGTACTTGAGATAGTATGCGGGTGCTCGTTAGGTTATGGGTACACTGGACAGGACTCGTCGGGAACTGACTAGTTGGTATTATACCTATCGTCAGTTATCAGTTCCTAGGTGACATGAGTACAGCTTAGTCCGCTGACTTGACACCGTCACTTCGCCTCGAGTGTGTTCCCACTGTACTTTGATCACTACCCTACCACGGCTCAAAGGAGTCGTGCAAACAGGTAGTGGTTGGGTGCAGTCCCGAAGCACTTGGAGGCAGTGACGGTTAGACAGGATTCGTCTCTCCCGGTATTGGGGGTTGACATCGCGCTGTGTCTAGGAGAGCCATTACACGAGTAGTCCCTGGCCAGGGCAAACGAGATATACTGGTAGGTTTCCAGTGTTATCTCAGGGTGTTTTGGGCTTCGCTCCGGCACGACTTGTACCGCTATTGGGGGACTGACGTTTACCACCCCCTAGGCCCGCCATGCGATGTATCAGACGAACAGACCGGACTGTACGGAGAATGTCACACTCAGGCTGAGTTCAGATGGGTTTCGCCTCGTCGGTCTTCTTGTCGGCATTACCTGGGGACCGTTACGCACAGCTAGTGCCGCTTGCGGTCTGTGGTTAAACCCACTGCCAGCGTAGTGTCGAGTCTTTAGAGTCCCACACAGAAAGCTTTTCGCCTTTAGGCAAAAGAGTAGAGGTCACATGGTATTGCGACAGGTCGCATGGTTTTGCGACAGGGTTCGGTCACATCCGTGCACTTGTGCACGTACAGTGTCCGGACAGTTTACACTAGCGGGCTTTGGTTTAAGCCAGATCCTAGTGTACCTTTTGGGATTGGATTTATCCAGTGTGCATTCGTGTTCCTCGGAACGCGGATGCGGGTGTGTATGCACAGTTGACAGGAAGGCAGAGGCAGCGGATTCTCATTAGGGTTGTTGACAGTTGACCGTTGACTATTTGACTTTTTGCTCAACCCTAATGAGAATATGATATGTGATTAACTATTATATTAATTAAGTATTATGGTGATATGGTTGTTGACTTGTTGACTTTGTTGACTTGTTGACTTTTGTTGACTTGTTGACCGGTTGACTAGGCTTGACTAGTTGACCATCATGATAACCATAGCCATCATTTCATGGCAAAGACTTTTGTTTACTTGCTCATTTGTGTAAAATGAGTGCATGAAATGATATGGTTATGGTTGCTTCAACCATCACATAAGACTTTTGTTAATATGATGAGTTATCATTGCTTTGGATTATGAGAGGGTGAGAGACAAAATACTTGCTCATTCTTTCTTGCTCATTCTCTCTCTTGTTCTTGAGCTCTCCTCTTGCTCTCACCCTCAACCTCTTCCTCCCTCTCTTGATTCTATGGTTCTCTTGTCTCATGAGTTGAGAATCAAGAACCATAGATAAAATCCCATCCTATTTCTTCTCTGCTCATTCTAGGTTTAGCAAACCAAGTGAACTAGTTTCTTCAAAGAACGAAGAAGGAGCTAAAGGTTGGAGCTTTCAGGTGGATCTATCTTCGGCGTACGGAGACGACGAGGAGAAGCCATCGGACCACCATCGGAGCTTTGAAGACGAAGGAGTTCAAGACAAGCAAGGTATAACCCCCTAACCGAGTAGCTAGAAACTCTTAGTTAGGTGTTAGATAGATGTTTAACCAAGATCCGGGTTATAGGTCCATGTTACCACCTCCGTAAAAAATTGTTTTTTACCAAATTCCACTTTCCCGAAAGTACCGGGAGAGGTAGCAAGGACTTACAGACCTATACGCATAGAACATTCTTACTCAAAATGATAGTATGCTATCTGCTTTGTCCTTATCATCATGTACATGCTTTATGTGGTATTACAGATCACTATTACATGTTCATAGAGCCCATAGGATTCTTGCTTGACTACCAACATTATGATGGCGATCATATATGTGGGAGCTGGGTGGTCTATAAGCACATCCTTAAATGTCCCTAGTCGTGTGAGTTACGAGACTGGGCATCAATACTCCAGAGTAGACTAGTGTATACTGATGGAGACCCCGACGAGGGACGGTGGCCAGTTCTCACAAGCCATTGGTGTTAGTTTGTTCACCTAAGATAGAATACAGGTACGTATTGGGTTATGAGTACACTGGACGGACTCGTCAGGAACATGCAAGTTGGTAGTATACCTATTATCAGATAGCAGTTCCCAGGTGACATGTGTACAGATTAGTCTGTCGACTTGAGATCGTCATTTGTCTCGTGTGAGTTCCCACTGTACTTTGATTACTACCTTACCACAACTCAAAGGAGTCGTGCAAATAGGTTTTAGTTGGGTACAGTCCCAAGCCACATGGAGGCAGTGAGCGGATCGTCGGGGATTCGTCTCTCCCGGTATTGGCGATTGATGTCGCGTTGTGCACGGATGGCCATCACCAGAAATCCTTGGCCAAGCTAGTCGAGAATTACTGATTTGGATAAGTAGTTTCTTAGTTGGTGATGGGCTTCATACCGAGACGAGATGTCACGTTATTAAGGGTCTGACTTTATCCACCCTTAGACTCAATATACGATACTCTTAGACGAACAGACCGGACTGGACGGATATTGTCACGGATAGGCTCAGTAAGGGTTCGGATGAGTTTGCTCCTCGGCCTCCCTTTCGCTCAATACTTGGGTAGCCGTTACGTACAACTAGTGCCGCTGACGTGCTTGTGGTTAAACCCACTGCCAGCGTATTGACGAGTCTTTAGAGTCCCACACAGAGGGTTTTCCTGCTTCGGAGAAACAATGTAGAGGCCGTATGGTTTTACGGCAGGGTTCGATCATATACGTGCACTTGTGGACGTATCAAGATTCGGACGGATAATACTATTGGGCTTTGGTTTAAGCCGGATTCTAGTATTATATTGTTGGATTATTTCATCTCTTTGTATTCGTATTTTTCAGAATACGGATACGGGTATGTATATACGGATGAGGGGTTTTCTTGTAATTTATTACAAGGTGCTTCTAGAAGATGCTACGTCATTTAGTTTTAACCATTTAGGATTAAATGGTTAATGAAGTGGAGAGGATGAGGTGTTTATTGTATTTCTTGTAGCATGGCTTTGTAGTGACTCATGGTTACTATTCAAGCATGCTTGATATTTGTTTGTTGTGAGATATTTTGGAGACTTGAGATATTTTCTACACTTGAGATATTTATTGGATGCTTCATATTATTTCTCACAACACAACACAACAACACTTAGCCATTTTTCTTGAGTTACCTCACACTCTCATCCTCAAGCTTCTTCTTCTACCTCCACCCTTCAAGTCTAATGTGTTGAGAAACCTAGGGTATTTGGAAACAAATTAATCCATCACTACACTCTACATCCTCTAGAATATCTAGTTTAGCGATCTAGGTACCCTAGTTACCTCGGATATTGAGGTAGGAGCTCGGGATACAAATCCTTAGGTGGATCATCTTCGATGAAGGGAGACCGGAGATCAAAGCTTGATCATGGAGGCCTCTAGGAGCTTGGGATGATGGTTAAAGACTGAAGGACACGGATCATTCGGTATAACCATTCTTAACTCCTTTTATTTTTCTAGCTTTAGGGTTTATGGTCGATCCGTATTTCAGGTTGTTCTAATGCCAGTTTAGAAAATTTTTGTTCCACATTCGGCCACGGTTTGATGGATACGGCACTTTCATTGTAGGGTTCCTAGGCACACTTAAGAGGTCTCACAAGGTATCAACCATGCCAATTTCAAAAATTTATGGTGCCGAGAAACCCTAATGCGATCGTTGACTAGAGTTTAAGCGAAAACGATAACTAGTCAACAACTTAACTAAGAGTGAACGGAAAATACAACCTTTGTAGATCCGGTCCTCCACCTCCATAGCTGCGTGATGATGTCCCCTCACTGCGATCATCGGATCCCGGGCTCTAGCGTCGGCTTCATCGGAGAAATGGGTGGGCTAGGTCGTCGACTTCGATGCCGAAGATGATCTACGTCGAAGCAACTCAAGATCAAGCTCCAACTTCACCAAGTCATGAAACTTGTGAAGAAAACACCCTATACTACTTGGCAAGTGGTAGAGGATGAAGAAATAGGAAGTGGGTTCACTTTAGAATTGGATTTCTCACTCTTTTTCTCAAATCACCATTGAAACTAGCAAGCTTCTTTCTTCTTGAAGAAGAAGAAGAAGATAATATCATAAGAATATTGAATAATAGAAAATGAGTGATTCTTATCATATTAGCAACCATGGTTATGTGTAGAGAGTAAACTAAGGTTAGGTGAATGGTTAGGTTAGGCATGAAACAAAAATGGTAGACTTTTTCAAAGCTTCATGAAGCTTCAATGTAAAACAAAAGTAGCAAACATTTTATTTCTTGCCAAAATGAAATAAATAAATAAATGAATAAGCAAATAAATCAAATTAAACCCTAACCATTAACTAACCATGGTTTAATACAAACATACACCCAAGTTTGCATGTATCATCAAACATGATACAAACTTGTGCATAAAAATATATCACATATACAATGTGCACAAACAAGTGAGAAAAACATCTTAAGTGAACCAATATTAGTTAATGTAAAATGATATATCAAATATATAATTATACATTAAATCATTAAATCAACACTTGACTTAATGATCCGGTCATATCACATATAACCGACTAATATCAATAGTAACAACTTATCGAATCAACACTTGATCCGATAACCCGGCTATATCGCATATAACCGATCAATGTCACAAATCGCGAGAATCGAATACAGTATCACATACTGGTATTATTCTCGGTCCCGCACATATCACATATGTGCTCCTATTTCGTTTCGCTTGAGCCAGGAAACCTCTGTGTAGGACTCTAAAGACTCGTCAATACGCCGGCAGGAGGTGATGATTATATCAAACACCCACAAGCCGCAAGCGGTCTGCTAAACGTAACGGCCACCCGGGTATTGAGCGATCAGAAGATCGACGAGCAAGCCCGCTCACACTCCTGTGAATCCAACCAGTAACACTTACCGTACAGTCCGGTCTCGTTGTCTGATATGTCGCATATCTTGCCTAGGAGTGGTAAACGTCAGACCCCAATAGCTCGATAAGTCGTGTCGATATGAGGTCTATAACAGTTCGAGAAACTACTGGTAACACTTACCAGTAAATCTCAGCAACCCTGGCCAGGGATTTCCAGTTATAGCCAATCGAACACAGCGCAACATCAACTCCCTATACCGGGAGAGACGAATCCCCTCCTATCGCTCATTGCCTCCATGTGATTCGGGACTGTACCCAAAAACCACCGTTTTGCACGCCCTCTTGGACGTGGTAAGGTGGAAATTAAAGCACAGTGGGAATCACACAAGACTCTATGACGATCTCTGGTCTACAGACTAACCTGTACCAGTGCCACCAGAGAACTGCCATCTGACGTAAGGTATAATACCATTTGGGAGTTCTCGGCGAGTCCGTCCAGTGTACCCAGTCTCCACTGAGCACCCGTACATCATCTCTGATGACAAACACCAATGGATATGGGATCATCCATCGCCCATCTATATGGGTCGAGAAGGTATACGCTTGTCTACTCTGGTATATCGATGCCCCGTCTCGATACACCCACGACTAGGGACCTTGAAGGATGTACTTATGGACTACCATGTCCCCACTAGTATGATCCGCATCATAATCCAGGTAGTCAAGTACACATCCTAAGGGCTTTACCAACATGTAACAGAGAGACAATCAGTGTACACGTTAAGGTAAAGATCAACCAGATAGCATACTATCATGTCGAGCAAGAAAGTCCTCCATATATATGTCCCAGCATCCACTACAATATACATCCTATGTATAGCAATGGCCTCTAGGGCATACATATAACTAACAATCTCCCACTTGCACTAGGGCCATATGATAGCAGTGGTTGTAGTATCTCATACTCAACCATCCCATAAAAGTCTCTCTCTGGGAAAAGGCCTTTGTGAGTGGATCCGCCGTGTTGTCCTCTGAGTCTACTCTCCTAACCTCGATCTCCTTGGAGATCAACCATCTTCATGATCAGGTGATGCTGCCTCAAAATATGTCTGGATCACTGATGGGACGGACGTTCCTTGGCATAAGCCATAACTCCATTGTCACACAATGGGAGGAACTAAGTTCATCTCATGAAAAAGTATACATCCAGACTGCCTCTTTGGTAGCATCTTAAGTAGCGATGTATCCAGCCTTTATCGTCTAGTATGCCACGGTATCTAGCTTGGAACTCTTCCAACATACCGTCCCTTTACTAAGGGTAAAGACAATGCCTGTGACTGACATTCAGTCGTCCTTATCACTCTGGAACCATTCCAGTGATTCTCCCTAGGATCGATTGATACCATCTCACTACAACTAGTGAGAATCCTAACATCCAATCACTTCTATCTCATAGATCAAAACTCAGGATTTAGGTTGTATCACTTTGATCCTATATGGAGAATCCTTGTGATAAGTGGAGATTGACCGAGCGTAGCATAGGAAACTCCTTCCCCATCAAGAGTATGTCATCCACGTACTCTACGAGGATCACCACCATACTCCCTACTACCTTTTTGTATATACAAGGTTCATCTACCATTTTGATGATGTCAAACTCTTTGACTAATCCATCAAAACAGATGTTCCAACTCCGCGATGCCTGCTTTATCACATAAAACATCTTGCACACGTTTCCGCTGCTCCCACTTTTTACGAAGCCCTCTGGCTGTGTACTTATAAACGCCCTCTTCTAAAACATCATTTAGAAAAGCTTTCATGACACCCAACCACCAGATATCGCAGTCATGGTATGTAGCCGTGGCAAGTAGGATCCGGATGGACTTAAGCATAGCTACTGGAAAAGGTTTCATCATTATCCATGCCTTGTCGATGACAAAAATCTTTAACAAATCTAGTTTTGAAAGTCTCAACTTTTCCATCTACACCAAGTAATCTTCTCAAGATATACTTGCTCCTGATGGGGATTTAACCCTTCAGATATAGCAACCAAAGTCTATACTTTGTTGGCGTATAAGGATTCCATCTCAGATCGCTAAGCATCCAGCCATTCTTACAGAGTCCCACTCCTGATGGCCTGCGCGAAACTAGTTGGGTCATCATCTCATGATGCAATCCTTGCTCCCACTGTCATAGAGAAACCAAAGTATCTCTCAGGTGGGTGAGGAACCCTACTAGATCGGCGGAGAGGCTGAGGTTTGTTGGTTACTATTGAATCCTTCGGTTCTACCAAATCATCTGCTGTAGTTTGTATAGCTGAAACACTTCCAGTTCTACATAACTGACCTTGCCTCGAGCTTGTCCGGATTTTGCTTTTAGACATAGGCCGGACAACCCCAAATCTTAACTAGCTTAAGACATGGGATCTTCCCATACCATATCTCATATGGAGTGGTAGGCAACTGATTTGATTTGAACCCTATTCAATAGGTATGCAGCTTCTCAAGTGCATAACTCCCAAAAAGAAACAGGTAACTCAGTAGTACTCATCATAGAGCGCACCATATCGAATAGGGTGCAATTGCTCCGCCCCGATATACCATCGTGCTATGGTGTATACGGAGGAGTAATGCTGAGAGAGAATCTCATTCTCCTTTAGAATAGTCCAAGAATTCCGTGCTCAAGTATTTTCCTCCCTGATCGCATCCAAGGACATAATACTTATACCCTCATTTTGGTTCTCTACTTCTAACTTATATTCCGTGAATATCTCAAAAGGTTCGGACTTGTGTTTCAACAGGAACATATGTCTGAATCTTGAAAGATCATCAGAGAATGTAATGAAGTACAAAGAACCGGTCTTGGCATGTGTAGACAGGGGACCTTTATACATCAACATGTATCATCTCAAGAGTTCACTAACTCTTTCTCTGTTTCCAGTAAACAGAGCTATGGTCATCTTATCTCTGTGACATGACTGGCAAGTTTCACAAGATGTAAATTCAAACAGATTTAAATATGCATCTAAATGTAACTTCAGCCAGTCGGGTCGCATTGAGATGACCTTTTCTACAATACCTCAAGAAGGATTCGTTCAGTTCTGAACTCTTCCTCTTGTGTGTGTTCTGTATATTAAGAACTGTAGTTTGATTTAGAACATCAATGCTTTTAGATAACGTGCCTGAACTGATCAACTTTTGATATAGGAAATGTTCAAAACATTATCCAACAATAGAAAATTATATCCTTTCTTTACTAATAAAGAGACTGATATGATTTTGTATATCAGGTTCGGTATCTAATAACATTCGTTCAGAATCAATGTATTGGTAATACAGGGTGACAGTGACCAACAGACTTGGTTGCAACACTTGCCCCGTTTTCTGTCTCATGAAACTTATCACCCGTTCTCAGTTCTCTACCTATCTGTAGCCCTATGTAACAGATTACATATCTTGGATCCTGATCCGGTATCAAATACCCAGGACGTAGAGGATACTGAGAAACAGTTCTTTGTAATGAACGCACCCGAAGGAGATGCATCTTATGCACATTCTTCGTTTGGGCGGCATAGGAATTCTGGTATTCCTCTAATTCCTGCTCTGTCTTATAACAATTATAAGTTGGAGGGGGACCAACGTTCCCCAGCTCAGTATTTACAAGCGGGTTCGGTCAATATATCCGTATTATTATCTTGATTAAGGCGTGACATGGTTGCTACCTGGAGAGAGAGAGAAGAAAACACTCAGCGTGCGCTCTTGCAAGAATAGATTGGTTATTATTTTATATAATCAGGATGGCTCCCACTGTTTTTATCAAATCTTCCTTCAAACCCTAAAAGGAAAGACTAGCCGGGATTAATTACACGCTACAAGTTCGCCAATCTTTCAGCCAGGCCAGTGTCGGTACTTTGAGGGAGGTCCCCCGTGGTTTCACACGAACCTAATTAATGTAAACCTCGTTTTCCCAGAGGCGTAACCCCGTTGACACCTTTTTAGACACCTACTTGATCGGCTAATTGTAATGTGTAAAACTCTCCCAGGAGTAACAATTACTCGCAGCGGGTATCAGGATCCAACCATCTCATAGAAGGTATGCAATCTCATTGCAAATTTCAACACTTGAAATTCCCGATAATATTTTGCCCCTAGCAGCTATATGACCTTAACATAGTCAACAAATCATAAGTGCTAGTCCAGTGAAGGGTTCCTAGGCACAATAATGAAGTCTCATAAGTGATCAAACATGGCTAATTCAAATTTTACATGTGCCTACAAACCCTAATACGGATCGTTAACTAGATTTATAGGCTATGCGATGCAAGTTAACGACTTTAAGTTAAAAGGAAAGGGGCTACAACCTTTGTAGATCCGGTCCACCACTTCCTAAGCTCCGCGACGATGTCCCTCCGCTGTCCAAATCGGATCCCGGACTCTAGCATCGGCTCCATCGAAGAAATGGGCGGGCTTGGTCGTCGGCTTCGATGCCGAAGATGATCTACGTCGAGGCATCACAAGATCAAGCTCCCACTTCACCAAGTCATGAAACTTGTAAAGAAAACATCCTATACTACATGGAAAGAGGTAGAGGATGAAGAAATAGGAGGTGGGTTCACTTTAGAATTGGATTTCTCACTCATTTTTACTAGTTGCCATTGATGGTGGCTAGGTTTTCTTCTTGTTCAAGATGAAGAAGAAGATGAAGATGAATATGATAAGTTAATAATAATAGAAAAGAAAATAATACTTATCATATATTAACCCTTGGTTAAGTGTAGAGAATGAACTAGGGTTAGTTTAAATGGTTAGGGTTAAGCATGAGACAAGAATGGTGACTTAGTCAATGCTTCATGAATCTTCAACTAAAAACAAACATAGCCACCATTCATTTATCTTATCTTTTCCAAAAATAAATAAATAAATAAATAACTAAGAAAAAAGAAAACCCTAATCATTAACTTAACCATGGTTTAATTCTTTACACTTAACCAAGTAAACATGTATCATCAAACATGATACAATCAAGTGCACAAAAGTATATCACATATACAACTTGTGATATTCAAGTGAGAAAATCCATTTAAAGTGAACCAATACTAGTTAATGCAAAGTAATATATCAAATATATAATTATACATTAAATCATTAAATCAACACTTGATTTAACGATCCGGTCATATCGCATATAACCGACTAGTATCCTATGTATCGGCTTATCGAATCAATCCTTGATTCGACAACTAGGTTATATCGCATATAACCAATCGATACATTCATCGCGAGAATGGAATACGGTATCACATACACAAATTATTCTCGGTCCCGCACATATCTCATATGCGCTCCTATTTCGTTTCGCTTGAGCCAGGAAACCTCTGTGTAGGACTCTAAAGACTCGTCAATACGCCGGTAGCAGATGATGATCATATCAAGCACCCACAAGCCGCAAGTGGTCTGGTAAACGTAAGGCCATCCGGGTATTGAGCGATCAGAAGATCGACGAGCAAGCCCGCTCACACTCCTGTGAATCCAACCAGTAACACTTACCGTACAGTCCGGTCTGTTCATCTGATATGTCGCATATCTCGCCTAGGGGTGGTAAACGTCAGACCCCAGTAGCTCAATAAGTCATGCCGACGTGAAGTCCATGACATGTGTGAAACTACTAATAACACTTACCGGTAGGTCACTGCAACCCTGGCCAGGGATTTCCTGTTATGGCCAGTCGAGCATAGCGCAACATCAACCCCTAATACCGGGAGAGACGAATCCCCTCCTATCGCTCATTGCCTCCATGTGAATCGGGACTGTACCCAAAAACCACCTATTTGCATGACTCAGTAGAGCCGTGGTAGGGTGGAAATCAAAGCACAGTGGGAGACACACAAGACTCTATGACGATCTCGGGTCAACAGACTAAGCTGTACCAGTGTCACCAGAGAACTGCCATCTGACGTGAGGTATAATACCATCTGGGAGTTCTCGGCGAGTCCGTTCAGTGTACCCAGTCTCCACTGAGCACCCGTATACCATCTCTGATATGAAACACCAATGGATATGGGATCATCCATCGCCCATCGCATGGGTCGAGAAGATATACGCTAGTCTACTCTGGAATATCGATGCCCCGTCTCGATATTCCCTCGACTAGGAACATTGAAGGATGTACTCATGGACTATCCAGGCCCCACTAGCATGATCTGCATCACAGTCCTGGAAGTCGAGTACACATCCTAAGGGCTTTATCAACATGTAACAGAGAGACAGAAAGTATACACGTTAAGATAAAGAGCAACCAGATAGCGTACTATCATGTCGAGCAAGAAAGTCCTACCTATATATGTCCCAGCATCCACTACATTATACATCCAATGTACAGTAATGGCCTCTAGGGCATACATATAACTAACAATCTCCCACTTGCACTAGGGCCATCTGTAGCAGTAGTTGTAGTATTTAATACTCAACCATCCCCTAAAAGTCTCTCTTTAGGAAAAGGCCTTCATGAGTGGATCCGCCGTGTTGTCCTCTGAGTCTACTCTCCAAACCTCGATCATCCTGGAGATCAACTATCTCCATGATCAGGTGATACTGCCTCAGAATATGTCTGGGTCACTGATGGGATCGGGGTTCTTTGGCCAAAGCCACACTTCCATTGTCATACAATGGTAGGAACCTAGTTCATCTTATGAACCAATATACACCCAAACTGCCTCTTTGGTAGTATCCTTAATAGCGATGTTACCAGCCTTTATCGTCTAGTTTGCCACGGTATCTAGCTTGGAACTCTTCCAACATACCGTTCCTCCACTTAGGATAAAGACAAAGCCTGTGACTGACATTCAGTCGTCCTTATCACCCTGGAACACTTCCAGTGATCCTCCCCAGGATCGATTGATACCATCTCACTACATCTAGTGAGAATCCTAGCATCCAATTACATCTATCTCATAGATGAAAACTCAGGATTTAGGAGGTATCACTTTGATCCTATTGGAGAATCCTTGTGATAAGCGGAGATTGATCGTGCGTAGCATAGGAAACCCTTTTCCTATCAAGAGTATGTCTTCTACGTACAATACGAGGATGACCACCTCACTCTCTACTACCGTTTTGTATATACAAGGTTCATCTACCATTTTGATGAAGTCAAACACTTTGACTACCACATCAAAACAGACGTTCCAACTCCGCGATGCCTGCTTTATTCTATAAAGCAACTTGCACACGTTTCCGCTGCTCCCACTGTTCACGAAGCTCTCTGGCTGTGTTCATATAGACGTTCTCTTCTAAATCATTATTTAGAAAAGCAGTCATGGCACCCAACAACCAGATATCGTAGTCATGGTATGTAGCAATGGCAAGTAGGATCTGGATGGACTTAAGCATAGTCCCTAGAAAAAGTTTCATCATTATCCATGCCTGGTCAAAGACGAAAAACTTTAACAAGTCTAGCTTTGAAAGTCTCAACTTTTCCATCTACACCAAATAATCTTCTCAAGATATACTTGCTCCTGATGGGGATTTAACCCTTCAGATATAGCAGCTAAAGTCCATACTTTGCTGGTGTACATGGATTCCATCTCAGATCGCTAAGCATCCAGCCATTCTTACAGAGTCCCTACTCTCGATGGCCTGCTCAAAACTGGTTGGGTCATCATTTCATGATGCAATCCTTGCTCCCACTGTCATCGAGAAACCGAAGTATCTCTCAAGCGGATGAGGAACCCTGCTAGTCCGGCGGAGAGGCTGAGGTTCGTCGGGGACTATAGAATCCTTTGGTCCAGTCAAATCAGCTGCAGTTTTGTATAGCTGGTGTTAGTTATATGTATGCCCTAGAGGCCATTACTATACATTGGATGTATATTGTAGTGGATGCTGGGACATATATAGGTAGGACTTTCTTGCTCGACATGATAGTACGCTATCTGGTTGCCCTTTATCTTAACATGTTTACTTTCTGTCTCTCAGTTACATGTTGATAAAGCCCTTAGGATGTGTACTCGACTTCCAGGACTGTGATGCAGATCATACTAGTGGGGCCTGGATAGTCCATGAGTACATCCTTCAATGTTCCTAGTCGAGGGAATATCGAGACGGGGCATCGATATTCCAGAGTACACTAGCGTATATCTTCTCGACCCATACGATGGGCGATGGATGATCCCATATCCATTGGTGTTTGACATCGGAGATGGTATGCGGGTGCTCAGTGGAGACTGGGTACACTGAACGGACTCGCCGAGAACTCCCAGATGGTATTATACCTCACGTCAGATGGCAGTTCTCTGGTGACACTGGTACAGCTTAGTCTGTTGACCCGAGATCGTCATAGAGTCATGTGTGTCTCCCACTGTGCTTTGATTTCCACCCTACCACGGCTCTACTGAGTCGTGCAAACAGGTGGTTTTTGGGTACAGTCCCGATTCACATGGAGGCAATGAGCGATAGGAGGGGATTCGTCTCTCCCGGTATTGGGGGTTGATGTTGCGCTATGCTCGACTGGCCATAACAGGAAATCCCTGGCCAGGGTTGCAGTGATATACTGGTAAGAGTTATCAGTAGTTTCACGAATGTTATGGACCCTACGTCGGCATGACTTATCAAGCTATTGGGGTCTGACGTTTACCACCCCTAGGTGAGATATGCGACATATCAGACGAACAGACCGGACTGTACGGTAAGTGTTACTGGTTGGATTCACAGGAGTGTTAGCGGGCTTGCTCGTCGATCTTCTGATCGCTCAATACCCGGGTGGCCGTTACGTTTAGCAGACCGCTTGCGGCTTGTGGGTGTTTGATATGATCCTCACCTGCTGCCGGCGTATTGACGAGTCTTTAGAGTCCTACACAGAGGTTTCCTGGCTCAAGCGAAACGAAATAGGAGCGCATATGAGATATGTGCGGGACCGAGAATAATGCGTGTATGTGATACCGTATTTCATTCTCGCGATGAATGTGTCGAATGGTTGTATGCGATATAACCTAGTTATCGAATCAAGGATTGACTCGATAAGCCGATACATTGGATACTAGCCGGTTATATGCGACATGACCGGATCATTGAATCAAGTGTTGATTTAATGATTTAATGTATAATTATATATTTGATATATTACTTTGCATTAACTAGTATTGGTTCACTTTAAATGGATTTTCTCACTTGAATTGTGCAAGTTGTATATGTGATATACTTTTGTGCACATGATTGTATCATGTTTGATGATACATGCTTATTTGGTTAAGTGTAAAGAATTAAACCATGGTTAAACTAATGGTTAGGGTTTTGTTTTTTCATTTACTTATTTATCTATTTATTTATCCTATTCATTTTGGAAAAGAGAAAGATGAATGGTGGCTTTATTTGTTTTTAGTTGAACATTCATGAAACTTTGACTAAGTCACCATTCTTGTCTCATGCTTAACCCTAACCATATGAACTAACCATAGTACATTCTCTACACTTAACCAAGGGTTAGTAAATGATAAGTATTGATTTATTTATCTAATTTACATAACACTTATCATATCTTTTTCTTCTTCTTCTTCATGAGCAAGAAAAAGAAAAGCTTTCTACACCAATGGCAACTTGAGAAATCAAGTGAGAAATCCAATTCTAAAGTGAACCCACCTCCTATTTCTTCATCCTCTACCTCTTGCCAAGTAGTATAGGGTGTTTCCTTCACAAGTTTTTATGGCTTGGTGAAGTTGGAGCTTGATCTTGTGATGCCTCGACGTAGATCATCTTCGGCATCGAACCGACGACCAAGTCCGCCCTTTTCTCCGATGAAGCCGATGCTAGAGTCATGGATTCAATTTGGACAGCGGAAGGACGTCATCACGGAGCCTAGGAGGTGGAGGACCGGATCTACAAAGGTTGTAGCTTCTTTCCTTTTTGTTAAAGTTGTTTACTTGCATCGCATAGCCTATAAATCTAGTTAACGATCCGTATTAGGGTTTGTAGGCACATGTAAAATTTGAATTAGCCATGTTTGATGCCTTGTGAGACTTCATTAGTGTGCCTAGGAACCCGACAGTGGTATCAGAGCCTAGCTAGAGCCTTAGGCGATGCGTAGACGGAGTTAGAAATCCGATCGAACCGAAACGCTAACCCTAATATTGCTCTCTGTACATTTTTGTAATTCGTGGTTTTTTCAGAATTAAAAATATGCAGAAAAATTAGCAGGGAATCCTAAGAATTACTGTGCAACACGTGTCCATGATTCCACTATAACGCGGCGGTTCCGCGGCCATTTTGTCATATCTTGCATTGGTTTTGGCACAGTAATTCATATGTTGCAGTGCTGGTTTTCCTGGGTATTTTTAAAATTTATTCAAGAGTTGAATTTTCTGGGTTGTATTGGGGACTCGGAGTTTCGATCGGATTGTCTAATTCTGTCTGTGTGCTTTTCCGGATAATTTTAGAATATGTTAAAAAGTTCGACCGGATATAAATACCCAAGTTTTCCACTGTTGGGAAATTTCCAATTGTTGGACTTTTCCAGGGTTTAAAGACGTTCTAAGTAGTGCAAGTAACGCGATGGACCCTCTAGAAGACAACAAACCTTAACTCGATTATGTGACCGTCTTGAACTGCCCTTTGAACCTTCGGGTTTGGGGCAGTACGGCATGCCACATGTGAGGCGTTGGCTTGACCCTTCTACGGCTGGACCGTTGGTACTGAGGCACGAACTGAATGTCTTTAGACTTATTTTATGTATTGGACTGTATCGGGAAAACTTGGGTGTTCGATTGTTCGATCGGAAAGTTTAACATTTTCTGTCTTATCCGGAATGTGATACAACATTTTGAATTCACAAGTAGTTATGAGATAACTGAATGAATGTTATAAATCTAGTAGTTTAGTCTTACTTGATCGGTTGCCACGGAATTTTGATGTGATCAAAAGTCCATCGCAATCACGTAGCGTACGCGGATGCTCGCCGGGTAAACTTAATAGACCGCTACACCCCATAGCCCCGACCAAGTGACTGTAGGAGAACCCCGTCGCCGAAAGCATCCGTTCGGGTGCTCGCGGCAGCGGTGTTCCGCCTTAGTGCACTTCGTCGACGGTATCGGGGGTGCGGCCGCCTACTAAAGTTTGCGACGAGCATTCGATCTGAATGTCGGGAATCCTGTTGAATTGCCCGACTTTTATATTGAAAAGTGTTTTCGATTTTGAGACTAAAATGCGGGGTTTATAATTGTTAGGCATGCGATGTCTAAGGAATTCATTTGATTAGGCATGCGATGTCTAAAGAGGTTGCGGATTCCAACTGTTGTAGTTTTACACTTTCTTTTCTGGGACCGTAAGTGTAATATGTGATATCGCCGGTTTCGTTGCTATATGTCAACGACAATTGGGATGCGCATATTTACTTACGTTGATGACATGTGATGTTATGTGTTGCTGAATATGTTATATTGGATCGTCGTGTTCGAATAGCCGGGTTTTTTTTATGTGAGATGCGTGTTTTTTCATTTTCATTCATGTAAAAACTTGTTTGTAATATTCTTTTATTGGGGCGCTTCCAGGTTGCGGAAGTTGTCACCGTTGATGTATATTATTTACTTTTCCGCATTAGGATAGACCCAAGGAGGGGAGCACAAGTAACCGGGTTCTAGGGTCCAGTGGGAGACCAACTCGAGGAGTCGAGTCCAGGTCTCCTAACCCTAAAATTGGTAGGGTTGCTTGCCGCTCTCGTAGGGGTCTAGAGGGTGTGGGATTGGCTATTCATCAAGACCGTGGAATCCGTGTTTTATACTGGCTCGTATTGAAAACACGGACGTCCTAGTATATCCAATATTTCATATATTTCTTCTGCTGTGACTTATCTGTGATGTGATCATGTGATGTTCTGTGACAGATATTATATATAGTATATATGATATGTTATATAGACGTTGCTTATGTTTTACACCCGCGCTAGCCCTGCCTCGCTCTGCCGTTAGTTACCTAACCTAACGGTGCAGACGGGACATCGAGGCGAATGCGGATGGCATAAGCGTACGTTATATTTATCTGTGATGATTAGGTGGAGTTAAATGATGGGATATTCATTAATGAGATTAATGAAAGAAAATAAACCTAATTGATGTTGTGGAATCGAATTTCAAAAATAAAACAGGTAGCTACAGTTCTTGCTTTGCATCGCGGTGTTCATTATAGAACATCCTGCACCTTATTCGATGAGGAAAGGACCGAGATCCTTTCACTGGGAGTGACTCCTTTAGCAATAACTGGCAGATGCTACAACCCTCGGTTTGTTTTTGGTCGCTTCTATAGTTTCCGCTTTGCACAGTGATATATATGATATATCCCGCACCTCATTCGACGAGGAAAGGGCCGACGATCCCTTCACCGGGAGTGACCCCTTTAGCAAAACTAGAAAAGCTTCGAAAACATTCCATTTAAAAACATTTGATTCCGCAACGAGATCAAGTTCAAAGCGTTAAAGGTTTTCATAAAAACCATTCGCAACCCTCCGTCATTTTAGGAAGTAGAGTACTTAGTATTCGTGCTGTGTTTGTTGACCTTAGTTAAGGCACAGTGTACGGTAGCTAAGTGATGTCTTCCTACACCGCATATGATGCGATTAGTTAGGACAGTCGCGTGACTTTGTTGACATTAGTTAAGGGTCATGTGGGTGGGTCTAATTAATCACGAAATGACGGGTAGAACTTGACTAGTACTTATGATTTGTTGACCTTAGTTAAGGTCATAAGTGCTAGGGGTAAAAACCATTATCGAGAGCTTCAAGTGTTGAAATTTGCAATGAGATTGCATACCTTCTATGTGATAGTTGGATCCCGATACCCACTGCGAGTAATTGTTACTCCTGGGAGAGTTTTGCACTTTGCAATTAGCCGATCAAGTAGGTGTCTAGAAAGGTGTCAACGGGGTTACGCCTCTGGGAAAACGAGGTTTACTGTAATTAGGTCCGTGCGAAAGCACGGAAAACCTCCCTCAAAGTACCGACACTGGCCTGGCTGAAAGATTGGTGAACTTGTAGAGTGCAATTAATCCCGGCTAGTCTTTCCTTTTAAGGTTTGAAGGAAGATTTGATAAAAATAGTGGGAGCCATCCTGATTAGATAAAATATATAACCAATCTAATCTTGCAAGAGCGCACGCAGAGTGTTTTCTTCTCTCTCTCTCCTGGTAGCGACCATATCACGCCTTAATCAAGATAATAATACGGATATTGACCGAACCCGCTTGTTATACTGAGCTGGGGAACGTTGTTCCCGCTCCAACTTATAATTGTTATAAGACAGAGCAGAAAATTGGGGATTACCAGAATTCCCGTGCCGCCCAAACGAAGAGAGTGCATGCTGATGCATCATCTTCGGGTGTGTTCATTACAAAGAACTGTTTCTCAGTATCCTCCGCATCCTGGGTATATGATACCGGATCTGGATCCCAGATATGTAATCTGTTACATAGGGATACAAAAAGGGTAGAAAAACTGAGAACGGGTGATAAGTTTCATGAGACAGAAAACAGGGCAAGTGTTGCAGCCAAGTCTGTTGGTCACTGTCACCCTGTATTACCAATACATTGATTCTGAACGAATGTTATTAGATACCGAACCTGATATACAAAATCATATCACTCTCTTTATGAGTAAAGAAATGATAAAATTTTGTATTGATGGATAATGTTTTGAACATTTCCTATATCAAAAGTTGATCGGTTCAGGCACGTTATCTAAAAGCATTGATGTTCTAAATCAAACTACAGTTCCTAGTATACGGAACACACACAAGAGGAAGAGTTCAGAAATGAACGAATCATTCTTGAGGCATTGTAGACTAGGTCATATCAATGCGACCCGACTGGCTGAAGTTACATTTTAGATGCATATTTAAATCAGTTTGAATTTACATCTTGTGAAACTTTCCAGTCATGTCACAAAGATAAGATGACCATAGCTCTGTTTGTTCGAAACAGAGAAAGAGTTAGTAAACTCTTGGGACTGGTACATTATGATGTATGTAAGGTCTCCTGTCTACACATGCCAGGACTGGTTCTTTATACTTCATTACGTTCTCTGATGATCTCTCAAGATTCTGACATATGTTCCTGTTGAAACACAAGTCCGAACCTTTTGAGATATTCACAGAATATAAGTTAGAAGTAGAGAACCAACAACCGGGTATAAGTATTATGTCCTATGATAAGATCAGGGAGGAGAATACTTGTGCATGGCATTCCTGGACTATTCTAAAGGAAAATGAGATTCTCTCTCCGTATTACTCCTCTGAATACACCACAGCACAACGGTGTATCAGGACGGAGCAATCGCACAATATTACATATGGTGTGCTATATGATGAGTATTACTGAGTTACCTATTTCCTTTTGGGGTTATGCGCTTGAGAAGCTGCGTACCTATTGAATTAGGTTCGAATCAGATCACTGCCTACCATTCCATATGAGATATGGTATGGGAAGAGCCTATCTCTTAAGCAAGTTAAGATTTTGGATTGTCCGGCCTATGTCAAAAGCAAAATCCGGACAAGATCGAGGCAAGATCAGTTCTGTAGAACTGGAAAGGTTCCAGATGTACAAAACTGCTAATGATTTGACAGAACCAAAGGATTCAATATTTTCCGATGAACCTCAGCCTCTCCGCCGATCTGGTAGGGTTCCTCATCTGCCTGAGAGAAACCTCGGTTTCTCGATGACAGTGGGAGCGAGGAATGCATCATGAGATGATGACCCAACAAGTTTCGAGCAGGCCATCGAGAGTAGGGACTCTGTAAGAATGGCTGGATGCTTAGCGATCTGAGATGGAATCCTTATACACCAACAAAGTATGGACTTTGGTTGCTATATCTGAAGGGTTAAATCATTATCAGGAGCAAGTATTGTTAGTTATATGTATGCCCTAGAGGCCATTACTGTACATAGGATGTATATTGTAGTGGATGCTGGGACATATATAGGGAGGACTTTCTTGCTCGACATGATAGTATGCTATCTGGTTGAACTTTACCTTAACGTGTATACTGATTGTCTCTCTGTTACATGTTGGTAAAGCCCTTAGGATCTGTACTTGACTACCTGGACTATGATGCGGATCATACTAGTGGGGACATGGTAGTCTATAAGTACATCCTTCAAAGTCCCTAGTCGTGGGTGTATCGAGACGGGGCATCGATATACCAGAGTAGACTAGCGTATACCTTCTCGACCCATACAGATGGGCGATGGATGATCCCATATCCATTGGTGTTTGACATCAGAGATGATATACGGGTGCTCAGTAGAGACTGGGTACACTGGACGGACTCGCCGAGAACTCCCAGATGGTATTATACCTCACGTCAGATGGCAGTTCTCTGGTGACACTGGTACAGAGTAGTCTGTTGACCCGAGATCGTCATAGAGTCTTGTGTGGTTCCCACTGTGCTTTGATTTCCATCTTACCACGTCCAAGAGGGCGTGCAAAACGGTGGTTTTTGGGTACAGTCCCGAGTTACATGGAGGCAATGAGCGATAGGAGGGGATTCGTCTCTCCCGGTATAGGGAGTTGATGTTGCGCTGTGTTCGATTGGCTATAACAGGAAATCCCTGGCCAGGGTTGCTGAGATTTACTGGTAAGTGTTACCAGTAGTTTCTCGAACAGTTATAGACCTCATATCGACACGACTTATCGAGCTATTGGGGTCTGACGTTTACCACCCCTAGGCGAGATATGCGACAGATCAGACGATCAGACCGGACTGTACGGTAGTGTTACTGGTCGGATTCACTGGAGTGTGAGCGGGCTTGCTCGTCGATCTTCAGATCGCTCAATACCCGGGTGGCCGTTACGTTTAGCAGACCGCTTGCGGCTTGTGGATGCTTGATATGATCATTATCTGCTGCCGGCGTATTGACGAGTCTTTAGAGTCCTACACAGAGGTTTCCTGGCTCAAGCGAAACGAAATAGGAGCGCATATGAGATATGTGCGGGACCGAGAATAATGCGTGTATGTGATACCGTATTCTATTCTCGCGATAAATATATCGAATGGTTGTATGCGATATAACCTAGTTATCGATTCAAGCGTTGATTCGATAAGCCGATATATTGTATACTAGTCGGTTGTGTGCGACATAACCGGGTCATTGAATCAAGTGTTGATTTAATGATTTAATGCATATTTATATATTTGATATATTACTTTGCATCAACTAGTATCGGTTTACTTAAGATGGATTTTCTCACTCGGATGGGCGCATTGTATATGCGATATACTTTAGTGCACTTGATTGTATCATGTTTGATGATACATGTCATGCTAGGGTTCAAGTGTAAAGATTAAACCTTGGTTAATGAAATGGTTAGGGTTTATTATTTATTATTCATTTATCTTATTTAATTATCCTTTTTATTTTTGATAAATGAATAAAAGAAAAGAGAAAATAATGGTGGCTAATTTTGTTCTTTAGTTGAAGCTTCATGAAGCTTTGTTCAAGTCAACCATTCTTATCTCATTCTTAACCCTAACCATTCCCACTAACCATGATTGATTCTCTACACTTGACTAGGGTTAATATTATGATAAGTATTGTTTTTCTATTGATTTTTAATTAACTTATCATATATCATCTTCTTCTTCTTCCATTTCTTCAAGTGAAGAAAGCTTGCCCCATCAATGGCAAGTGATGGAAATGAGTGAGAAATCCAATTCTAAAGTTAACCCACTTCCTATTTCTTCATCCTCTACCTCTTTCCAAGTAGTAGAGTGTGTTTACTTCACAAGTTTCTTGACTTGGTGAAGTCGGAGCTTGATTTAGCGATGCCTCGACGTAGATCATCTTCGGCATGGACATCGACGACCTAGCTTGCCCATTCTCCGACGAAGCCGATCCTAGATCCCGGATTTGACTTGGACAGCGGAGAGGACTTCGTTGCGGAGCTATGGAGGTGGAGCACCGGATCTACAAAGGTTGTATTTCCGTTTTCTAACTAGTTAAGTGTTAACTAGTTCTTGTTCGCCTAGACATCTAGTTATCGATCCGTAGTTTAGGGTTTGTAGGCACCATAATTTTTGAAATTGCCATGGTTGATGGCTTGGGAGACCTCACTAGAGTGCCTAGGAACCCTACAGTGGTATCAGAGCCTAGCTAGAGCCTTAGGCGAAGTCCAGACGGAAATTGAAGTCCGAACGAACCCGAAACCCCGAACCAATATTGCTCTCTGTCCATTTTTTAAAAACAGGGATTTTTCAGTATTAAAAATATCCAGAAAAACATGCAGGAAAATCTAAGAGTAACTGTGCAATTCGTAGCCATAATTCAATTAAAGCGCCGCGCTTCCGCGGCACGAGCATGGCTCGTGCGGCGGAAGCGCGGCCTGTTTGTCGTTTTCTGAGGTCGAGTTTGTACAGTACCTCCTAATTTCCAGTGTTGGTCTTCCTGGGTATTTTTAATATTTTTTCAAGAGTTGAATTTTTCTGAGTTGATTTGGGGATTCGGTATTTCGATCGGGGTATCAAATTTTGTCTGTGTGGCTTTCCGGATAAATTTTAGAATATGTTAAAAAGTTCGACCGGATATAAATACCCAATTTTTCCCCTGTCGGGAAATTTCCAAGTGTTGGATTTTTCCGTAGTTTAACGACGTTCTAAGTAGTGCAAGTAACGCGATGGTCCCTCTAGAAGACACAAACCTTAACTCGATTATGTGACCGTCTTGAACTGCCCTTTGAACCTTCGGGTTTGGGGCAGTACGGCGTGCCACATGTGAGGCGTTGGCTTGACCCTTCTACGGCTGGACCGTTGGTACTGAGGTACGAACTGAATGTTGTTAGACTTATTTCATGTGTTGATCTGTATCGGGAAAACTTGGGTGTTCGATTGTTCGATCGGAAAGTTTAACATTTTCTATTTATCTGGAATGTGATACAATAATTGGAATTCACAAGAGTTATGAGATAACTAAATGAATGTTATAAACATAGCAGTTTAGTCTCACTTGATCGGTTGCCACGGAATTTTGATGTGATCAAAAGTCCGTCGCAATCACGTAGCGTACGCGGATACTCGCCGGGTAAACTT
This sequence comes from Agapanthus africanus, assembly GCA_030015575.1. Lineage (NCBI taxonomy): Eukaryota > Viridiplantae > Streptophyta > Magnoliopsida > Asparagales > Amaryllidaceae > Agapanthus > Agapanthus africanus. Next base: position 301,699,329 of record JASDDO010000029.1, read on the forward strand.
AATAGACAGCTTCACTCCATAACCCCGACCAAGTGACTGTAGGAGAACCCCGTCGCCGAAAGCATCCGTTCGGGTGCTCGCGGTAGCGGTGTTCCGCCTTGGTGCACTTCGTCGACGGTATCAGGGGTGCGGCCGTCTACTGAAGTTTGCGACGAGCATTCGATCAGTTTTTCGGGAATCTTGTTGAATTACCCGACTTGATATTGAAAAGTGTTTTCGATAATGAGACTAAAATGCGGGGTTTATAATTGTTAGGCATGTGATGTCTAAGGTATTCATTTGATTAGGCATGCGATGTCTATGCAGATTGCGGATTCCAATTGTTGTAGTTTTACACTTTCTTTTCTGTGACCGTAAGTGTAATATGTGATATCGCCGGTTTCGTTGCTATATGTCAACGACAATTGGGATGCGCATATTTACTTACGTTGATGACATGTGATGTTATGTGTTGCTGGATATGTTATATTGGATCGTCGTGTTCGAATAGCCGGGGGTTTTTATGTGAGATGAGTGTTTTTCATTTTCATTCATGTAAAAACTTGTATGTAATATTCTTTTATTGGGGCACTTCCAGGTAGCGGAAGTAGTCACCGTTTGTATATTATTTACTTTTCTGCACGAGGATAGACCCAAGGAGGAGGGCACAAGTAACCGGGTTCTGGAGTCCAGTGGGAGACCAACTCGAGGAGTCGGGTCCGGGTCTCCTAACTCCAGAATTGGTAGGGTTGCTTGCCGCTCTCGTAGGGGTCTAGGGGTGTGGGTTTGGCTATTCATCACGACCATGGAATCCGTGTTTTATACTGGCTCGTATTGAAAACACGGACGTCCTAGTATATCCAATATTTCATATGTTTCTTCTGCTGCGATATCTGTGATGTGATCATGTGATGTTCTGTGATAGATACAGTATATAGTATATATGATATATTATATAGACGTTACTTATGTTTTACACCCGCGCTAGCCCTGCCCCGCTCTGTCGTTAGTTACCTAACCTAACGGTGCACGAGGGGACATCGAGGCGAATGCGGATGGCATAAGTGTACGTCGTATTTATCTGTGATGTTTAGGTACTTAAATGATGGGACTTCATTAATGTGATTAATGAAATAAAAGAAACCTAAGATGTTGTAGAATTGAATTTCAAAATAAAACAGGTAGCTACAGTTCTTGCTTTGCACAGCGGTATATGCGATATATCCTGCACCTTATTCGATGAGGAAAGGACCGAGATCCCTTCACCGGGAGTGACTCCTTTAGCAATAACTGGCAGATGCTACACACTCGGTTTGTCTTTTGATTGCTTTTAAGTGTTTTTGCTTTGCACAGTGATATATATGATATATCCCGCACCTCATTCGACGAGGAAAGGACCGACGATCCCTTCACCGGGAGTGAATCCTTTAGCAAAACTAGAAAAGCCTCAAAAGCACTCCATTTCAAAATTCATTCGATCCTACAACGATATCAAGTTCATTACGCAATAGGTTTTCAGAAAAACCTGTCGTAGCCCTCCGTCATTTCAGATAAGTCCTGTTTAGTATTCGTGCTGCGTTTGTTGACCTTGTCAAGGCGCAGTGTGCGGTAGCTAACCAGTATTTATCTGCTTATGCATATGATGCAGATTGGGTTAGGGTAGTCGTGCGGCCTTGTTGACCTTGTCAAGGGTCGTGCGGGTGGGTTTGATTCAATCAAGAAATGACGGGTTGAACTTGACTTGCGGTCTATGGTTTGTTGACCTTGTCAAGGTCATAGATCGTTCGGGGCAAAATATTATCGGGAATTTCAAGTGTTGAAATTTGCAATGAGATTGCATACCTTCTATGAGATAGTTGGATCCCGATACCCGCTGCGAGTAAGAGTTACTCCTGGGAGAGTTTTACATATTACAATTAGCCGATCAAGTAGGTGTCTAGAAAGGTGTTAACGAGGTTACGCCTCTGGGAAAACGAGGTTTACATTAATTAGGTTCGTGCGAAAGCACGGGGGACCTCCCTCAAAGTACCGACACTGGCCTGGCTGAAAGATTGGCGAACTTGTAGTGTGTAATTAATCCCGGCTAGTCTTTCCTTTTAGGGTTTGAAGGAAGATTTGATAAAAAGCAGTGGGAGCCATCCTGATTAGATAAAATAATAACCAATCTATTCTTGACAGAGCGCACGCTGAGTGTTTTCTTCTCTCTCTCTCCAGGTAGCGACCATATCACGCCTTAATCAAGATAATAATACGGATTATTGACCGAACCCGCTTGTTATACTGAGCTGGGGAACGTTGGTCCCGCTCCAACTTATAATTGTTATAAGATAGAGCAGGAAATTGGGGAATACCAGATTTCCCGTGCCGCCCAAACGAGGAGAGTGCATGATGATGCATCATCTTCGGGTGTGTTCTTTATACAGAACTGTTTCTCAGTATCCTTTACGTCCTGGGTATATGATACCGGATCAGGATCCCAGATGTGTAATCTGTTACATAGGGCTACAGATAAGTAGAGAACTGAGAATGGGCGATAAGTTTCATGAGGCAGAAAACGGGGCAAGTGTTGCAGCCAAGTCTGTCGGTCACTGTCACCCTGTATCACCAATACATTCTGAACAAATGTTATTAGATACCGAACCTGATATACAAAATCATATCAGTCTCTTTATCAGTAAAGAAATGATATAATTTTGTATTGTTGGATAATGTTTTGAACATTTCCTATATCAAAAGTTGATCGGTTCAGGCACGTTATCTAAAAGCATTAATGTTCTAAATCAAACTACAGTTCTTAGTATACAGAACACACACAAGAGGAAGAGTTCAGAAATGAACGAATCCTTCTTGAGGTATTGTAGACTAGGTCAGATCAATGTGACCCGACTGGCTAGAGTTACATATAGATGTATATTTAAATCAGTTTGAATTTACATCTTGTGAAACTCGCCAGTCATGTCACAAAGATAAGATGACCATAGCTCTGTTTATTGGAAACAGAGAAAGAGTTAGTGAACTCTTGGGATTGATACATGTAAGGTCCCCTGTCTACACATGCCAGGACTGGTTCTTTATACTTCATTACGTTCTCTGATAATCTCTCAAGATTCAGTCATATGTTCCTGCTGAAACATGAGTCCGAACCTTTTGAGATATTCATAGAATATAAGTTAGAAGTAGAGAACCAAAATAAGGGTATAAGTATTATGTCCTTTGATGCGATCAGGGAGGAGAATACTTGAGCACGGAATTCCTGGACTTTTCTAAAAGAGAATGAGATTCTCTCTCAGCATTACTCCTCTGTATACACCATGGCACGATGGTATATCGGGGTGGAGCAATCACACCCTATATGATATGGTGTGCTCTATGATGAGTACTACTGAGTTACCTTTTTCCTATTGGGTGTTATGCGCTTATGAAGCTGCATACCTATTGAATAGGATTCGAATCAAATCAGTTGCCTACCGCTTCATATGTGATATGGAAAGGGAAGAGCCCATATCTTAAGTTGGTTAAGATTTGGGGTTGTCCGGCCTATGTCTAAAAGCAAAATCTGGACAAGCTCGAGGCAAAGACTGTAAAGTAGAACTGGAAAGGTTCCAGCTATACAAACTACAGCTGATGATTTGTAAGAACCAAAGGATTCGATAGTTACCAACGAACCTCAGCCTCTCCGCCGATCTAGTAGGGTTTTCTCACCCACCTGAGAGATACATTGGTTTCTCTATGACAGTGGGAGCGAGGATTGCATCATGAGATGATGACCCAACGAGTTTCGAGCTGGCCATCGAGAGTAAGACTCTGTACGAATGGCTGGATGTTTAGCGATCTGAGATGGAATCCATGTACACCAACAAAGTATGGACTTTAGTTGCTATATCTGAAGGGTTAAATCCCCATCAGGAGCAAGTATATCTTGAGAAGATTACTTGGTGTACATGGAAGAGTTGAGACTTTCAAAGCTAGACTTGTTAAAGGTCTACATCATTGACCAGGTATGGGATGATGATGAAACCTTTTCTAAGTAGCTATGCTTAAGTCCATCCAGATCCTACTTGCCACGGCTGCATACCATGACTATGATATTTGGCGGTTGGGTGCCATGACTGCTTTTCTAAATGATGATTTAGAAGAGGACGTCTATAAGTACACAGCCAGAGGGCTTCGTAGACAGAGGGAGCAGCGGAAACGTGTGCAAGATGCTTTATAGGATAAAGCAGGCATCGCGGAGTTGGAACGTCTGTTTTGATGAAGTGGTCAAAGAGTTTGACATCATCAAAATGGTAGATGAACCTTGTATAAACAAAAAGGTAGTAGGGAGTATGGTGGTGATCCTCGTAGAGTACGTGGATGACATACTCTTGATAGGGAAAGAGTTTCCTATGCTACGCTCGGTCAATCTCCGCTTATCACAAAGATTCTCCATATAGGATTAAAGTGATACCTACTAAATCCTGGGTTTTGGACCTATGAGATAGATCTAAATGGATGTTAGGAAACTCACTAGATGTAGTGAGATGGTATCAAACGATCCTGGGGAGAATCACTGGAAGGGTTCCAGGGTGATAAGGACGACTGAATGTCAGTCGCAGGCATTGTCTTTACCCTCAGTAAAGGGACGGTATGTTGGAAGAGTTCCAAGCTGGATACCGTGACATACTAGACGATAAAGGCATGATACATTGCTACTAAAGATGCTACCAAAGAGGCTGTTTGGGTGTATATTGGTTCATGAGATGAACTATGTTCCTCCCATTGTGTGACAATGGAGTTGTGGCTTATGCCGAGGAACGCCGGTCCCATCAGTGATCCAGACATATTCTAAGGCAGTATCACTTGATCATGGAGATGATTGATCTCCAGGGTGATCGAGGTTTGGAGAGTAGACTCAGAGGACAACACAGCGGATCCACTCACAAAGGCCTGTTCCCAGAGAGAGACTTTTATGGGATGGTTGAGTATGAGATACTGCAACCACTGCTACAGATGGCCCTAGTGCAAGTGGGAGATTGTTAGTTATATGTATGCCCTAGAGGCCATTACTGTACATAGGATGTATATTGTAGTGGATGCTGGGACATATATAGGGAGGACTTTCTTGCTCGACATGATAGTATGCTATCTGGTTGAACTTTACCTTAACGTGTATACTGATTGTTTCTTTGTTACATGTTGGTAAAGCCCTTAGGATCTGTACTTGACTACCTGGACTATGATGCGGATCATACTAGTGGGGACATGGTAGTCTATAAGTACATCCTTCAAAGTCCCTAGTCGTGGGTGTATCGAGACGGGGCATCGATATACCAGAGTAGACTAGCGTATACCTTCTCGACCCATACAGATGGGCGATGGATGATCCCATATCCATTGGTGTTTGACATCAGAGATGATATACGGGTGCTCAGTAGAGACTGGGTACACTGGACGGACTCGCCGAGAACTCCCAGATGGTATTATACCTCACGTCAGATGGCAGTTCTCTGGTGACACTGGTACAGAGTAGTCTGTTGACCCGAGATCGTCATAGAGTCTTGTGTGGTTCCCACTGTGCTTTGATTTCCATCTTACCACGTCCAAGAGGGCATGCAAAACGGTGGTTTTTGGGTACAGTCCCGAGTCACATGGAGGCAATGAGCGATAGGAGGGGATTCGTCTCTCCCGGTATAGGGAGTTGATGTTGCGCTGTGTTCGATTGGCTATAACAGGAAATCCCTGGCCAGGGTTGCTGAGATTTACTGGTAAGTGTTACCAGTAGTTTCTCGAACAGTTATAGACCTCATATCGACACGACTTATCGAGCTATTGGGGTCTGACGTTTACCACCCCTAGGCGAGATATGCGACAGATCAGACGATCAGACCGGACTGTACGGTAGTGTTACTGGTCGGATTCACTGGAGTGTGAGCGGGCTTGCTCGTCGATCTTCAGATCGCTCAATACCCGGGTGGCCGTTACGTTTAGCAGACCGCTTGCGGCTTGTGGATGCTTGATATGATCATCATCTGCTGCCGGCGTATTGACGAGTCTTTAGAGTCCTACACAGAGGTTTCCTGGCTCAAGCGAAACGAAATAGGAGCGCATATGAGATATGTGCGGGACCGAGAATAATGCGTGTATGTGATACCGTATTCTATTCTCGCGATAAATATATCGAATGGTTGTATGCGATATAACCTAGTTATCGATTCAAGCGTTGATTCGATAAGCCGATATATTGTATACTAGTCGGTTGTGTGCGACATAACCGGGTCATTGAATCAAGTGTTGATTTAATGATTTAATGCATATTTATATATTTGATATATTACTTTGCATCAACTAGTATCGGTTTACTTAAGATGGATTTTCTCACTCGGATGGGCGCATTGTATATGCGATATACTTTAGTGCACTTGATTGTATCATGTTTGATGATACATGTCATGCTAGGGTTCAAGTGTAAAGATTAAACCTTGGTTAATGAAATGGTTAGGGTTTATTATTTATTATTCATTTATCTTATTTAATTATCCTTTTTATTTTTGATAAATGAATAAAAGAAAAGAGAAAATAATGGTGGCTAATTTTGGTCTTTAGTTGAAGCTTCATGATGCTTTGTTCAAGTCAACCATTCTTATCTCATTCTTAACCCTAACCATTCCCACTAACCATGATTGATTCTCTACACTTGACTAGGGTTAATATTATGATAAGTATTGTTTTTCTATTGATTTTTAATTAACTTATCATATATCATCTTCTTCTTCTTCCATTTCTTCAATTGAAGAAAGCTTGCCCCATCAATGGCAAGTGATGGAAATGAGTGAGAAATCCAATTCTAAAGTTAACCCACTTCCTATTTCTTCATCCTCTACCTCTTTCCAAGTAGTAGAGTGTGTTTACTTCACAAGTTTCTTGACTTGGTGAAGTCGGAGCTTGATTTAGCGATGCCTCGACGTAGATCATCTTCGGCATGGACATCGACGACCTAGCTTGCCCATTCTCCGATGAAGCCGATCCTAGAGCCCGGATTTGACTTGGACAGCGGAGAGGACTTCATTGCGGAGCTATGGAGGTGGAGCACCGGATCTACAAAGGTTGTATTTCCATTTTCTAACTAGTTAAGTGTTAACTAGTTCTTGTTCGCCTAGACATCTAGTTATCGATCCGTAGTTTAGGGTTTGTAGGCACCATAATTTTTGAAATTGCCATAGTTGATGGCTTGGGAGACCTCACTAGAGTGCCTAGGAACCCTACAGTGGTATATCTTGAGAAGATTACTTGGTGTAGATGGAAAAGTTGAGACTTTCAAAGCTAGACTTTTTAAAGGTTTTAGTCATCAACCAGGTGTGGATAATGATGAAACCTTTTCTAGGGACTATGCTTAAGTCCATCCAGATCCTACTTGCCATTGCTACATACCATGACTACGATATCTGGTGGTTGGGTGCCATGACTACTTTTCTAAATAATGATTTAGAAGAGAACGTCTATAAGTACACAACCAGAGGGCTTCGTAGACAGTGGGAGCAGCGGAAACGTCTGCAAGATGTTTTATGTGATGAAGCAGGCATCGCGGAGTTGGAACGTCTGTTTTGATGAATTAGTCAAACAGTTTGACATCATCAGAATGGTAGATGAACCTTGTATATACAAAGAGGTAGTAGAGAGTATGGTACTGATTCTCGTAGAGTACGTGGATAACATACTCTTGATAGGGAAGGCGTTTCTTATGCTACGCACGGTCAATCTCTGCTTATCACAACCATTCTCCAAATAGGACAAAGGTGATACCACCTCAATCCTGGGGAGAATCACTGGAAAAGTTCCAGGGTGATGAGGATGACTGAATGTCAGTCGCAGGCATTGTCTTTACCCTCGGTAAAGGGACGGTATGTTGGAAGAGTTCCAAGCTAGATACAGTGGCAAACTAGACGATAAAGGCTGGTAACATTACTATTAAAGATACTGCCAAAGAGGCAGTTTGGGTGTATATTGGTTCAGAAGATGAACTAGGTTCCTACCATTGTATGACAATGGAACTGTGGCTTTAGCCTAGGAACCCTGGTCCCATCCGTGACCCAGACATATTCTGAGGCAGCATCGCCTGATCATGGAGATAGATGATCTGCAGGGTGATCGAGGTTAGGAGAGCAGACTCAGAGGACAACACAGCGGATCCACTCACAAAGGCTTTTCCCCAGAGAGAGACTTATATGGGATGGTTGAGTATGTGATACTGCAACCACTGCTACAGATGGCCCTAGTGCAAGTGGGAGATTGTTAGTTATATGTATGCCCTAGAGGCCATTACTGTACATTGGATGTATATTGTAGTGGATGCTGGGACATATATAGGTAGGACTTTCTTGCTCGACATGATAGTACGCTATCTGATTGCCCTTTATCTTAACATGTATACTTTCTGTCTCTCAGTTACATGTTGATAAAGCCCTTAGGATGTGTACTCGACTTCCAGGACTGTGATGCAGATCATACTAGTGGGGCCTGGATAGTCCATGAGTACATCCTTCAATGTTCCTAGTCGAGGGAATATCGAGACGGGGCATCGATATTCCAGAGTAGACTAGCGTATATCTTCTCGACCCATGCGATGGGCGATGGATGATCCCATATCCATTGGTGTTTGACATCGGAGATGGTATGCGGGTGCTCAGTGGAGACTGGGTACACTGAACGGACTCGCCGAGAACTCCCAGATGGTATTATACCTCACGTCAGATGGCAGTTCTCTGGTGACACTGGTACAGCTTAGTCTGTTGACCCGAGATCGTCATAGAGTCTTGTGTGTCTCCCACTGTGCTTTGATTTCCACCCTACCACGGCTCTACTGAGTCGTGCAAACAGGTGGTTTTTGGGTACAGTCCCGATTCACATGGAGGCAATGAGCGATAGGAGGGGATTCGTCTCTCCCGGTATTGGGGGTTGATGTTGCGCTATGCTCGACTGGCCATAACAGGAAATCCCTGGCCAGGGTTGCAGTGATATACTGGTAAGAGTTATCAGTAGTTTCACGAATGTTATGGACCCTACGTCGGCATGACTTATCAAGCTATTGGGGTCTGACGTTTACCATCCCTAGGCGAGATATGCGACATATCAGACGAACAGACCGGACTGTACGGTAAATGTTACTGGTTGGATTCACAGGAGTGTGAGCGGGCTTGCTCGTCGATCTTCTGATCGCTCAATACCCGGGTGGCCGTTACGTTTAGCAGACCGCTTGCGGCTTGTGGGTGTTTGATATGATCCTCACCTGCTGCCGGCGTATTGACGAGTCTTTAGAGTCCTACACAGAGGTTTCCTGGCTCAAGCGAAATGAAATAGGAGCGCATATGAGATATGTGCGGGACCGAGAATAATGCGTGTATGTGATACCGTATTTCATTCTCGCGATGAATGTGTCGAATGGTTGTATGCGATATAACCTAGTTATCGAATCAAGGATTGACTCGATAAGCCGATACATTGGATACTAGCCGGTTATATGCCACATGACCGGATCATTGAATCAAGTGTTGATTTAATGATTTAATGTATAATTATATATTTGATATATTACTTTGCATTAACTAGTATTGGTTCACTTTAAATGGATTTTCTCACTTGAATTGTGCAAGTTGTATATGCGATATACTTTTGTGCACATGATTGTATCATGTTTGATGATACATGCTTATTTGGTTAAGTGTAAAGAATTAAACCATGGTTAAACTAATGGTTAGGGTTTTGTTTTTTCATTTACTTATTTATCTATTTATTTATCTTATTCATTTTGGAAAAGAGAAAGATGAATGGTGGCTTTATTTGTTTTTAGTTGAACATTCATGAAACTTTGACTAAGTCACCATTCTTGTCTCATGCTTAACCCTAACCATATGAACTAACCATAGTACATTCTCTACACTTAACCAAGGGTTAGTAAATGATAAGTATTGATTTATTTATCTAATTTACATAACACTTATCATATCTTTTTCTTCTTCTTCTTCATGAGCAAGAAAAAGAAAAGCTTTCTACACCAATGACAACTTGAGAAATCAAGTGAGAAATCCAATTCTAAAGTGAACCCACCTCCTATTTCCTCATCCTCTACCTCTTGCCAAGTAGTATAGGGTGTTTCCTTCACAAGTTTTTATGGCTTGGTGAAGTTGGAGCTTGATCTTGTGATGCCTCGACGTAGATCATCTTCGGCATCGAACCGACGACCAAGTCCGCCCTTTTCTCCGATGAAGCCGATGCTAGAGTCATGGATTCAATTTGGATAGCGGAGGGACGTCATCACGGAGCCTAGGAGGTGGAGGACCGGATCTACAAAGGTTGTAGCTTCTTTCCTTTTTGTTAAAGTTGTTTACTTGCATCACATAGCCTATAAATCTAGTTAACGATCCGTATTAGGGTTTGTAGGCACATGTAAAATTTGAATTAGCCATGTTTGATGCCTTGTGAGACTTCATTAGTGTGCCTAGGAACCCTACAGCTGGAACTTTTCCATTTCTACAGAACCGACCTTGCCTCGATTTTTTCCGGATTTTGCTTTTGACATAGGCCGGACAATCCCAAATCTTAACTTATTTAAGAGATAGGCTCTTCCCATACCATATCTTATATGGAGTGGTAGGCACTGATTTGATTCGAACCCTATTCAATAGGTATGCAACTTCATAAGTGCATAACTCCTTAAAAGGAAATAGGAAACTCAGCAGTACTCATCATGGAGCACACCATATCTAATATTGTGCGATTGCTCCACCCCGATACACCGTTGTGCTGTGGTGTATTCTGAGGAGTAACACTGAGAGAGAATCTCATTCTCCTTTAGAATAGTCCAGGAATGCCATGCACAAGTATTCTCCTCCCTGATCTTATCATAGGACATAATACTTATACCCGGTTTTTGGTTCTCTACTTCTAACTTATATTCTGTGAATATCTCAAAAGGTTCGGACTTGTGTTTCAACAGGAACATATGTCTGAATCTTGAGAGATTATCAGAGAACGTAATGAAGTACAAAAAACCGGTCTTGGCATGTGTAGACAGGGGACCTACATACATCAACATGTATCATCCCAAGAGTTCATTAACTCTTTCTCTGTTTCCAGTAAACGGAGCTATGGTCATCTTATCTTTGTGACATGACTGGCGAGTTTCACAAGATGTAAATTCTAATTTAAATATGCATCTTTATGTAACTCTAGCTAGTCGGGTCACATTGATCTGACCTATTCTACAATGCCTCAAGAAGGAATCGTTCAATTCTGAACTCTTCCACTTATGTGTGTTCCGTATACTAAGAACTGTAGTTTGATTTAGAACGTCAATGCTTTTAGATAATGTGCCTGAACCGATCAACTTTTGATATAGGAAATGTTCAAAACATTATCCAACAATACAAAATTTTATCATTTCTTTACTCATAAAGAGACTGATATGATTTTGTATATCAGGTTCGGTATCTAATAGCATTTGTTCAGAATCAATGTATTGGTAATACAGGGTGACAGCGACCAACAGACTTGGCTGCAACACTTGCCCCGTTTTCTGTCTCATGAAACTTATCACCCGTTCTCAGTTTTTCTACCCTTTTGTAGCCCTATGTAACAGATTACATATCTGGGATCCTGATCCGGTATCAAATACCCAGGATGCAGAGGATACTGAGAAAACAGTTCTTTGTAATGAACACACCCGAAGGAGATGCATCATATGCACTTTCTTCGTTTGGGCGGCAAAGGAATTCTGGTATTCCCTAATTTCCTGCTCGGTCTTATAACTATTATAAGATGGAGCGGGACCAACGTTCCCCAGCTCAGTATAATAAGCGGGTTCGGTCAAAACATCCATATTATTATCTTGATTAAGGCGTGATATGGTCGCTACCTGGAGAGAGAGAGAAGAAAACACTCTGCGTGCGCTCTTGCAAGATCAGATTGGTTATATATTTTATCTAATCAGGATGGCTCCCACTGTTTTTATCAAATCTTCCTTCAAACCTTAAAGGAAAGACTAGCTGAGATTAATTACACTCTACAAGTTCGCCAATCTTTCAGCCAGGCCAGTGTCGGTACTTTGAGGGAGGTTCCCCGTGCTTTCGCACGGACCTAATTACAGTAAACCTCGTTTTCCCAGAGGCGTAACGCCGTTGACACCTTTCTAGACACCTACTTGATCGGCTAATTGCAAAGTGCAAAACTCTCCCAGGAGTAACAATTACTCGCAGTGGGTATCGGGATCCAACTATCACATAGAAGGTATGCAATCTCATTGCAAATTTCAACACTTGAAACTCCCGATAATTGTTTTTACCCCTAGCACCTATGGGCTTGGCTAAGGTCAACAAATCATAGGTACTAGTCAAGTTCTACCCGTCATTTCGTGATTAATTAGACCCACCCATATGACCCTTGGCTAAGGTCAACAAAGCCACATGACTGTCCTAACTAATCGCATCATATGCTGTGTAGGAAGACATCACTTAGCTACCGCACACTACGCCTCGGCTATGGTCGACAAACGTAGCACGAATACTAAGTACTCTACTTCCTAAAATGACGGAGGGTTGCGAATGGTTTTTAAGAAAACCTTTAACGCTTTGAACTTGATCTCGTTGTGGAATCAAATGGTTTTTAAATGGAATGTTTTTGAGGCTTTTCTAGTTTTGCTAAAGGGGTCACTCCCGGTAAGGGGATCGTCGGCCCTTTCCTCGTCGAATGAGGTGCGGGATATATCATATATATCACCGTGCAAAGCAGAAACTATAGAAGCAATCAAAAACAAACCGAGTGCGTAGCATCTACCAGTTATTGCTAAAGGAGTCACTCCCGGTGAAGGGATCTCGGTCCTTTCCTTATCGAATAAGGTGCAGGATGTTCTACAAGGAACACCGCGATGCAAAGCAAGAACTGTAGCTACCTGTTTTTATTTTGAAATTCGATTCCACAACATCAATTAGGTTTATTTTCTTTCATTAATCTCATTAATGAATATCCCATCATTTAAGTGCACCTAAACATCACAGATAAATATAACGTACGCTTATGCCATCCGCATTCGCCTCGATGTCCCGTCTGCACCGTTAGGTTAGGTGACTAACGCCAGAGCGAGGCAGGGCTAGTGCGGGTGTAAAACATAAGCAACATCTATATAATATATCATATATACTATATATAATATCTATCTGAACACATAACATGATCACATCACAGATAACGCAGCAGAAAATATCATATGAAATATTGGATATACTAGGACGTCCGTGTTTTCAATACGAGCCAGTATAAAACACGGATTCCACGGTCGCGATGAATAGCCAAACCCACACCCTAGACCCCTACGAGAGCGGCAAGCAACCCTACCAATTCTAGGGTTAGGAGACTCGGACTCGACTCCTCGAGATGGTCTCCCACTGGACCCTAGAACCCGGTTACTTGTGCTCCCCTCCTTGGGTCTATCCTAATGCGGAAAAGTAAATAATATACAAATGGTGACATCATCCGCAACCTGGAAGTGCCCCAATAAAAGAATATTACATACAAGTTTTTACATGAATGAAAATGAAAAACACTCATCTCACATAAAAACCCTCGGCTATTCAAACACGACGATCCAATATAACATATCCAGCAACACATAACATCACATGTCATCAACGTAAGTAAATATGCGCATTCCAATTGTCGTTGACATATAGCAACGAAACCGGCAATATCACATATTACACTTACGGTCACAGAAAAAAAGTGTAAAACTACAACAGTTGGAATCCGCAACCTCTTTAGACATCGCATGCCTAATCCAATGAATTTCTTAGACATCGCATGCCTAACAATTATAAACCCTGCATTTTAGTCTCAAAATCGAAAACACTTTTCAATATAAAGTCGGGCAATTCAACAAGATTCCCGACATCCTGATCGAATGCTCATCGCAAACTTCAGTAGGCAGTGGCACCCCCGATGCCGTCGACGAAGTGCACCAAGGCGGAACACCGCTGTCGCGAGCACCCGAACGGATGCTTTCGGCGACGGGGTTCTCCTACAGTCACTTGGTCAGGGCTATGGGTGAGGCTGTCTATTAAGTTTACCCGGCGAGTATCCGCGTACGCTACGTGATTGCGACGGACTTTTGATCATATCAATATTCCGTGGCAACCGATCAAGTGAGACTAAACTGCTATGTTTATAACATTCATTCATTTATCTTATAACCTTTTGCGAATTCCAAGTATTGTATCACATTCCGGATAAATAGAAAATGTTAAACTTTCCGATCGAACAATCGAACACCCAAGTTTTCCCGATACATCTCAACACATGAAATAAGTCTAAAAACATTCAGTTCGTGCCTCAGTACCAACGGTCCAGCCATAGAAGGGTCAAGCCAACGCCTCACATGTGGCACGCCGTACTGTCCCAAACCCTAAGGTTCAAAGGGCAGTTCAAGACGGTCACATAATCGAGTTAAGGTTTGTTGTCTTCTAGAGGGACCATCGCATTACTTGCACTACTTAGAACGTCATTAAACTACGGAAAAATCCAACACTTGGAAATTTTCCGGCAGGGGAAAAGTGGGTATCTATATCCGGTCGAACTTTTTAACATATTCTAAAACTACCCGGAAAAACACACTGACAAAATTAGACAATCCGATCGATACACCGAGTCCCCAATACAACCCAGAAAATTCAACTCTTGAATAAATATTAAAAATTCCCAGAAAAACCAGCAATAAAATATAAGAATTACTGTGCAGGAAAAAATGTCTGAAGAGACCAAGTTGCCGCGGAACCGCCGCATTAGGCATGCCAATGCCGCGGTTCCGCCGCACTATTATCGATTCATGGGTCCCGTTTTCTACAGTAATTCTTATAATCTTCTACTGAGTTTTCTGCATATTTTTAATTCTCTAAAAACCCCGAATTTCAAAAATGTACAGAGAGCATTTTAGGGTTTGGGTTTCAGTTCGATCGGACTTCTAATTCCGTCTACGCATCCCATGCGATGGGCGATGGATGATCCCATATCCATTGGTGTTTCACATCAGAGATGGTATACGGGTGCTCAGTGGAGACTGGGTACACTGAACGGACTCGCCGAGAACTCCCAGATGGTATTATACTTCACGTCAGATGGCAGTTCTCTGGTGACACTGGTACAGCTTAGTCTGTTGACCCGAGATCGTCATAGAGTCTTGTGTGTCTCCCACTGTGCTTTGATTTCCACCCTACCACGGCTCTACTGAGTCGTGCAAACAGGTGGTTTTTGGGTACAGTCCCGATTCACATCGAGGCAATGAGCGATAGGAGGGGATTCGTCTCTCCCGGTATTGGGGATTGATGTTGCGCTATGCTCGACTGGCCATAACAGGAAATCCCTGGCCAGGGTTGCAGTGACCTACTGGTAAGTGTTATTAGTAGTTTCACACATGTCATGGACTTCACGTCGGCATGACTTATCGAGCTACTGGGGTCTGACGTTTACCACCCCTAGGTGAGATATGCGACATATCAGACGAACAGACCGGACTGTACGGTAAGTGTTACTGGTTGGATTCACAGGAGTGTGAGCAGGCTTGCTCGTCGATCTTCTGATCGCTCAATACCCGGGTGGCCGTTACGTTTAGTAGACCGCTTGCGGCTTGTGGGTGCTTGATATGATCATCATCTGCTGCCGGCGTATTGACGAGTCTTTAGAGTCCTACACAGAGGTTTTCTAGCTCAAGCGAAACGAAATAGAAGCGCATATGAGATATGTGCGGGACCGAGAATAATTCGTGTATGTGATACCGTATTCCATTCTCGCGATGAATGTATCGATTGGTTATATGCGATATAACCTAGTTGTCGAATCAAGGATTGATTCGATAAGCCGATACATAGGATACTAGTCGGTTATATGCGATATGACCGGATCGTTAAATCAAGTGTTGATTTAATGATTTAATGTATAATTATATATTTGATATATTACTTTGCATTAACTAGTATTGGTTCACTTTAAATGGATTTTCTCACTTGAATATCACAAGTTGTATATGTGATATACTTTTGTGCACTTGATTGTATCATGTTTGATGATACATGTTTACTTGGTTAAGTGTAAAGAATTAAACCATGGTTAAGTTAATGATTAGGGTTTTCTTTTTTCTTACTTATTTATTTATTTATTTATTTTTGGAAAAGATAAGATAAATGAATGGTGGCTATGTTTGTTTTTAGTTGAAGATTCATGAAGCATT
The DNA here is from genome assembly GCA_030015575.1 of Agapanthus africanus. Classification (NCBI taxonomy): domain Eukaryota; kingdom Viridiplantae; phylum Streptophyta; class Magnoliopsida; order Asparagales; family Amaryllidaceae; genus Agapanthus; species Agapanthus africanus. The sequence continues at coordinate 301,715,551 of JASDDO010000029.1, forward strand.
GACCAAGTCACCATTCTTGTCTCATGCTTAACCCTAACCATTTAAACTAACCCTAGTTCATTCTCTACACTTAACCAAGGGTTAGTATATGATAAGTATTATTTTCTTTTCTATTATTATTAACTTATCATATTCATCTTCATCTTCTTCTTCATCTTGAACAAGAAGAAAACCTAGCCACCATCAATGGCAACTAGTGAAAATGAGTGAGAAATCCAATTCTAAAGTGAACCCACCTCCTATTTCTTCATCCTCTACCTCTTGCCAAGTAGTATAGGATATTTTCTTCACAAGTTTCATGACTTGGTGAAGTGGGAGCTTGATCTTGTGATGCCTCGACGTAGATCATCTTCGGCATCGAAGCCGACGACCAAGCCCGCCCATTTCTTCGATGGAGCCGATGCTAGAGTCCGGGATCCGATTTGGACAGCGGAGGGACATCGTCGCGAAGCTTAGGAAGTGGTGGACCGGATCTACAAAGGTTGTAGCCCCTTTCCTTTTAACTTAAAGTCGTTAACTTGCATCGCATAGCCTATAAATCTAGTTAACGATCCGTATTAGGGTTTGTAGGCACATGTAAAATTTGAATTAGCCATGTTTGATCACTTGTGAGACTTCATTATTGTGCCTAGGAACCCTTCAGTGGTATCAGAGCGACAGAAAGTATACACGTTAAGATAAAGAGCAACCAGATAGCGTACTATCATGTCGAGCAAGAAAGTCCTACCTATATATGTCCCAGCATCCACTACATTATACATCCAATCTACAGTAATGGCCTCTAGGGCATACATATAACTAACATCAAGTTCAACCCGTCATTTCCCGATTGAATTAAACCCACCCGCACGACCCTTAACATAGTCAACAAAGTCACACGACTACCCTAATCCAATCGCATCATATGCTTATGCAGATAAGCACTAATTAGCTACCGCACACTACGCCTTAACATAGTCAACAAACGTAGCACGAATACTAACTAGTACTTATCTGAAATGACGGAGGGCCACGACAGGTTTTTCTTAAAACCTATTGCGTAATGAACTTGATATCGTTATAGAATCAAATGATTTTGAAATGGAGTATTTTCGAGGCTTTTCTAGTTTTGCTAAAGGGGTCACTCCCGGTGAAGGGATCGTCGGCCTTTTCCTCATCGAATAAGGTGCGGGATATATCATATATATCACTGTGCAAAGCAAAAACTCTTAAAAGCAATCAAAAGACAAATCGAGTGTGTAGCATCTGCCAGTTATTGCTAAAGGAGTCACTCCCGGTGAAGGGATCTCGGTCCTTTCCTTATCGAATAAGGTGCAGGATATATCATATATACCGCTGTGCAAAGCAAGAACTGTAGCTACCTGTTTTATTTTCGAAATTCGATTCTACAACATCTTTAGGTTTCTTTTCTTTCATTAATCATATTAATGAAGTCCCATCATTTAAGTACCTAAACATCACAGATAAATACGACGTACACTTATGCCATCCGCATTCGCCTCGATGTCCTCTCGTGTACCGTTAGGTTCGGTAACTAACGGCAGAGCAGGGCAGGGCTAGCGCGGGTGTAAAACATAAGTAACATCTATATAATATATCATATATACTATATACAGTATCTATCACAGAACATCACATGATCACATCACAGATATCGCAGCAGAAGAAACATATGAAATATTGGATATACTAGGACGTCCGTGTTTTCAATACGAGCCAGTATAAAACACGGATTCCACGGTCGCGATGAATAGCCAAACCCACACCCCTAGACCCCTATGAGAGCGGCAAGCAACCCTACCAATTCTAGAGTTAGGATACCCGGACTCGACTCTTCGAGTTGGTCTCCCACTGGACTCCAGAACCCGGTTACTTGTGCCCTCCTCCTTGGGTCTATCCTAGTGCGGAAAAGAAAATAATATACAAAAGGTGACATCTTCCGCAACCTGGAAGTGCCCCAATAAAAGAATATTACATACAAGTTTTTACATGAATGAAAATGAAAAAAACACTCATCTTACATAAAAACCACCGGCTATTCAAACACGACGATCCAATATAACATATCCAGCAACACATAACATCACATGTCATCAACGTACGTAAATATGCGCATCCTAATTGTCGTTGACATATAGAAACGAAACCGGCGATATCACATATTACACTTACGGTCACAGAAAAGAAAGTGTAAAACTACAACAGTTGGAATCCGCAACCTCCTCAGACATCGCATGCCTGACCATATGAATTCCTTAGACATCGCATGCCTAACAATTATAAACCCCGCATTTTAGTCTCATCATCGAAAACACTTTTCAATATCAAGTCGGGCAATTCAACAAGATTCCCGACATCCTGATCGAATGCTCGTCGCAAACTTTAGTAGGTGGCCGCACCCCCGACGCCATCGACGAAGTGCACCAAGGCGGAACACCGCTGCCGCGAGCACCCGAACGGATGCTTTCGGCGACGGGGTTCTCCTACAGTCACTTGGTCGGGGCTATGGGGTGTAGCTGTCTATTAAGTTTACCCGGCGAATATCCACGTACGCTACGTGATTGCGACGGACTTTTGATCGCATCAAAATTCCGTGGCAACCGATCAAGTGAGACTAAAGTGCTATGTTTATAACATTCATATCAGTTATCTCATAACTACTTGTGGATTCCAAGTATTGTATCACATTCCAGATAAACAGAAAATGTTAAACTTTCCGATCGAACTGTCAAACACCCAAGTTTTCCCGAAAAAGCTCAACACATGAAACAAGTTTAAAAACATCCAGTTCATGCCTCAGTACCAATAGTCCAGCCGTAGAAGGGTCAAGCCAACGCCTCACATGTGGCACGCCGTACTGCCCCAAACCCGAAGGTTCAAAGGGCAGTTCAAGACGGTCACATAACCGAGTTAAGGTTTGTTGTCTTCTAGAGGGACCATCGCGTTACTTGCACTACTTAGAACGTCATTAAACTACGGAAAGATCCAACACCTGGAAATTTCCCGACAGGGGAAAAGGTGGGTATTTTTATCCGGTCGAACTTTTTAACATATTCTAAAATTATCCGGAAAAACACAGACGAAGTTAAACTTCCCGATCGAAACACGGAGTCCCCAATACAGCCCAGAAAACTCAACTGTTGAGTATACATTAAAATTACCCAGAAAACACAGGAGTTAATTATAAACATTACTGTGCAAAGTGGGGTCAAAGATTCAACAGTATGGCCGCGGAACCGCCGCGCCACGTGGGGTACGGCCGCGGTTCCGCGGCAGTTTGACGGAGTTAGGACCCCGTTTTGCACAGTAATTCATAAAAAACCCTGCTTATTTTTCTGCATATTTTTAATAATGAAAATTCCCAGTTTGGGAAAAATGTACAGAGAAGGCTTAGAATTAGGGTTTCGGGGTTCGATCGGGTTTCTAACATCGTCTACGTATCGCCTAAGGCTCTAGCTAGGCTCTGATACCACTGTAGGGTAGGCAGCAACCCCATCCAATGGGGTCGCCGTGGTACCAACGGGTCCCTCAGCGACTACTTTTTATGCATGCCCCCTCGCGAGGACTACAACCCACCGGAACACCTTCCGGTCTCGGGACACCCTGGGGGTAAGAGCCTATGCTTCGCCACACTGTCACACAGTGAGAACCCCCTACAGGTCGATAAGTCGTGTCGATATGAGGTCTATAACAGTTCGAGAAACTACTGGTAATACTTACCAGTAAATCTCAGCAACCCTGGCCAGGGATTTCCGGTTATAGCCAATCGAACACAGCGCAACATCAACTCCCTATACCGGGAGAGGAATCCCCTCCTATCGCTCATTGCGTCCATATGATTCGGGACTGTACCCAAAAACCACCGTTTTGCACGCCCTCTTGGACGTGGTAAGGTGGAAATCAAAGCACAGTGGGAATCACACAAGACTCTATGACGATCTCGGGTCTACAGACTAACCTGTACCAGTGTCACCAGAGAACTGCCATCTGACGTAAGGTATAATACCATCTGGGAGTTCTCGGCGAGTCCGTCCAGTGTACCCAGTCTCCACTGAGCTCCCGTATATCATCTCTAATGTCAAACACTAATGGATATGGGATCATCCATCGCCCATCTATATGGGTCGAGAAGGTATACGCTAGTCTACTCTGGTATATCGATGCCCCGTCTCGATACACCCACGACTAGGGACCTTGAAGGATGTACTTATGGACTACCATGTCCCCACTAGTATGATCCGCATCATAATCCAGGTAGTCAAGTACACATCCTAAGGGCTTTACCAACATGTAACAGAGAGACAATCAGTGTACACGTTAAGGTAAAGATCAACCAGATAGCATACTATCATGTCGAGCAAGAAAGTCCTCCCTATATATGTCCCAGCATCCACTACAATATACATCCTATGTATAGCAATGGCCTCTAGGGCATACATATAACTAACATGCATAACCCAACAAACACGGCAAATGTCTGAAGAATGCATTGCCAGACGTCTGCCCCACAAGTCTTCAAAATAACATAAAGAGCTTTAGACGTCTGGTCTTGAGGTCATTCATATAACAGAGCGTTCGCAGACGTACAATGTATTCAAGTCAGACGTTTGCCCAAAATATGCGAACATACAGAGCGTCGACAGACGTCTGAAACTTTAGCTCCAGATGTCTATCACCTTACTTGTATATAAACTCGAATCTGGAACAACTCTGTGATAATACCGAATCAACAGAAAATCCAATAAAGATCAGAATAGGAGGCATACACAACAAATCTCCACCTTGCCTCGCATTCCCATAAAACTCCTCCATAAAATTAATAGTGGCTCCACCTTTACCACAAAACCCCTAAAAATGGCTCAATAAGTGCGACGCACTCCAATTAAGTTCAAAAAATATTCAAACTTAACAACCGAAAGTGATTTTATCAACATATTGGCCGGATTATCCGTTGTACCAACTTTATTCATAACTAGCTCTTCATTTTCAACGATATCCTGCATAAACCACTACCGAACATCAATATGCTTTTTCTGTCATGATGAATCTGCTCCTTCGTCAAATGAATCATGCTTTGGCTATCACAGTAGACTATTATGGTATCCTTTTGGATACCAAGCTCCAAAAATAGTCCCTTCAACCAGATTGCTTCCTTAATGGCCCTAACAACGGCCATATACTTTGCATCCGTCATAGATAACAGAACCATAAGCTATAACGAAGCACACCAACTGATGGCATATCCTCCCAAAGAGAATACATAACTGGTGATCGACCTTCGCCTATCGAGATTACCTGCAAAATCGGAATCGTCGAATCCAATTAAACTGTCATTGTTCCTACTAAACACCAACCCCATATCAAACATACCTCGCAGTTATCGTAAAATCCATTTCACAGCTTACCAATGGTCTTTACCAGGAGATACCATATAGTGACTAGCAACACTAATTGCATGTGAAATATCGGGTCGGGTACAAACCATGTCATACATAATGCTACCCACCGTACTCGAATGAGGAGCATGCGACATATACTCGATCTCATCATCTGTTTACAGTGATGAAAAAGCTAAAGGTTTGAAATGACCTGCCAACGGAGTATTTATCTTCTGCCATATCGAAACGCTCCAAAACTTTCTCAACATAATGCAGTTGAGACGGGTAAAGTTTTCCACCCTTACGATCGCGCCTAATTTCCATATCGAGAATTTTCTTTGCTGCTCCCAAATCCTTGGTCTCGAACTTACCTTTCAAATTTCCTTCAAATTCTGAATATCAACCATATGCCTTTCTTCTATCAACATAAAGCAACAAGTATGTGAAAGAACCATCGGCGAGCTTCTTACAATAATCACAACTGTCGCCCTTATTTCTTGTAAACCCAATATCTATCATGGAGAAGTCAAAATTCCTATACCAACATTTAGGTGACTGCTTCAAACCATATAAAGACTTCTTCAGTAAACAAATGTGGTCATTCTTTCCTTTAACTTCGAAACATTTGGATTGTTGTATGTAAATCTTCTCTAACAAATCACCATGTAGGAATGCGGTCTTAATATCGAGCTACTCAAGCTCCAAATCCTGCATAGCTACCAAACCGAGTAAGACACAAATATGTGTGCTAAACAACCAGAGAAAATACTTCATTGAAGTCCACTCCTCGAACCTGCGAATAGTTTTTAGCTACCAACCGTACCTTACAACAAGTATCCAAAACCCCTTGGTCTCCTTCTTTCTTCTTGAAAACCCATTTTCATCCAACTACAATCTTCTCCTTCGCGCTTCATGAGATTCCATGTTTGGTTCTTGTGAAGAGACCTAATCTCTTCATTCATAGCGACTAGCCAACGAGCTAACTCTTCGGATGAAATAGTTTTTTGATAACTCATCGGCTCGCTACTATCAACTGTCTTTGCAACAGACGGCGCATATGCCACTAGATCATTGTAGCCATATCTTTGTGGCGGTCGAATGTCCTTTCGTTATCGGTTTTGAAGGGAATCAGTGCATACGGTCGCAACACTTGCGAACCAAGCGGAATCACAAATCAATGAATTTTCAAAACTAGCAACCAATTCCCACCAAGATCAACATTTACTTAGCAAACTATAAGAAACTAGAGAGAAAGTATAGAGGCCACAACCTTTGTAGCGTGTCAGATCACCATCGAAAGACCTGTTCTAGACTTCGTGAGCTCCGGGAGATGCTAAGATCCGACCGCCTCGTCGTAGATGATCCACAATGAAAGCAACTTGCCCGAAACTTCATCCTCATCATCTAATGAGGAAACTCCATTAAGAAACTTGCTAGATGTTAATGTAGGTGTTGTGGTTGATGTTAGTTATATGTATGCTCTAGAGTCCATTATTGTACATGATTGTATATTATAATTGATGCTTGGACATATATAGAGAGGACTTTCTTGCTCGACATGATAATATGCTATCTGGTTACTCTTTATCTTAATATGTACACTTGTATTATTATACTGTCTCTCCGTTACATGTTGATAAAGACCTTAGGATGTGTACTTGACTACCGGGACTATGATGCAGATCATACCAGTGGGGCCAGGGTAGTCCACAAGTACATCCTTAATTGTTCCTAATCGAGAGAGTATCGAGGCAGGGCATCAATATTCCAGAGTAGACTAGTGTGTATGTTTCTTGACCCTGTATGGGGCGATGGTTGATCCCACGGCCATTGGTGTTTGACATCAAAGATTGTACACAGGTGCTCATTGGAGAATGAGTACACCGAACAGGACTCGCTGAGAACTCCTAGATGGTATTATACCTATCGTTAGATAGCAGTTCTCTGGTGGCAATGGTACAAGTTAATCTGTAGACCCGAGATCGTCATAGAGTCTTGTGTGATTCCCACTGTGCTTTAATTTCCTCCCTACCACACTCAAGAGATTCATGCAAACAGGTGGATTTTAGATACAGTCCCTGTCACATGGAGGCAATGAACGATAGAAGGGGTTTCGTCTCTCCCAGTATTGGGAGATGATGTTGCGCTATGCTCGATTGGCTATAACAGGAAGTCCCTGGCCAGGGCTGATGATGAGATTTACTGGTAAGTGTTATCAGTAGTTTTTCGACCCGTTATGAGCCTTATATCGGCATGACTTATCAAGTTATTGGAGTCTGACGTTTACCACCCCCAGACTCGATATGCGACATATCAGACGAAGAGATAGGACTGTACGGTAGTGTTACTTACTGGATTCACGGGAGTTTGGACAAGCTTTCTTGTTAATCTTCTGATCGCTCAATACCTGAGTAGTCGTTACGTCCAACTAGTACCGCTGACGGCTTGTGGGTGACTGATATGATCATTACCTACTGCTGGCGTATTGACGAGTCTTTAGAGTCCTACACAGAGGTTTCCTAGCTCAAGCGAAACGAAGTAGGGCACATATGTGATATGTGCGGGACCGAGATTAATACGTGTATGTGATACAGTATTCTAATCTCGCGATATAGGTTATATGTGATATAACCGGATTATTGAATCAAGTGTTGATTCAATAATTTGTTATATGTATATTTGATATACATATAAATGATATTAGTCGGTTGCATGTGATATAGCCGGATTATTAAATCAAGTGTTGATTTAATAATTTAATATATAATTGTATATTTAATATATTAATATATATTAACTAATATTAACTCACTTAAGAATTTATTTTCTACAAATACATATAAATATTTATGAGATATATATTAATGTATTTACTTTTGTATCATGCTAGATGATACATTATACATGGGTATATGAGACTCATACCAAACTAAAGATAATTTGAGTGATTAATTATTAAGGGAAAAATCAAAATTAGGTGGAAATTAGCATGGCTAAATGTTAGTGTATATGCCCTAGAGGCCATTACTGTATCATACTAGTTTGTATATTACTTAATGGAAGCTTAGGATATTCACCTTGTATAGACAATCTTGCTCAATATAGTAGTATGCTACTTGGTTTGTTTCTGCTTTAATGTGTACATGTGTTTATTTTAGCATATCACCTATACACATTAGTGGAGCCCTTAGGATCTTTGCTTGATTACCGGCGTTGTGATGGCAGTCACATTCGTGGGGGCTGGGTAATCTATAAGCACATCCTTATGCAGGTCCCTAGTCGCAGGACTATCGAGACAGGGCATCGATACTCCAGAGTAGACTAGCGTATGCGCTTCTCATCCCAGTGTGGGAGACGGTCTGTCCCACAGCCGTCAGTACATCGTACTTGAGATAGTATGCGGGTGCTCGTTAGGTTACGAGTACACCGGACATGACTCGTCGGGAACTGTTGGTTGGTACTATACCTATCGTCAGTTAACAGTTCCCAGGTGACATGAGTACAGCTTAGTCCGCTGACTTGACACTGTCACTTCGCCTCGAGTGTGTTCCCACTGTACTTTGATTACTACCCTACCACGGCTCAAAGGAGTCGTGCAAACAGGTAGTTTTTCGGTGCAGTCCCGAAGCACTTGGAGGCAGTGACGGTTAGACAGGATTCGTCTCTCTCGGTATTGGGGGTTGACATCACGCTGTGTTTAGGAGAGCCATTACACTAGTAGTCCCTGGCCAGGGCAAGCGAGATATACTGGTAGGCTTCCAGTGTTATCTCAGGGTGTTCTGGGCTACACTCCGACACGACTTGTACCGCTATTAGGGGACTGACGTTTACCGCCCCCTAGGCCCGCCATGCGATGTATCAGACGAACAGACCGGACTGTATGGAGACTGTCACATTCAGGCTCAGTAGGAGTTCAGATGGGTTTCACCTCGTCAGTCTTCTTGTCGGCATCTACCTGGGGGCCGTTACGCACAGCTAGTGCCGCTTGCGGTCTGTGGTTAAACCCACAGCCAGCGTAGTGTCGAGTCTTTAGAGTCCCACACAGAGAGCTATTCGCCTTCAGGAAAAAGAGTAGAGGTCGCATGGTTTTGCGACAGGTCGCATGGTTTTGCGACAGGGTTCGGTCACATCCGTGCACTTATGCATGTTTAGTGTCCGGACAGTTAGCACTAGCGGGCTTTGGTTTAAACCAAATCCTAGTGTACGTTTTGGGATTGGTTTTATCTCGTATGTATTCGTGTTCCTCGGAACGAGGATGCGGGTGTGTATGCACAGTTGACAGAGAGACAGAGGCAGAGGATTCTCATTAGGGTTGTTGACTGTTGACTGTTGACGATTGACTTTTTGCTAAACCCTAATGAGAATATGAAATATAATTAACAATAATATTAATTAAGTATTATAGTGACATGGTTGTTGAGGGGTTGACTTTGTTGACTTGTTGACCGGTTGACTAGGTTGGACTAGTTGACCATCATCATGATAATGGCTATCATTTCATGGTAAAGACTTTTGCTTGCTTGTTTCTCTTGTGCAAAATGAGTGCATGAAATGATATGGCTATTTTGACTTAAACTATCACATAATACTTGATTGCTATTATTTGTTATGATGGCTTTGGATTATGAGAGCCAAGAGGGAAAAAGTCTTTCTCATTCTCTCATTTTCCTTTCTCTCTCTTGCTTGAGCTCTCCCTCTTCCTCTCTCTCTTGTCTATGGTTCACTTGTCTCATGTGTTGAGAAGCAAGAACCATAGAGAAAAATCCCAACACACTCTCCTTTACTCACTCTAGTTCACAAGGTTTAGCAAACCAAGTGAACTAGTTTCTTCGAAGTTTGAAGAAGAAGCCAAAGGTAGAAGCTTTTGGGTGGATCGATCTTCGGCGCAAGGAGACGACGGGGTGAAGCCGATCCGTACACCATCAAGAGTTGAAGACGACGGAGTTCAAGAAAGAAAGGTATAACCCCCTAACCGAGTAGTTAACAACTCCTAGTTTGGTTGTTAGGTAGATAGTTTAACAAAGATCCGTTTTGAGTCCATGTTACCGCCTCTAGAAAATTGTTTTTCATCATTTCCGCAAGCCCGTAAGTACCGGGAGAGATAGCATGGACTTACAGTGGTATCAGAGCCTAGTTAAACACTATCTAACATGTTAGCAAAGTTAGTAGAAATTCAATCGGAGAAAAAGTCACGAAATACACCCGGAAATCAAACTTGCTGTCGATTTTTAAAGTGCTATAAAAATAATAAATCATGCTTCAAAAATCGACTCAGGGTTTTTATAGTGTACTGCAGAAAAACGATCCACAGATCCCATCAAAGCGCCGCAGAAACGCGGCGGGAGCTTGCTCCCGCCGCGGTTCCGCGGCCGTTTTAACTCGGCTGTGGATCGTCTTCACTGCAGAATACTCTATGGGGTATTTTGGGATTTTTACAATATGTCTTTTCAGCCCAGATTTTCCCGAAAGAAAAATTTGTTTTGGGGGCTTGAAAATCCGTATTTTTATTGAACTTCTAAAGACTAAGGCTAACGGGTTTATATCTGTGATGTGATATTTGTATTGAACGTCTGCTAATCGCTATATGTCGATTAGTGGGGGTTATACAAATCTGTGATCTGTAATGTTGTTGGTATGTGTATATGAATTCATTGGATTGTCGCGGGTGAATAGCCGGGGGGTTATGAGACGAGAGTTTTCTTTTCTTTCAATTCATGTAAATTTGTAAATTGATGTAATATTATTTGTTTGGCCGCACAACTGGGTCGGGGTTGTAGCCGTCATTGTATAATTTCTTTTTACTGTTTTTGCTCCTAGGATAGACCCATGGTGGGGTGCACAAACTACCGGGTATCTCGAAGTGCCGAGTGGCCTACTCACGTCGTTGAGGGAGGTTGCTCCACTTCGGATATTTGGTGGGTAGTTTGCCGCACCCGTAGGGGTCTTGGGTAGGGTATTGGCTATTCACCGCGACCGTGTAATCCGCTTTTCGTTACAGGCTCGTACGAATTGCGGATTCCTAGTATATCCAATGTGTTCATCTGTGATCTGAAATGGCTATCATTGCAATATATCTATATATGATATTATTTAGGCGTTGCTTATGTTTTACAGCCGTGCTAGCCCAGCCCCCGCTCTGTCGTTAGTTAAGTAACCTAACGGGTAATGACGGGGCCCCGTGGCGAATGCGAATGGCATAAGCGTACGTCATATGTTGGTTGTTTCTGCAATGGTAGGATTAAATGATGGGACGCATTAAAAGAACTAATGCAAGAAAAATAAACCAAGTAAAAGTCGTTGGAACACTTTCAAAACCACTCGGTTTCTTTTCAAAATAACTTTTAAACGCGGAGCTTAAGCCACTCCTTTTAAAAGCTATCTCGTTCCATCGATTATATCAAGTTCACTACGTTCACGGTTTCGCTAAAACCATTCGTAGCCTTCCGTCGTTTCACATGGATGGTCAACAGTATTCAAGCTATGTTTGTTGGCCAAAGTCAAGGCATAGTGATTGGTAGCTATTGGGTATTCATGTGCAGCATAGATTGATGTGTTGGTTTGGGGCAGTCGTTCTACCTTGTTGGCCAAAGTCAAGGGTATGTGCGGGTGGGCTCAAATTAACCTGGAGAATGACGGGTAGAACTTGACATGTGACTTATGATTTGTTAGCCAAAGTCAAGGTCATAAGAGCATGGGGCAAAAATCCACATCGGGAGTTTCAAAAGAACTGAAACTTGCTAGCGCTGCATACCATTTGGAGTGTGATGATTCTGGTAGGATTCCTTCAGTTTTGTCACGCAATGATATTTGGATCCCGATCCTACTGTGAGTATATGCTACTCCTCGGGAAATTTCTCACTTAACGATCAATGCTATAAACCAAGTAGGTGTCTAGAAAGGTGTTAGCGGGGCTATGCTCACAGGAAAAAGAGGTTATTTAATTAAGGAACTTCGTGAAAGCGTTGGAAAACCTCCCTCGAAGTATCGACACCAGCCTGGCCGAACGGTTAAGCAAGTATTGTACGGTGAGATTGATCCTGACTAATTCTTCCTTTTTGGTTTGAGGAAGGATTCGAGAGACAGTGGGAGCCATCCTGTTTAGACAAATTAAAAACCACTCTAAACTTGTAAGAGCATCATGCTAAAGTGTTTCTTCTCTCTCTCCTAATTGCAGCGACCAATCATCATGACCGGACTTAAGTTATTACTAGATAAAAATATACTGACAGGGCCAAACTACAAAGATTGGCTCAGGAATGTCAAAATGGCAATCACTTATGACAAGTTGGGGTATCTCCTTACCACCAAATCTCCCCTGTCTTAGGTCCCAAAACCAGCGTCACGGATAGGGAAATCCGTAAGACCTGGGAAATCGATTGCGTGAAGGCCAAGTGCCTCGTGCTTGCCTCTATGGACAACGAACATCAGAGGAGGCATGAGAATATGGACCTCGAATCCATATTTCTTCATACAAAAGAACTGTATGGAGAGCAATCTCGTATCGCAAGATACGAAGTGTCGAAGAAGTTATTTTCGGCAAGGTTGGCCGTCGGATCATCGGTAGCGGAACACGTGCTTAAGATGATTGGCTTCATAGAGGAGCTCGCGGACCTTGGGACCACGTTGGAGAATGAGCTCTATACGGACTTGATTCTTCAGTCCCTTCCTTCCATTTACGCCCAGTTCATCCTGAATTTCAACTTGCAAGAAAAGGAAGTTGAACTTTCAGAGCTCCTCAACATGCTGAGGAGTGCAGAGGGCACCCTACAGAAAGGTAGGGAAACATCCACTTTGTTTGTAGGAGGATCTTCCTCTTCTAGGTCCAAGGCGAAAGCCAAGGGAAAGAAGAAGAAAACCCCCGCCAAACCAAGGGGCAGTGTTAGTAAAGTGGATACGAAGGGAAAGGCAAAAGCAACAAAGAAAGCGGGGAAGCTTATAGGAAAGGAAGAGTGCTTTTTCTGTCATAAGAGTGGGCACTGGAAGAAAGATTACAGGTCTTGGAAAGCCAGAACACAGGATCTGAAGCAAGTTGCGGCTTTAGCTTCAGGTGTGTATGTTATTGAAAACTGTCTATTAATAAACTCTACTTCCTGGGTATTGGATACCGGATCAGGATATCATATCTGTAATTCTTTGCAGGCGTTGAGAAACCGTAGGGTTTTGAAGGCAGGTGACATGACCCTCAAAGTTGCAAACAGAGCTAGCATGGATGCTAAGGCCGTGGGGGACTATCACCTGGGAATGTCAGATGGACATAGTTTGGTTTTACGTAATTGCTTTTTTGTACCCAACGCAACTTGTAATATCATTTCTGTATCTTTGATTTCTAAAGAAGGTTATGAATTTGCGTTTGTAAGTAATGTTGTAAACATTCACCTTAATCAAGTTCTGATTGGGTCAGGTACATTAAGCAATGGTATATACGTACTAAACCAACCATAGATTTTCACTGTCCAGAATACACACAAAAGAAAGTCTCCGGAAATAAATCAGACCTTCTTTTGGCATTGTAGACTGGGTCACATCAATGAGAGAAGGTTGACGAAGTTACATACAGAAGGATATTTGGATCCGTTCGAATATCAATCGTATGCCACTTGTCAATCCTGTCTCAAAGGAAAGATGACAAAGACTCCGTTCACTGGACACGGAGTAAGAGCGAGCGAGCTCCTGTAACTCGTACACAGCGACGTGTGCGGTCCAATGTCTACACATGCACGAAGCGGTTATTCTTACTTCATTACTTTTACGATGACTTTTCAAGGTACGGTTATGTCTTCTTAATGAAACATAAATCCGAGGCCTTTGAAAAATTCCAGGAATATAAGAATGAAGTAGAAAAACAAACCGGCAAAAGTATCAAGACACTAAAATCTGATCGAGGTGGTGAATACTTGAGTGCCGAGTTCCTGGACTACTTAAAAGAGAATGGAATTCTCTCTCAGCTTACTCCTCCATACACTCCGCAATATAACGGTGTATCGGAGAGACGGAACCGCACCCTATTGGATATGGTACGGTCCATGATGAGTAACGCTGAGTTACCGCGATCATTCTGGGGATATGCACTAGAATCAGCTGCATACCTTTTGAACCGAGTTCCTACTAAGACTGTGCCTACTACACCATATCAGATGTGGTGTGGGAAGAGACCCTATCTTAATCACATTAAGACATGGGGATGTCCAGCTTTTGTCAAAAAGCAGCATGCGGACAAGCTCGAGGCACGCTCAGTACAGTGCAAGTTTGTGGGAAATCCAAAAGAACTCCAAGGGATATTTCTTCTATTGCGAGGAGGAACAAAAGATTTATGTTTCTCGTCATGCCCACATCTTGGAAACTGAGTTTTTGGAAAATCAGATAAGTGGGAGCGCAATAGAACTGGAAGAAATTCCAGAACCACGAGCTATTACTGAAGTAGAACCAGAGGGTTCGAAAGATCATGACATTCCTACGCCGCTCCGCAGGAGTAGTAGGCAGTCTCATCCGCCCGAGAGATACTACGGTTTTGTAACATTTCGAAATAATAAAAATAATATTTTTGGGAAATTTATAATTTAATATTATTTTATTGAATATTTTAATAATTCGGTATAATTAAATACAAATAAATGGGAAATTTTTTGGAAAATTATGGAAAATTCTAAAATAGGGTAAATTAGAGAATTATGCCATTTCTAAGTTTAATTGATTAGTTATATGCTAAATTAGTGCTAATCGCGATTAATAATCGCTAATCGGGTTTTTAGCAATTTGTGCAAAACATGCACATATCATTTATTTTCCTACACTTGTGCATTTTCTACCATGGTTTCTCATTTGGGTTTACTATTTGAGTGAGAAGGAATTTGGAGAAAAGAAAAAGAAAAGAAAAAAGAAAGGGGAATATTATATGAGATATGGTGAGAGAGAGAGAGGTATGGGCTTCTTTGACCAAGGACCTAGCCATTTCCTTTGATCCCAACACTTATTTTCACTCCCTCTCCCTCAACTCCCTGCTGCTGCTGTTGCTCCTCACCTCCCTCCCCACTTCACCTCCTCAAAACATCTCAAAAACATCACCAAAACCCCATATTCATTTCATTAAAAATGTGCACAAGCTCGAGATCTACACATAGGACCAAGAAAGCAAAGATTTTGGCCACTAGGGGCAACTCAAGAAAATTCTTGAGTTGCCAAATGAGGTATTTACTGAACCCTTAGCTTAGTTTTAGTATTACTTATACCCCATGTTTAGTTTCATATCGATATTGTGTGTTTTTGTGGACTTGAGGAAAACTTAGTTATGGTTTGGGGGAATTGTGAGTTGTGGTGAGCAATTGAGCTCAATAGAAGTTAGATAAACACCCTAGAGCATGAATTGAGACCCCAACCTATGATTTGAAACCCGAAATACGGATTTAGAAAGCGATATCAGAAAGTTTGTAGAATCTGTGAAGGTTATTTGAGATCTGCTATCACCCGAGATATACTAAAATAAAATTGAATGGACAGTGGCATGTGCAGGCACCCAGGAAGCTACCACCAAGACCCTAGCCCCTAACTCCATGACCTGGCCGCCAATTAATTCCCTCTGGCCGCAAATTGCGGCCAGACCTGCACAAAATTGGGTCGTTTTGGTTCTGCTGCTCCTACATCTGTAGTTTAGGCCCCTGGCATGTATAGATTTGTCTAATTTGATATAGGGTGAAATCTGGAGCCTATTTCCTTAATTGCTGTTTTGGATTCGTGTTTCCGTATTCCGTATTTTTAATTCTGAATTTGTGTATTGTGTTTTACCTCGACTATTTGGCGTTTATACGACGATATCGAGGGTTGTTGATGGGTTTGGAAGGCGTTGTCCATAGGTTCTAACCTATAGATCTTAGCGTATCGTTTTGAGATTCATATGTCGTTTTAGTTCGGAATTGGTTTTGATACGCATTTGCGATATGTTAATGTGTAGGTACCCCATGCAGCCTTTGGGACGACAAGCAAACACGTGGTGACGTCGACAATGAAGACGCGAGGTGAGTAGATTATATCAACATGGGGAAGTCGGGTGTTGGCATATAGCACCCCGCAGTCCATAGTTGATATGATATATTGTATGATAGTTATAGTGTGTCATGGCTATTATGTTAGGTATATTATGGATAGTTTAGGGTTAGAAGTAAACTAGTGTAGTTCATAGTCGCGAACCCTAGAATAGATTTACACCCACACGCACACCTTGCATATTCTTTATACTTACACGGTGTGATGGTGATATTGGATGACATTGGAGATGAGTAGATGATTTTGGACATTGTGCCACGAGATCGGTGATTTGATATGAGTCGTATTTGGGATACGACATATGATCTTTAGAGGGCCTTTGGATGTGTGCTTGCACACGCAGTATATAGATGGTATCAGTTGTACTAGACTTAGATCAGTACCCCAGATTATGTGATATGATGATAATGATACCTGATATTTGATGAGAGGAATGTGATATTTACCCGTACCCAGCTATTGGGATGCCGTACGACGATTTACTGTACGAGCTTTATATTAATGATAGATCCACACTCATGACTTTAGGATGCCATATGATATACTGTATCGTACGCAATACTATTGAGGCGGGATCACCGACTATATATATATATACCGACTCAGATTTAGGTGGATTCCATACCCCTCCCGGTTGACCTGATACTTAGATCTGTAGTTTGCATAGTAGATGTTAGACTAGACCCGAGTCATACTTATTTCAAATGGCAAGCTGCATTACTATTCATTTACTATTCACTCTACGGCCCGCATTGCATTGCATGCTTATATGTTATTGATTCATATTCCTTTGTGCATATGCCTTTACAAAGTTCCATGCTCATATTAGTGTTTCATGTTGCATGTATTATAATTCGTGGATTTCACACTGTGATATGGTTGCATATGATGATTCTAGATTGTCTTACTCCTGCGTATATATATCAGTGGTATGGGACACTGAAATATATATGTATACCCATAGTATATATATATTAGGGGTATGGGACGCCGATATATATATACACCTACTTAATATATCATCATGATGATCTATGCAAACTTATATATGCATTCCGATATATTGAGAGAGGGCTGACCCGGACTGACGGATGCCCGATATATTGAGAGAGAGCTGACCTGGACTGACGGATTCCGATATATTGAGAGAGGGCTGATCCGGACTGACGGATGCCCGATATATAAAAGGAGCCTATGTGCTCGATATGAGAGGAGCCTTTATGGTCGATGGTATATTATATCTCCCTTACCCCACATTTATTTTATATGCATTGCATCATGTATTAGTAGTACCTGATAGAGTACCTTCATGGATGTTGCATACATATCGGGTACACGATAGATGGGATTCACTTGATATTGAGATATATAGTTTCCGTCGATGCTCGACATTGATTTCCTGATGATTTCATTCATGATATCTTCTGTTTTCATTTTACCGCATACATACATCATATTTATGATATGTTATTACGTGAGGCACTGGCGCGAGTTCTTGGCACTACACTTATGTTTAGATGTTACATTGCTACTTTACTATGCTTCAGACTTATTCATTTGAGGGTTATATTATATACTGATCGTATTGACCTAGGATTATGTCTTGCTTTCGATTTTTGCTTGTAGATATTTTCTATTCACGAGTTGGCAACTCACCCCCGTTGTGCCACAGTTCTTGCAGGTTTGCCGTACAGGTTCCATAGCGGCATTTCTGGCATACTGCTTTCCTTTGCGGGTGATTTGCTTGGTAGGTGGGTTCTTTGTATCAGAACCGCCATTGTACATGTATTATTCATTGTATCTAGAAATTCCATCAACCAAAACTTGTATATTGTTTCAGACTCAGACACTAGTGATGTATTATTTCGACCTTAGAGTCGCGCTTAGTAGTGTTACAGTTTTCATGCTTATCTGGGTTTCTTTGAATTTTGATCCTCGCTATTCGGCGTTGTATAGTATATTGCTTGTTGTTTATTTATCCTTAAAATGGTTTTAGATTTCTGGGCTTTTGGCTTACTTGGATCAGATGGAGTCCTATAGACTTCATATGGTTCAAGGGCCAGTCACTTGCTCTTTCGGGTCGTGACAAAGTTGGTATCAGAGCGCTAGGTTAACCTTGGTTCGAGTCTAAGTTTGACTATGTGGAGCCTAGGGTGTTTATATATATACGGAACTTAGGCTTGACCTTACGGAACTTAGACTTAGTCGAGGGGGTATTAGACCCGAACATTTGTCGCGTAGGATGACCCTTGGTTGATGGAATAGGTGACTAAACTAGAGTGACGTACCGTAGTATGTTCCGCTGCATACTTACGATACGCTACTCCGCTTAAGGAACCTTAGGAGGTACATATTTTCGAGATCAGTGATTCTCTTCATATCCATGATTATACATCCATTTGAGATCCTCGATTATATTAGTTCCATGATCATACTTTCATTGATGCTGTTTCTTCTTATGATCGTGTATCCATTCTGGATCTGTTGTTTTCTCTCTTGCCATTGATCTGCTCTCTTCGATACTCGATTAAGGTTCTTGTCGCCATTGTTTGAGCGCAGTGAGCTGCTGCTAGTGCTACGGTCAGGGCGAGCTCGTCTGGTACGAGGGCCGACCGATGTGTTTTCTGGTGACATGGGAATGTCTCGAGTTAGTATCGGTGATTGTGACCTCTAGTGGAGGCGAGTGCTTGGTTTCGCACTGGATGATCGGGCCATCGTTATAGCTGTCAGTTGAGAGAGAACTGTTGATGTATAGCATACCTCAGAGACTATGATGTCGCCTACTGTGCAGACAGATGAATCAGCTGTTGCTGAGATTGACAGGATGTCGCTTCCAGAGCTTACGAGCTGAGATCGCCGGAGCTTCCAGGCAGATACGAGACAGATGATAGCTTGTCTACATGATTTGAGAGACGAAGGTGATTCGTCCGATTTATGCGCCGGAGCAGGCCCAGTTGAGTCGAAGATTTTCAGTGTGGAGAGTCTTACTCAGATCTAGAGCAGACCAATTTAGAGATGACTGCCAATGTATCGCCTTTACTGGAGGATTGAGGCGTTGTTCAGCGTACAGGCGAAGGAGCCAGTTTTTGCTGCGAACAATGAGATATTGCCCCAGATGTTGGAGCTACTATAGCATGAGTATATACTTAGAGATATGATGGACAGCCGCTAGTCACCGAGGGTGAATGACTAGGACATGTGATTCGTTCGCTTACCCAGAAGAGAGATCATCAGATAGATTGCTTCCAGCTAGAGACGACTTCACGCGGAGGCGTTGAAAGTCGACAGAGACGATCGAATGTCGGGAACCTGCTATTCCAAGTTTAAAGTATTCGGAAGAACATGTAGGCGACTCTATGGACCCTCTAGAAGAATGAAACCCTAACTCGACTTACAGACCGTGTGGAAGCCTTTGAAACTTAGGGATTGCGGCAGTTCCACGACACCATTAGTGAGGCTTAGGTTTGCCCTTCTACGGCTGGACCACTGATACTGTGGTATGTACTCGATACCTTTAAAACTGTGCTCAAGATGTTGATCTCCTGGGGGATTATGAGGTTCTGACGTGACGAGTCGATCGGATGGTTTGACATCATTCGGATATCATGTAATGGGACACACTTCTTGGGAGACTCCAGATCCGAGCATAGCCGTTGGAGCGCAGTTCATGCAGCCACGATGAGACGAGTCCGAATTAGTCGACATTGAAGCAGGGTGAAGTAAAGAGTTCGCAAGAGGTTTCGACGAGATGGCGTTCCCACTCCGCTGACATCAGAGATGCGATACGCACGCAGAGGCATTGTATATGGATATACCTCCCAGAAGGAGTTGCGATGAGTATGAAGACGTTCTGGAACAAAAATTAGCTTCAGCAATGGACGATGACTTCCGGGCAATTCGGCAGGAATGAAATTTGAGAGAGACCTCGACAGGACCCTTTTGGAATACTAAACGAGAAAACCTGGACCCAAGAGAGGTCATATTGTGCACACCCAGCAGGCCAGAGTTCGGCATCGTCGACGAGGTAGTTCACCAGGTTCGGATAAAGGACCTTACCCAGATGCGTTGCGAGTTGATCGAGGACGGATGAGTATTGAGTATTCATCCGATGGTTGGGACGTGTTCCCGAGGACCTGTTCGGCCAGACATCTTCTACAGAATGATGAAGCTACAAAGTACGCGATTTTGAGTCCGTGAGAGAGACTTCGGATTGACCGTGGCCGAGAACAGTGAAGTGCGTAGATAACATAGCGTGACGTCATAGTGGACAACGATAGGGACAAGTGGAACCAGAGGTTCGTGTGAGACGCTGACGAGCTGTCGCTACTTCCCGTCGAGACTAGAGACCTGATATGCTTACAGAGGCGTTGGGATGCGACCGATTTCTGAGAAAATGTTGTGCTGAGGACACAGATGTCCATCGAGTGAGAAGAGATTATGCAAGAGAGCCAGCCTCCGTACAGTACGGCATAGGCAAGATCGGAAGAGACCTTGAGCAGGAGTCATTCCAGGACATTGCTGCAATGATGTTTGCACCCAGGATCAGGTGTGTGATGTGCATTCAGAGAGCCAGAGGCCGACGCCAGTGACATGCTGCTTTACGAGTGGTCATGATGATTGACCGAGAGATGACTAGAGAAGTGCCAGAACGGAACCGTCCCCGTTAGCACACCTGACAGGGCCGATGAGCCGATTGATTGCGAGATAGGTAATCCGCCGAGAAGATAAGGACCCAGAGATAGAGGACGTCAGACCGTGAGCAAGAGGCAAGTGGATATCTTGCGCTGCTAGCATTGGATGCACCGACACCTTCTCGACTTTGAAGGAGGGACTACCGACGACGGTATTTATGATTTGTGATTTTGTGATTCGATTATCACGTATCCGACAACTTGGATTGTTACTGAATGTTTTAGTAGTTGGGGGTTTAAATTTAAATTCGGGGACCGAATTTATTTAAGAGGGGTAGATTGTAACATTTCGAAATAATAAAAATATTATTTTTGGGAAATTTATAATTTAATATTATTTTATTGAATATTTTAATAATTCGGTATAATTAAATACAAATAAATGGGAAAATTTTTGGAAAATTATGGAAAATTCTAAAATAGGGTAAATTAGAGAATTATGCCATTTCTAAGTTTAATTGATTAGTTATATGCTAAATTAGTACTAATCGCGATTAATAATCGCTAATCGGGTTTTTAGCAATTTGTGCAAAACATGCACATATCATTTATTTTCCTACACTTGTGCATTTTCTACCATGGTTTCTCATTTGGGTTTACTATTTGAGTGAGAAGGAATTTGGAGAAAAGAAAAAGAAAAGAAAAGAGAAAGGGGAATATT
Organism: Agapanthus africanus; assembly: GCA_030015575.1. Lineage (NCBI taxonomy): Eukaryota > Viridiplantae > Streptophyta > Magnoliopsida > Asparagales > Amaryllidaceae > Agapanthus > Agapanthus africanus. Next base: position 301,737,318 of record JASDDO010000029.1, read on the forward strand.
ATATGAGGTATGGTGAGAGAGAGAGAGGTATGGGCTTCTTTGACCAAGGACCTAGCCATTTCCTTTGATCCCAACACTTATTTTCTCTCCCTCTCCCTCAACTCCCTGCTGCTGCTGTTGCTCCTCACCTCCCTCCCCACTTCACCTCCTCAAAACATCTCAAAAACATCACCAAAACCCCATATTCATTTCATTAAAAATGTGCATAAGCTTGAGATCTACACATAGGACCAAGAAAGCAAAGATTTTGGCCACTAGGGGCAACTCAAGAAAATTCTTGAGTTGCCAAATAAGGTATTTACTGAACCCTTAGCTTAGTTTTAGTATTACTTATACCCCATGTTTAGTTTCATATCGATATTGTGTGTTTTTGTGGACTTGAGGAAAACTTAGTTATGGTTTGGGGGAATTGTGAGTTGTGGTGAGCAATTGAGCTCAATAGAAGTTAGATAAACACCCTAGAGCATGAATTGAGACCCCAACCTGTGATTTGAAACCCGAAATACGGATTTAGAAACCGATATCGGAAAGTTTGTGGAATCTGTGAAGGTTATTTGAGATCTGCTATCACCCGAGACATACTAAAATAAAATTGAATGGACAGTGGCATGTGCAGGCACCCAGGAAGCTACCACCAAGACCCTAGCCCCTAACTCCATGACCCGGCCGCCAATTAATTCCCTCTGGCCTCAAATTGTGGCCAGACCTGCACAAAATTGGGTCGTTTTGGTTCTGCTGCTCCTACATCTGTAGTTTAGGCCCCTGGCATGTATAGATTTGTCTAATTTGATATAGGATGAAATCTGGAGCCTATTTCCTAAATTGCTGTTTTGGATTCGTGTTTCCGTATTCCGTATTTTTAATTTTGAATTTGTGTATTGTGTTTTACCTCGACTATTTGGCATTTATACGACGATATCGAGGGTTGTTGATGGGTTTGGGAGGCGTTGTCCATAGGTTCTAACCTATAGTATGCCGTTTTAGTTCGGAATTGGTTTTGATACGCATTTGCGATATGTTAATGTGTAGGTACCCCATGCAGCCTTTGGGACGACAAGAAAATGCGTAGTGACGTCGACAATGAAGACGCGAGGTGAGTAGATTATATCTACAGGGGGAAGTCGGGTGTTGGCGTATAGCACCCCGCAGTCCATAGTTGATATACTATATTGTATGATAGTTATAGCGTGTCATGGATATTGTGTTAGGTATATTATGGTAAGTTTAGGGTTAGAAGTAAACTAGTGTAGTTCATAGTCGCGAACCCTAGAATAGATTTACACCCACACGCACACCTTGCATATTCTTTATACTTACACGGTGTGATGGTGATATTGGATGACATTGGAGATGAGTAGATGATTTTGGACATTGTGCCACGAGATCGTTGATTTGATATGAGTCGTATTTGGGATACGACATATGATCTTTAGCGGGCCTTTGGACGTGTGCTTGCACACGCAGTATATAGATGGTATCGGTTGTACTAGACTTAGATCAGTACCCCAGATTATGTGATATGATGATAATGATACCTGATATTTGATGAGAAGAATATGATATTTACCCGTACCCAGCTATTGGGGTGCCGTACGACGATTTACTGTACGAGCTTTATATTAATGATAGATCCGCACTCATGACTTGAGGATGCCATATGATATACTGTATCGTACGCAATACTATTGAGGCGGGATCACCGACTATATATATATACCGACTCAGATTTAGGTGGATTCCATACCCCTCCCGGTTGACCTGATACTTAGATCTGTAGTTTGCATAGTAGATGTTAGACTAGACCCGAGTCATACTTATTTCAAATGGCAAGCTGCATTACTATTCATTTACTATTCACTCTACGGCTCGCATTGCATTGCATGCTTATATGTTATTGATTCATATTCTTTTGTGCATATGCCTTTACAAAGTTCCATGCTCATATTTGTGTTTCATGTTGCATGTATTATAATTCATGGATTTCGCACCGTGATATGGTTGCATATGATGATTCTGGATTGTCTTACTCCTGCGTATATATATCAGTGGTATGGGACACTGAAATATATATGTATACCCATAGTATATATATATTAGGGGTATGGGACGCCGATATATATATATACCTACTTAATATATCATCATGATGATCTATGCAAACTTATATATGCATTCCGATATATTGAGAGAGGGCTGACCCGGACTGACGGATGCCCGATATATTGAGAAAGGGCTGACCCGGACTGACGGATGCCCGATATATTGAGAGAGGGCTGACCCGGACTGACAGATGCCCGATATATTGAGAGAGGGCTGACCCGGACTGACGGATGCCCGATATATTGAGAGAGGGCTGACCCGGACTGACGGATGCCCGATATATTGAGAGAGGGCTGACCCGGACTGACGGATGCCCGATATATGAAAGGAGCCTATGTGCTCGATATGAGAGGAGCCTTTATGGTCGATGGTATATTATATCTCCCCTACCCCACATTTATTTTATATGCATTGCATCATGTATTAGTAGTACCTGATAGAGTACCTTCATGGATGTTGCATACATATCGGGTACACGATAGATGTGATTCACTTGATATTGAGATATATAGTTTGCGTCGATGCTCGACATTGATTTCCTGATGATTTCATTCATGATATCTTCTGTTTTCATTTTACCGCATACATACATAATATTTATGATATGTTATTACGTGAGGCACTGGCGCGAGTTCTTGGCACTACACTTATGTTTAGATGTTACATTGCTACTTTACTATACTTCAGACTTATTCATTTGAGGGTTATATTATATACTGATCGTAATTACCTAGGATTATGTCTTGCTTTCGATTTCTGCTTGTAGATATTTTCTATTCACGAGTTGGCAACTCACCCCCGTTGTGCCACAGTTCTTGCAGGTTTGCCGTACAGGTTCCATAGCGGCATTTCTGGCATACTGCTTTCCTTTGCGGGTGATTTGCTTGGTAGGTGGGTTCTTTATATCAGAACCGCCATTGTACATGTATTATTCATTGTATCTAGAAATTCCATCAACCAAAACTTGTATATTGTTTCAGACTCAGACACTAGTGATGTATTATTTCGACCTTAGAGTCGCGCTTAGTAGTGTTACAGTTTTCATGCTTATCTGGGTTTCTTTGAATTTTGATCCTCGCCATTCGGCGTTGTATAGTATATTGCTTGTTGTTTATTTATCCTTAAAATGGTTTTAGATTTCTGGGCTTTTGGCTTACTTGGATCAGATGGAGTCCTATAGACTTCATATGGTTCAAGGGCCAGTCACGTGCTCTTTCGGGCCGTGACAGGTTTTCTCATAGACGGGGATAGAGAGGATTGCATCATTGATTATGATGAGCCGACTAGCTTCCAGCAAGCTATTCAGAGCGTTGACTCAGTAAAATGGCTGGATGCAATGCGGACCGAAATGGAGTCCATGTACACCAACAAAGTATGGACGTTGGACGTTGCTCCAGATGGGGAAAAACCCGTAGGATGCAAGTGGATCTTCAAAAGGAAGATTGGTGTAGATGGACAGGTTGAGACCTATAAAGCTAGACTGGTTGCAAAGGGTTTTCGTCAAAGACCTGATTTGGACTATGACGAGACCTTTTCTCCAGTAGCTATGCTGAAATCCATTCGGATCCTTCTTGCCATTGCTGACTTCCACGATTATGAGATTTGGCAGATGGACGTAAAGACCGCTTTTCTAAATGGAAATTTAGAGGAGTGTGTTTATATGGACCAGCTAGAGGGTTTCATTCAGAGTGGGAGCAGCGGAAAGGTGTGCAAGTTGCTTAAGTCCATCTACGGACTAAAGCAGGCATCGCGGAGTTGGAACATCTGTTTTGATGAGACGGTCAAAGAATTTGGCTTTATCAAAAATCCAGATGAACCATGCATCTATAGTAGATTTGTAGCGAGAACTGTAGTATTCCTCGTTTTATACAAGGATGACATTCTCTTAATAGGAAATGACATTCCTATGCTACAATCTGTCAAGGGTTCTTGTCACACAAGTTCTCCATGAAAGACCTGGGTAATACCTCATACATTCTGGGGATCCGGATCTATCGTGACAGATCCAAGAGGATACTGGGACTCTCACAGTCCAGGTACATCGACACCATACTGAAAAGATTCAGTATGGAAGATTCCAAGCGCGGTAATCTACCGGCTTGTCACTGGATCACCCTCTCCAAAGAGATGTCTCCCAAGACTGATTTGGAAAGGGATCGCATGTCTATTATACCCTACGCTTCTGCGGTAGGCTCTATAATGTATGCGATGTTGTGTACCAGACCAGATGTAGCTTATGCACTGAGTGTGCTAAGCCGGTATCAGTAAAACCCTGGAGAGAAATACTGGATAGCGGTAAAGAACATTCTTAAGTACCTGAGAAGGACTAAGGAGATGTTCTTGGTGTATGGCGGAAAAGACCTCAAGATCGAGGCCTTTGCTGACTCCAACTTCCAGAGTGACAAGGATGATTCCAAGTCCATGTCGGGTTATGTCTTTACCCTCAATGGAGGGGTGGTGTGTTGGAAGAGTTCCAAATAGGAAACCGTTGCTGACTCGACGATGGAAGCGGAATATATCGCTGCTGCAGATGCCGCAAAAGAAGCCGTTTGGATAAGGAAGTTCTTAACTGAACTTTAGGTGGTTCCTTCCATTGTTGATCCAATACCGCTGTATTGCGACAACAACGGGGCTATAGCTTTAGCAAAGGAACCCAGGTCCCATCAGAAGTCCAGACACATCTTAAGGCGGTATCACCTGATCAGGGAGATCGTGGGTCACCAGGAGATCGAGGTTCGGAGAGTTTCTATGGAAGATAACACTGCTGATCCACTCACAAAGGCCTTACCCCAGACTCAGTTCGAGCGGCTGATCGAGATGATAGGTTTTCGATACGCCAGTACATGGCCTTAGTGAAAGTGGGAGATTGTTAGTGTATATGCCCTAGAGGCCATTACTGTATCATACTAGTTTGTATATTACTTAATGGAAGCTTGGGATATTCACATTGTATAGACAATCTTGCTCAATATAGTAGTATGCTACTTGGTTTGTTTGTGCTTTAATGTGTACATGTGTTTATTTTAGCATATCACCTATACACATTAGTGGAGCCCTTAGGATCTTTGCTTGATTGCCGGCGTTGTGATGGCAGTCACACTCGTGGGGGCTGGGTAATCTATAAGCACATCCTTATACAGGTCCCTAGTCGCAGGACTATCGAGACAGGGCATCGATACTCCGGAGTAGACTAGCGTATGCGCTTCTCATCCCAGTGTGGGAGACGGTCTGTCCCACAGCCGTCAGTACGTCGTACTTGAGATAGTATGCGGGTGCTCGTTAGGTTACGAGTACACTGGACAGGACTCGTCGGGAACTGTTGGTTGATACTATACCTATCGTCAGTTATCAGTTCCCAGGTGACATGAGTACAGCTTAGTCTGCTGACTTGACACCGTCACTTCGCCTCGAGTGTGTTCCCACTGTACTTTGATTACTACCCTACCATGGCTCAAAGGAGTCGTGCAAACAGGTAGTTTTTGGGTGCAGTCCCGAAGCATTTGGAGGCAGTGACGGTTAGACAGGATTTGTCTCTCCTGGTATTGGGGGTTGGCATCGCGCTGTGTCTAGGAGAGCCATTACACTAGTAGTCCCTGGCCAGGGCAAGCGAGATATACTGGTAGGCTTCCAGTGTTATCTCAGGGTGTTCTGTGCTACACTCCGACATGACTTGTACCGCTATTAGGGGACTGACGTTTACCGCCCCCTAGGCCCGCCATGCGATGAATCAGACGAACAGACCAGACTGTATGGAGACTGTCACATTCAGGCTCAGTAGAAGTTCAGATGGGTTTCACCTCGTCAGTCTTCTTGTCAGCATCTACCTGGAGGCCGTTACGCACAGCTAATGCCGCTTGCGGTCTGTGGTTAAACCCACTGCCAGCGTAGTGTCGAGTCTTTAGAGTCCCACACAGAGAGCTATTCGCTTTCAGGCAAAAGAGTAGAGGTCGCATGGTTTTCCGACAGGTCGCATGGTTTTGCGACAGGGTTCGGTCACATCCGTGCACTTGTGCACGTTTAGTGTTCGGACAGTTAACACTAGCGGGCTTTGGTTTAAGCCAGATCCTAGTGTACGTTTTGGGATTGGTTTTATCTCGTATGTATTCGTGTTCCTTGGAACGCGGATGCGGGTTTGTATGCACAGTTGACAGAGAGACAGAGGCAGAGGATTCTCATTAGGGTTGTTGACCGTTGACTGTTGACTATTGACTTTTTGCTAAACCCTAATGAGAATATGAAATATAATTAACAATAATATTAATTAAGTATTATAGTGACATGGTTGCTGAGGGGTTGACTTTGTTGACTTGTTGACTTTGTTGACCAGTTGATTAGGTTGGACTAGTTGACCATCATCATGACAATGGCTATCATTTCATGGCAAAGACTTTTGCTTGCTTGTTCCTCTTATGCAAAATGAGTGCATGAAATGATATGGCTATTTTGACTTAAACCATCACATAATACTTGATTGCTATTATTTGTTATGAGGGCTTTGGATTATGAGAGCCAAGAGGGAAAAAGTCTTTCTCATTCTCTCATTTTCCTTTCTCTCTCTTGCTTGAGCTCTCCCTCTTCCTCTTGCTCTCTCTCTTGTCTATGGTTCACTTGTCTCATGTATTGAGAAGCAAGAACCATAGAGAAAAATCTCAACACACTCTCCTCTACTCACTCTAGTTAACAAGGTTTAGCAAACCAAGTGAACTAGTTTCTTCAAAGTTCGAAGAAGAAGCCAAAGGTAGAAGCTTTCGGGTGGATCGATCTTCGGCGCAAGGAGACGACGGGGTGAAGCTGATCTGTACACCATCAAGAGTTGAAGACGAAGGAGTTCAAGGAAGAAAGGTATAACCCCCTAACCGAGTAGTTAACAACTCCTAGTTAGGTTGTTAGGTAGATAGTTTAACAAAGATCCGTTTTGAGTCTATGTTACCGCCTCTAGAAAATTGTTTTTCATCATTTCCGCAAGCCCGTAAGTACCGGGAGAGGTAGCATGGACTTACACTAAAGATGTTTGTGGAAGCATGTAGAAGCCTTGACTTAGTCCACTAATTTTTTTGTACTCTAAATATTTAATAACCCAATCATTATCCTTAGCCATGATTAAGTCTCTACAAATATCATTAGAGATATTTTTTCACCATGGTTCATCACTTGATCATCTTCTTCATCTTCTTCTTTGCTATCTAGCTTTGAGTGAGGTGAGAAAAGTAAAAGAGAAAAATAATTATAAAGTGAGAAAAATTCCTACTTCATCAATCTATACCAAACTAGCCATTTAGTATAGGTTGTTTACTTCACTAATTCCTCAGTTGGTGAAGAGGTAGCTTGAGTTAGAGATTCCTCAAGGTAGATCATCTTCGGCCTCGAAGATCTTTAAGCAAGTTTGTTCCTTTCACCGAGTGGAGCCTAAGAAGAGTTCGGGAAACTACTACTTGGAGCTAAGGGACTACTACTTGGATCTTTAGATGTGAAAGACCGGTCTACAAAGGTTGTATTCCTATTTCACTTAGTGTAAAGTTTGTTTACATGCAATGAAACCCTAATTCTCTAGTCCGATTCTTGGATGGCATGCATTAACACACTAGATTTTTTAAAATTGTATACTTGATAGTTCTAAAAACCTAGTAGTAGTGCTAAGGCATACTTTCAGTTGATGGGTACTGATTGATCGTGCGAAAGTGTTTTGTAAATAACCGCAATCAAGACGGTGTCACTAATAGCTAGCCGTGATGAGTACAGTTCGTCCGCAGGGTAACGTGAATTCTTTTCTTACTTTAGACGGGTTGATAAAAGATGGGATGGTTTGATTGTCGTTCTATTTTAAAATGGATATAAAATTTATTATAAAAAGGCTTATAGGATTCATAGGACTTTGTAGTTAATGGATGAATATTTAAAAATGACTCTTTTAATAGTTTAAAACTTGAGTGATAGTGATGAATGTAGATTATGGTTCTTGGAGGGAATTAAGGTTTCCCACTCTGGACCCTTGTCTTTTCATTGATCTCTATTCATGTCAAGCCCTTAACAAAACAAGTGTTTAACCAATCTCAGATCGTGGTCGTGACTCTCAATAAATTGATAGCGCTCCCGATAAAAAGGTTGACATTTATTTTGTTAAAGTTTATAAACATTAAAATATTAAAAGAAGTTAAAAGATTTTTCATCCATTATCTTACTCTATCCTACAAATCTTAGCAAGTAAGGAATTACACGCTCATAGTTAGTGATTTAGAAGAAAGGTTGAAGAAGAATGAAATCATAATTAAGATTGTAACACCTTAGAATGCGATTAGTGTTAATTAATCGATAATGCGGGTTTTTTTAAGGAAAAGTTTACCAATATAGTTTTCTCGCATTTTATATAGATTAATCAATATTTTAATATTAATTGTTTTGGCTTGCACACACTTGTGCATGTTATCATGGGGGTTGTTTAGTGTTAACCTTGTTTAGTGGCCATGACACTTTAAACAAATCCATGCCTTGATTAACCTTGCCCTTAGATATTTGTTGTGAGAGTTATCCTTGTGTTTTGGATTGGGATAGGTGGCTTGGTGAGTCATGAGGGCTTTAATGCAAGTATTGATGAAGGAGAGGGAGAGAGTAAGTGTAAGGGTACACTCATCCTACACTCACCCTCTCATCCTTATCACCTCACTCTCTCATTCTCAATCATTCTCATTATTCCTCTTCCCTCAACTGAAACCTTCACTACTTCTTCACCAAACCTTGCAAAACCTTCACAAAACTCACTAAACCCTTTGTTAAACTTGATCTAGAGCCTATGGAGATCACTTGGAGCTTGGAAAGCTAGGGTTTTGAGCAAGTTTAGGAAGATAGTGCTTTCTAACTGATAAATAGGATGTTATAATATTGTGTAGCTTATTAGTTTTAGTTTAGAACACTTAAAGTATAGTTTTGTGTACATATCGTATTTGTAGTGTCATTATAGGATATCTGTGATCTGCTGTGACCCCAAGTGTATACTGGAAAATCTAGCAATGTAGTAGTGTTGTACTAATGACCCTGAGTGAACACCTGAAGCATAAACCCCATAGGATCGGTTTTGGCCGGCGACAATGGGATGAAATCAGGCGACCTCGGTTATTTAGGGGAGTTAGGTCTTGGGTTTTGTAGGGTAGCTGTCTGCAGTTGTTTAGAAGTGTTTGGTACTGCTTGATTTTTATGTTTTGACAGTATACAAAATCTGGGATCACTTTGCTTTTTTCTAGTGTTACGACTACGTGTTTTACGTTATCCGATACAGTTCGTGTACTTTGTGTAGCTGTTGCTCTTGGGTTGGTTTCGTAGTGTCGCTATGCATGTTATCCACTAGACGAACACTTGAGAGTTTGATTGGAGTTGGTGCGTCGGTCAAACGTAGTTTGTACGTGTTATTGGTCGATTCTAATGTGAACTTGTTCTGTTGTTATATGATTTTAGGATCGCAGGCGGGGACTTCGAACGTTGTGAAGAAGGGAAAGCAAGTGGTTGGATTTACTTAGCCCAAGATCATTGGTGAGTAGATTTAACATCTACAGGGGAATCGCCCGCATGGCGTTATGTGTCTGGGATAGATTCAATGATGTGATTATTAGTTATAAGTATATGTATATAGAGATTGTGCATGAACTTCATTGCATATTATTACTTGTTGTGCATGAACTTGTACCCATTGGACACTGTATTATTATTGACGGTTCATGTTGTACGAGCACTAATTGTATGCTACACACACACCGTCGGTAATTGCCATGACACTCACAACACATATACATATGTGATATTGTATTGGTTAGGGACAATTGAGACATTGATTCTTATACTATTGTGCATATGAAATATAGCATACACATATGCCTTGTATACCTACATGCTTACACATATGCCTTATATACCTACATGCTTATACATATACCTTGCTATGGCTACACATATACCTATATAGTATTACATCATTATTGATAGTTATATACCCATATCTTGCTATAGCTACATGTTCACATTTATATGATGTTGCATGGACTTTAGAGAAATTGGGAACCACATGATATATTTAATAACTTGATGCATTTAACTAACGGTTTTTCCCTTGCTATGCTCATATTACTGTTTTATGTTGCATATATTATATTTCATAGATTTACGCATTGAGATATGGATTTCATATGATGTTTTCTGGATTTAAGGACCGTGATATTTCAAGAAATTATGCATTGTTTGAAAAACCCGGTTTCTGTTGATATGATATTTCGATGCGTCCACCATGAGATTTCTCGGTTCTGAGATTTGTGTTAGATACCCAATTCGAGGAGAGGTAGGCACCATCTGCGGGTACATAGTGGACCCGGTTAGGTACCCCGAGGCAAGAAGACTCGTATTGTTAGGCGGTGAGCCCGGCGGAGGGAGTACCACCTACCGGTGGCAGTATTTGGACTCGGCGGTTATCTGGAAGATACCGACCGGAGTCATGAGATGGATTTAGGCTGACCCGTTCTGCCGGAGCCCGCGGGCCGATCCCGCAGACGGAGCCTATTATATGAGGATTTACGTGTCGATGTTGGACACTAGTTTTCATAATGTTTTCGAGTGTCGATGTTGGACACTCGGGTTCCATGAGACCTACAGGATATGAGGGTCGATATGAGGATGCGATGCCTGAGGTATTGGGATTTGGAGTGTCATTAAGGGACACTGGTTTTTTCACGATGAGGATTCCGTGATGATGATATGTTTTATCCCATACTCAGCATTTATTGATATGCATTGCTTCATGTATTAGTAATACCTGATAGAGTACATTTCATGACTGTTGCATATACATATTGCCATATTATACTATCAGTTTGCATGTGATAGATTATCGCAGTACGTGCATACCTGCGATTACTTGCATGATGTTATTTACTATTCAAGAATTGGCAACTCACCCCCCGTTGTGCCACAGTGTTTTGGAGGTTTTCCCTCAGAGCAGTCGCGACAGGGCTTCTTCTTATTGTATCATCTTTTGCAACAGATACCGCTACGGCTGACTGTGAGCAGTTTTGATATAGGTGGGTTTTGTGGTTATCCGATGATGCTCATTGTATATCTTATTATATCTAGTACTCTCTATCTACCCCTTTCATGTATTGACTTAGAGACGAGATCTGAGGACGATATTGTATATTATTTTGTGACTCTGGGTGTCGTGCTCGTGTGAGCCGGCCTTTTTATGCAGCTTTATCTTTTATGTTGTTTTCACTCTATATCGTCCGTTTTCTTCGCTACGGCATCATATATCTTCTAGTGGTGGTTGTTGTAAGTGCACGGCAGCGCTCCGGCCGTCAGTCCGAGTCCAAAATGCGGAAACAAAAACTTTTCTTTACTTGGAAACTGGCACTACCATGGACTATAAACCCGGATCGGGCCATTAACCTACTACTAGCTAATTGAAGAAAGGGTAGAAAGTATACCGAGCGATCCGTGTCCTTCGGTCTTCGGCCTCCATCCCGATCTCCTTGCGGAATCTCCGGTCTTTATCTCCACGTCGGAAAGGGCACCACATCGCCAGGTCTTTTTACGGGCTCCCACCTCTGGACCGAGGCAACTCGGGCACGAAGTTGGCGAGCCGACGTGTCCAAGAATGCTGTAGGCTAAGTGTAGAATGGTTTGTCTCAAGGGGTTATGTGAAGTTGCCATTTGGATGTGTAGGTGGAGGTATGAACTTTGAAATGGTGCTATGGGATTTTTGTGTGAGCAAATGAGATGAAAAATCCCACACAAAAATTTGGACAACCCCCATCCTAGTGTGGCCGGCCACTTCCAAAAAAATGAGAGAGAGGGAATGTCAAAGGAGGGGAAGGGTGAGAAGCCATAATGAAAGCAAGAGAAAAGGGTGATGATGAGGAATAATCATCACCACAAAGTCTCATTCCAAAACCCATCACCATAATGCAAGTAATGATGCACAAAATAATCATCATATACTAGAACCATCATGTGCCACAAAAAGTCTTCTCCATGATTAATTGCATATTTGCAAATAACCCCCCCCACCAATTTTCAGCCAAGGAAAGAAACAAAGGAAAATGGCCGAAACAGAATGCAAACTGGCAATTTCAAAAAAGCGATCCCGTAATAAATTACAGGAAAACCCCGTGACTGTATATACTTACCCGCATTTGTATTCCGACCGAATACAAATGCAATGAGACAAAATCTACACTGTAAAATACTAGGATCCGGCTTAAACCAAAGCCTGCTAGTATTATACGTCCGAACCATGACACGTGCACAAGTGCACGCGTGTGTTCGAACCCTGCCATAAATCCATACGGCCTCTACAGCGTTTCGCCCGAAACTTGAGAAACTGTCTGTGGGGGACTTTAAAGACTCGTCAATACTTTGGCTGTGGATTTAACCACTAGCACGTCAGAGGTATTTGCCGTACGTAACGGGCTACCAGGTATTGACCAAAAAGGAGGTCGATGAGCGAACTCATCCTGACAGCCTACTGAGCCTGTCAATGACAATATCCATACAGTCCGGTCCGTTCGTCTATGAGCATCGCATGGCGGGCCTAGGGGGTTGGTAAAAGTCAGACCCCCAAAAGCGGTACAAGTCGTGTCGAAGTGTAGCCTAGAACACCCAGAGATACTATTGGAATACCTACCAGTAAATCTCCTGCCTTGGCCAAGGACTTCGTTTAATGGCTCTCCTAGACACAGCGCGACCTCACCCCCAATACCGGAAGAGACAAACCCCTGCCGATCCGCTCACTGCCTCCATGTGGCTCGGGACTGTACCCAACTAAAACCTGTTTGCACGACTCCTTTGAGCCGTGGTAGGGTAGTAATCAAAGTACAGTGGGAACTCACACGAGACAAATGACGATCTCAGGTCGATGAACTAACCTGTACACATGTCACCAGGGAATTGCTATCTGACGTCAGGTATAATACCAACTAGTATGTTCCCGACGAGTCCAGTCCGGTGTACTCATAACCCAATGAGCACCTGTATACATCTTAGGTGAACCAACTGACACCAGCGGCTTGTGAGACCGACCACCGCCCCTCGTCGGGGTCTCGACTGTATACACTAGTCTACTCTGGAGTATCGATGCCCTGTCTCGAAAACTCCCACGACTAGGGACCTTTTAAGGATGTGCTTATAGACCCCAGCTCCCATATATATGATCGCCATCATACTGCTGGCAGTCAAGCAAGAATCCTAAGGGCTCTATCAATGTTTAATAGTGACCTGTAAGATCACCTAAAGCAATACACGATGATAAAGACAAACTAAGGTAGTATACTATTCTCTATCAATGTGTAATAGTGAACCACAATGTCACCTAAAATATGTACATGATGATAAAGACAAACCAGATAGTATACAAAACTCTCGAGTAGACTGTCCTACCGGCATAGGTCCTCCCTCAATCATTGCAATCATTTACCTGTGATCCAATAATTGACTCTGAGGGCACTATATCCAACAATCTGCCATTTGCACTCAAGGTTAATTATTGCGATACCGCATACTCACAGCCCGTGTGATACCGAACACCCAACTCCTCTACTAATCAGTTTCATAAAGCCCGTTTGTGAAACTATTGTGTTCGAGGAATAGCCTCAGTTAGTGGATCCGCCCTGATGTTTCTTTCTACGTCTCTCTTTATCTCAATTTCGCGGAGAAAGCCATCTCCCGAAATGAGCAATACCTGTCTTAGAATATGTCTGGATATCTGATGGGACCTAGTTCATAAATGAACTCCAAATCCAAACTTCTTCGACTGTATCGTCAACTGAACTTAATCAGTATCCTGCGCCATGCCTCCCTCAGTATCCGTCTGGACCACTTGTCCAAACTACTGCCCCTCGTCAGAGGGAAAACTATAACTCTGATAACCACTCTGTCATCCAGGTCACCTTGGAAGCCTAGAATGATAACCGTCTCCTGAATGAGGCTGTCGTTATCATATCCCTAGAACATCCACTTATGTTCTAAACTGCTTCCGATATTTTCTCCAGGACTGGATTAATATCAACATATTGCATCTAATGCAAAAACAACGTCTGGTGTGGTACATGACATCTCATGATTGACTCAATTGCCTAAGCAAGTGATCTGCCAATCATGCACATCCCTCTCCCCTTTAGTCTGTAAGACACCTTTAGAGAGGGTGACTCCATCACCTGCAGGTACACTACCGTGCCAGGAGTCGTCCATTCTAAATACCTTTAGAATGTTGTCTAAGTACCCTGATTGGGATACTACCCAAATTTAGATCTAAAACCATAGATCTAGTAACCAGAATGTCTGATATAATATCCAAGTCCTATGTGGAGAAACCACTGTGTGACGACCAAAGTATAACCGATCACAGTATAGGAATTTCACTTCTTACTCTGTGTATGTCATCCAAATGCCAGGACATCACACCCTACTACCTTCTTAACAGATCCATCCTCTATTCTGATGAAGTCAAACCTATGACTGCCATATTAGAAATAGATGATCTATCTCCGCTATATCTGCTTTAGTCTATAAATAGACATAAGCCACTTGTCCACTATGCTTCCGCTGCTCCCACTGACTACGACAACCCTCTGGCAGAATCATATACACATGCACTTCTAAAGCTTGTTTAGAACGACGCTATACTCATCCTCCTGCCAGGTCTCATAGTCTGGAACAACAGTAGTGTCAAGTTTGGGTAAACAAGAACCTCCCTGTCACCGTCCTTGAGGCTACCGGAGTACCTCTCGGGTGCCTGAGGTTACCCACCATATCTGTGGAGTGGCCAATGGAATGTCAAACTAGATTGAATCTTTAGGTTCTTATCAAATTTTCAGTAATCGTTTGCAGTTCTGGAATCACTTCCAGTTCTACTATACTCCCACTACTGTTTTCTGAAAAAATCCATTTTTTATTAAAACTGTGGCGAGTCAAGAACAATATCACTATTGATCTTCCAGATGGTAGAAAGTCAACCCTCGTCATAGCCCGGGTCAACCCACAAACAACCATTACAGAAACGTGCCTTGAGTTGTCCAGAGTCTGGTTTTAAGCATAAGCCGGACAACTCCCCGTACCTTAACAATGTTAAGATATGAACTATTCTATATCCAATATAGAAATAGAGGCACTGATTTAATTGGAACCAGATTCAAATCATGCAGCTGTCTCCAGTGCATGTCAACTAAATGGAAGGAGGCTGATCACCATTACTCAACTTAGGAGTACATCCAGATATGAGCAACCTGAAAGAGAAGCAAGTTCTCATAATCATTACTATCAACTGAATACCATACACAAGTATATACATCTTCGATCATCTTGAAGAATCCTGATACTTGCAATACCTGGTTCTCTACTTTATTCTTATACCTATAACTTCTCAAAACTTAGACCTTGCATTTCTACGAAACACATGTCTAAGAACTAGAGAAGTCATAAGTAAACAGAATATAGTACGAGTACCAACCCCTCTGTCCTCATAGACACTGGACAACATACAATACTCTGTATAAGTCCCCTGAGTTTAATAACTTATTCGCTGTGTGTCGTAGGTTAAAAACTGTACTTATAGTTAAGAAGAATTACACCGCTGTTTAATGCTCCTTACCTAACCATCCACTGATATAGGTAAATGTCATGGACATAATTTCAAAAAGGTATATCTCACTCTATAAAAATAGACGTGCAGATATATCAATTTGAAATTGGTGCATAATAACGGATATTCAAAACCAAATATTTGCCATCCCGCAAACAACCCAGGTGACTTCCTCAAATATCACCAATTATAACGAATCCCGATATGATGAGGATGATCACCCAATTACCAACAACTTACTCCCACTCATCATTTGTAAAACCATACAGATGTGAGAATCATACCTGGTAAATACATACCCTGGAGTAAGGGCTAATTGGGAAATCAGTTTTCTTTTAACAGTACATAGTGAAACTGAAACATTGAAATGTTTCGTAGGGGTATCCGGGTATTCCTAGTAATGCCTCTTCCATTATCCAGATTCACAACTGTAACCGTATATTTCTTTGCCATCTCTCCAAATCTCTTTATATGTCTTTAGTCATTACCTTCTGCACACCCCTTTAGGCCAAATGGTTTTCTTCCTTCCCTACCGTTCGACACCAGCCTATGGTTTGGAAGAAGACTATCCAACAAGCATAGTGGGTGTACTGTCCTAATTGTAGGAGCACTCGCAATGCGAGAGAAGGTGAAGATAAAAGACAACTGAATAAAACCTTATTCCTATTTCTCCTGAACCAGAATCCATCCCCGAACTTGAACAAGTCCCTTCGAGTTCGTATATAACCATACGATGGAGTATCCAATAAACTGTGGATCTTCGTAGTGTACGGAGTGTTCTGGAGAAATACAAAGGTGATGTAGGATTGGCGAAGAAATACTTGGTTTGGTCGTGAATAGCAGTCGCAATTTACTTTGCGCTCCATCTAATCCCTTTATTTGTCTTTACTTAATACCTTCTGTACACCTTTTAGGCTAAATGGTTTTCTTCATTCCCTACCGTTCGGCACCTGCCTATGGTTTGGAAGAAGACTATCCAATTAGCATAATAGGTGTACCGTCCTAATCCAAGGAGCACTCACAACCTGAGAAAAGGTAAAAGGAAAAGACAACTGAATAGTCTTATTCATTTTCTCCAGAACCGGAAACCATCCTCGAATCTGGAACAAGTTCCTTCGAGTTCGTATATAACTATACGATGCTTTTATCCAATGGAAGTGGACGTTCGTAGTAATACGGGGGGTTCTGGAGAAAAGGGTAAAAGTAGGAGTGACAATGAGGTATGCAACTCAGACAATCCAAAAGCCAGTGTCTTAAGAACGTTCGGTTAATCTTGGTCACTGAGTCATAGTCAAGGGTCGGGCCATGGTCGCTGCCAAAGAGAGAGAGAAAAGAAACACTCTGCGTGCACTCTAACCTAGATCAGAATAGTTATTACTTTATCTGATTAGGAAACCTTCCACTGTCACCTCAAATTCTCCTCCAAACCTGAAAGAAGAATTAGTCGGGATCACCCGAGGAGTAAACCAACTCATCAGTGGGAATCGGGATCCAACTATCATCGCATGATAACGTGAAGGAATCCACCCACGTTATCATACTCCAGAAGGTATGCGCATGCCTGGCAAGTTTCAGTTTCTTTAGAAACCCCCGATGTGATTTTTACCCCTAGGACCCAAGTGACCTTGACGGAGTCAACAAATCAAAGAGTCCTAGTCAAGTTCAACCCGTCATTTTATAGAGTACATTAAACCCACCCGTACGTGCCCTTGACGGAGTCAACAAGGCCGCACGACTGTCCTAACCAATCCCATATCCATGCTACAAACAAGCACCACTTAGCTACCGTACACTACGCCTTGACGGAGTCAACAAACGCAGCACGAATACTAAATAATACCCGTAAGAAATGACGGAGGGCTACGTCTAGTTTTTGGCGAAAAACTTTTAACATAATGAACTTGATATCGTTGAAGGAACCGAACAGCATTTTATAAAAATATAGTGGCGAAAACCTTTGCTAAAGAGGTCACTCCCGGTGAAGGGATCTCGGTTCTTTCCCCGTAGAATGAGGTGCAGGATATTCCAACTGAATACCACGATGCAAAGCAAAAAGCAATCGGATATAGTGAAGTTATTACCCTGACGCAAACTTCTGTCCAAGGGGTAACTACAGGTGAAGGGATCTCGGCCCTTACCTCGTCGACTGAGGTGCTGGATATTCATAACCGAATACCACTGTGCAAAACAAAAAAGAACGTCTTTGCAATAACAGCTTTTTAAAAAATGTTCCAACAATATCAGATTAGGTTTTTTTGCTTGCATTTATCCGAATCAATGTAGTCCCATCAATTGATCACACCACAAAAGAACGAAAATACGATGTACGTATATGCCATCCGCATTCGCCACTGGGTCCCGTCATCACCCGTTAGGTTACTTAACTAACGACAGAGCGGGGACTGGACTAGCGCAGGTGTAAAACATATACAACATCTACTAGTATATATATCAATATATAATATTCGCTCAAGGCGTGATAAAATGCAACATCACAGAAATGTAATAAGCATCACAGAACAATACAGATATCTGGGATCCTCAGATTTCATAGAGCCGCTACTGAAACCCGACGTTCCCCTGGTCGTGTGGATAGCCTGTGCAATGAAATCCTAGACCCCTACGGGCACGGCAAGTTACCCGCCAAAACCTGAAGCGAGGCAGCCCCCTTTAACAAAGTGAATGGACCACCCAGCACTTCACGGAATCCGGTAACTTAGGCACCCCTCCTTGGGTCAACCTATGCCCCCTACGAGTGCTGCGAATAGCCCGCCAATTCTAGAGTAAAGCCCCCTCCGTTTCAAAGCCATGAGATGCGGGCCCGTTGCCCTCTAGAACCCGGCTATCCGTGCACCCCTCCGCGGGGTAATCCTAGTACAGAAAATAAAATATACAACGGGTACATCGACCTCAGCCCGGTCGTGCCCCAATAGAATAATATACAAACATGCAGTGACGGCAATCCACATGTCGGACGCTCGCCCCGCAATATCAAATGTACATAATAATATCAAACTGTACTACCATTGCATCCAGGCTATCCACCACGACAAATCCGCAACATCACAGTACAACACAGAACATCAACGTGAATGTCACGTTCGTAAATCCGTCTAAAAGGGCTATAGCAGTTAGACAGGATTTACCGATCAAATGACATTCACGGTCGCAGATATAATGTAAATACTGTGAACTAACATGTTTAAAATTTTCGATCGACAAAAATTCCCGAAGTGGGCCCCAAGTACAATACTCAGTACACAAAATAAATCTGGGCCCAAACAGAATATACCAAAAACACCAATTCCAACACAGAGACCTACTGAAGAAATTTGGTACACTGTGGCTACAGTACGGCGGAGGATCCGCGGCCAAAACGTGGTTACGGCCGCGGATCCGCCGTGCTACAGTGAAATCAGCAGACCAAATTTCTTCAGTTCTCTTGAAAAAGCCTGCATATATTTCTGCAATATACCAAATAATTTTTTGACAACAAAACAGAATCGACAGAAACTGATGCTTTTGAAATTGTGGTTTTTTGAAATTTCGTTCGATCGAGTTCTAAACACGTTAGAGCAAGCTAGAAAAGGTTAATGGCATGGCTCTGATACCAATGTAAGTGCACGGCAGCGCCCCGGCCGTCAGTCCGAGGCCAAAATACGGAAACAAAAACTTTTCTTTACTTGGAAACCGGCGCTACCGCGGACTATAAACTCGGATCAGGCCATTAACCTACTACTAGCTAATTGAAGAAAGGGTAGAAAGCTATACTGAGCGATCCGTGTCCTTCGGTCTTCGGCCTCCATCCCGATCTCCTCGCGGAATCTCCGGTCTTCATCTCCTAGTCGGAAAGGGCACCACATCGCCGGGTCTTTTTACGGGCTCCCACCTCTGGACCGAGGCAACTCGGGCACGAAGTTGGCGAGCCGACGTGTCCAAGAATGCTGTAGGCTAAGTGTAGAATGGTTTGTCTCAAGGGTTTATGTGAAGTTGCCATTTGGATGTGTAGGTGGAGGGATGAACTTTGAAATGGTGCTATGGGATTTTTGTGTGAGCAAATGAGATGAAAAACCCCACACAAAAATTTGGACAGCCCCTATCCGAGTGTGGCCGGCCCCTTCCAAAAAAATGAGAGAGAGAGGGAATGTCAAAGGGGGGGGTGAGAAGCCATAATGCAAGCAAGAGAAAAGGGTGATGATGAGGAATAATCATCACCACAAAGTCTCATTCCAAAACCCATCACCATAATGCAAGTAATGATGCAAAAAATAATAATCATATACTAGAACCATCATGAAAACCATCATGTGCCACAAAAAGTCTTCTCCATGATTAATTGCACATTTGCAAATAACCCCCCTCCCACCAATTTTCAGCCAAGGAAAGAAACAAAGGAAAATGGCCAAAACAGAATGCAAACTGGCAACTTCAAAAAAGCGATCCCGTAATAAATTATGGGAAAACCCCGTGACTGTATATACATACCCGCATTTGTATTCCGACCGAATACAAATTCAATGAGACAAAATCTACACTGTAAAATACTATGATCCGGCTTAAACCAAAGCCTGCTAGTATTATCCGTCCGAACCATGACACGTGCACAAGTGCATGCGTGCGTTCGAACCCTGCCATAAATCCATACGGCCTCTACAGCGTTTCGCCCGAATCTTGAGAAACTGTCTGTGGGGGACTCTAAAGACTCGTCAATACTTTGGCTGTGGATTTAACCACTAGCACGTCAGAGGTATTAGCCGTATGTAACGGGCTACCAGGTATTGACCAAAAGGGAGGTCAATGAGCGAACTCATCCTGACACCCTACTGAGCCTGTCAGTGACAATATCCATACAGTCCGGTCCGTTCGTCTATGAGCATCGCATGGCGGGCCTAGGGGGTTGGTAAAAGTCAGACCCCCAAAAGCGGTACAAGTCTTGTCGGAGTGTAGCCCAGAGCACCCAGAGGTACTACTGGAATACCTACCAGTAAATCTCCTGCCTTGGCCAAGGACTTCGTGTAATGGCTCTCCTAGACATAGCGCGACCTCACCCCAATACCGGGAGAGACGAACCCCTACCGATCCGCTCACTGCCTCCATATGGCTCGGGACTGTACCCAACTAAAATCTGTTTGCACGACTCCTTTGATCCGTGGTAGGGTAGTAATCAAAGTACAGTGGGAACTCACACGAGACAAATGACGATCTCAGGTCGATGAACTAACCTGTACACATGTCACCAGGGAATTGCTATCTGACGTCAGGTATAATACCAACTAGCATGTTCCCGGTGAGTCCAGTCCGGTGTACTCATAACCCAATGAGCACCTGTATACATCTTAGGTGAACCAACTGACACCAGTGGCTTGTGAGACCAGCCACCGCCCCTCGTCGGGGTCTCGACTGTATACACTAGTCTACTCTGGAGTATCGATCCCCTGTCTCGAAAACTCCCACGACTAGGGACCTTTTAAGGATGTGCTTATAGACCCCAGCTCCCATGTATATGATCGCCATCATACTGCTGGCAGTCAAGCAAGAATCCTAAGGGCTCTATCAATGTGTAATAGTGACCTGTAAGGTCGCCTAAAGCAGTACACGATGATAAAGACAAACCAAGATAGTATACTATTCTCTATCAATGTGTAATAGTGAACCATAATGCCACCTAAAACATGTACACGATGATAAAGACAAACCAGATAGTATACAAAACTCTAAAGTAAAACTGTCCTACCGACATAGGTCCTCCCTCAATCATTGCAATCACGTGCTTGTGATCCAATAATTGACTCTGAGGGCACTATATCCAACAGTTGTTTCCGCCTTTTGGCAAGATTTGCTCCTGTTTGGAGATGCTATACTTATATCTTATGTTTGTACCCCTTTTCGGGGCTAGTTTTTACGAAGGAGGTGCTGCCAAAATTTTTAAGGAAAGTAAATTCGGACTTTAAAGATTTTTTACTTGAGATTCCTAAAAGCTTTTAACAATGTTCTTATCACTTACTACTTTTGATGGTTTAGATTTCTGGATTTTCGGCTTACTTGAATTGCGTTACGCCTGTAGATGTTACGTGGTTTAAGTGCCGTCACGTGCCAAATTTCGGATCGTGACAAAGATGCAGAAAAGTAATGCGGAAAAGTAAATGAAAAAATAAAAACTATTTTTATTAATCAACTATTGCATTACAATTCACTTCTTAGAAAGTAGATTACAAGAACCCTAGTTGCTCTATATCTCTCTTTCTATAGAAGTAAATGAATAGATGATTATGTGATCTCTTCGATAATTTTGAATGCACAGCTCTCGGTCCATTATATAGTCTTTGAAACCAAAAACCTTAGATTCCATATGAGATTAAACGTAGTTAAGATCATGCTCAAAAAATCCCACATCCAACGGCTACCAAAGAGCCGCTGAACCGCCTCGTAATGCCCCGTATGGCCGCAGTTCCGCTGCATCCTAGTGGAATTGGGTTTGGAGATTTTTTTTTCTGGCTTTTTGTGATAATATTTGGAGATCTTTTGGATGTATAGATTCTGAAAATATTTCTCTGAGTCTCTGCCGTTGCTAGATTCCTCGATTTGCTTCTAAAATTTGGCAGATTCGGCTTCGATATCCCGATTTGACTTGGATCTCTTACTTGGATTCCAGACTTGAGCTAACACCAGTACAATATCTCAAATCAAAGTATTAGTAGTATTTGGTATTTTTGAGATATTATACCAACCATTTATATAATATAATATGTTAAGAATATTGATTAGGAATATTTGATATGATATGCATATTTTAATTACTAATATTTCATTTAAATATTATATGCATATATTTTCCCAAATTATATCAATTATAAATGTATAAACATATGATAATAAAATTTTACAAATAAACTCACATATGTTCTATATTTATAATTAACACATTTTTGCAGTTAATAACAGTAGGGAAAATGTTCATACAAATATGCAATAATTTAGACTAATCAGGTACTCTCTTTTTTCCATTCCCCTCACTCATGCAACACTTTCCATTAGAGTAAAGAGGAAGCTCAAGCCTTGAAGGAAGAAATAGACGATAAAAGATAGATTAGAAAAAGAATTACCTCTCTTTTCTTTTCATTATGTCAAATTAATATGACACTTTCCCATTTCCTTTCTCTCCTCTTTGTTGTCATACAAAAAGAGAGGGAGGGAGGGCCCCACCATCACATGTCAATATATTATA
Organism: Agapanthus africanus; assembly: GCA_030015575.1. Classification (NCBI taxonomy): domain Eukaryota; kingdom Viridiplantae; phylum Streptophyta; class Magnoliopsida; order Asparagales; family Amaryllidaceae; genus Agapanthus; species Agapanthus africanus. The sequence continues at coordinate 301,760,252 of JASDDO010000029.1, forward strand.
TCATTATATATATACATATATATTATTATAGGTATGACAACATAAAGAGTAAGATTAATATATATATATATATATATATATATATATATAGAAAGAGAGAGAGAGAGAGAGAGAGAGAGATAGATAGATATTATAATGAGATAAAGTATATGTATCACATACACATACACAATACGACATCAATATCCTATCAGTATCATATACTGACGAGAGTGTGTGTATCATATATACAATACTAGGAACCGCAACAGAATACGGTTATCAAGTCAACACTTGACTTAATATTCCGGTTTTTAAACCAGCTAGTATTTTCGGACGTTCGATTAAATCAACTATTTAATCAAACTCCCGCACGAATCCTATACGCACGCCACATCATATTTTGCTCGGACAGGCACGTTCTTTGCGGGACTCTAAAGACATGTCAATATACTCGCAGCAGGTTAAACATGATCATATCCAATTTAATCTGAAATACTTTCAGATTCAATTCTTTCACGGGTTAACCTACAAGCTTGTCAGCGGTATTAGCTGCACGTAACATCTAACCAGGTATAAGCAAAATAATGACGGGTCGACAAGCGAACTCATCCGGACCCGACAAAGTCTACCAACGACCAATACCATATAGTCCGGTCTCTTCATCAAAGAGTATCGCATACCAGGTCTAGATGGTGGAAACTGTCAGACCCCCAATAACCCAATAAGTCGTGTGACAGTGGAATCATAACCATCCGAGATACAACTGATAACACTTATCAGTTTATCTCGACTGCTCTGGCCAAAGAATTCTGGTTATAACCGTGTCCTGCATCACGCGATATCGACTCCCTGTGCCGGGAGTGACGAATCTCCTCAACCGCTCACTGCCTCTATGTGCTTCGAGGATATACCCAACTAAAATATGTTTGCACGACCCAGAAGAGCCATAGTAGGGCAGTAATCAAAGTATGGTGGGAACACACACAAGACACTGTGGCGATCTCAGGTTGAGAGACTACCCTGTACTATCGTCACCAGAGAACTGCTATCTGACATTGGTATATAACACCAATTAGGAGTTCTCGATGAGTTCGTCTAGTTTAACTCATCCAATTAGCACATGTATATAATCATCAGTGTCAAACACCAATGGCTATGAGATCAGTCATCGCCCCGTACAGGGTCATGAAATGTATACACTAGTTTAAACTGGAATATCGATGCACAGTCTCGATACTCCTACAACTAGAGACATTTAAGAATTTGCTTATAGACTATCATACTCCACTAGTATGATTCCTATCATCAATCCTGGTAGTCAAGCAAAGATCCACTTTATATCATCTATTAGCGATACGTGATAATGAGTAAAACTTATACACATGACAGATAAAGACAAACCATATAGCATACTATCATCTCAAGTAAAACTATTCTCTATATAGGTCCTCTTGAATTCAGTAATTATATTCCTGCAATTACGATAATTGCTTTGAGGGCATCTACATTCAACAATCTCCCACTTGCACTTAAGGCCAATTATTGTTGTATCGCATACCTACATCTCATGTGTTACTGCATACCCAACTTCTGTACTAACAGTTTTGCAAAATGTGTTCGAGAAATAGCCTCAGTAAGTAGATCCACTACAATGTTTCTAACTGTATCTCTCTGAATCCCAACTTCGCGGAGATAAACTATCTCCCGAAATGAGCAATACCCTTCTTAGAACTTTGTTTGGATAGCTGATGGGACCATATTCATAAATGAACATATTTATCCAAACAAATATTTAGGATGTATCCACTGCTGAGTCATAATCAGTATCTAGAGCATTGACTACCTCAATATCCTTCTTGGAACTGTTTCCAATATACTGCTCCTCATAAGTAGGTAAACTAATAACTTGCAACAAATTATCTGTCATCCATATCACCTTGGAAGGCGGAATCGGTAATCGCCTTCTGATGGAGGCTGCCATTACCATACACCAAGAACATCCTTAAATGTCCTTCACTGCTTCCAATATTTCTCCAGGACTGGACTAATATCAATTTACTACACAAAGTGCAAAAGCATCATCTGGTATGCTACAAGACATCGCCTGACTAACCCAACTGCTGAAGAAGGTGGAATGTCATTCACGCAAGTCCCTTTCCTAATAAGTCATGAAGACGTCTTTTTAGAGAGGGTGACTCCACTTTACACTACCATGGTAGGAGTCGTTCATTCTAAACCATTTTAGAATGGTGTCTTAGTAACTAAATTGGGACAATCCCAAAACCAATTTAGATCTATCTGTTGGGTTTCCTTAGCACCTACTTAAGAGAATGGAAGCATCACACATGCCACTTTAAAATTTCAAGAAGTGCTAAGCAAACTAACTAAGAATCATTGACTAGAAATTAGGGTAACAACACTTGTATCTCATACAAATAACTAATAAACACTAAGTGAAAAGAATACAACCTTTGTAGTCCTCTTGTTATGACTCCTAGGATCGTTGAGAGGTTGGAAAGGCTTGCTAGTAAGCTCCCTTGTCCACGATGATCCACTCGAAGTCCACTTCGTCTAAGCTCCTAGCTCCACTTAATGCAAGAAGAAGATGAAGCTAAACACTCTAAACTAATTGGCTAGATTAGAGTACAATGATGAGGTGGTGTGTTTTCTTGAGGGTTGCGGATGTTTTTTATGAAAACCTTTAACGCTTTGAACTTGATCTCGTTGTAGAATCAGCACAGTTTACAAAAGGAGTGGCTTAAGCTCCGCATCTTTTGAAACTTGCATTTTTCATAAAAAGGCCGAGTGGGTTTCAAACCCGATTCTACAACATCTTTTAGGTTTCTTTTTCTTTAGGTCCGTGCGAAAGCACGGGAACCTCCCTCAAAGTACCGACACTGGCCTGACTGACCGGTTAGTGAAACTGTAGAATGTAATTAATCCTAGCTAGTTTTCTTTTCAGGTTTTGAAATAAAATTTGATTAAAGTAGTGGGAGACATCGATTAGATAAGATAATAACCAATCTAATTCTTTGCAAGAGCATTTCGCTGAGTATTTTCTTTTCTCTTTCCTAATGGCAGATATCGATGACGAGACTTAAGCTTCTTTTAGAGAAAAATAAACTGACAGGACCAAACTATAAAGAATGGTTGAGGAACTTGAACATTGCACTCACGTATGATAAAGTATCATATGTCTTCACAACCAAAGCCCCACCCGTCCCAGGACCCGAATCATCTAATTCAGATAGGGAGATCCGAAAAACATGGGATATTGATTGTAACACGGCCAAATGCCTCACGCTGGCTTCTCTGGACAGTATCCATCAGAAACAACATGAGAAGATGGATGTTCAATCCATCTTTCTTCATTCAAAGGAGTTGTATGAAGAGCAGTCTCGGACTTTGCGATACGAGACATCTAGAAAGCTGTTTCAGATGCGAATGGCCCCTAGTACATCAGTAGGAGAACATGTTTTGAAGATGATTGGTCTTATAGAAGAACTCGAGGAACTGGGATGGACAATGCATAATGAGCAATATACGGATATTGTTCTGCAGTCTCTCCCCCCTCCCCCCCCGCCTTTGCTCCGTTCATAGTGAATTTCAATATGAACGATTTGGAGAAATCATTGCCTGAACTTCTCAATATATTGAGAAGTGTAGAGAGAATTCTTAAGCAAGCGAAGACTCCTGCTCTTCTTGCTGGGCCATCTTCCTCTTTTATCCCAAAAGCTAAGGCCAAGGGAAAGAAGAAGAAGAAGTCCATCAAACCGAAAGGTGGAGTTAAAAAGGCGAAGGGAAAAGAAATATCTAGGACCGTGGGAAGTGGAAAAGGAGAATGTTTTTACTGCCGCAAGTCAAGACATTAAAAACGCAACTGTGCTGTGTATCTTGCTGATCTCAAGAAGAAGAAGCATGCTGATGCTTCCGCTTCAGGTGTGTTTGTAACTGAGAACTGTTTTTCAATTAACTATGCATCTTGGGTATTAGATACCGGTTCTGGTTCTCACATCTGCAATTGTGTGCAGGGGTTGAGAAACAGTAGAGTTTTGAAGGCTGGAGACCATACTCTGCGGGTTGAAAATGGTTCCAATATACATGCTGTATCCGTAGGAGAGTATCATCTGGGGTTGCCTTCGGGTTGTATTTTGGTTTTGAACCCTTGTTATTTTATACCAAATATGCTATGTAATATAATATCTGTTTCTTTGTTGGACAATGAAGGATATCATTTTGTGTTGCAGAATAATATTATGAACATTAACTTAAATCAAGAGTTGATTGGGTATGGTACACTGAATAACGTTATTTACGTCCTGAACCAATACACGGTTCTCAATATACAACATACAAATAAAAGAAAATTTTCATATATAAATGAAGCTTTTCTTTGGTATTGTAGACTTGGTCATATTAATGAAACAAGACTAAGGAAGCTACATAAAGATGGATATTTAAATCCTTTTGAATATAAATCTTATGCGACTTGCCAGTCCTGTATCAAAGGTAAAATGAACAAAATGCCGTTTACTGGACACGGAGAAAGAGCCGTGGAACTCTTAAGCCTCATACATAGTGATGTATGCAGACCAATGTCTATACATGCTAGAGACGGTTTTTCATACTTCATTACTTTACTGATGACTTCTCAAGATTCAGACACATGTTTTTATTAAAGCACAAATCCGAAGCTTTCGAGAAATTCAAGGAGTATAAACTTGAAGTAGAAAAACAAAAAGGCTTGAGCATCAAGAAACTTCGATCAGATCGAGGTGGAGAGTACTTAAGTACAGAGTTTTCAGATTTCTTAAAAGAGAATAGGATTCTCTCTCATCTCACTCCTCCTTACACACCACAGCACAATGGTGTGTCAGAACGGAGGAATCATACCCTTTAGATATAGTATGGTCCATGATGTGCGATGCTGAGTTACCGCTTTCCTTTTGGGGACAAGCATTGGAGACAGCAATGTATCTGTTGAACAGGGTTCCAACCAAGACCGTGTCTACCACTCTATATGAGATATGGAGTGGAAAGAGACCATCTCTTAAAAGAGTTAGCATATGGGGTTGTTCATCTTTTGTTAAAAAGCAGAATCCAGACAAACTCGAGACATGATCGGTCATATGTAAATTTGTGGGATACCCAAAACATTCGTATGGATATCTATTCTGCCATAAGGAGGAACAAAAAGTGTTTGTTTCTCAACATGCCACATTTTTGGAAAATGAAATCTTTACAAATAATATTGATGGAAATGCGGTAGAACTAGAAGAGGTTCTACAGACACAAATTACTCAGGACGAATTGATTGAAACCGATGTTGTAGTAGAACCTCAAGAACCTCAGCCGCTCTGGAGATCTAGTAGAACTTCTCGCCCACCAGAGAGATACTATGGGTTTCTCATTGATAGTGATAGAGAAGATTCCATCATGGATGATGATGACCCTACTAGTTTCCAGCAAGATATCACGAGTGGTGACTCTGTGAAGTGGCTGGAAGCCATGAGATCCAAAATGGAGTCCATGTACACCAACAAAGTATAGACTTTGGATGTTGCACCTCCTGAGATAAAACCCGTTGGGTGCAAATGGATCTTTAAGAGAAAGATTGGTGTAGATGGACAGGTAGAGACCTTTAAAGCAAGGCTTGTAGCGAAAGGTTTTCGTCAAAGACCAGGATTGGACTATGATGAAACTTTCTCTCCAGTAGCAATTCTTAAATCCATTCGGATCCTACTTGCTATTGCTGCTCACTACGACTATGAAATCTGGCAGATGGATGCTAAAACTACATTTCTAAATGGTGATTTAGAAGAATGCGTTTATATGGATCAGCCAGAGGGCTTCATTGACAGTGAGAGCAGCGGGAAAGCATGTAGGTTGCTTAAATCCGTTTATGGATTAAAGCATGCCTCACGGAGCTGGAACATCTGCTTTGATGATACAATCAAAGAGTTTGATTTTATCAAAAATATAGACGAGCCATGCATTTATAAGAAGATTGTAGGGAGTACTGTCACATTCCTCCTATTGTACGTGGATGACATTCTCCTGATAGGAAATGATATTCCTATGCTACAATCGGTCAAACTATTCTTATCACAAAGGCTCTCCATGAAGGACCTGGATGATGCCTCGTGCATTTTGGGCATAAGGATCTATAGAGATAGATCCAAGAGATTATTGGGATTGTCCCAATCAAAGTACATTGACACCATCCTAAAAAGGTTTACTATAGAAGATTCCAAGCGTGGTGCCTTGCCTGCGTGCCATGGAATCACTCTCTCCAAAGACTTTTGTCCGAAGACTGATGAAGAGAGAGCTCGCATGAGCATTATACCCTACGCTTCAGCCGTAGGATCTATAATATATGCGATGTTATGTACTCGCTCTGATATAGCTTATGCACTAGCTGTAGTAAGCAGGTATCAATCAAACCCAGGGGAGAAACATTGGATAGCAATGAAGAACATTATTAAGTACTTGCGAAGGACTAAAAAACTGTTCTTGGAGTATGGTAATGGGGATCTCCAAATGGAGGCCTTTACCGATTCCAGCTTCCAAAGTGATAAGGATGACAACAAATCTATCTCAGGGTTTGTATTTACCCTCAATGGAGGGGCGGTTAGTTGGAAGAGTTCCAAACAGGATACCGTTGCAGACTCAATGATGGAAGCTGAGTATATTGCTGCAAATGATGCTGCCAAGGAAGCAGTCTGGATGAGGAAGTTCGTCGTGGACCTAGGAGTAGCTCCAACCATTGTTGATCCAATACCATTGTATTGTGATAATAATGGGGCTATGGCGTTCGCCAAATAACCAAGGTCCCATCAAAAGTCCAGACACATCCTCAGGCGATATCATTTGATCCGGGAGATTGTATATCGCCAAGAGATCGAGATTCGGAGAGTTGATACAAAGAATAACACAGCGGATCCACTCACCAAGGCCCTTCCACAGCCGCAACATGAGCGACTTTTTGAGATGTTGGGTATGAGATATGCCAATAATTGGCCTTAGTGCAAGTGGGAGATTGTTGGATATATGTATGCCCTAGAGGCCATTATATGTATAGTGGATGCTTGGACATGTATATATATAGATTACTTTCTTGCTCGACATGATAGTATGCTATCTGGTTTACTTTATCTGACATGTTGATTTGATCATGCTTTTATTCATTTGCACATGTTGATAAAGCCCTCAGGATATTTGCTTGACTACTGTGACTATGATGCAGATCATAGTAGTGGGGCACGTGTAGTTTATAAGCATATCCTTGAACTGTTCCTAGTCGTAGGTGTATCGAGACGGGGCATTGATATTCCAGAGTAGACTAGCGTATACCATTTTTGTCCCATGTGATGGGCGATGGATGATCCCATATCCATATGGTGTGATGACACCAAAGAATGTATACGGGTGCTCAGTAAAGATTGGGTACACTGAACGGACTCGCCGAGAACTCCTATGTGATATTATATCTATCTTCGGATAGCATTTCTCAGGTAACACTGGTACAGGTTGGTCTGTAGACCCAAGATCGTTATAGAGTCTTGTGTGTCCTCCCACTGTACTTTGATCTCCACCCTACCACGGCTCTACTGAGTCGTGCAAACAGGTGAACTTTGGGTACAGTCCCGAGGCACATGGAGGCAATGAGAGATAGGAGGGGTTTCGTCTCTCCCGGTATTAGGGGTTGATGTTATGCTATGCTCGATTGACTATAACAGGAAGTCCCTGGCCAGGGCTACTGAGATTTACTGATAAATGTTATCAGTAGTTTCTCGATCTGTTATAAGTTATACACCGGCATGACTTATTGAGTTATTGGGGTCGACGATACCATCCCTAGACTTGATATGCAATATATATGACGAGGAGACCGGACTATACGATAAGTGTTGCTAAATGGCTCGACGGGAGTTTTGACAGCTTTGCTGGTTTTCTTCTGATCGTTCAATACCCGGGTGGCCGTTACGTTTAGCTGACCGTTTGCGGCTTGTGGGTGTTTGATATGATCATCACCCATTGCCGGCGTATTGACGAGTCTTAGAGTCCCACACAGAAGTTTCCTCGCCCAGACAAAAAGATGTGGTGTGTATATGAGATATGCACGGGGACCCGATTGAATACGAATATGTGATACCGTATGTTAATCGGGCGTTTTTCTATTGGTCGGGTCGTATGTGATATGACCGGGTTGTTAAATTAATTGTTGATTTAACATTTTGACTTTTAGTTTTATTCTTTATTCAAACCCTTTTTATTAAAGAGGAAGAATGCATGCATGTATGCACATGTTGATGTGCATGTATGCACATGTTGATGTGCATAGACACATACATGCAAAGTATCATGGTTGATGATACATCTTAGATGGCAATATAAGACTCACATGGAATTATTATATATATAGATATATATTAGTATTTGATTTAAAGCAAAGGAAAAAGAAAAGATAATCCATGGTTGATTTTTCTACACACTTCCAAAGTGAACCTCACTTAACCTAACTTTTAACCTTGGATTAGCTTTTTCTTTTGGTTTTAACTCACTTACTAAATATCTAGATATTATTAGAACCATGGTTTGAATGGGAGATAGAAAATATATATACTATCTTTTCTATTTTTCATTCAAGCTTTATCATTTCATTTAGACAAAAGCTTTTGCCATCATCTTCTTCTTCCTCCAAGATCTCTTGATTTTTCCAAAGAGAGAGAGAGAGTTAAAAAGAAAGGTTTTTGATAAAAGAGAAAAAACTAAAAGTAAAAGTAATCCAAGGTTAAATGAAATGATAAAGCTTGAATGAAAAATAGAAAGATAGTATATATATTTTCTATCTCCAATTCAAACCATGGTTCTAATAATATCTAGATATTTAGTAAGTGAGTTAAAACCCAAAAGAAAAAGCTAATCCAAGGTTAAAAGTTAGGTCAAGTGAGGTTCACTTTGGAAGTGTATAGAAAAATCAACCATGGATTATCTTTTCTTTTTCCTTTGCTTTAAATCAAATACTAATATATATTTATATATATAATAGTTCCATGTGAGTCTTATATTGCCATCTAAGATTTATCATCAACCATGATACTTTGCATGTATGTGTCTATGCACAACAACATGTGCATACATGCACATCAACATGTGCATACATGCATGCATTCTTCCTCTTTAATAAAAATGGTTTGAATAAAGAATAAAAATAAGTCAAAATGTTAAATCAACAATTGATTTAACAATTTGGTCATATCACATACAACCCGACCAATAGAAAAACGCCCGATTAACATACGGTATCACATATTCGTATTCAATCGGGTCCCGCGCATATCTCATATGCACACCACATCTTTTCGCCTAGGCTAGGAAACTTCTGTGTGGGACTCTAAGACTCGTCAATACGCCGGCAGTAGGTGATGATCATATCAAACACCCACAAGCCGCAAGCGGTCAGCTAAACGTAACGGCCACCCGGGTATTGAACGATCAGAAGAAAACTAGCAAAGCTGTCAAAACTCCCGTCGAGCCATCTGGAAACACTTACCGTACAGTCCGGTCTACTCGTCAGATATGTTGCATATCAAGTCTAGGGATGGTATCGTCGACCCCAATAACTCAATAAGTCATGCCGGTGTATAGCTTATAACAAATCGGGAAACTACTGATAACACTTATCAGTAAATCTTTGTAGCCCTCGCCAGGGACTTCCTGTTATAGCCAATCGAGCATAGCACAACATCAACCCCCAATACCGGGAGAGAAGAAACCCCTCCTATCGCTCATTGCCTCCATGTGCCTTGGGATTGTACCCAAAGTCCACCTGTTTGCACGACTCAGTAGAGCCGTGGTAGGGTGGAGATCAAAGTACAGTGGGAGGACACACAAGACTCTATGACGATCTTGGGTCTACAGACTAACCTGTACCAGTGTCACCTGAGAACTGCTATCCGACGATAAATATAATACCACATAAGAGTTCTCGGCGAGTCCGTTCAGTGTACCTTGTCTTCACTGAGCACCCGTATACATTCTTTTGTGTCATCACACCAGATGGATATGGGATCATCCATCGCCCATCACATGGGACAAGAATGGTATACGGTAGTCTACTATGGAATATCGATGCCCCGTCTCGATACACCTACGACTAGGAACAGTTCAAGGATATGCTTATAAACTACACGTGCCCCACTAGTATGATCCGCATCATAGTCACAGTAGTCAAGAAAATATCCTGAGGGCTTTATCAACATGTGCAAATGAATAAAAGCATGATCAAATCAACATGTCAGATAAAGTAAACCAGATAGCATTCTATCATGTCGAGCAAGAAAGTAATCTATATATATACATGTCCAAGCATCCACTATACATATAATGGCCTCTAGAGCATACATATATCTAACACTATCTTTATAGACCCAATTCCCAGATCTATAGCCCAAATCCTATGTGGATTAACATTTGTGACAACCATATTTTAACCGATTATAGTATAGGAACATCAGTTCCTATCGAGAGTATACCATCCACATCAATATGAGGAACTTGACACTACTCCATATGGCCTTCTTACAAATACCAGGTTCATCTTTAATTTTGATGAAATCAAACATTTTGATCGTAATATCAAAACGGATGATCCTTCTCCGCTATACCTGCTTTAGTCTACAAATAAACTTAAGTAACTTGCACACCTTCCGCTGCTCTCACTAACTACGACAACCTTCTGGAAGAGTAATATATACGTATACTTCTAAATCCCCATTTATGAAGACGTTATAGTTATTCACCTGCCAGATATCATAGTCATGAAAACAGCAGTGGCAAATTTTATCCGTATGGACTTCAACACAGACACTGAAGTAACAGTATTATCACAATCCACATTGAGTATTTGATGAATATTGTTTACTAAAAGTCTACCCTTATTAGGTTACTACATTTCCATTTGCACTGATCTCAAAAAATCTACTTACTTCTTATGGGTTTTACCCCTTCAGGAGCACCCAACAAAGTCTATACTTTGTTGTAGTGCATGGAGTCCAACTTGGATAACTTAGCATCCAGTCATAAGTTAGAAGTCACCATTTTCTATGGCCTGCTGCTGATAACTAGTAGGGTCATCATCATATGATGCAAGCCTCTTTGTCACTTTCTATGAGAATACCGAAGTATCTCTCGAGTGGCTGAGATCACCAACTAAATCTGTGGAGTAGTTATGGTCTGTCAGGGTCAATTGAATTTTCAGGTTCTATTAAATTTTCAGTGACCATTTCTGGTTCTTGAATTACTTCCAATTCTACCATACTCCCACTAATTTCTTTTGTAAGAAATTCCTTTACCAAGGAAGTGTCGAGTCAAGAACAAAATACCATTAATCTTGAAAATGATAGAAGCTATCCTTTGCACAAGCTTGGGATAACCCACAAACTGCTATTACAAAAACATGCCTCAAGTTTTTCTGGATTAGGTTTTCAAGAAAAAACCTGATAACTCCTCATCTTAACCATCTTAAGATATATCCCATTCTATATTACATATACAATCTGATGCGCTAATTTAGATGAAACCAATATCAATTGATGTGTATATGTTTCCAGTGTATACCCCTATATGAAAAGGCGACTCAGCATTACTCATCATGGAGCGCACCATCGGAGGAGTAATCTGAGAGAATCACATTCTTAATACGGAATACCTTATACCAACCCTTTTGTCCGATTGGACACTGGATAGCATACATCAATATGTATAAGTCTTTAGAGTTCACTAACTCAATTTCTGTTTGTTGTTAATTGAAAAACTGTATTTTGGTTAAAAGAAACCAAAAGTTTTGAAGGGATTCTTTAGCACCATGCCTAGGGTTTGGGTTGTATCACACATTCTATAATAAAAATTTAGGGGCTGTAAACAATACCAACCATGAATCGAACTAGAAATCTAGGGTAACAAGCAACTAGTATCATATACTAGAAGTATTTTAACACTAAAAGGTGAGTAATGCAACCTTTGTAGATATCCCTCCTTGACTCCTTGGATCAACTAGGGTTTGAAACGGTTTTCTTGAATCCTTCCAAGTCCACGACGATCCACTATCGAGTCCCTTTGCTCAAGCTCCTAGCTTCACTTGATCTTTGAAGAAGTGGAGCAAATAATCTACACAAGTGGGCTAGACTAATATAGATTGGTGATCTGGGTTTGGATCTCACTTAAAAACCTTTTTATTTTTGTTTCCTTCACTCACTTAAAAAGGGTAGAGAGCATGAAGGAGGAAGAAGAAGGAGATGGCTAAACTTGAGCTCTTTTGTTTGTGATAATTCTCAAATAAAATGAGAAAAGAAAATATATAAATGAGAGTCACACTCATAAAGAACCATGTTTAATAAATATCTAGATATTTTGTTAATGAGCTAAAAGCCAAATGGAAATTAAACCATGGTTATATTCAAGGTTAAGTAAAGAAGAGTGTAGAAGAATTTTCAACCATGACTTAATCATTTTCTTTTTCTCAATAACAAATATATATATATATATATATATATATATATATATATAAATATTTATACCTTGTGAGTCTTGCATTGTCATCACCTTTGTATCATCAACCATGACATATGTATGCATGCATGTGTGCATTCATATCAACATATATACATACACACATTCATGCATACATCATATAAATAAATGAGCTAAAAGTCAATATTAAACCAACACTTGATTTAATAACCCGGTTATATCACATACGACCCATGATTCTCTCAAAAAGAGAATATAATAGGTAGTAGTAACCGCAATCAATAACAGTGTCACGTGTAGCGAGCGTTAGTGAGCACGGGTCGTCCTTTGGGATTCGAGGAATTCGTAAATTCTTTCTTTAGTTGAGTCAAAAGAAATAGTAAAGAAATTCAAGATTTAGTTGAATTTAATAGTTTCAAGAAATTCAAGAAATCGTTTTCAAGAAAGGAAATCAAGAAAATGTTCAAGATTTAATTATCAAGAAAATATAAAGAAGGCTCGTAGGATTCGATCGGATTTAGTAGCCATGGATGACTAATAAAGGTAACTCATCTTTTCTATTGACAGTTTAATGCTAAATTGATAGCGATGAATGTGGATTAGGGTTTTTTTGGAAGAAACTAGGGATTCTTCTCTACTTTCATTGATCCCATTCATTTTCTAGCCCTTCACAAAAAGATCGTTAATCTTTTCTCACATCATGGTCACGATAATCAAGAATTTGATATCGTACCTGATGAGACTGTTAACGATTCTTTTGCGAAAATTTGTAAACTTCATAAGACTAAAGAAAATTATAGAATTCTATTATCCATCAATCTACCCTAATCCTATGAATCCTATCAAGCGGAGATTTACTCGCACATCATGGAAATCGAAGAAAGATTAGAAAAAGAACTCATAATGCGGAATTTTAAAAGAAAGTGAAATTGAAACTAATTATCACATTTATTATTCAACTTCAAATTACAATTTCTTCAATCCGAGATTACAAGAAGAATAGCTCTCGATCACTCCCTTGAAGAGGTAATTTTTCCGTCGATCTTCACGTCGCTTGATCACCGTGAGTCTTGGACCTGTCGTGGATCGCTTTCTCGTTGATGATGATCGGCTTCATGTAAAGGATCTTTGTTGAATTGCTTTATGAACTTCTCGATGATTCTTGATTTTGGATCTTGGATTTGATGTTGGCTCTTTTCTTGATTTTATTTGATGAATGAATTTGGGGAAAATTAGGAACTAATTGGGAACCATTCTCTTCATGACCTTGGTCCTTTTTATAGCCCTTTCTTTAAGCTTCCCCAACAAGCTAGGTTGTTATCGAGAAGTTTGCAGAACAAGATTGTTACAACGAGGCTTCCCCAGCAAGCTAGGATGTTGATAAGAAGTTTCCAGAGATTTCCCGACCCCGAAGCCCTTAAATCGGCCGCGGATCTGCGTCGACTCGGCCTGACTCGGCCGCGGTTCCGCGGCCAATTGGTGAGATTGTTGCTTCAAAATGTAAGTCTATGTAACCTACCCCGGTACTTACGGGGAGGCGGAAAGAGTAAACATCGGATTTTTATCACAAGGAAATATAGACTAACCATGAAGGATCTTTGCTAAACAAAAACTAACAAACAATCTACAAGTTTTAACTACTAGGTTAGAAGGTTATACCTAGTTCTTGAACTCCTTCTCTTCTTATTGTGGTCCTCCTTGATGTGAGCTCCTTGGAGTGGTGTAGACGGCTTCTCCTCTTCGTCTTCTCTTTGCCAAAGAAAGATCCACCCGAAGGCCTCTACCTTGAGCTCCTACCTGAACAAAGAAGTAACTAGAGTGCTTGGCTTGCTAGACTAAGAACCATAGAGTGAGTAGAGAGGTGTTTTGATGGTTTGATCTCACAAAGCTCATGTTTTTCAACTCATGAAACAAGAGAGCTTTGAGAGAGGAAGAGGATAGAGCTTTGCAAGAGAGAGAAAGAGCATGAGAGAATGAGAATAAAAATGAACCTTGCTCTCATATGAACAAAAAGAATAATGATAATTTTAATTAGGATAAATTGTTATGGTTGATGTTGATTTGACCCTTATCATATCATAATTAATGCTAAGCATGCTCACAAAAATATCCAAGTCAACATGGGTCAACTTGGTCAAAGGGTCAAACCTAATTAACCATGATACAGTTATCACTAATTAAAACTCATTAATCAATTTTCTCAATCTCATTATGGTTTTAATCAAGTCAATGGTCAAAACCCTAATGAGGTTCCTCCGCCTCTGCCAACTGTGTATACATACCCACATCCGTGTTCCGAAGGACACGAATACAATGAGACAAGACCAATCCCCAAACAAATACTAGGATCTGGCTTAAACCAAAGCCCGCTAGTAATAACTGCCCGGACACTAAACGTGCACAAGTGCGCGTATGTGAACGAACCCTGTCGTAAAACCATACGACCTCTACTCTGTTTTGCCCAAAGGTGAACAACCCTCTGTGTGGGGCTCTAAAGACTCGACACTACGCTGGCAGTGGGTTTAACCATAGGCCGCAAGCGGTACTAGCTGTACGTAACGGTCCCCAGGTAGATGCCGATAAGAAGACCGATGAGGTAAACCCATCCAAACTCCTACTGAGCCTGAATGTGACAATCTTCGTACAGTCCGGTCTGTTCGTCTGAGAGTATCTCATGTCGGGCCTAGGGGGCGGTAAACGTCATCACCCTAATAGCGGTACAAGTCATGTCGGAGTGTAGCCCAGAACACCCTAAGAAAATGCTGGAAACACTACCAGTAAATCTCGCTTGCCCTGGCCAGGGACTTTGTGTAATAGCTCTCCTAGACACAGCGCGATATCAACTCTTAATACCGGGAGAGACGAATCCTGTCTAATCGTCACTGCCTCCAAGTGCTTCGCGACTGCATCCAACTACTACCTGTTTGCACGACTCAATAGAGCCGTGGTAGGGTAGTAATCTAAGAACAGTGGGAACACACTCGAGGCGAGGTGACAGTGTCAAGTCAACGGACTAAGTTTTACTCATGTCACCTGGGAACTGATAACTGACGATAGGTATAATACCAACCAACAGTTCCCAGCGAGTCCTGTCCAGTGTACTTATAACCTAATGAGCACCTGCATACTATCTCCAGTACGATGTACTGATGGCTGTGGGACAGACCATCTTCCCTCCTAGGATGAGAAGCGCATACACTAGTTTACTCTGGAGTATCGATGCCCTGTATCGATAATCCTACGACCAGGGACCTGTATAAGGATGTGCTTATAGACTACCCAGCCCCCACTAGTGTGACTGCCATCACAACGCTGGTAGTCAAGCAAAAGATCCTAAGGGCTCTATCAATATGTATTAGCAATATGTCAAAAGAAACACATACACATATTAAGATAGATACAAACCAAGTAGCATACTACCATATTGAGAAAGAATGTCAATCCGTGTATATATCCCAAGCTTTAAAAATGTAATATACAAACTAGTACTATACAATAATGGCCTCTAGGGCATATCACACTAACACAAAATTCTGTGGTCTTCTTCTGTTGAACTTTGGGTCTTTAAGTGATATCTGGAATCTTCTTATCTCTTCTGAATTTCTACCAGTATTTGATTCTTCGACTTTCCTGTATTTTATCGACAGATTCCTGATTCCCGATATCTGACCTGAGCTAATCTTGCACAAGATCTCAATGAAGAATGTAAGATACAAAATATTATGCGTAAAAATATTAAACATACAATTTCCTTCATAATGTTAATTATAATGTATAACACAAGGTAAATGATATTTTTTAGATGAACTTCTAATATGTGTTATATTTATCGCAAATAACTTTAGATGATTAAGAAAAGTAAGGAAATTGTCATGTTGAAAATGCACTATTTTCGACTGAACAAATACCCCCAAACTTGACTTTGATCGTCCCGAGCAAAGTTTATTTATTCAAGAGAAGAGAAAAATAGAAAGAAAAGAAAAAAAACTAACTAGCACACTTTCGTAGGAAACACGATTGCACTTAGCACGTGCAACAAGCCTTTAAACCTCTAGGTGTCTCTAGTAGGAAGAGTGTTGTCTCCTGAGGGTTTTCAGCGGATTGCACCCACAAAATCCTATAATAAAAGAAAGACTGTGAAATTTACATATAAAGATAAGAATTATAAAAGAAAAAAATTGAAAATCAGAGTTTCCAACTACATTAGCTTTTCGGTTGTCATGAGCCCTATCTTAATAGTCATGAAAAGATGTTAGAAATCACATCATCTCTCAATAAAACATCGCCTTTATTCTTCATCACTACCTTTCTTCCAAACACCGATCATATACCCCTACGTGTGTGTAAAAGGCATCCCTACACTCAGAGAATTCAATTCAAGCTATCATACTCTTGTCCATCTACCTTAGTACTTTTTAGTCGGTGAATATTTTAGATGGAATTGCTCACACATTCTTCATGCGACCGTTAATACTTCTTGAGGTACTAACCGACCGATTACTAAATGTGCTCACTTATTAGGCGTAATTAGCAATTTTCTCGTCTTGCAACACCTATGTCTTAGCAGTGACTCCCAAACCAGTTGGTCTAAGGTACTAGGTGATGAAGCACTCTCGCTATATTTTTTATGTTACCTTGGTGATTACAAAACCAGTGTTCATTTTTCTTCACCATTTTATATTTTATGCTTCATTTAATATTATTTTTTTTCGTACTTTGGCTTTTAGACAAGAGCATTTCAAGGTATGCTCTATTATCCCGAGTTTCAAGACCTGTGTAAGTGCGTATAGTAGGGTATCAACGTTCAAATGTTTGGCTTCCAGAATAGGAACTATTTTTCAGACTTATTTTTATCCTCAGACTAGTGACTTCCTTTATCTTACTAATCCTTGGGACAAGGGCTCATAACTACTTATTACTAGTTTCGTTTAAGAAAACATCTAGTTTTCTTGGTTTTCTTAAATTCTTCCAAACTTCTAAATGTAATTTTTTACTTTCTAATCTTTTATTATAAAAGAAAATTTTTGAAAATTTTGTTCTTATGCAAAGTGTAATGCAAAGTAATGCATAAATAAGCACAAACCTTCCCCAAACCTGTTTATAGCAGTGTCCTCACTGTTATAATCTTTTATATCTCAAAAAACCTGTAGACTTGGGAGGAAAAGTTATTAACGGGGTACAAGAATAAATGAAAGTGAAAATCTCCCCCAAACTTATTTTTAATCATATGGATATTCAGTTAAGTTCTTTTTAACTCACCACCATTCTTATGATGAGACAATATTATCGAGACATGAAGCTGAGGCGGAGGAAATTCAGTTATGATAAAGTGGCTCCTGTAAAAACAGGAGCTCCTTTGTGGGGTCAGTGGAAAAATACGGTTTTAATCTATGCCCATTCACTTTAAAAATATAACCGTTTTTAATATTTTCAACTTCAATTGCCCCGTGCGGGTATACATACCGCACCACAAATGGTCCTTTCCAACGAGATTTTAGTTTACCCGCATGAAGATGGAGACGGGAATCGTAAAGAAGGACTTGTTGTCCCTGAATAAATTTTTTTCTCAAAATATTTTTATCATAAAATACCTTAGTCCGGTTCTTTACTATAACCGCATTATCGTAAGCTTCATCGCGTAGTTCACTTAGCTCATTTATTTGCATTCTTCTTTATCACCATCAATGAGAAAACTGTAGTATCTCTCCGATGGGCGAGAAGTCCTATCAGATCTACGGAGTGGCCGAGATTCATAAGATTCTGTTGCAACATCAGGTTGAACCAAGCCGTCATTTGTAACTTGTGTCTCTAGAACTTCTTCAAGATTTACCACATTGCCATCAGTATCATTTGGAAAAATCTCATTTTCTAAAAATGTGGCATACTGAGAAACAAACACTTTTTGTTCCTCCATGTGGTAGAACAGATATCCAAACGAATGTTTTGGATATCCTACAAATATACACTAAACCGATCGTGTCTCGAGTTTGTCTAGATTCTGCTTTTTGACAAAAGCTGGACAACTACAAATCTTAACTCGCTTAAGAGATGGTCTCTTCCCATACCATATCTCATATGGAGCGGTAGACATGGTCTTGGTTGGAACTTTGTTCAACAGAAAAGCTACAGTTTTCAATGCATGCCCCTAAAAGGAGAGAGGTAACTCAGTATCACTCATCATAGATCGCACCATATCCAATAGGGTGCGATTCCGCCGCTCTGACACACCGTTGTGCTGTGGTGTGTAAGGGAGAGTGAGCTGAGAGAGAATCGCATTCTCTTTTAGGAAGTTCGAAAACTATGTACTAAGATACTCTCCACCTCGATCTGATCAAAGTATCTTAATGCTCATTCCTGTTTGTTTTTCTACTTCAAGTTTGTACTCCTTGAATTTCTCGAAAGCTTCAGACTTATGCTTTAATAAAAACACATGACTAAATCTCGAGAAATCATTAGTAAAAGTTACGAAGTAAGAAAAACCGCCTCTCGCATGTGTAAACATTGGCCCACATACATATTGGGTTTCCTATGCACCTACTTAATAGAAAGGAAGCATCACACATGCCACTTTAAAAAATTAGAGGTGCAAAGCAAACAAAGTAAGGATCTTTAACTAGAAGTTCTAGGGTAATAACACAAGTATCTTATACAATGAACCATTTAGTACTAAGTGAAAGGAATAAAACCTTTGTAGTCTACTTTGTAATGACTCCTAGGATCGTTGAGAGGTTGGAAAGGCTTGCTAGTAAGCTCCTACATCCACGATGATCCACCCGAAATTCACTAGGTCCAAGCTTCTAGCTCCACTTGATGCAAGAAGAAGATGGAGCTAAACACTCTAAACTAATTGGCTAGATTAGAGTAGAATGATGAAGTGGTGTGTTTTCTTTTGTCAAAACCCTTTCTTTTTAACTCTCTCTCACTTAGGAAAAATCAAGAGAGGTTGGAGGAAGAAGAAGATAAAGGCAAAAGCTTTTGTCTAAAATGAAATGATAAAACTTGAAAAGAAAAATAGAAAAGATAGTATATATATTTTCTATCTCCATTCAAACCATGGTTCTAATAATATCTAGATATTTAGTAAGTGAGTTAAAACCCAAAAGAAAAGATTAATCTAAGGTTAAAAGGTAGGTGAAGTATGGTTTACTTTTGGAAGAGTGTAGAAAGATAACCATAGATTAATATTTTTCTTTTCCTTTTGTTTTAAAACAAATACATATATATATCCATATATTATAGTTCCATGTGAGTCTTATATTGCCTTCAAAGATGTATCATCAACCATGATACTTTTGTATGTATGTATCCATGCACATCAACATGTGCATACATGCACATCAACGTGCATACTTCCTCTTTAATAAAAAGGGTTTGAATAAAGAATAACACTAGAAGTCAAAATGTTAAATTAATAATTGATTTAACAATCCGGTCATATCATATACGACCCGACCAATAGAAAAATGCCCGATTAACAAACGGTATTATATAGTCGTATTCAATCAGGTCCTCGCGCATATCTCATATGCACACCACATCTTTTCGCCTGGGCTAGGAAACTTCTGTGTGGGACTCTAAGACTAGTCAATATGCCGGCAGTGGGTGATGATCATATCAAACATCCACAAGCCGTAAGCAGTCATCTAAACGTAACGGCCACCCGGGTATTGAGCGATCAGAAGAAAACCAGCAAAGCTGTCAAAACTCTCGTCGAGCCATCTGGCAACACTTACTGTACAGTCCGGTCTCTTCGTCAGATATGTTGCATATCGAGTCTAGGGATGGTATCGTTGACCCCAATAACTCAATAAGTCATGCCGGTGTATAGCTAATAACAGATCGAGAAACTAATAATAAAGCTTATCAGTAAATCTCAGTAGCCCTGCCCAGGGACTTCCTGTTATAGCCAATCAAGCATAGCACAACATCAACCCCCAATACCGGGAGAGACGAAACCCCTCCTATCGCTCATTGCCTCCATGTGCCTCGGGACTGTACCCAAAGTCCACCTATTTGCATGATTCAGTAGAGCTGTGGTAGGGTGGAGATCAAAGTACAGTGGGAGGACACACAAGACTCTATGACGATCTTGGGTCTACAGACTAACCTTTACCAGTGTCACCTGAGAACTGCTATCCGACGATAGATATAATACCATATAGGAGTTCTCGGCGAGTCCGTTCAGTGTACCCAGTCTCCACTGAATACCCGCATACAATCTTTGGTGTCAGCACACCAGATGGATATGGGATCATCCATCGCCCATCACATGGGACAAGAATGGTATACGCTAGTCTACTCTGGAATATCGATGCCCCATCTTGATACACCCATGACCAGGAACAGTTCAAGGATATGCTTATAAACTACATGTGTCCCACTAGTATGATCCGCATCATAGTCACATTAGTCAAGCAAATATCCTCAGGGCTTTATCTACATTGCAAATGAATAAAAGCATGATCAAGTCAACATGTCAGATAAAGTAAACCAGATAGCATACTATCACGTTGAGAAAGAATGTAATCCATATACATACATGTCCAAGCATCCACTATTTATATAATGGCCTTTAGGGCATACATATACCTAACAATCTCCCACTTGCACTAAGGCCAATTATTGGCGTATCTCGTACCCAACATCTCAAAAAGTCGCTCATGCTGCGGCTGTTGGAGGGCCTTAGTGAGTGGATCCACTGTGTTATTCTTTGTATCTACTCTCCGAATCTCGATCTCCTGGCGATCTACTATCTCCCGGATCATGATATCGCCTTAGGATTTGTCTAGACTTCTGATGGGACATTGGTTCTTTGGCTAACGCCATAGCCCCATTATTATCACAATACAATGGTATTGGATCAATAATGGTTGGAACTACTCCTAGTTCCGCGATGAACTTCTTCATCCAGATGGCTTCCTAGGCAGCATCATTTGCAGCAATATACTCAGCTTCCATCGTGGAGTCTGCAACGGTATCCTGTTTGGAACTCTTCCAACTAACCGTCCCTCCCTTGAGGGTAAATACAAACCCTGAGATAGATTTGCTGTCATCCTTATCACTTTGGAAGCTAGAATCGGTAAAGGCCTCCATTTGGAGATTCCCATTACCATACACCAAGAACAGTTCTTTAGTCCTTCGCAATTACTTAAGAATGTTCTTCACTGCTATCCAATGTTTCTCCCCTGGGTTGGATTGATACTTTCTTAAAATAGCTAGTGCATAAGCTACATCAGGGCGAGTACATAACATTGCATACATTATAGATCCTACGGCTGAAGCGTAGGGTATAATGCTCATGCGAGCTCTCTCTTCATCAGTCTTCAGACAGAAGTCCTTGGAGAGAGTGATTCCATGACAAGCGGGTAAGGCACCATGCTTGGAATCTTCCATACTAAACCTTTTTAGGATGGTGTCAATGTACTTTGATTGGGACAATCCCAATAACCTCTTGGATCTATCTCTATAGATCCTTATGCCCAAAATGCACGAGGCATCACCCAGGTCCTTCATGGAGAAGCTTTGTGATAAGAATAGTTTGACCGATTGTAGCATAGGAATGCCATTTCCTATCAAGAGAATGTCATTCACGTACAATATGAGGAATGTGACAGTACTCCCTACAATTTTTTTATAAATGCATGGTTCATCTATATTTTTGATAAATCAAACTCTTTGATTGTATCATCAAAACAAATGTTCCAGCTCCGTGAGGCCTGCTTTAATCCATAAATGGATTTAAGCAATCTACATGCTTTCCCGCTGCTCCCACTGTCAATGAAGCCCTCTGGCTGATCCATATAAACACATTCTTCTAAATCACCATTTAGAAATGCAGTTTTAACTTCCATCTACCAGATTTCATAATCATAGTGAGCAGCAATAGCAAGTAGGATTCGAATGGATTTAAGCATTGCTACCGGATAGAAAGTTTCATCATAGTCCAATCCTGATCTTTGACAAAAACCTTTCGCTACAAGCCTTGCTTTAAAGGTCTCTACCTGTCCATCTACACCAATCTTTCTCTTAAAGATCCATTTGCACCCAACGGGTTTTATCCCAGGAGGTGCAACGTCCAAAGTGCATACTTTGTTGGTGTACATGGACTCCATTTCGGATCTCATGGCTTCCAGTCACTTCACAGATTCACCACTCGTGATAGCTTGCTGAAAACTAGTAGGGTCATCATCATCCATGATGCAATCTTCTCTATCACCATCAATGAGAAACCCATAGTATCTCTCTGGTGGTCGAGAAGTTCTACTAGATCTCCGGAGCGGCTGAGGTTCATGAAGTTCTACTACAACATCAGTTTCAACCAATTCGTCCTGAGTAATTTGTGTCTCTAGAACCTCTTCTAATTCTACCGCATTGCTATGAGTACTGTCTGTAAAGATTTCATTTTCCAAAAATGTGGCATGCTGAGCAATAAACACCTTTTGTTCCTCCTAGTGGTAGAATAGATATCCATACGAGTGTTTTGGATATCCCACAAATTTACACATGACCGATCGTGTCTCAAGTTTGTCTGGATTCTTCTTTTTAACAAAAGCCGGATAACCCCAAATCCTAACTCTTTTAAGAGATGGTCTCTTTCGACTCCATATCTCATATGGAGTGGTAGACATGGTCTTGGTTGGAATCCTGTTTAACAGATACATTGTTGTCTCTAATGCATGTCCCCAAAAGGAAAGCAGTAACTCAGCATCACACATCATGGATCGTACCATATCTAATAAGGTACGATTCCTCCGTTCTGACACACCGTTGTGATGTGGTGTGTAAGGAGGAGTGAGCTGAGAGAGAATCCCATTCTCTTTTAAGAAGTCTAAAAACTCTGTACCTAAGTACTCTCCACCTCGATCCGATTGAAGTTTCTTAATGCTCAAGCCTTTTTGTTTTTCTACTTCAAGTTTATACTCCTTGAATTTCTCGAAAGCTTCGGATTTGTGCTTTATCAAAAACACGTGTCCGAATCTTGAGAAATCATTAGTAAAAGTAATGAAGTATGAAAAACCGCCTCTAGTATGTGTAGACATTGGTCCGCATACATCACTATGTATCAGGCTTAAGAGTTCTACAGCTCTTTCTCCGTGTCCAGTAAACGGAGTTTTGGTCATTTTACCTTTGATACAGGACTAACAAGTTGCATAAGATTTATATTCAAAAGAATTTAAATATCCATCTTTATGTAGCTTGCTTAGTCTTGTTTCATTTATGACCAAGTCTATAATGCCAAAGAAAAGCTTCATTTATATTTGAAAATTTTCTTTTATTAGTATGTTGTATATTGAAAACTGTGTCTTGGTTCAGGATGTAAATACCGTTATTTAATGTACCATACCCAATCAACTCTTGATTCAAGTTAATGTTCATAACATTATTTTGCAATACAAAATGATATCCTTCATTGTCCAAAAAAGAAACGGATATTATATTACATAGCATACTTGGCACAAAATAACAAGGGTTCAAAACCAAAATACAACCCAAATACAACCCCAGATGATACTCTCCTACGGATACAGCATGTACATTGGAACCATTTCCAACCCGCAGAGTATGGTCTCCAGTCTTCAAAACTCTACTGTTTTTCAACCACTGCACACAATTGCAGATGTGAGAACCAGAACCGGTATCTAATACCCAAGATGCAGAGTTAATTGAAAAACAGTTCTCAGTTACAAACACACCTGAAGCGGAAGCATCACTATGCTTCTTCTTCTTGAGATCAGCAAGATACACAGCACAGTTGCGTTTCCAATGTCCCGACTTGTGGCAGTAAAAACATTCCCCTTTCCACTTCCCACGGCCCCAGATGTGTCTTTCCCCTTCGCCTTTTTAACTCTACCTTTCGGTTTGATAGGTTTCTTCTTCTTTTATCCCTTGGCCTTGGCTTTTGGGACGGAAGAGGAAGATGGCCTAGCAAGCAGAGCGGGAGTCTTCGCTGTTTTCAGCGTGCTCTCTGCACTTCTCAACATATTGAGAAGTTCAGGCAATGATTTCTCCAAATCGTTCATATTGAAATTCACTATGAACGGAGCAAAGGCGGGGGAGAGAGACCGCAGGACAACATCTGTATATTTCTCATTATCCATACATCCCAGTTCCTCAAGTTCTTTATAAGACCAACCATCATCAGGACATGGTCTCCTATTGATGCACCAGGGGTCATTCGCATCTGAAACAACTTTCAAGACGTCTCGTATCTCAAAGTACGAGATTGCTCTTCATACAACTCCTTTGTATGAAGAAAGATGGATTGCACATCCATTTTCTCGTGCTGTTTCTGATGGATGTTGTCCATAGAAGCAAGCGCGAGGCACTTGGCCGTGTTGCAGTCAATATCCCATGTTTTTCAGATCTCCCTATCCGAAACAGACGATTCAGGTCTTGAGACGGCTGGGGCTTTGGTAGTGAGGACATATGATACTTTATCATATGTGAGTGCAATGTTTAATTTTCTCAACCATTCTTTATAATTCGGTCCTGTCAGTTTGTTTTTCTCTAGTAGAAGCTTAAGTCCCGTCATCGGTATCTGCCATTAGGAGAGAGAAAAGAATACATTCAGCGAAATGCTCTTGCAAAGAATTAGAATGGTTATTATCTTATCTAATTGATGTCTCCCACTGCTTTTATCAAATTTTCTTTCAAAACCTGAAAAGAAAACTAGCCAGGATTAATTACATTCTACAGTTTTTCTAACCGGTCAGCCAGGCCAGTGTCGGTACTTTGAGGGAGGTTCCCCGTGCTTTCACACGGACCTAATTAAAATAAACCTAGTTTTCCCAGAGGTCAAACCCCGTTGACACCTTTCTAGACACCTGCTGGATTAGCTAATTGTAAAGTGCAAAACTCTCCTGGGAGTAACTCTTACTCACAGTGGGATCGGGATCCAACTATCATATAGATGGTATACAATCTCATTGCAAATTTCAACTCTTGAAACTCCCGATATGGTTTTTACCCCTAGTTACTTATGACCTTGGCTATGGTCAACATATCATAAGTACTAGTCAAGTTCTACCCATCATTTTAAGATTAACTAGACCCACCCATATGACCCTTGACTATGATCAACATAATCACATGAATGTCCTAACTGATCGCATCATATGCATTGTAGGAAGACATCACTTAGCTACCGTACACTACGCCTTAACTATGATCAAAATACGTAGCATGAATACTAAGTACTCTGCTTCCTAAAATGACGGAGTGTTGCGGATGGTTTTTATGAAAACCTTTAACGCTTTGAACTTGATCTCGTTGTAGAATCAAAACAGTTTAGAAAAGGAGTGGCTTAAGCTCCGCATCTTTTGAAACTTGCATTTTTCATAAAAAGGCTGAGTGGGTTTCAAATTCGATTCTATAACATCTTTTAGGTTTCTTTTACTTCACATTAATCTTACTAATGTAGTCCCATCATTTAAGTTCATAAACCATCACAGAAAAGAAACGAAAATAGAATGTATACTTATACCATCTGCATTCGCCACAGTGTCTCGTTATGCACCGTTAGGTTACTTAACTAACGGCATAGCGGGGCGGGACTAGCGCGGGTGTAAAATATAAGCAACGTTTATTATATATCATATATATAATAATAATCCATTCATCTCAGATACTAAGTAATCACATTACAGAATATCAACAGCAGCAGAAGCACATATAAAAATAAAAAGGATATCTAGGAGGTCCGTATTTTGTATTCAGCCAGCAATAGAAAATACGGATTCCACGGCCGCGATGAATAGCTAAGCCCACACCCCTAGACCCCTACGAGAGCGGCAAGTGATCCTGCCAATTCTAGAGTTTAGGAGACCCAGTCTCGACTCCTCGAGATGGCCCCCTACTGAACCCTAGAACCCGTCACTTGTGCTCCCCTCCTTGGGTCTATCCTAATGCGGAAAAGTAAATAAATACAATAATGGTGACATCAACCTCAGCCCGGAAGTGCCCCAAAAGAAAGAATATTACATACAATTAATCTTTACATGAATGAAAATTAAAAAATCTCATCTCACATAAAACCCCCGGCTATTCAATCGTGACAATGTTGCACATCATATCTCAGCAACACATAATATCTCATATCATCAATATAAGCAAGTATGCGTATCCAGATTGCCGTTGATGTATAGCAACGGAATCAACGATACACCACATACTACGCTTACGGTCGCAGAAAAGAAAGTGAAAAACAACAATTGCAATCATAGATATCAAAATGATATTTAACGTTTCGATCGAATCAACATACACACACAAATTACCCTGTGAGCTCAACACTTAAGCAAAGTCGAAATACTCAAAAACCGTACCACAGTGTCTATGGACCAGCTATAGAAGGAGTTAACCGATGCCTCACCTATGACACCACAGAACTATGACAAACCCTAAGGTTCGTACGCGGTTTCATGGGCATATAATCGAGTTAAGATTAGTATGGTCTTCTAGAGGGTCCATAAGAATACTTGCACGATTTTACGAATACAATCAACTTCGGAAAATTACAACACTTGGAAATTTCATCGGGGTAGGAAGTGTAGTGTTCGATGTTCGTTCGAACTGTTAAAAATAGTTTGCGTTACCAATTTAGTGTCAAATAATATGATTACGAATCACTACGAAATAGCCCCAGGTCAAAATAATCATCACATGAAAATTGGGCTAAGCAAACAATACTAGAAACCCTAACTTGCAAACAACAGAGCACAGGTGAAAACAGGGGGTGCATAGGGGGTAGGGGGCTGGCCAAGCCGGATTATATGGGGTTGTGCTCGGCCAAAATCCGAGCACAACCTCCCGTATTTCACCTGTATTCATAGGTTTGCCCATACTCCATTCTGTACATGTTTGAAAAATTTTTAGAGCACTTTTTAAAAAATTTCCATAGAGCATATATAGGGTTCCATAATACCGTATTTCTCGGAGCCGATTTCATTTTCGTATTTGTAATAACACCGTGTCTAGAATTCTAGTTTGGCTCTGATACCATTGTTGGGTTTCCTATGCACCTACTTAATAAAAAGAAAGCATCACACATGCCACTTTAAAAAATTAGAGGTGCAAAGCAAACAAAGCAAGGATCTTTAACTAGAAGTTCTAGGGTAACAACACAAGTATCTTATACAATGAACCATTTAGTACTAAGTGAAAGGAATACAACCTTTGTAGTCTTCTTTGTAATGACTACTAGGATCGTTGAGAGGTTGGAAAGGCTTTCTAGTAAGCTTCTACGTCCACGATGATCCACCCGAAGTTCACTAGGTCCAAGCTTCTAGCTCCACTTGATGCAAGAAGAAGATGAAGCTAAACACTCTAAACTAATTGGCAAGATTAGAGTAGAATGATGAAGTGGTGTGTTTTCTTTTGTCAAAACCCTTTCTATTTAACTCTCTCTCACTTTGGAAAAATCAAGAGAGCTTGGAGGAAGAAGAAGATGAAGGCAAAAGCTGTTGTCTAATATGAAATGATAAAGCTTGAAAAGAAAAATAGAAAAGATAATATATATTTTCTGTCTCCATTCAAACCATGGTTCTAATAATATCTAGATATTTAGTAAGTGAGTTAAAACCTAAAAGAAAAGATTAATCCAAGGTTAAAAGGTAGGTGAAGTATGGTGTTCCTCGCCGAACACAGAGACACGACTGCGCGGGTCCGTCTTGCCTGAATTTCGGGGCAGATGCTAATTGGTGCTATCCGTCCTCCTCTCCGAAGATGCCAAGTTGATTTATGGCACCATGTATCGAAGGTTTAAACGGATGCGGCCGATATAGCAGACTTCGTCAGATTCTCCCTCATTTGAGGGGTTTTTGATTGTGGACGCTCTTCCCTGCAGGCGCAAGCCCCTACAGTTAATTACGCTACCGCATCGCGGTAACCAATTTCTCCTTCTCCAGATGGTCACTTCGTGTCGTGGGTGTTTGTTTTGTTTTTGGTTGCCCGTGGATTGTATATGGAGACTAATTTATGTTGTCGCCCGTAGGGCGTGGATTAGTCCAAATCCGTATCTTCTTAGATTTGGGTTTGGGGGTTGGGTTTAAGGATACGTTAGAATCATTTGAGACTAAGATCAAGTTAAACGTTTGTTAAGGATACGTTAGTCTTATTTTAGACTAAGATCAACTTAACAGGATCGTTTAGATCCAACAAAAGAGCATTTGGGCTCTATTGTTTAGTTTAAGGATATTGCGGCCGATTACCAGTTTAAGGATATGGTGGTCCAATGTTAGTTTAAGGACATCTCGGTCCATAATTAGTTTAAGAACATTACGGTCCAATGTTAGTTTAAGGACATCTCGGTCCCAGGTTAAGGACATCATCGTCCGTGAGTTTAAAGACATCACAGTCAAGATTAAGGACATCATAGTCCGTGAGTTTAAAGCCCTCACAGTCAAGGTTAAGGACATCATAGTCCGTTGGTTTTAAAGGACCCCACAGTCCGTGGAATGTTTGGTTGTCAGGACCCGTCACCTCTCTGAAGACGTTGAAGGATTATAACGACAAATATCAGAAGAGTAAAGAGATGTACCCTCAAACCGATGTGAGTTGGTTGAAAGATCTGTAGTCCAATTTGGGGCTATAATCTGTTAACATATTTATGAGCAGATGAGCTCAATTAATATGAGTTGAGGACTTATGGCCAATCTTGGGCTATGTCCAATCAGGTTAAATTGTTTATCATTTTTATCTTAGGCTGTTGAGCCTTTTTTTGGGCTCGGCCATTTTAGCAATGCTGAGCATTGATTTATATCTTTGACAATGTTTTTGTCTTTTATTGAATGCCGAGCATTTATCAGAGCTCTGGGCTTATTAAAAACCAATTCATGTTCTATCAGCGCAGCACGTGGCGCGCTTGGCGCATTGCGCCAATCAAAAAGCGCAGTACGCTTTTGCCACGTGGCGCACATGTAAGGCACACGTGTCGCACTTGGCGCCAGATGATCAGCGCATGATGCCTGTTTATGAGCGCTCAACACTAATCCATGAGCGCATTGCGCTTTCAGTTTAATGGCGCACACGTGAGTGACACGTGGTGCACCGGCGCTGAACGCCAGCCCATGAGCGCAGTGCGCTATTTCAAGAGCGCAAAGCGCTAGTGGTTAATTGGCGCATACGTGATTGACACGTGGCGCATTTGGCGCTGAGCGCCAGTCCAGAGAGCGCAGAAGCGCAGTTCAAGAGCGCAAAGCGCATTTGATCAATTTTATGATCTGAGAAACAATTTATGTTCTTTAAAAAGAGACTTTGTCTCAAGATCTAAGAACAACAGTTCTTATTTTGCATGAGGTATTTCCAACCTCTTATGTTGACGAAAGGCTTTGCCTTTATAGATCTATGATCTGTGAGAAGAATTATGTTCTTCTTCTATTTTATGATGAGATCTTTTGATCTTTTTTGTGAAAGACTTTTTGTCTTTGTAGATCTATGATCTTTGTAAAGAAAATGAATTCTTCATTTTATGAGATGATTTCATCTCTATGTTCATCATTATCATCTTTACCTTGAAGAAAAATCTTCTTGCAAGAGCTTGCTCTTTATCTTTGAGTTTCTCAAAGTTTAGGGGGGGTTTCTCTCTCTTTCTGTATCTTTTAGACTTGAAGTCTAGAGGCCTTTATATAGGGCAAGCTGATTTGTTGAATCAGTTGAAGAGATCTTTCTCTGATTAATTTGGGGATGTTTCCCCACCATTGGATCTTTGATCTTAGGGCTTCTGTTTTACAGTAGGCAATCTTCTTGTTTTTAACAAGATTGGAAAATCTTTCCATAACGGAATTTAGTTCTGATTAATTAATGATTTATCATTATTATTAGATCTTTTGATCTAACGGTGGAGAGTTTTTAATTCCAGCGCTAGCGCGCTCGTGCTTTGCACATGGTGCGCTGCTTAGAGCGCAGTGCACCTAGCGCTAGCGCACCCGTGTCTTACACGTGGTGCGCTCCTTAGAGCACAGCGCACCTAGCGCTAGCGCATCCGTGTCTTACACGTGGTGCACTGCTTAGGGCACAGCGCACTTGGCGCTACATCTGGAGCTTTGCTTCATTTTGAAATTTAAATTTCAAACAGAGCTTTGCTCTGATTGGGGGGAAACAAATGCCCCCCCACCGTTGCGCTCACGTGGCCCACATGTGAGTGCATCGGTGGAAGCATCTGCGCCCTTGGATCAACTCAGAAGTTGAAAAGGCATTTCAATGCCTATAAATAGGACCTTTGGTCCTCTGAGATGACCATTGTTTATCTTCTTCCTTCTGAGAATTTTTATTCTCTTGCAGAGCATAGCTCTTTGGCTTAAGAACTTTTCAAGAGTCAAAATTCTGCTTAAAATTTAGGTAAAGATTAAACCTTTTAATGACTTAAGGTTTTACCCATTAACAGAGCCTTGCTCTTCATGGATCTTTGATCTAAAGAAAACCCTTTTAGGGTTTCATTAACAGAGCTTTGCTCTCTTCAAATCATGTAGATTCATTAATCTCTTATGAAGAACTCTTCAGAGTTTGTTCATGGATCTTGAAGATCTCAGAAATTTTTAATTCTTGTATAAAAAATTGATTTCAATTTTTTCTGATGGATTATTTCATCATCACTTTCCAGGGCAAGGCTCTTAGCATTCTCGGGGAATTTCTTTAAATTCCCCTCATAATTGATTTTGATAGGTGTCACTCCTGTCTGCAGAGCATTACTCTCGAGGAGTTTAGCTCCTTAACCCGAGGGGTCGCTCATTAAATGAGATTCCTTTTTTAGGATTTCTCGCAAATTCGAATTTGTTAGGTGTAATAATTAGAATTTGTTTTCTCCATGGGGATATCAATATCAAGAGTCGTTTAAATCCCTGTACCTGTTTTTAATAAGAATTTTCTTAATCAGTCTGTCGGCTAACTCTTGCTGATTTTTTTCTCAGGAGTTATGGACGCTCATATATATGACCTTGATGAGATTATCTCTTATGGAGAGATTCACGTATTCGGTCGTTCTCAAAACCAAGAATTCACAAATGCCCAGTGTGCCGAAATCATGGGTCTCTTTGACGCATACTATGGTCGACTGCTTCCTCGACGTTCTTCTCTCTTGAAGCTTATTATAGGAGCGATCTGGGGAGCACTTCCTCTATTCTGTGCCGGCATGCCGCTTAAGGCATTGGATGATGCCGAAGACAAGGTGCACTCGATGTATCTGATGGGCCTAATCTCAAAGAAAAGGCGAGACAATCTTGTTGATCTCCTGCATCAGGCTTTTCAACAGGCGGCAATACTCGCTGTCTGTCGGAGGGTGGAGGACATCAGTGAGGTACCCGGCGCTTGTGATCGCGAGAGGAAGCATACTAGGATGGTTCGAAAGGCCTGGAACATTTTAGATGGCCTTACTTTTGAGTTTCTCAATCCATGCCCTGGATTTGATGTCGTGCCTTTGTAAACATTCCAATTATGTTTTTATTTGCTGTTTCCCTCAGTGTAGGCATTTTCTGAAGTATGAATAGCAAGCCTTTTCATTTCTATGTGTTTATTTTATACATCAAACTTTTCGCACATGCATGAATGGGTATGCCTTGAATGCTTAACTGAATGTGAATAAAATGTTCTCCTCACTATCGCTTTCCTCTCTTTTCTTTGTTGCCGTCATGTCACTTCAGTAAGCGTAGCCTGCAGATGATAGAGAGAGCATTCCGTTTTAAATTCTTCGAGAGGTAATGATGGCTTAGAAAGCAGATTAAGATCTGTCGCCTAAGGCTTTTCAACATCATGAGCCGTGAGGATCTCATAAAGATTTTTCTCCCTACGAGTCGAGAGGATCTCGTAGGCGTATTTTCTCCTTAGGAATCGTGAGGATTCCTAAGTGCGTTTTCTTTTATAAGTCATAAGGATCATACAAGAGAGTTTTCTTCCTTACGAGTCGAGAGGACCTATAAGTGATTGATGGTGTTGCCATTATCCGCATTTCACAGAGTCAGGAGTTGCTTTGGGCGTTTCCCACGGGGTCAAGATTGACCTTAGCCGTATTCCACAGGACCAGGATTTGCTCTGGATGCATCCCACGGGGTCATAGCTGTGTTCTGCGAGGACCAGGGTCCGCTCTAGAAGCTTCCCACGGGGTCATAGCCGTGTTCTGCGAGGACCAGAATCCGCTCTGGACGTTTCCCACAGGGTCAGGATTGACATAAGCCGCGTTCCACGTGACCAGGAATTTGCTTTGGATGCTTCCCAGTAGCCGTGTTCTGTGAGGACCAGGCTCCGCTCTGGATGCTTCCCACGGGGTCATAGCCGTGTTCTGCGAGGACCAGGCTCCGCTCTGGATGCTTCCCACGGGGTCATAGCCGTGTTCTACGAGGACCAGGATCCGCTCTGGATGTTTCCCACGGGGTCAGGATTGACATAAGCCGCGTTCCATGGGACCAGGAATTTGCTCTGGATGCTTCCCATAGGGGCATAGCCGTGTTCTGCGAGGGCCAGGCTCTGCTCTGGACGTTTCCCACGGGGTCAGGATTGACATAGGCCACGTTCTACGTGACCAGGAATTTGCTCTGGATGCTTTCCAGGGGGTCATAGCCGTGTTCTGCGAGGACCAGGCTCCGCTCTGGACGTTTTCCACGGGGTCAGGATCGACATAAGCCGCGTTCGACAGGACCAGGAATTTGCTCTAAATGCTTCTCACGGGGTCATAGCCGTGTTCTGCGAGGACCATGCTCCACTTTGGACGTTTCCCATGGGGTCAGGATTGACATAAGCCGCGTTCCACTTGACCAGGAATTTGCTCTGGATTCTTTCCACGGGGTCATAGCCATGTTCTGCGAGGACCAGGCTCCGTTCTGGACGTTTCCCATAGGGTCAGGATTGATATAAGCCGTATTCCACGTGACCAGGAATTTGCTCTGGATGCTTCCCACGGGGTCATAGCCGTGTTCTGCGAAGACCAGGCTCCGCTCTGGACGTTTCCCACGGGGTAAAGATTGACATAAGCCGCATTCCACGTGACCAGGAATTTGCTCTGGATGCTTTCCACGGGGTCATAGCCGTGCACTGCGAGGACCAGGCTCCGCTATGGACATTTCCCACAGGGTCAGGATTAACATAAGCCGCATTCCACGGGACCAGGAATTTGCTCTGGATGCTTCCCACGGGTCATAGCCGTGTTCTGCGAGGACCAGGCTCTGCTCTGGATGATTCCCACGGGGTCATAGCCGTGTTCTGCAAGGACCAGGATCCGCTCTGGACGTTTCCCACGGGGTCAGGATTGACATAAGCCACGTTCTACATGACCAAGAATTTGCTCTGGATGCTTCCCACGGGTCATAGCCGTGTTCTGCGAGGACCAGGCTCCGCTCTGGATGTTTCCCATGGGGTCAGGATTGATATAAGCCGCGTTCCACCGGACAAGGAATTTGCTCTGGATGCTTCCCACGGGGTCATAGCCGTGTTCTGCGAGTACCGGGCTCCGCTCTGGATACTTCCTACGGGGTCATAGCCGTGTTCTGCGAGGACCGGGATCCGCTCTGGACGTTTCCAACGGGGTCAGGATTGACATAAGCCACGTTCTACGTGTAAGTCCATATTGCGACCCCCGGTTCTTACGGGGAGGCGGAAACGGTATAAAAAACGAATTTTTATCGCAAGAGGCAACATGGACTAACTTATGGTCGGGATCGTTACCTAAACTAAAACTAGCAAACTAAGCTAAAGATATTTAGCTGCTCGGATGAAGATGGTTATACCTAAACTTGAACTCCTTCTCTTCAAGCTCCGGTGGTGGTCCGATGGCTCCTTCTCGTCGTCTCCGTACGCCGAAGATAGATCCACTTGAAAGCTCCAACCTTTAGCTCCTTCTTCGGTCTTTGAAGAAACTAGTTCACTTGGTTTGCTAAACCTAGTGAACTAGAATGAGTAGAGAGGAAAATAGAATGGGATTTTATCTATGGTTCTTGATTCTCAACTCATGAGACAAGAGAACCATAGATCAAGAGAGGGAGCAAGAGGTTGAGGGTGAGAGCAAGGGGAGAGCTCAAGAACAAGAGAGAGAATGAGCAAGAAAGAATGAGGCTCTCTTTTCTCTCTCACCCTCTCATAATCCAAAACAATGATAACTCATCATATCAACAAAAGTCTTATGGTAATGGTTAGAAGCAACCATAAGGTTATCATATCATGCACTCATTTTTTTCAAAAAAAGCAAGCAAGAAAAAAGTCTTTGGCATGAAATGATAACCATGGTCATCATGATGGTCAACTAGTCAAGCCTAGTCAACCGGTCAACAAGTCAACAAAAGTCAACAAGTCACCAAAGTCAACAAGTCAACAAAAGTCAACAAGTCAACAACCATATCACCATAATACTAAATTAATATAATAGTTAATCACAAATCATATTCTCATTAGGGTTGAGCATAAAGTCAAAAAGTCAACGGTCAACTGTCAACAACCCTAATGAGAATCCGCTGCCTCTGCCTCCCTGTCAACTGTGCATACACACCCGCATCCGCGTTCCGAGGAACACGAATGCAAACTGGATAAATCCAATCCCATAAGGTACACTAGGATCTGGCTTAAACCAAAGCCCGCTAGTGTAAACTGTCCGGACACTGTACGTGCACAAGTGCACGGATGTGACCGAACCCTGTCGCAAAACCATGCGACCTGTCGCAATACCATGCGACCTCTACTCTTTTGCCTAAAGGCGAAAAGCTTTCTGTGTGGGACTCTAAAGACTCGACACTACGCTGGCAGTGGGTTTAACCACAGACCGCAAGCGGCACTAGCTGTGCGTAACGGTCCCCAGGTAATGCCGACAAGAAGACCGACGAGGCGAAACCCATCTGAACTCCTACTGAGCCTGAGTGTGACATTCTCCATACAGTCCGGTCTGTTCGTCTGATACATCGCATGGCGGGCCTAGGGGGCGGTAAACGTCAGTCCCCCAATAGCGGTACAAGTCGTGCCGGAGTGAAGCCCAATACACCCTGAGATAACACTGGAAACCTACCAGTATATCTCGTTTGCCCTGGCCAGGGACTACTCGTGTAATGGCTCTCCTAGACACAGCGCGATGTCAACCCCCAATACCGGGAGAGACGAATCCTGTCTAACCGTCACTGCCTCCAAGTGCTTCGGGACTGCACCCAACCACCACCTGTTTGCACGACTCCTTTGAGCCGTGGTAGGGTAGTGATCAAAGTACAGTGGGAACACACTCGAGGCGGAGTGACAGTGTCAAGTCAGCGGACTAAGCTGTACTCATGTCACCTGGGAACTGATAACTGACGATAGGTATAATACCAACTAATCAGTTCCCTACGAGTCCTGTCCAGTGTACCCGTAACCTAACGAGCACCCGCATACTATCTCAAGTACGACGTACTGACGGCTGTGGGACAGACCGTCTCCCACACTGGGATGAGAAGCGCATGCGCTGGTCTACTCCGGAGTATCGATGCCCTGTCTCGATAGTCCTGCGACCAGGGACCTGAATAAGGATGTGCTTATAGATTACCCAGCCCCCACTAGTGTGACTGCCATCACAACGCTGGTAATCAAGCAAAGATCCTAAGGGCTCCACTAATGCGTATAAGTGATATACTGAAATAAACACAAGTACACATTGAAGTAGAAACAAACCAAGTAGCATACTACTATTTTGAGCAAGATTGTATATACAAGGTGAATATCCCAAGCATCCATTAAGTAATATACAAACTAGTATGATACAGTAATGGCCTCTAGGGCATATACACTAACACTACGTGACTAGGAATTTGCTCTGGATGCTTCCCACGGGGTCATAGCCGTGTTCTGCGAGGACCAGGCTCCGCTCTGGATGCTTCCCACGGGGTCATAGCCGTGTTCTGCGAGGACCAGGATACGCTCTGAACGTTTCCCACGTGGTCAGGATTGACATAAGCTGTGTTCCACGTGACCAGGAATTTACACTGGATGCTTCCCACGGGGTCATAGCCGTGTTCTGCGAGGACCAGGCTCTACTCTGGATGCTTCCCACGGGGTCATAGCCGTGTTCTGCGAGGACCAGGATCCGCTTTGGACGTTTCCCACGGGGTGAGGATTGACATAAGCCGTGTTCCACATGACCAGGAATTGTTGACTCTCGATTGTTTGTGCATCGTCTAGTCATGGAACTGGGAATTTTGCCGCAGCTCCGATTTGTTGATGTCCTGTCTGTTGAAATGAGACGGATGTTGAGATGATCTCCAGGCTGTTTTGTGGACCGTTGAGACTTGGCTCTCTTTCGGTTGGAGCCTAGTAGGAAGGTGTGATTCCCTCTTAATTTATGCCCCTGGATTGTATACAGGGATCGATGCGATCTCACCTGTAGGGCAAAAAGTCTCGTTTTATATATTTTTCTTTCTGCGATGCTCTATCATTTTAGCTTTTATATCGTGAAGGTCGCGATTGCCCATTCATTTCGGCTATTTTTCGCGGTGCCCAATCATTTCGGCTATTTGTTTTATTTTTACTCGCTGCTTTTTATTGCGGTTGCCCAATCATTTCGGCTATTTTGCATGCATATATTTTTACTTGCTGATTTTGTTGCAAGTTTCCCCATCATTTTGGCTATTTCGTATGCATGTGTGGCTCGCTGGCTTTTTGCTGCAAGCTTGGAATTAGACACCGATTTCGGCATCAGCACCGCTACAACTGGGATATTGCCACGAGCGAATCATCATTTGCCCTTGTCGATATCGAACAAAGGTGGCTTAGCGAACAGGGTTAGGATCCTGTCGTATAAGGCTTTTGACTTCATGAGCCGTAAGGGTCTCATAAAGGTATTTCTCCTTACGAGTCGTGAGGATCTCGTAGGTGCGTTTTCTCCTTAGGAATCGTAAGGACTCCTAAGTGTATGGCTTCTCGTAAGTCGTAAGGATCTTACAAGTGGGCTTTCTCCTTATAAGTCGAGAGGACTTACAAGGGCTGTTCACTGTGCAAACATATCCTTAGTCACGGATGGGACTTTGCTAGGGAAATTTTTATTCGCGCCCGTGGATTGTATACAAGGGTCAGCATTGATCCACTTGTAGGGCAGCATTGGAGGTTGTGGTGGCCGCTTAAGAACAGGTTCAGATCCCTGTAGCTTAAGACTTTTGAATTCTATGAGCCGTGAGGGTCTCATAAGAGGGTTCTCCTTACGAGTCGTGAGGATCTCGTAAGTGTAATTTCTCCTTAGGAATCGTGGGGATCCCTAAGTGTGTTGCTCCTTTGTGAGTAGTAAGGATCTCACGCAGGTGTTTCTCCTCACAAGGTCGGGAGGACCTTGCAAGTGTCTTTTAACGAGGTTGCGCCCTTTCGGGTTTTCACAAAATCTCCCCGGTAGCCCTGCTGTTTTTACTCACGGAGCCCTTTCGGGTTTTCATTCGTGCCCATTTTTCTTATGGACATACCGTTTTCTTTTCTTTTTTTTATTCTTTTTTTTTTGTGTCAGCCTTGGGATGCTGCAGTCCACAGTAGTTTATTGACGTCTCAGTCAACAGCTAGTTTAAGGACATTTCGGTCCATTGTTAGTTTAAGGACATTTCGGTCCAAAAACCGGCTACTACTTATAGAGTTTGGGCTTAGGAAGATAGCAAGCGGACATAGGCGTCGTCATCTATCGTTGACCTAGGCCGTGACTCGTTAGGCGTAGTATTTCTTTAGGAAGTGACCGTTTATTGGCATGAAAGGTCTTTCACCATGCATGTTCATGAGTAGGTAAGCTCCACCCTGGTAAACTTTGTCTATGATATACGGGCTTTCATAGTTCGGCTCGAATTTCCCCCGCTTGGCGCGATTGGGGATCATAGGTCTTTTAACCACTAGCACGAGTTCGCCTTGGCGAAATGTTCTCGGCCTAGTCAATCTCTCATATGAGCGCGTCATCTTTGCTTTTATAAGCCTCCAGATTTTGTTGCACTATGAGCCGGGTTTCATCAAGGGCGTCAAGTTCCTCGAGCCAGAGGTGAGCATTTTCTTCGTCTGTTAGCTCGTAGTGAACTGCCACTCGTAGAAAGGGTAACTCTATCTCGAGGGGGAGTACCGCTTCTGTGCCGAATACCAATGTATACGGCGTTGTGTTTGTGGCCGTTTTGAATGTAGTTCGATATGCCCAGAGAGCTTCATGCAGTCTCTCGTGCCAGTCCTTCTTATTTCGAGACACCATCTTTTTCATGATCTTCGTCAAGGTCTTGTTAAAATCCTCAGCTAGACCATTAGCTCGGGGATTATAGACCGATGAATATCTCCAGTCTATGTTATGCTATTGTGTGAAGCGGCTGATCTTGTGGCTTCTGTAGGCCGGCCCGTTATCGGAGATGATCCGTCGTGGAGTTCTAAACTGATAAATGACGTACATCTTGAAGAAATGGAGGATATTCTCCGTCTTCACTTCCCTTAGCGTTACTGCTTCTGCCCATTTGGAGAAGTAATCAGTTGTCGCCAAAATGAACCGATGTCCTCTGGATGATGCTGGTTCGATGGGCCCGATTATGTCAGTTCCCCACATTTCGAATGGCCAGCTAGCCACCGTCGGATGTAGCGGATTTGGATGTTGATGGATAAAGTCTCCGTGAATCTGGCACTAATGGCACTGCTTCGCGTATTCGAGACAGTCTTGGATCATTGTAGGCCAATAATAGCCCATCCGTTTGATCTTCAGCTTCATCTTCGGCCCGGCTTGGTGAGAACCGCAAAGCCCGTCGTGAGTTTCTTGGACGACTCTGCTTGCCTCTTCAGGTCCCAGGCATCTTAACCATAGAGAATCAAACGATCTCTTATACAGAGTATCATTGACGAAGGCAAAAGATAGAGCTCGTTTCATGAGCTGATGTCTTGACGACGCATCTTCAGGTGCTTGACGGGATTTGAAGTAATCTATAAAGACTTCCCTCCAATCCTTAGCCTTTTCCTGGTCTTTTATTTGTAGGGCCATTTGCTCGGTTGCTCCTTTTTCTTCGGATGACTCCAGAGATATTTCTGTTGGTGTGAGAACCCGACGGCTTTGTACAACGATCCTCACGTCATCGAGGTTCTCGTCGGCCAATTCTTTAGCAAGCTTGGCTAATGCATCCGCTTTGCTATTTTCCGCCCGCGGTATGCTTTCCAAGGTGTAAGAAGGAATTTGAGTCAGCAGTTGCTGTACTCTCCTGCCGTATTTTACCAGCTCTGGTTTGCATGTCTGATAGTCGCCGTTTACTTGGCTAATGACCAGTTGAGAGTCTCCGTATATAAGAATGTTCTCGATTCCTATGTCGACAGTGATCTCAAGACCTGCTATCAAAGCTTCATATTCGGCTTCATTATTCGTCCTCGGCTCTGTTAAGGAGAAGGCAAAGCGCATTATCCCTCCTTGTGGAGTCACGAAGATGAGGCCTACCCTTGATTTGATTATGGGGATGCTTTGTTTGCGCCTCTTCATGGAAGATACTCCATCGAAGTAGAGTTCCTACTGGGTATCATTCTCTCTTCTCTCCCCATCGATTGTGTCAAACGCGTGTTTGTCTGGCAATTCGCAGTTCAAAGGAGATTCGGCAGGTATCGGGTGCACAGCGAGGAAGTCGGCGATGGCCTGGCCCTTCACTGCCTTAAGTGGACGATAAGTTATCGAGAACTCCATCAAGAGGAGGGCCCATTTAGCGAGCCGTCCTATTAATATGGCCTTCGACATCAGGTATTTGAGAGGATCCACCTTCGATATGAGATGGACCTCATGTGCCAACGCATAGTGTCTGAGCTTCGTTATTGCGAAGATCAACGCCAGGCAGTGTTTTTCAATGGGAGAGTAGTTGCTTTCTACCTCCAGGAGAACTCGACTCAGATAGTAGAGAGCTCTTTCTTTCCCTTGGTCGTTCTCTTGTGCCCACAGTGCGCCTAAAGAACCTTCGAGGGCTGTTGTGTACAGGACGAGAGGTTTTCCTTTAACAGGAGCGGCCAGTACTGGCGGATTCTGCAGATATTGCTTGATTTCGTCCAGTGCGCTTTGGCATTTGCGATCCCAGACGAATGGGGTTCCCTTCTTCATTAGGTGACTGTAAGGACGGCACTTTCCTGAGAGATTGGCTATAAATCGCCGGATATACGCGAGCTTTCCTTGGAGAGACCGCAGTTGTTTGAGAGTTCTTGGCGGGGGCATTTCCATAATCGCCTTGATCTTCGACGGGTCTATCTCGATGCCTCGGTGTTGGACGATGAATACCAGGAAATTACCTGAGGAAACTCTGAATGCGCATTTGAGAGGGTTCATCTTCAAGTTGTATTTCCGAAGGCGCTGAAACACGATCTTCAGATGTTCTAAATATTCCTCGTATGATTAGCTTTTAACTACGAGGTCGTCGATATAACATTCGACAATTTCATGTATGAGGTCATCGAAGATCTTCGTCATGGCCCTCTGATAGGTGGCACCGGCGTTCTTTAGACCAAAAGGTATCACCTTGTAGCAGAATATACCCAAAGGGGTCCGGAAGGCGGTATGCTTTTGGTCCTCGGGATGCATCTTTATCTGATTATAACCTGACGAGCTATCCATGAAAGAGAAAACTTCGTGAGTGGACGTGTTATCTATCATCAGTTCAGTGACCGGTACTGGAAAGTCGTCCTTTGGACAAGCTTTGTTGAGATCCCGAAAGTCCACACATATGGGCACCGTCCCATTTTTCTTCATCACTGGGACGATGTTGGCGATCCAATAAGGATATTGAACCTCTTGGATAAAACCGGAATCGATTATTTTCTTGACCTCGGCGTTGATGCTCATCTCATGCTCGAGCCACATTCTTCTCGGTGCTTGTTTGACCGGCTTGACATCCGGAGATACTGCCAATTTGTGTACAACAATCTCTGGATCTAGTCCTAGCATCTCGGAATAGTTCCATGCGAAGCAATCTCTATGCTGCATGAGCATGTCCTTTAGTGTAGCCACCCTTTCTTCAGACAATAGCTCACTGACGAATGTCGGTCGCGGGTCACTTGCCGTCCCTAAATCGATCTTTCTGAGGTTGTCTACAGTAGTATGTATCCCATCTTCCAGCTCTTTTGGGGCCGGTGGAAACTGTGATATCATTTCATCGTCATTGTTTTTGAAGCACCGGGGGAGGTTATCCGTATTCTCGGGTCCTTCTTCTGACAATATTATCATATGAAAAGTACGAGATCGCTTCTAAGACCGATGTTGATCTGGTTCTACTCTTACTGTAGGCGCGGCTTTTGGTTCATGCTTCTGTGGCGGAGTTACCCTCCAGCTGCTGGATAGAGCGAACCTGCCTTGCTGATACTGGTCTTCTACCTAGTCTTTGAATGTGAAGCAGTCTTCGAGAGGATGTCCTATTGCTCGGTGATAGGAGCAATAATCTGGGTGATTAACTTCACCTTCTTGCTCGGGGTGCTTGGACTCCGGGAGGGTAATCATTTGATGTTTTATGGCAAGATCAAGTATCTTCTGTGTCTTGTTCTGGGAAAAGAGTATGCTCGACCCATCTTCTTTAGAAGAGACGAATCTGGATTGCTCAATTCCCGATCGCGTGGCTTCTTAGTCCCGCTTTGTCGCTGTCGAACGCCTTTCCCGCTCTTTGATTTATTTTTGCCTCTGCGTCGGGCCTTTTGTATGACGGGTTGACAAGGAAGAGCATTTTCATTTTTCGCAACCTGCTGAAGGAGGCGCTGCGTTCTAGCTTTCTCATAGATGGCCATTTCGCGATTATGATCGTCTCGAACCTTTTAACTCGCCTCCCTTATAAGCTTGTCCATCCGTTCTTCAAACGACGGACTTGGCATTTTCACGGCGGGAGCTCGTTCTGGTTCAGGGTTAGCATCTTCCCACAGAGCATCTCCTTCTTCATCAAAGTCATGTATGACGTAGCAGTCGTGGAATAGCTCCCGTTTCTTAGATCGAACATATCCAAGCCCGACCATTTCCATTCTCTCGTTGGGCAACTTTCGTTGAGTTCCAGGAACGTTCCAGATCCTGTTACAGAACCGTGCTTGTCGAGCAGTTTGCTTAAAGGGTACACCTTGGCACCTTAACAGTATTTTTAATCCTTCTGTATAATATCTGGGTAGACGCATGGGCTAGAGCTTGTCAAGTGTAGAATCCGCACCATGCCAAATTTCTTTCTCCACTTTGGTTTCCCTGGATCGATAGAATAGGATCGCCTTTTCACCTTTTCTTCTGGGAGGGACGTAGAATGTTTGCAGTTCTTCCACACTATAGGTATCAAGCGCGTCTAGCTCTTTATGGTGCTTTGGTGGAACCATGGAAACTTGCAAACTTTGATCTTCCTCAGCGAAAGCTTGTATTGATGGCCGAGCAGAGAATACGGCATTGACTTCATCTTCCGAGTCGCTGCCGAAAATCAACATAGGAGTGGACGGTCCCGGCTTGTTGCACTGAGGTGTACCTGAATAAACTATTTCTTCTTCCTTCTCAGTATCACTCCCGAAGACTAGAATAGTAGTGATAGTTTTGTTCTTGTCCTCCGATTTGCGACATCTTTCCATGTCTTCGAAATCTGGCAGGAAGTATTTTGCATCTTCGTACTTTTGGACTTCGTTCACGGAGAATGGGTTCATCTCTCCTGTTACTGTATACTCGAGACCATCCTTGAAATACTTCATACACTGATGTTGTGTAGAAGGGATGATGTTGTACTCGTGTAACCAAGGCTGGCCGAGCAAAGCGTTATAGAAGGTCTTAGCGTCAATGACGTAGAACTTGATGTCCGTGACGAGCAGCCCAAAGCGTAGTGTCAATATTACAGACCCAAGCGTCCGTGATGACTGGGAGTCAAACCCGGAAATGGTGATTTTATCACGAGCGAGATGCTGAACGTTCATGCAGATTTCTTTCAACACTCTTACATTAAGGAGATTGACGAAGGACCCATTGTCAACAAGGATTTTTCCTATCTTGATGTCAGGACAGCATCCAGAGACATATAGGGGACGGTTATGCTCACACGTCCCGAGGAGGAGGTCTTCATCGCCGAAGGTGATGTCGGCCGTGCGTACTTTTTTCAGCTCGTCCTTCATCTTTTCTTCGGCGAGGAAAGCTCGGAATTGTTCAGGCACCTGTAACACCTTGATCAAAGAATCTCTGGCTTCTTTTGATAGCAGAAGGGCGTCGAGAATGCTGAGCTGTGAGGGTATTTTCCTCAAGTGTGCCAGAACATTGTAGTCCACTTTACTTTTCTTGGACGGGTCCTTGGCTGCCAGCTCTTCGACGACTCGATCATCGAGGGCGATATCCTTAGGGACTTTTTCTTTCCCCTTATCATTTTTGTTCGAGCCCTTATTTGCAGGTCTGAGATTCTTTTCAGGTAGCGTACAATTTCGCAGCTGAATGTTCTCACAGCTTTTCGGTTCTTCGTCTTTTCCCGAGGTAGATTTGTTCAGTTGATAAAACTGCACACTTGTATTACATTTTTCCTACCATTTTCATATTAAAAAAGGACTATATTATAATATATTATACATATGAGGGTTTATGTGTAAAAACATTATTTTCCATGTGTTAATATATTTTAATTATCATTTGGTAGGAAAATGTATGCAAATAATATTATTGATCTAATCCTAGTAGAACAAAGTCTACTAAAATCTTATTTGAGTTGTTGTGCAGAATATTTCCAAGTTGTTATGAAGGATTTAACAAACAAATCAATTTGTTGAAGAAATCTTGCCAAATTAAGAAGCAAACTTGGAGACCAAGTCTGGAAGCAACAGAGAAAAGATTTTCAGATTCTGAAGATGCCTAGGATTGCCACATGTCACCAGATGAAAGCCCAAGAAAAAGAATCAAATGATCCCTACCCTTGAGCGCGGATCCGCGGCCAAACCCACCCTGGGGCCGCGGATCCGCCGCAATTTGAGGAGGTTAGAGTGCAAGATTTTGG
The DNA here is from genome assembly GCA_030015575.1 of Agapanthus africanus. Taxonomy (NCBI): domain Eukaryota; kingdom Viridiplantae; phylum Streptophyta; class Magnoliopsida; order Asparagales; family Amaryllidaceae; genus Agapanthus; species Agapanthus africanus. Next base: position 301,804,630 of record JASDDO010000029.1, read on the forward strand.
GGCATTATTCTTTGCTGAATTTTACCAAGTTTTCAACAATAAGATTCTGGGTTTTCACTATAAAAAGGCACCGAGAGCCTCTTGGAAAAGATATCAAGCCGACGAGATCACGAAGTCCAAGACGGCTCACGCATCCAGGCTGATCATCAACGGTTCATCTACCTCCTTGGAAGAGATCGAGAAGCAAACTAGGTTTTTGTAATCATTTTCTAAGGAATAAAAGTGTACTTGATCTTGTTGATTAATAAAGGTAGTTCTTTTTCTTATTCTATTTCTTCGTAGTTTAATTATGCAATTTCTCTCCATCTCTTTTTCTCCCAACATGCGCGAGTAATTCTCCGCTTGTTAGGGTTCGTAGGATTAGGGTAGGCTAATGGGCGATGAAAATAATTAAACCCTTTTTAAGTCCTATAAAGTTTAGGAACTTTATCAAAATAATCATTAACATCCTAATCGGGCGCGCTAGCAATTCCTTGCTAGTTCCGACCGCGATTAGAGATTAGATTAATGATTGTTTTGGTAAAGGCTAGATATGAACGGAGTTCCGTGTCGAGATAAGGGTTACGAGTGGGATTCCTTTTCCCTCCAGAAACCCTAATCTACACGCATCACCGTCGTTCTAGTTCTAAATCTATTAATGGATAAAAAGGGTAACTTTTAATTAATCTTCCATAACTACTAAATCCTAACGAACCCTACAAGCCCTATTATTATATTATTTAAATCTCTAAAATAATCTAGGTCTATATTTTACATTAAAGTAGATCTAGAAACTTTTCACAAAATTCTTTCTTCCTCCTCTCTTTGTCAACACATCTAAAGTAAAAATAAAAGGTTCCACGTTTCCCAGAGGACGACCCGTACTCATCTCGGTCTAGCTACACGCGACACCGTTCTGATTGCGGTTAAACTACAAAAACACACTTTTTCACATCAATCAAATGGCGCCGTTGCCGGGGATACGTGCGTAATTTTTTATTTTTACTATTTGTGTTGAATTCTTCGACGAGTCATATCATTATTAAAACAAAACTGCAAATTGTATATTTAACGATTATTGTGTGAATTTTTGCGAGGAAATCTGGAGTCACGGACTTGAGGAAACAGGATATCTAAGGTTCCGAACTTCTCTGGTAAGATTCTCAACTCCTTCTCTCTCCTCTCAAATCCAATAAAATCTATCTTCTGCATGATTCTTTGCAAAATTGCGCCGCTCAAAAATCTTTTTGCAAAAGTTTTGTGATTGGTTTTGTTTTGCATATTAATACGGACTCTAAGGGGCAAAGACCAAATCAAGATTAGGTGGGGATTTCATCACCCTTCCTAAGCCCCACAAATCACAAACCGAGCATATAGATCAACCCTTTATTAATTTAAAAAATATCTAGACCAGACTCTAAGGACTGTCGCGCTCAATAAGGACAGAGGAAGGTCGTGGGTAATCTATCGTTTATCCGCATTACTTTTGTAGTGCCTAGGCAAGTGTGACAAAGGCTAGTGGTTTTTAATTAGGCCCACGACGTGGTTCCTTCCCACTTACCTGGCACTTACCTGGCTACAAGGGTAGTACGGAGGCGGTAGAGGATTTATCCTGCGGCTTGTCCTTTGGAGGTCTAGGAGCGGTCTAGAGACTGGACCTAGGTGACCTTAGTTCTAGGGTTACTTGTGCATCTTAGGGGTGATTTGTCTTGAGTCCCACATTTTTCAAAACAAGCTAATTTTAAATCATACACACGCTGCCACTTGTACTAAACCCGCTTAGTGCATGCTCGGCTGGACACGGGATCCTAGTGCCCGTCTTGTCCGCGTTCCTTCTATCGACATCGAAGTCGGTACTTCTTCATCTTCTTTTCCCCCACCACACACCACATCGATCGTGATGGACGACACTCCATCTAATTATAACACCACGCTGCCACCGCCCGCAGGTGCGCAGAATCCATCGCGCATCTCTCTCCAAGAGAGATGCTATCCTATTCGTTGTCCCCTTCCTACTTGTTTATCTCTTCCACCACCTAATGGGGATAATTTCGAAATTAAACCCCACTACATCAATCTGCTGCCCAAATTTCACGGGCTTGAGTCGGAAGACGCGTACGTTTTCATCACCAAATTCGAAAACGTATGCGCAATGATGGGTACTTCACAATTGACCTTAGATGCTATGCGCTTACGTCTTCTCCCATTCACACTGTGCGACTTGGCAGAAAAATGGCTTTATAATACTGCCGCACATTCTATCGCTAATTGGGATGAATTCGTCGTAGCATTTCTTAAGAAGTTTTACCCAAATCATAAGACTGCACATGTTAGGAGCGAGATTAACCAGTTCACCCAGCTTCCCAATGAACCATTTTGGAAGTGCTTTGAACGTTTCAAAGATCTGCTTTGTCGCTGGATTAATGCCCTCATATATAATCCGACATAAATCCCATCTTTGTATTCTGTGATGGGGGCATTGGACAAGCATCGTGTCCGAGTCGCTCCCGAAAGTGAGAACATGTGATCCCCCGTAGTCAACCATATGACAGTTGCCGGCAGTTCTTTTGCGCTCCTCGATCGTATTTCTTTGCTCCCAACGAGCTTTGCGTTTCATTCGCTTGAAATGTTGTCGGTAGGCAACATATCCCTGCCACTATCTTTTAAATGTGTTTCACTCTTCGGTGGGGTGCGCAATCTTTCAATAATATAAGCAGTAGTTAGGATGTGTTTCCGTTTCACCAGGAGTGTTTCCTTCGTAGGGTGGCAGCTTCATTCCCATCGATATAGCTTTGGCGAATCTCTTCCTCGTCTTGAACCTGCTTTTATTTGCGGCGGATGTACTTTGATCTGGCGGGAGTGTTTCAACCCTTTCGTCCAGTCGCCGATGTTTGGCTTTTTCAAATATGGCCATCTCAGGCGCTCGAGCAGCTTTTCTTTTAAGAAGAGCCTCTTGTAGGAATGCATCAATCATTTCGTCTGATGGCCCTAGGAGTTCCGGCTTAGGATCTGCCCTCAGTTTCTCTGTGTAAGGAGCTTCTTTATTGTCTATCGACGAGTGAGAGATCGCATGGCAACTTGCTACGTAATCTTCAGATTCATCCGACGAGTCTTCTCTATTGTCATCATCTCCGTCCTCAAGGACGTGGCTGAGAAATTCTTGGAGTGCGACTGGAGTCCACGCTTTTTGATTATATTCTTCCAACGCGTCAATCTGTTTTTGCTGGTCCGTGCGCTTGTCACCAGGTTTCACGGGCTTTTTTGTCTTCTTCTTCTTCTTCGAAGACTTTGACGGCTGGGTGTGAGTGCTTTGGCTATCACCACCAATCTTTGGAGTTGGGCGCGGTTTCAGCATTCCCTCGATGATCTCGGGTTCCGGTGGATTTTTCCACCTGATTGCCAGGCATGTTTGGAGATCCTTCAGCATTCTTTTAGTCTTTGCTGAAAGAACGACCTCCCATGGAGCTTTTTCTACAAAAGAGCATGATGCCCCCGGTGTGTCCGTCTTCTTGGGCGCGTGTGGCCATGGTGGGTTCACCTTCCAATTCTCGGACATCGCAAACTTTCCCTGTTGATACTGGTCTTCAATCCAGTCCTTGAAGACGAAGCAATCTTCAATTGGATGGCTTACCGTTTGATGGTAGGGGCAATAATTGGGAATATTAGCCTCGCCGGGTTGCAATAGTCGTTTTGGATTTGGCAGATTGATGAGCTTGTTGCGCACCGCTAGCTCGAACAACTACTTCGTTTTGTCCTGGGAGAACGAATAAGGGCGCTTCATCTTCTCATTATAATATCACCGTCTTTCCTCTAGGCGATCCGTTAACTTTGGACCACTGGGCTGCTGTTGAGTATTCGCAACGAATGTCGCCTTCCCTTTACCTTTTTCATTTCGCGGCTCGGGCTTTGGAGGAGATGGTCTATGACCCATTTGGTCTATCTGGGCCAGTTTGTCAATCAAGGTCTGGAATGTGGTCGGCTTGAAGAACATCATGAATTGGGAAATAGTTGCTTGAGGGTCCAGAGTGCCCACGAACATGCCCACTGCCGGCGCTTCCTCGATGCGCTGCTCACATTTTGACCATAAATTTCGCCATCGTATTGCATATTGTACCCACGTTTCACCTGGCTTCACCTTGGCATTGATCAATGCCGTTATTGGGATGCGTTCACTAGCACTCGCGAAACGCTGGGTAAACAGCAGCTCCATCTCTGCAAATGTCTTGACAGAGTCGTTCGGGAGTTCAGAGTACCATTCGAACGCTGTCTCCGACAAGCTGCCAACAAACTGGCGGAGCAGTAGCTTATCGTAACCTCTAGTGTTGCCACACAAGGCCCTGAATTGAGCGACGTGCTGATGCGGATTTCCCGTCCTCTTGTATACATGGAATTTAGGGATCGTATATCCCGGTGGGTACCTTATTTGGTTATACCAGCCCGGATAGGGTCGTCCAGTCTTAACAATTTGGCCGGCCGCTTTATTCGCCTGGTGAGCTCGTATTTGCTGAGCGATGTAGTCATCCAAGGCGGCCTTAGAGATTGTCTCTTCTTTGGTTGTTCAAAGATCTTGAGGAGGGTTCGATGTCTCCCCTGTGTCGTCTTCAACGATAATAGAGGGGTCTTCAGCTGGAGGTTCCGGCTGTAACATCATCCCAGCCATGTCTTGGAACAAAAGAGCCATTCGTTTGATGTTGGTTGCCTGTTCTGCGGCCTCTTTTTCTTTCCTCTCGAGCATTCTTCGAAGGAATTCAGCATCAGTTTCCTTTTCCCGACGCTGCTCTAAGGTCTCTGGATTTTCTTTTGGCCCAGTAAGTGCGGCCATTGCAGTCAGCATCTTCTGAAGTTTCTACTGCTGTTGTTCCTGAGCCTTCGTTATTGACCGGGTAAGCGGTTAGTAACCCATGGAAGCACGGCTTTCCTCTTTTCCGGAACCCATATAAACGGTATGTATTACCATGCCCCCAGACTTGGGGTGTTTAGATTCGACGTCCTTGCGGTTTTCTGCATTCACGGGGGATTTCTCTGGCCTCCTTCTCTTGTGAGTAGTTGAAGTCGAGGGGGCCGTTGCAGGGGGCACCCAGACGGATGACGTCTTCTGTAGTACCATGAGATGGCTCTTTTCTTGCTGAGCTTTGAGCTTCTTTGGCCGGCAAGAGTAGTCCTGATTAATCACCGATTCGTGGACCTGTCGCCGAACTCTGCAAATTTTGGAGGACAACCGCTGAGGGGGCTGCTCCGGTTTCTTTTCTGTAGTAATCTCCATATGTGGATGAGATCTCTTCAGCACGGTAGTCGGAGAGTTCTTGCGAACCCTCCTAAGCGGTTCAAAGCTGTTCCCAGTTGGAACAGCAGCATTGATTTCCACCATGGGAGTTGGTGGAGTCAGTCCAGAAAGGGAGCTGCCCCCAGCCTTCCTTACTCGGCGCTAGTGACGACGGCGAGCATGTCGTGCGGATGGAGTTGGTTCAGCTATGGGGATGGCTTCGTCATGCCCCCTGTCTTGGCGGAGGGTTGTCGCCGGTGTTAGCCTTTTGAAGACTGATGTCCGCTGAGAAGCAGTGTCCAATCTGTCAAAGACAGACCTCTAGGTAGGGGAAGCAACCTTGATGATTTTGCCTGGAACATGAGCTGAAATAGTCAGTCTTGTGAAGATCGACTCTTTGGCAGGAGAAGCCGCCTTGACGACTTCGGGAGCTGGGATGGCTATCCTTTTTGGAATAACCCTTTCTGGTATCGCGGGCTTCTTCATGGGCCCCACTGAGCTTTGGCCCAGTCTGTCAAAGACTAAGGCGTTGGAGCTGGACGACCCGTTGTGAGGGGCCGCAGTAGTTGTAAGCCGATCAAAGACCGACTTCTTCTGAGCTTCTTGTGTTGGTACAGGAGCGCTGAAGCTCGTTGGCGGGAGCATGGTCCCGAAGAACAGTCCAGTGGTGGCCTGAGTGACTTGTTCCACCGGCATAGTGAAGATGAAGGCCTCTTGGGGCCCGTAAGTCACTCCTCCGGACAGGACGGAGCGAGAGTTGCAGTTGCAGTTAGTGCAGGTTGAAGCCATTAATCTTCTGTTTTTCTGCACGGAGCAAGACACCAAATCTTAGTACCTCGAACCCAAGGGAAAGCATATCAAACCACGATTCGTTCGCGAACACGACACACGAAGTGTGGAGTGGAAAGAGGAAGAGGTCCCACCGGGCATGCCAGAATCTGTTCCCCGCTGAACACAAAGACGCGACAGCGCGGGTCCGTCTTGCCTGAATTTCGGGGCAGATGCTAATTGGTGCTATCCGTCCACCTCTCTGAAAATGCCAAGTTGATTTATGGCACCATGTATCGAAGGTTTAAACGGATGCGACCAATGTAGCAGACTTCGTCAGATTCCCCTTCAATTGACGGGTTTTTGATTGTGGGGACGCTCTTCCCTGCAGGCGCAAGCCCCCGCAGTTAATTACGCTACCGCATCGCGGTAACCACTTTCTCCTTCTCCAGATGGTCACTTCATGTCGTGGGTGTTTGTTGTGTTTTTGGTTGCCCATGGATTGTATACGGAGACTAATTTATGTTGTCGCCAGTAGGACGTGGATTAGTCCAAATCTGTATCTTCGTAGATTTGAGTTTGGGGGTTGGGTTTAAGGATACATTAGCCTCATTTGAGACTAAGATCAACTTAAACGTTTGTTAAGGATACGTTAGTCTCATTTTAGACTAAGATCAACTTAACAGGATCGTTTAGATCCAACAAAAGAGCATTTGAGCTCTATTGTTTAGTTTAAGGACATTGCGGTCGATTACCAGTTTAAGGACATGGTGGTCCAATGTTATTTTAAGGACATCTCGGTCCATAATTAGTTTAAGAACATTACGGTCCAATGTTAGTTTAGGACATCTCGGTCCCAGGTTAAGGACATCATAGTCCGTGAGTTTAAAGACCTCACAGTCAAGGTTAAGGACATCATAGTCCGTGAGTTTAAAGACCTCACAGTCAAGGCTAAGGACATCATAGTCCATGAGTTTAAAGACCTCACAGTCAAGGCTACGGACATCATAGTCCGTGAGTTTAAAGACCTCACAGTCAAGGCTAAGGACATCATAGTCCGTAAGTTTAAAGACCTCACAGTCAAGGTTAAGGACATCATAGTCCATGGGTTTTAAAGGACCCCACAGTCCGTAGAATGTTTGGTTGTCGGGACCCGTCACCTCTCTGAAGACGTTGAAGGATTACAACGACAAATATCAAAGGAGTAAAGAGATGTACCCTCGAACCGATGTGAGTTGGTTGAAAGATCTGTAGTCCAATTTGGGGCTAAGATCTGTTAACATATTTATGAGCAGATGAGCTTAATTAATATGAGTTGAGGACTTATAGCCAATATTGGGCTAAGTCCAATCAGGTTAAAATGTTTAACATTTTTATCTTGGGCTGTTGAGCCTTTATTTGGGCTCGGCCCTTTTAACAATGCTGAGCATTGATTTATATCTTTGACAATGTTTTTGTCTTTTATTGAATGCCGAGCATTCATCAGAGCTCTGGGCTTATTAAAGAACGATTTATGTTCTGTCAGCGCAGCACGTGGCACGCTAGGCGCTTTGCGCCAATCAAAAAGCGCAGTGCGCTTCTGCCACGTGGCGCACATTTAAGGGACACGCGTCGCACTTGGCACTAGACGCTAGATGATGAGCGCATGATGCCAGTTTATGAGCGCTCAGCACTAATCCATGAGCGCATTGTGCTTTCAGTTTAATGGCGCACACGTGAGTGACAAGTGATGCATCTGGCGCTGAACGCCAGCCCATGAGCGCAGTGCGCTATTTCAAGAGAGCAAAGCGCTAGTGGTTAATTGGCGCATACGTGATTGACACATGGCGCATTTGGCGCTGAGCGCCAGTCCAGAGAGCACAGAAGCGCAGTTCAAGAGCGCAAAGCGCATTTGATCAATTTTATGATCTGAGAAATAATTTATGTTCTTTTAAAAGAGACTTTGTCTCAAGATCTGAGAACAACAGTTCTTATTTTGCAGGAGGTATTTCCAACCTCTTATGTTGACGAAAGGCTTTGCCTTTATAGATCTATGATCTGTGAGAAGAATTATGTTCTTCTTCTATTTTATGATGAGATCTTTTGATCTTTTTTGTGAAAGACTTTTTGTCTTTGTAGATCTATGATCTTTGTAAAGAAAATGAATTCTTCATTTTATGAGATGATTTCATCTCTGTGTTCATCATTATCATCTTTACCTTGAAGAAAAATCTTCTTGCAAGAGCTTGCTCTTTATCTTTGAGTTTCTCAAAGTTTATGGGGGGGAGGTTTCTCTCTCTTTCTGTATCTTTTAGACTTGAAGTCTAGAAGCCTTTATATAGAGCAAGCTGATTTGTTGAATCAGTTGAAGAGATCTTTCTCTGATTGATTTGGGGATGTTTCCCCACCATTGGATCTTCTATCTTAGGGCTTCTGTTTTACAGTAGGCAATCTTCTTGTTTTTCACAAGATTGGAAAATCTTTCCATAACATAATTTAATTCTGATTAATTAATGATTTATCATTATTATTAGATCTTTTGATCTAACGGTGGAGAGTTTTTAATTCCAGCGCTAGCGCGCCCGTGCTTTGCACGTGGTGCGCTGCTTAGAGCGTAGCTCACCTAGCGCTAGCGCACCTGTGTCTTATACGTGGTGCGCTGCTCAGAGCGCGGTGCACCTAGTGCTAGCGCATCCGTGTCTTACACGTGGTGCGCTGCTCTTATACGTGGTGCGCTGCTCAGAGCGCAGCGCACCTAGCGCTAACATATCTGTGTCTTACACGTGGTGCGCTGCTTAGGGCGCAACGCACTTGGCGCTGCATCTGAAGCGTTGCTTCATTTTGAAATTTAAATTTCAAACAGAGCTTTGCTCTGATTGGGGGAAACATATGGTTTACTTTTGGAAGAGTGTAAAAAGATAACTATACATTAATCCTTTTCTTTTCCTTTTGTTTTAAAAAAAATACATATATATATATCCATATATTATAGTTCCATGTGAGTCTTATATTGCCTTCAAAGATGTATCATCAACCATGATAATTTTACATGTATGTATCCGTGCACATCAACATGTGCATACATGCACATCAACATATGCATACATGCATGCATTCTTCCTCTTTAATAAAAGGGTTTGAATAAAGAATAACACAAAAAGTCAAAATGTTAAATCAACAATTGATTTAACAATCCGGTCATATCATATACGACCCGACCAATAGAAAAACGCCCGATTAACAAACGTTATCACATAGTCGTATTCAATCAGGTCCTCGTGCATATCTCATATGCATACCAAATATATTCGTCTGGGCTAGGAAACTTCTGTGTGGGACTCTAAGACTCGTCAATACGCCGGCAGTGGGTGATGATCATATCAAACATCCACAAGCCTCAAGTGGTTAGCTAAACGTAAAGGCCACCCGGGTATTGAGCGATCAGAAGAAAACCAGCAAAGCTATCAAAACTCCCGTCGAGCTATCTGGAAACACATACCGTACAGTCTGGTCTCCTCGTCAGATATATTGCATATCGAGTCTAGGGATGGTATCGTCGACCCCAATAACTCAATAAGTCATGCCAGTGTATAGCTAATAACAGACCGAGAAACTACTGATAACGCTTATCAGTAAATCTCAGTAGCCCTAGCCAGGGACTTCCTGTTATAGCCAATCAAGCATAGCACAACATCAAACCCCAATACCGGGAGAGACGAAACCCCTCCTATCGCTCATTTCCTCCATGTGCCTCGGGACTGTACCCAAAGTCCACCTATTTGCACGACTCAGTAGAATCGTGGTAGGGTGGAGATCAAAGTACAGTGGGAGGACACACAAGACTCTATGACGATCTTGGGTCTACAGACTAACCTGTACCAGTTTCACCTGAGAACTGCTATCTTACGATGGATATAATACCACATAGGAGTTCTCGGCGAGTCCATTCAGTGTACCCAGTCTCCACTGAACACCCGCATACAATCATTGGTGTCAGCACACCAGATGGATATGGGATCATCCATCGTCCATTACATGGGACAATAATGGTATATGCTAGTCTACTCTGGAATATCGATGCCCCGTCTTGATACACCTACGACTAGGAACAGTTTAAGGATATGCTTATAAGCTACACGCGCCCCACTAGTATGATCCGCATCATAGTCACAGTAGTCAAGCAAGTATCCTCAGGGATTTATCAACATATGCAAATGAATAAAAGCATGATCAAGTCAACATGTCAGATAAAGTAAACCAGATTGCATACTATCATGTCGAGCAAGAAAGTAATCCATATATATACATGTCCAAGCATCCACTATACATATAATGGCCTCTAGGGCGTACATATATCCAACAATACATCACTATGTATGAGGCCCAAGAGCTCTTTAGCTCTTTCTCCGTGTCCAGTAGACGGAGTCTTGGTCATTTTCCTTTTGATACAAGACTGACAAGTCGCATGAGATTTATACTGAAAAGAATTTAAATATCCATCTTTATGAAGCTTGTTTAGTCTTGTTTCATTAATATGACCAAGTCTACAATGCCAAAGAAAAACTTTATTTATATTTGAAAATTTTCTTTTATTTGTGTGTTGTGTGTTGAAAACTGTGTGTTGATTTAGGACGTATATCCCGTTATTCAGTGTACGATAACCAATCAACTCTTGATTCAGTTTAATGTTCATAACATTATGCTGTAATACAAAATGATATCCTTCATTGTCTAACAAAGAAACGGATATTATATTACAAAGCATGCTAGGTACAAAATAACATGGGTCTAAAACCAATATACAACCCGACGGCAACCCTAGGTGATACTCTCCCACTGAAACTGCATGTACATTGGAACCATTTCCAACTCGGAGAGTATGATCACCGGTCTTCAAAACTCTGCTATTTCTTAAGCCCTGTACAGAATTGCAGATATGAGAACCAGAACCAGTATCCAATACCCAGGAAGCAGAGTTTATAGAAAAACGGTTTCAGTCACGAACACACCTGAAGCAGAAGCATCACCATGCTTCTTTTTCTTGAGATCAAGGTATTCCGTACAGTTCCGCTTCCAGTGCCCCGTCTTTTCTCAGTAAAAACATTCTCCGTTTCCCGACTTCTCAACCATGGATTTGTCTTTCCCTTATGCCTTCTTGATTCCACCTCTCGATTTGGTGGATTTCTTCTTATTCCTTCCCTTGGCCTTGCCTTTTGGGACGGAAGAGGAAGATTGTCCAACAATCAGAGAGTGGGACTTCGCCTTAAGCGTGCTCTCTGTTGGATATAGTGCCCTCAGAGTCAATTATTGGATCACAGGCACGTGATTGCAATGATTGAGGGATGACCTATACCGGTAGGACAGTCTTACTCAAGATGATAGTATGCTATCTGGTTTATCTTTATCATTGTGTACATGCTTTAGGTGACCTTACAGGTCACTATTACACGTTGATAGAGCCCTTAGGATTCTTGCTTGACTGCCAGCAGTATGATGGCGATCATATACAGAGGAGCTGGGGTTTATAAGCACATCCTTAAAGTGGTCCCTAGTCGTGGGAGTTTTCGAGACAGGGCATCGATACTCCGGAGTAGACTAGTGTATACAGTCGAGATCCCGACGAGGGGCGGTGGCCGGTCTCACAAGCCATTGGTGTCATTTGGTTCACCTAAGATGTATACAGATGCTCATTGGGTTATGAGTACACCGGACAGGACTCGCCGGGAACATGCTAGTTGGTATTATACCTGATGTCAGATAGTAGATCCTTGGTGACATGTGTACAGGTTAGTTCATTAACCTGAGATCGTCATTTGTCTCGTATGAGTTCCCATTGTGCTTTGATTACTATCCTACCACGGCTCAAAGGAGTCATGCAAACAGGTTTTAGTTGGGTACAGTCCCGAGCCATATGGAGGAAGTGAGCGGATCGGCAGGGGTTTCGTCTCTCCCGGTATTAGGGGTGAGATCGTGCTATGTCTAGGAGAGCCATTACACGAAGTCCTTGGCCAAGGCAGGAGATTTACTGGTAGGTATTCCAGTAGTATCTCAGGGTGTTCTGGGCTACACTCCGACACGACTTGTACCGCTTTTGGGGGTCTGACTTTTACCAACCCCCTAGGCTCGCCATGCGATGCTCATAGACGAACGGACCAGACTGTACGGATATTGTCACTGACAGGCTCAGTAGGGTGTCAGGATGAGTTCGCTCATCGACCTCCTTTTTGGTCAATACCTGGTAGCCCGTTACGTACGGCTAGTACCTCTGACGTGCTAGTGGTTAAATCCAAAGCCAATGTATTGACGAGTCTTTAGAGTCCCCTACAGACAGTTTCTCAAGTTTCGGGCGAAATGTTGTAGAGGCCGTATGATATATGGCAGGGTCCGATCATATACGTGCAGTAGTGCACGGATTATGATCGGACAGATCATACTAGTGGGCTTTGGTTTAAGCCGGATCCTAGTATTAGATTTGTTGGATTACTTTAGTCTCATCGCATTCGCATTCAGTCGGAATGCGGATGCAGGTATGTATATACAGGTGAGGGGTATCCTTGTGATCTGTCACGAGTTTACTTTAGATGTTGCCGTATCTTTTTTGTTGTTGCAAACATTTGGATTAATGTTTGCATATGGAAATTATGAGCAAGAAATCATCATGAGGTGCATTTATTGTGACACATGCAACCTAGTGACTCATGGCCTCTTTTATTGTGCATATGTCACATTTTGTGATGGATTTGAGTGATGAAATGAGAGGAAGAGAGAGAAGGGCAGCCATATCCCTTTGGGTTTGCTCTTGTATTATACATTCTTGCTCTCATTTTTATCATACAACTCAAGAAAGAAAAGGCTTCTTCTTCTTCCTGTTGCTCTAGCTCACAACTTCCATTAATGGCATCATCATTAACCTCCATCCATACACTCTCATGTGATGAGAATCAATGGATGCTTGAGATAAAGTTATCACACACATTCTCTACATCGCCTTGGACACGTCGGCTAGCGAACTTCGTGCCCGAGTTGCTTCGGATGAAGCGGGAGCCCGTAAAAAGACTCGAAGATGTGGTGCCCTTTCCGACGAGGAGATCGAGATCGGATATGCCGCGAGGAGCTTGGTATGGTGGCCAAAGACCGAAGGACACGGATCGATCCGTATAGCCTTTTCAACCCTTCTCTAGTTTGCTAATTGTAGGTTAATGGTTCGATCCGGATTTAAAGTATACGATAGCGCCGGTTTCAAGTTTTGAAAAAGTTTTCGTTTCCGCATTTTGGCCTCGGACAGACGGCCGGGGTGCTACTGTAGACTCACATGGTATCAGAGCCATGCCATTAACCTTTACTAGCTTGATCTAACATATTTAAAACATCGATCGGCCGAATTTTCCAAAACCGCGATTCCAACTTAACAGTTTCTGTCGAATTTTTTTTGTTGTCGAAAAATTATTTTGAGTATTGCAGAAAAACAGGTAGGCTTTTTTAAGAGATCTGAGAAAATTTGGGATGCTGATATCACTGTAGCGCCGTGGAACCGCGGCCGTACCCACGTTTTGGCTGCGGTTCTGCCGCCGTACTGTAGCAACACTTCACCAAATTTTCTGCAGTGGTCTCTGACTTGGATTTGGGGTTTCTGGTATTTTTAGTTTTGGCCCAGATTATTTTGAGTGCTGGTTTTGTGCTTGGGGCCCACTTTGGAAAATTTTGTCGATCGAAAAATTTAAATAAGTTAGTTTACAGTACATACATTGTATCTGCGACCGTGAATGTCATTTGATCGGTAAATTTTGTCTAATTGCTATAGCCCTTTTAGACGGATTTGCGAACGTGACATTCACATTGATGTTCTGTGTTGTGCTGTGATGTTGCGGATTTGTCGTGGTGGATAGCCTGGATGCAATGGTAGTACAGTTTGGTATTATTGGTACATTTGATATTGCGGGGCGAGCGTCCGACATGTGGACTGCCGTTACTTCCGGTTTGTATATTATTCATTAGGGGCACGACCGGGCTGAGGTCGATGTATCCGTTGTATATATTTTACTTTCTGTACTAGGATTACCCCGCGGTGGGGTGCCTGGATAGCCGGGTTCTAGAGGGCAACGGGAAGGCGTACCTTTAACTCTGGCGGTCCGTGAAAATCTGACACGACTCTCAAACAAGTGGTGTCTCTAATCTCCAATGCAAAACCATCGCGGCCATCTCCAGATCATGAGAGGGATATCCTTCTCGTACTTCCTCCAAATGTAAAGAAGCAAAAGCGATAACTCTATTGTGTCACCTCAGTACACATTCGAGTCCTACTCACGAAACATCACAGTTAAACAACAAAGTCGCCCGAACCAAAAAGCATGGAAAGGGCTGAAGCAGTTGTTAACCGAGTCTTCAACTGCGGAAACTCCGCACACAAGCCTCAGTCCAAAGAAAAGAAACCCCCATTCCAGTCAATTTAGTCAACGGTGCAACATTACACTAGCAATCCTGGAAGAAACGGCAGTAAAAACCTACTAAGCCCAAAAATCTACGGACCTCCGTTCTGCTCACAAGTCTGGGTCCAAGCTGTACGGCCACGATCTTCCTCGAAACCATACCAAGTCGTCTCGGTAACTACAAAACCTAGGAGTCAACACAACAAGCTTAAAGGGACACTCCGAGAATCTAGTAAACCGCTGGGGCTCTCCCAGTATCCGTATAAAAGATCCTCAAGTGCTACCCTAACCCTCAAGACACACTAAAAAGACTAGGTTGTCGTAAATAACACAACAATAACTAGTCGAGGAACGGCACGAAGAAAACCAGTTCATCACACCTACGAATGCTAGAGCATTGGTGAGTCCAGTGACACACCCAAAACACACAAAGCTCGTAGCACACACAAGACAGTCTTTGGAATGTCATCACTCCAGACCCGCAACAATGATGACCTAATCCCAAACGAACTTAGAAAAGTCTCGCACTCTGGTGCTAATTGAAGAAATCGTCAATGCGAGGTACATGATACTTATCCGCACCGTACGCCGATTCAAGTGACGATCCATCAATACACAACCTCAATTTGTCGTTTGTCTCCTTGACGAACAGAAATGGGAGCTTCCTAAATGCGAAACACTCAGACGTACAAACTCCCTCAACAATAACTCTGCAGCAGATCCTTAGCTCCTTAAGCTTCGCCGGCTCATCTGGAACGACGTCGGGAACATTCTCGCACGAAAGGAAACTGGTCCAACAACCCAACTGTGGCTACAGCATCACGAAAAACGCCAAGAATTCCCGACATCTCCTCAGAGCCGACTAGCGAACAAGGCTGAATTCAAGCTGTAGGAAGCGGCACCACTATCCACCTGCACAACAAGAACTGACCTGCCCGGGAAAACAAAACCTAACTGTTTCCTCACGGTAGCCCACAACGCCTAGCATGTAGCTAACCAGTCCATGCCCAGGAGATCGCCAAATCCAACATCTTTAGGAGGTTCAAAATGACAGACGAATCTCTATCCCCTATCCGATGGGCATAAGACCGAAGTACGTGTTGCACAACAAAAGGATTGCTGACGGAAGTTAACACAACAAACGGCTAATCTACCCAGCACGACTCTCGTCCTAAACTCAGCACGAAATGTGGAACATACGAGTGCATGAATCCGGATCAAACAATACGTGTGCAACAAAAGGACATACTGAAAGAGTACCTGAAACCACAGCATTGGATGCCTGAGCATCCTGATGAGTCGAAGCGAAAACTTGGGCCTGCCCTCCATCTGCGACTGATCGAACTCCTCCTCTACTAGCCTGACCCCTCTGTGTGAACCCTCCGCGTCTACGACGTCTCAAAATACGACCCTGACGTGGTGTGAAGGGACACTGCTTGATGAGGTGTTGAAGGGTTCCGCATCGTAAACACCTACGCGCTGCCTGCTGTCCTGCCTGGGGATGAGAGCCAAACGACTGTCCTCATCCCATGCCTCTGCTCTGGGCTGGTACACCAGTACGATTCCACCACTGTTCCGGAATTCTCACGGTCTCTGAAAGACGTGTCTCGTAAACTGGGGCTGCCTCCACCGGTGCTATGTAGGGGACGGAATACTGCATGATGATTGCAAGGAATAACTGGGTAACAGGGGTGAAAACCACCTGTCGCTGCGCTCGAACGACCTCTACCAATGAGCTCATCGTCTGGCGCAAGCTCTGCATCTCTGCCACTAGTCTAGCGATCTGATCTGTCGTAGGAGAAACAATCTGTCCTGGTACAACAGGGGTACTACTCGGATCAGTCCTCGTCTCAGATAAATCAACTCGAACCTCGGCTCTCCCGGCCTCTCTCTGCACCCTCGTAGTTCTTGGCGGCATAATGGCTGAAAAGAAGGTAGGATTCGATGAGGATACGAAAATCGAATCACAAGGATGTATACAATCATGAAGAAAATTCAATCAATAAGTCCTAAGGTCGCTTAGGCGGAGTACCGTGTCGTGAGTATGCCGCAGAACATACGCACGCTACGCCACTCTGCAGCAGCTACCTACTCTATCATACCAGGGTCATCCTACATTCCGAAGGTAAAACCTACGCTCAGATACCAACTTTGTCACGACCCAAAGTTTCGCCCGTGACCAGCACTTAACCACGTAACGTCTATAGGCGTAACGCGTCTAAGTAAGACGAAAACCCAGAACACAAACCAGTAAAAGTATAGAGTGATTTAATCATTTAATAGAACTAATTACTAAGATGTCAAGAGACCTTAAGTAGACAATCACCAAGATAACAATATACGACGCCGTAGCGAAGAAAATGAGCAACAGGTGGGAAACATCACAGATAGAATAAATTGCAAAAGTAGAGTCGGCTCACAACGAGCTCGACACCAGAATACAAAATAATATACATCGTCCTCACAACTGGTCTTTAAGTCAATACATAAGTGGTAGATGGAGAGTACTAGATACAACAATGTACATAACTGAAAGATAACCAGATACCGCACAAAACCCACCTATCAGCAAAAGAGCTAGTACACCAACTGTAGGGGTATCTTTGTCAAAAGATACAAGAACGCAGCCTGCCGTGACTACTCCGAAGGGCAACCTGCAAACATTGTGGCACAACGGGGGTGAGTTGCCAACTCGTGAATAGAAGATAACATATAAAGGTAATCGCGAGCTTGCACGTGTAACGATACTCTAACCTATATCAACAGATAACATCTATATGATGAATTGGATGCTCAAACATGCAACAAGTGCGATCTAATAACATCTCCATGTGACGAGCAAGAAATGTGATGATCAGGTATAGCAATGCAGTCTAACCACCTTATATAGAATGAACAGGGTATGCAATGATCATGTATAGGCAATCTAACAACCCTATATAGAATGAACAGGGTATGCAATGATCAGGTATAGCAGTACAATCTAACAACCCTATATAGAATGAACAGGGTGTGCAATGATCAGGTATAGCAATATGTACTATATGAGGTACAATAGATACAGGATGAGATATCAATTACTTCATTCTGAGCCTGGGAAATATAACATCTACACGGAATGTCATCATCGAAAGTACAATCGGTACTCATCAATGCACCCAAATCCTAATACTACTTAGGCGTCGTCATCCTCCTCGGTCCTCCAATCCTATAAATCTCATATAATCGTGAGTGCCCAACATCGGCACCCAAAATATCAAGAAATACTCGTGCCAAGCATCGACACGCAAATCCTCCTATATAGGGCATCCGTCAGTCCGGATCAGCCCACGGGCTCTGTCTGCGGTATCGGTCCTCGGCCCCGGCAGTACGAGTCGTCCCGTATCCATCCATCGACTCTGGTCGGTATCCTCCGGATAACCGCCAGGTCCAACCAATCACCGGTAGGTAGTAGTCCCTCTGTCAGGCTCACCGTCTACTACACAGCGAAACCGTTCTCGCCCCGGGATACCATACCGGGTCCACCATGTACCCGTAATCGGCCTCATCCAACTCCTCGATTCGGGTTCACATATGTCACTCTAGTACCGAGAAAACACATGGTGGACGCACCGAAATATCATATCAAGGGAAACCAGGTTTTTAAATAATTAACTATTCTCTTTTTGAAATATCCACGGTTCCCCAAATCCAGAATTAACATAGAAACAATACATCTCAATGCGTAATCTAAGCAAGTATAAAGATATCAATGTATGTGTGCACAGATATGAGTATACAGTGTGCATGTGCGCAGGTATGAAGATATCAATGTATGTGTGCACAGATATGAGTATACAGTGTGCATGTGCGCAGGTATAAAGATATCAATGTATGTATGCACAGATATGAGTATACAGTGTGCATGTGCGCAGGTATGAAGATATCAATGTATGTGTGCACAGATATGAGTATACAGTGTGCATGTGCGCAGGTATGAAGATATTAATGTATGTGCACAGATATGAGTATACAGTGTGTATGTGCGCAGGTATGAAGATATCAATAAGGTGGAATCAGTATGATATATGATTTATAGCAATCCTATAATGTGAGTGTCATGGCAATCACTAACGGTGTGAGTGTAGCATATCAAGCGTGCTCGTGCGACTTGAACCGTTAGTGACAGTGCAGTGTCCTATGCTATCATTTCTGTATGCAACAATAAGGTATGCTACTACAGTCCATATGAACATCTACAATCTAATATTCTAACTCGCCCTGACGCTTAACGCCATACGGGCGATTTCTCCGTAGATGTTAAATCTACTCACCTGGTCGTGCGCTACTCGTAGCCGACCACCTGCTTTCCTTTCTTAGCTTCGTCCGACGTACCCGCCTGCGAACCTGGAATTACACAAGAATCCAAATATAAGCAACTATCTCGTAAAACGCGATATTGAAGTCAAACGATACGCTCGCGTCGCGAACTAAACGCGCGTGTGTACGATACGCTAAACGTGTGCATGCGTCTAAAACTAACCCCGACACGCCGCGATACGCTGAATCTTGGAACCCTCTCGCGTATCGCGCGTATCGCGCGAACCAAACATACTAGAAATACGATATAACGTTCCAGATTCTACCCAGGCTAACAACTTACAAAATTATACATACCACTGGCCTAGAAATAACAACAGATTCCTACCCAAGCAAACATCACCCAAAAATTCCCCTATCTGGCCGCAAATTGCGGCCAGAAAGATTAAACCGGCAGCCTCGCTATGGGGTGGGGGTCTCGGGCTCTGGTGGTGTGGTCTATACCTTGCATACAAGCTCCAGTTTCCTCAATTTTAACCTGAACTACTCGGGCCTATAGCAGATCACTGAAAGGTGAAATTTCACTTAAAAACACTAAATTTTGCACAATTAGAAACCCTATGGTATTTTGGTGTAATCTGGGGTCTAACTAGGTTTGCATGGTCTTAATAACACCTAATTAGGCTAGGTTAACCAATACTAACAGCACTAAACCATAAGTTCACACAAATCACCATTCCAAGCACAAAATCTCACTTTTTATACAAACCGAAGCTAAACTGCACATACATTAAACAAACAAGAAGTTGGGCTCAGATTCTATACCTTACAAGACCCTAGGTGCAAGGAGAAAGGAGGTGGAGAAGATGGGAAGTGCTGCTGCTGCTGCCGCCACTGTCTGCTGCTGCTGCTGTTGTTATTGCTGCTGCTGATGCTGCTTCTGCAGCTGCTGCCTCTCTCTCTCTCTCTCTCTCTCTCTCTCTCTCAGCAGAGTGTGTGTGTGTGTGTGTGTGTGTGTGTGTGTGAGAGTTGTGAGAATGAGAAGTGAGAGTGAGAAAATGAGTCCCCAAGTCAACAACCCCCTCTCTCTTTCTCTCTCTCTTCATTTAATGAGCATAGCTCAAGCCATGCCCACACTCCCTCTCTCATGCACCAAGTCAACAAAAGAAAAAGAAAAAGAAATTCAAATAACAAAACACACAAATAAATAAAACCCAATTAAATCCTAAAACACCTAATACAAATAGGTTAACCCACCATGGTCGCTAATCATGGTTTTAACCCCAAATCTAAACCCTAGTTTACATGCACAAGTGTGTGTGTGTCTAGAAAAATCCTAATAAAATATTCATTAATTAGAATAAAATATCAAAAACTTATTTTGGTAAACTTTTTACCAAAAACTATCTATTAAAATATAATTAACCCCTACACACGACCTAAGGTGTTACAATCTTCCCCCTTAAAGAAAATTCGTCCCCGAATTTTAAAATATAAAGCTACGCATACCTTCAGAGGGATGAGGGAACTTCTTCCGCATCTCACCCTCAGCCTCCCAAGTGATCTCTTCACCGTTTGGGATGCACCAAAATACCTTCACTGATGGCAAGACCTTCGATCGAAGTTTCTTCACCTGCCGGTCCAATACTACGGCTAGCTGTTGGGTGAACGAAGGATCACGCTCGAACTAAATGGTCTGGTGCTGAATCCAATGAGAAAGGTCATGAAGGTAATTGCAAAGTATCGACATAGGAAATAAGGGGTGAATATTCAATAATCTGGGTGGAAGCGCCCAACTTAAGGCAACGAACCAACTCGCCTTAGGGATCCTAAAAAGACTTACTATCCTGGAAAGCTTCCCAAAACTCAACATGTCATTTATCGGAATTTTTCGTGGGAATACATGATCTGCCATTGCTAACTCGAATCTGCGACCCTCTTGGTCAGCATCTGATCTCTATCCGCAATAGACCGTTCTCATCCAGACCAAAAACAACCGGGTCATTTCCGAAATTTCTAAACTAACTGAGGTCCAATAATCCTATAACACGGAGTTAGGAAAACAGACTGGCGATCGACACGACCTAACCTCTAATCCTAAAGGTTACCAATTGGAGTGTCATCCTGATAACTGCTATCAAAGGAGAACCCTATCGATGGCAAACGACGATCCCCAATTGCCGACAACAATTTCTACATACGCACAACTTAACAATAACAACTGAGCAAACTGAGTATCATCGGATGACAAACATCGGAATGGAGTCACATCCTGACAACTCCTGGGTGGACACCATAACGAATTTCGGGGAGATCTGCTCTTGTTCCCTCTTCGGAACGGTTAAAGGTTGCAACTCTCCCATCAGTCTCAGTTGCTCAACTCAAGCACACAATAAGACGGACACCTTGAAACGAATCCCAAGACTTCTCTTTCTAACCCTGCCCACCCGTAACTACCTTACAAGTCACGTTAACAGTTGGTGGGGCTTGAATGGGTACAGAGAGTTGACCGATGTGCCTGCCCTAGGATTCCACGTCTCTTCCCTAGCACACCCTTGCCACAAGTCAAGGATTCCGAATCATTACCCAGTCGAGTAGGCTCCAATATCTCTGACGAACGAGCGTCGGCGGGCAGTGTCTCGCGAAAGCGATTTAAGAAAAGTGGTCGGGCCCGGACATGAGCAAGCTGTCTCCTCAGAAGAGACAACTTTTGCTGTACTCAACGATCGCACAAGAACTGTGAATCTGCGGAGGACTATCACAACAATCAAATTCCGCCGCAGGAAGGTGTACCTTTAACTCTGGTGGTCCGCGAAAATCTGACACGACTCTCAAACAAGTGGTATCTCTAATCTCCAACACAAAACCAACGCGGCCATCTCCAGATCATGAGTGGGATATCCTTCTCATACTTCCTCCAAATGTAAAGAAGCAAAAGCGATAACTCCATTGTGTCACCTCAGTACACATTTGAGTCCTACTCACGAAACATCACAGTTAAACCACAAAGTCCCCCGAACCAAAAAGCAAGGAAAGGGCTGAAGCAGTTGTTAACCGAGTCTTCAACTACGGAAACTCCGCACACAAGCCTCAGTCCAAAGAAAAGAAACCTCCATTCCAGTCAATTTAGTCAACGGTGCAGCATTACACTAGCAATCCTGGAAGAAACGGCAGTAAAAACATACTAAGCCTAAAAATCTACGGACCTTCGTTCTGCTCACAAGTCTGGGTCCAAGCTGTACGGCCACGATCTTCCTCGAAACCATACCAAGTCGTCTCGGTAACTACAAAACCTAGGAGTCAACATAACAAGCTTAAAGGGACACTCCGAGAATCTAGTAAACCGCTGGGGCTCTCCCAGTATCCATATAACAGATCCTCAAGTGCTACCCTAACCCTCAAGACACACTAAAAAGACTAGGTTGTCGTAAATAACACAACAATAACTAGTCAAGGAACGGCCCGAAGAAAACCAGTTCATCACACCTACGAATGCTGCTAGAGTATTGGTGAGTCCAGTGACACACCCAAAACACACAAAGCCCGTAGCATGCAAAAGACAGTCTTCGGAATGTCATCACTCCGGACCCGCAACAATGATGACCTAATCCCAAACGAACTTAGACAAGTCTCGCACTCTGGTGCTAATTGAACAAATCGTCAATGCGAGGTACATGATACTTATCCGCACCGTAGTTCGATTCAAGTGACGATCCATCAATACACAACCTCAATCTTTCGTTTTTCTCCTTGACGAACAGAAATGGGAGCTTCCTAAATGCGAAACACTCATACGCACAAACTCCCTCAACAACAACTCTGCAGCAGATCCTTAGCTCCTTAAGCTTCGCCGGCTCATCTGGAACGACGTGCACGAAAGGAAACCGGTCCAACAACCCAACTGTGGCTACAGCATCACGAAAAACGCCAAGAATTCCTGACATCTCCTCAGAGCCGACTAGCGAACAAGGCTGAATTCAAGCTGTAGGAGGCGGCACCACTATCCACCTGCACAACAAGAACTGACCTGCCCGGGAAAACAAAACCTAACTGTTTCCTCACGGTAGCCCACAACGCCTAGCACGTAGCTAACCAGTCCATGCCCAGGAGATTGCCAAATCCAACATCTTTAAGAGGTTCAAAATGATAGACGAATCTCTATCTCCTATCCGATGGACATAAGACCGAAGTACGTGTTGCACAACAAAGGATTGCTGACGGAAGTTAACACAACAAACGGCTAATCTACCCAGCACGACTCTCGTCCTAAACTCAGCACGAAATGTGGAACATACGAGTGCATGAATCCGGATCAAACAATACGTATGCAACAAAAGGACATACTGAAAGAGTACCTGAAACCACAGCATTGGACGCCTGAGCATCCTGATGAGTCGAAGCGAAAACTTGGGCCTGCCCTCCATCTGCGACTGATTGAACTCCTCCTCTACTAGCCTGACCCCTCTGTGCGAACCCTCCACGTCCACGACGTCTCAGAATACAACCCTGACGTGGTGTGAAGGGACACTGCCTGATGAGGTGTTGAAGGCTTCCGCATCGTAAACACCTACGCGCTGCCTGCTGTCCTGCCTGGGGATGAGAGCCAAACGACTGTCCTCATCCCAAGCCTCTGCTCTGGGCTAGTACACCAGTACAATTCCACAACTGTTCCGGAATTCTCACGGTCTCTGGAAGACGTGTCTCGTAAACTGGGGCTGCCTCCACCGGTGCTATGTAGGGAACGGAATACTGCATGATGATCGCAAGGAACAACTGAGTAACAGGGGTGACAACCACCTGTCGCTGCGCTCGAACGACTTCTACCAATGAGCCCATCGTCTGGCGCAAGCTCTGCATCTCTGCCACTAGTCTAGCGATCTGATCTGTCGTAGGAGAAACAATCTGTCCTGGTACAACAGGGGTACTACTCGGATCAGTCCTCGTCTCAGATAAATCAACTCGAACCTCGGCTCTCCCGGCCTTTCTCTGCACCCTCGTAGTCGTTGGCGGCATAATGGCTGAAAAGAAGGTAGGATTCGATGAGGATACGAAAATCGAATCACAAGGATGTATACAATCATGAAGAAAATTCAATCAATAAGTCCTAAGGTCGCTTAGGCGGAGTACCGTGTCGTGAGTATGCCGCGGAACATACGCACGCTACGCCACTCTGCTGCAGCTACCTACTCCATCATACCAGGGTCATCCTACACTCCGAAGGTAAAACCTACGCTCTGATACCAACTTTGTCACGACCCAAAGTTTGGCCCGTTACCGGCACTTAACCATGTAACGTCTACAGGCTTAACGTGACTAAGTAATCCGAAAACCCAGAACACAAACCAGTAAAAGTATAGAGTGATTTAATCATTTAATAGAACTAATTACTAAGATGTCAAGAGACCTTAAGTAGACAATCACCAAGATAACAATATACGACGCCGTAGCGTATAAAATGAGCAACAGGTAGGAAACATCACAGATAGAATAAACTGCATAAGTAGAGTCGGCTCACAACGATCTCGACACCAGAATACAAAATAATATACATCGTCCTCACAACTGGTCTCTAAGTCAATACATAAATGGTAGATGGAGAGTACTACATACAACAATGTACATAACTGAAAGATAACCACATACTGCACAAAACCCACCTATCAGCAAAAGAGCTAGTATACCAACTACAAGGGTATCTGTGCTAAAAGATGCAAGAACGCAGCCTGCCGCGACTACTCCGAAGGGCAACCTGCAAACACTGTGGCACAACGGGGGTGAGTTGCCAACTCGTGAATAGAAAATAATATATAAAGGTAATCGTGAGTATGCACGTGCAACGATACTCTAATCTATATCAACAGATAACATCTATATGATGAACTGGATGCTCAAACATGCAACAAGTGTGATCTAATAACATCTCCATGTGATGAGCAAGAAATGTGATAATCAGGTATAGCAATGCAGTCTAACCACCTTACATAGAATGAACAGGGTATGCAATGATCAGGTATAGCAATGCAATCTAACAACCCTATATAGAATGAACAGGGTATGCAATGATCAGGTATAGCAATGCAATCTAACAACCCTATATAGAATGAACAGGGTGTGCAACGATCAGGTATAGCAATATGTACTATATCAAGTACAATAGATATAGGATGAGATATCAATTACTACATACTGAGCATGGGAAATATAACATCTACATGGAATGTCATCGTGGAAAGTATAATCGGTACTCATCAATGCACCCAAATCCTAATACTACTCAGGCGTCGTCATCCTTCTCGGTCCTCCAATCCTGTAAATCTCATATAATCGTGAGTGCCCAACATCGGCACCAAAAATATCAAGAAATACTCGTGCCAAGCATCGATACGTAAATCTTCCTGTATAGGGCATCAGTCAGTCCGGATCAGCCCATGGGCTCTGTCTGCGGTATCAGCCCTCGGCCCCGGCAGTACGAGTCGTCCCGTATCCATCCATCGACTCTGGTCGGTATCCTCCGGATAACCGCCACGTCCAACCAATCACCGGTAGGTAGTAGTCCCTCTGCCAGGCTCACCATCTACTACACAGCGAAACCGTTCTCGCCCCGGGGTACCATACCGGGTCCACCATGTACCCGTAATCGGCCTCATCCAACTCCTCGATTCGGGTTCACATATATCACTCTAGTACTAAGAAAACACATGGTGGACGCACCGAAATATCATATCAAGAGAAACCGGGTTTTTAAATAATTAACTATTCTCTTTCCGAAATATCCACGGTTCCCCAAATCCAGAATTAACATGGAAACAATATATCTCAATGCGTAATTTAAGCAAGTATAAAGATATCAATGTATGTGTGCACAGATATGAGTATACAGTGTGCATGTTCGCAGGTATGAAGATATCAATGTATGTGTGCACAGATATGAGTATACAGTGTGCATGTGCGCAGGTATGAAGATATCAATGTATGTGTGCACAGATATGAGTATACAGTGTGCATATGCGCAGGTATGAAGATATCAATGTATGTGTGCACAGATATGAGTATACAGTGTGCATGTGCGTAGGTATAAAGATATCAATGTATGTGTGCACAGATATGAGTATACAGTGTGCATCTGCGCAGGTATGAAGATATCAATAAGGTGGAATCAGTATGATATATGATTTATAGCAATCCTATAATGTGAGTGTCATGGCAATCACTAACGGTGTGAGTATAGTATATCAAGCGTGCTCGTGCGACTTGAACCGTTAGTGACAGTGCAGTGTCCTATGCTATCATTTCTATATGCAACAATAAAGTATGCTACTACAGTCCATATGAACATCTACAATCTAATATCCTAACTCGCCCTGACGCTTAACTCCATACGGGCGATTTCCCCGTAGATGTTAAATCTACTCACTTGGTCGTGCGTTACTCGTAGCCGACCACCTGCTTCCCTTTCTTAGCTTCGTCCGACGTACTCGCCTGCGAACCTGAAATTACACAATAATCCAAATATAAGCAACTATCTCGCAAAATGCGATATCGAAGTCAAACGATACGCTCGCTTCGCGAACTAAACGCGCGTGTGTACGATACGCTAAACGTGTGCACGCGTCTAAAAATAACCCCGACACGCCGCGATACGCTGAATCGTGGAACCCTCTCGCGTATTGCGCGTATCGCGCGAACCAAACGTACTAGAAATACGATATAACGTTCCAGATTCTACCCAGGTTAACAACTTACAAAACTATACATACCACTGGCCTAGAAATAACAACAGACTCCTATCCAAGCAAACATCACCAACAAATTCCCCTATCTGGCCGCAAATTGCGGCCAGAAAGATTAAACCGGTGGCCTCGCTATGGGGTGGGGGTCTCGGGCTCTGGTGGTGTGGTCTATACCTTGCATACAAGCTCCAGTTTCCTCAATTTTAACCAGAACTACTCGGGCCTATAGCAGATCACTGAAAGGTGAAATTTCACTTAAAAACACTAAATTTTGCACAATTAGAAACCCTATGGTATTTTGGTGTAATCTGGGGTCTAACTAGGTTTGCATGGTCTTAATAACACCTAATTAGGCTTGGTTAACCAATACTAACAGCACTAAACCATAAGTTCACACAAATCACCATTTCAAGCACAAAATCTCACTTTTTATACAAACCGAAGCTAAACTACACATACGTTAAACAAACAAGAAGTTGGGCTCAGATTCTATACCTTACAAGACCCTAGGTGCAAGGAGAAAGGAGGTGGAGAAGATGGGAAGTGCTGCTGCTGCCGCTGCTGTTTGCTACTGCTGCTGTTTTTATTGCTGCTGCTGATGCTGCTTCTGCAGCTGCTGCCTCTCTCTCTCTCTCTCTCAGCAGAGTGTGTGTGTGTGAGAGAGAGTTGTGAGAATGAGAAGTGAGAGTGAGAAAATGAGTCCCCAAGTCAACAACCCCCTCTCTCTTTCTCTCTCTCTTCATTTAATGAGCATGGCTTAAGCCATGCCCACACTCCCTCTCTCATGCACCAAGTCAACAAAAGAAAAAGAAAAAGAAATTCAAATAACAAAACACACAAATAAATAAAACCCAATTAAATCCCAAAACACGTAATACAAATAGGTTAACCCACCATGGTTGCTAATCATGGTTTTAACCCCAAATCTAAACCCTAGTTTACATGCACAAGTGTGCGTGTGTCTAGAAAAATCCTAATAAAATATTCATTAATTGGAATAAAATATCAGAAACTTAATTTGGTAAACTTTTTACCAAAAACCATCTATTAAAATATAATTAACCCCTACACACGACCTAAGGTGTTACAGATATTAAGTTCGTTACGTTAAAGGTTTTTCGCCAAAAACCAGCCGTAGCCCTTCGTCATTTCTTACGGGTATTATTTAGTATTCGTGTTGCGTTTGTTGACCTAGTCAAGTCGTAGTGTTCGGTAGCTAAGTGGTGCTTGTTTGCTGTATAAATGGGATTGGTTAGGACAGTCGTGCGGCCTTGTTGACCTAGTCAAGGGCACGTACGGGTGGGTTTAATGCAATCCAGAATAATGAAGGGTTGAACTTTACTAGCGGTTTATAGTTTGTTTACCTAGTCAAGGTTATAAGCCGCTTGGGGTAAAAAACACATCGGGAGTTTCTAAAGAAACTGAAACTTGCCAGATATGCGCATACCTTCTGGAGTGTGATAATGTGAGTGGATTCCATCACGTTATCATGCGATGATAGTTGGATCCCGATTCCCACTGATGAGATGGTTTACTCCTCGGGTGATCCCGGCTATTTCTTCTTTCAGGTTTGGAGGAGAATTTGAGGTTACAGTGGGAGTTCTGATTAGATAAATTGATAACCATTCTGATCTAGGTTAGAATGCACGCTGAGTGTTTCTTTTCTCTCTCTCTTTGGCAGTGACCATGACCCGACCCTTGACTATGACTCAGTGACCCAGTTAACCAAACTATCTTAAAACACTGGCTTTTGGATTGTCTGAGTTGCATACCTCATTGCTACCCGTACTTTTACCCTTTTCTCCAGAACACCCCGTATTACTATGAACATCCACTTCCATTGGATAAAACCATCGTATGGTTATATACGAACTCGAAGGAACTTATTCGAGGATGGTTTCCGGTTCTGGAGAAAATGAATAGGACTATTCAGTTGTCTTTTCGTTTTACCTTCTCTCAGGTTGCGAGTGTTCCTTGGATTAGGACAGTACACCTATTACGCTTATTGGATAGTCTTCATCCAAACCATAGGCAGGTGCCGAACGGTAGGGAATGAAGAAAACCAATTAGCCTAATTATGGTGTACAGAAGGTAATAAGTTAAAACAAATAAAGGTATTAGAAAGAGGGCAAAGTAAACTGCGACTGCTATTCACGACCAAACCAAGTATTTCATCGCCACTCCTACTTCACCTTTGTATTTCTCCAGAACACTCCGTATCACTATGAAGATCCACAGTTTATTGGATACTCCATCGTATGGTTATATACGAACTCGAAGGGACTTGTTCCAGTTCAGGGATGGATTCTGGTTCAGGAGAAATAAGAATAAGGTTTATTCAGTTGTCTTTAATCTTCACCTTCTCTCAGGTTGCGAGTGCTCCTAGGATTAGGACAGTACACATATTACGCTTATTGGAGAGTCTTCTTCCAAACCATAGGCTGGTGCCGAACGGTAGGGAAGGAAGAAAACCATTTAGCATAAAGTTGGTGTACAGAAGGTAATGACTAAAGACATATAAAGGGATTTGGAGAGATGGCAAAGAAATATACGGTTACAGTTGTGAATCTGGATAATGGAAGAGGCATTACTAGGAATACCCGGATACCCCTACGAAACATTTACATGTTTTAGTTTCACTGTGTATTGTTAAAAGAAAACTGATTTCCCAATTAGTCCTTGCTCCAGAGTATGTATTTACCAGGTATGATTCTCACATCTGTATGGTTTTACAGATGATGAGTGGGAGTAAGTTATTGGGAATTGGGTGATCATCCTCATTATATCGGGATTCGTTGTAATTGGTGATATTTGAGGAAATCGCCTGGGTTGTTTACTGGACGGCAAATATTTGGTTTTGAATATCCGTTGTTATGCACCAATTTCAAATTGATATATCTGTATGTTTATTTTCATAAAGTGAGATATAACTTTTTGAAATTATGTCCATGACATTTATCTATATCAGTGGATGGTTAGGTAAGGAGCATTCAACAGCGGTGTAATTCTTCTTAACCATAAGTACAGTTTTCAACCTACGACACACAGGGAATGAGTTATTAGACTCAGGGGACTTATACAGAGTATTGTATATTGTCCAGTATCCATGAGGACAGAGGGGTTGGTACTCGTACTGTATTCTGTTTACTTATGACTTCTCTAGTACTTCTTAGAAATGCAAGGTCCAAGTTTTGAGAAGTTATAGGTATAAGGATAAAGTAGAGAACCATGTGTTGCAAGTATCAGGATTCTTTAAGGTGATCGAAGATGTAGATACTTGTATCCGGTATTCAGTTGATAGTAATGGTTATTGAGAAACTTGTTTCTCTTTCAGGTTACTCATGTTTGGATGCACTCCTAAGTTGAGTAACGCTGATCGGCCTCCTTCCATTTAGTTTACATGCACTGGAGACAGCTGCATGATTTGAATCTGGTTCCAATTAAATCAGTGCCTCTATTTCTATATTGGATATAGAACGGTTCATATCTTAATGATGTTAAGGTACGGGGAGTTGTCCGGCTTATGCTTAAAACCAGACTCTGGATAACTCAAGGCACGTTTCTGTAATGGCTGTTTGTCGGTTGACCCGGGCTATGACGAGGGTTGACTTTCTACCATCTGGAAGATCAATAGTGATATTGTTCTTGACTCGCCACAGTTTTGATAAAAAATGGATTTTTTCAGAAAACAGTAGTGGGAGTATGGTAGAACTGGAAGTGATTCCAGAACCGCAAACGATTACTGAAAATTTAATAAGAACCTAAAGATTCAATTTGGTTTGACATTCCATTGGCCACTCCGCAGATATGGTGGGTAACCTCAGGCACCTGAGAGGTACTTCGGTAGCCTCAAGGACGGTGACAGGAAGGTTCTTATTTACCCAGACTTGCCATTGCTATTGTTCCGGACTGTGAGACCCGGCAGGTAGATGAGTATAGCGTTGTTCTAAACTAGCTTTAGAAGTGTACGTGTATATGACTCTGCCGGAGGGTTGTCATAGTCAGTGGGAGCAGCGGAAGCATAATGGACAAGTAGCTTATGTCTATTTATGGACTAAAGCAGATATAACGGAGATAGATCATCTATTTCTGATGTGACAGTCATAGGATTGACTTCATCAGAATAGGGGATGAGTCTGTTAAGAAGGTAGTAGGGTGTGATGTCCTGGTATTTGGATAACATACACAGAGTAGGAAGTGAAATTCCTATACTACAATCGGTTATACTTTGGTTGTCATACAGTGCTTTCTCCATATAGGAATTGGATATTATATCAGACATTCTGGTTACTAGATCTATGGTTTTAGATCTAGATCTAGGTAGTTTCCCAATCTGGGTACTTAGACAACATTCTAAAGGTGTTTTAGAATGGACGACTCCTGGCACGGTAGTGTACCTGCAGGTGATGGAGTCACCCCCTCTAAAGGTGTCTTACAGACTAAAGGGGAGAGGGATGTACATGATTGGCATATCACTTGCTTAGGCAATTGAGTCAGTCATGAGATGTCAAGTACCACACCAGATATTGTTTTTGCACTAGATGCAATAAGTTGATATTAGTCCTATCCTGGAGAAACGTTCGGAAGCAGTTTTAGAACATAAGTTGATGTTCTAGGGATATGATGATGACAGACTCCTTTAGGGGACAGTTATCATTCCAGGCTTCCAAGGTGACCTGGATGACAGAGTGGCTGTCAGAGTTGTAGTTTTCCCTCTGATGAGGGGCAGTAGTTTGGACAGGTGGTCCAAGGGGATACTGAGGGAGGCATGGCGCAGGATACTGATTAAGTTCAGTTGACGATACAGTCTATGAAGTTTGGATTTGGAATTCATTTATGAACTAGGTCCCATCAGATATCCAGACATATTCTAAGACAAGTATTGCTCATTTCGGGAGATGGCTTTCTCCACGAACTTGAGATAAAGAGAGACATAGAAAGAAACATCAGAGCGGATCCACTCACTGAGGCCATTCCTCGAACGCAATAGTTTCGCAAACGGGCTTTGTGAGACTGATTAGTAGAGGAGTTGGGTGTTTGGTATCACACGGGCTGTGAGTATGCGACATCGCAATAATTAGCCTTGAGTGCAAGTGGGAGATTGTTAGATATAGTGCCCTCAGAGTCAATTATTGGATCACAGGCACGTGATTGCAATGATTGAGGGAGGACCTATACCGGTAGGACAGTCTTATTTAAGATGATAGTATGCTATCTGGTTTATTTTTATCATCGTGTACATGCTTTAGGTGACCTTACAGGTCGCTATTACACGTTGATAGAGCCCTTAGGATTCTTGCTTGACTTCCAGCAGTATGATGGCGATCATATATGTGGGAGCTGGGGTCTATAAGCACATCCTTAAAGTGGTCCCTAGTCGTGTGAGATTTCGAGACAGGGCATCGATACCCCGGAGTAGACTAATGTATACAGTCGAGACCCCGACGAGGGGCGGTGGCCGGTCTCACAAGCCATTGGTGTCAGTTGGTTCACCTAAGATGTATACAGGTGCTCATTGGGTTATGAGTACACCGGACAGGACTCGCCGGGAATATGCTAGTTAGTAGTATACCTGACGTCAGATAGCAGTTCCCTGGTGACATCTGTACAGGTTAGTTCATCGACCTGAGATCGTCATTTGTCTCGTGTGAGTTCCCGCTGTGCTTTGATTACTACCCTACCACGGCTCAAAGGAGTCGTGCAAACAAGTTTTAGTTGGGTACAGTCCCGAGCCACATGAAGGCATTGAGCGGATCGGCAGGGGTTTCGTCTTTCCTGGTATTGGGGGTGAGATCGCGCTGTGTCTAGGAGAGCCATTACACGAAGTCCTTGGCCAAGGCAGGATAGTTACTGGTAGGTATTCCAGTAGTATCTCAGGGTGTTCTGGGCTACACTCCGACACGACTTGTACCGCTTTTGGGGGTCTGACTTTTACCAACCCCCTAGGCCCGCCATGCGATGCTCATAGACGAACGGACCGGACTGTATG
Organism: Agapanthus africanus; assembly: GCA_030015575.1. Classification (NCBI taxonomy): domain Eukaryota; kingdom Viridiplantae; phylum Streptophyta; class Magnoliopsida; order Asparagales; family Amaryllidaceae; genus Agapanthus; species Agapanthus africanus. Next base: position 301,837,063 of record JASDDO010000029.1, read on the forward strand.
GATATTGTCACTGACGGGCTCAGCTGGGTATCAGGATGAGTTCGCTCATCGACCTCCCTTTTGGTCAATACCTGGTAGCCCGTTACGTACGGCTAGTACCTCTGACGTGCTAGTGGTTAAATCCATAGCCAATGTATTGACGAGTCTTTAGAGTCCCCCACAGACAGTTTCTCAAGTTTCGGGCGAAACTTTGTAGAGGCCGTATGATATATGGCAGGGTCCGATCATATACGTGCAGTAGTGCATGGATCATGATCGGACGGATCATACTAGTGGGCTTTGGTTTAAGCCGGATCCTTGTAGGGTTCCTAGGCACTCTAGTGAAGTCTCACAAGTGATCAAACATGCACAAATCAAATTTTACGGGTGCCTACAAACCCGACTACGGATCGTTTACTAGATATTTAGGCGAAAACAAAAACTAGTTAACATTTTAACTAAGGGAACGGATATACAACCTTTGTAGATCCGGTCCACCACCTCCATGGCTCCGCAATGAAGTCCCCTCGTTGTCCAAATCATGTCTTGGGCTCTAGCGTCGGCATCATCGAAGAATGGGCAGGCTTGATCGTCGGTTCGATGCCGAAGATGATCTACGTCGAGGCATCGCTAGAACAAGCTCCAACTTCACCAAGTCGGAAAAACTTGTGAAGGAAACACCCTATACTACTTGGCAAGAGGTAGAGGATGAAGAAATAGGAAGTAGGTAAACTTTAGTTTTGGATTTCTCACTAGATTTCATGACTTGCCATTGGAGTAGCAAGCTTTCTTCATTGTTGAAGAAGATGAAGAAAGAAGAAGATGATATGATAAGTTAAATTAAAATAGAAAAGAAAATACAATACTTATCATCTCTTCAACCATGGTTTAGTGTAGAGACTTAACTTAGGTTAGATAAGTGGTTAGGGTTAGAGAAGAGACAAGAATGGTGGACTTAGTCAAGGTTCAAGAAGTTTCAACTAAAAACAAAATAAGTCCACCATTTATCTTTCTCTTTATCTTTTCTAAATGAAATAAATAAAAAGATAAATGAATAATCAAATGAAAAGATACCCTAACCACTAACTAACCATGGTTCAATACTTTACACAAAACCAAGAAAGAATGTATCATCAAACATGATACAATAATGTGCACAAAAATATATCACATATACAATGTGCAATACAAGTGAGTAAATCCATTTAAAGTAAACCAATACTAGTTAATGCAAAGAAATATATCAAATATATAATTATACATTAAATCATTAAATCAACACTTGATTCAATGATCCGGTCATATCGCATATAGCCGTCTAGTATCCAACGTATCGGCTTATCGAATCAATCCTTGATTCGATAACTAGGTTATATCGCATATAACCAATCGATACATAGATCGTGAGAATGTAATACGGTATCGCATACTCGAATCATTCTCGGTCCCGCACATATCTCATATGCACTCCTATTTCGTTTCGCTTGAACTAGGAAACCTCTGTGTAGGACTCTAAAGACTCGTCAATACGCCGACAGCAGATGATGATCATATCAAGCATCCACAAGCCGCAAGCGGTCTGCTAAACGTAACGGCCACCCGGGTATTGAGTGATCAGAAGATCGACGAGCAAGCCCGCTCACACTCCTGTGAATCCAACCAGTAACACTTACCGTACGGTCCGGTCTGTTCGTCTGATATGTCGCATATCTCGCCTAGGGGTGGTAAACGTCAGACCCCAATAGCTCGATAAGTCATGCCGACGTAGGGTCTATAACTTTCGTGAAACTACTGATAACTCTTACCAGTATATCACAGCAACCCTGGCCAGGGATTTCCTGTTATGGCCAGTCGAGCATAGCACAACATCAACCCCCAATACCGGGAGAGACGAATCCCCTCCTATCGCTCATTGCCTCCATGTGAATCGGGACTGTACCCAAAAACCACCTGTTTGCACAACTCAGTAGAGCCGTGGTAGGGTGGAAATCAAAGCACAGTGGGAGACACACAAGACTCTATGACGATCTCGGGTCAACAGACTAAGCTGTACCAGTGTCACCAGAGAACTGCCATCTGACGTGAGGTATAATACCATCTGGGAGTTCTCGGCGAGTCCGTTCAGTGTACCCAGTCTCCACTGAGCACCCGCATACCATCTTCGATGTCAAACACCAATGGATATGGGATCATCCATCACCCATCGCATGGGTCGAGAAGATATGCGCTAGTCTACTCTGGAATATCGATGCCCCGTCTCGATATTCCCTCGACTAGGAACATTTCAAGGATGTACTCATGGACTACTCAGGCCCCACTAGTATGATCTACATCATAGTCCTGGAAGTCGAGCACACATCCTAAGGGCTTTATCAATATGTAATCAGAGAGACAGAAAGTATACATGTTAAGATAAAGTGCAACCAGATAGCGTACTATCATGTCGAGCAAGAAAGTCCTTCCTATATATGTCCCAGCATCCACTACAATATACATCCAATGTACAGTAATGGCCTCTAGGGCATACATATAACTAATAATCTCCCACTTGCACTAGGGCCATCTGTAGCAGTGGTTGCAGTATCACATACTCAACCATCCCCTAAAAGTCTCTCTTTGGGAAAAAGGCCTTCGTGAGTGGATCCGCCGTGTTGTCCTCTGAGTCTACTTCCCTAACCTCGATCACCCTGGAGATCAACTATCTCCATGATCAGGTGATGCTGCCTCAGAATTTGTCTGGGTCACTGATGGGACCAGGGTTCCAGGGCCAAAGCCACACTTCCATTGTCATACAATGGCAGGAACCTAGTTCATCTTATGAATCAATATACACCCAAACTTCCTCTTTGGTAGTATCTTCAATAGCGATGTTACCAGCCTTTATCGTCTAGTTTGCCACGGTATCTAGCTTGGAACTCTTCCAACATACCGTCCCTTTACTGAGGGTAAAGACAGTGCCTGTGACTGACATTCAGTCGTCTTTATCACCTTGGAACACTTCCAGTGATTTTCCCCAGGATCGATTGATACCATCTCACTACATCTAGTGAGAATCCTAACATCCAATTACATCTATCTCATAGATGAAAACTCAGGATTTAGGAGGTATCACTTTGATCCTATTTGGAGAATCCTAGTGATAATAGGAGATTGACCGATCGTAGTATAGGAAACTCTTTTCCTGTCAAGAGTATGTTGTTTACGTACAATACGAAGATGACCACCTTACTCTCTACTACCCTTTTGTATATGCAAGGTTCGCCTACCATTTTGATGAAGTCAAACACTTTGACTATCACATCAAAACAGACGTTCCAACTCCGCGATGCCTGATTCATTATGTAAAGTAACTTGCACACGTTTCCGCTGCTCCCACTGTTTACGAAGACCTCTGGCTGTGTTCTTATAGACGTTCTCTTCTAAATCAGTATTTAGAAAAGCAGTCATGACACCCAACCGCCAGATATCGTAGTCATGGTATGTAGCCGTGGTAAGTAGGATCTGGACAGACTTAAGCATAACTACTGGAAAAAGGTTTCATCATTATCCACGCCTGGTCGATGACGAAAACCTTTAACAAGTCTAGCTTTGAAAGTCTCAACTTTTCCATCTATACCAAGTAATCTTCTCAAGATATACTTGCTCCTGATGGGGATTTAACCCTTCAGATGTAGCAACCAAAGTCCATACTTTGCTGGTGTACATGGATTCCATCTCAGATCGCTAAGCATCCAGCCATTCTTACAGAGTCCCTACTCTCGATGGCCTGCTCGAAACTAGTTGGGTCATCATCTCATGATGCAATCCTCGCTCCCACTGTCATCGAGAAACCGAGGTATCTCTCAGGCGGATGAGGAACCCTACTAGATCGGCGGAGAGGCTGAGGTTCGTCGGAAACTATTGAATCCTTTGGTTCTGTCAAATCATTAGCAGTTTTGTACAGCCGGAACCTTTCCAGTTCAACAAAACCGATCCTGCCTCGATCTTGTCTGGATTTTGCTTTTGACATAGGCCGGACAATCCCAAATCTTAACTTACTTAAGAGATAGGCTCTGCCCATACCATATCTTATATGGAGTGGTAGGCAGTGATTTGATTCAAACCTAATTCAATAGGTATGCAGCTTCTCAAGTGCATAACCCCAAAAGGAAATAGGTAACTCAGTAATACTCATCATAGAGCACACCATATCTAATATTGTGCAATTGCTCCGCCCTGATACACCGTTGTGCTGTGGTGTATTCAGAGGAGTAACACTGAGTGAGAATCTCATTCTCCTTTAAAATAGTCCAGGAATTCTATGCACAAGTATTCTCCTCCCTGATCTTATCATAGGACATAATACTTATACCCGTATTTTGGTTCTCTACTTCTAACTTATATTCTGTGAATATCTCAAATGGTTCGGACTTATGTTTCAACAGGAACATATGACTGAATCTTGAGAGATTATCAGAGAATATAATGAAGTAAAAAGAACCAGTCCTGGCATGTGTAGACAGGAGATCTTACATACATCATCATGTATCAGTCCCAAGAGTTTACTAACTCTTTCTCTGTTTCTAGTAAACGGAGCTATGGTCATCTAATCTTTGTGACATGACTGGCAAGTTTCATAAGATGTAAATTCAAACTGATTTAAATATGCATCTAAAATGTAACTTTAGCCAGTCGGGTCACATTGATGTGACCTAGTCTACAATACTACAAGAAGGATCCGTTCATTTCTGAACTCTTCTTCTTGTGTGTGTTCTGTATACTAAGAACTGTGGTTTGATTTAGAACTTCAATGCTTTTAGATAACGTGCCTGAACCGATCAACTTTTGATATAGGAAATGTTCAAAACATTATCCAACAATACAAAATTTTATCATTTCTTTACTAAAGAGATAGATATGATTTTGTATATCAGGTTCGGTATATAATAATATTCGTTCAGAATCAATGTATTTGTAATACAGGGTGACAGTGACCAACAGACCTGGCTGCAACTCTTGCCCCGTTTTCTGCCTCATGAAACTTATCACCCGTTCTCAGTTTTTCTACTCTTTTGTAGCCCTATGTAACAACTTACATATCTGGGATCCTGATCCGGTATCATATACCTAGGATGCGGAGGATACTGAGAAACAGTTCTGTATAATGAACACACCCGAAGATGATGCATCGGCATGCACTCTCTTCGTTTGGGAGGCACGGGAAATCTGGTATTCCCCAATTTCCTGCTCTGTCTTATAACAATTATAAGTTGGAGCGGGACCAACGTTCCCCAGCTCAGTATAACAAGTGGGTTCGGTCAATAATCCGTTTTATTATCTTGATTAAGGCGTGATATGGTCGCTACCAGGAGAGAGAGAGAAGAAAACACTCTGCGTGCGCTCTTGCAAGATCAGATTGGTTATATATTTTATCTAATCAGGATGGCTCCCACTGTTTTTATCAAATCTTCCTTCAAACCTTAAAAGGAAAGACTAGCCGGGATTAATTACACTCTACAAGTTCGCCAACCTTTCAGCCAGGCCAGTGTCGGTACTTTGAGGGAGGTTCCCCGTGCTTTCGCACGGACCTAATTACAGTAAACCTCGTTTTCCCAGAGGCGTAACCCCGTTGACACCTTTCTAGACACCTACTTGATCGGCTAATTGTAAAGTGCAAAACTCTCCCAGGAGTAACAATTACTCGCAGTGGGTATCGGGATCCAACTATCACATAGAAGGTATGCAATCTCATTGCAAGTTTCAACACTTGAAACTCCCGATAAAGGTTTTTACCCCTAGCACCTATGACCTTAACTATGGTCAACAAATCATAAGTACTAGTCAAGTTCTACCCGTCATTTCGTGATTAATTAGACCCACCCACATGACCCTTAACTAAGGTCAACAAAGTCACGCGACTGTCCTAACTAATCGCATCATATGCGGTGTAGGAAGACATCACTTAGTTACCGTACACTGTGCCTTGACTATGGTCAACAAACACAGCACGAATACTAAGTACTCTACTTCCTAAAATGACGGAGGGTTGCGGTTGGTTTTTGTGAAAACCTTTAACGCTTTGAACTTGATCTCGTTGCGGAATCAAATGGTTTTTAAATGGAATGTTTTCGAGGCTTTTCTAGTTTCGCTAAAGGGGTCACTCCCGGTGAAGGGATCGTCGGCCCTTTCCTCGTCGAATGAGGTGCGGGATATATCATATATATCACTGTGCAAAGCGGAAACTATAGAAGCGTTCAAAGACAAACCGAGGGTTGTAGCGTCTGCCAGTTATTGCTAAAGGAGTCACTCCCGGTGAAGGGATCTCGGTCCTTTCCTCATCGAATAAGGTGCAGGATGTTCTATAATGAACACCGCGATGCAAAGCAAGAACTGTAGCTACCTGTTTTATTTTGAAATTCGATTCCACAACATCAATTAGGTTTATTTTCTTTCATTAATCTCATTAATGAATATCCCATCATTTAAGTCCACCTAACCATCACAGATAAATATAACGTACGCTTATGCCATCCGCATTCGCCTCGATGTCCCGTCTGCACCGTTAGGTTAGGTAACTAACGCCAGAGCGAGGCAGGGCTAGTGCGGGTGTAAAACATAAGCAACGTCTATATAATATATCATATATACTATATATAATACCTGTCACAGAACACAGAACATCGCATGATCACAGATAAAACACAGCAGAAGAAACATATGAAATATTGGATATACTAGGACGTCCGTGTTTTCAATACGAGCCAGTATAAAACACGGATTCCACGGTCGTGATGAATAGACAATCCCATACCCCTAGACCCCTACGAGAGCGGCAAGCAACCCTGCCAATTCTAGGGTTAGGAAACCCGGACTCGACTCCTCGAGTTGGTCTCCCACTGGACCCCAGAACCCGGTTACTTGTGCTCCCCTCCTTGGGTCTATCCTAGTGCAGAAAAGTAAATAATATACAACGGGTGACAACATCCGCAACCTGGAAGTGCCCCAATAAAAGAATATTACATACAAGTTTTTACATGAATGAAAATGAAAAACACTCATCTCACATAAAATCCCCCGGCTATTCAAACACGACGATCCAATATAACACATCCAGCAACACATAACATCACATGCCATCAACGTAAGTAAATATGCGCATCCCAATTGTCGTTGACATATAGCAACGAAACCGGCAACATCACATATTACACTTACGGTCACAGAAAAGAAAGTGTAAAACTACAACAGTTGGAATCCGCAACCTCCTCAGACATCGCATGCCTGACCAAATGAATTACTTAGACATCGCATGCCTAACAATTATAAACCCCGCATTTTAGTCTCAAAATCGAAAACACTTTTCAATATCAAGTCGGGCAATTCAACAGGATTCCCGACATTCTGATCGAATACTCGTCGCAAACTTTAGTAGACGGCCGCACCCCCGACGTCGTCGACAAAGTGCACCAAGGCGGAACACCGCTGCCGCGAGCACCCGAACGGATGCTTTCGGCGACGGGGTTCTCCTACAGTCACTTGGTCGGGGCTATGGAGAGAGGCTGTCTATTAAGTTTACCCGGCGAGTATCCGCGTACGCTACGTGATTGCGACGGACTTTTGATCACATCAAAACTCCGTGGCAACCGATCAAGTGAGACTAAAGTGCTACGTTTATAACATTCATTCAGTTATCACATAACTTTTGTGAATTCCAATTATTGTATCCCATTCCTGATAAATAGAAAATGCTAAACTTTTTGATCGAACAATCGAACACCTAAGTTTTCCCGATACAGATCAACACATGAAATAAGTCTAACAACATTCAGTTCGTGCCTCAGTACCGACGGTCCAGCCGTAGAAGGGTCAAGCCAACGCCTCACATGTGGCACGCCGTACTGCCCCAAACCTAAAGGTTCAAAGGGCAGTTCAAGACGGTCACATAATCGAGTTAAGGTTTGTTGTCTTCTAGAGGGTCCATCGAGTTACTTGCACTACTTAGAACGTCGTCAAACTACGGAAAAATCCAACTCTTGGAAATTTTCCGACAGGGGAAAAATTGGGTATTTATATCCGGTCGAACTTTTTAACATATTCTAAAATTTATCCGGAAAGCCAAATAGACAAAATTTGATACCCCGATCGAAACACCGAATCCCCAAAACAACTCAGAAAATTCAACTCTTGAAAAAATATCAAAAATACACAGGAAAACCAGCACAGCATATTATGAATTACTTTACAAATTTCAATGCCACAAACGACAAAATGGCCGCGGTTCCGCCGCACGAGCCATGCTCGTGCCGCGGAAACGCGGCGCATTGAAGGAATCAGGCACACGAAATTTGCAGTATTCCTTAGAATTTCCTGCTGATTTTACTGAATATTTTTAATATGGAAAAATGCACTGTTTTAAAATCTGGACAGAGAGCATTCTCGGGTGTGGGTTTCGGGTTCGTTCGGGTTTCAAATTCCGTCTGGACTTCGCCTAAGGCTCTAGCTAGGCTCTGATACCACTGTAGGGTTCCTAGGCACTCTAGTGAAGTCTCACAAGTGATCAAACATGCACAAATCAAATTTTACGGGTGCCTACAAACCCGACTACGGATCGTTTACTAGATATTTAGGCGAAAACAAAAACTAGTTAACATTTTAACTAAGGGAACGGATATACAACCTTTGTAGATCCGGTCCACCACCTCCACGGCTCCGCAATGAAGTCCCCTCGCTGTCCAAATCATGTCTTGGGCTCTAGCGTCGGCATCATCGAAGAATGGGCGGGCTTGATCGTCAGTTCGATGCTGAAGATGATCTACGTCGAGGCATCGCTAGAACAAGCTCCAACTTCACCAAGTCGGAAAAACTTGTGAAGGAAACACCCTATACTACTTGGCAAGAGGTAGAGGATGAAGAAATAGGAAGTGGGTAAACTTTAGTTTTGGATTTCTCACTAGATTTCATGACTTGCCATTGGAGTAGCAAGCTTTCTTCATTGTTGAAGAAGATGAAGAAAGAAGAAGATGATATGATAAGTTAAATTAAAATAGAAAAGAAAATACAATACTTATCATCTCTTCAACCATGGTTTAGTGTAGAGACTTAACTTAGGTTAGATAAGTGGTTAGGGTTAGAGAAGAGATAAGAATGGTGGACTTAGTCAAGGTTCAAGAAGTTTCAACTAAAAACAAAATAAGTCCACCATTTATCTTTCTCTTTATCTTTTCTAAATGAAATAAATAAAAAGATAAATGAATAATCAAATGAAAAGATACCCTAACCACTAACTAACCATGGTTCAATACTTTACACAAAACCAAGAAAGAATGTATCATCAAACATGATACAATAATGTGCACAAAAATATATCACATATACAATGTGCAATACAAGTGAGTAAATCCATTTAAAGTAAACCAATACTAGTTAATGCAAAGCAATATATCAAATATATAATTATACATTAAATCATTAAATCAACACTTGATTCAATGATCCGGTCATATCGCATATAGCCGGTTAGTATCCAACGTATCGGCTTATCGAATCAATCCTTGATTCGATAACTAGGTTATATCGCATATAACCAATCGATACATAGATCGTGAGAATGTAATACGGTATCGCATACTCGAATCATTCTCGGTCCCGCACATATCTCATATGCACTCCTATTTCGTTTCGCTTGAACTAGGAAACCTCTGTGTAGGACTCTAAAGACTCGTCAATACGCCGACAGCAGATGATGATCATATCAAGCATCCACAAGCCGCAAGCGGTCTGCTAAACGTAACGGCCACCCGGATATTGAGCGATCAGAAGATCGACGAGCAAGCCCGCTCACACTCCTGTGAATCCAACCAGTAACACTTACCGTACGGTCCGGTCTGTTCGTCTGATATGTCGTATATCTCGCCTAGGGGTGGTAAACGTCAGACCCCAATAGCTCGATAAGTCATGCCGACGTAGGGTCCATAACATTCGTGAAACTACTGATAACTCTTACCAGTATATCACAGCAACCCTGGCCAGGGATTTCCTGTTATGGCCAGTCGAGCATAGCACAACATCAACCCCCAATACCGGGAGAGACGAATCCCCTCCTATCGCTCATTGCCTCCATGTGAATCGGGACTGTACCCAAAAACCACCTGTTTGCACAACTCAGTAGAGCCGTGGTAGGGTGGAAATCAAAGCACAGTGGGAGACACACAAGACTCTATGACGATCTCGGGTCAACAGACTAAGCTGTACCAGTGTCACCAGAGAACTGCCATCTGACGTGAGGTATAATACCATCTGGGAGTTCTCGGCGGGTCCGTTCAGTGTACCCAGTCTCCACTGAGCACCCGCATACCATCTTCGATGTCAAACACCAATGGATATGGGATCATCCATCGCCCATCGCATGGGTCGAGAAGATATGCGCTAGTCTACTCTGGAATATCGATGCCCCGTCTCGATATTCCCTCGACTAGGAACATTTCAAGGATGTACTCATGGACTACTCAGGCCCCACTAGTATGATCTATATCATAGTCCTGGAAGTCGAGCACACATCCTAAGGGCTTTATCAACATGTAATCAGAGAGACAGAAAGTATACATGTTAAGATAAAGTGCAACCAGATAGCGTACTATCATGTCGAGCAAGAAAGTCCTTCCTATATATGTCCCAGCATCCACTACAATATACATCCAATGTATAGTAATGGCCTCTAGGGCATACATATAACTAACAATCCTAGTATTAGATTTGTTGGATTACTTTAGTCTCATCGCATTCGCATTCAGTCGGAATGCGGATGCAGGTATGTATATACAGGTGATGGGTATCCTTGTGATCCGTCACGAGTTTACTTTAAATGTTGCCGTATCTTTTTTATTGTTGCAAACATTTGGATTAATGTTTGCATATGGAAATTATGAGCTAGAAATCATCATGAGGTGCATTTATTGTGACACATGCAACCTAGTGACTCATGGTCTCTTTTATTGTGCATATGTCACATTTTGTGATGGATTTGAGTGATGAAATGAGAGGAAGAGAGAGAAGGGAAGCTATATCCCTTTGGGTTTGCTCTTGTATTATACATTCTTGCTCTCATTTTTATCATACAACCCAAGAAAGAAAAGGCTTCTTCTTCTTCCTCTTGCTCTAGCTCACAACTTCCATTACTGGCATCATCTTTAACCTCCATCCATACACTCTCATGTCATGAGAATCAATGGATGCTTAAGACAAAGTTATCACACACATTCTCTACATCGCCTTGGATACGTCGGCTAGCGAACTTCGTGCCCGAGTTGCTTCTAATGAAGCTGGAGCCCGTAAAAAGACTCGAAGATGTGGTGCCCTTTCTGACGAGGAGATCGAGACCGGAGATGCCACGAGGAGCTTGGGATGGTGGCCAAAGACCAAAGGACACGGATCGATCGGTATAGCCTTTCCAACCCATCTCTAGTTTGTTAGTTGTAGGTTAATGGTTCGATCCGGATTTAAAGTATACGATAGCGCCGGTTTCAAGTTTTGAAAAAGTTTTCGTTTCTGCATTTTGGCCTCGGACAGACGGCCGGGGCGCTGATTGTTAGGATAAGAGCGTGTTCAAGTTTAAGTTTTAAATACCGCAATCAAGACGGTTTCGCACGTAGCTAGCCGGTTGAGTACGGGTCGTCCGCAGGGAGATGGGAATCTTTTTCTACGTGTTTTTCGACGAGTTAAGTCCGGTTGTTCAGATTTTGTTTGTAGTTATCTAAGTGTTGAGTTGATATTTAAAGAGAGCATGTTAGGGTTAGGATTAGGTTAGTTTGAGTTAGGAGTCTCCACATCTTTCGTTGCCCCTCTTAATGTCGTGTTACGGTAATCGGCAACAACGGGGATTAGCACGACTAGGAAGGACTTTGCGAGTATAAGCTAGGCTTTCCAACGCATAAGTCTTCCTTTTGGTGCTTGTCCGTCCGTTCTTGGCTCTTAGCCATAACCTCCGGTTAATCCAACCACAACCGGTCTCACTACGGAATCACCGCTATCATGTAGGATAGGGTGCCGTAAGGAGCGGATTGTAGTTGGATTAACGGGAGTCGATTTAAGCTGTTGGGCAAGGAAAGAGTGAGAGAGATTTCCTTCTCTCAAACTTCCCTTATCCTACCCTAACAAGACTGAACTACTCACACATCATAATACGGAAAAATAAAACAACACAAAAGCGGAAGATAGAAAGAAGGAGATTAGAAGAATACGACTAACTATTTGCGACCTCACCTTGGCGAGGATCAAGCGTAAGTATCATTGTCATATGTAAGGATAAAGAAAAAAGAGAGAAGAAAGAAACGATCAAGCAAATAACAACAACTACTTAACAATTAAAATTACAACACATTACAACAAGTAAAGAAAGAGACAAGCATGATAAAAATTGGTCTTCTTTATTCATCACTCTTCACTCAAAAGCTCACTACAAGTTTAATGGAGAAGAGGTGAGAAGAGGAAGAAGAACAAGACTAAAACTAGGCAAAAAATGAGAATACAAAAATTGACCCTTTCTTCACAAAATTCTGGGCTATTTATAGGCCAAGAAATGAAACCCTAGGGCAACCACCAGAACCCTGATGCAATGACCAAACTACCCCCAAAAGCCCATGCTCTGATCTGACTGTACGGCCGCGGATCCGCCGCCTAGACCACCCTATGGCCGCGGATCCGCGCCCCTACAGTGGTCTTAGGCAATGGGCTTCTGTGCACTTTTCCTGTTCTCCTGTCCCCTCTTGTCTGGTATGGGTATTTTCTGATAATTCCTATTTCTTCCAGAATTTCTATTGAGCAAAGGTGGACTTTTTTGTAGAGATTTTGTCATGATTTGCCTCGAGCTCCGCGTAGATCTCTTGGATCTTGTGCTACCATTGAGCCTTGTGCATGAGAATGACATTGAGTTGACACTTTGTCTTCCTAAACTGGTATCTGGCAACATACGGATGAAGAGCGGAGACCGTGTTTTATCTGTGGTTGGCAGGAACCGGATTTTGTCGTGTTTTTCATGAATTTTTCCGTTTGAGAACCGGGAACCTGTATCCTGCAATTGACTAGCAAACACGGCTCAAGAGTATCTACCGATATGCAATGTGATAAAAATTAGGCGGTATGAAAATGCAAAAATCTGATATGAACAAATACCCCCAAACTTATCATTTGCTCGTCCCGAGCAAAGTCCATTTATTCACAAAAAATTTCCTAACCTCACTTTCGCAGGGAACGCAATTGCACTGAGCATGTGCAACAAGCCGTTAAACCTCTAGGTGTCCCTAGTAGGAGGAGTGTTGTCTCCTGAGGGTTTTCAGCGGATACTACCCACAAAATCCAGTCAAGTTGGTTTGTAAAAATGACTAAGTTTCAAACCCTAAAGTTTTGTTTTAGAAAATAACAATTCTATAATCCTAAGTCTAGACTATCGAACCTTTATTTTTCACACCTCGCTTCTTATTTAACTACAGGTTTTATATGTCTTTACGTGCAGTGCAAATAGTGTCGTTAAGTTCCAGAAGGATCGATTAAAGTCATCATGTCGCACAATAAAGCCCAGATAACAATTTTAAAAGGATCACATAAGTTTTATAACGAGTTAAGCATTTTTCAAGTTTCGTTTTCCAGTAAGGTTTCAACTTCAGAATTTCTATCTTCCTTAACAGGAAACTAAGTCGTATTTTTCACTCCACCTTTTTCTTGTTTTCATTTCATACACACCTCTGTGAACGTGCAAAGTCTTTATCAAAGAGTAAAACCTTCATATCTCCGTTAAAATTTTTTATAAAAGTCTGTCTTTTATCAAGATTATTCTCACACAAAGAACCGTTAGGAATTTTAACTCGGAGAGAACACTTGCTTGACTTTGTTTTAAACTGGACTTTCTAGGCTTCTTAGAGAGCTTTGGGCCAATGCACCCAAACCAGTTGGTTTTAGGGCATTAGGTGTAGAAACACCCCAGCGGACTTAATTACTCAAGTTACCTAGGTCCAAAAACAAAAGACAGTCTGGCGTGAAAATCAGATGATTTAATACGAACGGAGATATAACCGGCAGTTCAATTATTTTTTTGGATAAAAGACGTGTTTAGTGGGTTTGGTGTGTAATCATTCCAATCAAGTTTCCGATGGGTTATTTTTCAGACTTAGCTCCAATTACGGCATCAATAACATTCCTTCATATTCGCTTTACTTCATAAACTATTCTTGACATTACTTAGTTCAGAACAAACCTATTTGATCCTCAGAAAATCATTTATCTGTTTAAAAGTTTAAACATGAAAGACTTGTCATCTAATTCCCAAAACTCACGACACGTGTAGTGTGATGTAAAGACGTATATCAGCTATAGTTAACTTCAAAGGAGAGTTATCTTTCAGGTTTTCAAAATCTAAACATAAGATTTAGTCATTCCTATTTTTTTCAAACAAAAAACCGTCGAAATGTTGAATCAGAGTTCTTTCACAAGCTAACTTGACAAAAAGGTTTTTATATTTTTAGAAAATTTTCAAATTTTTATGGATTTTATGGATATTAATATGCAGATGCAAAATATACAAGCGAAGGTAAGAAATGCGTACCGAGCGTACCCCCAAACTTAAACTGGACAGTGTCCTCACTGTCGTTGCATGAAAAGAGTAGTTGGATGGTTCAAAATTGTCGGTTAGCAATATACAAATTTTTATTTGTTTTTGTTTTTAAAGAAAAGAAAAAGAATATACACAAATATAAACAAAATGGTTTGTACATACCCCCAAACTTATTTGGAACAGTATCCACTGTGCTTGGCTGGATAACCGAAGTTTGGAGGTAGGCAGAGGAAGATCATGCAAGGTAAACCGGCTCCTGTAAGAACAGGAGCTCCTCTGTTGGTTCGGCGCTAAGGTACGGTTTGCATCGGTGTCCATTCACTTTGAAGAGTGAACCGTCCTTTGGATTTTCCAAATCCACAGCGCCCTGCGGATACACAGTCCGCACGAAATACGGCCCTTTCCAGTGAGATCTGAGCTTTCCAGGATGGAAGTGAAGTCGGGTGTCGTAAAGAAGTACCTGCTGACCAGGTACGAAGGTTTTGCGCACAAGGTGTTTATCATGAAACACCTTCGTTCGATTCTTAACGACAACCGCGTTGTCGTAAGCCTCATCCCTAAGCTCGCTCAGTTCGTTCAACTGCAGCTTCCGATGGCTGCCCGCGTCCTCAAGAGACAGATTCAGCTCCTTTATCGCCCAAAATGCGCGATGTTCGATTTCGACAGGAAGGTGGCAGGCTTTTCCGTACACAAGCCGATAGGGAGACATGCCAAGGTCGGTCTTATAAGCGGTTCTAAATACCCAAAGGGCATCAGTGAGTTTCAGAGACCAATCCTTACGGTTCTTGGAAACCGTCTTCTCCAATATCTGCTTGATTTGCCGATTTGAAATTTCGGCCAGTCCGCAGGTTTGGGGGTGGTAGGGCGTAGAGAGCTTATGATTAATGGAGTATTTCCGCATCAAGGCCTCGAAAGTCCTATTGCAGAAATGACTTCCATTGTCGCTAATGATCGCTCGGGGGTGCCCAAACCGGGAGATAATGTTTTCTTTAAGGAACCTAACGACAACCTTGTTGTCGTTAGTCCGGCTGGGCACAGCCTCGACCCATTTAGAGATGTAATCAACCGCTAGAAGGATGTACAAGTTCCCAAAAGAGCTGGGAAACGGTCCCATGAAGTCTATCCCCCAAACATCGAAAATCTCCACAACCAAGATCGGTTGGAGCGGCATCTCGTTCCTCCGGGATATCCGGCCCATGTGTTGGCACCGGGAGCAAGTCTTGCAATAATCGTGAGCGTCTTTGAAAAGTTGTGGCCAGTAGAAACCACATTGCAAGATCTTCTCAGCTGTCTTTCTGGGCCCAAAATGCCCGCCACACGCTTGATCGTGGCAAAAGGACAGCACACTTTTGAATTCCTCATCCGGGACACACCGACGAATAATCTGGTCGGGACAGTACTTGAACAAGTAGAGTTCATCCCAGTAAAAGTGTTTTACTTGGGATAAGAAGCGAAGTCTGTCCTGACTTGACCATTCGGTCGGTAGTAATCCCGTGGCCAAATAGTTCACAATATCTGCGAACCAGGGTTCGCACGATACTGCCAAGAGCTGTTCATCCGGGAAAACGTCATTGATCGGAATTGGAAGCGAAGGCGAAGAAGGAAGTCGTGAGAGATGGTCGGCAACCACGTTTTCACATCCTCGTTTGTCCTTAATGACAAGGTCAAACTCTTGAAGCAAGAGGATCCAACGGATTAACCGAGATTTTGCATCTTTCTTCGCAAAAAGATGGCGCAAAGCTGAATGGTCCGTGTAGACAATGACTGGAGAGCCGATGAGGTAGGGCCTGAACTTTTCTAGAGCAAATACAACAGCTAAGAATTCCTTCTCAGTCGTTGTATAATTGAGTTGGGCGTCGTTCAGGGTTCGGCTCGCGTAATAGATTACATGCGGCATCTTGTTGATGTGTTGTCCAAGGACAGCACCGATGGCAAAGTCGGATGCATCGCACATAATCTCGAATGGGTGCGTCCAGTCAGGTGAGGAGAGAACGGGAGCAGAAGTGAGTGAGCGTTTCAGTGACTCGAATGCAGTCACACAGCTCGAGTTGAAGTCGAATGGTGTATCCTTGGCCAGCAAAAGAGTCAAGGGCCTAGCAATCTTGCTAAAGTCCTTGATAAACCGTCTATAGAAACCGGCATGGCCAAGGAAGGCTCGGATATCTCTGACGCAACGGGGAGGAGGCAGATTGGAAATGACCTCAATCTTTGCTTTGTCAACCTCTATGCCATTTTGCGAGATGATATGTCCTAAGATAATACCTTCGCGCACCATGAAGTGGCATTTCTCCCAGTTTAAAATGAGATTCTTATCCTTACATCGGGTAAGGACAGCGTCAAGATGCAGCAAACACTCGTCAAAGGAGTCGCCGAAGATGGAGAAGTCATCCATGAAAATCTCCAGAAATTTTTCCACCATGTCAGAAAAAATTCCCATCATACACCGCTGGAAGGTAGCGGGCGCATTGCATAACCCAAAGGGCATGCGTCGATATGCAAACGTGCCGAAAGGACAAGTGAAAGTGGTCTTGTCCTGGTCTTTTTCGGCGATGGGAATTTGATTATAGCCAGAGTAGCCATCTAGAAAGCAATAGTACTCATGTCCGGCCAATCGTTCAAGCATTTGGTCAATGAAAGGTAGCGGAAAGTGGTCTTTCCGCGTTGCGGCGTTGAGTTTTCTGTAATTAATGCAAACTCGCCACCCGGTTTGGGTGTGAGTAGGGATTAACTCATTCGCCTCGTTGGTTATGACCGTGATGCCCGACTTCTTGGGGACAACGTGAATGGGGCTAACCCACTGGCTATCAGAGATAGGGTAAATGATACCACTATCTAGACATTTGACGATCTCCTTCTTCACAGCCTCCTTCATGACTGGATTAAGACGTCTTTGTGGATCCCGGGCTGGTTTGGCATCATCCATCAGATGAATGTGATGCTCAACGATCAGGGGACTAATCCCCTTGATGTCCGCCATGGACCAGCCAAAAGCTTGCCTGTTGCCGTGCAAGACCGCGAGAAGGGCTTTCTCTTGCTCGGGAGCTAGAGAAGCCGAGATGATGACAGGGAGGGTCTCGTTCTCACCTAAGTAAGCATACTTAAGGTGAGACGGCAACGGCTTGAGTTCGAGCGTTGGAGGTGAAATTATGGAAGGCAAGACTGGTGCAAAGGTCTCGAACTCAAAGGACTCCAGCAAAGGTTCAAAGCGAGTGTAGGCAACCGAGTTGGATGGTTCAGGTAACTCATCCGAAAAGTCAAAAGATTCAAACTCGGGTTGTGCGTGGCTAAGATCGTTCAAGAACGTGAAACACTCGTATTCGTTGTCGGGCGCAGAAGCAGCAGCAGGTTCGAAGAGAAACGCACTAGTGGCGTCAAGATTATCGTGTTCAAACAGAAACTCCTCGAATTCACATTCTTCTGGTGTGATCTCCTGGATCGAGCAGACATCCAGTATATGAGCATTAGGTTCGGCGGGCTGATTCCCCAACCTAAAAATGTTGAGTTCAATTGTCATATTTCCAAAAGAGAGGTTCATTGAACCATTGCGACAATTGATCACAGCATTTGAGGTTGCGAGAAATGGGCGACCGAGTATCACCGGAATTTGATTCCGGGGGTTAGCTACAGGCTGTGTATCTAAGACAATGAAGTCGACGGGGAATATGAAGTCCCCGACTTTTATTAACACATCCTCTAGCTCACCCCTAGGATGGGTGATCGATCGGTCGGCCATCTGGAGAGTGCATTGTGTGGGTTTCAGCTCTCTGACGCCTAATTGCTCGTATACTGAATATGGAAGCAAGTTAACACTGGCACCAAGATCTAATAGTGCGCGGTTGATGTTCTTATCCCCAATAGTAATTGAAATCGTAGGACAGCCAGGGTCCTTCCGTTTTTGTAGTAAAGATTGGGTAAGGGCATCACTCACAGCACTAGCCAAGAAAACTTTCTTGGGTACCTGAGACTTCCTCTTTTTCGTGCACAAGTCCTTTAAGATTTTTGCATAAGATGGGACTTGTTGGACAGCATCTAAAAGAGGAATGTTAATGTTAACTTGCTTGAATAACTCCAAAATCTTCTCCATTTGTGGATTTTGTTTGTTAGACCTCAACCGGTTTGGAAATGGAACATTTTGAAAATTGGTTGAGTCTAATGCTGGAGGAGGAGATTTTGGAGTTGGAACGGATCCCAGAATAGGTGTTTTCGTGGAGTGAGAAGTGGGTCCGTTCAGAGCAGAAGAAGAAGAGGGAGAGCCTTGTGAAGAACGGAGAATAGGCTCGGAAGACGAAGAAGAAGAAGGAGAAGAAGAAGAAGCAGCGGCCGGGGCATCATCGTTGATCCGTTTGCCAATGTTGTTTGGCAGCATCCTCCCTGATCTCAGTGTGGTTACGGCACTCACATTATGGTTTTGTTGTTCAAGAGCAACATGTGCATTATGTGGGTGACCGGGATTTGGAAGTGGCTGGGACGGGAGCTTCCCCTTCTCTCGCTCGCTTAAAGCCGCGTTCAGCTGTGCAATCTGGGTCTCGATGGTCTTGATGCTTTGCCCGTGTGCGGCAGTGTGTTGCACTAAAGATTGAATCGAAGACTGGATGTTGGCGGTGGATTGAGTCGACTGTTTAACGAACGCCTCCAGACTTCGCTCGAGCGAGGAAACCTTATCGTTGTTGGACGGAACAAAGTTGTTGTTTGGTGGAAAAGAGTTGTTGGGTGCAAAGTTGTTCGTCTGGTTTTGGTAAGGTTGGGGTTGGAAGGGCTGCTGATACTGATGCTGAGTTTGTTGTGGCGCTTGTTGTTGCGGTGGAGGGGCCCTTTGGAAATTGTTTCCCTGGAATTGATTCTGATTCTGATTCCAGGCGAAATTGGGGTGGTTCCTCTAACCGGGATTATAGGTGGAAGAGTATGGATCATTCCTCGGTCTTTGCTGGAAGGCAGCATTAACCTGATCCTGTCCTTGCGAGGGTGGATTGTAAGGACACTCTTCGGTCAAGTGGGAAGGATCGGAACAACAAGCGCAGATGGTACGAAGGGGGAGAACAGGTGTGGGGGCAGGAGCAGAAAATTTGCTCTCTATCGCTTCAAGCTTTCGTGTTATTGCAGCCATTTCATCTTTCATCGCAATAGAGACATCGAGTTGGTGGATTCCTACCCTAGACTGACCGGTAGAAGTGGAGGTAGAAGAAGAAGAAGTCGGTCTAGTGCTCTCCCACTGTAGCGTTTGCTCCGCAAGATCGTCAAAGAACTGCCACTCTTCCTCGTCAGATTTGGATAGGAAGTGGCCCTGACAGATGGTTTCCAGCAACTGCTTCGTTGCTGGGTTCAGTCCCTCGTATAAGGTTTGGCAGAGCTGCCATTTCTCTATACCGTGGTGAGGACACTGAACAAGAAGGTCTTTGTATCGGTCAAAGCACTTCCAGAAGGGTTCAGAAGGAAGCTGGGAGAATTGGTTGATTTCATTTCGAATTCTTGCGGTCTTATGATTTGGGTAGAATTTTTTTAGAAACGCTTTAACAAACTCGTCCCAGCTGGTGATTGAGTGGGAAGCGGTGCTATACAGCCATTTTTCAGCGAGATCGCATAGAGTGAATGGAATGACCCGTAGACGTATAGCATCGTCCGACAGCTGGGTGGTTTTCATCATGGCACAGACATTTTGAAATTTATTTATGAAGATATAGGCATCTTCAGATTCAAGCCCATGAAAACGTGGAAGCATGTTGATGAAATGGGGCTTAATTTCAAAGTTGTCCCCATTGGCCGGAGGAAGAGAAAGGCAGGTGGGAAGTGCAGAACAGGTGGGGTAGAAACGATCCTGGAGCGCAATTCGCTGCGGCGCTACAACAGGCGGAGGTGGTGGAAGATTGGTCTCCGTAGGAGGTGGAGCCAATCCAGGGGTGGTCAACGAGATGTTCGGATTAAATCCCGACATCGCGGAAGAAGAGGTTGGTGAAGGTGAAGGTGAAGATGTATGAACAGAATTCCGGTCAACGTCGGAGTTGGCCGGCAAAGGAAGGGGTGAAAGAGGAGTGGACGGAGTATCGACTTCGGAGTTGATCGCGTAGTCGGTCGCGACTAACGTAACGCGGACTAGACGGGCGCTAGTGTCCCGAGTCCAAGCGGACATACACTAAACGAGTTTAGTATAGTCAAAGCGGAGAAGGTGAGGGTAAGAAAACGTCAATGGAGAAAGGCGATGGGTGGTGGGTGAAAATGGATTTGGCGACAAAAGGGCAAGTTTTTATAAAAGTTTTTGATTTTTTCTTTTTTTTTTTTAGAAAGAGATTTACAGAAGTATGTACGGAAATATGGCTTAAGCAATCACAAACAAGATATGCACAATCACACCTAGATCTAGGGTAACCTAGGTCTACTAGACCTGCTCCTGAACTTGATTGTCGAAGTTAAACAGTGTCGAGAAACAGGCTTAAAAATACACTGATCACGAGGCCAGGTAAGTGCAGAGATAAGGGGAGGTTGTCCAACGCTTTCGCGAAGTTCCTTAATTAAATAACCCTTTCTCTTTCGGCGGTTGCGCCTTTAACACTTTCCTAGACACCCCGTAAACAATATACGGTTAAGCAAGGTTCTAAACAAGGTTTATCTTCTCCTAATGAGCGCGAAGTCCTTAGGGCTGAAGTCTAGTATTTTTTAATTTACAATGGACAATGCATATGCTTTAGTGATTTCCGGGGTCCTGGGAAGGGTGATGAAATCCCCACCCAATCTGGATTGGTTTCAAGCCCCTTAAGTCCGTATTAAAGAATGCAAAACAGTAACAAATCAACTGCAAACAATTTTTATTTGCGGCGCAAAGAATCCTGCACAAGAACAGTTTATTGGAAGGGGGAGAAGAGTTTGCGCAAAGAAGGCTGCAGAAAACACAGTTCAGTGGAGTTCAGAGGAGTGGAGAGAGGCAGAGAGACTTACAGAGAGAAAACTGCACCCTGAAGCCAACAGTTAGCCGCGTTTCCGCGGCCAAACGCATGAAATGGCCGCGGTTCCGCGGCTATGTGGGGGTATTGGGCTTCAAAAATTTCTGTGTGTGCTGCTGTGGTTGTCCCCTACTTTTCTGGATGTGCTGATTCTTGATGTGCTCACCGTATCTGCTCCAGATTTTAACAGTAGACCGTCTCCTCCGTTTTGGTCCGTCGCGGTGTAGCCGCGAAATGTGGGTCTATCTTCCCACGTCTTTGGCACTGTACTTGAACTCCGTATTTTCAATCGTCTTGGCCACGGAACTTGAACCTTGTATTTTCCTGCACACTTGCACAAAAGCTAATCAAAAATAACAAGATGATTTTTTTACAAAGTATATAATTTTTTTTTTGTTTTTGTTTTTCGGTTAGAGTTATACTTACAAATTAACCCGAAACTTCACAAAGAAACAAACTACCGTCTCCCCGGCAACGGCGCCATTTGATTGTTAGGATAAGAGCGTGTTCAAGTTTAAGTTTTAAATACCGCAATCAAGACGGTTTCGCACGTAGCTAGCCGGTTGAGTACGGGTCGTCCGCAGGGAGATGGGAATCTTTTTCTACGTGTTTTTCGACGAGTTAAGTCCGGTTGTTCAGATTTTGTTTGTAGTTATCTAAGTGTTGAGTTGATATTTAAAGAGAGCATGTTAGGGTTAGGATTATGTTAGTTTGAGTTAGGAGTCTCCACATCTTTCGTTGCCCCTCTTAATGTCGTGTTACGGTAATCGGCAACAACGGGGATTAGCACGACTAGGAAGGACTTTGCGAGTATAAGCTAGGCTTTCCAACGCATAAGTCTTCCTTTTGGTGCTTGTCCGTCCGTTCTTGGCTCTTAGCCATAACCTCCGGTTAATCCAACCACAACCGGTCTCACTACGGAATCACCGCTATCATGTAGGATAGGGTGCCGTAAGGAGCGGATTGTGGTTGGATTAACGGGAGTCGATTTAAGCTGTTGGGCAAGGAAAGAGTGAGAGAGATTTCCTTCTCTCAAACTTCCCTTATCCTACCCTAACAAGAATGAACTACTCACACATCATAATACGGAAAAATAAAACAACACAAAAGAGGAAGATAGAAAGAAGGAGATTAGAAGAATACGACTAACTATTTGCGACCTCACCTTGGCGAGGATCAAGCGTAAGTATCATTGTCATATGTAAGGATAAAGAAAAAAGAGAGAAGAAAGAAACGATCAAGCAAATAACAACAACTACTTAACAATTAAAATTACAACACATTACAACAAGTAAAGAAAGAGACAAGCATGATAAAAATTGGTCTTCTTTATTCATCACTCTTCACTCAAAAGCTCACTACAAGTTTAATGGAGAAGAGGTGAGAAGAGGAAGAAGAACAAGACTAAAACTAGGCAAAAAATGAGAATACAAAAATTGACCCTTTCTTCACAAAATTCTGGGCTATTTATAGGCCAAGAAATGAAACCCTAGGGCAACCACCAGAACCCTGATGCAATGACCAAACTACCCCCAAAAGCCCATGCTCTGACCTGACTGTACGGCCGCGGATCCGCCGCCTAGACCACCCTATGGCCGCGGATCCGCGCCCCTACAGTGGTCTTAGGCAGTGGGCTTCTGTGCACTTTTCCTGTTCTCCTGTCCCCTCTTGTCTGGTATGGGTATTTTCTGATAATTCATTCCTATTTCTTCCAGAATTTCTATTGAGCAAAGGTGGACTTTTTTGTGGAGATTTTGTCATGATTTGCCTCGAGCTCCGCGTAGATCTCTTGGATCTTGTGCTACCATTGAGCCTTGTGCATGAGAATGACATTGAGTTGACACTTTGTCTTCCTAAACTGGTATCTGGCAACATACGGATGAAGAGCGGAGACCGTGTTTTATCTGTGGTTGGCAGGAACCGGATTTTGTCGTGTTTTTCATGAATTTTTCCGTTTGAGAACCGGGAACCTGTATCCTGCAATTGACTAGCAAACACGGCTCAAGAGTATCTACCGATATGCAATGTGATAAAAATTGGGCGGTATGAAAATGCAAAAATCTGATATGAACAGGCGCTACCGTAGACTTACACTCTCCGCACTTCTCAACATATTGAGAAGTTCGGGTAGTGACTTCTCTATGTTATGCATGTTGAAGTTCATTATGAATGGTGCAAAGGAAGATGGAAGAGACTGTAGAACAATATCAACATATTGTTCGTTCTCCATTGTCCATCCGAGGCCCTTAAGCTCTTCTATAAGAGCTATCATCTTCAAAACGTGATCGCCTACTGGTGTGCAAGGAGCCATCCGCATCTGAAATAACTTTCGAGATGCTTCGTATCTCAGGGTCTGAGATTGCTCCCCATTCAACTCTTTTATATGGAGAAAGATGGATTGAACATCCATCTGCTCATATTGCTTTTGATGTGTATTGTCCATCGATGCAAGCGCGAGGCATTTGGCGGTAGCACAGTCAATATCCCACGTTTTGCGGATCTCCCTATCCGCAACAGAAGATTCAGGGCCTGGGTTGGGTGGGGCTGAGGCAGTGAGGACATATGATACTTTATCATATGTGAGAGCAATGTTAATGTTCCTCAGCCAGTACTTATAGTTCGGCCCGGTTAGCTTATTTTTCTTTAACAGTAGCTTAAGTCCAGTCATGGTTATCTTCCATTAGGAGAGAGAAAAGAATACACTCAGCGAAAGCTCTTGCAAAGATCAGATTAGTTATTATTTTATTTAATCGATGTCTCCTACTGCTTTTATCAAATTTTTCTTCAAACCTTAAAATGAAAATTAGCCAGGATTAATTACATTCTACAACTTCGCTAACCGGTCAGCCAGGCCAGTGCCGGTACTTTGAGAGAGGTTCCCCGTGCTTTCGAACGGACCTAATTAAAATAAACCTCGTTTTCCCAGAGGCGTAGCCTTATTGACACTTTTCTAAACACCTAATGGGTTAGCTAATTGTAAAGTGCAAAACTCTTCTGTGAGTAACTCTTGCTCACAGAGGAATCAGGATCCTACTATCACATAGAAGGTATGCCATCTCATTGCAAATTTCAACTCTTGAAACTCCCGATATGGTTTTTACCCCTAGCACTCATGCCTTAACTATAGTCAACATATCATAAGTACTAGTCAAGTTCTTCCTGTCATTTCGTGATTAACTAGAGCCACCCATATGACCCTTAACTATAGTCAACATAATCATATGAATGTTCTAACTAATCGCATCATATGCTGTGTAGGAAGACATCACTTAGCTACCGTACACTGCGCCTTAACTATAGTCAAAATACGCAGCACGAATACTAAGTACTCTACTTCCTAAAATGACGGAGGCTGCGAATAGTTTTTAATAAAAGTTTTAACGCTTTGAACTTTATATCGTTATAGAATCAAATGGTTTTAAAAAGGAGTGGCTTAAGCTCCGCACTTTTGAAAACTTGCTTTTTCACAAAAATCTGAGTAGGTTTCAAATCCGATTCTACAACATCTTTTAGGTTCCTTTTTCTTTATATTAATCTCATTAATGTAGTCCTATCATTTAAGTCCTTAAGCCATCATAGAAAAGAAACGAAAATAGAACGTACGCTTATGACATCCGCATTCTCCATAATGTCCCGTTATGTACCGTTAGGTTATTTAACTAACGGCATAGCGAGGAGGGACTAGCGCGGATGCAAAAGATAAACAATGTTTATTATATATCATATATATAATACACCATTTGTCTCAACATATAAAGTGTTCACATCACAGAATATCAACAGCAGAAGCACATATATATGAAAATATAGGATATATTAGGAGGTCCGTATTTTGTATTTAGCCAACAATAGAAAATACGGATTCCACGGTCGCGATGAATAGCCAAGCCCACACCCCTAGACCCCTACGAGAGCGGCAAGTGATCCTACCAATTCTAGAGTTTAGGAGACCCGGTCTCGACTCCTCGAGATGGCCTCCCATTGAACCCTAAAACCCGGTCACTTGTGCTCCCCTCCTTAAGTCCATCCTAATGCGGAAAAGTAAACAATATACAATAATGGTGACATCATCCTCAACCCGAAAGTTCCCCAATAAAAGAATATTACATACAAATGAATTTTACATGAATGAAAATAAAAACTCTCATCTCACATAAAACCCCTGGCCATTCAATCACGGCGATCCTGTACATCATATCTCAGCAACACATAATATCACATGTCATCAACGTAAGTAAGTATGCGTACCCCAATTATCGTTGATGTATAGCAACGAAACCGGCGATACACCACATACTACACTTACGGTCGCAGAAAAGATAGTGAAAACTACAACAACTGGAATCATCACTTTCACAAATATCTATACGATGTCAAACGTTTCGATTGAATCAACAAATACCCACAAATTACCCAGAGAGATCAACACTTGAGCAAATTTAATATACCCAAAACTTGCCACAGTGCCTATGGACCAACCGTAGAAGGGTCAACCTTTGCCTCACTTATGGAGCCACGGAACTACGGCAAACCCTAGGGTTTGGCTGCGGTTCCGTGGTCATAGAATCGAGTTAGGGTTACGTTCTTCTAGAGGGTCCATAGGGTTACTTGCATGCTCTTCCGAATATTTTTAACTTGGAAAATTCCAACACTTAGAGAATTTCCAGGGAGAGCAATGAGGTGGTGATTGATGTTCCTTCGAACTGTTAAACGTCGTCCAAGTTACCAAAAACAATATTAAAATTACGACTACAAAATACTCCGAATTAGCCCCTAAACAAAATTAATATCACATGAAATTTTGGGCTAAACAAACAGTACCTGAAACATCAAAACCAACAGGCCACAACACCAGAAGAAAATGAGGCAATTTAGAGGCCAATGGGCCGGCCAGGCCGGAAAAAATGGGAATGTGGCCGGTTCAAAACCGGTGGATGGGCCTTGTTTTTCTCTAGTGTTCTCAGTGCATCATATTCAAGCTTCTACAGTTGCTTAAAAAAATTTGATAGGCCATTTAAAAATCGACAGAGATCAGAATTCTAGGGTCTCAGTTTATCGTATTTTCGGAGTTGTTTCGGTTTCGTAATATTTATAATATCGTCTAAGTTTCTAGTCTGGCTCTGATACCACTGAAGGGATTCTTTAGCACCATGCCTAGGGTTTGGGCTGCATCACACATGCTATAATAAAAATTTAGGGGGTGCTAAACAATACCAACTATGAATCGAACTAGAAATCTAGGGTAACAAGCCACTAGTATCATATACTAGAAGTATTTTAACACTAAGAGGTGAGTAATACAACCTTTGTAGACCTCCCTCCTTGACTCCTTGGATTAACTAGGGTTTGAAACGGTTTGCTTGAATCCTTCCAAGTCCACGACGATCCATCACGGAGTCCCTTTGCTCAAGCTCCTACCTTCACTTGATCTTTGAAAAAGTGGAGCAAACAATCTACACAAGTGGGGTAGACTAATATAGATTGGTGATATGGGTTTGTATCTCACTTAAAAACCTTTATATTTTTGTTTCTTTCACTCACTTGAAAAGGGTAGAGAGCATGAAGGAGGAAAAAGAAGGAGATGGCTAAGCTTGAGCTCTTTTGTTTGTGATAATTATCAAATAAAATGAGAAAAGAAAATATATAAATGAGAGTAACACTCACAAAGAACCACGGTTAATAAATATCTAGATATTTTGTTAATGAGTTAAAAGCCAAATGGAAATTAAACCATGGTTATATTCAAGGTTAAGTAAAGAAGAGTGTAGAAGAATTTTCAACCGTGACTTAATCGTTTTCTTTTTCTCAATAACAAATATATATATAAATATTTACACCATGTGAGTCTTGCATTTCCATCTCCTTTGTATCATCAACCATGACACATGTATGCATGCATGTGTGCATTCATATCAACATATATACATACACACATTCATGCATACATCATATAAAGAAAGGTTTTAAATAAACGAGCTAAAAGTCAATATTAAATCAATACTTGATTTAATAACCCGGTCATATCACATAAGACCCGACCAATAGAAAACACCCGATTTAAAATACGGTATCAAATACACGCATTTAATCGAGCTCCCGCGCATATCCCATATGCACCCCCGCATCATTTCGCCTGAGCTAGGAAACCCCCCTTGTAACCTTTCAGAAAAAGAGGAAACCCCCCTTGTAACCTTTCAGAAAAAGAAAATATTATTTTTGGGAATTTTTATAATTAAATAATAATATATTGAATATTTTAATAATGCGGTATAATTACATACCGATAAATTAGGAAAAATTTGGAAAATTATAGAAATTACTAAAAAGAGGGTGCTTTATATGATTTATACAAATTATGAAATTTTATGATTTATTACACACTATTTTAATGCTAATCGCGATTAAATATTGCTAATCGTGCTTTAAGCCGGATTTGTGCACATGACATGCACCGTGTCATTTTTCACATTTGTTGCATTTTTCCGACATAGTTTCTCTTTATTTGTCATTGGGGTTTGGTTTTAAATTAAAAGAGAAAAGAAAAGAAAAGAAAAGAATAGAAAAGAATAGAAAAAGAAGGGATGGGCATGAGAGAGAGATGTGAGGGGTCAACCTTGGACCATAACACTTTGTTCCCTTCATCATCTTCTTCATTTCATCTCCTCTCCTTCTCCCATGGCAGCACCCCTCCTCCACCTCCACTTCAAACCCTCAAGTCATCATCAAAATAACACCAAAACTCTATCTCCATTTCACAAAAAACCTCCATTTCACAAAAAACATGCACAAGCTCACAGGCTTCACTTTGGACCAAGAAAGTTTGCATTTTGGGCACTTGAGCAACTCAAAAAGATTCTTGAGTTACCAAATGAGGTAATCCTTTCACAAATTGTGTAGTATTTGCATTCCTTTAGCCTCTAGTGCAGTTTAAAATTGTTTTAGTGATGTTTTGTGAACTTTGAAGTTTCTTAGAGAGGGTTGAGGAATTCTTGAGTTGTGGTTGTGCAATTGAACTCTAGTGGTGACCTTAAACCCCCCTGTGATGTTAGAAACCCGGACCAAACCCAACAAAAACCTGAAACCCAAAAACCAAAACTGTCCATGTCGATTTTGTGTGTTATGTGAGGGTGCAGGGAAATCTGATGTAATCTGGGGCATTTTTGAGTTGAGCAAAAAAGACCAGAGACTTAATAGGACCAATATAGGACCGCCCTAACCATATGAGACCCTAACTCCATACCAGAACCAAGCTCGCCGGATTTCATGGGTATGGGACCGGCCAAGTGGTGGATTCAGGGGTCTAGGTTGCTTCTGTAGGTCACATGATCCATATACATCACCCCTGTATTGTTTGTGCACATTGTTTTCACCTTAATAAAAATCCGGGACTAGTTTCATGAGTTGCTGTTTTATTTCGGGGTTTTGTTTTGCGTATTTTGAATTTTGGATTTTGGGAATTTGGTTTTAACTCGATGGTTTGACGTTTGTACATTGAAAGTCGAGGGTTGGTTTGGCTATTCTTGCATGCAAGACTATAGGTTTTGACCTATGAACGATACGCATGCCGATTTTGTTTTCATACGCTATTTCCATTTACGATACGTTGTGACTTGTAGGTACCCCCACGAGGACTTCGAGACGACAAGCAAGCGCATGGCGACGTCGGCATCGGCAAGCGAAGGTCAAGGTGAGTAGATATATATCTACGGTGGAAGTCGGATGGATGGCGTATAGCACCCACGCAGTTTGTAGTATATTTTATATATATATATGTGTGTTTTATGTTATGTGGATGATTATCAAGATATGATTTTGTGTTCATGGTTTAGTTTAGGGTAGTTAGAAGTAACTTAGTTTAGCTTCTTAGTCGCGAACCCTAGAATAAGGTTTACACCCACACGCACACACACACACTTGCATACATTTTTTTACCTGTGCGTATATGGGGATATGTATATATATATACACACATGGGTATGGGACTATGTGTGTATATATATATATATATATATATATATATATATATATACATATACATATACATGGATTACGAGGATAGTACATAATATTTGGAGATGAGTCGATGAGATTAGGCTTGAGGCCATGAGATCGGTGATGTGACATGCTTCGTATTTGAGACACGACATGATATTATAGCGGGTCCTTTAGGCGATTTGTTTCATACACACGCATATATATATATATATATATATATATATATATATATATATAGATGGTATCAGTAGTGTACTAGACGTAGATCAGTACCCCAAGATCATGATATATGATAAAAGGATACCAAGAGAATAAAGAGATAAATGTGATATTGACCCGTACCCATATTCGGGAGGCCGTACGACGGATTTACCGTACAGGCTATATATTGATGTTTGATCCGCATTCTTGACTCAAGGATGTCATATTATATAGGGTATCGTATGGGATACTATTGAGGTGGGATCACCGACTATTATATATATATATATATATATATATATATATATATATGTAGCGACTCAAATTTAGATGGTTTCCCTTACCCTCTGATTAGTCTGTTAGTTAGACTTGTAGTTACTTGTAGACTCGTTTATTTAGATGCATATTATTTATTGTTGTGATTATTATTCAGCTCCCGCATATTATTGCTGTCTGCATCGCATTGCACGCTTATATTGTGTTTTCATATGTTAATATTGAAATCATGCTGTCAGGACACCCGCACCATTACCGATGATGCGTATACTACATACACTTACTTGCCGGCTCACAGACATCAGCATCGGTAATTGCCATGCCACGTACACTTTAGAGAATATTATTTGATTAATATCACTCGTTAGCTGATAGTTTCGACATATCATTATTGTTCTAGTTTAGATATCGCATTCATTACTGTTATACTTCATGCATATTTATTATTCATTGCCATGCATTTTTATTTAGGGCCAGTCCGGATTAGCCAGAGCCCAATGCTTTTAAATTCATTGTTATTTATTCTCGAGATTTGGCTTTCCATGAGATTTAAGGATTTGGAGAAACCGCAAGATTTTATAAAACTGATTATCATTTTAAAATGAAAGTTGTGGTTTTCTCATGATATGATTTGAGATTGTTCACCATGAGTTTTCTCGGCTCTTGAGCGATATCTTACACCCAATTCGAGGAGGAGTAGGAACCGTCTGTGGGTGCATGGTGGACCCGGTGCGGTACCCCGGGGAAAGAAGATCGCAGTTGATCGGCGTAGAGCCTGTGACAGGGGAGCATTGCTGACCGGTGATTGTATTGAGACTCGTCGGATATCCGGAGGATACCGATCGGAGTTGGGCAAGTCCGGATAGCCGGAGCCCAGGGGCCAGTCCGGATAGCCGGAGCCGCAGATATTGATATTGAGGTATTGAGATATTATGATATGGGCCAGTCCGGATAGCCGGAGCCTGAGATATTGGATATTGGGATTTATGTTTTGTGTCGATGCTAGACACTGATTTATATTGATTTATTGATGATACCTCGTTTAAATATACAGAAATCTCACTAATTTAAGAAAATAGTTTCTTTATTTACATGTATTCTGTTTTCATGCATTCATACCTCATACATATGATATATTGCTACCTGAGGCACTGACACGAGCACATAGGATTACACTTATGTATAGATGTTTACCCTTGCCACCTTTTTATGCTTCAGACCTTATCATGTTGAGGATATTTATTACCGATCGTATGACCTAGGATTGCATCATACATTCAATTTCTGATCTGTGATGTTTTCTACTCATGAGTTGGCAACTCACCCCCGTTGTGCCACAGTTTCTTGCAGGTTTTGCCATACAGGTTTCGTTACGGCTTTGCTGGCACACTGCTTCCATTCCGGGTGATTTTCTTTGGTAGGTGGGTTCATTTGCATCGTGACCACCATTGTATTTTATTTATATTCAGTTGTATCTAGTAACTCCATCAACCAAACTTGTATATTTATTTGACTTAGAGACCAGTTTTATATTATTTCGACCTTTGAGTCGCGCGTTGTATTATTATGGTTTTCATGATGATTTGAGTTTCCTTTTTGAGTTTTGATCCTCACCCTTTGGCGTTGTATATTATATTGCTTGCGTGGTTGTGAACGTCAATTGACGAAGAGATAGCTCCCGCTTGGGGATGCCTTTTTATATATTATGCATGCTGTACCCGTTAGGGGCCAGTATTTACAAAGGAAACTCTGCCGAAATTTTCAGAAAAGATTCATGATTTTAAAAATGCATATTCGGCTTATTTTAACAAAACACTTTCTTTTAAAATGGTTTAGATTTATGGGTTTTTAGCTTACTTGAATTTGATCGAGTCCTATCGACTTCATATGATTCAAGGGCCAGTCACGTGCCATTTCGGGTCGTGACAAAGTTGGTATCAGAGCGCTAGGTTAACCTTGGTTCGAGTCTATGTTTCACTATGCGGAGCCTAGGGTGTTTGTATATATACGGAATCTAGGCTTGACCTTATGGAACTTAGACTTAGTCGAGGGGGTATTAGACCCGAACTTTCGTCGCGTAGGTTGACCTTGGTTGATGGAGTAGGTAACTTAAGGAGAGTGACGTACCGTGTGTATGTTCCGTGGCATACTTACGATACGCTATTCCGCTTAAGAAGCCTTAGGATATACATTTCCTTGCACAACATTGTATTCATTCATGATATATCCTCATCGATATCAGTTTATGGTTTTGCTGCCACGATTACATCGGCAGAGAGAGCTACGGCTAGAGTTGCAGTCAGCATGAGCTCGTCACGGACGAGGACTGACCAGGGCGTGATTCCAGGGACATACGATTGCATAAAGGCATCGTTTTATTGTGTTTTCACGCCAGGAGCGTTTGATGGATCGCTTTTACGGGATTAATCAGACTTGCAGATTAGCACCAGAGGATTGAGTCACTGATAGAGGCCAGCCAAAATGTGATGACCATTGATTTATCGCTTATTCATGATGATTAAGGAACTGTTCAGCGTGCAGACGAATAAGCCAGTTGTTGCTGCGAATGACGAGATATCGCCCCAGATGTTGGAGCTACTGCAGCATAAGTATATACTTAGAGATATGATAGAAGGTCGTTAGTCACCCTAGGATGAATGACTAGTACATGTGGTTCGTTCGCTTACCCCGATGCGAGGTCATCAGATTGATTGATTCCAGCTTGAGAAGACTCCACACAGGTACGTTGGGAGTCGCTAGAAGACGATCGAATGTCAGAAACCTATTTTTCCAAGTTTAAAGTATTCAGAGAAACATGCAAGTGATTCCGTGGACCCTCTAGAAGAATGAAACCCTAACTTGATATAATGACCATGAGAACGCTTTTAAACCTTATGGTTTGCGGCAGTTCAGTGGTGCCATTGATAAGGCTTGGGTTTGCCCTTCTACGGCTGGTCCATAGGTACTGTGGCATGTACTAGAATACTATTAACTGTACCCAAAATGTTGAGCTCTTAGGGGATTATGAGGTTTTGACGAATCGATCGAAAGGTTCGACTTCATTCGGATATCATGTGATGGGATACATTGCTTGGGAGACTCCAGATATGAGTATAGCCGTTGGAGCGCAGTCCATGCAGCCACGAAGAGACGAGTCCGAAACAGTCGACATTAGAGAAAAGCGGAGTTAGTGGTTCGTACGAGATCTTGATGAGATGATGTTCTACTCCACCGACATCAGAGATGTGACACACATACATAGGCGTTATTTATGGATATATCTTCCAGAAGGAGTCGCGATGAGTATGCAGCCGTTCCGGAATAAGAAACAGATTTAATAAAGGACGATGACTTCCGGGCATTTCGGCAGAAACGAGATTTGGGAGAGATCTCGACAGGACCTTTCTAGAATATTATACAAGAAGACTTGGACCCAAGAGTGGTCATTTTACGCACACCCAGCAGGCCAGAGTTCGGCACCGTCGACGAGACAGGTTATGAGTGACCATGACAGTTGGTCAGAGATTCTTAGAAGATGTGCTTGAGCGGAACTATTCTTCCATACTTGATTTCGATATTTTGGGCGATCTATTCGCATGATTGAGTTTCGATGACCGAGTTTTAGGATATTTGTTTTCGTGCACCATGGTTGCACCTACTGGGTATTTATATTTTGTGCATAGTTATTACACTTGAGATACGCTTTATACACCGTTGTGTTGATTTATGATTTGTGCACAGTTATTGCACTTAATATCGTTTTTGTACCTTGGCTGCACATGTTTATGATTTCATGGCTTTCATAAAGTTGGTTTGATTTTGTGCATATGGTGCGCACACGATTTGGTTTTCGCACTCGGTATAGTTCACTTATGCTTGCAGTGCTTTGATACGTATTTTGTGCACCACAGTTGCACCTGAATTCATTTTGATGTCATTCGAGACATTGACTTGGGTTTCATTCCTATGTTATGCCTGTGATTTGGCTTATACTTTCGGCATAGTTTTCATGCACTTTTAGTATTTTGATTTTCTTTTGTGCACGCTGATGCACATGGTTGTGAGATTATAGACCACGGTATACCTGATTTGGATTTGGATTGAAATGTGTTGTATACCTTCGATTTCGATTGTGATACTCGATATTTGTTTTGTGCACCTTGTCCACCTGATTGGATTCTTACGCATATTTGACGTGCTTGGATTGGATTTTGCGCATGTTTGGCGCTTGATATTGGATTTTCGTTCTTGCTGGATGCACATGATTTAGATTTTATTCGTGCATATTGGATGCACATGATTTAGATTTTATTCGTGTATGATGGATGCAATTTATTTGGATTTTCGTGCATGTTGGGCGCATGATATGAGATGCGATTTTGGTGCACACCAGATGCACTAAATCGGGATTCTTTGTGCATATCAGATGCACCTGATATTGCTGTCAGGCACACGCATTTCCCTTGACAGATGTTTCGTGCACACCAGTTGCACTTAGATTTGTTCTGTGCACATATATGGCACATTCATGGATTTTGATTTCCGTGCGCACCAAACGCACGCGACATTCTTATGCACATTTTGGGATTTATTTCTTATGGAGCAACATGTTTTATGATATTTACTATTTGATATAGTAGCTGAGCAGGACTAGTCCGAGGCCAGTACCTGAACATATTTTTTTGCATGCATTGAGAGATATCGAAGGGATTTCCAAAAAGGAGCTATAGTCTCAGTATTTACCCACGTGTCCGAGATGACACCAAACTTTTATAAAGGAAGACCCTTCTAAATTATTTTCAAAAAACGGCGGAACGTACATATTAAACAAAGGATATGTATATATATATGTATATATATATATATATATTTTCTTACAATAGACGTCCGCCACTGTGCAGTGTTACGCGCATCGCACAGCAACATGAAAGGTTTGGCATGCATTTCCTTCAGATGTTAACATGTATAGTTTTGATGCATATCATGTTGGTTTTCGTATTAGATTTGACATTGGTGTCTTCGCCATAACACCGATGATTACGGGATGTTTGACGGAGTTTTGATTTTGGATTATATACTTGTCTTTCATGCGCATGCATTGCGCTACAATGTGCCTTATGTATTTATGATTTCGGGACCCCGACGACGTAGTCTTTTACTGAAATGTTTTAGTATTTGAGAGGTTTAAATTTAAATTCGGGGACCGAATTTCTTTAAGTGGGGAAGATTGTAACCTTTCAGAAAAATAAAATATTATTTTTGGGAATCTTTATAATTAAATAATAATATATTGAATATTTTAATAAGGCGGTATAATTAAATACCGATAAATTGGGAAAAATTTGGAAAAGTATAGAAATTACTAAAAAGTGGGTGCTTTATGTGATTTATGCAAATTATGAAATTTTATGATTTATTATACACTATTTTAATGCTAATCGTGATTAAATATTGCTAATCGTGCTTTAAGCCGGATTTGTGCACATGACATACACCGTGTCATTTTTCACATTTGTTGCATTTTTCCATCATGGTTTCTCTTTATTTGTCATTTGGGTTTCGTTTTAAATTAAAAGAGAAAAGAAAACAAAAGAAAAGAAAAGAAAAGAATAGAAATGAATAGGAAAAGGAGGGATGGGCATGAGAGAGAGAGGTGAGGGGTCAAACTTGGACCATAACACTTTGTTCCCTTCATCATCTTCCTCATTTCATCTCCTCTCCTTCTCCCATGGCAGCACCCCTCCTCCACCTCCACTTCAAACCTTCAAATCATTATCAAAACAACACCAAAACTCCATCTCCATTTCACAAAAAACATGCACAAGCTCACAGGCTACACTTTGGACTACGAAAGTTTGCATTTTGGACACTTGGGCAACTCAAGAAGATTCTTGAGTTGCCAAATGAGGTAATCCTTTCACAAATTGTGTAGTATTTTCATTCCTTTAGCCTCTAGTGTAGTTTAAAATCGTTTTATTGAAGTTTTGTGAACTTTGAAGTTTCCTAGAGAGGGTTAAGGAATTCTTGAGTTGTGGTTATGCAATTGAACTCTAGTGGTGATCTTAAACCCCTCTATGATGTTAAAAACCCTGACCAAACCCAACAAAAACCTGAAACCCAAAAACTGAAACTGTCAATGTCGATTTTATGTGTTATGTGAGGGTGCAGGGAAATCTGGTGCAATCTGGGGCATTTTTGAGTTGAGCAAACAAGACCAGAGACTTAATAGGACCAATATGAGACCACCCTAACCATACAAGACCTTAACTCCATACCAGAACCGAGTTCACCGTATTTCATGGGTATGGGGCTGGCCAAGTGGTGGATTCAGGGGTCCAGGTTGCTTCTGTAGGTCATATGATCCCTATACATCAACTCAATATTGTTTGTGCACATTGTTTTCACCTTAATCAAAATCTGGGACTAGTTTCATGAGTTGCTGTTTTATTTCAGGGTTTTGTTTTGCGTATTTTGAATTCTGGATTTTAAGAATTTGGTTTTAACTCGTTGGTTTGACATTTGTACATCGACAGTCGAGGGTTGGTTTGGCTCTTCTTGCATGCGAGACTATAGGTTTTGACCTATGAATGATACGCGTGCCGATTTGGTTTTCGTGCGCTATTTCCATTTATGATACGTTGTGACATGTAGGTACCCCCATGAGGACTTCGAGACGACAAGCAAGCACGTGGCGACGTCGGCATCGGCAAGAGAAGGTCAAGGTGAGTAGATATATATCTACGGGGGAAGTTGGGTGGATGTCGTATAGCACCCCCGCAGTTCGTAGTATAGCTTATATATGTGTGTGTGTGTGTGTGTGTGTGTGTGTGTGTTTTACGTTACGTGGATGATTATAAAGATATGATTTTGTGTTCATGGTTTAGTTTAGGGTAGTTAGAAGTAACTTAGTTTAGCTTCTTAGTCCTGAACCCTAGAATATGGTTTACACCTACACGGACACACACACACTTGCATACTTTTTTTTACCTGTGCGTATATGTGGATATGTATATATACACACACACATGGGTATGGGACTATGTATATATATATATATATATATATATATATATATATATATATATACATGGATTATGAGGATAGTACATGATATTTGGAGATGAGTCGATGAGATTGGGCTTGAGGCCATGAGATCGGTGATGTGACATAGTTTGTATTTGAGATAAGACATGATATTATAGAGGGTCCTTTAGGCGATGTGTTTCATACACACGCATATATATATGTAGATGGTATCAGTAGTGTACTAGACGTAGATCAGTACCCCCAGATCATGATATGTGATAAAAGGATACCAAGAGAATAAAGAGATAAATGTGATATTGACCCGTACACAGATTTGGGAGTCCGTACGACGGATTTACCGTACGAGCTCTATATTGATGTTTGATCCGCATTCTTGACTCAAGAATGTCATATTATATAAGGTATCGTATGGGATACTATTGAGGCGGGATCACCGATATATATATATATATATATATATATATATATATATATATATATATATATATGTAGCGACTCAGATTTAGGTGGTTTCCCTTACCCTTTGATTAGTCTGTTAGTTAGACTAGTAGTTACTTATAGACTCATTTATTTAGATGCATATTATTTATTGTTGTGAATATTATTCAGCTCCCGTATATTATTACTGTTCGCATCGCATTGCACACTTATATTGTGTTTTCATATGTTAATATTGAAATCATGTTGTCTGGACACCAGCACCATTACCGATGATGCGTATGTTTCACATACACTTACTTGCCGGCTCACACACATTAGCATCGGTAATTGCCATGCCATCTACACTTTAGAGAATATTATTTGATTAATATCACTCGTTAGCTGATAGTTTCGACATATCATTATTGTGCTAGTTTAGATATTGCATTCATTACTGTTATACTTCATGCATATTTATTATTCATTGCCATGCATTTTTATTTAGGGCCAGTCTGGATTTGCCGGAGCCCAATGCTTTTAAATTCATTGTTATTTATTCTCGAGATTTGGGTTTCCATGAGATTTATGGATTTGGAGAAACCGCAAGATTTTATAAAATTGATTATCATTTTAAAATGAAAGTTGCTGTTTTCTCGTGATATGATTTGAGATTGTTCACCATGAGTTTTCTCTGCGCTTGAGCGATATCTTACACACAATTCAAGGAGGAGTAGGAACCGTCTGTGGGTCATGGTGGACCAAGTGCGGTACCCCGAGGCAAGAAGATCGCAGTTGATCGGCGTTGAGCTTGTGACAGGGGAGCATTGCTGACTGGTGATTGTATTGTGACTCATCGAATACCCGGAGGATACCGATCGGAGTTGGGCCAGTCCGAATAGCCGGAGCCCAGTGGCCAGTCCGGATAGCCGGAGTCCTAAATATTGATATTGAGGTATTGCGATATTATGATATGGGGCAGTCCGGATAGCCGGAGCCCGAGATATTGGATATTGGGATTTATGTTTTGTGTCGATGCTAGACACTGATTTATATTGATTTATCGATGATACATCATTTAAATATACAGAAATCTCACTAATTTAAGAAAACAGTTTCCTCATTTACATGTATTCTGTTTTCATGCATTCATACCTCATATATATGATAAATTGCTACCTGAGGCACTGACACGAGCACATGGGATTACACTTATGTATAGATGTTTACCCTTGCCACCTTTTCATGCTTCAGACCTTATCATGTTGAGGATATTTATTACTGATCGTATGACCTAGGATTGAGTCATATATTCGATTTCTACTCCGTGATGTTTTCTACTCACGAGTTGGAAACTCACCCCTGTTGTGCCACAGTTTCTTGCAGGTTTTACAGTACAGGTTTCGTTACGACTTTGCTGGCACACTGCTTCCATTTCGAGTGATTTGCTTTGGTCGGTGGGATCATTTGCATCGTGACCACCATTGTATTTTATTTACATTCAGTTGTATCTAGTAACTCCATCAACCAAACTTGTATATTTATTTGACTTAGAGACCAGTTGTATATTATTTCGACCTTAGAGTCGCGCGTTGTATTATTATGGTTTTCATTATGATTTGAGTTTCCTTTTTGAGTTTTGATCCTCGCCCTTTGGCGTTGTATATTATATTGCTTGCTTGGTTGTGACCGTCAATTGACGAAGAGCTAGCTCCCGCTTGGGGATGCCTTTTTATATATTATGCATGCTGTACCCGTTTGGGGCCATTATTTACAAAGGAAACTCTGCCGAAATTTTCAGAAAAGATTCGTGATTTTAAAAACGCATATTCAGATTATTTTAACAAAACACTTTTTTTTAAAATGGTTTAGATTTCTGGGTATTTGGCTTACTTGAATTAGATGGAGTCCTATAAAATTCATATGATTCAAAGGCCAGTCACGTGCCATTTTGGGTCGTGACACCTCTGTAGGACTCTTAGTCTCGGCAATATGCTAGCAGTAGGCAGTGATCACATCACATACCCACAAACCGTCAGCGACACTAGCTGTACGTAACGGCTCCCAAGTATTGAGCGATCAGAAGAAAAACAAGCGAACCGGTCAAAATTCTTGTCGAGCCAACTGGTAACACTTATCGTACAGTCCGTTCTCTTCGTCAGATATGCTGCATATCGAGTCTAGGGATGGTATCGTCGACCCCAATAACTCAATAAGTCATGCCGGTATATGGTCTATAACAGATTAATAAACTACTGATAACACTTACCAGTAAATCTCATCAGCCCTGGCTAAGGACTTCCTATTATAGCCAATCGATCATTGCGCAACATCAACCCCCAATACCGGGAGAGACGAAACCCCTCCTATCGCTCATTGCCTCCATGTGCCTCGGGACTGTATCCAAAATCCACCTGTTTGCACGACTCAGTAGAGCCGTGGTAGGGTGGAGATCAAAGTACAGTGGGAGGACACACAAGACTCTATGATGATCTCGGGTCTACTAACTAACCTGTACCAATGTCACTTGAGAACTACTATCCGGCGATAGATATAATAGTACATAGGACATCTCGGCGAGTCCGTTCAGTATACCCAGTCTCCACTGAGCACCCGTATACAGTCTTTCGTGTCACCACACCAATGGATATGGGATCATCCATCGCCCATTATGTGGGACAAGAACCGTATACGCTTATCTACTCTGGAATATTGATGCCCCGTCTCGATACACTCATGACTAAGAACATTTCAAGGATATGCTTATAAACTACACATGTCCCACTAGTATGATCTGCATCATAATCCCAGTAGTCAAGCAAATATCTTAAGGGCTTTATCAACATGTACCAAATGAGTAAGATGCACGATCAAATGAACATGTCAAGATCAAGTACAACCAGATAGCATACTATAATGTCGAGCAAGAATGTCCTCTGAATATATATACACACATACCTATACATCCACTATCATATAATGGCCTCTAGGGCATACGTATATCCAACAAGTTTGTCGTTAGGCAAAACTTGGTGATTTTCCTCAATAGCAACAATTGCTCTGAAAACCGATATTGAGGATCAAATCACCCATTCTCAATTCCTCACTCCTTCTCAGCATCTGTAATGCCCTATAAATGTGGGATTGTAATCCGGTATCTATATTCCTAGAAATCAGAGTTTATTGATTTTTTTTCCAAAACACAGATACACATAAAATTCGAAACATCAAAATGCTTCGGGGGGTTGGTCAGGTATTCAGTATTACCTCTTTCATTATCCAGGCTCATAACAGTTATTGCAATTTCTTTTCCTTTACATCAACCCATTTTGATGTCTCTTCATCTTACCTTCTGGATACCGAATATAGGCTGGTTGGTTTTCTTCTTTCCATTCCTTTAGCACCAACTTTGAGATTGGAAAAAGACCATCCAACAAGCATAACTAGTATACTCTCCTTACATATAAAGAGCTCTCGAAATAGAGATAAGGTGGAGAAGAGAGAAAAATGAACAATTCATTTCTTCCCGAACCCGTGGCCATTCTCGGACGGAAAAATTTCTTCGAGTTCGTATCTTACTATACGAGATGGCCGTTCCAAGCAATATAGATCTCTGTATCTGATACAGAGAGTTCTAGAAAAAACAAAGTGAAAGTAGGAGGGTAAAATACTTACACAAGTTTGTCATGAATTAGGGCAATCCAGACATTCTAAGCTATAAGTTTTGTGAAAAGGTCAGTTAATTTGGTTAACGAGTTTTAGTTTAAGGTCAGTCCATAGTCACTACAAGAGAGAAAAGAAACACTCAGCGTCCACTCTAGCAAAATTAGATTGGTTGATTAATTCATCTAATCAGGATGGCTCCCACGGTTTCGTCAAATCCTCCTTCAAACCCTAAAAGGAGAATTAGCCGGGGTCATATACACTCACAAGTTCGTTAATCTATTAGCTAATTATGACGTGAAAATATCCCGAGAGTAACTATTACTCACAGTGGGAATCGGGACCTGATCAGTCAAATTTATTGCACATTTGTATGGACATTTTCCCTATTATTGTTAACTACTAAAAGGTGTTATTTGTAAATTAAGAACATATGTGGGTTTATTTGTAAAAAGGTTATTGTCCTATGTTTCTTAATTTATAATTAATGTAATTGGGAAATATATGCATATCATATTTAAATAAAATATCCATGAGATTATTTATTATTAAAATATGCATATCATATCAAATATTCTTAACCAATATTCTTAAGATATCATATCATTTAATTGGTTGGAATAATATCTCAAATAAAACAAATGCTACTAACAATTTGATTTGAGATATTGTGCAGGTATTATAATAGAACAGTTCAGGTCAGAAATACAAGAAAGTGATCCACATCAAATCGATTCATCAAACCAAATATGCCGAATGTCAGGAGCAAATTGAAGAATCTCGCAACGGTAGAGATTAAGAGATATATTTTCAAAATACTTTTATTAGAAGGATCTCCAAATATGGAGAGAGGAAGGCATGAGAAATCCAAAGGCACAACTCCACCAGGGGACGGCGGATCCGCGGCCAATAAGGGCATTGGACGGCGGTTGCGCGGTCGTTTGGTGGCCGTAGGATGTGAAACTTCAAAGGTTTGATCGTGTTTGCACACACTTCAATATGGCGTTTAAGGTTTCAAGTTCAAGAGCCTATATAAAGGACCGAGAGCTGTCTACCTATAATCCTCCACGAATCCATCAAAGAATCGACTGATCTACCGATCAAGTAATTTATAGAAAACTAGGGTTTTGTAATTTGGTTTTTCAGCGAGCAACTTTTGTAATGCAATAGTTATTCAATAAAAGTTAGTTCTTTCTTTTAATTTCTATCGCATTTACTTTCCGCATTTACTTTCTTCATTTACTTTCCGCAATTTTAATTCTGTTATTTCTTATGGGTTCCGTATTCATCTTCAACCTTTTTGTTACTTCGTTCATCCTAATTGCTGGGTTTTGCCGGCACCTTGGCCATTTACCGTGGCCGATGTGGAACAAAAACTGGCATTCAAAAATTTTGGCGCAAACAAAATTCGTCCCAAGATCGAAACCATAAACCTATACTAGCAAAACCAATAAGCTAAACTACAAGGTTAGAGAGGGTTATACCAAAAGAACCAAGTCTTTCGGTCTTCAACCTTCATCCCAAGCTCCTAGTGGTCGCGGAGCGAATTTGATTACCGGTCTTCCTCCATCTACGATGATCCATCCAAGAGAAACGGTGCAAGCTCCAGCCTTGCCTAGCAAGGCAACCGACGCTCCAAGGTTGCTGGCAATGGAGAGTGGAGGTGTAGGATTATCTCACTATAATTTTCTCTCATGTGAAATGCTCAAAAGACCAACCATAAAAGAAGAATGAGGAGGTGAGGAAAACAATGGCATGAGCAACTCAAGAATGGTTAAGTCTCACAAGTGAGTGAGAGTGTGAATGATCAAGTGATGAATGAATCAATAATGGATGTAGATAGCATGCGAAGAAGAATGGCTAAGTCATTTGCAACCATGCAATGAAAATATCT
Organism: Agapanthus africanus; assembly: GCA_030015575.1. Taxonomy (NCBI): domain Eukaryota; kingdom Viridiplantae; phylum Streptophyta; class Magnoliopsida; order Asparagales; family Amaryllidaceae; genus Agapanthus; species Agapanthus africanus. The sequence goes on from JASDDO010000029.1 coordinate 301,880,048, forward strand.
CCTCCATTTTCCAAATAAATATCCAAGAGCCATGCCTCTCTACATGCTATCCTATGCTCATGCCAACTCACCCCTCCACTTCATTTCCAAAATGATTTTCTAAAAAGGAAAATCATGTAATGAGTTGGCAATCTTCTAGAAGTAATTCTGTATAAATACAGAATACAAGCAGGTATACGTATTGAAATACATATACGCGTATTCGTACAAAAATACGAATAGCCAAGAGAGAAAATGAATAGTGAACAATAATACTAGAATACATATATAAAAAGATAAATCAAAACCTAATTTAATAATCCGGCTTAATCCTAAGCCGCTAGTATTATCAACCGTCCGATCAAAGTCAGTGTTGTTTGTACACATATTTAACCGGACACCTGTATATACCAATATATGTCATCTACACCATATCGTCTGAACCGTGAAAACCCTCTGTGTGGGACTCTAAAGACTCGTCAATACGCCGGTAGTGAGTTTAACCACAAGCACGTCAGCGTCACTAGCTGTACGTAATGGCTACCCAGGTATTGAGCGAAAGGAAGGCCGACGAGCAAACTCATCCAAACCCCTACTGAGCCTGTCCGTGACAATCTCCATACATTCCGGTCTGTTCGTCTAAGAGTATCTTATATCGAGTCTAAAGGGGTGGATAAAGTCAGACCCCTAATAACGCGACATTTCATGTCGGTATGAACCCTATCACCACCTGAGAAACTACTGATCCTAGATCAGTAATTCTCGACTACCTTGGCCAAGGATTTATGGTGATGGCCACCCATGCACAACGCGACATCAACCCCAATACCGGGAGAGAAGAATCCCCGACGATCCGCTCACTGCCTGTATGTGGCTCGGGACTGTACCCAACTAAAACCTGTTTGCACGACTCCTTTGAGCCGGGGTAGGGTAGTAATCAAAGCACAGTGGGAACTCACACGAGACAAATGACGATCTCAGGTCGACAGACTAACCTGTACTCATGTCACTTGGGAACTGCAATCTGACAGTAGGTATAATACCATCTAGCAGGTTCCCGGCGAGTCCGTCCAGTGTACTCATAACCCAATGAGCACTTGTATACTATATTAGGTGACTAACTGACATCAATGGATTATGAGACCGACCACCGCCTCTCGTCGGGGTCTCGATAAGTATACACTAGTCTACTCCGGAGTATCGATGCTCAGTCTTGATACTCCCATGACTAGGGACATTTAAGGATGTGCTTATAGACCATCCAGCTTTCACGTATATGATCGCCATCATAATGTCGGCAGTCAAGCAAGAATCCTATGGGCTCTATCAACATGTAATAGTGATCTGTAATGCCACGTAGTGTTGTACATGATGATAAAGACAAACCAGATAGTATACTATCATCTTGAGTAAGACTGTTCTACCGGTATAGGTCCTCCCTCAATCATCACAATCGCGTGCCTGCGATTCAATAATTGACTTGAGGGAACTATAGCCAACACTAATGAGCATGTAAATTCTCACTTGTTAAGGTTTGTAGGATAGGGTAGAATAATGGATGAACAATATCACTTAAATTCTTTTTAATGTTTTAATTTTTATAAACTTTAGCAAAATAAATATCAATCCTCTTTTCAGGCGTACTATTAATTCATGATGGTCACGACCACAATTTGAGATTCATTAATAATCGTTTTGTTAAGGGCTTAAGATAAATAGGGATCAATGGAAGGACAAGGGTCAGTAGAGGGAAACCTAATTCCCTCCAAGAACCCTAATCCACATTCATCATTATTTCTCTAGTATTAAATAATTAAAAGATAAAAAGAATTATTTTTAAAACTCCATCCATTAACTACTAAATTTTATAAACCCTACAAGTCCTTTTATTATAAACTTTTCAAACTTTTTTAGTAATAAACGATAACAATTCCACCTTTCTTCTATTAACTCGTCTAAACCTAGAAAAACAGTTCACCGTTTCCCTATGGATGACCCGTACTCACTAGCAGCTAGCTATTGCGACACCGTTATTGATTGCGGTATTTAACAACCAATCAAATGGGGTATTGTTCCCCGGCAACGGTGCCATTTTATTGTTCGTGAAAGGTGTGTCTATGTGTGTTCTAAATACCGCAATCAATAACGGTGTCGCAATAACTAGCCGCTAGTGTGTATGGGTCGTCCATAGAGAAACGGTGAACTACTTTTCTTATTTTAGATGAGTTAATAGAAGAAATGTGGGAATTTTATCGTTTTATACTAAGAAAGATTGAAAAGTTTATAAGAGAAAGGCTTGTAGAGTTTATAAGATTTAGTAGTTAATGGATGGAGTTTTAAATAATTCTTTTTATCTTTTAATTATTTATTGCCAGAGAAATAACGATGAATGTGGATTAGGATTCTTAGAGGGAATTAGGGTTTCCCTCTACTGACCATTGTCCTTCCATTGATCCCTATTTGTCTTAAGCCCTCAACAAAGCAATTATTAACGAATCTCAAATCGTGGTCGTGTCTATCATGAATTGAAAGCACGCCTGATAAAAGGGTTAATATTCATTATGCTAAAATTTCTAAAAATTAAAACTTCAAAAAGAATTGAAGAGATATTGTTCATCCATTAATCTACCTTATCCTACAAACCCTAATAACCAAGAATTTACTCGCTCATGGAGATCAACGAAGTAAAAGAAAGGTGGAAGAAAACTGAACTCATAATTAAAATTAAAAATGAAGAATATAATTATGGAAAGTAAATTCAGAATGTAAATGCGATAAAAATTAAAAGAAAGAACTACCTTTTATTGAATAACTATTGCATTACAAAAGTTTCTCACTGAAAAACCAAATTAAAAAACCTTAGTTTTCTTCTAGATTGCTTGATAGGTAGATCAGTCGATTCTTCGATGGATTCCTCCCTAGATAGATAGCTCTCGGTCTTTTATATAGGCTCTGGAATTTGAAACCCTAGACTTCATATTAAAGTGTGTGCAAAGACGATCAAGACCCTGAGTTTCCACATCCTACGGCCACTAAAAGACCGTGCAACCGCCGCCCAATGCCCCTATTGGCCGTGGATCCGCTGCCCTCTGGTGGGTTTGAATTTCCATATTTTTCGTGTCTTCTTCTCTCGATATTTGGAGATCCTTCTGATAAAAATATTCTGAAAATATATCTCATAGTCTCTGTCGTTGCAAGATTCTTCAATTTGCTCCTAACATTCAGCAGATTTGGCTTGGTAAATTGATATGCTATGGATCTCCTACTTATTTTTCAGACCTAAACCGATCTATTATCATACCTACACAATATCTCAAATCCAATTGTTAATAGCATTTGTTTTATTTGAGATAATATTCTAACCGATTAACTGATATGATATTTTAATAATGTTGATTAAGATTATTTGATATGATAAGCATATTTTAATAATAAATAATCTCATGGATATTTTATTTAAATATGATATGTATATATTCCCCAATTATAATAAATTAAGAAACATATGACAATAATCTTTTTACAAATAAACCCATATATGTTCTTAATTTACAAATAACTCCTTTTAGTAGTTAACAATAATAGGAAAAATGTCCATACAAATATGCAATAAATTTGACTGATCAGGACCCAAACTATCATATAGAAGCTATGCAAGTTATTGCAAGTTTCAACACTTGAAACTCCCGATATCAGTTTTTACCCCTATGACCCTAGGACTTTGACTAAAGATCAAAATGCTAAACGTTCCTAGTCAAGTTCTACCTGTTATTTCCTGACTAGTTTAGACCAACTCGAACGATCCTTGACTATAGATCAAAACGATTGCACGACTGTCCTAACTAATCGCATCACATGTAAGCAGGAAGCATCATTTAACTATTGTAAACTATGCTTCGACTAAAAATCGACATAACATACCACGAATACTAAGTACTATATTTCCTGAAATGAGAGAGGGCTATGGCTAGTTTTGAAGAAAACCATTAACGTAATGAACTTGATATGAAGGAACCGAGTGATTTTGCAAATTTATAGTTGCGTAGACTTTTGCTTAAGTGCGGATTCCCCGTGAAGGGATCGGGGCTCTAACCTCATCGAATGAGGAGCAGAATATTCCTAACCGAATACTGAAAGTGTTTATTACTACCACTACTCGGTTTTACTAGCATCAAGCATGCCATTTTAAAAATTTTTAGGATGCTAATTAACACTAACCTAGAATCTAAATTAGATGATTAGGGTTTTAGCTTGATATAAAGAAAACTATACTAAGAGAAAGAGGCTACAACCTTTGTAGACCGTGTCCTTCTCTTCTCAAGCTCCGTGTAATAATATACGCGACTCTACTTAGCTCCACTTGAAGTTGGGTCCAGCTTCCTTTGCGATCTTCGTGCCGAAGATGATCCACCCGAAGCTCCGCTAATCCAAACCACCTCTTCACTAAACTCTTTAGTGAAGAAAACACACTACACTTAATTGCTAATCAAGTGTAGCATGGTGAATTAGGGGTTTTGTTTTCTCACTAGGGTTTTTACAAGCTCAAGTTTTCACAACTCATGTGAGGGATTGAGCCTGGAAGTGGTGAGGAAGAAGATGGAGAGAGCTAGAGAGGAGAACTCATCATATGAGCTCAAGTGAGGAAAAATCACAAGTGTTGTGTAGAATGAATGAGTATAGAATGGCTACACACTTAACCTCACTTATTCAAGTATGGAATAAATTGGAATAATAAATTGCAACCATGCTTGAATAGTGAGTCAAGAGTAATAAACTAATGATAAAATCCATGCATTGCCCATCCCTCAAAAGTCTCCCCATTTTTCATTTCATTTTCTATTTTCACAAAATAGAAAATCCAACCATGCTTCATATAATATATATATATATATATCAATATATATATATTATGTAGAATATAATTAGTGAGTTAATAATATTAGTTAATATATATTTATATAAAATATAAATATATATCATATTATTAAATCAACACTTGATTTAATAATCCGGTTATATCACATATAACCGACTACTATTATTTATCTGTATATCACATTATCAAATCAACACCTGATTCAATAATCCGGCTATATCACATATAACTTAACCGATATCAAATAACCGCCAGATTAGAATACAGTATCACATACTCGTATTTAATCAGGCCCCCCGCACATATCAGTATATGTGCGCTATTTCGTTTCGCTTGAACTAGGAAACTTCTGTGTGGGACTCTAAAGACTCGTCAATACATCAGCAGTAGCTAATGATAACATCAGTTACCAACAAGCCGTCAACGGTACTAGCTGGACGTAAGGGTTATCCAGGTATTGAGCGAATAGAAGATCAACAAGCAAGCTTGTCTAAACTCCCATGAAGCCTATAAGTAACACTTACCGTACAGTCCGGTCTCTTCGTTTGATATGTCGCATATCGAGTCTAGGGGTGGAATCGTCAGACCTCATTAACTTAATAAGTCATGTCGATGTATGGCTTATAACGATTCGAGAAACTACTGATAACTCTTACCAGTAAATCTCATCAGCCCAGGCCAGGGACTTACTGTTGTATCCAATCGAGCATAGCTCAACATCAACTCCCTATACCAGGAGAGACGAAACCCCTCCTATTGCTTATTTCCTCCATGTGACTAGGGGCTGTACCCAAAATCCATCTGTTTCCACGACTTCTTTGAGCCTTGGTAGGGAGGAAATCAAAGCATGGTGGGAACCACATAAGACTCTTTGACGATCCTGGGTCTACAGACTAACCAATACCGGTATCACCAGAGAACTGCAATCTGACGATAGGTATAGTACCAACTAGGAGTTCTCGGCGAGTCCTGTTCGGTGTACCCATTCTCTATTGAGCATCTGTGTACAATCTTTGATGTCAAATACCAATGGTTATGGGATCAACCATCGTCCTATACAGGGTCAAGAAACGTACACACTAGTCTACTCAGGAATATCGATGCCCTGTCTCAATACTCGCTCGACTATGAACAATTAAAGGATGTGCTTGTAGACTACACAAGTCCCAGTAGTATGATCCGCATCATAGTCCTGGTAGTCAACCAAACATCCTAAGGGCTTTATCAACATGTATCAGAGAGACAGTATAATAATACCAGTGTACATGTTAAGATAAAGAGCAACCAGATAGCATACTATCATATCGAGAAAGAAAGTCCTCTATATATATGTCCTGTTAGTGTATATGCCCTAGAGGCCATTACTGTATCATACTAGTTTGTATATTACTTAATGGAAGCTTGGGATATTCACCTTGTATATACAATCTTGCTCAAAATAGTAGTATGCTACTTGGTTTGTTTCTACTTCAATGTGTACATGTGTTTATTTTAGTATATCGCCTATACACATTAGTGGAGCCCTTAGGATCCTTGCTTGATTACCAGCGTTGTGATGGCAGTCACACTAGTGGGGCTGGGTAATCTATAAGCACATCCTTATGCAGCTCCCTGGTCGCAGGACTATCGAGATAGGGCATCGATACTCCGGAGTAGACTAGCGCATGCGCTTCTCATCCCAGTGTAGGAGACGGTCTGTCCCACAGCCGTCGGTACGTCGTACTTGAGATAGTATGCGGGTGCTCGTTGGGTTACGAGTACACTGGACAGGACTCGTCGGTAACTGACTAGTTGGTATTATGCCTATCGTCAGTTATCAGTTCCCAGGTGACATGAGTACAGCTTAGTCCGCTGACTTGACACTGTCACTTCGCCTCGAGTGTGTTCCCACTGTACTTTGATTACTATCCTACCACGGCTCAAAGGAGTCGTGCAAACAGGTGGTAGTTGGGTGCAGTCCCGAAGCACTTGGAGGCAGTGACGGTTAGACAGGATTCGTCTCTCCCGGTATTGGGGGTTGACATCGCGCTGTGTCTAGGAGAGCCATTACACGAGTAGTCCCTGGCCAGGGCAAACGAGATATACTGGTAGGCTTCCAGTGTTATCTCAGGGTGTTTTGGGCTTCACTCCGACACGACTTGTACCGCTATTGGGGGACTGACGTTTACCGCCCCCTAGGCCCGCCATGCGATGTATCAGACGAACAGACCGGACTGTACGGAGAATGTCACATTCAGGCTCAGTAGGAGTTCAGATGGGTTTCGCCTCGTCAGTCTTCTTGTCGGCATCTACCTGGGGACCGTTACGCACAGCTAGTGCCCCTTGCGGTCTGTGGTTAAACCCACTGCCAGCGTAGTGTCGAGTCTTTAGAGTCCCACACAGAAAGCTATTCGCCTTTAGGCAAAAGAGTAGAGGTCGCATGGTTTTGCGACAGGTCGCATGGTTTTGCGACAGGGTTCAGTCACATCCGTGCACTTGTGCACGGTTAGTGTCCGGACTGTTTACACTAGCGGGCTTTGGTTTAAGCCAGATCCTAGTGTACGTATTGGGATTAGTTTTATCCAGTTTGCATCCGTGTTCCTCGGAACGCGGATGCGGGTGTGTATGCACAGTTGACGGAGAGACAGAGGCAGAGGATTCTCATTAGGGTTGTTGACCGTTGACTCTTGACTATTGACTTTTTGCTCAACCCTAATGAGAATATGATATATATATATATTTAGCAATAATATTAATTAAGTATTATAGTGATATGGTTGTTGGAGGGTTGACTTTGTTGACTTGTTGACTTTGTTGACCGGTTGACTAGGTTGGACTAGTTGACCATCATCATCACAATGGTTGTCATTTTCATGCAAAGACTTTTGCTTGCATGTTGTAGTTTGCAAAATGAGTGCATGGAAATGATATTGCCTTTGTCATGATATGAACCATCACATAATACTTGGTTGACATTCTGGCTAATGATGCTTTTGGATTATGAGAGGGTGAAAGACAAAAGAGAGGCTCATTCTTGCTTGACCTTTCCCTCTCTTGTTTTTGAGCTCTCATGCTCTTGCTCTCACCCTCTTCCTCTTGCTCTCTCTCTTTAGTCTATGGTTCACTTGTCTCATGTGTTGAGAAGCAAGAACCATAGAGCAAAATCCCAACATACTCTTCTCTACTCATTCTAGCTCACAAGGCCTAGCAAGCCAAGTGATCTAGTTTCTTCAAAGTCCGAAGAACAAGCCAAAGGTAGAAGCTTTCGGGTGGATCCATCTTCGATGCAAGGAGACGATGAGGTGAGGCCGATCCGAACTCCGGGACGAGTTGAAGACGAAGGAGTTCAAGAAAGGTATAGCCCCCTTAACCGAGTAGGTAAACTCTTGTTAGGTTGTTAGTTAGCAGTTTAACAAAGATCCGGGTTTTGAGTCCATGTTACCGCCTCTAAGAAAATCGTTTTTCACCAAATTCCGCAAGCCCGTAAGTACCGGGAGAGGTAGCATGGACTTACAGTGGTATCAGAGCCAGGTTAAACTCTATCTAACATGTTAGCAAAGTAGCTAGAAGATCGATCAAAGAAAAAGTCGCAAAACGAACCCCGTTTTTTAAACTTTCTGTCGATTTTAAAAGTGCTGGAAATTTTTTTTGAGATACACAAAAAATCGACTCAGGGTTTTCTGAAGAAACTGCAAAAATTTGACCCCCTAACTCGATCAAAGAGCCGCGGTTCCGCGGCGGAAGCTTGCTCCCGCCGCGTAACCGCGGCCGAGTTGACTCGGTCATGGGGTTTCTTCTTTGCAGTTTGCTCATAAGGGTATTTTGGGATTTTTGGAATATACATTTTCTGCCCAGATTTTCCAGAACGAAAATTTTAATTTTGGGGTCCTGAAAATCTGTATTTTTGATCGAACTTCTAAAAGACTTAAGCTGACGGGTTTTTCTGTGATGTGATATTTGTATTGAACGTCTGCTAATCGCTATATGTCGATTAGTGGGGGTTATACAAATCTGTGATCTGTAATGTTATTGGAATGTGTATATGAATTCATTGGATTGTCGCGGGTGAATAGCCGGGGGTTATGAGACGAGAGTTTTCTTTTCTTTCAATTCATGTAAATTTGTAAATTGATGTAATAATTATTTGTATGGCCGCACAACCGGGTCGGGGTTGTAGCCGTCATTGTATAATTTCTTTTTACTGTTTTTGCTCCTAGGATAGACCCATGGAGGGGGTGCACAAACTACCGGGTATGCCGAAGTGCCGAGTGGCCTACTCACGGAGATGAGGGAGGTTGCTTCGCTTCGGGTACTTGGCGGGTAGTTTGCCGCACCCGTAGGGGTCTTGGGTAGGGTATTGGCTATTCACCGCGACCGTGTAATCTGCTTTTCGTTACAGGCTCGTACGAATTGCGGATTCCTAGTATATCCAATGTGTTCATCTGTGATCTGAAATGGCTATCATTGCAGTATATCTATATATGATATTATTTAGGCGTTGCTTATGTTTTACAGCCGCGCTAGCCCAGCCCCCGCTCTGTCGTTAGTTAAGTAACCTAACGGGTAATGACGGGGCCCCGTGGCGAATGCGAATGGCATAAGCGTACGTCATATTTTGGTTATTTTCTGCAATGGTAGGATTAAATGATGGGACGCATTAAAAGAACTAATGCAAGAATATCACGCATTAAAAGAACTAATGCAAGAAAATAAACCAAGTTAAAATCGTTGGAACACTTTCGGAAAACCACTCGGTTCTTTTCAAAACTAACTTTTAAATGCGGAGCTTGAGCCATTCCTTTTAAAAGCTATCTCGTTCCATCGATTATATCAAGTTCACTGCGTTCAAGGTTTCGCCAAAACCATTCGTAGCCCTCCGTCGTTTCGTATGAATATTCAATAGTATTCAAGCTATGTTTGTTGACCTTCGTCAAGGCATAGTGATTGGTAGCTGTTGGGTGTTCATATGTAGCATAGATAGATGCGTTGGTTTGGGACAGTCGTATTACCTTGTTGACCTTCGTCAAGGGTATATACGGGTGGGTTCAAATTAACCTGGATAATGACGGGTAGAACTTGACATGTGACTTATGATTTATTGACCTTCGTCAAGGTCATAAGAGCATGGGGAAAAAATCCACATCGGGAGTTTCAAAAGAACTGAAACTTGCTAGCGTTGCATACCATTTGGAGTGTGATGATTCTAGTAGGATTCCTTCAATTTTGTCACGCAATGATATTTTGATCCCGATCCTACTGTGAGTATATGCTACTCCTCGGGAAATTTCTCACTTAACGATCAATGCTATAAACCAAGTAGGTGTCTAGAAAGGTGTAAGCGGGGCTACGCCCACAGGGAAAAGAGGTTATTTAATTAAGGAACTTCGCGAAAGCGTTGGAAAACCTCCCTCGAAGTACCGACACTAGCCTGGCTGAACAGTTAAGCAAGAATTGTACGGTGAGATTGATCCTGACTAATTCTTCCTTTTTGGTTTTGAGGAGGGATTCGAGAGACAGTGGGAGCCATCCTGTTTAGACAAATTAAAAACCACTCTAAACTTGCAAGAGCATCATGCTGAGTGTTTTCTTCTCTCTCTCTTAATTGCAGCGACCCAATGACCGCACCTAGGTTACATCTAGATAATAAAATGACTGAACCTGACTGTTATGACTGGCAAAGGTCTGTCCAGATGTCCATTACCCATGACAAGCGGGGACACCTCTTAACTAATCAAACCCCTGCTGTCTCAGGTCCAGTTTCCCCTATCACAAATGTTTACATCCAAAAGACATCGGAAAAGGATTGTGCGAAAGCCAAGTGCCTCGTGTTAGCCTCAGTTGATGGTGCAAACCAGGGGCAGCACGAGAAGATGGACTCAGTTTCTATCTTCCTCCATAACAAAGATTTATATGGAGAGCAATCTCGTATCGCAAGATATGAGAGCTCGAACGAATTGCTTCAAGCGAGGTTGGCTGTCGGGTCATCTGTAAGGGACAACGTCCTTACAGAGACCAGCTATTTTAAGCTCACGGACCTGGAGACCACGTTGAAGAATGGGTCAAGTACTGACTTAATTCTACAGTCCCTGCCCTCTGCTTATACCCTGAAAGAAACCAGGGAAGAAAAAGGAAAAGCAAGGGCAAAAGTTTCAGGACTGGATATGGTTAAAGAGGGACGTTCCTATTGTAACGGGAATGAACATTGGCAGAAGGATTGCAGGGCTTGCAAAGCCAGTAGCCAGAATTCGAAGCATGTTGTGGCTTCGGCTTCGAGTGTGTTTGTAATAGAGAACTGTTTGTCAGTTAACCCTACTTCCTGGGTATTGGATACCGGATCAGGATCTCACATCTGTAATTCGTTACAGGCTCTGAGAAACCGTAGGGTTATCAGGAAAGGTGATATGACTCTCAGGGTTGCTAACGGAATGAACATGGATGCTGTATCCGTAGGGGAATATCACCTAGGACTGACAACTGGGCAGATATTGATTCTGCGTAACTGTTTGTATGTACCAGGTGCGACTTGTAATATCATATCTGTATCCTTACTTTCTAAGGAAGGATATGAATTTACTTTTGTAAGCGATGTAGTACACATCCACCTAAATCAAGTTCTGATTGGGTCAGGTACATTACAGAACGGAATATACGTGTTAAATCAAGCTCAGATTTTCAGTGTCCAGAACACACTTAAAAGAAAGTCTCCGGAAACAAATCTGGCTTTCTTATGGCATTGTAGACTTGGTTACATTAATGAGACACGATTAACTAAGTTACATAAAGAAGGGTACTTGAATCCATTCGAGTATCAGTCTTATGCCACTTGTGAATCTTGTCTCATGGGAAAGATGACAAAGACTCCGTTCACTGGACGCGGAGAAAGAGCGAGCAAGCTCTTAGGACTCATACACAGTGATGTGTGTGGTCCAATGTCTACACATGCGCGAAGTGGTTATTCATACTTCATTACTTTCACAGATGATTTCTCTAGGTATGGACATGTCTTCTTAATGAAGCACAAATCCGAGGCCTTTAGGAAATTTCAAGAATACAAGAATGAAGTTGAAAAACAAACCGGCAAAAGTATCAAGATTCTAAGATCGGATCGAGGTGGAGAATACTTGAGTGCCGAGTTTCTGGGCTACTTAAAAGAGAATGGAATTCTCTCTCAACTTACTCCTCCATACACACCACAACACAACGGTGTATCAGAAAGGCGGAATCGGACCCTATTGGATATGGTTCGTTCCATGATGAGTAAGGCTGAATTACCGTGATCTTTCTGGGGTTATGCAGTAGAAGAAGCTGCATATCTCTTGAACAAGGCTCCAACCAAGACTTTGCCTACCACCCCATATCAGATGTGGAATGGGAAGAAACCCTGTCTTAAGTATCTTAAGGTATGGGGATGTCCAGCTTTTGTAAAAAAGCAGCATGCGGACAAGCTCGAGGCACGCTCAGTACTGTGTAAGTTTGTGGGATACCCAAGGAACTCCAGAGGGTATCTTTTCTATTCCGCAGAAGAACAAAAAGTTTTTGTTTCTCCGCATGCCCACTTCTTGGAAACTGAATTTTTGGAAAATCAGATAAGTGGGGGCGCAATAGAACTGGAAGAAATTCCAGAACCACAGGCCGTTACTGAAAGCTTGGATGAACCAGACGTTTCAAGAGAACTGGACATTCCTACGCCGCTCCGCAGAAGTAGTAGGCAGTCTCATCCGCCCGAGAGATGCTACGGTTTTCTCATAGACGGTGATAGAGAGGATTGCACCATGGATTATGGTGGGCCTACTAGCTTCCAGCAAGCCATTCAGAGCGGTGACTCGGCAAAATGGCTGGATGCAATGCGGACCGAGATGGAGTCCATGTACACCAACAAAGTTTGGACTTTGGACTTTGCTCCAGAAGGGATAAAACCCGTAGGCTGCAAATGGATCTTCAGAAAGAAGATTGGTGTAGATGGGCAGGTTGAAACCTATAAAGCTAGGCTCGTTGCAAAGGGTTTTCGTCAAAGACCTGCTTTGGACTATGACGAGACCTTTTCTCCGGTGGCCATGCTTAAATCCATTCGGATCCTTCTTGCCATTGCTGCCTTCCACGATTATGAAATCTGGCAGATGGACGTAAAGACGGCTTTTCTAAATGGAAATTTGGAAGAGTGCGTCTATATGGATCAGCCAGAGGGATTCAATCAGAGTGGGAGCAGCGGTAAAGTGTGTAAATTGCTCAAGTCCATCTATGGACTCAAGCAGGCATCGCGGAGTTGGAACATCTACTTTGATGATACTGTCAAAGAATTCGACTTTGTCAAAAACCCAGATGAACCATGCATTTACAGTAAGATTGTAGGGAGAAATGTGGTATTCCTCGTCTTGTATGTCGATGACATTCTCCTAATAGGAAATGATATTCCTATGCTACAGTCAGTCAAAGGATTCTTGTCGCAGAGGTTCTCTATGAAAGACCTGGGCGATGCCAACTACATTCTGGGGATCCAGATCTATCGTGATAGATCTAAGAGGATGTTGGGACTTTCACAGTCAAGGTACATCGACATCATACTGAAACGATTTAGTATGGAAGATTCCAAGCGCGGTAATCTACCGGCTTGTCACGGAATCACCCTCTCCAAAGAGATGTCTCCTAAGACTGATTTGGAAAAGGCTCGCATGTCATCAATACCCTACGCATCTGCGGTAGGCTCTATTATGTATGCGATGTTGTGTACCACACCAGATGTAGCATACGCATTGAGCGTTGTAAGCCGGTATCAGTCGAACCCAGGGAAGAAACACTGGATAGCAGTAAAGAACATTCTCAAGTACCTGAGAAGGACTAAGGAGATGTTCTTGGTGTATGGCGGAAAAGACCTCCAGATTGAGGCCTTTGCTGACTCCAGCTTCTAGAGTGATAAGGATGACTCCAAGTCCATGTCGGGTTATGTCTTTACCCTCAATGGAGGGGCGGTTTGCTGGAAGAGTTCCAAGCAAGAAACCGTTGCTGACTCAACTATGGAAGCGGAGTACATAGCTGCTTGCGATGCCGCAAAGGAAGCTGTCTGGATGAAGAAGTTCCTCACGGAACTTCAGGTGGTTCCTACCAGTGTTGATCCAATACCGCTGTATTGTGACAACAACGGCGCTATAGCTTTAGCGAAGGAACCCAGGTCCCATCAGAAGTCTAGGCATATTTTGAGGCGGTACCACCTGATCAGGGAGATTATTGATCGCCAGGAGATCGAGGTAAAGAGAGTAAATTCAGAAGATAACACTGCAGATCCACTCACGAAGGCCCTACCCCAGACTCAGTTCGAGCGGCTAATCGAGATGATAGGTCTTCGATACGCCAGTACATGGCCTTAGTGCAAGTGGGAGATTGTTAGTGTATATGCCCTAGAGGCCATTACTGTATCATACTAGTTTGTATATTACTTAATGGAAGCTTGGGATATTCACCTTGTATATACAATCTTGATCAAAATAGTAGTATGCTACTTGGTTTGTTTCTACTTCAATGTGTACATGTGTTTATTTTAGTATATCGCCTATACACATTAGTGGAGCCCTTAGGATCCTTGCTTGATTACCAGCGTTGTGATGGCAGTCACACTAGTGGGGCTGGGTAATCTATAAGCACATCCTTATGCAGGTCCCTGGTCGCAGGACTATCGAGACAGGGCATCGATACTCCGGAGTAGACTAGCGCATGCGCTTCTCATCCCAGTGTGGGAGACGGTCTGTCCCACAGCCGTCGGTACGTCGTACTTGAGATAGTATGCGGGTGCTCGTTGGGTTACGAGTACACTGGACAGGACTCGTCGGGAACTGACTAGTTCGTATTATGCCTATCGTCAGTTATCAGTTCCCAGGTGACATGAGTACAGCTTAGTTCGCTGACTTGACACTGTCACTTCGCCTCGAGTGTGTTCCCACTGTACTTTGATTACTACCCTACCACGGCTCAAAGGAGTCATGCAAACAGGTGGTAGTTGGGTGCAGTCCCGAAGCACTTGGAGGCAGTGACGGTTAGACAGGATTCGTCTCTCCCGGTATTGGGGGTTGACATCGCGCTGTGTCTAGGAGAGCCATTACACGAGTAGTCCCTAGCCAGGGCAAACGAGATATACTGGTAGGCTTCCAGTGTTATCTCAGGGTGTTTTGGGCTTCACTCCGACACGACTTGTACCGCTATTGGGGGACTGACGTTTACCGCCCCCTAGGCCCGCCATGCGATGTATCAGACGAACAGACCGGACTGTACGGAGAATGTCACATTCAGGCTCAGTAGGAGTTCAGATGGGTTTCGCCTCGTCAGTCTTCTTGTCGGCATCTACCTGGGGACCGTTACGCACAGCTAGTGCCGCTTGCGTTCTGTGGTTAAACCCACTGCCAGCGTAGTGTCGAGTCTTTAGAGTCCCACACAGAAAGCTATTCGCCTTTAGGCAAAAGAGTAGAGGTCGCATGGTTTTGCGACAGGGTTCAGTCACATCCGTGCACTTTTGCACGGTTAGTGTCCGGACAGTTTACACTAGCAGTCTTTGGTTTAAGCCAGATCCTAGTGTACGTATTGGGATTGGTTTTATCCAGTTTGCATCCGTGTTCCTCGGAACGCGGATGCGGGTGTGTATGCACAGTTGACGGAGAGACAGAGGCAGAGGATTCTCATTAGGGTTGTTGACCGTTGACAGTTTACTATTGACTTTTTGCTCAACCCTAATGAGAATATGAGATATATATATATATTTAGCAATAATATTAATTAAGTATTATAGTGACATGGTTGTTGGAGGGTTGACTTTGTTGACTTGTTGACTTTGTTGACCGGTTGACTAGGTTGGACTGGTTGACCATCATCATCACAATGGTTGTCATTTTCATGCAAAGACTTTTGCTTGCTTGTTGTAGTTTGCAAAATGAGTGCATGGAAATGATATTGCCTTTGTCATGATATGAACCATCACATAATACTTGGTTGACATTATGGCTAATGATGCTTTTGGATTATGAGAGGGTGAAAGACAAAAGAGAGGCTCATTCTTGCTTGACCTTTCTCTCTCTTGTTTTTGAGCTCTCATGCTCTTGCTCTTACCCTCTTCCTCTTGCTCTCTCTCTTTAGTCTATGGTTCACTTGTCTCATGTGTTGAGAAGCAAGAACCATAGAGCAAAATCCCAACATACTCTTCTCTACTCATTCTAGCTCACAAGGCCTAGCAAGCCAAGTGATCTAGTTTCTTCAAAGTCCGAAGAACAAGCCAAAGGTAGAAGCTTTCGGGTGGATCCATCTTCGATGTAAGGAGACGACGAGGTGAGGCCGATCCGAACTCCGGGACGAGTTGAAGACGAAGGAGTTCAAGAAAGGTATAGCCCCCTTAACCGAGTAGGTAAACTCTTGTTAGGTTGTTAGTTAGCAGTTTAACAAAGATCCGGGTTTTGAGTCCATGTTACCGCCTCTAAGAAAATCGTTTTTCACCAAATTCCGCAAGCCCGTAAGTACCGGGAGAGGTAGCATGGACTTACATGTCCAAGCATCCATTATATCATACAATAATGGCCTCTAGGGCATACATATTCCTAACAATCTCCCACTTGAAATAAGGCCATGTGTTGTAGTATCTCATACCCAACATCCCGAAAAGACTCTCAAACTGAGTCTGGAGGAGGGTCTTCATGAGTGCATACTCTATGTTGTCCTTCGTGTCAACTCTCTTGACCTCGATCTCCCGTCGATCTACTATCTTCCGGATCAGGTGATAC
The DNA here is from genome assembly GCA_030015575.1 of Agapanthus africanus. NCBI lineage: Eukaryota > Viridiplantae > Streptophyta > Magnoliopsida > Asparagales > Amaryllidaceae > Agapanthus > Agapanthus africanus. The sequence goes on from JASDDO010000029.1 coordinate 301,896,635, forward strand.
CGCCTAAGAATATGTCTGCATCTCTAATGGGACCGGAGTTCCTTGGCCAAAGCCACAGCTCCATTGTTATCACAATACACAGGCATTGGATGCTCAACGGATGGAACCACACCAAGTTCAGCTATGAACTTCTTTATCCAGACAACCTCTTTGGAAGCATCATTGGCAGCGATGTATTCAGCCTCCATCGTCAAGTCTGCTATGGTATCTTGCTTGGAACTCTTCCAACATACCGCCCCTCCATTAATGGTAAAGACAAAATCCGAGACTGACTTACGGTCGTCCATCTCACTCTGCAAGCTTGAATCGGTAAAGGACTCCACCTGGAGTTCACCGTTACCATACACCAAGAACATTTCTTTAGTCCTTCTCAAGTACTTAAGAATGTTCTTCACAGCTGTCCAATGCTTTTTCCCAAGATCTGATAGATACCTACTCACTACATCTAGCAAGTATGCTACATCCAGTCTGGTACACAACATCACATAAATGATTGACCCGACTGCCGAAGCATAAGGTATCCCTTGCATGTGAGCCCTCTCCAAATTAGTCTTGGGAGACATCTCTTTGAAGAGAGTGATTCCTGAGCAAGTTGGTAAATTATCATGCTTAGAATCTTCCATACTAAACCTCTTTAGTATGGTGTCAATGTACCTGGATTGAGACAATCCCAACATCCGCTTAGATCTATCACTATAGATCTTTATCCCCAGGATGTAGGAGGCATCACCTAGAACTTTCATGGAGAACTTTTGTGATAAGAAAAGCTTGACCGAGTGTAGCATAGGAACATCATTTCTTATCAAGAGTATCTCATCCACGTACGATACGAGGAAGAACCTTACTCTCTATAACCTTCTTGTATATACAAGGTTCATCTACGTTTTTGACGAAGTCAAACTCTTTGATAGCTTCATCAAAACAGATGTTCCAGCTCCGCGATGCCTGCTTTAATTCGTAGATTGATTTAAGAAGCTTGCATACTCTTCCTCTACTCCCACTGTCTACGAAGCCCTCTGGCTGTGTCATGTACACGCACTCCTCTAAATCACCATTTGGAAAAACGGTCTTAACGTCCATCTGCCAGATTTCGTAGCCATGGTATGCAGCAATGGCAAGTAGGATCCTGATGGACTTAAGCATAGCGACAGGAGAAAAGGTTTCATCATAGTCGACACCTGGTGGTTAATGAAAACCTTTTACTATAAGTCTATCTTTGAAGGTCTCAACCTTTCCATCTACACCAATTTTCTTCTTGAAGATCCACTTACTCCTGATGGGTTTTACCCCTTCAGGAGCAACTTCCAAAGTCCATACATTGTTGGTGTAGATGGATTCCATCTCTGATCGCATAGCATCCGGCCATTTCACAGAGTCTCCACTTGTGATGGCCTGCTCTAAACTAGTTGGGTCATCATCTTCGATGATGCAATCCTCACTCCCACCGTCTATGAGGAAACCGTAGTATCTCTCACGTAGATGAGGAACCCTACTAGATCTGCGGAGTGGCTGAGGTTCGTCGGGGACTATTAAATCCTTCGGTTCTACCAAATTGTCAGTTATAGTTTGTGTAGCTGGAACTTCTTCCAGCTCTACCTCATGACCACTAATTTATTTCACAAGAAATTCCTTTTCTAAAAAGGTGGCATGTCGAGAAACAAACACCTTTTGTTCCTCGATGTGGTAGAAGATATACCCTCACGAATGTTTAGGATATCGTATAAACTTGCACAGAACTGACCTTTCCTCTTGCTTGTCCGAATTTTAGGTTTTCACATAAGCCGGACAATCCTATATCTTAACATAAATAAGGCATGGTCTCTTTCCTTTCTATATCTCATATGGAGTCGTATGCATAGATTTGATGGGAACCATATTCAATAGATCTGCAGCTGTTTCAGGTGCATGACCTCAAAAGGAAATAAGCAAATTACTCATCATAGAGCGCACCATATCTAATAGGGTGGGATATCCCTGCTCCGAAACTCCATTGTGCTGTGGTGTATACGGAGGAGTAAGCTGAGAGAGAATCCCATTCTCTTTTAAGTAGTCTCTGAATTCCGCGATCAAGTATTCTCCTCCCCGATCTGATCGCAGGACTTTAATACTTTTACCCGTCTGGTTCTTAACTTCGTACTTATATTCATTGAATTTCTCAAAAGCTTCAGATTTTTGTTTCATCAGGAACATATGCCCGAATCTTGAGAGATCATCGATGAATGTAATGAAGTATGAGGAACCATTCCTGGCATGTGTAGACATAGGACCGCATACATCACTATGTATCAGTCCTGAGAGTTCAGTAGCTCTTTCTCCGTGTCCAGCAAATGGAGTTTTGGTCATTTTACCATTGAGACATGACTGGCAAATTTCATAAGATGTAAATTCGAATGGATTCAAATATCCGTCTTTATGAAACTTACCTAGTCTTTTCGCATTGATATGACCTAGTTTACAATGCCACAAGAAGGCTTTGTTCATTTCTGAACTTTTCCTCTTGTGTGTGTTCTGTATGCTTAGAACTGTGGTTTGATTGATAACATATATATCATTACATAGCGTACCAAACCCAATCAACACTTGATTTAGAAAAACGTTCATAACATTATCCTCTAATGCAAACTTATATCATTCTTTATGCAACAAAGAAACTGATATAATATTGCACATCATATTCGGTACGTAATAACAGTCGTTCAGAATCAGCGTATTACCATTTGGTAACACTAGGTGATATTCGCCAACTTCTTTGGCCATAACAATTTCTCCATTCCCTACTTGTAGAGACATATCACCGTTTCCCAGTTCTCCACCTCTTCTTTGCCCATGTAAAAAATTACATACGTGGAATCCTGATCCGGTATCCAACACCCAGGATGTAAAGCAAACTGAGAAATAGTTCTCGGTTACGAACGCACCCGAAGACGATGCATCAACATGTTTTTTCTTCGATCGGGTTGCGTGAGAATCCTGATATTCCCCTATTCCTTGCTCAAACTTATGACAATCATAAGAAAAAGCGGAACCAACATTCCCCAGCTCAGTATAATAAGCGGGTTCGGTCAATACATCCATATTATTATCTTGATTACAGCGTGTCATTGGTCGCTACCTGGAGAGAGAGAGAGAAGGAAATGCATTAGCGTGCGCTCTTTGCAAGATTAGATTGGTTATTATCTTATCGAATCAGGATGGATCCCACTATTTTTATCAAATCTTCCTTCAAACCATAAAAGGTAAGATTAGCCAGGATTAATTACACCCTAAAAGTTCGCCAATCGGTCAGCCAGGCAGGTATTGGTATTCCGAGGGAGTCTCCCCATGCTTTCGCATGGAACTAATTAAATAAACTCGTTTCCACAGGGGCATAACCCCATTAACACCGTTCTTAGACACCTACTGGATCAGCTAATTGTAAAGTGGAAAACTCTCCTAGGAGTAACTCTTACTCGCAGTGGGTATCGAGATCCAACTATCTTATAGAAGATATGCAATCTCATTGCAAATTTCTACACTTGAAATTCCCAATATCTATTTTTAGTCAAGTTCAACCCGTTTATTTCATGATTGAATTAAACCCACCCGCACGACCCTTGACACAGGCCAACAAGGTTGTACGACTACCCTAATCCAATCGCATCATATGCGGCAGATAAGCACTAATCAGCTACCGTACACTATGCCTTGACGAAGGCCAACAAACACAGCACGAATACTAAATAGCACTTATCTGAAATGACGAAGGGCTACGATTCGTTTTGATGAAAACCTTTAACGTAATGAAGTTGATATCGTTGTAGAATCTAGCGTTTTGAAAAGGAGTGTTTTTTGTAGCTTTTGCTTGTTTTGCTAAAGAGGTCACTCCTGGTGAAGGGATCTCGGCTCTTTCCTCATCAAATGAGGTGCTGGATATTCATCACGGAATACCATTATGCAAAGAAAGAACTAAAGAAACTATTAAAACAAAACTGAGTGGGTTGTAGCATTTGCTAGTTTTGCTAAAGTGGTCACTCCCGGTGAAGAGATCTCGGTTCTTTCCTCATCGAATGAGGTGCTGGATATTCATCAGGGAATACCACTATGCAAAGCAAAAACTAGAGTTACCTTTTTAAAATTCCGATTCTACAACATCTTTAGGTTTCTTTCCTTTCCATTAATACCATTTATGAAGTCCCATAATTTATGTTTCCCTAAACATCACAGAAAAGAAATGAAAATAGAACGTACGCTTATGCCATCCGCATTCTCCACGGGGTCCTGTCATGCACCGTTAAGTTACTTAACTAACGGCAGAGCGGGGGCTTGACTAGCGCGGGTGCAAAACATAAGAAACGTTTATTATATATATCATATATATATATATATATATAGTATTCGTCACACGTAGTTATATGATCAAATCATAGAACCAAGCAGCAGAAGTCAATATATGAAATATTGGATATACTAGGAGGTCCGTGTTTTAAATTAAGACAATAATGAAAACACGGATTCCACGGTCGGGATGAATAGCCAAACCCACATCCCTAGAGTCCTATGAGAGCGGCAAGCAACCCTGCCAATTCTAGAGTTAGGAGACCTGGTCTCGACTCTTCGAGATGGTCTCCCACTGGACTCTAGAACCCAGTTACTTTTGCTTCTCGCCTTGGGTCTATCCTAATGCGGAAAAGTAAATAATATACATTAATGGAGATATCATCCTCAACCCGGAAGTGTCCCAATAAAAGAATATTACATACAATTTTTACATCTATAAAAATTGAAAAACTCTCAACTCACGCAAAAACCCCCGGCTATTCATTCCCGACGATCCAATATAACATATCTCAGCAACACATAACATCACATGTCATCAACGTAAGTAAATATGCGTATCCCAAATTCCGTTGACATATAGCAACGAGATTTGGGATACCCCACATATTACACTTATGGTCGTAGAAAAGAAATGAAAAACTATAATAATCAGAATCCGCATTTTCCATAGACATCATAAACCCGGAATATCTCATATTCCGGATGCCTAACCCTATAAACCCTGCATTTGAGTCTCAATTCGAAAACTCTTTTCAATAACTTAGTCAGGTAATTCAATAAGATTCCCGACTACCTGATCGAATGCTCGTCGGGAACTTTAGTAGATGGCTGCACCCCCGATACCGTCGACGAAGTGCAATTAGGCAAAACAACATAGCCGCGAGCACCCGAGTGGATGCTTTTGGCAACGGGGTTCTCCTACAGTCACTTGGTCGGGGCTATGGGGCGTGGCTACCTAGTAAAGTTATCCGGTGAGTATTCGCATACGATATGCGATTGCGACGGACTTTCGATCCGAATCGACACTTCGTGGCAATCGATCAAAAGAGGCTAACATGCTAGATTTACAATCACTAACTAGTTTTCTCAAAACTAATTAAATATGGATTCCAACCATTGTATCACATATCAAACCTAAACCCGAAACGATATAAAAAATACGACTATGAAACACTCCGAATAGCCCCATTATAAAAGTTAACATCACATGAAAACTGGGCTAAACAAACATAACCTGAAACCCCAAAACCAACACAGAAGACCACCAAACAAACTCGAGCCAAAATCATTGCAATTGGACCGGCCAGGCCGGCCAAAAGAGGCATCTGGACGGTGAGATTTGGGAGTTTGGGTCTCAATTTTGTTTGGTGTTCTTGTTACATCATATGCAACATTTTGTACCTATTTAAAAAAATTTAGAGTCCATTTTGAAATCGACGGAAACTTGGTGTTTTGGGTTTCGGTTTCGGAGTTGTTTTATTTTTGTAATTCTAACTGCATCGTACAATCTTCTAGCTTTGGCTCTGATACCATGAAAGTGTTTATTACCACCACCACTGGGTTTTACTAGCATCAAGCATGCAATATTTAAAATTTTGGGGTGCTAGTTAACACTAACCTAGAATCTAAACTAGATCATTAGGGTTTTTGCTTGATATAAAGAAAACTATACTACGACAAAGAAGCTACAACCTTTGTAGACCATGTCCTTCTCTTCTAAAGCTCCGTGAAGTAGTCCACGCGACTCCACTAGGCTCCACTTGAAGTTAGATCGAGCTTCCTTTGCGATCTTCGTGCCGAAGATGATCCACCCGAAGCTTCGCTAATCCAAGCTACCTCTTCACTAAACTCTTTAGTGAAAGAAACACACTACACTTAATTGTTAATTAAGTGTAGGATGATGAAGTATGGGTTTTGTTTGCTCACTAGGGTTCTCACAAGCTCAAGGTTTCTCAACTCATGTGAGGGATTGAGCTTTGTGGAAGTGAGGAAGAATATGGTGAGAGCTAGAGAGGAGAACTCATCATATGAGCTCAAGTGAGGAAAAATCACAAGTGTTGTATAGAATGAATGAGTATAGAATATCTACACACTTGACCTCACTTATTCAAGTATGGAATAAATTGCAATAATAAATTGCAACCATGCTTGAATAGTGAATCAAGAGTAATGAATTAATGATAAAAGCCATGCTTCCCATCCCTCAAAAGTCTCCCCATTTTTCACTTCATTTTCTATTTTCACAAAATAGAAAATCCAACCATGATTCATATAATATATATATATATATATATATATATATTATGAAGAAAATAATTAGTGAGCTAATAATATTAGTTAATATATAATTATATCAAATATAAATATATATCATATTATTAAATCAATACCTGATTTAATAATCTGGTTATATCATATATAACCGACTAATATTATTTATCTATATATCACATTATCAAATCAACACTTGATTCAATAATCTGTCTATATCACATATAACCTAACCGATATCAAATAACCATCAGATTAGAATACGGTATCACATACTTGTATTTAATCAGCCCCCCGGCACATATCAGCATATGTTCCCTACTTCGTTTCGCTTGAACTAGGAAACTTCTTTGTGGGACTCTAAAGACTCGTCAATATGCCAGCAGTAGGTAATGACCACATCAGTTACCCATAAACCGTCAGCGGTACTAGCTGGACGTAAGGGTTATCCAGGTATTGAGCGAATAGAAGATCAACAAGCAAGCTTGTCCAAACTGTTGGGTATAGTGCCCTCAAGTCAATTATTGTAATCGCAAGCATACGATTTAATGATTGAGGAAGGACTTATACGGGTAGAACAGTCTTACTCAATATGATAGTATGCTATCTGGTTTATCTTTATCATCATGTACATGCTTTAGGTGGCATTACAGTTCACTATTACATGTTGATAGAGCCCATAGTATTCTTGCTTGACTACCAGCATCATGATGGCGGTCATATACGTAGGAGCTGGGTGGTCTATAAGCACATCCTTAAATGTCTTTGGTCGTAGGGGTATCGAGACTGGGCATTGATACTCCAGAGTAGACTAGTGTATAGTGATCGAGACCCCGACGAGGGGCGGTGGCCGTTCTCACAAGCCATTGGTGTTAGTTTGTTCACCTAAGTCAGTATGCAGGTGCTCATTGGGTTATGAGTACACTAGACGGACTCGCTGAGTACACTAGACGGACTCGCCGGGATCTGCTAGTTGGTATTATACCTATTGTCAGATAGAAGTTCCCAGGTGACATGTGTACAGATTAGTCTGTCGACCTGAGACCATCATTTGTCTCGTGTGAGTTCCCACTGTGCTTTGATTACTACCCTACCATGACTCAAATGAGCCGTGCAAACAGGTTTTAGTTGGGTACAATCCCGAGCCATATGGAGGCAGTGAGCGGATCGTCGGGGATTCGTCACTCCCGGTATTGGGGGTTGGTGTCGCGTTGTGCATAGGTGGCCATCACCAGAAATCCTTGATCAAGGTAGTCGAGAATTACTGATTTGGATCTGTAATTTCTCAGTTTGTGATGGGCTTCATACCGGCACGAAATGTCGCGTTATTAGGGGTCTGACTTTATCCATCCCTATAGACTCGATATGCGATACTCTTAGACTAACAGATTGTCCTGTACGGATATTGTCACGGACAGGCTTCGTAGGGGTCAGGATGAGTTTACTCGTCGGCCTTCCTTTCTCTCAATACCTGGGTAGCCGTTAGGTACAGCTAGTGCCGCTGACGTGCTTGTGGTTAAACCCACTGTCAGCGTATTGAAGAGTATTTAGAGTCCCACACAGAGGGTTTCCCTGCTTCGGGCAAAACGATGTAGAGGCCGTATGGTTTTACAGCAGGGTTCAATCATATATGTGCACTTGTGCACGTATCATGATTCGGAAGGATAATACTAGTGGGCTTTGGTTTAATCCGGATCCTAATAGTATGTTTTTGTATTATTTTCGTCTCATTGTATTCGTATTTTTCGGAATACGGATACGGGTATGTATATACGGATGAGGGGCATTCTTGTAATTTATTACAAGATTGTTTCTAGAAGAAAACACCTCATTTTTTTATTAACCATTTTAGTTTAAATGGTTAATTGAGGTGAGTGATTAGTGTGCTTAGCTTAATTCAAGCATGCTTGATTTAGTGACTTATATGATGACTCATGGTGTGATTCTTGAAACACTATTCTAGCATGCTTGATATTTTGTGGGTGTGAGATATTTTTTGAGGACTTGAGATATTTTTTTTTGGCTTGCTATTCTCACACTCTCACAAGACTTGGCATCTTCTTTCTTGAGTTGAGCTCTAAGCTTACACACTTTCACCTCTCATAGCTTCTTCTTCTTCCTTCACCCTAACCCTCTCATGTGTTGAGAAACCTAGGGTGTTTAGAGACAAATTAATCCCTCATTAGACTCTACATCATCTTGGCTATCTAGTTTAGCAAATTAGATACCCTAGTTACTTCGGTTATGAAGTAGGAGCTCGATTCATAGACTCTCGGGTGGATCATCTTCGATGGAGGGAGACAGGGGACCAAATTCTATCTTGTTGGCCACTGGGAGCTTGGGAAGAGGTTAAAGACCGAAGGACACGGATCATTCGGTATAACATTGCAAACTCCTTTTATTTCTTGCTAGATTTAGGGTTAATGGTCAATCCGTATTCGGGGGTTGTGGTAGCGCCGGTTTAGAAAAATTTTGTTCCGCATTCGACCACAGTTTGATCGGTAGGGTGCTGCCGTAACCCAACATGGTATCAAAACCAAACCTTTAACCGTAATCTAGCTTGTTCTTACGTATTTAAAAGATCGATCGAGCAAAATTCCTGAAATCACGATTCCAAAATACGGGTTTCTGCCGATTTTTGAAAGTTGTCAAAAAAATTATTTTGAGAGTCTCAAAAATACGTGCATGGTTTTTTAGAAGCCCAGAAGAAAATTGGGCATACAAGCCAATCATTGGGCCGTAGAACCGTGGCTGAACATGCATGTTTGTCGCGGTTGCGCTGCCGTAATGAGGCTAATGTGTACAATTTTTCTTCTGGTGCTCTATTGTTTGGAAATGTGATTTTTGGTATATTTTGTTTTTGGCCCAGATTTGTTTGAGTACTGGATTGCACTTGGGGACAATACGGAATGTTTTTATGTCGATCGAAATTTTAAATACGTAAGTTTATAGTACATGCATTACTATCTGCGACCGTGAATGCCATTAGAGCGGTACAACTCGTCTAATTGCTATATGTCTTTTAGACGGGTTTGCGAACATGACATTCACGTTGATGTTCTGTGTTGTGCTGTGGTTGTGGTTGGATTGTCTTGGTGGATAGCTAGTAGTGCAATAATAGTACAGTTTAGATTCGTTTGTACATTTGATATTTCGGGGCGAGCATCCGACTTGTGGACTGCCGTCACCGCCTGTTTGTATATTATTTGTTTGGGGCACGACTAGGTTGAGGTCGATGTTACCCTTGTACTTATTTTCTTTTCTGTACTAGGAATACCCCAAGGCGGAGTGCACGAATAGACGGGTTCTAGAGGGCAACAGGTCCTCATCTCATGGCGTTGAGATGGAGAGGGCCTCAATCTAGAATTGGCGGGCTATTCTCCGCACTCGTAGGGGGTATAGGTTGACCTAGGATGGGGTGCTCAAGTTACCGGATTCCGTGAAGTGCTGGGTGGCCCATTCACATTGTTGATTGGGTTGTCTCGCTTCTGGGATTGGCGGGTAACTTGCCACACTCGTAGGGGTCTAGGTTTTCATTGCACAGGCTATCCATACGACAGGGAACGTCGGGGCTCATTTGCGGCTCAAGTGAAACCTAGGGCTCCAGGATTATCCACCACTCTGTGTTGCTTGGCTGGAATTCTGTGTTGCTTCTGTGATGTTGCTTTATATCATGCTTAGGACGTTTGTTATATATATTTATATATATACTAGTAGATGTTGTATATGGTTTGCACCCGTGCTAGTCCAGTCCCCGCTCTGCCGTTAGTTAAGTAACGTAACGGGTGATGACGGGACACAGTGGCGAATCCGGATGGCATAAACGTACATTTTATTTTCGTTCCTTTATATGGTGTGATATGTTTAATTGATAGGACTGGGTTAATTCTGATCAATGCAAGGATAAAACAAACCTATTTGATGTTGTTGGAACCAACTTTTAAAAACAGACATTACTGACGTTTTCTTTTGCTTTGCATAGTGGTATTCAATTGGGAATATCCTGCACCTCATTCGACGAGGCAAGGGCCGAGATCCCTTCATCGGGGGTGACCCCTTGGGCAATAGTTTGCATCATCGTAATAACTTCACTATAGTCGATTCTTTTACTTTGCATTGTGGTATTCTCTTTGGAATATCCTACACCTCATTCGACGAGGAAAGAGTCGAGATCCCTTCATAGGGAGTGACCTCTTTAGAAAAAGTTTGTGCAACTATATATTTGTAAAACCACTTGGATTTCTTCAACGAGATCAAGTTCATTACGTTAAATGTTTTTCGCCAAAAACCTGCCATAGCCCTCTGTCGTTTCAGATTAGTATTATATAGTATTCGTGCTGTGTTTGTTGACCTAGTCAAGGCGTAGTGTACGGTAGCTAAGTGGTATTTTTCTGTGCATTGTAAATGCGATTGGTTAGGAAAGTCGTGCGGTCTTATTGACCTAGTTAAGGGCACGTACGGGTGGGTTTAATGCAATCAAGAAAATGACGGGTTGAACTTGACTAGCGGTTTATGGTTTGTTGACCTAGTCAAGGTCATAAACCGTTAGGGGTAAAAATTACATCGGGAGTTTCAAACATACAGGAAACTTGTCATGCACGCGCATACCTTCTGGAGTGTGGTGACTTGAGTGGATCCCATCAAGTTATCATGCGATGATAGTTGGATCCCGATTCCCACTGATGAGTAGGTTTACTCCTCGGGTGATTTTAGATGATCCCGACTAATTCTCCTTTTGGGTTTGGAGGAGAATTCGAGGAAACAGTGGGAGACATACTGATTAGATAAATGAATAACCAATCTAATCTAGTTTAGAGTGCACACTGAGTGTTTCTTTTCTCTCCCTCTTTGGCAGCTACCTTGACCCGACCTAAACTAAAACTTATGAACCAAGTTAACTGAACCTTCTTAAAACTCTTTGGCTTTTAGATTGCCATAGTCGCAAATATCATTGTCGCTCCTATATTACCTTTTGAATTTCTCCGGAACACTCCGTATCACTACGAAAATCCACATTTATTGGATGTGCCATCGTATAGTTACATATGAACTCGAAGAAACTTGTTTCAGATTCGAGGATGGTTTTTGGTTCTAGAGAAATAGAATAGGACTATTCAGTTGTCTTTTCCCTTTACCTTCTCTCAAGTAGCGAAAGCTCCTGGAATTTAGGAGAGTACACATATTGAGCTTATTGGATAGTCTTCTTCTAAACCATAAGCTAGTGCCGAAAGGTAGGGAAGGAAGAAAACCAATTAGCCTAAGTGTGGTGTACAGAAGGTAATAAGTAAAGACATATTAAGGGATTAGAAAGAGGGCAAAGGAAATTGCGACTGCTATCATTCACGACGAAGCCGCATATATCATCGCCACTCCCGCTTCACCTTTGCATTTCTCCGGAACATCCTGTATCACTACGAATATCCACATTTATTGGATACGCCATCGTATAGTTACATACGAACTCGAAAGAACTTGTTCCAGTTCGAGAATGGTTTCCGGTTCAGGAAAATTGAATAGGATTATTCGGGTTGTCTTTTATCATTACCTTCTATCAGGTTGCGAGGGCCCCTAGTATTAGGAGGGTACACCTATTACGCTTATTAGATAGTTTTCTTCCAAATCTTAGGCTAGTGCTGAAAGGTATGGAAGGAAGAAAATCATTTAGCCTAAGTGCAGTGTACAGAAGGTAATGAGTAAAGACATATAAAGGGATTGGAGAGATGGCAAGGAAATATACGGTTACAGTCATGAATCTGGATAGTGGAAGTGGCATTACTAGGAATACCCGGATACCCCTTCGAAACATTTTCATGTTTCAGTTTCACTGTACAGTGTTAATTGAAAATTGATTTCCCATTTAGATTCTGACTCCAGGGTATGTATTTACCAGTTTCGATTCTCACATCTGTATGGTGTTACAGATGATGAGTGGGAGTATAATATTGGGAATTAGGTGATTATATCCTCATTATATCGGAATACTTTGTAATTGGTGATATTTGAGGAAATCACCTGGGTTTTGCTTGACGGCAAATTTTTGGTTTTGAATATCCGTTGTTATGCACTAATTTCAAACTGATATATCTGTACGTTTATTTTATAAAGTGATATATAACCTTTTGAAATTATGTCTATGACATTTACCTATACCAGTTGGTGATTAGGTAAGGTGCATTCAATGGCGGTGTAATTCTTCTTAACCATAGTACAGTTTTTAATCTACGACGCACAGTGTTTGAGTTATTGAACTCAGGGGATTTATACAAAGTATTGTATATTGTCCAGTGTCCATTAAGACAAGGGGATGGTATTCGTACTATATTTTATATACTTGTGACTTCTCTGTTTTAAGACAAGTATTTCGTTGAAATGCAAGGTCCAAGTTTTGAGAAGTTATAGGTATAAGAATAAAGTAGAGAACCATATGTTACAAAATATCAAGATTCTTCAAGGTGATCGAAGATGTAGATACTTGTGATAGGTACTCCATTAATAGTAATGGTTTTGAGAACTTGCTTCTTTTTCAGGTTACTAATATGTGGATGCACTCGTAAATGAGTAATGCTGATTTACCTCTTTCCGTTTGGTTGATATGCACTGAAGACAGCTGCATGATTTTGAATCTGGTTCCAATTAAATTAGTGCCCTTGTTTCTATAGTGGATATAGAATGGATCATATCATAACTATGTTAAGGTATATGTTGTCCGGCTTATGCTTAAAACCAGAATCCGGATAAACTCAAGGCACGTTTCAGTAATGGATGTTTGTGGGTTATCCCGGGTTTTAATTGTTGGATATAGTGTCCTCAAAGTCAATTATTGGATCGCAGGCACGTGATTGCAATGATTGAGGGAGGACCTATGCCGGAAGGACAGTCTTACTCAAGATGATAGTATGTTATCTGGTTTATCTTTATCATCGTGTACATGCTTTAGGTGATATTACAGATTACTATTACAAGTTGATAGAGTCCTTAGTATTCTTGCTTAACGGCCAGCAGTATGATGGCGATCATATACGTGGGAGCTGGGGTCTATAAGCACATCCTTAAAAGGTCCTTAGTCAAGGGAGTTTCGAGACAGGGCATCGATACTCCAGAGTAGACTAGTGTATACGGATCGAGACCCCGACGAGGGGCGGTGGCTGGCCTTACAAGCCATTGGTGTCAGTTGGTTCACCTAAGACGTATACAGGTGCTTATTGGGTTATGAGTACACCGGACAGGACTCGCCGGGAACATGCTAGTTGGTTTTATACCTAGCATCAGATAGCAGTTCTCTGGTGACATGTGTACAGGTTAGTTCATCGACCTGAGATCATCATTTGTCTCGTGTGAGTTCCCACCATGCTTTGATTACTACCCTACCACGGCTCAAAGGAGTCGTGCAAACAGGTTTTAGTTGGGTACAGTCCCGAGCCACATAGAGGCAGTGAGCGGATCGGCAGGGGTTTCGTCTCTCCCAGTATTGGGGGTGAGATCGCGCTGTGTCTAGGAGAGCCATTACACGAAGTCTTTGGCCAAGACACGAGATTTACTGGTAGGTATTCCAGTAGTATCTCAGGGTGTTTTGGGCTATACTCCGACACGACTTGTACCGCGTTTGGGGGTCTGACTTTTACTAACCCCCTAGGCCCGACATGCGATACTCATAGAAGAACGGACCGGACTGTACGGATATTGTCACTGACAAGCTCAGTAGGGTGTCAGGATGAGTTCGCTCATCGGTCTCCCTTTTGGTCAATACCTGGTAGCCCGTTACGTACGGCTAGTACCACTGACGTGCTAGTGGTTAAATCCACAGCCAGTGTATTGACGAGTCTTTAGAGTCCCCCACAGACAGTTTCTCAAGTTTCGGGCGAAACGTTGTAGAGGCTGTATGGTATTATGGAAGGGTTTGATCATATACGTGCACTTGTGCACGGATCATGATCGGACGGATCATACTAGTAGGCTTTGGTTTAAGCTGGATCCTAGTATTAGATTTGTTGGATTACTTTAGTCTCATCGCATTTGCATTCAGTCGGAATGCGGATGCTGGTATGTATGTACAGGTGAGGGGTATCCTTGTGATCCGTCACGAGTTTACTTTAAATGTTGCCGTATCTTTTTGTTGGACTAAACATTTGGGTTAATGTTTATTTTGGTGGAAATTATGAGCTTAGTTCATGATGAGGTGCATTAAATGTGACATGGACATGTTTAGTGACTCATGGTCTCTTTAACTGTGCAAATGTTACATTAGTGTTTGATTAAGGGTGTGAAATGATGGATGGAGAGAGAGAGGGCAGCCATAGGCTTGGGGTTGGCTCTTGGATTATCATTCTAGTGCTCTCATTTTTTATCTCACACAAGAAAAGAAAACCTCTTCTTCTTCTTCCTCTAGCTCACCATTTCCACTGATGGCATCATCTTCAACCTCCATCCATATACTCTCATGTGTTGAGAATTAATGGATGCTTGAGACAAAATTATCACACACATTCTCTACTTCACCTTGGACATGTCGGCTAGCAAACTTCATGTTTGAGTTGCTTCGGATGAAGCGGGAGCCCGTAAAAAGACTCATTGATGTGGAGCCCTTCCGACGAGGAGACCAGAGATCGAAGATGCCGTGAGGAGCTTGGGATGGTGGCCAAAGACCGAAGGACATGGATCGATCGGTATAGCCACTCTCACTTCTTAGTAGTTAGCTAGTTTAGCGTTAATGGTTCGATCCGGGTGAAAGACTACGATAGCGCCGGTTTCCTAAAAAGTTTTTGTTTCCGCATTTGGCCTCGGATTGATGGCCGGAGCGCTACCGTAGACTTATATGGTATCAGAGCCACGCCATTAACCTTTACTAGCTTGTTCTAACATGTTTAAAATATCGATCGATGAAAATTTCCGAAACCGCAATTCAATTTTCTGAGTTTCTGTCGAAATTTTTTTGTGGTCGAAAAATTATTTTGGATATGTCAGAAAATCAGGCAGGCTTTTTTAAGACCTCTGTAGAAATTTGGTAAAGTGAGTCCACAGTAACGCCGCGGAACCGCGGCAATACCCACGTTTTGGCCGCCGCAGTTATGTGGCTTCAGTGCACCATTTTTCTTGTGCTGGTCTTTTGTGTGGAATTGCGGTTTCTGGAATATTTTGTTTGGGCCCAGATTTGTTACAGTACTGGATTTGTGCTTGGGGCCCATTTTGGGAAATTTTGTCGATCGAAATTTAAATAAGTTAGTCCGCAGTACTTACATTACTATCTGTGACCGTGAATGTCATTCAAGCGGTAAATCTTGTCTAATTGCTATAGCTCTTTTAAACGGATTTGTGAACGTGACATTCACGTTGATGTTCTGTGCTGTGCTATGTTGTTGCGGATTTGTCGTGGTGGATAGCTTGGATGCAATGTTAGTGCAGTTTAGTATTATTTGTACATTTGATATTGTAGGGAGAGCATTCGACATGTGGACTGCCGTCACTGCCTGTTTGTATATTATTCTTTTGGGGCACGACCGGGATGAGGTCGATGTACCCGTTGTACATATTTTATTTTCTGTACTAGGATTACCCCGCGGTAGGGTGCACGGATATCCAGGTTCTAGAGGGCAACGATGTTAGGTCCACGTTACCTCTCCCGGTACTTTCGGGGTTGCGGAAACGGTAAAACAAAATTTTTTCTGAACATGGTAACATGGACCGTAAAAGCCGGATCTTTACTAAACAATACACTAGCATCCTAACTAGAGATTTATCTACTCGGTTAGGGGTTATACCTCAACTTGTACTCCTTTTCTTCTTGTTGTTCTTCTCCTTGCTTGCTCTGAGGCTTGATCCGGACTTTGGTCACCTCCGCGGCTTCCTTGAGTCGAAGACGATCCACCCGAGAGATGTACACCGAGCTCCACCTCGAGCCGAGATAACTAGGGCAAAGAGATTGCTAATCTAGAAGCCCTAGGTTGTGTAGAGGAGATGTATGGATGTGTTTGTCTTTGTGGGATCTTTTTCTCTCAACACATGAGATCAAAAGATGAGATCAAGAGGAGGAAGAAGAAGGAGAAACTTAGCAACCATAGAGCTTTTCTTTTTCTTCTCACTTTAAGAGAGAGAATGAGAAGAGAATAAATGAAAAAGATTAAACCAAAAGAAATGAACCATGGTTCCAATAATACACAAAATCATCATTACTAATCCTATCATGATAGAAGTTGATGGCACTTTGAATTGACTATTATCATAACACAAGAAATAAAAAGAAAATGAAAGAAGAGTGTGGATTTCTCATGAAGGTCAATGATCAACACGGTCAACGGGTCAACAAAGTCAAGAGAGATCCAAGTGGTCAAATGGTCAATGCAATTAGCCATCACAAATTTATCACTAAAAGGTTTAGTAAACAATGTCTCCGGCTCATAACGGTTTTGACCAAACGAACTGTCAAAACCCTAATGAGTGTGCCATATTATGGTTTTAGACGAACCAACTGCCAAAACCCTAATGGGGCACCTCCTCCTTCATCGCTCCTCAAAACTGTGCATACACACCCGCATCCGCATTCCGTAGAATGCGAATGCACAGAAGACAAATCAAATCCATCTGTGGAATACTAGGATCTGGCTTAAACCAAAGCCCACTAGTATTGCCTGCCCGAACACCACATGCACACAAGTGTACGTAAGTGATCGCAGCCCTGCCGTAAAACCATACCGCCTCTACACGTTTCGCTCAGTGCAGGGAAACTCTCTGTGTGGGACTCTAAAGACTTGACACTACGCTGGCAGTGGGTTTAACCATAGACCGCAAGCGGCACTAGCTGTACGTAACGGTCCCTAAGTAGATGTCGATAAGAAGGCCGATGAGGTACATGTAAGTGCACGGCGGCGCCCCGGCCTCCATCCCGAGGCCAATTGCAGAAGCGATGGTTAACTTTAATTTTTCTTGAACCGGCACCACCGCGCACTAAAACCCGGATCGAACCATTAACTAGTCCTAACTAACTACAAGATGGGGAAGAGAGATATACCGACTGATCTGTGTCCTCCGGTCTTCTCGTCGTCGTCCCGATCGCCCGCGGAAGCTCCGGTCTCCACCTCGTCGCCGAAAGGGCACCACGTCGCCTGCTTCTTTTACGGGCTCCCGCCTCTATATCGAGGCAACTTGGGCACTAAGTTGGCGAGCCGGCGTGCCCAAGGTTTGCTGTAGAATGTGTGTAGAACCATGTCTCATTTTGGGGTTCATGGAGGTTGCCTTTTGAGATGGTGGAGGAATGGATTTTGAGATGAACTAGATAGCTTTTTCTTAGCACCATTAGAAAGCAAAAATGCCACACATGAAAAATGAATCCCCTCATCCTACAATAGTGGCCGGCCCCTCTTCATGTGTGAGTGGAGAGAGAGAGCAAGGTCAAAGGGTGGGTGGAATGCAATGATGGAAGCAAGTGATGATGAGAGAATCCAATGATCACAACAAAACCCAACACTCCAACAACAGCCATCATCATATCCAAAGAGGTCAAGCCATCATCATCAAGCATGATGACTTCAAAAAGTCAAGCCATCATGAAGAAGGAAAGTCAAGTGATGGTGAGCCATCATGATCCAATAAAATGCAAAGAACACCCTCCACAAATGCTTATTTGCGCAAATGCAAATAAACCCTCATCCACCAATCTTCGGCCAATGAACGATACAAAGGAAATTGGCCGAAACGGAAAGCAAACTGGCAACTCCAGAAAACTGGTCCCGTAATAAATTACAGGAAAAACCCGATACTGTGTATACACACCCGCATTTGTATTCCGACCGAAATACAAATGTAATGAGACAAAATCTACACTGTACTAGGATCCGGCTTAAACCAAAGCCGGCTAGTATTATCCATTCGATCATGATCCGTGCAATACCGCACGTATCTGATCGAACCCTGCCATATATCCATACGGCCTCTAGTACTAACCGTCCGATTCTGATCCGTGCAATACCGTACGTATCTGATCGGACCCTGCCATATCTCCATACGGCCTCTACAGCTTTTCGCCCGAAAACTTGAGCAACTGAATGTGGGGGACTCTAAAGACTCGTCAACACCTTGGTTGTGGATTTAACCACTACCACGTCAGAGGTATAAGCCAATACGTAACGGGCCACTAGGTATTGACCAAAAGGGACGTCGATGAGCGAACTCATCCTGACACCCTACTGAGCCTGTCAGTGACAATATCCGTACAGTCCGGTCCGTTCGTCTATGAGCATCGCATGGCGGGCCTAGGGGGTTGGTAAAAGTCAGACCCCCAAAAGCGGTACACGTCGTGTCGGAGTGTAGCCCAGAACACCGTGAGATACTACTGGAATACCTACCAGTAAATCTCCTGCCTCGGCCTAGGGCTTCGTGTAATGGCTCTCCTAGACACAGCGCGACCTCACCCCCAATACCGGGAGAGATGAACCCCTGAAGATCCGCTCACTGCCTCCATGTGGCTCGGGACTGTACCCAACTAAAACCTGTTTGCATGTCTCTTTTGAGCGTGGTAGGGTAGTAATCAAAGTACAGTGGGAACTCACACGAGACAAATGACGATCCCCAGGTCGATGAACTAACCTGTACACATGTCACCAGGGAACTGCTATCTGACGTCAGGTATAAGACCAACTAGCATGTTCCCGGCGAGTCCTGTCCGGTGTACTCATAACCCAATGAGCACCTGTATACATCTTAGGTGATCCAACTGACACCAATGGCTTGTGAGACCGGCCACCGCCCCTCGTCGGGGTCTCGACTGTATACACTAGTCTACTCTGGAGTATCGATGCCCTGTCTCGAAACTCCCACGACTAGGGACCTTTTAAGGATGTGCTTATAGACCCCCAGCTCCCACTTATATGATCGCCCTCATACTGCTGGTGGTCAAGCAAGAATCCTAGAGGCTCTATCAACATGTAATAGTGACCTGTCAGGTCACCTAAAGCAGTACACGATGATAAAGGTAAACCAGATAGCATACTATCATCCCGAGTAAGACTGTCCTACCGGGATAGGTCCTTCCTCAATCATTGTAATCACGTGCCTGTGATCCAATAATTGACTCTGAGGGCACTATCTCCAACAATCTCCCACTTGCACTCAAGGCTAATTATTGCGATGTCGCATACTCACAGCCCGTGTGATACCGAACACCCAACTCCTCTACTTGTCAGTCTCACAAAGCTCGTTTGCGAAACTATTGCGTTCGAGGAATAGCCTCAGTGAGTGGATCCGCTTTGATGTTTCTTTCTATGTCTCTCTATATCTCAAGTTCGCGGAGAATGCCATCTCCCGAAATGAGCAATACCTGTCTTAGAATGTGTCTGGATGTCTGATGGGACCTAACTCATAAATGAACTCTAAATCCAAACTTCTTAGACTGTATCGTCAACTGAACTTAATCAGTATCCTGCGCCATGCCTCCCTCAGTATTGCCTTGGACCACCTGTCCAAAATACTGCCCCTCGTCAGGAGGAAAAACTATAACTCTGACAACCTCCTTGTCGTCTAGGTCACCTTGGAAGCCCGGAATGATAACTGTCTCCCGAATGAGGCTGTCGTTATCATATCCCTAGAACATCCACTTATGTTCTAAAACGGCTTCCGACTGTATCTCCCGGATTGGATCAATGTCAGCTTATTGCATCTAGTGCAAGAACAACATTATCCGGTGTGGTACTTGACATCTCATGATTGACTCAATTGCCTGAGCAAGTGATCTGCCAATCATGCACATCCCTCTCCACTTTAGTCTGTAAGACACCTTCAGAGAGGGTGACTCCATCACCTGCAGGTACACTGCCGTGCCAGGAGTCGTCCATTCTAAATACTCATAGAATGCTGTCTAAGTACCCAGATTAGGAAACTACCCAAATCTAGATCTAAAACCATAGATCTAGTAACCAGAATGTTTGATATGAAATCCATTTCCTTTGTGGAGAAACCACTGTGTGACGACCAAAGTAAAACCGATCGTAGTATAGGTGTCTCTTTTCCTATTTTGTGTATGTCATCCAAATACCAGGACATCACACCCTACTACCTTCTTAACAGATCCATCCCCTATTCTGATGAAGTCAAACCTATGACGGTCACATCAGAAATTGATGATCTATCTCCGCTATATCTACTTTAGTCTATAAATAGACATAAGCCACCTGTCCACCAATGCTTCCGCTGCTCCCACTGACTACGACAACCCTCTGGCAGAGTCATATAAACGTACACTTCTAAAGCAAGTTTAGAACGACGCTATACTCATTCTCCTGCCGGGTCTCACTGTCTGGAACAACAGCAATGGCATGTCTGGGTAAACAAGAACTTCCCTGTCACCGTCCTTGAGGCTACCGGAGTACCTCTCGGGTGCCTGAAGTTACCCACCTTATCTGCGGAGTGGCCAATGGAATATCAAACCAGATTGAATCTTTAGGTTCCTATCAAATCTTCAGTAATCGTTTGCGGTTCTGGAATCACTTCCAGTTCTACCATACTCCCACTACTGTTTTCTGAAAAATCCATTTTTATTAAAACTGTGGCGAGTTTAGAACAATATCACTATTGATCTTTCAAATGGTAGAAAGTCAACCCTCATCATAGCCTGGGTCAACCCACAAACAGCCATTACAGAAATGTGCCTTGAGTTGTCCAGTGTCTGGTTTTAATCATAAACTGGACAACTCCCCGTACCTTAACATCGTTAAGATATGAACTGTTCTATATCCAATATAGAACCAGAGGCACTGATTTAATTGAACCAGATTCAAATCATGCAGCTGTCTCCAGTGCATGTCAACTAAATGGAAGGAGGCCGATCAGCGTTACTCAACTTAGGAATGCTTCCAATTATGAGTAACCTGAAAGAGAAGTAAGTTCTCTTTATCATTACTATTAGTTGTGTGTATGCCCTAGAGGCCAGTATTGTACAGATGATGTATATTATATTGGATGCTTGGACATATATATAGAGATGACTTTCTTGCTCGATATGATAGTATGCTATCTGGTTACTCTTTATCTTAACATGTACACTAGTCTCTTTAAACTGTCTTATAGTTACATGTTGGTAAAGCCCTTAGGATGTGTACATGACTACCTGGACTATGATGCAGATCATACTAGTGGGGACATGGTAGTCCATAAGTACATCCTTCAAGGTCCCTAGTCGTGGGTGTATCGAGACGGGGCATCGATATACCAGTGTAGACTAGCGTATACGCCTCTCGACCTATGAGATGGGCGATGGATGATCCCATATCCATTGGTGTTTGACATCAGAGATGGTATACGGGTGCTCAGTGGAGACTGGGTACACTGGACGGACTCACCGAGAACTCCCAGATGGTATTATACCTCACGTCAGATGGCAGTTCTCAGGTGACACTTGTACAGGTTAGTCTGTAGACCCGAGATCGTCATAGAGTCTTGTGTGATTCCCACTGTGCTTTGATCTCCACCTTACCACGTCCATGAGGGCGTGCAAAACGGTGGTCTTTGGGTACAGTCCCGAGTCATATGGAGACAATGAGCGATAGAAGGGGTTTCGTCTCTCCCGGTATTGGGGGTTGATGTTGCGCTGTGCTCGATTGGCTGTAACAGGGAAGTCCCTAGCCAGGGCTGATCAGAGATTTGCTGGTAAGTGTTACCAGTAGTTTCTCGACCCGTTATGAGCCTTACATCGGCATGACTTATCGGTTACTGGGGTCTGACGTTTACCACCCCTAGACTTGATATGCGACATATCAGACGAACAGACCGGACTCTACGGTAAGTGTTACTGGTTGGATTCACAGGAGTGTGAGCGGGTTAGCTCGTCGATCTTCTGATCGCTCAATACCCGGGTGGCCGTTACGTTTAGCAGACCGCTTGCGGCTTGTGGGTGATTGATATGATCATCATCTGCTACCGGCGTATTGACGAGTCTTTAGAGTCCTACACAGAGGTTTCCTGGCTCAAGCGAAACGAAATAGGGGCGCATATGAGATATGTGTGGGACCGAGAATGATGCGTGTATGTGATACCGCATTTCATTCTCGCGATGAATGTTTCGATTGGTTGTATGTGATATAACCTAGTTATCGAATCGAAGATCGATTCGATAAGTCGATACATTGGATACTAGTCGGTTATGTGCGACATGACCGGATCATTAAATCAAGTGTTGATTTAATGATTTAATGTATAATTATATATTTGATATATTACTTTGCATTAACTAGTATTGGTTCACTTTAAAGGGATTTTCTCACTTGAAAAGCACATTGTATATGTGATATATTTTGTGTGCACTTGAATGTATCATGTTAGATGTTGCATGCTAACTTGTGTTTTGTGTAAAGATTAAACCATGGTTGTGTAATGGTTAGGGTTTCCTTTTTATTACTCATTTATTTATTTATTGATTTTGGAAAGGATTATGAAGAAAAATGGTGGCTTTCTTTGTATTTAGTTGAAGCTTCATGAATGTTTGACTTTGTTACCATTTTGTCTTCATCCTTAACCCTAACCATTCTAACTAACCATGATCTATTCTCTACACTTTACCATGGTTAGCATATGATAAGTATTGATTTTATTTTCATTTTAAAAGCAACACTTATCATATTCTTTCTTCTTCTTCATCATCTTCATCAAGAAAGAAAGCTTGATTCCATCAATGGAAAATTGAGCAAAAGTGTGAGAAATCCAATTCTAAAGTGAACCCACCTCCTATTTCTTCACCCTCTATCTCTTGCCAAGTAGTATAGGGTGTTTTCTTCACAAGTTTCACAACTTGGTGAAGTTGGAGCTTGATCTTGTGAAGCCTCGACGTAGATCATCTTCGGCATCGTAGCCGACGACTGTTCCGCTCATTTCTCCGATGAAGCCGATACGAGAGTCCGGGATTCGAGATGGACAGCGAGGGGACAACTACGTGGAGCTAAGGAAGTG
This sequence comes from Agapanthus africanus, assembly GCA_030015575.1. Lineage (NCBI taxonomy): Eukaryota > Viridiplantae > Streptophyta > Magnoliopsida > Asparagales > Amaryllidaceae > Agapanthus > Agapanthus africanus. Next base: position 301,920,149 of record JASDDO010000029.1, read on the forward strand.
GATAACCGGATCTACAAAGGTTGTAGCATCTCACTTTTAGTTAAGATGTTAACTAGTTTAATGTTTCGCCTAAAATTCTAGTCGACAATCCGTATTAGGGTTTCTCGGCACTCATAAAATTTGAAATTGGCATGGTTGATGCCTTGTGAGACCTCTATAGTGTGCCTAAGAATCCTACAGTGGTATCAGAGCCTAGCTAGAGCCTTAGTCGAAGTGTAGACGACGTTTGAAACCCGATCGAACCGAAACCCTAAAACCAAATCGCTCTCTGGACTTTTTCTAAAAACTGGGTTTTTTCCAGATTAAAAATGCTTAAAAAATTCAGCTGGGAATTATAAGAATTACGGTGCAAAAATTATCTCATGATGCCTCTAAAGCGCGGCGGAACCGCGGCAGAAGCCTGGCTTCTGCGGTGGTTCCGCGGCCACTTGATGGGATTTGCCTCCAAACTTTGCAAAGTAATTCATATTTTCAGGTGCTGAGTTTTATGGGAATTTTTAATATTTATTCAAGAGTTGAATTTTCTGGGGTGTTTTGGGAGTTCGCAGATTCGATCGGATTATCAGACTTTGTCTATGTGGCTTTCCGGATAATTTTCGAATATGTTAAAAAGTTCGACCGAATATAAATACCCAACTTTTCCCCAGCCGGAAAATTTCCAAGTGTTGGATTTTTCTGTAGTTTAAGGACGTTCTGAGTAGTGCAAGTAACGCTATGGTCCCTCTAGAAGACAACAAACCTTAACTCGATTATGTGACCGTCTTGAACTGCCCTTTGAACCTTCGGGTTTGGGGCAGTACGGCGTGCCACATGTGAGGCGTTGGCTTGACCCTTCTACGGCTGGACCGTTGGTACTGAGGCATGAAGTGAATGTCTTTGAACCTATTTCATGTGTTGAACGGTTTCGGGAAAACTTGGGTGTTCGAATGTTCGATCGGAAAGTTTAATATTTTCTATTTATCCGGAATGGGATACAATAATTGGAATTCACAAACAATTATGAGATAACTGAATGAATGTTATAAATCTAGCGGTTTAGTCTCACTTGATATTGAAAAGAGTTTTCGATAATGAGACTAAAATGCGGGGTTTATAATTGTTAGGCATGTGATATCTAAGTATTTCATTTGATTAGGCATGCGATGTCTAAAAAGGTTGCGGATTCCAACTGTTGTAGTTTTACACTTTCTTTTCTGTGACCGTAAGTGTAATATGTGATATCGCCGGTTTCGTTGCTATATGTCAACGACAATTGGGATGCGCATATTTACTTACGTTGATGACATGTGATGTTATGTGTTGCTGGATATGTTATATTGGATCGTCGTGTTCGAATAGCCGGGGTTTTTTTTTTTTTTTTGAGATGAGTGTTTTTCATTTTCATTCTTGTAAAAAATTGTATGTAATATTCTTTTATTGGGGCACTTCCAGGTTGCGGAAGTTGTCACCTTTTGTATATTATTTACTTTTCTGCATCAGGATAGACCCAAGGAGGGGAGCACAAGTAACCGGGTTCTAGGGTCCAGTGGGAGACCATCTCGAGGAGTCGAGTCCGGGTCTCCTAACCCTAGAATTGGTAGGGTTGCTTGCCGCTCTCATAGGGGTCTAGGGGTGTGGGATTGGCTATTCATCACGACCGTGGAATCCGTGTTTTATACTGGCTCGTATTGAAAACACGGGCGTCCTAGTATATCCAATGTTTCATATGTTTCTTCTGCTGCGATATCTGTGATGTGATCATATGATGTTCTGTGATAGATACAGTATATAGTATATATGATATATTATATAGACGTTACTTATGTTTTACACCCGCACTAGCCCTGCCCTGCTCTGTCGTTAGTTACCTAACCTAACGGTGCACGAGGGGACATCGAGGCAAATGCGGATGGCATAAGTGTACGTCGTATTTATCTGTGATGTTTAGGTGACTTAAATGATGGGACTTCATTAATTTGATTAATGAAAGAAAAGAAACCTAAGATGTTGTAGAATCAAATTTTAAACAAAACAGGTAGCTACAGTTCTTGCTTTGCATAGCGGTATAGATGATGTACCCTGCACCTTATTCGATGAGGAAAGGACCGAGATCCCTTCACCGGGAGTGACTCCTTTAGCAATAACTGGCAGATGCTACATACACGGTCTGCTTTTGATTGCTTCTATAGTTTCTGCTTTGCACAGTGATATATATGATATATCCCGCACCTCATTCGACGAGGAAAGGGCCGACGATCCCTTCACCGGGAGTGACCCCTTTAGCAAAACTAGAAAAGCCTCAAAATCACTCCATTTCAAAACTTCATTTGATTCTACAACGATATCAAGTTCATTACGCAATAGGTTTTCAGAAAAACCTGTCGTAGCCCTTCGTCATTTCAGATAAGAACTGTTTAGTATTCGTGCTGCGTTTGTTAGCCTTTGTAAAGGCGTAGTGTGCGGTAGCTGAATAGTACTTATCTGCTTGTGCATGTGATGCAGATTGTTTCAGGGTAGTCGTACGACCTTGTTGGCCTTTGTCAAGGGCCGTGCGGGTGGGTTTGATTCAATCAAGAAATGACGGGTTGACTAGCAGACTATGATTTGTTGGCCTTTGTCAAGGTCATAGGACGCTAGGGGCAAAATATTATCGGGAATTTCAAGTGTTGAAATTTGCAATGAGATTGCATACTTTCTATGAGATAGTTGGATCCCGATACCCACTGCGAGTAAGAGTTACTCCTGGGAGAGTTTTACACATTACAATTAGCCGATCAAGTAGGTGTCTAGAAAGCTGTCAACGGGGTTACGCCTCTGGAAAAACGAGGTTTACATTAATTAGGTTCGTGCGAAAGCACGGGGGACCTCCCTCAAAGTACCGACACTGGCCTGGATGAAAGATCGGCGAACTTGTACTGTGTAATTAATCCCGACTAGTCTTTCCTTTTAGGGTTTGAAGGAAGATTTGATAAAAACCAGTGGGACCCATCCTGATTAGATAAGATAATAACCAATCTGATCTTGCACGAGCATACGCTAAAGTGTTTTCTTCTCTCTCTCTCTCCAGGCAGCAACCATTTCATGCCCTAATCAAGATAATAATATGGATGTATTGACCGAACCCGCATGTTATACTGTGCTGGGGAACGTTGGTTCCGTTCTTTCCTATAAGAGTTATAGGATTGAACAGGATATAGGGGAATACCAGGATACCCATGCCACCCGAATGAAGAAAGTACATGTTGATGCATTTTCTTCGGGTGTGTTCGTTACAGAGAACTGTTTCTCCATTTGCTCTACGTCCTGGGTATTAGATACCGGGTCAGGATCCCATATATGTAATCAGTTACATGGGCTTAAGAAAGGTAGAGAACTTGGAGAAGGTGATAAAGACATTAGAGTTGGAAATGGTGCAATTGTTGCAGCTAAGACTGTCGGGGAATATCACCTTGTATTACCAACTGGTAATACATTGGTTCTGAACGAATGCTATTACATGCCGAACCTGATATGCAACATTATATCGGTTTCTTTATTGAGTAAAGAGGGATATAATTTTGTATTACAGGAAAATGTTATGAACATTTTTCGTAACCAAAAGTTGGTTGGATCAGGCACGTTGTGCAATGGCATTTATGTTCTAAATCAATCAACAGTTCTGAGCATAACAAACACACACAAGAGGAAGAGTTCTGAACTGAACGAATCCTTCTTATGGCATTGTAGACTGGGTCACATCAATGCGACACGACTAGCTAAGTTGCATAAAGATGGATATTTAAATCCGTTTGAATTTTCATCTTATGACACTTGGCAGTCATGTCTCAAAGGCAAGATGACCAAAACTCCGTTTACGGGACACGGAGAAAGAGTTACCGAACTCTTGGGACTGATACATAGTGATGTATGCGGTCCCATGTCTACACATGCCAGGGATGGTTCTTCGTACTTCATTACATTCACTGACGATCTCTCTAGATTCGGATATGTGTTCCTGATGAAACACAAATCAGAAGCTTTTGAGAAATTTAGAGAATATAAACAAGAAGTCGAGAACCAAACCGGAAAAAGTATTAAAATCCTTCGATCTGATCGAGGAGGTGAATACTTAAGCAATGAATTCCTGGACTTCCTAAAAGAGAATGGGATTCTCTCTCAGCTGACACCTCCATATACACCACAGCACAACGGTGTATCAGAACGGAGAAACCGCACCCTATTAGATATGGTGAGCTCTATGATGAGCACAGCTGAGTTACCTATTTCCTTCTGGGGATATGCGCTGGAAACAGCAGCATACCTATTGAATCAAGTTCCAACTAAATCTGTACCTACCACACCATATGATATATGGAGGGAAGAGACCATGTCTTAAACGAGTTAAGATATGGGGTTGCTCGGCCTATGTCAAAAGGCAAAATCCGGACAAACTCGAGGCACGGTCAGTTCTATGCAAGTTTGTGGGATATCCCAAACATTCACATGGATATCTTTTCTACCATGCAGAGGAACAAAAAGTGTTTGTTTCTCGACATGCCACCTTTTTGGAAAAGGAATTTCTTGCAAAAGAAATTAGTGGGGATAAGGTAGAACTGGAAGAAATTCCGGCTACACAAACTCAAACTGAAGATTTAGTGGAACCAGAGGATTCAGTAACTCCCGATGAACCTCAGCCACTCCGCCGATCTAGTAGGGTTCCTCGCCAACCTGAGAGATACTACGGTTTTCTCATGGATGGTGGGAGCGAGGATTGCATCATGGAGGATGATGACCCAACTAGCTTCGAGCAGGCCATCACGAGTGGGGACTCAGTGAAATGGCTGGATACTATGCGATCCGAGATGGAATCCATGTACACCAACAAAGTATGGACTTTGGAAGTTGCTCCTGAAGGGGTAAAATCCATTGGGAGCAAGTGGATCTTCAAGAAGAAACATGGTGTAGATTGGAAAGTGGAGACTTTCAAAGCTAGACTTGTTGCAAAAGGTTTTCGTCAAAAGACCAGGTGTGGACTATGACGAAACCTTTTCTCCAGTGGCTATGCTTAAATCCATCCGGATCATGCTTTCCATCGCTGGATATCATGATTACGAAATCTGGCAAATGGATGTTAAGACCGCCTTTCTAAATGGTGATTTAGAAGAGTGCGTGTACATGACTCAGCCAAAGGGCTTCGTAGACAGTGGGAGCAGCGGGAAGGTGTGCAAGCTGCTTAAATCCATTTATTGATTAAAGCAAGTATCGCGGAGTTGGAACATCTGCTTTGACGTCGTTATCAAAGAGTTTGATTTCGTCAAAAACCCAGATGAACCTTGTATCTACAAGAAGGTAGCAGAGAGTAAGGTTGTCTTCCTCGTATTGTACGTGGACGACATACTCTTGATAGGAAATGATATTCCTATGCTGCAATCGGTCAAGCTCTTCTTATCACAAAGATTCTCGATGAAAGATCTTGGTGATTCCTCCTGCATATTGGGAATTAGGATCTATAGAGATAGATCCAAACGGATATTGGGATTGTCCCAATCCAGGTACATTGACACCATACTAAAGAGGTTTAGTATGGAAGAATCCAAGCGTGGCAACTTGCCCACGATCTCTGGAGTCACTATCTCAAAAGAGATGTCTCCCAAGACTGATTTGGAGAGAGCTCGCATGCAAGGGATACCCTATGCTTCGGCTGTAGGCTCTATCATGTACGCGATGCTATGTACCAGACCCGATGTAGCATACTCACTAAGTGTAGTGAGCAGGTATCAAGCTGATCCTGGAGAGAGTCACTGGACAGCTGTGAAGAGCATTCTTCGTGAGCAGGTATCAAGTTGTATTCACAGTTGTATAGACAATCTGGCTCTATCATGTACGCGATGCTATGTACCAAACGGCGGTCTTTGGGTACAGTCCCGAGTCACATGGAGACAATGAGCGATAGGAGGGGTTTCGTCTCTCCCGGTATTGGGGGTTGATGTTGCGCTGTGCTCGATTGGCTGTAACAGGGAAGTCCCTGGCCAGGGCTGATCAGAGATTTGCTGGTAAGTGTTACCAGTAGTTTCTCGACCCGTTATGAGCCTCACATCGGCACGACTTATCGGTTACTGGGGTCTGACGTTTACCACCCCTAGACTTGATATGTGACATATCAGACGAACAGACCGGACTGTACGGTAAGTGTTACTGGTTGGATTTACAGGAGTGTGAGCGGGTTAGCACGTCGATCTTCTGATCGCTCAATACCCGGGTGGCCGTTACGTTTAGCAGACCGCTTGCGGCTTGTGGGTGATTGATATGATCATCATCTGCTACCGGCGTATTGACGAGTCTTTAGAGTCCTACACAGAGGTTTCCTGGCTCAAGCGAAACGAAATAGGGGCGCATATGAGATATGTGTGGGACCGAGAATGATGCGTGTATGTGATACCGCATTTCATTCTCGCGATGAATGTTTCGATTGGTTGTATGTGATATAACCTAGTTATCGAATCGAAGATCGATTCGATAAGTCGATACATTGGATACTAGTCGGTTATGTGCGACATGACCGGATCATTGAATCAAGTGTTGATTTAATGATTTAATGTATAATTATATATTTGATATATTACTTTGCATTAACTAGTATTGGTTCACTTTAAAGGGATTTTCTCACTTGAAAAGCACATTGTATATGTGATATATTTTTTGTGCACTTGATTGTATCATGTTAGATGTTGCATGCTAACTTGTGTTTTGTGTAAAGATTAAACCATGGTTGTGTAATGGTTAGGGTTTCCTTTTTATTACTCATTTATTTATTTATTGATTTTGGAAAGGATTATGAAGAAAAATGGTGGCTTTCTTTGTATTTAGTTGAAGCTTCATGAAGGTTTGACTTTGTTACCATTTTGTCTTCATCCTTAACCCTAACCATTCTAACTAACCATGATCTATTCTCTACACTTTACCATGGTTAGCGTATGATAAGTATTGATTTTATTTTCATTTTAAAAGCAACACTTATCATATTCTTTCTTCTTCTTCATCATCTTCATCAAGAAAGAAAGCTTGATTCCATCAATGGAAAATTGAGCAAAAGTGTGAGAAATCCAATTCAAAAGTGAACCCACCTCCTATTTCTTCACCCTCTATCTCTTGCCAAGTAGTATAGGGTGTTTTCTTCACAAGTTTCACAACTTGGTGAAGTTGGAGCTTGATCTTGTGAAGCCTCGACGTAGATCATCTTCGACATCGTAGCCGACGACTGTTCCGCTCATTTCTCCGATGAAGCCGATGCGAGAGTCCGGGATTCGAGATGGACAGCGAGGGGACAACTACGTGGAGCTAAGGAAGTGGATAACCGGATCTACAAAAGTTGTAGCTGTAAGTCCACGTTGCGACCCCCGGTTCTTACGGGGAGGCGGAAACGGTATAAAAATCAAATTTTTAGCGCAAGGGGCAACATGGACTAAGCAAAGTCGGGATCTTTAACTAAACTAAAACTAGCATACTTGCTAAAGAGATTTAGCTACTCGGATGAAGATGGTTATACCTAAACTTGAACTCCTTCTTCTTCAAACTTTTGTAGAGGTTGATGGTTCTCTTCTTATCGCCTTCTTCCGTCGAAGATGGATCCACCTCGAGGGTTCGACCTTTGGGCTCTTTCTCAAACTTGGAGTGAACAAGAATCTCCGGCTTGCTAAACCCTTGATCCTAGAGTGAGTAGAGAGTGTCTAAAGGGTGCTTTTCTTTTAAAGAGAAGGATTCTCAACACATGAGAAGGGTTCTCTTTTGCTAGAGGAAGAAGAAGATGAAGTGAGGAGAGAGAGTTGTTATGATCAAGTGAGCTCTTTTTCTTTTGCAACCATAACATAAAGCAAAAGAATTATCAAATAATAATAATAATGAAAATGAAAAGGTTGATGGAAATTTTTTGAATGACCATTATCATTTCAAACATTAAATGAATTTGCTAGAATCAAAGAGCATCTTTCTTTTGTAATGATGATGGTCAAAACTTCAACCATGGTCAACAAGTCAACCATGGTCAACAAGTCAACATAAAAACCAACCATGACACAATTTCATTTTATTATATATTATTAATTGATAAAACAAAAATCCATTAGGGTTTGGAAAAAGACGACTGTCAACTGTGCATACGCACCCGTTCCGAAACCCTAATGAAAGTCCTCTTCCTCTTCCATAAATAACTGTGCATACACACCTGCATCCTTATTTCGAGGAACATGAATACTGAGAGATAAAAGCAACCCCAAAACATATACCAGCATCTGACTCAAACCAGAGCCAGCCAGTAATATCCGTCCGGACTCCAAACGTGCACAAGTGCGCGGATGAGAACGAACCCTGTCGCAAAACCATGCGACCTCTACTCTGTTTTGCCCAGAGGCGAATACCCTCTGTGTGGGACTCTAAAGACTCGACACTACGCTGGCAGTGGGTTTAACCACAGACCGCAAGCGGCACTAGCTGTGCGTAACGGTCCCCAGGTAGATGTCGACAAGAAGGCTGACGAGGTGAAACCCCATCTGAACTCCTACTGAGTCTGAATGTGACAGTCTCCGTACAGTCCGGTCTGTTCGTCTGATACATCGCATGTCGGGCCTAGGGGGCGGTAAAACGTCAGTCCCCTAATAGCGGTACAAGTCGTGTCGGAGTGAAGCCCAAAACACCCTGAGATAACACTGGAAACCTACCAGTATATCTCGCTTGCCTTGGCCAGGGACTACTCGTGTAATGGCTCTCCTAGACACAGCGCGATGTCAACCCCCAATACCGGGAGAGACGAATCCTGTCTAACCGTCATTGCCTCCAAGTGCTTCGGGACTGCACCCAACCACCACCTGTTTGCACGACTCCTTTGAGCCGTGGTAGGGTAGTGATCAAAGTGTAGTGGGAACACACTCGAGGCGAAGTGGCAGTGTCAAGTCAGCGGACTAAGCTGTACTCATGTCACCTGGGAACTGATAACTGACGATAGGTATAATACCAACCTGTCAGTTCCCGACGAGTCCTGTCCAGTGTACTCGTAACCCAACGAGCACCCGTATACTATCTCCAGTACGACGTACTGATGGCTGTGGGACAGACCATCTCCCACACTGGGATGAGAAGCGCATACGCTAGTCTACTCCGGAGTATCGATGCCCTGTCTCGATAGTCCTGCGACTAGGGACCTGTATAAGGATGTGCTTATAGATTACCCAGCCCCCACTAGTGTGACTGCCATCACAACGCTGGTAATCAAGCAAAAGATCCTAAGGGCTCCACTAATGCGTATAAGTGATACAGTAAAATAAACACAAGTACACATTGAAGTAGAAACAAATCAAGTAGCATACTACTATATTGAGCAAGATTGTTTATACAAGGTGAATATCCCAAGCTTCCATCAAGTAATATACAAACTAGTATGATACAGTAATGGCCTCTAGGGCATATATACTAACAATCTCCCACTTGCACTAAGGCCATGTACTGGCGTATCGAAGACCTATCATCTCGATCAGCCGCTCGAACTGAGTCTGGGGTAGGGCCTTGGTGAATGGATCTGCAGTGTTCTCTTCTGAAGCAACCCTCCGAACCTCGATCTCCTTGCGATCCACGATCTCCCTGATCAGGTGATACCGCCTCAAGATGTGCCTGGATCTCTGATGGGACCTGGGTTCCTTCGCTAAAGCTATAGCCCCGTTGTTGTCGCAATACAGAGGTATTGGGTCAACAATGGACGGAACCACCTGAAGTTCTTTTAAGAACTTCCTCATCCAGACAGCTTCTTTTGCGGCATCAGATGCAGCAATGTATTCCGCTTCCATAGTCGAGTCTGCAACGGTTTCCTGTTTGGAGCTCTTCCAACACACCGCCCCTCCATTGAGGGTAAAGACAAAACCCGACATGGACTTGGAATCATCCTTGTCACTCTGGAAGCTAGAGTCAGCAAAGGCCTCGATCTGGAGGTCTTTTCCTCCATACACCAAGAACATCTCCTTAGTCCTTCTCAGGTACTTGAGAATGTTCTTTACCGCTATCCAGTGTTTCTCCCCAGGGTTTGACTGATACCGGCTTACCACACTCAGTGCATAAGATACATCCGGTCTGGTACACAACATCGCATACATTATAGAGCCTACCGCAGAAGCGTAGGGTATAATAGACATGCGATCCCTCTCCAAATCAGTCTTGGGAGACATCTCTTTAGAGAGGGTGATCCCGTGACAAGCCGGTAGGTTACCGCGCTTGGAATCTTCCATACTGAATCTCTTCACTATGGTGTCGATGTACCTGGACTGAGAAAGTCCTAGTATCCTCTTGGATCTATCACGATGGATCCGGATCCCCAGGATGTATGAGGCATCACCCAGGTCTTTCATGGAGAACCTGTGTGACAAGAACCCCTTGACAGATTGTAGCATAGGAACGTCATTTCCTATTAAGAGAATGTCATCCACGTATAAAACGAGGAATACTACAGTTCTAGCTACAAATCTACTATAGATGCATGGTTCATCTGGATTTTTGATAAAGCCAAATTCCTTGACCGTCTCATCAAAACAGATGTTCCAACTCCGCGATGCCTGCTTTAGTCCATAGATGGACTTAAGCAACTTGCACACCTTTCCGCTGCTCCCACTCTGAATGAAACCCTCTGGCTGATCCATATAGACACACTCTTCTAAATTTCCATTCAGAAAAGCGGTCTTTACGTCCATCTGCCAAATCTCATAATCGTGGAAGGCAGCAATGGCAAGAAGGATCCGAATGGATTTCAGCATAGCCACTGGAGAAAAGGTTTCGTCATAGTCCAAGCCAGGTCTTTGACGGAAACCCTTTGCTACAAGTCTAGCTTTATAGGTCTCAACCTGTCCATCTACACCAATCTTACTTTTGAAGATCCACTTGCATCCTACGGGTTTTACCCCGTCTGGAGCAATGTCCAACGTCCATACTTTGTTGGTGTACATGGACTCCATTTCGGTCCGCATTGCATCCAGCCATTTTACCGAGTCAACGCTCTGAACGGCCTGCTGGAAGCTAGTAGGCTCATCATAATCTATGATGCAATCCTCTCGATCCCCGTCTATGAGAAAACCGTAGTATCTCTCGGGCGGATGAGACTGCCTACTACTCCTGCGGAGCGGTGTAGGAATGTCCTGTTCTTTTGAACCCTCTGGTTCCTCTAAGCTTTCAGCAATAGCTCGTGGTTCTGGAATTTCTTCCAGTTCTACTGTGCTCCCACTTATCTGGTTTTCCAAAAACTCAGTTTCCAAGAAGTAGGCATGACGAGAAACAAGAACTTTTTGTTCCTCTTCACAGTAGAAGAAATATCCCTTGGAGTTCTTTGGATATCCCACGAACTTACACTGTACTGAGCGTGCCTCGAGCTTGTCCGCATGCTGCTTTTTAACAAAAGCTGGACATCCCCATGTCTTAATGTGCTTAAGATAGGGTCTCTTCCCACTCCACATCTCATATGGTGTAGTAGGCACAGTCTTAGTAGGAACTCGGTTCAAAAGGTACGCAGCTGATTCTAGCACATACCCCCAGAAAGATCGCGGTAACTCAGCGTTGCTCATCATTGACCGTACCATATCCAATAGGGTTCGGTTCCGTCTCTCCGATACACCGTTGTGTTGCGGAGTGTACGGAGGAGTAAGCTGAGAGAGAATTCCGTTCTCTTTTAAATAATTCAGGAACTCGGCACTCAAGTATTCTCCACCTCGATCCGATCTTAGAATCTTGATACTTTTGCCGGTCTGTTTCTCTACTTCATTCTTATATTCCTGGAACTTTTCAAAAGCCTCGGACTTATGTTTCATTAAGAAGACATAACCGTACTTTGAAAAATCATCCGTAAAAGTAATGAAGTAAGAGTAACCGCTTCGCGCATATGTAGACATTGGACCGCACACGTCGCTATGTACGAGTCCCAAGAGCTCGCTCGCTCTTTCTCCGTGTCCAGTGAACGGAGTCTTTGTCATCTTTCCCATGAGACAAGATTCACAAGTGGCATAAGACTGATACTCGAACGGATCCAAGTATCCTTCTTTATGTAACTTAGTCAACCGTGTCTCATTGATGTGACCCAGTCTACAATGCCATAAGAAAGCCTGATTAATATCTGGAGACTTTCTTTTGTGTGTATTCTGGACATTGAAAATCTGTGGTTGGTTCAATACGTATATACCATTGCTCAGTGTACCTGACCCAATCAGAACTTGATTAAGGTGAATGTTTACAACATTACTTACAAACGCAAATTCATAACCTTCTTTAGAAACCAAAGATACAGAAATGATATTACAAGTTGCGTTGGGTACAAAAAAGAAATTACGCAAAACCAAAACATGCCCATCTGACATTCCCAGGTGATAGTCCCCCACGGCTTTAGCATCCATGCTAGCTCCGTTCGCAACTCTGAGGGTCATGTCACCTTCCTTCAAAAACCTACGGTTTCTCAACGCCTGCAAAGAATTACAGATATGAGATCCTGATCCGGTATCCAATACCCAGGAAGTAGAGTTTATAGAAAGACAGTTTTCAATAACATACACACCTGAAGCTGAAGCCACAACCTGCTTCAGTTCCTGTGTCCTGGCTTTCCAAGCCCTGCAATCTTTCTTCCAGTGTCCACTCTTATGACAATAGAAGCATTCTTCCTTTCCAACAAGCTTCCCCGCAATCTTTGTTGCCTTTTCCTTTCCCTTCGTACCCACTTTACTAACACCGCCTCTTGGTTTGGCGGGGGCTTTCTTCCTCTTTCCCTTGGCTTTCGCCTTGGACCTAGAGGAAGAAGATCCTCCTACAAACATAGCGGGTGTATCCCTACTCTTCTGTAGGGTGCCCTCTGCGCTCCTCAGCATATTGAGGAGTTCTGAAAGTTCAACTTCCTTTTCTTGCAAGTTGAAATTCAGTATGAACTGGGCGTAAGTGGATGGAAGGGACTGGAGAATTATATCCGTATAGAGTTCACTGTCCAACGTGGTCCCAAGTTCCGCGAGCTCCTCAGTGTAGCCAATCATCTTAAGCACGTGGTCTGCTACCGATGATCCGACGGCCAACTTTGTCGAAAATAACTTCTTCGACACTTCGTATCTTGCGATACGAGACTGCTCTCCATACAGTTCTTTTGTATGAAGAAATATGGATTCCAAATCCATATTCTCGTGCCTCCTCTGATGGTCGTTGTCCATCGAGGCAAGTACGAGGCACCTGGCCTTCGCGCTGTCAATCTCCCAAGTCTTACGGATTTCCTTATCCGCGACGCTGGAGGTGGGACCTGGGATGGGGGGAGCTTTGGTGGTAAGAAGATACCCCAGCTTGTCGTAAGTGATTGCCAACTTGACATTCCTGAGCCAATCTTTGTAGTTTGGCCCTGTCAATATGTTTTTATCTAGAAGTAACTTAAGTCCAGTCATTTCGATTTGGTCGCTGCAGGGGGGAGAGAAGAAACACTTTTAGCACGATGCTCTTGCAAGTTTAGAATGGTTTTTAATTTGTCTAAACAGGATGGCTCCCACTGTCTCTCGAATCCCTCCTCAAACCATAAAGGAAGAATTAGTCAGGATCAATCCCACCGCACAATACTTGCTTAACCGTTCAGCCAAGCCAGTGTCGGTACTTCGAGGGAGGTTTTCCAACGCTTTCGCGAAGTTCCTTAATTAAATAACCTCTTTTCCCTGGGGGCGTAGCCCCGCTAACACCTTTCTAGACACCTACTAGGTTTATAGCATTGATCGTTTAGTGAGAAATTTCCCGAGGAGTAGCATATACTCACAGTAGGATCGGGATCCAAATATCATCGCGTGACGAAACTATAGGAATCCTACCAGAATCACCACACTCCAAATGGTATGCAAATCTAGCAAGTTTCAGTACTTATGAAACTCCCGATGTGGATTTTTGCCCCATGCTCTTATGACCTTGACTTTGGCCAACAAATCATAAGTCACATGTCAAGTTCTACCCGTCGTTCTCCAGGTTAATTTGAATCCACCCGTACCTACCCTTGACTTTGGCCAACAAGGCAGTACGACTGTTCCAAACCAACACATCTATCTATGCTGCACATGAATACCCAATAGCTACCAATCACTATGCCTTGACTTTGGCCAACAAACACAGCTTGAATACTATTGACTATTCATGTGAAACGACGGAGGGCTACGAATGGTTTTGGTAAAACCGTGAACGTAGTGAACTTGATATAATCGATGGAACGAGATAGCTTTTAGAAGGAGTGGCTCAATCTCCGCATTTAAAAGTTAGTTTTGAAAAGAACCGAGTGGTTTTTCGAAAGTGTTCCAACGATTTTAACTTGGTTTATTATCTTGCATTAGTTCTTTTAATGCGTGATATTCTTGCATTAGTACTTTTAATGCGTCCCATCATTTAATTCCTACCATTGCAGAAAACAACCAAAATATGACGTACGCTTATGCCATTCGCATTCGCCACGGGGTCCCGTCATCACTCGTTAGGTTACTTAACTAACGACAGAGCGGGGGCTGGGCTAGCGCGGCTGTAAAACATAAGCAACGCCTAAATAGAAAGCAATGATAGACATTACAGATCACAGATGAATACATTGGATATACTAGCAATCCGCAATCCTTTCGAGCCTGCAACGAAAAGCGGATTACACGGTCGCGGTGAATAGCCAAATACCCCACCCAAGACCCCTACGGGTGCGGCAAACTACCCGCCAAGAACTTGGCAGTTTGTGCACCCCTCCATGGGTCTATCCTAGGAGCAAAAACAGTAAAAAGAATTATACAATGACGGCTACAACCCCGACCCGGTTGTGCGGCCAAACAAATAATATTATTACATCAATTTACATTTACAATGAATGAAAGAAAAACAAAAGCTCATCTCACATCCACCCCGGCTATTCACTCGCGACAGTCCAACACATTCATATACACATTCCAATATCAAACACAGATCATGTATAACCCCGACTAATCGACTTATAGCGATTAGCCGACGTTCAATACATGCAAACATCACAGATATAACCATCAAAGCCAAAGTGTAGCGAAGTTCGAAAAAAAAATACGGAATTATAGGACCCCAAAAGTAAATTTCTGTTCTGGAAAATCTGGGCACATATAATATATCTGAAAAATCCCAAAATCCCACCAGAAGAACACTGCACGAAAAACGATGCAGAGAGGAAAACAAACGGCGGCGGTTCCGCGGCACATGCCTACCTCGTGCCGCGGAACCGCGGCGGTTTGAATGAATTAGGGCATCGTTTTTCTTGGGTGTTCACACAAAACCCTGAGCCGAATTTACAAGTATAAAGTTTTTCATTTAGAGCAGAAAAAATTTCAACAGAAACTTAGGGTTTTTGGTTTTTCCGGTTTTGCGATTTTTCGGTTTCGAACTTCTATACACTTCGCTACCAAGCTAGTTTAAGTTTAGTTAGGCTCTGATACCACTGTAAGTCCACGTTGCGACCCCCGGTTCTTACGGGGAGGCGGAAACGGTATAAAAATCAAATTTTTAGCGCAAGGGGTAACATGGACTAAGCAAAGTCGGGATCTTTAACTAAACTAAAACTAGCATACTTGCTAAAGAGATTTAGCTACTCGGATGAAGATGGTTATACCTAAACTTGAACTCCTTCTTCTTCAAACTTTTGTAGAGGTTGATGGTTCTCTTCTTGTCGCCTTCTTCCGTCGAAGATGGATCCACCTCGAGGGTTCGACCTTTGGGCTCTTTCTCGAACTTGGAGTGAACTAGAATCTCCGGCTTGCTAAACCCTTGATCCTAGAGTGAGTAGAGAGTGTCTAAGGGGTGCTTTTCTTTTAAAGAGAAGGATTCTCAACACATGAGAAGGGTTCTCTTTTGCTAGAGGAAGAAGAAGATGAAGTGAGGAGAGAGAGTTGTTATGATCAAGTGAGCTCTTTTTCTTTTGCAACCATAACATAAAGCAAAAGAATTATCAAATAATAATAATAATGAAAATGAAAAGGTTGATGGAAATTTTTTGAATGACCATTATCATTTCAAACATTAAATGAATTTGCTAGAATCAAAGAGCATCTTTCTTTTGTAATGATGATGGTCAAAACTTCAACCATGGTCAACAAGTCAACCATGGTCAACAAGTCAACATAAAAACCAACCATGACACAATTTCATTTTATTATATATTATTAATTGATAAAACAAAAATCCATTAGGGTTTGGAAAAAGACGACTGTCAACTGTGCATACGCACCCGTTCCGAAACCCTAATGAAAGTCCTCTTCCTCTTCCTCAAATAACTGTGCATACACACCTGCATCCTTGTTCCGAGGAACATGAATACTGAGAGATAAAAGCAACCCCAAAACATATACCAGCATCTGACTCAAACCAGAGCCAGCCAGTAATATCCGTCCGGACTCCAAACGTGCACAAGTGCGCGGATGAGAACGAACCCTGTCGTAAAACCATGCGACCTCTACTCTGTTTTGCCCAGAGGCGAATACCCTCTGTGTGGGACTCTAAAGACTCGACACTATGCTGGCAGTGGGTTTAACCACAGACCGCAAGCGGCACTAGCTGTGCGTAACGGTCCCCAGGTAGATGTCGACAAGAAGGCTGACGAGGTGAAACCCCATCTGAACTCCTACTGAGTCTGAATTTGACAGTCTCCGTACAGTCCGGTCTGTTCGTCTGATACATCGCATGTCGGGCCTAGGGGGCGGTAAAACGTCAGTCCCCTAATAGCGGTACAAGTCGTGTCGGAGTGAAGCCTAAAACACCCTGAGATAACACTGGAAACCTACCAGTATATCTCGCTTGCCCTGGCCAGGGACTACTCGTGTAATGGCTCTCCTAGACACAGCGCGATGTCAACCCCCAATACCGGGAGAGACGAATCCTTTCTAACCGTCACTGTCTCCAAGTGCTTCGGGACTGCACCCAACCACCACCTGTTTGCACGACTCCTTTGAGCCGTGGTAGGGTAGTGATCAAAGTGTAGTGGGAACACACTGGAGGCGAAGTGGCAGTGTCAAGTCAGCGGACTAAGCTGTACTCATGTCACCTGGGAACTGATAACTGACGATAGGTATAATACTAACCTGTCAGTTCCCGACGAGTCCTGTCCAGTGTACTCGCAACCCAACGAGCACCCGTATACTATCTCCAGTACGACGTACTGATGGCTGTGGGACAGACCATCTCCCATACTGGGATGAGAAGCGCATACGCTAGTCTACTCCGGAGTATCGATGCCCTGTCTCGATAGTCCTGCGACTAGGGACCTGTATAAGGATGTGCTTATAGATTACCCAGCCCCCACTAGTGTGACTGCCATCACAACGCTGGTAATCAAGCAAAAGATCCTAAGGGCTCCACTAATGCGTATAAGTGATACAGTAAAATAAACACAAGTACACATTGAAGTAGAAACAAACCAAGTAGCATACTACTATATTGAGCAAGATTGTTTATACAAGGTGAATATCCCAAGCTTCCATCAAGTAATATACAAACTAGTATGATACAGTAATGGCCTCTAGGGCATATACACCAACAGTAGCATCTCACTTTTAGTTAAGATGTTAACTAGTTTAATGTTTCGCCTAAAATTCTAGTCGACGATCCGTATTAGGGTTTCTCGGCACTCATAAAATTTGAAATTGGCATGGTTGATGCCTTGTGAGACCTCTATAGCGTGCCTAGGAACCCTACAATTACTATCAACTGAATACCATACACAAGTATCTACATCTTCGATCACTTTGAAGAATCCTGATACTTGCAATACCTGGTTCTCTACTTTATTCAAATACCTATAACTTCTCAAAATTCGGACCCTGTGTTTCCACGAAACACCTGTCTAAAAACTAGAGAAGTCATAAGTAAACCGAATATAGTACGAGGACCAATCCCTCTGTCCTGATGGACCCTGGACAACATACAATACTCTGTATTGTAGGGTTCCTAGGCACCCTAATGAGGTCTCACAAGGCATCAACCATGCCAATTTCAAAAAATCTAGGTGCCGAGAGACCCGACTACGGATCGTTGGCTAGATATTTAGGCGAAAAAGCTAACTAGTTAACACTTAACTAAGAGATACGGAAATACAACCTTTGTAGATCCGGTTCTCCACCTCCATAGCTCCGCAATAAAGTCTCCTCGCTGTCCATAACAAGTCCCGGGCTCTAGCGTCGGCTTCATCGGAGAATGGACGGGCTAGGTCATCGATGTCCATGCCGAAGATGATCTACGTCGAGGATCGCTAAATCAAGCTCCGACTTCACCAAGTCAAGAAACTTGTGAAGAAAACACACTCTACTACTTGGCAAGAGGTAGA
The DNA here is from genome assembly GCA_030015575.1 of Agapanthus africanus. Lineage (NCBI taxonomy): Eukaryota > Viridiplantae > Streptophyta > Magnoliopsida > Asparagales > Amaryllidaceae > Agapanthus > Agapanthus africanus. Next base: position 301,938,444 of record JASDDO010000029.1, read on the forward strand.
GGATGAAGAAATAGGAAGTGGGTTCTATTTAGAATTGGATTTCTCACTCTTTATCATCAATCACCATTGATGAATGCAAGCTTCTTTCTTGAAGAAGAAGAAGAAGATGATGATAATTGTTATGATAAGTTTTTTTAAAATGAAAAGAAAAATGAAAAATTATCATAATCTAAACCATGGTCAAGTGTAGAGATTAAACTAGGGTTAGTGGGAATGGTTAGGGTTAAGGATGAGATAAGAATGGTTGACTTGATCAAAGCTTCAAGAAGCTTCAACATGAAACAAAATTAGCCACCATTCTTTTCTCTTTTCTTTTATTCATTTATCAAAAATAAATGGATAATTAAATAAGATAAATGAATAACAAATAATAAACCCTAACCATTTCATTAACCAAGGTTTAATACTTTACATTTAACCAAAAAGCATGAATCATCAAACATGATACAAGTAAGTGCACAAAATCATATCACATATATAATGCGCACATCCGAGTGAGAAAATCCATCTAAAGTGAACCAATATTAGTTAATGCAAAGTAATATATCAAATATATAATTATACATTAAATCATTAAATCAACACTTGATTTAACGATCCGGTCATATCGCATATAACCGGCTAATATCCAATGTATCGATTTATCGAATCAATCCTTGATTCGATAACTAGGTTATATCGCATACAACCATTCGACACATTCATCGCGAGAATAGAATACGGTATCACATACACGTATTATTCTCGGTCCCGCACATATCTCATATGCGCTCCTATTTCGTTTCGCTTGAGCCAGGAAACCTCTGTGTAGGACTCTAAAGACTCGTCAATACGCCGGCAGCAGATGATGATCATATCAAACACCCACAAGCCGCAAGCGGTCTGCTAAACGTAACGGCCACCCGGGTATTGAGCGATCTGAAGATCGACGAGCAAGCCCGCTCACACTCCAGTGAATCCGACCAGTAACACTACCGTACAGTCCGGTCTGATCGTCTGATATGTCGCATATCTCGCCTAGGGGTGGTAAACGTCAGACCCCAATAGCTCGATAAGTCGTGTCGATATGAGGTCTATAACTGTTCGAGAAACTACTGGTAACACTTACCAGTAAATCTCAGCAACCCTGGCCAGGGATTTCCTGTTATAGCCAATCGAACACAGCGCAACATCAACCCCCTATACCGGGAGAGACGAATCCCCTCCTATCGCTCATTGCCTCCATGTGACTCGGGACTGTACCCAAAAACCACCGTTTTGCACGCCCTCTTGGACGTGGTAAGATGGAAATCAAAGCACAGTGGGAACCACACAAGACTCTATGACGATCTCGGGTCAACAGACTACCCTGTACCAGTGTCACCAGAGAACTGCCATCTGACGTCAGGTATAATACCATCTGGGAGTTCTCGGCGAGTCCGTCCAGTGTACCCAGTCTCCACTGAGCACCCGTATATCATCTCTGATGTCAAACACCAATGGATATGGGATCATCCATCGCCCATCTGTATGGGTCGAGAAGGTATACGCTAGTCTACTCTGGTATATCGATGCCCCGTCTCGATACACCCACGACTAGGGACTTTGAAGGATGTACTTATGGACTACCATGTCCCCACTAGTATGATCCGCATTATAGTCCAGGTAGTCAAGCACACATCCTAAGGGCTTTACCAACATGTAACAGAGAGACAATCAGTGTACACGTTAAGGTAAAGGTCAACCAGATAGCATACTATCATGTCGAGCAAGAAAGTCCACCCTATATATGTCCCAGCATCCACTACAATTTACATCCAATGTACAGTAATGGCCTCTAGGGCATACATATAACTAACAATCTCCCACTTGCACTAGGGCCATCTGTAGCAGTGGTTGTAGTATCTCATACTCAACCATCCCATAAAAGTCTCTCTCTGGGAATAGGCCTTCGTGAGTTGATCCGCCGTGTTGTCCTCTGAGTCTACTCTCCTAACCTCGATCTCCCTGGAGATCAACCATCTCCATGATCAGGTGACACTGCCTTAGAATATGTCTGGATCACTGATGGGACGGACGTTCCTTGGCATAAGCCATAACTCCATTGTCTCACAATGGTTGGAACGTAGTTCATCTCATGAACCAATATACACCCAAACATCCTCTTTGGTAGCATCTCAAATAGCGATGTATCCAGCCTTTATCGTCTAGTATGTCACGGTATTTAGCTTGGAACTCTTCCAACATACCGTCCCTCCACTGAGGGTGAAGACAATGCCTGTGACTGACATTCAGTCGTCTTTATCACCCAGGAACCCTTCCAGTGATTCTCCCCAGGATCAATTGATACCATCTCACTACAGCTAATGAGTATTCTAATATCCATTTGGATCTATCTCATAGGTCCAAAACCCAGGATTTAGTAGGTATCACTTTAATCCTATGTGGAGAATCATTGTGATAGGCGGAGATTGATCGAGCGTAGCATAGGAAACTCTTTCCCTATCAAGAGTATGTCATCCACGTACTCTACGAGGATCATCACCATACTCCCTACTACCTTTTTGTATATACAAGGTTCATCTACCATTTTGATGATGTCAAACTCTTTGACGACTTCATCAAAACAGATGTTCCAACTCCGCGATGCCTGCTTTAATCTTATAAAGCATCTTGCACACGTTTCCGCTGCTCCCACTGTCTACGAGGCCCTCTGGCTGTGTACTTATAGACGCACTCTTCTAAAACATCATTTAGAAAAGCAGTCATGACACCCAACCACCAGATATCGTAGTCATGGTATGTAGCCGCGGCAAGTAAGATCTGAATGGACTTAAGCATAGATCCTTAGAAAAAGTTTCATCATGATCCACGCCTGGTCGATGACGAAAACCTTTAACAAGTCTAGCTTTGAAAGTCTTAACTTTTCCATGTACACCAAGTAATCTTCTCAAGATATACTTGCTCCTGATACGGATTTAACCCTTCAGATATAGCAACTAAAGTCCATACTTTGTTGGTGTATCAGGATTCCATCTCAGATCGCTAAACATCCAGCCATTCTTACAGAGTCATACTCCTGATGGCCAGCTCGAAACTAGTTGGGTCATCATCTCATGATGCAATCCTCGCTCCCACTGTCATAGAGAAACCGAAGTATCTCTCAGGTGGGTGAGGAACCCTACTAGATCGGCGGAGAGGCTGAGGTTCGTTGGTAACTATCGAATCCTTTGGTTCTTTCAAATCATCTGCTGTAGTTTGTATAGCTGGAACCTTTCCAGTTCTACATTACAGACCTTGCCTCGAGCTTGTCCGGATTTTGCTTTTAAACATAGGCCGGACAACCCCAAATCTTAACTAGCTTAAGACATGGGCTCTTCCCTTTCCATATCACATATGAAGTGGTAGGCATTGATTTGATTCGAACCCTATTCAATGAGTGTGCAGCTTCTCAAGTGCATGACTCCCAAAAGGAAATAGGTAACTCAGTAGTACTCATCATAGAGCACACCATATCAAATAGAGTGTATCTGCTCCGCCTCGATATACCATCGTGCAATGGTGTATACGGAGGAGTAATGCTGAGAGAGAATCTCATTCTCGTTTAGAATAGTCCTGGAATTCCGTGCTCAAGTATTCTCCTCGTTGATATCATCAAAGTACATAATATTTATACCCGTATCGGTTCTCTACTTCTAACTTATATTCTGTGAATATCTCAAAAGGTTCGGACTTGTGTTTCAACAGGAACATATGTCTGAATCTTGAGAGATTATCAGAGAATATAATGAAGTATAAAGAACCGGTCTTGGCATGTGTAGACAGGGGACCTACATACATCAACATGTATCATCCCAAGAGTTCACTAACTCTTTCTCTGTTTCCAGTAAAAAGAGCTATGGTCATCTTATCTCTGTGACATGACTGGCGAGTTTCACAAGATGTAAATTCAAACAGATTTAAATATGCATCTTTATGTAACTCTAGCTAGTCGGGTCACATTGATCTGACCTAGTCTACAATGCCTCAAGAAGAATTCGTTCATTTCTGAACTCTTCCTCTTGTGTGTGATCCGTATACTAAGAACTGTAGTTTGATTTAGAACATCAATGCTTTTAGATAACGTGCCTGAACCGATCAACTTTTGATATAGGAAATGTTCAAAACATTATCCAACAATATAAAATTTTATCGTTTCTTTACTAATAAAGAGACTGATATGATTTTGTATATCAGGTTCGGTATCTAATGACATTCGTTCAGAATCAATGTATTGTAATACAGGGTGACAGTGACCAACAGACTTGGCTGCAACTCTTGCCCCGTTTTCTGCCTCATGAAACTTATCACCCGTTCTCAGTTCTCTACCTATCTGTAGCCCTATGTAACAGATTACATATCTGGGATCCTGATCTGGTATCACATACCCAGGACGTAGAGGATACTGAGAAACAGTTCTCTGTAATGAACACACCCGAAGATGATGCATCAACATGCACTCTCTTCGTTTGGGCGGCACGGGAATTCTGGTAATCCCCAATTTCCTGCTCTGTCTTATAACAATTATAAGTTGGAGCGGGACCAACGTTCCCCAGCTCAGTATAACAAGCGGTTCGGTCAATATTCCGTATTATTATCTTGATTAAGGCGTGATATGGTCGCTACCTGGAGAGAGAGAGAAGAAAACACTCAGCGTGCGCTCTGTCAAGAATAGATTGGTTATTATTTTATCTAATCAGGATGGCTCCCACTGCTTTTTATCAAATCTTCCTTCAAACCCTAAAAGGAAAGACTAGCCGGGATTAATTATACACTACAAGTTCTCCAATCTTTCAGCCAGGCCAGTGTCGGTACTTTGAGGGAGGTCCCCCGTGCTTTCGCACGAACCTAATTAATGTAAACCTCATTTTCTCAGAGGCGTAACCCCGTTGACACCTTTCTAGACACCTACTTGATCGGCTAATTGTAATGTATAAAACTCTCCCACGAGTAACACTTATTTGCAGCGGGTATCGGGATCCAACTATCTCATAGAAGGTATGCAATCTCATTGCAAATTTCAACACTTGAAATTCCCGATAATATTTTGCCCCTAGCATCCTATGACCTTGACAGAGGTCAACAAACCATAGGCTGCTAGTCAAGTTCAACCCGTCATTTCCTGATTGAAGTAAACCCACCCGCACGACCCTTGACAGAGGTCAACAAGGTCGCACGACTACCCTAAATCAATCACATCATATGCTTATGCAGATAAGCACTAATCAGCTACCGCACACTACGCCTTGACAGAGGTCAACAAACGCAGCACGAATACTAACCAGTACATATCTGAAATGACGGAGGGCTACGACAGGTTTTTCTGAAAACCTTTTGCGTAATGAACTTGATATCGTTGTAGGATCGAATGAATTTTGAAATGGAGTGTTTTTTAGGCTTTTCTGGTTTTGCTAAAGGAGTCACTCCCGGTGAAGGGATCGTCGGTCCTTTCCTCGTCGAATGAGGTGCGGGATATATCATATATATCACTGTGCAAAGCAAAAACTCTTAAAAGCAATCAAAAGACAAACCGAGTGTGTAGCATCTGCCAGTTATTTCTAAAGGAGTCACTCCCGGTGAAGGGATCTCGGTCCTTTCCTCATCGAATAAGGTGCAGGATATATCACATATACCGCTGTGCAAAGCAAAAACTGTAGCTACCTGTTTTATTTGGAAATTCGATTCTACAACATCTTAGGTTTCTTTTACTTTCGTTAATAACATTAATGAAGTCCCATCATTTAAATTACCTAAACATCACAGATAAATACGACGTACACTTATGCCATCCGCATTCGCCTCGATGTCCCCTCGTGCACCGTTAGGTTAGGTAACTAACGGCAGAGCAGGGCAGGGCTAGCGCGGGTGTAAAACATAAGTAACGCCTATATAATATATCATATATACTATATACTGTATCTATCACAGAACATCACATGATCACATCACAGATATCGCAGCAGAAGAATCATATGAAATATTGGATATACTAGGACGTCCGTGTTTTCAATACGAGCCAGTATAAAACACGGATTCCACGGTCGCGATGAATAGCCAAACCCACACCCCAAGACCCCTACGAGAGCGGCAAGCAACCCTACCAATTCTAGAGTTAGGAGAACCGGACTCGACTCCTCGAGTTGGTCTCCCACTGGACTCCAGAACTCGGTTACTTGTGCCCTCCTCCTTGGGTCTATCCTAGTGCGGAAAAGTAAATAATATACAAACGGTGACAACTTCCGCAACCTGGAAGTGCCCCAATAAAAGAATATTACATACAAGTTTTTACATGAATGAAAATGAAAAACACTCATCTCACATAAAAACCCCCGGCTATTCAAACACGACGATCCAATATAACATATCCAGCAACACATAACATCACATGTCATCAACATAAGTAAATATGCGCATCCCAATTGTCGTTGACATATAGCAACGAAACCGGCGATATCACATATTACACTTACGGTCACAGAAAAGAAAGTGTAAAACTACAACAGTTGGAATCCGCAACCACCTCAGACATCACATGCCTGACCAAATGAATTACTTAGACATCGCATGCCTAACAATTATAAACCCCGCATTTTAGTCTCAAAATCGAAAACTCTTTTCAATATTAAGTCGGGCAATTCAACAAGATTCCCGACATCCTGATCGAATACTCGTCGCAAACTTCAGTAGGCGGCCGCACCCCCGATACCGTCGACGAAGTGCACCAAGGCGGAACACCGCTACTGCGAGCACCCGGACGGATGCTTTCGGCGACGGGGTTCTCCTACAGTCACTTGGTCGGGGCTATGGGATGTAGCTGTCTATTAAGTTTGTCCGGCGAGTATCCGCGTACGCTACGTGATTGCGACGGACTTTTGATCACATCAAAATTCCGTGGCAACCGATCAATTGAGACTAAACTGCTATGTTTATAACATTCATTCAGTTATCTCATAACTCATTGTGAATTCCAATTATTGTATCCCATTCCAGATAAATAGAAAATGTTAAACTTTTCGATCGAACAGTCAAACACCCAAGTTTTCCCGATACAGATCAACACATGAAACAAGTCTAACAACATTCAGTTCGTGCCTCAGTACCAACGGTCCAGCCGTAGAAGGGTCAAGCCAATGCCTCACATGTGGCACGCCGTACTGCCCCAAACCCGAAGGTTCAAAGGGCAGTTCAAGACGGACACATAATCGAGTTAAGGTTTGTTGTCTTCTAGAGGGTCCATCGAGTTACTTGCACTACTTAGAACGTCGTTAAACTATGGAAAAATCCAACACTTGGAAATTTCCCGACAGGGGAAAAATTGGGTATTTATATCCGGTCGAACTTTTTAACATATTCTAAAATTTATCCGGAAAGCCACACAGACAAAATTTGATACTCCGATCGAAACACCGAATCCCCAAAACAAACCCAGAAAATCCAACTCTTGAATAAATATTAAAAAATCCCATAAAATCCAGCACCAGAAATAATGAATTACTGTACAAACAGTGAATGATGATGTCAACAACTTGCCACGGAACCGCCGCAGAATCTGGGATTCTGCCGCGGTTCCGCCGCTGTTTAAATGAATCATGGGCCTGAGTTTGCACCGTAATCCTTAGAATTGTTTACTGAATTTTTTAGGCATTTTTAATACACAAAAATCCACATTTTTGAAAAAAGTCCAGAGAGCATTTTCCGGGTAGGGTTTCGGTTCGATCGGACTTCAAATCGCGTCTAGACTTCGCCTAAGGCTCTAGCTAGGCTTTGATACCACTGTAGGGTTCCTAGGCACCCTAATGAGGTCTCACAAGGCATCAACCATGCTAATTTCAAAAAATCTAGGTGCCGAGAGACCCGACTACGGATCGTTGGCTAGATATTTAGGCGAAAAAGCTAACTAGTTAACACTTAACTAAGAGATACGGAAATACAACCTTTGTAGATCCGGTTCTCCACCTCCATAGCTACGCAATGAAGTCTCCTCGCTGTCCATAACAAGTCCCGGGCTCTAGCGTCGGCTTCATCGGAGAATGGACGGGCTAGGTCATCGATGTCCATGCCGAAGATGATCTACGTCGAGGCATCGCTAAATCAAGCTCCGACTTCACCAAGTCAAGAAACTTGTGAAGAAAACACACTCTACTACTTGGCAAGAGGTAGAGGATGAAGAAATAGGAAGTGGGTTCTATTTAGAATTGGATTTCTCACTCTTTATCATCAATCACCATTGATGAATGCAAGCTTCTTTCTTGAAGAAGAAGAAGAAGATGATGATAATTGTTATGATAAGTTTTTTTAAAATGAAAAGAAAAATGAAAACTTATCATAATCTAAACCATGGTCAAGTGTAGAGATTAAACTAGGGTTAGTGGGAATGGTTAGGGTTAAGGATGAGATAAGAATGGTTGACTTGATCAAAGCTTCAAGAAGCTTCAACATGAAACAAAATTAGCCACCATTCTTTTCTCTTTTCTTTTATTCATTTATCAAAAATAAATGGATAATTAAATAAGATAAATGAATAACAAATAATAAACCCTAAACATTTCATTAACTAAGGTTTAATACTTTACACTTAACCAAAAAGCATGAATCATCAAACATGATACAAGTAAGTGCACAAAATCATATCACATATATAATGCGCACATCCGAGTGAGAAAATCCATCTAAAGTGAACCAATATTAGTTAATGCAAAGTAATATATCAAATATATAATTATACATTAAATCATTAAATCAACACTTGATTTAACGATCCGGTCATATCGCATATAACCGGCTAATATCCAATGTATCGATTTATCGAATCAATCCTTGATTCGATAACTAGGTTATATCGCATACAACCATTCGACACATTCATCACGAGAATAGAATACGGTATCACATACACGTATTATTCTCGGTCCCGCACATATCTCATATGCGCTCCTATTTCGTTTCGCTTGAGCCAGGAAACCTCTGTGTAGGACTCTAAAGACTCGTCAATACGCCGGCAGCAGATGATGATCATATCAAACACCCACAAGCCGCAAGCGGTCTGCTAAACGTAACGGCCACCCGGGTATTGAGCGATCTGAAGATCGACGAGCAAGCCCGCTCACACTCCAGTGAATCCGACCAGTAACACTACCGTACAGTCCGGTCTGATCGTCTGATATGTCGCATATCTCGCCTAGGGGTGGTAAACGTCAGACCCCAATAGCTCGATAAGTCGTGTCGATATGAGATCTATAACTGTTCGAGAAACTACTGGTAACACTTACCAGTAAATCTCAGCAACCCTGGCCAGGGATTTCCTGTTATAGCCAATCGAACACAGCGCAACATCAACCCCCTATACCGGGAGAGACGAATCCCCTCCTATCGCTCATTGCCTCCATGTGACTTGGGACTGTACCCAAAAACCACCGTTTTGCATGCCCTCTTGGACGTGGTAAGATGGAAATCAAAGCACAGTGGGAACCACACAAGACTCTATGACGATCTCGGGTCAACAGACTACCCTGTACCAGTGTCACCAGAGAACTGCCATCTGACGTCAGGTATAATACCATCTGGGAGTTCTCGGCGAGTCCGACCAGTGTACCCAGTCTCCACTGAGCACCCGTATATCATCTCTGATGTCAAACACCAATGGATATGGGATCATCCATCGCCCATCTGTATGGGTCGATAAGGTATACGCTAGTCTACTCTGGTATATCGATGCCCCGTCTCGATACACCCACGACTAGGGACTTTGAAGGATGTACTTATGGACTACCATGTCCCCACTAGTATGATCCGCATCATAGTCCAGGTAGTCAAGCACACATCCTAAGGGCTTTACCAACATGTAACAGAGAGACAATCAGTGTACACGTTAAGGTAAAGGTCAACCAGATAGCATACTATCATGTCGAGCAAGAAAGTCCTCCCTATATATGTCCCATCATCCACTACAATATACATCCAATGTACAGTAATGGCCTCTAGGGCATATATATAACTAACATGTATAAGTCCCTTGAGTCTGATAACCCACTCACTGTGTGTCGTAGGTTGAAAACTGTACTTATGGTCAAGAAGAATTACACCGCTGTTTAATGCTCCTTACCTAACCATCCACCGATATAGGTAAATGTCACAGACATAATTTCAAAAAGGTATTTCTCACTCTATGAAAATAGACGTACATGTATATCGATTTGAAATTGGTGCATAACAGCGGATATTCAAAACCAAATATTTGCCGACCGGCAAACAGCCCAGGTGATTTCCTCAAATATCACCGATTACAACGAATCCCGATATAACGAGGATGATCACCCAATTCCCAATAACTTACTCCCACTCATTATCTGTAAAACCATACAGATGTGAGAATCATACCTGGTAAATACATACCCTGGAGTAAGGACCAATTGGGAAATCAGTTTTCCTTTAACAGTACACAGTGACACTGAAACATTGAAATGTTTCGACGGGGTATCCCGGTATTCCTAGTAATGCCTCTTCCAGATTCACGACTGTAACCGTATAATTCTTTGCCACCTCTCCAAATCCCTTTATATGTCTTTAGTCATTACCTTCTGCACACCCCTTTAGGCCAAATGGTTTTCTTCCTTCCCTACCGTTCGGCACCAGCCTATGGTTTAGAAGAAGACTATCCAATAAGCATAATGGGTGTACTGTCCTAATCCTAGGAGCACTCGCAATGCGAGAGAAGGTGAAGATAAAAGACAACCGAATAAACCTTATTCCTATTTCTCCTGAACCAGAATCTATCCCCGAACTGGAACAGGTTCCTTTCGAGTTCGTATATAACCATACGATGGAGTATCCAATAAACTGTGGATCTTCGTAGTGATACGGAGTGTTCTGGAGAAATACAAAGGTGATTTGGGAGTGGTAATGAAATACCTGATTTGGTCGTGAATATCAGTCGCAATTTACTTTGCCCTCTTACTAATCCCTTTCTTTGTCTTTACATAATACCTTCTGTACACCATCGTTAGGCTAATTGGTTTTCTTCATTCCCTACCGGTCGGCACCTGCCTATGGTTTGGAAGAAGACTATCCAATTTGCGTAATAGGTGTACTATCTCCTAAACCAAAGAGTACTCGCAACCTGAGAGAAGGTAAAAGGAAAAGACAACTGAATAGTCCTATCCGTTTTCTCCAGAACCTGAAACCATCCTCGAATAAATTCTTTCGAGTTCGTATCTAACCATACGATGGTTTTGTCCAATGGAAGTGGACGTTCGTAGTAATACGGGGTGTCCTGGAGAAAAGGGTAAAAGTAGGAGTGGCAATGAGGTTTGCAACTCTGACAATCCAAAAGCCAGTGTTAAGAAGGTTCGGTCAATTTTGGTCTCTGAGTCATAGTCTTAGGGTTGGGTCAATGGTCGCTGCCAGAGAGAGAGAGAGAGAAAAGAAACACTCAGCGTGCACTCTAACCTAGATCAGAATGGTTACCAATTTATCTAATCTGGAAACCTCCCACTGTACCGTCAAATTCTCTTCCAAACCTGAAAGAAGAATTAGTCGGGGTCACCCGAGGAGTAAACTAACTCATCAGTGGGAATCGGGATCCAACTATCATCGCATGATAACGTGATGGAATCCGCTCACGTCATCACACTCCAGAAGGTATGCGCATATCTGGCAAGTTTCAGTTCTTTTGAAACTCCCGATGTGATTTTTACCCCATGCTCTTATGACCTTGACTTTGGCCAACAAATCATAAGTCACATGTCAAGTTCTACCCGTCATTCTCCAAGTTGATTTGAATCCACCCGTACCTACCCTTGACTTTGGCCAACAAGGCAGTACGACTGTTCCAAACCAACGCATCTATCTATGCTGCATATGAATAACCAACAGCTACCAAACACTGTGCCTTGACTTTGGCCAACAAACACAGCTTGAATACTATTGACTATCCATATGAAACGACGGAGGGCTACGAATGGTTTCTGGCGAAAACCTTTAACGTAATGAACTTGATATCGTTGAAGGAACGGATAGCTTTTTAGAAAATATAGTAACGAAAACCTTCGCTAAAGAGGTCACTCCCGGTGAAGGGATCTCGGCTCTTTCCCCGTAGAATGAGGTGCAGGATATTCAAACAGAATACCACGATGCAAAGCAAAAGTAATCGGCTATAGTGAAGTTAATGCCCTGATGCAAACTTTTTGTCCAAGGGGTCACTCCCGGTGAAGGGATCTCGGCCCTTGCTTCGTCGACTGAGGTGCTGGATATTCATAACCGAATATCACTGTGCAAAACAAAAGTGAACATCCTTGCAATAACAGCCTTTTGAAAAGTGTTCCAACAACATCAGAATAGTTTTTTTTTTAACTTGCATTGATCCGAATCAATGCAGTCCCATCAATTGATCACACCACAAAGAAAGAAAATATACTGATGTACGTATATGCCATCCGCATTCGCCACTGGGTCCCGTCATTACCTGTTAGGTTAGCTAACTAACGATAGAGCGGGGACTGGACTAGCGCGGATGCAAAACATATACAACATCTACTAATATATATACCAATATATTATATTTCGCTCAAGGCGTGATAAAAAAGCAACATCGCAGAAATGTACGGCATCACAGAACAATACAGATATCTGGGATCCCCGGGTTTCACAGAGCCACTACTGAAACCCGACGTTCTCCTGGTCGTGTGGATAGCCTGTGCAATGAAATCCTAGACCCCTACGGGCGCGGCAAGTTACCCGCCAAAACCTGAAGCGAGGCAGCCCCATTCAGAAACGTGAATGGACCACCCAGCACTTCACGGAATCCGGTAACTTGGGAACCCCTCCTGGGTCAACCTGTACCCCCTACGAGTGCGGCGAATAGCCCGCCAATTCTAGAGTGAAGCCCCCTCCGTCTCAATGCCATGAGATGCGGGCTTGTTGCCCTCTAGAACCCGGCTATCCGTGCACCCCACCTTGGGGGTAATCCTAGTACAGAAACTAAAATATACATACAACGGGTACATCGACCGCAACCTGGTCGTGTCCCAAAATAATAATACAATCAGGCAGTGACGGCAGTCCACATGTCGGACGCTCGCCCCGCAATATCAAATGTACATAATACAACAAAACTGTACTAGCATTGCATCCAGGCTATCCCCCACGACCGATCCGCAACATCACAGCAATACACAGAACATCAACGTGAAAGTCACGTTCGCAAATCCGGGCTATAGCAGTTAGACAGGATTTACCGATCAAGTGACATTCACGGTCGCAGATATAATGTAAATACTGTGAACTAATGTGTTTAAAATATCCGATCGATCAAATTTTACCAAGTGGGCCCCCAAGTACTACTGTAGCACATCAAGAAATTCTAGGCCCAAAATTAATATTCCAAAACCCCTATTTTCATGCCAGAAAGCAACTGAAGAAAATTGATACAGTAATCTCATCATAGTGCGGCGGAACCGTGGCCTAAAAGGGGGTTTGGCCGCGGTTCCGCGCTCCCATTGTTGAATTACAGTGTCGAATTTCTACAGTATCCTTAGAATTTCCAGTACATCAATTTTCTACAACCTGAAAAATTTTTCGAGCCAGAAAAAATTCAACAGAAAACTGATGTGAAGAAAACGCGGATTTTGTAATTTTGGTCGATCAGAAATGTAAACACATTAGACAAAGCTAGACTAGGTTAATGGCGAGGCTCTGATACCACTGTAAGTGCACGGCGGCGCCCCGGCCTCCATCCCGAGGCCAATTGCGGAAGCGATGGTTAACTTTAATTTTTCTTGAACCGGCACCACCGCGCACTAAAACCCGGATCGAACCATTAACTAGTCCTAACTAACTACAAGATGGGGAAGAGAGATATACCGACTGATCCGTGTCCTCCGGTATTCTCGTCGTCGTCCCCATCTCCCGCGGAAGCTCCGGTCTCCACCTCGTCGCCGGAAGGGCACCACGTCACCTGCTTCTTTTACGGGCTCCCGCCTCTATACCGAGGCAACTCGGGCATGAAGTTGGCGAGCCGACGTGCCCAAAGTTTGCTGTAGAATGTGTGTAGAACCATGTCTCATTTTGGGGTTCATGGAGGTTGCCTTTTGAGATGGTGGAGGAATGGATTTTGAGATGAACTAGAGAGCTTTTTCTTAGCACCATTAGAAAGCCAAAATGCCATACATGAAAAATGAATCCCTTCATCCTACAATAGTGGCCGGCCCCTCTTCATGTGTGAGTGGAGAGAGAGAGCAAGGTCAAGGGGTGGGTGGAATGCAATGATGGAAGCAAGTGATGATGAGAGAATCCAATGATCACAACAAAACCCAACACTCCAACAACAGCCATCATCATATCCAAAGAGGTCAAGCCATCATCATCAAGCATGATGACTTCAAAAAGTCAAGCCATCATGAAGAAGGAAAGTCAAGTGATGGTGAGCCATCATGATCCAATAAAATGCAAAGAACACCCTCCACAAATGCTTATTTGCGCAAATGCAAATAAACCCTCATCCACCAATCTTCGGCCAATGAACGATACAAAGGAAATTGGCCGAAACGGAAAGCAAACTGGCAACTCCAGAAAACTGGTCCCGAAATAAATTACAGGAAAACCCCGATACTGTGTATACACACCCGCATTTGTATTCCGACCGAAATACAAATGTAATGAGACAAAATCTACACTGTACTAGGATCCGGCTTAAACCAAAGCCGGCTAGTATTATCCGTTCGATCATGATCCGTGCAATACCGCACGTATCTGATCGAACCCTGCCATATATCCATACGGCCTCTAGTACTAACCGTCCGATCCTGATCCGTGCAATATGTTAGTTATATGTATGCCCTAGAGGCCATTACTGTACATGCGATGTATATTGTAGTGGATGCTATGACATATATAGGGAGGACTTTCTTGCTCGACATGATAGTATGCTATCTGGTTGTACTTTATCTTAACTTGTACTCTGATTGTCTCTATATTACATGTTGATAAAGCCCTTAGGATATGTACTCGACTACTGGGACTATGATGAGTCATACTAGTGGGGCCACGGTAGTCGACGAGTACATCCTATAACTGTTCCTAGTCGAGGGTGTATCGAGACAGGGCATCGATACACAAGAGTAGACTAGCGTATACGCATCTTGATCCATATGATGGACGATGGATGATCCCATATCCATCGGTGTTTGACATCAAGGATGGTGTACGGGTGCTCAGTGGAGACTGGGTACACTGGACGGACTCGCCGAGAACTCCCAGATGGTATTATACCATACGTCAGATGGCAGTTTTCCGGTGACACTGGTACAGAGTAGTCTGTTGACCCGAGATCGTCATAGAGTCTTGTGTGATTCCCACTCTGCTTTGATTTCCATCATACCACGTCCAAGAGGGCGTGCAAAAAGGTGGCTTTTGGGTACAGTCCCGAATCATATGGAGGCAATGAGCGATAGGAGGGGATTCGTCTCTCCCGGTATAGGGAGTTGATGTTGTGCTGTGTTCGATTGGCTATAACTGGAAATCCCTGGCCAGGGTTGCTGAGATTTATTGGTAAGTGTTATCAGTAGTTTCTCGAACTGTTATAGACCTCAAATCGACACGACTTATCAAGCTACTGGGGTCTGACGTTTACCACCCCTAGGCGAGATATGCAACATATCAGACGACGTGACCGGACTGTACGGGAGTGTTACTGTTTGGATTCGCAGGAGAATGTACAGGCTTGCTTGTTGATCTTCTGAGCGCTCAATACCTGGGTAGCTGTTACGTTTAGCTGACCGTTTGCAGCTTGTGGGTGTTTGATATGATCATCACCTACTGCCGGCGTATTGACGATTCTTTAGAGTCCTACACAGAGGTTTCTTGACTCAGGCAAAACGGAGTAGGAGCACATATGTGATATGTGCGGGACCGAGGATAATGCGATATGTGATACCGTATTCTATTCTCGCGATATTTGATATCAGCCGGGTCATCGGATCAAGTGTTGATTCGATGAATCGGTACGGATAAATATTAGTCGGTTATATACGATATAGCCGGATTGTCGGATCAAGTGTTAATTCGATAATTTAATGTATAATAATATATATGATATATTAAATTACATTAACTAATATTTGCTCACTAAAAGATTCTTTTTCTCACTCGGGTAATACATTGATATATATGCGATATATGTTAATTGTATTATTTTATTTTGTTACGATAAATATTATATATGTGATATATAATATTGTAACATGATATGATAACTAATGCAACTTGTTTAGTGGAGTTTAAACATGATTAGGGTTTGGATTAGGGTTAAGCTTTCTAGATGTTTCTAGAAGGTTTTCTTTTTGTCATGATAAAGATATTTACAAGTGACTCATGCTTTAACCCAACCC
The DNA here is from genome assembly GCA_030015575.1 of Agapanthus africanus. Lineage (NCBI taxonomy): Eukaryota > Viridiplantae > Streptophyta > Magnoliopsida > Asparagales > Amaryllidaceae > Agapanthus > Agapanthus africanus. The sequence continues at coordinate 301,954,844 of JASDDO010000029.1, forward strand.
AAACCCTAACCCTAGTCAATTCTCTACAATGGTTAAGTCAACCATGGTTGCATTATTCTTCATATTAATCCTTTCTTATTCATCACAAAAGAAAATGGATCACTATTCTTCTTTTTCCTTCATTCTTTCATGAAAAAGCTTGCTTGATTTTTCCAAAGTGATGAATAAATATGAGAAAAAGATAAATAAAGAGAGAAAAAATCCTACTTCATCATCCTCATCTTCCCTTGCCATTTAGATGAGGGTGTACACATCATTTCATGAGTGTTAGCTTGTGTTAAAGAAACTTCAAGGTAGATCATCTTAGTATCGAAGATCGGAAGCAAAGGTTGCGTCTTTCTCTTCGTGGAACCTCTCGAGAGTCCGGATCCCGATGATCGCACCGAAGGGACCACAACACGGAGCATATGAAGTGAAGGACCGGATCTACAAAGGTTGTAATCTCTCTCACTTAGTGTTAAAGTGTTTAGCATGCTTGTTTTCGCCTAATCTCTAGTTTAATGTTCCGTATTCGGGTTGTTCGGCACGGCTAAATTTTTAATTGGGCATGGTTGATGCCTCGAAGACCCTTGTGCGCGTGCCTAGCAACCCTACAGTGGTATCAGAGCCAAGCTAGAGCTTTAGGCGAAGTCTAGACGAAGTTTGAAGTCCGATCGAACCAAAACCCTAACCCGAAACATGCTCTCTGGAAATTTTCTAAAAATTGGGATTTTTCCACATTAAAAATATCCAAAAATTACAGCAGGTAATTATAAGAATTACTGTGAAGCACGTGAGCATAAGTCGCCCAAAGAGCCGCGGAACCGCGGCCCCACCCCAGCATGTGCGGCGGTTCCGCGGCCATATGGTCGATTCTTGGCACGTGGTTTTCACAGTAACTCCTATTTTGTAATGTTGTATTTTCTCGGAATTTTTTAATATTTATTCAACTGTTGAATTTTCTGGGTTGTATTGGGGACTTAATGATTCGATCGGATATTATAACTTTGTTTAGTTTGTCCGGATAATTTTAGAAACTGTTAAAAAGTTCGAACGGATATCAATAACTCATTTTTCCCCTGTCGGAAATTTTTTCAAAAGTTGGATTTTTCCTCGTGTTTAAGAACGTTCTAAGTCGTGCAAGTAACGCGGTGGACCCTCTAGAAGACAACAAACCTTAACTCGATTATGTGACCGTCTTGAACTGCCTTTTGAACCTTAGGGTTTGGGGCAGTACGGCGTGCCACATGTGAGGCGTTGGCTTGACCCTTCTACGGCTGGACCATTGCTACTGTGGCATGTAATGGATGTTTTAAAACTGATTTCAAGTGTTGAGATACATTGGGGAAATCTTGGGTGTTTGATGATTCGATCGGAAAGTTTAACTTTTTCTATTTATCTGGAATGTGATACAATATTTGGAATCCATAGGTAGTTATGAGATAACTAATTTGAATATTATAAACATAGCAGTTTAGTTTCAGATGATCGGTTGCCACGGAATTTTGATGTGATCAAAAATCCGTCGCAATCACGTCGCGTACGCGGATACTCGCCGAGAAAACTTAATAGACAGCTACACCTCTTAGCCCCGACCAAGTGACTGTAGGAGAACCCCGTCGCCGAAAGCATCCGTTCGGGTGCTCGCGGTAGCGGTGTTCCGCCTTAGTGCACTTCGTCGACGGCATCCAGGGGTGCAGCCGTCTACTAAAGTTTGCGACGAGCATTCGATCAGGACGTCGGGAATCTTGTTGAATTGCCCGACTTGATATTGAAAAGAGTTTTCGATAAATGAGACTAAAATGCGGGGTTTATAATTGTTAGGCATGTGATGTCTAAGGAATTCATTTGGTTAGGCATGCGATGTCTAAGGAGGTTGCGGATTCCAACTGTTGTAGTTTTACACTTTCTTTTCTGTGACCGTAAGCGTAGTATGTGGTGTATCGCCGGCTTCGTTGCTATACATCAACGACAATCGGGATACACATACTTGTTTACGTTGATGATATGAGATATTATGTGTTGCTGTGATATGTTGTATTGGATCGTCGCTTTTGAATAGCCGGGGGGTTTTATGTGAGATGAGAGTTTTTCTTTTTCATTCATGTAAAATTCATTTGTATGTAATATTCTTTTATTGGGGCACTTCCAGGTAGCGGAAGATGTCACCGTTGTATATTATTTATTTTTCCGCATTAGGTAGACCCAAGACGGGGAGCACAAGTAACCGGGTTCTAGGGTCCAGTGGGAGACCATCTTGAGGAGTCAGACCGGGTCTCCTAACCCTAGAATTGGCAGTGTTACTTGCCGCTCTCGTAGGGGTCTAGGGATGTGGGTTTGGCTATTCATCGCGACCGTGGAATCCGTGTTTTATACAGGCTCGTATTGAAAACACGGACGTCCTAGTATATCCAATATTTCATATATGTTCTTTTGCTGCAATGTTTTGTGATGAGATTATATTACTGCTTGAGACGAATGTTTATATTATATATATGAGATATTTGTTATATTGCAGATTTCGTTTCAAAAGAGATGCTTGTGAAGCATAATAAAATGGGACTTCATTAATGAGATTAAAGAAATAAAAGAAACCTAAGATGTTGTAGAATCGAATTTCAAAATAAAACAGGTAGCTACAGTTCTTGCTTTGCACAGCGGTATATATGATATATCCTGCACCTTATTCGATGAGGAAAGGACCGAGATCCCTTCATCGGGAGTGACTCCTTTAGCAATAACTGGCAGATGCTACACACTCGGTTTGTCTTTTGATTGCTTTTAATAGTTTTTGCTTTGCACAGTGATATATATGATATATCCCGCACCTCATTCGACGAGGAAAGGACCGACGATCCCTTCACCGGGAGTGACTCCTTTAGCAAAACTAGAAAAGCCTCAAAGACACTACATTTCAAAATTCATTCGACCCTACAATGATATCAAGTTCATTACGCAATAGGTTTTCAGAAAAACCTGTCGTAGCCCTCCGTCATTTCAGATAAGTTGTATATAGTATTCGTGCTGCATTTGTTGGCTTTCGTCAAGGTGCAGTGTGCGGTAGCTATATGCTGCTTATCTGCTAGCATACGATGCGATTGGATTAGGGTAGTCGTGCGGCTTTGTTGGCTTTCGTCAAGGGTCGTGCGGGTGGGTTTAATTCAATCAAGAAATGTACGGGTTGAACTTGACTAGCGGGCTATGGTTTGTTGGCTTTCGTCAAGGTCATAGCACGTTAGGGGCAAAATATTATTGGGAATTTCAAGTGTTGAAATTTGCAATGAGATTCCATACCTTCTATAAGATAGTTGGATCCCGATACCCGCTGCGAGTAAGAGTTACTCCTGGGAGAGTTTTACACATTACAATTAGCCGATCAAGTAGGTGTCTAGAAAGGTGTTAACGGGGTTACGCCTCTGGGAAAACGAGGTTTACTTTAATTAGGTTCGTGCGATAGCACGGGGGACCTCCCTCAAAGTACCGACACTGGCCTGGCTGAAAGATTGGCGAACTTGTAGCGTGTAATTAATCCCGGCTAGTCTTTCCTTTTAGGGTTTGAAGGAAGATTTGATTAAAACAGTGGGAGTCATCCTGATTAGATATATTATATAACCAATCTAATCTTGCAAGAGCAAACGCTGAGTGTTTTCTTCTCTCTCTCTCCAGGTAGCGACCATATCACGCCTTAATCAAGATAATAAAACGGATATATTGACTGAACCCGCTTGTTATACTGAGTTGGGGAACGTTGGTCCCGCTCCAACTTATAATTGTTATAGGACAGAGCAGCAAATTGGGGAATACCAGATTTCCCGTGCCGCCCAAACGAAGAAAGTACATGTTGATGCATCATCTTCGGGTGTGTTCATTACACAGAACTGTTTCTCAGTATCCTTTACGTCCTGGATATGTGATGCCGGATCAGGATCCCGCATATGTAATCTGTTACATGGGCTACAGATAAGTAGAGAACTGAGAACGGGTGATAAGTTTAATGAGACAGAAAACGGTGCAAGTGTTGCAGCCAAGTCTGTTGGTCACTGTCACCCTATATTACCGGAATACATTGATTCTGAACAAATGTTATTAGATACCGAACCTGATATACAAAATTATATCAGTCTCTTTATTAGTAAAGAAAAGATATAATTTTGTATTGTTGGATAATGTTTTGAACATTTCCTATATCAAGAGTTGATCGGTTCAGGCACGTTATCTAAAAGCATTGTTGTTCTAAATCAAACTACAGTTCTTAGTATACGGAACACACACAAGAGGAAGAGTTCAGAAATGAACGAATCCTTCTTGAGGCATTGTAGACTAGGTCATATCAATGCGACCCGACTGGCTGAAGTTACATTTAGATGCATAATTAGTTTGAATTTACATCTTATGAAACTTGCCAGTCATGTCACAAAGATAAGATGACCATAGCTCTGTTTATTGGAAACAGAGAAAGAGTTAGTGAACTCTTGGGATTGATACATGCTGATGTATGTAAGGTCCCCTGTCTACACATGCCAAGATCGGTTCTTTGTACTTCATTACATTCTCTGATAATCTCTCAAGATTTAGACATATGTTTCTGTTGAAACACAGGTCCGAACCTTTTGAGATATTCACAGAATATAAATTAGAAGTAGAGAACCAAAATACGGGTATAAGTATTATGTCCTTTGATGAGATCAAGGAGGAGAATACTTGAGTACGGAATTCCTGGACTATTCTAAAGGAGAATGAGATTCTCTCTCGGCATTACTCCTCCGTATACACCGCAGCACGTCGGTGTATCGGGGCGGAGCAATCACACCCTATATGATATGGTGTGCTCTATGATGAGTACTACTGAGTTTCTTATTTCCTTTTGGGAGTTATGCACTTGAGAAGCTGCATACCTGTTGAATAGGGTTCAAATCAAATCAGATGCCTGCCACTTAATATGTGATATGGAAAGGGAAGATCCCATATCTTAAGTTTGTTAAGATTTGGGGTTGTCCGGCCTATGTCTAAAAACAAAATCCGGACAAGCTCGAGGCAAGGTCTGTTATGTACAACTGGAAAGGTTCCAGCTATATAAACTGCAGCTGATGATTTGGTAGAACCAAAAGATTCAATAGTTTCCAACGAACCTCAGCCTCTCCGCCGATCTAGTACGGTTCCTCACCCACCTGAGAGATACTTCGGTTTCTCTATGATAGTGGGAGCGAGGATTGCATCATGAGATGATGACCCAACTAGTTTCGAGCTGGCCATCAGGAGTGGGACTCTGTAAGAATGGCTGGGTGCTTATCGATCTGAGATGGAATCCTTATACACCAACAAAGTATGGACTTTCGTTGCTTTGTCTGATGGGTTAAATCCCCATCAGGAGCGAGTATATCTTGAGAAGATTACTTAGTGTACATGGAAAAGTTGAGACTTTCAAAGCTATGCTTAAGTCCATCCAGATCCTACTTGCCACGGCTATATACCAAGACTACGATATCTGGTGGTTGGGTGTCATGACTGCTTTTCTAAATGATGATTTAGAAGATAGCATCTGTAAGTACACAGCCAGAGGGCTTCGTAGACAGTGGGAGCAGCGGAAACGTGTGCAAGATGTTTTATATGATAAAACAGGCATCGCGGAGTTGGAACATCTGTTTTGATGTGGTAGTCAAAGAGTTTGACTTCATCAAAATGGTAGATGAACCTTGTATATACAAAAAGGTAGTAGAGAGTATGGTGGTGATCCTCGTAGAGTACGTGGATGACATACTCTTGATAGGGAAGGAGTTTCCTATGTTACGCTCGGTCAATCTCCGCTTATCACAAGGATTCTCCATATAGGATCAAAGTGATACCTCCTAAATCTTGGGTTTTGGATCTATGAGATAGACCTAATTGGATGTTTGGACACTCACTAGTTGTAGTAAGATGGTATCAATCGATCCTGGGAAGAATCACTGGAAAGGTTCCAGGCTGATAAGAACGACTGAATGTCAGTCGCAGGCATTGTCTACACCCTCAGTGGAGGGACGGTATGATGGAAGAGTTCCAAGCTAGATACCGTGACTTACTAGACGATTAAAGGCAAGATACATCGTTACCAAGGATTCTACCAAAGAGACAGTCTGGATATATATAAGTTCATAAGATGAACTTCGTTCCTACCATTGTGTGACAATGGAGTTGTGGCTTCAGCCAAGGAACTACCGTCCCATCAGAAATCCAGATATAATTCTTAGGCAGTATCACCTGATCATGGAGATGAATGATCTCCATGGAGATCGAGGTTAGAAGAGCAGACACAGAGGACAACAGCGCGGATCCACTCACAAAGGCCTTTTTCCCAGTAGAGACTTTTATGGGATGGTTGAGTATGAGATATTTCAACCGCAGCTAATTGTTGGGTATGCGATACCATAACAGATGGCCCTAGTGCAAGTGGGAGATTGTTAGTTATATGTATGCCCTAGAGGCCATTACTGTACATGCGATGTATATTGTAGTGGATGCTATGACATATATAGGGAGGACTTTCTTGCTCGACATGATAGTATGCTATCTGGTTGTACTTTATCTTAACTTGTACTCTGATTGTCTCTATATTACATGTTGATAAAGCCCTTAGGATATGTACTCGACTACTGGGACTATGATGAGATCATACTAGTGAGGCCACGGTAGTCGACGAGTACATCCTATAACTGTTCCTAGTCGAGGGTGTATCGAGACAGGGCATCGATACACCAGAGTAGACTAGCGTATACGCATCTTGATCCATATGATGGACGATGGATGATCCCATATCCATCGGTGTTTGACATCAAGGATGGTGTACGGGTGCTCAGTGGAGACTGGGTACACTGGACAGACTCGCCGAGAACTCCCAGATGGTATTATACCATACGTCAGATGGCAGTTCTCCGGTGACACTGGTACAGAGTAGTCTGTTGACCCGAGATCGTCATAGAGTCTTGTGTGATTCCCACTGTGCTTTGATTTCCATCATACCACGTCCAAGAGGGCGTGCAAAAAGGTGGCTTTTGGGTACAGTCCCGAATCATATGGAGGCAATGAGCGATAGGAGGGGATTTGTCTCTCCCGGTATAGGGAGTTGATGTTGTGCTGTGTTCGATTGGCTATAACCGGAAATCCCTGGCCAGGGTTGCTGAGATTTACTGGTATGTGTTATCAGTAGTTTCTCGAACTGTTATAGACCTCAAATCGACACGACTTATCAAGCTACTGGGGTCTGACGTTTACCACCCCTAGGCGAGATATGCAACATATCAGACGACGAGACCGGACTGTACGGGAGTGTTACTGTTTGGATTCGCAGGAGAATGTACAGGCTTGCTTGTTGATCTTCTGAGCGCTCAATACCTGGGTAGCTGTTACGTTTAGCTGACCGTTTGCAGCTTGTGGGTGTTTGATATGATCATCACCTACTGCCGGCGTATTGACGATTCTTTAGAGTCCTACACAGAGGTTTCTTGACTCAGGCAAAACGGAGTAGGAGCACATATGTGATACGTGCGGGACCGAGGATAATGCGATATGTGATACCGTATTCTATTCTCGCGATATTTGATATCAGCCGGGTCATCGGATCAAGTGTTGATTCGATGAATCGGTACGGATAAATATTAGTCGGTTATATGCGATATAGCCGGATTGTCGGATCAATTGTTAATTCGATAATTTAATGTATAATAATATATATGATATATTAAATTACATTAACTAATATTTTCTCACTAAAAGATTCTTTTTCTCACTCGGGTAATACATTGATATATATGCGATATATGTTAATTGTATTATTTTATTTTGTTACGATAAATATTATATATGTGATATATAATATTGTAACATGATATGATAACTAATGCAACTTGTTTAGTGGAGTTTAAACATGATTAGGGTTTGGATTAGGGTTAAGCTTTCTAGATGTTTCTAGAAGGTTTTCTTTTTGTCATGATAAAGATATTTACAAGTGACTCATGCTTTAACCCAACCCAAACCCTAACCCTAGTCAATTCTCTACAATGGTTAAGTCAACCATGGTTGCATTATTCTTCATATTAATCCTTTCTTATTCATCAGAAAAGAAAATGGATCACTATTCTTCTTCTTCCTTCATTCTTTCATGAAAAAGCTTGCTTGATTTTTCCAAAGTGATGAATAAATATGAGAAAAAGATAAATAAAGAGAGCAAAAATCCTACTTCATCATCCTCATCTTCCCTTGCCATTTAGATGAGGGTGTTCACATCATTTCATGAGTGTTAGCTTGTGTTAAAGAAACTTCAAGGTAGATCATCTTAGTATCGAAGATCGGAAGCAAAGGTTGCATCTTTCTCTTCGTGGAACCTCTCGAGAGTCTGGATCCCGATGATCGCACCGAAGGGACCACAACACGGAGCATATGAAGTGAAGGACCGGATCTACAAAGGTTGTAATCCCTCTCACTTAGTGTTAAAGTGTTTAGCATGCTTGTTTTCGCCTAATCTCTAGTTTAAAGTTCCGTATTCGGGTTGTTCGGCACGGCTAAATTTTTAATTGGGCATAGTTGATGCCTCGTAGACCCTTGTGCGCGTGCTTAGCAACCCTACACAATACCGCACGTATCTGATCGGACCCTGCCATATCTCCATACGGCCTCTACAGCTTTTCGCCCGATAACTTGAGCAACTGAATATGGGGGACTCTAAAGACTCGTCAACACCTTGGTTGTGGATTTAACCACTAGCACGTCAGAGGTATAAGCCAATACGTAACGGGCCACTAGGTATTGACCAAAAGGGACGTCGATGAGCGAACTCATCCTGACACCCTACTGAGCCTGTCAGTGACAATATCCGTACAGTCCGGTCCGTTCGTCTATGAACATCGCATGGCGGGCCTAGGGGGTTGGTAAAAGTCAGACCCCCAAAAGCGGTACAAGTCGTGTCGGAGTGTAGCCCAGAACACCCTGAGATACTACTGGAATACCTACCAGTAAATCTCCTGCCTCGGCCGAGAGCTTCGTGTAATGGCTCTCCTAGACACAGCGCGACCTCACCCCCAATACCGGGAGAGACGAACCCCTGAAGATCCGTTCACTGCCTCCATGTGGCTCGGGACTGTACCCAACTAAAACCTGTTTGCACGTCTTTTTTGAGCGTGGTAGGGTAGTAATCAAAGTACAGTGGGAACTCACACGAGACAAATGACGATCCCCAGGTCGATGAACTAACCTGTACACATGTCACCAGGGAACTGCTATCTGACGTCAGGTATAAGACCAACTAGCATGTTCCCGGCGAGTCCTGTCCGGTGTACTCATAACCCAATGAGTACCTGTATACATCTTAGGTGATCCAACTGACACCAATGGCTTGTGAGACCGGCCACCTCCTCTCATCGGGGTCTCGACTGTATACACTAGTCTACTCTGGAGTATCGATGCCCTGTCTCGAAACTCCCACGACTTGGGACCTTTTAAGGATGTGCTTATAGACCCCCAGCTCCCACTTATATGATCGCCCTCATACTGCTGGTGGTGAAGCAAGAATCCTAGGGGCTCTATCAACGTGTAATAGTGACCTGTCAGGTTGTTGGAGGTAGTGCCCTCAGAGTCAATTATTGGATCACAGGTACGTGATTGCAATGATTGAAGGAGGACCTATCCCGGTATGACAGTCTTACTCAAGATGATAGTATGCTATCTGGTTTACCTTTATCATCGTGTACTGTTTTAGGTGACATGACACGTCGCTATTACACGTTGATAGAGCCCCTAGGATTCTTGCTTGACCACCAGCAGTATGAGGGCGATCATATAAGTGGGAGCTGGGGGTCTACAAGCATATCCTTAAAAGGTCCCTAGTCGTGGGAGTTTCGAGACCGGGCATCGATACTCCATTAGCAGACTAGTGTATACAGTCGAGACCCCGACGAGGGGCGGTGGCCGGTCTCACAAGCCACTGGTGTCAGTTGGATCACCTAAGATGTATACAGGTGCTCATTGGGTTATGAGTACACCGGACAGGACTCGCCGGGAACATGCTAGTTGGTCATATACCAGACGTCAGATGGCAGTTCCCTGGTGACATGTGTGCAGGTTAGTTCATCGACCTGGGGATCGTCATTTGTCTCGTGTGAGTTCCCACTGTACTTTGATTACTACCCTACCACGGCTCAAAGGAGTCGTGCAAACAGGTTTTAGTTGGGTACAGTCCCGAGCCACATGGAGGCAGTGAGCGTATCTTCAGGGGTTCGTCTCTCCCGGTATTGGGGGTGAGGTCGTGCTGTGTCTAGGAGAGCCATTACACAAAGTCCTTGGCCAAGGCAAGGAGATTTACTGGTAGGTATTCCAGTAGTATCTCAGGGTGTTCTGGGCTACACTCCGACACGACTTGTACCGCTTTTGGGGGTCTGACTTTTACCAACCCCCTAGGCCCGCCATGCGATACTCATAGACGAACGGACCGGACTGCACGAATATTGTCACTGACAGGCTCAGTAGGGTGTCAGGATGAGTTCGCTCATCGACGTCCCTTTTAGTCAATAGCTGGTGGCCCGTTATGTATTGGCTTATACCTCTGACGTGCTAGTGGTTAAATCCACAGCCATAGTATTGACGAGTCTTTAGAGTCCACCACACTTTCAGTTACTCAAGCTTTCGGGCGAAACGCTGTAGAGGCCGTATGGAGATATGGCAGGGTCCGATCAGATACGTGCGGTATTGCACGGATCAGGATCGGACGGTTTGTACTAGTAGCCGTATAGGTATATGGCAGGGTTCGATCAGATACGTGCGGTATTGCACGGATCAGGATCGAACGGATATTACTAGCCGGCTTTGGTTTAAGCCGGTCCTAGTTTAGTACAGTGTAGTTTTGTCTCTTTGCATTTGTATCCGGACGGAATACAGATGCGGGTGTGTATGCACAGTGTCGGGGTTTTCCTGTAATTTATTACGGGACCAGTTTTCTGGAGTTGCCAGTTTGCATTCCGTTCCGGCCGGTTTTCCTTTGTTCTTTCCCGGCCGGACTTTTCCGATGGAGGGGGTAATTTGCAGTTTTGCAAATTACATTTGTGGAGGGGTTTTCTTGCATAAAGATCTATTATGATAGCTTTCTTTTCTTGCACCATGACTTTCTTTATTTGTGATTTGATAAGGGTATGGGTTTGATGTGAGTTGAAGCATGCTTGCATGTTTCTTTGTCTTGGTTGTGGTCACCCCTTCTTCACTCCTACACTCACCTCCCTTCATCATATATATCCATTCTTTCCTCCACCAATTTCCTTGATGATTTTGGCCGGCCACTTCATGGTGGAGAAGAAAAATGAAAGATTGATTTATGTGCTTCATTTGTTCATCTCATTTGGCTTGCAAAAATTGGTAGCTTCATTTCCCTCCAAAGTTCAATCTTCATTCCTCCATCCAAAGGCAACAAACCCCAAAGAGACAAGTAGCCTCTACACTACACTTCCTACAGCAAATCTTGGACGCGTCGATTCGCCAGCTTCGCGCCCGAGTTGCCTCGGTATTGAGGTGGGAGCCCGTAAAAGCTACAGGCGATGTGGTGCCCTTTCCGACGAGGAGGAGACGGACGGAGATCCCGCGAGGAGATCGGAGTGGAGATGAAGACCGGAGGACTCGGATCAGTCGGTATATCTCTAACCCGTATTCTAGTAAGCTTAGACTTGTTAATGGTTACGATCCGGAGTTTAGTGCGCGGTGGTGCCGGTTTGCAAAGTCCGCAAAAATTAAAGTTTTTCACCGCTTCCGCATTTGGCCGTCGGGTTGACGGCCGGGGCGCCGCCGTGCACTTACAGTGGTATCAGAGCCTAGCCATTAACTTCGTCTAGCTTCGTTTGATGTGTTTTTCAGTTCCGATCGACCAAAATTCCAAAAACCGTATTTTTCCTTCACATCAGTTTCTGTTGAAATTTTTGAAGTCTAAAAATTTTTCAGGTTGTAAAATATTGATGTACTGGAAAATCTAAGAGCTCTGTAAAAATTCGATGAAGTGACTCCACAGTTGGAGCGCGGAACCGCCGCGAAAACCCCCTTTGTGCGGCCCTTCCGCCGCGCACTATTCACATCACTTCACCATTTTTTTACAGAGGCCTTCTGGGCTTAAAATATGGGCTTTGGAATATTAAAGTTGGGCCAATTGTTTCTGTGAGTGCTACAGTTTTCTTTGGGGCCCACTTGTTAATTGTTTGATCAATCGGAAATTTTTTAAACACATTTTTCACAGTATTTACATTATATCTGCGACCGTGAATGTCACTCGATCGGTAAATCCGGTCTAACTGCTATAGCCCGGTTAGACGGATTTGCGAACGTGACTTTCACGTTGATGTTCTATGTATTTGCTGTGATGTTGCGGATCGGTCGTGGGGGATAGCCTGGATGCAATGCTAGTACAGTTTTGTTGTATTATGTACATTTGATATTGCGGGGCGAGCGTCCGACATGTGGACTGCCGTCACTGCCTGACTGTATTATTATTTTGGGGCACGACCTGGTTGCGGTCGATGTACCCGGTGTATGTATATTTTACTTTCTGTACTAGGATTGCCCCGCGGAGGGGTGCACGGATAGCCGGGTTCTGGAGGGCAACAAGCCCGCATCTCATGGCATTGAGACGGAGGGGGCTTCACTCTAGGATTGGCGGGCTATTCGCCGCACTCGTAGGGGGTACAGGTTGACCCAGGAGGGGTGCCCAAGTTACCGGATTCCGTGAAGTGCTGGGTGGTCCATTCACGGCGCTGAAGGGGGCTGCCTCGCTTCAGGTTTTGGCGGGTAACTTGCCGTGCCCGTAGGGGTCTAGGATTTCATTGCACAGGCTATCCACACGACCAGGGGAACGTCGGGTTTCAGCGGCTCTGTGAAACCCGGGGATCCCAGATATCTGTATTGTTTCTGTGATGCTGTTCATTCTCTGTGATGTTGCATATTATTCACGCCTTGAGCGAATATAATATATTGGTATATATATTAGTAGATGTTGTATATGTTTTGCATCCGCGCTAGTCCAGTCCCCGCTCTGTCGTTAGTTAGCTAACCTAACGGGTAATGACGGGACCCAGTGGCGAATGCGGATGGCATATACGTACGTCAGTATATTTTCGTTCTTTGTGGTGTGATCAATTGATGGGACTGCGTTGATTCGGATCAATGCAAGTTAAAACAAACCTAATCTGATGTTGTTGGAACACTTTTCAAAAAGCTGTTATTGCAAGGACGTTCATTTCTGTTTTGCATCGTGGTATTCATTTGGAATATCCTGCTCCTCAGTCGACGAGGCAAGGGCCGAGATCCCTTCACCGGGAGTGACCCCTTGGACAGAAGTTTGCGTCAGGGCATTAACTTCACTATAGCCGATTACTTTTGCTTTGCACCGTGGTATTCAGTTGGAATATCCTGCACCTCATTCTACGGGGAAAGAGCCGAGATCCCTTCACCGGGAGTGACCTCTTTAGTAAAGGTTTTCGTCACTATATTTTCTAAAAAGCTATCAGTTCCTTCAACGATATCAAGTTCTTTACGTTAAAGGTTTTCGCCAGAAACCATTCGTAGCCCTCCGTCGTTTCAGACGGGTAGCACGTAGTATTCATGCTATGTTTGTTGACCTTCGTCAAGGCATAGTGTATGGTAGCTGCTTGTTACCTTTCTGCTGCATAGATAGATGCGTTGGTTTGGGACAGTCGTACAGCCTTGTTGACCTTCGTCAAGGGCTTGTATGGGTGGATTCAAATTAACCTGGATAATGACGGGTAGAACTTGACATGTGACTTATGATTTGTTGACCTTCGCCAAGGTCATAAGAGCATGGGGCAGAAATCACATCGGGAGTTTCAAAAGTACTGAAACTTGCCAGATATGCGCATACCTTCTGGAGTGTGATACCGTGAGCGGATTCCGTCACGTTGTCATGCGATGAGAGTTGGATCCCGATTCCCACTGATGAGTTGGTTTACTCCTCGGGTGATCCCGACTAATTCTTCTTTCAGGTTTGGAGGAGAATTTGAGGTACAGTGGGAGGTTTCCAGATTAGATAAATTGGTAACCATTCTGATCTAGGTTAGAGTGCACGCTGAGTGTTTCTTTTCTCTCTCTCTTTGGCAGCGACCATTGACCCGACCCTAAGACTTTGACTCAGTGACCAAGTTGACCGAACCTTCTTAACACTGGCTTTTGGATTGTCAGAGTTGCAGACCTCATTGCCACTCCTACTTTTACCCTTTTCTCTAGGACACCCCGTATTACTGCGAACGTCCACTTCCATTGGACAAAACCATCGTATGGTTAGATACGAACTCGAAGGAATTCGAGGATGGTTTCCGGTTCTGGAGAAAACGGATAGGATTATTCAGTTTTCTTTTCCTTTTACCCTCTCTCAGGTTACGAGTACTCCTTGGTTTAGGGGTAGTACACCTATTACGCAAATTGGATTGTCTTCTTCCAAACCTTAGGCTGGTGCCGACCGGTAGGGAATGAAGAAAACCAATTAGCATAACGATGGTGTGCAGAAGGTATTAAGTTCAGACAAAGCAAGGGATTAGTAAGAGGGCAAAGTAAATTGCAACAGATATTCACGACCAAACCAAATATTTCGTTACCACTCCCACATCACCTTTGTATTTCTCCAGGACACTCCGTATCACTACGAAGATCCACAGTTTATTTGGATACTCCATCGTATGGTTATATACGAACTCGAATGGAACTTGTTCCAGTTCGGGGATGGATTCTGGTTCAGGAGAAATAGGAATAAGGTTTATTCGGTTGTCTTTTATCTTCACCCTCTCTCATTGCGAGTGTTCCTAGGATTGGGACAGTACACCCATTATGCTTATTGGATAGTCTTCTTCCAAACCATAGGCTGGTGCCGAACGGTAGGGAAGGAAGAAAACCATTTGGCATAAAGGGGTGTGCAGAAGGTAATGACTAAAGACATATGAAGGGATGTGGAGAGATGGCAATGAATTATACGGTTGTAGTTGTGAATCTGGATAATGGAAGAGGCATTACTATGAATACCGGGATACCCCACGAAACATTTCAATGTTTCAGTTTCACTGTGTAACGTTAAAGGAAAACTGATTTCCCGATTAGATACTTACTCCAGGGTATGTATTTACCAGGTACGATTCTCACATCTGTATGGTTTTATAGATGATGAGTGGGAGTAAGTTATTGGGAATTGGGTGATTATCCTCATTATATCGGGATTCGTTGTAATCGGTGATATTTGAGGAAATCACCTGGGCTGTTTGCCGGTCGGCAAATATTTGGTTTTGAATATCCGCTGTTATGCACCAATTTCAAATTGATATATCTGTACGTCTATTTTCATAGAGTGAGATATACCTTTCTGAAATTATGTCTACGACATTTACCTATATCAGTGGATGGTTAGGTAAGGAGCATTAAACAGCGGTGTAATTCTTCTTAACCATAAGTACAGTTTTCAACCTACGACACACAGTGAAAGAGTTGTTAGACTCAGCGGACTTATACAGAGTATTGTATGTCGTCCAGTGTCCATTAGGACAGAGGGGTTGGTCCTCATACTATATTCTGTTTACTTTTAACTTCTCTAGTTCTTAGACATGTGTTTCGTAGAAACACAGGGTCTAAGTTTTGAGGAGTTATAGGTATTTGAATACAGTAGAGAACCAGGTGTAGCAAGTATCGGGATTCTTCAAGGTGATCGAAGATGTAGATACTTGTGTATGGTATTCAGTTGATAAAGAGAAATTGATTCTCTTTCAGGTTACTCATAATTGGAAGCATTCCTAAGTTGAGTAACGCTGATCGGCCTCCTTCCATTTAGTTGACATGCACTGGAGACAGCTGCATGATTTGAATCTGGTTCAATTAAATCAGTGCCTCTGTTTCTATATTGGATATAGAACAGTTCATATCTTAACGTTGTTAAGGTACGGGGAGTTGTCCGGCTTATGATTAAAACCAGACTCTGGATAACTCAAGGCACGTTTCTGTAATGGCTGTTTGTGGGTTGACCCAGGCTATGACGAGGGTTGACTTTCTACCATCTGGATGAACAATAGCAATATTGTTCTAGACTCGCCACAGTTTTATTAAAAATGGATTTTTTCAGAAAACAGTAGTGGGAGTATGGTAGAACTGGAAGTGATTCCAGAACCACAAACGATTACTGAAGATTTGATAAGGAACCTAAAGATTCAATCTGGATTGACATTCCATTGGCCACTCCGCAGATATGGTGGGTAACTTCAGGCACCCGAGAGGTACTCCGGTAGCCTCAAGGACGGTGACAGGGAAGTTCTTGTTTACCCACAATAGCCATTGCTGTTGTTCCAGGTTACGAGACCCGGCGGGAGGATGAGTATAGCGTCGTTCTAAACCAGTTTTAGAAGTGTACGTCTATATGACTCTGCCAGAGGGTTGTCGTAGTCAGTGGGAGCAGCGGAAGCATTGGTGGACAGGTTGCTTATGTCTATTTATAGACTAGAGCAGATGTAGCGAAGATAGATCATCTATTTCTGACGTGACAGTCATGGGTTTGACTTCATCAGAATAGGGGATGGATCTGTTGAGAAGGTAGTAGGGTGTGATGTCCTGGTATCTGGATGACATACACAGAATAGGAAAAGAAACTCCTATACTACAATCGGTTATACTTTGGTCGTCACACAGTGGTTTCTTCACAAAGGAAATGGATTTTATATCTGACATACTGGTTACTAGATCTATGGTTTTAGATCTAGATTTGGGTGGTTTCCCAATCAGGGTACTTGACAGCATTCTAAGAGTATTTAGGATGGACGACTCCTGGCACGGTAGTGTACCTGCAGGTAATGGAGTCACCCTCTCCAAAGGTGTCTTACAGACTAAAGGGGAGAGGGACGGGCATGATTGGCAGATCACTTGCTCAGGCAATTGAGTCAATCATGAGATGTCAAGTACCACACCAGATATTGTTCTTGCACTGGATGCAATAAGTTGACATTAATCCAATCCTGGAGAAACAGTCGGAAGCAGTTTTAGAACATAAGTGGATGTTCTAGGGATATGATAACGACAGCCTCATTCAGGAGACAGTTATCATTCCAGGCTTCCAAGGTGACATGGACGACAAGGAGGTTGTCAGAGTTATAGTTTTCCTTCTGATGAGGGGCAGTATTTTGGACAGGTGGTCCAAGGCAATACTGAGGGAGGCATGGCGCGCAGGATACTGATTAAGTTCAGTTGACGATACAGTCTAAGAAGTTTGGATTTGGAGTTCATTTATGAGCTAGGTCCCATCAGACATCCAGACATATTCTGAGACAGGTATTGCTCTTTTCGGGAGATGGCTTTCTCCGCGAACTTGAGATATAGAGAGACATAGAAAGAAACAACTAAGCGGATCCACTCACTAAGGCTATTCCTCGAACGCAATAGTTCCGCAAACGAGCTTTGTGAGACTGACTAGTAGAGGAGTTGGGTGTTCGGTATCACACGGGCTGTGAGTATGCGACATCGCAATAATTAGCCTTGAGTGCAAGTGGGAGATTGTTGGAGGTAGTGCCCTCAGAGTCAATTATTGGATCACAGGTACGTGATTGCAATGATTGAGGGAGGACCTATCCCGGTATGAAAGTCTTACTCGAGATGATAGTATGCTATCTGGTTTACCTTTATCATCGTGTACTGTTTTAGGTGACATGACACGTCGCTATTACACGTTGATAGAGCCCCTAGGATTCTTGCTTGACCACCAGCAGTATGAGGGCGATCATATAAGTGGGAGCTGGGGGTCTACAAGCATATCCTTAAAAGGTCCCTAGTCGTGGGAGTTTCGAGACCGGGCATCGATACTCCATTAGCAGACTAGTGTATACAGTCGAGACCCCGACGAGGGGCGGTGGCCGGTCTCACAAGCCACTGGTGTCAGTTGGATCACCTAAGATGTATACAGGTGCTCATTGGGTTATGAGTACACCGGACAGGACTCGCCGGGAACATGCTAGTTGGTCATATACCAGACGTCAGATGGCAGTTCCCTGGTGACATGTGTGCAGGTTAGTTCATCGACCTGGGGATCGTCATTTGTCTCGTGTGAGTTCCCACTGTACTTTGATTACTACCCTACCACGGCTCAAAGGAGTCGTGCAAACAGGTTTTAGTTGGGTACAGTCCCGAGCCACATGGAGGCAGTGAGCGTATCTTCAGGGGTTCGTCTCTCCCGGTATTGGGGGTGAGGTCGTGCTGTGTCTAGGAGAGCCATTACACAAAGTCCTTGGCCAAGGCAAGGAGATTTACTGGTAGGTATTCCAGTAGTATCTCAGGGTGTTCTGGGCTACACTCCGACACGACTTGTACCGCTTTTGGGGGTCTGACTTTTACCAACCCCCTAGGCCCGCCATGCGATACTCATAGACGAACGGACCGGACTGCACGGATATTGTCACTGACAGGCTCAGTAGGGTGTCAGGATGAGTTCGCTCATCGACGTCCCTTTTAGTCAATAGCTGGTGGCCCGTTATGTATTGGCTTATACCTCTGACGTGCTAGTGGTTAAATCCACAGCCATAGTATTGACGAGTCTTTAGAGTCCACCACACTTTCAGTTACTCAAGCTTTCGGGCGAAACGCTGTAGAGGCCGTATGGAGATATGGCAGGGTCCGATCAGATACGTGCGGTATTGCACGGATCAGGATCGGACGGTTTGTACTAGTAGCCGTATAGGTATATGGCAGGGTTCGATCAGATACGTGCGGTATTGCACGGATCAGGATCGAACGGATATTACTAGCCGGCTTTGGTTTAAGCCGGTCCTAGTTTAGTACAGTGTAGTTTTGTCTCTTTGCATTTGTATCCGGACGGAATACAGATGCGGGTGTGTATGCACAGTGTCGGGGTTTTCCTGTAATTTATTACGGGACCAGTTTTCTGGAGTTGCCAGTTTGCATTCCGTTCCGGCCGGTTTTCCTTTGTTCTTTCCCGGCCGGACTTTTCCGATGGAGGGGGTAATTTGCAGTTTTGCAAATTACATTTGTGGAGGGGTTTTCTTGCATAAAGATCTATTATGATAGCTTTCTTTTCTTGCACCATGACTTTCTTTATTTGTGATTTGATAAGGGTATGGGTTTGATGTGAGTTGAAGCATGCTTGCATGTTTCTTTGTCTTGGTTGTGGTCACCCCTTCTTCACTCCTACACTCACCTCCCTTCATCATATATATCCATTCTTTCCTCCACCAATTTCCTTGATGATTTTGGCCGGCCACTTCATGGTGGAGAAGAAAAATGAAAGATTGATTTATGTGCTTCATTTGTTCATCTCATTTGGCTTGCAAAAATTGGTAGCTTCATTTCCCTCCAAAGTTCAATCTTCATTCCTCCATCCAAAGGCAACAAACCCCAAAGAGACAAGTAGCCTCTACACTACACTTCCTACAGCAAATCTTGGACGCGTCGATTCGCCAGCTTCGCGCCCGAGTTGCCTCGGTATTGAGGTGGGAGCCCGTAAAAGCTACCGGCGATGTGGTGCCCTTTCCGACGAGGAGGAGACGGACGGAGATCCCGCGAGGAGATCGGAGTGGAGATGAAGACCGGAGGACTCGGATCAGTCGGTATATCTCTAACCCGTATTCTAGTAAGCTTAGACTTGTTAATGGTTACGATCCGGAGTTTAGTGCGCGGTGGTGCCGGTTTGCAAAGTCCGCAAAAATTAAAGTTTTTCACCGCTTCCGCATTTGGCCGTCGGGTTGACGGCCGGGGCGCCGCCGTGCACTTACACAGGTCACCTAAAGCAGTACACGATGATAAAGGTAAACCAGATAGCATACTATAATCTCGAGTAAGACTGTCCTACCGGGATAGGTCCTCTCTCAATCATTGTAATCACGTTCCTGTGATCTAATAATTGACTCTGAGGGCACTATCTCCAACAGTACACCCATCCGAACTCCTACTGAGCCTGTATGTGACAATCTCCGTACAGTCTGGTCTGTTCGTCTGATACAGCGCACGGCGGGCCTAGGGGGCGGTAAACGTCAGTCCCCTAATAGCGGTACAAGTCGTGTCGGAGTGAAGCCCAGAACACCCTGAGATAACACTGGATACCTACCACTATATCTCGCTTGCCCTGGCCAGGGACTACTCGTGTAATGGCTCTCCTAGACACAGCGCGATGTCAACCCCCAATACCGGGAGAGACGAATCCTGTCTAACCGTCACTGCCTCCAAGTGCTTCGGGACTGCACCTAACTACTACCTGTTTGCACGACTTAGTAGAGCCGTGGTAAGGTAGTAATCAAAGAACAGTGGGAACACACTCGAGGCGAAGTGACAGTGTCAAGTCAGCGGACTAAGCTGTGCTCATGTCACCTGGGAACTGATAACTAACGATAGGTATAATACCAACCATCAGTTCCCGACGAGTCCTGTCCAGTGTACTCGTAACCTAATGAGCACCCGCATACTATCTCAAGTACGACATACTGAGGGCTGTGGGACAGACCGTCTCCCATGCTGGGATGAGAAGCGCATACGCTAGTCTACTCCGGAGTATCGATGCCCTGTCTCGATAATCCCACGACTAGGGACGTGTATAAGGATGTGCTTGTGGATTACCCAGCCCCTACGAGTGTGATCGCCATCACAACGCCGGTAATCAAGCAAAGATCCTAAGGGCTCTACTAATGCGTATAGGTGATACAATAAAGAAACACACATGTACACATTAAAGCAGAGACAAACCAAGTAGCATACTACTATATTGAGCAAGATTGTCTATACAACTGTGAATATCCCAAGCTTCCATCAAGTAATATACAAACTAGTATGATACAGTAATGGCCTTTAGGGCATATACACTAACAATCTCCCACTTTCACTAAGGCCATGTACTGGCGTATCGAAGACCTATCATCTCGATCAGCCGCTCGAACTGAGTCTGGGGTAAGGCCTTCGTGAATGGATCCGCCGTGTTGTCTTTTGTGTCCACTCTCCGCACCTCGATCTCCTGGCGATCAATGATCTCCTTGGTCAGGTGATACCGCCTAAAGATGTGCCTGGATTTCTGATGGGACCTTGGTTCCTTCGATAAAGCTATAGCCCCATTGTTATCGCAATACAAAGGTATTGGGTCAACAATGGACGGAACCACCTGAAGTTCGCTAATGAACTTCTTCATCCAGACCGCCTCTTTTGCGGCATCGCTTGCAGCAATGTATTCAGCCTCCATCGTCGAGTCTGCGACGGTATCCTGTTTGGAACTCCTCCAACATACCGCCCCTCCGTTGAGGGTAAACACAAAACCCGAGACAGACTTGATGTCATCTTTGTCACTCTGGAAGCTTGAATCGGTAAAGGACTCGACCTTAAGGTCTCCATTACCGTAAACCAGGAACATCTCCTTAGTCCTTCTCAGGTACTTGAGAATGTTCTTCACTGCTGTTCAGTGGTCCTCACCTGCGTCTGACTGATACCGGCTTACCGTGCTTAGCGCGTAAGCTACATCTGGTCTTGTACATAGCATCGTATACATTATAGATCCTACCGCCGAAGCGTAGGGTATAGTGCTCATGCGAACCCTCTTCTCGTCAGTCTTAGGAGACATCTTCTTGGAGAGGGTAATTCCGTGCAATGCGGGTATGTTACCGCGCTTGGAATCCTCCATACTAAATCTCTTTAGTACGGTCTCTATGTACCTGGACTGCGAAAGTCCCAGTAGTCTCTTGGATCTATCTCTATAGATCTTGATCCCCAGAATGTACGAGGCATCACCCAGGTCCTTCATGGAGAACCTTTGTGACAAAAATAGCTTGACCGATTATAGCATAGGAATCTCATTTCCTATCAAAAGAATGTCGTCCACGTACAAGACTAGGAACACGACAGTTCGTCCTACAATCTTCTTATAGACACAAGGTTCATCTTCGTTCTTGATGAAATCAAATTCCTTGATTGCCTCATCAAAACAGATGTTCCAGCTCCGCGATACCTGCTTTAATCCATAAATGGATTTAAGCAACTTGCATACCTTCCCTCTGCTCCCACTATCTACGAAACCTTCTGGCTGATCCATGTAAACGCACTCTTCCAAACAACCGTTTAGGAAAGCCGTTTTAACATCCATCTGCCAGATTTCATAGTCATGGAAGGCAGCAATGGAAAGTAGGATCCGAATGGATTTGAGCATAGCCACCGGAGAAAAAGTTTCGTCATAGTCCAAACCAGGTCTTTGACGAAAACCTTTTGCAATGAGTTTAGCCTTATAGGTTTCCACCTGCCCATCTACACTAAGTTTCCTTTTGTAGATCCATTTGCATCCAACGGGTTTTATCCCAGGTGGAGCAATATCCAAGGTCCATACTTTATTGGCCTACATGGACTCTATTTCGGATTGCATTGCTTCCTGCCACTTATCAGAGTCCCTACTGATAATGGCCTGCCTGAAACTGGTAGGGTCATCTTCTTCCAAGATGCAATCCTCTCGATCCCCGTCTATGAGAAAACCGTAGTATCTCTTGGGCGGATGAAAAATCCTACCAGATCTGCGGAGTGGCTGAGGTTCGTCTGGGGTTATTGAATTCTGAGGTTCTGTCAAATCTTCAGTTTCATTTTGTGGTCGCTGAATTTCTTCCAGTTCTACCGAACTCCCACTTGTTTCTTTTGCAAGAAATTGCCACTCTAAAAAGGTGGCGTGGCGAGATACAAACACCTTCTGTTCCTCGGTGTGGTAGAACAGATATCCTGTGGAGTTCTTAGGATATCCCATAAATTTACATAGAACTGAACGTGCCTGCAGTTTGTCCGGATTTTGTACTTTTACATAGGCCGGACAACCCCATATCTTAATACGTTTAAGATACGGCTTTTTACCATTCCATATCTCGAACGGTGTTTTAGGCACAGATTTAGACGGAACATCGTTCAATAGATATGCTGCTGTCAACAGCGCATGTCCCCAAAATGAAAGAGGTAACTCGGCATTACTCATCATGGAGCGAACCATATCCAGTAGGGTACGATTCCTCCACTCCGATACACCGTTGTGCTGTGGTGTATAAGGAGGAGTAAGCTGAGAGAGAATACCATTCTCTTTTAAGTAATCTAGGAATTCCGTGCTTAAGTACTCCCCTCCTCTATCAGACCGGAGGATCTTGATACTTTTGCCAGTCTGGTTCTCTACTTCGTTTCTGAATTCCTTGAATTTTTCAAAAGCTTCAGATTTGTGTTTCATCAGATACACATATCCGAACCTAGAAAGATCGTCAGTGAATGTGATGAAGTACGAGAACCCACCCTTTGCATGTATAGACATCGGACCACATACATCACTATGTACGAGTCCCAAGAGCTCTGCTGCTCTTTCTCCATGTCCGGTGAACGGAGATTTGGTCATCTTCCCTTTGAGACAAGACTGACAAGTTTCATAAGATGAAAACTCGAACGCATCCAAGAGTCCATCTTTATGCAACTTACTCAGTCTTTTCTCTCCGATATGACCAAGTCTACAATGCCACAAGTAGGAATCATTCGTATCTGAATTCTTCCTCTTGCGTGTGTTTTGTACATTGAGAACTGTATTCTGATTTAGAACGTAGATACCATTACACAGTGCACCTTCTGCAACCAGTACCTTATGAAGGTAAATGTTCATGATATTTCTATCAAGAACAAAATTATATCCATCTTTATCGAGTAAAGAAACTGATATGATGTTGCAAACCATGGAAGGTACATAGTAGCAATCATTCAAAATCATAGTCTTGCCATTTGGCAAAACTAGTTGATATTCACCGACGGCTGCCGCATTAACTTGTGCTCCGTTCGCTACTCTGAGCGACATATCACCCGGTGCAACTTTCCTACTTTTTTTCAGTCCCCGCAATAAATTACAGATATGAGATCCTGATCCGGTATCAAGTACCCAGGAGGTAGGGCTGACCGTAAAACAGTTCTCAATTACAAGAACACCTGAAGTAGATGCAAAACCATGCTTCTTCTTCAACTGGGTATCCTGGGAATCCATACAATCCCCTTTCCCTTGCTCATACTTATGACTGTTGTCACAAGTTAATGCTGAACCAACGTTCCCCAGCTCCGAATAAGAATTCGGATCGGTCAAGCGATACATTTTATTATCTTGATTAGGGCGTGAAATGGTTGCTAACTGGAGAGAGAGAAAAGAAACACTCAGCGTGCGCTCTTGCAAGTTTAGATTGGTTTTTAATTTATTTAAACAGGATGGCTCCCACTGTCTCTCGAATCCCTCCTCAAACCATAAAGGATGAATTAGTCGGGATCAATCTCACCGTACAATTCTTGCTTAACCGTTCAGCCAGGCCAGTGTCGGTACTTCGAGGGAGGTTTTCCAACGCTTTCGCGAAGTTCTTTAATTAAGTAACCTCTTTTCCCTGTGGGCGTAGCCCCGCTAACACCTTTCTAGACACCTACTTGGTTTATAGCATTGATCGTTAAGCGAGAAAGTTCCCGAGGAGTAGCATATACTCACAGCAGGATCGGGATCCAAATATTATCGCGTGACAAAACTGAAGGAATCCTACCAGAATCATCACACTCCAAATGGTATGCAACATTAGCAAGTTTCAGTACTTTTGAAACTCCCGATGTGGTTTTTGCCCCTAGGACCCAAGTGACCTTGACTGAGCCAACATATCAAAGGATCCTAGTCAAGTTCAACCCGTCATTATCTTGACTGCATTAGACCCACCCGTACAAGTCCTTGACTGAGCCAAAATGACCGCACGACTGTCCTAACCAATCACTTTGTATCGTACGGAAAAATATTACATAGCTACCGTACACTACGCCTCGGCTGAGCATGAAATACGTAGCACGAATACTAAGCAATATCAATCCGAAACGACGGAGGGCTACGACTGGGTTTTGGCGAAAACCCGTTAACGTAATGAACTTGATATCGTTGAAGGAACGTGATACAGTTTTTGAAAATATAGTGGCGAAAACTTTTGCTAATGAGGTCACTCCCTGTGAAGGGATCTCGGCTCTTTCCTCATCGAATGAGGTGCAGGATATTCCAAACTGGATACCTCGATGCAAAGTAAGAATAATCGACTATAGTGAAGTTATTACCCTGACGCAAACTTTTTTCCAAGGGGTCACTCCCGATGAAGGGATCTCGGCCCTTGCCTCGTCGACTGAGGTGCTGGGCATTCATAACCGAATACCTCGATGCAAAACAAAAGTAAACGTCCTTGTAATAACAGCTTTTTTGAAAAATTGTTCCAACAACGTCTTTTAGGTTTATTTTCTTGCATTAGTTCTTTTAAGGCGTCCCATCATTTAAATCCTACCATTGCAGAAAACAACCAAAATATGACGTACGCTTATGCCATTCGCATTCGCCACGGGGCCCCGTCATCACCCGTTAGGTTACTTAACTAACGACAGAGCGGGGGCTGGGCTAGCGCGGCTGAAAAACATAAGCAACGCCTAAATAGTTATTATATATAGATATATAGCAATGATAGCCAATCCAGATCACAGATGAACACTCTGGATATACTAGGAACCCGTGATTCGTTCGAGTCTGCAACGAAAAGCGGATTACACGGTCGCGATGAATAGCCAATGCCCCACCCAAGACCCCTACGGGTGCGGCAAACTACCCGCCAAGTACCCGAAGCGAAGCAACCTCCCTCAACGCCGTGAGTAGGCCACTCGGCACTTCGAGATACCCGGTAGTTTGTACACCCCCTCCATGGGTCTATCCTAGGAGCAAAAACAGTAAAAAGAATTATACAATGACGACTACAACCCCGACCCGGTTGTGCGGCCATACAAATAATATTACATCAATTTACAAATTTGTTACATGAATGAAAGAAAAAGAAACTCTCATTTCACATCCAACCCGGCTATTCATCCGCGACAATCCAACGAGTTCATATACACATACCATCAACAACACAGATCACAGATATGTATAACCCCCACTAATCGACGTATAGCGATTAGTAGACGTTCAATACACATATAACATTACAGATATAACTATTAGCCAAAGTCTACAGAACATCGACGAAAATACGGATTTTTGAGGCCCAAAAACAAATTTTGCTTTCTGGAAAATCTGGGCAGAAAAGTCATATACCAAAAATCCCAAAAACTCACCACAAAAAAACTGCAACAAAAATGATCCACGACCGAATCAACTCGGCCGCGGTTCCGCGGCAAAACCAAGCTTCTGCCGCGGAACCGCGGTGAGTTGGTCGACTCGTGCGATCATTTTTCTTGCCTGTTCTAAGAAAAGCCTGAACCGATTTTTAAGACATGATTTATTATCTTTTGAGCAGAAAAAAAAATCGGCAGAAACTCAAGGTTTCCGGGGTGTTTTTCGGTTTTTTCGTTCGGTCGATATTCTAAACACCTTGCTAACATGCTAGGGTGTGTTTAGTTAGGCTCTGATACCACTGTTAGGTCCACGTTACCTCTCTCGGTACTTTCGGGGTTGCGGAAACGGTAAAACAAAAATTTTTCTGAACATGGTAACATGGACCGTAAAAGCCGGATCTTTACTAAACAATACACTAGCATCCTAACTAGAGATTTATCTACTCGGTTAGGGGTTACACCTCAACTTGTACTCCTTCTCTTCTTGTTGTTCTTCTCCTTGCTTGCTCCGAGGCTTGATCCGGACTTTGGTCACCTCCGCGGCCTCCTTGAGTCGAAGACGATCCACCCGAGAGATGTACACCGAGCTCCACCTCGAGCCGAGGTAACTAGGGCAAAGAGATTGCTAATCTAGAAGTCCTAGGTTGTGTAGAGGAGATGTATGGATGTGTTTGTCTTTGTGGGATCTTTTTCTCTCAACACATGAGATCAAAAGATGAGATCAAGAGGAGGAAGAACAAGGAGAAACTTAGCAACCATGGAGCTTTTCTTTTTCTTCTCACTTCAAGAGAGAGAATGAGAAGAGAATAAATGAAAAAGATTAAACCAAAAGAAATGAACCATGGTTCCAATAATACACAAAATCATCATTACTAATCCTATCGTGATAGAAGTTGATGGCACAATGAATTGACTATTATCATAACACAAGAAATAAAAAGAAAATGAAAGAAGAGTGTGGATCTCTCTTGAAGGTCAATGGTCAACACGGTCAACGGGTCAACAAAGTCAAGAGAGATCCAAGTGGTCAAATGGTCAATGTAATTAGCCATCACAAATCTATCACTAAAAGGATTAGTAAACAATGTCTCCGGCTCATAACGGTTTTGACCAAACGAACTGTCAAAACCCTAATGAGTATGCCATATTACGGTTTTGGCCGAACCAACTGCCAAAACACTAATGGGGCACCTCCTCCTTCATCGCTCCTCAAAACTGTGCATACACACCCGCATCCGCATTCCGTAGAATGCGAATACACAGAAGACAAATCAAATCCATCTGTGCAATACTAGGATCTGGCTTAAACCAAAGCCCACTAGTATTGCCTGCCCAAAAACCACACGCACACAAGTGTACGTAAGTGATCGCAGCCCTGCCGTAAAACCATACGGCCTCTATACGTTTCGCTCAGTGCAGGGAAACTCTCTGTGTGGGACTCTAAAAACTCGACACTACGCTGGTAGTGGGTTTAACCACAGACCGCAAGCGGCACTAGCTGTACGTAACGGTCCTCAGGTAGATGTCGATAAGAAGGCCGATGAGGTACACCCATCCGAACTCCTACTGAGCCTGTATGTGACAATCTCCGTACAGTCCGGTTTGTTCGTCTGATACATCGCATGGCGGGCCTAGGGGGCGGTAAATGTCAGTCCCCTAATAGCGGTACAAGTCGTGTCGGAGTGAAGCCCAGAACACCCTGAGATAACACTGGAAACCTACCAGTATATCTCGCTTGCCCTGGCCAGGGACTACTCGTGTAATGGCTCTCCTAGACACAGCGCGATGTCAACCCCCAATACCGGGGGAGACGAATTCTGTCTAACCGTTACTGCCTCCAAGTGCTTCGGGACTGCACCCAACTACTACCTGTTTGCACGACTCAGTAGAGCCGTGGTAAGGTAGTAATCAAAGAACAGTGGGAACACACTCGAGGCGAAGTGACAGTGTCTAGTCAGCGGACTAAGCTGTACTCATGTCACCTGGGAACTGATAACTGACGATAGGTATAATACCAACAATCAGTTCCCGACGAGTCCTGTCCAGTGTACTCATAACCTAACGAGCACCCGCATACTATCTCAAGTACGACATACTGACGGCTGTGGGACAGATCGTCTCCCGTGCTGGGATGAGAAGCACATACGCTAGTCTAGTCCGGAGTATCGATGCCCTATCTCGATAATCCCACGACTAGGGACGTGTATAAGGATGTGCTTGTGGATTACCCAGCCCCCACGAGTGTGATCGCCATCACAACGCCGGTAATCAAGCAAAGATCCTAAGGGCTCTACTAATGCGTATAGGTGATACAATAAAGAAACACACATGTACACATTAAAGTAGAGACAAACCAAGTAGCATACTACTATTTTGAGCAAGATTGTCTATACAACTGTGAATATCCCAAGCTTCCATCAAGTAATATACAAACTAGTATGATACAGTAATGGCCTCTAGGGCATATACACTAACAAATGAGCCCGCATCTCATGGCTTTGAGAAGGAGAGGGTTCACTCTAGAATTGGCAGGCTATTCGCCGCACTCATAGGAGGTATAGGTTGACCTAAGGAGGGGTGCTCAACTTACCGGATTCCGTGAAGTGCCGGGTGGTCCATTCGCTTTGTTGAAGGAGGCTGCCTCGCTTCAGGTTTTGGCGGGTAACTTTCCGTGCCCGTAGGGGTCAAGGATTTCATTGCACAGGCTATCCACACGACCGGGGGAACGTCGAGTTTCACTTGCGGCTCGAAGGAAACCCGGGGATCCCAGATTATCTGCATTGTTCTGTGATACTTATTACATTTCTGTGATGTTGCATTTATCATGCCATGAGCGATTATTATATATTGATATATATACTAGTAGATGTTGTATATGTTTTACACCCGCGCTAGTCCAGTCCCAGCTCTGTCGTTACTTAAGTAACCTAACGGGTGATGACGGGACCCAGTGGCGAATGCGGATGGAATATACGTACATCATATTTTCGTTCTTTATTCGTGTGATCAATTGATGGGACTGCATTGATTCGGATCAATGCAAGCTAAACAAACCTGTTTGATATTGTTGGAACAATTTTTCAAAAAGTTGTTATTACAAGGACGTTCTCTTTTGTTTTGCACAGTGGTATTCGGTTATGAATATCCAGCACCTCAGTCGACGAGGCAAGGGCCGAGATCCCTTCACCGGGAGTGACCCCTTGGACAGAAGTTTGCGTCAGGGTAATAACTTCACTATAGTCGATTACTTTTTGCTTTGCATCGTGGTATTCATTTGGAATATCCTGCACCTCATTCTACGGGGAAAGAGCCGAGATCCCTTCACCAGGAGTGACCTCTTTAGCAAAGGTTTTCGCCACTATATTTTTGTAAAAAGCTATCCGGTTCCTTCAACGATATCAAGTTCATTACATTAAAGGTTTTTCGCCAAAAACCATTCATAGCCCTCCGTCATTTCAGAAAGATAGCACTTAGTATTCATGCTATGTATGTTGGCCTTCGTCAAGGCATAGTGTACGGTAGCTATTTGTTACATTTCTGTTGCATAGATAGATGCGTTAGTTTGGGATAGTCGTACTATTATTTTAGCCTTCGTCAAGGGTATGTACGGGTGGGTTCAAATTAACCTGGATAATGTCGGGTAGAACTTGACATGTGACTTATGATATGTTGGCCTTTGTCGAAGTCATAAGAGCATGGGGTAAAAATTATATCGGGAGTTTCTAAAGAAACTGAAACTTTCCAGGCATGCGCATACCTTCTGGAGTGTGATAACGTGAGTGGATTCCGTCACGTTATCATGCGATGATAGTTGGATCCCTATTCCCACTGATGAGTTGGTTTACTCCTCGGGTGATCCCGACTAATTCTTCTTTCAGGTTTGGTGGAGAATTTGAGGATACAGTGGGAGGTTTCCTGATTAGATAAATTGATTACCATTCTGATCTAGGTTAGAGTGCACGCAGAGTATTTCTTTTCTCTCTCTCTCTTTGGCAGCGACCATGGCCCGACCCTAGACCATGACTTAGTGACCAAGTTAACCGAATCTTCTTAAAACACTGGCTTTTGGATTGTCTGAGTTGCATACATCATTGCCACTCCTTCTTTTACCCTTTTCATTTCTCCAGAACACCCCGTAATATTACGACATTCCACTTCCAATGGATAAAACCACTGTATGGTTATATACGAACTCGAAGGAACTTGTTCCAGATTCGAGGATGGTTTCCGGTTCTGGAGAAAATGAATAGGACTATTCAGTTGTCTTTTCCTTTTACCTTCTCTCAGGCTGCTAGTGCTCCTTGGATTAGGACGGTACACTTATTACGCTAATTGGACAGTCTTCATCCAAACCATAGGCAGGTGCCGAAAGGTAGGGAATGAAGAAAACCGATTAGCCTAAAGTGAGGTGTACAGAAGGTAATAAGTAAAAACAAATAAAGGGATTAGTAAGAGGCCAAAGTAAATTGCGACTGCTATCATTCACGGCCAAACCAAGTATTTCATCGCCACTCCTACTTCACCTTTGTATTTCTCCAGGACACGCCGTATTACTACGAAGATCCACAGTTATTTGGATAAATCCATCGTATGGTTATATACGGACTCGAAGGAACTTGTTCCAGTTCGGGGATGGATTCTGGTTCAGGAGAAATAGGATTAAGGTTTATTTAGTTGTCTTTTATCTTTACCTTCTCTCGCGTTGCGAGTGCTCCTAGGATTGGGGGAGTACGCCCATTATGCTTATTGGATAGTCTTCTTCCAAACCATAGGCTGGTGCCAAACGGTAGGGAAGGAAGAAAACCATTTGGTCTAAAGGTGGTGTGCAGAAGGTAATGACTAAAGACATATAAAGGGATTTGAAGAGATGACAAAGAAATATACGGTTACAGTTGTGAATCTGATAATGGAAGAGGCATTACTAGGAATATCAGGACACCCCTTCAAAATATTTACATGTTTCAATTTCACTGTGTATTCTTAAAAGAAAACTGATTTCCCAATTAGCCCTTACTCCAGGGTATGTATTTACCAGGTTTGATTCTCACATCTGTATGGCTTTACAGATGAAGAGTGGGAGTAAGTTATTGGGAATTAGGTGATCATCCTCATTATATCGGGATTCGTTGTAATTGGTGATATTTGAGGAAATCACCTGGGTTTTTTCCGGATGGCAAATATTGGGTTTTGAATATCCGTTGTTATGCACCAATTTCAAATTGATATATCTGTACGTTTATTTTTATAAAGTGAGATATAAAATTTTGAAATTATGTTCATGACATTTACCTATATCAGCTGATGGTTAGGTAAGAAGCATTCAACAGTGGTGTAATTCTTCATAACCATAGTACAGTTTTCAACCTACGACGCACAGAGTTTGAGTTATTCAATTCAAGGGACTTATACAGAGTATTGTATTTTGTCCAGTGTCCATTAGGACAGAGGGGTTGGTCCTCGTACTATATTCTGTTTACTTGTGACTTCTCAGTTATTAGACATGTGTTTCGTAGAAATACAAGGTCTAGGTTTTGAGAAGTTATAGGTATGAGAATAAAGTAGAGAACCAGGTGTTGCAAGTATCAGGATTCTTCAAGATAATCGAAGATGTAGATACTTGTGTATGGTATTCAATTGATAGTAATGGTTTTGAGAACTTGCTTCTCTTTCAGGTTACTCATATCTGGATGTGTTCCTAAGTTGAGTAGTACCGATTGGCCTCTCTCCATTTAATTGACATGCACTGGAGACAGCTGCATGATTGGAATCTGGTTCCAATTAAATCAGTGCCTATGTTTCTATATTGGATATAGAACGATTCATATCTTAACGATTTTAAGGTACAGAGAGTTGTCCGGCTTATGCTTAAAACTAGACTCTGGATAACTCAAGGCACATTTCTGCAATGGCGGTTTGTGGGTTGACCCTGTAAATACACGGTAGCATCCCGGCCGTCTAACAGACGCCAAATGCGGAACAAAAACTTTAACAGCTGGCGCTATCGCATACTATAACCCGGATCTGCAATTAAAGCTAAACTAACAAACTACAAAGTGGGTAGAAATGTTATACCAAACGATCCGAGTCCTTCGGTCTTCAACCATCATCCCACGCTTTGTTGCGGCTGTTCTGATCTCCTGAATCTCCAATCTTCTCGTCCAGGTGTCACCACGTCGACGGATCTTTAAACGGGCTCCGGCCTCTGAACCGAGGCAACTCGATCATCAAGTTTGCTAAAAGAGATGACCAAGATTGATGTAGAGAAAGAGTAGAACACTTTGTCTCGTTACGTCCAAAGCTATGGACGAACGGTTAATGAAGTTGCCTTTTGGATCGGGTGAAATGAGAAATGAGGCTATTTAATTTCTATGAATCTAAAACTATAATCTTTTTCCGAAAAATCAATCCTCCATTTGCAAGAGGGGGCCGACCATGATATAGGATGAGGGAGGTGAGTGTAGGATTCAAAATGGTGACCATTAGCACTAAAACAAATGTATGAGTCATATAGAACACCTAGCATAATCATTAATGAACTAATGAATCACCATTACCTAGTCATCAACTCATTAAATGCACAATCAATGCATTAATGAGTCACAGGCCACCTCATCATCCTAGTCATCATCTAGATGCTTCTAGAACCTTCCACACTCATCAAGAAAAGATAAATCCGTTTTTAACCGAATGTTAAAGACGGGCGATAGAAAACTGGAAACTGGCAACTTCCAAAAGCGGTCCTGAAACGAATTTCAGGATAACCACGTAACAGTATAAACATACCCGCATTTGTATTACGACCGAATACAAATGCAACTGAGACAAAGATATTATATCTACACAATATAATACTCAGATCCGGCTTAAACCAAAGCCCACCAGTATTATCTGCCCGAAATAAGACACGTGCGTAAACGCACGTGCATTTTTCGAACCCTGCCATAAAACCATACGGCCTCTACAACGTTTCACCCGAACTTGGGAAAGTGTCTGTGGGGAACTCTAATGACTCATCAACACACTGGCACTGGGTATAACCACTAGCACGTCAGAGGTACAAGCTGTACGTAACGGTTGCCTATGTATTGATCGGAAGGGAAGCTGACGAGCGAACTCATCCAGAAACTCTACTGAGCCTGACAGTGACAATATCCGTACATTCCGGTCCGTTCGTCTAAAAGTATCGCATATCGAGTCTAGGGGGGTGGATAAAGTCAGACCCCTAATAATGCGATAATTCGTGTCGGTATGAAGCCCATCACCTCCTGAGAAACGACTGATCAAAATCAGTAATTCTCCACTACCTCGGCCGAGAATTTCTAGTTATGACCACCCGTGCACTGTGCGACATCAACCCCCAATACCGGGAGAGACGAATCCCCGACTATCCACTCACTGCCTCCATATGGCTCGGGACTGTACCCAACTAAAACCTGTTTTCATGTCTCCTTTGAGCGTGGAAGGGTAGTAATCTAAGCACAGTGGGAACTCATACGAGACAAATGACGATCTCAGGTCGACAAACTAACCTGTACACATGTCACCAGGGAACTGCTATCTGACGATATATATAATACCAACTAGCATGTTCCCGGCGAGTCCTGTTCGATGTACTCAATGAGCACCTGTATACATCTTAGGTGAACTAACTGACACTAATGGCTTATGAGACCGGCCACCACCCCTCTTCGGGGTCTCGACTGTATACACTAGTCTACTCTGGAGTATCGATACCCTATCTCGAAACTCCCACAACTAGGGACACTTTAAGGATGTGCTTACAGACCCCAGCTCCCACGTATATGATCGCTATCATACTGCTGGCAGTCAAGTAAGAATCCTATGGGCTCTATCAACATGCAATAGTGAACTAAAGCATGTATACGATGATAAAGACAAACCAGATAGCATACTATCATCTCGAGTAAGACAGTCATATCGGTATAGGTCTTCCCTCAATCATTGCAATCACATACCTGCGATCCAATAATTGACTTAGAGGGCACTATATCCAACAATCTCCCACTTGCACTTAAGGCTATTATTGCGATCTCGCATACTCATAGCCTCAGTAAGTGGATCTGCCCTGATGTTTCTTTCTATGTCTCTCTTAATCTCAAGTTCGCGGAGAAAGCTATCTCCCGAATTGAGTAATACCTGTCTTAGAATATGTCTGGATATCTGATGGGACCTAGTTCATAAATGAACATCAAATCCAAACTTCTTAGACTGTAGTGATCACTGAACCTAATCAGTATCCAGCACCATGCCTCCCAATGTATCCTCTTGGACTACCTGTCCATAATACTGTCCCTCGTCAGAGGGAAAACTATAACTCTGACAATCACTCTGTCATCTAGGTCACCTCGGAAGCCTGGAATGATAACCGTCTCTCGAAGGAGGCTGCCGTTATCAAATCCATAGAACATTCACTTATGTTCTAAAACTGCTTCCTTATGTTTCTCCAGGATTGGATTAATATTAACTTATCGCATCTAGTGCAAAAACAGCATCTGGTGTGGTACTTGACATCTCACGATTGACTCAAGTGCCTAAGCAAGTGATCTGCCAATCATGCATATGCCTCTCCCCTTTAGTCTGTAAGACACCTTTAGAGAGGGTGACTCCATCATCTGTCGGTACACCACCATACCAGGAGTCATCTATTCTAAAATACCATTAGAATACTGTCAAAGTACCCACATTGGGAAGCTACCCAAATCTAGATCTAAAACCATAGATCTAGTAACCAGAATGTCTGATATTATATCCATATTCTTTATGGAGAAACAACTGTGTGACGACCAAAGTACAACCGATTGTAGTATAAGAATTTTACTTCCTACTCTGTGTATGTCATCCAAATACCAGGACATCACACCCTACTATCTCCTTAACAGATCCATCCCCTATTCTGATGAAGTCAAAACCCATGACTGTCACATCAAAAATAGATGATCTTATCTCCGCTATCTATGCTCAAGCCTATAAATAGACATAATCTACTTGCCCACTATGCTTCCGCTGCTCCCACTGACTACGACAACCCTCTGGCAGAATAATATATACGTACACTTCTAAAGCTAGTTTAGAACAACGCTATACATATCCTCCTGCCGGGTTTCATAGTCTGGAACAACAGTAGTGTCAAGTCTGGGTAAACAAGAACTTCCCTGTCACCGTCCGTGAGGCTACCGGAGTACCTCTCGGGTGTCTGAGGTTACCCACCATATCTGCGGAGTAGCTAATGGAATATCAAACCTGATTGAATATATAGGTCCTATTAAATTTTCCGTGATCATTTGCGGTTCTGGAATCACTTCCGGTTCTACCATACTCCCACTAATGTTTTTCTGAAAAAATCTATTTTAGTAAAACTGTGGCGAGTCAAGAACAATATCACTATTGATCTTCTAGATGGTAGAAAATCAACCCTCGTCAAAGCCAGGGTCAATCCACAAACTGCCATTACAGAAACGTGCCTTGAGTTATCCAGAGTCTGGTTTTAAGCATAAGCTGGACAACTCACCGTACCTTAACATCGTTAAGATATGAACCATTCTATATCCAATATAGAAACCTTGGCACTTATTTAATTGGAACCAGATTCAAATCATGCTCTTGTCTCCAGTGAATATCAATTTAATGGAGAGAGGCTAATCAGCATTACTCAACTTAGGAATATATCCAATTATGAGTAATCTGAAAGAGAAACAAGTTTCTCAAAAACCATTACTATCATCTGAATACCTATCACAAGAATCTACATCTTCGATCTCTTTGAAGAATCCCGATACTTGTGACACCTGGTTCTCTACTTTATTCTTATACCCACAACTTCTCAAAATTTAGATCTTGTATTTCTACGAAACACTTGTCTAAAATCTAGAGAAGTCATAAGTAAACAGAACATAGTGCGAGGACCAACCCCTTTGTCCTGACGGACTCTGGACAACATACAATACTCTGTATAAGTCCGCTGAGTCGAATAACTCAAAATCTGTGCATCGTAGGTTGAAAACTGTACTTATGGTTAAGAACTACTCCGTTGTTCAATGCTCCTTATCCAATCATCAACTGATATAGGTAAATGTCACAGACATAATTTCAAAAAGTTTTATCTCACTTTATAAAAATAAACGTACAGATATATCATTTTGAAATTGGTGGACAACAACGGATATTCAAAAACCAAATGCATGCCGTCTGGCAAAAACTCAGGTGACTTCCACAAATATCACCAATTACAACGAATTCCGATATAATGAGGATGATCACCTTATTCCCAATAACCTACTCCCACTCAACATCTGAAAAACCATACAGATGTGAGAATCATACCTGGTAAATACATATCCTGGAGTAAGTATCTAATCGGGAAATCAGTTTTCCATTAACAATGCACTGAAACAAAAAAATGTTTCGTAGGGGTATCCTGGTATTCTTAGTAATGCCTCTTCCATAATCCAATTCATGACTTTAACCGTATATTTCTTTGCCATCTCTCCAAATCCCTTTATTTGTCTTTAGTCGTTACCTTCTGTATACCATCGTTAAGCTAAATGGTTTTCTTCCTTCCCTACCATTCGGTACCAGCCTATGGTTTGGAAGAAGACTATCCAATAAGCATAATAGGTGTACTCTCCTAAACCAAGGAGTACTCGCAACTTGAGAGAAGGTGATGATAAAAGACAACTGAATAATACCTTATTCTATTTCTCCCGAACTGGGGAAAAAAGCAAAGGTGAAATAGGAGTGGCGATGAAGTACGCAGTTTGGTCGTGAATGATAGCAGTCGCAATTTACTTTGCCCTCTTTCTAATCCTTTTATTTTGTCTTTAGTTATTACCTTATGTACACCCCACTTAGGCTAATTGGTTTTCTTCATTCCCTACCTTTCGGCACCAGCCTATGGTTTGGAATAAGACTATCTAATAAGCATAATAGGTGTACTCTCCTAATCCTAGGAGTACTCGCAACCTGAGAGAAGGTGATAATAAAAGACAACTGAATAAACCAATTCTATTTCTCCTGAACCTGGATCCTGTAAGTCCGCGGCGGCGTCCCGGCCATCTAACAGATGCCGATATGCGGAACAAAACTTTTACGACTGGCGCTATCGCGTACTTTATCCCGGATCGTCCATTAAAACTAAACCAACAAATTGTAAAGAGGGTAGAATTGTTATACCGAATGATCCGAGTCCTTCGGTCTTCAACCATCATCCCACGCTATGTTGCAACTGATCCGAACTTGCTCGATCTCCGGTCTCGTCGTCCAGGTGGCACCACGTCGACGGATCTTTAAACGGGCTCCCGCCTCTGAACCGAGACAACTCGATCGTCAAGTTTGCCAAAAGAGACGACCAAGATGAAGTAGAAAATGAGTAGAATACGTTGTCTCGTTACGTCCAACACTATGGACGAACGGTTAAAAGAAGTTGCCATTTGGAATCGGGTGAATGGAAATTGAACTAGGAAATTTCCATACACAAAACTATATGAAATCTTTGGCCAAAAATGAATGAATCAAAAATCTCTCTCTCCCACAAAGAAGTGGCCGGCCATATATATGAAAGGAGGGAGGTGAGTGTAGGAGAAGGGAGGGTGAGCATAACCAAATGATAGTTATCATAACAATAATGAAAGAATGACTCATTATCAAACATTAAATGCAACCAATCAAATTAAACCTAGTCACCTTCATCATTAATGAACCATTAATGACTCAAGTGAGTCATATGCCTAATCACCACTTCTAGAACATTCTAGAAGCATGACTCACCCTGAAGACGAAAAGACAAATCCGTATTTAACCGAATGTCAAAATACGGCTGATAGAAAACTGGAAACTGGCAACTTCCAAAAATCATCCCGAAACGAATTTCAGGATAACCCCGTATTGGTATAAACATACCCACATTTGTATTACTACCGAATACAAATGCAACTGAGACAAAGATATTATATCTACACAGTATAATACTGGGTTCCGGCTTAAACCAAAGCCTACCAGTATTATCTGCCCGAAAACTGACACGTGCGAAAACGCACGTGCATTTTCCGAACCTTGCCATAAACCCATACGGCCTCTACAACGTTTCGCCCGAACTTGGGAAATTGTCGGTGGGGGACTCTAATGACTCATCAACATACTGGCACTGGGTATAACCCTAGCACGTCAGAGGTACAAGCTGTACGTAACGTTTTGCCTATATATTGATTGGAAGGGAAGCTGACGAGCGAACTCATGTATAAACCCTACTGAGCCTGACAGTGACAATATCCGTACAGTCCGGAACATTCGTTTATGAGTATCGCATATTAGGCCTAGGGTGTCGGTAAACGTCAGACCCCCAATAGCTGCATAAGTCGTGTCAGAGAGCAGCCCAGAACACCCTGAGATTCTGCTGGTATACCTACCAGTATATCTCGATTACCCTGGCCAGGGATTTCGTGTAATGGCTCTCCTAAACACAGCGCGATCTCACCCCAATACAGGGAGAGACGAATCCCCGAAGATCCGCTCACTTGCCTCCAATATGGCTCGGGACTGTACCCAACTAAAACCTGTTTGCACAACTCCTTTGAGCGTGGTAGGGTAGTAATCTAAGCACAGTGGGAACTCACACGAGACAAATGACGACCTCAGGTCGATGAACTAACCTGTACACATGTCACTAGGGAACTGCTATCTGACGATATGTATAATACCAACTAGCATGTTCCTGGCGAGTCCTGTCCAGTGTACTCATATCCCAATGAGCACCTGTATACATCTTAGGTGATCTAACTGACACCAGTGGCTTGTGAGACCGGCCACCGCCCCTCGTCGGGGTCTCGACTGTATACACCAGTCTACTCCGGAGTATCGATGCCCTGTCTCGAAACTCCCACGACTAGGGACATTTTAAGGTTGTGCTTATAGACCCCAGCTCCCACATGTATGATCGCCATCATACTGCAGGCAGTCAAGCAAAAATCCTATGGGCTCTATCATGATGATAAAGAAAAACCAGATAGCATACTATCATCTCGAGTTAGACTGTTTTATCGGTTTAGGTCCTCCCTCAATCATTGCAATCACGTACCTGCGATCCAATAATTGACTTAGAGGGCACTATATCCAACAATCTCCCACTTGCACTTAAGGCTAATTATTGCGATGTCGAGTACTCACAGCTCATGTGATACCGAGCATCCAACTCCTCTACTAATCAGTTTCACAATGTCTGTTTGCGAAACTAATGTGTTCGAGAAATGGCCTAAGTGAGTGGATCCGCCATGATGTTTCTTTCTATGTCTCTCTTAATCTCAAGTTCGCGGAGAAAACCATCTCCCGAATTGAGTAATACGTATCTTAGAATATGTCTGGATATCTGATGGGACCTAGTTCATAAATGAACTCCAAATCGAAACTTCTTAGACTGTATCGATCACTGAAACTAATCAGTGTCCAGCACCAAGCCTCCCGCAGTATCCTCTTGGACCGCCTGTCCATAATACTGTCCCTCGTCTGAGGAAAAAATATAACCTTGACAATCATTCTGTCATCTATGTCACCTTTGAAGCCTGGAATGATAACCATCTCCCGAAGGAGGCCGCCGTCATCTTATCCGTAGAACATTCACTTATGTTCTAAAACTGCTTCCTAATGTTTCTCCAGGATTGGATTAATATAAACTTATTGCATCTAGTGCAATAACAACATCTGGTGTGGTACTTGACATCTCACGATTGACTCAATTGCCTAAGCAAGTGATCTGTCAATCATGCACATCCCTCTCCCTTTTAGTCTGTAAGACACCTTTAGAGAGGGTGACTCCATCACCTGCAGTTACACCACCATACTTGGAGTCATCTATTCTAAAATACTATTAGAATATTGTCAAAGTACCCAAATTGAGAAAATACCCAAATCTAGATCTAAAACCATAGATCTAGTTACTAGAATGTTTTATATTATATCCATATCCTTTGTGGAGAAACAACTGTGTGACGACCAAAGTACAACCTGATCGTAGTATAGGAATTTTACTTCCTATTCTGTGCATGTCATCTAAATACCAGGACATCACACCTTACTACTTTCTTAACAGATTCATCCCCTATTCTGATGAAGCCAAACTCATGACTGTTACATCAAGAATAGATGATCTATCTCCGCTATTCCTGCTCAAGTCTATAAATAGACATAAGCATCTTGCCCACTATGCTTCCGCTGCTCCCACTGACTACGACAACTCTCTGGCAGAATAATATATATACGTACACTTCTAAAACTAGTTTAGAACGACGCTATACATTTCCTCCTGCCCGGTCTCATAGTCTGGAACAACAGTAGTGTCAAGTCTGGGTAAGCAGGAACCTCCCTGTCACCGTCCTTGTGGCTACCGGAGTACCTCTCGGGTGTCTGAGGTTACCCACCATATCTACGGAGTGGCTATTGGAATGTCAAACCTGATTGAATATATAGGTCCTATTAAAACTTTCCGTAATCGTTTGCGGTTCTGGAATCACTTCCAGTTCTACCATGCTCCCACTACTGTTTTTCTAAAAAAATCCATTTTAATAAAACTGTGGCGAGTCAAGAACAATATCACTATTGATCTTCCAGATGGTAGAAAATCAACCTTCGTCAAAGCTAGGGTCAACCCACAAACTGTCATTACAGAAACGTGCCTTGAGTTTTCCAGTGTCTGTTTTAAAGCATATGCTGGACAACTCCCCTTTACCTTAACATCGTTAAGATATGAAGCAATCTATATCCAATATAGAAACATAGGCACTTATTTTAATTTGGAACTAAATTCTAATCATGCAGCTGTCTCCAGTGCATATCAACTTAATGGAGAGAGGCTAATCAGTATTATTCAACTTAGGAATCCATCCAATTACGAGTAACCTGAAAGAGAAACAAGTTTCTCAAAACCATTGCTATCAACTGAATACTAATCACAAGAATCTACATCTTCGATTTCTTTGAAGAGTTCCGATACTTGCGATACGTGGTTCTCTACTTTATTCCTATACCCACAACTTCTCAGAACTTAGACATTGTATTTCTACGAAACACTTGTCTAAAAACTAGAGAAGTTACAAGTAAACAGAATATAGTATGAGGACCAACCCCTTTGTCCTGATGGACACTGGACAACATATATTACTCTGTATAAGTCCGCTGAGTTGAATAACTCAAAACCTGTACGTTGTAGGTTGAAAACTGTTCCCAGGAGATTTCCTCAAATATCACCAATTACAACGAATTCCGATATAATGAGGATGATCACCTAATTCCCAATAACTCGCTCCCACTCAACATCTGTAAAACCATGCAGATGTGAGAATCGTTCCTGGTAAATACTTACCCTGGAGTAAGTATCCAATCGGGAAATCAGTTTTCTATTAACAATGCACAGTGAATATGAAACATAAATATGTTTTGTAGGGGTTTCCTGGTATTCCTAGTAATGCCTCTTCCATAATTCAAATCATGACTTTAACCGTATATTTCCCTGCCATCTTTCCAATTCCCTTTATTTGTCTTTAGTCGTTACCTTCTGTACACCATTATTAGGCTAAATGGTTTTCTTCCTTCCCTACCGTTCGCCACCAGCCTATGGTTTGGAAGAAGACTATCCAGTAAGCATAATAGGTGTATCCTCCTAATCCTAAGAGTACTCGTAACTTGAGAGAAAGTGATGATAAAAGACAACTGAATAAACCTTATTCCTATTTCTCCTGAACCGGAATCCATCCTCGAAAAATATCCTTCGAGTTCGTATATAACCATACGAAGGATTTATCCAATGGAATTGGATGTTCGTAGTGATACGGGTTGTTCTGGAGAAATCAAAGGTGAAGTAGGAGTGGCGATGAAACACGTGGTTTGGTCGTGAATATGAATAGTCGCAATTTACTTTGCCCTCTTTCTAATTCCTTTATCTTGTCTTTTCATATTACCTTCTGCACACCCTACTTAGGCTAATTGGTTTTCTTCATTCCCTACCTTTCGGCACCTGCCTATGGTTTGGAATAAGACTATCCAATAAGCGTAATAGGTGTACTCTCCTAAACCAAGGAGCCCTCACAACCTGAGAGAAGGTGATAATAAAAGGAAATTGAATAAACCAATACTATTTCTCCTGAACCTGGATCCATCCTCGAAGAAGTCCCTTCGAGTTCGTATATAACCATACGATGGATCTATCCAATGGAATTGGATGTTCGTAGTAATACGGGGTGTTCTGAGAAATACAAAAGGTAAAAGAAGGAGCGGTAATGTCTTATGCGACTATAGACAATCCAAAAGCCAGTATTTAAAGAAGGTTCGGTCAACTTGGTCACTGAGTTGTAGTCTAGGGTCGGTCAAAGGTCGCTGCCATAAGAGAGAGAGAAAAGAAACACTCTGCATGCACTCTAGCCTAAATCAGAATGGTTATCACTTTATCTAATTAGGAAACCTCCCACTGTTTTCTCAAATTCTCCTCCAAACCTGAAAGAAGAATTAGTCGGGGTCACCCGAAGAGTAAACCAACTCATCAGTGAGAATCGGGATCCAACTATCATCGCATGATAACTTGATGGAAGCCACTCAAGGCATCACACTCCAGAAGGTATGCGCAAGTCTGGCAAGTTTCTTGTATGTTTGAAACTCCCAATGTAATTTTTATCCCATGCTCTTATGACCTTGACGTAGACCAACAAGTCATAAGCAACATGTCAAGTTCTACCCGTCGTTGTCCTGATCAACTTAAGTCATCGTACAAGCCCTTGACGTAGGCCAACAAGGTGTATGTCTGACTTAAATTAATGCATCTATCTATGCAACAAATGAATACCCAGCAGCTACCAAACACTATGTCTTGACGTAGGCCAACAAACATAGCTTGAATATTACTGACCATCCATAAGAAACGACGGAGGATTACGGCTGGTTTTGGCGAAAAACCTTTAATGTAATGAACTTGATCTTGTTGAAGGAACCTGATAGCTTTATAAAAATATATAGTAGCGAAAACCTTTTGCTAAAGAAGTCACTCCCGGTGAAGGGATCTCGACTCTTTCCTCGTGGAATGAGGTGCAGGATATTCCAACTGAATACCGCTATGCAAAACAAAAGGAAACATCTTTGTAATAATTTCCTTTTAAAATTTGTTCCAACAGCATCAAATATAGGTTTGTTTTATCTTTGCATTGATAAGAATCAACGCAGTCCCATCAATCAATCACACCAGAAAAGAACGAAAATAAAATATACGTATA
The DNA here is from genome assembly GCA_030015575.1 of Agapanthus africanus. NCBI lineage: Eukaryota > Viridiplantae > Streptophyta > Magnoliopsida > Asparagales > Amaryllidaceae > Agapanthus > Agapanthus africanus. Next base: position 301,998,214 of record JASDDO010000029.1, read on the forward strand.
TGCCATCCGCATTCGTCACTGGGTCCCGTCATCACCCGTTAGGTTACTTAACTAACGACAGAGCGGGGACTGGACTAGCGCGGGTGTAAAACATATACAACATCTAATAGTATATATACTAATATACAGTAATCGCTCCAGGCATGATAAAATGCAACATTACAGAAAAGTAATAATCATCACAGAACAATACAGATAAACTAGGATCCCCGAGTTTGACAGAGCCGCTACTGAAACTCGACGTTCCCCTGGTCGTGTGGATAGCCTGTGCAATGAAACCTGGACCCCTACGGGTGCGGCAAGTTACCCACCAAAACCTGAAGCGAGGTAGTCCCCACAACATAGTGAATGGAATACCCGGCACTTCACGGAATCCGGTAAATTGAGCACCCCTCCTTGGGTCAACCTGTACCCCCTACGAGTGCGGCGAATAGTCTGCCAATTCTATAGTGAGGTCCCTTTGCCTCTCAATGCCATGAGATACGAACCCGTTGCCCTCCAGAACCCGACTATTCGTGCACCCCACCGCGGGGTAAACCTGGTACAGAAATAAAAATAGTACAATAGGTACATCGACCGCAACCTGGTCGTGCCCCAAAAGAATATTATACAAACAGGCAGTGACGGCAGTCCACAAGTCGGACGCTCGTCCCGCAAAATCAAATGTACAAATAAATTTAAACAACACTATTATTGTACCCTGCTATCCACCACGACAAATCCGCAACATTACAGCACAACACAGAACATCAACGCGAATGTCACGTTCGCAAACCCGTCTAAAAGAACTATAGCAATCAGACGCGGTTTACCGATCAAATGACATTCCCGGTCGGAGATATAATGAAAGTACTGAAAAACTAACAAGTTTAAAATTTCGATCGACTAAATTTCCCGAAGTGGGCCCCACATACATCTGGTGTACAATAACAAAATTTTGGCCCAAAAGACATATACCAAAAATCACCATTTCCCATGAGAAACCCACTGAAAAAATTTGGCACACTGTTCCCACAAAAGCGCGGCGGATCAGCGGCCAAACCATGGTTTGGGCCGTGGATCCGTGGTCGTTTTGTGGGATCACGTGCCCAAATTTCACCAGTATTCTTTAAAAACCCTGCATGATTTTCTGAAATGCTCAAAATGAATTTTAGAACATTTTAAAAATCGACAGAAACATCATGTACAGAAAATTGTGATTTCGCGAAATCCGTTCGATCGATCTTTTAAACGCGTTAGCACAAATTAGTATAGCTTAATGGTGAGGCTCTGATACCACTGTAAGTCCGCGGCGGCGCCCCGGCCATCTAACAGATGCCGATATGCGGAACAAAACTTTTACGACTGGCGCTATCGCGTACTTTATCCCGGATCGTCCATTAAAACTAAACCAACGAATTGTAAAGAGGGTAGAATTGTTATACCGAATGATCCGAGTCCTTCGGTCTTCAACTATCATCCCACGCTATGTTGCAACTGATCCGAACTTGCTCGATCTCCGGTCTCGTCGTCCAGGTGGCACCATGTCGACGGATCTTTAAACGGGCTCCCGCCTCTGAACCGAGGCAACTCGATCGTCAAGTTTGCCAAAAGAGACGACCAAGATGGAGTAGAAAATGAGTAGAATACGTTGTCTAGTTACGTCCAAGACTATGGACGAACGGTTAAAAGAAGTTGCCATTTGGAATCGGGTGAATGGAAATTGAACTAGGAAATTTCTATACACTAAACTATATGAAATCTTTGGCCAAAAATGAATGAATCAAAAATCTCTCTCTCCCACAAAGAAGTGGCCGGCCATATATATGAAAGGAGGGAGGTGAGTGTAGGAGAAGGGAGGGTGAGCATAACCAAATGATAGTTATCATAACAATAATGAAAGAATGACTCATTATCAAACATTAAATGCAGCCAATCAAATTAAACCTAGTCACCTTCATCATTAATGAACCATTAATGACTCAAGTGAGTCATATGCCTAATCACCACTTCTAGAACCTTCTAGAAGCATGACTCACCCTGAAGACGAAAAGACAAATCCGTATTTAACCGAATGTCAAAATACGGCTGATAGAAAACTGGAAACTGGCAACTTCCAAAAATCATCCCGAAACGAATTTCTGGATAACCCCGTATTGGTATAAACATACCCGCATTTGTATTACTACCGAATACAAATGCAACTGAGACAAAGATATTATATCTACACAGTATAATACTGGGTTCCGGCTTAAACCAAAGCCTACCAGTATTATCTGCCCGAAAACTGATACGTGCGAAAACGCACGTGCATTTTCCGAACCTTGCCATAAACCCATACGGCCTCTACAACGTTTCGCCTGAACTTGGGAAAGTGTCGGTGGGGGACTCTAATGACTCATCAACATACTGGCACTAGGTATAACCCTAGCACGTCAGAGGTACAAGCTGTACGTAACGTTTTGCCTATATATTGATTGGAAGGGAAGCTGACGAGCGAACTCATGTATAAACCCTACTGAGCCTGACAGTGACAATATCCATACAGTCCGGAACATTCGTTTATGAGTATCGCATATTAGGCCTAGGGGGTCGGTAAACGTCAGATCCCCAATAGCTGCATAAGTCGTGTCAGAGAGCAGCCCAGAACACCCTGAGATTCTGCTGGTATACCTACCAGTATATCTCGATTACCCTGGCCAGGGATTTCGTGTAATGGCTCTCCTAAACACAGCGCGATCTCACCCCAATCACTACTACAAATAGGGGTTGCCCCTACGGATAAAGGAATCCGTAGGGGCAACGTTTTATTGCCCCTACGGATTAATCCGTAGGTGCCCACTGTTGTCCCTACGGTTTTCTATATTTTAATTTAAAAATATTTAATCATAATTTGTTGTTTGGCCCTACGGTGGCGCAAACAAAGAACCTACGGCTAAGTACGTAGGGGCATGTATACGGGTTAATAATAAAAAAAAAAGGCACAGAAAATCCCTCACCGTTCCCAAATTTTTCTTCTCTCTTATTCTTCCCGCGTCTCGATCCCGATCTCGTCGGCCATCGACGTCCTCATCCTGACCTCGCCACCGCAACCGTGCTTGACTCGTCGACTTCCACGTCGCAACCGTGCTTGACTCGTCGCCGATCGCATCGTCGACTACTGGCCTCCTCCGTCGTCTCCTCCACCGCGGTTAGTAAATTTCCAATTTTTACTTCTAATTTAATACTTTTATTTCCCTCTTTTGATGATGTTAGGGGTAGGGTTCAGGGATCTGGGTTCGGGTAGGGGTGGCATCGGGTCAGTTAGGGTTAGGGTTCGATTGGGGTTGGGGTTGGGGTTAGGGTAAGGGTTTGGTTGGGGCCGGTTGGGGTTGGGGTTGGGATTAGGGTTCGGTTGGGGTTGGGATTGGTGTTGGCCGGGTTGTGGTTAGGGTTAGGGTTCGATTGGGGTTGGGGTTGGGGTTAGGGTAAGGGTTTGGTTGGGGCCGGTTGGGGTTGGGGTTGGGGTTGGGATTAGGGTTCGGTTGGGGTTGGGATTGGTGTTGGCCGGGTTGTGGTTAGGGTTAAGGGTTAGGGTTAGGGTTATGGTATTTAGGGTTAGGGTTAGTGTTAGGGTTAGGGTCATGTTTAGGGTTAGAGGCTATGGTTAATTTGGGTTAATTGCAGTGTAGGGTTAATTTAGGTTAATTAGTGATAATTTGAAAAGGTTAGGGTGTTGATTAGGCTTAATTTGGTTAATTTGGGTAAATTTGGTTAAGTTTGGGTTGATTAGGGTTAATTAGGTTAATTTGGGTAAATTGGGTTAATTAGTGATAATTTGTGTTAGGGTAACAATTATGGTTAATTGTGGTTAATTAGGTTAATTTGGGTTATTTAGGTTTATGGTGCACTAATTTATTTAGTAGGATACACTAGTTCATTACAATAGGATACTCGATGACAACATAAACGTACAACTTTACCACAAACGCAAGAAAAATTTACCCTAAACATGAAATTTCGAACTCTTAATAACGAAACGTAAACGTAAAACTTATTCACGTTAAATGTTCAAGTTAAAACCAATATATGATACTCGATGATGATATGAAACCTTCATATTCCCATCGATACCCGTATATGAAACTAAAAGCGCCACTTAGTCCCCGTCTATCGGTTAACATACGTGCGATGCTCGTCGTGACCTAGAACTATACGAAGGTTGTTAAATATCGGACAGTATAGCTCGATACTAACAACCGTCGTATAGTCTACGCGACGAGAAAATTCAATCATATGGTAACCCATAGATTTGTCCCGTGTGGACAAGTTAAGAATGTATAAAGCAAACGCCTTCATTCACTTGTGTTTTCATCCGTTTCGAGATATTTCGTCGGTACCTTTCCGCTGGTTCTCCGTGTACAAAGATAGATTAGATGTTCATTTCAACGTTGTTTCACAGCTTTGAAATGATTATCTATTCTATTACAGTGTACTCGGAGAACAGCTGGGAGGTGCTGCCGAAATTTACTCGAAACGGTTGAAAGCACAAGTGATGGGCGTTCGCTCTATACATTCTTAATGGGATAGAAGCCTACCCTCGACAGCCGGAACACATACATACAAACGCATAATTAGAGAGCGACTCGAGATGTTCGGGTTAAAACCAATATATGATACTCGATGATGATATGAAACCTTCATATTCCCATCGATACCCGTATATGAAACTAAAAGCGCCACTTAGTCCCCGTCTATCGGTTAACATACGTGCGATGCTCGTCGTGACCTAGAACTATACGAAGGTTGTTAAATATCGGACAGTATAGGTCGATACTAACAACCGTCGTATAGTCTGCGCGACGAGAAAATTCAATCGTATGGTAACCCATAGATTTGTCCCGTGTGGACAAATTAAGAATGTATAAAGCAAACGCCTTCATTCACTTGTGTTTTCATCCGTTTCGAGATATTTCGTCGGTACCTTTCCGCTGGTTCTCCGTGTACAAAGATAGATTAGATGTTCATTTCAACGTTGTTTCACAGCTTTGAAATGATTATCTATTCTATTACAGTGTACTCGGAGAACAGCGGGGAGGTGCTGCCGAAATTTACTTGAAACGGTTGAAAGCACAAGTGATGGGCGTTCGCTCTATACATTCTTAATGGGATAGAAGCCTACCCCCGACAGCCGGAACACATACATACAAACGCATAATCAGAGAGCGACTCGAGATGTTCGGGTTAAAACCAATATATGATAATATGAAACCTTCATATTCCCATCGATACCCATATATGAAACTAATTAAAAGCGCCACTTAGTCCCCGTCTATCGGTCAACATAACGTGCGATAATTTATTCTTTTCAACGACAAATGCACACACAAAGCATATACATGGATTTTCTCCTTTGTCAGTAACTATCTCGTTCTTATATTTCTCAATATAGTCAGCATAACCTACAATTTATATGTTATTCAGTCTAACATGGCCCATGAGTACGTCAGAGTTAAGGACTGGATGTATGTGGATTGGAAACAACGTATGCAACCTAAGTTTGTCGCAGGGGTTGCTGCTTTCCTTGAATTTGCACGAGCACATAATAAGATCATAATAGAGAAGATTCTCTGTCCGTGCGATAGATGTGGCAATAAGTACTGGCAGAAGGTAGAATTAGCAGAGCTTCATATTGTAAAACATGGGTTTACTAGACTTTATTCAATTTGGAAATATCACGGGGAAGGAGAAGAATGCAGTACTGCGGTAGAAGAAGGAGAACACGATAATGCGGCAGGAGAAGAAGAAGAATTCGGTAATACGGCAGGATACGGAAATTTATTTCCATCAGAAGAAATGGAGGATATGGTAGAGGCTGCCCTAGGTGAATCTATTCGTACCGAAGATGACATTCCTTCCGGTCAAGGACCGCGTGCGGATAAATATGAAAATTTCATGAATGATGCTAGGAAACCAATTTATGAGAATGCGAAGTATTCCACCCTCTCATGGTTCGTCCAACTTTTCCAAATTAAGTGCCTAAATGGATGGAGCAACAAGTCATTCACAATGCTTCTTTCGTTCTTGAAAGATTCTATGCCTCCGGGAAATAATGTGCCCGAAAGCTGGTACGAAGCCCAGAAAATGATGTCTGATTTGGGTCTAAAGTGCGAGAAGATTCAAGCATGTCCTAAAAATTGCGTGTTGTACCGGAAAGAGAATTCAGATTTGAAAGAGTGTCCAACATGCGGAGAGGCAAGGTATAAGCCGAAAGATTCTGATAAGAAGCCTGATATACCTGTGAAGATAGCACGATATTTTCCCATAACACAGAGGCTACAGAGGCTATTCAGGTGCATGAAAACAGCCGAGGCAATGATTTGGCATCATCGTGCTCCTCCAAGCGAAAATGGAAAAATGAGCCATCCAAGAGATTCACCGGCATGGAAGGATTTCGATAGGAGGCACACAATATTCAGTAGCGATCCCCGCAATGTCCGGCTCGGACTGGCTGCCGATGGCTTCTGCCCATTCAACTATATGGCTGGAAGTCACAGTACATGGCCCGTTGTAATGATAATTTATAATCTGTCGCCTTGGTTGGCTATGGACCAATCATACTTTATGATGCCTCTTCTTATCGACGGACCAAACTCACCGGGGAACAATATCGACGTCTATCTCCGACCTCTGATTGAGGAGCTGAAAACTTTGTTTATTGATGGTGTAGAGACATATGATTCAAACACAAATACAACCTTCATACTGCGTGCGGCTTTAATGTGGACAATTAATGACTTTCCTGCATATGGAATGCTTTCAGGTTGGTCCGTACATGGTCACAAAGCATGTCCTCATTGCCATGAACACACAACATCAAAATTTTTGAATTTTAGCAGGAAGGTTTGTTATTGCGGCCATCGACGTTTTCTACCTCCAGACCACCCCTACAGGTTAGACACGGTTCACTTTGATGGTCATCAGGAGCTTCTTGGGCCTCCATCCCCATTGTCCGGAGAGGACGTGACTGCTAAATGGGATGGTTACAATAACGTGACCTTCGGGATGGATCCGACGAGACAGGTCAAACCACAATATTGGAACAAGTTAAGCATTTTCTTCGAGCTTCCGTACTGGTCTACAAATTCAGTGCGTCATTGTCTGGACGTCATGCATATAGAAAAGGGAGTATCAGAGCACATACTTAACTTGCTTCTGTGTAAAGACGGGAAATCGAAAGACAACATGAATGCCCGGATGGATCTACAAGAGTGGGGAATAAGAAGTGAACTGCACCCTAAACCGGTAGCGGGTAAACCGGGCAAGTTTGTACTTCCCAATGCCGCTTATCATATGTCACAACCGGAGAAGAAAAGATTCCTGCAGGTGTTGCATGATTTGAATGTCCCCACAGGTTTCTCAGGATCATTCAGCAAGAAAATAAAAATTGTGAAGGGCAAGATCGATGGGCTGAAAAGTCATGACCACCATGTTATCGTGGAGCACCTTCTTCCATTAGCCCTCAGGACTTCTCTCCCCGACTCGGTTGGTCTAGTAATCAACGACCTATGTTGTTTTTTCAGGGAGTTGTGTGCTAAAACGCTGGAGGTTGCGACGCTGGATAAACTAGAAAATTCTATTGCGTTGATACTTTGCAAGTTTGAGCGTATTTTCCCACCGTCATTCTTCGATATCATAATACACTTGACGGTTCATCTTGCAACTGAGGCGAAGTTAGCCGGACCGGTACAATATCGATGGATGTATCCCGTCGAGAGGTACGTGTAATTTTTCGTTTCGCGCAATTTATAAATTTATTTTTGTCATGTATGCCCGTGTTTATTTATTCAATATATTCTCATTAGGTACCTTTACACTCTTAAGAAGTATATACGCAATAAAAATCGACCAGAGGGTTCTATCATGCAAGGTTATCTTCTTGATGAAGCAACCACATTTTGTTCCCGCTATCTGGACGAGAACATTGAGACAAGGCTTAACCGACCTCGAAGAATTCAAGACGGGCCATATGGTAAAGCCGAGTATAAGAGGGTAGACACTATGTTTATCAACAAGATATACCGGTTTATCTTGCTTAATTGCGAATGTCTTGAACAAATTAGAGAGTAAGTTCTTTTGGATTAATTGTTATATCTGTGTTTGTGTGTGTATGAAATGACATAATATTAATGTCACAATTATTTGTCGAAAACAGAACTCATTTTAACGAGGTACGTGAGGGGCATCCTGATTGGAACGAAGAGCGTTTGGAAAAATACCATCAGGATAATTTTTGTGATTGGGTCACAGAGCATGTAAGTTATTCGAATTATATTTTATTGCTATCAGTTTTAATCTAAACTTGTATCGTTATGTATTTATCGTAAAATTTGTTTTGTTAGATCCACGATCCGAACTTGTCTGCATCATTTGAGAGTGATTCAAGATGTTTAGCTCAATTTCCTAGTATGGAGGTTGCACATTACAAAGGATTTGGTGTCCTTGGATACAAATTCGAAATTAAGGACATAGAAACATCTAGAATCACTCAGAATAGTGGTATTTCGACTCCCAACGCAAACAAGTATGTATTTTAAATTTAATTCATTATTTATGATATAATTTATTTCTTTGTGTTTCTTAATTAGAAAACTAAATGTTAATGCGTTGTGCAGAAATAGGCCGCTCAGAATACGGAGAACAGGAAGTCGGCGAAGAGGGGTCGCCCCACTTACACAGGTGGCTCGAGGAACATTACTCGAGCCATGGAGTTATCGGTAAATTAAGTGTTATTCTCTAATATTCTGCAATATTAAGAGTTATTCTCTAATATTTCTAATATTAAGAGTTACTTTCTAATATTGCAGACATCTCGGACCGTGGCGTCAGGTGGTACACCGAGCGTGCTGTCCGCATATCTTGCCGTCCACGGCACCTCGACAGATCCCGCCACGGGCGAGCTTCGATGTCCCGACGTCGCTACCCAGGAGTACTGCGTAAGTGTTAATATTTTTTCTACCCAAATTTGAAATTTTAGTTTTGGAAGGTTCAAGTTTAAATTTTATACTTATACTTTACTGCTTAATGTGGGTGTAGGAGCGGGTGGTTGAGCAGGCCCAGGCCTCGGGGATCGATTTTACCGGACAGAACGATCCGAGGCTGCTGACCCCAGTTCTGGACGCCGCACACGGAGGGCACCACGGAGGTTGGGAGAGAGGCCGGGGATTGGGCCCTAGCAGGGCCCATATGAGGTTGGACTCCACCCCGGCGGTTACTTCCTCCGTCTCCAGTGGCCGGCATGTCCATCAGGAACTGGATAGCTTGAGGGCCACCGTTCAGGAGTTGAAGGAGATGCTGGTATGTATACTACTTTATAGTAAAATATCATTTCATATTATATACATATCAACACAACCCTTATTAGTACGCAAGTCTGATTAATCATACATACATATGTAATTAAAATAAACAACACTTTTCCAAACTAGATATCCAAACAGGGTTTCGAAATAACTTAATAATGAAACGAATTCGAATAATACACAGTTCTTAGACGCTTCTTACACACGTTATGTCCAGACGCGACAGGGTAGATCGGCCGAGCCTCCACATGCATCTCCTTCGGCTGCGGCTCCGCAAGCCACTACATCGGCTGCGGTTCCGCAGACAGCTCCTGTAGCTCCACCGCCCACTCAGACTCCCGCAGCCGCGGCTCCGCAAGCGACTACCTCGACGGCGGCTGCGCAGACCACGACGCCAGCTCCACATGCCGCTCAGACTTCTTTATTTGCAGTATTGGATAGTGTATTTACCGAGGAGCAGGCGCGCGTTATTCGAACGTTACTCGGAGGTGGAGCTGGACCGAACTAGGGTAGCTTTTTGGTTCTTATTTTTTGAAACATGTATTTATTTATATCACATTGTACTACATTTTGAAACGATATTGATATTGGTTTGAATTTATATCATATTCAATTTTTGGGTTTCTTTTGTATATTATATATATGCGTGGGATGTGATTATGAATACTGCAATATATGATTTGATTGATGTATATAGTATTGTGCACAGGGCGGGAAAAAATCTAGCAGCCCTTTTTTAAAAAAAAATACAGAAAACATGTACCTACGGATTACTCCGTAGGTATATATATTGCCCCTACGGAGTTATCCGTAGGGGCAAACTATCAGGAAACCTGATATTTTCCCACCTGATATCAGTGCAGGGTGTTGGGGGTGCCCCTACGGATATATACGTAGGGGCCAATATTTATCCCCTACGTATATATCCGTAGGGGCAAAATATCAGGTTCCCTGATATTTTCCCCCCGATCTCAGTGCATTGTGTTGTGAGTGGCCCCTACGGAAACAGCCGTAGGGGCTACTTTATATCCCCTACGGCTGTATCCGTAGGGGACGAAATAGGACCTACGGATATATCCGTAGGTATATACAATATATTCAAAAAAAAAATTTAAATATATGATTTTATTACCCCTACGGGGTACTCCGTAGGGGCTATAGCACCTACAGAGTTATCCGTAGGGGCTTCAATTTATCCGTAGGGCCAAGTTCAGGACCTCAACAAGCACCTGCGGCCTTTGCACCTACGGGGTCTTTTTTCGCCCCTACGTATATATCCGTAGGGGTAGTGGGTTGCCCCTACCGATAAATCCGTAGGGGCAACCCTTATTTGTAGTAGTGAATACAGGGAGAGACGAATCCCCGAAGATCCGCTCACTTGCCTCCAATGTGGCTCGGGACTGTACCCAACTAAAACCTGTTTGCACAACTCCTTTGAGCGTGGTAGGGTAGTAATCTAAGCACAGTGGGAACTCACACGAGACAAATGACGACCTCAGGTCGATGAACTAACCTGTACACATGTCACTAGGGAACTGCTATCTGACGATATGTATAATACCAACTAGCATGTTCCTGGCGAGTCCTGTCCGGTGTACTCATATCCCAATGAGCACCTGTATACTTCTTAGGTGATCTAACTGACACCAGTGGCTTGTGAGACCGGCCACCGCCCCTCGTCGGGGTCTCGACTGTATACACTAGTCTACTCCGGAGTATCGATGCCCTGTCTCGAAACTCCCACGACTAGGGATATTTTAAGGATGTGCTTATAGACCCCAGCTCCCACATGTATGATCGCCATCATACTGCAGGCAGTCAAGCAAAAATCCTATGGGCTCTATCATGATGATAAAGACAAACCAGATAGCATACTATCATCTCGAGTAAGACTGTTTTATCGGTATAGGTCCTCCCTCAATCATTGCAATCACGTACCTGCGATCCAATAATTGACTTAGAGGGCACTATATCCAACAGATCCATCCTCGAAGAAGTCCCTTCGAGTTTGTATATAACCATATGATGGATCTATCCAATAGAAGTGGATACTCGTAGTGATACTAGGTGTTCTGAGAAATGCAAAGGGTAAAAGAAGGAGTGGCAATGACTTATGCAACTCAGACAATCCAAAAGCCAGTATTATAAGAAGGTTCGGTCAAATTGGTCACTAAGTCATAATCTAAGGTCGGTCAAAAGTCGCTACCAAAGAGAGAGAGAGAGAAAAGAAACACTCTGCGTGCACTCTAACCTAGATCAGAACGGTTATCACTTTATCTAATCAGGAAACCTCCCACTGTAATCTTAAATTCTCCTCCAAACGTGAAAGAAGAATTAGTCGGGATCACCCGAAGAGTAAACCAATTCATCAGTGAGAATCGGGATCCAACTATCACCGTATGATAACTTGATGGAAGCCACTCAAGTTATCACACTCCAGAAGGTATGCGCATACTTGGCAAGTTTCAGTTTTAGAAACTCCCGATATGATTTTACCTCATGCTCTTATGACCTTGACTATAGTCAACAAATCATAAGTCACATGTAAAGTTCTACCCGTCATTGTCCAGGTTGATTTGAACCCATCCGTACATACGCTTGACTTTAGTCAACAAGGTAATACAACTGTCCCAAACCAACGCATCTATCTATGCAACAGATGAATATTTAGCAGCTACCAAACACTATGCCTTGACTTTAGTCAACAAACATAGCTTGAATACTACTGACTATCCATAAGAAATGACGGAGGGCTACGGCTAGTTTTTGGCAAAAAACCTTTAACGTAATGAACTTGATCTCGTTGAAGGAACCTGATACCTTTTTATAAAAATATAGTGACGAAAACCTTTGCTAAAGAGGTCACTCCCGGTGAAGGGATCTCGGCTCTTTCCTCGCGGAATGAGGTGCAGGATATTCCAACTGAATAACGCGATGCAAAGCAACTTGTAATCGACTATAGTAAAGTTATTACCCTGACACAAACTTCTGTCCAAGGGGTCATTCCCGGTGAAGGGATATCGGCCCTTGCCTCGTCGAATGAGGTGCAGGATATTCCAACTGAATACCGCAATGCATAACAAAAGGAAACGTCTTTGTAATAACACCTTTTAAAATTTATTCCAACAACATCAAATATAGGTTTGTTTTATCCTTGCATTGATAAGAATCAATGCAGTCCCATCAATCAATCACACCAGAAAAGAACGAAAATATAATGTACGTATATGCCATCCGCATTCGTCACTTGGTCCCGTCATCACCCGTTAGGTCACTTAACTAACGACAGAGCGGGAACTGAACTAGCACGGGTGTAAAACATATACAACATCTACTAGTATATATACCAATATACAATAATCGCTCCAGGCTTGATAATATGCAACATTACAGAAAAGTAATAAGCATCACAGAACAATACAGATAATCTGGGATCCCCGGGTTTCACAGAGCCGCTCTTGAAACCCAACGTTCCCCTGGTCGTGTGGATAGCCTGTATAATGAAACCTAGACCCCTACGGGTACGGCAAGTTACCTGCAAAAACCTGAAGCGAGGCAGCCCCCTACAGCAAAATGAATGGACCACCCGGCACTTCACGGAATCCGGTAACTTGAGCTCCCCTCCTTGGGTCAACCTGTACCCCCTATGAGTGCGGCGAATAGTCTGCCAATTCTAGAGTGAGGCCCCTCTGCCTCTCAAAGCCATGAGATACGGACCCGTTGCCCTCCAGAACCCGGCTATCCGCGCACTCCGTCGCGGGGTAAACCTAGTACAGAAATAAAAATATATACAACGGGTACATCGACCTCTGCCCGGTCGTGCCCCAAAAGAATATTATACAATCAGGCAGTGACGGCAGTCCACATGTTGGACGCTCGCCCCGCAATATCAAATGTATAAATAAATTCAAACAGTACTACTATTGCACACTGCTATCCACCACGACATATCCGCAACATTACAGCACAACACAGAACATCAACACGAATGTCACGTTCGCAAATCCGTCTAAAAAAACTATAGCAATTAGACACAATTTACCGCTCGAATGACATTCCCGGTCGGAGATATAATGTAATTACTGCATACGGGTGGGTTCAAATTAACCTGGATAATGACGGGTAGAACTTGACATGTGACTTATGATATGTTGGCCTTCGTTAAGGTCATAAGAGCATGGGGTAAAAATCATATCGGGAGTTTCTAAAGAAACTGAAACTTGCCAGGCATGCGCATATCTTCTGGAGTGTGATAACATGAGTGGATTTCGTCACGTTATGATGCGATGATAGCTGGATCCCGATTCCCACTAATGAGTTGGTTTACTCCTCGGGTGATCTCGACTAATTCTTCTTTCAGGTTTGGTGGAGAATTTGAGGATACAGTGGGAGGTTTCCTGATTAGATAAATTGATTACCATTCTGATCTAGGTTAGAGTGCATGCAGAGTGTTTCTTTTCTCTCTCTCTTTGGCAGCGACCATGGCCCGACCCTAGACCACGACACAGTGACCAAGTTAACCGAATCTTCTTAAAACGGTGGCTTTTGGATTGTCTGAGTTGCATACATCATTGCCACTCCTTCTTTTACCCCTTTCATTTCTCCAGAACACCCCGTATTATTACGAACATCCACTTCCATTGGATAAAACCATCGTATGGTTATATACGAACTCGAAGGAACTTGTTCCAGATTCGAGGATGGTTTCCGGTTCTGGAGAAAATGAATAGGACTATTCAGTTGTCTTTTCCTTTTACCTTCTCTCAGGCTGCGAGTGCTCCTTGGATTAGGACGGTACACCTATTACGCTAATTGGACAGTCTTCATCCAAACCATAGGCAGGTGCCGAAAGGTAGGGAATGAAGAAAACCGATTAGCCTAAAGTGAGGTGTATAGAAGGTAATAAGTAAAGACAAATAAAGGGATTAGTAAGAGGCCAAAGTAAATTGCGACTGCTATCATTCATGGCCAAACCAAGTATTTCATAGCCACTCCTACTTCACCTTTGTATTTCTCCAGGACACCCCGTATTACTACGAAGATCCACAGTTATTTAGATAAATCTATCATATGGTTATATACGGACTCGAAGGAACTTGTTCCAGTTCGGGGATGGATCCTGGTTCAGGAGAAATAGGATTAAGGTTTATTTAGTTGTCTTTTATCTTTACCTTCTCTCGCGTTGCGAGTGCTCCTAGGATTGGGGGAGTACGCCCATTATACTTATTGGATAGTCTTCTTCCAAACCATAGGCTGGTGCCAAACGATAGGGAAGGAAGAAAACCATTTGGCCTAAAGGTGGTGTGCAGAAGGTAATGACTAAAGATATATAAAGTGATTTGGAGAGATGACAAAGAAATATATGGTTACAGTTGTGAATCTAATAATGGAAGAGGCATTACTAGGAATACCAGGACACCCCTTCAAAATATTTACATGTTTCAGTTTCACTGTGTATTCTTAAAAGAAAACTGATTTCCCAATTAGCCCTTACTCCAGGGTATGTATTTACCAGGTTTGATTCTCACATCTGTATGGCTTTACAGATGATGAGTGGGAGTAAGTTATTGGGAATTAGGTGATCATCCACATTATATCGGGATTCATTGTAATTGGTGATATTTGAGGAAATCACTTGGGTTTTTACCGGATTGCAAATATTGGGTTTTGAATATCCGTTGTTATGCACCAATTTCAAATTGATATATCTGTACGTTTATTTTTATAAAGTGAGATATAAATTTTGGAATTATGTCCATGACATTTACCTATATCAGTTGATGGTTAGGTAAGGAGCATTCAACAGCGGTGTAATTCTTCATAACCATAGTACAGTTTTCAACCTACGACGCACAGAGTTTGAGTTATTCAATTCAAGGGACTTATACAGAGTATTGTATTTTGACCAGTGTCCATTAGGACAGAGGGGTTGGTTCTCGTACTATATTCTGTTTACTTGTGACTTCTCAGTTATTAGACATGTGTTTCGTAGAAATACAAGGTCTAGGTTTTGAGAAGTTATAGGTATGAGAATAAAGTAGAGAACCAGGTGTTGCAAGTATCAGGATTCTTTAAGATAATCGAAGATGTATATACTTGTGTATGGTATTCAATTGATAGTAATGGTTTTGAGAACTTGCTTTTCTTTCAGGTTACTCATATCTGGATGTGTTCCTAAGTTGAGTAGTACTGATTGGCCTCTCTCTATTTAGTTGACATGCACTGGAGACAGCTGCATGATTGGAATCTGGCTCCAATTAAATCAGTGCCTATGTTTCTATATTGGATATAGAACGATTCATATCTTAACGATGTTAAGGTACAGGGAGTTGTCCGGCTTATGCTTAAAACTAGACTCTGGACAACTCAAGGCACAATTCTGTAATGGCAGTTTTTGGGTTGACCCTGTAAGTACACGGTAGCGTCCCGGCCGTCTAACAGACGCCAAATGCGGAACAAAAACTTTTACAGCTGGCGCTATCGCATACTATAACCCGGATCTGCCATTAAAGCTAAACTAACAAACTACAAAGTGGGTAGAAATGTTATACAAAACGATCCGAGTCCTTCGGTCTTCAACCATCATCCCACGCTTTGTTGCGGCTGTTCTGATCTCCTGAATCTCCGATCTTCTCGTCGAAAACTGGAAACTGGCAACTTTCAAAAGCGATCCTGAAACGAATTTCAGGATAACCCCGTAACAGTATAAACATACCCGCATTTGTATTACGACCGAATACAAATGCAACTGAGACAAATATATTATATCTACACAGTATAATACTCGGATCCAGTTTGAACCAAAGCCCGCCAGTATTATCTGCCCAAAATATGACACGTGCGTAAACGCACGTGCATTTTCCGAACCCAGCCATAAAACCATACGGCCTCTACAACATTTCGCCCGAACTTGGGAAAGTGTCTGTAGGGAACTCTAATGACTCATCAACACACTGGCACTGGGTATAACCACTAGCACGTCATAGGTACAAGCTGTACGTAACGGTTGCCTATGTATTGATCGGAAGGGAAGCTGACGAGCGAACTCATCCAGAAACCCTACTGAGCCCGACAGTGACAATATCCGTACAGTCCGGTCCGTTCGTCTAAGAGTATCGTATATCGAGTCTAGGGGGTGGATAAAGTCAGACCCCTAATAACACGATAATTCGTGTCGGTATGAGCCCATCACCTCCTGAGAAATTACTAATCCAAATAAGTAATTCTCCACTATCTCGGCCGAGGTTTTCTAGTGATGACGACCCGTGCACTGTGCGACATCAACCCCCAATACCGGGAGAGACGAACCCCCGACGATCTGCTCACTGCCTCTATGTGGCTCGGGACTGTACCCAACTAAAACCTGTTTGCACGTCTCTTTTGAGCGTGGTAGGGTAGTAATCTAAGCACAGTGGGAACTCACACGAGACAAATGACGATCTCAGGTCGACAAACTAACCTGTACACATGTCACCAGGGAACTGCTATCTGACGATATATATAATACCAACTAGCATGTTCCCAGCGAGTCCTGTCCGGTATACTCAATAAGCACCTGTATACATCTTAGGTGAACTAACTGACACCAATGGCTTGTGAGACCGGCCACCGCCCCTCTTCGGGGTCTCGACTGTATACACTAGTCTACTCTGGAGTATCGATGCCCTGTCTCGAAACTCCCACGACTAGGGACACTTTAAGGATGTGCTTACAGACCCCAGCTCCCACATATATGATCGCTATCATACTGCTGGCAGTCAAGCAAGAATCCTATAGGCTCTATCAACATGTAATAGTGAACTAAAGCATGTATACGATGATAAAGACAAACCAGATAGCATACTATCATCTCGAGTAAGACAGTCATATCGGTATAGGTCCTCCCTCAATCATTGCAATCACGTACCTGCGATCCAATAATAGACTTAGAGGGCACTATATCCAACAGACCTGGGCTATGACGAGGGTTGATTTTCTACCATCTGGAAGATCAATAGTGATATTGTTCTTGACTCGCCATAGTTTTAATAAAATGGACTTTTTTAGAAAACAGTAGTGGGAGTATGGTAGGACTGGAAGTGATTCCAGAACCGCAAACGATTACTGAAAGTTTAATAGGACCTAAAGATTCAATCAGGTTTGACATTCCATTAGCCACTCCGTAGATATGGTGGGTAACCTCAAGCACCCGAGAGGTACTCTAATAGCCTCAAGGACGGTGACAGGGAGGTTCTTATTTACCCAGACTTGCCATTGCTGTTGTTCCAGACTATGAGACCTGGTAGGAGGTTGAGTATAGCGTCGTTCTAAATTATCTTTAGAAGTGCACACGTATATGACTCTTCCAGAGGGTTGTCGTGTCAGTGGGAGCAGCGGAAGCATAATGATAAGGCAGCTTATGTCTATTTATAGACTAAAGCAGATATAGCGGAAATAGATCATCTATTTTTGATGTGACGGTCATGAGCTTTGACTTCAACAGAATAGGGGATGGATCTGTTAAGAAGGAAGTAGGGTGTGATATCCTGGTATTTGGATGACATACACATAGTAGAAAGTGAAATTCCTATACTACGATCGGTTATACTTTGGTTGTCACACAGTGGTTTCTCCACATAGGATATGAATATTATATTAGACATTCTGGTTACTAGATCTATGGTTTTAGATCTAGATTTGGGTAGTTTCCCAATCTGGGTACTTAGACAGCATTCTAAAGGTGTTTTGGAATGGACGACTCTTGGCACGGTAGTATACCTACAGGTGATGGAGTCACCCTCTCTAAAGGTGTCTTACAGACTAAAGGGGAGAGGATGCGCATGATTGGCATATCACTTGCTTAGATAATTGAGTCAATCATGAGATGTCAAGTACCACACCAGATGTTGTTTTTGCACTAGATGCAATAAGTTGATATTAATCCTGTTAGTGTATATGCCCTAAGGGCCATTATTGTATCATACTAGATTGTATATTACTTAATGGAAGCTTGGGATATTCACAGTTGTATATACAGTCTTGCTAAAAATGGTAGTATGCTACTTGGTTTGTGTCTACATTAATATGTGCATATGTTTCTTGTAACGTATCACTTATACATATTAGTAGAGCCCATAGGATCTTTGCTTGATTACCAGCGTTGTGATGGTAGTCATACTAGTGGGGGCTGGGTAATCTGTAAGCAACATCCTATACTAGTCCCTGGTCGTTGGATTATCGAGATAGGGCATCGATATTCCGGAGTAGACTAAATGTGTACGCTTCTCATCCCAGTTGGGGAGATGGTCTGTCCCACAGCCATCAGTACGTCGTACTGGAGATAGTATACAGGTGCTCGTTAGGTTACGGGTACACCGGACAGGACTCGCAGGGGAACTGATTGGTTGGTATTATACCCGTTGTCAGTTAACAGTTCCCAGATGACATGAGTACAGCATAGTCCGCATACTTGACACTGCCACTTCGCCTCGAGTGTGTCCCACTGTTCTTAGATTGCTACCCTACCACGGCTCAAAGAAGTCATGCAAACAGGTAGCAGTTGGGTGCAGTCCCGAGCACTTAGAGGCAGTAGTGGTTAGATAGGATTCGTCTCTCCCGGTATTGGGAGATGATATCGCACTGTGTCAGAGAGCCATTACGCAAAGTCCCTGGCCAGGGCAAGCGAGATATACTGGTAGGTTCCAGTAGCTTCTCAGGGTGTAATGGGCTTCGCTCCGACACGACTTATACAGCTATTAGGGGACTGACGCTTGCTGCCCCTTAGGCTTGATATGCGATAGTTTTAGACGAACAGACCGGACTGTACGGAGATTGTCATATAAGGCTCAGTGGGAGTTCGGATGAGTTTCCTCATCGGCCTTCTTATCGACATCTACCTAGGGACCGTTACGTACAGCTAGTGCCGCTTGCGGTCTGTGGTTAATCACACTGCCAGCGTAGTGTCGAGTCTTTAGAGTCTCACACAGAGAGTTTCCCTGCTCCAGGCGAAACGATATAGAGGTCGTATGATTTTACGACAAGGGTTCGGACGCATACGCGTGTTTACGCACGTACGACTTTTTGGACAGTTTTTACTAACCGGCTTTGGTTTAAGCCAGATTCAAGTATCAGGTTATTGGATTTATACAGTTTAAAGTTTTTCCGTGTTTTCACGGATTGGAGGGGCGTTCTCGTAATTTGTCGGGAAGCTTCTAGAAAAGTGGTGACTAAGGGGGGTAAGGTGGCATTGCATTAAATGAGATTAGTGACTCATTTGTGTGATTCATCCATGTCATTAATGCATCATAAATGCTTAATGACTCATGGGGATGAATCACTCATAGATATTTATGAAGCATGCTTGTTAATTCTATTATTTCATTTTTGGATAAATAAATAATGCTTCATATATATTATGATACATCATTATCTCATTTCATTATTATCTTCACCTTCTCTCTCCTCAAGCTCACTCTCTCTTCAAACCCTAACCCTAACCTCTCATTGTAGGGTTCCTAGGCACTCTCAAGAGGTCTCACAAGGCATCAACCATGCCCGTTTCAAAATTTACGGTGCCGAGAAACCCTAGACTACGGATCGTTAACTAGATTTTAGGCGAACAAAGCAACTAGTTTACAACTAAACTATAAGAACGGAAATACAACCTTTGTAGATCCGGTTCTCCACCTCCATAGCTCCACAATGAAGTCTCCTCGCTGTCCAAATCAAATCCCGGGCACTAGCGTCGGCTTCATCGGAGAAAGAGCGGGCTAGGTCATCGACGACGTGCCGAAGATGATCTACGTCGAGGCATCACTAGATCAAGCTCCACCTTCACCAAGCCATGAAAACTTGTGAAGGAAACACCCTATACTACTTGGCAAGAGGTAGAGGATGAAGAAATAGGAAGTGGGTTCACTTTAGAATTGGATTTCTCACTCATTTTCATCAATCACCATTGATGAAGTGAAGCTTTCTTCATTGAAGAAGATGAAGAAGAAGAAGAAAGAATATCATAAGTCTTATCCAAAATGAATAATAAAATGAATACTTATCATATCCTAACCTTGGTTAGGTGTAGAGAATAGACTAGGGTTAAATGGAGTGGTTAGGGTTAAGCATGAGACAAAATGGTCACTTTGGTCAAATGTTCAAGAAGCTTCAACTAGAAAACAAATTAAGCCACCATTTTCCCTTTATGCTTATCATTTTCAAAATGAATAACTAAATAAGATAAATCAAAAAGAAAAAAAAAACCCTAACCATTCATATAACCATGGTTTAGTCTTTACACAAACCCAAGTTAGCATGCATCATCAAACATGATACAAACTTGTGTACAAAAATATATCACATATACAATGTGCACAAACCAAGTGAGAAAATCCATTTAAAGTGAACCAATACTAGTTAATGCAAAGTAGTATACCAAATATATTATTATGCATTAAATCATTAAATCAACACTTGATTTAACGATCCGGTTATATCGCATATAACCTACTAGTATCCAATGTATCGGCTTATCGAATCAATCCTTGATTCGATAACTAGGTTATATCGCATACAACCAATCGATACATTCATCGCGAGAATGAAATACGGTATCACATACACGCATTATTCTCGGTCCCGTACATATCTCATATGCGCTCCTATTTCGTTTCGCTTGAGCCAGGAAACCTCTGTGTAGGACTCTAAAGACTCGTCAATACGCCGGCAGCAGGTGATGATCATATCAAACACCCACAAGCCGCAAGCGATCTGCTAAGCGTAACAGCCACCCGGGTATTGAGCGATCAGAAGATCGACGAGCAAGCCCGCTCACACTCTAGTGAATCCAACCAGTAACACTACCGTACAGTCCGGTCTGATCGTCTGATATGTCGCATATCTCGCCTAGGGGTGGTAAACGTCAGACCCCAATAGCTTGATAAGTCGTGTCGATACGAGGTCTATAACAGTTCGAGAAACTACAGGTAACACTTACCAGTAAATCTCAGCAACCCTGGCCAGGGATTTCCGGTTATAGCCAATCGAACACAGCGCAACATCAACCCCCTATACCGGGAGAGACGAATCCCATCCTATCGCTCATTGCCTCCATGTGATTCGGGACTGTACCCAAAAACCACCGTTTTGCACGCCCTCTTGGACGTGGTAAGATGGAAATCAAAGCACAGTGGGAACCACACAAGACTCTATGACGATCTCGGGTCAACAGACTACTCTGTACCAGTGTCACCAGAGAACTGCCATCTGACGTATGGTATAATACCATCTGGGAGTTCTCGGCGAGTCCGTCCAGTGTACCCAGTCTCTACTGAGCACCCGTATATCATCTCTGATGTCAAACACCAATGGATATGGGATCATCCATCGCCCATCTGTATGGGTCGAGAAGGTATACGCTAGTCTACTCTTGTATATCGATGCCCCGTCTCGATACACCCATGACTAGGGACTTTGAAGGATGTACTTATGGACTACCATGTCCCCACTAGTATGATCCGCATCATAGTCCAGGTAGTCAAGTACACATCCTAAGGGCTTTACCAACATGTAACAGAGAGACAATGAGTGTACATGTTAAGGTAAAGAGTAACCAGATAGCATACTATCATGTCGAGCAAGAAAGTCCTCCCTATATATGTCCCAGCATCCACTACAATATACATCCTATGTACAGTAATGGCCTCTAGGGCATACATATAACTAACAATCTCCCACTTGCACTAGGGCCATCTGATAGCAGTGGTTGTAGTATCTCATACTCAACCATCCCATAAAAATCTCTCTCTGAAAACAGGCCTTTGTGAGTGGATCCGCTGTGTTGTCCTCTGAGTCTACTCTCCAAACCTCGATCCCCTGGAGATCAACCATCTCCATGATCAGGTAATACTGCCTTAGAATATGTCTGGATCACTGATGGGACGGGCGTTCCTTGGCATAAGCCACAACTCCATTGTCACACAATGGGAGGAACTAAGTTCATCTTATGAACTAATATACACACAGACTGCCTCTTTGGTAGTATCTTAAGTAGTGATGTATCCAGCCTTTATCGTCTAGTATGCCACGGCATCTAGCTTGGAACTCTTCCAACATACCGCCCCTTTACTGAGGGTAAAGACAATGCCTGTAACTGACACTCAGTCGTCATTATCACACTGGAACACTTCCAGTGATTCTTCCCAGGATCAATTGATACCATCTCACTACAGCTAGTGAGTATTCTAACATCCATTTAGATCTATCTCATAGGTCCAAAACCCAGGATTTAGTAGGTATCACTTTGATCCTATGTGGAGAATCATTGTGATAGGTGGAGATTGATCGAGCGTAGCATAGGAAACTCTTTCCCTATCAAGAGTATGTCATCCACGTACTCTACGAGGATCATCACCATACTCCCTACTACCTTTTTGTATATACAAGGTTCATCTACCATTTTGATGATGTCAAACTCTTTGACTAATTCATCAAAACAGACGTTCCAACTCCGCGATGCCTGCTTTATCCTATAAAGCATCTTGCACACGTTTCCGCTGCTCCCACTGTCTACGAAGCCCTCTGGCTGTGTACTTATAGACGCTCTCTTCCAAAACATCATTTTAGAAAAGCAGTCATGGCACCCAACCGCCAGATATCGTAGTCATGGTATGTAGCCATGGCAAGTAGGATCTGGATGGACTTAAGCATAGCCACTTGAAAAGGTTTCATCATTATCCACGCCTGGTCGATGACGAAAGGCTTTAACAAGTCTAGCTTTGAAAGTCTCAACTCTTCCATCTACACCAAGTAATCTTCTCAAGATATACTTGCTCCTGATGGGGATTTAACCCTTCAGATATAGCAACCAAAGTCCATACTTTGTTGGTGTACATGGATTCCATCTCAGATCACTAAGCATCCAGCCATTCTTACAGAGTCCCACTCCTGATGGCCAGCTCGAAGCTAGTTGGGTCATCATCTCATGATGCAATCCTCGCTCCCACTGTCATAGAGAAACCGAAGTATCTCTCAGGTGGGTGAGGAACCCTACTAGATCGGCGGAGAGGCTGAGATTCGTTGGAATCTACTGAATCCTTTGGTTCTATCAAATCATCAGCTGTAGTTTGTATAGCTGGAACCTTTCCAGTTTTACATAACTTACCTTGCCTCGAGCTTGTCCGGATTATGCTTTTAGACATAACCCGGACAACCCCAAATCTTAACCAACTTAAGATATGGGCTCTTCACTTTCCATATCAAATATGAAGTGGTAGGCAACTGATTTGATTTTGAACCCTATTCAATAGGTATGCAGCTTCTCAAGTGCATAACTCCCAAAAGGAAATAGGTAAATCAGTAGTACTCATCATAGAGCACACCTTATCATATAGGATGTGATAGCTCCGCCCCGATATACCATCGTGCTATGGTGTATGCGGAGGAGTAATGCTGAGAGAGAATCTCATTCTCCTTTAGAATAGTCCAGGAATTCCGTGCTCAAGTATTCTCCTCCCTGATCACATCAAAGGACATAATACTTATACCCTTATTGGTTCCCTACTTCTAACTTATATTCTGTGAATATCTCAAAAGGTTCGGACTTGTGTTTCAACAGGAACATATGTCTCAATCTAAAGAGATCATCAGAGAATGTAATGAAGTACAAAGAACCGGTCTTGGCATGTGTAGACAGGGGACTTACATACATCAACATGTATCATCCCAAGAGTTACTAACTCTTTCTCTGTTTCCAATAAACAGAGCTGGTGTCATTATATCTTTGTGACGCGACTGGCAAGTTTCACAAGATGTAGATTCAAACTGATTTAAATATGCATCTACATGTAACTTCAGCTAGTCGGGTCACATTGATATGACCTAGTCTACAATGCCTCAAGAAGGAATCTTTCATTTCTGAACTCTTCCTCTTGTGTGTGTTCCGTATATTAAAGAACTGTAGTTTGATTTAGAACATCAATGCTTTTAGATAACGTGCCTGAACCGATCAACTTTTGAAATAGGAAATGTTCAAAACATTATCCAACAATACAAAATTTTATCATTTCTTTACTAATAAAAAGATAGATATGATTTTGTTGTTAGTGTATATGCCCTAGAGGCCATTACTGTATCATACTAGTTTGTATATTACTTAATGGAAGCTTGGGATATTCACCTTGTATAAACAATCTTGCTCAATATAGTAGTATGCTACTTGGTTTGTTTCTACTTCAATGTGTACTTGTGTTTATTTCAGTATATCACTTATACGCATTAGTGGAGCCCTCAGGATCTTTGCTTGATTACCAGCGTTGTGATGGCAGTCACACTAGTGGGGGCTGGGTAATCTATAGGCACATCCTTATACAGGTCCCTAGTCGTAGGACTATCGAGACAGGGCATCGATACTCCGGAGTAACTAGCGTATGCGCTTCTCATCCCAGTGTGGGAGATGGTCTGTCCCACAGCCATCAGTACGTCGTACTGGAGATAGTATACGGGTGCTCGTTGGGTTACGAGTACACTGGACAGGACTCGTCGGGAACTGAAAGGTTGGAATTATACCTATCATCAGTTATCAGTTCCCAGGTGACATGAGTACAGCTTAGTCCGCTGACTTGATACTGGCACTTCGCCTCGAGTGTGTTCCCACTACACTTTGATCACTACCCTACCACGGCTCAAAGGAGTCGTGCAAACAGGTAGTGGTTGGGTGCAGTCCCGAAGCACTTGGAGGCAGTGACGGTTAGACAGGATTCGTCTCTCCCGGTATTGGGGGTTGACATCGCGCTGTGTCTAGGAGAGCCATTACACGAGTAGTCCCTGGCCAGGGCAAGCGAGATATACTGGTAGGTTCCAGTGTTATCTCAGGGTGTTTTGGGCTTCACTCCGACACGACTTGTACCGCTATTGGGGGACTGACGTTTTACCGCCCCCTAGGCCCGACATGCGATGTATCAGACGAACAGACCGGACTGTACGGAGAATGTCACATTCAGACTCAGTAGGAGTTCAGATGGGGTTTCACCTCGTCAGCCTTCTTGTCGGCATCTACCTGGGGACCGTTACGCACAGCTAGTGCCGCTTGCGGTCTGTGGTTAAACCCACTGCCAGCGTAGTGTCGAGTCTTTAGAGTCCCACACAGAGGGTATTCGCCTCTGGGCAAAACAGAGTAGAGGTCGCATGGTTTTGCGACAGGGTTCGTTCTCATCCGCGCACTTGTGCACGTTTGGAGTCCGGACGGATTATACTGGCAGGCTCTGGTTTGAGCCAGATACCGGTATATGTTTTGAGGGTTGCTTTTATATCTTGGTGTTCTTGTTCCTCGGAACGAGAATGCAGGTGTGTATGCACAGTTGCTTGAGGCGGAGGATGAGGTATTTCATTAGGGTTTCGGAACGGGTGCGTATGCACAGTTGACAGTTATCTTTTTCCAAACCCTAATGGATTTATGAATTATCTATTAATAATAGTAATTAAATGAGAATTTTGTTATGGTTGATTTTGTTGACTTGTTGACCATGGTTGACTTGTTGACCATGGTTGAATGTTGACCACCATCATGTTTTAAAAAGTCCTCCTTGATTTATGCTTACATTTTTAAATGAAGCATGGTAGTGGTCATTCCAAATTACCATCAACTATTCTCATTTTCAATTATTATTATTAGATAATTCTTTTCTTTTGCATTATGGTTGCAAGAAAAAAAAAGATAGCTCATTCTATTATAACCTCTCTCTCTCCTCATTTCATCTTCTTCTTCCTCTAGCAAAGAGAAACCTTCTCATGTGTTGAGAATCTTTCTCTTTAAAAGGAAAAGCAAACCCTAGTCACTCTCTACTCATTCTAGGTTGAAGGTTTAGCAAGCCGGAAACCCTAGTTCACTCAAAGATCGAGGAAGAGCCCAAAGGTCGAACCTTCGAGGTGGATCCATCTTCGACGGAAGAAGGCGACGAAAAGAGAACCATCAACCTCTACAAGATTTCAAGAAGAAGGAGTTCAAGTTTAGGTATAACCATCTTCCATAGTAGCTAACTCCTTTTAGTGTATTTGCTAGTTTAGTTTAGATACGATCCCGACCCTGTTTAGTCCATGTTGCCTCTTGCGATAAAAATTTGTTTTTTATACCGTTTCCGCCTCCCCGTAAGAACCGGGGGTCGCAATATGGACTTACAGTGGTATCAGAGACTAACTAAACTTAAACTAGCTTGGTAGTGAAGTGTAACGAAGTTCGGAAACGAAAAATCACAAAACCGGAAAAATTACAAAACCTGAGTTTCTGTTGAAATTTTTTTGGCTCAAAATGAAAAAATTTATACTTGTAAAATCGTCTCAGGGTTTTGTGAGTGCACCGATGAAAAACGATCCACTGTTGCGTTCAAAGAGCCGCCCTTCCGCGGCACGAGGTAGGCATGTGCCGCGGAACCGCCGCGCTTTGTCGTCTTCTCTGCATCGTTTTTCGTGCAGTGTGTGTCTGTGTTGGTTTTGGGATTTTTGAAATATATTATATGTGCCCAGATTTTGCAGAAAAGAAATTTCCTTTTGGGGTCCTATAATTCCGTATTTTTTCCGAACTTCACTACATTTTGACTATGATGGTTATATCTGTGATGTTTGCATGTATTGAACGTCGGCTAATCGCTATAAGTCGATTAGTCGGGGTTATACATGATCTGTGTTTGATATTGGAATGTGTATATGAATGTGTTGGACTGTCGCGGGTGAATAGCCGGGGTGGATGTGAGATGAGCTTTTGTTTTTCTTTCATTCATTGTAAATGTAAATTGATGTAATAATATTATTTGTTTGGCCGCACAACCGGGTCGGGGTTGTAGCCGTCATTGTATAATTCTTTTTACTGTTTTTGCTCCTAGGATAGACCCATGGAGGGGTGCACAAACTACCGAGGACTTGGCGGGTAGTTTGCCGCACCCGTAGGGGTCTTGGGTGGGGTATTTGGCTATTCACCGCGACCGTGTTATCCGCTTTTCGTTCCAGGCTCGAAAGGATTGCGGATTGCTAGTATATCCAATGTATTCATCTGTGATCTGTAATGTCTATCATTGCTTTCTATTTAGGCGTTGCTTATGTTTTACAGCCGCGCTAGCCCAGCCCCCGCTCTGTCGTTAGTTAAGTAACCTAACGGGTAATGACGGGGCCCCGTGGCGAATGCGAATGGCATAAGCGTACGTCATATTTTGGTTGTTTTCTGCAATGGTAGGATTAAATGATGGGACGCATTAAAAGTACTAATGCAAGAATATCACGCATTAAAAGAACTAATGCAAGATAATAAACCAAGTTTAAGTCGATGGAACACTTTCGAAAAACCACTCGGTTCTTTTCAAAACTAACTTTTAAATGCGGAGCTTGAGCCACTCCTTCTAAAAGCTATCTCGTTCCATCGATTATATCAAGTTCACTACGTTCACGGTTTTACCAAAACCATTCGTAGCCCTCCGTCGTTTCACATAAATAGTCAATAGTATTCAAGCTGTGTTTGTTGGCCAAAGTCAAGGCATAGTGATTGGTAGCTATTGGATATTCATGTGCAGCATAGATAGATGCGTTGATTTGGAACAGTCGTACTGCCTTGTTGGCCAAAGTCAAGGGTATGTACGGGTGGATTCAAATTAACCTGGAGAACGACGGGAAGAACTTGACATGTGACTTATGATTTGTTGGCCAAAGTCAAGGTCATAAGAGCATGGGGCAAAAATCCACATCGGGAGTTTCATAAGTACTGAAACTTGCTAGATTTGCATACCATTTGGAGTGTGATGATTATGGTAGGATTCCTTCATTTTCGTCACGCGATGATATTTGGATCCCGATCCTACTGTGAGTATATGCTACTCCTCGGGAAATTTCTCACTAAACGATCAATGCTATAAACCTAGTAGGTGCCTAGAAAGGTGTTAGCGGGGCTACGCCCCCAGGGAAAAGAGGTTATTTAATTAAGGAACTTCGCGAAAGCGTTGGAAAACCTCCCTCGAAGTACCGACACTGGCCTGGCTGAACGGTTAAGCAAGTATTGTACGGTGGGATTGATCCCGGCTAATTCTTCCTTTGTGGTTTGAGGAGGGATTCGAGAAACAGTGGGAGCCATCCTGTTTAGACAAATTAAAAACCATTCTAAACTTGCAAGAGCATCGTGCTAAAGTGTTTCTTCTCTCCCCCCTGCAGCGACCAAATTCGAAATGACTGGACTTAAGTTACTTCTAGATAAAAACATACTGACAGGGCCAAACTACAAAGATTGGCTCAGGAATGTCAAATTGGCAATCACTTACGACAAGCTGGGGTATCTTCTTACCACCAAAGCTCCCCCCGTCCCAGGTCCCACCTCCAGCGTCGCGGATAAGGAAATCCGTAAGACTTGGGAGATTGACAGCGCGAAGGCCAGGTGCCTCGTACTTGCCTCGATGGACAACGACCATCAGAGGAGGCACGAGAATATGGATTTGGAATCCATATTTCTTCATACAAAAGAACTGTATGGAGAGCAGTCTCGTATCGCAAGATACGAAGTGTCGAAGAAGTTATTTTCGACTAAGTTGGCCGTCGGATCATCGGTAGCGGACCACGTGCTTAAGATGATTGGCTACACTGAGGAGCTCGCGGAACTTGGGACCACGTTGGACAGTGAACTATATACGGATATAATTCTCCAGTCCCTTCCATCCACTTACGCCCAGTTCATACTGAATTTCAACTTGCAAGAAAAGGAAGTTGAACTTTCAGAACTCCTCAACATGCTGAGGAGCGCAGAGGGCACCCTACAGAAGGGTAGGGATACACCCGCTTTGTTTGTAGGAGGATCTTCTTCCTCTAGGTCCAAGGCGAAAGCCAAGGGAAAGAGGAAGAAAGCCCCCGCCAAACCAAGAGGAGGTGTTAGTAAAGTGGGTACGAAGGGAAAGGAAAAGGCAACAAAGATAGCGGGGAAGCTTGTTGGAAAGGAAGAATGCTTCTATTGTCATAAGAGTGGACACTGGAAGAAAGATTGCAGGGCTTGGAAAGCCAGGACACAGGAACTGAAGCAGGTTGTAGCTTCAGCTTCAGGTGTGTATGTTATTGAAAACTGTCTTTCTATAAACTCTACTTCCTGGGTATTGGATACCGGATCAGGATCTCATATCTGTAATTCTTTGCAGGCGTTCAGAAACCGTAGGTTTTTGAAGGAAGGTGACATGACCCTCAGAGTTGCGAACGGAGCTAGCATGGATGCTAAAGCCGTGGGGGACTATCACCTGGGAATGTCAGATGGGCATGTTTTGGTTTTGCGTAATTGCTTTTTTGTACCCAACGCAACTTGTAATATCATTTCTGTATCTTTGGTTTCTAAAGAAGGTTATGAATTTGCGTTTGTAAGTAATGTTGTAAACATTCGCCTTAATCAAGTTCTGATTGGGTCTGGTACACTGAGCAATGGTATATACGTATTAAACCAACCACAGATTTTCAATGTCCAGAATACATACAAAAGAAAGTCTCCAGATATCAATCAGACTTTCTTATGGCATTGTAGACTGGGTCACATCAATGAGAGAAGGTTGACTAAGTTACATACAGAAGGATATTTGGATTCGTTCGAATATCAATCATATGCCACTTGTCAATCCTGTCTCAAAGGAAAGATGACAAAGACTCCGTTCACTGGACACGGAGTAAGAGCGAGCGAGCTCTTGGGACTCGTACACAGCGACGTGTGCGGTCCAATGTCTACACATGCGCGAAGCGGTTATTCTTACTTCATTACTTTTACGGATGATTTTTCAAGATACGGTTATGTCTTCTTAATGAAACATAAGTCCGAAGCTTTTGAAAAATTCCAGGAATATAAGAATGAAGTTGAAAAACAAACCGGCAAAAGTATCAAGATTCTAAGATCGGATCGTGGTGGAGAATACTTAAGTGCCGAGTTCCTGAATTACTTAAAAGAGAATGGGATTCTCTCTCAGCTTACTCCTCCATACACTCCGCAACATAACGGTGTATCGGAAAGACGGAACCGAACCCTATTGGATATGGTACGGTCCATGATGAGTAACGCTGAGTTACCGCGATCATTCTGGGGGTATGCACTAGAATCAGCTGCGTACCTATTGAACCGAGTTCCTACTAAGACTGTGCCTACTACACCATATGAGATGTGGTGTGGGAAGAGGCCCCATCTCAGTCACATCAAGACTTGGGGATGTCCAGCTTTTGTTAAAAAGCAGCATGCGGACAAGCTCGAGGCACGCTCAGTACAGTGTAAGTTCGTGGGATATCCAAAGAACTCCAAGGGATATTTCTTCTACTGTGAAGAGGAACAAAAAGTTCTTGTTTCTCGTCATGCCTACTTCTTGGAAACTGAGTTTTTGGAAAACCAGATAAGTGGGAGCACAGTAGAACTGGAAGAAATTCCAGAACCACGAGCTATTACTGAAAGCTTAGTAGAACCAGAGGGTTCAAATGAACAGGACATTCCTACGCCGCTCCGCAGAAGTAGTAGGCAGTCTCATCCGCCCGAGAGATACTACGGTTTTCTCATAGACGGGGATAGAGAGGATTGCGTCATAGATTATGACGAGCCTACTAGCTTCCAACAGGCCGTTCAGAGCGTTGACTCAGTAAAATGGCTGGATGCAATGCGGACCGAAATGGAGTCCATGTACACCAACAAAGTATGGACGTTGGACATTGCTCCAGACGGGGTAAAACCCGTAGGATGCAAGTGGATCTTCAAAAGGAAGATTGGTGTAGATGGACAGGTTGAGACCTATAAAGCTAGACTTGTAGCAAAGGGTTTCCGTCAAAGACCTGGCTTGGACTATGACGAAACCTTTTCTCCAGTGGCTATGCTGAAATCCATTCGGATCCTTCTTGCCATTGCTGCCTTCCACGATTATGAGATTTGGCAGATGGACGTAAAGACCGCTTTTCTAAATGGAAATTTAGAGGAGTGTGTCTATATGGATCAGCCAGAGGGTTTCATTCAGAGTGGGAGCAGCGGAAAGGTGTGCAAGTTGCTTAAGTCCATCTATGGACTAAAGCAGGCATCGCGGAGTTGGAACATTTGTTTTGATGAGACGGTCAAGGAATTTGACTTTATCAAAAATCCAGATGAACCGTGCATCTATAGTAGATTTGTAGCGAGAACTGTAGTATTCCTTGTTTTATACGTGGATGACATTCTCTTAATAGGAAATGACATTCCTATGCTACAATCTGTCAAGGGTTTCTTGTCACACAGGTTCTCCATGAAAGACCTGGGTGATGCCTCATACATCCTGGGGATCCGGATCCATCGTGATAGATCCAAGAGGATATTAGGACTTTCACAGTCCAGGTACATCGACACCGTACTGAAAAGATTCAGTATGGAAGATTCCAAGCGCGGTAACCTACCGGCTTGTCACGGGATCACCCTCTCTAAAGAGATGTCTCCCAAGACTGATTTGGAGAGGGATCGCATGTCTATTATACCCTACGCTTCTGCGGTAGGCTCTATAATGTATGCGATGTTGTGTACCAGACCGGATGTAGCTTATGCACTGAGTGTAGTAAGCCGGTATCAGTCAAACCCTGGGGAGAAACATTGGATAGCAGTAAAGAACATTCTCAAGTACCTGAGAAGGACTAAGGAGATGTTCTTGGTGTATGGCGGAAAAGACCTCCAGATTGAGGCCTTTGCTGACTCCAGCTTCCAGAGTGATAAGGATGATTCCAAGTCCATGTCGGGTTTTGTCTTTACCCTCAATGGAGGGGCGGTGTGTTGGAAGAGTTCCAAACAGGAAACCGTTGCAGACTCGACTATGGAAGCGGAATACATCGCTGCATCTGATGCCGCAAAAGAAGCTGTCTGGATAAGGAAGTTCTTAAAAGAACTTCAGGTGGTTCCGTCCATTGTTGACCCAGTACCTCTGTATTGCGACAACAACGGGGCTATAGCTTTAGCAAAGGAACCCAGGTCCCATCAGAGATCCAGGCACATCTTGAGGCGGTATCACCTGATCAGGGAGATCGTGGATCGCAAGGAGATCGAGGTTCGGAGGGTTGCTTCAGAAGAGAACACTGCAGATCCATTCACCAAGGCCCTACCCCAGACTCAGTTCGAGCGGCTGATCGAGATGATAGGTCTTCGATACGCCAGTACATGGCCTTAGTGCAAGTGGGAGATTGTTAGTGTATATGCCCTAGAGGCCATTACTGTATCATACTAGTTTGTATATTACTTAATGGAAGCTTGGGATATTCACCTTGTATAAACAATCTTGCTCAATATAGTAGTATGCTACTTGGTTTGTTTCTACTTCAATGTGTACTTGTGTTTATTTCAGTATATCACTTATACGCATTAGTGGAGCCCTCAGGATCTTTGCTTGATTACCAGCGTTGTGATGGCAGTCACACTAGTGGGGGCTGGGTAATCTATAGGCACATCCTTATACAGGTCCCTAGTCGTAGGACTATCGAGACAGGGCATCGATACTCCGGAGTAGACTAGCGTATGCGCTTCTCATCCCAGTGTGGGAGATGGTCTGTCCCACAGCCATCAGTACGTCGTACTGGAGATAGTATACGGGTGCTCGTTGGGTTACGAGTACACTGGACAGGACTCGTCGGGAACTGAAAGGTTGGTATTATACCTATCGTCAGTTATCAGTTCCCAGGTGACATGAGTACAGCTTAGTCCGCTGACTTGATACTGGAACTTCGCCTCGAGTGTGTTCCCACTACACTTTGATCACTACCCTACCACGGCTCAAAGGAGTCGTGCAAACAGCTAGTGGTTGGGTGCAGTCCCGAAGCACTTGGAGGCAGTGACGGTTAGACAGGATTCGTCTCTCCCGGTATTGGGGGTTGACATCGCGCTGTGTCTAGGAGAGCCATTACACGAGTAGTCCCTGGCCAGGGCAAGCGAGATATACTGGTAGGTTCCAGTGTTATCTCAGGGTGTTTTGGGCTTCACTCCGACACGACTTGTACCGCTATTGGGGGACTGATGTTTTACCGCCCCCTAGGCCCGACATGCGATGTATCAGACGAACAGACCGGACTGTACGGAGAATGTCACATTCAGACTCAGTAGGAGTTCAGATGGGGTTTCACCTCGTCAGCCTTCTTGTCGGCATCTACCTGGGGACCGTTACGCACAGCTAGTGCCGCTTGCGGTCTGTGGTTAAACCCACTGCCAGCGTAGTGTCGAGTCTTTAGAGTCCCACACAGAGGATATTTGCCTCTGGGCAAAACAGAGTAGAGGTCGCATGGTTTTGCGACAGGGTTCGTTCTCATCCGCGCACTTGTGCACGTTTGGAGTCCGGACGGATTATACTGGCAGGCTCTGGTTTGAGCCAGATACCGGTATATGTTTTGAGGGTTGCTTTTATATCTTGGTGTTCTTGTTCCTCGGAACGAGAATGCAGGTGTGTATGCACAGTTGCTTGAGGCGGAGGATGAGGTATTTCATTAGGGTTTCGGAACGGGTGCGTATGCACAGTTGACAGTTATCTTTTTCCAAACCCTAATGAATTTATGAATTATCTATTAATAATAGTAATTAAATGAGAATTTTGTTATGGTTGATTTTGTTGACTTGTTGACCATGGTTGACTTGTTGACCATGGTTGAATGTTGACCACCATCATGCTTTAAAAAGTCCTCCTTGATTTATGCTTACATTTTTAAATGAAGCATGGTAGTGGTCATTCCAAATTACCATCAACTATTCTCATTTTCAATTATTATTATTAGATAATTCTTTTCTTTTGCATTATGGTTGCAAGAAAAAAAAAGATAGCTCATTCTATCATAACCTCTCTCTCTCCTCATTTCATCTTCTTCTTCCTCTAGCAAAGAGAAACCTTCTCATGTGTTGAGAATCCTTCTCTTTAAAAGGAAAAGCAAACCCTAGTCACTCTCTACTCATTCTAGGTTGAAGGTTTAGCAAGCCGGAAACCCTAGTTCACTCAAAGATCGAGTAAGAGCCCAAAGGTCGAACCTTCGAGGTGGATCCATCTTCGACGGAAGAAGGCGACGAAAAGAGAACCATCAACCTCTACAAGATTTCAAGAAGAAGGAGTTCAAGTTTAGGTATAACCATCTTCCATAGTAGCTAACTCCTTTTAGTGTATTTGCTAGTTTAGTTTAGATACGATCCCGACCCTGTTTAGTCCATGTTGCCTCTTGCGATAAAAATTTGTTTTTTATACCGTTTCCGCCTCCCCGTAAGAACCGGGGGTCGCAATATGGACTTACATTTGTATATCAGGTTCGGTATCTAATAACATTCGTTCAGAATCAATGTATTGGTAATACAGGGTGACAGTGACCAACAGACTTGGCTGCAACTCTTGCCCCGTTTTCTGCCTCATGAAACTTATCACCCGTTCTCAGTCCTCTACCTTTTTGTAGCCCTATGTAACAGATTACATATCTGGGATCCTGATATGGTATCACATACCCAGGACGTAGAGGATACAGAGAAACGGTTCTATATAATGAATACACCCGAAGGAGATGCATCATATGAACTTTCTTCGTTTGGGCGGCACGGAAATTCTGGTAATCCCCAAATTTCTTGCTCTGTCTTATAACATTTATAAGTTGGAGCGGGACCAACGTTCCCCAGCTCAGTATAACAAGCGGGTTCGGTCAATAATCCGTATTATTATCTTGATTAAGGCGTGATATGGTCGCTACCAGGAGAGAGAGAGAGAAGAAAACACTCAGCGTGCGCTCTTGCAAGAATAGATTGGTTATTATTTTATCTAATCAGGATGGCTCCCACTGCTTTTTATCAAATCTTCCTTCAAACCCTAAAAGGAAAGACTAGCCGGGATTAATTACACACTACAAGTTCGCCAATCTTTCAGCCAGGCCAGTGTCGGTACTTTGAGGGAGGTCCCCCGTGCTTTCGCACGAACCTAATTAGTGTAAACCTCGTTTTCCCAGACGCGTAACCCCGTTGACACCTTTCTAGACACCTACTTGATCGGCTAATTGTAATGCGTAAAACTCTCCCAGGAGTAATTCTTACTGGCAGCGGGTATCGGGATCCAACTATCTCATAGAAGGTATGCAATCTCATTGCAAATTTCAACACTTGAAATTCCCGATAATATTTTGCCCCTAGCGTCCTATGACCTTGATGGAGGCCAAACTACCCATAGTCCGCTAGTCAAGTTCAACCCGTCATTTCCTGATTGAATTAAACCCACCCGCACGACCCTTGACGGAGACCAAACAACGCCGTACGAATACCCTAATCCAATCGCATCATATGCTAGCAGATAAGCACTAGTTAGCTACCGTACACTACGCCTTGACGGAGGCCAAACTACCGCAGCACGAATACTAACTAGTACTTATCTGAAATGACGGAGGGCTACGACAGGTTTTTCTGAAAACCTATTGCGTAATGAACTTGATATCGTTGTAGAATCAAATGATTTTAAAATGGAGTGTTTTTGAGGCTTTTCCAGTTTTGCTAAAGGAGTCACTCCCGGTGAAGGTATCGTCGGTCCTTTCCTCGTCGAATGAGGTGTGGGATATATCACATATATCACTGTGCAAAGCAAAAACACTTAAAAGCAATCAAAAGACAAACCGAGTGTGTAGCATCTGCCAGTTATTGCTAAAGGAGTCACTCCCGGTGAAGAGATCTCGGTCCTTTCCTCATCGTATAAGGTGCAGGATATATCACATATACCGCTGTGCAAAGCAAGAACTGTAGCTACCTGTTTTGTTTTTGAAATTCGATTCTACAACATCTTAGGTTTCTTTTATTTCATTAATCTCATTAATGAAGTCCCATCATTTAAGTTACCTAAACATCACAGATAAATACGACGTACACTTATGCCATCCGCATTCGCCTCGATGTCCCCTCGTGCACCGTTAGGTTAGGTAACTAACGGCAGAGCGGGGCAGGGCTAGCGTGGGTGTAAAACATAAGTAACGCCTATATAATATATCATATATACTATATACTGTATCTATCACAGAAAATCATATGATCACATCACAGATATCGCAGCAGAAGAATCATATGAAATATTGGATATACTAGGATGTCCGTGTTTTCAATACGAGCCAGTATAAAACACGGATTCCACGGTCGCGATGAATAGCCAAACCCACACCCCTAGACCCCTACGAGAGCGGCAAGCAACCCTACCAATTCTAGAGTTAGGAGACCCGGACTCGACTCCTCGAGTTGGTCTCCCACTGGACTCCAGAACCCGGTTACTTGTGCTCTCCTCCTTGGGTCTATCCTAGTGCAGTAAAGTAAATAATATACAAACGGTGACAACTTCCGCAACCTGGAACTGCCCCAATAAAAGAATATTACATACAAGTTTTTACATGAATGAAAATGAAAAACACTCATCTCACATAAAACCCCCCGGCTATTCAAACACGACGATCCAATATAACATATCCAGCAACACATAACATCACATGTCATCAACGTAAGTAAGTATGCCCATCCCAATTGTCGTTGACATATAGCAACGAAACCGGCGATATCACATATTACACTTACGGTAACAGAAAAGAAAGTGTAAAACTACAATAGTTGGAATCCGCAATCTGCATAGACATCGCATGCCTAATCAAATGAATTCTTTAGACATCGCATGCCTAACAATTATAAACCCTGCATTTTAGTCTCAAAATCGAAAACACTTTTCAATGTCAAGTCGGGTAATTCAACAAGATTCCCGACATCCTGATCGAATGCTCGTCGCAAACTTCAGTAGACGGCTGCACCCCTGATACCGTCGACGAAGTGCACCAAGGCGGAACACCGCTACCGCGAGCACCCGAACGGATGCTTTCGGCGACGGGGTTCTCCTACAGTCACTTGGTCGGGGCTATGGAGTGAGGCTGTCTATTAAGTTTACCCGGCGAGTATCCGCGTACGCTACGCGATTGCGACGGACTTTTGATCACATCAAAATTCCGTGGCAACCGATCAAGTGAGACTAAAGTGCTATGTTTATAACATTCATTCAGTTATCTCATAACTACTTGTGAATTCCAATTATTGTATCCCATTCCGGATAAATAGAAAATGTTAAACTTTCCGATCGAGCAATCGAATACCCAAGTTTTCCCGAAACAGATCAACACATGAAACAAGTTTAAAAACATCCAGTTCATGCCTCAGTACCAACGGTCCAGCCGTAGAAGGGTCAAGCCAATGCCTCACATGTGGCACGCCGTACTGCCCCAAACCCTAAGGTTCAAAGGGCAGTTCAAGACGGTCACATAATCAAGTTAAGGTTTGTTGTCTTCTAGAGGGACCATCGCGTTGCTTGCACTACTTAGAACGTCTTTAAACCACGGAAAAATCCAACACTTGGAAATTTCCCGACAGGGGAAAAATTAGGTATTTATATCCGGCCGAACTTTTTAACATATTCTAAAATACCCGGATAGCCACGCAGACAAAATTTGATAATCCGATCGAATATACGAATCACCAAAACAACCCCAGAAAATTCAACTCTTGAATAAAATATTAAAATTATCCAGAAAACACAGGAGTCAAATATAACAATTACTGTGCAAACAAAAGTCAAAGATTCAACATAACGGCCGCGGAACCGCCGCGCCACGTGGGGTAAGGCCGCGGTTTGGCGGCGGTTTGACGGAGTTAGGGCTCCGTTTTGCACAGTAATTCATAAAAAACCCTGCTTAATTTTATGCATATTTTTAATATGGAAAAAACCAGATTTTTAAAAATTGGACAGAGAGCATTTTGGAAATGGGTTTTCGGGTTCGTTCGGATTTCAAACGTCGTCTAGACTTCGCCTAAAGCTCTAGCTAGGCTCTGATACCACTGTAGGGTTCCTAGGCACTCTCAAGAGGTCTCACAAGGCATCAACCATGCCCGTTTCAAAATTTACGGTGCCGAGAAACCCTAGACTACGGATCGTTAACTAGATTTTAGGCGAACAAAGCAACTAGTTTACAACTAAACTATAAGAACGGAAATACAACCTTTGTAGATCCGGTTCTCCACCTCCATAGCTCCGCAATGAAGTCTCCTCGCTGTCCATATCAAATCCCGGGCACTAGCGTCGGCTTCATCGGAGAAAGAGCGGGCTAGGTCATCGACGACGTGCCGAAGATGATCTACGTCGAGGCATCACTAGATCAAGCTCCACCTTCACCAAGCCATGAAAACTTGTGAAGGAAACACCCTATACTACTTGGTAAGAGGTAGAGGATGAAGAAATAGGAAGTGGGTTCACTTTAGAATTGGATTTCTCACTCATTTTCATCAATCACCATTGATGAAGTGAAGCTTTCTTCATTGAAGAAGATGAAGAAGAAGAAGAAAGAATATCATAAGTCTTATCCAAAATGAATAATAAAATGAATACTTATCATATCCTAACCTTGGTTAGGTGTAGAGAATAGACTAGGGTTAAATGGAGTGGTTAGGGTTAAGCATGAGACAAAATGGTCACTTTGGTCAAATGTTCAAGAAGCTTCAACTAGAAAACAAATTAAGCCACCATTTTCCCTTTATGCTTATCATTTTCAAAATGAATAACTAAATAAGATAAATCAAAAAGAAAATAAAAACCCTAACCATTCATATAACCATGGTTTAGTCTTTACACAAACCCAAGTTAGCATGCATCATCAAACATGATACAAACTTGTGTACAAAAATATATCACATATACAATGTGCACAAACCAAGTGAGAAAATCCATTTAAAGTGAACCAATACTAGTTAATGCAAAGTAGTATATCAAATATATTATTATGCATTAAATCATTAAATCAACACTTGATTTAACGATCCGGTTATATCGCATATAACCTACTAGTATCCAATGTATCGGCTTATCGAATCAACCCTTGATTCGATAACTAGGTTATATCGCATACAACCAATCGATACATTCATCGCGAGAATGAAATACGGTATCACATACACGCATTATTCTCGGTCCCGCACATATCTCATATGCGCTCCTATTTCGTTTCGCTTGAGCCAGGAAACCTCTGTGTAGGACTCTAAAGACTCGTCAATACGCCGGCAGCAGGTGATGATCATATCAAACACCCACAAGCCGCAAGCGGTCTGCTAAACGTAACGGCCATCCGGGTATTGAGCGATCAGAAGATCGACGAGCAAGCCCGCTCACACTCTAGTGAATCCAACCAGTAACACCACCGTACAGTCCGGTCTGATCGTCTGATATGTCGCATATCTCGCCTAGGGGTGGTAAACGTCAGACCCCAATAGCTTGATAAGTCGTGTCGATACGAGGTCTATAACAGTTCGAGAAACTACAGGTAACACTTACCAGTAAATCTCAGCAACCCTGGCCAGGGATTTCCGGTTATAGCCAATCGAACACAGCGCAACATCAACCCCCTATACCGGGAGAGACGAATCCCCTCCTATCGCTCATTGCCTCCATGTGATTCGGGACTGTACCCAAAAACCACCATTTTGCACGCCCTCTTGGACGTGGTAAGATGGAAATCAAAGCACAGTGGGAACCACACAAGACTCTATGACGATCTCGGGTCAACAGACTACTCTGTACCAGTGTCACCAGAGAACTGCCATCTGACGTATGGTATAATACCATCTGGGAGTTCTCGGCGAGTCCGTCCAGTGTACCTAGTCTCTACTGAGCACCCGTATATCATCTCTGATGTCAAACACCAATGGATATGGGATCATCCATCGCCCATCTGTATGGGTCGAGAAGGTATACGCTAGTCTACTCTGATATATCGATGCCCCGTCTCGATACACCCACAACTAGGGACTTTGAAGGATGTACTTATGGACTACCATGTCCCCACTAGTATGATCCGCATCATAGTCCAGGTAGTCAAGTACACATCCTAAGGGCTTTACCAACATGTAACAGAGAGACAATGAGTGTACATGTTAAGGTAAAGAGTAACCAGATAGCATACTATCATGTCGAGCAAGAAAGTCCTCCCTATATATGTCCCAGCATCCACTACAATATACATCCTATGTACAGTAATGGCCTCTAGGGCATACATATAACTAACACTCATGAGTTGAGATCAAGGGTTAGCTAGACTAATACATCCATAACCTCACTCTGTATCCCCTAGGTAGCATAGATTAGCGCTTTAAGCAACCTAGTTATCTCACGTTTGAGATTAAGCTTGGCGTAGGAGCTTTCGGGTGGATCATCTTTGATTCGAGGAGGCCGTTGAGGTGCCGATGTTCCAAGGAGCCTACGAGGAGTGGAGGACAGCGATGAAGACCCGAAGGACATGTAACGTGAGGTATAACTTCGAATCTGAGTAGTTAAACCTCTAGTAGTTTGTTAGCAATGGTTTAGATAACGATTCATACGCTCAAGTCCATGTTACGAAGTTTTGATAATCGTTTTTCATATATTCCGCCTCCCCGCAAGTTCGTGGGGTGCGTGACATTGACTTACAGTGGTATCAGAGCCAACTAAACCATTACTAGCTTGTTAGCAACTAGTTAGAAGTTCGATCGACAGAAAAACACGAAAACAAAATTCGAAACCCTAACAGTTCTGTTAATTTTAAACATGTCTGAAAAATTATTTGATATGCCTTAAAATTCATAGCAGGTAAATATAAGAATTCTGGGAAAATACGGAGTTGTAACTCGTCTTGATGGCCGCGGGACCGCGGCAATAGTTAGCTTTTGCCGCGGATCCGCGGCGGAGTCAACCCTGAGTTGACTCCGATTTGCTCTAAAATTCATATATTTTGGTGTTCTGTTTTCTTGTATATTCTGTTTCTGCCCAGGTTACTTCAGCGCTGCTTTGCTTTTGGGGTAGACACGGAATATGGTAATCAATCGATATTCTAAGATATTTGCTAATTGGGTTTTTATCTGTAATGTTTAATGTGTTCGTAAACCTCCCCTAATTGCTAGTATGTCGGTTGGCAGGGGGTTGCAGATTTCTTGAATGTTTACTGCTTGTGTATATGAACTGTATTGGACTGTTGTGATGATTATCCGGGGTTTGAGATGTGTTTAATATTCATTCAATGTAAATGTAATTTGATGTAATATTCTTTTGCGGGGCACATCCAGGTTGCGGTTGTAGCCACCGTTGTATTATTTCTTTTTACTGTTTTTGCTCCTAGGATAGACTCAAGGTGGGGTACACAAACTACCGGGTATGTCAAAGTGTTTAGTGGCCTACTCACGTTGTTGAGGGAGACCGCTTCATTTCGGGTACTTGACGGGTAGTTTGCTGTACCCATAGGGGTCTAGGGTGGGGTTATGGCTATTCATCACAACTGTGTAATCCGTCTTTTATTGCAGGCTCAAAGCAAATGCGGATTACTAGTAAATCCAATAAAGTTCATCTGTGATCTGGAATGCTTATTATTACGTCTGACAAATGTACAATATCTATATATGATAGCTATTAGACGTCACTTATGTTTTACACCCACGCTAGCCCAACCCCCGCTCTGTCGTTAGTTAAGTAACCTAACGGGTGATGACGGGGGACCCAGTGGCGAATGCGGATGGCATAAGAGGACGTGGTATATTCGTTGTTTTCTGCAATGATAGGATAAATGATGGGACGCATTATTATAATGCAAAGAAAATAAACCAAAGTTTAATCGTTGGAACAAATTTAAAAGAAACCACTCGGTTATTTTTAAAAGATCAGAATTTTTAATTGTGGAGCTTTAACCACTCCTTTTAAAAAGTATCAGGTTCCTTCGATTATATCAAGTTCACTACGTTCACGGTTTTACCAAAACCAGTCGTAGCCCTCCGTCATTTCATATGGATAGTCAATAGTATTCAAGCTGTGTTTGTTGGCCAAAATCAAGGCACAGTGTTTGGT
Source organism: Agapanthus africanus (assembly GCA_030015575.1). Taxonomy (NCBI): domain Eukaryota; kingdom Viridiplantae; phylum Streptophyta; class Magnoliopsida; order Asparagales; family Amaryllidaceae; genus Agapanthus; species Agapanthus africanus. The sequence goes on from JASDDO010000029.1 coordinate 302,040,362, forward strand.
AGCTATTGAAAATTCGTATGCAGCATAGATAGATGCGTTGGTTTGGGACAGTCGTACTGCTTTATTGGCCAAAGTCAAGGGTATGTACGGATGTGTTCAAATTAACCTGGATATTGACGGGTAGAACTTGACATGTGACTTATGATTTGTCGGCCAAAGTCAAGGTCATAAGAGCATGGGGCAAAAATCCATATCGGGAATTTCTAAAGAAACTGAAATTTGCAGAGAGAGCATACCATTTTGGAGTTTGATGAATGTTAGTAGGATTCCTTCAACATTATCATACGATGATATTTTTGATCCCGATCCTACTGTGAGTACATGCTACTTATCAGGAGATTCGTCACTTAACGATCAATGCTATAAATCAAGTAGGTGTCCAGAAAAGTGTCAGCGGGGCTACGCCCCCAGAGAAAAGAGGTTATTTAATTAAGGAACTTCGCGAAAGCGTTGAAAAACCTCCCTCGAAGTATCGACACTGGCCTGGCTGAACGGTTAAGCAAGTATTGTACGGTAAGAATTGTCCTGACTAATTCTTCTTTTATAGTTTGAGGTAGGATTCGAGAAACAGTGGGAGCCATCCTGTTTAGATAAACTTAAAACCAATCTAGACTTGCAACAGCATCATGCTAAAATGTTTTTTTCTCTCTCTTAATTGCAGCGACCTTGTGACCACACATAGGTTACATCTAGATAACAAATTGACAGAATCTGACTTATATGACTGGCAAAGGTCTATCCAGATGTCCATTGGCAATGACAAGCTGGACCACCCTATTACTACTCAAGATCCCGCCGTCCCAGGTCCAGTTTCCACTGTCGCGGATATGGATATCCATCAGACAAGGGAAAAAGATAAAGCGAAAGCTAAGTGCCTCGTGTTAGCTTCAGTTGATGGTGTATACCAGAAGTAGCACGAGAAGATGGACTTAGTTTCCATCTTTCTCCATAATAAAGATTTATATGGAGAGCAATCTCATATCACTAGATATGAAACCTCGAACGAATTAATTCAAGCGAGGTTGGCTGACGGGTCATCTGTAGGGGACAACGTCCTTACAATGACTAGCTGTATTGATAAGCTCCAGGACCTGGAGACCGCGTTAGGAAACGAGTCAAATACTGACTTGATTATATAGTCTTTGCCTCCTACCCTGAAGGAAACCAGGGAAGTGGAAGGAAAGAGAAGGGCAAACGTTTCGGGACTGGATATAGTAAAAGAGGGACGTTTCTATTGTTACAGGAATGAACATTGGCAGAATGATTGCAAGGCTAGCAAAGCCAGTAGCTAGGATTCGAAGCATGTTGTGGCTTCAGCTTCGGGTGTGTTTGTGATAGAGAACTGTATGTCAGTTAACCCTACTTCCTGGGTATTGGATACCGGGTCAGGAACTCACATCTGTAATTCTTTACAGGCTCTGAGAAACCGTAAGGTTATCAGGATAGGTGACATGACCCTCACGGTTGCTAACGGAATGAGCATGAATGCTGAATCCGTAGGGGAATATCATATTGGACTGACAACTGGGCAGATATTGATTCTGCGTAACTGTTTTTATGTACCAGGTACAACTTTTAATATCATATCTGTATCCTTACTTTCTAAAGAAAGATATGATTTTACTTTTATAAGCGATGTGGTTCACATCCATCTAAATCAATTTATGATTGGGTCAGGTACATTAAAAAACGGGATATACGTATTGAATCAAGCTCAGATTTTCAGTGTCCAGAACACACTTAAAAGAAAGTCTCCGGAATTGAATCAGGCTTTCTTATGGCATTGTAGACTAGGTCACATCAATGAGAAAAGGTTGACTAAGTTACATAGAGAGGTATATTTGAATCCGTTCGAATATCAATCTTATACTACTTGTGAATCTTGTCTCACAGGAAAGATGACCAAAACTCCGTTTACTGGACACGGAGTAAGAGCAAGCGAGCTCTTAGGACTCGTACACAGTGACGTGTGCGGTCCAATGTCTACACATGCGCGGGGTGGTTATTCCTACTTCATTACTTTTACGGATGATTTCTCTAGGTATGGATATATCTTCTTAATGAAGCATAAATTCGAGGCCTTTGAGAAATTCCAAGAATACAAGAATGAAGTGGAAAAACAAACGGGCAAAAGTATCAAGACACTAAGAACTGATCGAGCTGGTGAATACTTAAGTGCCGAGTTCCTGGCTTACTTAAAAGAGAATGGAATTCTCTCAGCTTACTCCTCTATACACACCACAACACAACGGTGTATCAGAAAGGAGGAATCGAACCTTATTGGATATGGTTCGTTCCATAATGAGTAAAGCTGAGTTACCACGATCATTCTAGGGATATGCACTAGAATCAGCTGTATATCTTTTGAACCGAGTTCCAGCCAAGACTGTACCTACCACACCATATCAGATGTGGAGTGGGAAGAAACCTTGTCTTAAGTATCTTAAGACATGGGGATATCCAGCTTTTGTAAAGAAGCAGCATGCGGACAAGCTCGAGGCACGCTCAGTAAAATGCAAATTTGTGGAATATCCAAAGAACTCCAAGGGATATTATTTCTATTACGCAGAGGAACAAAAGATCTTTGTTTCTCTTCATGCCTGCTTCTTGGAAACTGAGTTTTTAGAAAATCAGAAGAGTGGGGACGCAATAGAACTGGAAGAAATTCCAGAACCACAAGCTATTACTGAAACCTTGGTAGAACAAGAAGGTTCAGGAGAACTGGACATCCCGACGCCACTCCGCAGGAGTAGTAGGAAATCTCATCCGCCCGAGAGATACTACGGTTTTCTCATAGACGGGAATAGAGAGGATTGCACTATTGACTATGATGAGCCTACTAGCTTCCAGCAAGCCATTCAGAGCGGTGACTCAGAAAAATGGCTGGATGCAATGCGGACCGAAATGGAGTCCATGTAAACTAACAAAGTATGGACTTTGGAAATTGCTCCAGATGGGGTAAAACCCGTAGGATGCAAATGGATCTTCAAAAAGAAGATTGGTGTAGATAGACAGGTTGAAACATACAAGGCTAGACTGGTTGCAAAGGGTTTCCGTCAATGACCTGGTTTGGACTATGACGAAACCTTTTCTCCAGTGGCTATGCTTAAATCCATTCGGGTCCTTCTTGCTATTGCTGCCTTCCACGATTATGAAATCTGGCAGATGGACGTAAAGACGGCCTTTCTAAATGGTAATTTGGAAGAGAGCGTCTATATGGATCAGCCAGAGGGATTCATGCAGAGTGGGAGCAGCGGTAAAGTATGCAAACTGCTTAAGTCTATTTATGGACTAAAGCAAGCATCACGGAGTTGGAACATCTGTTTTGATGATGCTGTCAAAGAATTTGACTTCATCAAAAATCCAGATGAACCATGCATATACAGTAAGATTGTAGGGAGAGCTGTAGTATTCCTCTTCTTGTACGTGGATGACATTCTCCTAATAGGAAATGATATTCCTATGTTACAGTCAGTCAAAAGATTCTTGTCATATAAATTCTCCATGAAAGACCTGGGTGATGCCACCTACATTCTGGGGATCCGGATCTATTGTGATATATCAAAAAGGATGTTGGGACTTTCACAGTCCAGGTACATGACACCATAGTGAAGAGATTCAAAATGGATGATTCTAAGCGCGGTAACCTACCGGCTTGTCACGGAATCACCCTCTCCAAAAAGATGTCTCCCAAGACTGATTTGGAAAGGGATTGCATGTCGATTATACCCTACGCTTCTACAGTAGGCTCTATAATGTATGCGATGTTATGTACCAGACAAGATGTAGCATACGCATTGAGCGTAGTAAGCCGGTATCAAGAAAACCCAGGGGAGAAGCACTGGATAGCAGTAAAGAACATTCTCAAGTACCTGAGGAGGACTAAGGAGATGTTCTTGGTATATGGCACAAAAGACCTCCAGATGGAGGACTTTGCCGACTCTGGCTTCCAAAGTGACAAAGATGACTCCAAGTCCATGTCTTTATCCTCAATGGAAGGGCGGTCTGTTGGAAAAGTTCCAAACAGGAGACCGTTGCTGACTCAACGATGGAAGCGGAGTACATAGCTTCTTGCGATGCCGCAAAAGAAGTAGTCTGGATGAAGAAGTTCCTCACAGAACTTCAGGTGGTTCCTACCAGTGTTGATCCAATACCTTTGTATTGTGACAACAACGGCGCTATAGCTTTAGCGAAGGAACCCAGGTCCCATCAGAAATCCAGACACATCATAAGGCGGTATCACCTGATCAGGAAGATCGTAGATCGCCGGGAGATCGAGATGAAGAGGTAGAGACGGAGAATAACATTGCTGATCCATTCACTAAGACCCTTCCTCAGACGCAGTTCGAGAGATTATTCGAGATGATAGGTCTACGATATGCCAGCTCATGGCCCTAGTGCAAGTGGGAGATTGTTAGTGTATATGCCCTAAGGGCCATTATTGTATCATACTAGATTGTATATTACTTAATGGAAGCTTGGGATATTCACAGTTGTATATACAGTCTTGCTAAAAATGGTAGTATACTACTTGGTTTGTGTCTACTTTAATATGTGCATATGTTTCTTGTAACGTATCAATTATACATATTAGTAGAGCCCATAGGATCTTTGTTTGATTACCAGCGTTGTGATGGCAGTCACACTAGTGGGGGCTGGGTCGTCTGTAAGCAACATTCTATACTGGTCCCTGGTCATTGGATTATCGAGATAGGGCATCGATATTCCGGAGTAGACTAAGTGTGTACGCTTCTCATCCCAGTTGGGGAGATGATCTGTCCCACAGCCATCAGTACGTCATACTGGAGATAGTATACAGGTGCTCGTTAGGTTACGAGTACACCGGACAGGACTCGCAGGGGAACTGATTGGTTGGTATTATACCCGTCGTCAGTTAACAGTTCCCAGATGACATGAGTACAGCATAGTCCGCAGACTTGACACTGCTACTTCGCCTCGAGTGTGTCCCACTGTTCTTAGATTGCTACCCTACCACGGCTCAAAGGAGTCGTGCAAATAGGTAGCAGTTGGGTGCAGTCCCGAGCACTTGGAGGCAGTAGCGGTTAGATAGGATTCGTCTCTTCCGGTATTGGGAGATGATATCGCGCTGTGTCAGAGAGCCATTACGCAAAGTCCCTGGCCAGGGCAAGCGAGATATACTGGTAGGTTCTAGTAGCTTCTCAGGGTGTAATGGGCTTCGCTCCGACACGACTTATACAGCTATTAGGGGACTGACGCTTGCCGCCCCCTAGGCTTGATATGCGATAGTCTTAGACAAACAGACCGGACTGTACAGAGATTGTCACATCAGGCTCAGTGGGAGTTCGGAAGAGTTTCTTCATCGGCCTTCTTATCGACATCTACCTGGGGACCGTTACGTACAGCTAGTGCCGCTTGCGGTCTGTGATTAAACCCACTGCCAGCGTAGTGTTGAGTCTTTAGAGTCCCACACAGAGAGTTTCCCTGCTCCAGGAGAAACAATATAGAGGTCGTATGGTTTTACGACAAGGGTTCGGACGCATACTGTGTTTACGCACGTATGACTTTTCGGACAGTTTTTACTAACCGGCTTTGGTTTAAGCCAGATTCTAGTATCGGGTTATTGGATTTATACAGTCTAAAGTTTTTCCGTGTTTTCACGGATTGGAGAGGCGTTCTCATAATTTGTCGGGAAGCTTCTAGAAGAGTGGTAACTAAGGGGGTAAGGTGGCATTGCATTAAATGAGATTAGTGACTCATTTATGTGATTCATCCATGTCATTAATGCATCATAAATGCTTAATGACTCATGGAGATGAATCACTCATAGATATTTATGAAGCATGGTTGTTAATTCTATTATTTAATTTTTGGATAAATAAATAATTCTTCATATATATTATGATACATCATTATCTCATTTCATTATTATCTTCACCTTCTCTCTCCTCAAGCTTACTCTCTCTTCAAACCCTAACCCTAACCTCTCATGAGTTGAGATCAAGGTTTAGCTAGACTAATACATCCATAACCTCACTCTATATCCCCTAGGTAGCTTAGATTAGCACTTTAAGCAACCTAGTTATCTCAAGTTTGAGATTAAGCTTGGCGTAGGAGCTCTCGGGTGGATCATCTTTGATTCGAGGAGGCCGTTGAGGTGCCGATGTTCCAAGGAGCCTACGAGGAGTGGAGGACATCGATGAAGACCCGAAGGACGTGTAACGTGAGGTATAACTTCGAATCCGAGTAGTTAAACCTCTAGTAGTTTGTTAGCAATGGTTTAGGTAACGATTCATGCGCTCAAGTCCATGTTACGAAGCTTTGATAATCTTTTTTCATATATTCCGCCTCCCCGCAAGTTCGTGGGGTGCGTGACATGGACTTACAAATCCAATCCTGGAGAAAAATTCGGAAGCAGTTTTAGAACATAAGTAGATGTTCTAGGGATATGATAACAACAGCCTCTTTTGGGAGACGGTTATCATTCCAGGCTTCCAAGGTGACCTGGATGACAGAGTGACTGTCAGAGTTATAGTTTTCTCTCTGACAAGGGGTAGTAATTTGGACAGGTGATCCAAGCGGACACTGAAGGAGGCATGACGCAGGATACTGATTAAATTCAGTTGACGATACAGTCTAAGAAGTTTGGATTTGGAGTTCATTTGTGAACTAGGTCCCATCAGATATCCAGACATATTCTAAGACAGGTATTTCTCATTTCAGGAGATGGCTTTCTCCGCGAACTTGAGATTAAGAGAGACATAGAAAGTAACATCAGAGCGGATCCGCTCACTGAGGCTATTCGTCGAACGCAATAGTTTCACAAATGGGCTTTGTGAGACCGATCAGTAGAGGAGTTGGGTGTTCGGTATCACACGGGCTGTGAGTATGCGACATCGCAATAATTAGCCTTGAGTGCAAGTGGGAGATTGTTGGATATAGTGCCCTCAAAGTCAATTATTAGATCACAGGCATGTGATTGCAATGATTGAGGGAGGACCTATGCCGGAAGGACAGTCTTACTCAAGATGATAGTATGCTATCTGGTTTATCTTTATCATCGTGTACATGCTTTAGGTGATATTACAGATTATTTTTACACGTTGATAGAGCCCTTAGGATTCTTGCTTGACGGCCAGCAGTATGATGGCGATCATATACGTGGGAACTGGGGTCTATAAGAACATCCTTAAAAGGTCCCTAGTCGAGGGGGTTTCGAGACAGGGCATCGATACTCCAGAGTAGACTAGTGTATACGGATCGAGACCCCGACGAGGGGCGGTGGCTGGTTTCACAAGATATTGGTGTCAGTTGGTTCACCTAAGACGTATACAGGTGCTCATTGGGTTATGAGTACACAGGACAGAACTCGCCGGGAACATGCTAGTTGGTTTTATACATAGCGTCAGATAACAGTTCCCTGGTGACATGTGTACAGGTTAGTTCATCGACCTGAGATCGTCATTTGTCTCGTATGAGTTCCCACTGTTCTTTGATTACTACCCTACTACGGCTCAAAGGACTCATGCAAACAGGTTTTAGTTGGGTACAGTTGTAAGTCCACGTTACCTCTCCCGGTTCTTTCGGGCTTGCGGAAACGGTGAAAAACGATTTTTCGGGTCATGGTAACATGGACTATAAAACACGGATCTTTGCTAAACTACACACTAGCAACTAACAAGAGCTTTACCTACTCGGTTAGGGGGTTATACCTCAACTTGAACTCCTTCTCTAGGACTCCTTGTGGTGGTCGGATGGTTCTCTCCTTGTCGCCTTCTCTTGTCGAAGATGGATCCACATGAGGGTCTCTACCTTGAGCTCCTTCCTCGAACTTGAGGAAACTAAAGTGTCCGGCTTGCTAGACCTTCTACCTTAGAATGAGTAGAGAGTGGCTTTGGGTTTTTATCTCAAAGGAAATGGTTCTCAACTCATGAGAATGATTTTCCTTGAGCTAGAAGAAAAGGAAGAGGAAGAATGAAAGAGAATGAGAATGAGATTATGATATGAAAAATAACAACCATATCACATATATGTGAATTAATAATTAACAATATTAATCAAAATGAAAAATGTGATGGTTGGTGATTGTTGAGAATTCTCGTTGTGTCGGTATTTAGAAAATTATGTAGAAATCACAACCAAAAATTATTTTGACCACAATCAATAATGGTGTCGGATGTAGCGCGTTAGTAAGTGCAGATCGTCTACAGGAAAAGTGTAATCGTTTGTGTTTCGAATTAGATGAGTTGAAACTTTAAAGAAAAGAAAAGAAACAATTCATGATTTGTTAGTTTAATTTCAAGAATTAAAAAAATCTAGATCTAAGAAAACATTAAAATCAAGAATTGAGGTTTTGATGATTTCCAAACCAAGTATCAAGAATCGAAGTGAGGCTCGTAGGAATCGATCGGATCTATAGATGTGATGAAATCTAGCGATTACGTATTCTTATCCATCGATGAATTGATACTAGATCGATGATGATCGACGAGAATTAGGGATTTCTTGTGAAACTAGGGTTTCATCATCTATCCCTATTTCCTTCATCGATATCATTCACATTCTAGCCTCTAGTAAATTCAAGAATCGATCGTGGATCCCTAATTTCGAGCGATCACAATCAAGAAATCATTGCAACTAAACTAGGTCGTCGATTCTTCAATTTACTAGGGTTTACAAAACTCGTAGGACTTAAGAATCATTTCAAGATTTGTTACATCATCATTCTATTGATCGTCCGACTCCTTTACGAGCGGAGTTTTACTCAAACATCACAACAGGAACCACAATCACAAATTGAGATCGAATCATGATGCAAGAATTTAAAAAAAGCAAGATTAAAGAATTTCACCTTTTATTTATCAACAATTTCGTTACAATTCGCTCAAGAACTACAAGAGGAAAGAACTCGATCGTCGATTTGGCTTCTCTCGTCTCCTTGAGTCGTGGATCTGCTTGGATCACTTACTCGATTGAAGATCGGCTCTGCTCCTAAAAGGTTAAAGGCTTCTCGCTTGATTTGGTACTCGGGATCTTGAATTTGGCTTTGGATTTAGGATTAGGGTTTGAGGCACAAGGTGTGTCACTCAACTTGTGTTAGAAATGGGGGAGATGAGAATTAACCCTTAACCCTAGATCTAGGCTCTCTTTTATAGACCATCCAAAACCCTAGATCTAGGATTTCAAATTTGAATTTCCCTCCAAAAGTTTGTTAAAGAGAGCCTTCTAGAAATAGTTTGTTAGGCCGAGCCTTCTAGATAAAGCCATGTGGAGTTTCTGGGGTCTTCTGGAAGCTTGGGCCATTATTGGAGACACGTGGGAAAAAACTGCATCACTGATGACGTCATCATGCCGCGGATCCGCGGATCCTTTGAAGCCTTAGGGCTTGTGTCTTCTGATAATTGTTTGGGCTGATATTTGGGCCTTTTTCTGATATGTTGAATTTAATATTTCCCTCTAGATTGCTACCAGCTTTCAAGTCTTTGAGTTGGCGTAATTTTTGATCAACACTATGACAATTTTGGCCTTTCTTCTGGAATTTCCTGCACAGACTCCAAAACAAGTGTTGCGCAATACAAGAATGATGCTATGCCATGATAAACAGTCAATTTCCCTAAAAATGCCGGTTTTAGAATACAACACTGGTAATTCAGTATTATACAGGTGTTTTGCTAATATGTGCAATATGAATACTGAACACCTCTAGATGGATGCAAAAGATAGGGAAATTGCCGTGTTAAAAATGCAGTATTTTCGACTGATCAAATTCCCCCAAACTTATTTTCGGTCGTCTCGAGCGAACTGTTTTATTAAAAAGAGAAGGAGAAAATAAAGAAAGAGAAAAACTAACTAGCACACTTTCGTAGGCAACACGATTGCACTGAGCACGTGCAACAAGCCTTTAAACCTCTAGGTGTCCCTAGTAGGAGGAATGTTGTCTTCTGAGGGATTTCAGCGGATTGCACCCATAAAATCCAATAATAAAAGGAAGATCATGAATATTACATTTAAAGACAAGAATTGTAAAAGAAAATCCTTGAAAATTAGGGTTTCCAACTAAGCTAGTTTTTTCGGTTGTCATGAGCCCTATCTTAATAGTCATGAAAAGATTTTAGAAATTATGTCCTCCCTCAATAAAACATCGTCTTATTCTTCATTCCTATCTTTCTTCCAAACATCGATCATATCACCCTACGTGTGTGTAATAAACATCCCTACACCCGGAGAATTCAATTCAAGCTATCATACTCTTGTCCATCCACCTTAGTACTTTTTAATTAATGAATATTTAGATGAATTTGCTCACACACTTTCATGCGACCGTTAATACTTCTTGAGGTACTAACCGACCGATTACTCATGTGCTTGCTTATTTGGTGTTTTTCCTCGTCTTGCACCACCTAAGGCTTAGCAGTGACTCGCAGACCAGTTGGCCTTAGGGCACTAGGTGAAGAGGCACCCTCGCTTTATTTTTTTATTGCTGCCTTGGCGATAACAAAACCAGTGTCCATTTTTCTTTCACTATTTTATATTTTATTCATTTTTTTTATTTCCTTCATACATCGGCTTTTAGACAAGAGCATTTCCAGGTATCCTCTACTATCCCGAGTTTCAAGATGTGTGTAAGTGCGAATAGCAGGGTATCAACGTTCAAAATGTTTGGCTTCCAGAATAGGAACTATTTTTCAAACTTATTTTTATCCTCAGATTAGTGACTTCCGTTATCTTACTAACCCTTGGGACAACGGCTCATAACTACTTATTACTAGTTCGTATAAGAAAACTTCTAATTTTCTTGGTTTTCTTCAATTTTTCTAATCTTTTGGATGTAATTTTTCACTATCTAATCTTTTATTATCTTATTTATGTACAAAAGAATTTTATTTTTGAAAATTTTTAAATTTTTATAGATTTTTCAAAAATGTTTTGTGCTTATGCAAAATATGATGCAAATGATGCGAAAATAAGCACAAACCTCCCCCAAACTTGTTTTCAACAGTGTCCTCACTGTTGCCATCAACTAAATCTCGAAAAACTTGTAAGCTTGGGAGGAAATTTATTAATGGGGGCAAAATATTTAAGTGAAGATCCTCCCCCAAACTTATTTTTTGGCTCAAAATTTTGTAAAACTTTTCTTTTCAAGAGCCCGATTATACCCCCCTCCCCCAAAGTTGAGTTAAGCAATGTTAATCTTTGAAAATCACATGAGGGCGTTAAAAATCATTGGTCGATGCCAAGCTTTGCAAAGACCGAACGTCAACACCAACCATTCGAAAATTTTATCAATGCAGTGCTTAGGTTGGTGGAAGAAGAAGTGGGGAAAGGGTAAGTGGTGGAATAGAATGTGTGTGCGTCTCATTTTGGAGAGACGATGCAGTGAATGTGATGGATTGCTCGCATTCTTTTTACAATTCAGAAGAAGGGGTGGAGGTTCAATTTCATTGATTACGAGATGATTCATCTCAACACCCGTATCATTCAAAAATGCGAGTTCATCAGCGAAAATCTCATCAAAAGTTCCATCAATACCCCGATGAATAATGTCATCACAAAGTGCAGGGTGATCTTCAGACTCTAAGAACGGTTCATAATCAGTGTTAGTTGTTGACCCGGACATCTCGGTAGAAGAGTCCGTATGTGTATGATACATAGTTGGGTCAAACAATAACGTATGAAAAGAGTCAAGATCAGTATCATGAGGATCGTCAAATTCGCTGCTGTTGACATCCATTAAGTCGACAGAACAGACCTGAGCAGTAGGTTCAGAGGGTACACTTCCCAACTTGTAAATGTTCAGCTTTATTGACCTATTCCCAAAAGATAGGGTCATAGAACCATTACGACAGTTGATGATAGCGTTGGAAGTGGCCAAAAAGGGGCGACCTAAAATCACTGGAATTTAATTCTGTGGGTTCGCTACAGGCTGTGTATCAAGTACAATAAAATCCACAGGGAATACGAATTCCCCGATTTTTATTGACACGTCCTCCAGTTCACCCCTAGGTTTGGTGATTGATCGGTCAGCCATCTGAAGAGTTATGCTCGAGGGCTTTAACACTCCGATACCTAGTTGCTCATAGACCGAATATGGAAGCAAGTTAACACTAGCGCCAAGGTCTAGTAGAGCACGGATGATGTGTTTTTCCCCAATAGAAATAGAAATAGTAGGACAGCCAGGGTCCTTACGTTTCCGTGATACTTGTTGGGGGAAAGCCGTGTCTACAGTCTTTGCCATGAATATCTTCTTAGGCACTTGAGTCTTCCTCTTTCTAGTGCACAAGTTCTTAAGAGTTTTCGCATAGGACGGAACTTGTTGGATAGCATCTAGGAGAGAGATGTTGATGTTAACTTGCTTAAAAATGTCCATAATCTTCTCCATACGTGGACTCGATGTGTTAGCCCTTAACCGATTAGGATAAAGTGCTTTAGCAATAAGCGTTGGGTCCATCATAGGAGAAGGAAGTGTGTGTGGACCCGATTCCAGAATAGAAGTGGGGATCCTCGGTAGTAGACTAGAAGAAATGGGCTGAGGTGGCGAGCCTTGTGGGAAACGAAGAATAGGCTCGCAAGAAGGTGGTGGGGTAGAAGAACTGGGGTCAGAATTAGAAGTAGAAGTGGAAGGAAAGGTCTCAGCCGGGGTATCATCGATAGATTTATCAGTGTCATCAATCTCTTCCCCAACGTGATTGTCAAGCACTCTTCCAGATCTCAACGTGGTGATTGCATCCACAAGATGTGAATAGCCAGGATTGGGTAAAGGTTGAGCTGGAAGTTTCCCTTTCTCTCTTGCACTCATTTCGGTTTTTAGTTGTGCAATTTGTGCTTCCATCGATTTGATATTCTCATTTTGAGAGACAATGATCTTCATCACATTCTCGACGGAAGATTGCAAACTTGCCGTCCCTTGGATGGATTGTTTCATGAAAGTATCCAAGGTTTGTGCTAGTGCAGAGGTATTATCTGTACCGGTCAATTGCAAAGAGTTTTCATATGGTGCAAAAGTGTTGGCCGGATTTTGGAAGTTTTGTGATTGGTAGGGGTGCTGACTCAATTGAAGTGGTGGTTGTTGTTGTGGTGGAAGGACCCTTTGGAAATTGTTTTGGTTTGGAACCGTGTTTTGAGATTGTGATTGGTTCCAGCAAAATTAGGGTGATTCCTCCAACCCTGATTATATGTGGAAGAAAATGGATCGTTTCTAGGTCTTTGAAAAGTAGCATTGGTATGTTCGTGACCTTGAAACGGAGAATTCAATGGATATTCTTCCGTGAGATGAGAAAGATCAGAACAGCAGCCATATACAGTTTTGGTGAGTGACATTTTATTTAGGGCGGCTAAAAATTTGTTTTCCATAGTCTCGAGTTTCTTTTGCATAGCCGAAATGTCAGCTCTAACTCCTATGGAAATATCATTGCCATCCCTAGACGATTGACTCACACCCTCCCACTGTAAAGATTTTTCAACGAAATCTTCTAAAAAATTCCAGGCTTCCCCATCATCTTTTGTCATGAAGTTGCCTTGACACATAGATTCAAGGGTCTGTCTTGTGTTAGGGTTAATGCCCTCATATATGATTCTACATAGATCACATCTAGGGATTCCGTGATGTAGACATTGGACTAACAGATCCTTGAAGCATTCAAGACATTGTGAAAATGTTTCATTTGGAAGCTGGGTGAATTGATTTATTTCGCTGCGGACTCGAGCTGTCTTTTGATGTGGGTAGAATTTCTTAAGGAATGCTTTGACGAATTCTCCCCAGTTTGAAATGGAATGTGTGGTAGTGTTATACAGCCACTTCTTGGCTATATCGCACAAGGTAAATGGGAGAAAACGAAGACGCATAGCATCCATAGAAAGCTGTGAGGTACCCATCATTGCGCATATATTTTCAAATTTGGTGATAAAGGCATATGCGTCTTCAGACTCGAGACCGTGGAATTTTGGTAGAAGGTTGATGTATTGGGGTTTAATTTCAAAATTTTTCCCGTTGGCTGGTGGAATGGAAAGACAGGTGGAAAGGGGACCTCGTATAGGATAGCACCTCTCCTGGAGAGAGATGCGGGGTGGATTCTGCGCACCAACGGATGGCGTCAGAGTAGTGGTAAAGAAGTTCGATGGAGAATCGTCCATCGAAATGGGTGTGGTGGTGGGTAAAGAAGAGGTAAATGTAGAAATACCGACTTTTGGGTCGATCGGAGGAACGCGGACTAAACGGGCACTAGAATCCCGTGTCCAGCCTATCTTGCACTAAAAAGTGTTAGTACAAGTGGCAGCGTGACTCATAATTAGGGGAATGAATGAATGTGTTGGTGTTTGTTTTGAAAATATACGGATTTTTGAAAAAATGATGCGATCACAACAAATGCAACAAGCAACCCTAAGTCTAGTGGTCACCTAGGTCAAAGCTCTAGACCGCTCCTAACTGCCAAAAGACAAGTCGCAGGATCAATCCTCCACTGCCTCTTTGTCTCTCCTGTGGCCAGATAAGTGCCAGGTAAGTGGGAAGGTACTCCACTACGTAAGTAGTGGGCCTAATTAATAACCACTAGCCTTAGACACACTTGCCTTAGACACCACAAAAGAAACGCGGATAAGCAATGAATTACCCACGGCCTTCTTCTGTCTTAAGTGAGCACGACGGTCCTTAGAGTCATCTCTAGATATTTTTTAGTTAATGAGGGTAATTCGGATGCAAGTTTGTGATTTTTGGGGCTTAGGAAGGGTAATGAACTCCCCACCTAATCTGGATTTGGTCGTGCCCCTTAATTTCCGTATTAATATGCAAACAACCAAAAATCAAAAACACGCACAATTTATTTTGCTTTTTGCGGCGCTGCGATTTATTTGCAAAGAAACCTGCAGCAAATTGTTAATTGGAGCAGATGAGAGAGAAGATAAGAAAGTTATAAGATACCTGAGTGAATTTGGTACAGTGAAGAAGCAGACATGCGGCGGATCCGCCGTAATTGCAAGCTAATGCCGCGGAATCGCGGTCCTGTAGAGAGATAACTGCACAAAATTTCTTGACACTGTTCTTCTTCACCTCCTCAGATCTCTAGAATATTAAGAAAAAAATTTCCACAGCTCTATAAGTTCTAGATTTTCTCGCAAAAAATCACAACAACACGTTTAGAGTTTGCGCGAATTTTGATCTAAAAATATAGATGGAATAAACTTTTCAACTCAAATTTCAAAAATACGAACAATTAGCGCACTATCCCCGGCAACGGCGCCATTTCATTGATGAGAATTCTCGTTGTGTCGGTATTTAGAAAATTATGCAGAAATCACAACCAAAAATTATTTTGACCGCAATCAATAATGGTGTCGGATGTAGCGCGTTAGTAAGTGCGGATCGTCCACAGGGAAAGTGTAATCGTTCATGTTTCGAATTAGATGAGTTGAAACTTTAAAGAAAAGAAAAGAAACAATTCATGATTTGTAAGTTGAATTTCAAGAATTAGAAAAATCTAGATCTAAGAAAACATTAAAATCAAGAATTGAGGATTTGATGATTTCCAAACTAAGTATCAAGAATCGAAGTGAGGCTCGCAGGAATCGATCGGATCTATAGATGTGATAAAATCTAGCGATTACGTATTCTTATCCATCGATGAATTGATTCTAGATCGATGATGATCGACGAGAATTAGGGATTTCTTGTGAAACTAGGGTTTCATCATCTATCCCTTGTTCCTTCGTCGATATCATTCACATTCTAGCCTCTAGTAAATTCAAGAATCGATCGTGGATCCCTAATTTCGAGCGATCACAATCAAGAAAGCATTGCAACTAAACTAGGTCGTCGATTCTTCAATTTGCTAGGCTTTACAAAACTCGTAGTACTTAAGAATCGTTTCAAGATTTGTTACATCATCATTCTATTGATCGTCTCGACTCCTTTACGAGCGAAGATTTACTCAAACATCACAACAAGAACCACAATCACAAATTGAGATCGAATCATGATGCAAGAATTTAAAGAAAGCAAGATTAAAGAATTTCACCTTTTATTTATCAACAATTCCGTTACAATTCGCTCAAGAACTACAAGAGGAAAGAACCCGATCGTCGATTTAGCTTCGCTCGTCTCCTTGAGTCGGGGATCGGCTTGGATCACTTGCTCGATTGAAGATCGGCTCCGCTCCTAAAAGGTTGAAGGCTTCTCGCTTGATTTGGTACTCGGGATCCTGAATTTGGCTTTGGATTTAGGATTAGGGTTTGAGGCACAAGTTGTGTCGCTCAACTTCTGTTAGAAATGGGGGAGATGAGAATTAACCATTAACCCTAGATCTAGGCTCTTTTTTATTGACCATCCAAAACCCTAGATCTAGAATTTCAAATTTGAATTTCCCTCTAAAAGTTTGTTAAAGAGAGCCTTCCAGAAATAGTTTGTTAGGTCGAAGCTTCTAGATAAAGCCACGTGGAGTTTCTGGGGTCTTCTGGAAGCTTGGGCCATTATTGGAGACACATGGGAAAAAACTGCGTCACTGATGACGTCATCACGCCGCGGATCCGCGGCTCAAGCCGGCTCCTGCCGCGGATCCGCGGCTCCTTTGAAGCCTTGGGGCTTGTGTCTTCTGATAAATGTTTGGGCTGATATTTGGGCCTTTTTCTGATATGTTGAATTTAATATTTCCCTCTAGATTGCTACCAGCTCTCAAGTCTTTGAGTTGGCGTAATTTTTTATCAGCACTATGACAATTTTGGCCTTTCTTCTGGAATTTCCTGCACAGACTCCAAAACAAGTGTTGCGCAATACAAGAATGATGCGATGCCATGATAAACAGTCAATTTCCCTAAAAATTCCGGTTTTAGAATACAACACAGGTAATTCAGTATTATACAAGTGTTTTGCTAATATGTGCAATATGAATACTGAACACCTCTAGATGGATGCAAAAGATAGGGAAATTGCTGTGTTAAAAATGCAGTATTTTCGACTGATCAGTTGATTTGATATGACCATTATCATTTCACATTTAATGTGTTTTGGAAAGATCAAAGAGCATCTTTACTTGAAATGATGATGGTCAAAGTTTCAACCTTGGTCAACAAGTCAACTTTGGTCAAAATGTCAACAACCCTAACCATAACTCAATTTCCTTTTAATTAACATTATTAATCATAATTCACATGTTCATTAGGGTTTGGTAAACGACAACTGTCAACTGTGCATACACACCCGTACCAAAATCCAAATAAGAATCCTCTTCCTCCGCTTCAAACAATTGTGCATACACACCCGCATTCGTGTTCCGAGGAACACGAATACAATAAGATAAAACTAACCCCAAAACATATATTAGGATCTGTCTCAAACCAGAGCCCGCTAGTAATGACTGCCCGGACACCAAACGTGCACAATTGCGCGGATGTGAACGAACCATGTCGCAAAACCATGCGACCTCTACTCTGTTTTGCCCAAAGGCGAATAACCCTCTGTGTGGAACTCTAAAGACTCGACACTACGCTGGCAGTGGCTTTAACCACAGACCGCAAGCGGCACTAGCTGTACATAACGGCCCCTAGGTAGATGACGATAAGAAGACTGATGAGGCGAACCCATCCGAACTCCTACTGAGCCTGTCTGTGACAATCTGCGTACAGTCCGGTCTGTTCGTCTGAGATTATCGCATGACGGGCCTAGGGGGTGGTAAACGCCAGTCCCCTAATACCGGTACAAGTCGTGTCGGAGTGTAGCCCAGAACACCCTGAGATAACACTGGAAACCTACCAGTATATCTCGCTTTCCCTGGCTAGGGACGACAATGTGTAATGGCTCTCCTAGACACAGCGCGATATCAACTCCCAATACCGGGAGAGACGAATCCTATCTAACCGTCACTGCCTCCAAGTGCTTCGGGACTGCACCTAACTACTACCTGTTTGCACGACTCCTTTGAGCCATGGTAGGGTAGTAATCAAAGTACAGTGGGAACACACCCGAGGCGAAGTGACAGTGTCAAGTCAGCGGACTAAGCTGTACTCATGTCACCTGGGAACTGATAACTGACGATAGGTATAGTACCAACCAACAGTTCCCGACGAGTCCTGTCCAGTGTACTCGTAACCTAACGAGCACCCGCATACTATCTCATGTACGACATACTGACGGATGTGGGACAGACCGTCTCCCGTGCTGGGATGAGAAGCGCATACGCTAGTCTACTCCGGAGTATCTATGCCCTGTCTCGATACTCCTACGACTAAGGACCTGCATAAGAATGTGCTTGTGGATTACCCAGCCCCCACGAGTGTGACTGCCATCACAACGCTGGTAATCAAGCAAAGATCCTAAGGGCTCCACTAATGTGTATAGGCGATATGTTAAAAGAAACACATGTACACACATTGAAGTAGAAACAAACCAAGTAGCATACTACTATTTTGAGCAAGATTGTGTATACAATGGTGAATATCCCAAGCTTCCATTAAGTAATATAAAAACTAGTATGATACAGTAATAGCCTCTAGGGCATATACACTAATAATCTCCCACTTGCACTAAGGCCATATACTGGCGTATCGAAGACCTATCATCTCGATCAGCAGCTCGAACTGAGTCTAGGGCAAGGCCTTCGTGAATGGATCTGCAGTGTTATCTTCTGATGCAACCCTCCGAACCTGGATCTCCTAGTGATCCACAATCTCCCTGATCAGGTGATACCGCCTTAAGATGTGTCTGGATTTCTAATGGGACCTGGGTTCCTTCGTTAAAGTTATAGCCCCATTGTTGTCGCAATACAGAGGTATTGGATCAGCAATGGATGGAACCACCTGAAGTTCTTTCAAGAACTTTCTCATCCAGACGGCTTCTTTTGCGGCATCAGATGCAGCGATATATTCCGCTTCCATAGTCGAGTCAGCAACGGTTTCCTGTTTGGAACTCTTCCAACACACCGCCCCTCCATTGAGGGTAAAGACAAAACCCGACATGGACTTGGAATCATCTTTGTCACTATGGAAGCTGGAGTCAGCAAAGGCCTCAATCTGGAGGTCTTTTCCGCCATACACCAAGAACATCTCCTTAGTCCTTCTCAGGTACTTGAGAATGTTCTTTACCGCTATCTAGTGCTTCTCCCCGGGGTTTGACTAATACCGGCTTACCACACTCAGTGCATAAGCTACATCTGGTCTGGTACACAACATCGCATACATTATAGAGCCTACCGCAGAAGCATAGGGTATAATAGACATGCGATCCCTTTCCAAATCAGTCTTGGGAGACATCTCTTTGGGGAGGGTGATCCCGTAACAAGCCGGTAGATTACCGCGCTTGGAATCTTCCATACTGAATCTTTTCAGTATGGTGTCGATGTACCTGGACTGTGAAACTCCTAATATCCTCTTGGATCTATCACGATGGATCCGGATCCCCAGAATGTAAGAGGCATCACCCAGGTCTTTCATGGAGAACCTGTGTGACAAGAATCCTTTGACAGATTGTAGCATAGGAATGTCATTTCCTATCAAGAGAATGTCATCCACGTATAAAACGAGGAATACGACAGTTCTTGCTACAAATCTACTATAGATACATGGTTCATCTGGATTTTTGATAAAGCCAAATTTTTTGACCGTCTCATCAAAACAGATGTTCCAACTCCGCGATGCCTGTTTTAGTCCATAAATGGACTTAAGCAACTTGCACACCTTTCCACTGCTCCCACTCTGAATGAAACCCTCTGGCTGGTCCATATAGACACACTCCTCTAAATTTCCATTTAGAAAAGCTGTCTTTACGTCCATCTGCCCGATTTCATAATCGTGGAAGGCAGCAATGGCAAGAAGGATCTGAATGGATTTCAGCATAGCCACTGGAGAAAAGGTTTCGTCATAGTCCAAACCAGGTCTTTGACGAAAACCCTTTGCAACAAGTCTAGCCTTATAGGTCTCGACCTGTCCATCTACACCAATCTTCCTTTTGAAGATCCACTTGCATCCTACGGGTTTTACCCCATCTGGAGCAACGTCCAAAGTCCATATTTTGTTGGTGTACATGGACTCCATTTCGGTCCGCATTGCATCCAGCCATTTTACCGAGTCAACGCTCTGAATGGCCTGCTGGAAGCTAGTCGGCTCATCATCATTACCAATGATGCAATCCCCGTCTATGAGAAAACCATAGTATCTCTCGAGCGGATGAGTTGCCTACTACTTCTGCGGAGCGGTGTAGGAATGTCCTGTTTTTTCAAACCTTCTGGTTCTACTAAGCTTTCAGTAATAGTCTGTGGTTCTGGAATTTCTTCCAGTTCTATCGTGCTCCTACTAATTTCCTTTTCTAAGAACTGGTGTTCCAAAGTGGGCATTACGAGAAACAAAGACCTTTTGTTCCTCTGCGTGAAAGAAAAGATACCCCCTGGAGTTCTTTGGGTATCCCACAAACTTGCACAGTACTGAGCGTGCCTCGAGTTTGTCCGCATGCTGCTTTTTGACAAAAGCTGGACATCCCCAGATCTTCAGATATTGAAGATAGGGTTTCTTCCCACTCCATAACTCATATGGTGTGGTAGGCACAGTCTTAGTTGGAACTCGGTTCAAAAGGTATGCAGCTGATTCTAGCGCATATCTCCAGAATGATCGCGGCAACTCAGCGTTACTCATCATGGAACGTACCATATCCAATATGGTTCGGTTCCGTCTCTCCGATACACCGTTATGTTGCGGAGTGTATGGAGGAGTAAGCTGAGAGAGAATTCCATTCTCTTTTAAGTAATCCAGGAACTCAGCACTTAAGTATTTACCACCTCGATCAGATCTTAGTGTCTTGATACTTTTGCCAGTTTATTTTTCTACTTCATTCTTGTATTCCTGGAACTTTTCAAAGGCTTCAGATTTATGCTTCATTAAGAAGACATGTACGAACCTTGAAAAATCATCCGTAAAAGTAATGAAGTAAGAATAACCGCTTCGCGCATGTGTAGACATTGGACCGCACACGTCACTGTGTACGAGCCCCAAGAGCTCGCTCGCTCTTACCCCGTGTCCAGTGAGCCGAGTCTTTGTCATCTTTCCTTTGAGACAGGATTGAAAAGTTGCATATGAATGATATTCGAACGGATCCAAGTATCCTTCTGTCTGTAACTTCGTCAACCTTCTCTCATTGATGTGACCCAGTCTACAATGCCATAAGAAAGCATGATTGATTTCTGGAGACTTTCTTTTGTGTGTATTCTGGACATTGAAAATCTGTGGTTGATTTAATACGTATATACCATTGTTTAATATACCCGACCCAATCAAAACTTGATTAAGGTGAATGTTCACAACATTACTTACAAATGCAAATTCATAACCTTCTTTAGATAATAAAGATACAGATATGATATTACAGGTTGCATTGGGTACAAAATAACAATCACGCAAAATCAAAACATGTCCATTTGACATTCCCAGGTGATAGTCCCCCACGGACTCAGCATCCATGCCAGCTCCATTTGCAACTCTGAGGGTCACATCACCTGCCTTCAAAACCATACGCCTTCTCAGCGCCTGCAAAGAATTACAGATATGAGATCCTGATCCGGTATCCAATACCCAGGATGTAGAGTTTATTGATAGACAGTTTTCAATAACATACACACCTGAAGCTGAAGCCGCAACTTGCTTCAGATCCTGGTTTCTGGCCTTCCAAGCCCTGCAATCCCTTTTCCAGTGTCCACTCTTGTGACAGTAAAAGCATTCTTCCTTTCCCACAAGCTTTCCTGCTACCTTTGTTGCCTTTGTCTTTCCCTTCGTATCCACTTTACTAACACCGCCCCTTGGTTTGGCGGGGGCTTTCTTCTTCTTTCCCTTGGCTTTCGCCTTGGATTTAGAAGAGGAAGATCCTCCTACAAACAAAGTGGATGTTTCCCTACCTTTCTGTAGGGTGCCCTCTGCACTCCTCAACATGTTGAGGAGCTCCGGAAGTTCAACCTCTTTTCCTTGCAAGTTGAAGTTCAGGATAAACTGGGCGTAAGTGGAAGGAAGGGACTAGAGAGAAAAGTCCGTATAGAGCTCATTCTCTAACGTGGTCCCAAGGTCCGCGAGCTCTTCAATGAAGCCAATCATCTTAAGCACGTATTCCGCTACCGATGATCCGATGGCCAATCTCGTCGAAAACAACTTTTTCGAGACTTCGTATCTGGCGATACGGGATTGCTCTCCATACAGTTCTTTTGTATGAAGAAATATGGATTCCAGGTCCATATTCTCGTGCTTTCTCTGATGTTCATTGTCCATAGAAGCAAGCACGAGGCACTTGGCCTTCGCGCAGTCGATCTCCCATGTCTTACGGATTTCTATATCTGCGACGTTAGAGGTGGGACCTGGGACAGGGGGAGCTTTGGTGGTAAGGAGATACCCCAACTTGTTATAAGTGATTGCCATTTTGACATTCCTGAGCCAATCTTTGTATTTTTGCCTTGTAAGTATATTTTTATCTAGTAATAACTTAAGTCCAGTCATGTCGATTGGTCGCTGCAATTAGGAGAGAGAGAAGAAACACTTTAGCATGATGCTCTTGCAAGTTTAGAGTGGTTTTTAGTTTGTCTAAACAGGATGGCTCCCACTGTCTCTCGAATCCCTCCTCAAACCATAAAGGAAGAATTAGTCGGGATCAATCTCACCATACAATACTTGCTTAACCGTTCAGCCAGGCCAGTGCCGGTACTTCGAGGGAGGTTTTCCAACGCTTTCGCGAAGTTCCTTAATTAAATAACCTCTTTTCCCTGGGGGCGTAGCCCCGCTAATACCTTTCTAGACACCTATTAGGTTTATAGCATTGATCGTTAAGTGAGAAATTTCCTGAGGAGTAGCATATACTCACAGTAGGATCGGGATCCAAATATCATCGTGTGACAAAACTGAAGGAATCCTACCAGAATCATCACACTCCAAATGGTATGCAGCGCTAGCAAGTTTCAGTTTCTTTTGAAACTCCCGATGTGGATCTTTGCCCCATGCTCTTGTGACCTTGGCGTGAGGTCAAAATGTCATACGTCACATGTCAAGTTCTACCCATCATTATCCAGGTTAATTTGAACCCACCTGTACCTACCCTTGACGTAGGCCAAAATGGCAGTACGACTGTCTCAAACCAATGCATTCTATTTATGCAACAGATAAATATTCGGCAGCTACCAATCACTATGCCTTGGCGTGAGGTCAAAATACATAGCTTGAATACTACCGAATATTTAACTGAAATGATGGAGGGCTATGAATGGTTTTGGCGAAACCGTGAACTTAGTGAACTTGATATAATCGATGGAACGAGATAGCTTTTAAAAGGAGTGGTTCAAGCTCCGCATTTAAAAGTTGTTTTTTTGAAAAAGAACCGAGTGGTTTTGAAAGTGTTCCAACAACTTTTACTCGGTTTATTTTCTTGCATTAATTTTAATGCGTCCCATCATTTAAACATACCATTGCAGAAAACAACGAAAATATGACGTATGCTTATGCCATCCGCATTCGCCACGGGGTCCCGTCATCACCCGTTAGGTTACTTAACTAACGACAGAGTGGGGGTTGGACTAGCGTGGATGCAAAACATAAGCAACGCCTAAATAGATATCATATATAGATATATACACATTCGTCAGATGAAATGATAGCCATTCCAGATCACAGATGAATACATTGGATATACTAAGAATCCGCATTCCGTTCGAGCCTGTAACGAAAAGCGGATTACACGGTCGCGATGAATAGCCAATACCCCACCCTAGACCCCTACGGGTGCGGCAAACTACCCGCCAAGTACCCGAAGCGAAGCAACCTCCCTCAACGACGTGAGTAGGCCACTCGGCACTTCGAAATACCCGGTAGTTTGTGCACCCCACCTTAGGTGTATCCTAGGAGCAAAAACAGTAAAAAGAAATTATACAATGGCGGCTACAACCTCATCCCAGATGTGCGGCCATACAAATAATATTACATCAAATTTACATATTACATGAATTGAAAGATAAAGAAAAAATTCTCATCTCACAACCCCCCGGCTATTCATCCGCAACAATCCAACGAATTCATATACACATACCATCAACATTACAGATCACAGATATGTATAACCCCCACTAATCGACGTATAGCGAGTAGCAGACGTTCAATACATATATAATATTACAGATACAACCTATTAGCCAAAGTCTACAGAAAATCGATCAAAATACGGATTTGTAACCACCCGAAAAACAAATTTGTTCTCTAGAAATTCTGGGCAGAAACAAACCATCCTAAAAATCACAAAACACCAACAGAACAATACTGCAGGAGAAACGATCCACGGCCGAGTCAACTCGGCCGCGGATCCGCGGCAGGAGAAAGCTCATGCCGCGGATCCGCGGTGAGTTGGTCGACTCACTGGATCCTTTTTCTTGCCTGTTCTGTAAAAACCTTGAGCCGATTTTTTGTACATGATTTATTATTTTTTGAGCAGAAATAAAAATCGGCAGAAAGTTGATATTTTTAACGTGTTTTACGGTTTTTTATCCGATCGAAATTCTAGATACTTTGCTAACATGCTAGGGTGTGTTTAGCTAGGCTCTGATACCACTGTAAGTCCACGTTACCTCTCCCGGTTCTTTCGGGCTTGCGGAAACGGTGAAAAACGATTTTTCGGGTCATGGTAACATGGACTATAAAACACGGATCTTTGCTAAACTACACACTAGCAACTAACAAGAGCTTTACCTACTCGGTTAGGGGGTTATACCTCAACTTGAACTCCTTCTCTTGGACTCCTTGTGGTGGTCGGATGGTTCTCTCCTCATCGCCTTTTCTTGTCGAAGATGGATCCACCTGAGGGTCTCTACCTTGAGCTCCTTCCTCAAACTTGAGGAAACTAAAGTGTCCGGCTTACTAGACCTTCTACCTTAGGATGAGTAGAGAGTGGATTTGGGTTTTTATCTCAAAAAAAATGGTTCTCAACTCATGAGAATGATTTCCCTTGAGCTAGAGGAAGAGGAAGAGGAAGAGATGAGAGAGAATGAGAATGAGATTATGATATGAAAAATAACAACCATATCACATATATGTGAATTAATAATTAACAATATTAATCAAAATGAAAAATGTGATGGTTGGTTTGATATGACCATTATCATTTCACATTTAATGTGTTTTGCAAAGATCAAAGAGCATCTTTGCTTGAAATGATGATGGTCAAACTTTTAGCCTTGGTCAACAAGTCAACCTTGGTCAAAATGTCAACAACCCTAACCATAACTCAATTTCCTTTTAATTAACATTATTAATCATAATTCACATGTTCGTTAGGGTTTGGTAAACGATAACTGTCAACTGTGCATACAAACCCATACCAAAACCCTAATGAGAATCCTCTTCCTCCGCCTCAAACAACTGTGCATACACACCCGCATTCGTGTTCCGAGGAACACGAATACAATGAGATAAAACTAACCCCAAAACATATACTAGGATCTGGCTCAAACCAGAGCCCGCTAGTAATGACTTCCCGGACACCAAACGTGCACAAGTGCGCGGATGTGAACGAACCCTGTCGCAAAACCATACGACCTCTACTCTGTTTTGCCCAAAAGCGAATAACCCTCTGTATGGGACTCTAAAGACTCGACACTACGCTGGCAGTGGGTTTAACCACAGACCGCAAGCGGCACTAGCTGTACGTAACGGCCCCCAGGTAGATTCCGATAAGAAGATTGATGATGCGAACCCATCCGAACTCCTACTGAGCCTGTCTGTGACAATCTGCGTACAGTCCGGTCTATTCGTCTGAGAATATCGCATGGCGGGCTTAGGGGGGTGGTAAACGTCATTCCCCTAATAGCGGTACAAGTCATGTCGGAGTGTAGCCCAGAACACCCTGAGAGAACACTGGAAACCTACTAGTATATCTCGCTTGCCCTGGCCAGGGACGACAATGTGTTATGGATCTCCTAGACGCAGCGCGATATCAACTCTCAATACCTGGAGAGACGAATCCTATCTAACCGTCACTGCCTCCAAGTGCTTCGGGACTGCACCCAACTACTACCTGTTTGCACGACTCCATTGAGACGTGGTAGGCTAGTAATCAAAGTACAGTGGGAATACACTCGAGACGAAGTGACAGTGTCAAGTCAGCGGACTAAGCTGTACTCATGTCACCTGGGAACTGATAACTGACGAAAGGTATAGTACCAACCAACAATTCCCGACGAGTCCTGTCCAGTATACTCGTAACCTAACGAGCACCCGCATACTATCTCAAGTACGACGTACTGACGGCTGTGGGACAGACCGTCTCCCGTGCTGGGATGAGAAGCGCATACGCTAGTCTACTCCGAAGTATCGATGCCCTGTCTCGATAGTCCTACGACTAGGGACCTGCATAAGGATGTGCTTATGGATTACCCAGTCCCCACGAGTGTGACTGCCATCACAACACTGGTAATCAAGCAAAGATCCTAAGGGTTCCACTAATGTGTATAGGCGATATGTTAAAAGAAACACATGTACACACATTGAAGTAGAAACAAACCAAGTAGCATACTACTATTTTGAGCAAGATTGTGTATACAATGGTGAATATTCCAAGCTTCCATTAAGTAATATACAAACTAGTATGATAGAGTAATGGCCTCTAAGGCATATACACTAACAACAGTCCCGAACCATATAGAGGCAGTGAGCGGATCGGCATAGGTTTCGTCTCTCCCAGTATTGGGGGTGAGATCGTGATGTGTCTAGGAGAGCCATTACACGAAGTCCTTGGCCAAGGCACGAGATTTACTAGTAGGTATCCCTGTAGTATCTCAAGGTGTTCTGGGCTATACTCCGACCCGACTTGTACCGCTTTTGGGGGTCTGACTTTTACCAACCCCTAGGCCCGACATGCGATACTCATAGAAGAACGGACCGGACTGTACGAATATTGTCACTGACAGGCTCAATAGGGTGTCAGGATGAGTTCGCTCATCGGTCTCCCTTTTAGTCAATACCTGGTAGCCCGTTACGTACGGCTAGTACCACTGACGTGCTAGTGGTTAAATCCACAGCCAGTGTATTGACGAGTCTTTAGAGTCCCCCACAGACAGTTTCTCAAGTTTCGGGCGAAACGTTGTAGAGGCCGTATGGTATTATGGCAGGGTTCGATCATATACATGCACTTATGCACGGATTATGATCGGACGGATCATACTAGTAGGCTTTGGTTTAAGCCGGATCCTAGTATTAGATTTGTTGGATTACTTTAGTCTCATCGCATTTGCATTCAGTCAGAATGCGGATGCAGGTATGTATATACAGGTGAGGGGTATCCTTGTGATCCGTCACGAGTTTACTTTAGATGTTTCCGTATCTTTTTGTTGGACTAAACATTTGGGTTAATGTTTATTTTGGTGGAAATTATGAGCTTAGTTCATGATGAGGTGCATTAAATGTGACATGGACATGTTTAGTGACTCATGGTCTCTTTAATTGTGCAAATGTCACATTAGTGTTTGATTAAGGGTGTGAAATGATGGATGGAGAGAGAGAGGGCAACCATAGGCTTGGGGTTGGCTCTTGGATTATCATTCCAGTGCTCTCATTTTTTATCTCACACAAGAAAAGAAAACCTCTTTTTCTTCTTCTTCCTCTAGCTCACCATTTCCACTAATGGCATCATCTTCAACCTCCATCTATACACTCTCATGTGTTGAGAATCAATGGATGCTTGAGACAAAGTTATCACACACATTCTCTACTTCACCTTGGACATGTTGGCTAGAAAACTTCATGTTCAAGTTGCTTCGGATGAAGCGGGAGCCCGTATAAAGACTCATTGATGTGGTGCCTTTCCGACGAGGAGACCGAAGATCGAAGATGCCGCGAGGAGCTTGGGATGGTGGCCAAAGACAGAAGGACACGGATCGATCGGTATAGCCACTCTCACTTCTTAGTAGTTAGCTAGTTTAGCGTTAATGGTTCGATCCGGATGAAAGACTACGATAGCGCCGGTTTCCTAAAAAGTTTTTGTTTCCGCATTTGGCCTCGGATTGACGGCCGGGGCGCTACCGTAGACTTACATTGATGAGGGTTAACATTCTGTCATCTGGGAAATCAATAGTTATATTGTTCTTGACTCGCTACCAGTTTTAGTAAAATGGATTCTTTTTAGAAAACATTAGTGGGAGTATGATAGAACTGGAAGTGATTCCAGAACCACAAACGATTACTGAAAATTTAGTAGAACCTAAAGATTCAATTGGATTTGACATTCTATTAGCCACTCTACAGATTTGGTGGGTAACCTCAGGCACCCGAGAGACATTTCGGTCTTCTCAGAGACGGTGACAGGGAGGTTCTTGTTTACCCAAACTTGGCACTGCTGCTGTTCTAGACTATGAAATCAGGCTGGAGGATGAGTATAACGTCGTTCTAAACTAGCATTAGAAGTGCATGTATATATGACTCTGCCAGAGAGTTGTTGTAGTCAGTGGGAGCAGCGGAAGCACAGTGGGAAAGTAGCTTATGTCTATTTATAGACTAAAGCGGGTATATCGGAGAAAAAACATCTATTTTTGATGTGATAGTCATAGAGTTTGACTTCATCAGAATACGAGATGGATTTGGTAAGAAGATAGTAGGGAGTGATGTCCTAGTATTTGGATGACATGCATTTGATAGGAAGTGAAATTCCTATACTACGATCGGTTATATACTGTGGTTGTCATAAGGTGGTTTCTCCACACAGGATCTGGATAAGATATTAGTATTCTGGTTACTAGATCTATTGTTTTAGATCTAGATTTGGGAAGTGTCCCAATTTGGATACTTTGACATTATTCTAAAGGTGTTTTAGAATGGTTGACTTCTGGCATGGTGGTGTACCTGCAGGTGATGGAGTCACCCTCTCTGAAGGATGTCTTACAGACTAAAGAGGGGAGGGATTTGCATGATTAGCATATCACATGCTTAGGCAATTGATTCAATCATGTAATGTCAAGTACCACACCAGATATTGTTTTTGCACTAGCTGCAATAAGTATATATATTAATTCAATCCTGGAGAAACGGAGGGAAACAGTTATAAACATAAGTGGATGTTCTTTTGTAATTGGTAACGACAGCCTCCTTCGGGAAGCGGTTATCAGTTCAGGCTTCCAAGGTGACCTGGATGACAGAGAGAATGTCAGAGTTATAGTTTTCCCTCATTTGAGGGGCAGTATGTTGGACAGGTGGTCCAAGCGGATACTGAGGAAGGAATGGTCCAGGATACTGATTAAATTCAGTGGATGATACAGTCTAAGAAGTTTGTTAGATTTGGAGTTCACTTGTGAACTAGGTCCCATCAGATATCCAAACAAATTCTAAACAGGTTTTGCTCATTTCGGGAGATAGAGGTTCTCTACGAAGTTGAGATATTGTAACATTTCATAAAATTTAAAATATTATTTTTGAAATTTATTATTAAAATAATATATTTCACGAGAACTACCCGATTTGCGAATTTGTGGTTTTCGTAAAATGGTATAAATATATACCAATATTTATGAAATAATTAGAGATTAAAATGATTTATTCATTTAAATATATATATTTATCGGATTTGGCATTTTTATAATTAATTATATGCAGTTTAAATAAAAATTGATTAGTGCACTACTAATCGCGATTAGGCCAAATCCGTGTTTCCACATCTTTCCATGGTTAGTGCGCCATAACATGTTACATGTTTGTTCATTTGCACATGGTTTTATTTATTGTGAGAAGGAAAAAGAGAAAAGGAAAAAGAGAAAAGGAAAAAGAGAATTATTGGAAAGAGAGAGTGTGAGACATGAGTTGTGAGAGGGTGAGAATAAGAAAGAGAGAGAGAGATGGCAGCCATCATTTTCCTCCCCTATTTTTTTTCTTCATCTTCCTCATCCTCATGTTCCCTCCACCTCCACCTCCAAGTATCTGTTAGTGTATATGCCCTAGGGGCCATTATTGTATCATACTAGTTTGTATATTACTTAATGGAAGCTTGGGATATTCACAGTTATATTAACAGTCTAGCTCAACCTAGTAGTATGCTACTTGGTTTATGTCTATCTTAATATGTGTATATGTTAGCATATCGCGGATACATATTGATAGAGCCCTTAGGATCTTGCTTGACTACCAGCGTTGTGATGGCAGTCACACTAGTGGGGGCTGGGTAGTTTACAAGCACATCCTTTTTCAGGTCTCTAGTCGTAGGATTATCGAGACAGGGCATCGATACTCCGGAGTAGACTAGTGTGTACGCTTCTCATCCCAGCAAGGAAAATGGTCTGTCCCACAGCCATTAGTATGTTGTACTAGAGATAGTATACATGTGCTCGTTGGGTTACGGGTACACCGGACAGGACTCGCAGGGAACTGTTGGTTGGTATTATACTCGTCGTCAGTTAACAGTTCCCAGGTGACATGAGTACAGCATAGTCCACAGACTTGACACTGCTGCTTCGTCTCGAGTGTGTTCCCACTGTTCTTAGATTGCTATCCTACCACGGCTCAAAGGAGTCGTGCAAACAGGTAGCAGTTGGGTGCAGTCCCGAAGCACTTGGAGGCAGTGGCGGTTAGATAGGATTCGTCTCTCCCGGTATTGGGAGTTGATATCGCGCTGTGTTTGGAGAGCCATTACACAAAGTCCCTGGCCACGGGAAACGAGATTTACTGGTAAGATTTCAAGTAGCTTCTCAAGGTGTAATGGCCTTTGCTCCGACACGACTTATACCGCCTTTTAGGGGACTGACGCTTGCCGCCCCTAGGCCCGATATGCGATAGTCTTAGACGAACAGACCGGACTGTACGGAGATTGTTACATTAGGCTCAGTAGGAGTTCGGATGGGTTTCCTCATCGGCCTTCTTATCGACATCTACCTGAGGACTGTTACATATAGCTAGTACCGCTTGCGGCCCGTGGTTAAACCCACTGCCAGCGTAGTGTCGAGTCTTTAGAGTCCCACACAAAGAGTTTCCCTGCTTCAGGCGAAGCGATATAGAGGTCGTGTGGTTTTACGACAGGGTTCGGACACATACGTGCATTTATGCACGTACGATGTTCGGACAGTTTTTACTAGCGGGCTTTAGTTTAAGCCAGGTTCTAGTATTGGATTGTTGGATTTATACAGTCTCAGTTTTTTCGTGTTTTACGGATAGGAGGGGCATTCTCGTAATTACTCGAGAAGCTTCTAGAAGAAAGGTGACTCATTATATTTTAATTCATTTATAAATTAAGCTTAATGATGTGTAATTTGCATTAATTACATCATGAGTCATGAGGTGATTCACCTCAAAGTAATTAATGAAGCATGGTTGATATTTTGAGATATTATTTATAGATATTTTGATACTTCATTATTTATCCAAATGACTTAAGATATTCATTCATTCTCACTTACACATTCTCTCTCCTCAAGCTCTCTCTCTTCAACCCTAACTCTAATCCTTTCATGTGTTGAGATTCCAAGGGTTAGTAAGACTAATAGATCCATAATCCTTTTCTATATCCTCTAGGTTACTTTGATTAGCACTCATAGCCACCTAATTACCTCAAGTGAGAGGTTAAAGCTTGGAGAAGGATCTCTCAGGTGGATCTTCTATCACATCGAGGAGGACGACGAGGAGGTGAACTATAAGAACAAGAAGGACTTGAATCTTTTGGTATAATCATCTATCATAGTAGTTAATCACTTCTATATAGTTGTTAGTTAGGGTTTAGCAAAGATCCATAAAGTTAGTCGATGTTAACTCAAACAAAATAATTTTTTTACCTCTTCCGCCTCCCCGCATCATGTGGGGTGTCTAACGTCGACTTACAGTGGTATCAGAGCCTCGCTAAACCATAACTAACTTGTTAGCAAAGTCGTTAGAAATTCTATCGCAAAACAAACCCGAAAATACGACGTTTTCACCATGTTTCTGCCGATTTTAAAATGGGGTCTAAAAATTTTTCAGAGACCCTTAAAAATACAAGCAGGGAATTCTAAAAATTGTGAAGAAATTTGGGATCATGAATCGGCCATAGTGCCGCGGAACCGCCGCCGATCCAAGCGATCCGCCGCGGATCCACGGCAGAGTTGACTCCGAGTCAACCCAAATATGCTCAGTTATTCTTCTGTGTTGATGTTGTGTTTTCTGGGATGTTTTGTTTCTGCTCAGGTTTTATGTGCACAGAGAATTGTTTGGAGTAGATTCATTAGTGTTGCTTGATCGAAATTCTAAGATGTTTGGCTAACTTGATTATATCTGTATTGTGTTTAATGTGTTCATAAACTTCCCCGAACTGCTAGTATGTCAGTTAGCTGGGTTTGCCCATTTCTGTAATGGTTTTTACTGGTTTGTGAATGTGGACTTGTTGGATTGTCGTGAATGGATAGCCGGGGATGTGAGACGAGTGTTTCTTTCATTCAAATGTAAATTGTAATTTGTTGTAATATTCTTTTGTGGGGTACATCCGGGTTGAGGTTGTAGCCACCGTTGTATTATTTCATTTACTGTTTTCTGCTCCTAGGATAGACCCAAGGTGGGGTAGGCAAGCTACCGGGTACTTTGAAGTGTTTAGTGGCCTACTCACGTTGTTGAGGGAGACCGCTTCACTTCGGGTAGTAGGCGGGTAGTTTGCCGTACCCGTAGGGGTCTAGGGTGGGGTTTTGGTTATTCATCGCGACTGTGTAATCCGTCTTTCTTTGCAGGCTCAAAAAGAATGCGGATTCGTAGAAAATCCAATATGTTCATCTGTGATCTGGAATGACTATTATTGCGTCTGACGAATGTACAATATCTATATATGATATCTAGTAGGCGTCGCTTATGTTTTGCACCCGCGCTAGCCCAGCCCCCGCTCTCTTGTTAGTTAAGTAACCTAACGGGTGAATGACGGGCTCAGTGGCAAATGCGGATGGCATAAGAGGACGTTGTATTTTCGTTGTTTTCTGCAATGATAGGTTAATTGATGGGACGCATTATATTAATGCAAAGAAAATAAACCAAAGTTGAATCGTTGGAACAGTTTAAAAGAAACCACTCGGTTATTTTAAAACAGAAGATATTTTTGAAATCGCGGAGCTTAAGCCACTGCTTTTAAAAGCTATCAGGTTCCTTCGATCATATCAAGTTCACTACGTTCACGATTTCGCCAAAACCATTCGTAGCTCTCCGTCATTTCATTTAGGTATTCAGTAGTATTCAAGCTATGTATTTTGACCAACGCCAAGGTATAGTGTTTGGTAGCTGCTGGGTATTCACTTGTTGCATAGATAGATGAGTTGGTTTGGGACAGTCGTACTATCATTTGGCCAACGTCAGGGGTATGTATGGATAGGTTCAAATTAACAAGATAATGATGGGTAGAACTTGACATGTGACTTATGACATTTTGACCAACGCCATGGTCATAAGAGCATGGGGCAGAAATTGATATCGGGAATTTCTAAAGAAACTGAAATTTGCTAAGAGTTGCATACCATTTGGAGTGTGATAATTTTGGTAGGATTCCTTTAGCTTTATCACACGATGATATTTGGATCTCGATCCTACTGTGAGTATCCGCTACTCATCAGGAGATTCGTCACTTAACGATCAATGCTATAAACCAAGTAGGTGTCGAGAAAGGTGTCAGCGGGGCTACGCCCCCAGAGAAAAGAGGTTATTTAATTAAGGAACTTCGCGAAAGCGTCGTAAAACCTCCCTCGAAGTACCGACACCGGCCTGGCTGAATGGTTAAGCAAGTATTGTACGGTGAGAATAGTCCTGACTTGTTCTTCCTATTTGGTTTGAGGAGGGATTCGAGAAACAGTGGGAGCCATCCTATTTAGATAAACTAAAAACCACTCTAAACTTGTAAGTGCATCATGCTAAAATGTTCCATCTCTCTCTCATTGCAGCGACCCAGAACATGACAGGCCTTAAGTTACTATTAGATAAAAATATTTTGATACGGCCAAACTATAAAGATTGGTTCCGGAATGTTAAGATGGCAATTACTTATGACAAATTGAGGTATGTCCTTACCACTAAGGCACCTGCTGTCCCTGGTCCAGAATCCAGTATCGCGGATAAGAAAATCTGCAAGGCCTGGGAGATAGATTGCGCAAAGGCCAAATGCATCGTGCTTGCCTCTATGAATAATGAACATCAGAGGAGGTACGAGAATATGGATCTAGAATCCATATTTCTCCACACCAACGATTTGTATGGAGAGCAATCTCATATAGCTAGATACGAGACCTCGAGGAACTTGTTTCAGTCGAGGATGGCCGTCGGATCATCTGTAGGAGAACATGTCCTTAAGATGATTGGTTATATAGAAGAGCCCGCGGACCTCGGGACGACATTAGAGAACGAGCTATATACAGACTTAGTTCTTCAGTCCCTTCCTTCCACCTACGCCCAGTTTATTCTGAATTTCAACATTCAAGGAAAAGAAGTTGAACTTCCAGAACTCCTTAACATGTTGAGGAGTGCAGAGGGCACCTTGCAGAAAGCAAGGGAAACACCCACTATGCTTGTTCGCGGTGCTTCCTCTTCCGGGTCCAAGGCAAGGGCCAAAGGAAGGAAGAAGAAGGCCGCTACCAAACCAAGAGGTGGTGTTGGTAAGGTGGGAGTCAAGGGAAAGGCAAAGGTTGCAGTGCCAGTAGTGGCAAAGGATGAGTGCTTCCACTGTCGTAGGAAAGGCCATTGGAAGAAAGATTACAAAGCTTCGATTGCCAAGAACCAGGACCCGAAGCAAGCTGTGGCTTCGACTTCAGGTGTGTTTATAATTGAAAATTGTCTGTCAATCAACTCTACTTCCTGGGTATTGGATACCGGATCAGGATCTCATATATGCAATTTATTGCAGGCACTGAGAAACCGTAGAGTGCTGAAGGCTGGTGATATGACCCTCCAGTTTGTTAACGGAGCTAGCGTGAGTGCTGTGTCCGTAGGGGATTATCACCTTGGATTGACGAGTGGACATATTTTGGTTTTGCGCAACTGTTTTTGTGTACCCAGTTTAACGTGTAATATCATATCAGTATCGTTGTTATCAAAAGAAGGTTGCGATTTCATGTTTGTAAGCGATGTTGTTAACATCCACCTTAATCATGGTTTGATTGGGTCGGGTACTCTAGATAACTGTATATACGTGTTAAACCAATTACAGATTTTCAATATACAGCACACACTAAAAAGAAAGTCTCCAGATATAAATCAGGCTTTCTTATGGCATTGTAGATTAGGTCACATCAATGAGACAGGGTTAACTAAGTTACATAGAGAAGGATATTTGGATCCGTTCGAATATCAATCTTATGCCACTTGTCAATCATGTCTCAAAGGAAAGATGACAAAGACTCCATTCACTGGACATGGAGTAAGAGCAAGCGAGCTTTTAGGACTTATACACAGCGATGTATGTGGTCCAATGTCTACACATACAAGAGGTGGTTTTTCATATTTCATTACTTTTACGGATGATTACTCTAGGTATGGATTCATTTTCTTAATGAAACATAAATCCGAGGCCTTTGAGAAATTCTAAGAATATAAGAATGAAGTAGAAAACCAAACCGGCAAGAGTATCAAGACACTGAGATCTGATCGAGGTGGTGAATACTTAAGTGCCGAGTTCCTGGGTTACCTAAAAGAGAATGAAATTCTCTCTCAGCTTCTCCATACACTCCACAGCATAACAGTGTATCGGAAAGACGGAACAGAATCCTATTAGATATGGTACGCTCCATGATGAGTAATGCTGAGTTACCGCGATCTTTCTGGTGTTATGCATTAGAATCAGCTGCATATCTTTTGAACAGGGCTCCTACCAAGACTGTGCCCACCACACCATATCAGAGGTGGAGTGGGAAGAAACCCTATCTTCAGTATCTGAAAATATGAGGATGTTCAGCTTTTGTTAAAAAGCAGCATGCAGACAAACTCGAGGCACGATCAGTACAGTGTAAGTTTGTGGGATATCCAAAAAACTCCAAGGGGTATTTTTTCTATTACGCAGAGGAACAAAAGGTTTTTGTTTCTCGTAGTGCCCATTTTCTAGAACAACAGTTTTTAGAAAAGGAAACAAGTGGGAGCGCAATAGAACTGGAAGAAATTCCGGAACCATAAACTGCTACTGAAAGTTTGGTAGAACCAGAAGTTCAAGAAGAACAGGACATTCCAGCACCCCTCCGTAGGAGTAGTAGGCCGTCTCATCCTCCTGAGAGATACCACGGTTTTCTCATAGATGGGGATAGAGAGGATTGCACAATTGATAATGATGAACCTACTAGCTTCCAGCAGGCCATCCAGAGCGGCGACTCAGTAAGATGGCTAGATGAAATGCGGACCGAGATGGAGTCCATGTACACCAACAAAGTATGGACTTTGGACTTTGCTCCAGATGGGGTAAAACCCATAGGATGCAAATGGATCTTCAAAAAAAAGATTGGTGTAAATGGACAGGTGGAAACCTATAAGGCTTGACTTGTTGCAAAGGCTTTTCGTCAGAGACCTGGTTTGGACTATGAC
Organism: Agapanthus africanus; assembly: GCA_030015575.1. NCBI lineage: Eukaryota > Viridiplantae > Streptophyta > Magnoliopsida > Asparagales > Amaryllidaceae > Agapanthus > Agapanthus africanus. Next base: position 302,076,803 of record JASDDO010000029.1, read on the forward strand.
GGAACTTTTTCTCCAGTGGCTATGCTCAAATCCATTCGGATCCTTCTTGCCATTGCCGCCTTCCATGATTATGGGATCTGGCAGATGGACGTAAAGACGGCTTTTCTAAATGGTAATTTAGAAGAGTGCGTCTATATGGATTAGCCAAAAGGTTTCAATCAGAATGGGAGCAGCGGGAAAGTGTGAAAGTTGCTTAAGTCCATTTATGGACTAAAGCATGCATCGCGGAGTTGGAACATCTGTTTTGATGAAACGGTCAAAGAATATGACTTTATCAAAAATCCAGATGAACCATGTATATATAGTAAAATTGTAGCACGAACTGTCGTATTCCTCGTCTTGTATGTGGATGACATTCTATTGATAGGAAATAACATTCCTATGCTACAATCTGTCAAAGGATTCTTGTCACACGGGTTCTCCATGAAAGACCTGGGTGATGCCTCTTACATTCTGGGGATCCAGATCTATCGTGATAGATCTAAGAGGATGTTGGAACTTTCACAGTCCAGGTATATCAACACTATACTGAAAAGATTCAGTATAGAAGATTCTAAGTGCGGTAATTTACCGGCTTGTTACGGAATCACCCTATCCAAAGAGATGTCTCCCAAGACTGATTTGGAAAGGGATCGCATGTCAGTTATACCCTACGCTTCTGCGGTAGGCTCTATAATGTATGCGATGTTGTGTACAAGAAGAGATGTAGCTTATGCACTGAGCGTGGTGAGCCGGTATCAGTCAGACCCAGGAGAGAAGCACTAGATAGCAGTAAAGAACATTCTCAAGTACCTGAGAAGGACTAAGGATATGTTCTTGGTTTACTGCAGAAAAGGCCTCAGATCGAGGCTTTTGCCGACTCCAGCTTCCAGAGTGACAAGGATGACTCCAAGTCCATGTCAAGTTATGTCTTTACCCACAATGGAGGGGCGGTGTGCTGGAAGAGTTCCAAGCAGGACACCGTTGCTGACTCGACGATGGAAGCGGAGTATATAGCTGCTTGCGATGCCGCAAAAGAAGCAGTCTGGATGAAGAAGTTCTTAACAGAACTTCAGGTGGTTTCTACCATTGTTAATCCAATACCGTTATATTTTGACAACAACGACGCTATAGCTTTAGCTAAGGAACCCAGGTCCCATCAGAAGTCCAGACATCTTAAGGCGGTATCACCTGATCAGGGAGATCATAGATCGCCAGGAGATCGAGGTCCGGAGAGTTGCTGCAGAGGAGAACACTGCAGATCCATTCACAAAGGCCCTACCTCAGATTCAGTTCGAGAGGCTACTCGAGATGATAAGTCTTCGATATGCTAGTACATGGCCCTAGTGCAAGTGGGAGATTGTTAGTGTATATGCCCTAGGGGCCATTATTATATCATACTAGTTTGTATATTACTTAATGGAAGCTTGGGATATTCACAGTTATATTAACAGTCTCACTCAACATAGTAGTATGCTATTTGGTTTATGTCTATCTTAATATGTGTATATGTTAGCATATCGCGAATACATATTGATAGAGCCCTTAGGATCTTGCTTGACTACCAGCGTTGTGATGGCAGTCACACTAGTAGGGGCTGGGTGGTCTACAAGCATATCCTTTTTCAGGTCCCTAGTCGTAGGATTATCGGGACAGGAAATCGATGTTGGTGTATATGCCCTAGAGGCCATTACTGTATCATACTAGTATGTATATTACTTGATGGAAGCTTGGGATATTCACAGTTGTACAGACAATCTTGCTCAATATAGTAGTATGCTACTTGGTTTGTCTCTACTTTAATGTGTACATGTGTGTTTATTTATTATATCACCTATACGCATTAGTAGAGCCCTTAGGATCTTTGCTTGATTACCGGCGTTGTGATGGCGATCACACTCGTGGGGGCTGGGTAATCTACAAGCACATCCTTATACACGTCCCTAGTCGTGGGAGTATCGAGATAGGGCATCGACACTCCGGAGTAGACTAGCGTATGCGCTTCTCATCCCAGCTCGGGAGACGGTCTGTCCCACAGCCGTCAGTACGTCGTACTTGAGATAGTATGCGGGTGCTCGTTAGGTTACGAGTACACTGGACAGGACTCGTCGGGAACTGATGGTTGGTATTATACCTATCGTCAGTTATCAGTTCCCAGGTGACATGAGTACAGCTTAGTCCGCTGACTTGACACTGTCACTTCGCCTCGAGTGTGTTCCCACTGTTCTTTGATTGCTACCCTACCACGGCTCTACTGAGTCGTGCAAACAGGTAGTAGTTGGGAGCAGTCCCGAAGCACTTGGAGGCAGTGACGGTTAGACAGGATTCGTCTCTCCCGGTATTGGGGGTTGACATCGCGCTGTGTCTAGGAGAGCCATTACACGAGTAGTCCCTGGCCAGGGCAAGCGAGATATACTGGTAGGTTTCCAGTGTTATCTCAGGGTGTATTGGGCTTCACTCCGACACGACTTGTACCGCTATTAGGGGACTGACGTTTACCGCCCCCCTAGGCCCGCCATGCGATGTATCAGACGAACAGACCGGACTGTACGGAGATTGTCACATACAGGCTCAGTAGGAGTGCAGATGGGGTTCACCTCGTCAGTCTTCTTATCGACATCTACCTGGGGACCGTTACGTACAGCTAGTGCCGCTTGCGGTCTGTGGTTAAACCCACTGCCAGCGTAGTGTCGAGTCTTTAGAGTCCCACACAGAGAGCTATTCGCCTTTAGGCAAAACGAGTAGAGGTCGCATGGTTTTGCGACAGGGTTCGTTCGCATCCGCGCACTTGTGCACGTTTGCTGTCCGGACAGTTTATACTAGCGGGCTTTGGTTTAAGCCGGATCCTAGTATATGATTTGAGATTGGTTTTTCTCATTGTGTTCGTGTTCCTCGGATCACGAATGTGGGTGCGTATGCACAGTTACTTGAGATTGGGGGAGAGGACCTTGTTTAGGGTTAATGGCTTTTGTCATTTTATTAACCCTATTGTTTTTGTGTGGATTATTGTTAATTGATAATTAGCTTAATTATTGTGCATGGTTGTTGTTGACAATTTGACTTCATTGACTTGTTGACCATGTTGACAACTTGACCATAATCATTTCATTTGGAAGATGCTCTTTGATCTTTGCAAAAATGAAATGATAATGGTCAATTCATGATTTATCATGACAATTTTCAAGCTAATTATCTAATTAAAACTATCCTCACATATTAGTGAGAATGGCTCACTAATTTCTCATTCTCTCATTTTCTTTTCTCTCTCTTGCTCATCCTCTCCCTCAAGCTCTCTCCCTCTCATGTGTTGAGAAACAAAAAGCTTGAGAAAAACCCTCTCTTGATCTTCTCTACTCACTTCTAGGGTTCAAGTCTTAGCATTTCTTGCACTCTAGTTACTCCTAGCTTGGAGTTGAAGCTAAAGGTGGTGGCTTTCAAGTGGATCTTTCTTTGACGGATGAAGACAAGCAAGGTGAACTCTTTCTACCATTCCGACGAGCAAGGAGAGAAGGAGTTCGAGCTCAAGGTATAACCTTTCTACAACTTACTTAGTTGTTAGTTTACTTTAGCTAGTTTTCGTTTAGCAAAGATCCGGCTTTTACGGTCCATGTTACAAACCTTAGAAAAATTTTTGTTTTACCGTTTCCGCTACCCCGAAAGTACCGGGAGAGGTAACGTGGACCTAACAGTGGTATCAGAGCCTAACTAAACATAAACTAGCTTGGTAGTAAAGTGTATCGAAGTTCGAAACGAAAAAATCGAAAAAAACAAGTTATAAAAATCTGAGTTTCTGTTAAAACTTTTTCTGGTCAAAACAAAATTTGTAATATCCCAAAAATCATCTCAGGCTTTTTAGAAGAAACCCACCAAAAACGACACAGTAACTCACCAGATCGGCCGCGCTTCCGCGGCAATAGCTTGCTATTGCCGCGGAAGCGCCGCACTCTGAGGGAGTTGCTGTCTCGTTTTTGGTGCAGTTTGTTTCTTACATGGTTTTAGGATTTTTATGATATATTATATGTTCCCAGATTTGCCAGAATAGAAATTTGTTTTTGGGGGCCTATAATTCCGTATTTTTCGAACTTCAATATACTTTGACTATAAAGGTTATATCTGTGATGTTCTTATGTATTGAACGTCGGCTAATCGCTATATGTCGATTAGTCGGGGTTATACATATCTGTGATCTGTGATTGTTGTTGATGGTTTGTGTATATGAACTCGTTGGATTGTCGCGGATGAATAGCCGGGGTGGATGTGAGATGAGAGTTTCTTTTTCTTTCATTCATGTAATAAATTTGTAAATTGATGTAATATTATTTGTTTGGCCGCACAACCGGGTCGGGGTTGTAGCCGTCATTGTATAATTCTTTTTACTGTTTTTGCTCCTAGGATAGACCCATGGAGGGGTGCACAAACTACCGGGTAGCTCGAAGTGCCGAGTGGCCTACTCATGGCATTGAGGGAGGTTGCTTCATTTCGGGTACTTGGCGGGTAGTTTGCCGCACCCGTAGGGGTCTTGGGTGGGGTATTGGCTATTCATCGCGACCGTGTAATCCGTTTTTCATTGCAGGCTCGAACGAATTGCGGATTCCTAGTATATCCAAAGTGTTCATCTGTGATCTGTAATGTCTATCATTGCTATATTGCTATATATAATAACTATTTAGGCGTTGCTTATGTTTTACAGCCGCGCTAGCCCAGCCCCCGCTCTGTCGTTAGTTAAGTAACCTAACGGGTGATGACGGGGCCCCGTGGCGAATGCGAATGGCATAAGCGTACGTCATATTTTGGTTGTTTTCTGCAATGGTAGGATTTAAATGATGGGACGCATTAAAAGAACTAATGCAAGAAAATAAACCTAAAAGACGTTGTTGGAACAAGTTTTTCAAAAAGCTGTTATTGCAAGGACGTTCATTTTTGTTTTGCATCGCGGTATTCGGTTATGAATGCCCAGCACCTCAGTCGACGAGGCAAGGGCCGAGATCCCTTCACCGGGAGTGACCCCTTGGACAAAACTTTGCGTCAGGGCAATAACTTCACCATAGTCGATCATTCTTGCTTTGCATCGAGGTATTCATCTTACGAATGCCCAGCACCTCACTCGACGAGGAAAGAGCCGAGATCCCTTCACAGGGAATGACCTCTTTAGCAAAAGTTTTCGCCACTATGTTTTTCAAAAGGATGTATCACGTTCCTTCAACGATATCAAGTTCATTACGTTAACGGGTTTTTCGCCAAAAACCCAGCCGTAGCCCTCCGTCGTTTCTTATAAGTTATACTTAGTATTCGTGCTGCGTTTGTTGACTGTGTCAAGGCGCAGTGAACGGTAGCTAAGTGTAGCTTATTTGCTGGATACAAAGTGATTGGTTAGGACATTTGTAGAACCTTGTTGACTGTGTCAAGGGTTATGCAGGTGGGTTTAATGCAATCAAGATAATGACGGGATGAACTTGACTAGGACCTTTTGATTTGTTGACTGTGTCAAGATCACTTGGGTCCTAGGGGCAAAAACCACATCGGGAGTTTCAAAAGAACTGAAACTTGCAGATTTAGCATACCTTCTGGAGTGTGGTGACTAGAGTGGATTCCATCTAGGTTATCACACAATGACAGTTGGATCCCGATCCCACTGATGAGTTGGTTTACCCTCGGGAGATTATTTCACTTAACGATCAATGCTATAAATCTAGTAGGTGTCTAGAAAGGTGTTAGCGGGGTTACGCCCCCAGGGAAAAGAGGTTATTTAATTAAGGAACTTCGCGAAAGCGTTGGAAAACCTCCCTCGAAGTACCGACACTAGCCTGGCTGAAAGGTTAAGCAAGTATTGTGACGTGAATTAAAACCCGGCTAGTTCTTCTTTTAAAAGGTTTTAAGAAGAATTTGAGTAAACAGTGGGAGACATCCTGGTTAGATAAATTAATAAACCAATCTAATCTTGCAAGAGCATACGCTGAGTGTTTCTTTTCTCTCTCTCCAGGCAGCAACCTTTTCACGCCCTAATCAAGATAATAAAATGTATCGCTTGACCGATCCGAATTCTTATTCGGGACTGGGGAAAGTTGGTTCAGCTCTAACTTGTGACAATAGTCATGAGTATGAGGATGGGAAAGAGGAAAGTATGGATTTCCAGGATACCCAGTTGAAGAAGAAGCATGGTTTTGCATCTACTTCAGGTGTTCTTGTAATTGAGAACTGTTTTACGGTCAGCCCTACCTCCTGGGTACTTGATACCGGATCAGGATCTCATATCTGTAATTTATTGCAGGGACTGAGAAAAAGTAGGAAAGTTGCACCGGGTGATATGTCGCTCAGAGTAGCGAACGGAGCACAAGTTAATGCGGCAGCCGTCGGTGAATATCACCTAGTATTGCCTAATGGCAAGACTATGATTTTGAACTATTGCTACTATGTACCCTCCATGGTTTGCAACATCATATCAGTTTCTTTACTCGATAAAGATGGATATGACTTTGTTCTTGAAAAGAATATCATGAACATTTACCTTCATAAGGTACTGGTTGCAGAGGGTACACTGTGTAATGGTATCTACGTTCTAAATCAGAATACAGTTCTCAATATACAAAACACACGCAAGAGGAAGAATTCAGATACGAATGAATCCTACTTGTGGCATTGTAGGCTTGGTCATATCGGAGAGAAAAGACTGAGTAAGTTGCATAAAGATGGACTCTTGAATACGTTCGAGTTTTCATCTTATGAAACTTGTCAGTCTTGTCTCAAAGGTAAGATGACCAAATCTCCGTTCACCGGACATGGAGAAAGAGCAAGAGAGCTCTTGGGACTCATACACAGTGATGTGTGTGGTCCGATGTCTATACATGCAAGGGGTGGGTTCTCGTACTTCATCACATTCACTGACGATCTCTCTAGGTTCGGATATGTGTATCTGATGAAACACAAATCTGAAGCTTTTGAGAAATTCAAGGAATTCAGAAACGAAGTAGAGAACCAGACTGGCAAAAGTATCAAGATCCTCCGGTCTGACAGGGGAGGGGAGTACTTAAGCACGGAATTCCTAGATTACTTAAAAGAGAATGGTATTCTCTCTCAGCTTACTCCTCCTTATACACCACAGCACAACGGTGTATCGGAGCGGAGGAATCGTACCCTACTGGATATGGTTCGCTCCATGATGAGTAGTGCTGAGTTACCTCTTTCATTCTGGGGATATGCACTTCAAACTGCAGCACATCTATTGAATCAAGTTCCATCCAAATCCGTGCCTAAGACTCCGTATGAAATATGGAGTGGTAAAAGTTTGTATCTTAAACGTATTAAGATTTGGGGTTGCCCAGCTTATGTCAAAAAGCAGAACCCAGACAAACTTGAGGCACGGGCAGTTTTGTGTAAGTTTGTGGGATACCCAAAAGATTCAAGTGGGTATCTATTCTACCATGCAGAGGAACAGAAGATAATTGTTTCAAGAAATGCCACATTTTTAGAAAAAGAATTTCTTGTTAAAAACATTAGTGGCAGCACGGTAGAACTGGATGAAATTCCAGAAACACAAGCTTTAACAGAAAATTTGGAGGAACCGCTAGATTCAATAACCCCAAGCGAACCTCAGCCACTCCGCAGATCTGGTAGGATTTCTCATCCGCCCGAGAGATACTACGGTTTTCTCATAGACGGGGATCGAGAGGATTGCATCTTGGAAGAAGATGACCCTACCAGTTTCAGGCAGGCCATTATCAGTAGGGACTCTGATAAGTGGCAGGAAGCAATGCAATCCGAAATGGAGTCCATGTACGCCAATAAAGTGTGGACCTTGGATATTGCTCCATCTGGGGTAAAACCCGTTGGATGCAAATGGATCTACAAAAGGAAACTTGGTGTAGATGGGCAGGTGGAAACCTATAAAGCTAGACTCGTTGCAAAAGGTTTCCGTCAAAGACCTGGTTTGGACTATGACGAAACTTTTTCTCCGGTGGCTATGCTCAAATCCATTCGGATCCTACTTGCCATTGCTGCCTTCCATGACTATGAAATCTGGCAGATGGATGTTAAAACGGCTTTCCTAAACGGTTGTTTGGAAGAGTGCGTTTACATGGATCAACCAGAAGGTTTCGTAGACAGTGGGAGCAGCGGAAAGGTGTGCAAGTTGCTTAAATCCATTTATGGATTAAAGCAGGCATCGCGGAGCTGGAACATCTGTTTTGATGAGGCAATCAAGGAATTTGATTTCATCAAGAACGAAGATGAACCCTGTGTTTATAAGAAGATTGTAGGACGAACTGTCGTGTTCCTAGTCTTGTACGTGGACGACATTCTTCTGATAGGAAATGACATTCCTATGCTACAATCGGTCAAGCTGTTTTTGTCACAAAGGTTCTCCATGAAGGACCTGGGTGATGCCTCGTACATTCTGGGGATCAAGATCTATAGAGATAGATCCAAGAAACTATTGGGACTTTCGCAGTCCAGGTACATAGAGACCGTACTAAAGAGATTTAGTATGGAGGATTCCAAGCGCGGTAACATACCCGCATTGCACGGAATTACCCTCTCCAAGAAGATGTCTCCTAAGACTGACGAGGAGAGGGTTCGCATGAGCACTATACCCTACGCTTCGGCGGTAGGATCTATAATGTATGCGATGCTATGTACAAGACCAGATGTAGCTTACGCGTTAAGCACGGTAAGCCGGTATCAGTCGGACCCAGGGGAGGACCACTGGACAGCAGTGAAGAACATTCTCAAGTACCTGAGAAGGACTAAGGAGATGTTCCTGGTTTACGGTAATGGAGACCTTAGGGTCGAGTCCTTTACCGATTCAAGCTTCCAGAGTGACAAAGATGATAGCAAGTCCGTCTCGGGTTTTGTGTTTACCCTCAACGGAGGGGCGGTATGTTGGAGGAGTTCCAAGCAGGATACCGTCGCAGACCCGACGATGGAGGCTGAATACATTGCTGCAAGCGATGCCGCAAAAGAGGCGGTCTGGATTAAGAAGTTCATTAGTGAACTTCAGGTAGTTCCGTCCATTGTTGACCCAATACCTTTGTATTGCGATAACAATGGGGCTATAGCTTTAGCGAAGGAACCAAGGTCCCATCAGAAATCCAGGCACATCTTAAGGCGGTATCACCTGATCAGGGAGATCATTGATCGACAGGAGATCGAGGTGCGGAGAGTGGACACAAAGGACAACACTGCGGACCCATTCACGAAGGCTTTACCCCAGACTCAGTTCGAGCGGCTGATCGAGATGATAGGTCTTCGATACGCCAGTACATGGCCTTAGTGCAAGTGGGAGATTGTTGGTGTATATGCCCTAGAGGCCATTACTGTATCATACTAGTATGTATATTACTTGATGGAAGCTTGGGATATTCACAGTTGTACAGACAATCTTGCTCAATATAGTAGTATGCTACTTGGTTTGTCTCTACTTTAATGTGTACATGTGTGTTTATTTATTATATCACCTATACGCATTAGTAGAGCCCTTAGGATCTTTGCTTGATTACCGGCGTTGTGATGGCGATCACACTCGTGGGGGCTGGGTAATCTACAAGCACATCCTTATACACGTCCCTAGTCGTGGGAGTATCGAGATAGGGCATCGACACTCCGGAGTAGACTAGCGTATGCGCTTCTCATCCCAGCTCGGGAGACGGTCTGTCCCACAGCCGTCAGTACGTCGTACTTGAGATAGTATGCGGGTGCTCGTTAGGTTACGAGTACACTGGACAGGACTCGTTGGGAACTGATGGTTGGTATTATACCTATCGTCAGTTATCAGTTCCCAGGTGACATGAGTACAGCTTAGTCCGCTGACTTGACACTGTCACTTCGCCTCGAGTGTGTTCCCACTGTTCTTTGATTGCTACCCTACCACGGCTCTACTGAGTCGTGCAAACAGGTAGTAGTTGGGAGCAGTCCCGAAGCACTTGGAGGCAGTGACGGTTAGACAGGATTCGTCTCTCCCGGTATTGGGGGTTGACATCGCGCTGTGTCTAGGAGAGCCATTACACGAGTAGTCCCTGGCCAGGGCAAGCGAGATATACTGGTAGGTTTCCAGTGTTATCTCAGGGTGTATTGGGCTTCACTCCGACACGACTTGTACCGCTATTAGGGGACTGACGTTTACCGCCCCCCTAGGCCCGCCATGCGATGTATCAGACGAACAGACCGGACTGTACGGAGATTGTCACATACAGGCTCAGTAGGAGTGCAGATGGGGTTCACCTCGTCAGTCTTCTTATCGACATCTACCTGGGGACCGTTACGTACAGCTAGTGCCGCTTGCGGTCTGTGGTTAAACCCACTGCCAGCGTAGTGTCGAGTCTTTAGAGTCCCACACAGAGAGCTATTCGCCTTTAGGCAAAACGAGTAGAGGTCGCATGGTTTTGCGACAGGGTTCGTTCGCATCCGCGCACTTGTGCACGTTTGCTGTTCGGACAGTTTATACTAGCGGGCTTTGGTTTAAGCCGGATCCTAGTATATGATTTGAGATTGGTTTTTCTCATTGTGTTCGTGTTCCTCGGATCACGAATGTGGGTGCGTATGCACAGTTACTTGAGATTGGGGGAGAGGACCTTGTTTAGGGTTAATGGCTTTTGTCATTTTATTAACCCTATTGTTTTTGTGTGGATTATTGTTAATTGATAATTAGCTTAATTATTGTGCATGGTTGTTGTTGACAATTTGACTTCATTGACTTGTTGACCATGTTGACAACTTGACCATAATCATTTCATTTGGAAGATGCTCTTTGATCTTTGCAAAAATGAAATGATAATGGTCAATTCATGATTTATCATGACAATTTTCAAGCTAATTATCTAATTAAAACTATCCTCACATATTAGTGAGAATGGCTCACTAATTTCTCATTCTCTCATTTTCTTTTCTCTCTCTTGCTCATCCTCTCCCTCAAGCTCTCTCCCTCTCATGTGTTGAGAAACAAAAAGCTTGAGAAAAACCCTCTCTTGATCTTCTCTACTCACTTCTAGGGTTCAAGTCTTAGCATTTCTTGCACTCTAGTTACTCCTAGCTTGGAGTTGAAGCTAAAGGTGGTGGCTTTCAAGTGGATCTTTCTTTGACGGATGAAGACAAGCAAGGTGAACTCTTTCTACCATTCCGACGAGCAAGGAGAGAAGGAGTTCGAGCTCAAGGTATAACCTTTCTACAACTTACTTAGTTGTTAGTTTACTTTAGCTAGTTTTCGTTTAGCAAAGATCCGGCTTTTACGGTCCATGTTACAAACCTTAGAAAAATTTTTGTTTTACCGTTTCCGCTACCCCGAAAGTACCGGGAGAGGTAACGTGGACCTAACAATCGATACTCCGCAGTAGACTAGTGTGTACGCTTCTCTGTTGGCTATAGTGCCCTCAAGGCAATTATCAAAGTCGTGGACTTGTGATTATGATGATTGAGTGAGGACCTATACCGATAGAACAGTCTTACTTGAGATGATAGTATGTTATCCGGTTTGTCTTTATCATCATGTACGTGTTGATAGAGCCCATAGGATTCTTGATTGACTATCAGCATTATGATGGCGATCATATACGTGGGAGCTGGGGGTCTACAAGCACATCCTTAAATGTCCCTAGTCGTGGGAGTATCGAGACCGGGCATCGATACTCCAGTGTAGACTAGTGTATACTGATCGAGACCCCGACGAGGGGCGGTGGCCAGGTTTCACAAGCCATTGGTGTTAGTATATTCATCTAAGATAGTATACAGGTGCTCATTGGGTTGTGAGTACACTGGACGGACTCGCCGGGAACCTGCTAGTTGGTATTATACCTATTGTCAGATAGCAGTTCCCAGGTGACATGTGTACAGGTTAGTCTGTCGACCTGAGATCGTCATTTGTCTCGTGTGAGTTCCCACTGTGCTTTGATTACTACCCTACCATGGCTCAAAGGAGTCGTGCAAACAGGTTTTAGTTGGGTACAGTCCGAAGCCACATGGAGGCAGTGATCGGATCGTCGGGGATTCGTCCTCCCGGTATTGGGGGTTGATGTCACGTTGTGTACGGATGACTATCACCATAAATCCGTGGCCACGGTGGACGAGAATTACTGATCCAGGATCGATAGTTTCTCAGGTGGTGATGGGTTTCATACCGACACTAAATATCGCGTTGTTGGGGGTCTGACTTTATCCACCCCCCTAGACTCGATGTGCGATACTCTTAGACGAACAGACCGGACTATGCAGATATTGCCACTAACAATCTCAGTAGGGGTTCAGGATGAGTTTGCTCGTCGGCCTCCCTTTCGCTCAATACCTGGGTAGCCGTTACGTACAACTAGTGCCACTGACGTGCTTGTGGTTAAATCCACTGCCGGCGTATTGACGAGTCTTTAAAGTCCCACACAGAGGGTTTCCCTGGTTCTGATGAAATGATGTAGTAGCCATATTGGATACGTGCAGGGTTCCGATCGATTGGTGTACTTTGTAACCGGACTTTCGATCGGACAGTTGATAGTACTAGCTGACTCGAACTTAAGCCGGATTATTAAATCAGGCATTGATTTAATAATTTACGTATCTGTATTTCAGTACGTATATTCTAATATTATATTCTTTGTGTTATTCTATCTCTTTGGGTATTCGTATTTCGATACGAATGCAGATATATTTACAGTAGAATGCAATCCGTATTTTTTACCGGATAACATTCTAGAAGGTGCCACCTCATTTCTTGATTTGGCCATTTTATTAAAATGGTAAATGAGGTGGAAATTGCATGAGGAGGTATGGTGACAACCATGCTTGCAATAGGGCACACAAATGAATTGTTAATTCATTTGTGTGCACTATTCAAGCATCGGAGGAATTTAAAATTGGAAAAAGGCTTTTAACAAAACCAAGGGTGCTAATTTCTTTTTCAAGAGAGAGTACATTTTTTGAAGCATGAAGGTTTTGTTCATTACTTTTTCCTTCTTGAGCTCCTCCTTCACCATGAGCTTCACCTTCCTCTAGCTTTCATTTTTCACTTCCACCTTCAAGTTTTTGAGATAGCTAACTCTAAGAAACATTCACACTACATCCTAGGCTCTCTATGGTAGCATCCTAGAGACCCTAGTTGCTCCGTCTGCATCATGTCGTGGAGCTAGAGCCGGAGTTACATCCCTCGGGTGGATCATCGGAGATGGAGGAAGGCTGGCAACCAAACTTCGTCAAAGAACCGCTAGGAGCTTGGAATGAAGACCGAAGGACTTGGATCAAATCAGTATAACAATTCTAATTATTAGTTTAGCTTGCTAGTTTTGGGTTTAAGGTCGATCCGGGAATCGGGTAGCGGTAGCGCCGGTTTAATAAATTTTTGTTCCGCATTTTGGCCGCATTTCGATGGCCGAGGCGCTGCCGGGACCCAACATGGTATCAGAGCCACCCTTTAAACCCCTTACTAGCTTGTTTAAACGCGCTTGAAAGATCGATCGACGGAAATTTCCAAAAACACGATTCCATTTTTCTGTTCTCTGCCGATTTTCAAAAGTGGTCAAAAAATTATTTCCAGTAGCATAAAAATCCGTCCAGGCGTTTTTAAGTGTACAGAAAAAATTTGAGCTCCTGAAGCCTCCAAAGCGCCGCGGAACAGCCGCACTTACCCCCTATTGGCGGCGGTTTCACGGCCATTTAGTGGCGACGGGCTTTAAAATTTTTCCTGTAGCCCTCTGACTTGGAATTGTGATTTTTTACATATTCTGTTTTAGCCCAGATTTCTGTTTCAGTGTTGTTTTTGCTATTGGGGCCAATTTGGAAGTTAGTCGATCAATATTTTAAGCATACGTTTGCCAGTACATACATTTATATCTGCGACCATGAATGTCATTTGATCGGTAAACCCGTCTAACTGCTATATGTCTTTTAGACGGGTTTGCGAACGTGACATTCACGTTGATGTTCTGTGTTGTGTTGTGTTGTTGGTTGGATCGTCGTGGTGGATAGCTATGGTACAATGTTAGTACAATTTTATTTCATTTGTACATTTGATATTGCGGGGAGAGCGTCCGACATGTGGATTGTCGTCACTGCCCGTTTGTATATTATTCTTTTGGGGCACGACCGGGCTGAGGTCGATGTCACCCTTGTATATCATTTTATTTTCTGTACTAGGATTACCCCACGGTGGAGTGCATGAATGGCCGGGTTCTAGAGGGCAGCGGGTCCGCATCTCATGGCGTTGGGACGGAGGGGACCTTACTCTAGAATGGGCGGGCTATTCGCCGCAATCGTAAGGGGTATAGGTTGACCCACGGAGGGGCGCTCAAGTTACCGGATTCCGTGAAGTGTTGGGTGGCCTATTCACGTTGTTGAAGGGGGCTGCCTCACTTTTGGTTTTGGCGGGTAACTTCCCATGCTCGTAGGGGTTTAGGTTTCAATGCACATGCTATCCACATGACAGGGAACGTCAGATCTCACTTGCGGCTCAAGTGAAACTCGGGGCTCCAGATTATCCACCATTCTGTGTTGTTTCTGTGATGCTTCTGTGATGTTGCTTTATATCATGCCTGGGACGATTGTTATATATTTATATATATACTAGTAGATGTTGTATATGCTTTGCACCCGCGCTAGCCCAGTCCCCGCTCTGTCGTTAGTTAAGTAACCTAACGGGTGATGACGGGACCACGTGGCGAATGCGGATGGCATATACGTACATTTTATTTTCTTTATTTTCTGGTGTGATTAATTGATGGGACTGCATTGATTCTTATCGATGCAAGGATAAAAAAAACCTATAAATGATGTTGTTGGAACAAAGTTTTTAAAAACTGACATTACAAACGTTCTCCTTTGCTTTGCATAGTGGTATTCAGTTTGGAATATCTTGCATCTCATTCGACGAGGCAAGGGCCGAGATCCCTTAATCGTGAGTGACCCCTTGAGTAAAAGTTTGAGTCAACGTAATAACTTTACTATAGTCGTTTCCTTTTTGCTTTGTATCGTGGTATTCAGTTTGGGATATCCTGCACCCCATTCGACGGGGAAAGAGCCGAGATCCCTTCCATGGGAGTGACCTCTTTAGCAAAAGTTTTCGCCACTATATATTTATAAAAACCACTTGGATTCCTTCAACGAGATCAAGTTCATTACGTTAAAGGTTTTTCGCCAAAACCCTCCGTCATTTCAGATTAGTATTGCTTAGTATTCGTGCTACGTATGTTGACTGTGTCAAGGCGTAGTGTGCGGTTGCTCTGTAATGCTTTTCTGACGCATGGATATGTGGATTGGTTAGGACAGTCGTACGGTCATGTTGACTGTGTCAAGGACTCGTACGGATGGGTTTAATGCAATCAAGATAATGACGGGTTGAACTTGACTAGGACCCTTTGATATGTTGACTGTGTTAAGGTCACTTGGGTCCTAGGGGTAAAAACACACATCGGGAGTTTCAAACATACAGGAAACTTTCCATGCTTGCGCATACCTTCTGGAGTGTGGTGACTTGAGTGGCTTCCATCAGGTTATCATGCGATGATAGTTGGATCCCGATTCGCACTGATGAGTAGGATTACTCCTCGGGTGATTCCGACTAATTCTCCTTTTGGGTTTGGAGGAGAATTTGAGGATACAGTGGGAGCCATCCAGATTAGATAAAATGATTAATCGTTCTGATCTAGGTTAGAGTGCACGCTGAGTGTTTCTTCTCTCTCTCTCTCTGGCTGCGACTATGACCCGACCTTTGACTAAAACTCATGAACCAAGTTGACCGAACCTTCTTAAAACAATTTGGCTTTTAGAATATCACGGTGTCGCATATATCATTGCCACTTCTACATCACCTTTTGCTTTTCTCCAGAACACCTCATATCACTACGAACATCCACTTCCATTGGATAAATCCATCGTATGGTTATATACGAACTCGAAGGAACTTTTTTGAGGATGGATTCTGGTTCTGGAGAGATTGAATAAGATTATTCGGTTGTCTTTTCTCTTTACCTTCTCTCAGGTTATGAAGGCTTCTAGGATTAGGAGAGGGTACACCTATTGGGCTTATTGGATATTCTTCTTCCAAACCATAGGCATGTGCCGAACGGTAGGGAAGGAAGAAAACCAACAAGCTTAATTGTGGTGTACCGAAGGCAATAAGTAAAGACATATAAAAGGATTAGAATAATGGCAAAGGAAATTACGATCACCATCATTCACGACAAAGACCGGGTATACCCCTGCCACTCCTACATCCACTTTGCATTTCTCTAGGACACTCCGTATCACTACGGATATCCACTTCCATTGGATATGCCATTGTATAGTTACATACGAACTCGAAGGAATTCGTTCCAGATTCGAGGATGGTTTCTGGTTCAAGAGAAATTGGATAGGATTATTCAGATATCTTTTCTTTTTACCTTCTTTCACGTTGCGAGGGCTCCTAGGATTAGGAGAGTACACCTATTACGCTTATTGGATAGTCTTCTTCCAAACCTTAAGCTGGTGCCGAAGGGTAGGGAAAGAAGAAAACCAATTAGCGTAAAGAAGGCGTACAGAAGGTAATAAGTAAAGAAATAATAAAGGGATTGGAGTGAGGGCAGGTAAGTATATGGTTACTGTCGTGAATCAGGATAGTGGAAGAGGCGTTACTAGGAATACCCGGTTACCCTTTCGAAACATTTTCATGTTTCAGTTTTACTGTGCGGTGTTAATTGAAAACTGTTTTCCCAATAAGAATCTAACTCCATGGTATGTATTTACCAGATCAGTTTCTCACATCTGCATGTTATTATTGTAGGGTTCCTAGGCACCCTAATGAGGTCTCACAAGGCATCGAACATGCCAATATAAAAATTTATGGATGCCGAGAGACCCGACTACGGATCGTTTGCTAGAAAACTAGGCGAAAAATGAACTAGTTAACAATTAACTAAGAGATACGGAAATACAACCTTTGTAGATCCGGTCCTCCACCTTCACGGCTCCGAGATGAGGTCCTCTCCGCTGTCCAAATCAAATCCGGGCTCTAGCGTCGGCTTCGTCGGAGAATGGGCAAGCTAGGTCGTCGATGTCCATGCCGAAGATGATCTACGTCGAGGCATCGCTAGATCGAGCTCCACACTTCACAAAGTGATAAAACTTGTGAAGAAAACACACTCTACTACTTGGCAAGAGGTAGAGGATGAAGAAATAGGAGGTGGGTTCTCTTTAGAATTGGATTTCTCACTCTCAAGCTCAAGTTGCCATTGATGGCCTCAAGGTTTCAAACTTGAAGATGAAGAAGAAGATGAGCTAGAAATATGATAAGTCTTTTTAAAATGAAAAGAAAAAGGAATACTTATCATAATTCCAACTAGGGTTAAGTGTAGAGAATAGACCATGGTTAATGGATGGGTTAGGGTTAAGCATGATGACAAGAATGGTTAAGAAGTCAAAGCTTCATGAACCTTCAACTAAAAGACAAAGAAAGCCACCATTCTTATCATAATCATTTCCAAATAAATAAATAAACAAATAAATAAATAAATGTATATGCAAAACCCTAATTATCATATTAATCATGGTTTAATCCTATACACTTAACTAAATGATCAAGTATCATCAAACATGATACAAAAAAGTGCACAAAAGTATATCACATATACAATGTGCAATCCAAGTGAGAAAAATCCGTTTAAAGTGAACCAATACTAGTTAATGAAAAGTAATATATCAAATATATAATTATACATTAAATCATTAAATCAACACTTGATTCAATGATCCGGTCATGTCGCACACGACCGACTAGTATCCAATGTATCGGCTTATCGAATCAATCCTTGATTCGATAACTAGGTTATATCGCATACAACCATTCGACACACATTCATCGCGAGAATGAAATACGGTATCACATACACGCATTATTCTCGGTCCCGCACATATCTCATATGCGCTCCTATTTCGTTTCGCTTGAGCCAGGAAACCTCTGTGTAGGACTCTAAAGACTCGTCAATACGCCGGCAGCGGATGATGATCATATCAAACACCCACAAGCCGCAAGCGGTCTGCTAAACGTAACGGCCACCCGGGTATTGAGCGATCAGAAGATCGACGAGCAAGCCCGCTCACACTCCTGCGAATCCAACCAGTAACACTTACCGTACAGTCCGGTCTGTTCGTCTGATATGTCGCATATCTCGCCTAGGAGTGGTAAACGTCAGACCCCAATAGCTCGATAAGTCATGCCGACGTAGGGTCCATAACATTCGTGAAACTACTGATAACTCTTACCAGTATATCACTGCAACCCTGGCCAGGGATTTCCTGTTATGGCCAGTCGAGCATAGCACAACATCAACCCCCAATACCGGGAGAGACGAATCCCCTCCTATCGCTCATTGCCTCCATGTGAATCGGGACTGTATCCAAAAGCCACCTGTTTACACGACTCAGTAGAGCCGTGGTAGGGTGGAAATCAAAGCACAGTGGGAGACACACAAGACTCTATGACGATCTCGGGTCAACAGACTAAGCTGTACCAGTGTCACCAGAGAACTGCCATCTGACTTTAGGTATAATACCATCTGGGAGTTCTCGGCGAGTCCATTCAGTATACCCAGTCTCCACTGAGCACCCGCATACCATCTTCGATGTCAAACACCAATGGATATGGGATCATCCATCGCTCATCGCATGGGTCGAGAAGATATGCGCTAGTCTACTCTGGAATATTGATGCCCCGTCTCGATATTCCCTCGACTAGGAACATTTCAAGGATGTACTCATGGACTATCCAGGCCCCGCTAGTATGATCTGCATCATAGTCCTGGAAGTCGAGTACACATCCTAAGGGCTTTATCAACATGTAATCAGAGAGACAGAAAGTATACATGTTAAGATAAAAAGCAACCAGATAGCGTACTATCATGTCGAGCAAGAAAGTCCTACCTATATATGTCCCAGCATCCACTACAATATACATCCAATGTACAGTAACGGCCTCTAGGGCATACATATAACTAACAATCTCCCACTTGCACTAGGGCCATCTGTAGCAGTGGTTGCAGTATCACATACTCAACCATCCCCTAAAAGTCTCTCTTTGGGAAAAAGGCCTTCGTGAGTGGATCCGCCGTGTTGTCCTCTGAGTCTACTCTCCTAACCTTGATCAACCTGGAGATCAACTATCTCCATGATCAGGTGATGCTTCCTCAGAATATGTCTGGGTCACTGATGGGACCAGGGTTCCAGGGCCTAAGCCACACTTCCATTGTCATACAATGGCAGGAACCAAGTTCATCTTATGAACCAATATACACCCAAACTGCCTCTTTGGTAGTATCTTTAATAGCGATGTTACCAGCCTTTATCGTCTAGTTTGCCACGGTATCGAGCTTGGAACTCTTCCAACATACCGTCCCTTTACTGAGGGTAAAGACAGTGCCTGTGACTGACATTCAGTCGTCTTTATCACCCTGGAACACTTCCAGTGATTCTCCCCAGGATCGATTGATACCATCTCACTACATCTAGTGAGAATCCTAACATCCAATTACATCTATCTCATAAATGAAAACTCAGGATTTAGGAGGTATCACTTTGATCCTATTTGGGGAATCCTAGTGATAATAGGAGATTGACCGATCGTAGTATAGGAAACTCTTTTCCTATCAAGAGTATGTTGTCTACGTACAATACGAAGATGACCACCTTACTCTCTACTACCCTTTTGTATATACAAGGTTCGTCTACCATTTTGATGAAGTCAAACACTTTGACTATCACATCAAAACAGACGTTCCATCTCCGCGATGCCTGCTTCATTATGTAAAGCAACTTGCACACGTTTCCGCTGCTCCCACTGTTTACGAAGACCTCTGGCTGTGTTCTTATAGACGTTCTCTTCTAAATCAGTATTTAGAAAAGCAGTCATGGCACCCAACCGCCAGATGTCGTAGTCATGGTATGTAGCCGTGGTAAGTAGGATCTGGACAGACTTAAGCATAGCTACTGGAAACAGGTTTCATCATTATCCACGCCTGGTCGATGACGAAAACCTTTAACAAGTCTAGCTTTGAAAGTCTCAACTTTTCCATCTACACCAAGTAATCTTCTCAAGATATACTTGCTCCTGATGGGGATTTAACCCTTCAGATATAGCAGCTAAAGTCCATACTTTGCTGGTCTACATGGATTCCATCTCAGATCGCTAAGCATCCAGCCATTCTTACAGAGTCCCTACTCTCGATGGCCTGCTCGAATCTAGTTGGGTCATCATCTCATGATGCAATCCTTGCTCCCACTGTCATCGAGAAACCGAGGTATCTCTCAGGCGGATAAGGAACCCTACTAGATCGGCGGAGAGGCTGAGGTTCATCGGGAACTATAGAATCTTATGGTTCTGTCAAGTCATCAACTGCAGTTTTGTATAACTGGAACCTTTCCAGTTCTACAGAACTGATCCTGCCTCGATCTTGTCCGGATTTTGCTTTTGACATAGGCCGGACAACCCTAAATCTTAACTAACTTAAGATATGGGCTCTTCCCTTTCCATATCACATATGAAGTGGTAGGCAATGATTTGATTCGAACCCTATTCAATAGGTGTGCAGCTTCTCAAGCGCATAATACCCAAAAGGAAATAGGTAACTCAGTAATACTCATCATAGAGCACACGATATCTAATATTATGTGATTGCTCCGCCCCGATACACCGTTGTGCTGTGGTGTATTCAGAGGAGTAACACTAAGAGAGAGTCTCATTCTCCTTTAGAATAGTCCAGGAATTCTATGCACAAGTATTCTCCTCCCTGATCTTATCATAGGACATAATACTTATACCCGTATTTTGGTTCTCTACTTCTAACTTATATTCTGTGAATACCTCAAAAGGTTCGGACTTATGTTTCAACAGGAACATATGACTGAATCTTGAGAGATTATCAGAGAATATAATGAAGTATAAAGAACCAGTCCTGGCATGTGTAGACAGGAGACCTTACATACATCATCATGTATCAGTCCCAAGAGTTTACCAACTCTTCCTCTGTTTCCAATAAACAGAGCTATGGTCATCTTATCTTTGTAACATGACTGGCAAGTTTCACAAGATGTAAATTCAAACTGATTTAAATATACATCTAAATGTAACTTCAGCCAGTCGGGTCGCATTGATATGACCTAGTCTACAATGCCTCAAGAAGGATTCGTTCATTTCTGAACTCTTCCTCCTGTGTGTGTTCTGTATACTAGGAACTGGAGTTTGATTTAGAACTTCAATGCTTTTAGATAACGTGCCTGAATCGATCAACTTTTGATATAGGAAATGTTCAAAACATTATCCATCAATACAAAATTATATCCTTTCTTTAGTAATAAAGAGACTGATATGATTTTGTATATCAGGTTCGGTATCTAATAGCATTTGTTCAGAATCAATGTATTCGTAATACAGGGTGACAGTGACCAACAGACTTGGCTGCAACACTTGCCCCGTTTTCTGTCTCATGAAACTTATCACCCGTTCTCAGTTTTTCTACCTTTTTGTAGCCCTATGTAACATATTACATATCTGGGATCCTGATCCGGTATTATATACCCAGGATGCAGAGGATACTGAGAAACAGTTCTTTGTAATGAACACACCCGAAGGAGATGCATCATATGCACTTTCTTCGTTTGGGCGGCATAGGAATTCTGGTATTCCCCAATTTCCTGCTCTGTCTTATAACAATTATAAGTTGGAGCGGGACCAACGTTCCCCAGCTCAGTATAACAAGCAGGTTCGGTCAATTTTCCGTATTATTATCTTGATTAAGGCGTGATATGGTCGCTACCTGGAGAGAGAGAGAAGAAAACACTCAGCGTGCGCTCTTGCAAGATCAGATTGGTTATATATTTTATCTAATCAGGATGGCTCCCACTGTTTTTATCAAATCTTCCTTCAAACCTTAAAAGGAAAGA
The DNA here is from genome assembly GCA_030015575.1 of Agapanthus africanus. NCBI lineage: Eukaryota > Viridiplantae > Streptophyta > Magnoliopsida > Asparagales > Amaryllidaceae > Agapanthus > Agapanthus africanus. Next base: position 302,098,655 of record JASDDO010000029.1, read on the forward strand.
CTAGCCGGGATTAATTACACTCTACAAGTTCGCCAATCTTTCAGCCAGGCTAGTGTCGGTACTTTGAGGGAGGTTCCCCGTGCTTTCGCACGGACCTAATTACTGTAAACCTCATTTTCCCAGAGGCATAACCCCGTTGACACCTTTCTAGACACCTACTTGATCGGCTAATTGCAAAGTGCAAAACTCTCCCAGGAGTAACAATTACTCGCAGTGGGTATCGGGATCCAACTATCACATAAAAGGTATGCAATCTCATTGCAAATTTCAACACTTGAAACTCCCGATAAAGGTTTTTACCCCTAGCACCTATGACCTTAACTATGGTCAACAAATCATAAGTACTAGTCAAGTTCTACCCGTCATTTCGTGATTAATTAGACCCACCCACATGACCCTTAACTAAGGTCAACAAAGTCACGCGACTGTCCTAACTAATCGCATCATATGCGGTGTAGGAAGACATCATTTAGCTACCGTACACTGTGCCTTGACTATGGTCAACAAACACAGCACGAATACTAAGTACTCTACTTCCTAAAATGACGGAGGGTTGCGGCTGGTTTTTGTGAAAACCTTTAACGCTTTGAACTTGATCTCGTTGCGGAATCAAATGGTTTTTAAATGGAATGTTTTTGAGCCTTTTCTAGTTTTGCTAAAGGGGTCACTCCCGGTGAAGGGATCGTCGGCCCTTTCCTCGTCGAATGAGGTGCGGGATATATCATATATATCACTGTGCAAAGCAGAAACTATAGAAGCGACAAATACAAACCGAGTGTGTAGCATCTGCCAGTTATTGCTAAAGGAGTCACTCCCGGTGAAGGGATCTCGGTCCTTTCCTCATCGAATAAGGTGCAGGATGTTCTATAATGAACACCACAATGCAAAGCAAGAACTGTAGCTACCTGTTTTATTTTGAAATTCGATTCCACAACATCAATTAGGTTTATTTTTCTTTCATTAATCTCATTAATGAATATCCCATCATTTAAATCCACCTAAACATCACAGATATATATAACGTACGCTTATGCCATCCGTATTCGCCTCGATGTCCCGTCTGCACCGTTAGGTTAGGTAACTAACGCCAGAGCGAGGCAGGGCTAGCGTGGGTGTAAAACATAAGCAACGTCTATATAATATATCATATATACTAAATATAATATCTGTCACAGAACATCACATGATCTCAGATAAATCACAGCAGAAGAAACATATGAAATATTGGATATACTAGGACGTCCGTGTTTTCAATACGAGCCGGTATAAAACACGGATTCCACGGTCGTGATGAATAGCCAATCCCACACCCCAAGACCCCTACGAGAGCGGCAAGCAACCCTACCAATTCTAGGGTTAGGAGACCCGGACTCGACTCCTCGAGATGGTCTCCTACTGGACCCCAGAACCTGGTTACTTGTGCTCCCCTCCTTGGGTCTATCCTAGTGCAGAAAAGTAAATAATATACAAAGGGTGACAACTTCCGCAACCTGGAAGCGCCCCAATAAAAGAATATTACATACAAGTTTTTACATGAATGAAAATGAAAATCACTCATCTCACATAAAAAACCCCGGGCTATTCAAACACGACGATCCAATATAACATATCCAGCAACACATAACATCTCATGTCATCAACGTAAGTAAATATGCGCATCCCAATTGTCGTTGACATATAGCAACGAAACCGGCGATATCACATATTACACTTACGGTCACAGAAAAGAAAGTGTAAAACTACAACAGTTGGAATCCGCAACCACCTCAGACATCGCATGCCTGACCAAATGAATTCCTTAGACATCGCATGCCTAACAATTATAAATCCCGCATTTTAGTCTCAAAATCGAAAACACTTTTCAATATCAAGTCGGGAAATTCAACATGATTCCCGACATTTTGATCGCATGCTCATCGCAAACTTCAGTAGGCGGCCGCACCCCCGACGCCGTCGACGAAGTGCACCAAGGCGGAACACCGCTACCGGGAGCACCCGAACGGATGCTTTCGGCGACGGGGTTCTCCTACAGTCACTTAGTCGGGGCTATGGAGCGAGGCTGTCTATTAAGTTTACCCGGCGAGTATCCGCGTACACTACGTGATTGCGACGGACTTTTGATCACATCAAAATTCCGTGGCAACCGATCAAGTAAGACTAAACTGCTATGTTTATAACATTCATTCAGTTATCACATAACTTTTGTGAATTCCAATTGTTGTATCACATTCCGGATAAAAAGAAAATGCTAAATTTTTCGATCGAACAATCGAACACCCAAATTTTCCCGATATAGCTCAACACATGAAATAAGTCTAACAACATTCAGTCGTGCCTCAGTACCAACGGTCCAGCCGTAGAAGGGTCAAGCCAACGCCTCACATGTGGCACGCCGTACTGCCCCAAACCCGAAGGTTCAAAGGGCAGTTCAAGACGGTCACAAAATCGAGTTAAGGTTTGTTGTCTTCTAGAGGGTCCATCGCGTTACTTGCACTACTTAGAACGTCATTAAACTACGGAAAAATCCAACAATTGGAAATTTCCCGGCAGGGGAAAAAGTGGGTATTTATATCCGGTCAAACTTTTTAACATATTCTAAGATTTATCCGGAAAGCCACACAGAAAAAAATTGGTACTCCGATCGAAACACCGAATCCCCAAAACAATCCCAGAAAATACAATTCTGGAATAAATATTAAAAACATCCAGAACACACAAGAAACACCAATGGAAACAACTAAAGAAAAACCACATCCTAATCATCACAGACGGCCGCGGAACCGCCGCAAAAGGGGAGTCAACGCCGCGGTTCCGCGGCCGTACTGTTGAATTAGGTTGTCGTTTTCTCCAGTTTTTCTTATAATTTCCTGCACATTTCTCTGCATATTTTTGATCTCGAAAAAACCACATTTTACAGAAATGTCCAGAGAGCATTTTCAAAGTCGGGTTTTGGGTCGATCGGACTTCTGATTCCGTCGGAACTTCGCCTAAGGCTCTAGCTAGGCTCTGATACCACTGTAGGGTTCCTAGACACCCTAATAAGGTCTCACAAGGCATCGAACATGCCAATATAAAAATTTATGGGTGCCGAGAGACCCGACTACGGATCGTTTGCTAGAAAACTAGGCGAAAAATGAACTAGTTAACAATTAACTAAGAGATACGGAAATACAACCTTTGTGGATCCGGTCCTCCACCTTCACGGCTCCGAGATGAGGTCCTCTCCGCTGTCCAAAACAAATCCAGGCTCAAGCGTCGGCTTCGTCGGAGAATGGGCAAGCTAGGTCGTCGATGTCCATGCCGAAGATGATCTACGTCGAGGCATCCCTAGATCGAGCTCCACACTTCACAAAGTGATGAAACTTGTGAAGAAAACACACTCTACTACTTGGCAAGAGGTAGAGGATGAAGAAATAGGAGGTGGGTTCTCTTTAGAATTGGATTTCTCACTCTCAAGCTCAAGTTGCCATTGATGGCCTCAAGGTTTCAAACTTGAAGATGAAGAAGAAGATGAGCTAGAAATATGATAAGTCTTTTTAAAATGAAAAGAAAAAGGAATACTTATCATAATTCCAACTAGGGTTAAGTGTAGAGAATAGACCATGGTTAATGGATGGGTTAGGGTTAAGCATGATGACAAGAATGGTTAAGAAGTCAAAGCTTCATGAAGCTTCAACTAAAAGACAAAGAAAGCCACCATTCTTATCATAATCATTTCCAAATAAATAAATAAACAAATAAATAAATAAATGGATATGCAAAACCCTAATTATCATATTAATCATGGTTTAATCCTATACACTTAACTAAATGATCAAGTATCATCAAACATGATACAAAAAAAGTGCACAAAAGTATATCACATATACAATGTGCAATCCAAGTGAGAAAAATCCGTTTAAAGTGAACCAATAATAGTTAATGCAAAGTAATATATCAAATATATAATTATACATTAAATCATTAAATCAACACTTGATTCAATGATCCGGTCATGTCGCATATAACCGGCTAGTATCCAATGTATCGGCTTATCGAATCAATCCTTGATTCGATAACTAGGTTATATCGCATACAACCATTCGACACACATTCATCGCGAGAATGAAATACGATATCACATACAAGCATTATTCTCGGTCCCGCACATATCTCATATGCGCTCCTATTTCGTTTCGCTTGAGCCAGGAAACCTCTGTGTAGGACTCTAAAGACTCGTCAATACGCCGGCAGCGGATGATGATCATATCAAACACCCACAAGCCGCAAGCGGTCTGCTAAACGTAACGGCCACCCGGGTATTGAGCGATCAGAAGATCGACGAGCAAGCCCGCTCACACTCCTGCGAATCCAACCAGTAACACTTACCGTACAGTCCGGTCTGTTCGTCTGATATGTCGCATATCTCGCCTAGGGGTGGTAAACGTCAGACCCCAATAGCTCGATAAGTCATGCCGACGTAGGGTCCATAACATTCGTTAAACTACTGATAACTCTTACCAGTATATCACTGCAACCCTGGCCAGGGATTTCCTGTTATGGCCAGTCGAGCATAGCACAACATCAACCCCCAATACCGGGAGAGACGAATCCCCTCCTATCGCTCATTGCCTCCATGTGAATCGGGACTGTACCCAAAAGCCACCTGTTTGCACGACTCAGTAGAGCCGTGGTAGGGTGGAAATCAAAGCACAGTAGGAGACACACAAGACTCTATGACGATCTCGGGTCAACAGACTAAGCTGTACCAGTGTCACCAGAGAACTGCCATCTGACGTGAGGTATAATACCATCTGGGAGTTCTCGGCGAGTCCGTTCAGTGTACCCAGTCTCCACTGAGCACCCGCATACCATCTTCGATGTCAAACACCAATGGATATGGGATCATCCATCGCCCATCGCATGGGTCGAGAAGATATGCGCTAGTCTACTCTGGAATATCGATGCCCCGTCTCGATATTCCCTCGACTAGGAACATTTCAAGGATGTACTCATGGACTATCCAGGCCCCGCTAGTATGATCTGCATCATAGTCCTGGAAGTTGAGTACACATCCTAAGGGCTTTATCAACATGTAATCAGAGAGACAGAAAGTATACATGTTAAGATAAAGAGCAACCAGATAGCGTACTATCATGTCGAGCAAGAAAGTCCTACCTATATATGTCCCAGCATCCACTACAATATACATCCAATGTACAGTAACGGCCTCTAGGGCATACATATAACTAACAATTACGGATGGTGAGTGGGAGTAAGATATTGGGAATTGGGTGATTAGATGCTCATTATATCGGAATTCGTTGTAATTGGTGATATTTGAGGAAATCATCTGGATTTTGCCGGATGGCAAATAATTGGTTTTGAATATCCGTTGTTATGCACCAATTTCGAACTGATATATCTGTAAATTTATTTTACAAAGTGAGATATAACTTTTTGATATTATGTCTGTGACGTTTACCTATATCAGCTGGTGATTAGATAAGGTGCATTCAACGGCGGTGTAATTCTTCTTAACCATACTACAGTTTTTCAACCTACGACGCACAGGGTTTGAGTTGTTGAACTCAGGGGATTTATACAAAGTATTGTATGTTGTCCAGTGTCCATTAGGACAATGGGGTTGGTGCTCACACTGTATTCTGTTTACTCATAACTTCTCTGATTCTAGACATGTATTTCGTTGAAATGCAATGTTCAAATTTTGAGAAATTATATGTATAAGAATAAAGTAGAGAACCATTTATTGAAAGTATCAGGATTCTTCGAGGAAGTCAAAGATGTAGATACTTGTGTTTGGTATTCCGTTGATAGTAATGGTTTTGGGAACTTGCTTCTCTTTCGGGTTACTCATATATGGATGCACTCCTAGATGAGTAATGTTGATTGTCCTTTTTCCATTTGGTTGATATGCACTGGAGACAGCTGCATGATTTTGAATCTGGTTCCAAATTAGATTACTGCTTTTGTTTCTATATTAGATATATATAGAATCAATTTATATCTTAACGATTTTAAGGTATAGGGAGTTGTCCGGCTGATGCTTAAAACCAGAATCCGGATAAACTCAAGGTACGTTTTAGTAATGGCTGTTCGTGGGTTATCCCGGGCTTTGACGAGGGATAACTTTCTACCATCAGGAAGATCAATATTTATATTGTTTTTGACTCGCCACAGTTTTGGTAAAATGGACATTTTCAGAAAACACGAGTGGGAGTATGGTAGAACTGGAAGTGATTCCAGAACCACAAATGATTACTGAAGATTTAATAGAACCTGAGGATTCAATTGGTTTTGACATTCTATTAGCCACTCCGCAGATTTAGTGGGTAACCTCAGGCACCCGAGAAGTACTTCGGTCTTCTCAAAGATGGTGACCGGGAGGTTCTTGTTTTACCCAGACTTGTCATTGCTGCTGTTCTAGACTATAAAACCCGGCAGGAGGATGAGTATAGCGTCGTTCTAGACTTTTTTTAGAAGTGCAAGTGTATATGACTCTGCCAGAGGGTGGTTGTAGTCAGTGGGAGCAGCGGAAGTATAGTGGGTAAGTAGCTAATGTCTATTTATAGACTAAAGCAGGTATAGCGGAAATAGATCATCTAATTTTGATGTGACAGTCATGGGCTTTGACCTCATCAGAATAAGAGATGGATCTGGTAAGAAAGTAGTAGAGAGTGATGTCCAGGTATTGGGATGACATGCACTTGATAGGAAGAGATATTCCTATACTACGATCGGTTGCACTATGGTTGTCACAAAGTTGTTTCCCCACACAGGATATGGATGTAATATCAGAGTTTCTGGTTATTAGATCTATGGTTTTAGATCTAGCTTTGGGAAGTATCCTAATCTGGGTATTTTGACATTAAATGGATGACTCCTAGCATAGTGGTCTACCTGCGGGTGATGGGGTCAACCTCTCTAAAGGTGTCTTACAGACTAAAGGGGAGAGGGATCTACATAATTAGCATATCACTTGCTTAGGCAATTGAGTTAATCATGAAATGTCAAGTACCACAACAGATATTGATTTTTGCACTAGCTGCAATAAACATATATTAATCCAATCCTAGAGAAACATAGGCAAGCAGTTTATGAACATAAGTGAATGCTCTTGGGATATGGTAATGGCAGCCTCCTTCTGGAGACGGTTACCATATCAGGCTTCTAAGGTGACCTGGATGACAGAGTGACTGTCAGAGTTATAGTTTTCCCTCTTTTGAGGGACAGTATGTTGGACAGGTGGTCCAAGCGGATACTGTGGAAGGCATGGCGCATGTTACTGATTAAATTCAGTGGACGATACAGTCTAAGTGTTTTGCTGGATTTGGAGTTCATTTGTGAACTGGGTTACATCAGATATCCAGACAAATTCTAAGATAGGTATTGCTCATTTCGGGAGATAGTTTTCTCCGCGAAATTGAGATATAGAGAGATATAGAAAGAAACATTGGAGCGGATCCACTCACTAAGGCTATTTCTCGAACGCAATCATTTTCGCAAACGGGCTTTACGAAACTGATTAGTAGAGAAGTTGGGTGCTCGGTATCACACGGGCTGTGAGTATGCGACATCGCAATAATTGGCCTTAAGTGCAAGTGGGAGATTGTTGACTATAGTGCCCTCATGGCAATTACCATAGTCGCGGACTTGTGATTATGATGATTGAGTGAAGACCTATACCGATAGAACAGTCTTACTTGAGTTGACAGTATGGTATCTGGTTTGTCTTTATCATCATGTACGTCTTGATAGAGCCCATAAGATTCTTACTTGACTACCAGCATTGTGATGGCGATCATATACGTGGGAGCTGGGGGTATATAAGCACATCCTTAAATGTCCCTAGTCGTGGAAGTATCGAGATCGGGATCGATACTCCAGTGTAGACTGGTGTATACTGATCGAGACCCCGACGAGGGGCGGTGGCCAGGTCTCACAAGCCATTGGTATTAGTATGTTCACCTAAGATAGTATACATGTGCTCATTGGGTTATGAGTACACTGGACGGACTCGCCGGGAACCTGCTAGTTGGTATTATACCTATTGTCAGATAGCAGTTCCCAGGTGACATGTGTACAGGTTAGTCTGTCGACCTGAGATCTTTATTTGTCTCGTGTGAGTTCCCAATGTGCTTTGATTACTACCCTACCACGGCTCAAAGGAGTCGTGTAAACAGGTTTTAGTTGGGTACAGTCCCGAGCCACATGGAGGCAGTGATCGGATCGTCAGGGATTCGTCTCTCCCGGTATTGGGGGTTGATGTCACGTTGTGTACGGATGGCCATCACCATAAATCCGTGGCTACGGTGGACGAGAATTACAGATCCAGGATCGATAGTTTCTCAGGTGGTGATGGGTTTCATACCGACACTAAATATCGCGTTGTTGGGGGTCTTACTTTATCCACCCCCTAGACTCGATATGCAATACTTTTAGACGAACAGACCGGACTGTGCAGATATTGTCACTGACAGGCTCAGTAGGGGTTCAGGATGAGTTTGCTCGTCGGCCTCCCTTTCACTCAATACCTAGGTAGCCGTTACGTACAGCTAGTGCCGCTGACGTACTTGTGGTTAAACCCACTACGGGCGTATTGACGAGTCTTTAGAGTCCCATACAGAGGGTTTCCCTAGTTTTGGCGAAATGATGTTGTAGCCGTATTCGATACGTGCCGGGTTCCGATCGATTGGTGTACTTTGTAACCGGACTTTCGATCGGACAGTTGATAGTACTAGCCGACTCGGACTTGAGCCGGATTATTAAATCAGGTATTGATTTAATAATTTATTTTTATGTATTTCGGTACGTATATTCTAGTATTATATTCTTTGTGTTATTCTATCTCTTTGGGTATTCGTATTTCGATACGAATGCAGATATATTTACAGTAGAATGCAATCTGTATTTTTTACCGGATAACATTCTAGAAGGTGCCACCTCATTTCTTGATTTGACCATTTTATTAAAATGGTAAATGAGATGGAAATTGCATGAGGAGGTATGGTGACAACCATGCTTGCAATAGGGCACACAAATGAATTGTTAATTCATTTGTGATCACTATTCAAGCATGGGAGGAATTTAAAATTGGAAAAAGGCTTTTAAAAAAACCAAGGGTGCTAATTTCATTTTCAAGAGAGAGTACATTTTTTGAAGCATGAAGGTTTTGTTCATTGCTTTTTCCTTCTTGAGCTCCTCCTTCACCATGAGTTTCACCTTCCTCTAGCTTTCATTTTTCACTTCCACCTTCAAGTTTTTGAGATAGCTAACTCTAAGAAACATTCACACTACATCCTAGGCTCTCTAGGGTAGCATCCTAGAGACCCTAGTTGCTCCGTCTGCATCATGTCGTGGAGCTAGAGCCGGAGTTACATCCCTCGGGTGGATCATCGGAGATGGAGGAAGGCCGGCAACCAAACTTCGTCAAAGAACCGCTAGGAGCTTGGAATGAAGACCGAAGGACTTGGATCAACTCGGTATAATAATTCTAACTCTTAGTTTAGCTTGCTGGTTTTGGGTTTAAGGTCGATCCGGGAATCGGGTAGCGGTAGCGTCGGTTTAATAAATTTTTGTTCTGCATTTTGGCCGCGTTTCGATGGCCGGGGCGCTGCCAGGACCCAACATTCTCATCCCAGTAGGGGAAATGGTCTGTCCCACAGCCATTAGTACATTATACTGGAGATAGTATACATGCGCTCGTTGGTTTACGGGTACACCGGACAGGACTCGCAGGGAACTGTTGGTTGGTATTATACCCGTCGTCAATTAACAGTTCCCAAGTGACATGAGTACAGCATAGTCCGCAGACTTAACACTGTTGCTTCGTCTCGAGTGTGTTCCCACTGTTCTTAGATTTCTATCCTACCACGGCTCAAAGGAGTCGTGCAAACAGGTAGCAGTTGGGTGCATTCCCGAAACACTTGGAGGCAGTGGCGGTTAGATAGGATTCGTCTCTCCCGGTATTGGGAGTTGATATCGCACTGTGTTTGGAGTGCCATTACGCAAAGTCCCTGGCCAGGGCAAACGAGATTTACTGGTTGGATTTCCAGTAGCTTCTCAAGGTGTAATGGGCTTTGCTCCGACATGACTTATACCTCCTTTTAGGGGACTGACGCTTGCCGCCCCCTAGGCCCGATATGCGATAGTCTTAGACGAATAGACCAGACTATACGGAGATTGTCACATCAGGCTTAGTAGGAGTTCGGATGGGTTTCCTCATCGGCCTTCTTATCGACATCTACCTGGGGAACGTTACATACAGCTAGTACCGCTTGTGGCCTGTGGTTAAACCCACTGCCAACGTAGTGTAGAGTCTTTAGAGTCCCACACAGAGAGTTTCCCTACTTCAGGCAAAGCGATATAGAGGTCGTATGGTTTTACGACAGGGTTCGGACACATACGTGCATTTATGCACGTACGTTGTTCGGACAGTTTTTACTAGCGGGCTTTAGTTTAAGCCAGGTTCTAGTATTGGATTATTGGATTTATACAGTCTCAGTTTTTCCGTGTTTTACGGATAGGAGGGGCATTCTCGTAATTACTCGAGAAGCTTCTAGAAGAAAGGTGACTCGTTATGTTTTAATTGATTTATGAATTAAGCTTAATGAGGTAGAGGAGATGATGTGTAATTTGCATTAATTACATCATGAGTCATGAAGTGATTCACCTCAAAGTAATTAATGAAGCATGGTTGATATTTTGAGATATTATTTCTAGATATTTTGATGCTTCATTATTTATCCAAATGACTTAAGATATTTATTCATTCTCACTTACACATTCTCTCTCCTCAAGTTCTCTCTCTTCAACCCTAACCCCAATCCTCTCATGTGTTGAGATCCTAAGGGTTAGCAAGACTAATAGATCCTTAATCCTTTTCTATATCCTCTAGGTTACTTTGATTAGAACTCATAGCCACCTAGTTACCTCAAGTGAGAGGTTAAAGCTTGGAGAAGGATCTCTCGGGTGGATCTTCTATCACATCGAGGAGGCCGACGAGGAGGTGAACTATAAGAACAAGAAGGACTTGAATCTTTAGGTATAATCATCTATCATAGTAGCTAATCACTTCTATATAGTTGTTAGTTAGGGTTTAGCAAAGATCCGTAAAGTTAGTCGATGTTAACTCAAACAAAATGATTGTTTTACCTATTCCACCTCTCCGCATCATGTGGGGTGTCTAACGTCGACTTACAGTATCATCTCAAAATCTTTATCAAAACCCTATACTCCCTTCATTAAAAATGATCCCCGTCTCATCCTCAACACTTTGGACCAATCAAAGTTGGATTTTGAAGACTTTGAGCAACTCAAGAAAATTCTTGAGTTGCCAAATGAGGTATAATTCTAAACCCTAGCTAAGTTATTATGTTTAGTGTATTCTAGTTTTGTTTAGAATGTGATCAAGTGTGGATTGTGATTTTAGAAATTTCCTAGATGAGGTTTAGGGTTTGAGTTGTGTTGTGGTGATGTGTAATGGCTGTTACAAGACCTTAGTGTGGATTGTATGGCCAAAAATAGAGAATATGAACTTAAGATTTGTTCCGTGTCGGTTTTGTATTGGTTTTTAGCCTACAGGGAATCTGGAGCAACCTGGGCCACTTATGAGAAAAGCTAGCAAGTCCATAGACCTATGAAAATGATCAGAAGACCACCCTGAGAAGACGAACCCCAACAGAACCTCTAGGGCCGGCGAGCTCGGATATTAGGGCGATGTCGCCGGATTTGTGTGGAGTGCTGGTGTTGAGTTTTTGGGTGTAGCTCCTAATACCTGTAACCTATTCCCTATACTTGCTAGTTTAGTCCCAATTTAACCTGAGATAAATCTGGGAGCATATTGGGTTGGTTTTGGTTATGTTTTCCGATATTGGGATTATTGGTTTTAATATTTGTTATTGTTTTTGGTTGTTGGATGTTTGTATGTCGACGACGAGGGTTGTTTGGTTATTTTTGCATGCGTAGGCTATAGGTTCTAACCTATGAGCGCACCGTGTGCCGTATCGGTTTTCCGGAGTTGATTTTAATAGCATTGTGACTGTTTATTTATTATAGGTACCTTCGCGTGGATTCTGAGAAGACGAAGCACATCGACTACGGCTGAACAAGGAGTTCCGCAGGTGAGTAGATTTATATCTACGGGGGAAGTCGGGTGGATGGCGTATAGCACCCCCGCAATTATAATGGAAACGGATATATATAGAATATGGTTAAGGAAACCATGTTAGGAACTTATGGATATGGTTCAAGAATTAGTAGGAGACAAGATATACCACGACTTAAGGTTATAGTGTATGGTTTAGTGTGACACGATATGATAGAAATGATGTCTCCAATTGATATATAATGATGTGAAACGTGAATGTGAATCACGATATATATATGTAATGAAAGAGAATAAGTATGAGATTTAGAGTAGCATGATTGAGATCGATAATTATGAAATGAGATTAATAAGATAGAATGTATATGTAAGATGACTTGATGTGAGATATTGATGTGATGAAAAGAGTATACGATGAGATACGAAATGAGATGTATAAGGATATGACATGAGATCAACGAATATGATAAGATTGAGATGGATGTGTTATGAGATTGGTAAAATAAGATATTTATATTTAATTATGATAATAATGAGTGATATGTCGTACGAGACTTAGATCCGTACCCTCGTTGTTGTATAGGTTGATAGAATCTCTAATTGTTTAATGCCGCCGTATGATAGATTACCCTACGTGATGAGTTTTACCTGATGATTGATCCATACCCTTCATTAGAGGATGTCGTACGATGGATTATACCGTATGTAATGTTGTGAGGCTGGATGCCGATTGACTGATTCACCGACTCGGATAGGTTATAGATATTTAATCCCTGTCTACACCGCTTAGTTTAGCCTTTACATAGATGTTGGATCACATACGTGTATCTATTAGCATTGCTCTTACGATTTGTTTGCTGCTACGTTCATGATATTCTCATTTCATTATATATATACCTGTGTTAGTACACCTACACCATTATCGATGATGCGTATGTTACACTTACATAGATTTGCTGGCTCACACACTTTCTTCATCGATAATTGCTATGTTACTTACACAGTAGAGTTGCTACATCATGCTATGATATATTGCTATGCTCACATCACTATTCTATGTTGCATGATATATTGCTATGCTCACATCATTATGCTATGTTGTATGATATATTGCTATGCTCACATCATTATGCTATGTTGCATGATATACTTGATATGCTCACATTTCTGTTCTATGTTTGCATACATCATACTTTATGATTATACACATTGAGATGCTGTTTTCATGAGATTCTGGATTTAAGAACCGTGGTTATATTTCAAAAGAAAGTATGTATTGTTTTAAAAACCCGGTTTCTCTTGATATGATATTTCGAGACGTCCACCATAAGTTTTCTCGGTTCTGAGACTTGCGTTAGAAACCCGATTTGAAGAGCGGTAGGCACCGTCTACGGGTACATGGTGGACCCGGTATGGTACCCCAGGGTAAGAAATTATTTTCGTGGTATAGACAATGAGCCTGGCAGAGGGAGCACTACCTACCGGTGATAGTATTTGGACTCGTCGGTTATCCGGAGGATACCGACCGGAGTCAAGAGATGGATGAGGGCCGATCAGAGTATGCGGCGCCTGAGATGAGATAGATATGAGGGCCGATCCGAGGATGCGGCGCCTGAGGTATGAGGATTTATGTGTCGATGCTGGACACGGGTTTTTCATGATGTTTCGAGTGTCGGTGTTAGACACTCAGGTTCCATGATTTTGATGTGTCGTTGATAGACACACGTAGTTGATATCCTCATACATACAGATATGCGTTTTCATGATATGGGTTGTGTCGTTGGTAGACACACGTAGTTGATATCCTCATATTTACATGGATATATTTTCATGTTGTTGTGTTATTGATGGACACGTGGATGATATCCATATGCATACAGGAATTGATTATTGTTGGCATTTATGAAGACACGGTCACCCTAGATATCATAGTATTACCTTTATGATATAGTTGACCTAGGAAATCGTTGTTTTATTCGATTTCTACCTGCTGATGATTTCTACTCATGAGTTGGCAACTCACCCCCGTTGTGCCACAGTTCTTGTAGGTTTGACCGCATGGATCAGTAGCGGTATCGTTGGCACAGCTTGCTTTCGGGTGATTTGCTTTGGTAGGTGGTAAATATTGGATCGTGCCAGTCTTGTATTTATTATTCCTGTTGTATCAAGTCAACTCCATCAATCAGAAACTAGTATTTATATAAGTAGTAAGACTTAGAAGAGACTTGTGGTTGCGAGACTTAGAGCGATAGGTTATATGTTCGCTTGGTAGGTTCATGTCTTGCTTTATTCTTTAATCTTTGTGTTGATCTTTGCCGTTGGGCGTCGTATACATATATTTTGACTTGCGTGGTTGTGATTCCGCCAATTGGCGAAGAGATAGCTCCCACTTGGGAATGCCTTTTATATTATCAAGTATATGTGGTTTTGGATCAAAATATACAAAGAAGGTGCTACCTAAATTTTTAAAAGACGAAACATTTTTTTTTCAAATAGTATAATCCATTTGCATTTTCATATTCCATTATCTATGCATTTAAGAAAACATTTGATTTCATCATACCTTTATTTCAAAACTTAACCTCTTTTATTTTCTGTAAAAGGTTTAGATTTCTGGGCTTCGGCATACTTAATTTACGTTACGCCTTTAGACATGGCGTGATTTAAGTGCCGGTCACAAACTAAATTTCGGTTTGTGACAGATACAGAGAGATATAGAAAAAAACATTGGAGCGGATCCACTCACTGAGGCTATTTTTTGAACGCAATAGTTTCACAAACGAGCTTTGCGAAACTGATTAGTAGAGGAGTTTGGTGTTCGGTATCACACGGACTGTGAGTATGCGACGCCGCAATAATTAGCCTTAAGTGCAAGTGGGAGATTGTTGGCTATAGTGCCTTCAAGTCAATTATTGTAATCGCAGGCACGCGATTAGATGATTGAGGGAGGACCTATACGCTTAGAACAGTCTTATTCAAGATGATAGTATACTATCTGGTTTATCTTTATCATCACGTACATGCTTTAGGTGGCATTAAAGGTCGCTATTGCATGTTGATAGAGCCTATAGGATTCTTGCTTGACTACCAGCATTATGATGGCGATCATATACGTGGGAGCTGGGTGGTATATAAGCACTTCCTTAAATGTCCCTAGTCGTGGAAGTATTGAGACTGGCATTGATACTCTTGAGTAGACTAGCGTATACTGATCGAGACCCCGACAAGGGGAGGTGGCCGGTCTCACAAGCCATTGGTGTTAGTTTGTTCACCTAAGATAGTATGCAGGTGCTCATTGGGTTATGAATACACTGGACGGACTCGCTGGGAACCTGCTAGTTGGTATTATACCTATTGTCAGATAGCAGTTCCTTGGTGACATATGTACAGATTAGTCTGTCGACCTAAGATCGTCATTTGTCTTGTGTGAGTTCCCACTGTGCTTTGATTACTACCCTACCACGGCTCAAAGGAGTCGTGCAAATAGGTTTTAGTTGGTTACTGTCCCGTGCCACATGGAGGTAGTGAGCGGATCGTCAGGGATTCGTCTCTCCCAGTATTGGGGGTTGATGTCGCGTTGTGCATGGGTGGCCATAACCAGAAATCCTTGATCAAGGTAGTCGAGAATTACTGATTTGGATCAGTAGTTTCTTAGTTTGTAATGGGCTTCATTCCGACACGAAATGTCGCGTTATTAGGGGTCTGACTTTATCCACTCCCTAGACTCGATATGCGATACTCTTAGACAACAGAACATCCTGTACGGATATTATCATAGACAGGCTCAGTAGGGGTCGAGATGAGTTTTCTCGTCGGCCTTTCTTTCGCTCAATACCTGGGTAGCCGTTACGTACAGCTAGTGCCGTTAACGTGCTTGTGGTTAAACCTACTGCCATCATATTGACGAGTCTTTAGAGTCCCACACAAAGGGTTTCCCTGATTCGAGCGAAACGATGTAGAGGCCATATGGTTTTACGGCAGGGTTCGATCATATACGTGCACTTGTGCACATATCATGATTCGGACGGATAATACTAGTGGGCTTTGGTTTAAACCAGATACTAGTATTATGTTGTTAGATTATTTTCGTCTCATTGTATTCGTATTTTTCGGAATACAGATACGGGTATGTATATACGGATGAGGGGCATTCTTGTAATTTATTACAAGATTGTTTCTAGAAGAAAACACCTCATTTTGTTTATTAACCATTTTAGTTTAAATGTTTAATTGAGGTGAGAGATGAGTATGCTTAGCTTAATTCAAGCATGCTTGATTTAGTGACTCATGTGATAACTCATGGTGATGACTCATGGTGTGACTCTTGAAACTCTATTCTAGCATGCTTGATATTTTGTGGGTGAGAGACAATTTTTGAGGACTTGAGATATTTTTTCTTAGCTTGCTGTTCTCACACTCTCACAAGACTTAGCATCTTCATTCTTGAGTTGAGCTCTAAGCTTACATACTCTCATCTCTCATGGCTTCTTCTTCTTCTTTCACCCTAACCCTCTCATGTGTTGAGAAACCTAGGGTGTTTAGAGACAAATTAATCACTCATTAGACTCTACATCATCTTGGCTATCTAGTTTAGCAAACTAGATACCCTAGTTACTTTGGTTATGAAGTAGGAGCTCGATTCATAGACTCTCGGGTGGATCATCTTCGATGGAGGGAGACCGGCGACCAAACTTAATCATGGTGGCCACTGGGAGCTTGGGAAGTGGTTAAAGACCGAAGGACACGGATCATTTGGTATAACATTCCAAACTCCTTTTTTCTTACTAGATTTAGGGTTAATAGTCGATTCGTATTCGGGGGTCGTGGTAGCACCGGTTTAGAAAAATTTTATTCCACATTCGGCCACGGTTTAATAGCCAGGGCACTGCCATAACCCAACATAAACTCCCATGAAGTCTATAAGTAACACTTATCGTACTATCCAGTCTCTTCGTCTGATATGTCGCATATCGAGTCTAGGGATGGAATCGTCAGACCCCATTAACTTGATAAGTCATGCCGATGTATGGCGTATAACGGTTTGAGAAACTACTGATAACTCTTACCAGTAAATCTCATCAACCCTGGCCTGGGACTTACTATTATAGCCAATCGAGTATAGCGCAACATTAACTCCCTATACAGGGAGAGACGAAACCCCTCCTATCGCTTATTGCCTCCATGTGACTCGGGACTGTACCCAAAATCTACCTGTTTGCATGACTCCTTTGAGCCGTAGTAAGGAGGAAATCAATGCACAGTGGGAACCACACAAGACTCTATGACGATCTCGGGTCTACAGACAACCTATACCAGTGTCACCAGAGAACTACTATCTGACGATAGGTATAGTACCAACTAGGAGTTCTTGGCGAGTCCTGTTCGGTATACCCATTCTCTAATGAGCACCTGTGTACAATATTTAATGTCAAATGCCAATGGTTATGGGATCAACCATCTCCCCATACAGGGTCAAGAAACGTACACACTAGTCTACTCTGGAATATCAATACCCTGTCTCGATACTCACTCGACTAGGAACAATTAAAGGATGTGCTTATGGACTACACAAGTCCCAGTAGTATGATCCACATCATAGTCCTGGTATTCAAGCAAACATCCTAAGGGTTTTATCAACATTTATCATAGAGACATTATAATAATACTAGTGTACATGTTAAGATAAAGAGCAACCAGAAAGCATACTATTATGTCGAGCAAGAAATTCCACTGTATATATGTCCAAGCATCACTATATCATGCAATAATGGCCTCTAGGGCATACATATTCCTAACAAATACTCTGTGCAAAGAAAAAGAATACGGCTATAGTTTATTTTGAAAAATAGATTGGTTCCAACAACGTGTTTTAAGTTTGTTTTATTTGCATTAATCCGAATTAATACTGTTAGTGTATATGCCCTAGAGGCCATTACTGTATCATACTATTTTGTATATTACTTAATGGAAGCTTGGGATATTCACCTTGTATAGACAATCTTGCTCAATATAGTAGTATGCTACTTGGTTTGTTTCTGCTTTAATGTGTACATGTGTTTATTTTAGTATATCACATATACACATTAGTGGAGCCCTTAGGATCTTTGCTTGATTACCAGCGTTGTGATGGCAGTCACACTCGTGGGGGCTGGGTAATCTATAAGCACATCCTTATGCAGGTCCCTAGTCGCAGGACTATCGAGACAGGGCATCGATACTCCGGAGTAGACTAGCGTATGCGCTTCTCATCCCAGTGTGGGAGACGGTCTGTCCCACAGCCGTCAGTACGTCGTACTTGAGATAGTATGCGGGTGCTCGTTAGGTTACGAGTACACTGGATAGGACTCATCGGGAACTGTTGGTTGGTACTATACTTATCATCAGTTATCAGTTCCCAGGTGACATGAGTACAGCTTAGTCCGCTGACTTGACACTGTCACTTCGCCTCGAGTGTGTTCCCACTGTACTTTGATTACTACCCTACCACGGCTCAAAGGAGTCGTGCAAACAGGTAGTTTTTGGGTGTAGTCCCGAAGCACTTGGAGGCAGTGACAGTTAGACAGGATTCGTCTCTCCCGGTATTGGGGGTTGACATCGCGCTGTGTCTAGGAGAGCCATTACACGAGTAGTCCCTGGCCAGGGCAAGCGAGATATACTGGTAGGTTTCCAGTGTTATCTCAGGGTGTTCTGGGCTTCACACCGACACGACTTGTACCGCTATTAGGGGACTGACGTTTACCGCCCCCTAGGCCCGCCATACGATGTATCAGACAAACAGACCGGACTATACGGAGATTGTCACATTCAGGCTCAGTAGGAATTCAGATGGGTTTCACCTCGTCCGTCTTCTTGTCGGCATCTACCTGGGGACCGTTACGCACAGCTAGTGCCGCTTGCGGTCTGTGGTTAAACCCACTGCTAGCGTAGTGTCGAGTCTTTAGAGTCCCACACAGAAAGCTATTCTCCTTTAGGCAAAAGAGCAGAGGTCGCATGGTTTTGCGACAGGTTGCATGGTTTTGCGAAAGGGTTCGGTCACATCCGTGCACTTGTGCACGTTTGGTGTCCGGACAGTTAACACTAGCGGGCTTTGGTTTAAGCCAGATCCTAGTGTACGTTTTGGGATTGGTTTTATCTCGTTTGTATTCGTGTTCCTCGGAACACGGATGCGGGTGTGTATGCACAGTTGACAGAGAGACAGAGGCAGAGGATTCTCATTGGGGTTGTTGATTGTTGACTATTGACTTTTGACTAAACTCTAATGAGAATAAGATATATGATTAACAATAATATTAATTAAGTATTATAGTGACATGGTTGTTGAGGGGTTGACTTTGTTGACCGGTTGACTAGGTTGGACTAATTGACCATCATCATGACAATGGCTATCATTCCATGGCAAAGACTTTTGCTTGCTTGTTTATTTATGCAAAATGAGTGCATGAAATGATATAGCCATTTTGACTTAAACCATCACACAATACTTGATTACTATTTTTGTTATGATGGCTTTTGGATTATGAGAGGGTGGATGAGAAAAGAGAGGCTCATTCTTTCATTTGCTTTCTCTCTCTTGAGCTCTCTCATTCTCAAGCTCTCCCTCTTCCTCTTGCTCTCTCTAGCTCAAGGCAAACCATTCTCATGTGTTGAGACTCATTGCCTTAGAGATAAAAAGACACCAAAATAATCCTCTACTCATTCTAGTTCACAAGGCCTGGCATGCCAAGTGTTCTAGTTTCTTCAAAGTTCGAAGAAGAAGCCAAAGGTAGAAGCTTTCAGGTGGATCCATCTTCGGCACAAGGAGACGACGAGTTGAGGCCGATCCGTACACCAGAAAGAGTGGAAGACGAAGGAGTTCAAGAAAGGTATAGCCCCCTAACCGATTAGGTAAAACTCTAGTTAGGTTGTTAGTTAGTTGTTTAACAAAGATCCGTATTTTGAGTCCATGTTACCACCCTCTTGAAAATCGTTTTTTATCACTTCCGCAACCCCGTAAGTACCGGGGAAGGGTAGCATGGACTTACAGTGGTATCAGAGCCTAATTAAACACTATCTAACATGTTAGCAAAGTAACTAGAAATTTAATCGGAGAAAAAGTCACGAAAAACACCCGGAAAATCAAGTTTCTGTCGATTCTGTGTTCTGCTCAAAAATTGATAAATCAAACTCCAAAAATCGACTCAGGCTTTTTATAAGACACTCAAGAAATTTGGTCCAGAGAACCGTTCAAAGCGCCACGGAACCACGGCGGGAGCACGCTCCTGCCACGGATCCGCGGCCGAGTTGAGTCGGTCGTGGCTCAAATTTCTTACAGTGTGTTTCTGGGGGTATTTTGGGATTTTTACAATATGTCTTTTCTGCCCAGATTTTCCAGAAAGAAAAATTAGTTTTTGGGGCTTAAAAATCCATATTTTGATCGAACTTCTAAAGACTTAAGCTGACAGGTATATATCTGTGATGTGTTATATGTATTGAACGTCCGCTAATCGCTATACGTCGATTAGTGGGGGTTATACATATCTGTGATCTGTAATGTTGATGGTATGTGTATATGAATTCATTGGATTGTAGCGGATGAATAGCCGGGGGGTTGTGAGATGAGAGTTCTCTTTTATCTTTCAATTCATGTAATATGTAAATGGATGTAATATTATTTGTATGGCCGCACAACCGGGTCGGGGTTGTAGCCGTCATTGTATAATTTCTTTTTACTGTTTTTGCTCCTAAGATAGACCCAAGGTGGGGTGCATAAAGTACCGGGTATCTCGAAGTGCCGAGTGGCCTACTCACGTCGTTGAGGGAGGTTGCTCCGCTTCGGATATTTGGCGGGTAGTTTGCCGCACCCGTAGGGGTCTAGGGTGGGGTATTGGCTATTCATCGCGACCGTGTAATCCGCTTTTCGTTACAGGCTCGTACGAATTGCGGATTCCTAGTATATCCAATGTGTTCATCTGTGATCTGAAATGGCTATCATTGCAATACATCTATGTATGATATTATTTAGGCGTTGCTTATATTTTGCAGCCGCGCTAGCCCAGCCCCCGCTCTGTCGTTAGTTAAGTAACCTAACGGGTAATGACGGGCCCCGTGGCGAATGCGAATGGCATAAGCGTACGTCATATTTTGGTTGTTTCTGCAATGGTAGGATTAAATGATGGGACGCATTAAAAGAACTAATGCAAGAAAAATAAACCAAGTAAAAATCGTTGGAACAATTTCAAAAACCACTGGGTTTCTTTTCAAAAACAACTTTTAAATGCGGAGCTTAAGCCACTCCTTTTAAAAGCTATCTCGTTCCATCGATTATATCAAGTTCACTACGTTCACGGTTTCGCCAAAACCATTCGTAGCTCTCCATCGTTTCGTATGAATATTCAATAGTATTCAAGTTATGTTTGTTGACCTTCGTCAAGGCATAGTGATTGGTAGCTGTTGGGTGTTCATATGTAGCATAGATAGATGCGTTGGTTTGGGACAGTCGTATTACCTTGTTGACCTTCGTCAAGGGTATATACGGGTGGGTTCAAATTAACCTGGACAATGACGGGTAGAACTTGACATGTGACTTATGATTTGTTGACCTTCGTCAAGGTCATAAGAGCATAGGGCAAAAATCCACATCGGGAGTTTCAAAAGAACTAAAACTTGCTAGCGCTGCATACCATTTGGAGTGTGATGATTCTGGTAGGATTCCTTCAGTTTTGTCACACAATGATATTTGGATCCCGATCCTACTGTGAGTATATGCTACTCCTCAGGAACTTTCTTACTTAACGATCAATGCTATAAACTAAGTAGGTGTCTAGAAAGGTGTTAGCGGGGAAACGCCCACAGGGAAAAGAGGTTATTTAATTAAGGAACTTCGCGAAAGCGTTGGAAAACCTCCCTCGAAGTACCGACACTGGCCTGGCTGAACGGTTAAGCAAGTATTGTATGGTGAGATTGATCCTGACTAATTCTTCCTTTATGGTTTGAGGAGGGATTCGAGAGACAGTGGGAGCCATCCTGTTTAGATAAATTAAAAACCAATCTAAACTTGCAAGAGCATCATGCTGAGTGTTTTCTTCTCTCTCTCTTAATTGCAGCGACCAAGTGACCGCACCTAGGTTGCATCTAGATAATAAAATGACTGAATCTGACTGTTATGACTGGAAAAGGTCTGTCCAGATGTCCATTGCCCATAACAAGCTGGACACCTCTTAATTAATCCAACCCCTGCCGTCTCAGGTCCAGTTTCCCCTATCATGGATATTGATATCCATAGGACATCGGGAAAAGACTGTACGAAAGCCAAGTGCCTCGTGTTAGCCTCAGTTGATGGTGCATACCAGGGGCAGCACGAGAAGATGGACTTAGTTTCTATCTTCCTCTATAACAAAGATTTATATGGGGAGCAATCTCGTATCGCAAGATATGAGACCTCGAACGAATTGCTTCCAGCGAGGTTGGCTATCGGGTCATCTGTAGGGGGCAACATCCTTACAGAGACCAGCTCTTTTGAGCTCACAGACCTGAAGACCACGTTGAAGAACGGGTCAGATGCTGACTTAGTTCAACAGTCCCTACCTACTACCCAGAAGGAAACTAGGGAAGTAGAAAGAAAGGGAAGGGCAGAAGTTTCGGGACTGGATGTAGTAAAAGAGGGATGTTCCTATTGTTACAGGAATGAACATTGGCAGAAGGATTGCAGGGCTAGCATAGCCAGTAGCCAGAATTCGAAGCATGTTGTGGCTTCGGCTTCGGGTGTGTTTGTAGTAGAGAACTGTATGTCAGTTAGCCCTACTTCATGGGTATTGGATACCAGATCAGGATCTCACATCTGTAATTCATTACAGGCTCTGAGAAACCGTAGGGTTATCAGGAAAGGTGATATGACTCTCAGGGTTGCTAACGGAATGAGCATGGATGCTGAATCCGTAGGGGAATATCATCTTGGACTGACAACTGGGCAGATATTGATTTTGCGTAACTGTTTGTATGTACCAGGTGCGACTTGTAATATCATATCTGTATCCTTACTTTCTAAGGAAGGATATGGTTTTACTTTTGTAAGCGATGTAGTACACATCCACCTAAATCAAGTTCTGATTGGGTCAGGTACATTAAATAACGGGATATACATATTGAATCAAGCTCAGATTTTCAGTGTCCAGAACACACTTAAAAGAAAGTCTCCGGGAACAAATCAGGCTTTCTTATGGCATTGTAGACTGGGTCACATTAATGAGACGCGATTAACTAAGTTACATAAAGAGGGATACATAAATCTGTTCGAGTATCAGTCTTATGCCACTTGTGAATCTTATCTCATAGGAAAGATGACAAAGACTCCGTTCACTGGACACGGAGTAAGAGCGAGCGAGCTCTTGGGACTCATACACAGTGATGTGTGTGGTCTAATGTCTACACATGCATGAAGTGGTTATTCAGACTTCATTACTTTCACAGATGATTTCTCTAGGTATGGACATGTCTTCTTAATGAAGCACAAATCCGAGACCTTTGAGAAATTTCGGGAATACAAGAATGAAGTTGAAAAACAAACAGGCAAAAGTATAAAGACACTGAGATCTGATCAAGGTGGTGAATACTTGAGTGCCGAGTTTCTGGACTACTTAAAAGAGAATGGAATTCCCTCTCAGCGTACTCCTCCATACACACCACAACACAACGGTGTATCTGAAAGACGGAATCGAACCCTATTGAATATGGTTCGTTCCATGATGAGTAAGGCTGAGTTACCGCAATCTTTCTGGGGTTATGCACTAGAAACAGCTGCATATCTCTTGAACAAGGTTCCAACCAAGACTGTGCCTACCACCCCATATCAGATGTGGAGTGGGAAGATACCCTGTCTTAAGTATATTAAGACATGGGGATGTCCAGCTTTTGTAAAAAAGCAGCATGCGGACAAGCTCGAGGCACGCTCAGTACTGTGTAAGTTTGTGGGATACCCAAAGAACTCCAGGGGTTATCTTTTCTATTCCGCAGAAGAACAAAAAGTTTTTGTTTCTCCGCTTCCCCACTTCTTGGAAACTGAATTTTTGGAAAATCAGATAAGTGGGAGCGCAATAGAACTGAAATTCCAGAACCACAAGCAATTACTGAAAGCTTGGAAGAACCAGAAGTTTCAGGGGAACCGGACATTCCTGCGCCGCTCCGCAGGAGTAGTAGGCAGTCTCATCCGCCCGAGAGTAACTGCGGTTTTCTCATAGACGGGGATAGAGAGGATTGCGTCATTGATTATGACGAGCCTACTAGCTTCCAGCAAGCCATTCAGAGCGGTGACTCGGTAAAATGGCTGGATGCAATGCAGGCCGAGATGGAGTCCAAGTACACCAACAAAGTTTGGACTTTGGACTTTTCTCCAGAAAGGGTAAAACCCATAGGCTGCAAATGGATCTTCAGAAAGAAGATTGGTGTAGATGGGTAGGTTGAAACCTATAAAGCTAGGCTTGTTGCAAAGGGTTTTCATCAAAGACCTAGTTTGGACTATGACGAGACCTTTTCTCTGGTAGCCATGCTCAAATCCATTCAGATCCTTCTTGCCATTGCTGCCTTCCACGATTATGAGATCTGGCAGATAGACGTAAAGACAGCTTTCCTAAAAAGAAATTTGGAAGAGTGCGTCTATATGGATCAGCCAGAGGGATTCAATCAGAGTGGGAGCAGTGGTAAAGTGTGCAAGTTGCTCAAGTCCATTTATGGACTGAAGCAGGCATCGCGGAGTTGGAACATCTGCTTTGATGATACTGTCAAAGAATTCGACTTTATCAAAAACCCAGATGAACCATGCATTTACAGTAAGATTGTAGGGAGAAATGTGGTATTCCTCGTCTTGTACGTCGATGACATTCTCCTAATAGGAAATGATATTCCTATGTTACAGTCAGTCAAAGGATTCTTGTCACAAAGGTTCTCCATGAAGGACCTGGGCGATGCCAACTACATTCTGGGGATCCATATCTATCGTGATAGATCTAAAAGGATGTTGGGACTTTCACAGTCCAGGTATATTGACACCATACTGAAACGATTCAGTATGGAAGATTCCAAGCGCGGTAATCTACCGGCTTGTCATGGAATCACCCTCTCCAAAGAGATGTCTCCTAAGACTGATTTGGAAAGGGCTCGCATGTCATCAATACCCTACGCATCTGCGGTAGGCTCTATTATGTATGCGATGTTGTGTACCAGACCAGATGTAGCATACGCATTGAGCGTTGTAAGCCGGTATCAGTCGAGCCCAGGGGAGAAACACTGGATAGCAGTAAAGAACATTCTCAAGTACCTGAAAAGGACTAAGGAGATGTTCTTGGTGTATGGCGGAAAAGACCTCCAGATCGAGGCCTTTGCTGACTCCAGCTTTCAGAGTGACAAGGTTGAATCCAAGTCTATGTCGGGTTATGTCTTTACCGTCAATGGAGGGACGGTTTGCTGGAAGAGTTCCAAGCAGGAAACTGTTGCTGACTCAACTATGGAAGCGGAGTACATAGCTGCTTGCGATGCCGCAAAGGAAGCTGTCTGGATGAAGAATTTCCTCACGGAGCTTCAGGTGGTTCCAACCAGTGTTGATCCAATACCGCTGTATTGTGACAACAACGGCGCTATAGCTTTAGCGAAGGTACCCAGATCCCAACAGAAGTCCAGGCACATTTTGAGGCGGTACCACCTGATCAGGGAGATCATTGATCGCCGGTAGATCGAGGTGAAGAGAGTAAATACGGAAGATAACACTGCTGATCCACTCACAAAGGCCTTATCCCAGACTCAGTTCGAGCGGCTGATCGAGATGATAGGTCTTCGATACGCCAGTACATAGCCTTAGTGCAAGTGGGAGATTGTTAGTGTATATACCCTAAAGGCCATTACTGTATCATACTAGTTTGTATATTACTTAATGGAAGCTTGGGATATTCACCTTGTATAGACAATCTTGCTCAATATAGCAGTATGCTACTTGGTTTGTTTCTACTTTAATGTGTACATGTGTTTATTTTAGTATATCACCTATACACATTAGTGGAGCCCTTAGGATCTTTGCTTGATTACTAGCGTTGTGATGGCAGTCACAATCGTGGGGGCTGGGTAATCTATAAGCACATCCTTATGCAGGTCCCTAGTCGCAGGACTATCGAGACAGGGCATCGATACTCCGGAGTAGACTAGCGTACGCGCTTCTCATCCCAGTGTGGGAGACGGTCTGTCCCACAGCCGTCAGTACGTCGTACTTGAGATAGTATGCGAGTGCTCGTTAGGTTACGAGTACACTGGACAGGACTCATCAGGAACTGTTGTTTGGTACTATACCTATCGTCAGTTATCAGTTCCCAGGTGACATGAGTACAACTTAGTCCGCTGACTTGATATTGTCACTTCGCCTCGAGTGTGTTCCCACTGTACTTTGATTACTACCCTACCACGGCTCAAAGGAGTCGTGCAAACAGGTAGTTTTTGGGTGCAGTCCCGAAGCACTTGGAGGCAGTGACGGTTAGACAGGATTCGTCTCTCCTGGTATTGGGGGTTGACATCGCGCTGTGTCTAGGAGAGCCATTACACAAGTAGTCCCTGTCCAGGGCAAGCGAGATATACTGGTAGGTTTCCAGTGTTATCTCAGGGTGTTCTGGGTTTCACTCCGACATGACTTGTACCGCTATTAGGGGACTGACGTTTACCGCCCCCTAGGCCCGCCATGCGATGTATCAGACGAACAGACCGGACTATACGGAGATTGTCACATTCAGGCTCAGTAGGAATTCAGATGGGTTTCAGCTCGTCCGTCTTCTTGTCGGCATCTACCTGGGGACCGTTACGCACAGCTAGTGCCGCTTGCGGTCTGTGGTTAAACCCACTGCCAGCGTAGTGTCGAGTCTTTAGAGTCCCACACAGAAAGCAATTCGCCTTTAGGCAAAAGAGTAGAGGTCGCATGGTTTTGCGACAGGGTTCGGTCACATCCGTGCACTTGTGCACGTTTGGTGTCCGGACAGTTAACACTAGCGGGCTTTGGTTTAAGCCGGATCCTAGTGTACGTTTTGGGATTGGTTTTATCTCGTTTGTATTCGTGTTCCTCGGAACGCGGATGCGGGTGTGTATGCACAGTTGACAGAGAGACAGACGCAGAGGATTCTCATTGGGGTTGTTGATTGTTGACTATTGACTTTTGACTAAACTCTAATGAGAATAAGATATATGATTAATAATAATATTAATTAAGTATTATAGTGACATGGTTGTTGAGGGGTTGACTTTGTTGACTTGTTGACTTTGTTGACCGGTTGACTAGGTTGGACTAGTTGACCATCATCATGACAATGGCTTTCATTCCATGGCAAACACTTTTGCTTGCTTGTTTATTTATGCAAAATGAGTGCATGAAATGATATAGCCATTTTGACTTAAACCATCACACAATACTTGATTACTATTTTTGTTATGATGGCTTTTGGATTATGAGAGGGTGGATGAGAAAAGAGAGGCTCATTCTTTCATTTGCTTTCTTTCTCTTGAGCTCTCTCATTCTCAAGCTCTCCCTCTTCCTCTTGCTCTCTCTAGCTCAAGGCAAACCATTCTCATGTGTTGAGACTCATTTCCTTCGAGATAAAAAGACACCAAAATAATCCTCTACTCATTCTAGTTCACAAGGCCTGGCAAGCTAAGTGTTCTAGTTTCTTCAAAGTTCGAAGAAGAAGCCAAAGGTAGAAGCTTTCAGGTGGATCCATCTTCGGCGCAAGGAGACGACGAGGTGAGGCCGATCCGTACACCGGAAAGAGTGGAAGACGAAGGAGTTCAAGAAAGGTATAGCCCCTTAACCGAGTAGGTAAAACTCTGGTTAGGTTGTTAGTTAGTTGTTTAACAAAGATCCGTATTATGAGTCCATGTTACCACCCTCTTGAAAATCGTTTTTTTATCACTTCCGCAACCCCGTAAGTACCGGGGAAGGGTAGCATGGACTTACAAATACAATCCCATCATTTAGATAATCTCAGTACCTAGTATCTTTTCACACAATCGCGGAAAAAGTTTGAACAGAAAAATAGAATGCACGTATTTGCCATCCGCATTCACCACAGGGTCCCGGGTCTTCACCGTAAGGTTACTTAACTTACGGCGGGGTGCGGACAGGACCAGCGTGAATGCAAAAATATAAAACATGTATTTATATATATATATCATATATCACATATATTAATATATCATCACAAGCAAATAATCACATTACAGCATGCAGGAAAACAACATCAGAAGCAAGCAATCACATTACAAACAAGTGCTAAGCAACACAAAATTGGAATGGTCAGACTTCCTAGGAATTCTGCGTTTCGTTTGAGCCACAAACGAAACTCGAGATTCCTCGGTCTCAAGAATAGACCATACAAAAGACGGCCGAGACCCCGAAGAGTGCGGCAAGTCACCCGTCAATCACAGAAACAAGGCAACCCAGCATCGTCACCATAAGGAGACACCCAGCACTTTCTGCAATCCGATGATGATTTGAGCACTCCCCCACGGGTATATCATAATCCCCTACAAGCGCGGCGAACAACCCGCCAATTCTAGAATCGGGTAGCCCGGTGTCAACGACTTGAGATGACTACCCGCTGCATTCTAGAACCCGGCTGCCAGAGCGCTTCACCGCGGGGTAATCCTAAACCTGTATTATTACAATGGTAACATTGATCGCAACCGGATCAAATCCCGACAAATGAATAATACATACACAGAGAGGACGAAAAAAAGTCGATCGCTTGTCTCGAATGAAAGAATATACAAATTGGCTATATTATATGAATGAATTACATACAACACTTTGTAAGTCGATGTCGCACACCCCGCGGGTTCGTAGGGAGGCAGAATTTTCAAAAAAAGATTTTTACAAAGCTCGCAACACCGACTAAACTCCAGGATCTTAACAGAAATCTTAACTAGCTAAAACTACTAGGAGGTTCTAACTACTATGAAGAGTTTTATACCTCCTAGAACCAAGTCCTTCGGATCTTCTTCTCCTCCTCTTCTTGAGCTCCTCGCGTCAAAGACGATCCACCCGAGAGTATGTGCTTCGAGCTCCAACCTCCAAACCGATGTAACTAGGGTACCTAGTTTGCTAAGCTAAGTATCCTAGATGATGTAGAGTATCTAATGGAGTGTTTTATCTCATGATACTATGTTTCACAACACATGTGAGGGTTAGAGTCTTGAGGAAGAAGGAGAGGGAAAATATGGAGAGAGAATGAGAAGTAACAAATGAGCCAAGGTTAGCAAGTGAAGAATGGCTCACTCTCATCTTACTCATTCAAGCATGGATTATTTCATAATAAGAAATTACAACCATGCTTGAATAGTGAGTCCAAACAAATAAAGAAATATAAAGAGCCATGCTTCACCCATGCCATGTATGTCTCCAAATTTCCACCTCATTAATCTATTTTTCAAAATAGATAATCAAAATAATGAGGTATCCCTTCTAGAAGCATCTCTTTTGAAATTATAAAAATGCCCTCACCGTATATACATACCCGTATTCGTAATCCGAAAAATACGAATACAACGAGATGATAAAATCCAATAATATAATACTAGGATCAAGCTTAAACCAAAGCCCACTAGTATTATCCGCTTGAACATCATCCGTGTAGCCAGTACACGTATGTGATCGGAACCCTTCTGTAAAACCATACGGCCTCTACATAGTTTCGCCCGAAGCAGGGAAACCCTCTGTATGGGACTCTAAAGACTTGACACCACGCTGGCAGTAGATTTAACCATAAGTCCGTCAGCGGTACTAGCTGTACGTAAGGCTCCCCAGGTATCTGTCGATAAGAAGGCCGATGAGCTAACTCATCTGAACTCCTACTGAGCCGATCTGTGACAATCTCCGTACAGTCCGGTCTGCTCGTCTAAGATACTCGCATATCGGGCCTAGGGGGATGGTAAACGTCAGACCCCTAATAGCGCAATAAGTCATGCCGGAGTTGAGCCCAATACACCCTGAGAAATTACCGGAGTACCTAACAGTAAATCTCGCTTTTCCTGGCCAGGGACTTTGTGTAATGGCTTTCCGAACACAGCACGATATCAATCTCCAATACCGGGAGAGACGAATCCTATCTAACCACTATTGCCTCCAAGTGCTTCGAGATTGCATCCAACTACTACCTATTTCCATGACTCCTTTGAGCCGTGTAGGGTAGTAATCTAAGTACAGTGGGAACACACTCGAGAAGAATAGTGATGTCAAGTCAACGGACTAACCTATACTCATGCAACCCGGGAACTGCTACCTGACGATAGGTATAATACCAACCAGCAGTTCCCAACGAGTCCTTCCAGTGTAGCTCATAACCCAATGAGTACCTGTATACTATCTCCAGTACGACGTACTAATGGCTGTGGAACAGATCATTTCCCCTCCTGGGATGAGAAGCATATACACTAGTCTATTCTGGAGTATTGATGCTCCGTCTCGATAACGACTAGGGACCTGTATAAGTATGTGCTTATAGTCTATCCAACCCCCACTAGTGTGACTGTGTAGGGTTTCCTTAGCACCATGCCTTGGGTTTGCAAGCATCACACAAGCCACAAAAAAATAGGGGGTGCTAAACAATCATCCTAGGGATCATACTAGAAAATTAGGGTAACAAACACAGGTAATCAAACATTACATAAGAAGTGAATAAGAAATACAACCATTGTAGATCGGTCCTTCACTTCTAAAGCTCCGTGTGGTCGTCCCTTCGCTCCAAGCATCGATCTCCCGGACTCAAGTTAGACTCCATAAAGTGTAGTGAGCAAGCATGCTAGATGTCTTCGAGGCCGAAGAAGATCTATGTCGAGGAAACTCAAGCACAAGCTACCTCTTCACAAAGTGATGAACTTTGTGAAGCAAACACCCTAAACTAAATGGCATGTAGTAGAGGATGATGAAGTAGGAATTTTTCTCACTTTGGATTTGATTTTCTCACTTGGATTCTTCATCTACTAAAAACCCTAGAGCTTGAAGAAATGAAGAAGAAGACGAAGATTAAAACAACAAGAGAAAAAGAATGAGGTTAGAATTGCAACCCTAGGTGAGTTAGTGTTATACACTAACCCTTGTAGAGACTTAACCATGGCGAGGATAATGGTTAGGTTTATAAATATCTCTTAATAAAACAAATTGGGTGGACTAAGTCAATTGAAAGCAAAACTTCTCCAAGCTTCCAAGCATAACATAATCTCACTCAATTTTGAATTACTAAAGATAATTAAAACCTAATTATATCATGGTTATGGTGTAAGTCCTACACACACAAGTTGCATATATAACCTTGCATGATACATTAATATATATATATATATATATATATATATATATATATCTCATGTATTCAAAATGAGAAAAAGAAATGGTCAAGTGAGCAATATTAGTTAATGTAAATTCATATATCAAATATATAATTATACATTAAATAATTAAATCAACACTTGATTCAATGATCTGGCTATATCACATATAACCGACTAATATCAATAATATCAACTTACCAAATCAATACTTGATTCGACAACCCGGCTATATCTCATATACCCGGCCGATATCACATATCGCGAGAATACAATATGGTATCACATACTCGTATCAATCTCGGTCCCGCACATATCGGATATGTGCTCCTACTTCGTTTTTCCTGAGCCAGGAAACCTCTGTGTAGGACTCTAAAGACTCGTCAATACGCCAGCAGTAGGTGGTGATCATATCAGTCACCCATAAGCCGCAAGCGGTCTGCTAAGTGCACGGTAGCGCCCCGGCCGTCTGTCCGAGGCCAAAATGCGGAAACAAAAACTTTTCTTTACTTGGAAACCGGCGCTACCGCGGATTATAAACCCGGATCGGGCCATTAACCTACTACTATCTAATTGAAGAAAGGGTAGAAAGCTATACCGAGCAATCCGTGTCCTTCGGTCTTCGGCCTCCATCCCGATCTCCTCGCGGAATCTCCGGTCTTCATCTCCTCGTCGGAAAGGGCACCACATCGCCGGGTCGTTTTACGGGCTCCCACCTCTAGACCGAGTCAACTCGGGCACGAAGTTGGCGAGCCGACGTGTCCAAGAATGCTGTAGGCTGAGTGTAGAATGGTTTGTCTCAAGGGGTTATGTGAAGTTGCCATTTGGATGTGTAGGTGGAGGGATGAACTTTTAAATGGTGCTATAGAATTTTATGTGAGCCAAAATGAGATGAAATTCTCCACACACAAAAATGAATCCTCACCCCCTCAAAAATGTGGCCGACCCCTATCATAAGAAGAGGAGGGAGTGGATCAATAATGCAAGAAAGAGAATGATGATAATCATGAAGAATGTCACACCCATTTCCTAATCATATCCTATCACATAAAGCAAGTCATGATGAGAAAAAGAAGTCAAAGGATGATAGAACCATCATGAACCCTCCACTACAAAAACACCCTCCATTTTGCTAATTTGCACATTTGCAAATAAGCCCCTCCATGGAAAATTCAGCCAAGGAAAGAAAGAAAGGAAAATGGCTGAAACGGAATACAAACTAGCAACTTCAAAAAAGACGATCCCGTAATAAATTACAGGAAAACCCCGCGACTGTATATACATACCTGCATTTGTATTGCGACTGAATACAAATGCAATGAGACAAAATCTACACTGTACAATACTAGGATCCGGCTTAAACCAAAGCCCGCTAGTATCATCCGTCCGATCATGATCCGTGCAATACCGCACGTACATGATCGAACCCTGCCATATATCCATACGGCCTCTACAGCGTTTCGTCCGAAATTTGAGAAACTGTCTGTGGGGGACTCTAAAGACTCGTCAATACATTGGCTGGGGATTTAACCACTAGCACGTCAGAGGTATTAGCCGTACGTAATAGGCTACCAAGTATTGACCAAAAGGGACGTCGATGAGAGAACTCATCCTGACACCCTACTGAGCCTGTCAGTGACAATATCCGTACAATCCGGTCCGTTCATCTATGAGCATCGCATGGCGGGCTTAGGGGGTTGGTAAAAGTAAGACCCCCAAAAGAGGTACAAGTCATGTCGGAGTGTAGCCCAGAACACCCTGAGATACTACTGGAATAACTACCAGTAAATCTCCTGCCTTGGTCAAGGACTTCGTGTAATGGCTCTCCGAGACACAGCGCGACCTCACCTCTAATACCGGGAGAGACGAACCCCTGCAGATCCGCTCACTGCCTCTATGTGGCTCGGGACTGTACCCAACTAAAACCTGTTTGCACGACTCTTTTGATCCGCGGTAGGGTAGTAATCAAAGTACAGTGTGAACTCACACGAGACAAATGACGATCTCAGGTCGATGAACTAACCTGTACACATGCCTCCAGGGAACTGCGATCTGACGTCAGGTATAAAACAAACTAGCATGTTCCCAGCGAGTCCTGTCCGGTGTATTCATAACCCAATGAGCACCTGTATACATCTTAGGTGAACCAACTGACACCAGTGGCTTGTGAGACTGGCCACCGCCCTTCGTCAGGGTCTCGACTGTATACACTAGTCTACTCCGGAGTATCGATGCCCTATCTCGAATACTCCCACGACTAGGGACCACTTTATGGATGTGCTTATAGACCGCAGCTCCCACGTATATGATCTCCATCATACTGCTGGCCGTCAAGCAAGAATCCTAAGGGCTCTACCAACGTGCAATAGTGATCTGTAATGTCACCTAAAGCAGTACACGATGATAAAGATAAACCAGATAGCATACTATCATCTTGAGTAAGACTGTCCTACCGGCATAGGTCCTCCCTCAATCATTGCAATCACATGCCCGTGATCCAATAATTGACTCTGAGGGCACTATCTCCAACAATCTCCCACATGCACTCAAGGCTTATTATTGCGATGTCGCATACTCACAGCCCGTGTGATACCGAACACCCAACTCCTCTACTAATCAGTCTCACAAAGCTTGTTTGCGAAACTATTGCGTTCGAGGAATAGCCTAAGTGAGTGGATCCGCTCTGATGTTTATTTCTATGTCTCTCTTTATCTCAAGTTCGTGGAGAAAGCCATCTCCCGAAATGAGTAATACCTGTCTCAGAATATGTCTGGATATCTAATGGGACCTAGCTCATAAATGAACTTCAAATCCAAACTTCTTAGACTGTATTGTCAACTGAACTTAATCAGTATCCTGCACCATGCCTCCCTCAGTATCCCCTTGGACCACCTGTCCAAACTACTGCCCCTCTGTCATCCAAGTCACCTTGGAAGCCTGGAATGATAACCATCTCCTGAAAGAGGCTGCCGTTATCAGATCCCTAGAACATCCACTTATGTTCTAAAACTGCTTCCGATCTTTTCTCCAGGATTGGATCAATATCAACTTATTGCATTTCGTGCAAAAACAATATCTGGTGTGGTACTTGACATCTCATGATTGACTCAATTGCCTAAACAAGTGATCTGCCAATCATGCACATCCCTCTCCTCTTTAGTCTGTAAGACACCTTTAGAGAGGGTGACTCTATCACCTACAGGTACACTACCGTGCCAGGAGTCATCCATCCTAAAACACCTTTAGAATGCTGTCTAAGTACCCAGATTGGGACACTTCCCAAATCTAGATCTAAAACCATAGATCTAGTAACCAGAATGTCTGATATAATATCCAACTCCTTATGTGGAGAAACCACTGTGTAACAACCAAAGCATAACCGATCGTAGTATAGGAACTTCACTTCCTACTCTGTGTATGTCATCCACAAATCAGGACATCACACCCTACTACCTTCTTAACAGATCCATCCCCTATTCTGATAAAGTCAAACCTATGACTGTCACATCAGAAATAGATGATCTATCTCCGCTATTTCTACTTTAGTCTATAAATAGACATAAGCCACTTGTCCACTATGCTTCTGCTACTCCCACTGACTACGACAACCCTCTGGCTGAGTCATATACACGTACACTTCTAAAGCTAGTCTAGAACGACACTATACTCATCCTCCTGCCGGGTCTCACAGTCTGGAACAACAGCAATAGCAAGTCTGGGTAAACAAGAACCTCCCTGTCACCGTCTTTGAGCATACCGAAGTACCTCTCGAGTGCCTGAGGTTACCCACCTTATCTGCGGAGTGGACAATGGAATGTCAAACCAGATTGAATCTTTAGGTTCTTATCAAATTTTCAGTAATCGTTTGCGGTTCTGGAATCACTTCCAGTTCTACCATACTCCCACTTCTGTTTTCTGAAAAATCTATTTTACTTAAAACTGTGGTGAGTCTAGAACAATATCACTATTGATCTTCCAGATGGTAGAAAGTCAACCCTCGTCATAGCCCGGGTCAACCCACAAATAGCCATTACAGAAACGTGCCTTGAGTCATCCAGAGTCTGGTTTTAAGCATAAGCCGGACAACTCCCCGTACCTTAATATCGTTAAGATATGAACCATTCTATATCCAATATAGAAACAAAGGCACTGATTTAATTGGAACCAGATTCAAATCATGCAGCTATCTCCAGTGCATGTCAACTAAATGGAGAGAGGCCGATCAGCATTACTCAACTTAGGAATCCTATCCAGATATGAGTAACCTGAAAGAGAAAAATGTTTCTCAAAATCATTACTATCAACTTAATACTATACACATGTATCTACATCTTCGATCACCTTGAAGAATCCCGATACTTGCAACATCTGGTTCTCTACTTTACTCTTATACCTATAACTTCTCAAAACATAGACCTTGTATTTCTACGAAACACATGTCTCAGAACTAAAGAAGCCACAGGTAAACAGAATATAGTACGAGGACCAACCCCTCTATCCTAATGGACACTGGACAACATACAATACTCTGTATAAGTCCCTTGAGTCTAATAACTCAATCCCTATGTGTCGTAGGTTGAAAACTGTACTTATGGTTAAGAAGAATTACACCGCTGTTCAATACTCCTTACCTAACCATCCCCTGACATAGGTAAATGTCATAAACATAATTTCAAAAAGTTATATCTCACTCTATAAAAATAGACGTACAGATATATTAATTTGAAATTAGTGCATAACAGCGGATATTCAAAACCAAATATTTGCCGTCGGGCAAACTACCCAGGTGATTTCCTCAAATATCACCAATTACAACGAATTCCAATATAATAAGAATGATCACATAGTTCCTAATAACTTACTCCCACTCATCATCTGTAAAACTATACAGATGTGAGAATCTAACCTGGTAAGTACATACCCTGGAGCAAGACTAATCAGAAAATCAGTTTTTCTTTTAACAATACACAGTGAAACTGAAACATGTAAATGTTTCGAAGGGGTATCGTGGTATTCCTAGTAATGCCTCTTCCATTATCAGATTCACAACTGTAACCGTATATTTCTTTGCCATCTCTCCAAATCGCTTCATATGTCTTTAGTCATTACCTTCTGTACATCCTCCTAGGCTAAATGGTTTTCTTCCATCTCTACCATTCGGTACAAGCCTATGGTTTGGAAGAAGACTATCCAATAAGCATAATGGGTGTACTGTCCTAATCTTAGAAGCACTCGCAACCCGAGAGAAGGTAAAGATAAAAGACAACTGAATAAACCTTATTCCTATTTCTCCTGAACCAGAATCCATCCCCGAACTTGGAACAAGTTCCTTTCGAGTTCGTATATAACCATACGATGGAGTATCCAAATAACTGTAGATCTTCGTAGTGATACGGAGTGTTCTGGAGAAATACAAAGGTGATGTAGGATTGGCGAAGAAATACTTGGTTTGGTCGTGAATAGTAGTCGCAATTTACTTTGCCCTCTTACTAATCCCTTTATTTGTCTTAACTTATTACCTTCTGTACACCATCGTTAGGCTAATTGGTTTTCCTCATTCCCTACCGTTCGGCACCAGCCTAAGGTTTGGAAGAAGACTATCCAATAGGCGTAACGGGTGTACTATCCCCTAATCCAAGGAGCGCTCGCAACATGAGAAAAGGTAAAAGGAAAAAACAACTGAATAGTCCTATTCGTTTTCTCCAGAACCGGAAACCATCCTCGAATCTGGAACAAGTTCCTTCGAGTTTGTATATAACCATACGATGGTTTATCCAATGGAAGTGGACGTTCGTAGTAATATGAGGTGTTCTGGAGAAAAGGGTAAAAGTAGGAGTGGCAAGGAGGTATGCAACCCTGACAATCCAAAAGCCAGTGTTTAAGAAGGTTCGGTTAATCTTGGTCACTGAGTCATAGTCAAGGTCGGGTCATGGTCGCTGCCAAAGAGAGAAAGAAAAGAAACACTCAGCGTTCACTCTAACCTAGATCAAAATGGTTACCAATTTATCTAATCAGGAAACCTCCCACTGTAACGTCAAATTCTCCTCCAAACCTGAAAGAAGAATTAGTCGGGATCACCCAAGGAGTAAACCAACTTATCAGTGGGAATCGGGATCCAACTATCATCACATGATAACGTGATGGAATCCACTCATGTTATCACACTCCAGAAGGTATGCGCATATCTGGAAAGTTTCAGTTTGTTTAGAAACTCCCGATGTGATTTTTACCCCATTCTCTTATGACCTTGACGTAGGCCAACATATCATAAGTCACATGTCAAGTTCTACCCGTCATTATCCAGGTTAATTTGAACCCACCCGTACATACTCTTGACGTAGGCCAAAATAGTAGTACGACTGTCCCAAACTAACGCATCTATTTATGCAACATAAAAGTAACAAGTAGCTACCATACCCTATGCCTTGACGTAGGCCAACATACATAGAATGAATACTATGTGCTACCTTTCTGAAATGATGGAGGGCTACGAATGGTTTTTGGCGAAAAACCTTTAACGTAATGAACTTGATATCGTTGAAGGAACCGGATAGCTTTTTATAAAAAATATAGTGACGAAAACCTTTGCTAAAGAGGTCACTCCCGGCGAAGGGATCTCGGCTCTTTCCCCGTAGAATGAGGTGCAGGATATTCCAACTGAATACCACGATGCAAAGCAAAAGGCAATCGGCTATAGTGAAGTTATTACCCTGACGCAAACTTCTGTCCAAGGGGTCACTCCCGGTGAAGGGATCCCGGCCCTTGCCTCGTCGACTGAGGTGCTGGATATTCATAACCGAATACCACTGTGCAAAACAAAAGAGAACGTCTTTGCAATAACAGCTTTTTGAAAATTGTTCCAACAACATCAGAATAGGTTTGTTTAGCTTGCATTGATCCGAATCAACGCTGTCCCATCAATTGATCACACCACAAAAGAACGAAAATAATGATGTACGTATATGCCATCCGCATTCACCACTGGGTCCCGTCATCACCCGTTAGGTTACTTAACTAACGACAGAGCGGGGACTGGACTAGCGCGGATGCAAAACATATACAACATCTACTAGTATATATATCAATATATAATAATCGCTCAAGGCTTGATAAAATGCAACATCACAGAAATATAATAAGCATCACAGAACAATACAGATATCTGGGATCCCCGGGTTTCATAGAGCCGCTACTGAAACCCGAAGTTCCCCTGGTCGTGTGGATAGCCTGTGCAATGAAATCCTAGACCCCTACGGGCGCGGCAAGTTACCCGCCAAAACCTGAAGCGAGGCAGCCCCTTCAGCAATGTGAATGGACCACCCAGCACTTCATGGAATCCGATAACTTGGGCATCCCTCCCTGGGTCAACCTGTACCCCCTATGAGTGCGGCGAATAGCCCGCCAATTCTAGAATGAAGCCCCCTCCGTCTCAACGCCATGAGATGCGGGCCTATTGCCCTCTAGAACCCGGCTACCCGTGCACCCCTCCGTGGGGTAATCCTAGTACAGAAAGTAAAATATATACAACGGGTACATCGACCTTAGCCCGGTCGTGCCCCAAAAGAATAATATACAAACAGGCAGTAACGGCAGTCCACATGTCGGACGCTCGCCCCACAATATCAAATGTACATATACAACCAAACTGTACTAACATTGCAACCAGGCTATCCACCACGATAAATCCGCAACATCACAGCACATCACAGAACATCAACGTGAATGTCACGTTCGCAAATCCGTCTAAGAGAGCTATAGCAATTAGACAAGATTTACCGATCAAATGAAATTCACGGTCGCATATATAATGTAAATAATGTGAACTAACATGTTTAAAATTTTCGATCGACAAAATTTCCGAAGTGGGCCCCAAGCACAACTGTAGCACTCAAAATAAATCTGGGCCCAAACAGAATATACCAAAACTTCATTTTCAAGACAGAGACCCACTGTAGAAATTTGGTGCAGAGAGGAGATAACATGGCGGCAGAAGCGCGGCCAGAGTATAGGTATGGCCGCGGTTCCGTGGCTGAATAGTAATATTAGGGCACCAAATTTTCACAGAACTCTTAAAATCACCTGCACGAATTTCTGCAACACTCAAAAGAATTTTTCGAGCACAAATAAAATCGACAGAAACTGATGCTCTTGAAATCGAGGTTTTGGAATATTTGTTCGATCGAAGTTTTAAACACGCTAGAGCAAGCTAGACTAGGTTAATGGCGTGGCTCTGATACCATGTAAGTGCACGGTAGCGCCCCGGCCGTCTGTCCGAGGCTAAAATGCAGAAAAAAACTTTTCTTTACTTGGAAACCGGCGCTACCACGGACTATAAACCCGGATCGGGCCATTAACCTACTACTAGCTAATTGAAGAAAGGGTAGAAAGCTATACCGAGCGATCCGTGTCCTTCGGTCTTCGGCCTCCATCCCGATCTCCTCGCAGAATTTCCGGTCTTCATCTCCGCGTCGGAAAGGGCACCACATCGCCGGGACTTTTTACGGGCTCCCACCTCTTGACCGAGGCAAATCGGGCATGAAGTTGGCGAGCCGACGTGTCCAAGAATGCTGTAGGCTGAGTGTAGAATGGTTTGTCTCAAGGGGTTATGTGAAGTTGCCATTTGGATGTGTAGGTGGAGGGATGAACTTTTAAATGGTGCTATAGAATTTTGTGTGAGCCAAAATGAGATGAAATTCTCCACACACAAAAATGAATCCTCACGCCCTCAAAAATGTGGCCGGCCCCTATCATAAGAAGAGGAGGGAGTGGATCAATAATACAAGAAAGAGAATGATGATAATCATGAAGAATGTCACACCCATTTCCTAATCATATCCCATCACATAAAGCAAGTCATGATGAGAAAAAGAAGTCAAAGGATGCTAGAACCATCATGAACCC
The DNA here is from genome assembly GCA_030015575.1 of Agapanthus africanus. Taxonomy (NCBI): domain Eukaryota; kingdom Viridiplantae; phylum Streptophyta; class Magnoliopsida; order Asparagales; family Amaryllidaceae; genus Agapanthus; species Agapanthus africanus. Next base: position 302,138,982 of record JASDDO010000029.1, read on the forward strand.
TCCACCACAAAAACACCCTCCATTTTGCTAATTTGCACATTTGTAAATAAGCCCCTCCATGGAAAATTCAGCCAAGGAAAGAAAGAATGGAAAATGGCTGAAACGGAATACAAACTGGCAACTTAAAAAAAGACGATCCCGTAATAAATTACAGGAAAACCCCGCGACTGTATATACATACCCGCATTTGTATTGCGACCGAATACAAATGCAATGAGACAAATTCTACACTGTACAATACTAGGATCCGGCTTAAACCAAAGCCCGCTAGTATCATCCGTCCGATCATGATCCGTGCAATACTGCACGTACATGATCGAACCCTGCCATATATCCTTACGGCCTCTACAGCGTTTCGCCCGAAACTTGAGAAACTGTCTGTGGGGGACTCTAAAGACTTGTCAATACATTGGCTGTAGATTTAACCACTAGCACGGCATAGGTATTAGCCGTACGTAACGGGCTACCAAGTATTGACCAAAAGGGATGTCGATGAGCGAACTCATCCTGACACCCTACTGAGCCTGTCAGTGACAATATCCGTACAGTCCGGTCCGTTCGTTAATGAGCATCGCATGGCGGGCCTAGGGGATTGGTAAAAGTCAGACCCCCAAAAGTGGTGCAAGTCGTGTCGGAGTGTAGCCCAGAACACCCTAAGATACTACTGGAATAACTACCAGTAAATCTCCTGCCTTGGCCAAGGACTTCGTATAATGGCTCTCCTAGACACAGCGCAACCTCACCCTCAATACCGGGAGAGACGAACCCTTGCAGATCCGCTCACTGCCTCCATGTGGCTCGGGACTGTACCCAACTAAAATCTGTTTGCACAACTCCTTTGATCCGTGGTAGGGTAGTAATCAAAGTACAGTGGGAACTCACACGAGACAAATGACGATCTCAGGTCGATGAACTAATCTGTACACATGTCACCAAGGAACTGCTATCTGACATCAGGTATAAAACCAACTAGCATGTTCCCAGCGAGTCCTGTCCGGTGTACTCATAACCCAATGAGCACCTGTATACATCTTAGGTGAACCAACTGACACCAGTGGCTTGTGAGACCGGCCACCGCCCCTCGTCGGGGTCTCGACTGTATACACTAGTCTACTCCGGAGTATCAATGCCCTGTCTCGAATACTCCCATGACTAGGGACCACTTTAAGGATGTGCTTATAGACCCCAGCTCCCAAGTATATGATCGCCATCATACTGCTGGCCGTCAAGCAAGAATCCTAAGGGCTCTACCAACGTGCAATAGTGATCTGTAATGTCACCTAAAGCAGTACATGATGATAAAGATAAACCAGATAGCATACTATCATGTTGAGTAAGACTATCCTACCGGCATAGGTCCTCCCTCCTTCAATGCAATCACGTACCTGTGATCCAATAATTGACTCTAAGGGTACTATCTCCAACAAAACGTAACGGCCACCCGGGTATTGAGCGATTAGAAGATCGATAAGCAAGCCTGCTCACACTCCTGTGAATCCAATCAGTAACACTACTGTACAGTCCAGTCTCTTCGTCTGATATGTCGCATAACTAGTCTAGGGGTGGTAAACGTCAGACCCCAGTAACTTGATAAGTCATGCCGATGTAAGGTCCATAACGGTCCGAGAAACTACTGCTAACACTTACCAGTAGATCTCTACAACCCTGGCCAGGGATTTCTTATTATGGCCAATCTAGCATAGCACAACATCAACCCCCAATACCGGGAGAGACGAATCCCCTCCTATCGCTCATTGCCTCCATGTGACTCGGGACTGTACCCAAAACCACCTATTTGCACGGCTCAGTAGAGCCATGATAGAGTGGAAATCAAAGCACAGTGGGAGACACACAAGACTCTGTGATGATCTCAGGTCGACAGACTAACCTGTACCAGTGTCACCAGAGAACTGCTATCTGATGTGAGGTATAATACCATCTAGGAGTTTTCGGTGAGTCCGTTCAGTGTACCCAGTCTCCACTGAGCACCCGTATACCATCTCTGATGTCAAACACCAATGGATATGGGATCATCCATCGCCCATCACATAGGTTGAGAAGCAATATGCTAGTCTATTCTGGAGTATCGATGCCCTATCTTGATATTCCCTCGACTAGGAACAATTAAAGGATGTACTCACAGACTACCCAGACCCCACTAGTATGATCTCTATCATAATCCTGGAAGTCAAGTACACATCCTAAGGTCTTTATCAACATGTAACATAGAGACATCATGTGTACATGTTAAGATAAAGAGCAACCAGATAGCATACTATCATGTCGAGCAAGAAAGTCCTCACTATGTATGTCCATGCATCCATTATAATATACATCATCTGTATAATAATGGCATCTAGGGCATACATATAACTATCAATCTCCCACTTGCACTAGGGTCATATGTTGTAGTATCCAATACCCAACAATCAGCAGTGGTTGCAGTATCTCGTACTCAACCATCCCATAATAGTCTCTCTTGGAAAAAGGCCTTTATGAGTGGATCCGCCGTGTTGTCTTCTGAGTCTACTCTCCTAACCTCGATCTTCCCGGAGATCAACCATCTCCATGATCAAGTGATACTGCCTAAGAATATGCCTGGGTCACTGACGGGATGGGGGTTCCTAGGCCAAAGCCACAGCTCCATTGTCACACAATGGTAGGAACCTTGTTCATCTCATGAACAAAGATACATCCAGACTTCCTCTTTGGTAGCCTCTTTGGTAGCGATGTATCTTGCCTTTATCGTTTAGTTTGCCATGGTATCTAGGTTGGAACTCTTCCAACATACCGTCCCACTTCTGGGGTAAAGACAAATCCTGTGACTGTCTGACAGTCGACCTTAACACCCTGGAAGCTATCCAGTGATTCTCCCTACGATTGATTGATACCTTCTCACTACAGCTAGTGAGAATCCTAACATCCACTTAGATCTATCTCATAGATCCAAAACCCAGGATTTAGGAGGTATCAGCTTGATCCTATATAGAGAATCATTGTGATAAGAGGAGATTGACTGAGTGTAACATAGGAAATACCTTCCCTATCAAGAGTATTTCATCCGCGTATAATACGAGGAAGACCACTTACTCTCTACTACCCTTTTGTATATAAATGGTTCATCTACCATTTTGATGAAGTCAAACGCTTTGACTATCACATCAAAACAGATGTTCCAACTCCGCGATATCTTCTTTAACCCGTAAAGCAACTTGCTCACATTTCCGCTGCTCCCAGTCTATGAAGCCCTCTGGTTGTGTACTTATAGACGCTCTCTTCTAAATCACTATTTAGAAAAGCAGTCATGACACCCAACCGCCAGATATCGTAGTCATGGTATGTAGCAATGGCAAGTAAGATCCAGATGGACTTAAGCATAAGCTCTGGAGAAAAGGTTTCATCATTATCCATACCTGGTCGATGACGAGAACCTTTTACAACAAGTCTATCTTTGAAAGTCTCAACTTTTCCATCTACACCAAGTAATCTTCTCAAGATATACTTGCTCCTGATGGGGATTTAACCCTTCAGATGTAGCATACAAAGTCCATACTTTGTTGGTGTACATGGATTCCATCTCAGATCGGTTAGCATCCAGCCATTCTTACAGAGTCCCCAGTCTTGATGGCATGCTCAAAACTTGTTGGGTCATCATCTCATGATGCAATCCTCGCTTCCACTGTCATTGAGGAAACCGAAGTATCTCTCAGGCGGATGAGGAACTCTACCAGATCGGCGGAGAGGCTGAGGTTCGTCGGGAACTATTGAATACTCTGGTTCTATCAAATCATCAGCTGTAGTTTGTATAGCTGGAACTCCTTCCAGTTCTACCTCATGACCACAAATTTCTTTCCATAAAAAAATTCCTTTTTCTAAAAGGTGGCATGCCGAGAAATAAAACACTTTTTGTTCCTTGGTACGGTAGAAGATTTTCCCTTGCGAATGCTTGGGATATCCAACAAACTTCCACAGAACTTATCTTTCCTCGAGCTTGCCCGAATTTTGCTTTTGACATAGGCCGGACAACCCCAAATCTTAACTTGCTTAAGACATGGGCTCTTCCCATTCCATATCTCATATGGAGTGGTAGGCACCTGATTTGGTTGGACCGAATTCAATAGGCATGCAGCTTCACAAGTGCATAACACCCAAAAGAAATAGGAAACTCAGTAGTACTCATCATAGAGAGCATCATATCTAATAGGGTGCGATTGCTCTTCCCCGATACACCGTTATGCTGTGGTGTATTCGGAGGAGTAATGCTGAGAGAGAATCTCATTCTCCTTTAGAATAGTCCAGGATCTCCTTGCTCAAGTATTCTCCTCCCTGATCACATCTAAGGACTTAAATACTTATACCCGTTTTGGTTCTTGACTTCGCATTTATATTCATTGAGTTTCTCAAAAGCTTCAGACATTAGTTTCAATAAGAACATGTGTCCGAATCTTGAGAGATCATCAGTGGATGTAATGAAGTACAATGAACCAGTCATGGCATGTGTAGACAGGGGACCACATACATCATCATGTATCAGTCCCAAGAGTTAACTAACTCTTTCTCTGTTTCAAGTAAACGGAGCTATGGTCATCTTATCTTTGTGACATGACTGGTAAGTTTCACAAGATGTAAATTCAAACTAATTTAAATATGCATCTTAATGTAACTTAGCTAGTCGGGTCGCATTGATATGAACTAGTCTACAATACCTCAAGAAGGATTTGTTCATTTCTGAACTCTTCCTCTTGTGTGTGTTCTGTACGTTAAGAACTATGATTTGATTTAGAACGTATATGCTATTATATAACGTGCCTGAACCGATCAACTCTTGATATAGGAAATGTTCAAAACATTATCCAACAATAAAAAATTATATCCTTCTTTACTAAATAAAGAGTCTGATATGATGTTGTATATCAGGTTCGGTATCTAATAACATTTGTTCAGAATCAATGTATTTGGTAATACAGGGTGATAACTGCTAACACCTTGGCTGCAACAATTGCACCGTTTCCAACTCTTAAAACTTATCACCCATTCTCAGTTCTCTACCTATCTGTAGCCCATATTACATATGTGGGATCCTGATCCGGTACGCATACCCAAGACGTAGAGGATACTGAGAAAAAGTTCTCGGTAAAGAACACACCCGAAGAAGATGCGCCAACATGTACTTTCTTCGTTTGGGCGGCACAGGAATCCTGGTAATCTCCTTATTTCCTGCTCGGTCTTATAACAATTATAAGTTGGAGCGGGACCAACGTTCCCTAGCTTAGTATAATAAGCGGGTTTGGTCAATACATCCATATTATTATCTTGATTAAGGCCTAACATGGTCGCTACCTGGAGAGAGAAAGAAGAAAACACTCTGCGTGCACTCTTGTAAGATTAGATTGGTTATATATTTTATCTAATCAGGATGGCTCCCACTGTTTTTATCAAATCTTCCTTCAAGCCCTAAATGGAAAGACTGGCCAGGATTAATTACACCCTATAAGTTCGCCAATTTTTCAGCCAGGCCAGTGCCGGTACTTTGAGGGAGGTTCCCTGTGCTTTCGCATGGACCTAATTAAAATAAAGCTCGTTTTCCCAGGGGCGTAACCCCGTCGACACCTTTCTAGACACCTACTTGATCGGCTAATTGTAAAGTGCCAAACTCTCCCAGGAATAATAATTACTCGCAGTGGGCATCGGGATCCAACTATTTCATAGAAGGTATGCAATCTCATTGCAAATTTCAACACTTGAAATTCCCGATAATGGTTTTTACCCTTAGTACTTATGACATTAACTATGATCAACATATCATAAGCACTATTCAAGTTCTATCCATCATTTCATGATTAATTAGACCCACCCACATGACCCTCAACTATGGTCAACATAATCACATGACTGTCCTAACTAATCGCATCATATGCTGTGTAGGAAGACATCACTTAGCTACTGTACACTACGCCTCAACTATGGTCGACATACGCAGCACGAATACTAAGTACTCTACTTCCTAAAATGACGGAGGGTGGCGGATGGTTTTTAAGAAAACCTTTAACGCTTTGAACTTGATATCATTGTAGAATCAAATGGTTTTTAAAAGGAGTGGCTTAAGCTCCGCATTTTGAAACTTTGCTTTTTAGTAAAAAGCCGAGTGGGTTTCAAATTCGATTTTACAACATCTTTAGGTTTATTTTCTTTCATTAATCTCATTAATGAATGTCCCATCATTTTAAGTAATCTAAACATCACAGATAAATACAACGTACGCTTATGCCATCTGCATTCGCCACGAAGTCCCGTCATGCACCGTTAGGTTAGGTAACTAACGGCAGATTGGGGCAGGGCTAGCGCGGGTGAAAAACATAAGCAAAGTCTATAATATATCACATATATTATATAGTATCCATCTCAGAATATACAGTGATCACATCACAGAATATCAGCAGCAGAAGACAACATATGAAATATTGGATATACTAGGATTTCCGGGTTTTATATCAAGCCAGTAAAAAACATGTATTCCACGTTCGTGATGAATAGCCAAACCCACATCCCTAGACCCCTACGAGAGCGGCAAGCAACCTTACCAATTATAGAGTTAGGAGACCCAGACTCAACGCTTCAAGATGGTTTCCCACTGGACTCTAGAACCCGGTTACTTGTGCTCCCCTCCCTGGGTCTATCCTAATGCGGAAAAGTAAATAATATACATCAACGGTGACATCTTCCTCAACCCGGAAGTGTCCCAATAAAAGAATATTACGTACAAGCTTTTACATGAAAGAAAATGAAAAATTCTCATCTCACATAAAAAAAACCGGCTATTAAAACACGACGATCCAATATAACATATCACAGCAACAAATAGCATCACATGTTATCAACGTAACTAAATATGCGTATCCCAATTGTCGTTGACGTATAGCAACGAAACCGGCAATACACCATATATTACACTTACGGTCGCAGAAAAGAAAATGAAAACTACAACAGTTGGAATCCGTAACCACCTTAGACATCATAAACCCGAAATATCACATATTGCGGATTTCATGCCTAACAATATGAATTCCTTAGATATCGCATGCCTAACAATTATAAACCCCGTATTTTAGTCTCGATATTGAAAACACTTTCCAATAACAAGTCGGGAAATTCAACAAGATTCCCGACATCCCGATCGAATTCTTGTCGGATACTTTAGTAGACGGCCGGAACCCCCGATACCGACGACGAAGTGCACTTAGGCGGAACACCGCGGCCGCAAGCACCCGAACGGATGATTTTGGCAACAGAGTTCTCCTACAGTCACTTGGTCGGGGCTATGGGGCATGGCTAACTAGTAATGTTACCCAGCGAGTATTCGTGTACTCTACGTGATTCCGACAGACTTTTGATCACATCAAAATTCTGTGGCAACCGATTAAATGAGACTAAATTACCAGATTTATAAAATTCAAATATTATGGATTCCAAGTATTGTATCCCATTATAATCAACAAGACGTTTTTTTATGTTTCGATTAAATCAACAAACACCCTCATCTCCCTAAGAACTCAACACTTGAGCAAAGTTGAAATACCCAAAACGTGCCATAGTACCTATGGACCAGACGTAGAAGGGTCAACCAATGCCTCACCTATGGCTCCACGGAACTACGGCAAACCCTAGGGTTCGTTTGCGGTTCCGTGGGCATAGAATCAAGTTAAGGTTCTTGTTCTTCTAGAGGGTCCATACACTTACTTGCACAACCATTGAATATATTCAACTTAGAAAATTCCAACTCTTGGAAAACTTTAGAGGGGATCATGAGGCAGTGTTCGAAGCTCGTTCGAAGTGTTAAACATCATCTAGGTTACCATTACAATGTTAAAAATATACGACTACGAAACACTCCGTATTAGTCCTATATAAAAATTTACATCACATGAAATTTTGGACTAAACAAACAATACCTGAAACCTTAAAATAAGCAGACAAGAGCACATAAGAAGTTCGACATGATTTGGAGCCTAAAAGGCCGGCCTCCTAGGTTTTATAAGGATAGTGCTCCGGTGAAATCTGAGTAATTGGTCTCAAATTTCTTTTGTGCACTTCATATATCACATACATGCTTCTGCAGTTGTTTAAATAATTTTTACATAACTTTTCAAAATCGACAGAGAGCAAAAATTCAGGGTTGCATAAATCGATGTTCCGGAATTGTTTCGGTTTCGTATTAATCTAATATCATCTAAGTTTCTAGTTTGGCTCTGATAACACTGTAGGGTTTCCTTAGCACCATGCCTAGGGTTTGCAAGCATCACACAAGCCACAACAAAAAAATATGGGGTGCTAAACAATCATCCTAGGGATCATACTAGAAAATTAGGGTAACAAACACAAGTAATCAAATATTACATAAGAAATGAATAAGAAATACAACATTTGTAGATCGGTCCTTCACTTCTAATGCTCCGTGTGGTTGTCCCTTCGCTCCAAGCATCGATCTCCAGGACTCAAGTTAGACTCCACAAAACGTACTGAGCAAGCATGCTAGATGTCTTCGAGGCCGAACATGATCTACGTCGAGGAAACTCTGTAACGTTTTGAAAATCGTTTCGGTGAAATTTCGGAAAATCGGTAAAATAAGAGGGTTTTCTGTAAAAAGTCAAAATACAAATATCTTTATCAAAAAAATTAAATATACATATTCTAGCTATGTAATTGCTAGTGTTTGGTGTTTATTAAGCCACTGGTAAAATTTCTAATTTCTGAAAAATTTTCCGAAAATAATTATTTTAATATTATTTTAAGCCGTCAGTAATACATTTAATTAGGGAAAATTACAAATTGGAATGAGTTGAAACAAATTTTGTGCATCATAAAACATTAAACAAAATTTTAACATGTTGTTTTTGGAATGAAATTAAGCTATTAAACGGTTTTGAAAAAAAATAAAAGAAAAAGGCTTATTTGTGAAAATAAGTTAAATACAATTGAGGTTTGGTATTTATCATCTTGTGTGTGCACCCACTCACTCACCTACACTCACACACACCACCAATTTCAGCTTGGCCGAGCCCATGGCTGCCACACACACACACACATCACATTTAATGATAAAAAGAAAGGTAATTGAAAAAAAGGAAGAAAAGAATAAGCAAGAAACTATAATTAAAGAAGTATGGGTTTTGTTTGACTTTTGCCCCAAACCCCATTCTCACTCTCTCTCCTCACTCATTCCCTCCCCATCCTGGCCGAGAGCTCCCCATGAGCAGCCCTCCCCAATTTTCCCACTTCATTTCCACACAAAATTCCTCACAAATTCAATAAAAATCAAAATAAAACCTCACAAATCCCAAATCCAACATTTACCCATTTTTCTTTAACCAATCTAGCTTGGATCTTGGAGCATGGAAGCAAGTTTTGGAGGCTAAAATTTCAAGTTTGATCTTCTGATTTGTGGAGGTAAATCCTAAACCTAGTGTTTAATTGTTAGTTAATTACTTTGAATCAACTTAAGTAGGTGTGTAATTATGGCTCTAATTTCAAATTTAATATTCAGGAGGAGGATTAAATTAAGGTTAGGGTTTTATCTCTTAATCATGTTTACAATAAGTAGTCTAACATCTTAAGATTTACAAAACCTAATCTAGTTGCTAATTTGTTAATTGTTAAATTTAAATTGTCCTAATTATGTTTATTTTGCAAACAAGATTTTTGTAATTAATATAAAGTAGTGAGATTAAAATCTAGTAAATGGTTGTGTGGCTTAGTCAATATGTTTTAATGAGAATTATGGCCACTAGAATTGTTAAAATATTTAAAGTTGATTAAAACACCAAGTTTTGAGCTAAAATGGAAAATTGTGCTAATTTTGTTAACTAGGTTTTGTAAATATATATATTTTGATGAGAATAAATTATTGCAATGGTTTATATGACTTGGTTATGATATTGAGTGGATATTGCGGCTGCTAAATTTGTTTAAACGTCGAGTTTTGTACAAAAACGGTTAATTTTGCTTGCTAGATTTTCGGAAAAATAGCTTTTAAAGTGAGTTTGAGGTCTTTGTGAATTTTAACCTATTTTATATTATAATTAGTGCTTGTGAATGTGCAAATGAGTGTGTTTGGGTTTTTCTCGATGGTTTGGCGTTTGTACGCCAACGTCGAGGGTTTTTGGGTTGATTTGTGAAAGCAACCATAGATTTTGACCTATGTGGGATTCGTGTGTCGTTTTGGTCATGAGTCGGATTTTAATTCGATACGGTGCGTTATGATATGTAGGTACCCCATGTGGACTTCGAGATGACAAGCAAGCGCGTGCCGATGTCGGCACCGGCGAGCAAGAACCAGGTGAGTAGATTTATATCTACGGGAAGAAGTCGGGTGGATGGCGTATAGTACCCCCGCAGTTCGTGGTGATGTATACGAATACATATACACACATATATTTAGTATATGCTGAATTGAGATTATTGATGATAAAGATGGACTTTTGGTGTTCTGTGATTGGTTTAGTGTAGTTGTGAAACCCTAGAGTAGGGGCTGCACCTATACACACACACGCACATACTTGCATACATCCTTTCTTTTACATGTGCGTATATGGGATTATATATTTATGTGTTCACATGGGTATGGGACTATGTGTTCATATATTGGATTTGAGGATAGTACTTGGGATTTGAGATAAGTCGATGAGATTTGATTTGAGGCCGTGAGATCGGTGATTTGGCAGGGTTCGTATTTGAGATACGATATGACGTTGTAGCGGGTCCTTTGACGTAGTGCTTCACACGCGCGCATGCATACGTAGGTGGTATCAGTATTGTACCAGACTTAAATCAGTACCCGGATTATGATCTTTGATAAAGGGGATACCAGATGAATAGTGTGATGAATATGATATTGACCCGTACCCAGATTTAGGATGCCGTACGACGGATTTACGTACGAGCTATATATTGATGACAGATCCGCACTCGTGACTTGGGAATGTCTGATTATAGATATGGTATCGGATGTGATATTATTGAGGCGGGATCACCGACTAATATATATATATATATATATATATATATATATATATATATATATATATATATATATATATATATATATATATATATATCGACTCAGATGCTAGGCGGTTTCCTTGCCTTCATTTGGCTTGTTAGTTCAGCCGTATAGTTTAGTGTAGTTGTTAGACTAGGTTAGATTCCTACCTATTTCAAAACTAACGGATCATGGGTATTTTAAAAGACAGGTCAAGGGATTCTACGGATATTTCAAAAGACGTATCTTTTCTTATAAACACCGTAGCCTTATTTTCAAAACCCCATGATTCGTGTTATTTCAAATGGCACCACTGTAGAACTTATATTTTATTAAATGCAGATTAGTTATCATTGTGTTTAGTATTCAGCTCCCGCACATTATTGCTGTTCGCTCCGCATCGCATACTTATTTTGTGATTCATATACCGTTATTGATATCATGCTGCTAGGACACCAGCACCATTACCGATGATGCGTATGTACCACGTACACTTACTTGCCGGCTCACACACATCTTCATCGGTAATTTCCATGTCACGAACACTTTAGAAAATACTATTTCATTGACATAGGTTGTTAGCTAATAGTTTAGACATGATATTAGTGTACTTGCCTTATATGCTAGTTTAGAAATTGTAGTTAGTACTTGCTACTTCATGCACGTTATTATTCATTGATATGCCGCATTCATGGATTTTTATGCCTATTTTCACTGTTGTATGGGCTATTGATGGTTTGGATTTGGATTTCATGAGATTTCTTGGATTTGGAGAAAAACCGCAAAACATAAATAAACTTCTTCTCTCTCTTTTTAAATAAAAAGTGTGGTTTTCCAATGATGTACGAGTCGTCCACCATGAGTTTGCTGATGGATTTCGAGACCCGATTCGAGGAGTTGGATGAACCGTTTCGGGTACATGGTGGACCCGGTAAGGTACCCCGGGGCAAGAAGCGCGTGGTGATGACGATGTGAGCCTGGCAGGGGGAGACTACCTACCGGTGATTTTACCCGACGCGTCGGATATCCGGAGGATACCGTCGTGGTCTTGAGATTGATGGATATTAGGGGCCGGTCTGGACTGACGGCGCCATAGACAGTGAGATTGAGACATACAGAGATATTTGAGATATTGAGGTACAGAGATTGCGACACAGAGATATCGAGATATTTGGATACTTGTTTTGTGTCGATACTAGACACTGTTTATGTTGATTTCATTATGATACCTCATTTTAAATATACAAAAATCTCACTAAGTTATGAAAGCATGTTTCTTCAGTTTCATGTATTCTGTTTTCATGCATTCATACCGCATCCATATGATATATTGCTACCTGAGGCACTGACACGGGCATAAGGGATTTCACTTGGGTTAGATATTTACCCTAGCCATTGTTATAGGCTGCAGGTTTTATATTTGAGGATTATATATTATGATCGTATGACCTAGGATTGCGTCATACATGTGATTCCTGTTCGTAGATGTATTCTATTCATGAGTTGGCAACTCACCCCCGTTGTGCCACAGTTCTTGCAGGTTTTGCCGTACAGGTTTCTTTACGGCTTCGCTGGCACTGCTTCTTTTTGGGTGACATGCTAGTAGGTGGGTTTATTTGTATCGTATCCATCATTATACTTTGCATATTATTATTCTGTTATATCTAGAAGTTCCATCAACCAAACATGTATTTATTTCAGAGATAGAGACCAGTGATGTTTGTTTTTTCGACCTTAGAGTCACGCGTTGTATTTCTATGGTTTTCTTGTTGTTTTGAATTTCCTTTTGAGTTTTGATCCTCGCCCTTGGCGTTGTATATTATATTGCTTGTGTGGTTGTGACGGTCAATTGACGAAGAGCTAGCTCCCGCTTGGGGATGCCTTTTCATTGATTTCGTATACTATTCATGTTGTATCCCATTTGGGGGCCAGTTTTTACAAAGGAAACTCTGCCGAAATTTTTAGAAAAGACTTATGATTTTAAAATGCATATTTCGGCATATGTTGCAAACTACTTGGTTTAAAATGGTTTTCCTTCACTCTACTACTTTTCTTGGTTTGGATTTTTGGGCTTTCGGCTTACTTAGATTACGTACGCCTCGGGACGTTTCGTAGTCTAAGTGCCGGTCATGTTCCGTACTTTCGGGTCGTGAGAAAATTGGTATCAGAGCGTTAGGTTTACCCTTGGTTGATGGAATAGGTAGCTTGAGTAGAGTGACGTACCGTACATATGTTCCGCGGTATATTTACGATACGCTACTCCGCTTAAGAAGCTTTAGGATGTACATTTCTTTGCTCAGTATTATATTCATTCCTGATCTAGCCTCATCGGTACCAGTTATGGTTTTGCTGCCACGATTACGGGCAGGGAGAGCTACGGCTAGAGTTGCGGTCAGCACGAGCTCGTCACGAACGAGGACTGACCAGGGCGTGATTCCGGTGAGACACGATTGCAGAGATGTGTCTTTTTACTGTGTTTTCGCGCCACGAGCGTTTGATGGATCGCTGTATGAGATTACTCGGACGTGCAGATCAGCACCGGTGGATCGAGCCACTGACAGAGGCCAACCAGATTTTGATGACCGTTGATGTATTGCTTATTCATGATGATTGAGGCACTGTTTAGCGTGCAGACGAATGAGCCAGTTGCTGCTGCGAACGACGAGATATCGCCTCAGATGGTGGAGCTATTACGGTACGAGTTGTACTAAGAGATGATAGAAGGTCGCTAGTCACCGAGGATGAATGACTAGGACATGTGGATCGTTCGCCTACCCCGATGCGAGGTCATCAAACAGATTAATTCCAGCTAGAGACGACTTCACACGGATACGTTGAGAGTCGATAGAGACGATCGAATGTCGGAAACCTATTATTCCAAGTTTAAAGTATTCGGAAAGACATGCAGGCAATTCTATGGACCCTCTAGAAGAATGAAACCCTAACTCGACATAATGACCGTGTGAAAGCCTTTGAACCTTAGGGTTTGCGGCAGTTCCGCGGCGCCATTAGTGAGGCTTGGGTTTGCTCTTCTACGGCTGGACCATCGATGCTGTGGTACGTACTCGATACTGTTAAACTGTACCCAAGATGTTGAGCTCTTGGGGGATTATAAGGTTTTGACGAATCGATCAAATGGTTCGACTTCAATCGGATGCCAGGTGGTGAGATGCATTTCTTGGGAGACTCCAGCTATGAGGATAGCCGTTGGAGCTCAGTCCATGCAACCACGACGAGACGAGTCCGAAGCAGTCGACATTAGAGAAAGTGGAGTAAGAGGTTCGTACGAGATCTTGATGAGACGACATTCCACTCCGCCGACATCAGAGATACGATACGCATGCCGAGGCATTGTACTTGGATATACCTTCCAGAAGGAGTCGCGATGAGTATGCAGCCGTTCCGGAACGAGAACAGATCTAGTAAGGGACGATGACTTTCGGACAGTTCGGCAGAGACGAGATTTGGAAGAGATTTCGACAGGACCTTTCTGGGATGAATTATGAGAAGACTTGGACCCAGGAGTGGTCATGTTGCGCACACCGGCAAGCCAGAGTTCAGGATCGTCAACGAGACATGCTATGAGTGACCACGACAGTTGGCCAGAGATTCTTGGAGGATGTGCTTGGGCGGGACTATTCCGCCACATTTGATTGCAGTATTTTGGACGATCTATTCGCATGACTAATTTTGATGATTGAGTTGCAGGATATTTGTTTTCATGCACCATGGTTGCTCCTGCTGAGTATTTAGGATTTCTGCACAGTGTTACACTTGATATCGTTTTCGTGCCTTGGTTTCTCATGTTTATGATTTTATGGGTTTCATACAGTTGAGTTGATTTTGTGCGTATGTACGCACACGATTTGGTTTTTGCACTCGGTATAGTTCATATATGCTTGCAGTGCAGTGATACGCATTTTGTGCACTTAGATGCACTGGGCTTCGATTTCGATTGTGTTGTTCGATATTTGTTTTGTGCACCTTGTTCACTTGATTGGATTTTGCGCATGTTCGGTGCTAGATACTAGATTTCATGATTTCGTGCATGATGGATGCACCTGATTTGGGTTTTCCGCGCGTGTTGGGCACAAGTTATGAGATGCGATTTTGGTGCACACCAGATGCACTAAATCGAAATTCTTCGTGAATGTCAGATGTACCTGTTTTGCTGTTAGGAACACACGTTGCCTATGACAGATGCTTCGTGCACACCCGTTGCACCATGATGTTGTTTTTGTGCACCTGCATGGCACATGTATGGATTTTGATCTCCGTGCGTACCAGACGCACCGGATTTTCATATGCACTTTCGGGATTTATTTCTCATGGAGAAGAACATTTTTGTGTTATTTGCGATTTGTTTTCGTACTGAGCAGGACTAGTCAGATGACAGCACCTGAGTATATTTTGCATGCATAGATAGTTATCGAAGGGATTTCCGAAAAGCGAGCTATAGTCTCAGTATTTACCTACGTGTCTGACATGACACGAAACGTTTAAAACAAGGAAACCCTTCTAAATTGTTTTCAAAAACGGCGGAACGTACACATTAAATAAAAGGTATATACGTATATGGTTATTTTCTTATGATAGACGTCCGCCACTGGGCAGTGTTATGCGCATTGCACAGCGATTTAAAAGATTTGGCATGCATTTCCTCCAGATATTTACATGTATAGATTTGGTATTTACATGTATAGTTCCGATTTATAGCATATCGGTCTTGCTTTGGATTTGGCATTCGTGTCTTCACCTTGACTCCGATGATTGCGGGATGCTTGACGGAACTTTGATTTCGAGTTATCTGCTCATTACTCATGCGCATGCATTGCGCTATGATTTGTTTTATGTATTTATGATTTCGGAGCCCCGACGACTTGATGGTTTTGCTTAGATGTTTTAGTATTTGGGGGGAGTTTTAATTTAAATTCGGGGACCGAATTTCTTTAAGGGGGGAAGATTGTAACGTTTTGAAAATCGTTTCGGTGAAATTTCGGAAAATCGGTAAAATAAGAGGGTTTTCTGTAAAAACTCAAAATACAAATATCTTTATCAAAAAAATTAAATATACATATTCTAGCTATGTAATTGCTAGTGTTTGGTGTTTATTGAGCCACTGGTAAAATTTCTAATTTTCTGAAAATTTTTCCGAAAATAATTATTTTAATATTATTTTAAGCCATCACTAATACATTTAATTAGGGAAAATTACAAATTGGAATGAGTTGAAACAAATTTTGTGCATCATAAAACATTAAACAAAATTTTAACATGTTGTTTTTGGAATGAAATTAAGCTATTAAACGGTTTTGAAAAAAAAATAAAAGAAAAAGGCTTATTTATGAAAATAAGTTAAATAGAATTGAGGTTTGGTATTTATCTTCTTGTGTGTGCACCCACTCACTCACCTACACTCACACACACCACCAATTTTAGCTTGGTCGAGCCCATGGCTGCCACACACACACACACATCACATTTAATGATAAAAAGAACAGTAATTGGAAAAAAAAAAAAAAGAATGAGCAAGAAACAATAATTAAAGAAGTATGGGTTTTGTTTGACTTTTGCCCCCAAACCCCATTCTCACTCTCTCTCCTCACTCATTCCCTCCCCATCCTGGCCGAGAGCTCCCCATGAGCAGCCCCCCCCCCCCAATTTTCCCACTTCATTTCCACACAAAATTCCTCACAAATTCAATAAAAATCACAATAAAACCTCACAAATCCCAAATCCAACATTTACCCATTTTTCTTAACCAAACTAGCTTGGATCTTGGAGCATGGAAGCAAGTTTTGGAGGCTAAAATTTCAAGTTTGATCTTTTGATTTGTGGAGGTAATCCTAAACCTAGTGTTTAATTGTTAGTTAATTACTTTGAATCAACTTAAGTAGGTGTGTAATTATGGCTCTAATTTCAAATTTAATATTCAAGAGGAGGATTAAATTAAGGTTAGGGTTTTATCTCTTAATCATATTTACAATGAGTAGTCTAACATCTTAAGATTTACAAAACCTAATCTAGTTGCTAATTTGTTAATTGTTAAATTTAAATTGTCCTAATTATGTTTGTTTTGCAAACTAGATTTTTGTAATTAATATAAAGTAGTGAGATTAAAATCTAGTAAATGGTTATGTGGCTTAGTTAATATGTTTTAATGAGAATTATGGTCACTAGAATTGTTAAAATATTTAAAGTTGATTAAAACACCAAGTTTTGAGCTAAAATGGAAAATTGTGCTAATTTTGTTAACTAGGTTTTGTAAATATATATATTTTGATGAGAATAAATTATTGGAATGGTTTATATGACTTGGTTATGATATTGAGTGGATATTGCGGCTGCTAGATTTGTTTAAACGTCGAGTTTTGTACAAAAACGGTTAATTTTGCTTGCTAGATTTTCGGAAAAATAGCTTTTAAAGTGACTTTGAGGTCTTTGTGAATTTTAACCTATTTTATATTATAATTAGTGCTTGTGAATGTGCAAATGAGTGTGTTTGAGTTTTTCTCGATGGTTTGGCGTTTGTACGCCGACGTCGAGGGTTTTTGGGTTGATTTGTGAAAGCAACCATAGGTTTTGATCTATGTGGGATTCGTGTTTCGGTTTGGTCATGAGTCGGATTTTAATTCGATACAGTGCGTTATGATATGTAGGTACCCCATATGGACTTCGAGATGATAAGCAAGCGCGTGGCGATGTCGGCACCGGCGAGCAAGAACCAGGTGAGTAGATTTATATCTACGGGGAGAAGTCGGGTGGATGGCGTATAGCACCCCCGCAGTTCGTGGAGATGTATACGAATACGTATACACACATATATTTAGTATTTGCTGAATTGAGATTATTGATGATAAAGATGGACTTTTGGTGTTCTGTGATTGGTTTAGTGTAGTTGCGAAACCCTAGAGTAGGGGCTGCACCTATACACACACACGCACATACTTGCATACATCCTTTCTTTTACATGTGCGTATATGGGATTATATATTTATGTGTTCACATGGGTATGGGACTATGTGTTCATATATTGGATTTGAGGATAGTACTTGGGATTTGAGATGAGTCGATGAGATTTGATTTGAGGCCGTGAGATCGGTGATTTGGCAGGGTTCGTATTTGAGATACGACATGATATTGTAGAGGGTCCTTTGACGTAGTGCTTCACACGCGTGCATGCATACGTAGGTGGTATCAGTATTGTACCAGACATAAATCAATACCCGGATTATGATCTTTGATAAAGGGGATACCAGATGAATAGTGCGATGAATGTGATATTGACCCGTACCCAGATTTAGGATGACGTACGACGGATTTACGTATGAGTTATATATTGATGACAGATCTGCACTCTTGACTTGGGAATGTCTGATTATAGATATGGAATCGGATGTGATATTATTGAGGCGGGATCACCGACTAATATATATATATATATATATCGATTCAGATGCTAGGCGGTTTCCTTGCCTTCATTTGGCTTGTTAGTTCAGCCGTATAGTTTAGTGTAGTTGTTATACTAGGTTAGATTCCTACCTATTTCAAAACTAACGGATCGTGGGTATTTTAAAAGACAGGTCAAGGGTTTCTACGGATATTTCAAAAGACGTATCTTTTCTTAAAAACACCGTAGCCTTATTTTCAAAACCCTACGATTCGTGTTATTTCAAATGGCACCACTGTGGAACTTATATTTTATTAAATGTAGATTAGTTATCATTGTGTTTAGTATTCAGCTCCCGCACATTATTGCTGTTCGCTCCGCATTGCATACTTATTTTGTGATTCATATAATGTTATTGATATCATGCTGCTAGGACACCAGCACTATTACCGATGATGCGTATGTACCACGTACACTTACTTGCCGGCTCACACACATCTTCATCGGTAATTTCCATGTCACGAACACTTTAGAAAATACTATTTCATTGACATAGGTTGTTAGCTAATAGTTTAGACATGATATTAGTGTACTTGCCTTATATGCTAGTTTAGAAATTGTAGTTAGTACTTGCTACTTCATGCACGTTATTATTCATTGATATGCCGCATTCATGAATTTTTATGCCTATTTTCACTGTTGTATGGGCTATTGATGGTTTGGATTTGGATTTCATGAGATTTCTTGGATTTGGAGGAAAACCGCAAAAACATAAATAAACTTCTTCTTTCTCTTTTTAAATAAAAAGTGCGGTTTTCCAATGATGTACGAGTCATCCACCATGAGTTTGCTGATGGATTTCGAGACCCGATTCGAGTAGTTGGATGAACCGTTTCGGGTACATGGTGGACCCGGTAAGGTATCCCGGGGCAAGAAGCGCGTGGTGATGACGATGTGAGCCTGGCAGGGGGAGACTACCTACCGGTGATTTTACCCGACGCGTCGGATATTCGGAGGATACCGTCGTGGTCTTGAGATTGATGGATATTAGGGGCCGGTCTGGACTGACGGCGCCCTAGATAGTGAGATTGAGACATACAGAGATATTTGAGATATTGAGGTACAGAGATTGCGACACGGAGATATCGAGATATTTGGATACTTGTTTTGTGTCGATGCTAGACACTGTTTATGTTGATTTCATTATGATACCTCATTTTAAATATACAAAAATCTCACTAAGTTATGAAAGCATGTTTCTTCAGTTTCATGTATTCTGTTTTCATGCATTCATACCGCATCCATATGATATATTGCTACCTGAGGCACTGACACGGGCATAAGGGATTTCACTTGGGTTAGATATTTACCCTAGCCATTGTTATAGGCTGCAGGTTTTATATTTGAGGATTATATATTATGATCGTATAACCTAGGATTGCGTCATACATGTGATTCCTGTTCGTAGATGTATTCTATTCACGAGTTGGCAACTCACCCCCGTTGTGCCACAGTTCTTGCAGGTTTTGCCATACATGTTTCTTTACGGCTTCGCTGGCACTGCTTCTTTTCGGGTGACTTGCTAGCAGGTGGGTTTATTTGTATCGTACCCATCATTATACTTTGCATATTATTATTCTGTTGTATCTAGAAGTTCCATCAACCAAACATGTATTTATTTCAGAGATAGAGACCAGTGATGTTTGTTTTTTCGACCTTAGAGTCGCGCGTTGTATTTCTATGGTTTTCTTGCTGTTTTGAGTTTCCTTTTGAGCTTTGATCCTCGCCCTTGGCGTTGTACATTATATTGCTTGTGTGGTTGTGACTGTCGATTGACGAAGAGCTAGCTCCCGCTTGGGGATGCCTTTTTATTGATTTCGTATACTATTCATGTTGTATCCCGTTTGGGGGCCAGTTTTTACAAAGGAAACTCTGCCGAAATTTTTAGAAAAGACTTATGATTTTAAAATGCATATTTCGGCATATGTTGCAAACTACTTGGTTTAAAATGGTTTTCCTTCACTCTATTACTTTTCTTGATTTGGATTTCTGGGCTTTCGGCTTACTTAGATTACGTACGCCTCGAGACGTTTCGTAGTCTAAGTGCCGGTCATGTTCCGTACTTTCGGGTCGTGACAAACTCAAGCACAAGCTACCTCTTCACAAAGTGATGAACTTTGTGAAGCAAACACCCTAAACTAAATGGCAAGTAGTAGAGGATGATGAAGTTGGAATTTTTCTCACTTTGGATTTGATTTTCTCACTTGGATTCTTCATCTATTAAAAACCCTAGAGCTTGAAGAGATGAAGAAGAAGATGAAGATTAAAGCAACAAGAGAAAAAGAATGAGGTTAGAATTGCAACCCTAGGTGGGTTAGTGTCATACACTAACCCTTGTAGAGACTTAACCATGGCAAAGATAATGGTTAGATTTATAAATATCTCTTAATAAAACAAATTGGGTGGACTAAGTCAATTGCAAGCAAAACTTCTCCAAGCTTCCAAGCATGACATAATCTCACTCAATTTTGAATTACTAAAGATAATTAAAACCTAATTATATCATAGTTATGGTGTAAGTCCTACACACACAAGTTGCATATATAACCTTGCATGATACATTAATATATATATATATATATATATATATATATATCATGTATACAAAATAAGAAAAAGAAATGGTCAAGTGAGCAATATTAGTTAATGTAAATTCATATATCAAATATATAATTATACATTAAATCATTAAATCAATACTTGATTCAATGATCCGGCTATATCACATATAACCGACTAATATCAATAATATCAACTTACCAAATCAACACTTGATTCGATAACCCGGCTATATCTCATATACCCGGCCGATATCACATATCACGAGAATACAATACGGTATCACATACTCGTATTAATGTCGGTCCCGCACATATCTCATATGTGCTCCTACTTCGTTTTGCCTGAGCCAGGAAACCTCTGTGTAGGACTCTAAAGACTCTTTAATACGCCGACATGAGGTGGTGATCATATCAATCACCCACAAGTCGCAAACGGCCTGCTAAACGTAACAGCCGCCCGGGTATTGAGCGATCAGAAGATCAACAACCAAGCCTGCTCAGACTCCTGCGAATCCAATCATTAACACTACCGTACAGTCCGATCTCTTCATCTGATATGTCGCATATCTAGTCTAGGGATGGTAAACGTCAGACCACAGTAACTTGATAAGTCATGCCGATGTAAGGTCCATACCAGTTCGAGAAACTACTGATAACACTTACCAGTAGATCTCTGCAACCCTGGGCAGGGATTTTCTGTTATGGCCAATCGAGTATAGCGCAACATCAACCCCCAATACCGGGAAAGACGAATCCCCTCCTATCACTCATTGCCTCCATGTGACTCGGGACTGTACCCAAAAACCACCTGTTTGCATGACTCAGTAGAGCCGTGGTAGGGTGGAAATCAAAGCACAGTGGGAGACACACAAGACTCTATGACGATCTCGGGTCGACAGACTAACCTGTACCAGTGTCACTAGAGAACTGCTATCTGAGGTGAGGTATAATACCATCTAGGAGTTCTCGGCGAGTCCATTCAGTGTACCCAGTCTTCACTGAACACCCATATACCATCTTTGATGTCAAACACCAATGGATATGGGATCATCCATCGCCCATCACATAGGTCGAGAAGCTATACGCTAGTCTAGTCTGGAGTATCGATACCCTGTCACGATATTCTCTCGACTAGGAACAATTAAAGGATGTACTCACAGACTACCCAGACCCCACTAGTATGATCTCTATCATAAACCTGGAAGTCAAGTACACATCCTAAAGGCTTTATTAACATGTAAGATAGAGACATCATGTGTACATGTTAAGATAAAGAGCAACCAGATAGCATACTATCATGTCAAGCAAGAAAGTCATCATTATGTATGTCCAAGCATCCACTATAATATACATCATATGTACAATAATGGCCTCTAGGGCATACATATAACTAGCAGACTGGCACCACAATATTGGTAGTCAAGTAAAGATCCTAAGGGCTCTATCAATATGTATAAGCAATATGCTAAAAGAAACATATGCACATATTGAGGTAGAAACAAACCAAGTAGCATACTACCATTTTGAGCAAGACTGTTATTATAACTGTGAATATCCTAAGCTTCTAATATGTAATATACAATCTAGTATGATACAATAATGGTCTCTAGGGCTTATATCACTAACAATCTCCCACTTGCACTAAGGCCATTTATTGGCATATCGCAGACCTATCATCCCGATTAGCCTCTCGAACTGTGTCTGAGGGATGTCCTTTGTGAGTGAATCTGCAGTGTTGTTCTCTGTCTCTACTCTCCGCACCTCGATCTCCCGACGATCAACGATCTCTCTGATCAGGTGGAACCGCCTCAAGATGTGTCTGGACTTCTGATGGGACCTTGGTTCCTTCGCTAAAGCTATAGCCATATTTTTGTCACAATACAGAGGTATTGGATCAACAATGGATGGAACCACTTGAAGTTCTGTCATGAACTTCCTGATCCAGACTGCTTCTTTCGCGGCGTCACATGCAGCGATATACTCAGCTTCCATCATCGAGTCAGCAACGGTGTCCTGCTTGGAGCTCTTCCAACAGACCTCCCCTCCATTGAGGGTAAAGACATAATCTGACATGGACTCAGAGTCATCCTTGTCACTCTGGAAGCTGGAGACGGCAGTGAAGACCTCGATCTGGAGGTCTTCATTGCCGTACACCAAGAACATCTCCTTATTCATTCTCAGGTACTTGAGAATGTTCTTTACTGCTATCCAGTGCTTCTCACCTAGGTTTAACTGATACCTGGTTATAACGCTCTGTGCGTAAGGTATATCCGGTCTGGTATACAACATCGCATACATTATAGAGCCTACCGCAGAAGCGTAGGGTATAATAGTTATGTGATCCCTTTCCAAATCAGTCTTGGGAGACATCTCTTTGGAGAGGGTGATTCCGTGACAAGCCGGTAGATTACCGGACTTTGAATCTTCTATACTGAATCTCTTCAGTATGGTTTTGATGTACCTTGACTGTGAAAGTCCTAACATCCGTTTAGATATATCACGATAGATCTGGATCCCCAAAATATAGGAGGCATCACTCATGTCCTTCATGGAGAACCTTTGTGACAAGACTTCTTTGGCTGATTGTAGTATAAGAATGTTATTTCCTATCAGGAGAATGTCATCCACGTACAAGACGAGGAATACCACAGTTTTCGCTACAATTTTACTATAGATGCATGGCTCATCTGGATTTTTGATAAAGTCTAATTCTTTGACCGTCTCATCAAAACAGATGTTCCAACTCCGTGATACATGCTTTAATCCATAAATGGATTTAAGTAATTTGCACACTCTTCCGCTACTCCCACTCTCTATGAAACCCTTTGGTTGATCCATATAAACACACTCTTCCAAATTTCCATTCAGAAAAGCGATCTTTACGTCCATCTGCCAAATTTTATAATCGTGGAAGGCAGTAATGGAAAGAAGGATCCGAATGAATTTGAGCATAGCCACTGGAAAAAGGTTTCATCATAGTCCAAACCAGGTCTTTGACGATAACCTTTTGCAACAAGTCTAGCCTTATAGGTTTCAACCTGTCCATCTACACTGGTCTTCTTTCTGAAGATCCATTTGCAGCCTACGGGTTTTACCCCTTCTGGTGCAATGTCCAAAGTCCATACTTTATTGGTGTACATGAACTCCATTTCGGTCCGCATTGCATCCATCCATTTTACCGGGCCTCTGCTCTGAATGGCTTGCTAGAAGCTAGTTGGCTCATCATCATCGATAATGCAATCCTCTCTATCCCCGTCTATGAGAAAACCGTAGTATCTCTCGGGCGGATGAGACTGCCTAATAGTCCAGCGGAGTGGAGCGGGGATGTCTGGTTCTTTCGAAACTTCTGGTTCCACCATGCTTTCAGTAATACCTTGTGGTTCTGGAATTTCTTCCAGTTATATTGCGCTCCAACTTATTTTCTTTTCAAGAAATTGAGTCTCCAAAAAGTGGGCATACCGAGAAACAAAGACCTTTAGTTCCTCCATGTAATAGAAAAGATACCCCTTGGAGTTCTTTAGGTATCCTACAAACTTACACAGTACTGAGCATGTCTCGAATTTGTCTGCATGCTGCTTTTTTACAAAAGCTGGACATCCTCATGTCTTAAGATACTTAAGATAGGGTTTCTTCCCACTCCATATCTTATATGGTGTGATAGGCACTGACATAGTAGGAACATTGTTCAAAAGATATGCAGCCGATTCTAGTGCATAACCCCAGAAGGATCGCGGCAGCTCAGCGTTACTCATCATGGAACGTACCATATTCAATAAGGTTCTGTTCCGCCTTTCCGATACATCGTTGTATTGAGGTGTGTATGGAGGAGTAAGGTGAGAGAGAATTCAATTCTCTTTTAAGTAATCCAGAAACTCGACACTTAAGTATTCACCACCTCGATCAGATCAAAGTTTCTTGATACTTTTTCCGGTTTGTTTTTCCACTTCATTCTTGTATTCCTGGAATTTCTCAAAGGCCTCGGATTTATGTTTCATCAAGAATACATGTCCATACCTTGAGAAATCATCCGTAAAATTATTGAAATAGGAATAACCACTTCTTGCATGTGTAGACATTAGACCACACACGTCGCTGTGTATGAGTCCTAAGAGCTCGCTGGCTCTTACTCCGTGTCCAGTGAACGGAGTCTTTGTCATCTTTCCTTTGAGACATGATTGACAAGTTGCATAGGACTGATATTCGAACGGATCTAAATATCTCTCTTTATGTAACTTCGTCAACCGTGTTTCATTGATATGACCCAGTCTACAATGCCATAAGAAAGCCTGATTTAATTCTGGAGACTTTCTTTTAATTGTGTTCTGGACGTTGAAAACCCGAGCTTGATTTAATACGTATATACCGTTATCTATTATACTTGGCCCAATCAAACTTTGATTCAGGTGAATGTGGACCACATCTCTTACAAATGTAAGATCATAACCTTCTTTAGAATGTAAAGATACAGAGATGATATTATAAGCTAGACTAGGTACACACAAACAGTTATGCAAAATCAAAATTTGCTCACTAGTCAATCCTAGGTGATATTCCCCTATGGATACAGCATCCACGCTCATTCCGTTAGCAACCCGGAGAGTCATATCACCTGTTTTGATAACTCTATGATTTCTCAGAGCCTGTAACGAATTACCGATATGAGATCCTAATCCGGTATCTAGTACCCAGGAAGTAGATTTAATTGAAAGACAATTTTCATTCATAAACATACCTGAAGCCGAAGCCACAACGTGTTTCGAATCCTGGTTTCTGGATTTCCAAGCCCAACGGTCCTTTTACCAATGCCATTTCCCATGACAATAGAAACATTCATCATTCTCTACTGTTAGCCCTGAAAATTTTTCCCTGCCCTTTCCCTCTACCTTACTGTCATGACCCAAAATTTGGCATGTGACCGGCACTTAAACCACGAAACGTTTACA
Organism: Agapanthus africanus; assembly: GCA_030015575.1. Classification (NCBI taxonomy): domain Eukaryota; kingdom Viridiplantae; phylum Streptophyta; class Magnoliopsida; order Asparagales; family Amaryllidaceae; genus Agapanthus; species Agapanthus africanus. Next base: position 302,164,971 of record JASDDO010000029.1, read on the forward strand.
GGCGTAACGCAATTTAAGTAAGCCGAAACCCAGAAATCTAAACCATCAAAAGTAGTAAGTGATGAAAATATTGTTAAAAACATTGGAAATTTCAAGTAAAAATCTTTAAAGTTTAAATTATTTTCTTAAAAATTTCGGCAGCACCTCCTTTGTCAACCTAGCCCCGAAACGGGTGCAAACATAACATATAAGTAAAGCAACATATTGTTAGTTATATGTATGCCCTAGAGGCCATTACTGTACATTGGATGTATATTGTAGTGGATGCGTGGACATATATAGGGAGGACTTTCTTGCTCGACATGATAGTATGCTATCTGGTTGATCTTTACCTTAACGTGTACACTGATTGTCTCTCTGATACATGTTGGTAAAGCCCTTAGGATGTGTACTTGACTATCTGGACTATGATGCGGATCATACTAGTGGGGACATGGTAGTCCATAAGTACATCCTTCAAAGTCCCTAGTCGTGGGTGTATCGAGACGGGGCATCGATATACCAGAGTAGACTAGCGTATACCTTCTCGACCCATACAGATGGGCGATGGATGATCCCATATCCATTGGTGTTTGACATCAGAGATGATATACGGGTGCTCAGTGGAGACTGGGTACACTGGACGGACTCACCGAGAACTCCCAGATGGTATTATACCTTACGTCAGATGGCAGTTCTCTGGTGACACTGGTACAGAGTAGTCTGTTCACCCGAGATCGTCATAGAGTCTTGTGTGGTTCCCACTGTGCTTTGATTTCCATCTTACCACGTCCAAGAGGGCGTGCAAAACGGTGGTTTTTGGATACAGTCCCGAGTCATATGGAGGCAATGAGCGATAGGAGGGGATTCGTCTCTCCCGGTATAGGGAGTTGATGTTGCGCTGTGTTCGATTGGCTATAACCGGAAATCCCTGGCCAGGGTTTCTGAGATTTACTGGTAAGTGTTACCTGTAGTTTCTCGAACTGTTATAGACCTCATATCGACACGACTTATCGAGCTATTGGGGTCTGACATTTACCACCCCTAGGCGAGATATGCGACATATCAGACGATCAGACCGGACTGTACGGGAAGTGTTACTGGTTGGATTCACAGGAGTGCGAGCGGGCTTGCTCGTCGATCTTCTGATCGCTCAATACCCGGGTGGCCGTTACGTTTAGCAGACCGCTTACGGCTTGTGGGTGTTTGATATGATCATCACCTGCTGCCGGCGTATTGACGAGTCTTTAGAGTCCTACACAGAGGTTTCCTGGCTCAAGCGAAACGAAATAGGAGCGCATATGAGATATGTGCGGGACCGAGAATGATACCAGTATGTGATACTGTATTCGATTCTCGCGATTTGTGACATTGATCGGTTATATGCGATATAGCCGGGTTATCGGATCAAGTGTTGATTCGATAAGTTGTTACTGTAGATATTAGTCGGTTATATGCGATATGACCGGATCATTAAATCAAGTGTTGATTTAATGATTTAATGCATAATTATATATTTGATATATTACTTTGCATTAACTAGTATCGGTTCACCTTAAGATGGATTTTCTCACTCGAATGTGCACATTGTATATGTGATATATTTTGTGCACTTGATTGTATCATGTTTGATGATACATGTTAACTTGGTCAAGTGTAAAGATTAAACCATGGTTTGTTAATGGTTAGGGTTTTCATTTATTCTTTCATTTATCTTTTAATTTGGATTAAAAGAAATGAAAAGAGAAAGAAAAACAAAAGGGTTTCTTTCATGAAGCTGTTTGAAGCTTCATGAAGCTTTGACCAAAGAAACCCTTTTGTCTTCATCTCATTAACCCTAACCATTCATTATACTATAGTTAGTTCTCTACACTTTACCATGGTTACAATTATGATAAGAATTCATTTTCCTTTCTATTTTAAAAAAACTTATCATATTCATTATCTTCTTCTTCTTCTTCACTTCATGAAGAAAAAGCTTGACTTCATCAATGGTGATTGATGAAAAAGAGTGAGAAATCCAATTCTAAAGTGAACCCACTTCATATTTCTTCATCCTCTACCTCTTGCCAAGTAGTAGAGTGTGTTTTCTTCACAAGTTTCATGACTTGGTGAAGTGGGAACTTGATCTTGTGATGCTTCGACGTAGATCATCTTCGGCACGAAGCCGACGACCTTGCCCGCCCATTTCTCCGATGAAGCCGACGCTAGAGCCCGGATTTCCATTTGGACAGCGAGGAGACTTCATTGCAGAGCTATGGAGGTGGAGGACCGGATCTACAAAGGTTGTATTTCCGTACTCTTAGTTAAAGTAGTTAACTAGTTTCATTTTATCGCCTAAACTTCTAGCCAACGATCCGTATTAGGGTTTCTCGGCACCGTAATTTTTGAAATTGGCATGGTTGATGCCTTGTGAGACCTCTTGAGAGTGCCTAGGAACCCTACACATATGATATAAATAAAGCATCCCCAAACGGGAGCAAATCATGCCCAAAGGTGGAAGCAACCACCACAACCATAATATACGACGCCGTAGCGAAGAAACAGACAGTAATAAGTGAAAACAACATAAAAGATAAAATTGCATAATAAAATTCGGCTCATACGAGCTCGACACTCAGAGTCACAAAATATACAATATCGTCATCACAACTGGTCTCTAAGTCAATACATAAAATGGTAGATGGAGAGTACTAGATACGATAATAGATATACAATGAATGTAAAGTCGGATAACCATAATCCACCCACAGCAAAATGGCTCACAACCAACCTCGGCTGTATCCGCTGAAAAAAGATACAATAGATAGCCCCTGCCGCGACTACTCTGAGGGTCAACCTGTAAAACACTGTGGCACAACGGGGGTGAGTTGCCAACTCGTGAATAGTAAGTAACATCATAAAGGTAATCGCAGGTATGCATATACTGCGATACCCTATCACATGCAATCCGATAGTATCAATATGGTAATCTGGGTATGCAACAATCATGAAAGGTACTCTATCAGGTACTACAAATACATGTTGCAATGCATATCAGTAAATGTCGAGTATGGGATAAAACATATCATTATCACGAATCATCATCGTGGAAAAACCCGGTGTTCAACAAATACACCCCAAATCCCAATACATCAGGCACCGTCACTCAAATTGGCCCTTATATCCTGTGAATCTCATGGAACCTGAGTGCCTAAAATTGGCACTCGAAAACATCATGAAATGCTCGTGTCCAACATCGACACGCAAATCCACATATATCGGGCTCCGTCAGTACGGATCGGCCCACGGGCTCCCTCTGTCCGGATCGGCCCTCGGGCTCTGGCGGTACGGGTCAGCCCATATCCATCTCTCGACTCCAGTCGGTATCCTCCGGATAACCGCCAGGTCCATCCAATCACCGGTAGGTAGTAGTCCCTCTACCAAGCTCATCGTCTACTGCACAACCATCCATTCTCGCCCCGGGGTACCATTCCGGGTTCACCATGAACCCGCAAACGGATCATCCAGCTTCTCGAATCGGGTTTCAATCACACGTCTCAGAACCGAGAAAACGCATGGTGGACGCGCTGAAATATCATATCAAGAGAACCAGGTTTTCAAAACAATGCATACTTTATTGAAATAATACCACGGTTCTCAAATCCATAAATCACATGAAATCCATATCTCAATGCGTAAATCCATGCAATATGATCTATGCAATATAAAACCGTAATATGAGCATATCAAGGGAAAACCGCTATTTTAAATGAATCCCGTTTTTAAACGTGTCATGCGGTTCCCAATTTCTCTAAAATCAAATCCAACATCCTATAGAGGTGTACACGTAGCTATAGCAAGTATGTATGTACGCAAGTATGTATGTATGCAAGTACGTATGTACGCATAATGCAATTCATATGCGCAATAGAACAAGAATCATGTCTAATGATAAGGTAAGCTAAGCAATGTATTATCCATGGCAATTCTATAGTGTGAGTGTCATGGCAATTACTAACGGTATGTGTGTGTCACACAGTTTAGTGCTCGTGCGAACATGAACGGTTAGTAACAGTGCTGTATCTCATTAATACTACGTCCATATGCAACAGGAAAAATGGGGTATGCAGCAATGGTACCCTTGCACAATCGATGTATATATATGTATAACATGCGGCTATAATACCATATCAGGCCCTGACGTATAACGCCATACGGGCGATTTCCCCGTAGATGTTAAATCTACTCATCGGTGACCTCGAGCTAGGTATATCCAACCACTTGCTTCCCTTTCTTCGCAGCGTCCGATGTCCCCGCCTACAATCCTAAAATCACACAAACATAGCAAGTGCACTCAGAAATCGACCAATAATATATACCATTACAATTAAATCGACGCACCAACTCCAACACCCTCTAAAGTGTTCGTTTTGCGGCTAACGTGTGTGGCGACACTACTAAAACAAACCTACAAGCAGAAACCACGCGAAGCACAGAAACCAAGTCGGACACCGTATCAGATATCATAACGCGCATCGTCGAAACACTAAAACTAGTGAATTGATCCCAGATTTTACCCGCTGTCATTACTTAAAAATCTAGCAGTACCAAACACCTCAGAACAACAGCAGACAGCTACTCTAAAAGTTACAACCCCCCAGACACTCAATCGACTGAGCTCGCCGGAAATTCTCTTCTCGTCGCCGGCCAAAACCGGTTAGATGGGTCAGGGTCTTAGGTAAATACTTAGGGTCTATGGCACTACGCTACTACGCTGCTTGTTTTCATAGTGAACACTCGGGGAAACGCATGTTACAGATATCCTAAAACGACACTAATACTACAATATCGTGCACAAAACTATATCTTTATCGTTCTAAACTGAAACTACAAAGCAACACAACAAAATAAACTCCTAATTAACAGTTTAGAGTCACTACCTTCCCAAACTTGCCCAAAACTCTAGCTTTCCATGCTCCAAGTGATCCTAGTGGCTTGGCTTGGCTTTGTGAAGGGTTTTGGTGGGGTTAAATGGAGATTTTGTTTGAGTTTGTGAGGATAGGGTTAGGCTTTCAGTTGAGGGATAAGGGAGAGGAAGAGATGAGGTGAAGAAAATGTTGTAAGAATGAGAGTTGAGAATGAGAGAGTGAGGGTGTATGTGTGAGTGAGGGTAAGGGAACGGAGGGTGAGTTTAAAGAGCCATGCCCCTCTCTTTCCTCATTAAATGCATGGCATGCTTGCCAAGCCTCATGATGCCCTCTCTCTCTCTTCCTCTCTCTCAAGTCAACCAAATAAAAAAAATCATTTTTATTTATAATTTGAAAACTAATTAATTTAATTAATTACATACTACACTTAATGGAATAGGGTTAGATGTCATGGCTACTTAAGCATGGTTTAACCCCAAATTAACCCTAGGTTAACATGCACATGTGTGTGCAAGCCCGCAATAAATATTAATAAAATATTAATTAATTTTGATAAAATATTTGAAAACTATTTTGGTAAACTTTTTATTAAAAATCCGCATTATCGCTTAATTAACATTAATCGCATTTTACGGTGTTACACTTACTAACACGGCATATCGACTTGGTGGAGGCCTTCTTCTTCTCTCCATTGGCTTTCGTCTTGGATCTAGAAGAGAAAAATTCTCCAATAAGTAGAGCGGGTGTCTCCCTAGATTTCTGCAGGGTGCCCTCAATGCTTCTCAACATGTTGAGAAGTTCTGGAAATGAAACTTCCTTCCCTTGAATGTTGAAATCCAAGGTAAACTGGGCATAGGTGGAGGAGAGAGACTGTAGAATCATGTCAGTATATAACTCGTTCTCCAACTTGGTACCAAAGTCCGCGAGCTCTTTAATATAGCTAATCATCGTAAGGACGTGGTCCCCTACAGATGACCTGACAGCCAATCTCGCCTGAAACAATTTCTTCGAGTTCTCATATCTTGCGATACGAGATTGCTCTCCATATAAATCTTTGGTATGGAGGAATATGGAAACTAAGTCCATCTTCTCGTATTGCCTCTGGTGTTCATAATCCATTGAGGCTAACATGAGGCACTTGGCTCTCGTACTGTCTTTTTCCCATATCTTACGGATTTCAACATCTGCGACGGTGGAATCTGGACCTGCGACAGCGGGGGCTTTGGTAGTAAGGAGGTAGCCCAACTTTTCATAGGTAATGGCCATCTGGACATTCCTTAGCCAGTCATTATAGTTTAGCCCAGTCAATTTATTATTATCTAGAAGTAATTTAAGTTCGGTAATTTTGGTTGATGCCATTAGGAGAGAGAGAATAAACACTCGGCATGATGCTCTTACAAGTTTAGATTGGTTATTAGTTTATCTAAACAGGATGGCTCCCACTGTTCCTCGAATTTTCCTTCAAACCATAAAAGAAGGATTAGTCAGGATTAATCTTACTCTTACAATTCTTGCTTAACCTTTCAGCCCGGCTAGTGTTGGTACTTCGAGGGAGGTTTTCCAACGCTTTCGCGAAATTTCTTAATTACATAACCTCTTTTCCCTGGAGGCGTAGCCCCGCTAACACTGTTCTAGACACCTACTTGGTTTATAGCATTGATTGTTTAGTGAAAAAATTTCCCGAAAAGTAGCGGATATTCACAGTAGGATCGAGATCCAAATATTATCGTGTGACAACCTTGAAGGAATCCTACCAAAATCATCACACTCCAAATGGTATGCAACACTAGCAAGTTTCAATTTCCTTAGAAACTCCCGATGTGGATTTTTGCCCCAGGCTCTTATGATCTTGACGAAGGCCAACATATCATAAATTGCAAGTCAAGTTCTACCCGTCATTGTCCGGGTTAATTTGAACCCAGCTGCACATACCCTTGACGAAGGCCAAAATATTAATACGACTGTCCCAAATCAATGCATCTATGTATGCTACAGATGAATACCCAGCAGCTACCTATCACTATGCCTTAGCGAAGGTCAAAATACATAGCTTGAATCCTACTGAATACCCATCTGAAACGACAGAGGGCTACGGATGGTTTTAGCGAAACCGTGAACGTAATGAACTTGATATAGTCGAAGGAACCATGATAGCTTTTAAAAAGAGTGGTTTAGGATCCGCATTTAAAAGTTGTTTTTCAAGAAAACCGAGTGGTTTTGAAATTGTTTCAACGATTTAAACATTGGTTTATTTTCCTTGCATTAATCAATGTTAATGCGGTCCCATCATTTAACCCTATCATTGCAGAAAAGAAACAAAAATAGAACGTACGTTTATGCCATCCGCATTCGCCACGGGGCCCCGTCATGCACCGTTAGGTTACTTAACTAACGACAGAGCGGGGGCTGGATTAGCGTGGGTGAAAAATATAAGCAACGTTTATTATATAATATATATATAGCTATTCGTCTTACGCAATACTAGGCATTCCGGTGTTGGTTATAGTGCCCTCAAAGTCAATTATTGGATCGCAGGTACGTGATTGCAATGATTGAGGAGGACCTATACCGGTAGGACAGTCTTACTCGAGATGATAGTATGCTATCTGGTTTGCCTTTATCAGTCGTGTACAGGTTCAGGTGACTGATCACTGTTACACGTTGATAGAGCCCTTAGGATCTTGCTTGACTACCAACAGTATGATGGCGATCATATACGTGAGAGTTGGGTAGTCTATAAGCACATCCTTAATAGTGGTCCCTAGTCGTGGGAGTTTCGAGACAGGGTATCGATACTCCGGAGTATACTAGTGTACACAGTCAAGACCCCGACGAGGGGCGATGGTCGGTCTCACAAGCCACTGGTGTCAGTTGGATCACCTAAGGTGTATACAGGTGCTCATTGGGTTATGAGTACACCGGACAGGACTCGCCGGGAACCTGCTAGTTGGTATTTATACCTAGCGTCAGATAGCAGTTCCCTGGTGACATGTGTACAGATTAGTTCATCGACCTGAGGTCGTCATTTGTCTCGTGTAAGTTCCCACTGTGCTTTGATTTCTACCCTACCACGGCTCAAAGGAGTCGTGCAAACATGCCTTTTTTTGGGTACAGTCCCGAGCCACATGGAGGCAAGTGAGCGGATCGGCAGGGGATTCGTCTCTCCCGGTATTGGGGGTAAGATCACGCTGTGTCTAGGAAATCCATTACACCAAGTCCTTGGCCAAGGCAGGTGAGAATTACTGGTAAGTATTCCAGTAGTTTCTCAGGGTGTTCAGGGCTTGTCTCTGACACGACTTATACCGCTATTGGGGGTCTGACGTTACCAACCGCTTAGGCCCGATATGCGATACTCATAGTCGAATGGGCCGGACTGTATGTATATTGTCATTGTTAGGCTCAGTAGGGTTCCAGGATGAGTTCGCTCATCGGCTTCCCTTGAGGTCAGTACATGGGCAGCCGTTACGCACTGCTAGTGCCGCTGACGTGCTTGTGGTTAAACCCACTGCCAGGATACTGATGAGTCATTAGAGTCCCCCACAGATAGTTTCCCAAGTTCAGGCGAAACGTTGTAGAGGCCGTATGGTTTTATGGCAGGGTTCGGAAAATGCACGTGCGTTTACGTACGTATCATATTTCGGGCAGATAATACTGGTGGGCTTTGGTTTAAGCCGGATCCATGTATTATACTGTGTAGATATAATATCTTTGTCTCAGTTGCATTTGTATTCGGTCGTAATACAAATACGGGTATGTTTATACTGTTACGGGGTTATCCTGAAAGTCGTTTCGGGATCGCTTTTCGAAGTTGCCAGTTTTCTATCACCCGTCTTAAACATTCGGTTTAATGCGGATTTATCTTTTCTTGAGGGTGAGTCATGAGAGGAAGCTTCTTGGATGATGACTAGGTTTTGTGAGTCATTCATTTGCATTAATGGTTGATGAGGTGTTATTAGTGAGTCACCTTTTCCATTAATGCTTTTTGTTCATGCTTAGGATATTTGTGTGAGATCTTTTATTATGATAAGCATTACTTATTGTCACCCCCTTTGCTCCTACACTCACCCCCTCCTCTCCATATAGTGGTCGGCCCCTTCTTGAGAAAGGATGATGGATTGATTAAAAAGATTATGGAATTTGGTTCATGGAAATTTGATATGCTCATTTCTCATTTCACTCCATTAAAAGGCAACTTCATTAACCATTCATCCATGGTTTTGGATGAAGCGAGACAAAGTGTTCTACTCATTCTCTACATCAATCTTTGACATGTCGGCTAGCAAACTTCATGTCCGAGTTGCCTCGGTATAGAGGCGGGAGCCCGTTTAAAGATTCGCAGATATGGTGCCACCTCGACGAGGAGCCAGGAGATCGGAGCAGCCGCAACAGAGCATGGGATATGGTTAAAGACCGAAGGACTCGGATCGTTCGGTATAGCCTTTCTACCCACTTTGCAGTTTGTTAGTTTAGCGTTAATGGCAGATCCGGGTTATAGTTTGCGATAGCGCCAGTTATAAAAGTTTTTGTTCCGCATTTAGCGTCAGATTGACGGCCGGGGCGCTACCGTATACTTACATGGTATCAGAGCCACGCCATTAAGCTTTATTAACTTGTTCTAATGCTTTTAAAACATCGATCGAACGAAATTTCGAAAACCGCATTTTTCTGTGTAAAGTTTCTGTCGATTTTTAAAACAGGTCTAAAAATTATTTTGAGCATCTCAGAAAATCGTGCAGGCTTTTTTAGGAATACCGTAGAAATTTGGTAGACTGAACCTTCCAAAGCGCCGCGGTTCCGCCCCCGTTTTAGAGCAACAGTAAACCATTTTTCTACCGTAGGGTCTTCATGTAAAATTGTGGTTTCTGGAATATTTTTTTTGGGCCCAGATTTTGTTACTGTACTGCAGATGTACGTGGGTCCCACTTTGGGAAGTTTTGTCGATCGAAATTTTAAACTTGTTAGTTTACAGTACTTACATTATATCTCCGACCGTGAATGTCATTTGAGCGGTAAATTGCGTCTAATTGCTATAGCTCTTTTAGACGGGTTTGCGAACGTGACATTCGCGTTGATGTTTTGTGTTGTGCTGTGATGTTGCGGATTTGTCGTGGTGGATAGAAGTGTGCAATGATAGTGCAGTTTGAATTTATTTATACATTTGATATTGCGGGGCGAGCGTCCAACATGTGGACTGCCGTCTCTGCCTGTTTGTATAATATTCATTTGGGGCATGACCGGGCTGAGGTCGATATACCCGTTGTACATATTTTTCATTACTGTACTAGGTTTACCCCGCGACGGAGTGCACGGATAGCCGGGTTCTGGAGGGCAACGGGTCCGCATCTCATGGCTTTGAGAGGCAGAGGGGCCTCACTCTAGAATTGGCAGACTACTCGACGCACTCGTAGGGGGTACAGGTTGACCCAAGGAGGGGTGCTCAAGTTACCGGATTCCGTGAAGTGCAAGGTAGTCCATTCACTTTGCTGTAGGGGGCTGCCTCGCATTAGCTTTTGGCGGGTAACTTGCCGCACCCGTAGGGGTCTAGGTTTCATTGCACAGGCTATCCACACGACCAGGGGTACGTCGGGTTTCAGTAGCGGCTCTGTGAAACCCGGGGATCCCAGATTATCTGTATTGTTCTGTGATGCTTATTACTTTTCTGTAATGTCGCATATTATCACGCCTAGAGCGATTATTGTATATTGGTATATATACTAGTAAATGTTGTATATGTTTTACACCCGTGCTAGTCCAGTCCCCGCTCTATCGTTAGTTAAGTAACCTAACGGGTAAAGACGGGACCCAGTGACGAATGTGGATGGCATATATGTACATTTTATTTTCGTTCTTTTCTGGTGTGATTAATTGATGGGACTGCGTTGATTCTGATCAATGCAAAGGAAAACAAACCTGTTTGGACGTTGTTGGAACAGTTTTAAAAAGTGTTATTACAAAGACGTTTCCTTTTGTTTTGCACAGTGGTATTCAGTTGGAATATCTTGCACCTCATTCGACGAGGCAAGAGCCGATATCCCTTCACCGGGAGTGACCCCTTGGGCAGAATTTAGCGTCAGGGTAATAACTTCACTATAGTCGATTACATGTTGCTTTGCACAGTGGTATTCAGTTGGAATATCCTGCACCTCATTCCATGAGGAAAGAGCCGAGATCCCTTCACCGGGAGTGACCTCTTTAGCAAAGGTTTTCACCACTATATTTTTATAAAAGCTATCAGGTTCCTTCAGCGATATCAAGTTCGTTACGTTAAAGGTTTTTCTCCAAAAACCAGCCGTAGCCCTCCGTTATTTCATTTAAGTATTCAGTAGTATTCAAGCTATGTATTTTGACCAACGCCAAGGCATAGTGTTTGGTAGCTGCTGGGTATTCATCTGTTGCATAGATAGATGAGTTGGTTTGGGACAGTCGTACTGCCATTTGGCCAACGTCAGGGGCATGTGCGGGTGGGTTCAAATTGACAAGATAATGATGGGTAGAACTTGGCATGTGACTTATGGAATTTGGCCAACGTCAGGGTCATAAGAGCATGGGGCAAAAATTATATCGGGAGTTTCTAAAGAAACTGAAACTTGCCAAGTATGCGTATACCTTCTGGAGTGTGATAACGTGAGTGGATACCTTCACGTTATCATGCGATGAGAGTTGGATCCCGATTCCCACTGATGAGTTGGTTTACTCTTCGGGTGATCCCGATTGATTCTTCTTTCAGGTTTGGAGGAGAATTTGACAGTACAGTGGGAGGTTTCCTGATTAGATAAAGTGATAACCATTCTGATCTAGGTTAGAGTGCACGCAAAGTGTTTTTTTCTCTCTCTCTTTGGCAGCAACCTTTAACCGACCCTAGACTATGACTCAGTGACCAAGTTGACCGAACCTTCTTAAAATACTGGCTTTTGGATTGTCTAAGTTGCATAAGTCATTGCCGCTCCTTCTTTTACCCTTTGAATTTCTCAGAACACCTCGCATCACTATGAACATCCACTTCCATTGGATGGATCTATCGTATCGAAGGGACTTCTTCGAGGATGGATCAAGGTTCAGGAGAAATTGAATTGGTTTATTCAGTTGTCTTTTATCATCACCTTCTCTCAGGTTGCGAGAGCTCCTTAGCTTAGGAGAGTACACCTATTACGCTTATTGGATAGTCTTCTTCTAAACCATAAGCAGGTGCCGAAAGGTAGTGAATGAAGAAAACCAATTAGCCTAAGTAGGGTGTACAGAAGGTAATAAGTAAAGACAAAATAAAGGGATTAGAAAGAGGGCAAAGTAAATTGCGACTGCTATCATTCACGACCAAACCGCGTACTTCATCGCCACTCCTATTTCTCCTTTGCTTTTTTCCCCAGTTCGGGAGAAATAGAATAAGGTATTATTCAGTTGTCTTTTATCATCACCTTCTCTCAGGTTGCGAGTACTCCTTGGTTTAGGAGGGTACACCTATTACGCTTATTGGATAGTCTTCTTCCAAACCATAGGCTGGTGCCAAACTGTAGGGAAGGAAGAAAACCATTTAGCCTAACGATGGTGTACAGAAGGTAACGACTAAAGACAAATAAAGGGATTTGGAGAGATAGCAAAGAAATATACGATTACAGTCATGAATAAGATTATGGAAGAGGCATTACTAGGAATACCAGGATACCCCTACGAAACATTTTCATGTTTTAGTTTCACTGTGCATTGTTAAAAGAAAACTGATTTCCCGATTAGATACTTACTCCAGGGTATGTATTTACCAGGTATGATTCTGACATCTGTATGGTTTTACAGATAATGAGTAGGAGTAAGTTATTGGGAATAAGGTGATCATCCTCATTATATCGGAATTCGTTGTAATTGGTGATATTTGAGGAAATCGCCTAGGTTTTTGCCGGACGGCATGTATTTGGTTTTGAGTATCCGCTGTTGTGCACCAATTTCAAAATGATATATCTATACGTTTGTTTTTATAAAGTGAGATGTAACTTTTGAAATTATGTCCGTGACATTTACCTATATCAGTTGGCGATTGGGTAAGGAGCGTTGAACAGCGGATTAGTTCTAAACTATAAGTACAGTTTTCAACCTACGATGCACAGGTTTTGAGTTATTCGACTCAGCGGACTTATACAGAGTATTGTATGTTGTCCAGTGTCCATCAGGATAAAGGGGTTGGTCCTCGTACTATGTTCTGGTTACTTGTGACTTCTCTAGTTTTTAGACAAGTGTTTCGTAGAAATACAAGGTCTAAATTTTGAGAAGTTGTGGGTATAGGAATAAAGTAGAGAACCAGATGTTGCAAGTATCGGGATTCTTCAAAGAGATCGAAGATGTAGATACTTGTAATTGGTATTCAGATGATAGTAAAAGTTTTGAGAAACTTGTTTCTCTTTCAGATTACTCATAATTGGATGTATTCCTAAGTTGAGTAATACTAATCGGCCTCTCTCCATTAAGTTGATATGCACTGGAGATAGCTGCATGATTAGAATCTGGTTCCAATTAAATAAGTGCCAAAGTTTCTATATTGGATATAGAATAGTTCATATCTTAACGATGTTAAGGTACGGGGAGTTGTCCGGCTTATGCTTAAAACTTAACTCTGGATAACTCAGGGCACGTTTCTCTAATGGCAGTTTGTGGGTTGGCCCGGGCTATGACGATGGTTGACTTTATACCATCTGGAAGATCAATAGTGATATTGTTCTTGACTCACCACAGTTTTAGTAAAATGGATTTTCTTTTAGAAAACAGTAGTGGGAGTATGGTAGAACTGGAAGTGATTCCAGAACCGCAAACGATTACGGAAAATTTAATAGGACCTAAAGATTCAATCAGGTTTGACATTCCATTAGCCACTCCGCAGATATGGTGGGTAACCTCAGCCACCCGAAAGGTACTCCGGTAGCCTCAAGGACGGTGACAGGGAAGTTCTTGTTTACCCAGACTTGACACTACTATTGTTCCAGGCTATGAGACCCGGCAGGAGGTTAAGTATAGCGTCGTTCTAAACTAGCTTTAGAAGTTCACGTATATATTATTCTGCCAGAGGGTTGTTGTGGTCAGTGGGAGCAGCGGAAGCATAGTGGGAAAGTCGCTTATGTCTATTTATAGACTTGAGCAGATATAGCGGAGATAGATCATCTATTTTTGATATGACGGTCATGGGTTTGACTTCATCAGAATAAGGGATGGATCTGTTAAGAAGGTAGTAGGGTGTGATGTCCTGGTATTTGGATGACATACACAGAGTAGGAAGTAAAATTCCTATACTACGATCGGTTGTACTGTGGTTGTCACACAGTTGTTTCTCCACATAGGATATGGATATAATATCAGACATTCTAGTTACTAGATCTATGGTTTTAGATCTAGGTTTGAGTAGTTTCGCAATTTGGGTACTTTGACGGTATTCTAATAGTATTTTAGAATAGATGACTCCTGGCATGGTAGTGTACCTGCAGGTGATGGAGTCACCCTCTCTAAAGGTGTCTTACAGACTAAAGGGGAGAGGGATGTGCATGACTGGAAGATCACTTGCTTAGGCAATTGAGTCGATTATGAGATGTCAAGTACCACACCAGATATTGTTTTTACACAAGATGCGATTAGTTTATATTAATCCAATCCTGAAGAAACATAAGAAAGCAGTTTTAGAACATAAGTGGATGTTCTACGGATTTGATGACGGCGGCCTCCTTCGGGGGACGGGTATCATTCCAGGCTTCAAAGGTGACAAGGATGACAGAGTGATTGTCAGAGTTATAGTTTTCCCTCTGACGAGGGACAGTATTATGGATAGTTGGTCCAAGAGGATACTGTGGAAGGTATGGTGCAGGATACTGATTAGGTTCAGTTGACGATACAGTCTAAGAAGTTTGGATTTAGAGTTCATTTATGAACTAGGTCCCATCAGATATCCAGACATATTCTAAGACAGGTATTGCTCAATTCGGGAGATGGCTTTCTCCGCGAACTTGAAATTAAGAGAGAAATAGAAAGGAACATCAGGGCGGATCCACTCATTGAGGCTATTTCTCGAACACAATAGTTTTACAAATGGGCTTTGTGAAATTGATTAGTAGAGGAGTTGGGTGTTCGGTATCACACAGGCTGTGAGTATGCGACATCGCAATAATTAGCCTTAAGTGCAAGTAGGAGATTGTTGGTTATAGTGCCCTCAAAGTCAATTATTGGATCCCAGGTACGTGATTGCAATGATTGAGAAGGACCTATACCGGCAGGACAGTCTTACTCGAGATGATAGTATGCTATCTGGTTTTCCTTTATGAGTCATGTACAGGTTCAGGTGACTGATCACTGTTACACGTTGATAGAGCCCTTAGGATCTTGCTTGACTACCAACAGTATGATGGCGATCACATACGTGAGAGTTGGGTAATCTATAAGCACATCCTTAATAGTGGTCCCTAGTCGTGGGAGTTTCGAGACAGGCATCGATACTCCGGAGTAGACTAGTGTATACAGTCGAGACCCCGACGAGGGGCGGTGGCCAGTCTCACAAGCTACTGGTGTCAGTTGGATCACCTAAGATGTATACAGGTGCTCATTGGGTTATGAGTACACCGGACAGGACTCGCCGGGAACCTACTAGTTGGTATTTATACCTAGCATCAGATAGCAGTTTCTTGGTGACATGTGTACAGGTTAGTTCATCGACCTGAGGTCGTCATTTGTCTCATGTGAGTTCCCACTGTGCTTTTCTTTCTACCCTACCACGACTCAAAGGAGTCGTCCAAGCAGGTCTTTTTTGGGTACAGTCCCAAGCCATATGGAGGCAAGTGAGCGGATCGGCAGCGGATTTGTCTCTCCAGGTATTGGGGGTGAGGTCGCGCTGTGTCTAGGAAAGCCATTACACCAAGTCCTTGGCCAAGGCAGGTGAGAATTTCTTGTAAGTATTCCAGTAGTTTCTCAGGGTGTTCGGGGCTTGTCTCCGACACGACTTATACCGCTATTGGGGGTCTGACGTTACCAGCCCCCTAGGCCCGATATGCGATACTCATATATGAACAGACCGGACTGTATATATATTGTCACTGTTAGGCTCAGTAAGGTTCCAGGATGAGTTCGCTCTTCGGCTTCCCTTAAGGTCGGTACATGGGCAGCCGTTACGCACTGCTAGTGCCGCTGACGTGATTGTGGTTAAACCCACTGCCAGGGTACTGATGAGTCATTAGAGTCCCCCACAGATAGTTTCCAAGTTCGGGCGAAACGTTGTAGAGGCCGTATGGTTTTATGGCAGGGTTTGGAAAATGCACGTGCGTTTACGCACGTGTCATATTTCGGGTAGATAATACTGGTGGGCTTTGGTTTAAGCCGGATCCATGTATTATACTGTGTAGATATAATATTTTTGTCTCAGTTGCATTTGTATTCGGTCGTAATACAAATGCGGGTATGTTTATACTGTTACGGGGTTATCCTGAAAGTCGTTTCCGGATCGCTTTTCGAAGTTGCCAGTTTTCTATCTCCCGTCTTAAACATTCGGTTTAATGCGGATTTATCTTTCCTTGAGGGTGAGTCATGAGAGGAAGCTTCTTGGATGATGACTAGGTTTTGTGAGTCATTCATTTGCATTAATGGTTGATGAGGTGTTATTAGTGAGTCACATTTTCCATTAATGCTTTTTGTTCATGCTTAGGATATTTGTGTGAGATCTTTTAATATGATAAGCATTACTTATTGTCACCCTCTTTGCTCCTACACTCACCCCCCACCTCTTCATATAGTGGCCGGCCCCTTCTTGAGAAAGGATGATGGATTGATTAAAAAGATTATGGAATTTGGTTCATGGAAATTTGATATGCTCATTTCTCATTTCACTCCATTAAAAGGCAACTTCATTAACCATTCATCCATGGTTTTGGATGAAGCAAGACAAAGTGTTCTACTTATTCTCTACATCAATCTTGGACATGTCGGCTAGCAAACTTCATGTCCGAGTTGCCTTGGTATAAAGGCGGGAGCCCGTTTAAAGATCCGTAGATGTGGTGCCACCTCGACGAGGAGCCAGGAGATCGGAGCAGCCGCAACGGAGCGTGGGATGATGGTTAAAGACCGAAGGACTCGGATCGTTCGGTATAGCCTTTCTACCCACTTTGTAGTTTGTTAGTTTAGCGTTAATGGCAGATCCGGGTTATAGTTTGCGATAGCGCCAGTTATAAAAGTTTTTGT
This sequence comes from Agapanthus africanus, assembly GCA_030015575.1. NCBI lineage: Eukaryota > Viridiplantae > Streptophyta > Magnoliopsida > Asparagales > Amaryllidaceae > Agapanthus > Agapanthus africanus. The sequence continues at coordinate 302,182,052 of JASDDO010000029.1, forward strand.
TCCGCATTTGACGTCAGATTGACGGCCGGGGTGCTACCGTATACTTACATCCAGATCACAGATGAATATATTGGATATACTAGGAATTCCGTGTTTCGTTTTAGCCTAGAACGAAAGATGGATTCCACGGTCGTGATGAATAGCCAAACCCCGCCCTAGACTCCTACGGGTGCTGAAAACTACCCGCCAAATTCTCGAAGTGAAGCAACCTCTCTCAATGAGATGAATAGGCCACTCGGCACTTTAAGAAGCCGGGAGTTTGTGCACCCCACCTTGGGTCTATCCTAAGTGCAAGAAACAGTAAATGAAATAATACAACGGAGGCTACAACCTCAAACCGGATGTGTCCCGGAAAAATAATATTACATCACATTTACAAATTACATGAATAAAAAAAAAAAGAAAACACTCTTCTCACATCCCCCCGGCTATTCATCCACGACGATCCTGTAGGGATTCCTTAGCACCTAGCCTAGGGTTTGCAAGCATCACACATGCCACAACAAACATTTTCGGGTATGCTAAGAAATCTAACTAAAGATCATACGAGAAAACTAAGGTAATATAACAAGTAATCTAACATTACAAAAAGGAAGTGAATGTAAATACAACCTTTGTAGATCTGGTCCTTCACTTATAAAACTCCGTGTTGACGTCCCTTCGCTGCGATCATCGAGATCCCGAACTCTAGTGATCGTTTCCTCGGAGAAATGAACGGGCTAGCTCGTTGACTTCGAGGCCGAAGATAATTTACGTCGAGGAGACTCAAACTCAAGCTCTCTTTTCACTTGGTCAAGAACTTTGTGAAGAGAACACCATAAACTAAATGGCAAGTAGTAGAGGATGATGAGTGTCACGACCCGAAAGTACGGAACGTGACCGGCACTTAGATTACGAAACGTCTAGAGGCGCAACGTAACCTAAGTAAGCCGAAGCCCAGAAATCTAAACCATGAAAAAGAAGAAGAAGCAGTAAAAGAAAATATGAAGGAACAAGTTTAAAACATCAGCAAATTTTCTCAAAAATTTCGGCAGAGTCTCCTCTATAAAAACTGGCCCCCAAACGGGTACAACAAGTATAATATACATAAACAATAAAAAGCATCCCCAACGGGAGCTAGCATCAACGCCAACAGGCGGAAACAACCACAACAAGCACAATAATATACAACGCCAAAGGGCGAGGCTCAAAACTCAAAGAAAACAAAACCACCATATCGGAATAATACATGCACGACTCTAAGGTCAAAATAAAAGACTGGTCCAATAAACTTATCAAGTAATACAAGTATGGTTGATGGAGCTTACTAGATACAAATGAATGAATAAAAGTACAATGGTGGTTCGGATACAAGAGAACCAATCTACCGTGCAAATCACCCTGAAAGAATAGACGTGCCAGCAAGCTGCCAGGAAAACCTGTACACCAAACCTGTAATAAAATTTGGCACAACGGGGGTGAGTTGCCAACTCGTGAGTAGAAGACATCTACGAAAAGAAATCGAATGAACGACGCTATCCTAGGTCATTATAATACACTATTATATCCCAATCATCTAGTAATAGCAGGGTAAAACTACGTGTAAATGCAGATACTTCGTGCTCGTGTCAGTGCCTCATATAATACTATGTCATATGAATGGATATGCATGCATCATGAATATAAAATAACCAATCCTGAAATACAGAAATATCTGTATAAGAAATCTTTAGCTATTATCATAGTAAAATGTGTATAAGAATCTGAAATCTCAACAATGAAATCCATGGAAATCCGTGTCAAGCATCGACACAACACATGTAATCTCAAGTCTCAATATCTCGGGCTCCGTCAGTCCGGATCGGCCCATATCATCAAATCTCACGACAACAGTCGGTATCCTCCGGATATCCGCCGCGCCAGACATCACCGGTAGGTAGCCTTCCCCTGCCAGGCTCATCGTCTACAACTCGATCTTCTTGCCCCGGGGTACCATACCGGGCCCACCATGTACCCGAGACGGTTATCCACTCCTCGAATCAGGTCTCGAAATCCATCAGAAAACATGAAATCTCATGGTGGACGACACATACATCACGAGAAAACCGCATCTTATGTTTTTAAAAAGAGAGGAGGAGGAGAGAGAGAAGTTTTTATATATTCTTGCGATTTTCCCCAAAATCCAGAAATCTCATAGAAATCCAAATCTCAAAATCATGAGTAAGTAAATGATAAGTGTCGGCATATGCCTCATAAAACTGCATGATAACATGAGAATATGAATGCATGAATGTCTAAGTAATAAATGCCATGTCTATACTAGCATCTGAGAGTAATCACAATATTATATATCGATCTAGTTGCTAGCTGATTCTATCAATAAAAGATAATAGGATCTAAAGTGTACGTGACATAGCAATTACCGATGATGATGTGTGTGAGCCGGCAAATAAGTGTGCGTGGAATATGCGCATCATCGGTAATGGTGATAGTGTCCTAACAGGTAAGGTTTATACTGATTATAGCAACATGTGTAAGAACATGCGTCATTATGATTCCAGTGTGAAAGTAAAGACGGATGTGTGTTATATACTCATGATATACCATTAACGCTACCACTATATGACTCGAACCTAATCTAGTGTCCATCTAACCTCCTAAGGAACAAAACCTAAGAAACTAGTCAATAATAAACAAGGGTCTACCTAAGGTCTGAATCAATATCTCTAATAGTCGGCGATCCGGCCTCAATAGCGTCACGTACGTAGTACGGCTTCCTCGAATCAAGAGTGCGGATCAACCATCATATTTATGCCTCGTACGGTAAAATCCATCGTACGGCATCCCAATATCAGGGTACGGGTCAAGTATCTCCTAGGTGTCTCATCATTAGTATAATGTCATCATCAACACATCTAATGATCAAGGTGCTAAACTGTGATCGCATACATCAATCATATATCATCGCCATCATAATAAGCATCATTAGTTTATCCTCAGAAATATCATGTCATATGTATCATATCGTCCTCAAGTCACACCTCTATGATATCGACATCAGGTCACACCTATATGATGTCGTAATCAAGTCATACATATCCCATATCGTGATCAATCACAAGTTACAGTCCGGATACTATTTTAGAGTCCCATGTACCTCAATATCATCACCACCCATTATAATTTAAGTATACATGTTCATTATCTCATTCTCTAATGATCCGCTAACACCTAATACGACTGTATAGCCAAGAATCACGGTATCAAGCCCAGTTATACTATTTCATCATACCTCGGATATCATAGCACATCAATGAACCCCATATACGTGTTGTATATACATGTATATACCTATACCTAGTTCTATATATGTATACACATACACGTATACACCATGTCGAGTTTTAGTGTGTGCGTGTGTGTGTTTCTATCTGAAACCTACGAACCTCTTCCAAGGTACTCATCCTCTGATATGGTTTTCGTAAATCAGTCTAGTCCAGCCTAGGGTTATTACTAGGGTCTTACGCATTAAGAATCTAGGGTCACATCTGGCTTTCTAATATCAATAAGTACTATTCCTACTCTACGTTGCGGGGGTGCTAAACGCCAACCACCCGACTTCCCCCCGTAGATATACATCTACTCACCTGGTCCATGTCTGCCAAAGACAGTGTCGCCATCCTCCTCTTCATCGCCCGCAGTCCATGTGAGGGGTACCTAAACGCAAACATATAAATAGTATCGTAAACTGAATCACATACGAAAGTCAAACGATACAAAGAACAAGCATAGGTTAAAACCTATGTCCCGTCCACGCAAAAAAACCAAATATCGCTCGATATCGGCGTACAAACTCCGATGGATCGAGATAAACATCAACAAATAACTCGTAGTTTTAAAACACATTACTTATATTATAAAACATGATTAAATCCATCGAAACCCTAAAATCCATCAAACCGTCCAATTTCGTAAAACCCGAAAATACTAATTTACCGTTTTTCATCAAAACTTGACATTTAAATGAAACCAATGGTCATAAAACTCATTAAATAGCATAACTACACTATACAAACCATTACTATATTTTTATTACACAAATTTGTATAAATTTGAAATTTCTAGTTTGCAACCTTTAACAATTTTCAACATTTTTCAAGCAAAATACCACAATTCCATCACAAAACGTGATTTTACATGAATTAATGTATTAAACCATAATTCATGATGATAATGATTTAATGAAACCATAAATTATATTTTTAATTTCATTTATTTAGGAATTTCCAAAATCTAGTTTACAAAATAATAGCATTTTATTACTATTTTCCAATTATCAAAGGAAACTAGTGATCAAACTAAGTTTTTTTCATTCCTTTAATATGCTAATATTCTCATTAAAACTACCATCTAATGATAACAACCTTAATAAGTATTTTATTTTACCCACAAACACATTTTAGAAAAATCTAGTTAGCTAAATAGCTTAATTAACAATTTGAATAAACAATTTATTATACAACAACCATGCAAGATTTTTCCACTCTAAAAGATGTTAAACTAGCTATTATAACCCTATTTAATTAATAAAAACCACAATTTGAATTTACAAACCTAACTTGAATTTTAAAATTTGCAACTAGAATTAATCTAATAAATCTAATTATGCTTTAAAAGAAACATCCAATGGAAATAAAACAAAAGAGATAGATTTATACCTTCACAACCTCAAGTCCAAACATGAAAATGAGCCTCAAAAATACATGCTTTCCCACTCAAAAATCCATGTAAAGAAGAGTAGAGAATGAAGGGTAGGAAATACATAGGATTTTGTGGATTTTTAATTGAATTTTTGATGGATTTTTGATGAATTTTGAACAAAAAATGAAATGGAAATGGGGGGGGCTGCCATGGGGAGGAGGCCGGCCATGTGAGGGTGAGGGAGAGGAAAGTGAGAAAAGTTGAGAAAAGTGTAGAAACTTCACCCCAACATATCACCTCTTTATGTCTTTTCATGAATTTCTTTATTTTTCTTTTATTTCTTTACTATAGCAACTCAAGAAATCTCTAGAAAATTGGAAAAATTTGCAAATGAATTTTACATGATACTCACTAAATTATAATATGCCATGGCTCACTTTTACAAATTAAAACCATTCAAATTTGTAATTTACACTAATTTAGTGTAAAAATAAAGCTTATGTTAATATTTAAAATAATTAATTTAGGAAAAATATTTAATTAAACTAAAAATTTATAAGTGGCTAAATAAACACCATTTACTAGTAATTACATAATTAAAATAGGTATTTTTGAAATTATAATGAAAAACAATCACGGTTAGGTTTTACGAAAAATACATTTTACTTTGCCGAAAATCATAAAATTCACTTAAACAATTTTATTCATTTAATTATTTATTTAATTATTTTTAAAACGTTACAATCTTCCCCCCTTTAAGAAATTCGGTCCCCGAATTTAAATTAAAACTTCCATTCCAAATACTAAAACATTTAACAAAACACTCAAATCGTCGGGGCTCCGAAATCATCAATACATAACAAAAATCAACTCCGTCAAGCATAACGCAATCATCGGAGTTTGGAGAGACTAAAATAATAAAATCCAATATGAAAACCATCATAATATACATCAATCTATAACCTATATATAGTTCGCATCCTAGTAAAATCGCCTAAACATCATAATAAAGAAGCCTACAAAAACCCCTCTTGAAAATCGCCGTGCAATGCACATGTCACGGTATAAGTAGCGGACGTTTATTTAAAAAAAATAGCTATATATATATATCTTTTATTTAACAAACACGTCCCTCCTGGTTACTAAATTAAATAATAATGATTATGAAAACATACTGCTCAAACTGAAATCAATCCCAATCACATCAATAAAATATCATGTGCATCCGGTGCGCACTGAAATCGAAACCAAATACAGATACCACGGATACACACAAAAACAAAACTAAGTGCAACAGGTGTGCACCAAAAACATCTGTCAAGTGCAACGGGCGTGCACGACACAATATCAGGTGCATCTAATCTGCACAAAACCCCGATTTAGTGCATCTGGTGTGCACAAAATCGCATCAAGTGCTCCAAGTATGCGCAAGAATCCTAATCAGGTGCACATGGTACACGAAAACATACATCGAATATCAAAATTGAAATCACAGCACAAAAATGCATGAAAACTAGGTCGAAACATATGTCAAAATCATGTGTAACCCCTATGCACGAAATCAAATCAAAAATCTCAAAATTTATAAAACCAAATCAAGTGTACTGGGTGTGTACTAAACAACATCAATACAACTGATATATGAAACACAAATAGAATGTAATGAAGGTACACACATGAAATACCAATCGTAGAACAAAGTTCTCAAAATACCAAAATCCAATCAACGAAAATATGAAATTTAGATCACCAAATCACAATCGTAAACACTATCGTCAATGTGCGCCTCTTTCTTCTGATGTCGATTGCTTCGAACTCGTCCCTTCGTAGCTGTGCTGGCTACGCTACTAACGGCAATACTCATATCTAGAGTCTCCCACGTAGTCGATCCCTTCACTTGATATCCGGACTACATTAAACTTTTCGATCGATCCATCAAAATCCCATAATTCTCCGAGAGCTCAACACTCAAGTACAGTTTAAAAATATCCGGTACATACCCCAGCATCGATGATCCAGCCGTAGAAGGGCAAACCCAAGCCTCACTAATGGCACCGCGGAATTGCCGTAAACCCTAAGGTTCAAGGGCGTTCTCGTGGTCATTATGTCGAGTTAGGATTTCATTCTTCTAGAGGGTCCATCAAAATACCTGCATATTCTTCCGAATACTTTAAACTTAGGAAAATGGTTTTCTGATAATCGTTCGAACCCTTTAACTTCATCCGGACGGCATATGAATACCTTTCGTCCGCACGCTAAGCAATGCTTCAATCCTCAAGAATAACCAATACTCTAATGGTTATCGCATTCGAGCCGCTACTCTCTCTGTCGGTGTGTCCGTGGTAACAGAAACCGCCCTCCAACATTGACGAAGATAGATCAAAAGAACGAATGGAATACGGTGCAAACAATTGTACATCCTAAGGCTCCTTAAGCAGAGTAGCGTATCGTAAGTATGCCGTGGACCATACCCACGGTACGTTACTCTACCTAAATCGCCTACTCCATCAACCAAGGGTCACCTAGACTTATACAAGGTTAAACCTAGCGCTCTGATACCAACTTTGTCACGACCCGAAAGTACGGAACATGACCGGCATTTAGATTACGAAACGTCTAGAGGCGCAACGCAACCTAAGTAAGCCGAAGCCTAGAAATCTAAACCATGAAAAAGAAGAAGAAGCAGTAAAAGAAAACATGAACGAACAAGTTTAAAACATCAGCAAATTTTCTCAAAAATTTCGGCAGAGTCTCCTCTATAAAAACTGGCCCCCAAACGGGTACAACAAGTATAATATACATAAACAATAAAAAGCATCCCCAACGGGAGCTAGCATCAACGCCAACAGGCGGAAACAACCACAACAAGCACAATAATATACAACGCCAAAGGGCGAGGCTCAAAACTCGAAGAAAACAAAACCACCATATCAGAATAATACATGCGCGACTCTAAGGTCAGAATAAAAGACTTGTCCAATAAACTTATCAAGTAATACAAGTATGGTTGATGGAGCTTACTAGATACAAATGAATGAATAAAAGTACAATGGTGGTTCGGATACAAGAGAACCAACCTACCGTGCAAATCACCCTGAAAGAATAGACGTGCCAGCAAGCTGCCAGGGAAACCTGTACACCGAACCTGTAATAAAATTTGGCACAACGGGGGTGAGTTGCCAACTCGTGAGTAGAAGACATCTACGAAAAGAAATCGAATGCACGACGCTATCCTAGGTCATAATAATACACTATTATATCCCAATCATCTAGTAATAGCAGGGTAAAACTACGTGTAAATGCAGATACTTCGTGCTCGTGTCAGTGCCTCATATAATACTATGTCATATGAATGGATATGCATGCATCATGAATATAAAATAACCAATCCTGAAATCCAGAAATATCTGTATAAGAAATCTTTAGCTGTTATCATAGTAAAATGTGTATAAGAATCTGAAATCTCAACAATAAAATCCATGGAAATCCGTGTCAAGCATCGACACAACACATGTAATCTCAAGTCTCAATATCTCGGGCTCCGTCAGTCCGGATCGGCCCATATCATCAAATCTCACGACAACAGTCGGTATCCTCCAGATATCCGCCGCGCCAGACATCACCGGTAGGTAGCCTTCCCCTGCCAGGCTCATCGTCTACAACTCGATCTTCTTGCCCCGGGGTACCATACCGGGCCCACCATGTACCCGAGACGGTTCATCCACTCCTCGAATCGGGTCTCGAAATCCATCAGAAAACATGAAATCTCATGGTGGACGACACATACATCACGAGAAAACCGCATCTTATGTTTTTAAAAAGAGAGGAGGAGGAGAGAGAGAAGTTTTTATATATTCTTGCGATTTTCCCCAAAATCCAGAAATCTCATAGAAATCCAAATCTCAAAATCATGAGTAAGTAAATGATAAGTGTCGGCATATGCCCCATAAAACTGCATGATAACATGAGAATATGAATGCATGAATGTCTAAGTAATAAATGCCATGTCTATACTAGCATCTGAGAGTAATCACAATATTATATATCGATCTAGTTGCTAGCTGATTCTATCAATAAAAGATAATAAGATCTAAAGTGTACGTGACATAGCAATTACCGATGATGATGTGTGTGAGCCAGCAAATAAGTGTGCGTGGAATATGCGCATCATTGGTAATGGTGATAGTGTCCTAACAGGTAAGGTTTATACTGATTATAGCAACATGTGTAAGAACATGTGTCATTATGATTCCAGTGTGAAAGTAAAGACGGATGTGTGTTATCTACTCATGATATACCATTACCACTACCACTATATGACTCGAACCTAATCTAGTGTCCATCTAACCTCCTAAGGAACAAAACCTAAGAAACTAGTCAATAATAAACAAGGGTCTACCTAAGGTCTGAATCAATATCTCTAATAGTCGGCGATCCGGCCTCAATAGCGTCACGTACGTAGTACGGCTTTCTCGAATCAAGAGTGCGGATCAATCATCATATTTATGCCTCGTACGGTAAAATCCATCGTACGGCATCCCAATATCAGGGTACGGGTCAAGTATCTCCTAGGTGTCTCATCATTAGTATAATGTCATCATCAACACATCTAATGATCAAGGTGCCAAACTGTGATCGCATACATCAATCATATATCATCGCCATCATAATAAGCATTATTAGTTTATCCTCAGAAATATCATATCATATGTATCATATCGTCCTCATGTCACACCTCTATGATATCGACATCAAGTCACACCTATATGATGTCGTAATCAAGTCATACATATCCCATATCGTGATCAATCACAAGTTACAGTCCGGGTACTATTTTAGAGTCCCATGTACCTCAATATCATCACCACCCATTATAATTTAAGTATACATGTTCATTATCTCATTCTCTAATGATCCGCTAACACCTAATACGACTGTATAGCCAAGAATCACGGTATCAAGCCCAGTTATACTATTTCATCATACCTCGGATATCATAGCACATCAATGAACCCCATATACGTGTTGTATATACATGTATATACCTATACCTAGTTCTATATATGTATACACATACACGTATACACCATGTCGAGTTTCAGTGTGTGCGTGTGTGTGTTTCTATCTGAAACCTACGAACCTCTTCCAAGGTACTCATCCTCTGATATGGTTTTCGTAAATCAGTCTAGTCCAGCCTAGGGTTATTACTAGGGTCTTACGCATTAAGAATCTAGGGTCACATCTGGCTACCTAATGTCAATAAGTACTATTCCTACTCTACGTTGCGGGGGTGCTAAACGCCATCCACCCGACTTCCCCCCGTAGATATACATCTACTCACCTGGTCCATGTCTGCCGAAGACAGTGTCGCCATCCTCCTCTTCATCTCCCGCAGTCTACGTGAGGGGTACCTAAACGCAAACATATAAATAGTATCGTAAACTGAAACACATACGAAAGTCAAACGATACAAAGAACAAGCATAGGTTAAAACCTATGTCCCGTCCACGCAAAAGAACCAAATATCGCTCGATATCGGCGTACAAACTCCGATGGATCGAGATAAACATCAACAAATAACTCGTAGTTTTAAAACACATTACTTATATTATAAAACATGATTAAATCCATCAAAACCTTAAAATCCATCAAACCGTCCAATTTCGTAAAACCCGAAAATACCAATTTACCGTTTTTCATCAAAACTTGACATTTAAATGAAATCTATGGTCATAAAACTCATTAAATAGCATAACTAGACTATACAAACCATTACTATATTTTTATTACACAAATTTGTATAAATTTGAAATTTCTAGTTTGCAACCTTTAACAATTTTCAACATTTTTCAAGCAAAATACCACAATTCCATCACAAAACGTGATTTTGCATGAATTAATGTATTAAACCACAATTCATGATGATAATGATTTAATGAAACCATAAATTATATTTTTAATTTCATTTATTTATGAATTTCCAAAATCTAGTTTACAAAATAATAGCATTTTATTACCATTTTCCAATTATCAAAGGAAACTAGTGATCAAACTAAGTTTTTTTCATTCCTTTAATATGCTAATATTCTCATTAAAACTACCATCTAATGATAACAACCTTAATAAGAATTTTATTTTACCCACAAACACATTTTAGAAAAATCTAGTTAGCTAAATAGCTTAATTAACAATTTGAATAAACAATTTATTATACAACAACCATGTGAGATTTTTCCACTCTAAAAGATGTTAAACTAGGTATTATAACCTTATTTAATTAATAAAAACCACAACTCGAATTCACAAACCCTAACTTGAATTTTAAAATTTGCAACTAGAATTAATCTAATAAATCTAATTATGCTTTAAAAAAAACATCTAATGGAAATAAAACAAAAGAGATAGATTTATACCTTCACAACCTCAAGTCCAAACATGAAAATGAGCCTAAAAAATACATGCTTTCCCACTCAAAAATCCATGTAAAGAAGAGTAGAGAATGAAGGGTAGGAAATACATAGGATTTTGTGGATTTTCAATTGAATTTTTGATGGATTTTTGATGAATTTTGAACAAAAAATGAAATGGAAATGGGGGGGCTGCCATGGGGAGGAGGCCGGCCATGTGAGGGTGAGGGAGAGGAGAGTGAGAAAAGTTGAGAAAAGTGTAGAAACTTCACCCCAACATATCACCTCTTTATGTCTTTTCATGAATTTCTTTATTTTTCTTTTATTTCTTTACTATAGCAACTCAAGAAATCTCTAGAAAATTGGAAAAATTTGCAAATGAATTTTACATGATACTCACTAAATTATAATATTCCATGGCTCACTTTTACAAATTAAAACCATTCAAATTTGTAATTTACACTAATTTAGTGTAAAAATAAAGCTTATGTTAATATTTAAAATAATTAATTTAGGAAAAATATTTAATTAAACTAAAAATTTATAAGTGGCTAAATAAAAACCATTTAATAGTAATTACATAATTAAAATAGGTTTTTTTGAAATTATAATGAAAAACAATCACGGTTAGGTTTTACGAAAAATACATTTTACTTTGCCGAAAATCATAAAATTCACTTAAACAATTTTATTCATTTAATTATTTATTTAATTATTTTTAAAACGTTACAATGAGATAGGAAATGGGTTCACTTTCGATTTTGATTTCTCACTTTATTTCTCCACTTAGAAAATTTCTAGGAAGGTTTTCTTCTTGATGAAGAAGAAGAAGAAGAAGAAAGAAAAATGAATAATAATAAAAGAATAATAAGTGAAATTTATCATATTGCAACCATGGGAGAGTTAAATTTTGTAGAGACTAAACCATAGTTTAAGTTAGTGGTTTGGTTAAAAAATATCTTTAGTGAGACAAAGTTAGTATACTTGGTCAAATGATGCTAAAAGCTTCATGAAGCTTCAAGCATGACAAAGTGCACACTAATTTTGAATTACAAAATACATATAAACCTTTTTCACTAACTTAAATATGATATAAGTCACTCATACACCTAAGTTTGCATGTATCATCAAGCATGATACAATCTAGTGCACAAACATACATCACATATACAACATGTGCACATTAAGTGAGAAAATCAATCTTAAGTGAACAAATACTAGTTAATATAAAGTAATATATCAAATATATAATTATACATTAAATCATTAAATCAACACATGATTTAATGATCCGGTCATATCGCATATAACCGACTAATATCTAGTGTATCAATATATCGAATCAACACTTGATTCTGTAACTCGGCTATATCACATATAACCGACCGATGATACAAATCGCGAGAATAGAATACAGTATCACATACTGGTATTATTCTCGGTCCTGCGCATATCTCATATACGCTCCTATTTCGTTTCGCTTAATCCAGGAAACCTCTGTGTGGGACTCTAAAGACTTGTCAATACGCCGGCAGTAGGTGGTGATCATATCAGTCACCCACAAGCCGCAAGCGCTCTGCTAAACGTAACGGCCATCCGGGTATTGAGCGATCAAAAGATCAACGAGCAAGCCTACTCACACTCCTGTGAATCCAATCAGTAACACTTACCGCACAGTCCGGTCTGTCAGTTTGATATGTCGCATATCTCGCCTAGGGGTGGTAAACGTCAGACCCCAGTAGCTTGAAAAATCATGCCGATGTAAGGTCCATAACGTTCATGAAACTACTGATAACACTTACCAGTAAATCTCAGCAACCCTAGCCAGGGATTTCCAGTTATGGCCAGTCGAGCATAGCGCAACATCAACCCCCAATACCGGGAGAAACAAATCCCCTCCTATCGCTCATTGGCTCCATGTGACTCGGGACTGTACCCCAAAACCACCTGTTTGCACGACTCAGTAGAGCCATGGTAGGGTGTAAATCAAAGCACAGTAGAAGACACACAATACTCTATGACGATCTCGGGTCAACAGACTATGCTATACCAGTGTCACCAGAGAACTGCCATCTGACGTGAGGTATAATACCATCTGGGAGTTCTCGGCGAGTCCGTTCAGTGTACCCAGTCTCCACTGAGCACTCGTATACCATATCTGATGTCAAACACCAATGGATATGGGATCATCCATCGCCCATCACATGGGTCGAGTAGATATACGCTAGTCTACTCTGGAATATCGATGCCCCGTCTCGATATTCCTACGACTAGAAACATTGAAGGATGTACTCATGGACTTCCCAGGCCCCACTAGATGATCTGCATCAGAATCCTGGAAGTCGAGTACACATCCTAAGGGCTTTATCAACATGTAACAGAGAGACAGTAAATATACATGTTAAGATAAAGAGCAATAAGATAGCGTACTATCATGTCGAGCAAGAAAGTCCTCCCTATATATGTCCCAGCATCCACTACAATATACATCTCATGTACAGTAATGGCCTCTAGGGCATATATATAACTAACAATCTCACACTTGCACTAGGGCCATCTGTAGCAGTGGTTGCAGTATCTCATACTCAGCCATCCCATAAAAGTCTCTCTCTGGGAGAAGGCCTTTATGAGTGGATCCGCCGTGTTGTCCTCTGAGTCTACTCTCTTAACCTCGATCTCCCTGGAGATCAACTATCTCCATGATCCGGTGATACTGCTTTGGAATATGTCTGGGTCACTGATGGGACCGGGGTTCCTGGGCCAAAGCCACACCTCCATTGTCACACAATGGTAGGAACCTAGTTCATCTCATGAACTAATATACACCCAAACTGCCTCTTAGGTAGTATCTTTGATAGCAATGTCGCCTGCCTTTATCGTCTAGTTTGCCACGATATCTAGCTTGGAACTCTTCCAACATACCGTCCTTCCACTAAGGGTAAAGACAATGCTTGTGACTGACATTCAGTCGTCCTTACCACTCTGGAAGCTATTCAGTGATTCTCCCCCAGGTTCGATTGATACCATCTCACTACACCTAGTGAGAATCCTAACATCCATTTAGATCTATCTCATAGATCCACAAACCCAGGATTTAGGAGGTATCACCTTGATCCTATATAGAGAATCCTTGTGATAAGAGGAGATTGACCGTGCGTAGCATAGGAAACTCTTTTCCTATCAAGAGTGTGTCATCCATGTACAGTACGAGGAATACGACCATACTCTGTACTACCTTTTTGTATATACAAGGTTCATCCACCATTTTGATGAAGTCAAACTCTTTGACTACCACGTCAAAACAGATGTTCCAACTCCGCGATGCCTGCTTTATCCTTTAAAGAAACTTGCACATGTTTCCGCTGCTCCCACTGTTTACGAAGCCCTCTGGTTGTATTCTTATAGACGTTCTCTTCTAAATCAATATTTAGAAAAGTAGTCATGACACCCAACCACCAAATGTCGTAGTCATGGTATGTAGCAATGGCAAGTAGGATCTGGATGGACTTAAGCACAACCACTGGAAAAGGTTTTATCATTATCCATACCTGGTCAATTACGGGAACCTTTAACAAGTCTAGATTTGAAAGTCTCAACTTTTCCATCTACACCAAGTAATCTTCTCAAGATATACTTGCTCCTGATAGGGATTTAGCCCTTCAGATATAGCAACCAAAGTCCATACTTTGTTGGTGTATGTAGATTCCATCTCAGATCGCTTAGCATCCAGCCATTCTTACAGAGTCCCCACTCTTGATGGCCTGCTCGAGACTAGTTGGGTCATCATCTCATGATGCAATCCTCGCTCCCGCTGTCATCGAGAAACCGAAGTATCTCTCAGGCAGATGAGGAACCCTGCTAGATCGGCAGAGAGGCTAAGCTTTGTCGGGGACTATTGAATCCTACGGTTCTACGAAATCATTAGCTGTAGTTTGTATAGCTGGAACTCCTTCCAGTTCTACAGAACTAACTTTGCCTCGAGCGTGTCCGGATTTTGCTTGGGAGCTGCGTCCGTCGGGGATTATCACCTAGGATTGACGAGTGGACACATTTTGGTTTTACATAACTGTTATTTTGTACCAAGCTTAACGTGTAATATCATATCAGTTTCCTTGTTATCAAATAAAGGTTATGATTTCACGTTTGTAAGAGATGTTGTCAACATCCACCTTAATCATGGTTTGATTGGGTCCGGTACCCTAAATAACGGTATATATGTTTTAAACCAACTCCAAATTTTCAATGTCCAGAACACACTAAAAGGAAAGTCTCCAGATTTAAATAAAGCTTTCTTATGGCATTGTAGACTGGGTCACATCAATGAGTGAAGGTTGACTAAGTTGCATAGAGAAGGATATTTGGACTCATTCGAATATCAAACTTATGACACTTGTCAATCTTGTCTAAAAGGAAAGATGACAAAAACTCCATTTACTGGACAAGGAGTAAGAGCGAGTGAGCTCTTAGGTGTCACGACCCGCAGGGTACGGAACGTGACTGGCACTTAAGTTTACGAAACGTCTAAAGGCGTCCGTAAAATAAGTAAGCCAAAGCCCAGAAAACAAAACCAATTAAGCAAAAGAGTGAAGAAAACCCAAACATTTGAAAGCAAGTTTATCAAATAAGTCATGTAAAACCCTTTTTAAAAACAATACTAATTTTTCCGAAAATTTCGGCAGAGTCTCCTTTGTAAATACTGGCCCCCAAAATGGGTACAACAAAAATATGCATGAATCCAACACAATAGGGCATCCCCAAGCGGGAGCTAGCTCTTCGCCACAAGGCGGTCACAAATCCCACGCAATGTAAATGATAGCAAGCATAATAATCATAATAAAGCATAAGGAAGCATGAAAAAGTAGCATGTCGGCTCAAGTGAGCTCGACCCCCAAAATACAGCATAAAATCCACAAACCTCACAGTCTCATCTCTAGGTCAATATACAATAATCTGGTAGAAACAGTAGATGGAGTACACTAGATGCAAAGAATATACAAGGTGGTACAAAAATATTAACATAACCCACCTATGAGCAAATCTCGAGTCCAGGCAAAAGAGGCAAAAGAAGCAAGCGCACCCGCCGCTACTGAACTGACGGAGCGGACCTGCAACAGGCTATGGCACAACGGGGGTGAGTTGCCAACTCGTGAGTAATAAATAACATTTACACAGGCTATCGAATGCATGCACAAAAGCATCCTAGCATCTATATACAGGTAAGGCAGGACATAATGGCGAGTATGTATGCAATATGGATATACTAGCAGGTGTGTATACAACATCAGTGTACGAATATGTATGCAACATGAATATCTGAGGTCTCAATAGGTTTATATATAAAAATATTTTATCAGGTGTTGTTTTTGAAACTCTTTTAGAATGCCAGCAAATGTCAATGAATCGACGAAAACCGGTGTCCAGCAACGACACCCCAAAAGCTGTCTCAAATCTCATAAATGTATCGCTGGCCTCAGCCGTCCGGCTGACCCATCTCAAATATCAATATCTCATCATCTAGCGGCCACGGTCGGTATCCTCTGGATATCCGCCGTCCCAAACAGTCACCGGTAGGTAATCCGTCCCCTGCCAGGCTCAACGTCATCACCACATTCCTCTTGCCCCGGGGTACCTTACCGGGCCCACCATGTACCCGTGCCGGTTCCTCCACTCCTCGACACGGATTTCCAAATCCACAGCAAACTCATGGTGGACGACACTTACATCACTAGAAAACCGCAATTTACATGTTTTAAAAATATCATAAGTTTGGAAATTTGCGGCTTTCCCCCGAAATCCAGCAATATCATAAAATCTCAAGAAATCCTCATAAGTGCATATATCAGTGATAATGAATGCATATGATATCAATAATCAAGTTGCGATGTGTGATTAATGGATTAAGCATGAACAATTAATATGATGAAGTACATGCACATGAATAGCAATTCTACGGTTTCATTTTAAGGAATTAAAGGCAATAGCACCAGTTTAAGTATCAATTAGTAAAAGGTTTAAATTTAAATGTTATCTAGTGTGGTGGCATCGCAATTACCAGGGTGTGTGTGTAAACATGAATAGTGCTCGTGCTGCATATAAAAACCTGGTAATGGTGCATGTGTCCTACAATTGAGTTTGCGTATATGGGTATAACATGTTGATCTAATTGCAGCAATTATCATGCCAGTATTATTATTCTAATGTCACAAGTGGTTATCCAGTTTACTATTTTATTTTCAGTTTACTAAATCTATCGGGCGACTTGCGCCATCCAAACGATCGTCCCCCGTAGATGTTAAATCTACTCACCGGAATCCCTGGCTAGCTGTGTCCAATCACCGCCTTTCCCTTTCGCGCCGCGTCTGACGTCTCCGCGACCGAACCTGGAATTTACATCAGTACCAAATATAAGGTTACATATTAAGAACGACGCAAAACCCCAACGAAACTACTAAAGTTCGTTAGCTAGGTACAACGTGCACAAGGTGCGCGGACACACGCGAAAATCGCAAAAACTGCCGAAAAACGCCGATTTGGTCGCCCGGCAAAACTAAAACCCGACTACCCAAAAACCGCACTCACGCATCCTAAAAGTCGTAGGACAAGCCATTACAATCATCAAGATATCAAAAATAGTCCATCACATAATTTATATAAAAATCTAGTAAGCATATACATACCAAAAAATCGGTGCAACGTCGCCGATTTGCGACAAAACGACTACAATCTAGCATACTCACCCAAGCACACTACAAGCAATCCACACACACTAATTACAACACATTAACCATGCTCCAAAACCTATATTCCACAACCAAACCCTTTCTTGATTTTTATAAATAGCAATTGCAAATCAAAATCCATACTTGAAAAACTTAATTAACACTAATTTCAACCCCAATTAGCAAGTTCACCTCTTAGATTTAGGTTAGCAAAATACTAGATAACAAATTAGGTTTAATCAACTAAATAATGGTTTCTAAAACTTAATCAACTCACTAATCATGTTTCAAATACCATTTCCATACAAAAACCTTTTCTTGAAAATCCTAAAAAAGCAATTTCACACTTCTAAATTTAACCAAATTAGCAAAATTGAAGACTACATAAACAAGTTAACCATATAAATTAGTTAATTAACAACTAGATTAACTACAAAACAACTTAATTAATTATCATGGCTTCAAAACCCTAATTTAAACAAACTACTCTTTTTAAACTAGATTAGAAATAAGCTAACTTTTAACACTAACCATACAATTAAAGGAATTTTTAGCAAAAGAAAGCAACTTGATGAGAATTATACCTCTTGATCTATGGATCAAGCAAGAAAATTTGCTCCAATTGATGGCCTCAACACCAAGGTCCAAGCAAGAATGGCTAAGGATAATGATAGCATAAGGATTTTTGTTTGGATTTTTGAATTAAATCATGGATTTTGATGTATTTCTTGAAGAAATTGAAGAAAAATGAAAAGAAAAGAGAGGAAGAAGAGGGTGTGCAGGAATTTCGGCCAGAATGAGGTATGGGGGAGGGTGTGGGCAAGTGGGGAAAGTCATGGTCAAGTCCACAAAAGTCAATGTATCATACATTATCCATTTTAATTAAAATAATACCATAAACTATCAAATTAACTCAAGAAAGAAACCAAGAAGAGAGAGGCCAGAAATTTCTGGTCTCACACAAGGTGGGGCTGTCCTAGGGCTGAGGAAAAAGATAGAGGGGTTTTACAAAAGAAATTTTATGCAAAAAGGCCCCCTACAACTCAAAAATTGCAAGTTTTAGCCCAAAATTCAATAAATTCGTTTCAATTCATAAAAATTTGTTAAAAATCAAAATAAATTACTAAAAATTCATGTTATCACTAGATTATAATTATCATAATTTTAGAGATTAAAATTAGCCCGGAAAAATTTGTATTTATCGCTTATTTAATGTATTTTCTTACCGGCTTAAAATAATATTAAAAAAATGAAAAATAGGGAAATTTTTTTAAATGACCAAAATTTCATAATTAACTCATTAGTCACTAAAAACAAGTAATTACCTATCCATTTAAGGTATAATTAGCCCTAAACTGCAAAATATCGAGAAAGACGGTTTTCGGAAAAATACCGAATTTTCACCGAATTTCAGGAAAACACCAAAATGACTTTTCAAGACGCTACAATCTTCCCCCCTAAAAGAAATTCGGTCCCCGAATTTTAAAAAAAAAATAACTACGCGTACCTTCAAAGAGATGGGGATATTTCTTCCTCATCTCGCCCTCGGTCTCCCAGGTAACCTCCTCGCTGCTTGGGCTACGCCAAAGGACCTTGACGGTTGGTATAACCTTCGACCTCAACTTCTTCACCTGCCGATCCAAGATGGCCACCGGCTGCTCTGCAAAAGAAAGGTCGCGCTCTAGCTGGACTGTCGGGTGCTGAATCGCATGCGAAGGGTCGTGAAGGTACTTACGGAGCATCGAAACATGGAAGACGGGGTGAACATCAGGAAAGCTGGGAGGAAGAGCCAAACGATATGCAACAGCGCCAACCCGCTCGAGGATCTCGAAGGGACCTATGAATCTAGGGCTAAGCTTCCCCTTTCGCCCAAAACGCATCACGCCCTTCATCGGAGAGACCCTCAGAAAAACATGGTCGCCAACTGCGAACTCTAATCTGCGACGGCGCCTGTCAGCATACGATTTCTGCCTGCTCTGAGCCGCTCTCATCCGGTCTCGGATCAACTGTATCTTCGCTGTCGTCTCCTCAACAAGCTGCGGCCCCAAAATGCTGCTCCCGCTGAGCTCTGTCCAACAAACGGGCGATCTGCATCTCCTCCTATACAATGCCTCGAAAGGTGCCATCTGAATCGTATCCTGGAAGCTGTTGTTATAGGAGAACTCCACTAGAGGTAAATGACGATCCCAGCTACCACCAAAGTCTAAAACGCACGCTCTGAGCATGTCCTCGAGAGTCTGAATGGTCCGCTCTGACTGTCCGTCGGTCTGCGGATGAAACGCTGTGCTGAAGCTCAAACGAGTGCCCAAAGCCTCCTGGAGTCTCTGCCAAAGTCGGCTGGTGAACTGAGTGCCTCGATCTGACACGATACAAGTCGGTACGCCGTGTAGTCGCACGATCTCGTCAATATAGAGCTGAGCATACTGAGCGAAGCTGAAAGTCGTCTTCACTGGAAGGAAGTGAGCCGCTTTCGTCAATCTATCCACGATCACCCAGATGGAGTCGTACCCTCGACTGGTCCTGGGTAGACCCACAATGAAATCCATCGAAATCTGCTCCCATTTCCACTCTGGAATGGGTAACGGCTGTAGCTCTCCTGCGGGCCTCTGGTGCTCGGCCTTGACTTGCTGACAAGTCAGGCATCTCGAAACGAACTCCGCAATGTCCCTCTTCATCCCGTCCCACCAGTAGGTCTCTCTCATATCATGGTACATCTTGGTGGAACCGGGGTGGACACTATACACTGATCGGTGTGCCTCCTCAAGAATGTCGCGCCGCAATCCATCAGCATCTGGTACGCACAGTCTAGATCCATATCGTAAAATCCCCTGATCGTCAACCACGAACTCGGAAAATCTGCCCTGTCCCATCTGTGCCATGATCTCTGAGCAACGGTCGTCACTGCGCTGTGCCTCATATATACGGTCAAGCAACTGTGGGCGTGCACGAACATGCGCGAGCTGTCCCCCTGTCTGAGTGAACTCGAACTCAACTCGGCTGTCGCATAACATCTGCCAATCTGCTGACGACTGCCTCTGAACTGCGCGCAAAAAGGATAGACTACCCCCGGGCCTCCTACTCAACGCATCTGCCACCACATTTGCCTTGCCGGGGTGATATAAGATCTCGCAGTCATAGTCTTTCACCAACTCCATCCAACGACGCTGTCTGAGGTTCAAGTCTCGCTGCTGAAACTTGTACTTTAAGCTCTTGTGATCGGTGAATATCTGACACGACTCGCCGTACAGGTAATGTCGCTAAATCTTCAGTGCAAAGACCACCGCAGCCATCTCCAAATCATGAGTGGAGTAGTTCTGTTCATGCTTCTTCAACTGCCGAGAAGCATAAGCGATCACCCGGCCATGCTGCATCAATACGCATCCTAATCCCACTCGCGAAGCATCACAGTAGACAACAAATCTTCCTGATCCCGAAGGCAAAGATAATACCGGCGCCGTAGTCAAACATGTCCGCAGCTGCTGAAAACTGCGCTCGCACTCCTCTGTCCAAAAGAAAGGAACTCCCTTCCGGGTCAAACTGGTCAACGGTGCAGCTATACGGGAGAAGTCCTGAACAAAACGCCTGTAGTAGCCCGCCAAGCCTAGAAAACTACGGATCTCAGTAACCGATGTAGGTCGGGGCCACTGCTGAACAGCCTCAATCTTCTTCGGGTCCACACAAATGCCGTCTCTCGTAACCACGTGACCCAAGAATCCGACGCTGTCCAGCCAGAAAGCACACTTGGAGAACTTCGCGAACAGCTGGTGCTCCCTCAGAGTCTGTAACGTAATCCGCAAGTGCTGCTCGTGCTCCTCTCTGCTCCGGGAGTACACCAAGATATCATCGATAAACACGATGATGAACAAGTCAAGATACGGCCTGAATGTACGGTTCATCAAATCCATAAATGCTGCTGGGGCATTGGTGAGTCCGAACGACATCACCAAAACTCGTAGTGGCCATAGCGTGTACGGAAAGCTGTCCTCGGTATATCCTCCTGTCGAACTCGCAGCTGATGATATCCTGATCGCAAGTCGATCCTCGAAAAATACCCGCACCCTGAAGCTGGTCGAACAAATCATCAATGCGCGGCAACGGATATCTGTTCCGAACGGTAACTTTGTTCAGCTGGCGGTAGTCGATACATAAGCGCAAACTTCCATCCTTCTTCTTGACAAACAGGACCGGAGCACCCCACGGAGAAACACTCGGTCGAATAAGCCCCTTGTCCAACAAATCCTGCAACTGATCCTTCAGCTCTCGAAGCTCTGCCGGGGCCATCCGATAAGGCGGTATAGAAATAGGCCCCGAACCGGGAATCAAATCAATGCCGAACTCAACATTGCGCTCAGGCGATAGCCCAGGTAGCTCATCAGGGAAAACATCAGGGAACTCACAACAACCGGGACCCGGTCCAACGGAACCTCTGCAGCTCGAGTAACACAAACAAACGCTAAGAATCCCTGACATCCCTTCCGCAAGAGCTGACCAGCATGAAGAGAAGAAATTAAACTGGGAAGGGCGACACTGCGGTCTCCCTGAATAACAAGGACTGGCTCTCCCGGAAAGCTAAATCTGACTGCCTTCTCACGGCAGTCCACCGAAGCATAACAAGTGGCTAGCCAATCCATGCCCAGAAGCACATCAAAGTCCAACATATCGAGGAGTATCAAATCAACTGATGAATCCCTCTCCCCGATACGAACGGAACACAAACGAAATACAAACCGAGCGACAAACGACTCGCCTACCGGAGTAACAACAACAAGCGGCTGATCCAACGACGACGACTCACGGCCCAACATCGGTGCAAAGTGTGTAGAGACGTACGAATGTGTGGAACCTGGGTCGAATAATACCCGCGCGTCGAAAGAACAAACTGGCAAAGTACCTGTCACAACGGCATTGGATGCCTGCGCATCCTGCGGTGTCAAAGCAAAAAATCGGGCCTGTCCTCCACCGATAGCGGGCTGACCTCGACCTCGGCCTCTGCCTCCTCGTCCTCTCTGAACAGGACCGCCGCGTCCACGACCTCTCAGTGCACCTAACTGGCGTGGAGCATCGCCTGGGGTAGGAAGTAGGGCTCTCTGAGGAGGGGGTGGTGATGGTGGTAGGGTCACGTGCGGAACTGTCGCTGCTTCCTGTCGTCTCACCGGACAGTCTCTGATATGATGATGCAGGCTACCACACCAAAAACATCCTAACCATGGCTGCTGACCATATGGGTGAAGGCGATATAACTGGCCCCTAAAGAATCCACCACAGCCTCTGCGAACCCTCCTAGGTGCTAACATATCAGTGCGAATCCGACTCGGTCTCGAAACGACTGCAGGGGGAGTAATATCCGATCTCTGTGCTCGATTGACCTCTACTAACGATTCCACCATCTGTCGTAACTCCTGCATGCCTCCCATCATCTGTCGCAGCTCCTCCATACCGGACTCAAGCCTATCCATGCGACCTGGGGAATGCGGATCAGTCTGTCCCTGCGGCGTAGGCATACCACCCTGCTCAGTCCTAGTCTCGGACGAGCCAGCTCGAATCTCGTCTCTGACGGCAGCCCTCTGTGCCCTCGTAGCCTTCGGCGGCATAGTGGCTGGTACAGGAAAAGGATAATAAGGACAGTGCAATAGGATCATAGGATACACGGAGTTGAAGAAGGAATTTTTCAAGCAAGTATATCCTAAAGTCACTTAGGCGGAGTACCGTATCGTAAGTATGCCGCGGACATACGCACGCTACGTTACGCTGCTTAAGTCACTTACTCCATCTACCAAGGGTCATCCTACACTCACAAAGGTAAAACATATCGCTCTGATACCAACTTTGTCACGACCCGCAGGGTACGGAACGTGACTGGCACTTAAGTTTACGAAACGTCTAAAGGCGTCCGTAAAATAAGTAAGCCAAAGCCCAGAAAACAAAACCAATTAAGCAAAAGAGTGAAGAAAACCCAAACATTTGAAAGCAAGTTTATCAAATAAGTCATGTAAAACCCTTTTTAAAAACAATACTAATTTTTCCGAAAATTTCGGCAGAGTCTCCTTTGTAAATACTGGCCCCCAAAATGGGTACAACAAAAATATGCATGAATCCAACACAATAGGGCATCCCCAAGCGGGAGCTAGCTCTTCGCCACAAGGCGGTCACAAATCCCACGCAATGTAAATGACAGCAAGCATAATAATCATAATAAAGCATAAGGAAGCATGAAAAAGTAGCATGTCGGCTCAAGTGAGCTCGACCCCCAAAATACAGCATAAAATCCACAAACCTCACAGTCTCATCTCTAGGTCAATATACAATAATCTGGTAGAAACAGTAGATGGAGTACACTAGATGCAAAGAATATACAAGGTGGTACAAAAATATTAACATAACCCACCTATGAGCAAATCTCGAGTCCAGGCAAAAGAGGCAAAAGAAGCAAGCGCACCCGCCGCTACTGAACTGACGGAGCGGACCTGCAACAGGCTATGGCACAACGGGGGTGAGTTGCCAACTCGTGAGTAATAAATAACATTTACACAGGCTATCGAATGCATGCACAAAAGCATCCTAGCATCTATATACAGGTAAGGCAGGACATAATGGCGAGTATGTATGCAATATGGATATACTAGCAGGTGTGTATACAACATCAGTGTACGAATATGTATGCAACATGAATATCTGAGGTCTCAATAGGTTTATATATAAAAATATTTTATCAGGTGTTGTTTTTGAAACTCTTTTAGAATGCCAGCAAATGTCAATGAATCGACGAAAACCGGTGTCCAGCAACGACACCCCAAAAGCTGTCTCAAATCTCATAAATGTATCGCTGGCCTCAGCCGTCCGGCTGACCCATCTCAAATATCAATATCTCATCATCTAGCGGCCACGGTCGGTATCCTCTGGATATCCGCCGTCCCAAACAGTCACCGGTAGGTAATCCGTCCCCTGCCAGGCTCAACGTCATCACCACATTCCTCTTGCCCCGGGGTACCTTACCGGGCCCACCATGTACCCGTGCCGGTTCCTCCACTCCTCGACACGGATTTCCAAATCCACAGCAAACTCATGGTGGACGACACTTACATCACTAGAAAACCGCAATTTACATGTTTTAAAAATATCATAAGTTTGGAAATTTGCGGCTTTCCCCCGAAATCCAGCAATATCATAAAATCTCAAGAAATCCTCATAAGTGCATATATCAGTGATAATGAATGCATATGATATCAATAATCAAGTTGCGATGTGTGATTAATGGATTAAGCATGAACAATTAATATGATGAAGTACATGCACATGAATAGCAATTCTACGGTTTCATTTTAAGGAATTAAAGGCAATAGCACCAGTTTAAGTATCAATTAGTAAAAGGTTTAAATTTAAATGTTATCTAGTGTGGTGGCATCGCAATTACCAGGGTGTGTGTGTAAACATGAATAGTGCTCGTGCTGCATATAAAAACCTGGTAATGGTGCATGTGTCCTACAATTGAGTTTGCGTATATGGGTATAACATGTTGATCTAATTGCAGCAATTATCATGCCAGTATTATTATTCTAATGTCACAAGTGGTTATCCAGTTTACTATTTTATTTTCAGTTTACTAAATCTATCGGGCGACTTGCGCCATCCAAACGATCGTCCCCCGTAGATGTTAAATCTACTCACCGGAATCCCTGGCTAGCTGTGTCCAATCACCGCCTTTCCCTTTCGCGCCGCGTCTGACGTCTCCGCGACCGAACCTGGAATTTACATCAGTACCAAATATAAGGTTACATATTAAGAACGACGCAAAACCCCAACGAAACTACTAAAGTTCGTTAGCTAGGTACAACGTGCACAAGGTGCGCGGACACACGCGAAAATCGCAAAAACTGCCGAAAAACGCCGATTTGGTCGCCCGGCAAAACTAAAACCCGACTACCCAAAAACCGCACTCACGCATCCTAAAAGTCGTAGGACAAGCCATTACAATCATCAAGATATCAAAAATAGTCCATCACATAATTTATATAAAAATCTAGTAAGCATATACATACCAAAAAATCGGTGCAACGTCGCCGATTTGCGACAAAACGACTACAATCTAGCATACTCACCCAAGCACACTACAAGCAATCCACACACACTAATTACAACACATTAACCATGCTCCAAAACCTATATTCCACAACCAAACCCTTTCTTGATTTTTATAAATAGCAATTGCAAATCAAAATCCATACTTGAAAAACTTAATTAACACTAATTTCAACCCCAATTAGCAAGTTCACCTCTTAGATTTAGGTTAGCAAAATACTAGATAACAAATTAGGTTTAATCAACTAAATAATGGTTTCTAAAACTTAATCAACTCACTAATCATGTTTCAAATACCATTTCCATACAAAAACCTTTTCTTGAAAATCCTAAAAAAGCAATTTCACACTTCTAAATTTAACCAAATTAGCAAAATTGAAGACTACATAAACAAGTTAACCATATAAATTAGTTAATTAACAACTAGATTAACTACAAAACAACTTAATTAATTATCATGGCTTCAAAACCCTAATTTAAACAAACTACTCTTTTTAAACTAGATTAGAAATAAGCTAACTTTTAACACTAACCATACAATTAAAGGAATTTTTAGCAAAAGAAAGCAACTTGATGAGAATTATACCTCTTGATCTATGGATCAAGCAAGAAAATTTGCTCCAATTGATGGCCTCAACACCAAGGTCCAAGCAAGAATGGCTAAGGATAATGATAGCATAAGGATTTTTGTTTGGATTTTTGAATTAAATCATGGATTTTGATGTATTTCTTGAAGAAATTGAAGAAAAATGAAAAGAAAAGAGAGGAAGAAGAGGGTGTGCAGGAATTTCGGCCAGAATGAGGTATGGGGGAGGGTGTGGGCAAGTGGGGAAAGTCATGGTCAAGTCCACAAAAGTCAATGTATCATACATTATCCATTTTAATTAAAATAATACCATAAACTATCAAATTAACTCAAGAAAGAAACCAAGAAGAGAGAGGCCAGAAATTTCTGGTCTCACACAAGGTGGGGCTGTCCTAGGGCTGAGGAAAAAGATAGAGGGGTTTTACAAAAGAAATTTTATGCAAAAAGGCCCCCTACAACTCAAAAATTGCAAGTTTTAGCTCAAAATTCAATAAATTCGTTTCAATTCATAAAAATTTGTTAAAAATCAAAATAAATTACTAAAAATTCATGTTATCACTAGATTATAATTATCATAATTTTAGAGATTAAAATTAGCCCGGAAAAATTTGTATTTATCGCTTATTTAATGTATTTTCTTACCGGCTTAAAATAATATTAAAAAAATGAAAAATAGGGAAAATTTTTTAAATGACCAAAATTTCATAATTAACTCATTAGTCACTAAAAACAAGTAATTACCTATCCATTTAAGGTATAATTAGCCCTAAACTGCAAAATATCGAGAAAGACGGTTTTCGGAAAAATACCGAATTTTCACCGAATTTCAGGAAAACACCAAAACGACTTTTCAAGACGCTACATTAGGACTCATACACAGCGATGTATGCGGTCCGATGTCTACACATGCAAGAGGTGGTTATTCCTACTTCATTACTTTTACAGATGATTTCTCTAGGTATGGACATGTTTTCTTAATGAAGCGTAAATCCGAGGCCTTTGAGAAATTACTGGAATACAAGAGTGAAGCGGAAAACCAAACAGGCAAAAGTATTAAGACACTGAGATCTGATCGAGGTGGAGAATACTTAAGTGCCGAGTTCCTAGGTTACCTAAAAGAGAAAGGAATTCTCTCTCAGCTTACTCCTCCATACACTCCACAGCACAACGGTGTATCGGAGAGACGGAATCGAACCCTATTGGATATGGTACGATCCATGATGAGTAATGCTGAGTTACCGCGATCTTTCTGGGGTTATGCGCTAGAATCAGCGACATATCTTTTGAACAGAGTTCCAACCAAAACTGTGCCTACCACACCATATCAGATGTGGAGTGGGAAGAAACCCTATCTTCAGTACCTGAAGACATGGGGATGTCCAGCTTTTGTAAAAAAGCAGCACCCGGACAAGCTCGAGGCACGCTCAGTAGAGTGTAAGTTTGTGGGATCTCCAAAGAACTCTACAGGATATTGTTTCTATTACGCAGAGGAACAAAAGGTTTTTGTTTTTCGTCATGCCCGCTTCTTAGAAACTGAATTTTTAGAAAATCAGAAGAGTGGGAGCGTAGTAGAACTGGAAAAAATTCTAGAACCACAAACTGCTACTGAAAGTTTGGTAGAACCAGTAGTTCAAGAAGAACAGGACATTCCCGCACCCCTCCGCAGGAGTAGTAGGCCGTCTCATCCGCCTGAGAGATAGTACGGTTTTCTCATAGATGGGGATAGAGAGGATTGCATCATAGATGATGATGAACCTACTGACTTCCAGCAGGCCATCTAGAGTGGCGACTCGGTACGATGGCTAGATGCAATGCGGACCGAAATGGAGTCCATGTACACCAACAAAGTATGGACTTTGGACTTTGCTCCAGATGGGGTAAAACCCATAGGATGCAAATGGATCTTCAAGAAAAAGATTGGTGTAGATGGACAGGTGGAAACCTATAAGGCTAGACTTGTTGCAAAGGGTTTTCGTCAAAGACCTGGTTTGGACTATGACGAAACTTTTTCTCCAGTGGCTATGCTCAAATCCATTCGGGTCCTTCTTGCTATTGCTGCCTTCCATGATTATGAAATCTGGCAGATGGACGTAAAAACGGCTTTTCTGAATGGAAATTTAGAAGAGAGCGTCTATATGGATCAGCCAGAGGGTTTCAATCAGAGTGGGAGCAGCAGGAAAGTATGCAAGATGCTTAAGTCCATTTATGGACTAAAGCAGGCATCGCGGAGTTGGAACATCTGTTTTGATGAGACAGTCAAAGAATATGACTTTATCAAAAATCCAGATGAACCGTGCATATATAGTAAAGTTGTAGCCAGAAGTGTCGTATTCCTCGTCTTGTACGTGGATGACATTCTATTGATAGGAAATGACATTCCTATGCTACAATCTGTCAAAGGATTCTTGTCACACAGGTTCTCCATGAAAGACCTGGGTGATGCCTCTTACATTCTAGGGATCCGGATCTATCGTGATAGATCCAAGAGGATGTTGGGACTTTCGCAGTCCAGGTATATCGACACTGTACTGAAAAGATTCAGTATGGAAGATTCTAAGCGCGGTAATCTACCGGCTTGTCACGGAATCACCCTCTCCAAAGAGATGTCTCCCAAGACTGATTTGGAAAGGGAACGCATGTCTATTATACCCTACGCTTCTGCGCTAGGCTCTATAATGTATGCGATGTTGTGTACCAGACCAGATGTAGCTTACGCACTGAGCGTGGTAAGCCGGTATCAGTCAGACCCAGGGGAGAAGCACTGGATAGCAGTAAAGAACATTCTCAAGTACCTGAGAAGGACTAAGGAGATGTTCTTGGTTTACGGCAGAAAAGACCTCAGGTTGGAGGCCTTTGCTGATTCCGGCTTCCAGAGTGATAAGGACGATTCCAAGTCCATGTCGGGATATGTCTTTACCCTCAATGGAGGGGCGGTGTGCTGGAAGAGCTCCAAGCAGGACACCGTTGCTGACTCGACGATGGAAGCGGAGTATATAGCTGCTTGCGATGCCGCAAAAGAAGCAGTCTGGATGAAGAAGTTCCTAACAGAACTTCAGGTGGTTCCTACCATAGTTGATCCAATACCTCTGTATTGCGACAACAACGGAGCTATAGCATTAGCGAAGGAACCAAGGTCCCATCAGAAGTCCAGACACATCTTAAGGCGGTATCACCTGATCAGGGAGATCATTGATCGTCAGGAGATCGAGGTTCGGAGAGTTGCTTCTGAAGAGAACATTGCTGATCCATTCACGAAGGCCCTACCCCAGATTCAGTTCGAGAGGCTACTCGAGATCATTGGTCTACGATACGCCAGTACATGGCCCTAGTGCAAGTAGGAGATTGTTAGTGTTTATGCCCTAGAAGGCCATTACTGTATCATACTAGTTTGTATATTACTTAATGGAAGCTTGGGATATTCACATGTATATAACAGTCTTGCTAAACATGTTAGTATGCTACTTGGTTTTTCTATCTTAATATGTGAGTGTACGTATTGATAGAGCTCTTAGGATCTTGCTTGTCTACCAGCGTTGTGATGGCAGTCACACTAGTGGGGGCTGGGTAGTCTACAAGCACATCCTTATTCAGGTCCCTGGTCATTGGATTATCGAGACAGAGCATCGATACTCCGGAGTAGACTAGTGTGTACGCTTCTCATCCCAGTTGGGGAGATGGTCTGTCCCACAGCCGTCAGTACGTCGTACTGGAGATAGTATGCAGGTGCTCGTTAGGTTACGGGTACACCGGACAGGACTCATAGGGAACTGTTGGTTGGTTTTATACCAGTCGTCAGTGAACAGTTCCCAGGTGACATGAGTACAGCATAGTCCGTAGACTTGACACTGCTACTTCGCCTCGAGTGTGTCCCACTGTTCTTAGATTGCTACCCTACCACGGCTCAAAGGAGTCGTGCAAACAGGTAGCAGTTGGGTGCAGTCCCGAGCACTTGGAGGCAGTGGCGGTTAGACAGGATTCGTCTCTCCCGGTATTGGGAGTTGATATCGCGCTGTGTCAGAGAGCCATTACGCAAAGTCCCTGGCCAGGGCAAGCAAGATTTACTGGTAGGTTCCAATAGTTTCTCAGGGTGTAATGGGCTTCGCTCCGACATGACTTATACCGCTATTAGGGGAATGACGCTTGCCGCCCCCCTAGGCCCGATATGCGATAGTCTAAGACGAACGGACCGGACTGTATGGAGATTGTCACAGCAGGCTCAGTAGGAGTTCGGATGGGTTTCCTCATCAGCCTTCTTATCGACAACTACCTGGGGACCGTTACGTACAGCTAGTGCCGCTTGCGGTCTGTGGTTAAACCCACTGCCAGCGTAGTAGTCGAGTCTCTAGAGTCCCACACAGAGAGTTTCCTACTCCAGGCGAAACGATATAGAGGTCGTATGGTTTTACGACAAAGGGTTCGGACGCGTATGTGTGTTTACACACTTACGTCGTTTGGACAATTTTTACCAGTCGGCTTTGGTTTAAGCCAGTTACTGGTATCCGGTTATTGGATTTATACAGTCTAATGTTTTTCCGTATTTTTGCGGATTGGAGGGGCGTTCTCGTAATTGTGTGAGAAGCTTCTAGAAGATGGTGACTAAGGAGGTTTAGGTGTCATATGCATTGAATGAGTTTAGTGAGTCATGAGAGTGATTCATCATGGTCATTAATGCATCATAAATGCTTAATGACTCATGATAATGAATCACCACTTGATATTTGTGAAGCATGATTATTCATCACTTATTTTCTTTTCTTGATAAAAGTAAATGCTTCATATATATTATGATAACTTACTATTCTCACTTGATAATATCATTCACATTCTCTCTCCTCAAGCTCACTCTCTTCAAACCCTAATCCTCACCTCTCATGTGTTGAGAACAAGGATTAGTTAGACTAAACAATCCATAACCCTCGCTCTATCTCATCTATCTTCTTTGATTAGCAATCCAAGAAGGTTAGTTGCCTCAAGTTTATAGGCTAAGCTTGGAGTTTTGCTCTCGGGTGGATCATCTACTACATCGAGAAGGCCGAGGAGGACGAGGAGATCGTAAAGCCGAAGGACTTGGTTCGATAGGTATAATCCCTAAGCATAGTAGTTTAGAACAACTATGTGTTTGGTTAGTTATCGTTTAGCTTCGATTCAAGCGGTTAGTCGATGTTTGTTCACTAAACAAGTTCGTTTTTGAAAATTCCGCCTCCCCACAAGTATTGGGGTGTTGTACATCGACTTACAGTTGGAAACCATCTGTCAGGGCCACTTCCTATCGAAATCTGACGAGGAAGCGTGGCAATTCTTTGACGACCTTGCGGAGCAAACGCTACAGTGGGAGAGCACCAGACCGACGTCTTCTTCTTCTACCTCCACTTCTACCGGTCAGTCTAGGGTAGGAATCCACCAACTTGATATCTCTATTGCGATGAAAGCTGAAATGGCTGCAATAACAAGAAAGCTTGAAGCAATAGAGAGCAAATTTTCTGCTCCTGCTCCTGCCCCTGTTCTCCCCCTTCGTACCATCTGCACTTGTTGTTCCGATCCTTCTCACTTGACCGAAGAGTGTCCTTACAATCCACCCTCGCAAGGACAGGATCAGGTTAATGCTGCATTCCAGCAAAGACCGAGGAATGATCCATACTCTTCCACCTACAATCCCGGTTGGAGGAACCACCCCAATTTCGCCTGGAATCAGAATCAGAATCAATTCCAAGGCAACAATTTCCAAAGGGCCCCTCCGCCGCAACAACAAGCGCAACAACAAACTCAGTATTAGCAGCCTTTCCAACCCCAACCATTCCAAAATCAGATGAACAACTTTGCACCCAACAACTCTTTTCCACCAAACAACTTTGTTCCGTCAAACAACGATAAGGTTTCCTCGCTCGAACGAAGTCTGGAGGCGTTTGTTAAACAATCGACTCAATCCACCGCCAACATCCAGTCTTCCATTCAATCTTTAGTGCAACACACTGCCGCACACGGGCAAAGCATCAAGACCATCGAGGCCCAGATTGCACAGCTGAACGCGGCCTTAAGCGAGTGAGAGAAGGGGAAGCTCCCGTCCCAGCCACTTCCAAATCCCGGTCACCCATATAATGCACATGTTGCTCTTGAACAACAAAACCATAATGTGAGTGCCGTGACCACACTGAGATCGGGGAGGATGCTGCAAAACAACATTGGCAAACGGATCAACGATGACACCCCGGCCGCTGCTTCTTCTTCTTCTTCTTCTTCTTCTTCTTCGTCTTCTGAGCCTATTCTCCGTTCTTCACAAGGCTCCCCTCCCTCTTCTTCTGCTCTGAACGGACCCACTTCTCACTCCACGAAGACACCTATTCTGGGATCCATTCCAACTCCACAATCTCCTCCTCCAGCATTAGAATCAACCAATTTTCAAAATGTTCCATTTCCAAACCGGTTGAAGTCTAATAAACAAAATCCTCAAATGGAGAAGATTCTGGAGTTATTTAAGCAAGTTAACATTAACATTCTTCTTTTAGATGCTGTCCAACAAGTCCCGTCCTACGCGAAAATCTTAAAGGACTTGTGCACGAAAAAGAGGAAGTCTCAGGTACCCAAGAAAGTTTTCTTGGCTAGTGCTGTGAGTGATGCCCTTACCCAATCTTTACCACAAAAACGGAAGGACCCTGGCTGTCCTACGGTTTCAATTACCATTGGGGATAAGAACATCAATCGCGCACTATTAGATCTTGGTGCCAGTGTTAACCTGCTTCCGTATTCAGTATACGAGCAATTAGGCATCGGAGAGCTGAAACCCACACACTGCACTCTCCAAATGGCCGACCGATCAATCACCCACCCTAGGGGTGAGCTAGAGGATGTGTTAATAAAAGTCGGGGACTTCATATTCCCCGTTGACTTCATTGTTTTAGATACACAGCTTGTAGCTAACCCCCGGAATCAAATTCCGGTGATACTCGGTCGCCCATTTCTCGCAACCTCAAATGCTGTGATCAATTGTCGCAATGGTTCGATGAACATCTCTTTTGGAAATATGACGATTGAACTCAACATTTTTAGGTTGGGGAATCAGCCCGCCGAACCTAATGCTCATATACTGGACGTCTGCTCGATCCAGGAGATCACCCTAGAAGAGTGTGAATTCGAGGAGTTTCTGTTTGATCACGATAATCTTGACGCCACTAGTGCGTTTCTCTTCGAACCTGCTGCTGTTTCTGCACCCGACAACGACTACGAGTGTTTCACGTTTTCAAATGATCTTAGCTGCGCACAACCCGAGTTTGAATCCTTCGACTTTCCGGATGAGTTACCTGAACCATCCAACTCGGTTGCCTACACTCGCTTTGAACCTTTGCTGGAGTCCTTTGAGTTCGAGACCTTTGCACCAGTCTTGCCTTCTATCGTTTCACCTCCAACGCTCGAACTCAAGCCGTTGCCGTCTCACCTTAAGTATGCTTACTTAGGTGAGAACGAGACCCTCCCTGTCATCATCTCGGCTTCTCTAGCTCCCGAGCAAGAGAAATCCCTTCTCGCGGTCTTGCACAGCAACAGGCAAGCTTTTGGCTGGTCCATGGCGGACATCAAGGGGATTAATCCCCTGATCGTTGAGCATCACATTCATCTGATGGATGATGCCAAACCAGCCCGGGATCCACAAAGACGTCTCAATCCAGTCATGAAAGAGGCTGTGAAGAAGGAGATCGTAAAATGTCTAGATAGTGGTATCATTTACCCTATCTCTGATAGCCAGTGGGTTAGCCCCATTCATGTTGTCCCCAAGAAGTCGGGCATCACGGTCATCACTAACGAGGCGAACGAGTTAATCCCTACTCGCATCCAAACTAGGTGGCGAGTTTGCATTGATTACAGAAAACTCAACGCCGCAACGCGGAAAGACAACTTTCCGCTACCTTTCATTGACCAGATGCTTGAACGATTGGCCGGACACGAGTACTACTGCTTTCTTGATGGCTACTCCGGCTATAATCAAATTCCCATCGCCGAAAAAGACCAGGACAAGACCACTTTCACTTGTCCTTTCGGCACGTTTGCATATCGTCGCATGCTCTTTGGGTTATGCAATGCGCCCGCTACCTTCCAGCGGTGTATGATGGGAATTTTCTCAGACATGGTGGAAAAATTTCTGGAGATTTTCATGGATGACTTCTCCATCTTCGGCGATTCCTTCAACGAGTGTTTGCTGCATCTTGATGCTGTCCTTACCCGATGTAAGGACAAGAATCTCACTTTGAACTGGGAGAAATGCCACTTCATGGTGCGCGAGGGTATTGTCTTAGGACATATCATCTCGCAAAATGGCATAGAGGTTGACAAAGCAAAGATTGAGTTCATTTCCAATCTGCCTCCTCCCCGATGCGTCAGAGATATCCGAGCCTTCCTTGGCCATGCCGGTTTTTATAGACGGTTTATCAAGGACTTTAGCAAGATTGCTAGGCCCTTGACTCTTTTGCTGGCCAAGGATACGCCTTTCGACATCAACTCGAGCTGTGTGACTGCATTCGAGTCACTGAAACGTTCACTCACTTCTGCTCCCGTTCTTTCCTCACCTGACTGGACGCACCCATTTGAGATTATGTGCGATGCATCCGACTTTGCCATTGGTGCTGTCCTTGGACAACACATCAACTAGATGCCGCACGTAATCTATTATGCGAGCCGAACCTTGAACAACGCACAACTCAATTATACAACAACTGAGAAGGAATTCTTAGCTGTTGTATTTGCTTTAGAAAAGTTCAAGCCCTACCTCATCGGCTCTCCAGTCATTGTCTACACGGACCATTCTGCTCTGTACCATCTTTTTGCGAAGAAAGATGCAAAATCTCGGTTAATCCGTTGGATCCTCTTGCTTCAAGAGTTTGACCTTGTCATTAAGGACAAACGAGGATGTGAAAACGTGGTTGCCGACCATCTCTCACGACTTCCTTCTTCGCCTTCGCTTCCAATTCCGATCAACGACGTTTTCCCGGATGAACAGCTCTTGACACTATCATGCAAACCCTGGTTCGCAGATATTGTGAACTATTTGGCCACAGGATTACTCCCGACTGGATGGTCGAGTCAGGACAGACTTCGCTTCTTATCCCAAGTAAAACACTTTTACTGGGACGAACCCTACTTGTTCAAGTACTGTCCCGACCAGATTATTCGTCGGTGTGTCCATGACGAGGAATTCAAGAGTGTGCTGTCATTTTGCCACGATCAAGCGTGTGGCGGGCATTTTGGGCCCAGAAAGACAGCTGAGAAGATCTTGTAATGTGGTTTCTACTGGCCACAACTCTTCAAAGACGCTCATGACTATTGCAAGACTTGCTCCAGGTGCCAACACATGGGCCGGATATCCCGGAGGAACGAGATGCCCCTCCAACCGATCTTGGTTGTGGAGATTTTCGATGTTTGGGGGATAGATTTCATGGGGCCGTTTCCCAGCTCTTTTGGGAACTTGTACATCCTTCTCGCTGTTGATTACGTCTCTAAATGGGTCGAGGCTGTGCCCAGCCGGACTAACGACAACAGGGTTGTCGTTAGGTTCCTTAAAGAAAACATTTTCTCCCGGTTTGGGCACCCCCGAGCGATCATTAGCGACAATGGAAGTCATTTCTGCAATAAAACTTTCGAAGCTTTGATGCAGAAATACTCCATTAATCATAAGCTTTCTACGCCCTACCACCCCCAAACCTGCGGGCAGGCCGAAGTTTCAAATCGGCAAATCAAGCAGATACTGGAGAAGACGGTTTCCAAGAACCGTAAGGATTGGTCGCTGAAACTCACTGATGCCCTTTGGGCATTTCGAACCGCTTATAAGACCGACCTTGGCATGTCTCCCTATCGGCTTGTGTACGGAAAAGCCTGCCACCTACCTGTCGAAATAGAGCATCGCGTATTTTGGGCGATAAAGGAGCTGAATCTGTCTCTTGAGGATGCGGGCAGCCATCGGAAGCTGCAGTTGAACGAACTAAGCGAGCTTAGGGATGAAGCTTACGATAACGCGGTTGTCGTTAAGAATCGAACGAAGGTGTTTCACGATAAACACCTTTTGCGCAAAACCTTCGTACCTGGTCAGCAGGTATTGCTTTACGACACCCGACTTCACTTCCATCCTGGAAAGCTCAGATCTCGCTGGAAAAAGCCGTATTTTGTGCGGAATGTGTATCCGCAGGGCGCTGTGGATTTGGAAAATCCAAAGGACGGTTCACTTTTCAAAGTAAATGGACACCGATGCAAACCGTACTTTAGCGCCGAACCAACAGAGGAGCTCCTGTTCTTACAGGAGCCGGTTTACCCTGAATGATCTTCCTCTGCCTACCTCCAAACTTCGGTTATCCAGCCAAGAACAGTGGACACTGTTCCAAATAAGTTTGGGGGTATGTACAAACCATTTTGTATATATTTGTGTATATTCTTTTTCTTTTCTTTAAAAACAAAAAAACACATAAAAATTTGTGTATCGGTAACCGACAATTTTGACCCTTCAAATGATCTCTTCATGCAACGACAGTGAGGACACTGTCCAGTTTAAGTTTGGGGGTACGCTCGGTACGCATCTCTTACCTTCGCATTCATATGTATATTTTGCATCTGCATATTTAAATCCATAAAATCCATAAAAAACTGAAAATTTTCTAAAAATTATAAAAAAAAATTTTGTCAAGTTAGCTTGTGGAAGAACTTTGATTCAACATTTCGACGGTTTTTGTTTGAAAAAAAATAGGAATGACTAAATCTTATGTTTAGATTTTGAAAACCTAAAAGATAACTCTCCTTTGAAGTTAACTATAGCTGATATAAGTCTTTACATCACACTACACGTGTCGTGAATTTTGGGAATTAGATGACAAGTCTTTCATGTTTAAACTTTTAAACAGATAAATGATTTTCTGAGCATCAAATAGGTTTGTTATGAAATAAGTAATGACAAGAATAGTTTATGAAGTAAAGCGAATATGAAGGAATGTTATTGATGCCGTAATTGGAGCTAAGTCTGAAAAATAACCCATCTGAAACTTGATTGGAATGATTACACACCAAACCCACTAAACACATCTTTTATTCAAAAAAATAATTGAACAGCCGGTTATATCTCCGTTCGTATTAAATCATCTGATTTTCACGCCAAACTGTCTTTTGTTTTTGGACCTAGGTAACTTGAGTAATTAAGTCCGCTGGGGTGTTTCTACACCTAATGCCCTAAAACCAACTGGTTTGGGTGCATTGGCCCAAAGCTCGCTAAGAAGCCTAGAAAGCCCAGTTTTAAAACAAAGGCAAGCAAGTGTTCTCTCCGAGTTAAAATTCCTAACAGTTCTTTGTGTGAGAATAATCTTGATAAAAGACAGGCTTTTATAAAAAATTTAAGCGGAGATATGAAGGTTTTATTCTATGATAAAGACTATTGCACGTTCACAAAGGTGTGTATGAAATGAAAACAAGAAAAAGGTGGAGTGAAAAATATGACTTAGTTTCCTGTTAAGGAAGATAGAAATTCTGAAGTTGAAACCTTACTGGAAAACGAAACTTGAAAAATGCTTAACTCTTTATAAAACTTATGTGATCCTTTTAAAATTGTTATCTGGGCTTTATTGTGCCACATGATGACTTTATTCGACCTTTCGGGAACTTAACAACACTATTTGCACTGCACGTAAAGACATATAAAATC
Source organism: Agapanthus africanus (assembly GCA_030015575.1). Classification (NCBI taxonomy): domain Eukaryota; kingdom Viridiplantae; phylum Streptophyta; class Magnoliopsida; order Asparagales; family Amaryllidaceae; genus Agapanthus; species Agapanthus africanus. Next base: position 302,220,182 of record JASDDO010000029.1, read on the forward strand.
TGTAGTTAAATAAGAAACGAGGTGTGAAAAATAAAGGTTCGATAGTCTAGACTTAGGATTATAGAATTGTTATTTTCTGAAACAAAACTTTAGGGTTTGAACCTTAGTTATTTTACAAAACCAACTTGACCGGATTTTGTGGGTAGTATCCGCTGAAAACCCTCAGGAGACAACACTCCTCCTACTAGGGACACCTAGAGGTTTAACGGCTTGTTGCACGTGCTCAGTGCAATCGCGTTCCCTGCGAAAGTGAGGTTAGGAAATTTTTTGTGAATAAATTGGCTTTGCTCGGGACGAGCAAATGATAAGTTTGGGGGTATTTGTTCATATCAGATTTTTGCATTTTCATACCGACCAATTTTTATCACATTGCATATCAGTAGATACTCTTGAGCTGTGTTTGCTAGTCAATTGCAGGATACAGGTTCTCGGTTCTAAAACGGTGGAATTCATGGAAAACACGACAAAATCCGGGTTCCTGCCAACCACAGATAAAACACGGTCTCCGCTCTTCATCCGTATGTTGCCAGATACCAGTTTAGGAAGACAAAATGGCAAATCGCTTGTCACCTTCATGCACAAGGCTCAATGGCAACAACAAGTTCCAAGAAATCTACGCAGAGCTCGAGGCAATCATGCCAAATCTTGACAAAAAGTCCACCTTTCCCTCAACAGAAATTCTGGAAAATTCGTGATTAAATTATGAGAAAATACAGATACCAGAATAAAGGGCACAGAGAACCAGGGAACCACAGAAAATTGGAGGGCCCAACTCAACTAGACGGCCGCGGATCCGCGGCCAAAGGGGGGTCTAGGCCGCGGATCCGTGGCCGTCTAGACACCGCATCTGCAGAGTTTTTGAGGGTATTTTGGTCTTTTTGTTTGTGTTCTGGTGGTTGCCCTAGGTTTCCATTCTCCAGCCTATAAATACCCCAGAACTTTGAGAAGGAAAGGGTCCATAATTTTGTATTCTCTTTTGTAAGGTTTAGTGTTGTTACTTCTTCTTCTTCTCACCTCTTCTCCATTGAAACTTGTAGTGAGCTTGTGAGTGAAGAGTGATGAATAAAGAAGAACCTTTTATTATTTTGCTTGTCTCATTATCTTGTTAATTGTTGTAATTTTAATTTGTTAACTAGTTGTTGTTATTTCTTGTGTTTCTTTCTTCTCTCTTTTTCGTTATCCTTAAAACGACCATGATGCTTACGCTCGATCCTCGCCAAGGTGAGGTCGCAAATAGCTAGTCGTATTCTTCTAATCTCTTTCTTTCTATCTTCCTCTTTTGTTTTGTTTTATTTTTCCATATCATGATGTGTGAGTAGTTCATACTTGTTAGGGTAGGATAAGGGAAGTTTGAGAGAAGGAAATCTCTCTCACTCTTTCCTTGCCCAACAGCTTAAATCGACTCCCGTTAATTGAACCACAATCTGCTCCTTACGGCACCCTATCCTACATGATAGCGGTGATTCCGTAGTGAGACCGGTTGTGGTTGAATTAACTGGAGGTTATGGCTAAGAGCTAAGAACGGACGGACAAGCACCAAAAGGAAGGACTTATGCGTTGGAAAGCCTAGCTTATACTCGCAAGTTCCTTCCTAGTCGTGCTAATCCCCGTTGTTGCCGATTACCGTAACACCGATATTAAGAGGGGCAACGAAAGATATGGAGACTCCTAACTCAAACTAACCTAATCCTAACCCTAACAAGCTCTCTTTAAATATCAACTCAACACTTAGATAACTACAACAAAATCTGAAAAACCGGACTTAACTCGTTAAAACACATTGAAAAAGACTCCCATCTCCCTGCGGACGACCCGTACTCAACCGGCTAGCCACAAGCGAAACCGTCTTGATTGCGGTATTTAAACTAAAACTTGAACACGTAAAACCTCTAACAATCACCTCTACTCTTTTGCCTAAAGGAGAATAGCTTTCTGTGTGGGACTCTAAAGACTCGACACTACGCTGGCAGTGGGTTTAACCACAGACCGCAAGCGGCACTAGCTGTGCGTAACGGTCCCCAGGTAGATGCCAACAAGAAGACTGACGAGACGAAACCCATCTGAACTCCTACTGAGCCTGAATGTGACATTCTCCGTACAGTCCAGTCTGTTCGTCTGATACATCGCATGGCGGGCCTAGGGGGCGGTAAACGTTAGTCCCCTAATAACGGTACAAGTCGTGTCGGAGTGAAGCCCAAAACACCCTGAGATAACACTGGAGGCCTACCAGTATATCTCGTTTGCCCTGGCCAGGGACTACTCGTGTAATGGCTCTCCTAGACACAGCGCGATGTCAACCCCCAATACCGGGATAGACGAATCCTGTCTAACCGTCACTGCCTCCATGTGCTTCGGGACTGCACCCAACTACTACCTGTTTGCACGACTCCTTTGAGCCGTGGTAGGGTAGTAATCAAAGTACAGTGGGAACATACTCGAGGCGAAGTGACAGTGTCAAGTCAGCGGACTAAGCTGTACTTATGTCACCTGGGAACTGATAACTGACGATAGGCATAATACCAACTAGTCAGTTCCCGACGAGTCCTGTCCAGTGTACTCGTAACCTAACGAGCACCCGCATACTATCTCAAGTACGACGTACCGACGGCTGTAGGACAGACCGTCTCCCACACTGGGATGAGAAGCGCATGCGCTAGTCTACTCCGGAGTATCAATGCCCTGTCTCGATAGTCCTGCGACTAGGGACCTGCATAAGGATGTGCTTATAGATTACCCAGCCCCACTAGTGTGACTGCCATCACAACGCTGGTAATCAAGCAAAGATCCTAAGGGCTCCACTAATGTGTATAGGTGATATACTAAAATAAACACATGTACACATTGAAGTAGAAACAAACCAAGTAGCATACTACTATTTTGAGCAAGATTGTATATACAAGGTGAATATCCCAAGCTTCCATTAAGTAATATACAAACTAGTATGATACAGTAATGGCCTCTAGGGCATATACACTAACAAATAGAATACAGTATCACATACTGGTATTATTCTCGGTCCCGCGTATATCTCATATGCGCTCCTATTTTGTTTCGCTTGAGCCAGGAAACCTTTGTGTAGGACTCTAAAGACTCGTCAATACGCTGGCAGTAGATGGTGATCATATCAGTCACCCACCAGCCGCAAGCGGTATGCTAAACGTAACGGCCACCCTGGTATTGAGCGATCAGAAGATCAACGAGCAAGCCTGCTCACACTCCTGCGAATCCAATCAGTAACACTTACCGCACAATCCGGTCTGTCCGTCTGATATGTCGCATATCTCGCCTAGGGGTAGTAAACGTCAGACCTAGTAGTTTGATAAGTCATGCCGATGTAAGGTCTATAACGTTCATGATACTACTGATAACACTTACCAGTAAATCACAGCAATCCTGGCCAGGGATTTCCAGTTATGGCCAGTCGAGCATAGCATAACATCAACCCCCAATACTGGGAGAGACGAATCCCCTCCTATCGCTCATTGCCTCCATGTGACTCGGGACAGTACCCAAAAACCACCTGTTTGCACAACTCAGTAGAGCCGTTGTAGGGTAGAAATCAAAGCACAGTGGGAGACACACAAGACTCTATGACGATCTCGGGTCAACAGACTAAGCTGTACCAGTGTCACCAGAGAACTGCCATCTGACATGAGGTATAATACCATCTGGGAGTTCTCGGCGAGTCCGTTCAGTATACCCAGTCTCCACTGAGCACCCGTATACCATATCTAATGTCAAACACCAATGGATATGGGATCATCCATCGCCCATCACATGGGTCGAGTAGATATACGCTAGTCTACTCTGGAATATCGATGCCCCGTCTCGATATTCCCACGACTAGGAACATTGAAGGATGTAATCATGGACTTCCCAGGCCCCACTAGTATGATCTGCATCATAATCCTGGAAGTCGAGTACACATCCTAAAGGCTTTATCAACATGTAACAGAGAGACAGTAAGTATATATGTTTAGATAAAGAGCAACCAGATAGCGTACTATCATGTCGAGCAAGAAAGTCATCCCTATATATGTCCCAGCATCCACTACAATATACATCTCATGTACAATAATGGCCTCTAGGGCATACATATAACTAACAGATCCAATACTCCATATACACAAACCATCACAATACAGATATGTACAACCCCTACTAATCGATTTATAGCGATTAGCAGACATTTAGCATCATATATACAAACACAGAAACTTATAAACGGTGTTAAAATTACGACTTCGAAAGACTCTGAATTGTCCCAACACAAAGATAACAAAATATGAAATCTGGGCAAAAATAAACAAAACCTAAAAACCTAAATCCAAGATATCAGAACACCAGACAAAACCCAAGACCAAACTAACTAAATGAACCGGCCAGGCCAGGATTTTTCACTATTTGGCCGTCCAAAAAATGGAATCTTGGTCTCTTTTTTCTCCATTGTTCTAATTACATCATGAGTAGCCTTCTGCACTTATTTTAAAAAAAAATTTGAACACCTTTTAAAATCAACAGAAACTTGGATTTAAGTTTTACCGTTTCGGAGTCGTTTTGGTTTCGTAACTTTAAATATCGTCTAATCTAGCTAGTTAAGGTTTAGTAGGCTCTGATACCACTGTAAGTCGATGTCGTGCACCTCACGGGTTCGCGGGGAGGCGGAATTTTCAAAAAACGATTTTACAAAGCTCAAAATACCGACTAAACTCCTGGATCTTAACAGAAAGCTTAACTAGCTAAAACTACTTGGAGGTTCTAACTACTATGAAGAGTTTTATACCTCCTAGAACCAAGTTCTTCGGGTCTTCTTCTCCTTCCCTCCTTGAGCTACTCGAAGATCCAGATCGAGCTTGCAACGTCGGCCTCCTCGCGTCAAGGACGATCTACCCGAGAGTATGTGCTTCAAGCTCCAACCTCTAACCGAGGTAACTAGGGTACCTAGTTTGCTAAGCTAAGTAGCCTAGATGATGTAGAATATCTAATGGAGTGTTTTATCTCATGAGACTATGTTTCACAACATATGTATGGGACTCTAAAAACTCAACAGCACACTGGCAGTGGGTTTAACCACAAGTCCGTCAGTGGTACTAGCTGCACGTAACAGCTACCCAGGTATCTGTCGATATGAAGACCGATGATTAAACTCATCTGAGCTCCTACTGAGCTTATCTGTGACAATCTCCGTACAGTACGGTCGGTTCGTCTAAGATAGTCGCATATCGGGCCTAGAGGGATGGTAAACGTCAGACCCCTAATAGCGCAATAAGTCGTGCCGGAGTAGAGCCCAATACACCATGAGAAACTACTGGAGTACTTACCAGTAAATCTCGCTTGCCCTGACTATGGATTTTGTGTAGTGGCTTTCCGAATACAGCGCGATATCAACCCCCAATACAGGGAGAGGCGAATCTTATCTAACCACTACTGCCTCCAAGTGCTTTGGGACTGCACCCAACTACTATCTATTTGCATGACTCTTTTGAGCTGTGGTAGGGTAGTAATTTAAGTACAGTGAGAACACACTAGAGAAGAATGGTGATGTCAAGTCAACGGCTAACATGTACTCATGCCACCCGGAAACTGCTACCTGACGATAGATATAATATTAACCAGCAGTTCCTAACGAGTCCGTCTAGTGTAACTCATAAACCAATGAGCACCTGTATACTATCTTCAGTACGACATACTAATGGTTGTGGGACAGACCATTTTCCCTGCTGGGATGAGAAGCATATACACTAGTCTATTATGGAGTATCAATGCTCCGTCTCGATAATCCTACGACTAGGGACCAGTATAAGGATTTGCATATAGACTACCCAGCTCCGACTAGTGTGACTGCCATCACAACGCTGGTAGTTAAGCAAAGATCCTAAAGGCTCTACCAATATGTATAAGCGATATGCTATAAGAAACATATGCACATATTGAGATAGAAATAAACTAAGTAGCATACTACCATTTTGAACAAGACTGTTATTATAACTGTGAATATCTCAAGCTTCCAATATGTTATATACAATCCTGTATGATACAATAATGGAATCTAGGGCATATTTCACTAACACACTTGTACAACAATCCGAACTAAACCAAAACACAATATCACAATATAACAAATGTGCAAGCCCGCCGAATTGATCGAATCAATTCGGTGACGTTAAACACAACATATCAACACATGCGTACAAACTAATTTGACTAAACAATTTAATCAAATTATTTTGTAACCCGATGATCCTCCGATAAACTCTAAACATATCCAAAAAGAACCAGGAAATGTACTCGTCAAAAAAAAAAACACGAGCACTCCTGTCGAAAAATTCCGAGATGTATGCAGACGCCACAAAATCGATTTGGCACGCGCACACCCAGAAAGAAAACCCATCATTCCCATTTTTTTTAATAAAACCCGAGCCCAACATTTAGTGCTAAGTTGATTTGCATGGGGGAAAAACCAAAACCGAGACATGATCTCAGGTTGGTGAAAGAGGGGAAAAATTTGGGAATGAGTGGATATATATTAATTGATGTTGTCATGTTTCCATTACCTCCCCATATATTAATTGATGTTGTCATGTTTCCATTACCTCCCCATAGTTACATATATATATATATATATATATATATATATATATATATATTAGCAACATTAACAACAGAGCCTAATATGATAAAAACATACAACTTGAATTGATATACAAAGCAAAAGCAAACATATGAAAATGTCAAGTTTATGCATCATCAACAACAAAAAGTAAACTTTTGACTCTGATACCATGGAATCGGTGCATACGGTCACAACACTTGCGGACCAGGAAGCACAAAACAATGATTTTTCAAAATAAGCAACCAATTCCCACCAATATCAACATTACTTAGCAAACTATAAAAAATTAGAGAGCAAGTCTTGAGGCAACAACTTTTCTAGCGTGTCCAATCACTATCGGGAGACCCATTCTAGACTTTGTGAGCTCCCGGAAATGCTAGGACGCCGACCGTCTCGCCGTAGATGATCCGCGGTGAAAGTAACTTGCCCGAAACTTCATCCTCATCATCTAGTGAAGAAACTCCATTAAGAAACTTGTTAGCTGTTAATAGAGGTGTTATGGTTAATGGGTACTCTCTCTTTTTCCATTTCTTTCACTCATGCAACACTTGCCATTAGAGTAAAGAGTAAGCTCAAGACTTGAAGGAAGAAGAAAATGATAAAAAATAGCTAAGAAAAAGAATTACCTCTCATTTTATTATTATGTCATATTAATACGACACTACCCGTTTCCTCTCTCTCTTCTCTTTGTTGTTGCAGAAAGAGAGAGAGGGAAGGCCCCACCATCACATGTCAGCATATTGTATCATAATACACATGCACATATATATTTTTTTAAGTATGACAACATAAAGAGTATATATATGAGATTAATGGAGGAAAGAGGCCATAGGAGGAGATTTCCTCCTATGGCGTGGAAAAAATACAACCTCCATCATTTTTTCCGACGATCGGCACCCATCATCATCATCGTTATCATCTAAGATGTGCGTACACCAAATTTCATGTGATTCCACAACCTTTTCACCGTTGATTTAGTGGGTTCACAATTAACGGTTTACCAACAATAGAACTTTTTACATTATTAAATCAACGGTGAAAAAGTTGTGGAATCACATGAAATTTGGTATACCCACATCTTAGATGATAACGATGAAGATGATGGGGGCCGATCGTCGCAAAAATTGGTGGAGGTTGTATTTTTTCCTTCTCCATTATTCTCTTTCTCTCTCTCTCTCTCTCTCTCTTTATATATATATATATATATATATATAATGAGATAAAGTATATGTATCACATGCACATACACAATACGCCATCAATATCCTATCAGTATCATATACTGAAAAGAGTGCGTGCATCATACACACAATACTAGGAACCGCAACAGAATACGGTTATCAAGTCAACACTTGACTTAATATTTCGTCTTTTAAACCCGCTGGTATTTTCGTACGTTCGATTAAATCAACCATTCAATTGAACTCCCGCACGTATCCCATACGAATGCCACATCATATTTTGCCCGGGCAGGCACTTTCTTTGCGAGGCTCTAAAAATCCATCAATACGCTGGCAATAAGTTAAGCAAGATCATATCTAATTGAATCCGAAACACTTTTAGATTTAATCCCCTCACGGGTTAACCCACAAACGCATCAGTGGTACTAGCTGCACATAACGGCTACCCAGGTATGAGCAAGATAGATGCAGCTCGATGAGCGAACTCATCCGAACCCAAAAAAATCTATTAGCGACGAATGCCATACAGTCCAGTTTTTTCGTCAAAGAGTATCGCATGCTGGGTTATTAATCACGACAGCAAGGTTTCGGGTGGTATCATCCATGCCAATTTAAAATTTTGTCATGTTTAAACAACCCAAAGCCTAGATCTTTAACTAGAGAATCAAACTAAAACTTAATGAAAACATCTTTACTTCTAAGTTTTAGAGATTACAACCTTTGTAGTCCATTCCTTCGCTTCATAAGCTCCGAGTTGAGATCTCTTCGCTGCGATTATCATGCTTCCGGACTCTAGAGAGGATCCATGAGGTGAATGAGGGATCCTTGCTTGAAGACTTCACAATCAAAAATGATCTACCTTGAGGAATCACAAATCCAAGCTATTACTTCACCAATTATGGATTAGTGAAGCTAACACACTAATCTATATGGCTAGTATAGAAGAGGATAATGAAGTAGGAATTTTGAACTCTTTAGTTTTCTTTTTCTCACAATATTTTATCAATTCATCACAAGCTAGAGAGCAAAAATGAGAGAGCAAGAAGAAGATGATCAAGTGATGAAATGAATTATTGTGTGAGGTTAGAAATGCAACTAAGGGTTAAGCATGGCATGCTTAACCCTTATAGAGACTTGACCATGGGTTAGGGTTAGGGTTTGGTTAACAAATATCTTAGCAAAAATATCAAGAGAGTGGACTTAGTCAACACACACAAAAATCTTAACTAAAGTCCACAATTTTGATTTAACTAAAACAAATAAAAAAACCAAACCTTAATTTCTAGCCTTGGTGTAAATCTCATAAACCTTAGTTGCATGTTTAACCTAGCTTGTTACAAAATCACATATCACATATATAATATTTGTAACAAAAGAAAAGAATACATTAAACATATATCACATATATGTTAAATGTATCCAAATGTGAGAAAATGAAATACTTAAGTGAGCAATATATTAGTTAATGTATTTTAATATATCTAATATATAATTCTAAATTAAATTATTAAATCAACACTTGATTTAATAATCCAGTTATATTACATATAACCGACTAATATAATATGTATCAATTTATCGAATCAACACTTGATCCGATAACCCGGTTATATCACATATACCCGGCCGATATCACATATCGCGAGAATAGAATACGGTATCACATACAAGTATTATTCTCGGTCTCGCACATATCACATATGTGTTCCTACTCCGTTTTGCCTGAGCCAGGAAAGCTCTGTATAGGACTCTAAAGAATCGTCAATACGCCGGCAGTAGGTGATGATCATATCAAACACTCACAAGCTGCAAGCGGTCAGCTAAACGTAACAGCCACCCGGGTATTGAGCGATCAGAAGATCAACAAGCAAGCCTGCACACACTCCTGTGAATCCAATCAGTAACACTACCGTACATTCCGGTCTCTTCGTCTGATATACCGCATATCCAGTCTAGGGTGGTAAACGTCAGACCCAGTAACGATAAGTCGTGTCGATGTGAGGCTCATAACGGGTCGAGAAACTACTGATAACACTTATCAGTAGGTCTCCATATCAGCACTGGTTAGGGATTTCCAGTTATAACCAATCGAACACAGCGCAACATCAACCCCAATACCGGAAGAGACTAAACCCCTCCTATCGCTCATTGCCTCCATATGATTCGGGATTGTATCCAAAACCCACCGTTTTGCATGTTCTCATGAACGTGGTAAGGTGGAAATCAAAGCACGGTGGGAATCACATAAGACTCTATGACAATCTCGGGTCTACAGACTAACATGTACCAGTGTCATCAGAGAACTACTATCTGACGATAGGTATAATACCATCTAGGAGTTCTCGGCGAGTCCGTTCAGTGTACCCAGTCTCTACTGAGAACCCGTACACCATCTTTGATGTCAAACACCGATGGATATAGGATCATCCATCGCCCATCATATAGGTCAAGATGCGTATACGCTAGTCTACTATGGAGTATCGATGCCCTGTCTCGATATATTCTTGACTAGGAACGGTTATAGGATGTACACTTGGACTACCATGGCCCCACTAGTATGATCTGCATCATAGTCCTAGTAGTCGAGTACATATCCTAAGGGCTTTATCAACATGTGAGAGCAAGACAGTAAATCAAAACAAGTCAACATGTTTAGATAAAGTGAAACCAGATAGCATACTATCATATCGAGCAAGAAAGTCCTCTCTATATATATCCAAGTATCCACTACAATATACATCATATGTACAATAATGGTCTCTAGGGCATATACATAACTAACAATCTCCCACTTGCACGAAGGCCAGCTGTTGTAGTATCTCATACCCAACATCCCGAAGAGTCTCTCAAATTGTATCTGGCATATGGCCTTCGTGAGTGGATCCGCAGTGTTGTCCTTCGTGTCAACTCTCCTGACCTCGATCTCTCGGCGATCAACTATCTCCCGGCTCAGGTGATACCGCCTCAGAATATGCCTGGATCTCTGATGGGACCTAAGTTCCTTAGCTAAAGCCACAGCTCCATTGTCATCACAATACAAAGGTATTGGATGCTCAACGGACGGAACCACATCAAGTTCAGTGATGAACTTCTTCATCCAGACAACCTTTTTGGCAGCATCGTTGGCAGCGATGTATTCAGCCTCCTTCGTCGAGTCTGCCACGGTTTCTTGCTTGGAACTCTTCCAACAAACCGCCCCTCCATTTAGGGCAAAGACAAATCCCGAGTGCGACTTAGAGTCGTCCTTATCACTTTGGAAGCTCGAATCGGTAAAGGACTCCACCTGGAGTTCGCCGTTACCATACACCAAGAATATCTCCTTAGTCCTTCTTAAGTACTTGAGAATGTTCTTCACAGCTGTCCAGTGACTCTCTCCAGGATCTGCTTGATACCTACTCACTACACTTAGTGAGTATGCTATTTCGGGTCTGGTATATAGTATCGCGTACATGATAAAGCCTACTGCCGAAGCATAGGGTATCCCTTGCATGCGAGCTCTTTCCAAATCAGTCTTGGGAGACATTTCTTTGGAGAGAGTGAGTCCAGAGATCGTGGGTAAATTCCCACACTTAGATTCTTCCATACTAAAACTCTTTAGTATGGTGTCAATGTACCTGGATTGGGACAATCCCAGTATCCTTTTAGATCTATCTCTATAGATCTTAATTCCCAAAATGCACTCTATAGATCTTAATCCCCAAAATGCAGGAGGCATCACCTAGATCTTTCATTGAGAATCTATGTGATAAGAAGAGCTAGACCGAGTGCAGCATAGGAACATCATTTCCTATCAAAAGTATGTCATCCACGTAAAATACGAGGAAGACAACCTTACTGCAACCTTCTTGTAGATACAAGGTTCATCTACGTTCTTGATGAAGTCAAACTCTTTGACTACCACATCAAAGCAGATGTTCCAACTCCGCGATGCCCGCTTTAACCTGTAGATGGATTTAAGTAGCTTGCACACCTTTCCGCTGCTCCCACTGTCTACGAAGCTCTCTGGCTGAGTCATGTTCACGCACTCCTCTAAATCACCATTTATAAAGGCGGTCTTAATATCCATTTGCCAGATTTCGTAGTCATGGTATGCAGCAATGGTAAGTAGGATCTGGATGGACTTAAGCATAGCCACTGGAGAAAAGGTTTCGTCATAATCCACACCTGGTCGTTGAAGAAAACCCTTTGCAACAAGTCTAGCATTGAAAGTCTCAACTTTTCCATCTACACCAAGTTTCTTCTTAAAGATCCATTTGCTCCCAATGGGTTTTACCCCTTCAGGAGCAACTTCCAAAGTCCATACTTTGCTGGTGTACATGGATTCCATCTCAGATCGCATTGCATCCAGCCATTTCACAGAGTCACCACTCGTGATGGCCTGCTCGAAGCTAGTTGGGTCATCATCTTCCATGATGCAATCCTCGCTCCTACCATCGATGAGAAAACCGTAGTATCTCTCAGGTGGATGAGGAACCCTACTAGATCGGTGGAGGGGCTGAGGATCGTCGAGAACCACTGAATCCTCTGGTTCCAATAAATCATCAGTTGTAGTTTGTGCTGCTGGAACTTCTTCCAGCTCTACCTCTTTGCCACTAATTTCTTTTACAAGAAATTCCTTTTCTAAAAAGGTGTCATATTGAGAAAAAAAACACCTTTTGCTTCTCACCGTGGTAGAAGATATATCCATAGGAATCTTTTGGATATCCCACAAACTTACATAGACCTGATCTTGCCTCGAGCTTGTCCGGATTTTGCTTTTTAACATAGACTGGACAACCCTATATCTTAACTCGTTTAAGAGATGGTCTCTTCCCATTCCATATCTCATATGAAGTGGTAGGCACCGATTTGCTTGGAACTTTATACAATATATATGCGGCCGTCTCCAGCGCATAACCCTAAAAGGAAATAGGTAACTCAACGGTGCTCATCATAGAACACACCATATCTAATAGGGTGCGATTCCTCCGCTCCGATACACCGTTGTGCTATAGTGTATAAGGATGAGTAAGATGAAAGAGAATCCCATTCTCTTTTAGATAGTCCCGGAACTCATTGCTCAAGTATTCCCCTCCTCGATCAGATCGAAGGATCTTAATATTTTTGCCCGTTTGGTTCTCTACTTCGTTCTTATATTATTTGAATTTCTCAAAAGCTTCAGACTTGTGTTTCATCAGGAACCCATGTCCGTATCTTAAGAGATCGTCAGTGAATGTAATGAAGTACGAGGAACCATTCCTGGCATGTGTAGACATGGGACCACATATATCACTATGTATCAGCCCCAAGAGTTCTGTAACTCTTTCTCCGTGTCCACTAAACGGAGTTTTGGTCATCTTACCTTTGAGATATGACTGGAAAGTGTCATAAAATGAAAATTCGAACGAATTCAAATATCCATCCATATGTAACTTAGCTAGTCGTGTCGCATTGATATGACCTAGTCTGCAATGCCAAAAGAAAGATTCGTTCATTTCTGAACTCATCCTCTTGTGTGTGTTTTGTATATTAAGAACCGTGGTTTGATTTAGAACGTATATGCCATTATTTAACGGGCCTGATCCAATCAACTTTTGATTCAGGAAGATGTTCATAACATTATCCTGTAATACAAAATTATATCCTTCTTTACTCAATAAAGAAACTGATATAAGATTGCATATCAGCGTCGGAATGTAATAGCATTCGTTTAGAATCAATCTATTACCATTTGGTAATACAAGGTGATATTCGCCAACTGCTTTGGCTGCAACACTTACACCATTCCCTACTCTTATGGAATGATCACCCATTCCCAGTTCCCTACCTTTCCTTAGCCCATGTAACATATTACATATATGGGATCCCGATCCAGTATCTAATACCCAGGACGTAGAGTGAACTGAGAAACAGTTCTCGATAACAAACACAGCCGAAGAAGATGCATCAACATGTTTATTCTTCATTTGGGCGGCATGAGAATCCGGATATGTCCCTATTCCTTGCTCAGTCTTATAACGTTTATAAGAAAGAACGGGACCAACGTTCCTCTGCTCAGTATAACAAGTGGGTTCGGTCAATACATCCATATTATTATCTTGATTAAAGCATGACATGGTCGCTACTTGGAGAGAGAGAGAAAAAAACACTTTAGCGTATGCTCTTGCAAGATTAGATTGGTTATTATCTTATCTAATCAGGATGGCTCCCACTGCTTTTATCAAATTTTCTTTCAAACCCAAAAAGGTAAGACTAGCCGGGATTAATTACACCTTATAAGTTCGCCAATCTTTCAGCCGGGTCAGTGTTGGTACTTTGAAGAAAGTTCCCCGTGCTTTCGCATGGACCTAATTAAAATAAACCTCGTTTTCCTAGAGGCATAACACCGTTAACACCTTTCTAGTCACCTACTTGATCGGCTAATTGTCCTGTGTAAAACTTTCCCAGGAGTGACTCTTACTCGCAGTGGGTATCAGGATCCAACTATCTCATAGAAGGTATGCAATCTCATTGCAAATTTCAACACTTGAAATTCCCGATAATACTTTTACCCTTAGTGACTTATGACCTTAACTATGGTCAACAAATCATAAGCACTAGTCAAGTTCTACCCGTCATTTCTTGATTAATTAAACCCACCCACATGACCATTAACTATGGTCAACAAAGTCATATGACTGTCCTAATTAATCACATCATATGCTATATAGGAAGACATCACTCAGCTACCGTACACTGCGCCTTAACTATGGTCAACAAACGCAGCATGAATACTAAGTACTCTATTTTCTAAAATGACGGAGGGTTACGACAGGTTTTCAAAAAACCTTTTGCGTAATGAACTTGATATCATTGTAGAAACAAGTGATTTTGAAAAGGAGTGTTTTTTAGGTTTTTACTAGTTTCGCTAAAGAGTTCACTCCCGGTGAAGGGATCTCGGTTCTTTCCTTATCGAATAAGGTGCATGATATTTCACAAATAGCACTATGCAAAGTAAGAGCTATACAAGCAATCAAAAACAAAACTGAGTGAGTTGTAGCATCTGCTAGTTTTTCTAAAGAGGCCACTCCCAGTGAAGGGATCTCGGCTCTTTCCTTATCGAATAAGGTGCTGGATATTCTACAAAGTATACCGCTATGCAAAGCAAAAACTAGAGCTATCCTTATTTATAAATTTGATTCTACAACCTCTTTTAGGTTTCTTTTCTTTCATTAATCTCATTAATGACGTCCCATCATTTAATCTTCCTAAGCATCACAGAAAAAACGAAAATACAACGTACGCTTATGCCATCCGCATTCGCCACAGTGTCCCGTTATGCGCCGTTAGGTTACTTAACTAACGGCATACCGGGACGGGACTAGTGCGGGTGCAAAACATAAGCAATGTTTATTATATATTATATATACAATAATAAAGCATTCGTCTCATGCATATAAACTGATCACATCATAAAATATCAGCAGCAGAAGATAACATATGAAATATTGGATATAGTAGGAGGTCCATGTTTTATTTTGAGCCTGTATAAAACATGGATTCCACGGTCGCGATGAGTAGCCAAACCCACATCCTTAGACCCCTACGAGAGCGGCAAGCAACCCTCCCAATTCAAAGGTTAGGAAACCCGGTCTCGACTCCTCGAGATAGCCTCCCACTGGACCCTAGAACCCGGCTGCTTGTGCTCTCCTCCTTGGGTCTATCCTAATGCGGAAAAATAAATAATATACAATGGTGACATCATCCTCAACCCAGAAGTGCCCCAATAAAAGAATATTACATACAATGAATTTTACATGAATGAAAATAAAAACCCCCATATCACATAAAACCCCCGGCTATTAAAATCACGACGATCCAATGTAACATATCACAGCAACACATAACATCACATGTCATCAACGTAAGTAAATATGCGTATCCCAATTGTCATTGATGTATGACAACGAAATCGGCGATACACCACATATTACACTTACGGTCGCAGAAAAGAAAGTGAAAAACTACAACATTTGGAATCCACAATCACCTTAGATATCGTAAACCCGAAATATCACATATTACGGATTTCATGCCTAACTATATGAATTCCACATATTGTATCATATTCCAGAAAAAGTTAGATGACGTTAAACATTCCGATCGAACCAACAAACACCCAAAATTTCCCAAAAGCTCAACACTTGAGCGTAGTTTAAAAATACTCAGTGCATGCCACAGTACCAATGAACCAGCCGTAGAAGGGCCAACCAATGCCTCACATGTGGCACCGCTGAACTACCATAAACCCTAAGATTTAGTGGCAGTTCTGACAGTCACATAATCGAGTTAAGGTTTCGTTCTTCTAGAGGGTCCACCGAATCACTTACACGATATTTGAATGTTTTTTAACTAAGGAAAAATCCAATACTTGAAAATTTTCCAGCAAGGGTTCAAGTAGGTATTTGATGTCCGATCGAACTTTTTAACACCATCTAAATAACCCGAAACAAAACCTAGAATTACGAATATGAAACACTCTGAATTGACTTAGCTAAAAGATAACATCACACGCAAAATTAGCAAAAACAAACAACACCTAAACTACAAAAGCCCAGAGACTTAAACACTGTAAAAATTTCAACCCTGTACTGTCCGAGGTGGCCGGTTTTGAACATGGTGTGGCCGGCCCAATTCCGAGGGAATGGGGTGAATTTTGTATAGTGTTCATTATCTATCTCATACATCATCCTGTAACTGTTTAAAAAAAATTCTGTCACCTGAAAAATTTCGACAGAAACTAGGGTTTCGATTCGGATGTTTCAGAGTTGTTTTGGTTTCGTAATCCTACACTTATCCGTCTAATTCTCTTGCTAGGATCTGATACCACTGTTGGGTTATTAATCACGATAGCAAGGTTTCGGGTGGTATCATCCATACCAATTTAAAATTTTGTCATGTTTAAACAGCCCAAACCCTAAATCTTTAACTAGAGAATCAAACTAAAACTTACAGCAAACATTTTTACTTCTAAGTGTTAGAGATTACAACCTTTGTAGTCCATTCCTTCGCTTCATAAGCTCCGAGTTGAGGTCCCTTCGCTGCGATTATCATGCTCCCGGACTCTAGAGAGGCTTTATGAGGTGAATGAGGCATCCATACTTGAAGACTTCATAATCAAAGATGATCTACTTTGAGAAATCACAAACCTAAGCTATTACTTCACTAATTATGGATTAGTGAAGCTAACACACTAATCTATATGGCTAGTATAGAAGATGATGATGAAGTAGGAATTTTGCACTCTTTAGTATTCTTTTTCTCATAATGTTTTATCAATTCATCACAAGCTAGAGAGAAAAATTGAGAGAGCAAAAAGAAGATGATCAAGTGATGAAATGAATTATTGTGTGAGGTTAGAAATGCAACTAAGGATTAAGCATGGCATGCTTAACCCTTGTAGAGACTTGACCATGGGCTAGGGTTAGGGTTTGGTTAACAAATATCTTAGCAAAAATATCAAGAGAGTGGACTTAGTCAACACAAACAAATATCTTAACTAAAGTCCACAATTTTAATTTAACTAAAACAAATAAAGAACCAAACCCTAATTTTTAGCCATGGTGTAAATCTCATAAACCCTAGTTTCATGTATAACCTAACTTGTTACAATATCACATATATAATATTTTGTAACAAAAGAAAAGAATACATTAAACAAATATCACATATATGTTAAATTTATCCAAATATGAGAAAATGAAATACTTATGTGAGCAATATATTAGTTAATGTATTTTAATATATCAAATATATAATTCTACATTAAATTATTAAATCAACACTTGATTTAATAACCCGGCTATATTACATATAACCGACTAATATAATATGTATCAATTTATCGAATCAACACTTGATCCAATAACCCGGCTATATCACATATACCCGGCCGATATCATATATCGCGAGAATAGAATACGGTATCATATACACGTATTATTCTCGGTCCCGCACATATCACATATGTGCTCCTACTCCGTTTCGCCTGAGCTAGGAAACCTCTATGTAGGACTCTAAAGACTCGTCAATACGTCGGCTGTAGGTGATTATCATATCAAACACTCACAAGCTGCAAGCGATCAGCTAAATGTAACAGCCACCCGAGTATTGAGCGATCAGAAGATCAACAAGCAAGCCTGCACACACTCCTGTGAATCCAATCAGTAACACTATCGTACAGTCCGGTCTCTTCATCTGATATACCGCATATCCAGTCTAGGGGTGGTAAACGTCAGACCCCACTAACCGATAATTCGTGTCGATGTGAGTCTCATAACGGGTCAAGAAACTACTGATAACACTTACCAGTAGGTCTCCATATCAGCCCTGGCCAGGGACTTCCAGTTATAGCCAATCGAACACAACGCAACATCAACCCCCAATACCGGAAGAGACGAAACCCCTCCTATCGCTCGTTGCCTCCATGTGATTCGGGACTGTACCCAAAAGCCACCGTTTTGCATGTTCTCATGAACGTGGTAAGGTGGAAATCAAAGCACAGTGGGAATCATATAAGACTCTATGACGATCTCGGGTCTACAGACTAACCTGTACCAGTGTCACCAGAGAGCTGCTATCTGACGATAGGTATAATACCATCAAGGAGTTCTCGGCGAGTCCGTTCATTGTACCCAGTCTCCACTGAGCACCCGTACACCATCTTTGATGTCAAACACCGATGGATATAGGATCATCCATCGCCCATCATATGGGTCAAGATGCGTATACGCTAGTCTACTCTGGAGTATCGATGCTATGTCTCGATACACCCTCGACCAGGAACAGTTATAGGATGTACTCTTGGACTACCCTGGACCCACTAGTATGATCTGCATCATAGTCCTAGTAGCCGAGTACATATTCTAAGGGCTTTATCAATATGTGAGAGCAAGACAGTAAACCAATACAAGTTAACATGTTTAGACAAAGTGAAACCGGATAGCATACTATCATATCGAGCAAGAAAGTTCTTTCTATATATATCCAAGCATCCACTACAATATAGATCATATGTACAATAATGGCCTCTAGGGCATATACATAACTAACATCGCATACCGGGTCTGGGGATGGAAACTGTCAGATCCCTAATAACCCGATAAGTCATGCGACAGTAGACTCATAACCATCCGAGATACAACTGATAACACTTATCATTTTATCTCGACTACTCTGGACAGAAACTTTTGGTTATAGCCATGTCCTGCAATACGCAATATCGACTCACTATACCGGGAGTGACGAATCCTCTCGACCAATCACTTCCTTCATGTGCTTCGGGACCATACCCAACTAAAACCTGTTTGCACGACTTAGTAATGACATGGTAGGATAGTAATTAAATTATGGTGGGAACACACACAAGACACTATGGCGATCTCAGGTCGAGAGACTACCATGTACTATCATCACCAACGAACTGCTATATGACATTGGGATAATACCAACTAGGAGTTCTCGGTGTGTCCGTCAAGTGTAACTCATCCAATAAACACACGTATACAATCACCGGTGTCAATCACTAATGGTTATGGGATCAGCCATTGCCCCATACATGGTAATGAAACATATACACTAGTCTAAATAGGAATACTGCTACCCAGTCTCGATACTCCTACGATTAGGGAAATTTAAGGATGTGCTTATAGACTACCAAGCCCCACTAGTATGATCTCTATCATCAATCCTGGTAGTCAAGCAAAATTCCTATAGGATTTATCTCATATATTAGCAATACGTGATAACGAGTAAAACGTATACACATGACAGATAAAGACAAACCAAATAGCATACTATCATCTCGAGTAAAACCGTTCTCTGTATATGACCTCTTGAATTCAGTAATCGCAATCCTACAATTACGATAATTACCTTGAGGGCACCTACATTCAACATGTCTTGAGCGAGTAAATACTCATCGTCGTCAGATAGAAATTCTCTAGTGGTATGAGTACAGGTTAGTCTTTTGACCTGTTCATGTGAGTTCCTACTGTACTTTGATTACTATCCAACCACGGCTCAAAGGAGTTGAGCAAACAGATTTTAGTTGGGTATAGTCCCGAGCCACATAGAGGCAGTGAGCGATTGTCAGGGATTTGTCTCTCCTGGTATTAGGAATCGATGTCTCCCTGAGTTCGGTAGGCCATCACCCTAAATCCGTGGACACGGTGGATGAGATTTACTGATAGGATTTCAGTAGTTTCTTGGTTGGTGATGAACATGACTCCGACATGACTTATCGGGTTATTAGCAGTCTGACGTTATCCATCCCCTAGTCCTGGTATGTGATACTCTTAAACGAAGAGACCGAACTGTACGGAGATTGTCACATTCAGGCTTAGTGGGGTACGAACGGACTTGATTATCGACCTCCCTTTCGGCTTATACCTAGACAGCTGTTGCGTATAGCTAGTGCCGTGGACTATCTTGTGGTTATGGATTTATCCAGTAACTCACTGCCAACATATTGTTGAGTCTTTAGAGTCCCAAACAGAGGGTTTTCCTGGTTCAGCTGATAGATGACGTATGTTGGTACATACAGGGATCCGATTAAATACGTGTATAGGCTATACGGATTTTAATCGAACAGTTGATAATACTAGTGGTTTAGGATTAAGCACGATTATTAAATCAAGTTTTGATTTAATAATTTTTATATATATTTTAATATATATTCTAGTATTATTGTTCACTATTCAATTTCTCTTTCTTGGTTATTCGTATTTTTACGGATACGCCTATATGTATTTCGATACGTATACCTAGTTGTATTCCGTATTTGTACGGAATACTTCTAGAAGGAGGATACCTCATTTGTGAATATTCATGAGAATGAGGTGGCTTAGTGAGATGGGTTTAAGCATGGTTGTGGATTGTAGAATTGGCTTCATTTGTTTAATACAAATGGTCGAGATATTTTCTTTGTTTTTGTTAGAAAAGATATATGAAGCCATTCTCTCTTTATTCACATACTTAGTTCATTTTTTGATGGCTCGCTTCCTCCTCCTCCTCCTCCTTCTTCATTACTCTCTCGAGTTTTAGGATTTGAGAGAATATTATAGTGGAAAATTCCTACATCCTCGCTCTCCATTACAAGCGAGCTTGGAGTATCGATTGCTGTTGGATATAGTGCCCTCAAGACAATTATTATGATTGCAAATGGGTGATTATGATAATTGAGGGAGGACCTATACAGGTATAACAGTCTTACTCAAGATGATAGTATGCTATCTAGTTTATCTTCATCGTTAATGAAACCTGTAGGATTGTTGCTTGACCACCAACATTATGATGGTGATCATATATGTGGGATCTAGGTTGTCCATAAACGCAACCTTAAATTTCCCTAGTCGTGGGAGTATCAAGATCAGGCATCGATATTCCAGAGTAGACTAGTGTATACACTTCTAGACCCTAACGAGTGGTGGTGTCCAGTCTCACAAGCCATTGGTGTTGTTGTAGGGTTCCTAGGCACACTAATGAAGTCTCACAAGGCATCAACCATGTCAATTTCAAATTTTATGAGTGCCGAGAAACCCTAATACGGATCGTTAACTAGAATTTTAGGCGAAAAAGGAAACTAGTTAACATCTTAACTAAAAGTGAGATGCTACAACCTTTGTAGATCCGGTTATCCACTTCCTTAGCTCCACGTAGTTGTCCCCTAGCTGTCCATCTCGAATCCCAGACTCTCGCATCGGCTTCATCGGAGAAATGAGCGGAACAGTCGTCGGCTACGATGCCAAAGATGATCTACGTCGAGGCTTCACAAGATCAAGCTCCAACTTCACCAAGTTGTGAAACTTGTGAAGAAAACACCCTATACTACTTGGCAAGAGGTAGAGGGTGAAGAAATAGAAGGTGGGTTCACTTTAGAATTGGATTTCTCACACTTTTGCTCAAGATGCCATTGATGGAATCAAGCTTTCTTTCTTGATGAAGATGATGAAGAAGAAGAAAGAATATGATAAGTGTTGCTTTTAAAATGAAAATAAAATCAATACTTATCATATGCTAACCATGGTAAAGTGTAGAGAATAGATCATGGTTAGTTAGAATGGTTAGGGTTAAGGATGAAGACAAAATGATAACAAAGTCAAACCTTCATGAAGCTTCAACTAAATACAAAGAAAGCCACCATTTTTCTTCATAATCCTTTCTAAAATAAATAAATAAATGAGTAATAAAAAGGAAACCCTAACCATTACACAACCATGGTTTAATCTTTACACAAAACACAAGTTAGCATGCAACATCTAACATGATACAATCAAGTGCACACAAAATATATCACATATACAATGTGATTTTCAAGTGAGAAAATCCCTTTAAAGTGAACCAATACTAGTTAATGCAAAGTAATATATCAAATATATAATTATACATTAAAACATTAAATCAACACTTGATTCAATGATCCGGTCATGTCGCACATAACCGACTAGTAAACAATGTATCGACTTATCGAATCGATCTTCGATTCGATAACTAGGTTATATCAAATACAACCAATCGAAACATTCATCGCGAGAATGAAATGCGGTATCACATACATGCATCATTCTTGGTCCCGCACATATCTCATATGCGCCCCTATTTCGTTTCGCTTGAGCCAGGAAACCTCTGTGTAGGACTCTAAAGACTCGTCAATACGCCGGTAGCAGATGATGATCATATCAAGCACCCACAAGCCGCAAGCGGTCTGCTAAACGTAACGGCCACCCAGGTACTGAGCGATCAGAAGATCGACGAGCTATCCCGCTCACACTCCTGTGAATCCAACCAGTAACACTTACCGTACAGTCCGGTCTGTTCGTCTGATATGTCGCATATCAAGTCTAGGGGTGGTAAACGTCAGATCCCAGTAACCGATAAGTCATGCCGATGTGAGGCTCATAACGGGTCGAGAAACTACTAGTAACACTTACCAGCAGATCCCTGATCAGCCCTGGCCAGGGACTTCCCTGTTACAGTCAATCGAGCACAGCGCAACATCAACCCCCAATACCGGGAGAGATGAAACCCCTCCTATCGCTCATTGCCTCCATGTGACTCGGGACTGTACCCAAAGACCACCGTTTTGCACGCCCTCATGGACGTGGTAAGGTGGAGATCAAAGCACAGTGGGAATCACACAAGACTCTATGACGATCTCGGGTCTACAGACTAACCAGTACAAGTGTCACCTGAGAACTGCCATCTGACGTGAGGTATAATACCATCTAGGAGTTCTTAGCGAGTCCGTCCAGTGTACCCAGTCTCCACTGAGCACCCGTACACCTTCTCTGATGTCAAACACCAATGGATATGGGATCATCCATCGCCCATCTTATGGGTCGAGAAGCGTATACGCTAGTCTACACTGGTATATCGATGCCCCGTCTCGATACACCCACGACTAGGGACCTTGAAGGATGTACTTATGGACTACCATGTCTCTACTAGTATGATCTGCATCATAGTCCAGGTAGTCAAGTACACATCCTAAGGGCTTTACCAACATGTAACTATAAGACAGTTTAAAGAGACTAGTGTACATGTTAAGATAAAGAGCAACCAGATAGCATACTATCATATCGAGCAAGAAAGTCATCTCTATATATGTCCAAGCAGCCAATATAATATACATCATCTGTACAATACTGGCCTCTAGGGCATACATACAACTAACAATCTCCCACTTGCACTAGGGCCAGCTGCTGTAGTATCGCATACCAAGCATCCTGAAGAGTCTCTCAAACTGTATCTGGGGAATGGCCTTCGTGAGTGGATCCGCCGTGTTGTTCTTCGTGTCAACCCTCCTGACCTCGATCTCCCGGCGATCAACTATCTCCCGGATCAGGTGATACCGCCTCAGAATATGCCTGGATCGCTGATGGGACCTGGGTTCCTTGGCCAAAGCCAGCGCTCCATTGTTATCGCAATACAAAGGTATTGGATGCTCAATGGATGGAACCACTCCAAGTTCAGTAATGAACTTCTTGATCCAGACAGCCTCTTTAGCAGCATCGTTGGCAGCGATGTATTCAGCCTCCATCATCGAGTCTGCCATGGTTTCCTGCTTGGAACTCTTCCAGCTAACCGCCCCTCCGAAAAGGGTAAAGACAAATCCCGACTGCGACTTAGAGTCGTCCTTATCACTCTGGAAGCTCGAATCGGTAAAGGACTCCACTTGGAGTTCTCCATTACCATACACCAAGAGCATCTCTTTAGTCCTTCGCAAGTACTTGAGAATGCTCTTCACAGCTGTCCAGTGACTCTCTCCAGGATCAGCTTGATACCTGCTCACTACACTTAGTGAGTATGCAACATCGGGTCTGGTACATAGCATCGCGTACATGATAGAGCCTACAGCCGAAGCATAGGGTATCCCTTGCATGCGAGCTCTCTCCAAATCAGTCTTGGGAGACATCTCTTTGGAGAGAGTGACTCCAGAGATCGTGGGCAAATTCCCACGCTTGGATTCTTCCATACTAAACCTCTTTAGTATGGTGTCAATGTACCTGGATTGGGATAATCCCAATATCCGTTTGGATCTATCTCTATAGATCCTAATTCCCAATATGCAGGAGGCATCACCAAAATCTTTCATCGAGAATCTTTGTGATAAGAATAGCTTGACCGATTGCAGCATAGGAATATCATTTCCTATCAAGAGTATGTCGTCCACGTACAATACGAGGAATACAACCTTACTCTCTGCCACCTTTTTGTAGATACAAGGTTCATCTACATTTTTGATGAAATCAAACTCTTTGATAACGACGTCAAAGCAGATGTTCTAACTCCGCGATGCTTGCTTTAATCCATAAATGGATTTAAGCAGCTTGCATACCTTTCCGCTGCTCCCACTGTCTACGAAGCCCTCTGGCTGAGTCATGTACATGCACTCTTCTAAATCACCATTTAGAAAGGCGGTCTTAACATCCATTTGCCAGATTTCGTAATCATAATATGCAGCGATAGCAAGCATGACCCGGATGGATTTAAGCATAGCCATTGGAGAAAAGGTTTCGTCATAGTCCACACCTGGTCTTTGACGAAAACCCTTTGCAACAAGTCTAGCTTTGAAAGTCTCCACTTTCCCATCTACACCAAGTTTCTTCTTGAAGACCCACTTGCTCCCAATGGGTTTTACCCCTTCAGGAGCAACTTCCAAAGTCCATACTTTGTTGGTGTACATGGATTCCATCTCGGACCGCATTGCATCCAGCCATTTCACTGAGTCCCTACTCGTGATGGCCTGCTCGAAGCTAGTTGGGTCATCATCCTCCATGATGCAATCCTCGCTCCCACCATCCATGAGAAAACCGTAGTATCTCTCAGGTTGGCGAGAAACCCTACTAGATCGGCGAAGTGGCTGGGGTTCATTGGGAACTATTGAATCCTCTGGTTCCACCATATCTTCTGTTGTAGCTTCTGTAGCTGGAACTTCTTCCAGTTCTACCTCATGATCACTAATCTCTTTTTCAAGAAATTCCTTTTCTAAAAAAGTGGCATGCCGAGAAACAAACACTCTTTGTTCCTCAGGGTGGTAGAAGATATACCCTTGTGAATTCTTGGGATATCCTATAAATTTGCATAGAACAGACCGTGCCTCGAGTTTGTCTGGATTTTGTTGTTTGACATAGGCTAGACAACCCCATATCTTAACATAGTTAAGACATGGTCTCTTCCCTTTCCATATCTCATATGGAGTGGTTGGCACAGATTTGGTGGGGACCATATTCAATAGATGTATGGCTGTCTCAAGCGCATACCCCCAGAAGGAAATAGGTAACTCAGCTGTGCTCATCATAGAGCGCACCAAATCTAATAGGGTGCGGTTTCTCCGTTCTGATACACCGTTGTGCTGTGGTGTATATGGAGGAGTCAGCTGAGAGAGAATCCCATTCTCTTTTAGGAAGTCCAGGAATTCATTGCTCAAGTATTCATCTCCTCGATCAGATCGAAGGATTTTAATACTTTTTCCGGTTTGGTTCTCGACTTCTTGTTTATATTCTCTAAATTTCTCAAAAGCTTCAGACTTGTGTCTTATCAAGTACACATGTCCGTATCTTGAGAGATCGTCAGTGAATGTAATGAAGTACGAAGAACCATCCCTGACATGTGTAGACATAGGACCACATACATCACTATGTATTAGTCCCAAGAGTTCGGTAACTCTTTCTCCGTGTCCCGTAAACGGAGTTTTGGTCATCTTGCCTTTGAGACATGACTGACAAGTGTCATAAGATGAAAATTCGAATGGTTTCAAATATCCATCCTTATGCAACTTAGCTAGTCGTGTCGCATTGATGTGACCCAGTCTACAATGCCACAAGAAGGATTCGTTCAGTTCTGAACTCTTCCTCTTCTGTGTGTTTGTTATGCTCAGAACTGTTGATTGATTTAGAACATAAATGCCATTGCACAACGTGCCTGATCCAACCAACTTTTGGTTACGGAAAATGTTCATAACATTATCCTGTAATACAAAATTATATCCCTCTTTACTCAACAAAGAAACCGATATAATATTGCATATCAGGTTCGGCATGTAATAGCATTCGTTCAGAACCAATGTATTACCAGTTGGTAATACAAGGTGATATTCCCCGACAGTCTTAGCTGCAACTATTGCACCATTTCCAACTCTAATATCTTTATCACCTTCTCCAAGTTCTCTACCTTTCCTAAGCCCATGTAACTGATTACATATATGGGATCCTGACCCGGTATATAATACCCAGGACGTAGAGCAAATGGAGAAACAGTTCTCTGTAACGAACATACCCGAAGAAAATTCATCAACATGTACTTTCTTCATTCGGGTGGCATGGGAATCCTGGTATTCCCCTATATCCTGTTCAGTCCTATAACTCTTATAGGAAATAACGGAACCAACGTTCCCCATCACAGTATAACATGCGGGTTCAGTCAATACATCCATATTATTATCTTGATTAGGGCCTGACATGGTCGCTACCTGGAGAGAGAGAGAAGAAAACACTTTAGCGTATGCTCGTGCAAGATCAGATTGGTTATTATCTTATCTAATCAGGATGGCTCCCACTGGTTTTTATTAAATCTTCCTTCAAACCCTAAAAGAAAAGACTAGCCGGGATTAATTACACACTACAAGTTCGCCAATCTTTCAGCCAGGCCAGTGTCGGTACTTTGAAGGAGGTTCCCCGTGCTTTCGCACGGACCTAATTAAAGTAAACCTCGTTTTTCCAGAGGCGTAACCCCGTTGACACCTTTCTAGACACCTACTTGATCAGCTAATTGGAATGTGTAAAACTCTCCCAGGAGTAACTCTTACTCGCAGTGGGTATCGGGATCCAACTATCTCATAGAAGGTATGCAATCTTATTGCAAATTTCAACACTTGAAATTCTCGATAATGCTTTTGCCCCTAGCGTGCTATGACCTTGACGAAAGCCAACAAACCACAGCCCGCTAGTCAAGTTCAACCCGTACATTTCTTGACTGAATTAAACCCACCCGCACGACCCTTGACGAAAGCCAACAAAGCCGTACGACTACCCTAATCCAGTCGCATCATATGCAGCAGATAAGCAGCACATAGTTACCGCACACTACACCTTGACGAAAGCCAACAAATGTAGCACGAATACTATATGCAACTTATCTGAAATGACGGAAGGCTACGACAGGTTTTTCTGAAAACCTATTGCGTAATGAACTTGATATCGTTGTAGAATCAAATACAGTTTTGAAATGGAGTGATTTTGAGGCTTTTCTAGTTTTGCTAAAGGGGTCACTCCCGGTGAAGGGATCGTCGGCCCTTTCCTCGTCGAATGAGGTGCGGGATATATCATATATATCGCTGTGCAAAGTAAAACTATAGAAGCATTCTAAAGTCAAATCGAGTGTGTAGCATCTGCCAGTTATTGCTAAAGGAGTCACTCCCGGTGAAGGGATCTCGGTCCTTTCCTCATCGAATAAGGTGCAGGGTATATCATATATACCGCTATGCAAATCAAAACTGTAGCTACCCTTTTTATTTAAAATTTGATTCTACAACATCTTTTAGGTTTCTTTTCTTTCATTAATCACATTAATGAAGTCCCATCATTTAAGTCACCTAAACATCACAGATAAATACGACGTACACTTATGCCATCCGCATTCGCCTCGATGTCCCCTCGTGCACCGTTAGGTTAGGTAACTAACGACAGAGCACGGCAGGGCTAGTGCGGGTGCAAAACATAAGTAACGTCTATATAATATATCATATATACTATATTCTGTATCTATCACAGAACATCACATGATCACATCACAGATATCGCAGCAGAAGAAACATATGAAACATTGGATATACTAGGACGTCCGTGTTTTCAATACGAGCCAGTATAAAACACGGATTCCACGGTCATGATGAATAGCCAATCCCACACCTCTAGACCCCTACGAGAGCGGCAAGCAACCCTACCAATTCTAGGGTTAGAAGACCCGGACTCGACTCCTCGAGATGGTCTCCCACTGGACCCTAGAACCCGGTTACTTGTGCTCCCCTCCTTGGGTCTATCCTAATGCGGAAAACAAAATAATATACAAAAGGTGACAACTTCCGCAACCTGGAAGTGCCCCAATAAAAGAATATTACATACAAGTTTTTACATGAATGAAAATGAAAAACACTCATCTCACATAAAAACCCCCGGCTATTCAAACACGACAATCCAATATAACATATCCAGCAACACATAACATCACATGTCATCAACGTAAGTAAATATGCGCATCCCAATTGTCGTTGACATGTAGCAACGAAACCGGCGATATCACATATTACACTTACGGTCACAGAAAAGAAAGTGTAAAACTACAACAGTTGGAATCCGCAAACTCTTTAGACATCGCATGCCTAGACCAATGAATTTCTTAGACATCACATGCCTAACAATCATAAACCCCGCATTTTAGTCTCATTATCGAAAACTCTTTTCAACATCAAGTGAGACTAAACCGCTAGATTTATAACATTCATTCAGTTATCTCATAACTGTTTGTGAATTCCAATTATTGTATCCCATTCCGGATAAATAGAAAATATTAAACTTTCCGATCGAACATTCGAACACCCAAGTTTTCCCGAAACCGTTCAACACATGTAATAGGTTCAAAGACATTCACTTCATGCCTCAGTACCAACGGTCCAGCCGTAGAAGGGTCAAGCCAACGCCTCACATGTGGCACGCCGTACTGCCCCAAACCCGAAGGTTCAAAGGGCAGTTCAAAACGGTCACATAATCGAGTTAAGGTTTGTTGTCTTCTAGAGGGACCATCGCGTTACTTGCACTACTCAGAACGTCCTTAAACCACAGAAAAATCCAACACTTGGAAATTTTCCGGCAGGGGAAAAGTTGGGTATTTATATCCGGTCGAACTTTTTAACATATTCTAAAGTTATCCAGAAAACCACACGGACAAAATTTGATAATCCGATCGAATCTTTGATTCCCAATACAACCCCAGAATACTTTTCTGTAAAGTCACAATAAAAATACCTAGAAAATATAGCATTAAATTATATGAATTACTGTGCAGAAATAATTAGACAAGGGGACAGTACGGCCGCGGAACCGCCGCACATGCCTAGCTTGTGCCGCGTTTCCGCGGTGGATTAATGGATTTAGACCCTCGTTTTTCACAGTAATTCAAATAAGACTGCTTATTTTTCTGCATATTTTTAATTGACAAAAATCCAAATTTTCAGAAAAAGTCCAGAGAGCATTTTGGTTTTTAGGGTTTCGGTTCGATCGGGTTTCAAACGTCGTCAAAGCATCGCCTAAGGCTCTAGCTAGGCTCTAATACTACTGTAGGGTTCCTAGGCACGCTAATAAAGTCTCACAAGGCATCAACCATGCCAATTTCAAATTTTATGAGTGCCGAGAAACCCTAATACGGATCGTTAACTAGAATTTTAGGCGAAAAAGGAAACTAGTTAACATCTTAACTAAAAGTGAGATGCTACAACCTTTGTAGATCCGGTTATCCACTTCCTTAGCTCCACGTAGTTGTCCCCTCGCTGTCCATCTCGAATCCCGGACTCTCGCATCGGCTTCATCGGAGAAATGAGCGGAACAGTCGTCGGCTACGATGCCAAAGATGATCTACGTCGAGGCTTCACAAGATCAAGTTCCAACTTCACCAAGTTGTGAAACTTGTGAAGAAAACACCCTATACTACTTGGCAAGAGGTAGAGGGTGAAGAAATAGGAGGTGGGTTCACTTTAGAATTGGATTTCTCACACATTTGCTCAAGATGCCATTGATGGAATCAAGCTTTCTTTCTTGATGAAGATGATGAAGAAGAAGAAAGAATATGATAAGTGTTGCTTTTAAAATGAAAATAAAATCAATACTTATCATATGCTAACCATGGTAAAGTGTAGAGAATAGATCATGGTTAGTTAGAATGGTTAGGGTTAAGGATGAAGACAAAATGGTAACAAAGTCAAACCTTCATGAAGCTTCAACTAAATACAAAGAAAGCCACCATTTTTCTTCATAATCCTTTCCAAAATCAATAAATAAATAAATGAGTAATAAAAAGGAAACCCTAACCATTACACAACCATGGTTTAATCTTTACACAAAACACAAGTTAGCATGCAACATCTAACATGATACAATCAAGTGCACACAAAATATATCACATATACAATGTGCTTTTCAAGTGAGAAAATCCCTTTAAAGTGAACCAATACTAGTTAATGCAAAGTATGTAGGGTTCCTAGGAACTCTAATGAGGTCTCACAAGGCATCAACCATGCCAATTTCAAATTTTACAAGTGCCGAGAAACTCTAATACGGATCGTTAACTAGAATTTTAGGCGAAAGATGCAACTAGTTAACAACTTAACTAAGTGAACGGAAATACAACCTTTGTACATCCGGTTCTCCACCTCCATAGCTCCGCGATGAAGTCCCCACGCTGTACAAATCGCATCCCGGACTCTAGCATCGGCTTCATCGGAGAAATGGGCGGGCTTGGTCGTCGGCTTCGATGCCGAAGATGATCTATGTCGAGGCATCACTAGATCAACCTCCCACTTCACCAAGTCATGAAACTTGTGAAGAAAACACCTTATACTACTTGGCAAGAGGTAGAGGATGAAGAAATAGGAAGTGGGTTCACTTTAGAATTGGATTTCTCACACTTTTGCTCAAATCACCATTGATGAAGCAAGCTTTTCTTCTTGTGAAGAAGAAGAAGAAGATGATAATCTTATGATAAGTTCTTTTTCAAATAGAAAAATAAAAGAATACTTATCATAAACCAACCATGGTCAAGTGTAGAGAATTGACTAAGGTTAGATGAATGGTTAGGGTTAAACATGAAGATAAAATGGTCACTTGGTCAAAGCTTCATGAAGCTTCAACAAGCTTCATGAAAGAAAGAAAGAAAGAAACCATTTTGTTTTCATTTTCCATTTCTTTTTAATCTAAATTAAAAAGATAAATGAATGATAAAATAAAAACCCTAACCATTTACTTAACCAAGGTTTAATTCTTTACACAAAAACCCTAGCAATAATGTATCATCAAACATGATACAATCAAGTGCACAAAAGTACATCACATATACAACTTGTGCAATGCAAGTGAGAAAAACCATTTAAAGTGAACCAATAATAGTTAATGCAAAGTAATATATCAAATATATAATTATGCATTAAATCATTAAATCAACACTTGATTTAACGATCCGGTCATATCGCATATAACCGACTAATATCCATAGTAACAACTTATCGAATCAACACTTGATCCGATAACCCGGCTATATCGCATATAACCGATCAATGTCACAAATCGTGAGAATCGAATACAGTATCACATACTGGTATTATTCTCGGTCCCGCACATATCTCATATGCGCTCCTATTTCGTTTCGCTTGAGCCAGGAAACTTCTGTGTAGGACTCTAAAGACTCGTCAATACGCCGGCAGCAGGTGATGATCATATCAAACACCCACAAGCCGCAAGCGGTCTGCTAAACATAACGGCCACCCGGGTATTGAGCGATCAGAAGATCGACGAGCAAGCCCGCTCACACTCCTGTGAATCCAACCAGTAACACTTACCGTACAGTCCGGTCTCGTCGTCTGATATGTCGCATATCTCGCCTAGGGGTGGTAAACATCAGACCCCAATAGCTCGATAAGTCGTGTCGATATGAGGTCTATAACAATTCGAGAAACTACTGGTAACACTTACCAGTAAATCTCAGCAACCCTGGCCAGGGATTTCCGGTTATAGCCAATCGAACACAGCGCAACATCAACTCCCTATACCGGGAGAGACGAATCCCCTCCTATCGCTCATTGCCTCCATGTGATTCGGGACTGTACCCAAAAACCACCGTTTTGCACGCCCTCTTGGACGTGGTAAGGTGGAAATCAAAGCACAGTGGGGACCACACAAGACTCTATGACGATCTCGGGTCAACAGACTACTCTGTATCAGTGTCACCAGAGAACCGCCATCTGACGTAAGGTATAATACCATCTGGGAGTTCTCGGCGAGTCCGTCCAGTGTACCCAGTCTCCACTGAGCACCCGTACATCATCTCTGATGTCAAACACCAATGGATATGGGATCATCCATCGCCCATCTGTATGGGTCGGGAAGGTATACGCTAGTCTACTCTGGTATATCGATACCCCGTCTCGATATACCCACGACTAGGGACCTTGAAGGATGTACTTATGGACTACCATGTCCCCACTAGTATGAACTGCATCATAGTCCAGGTAGTCAAGTACACATCCTAAGGGCTTTACCAACATGTAACAGAGAGACAATCAGTGTACACGCTAAGGTAAAGATCAACCAGATAGCATACTATCATGTCGAGCAAGAAAGTCCTCCCTATATATGTCCCAGCATCCACTACAATATACATCCTATGTATAGCAATGGCCTTTAGGGCATACATATAACTAACAAAGTAATATATCAAATATATAATTATACATTAAATCAATAAATCAACACTTGATTCAATGATCCGGTCATGTCGCACATAACCGACTTGTATCCAATGTATCGACTTATCGAATCGATCTTCGATTCGATAACTAGGTTATATCACATACAACCAATCGAAACATTCATCGCGAGAATGAAATGCGGTATCACATACACGCATCATTCTCGGTCCCACACATATCTCATATGCGCCCCTATTTCGTTTCGCTTGAGCCAGGAAACCTCTGTGTAGGACTCTAAAGACTCGTCAATACGCCGGTAGCAGATGATGATCATATCAAGCACCCACAAGCCGCAAGCGGTCTGCTAAACGTAACGGCCACCCGGGTACTGAGCGATCATAAGATCGACGAGCTAGCCCGCTCACACTCCTGTGAATCCAACCAGTAACACTTACCGTACAGTCCGGTCTGTTCGTCTGATATGTCGCATATCAAGTCTAGGGGTGGTAAACGTCAGACCCCAGTAACCGATAAGTCATGCCGATGTGAGGCTCATAACGGGTCGAGAAACTACTAGTAACACTTACCAGCAGATCCCTGATCAGCCCTGGCCAGGGACTTCCCTGTTACAGCCAATCGAGCACAGCGCAACATCAACCCCCAATACCGGGAGAGACGAAACCCCTCCTATCGCTCATTGCCTCCATGTGACTCGGGACTGTACCCAAAGACCACCGTTTTGCACGCCCTCATGGACGTGGTAAGGTGGAGATCAAAGCACAGTGGGAATCATACAAGACTCTATGACGATCTCGGGTCTACAGACTAACCAGTACAAGTGTCACCTGAGAACTGCCATCTGACGTGAGGTATAATACCATCTGGGAGTTTTCGGCGAGTCCGTCCAGTGTACCCAGTCTCCACTGAGCACTCGTACACCATCTCTGATGTCAAACACCAATGGATATGGGATCATCCATCGCCCATCTCATGGGTCGAGAAGCGTATACGCTAGTCTACACTGGTATATCGATGCCCCGTCTCGATACACCCACGACTAGGGACCTTGAAGGATGTACTTATGGACTACCATGTCCCCACTAGTATGATCTGCATCATAGTCCAGGTAGTCAAGTACACATCCTAAGGGCTTTACCAACATGTAACTATAAGACAGTTTAAAGAGACTAGTGTACATGTTAAGATAAAGAGCAACCAGATAGCATACTATCATATCGAGCAAGAAAGTCATCTCTATATATGTCCAAGCATCCAATATAATATACATCATCTGTACAATACTGGCCTCTAGGGCATACATACAACTAACAGTTGTGTCACTTAAGATAGTATACAGGTGCTCACTAGAGGTGAGTGCACTGGACGAACTTGCCGGGAACTTCTGGATGATATTATATCTATCGTCGGATAGAAGTTCTCAGGTGGCATGAGTACAGATTAGTCCTTTGATCTGAAGTCGACATTTGTCTCGTTTGAGTTCCTACGGTACTTTGATTACTACAATACCACGGCTCAAAGGATTCATGCAAACAGCTTTTAGTTAGGTACAGTCCCGAGCCACATGGAGGCAGTGGTCGACTGTTAGGGATTCGTCTCTCATGGTATTAGAAGTCGATGTCGCGCTGTGTTCAGTTAGCTATCACCAGAAATTCGTGACCACGATGGATGAGATTTACTGATAGTTGATTAGTAGTATCTCTATTGGTGATGAGCTTGACTCAGACACGACTTATCAGGTTAGTAGAGGTCTAACGTTATCTATCCCATAGACCAGATATGCGATACTCTTTGACGAAGAGACCGGACTGTACGGAGATTGTCACATTCAGGCTCAGTCGGGTAAGGATGTACTTAATTATCGACCCCACTTTCGACAAATACCTGGGTAGCCGTTACATACAGCTAGTCCTGCTGACATGCTTGTGGTTAAACCCACTGCCAGTGTATTGTCGAGTTTTTAGAGTCCCACACAGAGGGTTTCCCCAGTTCAGGCGACAGCTGTAGGAGCCGTACGTTGGTACGTGCAGAGGTCCGATTAAATACGTGTACGGGATACACAGACTTTAATCGGACGGTTGATAATACTAGCCGTCTTAGAATTAAGCCGGATTATTAAATCAGCTTTTGATTTAATAATTTATATATGTATTTTGATACATATATTTTAGTATTATTGTTCACTATTCATTTTCTCTCTTTGGTGCTATCCGTATTTTTATACGGATACGCATATATGTAGCGATACATATACCAGGTGAAGTATTCCGTATTTATACGGGAATGCTTCTAGAAGAAGGACACCTTATATTTGTTTTTCTTTTTAGAAAAACAAATTGGAAATGAGGTGGCATGAGCATGGTCATGAGGAATGGCTTGCATTTATTGTGTGCACTATTTTGATGCATGGTTGAAAAAGGTATATAGATGTAGCCATTCTCTTAGATAAAAAGAGAGACTTAATGAATTTTTACTTCATCTCTAGCTTCATCCTCTATGGTTGCTCTCCTCTTCTCCTTCTTCTTCCTTCTTTTGCTCTCATGATCTTGAGATAAAAAGAAAGAAAAATTTAGTGAAATATTCCTACATCACCGACCATCCAAACCTAGCAAGTTTGGATCATCGGTTAGAGACTCCTCCGCATTCCCTCGAGTGGATCGTCTTCGGTAAGGGTGGTCGATTCTCAATCGCGATCCTGACGGTTATGAGCTTGGAGGGGTCTTCCACAATTGGGTGGACACACGAAAAATCTTATATTTTCTCAACCATTGCAATTTTAGCTAACTAGTTTAGCTTATTGGATCATATCCTGGGTTTTACGGGCGTTCGGTGCTCGTTAGAATTTTTTGTTTTCACTTCCGCCTTAGCTGCGGTTCCGCGGCGCAGGCACCGAAACCCAACATGGTATCTGGGAAACTCCATAAACCTTAACTAGCTAGTTTGCACTTGTTTTGAATTTCGATCGACGGATTTTTCCGAATCGCATTTCCATTTTTCATGCCCGCTGTTCGAATTTTAAAGTTATTTAAAAAATTGTTCTGGTTGCCTTAAAATTACGTGCAGGCATTTATAGAGACCACGAAGAATTTGGGGCACATAAGCCAAATACTCGACCGCGGAACCGCCGCCTAAAGTACCATTTGGTCGCGGTTCCATGGTCAAGTGTTGGCTGTTGTGCCCTAAAATTTTTGTGGTGCTCTATATTATGGAATTGTGATTTTTGGGATGTTTGGTTTTAGCCCAGATTTGTTTAAGTACTGCTTTGTTCTTGGGGCCAATGCGGAAAGTTTTAATCGATCCAAATTTTGAATTCATGGCTTTCAGTGCATATGTTAGTTTCTGCGACCGTGAATATCATTGCTCGGTACAATACGACCAGTTGCTATATGTACAATCAGACGGTTTTACGAACAAGATATTCACGTTGATGTTCTGTATTGCACTGATGCTATGGATGGATTGTCGTGATGGATAGCCTTGTGTGCAATATTAGATGTACAGTTCAGATTCATTTATATATTGATTTTTGCGGGGCGAGCGTCCGACATGTAGACTGCCATCATTGTCGGTTATGTATATTCTTTTATTGGGGTACAACCGGGTTGAGGTCGATATCACCATTGTATATATTTTCTTTTCTGTACTAGGATTACGCCGCGGAGGAGTGCTCAAATAGCCGGGTTTTAGAGGGCAACAGGCCCGCCTCTCATGGCGTTGAGACCATGGGGCCTTACTATAGAATTGGCGGTCTATTCGCTTCACTCATAGGAGGTATAGGTTGACCCACGGAGGGGTGCACAAGTTACCTATGTCTATGAAGTGCTGGATGACCCATTCACTTTTTTGATTGGGGTTTCCTCACTTCGTGGATTGGCAGGTAACTTGCCGCACTCGTAGGGATCTAGGATCTTCATTACACTGGCTATCAACACGACCGGGAAACGTCGCATCTCATTTATGGCTCAAATAAAATGCGGGGCTCCTAGATTATCCGCTATTCCATATTGTTGTTCGCATGCTTGTGTTGATTTTTATCTGACTGTGATGACCATTATATGCCTGCGATATATATATATATATATATATATATATATATATATATATATATAGTAGATGCTTATATATGTTTTGCATCAGCACTAGTCCTTCCCCCGCTCTGTCGTTGGTTAAGTAACCTAACGGTGCATGACTGGGCCTCGTGGCGAATGCGGATGGCATATAAAAAGCATGTTATTTTGGTTGTTTCTTTTGTGGCTTGGAAACATAAAATGATAAGAACGCATTATCTAAATAATGCAAGGAAAAATAAACCAAAATAATGTTGTCAAAACCAATTTTAAAACTACATCGTTTTCTTCAGAACTTATAGTCGTATTCTTTTGCTTTGCATAGAGGTATTCGGTTAGGAATATCCCGCACCTCATCCTATGAGGGAAGAGCCTTAATCCTTTCATTGGGAGTTCGCTCTTAAGCAAAAGTTTATGTTACTAGTTTTAAAATCCAGAGCTTAAACCACTCCATTTCAAAGCCCCTCGAGTTCCTTCAACGATATCAAGTTCATTACGTTAAAGGTTTTTCGCCAAAAACCAGCCGTAGCCCACCATCATTTCAGAAAAGTAGAGCCTAATATTCATGCTATGTTTGTTGGCTTCCGTAAAGGCATAGTGTGCGGTAGCTATGTGTTACTTTTCTGCAGCATAGAAATTCATTAATCTAGGACAGTCGTACAGCCTTGTTGCCATCTGTCAAGGGAGAGTACGAGTGGGTCTAAATTAATCAAGACAATGACGGGTAGAACTTGACTTGCGACTTATGATTTGTTGGCATCCGTCAAGGTTATAAACTGCTTGGGGAAAAAACCATATCGGGAGTTTCAAACATACGGGAAACTTGCCAGGCATTCGCATACATTTTAGAATGGGGTGATTTGAGTGGATTCCTTCAAGTTATCACATGATGATAGTTAGGTCCCGATTCCCACTGATGAGTATGTATTACTTCTCGGGAGATTTTTCACTTCACAATTAGCTAACTTATTAGGTGTCTAAAAAGTGTTAACGAGGTTATGCCTCTGCGGAAACGGGGTTATTAATTGGGTCTGTGCGAAAGCATGGGGGGACTCTCTCGGAGTACCAACACTGGCCTGGCTGAACGGTTAGCGAACTTGTAAAGTGTAAATGATCCCGACTAGTTCTCCTTTTAG
Source organism: Agapanthus africanus (assembly GCA_030015575.1). Lineage (NCBI taxonomy): Eukaryota > Viridiplantae > Streptophyta > Magnoliopsida > Asparagales > Amaryllidaceae > Agapanthus > Agapanthus africanus. The sequence continues at coordinate 302,258,167 of JASDDO010000029.1, forward strand.
GGTTTGAAAGAGAATTCGAGAAAACAGTAGGAGCTATTCTGTTCAGATAAAGTGATAACCAATCTGATCTCGATAGAGTTCACGCTGAGTGTTTCTTTTCTCTCTCTCTCTCTCCGGTACAGTAACCCATGACTTACCTTAAAAACTCATGAACCAATTTGACTGAACCTTCTTACACTCTTTGGCTTTGAATTGTCATGATTCACAACAAAGTCACATATGTCCCTGCCACTACTTCTTCACCCTATGCATTTATTCAGAACACGTCTTATTACTACAATGATCTATATCGCTTAGAATAGCCATCGTATAGTTACATACGACTCGAAGAAATTACTTCAGTCGAGAATGGCACAGGTTCTGAAGAAATTGAATACGATTATTCGGTTGTCTCTTCCCTTTACCTTCTCTCAGGTTGCGAGAGCTCCTTGTATTAGGAGAGTATACTTATTACGCTTATTCGATAGTCTTCTTCCAAAGTTTAGGCTGGTGTCGAAAGGTAGGGAAGGAAGAAAACCAATTAGCCTAAGGACGGTGTAAAGAAGGTAAGATGTAGAGACATATATAGGGATTGAAGTGAGGATAAAGGAAATTGCAACTACGGCCATGAATCTGGATAATGGAAAATGCATTACTGGGAATACCTGATCATCCCCTATGAAACATTTTCATGTTTCAGTTTTTCTGTGTACATGTAATAGAGAACTGTATTCCCAATCAATTCTGAATCCAGGGTATGTATTTGCCAGTTTTTGATCTCACGTATATACGGTATTACAGATAATGAGTGGGAGTAGAATATTTGGAAATGGGCGATCTGATTCTTAATATCGAAATTCGTTGTAATTGGTGATATTGGATTAAATCTCCTTGCGTTTGCCTAACAGCAAATATTTGGTTTCGAATAACCTTTGTTATGCACCAAATTTTAAAATGAAATATCTGTATCTTTATTTTATATAAAGTGAGATATACATTTTGAAAATTGTGTTGTAAACATTTACCTTTATCAGTTGAGGATAAAGTAAGGTGCATTGAATAATGGTGTAAAACATTCTTAATCAAGATACAGCTTTCAATTTACAAAACACAGAATTTGAGTTGGTATACTCTCGGGACTTATACATGGAAATGTATGTTGTCCAGTGTCCTTCAGGACAAAAGGTTAGTACTCTTGCTTCATTCAGGTTTACTTATGAGTTCTCTGATTTTAGACACGCATTCATAGTAATGCAAGGTCAATGATTTTGAGATGTTTATAGATATAAGAATAAACTAAAGAACCATACGTTGGAAGTACCGGGATTCTTCAAGATGATCGAAGATATAGATACTTATGTTAGGTATTCTATCATAGTAATATTGAGAACTTGATTCTCTCACAGGTTACTCATCTGTGGACGCGCTCTATAATAAGTAATGCTGTGTTGGCACTTTTCCATTAGGTAATATGCGCTGGAAACAGCTTCATGACATTTGAATCTGATTCTATCTGAATTAGTGCCTTGATTCTATATGGATATAGAATGGTTGCGTATCTTGAGGTTGTTAAGATATGGAGTTATCTGGTTTCTGTTTAAAAGTAGAATCCAGACAAACATGAGGCACGCTTTGTTAGTTATATGTATGCCCTAGAGGCCATTACTGTACATAGGATGTATATTGTAGTGGATGCTGGGACATATATAGGGAGGACTTTCTTGCTCGACATGATAGTATGCTATCTGGTTACAATTTACCTTAACGTGTATGCTGATTGTCTCTCTGTTACATGTTGGTAAAGCCCTTAGGATCTGTACTTGACTACCTGGACTATGATGCGGATCATACTAGTGGGGACATGGTAGTCCATAAGTACATCCTTCAAAGTCCCTAGTCGTGGGTGTATCGAGACGGGGCATCGATATACCAGAGTAGACTAGCGTATACCTTCTCGACCCATACAGATGGGCGATGGATGATCCCATATCCATCGGTGTTTGACATCAGAGATGATATACGGGTGCTCAGTAGAGACTGGGTACACTGGACGGACTCGCCGAGAACTCCCAGATGGTATTATACCTCACGTCAGATGGCAGTTCTCTGGTGACACTGGTACAGAGTAGTCTGTTGACCCGAGATCGTCATAGAGTCTTGTGTGGCTCCCACTGTGCTTTGATTTCTATCTTACCACGTCCAAGAGGGCGTGCAAAACGGTGGTTTTTGGGTACAGTCCCGAGTCACATGGAGGCAATGAGCGATAGGAGGGGATTCGTCTCTCCCGGTATAGGGAGTTGATGTTGTGCTGTGTTCGATTGGCTATAACAGGAAATCCCTGGCCAGGGTTGCTGAGATTTACTGGTAAGTGTTACCAGTAGTTTCTCGAACAGTTATAGACCTCATATCGACACGACTTATTGAGCTATTGGGGTCTGACGTTTACCACCCCTAGGCGAGATATGCGACATATCAGACGATCAGACCGGACTGTACGGTAGTGTTACTGGTCGGATTCACTGGAGTGTGAGCGGGCTTGCTCGTCGATCTTCAGATCGCTCAATACCCGGGTGGCCGTTACGTTTAGCAGACCGCTTGCGGCTTGTGGATGTTTGATATGATCATCATCCGCTGCCGGCGTATTGACGAGTCTTTAGAGTCCTACACAGAGGTTTCCTGGCTCAAGCAAAACGAAATAGGAGCGCATATGAGATATGTGCGGGACCGAGAATAATGCGTGTATGTGATACCGTATTTCATTCTCGCGATGAATGTATCGAATGGTTGTATGCGATATAACCTAGTTATCGATTCAAGCGTTGATCCGATAAGCCGATACATTGTATACTAGTCGGTTGTGTGCGACATGACCGGATCGTTGAATCAAGTGTTGATTTAATGATTTAATGCATAATTATATATTTGATATATTACTTTGCATTAACTAGTATTGGTTCACTTTAAAATGGATTTTCTCACTCGAGTGTGCGCATTGCATATGCGATATGATTTTGTGCACTTGCTTGTATCATGTTTGATGATGCATGCCAAACTTGGTTAAGTGTAAAGAATGAACCATGGTAATGAATGGGTTAGGGTTTTGATTTTTATTTATTCATTTATCTTTCTTATTTATTCTTTTTTGGAAAAAGGAAAAGAAAGATAAATGGTGGCATTTTTTGGATTTAGTTGAAGTTTCTTGAAACTTTGACTAAGTCTTCATTCTTATCATATTCTTAACCCTAACCAATTTAACTAACCTAAGTTAATTCTCTACACTTAACTAGAGTTAAAAGTATGATAAGTATTGTTTTTGTTTTATTTTTAATTCAAGACTTATCATAACATTCTTCTTCTTCCTCCATTTCTTCAAGTGAAGAAAGCTTGCCCCATCAATGGCAAGTGATGGATATGAGTGAGAAATCCAATTCTAAAGTTAACCCACCTCCTATTTCTTCATCCTCTACCTCTTGCCAAGTAGTAGAGTGTGTTCTCTTCACAAGTTTTTGGACTTGGTGAAGTCGGAGCTTGATTTAGCGATGCCTCGACGTAGATCATCTTCGGCATGGACATCGACGACCTAGCTTGCCCATTCTCCGACGAAGCCGATCCTAGAGCCCGGATTTGACTTGGACAGCGGAGAGGACCTCATTGCGGAGCTATGGAGGTGGAGCACCGGATCTACAAAGGTTGTATTTCCGTATTCCCTTAGTTAATTGTTAACTAGTTCATTGTTTGCCTAGACATCTAGTTATCGATCCGTAGTTTAGGGTTTCTCGGCACCATAATTTTTGAAATTGCCATGGTTGATGGCTTGGGAGACCTCACTAGTGTGCCTAAGAACCCTACAGTGGTATCAGAGCCTAGCTAGAGCCTTAGGCGAAGTCCAGACGGAATTCGAAGTCCGAACGAACCCGGAACCCCAAAACAAATATGCTCTCTGTACTTTTTTCAAAACAGTGCATTTTTCCACATTAAAAATATTCAGAAAAACATGCAGGAAAATCTAAGAGTAACTGTGAAATTCGTAGCCCTAATTCCATTAGAGAGCCGTGCTTCCGCGGCACGATCATGGCTCGTGCGGCGGAAGCGCGGCCGTTTTGTCGTTTTCTGTGGGTACGTTTGCACAGTAACTCCTATTTAACTGTTCTGAGTTCTCTGGATATTTTTAAAATTTTATTCAAGTGTTGAATAATCTGGAATGTTTTGGAGCTTCGATGATTCGATCGGGTTTATCAAATTTTGTCTGTGTGGCTTTCCGGATAAATTTTAGAATATGTTAAAAAGTTCGACCGGATATAAATACCCAATTTTTCCCCTGTCGGGAAATTTCCAAGTGTTGGATTTTTCCGTAGTTTAACGACGTTCTAAGTAGTGCAAGTAACGCGATGGTCCCTCTAGAAGACACAAACCTTAACTCGATTATGTGACCGTCTTGAACTGCCCTTTGAACCTTCGGGTTTGGGGCAGTACGGCGTGCCACATGTGAGGCGTTGGCTTGACCCTTCTACGGCTGGACCGTTGGTATTGAGGTACGAACGGAATGTTGTTAGACTTATTTCATGTGTTGAGCTGTATCGGGAAAACTTGGGTGTTAGAATGTTCGATCGGAAAGTTTAACATTTTCTATTTATCTGGAATGGGATACAATAATTGGAATTCACAAGTAGTTATGAGATAACTAAATGAATGTTATAAACACAGCAGTTTAGTCTCACTTGATCGGTTGCCACGGAATTTTGATGTGATCAAAAGTCCGTCGCAATCACGTAGCGTACGCGGATACTCGCCGGGTAAACTTAATAGACAGCCTCACTCCATAGCCCCGACCAAGTGACTGTAGGAGAACCCCGTCGCCGAAAGCATCCGTTCGGGTGCTCGCGGTAGCGGTGTTCCGCCTTGGTGCACTTCGTCGACGGTATCAGGGGTGCGGCCGTCTACTGAAGTTTGCGACGAGCATTCGATCAGGATGTCGGGAATCTTGTTGAATTGCCCGACTTGGTATTGAAAAGAGTTTTCGATTTTGAGACTAAAATGCGGGGTTTATAATAGTTAGGCATGCGATGTCTAAGTAATTCATTTGGTCAGGCATGCGATGTCTGAGGTGGTTGCGGATTCCAACTGTTGTAGTTTTACACTTTCTTTTCTGTGACCGTAAGTGTAATATGTGATATCGCCGGTTTCGTTGCTATATGTCAACGACAATTGGGATGCGCATATTTACTTACGTTGATGACATGTGATGTTATGTGTTGCTGGATATGTTATATTGGATTGTCGTGTTTGAATAGCCGGGGGTTTTTATGTGAGATGAGTGTTTTTCATTTTCATTCATGTAAAAACTTGTATGTAATATTCTTTTATTGGGGCGCTTCCAGGTTGCGGGAGTTGTCACCTGTTGTATATTATTTACTTTTCCGCACTAGGATAGACCCAAGGAGGAGGGCACAAGTAACCGGGTTCTGGAGTCCAGTGGGAGACCAACTCGAGGAGTCGGGTCCGGGTCTCCTAACTCCAGAATTGGTAGGGTTGCTTGCCGCTCTCGTAGGGGTCTAGGGGTGTGGGTTTGGCTATTCATCACGACCGTGGAATCCGTGTTTTATACTGGCTCGTATTGAAAACACGGACGTCCTAGTATATCCAATATTTCATATGTTTCTTCTGCTGTGATTTATCTGTGATCATGTGATGTTCTGTGACAGATATTATATATAGTATATATAATATATTATATAGACGTTGCTTATGTTTTACACCCGCGCTAGCCCTGCTTCGCTCTGGCGTTAGTTACCTAACCTAACGGTGCAGACGGGACATCGAGGCGAATGCGGATGGCATAAGCGTACGTTATATTTATCTGTGATGGTTAGGTGGACTTAAATGATGGGATATTCATTAATGTGATTAATGAAATAAAAGAAACCTAAGATGTTGTAGAATCAAATTTCAAAATAAAACAGGTAGCTACAGTTCTTGCTTTGCACAGCGGTATATGTGATATATCCTGCACCTTATTCGATAAGGAAAGGACCGAGATCCCTTCACCGGGAGTGACTCCTTTAGCAATAACTGGCAAATGCTACACACTCGGTTTGTCTTTTGATTGCTTTTAAGAGTTTTTGCTTTGCACAGCGATATATGTGATATATCACGCACCTCATTCGACGAGGAAAGGACCGACGATCCCTTCACCGGGAGTGACTCCTTTAGCAAAACAAGAAAAGCCTCAAAAGCACTCCATTTCAAAATTCATTCGGTTCTACAACGATATAAAGTTCATTACGCAAAAGGTTTTATTAAAAACCTGTCGTAGCCCTCCGTCATTTCAGATAGGTAATAGTTAGTATTCGTGCTGCGTTTGTTGACTCAGTCAAGGCGTAGTGTGCGGTAGCTGATTATTGTTTATCTGCAAAGCATATGATGCGATTGGATTAGGGTAGTCGTGCGGCCTTGTTGACTCAGTCAAGGGTCGTGCGGGTGGGTTTAATTCAATCGAGAAATGACGGGTTGAACTTTACTTGTGGTCTATGATTTGTTGACTCAGTCAAGGTCATAGATCGCATGGGGCAAAATATTATCGGGAATTTCAAGTGTTGAAATTTGCAATGAGATTGCATACCTTCTATGAGATAGTTGGATCCCGATACCCGCTGCGAGTAAGTGTTACTCCTGGGAGAGTTTTATACATTACAATTAGCCGATCAAGTAGGTGTCTAGAAAGGTGTTAACGAGGTTACGCCTCTGGGAAAACGAGGTTTACAGTAATTAGGTTCGTGCGAAAGCACGGGGGACCTCCCTCAAAGTACCGACACTGGCCTGGCTGAAAGATTGGCGAACTTGTAGTGTGTAATTAATCCCGGCTAGTCTTTCCTTTTAGGGTTTGAAGGAAGATTTGATAAAAAGCAGTGGGAGCCATCCTGATTAGATAAAATAATAACCAATCTATTCTTGACAGAGCGCACGCTGAGTGTTTTCTTCTCTCTCTCTCCAGGTAGCGACCATATCACGCCTTAATCAAGATAATAATACGGAATATTGACCGAACCCGCTTGTTATACTGAGCTGGGGAACATTGGTCCCGCTCCAACTTATAATTGTTATAAGACAGAGCAGAAAATTGGGGAATACCAGATTTCCCGTGCCGCCCAAACGAAGAGAGTGCATGCTGATGCATCATCTTCGGGTGTGTTCATTGCAAAGAACTGTTTCTCAGTGTCCTTTACGTCCTGGGTATATGATACCAGATCAGGATCCCAGATATGTAATATGTTACATAGGGCTATAGATAGGTAGAGAACTGAGAACAGGTGATAAGTTTCATGAGGCAGAAAACGGGGCAAGTGTTGCAGCCAAGTCTGTCGGTCACTGTCACCCTGTATTACAAATACATTGATTCTGAACGAATGTTATTAGATACTGAACCTGATATACAAAATCGTATCTATCTCTTTATCAGTAAAGAAATGATATAATTTTGTATTGTTGGATAATGTTTTGAACATTTCCTATATCAAAAGTTGATCGGTTCATGCACGTTATCTAAAAGCGTTGTTGTTCTAAATCAAACTACAGTTCTTAGTATACGGATCACACACAAGAGGAAGAGTTCAGAAATGAACGGATCCTTCTTGAGGCATTGTAGACTAGGTCATATCAATGCGACCCGACTAGCTGGAGTTACATATAGATGCATATTTAAATCAGTTTGAATTTACATCTTGTGAAACTCGCCAGTCATGTCACAAAGATAAGATGACCATAGCTCCGTTTACTGGAAACAGAGAAAGAGTTAGTAAACTCTTGGGATGATACATGTTGATGTATGTAGGTCCCCAGTCTACACATGCCAAGACCGGTTCTTTGTACTTCATTACATTCTCTGATAATCTCTCAAGTTTCAGACCTATGTTCCTGTTGAAACACAAGTCCGAACCTTTTGAGATATTCACAGAATATAAGTTAGAAGTAGAGAACCAAAATACGGGTATAAGTATTATGTCCTTTGATGAGATCAAGGAGGAGAATACTTGAGCACGGAATTCCTGGACTATTCTAAAGGAGAATGAGATTCTCTCTCAGCATTACTCCTCCGTATACACCATAGCACGATGGTATATCGGGGCGGAGCAGATACACCCTATATGATAAGGTGTGCTCTATGATGAGTACTACTGAGTTACCTATTTCCTTTAGGGAGTTATGCACTTGAGAAGCTGCATACCTATTGAATAGGGTTCGAATCAAATCAGTAGCCTACCACTTCATATATGATATGGAAAGGGAAGAGCCCATATCTTAAGTTAGTTAAGATTTGGGGTTGTCCGGCCTATGTCTGAAAGCAAAATCCGGACAAGCTCGAGGCAAGGTCTGTAATGTACAACTGGAAATGTTCCAGCTATACAAACTGCAGATGATGATTTGATAGAACCAAGGGATTCAGTAGATACCAACGAACCTCAGCCTCTCCGCCGATCTAGTAGGGTTCCTCACCCACCTGAGAGATACTTTGGTTTCTCTATGACAGTAGGAGCGAGGATTGCATCATAAGATGATGACCCAACTAGTTTCGAGCTGGCCATCGAGAGTAAGACTCTGTAAGAATGGCTGGATGTTTAGCGATCTGAGATGGAATCCTTATACACCAACAAAGTATGGACTTTAGTTGCTATATCTGAAGGGTTAAATCCCCATCAGGAGCAAGTATATCTTGAGAAGATTACTTGGTGTACATGGAAAAGTTGAGACTTTCAAAGCTAGACTTGTTAAAGGTTTTCGTCATCGACCAGGCGTGGATCATGATGAAACCTTTTCAAGTGACTATGCTTAAGTCCATCCAGATCCTACTTGCCACGGCTACATACCATGACTGCGATATCTGGTGGTTGGGTGTCTTGACTGCTTTTCTAAATGATGATTTAGAAGAGAGTGTCTATAAGTACACAGCCAGAGGGCTTCGTAGACAGTGGGAGCAGCGGAAACGTGTGCAAGATGCTTTATAGGGTAAAGCAGGCATCGCGGAGTTGGAACATCTGTTTTGATGAATTAGTCAAAGAAGTTGACATCATCAAAATGGTAGATGAACCTTGTATAAACAAGAAGGTAGTAGGGAGTATGGTGACGATCCTCGTAGAGTACGTGGATGACATACTCTTGATAGGGAAGGAGTTTCCTATGCTACGCTCGATCAATCTCCGCTTATCACAATGATTCTCCATATAGGATCAAAGTGATACCTCCTAAATCCTGGATTTTGGATCTATGAGATAGATTTAATTGGATGTTAGGATTCTCACTAGTTGTAGTGAGATGGTATCAAACGATCCTGGGGAGAATCACTGGAATGGTTCCAGGGTAATAATGAAGACTGAGTGTCAGTCACAGGCATTGTCTTTACCCTCAGTAAAGGGACGGTATGTTGGAAGAGTTCCAAGCAAAATACCGTGACATACTAGACGATAAAGGCTGGATACATCGCTACTTAAGATGCTACCAAAGAGGCTGTTTGGGTGTATATTGGTTCATGAGATGAACTATGTTCCTCCCATTGTGTGACAATGGAGTTGTGGCTTATGCCAAGGAACGCCGGTCCCATCAGTGATCCAGACATATTCTAAGGCAGTATCACTTGATCATGGAGATGGTTGATCTCCAGGGTGATCGAGGTTTGGAGAGTAGACTCAGAGGACAACACAGCAGATCCACTCACAAAGGCCTGTTCCCAGAGAGAGACTTTCATGGGATGGTTGAGTATGAGATACTGCAACCACTGCTACAGATGGCCCTAGTGCAAGTGGGAGATTGTTAGTTATATGTATGCCCTAGAGGCCATTACTGTACATAGGATGTATATTGTAGTGGATGCTGGGACATATATAGGGAGGACTTTCTTGCTCGACATGATAGTATGCTATCTGGTTACAATTTACCTTAACGTGTATGCTGATTGTCTCTCTGTTACATGTTGGTAAAGCCCTTAGGATCTGTACTTGACTACCTGGACTATGATGCGGATCATACTAGTGGGGACATGGTAGTCCATAAGTACATCCTTCAAAGTCCCTAGTCGTGGGTGTATCGAGACGGGGCATCGATATACCAGAGTAGACTAGCGTATACCTTCTCGACCCATACAGATGGGCGATGGATCATCCCATATCCATCGGTGTTTGACATCAGAGATGATATACGGGTGCTCAGTAGAGACTGGGTACACTGGACAGACTCGCCGAGAACTCCCAGATGGTATTATACCTCACGTCAGATGGCAGTTCTCTGGTGACACTGGTACAGAGTAGTCTGTTGACCCGAGATCGTCATAGAGTCTTGTGTGGCTCCCACTGTGCTTTGATTTCCATCTTACCACGTCCAAGAGGGCGTGCAAAACGGTGGTTTTTGGGTACAGTCCCGAGTCACATGGAGGCAATGAGCGATAGGAGGGGATTCGTCTCTCCCGGTATAGGGAGTTGATGTTGTGCTGTGTTCGATTGGCTATAACAGGAAATCCCTGGCCAGGGTTGCTGAGATTTACTGGTAAGTGTTACCAGTAGTTTCTCGAACAGTTATAGACCTTATATCGACACGACTTATTGAGCTATTGGGGTCTGACGTTTACCACCCCTAGGCGAGATATGCGACATATCAGACGATCAGACCGGACTGTACGGTAGTGTTACTGGTCGGATTCACTGGAGTGTGAGCGGGCTTGCTCGTCGATCTTCAGATCGCTCAATACCCGGGTGGCCGTTACGTTTAGCAGACCGCTTGCGGCTTGTGGATGTTTGATATGATCATCATCCGCTGCCGGCGTATTGACGAGTCTTTAGAGTCCTACACAGAGGTTTCCTGGCTCAAGCAAAACGAAATAGGTGCGCATATGAGATATGTGCGGGACCGAGAATAATGCGTGTATGTGATACCGTATTTCATTCTCGCGATGAATGTATCGAATGGTTGTATGCGATATAACCTAGTTATCGATTCAAGCGTTGATCCGATAAGCCGATACATTGTATACTAGTCGGTTGTGTGCGACATGACCGGATCGTTGAATCAAGTGTTGATTTAATGATTTAATGCATAATTATATATTTGATATATTACTTTGCATTAACTAGTATTGGTTCACTTTAAAATGGATTTTCTCACTCGAGTGTGCGCATTGCATATGCGATATGATTTTGTGCACTTGCTTGTATCATGTTTGATGATGCATGCCAAACTTGGTTAAGTGTAAAGAATAAACCATGGTAATGAATGGGTTAGGGTTTTGATTTTTATTTATTCATTTATCTTTCTTATTTATTCTTTTTTGGAAAAAGGAAAAGAAAGATAAATGGTGGCATTTTTTGGATTTAGTTGAAGTTTCTTGAAACTTTGACTAAGTCTTCATTCTTATCATATTCTTAACCCTAACCAATTTAACTAACCTAAGTTAATTCTCTACACTTAACTAGAGTTAAAAGTATGATAAGTATTGTTTTTGTTTTATTTTTAATTCAAGACTTATCATAACATTCTTCTTCTTCCTCCATTTCTTCAAGTGAAGAAAGCTTGCCCCATCAATGGCAAGTGATGGATATGAGTGAGAAATCCAATTCTAAAGTTAACCCACCTCCTATTTCTTCATCCTCTACCTCTTGCCAAGTAGTAGAGTGTGTTCTCTTCACAAGTTTTTGGACTGGGTGAAGTCGGAGCTTGATTTAGCGATGCCTCGACGTAGATCATCTTCGGCATGGACATCGACGACCTAGCTTGCCCATTCTCCGACGAAGCCGATCCTAGAGCCCGGATTTGACTTGGACAGCGGAGAGGACCTCGTTGCGGAGCTATGGAGGTGGAGCACCGGATCTACAAAGGTTGTATTTCCGTATTCCCTTAGTTAATTGTTAACTAGTTCATTGTTTGCCTAGACATCTAGTTATCGATCCGTAGTTTAGGGTTTCTCGGCACCATAATTTTTGAAATTGCCATGGTTGATGGCTTGGGAGATCTCACTAGTGTGCCTAGGAACCCTACACGCTTCAGTAATGGCGGTTTGTGGATTATCCCAAGCATTCGCTGCTATTTTGTTTCTACCATTTTCAAGATCAATAGTTATATTGTTCTTGACCCGCCACTATTTTATAAAAGAATCTTTTTTCAAAAGAAACTAGTGGGAGTATGGTAGAATTGAATGTGATTCAGAACCACAAACGGTTACCAAAAATTTAGTAAAACCTAAGGATTCAATTGGACTTGATAAACTGTTATCCACTCCGCAGGTTTTATTAGGTGACCTCAGACACCCGAGAGATACTTCGGTTTTCCCGCAGACAGTGACAGGGAGGTCAATATCATGGTGATGATGGTCCTACTAGTTGTCAGTAGGTCATAGGAAGTGGCAACTTGGAGGTGACAAGATACTTCATATCCAAAATGGACTCCACGCACTTCAGCAAATTATGGATTTTGGATTTTACCAGGTGCTCCTGATTGGGGTAAAACCCATTAGCAGTAGGTAGATCCTTCGAGATCTGTGCGGGTGGAAAGGTGCTAACCTAATAAGGCTAGACTTGTTGTAAAGGGTTTTTATCAAATACCCGTGGTGGATTGTGATGAGACTTTTATTTCAGTGTCTATACTGAAGTCCATATGGATATGACTTGACACTGCTCTTCTCTCTACTTGTTATCAGCAGGTCATAGGAAGTGGTAACTTCCAGGTGACCAGGTATTTCAAACCCAAGATGGACTTCACATACTTCAGTAAGCCATGGATTTTGCACTCTGCTGGGTGCTCCTGAAGGGGTAAAATCCATTAGGAGCAAGTAGATCTTTCGAGATCTGTGCAGGTGGAAATGTACTAACCTGATAAGACTAGACTTGTTATAAAGAGTTTTCATCAAATACACGTTGTGGATTGTGATATGACTTTTACTTCAATGTCTACGCTGAAGTCCATATGGATATATTTTGGCGCTGATGCAGTTCATGGCTATGATATCTGGCAGGTGGGTGACTATAACGTCTTTCCAAATGGGATTTTGGAAATGCACGTGTATATGACTCTGCCAGAGGGTTATCGCAGTCGGTGGGAGCAGTGGAAGGTGTGCAACTTGCTTATATCTATTCGTAGACTGAAACATGGATAGCGGAGACAGATCATCTATTTTGATGTGACAGTCAAGGTGATTGACTTCATCAAAACAAAAGATGAACCTACTAAAAAGGATGTAGGGAGTACTGTCCTGGATTTGGATGGCATACTCCAGATAGGAAGAGATGTTCATGTACTACAATCGGTCAAACTTTAGTTGTCACACAGTGTTTTCTCCACGTTGGATAGATGGTATATCGGGAATTCTGGTGGCTAGATCTAGATTTGGAATGTTTCCCAAATTGAGTACTTAGACAGCATTCTAAAAGTGTTTTAGAATGGACGACTCCTGGCATGGTAGTGTACACGCAGGTGATGGAGTCACCCTCTCTAAAGAGATATCTTCTAGACTAATGAGGAGAGGGACTGGTATGAATAAAATATCATTTGCTTAGGCAATTGAGTCAATTATGCAATGTTTTGTACAATACCAGATATATAATTCTGGTTTTAGATCTAGATTTAGGAAGTTTCCCAATCGGATACTTAGACAGGATTCTAAAACTATTTTAGAATGGATGACTCCTGGCGTGGTGGTGTACTCGCAGGTGATGAAGTCGCCCTCTCTAAAAAGGATGTCTTTTGGATTGATGAGGAGAGGGGCTGGAATGAATAACATATCATTTGCTTAGGCAATTGAGACGATCATGTATTGTTTTGTACAATACCAGATATTGCTTTTTGCACTAGCTGCAATAAGCATATATATATATATATATATATATATATTAATTCAATACTCAAGAAACCAAGGGAAGCAGTAAAGAACATAAGAGACATAAGAGAATTTTCTTGGTATAAGATAACGGTAGCCTCCTCTGGGAAGCGGTTATCAATTCAAACTTCCAAGGTGACCTGGATGACAAAGATGCTGTCAGAGTCTTGAGTTTAGCCTCTTCTGAGGATCAGTATATTGTACAGTGTTCCAACTGGGATACTGAGGTAATCATGGTGTAGGATGCTGATTATAACTCAACAGAGGATACAGCCCAAGAAATTTGTTGGATGGAGTTGTTCATTGATGAACTTGGTCCCATCAGGTATCCAGACAAATTCTTGAGGCGGGGTATCGCTCAGTTTGGGAGATTGTTAATCTCCGCAAAGTTGAGATATAGAGAGATGAAGTTGGAACATTGTAGTGGATTCGCTCACTAAGGCTATTTCTTGAACAAATTAAGTTTCATAAACATGGTTTGCGAAACTGATTAATAGAGAAGTTGGGTATTCGGTAGCACATGACCTGTGGGTATGCGATACCGCAATAATTAGCATTAAGTGCAAGTGGGATATTGTTGGATATAGCACCCTCAAGGCAATTATTATGATTGCAAGTAAGTGATTATGATAATTGAGGGAGGACCTATACAGATATAACAATCTTACTCGAGATGATGGTATGCTATCTGGTTTATCTTAATCATTGATGAAGCCCGTAGGATTGTTGCTTAACGACCAGCATTATGATGGTGATCATATATGCGGGAGCTAGGTTGTCCATAAGCGCATCCTCAAATGTCCCTAGTCGTGGGAGTATCGAGACCAGGCATCGATATTCCGGAGTAGACTAGTGTATACGCTTTTAGACCCCGACGAGGGGTGGTGGTCGGTCTCACAAGCTATTGATGTTGTGTCACCTAAGATAGTATACAGGTTCTTACTGGAGGTGAGTAAGCTTGACGGACTCGCCGAGAACTTCTGGATGGTACTATATCTATCGTCAGATTGAAGTTCTCAGGTGGCATGAGTACAGGTTAGTCCTTTAACCTAAAGTCGTCATTTATCTCGTGTGAGTTCCTACTGTACTTTGATTACTACCCTACCAACGGCTGAAAGAAGGCAAGCAAACAGCTTTTAGTTGGGTACAGTCCTGAGCCATATGGAGGCAGTGGTCGACTGTCAGGGATTCGTCTCTCCTGGTATTAGGAGTCGATGGCGTGCTGTGTTTGGTTGGCTATCACCAGAAATCCATGGCCACGGTGTATGAGATTTACCGATAGTTGATCAGTATTATCTCTATTGGTGATGATCTTGTCTCAGACACACGACTTATCGGGTTAGTAGGGGTCTGACGTTATCCACCCTCTAGACCCGATATGCGATACTCTTTGACGAAGAGATCGGACTGTACAGAGATTGTCACATTCAGACTTAGTAGGGTAAGGACGCACTTAATTGTCGACCCCCCTTTCGACAAGTACATGGGTAGTCGTTACGTACAGCTAGTGCCGCTGACGTGCTGTGGTTAAACCCGCTGCCAGCGTATTGTCGAGTCTTTAGAATCTGTAACAACCCTAAACTTTCTGTACATAATTGTTAGGAATTCACCCGCGCGTGCAAACGCGTATATTATGGAAATGAGATCTTTTTATGGAAATGAAATGCGCACGTGAGATCGTTCTCGTTTTAAATATTTATAAACCGCAAGTGCACGGCGCGTTGTAGCAAGCCGGCAAGTACGGGTCGATCCGTAGGGAATTGTGTATTGGGTTTTGTGATTTAAAGTTCAACAAATAATGAATTGGTTGGTTTTGTCACTAAAAATATAAAAAGAATACGAAAACAAGATAACGAAGAAAACAAGTTAAGAAAGAAATTGGTCGTGACTTTGGTTCGGAAGATCGAATCACGACGATTCCTTCGACGTTCCCTTAATCATGAGTTGTTTGTTCTTGCGTCGATCCCGGCACGAAGCATGAATCGTCAAAGCGGTTGCAAAGCATGAATGATCAAGTTCCGATGTTCGCTGCAAAACACGAAACGAGCCCGTTTTTCCACTTACCGTTTGTATGTCCAAGCTTGGGGTATCAACACTAAACACAAGGGTTAGCAAGCATACCACAACATCAAAAACACAAAGTAGTGAGTGAGAGCAAATGATTTCAGTGTTAAGTGTGCTAAGGGTTTGTGATGGTATAGGGTATATGAAAACCGAGGGTTTGTCAAGCACTCGATCACAAAATACCGTATCTAAACTTAGCAAACTTAACACTAATTTAATTTTAACTTAAACATTGTGAAAAAGGGAAGGGGAGTGAATATGGTATATGAAGAGATTATAAAGTAATTATGGTTTCAAAATACCAAATCACATCAATATATAAAACAATTCTTAAGTTATAATCATGTTAAAGCACATTAAACATAAACAAGAGGAGGAGGAGGCAAATCCTTTCATCTCACTTCTTTACCATTACCACAACCAAAGAAATTATTTAAGCATGATAAAAAGAAAAGCAAGTAAAGAAAAGAAAGTAAGTATAAAAGAAACAACAATATTATTAACACTTGAAGAAGAGGTACAAAATTTTGGTAACTTATTCAACCTCCATAATTAAGCTCTCCAAAGAAAGCTTCAATAGGGAAGAAGAAGAAGAAACCAATTGAAGCCCACTCAACTCTCAACCTAAACAAAAACAAAACAAAACTATAAGATAGAATATGTGCATGTGAGACCCCTTCCCTTGCTCACTGGTTCTGCTTTTATAGGCGCAAAAGAAAAATTAACCAGCAATAAAAATAAGGCGGCGTGGTAGCGAGGGAGGGACCACAGAAACTTGGGGTTCATCTGACCAAGGGGGGCCGGCCTGATCGGTTTTCATAGGGTAGTGGCCGGTCTAAATCCGAGTTCCGAGGCTCATATTGATGTGGTGGGTTAGTGTCAATTCCAACATCATCCTGGTGCAGTTTGATTGGTCAAAAATAACCTGGTTTGCATGCAGAGATTTGGAGGGAACTTGAAGCAATGCATCACATCAAAACTTTATGCATTTATTAGCCATGTCCCTCCATGTGCCCACTTCATCATGTCTTGTGTGCCATGGGCAGCCCCACCTAGGTCCAAGAACCAAAGTGCTATGTGCACACTTGTGTTGTGTTGGACCAAAAATGTGTACACATGATTATTTCCAAAAGAACTCTTTGGATATCGGTCGGTTTCCTGTTCTGTTTGCAGTGTCGGCTCCCAAATGCTGTATCCGTGATTTTGAATGTGTTTCCAGTATTTTATCATGAACACCTGTAATCTGTATTTACTGAGCAGACACTGATTAATAGTAACGATATATACAAAATAGATAACGAATGAGGGTATTAAAATGCAGTTTTTTGAGTTGAACAATAAATTTTTTTCAAAATACAGAAAGGAACACATAAGGATGAGCATAAGTTATAAATTTAATTTGCTTTTGAACAGTAATAAATAACTTGTAGCTCATTGGTAAAGTCTTGCACTGCTGTGAAATAACCCCTGTGATTGAATCCACCCAGCCACATATATTCTTAATTGTATTTTCTTTTAAACTTTTAGAAGCCCAACACTTTGCACGTGCAAAACATGTAAAATGAAAAATCACAATAAAATCAAACATGTGCACTGAGGAATATGATATGACATGGACACGTGGCAAAATCCCTAACATCCAACTTACCTAATTGGCCGGCGAGGATGGGTTTGGGGCCGCCGCCGCCGCCCCCCATACCTAATGCCTTCAAATTTTAACCCCACACCCTTTGGACTCCCCCCTTAACCCCTGTACTTTTTTTTATTAAAAATAAATAGTGAATTAAAAAGAGGCATTAAACCAAATTTTAAATGCATTTTTCATTATCCAATTCATTACCCTAAACCCTAATGTTCCCTATAAATACCACACTAAATTTCACCCCCCTCTTTCAGAAATTCTATACAAAAACTCTCTAAAATTTCTAAGTCCCAAGTTGTACAAATGGAGTTAGCAAAGGTCAAAATTCCGACGACGTTTCTGGAAAAATTCGGTGACGAAATGACTCTCCGACGATTCCGATAGGTTCCCCTACCTTTTCTCTCTAATTCTAATCTATAAGTCTCCTCTCCCCTCCTCGTTTGCTATTCTAAAACATCTCCTTTTCAAAACTCGTCTGAAGCGGAGTTATTCCGGCTTCCGATTTTCTTTTCTTTAAAAATCTAACTTTTTCTTAATAACAAACCTACAAATTTTTAATAGATTAGTTAGTAATCATTAACAAACATATTAGAATAAGTTTTATCTCAAAAGAATCTTTTAGGAAACTTTTATCGCATTTTTGCGGTTAAATACCATATGCTTTACTTTCAGCACAATTCAACATATTCCCTTGTATTACTTTTAGAAAACTCACGAGGTAATGACCTACCTCATCATATTACACATTTTTGACATTGCACGATAACTCTTGGGACATTAGTTTATGGGAAAATAAGAGTTTACATTTAAATACCATAAACATTCAAAAACCATTTTATTTAAAAGTGTATTAATTAATTCCTTGCAAATACGCCTCTACAACCCATTTTGGGGAACCTCGATCGGGATGGTGCAGGTTATCGCACGTCCCCGGGCCTAGTAGAAAGAGATGCAGACCTCCGCAAGGTGCATTCGATTTGGATGGAATTTTTAATGCATTTTTTAAGAAAAATGTGATTTCTATTTAATAAATAAATTCTATTTTTATAAATATTAGATATATAAATATTATCAAAATATCTATTTTAAATATATTATATATATATTCCATATTTTCTAAATCAAAGGAATCACAAATGTCATGAAACTACCATTACAACTTAATACAATTCCAAGATTACACTAAAATACTATATACAATGAAATCTAGGTTATATCCACTAGAATATTTTACATTATAAAAATTATAATTATGAAAACCCTAAAGACGATAATTAAATGCTTGGGGTGTATTTTTAAAATATATCAAAACTATTTTTCAAAAAAAAAACCTCAATATATATTAATTTACAATAAGGACTCTAGTAAATATAGGTTTAAGCGAGATTAGTTCTCTTGAGCCTCAGGGAGCCGGAGAATATGGGTGCTTGCCTATCTAAGGTAAACAACCTAAAAACGGTATTATCATACGGTAATTGTCTTGGAAAAAGACACAAATCTTGCCGTCCATGTGCAGCGATTACCGATAACTCCAAAACAATCAGAACTTCAATTCTGTATAAAAGTTTGACTCAGTTCGAGTCATGGTCAAATCTGAATACAATCTGACTTGAATTCAATTCAAGTATAACTACAATACAACATGAATTCATGAATACCGAAATACAATCCATATTAATATGAACATGACTAAACCGAACCATGTATATACTCTGATTACATGATTATCCATTTATATCCATTCCATTTATATGATATCATGGTTTAGGCAAGTCTTCCATTTACAAAATAAACTATACAATCAATACAAAAGACATTACGGGGTTTATAAAGTGGTAGACTTGTACGTAACATGTTAATGGTGGCACGAGGTGGTCACTAAAAGACGTAATTACATCCATACCGTTGTTCCGTGGTATTATCGACGGAGCCTTGTACTACGGGTTACCAAAGTCCACGGTGTAAGTGTTAGTTGTATGTATGCCTTAGAGGCCAGTATTGTATATATGATTTATATTATATTGGATGCTTGGACATATATAAAGAGGACTTTCTTGCTCGATATGATAGTATGCTATCTGGTTGCTCTTTATCTTAACATGTATACTTGTTTCTTGATACTGTCTTATGGTTACATGTTGGTAAAGCCCTTAGGATTTGTACTCGAGTACCAGGACTATGATGCAGATCATACTAGTCCAAAAGTACATCCTTTAATGTCCCTAGTCGTGTGTGTATCGAGACAGGGCATCGATATACCAGAGTAGACTAGCGTATACACTTCTCGACCCATGAGATGGGCGATGGATGATCCCATATCCATTGGTATTTGACATCAGAGATGGTATACGGGTGCTCAGTGGAGACTGGGTACACTGAACAGACTCGCCGAGAACTCCCAGATGGTATTATACCTCATGTCAGATGGCAGTTCTCTGGTGACACTTGTACATGTTAGTCTGTAGACCCAAGATCGTCATAGAGTCTTATATGATTCCCACTGTACTTTGATTTCCACCTTACCACATCCAAGAGGGCATGCAAAACGGTGGTTTTTGGGTACAGTCCCGAGTCACATGGAGGTAATGAGCGATAGGAGGGGTTTCGTCTCTCCGGGTGTTGGGAGTTCATGTTGCGCTGTGCTCGATTGGCCATAACAGGGAAGTCCCTGGTCAGGGCTGATATAGAGATTTACTGATAAGTGTTACCAAAAGTTTCTCGACCCGTTATGAGCCTCACATCGGCACGACTTATCGGTTATTAGGGTCTGACGTTTACCACCCCTTGACTTGATATGCAACATATCAGACGAGGAGACCAGACTGTACGGAAAGTGTTACCGTCAGGCTTTTACAGGAGTTGGAGCGGGCTTGCTTGCTGATCTTCTGATTGCTCAATACCCGGGTAGCCGTTACGTCCAGCTAGTACCGCTGACGACTTGTGGATGCTTGATGTGATCATCACCTACTGCCGGCGTATTGACGAGTCTTTAGAGTCCTACATAGAGGTTTTACTGGCTCAGGCAAAATCAAATAGGAGCACATATGTGATATGTGCGGGACCGAGAATAATGCGTGTATGCGATACCATATTCTATTCTCGCGACTTTTGTATCGGTCGGTTACATGAGATATAGCCGGGTTATCGAATCAAGTGTTGATAAGTCGATACATTGGATGTTAGTCGGTTATATAAGATATAGCCGGATTATTAAATCAAGTATTGATTTGATAATTTAGTATATAATTGTATATTTGATATACTAATTTACATTAACTATCATTTGCTCACTTAAGCATTTATTTTCTCACAAGTGTACACTTAATATATATGTGATATATATTAAATTGTATTTTGTTTTGTATCATGGTTGTTGATACAATATACATGGGTGTATGAGACTTACACCATTCTAATTGTGATAATGGATTTTAATATTTAAAGTAATTCTAAAATTAGTGGAATATTAGCTTGATGCATGAAGCTAGTGGAAGCTTGTGGATGCATTGACTAAGTCCACTAGTTTTGTTTTACTTAAGATATTTAGTAGCCTAACCATTACAATTAACCATGATTATGTCTCTACATGAGTTAGTATATGATACACACTCACCCATGGTTCATTCTCTCACCTCACAAGTTCATTCTCATTTGCTTGAGCTCATCTTCTTCTTCCTTGAGATAAGCTTGCTAGGTTTTCAAAAGAGAGAAAAATATTGTGAGAAAAATAATTCTAAAGTGAGCCTACTTTCTATTTCCTCATCCTCTACTAGATTAGTACTTTAGTATAGGGTGTTTTCTTCACTAATCCTTTAGTTAGTGAAATAGTAGCTTGAGTTAGTATCCTTCGACGTAGATCATCTTCAGCCTTGAAGACCTCAAGCAAGTTCGCCCTTTTCACCTCGAGAAGCCATGCTAGAGTCCGGGAGTGCCTTGATCGCAGTGAAGGGACTACAACAGGGAGCTATTGAAGTGAAGGACCGATCTACAAAGGTTGTATTTCTATTTCACTTAGTGGTAAAAAGCTTACTACCTTTTGTTACCTTAGCTTTTCTAGTTTGATTCCTAGAATTAATTCGTTAACACCCTCTAAAATTTTAAATATAGCATGTGTGATACTACCAAACCCTAGTAGTGGTGCTAAGGAAACCCTTCATGGTATCAGAGCCTAACTAGAAACCTAGACTGTGTTAAGATAATATGAAACCGAAAAACTCCACAAAAATACGGTTTTAGAAACCCTAAAAATGCTCTCTGGAAATTTTTTGAAAATTGGGTTAAAAATTATTTTAGC
Source organism: Agapanthus africanus (assembly GCA_030015575.1). NCBI lineage: Eukaryota > Viridiplantae > Streptophyta > Magnoliopsida > Asparagales > Amaryllidaceae > Agapanthus > Agapanthus africanus. The sequence goes on from JASDDO010000029.1 coordinate 302,279,995, forward strand.
AACTGCAGAGTGGCATTTAAGATGTTTTAAAAACACATGTGAAATACTAGTGGGGGGGCTCGGATTCGAGCCGGCGACCAATGCCTCTTTTCCGGCGACGCCGGCCAACAGTGTTTCCCTCCTCCTCGTATTGCACCAGTGCTCTTTACTCTTGTTCTGGGGTTTCTGGTATTGTTTAGGCAGTCCAAAATTGCATGTGATATTAATTGTGTTATGGACTCTTTGCGGAGTATTTCGTATTCGTATATTTTAGCATTGTATTGGTAACTTTGACGACGTTAAACAGGTCGAACGAATTATCAAACACTGGTATTTTCCAGGTTGAACGTACTCAATAAATAATGCAGGTATTCTTATGGACCCTCTAGAAGAATGAAACCCTAACTCGAGATGTAACCACAGAATTGCAACTAAATCTTAAGGTTTACCGTAGTTAGTGGCGCCACAAATGAGGCTTGGGTTTGCCCTTCTACGGTTGGTCCATTAAATACTGTGGCATAGATTTTGGGTATTGTTTAACGGTGCTCAAGAGTTAAGCTTGCTGGGAAATACGGGTGTTCGGTGATTCAGTCGAAGGGTTTAATATCGCCTAGTAGTATGTGATACTTCTTCTGCGACCGTAAGCGTAGTATGTGTTTTGCCGGTTTCGTTGCTATATGTCAACGACTATTGGGGTGCATATACATGCTTACGTTGATGACATGTGATGTCATGTGTTGCTGGATATGTTATATTGGATCGTCGCGTTTTGAATAGCCAGGGGTTTTATGTAAGATGAGAGTTTTTATTTTCATTCATGTAAAATTAAATGTATGTAATATTCTTTTATTGGGGCACTTCCGGGTTGAAGTTGATGTCACCATTGATGTATATTATTTACTTTTCCGCACTAGGATAGACCTAAGGAGGAGAGCACAAGTAACCGGGTTCTAGAGTCCATTGGGAGACCAACGCGAGGAGTCGAGTCCGGATCTCCTAACTCTAGAATTGGTAGGGTTGCTTGCCGCTCTCGTAGGGGTCTAGGGGTGTGGATTTGGCTATTCATCGCTACCATGGAATCCGTGTTTTATAGAGGCTCAAAATAAAACACGGACCTCCTAGTATATCAATTATTTCATATGTTTCTTCTGCTGCGATATCTGTGATGTGATCATCTGATATGTTGAGATGGATACTGTATATAGTATATATGATATATTATATAGACGTTACTTATGTTTTACACCCGCACTAGCCCTGCCCCGCTCTGCCGTTAGTTACCTAATCTAACGGTGTATGACGGGACAACGAGGCGAATGCGAATGGCATAAGTGTACGTCGTATTTATCTGTGATGTTTAGGTGACTTAAATGATGGGACTTCATTAATGTGATTAATGAAAGAAAAGAAACCTAAAAGATGTTGTACAATCAAATTTTCAAAAAGGGTAGCTACAGTTTTTGTTTTGCATAGTGATATATATGATATATCCCGCACCTTATTCGATGAGGAAAGAGCAGAGATCCCTTCATCGGGAATGACCTCTTTAGCAAAACTGGCAGATGCTACAACACTCGGTTTGTCTTTTGATTGCTTTTGGAGTTTTGCTTTGCATAGCGATATATATGATATATCCCGCACCTTATTCGATGAGGAAAGAGCCAAGATCCTTTCACCGGGAATGACCTCTTTAGCAAAACTAATGAAAGCTTAAAAGACACTCCTTTTCAAAATTCACTTGTTTCTATAACGATATCAAGTTCATTACGCAAAAGGTTTTCGCAAAAACCTGTTGTAGCCCTCCGTCGTTTCAGATAAGTAGTATTTAGTATTTGTGCTGCGTTTGTTGACCTTGTCAAGGCGTAGTGTGCGGTAGCTAATTAGTGCTTATCTGCTTATGCATATGATGCAGATTGGATTAGGATAGTCGTACGACCTTGTTGACCTTGTCAAGGGTTGTACGGGTGGGTTTATTTCAATCAAAAAATGACGGGTTGAACTTGACTTGCGGTCTATGGTTTGTTGACCTTGTCAAGGTCATAGATCAGTAGTGGCAAAATATTATCGGGAATTTCAAGTGTTGAAATTTGCAATGAGATTGCATACCTTCTATGAGATAGCTGGACCCCGATACCCACTACGAGTAATTGTTACTCCTGGCAGAGTTTTTACACAGGACAATTAGTCATTCAAGTAGGTGTCTAGAAAGGTGTAAACGGGGTTATGCCTCTGGGAAAACGAGGTTTATTTTAATTAGGTCCATACGAAAGCACGGGGAACCTCCCTTAAAGTACCGACACTGGCCTGGCTGATAGATTGGCGAAATTGTAGGGTGTAATTAATCCCGGCTAGTCTTTCCTTTTAGGGTTTGAAGGAAGATTTGATAAAAACAGTGGGAGCCATCCTGATTAGATAAAATAATAACCATTCTGATCTTGCAAGAGCATAGGCTATAGTGTTTTCTTCTCTCTCTCTCTAGGTAGCGACCATATCACGCCTTAATCAAGATAATAATATGGATGTATTGACCGAACCTGCATGTTATACTGTGCTGGGGAACGTTGGTTCCGTTCTTTTTTATAAAAGTTATAAGACTGAACATGATATAGAGGAATACCAGGATTCCCATGCCACCCGAATGAAGAAAGTACATGTTGATGCATTTTCTTCGGGTGTGTTCGTTACAGAGAACCGTTTCTCCATTTGCTCTACGTCCTGGGTATTAGATACCGGGACAGGATCCCATATATGTAATCAGTTACATGGGCTGAGAAAAGGTAAAGAACTTGGAGAAGATGATAAAGATATAAGGGTTGGAAATGGTGCAATTGTTGCAGCTAAAACCGTCGGGGAATATCACCTTGTATTACCAACTGGTAGTACATTGATTCTAAGCGAATGCTATTACATGCCAAACCTAATTTGCAACATTATATCGGTTTCTTTATTAGGTAAAGAGAGATATAATTTTTTATTACAGGATAATGTTATAAATATTTTTTGAACCAAAAGTTGGTTGGATCAGGCACGTTGTGCAATGGCATTTATGTTCTAAATCAATCAACAGTTCTGAGCATAACAAACACACACAAGAGGAAGAGTTCAGAACTGAATGAATCCTTCTTGTGGTATTGTAGACAGGGTCACATCAATGCGACACGGCTAGCTAAGTTGAATAAGGATGGATATTTGAATCCTTTCGAATTTCATCTTATGACACTTGCCAGTCATGTCTCAAAGGCAAGATGACCAAAACTCCATTTACGAGACACGAAGAAAGAGTTATGGAACTCTTGGGACTGGTACATAGTGATGTATGCGGTCCCATATCTACACATGCCAGGAATGGTTATTCATACTTCATTACATTCACTGACGATCTCTCTAGATTCGGATATGTATTCCTGATGAAACACAAATCAGAAGCTTTTGAGAAATTTAGAGAATATAAACAAGAAGTCAAGAACCAAACCAGGAAAAGTATTAAAATCCTTCGATCTGATCGAGGAGGTGAATACTTGAGCAAAGAATTCCTGGACTTCCTAAAAGATAATAGGATTCTCTCTCAACTAACTCCTCCATATACACCACAACACAACGGTGTATCGGAACGGAGGAATCGCACCCTATTAGATATGGTGCGCTCTATGATGAGCACAGCTGAGTTACTTATTTCCTTCTGGGGGTATACGCTAGAGATAGCAGCATACCTATTGAATCAAGTTCCATCTAAATCTGTACCCACCACACCATATGAGATATAGAGTGTGAAGAGAACATATCTTAAACGAGTTAAGATATGGGGTTATCCGGCCTATGTCAAAAGGAAAAATCCGGACAAACTCGAGGCACGGTCAGTTCTATGCAATTGTGGGATATCCCAAATATTCACATGAATATCTTTTCTACCTTGGCGAGGAACAAAAGGTATTTGTTGCTCAACATGCCACCTTTATAGAAAAGGAATTTCTTGCAAAAGAAATTAGTGGCAAAAAGGTAGAACTGGAAGAAATTCCGGCTACACAAACTCAAACCGAAGATTTAGTGGAACCCGAGGACTCAATAGTACCCAACAAACCTCAGCCTCTCCACCGATCTAGTAGGGTTCCTCACCCATCTAAGATATACTATGGTTTTCTCATGGATGGTGGGAGCGAGGATTGCATCATGGATGATGATGACCCAACTAGCTTCGAGCAGGCCATCACGAGTGGTGACTTAGTGAAATGGCTAGATGCAATGCGGTCCGAGATGGAATCCATGTACTGTAGGTCTACGGTAGCGCCCCGGCCGTCGATTCGAGGCCAAAATGCGGAAACAAAAACTTTTTCATAAACTCGCGCTATCGTAGTCTTTCACCCGGATCGAACCATTAACATAAAATAGCAACTAGAAAAGGTTAGAAAAGCTATACCGATCGATCCGTGTCCTTCGGTCTTCGGCCACCATTCCAAGCTCCTCGCGGCATCTCCGATCTCCGGTCTCCTCGTCGAAAGGGCACCACATCAATGAGTCTTTTTACGGGCTCCCGCTTCATCCGAAACAATTCGGACACGAAGTTCGCTAGCCGACGTGTCCAAGGTGAAGTAGAGAATGTATGTGATAACTTTGTCTCAAGCAACCATTGATTCTTAACGCATGAGAGTGTATGGATGGAGGTTGAAGATGATGCCATTAATGGAGATAGTGAGCTCAAGGAAGAGGAAGAAGAAGAGCTTTCTTTTTCTTTTGTGTTGTTATAATAAAATGAGAGTGAGAGAGAATTATCAACACAAGAGCAACCTCAAGCCATATGGCTGCACTCTCTCTCTCCTCTTATCATTTCAACACCCAAATCAATCCAAAATATGACATATGCACAAATAAAGAGACCATGAGTCATCACTTGTGCATGTGTCACAATTAATGCTCCTAAGCATGATTTTGAGCTCATTATTTCCATTTGTAAACATTAATCCAAATGTTTGCAATAATAAAAGAGAATGGCATCTACTAAAGTAAACTCGTGACGGATCACAAGGATACCCCTCACATGTATATACATACCTGCATCCGCATTCAGACTGAATGCGAATGCAATGAGAATAAAGTAATTCAACAAATCTAATACTAGGATCTGGCTTAAACCAAAGCCCACTAGTATGATCCGTCCGATCATGACCCGTGCACGACTGCACGTATATGATCAAACCCTGCCATAATACCATACGGCCTCTACAACGTTTCGCCCGAAACTTGAGAAACTGTCTGTGGGGGACTCTAAAGACTCGTCGATACTTTGGCTGTGGATTTAACCACTAGCACGTCAGTGGTACTAGCTGTACGTAACGGGTGATTAGTATGAAAACTTGTATTTACCGCAATCAGAAACGGCGTCGCTTTGCAGCTAGCCGGTGAGTACGGATCGATCCACAGAGATGGGTAATTTTCTTATTGTGTTTTAACGAGTTGATTCCAAATGTAGTTTGGATTGATTAAATCTAAAACCTAGATCTATCACTGAACTAAATTAATCTAAATTAAAGTCTTGCTAGGGTTAGGTTTAGGGGAAGCTTGGAGATTAAAGGTTTCCTCACCGCTTTCATTGCCCTATTTTAGATCTATTAGATTTTGTGGTAATTATCAATAAAGTGGATTAGAATCTTTTGGGAAGATGTTTCTTCCTCTAGATTCTTCTCCTTCCTTTATCGATAATTACCCTAACCCCCATGGAAAACACGCGCAACCGGCCCTTTATACTACGGTGTCACCGTTACCTCGAGGGGTAGGGTGCCGTAGGGAGCGGTTGTGCGTGTATGCATGGAGTTCTAATTCTTGTGAAGGGGCATGAAAGGGGTGAGAGATCTCATCTCTCAAACCTTTCCCTAAGGCTAACCCTAACAAGCGAGGAGATTACTCGCTCATTAGGGGATGAAAAGACATACTAATTAAAAGAATTAAAACAAGGAAATAAAATTAACTTACTAGGTTGACGGCTCCCTCTAAGCAATATAGAACAGATCTGAATAAACTCCCAGCAATTCTGAATTTTATTGATTGAAAAGAGGCATAGGGTTTTACAATTTTCGATTACAATTTATAAGTAAACAGGAGAATTTAGGGTTACGGGATTCGCACATGTGCAATTACAGATTTGCCCACGAAAAATCCAAACCCCCGCACCGACGCACCGACACCCGAAAACTGCACCGACACGGGCACTAAGCGGCCTCGGAACCGCGGCAGATGTAGGCCTTGGGCCGCGGTTCCACGGCCCTTTGGTGGGCTTGGCTCACCATCTTTCTGGGCTTTCTTTCCTGCTTCTTGGGCTTGTTATTTCTCTACTTCTTTTCTCTATTTTACATCTGGGTCTTCTCCAGATCTTCAGTGAAAACATGTGAGGACCTTTTGACCGTTCACTTTGACATTTCGGACTGCATTGCTGTATAAAATTGTAAATTGTTCTTCGTGACTAGGATCCGTCAACTTGTTGGTCAAAAGTCCCTTTTCTGTATCAACTTTCGTTATTTTCACTGTATTTGCTCCAAGACCCTGTATCCTGTAATATGCATCAAACGTGCGTCAAGAGTACCTGTTTATTTATAAAACGGATAAGAATAGGGGAATGAAGAATGCAATATTATGGTCTGAACAAATATCCCCAAACTAATCTTTTGCTCGTCCTCGAGCAAACTTATTTTTATTCACTAAAATCCTAACCACACTTTCGCAGGGAAACGCGATTGCACTGAGCACGTGCAACAAGCCGTTAAACCTCTAGGTGTCCCTAGTAGGAGGAGTGTTGTCTCCTGAGGGTTTTCAGCGGATTACACCCACAAAATCCTATCAATTTGGCCTATTAACTTTTGTTCTCCAATTAGGTTATCTAACTAAGGAATTCTATTATCTTTTGACTCGCAAATTATCCACCCATATTCTTCACACTTCCTCATTATTTAACTTAAGATTATATATGTTATGTAGATCTACTTAGCTTTCGGCATCTCTTAAGTCTTCCTTCTAGGGTTTCATCTCTACTTAGGAATTTCTATCAACTCTACTAAAGATACAAGTTCTATCTTTCATTCCTTTCTCTTATCTAAACTCTAATCACATATCCCCACGTGTGTGTATAGATCACCCCTACACTTGGAAATTCAAATCAAGCAATCGTACTCTCGTCCATTGTCCATAGCACTTATTAATTCGTGAATTTTGAATTTCGCTTACACATCCTTCATACGACCGTTAATACTTCTTGAGGTACCAACAATGCGTTAGCACTTTAAAGCGTACTTCCTAGTTTTTTTTGGTTTTTTTGCAACACCCAAGGCTTTTAACAGTGACTCCCAAACCAGTTGGTCTAAGGCACTAGGTGATGAAGCACCCTCGCTAAAGATTTTTCTATTTTTAGAGCCTTAAGTAATCACAAAAACCCAGTGTCCATTTTTTTTCCCTTTATTCACTTTTTTTTCCTTTTATTTTCATTGTACTAAGGACTTTAGACAAGAGCATTTCAAGGTCTCTTCTACTATTACAAGTTTCAAGGTGCGTGATTGTGCAAATTGTAGGGTATACATTTTCAGAATTTAGACTTAAGCTAGGAACTATTTTTCAAACTTATATTCTAATAAGAATGTCAATACTCTACCCTTATTTCGACTTAGCCTAAGAAGTGAACCCAAAATTTGCCTATTTCTAAATAAACTACAAGACATATACTTTCTACCGTTAAACTTTAAGAAAGGTTATTTTTAGGGTTTATAATTTACTAAGTCTAAGATCTAGTTGTTCCTAGCCAGTTAACCTATTTATCAAACTCGAGTCAATTAGCCAAAATTGAATACAATAATTTTTATAATTTCTGAAATTTTTAAATTTTTATGGGTTTTTCAAATAAATATGCAAATGCAAAAATATGTACAAATGAATGCGAAGACGTACCGAGCATACCCCCAAACTTGAACTTGACAGTGTCCTCACTGTCATGCTAAACCAAGAGGGTCAAAATACCGGCACTTCCCTGTTTATTTATTTATAATTTTTTATTGTTAAAAAAACAAAAATATATACAAAAAGGCCCTCCCCCAAACTTCATTTAAACTATATTAGACATTACTGCCAACCCTTGCATAGACCAAAAGTCAACACCAACCAGTTGAAAAATTTATCAGTAAAGAGTATTGGTTGGTGGAAGAATAAGTTGTGGCGGTCCAAAAAGAATTGGGGAAGATAGAAGTGGTGGTATGGAAGGTATGGAGGTGAATAGACAGGAGGTGGTGATGAATCAAAACGAGAATGCGAATGATCAGCAATCAGTGGAATATTAGCATTCTCGTAGCGTATTAAAAGAAATGGGGGTGGTTCAACTTCTAAAGGATGAGGTTGACTAACCACAATATCCCCAAAATGTTCCTGTGGGTCCTCTATTGACTTGGCATCATCCATCAATTTCATATGATATTCAATTATAAGAGAACTGATCTCCTCGATGTCCGCCATAGTCCAACCGAAAACTTGCCGCCTATCTTGTAAGGCTTTTAAAATAGCATTCTCTTGCTCGAATGCTAGAGAGGCTGACATTATAATGGGAAAAGTCTCATTCTCATCTATGTAAGCATATTTAAGGTGAGGCGGTAAGGACATGAGTTCGAGTTTCGGAGGCGAAAGAATCATTGCGGAATCTAACTCGAACTCAAAGGACTCCAACACAGGTTCGAAATCACTGCAGACAACCGATTCGGATGGCTCAACTAACTCATCCACAAATTCAAAAGACTCATATTCGGGCTGTGAGTTGTCATCATCCGAAAAAGTGAAACATTCATAATCCATATCGGTTGTGTCAACTGTGGTAGGCACAAGGAGGGACGCACTAGTGGCGTCAAAACTGTTTTCATCAAACAAGAATCTTTCAAGCTCGCAGTCCTCCTGCGTGATTTCGTGAATAGAGCAAACTTCTCGTGTACTAGTTTTAGGCACGGGGGGAAGACTTCCCATCTTGTAAATATTGAACTCACTAGACATCTTCCCAAAGGATAGAGTCATGGAGCTATTGCGACAGTTTATTACAGCATTGGAAGTGGCCAAAAATGGTCGACTAAGGATCACCGGAATTTGGTTTCTTGGGTTAGCAACAGCTTGTGTATCCATAACAATAAAATCAACGGGGAATATGAACTCCCCAACTTTGATCAACACATCCTCTAGTTAACCCTTTGGATGGGTGATTGATCGATCAGCCATTTGGAGAGTACAACGAGTGGGTTTCAACTCTCCAACCCCTAATTGTTTGTACACGGAGTAGGAAATCAGGTTAACACTAGACCCAAGATCTAAAAGTGCTCGATTAATTTTCTTATCCCCAATTGTGATTGAAATCGTAGGACAGCCGAGGTCCTTTCGTTTTGGGGGTAAGGTTTGAGGGTGGTTAATAGCATTGCTCACTGCACTAGCCACTAGCACTTTTTTGGGTACTTGAGATGCCTTTCTCTTCGAGGTGCATAAGCCCTTTAAGATTTTCGCGTATGAAGGGACTTGTTGGATAGCATCCAAGAGAGGTATATTTATGCTAATCTGTTTAAATAATTCCACAATCTTCTCCACTTGTGCAGTTGGTTTATTGGGACTCAACCTATTTGGGAATGGAGCATTTTGAAAATTCGTTGAGTCAAATGTCTGTGGAGTAGGAACGGATCCCGGTGTAGATGTGTTCATGTTGTGAGAAATGGGTCCGTTCGATCTAGAAGAAGTAGAGCCATGTGAAGGGTGGAGAATAGGCTCTAAAGAAAAAGGTGAAGAAGATAGTGAAGAAAATGAAGAAGGGGAAGATGACGATGGAGAAAAAGAATAAGAAGAAGAAGAAGAACCACCGGCGGGGATGTCATCACTAGTTCCCACATTATTTTGCAACACTCTTCCGGATCTCAACGTGGTCACAGCATTTATATTGTGATTGGGATATGCGTTTTGTGTGTGACCGGGATTTGGCAATGGTTGAGATGGAAGCTTTCTCTTTTCTCTCTCGCTCAACGCAGCAGTTAATTGTGCAATTTGTGCCTCAATAGATTTGATACTTTGATCATGTGAAGCATTGTTAGTCATCAAAGATTAAACATAATTTTCAAATCTTGCTGCGGATTCTGTAGATTGCTTGAGAAATGCATCTAGACTTTTTTCTAGCGAGATAACCTTATCATCATTTGGTTGAACAAAATTGTTCGTTTGATTTGTATAAGGTTGTTGTTGGAAAGGTTGCTGGTTTTGAGTTTGTGGAGGTGTTTGTTGTTGTTGTGGAGGAGGAGGTCTTTGAAAATTGTTATTTCCTTGGACTTGTTGATTTTGGTTCCAAGCGAAATTTGGGTGACTCCTCCATCCCGGATTGTATATCGAAGAGTACGGATCGTTTCTTTGTCGTTGCTGAAATGCAGCATTGACTTGATCCTGTCCTTGATTAGATGCATTATAAGGACACTCTTCGGTTAGATGCGATGGATTCGAACAACAAGCATAAACAGTTCGTGTGGGTAAAGCAGGGGCAGGAGAAGACGATGAGATTTTGGTCTCAATGGCTTCTAGCTTTCTCATAAGTGCGGCCATCTCGGCCTTCATAGCAATCAACATATCTACTTGATGTATGCCTGCCCTAGATTGACCAACAGAAGAAGATGACGTGGTCTTGGTACTCTCCCACTGAATTGTTTGCTCACTAAGATCCTCAAGAAACTGCCAAGCTTCGTCGCTAGACTTGGAAAGGAAATGACCTTGACATATAGTTTCTAGCAACTGCTTCGTTGCCGAGTTCAATCCCTCGTATAATGTTTGGCAAAGTTGCCAACTTTCGATCCCATGATGAGGGCATTGAACAAGTAGGTCTTTAAATCTCTCGAAGCACTTCTAAAATGGTTCGGAAGGAAGCTGTGAAAATTGTATAATCTATTTACGGATTCTAGCAGTTTTGTGATGAGGATAGAACTTTTTCAGAAAAGCTCTCACAAACTCATCCCAATTTCTAATGGAATGTAATGCGGTGCTATATAGCCACTTCTCGGCTAGGTCACATAAGATGAAAGGAATGACCCTTAGCCTTATAGCGTCATTACTTAATTGGATCGTTTTCATCATAGCGCAAACGTTTTGGAATTTATTGATAAAGATATATGCATCTTCGGATTCCAAACCATGAAATTTTGGCAGCATATTGATGAAATGTGATTTTATTTCAAAGTTGTCCCCATTTGCCGGTGGGGGTGAAAGACATGTAGGTAAAGAAGTGCGGACGGGGTAGAAGAGATCCCGGAACGCAACTCGTGCGGGCGCTACAACAGGCGGAAGATTCGTGTTATTCGCACCTAACGGAGGTGGAATCATTCCCGTCAGTAAGGTATCATTGGGGTCGTGTCCCGACATACCTTCGAAAGAAGAATTTGAAGGTGGAGGTAAGAAAATGGAGGGAATTTCGACGAAGGGTTCGTCGGTCGGTACCAACGAAACACGGACTAATCAGGCGTTAGTATCCCTAGTCCAAAGTGACATACACTAAAGGAGTAGTGTAGTCAGAAAAAATAGAAAAACAGAATGTGGGGGTAAGATAACGTCAATGAAGGGAAGTGAGTGGAAGAGAATTTTAAGTTTTCTTAGCGGAAAGTTGCAAGTTTTGAAAAGATTTTTTTTATTTATGTGAGAGTTTTGCAAAGAAGTTTTTGAAAAGGGACTCGTGACACAAATGTATCAACCACACATGCACAATCAGGCCTAGATCTAGGGTCACCTAGGTCTGCTATACAGCTCCTAACTAGGGCTAGAAATTGGACCTCAAACCGCCTCTTCACCGACAAGTACGGCCAGGTAAGTGGGAAGGAACCACAGTAGTGGGCCTAATTAAAAACCACTAGCCTAGACACCGCAAAGTCAGTTAGGATAAACGGTCGATGCCTATACTAGTCCTTTTCCTATTGAGCTCGATGTCCTTAGGGCTGAGTCTAGTATTTTTTTTAATTAATTGTGGTCAATGCAAATGATTTAGGCGTTTTCTGGGGTCCTGGGAAGGGTGATGAAATCCTCACCCAATCTGAGTTTGGTCAATTAGCCCCTTAAAGTCCGATTAAATTATGCAAAACTGTAAATTCACTTGCAATCAAATTTTTAGCGCGGCGCAAAGAAATCTGCAGAAAATCCTGTTATTTAGAAGGGGGAGAAAGATTTTTTAGCGCAAAGAATTCCTGCAGAAAATTTTTACAGGGGATATATGGAGGTTGGCAGAGGGGGTTGAAAAGATCTTACAGTGCAAATTTGGTCAACAGATGATGTCACCAGAGCGCGGATCTGCGGCCCAAGTGAGTTCCTGCCACGTTTTCGCGGTTGTATTGAAGGCACGGTTCCCGAGAAAAATTTGTATGCGATGATGACACTAACCACCGCCCTTCTGCGGTTTAGAGTAGGTTTATGCCGCGTTTTCGCGGTTGAATGAAGGGATCAGGTTCTAGGAAAATTTGTGCTATTCTGTTGTGGGTTTTCCCTTCTGTTCTGATATGTACTTTTCTAATTTGCCCTCTGTAAATTTCCAGAACCTAGAATCGTCGCTATTCCTGCAAGATTCAAAAAAAAAATACACCCTTCAAACAGATCAAAATTGATAATTTTTTTTTTTTTTATTTCAGATTTTTATAATTTTTAAAACTTATATCAACCCGAAATTACACAGAAAGAAATTTTACGCCATCCCCGGCAACGGCGCCATTTGATTAGTATGAAAACTTGTATTTACCGCAATCAGAAACGGCGTCGCTTTGCAGCTAGCCGGTGAGTACGGGTCGATCCACAGAGATGGGTAATTTTCTTATTGTGTTTTAACGAGTTGATTCCAAATGTAGTTTGGATTGATTAAATCTAAAACCTAGATCTATCACTAAACTAAATTAATCTAAATTAAAGTCTTGCTAGGGTTAGGTTTAGGGGAAGCTTGGAGATTAAAGGTTTCCTCACCGCTTTCATTGCCCTATTTTAGATCTATTAGATGTTGTGGTAATTATCAATAAAGTGGATTAGAATCTTTTGGGAAGATATTTCTTCCTCTAGATTCTTCTCCTTCCTTTATCGATAATTACCCTAACCCCCATGGAAAACACCCGCAACCGGCTCTTTATACTACGGTGTCACCGTTACCTCGAGGGGTAGGGTGCCGTAGGGAGCGGTTGTGCGTGTATGCATGGAGTTCTAATTCTTGTGAAGGGGCATGAAAGAGGTGAGAGATCTCATCTCTCAAACCTTTCCCTAAGGCTAAGCCTAACAAGCGAGGAGATTACTCGCTCATTAGGGGATGAAAAAACATACTAATTAAAAGAATTAAAACAAGGAAATAAAATTAACTTACTTGGTTGACGGCTCCCACCAAGCAATATAGAACAGATCTGAATAAACTTCGAGCAATTCTGAATTTTATTGATTGAAAAGAGGCATAGGGTTTTACAATTTTCAATTACAATTTATAAGTAAACAGGAGAATTTAGGGTTACGGGATTCGCACATGTGCAATTACAGATTTGCCCACGAAAAATCCAAACCCCCGCACCGACGCACCGACACCCGAAAAATGCACCGACACGGGCACTAAGCGGCCGCGGAACCGCGGCAGATGTAGGCCTTGGGCCGCGGTTCCGCGGCCCTTTGGTGGGCTTGGCTCACCATCTTTCTGGGCTTTCTTTCCTGCTTCTTGGGCTTGTTATTTCTCTACTTCTTTTCTCTATTTTACATCCGGGTCCTCTCCAAATCTTCAGTGAAAACTTATGAGGACCTTTTGACCGTTCACTTTGACATTTCGGACTGCATTGCCGTATACAATTGTAAATTGTTCTTCGTGACTAGGATCCGTCTACTTGTTGGTCAAAAGTCCCTTTTCTGTATCAACTTTCGTCTTTTTCACTGTATTTGCTCCAAGACCCTGTATCCTGTAATATGCTACAAACGTGTGTCAAGAGTACCTGTTTATTTATAAAACGGATAAGAATAGGGGAATGAAGAATGCAATATTATGGTCTGAACAACGGGCTACCAGGTATTGACCAAAAGGGAGGTCGATGAGCGAACTCATCCTGAAACCCTTCTGAGCCTGTCAGTGATAATATTCGTACAGTCTGGTCCGCTCGTCTATAAGTATCGCATGTCTGGCCTAGGGGGTTGGTAAAAGTCAGACCGCCAAAAGCGGTACAAGTCGTGTCGGAGTGTAGCCCAGAACATCCTGAGATACTACTGGAATACCTACCAGTAAATCTCCTGCCTTAGCCAAGGACTTCATGTAATGGCTCTCCTAGACACAGCGCGATCTCACCTCCAATACCGGGAGAGACGAAACCCCTGCCGATCCGCTTACTGCCTCCATGTGGCTCAGGACTGTACCCAACTAAAACCTGTTTGCACGACTCCTTTGAGCCGTGGTAGGGTAGTAATCAAAGCACAGTGGGAACTCACACGAGACAAATGACGATCTCAGGTCGATGAACTAACCTGTACACATGTCACCAGGGAACTGCTGTCTGACGTCGGGTATAATACCAACTAGAATGTTCCCGGTGAGTCCTGTCCGGTGTACTCATAACCCAATGAGCACCTGTATACATCTTAGATGAACTAACTGACACCAATGGCTTGTGAGACCGGCCACCATCCCTCGTCGGGGTCTCGACTGTATACACTAGTCTACTAATGGAGTATCGATGCCCAGTGTCGAAACTCCCTCGACTAGGGACCTTTTAAGGATCTGCTTATAGACCCTAGCTCCCATGTATATGATCGCCATCATACTGCTGGCCATCAAGCAAGAATCCTAAGGGCTCTATCAACGTGTAATAGTAATCTGTAAGGTCCCCTAAAGCTGTACACGATGATAAAGATAAACCAGATAGCATACTACCATCTCGAGTAAGACTGTCCTACCTGCATAGGTCCTCCCTCAATCATTGCAATCGTGTGCCTGCGATCTATTAATTGACTTTGAGGGCACTATATCCAACATGTACACCAACAAAGTATGGACTTTGGAAGATGCTCCTGAAGGGGTAAAACCCATTGGGAGCAAGTGGGTCTTCAAGAAAAAACTTGGTGGAGATGGGAAGGTGGAGACTTTCAAAGCTAGAATTGTTGCAAAGGGTTTTCGTCAATGACCAGTTGTCGATTATGACGAAACCTTTTCTCCAGTGGCTATGCTTAAATCCATCCGGATCATGCTTGCCATCGCTGCATATCATGACTACGAAATCTGGCAAATGGATGTTAAGACCGCCTTTCTAAATGGTGATTTAGAAGAGAGCGTGTACATGACTCAGCCAAAAGGCTTCGTAGCTAGTGGGAGCAGCGGGAAGGTGTGCAAAGTGCTTAAATCCATTTATGGATTAAAGCAAGCATCGCGGAGTTGGAATATCTACTTTGATGTCGTTATCAAAGAGTTTGATTTCGTCAAAAACGTAGATGAACCTTGTATATACAAGAAGGTGGCAGAGAGTAAGGTTGTCTTCCTCGTATTGTACGTGTATGACATACTCTTGATAGGAAATGGCATTCCTATGCTACAATCGGTCAAGCTCTTCTTATCACAAAAATTCTCAATGAAAGATCTAAGGGATGCCTCCTATATCTTGGGGATTAAGATCTATAAAGATAAATCTAAACGGATACTGGGATTGTCCCAATCCAGGTACATTGATACCATACTAAAAAGGTTTAGTATAGAAGAATCCAAGCGTGGGTTTTTACCCACGATATCTGGACTCACTCTCTCCAAAGAGATGTCTCCCAAGACAGATTTGGAGAGAGCTCGCATGCAAGGGATACCCTATGCTCCGGCAGTAGGCTCTATCATGTACGCGATGCTATGTACCAGACCCGATGTAGCACACTCACTAAGTGTAGTGAGTAGGAATCAAGCAGATCCTGGAGAGAGTCACTGGACAGCTGTGAAGAGCATTCTCAAGTACATGCGAAGGACAAAAGAGATGCTCTTGGTGTATGGTAACGGAGAACTCCAAGTGGAGTCCTTTACCGATTTGAGCTTCCAGAGTGATAAGGACGACTCTAAGTCGCACTCGGGATTTGTCTTTACCCTCTACGGAGGGGCGGTATGCTGGAAGAGTTCTAAGAAGGAAACCGTGGCAGACTCGACGATGGAGGCTGAATACATCGCTGCCAACGATGCTGTCAAAGAGGCTATCTGGATCAAGAAGTTCATAACTGAACTTGGAGTGGTTCCATCCATTAAGGATCCAATACCTTTGTATTGTGATAACAATGAAGCGGTGGCTTTAGCCAAGGAACCCAGGTCCCATCAGCGATCCAGGCATATTCTGAGGCGGTATCACCTGATCTGGGAGATAGTTGATCGCCGTGAGATCGAGGTCAGGAGGGTTGACACGAAGAACAACACAGCGGATCCACTCACGAAGGCCATTCCCCAGATACAGTTCGAGAGACTCTTCGGGATGCTCGGTATGCGAAACTACAGCAGCTTGCCCTAGTGCAAGTAGGAGATTGTTAGTTGTATTTATGCCCTAGAGGCCAGTATTGTACATATGATGTATATTATATTGGATGCTTGGACATATATAGAGAGGACTTTCTTACTCGATATGATAGTATGCTATCTGGTTGCTCTTTATCTTAACATGTATACTTGTCTCTTGATATTTTCTTATGGTTACATGCACTACTACAATAGGGGGTTGCCCCTACGGATAGTGAAATCCGTAGGGACAGATTTATTTTGGCCCTACGGAAATCCGTAGGGACAGATTTATTTTGGCCCTACGGATTAATCCGTAGGGCTATAGGGTTGCCCCTACGGTCCTTACATATTTATATAAAAATTATTAAATCTTAAATTGTTGTTTGCCCCTATGGAGCCGCAAACCAAGCACCTACGGACTTATCTGTAGGGGCATCTAAACAGGGATTTAAATTAAAAGCTCAGATCGATCCCTACGCTCATTATTCCCAATTTATCTCGCGCGAACAAAAAATTCCCAAACCCTCGTTCCCGCCGATCGATCGTCGTTCTCGTCATCGCCGGCGCCGCCGATTCATCGTAGCCACCGCCTGCTTTTATCGTAGCCACCACTTGCTTTCGTCGTCGCCGGCGCCGGCGCCGGCTCATCGGAGTTCTCGTCGTCGCCTCTGCACAGGTAAGGAATTCTTCAATTTATCAAATTTTTTATTGGGGTGCGGCTGGGGCTGCGGGCTGGGGCTAGGGCTAGGGTTGGGGCTGGGGCTGGGGCTGCGGCTAGGGCTATGGTTAGGGTTAGGGCTCGGGCTCAGGCTGCGGCTAGGGCTGTAGTTGGGATTGGGGCTCGGGCTCGGGCTGCGGCTAGGGCTGGGGTACTGGCCGGGGCTCGGGTTGGGGTTAGGGTTAGGGTTAGGGTTGGGGCAGGGGGTTGCGGCAAGGGGTGAGAATTTTTCTAGGTTTCTTTTAAAGCTTGTGAAGGAAATTTTGAGCCCCGAAAAAATGAACATTTCTAATGATTTTGATAAGAGACAAGGGAGCAATAAAGTTTTGTTTTCTATTTGTCTAGATTCAAATGTCTACTTATATATATATATATATATATATATATATATATATATATACAATCTCAATATTCGTGGCATGTTGGTTATAAATTTCTCTCTCTGTTGAGATATATAGCCTACTTCAGCACATAGCTAGGTATGCGATAAAATTATTTTTGATAAAACAATGCATGATATAATATGGAAATATATTTGTTTCTTTGCTTCAATCATACAAACGTGTTCCAAATTAACGTAATTCAAATAGCAATTCCTTGGAATATTTTAGTCCAGAGAATCTTGATCGAGTCTCAGGATCATATTGATTCAACAAAACGCATCCACTTGCAATGGTACTTAATTCACCATTTACTAGTTATGTTACCTGCATTGAATTAGCATGTCATGGTTATCATATTTGACTTGTATTGTTGCACTTTGTGCAGTTAAGGCTGAATCAGAACAGACTTACCATCAGAGAATCTTACAAATCCTTGACCAGCTTGAAGCTGAGGTAATCAAACAAACCACTTTTCTGTTTAGCCCAAAACTAAGGCTGCTTTTTGCAGGCATTAGAAATAAATGCAAGTTATGTTCTGCCGAGTAATTTGCCAACAATTTTTGCACATCTCTATGTTTGATAAACAAATGGCATCAGAGCGGCCAAGAATTGAAGCATGTCCAAGCCCAGTTCTGTAGGTTGTACATTCATATCAGGCTGAGTCAGATGTGGAGCTTAACTTGTCTCTTGTAGACTATGCCGTAGTTAGAAAGGTACTACTTGTTTTCATTTTGTATTTCTAGCTTACAAATCCTAAGCCCAATGTTTTAGTTCACTGTGTTAGATAGTGTCACGACCCGCAGGGTACGGAACGTGACTGGCACTTAAGTTTACGAAACGTCTAAAGACGTCCGTAAAATAAGTAAGCCAAAGCCCAGAAAACAAAACCAATTAAGCAAAAGAGTGAAGAAAACCCAATCAATTGAAAGCGAGTTTATCAAATAAGTCATGTAAAACACTTTTTAAAAACAATACCAATTTTTCCGAAAATTTCGGCAGAGTCTCCTTTGTAAATACTGGCCCCCAAAATGGGTACAACAAAAAAATATATGAATCCAACAAAATAGGGCATCCCCAAGCGGGAGCTAGCTCTTCGCCATAAGGCGGCCACAAATCCCACGCAATGTAAAGCAACAACATGCGAAATAATCATAATGAAGCATAAGAAAAACATCATGTCGACTCAAGTGAGCTCGACCCCAAAATACAGCATAAATGTCCACAAACCTCACAGTCTCATCTCTAGGTCAATATACAATAATACTGGTAGATACAGTAGATGGAGGGTACTAGATACAAAGAATATACAAGGTGGTACAAAAATAGTAACATAACCCACCTAAGAGCAAAACCTCGAGTCCAGGCAAAGGAGGCAAAAGAACAAGTGCGCCCGCCGCTACTGAACTGACGGAGCGGACCTGCAAAAGACTGTGGCACAACGGGGGTGAGTTGCCAACTCGTGAGTAATAAATAACACCTACAAAGGCTATCGTATGCATGCACACAAGCATCCTAGCATCTAAAATACAGGTATGAATGGGTGCACTAGCAGGTGTGTATACAACATCAGTGTACGAATATGTATGCAACATGAATATCTGAGGTCTCAATAGGTATATATAAGAAACATTTATCTCTTTTTGTTTTTGAAACTCTTTTAGAATGCCAGCATAATACTCAAAGAATCGACGAGAACCGGTGTCCAGCAACGACACCTAAAAGCTGTCTCAAATCTCATAAATCCATGTCATAGTATCTCTGGCCTCAGCCGTCCGGCTGACCCATCTCAAATATCAATATCTCATCATCTAGCGGCCACGGTCGGTATCCTCTGGATATCCGCCGTCCCAAACAGTCACCGGTAGGTAATCCGTCCCCTGCCAGGCTCAACGTCAACACCACATTCCTCTTGCCCCGGGGTACCTTACCGGGCCCACCATGTACCCGTGCCGGTTCCTCCACTCCTCGACACGGATTTCCAAAACCACAGCAAACTCATGGTGGACGACACTTACATCACTAGAAAACCGCAATTTACATATTTTAAAAATATAATAAGTTTAGAAATTTTGCGGCTTTCCTCCGAAATCCAGAAATATCATAAAATCTCAAGAAATCCTCATAAGTGCATATATCAATGATAATGAATGCATATGGTATCAATAATCAAGTTGCGATGTGTGATTAATAGATTAGGCATGAACAATTAATATGATGAAGTACATGCACATGAATAGCAATCCTACGGTTTCATTTTAAGGAAATAAAGGCAATAGCACAAGTTTAAGTATCAATTAGTAAAAGGTTTAAATTTAAAGGTTATCTAGTGTGGTGGCATGGCAATTACCAGGGTGTGTGTGTAAGCATGAATAGTGCTCGTGCTGCACATAAAAACCCTGGCAATGGTGCAGGTGTCCTATAAAATGGTTTCGTATAGATATGTCAATATAATGCATGGATGCAGCAAATAGTCAAATAAGTATTTCACCCCTAATTACTAACATCACTAAGGATCTTGTAAGTTACTAAAACTATCGGGCGGCTTGCGCCATCCAACGATAGTCTCCCGTAGATGTTACATCTACTCACCGGAATCCCTGGCTAGCTGTGTCCAATCACCGCTTTTCCCTTTCGCGCCGCGTCTGACGTCTCCGCGACCGAACCTGGAATTTACATCAATACCAACATAAGGTTACTTATCAAGAACGATACAAAACCCAACGAAACTACTAAAGTTCACTAGCTAGGTACAACGGGCGCAGAGTGCGCGGAACACACGCGAAAATCGCAAAAACTGCCAAAAAAACGCCGATTTGGTCGCCCGGTCAAACTAAAACCCGACTACTCAAAAATCCGCACTCACGCATCCTAAACGTCATAGGAGATACTAAAAACATCCCCAAGGTATCATAAATAATTCACCAATAATTTTAATAAAAACCTAGTAAGCACAAACTAGCAATTTTGGTGCAAAAATCGAAACTTAGCGATACGGTTATCACAATCCAACCACACAACAAGCAATCTACAGACACTATAATTACAACACATTAGCAAATATTCAAAACCTATTTTCCATAAACAACCATACTTGAATTATATAACCTAGTAATTCTTAATCCAAACTATATATGAAAACCTTAAATTAACACTAATTTATAACTCAATTAGCAAGTTAACCTTCTAGATTAGGTTAGCAAAACAACTAGATAACAAATTAGATTTAATCAACTAAATATTGGTTTCTAAACCTTAATTCAACTCATTAATCATGCTTCACAACCCATTTCCATACACTAACCCTCTCTTGAATTTCCTAAAACAACAATTTACAACCAAAATCAAACTTTTAAAATTAACTAAATTAGCATAATTTGAAGACCACATAAACAAGGTAACTTCTTTGATTTTGTTGTGTAGGAATTAGCAAGCAAAATAAATTTAATTAACCACATAATGGTGTGCTAACAAACCCTAGTTTAAAACAAACTACTCTTTTATAAACTAGATTAGAAATTAGTTAAACTTTTAACACTAAAACCATATAATTAAAGGAATTTAGCCAAAAGAAATTAACTTGATGGAAATTATACCTCAATTTGAGATCTAGCAAGAATAAATTTGCTCCAAATGATGGCCTCAAGCATCAAGATCCAAGCTAGGGAGGTGAAGAAAAAGAAAGATGAAGGATGGGTTTAATTTGTAAGCTTTAATTTGCAAATTTTGATGTGTTTTCTTGAAGAAATTTGAAGAAAATGAAAAGAAAAGAGATGAAGAAGAGGGGGTGCAGGTTTCGGCCAGAGGGAGGTAAGGGGAGGGGTGTGGGTGAGTGGGGAAAAGTCATGAGTCAACTCTCCAAAAGTCAAAGCACCATACCTTATCAACTATATTTAAAATAAATCAATAAACCAACTAATTCAACTCAAGAAAGAAAACAAAAAATGAGGCCAGAAATTTCTGGACCTGGTCAAGGTGGGGCTGTCCTAGGGCTGAGGGAAGAGAGAGAGGGGTTTTACAAAAGAAATTTTATGCAAAAAGACCCCCTACAAGTCAAAAATTGCAAGTTTTAGCTTAAAATTCAATAAATTCGTTTCCTATCATAAAAAATTTTTAAAAATCAAAATAAAATACTAAAAATTTATGTGACAACTAGATTTTAATTATCATAATTTTAAAGATTAAAATTAGCCCGGAAAAATTTGTATTTATCGCTAATTTAATGTATTTTCTTACCGGCTTAAAATAATATTAAAAAAATGAAAAATTAGGGAAAATTTTTAAACGACCAGAATTTCATAATTAACTCATTAGCTACTAAAAACAAGCAATTACCTATCCATTTTAAGTATAATTAGCCCAAAACTGCAAAATAACGAGAAAGACGGTTTTCGGAAAAATACCGAATTTTCACCGAATTTCAGGAAAACACCAAAACGACTTTTCAAGACGCTACAATCTTCCCCCCTTAAAGAAATTCGGTCCCCGAATTTAAAAAAATAAAGCTACGCGTACGTTCGAAGAGATGGGGATATTTCTTCCTCATCTCGCCCTCGGTCTCCCAGGTAACCTCCTCGCTGCTCGGGCTACGCCAAAGGACCTTGACGGTTGGTATGATCTTCGTCCTCAACTTCTTCACCTGCCGATCCAGGATGGCCACCGGCTGCTCTGCAAAAGAAAGGTCGCGCTCTAGCTGGACTGTCGGGTGCTGAATCGCATGCGAAGGGTCGTGAAGGTACTTGCGGAGCATCGAAACATGGAAGACGGGGTGAACATCGGGAAAGCTGGGTGGAAGAGCCAAACGATATCCAACTGCGCCGACACGCTCGAGGATCTCGAAGGGACCTACGAATCTAGGGCTAAGCTTCCCCTTTCGCCCAAAACGCATCACGCCCTTCATCGGAGAGACTTTCAGAAAAACATGGTCGCCAACTGCGAACTCTAATCTGCGACGGCGCCTGTCCGCATAGGATTTCTGCCTGCTCTGAGCCGCTCTCATCCGGTCTCGGATCAACTGTATCTTCGCTGTCGTCTCCTCAACAAGCTGCGGCCCCAAAATGCTGCTCTCGCTGAGCTCTGTCCAACAGACGGGCGATCTGCATCTCCTCCCATACAATGCCTCGAAAGGTGCCATCTGAATAGTATCCTGGAAGTTGTTGTTGTAGGAGAACTCCACTAGAGGTAAATGACGATCCCAGCTACCACCAAAGTCTAAAACGCACGCTCTGAGCATGTCCTCGAGAGTCTGAATGGTCCGCTCTGACTGTCCGTCTGTCTGCGGATGAAACGCTGTGCTGAAGCTCAAACGAGTGCCCAAAGCCTCCTGAAGTCTCTGCCAAAGTCGGCTGGTGAACTGAGTGCCTCGATCTGACACGATACAAGTCGGTACGCCATGTAGTCGTACGATCTCGTCAATATAGAGCTGAGCATACTGAGCGAAGCTGAAAGTCGTCTTCATTGGCAGGAAGTGAGTCGCTTTCGTCAATCTATCCACGATCACCCAGATGGAGTCGTACCCTCGACTGGTCCTGGGTAGACCCACAACGAAGTCCATCGAAATCTGTTCCCATTTCCACTCTGGAATGGGTAACGGCTGTAGCTTTCCTGCGGGCCTCTGGTGCTCGGCCTTGACTTGCTGACAAGTCAGGCATCTCGAAACGAACTCCGCAATGTCCCTCTTCATCCCGTCCCACCAGTAGGTCTCTCTCATATCATGGTACATCTTGGTGGAACCGGGGTGGACACTATACACTGATCGGTGTGCCTCCTCAAGAATGTCGCGCCGCAATCCATCAGCATCTGGTACGCACAGTCTAGATCCATATCGTAAAATCTCCTGATCGTCAACCACGAACTCGGAAAATCTTCCCTGTCCCATCTGTGCCATGATCTCTGAGCAACGGTCGTCACTGCGCTGTGCCTCACATATACGGTCAAGCAACTGTGGGCATGCACGAACATGCGCGAGCTGTCCCCCTGTCTGAGTGAACTCGAACTCAACTCTGCTGTCGCATAACGTCTGCCAATCTGCTGACGACTGCCTCTGCACTGCGCGCAAAAAGGATAGACTACCCCCGGGCCTCCTACTCAACGCATCTGCCACCACATTTGCCTTGCCGGGGTGATATAAGATCTCGCAGTCGTAGTCTTTCACCAACTCCATCCAACGACGCTGTCTGAGGTTCAGGTCTCGCTGCTGAAATTTGTACTTTAAGCTCTTGTGATCGGTGAATATCTGACACGACTCGCCGTATAGGTAATGTCGCCAAATCTTCAGTGCAAAGACCACTGCAGCCATCTCCAAATCATGAGTGGAGTAGTTCTGTTTATGCTTCTTCAACTGCCGAGAAGCATAAGCGATCACCCGGCCATGCTGCATCAATACGCATCCTAATCCCACTCGCGAAGCATCACAGTAGACAACAAATCTGCCTGATCCCGAAGGCAAAGATAATACCGGCGCCGTAGTCAAACAAGTCCGTAGCTGCTGAAAACTGCGCTCGCACTCCTCTGTCCAAACGAAAGGAACTCCCTTCCGGGTCAAACCGGTCAACGGTGCAGCTATACGGGAGAAGTCCTGAACAAAACGCCTGTAGTAGCCCGCCAAGCCTAGAAAACTACGGATCTCAGTAACCGATGTAGGTCGGGGCCACTGCTGAACAGCTTCAATCTTCTTCGGGTCCACACAAATGCCGTCTCTCGTAATCACTTGACCCAAGAATCCGACGCTGTCTAGCCAGAAAGCACACTTGGAGAACTTCGCGAACAGCTGGTGCTCCCTCAGAGTCTGTAACGTAATCCGCAAGTGCTGCTCGTGCTCCTCTCTGCTCCGGGAGTACACCAAGATATCGTCGATAAACACGATGATGAACAAGTCAAGATACGACCTGAATGTACGGTTCATCAAATCCATGAATGCTGCTGGGGCGTTGGTGAGTCCGAACGACATCACCAAAAACTCGTAGTGGCCGTAGCGCGTGCGGAAAGCTGTCCTCGGTATATCCTCCTGTCGAACTCGCAGCTGATGGTATCCTGATCGCAAGTCGATCCTCGAAAAATACCCCGCACCCTGAAGCTGGTCGAACAAATCATCAATGCGCGGCAACGGATATCTGTTCCGAACGGTAACTTTGTTCAGCTGGCGGTAGTCGATACATAAGCGCAAACTTCCATCCTTCTTCTTGACAAACAGGACCGGAGCACCCCACGGAGAAACACTCGGTCGAATAAGCCCCTTATCTAACAAATCCTGCAACTGATCCTTCAGCTCTCGAAGCTCTGCCGGGGCCATCCGATAAGGCGGTATAGAAATAGGCCCCGAACCGGGAATCAAATCAATGCAGAACTCAACATCGCGCTCAGGCGGTAGCCCAGGTAGCTCATCAGGGAAAACATCAGGGAACTTACAAACTACCGGGACCCGGTCTAACGGAACCTCTGCAGCTCGAGTATCACAAATACATGCTAAGAATCCCTGACATCCCTTCCGCAAGAGCTGACTAGCGCGAAGAGACGAAATTAAGCTGGGAAGGGTGACACTGCGGTCTCCCCGAATAACAAGAACTGGCTCTCCCGGAAAGCTAAATCTGACTGCCTTCTCACGGCAGTCCACCGAAGCATAACAAGTGGCTAGCCAATCCATGCCCAGAAGCACATCAAAGTCCAACATATCGAGGAGTATCAAATCAACTGATGAATCCCTCTCCCCGATACGAACGGAACACAAACGAAATACAAACCGAGCGACAAACGACTCGCCTACCGGAGTACTAACAACAAGCGGATGATCTAACGACGACGACTCACGGCCCAACATCGGTGCAAAGTGTGTAGAGACGTACGAATGTGTGGAACCTGGGTCGAATAATACCCGTGCGTCGAAAGAACAAACTGGCAAGGTACCTGTCACAACGGCATTGGATGCCTGCGCATCCTGCGGTGTCAAAGCAAAAACTCGGGCCTGTCCTCCACCGATAGCGGGCTGACCTCGACCTCGACCTCTGCCTCCTCGTCCTCTCTGAACAGGACCGCCGCGTCCACGGCCTCTCGGTGCACCTAACTGGCGTGGAGCATCGCCTGGGGTAGGAAGTAGGGCTCTCTGAGGAGGGGGTGGTGATGGTGGTAGGGTCACATGCGGAACTGTCGCTGCTCCCTGTCGTCTCACCGGACAGTCTCTGAAAAGATGGTGCGGACTCCCGCACCCAAAACATCCTGGCGACGGCTGCTGCCCCTGGGGATAAGAACCATATAACTGTCCCCGCCCAAATCCTCTGCCAGGCCTATCTCTCGGAAAGAATCTGGCGCGCTGCCTCTGAGACGGTACATCGGTGCGAATCCTCTTTGGCCCAGAAACGGCCGAAGTCCGTGATATGCGTGCCTCCATCCGCAATGCCGTATCCATAGCAGCTGAATAAGTGTCGTAGTGCTGGGCGCCAATGGCAAGATATAGCTGGGCATCAAGTCCCTGTACGAACCTCTTCACCATCTTCTCCTCGGTATCCACCAAATACTGAGCATATCGGGATAACTGTGTAAACTGGAAGTCATACTCAGACACCGTCATCCCAGGTGTCTTGACTAAGGCCTCGAAGCTACGAGCTCTGGCGTCACGAACGCTCTCTGGAAGGAAACGGGCTAGAAAGACCGCTGTAAACTCGACCCAAGTCATAGGCGGTAGACCTGCAGCTCGACCTCTCAAGACTGACTCCCACCATGTCTGTGCGAGACCCTCTAGTCGGAAACTCGCAAGCTCTACCCATCGATCATCCGAACATCTCAGCGAACGGCAGATCCTGGCTAAACTGTCAAGGAACGTCTGTGGGTCCTCCGCTGCCTCGGTGCCGGTGAATACTGGAGGTCTCAGCCTCATGAAATCCTGTAGTGAAACCGGGATGGTCACGGTGGTAGTAGTAGGAGCAGGTATTATGGTCGTCTGTGATGTAGTAGGTACGTCATCCGGCCTCGGTGTACGACTGGCTGCAACTAGGGATCCTACCATCTGACGTAGCTCCTGCATGCCTCCCATCATCTGTCGCAACTCCTCCATACCAGTCTCGAGCCTATCCATACGGCCTGGGGAAGGTGGATCGGTCTGTCCCTGCGGCGTAGGCATACCGCCCTGCTCAGTCCTAGTCTCGGACGAGCCAGCTCGAATCTCGTCTCTGGCAGCAGCCCTCTGTGCCCTCGTAGCCTTCGGCGGCATAATGGCTGTTATAGGAAAACGGATAGTAAGAACAGTGCAATAGGATCATAGGATACACGGAATTGAAGAAGGAATTTTCAAGAAAGTATATCCTAAAGTCACTTAGGCGGAGTACCGTATCGTAAGTATGCCACGGACATACACACGCTACGTTACCCTACTTAAGTCACTTACTCCATCTACCAAGGGCCATCCTACACTCAAAAAGGTAAAACCTATCGCTCTGATACCAACCTTGTCACGACCCGCAGGGTACGGAACGTGACTGGCACTTAAGTTTACGAAACGTCTAAAGACGTCCGTAAAATAAGTAAGCCAAAGCCCAGAAAACAAAACCAATTAAGCAAAAGAGTGAAGAAAACCCAATCAATTGAAAGCGAGTTTATCAAATAAGTCATGTAAAACACTTTTTAAAAACAATACCAATTTTTCCGAAAATTTCGGCAGAGTCTCCTTTGTAAATACTGGCCCCCAAAATGGGTACAACAAAAAAATATATGAATCCAACAAAATAGGGCATCCCCAAGCGGGAGCTAGCTCTTCGCCATAAGGCGGTCACAAATCCCATGCAATGTAAAGCAACAACATGCAAAATAATCATAATGAAGCATAAGAAAAACATCATGTCGACTCAAGTGAGCTCGACCCCAAAATACAGCATAAAAGTCCACAAACCTCACAGTCTCATCTCTAGGTTAATATACAATAATACTGGTAGATACAGTAGATGGAGGGTACTAGATACAAAGAATATACAAGGTGGTACAAAAATAGTAACATAACCCACCTAAGAGCAAAACCTCGAGTCCAGGCAAAGGAGGCAAAAGAACAAGTGCGCCCGCCGCTACTGAACTGACGGAGCGGACCTACAAAAGACTGTGGCACAACGGGGGTGAGTTGCCAACTCGTGAGTAATAAATAACACCTGCAAAGGCTATCGTATGCATGCACACAAGCATCCTAGCATCTAAAATACAGGTATGAATGGGTGCACTAGCAGGTGTGTATACAACATCAGTGTACGAATATGTATGCAACATGAATATCTGAGGTCTCAATAGGTATATATAAGAAACATTTATCTCTTTTTGTTTTTGAAACTCTTTTAGAATGCCAGCATAATACTCAAAGAATCGACGAGAACCGGTGTCCAGCAACGACACCTAAAAGCTGTCTCAAATCTCATAAATCCATGTCATAGTGTCTCTGGCCTCAGCCGTCCGGCTGACCCGTCTCAAATATCAATATCTCATCATCTAGCGGCCACGGTCGGTATCCTCTGGATATCCGCCGTCCCAAACAGTCACCGGTAGGTAATCCGTCCCCTGCCAGGCTCAACGTCAACACCACATTCCTCTTGCCCCGGGGTACCTTACCGGGCCCACCATGTACCCGTGCCGGTTCCTCCACTCCTCGACACGGATTTCCAAAACCACAGCAAACTCATGGTGGACGACACTTACATCACTAGAAAACCGCGATTTACATATTTTAAAAATATAATAAGTTTAGAAATTTTGCGGCTTTCCCCCGAAATCCAGAAATATCATAAAATCTCAAGAAATCCTTATAAGTGCATATATCAATGATAATGAATGCATATGGTATCAATAATCAAGTTGCGATGTGTGATTAATAGATTAGGCATGAACAATTAATATGATGAAGTACATGCACATGAATAGCAATCCTACGGTTTCATTTTAAGGAAATAAAGGCAATAACACAAGTTTAAGTATCAATTAGTAAAAGGTTTAAATTTAAAGGTTATCTAGTATGGTGGCATGGCAATTACCAGGGTGTGTGTGTAAGCATGAATAGTGCTCGTGGTGCATATAAAAACCCTGGCAATGGTGCAGGTGTCCTATAAAATGGTTTCGTATAGATATATCAATATAATGCATGGATGCAGCAAATAGTCAAATAAGTATTTCACCCCTAATTACTAACATCACTAAGGATCTTGTAAGTTACTAAAACTATCGGGCGGCTTGCGCCATCCAACGATAGTCCCCCGTAGATGTTACATCTACTCACCGGAATCCCTGGCTAGCTGTGTCCAATCACCGCTTTTCCCTTTCGCGCCGCGTCTGACGTCTCCGCGACCGAACCTGGAATTTACATCAATACCAATATAAGGTTACTTATCAAGAACGACGCAAAACCCAACGAAACTACTAAAGTTCACTAGCTAGGTACAACGGGCGCAGAGTGCGTGGAACACACGCGAAAATCGCAAAAACTGCCAAAAAAACGCCGATTTGGTCGCCCGGTCAAACTAAAACCCGACTACTCAAAAATCCGCACTCACGCATCCTAAACGTCATAGGAGATGCTAAAAACATCCCCAAGGTATCACAAATAATTCACCAATAATTTTAATAAAAACCTAGTAAGCACAAACTAGCAATTTTGGTGCAAAAATCGAAACTTAGCGATACGGTTATCACAATCCAACCACACAACAAGCAATCTACAAACACTATAATTACAACACATTAGCAAAGATTCAAAACCTATTTTCCATAAACAATCATACTTGAATTATATAACCTAGTAATTCTTAATCCAAACTATATATGAAAACCTTAAATTAACACTAATTTATAACTCAATTAGCAAGTCAACCTTCTAGATTAGGTTAGCAAAACAACTAGATAACAAATTAGATTTAATCAACTAAATAATGGTTTCTAAACCTTAATTCAACTCATTAATCATGCTTCACAACCCATTTCCATACACTAACCCTCTCTTGAATTTCCTAAAACAACAATTTACAACCAAAATCAAACTTTTAAAATTAACTAAATTAGCATAATTTGAAGACCACATAAACAAGGTAACTTCTTTGATTTGGTTGTGTAGGAACTAGCAAGCAAAATAAATTTAATTAACCACATAATGGTGTGCTAACAAACCCTAGTTTAAAACAAACTACTCTTTTATAAACTAGATTAGAAATTAGTTAAACTTTTAACACTAAAACCATATAATTAAAGGAATTTAGCCAAAAGAAATTAACTTGATGGAAATTATACCTCAATTTGAGATCTAGCAAGAATAAATTTGCTCCAAATGATGGCCTCAAGCATCAAGATCCAAGCTAGGGAGGTGAAGGAAAAGAAAGATGAAGGATGGGTTTAATTTGTAAGCTTTAATTTGCAAATTTTGATGTGTTTTCTTGAAGAAATTTGAAGAAAATGAAAAGAAAAGAGATGAAGAAGAGGGGGTGCAGGTTTCGGCCAGAGGGAGGTAAGGGGAGGGGTGTGGGTGAGTGGGGAAAAGTCATGAGTCAACTCTCCAAAAGTCAAAGCACCATACCTTATCAACTATATTTAAAATAAATCAATAAACCAACTAATTCAACTCAAGAAAGAAAACAAAAAATGAGGCCAGAAATTTCTGGACCTGGTCAAGGTGGGGCTGTCCTAGGGCTGAGGGAAGAGAGAGAGGGGTTTTACAAAAGAAATTTTATGCAAAAAGACCCTCTACAAGTCAAAAATTGCAAGTTTTAGCTTAAAATTCAATAAATTCGTTTCCTATCATAAAAATTTGTTAAAAATCAAAATAAAATACTAAAAATTTATGTTACAACTAGATTTTAATTATCATAATTTTAAAGATTAAAATTAGCACGGAAAAATTTGTATTTATCGCTAATTTAATGTATTTTCTTACCGGCTTAAAATAATATTAAAAAAATGAAAAATTAGGGAAAATTTTTAAACGACTAGAATTTCATAATTAACTCATTAGCTACTAAAAACAAGCAATTACCTATCCATTTTAAGTATAATTAGCCCAAAACTGCAAAATAACGAGAAAGACGGTTTTCGGAAAAATACCGAATTTTCACCGAATTTCAGGAAAACACCAAAACGACTTTTCAAGACGCTACAATCTTCCCCCCTTAAAGAAATTCGGTCCCCGAATTTAAAAAAATAAAGCTACGCGTACGTTCGAAGAGATGGGGATATTTCTTCCTCATCTCGCCCTCGGTCTCCCAGGTAACCTCCTCGCTGCTCGGGCTACGCCAAAGGACCTTGACGGTTGGTATGATCTTCGTCCTCAACTTCTTCACCTGCCGATCCAGGATGGCCACCGGCTGCTCTGCAAAAGAAAAGTCGCGCTCTAGCTGGACTGTCGGGTGCTGAATCGCATGCGAAGGGTCGTGAAGGTACTTGCGGAGCATCGAAACATGGAAGACGGGGTGAACATCGGGAAAGCTGGGTGGAAGAGCCAAACGATATGCAACTGCGCCGACACGCTCGAGGATCTTGAAGGGACCTACGAATCTAGGGCTAAGCTTCCCCTTTTGCCTAAAACGCATCACGCCCTTCATCGGAGAGACTTTCAGAAAAACATGGTCGCCAACTGCAAACTCTAATATGCGACGGCGCCTGTCCGCATAGGATTTCTGCCTGCTCTGAGCCGCTCTCATCCAGTCTCGGATCAACTGTATCTTCGCTGTCGTCTCCTCAACAAGCTGCGGC
Source organism: Agapanthus africanus (assembly GCA_030015575.1). Taxonomy (NCBI): domain Eukaryota; kingdom Viridiplantae; phylum Streptophyta; class Magnoliopsida; order Asparagales; family Amaryllidaceae; genus Agapanthus; species Agapanthus africanus. The sequence continues at coordinate 302,311,241 of JASDDO010000029.1, forward strand.
CCCAAAATGCTGCTCTCGCTGAGCTCTGTCCAACAGACGGGCGATCTGCATCTCCTCCCATACAATGCCTCGAAAGGTGCCATCTGAATAGTATCCTGGAAGTTGTTGTTGTAGAAGAACTCCACTAGAGGTAAATGATGATCCCAGCTACCACCAAAGTCTAAAACGCACGCTCTGAGCATGTCCTCGAGAGTCTGAATGGTCCGCTCTGACTGTCCGTCTGTCTGCGGATGAAACGCTGTGCTGAAGCTCAAACGAGTGCCCAAAGCCTCCTGAAGTCTCTGCCAAAGTCGGCTGGTGAACTGAGTGCCTCGATCTGACACGATACAAGTCGGTACGCCATGTAGTCGCACGATCTCGTCAATATAGAGCTGAGCATACCGAGCGAAGCTGAAAGTCGTCTTCACTGGCAGGAAGTGAGCCGCTTTCGTCAATCTATCCACGATCACCCAGATGGAGTCGTACCCTCGACTGGTCCTGGGTAGACCCATAACGAAGTCCATCGAAATCTGTTCCCATTTCCACTCTGGAATGGGTAACGGCTGTAGCTCTCCTGCGGGCCTCTGGTGCTCGGCCTTGACTTGCTGACAAGTCAGGCATCTCGAAACAAACTCCGCAATGTCCCTCTTCATCCCGTCCCACCAGTAGGTCTCTCTCATATCATGGTACATCTTGGTGGAACCGGGGTGGACACTATACACTGATCGGTGTGCCTCCTCAAGAATGTCGCGCCGCAATCCATCAGCATCTGGTACGCACAGTCTAGATCCATATCGTAAAATCCCCTGATCGTCAACCACGAACTCGGAAAATCTTCCCTGTCCCATCTGTGCCATGATCTCTGAGCAACGGTCGTCACTGTGCTGTGCCTCACATATACGGTCAAGCAACTGTGGGCATGCACGAACATGTGCGAGCTGTCCCCCTGTCTGAGTGAACTCGAACTCAACTCTGTTGTCGCATAACATCTGCCAATCTGCTGACGACTGCCTCTGCACTGCGCGCAAAAAGGATAGACTACCCCCGGGCCTCCTACTCAACGCATCTGCCACCACATTTGCCTTGCCGGGGTGATATAAGGTCTCGCAGTCGTAGTCTTTCACCAACTCCATCCAACGACGCTGTCTGAGGTTCAGGTCTCGCTGCTGAAATATGTACTTTAAGCTCTTGTGATCGGTGAATATCTGACACGACTCGCCGTATAGGTAATGTCGCCAAATCTTCAGTGCAAAGACCACTGCAGCCATCTCCAAATCATGAGTGGGGTAGTTCTGTTCATGCTTCTTCAACTGCCGAGAAGCATAAGCGATCACCCGGCCATGCTGCATCAATACGCATCCTAATCCCACTCGCGAAGCATCACAGTAGACAACAAATCCGCCTGATCCCGAAGGCAAAGATAATACCGGCGCCGTAGTCAAACAAGTCCGTAGCTGCTGAAAACTGCTACCCATGATATGATATGATTGCATCAACTAAGAAAATATCTACCCAACGTGTTTAAAAGCTTTAATTACTTTATACTAATAATACTTTCCATGTTCTCAAATATTTGTCCATGATGCCTGACGCATTCGCACGCGCACCACGTGTGTAGAAATAAATATCTCTGGATTGTCATCGCAACTTTGAAGTTTCGATATATCGGTATGCTATATATCTGTATTTTAGCTTTCTTTCTTATGCATGTCTTTTAATGATTCGCAGCCGGTTCCGAATAAATTTACCAAGCAGATTAGTAAGATGGTCAGTAGAAGAGAAAATGCTAACCTAGTGAGCCACAATGGATAATTTGTCATTGTTAATCCATCTTTCTGAAAATGGTTTATACGGAGGAAGTATATTTCATGGTACTTGAGAAAAATATATGTTGAAGTCAAAAGCTATCAAGATTTAAATGCTCGCTTGTAGTCTTCCAAGATATTTTATATTCCAAGGCAAGATGACAATAATTGCATGCTTGTGCATGATTTGGTATGTAGATTCAAGGTTATGCATGTCTACGACCATTTCTTATGGTTTCTTATCATAATTTTCTGCACACTTATAGTTTATAAAGGCAGTTAGATCATATCTCTATAAGGGAAAACTTAAAATAACAACCTTTATACTAAAAAAATTATGTATGCTATTACTTAGTAGTTTATGGTTTTTAGACGCAAAAACAATTTGAGAAATACTTTTCCTACCCACTATTAATCCATATTCTCAATATAGTCATTGAATTTGCACGCGCACATAATAAGAAGGAGAAGACAGTAATGTGGCAGAAGAAGAAGGAGAGGATAGTAATGTGGCAGAAGAAGAAGAAAATGGCATTCATTGTTCTCTGTTTCAGCATCAATCTTCTGATATGAACTAATGATGGCTTTCACATAGGCTTTTCCCTTTAGAGACTTCTTAGTGTCCAATGGAAAGCATACATCAGATTTGTTCAGGTCAGGTTCTTCTATGACTTTCAACAGTCTCAACTGATTCTGTAAATTACACCCTTGTTGGGTGATACTTTTATCATTTCTCACTGCAGGTGCGTTCTCTAATATCCATTTTGAATGTAATATTATAGATATCCATGCCTGTTTATGTCAAAATTACTTATATTGTCAATGTTTGATTGTCTAGTTGTTGGTGATGCGTCCATATCAGGGACAGAGGCCACTCCCGTTCCTCCAGGTATGTTTATATATCATATAGGGCATGTATATTGATTTAGAATGCTATATCATAAATATACACACATTCCTTTTGCTCTTAGTAATTTTTATTATTGTCTAGCTGTAGGTGGTGACAGTAGTTGACAATAAAATTTGTCATCCTAGAAACTATGATTTTTATATGTGCTCGCATGCGGGAATGATTGTAAGTCGTGGACCTTATTTAGTCGTCCAACTCATTATCATGGGCTGCTTGATGAGATTAGATTTGCGCCTGATGATCTACAAGAGCTTGTTCACTCCCTGTCATATGTGTAAGCAGCGCTATATGCGAGTTTACCTTGTTAATATGTATGTACTGAAATTAATTAATATTATTCAAATTTTGATACATGCAGATACCAGAGGAGCACATATTCTATCTCTGTAGGTAAGGCTTTGAATTTGTTGATTTTGGTATTTCTTGTCAATTTTATAGACCACTATGTGCTAAATATAATGTTCTGACAGTTGCTAGGAGGAAGGCAGCATTCGAGGCTGCTGACCCCAGTCCTGGACGCCGCACACGGACGGCACCACGGAGGTTGGGAGAGAGGCCGAGGACTGGGCTCTAGCAGAGCCCATATGAGGTTGGACTCCACCCCGGTGGTTACTTCCTCCGTCTCCAGTGAGCGACGTATCCAGCAGGAACTGGAGAGCTTGAAGGCCACCGTTCAGGAGTTGAAGGAGATGCTGGTATGTATACTACTTAATAGTAAAATATCATGTCATATTATAGATATCAACATATCCAATATCAGTACGTAGCCTGAGCTTATTTGGTTGTAGACTTAGGTTTTATTAATCATACATGTACATATCTAATTAAAATAAACTACAGTTTTCCAAACTAGATATCCAAATGGGGTTTCGAAATAACTCGATAATGATAAGAATTCGAATAAAACAGAGTTCTTACACGCTTATTGCACACGTTAGGTCCAGACGCGACGGGGTAGGCGCAAGATTCTAGCGTTTATCAGAGGTGGAGCTGGACCGAGCTAGGCTAGCATTTTGATTCTTATTTTTTGAAACATGTATTTATTTATATGATACATATTGTACTACATTTTGAAACATTTTGGGCGATATTGATTTTGGTTTATATTTATATCATATTCAGTTTTTTGGAGAGACGAAACCCCTCCTATAGCTCATTTCCACCTTACCATGTCCAAGAAGGCAAGCAAAATGGTGGTTTTTGGGTACAGTCCCGAGTCACATGGAGGTAATGAGCGATAGGAGGGGTTTCGTCTCTCCCGGTATTGGGAGTTGATGTTGCGCTGTGCTCGATTGGCCATAACAGGGAAGTCCCTGGTAAGGGCTGATTTAAAGATTTACTGGTAAGTGTTACCAGTAATTTCTCGATTCGTTATGAGCCTCACATCGGCATGACTTATCGGTTATTGGGGTCTGATGTTTACCACCCTTTGACTTGATATGCAACATATCAGACGAGGAGACCGGACTGTACGGAAAGTGTTACCGTCAGGCTTTTGCAGGAGTTGGAGCGGGCTTGCTTGCTGATCTTCTGATCGCTCGATACATGGGTAGCCGTTACGTCCAGCTAGTACTGCTGACAGCTTGTGGGTGCTTGATGTGATCATCACCTACTGCCGGCGTATTGACGAGTCTTTAGAGTCCTACATAGAGATTTTAATAGCTCAGGCAAAACAAAAATAGGAGCACGTATGTGATATGTGCAAGACCGAGAATAATGCGTATATGTGATACCGTATTCTATTCTCGCGACTTTTGTATCGGTCGGTTATATGAGATATAGTCGGGTTATCGAATCAAGTGTTGATTCGATAAGTCGATACATTGGATGTTAGTCGGTTATATGAGATATAGCCGGATTATTAAATCAAGTGTTGATTTGATAATTTAATGTATAATTGTATATTTGATATACTAATTTACATTAACTAACATTTGCTCACTTAAGCATTTATTTTCTCACAAGTGTACACATAATATATATGTGATATATATTAAATTGTATTTTTTTTTTATTATGGTTGCTGATACAACATACATGGGTGTATGAGACTTACACCATGCTAATTGTGATAATGGGTTTTAATATTTAAAGTAATTCTAAAATTAGTGGAATATTAGCTGGATGCATGAAGCTAGTGGAAGCTTGTGGATGCATTGACTAAGTCTACTAGTTTTGTTTTACTTAAGATATTTAGTAACCTAACCATTACAATTAACCATGGTTATGTCTCTACATGAGTTAGTATATGATACACAATCACCCATGGTTCATTCTCTCACCTCATAAGTTCATTCTCATTTGCTTGAGCTCATCTTCTTCTTCCTTGAGATAAGCTTGCTAGGTTTTCAAAAGAGAGAAAAATATTGTGAGAAAAATATTTCTAAAGTGAGCCCACGTCCTATTTCCTCATCCTTTACTAGATTAGCACTTTAGTATAGAGTGTTTGCTTCACTAATCCTTTAGTTAGTGAAGTAGTAGCTTGAGTTAGTATCCCTCGACGTAGATCATCTTCGGCCTCGAAGACTTCAAGCAAGTTCGCCCTTTTCACCTCGAGAAGCTATGCTAGAGTCCGGGAGTGCCTTGATCGCAGCGAAAGGACTACAACAAAGAGCTATTGAAGTGAAGGACCGATCTACAAAGGTTGTATTTCTATTTCACTTAGTGGTAAAAAGCTTACTACCTTTTGTTACCCTAGCTTTTCTAGTTTGATTCCTAAGATTAATTCGTTAGCACCCTCTAAAATTTTAAATATGGCATGTGTGATGCTACCAAACCCTAGTAGTGGTGCTAAGGAAACCCTTCAGTAAGTTGGACTCCTTTCGTATACACTGGCATATTCTGTACCAAGCTACAACAACTACGTTAGTATAATAAATATAACATATCTACTTCACATGTTCTATTCTCTGTCTATTCTTCTCCTTCTTTCTTTGGGACTTACCGAGCGATTGTTCGCTCATGACATTCCTATTTCTATTCTTCTTTGGAATGTTGTCAGGAGGACCCGACTCTGAGGAGTTCGAGACCAGCCAGGAGCACTTGGAGCAGTTTACAGAAGACCCTGAGCATTGACTTTACTTGTACTCATTTTATTTTCAGTTCATGCCATTGCTTAGGCATTTCATTCCAGACTTGTATATATATTTCCAGTTTTACTGTAAAGGAATGTTGAATAAATAAAAGTAGATGTTATTTTACATCTTTTCTTGCGTACATTTTACTTTATATTTCTTAGATACGCTTAGCGTGTTTACTTCTGAGTAAATACGTCGCGTGGCCCATCGCGTCTCCTTACCCGTATACCGGGAAGCGGGACGTGACAGGTTTTGTTGGCGGCCATGCAGGTCAATGCTGCATAGAACCCTACCATGCAGGTCAGTTCAGCATGGACATGCAGGTTAATTCTGCATGAAGTCCTAAGCAATATAACACAAGAATTAGCAACTAAAAATATTCTTTACATTTCATAATCCTTGAATTTTACAATTTCATATACTTTGAATCTATCCTAACCCTATTTTTTCTTTCAAGGTTATGGATTCTCCAAACAATACCAGCACCATCTTCAAAAACATACCACCACCTCTACCACTTACGCCTACCGTTGCTACTCCGATCAATGAGCTGACGGTACTGCTTGAGGCAATCCGAAGTCTCCTGGAAGGACAGCAGCAGCAGACTGCTATATTACTGAACCGTCCAGAAGCAGAAGTGCCCAGAGTAAAGAAATTTTGGGCACTGCACCCAAAACAATATTTGGGGAAAGAGGGCCCTTTAGAAGATGGAGAATAGGATCAGAGTATCGAGGATGATCTGGCAGCAACACAAGTGCCAGAGATCGTTTGGGTAAGAATTGCGAAGCTGCAACTCATCGACAATGCCCGAGTTTGGTAGAAGGCAGAAGAAAGCCGTCTTGACCAGCCGATCGAATGGAAAACTTTTCACGACATGTTCGACGCGAAGTAATTTCTGGCGACTGCCCGATATGACATGGAGAAGCAATTCATCCATCTCCAACAGGGTTCGATGTGGACCAAATCTGTTGATGAGTATGATGCTTTGTTTACCATGCTTAGTAGGTTCGCGACACACTTGATACCGACTGCTGAGATCAAGTCCAGACGATTTCAGCAAGGGTTAGACCCAGAGATCCAAGCTGCCTTAGCTACAAGGGATTTCCCAACCCACGACCTGGCTTTGAAAGCTTCCTGTCGATACGAGGCAGTGGTGAAGAGGAAGGGCAGACCTCAATGTTCCGGTGTGAAGCGCCCTGCCACACAGATGGCAGGAGGAGCCTCTTCAAGGCCAACTTTTGAACCCAGGAGACCGGAAGAAAATAACCAGTCAAGTCTAGATTTTTGCTTCTACTGCAAGAGGGATTGACACCTGTGGAAAGACTGTCGGCACGCAAAAGGCCTGTGTTTAGTTTGTGGCATATCCAATCATGAAATTGGAACATGTCCTTATAGGCGCAACATAGTTCCAACCCACAACAGTTATCCGCAACGGCCAGCTATCCAGGCTCCTGCACCTCGTCTTGCTCTTCCAGCTCCACCTCCACGTGAAACTCCTGCACAGCCTAATCGTCAATTCCATTATGCACTGAGGAACATGCCTCGAGAGCATAGGAATATGCCCTAAGGACAGAGGAATGTGCCTCCAGCTAGGAGGAATGTACCCTGACGGCAGGCATTCACTTTAGCGGCCGTAGAAGCCGAGACTGTAGACTAAGGTAACCCTGGTAATTCCCTCACATCCTTTTCAATCTTACCAAAAATTTTGCATTATTTCGTTCTTCTAAATATTTTATGCTCTATCTCTTGTTCTATCACCATCACTATCAATAAACTTTTCTTAAATCTGTTACACTTTCCTGATATAAATTTCGAGAACGAAATTTTTTATAAGGAGGGTAGAATGTAACAACACTAAACTTTCTGTACAGAATTTTTTTTTCAAAATACAGAAAGGAACTCCTAAGCCTGAGCACAAGTTATAAATTTAATTTTCTTTTGAATAGCAAGAAATAACTTGTAGCTCATTGGTAAAGCCTTGCACTGCCGTGACATAGCCCCTTTGATCGAATCCCCCCAGCCACATATATTTTTAGTTCTATTTTCTTTTAAACTTTTAGAAGCCTAACAGTTTGCACATGCACAATACGTAAAATGAAAAGTCACAATAAAACCAAACATGTGCACTGAGGAATATACGACATGGACACGTGGCAAAATCCCTAGCATCCAACTCACCTCTTTGGCCGACGAGGACGGGCTTGGGGCCGGCGCCGTTGCCCCCCCTCCGTACCTAATGCCTTAAAATTTTAACACCACACACTTTGGACTCCCCCCTTAACCCCTGTACTGTTTGTTTTTATTAAAAATAAACAGAAAATTAAAAAGAGGCATTAAACTAAATTTTAAATGCATTTTTAATTCTCCAATTCATTACCCTGAATCCTAATATTCCCTATAACTATTACACTACATTTCACCCTTCCTCATTCAGAAATTCTATACAAAAACTCTCTAAAATTTCCAAGTCCTAAGTTGTACAAGTGGAGTTAGCAAAGGTCGAAATTCCGACAACGTTTCGGGAAGAATCCGGAGACGAAACGACTCTCCGACGATTCCGATAGCTTCCCCTACCTCTCCACTCTAATTCTAATCTATAAGTCTCCTCTCCCCTCTCCGTTTGCTATTATAAAACTTCTCCTTTTCAAAACTCATCGGAAGCGGAGTTATCCTGGCTTGCGATTTTCTTTTCTTTAAAAATCAAAATTTTCTTAATAACAAACCTACAAATTTTTAATGAATTGTTTAGTAATCATTAACAAACATATTAGAATAAGTTTCATCTCAAAAGAATCTATTAGGCAACTTTTATCGCATTTTTACGGTTAAATACCATATACTTTGTTTTCAACACAATTCAACATATTCCCTTGTATTACCTTTAGAAAAATCATGAGGTAATGACCTACCTCATCACAACACACATTTTTGACATAGCATGGTAACTCTTAGGACATTAGTTTAAGGGAAAATACGAGTTTACATTTAAATACCATAAACATTCAAAAACCGTTTTCTTTAAAAGTGTATTACTTAATTCCTTACAAATATGCCTCTACAACCCATTTTGGGGAACCCCGATCGGGATAGTGCGGGTTATCACACGTTCTCGGGCCTAGTAGAGCGAGATGCAGACCTCCGCAAGGAGCCTTCGATCTCGATGGAATTTTTAATGCAATTTTTAACAAAAATATTATTTCTATTTAATAAATAAATTCTATTTTTATAAATATTAGATATATAAATATTATCAAAATATCTACTTCAAATATATTATATATATATTCCATATTTTCTAAATTAAAGGAATCACAAATGTCATGAAACTACCATTACAACTCAATACAATTCCAAGATTACACTAAAATACCATATACAATGAAATCTAGGTTATAGCCACTAGAATAATTCACTTTATAAAAATTACAATTATGAAAACCCTAAATACGATAATTAAATATTTGAGGTGTATTTTGAAAATATATCAAAACTATTTTTCATAAAACCAATCAAGTTATATTAATTTACAATAAGAACCCTAGTAGACACAGGTTTAAGCGGGACCAGTTCTCTTGAGCCTCAGGGAGCTGGAGAATATAAGTGCTTGCCTATCTAAGGTAGACAATCTAAAAACAGTGTTATCATACGGTAATTGTCTTGGAAAAAGACACAAATCCTGCCGTACATGTGTAGCAGTTACCGATAACTCCAAAACAATTAAGACTTCAATTCTGTTTAAAAATTTGACTCGGTTCGAGTCATGGTCAAATCTGAATAATATCTGATTTGAATTCAATTGAAGTATAACTACAATACAACATGAATCCACGAATACCAGAATACAATCCATATCAATATGAACATGACCGAACCGAACCATGGATATACTCTGATTACATGACTATCCATTTATATCCATTCCATTTACATGATATCATGGTTTCAGCAAATCTTCCATTTAAAAAACAAACCATACAATCAATACAAAATACAATACGGGGTTTATAAAGGGGTAGACTGGTACGGAACATGTTAAAGGTGGCACGAGGTGGTCACTAAAAGACGTAATTACATCCATGCCGTTGTTCCGTGGTATTATCGATGGAGTCTTGTACTACGGGTTACCAAAGTCCATGGTGTAAGTTGGACTTCTCTCATATACACTGGCATATTCTGTACCAAGCTACAACAACTATGTTAGTATAACAAATATAACATATCTACTTCACCTGTTCTATTCTCTGTCTATTCTTCTCCTTCTTTTTTTGGGACTTACCGAGCGATTGTTTACTCACGACATTCCTATTTCTCTTTTTCTTTGGAATGTTGTCAGGAGAACCCGACTCTGAGGAGTTCGATACCAGCCAGGATCACTTGGAACATTTCACAGAAGACCCTGAGCATTGACTTTACTTGTACTCATTTTATTTTCAGTTCATGCCATTGTTTAGGCATTTCATTCCAGACTTGTATTTATATTTCCAGTTGTACTGTAAAGAAAAGTTGAATAAACAAAAGTTGTTTTTTTTTACATCTTTTCTTGTGTACATTTTACTTTATATTGCTTAGATACGCTTAGCGTATTTACTTATGAGTAAATACATCGTGTGGCCCGTCGCGTCTCCTTACCTGTATACCGGGAAGTGGGGCGTGATAGAGTCCCACACATAGGGTTTTCCTGGTTGAGGCGACAGATGTAAGATCCGTACATTGGTATGTGCAGGGGTCCGATTAAATACGTGTACGGGATACACGGACTTTAATCGGATGGTTGATAATACAGTCGGTTTAGGATTAAGCCGGATTATTAAATCAGGTTTTGATTTAATAATTTATATATGTATTTTGATACATATATTTTAGTATTATTGTTCACTATTCATTTTCTCTCTTTGGTGCTATTCGTATTTTTGTACGGATACGCGTATTTGTAGCGATACGTATATCAGGTGAAGTATTCCGTATTTATACGGGAATGCTTCTAGAAGAAAGACACCTCATATTTGTTTTTCCTTTTAGAAAAACAAATTGGAAATGAGGTGGCATGAGCATGGTCATGAGGAATGGCTTGCATTTATTGTATGCACTATTTTGATACACGATTGAAAAAGGTATATACATGTAGCCATTCTCTTAGATAAAAAGAGAGACTTAATGATTTTTTTCCTTCATCTCTAGCTTCATGCTCCATGGTTGCTCTCCTCTTCTCCTTCTTCTTCCTTCTCTTACTCTCTTGAGCTTGAGATAAAAAGAGAGAGAAATTTAGTGAAGTAATCCTATATCACCGACCATCCAAATCTAGCAACTTTGGATCGTCGGTTAGAGCCTCCTCCGCATTCCCTCAAGTGGATCGTCTTCGGTAAGAGTGGTCGATTCTCAATCGCGATCCCGGCGGCGACGAACTTGGAGGGGTCTTCCATAATTGGGTGGACACGCGACAAAGGTTGTATTTTCATAACCATTGCACTTTTAGCTAGCTAGTTTGGGTTATTGGATCGTACCCTGGGTTTTACGGGCGTTCGGTGCTCGCTGGAATTTTCTGTTTTCTCTTCCATTCGGCCGCGGTTTCCGCAACGCGGGCACCGAAACCCAACATGGTTCACGAAGTGAAACTGGAGCTTGGATCGTTTCCCTCGGGTGGATCATTTTCAGCAAGTGCGGTAGCCTCCCAAGCTTGTTACCGACGGCCTATAAAGAGCTTTGAGGGGTCTTCCACGATTGGGTAGACATGTATCAAATGTTGTAATTCCTAAACCTTGCATGCTTGTATTCTAGTTTAGTGTTCGGATCGATCGCTAGGGTTTTGTTTCTAGTGCTCTCCTGAAATTTTTAGTTTTTCGGTTTCGCGTCGGCCACGGCTGCCGCGGCGAGGGCACTAGGAACTTTCAGTTTTACTACCAAGGGATGTATGAGGTGACCGATTCATAATATAGCACGTCGTGTTTTCCGCTTCTGCCCAAAACTCTTTTGCGAGCCCTGCATTAGATAACATGCACTGCGCTTTCTCAAAAAGAGACTGATTCATATGCTCCGCGGCTCCATTCCGCTGTGGTGTGTAGACAACGGTACGGCACCGAACAATCCCTTCATTTTTGTAGAAATCATTGAAATATCCTCCACAAAATTCCAACCTGTTGTCTGTCCTTAGTCTCTTGATCTGCTTCCATGCCTGTTTCTCAAGCAACGTCTTCCATTGTTTGAATATAGTAAACACATCACTTTTTTGCTTCAAGAAATAGACCCAAACTTTCCTCGAAAAATCATCGATGAAAGTAAGCAGATACTTGACACCGCTTCCTTTACATTTTCTGATGTGCACCGCCAAATTGAAGCTGACCCTTTCTGCTTCCCAAATACGCAATGCTCATAAAACTCTATCTTCGATGTACTCTTTCCACCTAATAGACCCTACTTCGATAACTCGGCCATACCTTTCTCACTCATATGCCATAATCTGCTAACCTCTGAATCTGTAATAAATTTGGATGATGAAATAGCCGCCAATCCGGAAGTTATCAAACTCTGCAACAAATATAAGGACCCCTTCTTCAAGCCCTTCATAATAACGAGAGCACCTTTGGTTAATTCAATACTCTACCTTCAGCGGAAAACCTATAACCCTTGTCGTCGAGTGCACCAAATGAGATGAGATTCTCCTTCAAGTCAGGTATATGCTTAACTTCCACCATTGTTCTCACAACACTGTCAAGCATTTTGATTTGAATCGTCCCTTTATCAATATCACAACACGAACTATTGTTCATCAAAACCACTCCACCATCAACGGACTCATGGGTGGCGAACAAATCCCTATTGGGACACATGTAGAAGGACCAGTCCGAATCAATGATCCATTCGTCCTTAGATCGATATATGTTGTCGAGAACTACAAGAAGATCTCATTATCCCTCCTCTATACTAGCTTCAGTTGAAGACACCTTCTTTTATTTGTCTTCCTGCTTTAACATATTCTGAAATTTGTAGCAATTAACCTTGAAATGCCCCTTCTTCTTACAATAGTTGCGGGTCAAATTCTTATTCTTGGACTTCGACCTTGACTTCTTCCTATTACTTTCCGGACCTCTCTTCTCCACTTGCCCACGAACAAATAAACCTGAAGACGGATTATCACCTTCGCTAGAGGTTAACACCTTATCGATCTTCTCTTTGTTCATCATATTTTCTTTGACATCTTGATCGAGATTACATCTCGTCCATAGACCATAGTGTCACAAAAGTGCTTATAAGAGGGTGGCAACAAACATAATAATAGAAGAACTTGATCTTCATCAATCTTAGTATCAATTTTACCCAGATTCGTAATGATTGAATTAAACTCATCGATGTGAGATTTGATTTGAGAGCCTTCTGACATATAAAGTGTGTAGAAACGCTGCTTCAACAAGAGTCGATTTGTGAGAGACTTCATTAAATATAACTCTTCTAACTTCTCCCACAAATTAGCCATCGTCTTTTCTACCAAAACTTCATTCGTCAGACACAACCAGATAGCCATGAGGGCTTTTTTATCCAACTCCTCCCAAGTTTCTTCCGTCATAGTAGAAGGTTTTGCGTCCTTCCCAAGAATCGCCTTTTTAAAATTATTTTGAGTCAACACAGCAATCATACGGAATTTCAATAAACTGAAACTCATATTTCTATCAAAATTCTTAATATCGAACTTCATAATCATTAGAGACATGATGTAGGATCAATCTAAAACACCTTAAGTGTTATAAACCCTAAACCTTCAAAATCACAATCTAAGAAGATGGAAAAGAGGACACAAGCGTCTTTACCCACCGTTAACCTAGATCGTAAGATTGAAAACCTAATGTTTCAACCAAAAGATCATACAACACAAAGAACAAAACAACATGGCTATGATACCAATTTGTTGCGACAGAATGATCATGAAGTAATATCAAAAGATATAGAGAAGAAATACAAATCAATCAATCTCAGGAAAATAGAAAATAAGAATACTAACCAAAAGGCGTAAGAGAAGTTTTATTAATCACCAAAATTGCCATGACCCGAAGGTATGGAATATGACTGACACTTAAATAACGAAACGTCTAAAGGTGTAACGTAATCTAACTAAGCCAAAGCCCAAAAATCTAAACCATTTAAAGAAGTAGAGTGAAGGAAAAACTAAACTAAAACAAAAGTGATTTTTGAAAAATAAAGTCACATTAAAACATTTTAAAATATCATGTTTTCCCAAAAATTTTGGCAGAGTCCCCTTTGTAAATACTGGCCCCAAACGGGTACAATACAATATATGCATAAGTAAAGAATAAAGGCATCCCCAAGCGGGAACTAGCTCTTCGCCAAAGGTGGAATCATAACCACACGCAATATATATCATGATAAAGCCAAAAAGCATATAAAATCACGAAAACAAGAAAGCATCACGTCGGCTCAAGTGAGCTCGACCCCAGAGAAACAACACACATATACTAATCTCACTGCCACAACTCTAGGTCATATGTACAATGGTAGACATAGTAGGTACGGTAGATGGAGTATACTAGATACAAATGATACACAAAGTGGGAATAAAAGTATCCTCGCAACCCACATACGAGCAAAGCCGCAAGTCCAAGCAAAAGAAGCAAAAGAAGTAGTACGCCCGCCGCTACTATGCTGACGGGTCAGACCTGCAAGATAATACTGTGGCACAACGGGGGTGAGTTGCCTACTCATGAGTAGTAAGTAACATCTAATAAGACTATCGTAAACATGCACGCAATGCGTCACAGCCTACATATATCAATACAATTCGAGACATTCGTATGGATGCAATATGAATGCATAATCAAACACGAAACTTGAACATGTCCGGTATGAAAAAATCTTTATTCTTATCTTAGAAAAAACACCTCTGTCCAATAAACCGAAGTATCATCAATGAAATCAATAGAAAATCCGTGTCAAGCATCGACACAATATATGTATATCTCAATATCTCAATGTCTCAATATCTCAATATCTTAATGTCTCAACATCTCAACATCTCAATATCTTAATGCCTCGGGCTCCGTCAGTTCGGATCGGCCCATCTCATCAAATCTCACGACTGCGGTCGGTATCCTACGGATATCCGCCGTGCCAGACATCACCGATAGGTAGTCTTCCCCTGCCAGGCTCATCGTCTACAACTTGAGCTTCTTGCCTCGGGGTACCATACCGGGCCCACCATGTACTCGAGACGGTCCATCCTACTCCTCGAATCGGGTCTCGAAAACCAACAGAAATCAAGAAAACTCATGGTGGATGACTCATACATCATATCACAAGAACACCGCAACTTACATTTTAAAAATGGTAATAAGCTCTTAAAATCCTTGCGGTATTCCCCCAAAATCCAGAAATCTCATAAGCATCGAAATCCTCAAGAAGAATCACAATAAGTAAACATGTCGGTGATGATGAATGTCTATGATACGATAGTATATACCATGTGACGTATAACCAGAAGCCATGTATGAAGTATGATGCAATGAGGTATGTATATGTGACTAGCCATCCTACGTATCAATCTTGATGAAATAAACACAACTACCAGTTTATATATCATATATGATACAAATGTTTTAGATACTGATTTAAGCAAATTCTACAGTGTCCGTGGCATAGCAATTACCAATGGCATGTGTGTTCGCATGAATAGTGCACGTGCGGTATGAACCAATGGTAATGGTGCAAGTGTCCTAGGTAGTGACATCATATGTAAAAAGATGCGATGCATGATATGAATGGTTTGAAGCTACGCATATAGATGCAAGAACTATTAATAATCTTAACCATCGGGATATGCATAAAGATGCAAGAACTACTAATAACCCTAACTATCGGGCGTCTTGCGCCATCCAGACGATCCTCCTATAGTTGTGTACATCTACTCACCGGGACGCCTCGGCTAATCTGATCTGATCTCAGCCTTGTCTTTCCGCGCCGCATCTGACGCCTCTGCATCCGATCCTAGAATCGTACACAAGTAAATAAGAAGATAGATATATAAATAGTCGCGGACACAAATGAGATAAGACACCCAACGCGCACTAACTGGACGCGTATGCACTCAGTGCAAAAACGCGCTTGCGACAATGCCACAAACCACAACTAGGGGTCGCTATACATGACAATCCCCAAACCTAGAACCCAATCACATCAATCGCGCATTCACAACACACTAAATATTTTAGGAAATAGGTAGTAAATCATCAAAACCTCAAACTTAATTAAAATCTATTTATTCTGAAAACCTAGTAAGCAACAATTTACCATTTTAGTTCAAGTCTAGATGTTTTAGCAAATCTAGTGGCCACAATGTTCATTTAATATCTTAATTAGGCTACACAATTATTAACTAGATTTTAATCTCACCTATTTACATTAATCATAAAAATTTAGTTTGCAAGATTATTTAATTAAGACAATTTAAAAGTAACAATTAGCAAATTAACAACTAGTTTAGATTTTGCAAGTCTTAAGATGTTAAACAACACATTGTAACCATAATCAAGTGATAAAAACCCTAACTTGATCCTAAACTCTTCTCTTGAAAACTAAATCTTGAAATTAAAACCATAATTAAACACCTAAATAAATTAGATTGAAGTAATCAACCAACAAGTAACCATTGGGTTAAGATTATACCTCAACAATCATGAGACTTAACTTGCAAACTTGATCTCCCAAAATGCCATCTTGCTCCTAGATTCAAGCTAGTTTAGGTCAAGAACTTTTGGGTGAAGGTTTAACTATGAATTAGTGAGATTTTGTGTGGATTTTTTGATGGAATTTTGAGGATTTTTGAGATGGAAATGAAGTGGAGAAAATGGAGAGATAGGGCTGCCTAGGCTCGGCCAAGAGGGGAAGAGAGAGGTGAGTGTGTGAGTGTGTAGAAAATTCCAAGTCAAGAAACCCCCCATCATATCATATATTAACTTATTCATAATTATTTTATTTTCCTAATTAAAATTCATCCTAGAAATCTCTAGAAGCATAGAGACAAATTGAGAAAAAGAGAACATATTATAAACTTATTATTAAGTTGTTATAGTTCACATTTGTATAATTAACCCATTCTCATTTGTAATTAGCACTAATTAAATGTATAAGTGGAAGCTTTTAATAATATTTAAAATAATTAATTAAAGAAAAATATTTAAGTAAACCAGCAATTTATAAGTGACTAATTAAATACCAAATATTAGCAATTACATAGCTAAAGTAGGTATAATTAAGTCTATATTGAAAAATAATTATAATTAAGTTGTACGGAAAACACGAGTTATATTACCGATTATCGGACAGTTAACCTAAACGATTTTTAAAACGTTACAATCTTCCCCTCTTAAAGAAATTCGGTTCCCGAATTTAAAATCTAACTACGCGTACCCTTGAAGAGATGGGGATATTTCTTCCTCATCTCGTCCTCTGCATCCCACGTGACCTTTTCGCTATTCGGGCCACGCCAAAGAACCCCCATTACGGACGGTATGACCTCGGACCTCAGTTTCTTCACCTGCCGATCTAAAATGACTATCGGCTGCTCTGTGAAAGAAAGATCGCGCTCCAGCAGAATTGTCTAATACTGAATCACATGAGAAGGGTCATGAAGGTACTTGCGGAGTATCGATACATGAAACACGGGGTGAACATCTGGGAAGCTGGGTGGAAGAGCCAACCGATGAGCAACTGCACCGACACGCTCGAGAATCTCTAAGGGATCCACATATCTGGAACTAAGCCTTCCTTTCATTCTGAATCTCATCACGCCCTTCATAGGAGAAACCCTCAAGGAAACATGATCACCTTCAGCGACTCAAGTCCGCGACGGTGTCTATCATCAATTGATTTCTGCCTGCTCTTGGCCACTCTCATCTTATCTTGAATCAACTGAATCTCTTTTCGGTCGTCTCCTGCACAATCTGCAGCCCCAAAACACTGCTCTCACTGAGCTCTGTCCAACAAACTGGTGATCGACATTTTCTCCTATATAATACCTCGAATGGTGCCATCTGAATCGTCTTCTGGAAGTTATCATTGTAGGAAAAGTTTATAAAGGGCAAATGACGATCCCAACTGCCACGAAATCTAGAACGCAAGCTCAGAGCATGTCCTCAAGAATCTGAATGGTCCGCTCTGATTAACCGTCAGTCTGTGGATGGAAAGCTGTACTGAAACTCAATTGGTGTCCAAAGTCTCTTGAAGTTTCTATCATAGTCGGCTGGTGAACTGGGTGTCTCTGTCGGACACAATACAAGTCGGAACACCGTGTAGTCGATCAATCTCATCAACATACGTCTGAGCATAATGAACGAATTCGAAAATGGTCCTTATTGGCTGTAAGTGAGCCGCTTTCGTTAATCGGTCTATGATCACCCAAATAGAGTCATACACTCGACTTGTCCTAGGTAGACCAACATTAAAATCCATAGAGATCTGCCCCCATTTCCGCTCCGGAATGGGCAAAGGTTGAAACTCTCCTACTGGCCTTTGATGCTCGGCCTTGACTTGTTGACAAGTCAAGCATCCCGAAACAAAATCTGTGACATCTCTCTTCATCCCTTCACACTAGTAGACATCTCTCAAGCCATAGTACATCTTGGTGGAATCCGGATGAATACTATATGTCAACTGATGTGCCTCCTCTAAAAATCTTGCGTCTCAGTCCCTCAGAATCTTGCACACATAGTCGAGTCCCAAATCGTAGTATTCACTGATCATCAATTACAAACTCTGAATCTCTGCCCCGTTCTGCTCTATAATCTCTGACAAACGAACGTTATCGGGCTGTGCCTCACGGATACAATCAAGAAACTGTGGACGTGCACGGATATGCGCACGCTATCCCCCGGTTGGAGTAAACTCGAACTGCACTCAGCTGTCGCATAGAATCTTTTAATCTGCCGTCGACTGCATATTAACTATGCTAAAGCAAGATAAGCTACCTCCGGGCCTTTGACTCAAAGCATCTACCACAACATTCGTGTTGCTCGGATGATAAAGAATCCCGCAGTCATAGTCTTTCACTAGCCCCATCCAACGACGCTGTCTCAAATTCAAATCTCGCTGCTGGAACTTGTAATGTCTCCAGATCTTAAGTGTAAAAACCACCGCAGTCATCTCTAAGTCATGTGTGGGATAGTTCTGCTCGTGCTTCTTCAACTGCCGAGAAGCATCGCAATAACCAACAAAACCACCTGAATCTGACAGCATGGATAAAACTGTACAGTCGTCAAACGCGTCTTCAACTGCTGAAAACTCTGTTAACAAGCCTTGCCTAAAGAAAAGGAACTCTCTTCCGGGTCAACCCGGTCATCGGTGCAGCTATACGAGAAGAATCTTGTACGAAATGTCAAAAGTATCCGGTCAAACCCAAAAGCTGTGAACCTCCGTCACTGATACAGGTCTGGGACAGTGCTGAACGGCGTCGATCTTCTTCGGTTCCATACTTACCAGCTCTCGTAACTATGTGACCTAAGAAGTCAACACTATCCAACCAGAAAACACACTTGGATAATTTAGCGAATAGCTGGTGCTCCCTCAAGGTCTGCAACATAATCCTCAAATGCTACTCAGGCTCCCCTCAGTTCCAAAAGTGTGCTAAAATGTCATCAACGAATATGATAATGACTGATCAAGAAACGACGTGGATATATGGTTCATCAAGTCCATAAATGCTGCTGGGGCATTGGTGAGGTCAAACGACATCACCAAGACTCATAACGCCCGTAACGTGTGTGAAAAGCAGTCTTAGGAATATCATCCTTCAGAATGCAAGCTGTGAGGAAGGGACTTGGTAACCTGATCGCAAGTCAAACTTTGAGAAATGTCCCGCATCCTGGAGCAAATCAAATAAATCGTCGATGTGAGGCAAAAGATATTTATTCCGCACAGTAATCCGATTAAACTGACGATAACCGATGCACAAACACAAACTGCCGTCTTTCTTCTTGGACAACAGGACAAGAGCTCTCTAAGGTGATGCACTCGGACGGACAAGCCCTTTATCTCACAAATCTTGCAACTGATCCTTCAGTTCTTTACGCTCCGCCAGGTCCATCCGATATGGCAGTATAGAAAAAGGCTCCGTGCCGGGAATCAAGTCAAAGAAAAACTCAATATCGCGCTCTGGCGACAAACCAAGCAACTTGTCAGGAAAGGCATCTTGAAATTCCCTCACAATCGGGACCGATCCAATGGGGCTTCTGCGACTCTAACATCACAAACATACGCCAAGAATTCCTGACATCCTTTTCTCAAAAGCTGACTAGCGCGAAAAGAAGAAATCAAATCAAGAAGGGTGGCGCTAAGGTCTCCCCGAAAACAAGAACTGGCTGTCCCGGAAAACTAAATCGGGCTGCCTTCTCACGGCAGTCCACGAACGCATAACACGTGGCTAACCAATCCAAGCCCGGAAGAACTTCAAATTCTAACATATCGAGAAGAATCAAATTGACAGAAGAATCCATATCTCCAATACGAACAAAACAAACATGAACAAAAACATTTCGAGCGACAAAAGATTATCCTACGGAGGAATCACAACAAGCGGCTGATTTAGCAAGGACCAATATCGGCTAAACTTCGATACAAAATATGTGGATACCATTTCAAACGACACCAGAAAGAAATACGCATCGGAAGAAAACACCGAAAGAATACCTGTCACAACGGCGTTGGATGCCTGCGCATCTAGAGGAGTCAAAGCGAACACTCGGCCTGCCACCACTAGTAGCCGGCTGTCCTCTGCCTCTGCTACCACCGTCTCCTGGAAAGAACATGTCACTGCGTCTACCTAACCGCCTCTGAGCTGGAATACCGGCACAAACCCGCCTTGGTCCAGAATCGGCCGAAGTCTCAGAAATGCGCTCCTCTAACAGTAACGCCGCGTCCATAGCAGCGACGTAAGTGTCAAAGGTTAGGCACCAATAGCAAGAAATGGCTGCATGTCCATTCCCCGCACAAACCACTTTATCCGTTTTTCTTCAGTGTCCACCAGGTAAGGAGCATATCGGGACAGCTGAGTAAACCGAATATGATACTCGGACACTGTCATCCCTGGATTCTTGCGCAAAGACTCAAAACTATGAGCTCGGACATCTCGAACGCTCTCCGGAAGGAAACGAGCAAGAAATACAGCTGTGAACTCATCCCAAGTCATAGGAGGTAGATCTGCAGCTCGGCCTCTCCCAACTGACTCGCACCACATCAGTGTAAGTCCCTCTAGACAAAAACTCGCAATCTCAAACCATATCTCGCCAGAACATCTCAGTGAACGACAATCCTAGCCATCTTGTCGAGGAATGTTTGCGGATCCTCCGCCGCATCTTTGCCGGTAAAAACTGGAGGCTTCAGCCTCGAAAACACCTGTAAGGATACGGAAAATAATCTCAGTAACAACGGAATTAGCGGCCTGAGCAACATGTACTATCACAGTCCCCCTATTAGGAGGGACATCATCGGCTCTCGGAGCTAGACTAGCCTCAATTAACAATCCAACCATCTGTCACAAGTCCTAAATACTCGACTCCAGGTTAGCTATCCATCCTGGAGAAGGCAGATCACTCTGTCCCTGAGGGGTAGGCGTACCACCCTGATCCGTCCTCGTCTCAAACGAGCC
Source organism: Agapanthus africanus (assembly GCA_030015575.1). Classification (NCBI taxonomy): domain Eukaryota; kingdom Viridiplantae; phylum Streptophyta; class Magnoliopsida; order Asparagales; family Amaryllidaceae; genus Agapanthus; species Agapanthus africanus. The sequence continues at coordinate 302,332,652 of JASDDO010000029.1, forward strand.
TACTCTAATCTCATCACTGGCGGAAGCCCTCTGGCCCTCGTAGTCTTCGGCGGCATAGTGGCTGGAATAAGAAGCAGGATCGATAGGAACATTGCGATCGAAGCAAGAGGACATATGGAATAAAGGAAGCAAGTACAAGCAATCATATACCTAAAGGTCACTTAGGTGGAGTACCGTATCGTAAGTATGCCGCGGAACATACACACGCTACGTTACTCTGCTTAAGTCACCTACTCCGTCTACCAAGGGTCATCCTACACTCAGAAAGGTAAAACCTAACGCTCTGATACCAACTTTGTCACGACCTGAAGGTACGGAACGCGACTGGCACTTAAATTACGAAACATCTAAAGGCGTAACGTAATCTAAGTAAGCCAAAGCCCAGAAATCTAAACCATTTAAAGAAGTAGAGTGGAGGAAAAAATTAACTAAAACAAAAGCGATTTTCGAAAAATAAAGTCACATTAAAACATTTTAAAACATCAAGTTTTCCCGAAAATTTCGGCAAAGTACCCTTTGTAAATACTGGCCCTAAATGGGTACAATACAATATATGCATAAGTAAAGAATAAAGGCAACCCAAGCGGGAGCTAGCTCTTCGCCAAAGGCGGAATCACAACCACATGCAATATATATCATGATAAAGCAAAAAGCATATAAAAGCATGAAAACAAGAAAGCATCACATCGGCTCAAGTGAGCTCGACCCCAGAGAAACAACACATATATACTAATCTCACTGCCACACCTCTAGGTCACATGTACAATGGTAGAAACAGTAGGTACGGTAGATGGAGTATACTAAATACAAATGATACACAATGTGGGAATAAAAATATCATCACAACCCACCTACGAGCAAAGCCGTAAGTCCAAGCAAAAGAAGTAGTACGCATGACGCTACTATGCTGATGGGTCGGACCTGCAAGATAATACTGTGGCACAACGGGGGTGAGTTGCCAACTCGTGAGTAGTAAGAAACATCTAATAAGGCTATCGTAAGCATGCACGCAATGCGTCACAGCCTACATATATCAATACAATGCGATGCACTCGTATGGATGCAATATGAATGCATAATCAAACACGAAACTTGAACATGTCTGGTATGAGAAAATCTTTATTCTTATCTCAGAAAAAAAAACCTCTGTGCAATAAACCGATGCATCATCAATGAAATCAACAGAAAATCCATGTCAAGCATCGATACAACATATGTATATCTCAATATCTCAATGTCTCAATATCTCGATATCTCAATGTCTCAATATCTCAATGTCTCGGGCTCCGTCAGTCCGGATCGGCCCATCTCATCAAATCTGTCGGGACCCGGTTCTTGCTCATGGAGCAAAGTGCCACACGGAACAAAGTGCCACGCCAAGTGTCGTGTTAAGTGGGCGGGGGCCACCTCTTGAATCCGTGGGGGCCACCTCTTGAGTCCGTGGGACCCACTGTAGAACAATGGGGACTCTTCGGAATACATTCCGAAAGGGGGCAGATCTGTACTATAAATGAAATGATACCACTCTTCAATACAGAGGCGCCTTTTAAGTGAGCCGACACTACAGGAGTTTGAGAACTCCGTAGTTAAGCGTGCTCGGGCCAGGGAAGTCTTGGGATGGATGACCTCCTGGGAAGTGGCCCCAGGTCGGGTCCGGTTCGCTCCAAAGGACAAAATCGTGCGGCTTCGGCCAGAGCGGACAATACTCTCTGTATTGGAGGTAGGGCGTGACAGAATGGTATCAGAGCTGGTCCCTCGATAGTAGGTCTGTGGTTCGAGGACGAACCATTGTTCAAAGGTGGGGAGAATGTCGGGACCCGGTTCTTGCTCACGGAGCAAAGTGCCACACGGAACAAAGTGCCACGCCAAGTGTCGTGTTAAGTGGGCGGGGGCCACCTCTTGAATCCGTGGGGGCCACCTCTTGAGTCCGTGGGACCCACTGTAGAACAATGGGGACTCTTCGGAATACATTCCGAAAGGGGGCAGATCTGTACTATAAATGGAATGATACCACCCTTCAATACAGAGGCGCCTTTTAAGTGAACCGGCACTACAGGAGTTTGAGAACTCCGTAGTTAAGCGTGCTCGGGCCAGGGAAGTCTTGGGATGGGTGACCTCCTGGGAAGTGGCCCCTGGTCGGGTCCGGTTCGCTCCGAAGGACAAAACCGTGCGTCTTCGGCCAGAGCGGACAATACTCTCTGTATTGGAGGTGGGGCGTGACAAAATCTCAAGACTACGGTCAGTATCCTCCGGATATCCGCCGCGCCAGACATCACCGGTAGGTAGTCTGCCCCTGGTAGGCTCATCGTCTACAACTCGAGTTTCTTGCCCCGGTGTACCATACCGGGCCAACCATATATCCGAGACGGTTCATCCTACTCCTCAAATCGGGTCTCGAAAATGAACAGAAGTTAGGAAAACTAATGGTGGACGACTCATAAAGCATATCATGAGAAAACCGCAACTTAAATTTTTAAAATGGTAATAAGCTCTTAAAATCTTTGCGGTTTTCCCCACAAATCCAGAAATCTCATAAGCATCGAAATCTTCACGAAGAATCACAATAAGTAAACATGTTGGTGATGATGAATGTCTATGATACGATAGTATATGCCATGCGACGTATAACCAGAAGCCATGTATGAAGTATGATGCAATGAGATATGTATATGTGACTAGCCATCCTACGTATCAATCTTGATGAAATGAACACAACTACCAATTTACATATCATATATGATGCAAATATTTTAGATACTGATTTAAGCAAATTCTATAGTGTTCGTGGCATAGTAATCACAAATGGCGTGTGTGTTCGCATGAATAGTGCACGTGCGGTATGAACCAATGGTAATGGTGCAAGTGACCTAAGTAGTGACATCATATATAAAAAGATGCGATGCATGATATGAATGGTGTGAAGCTATGCATATAGATGCAAGAACTACTAGTAATCCTAACCATCGGGCTACGCATAAAGATGCAAGAACTACTAATAACCCTAACTATCGGGCGTCTTGCGCCATCCAGACGATCCCCCCATAGATGTGTACATCTACTCACCGGGACGCCTCAGCTAATCTGATCCGATCTCAGCATTGTCTTTCCACGCCGCGTCCAACACCTCTGCATCCGATCCTAGAATCGTACATAAGTAAATAAGAGGATAGATATATATATTCGCGGACACAACTGATACAAGACACCCAACGCACACTAACTGGACGCGCATGCACTTAGTGCACAAACGCGCTCACGACAACGCCACAAACCACAACTACGGGTCACTATAAGCAACAATCCCCAAACCTAGAACCCGATCGTATCAATCGCGCATTCACAACATACTAAATATTTTAGGAAATAGGTAGTAAATCATCAAAACCATAAACTTAATTAAAATCTATTTATTCCCAAAACCTAGTAAGCAACAATTTACCATTTTAGTTCAAATCAAGATGTTTTAGCAAATCTAGTGGCCACAATGTTCATTTAATATCTTATTTAGGCTACACAATTATTAACTAGATTTTAATCTCACCTATTTATATTAATCATAAAAATTTAGTTTGCAAGATTATTTAATTAAGACAATTTAAAAGTAACAATTAGCAAATTAATAACTAGTTTAGATTTTGCAAGTCTTATGATGTTAAACTACATATTGTAACCATAATCAAGTGATAAAAACTCTAACTTGATCCCAAACCCTTCTCTTGAAAACTAAATCTTGAAATTAAAATCATAATTAAACACCCAAATAAATTAGATTGAAGTAATTAACCAACTAGTAACTATTGGGTTAAGATTATACGTCAACAATCATGAGACCTAACTTGCAAACTTGGTCTTCCAAAATGCCATCTTGCTCCTAGATCCGAGCTAGTTTAGCTCAAGAACTTTTGGGTGAAGGTTTAACTATGAATTAGTGAGATTTTGTGTGGATTTTTTGATGGAATTTTGAGGATTTTTGAGATGGAAATGAAGTGGAGAAAATGGAGAGATAGGGCTGCCTAGGCTCGGCCAAGAGGGGAAGAGAGAGGTGAGTGTGTGAGTGTGTAGAAAATTCCAAGTCAAGAAACCCCCCATCATATCATATATTAACTTATTCATAATTATTTTATTTTCCTAATTAAAATTCATCCTAGAAATCTCTAGAAGCATAGAGACAAATTGAGAAAAAGAGAACATATTATAAACTTATTATTAAGTTGTCATAGTTCACATTTGTATAATTAACCCATTCTCATTTGTAATTAGCACTAATTAAATGTATAAGTGGAAGCTTTTAATAATATTTAAAATAATTAATTAAAGAAAAATATTTAAGTAAACCAGCAATTTATAAGTGACTAATTAAATACCAAATATTAGCAATTACATAGCTAAAGTAGGTATAATTAAGTCTATATTGAAAAATAATTATAATTAAGTTGTACGGAAAATACGAGTTATATTACCGATTATCGGACAGTTAATCTAAATGATTTTTAAAACGTTATAAAAATATGGTGGAGTACAAACTGATGGATGAATTATATAAATCCCTTAAAACCCTAGTTCTCAAAGTACAAAAGGGTTCTCTCAAAATATCTCAAAAGCTATCAGTCTAGGGTTACAAAATTCTACATTATATAGCATAGAAATGATAGATCCAAATAACTAATTTCCAAGCTAAGAAATTATCCGGCCCAAGACATGGCAGACGTTTGAAGAAGGCGTTGCCAGATATCTGCCCCAAAAGTCTTCAAAATAACAGAGCGTCCACAGACGTCTGAAGAAAGAGCTTCAGATGTCTGATCTTGAGGTCTTCCATATAACAAAGTGTTCGCAGACGTTTGATATAGTCGAGTCAGACATCTGCCCAAAATATGCGAACATACATAGTGTCGACAGACGTCTGAAGATTTAGTTCCAGACGTCTGTCCCCTTGCTTGCAGATAAACTCGAATCTGGAACAACTCTGTAATAATTCCGAATTAACAGGAAATCCAATAGGGATCGGAATGGGAGACATAAACAACCCCATCATAGTATCGCGAAGGCTGCCAATATATGTGATTTTGGTGTTTAAGTATATATGTCGCCCTATGATATAAAATATAAGCTGTCATGCATGCATGTTGGATGATTTGGGGCATATGTTGCCGTCACGAGAGATTTTGAGAATGTGACACGGCTCAGCATCCTCCTTCATAATCATAATTGATGGAAGGTCGAGATTTTGAAAGGAGATTGGAGCTTATTTTCGAAGAGAGACATTGTAGCTTGTCTTTAGAGAGACATCCGGGCTTGTCGCTGGAGATGTTAGAAATCAACAACTCCCCCCTCCCAAAAAGAATATTAAAAAATGTGAAGATTTTAGTTAAACGAAATTTCTACTTTATAAAGGGGTATGTAATTCTTTTTCCAAGTGAGAAGCATTTAAATGCGAGTGAAATGGTGTATGCATGGATATATACATAAGCAAGAGCTATAAAGAGCTGTGTACTGCGAGTGTCCGAGTGGTATCTTGTACAAGTGATAAGTGAGTGTATCCTTGTAAGAAGATAGATTTGATAATAAACACTGCTGCATGGCAGGGATTTGTTTACGGTTTAAACCGTAAACAAAAAAACTTTTTCTCAAGGTTTAAACCGTGAGAGAACCGTGATCAAAACCTGCATAAGAAAATATTGGGTCATGATTCTGATCGCGAACAAAATAAGAAACGTTCACGGTTAGAACCTTGAACGTTTCTTAGAATGAAAAATTAAAAAGTCAGTTGTTAGGCCTCAGGATTTTGTTCACGGTTCTAACCATGAACAAAACCAGTTTTGGGCCACGTTTGCAACCGTGAACAAAACTTTTAACCGTGACCCAAAACACTGACCTGCTCCAGATATCAATATCTGGAGTAGCCTTTTGTTCATGGTTGTAACCGTGACCAATGATTTTTTTTAGATAATTAAATTTTCTGTGCCCCACACACGTTAATTTCAATCACAATCAGCAATAATTAATTTCCATTCACAAGCAGCAATATATAATTTCCATTCACGCAATATATTCAAATCTCACGCAATATACGATAATCAAAGTAACAAGCTCTGAATCGCATGCCAATATAAACAAAAAATATACATACAATCAATATGATCAATAATATACTAATCAACAACAAATCAAAAAATGCATGTGTCAAAAAATCGTACAATATGATCATTACTCCACCAAAGAACAAATGTATGTATCAACAAATCAAAAAATAGAACTAATGCCGTTGGGACGACGATCCTTCTCTATCGTCCCGTGGACTAAAAAATGCGCTTAACTCATTCTGTATGCTCTGTCAGACGGAATCGGCATGCGACTGCCTCATGTCTCAAATCTCCGTCCAAAGCTTCTACAGCACGTGCCGTGTTTCCTGAAGTTCCTGTCACGTCTTCTGCTGGGTCTAATGCTGCTCTCCACCTGCTCGTAGAGCCGATGGATCTCCTCCTGTGACGTAACTACCAAATCCGTCCGCGTCTAGGTCACGGTGTACTCATGCGTGGTTGAATGTCTATCAAAAAATCGATGGGCTCCGGGACCAATCCCGTGCTCATACCCATCGTGATGTCCGCCGGATATCGAATCAAGGACAGGGACATTGACGATGATCGAGTCACCGGGGCTAAATTCCAAGGCATATGTCTGCTCCTGGAGCTGGGTCTATGTGTGTGTGTGTGTGTGTGTGTGTGAGTGTGTATGTATGTATGTATGTATGCACAGGTGCTAACTTAAACTACGTAATCAACTTGATTATATGAAATTTATCATGTTCGCGCCCATGCCCTTGTGTAACGCGGCCCACCTCTTGGTTTCATTGTAGTTAGCGGGGTCTTTCTATCTCTGCGATGAAATTAGGATTTATTTTAACAATTAATTAATGATATAGAAAACATATGAAATTAAGCGTCGAAGTACTCACCAAGTGCCACCTAGCGTTGACCTGCGAGCGCTTTCCTTGGATCGGGATAGCGCGTTCTTGCACGTCGTTGTTCCGGTTCTGTTTATTTCGAACCGACATCGTCTTGTAAAATTAAAGATTATAATATATTTTAGAATATGATTTCATGTTATATTGTTAAAATCTTAAAAGTTAAATTAATATCTGCACATCATCGTGCTCAAAATAGACGATAAGAAGCGGCCAATCCTCTCTGAAGATCTCCAGCGCTATGACCTCCATCAAGTGCATCCGCTGATCCTCGGTCGCCGCGGTCCAGGGAAGGTAAAGTTCACTCTCTACTTCCTATTGGTGGTTGTTCCGCCAAAAAAAAATTCTGCGCAAAAGAGCCCAAGATATCAAATAGCAGCAATACGTTAAGAAAATTAAAACCAGTATTATCCGGGATGTATTTTGCCAAACTACCAAATAAGAATCAAGTAAATTATGATGGCATCAAAAGCGTATCGAAAAATCCTTCGATTTGATATATTACGGGCCTCGTAACTCTTCCGGAATCAAAAGTTATGAGCAAATATGTTATGCACGTATAGTTTAAGTAATGCGCTACCACATGGGGGATACTTTTTTAGTCCCACATCGGGAAAAAGAGAAATCTCTTCTCCACCACTCCTATATAAATAAGAGAGGATATTTCTTAGAAAAAATAGGATTCAATCCTCAAAGGAGCGTAGTTCTTCATAGGAGTTTAGTTCTCCAAGTTAAGGCCTTAGCTGCCCCTCCCCATATTGCGCATATGAACAAGCGCCATGTACGCCACGTGCAACGCACGTGCGCCCACCACGTGCGCACCACGTGCAACGCACGTGAACCCGCCGTGTGAGGATTCAATCCTCAAAACATCTTAGTTCTCCATAGGAGCTTAGTTCTCCAAGTTATGGCCTTAGCTGCCCCCCATAATGCACCACGTGCAACGCACGTGTGCCTACCACGTGCCCACCACGTGCAACGCACATGCCCCCGCCGTGCGAGAATTCAATTATGAAAGGAGCTTAGTACTCCAAGCTAGAGCCTTATCTTCCCCCCATGATGCACATATGCGCAAGCGCCAGCCAAATGCGCAACACGTGCGATGCATGTGCGACCACCAAGTGCGCAACACGTGCGACGCATGTGCACCGAACACATGAGACGCACATGCGCGAACGCAAAGAAGCCTTCTTCAACAACTAAGAGTTTAAACTCCAATTTGTTCTTCCCCCTAATGAGTGGAGCATGGTTCAAAGGGTACATCCCTCCACACCTTTGATACATGGTGTTGTAATACCTCAGCATCGTCGGAGAGATGGTGGGTCCCAACGACCAATGATCTCTCTTTCCAAATATAGAGGAGGAGACCACCCCATAAGCTTCCGTAAAAAAATATACATAAGGCTCCCAAAATCTCCTACAAAACAAAACAGAATTTAATTCTCAAACAAGATCTTCTTCCTCAAAATCCTAGGTGAAGAAAATATCGAGATCAAAACATCTCCTTTATCTATCCTATATAAGGGTTTAACCATTCTCAAAGAACTTAGTTCTTTCTATGAATCTGAGATCCACAAGACAAATCTCCCATAAGTAGAGAATTTAATTCTCATGGGGAAGATTTTGTTCTTGAGAATCAAAAATTCAGGAAAGAACAAATTTGAAAAGAAAGAAGATGGAGTTTCTTCAAATCAAGAACATAGTTCTTTAAAGAACCCGATCCCAGATCTTCAAAAATAGTGATCTTGGTGATCTTTAATGATCAAAACACCATTAAAAGAGGTTTAACCTCTCAGAGAAGATGGAGTTCATAATACTCCAAGAACTTAGTTCCTTCAAATCAAGAACTTAGTTCTTTAAAGAACCCGATCCAAGATCTTCAAAAATAGTGATCTTGGTGATCTTTAATGGTCAAAACACCATTAAAAAAGGTTTTACCTCTCGGATAAAATGGAGTTCATAATACTTTAAGAACTTAGTTCCTTCAAATCAAGAACTTAGTTCTTTAAAGAACCCGATCCAAGATCTTCAAAGTAGTGATCTTGGTGATCTTTAATGGTCAAAACACCATTAAAAGAGGTTTAACCTCTCGGAGAAGATGAAGTTCATAATACTCCAGAAACTTAGTTCCTTCAAATCAAGAACTTAGTTTTTTAATGAATCCGATTCAAGATCCTCAAAATAATGATCTTGGTGATCGTTAATAGTCAAAATACTATTAACAGAGATTTAAGTTCTCTAGAAATATCAGCAGAGATTAAATCTCCAAAAGAACTCAGCGCCTCACGTAAAAAGCACATGAGCGCTCAAGGACAAATTGTATAGCGCCTCACATGAAACACACGTAAGCGCCGGCAAAAGTTAGTGCTTAGCACTATTGGAGCGCCTCACGCAAAACACACGTGAGCGCCACAAAAGCTAGTGCTTAGCACTATTATAGTGCCTCATGTGATATACACATGAGCGCTATTGACAACTGAGTGCTTAGCACTGCTGGGTGTTACAGAAACCCAATCTTAGCCCAAATTGGCTAAGCATATATTTATGATATCCAAATTGATATCCAAACTTATCTCAGTCTCAAATATGACTAATGATCTCTCATCGATGATATCCAAAATAATATTTATCTCATATCTCCTAAGTTAATCTTAGTCTCAAATATGACTAATGATTCTTAGATGATCCACCATGATCTTTTCCCTCAAATACGGGATTCAGTTTAAGGGTACATCTCATCACACCTCAGATATATGTCGTTGTAATTTCTCAACTTCTTCAGAGAGGTGACGGGTCCCGACGACCAACAACTTCCCTTAATGCACTTCCAAATTGACGTGCATCCCTCAAATCAGATTGTGCCTCAAATTGGGCACATTCCATATCAACATCGTTCACTTCGTCACGTAACAAATACACGTGCGCGCAAGTTGTATGATGGACCGAAATGTCCCTAAACCAAATATTCGCCCCCAATACGGCGATAATGGACCGAAATGTCCTTAAACTAAATATTCTCCTCAAATATGGAACCCAATCCTAGCCAAAATTGGCTAAGCTTATGTTTGTGATATCCAATCTAATATCCAAACCGATCTTCATTCATATCTCTTAAGTTAATCGTAGTCTCAAATATGACTAACGATTCTTAGGTCCATCATAATCTTTTCCCTCAAATACGGGATTCGGTTTAAGGGCACATCTCTTCACACCTCTGATATATGTCGTTGTAATTCCTCAACGTCTTCATAGAGTTGGCGGGTCCCGACGACCCACAAACTTCTTTCATTGATGCACTTCCAATTTGACATGCACGCTTCAAATCGGATCGTGCCTCAAATTGGGCACATTCCATATCAACATCGCTCATTTCGTCACGTAACAAATACACGTGCGCGCAAGTTGAATGATGGACCGCGACGTCCTTAAACTAATATGTTTCACTCTGCGGACTGTCTCCATAATGACTACAGTATACTATCCATGGGCTATTCATATATTATCTAATGATTGGTTGAGCCCATATACTCACTGTTTTTAAGTTGATCTTAGTCCCAAATATGACTAACGATCCTTAGATCAAACCCAAATATTTCGTGATCTGATGGACCTCATTTATATGAGATCTGCATCCTAAGTTCATCCCCGTTGGCAAACCAAGCTACCAATGTGGACCTCTTCAAGCAAATCCGTGACCTAAAACCAAATCTCAAATATACGGATTTGGACTAGTCCGCGCCCAACGGGCGACGACAGAACCTAGTCTCCGTATACAATCCATGGGCAACCAAAACAAAAAAAACACATATGACACGAAGTGAACTTCCGGAGCAGGAGAAAGTGGTTATCGTGATGTGGTAACGTAATTAACTATAGGGGCTTGTGCCTGCAGGGAGGAGCATCCCCACAATCAAAAACACCTCGCAAAATGAGAGGGAATCTGACAAAGTCACGCTACAACGGTCGTATCCGTCCAAACCTCCAATATACGGTGCCATAAATTAACTTGGCATCTTCGGAGAGGTGGATAGATAAATCCAAATAGCATCTGCCCCTAAATTCAAGCAGGACGATCCATCCCAGTTCGTCTCTATTTTCGGCGGTGAACAGATTTTGGCACGCTCAGTGGGGCCTTTTCCACTTTCCACTCCACACTTCATGTGTAGTGTTTCGCGAACAAAATTGCGGTTCGCTATGGTTGCCCATGGATTCGAGGTACTAAGATTTGGTGTCTTGTTCCTGTGCAGAGAGAAGAAGAAAACATCAATGGCTTCCAGCTGCACAACTTGCAATAGCAACTCCCGCTCCGTCCCAACTAGAGGAGTGACTTATGGACCCAATGCAGCCTCTATCTTTTCAATGTCGGTGGGGCAAGTAACTCAAGCCACTACCGGATTGTTCTTCGGGACTATGATCCCACCAACGAGTTTCAGCGCCCCAGTGCCGTAAGAAGAAGCTCCCAAGAAGTCGGTGTTCGATTGACTTGCAACCACAACTGTCACGACCTGAAATAGCACGTGACTGGCCCTTGAATCATATGAAGTCTATAGGACCTCATCTAATTCAAGTAAGCCAAAAGCCCAGAAATCTAAAACCATTTTAAATAATAAATGAAGGAAACTAGTTTTAAATAAGTGAAGAAAACATGTTTTAAAACAAGGTTTTTAAGTAAGTAAGCCGAATATGCATTTTTAAATCCTCAAGTCTTTTCTGAAAATTTCGGCAGAGTTTCCTTTGTAAAAACTGGCCCCAAACGGGGTACAACAAGAATAATATATGCATAACTATAAAAGGCAACCCCAAGCGGGAGCTAGCTCTTCGTCAATCGACGGTCATAACCACGCAAGCAATATAATATACAATGCCAAAGGGCGAGAATCAAAACTCAAAAGGAAACTCAAAATCAATAAGAAAACCATAATACTACAACGCGCGACTCTAAGGTCGAAATAATACACAACTGGTTTTCTAAGTCTGAAACAATATACAAATTTGGTTGATGGAATTCACTAGATACAACTGAAAATAAATAAGTACAATGGTGGTCAAGATGTGAGTGAACCCACCTACTAATGCAATCACCCAGAAAGGAAGCAGTGTGCCAGAAAAGCCGCAATGAAACCTGTACGGCAAAAACCTGCAAGAACTGTGGCACAATGGGGGTGAGTTGCCAACTCGTGAATATAAAACATCACAGAGAAGAAATCGTATGTATGACTCAATCCTAGGTCAATACGATCAGATAATAATATATAAACCTCAAAAGAATAAGTCTGAAGCATGATAAGATGGCAAGGGTAAACATCTATACATAAGTGTAGTACTAAGTGCTCATGTCAGTGCCTCAGGTAGCAACATATCATAAATATGAGGTATCATCAATGTAATCATCATGAAATCAGTGTCAACTATATCATGAAGTCTAAAATATGTGGATATCATCCAACTATGTGATCAATGTCTGTATGTATGTGGATCTCGTCCACGTGTCAACTAATGACATAAAACATCATGCATGTAAACAACATAAAGCATATGCATGGAAGTATGAGGATATAAATCAACGTGTGTCCCTCGCGACACATCAAAATCATGGAACCTGAGTGTCCAGCATCGACACTCGAAAACATTATGAAACCTGTGCCTAGAATCAGCACGTAAATCCTCATATATGTAGGGCTCTGTCAGTCCGGATCGGCCTACGGGCTCCGTCAGTCCGGATCGGCCCATATCATCCCTCGACTCCGGTTGGTATCCTCCAGATATACGCCGAGCCCAAATATAATCATCAGTAGGTAGTAGTGCCTCTGCCAGGCTCACCGTCTGTATACACAGCATCCCTTCCTTGCCCCGGGGTACCATACTGGGCCCGACCAGTACCCGCACACGGCTGACGACTCCTCCTCGCATTGGGTATATATATACACCAGAACCGATAAAACTCATAGTGGGCGCATTGAAATATCATATCAAGGGTAACCGGGTTTTTAAAACAATACATACTCTCTTTTGAAATACCCACGGTTCCTAAATCTAGAAATATCATGGAAACAACATATCTCAATGCGTAAAATCATAAAACAGGATATATGCGACATATGATAGAAATGTAAGCATATCCGTATATCATGCAACATAAAACATTAATATGCACTCATCGAGGGGAAACCCGCTCTTTTAAATGAATCCAGTTTTTAAAATATATCTTGCGGTTCCCAAATCTCCAAAATAAAGCCAGAATCTTCTATGTATGTGCAAATACGTATGTATGTAAGTATGGGTGTATAATATGTGTGTACACAAGTATGTCTGTGCCCCAATATAGATGTACAAGTAGGTATTGTTAGTTGTATGTATGCCCTAGAGGCCAGTATTGTACAGATTATGTATATTATATTGGATGCTTGGACATATATAGAGATGACTTTCTTGCTCGACATGATAGTATGCTATCTAGTTGCTCTTTATCTTAACATGTACACTAGTCTCTTTATACTGTCTTATAGTTACATGTTGGTAAAGCCCTTAGGATTTGTACTTGACTACCTGGACTATGATGCAGATCATACTAGTGGGGACATGGTAGTCCATAAGTACATCCTTCAAGGTCCCTAGTCGTGGGTGTATCGAGACGGGGCATCGATATACCAGAGTAGACTAGCGTACACGCTTCTCGACCCATGTGATGGGCGATGGATGATCCCATATCCATTGGTGTTTGACATCAGAGATGGTATACGGGTGCTCAGTGGAGACTGAGTACACTGGACGGACTCGCCGAGAACTCCCAGATGGTATTATACCTCACGTCAGATGGCAGTTCTCAGGTGACACTTGTACAGGTTAGTCTGTAGACCCGAGATCGTCATAGAGTCTTGTGTGATTCCCACTGTGCTTTGATCTCCACCTTACCACGTCCATGAGGGCGTGCAAAACGGTGGTCTTTGGGCACAGTCCCGAGTCACATGGAGGCAATGAGCGATAGGAGGGGTTTCGTCTCTCCCGGTATTGGGGGTTGATGTTGCGCAGTGCTCGATTGGCCGTAACAGGGAAGTCCCTGGCCAGGGCTGATCAGAGATTTGCTGGTAAGTGTTACCAGTAGTTTCTCAACCCGTTATGAGCCTCACATCGGCATGACTTATCGGGTTATTGGGGTCTGACGTTTACCACCCCTAGACTTGATATGCGACGTATCAGACGAAGAGACCGGACTGTACGGTAAGTGTTACTGGTCGGATTCGCAGGAGTGTGAGCGGGCTAGCTCGTCGATCTTCTGATCGCTCAATACCCGGGTGGCCGTTACGTTTAGCAGACCGCTTGCGGCTTGTGGGTGCTTGATATGATCATCATCTGCTACCGGCGTATTGACGAGTCTTTAGAGTCCTACACAGAGATTTCCTGGTTCAAGCGAAACGAAATAGGAGCGCATATGAGATATGTGCTGGACCGAGAACAACGCGTGTATGTGATACCGCATTTCATTCTCGCGATAAATGTTTCGATTGGTTATATTCGATATGACCTAGTTATCGAATTGTTCATTCGATAAATCGATACATTGGATACTAGTCGGTTATGTGCGACATGACCGGATCATTGAATCAAATGTTGATTTGATGATTTAATGTATAATTATATATTTGATATATTACTTTGCATTAACTAGTATTGGTTCACTTTAAACGGATTTTTCTCACTTGGGTTGCACATTGTATATGTGATATACTTTTGTGCACCTTTTTGTATCATGTTTGATGATACTTGATCATATGGTTAAGTGAATAGAATTAAACCATGGTTATTATGATAATTAGGGTTTTGCATATTTATTTATTCATTTATTTGTTAATTCATCCATGTGGATAAGTTTAAAAAGGAGTGGTGGCTTTCTTTGTCTTTTTGTTGAAGCTTCATGAAGCTTTGACTCATGCTTAACCCTAACCCATCCATTAACCATGGTAGATTCTCTACACTTAACCCTAGTAAGAATTATGATAAGTATTCCATTTTCTTTTTATTTAAAATAGACTTATCATATTCTTTCTTGAGCTCCATCATCTTCTTCTTCTTCTTCAAGCTTGCTACTCTAATGGCAACTTGAGATTTAGTGAGAGAAATCCAAATCTAAAGTGAACCCACCTCCTATTTCTTCACCCTCTACATCTTGCCAAGTTGTTTTGGGTGTTTACTTCACAAGTTTCACAAGTTTGTGAAGTCGGAGCTTGAGTTTGTGCAACCTCGACGTAGATCGTCTTTGACACGAAGCCGACGACCTAGCTTGCCTGTTTTCCCGATGAAGCCGACGGAGGAGTCTAGGATTCATGATGTACAGCGAGAAGACTTTGTTGCGGAGCCGTGGAGGTGGATATCCGGATCTACAAAGGTTGTAATTTCCGTATCCGAGTAGTTAAGTGTTAACTAGTTTTATATTTCGCCTAAACATCTAGTTTAAGATCCGTAGTCTAGGGTTTCTCGGCACCAAAAAATTTAAAATTGGCATGTTCGATGCCTTGTGAGACCACTATAGGGTGCCTAGGAACCTCACTGGTATCAGAGACTAGCTAGAGCCTTAGGCGAAGTCCCGACGACGTTTGAAACCCGATTGAACCGAAATCCAAAACCTTAAAATGCTCTCTGGACTTTTTCTAAAAATTCGGATTTTTGTCAATTAAAAATATGTAGAAAATCAAGCAGGGTGTTGTGTGAATTACTGTGAAATACGAGGACCTGAATCAACTTTTCCACCGCGGAAGCGCGGCACATGCTAGGCATGTGCGGCGGTTCCGCGGCCGTACTGTTCCTTTGTGTGATGTTTTCTGCACAGTAACTCATATAATTCAATGCTGTGTTTTCTGGGATATTTTTATTGTGACTCTACAGAAGAGTATTCTAGGGTTGTATTGGGAATCAAAGATTCGATCGGATTATCAAATTTCGTCTTTGTGTTTTTCTGGATAATTTTTTGAATATGTTAAAAAGTTCGACCGGATATAAATACCCAATCTTTCCCCTGCCTAATATATCCAAGTGTTGGATTATTGTGTGGTTTAAGGACGTTCTGAGTAGTGCAAGTAACGCGATGGTCCCTCTAGAAGACAACAAACCTTAACTCGATTATGTGACCGTCTTGAACTGCCCTTTGAACCTTCGGGTTTGGGGCAGTACGGCGTGCCACATGTGAGGCGTTGGCTTGACCCTTCTACGGCTGGACCGTTGGTACTGAGGCATGAAACGAATGTCTTTGAACCTATTTCATGTGTTGGATGGTTTCGGAAAAACTTGGGTGTTCGAATGTTCGATCGGAAAGTTCAATATATTCTGTTTATCCGGAACTGGATACAATAATTGGAATTCACAAACAGTTATGAGATAACTGGATGAATGTTATAAATCTAGCAGTTTAGTCCCATACGATATTGAAAAGAGTTTTCGATAATGAGACTAAAATGCGGGGTTTGTAACTGTTAGGCATGTGATGTCTAAAAAGGTTGCGGATTCCAACTGTTGTAGTTTTACACTTTCTTTTCTGTGACCGTAAGTGTAGTATGTTCATATCGCCGGTTTCGTTGCTATACGTCAACGACAATTGGGGTATGCATACTTACTTACGTTGATGACATGTGATGTTATGTGTTTCTGGATATGTTATATTGGATCGTCGTATTCGAATAGCCGGGGGTTTTTATGTGAGATGAGTGTTTTTCATTTTCATTCATGTAAAAACTTGTATGTAATATTCTTTTATTTGGGGCACTTCCAGGTAGCGGAAGCTGTCACCCTTTGTATATTATTTACCTTTCCGCATTAGGATAGACCCAAGGAGGGGAGCACAAGTAACCGGGTTCTGGGGTCCAGTGGGAGACCAACTCGAGGAGTCGAGTCCGGGTCTCCTAACCCTAGAATTGGCAGGGTTGCTTGCCGCTCTCGTAGGGGTCTAGGGGTGTGGGATTGGCTATTCATCACGACCGTGGAATCCGTGTTTTATACTGGCTCGTATTAAAAACACGGACGTCCTAGTATATCCAATATTTCATATGTTTATTCTGCTGCGATATCTGTGTTGTGACTCTGTGATGGATATAATATATGGTATATATGATATATTGTATAGACGTTACTTATGTTTTACACCCGCACTAGCCCTGCCCTGCTCTGTCGTTAGTTACCTAACCTAACGGTGCACGAGGGGACATCGAGGCGAATGCGGATGGCATAAGTGTACATCATATCTATCTGTGATGTTTAGGTATTCAAATGATGGGACTTCATTAATGTGATTAATGAAAGAAAAGAAACCTAAGATGTTGTAGAATCAGATTTTAAATAAAACAGGTAGCTACAGTTCTTGCTTTGCATAGCGGTATATATGATATACCCTGCACCTTATTCGATGAGGAAAGGACCGAGATCCCTTCACCGGGAGTGACTCCTTTAGCAATAACTGGCAGATGCTACACACTCGGTTTGCTTTTGACTGCTTTTGCGTTTTTGCTTTGCACAGCGATATATATGATATATTCCGCACCTCATTCGACGAGGAAAGGGCCGACGATCCCTTCACCGGGAGTGACCCCTTTAGCGAAACTGGAAAAGCCTCAAAATCACTCCATTTCAAAACATCATTTGATTCTACAACGATATCAAGTTCATTACGCTCATGGTTTTTATGAAAAACCTGCGTAGCCCTCCGTCATTTCAGATAAATTACATATAGTATTCGTGCTACATTTGTTGGCTTTCGTCAAGGTGTAGTGTGCGGTAGCTGTGTGCTGTTTATCTGCTGCATATGATGCGACTGGATTAGGGTAGTCGTACGGCTTTGTTGGCTTTCGTCAAGGGTCGTGCGGGTGGGTTTAATTCAGTCAAGAAATGTACGGGTTGAACTTGACTAGCGGGCTGTGGTTTGTTGGCTTTCGTCAAGGTCATAGCACGCTAGGGGCAAAAGATTATCGGGAATTTCAAGTGTTGAAATTTGCAATGAGATTGCATACCTTCTATGAGATAGTTGGATCCCGATACCCGCTGCGAGTAAGAGTTACTCCTGGGAGAGTTTTACACATTACAATTAGCCGATCAAGTAGGTGTCTAGAAAGGTGTTAACGAGGTTATGCCTCTGGGAAAACGAGGTTTACATTAATTAGGTTCGTGCGAAAGCACGGGGGACCTCCCTCAAAGTACCGACACTGGCCTGGCTGAAAGATTGGCGAACTTGTAGTGTGTAATTAATCCCGGCTAGTCTTTCCTTTTAGGGTTTGAAGGAAGATTTGATAAAAAGCAGTGGGAGCCATCCTGATTAGATAAGATAATAACCAATCTGATCTTGCACGAGCATACGCTAAAGTGTTTTCTTCTCTCTCTCTCCAGGTAGCGACCACTTCATGCCTTAAACAAGATAATAATATGGATGTATTGACCGAACCCGCATGTTATACTGTGCTGGGGAACGTTGGTTCCGTTCCTTCTTATAAGAGTTATAGGAATGAACAGGATATAGGGGAATACCAGGATTCCCATGCCACCCGAATGAAGAAAGTACATGTTGATGCATTTTCTTCGGGTGTGTTCGTTACTGAGAACTGTTTCTCTATTTGCTCTATGTCCTGGGTATTGGATACCGGGTCGGGATCCCATATATGTAATCAGTTGCATGGGCTAAAGAAAGGTAGAGAACTTGGAGAAGGTGATAAAGACATAAGAGTAGGAAATGGTGCAATTGTTGCAGCCAAGACTGTCGGGGAATATCACCTTGTATTACCAACTGGTAATACATTGGTTCTGAACGAATGCTATTACATGCCGAACCTGATATGCAACATTATATCGGTTTCTTTATTAAGTAAAGAGGGATATAATTTTGTATTACAGGACAATATTATGAACATTTTCCGTAACCAAAAGTTGGTTGGATCAGGCACGTTATGCAATGGCATTTATGTTCTAAATCAATCAACAGTTCTGAGCATAACAAACGCACACAAGAGGAAGAGTTCTGAACTCAACGAATCCTTCTTGTGGCATTGCAGACTGGGTCACATCAATGCGACACGACTGGCTAAGTTGCATAAGGATGGGTATTTGAAACCATTAGAATTTTCATCTTATGACACTTGCCAGTCATGTCTCAAAGGCAAGATGACCAAAACTCCGTTTACGGGACACGGAGAAAGAGTTACCGAACTCTTGGGACTAATACATAGTGATGTATGCGGTCCCATGTCTACACATGCCAGGGATGGTTCTTCGTACTTCATTACATTCACTGACGATCTCTCAAGATACGGACATGTGTACTTGATAAGACACAAGTCTGAAACTTTTGAGAAATTTAGAGAATATAAACAAGAAGTCGAAAACCAAACCGGAAAGAGTATTAAAATCCTTCGATCTGATCGAGGAGGTGAATACTTGAGCAATGAATTCCTGGACTTCCTAAAAGAGAATGGGATTCTCTCTCAGCTGACTCCTCCATATACACCACAGCACAACGGTGTATCAGAACGGAGGAACCGCACCCTATTAGATATGGTGCGCTCTATGATGAGCACAGCTGAGTTACCTATTTCCTTCTGGGGGTATGCGCTTGAGACAGCCATACATCTATTGAATATGGTCCCCACCAAATCTGTGCCTACCACTCCATATGAGATATGGAAAGGGAAGAGACCATGTCTTAACTATGTTAAGATATGGGGTTGTCCAGCCTATGTCAAACGACAAAATCCGGACAAACTCGAGGCACGGTCTGTTCTATGCAAATTTGTAGGATATCCCAAGAATTCTCAAGGGTATATCTTCTACCACCCTGAGGAACAAAGAGTATTTGTTTCTCGGCATGCCACCTTTTTAGAAAAGGAATTTCTTGAAAAAGAGATTAGTGGTCATGAGGTAGAACTGGAAGAGGTTCCAGCTGCAGAAGCTACAGCAGAAGATCTGGTGGAACCAGAGGATTCCGTAGTTCCCGATGAACCCCAGCCACTCCGCCGATCTAGTAGGGTTCCTCGCCAACCTGAGAGATACTACGGTTTTCTCATAGACGGTGGGAGCGAGGATTGCATCATGGAGGATGATGACCCAACTAGCTTCGAGCAGGCCATCACGAGTGGGGACTCAGTGAAATGGCTGGATGCTATGCGGTCCGAGATGGAATCCATGTACACCAACAAAGTATGGACTTTGGAAGTTGCTCCTGAAGGGGTAAAACCCATTGGGAGCAAGTGGATCTTCAAGAAGAAACTTGGTGTAGATGGGAAAGTGGAGACTTTCAAAGCTAGACTTGTAGCAAAGGGTTTTCGTCAAAGACCAGGTGTGGACTACGACGAAACCTTTTCTCCAGTGGCTATGCTTAAATCCATCCGGATCATGCTTGCCATCGCTGCATATCACGACTACGAAATCTGGCAAATGGATGTTAAGACCGCCTTTCTAAATGGTGATTTAGAAGAGTGCGTGTACATGACTCAGCCAGAGGGCTTCGTAGACAGTGGGAGCAGCGGGAAGATGTGCAAGCTGCTTAAATCCATTTATGGATTAAAGCAAGCATCGCGGAGTTGGAACATCTGCTTTGACGTCGTTATCAAAGAGTTTGATTTCGTCAAAAATCCAGATGAACCTTGTATCTACAAGAAGGTCGCAGAGAGTAAGGTTGTCTTCCTCGTATTGTACGTGGACGACATACTCTTGATAGGAAATGATATTCCTATGCTGCAAGCGGTCAAGCTCTTCTTATCACAAAGATTCTCAATGAAAGATCTTGGTGATGCCTCCTGCATATTGGGAATTAGGATCTATAGAGATAGATTCAAACGGATTTTGGGATTGTCCCAATCCAGGTACATTGACACCATACTAAAGAGGTTTAGTATGGAAGAGTCCAAGCGTGGGAACTTGCCCACGATCTCTGGAGTCACTCTCTCCAAAGAGATGTCTCCCAAGACTGATTTGGAGAGAGCTCGCATGCAAGGGATACCCTATGCTTCGGCAGTAGGCTCTATCATGTATGCGATGCTATGTACCAGACCCGATGTAGCATACTCACTAAGTGTAGTGAGCAGGTATCAAGCTGATCCTGGAGAGAGTCACTGGACAGCTGTGAAGAGCATTCTCAAGTACTTACGAAGGACTAGAGATATGTTCTTGGTGTATGGTAACGGAGAACTCCAAGTGGAGTCCTTTACCGATTCCAGCTTCCAGAGTGATAAGGACGACTCTAAGTCGCAGTCGGGTTTTGTCTTTACCCTTTACGGAGGGGCGGTTAGCTGGAAGAGTTCCAAGCAGGAAACCGTGGCAGACTCGACGATGGAGGCTGAATACATCGCTGCCAACGATGCTGCCAAAGAGGCTGTCTGGATCAAGAAGTTCATTACTGAACTTGGAGTGGTTCCATCCATTGAGCGTCCAATACCTTTGTATTGCGATAACAATGGAGCGGTGGCTTTGGCCAAGGAACCCAGGTCCCATCAGCGGTCCAGGCATATTCTGAGGCGGTATCACCTGATCCGGGAGATAGTTGATCGCCGGGAGATCGAGGTCAGGAGAGTTGACACGAAGAACAACACGGCGGATCCACTCATGAAGGCCATTCCCCAGATACAGTTTGAGAGACTCTTCGGGATGCTCGGTATGAGATACTACAGCAGCTGGCCCTAGTGCAAGTGGGAGATTGTTAGTTGTATGTATGCCCTAGAGGCCAGTATTGTACAGATTATGTATATTATATTGGATGCTTGGACATATATAGAGATGACTTTCTTGCTCGACATGATAGTATGCTATCTGGTTGCTCTTTATCTTAACATGTACACTAGTCTCTTTATACTGTCTTATAGTTACATGTTGGTAAAGCCCTTAGGATTTGTACTTGACTACCTGGACTATGATGCAGATCATACTAGTGGGGACATGGTAGTCCATAAGTACATCCTTCAAGGTCCCTAGTCGTGGGTGTATCGAGACGGGGCATCGATATACCAGAGTAGACTAGCGTACACGCTTCTAGACCCATGTGATGGGCGATGGATGATCCCATATCCATTGGTGTTTGACATCAGAGATGGTATACGGGTGCTCAGTGGAGACTGAGTACACTGGACGGACTCGCCGAGAACTCCCAGATGGTATTATACCTCACGTCAGATGGCAGTTCTCAGGTGACACTTGTACAGGTTAGTCTGTAGACCCGAGATCGTCATAGAGTCTTGTGTGATTCCCACTGTGCTTTGATCTCCACCTTACCACGTCCATGAGGGCGTGCAAAACGGTGGTCTTTGGGCACAGTCCCGAGTCACATGGAGGCAATGAGCGATAGGAGGGGTTTCGTCTCTCCCGGTATTGGGGGTTGATGTTGCGCAGTGCTCGATTGGCCGTAACAGGGAAGTCCCTGGCCAGGGCTGATCAGAGATTTGCTGGTAAGTGTTACCAGTAGTTTCTCGACCCGTTATGAGCCTCACATCGGCACGACTTATCGGGTTATTGGGGTCTGACGTTTACCACCCCTAGACTTGATATGCGACGTATCAGACGAAGAGACCGGACTGTACGGTAAGTGTTACTGGTCGGATTCGCAGGAGTGTGAGCGGGCTACCTCGTCGATCTTCTGATCGCTCAATACCCGGGTGGCCGTTACGTTTAGCAGACCGCTTGCGGCTTGTGGGTGCTTGATATGATCATCATCTGCTACCGGCGTATTGACGAGTCTTTAGAGTCCTACACAGAGGTTTCCTGGTTCAAGCGAAACGAAATAGGAGCGCATATGAGATATGTGCTGGACCGAGAACAACGCGTGTATGTGATACCGCATTTCATTCTCGCGATAAATGTTTCGATTGGTTATATTCGATATGACCTAGTTATCGAATTGTTCATTCGATAAATCGATACATTGGATACTAGTCGGTTATGTGCGACATGACCGGATCATTGAATCAAATGTTGATTTGATGATTTAATGTATAATTATATATTTGATATATTACTTTGCATTAACTAGTATTGGTTCACTTTAAACGGATTTTTCTCACTTGGGTTGCACATTGTATATGTGATATACTTTTGTGCACCTTTTTGTATCATGTTTGATGATACTTGATCATATGGTTAAGTGAATAGAATTAAACCATGGTTATTATGATAATTAGGGTTTTGCATATTTATTTATTCATTTATTTGTTAATTCATCCATGTGGATAAGTTTAAAAAGGAGTGGTGGCTTTCTTTGTCTTTTTGTTGAAGCTTCATGAAGCTTTGACTCATGCTTAACCCTAACCCATCCATTAACCATGGTAGATTCTCTACACTTAACCCTAGTAAGAATTATGATAAGTATTCCATTTTCTTTTTATTTAAAATAGACTTATCATATTCTTTCTTGAGCTCCATCATCTTCTTCTTCTTCTTCAAGCTTGCTACTCTAATAGCAACTTGAGATTTAGTGAGAGAAATCCAAATCTAAAGTGAACCCACCTCCTATTTCTTCACCCTCTACCTCTTGCCAAGTTGTTTTGGGTGTTTACTTCACAAGTTTCACAAGTTTGTGAAGTCGGAGCTTGAGTTTGTGCAACCTCGACGTAGATCGTCTTTGACACGAAGCCGACGACCTAGCTCGCCCGTTTTCCCGATGAAGCCGACGGAGGAGTCTAGGATTCATGATGTACAGCGAGAAGACTTCGTTGCGGAGCCGTGGAGGTGGATATCCGGATCTACAAAGGTTGTAATTTCCGTATCCGAGTAGTTAAGTGTTAACTAGTTTTATATTTCGCCTAAACATCTAGTTTAAGATCCGTAGTCTAGGGTTTCTCGGCACCAAAAAATTTAAAATTGGCATGTTCGATGCCTTGTGAGACCACTATAGGGTGCCTAGGAACCTTTCAGGTATATATGCAAGTATGAGTGTACAATATGTATGTGTGCCAGTATGTCATACAAGGAGTCATATCATGATGCAACAATCCTACTGTGACGTGGCATGGCAATTATCAATGATGAAGTGTGTGAGCCGGGAAACAGGTGTACGTGGAACATACGCATCATCGATAATAGTGCTGGTGTCCTAACAGCATGGGTTTAATATAACAATAACACATTTACGCATGAAATGCGATGCGAATAGCAAGAATATGCGGAATCGAATAATAAACGCAACAGTGAAGTATCCACATCAATATGTATATGTCAAACAGTTATGCCATTTGAAATAACACGAATCGTGGTGTTTAGAAAAAATAAGGGCTACGGAGTTTTTAAGAAAAGATGCGTCTTTTGAAAATATCCGTAGAATCCCTTGACCTGTCTTAAAAATACTCATGATTCGTTGGTTTTGAAATAGGTATGACTCGGGTCTAATTTAACATCTACTACGTAAACTACAGATCTAACTAACAAGCTAATCTAAAAGGTATGGAAACCACCTAATTCTGAGTCGATATATATACACATAATATTCGGTGATCCCGCCTCAATAGTAACACATACAATACAATATAAAACATGATATCCTCGAGTCAAGAGTGCGGATCTATCATCAATACATAGCTCGTACGTAAATCCGTCGTACGACATCCCCAAATCTGGGTACGGATCAAATATCACATTTATCTCATCAATTATCTGGTATCCTTATCATCATATCTCATGAACAGGGATACTGATCTAAGTCTAGTACAAACTGATACCATATATATGTGTGTGTGTGTGTGTGCGCGCGCGTGTATGAAAACACGCCTAAAGGCCCGCTAAAATCTCACGTCGTATCCCATAATACGAACCACATCATATCACCGATCTCATGGCACCATGCCCAAACTCATCGACTCATCTCCAAATATCATCCACTATCCTCATCATCCAAGTGTAGGTATACGTGTATATATATACATAGTCCCATACCTATGTGTGTATATATACATACGTATCCTCATATACACACAAGTATAACAAGTAAGCATGTGTGTGCATGTGGGTGTAAACCTATTCTAGGGTTCGCGACTAAGAAGCTATACTAGTTCACTTCTAATAACCCTAATCTAACCATTAAACACCTAACCATATCTCGAATATCCATGTCACACATAAAGCTATCATGTATATATATTTATATACTATTCATCGAACTGCGGGGGTGCTATGCGCCATCCACCCGACTTCCCCCGTAGATATAATCAACCCACCTTGACCTTCGCTTGCCGATGTCGACGTCGCAACGCGCTTGTTTGTCATCTCGAAGTCTTCGTGAGGGTACCTACACATCATAACGTATCGTATCGCGTTAAAATCAAATTCGAAGACGAAACGACACACGAAAACTAAAACGACACGCTTAAAAGCCTATAGGTTAGAACTTAAGGTTTGCATCTCGCAACTCAACCCAATAACACTCGGGATAGACGTACAAACATCAAGTGGCCGAGTACAAACACAAATATCAAAACTTAGATTCGAAAACAATGCAAAACATAAGGCAGCAATATTGAAAACATGTTCCAGATTTTTCTTAAGGTGAAAACAATGTTCCAAAACAATACTGGAGTGATGTATAAAGTGTAAATAAGCTATGGAAGCAACCAGGACCCCTGACTCGAGAAGGTGGCCGGCCCCCTATCCTAAAATTCCGGCGACCTCGGCCCTGGTAGGGAGTTGGGGTGTCATGTTTGTAGGGTAGTCTCCTGGTAGTCAATAGAGGGTAATGGTCTTGCTAGTTTTTCCAGTAAGTGTTTAGGGTCACTCCAGATTCCCTGTATGCCACAAATTTAACACAAAAACCAAGATTTGATATTTAAAGTTTAAGTCATGGCAATGTCATAATACTAAATTGTAGGAAATTGGTCCCAGATTTGGATGAGGGTGAAAACCATGTGAGCAAACAACACTAGGGTGATATATAGGGTATATGTGACCTACAGAAGAAACCTGGACCCATACCCTCACCAAGTGGCCGAGCCCTCTCTCATGCAAAACCGGTCTCGCCGGCCCTGGGGATTCCTCTGGGTTTCGTTCTCTCAGGGTGTCTTCCTAGGGTCAATTCTAAGCTCCTGAAGTTGTTTGCTAGTCTCGTAACCAACCCAGGTCATCCCAGATTTCCCTGCACGCTCTAAGTTCACAGTCCGACATTGCAAAGTTCTGTAAATCCGTATTTTTGGGTTTCAGTTGGGTTGGTCTGTGTTTCTATCAATTGGGAGGGGTTTAAGGTCACCACTAGGCCTCAATTCACAATCACAACTCAATTCAAACCCTAGACCTCTCTAGAAATCTCTAAAGTTCACCAAATCGCACCAAATCACAATTAAACACAAATATGGTTTAAAGTGAAGGAAAAACTATACTAAGTGTGAAGGGATTACCTTATTTAGCACCCAAGAACCCTCCATAGCGCCAAAATGAAAACTTTCTTGGTCCATAGTATAGCTTGTGGGCTTGTGCATCTTTTTTGTGAAAGAGAGATGGACTTTTGAGGTTGCTTGATGGTGTTGTGTAAAGGTTGAAGATGGTGGAGGAGAGCTAAGGCAGCAGCAGCAGCAAAGAGAGGGAGGGGAGAGGAAATGAGTGAAATAATGAATAGGGAATGGCTCAAGACCAATGTTAAACCCGCACCCTCTCTTTCTCTCTCTTCCCCATACTTCTATATTCTATTCTTTTCTTTTCTTTTCTATTTTCCTTCTCTCCTCAATAGTGAACCCAAAGCAAAGAATGAAAAATGATGATAAAGACATGTAGGAAAATGTAACACAAGTGTGAAAAGATATGGAGTATGTTTTGCACAAAACACGCTTAATCCGCGATTAGCGATTTTTAATCGCGATTAGCACTAAAACAGTGTCAAATAAATCATAAAATTTCATAATTTGAATAAATCACATAAAGCACCCTCATTTTAGTAATTTCCAAAATTTTCAAAAATTGTCCCCAGTTTATCGGTATTTAATTATACCGCCTTATTAAAATATTCAATATAATATTATTTAATTATAAAAATTCCCAAAAATAATTTTTTTTTGAAATGTAAAAATCTTCCCCCTTAAATAAATTCGTTCCCCGAATTTAAATTTAAACCCCTCAATACCAAAAAATTTCAGTAAAAAGTCCCAGTCGTCAGGGCTCCGAAATCATCAATACATAAAACGCATCACAGCGCAATGCACGCGCATGAACAATGAGAAGATAACTCAAAATCAAAACTCCGTCAAGAATCTCGCAATTATCGGAGTCATGGTGAAGACACAAATGTCAAGTCCAATACGAAAACCAATATGATATAAATCAGAACTATACATGTAAACGTCAAATTTATACATGTAGATATTTGAAGAACAAGCATGCCAAACCTTTTTAAGTCGCTGTGCGATGCGCATAACACTGCACATTGGCGGACGTCTCGAGTAAGAAAATAACTCTCTCTCTCTCTATATATATATATCCTTTGTTTAAATGCACGTACCGCCGTTTTGAAAACAATTTAGAAGGGTTTCCTTATTTTAAACGTTTCGTGTCATATCAGACACGTAGGTAAATACTGAGACTATAGCTCCCTTTTTGGAAATCCCTACGATAACTATCAATGCATGCAAAATATATCCAGGTACTGTCCTTTGACTAGTCCTGCCCAGTACGAAAACCCATATCAAATATCGTAAAAACGTACTGCTCCAAAAGAATAAATCCCAAAATGTGCATAAGAATGCTACGTGCGTCTAGTGCGCACGGAAATCAAAATCCATATATGTGCCATACATGTACACAGAAACAACATCTAAGTGCAACGGGTGTGCATGAAACACCTGTCAGAGACAACGTGTATGCCTGACAGCAAAATCAGGTGCATCAAATATGCACGAGGAATCCCGATTTAGTGCATCTGGTGTCCACCGAAATCGCATCTCATAACATGTACCCAACATGCGCGAAAATCCCAAATCAGGTACATCCATCATGCACGAAATCACGAAATCCAATATCAAGCGCCGAACATGCGCAAAATCCAATCTAAGCACGCCAAATATGCGCAAGAATCCAAATCAATGCATAGAGTGCACGAAATCAACATCAATATCAGAATTGAAATCAACGGTATACAATAAAGCTCAATCCAAATCAGGTATACCGCAGTATATAATCTCACAACCATGTGGATCAGTGTGCACAAATCAAATCAAAACACTAAAAGTGCATGAAAACTATGCCGAAAGCATAAGTCAAATCATATGCATGCCCTAGGCATAAAGTCAAAATCAACATATCCATGACATCAGCTGAAGTCAGGTGCAACTGGGGTACACAAAATGTAAACCCAGTGTAACAAACGCACGAAATATAAATCCGGTGCAACAAATGCACGAAATATCAAACTGGTGCGACAACGCACGAAATATCAATCTGGTGCGACAACTGCACGAAATATTAATCTGGTGCGACAAACGCACGAAATATAAATCCGGTGCAACAAACGCACGAAATATCAATCCGGTGCATCCTGTGCACGAAATACCAATACAGTGCATCCTGTGCACAAATACCCAACAATAACTCAAATGCGTAAATAGCAATACCGAGTGTACTAAGGTGTAAAAATTATAAACGTGTGCAACTGCGTGCACAAAACACATATCAATACACTACAAGCACATATAAGCTATACCGAGTGCAAAAACCAAATCGTGTGCATACCATGTGCACAAAATCAACCCAACTGTATGAAATCCATGAAGCCTTTAGCATGTACAGCCAAGGCACAAAACGATACAGGTGCAATAACTGTGCATAAATATGAATACCCAGTAGGTGCAACCATGGTGCACGAAAACAAATATTATGAAACTCAGTCATCAAGACTAAATCATGCGAATAAATCGCCCAAAAATACCAAAATCCAAGGTGACGGATGCGTGATAATCGAATCACCAAATCACAAATTATAAATACTGTCGTCGATATTTCCTCCTTCGCAGTCGAGAAGGTGTCGGCGCATCCAATGCTAGCAGAGCAAGATATCTACTTGCCTCCTATTCATGACCTATTGTCTGGTGCTTTTAGGCTCCCATCTCTCACTGTGCATTGCTAGTTATATAGCTCCTCGGCTCAACGACCCAATATGGAGTGACGACGGAACAGTCTCCCTCTGGCACATCCTGTACAGAACTCTGGCCAACTATTTCGTCGATGATGCCGAACTCTGGCCTGCTTGGTGTAAGCAATATGACCGCTCCTGGGTCCAAGTCTTCTCGTATAGTATTCCAGAAAGGTCCTGTCGAGGTCTCTTTCAAATATCGTTTCTGCCGAATTTCCTGGAAGTTATCGTCCTTTACTAAATCTATTTCTTGTTCCGGAACGGCTGCATACTCATCGCGACTCCTTCTGGAAGATATATCAATAATCAACGCCTCTGCATGCGTATCGCATCCTTTTGGAAGATATATCAATAATCAACGCCTCTGCATGTGTATCACATCTCTGATGTCAGCGGAGTGGAACATCATCTCGTCAAGATCTCGTACGAACCTCTTACTCCACTTTTCTCTGCTGTCGACTGCTTCGGACTGGTCTCATCGTGGCTGCATGGACTGTGCTCCAACGGCTATACTCGTATCTGGAGTCTCCCAAGCAATGCATCCCATCACATGATATCCGAAAGATGTCGAACCTTTCGATCGATTCGTTAAGGTTCTATAATTCCCCCAAGAGCTAAACATCTTGGGTATAGTTTAATAGTACTCCAGTACATGCCACAGCACCTGTGGACCAACCGTAGAAGGGAAAACCTAAGCCTCACAAATGGCACCGCTAAACTGCCGCAAACCCTAAGGTTCGAAGGCGTTCCATGGTCATTACGTTGAGTTAGGGTTTCATTCTTCTAGAGGGTCTATAGCATTACTTGCATTGTCTTCCGAATACTTTAAACTTGGAAAATGGGCTCCTAACATTCGATCTTCTCCATCGACTCTCAACGTACCTGCGTGAAGTCGTCTTTAGCTGGAATCAATCTATCTGATGACCTCGCATCGGGTAAACCACATGTCCTAGTCATTCATCCTCGGGTGACTAGCGACCTATCATCATATCTCTAAGTATATACTCATGCTGCAGTAGCTCCAACATCTGGGCGATATCTCGTCGTTCGTAGCAACAACTGGCTCATTCGTCTGCATGTTGAACAGTACCTCAATCATCATGAATAAGCGATACAGCAATGGTCATCACATTCTGGCTGGCCTCTATCAGTGGCTCAATCCTCTGGTGCTGATATGCACGTTCGAGAAATCCCGTAAAAGCGATCTGTCAAATGCTCATGGCGCGAAAACACAATAACACGGTGCATCTATGCAAATCGTATGTCCCTGGAATCAAGCCCTGGTCAGTCCTCGTCCGTAACGAGCTCATGCTGACCGCAACTCTAGCCGTAGCTTTTTCTGCCCGCGTAATCGTGGCAGCAAAATCATAACCGATATCGATGAGGATAGATCATAGGAATGAATATAATACTGTGCAAGGAAATGTACATCCTAAGGCTCCTTAAGTGGGGTAGCGTATCGTAAATATGCCACGAAACATACGTACAGTACGTCACTCTACTTAAGTCACCCACTCCATCAACCAAGGTCAACCTACGCGACGAAAGTTCGGGTCTAATACCCCCTCGACTAAGTCTAAGTTCCGTAAGGTCAAGCCTAAGTTCCGAATATATACAAACGCTCTAGGCTCCGCATAGTCAAACTTAGACTCGAATCAAGGTTAACCTATCGCTTTGATACCAACTTTGTCACGACCCGAAATAGCACGTGACTGGCCCTTGAATCATATGAAGTCAATAGGACCTCATCTAATTCAAGTAAGCCAAAAGCCCAGAAATCTAAAACCATTTTAAATAATAAATGAAGGAAACTAGTTTTAAAGAAGTGAAGAAAACATGTTTTAAAACAAGGTTTTTAAGTAAGTAAGCCGAATATGCATTTTTAAATCCTCAAGTCTTTTCTGAAAATTTCAGCAGAGTTTCCTTTATAAAAACTGGCCGCAAACGGGGTACAACAAGAATAATATATCCATAATGATAAAAGGCATCCCCAAGCGGGAGCTAACGCTTCGTCAATCGACGGTCACAACCACGCAAGCAATATAATATACAACGCCAAAGGGCGGGAATCAAAACTCAAAAGAAAACTCAAAATCAATAAGAAAATCATAATACTACAACGCGCGACTCTAAGGTCGAAATAATACACAACCGGTTTTCTAAGTCTAAAACAATATACAAGTTTGGTTGATGGAATTTACTAGATACAACTGAAAATAAATAAGTACAATGGTGGTCACGATGCGAGTGAACCCACCTACCAAATCAATCACCCAGAAAGGAAGCAGTGTGCCAGAAAAGTTGCATTGAAACCTATACGGCAAAAACCTGCAAGAACTGTGGCACAACGGGGGTGAGTTGCCAACTCGTGAATAGAAAATATCACAGAGCAGAAATCGTATGTATGAATCAATCCTAGGTCAATACGATCAGATAATAATATATAAACCTCAAAAGAATAAGTATGAAGCATGATAAGGTGGCAAGGGTAAACATCTATATATAAGTGTAGTACCAAGTGCTCGTGTCAGTACCTTAGGTAGCAGCATATCATAAATATAAGGTATCATCAATGTAATCATCATGAAATCAGTGTCAACTATATCATGAAGTCTAAAATATGTGGATATCATCCAACTATGTGATCAATGTCTGTATGTATGTGGATCTCGTCCATGTGTCAACCAATGACAAAAAACATCATGCATGTAAACATCATAAAGCATATGCATGGAAGTATGAGGATATAAATCAACGTGTGTCCCTCGCGACACATCAAAATTATGGAACCTGAGTGTCCAGCATCGACACTCGAAAACATCATGAAACCCGTGCCCAGTATCGGCACGTAAATACTCATATATGTAGGGCTCCGTCAGTCCGGATCGGCTCACGGGCTCCGTCAGTCCGGATCGGCCCATATCATCTCTCGACTCCGGTCGGTATCTTCCGGATATCGGCCAAGCCCAAATACAATCACCGGTAGGTAGTAGTCCCTCTGCCAGGCTCACCATCTGTATACACAGCATCCCTTTCTTGCCCCGGGGTACCATACCAGGCCCCACTATGTACCCGCACACGGCTTACGACTCCTCATCGCTTGGGGTATATATATACATCAGAACCGATAAAACTCATGGTGTGCGCACTGAAATATCATATCAAGGGTAACCGGGTTTTTAAAACAATACATACTCTCTTTTGAAATACCCACGGTTCCCAAATCCAGAAATATCATAGAAACAACATATCTTAATGCGTAAAATCATAAAACAGGATATAAGCGACATATGATAGAAATGTAAGCATATCCGTATATCATGCAACATAAAAAATTAATATGCACACATCGAGGGGAAAACCGCTCTTTTAAATGAATCCAGTTTTTAAAATATATCTTGCGGTTCCCAAATCTCCAAAATAAAGCCAGAATCATCTATGTATGTGCAAATACGTATGTATGCAAGTATGGGTGTACAATATGTGTGTACACAAGTATGTTTGTGCCCCAATATAGATGTACAATTAGGTATATACGCAAGTATGAGTGTACAATATGTATGTGTGCCAGTATGTCATACAAGGAGTCATATCATGATGCAACAATCCTAATGTGTCGTGACATGGCAATTATCGATGATGAAGTGTGTGAGCCGGGAAACAGGTGTACGTGGAACATACGCATCATCGATAATAGTGCTGGTGTCCTAACAGCATGGGTTTAATATAACAATAACACATTTACGCATGAAATGCGATGCGAATAGCAAGAATATGCGGAATTGAATAATAAACGCAACAATGAAGTATCCACATCAATATGTATATGTCAAACAGTTATGCTATTTGAAATAACACGAATCTTGGTGTTTAGAAAAAATAAGGGCTACGGTGTTTTTAAGAAAAGATGTGTCTTTTGAAAATATCCGTAGAATCCCTTGACCTGTCTTAAAAATACTCACGATTCGTTGGTTTTAAAATAGGTATGACTCGGGTCTAATTTAACATTTACTAAGTTATCACGACCCGAAAGTACGGAACGTGACCGACACTTAGATTACGAAGCGTCTAGAGGTGCAACGTAACCTAAGTAAGTCAAAGCCCAGAAATCTAAACCATAAAAAAAAGAAGTAAAAGAAAACATGTAGAAAAGAAGTTTAAAAGCAACATCCAATTTTCTCAAAAATTTCGGCAGAGTCTCCTTTGTAAAAACTGGCCCCAAATGGGTACAAACAAGAATAATATATATACAAACAATAAAAAGCATCCCTAAACGGGAGCAGCTCTACGCCATAAGGAGGAAACAACCACATCAATGCACAATAGTATACAACGCCAAAGGGCGAGGCTCAAAACTCAAAAGAAAACAAAACCACCAGATATCATAATTATACAAGCGCGACTCTAAGGTCGAAATAAACAACTGATCCAGTAAACTATCAAATAATACAAGTTTGGTTGATGGAGCTTACTAGATACAAATGAAATAATAAAAGTACAACGGCGGTTCAGATACAAACGAAGCAACCTACCTTGCAAATCACCCTGAATGAATAGATGTGCCAGCAAGCTGCCAGGGAAACCTGTACATCGAACCTGTAATAAAATTTGGCACAACGGGGGTGAGTTGCCAACTCGTGAGTAGAAGATATCTGCGAAAAGAAATCGAATGCACGACGTTGTCCTAGGTCATAATAATATACTAATATACTATTAGTCATCAAGTAAAGACAGGATAATAAGCTACGTGTAAGTGCAAATGCTCAGTGCTCGTATCAGTGCCTCATATAGAACTATGTCATGTGAATGAGTATGCATGCACCATGAATGTGAAATAACCAATCCTGAAATCTAGATATATCTGTATAAGAAATCTTTAGCTTTTATCATGGTAAAATGTGTATAGAAATCTGAAATATCAACGATGAAATCCATGGAAATCCGTGTCAAGCATTGACACAAAACATATAAATCTCAAGTCTCAATACCTCATAATCTCAATGTCTCATAGTCTCAATATCTCGGGCTCCGTCAGTCCGGATCGGCCCATATCATCAAATCTCACGACAACGGTCGGTATCCTCCGGATATCCGCCGTGCCAGACATCACCGGTAGGTAGTCCTCCCCTGCCAGGCTCATCGTCTACAACTCAATCTTCTTGCCCCGGGGTACCATACCGGGCCCACCATGTACCCGAGACGGTTCATCCACTCCTCGAATCGGGTCTCGAAATCCAACAGAAAACATGAAATCTCATGGTGGACGACACATACATCACGAGAAAACCGCATCTTATGTTTTAAAAAGAGAGGAGGAGAGAGAGAGAAGTTTTTATATATTCTTGCGGTTTTCCCCAAAAATCCAGAAATCTCATAGAAATCCAAAATCCCAAAATCATGAGTAAGTATATGATAAGTGTCGGCATATGCCCCATAATACTGCATGATAACATGAAAATGCGAATGTATGAAATGTCTAAGTAATAAATACCATATCTATACTAACACCAGAGAGTAATAACAATATTACATCGATCTAGCTGTTAACTGATTGTATCAATAAAAGATAATATGATCTAAAGTGTGCGTGACATAGCAATTACCGATGATGATGTGTGTGAGCCGGCAAATAAGTGTGCGTGGAATATGCGCATCATCGGTAATGGTGCTGGTGTCCTAACAGGCAAAGTTTTATTCTGATTATAGAAACATATGAATGAACATGCACCGTTATGATTACGGTAAGAATGTAAAGACGGATGTGTAATAACCACTCATCGGTGATATACAAGTATAACTACAACTATATGACTCGAGCCTAAACTAGTGTCCATCTAACCTCCTAAGAAACTAAACCTAAGAAACTAGTCAATAAGAAATAAGAGTCCACTTAAAGTCTGATTCCATATCTCTAATAGTCGGCGATCCAGCCTCAATAGCGTCACGTACTTAGTACGGCTTCCTTGAATCAAGAGTGTGGATCAATCATCATATCTATGCCTCGTACGGTAAAATCTATCGTACGGCATCCCAATATCGAGGTACGGGTCAAGTATCACCTATGTGTCTCATCATTCGTATAATATGATCATCAACACATGTCAAGATCAAGGTGCTATACTGTAATCGCATACATCAATCATATATCATTGTCAGCATAAATATACATCGTTAATTTATCCTCAGAAATATCATGTCATATGTATCATATTGTGATTAAGTCACACTTAGATCATATCGTAATCAAGTCACACCTATATGATATCGTAATCAAGTCACACATATATGATATCGAAATCAAGTCACACCTATATGATGTCGTAATCAAGTCACACCTATATGATATCATATCAGAATTTCAGGCACAGGTTACGGTCCGGGTTCTATTTTAGAGTCCTATATACTTCAATATCATCACCACCCTTTATTATTGTTCAAGTATACAAATCCATTATCTCATTTTCTAATGATCCGCTAACATCATAACACGACTGTATAGCCAAGAATCACGGCATCAACCCAGTTATATTGTTTCATCCCCGTGTATCATATCACATCCTTGTATCACATATATGTATTGTGTATATATATATACCTACACCTAGTCCTATATATATATATACACACACACATACACGTATACACCACGTCGAGTCTCAGTGTGTGCGTGTGTGTGTGTCTACCTGAAACCTACGAATCTCTTCCAAGGTATTCATCCTCTGGTATGGTCTTTCTAAATCAATCTAGTCTAACCTAGGGTCATTTCTAGGGTCCTACTCATCAAGAATCTAAGGTCACGTCTGGCTTCCTAATGACAATAAGTACTATCTCTATTCTACGTTTGCGGGGGTGCTAAACGCCATCCACCCGACTTCCCCCCGTAGATATACATCTACTCACCTGGTCCTTATCTGCCGAAAATGATGTCGCCATCGTATTCTTCATCGTCCGCAGTCCTCGTGAGGGGTACCTATATGCAAACATATATATAGTATCGTAAACTGAATCACGGACAAAATTCAAAACGACGCACGGAACGCGCATAGGTTAAAACCTATGTCCCGCTCATGCAAAAGAACTAAATATCGCTCGATATCGGCGTACAAATGCCGATTGATCGAGATAAACATCAGCAAAACACTTGTAGTTTAAAAACTCATTACTTAAAATATAAAACATGATTTAATCCATCGAAACCCTAAAAATCGATCAAATCGTCCGATTCCGTAAAACCTGAAAACACCAATTTACCGTTTTACTTCAAAACTTGATATTTAAAAGAAACTAATGGTCATAATATTCATTAATTAGCATAACTATACTATATAAACCATCACTATATTTTTAACACCCTAATTTATATTAGTTTGAAAATTCTAGTTTGCAAACTTGCCCGATTTCGATACTTTTAA
This sequence comes from Agapanthus africanus, assembly GCA_030015575.1. Taxonomy (NCBI): domain Eukaryota; kingdom Viridiplantae; phylum Streptophyta; class Magnoliopsida; order Asparagales; family Amaryllidaceae; genus Agapanthus; species Agapanthus africanus. The sequence goes on from JASDDO010000029.1 coordinate 302,369,076, forward strand.
GAAAAATTTCACAATGTCACAACTAAACTGGATTTTGCATGAATTAATGCATTAAACTACAATTCATGATGATAATGATATAATAAAACCTTAAATTATAATTTAAATTTCATTTATTTAAGAATTTCCAAAATCTAGATAGTAAAAAATAGCATTTTTATTAGTATTTTTCAATTATCAATAGAAACTAGTAACCAATTTAAGTTTTTCATTCCACCAACAAGTTAATATCCTCATTAATACCATAATCTAGTGTTATAAACATTAATTGGAATTTTATCTCACCAATATATACAATATATAGAAATCTAGTTTGCAAAATGGATTAACTTAAACAATTTTGGATAAACAATTTACAATATATCATCCATACAAGATTTTCGACTTCTAAAAATGTTAAACTAGTTATTATAACCCTACTTAATTAATAAAAACTATAACTTAATTTTATAAATCCTAACATGAATTTTAAAACCTGTAGATAGAAATTATTTATTAAATCTAATTATGCTTAAATGAAACATTTAATAACAATAAATCAAAAGAAGAAGATTTATACCTCCACAACATGAAATCCAAATATGAAAATAAGCCTCCAAAATGAATGCTTTCCATCTCCAAAATCCATGTAAAGATGAGCAAAGAATAGAGGGTAGGAATTTATTAGGATTTTGTGGATTTTTTATTGAATTTTTGATGAATTTTGATGATTTTTAATGCAAAAATGATGGGGGGGTGTTTACCCAAATCAGAGCAAAGCTCTGTTCAAATTCCAAGGTGGAAAAAGAAGTAATGCTTCTGTTTTTCTCCAATCAGAGCAAATCTCTGTCTTTAAAATTAAAGTGAAAAAAAAAATTTGTACAAGAAGCGCTGCGCGACACGTGTCAGCGCAGCGCAACTGTGCGCAGCGCCAAAAAAAAAAAACTTGCGCAAGAGCAGCTGCGCTGCGCGACATGTGTCAGCGCAACGCAACTGTGCGCTGCGCGACACGTGTCAGCGCAGCGCAACTGTGCGCAACACAAAAAAAAATTACGCAAGAGCAGCTGCGCTGCGCGACACGTGTCTGCGCAGCGCACCTGCGCGCTGCGCAAAAAAAAAAAAGCTGCGCGACACGTGTCAGCGCAGCGCGACACGTGTCATGCTCTGGAGCATTTGTGCCAAGCAGAATTAAAATTCTGAGAAATCTTTTCTGTTCTTGTTAAAACAAGAAAATTTTCTTCTGTAAAACAGAGGCCTTCGGATCAAAGATCCAACGGTGGGGAAAATTCCCCAAATCACTCAGAGAATATTCTCTTTAACAAACTTTAACTAATTTATGGGCACTATAAAAAGGACCCTAGACCTCAATTCAAAGGCATCAACATTTCTTGAAAAATCAAGAGCTTCAAACAGAGAGAACTCTGAGAAAAATTTCAAGAAAAAGGTAAAAACCTTCATAAGAGAGAAGAAATTTCTTCTAATAGATCATTGATCTAAAAACAAGATCAATGATCTTCACATAATAAACAGTGCTTTGCACTTCTTATGAACCACTGGTTCTTTAAAACAGGAAAAAATAAAAATAAATAAAAAATATTGCTTTGCACTTTTATGAACCTTTGGTTCTCTGAGAGAAGAAAAACAAGAAAAAACTTGTTTTTTCTTAGATCTAAATCAAATAGTGCTTTGCACTTGTTTTATGAACTATCGGTTCTTGAACCTAAAAGGTTCTTAAATTAATAGTGCTTTGCACTTTCATGAACCTTTGGTTCTCTGAGATAAGAAAAACAAGAAAAAACTTGTTTTTTTCTTAGATCTAAATCAAATAGTGCTTTGCACTTCTTTTATGAACCATCGGTTCTTGAATCTAAAAGATTCTCAAATTAATAGTGCTTTGCACTTATAAATCTGCACTGTTACGCTCTTGGGTTGGCGCAAACCACCAGAGAGCGCCACGTGTCAGCATCTGAACCAGTTGTGCTACGCGCTTTTGAAATAGAGCTTTGCTCTCTGAAATTGGCGCAACTCATCAGAGCGCGCCACGTGTCAGTAGCGCGAGCGCAGTGCACTAGCGCAACGCACTGCGCTGCTTGACACGTGTCATCATCATAAGTGCTTGCGCTCTTTGATTGGCGCAAAGCGCCTGAAAATGCAATGCATTTTCTCTGTAAAAATGCATTTTCTCTGTAAAAAGGGCCAGGCCCAAGTCAAAATGACCTAACAGGCCAAAATAAATTGCACGGCAATAAATGGGCAGAGCCCAAATAAATTGATGCTTTGCATCCTTTATAAAAGGGCAGAGCCCAAATAAAATTGATGCCTTACATCATTCCTAAAAGAACAGAGCCCAAAACAAATTGATGCTCTGCATCCTTTCTGGGCAAAGCCTAAATAAAAATTAAAAAAAGAAATGCAATGCAAAAGCAAATAAAATGTTGAACATTTTCAATTGGACTTAGCCCAATTTTGGCCGTAAGTCCTTAAATTAAATTGACTGAGCACGACTGCTCTTTTAAATTAATTTATATCCGGTTCGAGGGTACATCTCCGAGCTCCTCTGACACTTATCGTTGTAATCCTTTAACGACGTCAGAGAGGTGACGGGTCTCGACGACCACATACGTCAATATGGACTGCGGGGTCCTTAAACTCATGGACCGAAACGTCCTTAAACTAATATCGGACCGAAACGTCCCTAAACTAATATCGGACCGAAACGTCCTTAAACTAACGGTGGACCACTATGTCCTTAAACTGGTATTGGACCACCATGTCCCTAAACTGGCACAATAGAGCCCAAATACTCTTTTGTCGGATCTAAACGATCCCGTTAAGTCGATCTCAGTCCCAAATTGGACTAATGTATCCTTAACAAACGATTAAGTTGATCTTAGCCTCAAATATGGCTAACGTGTCCTTAAATCAAACCTTCAAACAAACTTTAGTCCCAAATTGGACTATAGATCTCTCAACCAACTTTGGTTCAAGGGTACATCTCTGAACTCCTCTGATATTTGTCGTTGTAATCCTTCAACGTCGTCAGAGAGGTGACGGGTCCTAACAACCACACATTAATACGGACTGTGGGGTCCTTAAACTCATGAACTTATGCGTCCTTAAACCAATATCCGCCCCCAAAATGGGAATGTTGGACCACTATGTCCCTAAAATGGAACAATAGAGCCCAAACGCTCTTTTGTCGGATCTAAACGATCCCGTTAAGTTGATCTTAGTCTCAAACAGGACTAACGTATCCTTGACGAACGTTTAAGTTGATCTTAGCCGCAACGCGACTAAGGCATCCTTAAACTAAAAACACCAAACCCAAATCTAAGTAAATACGGATTTGGACTAATCCACGTCCTACGGGCGATGGTATTACTCAGTCTCCGTATACAATCCACGGGCAACCACAAACAAAACAAACACACACGACACGAAGTGAAATTCTGGAGAAGGAGAAAGTCGCTACCGTGATGCGGTAGCGTAATTAACTGCATGGGCTTGCGCCTACAGGGAAGAGCGTCCCCACAATCAAAAACCCCTCAAGCGAGGGGGAATCTGACAAAATCTGCTACATCGGCCACATCCGTCTAAACCTTCGATACACAGTGCCATAAATCAACTTGGCATCTTCGGAGAGGTAGACGGATAAAACCAAATAGCATCTGCCCCGAATCTCAGTGCCAGGACTTCGCAGTCGTGTACGCCGCCATTCGGAGGGGAACAGATTCTGGCACGCCCGGTGGGACCTCTTCCTCTTTCCACTCCACACTTCGTGTGTCGTGTTCGCGAACGAATCACGGTTTACTGTGGTTGCCTGTGGATTCGTGGTACTAAGATTTGGTGTCTTGCTCCGTGCAGAAAACAGAAGATCAATGGCTTCAAACTGCACTACCTGCAACTGCAATTCTCGCTCCATCCCGTCCGGAGGAGTGACTTATGGGCCTCAGGCGGCCTCCATCTTCGCTATGCCGGTGGAACAGGTAACTTAGGCCACCACTGGGCTGTTCTTTGGGACCATGATCCCACCGATGAGCGTCAATGCCCCAATGACATCGCAAGAAGCTCCCAAGAAGTCGGCATTCGATCGGCTTGCTACTACTGCGACCCCTCTCAACGGGTCGCCCAACTCCACTGCCTCGGTTTTTAATAGGCTAGGTCAGAGCTCCAACGGACCCATGCAAAAGCCCGCGATACCCGAAGTTGCCATCCCAAAGCGGATAGCCATCCCGGCTCAAGCGGACGAAATCATTGGAAAGGCCCCTCCTTCAAAGAAGTCAGTTTTTACAAGGCTGGCCATTCCAGTTGCTGCTCCAGGCGAGATCCTCAAAGCTGCTTCCCCTGCCCAGAGGTCTGTCTTTGACAGATTAGACATTACTTCTCAACGGGTGTCAGCCTTCGATAGGCTAGCACCAATAACAGTCTCTCCTCAAAGCAGGGGGCACGACGAAGTCACCCTTGTAGCTGAAACAACTCCATCCGCAAGACACGCTCGATGTCGCCACTGGCGTCGAGTAAGGAAGGCCGGGGGCAACTCCCCCTCTGGACTTACTCCTCCAGCTCCAACGGTGGGGATCGATGCTGCTGTTCCAACCGGGAACAGCTTTGAATTACTGAGCACGGTGCGCAGAAACTCTCCTACTGCGGTGCTAAAGCGAACTCCTTCATCTGTGAAGAATATTCCAGAGAAGAAGCTAGAGCAGCCCCCTCAACGGCTGTCCTCTAAAATTTACAAGGTCTGGCGACAGGTCCAGGAGTCAGTGATTAATGAAAACTATCTTCATCGACAGAAAAAGACAGAGGTTAGGACGTCCTTACTCGTTTCCTCAGAATAAAATGAGAAGACTGTTTGAGCTGGCAGTGCGTAACAGACTCATCAATCTGCCGAGTCCAAAGCGTCTGTCGCAGCCAGGCGATCTTAATAATCCCAATTATTGCCCTTACCACCAAACGGTAAGTCACCCGATTGAGGATTGTTTCGTCTTTAAGGGATGGATCGAGGATCAATACCTGCAAGGCAAGTTCGCGCTATCTGAAAGCTGGAAGGTAAACCCACCACAGCCGCACTCTCCAAAGAAGACGGACACACCGGGGGCAGCTTGTTCTTTAGTCAAGGATGAAAACAATGGAGAAAACTCATCGGATGAATCCGAAGACTACGTAGCGACTTGTCATATGATTTCTCATTCACTGACGGATGATAAAGAGGCTCCTTGCGCTGAGAAACCAATGGCGAATCCTGAGCTGGAGATTCTACAGCCATCAGACGAGTTGATCGATGTCTTCCTAAGTGAAATTCGTCTGAAAGCAAAAGCCAATCAAGAGCGTGAAATGACCATACTAGAAAGAACCAAGGTATTCCCGTCAAATCAAAAGTCATACACTGCGGGTAAAAACAAATTCAAGACGAGGAAACGGTTCGCCAAAGCTCTATCAGTAGGAATGAAGCTACCGCCCTCTGAAGAAAATACTCTCGCTGAGGCAGAGATGCACCCTAACTTCTGTTTATATCATCAGAAGATCACACATCCTACCGAAGACTGCGAATCCTTTAACTGTTGGTGGCAAGGGTATGTCGATCAAAAGCAACACTTCGACGGGACAAAGTGTGAAGCTTGTGGACATTGGAAAAATGCGATATATGAGCGCAAAGGAGCCGCCGCAAACTGTCATATAGCCGACTTCAAAGGATCACAAATTATCACCTTTGGAAGCGACTCTGACGAAGAAGCTATCCCCAACTTTTCCCTCGGGGAATCTATTTCGAAAATAAAGGAATTGAGAAGCTGCAAAAACGTTCAGCCATGTAATCGCACGCTACTCAGAAAAAATCCCGGTCCCGCAAACAACGGAGCGAACAAAAAGGATAAAGGAAAAAGAAAAACGGCCTTCGTCGCCAGCGCTCAACAACAATTAAGTGACCCTAGACCGGTTGCTTGCCAAAGCAACAAGCGGCAACCCCTCCAGGAAAAGTTGAAACGTCCTTACTCGCTTCCGCAAGATAAAACAAGGGGACTGTTCGAGCTGGCAGTGTGTGACAGACTCATCAAATTGCCGAGTCCAAAACGTCCGTTGCGGCTAGGCAATATTAATAATCCTAATTATTGCCCTTACCATCAATCGGTAGGTCATTTGATCGAGAATTGCTACGTCTTCAAGAACTGGGTTGAAGACCAATACCAACATGGCGAGTTTGCGCTGTCTGAAAAATGGAAAGTGAGTCCGCAACAACCGCATGCTCCGAAAAAGACGGATACGCCGGGGGCATCATGCTCATTCATGGGGAAGGACCCATAGACCGAAAAGTCAATAAACTAGATATTCGCCTCAAATACGGCGACGGCGGACCGAGATGTCCTTAAACTAATGATGGACCGCAATGTCCTAAAACTTGCAAATGACCGAAATGTCTTTAAACTACTATCGCAGCATCCTTAGGCTGACGAGATGAAAAAAATATAAAAGAATATAAATATAAAAAATAAAAAGTAAAAAAAAAAGTAAAAAATGGTATGTCCATAAGCAAAACGGGCACGGATGAAAACCCGAAAGGGCTCCGTGAGTAAAAACAGCAGGACTACCAGCGAGTGTTCGTGAAAACCCGAAAGGGCGCGACCTCGTAAATAAAAAAAAGACGGTATGTCCATAAGCAAAACGGGCACGGATGAAAACCCGAAAGGGCTCCGTGAGTAAAAACAGCAGGACTACCGGTGAGTGTTCGTGAAAACCTGAAAGGGCGCGACCTTGTAAACACACAAAAAAAAGAGACGGTATGTCCATAAGCGAAACGGGCACGGATGAAAACCCGAAAGGGCTTCGTGAGTAAAAGACAGCAGGGCTACCGGCGAGTGTTCGTGAAAACCCGAAAGGGCACAACCACGTTAAAAGAACTTATAAGGTCCCCTCGACCTTGTAAGGAGAAACCACCCGCCTGAGATCCTTACGACTCACAAAGGGAGCAGCATACTTTGGGATCCCCACGATTCCTAAGGAGAAAATACACTTGCGAGATCCTCACGACTCGTAAGGAGAACTCTCTTATGGGACCCTCACGGCTCATAAGATTTGAAAGTCTTAAGTTACAGAGACCTAAACCTGTGCTTAAGCAACCCCCACAACTTTCGTTATGGCCCTACAAGCGGCTCGATACTGACCCTTGTATACAATCCACGGGCGCGAATAAACATTTCCCTAACTAAGTCCCATCCGAGGCTAGGGATATGTTCGCACGGTGAATAACCCTTGTAAATCCTCTCGATTTACAAGGAGAAAACCCTCCTGTGGGATCCTTACGACTTACAGAGGAACATGCACTTAAGAATCCTCACGATTCCCAAGGAGAAAATACACCTACAAGACCCTCACGACTTGTAGGGAGAAATACCTTTGTGAGACCCTTACGGCTCATGAAGTCAAAAGCCTTAGTCGAAAGAATCCTAACCCTGTTTACTAAGCCACTCTTTGTTCGATATCGACAAAGGCAAATGATGATTCGCTCCTGGCAATATCCCAGTTGTAGCGATGCTGATGCCTAAAATGGTATCAAATTCCAAGTCCCTTCATGGAAAATGATGATTCGCTCCTGGCAATATTCCAGTTGTAGCGATGCTGATACTGAGATTGGTGTCAGATTCCAAGTTCCACACTCGCGATAAAAAATCAGCGAGCCACACATGCATATAGCCGAAATGATGGGGCAACTTGCAATAAAAAGCAGCAAGTAAAAATGTATGCATGCAAAATAGCCGAAATGATTGGGCAACTCGCAATAAAAAGCAGCGAGTAAAAATAAAATAAATAGCCGAAATGATTGGGCACCGCGAAAAATAGCCGAAATGATTGGGCAATCGCGACCTTCGCGATATAAAAGCTGAAATGATAGAGCATCGCGGAAATAAAAAAATGAATGAATGAAACTTTGGCCCTACAGGCGATAGTACAGCAATCCCTGTATACGGTCCAGGAGCACAAACAAAGAAGGAGGCACCCTTTCCTTCCCAATGCTCCATCAGTGTAACGTTTTAAAAATAATTAAATAAATAATTAAATGAATAAAAGTGTTTAAGTGAATTTTAGGATTTTCGGTAAAGTAAAACGTATTTTTCGTAAAACCAAACCGTGATTGTTTTTCATTATAAATTCAAAAATACCTATTTAATTATGTAATTACTAGTAAATAGTGTTTATTTAGCCACTTATAAATTTTAATTAAACTAAAAATTTATAAGTGGCTAAATAAACACTATTTACTAGTAATTACATAATTAAATAGGTATTTTTGAATTTATAATGAAAAACAATCACGGTTTGGTTTTACGAAAAATACGTTTTACTTTACCGAAAATCCTAAAATTCACTTAAACACTTTTATTCATTTAATTATTTATTTAATTATTTTTAAAACGTTACAATCTTCCCCCCTTTAAGAAATTCGGTCCCCGAATTTAAATTAAAACTCCCCCTCCAAATACTAAAACATTTAGCAAAACACTCAAATCATCGGGGCTCCGAAATCATCAATACATAACAAAAAATCAACCCCGTCAAGCATAACGAAATCATCGGAGTTATGGCGAGAATAAAATATCAAAACCCAATATGAAAACCAACATAATATACATCAATCTACAACTTATATATAGTGTGCATCATAGTGAAACTGTACAAATATCTGGATAAGGAAATATACAAAAACCCCTTTTGAAAATTGCCGTGTGATGCACGTGTCACGGCATAAGTAGCGGACGTTTATTTTAAAAAAAATAACTATATATATATATATATCGTTTATTTAACATACACGTCCCGCCTGGTTACTAAATCAATAATAATAATTAGGAAAACATACTGCTCAAACTAAAATCAATCCCAATCACATCAATAAAATGTCATGTGCGTCCGGTGCGCACTGAAATCGAAACCAATTACAGATACCATGAATACCTACAAAACAAAACTAAGTGCAACAGGTGTTTACCAAAAATATCTGTCAAGTGCAACGGGTGTGCACGACACAATATCAGGTGCATCTAATCCGCACTTTTTTCCTAAATTAATTATTTTAAATATTAACATAAGCTTTATTTTTACACTAAATTAGTGTAAATTACAAATTTAAATGGTTTTAATTTGTAAAAATGAACCATGGCATATTAGAATTTAGTGTGTATCATGCAAAAATTATTTGCAAATTTTTCCTAATTTCTAGAGCTTTCTTGAGTTGCTATAGTAAATAAATAAATAAATAATTAATTAAACCATGAAAAGACTTTAAATGATGATTCTTTCTTGAAACTTCCACACTTTTCTTCACTCTTTTCTCTTTCTCCCTCCCCATGGCCGGCCACAACTCATCCATGGCAGCCCCCCCCATTTTCCACCTCATTTTTATTCAAAAATCATCAAAAATACATCAAAAATTCAATTAAAATTCCACAAAATCATATATATTTTCATACCCTTTATTCTCTACTCTTCTTTACATGGAATTTGGAGTGGGAAAGCATGTATTTTTGAGGCTCATTTTCAAGTTTGGACATGAGGTTGTGGAGGTATAAATCCTTCTCTTTTATTTTATTTCTATTAGATATTTCTTTTAAAGTTTAATTAGATTTAATCTATTAATTCTATTTACTACTTTTAAAATTCAAGTTAGGGTTTGAAAAATCAAGTTGTGATTTTTATTAATTAATAAGGGTTATAATCACTAGTTTAACATATTTAGAAGTGGAAATTCTTATAGGGATGATATGTTGTAAATTGTTAACCTAAAATTGATTTAATTATACTTTTTAGCTAACTAGTTTTTTTTAAAATATGTTTATGGGTAATATAAAATTCCAATTAAGATTTCTATCATTAGATTGTAGTTTTAGTGAGCATATTAACATGTTAATGGAAAGAAAAACTTAGTTTGATCACTAGATTCAATTGATAATTGGAAAATAGTAATAAAATGCTATTATTTTGTTAACTAGATTTTGGAAAATTCTAAATAAAAGGGATTTAAAATATAATATTGGTTTCATTATATCATTATCATCATAAATTGTGGTTTAAGTCATTAATTTATGCAAAATCATGTTTTGAGGTGGAATTGTGGTATTTTGCTTGGAAAATGTTGAAAATTGTTAAATGTTGTAAACTAGAAATTTCAAATTTATATAAATTTGTGTAATAAAAATATAGTAATGGTTTGTATAGTCTAGTAATGCTATTTAATGAGTTTTATGACCATTAGTTTCATTTAAATGTCAAGTTTTGATGAAAAACGGTATATTGGCATTTTCGGGTTTTTGCGAAATTGGACAGTTTGATAGATTTTAGGGTTTCGATGGATTTAATCGTGTTTTATGGTATAAGTAATGTGTTTTTAAACTACAAGTTGTTTGATGATGTTATCTCGATCCATCGGAGTTTGTACGCCGATATCGAGCGGTATTTGGTTCTTTTGCGTGGACGGGACATAGGTTTTAACCTATGCTTGTTCTTTGTATCGTTTGACTTTTGTATGTGATTCAGTTTACGATGCTATTTAAATGTTTGCGTCTAGGTACCCCTCACGTGGACTGCGGGCGATGAAGAGGAGGATGGCAACACTGTCTTCGGCAGACATGGACCAGGTGAGTAGATGTATATCTACGGGGGGAAGTCGGGTGGATGGCGTTTAGCACCCCCGCAACGTAGAATAGGAATGGTACTTAGTGACATTTGGAAACCCGATATGACCCTAGATTCTTACCGAGCAGGACCCTAGTAATGACCCTAGGCGGGACTAGACTGATTTAGGAAAACCATACCTGAGGATGAATACTTTAGGAAAGGTTCGTAGGTTTCTGATAGAAACATACACGCACACACTAAAACTTGACTTGGCGTATACGTATATGTGTGTATATATATAAAACTAGGTATAGGTGTATATATATACACCACACGTATATGGGATTCATTGATGTGATATGATATCCGAGGTATGATGAAACAGTATAACTGGGCTTGATGCCGTGATTCTTGACTATACAGTCGTAATAAAGTGTTAGCGGATCATTAGAGAATGAGATAATGAACATGCATATATAAATTATAAAGAGTGGTGGTGATATTGATGTACATGGGACGCTAGAATAGTACCCGGACTGTAACTGGTGACTGATCACGATATGATATATGTATAACTTGATTACGACATGATATTTCTGAGGATAAACTAATGATGCTTATCATGATGGCAATGATATATGATTGATGTATGCGATCACAGTTTAACACCTTGATCATGAGATGTGCTGATGATGACATTATACGAATGAGGAGACACCTAGGAGATACTTGATCGTACCCCGATATTGGGATGCCGTACGATGGATTTTACCGTACGAGGCTTAGATTTGATGATTGATCCGCACTCTTGATTCGAGGAAGCCGTACTACGTACGTGACGCTATTGAGGCGGGATCGCCGACTATTAGAGATATTGATTAAGACCTTAGGTAGACTCTAGTTTCTTACTGACTAGTCTATTAGGTTTAATTCCTTAGGATGTTAGATGGACAATGGTTTAGGTTCGACTCACATAGTGGTAGTTGTACTCGTATCTCGCAGAGGAGTGGATAATGCACATCTGTATTTACATTCATACTGTAATCATCATGGTGCATGTTCTTTTATATGTTGCTATAATCAGTATAAACTTTACCTGTTAGGACACCAGCACTATTACCGATGATGCGCATGTTCCACGCACACTTATTTGCCGGCTCACACACATCATCATCGGTAATTGCTATGTCACGTACACTTTAGATCATATTGTCTTTTATGGATAGAATCAGTTAGCAACTAGACAGATATAATATTGTGATTATTTTCTGACATTAGTATAAGACATGATATTTATTACTTAGACATTGATGCATTCATATTTCATGTTATCGCACAGTAGTATGGGCATATGCTGACACTTATCATATACTTACTCATGATTTTGAGATTTGGATTTCTATGAGATTTCTGGATTCTTGGGGAAAACCGCAAAAATATATAAAAACTTCTCTCTCTCTCCTCTTCTCTTTTTAAATAAGATGCGGTTTTCTCGTGATGTATGAGTCATCCACCATGAGTATTTCATGTTTTCTGTTGGATTTCGAGACCCGATTCGAGGAGTGGATGAACCGTCTCGGGTACATGGTGGGCCCGGTATGGTACCCCGGGGCAAGAAGATCGAGTTGTAGACGATGAGCCTGTCAGGGGAAGGCTACCTACCGGTGATGTCTGGCGCGGCGGATATCCGGAGGATACCGACCGTTGTCGTGAGATTTGATGATATGGGCCGATCCGGACTGACGGAGCCCGAGATATTGAGACTTGAGATTACATGTGTTGTGTCGATGTTTGACACGGATTTCCATGGGTTTCATTATTCAGATTTCAGATTCTTATACACATTCTACTATGATAATAGCTAAAGATTTTTTTATACATATATATCTGGATTTCAGGATTTGTTACTTTACCTTCATGGTGCATGCATTTCATTCATATGACATAGTATTATATGAGGCACTGACACGACACGGAGTATTTGCACTTACACGTAGTATTACCCTGCTATTACTAGATGATTGGGATATTATAGTGTATTATTATTATGACCTAGGATAGCGTCGTGCATTCGATTTCTTTTCGTAGATGTCTTCTACTCACGAGTTGGCAACTCACCCCCGTTGTGCCAAATTCTTTACAGGTTCGATGTACAGGTTTCCGTGGCAGCTTGTTGGCACATCTTTTCTTCAGGATGATTTGCACGGTAGGTTGGTTCACTTGTATCTGAACCACCATTGTACTTTTATTCATTCATTTGTATCTAGTAAGCTCCATCAACCATATTTGTATTACTTGATAAGTTTATTGGACCGGTTGTTTATTTCGACCTTAGAGTCGCGCATGTGTTATTCAGATCTGGTGGTTTTGTTTTCTTTTGAGTTTTGAGCCTCGCCTATTGGCGTTGTATATTATTGTGCTTGCTGTGGTTGTTTTCGCCTGTTGGCGTTGATGCTAGCTCCCGTTTGGGGATGCTTTTTATTGTTTATGTATATTATACTTGTTGTACCCGTTTGGGGGCCAGTTTTTACAGAGGAGACTCTGCCGAAATTTTTGGGAAAATTGCTGATGCTTTTAAACTTGTTTTCTTTTTCTTCTTCTTCTTCTTCTTCTTCTTCTTCTTCTTCTTCTATGGTTTAGATTTCTGGGCTTCGGCTTACTTAGGTTACGTGGCGCCTCTAGACGCTTCGTAATCTAAGTGCCGGTCACGTTCCGTACTTTCGGGTCGTGACAATCAGAAAACGGAGCCAAATCTTAACGGCAATATCTACGGCCTAACAATCAAACAAACGGAGCCACGGCAAAATCCCAGCTCCACCCCGACGTTCGTTTCGATACAGCAGACGAATTATCACCCCAGTGTTCTTCCTCTTACAGGATTCGGACGTGACAAAGCAAACGAAGCGAAGGCCAAATTCCTAGCTTCAAGGTCTTAACGGTGAGTCATATAAACCCTGAAAGACAACAAGAGATCATCTCACACCAGTGCGGAATGGTCACCACTTCGACGTTCGTCTCGACACAGCAGACGCAACAATCATCAAACAAATGGAGCCACGGCAAAATCCCTAGTTCCAAAACTCGACGGTTCATCAGCAACCTAGAGACAACCTCGACGTCCGTCTCGATACAGCAGACGAGATGTCTCCCCCAACGTTCGTCTCGATACAGCAGACGCAATGTTAACAACAGCGTTCCTCCGCAGTCCAGCTGGAGGCAGATGCAACGTCAACAAAAGACCTCACGGTCGAAACAAAGCGGAGCGATGGCAAAATCCCAGCTTCACCTCAGCATTCGTCTCGATACAGTAAACGCAATGTCAACAACGGCGTTCCTTCGCAGTCCAGCAGGGTGTACATGCAAAGTTAACAAAAGACCCCATGGTCGAAACAAAGCGGAGTGACGGCAAAATCCCAGCTCCACCTCAGCATTCGTCTCAATACACCAGACGCAGTGTGAGCAAATGAAGCGAAGGCCAAATTCCTAGCTTCAAGGTCTTAACGGCAAGTCATATATGGCCTGAAAGACCACCGGAGATCATCTCACATGGAGTGGTCACCTCCTCGGCGTTCGTTTCGATACAGCAGACGAGTTGTCACCCCAGCGTTCTTCCTCCAGCAGGGATTCGGACGTGACAAAGCAAACGAAGCGAAGGCCACATTCCTAGCTTCAACGTCTTTACGATAACTCACATAAAACCGGAAAGACAATCGGAGATCATCTCGCACCAGCACAGAATGGTCACCACCTTGACGTTCGTCTCGATACAGCAGACGAAATGTCAACCCTAGCATTCTTCCTCCAACAGGGATTCGGACGTGACAAAGCAAACGAAGCGAAGGCCACATTCCTAGCTTCAACGTCTTTACGGTAACTCACATAAAACCGGAAAGACAATCGGAGATCATCTCGCACCAGCACGGAGTGGTCACCATCTTGACGTTCGTCTCGATACAGCAGACGAAATGTCAACCCCAGTATTCTTCCTCCAACAGGATTTGGACACACCAAAGCAAACGAAGTGAAGGCCACATTCCTAGCTTCGACGTCTTGACGGTAACTCATATAAAACCAGAAAGACAATCGGAGATCATCTCGCACCAGCACAAAATGGTCACCACCTCGACGTCCGTCTCAATACAGCAGACGAGATGTCACTCCAATGTTCGTCTCGACATAGCAGACGCAACGTCATCAAACGAATGGAGCCACGGCAAAATCCCTAGTTCCAAATCTCGACGGTTCACCAGCAACCTAGAGACAACCTCGACGTCCGTCTCGATACAGTAGACGAGATGTCACCCCAACGTTCTTCTCGACACTTCAGACGCAACGTCATCAAACGAATGGAGCCACGGCAAAATCCCTAGTTCCAAACCTCTGCGGTTCACCAGCAACCTAGATACAACCTCGACGTCCGTCTCGATACAGCAGACGAGATGCCACCCCAACGTTCGTCTCGACACAGCAGACGCAACGTCATCAAACAAACGGAGCCACGGCAAAATCCCTAGTTCCCACCGCAACATTCGTCTTGATACAGCAGACGCAATGCCAGCAAACGAAGCAAAAGCCAAATTCCTAGCTTCAGGGTCTTGACGGCAACTCACATAAAGCCCGAAAGACTATCGGAGATCATCCCCACACCAGCGCGGAGTGGTTATGACTCATCGGGGCTCACCAAAATAAGCCTAACCTCAAGTAAAAAACGACATGGCAAATTACTAACGCTTGCTCTTCCGACGGTCAAACTGCCAAGGAGGATTGCTTGAAGACGTCTTGTCCAGCCCCCGAAGGGATCAGAGACACGGCAGTCGCAGGGCTACTCGAACAGCACGATTGCCTATCGAGGACTATATCAGCTTATACGACGGTACGATGGCCAAAACCCTAAGTACCACCAACCTTAACGGGCTTCTGTCGTAAAGAGCAGAGGTTAAATGCGACGTTAAGATGTTCTTGCGAGAAACGCTCGATTCGTCTCGACTTGCGAAAAAAATTGTTGAGGCGGCTCGACTCATGAGATAAAGCCTTAGGCAGTGGGCATAAAAGAAGCCTGTTTCCTAAGCATTGGGACCCTGCAAGTTGGCTCAAAACGGTCTCTTGCATACCATCCACGGGTCTCACCCTCCAACATCGAACTTCGACAAGGAGGGAAACAACCGCTTACAAGTCCTCTCGACTTGTAAGAGGGAAAAATTCTCTTGTAGGATCCTTACGACTTACAAGAGAAAACCACACTTAGGAATCCTCACGATTCCTAAGGAGAAAAATCCACCTACGAGATCCTCTCGATCCGTAGGGAGAAAAGTCTCTATGAGATCCTCACGGCTCATAGAGTTGAAAAGTCTTAGGCAGCAGATCTGAACCTGCGGCCTAAGCCCTCGCTATCTTGTGAAGAAATCAAGAAGCTTACTCTATTACTTGCTAATTGTGACGACATGCTGAGAAAGAGGAAAAGCAACAGAAAGAGCATCCGATTTACATTTGATCAAGCGTTCAAGACACATTCATTCATGCATGGGCAAAAAGACTCAGGACAAAAGATATATAATAAAGACAAGCTGGGATAAAAAAAATTCCATTAATATTGTCCGAAGTTCTTACAGTCATAAAAACAATAAACGAAAGTTACAATGGAATAACCTCAGATTCAGGGCATGGATTGAGGAATTCAAAAGCGACCATATCGATGACTTTCCAAGCCTCGCGGACCATCCTAGTGTGCTTCCTTTCGCAAGCACAAGCGTCAGGGTCCCTCCCGATGTCTTCCACCCTCCGATAAGCAGCGAGTATGGCAGACTGTTGAAAGATCTCGTGCAAGAGGTAATAAGACTGTCTCGCCGTCTCTTCGAGATAAAGTTCAATAGGTACACAGAGTGCACATTTTCCTCAGCGGCATCCAACGCCCTAAGCGGCACGCCGGAACAGAATAGGGGAAGCGCTTCCCAGATAGCTCTCACGATAAGTTTAAGAAGAGAGGAACGTCGGGGAAGCAGTGGACCATTGTATGCGTCGAAGCGACTCATTATTTCAGCACACTCCTCGTTTGTGAACTCCCGATTTTGAGAGCGGCCAAGTCGGCGGATGTCCTCATGAGAGATGATCTCGTTAAGAGCATACATGTGGGCGTTCATTGTTCCTGTGAAAGAGAATCAACAGAATTATCAGAAAGACTGATTAAGCAAAACAATATAATGCACTGAGGAATAAAATGCCATCTTTAAGTTCCAAGATCCATGAAGAATTCTTAAGAGTTCTTCTATATGATTTGGGAGGAGCAAAGCTCCATTAATGAATTAAGAAAATCCAAGGAAAATCTTTCAGAGAGCAGAGCTCTATGGAACCCTAGTAGGGTCCCCTTTAGGTCTCTTTAGATCCCTTTAAGACCTGTATAGCAAAGCTCTGCTAAGTGAAACCCTAAATAGATTTCCTTTAGATCAAGGATCTATTGAGAGCGAGGCTTTATCAATGAAAATTAATTTAATTTAATTTAATCCAAATTAAAATTTTTACCTAAAAGTTTTAAGAGTTTAACTCTTAGAGTTCTTGAAAATAAAGAACAAGGCTCTGAGTTCTGAAAGTAAAATTTTAGAGATGAGAATCATCTAAGCGACCAAAGGTCCTATTTATAGGCATCAAGTGCCCTTTCAGCTTTCAAGGGATGGCGCGACGGTTCGGAGTCTGCCACCGCTGCGCTCACGTTAGGAGGCCACGTAAGCGCAACGTTGGGGGGGCATTTGTTAATCCAAATCAGAGCAAAGCTCTGTTCAAATTCAAAGGTGGAAAAAGAAGTAATGCTTCTGTTTTTCTCCAATCAGAGCAAATCTCTGTCTTTAAAATTAAACCGAAAAAAAAATTTGCGCAAGCTGCGCTGCGCGACACGTGTCAGCGCAACTGTGCGCAGCGCCAAAAAAAAAAAAAACTTGCGCAAGAGCAGCTGCGCTGCGCGACACGTGTCAGCACAGCGCAACTGTGCGCTGCGCGACACGTGTCAGCGCTGCGCAACTGTGCGCAACCAAAAAAAAAAGCTGCGCGACACGTGTCAGCGCAGCGCGACACGTGTCACGCTCTGGAGCATTTGCGCCAAGCAGAATTAAAATTCTGAGAAATATTTTCTGTTCTTGTTAAAATAAGAAAATTTTCTTCTGTAAAACAGAGGCTTTCGGATCAAAGATCCAACGGTGGGGAAAATTCCCTAAATTACTCAGAGAATGATCTCTTTAACAAACTTTAACTAATTTATGGGCACTATAAAAAGGACCTTAGACCTCAATTCAAAGGCATCAACATTTCTTGAAAAATCAAGAGCTTCAAACAGAGAGAACTCTGAGAAAAATTTCAAGAAAAAAGTAAAAACCTTCATAAGAGAGAAGAAATTTCTTCTAATAGATCATTGATCTAAAAACAAGATCAATGATCTTCACATAATAAACAGTGCTTTGCACTTCTTATGAACCACTGGTTCTTTAAAACAGGAAAAAATAAAAATAAATAAAAAATATTGCTTTGCACTTTTATGAACCTTTGGTTCTCTGAGAGAAGAAAAACAAGAAAAAACTTGTTTTTTCTTAGATCTAAATCACATAGTGCTTTGCACTTGTTTTATGATATATCGGTTCTTGAACCTAAAAGGTTCTTAAATTAATAGTGCTTTGCACTTTCATGAACCTTTGGTTCTCTGAGATAAGAAAAACAAGAAAAAACTTGTTTTTTTCTTAGATCTAAATCAAATAGTGCTTTGCACTTCTTTTATGAACCATCGGTTCTTGAATCTAAAAGATTCTCAAATTAATAGTGCTTTGCACTTATAAATCTGCACTGTTACGCTCTTGGGTTGGCGCAAACCACCAGAGAGCGCCACGTGTCAGCATCTGAACCAGTTGCGCTACGCGCTTTTGAAATAGAGCTTTGCTCTCTGAAATTGGCGCAACTCACCTGAGCGCGCCACGTGTTAGCAGCGCGAGCGCAGCGCACTAGCGCAGCGCACTGCGCTGCTTGACACGTGTCATCATCATAAGCGCTTGCGCTCTTTGATTGGCGCAAAGCGCCTGAAAATGCAATGCATTTTCTCTGTAAAATGGGCCAGGCCCAAGTCAAAATGACCTAACAGGCCAAAATAAATTGCAAGGCAATAAATGGGCAGAGCCCAAATAAATTGATCCTTTGCATCCTTTATACAAGGACAGAGCCCAAATAAAATTGATGCCTTGCATCATTCCTAAAAGAATAGAGCCCAAAACAAATTGATGCTCTGCATCCTTTCTGGGCAAAGCCTAAATAAAAATAAAAAAAAGAAATGCAATGCAAAAGCAAATAAAATGTTGAACATTTTCAATTGGACTTAGCCCAATTTTGGCCGTAAGTCCTTAAATTAAATTGACTGAGCACGACTGCTCTTTTAAATTAATTTATATCCGGTTCGAGAGTACATCTCCGAGCTCCTCTGACACTTATCGTTGTAATCCTTCAACGACGTCAGAGAGGTGACGGGTCCTGACGACCACATACGTCAATATAGACTGCGGGGTCCTTAAACTCGTGGACCGAAACATCCTTAAACTAATATCGAACCGAAAGGTCCCTAAACTAATATCGGACCGAAACGTCCCTAAACTAACGGTGGACTACTATGTCCTTAAACTGGTATTGGACCACCATGTCCCTAAACTGGCACAATAGAGCCCAAATGCTCTTTTGTCGGATCTAAACGATCCCGTTAAGTCGATGTAACGTTTTAAAAATGATTAAATAAATAATTAAATGAATAAAAATATTTAAGTGAATTTTAGGATTTTCGGTAAAGTAAAATGTATTTTTCGTAAAACCAAACCGTGATTGTTTTTCATTATAATTTTAAAAATATCTATTTTAATTATGAAATTACTAGTAAATGGTGTTTATTTAGCCACTTATAAATTTTTAGTTTAATAAAATATTTTTCCTAAATTAATTATTTTAAATATTAACATAACCTTTATTTTTACACTAAATTAGTGTAAATTACAAATTTGAATGGTTTTAATTTGTAAAAATGAACCATGGCATATTAGAATTTAGGGTGTATCATGCAAAAATTATTTGCAAATTTTTTCTATTTTCTAGAGATTTCTTGAGTTGCTATAGTAAATAAATAAATAAATAAATAAATAAAGCATGAAAAGACTTTTATTGATGTTTCTTCTCTTGAAACTTCTACACACTTTTCCCACCCTCTTCTTTCTCTCCCTCACCTCTCTACGGCCGGCCACAAACCCCCCATGGCTGCCCCCCCATTTTCCACCTCATTTTTATTCAAAATTCATCAAAAACACATCAAAAATTCAATTAAAATTCCACAAAATCCTATTTATTCCATACTCTTTATTCCTTGCTCATTTTTATATGAAATTTGGAGATGGAAAGCATACATTTTGGAGGCTCAATTCTTGTTTGGATTTCACATTTTGAAGGTATAATTTTCTTTCTTTTGATTTATTGTTATTAGATGTTCATATTAAGCTTAATTAGATTTAATGAATTAATTCTATGTTCTTTTTTTTAAAATGCAAGCTAGGGTTCTAAATTCAAGTTATGATTTTTAATAA
Organism: Agapanthus africanus; assembly: GCA_030015575.1. Classification (NCBI taxonomy): domain Eukaryota; kingdom Viridiplantae; phylum Streptophyta; class Magnoliopsida; order Asparagales; family Amaryllidaceae; genus Agapanthus; species Agapanthus africanus. The sequence goes on from JASDDO010000029.1 coordinate 302,389,247, forward strand.
TTAATTAGGGTTATAGTAGTTAGTTTAACACTTTTAGTATTAGGAAATCTTGCATGGTTATTGTTTAACAAATTGTTATTCAAAAATTGTTTTAAATTAGGAATTTAGTTAACTAGGTTTTTGCAAAATGTGGTTGTGGTTAATATAAAATTCTAATTTGGGTTGTTATCATTGGATTATAGTTTTAGTGGAAATATTAGCATGTTAATGGAAAGAAAAACTTAGTGTGATAGCTAGTTTCTATGGTTAATTGATAAATTGTGATAAAAATTGCTAATTTTGTAAACTAGATTTTAGAAATTCCTATATAAATGAGATTAAAAATATAATTATGGTTTCATTATATCATTATCATCATGAATTGTGGTTTAAGTCATTAATTTATGCAAAATCATATTTTGTGGTGGAATTGTGGTATTTTGCTTGAAAAATGTTGAAAATTGTTAAAGGGTGCAAACTAGAAATTTCAAATTTATACAAATTGTGTAATAAAAATATAGTAATGGTTTGTATAGTCTAGTGATGCTATTTAATGAGTTTTATGACCATTGGTTTCATTTAAATGTCAAGTTTTGATGAAAAACGGTAAATTGGCATTTTCGGGTTTTTCGAAAACGGACGATTTGATTGATTTTAGGGTTTTGATGGATTAAATCATGTTTTATATTATAAGTAAAGAGTTTTCTAAACTACAAGCTGTTTGTTGATGTTTATCTCGATCCATCGGAGTTTGTACGCCGATATCGAGCGATATTTGGTTCTTTTGCGTGGACGGGACATAGGTTTTAACCTATGCTTGTTCCTTGCGTCGTTTTGACTTTTGTTTGTGATTCAGTTTACGATACTATTATTATGTTTGCGTTTAGGTACCCCTCACGTGGACTGCGGGCGATGAAGAGGAGGATGGCGACACCGTCTTCTGCAGACATGGACCAGGTGAGTAGATGCATATCTACGGGGGGAAGTCGGGTGGATGGCGTTTAGCACCCCCGCAACGTAGAATAGGAATAGTACTTATTGACATTAGGAAACCCGATGTGACCCTAGATTCTTACTAAGCAGGACCCTAGTAATGACCCTAGGCGGGACTAGACTGATTTAGGAGAACCATACCTGAGGATGAATACTTTGGGAGAGGTTCGTAGGTTTCTGATAGAAAAACACACGCACACACTAAAACTTGACATGGCGTATACGTATATGTGTGTATATATATAAAACTAGGTATAGGTGTATATATATACACAACACGTATATGGGATTCGTTGATGTGATATGATATCTGTGGTATGATGAAACAGTATGACTGGCTTGATGCCGTGATTCTTGACTATACAGTCGTACTAAAGTGTTAGCGGATCATTAGAGAAAGAGATAATGAACATGAATATATAAATTATGAAGGGTGGTGGTGATATTGAGGTACATGGGACGCTAAAATAGTACCTGGGCTGTAGCTTGTGACTTGATGACGATAAGATATCGGTATGACTTAATCACAATATGATACATATGACATGATATTTCTGAGGATAAACTAATGATGCTTATCATGATGGCAATGATATATGATTGATGTATGCGATCACAGTTTACCACCTTGATCATGAGATGTGTTGATGATGACATTATTCGAATGAGGAGACACCTAGGAGATACTTGACCGTACCCCGATATTGGGATGCCGTACGATGGATTTTACCGTACGAGGTTTAGATTTGATGATTGATCTGCACTCTTGATTCGAGAAAGCCGTACTACGTACGTGACGCTATTGAGGCGGGATCGCCGACTATTAGAGATATTGATTCAGACCTTAGGTAGACTCTAGTTTCTTACTGACTAGTCTATTAGGTTTAGTTCCTTAGGATGTTAGATGGACACTAGTTTAGGTTCGACTCACATAGTGGTAGTTGTACTCGTATTTTGCAGAGGAGTGGATAATGCACATCTGTCTTTACATTCATACTGTAATCATCATGGTGCATGTTCTTACATATGTTGCAATAATCAGTACAAACCATACCTGTTAGGACACCAGCACCATTACCGATGATGCGCATATTCCACGCACACTTATTTGCCGGCTCACACACATCATCATCGGTAATTGCTATGTCACGTACACTTTAGATCATATTGTCTTTTATGGATAGAATCAGTTAACAACTAGACCGATATAATATTGTGATTATTCTCTGATGTTAGTATAGACATGATATTTATTACTTAGACATCCATGCATTCATATTTTCATGTTATCATGCAGTATTATGGGCATATGCCGACACTTATCATATAGTTACTCATGATTTTGAGATTTGGATTTCTATGAGATTTCTGGATTTTTGGGGAAAACCGCAAAAATATAGAAAAACTTCTCTCTCTCTCCTCTTTTCTTTTTAAAATAAGATGCGGTTTTCTCGTGATGTATGTGTCGTCCACCATGAGTATTTCATGTTTTCTGTTGGATTTCGAGACCCGATTCGAGGAGTGGATGAACCGTCTCGGGTACATGGTGGGCCCGGTATGGTACCCCGGGGCAAGAAGATCGAGTTGTAGACGATGAGCCTGGCAGGGGAAGGCTACCTACCGGTGATGTCTGGCGCGGCGGATATCCGGAGGATACCGACCGTTGTCGTGAGATTTGATGATATGGGCCGATCCGGATTGACTGAGGCCGAGATATTGAGACTTGAGATTACATGTGTTGTGCCGATGCTTGACACGGATTTCCATGGATTTCATTATTGAGATTTCAGATTCTTATACACATTCTACTATGATAACAGCTAAAGATTTCTTATACATATATATCTGGATTTCAGGATTTGTTACTTTACATTCATGGTGCATGCATTTCATTCATATAACATAGTATTATATGAGGTACTGACACGAGCACGGAGTATCTGCACTTACACGTAGTATTACCCTGCTATTACTAAACGATTGGGACTTAGTAGTGTATTATTATGACCTAGGATAGCGTCGTGCATTCGATTTCTTTTCGTAGATGTCTTCTACTCACGAGTTGGCAACTCACCCCCGTTGTGCCAAATTTTATTACAGGTTCGGTGTACAGGTTTTCCTGGCAGCTTGCTGGCACATCTATTCTTTCAGGGTGATTTGCACGGTAGGTTGGTTCACTTGTATCCGAACCACCATTGTACTTTTATTCATTCATTTGTATCTAGTAAGCTCCATCAACCATACTTGTATTACTTGATAAGTTTATTGGACCAGTCTTTTATTTTGACCTTAGAGTCGCGCATATATTATTCTGATCTGGTGGTTTTGTTTTATTTTGAGTTTTGAGCCTCGCCTTTTGGCGTTGTATATTATTGTGCTCGTTGTGGTTGTTTCCGCCAGTTGGCGTTGAGCTAGCACCCGTTTGGGGATACTTTTTATTGTTTATGTATATTATACTTGTTGTACCCATTTGGGGGCCAGTTTTTACAGAGGAGACTCTGCCGAAATTTTTGGGAAAATTTGCTGATACTTTTAAACTTGTTTTTCTTCATTTTTCTTTTACTTCTTCTTCTTTTATATGATTTAGATTTCTGGGCTTCGGCTTACTTAGGTTACGTGGCGCCTCTAGACGCTTCGTAATCTAAGTGCCGGTCACGTTCCGTACTCTCGGGTCGTGACAAAGTTGGTATCAGAGCGCTAGGTTTAACCTTGTATAAGTCTAGATGACCCTTGGTTGATGGAGTAGGTGATTTAGGTAGAGTAACGTACCGTGGGTATGGTCCGCGGCATACTTACGATACGCTACTCTTCTTAAGGAGCCTTAGGATGTACATTGTTTGCACCGTATTTCATTCGTTCCTTTGATCTATCTTCGTCGATATCGGATGGTGGTTTCTGTTACCACGGGCAGAGAAAGCTGCGGCTCGAATGCGATAACCATTAGAGTATTGGTTATTCTTGAGGATTGAAGCATTGCTTAGCGTGCGGACGAAGGGTATTCACGTGCCGTCCGGATGAAGTTAAAGGGTTCGAACGATTATCAGAAAACCATTTTCCCAAGTTTAAAGTATTCGGAAGAACATGCAGGTATTTCGATAGACCCTCTAGAAAAATGAAACCCTAACTCGACATAATGACCACGAGAACGCCCTTGAACCTTAGGGTTTACGGCAGTTCCGCTGTGCCATTGGTGAGGCTTGGGTTTGCCCTTCTACGGCTGGATCATCGATACTGGGGTATGTACCGGATATTTTTAAACTGTACTTGAGTGTTGAGCTCTCGGGGAATTATAGGATTTTGATGGATCGATCAAAAGATTTTATGTATTCCGGATATCAAGTGAAGGGATCGACTACGTGGGAGACTCTAGATATGGGGATTTTCGTTGGTAGCGCAGTCAGCACAGCTACAAAGAGACGAGTTCGAAGCAATCGACATCAGAAGAAAGAGGCGCACATTGACGATAGTGTTTACGATTGGGATTTAGTGATTTGAATTTCATATTTTCGTGGATTGGATTTTTGTATTTTGAGGACTTTGTTCTACGATTGGTATTTCATGTGTGTACCTTTATTCTATCTGTGTTTCATATATCAGTTGTATTGATGTTGTTTAGTACACACCCAGTACACTTGATTTGGTTTTATATATTTTGAGATTTTTGATTTGATTTCGTGCATAGGGGTTACACATGATTTTGACATATGTTTCGACCTAGTTTTCATGCATTTTTGTACTGTGATTTTGATTTTGATATTTGATGTATGTTTTCGTGCACCATGTGCACCTGATTAGGATTCTTGCGCATACTTGGCCCACTTGATGCGATTTTGTGCACACCAGATGCACTAAATCGGGGTTTTGTGCAGATTAGATGCACCTGATATTGAGTCGTGCACGCCCGTTGCACTTGACAGATGTTTTTGGTGCACACCTGTTGCACTTAGTTTTGTTTTTGTGTGTATTCATGATATCTTTAGTTGGTTTCGATTTCAGTGCGCACCGGACGCACATGATATTTTTATGATGTTATTGGGATTGATTTCAGTTTGAGCAGTATGTTTTCATGGTCATTATTATTTGATTTAGTAACCAGGCGGGACTTGTATGTTAAATAAAAGATATATATATATATAGCTATTTTTTTAAATTAAACGTCCGCTACTTATACCGTGACATGTGCATTGTACGGCGAATTTTCAAGAGGGGTTTTTGTATGCTTCTTTATTATGAGGCTTAGGCGATTTTACTAGGATGCGAAATATATATAAGTTATAGATTGATGTATATTATAATGGTTTTAACATTGGGTTATGATATTTTATTCTCGCCATAACTCCGATGATTGCGTTATGCTTGACGGAGTTGATTTTAGTTATGTATTGATGATTTCGGAGCCTCGACGATTTGAATGTTTTGCTAAACGTTTTAGTATTTGGAGGGGGAGTTTTAATTTAAATTCGGGGACCGAATTTCTTAAAGGGGGGAAGATTGTAACGTTTTAAAAATGATTAAATAAATAATTAAATGAATAAAAGTGTTTAAGTGAATTTTAGGATTTTCGGTAAAGTAAAATGTATTTTTCGTAAAACCAAACCGTGACTGTTTTTCATTATAATTTTAAAAATATCTATTTTAATTATGAAATTACTAGTAAATGGTGTTTTTTTAGCCACTTATAAATTTTTAGTTTAATAAAATATTTTTTCTAAATTAATTATTTTAAATATTAACAGAAGCTTTATTTTTACACTAAATTAGTGTAAATTACAAATTTGAATGGTTTTAATTTGTAAAAATGAACCTTGGCATATTAGAATTTAGGGTGTATCATGCAAAAATTATTTGCAAATTTTTTCTATTTTCTAGAGCTTTCTTGAGTTGCTATAGTAAAGAAATAAATAAATAAATAAATAAAGCATGAAAAGACTTTTATTGATGTTTCTTCTCTTGAAACTTCTACACACTTTTTCCACTCTCTTCTTTCTCTCCCTCACCTCTCTAGGGCTGGCCACAAACCCCTCATGGCTGCCCCCCCATTTTCCACCTCATTTTTATTCAAAATTCATCAAAAACACATCAAAAATTCAATTAAAATTCCACAAAATCCTATTTATTCCATACTCTTTATTCCTTGCTCATTTTTATATGAAATTTGGAGATGGAAAGCATACATTTTGGAGGCTCAATTCTTGTTTGGATTTCACATTTTGAAGGTATAATTTTCTTTCTTTTGATTTATTGTTATTAGATGTTCATATTAAGCTTAATTAGATTTAATGAATTAATTCTATGTTCTTTTTTTTAAAATGCAAGCTAGGGTTCTAAATTCAAGTTATGATTTTTAATAATTAATTAGGGTTATAGTAGTTAGTTTAACACTTTTAGTATTAGGAAATCTTGCATGGTTATTGTTTAACAAATTGTTATTCAAAAATTGTTTTAAATTAGGAATTTAGTTAACTAGGTTTTTGCAAAATGTGGTTGTGGTTAATATAAAATTCTAATTTGGGTTGTTATCATTGGATTATAGTTTTAGTGGAAATATTAGCATGTTAATGGAAAGAAAAACTTAGTGTGATTGCTAGTTTCTATGGTTAATTGATAAATTGTGATAAAAATTGCTAATTTTATAAACTAGATTTTAGAAATTCCTATATAAATGAGATTAAAAATATAATTATGGTTTCATTATATCATTATCATCATGAATTGTGGTTTAAGTCATTAATTTATGCAAAATCATGTTTTGTGGTGGAATTGTGGTATTTTGCTTGAAAAATGTTGCAGATTGTTAAAGGGTGCAAACTAGAAATTTCAAATTTATACAAAATTGTGTAATAAAAATATAGTAATGGTTTGTATAGTCTAGTGATGCTATTTAATGAGTTTTATGACCATTGGTTTCATTTAAATGTCAAGTTTTGATGAAAAACGGTAAATTGGCATTTTCGGGTTTTTCGAAAACGGACGATTTGATTGATTTTAGGGTTTTGATGGATTAAATCCTGTTTTATATTATAAGTAACGAGTTTTCTAAACTACAAGCTGTTTGTTGATGTTTATCTCGATCCATCGGAGTTTGTACGCCGATATCGAGCGATATTTGGTTCTTTTGCGTGGACGGGACATAGGTTTTAACATATGCTTGTTCCTTGCGTCGTTTTCACTTTTGTATGTGATTCAGTTTACGATACTATTATTATGTTTGCGTTTAGGTACCCCTCACGTGGACTGCGGACGATGAAGAGGAGGATGGCGACACCGTCTTCGGCAGACATGGACCAGGTAAATAGATGCATATCTACGGGGGGAAGTCGGGTGGATGGCGTTTAGCACCCCCGCAACGTAGAATAGGAATAGTACTTATTGACATTAGGAAACCCGATGTGACCCTAGATTCTTACTGAGCAGGACCCTAGTAATGACCCTAGGCGGGACTATACTGATTTAGGAGAACCATACCTGAGGATGAATACTTTGGGAGAGGTTCGTAGGTTTCTGATAGAAAAACACACGCACACACTAAAACTTGACATGGCGTATACGTATATGTGTGTATATATATAAAACTAGGTATAGGTGTATATATATACACAACACGTATATGGGATTCGTTGATGTGATATGATATCTGAGGTATGATGAAACAGTATGACTGGCTTGATGCCGTGATTCTTGACTATACAGTCGTACTAAAGTGTTAGCGGATCATTAGAGAAAGAGATAATGAACATGAATATATAAATTATGAAGGGTGGTAGTGATATTGAGGTACATGGGACGCTAAAATAGTACCCGGGCTGTAGCTTGTGACTTGATGACGATAAGATATCGGTATGACTTAATCACAATATGATACATATGACATGATATTTCTGAGGATAAACTAATGATGCTTATCATGATGGCAATGATATATGATTGATGTATGCGATCACAGTTTAGCATCTTGATCATGAGATGTGTTGATGATGACATTATACGAATGAGGAGACACCTAGGAGATACTTGACCGTACCCCGATATTAGGATGCCGTACGATGGATTTTACCGTACGAGGCTTAGATTTGATGATTGATCCGCACTCTTGATTCGAGGAAGCCGTACTACGTACGTGACGCTATTGAGGCGGGATCGCCGACTATTAAAGATATTGATTCAGACCTTAGGTAGACTCTAGTTTCTTACTGACTAGTCTATTAGGTTTAGTTCCTTAGGATGTTAGATGGACACTAGTTTAGGTTCGACTCACATAGTGGTAGTTGTACTCGTATTTCGCAGAGGAGTGGATAATGCACATCTGTCTTTACATTCATACTGTAATCATCATGGTGCATGTTCTTACATATGTTGCAATAATTAGTACAAACCATACCTGTTAGGACACCAGCACCATTACCGATGATGCGCATATTCCACGCACACTTATTTGCCGGCTCACACACATTATCATCGGTAATTGCTATGTCACGTACACTTTAGATCATATTGTCTTTTATGGATAGAATCAGTTAACAACTAGACCGATATAATATTGTGATTATTCTCTGATGTTAGTATAGACATGATATTTATTACTTAGACATCCATGCATTCATATTTTCATGTTATCATGCAGTATTATGGGCATATGCCGACACTTATCATATAGTTACTCATGATTTTGAGATTTGGATTTCTATGAGATTTCTGGATTTTTGGGGAAAACCGCAAAAATATATAAAAACTTCTCTCTCTCCTCTTCTCTTTTTAAAATAAGATGCGGTTTTCTCGTGATGTATGTATCGTCCACCATGAGTATTTCATGTTTTCTGTTGGATTTCGAGACCCGATTCGAGGAGTGGATGAACCGTCTCGGGTACATAGTGGGCCCGGTATGGTACCCCGGGGCAAGAAGATCGAGTTGTAGACGATGAGCCTGGCAGGGGAAGGCTACCTACCGGTGATGTCTGGCGCGGCGGATATCCGGAAGATACCGACCGTTGTCGTGAGATTTGATGATATGGGCCGATCCGGACTGACGGAGCCCGAGATATTGAGACTTGAGATTACATGTGTTGTGTCGATACTTGACACGGATTTCCATGGATTTCATTGTTGAGATTTCAGATTCTTATACACATTCTACTATGATAACAGCTAAAGATTTCTTATACATATATATCTGGATTTCAGGATTTGTTACTTTACATTCATGGTGCATGCATTTCATTCATATGACATAGTATTATATGAGGTACTGACACGAGCACGGAGTATCTGCACTTACACGTAGTATTACCCTGCTATTACTAAATGATTGGGACTTAGTAGTGTATTATTATGACCTAGGATAGTGTCGTGCATTCGATTTCTTTTCGTAGATGTCTTCTACTCACGAGTTGGCAACTCACCCCCGTTGTGCCAAATTTTATTACAGGTTCGGTGTACAGGTTTCCCTAGCAGCTTGCTGGCACATCTATTCTTTCAGGGTGATTTGCACGGTAGGTTGGTTCACTTGTATCCGAACCACCATTGTACTTTTATTCATTCATTTGTATCTAGTAAGCTCCATCAACCATACTTGTATTACTTGATAAGTTTATTGGACCAGTCTTTTATTTTGACCTTAGAGTCGCGCATATATTATTCTGATCTGGTGGTTTTGTTTTATTTTGAGTTTTGAGCCTCGCCTTTTGGCGTTGTATATTATTGTGCTCGTTGTGGTTGTTTCCGCCAGCTGGTGTTGAGCTAGCACCCGTTTGGGGATACTTTTTATTGTTTATGTATATTATACTTGTTGTACCCATTTGGGGGCCAGTTTTTACAGAGGAGACTCTGCCGAAATTTTTGTGAAAATTTGCTGATACTTTTAAACTTGTTTTTCTTCATGTTTCTTTTACTTCTTCTTCTTTTATATGATTTAGATTTCTGGGCTTCGGCTTACTTAGGTTACGTGGCGCCTCTAGACTCTTCGTAATCTAAGTGCCGGTCACGTTCCGTACTCTCGGGTCGTGACAGTCGATCTTAGTCCCAAATTGGACTAACGTATCCTTAACAAACGATTAAGTTGATCTTAGCCTCAAATATGGCTAACGTGTCCTTAAATCAAACCTTCAAACAAACTTTAGTCCCAAATTGGACTATAGATCTCTCAACCAACTTTGGTTCAAGGGTACATCTCTGATCTCCTCTGATATTTGTCGTTGTAATCCTTCAACGTCGTCAAAGAGGTGACGGGTCCTGACAACCACACATTAATACGGACTGTGGGGTCCTTAAACTCATGAACTTATGCGTCCTTAAACCAATATCCGCCCCCAAAATGGGAATGTTGGACCACTATGTCCCTAAACTGGAATAATAGAGCCCAAACGCTCTTTTGTCGGATCTAAACGATCCCGTTAAGTTGATCTTAGTCTCAAACAGGACTAACGTATCCTTGTCGAACGTTTAAGTCGATCTTAGCCGCAACGCGACTAAGGCATCCTTAAACTAAAAACACCAAACCCAAATCTATGTAAATATGGATTTGGACTAATCCACGTCCTACGGGCGACGGTATTACTCAGTCTCCGTATACAATCCACGGGCAACCACAAACAAAACAAACACACACGACACGAAGTGAAATTCTGGAGAAGGAGAAAGTGGCTACCGCGATGCGGTAGCGTAATTAACTGCAGGGGCTTGCGCCTGCAGGGAAGAGCGTCCCCACAATCAAAAACCCCTCAAGCGAGGGGGAATCTGACAAAGTCTGCTACATCGGCCGCATCCGTCTAAATCTTCGATACACGGTGCCATAAATCAACTTGGCATCTTCGGAGAGTTAGACGGATAAAACCAAATAGCATCTGCCCCGAATCTCAGTGCCAGGACTTCGCAGTCGTGTGCGCCGCCATTCAGAGGGGAACAGGGGGAAATTTTGGGGCTGCCCATGGAGGTGAGGCCGGCCATGAGGTGAGGAAAAGAGAGGAGAGTGAGAAAAAGTGAATAAAAGTGTAGAAGATTTCACAAAAATATCACACAATTAAGTCTTTTCATGAATTTAATAAAAATTCTTTATTTTCCTAACTCCATTTAACCTAGAATGGTCTAGATCCATGGAAAATTTTGGAAATAAATTTTGCATGAAACACACTTGATTCCAATATGTAATGGTTCATTTTTGTAAATTTAACCCATTCAAATTTGTAATTTACATTACTTTAGTGTAAAAATAAAGCTTATGTTAATATTTAAAATAATTAATTTAAGAAAAATATTTAATTAAACTAAAAATTTATAAGTGGCTAAATAAACACCATTTACTAGTAATAACATAATTAAAATAGGTATTTTTAAATTTATAATGAAAAATAATTACGGTTTAGTTTTATGAAAACTACGTTTTACTTTACCGAAAATTATAAAATTCACTTAAACGATTTTATTTATTTAATTATTTTTAAAATGTTACAATTTTCCCCCCTTTAAGAAATTCGGTCCCCGAATTTAAATTAAAACTCCCCCCTATTACTAAAACCTGTAGCCAAAACACTCAATTCGTCGGGGCTCCGAAATCATCAATACATAACTAAAATCAACTCCGTCAAGCATAACGCAATCATCGGAGTTATGACGAAAATAAAATATCAAAACCAAATAAAAAAACCAACATAATATATATCAAAACTATAACTTAGATATAATACACATCGTAGTAAAATAGGCTGAACATCTTAATAAGGAAACACGCAAAAAACCCCTTTTGAAAATTGCCGTGCGATGCACGTGTCATGTTACAAGTAGCGGATGTTTATTTTAAAAAAAATAGCTATATATATATATATATATCTTTTATTTAACATACATGTCCCGTCTGGTTACCAAATCAATAGTAATGATTATAAAAACATACTGATCAAACTGAAAGCAATCCCAATCACATCATAAAAATATCATGTGCGTCCGGTGCGCACTGAAATTGAAACCAAATACAGATGCCACGAATTCACACAAAAACAAAACTGAGTGCAACAGGTGTGCACCAAAAATATCTGTGAAGTGCAACGGGCGTGCACGACTCTAATATCAGGTGAATCTAATCTGCACAAAACCACGATTTAGTGCATCTGGTGTGCACAAATCATATCAGGTGCACCGAATGTGCGCAAGAATCTCAATCAGGTGCACATGGTGCACGAAAACATACACCGAATATCAAAATCGAAATCACAGTATGAAAATGCATGAAAACTAGGTCGAAGCATATGTCAAAATCATGTGTAACCCATATGCACGAAATCAAATCAAAATCTCAAAATGTATAAAACCAAATTGAGTGTACTGGGTATGTACAAAACAACATCAATACAACTGATATATGAAGCACGAATAGAATGTAATGAATGCACACATAAGAAATACCAATCGTAGAACAAAATCCTCAAAATACTAAAAAAAAAAAATCCAATCAACGGAAATATGAAATTCAAATCACCAAATCACAATCGCAAACACTATCGTCAATGTGCGCCTCTTTCCCCCTTTCCTCTAGTGTCGACTGCTTCGAACTTGTCTCTTCATAGGTGTGCTGATTGCACTACCAACGGCAATACTCATATCTAAAGTCTCCCACGTAGTCGATCCCTTTACCTGATATCCGGACTATATTAAACTTTTCGATCGATCCATCAAAATCTTATAATTCCCCGAGAGCTCAACACTCAAGTACAGTTTAAAAATATCCGGTACATACCCCAGCATCGATGGTCCAGCCGTAGAAGGGCAAACCCAAGCCTCACTAATGACACCGCGGAAATGCCGTAAACCCTAAGGTTCAAGGGCGTTCTCGTGGTCATTATGTCGAGTTAGGGTTTCATTCTTCTAGAGGGTCCATCGAAATACCTGCATGTTCTTCCGAATACTTTAAACTTGGGAAAATGGGTTTCTGAGAATCGTTCGAATCCTTTAACTTCGTCTGGACGGCATGTGAATACCCTTCTCCCGCACGCTAAACAATGCTTCAATCCTAAGGAATAACCGATACCCTAATGGTTATCGCATTCGAGCCGCAGCTCCTTCTGCCCGTGCGCCCGTGGTAACAGAAACCACCATCCGATATCGACGAAGATAGATCAAAGGAATGAATGAAATGCGGTGCAAACAAATGTACATCCTAAGGCTACTTAAGAAGAGTAGCGTATCATAGGTATGCCGCGGATCATACCCATGGAACGTCACTCTACCTAAGTCACCTACTCCATCAACCAAGGGTCACCCTAGACATATACAAGGTTAAACCTAGCACTCTGATACCAACTTTGTCACGACCCGAAAGTACGGAACGTGACCGGCACATAGATTACGAAGCGTCTAGAGGCGCAACGTAACCTAAGTAAGCCGAAGCCCAGAAATCTAAACCATAAAAAGAAGAAGAAGTAAAGGAAAACATGTAGAAAACAAGTTTAAAAGCAACATCCAATTTTCTCAAAAATTTCGGCAGAGTCTCCTTTGTAAAAACTGGCCCCAAACGGGTACAAACAAGAATAATATATATACAAACAATAAAAAGCATCACTAAACGGGAGCTAGCTCTACGCCAAAAGGCGGAAACAACCACATTAATGCACAATAGTATACAACGCCAAAGGGCGAGGCTCAAAACTCAAAAGAAAACAAAACCACCAGATATCATAATAATACAAGCGCGACTCTAAGGTCGAAATAAACAACTGATCCAGTAAACTATCAAATAATACAAATTTGGTTGATGGAGCTTACTAGATAGAAATGAAATAATAAAAGTACAACTGCGGTTCAGATACAAACGAACCAACCTACCGTGCAAATCACCCTGAATGAATAGATGTGCCAGCAAGCTGCCAGGGAAACCTGTACATCGAACCTGTAATAAAATTTGGCACAACGGAGGTGAGTTGCCAACTCGTGAGTAGAAGATATCTGCGAAAAGAAATCGAATGCACGACGCTGTCCTAGGTCATAATAATATACTAATATACTACTAATCATCAAGTAAAGACATGATAATAAGCTACGTGTAAGTGCAAATGCTCCGTGCTCGTATCAGTGCCTCATATAGAACTATGTCATGTGAATGAGTATGCATGCACCATGAATGTGAAATAACCAATCCTGAAATCTAGATATATCTGTATAAGAAATCTTTAACTTTTATCATGGTAAAATGTGTATAGAAATCTGAAATATCAACAATGAAATCCATGGAAATCCGTGTCAAGCATCGACACAAAACATGCAAATCTCAAGTCTCAATACCTCATAATCTCAATGTCTCATAGTCTCAATATCTCGGGCTCCGTCAGTCCGGATCGGCCCATATCATCAAATCTCACGACAACGGTCGGTATCCTCCGGATATTCGCCGTGCCAGACATCACCGGTAGTTAGTCCTCCCCTGCCAGGCTCATCGTCTACAACTCGATCTTCTTGCCCTGGGGTACCATACCGGGCCCACCATGTACCCGAGACGGTTCATCCACTCCTCGAATCGGGTCTCGAAATCCAACAGAAAACATGAAATCTCATGGTGGACGACACATACATCACGAGAAAACCGCATCTTATGTTTTAAAAAGAGAGGAGGAGAGAGAGAGAGAAGTTTTTATATATTCTTGCGGTTTTCCCCAAAAATCCAGAAATCTCATAGAAATCCAAAATCCTAAAATCATGAGTAAGTATATGATAAGTGTCGGCATATGCCCCATAATACTGCATGATAACATGAAAATGTGAATGCATGAAATGTCTAAGTAATAAATACCATATCTATACTAACACCAGAGAGTAATCACAATATTATATCGATCTAGCTGTTAGCTGATTGTATCAATAAAAGATAATATGATCTAAAGTGTACGTGACATAGCAATTACCGATGATGATGTGTGTGAGCCGGCAAATAAGTGTGCGTGGAATATGCGCATCATCGGTAATGGTGCTGGTGTCCTAATAGACAAAGTTTTATTCTGATTATAGAAACATATGAATGAACATGCACCATTATGATTACGGTAAGAATGTAAAGACGGATGTGTAATAACCACTCATCGGTGATATACAAGTATAACTACAACTATATGACTCGAGCCTAAATTAGTGTCCATCTAACCTCCTAAGGAACTAAACCTAAGAAACTAGTCAATAAGAAATAAGAGTCCACCTAAGGTCTGAATCCATATCTCTAATAGTCGGCGATCCAGCCTCAATAGCGTCACGTACTTAGTACGGCTTCCTCGAATCAAGAATGCGGATCAATCATCATATCTATGCCTCGTACGGTAAAATTCATCGTACGGCATCCCAATATCGGGATACGGGTCAAGTATCACCTACGTGTCTCATCATTCGTATAATATCATCATCAACACATGTCAAGATCAAGTAGCTATACTGTAATCGCATACATCAATCATATATCATTGTCAGCATAAATATACATCGTTAATTTATCCCCAGAAATATCATGTCATATGTATCATATTGTGATTAAGTCACACTTAGATCATATCGTAATCAAGTCATACCTATATGATATCGTAATCAAGTCACACATATATGATATCGAAATCAAGTCACACCTATATGATGTCGTAATCAAGTAACACCTATATGATATCATATCAGAATTTCAGGCACAGGTTACGGTCCGGGTTCTATTTTAGAGTCCCATATACTTCAATATCATCACCACCCTTTATTATTGTTCAAGTATACAAATCCATTATCTCATTTTCTAATGATCCGCTAACATCATAACACGACTGTATAGCCAAGAATCACGGCATCAGCCCAGTTATATTGTTTCATCCCCGTATATCATATCACATCCTTGTATCACATATACGTATTATGTATATATATATATATATACCTTCACCTATTCCTATATATATATATATATACACATACACGTATACACCACGTCGAGTCTTAGTGTGTGCGTGTGTGTGTATCTACCTGAAACCTACGAATCTCTTCCAAGGTATTCATCCTCTGGTATGGTCTTTCTAAATCAGTCTAGTCCAACCTAGGGTCATTACTAGAGTCCTACTCATCAAGAATCTAAGGTCACGTCTGGCTTCTTAATGACAATAAGTACTATCCCTATTCTACGTTTGCGGGGGTGCTAAACGCCATCCACCCGATTTCCCCACGTAGATATACATCTACTCACCTGGTCCTTGTCTGCCGAAAATGATGTCACCATCCTCTTCTTCATCGCCCGCAGTCCATGTGAGGGGTACCTATACGCAAACATATATATAGTATCGTAAACTGAATTAAGGACAAAAGTCAAAACGACTCACGGAACGCGCATAGGTTAAAACCTATGTCCCGCTCATGCAAAAGATCCAAATATCGCTCGATGTCGGCGTACAAACGCCGATTGATCGAGATAAACATCAGCAAACAACTTGTAGTTTAAAAACTCATTACTTATAATATAAAACATGATTTAATCCATCGAAACCCTAAAAATCGATCAAATCGTCCGATTCCGTAAAACCTGAAAGCACCAATTTACCGTTTTACTTCAAAACTTGATATTTAAAAGAAACTAATGGTCATAATATTCATTAATTAGCATAACTATACTATATAAACAAATCACTATATTTTTAACACCCTAATTTATATTATTTTGAAAATTCTAGTTTGCAAACTTGCCCGATTTCGATACTTTTAAGCAAAATTTCACAATGTCACAACTAAACTGGATTTTGCATGAATTAATGCATTAAACTATAATTCATGATGATAATGATATAATGAAACCATAAATTATATTTTAAATTTCATTTATTTAAGATTTTCCAAAATCTAGTTAGTAAAAAATAGTATTTTATTAGTATTTTTCAATTATCAATAGAAACTAGTAACCAATTTAAGTTTTTCATTCCACCAACAAGTTAATATCCTCATTAAAACCATAATCTAGTGTTACAAACATTAATTGGAATTTTATCTCACCAATATATACAATATATAGAAATCTAGTTTGCAAAATGGATTAATTTAAACAATTTTGGATAAACAATTTACAATATATCATCCATACAAGATTTTCCACTTCTAAAAATGTTAAACTAGTTATTATAACCCTACTTAATTAATAAAAACTATAACTTAATTTTATAAACCCTAACTTGAATTTTAAAACTTGTAGATAGAAATTATTTATTAAATCTAATTATGCTTAAATGAAACATCTAATAACAATAAATCAAAAGAAGAAAATTTATACCTCCACAACATGAAATCTAAACATGAAAATAAGCCTCCAAAATGAATGCTTTCCATCTCCAAAATCCATGTAAAGATGAGCAAAGAATAGAGGGTAGGAATTTATTAGGATTTTGTGCATTTTTTATTGAATTTTTGATGAATTTTGATGATTTTTAATGCAAAAATGATGGGGGGAAAATTTTGGGGCTGCCCATGGAGGTGAGGCCGGCCATGAGGTGAGGAAAAGAGAGGAGAGTGAGAAAAGGTGAAGAAAAGTATAGAAGGTTTCATAAAAATATCACACAATTAAGTCTTTTCATGAATTTAATAAAAATTCTTTATTTTCCTAACTCCATTTAACCTAGAATGGTCTAGAACCATGGAAAATTTTGGAATTAAATTTTGCATGAAACACACTTGATTCCAATATGTAATGGTTCATTTTTGCAAATTTAATCCATTCAAATTTGTAATTTACACTAATTTAGTGTAAAAATAAAGCTTACGTTAATATTTAAAATAATTAATTTACGAAAAATATTTAATTAAACTAAAATTTTTTAAGTGGCTAAATAAACACCATTTACTAGTAATAACATAATTAAAATTGGTATTTTTAAATTTATAGTGAAAAATAATTACGGTTTAGTTTTATGAAAACTACGTTTTACTTTACCGAAAATTATAAAATTCACTTAAACGATTTTATTTATTTAATTATTTTTAAAATGTTACATAAGTAAACTACAGATCTAACTAACAAGCTAATCTAAAGGGTATGGAAACCACCTAAATCTGAGTCGATATATACACACATAATAGTCGGTGATCCCGCCTCAATAGTATAACATACGATACAATATACAATATGACATTCTCGAGTCAAGAGTGCGGATCTATCATCAATACATAGCTCGTACGTAAATCCGTCGTACGGCATCCCCAAATCTGGGTACGGGTCAAATATCACATTTATCTCATCAATTATCTGGTATCCTTAACATCATATCTCATGAACAGGGGTACTGATCTAAGTCAAGTACAAACTGATACCATCTATATATATATGTGTGTGTGTGTGTGTGCACGCGCGTGTATGAAAACACGCCTAAAGGCCCGCTAAAATCTCACGTCGTATCCCATAATACGGACCACATCATATCACCGATCTTATGGCACCATGCCCAAACTCATCGACTCATCTCCAAATATCATCCACTATCCTCATCATCCAAGTGTAGGTATACGTGTATATATATACATAGTCCCATACCTATGTGTGTATATATACATACGTATCCCCATATACGCATAAGTATAACAAGTAAGCATGTGTGTACGTGTGGGTGTAAACCTATTCTAGGGTTCGCGACTAAGAAGCTATACTAGTTCACTTCTAATAACCCTAATCTAACCATTAAACACCTAATCATATCTCGAATATCCATGTCACACATAAAGCTATCATATATATATTTATATACTATTCATCGAACTGCGGGGATGCTATACGCCTTCCACCCGACTTCCCCCGTAGATATAATCTACTCACCTTGACCTTCGCTTGCCGATGTTGACGTCACCATGCGCTGGCTTGTCGTCTCGAAGTCTTCGCGAGGGTACCTACACATCATAACGTATCGTATCTCGTTAAAATCAAATTCGAAGACGAAACGACACACGAAAACCAAAATGACACGCTTAGAAGCCTATAGGTTAGAACCTAAGGTTTGCATCTCGCAACTCAACCCAATAACACTCGGGATAGATGTACAAACGTAAAGTGACGGAGTACAAACACAAATATCAAAACATAGATTCGAAAACAACGCAAAACATAAGGCAGCAACATTGAAAACATGTTCCAGATTTTGCTTAAGGTGAAAACAATGTTCCAAAACAATACTGGAGTGATGTATAAAGTGTAAATAAGCTATGGAAGCAAGCAGGACCCCTGACTCCATAAGGTGGCCGGCCCCCTACCCTAAAATTCCGGCAACCTCGGCCTTGGTAGGGAGTTGGGATGTCATGTTCGTAGGGTAGTCTCCTGGTAGTCAATATAGGGTAATGGTCTTGATAGTTTTTCCAGTAAGTGTCTAGGGTCACTCCAGATTCCTTGTAGGACACCAATCTAACACAAAAACCAAGATTTGGTATCTAAAGTTTAAGTCATGGCAATGTCATAATACTAAATTGTAGGAAATTGGTCCCAGATTTGGAGGAGGGTGAAAACCATGTGAGCAAACAACACTAGGGTGATATATAGGGTATATGTGACCTACTGAAGAAATCTAGACACACACCCTCACCAAGTGGCCGAGCCCTCTCTCATGCAAAACCGGTCTCGCCGGCCCTGGGGACTCCTCTGGGTTTCGTTCTCTCAGGGTGTCTTCCTAAGGTCAATTCTAAGCTCTTGAAGTTGTTTGCTAGTCTCGTAATCAACTTAAGTCATCCCAGATTTCCCTGCATGCTCTAAGTTCACAAACAGACATTGAAAAGTTCTGTAAATCCGTATTTTTGGGTTTCAGTTGGGTTGGTCTGGGTTTCTATCAATTGGGAGGGGTTTAAGGTCACCACTAGGCCTCAATTCACAATCACAACTCAATTCAAACCCTAGCCCTCTCTAGAAATCTCTAAAGTTCATCGCACCAAATCACAACTAAACACAAATATAGTTTAAAGTGAAGGAAAAAATACACTAATTGTGAAGAGATTACCTCATTTAGCACCCAAGAACCCTCCACGGCGCCAAAATGAAAACTTTCTTGGTCCATAGTATTGCTTGTGGGCTTGTGTATCTTTTTTGTGAAAGGGAGTGGACTTTTGAGGTTGCTTGATGGTGTTGTGTAAAGGTTGAAGATGGTGGAGGAGAGCTAAGGAAGCAGCAGCAACAAATCGAGGGAGGGGAGAGGAAATGAGTGAAATAATGAAGAGGGAATGGCTCAAGACCAATGTTGACCCCTCTTTCTCTCTTTCTCTCTCTTGCCCATACTTCTATATTCTATTCTTTTCTATTTTCCTTCTCTCCTCAATAGTGAACCCAAAGCAAAGAATGAAAATGATGATAAAGCCATGTAGGAAAATGTAATACAAGTGTGAAAAGATATGGTGCATGTTTTGCACAAAACACGCTTAATCCGCGATTAGCGATTTTTAATCGCGATTAGCACTAAAATAGTGTCAAATAAATCATAAAATTTCATAATTTGCATAAATCACATAAAACACCCCCATTTTAGTAATTTCCAAAATTTTCAAAATTTTCCCCAATTTATCGGTATTTAATTATACCGCCTTATTAAAATATTCAATATAATATTATTTAATTATAAAAATTCCCAAAAATAATATTTTATTTTTTTTGAAATGTTACAACAACGGCCCCTCTCAACGCGTCGTCCAAATCCGATGCCTCGGTCTTCAACAGGCTGGGCCGAAGCTCAGACGTCTTAGTCTTTAACAGACTAAGCAAGAACCAAAACGGGCTCATAAATAGGCTCATGATATCTGAAAGGGCTACCCCAAAACGGATAGCCCTCCCTACTCCTCCTGCAGGTGAAGCCGTCAAAGGTTCTTCCCCTACCAGAAAGTCATCCTTTGAAAGATTGGTCAGCCATTCTCAAACCCTGCCAAGAAGGTCAGTCTTCCACAGGCAGACACCGGAAATAGTCCCTCACTAAAGCCTAGGACATGAAGAACCTGCTTCCCAAATTGTGGTGGTCCTATCTGCAAGACACGCTCGACGTCGCCACTGGCGCTGAGTGAGAAAAGCAGGGGGCAACTCCGCTTCTGGATTCACTCCGCCGGCTCCAATGGTGGATGTTGATGCTGTTGTTCCAACAGGGAACAACTTTGATCTACTTAAGTGAGTGCGAAAGAATTCTCCAACCGTGGTGTTTAAGAAATCTCCCCCGCCTGCAGAAGATATAATGTATAAAAAGCCAGAGCGCCCCCATCAACGGCTCTCCTCCCAAATTCATAGGGTCTGGCGGAAAGTCCAGGACTCCGTGATTGATCAGAACTATACTCGTCGACCGAAGAAATCGAAGGCTCGGCAAGAGGAAGACCATCCCTCCACCATACATTAAGGGACTTCTTCCACACGGGTTCCTGTTACAACGGCTCCTTCAACTTCGACCTCCCACAAAAGGATGAGGCCGAAGAAAATCCCACCACCAACGGCAAATTCCAAAGGCGCTGGACCCAAACGCCCCAAGTTTGGGGGCTTGATCGTACATACGGTTTACATAGCTTTCGGGAAAGAGGAAAGTTGTGCTTCCGTGGGTCATCGGCCGCAAACTCGGTCGTTGACAAAAGCTCAGGAGCAATAAAAAAAGCTCCAGGAAATGTTGATTAAAATGTCAGCGCTTACCGGGCAGAAAGAAAGCCCAGAATTGGCATCTGAACAGCATCAAGAGCAGGAGACCAATACAGAGTTCTTGCGAAGGGTGCTTAAAAGGAAGGACAAGGAGGCCGCGGAATAAGCTGCTAACATAAAGCAGACGGTGCTTCTGTTCTAGGACATGGTTAGAATGATGATCCAGCCATAACCCCCAACCAAGGAGCCGCCGATAGTTATCGAGGATGATAGAGAGGAAACATTAAACTTGTTAGTTATATGTATGCCCTAGAGACCATTACTGTACATTGGATGTATATTGTAGTGGATGCTGGGACATATATAGGGAGGACTTTCTTGCTCGACATGATAGTATGCTATCTGGTTGAACTTTACCTTAACGTGTATACTGGTTGTCTCTCTGTTACATGTTGGTAAAGCCTTTAGGATGTATACTTGACTACCTGAACTATGATGCGGATCATACTAGTGGGGACATGGTAGTCCATAAGTACATCCTTCAAAGTCCCTAGTCGTGGGTGTATCGAGACGGGGCATCGATATACCAGAGTAGACTAGCGTATACCTTCTCGACCCATACAGATGGGCGATGGATGATCCCATATCCATTGGTGTTTGACATCAGAGATGATATACGGGTGCTCAGTGGAGACTGGGTACACTGGACGGACTCGCCGAGAACTCCCAGATGGTATTATACCTTACGTCAGATGGCAGTTCTCTGGTGACACTGGTACAGAGTAGTCTGTTGACCCGAGATCGTCATAGAGTCTTGTGTGGTTCCCACTGTGCTTTGATTTCTACCTTACCACGTCCAAGAGGGCGTGCAAAACGGTGGTTTTTGGGTACAGTCCCGAATCACATGGAGCAATGAGCGATAGGAGGGGATTCGTCTCTCCCGGTATAGGGAGTTGATGTTGCGCTGTGTTCGATTGGCTATAACAGGAAATCCCTGGCCAGGGTTGCTGAGATTTACTGGTAAGTGTTACCAGTAGTTTCTCGATTGTTATAGACCTCATATCGACACGACTTATCGATCTATTGGGGTCTGACGTTTACTACCCCTAGGCAAGATATGCGACATATCAGACGATCAGACCGGACTGTACGGTAAGTGTTACTGGTTGGATTCACAGGAGTATGAGCGGGCTTGCTCGTCGATCTTCTGATCGCTCAATACCCGGGTGGCCGTTACGTTTAGCAGACCGCTTGTGGCTTGTGGGTGTTTGATATGATCATCACCTACTGCCGGCGTATTGACGAGTCTTTAGAGTCCTACACAGAGGTTTCCTGGCTCAAGCGAAACGAAATAGGAGCGCATATGAGATATGCACGGGACCGAGAATAATGCGTGTATATGATACCGTATTCCATTCTCGCGATTTGTAACATTGATCGGTTATATGCGTTATAGCCGGGTTATCGGATCAAGTGTTGATTCGATAAGTTGTTACTATTGATATTAGTCGGTTATATGCGATATGACCGGGTCGTTAAATCAAGTGTTGATTTAATGATTTAATATATAATTATATATTTGATATATCACTTTACATTAACTAATAAAGGTTCACTTAAAAAGGATTTTCTCACTTGAAGTGCACATTGTATATATGATATACTTTTGTGCATTTGATTGTATCATGTTTGATGATACATGATAGTTTGGTGTATAGTTTAAACCATGGTTGGTCAATGGTTAGGGTTTCTTTTGCTTCATTTACTTATTCATATATTTATCCATTTTGTTTATTTTAGCAAAAGAAAATGATGAGGAGAAAATGGTGGCTTTCTTTGTTTGTTTTTGAAGCTTCTTGAAGCTTTGACCTAGTGACCATTTTGTCTTCATGTTTAACCCTAACCCTTCCAATTAACCATGGTCTATTCTCTACACCTAATCATGGTTGCCATATGATAAGTATTGATTTTATTATTCATTTTGGATATACTTATCATAATATTCCTTCTTCTTCTTCTTCATCATCAACATGAAGAAAGCTTGCTCCATCAATGGCAACTTGAGCTAATGAGTGAGAAATCCAATTCTAAAGTGAACCCACCTCCTATTTCTTCATCCTCTACCTCTTGCCAAGTAGTATAGGGTGTTTCCTTCACAAGTTTTCAAGGCTTGGTGAAGTTGGATCTTGATCTTGTGATGCCTCGACGTAGATCATCTTCGGCATCGAACCGACGACCAAGCCCGCCCATTTCTCCGATGAAGCCGATGCTAGAGTCATGGATTGGATTTGGACAGCGAGGAGACTTCATTGCGGAGCTATGGAGGTAGAGAACCGGATCTACAAAGGTTGTATTTCCATTCTTGTAGTTAAGTTGTTAACTTGTTTCATTTGTCGCCTAAAATTCTAGTTAACGATCCGTATTAGGGTTTCTCGGCACCCGTAAAATTTGAAATTGGCATGGTTGATGCCTTGTGAGACCTCTTGAGAGTGCCTGGGAACCCTACAAAACTCACTTCTAGCTTTATCAACTGCTAAGGAGGAAACGATCTCCAAGGCTGCTCTTGATGATTACATCACTCAACAAATACGAGCTCATCAAGCAAATGAAGCGGCCGGTCAAACTGTCAGAACTAGGCGACCGTATCATGATCAAATCAAGTACCCACCGGGATATACGATCCCCAAGTTCCATGTGTACTAGGGGACAGGCAACCCGCACCAACACGTCACGCAGTTCAGAGATTTGAGCGGAAACACTAGAGGCGGCGACAAACTACTGCTTCGCCAGTTCGTTGGCAGCCTGTCAGAAACAGCTTTTGAATGGTACTCAGAGCTACCAAATGACTCCATAAATACATTCACGGAGATGGAGCTGCTGTTCACACAGCGGTTCGCCAGCGCAAGCGAGCTCACTCCGATCATGGCTTTAATAAATGCCTGGGTAAAATCAGGAGAAACCTGGGTCCATACGCGATCCGGTGGCGGAACCTATGGTCAAAGTGTGAACAACGTATCGAAGAATCCCCTACCGTAGGAATGTTCATCAGGACTCTTCATCCTCAAATGGCTGTGTCTCAGTTCATGACGTTCTTCAAGACGACCACATTCCAGGATCTAATCGACAAACTGGCCGACCGGATGGGCCACGAGCCTTCCTCCTCAAAAAATGGACCCTCGAAATGCCAAGGGTAAAGGGAAAGCTGCCTTCGTTGCCAACACTCAACAACAAGAGAGTGACCCGAAACCGGTTGCTCGCCAAAACAACATGCGTCCATGCATATCCCTGGAAGAAAGGTTAGGGCGCGCTTATTTGTTTCCCTGTTACAAGATGAGGAGACTGTTCGAGATGGAAGTGTGCAACAAACTCATTACATTGCCAAACCCATGATGTCCACCGTAACCTGGCGACATCAACAACCCCAACTACTGCTCCTATCACAGAATGGTGAGCCACCAATTGAGGATTGCTACGTCTTCAAAAATTGGGTCAAGGACCAGTATCAACGGGGGAAATTCGCACTGTCTGAGAATTGGAGGGCGAACCCGCCATAGAAGCACACTCCCAAAAAGGTGGATGCACCGGGGGCATCATGCTCACTCGTGGAAGAAGCTCCATGGGAAGTCGTTCTCTCAGGTAAAACCAAAAGAATGCTGAAGGATCTCCAGGCATGTCTTGCAGTCAGGTGGAGAATCCCACTTGAACCAGAAATCATTGAAAGGATGCTGAAACCGCGTCCTGTACCGAAATCGTCGACAAAGGGAAAAATCCCCAAGTCAATCCTTCAAAGTCTTCGAAGAAAAAGAAGAAGACCAAGAAGCTTGTGTGTCACGACCCGAAAAAGAACGTGACTGGCACTTGAATCATATGAAGTCTACAGGACCCCATCTAATTCAAGTAAGACAAAAGCCCATAAATCTAAAACCATTTTGAAGAAATGTTCTATTAAAATAAGCCGAATATGCATTTTAAAATCGCAAGTCTTTTCTAAAAATATCGGCAGATTTTCCTTTGTAAATACTGGCCCCGAACGGGGTACAACATGATAAATATATACATCAATGATAAAAAGCATCCCCAAGCGGGAGCTAGCTCTTCGTCAATCGACGGTCACAACCACGCAAGCAATATAATATACAACGCCGAAGGGCGAGGATCAAAAATGAAAAGGAAACTCAAAACAGCAAGAAATCCATAATAATACAACGCGCGACTCTAAGGTCGAAAGAATAAACAACTCTAGTCTCTAAGTCTGAATTAAATATATGTCTGGTTGATGGAGTTTCTTGATGCAACTGAATAAAATAAGTACAATGGTGGTCACGATGCAAGTGAACCTCACACCTACAAAAGAAAATTACCAGGAATAGAAGCAGTGTGCCAGCAAAGCCATAACGAAACTTGTACAGCAAAACCTGCAAGAAACTGTGGCACAACGGGGGTGAGTTGCCAACTCGTGAGTAGAAAACATCACCGAGCAGAAATCGTAAGTATGCCACAATCCTAGGTCAATACGATCAATAATATATAACCTCAAAATGATAAGTCTGAAGTACGAAAAGGTGGCAAGGGTAAACATCTATACACAAGTGTAATCCCATGTGCGCGTGCCAGTGCCTCAGGTAGCAATGTATCATATGTATCATCAATAAATCAATATAAATCAGTGTAATGTAATGTAATGAAACAGAATACATGTAAATGAAGAAACTGTTTTCTTTCTTCAGTGAGATTTTCTGTAATTTAAAACGAGGTATCATCAATAAATCAATATAAATCAGTGTCTAGTATCGACACAAAACATAAATCTCAATATCAATATCTCAGGCTCCGGCTATCCGGACTGGCCTGTATCATCAAATCTCAATACCTCAATGTCTTAAATCTCAAAATCTCAGTTTCTCAAATCTCAATATCTAGGGCTCCGTCAGTCCAGATCGGCTCATATCATCAATCACACGACCACGAACGGTATCCTCCGGATATCCGACGTGCTAAGTAAAATCCCCGGTAAGCAGTCTGCCCTTGCCAGGCTCATCATCCTCCATGAAATCACTCATGCCCCGGGGTACCATACCGGGTCCACCATGTACCCGAGACAGTTCATATGTCTCCTCGAATCGGGTCTCGAAATCCATCTCATAACCGAGAAAACATCATGGTGGACGACTCATACATCACGAGAAAACCACACTTTTCATTTTAAAAAGAGAGAGAGAGAAAAGTTTATATATATATTCTTGCGGTTTTCCCCCAAATCCAGGAATCTCATGAAAATCCGAAATCCAATCATCAATAGCAAGTAAACAGTGAATATCGGCATAAAACTCCATAATACTGCATAACAGTGAATAATAATATGCATGAAGTAGCAAGTAATAACTGCAATGTCTCAACTAGCATATAAAGACGAGTACGCTAATACCATGTCGGACTATCAGTTAACAAGCTAAATCAATGAGTAATATTCTCTAAAGTATACGTGACATGGCAATTACCTATGATGATGTGTGTGAGCCGGCAAGTAAGTGTATATGGAACATATGCATCATCGGTAATGGTTCTGGTGTCTGACAGCATGATCTCGATAATGGCATATGAAAAACAAAATATAAGTATGCGATGCCATGCGAACAGCGATAATGTGCGCGAGCTGAATAATAAACACAATGACAACTAATCTGCATTTATATAACTATGAGTCATACAGTTTTGCCATTGGAAATAACACGTCGTGATGTTTTGAAATTAAGGGCTACGGTGTTTTTTAAGAAAAGATACGTCCTTTGAAATATCCGTAGAATGCCTTGGCATGTCTTTAAAATACTCACGATTCGTTAGTTTTGAAATAGGTATGACTCGAGTCTAATATATCATTTACAAGTAACTACAGACTGATCGAAAGGTAAGGAAACCGCCTAACATCTGGGTCGATACATATATATTTATATAAAAATATAACAGTCGGTGATTCCACCTTAATAGTATCCCATACAATACAATATCTGTAGGGTTCCTAGGCACTCTCAAGAGGTCTCACAAGGCATCAACCATGCCAATTTCAAATTTTATGGTGCCGAGAAACCCTAGACTAGATTGTTAACTAGAATTTTAGGCGAAACATTAAGCTAGTTAACATTTTAACTAAAAGTACGAAACTACAACCTTTGTAGATCCGGTTATCCACTTCCTTAGCTCCACGTAGTTATCCCCTCGCTGTCCATCTTGAATCCCGGACTCAAGCATCGGCTTCATCGGAGAAATGGGCGGGCAAGGTCGTCGGCTTCGTGCCGAAGATGATCTACATCGAGGTTATACAAGATCAAGCTCCAACTTCACCACGTTGTGAAACTTATGAAGAAAACACCCTATACTACTTGGCAAGAGGTAGAGGGTGCAGAAATAGGAGGTGGGTTCACTTTAGAATTGGATTTCTCACTCTTTTTCTCAAGGTGCCATTGAAGGAGGCAAGGTTTTCTTCATGAAGATCAAGAAGAAGAAAGAGATAGAATATGATAAGTTATTCTTAAAAAGAATAATAAAATGAATACTTATCATCTTCTAACCTTGGTTAGGTGTAGAGAATAGACCATGGTTAGTAGGAATGGTTAGGGTTAAGGATGAAGACAAAATGGTCACTTTGGTCAAAGCTTCATGAAGCTTCAACAAGCTTCATGAAAGAAAGAAACCATTTTGTTTTTCTTTTATCTATTTCACTTAAAAGAATGGATAAATAAAAAGGTGAATAACTCAAAACCCTAACCATTATCATAACCATTGTTTAATTCTTTGCACAAAGCCAAGTAACTATGTATCATCAAACATGATACAATCAAGTGCACACAAAATATATCACATATACAATGTGCACTTCAAGTGAGAAAATCCTTTAAAAGTGAACCAATACTAGTTAATGCAAAGTAATATATCAAATATATAATTATACATTAAATCATTAAATCAACACTTGATTCAATGATCCGGTCATGTCGCACATAACCGACTAGTATCCAATGTATCGACTTATCGAATCGATCTTCGATTCGATAACTAGGTTACATCACATACAACCAATCGAAACATTCATCGCGAGAATGAAATGCGGTATCACATACTCACATCATTCTCGATCCCGCACATATCTCATATGCGCTCCTATTTCATTTCGCTTGAGCCAGGAAACATCTGTGTAGGACTCTAAAGACTCGTCAATACGCCGGCAGCAGATGATGATCATATCAAGCACCCACAAGCCGCAAGCGGTCTGCTAAACGTAACGGCCATCCGGGTATTGAGCGATCAGAAGATCGATGAGCCAGCCCGCTCACACTCCTGTGAATCCAACCAGTAACACTTACCATACAGTCCGGTCTATTCGTCTGATATGTCGCATATCGAGTCTAGGGGTGGTAAACATCAGACCCCAATAACCGATAAGTCGTGTCGATGTGAGGCTCATAACGGGTCGAGAAACTACTGGTAACACTTACCAGCTAATCTCTGATCAGCCCTGGCCAGGGACTTCCCTGTTACGGCCAATCGAGCACAGCGCAACATCAACTCCCAATACCGGGAGAGACGAAACCCCTCCTATCGCTCATTGCCTCCATATTACTCGGGACTGTACCCAAAGACCACCGTTTTGCACACCCTCATGGACGTGGTAAGGTGGAGATCAAAGCACAGTGGGAATCACACAAGACTCTATGACGATCTCGGGTCTACAGACTAACCTGTACAAGTGTCACCTGAGAACTGCCATCTGACGTGAGGTATAATACCATCTAGGCGTTCTCGGCGAGTCCGTCCAGTGTACCCAGTCTCCACTGAGCACCCGTATACCATCTCTGATGTCAAACACCAATGGATATGGGATCATCCATCGCCCATCTCATGGGTCGAGAAGCGTATACGCTAGTCTACACTGGTATATCGATGCCCCGTCTCGATACACCCATGACTAGGGACCTTGAAGGACGTACCTATGGACTACCATGTCCCCACTAGTATGATTTGCATCATAGTCCAGGTAGTCAAGTACACATCCTAAGGGCTTTACCAACATGTAACTATAAGACAGTTTAAAGAGACTAGTGTACATGTTAAGATAAAGTGCAACCAGATAGCATACTATCATATCGAGCAAGAAAGTCATCTCTATATATTTCCAAGCATCCAATATAATATACATCATCTTACAATACTGGCCTCTAGGGCATACATACAACTAACAATCTCCCACTTGCACTAGGGCCAGCTGCTGTAGTATCGCATACCGAGCATCCCGAAGAGTCTCTCAAACTGTATCTGGGGAATGGCCTTCGTGAGTGGATCCGCCGTGTTGTTCTTCGTGTCAACCCTCCTGACCTCGATCTCCCGGCGATCTACTATCTCCCGGATCAGGTGATACCGCCTCAGAATATGCCTGGATCGCTGATGGGACCTGGGTTCCTTGGCCAAAGCCACCGCTCCATTGTTATCGCAATACAAAGGTATTGGATGCTCAATGGATGGAACCACTCCAAGTTCAGTAATGAACTTCTTGATCCAGACAGCCTCTTTAGCAGCATCGTTGGCAGCGATGTATTCAGCCTCCATCGTCGAGTCTGCCACGGTTTCCTGCTTGGAACTCTTCCAGCTAACCGCCCCTCCGTAAAGGGTAAAGACAAATCTCGACTGCGACTTACAGTCGTCCTTATCACTCTGGAAGCTCGAATCGGTAAAGGACTCTACTTGGAGTTCTCCGTTACCATACACCAAGAGCATCTCTTTAGTCCTTCGCAAGTACTTGAGAATGCTCTTCACAGCTGTCCAGTGACTCTCTCCATGATCAGCTTGATACCTGCTCACTACACTTAGTGAGTATGCTACATCGGGTCTGGTACATAGCATCGCGTACATGATAGAGCCTACAGCCGAAGCATAGGGTATCTCTTGCATGCGAGCTCTCTCCAAATCAGTCTTGGGAGATCTCTTTGGAGAGAGTGACTCCAGAGATCGTGGGCAAGTTCCCGCGTTTGGATTCTTCCATACTAAACTTCTTTAGTATGGTGTCAATGTACCTGGATTGGGACAATCCCAAAATCCGTTTGGATCTATCTCTATAGATCCTGATTCCCAATATGCAGGAGGCATCACCAAGATCTTTCATTGTGAATCTTTGTGATAAGAAGAGCTTGACCGATTGCAGCATAGGAATATCATTTCCTATCAAGAGTATGTCGTCCACGTACAATACGAGGAAGACAACCTTACTCTCTGCCACCTTCTTGTAGATACAAGGTTCATCTGGATTTTTGACGAAATCAAACTCTTTGATAACGACGTCAAAGCAGATGTTCCAACTCCGCGATGCTTGCTTTAATCCATAAATGGATTTAAGCAGCTTGCACACCTTCCCGCTGCTCCCACTGTCTACGAAGCCCTCTGGCTGAGTCATGTACACGCACTCTTTTAAATCACCATTTAGAAAGGCGGTCTTAACATCCATTTGCCAGATTTCATAGTCATGATATGCAGCGATGGCAAGCATGATCCGGATGGATTTAAGCATAGCCACTGGAGAAAAGGTTTCATCATAGTCCACACCCGGTCTTTGACGAAAACCCTTTGCAACAAGTCTAGCTTTGAAAGTCTCCACTTTCCCATCTACACCAAGTTTCTTCTTGAAGATCCACTTGCTCCCGATGGGTTTTACCCCTTCAGGAGTAACATCCAAAGTCCATACTTTGTTGGTGTACATGGATTCCATCTCGAACCGCATAGCATCCAGCCATTTCACTGAGTCCCTACTCGTGATGGCCTGCTCGAAGCTAGTTGGGTCATCATCCTCCATGATGCAATCCTCGGTCCAACCATCCATGAGAAAACCGTAGTATCTCTCAGGTTGGCGAGGAACCCTACTAGATCGGCGGAGAGGCTGAGGTTCATTGGGAGCTACTGAATCTTCTGGTTCCACTAAATCTTCAGTTACGGTTTGTGTATCTGGAACCTCTTCCAGCTCTACCACTTTGCCACTAATTTCTTTTTCAAGGAATTCATTTTCTAAAAAGGTGGCATGTTGAGCAACAAACACTTTTTGTTCCTCACCGTGGTAGAAAAAATACCCATTTGAATTCTTAGGATATCCCACAAACTTGCAAAGAACTGACCGTGCCTCGAGTTTGTCTGGATTTTGCCTTTTGACATAGGCCGGACAACCCCATATCTTAACTCGTTTAAAATATGGTCTCTTCCCACTCCATATCTTATATGGTGTGGTAGGTACAGATTTAGATGGAACTTGATTTAATAGGTATGTTGCTGTTTCCAGCGCATATCCCCAGAAGGAAATAGGTAACTCAGTTGTGCTCATTATAGAGCGCACCATATCTAATAGGGTGCGGTTCCTCCGTTCTGATATACCATTGTGCTCTGGTGTATAAGGAGGAGTCAGCTGAGAGAGAATCCCATTCTCTTTTAGGAAGTCCAGGAATTCATTGCTCAAGTATTCACCTCCTCGATCAGATTGAAGGATTTTAATACTTTTTCCGGTTTGGTTCTCGACTTCTTGTTTATATTCTCTAAATTTCTCAAAAGCTTCTGATTTGTGTTTCATCAGGAACACATATCCGAATTTGGAGAGATCGTCAGTGAATGTAATGAAGTACGAAGAACCATCCCTAGCATGTGTAGACATGGGACCGCATACATCACTATGTATAAGTCCCAAGAGTTCGGTAACTCTTTCTCCGTGTCCCGTAAACGGAGTTTTGGTCATCTTGCCTTTGAGACATGACTGGCAAGTGTCATAAGATGAAAATTCGAATGGTTTCAAATATCCATCCTTATGCAACTTAGCCAGTCGTGTTGCATTGATGTGACCCAGTTTACAATGCCACAAGAAGGATTCGTTCAATTCTGAACTCTTCCTCTTGTGTGTGTTTGTTATGCTCAGAACTGTTGATTGATTTAAAACATAAATGCCATTGCACAACGTGCCTGATCCAACCAACTTTTGGTTACGGAAAATGTTCATAACATTGTCCTGTAATACAAAATTATATCCCTCTTTACTCAACAAAGAAACCGATATAATGTTGCATATCAGGTTCGGCATGTAATAGCATTCGTTCAGAACCAATGTATTACCAGTTGGTAATACAAGGTGATATTCCCCGACAGTCTTAGCTGCAACAATTGCACCATTTCCAACTCTAATGTCTTTATCACCTTCTCCAAGTTCTCTACCTTTCCTGAGCCTATGTAACTGATTACATATATGGGATCCTGATCCGGTATCTAATACCCAGGACGTAGAGCAAATGGAGGAACAGTTCTCTGTAACGAACACACCCGAAGAAAATGCATCAACATGTACTTTCTTCATTCGGGTGGCATGGGAATTCTGGTATTCCCCTATATCCTGTTCAGTCCTATAACTCTTATAGGAAAGAACGGAACCAACGTTCCCCCGCACAGTATAACATGCGGGTTCGGTCAATACATCCATATTATTATCTTTATTAGAGCATGACATGGTCGCTACCTGGAGAGAGAGAGAAGAAAACACTTTAGCGTACGCTCTTGTAAGATCAGATTGGTTATTATCTTATCTAATCAGGATGGCTCCCACTGGTTTTTATCAAATCTTCCTTCAAACCCTAAAAGGAAAGACTAGCCGGGATTAATTACACACTACAAGTTCGCCAATCTTTCAGCCAGGCCAGTGTCGGTACTTTGAGGGAGGTCCCCCGTGCTTTCGCACGAACCTAATTAATGTAAACCTCGTTTTCCCAGAGGCGTAACCTCGTTGACACCTTTCTAGACACCTACTTGATCGGCTAATTGTTGTTAGTTATATGTATGCCCTAGAGGCCATTACTGTACATAGGATGTATATTGTAGTGTATGCTGGGATATATATAGGGAGGACTTTCTTGCTCGACAAGATAGTATGCTATCTGGTTACTCTTTACCTTAACGTGTATACTGTTTGTCTCTCTGTTACATGTTGGTAAAGCCCTTAGGATGAATGCTTGACTACCTGGACTATGATGCGGATCATACTAGTGGGGACATGGTAGTCCATAAGTACATCCTTCAAAGTCCCTAGTCGAGGGTGTATCGAGACGGGGCATCGATATACCAGAGTAGACTAGCGTATACCTTCTCGACCCATACAGATGGGCGATGGATGATCCCATATCCATTGGTGTTTGACATCAGAGATGATATACGGGTGCTCAGTAGAGACTGGGTACACTGGACGGACTCGCCGAGAACTCCCAGATGGTATTATACCTCACGTCAGATGGCAGTTCTCTGGTGACACTGGTACAGAGTAGTCTGTTGACCCGAGATCGTCATAGAGTCTCGTGTGGTTCCCACTGTACTTTGATTTCCATCTTACCACGTCCAAGAGGGCGTGCAAAACGGTGGTTTTTGGGTACAGTCCCGAGTCATATGGAGGCAATGAGCGATAGGAGGGGATTCGTCTCTCCCGGTATAGGGGGTTGATGTTGCGCTGTGTTCGATTGGCTATAACAGGAAATCCCTGGCCAGGGTTGCTGAGATTTACTGGTAAGTGTTACCAGTAGTTTCTCGAATTGTTATAGACCTCATATCGACACGACTTATTGAGCTATTGGGGTCTGACGTTTACCACCCCTAGGCGAGATATGC
Source organism: Agapanthus africanus (assembly GCA_030015575.1). Classification (NCBI taxonomy): domain Eukaryota; kingdom Viridiplantae; phylum Streptophyta; class Magnoliopsida; order Asparagales; family Amaryllidaceae; genus Agapanthus; species Agapanthus africanus. The sequence continues at coordinate 302,423,433 of JASDDO010000029.1, forward strand.
GACATATCAGACGATCAGACCGGACTGTAAGGTAGTGTTACTGGTTGGATTCACTGGAGTGTGAGCGGGCTTGCTCGTCGATCTTCAGATCGCTCAATACCCGGGTGGCCGTTACGTTTAGCAGACCGCTTGCGGCTTGTGGATGCTTGATATGATCATCATCTGCTGCCGGCGTATTGACGAGTCTTTAGAGTCCTACACAGAGGTTTCCTGGCTCAAGCGAAACGAAATAGGAGCGCATATGAGATAAGTGCGGGACCGAGAATAATACCAGTATGTGATACTGTATTCGATTCTCGCGATGTGACATTGATCGGTTATATGCGATTTAGCCGGGTTATCGGATCAAGTGTTGATTCGATAAGTTGTTACTAATGATACTAGTCGGTTATATGCGATATGACCGGATCGTTAAATCAAGTGTTGATTTAATGATTTAATGCATAATTATATATTTGATATATTACTTTGCATTAACTAGTATCGGTTCACTTTAAATGGATTTTCTCGCTCGGGTGTGCGCTTGCATATACGATATGATTTTGTGCACATGCTTGTATCATGTTTGATGATACATGCCCTTTTAATTAAGTGTATAGAATTAAACCTTGGTTAATGGAATGGTTAGGGTTTGCTATTTGCTCATTCATTTTATTCATTTATTTATTTATCTTTTTCTTATTGGAAAAAGGAAATGAAATGATAAAATGGTGGCTTTTTCTTTTGTACATTCATGAAGCTTCATGATTGTTTTGACTTGTTGACCGTTTTGTTTTTAGCTTAAACCTAACCATTGCATCAAACCATGATTAGTTCTCTACACTTAACAATGGTCAAGTTATGATAAGGATTGATATTCTTTTCTTTTCTAATTAATCTTATCATAATATTCTTCTTCTTCTTCCTTGAACTCAAGAAGAAACCTTCACTTCATCAATGGTGGATTGATGAAATGAGTGAGAAATCCAAAACTAAAGTCTACCCACTTCCTATTTCTTCATCCTCTACCTCTTGCCAAGTAGTAGAGTGTGTTTCCCTCACAAGTTTTCAAGACTTGGTGAAGGTGGAGCCCGATCTAGCGATGCCTCGACGTAGATCATCTTTGGCATGGACGTCGACGACCTAGCTTGCCCATTCTCCGACGAAGCCGACGCTAGAGCCCGGATTTGATTTGGACAGCGGAGAGGACCTCATCTCGGAGCCGTGAAGGTGGAGGACCGGATCTACAAAGGTTGTATTTCCGTATCTCTTAGTTAATTGTTAACTAGTTTGCTTTTTCGCCTAGAAATCTAGCCGACGATCCGTAGTCGGGTTTCTCGGCACCGTTAAAATTTTAATTTGGCATGATCGATGCCTTGTGAGACCTCATTAGGGTGCCTAGGAACCCTACAGTGGTATCAGAGCCTAGCTAGAGCCTTAGGCGAAGTCTAGACGCGATTTGAAGTCCGAACGAACCCAAAACCCGATCACAAACATGCTCTCTGTCCTTTTTTCAAAAACGTGGATTTTTCCAAATTAAAAATATGCAGAAAACCCAGCAGGAAAATATAAGAATTACGGCACAAAATTGGGGTCATGAACAGTGCAAGATGGCGCGGAAACGCGGCAGATTCCTCCCTTAGGCGGCGGTTCCGCGGCATATTGATGACGTCAGCCTTTAAAAGTTGCACAGTAATTCATTGTTTTCAGTGCTGAGTTCTCTGGGTATTTTTAAATTTTATTCAACAGTTAAATTTTCTGCAGTTGTTTTGGGGATTCGGAATTTCGATCGGATTATCAAATTTCGTCTTTTGTGGCTTTCCGGATAAATTTTAGAATATGTTAAAAAGTTCGACCGGATATAAATACCCAACTTTTCCCCTGTCGGGAAATTTCCAAGTGTTGGATTTTTCCGTAGTTTAACGACGTTCTAAGTAGTGCAAGTAACTCGATGGACCCTCTAGAAGACAACAAACCTTAACTCGATTATGTGACCGTCTTGAACTGCCCTTTGAACCTTAGGGTTTGGGGCAGTACGGCGTGCCACATGTGAGGCGTTGGATTGACCCTTCTACGGCTGGACCGTTGGTACTGAGGCATGAACTGAATGTTGTTAGACTTATTTCATGTGTTGATGTTTCGGGAAAACTTGGGTGTTCGATTGTTCGATCGGAAAGTTTAACATTTTCTATTTATCCGGAATGTGATACAATAATTGGAATTCACAAGAAGTTATGTGATAACTGAATGAATGTTATAAACATAGCAGTTTAGTCTAACTTGATCGGTTGCCACGGAATTTTGATGCGATCAAAAGTCCGTCGCAATCACGTAGCGTACGCGGATACTCGCCGGGTAAACTTAATAGACAGCCTCACTCCATAGCCCCGACCAAGTGACTGTAGGAGAACCCCGTCGCCGAAAGCATTCGTTCGGGTGCTCGCGGTGGCGGTGTTCCGCCTTGGTACACTTCGTCGACGGCGTCGGGGGTGCGGCCGCCTACTGAAGTTTGCGACGAGCATTCGATCAGGATGTCGGGAATCTTGTTGAATTGCCCGACTTGATATTGAAAAGTGTTTTCGATTTTGAGACTAAAATGCAGGGTTTATAATTGTTAGGCATACGATGTCTAAGTAATTCATTTGGTCAGGCATGCGATGTCTGAGGTGGTTGCGGATTCCAACTGTTGTAGTTTTACACTTTCTTTTCTGTGACCGTAAGTGTAATATGTGACATCGCCGGTTTCGTTGCTATATGTCAACGACAATTGGGATGGACATATTTACTTACGTTGATGACATGTGATGTTATGTGTTGCTGGATATGTTATATTGGATCGTCGTGTTTGAATAGCCGGGGGTTTTTATGTGAGATGAGTGTTTTTCATTTTCATTCATGTAAAAACATGTATGTAATATTCTTTTATTGGGGCGCTTCCAGGTTGCGGAAGATGTCACCGTTTGTATATTATTTACTTTTCCGCACTAGGATAGACCCAAGGAGGAGGGCACAAGTAACCGGGTTCTGGAGTCCAGTGGGAGACCAACTCGAGGAGTCGAGTCCGGGTCTCCTAACTCCAGAATTGGTAGGGTTGCTTGCCGCTCTCGTAGGGGTCTAGGGGTGTAGGTTTGGCTATTCATCACGACCGTGGAATCCGTGTTTTATACTGGCTCGTATTGAAAACACGGACGTCCTAGTATATCCAATATTTCATATGTTTCTTCTGCTGCAATATCTGTGATGTGATCATGTGATGTTCTGTGATAGATACTTTATATAGTATATATGATATATTATATAGACGTTACTTATGTTTTACACCCGCGCTAGCCCTGCCCCGCTCTGCCGTTAGTTACCTAACCTAACGGTGCATGAGGGGACATCGAGGCGAATGCGGATGGCATAAGTGTACGTCGTATTTATCTGTGATGTTTAGGTATATATATGATGGAACTTCATTAATGTGATTAATGAAATAAAAGAAACCTAAGATGTTGTAGAATTGAATTTCAAAATAAAACAGGTAGCTACAGTTCTTGCTTTGCACAGCGGTATATATGATATATCCTGCACCTTATTCGATGAGGAAAGGACCGAGATCCCTTCACCGGGAGTGACTCCTTTAGCAATAACTGGCAGATGCTACACACTCGGTTTGTCTTTTGATTGCTTTTAAGAGTTCTGCTTTGCACAGTGATATATATGATATATCCCGCACCTTATTCGACGAGGAAAGGACCGACGATCCCTTCACCGGGAGTGACTCCTTTAGCAAAACTAGAAAAGACTCAAAAACACTCCATTTCAAAATTCATTTGATTCTACAACGATATCAAGTTCATTACGCAAAGGGTTTTCTGAAAAACTCGTCGTAGCCCTCCGTCATTTCAGATAAGTACTGGTTAGTATTCGTGCTACGTTTGTTGACCTTAGCCAAGGCGTAGTGTGCGGTAGCTGATTAGTGCTTATCTGTATAAGCATATGATGCGATTGAGTTAGGGTAGTCGTGCGACTTTGTTGACCTTAGCCAAGGGTCGTGCGGGTGGGTTTAATTCAATCGGGAAATGACGGGTTGAACTTGGCTAGCACTTATGATTTGTTGACCTTAGCCAAGGTCATAAGCTGCTAGGGGCAAAATATTATCGGGAATTTCAAGTGTTGAAATTTGCAATGAGATTGCATACCTTCTATGGGATAGTTGGATCCCGATACCCGCTGCGAGTAAGAGTTACTCCTGGGAGAGTTTTATACATTACAATTAGCCGATCAAGTAGGTGTCTAGAAAGGTGTTAACGAGGTTACGCCTCTGGGAAAACAAGGTTTATATTAATTAGGTTCGTGCGAAAGCACGGGGGACCTCCCTCAAAGTACCGACACTGGCCTGGCTGAAAGATTGGCGAACTTGTAGTGTGTAATTAATCCCGGCTAGTCTTTCCTTTTAGGGTTTGAAGGAAGATTTGATAAAAAGCAGTGGGAGCCATCCTGATTAGATAAAATAATAACCAATCTATTCTTGCAAGAGTGCACGCTGAGTGTTTTCTTCTCTCTCTCTCCTGGTAGCGACCATATCACGCCTTAATCAAGATAATAATACGGATTATTGACCGAACCCGCTTGTTATACTGAGCTGGGGAATGTTGGTCCCGCTCCAACTTATAATTGTTATAAGACAGAGCAGGAAATTGGGGAATACCAGATTTCCCGTGCCGCCCAAACGGAGAGAGTGCATGTTGATGCATCATCTTCGGGTGTGTTCATTACAAAAAACTGTTTCTCAGTATCCTCCGCATCCTAAGTATATGATACCGGATCAGGATCCCAGATATGTAATCTGTTACATAGGGCTACAAAAGGGTAGAAAAACTGAGAACGGGTGATAAGTTTCATGAGACAGAAAACGGGGCAAGTGTTGCAGCCAAGTCTGTTGGTCACTGTCATCCTGTATTACCAATACATTGATTCTGAACAAATGCTATTAGATACTGAACCTGATATACAAAATCATATCAGTCTCTTTAGTAGTAAAGAAATGATAAAATTTTGTATTGTTGGATAATGTTTTGAACATTTCCTATATCAAAAGTTGATCGGTTCAGGCACTTTAACTAAAAGCATTAACGTTCTAAATCAAACTACAGTTCTTAGTATACGGAACACACACAAGAGGAAGAGTTCAGAAAAGAACGATTCCTTCTTGAGGTATGGTAGACTGGGTCATATCAATGCGACCCGACTAGCTGAAGTTACACATAGATGCATATTTAAATCTGTTTGAATTTACATCTTGTGAAACTTGCCAGTCATGTCACAAAGATTAGATGACCATAGCTTTGTTTATTGGAAACAGAGAAAGAGTTACTGAACTCTTGGGATTGATACATGTTGATGTATGTAAAGTCCCCTGTCTACACATGCCAAGACTGGTTCTTTGTACTTCGTTACATTCTCTGATAATCTCTCAAGATTCAGACCTATGTTCCTGCTGAAACACAAGTCTGAACCTTTTGAGATATTCACAGAATATAAGTTAGAAGTAGAGAACCAATACGGGTATAAGTATTATGTCCTTTGATGTGATCAAGGAGGAGAATACTTGAGCACGGAAATCCTAGACTATTCTAAAGGAGAATGAGATTCTCTCTCAGCATTACTCCTCTGGATACACCATAGCACGATGGTATATCAGGGCGGAGCAATCACACCCTATATGATAAGGTGTGCTCTATGATGAGTACTACTGAGTTACCTGTTTCCTTTTAGGTGTTATGCACTTGAGAAGTTGCATACCTATTGAATAGGGTTCGAATCAAATCAATGCCTACCACTTCATATGTGATATGGAAAGGGAAGAGCCCATGTCTTAAGTTAGTTAAGATTTGGGGTTGTCCGGCCTATGTCTAAAAGCAAAATCCGGACAAACTCGAGGCAAGGTTAGTTATATAGAACTGGAAAGGTTCCAGCTATGCAAACTACAAAAGATGATTTGATGGAACCAAAGGATTCAATAGTTACCAACGAACCTCGGCCTCTCCGCCGATTTAGTAGGGTTCCTCACCCACCTGAGAGATACTTTTGTTTCTCTATGACAGTGGGAGCGAGGATTGCATCATGAGATGATGACCCAACTAGCTTCGAGCTGGCCATCAGGAGTAAGACTCTGTAAGAATGGCTGGATGTTTAGCGATCTGAGATGGAATCCTTATACACCAACAAAGTATGGACTTTGGTTGCTATATCTGAAGGGTTAAATCCCCATCAGGAGCAAGTATATCTTGAGAAGATTACTTGGTGTACATGGAAAAGTTGTGACTTTCAAAGCTAGACTTGTTAAAAGTTTGCATCATTGACCAGGTGTGGATAATGATGAAACCTTTTCAAGTAGCTATGCTTAAGTCCATCCAGATCCTACTTGCCACGGCTACATACTATGACTACGATATCTGGTGGTTGGGTGTCATGACAGCTTTTCTAAATGATGTTTTAGAAGAGTGCGTCTATAAGTATACAGCCAGAGGGCCTCGTAGACAGTGGGAGCAGCGGAAACGTGTGCAAGATGCTTTATAGGATTAAAGCAGGCATCGCGGAGTTGGAACATCTGTTTTGATGAAGTAGTCAAAGAGTTTGACATCATCAAAATGGTAGATGAACCTTGTATATACAAAAAGGTAGTGGGGAGTATGGTGACGATCCTCGTAGAGTACGTGGATGACATACTCTTGATAGGGAAGGAGTTTCCTATGCTACGCTCGATCAATCTCCGCTTATCACAATGATTCTCCATATAGGATCAAAATGATACCTACTAAATCCTGGATTTTGATCTATGAGATAGATCTAAATGGATGTTAGGCAACTCACTAGCTGTAGTGAGATAGTATCAATCGATCTTGGGGAGAATCGCTGGAAGGGTTCCAGGGTGATAAAGACGACTGAGTGTCAGTCACAGGCATTGTCTTTACCCTCAGTACAGGGACGGTATGTTGGAAGAGTTCCAAGCTAGATACCGTGACATTCTAGACGATAAAGGCACGATACATTGCTACTTAAGATGCTACCAAAGAGGCTGTTTGGGTGTATATTGGTTCATGAGATGAACTATGTTCCTCCCATTGTGTGACAATGGAGTTGTGGCTTATGCCAAGGAACGCCGGTCCCATCAGTGATCCAGACATATTCTAAGGCAGCATCGCCTGATTATGGAGATAGTTGATCTCCAGGGTGATCGAGGTAAGGAGAGTAGATTCAGAGGACAACACAGCGGATCCACTCACAAAGGCCTGTTCCCAGAGAGAGACTTTCATGGGATGGTTGAGTATGAGATACTGCAACCACTGCTACAGATGGCCCTAGTGCAAGTGGGAGATTGTTAGTTATATGTATGCCCTAGAGGCCATTACTGTACATAGGATGTATATTGTAGTGGATGCTGGGACATATATAGGGAGGACTTTCTTGCTCGACATGATAGTATGCTATCTGGTTACCCTTTACCTTAACGTGTATACTGTTTGTCTCTCTGTTATATATTGGTAAAGCCCTTAGGATGAATGCTTGACTACCTGGACTATGATGCGGATCATACTAGTGGGGACATGGTAGTCCATAAGTACATCCTTCAAAGTCCCTAGTCGAGGGTGTATCGAGACGGGGCATCGATATACCAGAGTAGACTAGCGTATACCTTCTCGACCTATACAGATGGGCGATGGATGATCCCATATCCATTGGTGTTTGACATCAGAGATGATATACGGGTGCTCAGTAGAGACTGGGTACACTGGACGGACTCGCCGAGAACTCCCAGATGGTATTATACCTCACGTCAGATGGCAGTTCTCTGGTGACACTAGTATAGAGTAGTCTGTTGACCCGAGATCGTCATAGAGTCTCGTGTGGTTCCCACTGTGCTTTGATTTCCATCTTACCACGTCCAAGAGGGCGTGCAAAACGGTGGTTTTTGGGTACAGTCCCGAGTCACATGGAGGCAATGAGCGATAGGAGGGGATTCGTCTCTCCCGGTATAGGGGGTTGATGCTGCGCTGTGTTCGATTGGCTATAACAGGAAATCCCTGGCCAGGGTTGCTGAGATTTACTGGTAAGTGTTACCAGTAGTTTCTCGAATTGTTATAGACCTCATATCGACACGACTTATTGAGCTATTGGGGTCTGACGTTTACCACCCCTAGGCGAGATATGCGACATATCAGACGATCAGACCGGACTGTAAGGTAGTGTTACTGGTTGGATTCACTGGAGTGTGAGCGGGCTTGCTCGTCGATCTTCAGATCGCTCAATACCCGGGTGGCCGTTACGTTTAGCAGACCGCTTGCGGCTTGTGGATGCTTGATATGATCATCATCTGCTGCCGGCGTATTGACGAGTCTTTAGAGTCCTACACAGAGGTTTCCTGGCTCAAGCGAAACGAAATAGGAGCGCATATGAGATATGTGCGGGACCGAGAATAATACCAGTATGTGATACTGTATTCGATTCTCGCGATGTGACATTGATCGGTTATATGCGATTTAGCCGGGTTATCGGATCAAGTGTTGATTCGATAAGTTGTTACTAATGATACTAGTCGGTTATATGCGATATGACCGGATCGTTAAATCAAGTGTTGATTTAATGATTTAATGCATAATTATATATTTGATATATTACTTTGCATTAACTAGTATCGGTTCACTTTAAATGGATTTTCTCGCTCGGGTGTGCGCATTGCATATACGATATGATTTTGTGCACATGCTTGTATCATGTTTGATGATACATGCCCTTTTAATTAAGTGTATAGAATTAAACCTTGGTTAATGGAATGGTTAGGGTTTGCTATTTGCTCATTCATTTTATTCATTTATTTATTTATCTTTTTCTTATTGGAAAAAGGAAATGAAATGATAAAATGGTGGCTTTTTCTTTTGTACATTCATGAAGCTTCATGATTGTTTTGACTTGTTGACCGTTTTGTTTTTAGCTTAAACCTAACCATTGCATCAAACCATGATTAGTTCTCTACACTTAACAATGGTCAAGTTATGATAAGGATTGATATTCTTTTCTTTTCTAATTAATCTTATCATAATATTCTTCTTCTTCTTCCTTGAACTCAAGAAGAAACCTTCACTTCATCAATGGTGGATTGATGAAATGAGTGAGAAATCCAAAACTAAAGTCTACCCACTTCCTATTTCTTCATCCTCTACCTCTTGCCAAGTAGTAGAGTGTGTTTCCCTCATAAGTTTTCAAGACTTGGTGAAGGTGGAGCTCGATCTAGCGATGCCTCGACGTAGATCATCTTCGGCATGGACATCGACGACCTAGCTTGCCCATTCTTCGACGAAGCCGACGCTAGAGCCCGGATTTGATTTGAACAGCGGAGAGGACCTCATCTCGGAGCCGTGGAGGTGGAGGACCGGTTCTACAAAGGTTGTATTTCCGTATCTCTTAGTTAATTGTTAACTAGTTTTCTATTTCGCCTAGAAATCTAGCCGACGATCCGTAGTCGGGTTTCTCGGCACCGTTAAAATTTTAATTTGGCATGATCGATGCCTTGTGAGACCTCACTAGGGTGCCTAGGAACCCTACAATTGTAATGCGCAAAACTCTCCCAGGAGTAACTCTTACTCGCAGTGGGTATCGGGATCCAACGATCTCATAGAAGGTATGCAATCTCATTGCAAATTTCAACACTTGAAATTCCCGATAATGCTTTTGCCCCAAACGATCTATGACCTTGACAAGGTCAACAAACCATAGACCGTAAGTCAAGTTCAACCCGTCATTTCTTGACTGAATTAAACCCACCCGCACGACCCTTGACAAGGTCAACAAGGCCGTATGACTACCCTAACTCAATCTGCATCATATGCATAAGCAGATAAATACTGGTTAGCTACCGCACACTGCGCCTTGACAAGGTCAACAAACGCAGCACGAATACTAAACAGGACTTATCTGAAATGACGAAGGGCTACGATAGGTTTTTTCTGAAAACCTATTGCGTAATGAACTTGATATCGTTGTAGAATCAAATGAAGTTTTGAAATGGAGCGATTTTGAGGCTTTTCTAGTTTTGCTAAAGGGGTCACTCCCGGTGAAGGGATCGTCGGCCCTTTCCTCATCAATGAGGTGCGGGATATATCATATATATCACTGTGCAAAGCAGAAACTATAGAAGCAATAAAAAACAAACCGAGTGTGTAGCATCTGCCAGTTATTGCTAAAGGGGTCACTCCCGATGAAGGGATCTCGGCCCTTTCCTCATCGAATAAGGTGCAGGGTATATCATATATACCGCTATGCAAAGCAAAACTGTAGCTACCCTTTTTATTTAAAATTTGATTCTACAACATCTTTTAGGTTTCTTTTCTTTCATTAATCACATTAATGAAGTCCCATCATTTAAGTCACCTAAACATCACAGATAAATACGACGTACACTTATGCCATCCGCATTCGCCTCGATGTCCTCTCATGCACCGTTAGGTTAGGTAACTAACGATAGAGCAGGGCAGGGCTAGTGCGGGTGCAAAACATAAGTAACGTCTATATAATATATCATATATACTATATACTGTATCTATCACAGAACATCACATGATCACATCACAGATATCGCAGCAGAAGAAACATATGAAACATTGGATATACTAGGACGTCCGTGTTTTCAATACGAGCCAGTATAAAAACACGGATTCCACGGTCGTGATGAATAGCCAATCCCACACCCCTAGAACCCTACAAGAGCGGCAAGCAACCCTACCAATTCTAGGGTTAGGAGACCCAGACTCGACTCCTCGAGATGGTCTCCCACTGGACCCTAGAACCCGGTTACTTGTGCTCCCCTCCTTGGGTCTATCCTAGTGCAGAAAAGTAAATAATATACAAAGGGTGACAGCTTCCGCAACCTGGAAGTGCCCCAATAAAAGAATATTACATACAAGTTTTTTACATGAATGAAAATGAAAAACACTCATCTCACATAAAAACCCCCGGCTATTCAAACACGACGATCCAATATAACATATCCAGCAACACATAACATCACATGTCATCAACGTAAGTAAATATGCGCATCCCAATTGTCATTGACATATAACAACGAAACCGGCGATATCACATATTACACTTACGGTCACAGAAAAGAAAGTGTAAAACTGCAACAGTTGGAATCCGCAACCTCTTTAGACATCGTATGCCTAATCAAATGAAATACTTAGACATCACATGCCTAACAATTATAAACCCCGCATTTTAGTCCCATTATCGAAAACTCTTTTCAATATCAAGTGAGACTAAACCGCTAGATTTATAACATTCATTCAGTTATCTCATAACCGTTTGTGAATTCCAATTATTGTATCCCATTTCGGATAAATAGAAAATATTAAACTTTCCGATCGAACATTCGAACACCCAAGTTTTCCCGAAACCGTTCAACACATGAAATAAGTTCAAAGACATTCACTTCATGCCTCAGTACCAACGGTCCAGCCGTAGAAGGGTCAAGCCAACGCCTCACATGTGGCACGCCATACTGCCCTAAACCCGAAGGTTCAAAGGGCAGTTCAAGACGGTCACATAATCGAGTTAAGGTTTGTTGTCTTCTAGAGGGACCATCGCGTTACTTGCACTACTCAGAACGTCCTTAAACCACAGAAAAATCCAACACTTGGATATTTTCCGGCAGGGGAAAGATTGGGTATTTACATCCGGTCGAACTTTTTAACATATTCCAAAATATCCGGAAAGCCACATCGACAAAATCTGATAATCCGATCGAATCTGCGAACTCCCAAAACACCCCAGAAAATTCAACTCTTGAATAAATATTAAAAATTCCCATAAAACTCAGCACTGTGAAATAGGAATTACTGTGCAGATATGGAGGGGTGACGTCGCCATAAAGCCGCGGAACCGCCGCAGAAGCTAGGCTTCTGCCGCGGTTCCGCCGCAGTTTAGAGGTATCAATGGTGAAATTTTGCACCGTAATTCTTATAATTCCCTGCTGAATTTTTTAAGCATTTTTAATCTGGAAAAAACCCAGTTTTTAGAAAAAGTCCAGAGAGCGATTTGGTTTTAGGGTTTCGGTTTCGATCGGGTTTCAAACATCGTCAAAGCATCGCCTAAGGCTCTAGCTAGTCTCTGATACCACTATAGGGTTCCTAGGCACTCTCAAGAGGTCTCACAAGGCATCAACCATGCCAATTTCAAATTTTATGGTGCCGAGAAACCCTAGAATAGATCGTTAACTAGAATTTTAGGCGAAACGTTAAGCTAGTTAACATTTTAACTAAAAGTAGGAAACTACAACCTTTGTAGATCTGGTTATCCACTTCCTTAGCTCCACGTAGTTGTCCCCTCGCTGTCCATCTTGAATCCGGGACTCAAGCATCGGCTTCATCGGAGAAATGGGCGGGCAAGGTCGTCGGCTTCGTGCCGAAGATGATCTACGTCGAGGTTATACAAGATCAAGCTCCAACTTCACCAAGTTGTGAAACTTGTGAAGAAATCACCCTATACTACTTGGCAAGAGGTAGAGGATGAAGAAATAGGAGGTGGGTTCACTTTAGAATTGTATTTCTCACTCTTTTTCTCAAGGTGCCATTGAAGGAGGCAAGGTTTTCTTCATGAAGATCAAGAAGAAGAAGGAGATAGAATATGATAAGTTATTCTTAAAAAGAATAATAAAATGAATACTTATCATCTTCTAACCTTGGTTATGTGTAGAGAATAGACTATGGTTAGTAGGAATGGTTAGGGTTAAGGATGAAGACAAAATGGTCACTTTGGTCAAAGCTTCATGAAGCTTCAACAAGCTTCATGAAAGAAAGAAACCATTTTGTTTTTCTTTTATCTATTTCACTTAAAAGAATGGATAAATAAAAAGGTGAATAACTCAAAACCCTAACCATTATCATAACCATGGTTTAATTCTTTGCACAAAGCCAAGTAACTATGTATCATCAAACATGATACAATCAAGTGCACACAAAATATATCACATATACAATGTGCACTTCAAGTGAGAAAATCCTTTTAAAGTGAACCAATACTAGTTAATGCAAGTAATATATTAAATATATAATTATACATTAAATCATTAAATCAACACTTGATTCAATTATCCGGTCATGTCTCACATAACCGACTAGTATCCAATGTATCGACTTATCGAAGCGATCTTTGATTCGATAACTAGGTTACATCACATACAACCAATCGAAACATTCATCGCGAGAATGAAATGCGGTATCACATACACGCATCATTCTCGGTCCCGCACATATCTCATATGCGCTCCTATTTCATTTCGCTTGAGCCAGGAAACCTCTGTGTAGGACTCTAAAGACTCGTCAATACGCCGGCAGCAGATGATGATCATATCAAGCACCCACAAGCCGCAAGCGGTCTGCTAAATGTAACGGCCATCCAGGTATTGAGCGATCAGAAGATCGATGAGCCAGCCCGCTCACACTCCTGTGAATCCAACCAGTAACACTTACCGTACAGTCCGGTCTGTTCGTGTGATATGTCGCATATCGAGTCTAGGGGTGGTAAACGTCAGACCCCAATAACCGATAAGTCGTGTCGATGTGAGGCTCATAACGGGTCGAGAAACTACTGGTAACACTTACCAGCTAATCTCTGATCAGCCCTGGCCAGGGACTTCCCTGTTACGGCCAATCGAGCACAGCGCAACATCAACCCCTAATACAGGGAGAGACAAAACCCCTCCTATCGCTCATTGCCTCCATGTGACTCGGGACTGTACCCAAAGACCACCGTTTTGCACGCCCTCATGGACGTGGTAAGGTGGAGATCAAAGCACAGTGGGACTCACACAAGACTCTATGACGATCTCGGGTCTACAGACTAACTTGTACAAGTGTCACCTGAGAACTGCCATCTGACGTGAGGTATAATACCATCTAGGAGTTCTCGGCGAGTCCGTCCAGTGTACCCAGTCTCCACTGAGCACCCGTATACCATCTCTGATGTCAAACACCAATGGATATGGGATCATCCATCGCCCATCTCATGGGTCGAGAAGCGTATACGCTAGTCTACACTGGTATATCGATGCCCCGTCTCGATACACCCACGACTAGGGACCTTGAAGGACGTACCTATGGACTACCATGTCCCTACTAGTATGATCTGCATCATAGTCCAGGTAGTCAAGTACACATCCTAAGGGCTTTACCAACATGTAACTATAAGACAGTTTAAAGAGACTAGTGTACATGTTAAGATAAAGTGCAACCAGATACCATACTATCATATCGAGCAAGAAAGTCATCTCTATATATGTCCAAGCATCCAATATAATATACATCATCTGTACAATACTGGCCTCTAGGGCATACATACAACTAACAATATCTATAATATGACATCCTCAAGTCAAGAGTGCGGATCTATCATCAATATAGCTCGTACGGTAAATCCGTCGTACGGCATCCCAAATCTTGGTACGGGTCAATGTCACATCTATCACATTATTCATCTGGTATCCTCTTTATCAAATATCATGATCGGGGGTACTGATCCACGTCTAGTACAAAACCGATACCATATATGTATATGCATGCGTGTGTATGAAAACACCATATCGAAAGGACCCGCTAAAACATCATGTCGTATCTCAAATACGAACCATGTCACATCACCGATCTCCCGGCCTCAAGCCCAATCTCATCGACTCATCTCCAATCCCAAGTACTATCCTCATAATCCTGTATATGTATATGTGTGTGTGTGTGTGTATATATATATAAACACACACATAGTCCCAAACCCATGTGTGTGTGTGTGTGTGTATACACATATCCCCATACACGCACAGGTAAGAAAGTAAATGTATGCAAGTGTGTGGGTGTAACAACTACTCTAGGGTTTCGCAACTAACCCAAAACTAATCCATGAACATATCAACCTATCATGATAAACCATAATCATATAACAATATATACTATGTGTGTGTGTATACATATATATATGTATACGTATTCGTATACATCACTACGAAACTGCGGGGGTGCTATACGCCATCCACCCGACTTCCCCCGTAGATATATATCTACTCACTTAATCTTGCTTGCCGATGTCGATGTCATCACCATCTTCTTCATCGTCTCGAATCATCGTGGGGGTACCTACATGTCACACGTATCGTATCGCATTAAAACCAAATCGAAACCAAAACGACACGCAGAATTCACATAGGTCAAAACCTATGGTTTGCCCTCGCAAACTAACCAAATAACACCCGATAGAGACGTACAAATGTCAAGTGATCGATGTTAAACATGAAAAAATTCCAGAATTTAAAATACGCAAAACCATAATTCGAATCAAAACAGCAACTTGAGAAAGTGGTCCCAGATTTTGATTAAGGTGTAAACAATGTTCCAAAACAATACTGGAGTGATGTATATAGGGGTAAAAGAGCTATGGAAGCAACCAGGACCCCACCCCTCACCAAGTGGCTGAGCCCCTCCCCCTAAATTCCGAGCTCGCCGGCCCTGGGGGCTCCTCTATGGTTCGTATTACTACAGGGGTGTCCTAAGGTCAATTCTAGTCTGCAGGGGTTGTTTGCTCATCTCGTAATTTTCCCAGGTCATCCCAGATTTTCCTGCACACTTAAATACCTCATAAACCGACATGAAAGTTCTGTAATTCCGTATTTTGGGTTTTCAGTTGGGCTTGGTCTGGGTTTCTATCATTAAAGGGGGGTTTAAGGTCACCAATAATGCTCAAGCTCACCAACACAACTCAAATAAAATCCTAACCCTCTCTAGAATTTTCCAAAATGAAAAAAACTACACGAAATCGATTTTAAACTTGCAAAGAGGTTTAAGCAATAGAAATGCTACACTAATTGTGAAAGGGGTTACCTCATTTAGCACTCATGAATCCCCTATAGCACCAAAATGTGATTTTTCTTTGTCCAAAGTGTAGCTTGAGAGCTTGTGCACAATTTTTGCGAAGTGCGGATGAGGTTTTGGTGTTGTTTTGATGAAGTTTTGGGGGTTTTGAAGTGGAGGTGGAGGAGGGTGCTGCCATGGGAGTTGAGGGAGGAGAGAAAAGATGAAGAGGATGAAGAATGAAGACTACGTCAATGAAACCCTCACCTCACCCTCTCTTCTCTCTCATGCCCATAGCTTACACTATGCACATTTTTTAATGTTTTCATTTCTTTTCTTTTGTTTTCTTTTCCTTCTCAATTAAAACAACAACCATGCAAAAAAAATGAAGAGAAGGCCATGAAGAAAATGTGACAAGTGCTAAAAAAAATGACATGGGCACAAAACACGCTTAAAGACCGATTAGCGAATTTTAATCGCGATTAGCACAAAATTAGTTTATAATAAATCATAAAATTTCATAATTTGCTTAAATCACATAAAGCACCCTCTTTTCAGTAATTTCCATAATTTTCCAAATTTTCCCCAATTTATCAGTATTTAATTATACCGCCCTATTAAAATATTTAATATTTTATTATTTAATTACAAAAATTCCCAAAAACAATATTTTATTTTTTTGAAATGTTACAATCTTCCCCCCTTAAAGAAATTCAGTCCCCGAATTTAAATTTAAACCTCTCAATACTAAAACATTTCAGTAAAAGACTAAGCCGTCGGGGTCCCGAAACCATTAATACATAAAACACGTCGTAGCGCAATACGTGCGCATGAATAATGAGCAGATAACTCAAATACAAAACTCCGTCAAGCATTCCGCAATCATCGGAGTCATGGTGAAGACACAAATGTCATATCCAAAACGAAACCAGTATGATATACATCAAAACTATACATGTAAATGTCAAATCTATACATGTAAACATCTGAAGGAAATGCATGCCAAACCTTTTTAAGTCGCCGTGCGATGCGTATAACACTGCACAGTGGCGGACGTCTATTGTAAGAAAATAACTCTCTATATATATCCTTTGTTTACAGGCACGTACTGCCGTTCTGAAAACAATTTAGAAAGGTTTCCTTGTTTTTAAACGTTTCGTGTCCTATCAGACACGTAGGTAAATACTGGGACTATAACTCCCTTTTTGGAAATCCCTTCGATATCTATCAATGCATGCAAAAATATACTCAGGTATTGTCCTCTGACTAGTCTTGCTCAGTACGAAACAATAGTAAATATCATAAAAACGTACTGCTCCGTAAGAAATCAATCCCAAAAGGTGCATAAGAATACCGCGTGCGTCTGGAGCGCACGGAAATCAAAATCTATGAATGTGCCATACCTGTGCACAAAAATGATATCTAAGTGTAACGGGTGTGCACGAAACACCTGTCAGAGGCAACAGTGTGCCGTACAGCAATACCAGGTGCATCAAATATGCACGAAAATCTCGATTTAGTGCATCTTGTGTGCACCAAAATCGTATCAAGCGCCCAAGCATGCGCAAGAATCCAAATCCAATGCACAAGGTGCACGAAAACAAATATCGAATATCACAATCAAAATCGACGGTATACAATAAATCTCAATCCCAATCAGGTATACCACGGTATATAATCTCACAACCATGTGCATCCACGTGTACAACCCAAATCAAAACACTAAAAGTGCCTGAAAACTATGCCGAAAACACAAGTCAAATCATATGCATATCATAGGCATGAAATCAAGATTAACTTCTCGAATGATATCTAATCAAAGTCAAGTGCTACTGTGGTGCACAAAATCTCAACCATTGAATTAAATCGCTCAAAATATCAGGCATGGAATCAAAATCAACATCTCGAATGTCATCAATCGAAGTCGAGTGCAACTGTGGTGCACAAAATCTCAATCCAGTGCAACTAACATGCACGAATGTAAATCCCAATCGAGTGCATCCGGTGTGCACAAAACCATATCTCATATCATGCGCTCAACATGCGCGAAAATCCAAATCAAGTACATCCGTCATGCACGAATGAAGGCTAAATCAAGGGCATCGAACATGCATGAATAAAATCTAAATCAAGTGCATCCAACAAGCACGAATAAAATCTAAATCAAGTGCATCCAACATGCACAAATAAAATCTAAATCAAGTGCATCCAACATGCACAAATCAAATCTAAATCAAGTGCATCTGATGCACACAAAATCCAATATTAAGCGCCTGATACATGCAAAGATCCAACCCAAGCGCGTCAGTCCATGAAAAGTATCTAGTGCAGTAACCTGCATGAAAACGAACATCAAGTGCAGACGCGTACAAATCACAAATCTGGTAACACAAATGCTCAAAGACATAAATCGGGTGCAACCAAGGTACAGAGTATAATTCCGGTGCAACCAATGCACAAAATACCCAGCTGGTGCAATAAATGCTCGAAATATGAATCTGGTGCATGAAATACAATACGGTGCAAAAATCGCACAAAAATACAAATATGGTGCATCAAGTGCACAAAATACCAACTCCAGTGCATCCAGTGCACGAAATATCAAGTACAGTGCATCCAGTGTACGAAATATCAAATACAGTGCATCCAGTGCACGAAATACAATACGGTGCAACAATGCACAGCGTAAAAACCTAGTGTAACAACTGCACAAAATACAAATTGGGTGCAACAAGTGCACGGAAATGCATCAATAACTCAAATGCGTATAAAAAGCAACACCGAGTGTGCCAAGGTGTATAAAATCTTAAACGCATGCAACTTCGTGCACAAAACACGTATCTACGCACTGCAAGCACATGTAAGCTATACCGAGTACAAAAACCAAATCAAGTGCATACCACCTGCACAAAAATCAAATCAGCTGTATGCAATCCATGAAATCATAAACATGTGCAGCCAAGGCACAAAACTGAATCAAGTGCAATAAACCTGCACAAATCATAAATAAACCCAACGGTGTGTAAAGCATATCTCAAGTGCAATAACTATGCACAAGACGTAAATACTCAGTAGGTGCAGCCATGGTGCACGAAAACAAATATCATGAAACTCAATCATCAAAACTCAATCATGCGAATAGATCGTCCAAAATACCGAAATCAAGTATGGAGGAATAGTCCCACTCAAGCACATCCTCTAAGAATCTCTGGTCAACTGTCATGGTCACTCATAACATGTCTCGTCGACGATGCCGAACTCTGGCCCGCGGAGTGTGTGTAAAATGACCACTCCTGGGTCAAAGTCTTCTCGTAAAATATTCCAGAATGGTACTGTCGAGGTCTCTCCAAATCTCGTTTCTGCCGAACTGTCCGGAAGTTATCATCTTTTACTATATCTGTTTCTTATTCCGGAACGGCTGCATACTCATCGCGACTCCTTCTGGAAGATATATCCATAAATAATGCCTCTGCATGCGTATCACATCACTGATGTCGGTGGAGTGGAACGTTATCTTATCAAGATCTCGTACAAACCTCTTACTTCTCTTTTCTCTAATGTCGACTGCTTCAGACTCGTCTCATCATGGCTGCATGGACTGTGCTCCAACGGCTATACTCGTATCTGGAATCTCCCAAGCCCATCACATGATATCCGAAAGATGTCGAACCATCCGATCGACTCGTCAAAACCTCATAATCACCCAAGAGATCAACATCTGGGTACAGTTTAATAATATCGAGTAAATGCCACAGCACCTATGGACCACCCATAGAAGGGCAAACCCAAGCCTCATTAATGGCACCGCGGAACCGCCACAAACCCGAAGGTTCAAAGGCTTTCACATGTTCATTATGTCGAGTTAGGGTTTCATTCTTCTAGAGGGTCCGTAGAGTTACTTGCATGTTTTCTTCAAATACTTTAAACTTGGAAAATGGGTTTCTGACATTCGATCGTCTCTATCGACTCCCAATGTATCCGTGTGAAGTCTCCTCAAGCTGGAATCAATCAATCTGATGACCTCGCTTCGGGGTAAGCGAACGAACCACATGTCCTAGTTTGCACTCTCGTGTGACTTGCGACCATCTATCATATCTTTAAGTACAACTCATACTGCAATAGCTCCAACATCTGGGGCGATATCTCGTCATTAGCAGCAACAACTGGCTCATTCGTCTACACGCTAAAAAGTGTCTCGATCATCATGAATACGCGATACATCAATGGTCATCACATTTGTTGGATATAGTGCCCTCAAAGTCAATTATTGGATCACAGGTACGTGATTGCAATGATTGAGGGAGGACCTATACCGATATGACAGTCTTGCTCGAGATGATAGTATGCTATCTGGTTTGCCTTTATCATCATATACATGCTTTAGTTCACTATTGCATGTTGATAGAGCCCATAGGATTCTTGCTTGACTGCCAGCGGTATTATGGCGATCATATACGTGGGAGCTGGGGTCTATAAGCACATCCTTAAAGTGTCCCTAGTCGTAGGAGTTTCGAGACAGGGCATCGATACTCCAGAGTAGACTAGTGTATACAGTCGAGACCCCGACGAGGGGTGGTGGCCAGTCTCACAAGCCATTGGTGTCAGTTGGTTCACCTAAGATGTATACAGGTGCTCATTGGGTTATGAGTACACCGGACAGGACTCGCCGGGAACTTGCTAGTTGGTATTATACATATCGTCAGATAGCAGTTCACATGTGACATGTGTACAGGTTAGTCTGTCGACCTGAGATCGTCATTTGTCTCGTGTGAGTTCTCACTGTGCTTTGATTACTACCCTACCACACTCAAAGGAGACGTGCAAACAGGTTTTAGTTTGGTACAGTCCTAAGCCATATGGAGGCAGTGAGCGGATCGTCGGGGATTCGTCTCTCCCGGTATTGGGGGTTGATGTCGCACAGTGCACGGGTGACCATCACTAGAAATCCTCGGCCGGGGTAGTCGAGAATTACTGATTTGGATCAGTAGTTTCGCAGGAGGTGATAGGCTTCATACCGACATGAATTATCGCGTTATTAGGGGTCTGACTTTATCCACCCCCCTAGACTTGATATGCGATACTCTTAGATGAACAGACTGGACTGTATGGGTATTGTTACTGTCAGGCTCAGTAGGGTTTCTGGATGAGTTCGCTCGTCAGCTTCCCTTCCAATCAATACATAGGCAACCGTTACGTACAACTTGTAACTCTGACGTGCTAGTGGTTATACCAAGTGCCAGTGTGTTGATGAGTCATTAGAGTCCCTTACAGATAGTTTCCAAAGTTCGGGCGAAACGTTGTAGAGGCCGTATGGTTTTATGGCAAGGTTCGGAAAATGCACGTGCGTTTACGCACGTGTCATATTTCGGGCAGATAATACTGGTGGGCTTTGGTTTAAGCCGGATCCGAGTATTATACTGTGTAGATATAATATTTTTGTCTCAGTTGCATTTGTATTCGGTCGTAATACAAATGTGGGTATGTTTATACTGTTACGGGGTTATCCTGAAATTCGTTCCGGGATCGCTTTTGGAAGTTGCCAGTTTCCAGTTTTCTATCACCCGTCTTTAACTTTCGGTTAAAGACGGATTTATCTTTTCGTCACTAGGGTGAGTCAGGAGGGTGATGTGAGTGGCAGCTTCTAGAAGTCAGTGAGGTGTTCTTGATTCATTGGTTGCATTAATTGTTCATTTAATGAAAGGGTGACTAGGTTTATGACTCTTCATTTAGCAATTAATGTTTGTGCAAGGTGTCTTGTGACTGATTCTATTCTTTAATCTTATGGTTACCCTCCTTGAATCCTACACTCACCTCCCTCATCCTATAATATGGCCGCCCCCCTCTTGCAAATGATAATGATTGATTCATTACGAAAAAGTATATGAAATTTGCTTCATGGAAATTTCATAAGTTGATTTCTTATTTCACCCAATCCAAAAAGACAACTTCATTAACCGTTCATCCATAGTTTTGGATATAACGAGATAAAGTGTTCTACTCATTCTCTACATCAATCTTGGTCAACTCTTTTAGCAAACTTGATGATCGAGTTGCCTCGGTTCAGAGGCGGGAGCCCGTTTAAAGATCCGTCAACGTGGTGCCACCTAAACGAGGAGACTGGAGATTCAGGAGATCGGAGCAGCCGCAACAAAGCATGGGATGATGGTTGAAGACAGAAGGACTCGGATCGTTCGGTATAACATTTCTACCTACTTTGTAGTTTGTTAGTTTAGCTTTAATGGCTGATCCGGGTAATAGTATATGATAGCGCCAGTCAAAAAGTTTTTGTTCCGCATTTGGCATCTGTTAGACGGCCGGGGCGCTACCGTGTAATTACAGTGGTATCAGAGCCTCACCATTAAGCTTTACTAACTTGTGCTAACACGTTTAAAACATCGATCGAATGGATTTTCGAAAACTACAATTTTTCTGTATAAAGTTTCCGTCGATTTTAAATCTGGTCTAAAAATTATTTTGAGCATCACAGAAAATTGTGCAGGCTTTTCTAAGAAAACCGGTGAAAATTGGTCGAGTGATCTTACTGTACGGCCGCGGATCCGCGGCCAAAACCAGGGTTTGGCCGCGGATCCGCCGCCATATTATGAGATCAATGCTCCAATTTTCTACAGTATGTTCTTCATTGTAAATTGTGGTTTCTGGAATATTTCCTTTGGGCCCATATTTTATTACTGTACAGCAGATGTACGTGGGCCCACTTTGGGAAGTTTTGTCAATCGAAATTTTAAACTTGTTAGTATGCAGTACTTATATTATATCTCCGACCGTGAATGTCATTCGAGCGGTAAATTGCATCTAATTGCTATAGTCCTTTTAGATGGGTTTGCGAACGTGACATTTGCGTTGATGTTCTGTGTTGTGCTGTGATGTTGCGGTTTTGTCGTGGTGGATAGCAGTGTGCAATGGTAGTGCAATTTGAATTTATTTGTACATTTGATATTGCGGGGCGAGCGTCCAACATGTGGACTACCATCACTGCCTGTTTGTATAATATTCTTTTGGGGCACGACCAGGCTGAGGTCGATGTACCCGTTGTACATATTTTTCATTTCTGTACTAGGTTTAGCCCGCGAAGGAGTGCACGGATAGCCGGGTTCTGGAGGGCAACGGGTCTGTATCTCATGGCTTTGAGAGGCAGAGGGGCCTCACTTTAGAATTGGCAGACTATTCACCATACTCGTAGGGGGTACAGGTTGACCCAAGGAGGGGAGCTCAAGTTACCGGATTCCGTGAAGTGTCAGGTGGTCCATTCACTATGCTGTAGGGGGCTGCCTCTCTTCAGGTTTTGGCAGGTAACTTGCCGCACCCGTAGGGGTCTAGGTTTCATTGCACAGGCTATCCACACGACCAGGGGAACATCGGGTTTCAGTAGCGGCTCTGTGAAACCCGGGGATCCCAGATTATCTGTATTGTTCTGTGATGCTTATTGCTTTTCTGTAATGTTGCATATTATCACGCCTGGAGCGATTATTGTATATTGGTGTATATACTATTAGATATTGTATATGTTTTACACCTGCGCTAGTCCAGTCCCCGCTCTGTCGTTAGTTAAGTAACCTAACGGGTGATGATGGGACCCAGTGGCGAATGCGGATGGCATATACGTACATTATATTTTCGTTCTTTTCTGGTGTGATTAATTGACGGGACTGCATTGATTCTTATCAATGCAAGGATAAAACAAACCTATATTTGATGTTGTTGGAACAAATTTTAAAAGGTATTATTACAAAGACGTTTTCTTTTGTTATGCATAGTGATATTCGGTTGGAATATCCAGCACCTCATTCGACAAGGCAAGGGTCGAGATCCCTTTACCGGGAGTGACCCCTTAGGCAGAAGTTTACGTCAGGGTAATAACTTCACTATAGTCGATTACAAGTTGCTTTGCATCGTGGTATTCAGATAGAATATCCTGCACCTCATTCCATGAGGAAAGAGCCGAGATCCTTTCACCGGGAGTGACCTCTTTAGCAAAAGGTTTTCGCCACTATATCTTTATAAAAAGCTATCAGGTTCCTTCAACGAGATCAAGTTCATTACGTTAAAGGTTTTTCGCCAAAAACCAGCCGTAGCCCTCCGTCATTTCTTATGGTTGGTCAGTAGTATTCAAGCTATGTTTGTTGACTAAAGTCAAGGTATAGTGTTTGGTAGCTGCTGGATATTCATCTGTTGCATAAATAGATGCGTTGGTTTGGGACAGTCGTACTACCTTGTTGACTAAAGTCAAGGGTAGGTACGGGTGGGTTCAAATTAACCTGGATAATGACAGGTAGAACTTGACATGTGACTTATGATTTGTTGACTAAAGTCAAGGTCATAAGAGCATGGGGAAAAAATCATATCGGGAGTTTCTAAAGAAACTGAAACTTGCCAGGCATGCGCATACCTTCTGGAGTGTGATAACGTGAGTGGATTCCGTCACGTTATCATGCGATGAGAGTTGGATCCCGGTTCCCACTAATGAGTTGGTTTACTCTTCGGGTGATCCCGATTGATTCTTCTTTTAGGTTTGGAGGAGAATTTGACAGTACAGTGGGAGGTTTCCTGATTAGATAAAGTGATAACCATTCTGATCTAGGTTAGAGTGCACGCAGAGTGTTTCTTTTCTCTCTCTCTTTGGCAGCGACCTTTGACCGACCCTAGACTATGACTCAGTGACCAAGTTGACCGAACCTTCTTAAAATACTAGCTTTTGGATTGTCTGAGTTGCATAAGTCATTGCCGCTCTTTCTTTTACCCTTTACATTTCTCAGAACACCCCATATTACTACGGACATCCACTTCCATTGGATAGATCCATCGTATGGTTATATACGAACTCGAAGGGATTTCTTCGAGAATGGATCCAGGTTCAGGAGAAATAGAATTGGTTTATTCAGTTGTCTTTTATTATCACATTCTCTCAAGTTGCGAGGGCTCCTTGGTTTAGGAGGGTACACCTATTACGCTTATTGGATAGTCTTATTCCAAACCATAGGCAGGTGCCGAAAGGTAGGGAATGCAGAAAACCAATTAGCCTAAGTAAGGTGTACAGAAGATAATAACTAAAGACAAAATAAAGGGATTAGAAAAAGGGCAAAGTAAATTGTGACTGCTAAAATTCACGACCAAACCTCGTACTTCATCGCCACTCCTATTTCACCTTTTCTTTTTTTCCCAGTTCGGAAGAAATAGAATAAGGTATTATTCAGATGTCTTTTATCATCACCTTCTCTCAAGTTGCGAGTACTCCTTGGTTTAGGAGGGTACACCTATTATGCTTACTGGATAGTCTTCTTCCAAACCATATGCTGGTGCCGAACGGTAGGGAAAGAAGAAAACCATTTAGCCTAACGATGGTGTACAGAAGGTAATGAATAAAGACAAATAAAGGGATTTGGAGAGATGGCAATGAAATATACAGTTAAAGTCATGAATTGGATTATGGAAGAGGCATTACTAAGAATACCAGGATACCCCTACGAAACATTTTCATGTTTCAGTGCATTATTAAAGGAAAACTGATTTCCCGATTAGATACTTACTCCAGGGTATGTATTTACCAGGTATGATTCTCACATCTGTATGGTTTTATAGATGATGAGTGGGAGTAGGTTATTGGGAATTAGGTGATCATCCTCATTATATTGGAATTCATAAGAATTGGTGATATTTGAGGAAATCACATGGGTACAGTTTTCAACTTACAACGCACAGGTTTTGAGTTATTCAACTCAACGGACTTATACAGAGTATTGTATGTTGTCCAGTGTCCATCAGGACAAAGGGGTAGGTCCTCGTACTCTGTTCTGTTTACTTGTAACTTCTCTAGTTTTTAGACAGGTGTTTCGTAGAAATACAATGTCTAAGTTTTGAGAAGTTGTGGGTATAGGAATAAAGTAGAGAACCAGATGTCGCAAGTATTGGGATTCTTCAAAGAGATCGAAGATGTAGATTCTTGTGATTGATATTCAGATGATAGTAATGTTTTTGAGAAACTTGTTTCTCTTTCAGGTTACTCATAATTGGTTGGATTCCTAAGTTGAGCAATGCTGATTAGTCTCTCTCCATTAAGTTAATATGCACTGGAGACAGCTGCATGATTTGAATATGGTTCCAATTAAATAAGTACCAAAGTTTCTATATTGGATATAGAATGGTTAATATCTTAACGATGTTAAGGTACGGTGAGTTGTCCAGCTTATGCTTAAAATCAGACTCTGGATAGCTCAAGGCATGTTTCTGTAATAGCAGTTTGTGGGATGACCCTGGCTTTGACGAGGGTTGATTTTCTACCATCTGGAAGATCAATAGTGATATTGTTCTTGACTCGCCACAGTTTTAGTAAAATGGATTTTTTCAGAAAACAGTAGTGGGAGTATGGTAGAACTGGAAGTGATTCCAGAACCGCAAACGATTACGGAAAATTTAATAGGACCTATATATTCAATCAGGTTTGACATTCCATTGGCCACTCCGCAGATATGGTGGGTAACCTCAGACACCCGAGAGTTACTCAGGTAGCCTCAAGGACGGTGACAGGGAGGTTCATGTTTACCCAGACTTGACACTACTGTCGTTCCAAGCTATGAGACCCGGTAGGAGGTTAAGTATAGCGTCATTCTAAACTAGCTTTAGAAGTGGACGTATATATTATACTGGCAGAGGGTTGTCGTAGTCAGTGGGAGCAGCGGAAGCAAAGTGGGCAAGGAGCTTATGTCTATTTATAGACTTGAGCAGATATAGCGGAGATAGATCATCTATTTTTGATGTGACAGTCATGGGTTTGACTTCATCAGAATAGGGGATGGATCTGTTGAGAAAGTAGTAGGGTGTGATGCCCTGGTAATTGGATGACATACACAGAGTAGGAAGTAAAATTCCTATACTACAATCGGTTGTACTGTGGTCATCACACAGTTGTTTCTCCATAAAGGATATGGATATAATATCAGACATTCTGGTTTCTAGATCTATGGTTTTAGATCTTCATTTGGGTAGTTTCCCAATATGGGTACTTTGACAATATTCTAAAGGTATTTAGATTAAATGACTCATGGCATGGTGGTGTACCTGCAGGTGATGGAGTCACCCTCTCTAAAGGTGTTTTGCAGACTAAAGGGGAGAAGGATGTGCATGATTGACAGATCACTTGCTTAGGCAATTAGTCAATCATGAGATGTCAAGTACCACATCAGATGTTGTTTTTGCACTAGATGCGATAAGTTTATATTAATCCAATCCTGAAAAAACATAAGGAAGCAGTTTTAGAACATAAGTGCATGTTCTACGGATTTGATGACGGCAGCCTCCTTCGGGAGACGATTATCATTCCAGGCTTCAAAGGTGACAAGGATGACAGAGTGATTGTCAGAGTTATAGTTTTCCCTCAGACGAGGGACAGTATTATGGACAGTTGGTCCAAGAGGATACTGTGGGAGGTATGGTGTTGGATGCTGATTAGGTTCAGTTATCGATACAGTCTAAGAAGTTTGGATTTGGAGTTCATTTATGAACTAGGTCCCTTCAGATATCCAGACATATTTTAAGACAGGTATTACTCAATTTGGGAGATGGCTTTCTCCGCGAACTTGAGATTTAGAGAGATATAGAAAGAAACATCAGGGCGGATCCACTCACTAAGGCTATTTCTCGAACACAATAGTTTTACAAACGAGTTTTGTGAAACTGATTAGTAGAGGAGTTGGATGTTCGGTATCACACGGGCTGTGGGTATGCGACATCGCAATAATTAGCCTTAAGTGCAAGTGGGAGATTGTTGGATATAGTGCCCTCAAAGTCAATTATTGGATCGCAGGTACGTGATTGCAATGATTGAGGGAAGACCTATAATGATATGACAGTCTTGCTCGAGATGATAGTATGTTATCTGGTTTGTCTTTATCATCATATACATGTTTTAGTTCACTATTTCATATTGATAGAGCCCATAGGATTCTTTCTTGACTGCCAGCAGTATGATGGCGATCATATACATGGGAGCTGGGGTCTATAAGCACATCCTTAAAGTGTCCCTAGTCGTAGGAGTTTGGAAACAGGGCATCGATACTCCAGAATAGACTAGTGTATACAGTCGAGACCCCGACGAGGGGCGGTGGCTGGTCTCACAAGCCATTGGTGTCAGTTGGTTCACCTAAGATGTATACAGGTGCTCATTGGGTTATGAGTACACCGGACAGGACTCGTCGGGAACTTGCTAGTTGGTATTATATATATTGTCAGATAGCAGTTCCCAGGTGACATGTGTACAGGTTGGTCTGTCGATCTCAGATCGTCATTTGTCTCGTGTGAGTTCCCACCGTGCTTTGATTACTACCCTACCACGCTCAAAGGAGACGTGCAAACATCTTTTAGTTGGGTACAGTCCCGAGCCACATGGAGGCAGTGAGCGGATCGTCGGGGATTCGTCTCTCCCGGTATTGGGGGTTGATGTCGTACAGTGCATGGGTGGCCATCACTAGAAATCCTCGGCCGGGGTAGTGGAGAATTACTGATTTGGATCAGTAGTTTCTCAGGTGGTGATGGGCTTCATACCGACACAAATTATCACGTTATTAGGGGTCTAACATTATCCACACCCCTAGACTCGATATACGATACTCTTAGACGAACGGACCGGACTGTACGGATATTGTCACTGTCAGGCTCAGTAGGGTTTCTGGATGAGTTCGCTCGTCAGCTTCCCTTCCAATCAATACATAGGCAACCGTTACGTACAGCTTATATTTCTTACGTGCTAGTGGTTATACCCAGTGCCAGTGTGTTGATGAGTCATTAGAGTCCCCCACAGATAGTTTCCCAAGTTCGGGAGAAACGTTGTAGAGGCCGTATGGTTTTATGGCAAGGTTCGGAAAATGCACGTGCGTTTACGCACGTGTCATATTTCGGGCAGATAATACTGGTGGGCTTTGGTTTAAGCCGGATCCGAGTATTATACTGTGTAGATATAATATCTTTGTCTCAGTTGCATTTGTATTCGGTCGTAATACAAATGCGGGTTTGTTTATACTGTTACGGGGTTATCCTGAAATTCGTTTAGTGATCGCTTTTGGAAGTTGCCAGTTTCCAGTTTTCTATCACCCGTCTTTAACATTCGGTTAAAGACGAATTTATCTTTTCGTCACTAGGGTGAGTCATGAGGGTGATGTGTGTGGAAGCTTCTAGAAGTTAGTGAGGTGTTCTTGATTCATTGGTTGCATTAATTGTTCATTTAATGAAAGGGTGACTAGGTTTATGCCTCTTCATTTTGCAATTAATGTTTGTGCAAGGTGTCTTGTGACTCATTCTCTTCTTTAATCTTATGGTTATCCTCCTTGAATCCTACACTCACCTCCCTCATCCTATAATATGGCCGGCCCCCTCTTGCAAATGATAATGATTGATTCATTAGGAAAAAGTATATGAAATTTGCTTCATGGAAATTTCATAAGTTGATTTCTTATTTCACCCGATCCAAAAAGGCAACTTCATTAACCGTTCATCCATAGCTTTGGATGTAACGAGACAAAGTGTTCTATTCATTCTCTACATCAATCTTGGTCATCTCTTTTAGCAAACTTGATGATCGAGTTGCCTCGGTTCAGAGGCGGGAGCCCGTTTAAAGATCCGTCGACGTGGTGCCACCTGGACGAGGAGACTGGAGATTCAGGAGATCGGAGCAGCCGCAACAAAGCGTGGGATGATGGTTGAAGACCGAAGGACTCGGATCGTTCGGTATAACATTTCTACCCATTTTGTAGTTTGTTAATTTAGCTTTAATGGCAGATCCGGGTAATAGTATACGATAGCGCCAGTCAAAAAATTTTTGTTCCGCATTTGGCGTATGTTAGACGGCCGGGGCGCTACCGTGTACTTACAAAATTCTGGCTGGCCTCTATCAGTGGCTCAATCCTCTGGTGCTAATCAGCACGTCCGAGAAATCTCATAACAGCGTTCCATCAAACGCTCTCGGCGCGAAAACACAATAAAATTACGCCGCTCTATGCAATCGTATGTCCCTGGAATCACGTCCTGGTCAGTCCTTGTTCGTGACGAGCTCGTGCTGACCGCAACTCTAGCCGTAGCTCTCTCTGCCCGTATAATCGTGGCAGCAAAACCATAAACTGATATCGATGAGGATAGATAATGAATGAATATAATGCTGTGCAAGAAAATGTACATCCTAAGGCTTCTTAAGCGGAGTAGCGTATCGTAAGTATGCCGCGGAACATACATACGATACGTCATTCTTCTTAAGTCACCTACTCCATCAACCAAGGTCAACCTACGCGACGAAAGTTCGGGTCTAATACCCCCTCGACTAAGTCTAAGTTCCGTAAGGTCAAGCCTAGATTCCGTATATATACAAACACCCTAGGCTCCGCATAGTCAAACCTAGACTCGAACCAAGGTTAACCTAGCGCTTTGATACCAACTTTGTCGCGACCCGAAAAAGAACGTGACTGGCACTTGAATCATATGAAGTCTATATGACCCCATCTAATTCAAGTAAGCCAAAAGCCCAGAAATATAAAACCAATCTGAAGAAATGTTCTATTAAAATAAGACGAATATGCATTTTACATTCGTAAGACTTTTATGAAAATATTGGCAAAGTTTCCTTTGTAAATACTGGCCCCGAACGGGGTACAACATGATAAATATATATATCAATGATAAAAGACATCCCCAAGCGGGAGGTAGCTCTTCGTCAATCGACGGTCACAACCACGCAAGCAATATAATATACAACACCGAAAGGCGAGGATCAAAACTGAAAAGGAAACTCAAAACAGCAAGAAATCCATAATAATACAACGCGCGACTCTAAGGTCGAAAGAATAAACAACTCTAGTCTCTAAGTCTGAATTAAATACATGTCTGGTTGATGGAGTTTCTAGATACAACTGAATAGAATAAGTACAATGGTGGTCACGATGCAAGTGAACCCACCTACCAAAGCAAATCACCCGGAATGGAAGCAGTGTGCCAGCAAAGACGTAACCAAATCTGTACGGCAAAACCTACAAGAAACTGTGTCACAACGGGGGTGAGTTGCCAACTCGTGAGTAGAAAACATCACCGAGCAGAAATCGTATGTATGACACAATTCTAGGTCAATACGATCAATAATATATAAAGCTCAAAATGATAAGTCTGAAGCATGAAAAGGCGGCAAGGGTAAACATCTATACACAAGTGTAATCCCATGTGCACGTGTCAGTGCCTCAGGTAGCAATGTATCATATGTATAAGGTACGAATGTAATGTAATGAAACAGAATACATGTAAATGAAGAAACTGTTTTCTTTCTTTAGTGAGATTTTCTGTAATTTAAAATGAGGTATCATCAATAAATCAATATAAATCAGTGTCTAGCATCGATACAAAACATAAATCTCAATATCCAATATCTCAGGCTCTGGCTATCCGGACTGGCCTGTATCATCAAATCTCAAAACCTCAATGTCTCAAATCTCAAAATCTCAGTGTCTCAAATCTCAATATCTAGGGCTTCATCAGTCCGGATCGGCCCATATAATCAATCACACGACCATGAACAGTATCCTCCGGATATCCGACGCGCCAAGTAAAATCACCGGTAGGCAGTCTGCCTCTGCCGGGGTCATCATCCTCCATGAAATCACTCTTGCCCCGGGGTACCATACCGGGTCCACCATATACCCAAGTCGGTTTATACGTCTCCTCGAATCGGGTCTCGAAATCCATCTCATAACCGAGAAAACATCGTGGTGGACGACTCATACATCACTAGAAAACCGCACTTTTCATTTTAAAAAGAGAGAGAGAGAAGTTTATATATATATATATATATATATATATATATATATATGTTCTTGCGGTTTCCCCCAAATCCAGGAATCTCATGAAAATTCGAAATCCAATCATCATTAGCAAGTAATCAGTGAATATCCGCATAAAACTCCATAATACTGCATAACAGTGAATAATAATATGCATGAAGTAGCACGTAATAACTGCAATGTCTGAACTAGCATATAAAGACGAGTACGCTAATACCATGTCGGACTATCAGTTAACAAGCTATGTCAATGAGTAATATTTTCTAAAGTGTACGTGACATGGCAATTACTGATGATGATGTGTGTGAGCCGGCAAGTAAGTGTATATGTAACATACGCATTATCGGTAATGGTGCTGGTGTCTGACAGCATGATCTCGATAATGGCATATGAAAAACACAATATAAGCATGCGATGCGATGCGAACAGCAATAATGTGCAAGAGATGAATAATAAACAAAATGACAACTAATCTGCATTTATATAACTATGAGTCATACAGTTTTGCCCATAGAAATAACACGTCGTGGTGTTTTGAAATTAAGGGCTACGGTGTTTTTTAAGAAAAGATACGTCCTTTGAAATATCCAGTAGAATCCTTTGGCCTGTCTTTAAAATACTCACGATTCGTTAGTTTTGAAATAGGTATGACTCGAGTCTAATCTATCATTTACAAGTAACTACAGACTGATCGAAAGGTAAGGAAACCGCCTAACATCTGAGTCGATACATATATATTTATATAAAAATATAACAGTCGGTGATTCCACCTCAATAGTATCCCATACAATACAATATCTATAATATGACATCCTCAAGTCAAGAGTGCGTATCTTTCATCAATATAGCTCGTACGGTAAATCCGTCGTACGACATCCCAAATCTTAGTACGGGTCAATGTCACATCTATCATATTATTCATCTGGTATCCTCTTTATCAAATATCATGATCGGGGGTACTGATCTACGTCTAGTGCAAAACTGATACCATATATGTATATGCATGCGTGTGTATGAAAATACCATATCGAAAGGACTCGCTAAAACATCATGTCGTATCTCAAATACGAACCATGTCACATCACCGATCTCCCGGGCTCAAGCCCAATCTCATCGACTCTTCTCCAATCCCAAGTACTATCCTCATAATCCCGTATATGTATATGTATATATATATATATATACATAGTCCCATACCCATGTATGTGTGTGTGTGTGTGTGTGTGTGTATATATACATATCCCCATATACGCACAGGTAAGAAAGTAAATGTATGCAAGTGTGTGTGCGTGTGTGGGTGTAACAACTACTCTAGGGTTTCGCAACTAACCCTAAACTAATCCATGAACATATCACCCTATCATGATAAACCATAATCATATAACAACATATACTATATATATATATACATGTATACGTATTCGTATACATCACTACGAAACTGCGGGGGTGTTATACGCCATCCACCCGACTTCCCCCGTAGATATATATCTAGTCATTTAATCATGCTTGCCGATGTCGATGTCGCCACCATCTTCTTCATCGTCTCGAATCATAGTGGGGGTACCTATATGTCACACGTATCGTATCGCATTAAAACCAAATCGAAATCAAAACGACACGCGGAACTCACATAGGTCAAAACCTATGGTTTGCCCTCGCAACTTAACCAAATAACAACCGATAGAAACGTACAAACGTCAAGTGATCGATATTAAACATGAAAACAAAAATACAGAATTTAAAATACGCAAAACCATAACTCGAATCAAAAGAGCAACTTGAGAAAGTAGTCCCAGATTTTGATTAAGGTGTAAACAATGTTCCAAAACAATACTGGAGTGATGTATATAGGGTATAAGAGCTATAGAAGCAACCAGGACCCCACCCCTCACCAAGTGGCCGAGCCCCTCCCCCTGAATTCCGAGCTCGCCGGCTCTGGGGGCTTCTCTATGGTTCGTATTGCTACAGGGGGTTCCTAAGGTCAATTCTAGTCTGCAGGGGTTGTTTGCTCATCTCGTAATTTTCCCAGGTCATCCCAGATTTACCTGCACAATTCAATACCTCACAAACTGACATGAAAGTTCTGTAATTCCGTATTTTGGGTTTTCAGTTGGGCTTGGTTTGGGTTTCTATCATTAAAGTGGGGTCTAAGGCCACCAATAAGGCTCAAGCTCACCATCACAACTCAAATAAAATCCTAACCCTCTCTAGAATTTTCCAAAGTGCACAAAACTACACGAAATAGATTTTAAACTTGCATAAAGGTTTAAGCGATAGAAATGCTACACTAATTGTGAAAGGGTTACCTCATTTAGCACTAATGAATCCCCTACAGCACCCAAATATGATTTTTCCAAAGTGTAGCTTGAGAGCTTGTGCACATTTTATGTGAAGTGGGGATGAGGTTTTGGTGTTGTTTTGATGAAGTTTTGGGGGTTTTGAAGTGGAGGTGGAGGAGGGTGCTGCCATGGGAGTCGAGGGAGGAGAGAAAAGATGAAGAGGATGAAGAATGAAGACTAGGTCAATGAACCCCTCACCTCACCCTCTCTTCTCTCTCATGCCCATACCTCACACTATGCACATTTTTTAAAAGTTTTTATTTCTTTTCTTTTGTTTTCTTTTCCTTCTCAATTAAAACAACAACCATGCCAAAAGAAAATGAAGAGAAGGCCATGAAGAAAATGTAACAAGTGCTAAAAAATTGACATGTGTACAAAAGACGCTTAAAGTCCGATTAGCGATTTTTAATCGCGATTAGCACAAAATTAGTTTATAATAAATCATAAAATCTCATAATTTTCTTAAATCATATAAAGCACCCTCTTTTCAGTAATTTCCATAATTTTCCAAATTTTTCCCAATTTATCGGTATTTAATTATACCACCCTATTAAAATATTCAATATTTTTTTATTTAATTATAAAAATTCCCAAAAATAATATTTTATTTTTTTGAAATGTTACAATCTTCCTCCTTTAAAGAAATTCGGTCCCCGAATTTAAATTTAAACCCCTCAATACTAAAACATTTCAGTAAAAGACTAAGCCGTCGGGGTCCCGAAACCATCAATACATAAAACACGTCATAGCGCAATGCGTGCGCATGAACAATGAGCAGATAACTCAAAAAAAAAACTCTGTCAAGCATCCCGCAATCATCGGAGTCATGGTGAAGACACAAATATCAAATCCAAAACGAAACCAATACGATATACATCAAAACTATACATGTAAGCATCAAATCTATACATGTAAACATCTGAAGGAAATGCATGCCAACCTTTTTAAGTCGATGTGCGATACGCCTAACACTGCACAGTGGCGGACGTTCATTGTAAGAAAATAACACTCTCTCTCTCTCTATAAATATCCTTTGTTTACATGCACGTACCGCCGTTCTGAAAACAATTTATGGTTTCCTTGTTTTTAAACGTTTCGTGTCCTATCAAACACGTAGGTAAATACTGGGACTATAGCTCCCTTTTTGGAAATCCCTTCGACATCTATCAATGCATGCAAAAATATACTCAGGTACTGTCCTCTGACTAGTCCTGCTCAGTACGAAACAATAGTAAATATCATAAAAACGTACTGCTCGGTAAGAAATCAATCCCAAAAGGTGCATAAGAATACCGCGTGCGTCTGGTGCGCACGGAAATCAAAATCCATGAATGTGCCGTACCTGTGCACAGAAACAACATCTAAGTGCAACGGGTGTGCACGAAATACCTGTCAGAGGCAACGGTGTGCCTGACAGCAATACCAGGTGCATCAAATATGCATGAAAATATCGATTTAGTGCATCTGGTGTGCACCAAAATCGTGTCAAGCGCCCAAGCATGCGCAAGAATCCAAATCCAGTGCACAAGGTGCACGAAAACAAATATCGAATATCACAATCAAAATTAACGATATACAATAAACCGCAATCCCAATCAGGTATACCGCGGTATATAATCTCACTACCATGTGCCTTCGCGTGCACAATCCAAATCAAAACACTAAAAGTGGCTGTACTTTATGCCGAAAACACAAGTCAAATCATATGCATATCATAGGCATGAAATCAAGATCAACATCTTGAATGATATCTAATCAAAGTCAAGTGCTACTGTGGTGCACACAATTTCAATCATGCAATTAAATCGATCAAAATATCAGGCATGGAATCAAAATCAACATCTCGAATGTCATCAATCGAAGTCGAGTGCAACTGTGGTGTACAAAATCTCAATACAGTGCAACTAACATGCACGAATGGAAATCCCAATCGAGTCCATCCGGTGTGCACAAAACCATATCTCATATCATGCGCTCAACATGCGTGAAAATCTAAATCAAGTACATCCGTCATGCACGAATGAAGGCTAAATCAAGGGCATCGAACATGCATGAATAAAATCTAAATCAAGTGCATCCAACACGCACGAATAAAATCTAAATCAAGTGCATCCAACATGCACAAATCAAATCTAAATCAAGTGCATCCGATGCACACAAAATCCAATATTAAGCGCCTAATATGCGCAAAGATCCAACCCAAGCGCGTCAGTCCGTGAAAAGTACCTAGTGCAGTAACCTGCATGAAAACGAACATCAAGTGCAGACGAGAACAAAACACAAATCTGGTAACACAAATACTCAAAGATATAAATCGGGTGCAACCAAGGTACGGAGTATAATTTCGGTGCAACCAATGCACAAAATACCTAGCTGGTGCAACAAATGCTCGAAATATGAATCCGGTGCATCCAGTGCACGAAATACAATACGGTGCAACAATCGCATAAATATACAAATATGGTGCATCAAGTACACAAAATACCAACCCCAGTGCATCCAGTGCACGAAATATCAAGTACAGTGCATCCAGTGCACGAAATATCAAATACAGTGCATCCAGTGCATGAAATACAATACGGTGCAACAATGCACAGCGTAAAAATCTAGTGTAACAACTGCACAAAATACAAATCGGGCGCAACAAGTGCACGGAAATGCATCAATAACTCAAATGCGTATAAAAAGCAACACCGAGTGTGCCAAGGTGTTTAAAATCATAAACGCGTGCAACTGCTTGCACAAAACACGTATCCATGCATTGCAAGCACATGTAAGCTATACCGAGTACAAAAACCAAATCGAGTGTATACCACCTGCACAAAAATCAAATCAGCTGTACACAATCCATGAAATCATAAACAAGTGCAGCCAAGGCACAAAACTGAATCAAGTGCAATAAACCTGCACAAATCATAAATTAACACAACGGTGTATAAAGCATATCTCAAGTGCAATAACTATGCACAAGACGTAAATACTCAGTAGGTGCAGCCATGGTGCACGAAAACAAATATTATGAAACTCAATCATCAAAACTCAATCATGCGAATAGATCGTCCAAAATACCGAAATCAAGTATGGAGGAATAGTCCTGCTGAAGTACATCCTCTAAGAATCTCTGGCCAACTGTCATGGTCACTCATAATATGTCTCGTCGACGGTGCCGAACTCTGGCCTGCTGAATGTGCGTAAAATGACCACTCCTGGGTCAAAGTCTTCTCGTAAAATATTCCAGAAAGGTACCGTCGAGGTATCTCCAAATCTCGTTTCTGCCGAACTGCCCGGAAGTTATCAACTTTTACTATATCTGTTTCTTATTCCGGAACGGCTGCATACTCATCGCGACTCCTTCTGGAAGATATATCCATAAATAACGTCTTTGCATGCGTATTACATCTCTAATGTCGGCGGAGTGGAACGTTATCTTATCAAGATCTCGTACGAACCTCTTACTCCTCTTTTCTCTAATGTTGACTGCTTCGGACTCGTCTCATCGTGGCTGCATGGACTGTGCTCCAACTGCTATACTCGTATCTGGAGTCTCCCAAGCAATGCATCCCATCACAAGATATCCGAAAGATGTCGAGCCATCCGATCGACCCGTCAAAACCTCATAATCCCCTAAGAGATCAACATCTGGGTACAGTTTAATAATATCGATTACATGCCACAGCACCTATGGACCGACCATAGAAGGGCAAACCCAAGCCTCATTAATGGCACCGCAGAACTGCCGCAAACCCGAAAGTTCAAAGGCTTTCACATGGTCATTATGTCGAGTTAGGGTTTCATTTTTCTAGAGGGTGATCGCACGCTTTATGGCGTGTCGGATGTTCAAAGAATTTAAGTGTAACCGCGATCAGGACGGTGTCGCTATGCAGCTAGCCGGTGAGCACGGGTCGGTCCACAGGGAGATGGTGTTATCTTACCTTCTTGTGTTAGACGAGTTAATAAAGAATCTTGTATGTGTTTGTTTGATCTAACCTATGTGTTTATCTGCAAGTATAAAGTTGTTAAGAAAATACGAGATTTTAAGCTAAGAAATCCGTACTCAAAAACCTTTGAGCCGAGTCTTGACCAATTGAAGCTAAGCAATCGGCAACAACGTGGATTAGGGGATTTAAGCGCGGTATTCGTGGAATCCGGCTTATTTACCCTTGTCCTTCCATTCTTGTCTCTTGCTTTCGCCTCCGGCCAAACCGAACGCAACCGGCCGTGGTTAGGAATCACCGTTACCTTGTCAGGGTACGGTGCCTAACGGAGCGCTTGCGTATGGTTTGGGCGAAGTTCAAATGGAAAATAACGGGAAAAGGAATTGGCAAAGAAACGTTAACTTACAATACCGTATTAATTCTTAACAACGACGATAATTACAACATTCACAAAATAAACAAAAGAGAACAAAAAGAAAAGAACAAAGAAAAGAAAAGATACAAGTAATAAAGAGCATGAATAAAATTGCATGAAATAGAATGCAAGTAATAAAAAGACAAGTAATAAAAAGCGAGTAATAAAAGAATACGGAACTAGGACCCAAGCCAAGCATGTGCTCAATAGCCAACCCTTAAACTTGCAAGCTCAATGAAGAGGTTGCAAGATCAAGGGAAGGGTAGAAAACGCATGTGAAATGAAGTGCTAGTCCCGGAAGAAAATACGACCCTTGAGATCAATAACTAACTCTTAACCATTCAACCTCAATGAAGAGATTGAATGAGCAAGAGAAAGCAGAAATCTCAAGGGGGAGCAAACTAACAAGAAAGATAAAGAACCCTCATCTTCATTAATCTTCCACTCAAAAGCTCTCACTACAATTTAATGGAGAAAGAATGAAGAAGAGGAAGAAGAAGAACAAAATTCTACAAAAAAGAGAACAAAGAAAAGCTCCTTTGGTTAAGCTCAGGTCTGCTGTATTTATAGGCAGGAGAATGGGGTTCTAGGGCAACCAGCAGACCACACGTGAAGTACCAAAAATAACCCTGAAGTTCGTCAGAGAGTGGGCCCCACCTTGCCGCGCATGCGCGGCCAATACCCCCTTTTGGCCGTGCATGCGCGGCCATCTTGAAGAGTTGGGCAGTGGGCTTTTGTCGTTTTCCCTGGTCTGCAGTGCCCTGTTGTTTTGTACATGTGTTTTCTGAAAATACATTCACAATTCTTCCAGAATTTCTGTTGAGGAAAGGTGGACTTTTTGTGGATGTCTTTTGTCATGATTGCCTCGAGCTCCGCGTAGATCTCTTGGATTTTGTGCTACCATTGAGCCTTGTGCATGAGGATGACATTGATTTGACATTTTGTCTTCCTAAACTGGTATCTGGCAGCATACAGATGAAGAGCGGAGACCGTGTTTTCTCAGTGGTTGGCAGGAACCCGGATTTTGTCGTGTTTTCCATGAATTTACCGTTTTAGAACCGAGAACCTGTATCCTGCAAATATATAACAAACATGGATTAAAAGTACCTACCTATAAACACACGAGCGTAAGAATGGGCGGTATAAAATGCAATATTCTGATATGAACAAATACCCCCAAACTTAACTTTTGCTCGTCCCGAGCAAAACCAATTATTCACAAAAAAAATAAAATGATAACCGCACTTTCGCAGGGAACGCGATTGCACTGAGCGCGTGCAACAAGCCGTTAAACCTCTAGGTGTCCCTAGTAGGAGGTGTGTTGTCTCCTGAGGGTTTTCAGCGGATACTACCCACAAAATCCGGTCAAGCTAGTTTTGTACAATGACTAAGATTCAAACCCTAAAGTTTTTATTTCAGAAAATAACAATTCTATAATCCTAAGTCCAGATTATCGAACCTTTATTTTTCACACCTCGCTTCTTATTTAACTACAGATTTTATATGTCTTCACGTGCAGTGCAAATAGTGTCATTAAGTTCCAGAAGGATCGATTAAAGTCATCATGTCACACAATAAAGCTCAGATAACAATTTTAAAAGGATCACATAAGTTTTGTAAAGAGTTAAGCATTTTTCAAGTTTCGTTTTCCAGTAAAGTTTCAACTTCAGAATTTCTATCTTCCCTAACAGGAAACTAGGTCTTATTCTTCACTCCACCTTTTTCTTGTTTTCATTTCATACACACCTCTGTGAACGTGCAATAGTCTTTATCATAGAGTAAAACCTTCATATCTCCGTTAAATTTTTTTTATAAAAGCTTGTCTTTTATCAAGATTATTCTCACACAAAGAACCGTTAGGAATTTTAACTCGGAGAGAACACTTGCTTGACTTTGTTTTTATCTGGACTTTCTAGGCTTCTTAGCGAGTTTTGGGCCAATGCACCCAAACCAGTTGGTTTTAGGGCATTAGGTGTAGAAACACCCCAGCAGACTTAATAACTCAAGTTACCTAGGTCCAAAAACAAAAGACAGTTTGGCGTGAAAAACATGATGATTCAATACGAACGGAGATATAACCGGTAGTTCAATTATTTTTTGGATAAAAGACGTGTTTAGTGGGTTCGGTGTGTAATCATTCCAATCAAGTTTCAGATGGGTTAATTTTTCAGACTTAGTTCCAATTAAGGCATCAATAATATTCCTTCATATTCACTTACTTCATAAACTATTCTTGATATATTACTTATTTCAGAACAAACCTATTTGATCCTCAGAAAATCATTTATCTATTTAAAAGTTTTTTAAACATAAAAGACTTGTCATCTAATTTCCAAGACTCACAACACGTGTAGTGTAATGTAAAGACGTATATCAGCTATAGTTAACTTCAAAGGAGAGTTATCTTTCAGGTTTTCAAAATCCAAACATAGGATTTAGTTATTCCTATCTTTTCAAACAAAAACCGTCGAATGTTGAATTAGAGTCCTTCCACAAGCTAACTTGACAAAAAGTTTTTATATTTTTGGAAATTTTTTGATTTTTATGGATTTTATGAATAAGGTATGCAGATGCAAAATATACATATGAATGCGAAAGAAGAAAGCTTACCGAGCACACCCCCAAACTTAAACTTGATAGTGCCCTCACTGTCAGGCTATACCAAGAGGGTCAAAATTGCCGGCGCTTCCCAAAACAAATTATATACAAAACAAAAAAAAAAGAAAACAAAAAAAATATATACAAAAAAAATGTCCCCCCCAAACTTAAGTAAAACAGTGTTTCCACTGTTAAGCGTTAAAATTCAGGATTAGGGGGGAAAGAGAAGTATCCATTTATACAAGGCCTTACACAGGCCAAAAGTTAACACCAACCATTCAAAGATTTTATCATGGTAAAGCAGTAGTTGGTGAAAGAAGGTGAAGAGGAAAGAGATGGAAAATACGCGAGACCGCTTGTGGAGAGAAGTGGAATGCGGTCTCGGTAGATGAGAAGAAGAATGGCGGAAGGGAAAAAGAAATGGAATACGAACTTGAGGGTGCAAATGGAGTAAATAGATTAGCACAATTTGTGATGAGCGATGTGTAAAAAGCGATTGTGCTAATATATTTACCCGTCGAGAAATTGGATCGAATCCCTCAAGGTTCGTGAGAAACCATGGGTACGCCGAACTTGGTAAACCAGACATAGTAAATGAAAATGATACGGGTTCTTGCAAGGTCGGAACGATGGAAAGGGTGGAGGGAAGTGGTTGAGGAGGGGTATCGGTTAAAGGTTCTGGAGGGTGTACACAGGCAGTGAAAGGAACAGGATGAATTGGAAAATCCGACTCATCATCTAGAACTGTTTCATCCTCAAAAATATCCTCAAAATTCTCCTCAAAGTTAAGCTCATCCATGCATATTTCATCAAAATCCAGACGCATATGGGGTTCGGGAAAAACATTTAAAGAATCGCGATGATGATTTGAAGAGAAAAACTCAGCCAAATCTACGGGTTCATCATCCAAAATGTTCCCAGCGTCAATATCCTCAATCAAGTGAAAATCAAAATTCTCTGACACCTCAACCAAACCATGGATATTAATCAATTCAGGTTCTAAGATGGAGGTGTAAAGGTCAAAAGGTTTAGGATTGGTTTCACTTGGAAGAGACCCTTCGCAATCGGGCAAATCAAACACTACGAAG
Source organism: Agapanthus africanus (assembly GCA_030015575.1). Taxonomy (NCBI): domain Eukaryota; kingdom Viridiplantae; phylum Streptophyta; class Magnoliopsida; order Asparagales; family Amaryllidaceae; genus Agapanthus; species Agapanthus africanus. The sequence continues at coordinate 302,465,486 of JASDDO010000029.1, forward strand.
TCGCACAACTCATTCATCATTCTATCTTCAATTGATAAATCATGTGGGATACTCGATAGACTTTCAAAACAGGAGTTGTGGGATTCAATTTGGGACGGGTAGGTTTGATTTGGAAGGGGGTACATCTCACTCTCTCCACTCAAGTTCACAGCCTGTCCTGCCGCCTCATCATACATTGAAAAATTTGGAGCTAGTTGAAAACTAGCTACCGGGTCACTAGGTTGTATGAGAGCGGCCATGGACGCATTCAAATCCATCATCTGTTGGCTTGACGCTACCCTAAAGTCTTCCAACGACTGTTCCAGACTAGACATGGGTTGTGATGGGGTTTCAGTAAAAGATTCAAAGTTATTTGGATACTGAAAACTCCCAAATGGCGGTTCTGATTCAATGTCTAGGGAAGGTGCAAAAGTAGGGTAGGATTGGTAGGAATTGAATGGCTGGACAGGAGTGGGATCAACATTGGGATAAGAAGGTGAATGGAATTGTTGATCCCAAGAATTTGTAGTGGTGAAAGGAGTGAAAGATCGGCTACGAGATTGTTCAATACGTTCAGCAATAGACATAGGTCTCGGGGTTACAACTGGATTTTCAAAAGGGGTATCAACGCAAGAAGGTGTGAATGTTTGAAACGGTTGATACGAAGTAGAATGCGGGGTCCAGTTGTTCGTCCTAGACGCGTCTATCCGATCTTTCAAAGAAATTTTTGGCATGGATGGATCGTTCGAAGTTCGACCAAAACAAGAACCGTAGGAAGTAATGTCTGGCTGTGGGTACCAAAGTTCGGCAAGAGTTTTGCGAGGAGGGGTACCCATGATATGAAGAGAGAAGAAGAAAGGTAGAGAAAAAGGAGGGGGGAAAGAATGTGATTTTTTTTTTTTTTAAATTTTTTTTAGTTAGTTGTTAGCAAAAGAATGAAATATACACAAAAAAAAATATGGAAAAAAATAATCACGACACAAAAATACCACACACCTAATCGTTCTAGGGTTCACCTAGGTCAACTAGACCTGCTCGAGAACTTGATTGTCGAAGTAGAACTGTGTCGAGAAACAGGCTCAAGATACACTGATCACGAGGCCAGGTAAGTGCAGAGATAAGGGGAGGTTTTCCAACGCTTTCGCGAAGTTCCTTAATTAAATAACCCTTTCTCTTTTGGCGGTTTCGCCGTTAACACTTTCCTAGACACCCCGTAAACAATATACCGTCAAGCAAGCTTCTAAATACAGTTAACTTCTCCTAGTGAGCGCGAAGTCCTTAAGGCTTAAAGTCTAGTTTCTTTTAAATTTTGTGCGGGTAAACGTTATGCTCAGGTTCGTGATTTGTGGGCCACGGAAAAGGTGATGAAATCCTTTACCGTATGTTGTGGGGTTCGCTTGCCCTTAAGTCCTTATTAATGTATGCAATGCGCAATTCAAAAATTCTATAAAGAATCAAACAATCGTTTTTTAGTTTAAGCGCGGCGCTGCAACAAATACGGGTTAGTCAATTTTGGCGTTTGCTAGCGAACTTGCAAAGAATCCTGCAAAGAATAGTATATTGGAAGCGTCGGATTTGAGAAGAAGGTGTTAGTAAAGTACGTACCGTTAAGTTTTTGGGTTAGGAAACCCCCGTTGAATCAAATCCGGTAAGCTTGAAAGGTTCGCTTGCGCGGGTCAAACTACCCGGATCTTTGGCACTGTACTTTGTAAACACCTTAGCCTTGAATGTACACTTTGCTCCCCACAATTGCAGTTTGCAAATACGCAAAAATCTGCACACTTGCCCACAAAAATATTGTCCAAAAAAAACAAAAAAGAATATTTTTTTTTATTTTTTTATATACAAAAAGAATATTAACCCGAATAACAAGAAAGAAAATACGCTACCGTCTCCCCGGCAACGGCGCCATTTGATCGCACGCTTTATGGCGTGTCGGATGTTCAAAGAATTTAAGTGTAACCGCGATCAGGACGGTGTCGCTATGCAGCTAGCCGGTGAGCACGGGTCGGTCCACAGGGAGATGGTGTTATCTTACCTTCTTGTCTTAGACGAGTTAATAAAGAATCTTGTATGTGTTTGTTTGATCTAACCTATGTGTTTATCTGCAAGTATAAAGTTGTTAAGAAAATACGAGATTGTAAGCTAAGAAATCCGTACTCAAAAACCTTTGAGCCGAGTCTTGACCAATTGAAGCTAAGCAATCGGCAACAACGTGGATTAGGGGATTTAAGCGCGGTATTCGTGGAATCCGGCTTATTTACCCTTGTCCTTCCGTTCTTGTCTCTTGCTTTCGCCTCCGGCCAAACCGAACGCAACTGGCCGTAGTTAGGAATCACCGTTACCTTGTCAGGGTACGGTGCCTAACGGAGCGCTTGCGTATGGTTTGGGCGAAGTTCAAATGGAAAATAACGGGAAAAGGAATTGGCAAAGAAACGTTAACTTACAATACCGTATTAATTCTTAACAACGACGATAATTACAACATTCACAAAATAAACAAAAGAGAACAAAAAGAAAAGAACAAAGAAAAGAAAAGATACAAGTAATAAAGAGCATGAATAAAATTGCATGAAATAGAATGCAAGTAATATAAAGACAAGTAATAAAAAGCGAGTAATAAAAGAATACGGAACTAGGAACCAAGCCAAGCATGTGCTCAATAGCCAACCCTTAAACTTGCAAGATCAATGAAGAGGTTGCAAGATCAAGGGAAGGGTAGAAAACGCATGTGAAATGAAGTGCTAGTCCCGGAAGAAAATACGACCCTTGAGATCAATAACTAACTCTTAACCATTCAACCTCAATGAAGAGATTGAATGAGCAAGAGAAAGCAGAAATCTCAAGGGGGAGCAAACTAACAAGAAAGATAAAGAACCCTCATCTTCATTAATCTTCCACTCAAAAGCTCTCACTACAATTTAATGGAGAAAGAATGAAGAAGAGGAAGAAGAAGAACAAAATTCTACAAAAAAGAGAACAAAGAAAAGCTCCTTTGGTTAAGCTCAGGTCTGCTGTATTTATAGGCAGGAGAATGGGGTTCTAGGGCAACCAGCAGACCACATGTGAAGTACCAAAAATAACCCTGAAGTTCGTCAGAGAGTGGGCCCCACCTTGCCGCGCATGCGCGGCCAATACCCCCTTTTGGCCGCGCATGCGCGGCCATCTTGAAGAGTTGGGCAGTGGGCTTTTGTCGTTTTCCCTGGTCTGCAGTGCCCTGTTGTTTTGTACATGTGTTTTCTGAAAATACATTCACAATTCTTCCAGAATTTCTGTTGAGGAAAGGTGGACTTTTTGTGGATGTCTTTTGTCATGATTGCCTCGAGCTCCGCGTAGATCTCTTGGATTTTGTGCTACCATTGAGCCTTGTGCATGAGGATGACATTGATTTGACATTTTGTCTTCCTAAACTGGTATCTGGCAGCATACAGATGAAGAGCGGAGACCGTGTTTTCTCAGTGGTTGGCAGGAACCCGGATTTTGTCGTGTTTTCCATGAATTTACCGTTTTAGAACCGAGAACCTGTATCCTGCAAATATATAACAAACACGGATTAAAAGTACCTACCTATAAACACACGAGCGTAAGAATGGGCGGTATAAAATGCAATATTCTGATATGAACAGAGGGTCCGTAGAGTTACTTGCATGTTTTCTTCAAATACTTTAAACTTAGAAAATGAGTTTCTGACATTCGATCGTCTCCATCGACTTCCAACGTATCCGTGTGAAGTCTTCTCAAGCTGGAATCAATCAATCTGATGACCTCGCATCGGGGTAAGCGAACGAACCACATGTCCTAGTCTTTCTCCCTCGTGTGACTAGCGACCAACTATCATATCTCTAAGTACAACTCGTACTGCAATAGCTCCAACATCTGGGGCGATATCTCGTCATTAGCAGCAGCAACTGGCTCATTCATCTGCATGCTAAACAGTGCTTCGATCATCATGAATAGGCGATACATCAATGGTCATCACATTCTGGCTGGCCTCTATCAGTGGCTCAATCCTCTGGTGCTAATCTGCACGTCCGAGAAATCTCATAACAGCGATCCATCAAACGCTCACGATGCGAAAACACAATAAAACGACGCCGCTCTATGCAATCATATGTCCCTGGAATCATGCCCTGGTCAGTCCTCGTTCGTGACAAGCTCGTACTGACTGCAACTCTAGCCGTATCTCTTTCTTCCCATGTAATCATGGCAACAAAACCATAAACTGATATCGATGAGGATAGATCATGAATGAATATAATGCTGTGCAAGAAAATGTATATCCTAAGGCTTCTTAAGCGGAGTAGCGTATCGCAAGTATGCCGCGGAACATACACATGATACGTTACTCTTCTTAAGTCACCTACTCCATCAACCAAGGTTAACCTACGCGACGAAAGTTCGGGTCTAATACCCCCTCGACTAAGTCTAAGTTCCATAAGGTCAAGCCAAGATTCTATATATATACAAACACCCTAGGCTCCGCATAGTCAAACCTTGACTCGAACTAAGGTTAACCAAGTGCTTTGATACCCACTTTGTCACGACCCGAAAAAGAACGTGACTGACACTTGAATCATATGAAGTCTATAGGACCCCATCTAATTCAAGTAAGCCAAAAGCACAGAAATCTAAAACCATTCTGAAAAAATGTTCTATTAAAATAAGCCGAATATGCATTTTAAAATCGCAAGTCTTTTCTGAAAATATTAGCAGAGTTTCCTTTGTAAATACTGGCCCCGAACAGAGTATAACATGATAAATATATACAACAATGATAAAAGGCATCCCCAGGCGGGAGCTAGCTCTTCGTCAATCGACGGTTACAACCACGCAAGCAATATAATATACAACGCTGAAGGGCGAGGATTAAAACTGAAAAGGAATCTCAAAACAGCAAGAAATCCATAATAATACAACGCGCAACTCTAAGGTCGAAAGAATAAACAACTCTAGTCTCTAAGTCTGAATTAAATACATGTCTTGTTGATGGAGTTTCTAGATACAACCGAATAAAATAAGTACAATAGTGGTCACGATGCAAGTGAACCCACTTACCAAAGAAAATCACCCGGAATGGAAGCAGTGTGCCAGCAAAGCCGTAACGAAACCTGTACGGAAAAATCTGCAAGAAACTGTGGCACAACGAGGGTGAGTTGCCTACTCGTGAGTAGAAAACATCACCGAGCAGAAATCGTATGTATGACACAATCCTAGGTCAATACGATCAATAATATATTAACCTCAAAATAATAAGTCTGAAGCATGAAAAGGTGGCAAGGGTAAACATCTATACACAAGTGTAATCCCATGTGTGCGTGTCAGTGACTCAGGTAGCAATGTATCATATGTATGAGGTATGAATGTAATGTAATGAAACAGAATACATGTAAATGAAGAAACTGTTTTCTTTCTTTTGTGAGATTTTCTGTAATTTAAAATGAAGTATCATCAATAAATCAATATAAATCAGTGTCTAGTATCGACACTAAACATAAATCTCAATATCCAATATCTCAGGCTCCGGCTATCCGGACTGGCCTGTATCATAAAATCTCAAAACCTCAATATCTCAAATCTCAAAATCTCAGTGTCTCAAATCTCAATATCTAGGGCTCCGTCAGTCTGGATCAGCCCATATCATCAATCACACGACCACGAACGGTATCCTCCGGATATCCGACGCGCCAAGTAAAATCACCGGTAGGCAGTCTGCCCCTGCCAGGCTCATCATCCTCCATGAAATCACTCATGCCCTGGGTTACCATACCGGATCCACCATGTACCCGAGACGGTTCATACGTCTCCTCGAATTGGGTCTCGAAATTTATCTCTAAACCGAGAAAACATCATGGTGGACGACTCATACATCACGAGAAAATCGCACTTTTCATTTTAAAAAGAGAGAGAGAGAAGTTTATATATATATTCTTGCGGTTTTCCCCCAAATCCAGGAATCTCATGAAAATCCGAAATCCAATCATCAATAGCAAGTAAACAGTGAATATCGGTATAAAACTCCATAATACTGCATAACAGTGAATAATAATATGCATGAAGTAGCAAGTAATAACTGCAATGTCTAAACTAGCATATAAAGACGAGTATGCTAATACCATGTCGGACTATCAGTTAACAAGCTATGTCAATGAGTAATATTCTCTAAAGTGTACGTGACATGGCAATTACCGATGATGTGTGTGAGCCGGCAAGTAAATGTATGTGGAACATACGCATCATCGGTAATGGTGCCGGTGTCCTGACAGCATGATCTCGATAATGGCATATGAAGAACACAATATAAGCATGCGATGCGATGCGAACAGCAATAATGTGCGGGAGTTGAATAATAAACACAATGACAACTAATCTGCATTTATATAACTATGAGTCATACAACTTTGCCATTTGAAATAACACGAATCGTGGTGTTTTGAAATTAAGGGCTACGGTGTTTTTTTAAGAAAAGATACGTCCTTTGAAATATCCGTAGAATCCCTTGGCCTGTCTTCAAAATACTCATGATTTGTTAGTTTTGAAATAGGTATGACTCGAGTCTAATCTATCATTTAGAAGTAACTACAGACTGATCTAAAAGTAAGGAAACCGCCTAACATCTGAGTCGATACAAATATATTTATATAAAAATATAACAGTCGGTAATTCCGACTCAATAGTATCCCATACAATACAATATCTATAATATGACATCCTCAAGTCAAGAGTGTGGATTTATCATCAATATAGCTCGTACGGTAAATCCGTCATACGGCATCCTAAATCTGGGTACGGGTCAATGTCACATCTATCACATTATTCATCTGGTACTCTCTTAATCAAATATCATGATCGGGGTTACTGATCTACGTCTAGTACAAAACAAATACCATACATGTATATGCATGCGTGTGTATGAAAACACCATATCGAAAGGACCCGCTAAAACATTATGTCGTATCTCAAATACGAACCATGTCACATCACCGATCTTACGGCCTCAAGCCCAATCTCATCGACTCTTCTCCAATCCCAAGTACTATCCTCATAATCCCGTATATGTATATGTATATGTAAGTCAACGTTACACACCCTACAAGATGTGGGGAGGCGGAATAGGTAAAACAATTATTTTGTTTAAGGTAATATCGACTAACTTTACGGATCTTTGCTAAACACTAACTAACAACTATCTAGAAGTGCTAAACTATTATGATAGATGATTATACCTCAAGATACTAGTCCTTCTTGTTCTTGTTGTTCACCTCCTCGTCGGCCTCCTCGATGTGATAGAAGATCCACCCGAGAGTCCCTTCTCCAAGCTTTAACCTCTCACTTGAGGTAACTAAGTGGCTAGGATTGCTAATCCAAGTGACCTAGAAGATATAAAAGTGGATTAAGGATCCATTAGTCTTTCTAATCCTTGGGATCTCAACACATGAGAGGATTAGAGTTAGGTTTTAGAAGAGCGAGAGCTTGAGGAGAGAGAATGTGTTTGTTATTATGAAATGAAAAATAGCTCATTTGTGTATATATTATGAAGCATAAAATATCTTGCACAAATATCTTGCACAAATATCTTCATGCTTCATTTAATACAAATGAATGAATCATCTAATGAGTCATGGTTTCATTTAATGCAAATTACACATCATCTCCTCCACCTCATTAAGCTTAATCCATAAATGAATTAAAACATAATGAGTCACCTTTCTTCTAGAAGCTTCTCGAGCAATTACGAGAATGCCCCTCCTATCCGAGAAACACGGATATACTGAGACTACATAAATCCAATAATCCAATACTAGAATCTGGCTTAAATCAAAGCCCGCTAGTATAAACTGTCCGAACATCATACGTGCATAAGTACACGTATATGTCCGAACCCTGTCGTAAAACCATACGACCTCTATATCGTTTCGCCTGAAGCAGGGAAACTCTCTGTGTGAGACTCTAAAGACTCGACAATACGCTGGCAGTGAGTTTAACCACAGGCCGCAAGCGGTACTAGCTGTACGTAACGGTCCCCAGGTAGATGTTGATAAGAAGGCCGATGAGGGAACCCATCCGAACTCCTACTGAGCTTGATGTGACAATCTCCGTACAGTCCGGTCTGTTCGTCTAAGATTATCGCATATCGGGCCTAGGGGCGACAAGCGTCAGTCCCCTAAAAGGCGGTATAAGTCGTGTCGGAGTGAAGCCCATTACACCTTGAGAAGCTACTGGAAATACTACCAATAAATCTCGTTTGCCCTGGCCAGGGACTTTGTGTAATGTCTCTCCAAACACAATGCGATATCAACTCCCAATACCGGGAGAGACGAATCCTTTCTAACTACCACTGCCTCCAAGTGCTTCGGGACTGCACCCAACTGCTACCTGTTTGCACGACTCCTTTGAGCCGTGGTAGGGTAGCAATCTAAGAACAGTGGGAACACACTCGAGACGAAGCAGCAGTGTCAAGTCAATAGACTATGCTGTACTCATGTCACCTGGGAACTGTTAACTGACGACGGGTATAATACCAACAAACAGTTCCCTGTGAGTCCTGTCCGGTGTACCCGTAACCAAACGAGCACCTGCATACTATCTCCAGTACAACGTACTAATGGCTGTGGGACAGACCATTTCCCCTGCTGGAATGAGAAACATACACACTAGTCTACTTGGAGTATCGATACCCTGTCTCGATAATCCTATGACTAGGGACCTGAAAAAGGATGTCCTTGTAGACTACCCAACCCCCACTAGTATGACTGCCATCATAACGCTGGTAGTCAAGAAAGATCCTATGGGCTCTATCAATATATATTCACGATATGCTAAAAGAAACATATACACATATTAAGATAGATATAAACCAAGTAGCATAGTACTATGTTGAGCAAGACTGTTAATACAACTGTGAATATCCCAACCTTCCATTAAATAATATACAAACCAGTATGATACAATAATGGCTCCTAGGGCATATACACTAACAATCTCCCACTTGCACTAGGGCCATGTACTGGCGTATCGAGGACCTATCATCTCGAGTAGCCTCTCGAACTGTGTTTGAGGTAAGGCCTTTGTGAATGGATCTGCAGTGTTCTCCTCTGTAGCAACTCTCCGGACCTCGATCTCGCAGCGATCTATGATCTCCCTGATCAGGTGATACTGCCTTAAGATGTGTCTGGACTTCTGATAGGACCTAGGTTCCTTCTCTAAAGCTATAGCGTCGTTGTTGTCACAATACAGCGGTATTGGATTAACAATGGTAGGAACCACCTGAAGTTCTGTTAGGAACTTCTTCATCCAGACTGCTTCTTTTGCGGCATCGCAAGTAGCGATATACTCCGCTTCCATCGTCGAGTCAGCAACGGTGTCCTGCTTGGAACTCTTCCAGCACACCGCCCCTCCATTGAGGGTAAAGACATAACCTGACATGGACTTGGAGTTATCCTTGTCACTCTGGAAGCTGGAGTCAGCAAAATCCTCGATCTGGAGGTCTTTTCTGCCGTAAACCAAGAACATATCCTTAGTCCTTCTCAGGTACTTGAGAATGTTCTTTACTGCTATCCAGTGCTTCTCCCCTGGGTCTAACTGATACCGGCTTACCACGCTCAGTGCGTAAGCTACATCTGGTCTGGTTCACAACATTGCATGCATTATAAAGCCTACCGCAGAAGCGTAGGGTATAACTGACATGTGATCCCTTTCCAAATAAGTCTTAGGAGACATCTCTTTGGAGAGGGTGATTCCGTGACAAGCCGATAAATTACCGCGCTTAGAATCTTCCATACTGAAACTTTTCAGTATAGTGTTGATATATCTGGACTGTGAAAGTCCCAACATCCTCTTATATCTATCATGATAGATCTGGATCCCCGGAATGTAAGAGGCAACACCCAGGTCTTTCATGGAGAACCTTTGTGACAAGAATCCTTTGACAGATTGTAGCATAGGAATGTCATTTCCTATTAAGAGAATGTCATCCACGTACAAACGAGGAATACGACAGTTCGTGCTACAATTTTACTATATATACATGGTTCATCTGGATTTTTGATAAAGTCATATTCTTTGACCGTTTCATCAAAATAGATGTTCCAGCTCCGCGATGCCTGCTTTAGTCCATAAATGGACTTAAGCAATTTGCATACTTTCCCGTTGCTCCCACTCTGATTGAAACCTTCTGGCTGATCCATATAGACACACTCTTCTAAATTACCATTTAGAAAAGCCGTCTTTACATCCATCTGCCAGATCTTATAATCATGGAAGGCGGAAATGGAAAGAAGGATCCGAATGGATTTGAGCATAGCCACTGAAGAAAAAGTTTCGTCATAGTCCAAACCAGGTCTTTGACGAAAACCCTTTGCAACAAGTCTAGCCTTATAGGTTTCCACCTGTCCATCTACACCAATCTTCTTCCTGAAGATCCACTTGCATCCTATGGGTTTTATCCTATCTGGAGCAAAGTACAAAGTCCATACTTTGTTGGTGTATATGGACTCCATCTCAGTCCGCATTGCATCCAACCATCTTACTGAGTCGCCGCTCTGAATGGGTTGCTGGAAACTCGTAGGTTCATCATTATCAATGACGCAATCCTCTCGATCCCCGTCTATGAGAAAACCGTAGTATCTCTCAGGCGGATGAGACGGCCTACTACTCCTACGGAGGGGTGCGGGAATGTCCTGTTCTTCTGGAACTACTGGTTCTACCAAACTTTCTGTAGCAGTTTATGGTTCTGGAATTTCTTTTAGTTCTATTACGCTCCCACTTGTTTCCTTTTCTAAAAATTGTTGTTCTAGAAAATGGGCATTACGAGAAACAAAAAACCTTTTGTTCCTCTGCGTAATAGAAAAAATACCCCTTGGAGTTCTTTGGATATCCCACAAACTTATACTGTACTGAGCGTGCCTCGAGTTTGTTCGTATGCTGCTTTTTAACAAAAGCCGGACATCCCCCTATCTTCAGATACTGAAGATAGGGTTTCTTCCCACTCCACATCTGATATGGTGTGGTAGGCACAGTCTTGGTAGGAACCCTGTTCAAAAGATATGCAGCTGATTCTAGTGCATAACCCTTGAAAGATCGCGGTAACTCAGCATTACTCATCATGGACATGGAATGCACCATATCCAATAGGGTTCATTTCCGTCTTTCCGGTACACCGTTATGTTGTGGAGTGTATGGAGGAGTAAGCTGAGAGAGAATTCCATTCTCTTTTAGAAAACCCTAGAACTCGGCACTTAAGTATTCACCACCTCGATCAGATCTCAGTGTCTTGATACTTTTGCCGGTTTCGTTTTCTACTTCATTCTTATATTCTCGGAATTTCTCAAAGGCTTCGGATTTATGTTTCATCAAGAAAATGAACCTATACCGAGAGTAATCATCTGTAAAAGTAATGAAATATGAAAAACCGCCTCTTGCATGTGTAGACATTGGACAACATACATCGCTGTGTATGAGTCCTAAGAGCTCGCTCGCTCTTACTCCATATCCAGTGGATGGAGTCTTTGTCATCTTACCTTTGAGACATGATTGACAAGTGGCGTAAGATTGATATTCGAACGGATCCAAATATCCTTCTCTATATAACTTAGTTAACCTTGTCTCATTGATGTGACCTAGTCTACAATGCCATAAGAAAGCCTGATTTATATCTGGAGACTTTCTTTTTAGTGTGTTCTGGACATTGAAAATCTGTAATTGGTTTAATACGTATATACCGTTATCTAGTGTACCAGACCCAATCAAACCATGATTAAGGTGGATGTTAACAACATCGCTTACAAACGTGAAATCATAACCTTCTTTTGATAACAACGATACTGATATGATATTACACGTTAAACTAGGTACACAAAAACAGTTGCGCAAAACCAAAATATGTCCACTCGTCAATCCAAGGTGATAATCCCCTACGGACACAGCACCCACGCTAGCTCCGTTAGCAACCTGGAGGGTCATATCACCAACCTTCAGCACTCTACGGTTTCTCAGTACCTGCAATGAATTGCATATATGAGATCCTGATCCGGTATCCAATACCAAGGAAGTAGAGTTGATTGACAGACAATTTTCAATTACAAACACACCTGAAGCCGAAGCCACAACTTGCCTCGGGTCCTGGTTCTTGGCGATCCAAGCTTTGCAATCCTTCTTCCAATGGCCTTTCCTGCGACAGTGGAAGCATTTATCCTTTGCCACTACCGGCACCGCAACCTTTCCCTTGGCTTCCACCTTACAAACACCACCTCTTGGTTTGGTAGCGGCCTTCTTCTTCCTTCCTTAGGCCCTTGTCTTGGACCTGAAAGAGGAAGCACCACGAACAAACATAGCGGGTGTTTCCCTTGCCTTCTGCAAGGTGCCCTCTGCACTCCTTAACATGTTTAGGAGTTTTGGAAGTTCAACTTCTTTACCTTGAATGTTGAAATTCAAGATAAACTGGGCTTAGGTAGAAGGAAGGGACTGGAGAATAATTGTATACAGCTCGTTCTCTAATGTTGTCCCAAGGTCTGCGAGCTCTTCAATATAACCAATCATCTTAAGGACATGTTCCCCTACAGATGATCCGACGGCCATCCTCGACTGAAACAAGTTCTTTGAGGTCTCGTATCTATCTATACGAGATTGCTATCCATACAGTTCCTTGGTGTGGAGAAATATGGATTCTAGATCCATATTCTCGTGCTTCCTCTGATGTTCATTATTCATAGAGGCAAGCACGATGCATTTGGCCTTCGCGCAATCTAACTCCCAGGTCTTGCGGATTTCCTTATCCGCGATACTGGATTCAGGACTTGGGATGGCAGGGGCCTTAGTAGTAAGGACATACCCTAATTTGGCATAGGTAATTACCATCTTAACATTCCGGAACCAATCTTTATAGTTTGGCCCTGTCAAAATATTTTTATCTAATAATAACATAAGGCCTGTCATGTTCTGGGTCGCTGCAATTAGGAGAGAGAGAGGAGACACTTTAGCATGATGCTCTTGCAAGTTTAGAGTGGTTTTTAGTTTATCTAAACAGGATGGCTCCCACTGTTTCTCGAATCCCTCCTGAAACCAAAAAGGAAGAACTAGTCAGGACTATTCTTACTGTACAATACTTGCTTAACCGTTTAGCCAGGCCGGTGTCGGTACTTCGAGGGAGGTTTTACGACGCTTTCACGAAGTTTCTTAATTAAATAACCTCTTTTCCCTGGGGGCGTAACCCTGCTGACACCTTTCTCGACACCTACTTGGTTTATAGCATTGATCGTTAAGTGAAAGAATCTCCCGATGAGTAGCATATACTCAACGTAGGATCGGGATCCAAATATCATCGTGTGATAAAGCTGAAGGAATCCTACCAAAATTATCACACTCCAAATGGTATGCAACACTAGCAAGTTTCAGTTTCTTTAGAGACTCACGATATCAATTTCTGCCCCATGCACTTATGACCTTGGCGTTGGTCAAAATGTCATAAGTCACATGTCAAGTTCTACCCATCATTATCTAGTTAATTTGAACCCACCCATACATACCCCTGACGTTGGCCAAATGGTAGTACGACTGTCCTATACCAACTATCTATCTATGCAACAGATGAATACCCAGCAGCTACCAAACACTATGCCTTGGCGTTGGTCAAAATACATAACTTGAATACTACTGAATACCCAAATGAAATGACGGAGGGCTACGAATGGTTTTGGCGAAACCGTGAACGTATTGAACTTGATAAGATCGAAGGAACCTGATAGCTTTTAAAAGGAGTGGTTAAGCTCCGCAATTAAAAAAAATCTTCTGTTTTAAAATAAACGAGTAGTTTCTTTTAAACTGTTCCAACAATTCAACTTTGGTTTATTTTCTTTGCATTAAAATAATATGTCCCATCAATTAACCTATCATTGCAGAAAACAACGAAAATACAACGTCCTCTTATGCCATCCGCATTCACCACTGGGCCCCGTCATTCACCCGTTAGGTTAGTTAACTAACAACAGAGCGGGGGCTGGGCTAGCGCGGATGCAAAACATAAGTAACGCCTACTAGATATCATATATAGATATTGTACATTCGTCAGACGCAATAATAGGCATTCCAGATCACAGATGAACATATTAGATATACAAGCAATCCGCATTTCTTTTGAGCCTGCAATGAAAGTCGGATTACACAGTCGTGATGAATAGCCAAACCCCCACCCTAGACCCCTACGGGTACGGCAAACTACTCGCCAAGTACCCGTAGTGAAGCGGTCTCCCTCAACGACGTGAGTAGGCCACTAAACACTTCAAAGTACCCGGTAGTTTGTGCACCCCACCTTGGGTCTATCCTAGGAGCAGAAAACAGTAAATGAAATAATACAACGGTGGCTACAACCTCAACTCGGATGTGCTCCCCAAAAGAATATTACAATAAATTACAATTTACATTTGAATGAAAGAAACACTCGTCTCACATCCCCGGCTATCCATTCACGACAATCCAACAAGTTCATATTCACAAACCAGTAAAAACCATTACAGAAATGTCGAACCCCCTACTAACCGACATACTAGCAATTAGGGGAGGTTTACGAACACATCAATCACCACACAAATATAATCCAGTTAGCCAAAGTTCTTAGAATTTCGATCAAGCAACACATATGAATTTACTCCAAACAATTCTCTGTGCACATAAAACCTGAGTAGAAACAAAACATCCAAGAAAACACAACATCAACACAGAAGAATAACTGAGCAAATTTGGGTTGACTCGGTGTCAACTCGGCCGTGGATCCGCGGCAGATCGCTTGGATCGTCCGCGGTTCCGCGGTGGTTTGGGCGATTCATGATCCTAAATTTCTTCACAATTCTTAAAAAACCCTGCTTGTATTTTTAAGGGTCCCGGAAAAATTTTTAGACCCCGTTTTAAAATCAGCAGAAACTTAGTGAAAACGTCATTTTTTCAGGATTATTTTGCTATCGAATTTCTAAAGACTTTGCTAACATGTTAGTTATGGTTTAGCTAGGCTCTGATACCACTGTAAGTCGACGTTACACAACCCACAAGATGCGGGGAGGCGAAATAGGTAAAACAATTATTTTGTTTAAGGTAACATCGACTAACTTTACGGATCTTTGCTAAACCCTAACTAACAACTATCTAGAAGTGCTAAACTACTTTGATAGATGATTATACCTCAAGATACTAGTCCTTCTTGTTCTTGTTGTTCACCTCCTTATCTGCCTCCTCGATGTGATAGAAGATCCACCCGATAGTCCCTTCTCCAAGTTTTAACCTCTTACTTGAGGTAACTAAGTGGCTAGGATTGCTAATCCAAGTGACCTAGAAGATATAAAAGTGGATTAAGGATCTATTAGTCTTTCTAACCCTTGGGATCTCAACACATGAGAGGATTAGGGTTAGGTTTTAGAAGAGAAAGAGCTTGAGGAGAGAGAATGTGTTTGTTATTATGAAATGAAAAATAACTCATTTGTTTATATATTATGAAGCATAAAATATCTTGCACAAATATCTTCATGCTTCATTTAATACAAATGAATGAATCATCTAATAAGTCATGGTTTCATTTAATGCAAATTACACATCATCTCCTCCACCTCATTAAGCTTAATCCATAAATGAATTAAAACATAATGAGTGACCTTTCTTCTAAAAGCTTCTCGAGCAATTATGAGAATGCCCCTCCTATCCGAAAAATACGGATATACTGAGACTGCATAAATCCAATAATTCAATACTAGAATATGGCTTAAACCAAAACCCGCTAGTATAAACTGTCCGAACATCATACGTGCACAAGTACATGTATATGTCCGAACCCTGTCGTAAAACCATACGACCTCTATATCGTTTCGCCTGAAGTAGGAAAACTCTCTGTGTGGGACTCTAATGACTCGACACTACACTGGCAGTGAGTTTAACCACAGGCCGCAAGTGGTACTAGCTGTATGTAACGGTCCCCAGGTAGATGTCGATAAGAAGGCCGATGAGGGAACCCATCCGAACTCCTACTGAGTCTGATGTGACAATCTCTGTACAGTCCGGTCTGTTCGTCTAAGACTATCGCATATCGGGCCTAAGGGGCAGCAAGCGTCAGTCCCCTAAAAGGTGGTATAAGTCGTGTCGGAGTGAAGCCCGTTACACCTTGAGAAGCTACTGGAAATCCTATTAGTAAATCTCGTTTGCCCTGGCCAGGGACTTTGCGTAATGGCTCTCTAAACACAGTGCGATATCAACTCCCAATACCGGGAGAGGCGAATCCTTTCTAACTGCCACTACCTCCAAGTGCTTCGGGACTGCACCCAACTGCTACCTGTTTGCACGACTCCTTTGAGCCGTGGTAGGGTAGCAATCTAAGAACAGTGGGAACACACTCGAGACGAAGCACCAGTGTCAAGTCAACGGACTACGCTGTACTCATGTCACCTGGGAACTGTTAACTGACGATGGGTATAATACCTACAAACAGTTCCCTGCGAGTCCTGTCCGGTGTACCCATAACCCAACGAGCACCTGCATACTATCTCCAGTACAACGTACTAATGGCTGTGGGACAGACCATTTCCCCTGCTGGGATGCGAAGCGTACACACTAGTCTACTCTAGAGTATCGATGCCCTGTATCGATAATCCTACGACTAGGGACCTGAAAAAGGATGTGCTTGTAGACTACCCAGCCCCCATTAGTGTGACTGCCATCACAACGCTGGTAGTCAAGTAAGATCCTATGGGCTCTATCAATATGTATTCGCGATATGCTAAAAGAAACATATACACATATTAAGATAGATATAAACCAAGTAGCATACTACTATATTGAGCAAGACTGTTAATACAACTGTGATTATCCCAAGCTTCTATTAAATAATATACAAACTAGTATGATACAATAATGGCTCCTAGGGCATATACAATAACAGTATATATATATATACATAGTCCCATACCCATGTGTGTGTGGTGTCTATATATATATATTTATATATATATATATATAACATTTCAGAAAATATAAAATATTATTTTTGGAATTTAATATTAAAATAATATATTTCCCGAAAACTGTCCGATTTGCGAAATTGTGGTTTTCGAAAAAGGGTTTAAATATATACCGATAATTATGAAATAATTGGGAATTAAAATGATTTATTTAATTAATAATATAACTTAAAGACTTGGCATTTTAAAAATTTATTATATGCAGTTTCGATAAAAACCAGATTAGAGCACTGCTAATCGCGATTAAGCCAAATCCGTGTCTTCACAGTTTTCATGGTTAGTGCACCATGACATGTTACATGTTATTTTATTTATGTAGTTTTATGGGTATTATGTGATTTTGTTTTGAAATTTAAAAGAGAAAAGAAAAAGAAAAAGAAATGGCAAAAGGGTAATTTAGTGAAAAGGGTATGATTGGAGAGAGAAAGTGTGTGAATAAGTGAGAAAGAGAGGGGGGGCTGCTGCCATACTTTCCCCCCATCATTTTATTCTCCCTCTTCATCTTCCTCAAGCCCACTTCCCTCCACTTAAAGCCCTAGATCCATCTCCAAATAATCCCCAAAACCCTAAACCCTTTTCACAAAAGTTGATCCCCTCTTCACCCTCTACACATTGGACCAAGAAAAGTTGGATCTTGATGACTTTGGGCTTCTAGGGTTTGCTCAAGTGACACATATGAGGTATAACTTCTTCTATTTTGTTAGTTTTAAGCTTCTTTCTATTCTAGTTTAGTTTAGAAGTCGTTTTAGCGTGGAATTGTGATGTTGGAAAATTCTAGTGATGGGTTTGGGTGTTGTGAAGAGTTGAAGTGTGTATTGGCTGTTACAAACCTTAGGGATTGAATTCAAGAGATGGAATTGAGTGTAGTAACCAAAATAAAAACTTTAGAATTGATCCATGTCGGTTTTGTGAGGATATAGGGTGTGCAGGGAAATCTGGAGCAACCCGGGTAATTTCTGAGCTTAGCAAAAGACTCCAGGGACCAAATTAGGGTACTAGGAGACTACCTTGACGAGATGAACCCTATTGGAGCCTAGGGGGCAGAGGAGGCCGGTTTTTATAGTGATGTGGCCGGCCATTAGGTGGAAATTGGTGTCGTGGTTGATCCAGTAGGTCATATACATCATATATAGCACCCTAGACTTGTTTGTGCAACTACTTTTGGCCTGGCTCAAAATCTGGGAGCATTTTAGGGTGATTTTAGCTATGGTTTTCCGTATTTTGTAATGCTAAGTTTTGATATTTGAATTTGACATTGGTTGTTGGGTGTTCGTACATCAACAACAAGGGGTGTTTTGTTGATTTTGTACGCATAGGCCATAGGTTCTGACCTATGAGCAATGCGCGTACCGTTTTGGATTTCAAAACTTGATTTTAATAGCGTTGCGATATGTGTTGTTATTAAAGGTGCTCTCGCATGGATTCCGAGGCGACGGATCATGGCGTCATTGACTTTGGCAAGTGAAGACCAAGGTGAGTGGATCTATATCCACGGGGGAAGTCGGGTGGATGGCGTATAGCACCCCCGCAAAGTTTTGGTGGAAACCGATTTGTAGCTTATGGTTAAGAAAACCTAAATTTGGAAACTAGTGTTAGAGTTAACTGATAGTTAATGAAACCATATTAGAAACTAAGGATAGTTATAAGTGATATAATATGGCTAATATGTGATGACGGTATTTGACGATATTGCCGTTTAGGATACTATAGGACTAGATAGTCGACGTAGATGAGTCATCCGAACCAAACATATTTCTAAACTGAAGAATCGTATGCATCTTTTAAACAGATACCTTGAGGGACATTACGGAATTTCAAATGATATCTTTTCCTTAAAAACACCGTAACCCCTATTTTCAAAACTACGATTTGCTTCTCTAAAAATCTGATTGTATGGTTCGGGTATGTACGTTAGATTAGATACTTATACTTATAGTAGAGATAGAATGTTTATGTAAACTCGACATGATATGGGATATAAATGCGATGAAAAGAATATATGACGTGATATGATGGGTCGATGATATGTTGATATACGGATGCGAGTCGATTGATATGAATTATACCCTGTCGGTCACCTGATATGAGATTATTGCGGATGTGACCCGGGACATAGGTATATAGATATATATAGAATGTTGTGAATCATGAATGATAGGTCGTACATGATATTAGGCCGTACCCTCATTGTCTTATAAGTTGATAGGATCCCTATTGGTTTAATGCCGTCGTACGATGATTTTCCGTACGTGATGAGTTTGACTTGAGGTTTGCTCCATACCCTTGACTAGATGATGCCGTACGATAGATTATACCGTACGAGATATTGTGTGGCTAGATGTCGTTGATAGATTCACCGACTCGGTCATGATAGATATGTATACCCATTGGCATTTGCATATAATTTACACTATGCTGCATTCATGTTATTCTCATGGCATTGCATATACCTGTGCTAGTACACTTACACCATTATCGATGATGCGTATGTTACACTTACACAAATTTGCCGGCTCACACACTTCATCATCGATAATTGCCATGTCACTACACAGTAGGATTGCTGCATCATGATATGACTCTTCGCATAATATGCTTGCGTACATACACATTGTATATCCATATTGGTATACATATACTTTGATATATCCATACTTGCGCATATACATATTGTACCTACATAGATAACTGGTTTTATTAGGAGATTGGGAACCACATATTATATTTTAAAAACTGGAATCATTTAAAAGAGCGGTTTTCCCTTAATATGTCATATCACTGTTCCATGTTGCATGATATACGGATATGCTTATATTTCTATCATATGTCGCATACATCATGCTTTATGATTTTTCGCATTGAGATATGCTGTTTTCATGAGATTTCTGGATTTTAGAGCCGTGGCGATTTCAAAAGACTGCATCTACTCTTTTAAAAACCCGGTTTCTCTTGATATGATATTTCAGTGCGTCCACATGTGTTTTCTCGGTTCTGAGAGTGACATGTGAAACCCGATTCGAGGAGGCGGATGAGGCCGATTGCGGGTACATGGTGGACCCGGTATAGTACCGGGGAAGAAAGGGATGCTGTGTATACAGACGGTGAGCCTGGCAAAGGGACTACTACCTACCGTTGATTGGTTGGACCTGGAGGATATCCGGAGGATACCGACCGGTGTCGAGAGATGATATGGCCGATCCGGACTAACGGAGCCCGTGGGCCAATTCGGAATGACGGAACCCGAGATATGAGGATTTACGTGTCGATGCTGGACACTGGTTTCATGATGTTTTCGAGTGTCGATGTTAGGCACCCAGGTTCCATGATTTTGATGTGTCGCGAGGGACACCATTGATTTATATTCTCATACTTCCATGCACACTCTTTTATGATATTTACGTGCACACATACATGGATTATATGGTTGGACGAGATCCGCATGCATACATACATTGATTATACTGTTGGATGCTATCTACATGCTTAAAGGCATTGACTACCTTGTTGGCACATTTACAGACCCGGTCATCCTAGATATCATAGTATTACCTTTATGATATAGTTGACCTAGGAGTCGTTGTTTATTCGATTTCTATCTGTTGATATTTTTTCTACTCATGAGTTGGCAACTCACCCCCGTTGTGCCACAGTTCTTGCAGGTTGACCGTTTGGATCAGTAGCGGCTTCGCTGGCATACAGTTGCATTCGGGTGTTTTGCATTGGTAGGTGGGACATTTGTATCGTATCCACTCTTGTATCTATATTTCATATTGTATCTAGTTAACTCCATCAATCAAAATTAGTAAACTGTATAAGTAATGAGACTTAGTGAGATTGTGGTTGCGAGACTTAGAGCGAGGGTTTTCCGCTACTTGTAGTTGATGTCTTTCTTATTTCTTAATCTTTTGTGGTGAACTTCACCCTTGGGCATCGTATACTTATATATATATTGTCTTGCATGGTTGTGATCTGCCGTTTGGCGAAGAGCTAGCTCCCGTTTGGGGATGCCTTTATCATTATCTTGTATATGTGGTTTTGGATCAAAATATATAAAGGAGGTGCTGCCCAAATTTTCAAAAAGACGAAACATGTTTTTTAAACTTGCATAATCCACTTGCATTTTCATGTTCCTTTTCTATGCATTAAGAAAACTTGATTTCATTATATCTTTATTTCAAAACTTCACCTCCTTTATTTTCTTAAAAAGGGTTAGATTTCTGGGTTTCGGCTTACTTGAATTCCATTACGCCTTTAGATGTTGCGTGATTCAAGTGCTGGTCACGAGTTAATATTTCGGGTCGTGACAAAGTTGGTATCAGAGCGTTAGGTTTAACCTTTGTTCGAGTCTATGTTTGACTATGCGGAGTCTAGGGCGGGTATGTATTTCAAAACCTAGGCGTGACCTTACGGAACTTAGACTTGAACGGAGGGGGGGTATTAGACCCGAACTTTCATTTCATAGGCTGACCCTGATTGATGGAGTAGGTAGCTTGAGTAGAGTGACGTACCGTACGTATGTTCCGTGACATATTTACAATACGATACTCCACTTAAGAAACCTTAGGATGTACATATTTTGAGATCTATGGTTCTCCCCGTATCCAAGATTATACATCCATTTGAGATCCTTGATTCTATTCGTTTCCGTGATCATACTCACATTGATGTTGTTCCTTCTTATGATCATGTATACATTCTGGATCTGTCGTTTCCCTTCTTGTCGTTGATCTGCTCTCTTCGATACTCGATTGAGGTTCCTGTCACCATGGTTTGAGCGCAGTTTGGGCTGCTGCTAGTGTTGCGGTCAGGACGAGCTCGTCTGGTACGAGGGCAGACCATTTTGTTTTCTAGTGACATGGGAACGTCTCGATGTAGTGTTTGTGTTGTGACCACTTGTAGAGGCGAGCGTTTGGTTTTACATCAGATGATTGGGCCATTGACAGAGGCTGCCAGTTGCGAGAGGACTGTTGATGTACAGCCTACCTCAGAAATTGTGATGTTATCTACCGTGTGGACAGATGACCCAGCTGTTGCTGAGATTGATGTGATGTCACTTCCAGAGCTTACGAGCTAAGATCGCCGGAGCTTCCAGGCAGAAATGCGATAGATGATAGCTAATCTATCCCGAGTTGAGATACGAAGGTGATTCGTCAGATTGATGCGCCGACGCAGGCCCAGTTGAGTTGAAGATTTTCAGTGTGGAGAGTCTTACTCAGATCTAGAGCAGACCGATCCAGAGATGACCATTGACGTATCGTCTTTCCTGGAGGATTGATGCATTTTTTAGCATGCGGACGAAGGGTATTCGCATGTCGCCTAGGTGAAGTTAAAAAGTTCGAGCGAGTGTCAGAAACCCATTTTTCCCAAGTTTAAAGTGTTCGGAGGAACATGCAGGTAATTCTGTGGACCCTCTAGAAGAATGAAACCCTAACTCGACATGATGACCATGGAACCGCTTTTGAACCTTAGGGTTTGCAGCAGTTTCGCGGTGCCATCAGTGAGGCTTGGGTTTGCCCTTCTACGGCTGGTCCAGAGGTACTGTGGTATATACCAGATATTTTTAGACTGTGCTCATGTATTGAGCTTTCGGGAAATTTTGGGACCTTGATGACTCGATCGAAAAGTTTGATGTCATCCGGATATCATGTGATAAGAGACCAGTAAGCTGACCAGCTTCGGAGAGAAGACCTCACCCAGATGCATTATGAACCGATCGAGGACGGACGAGTATTGAGTACTCCTCCGATGGTTGGGACGAGTTCCTGAGGACGAGTTCGGCCAGATATCTTCTACAGAGTGATGAAGATACTGTAGGGTTACTAGGTACTGTCACAAGGGTCTATAAGGCATCAACCATGCCCGATTTAAATTTTAGACGTGCCGAACAACCCTAACCAAGATCTTAGACTAGATGTAACACTTTAGAATGTGTTTAGAGGCTAATTATATGTTAATAAATGATTTTTTAATAAAAAGTTTACCAAATTAGTTTTCAAATATTTTGTCAAGAATTATAAATATTTTTTTAGAATTTTCCTAGACTTGTACACACTTGTGCATGTAAACTAGGGTTAAATTAGGGTTAAACCATGTTTAGCAACCATGGTAGACTAACCCTTTCTTATTAAGTTAAATTGATTTTAATTAAGGGTATTTTTTTAAAATGGAAAATGAATTATTGCTTTGGGTTTGACTTGGTGAGAGAGAGAGTGTGCATGATGGGCATCATGGCATGAGCCCATGCTTGCATTGAATGGGAGAGAGAGGGTGTTGACCTTTGTTCTCTCATTTCTTATGTTGTGCTAACTCTTTCTCACTTCTCCCTCTCACTCTCACACTCCTTCACACACACCAGCAGCAGCAACTGCAGAAGTAGCAGCCATAGCAGCAGCCACAGCAGCTACACCAGCAGCTTCAGCAGCTCCAGCATCAGCAGCAGCTCCAAGCAGCAGCAACAACAAGCAGCAGCAGCAGCACAAGCAGCAGCAGCAACAACAAGAAGCAGTAGCAGCAGCAGCAGCACAAGCAGCAGCAGCTCCAAGCAGCAGCAGCAACAAGCAGCCATAGCAGCAGCACAAGCAGCAACAACTCCAAGCAGCAGCAGCACAGCACAGTAGCAGCAGCACAGCAGCAGCAGCAGCACAGCACAGCAGCAGCACAGCACAGCAGTAGCACAGCACAGCAGCAGCAGCACAGCACAACAGCAGCAGCACACAGCAGCAGCGCGGCACAGCAGCAGCAGCACGACACAGCAGCAGCGCTGTAAGTGCACGGCGGCGCCCTGGCCGTCGCTCCGACGCCGGAGTGCGGAAGCGATGATTTACTTTAACGTTTTAAACCGGCACCACCGCGCACTTTTAACCCGGATCGGGCCATTAACCTAACTACAAGCTAACTACAAGATAGGAAGAGAGATATACCGCGGCCGTGTCCTCCGGTCTTCTCGTCGTCGTCCCGATCTCCCGCGGAATGTCCGGTCTCCACCTCTTCGCCGGAAGGGCACCACGTCGCCTGCTTCTTTTACGGGCTCCCGCCTCTGGTCTGAGGCAACTCGGGCACGAAGCTGGCGAGTCGACGTGCCCAAGATTTGCTGTAGAATATAGTGTAGAGTGTTATGTCTCATTTGGGGTTGTAGGAGGTTGCCATTTTGGTGGAGGAAATGAAGTGGTGGAATTTTGTGATGAACTTTGGATTTTAGCAAGCATGAAGAGCAAAAATCCCCACTACCAAAAATTGGACAGCCCCTACATGGCTTGGCCGGCCATGACAAGGTGAGGAGAGGAGAGTGAGTGGCCAAATGAATATGGGTGTCTCCAATAATCAAGAGAGAGAAAGGGTTATCATTAACAAAAGAAATGATCACAAACCAAGTCCAATACACCACCAACCATCACCCTTCATCATCATCAACGATCATGACTCTAAAAGTCAAGCCATCATGGTCAAAAGAAGTCAAATGATGGTGAAACCATCATGAAGCAAGGATATGCAAATAACACCCTCCACAAATGCTTATTTGCACAAATGCAAATAAGCCCTCCTCCACTAATTTTCAGCCAAGGATAGATACAAAGAAAATTGGCTGAAACGGAAAACAAACTGGCAACTCCAAAAAACTGATCCCGTAATATATTACAGGAAAACCCCGCTACTGTATATACATACCCGCATTTGTATTCCGACCGAATACAAATGCACTGAGACAAAATCTACACTGTACTATACTAGGATCCGGCTTAAACCAAAGCCCGCTTGTATAAACTGTCCGATCGTGATCCGTGCAATACCGCACGTATCTGATCGAACCCTGCCATATCTCCATACGGCCTCTACAGCGTTTCGCCCGAAACTTGAGAAACTGGTCTGTGGGGGACTCTAAAGACTCGTCAACACCTTGGTTGTGGATTTAACCACTAGCACGTCAGAGTTATTAGCATATACGTAACGGGCTACCAGGTATTGACCAAAAGGGACGTCGATGAGCGAACTCATCCTGACACCCTACTAAGCCTGTCAGTGACAATATCCGTACAATCCGGTCTGTTCGTCTATGAGCATCGAATGGCAGGCCTAGGGGGTTGGTAAAAGTCAGACCCCCAAAAGCGGTACAAGTCGTGTCGGAGTGTAGCCCAGAACACCCTGAGATACTACTGGAATACCTACCAGAAAATCCCCTGCCTCGGCCGAGGGCTTTGTGTAATGGCTCTCCTAGACACAGCACGACCTCACCCCCAATACCGGGAGAGACGAACCCTTGAAGATCCGCTCACTGCCTCCATGTGGCTCGTGACTGTACCAAACTAAAACTTGTTTGCACGTCTCCTTTGAGCATGGTAGGGTAGTAATCAAAGTACAGTGGGAACTCACACGAGACAAATGACGATCCTCAGGTCGATGAACTAACCTGTACACATGTCACCAGGGAGCTGCTATCTGACGTCAGGTATAAGACCAACTAGCATGTTCCCGGCGAGTCCTGTCCGGTGTACTCATAACCCAATGAGCACCTGTATACATCTTAGGTGAACCAACTGACACCAGTGGCTTGTGGGACCGCCACCGCCCCTCGTCGGGATCTCGACTGTATACACTAGTCTACTCTGGAGTATCGATGCCCTGTCTCGAAACTCCCACGACTAGGGACCTTTTAAGGATGTGCTTATAGACTACCAGCTCCCACGTATATGATCGCCATCATACTGCTGGCAGTCAAGCATGAATCCTAGGGGCTCTATCAACGTGTAATAGCGACCTGTCTGGTCACTTAAAGCAGTACACGATGATAAAAATAAACCAGATAGTATACTATCATCTTGAGTAAGACTGTCCTACCGGGATAGGTCCTCCCTCAATCATTGCAATCACGTGCCTGTTATCCAATAATTGACTCTGAGGGCACTATATCCAACAATCTCCCACTTGCACTCAAGGCTAATTATTGCGATGTCGCATACTCACAGCCCGTGTGATACCGAATACCCAACTCCTCTACTAGTCAGTCTTACAAAGCTCGTTTGCGAAACTATTGCATTCGAGAATAGCCTCAGTGAGTGGATCCGCTTTGATGTTTCTTTCTATGTCTCTCTATATCTCAAGTTCATGGAGAAAGCCATCTCCCGAAATGAGCAATACCTATCTTAGAATGTGTTTGGATGTCTGATGGGACCTATCTCATAAATGAACTCCAAATCCAAACTTCTTAGACTGTATCGTTAACTGAACTTAATCAGTATCCTGCGCCATGCCTCCCTCAGTATCTGCTTGGATCACCTGTCCAAAATACTGCCCCTCGTCAGAGGGAAAACTATAACTCTGACGGCCACCCTGTCGTCCATGTCACCTTGGAAGCCTGGAATGATAACTGTCTCTTGAACGAGGCTGTCGTTATCATATCCCTAGAACATCCACTTATGTTCTATAACTGCTTCCGAATGTTTCTCCAGGATTGGATCAATGTCAACTTATTGCATCTAGTGCAAAAACAACATCTGGTATGGTACTTGACATCTCATGATTGACTCAATTGCCTAAGCAAGTGATCTGCCAATCATGCACATCTCTCTCCCCTTTAGTCTGTAAGACACCTTTAGAGAGGGTGACTCCATCACCTGCAGGTACACTACCGTGCCAGGAGTCGTCCATTCTAAAAAAAACTCTTAGAATGCTGTCTAAGTACCCAGATTGGGAAACTACCCAAGTCTAGATCTAAAAATATAGATCCAGTAATCCAAGATGTCTGATATAATGTCCAATTCCCATGTGGAGAAACCACTGTGTGACGACCAATGTATAACCGACCGTAGTATAGGAATTTCACTTCCTACTCTGTGTATGTCATCCAAATACCAGGACATCACACTCTACTACCTTCTTAACAGATCCATCCCCTATTCTGATGAAGTCAAACCTATGACTATCACATCAGAAATAGATGATCTATCTCCGCTACATCTGCTTTAGTCTATAAATAGACATAAGCCACTTGTCCACCAAGCTTCCGCTGCTCCCACTGACTACGACAACCCTCTGGCAGAGTCATATACACGTACACTTCTAAAGCTAGTTTAGAATGACGCTATACTCATCCTCATGCTGGGTCTCACAGTCTGGAACAACAGCAATGGAATTTCTGGGTAAACAAGAACCTCCCTGTCACCGTCCTTGAGTCTACCGGAGTACCTCTCGGGTGCCTGAGGTTACCCACCATATCTGCGGAGTGGCCAATAGAATGTTAAACCAGATTGAATCTTTAGGTTCCTATCAAATCTTCAGTAATCGTTTATGGTTCTGGAATCACTTCCAGTTCTACCATACTCCCACTACTGTTTTCTGAAAAATCCATTTTATTAAAACTGTGGCGAGTCTAGAACAATATCGCTATTGTTCTTCCAGATGGTAGAAAGTCAACCCTCGTCATAGCCTGGGTCAATCCACAAACAACCATTACAGAAACGTGCCTTGAGTTATCCAGAGTCTGGTTTTAAGCATAAGCCGGACCACTCCCCGTACCTTAACATCGTTAAGATATGAACTGTTCTATATCAATACAGAAACAGAGGCACTGATTTAATTGAACCAGATTCAAATCATGAAGCTGTCTCCAGCGCATGTCAACTAAATGGAAGGAGGCCGATCAGCGTTACTTAACTTAGGAATGCTTCCAATTATGAGTAACCTGAAAGAGAAGCAAGTTCTCTTAATCATTACTATCACCTGAATACCATCCGCAAGTATCTACATCTTCGATCACCTTGAAGAACCCCGATACTTGCAACACCTGGTTCTCTACTTTATTCATATACCTATAACTTCTTAAAATTCGGAACCTGTGTTTCTATGAAACACCTGTCTAAAAACTAGAGAAGTCATAAGTAAACCGAATATAGTACGAGAACCAAGCCCTCTGTCCTAATGGACACTGGACAACATACAATACTCTGTATAAGTCCCTTGAGTCTAATAACTCATTCCCTGTGTGTCGTAGGTTGAAAACTGTACTTATGGTTATGAAGAATTACACCGCTGTTTAATGCTCCTTACCTAACCATCCACTGATATAGGTAAATGTCATAGACATAATTTCAAAAAAGTACATCTCACTCTATAAAAAATAGACGTACATATATATCAATTTGAAATTGGTGCATAACAGCGGATATTCAAAACCAAATATTTGTCGTCCGGCAAACAACCCAGGTGACTTCCTCAAATATCACCGATTACAACGAATCCCGATATAATGAGGATGATCACCCAATTCCCAATAACTTACACCCGCTCATCATCTGTAAAACCATACAGATGTGAGAATCAAACTTGGTAAATACATACCCTGGAGCAAGTGTCTAATTGGGAAATCAGTTTTCCTTTAACAATACACAGTGAAACTGAAACATTGAAATGTTTCGATGGGGTATCCGGGTATTCCTAGTAATGCCTCCTCCATTACCAGATTCACAACTGTAACCGTATATTTCATTGCCATCTCTCCAAATCCCTTTATATGTCTTTAGTCATTACCTTCTGTACACCCTTTTAGGCCAAATGGTTTTCTTCCTTCCTTATTATTCAGCACCAGCCTATGGTTTGGAAGAAGACTATCCAATAAGCATAATGGGTGTACTGTCCTAGTCCTAGGAGCACTCGTAATGCGAGAGAAGGTGAAGATAAAAGACAACCGAATAAACCTTATTCCTATTTCTCCTGAACCAGAATCCATCCCCAAACTGGAACAAGTTCCTTTCGAGTTCATATATAACCATACGATGGAGTATCCAAATATCTGTGGATCTTCGTAGTGATACGGAGTGTCCTGGAGAAATACAAAGGAGAAGTGGGAGTGGTAATGAAATACTTGATTTGGTTGTGAATATCAGTCGCAATTTACTTTGCCCTCCTTCCAATCCCTTTCTTTGTCTTAACTTAATACCTTCTGTACACCGTTTAGGCTAATTGGTTTTCTTCATTCCTTACCGGTAGGCACCTGCCTATGGTTTGGAAGAAGACTGTCCAATTTGCGTAATGGGTGTACTATTCCCTAATCTAAGGGGCACTCGCAACCTGAGAGAAAGTAAGAGGAAAAGACAACTGAATAGTGCTATTCGTTCTCTCCAGAACCTGAAACCATCCTCGAATAAATCCCTTCGAGTTCGTATATAACCATACGATGGTTTTGTCCAATGGAAGTGGACATTCGTAGTAACACGGGGTGTCCTGGAGAAAAGGGTAAAAGTAGGAGTGGCATTGAGGTTTGCAACTCTGACAATCCAAAAGCCAGTGTTGAAGAAGGTTCGGTCAACTTGGTCACTGAGTCATAGTCTAGGATTGGGTCAATGGTCGCTGTCAAAGAGAGAGAGAAAAGAAACACTCAGCGTGCACTCTAACCAAGATCAGAATGGTTACCAATTTATCTAATCTGGAAACCTCCCACTGTACCGTCAAATTCTCCTCCAAACCTGAAAGAAGAATTAGTCGGGATCACCCGAGGAGTAAACGACTCATCAGTAGGAATCGGGATCCAACTATCATCGCATGATAACGTGACGGAATCCGCTCACGCTATCACACTCCAGAAGGTATGCGCATATCTGGCAAGTTTCAGTTTCTTTAGAAACTCCCGATGTGATTTTTGCCCCATGCTCTTATGACCTTGACGAAGGTCAACAAATCATAAGTCACATGTCAAGTTCCACCCGTCATTGTCCAGGTTAATTTGAACCCACCCGTACAAGCCCTTGACGAAGGTCAACAAGGCTATATGACTGTCCCAAACCAACGCATCTATCTATGCAACAGAAAGGCAACAAGCAGCTACCATACACTATGCCTTGACGAAGGTCAACAAACATAGCATGAATACTACGTGCTACCCGTCTGAAATGATGGAGGGCTACGAATGGTTTCTGGCGAAAACCTTTAACGTAATGAACTTGATATCGTTGAAGGAACTGGATAGCTTTTATGAAAATATAGTGACGAAAACCTTTGCTAAAAAGGTCACTCCCGGTGAAGGGATCTCGGCTCTTTCCCCGTAGAATGAGGTGCAGGATATTCCAACTGAATACTACGATGCAAAGAAAAAGTAATCGGCTATAGTGAAGTTATTGCCCTGACGCAAACTTTTGTCCAAGGGGTCACTCCCGGTGAAGGGATCTCGGCCCTTGCCTCGTCGACTGAGGAGCAGGATATTCCAACTGAATACCACTGTGCAAAACAAAAGAGAACGTCCTCGCAATAACAGCTTTTTGAAAAATGTTCCAACAACATCAGATTAGGTTTGTTTAACTTGCATTGATTCGAATCAACGCAGTCCCATCAATTGATCACACCAATAAAGAACGAAAATAATGACGTACGTATATGCCATCCGCATTCGCCACTGGGTCCCGTCATTACCCGTTAGGTTAGCTAACTAACGACAGAGCGGGGACTGGACTAGCGCGAATGCAAAACATATACAACATCTACTATTATATATATCAATATATAATATATCGCTCAAGGCGTGATAAAATGCAACATCACAGAAATGTAATAAGCATCACAAAACAATACAGATATCTGGGATCCCCGGGTTTCACAGAGCCGCTACTGAAACCCGACGGTCCCCTGGTCGTGTGGATAGCCTGTGCAATGAAATCCTAGACCCCTATGGGTGCGGCAAGTTACCCGCCAAAACCCGAAGCGAGGCAGCCCCCTTCAGCAACATGAATGGACCACCCAGCACTTCACGGAATCCGGTAACTTGGGCACCCCTCCTGGGTCAACCTGTACCCTCTACGAGTGCGGCGAATAGCCCGCCAATTCTAGAGTGAAGCCCCCTCCATCTCAATGCCATGAGATGCGGGCTCGTTGCCCTCCAGAACCCGGCTATCCGTGCACCCCTCCGCGGGGCAATCCTAGTACAGAAAGTAAAATATACATACAACGGGTACATCGACCTCGACCCGATCGTGCCCCAAAAGAATAATATACAAACGGGCAGTGACGGCAGTCCACATGTCGGACGCTCGCCCCGCAATATCAAATGTACATAATACACTAAAAAAAACTGTACTAGCATTGTATCCAGGCTATCCCCCACGACCAATCCGCAACATCACAGCACAATCACAAAACATCAACGTGAATGTCACGTTCGCAAATCCGTCTAACCGGGCTATAGCAGTTAGACAGGATTTACCGATCAAGTGACATTTACGGTCGCAGATATAATGTAAATACTGTGAACTAATGTGTTTAAAATTTTCGATCGATCAAATTTGCCCAAGTGGGCCCTAAGCACTACTGTAGCACTCACAAAAATTCTGGGCCCAAAAAGAATGTTCCAAAACCCCTATTTTCAAGTCTAAGGCCCTCTGGAAAATTTTGGCAGAGTAAGGAGTCCAAGTGGCAGCGGAACCGCGGCCCAAGCATGGGTTTGGCCGTGGTTCCGCGGCCGAATAGTAAGAACAGGTTACCAAATTTTTCCAGATCTCTTAGAATCCTCTGCACATGTTTCTGAAACAACCTGAAAAATTTTTCGAGCTAAAAAAATTTCGACAGAAACCTGATGCACTGAAAACGCGGATTTTAGAATTTTGTTCGATCGGAAATGTAAACACACTAGACAAAGCTAGACTAGGTTAATGGCGAGGCTCTGATACCACTGTAAGTGCACGGCGGCGCCCCAGCCGTCGCTCCGACGCCGGAGTGCGGAAGCGATGATTTACTTTAACTTTTTAAACCGGCATCACCGCGCACTTTTAACCCGGATCGGGCCATTAACCTAACTACTAGCTAACTACAAGATGGGAAGAGAGATATACCGAGCGATCGTGTCCTCCGGTCTTCTCGTCGTCGTTCCGATCTCCCGCGGAATGTCCGGTCTCTACCTCCTCACCGGAAGGGAACCATGTCGCCTGCTTCTTTTACGGGCTCCCGCCTCTGGTCCGAGGCAACTCGGGCACGAAGTTGGCGAGTCGACGTGCCCATGATTTGCTGTAGAATATAGTGTAGAGTGTTATGTGTCATTTGGGGTTGTAGGAGGTTGCCATTTTGGTGGAGGAAATGAAGTGGTGGAATTTTGTGATGAGCTTGGGATTTTAGCAAGCATGAAGAGCAAAAATCCCCACTACCAAAAATTGGACAGCCCCTACATGGCTTGGCCGGCCATGACAAGGTGAGGAGAGGAGAGTGAGTGGTCAAATAAATATGGGTGTCTCCAATAATCAAGAGAGAGAAAGGGTTATCATTAACAAAAGAAATGATCACAAACCAAGTCAATACACCACCAACCATCACCCTTCATCATCATCAACAATCATGACTCTAAAAGTCAAGCCATCATGGTCAAAAGAAGTCAAATGATGGTGCAAGCATCATGAAGCAAAGATATGCAAATAACACCCTCCACAAATGCTTATTTATACAAATGCAAATAAGCCCTCCTCCACCAATTTTCAGCCATGGATAGATACAAAGAAAATTGGCTGAAACGGAAAACAAACTGGCAACTCCAAAAAACTGATCCCGTAATAAATTACAGGAAAACCCCGCTACTGTATATACATACCCGCAATTGTATTCCGACCGAATACAAATGCACTGAGACAAAATCTACACTGTACTATACTAGGATCCAGCTTAAACCAAAGCCCGCTAGTATAAACCGTCCGATCGTGATCCGTGCAATACCGCACGTATCTAATCGAACCCTGCCATATCTCTATACGGCCTCTACAGCGTTTCGCCCGAAACTTGAGAAACTGGTCTGTGGGGGACTCTAAAAACTCGTCAACACCATGGTTGTGGATTTAACCACTAGCACGTCAGAGGTATTAGCCTATACGTAACGGGCTACCAGGTATTGACCAAAAGGGACGTCGATGAGCGAACTCATCCTGACACCTTGCTGAGCCTGTCGGTGATAATATCCATACAGTCCGGTCCGTTCGTCTATGAGTATCGCATGGTGGGCCTATGGGGTTGGTAAAAGTCAGACCCCCAAAAGCGGTACAAGTCATGTCGGAGTGTAGCCCAGAACACCCTGAGATACTACTGGAATACCTACCAGTAAATCCACTGCCTCGGCCGAGGGCTTTGTGTAATGGCACTCCTAGACACAGCACGACCTCACCCCCAATACCGGGAGAGACGAAACCCTGAAGATCCGCTCACTGCCTCCATGTGGCTCGGGACTGTACCCAACTAAAATCTGTTTGCACGTCTCCTTTGAGCGTGGTAGGGTAGTAATCAAAGTACAGTGGGAACTCACACGAGACAAATGACGATCCTCAGGTCGATGAACTAACCTGTACACATGTCACCAGGGAACTGCTATCTGACGTCAGGTATAAGACCAACTAGCATGTTCCCGGTGAGTCCTGTCCAGTGTACTCATAACCCAATGAGTACCTGTATACATCTTAGGTGAACCAACTGACACCAGTGGCTTGTGAGACCGGCTACCGCCCCTCGTCGGGGTCTCGACTGTATACACTAGTCTACTCTAGAGTATCGATGCCTTGTCTCGAAACTCCCACGACTAGGGACCTTTTAAGGATGTGCTTATAGACTACCAGCTCCCACGTATATGATTGCCCCCATACTGTTGGCAGTCAAACATGAATCCTACGGGCTCTATCAACGTGTAATAGCGACCTGTCTGGTCACCTAAAGCAGTACACGATGATAAAGATAAACCAGATAGCATACTATCATCTTGAGTAAGACTGTCCTACCGGGATAGGTCCTCCCTCAATCATTGCAATCACGTGCCTGTGATCCAATAATTGACTCTGAGGGCACTATATCCAACAAGCGCGGCACTGCAGCAGCAGCGCGGCACAGCAGCAGCACGGCACAGCAGCTCCTTCCCTCTACTCCTTCTCCTTCCTCCTGCACCCTAGGGTCGAGAGTAGGGTATACTTCTTAACCCTACATCCTAGTTTGCTTAGTTGGTGTGTTATAGCTTCGATTAGTGATTAATTGTGCGTTTTAGTGCTAAATGTGGTGAGTAGTATGAACTTTGGTTATGTGAGGTTAATATTGGTTAGACTAAGTTAATTAAGTGTTGTTAAGGCCATGTTAACCTAGCTTAACACAATTTCACTAAAATACCACCAGATTTCTGTTTGATGCAAAATTTATTTAATTCTTGCTGTATAAAAATATGGAGTTAAATACCTGTTTCTCGTATTTTAAATCTTCGCGACACACGTGATACGTGTGTGGGTTTGGGGTTAATGCGTATCGTGACATGTCGGGGTAGCTTCAAGCGCGTAATCACATGTTTTAGCGTATCGCGCACACGGGCGCTTGGTTTGCGATGCGGGTTTCTAGTTTGACCTTGATATTGTGTTTTTGTAGATTTGAGCTTATGTGTGATATATTGTGTAAATTCTAGGTTCGCAGGCGAGTGGGACGGATGCTGCGAAAAAGGGGAAGCAAGTCGTCGGCTACACTTAGCGCGAGACTTCGGTGAGTAGATTTAACATCTACGCGGATATCGCTCGCATGGCGTTATGCATCAGGGCTGATAGGACCTTATAGCTACATATTGCATTTACCTACATTGATTGTTCATAGATACTGTTGTTGCATACTTCATCCCCTGCTATATGTATGTAAACTTAGAATTGATAGACCACCGCACTATTACTAACGGTTCATGTTGCACGAGCACTAATATGCATGTTACACACACACCGTTAGTAATTGCCATGACACACTCACTGTAGAATTGCCATGATCATTATATTGTAGTTCCTTTCACATATGATTCGATATGATTTTCATAGACATTGGGAGCCGCATGAGAACTTTGAAAAACTGAAACTATTTTAAAAAGCGGTTCCTCCCTTTTTCCTATATTATGGCTTGATGTATATAGCACATCGCATTTGATTTACTCATTGATGTTGGATTTCATGTGATTTCTGGTTTTGAGGACCGTGGGGTTATTTAAGAAATGATGCACTATTTGAAAACCCGATTCCTCGTGATATGATATTTTGGTGCGTTCACCACACGTTTTCTCGGTACTGAGACGTGTACTTGAAACCCGAATCGAGGAGTTGGATGATCCGTTTGCGGGTTCGTGGTGGACCCGGTATGGTTCCCCTCGGTAAGATGATCGATGGACTTTGCCGATTGAGCCTGGAGGTGGGCGAGTACCTACCGGTGATTGGTTGGATCTGGCGGTTATCCGGAGGATACTGACCAAAGTCGAGAGATGGAAGCGGGATGATCCGTACTGCCGGGGCCGAGGGCCGATACCGCAGACGGAGCCCGTGGGCTGATCCGGACTGACGGAGCCCGATATATGAGGATTTGCGTGTCGATACTGGACACGAGTATTTTATGATATTTTGAGTGCCGATGATGGGCACTCGTGATTCTCAGGGATTTACAGGATTTGAGGGCCGATGGGAGTGCCGGCGCCTGAGTTGTTGGGATTTGGGTGCATTGGTGAGCACCGATTATTTTCCACGTTGACATTCCGTATAGATGTTATTTCATCCCATGCTCAGCATTTATTATTTGTATCTCATCCTATAGTTATTTTACCTGATAGAACACGTGCATGATTTATCTGCTGGCATTTGATAGAGTAGCGCAGTACGTGCATGCTCGCGATTACCTTTATATGTTATCTCTATTCACGAGTTGGCAACTCACCCCGTTATGCTACAGTATTTGCAGGTTTCCCCTCAGAGTAGTCACGGCAGGCTGCCTTTTGCATCTTTTGGCTACAGATACTACTACAGTTGGAGCGTAAGCTGTTCGCCGTTAGATGGGTTGTGTTATCTGGTTACTTTTATTGTACACACCTTGGTATCTAGTATTCTCCATCTACCATATATATACTGGACTTAGAGACAGTGTGAGGACGATGATGTATATTTTTTTTGTATTCTGGTGTCGAGCTCGTGGGAGCCGACTTTTTATTTGCAGTATTATTATTCTGTGATGTTTTACTTATTGCTCATTTCTTCACTACGGCGTTGTATATTACTCTTGTGGTGATGGTTTCCGCCGTCGGGCGTGATTACTCCCGTTTGGGAATGCTTTATTTCATTATATATCATTTTCATTTATATCCTGCTTTATACCCGATTTCGGGGTTACTTTTACATAGGAAATGCTGCCAAAATTATTTAAATGATAACTTAACTTTAAAAGAACTTATTGAACTATTTAAGGTTTTTTAAATGATTTAATTAAATGTTTTCAACACTCACTACTTTTAAATGGTTTTGATTTCTGGGTTCGGCTTACTTAACCGCGTTACGCCTGTAGACGTTGCGTGGATAAGTGCCGGTCGCGAGCCGAAACATTCGGGTCATGACAAAGTTGGTATCAGAGCGTAGGTTTTACCTTTCGGAGTGTAGGATGATCTTGGTATGATGGAGTACGTAGCTGAAGCAGAGTGGCGTAGCGTGTGTATGTTCCGCGGCATACTCACGACACGGTACTCCGCCAAAACGACCTTAGGACTTATTGATTTAAATTCCTTCTTGAGTATATATATATTCTTGCGATTCGATTTCTGTATTCTTATCGAATCCTAATTTCCTTTCAGCCATTATGCCGCCAAAGACTACGAGGGCGCAGAGAGCGGCCGCGAGGGCCGAGATTAGAGTTGATTCGTCTGAGACGAGGACTGATCCGGGAAGTACACCGGTTGTACCCGAGCAGACTGTTCCTCCCGTGACAGATCAGATCACCACGCTAGGGGCTGGTATGCAGGAGATGCGCCAGACGGTGGGATCCAGCATGCATGAGATGCGCCAGATGATAGGATCGCTAGTTGAGATGCTTCGAGTGCAGCGACCAGAGGTCGCTCCACCCGTTACAGAGACCGCGATGGTACCTACCGTACAATCAGTTGCCCCTACAATTACAGAGGTCATCTCAGTATCGCTATCAGAGTTTATGAGGCTGAAGCCTCCGGTCTTCACAGGCACCGATGCAGCCGAAGACCCACAGTCTTTCATTGATAGGATGGCTCGGATATGCCGTTCCCTCAGATGCGCAGATGCGAGATGGGTTGAGTTCGCGAGCTTTCGCCTGGAAGGTCTTGCGCAGAAGTGGTGTGAATCAGTCGAGAATGATAGAGCAGCAGGTCTTTCTCCTATGACCTGGATAGAGTTCGTGGCACTATTCCTTGCCCGCTTTCTCCCACTGAGTGTCAGAGATGCTAGAGCATGCAGGTTCGAGTCCTTACGCCAGACTCCGGAGATGTCAGTGGCAGAGTATGACGTGCTGTTTACAGAGCTATCATTTTATGCCCCGTATTTAGTGGCTACCGAGGAGTTGCGAGTCAAGAGATTTGTTCGAGGCTTGCTTACACCACTGTTCCTTGCGATCAGCGCCCAGCATTACGAGACATATGCAGCAGCGGTAGACGCAGCCCTATTAGTCGAGGAGCGCCTTGCTGAGACTTCGGTAATTCCAGAGCCGAAGAGAGTTCGTACTGGTATATCAGTATGGAGACAGACATTCAGACGCCGCGACAGGTATCGTTCAGATACGAGGAGTGGCAGAGATTCGGGACGAGGCCAGATGTTTAGTTCGTATCCACGGGAGAGTCAGCAGTCATCGCGGGGTTGCTATAGATGCGGCAGTCTACTTCACCTCGTCAGAGATTGTCCTGAGATACATCGGAGGGAGACAGCAGCACCGCATGTTACCTTACCACCTTCCCCACCCAACAGGGCATTGCCTATTGTACCCACAGTTGCTCCGCGTCAGACCCACACACAGAGAGGCCATGGTCGCGGGGGGTTTGTTCCTAGAGGACGAGGTGGCCGAGGCAGAGGACAGCCAGCTGCCGGCAGAGTACAGCCAGTCACAGGTGGAGGACAGGCATGGGTTTTCGTGTTGACGCATCAGGACGCGTAGGCGTCCAATGCGGTGGTCTCAGGTACCTTATCAGCATGTTCTGTTGATGCACACGTATTGTTCGATCCCGGATCCACGTACTCGTATGTATCCACACACTTTGTGCCGAGTTTGGGTAGAGAGTCCGGTTTGCTTCATTAGCCGCTTGTTGTGACCACTCCTGTGGGTGAGTCGTTTGTTGCTAGACACGTGTTCCGATCCTGTACCGTCTGTATTGGCGGGAGAGAGTTGCCTGTCGACTTGATCCTTCTTAAGATGTTGGACTTCGACGTTCTTTTGGGTATGGATTGGTTAGCCATGTGCTATGCGTCTGTGGACTGCCGCGAGAAGACAATTAGATTTTGTTTTCCCGGCGAGTCGGCTTTTGTTGTACAGGGAGACCGTGGTGCCGCCCCTCACAGGTTGATTTCTTCTCTTCGCGCTGGACAGCTTTTGAGGAAGGGATGTCAGGGATTCCTAGCCTATGTTTGTGATACTAGAGCTACGGATGTTCCATTGTAACAGGTTCCGATTGTATGTGAGTTCCCTGATGTGTTCCCTGACGAGCTTCCTGGGCTACCGCCTGAGCGCGACATTGCCTTATGTATTGATTTGATTCCCGGCACGGGGCCTATTTCTATACCGCCTTATCGGATGGCCCCGGCGGAGCTTTGTGAGTTGAAGAGTCAGTTGCAGGATTTGCTAGATAAGAGACTTATTCGACCTAGTGTCTCTCCTTGGGGTGCTCCGATCCTGTTTGTTAAGAAGAAGGACGGCAGTTTGCGTCTGTGTATCGACTACTGCCAGCTGAACTGGGTGACCGTGCGGAACAGATATCCGTTGCCACACATCGACGACTTGTTCGAACAGCTTCAAGGTGCAGGATACTTTTCGAGGATCGATTTGAGATCAGGCTACCATCAGCTGCGGGTTCGACAGGAGGATATTTCGAGGACGGCTTTCCGCACGCGTTACGGCCATTATGAGTTTTTGGTGATGTCGTTCGGACTCACCAACGCCCAAGCAGCGTTCATGGACTTGATGAACCGTATATTTAAGCCGTGCCTTTACTTGTTCATCATCGTATTCATTGACGATATATTGGTGTATTCCCGGAGCAGAGAGGAGCACGAGCAGCACCTGCGGATCATACTGCAAACTTTGAGGGACCACCAGCTTTATGCAAAATTCTCCAAGTGCGCGTTCTGGCTGGACAGTGTAGACTTCTTGGGTCACGTGATTACACGGGATGGTATATGTGTAGACCCGAGGAAGATCGAGGCCGTTCAGAGTTGGCCAAGGCCTACATCCGTTACTGAGATACGCAGTTTTCTAGGATTGGCCGGCTACTACAGGCGATTTGTACAAGATTTCTCCCGCATTGCTGCACCCTTGACTGGATTGACCCGGAAGGGAGTTCCTTTCGATTGGACGGAGGAGTGCGAGCACAGTTTCCAGCAGCTACGGACTTGTTTGACTACGGCGCCAGTGTTATCATTGCCTTCAGGATCAGGCGGATTTGCAGTCTATTGTGACGCTTCACGAGTGGGGTTAGGGTGCGTATTGATGCAGCATGACAGGGTGATCGCGTATGCTTCGCGGCAGTTGAAGAGACATGAACAGAACTACCCTACTCACGATTTGAAGATGGCCGCAGTGGTCTTTGCACTTAAGATCTGGCGACATTACCTTTATGGCGAGTCGTGCCAGATATTCACTGATCACAAGAGCTTAAAGTATATATTTCAGCAGCGAGACCTCAATCTCCGACGGCGCCGTTGGATGGAACTAGTGAAGGACTACGATTGCGAGATCTTGTATCACCCGGGCAAGGCTAATGTAGTAGCAGATGCGTTGAGCAAGAGGCCCGGGGGCAGTCTATCTTGTTTGAGCGCAGTGCAGAGGCAGCGTTGGCAGATTGGCAGATATTATGTGACAGCCGAGTGCAGTTCGAGTTCACGCTGATCGGGGGACAGCTTGCGCATGTTCGTGCACGCCCACAGTTACTTGACCGTATACATGAGGTACAGCACAGTGATGACCGATGTTCAAAAATCATAGCACAGATTGGACAGGGCAGATTTTCCGAGTTCAAAATTTATGATGAGGGGATACTACGATTTGGGACTAGACTGTGCATACCAGATGCTGAGGGACTACGGC
The DNA here is from genome assembly GCA_030015575.1 of Agapanthus africanus. Classification (NCBI taxonomy): domain Eukaryota; kingdom Viridiplantae; phylum Streptophyta; class Magnoliopsida; order Asparagales; family Amaryllidaceae; genus Agapanthus; species Agapanthus africanus. Next base: position 302,505,481 of record JASDDO010000029.1, read on the forward strand.
GTGAGATTCTTAAGGAGGCACATCGATCGGTGTACAGCGTCCATCCCAGTTCTACCAAGATGTACCACGATATGAGAGATGTTTACTGGTGGGACGGGATGAAGAGGGACATCGCAGATTTTGTATCGAGATGCCTGACTTGTCAGCAAGTCAAGGCCGAGCACCAGAGGCCGACGGGAGAGCTACAGCCGTTACCCATTCCGGAGTGGAAATGGGAGCAGATTTCGATGGATTTTGTTGTGGGTCTACCCAGGACTAGGCGGGGGTATGACTCCATTTGGGTGATCGTGGATCGTTTGACGAAAGCGGCTCACTTCCTGCCAGTGAAGACGACTTTCGAATTTGCTCAGTATGCCCAGATGTATATCGACGAGATAGTACGACTGCATGAAGTCCCGACGTGTATCGTGTTCGACAGAGGCACCCAGTTTACCAGCCGACTATGGCAGAGGCTTCAGGAGGCTTTGGGCACCCGCTTGAGTTTCAGCACAGTATTTCATCCGCAGACCGACGGCCAGTCAGAACGGACTATTCAGACTCTCGAGGACATGCTCCGAGTGTGCGTTTTAGACTTTGGTGGTAGCTGGGATCATCATTTACCCTTGATAGAGTTCTCCTACAACAATAGTTTCAAGGATACTATTCAGATGGCACCTTTCCAGGCTTTGTATGGGAGGAGATCTAGATCGCCCGTCTGTTGGACAGAGCTCAGTGAGAGCAGTATTTTGGAGCCACAGATCGTACAGGAGATGACCGAGAAGATACAGCTGATTCGAGACGGATGAGGACAGCTCAGAGCAGGAAGAAATCGTATGCTGATAGAAGACGCCGCGGATTAGAGTTCGCAGTTGGCGATCACGTTTTTCTGAGGGTCTCTCCAATGAAGGGAGTGATGAGGTTTGGACGGAAGGGGAAGCATAGCCCCAGATTCATAGGTCCTTTCGAGATCCTCGAGCGTGTGGGCGCAGTAGCATACCGTTTGGCTCTTCCACCTGACTTCCCAGACGTTCACCCAGTATTCCACGTGTCGATGCTTCGCAGATACCTACATGACCCTTCGCACCTGATTCAGCATCAGACCGTTCAGCTCGAGCGCGATCTTTCGTTCACCGAGCAGCCAGTCATGATATTGGACAGGCAGGTGAAGAAACTTAGATCGAAGGCCTTACCATCAGTGAAGGTGCTTTGGCGCAGCCCGAATGGTGAAGAGATCACTTGGGAGGCTGAGGGCAAGATGCGGAAGAAGTTCCCTCATCTCTTTGAAGGTATGCGTAGCTTATATTTTAAATTCGGGGACAAATTTCTTTAAGGGAGGAAGATTGTAACACTTTAGAATGTGTTTAGAGGCTAATTATATGTTAATAAATGATTTTTTAATAAAAAGTTTACCAAATTAGTTTTCAAATATTTTGTCAAGAATTATAAATATTTTTTTAGAATTTTCCTAGACTTGCACACACTTGTGCATGTAAACTAGGGTTAAACCATGTTTAGCAACCATGTTTAGCAACCATGGTAGACTAACCCTTTCTTATTAAGTTAAATTGATTTTAATTAAGGGTATTTTTTTTTAAATGGAAAATGAAATATTGCTTTGGGTTTGACTTGGTGAGAGAGAAAAAGTGCATGATGGGCATCATGGCATGAGCCCATGCTTGCATTGAATGGGAGAGAGAGGGTGTTGACCTTTGTTCTCTCATTTCTTGTGTTGTGCTAACTCTTTCACTTCTCTCTCTCACTCTCACACTCCCTCACACACACCAGAAGCAGCAGCCATAGCAGCAGCCACAACAGCTACACCAGCAGCTTCAGCAGCTCCAGCATCAGCAGCAGCTCCAAGCAGCAGCAATAACAAGCAGCAGTAGCAGCAGCAGCAGCATAAGCAGCAGCAGCTCCAAGCAGCAGCAGCAACAAGCAGCAGTAGAAGCAGCAGCAGCACAAGCAGCAGCAGCTCCAAGCAGCAGCAGCAACAAGTAGCCATAGCAGCAGCAGCAGCACAAGCAGCAGCAGCAAACCCAGCAACAGCAGCACAGCACAGCAGCAGCAGCACAGCACAGCACAGCAGCAGCAGCAGCACAGCACAGCAGCAGCATAACACAGCAGCAACAGCACAGCACAGCACAGCACAGCTGCAGCACAGCACAGCAGCAGCAGCAGCAGTACATCACAGCACAGCAACAGCAGCACAGCACAGCAGCAGCAAGCACACAGTAACAGCGCGGCACAGCAGCAGCGCGGCACAGCAGCTCCTTCCCTCTACTCCTTATCCTTCCTCCTGCTCCTTAGGGTCGAGAGTGGGGTATACTTCTTAACCTTACATCCTGGTTTGCTTAGTTGGTGTGTTATAGCTTCGATTAGTGATTAATTGTGCGTTTTAGTGCTAAATGTGGTGAGTAGTGTGAACTTTGGTTATGTGAAGTTAATATTGGTTAGACTAAGTTAATTAAGTGTTGTTAAGGCCATGTTAACCTAGCTTAGCCCAATTTCACTAAAATACCACCAGATTTCTGTTTGATGCAAAATTTATTTAATTCTTGCTGTATAAAAATCTGGAGCTAAATACCTATTTCTCGTATTTTAAATCTTCGCGTCACACGTGATACGTGTGTGGGTTTGGGGTTTCTGCGTATCGCGACGCGTCGGGGTAGCTTCAGGCGTGTAATCACACGTTTTAGCGTATCGCGCACCCGCGCGCTTGGTTTGCGACGCGGGTTTCTAGTTTGACCTTGATATCGTGTTTTTGTAGATTTGAGCTTATGTGTGATATATTGTGTAAATTCTAGGTTCGCAGGCGAGTGGGATGGACGCTGCGAAGAAGGGGAAGCAAGTCGTCGGCTATACTTAGCGCGAGACTTCGGTGAATAGAGTTAATATCTATGGGGATATCGCCCGCATGGCGTTATGCGTCAGGGCTGATAGGACCTTATAGCTACATATTGCATTTACCTACATTGACTGTTCATGGATACTGTTGTTGCATACTGCATCCCCTGCTATATGTATGTAAACTTAGAATTGATAGAACTCCGCACTATTACTAACGGTTCATGTTGCACGAGCACTAATCTGCATGTTACACACACACCGTTAATAATTGCCATGACACACTCACTGTAGAATTGCCATGATCATTATACCGTAGTTCCTTTCACATATGATTCGATATGATTTTCATAGACATTGGGAGCCGCATGAGGTCTTTGAAAAACTAAAACTATTTTAAAAAGCGGTTCCTCCCTTTTTCCTATATTATGGCTTGATGTACATAGCACATCGCATTTGATTTACTCATTGATGTTGGATTTCATGTGATTTCTGGTTTTGAGGACCGTGGGGTTATTTAAGAAATGATGCACTATTTGAAAACCCGGTTCCTCGTGATATGATATTCTGGTGCGTCCACCACGCGTTTTCTCGATGCTGAGACGTGTACTTGAAACCCGATTTGAGGAGTTGGATGATCCGTTTGCAGGTTCGTGGTGAACTCGGTATGGTTCCCCTCGGTTAGATGATCGATGGACTTTGTCGATTGAGCCTGGAGGTGGGCGAGTACCTACCGGTGATTGGTTGGACCTGGCGGTTATCCGGAGGATACTGAGCAGAGTCGAGAGATGGACGCGGGATGATCCGTACTGCCGGGGCCGAGGGCCGATACCGCAGACGGAGCCTGTGGGCTGATCCGGACTGACGGAGCCCGATATATGAGGATTTGCGTGTCGATGCTGGACATGAGTATTTTATGATATTTTGAGTGCCGATGATGGGCACTCGTGATTCTCAGGTATTTACAGGATTTGAGGGCCGATGGGAGTGCCGGCGCCTGAGTTGTTGGGATTTGGGTGCATTGGTGGGCACCGATTATTTTCCACGTTGACATTCCGTGTAGATGTTATTTCATCTCATGCTCAGCATTTATTATTTGTATCTCATCCTGTAGTTATTTTATCTGACAGAACACTTGCATGATTTTGCACATGCTGCTTATCGCATATAGATTTATCTGCTGGCATTTGATAGAGTAGCACAGTACGTGCATGTTCGCGATTACCTTTATATGTTATCTCTATTCACGAGTTGGCAACTCACCCCGCTGTGCCACAGTATTTGCAGGTTGCCCCTCAGAATAGTCACGGCAGGCTGCCTTTTGCATCTTTTGGATACAGATACCACTACAGTTGGAGCGTGAGCTGTTCGCCGTTAGGTGGTTTGTGGTATCTGGTTACTTTTATTGTACACACCTTGGTATCTAGTATTCTCCATCTACCATATACGTACTGGACTTAGAGACAGTGTGAGGACGATGATGTATATTTTTTTTGTATTCTGGTGTCGAGCTCGTGGGAGCCGACTTTTTATTTGCAGTATTATTATTCTGTGATGTTTTACTTATTGCTCATTTCTTCGCTACGGCGTCGTATATTACACTTGTGGTGATGGTTTCCGCTGTTGGGCTTGATTACTCCCGTTTGGGAATGCTTTATTTCATTATATATCATTTTCATTTATATCCTGCTTTATACCCGATTTCGGGGTTACTTTTACAAAGGAAATGCTGCCAAAATTATTTAAATGATAACTTAACTTTAAAGGAACTTATTGAACTATTTAAGGTTTTCTAAATGTTTTAATTAAATGTTTTCAACACTCACTACTTTTAAATGGTTTTGATTTCTGGGTTCGGCTTACTTAACCGCGTTACGCCTGCAGACGTTGCGTGGATAAGTGCCGGTCGCGAGCCGAAACATTCGGGTCATGACACTAGAGATTAGACGAAACAAAGCAAGTAAACAACTTTACTTCTAAGAGTTAGGGATTACAACCTATGTAGTCCATTCCTTCACTTCTAAAGCTCCGTATTGAGGTCCCTTCGCTGTGATCATCGAGTTCCCGGACTCTAGAGAGGCTCCATGAAGAGAAAGATGCAAGCTTGCTTCCGATCTTCGATAACAAAGATGATCTGCCTTGAAGAAACTAAAGCCCACGCTTTTGCTTCACTAATCAAGTATTAGCAAAGCAAACACCCTAATCTAAGTGGAAAGAATAGATGATGATGATGAAATAGGAATTTAGCTCTCATTTGTTTTCAAAATCTCATTCAATATCATCATATATGAAAAAGCTAGAAAGCTTTTCAAGAACTCAAGGAAGAAGAAGAAGAATTTTCCTTTGTGATGAATAATGAATCAAGTGTGGTTAGAAATGCAACCTGGGTTAAGTATGAAGACTTAACCCATGTAGAGGATTAACTATGGTTAAAGGGTTGGGTTGGGTTAAAGAAATATCTTTGCAAAATATCACAAAATATCAAGGCCAAAGTCAAAGCTTCAAGAAGCTTCTTGAAAGCTTCATGAAAGTTTAACCCTAATCCAAACCCTAACCATATTTAAACTCCACAAATCATGTTGCATTTATAACCATAACATGTTACAATATTATATATCACATATACAATATTTATTGCAACAAAATAAAATAATACAATTAACATATATCGCATATATATATCAATGTATTAGCCGAGTGAGAAAAAGAATCTTTAAGTGAGCTTATATTAGTTAATGTAATTTAATATATCAAATATATAGTTATACATTAAGTTATCGAATCAACACTTGATCCGATAATCCGGCTATTTCACAAATAACCGACTAATATAATCTGTATCGGTTCATCGAATCAACACTTGATCCGATGACCCGGCTATATCACATATACCCGGCCGATATCACATATCACGAGAATCTAATACGGTATCGCATACACGTATTATTCTCGGTCCCGCACATATCACATATGTGCTCCTACTCCGTTTTGCCTGAGCCAGGAAACCTCTGTGTAGGACTCTAAAGAATCGTCAATACGCCGGCAGTAGGTGATGATCATATCAAACACTCACAAGCTGCAAGCGGTCAGCTAAACGTAACAGCCATCCAGGTATTGAGCGATCAGAAGATCAACAAGCAAGCCTGTACATTCTCCCGTGAATCCAACCAGTAACACTCCCGTACAGTCCGGTCTCTTCGTCTGATATGTCGTCTATCTCGCCTAGGGGTGGTAAACGTCAGACCCCAGTAGCTTGATAAGTCGTGTCGATATGAGGTCCATAACAGTTCAAGAAACTACTGATAACATTTACCAGTAAATCTCAGCAACCCTGGCGAGGGATTTCCAGTTAGAGCCAATCGAACACAGCGCAACATCAACTCCATATACCGGGAGAGACGAAACCCCTCCTATCGCTCATTGCCTCCATGTGATTCGGGACTGTACCCAAAAACCACCTTTTTGCACGCCCTCTTGGACATGGTATGATGGAAATCAAAGCACATTGGGAATCACACAAGACTCTATGACGATCTCGGGTCTACAGACTAACCTGTATCAGTGTCACCAGAGAACTGCCATCTGACATGAGGTATAATACCATCTGGGAGTTCTCAGCGAGTCCGTCCAGTGTATCCAGTCTCCACTGAGCACCCGTATACCTTCTCTGATGTCAAACACCAATGGATATGGGATCATCCTGTAAGTGCACGGCGGCGCCCCAGCCTCCATCCCGAGGCCAAATGCGGAAGCGATGGTTAACTTTAATTTTTCTTGAACCGGCACCACAGCGCACTAAAAGCCGGATCGAACCATTAACTAGTCCTAGCTATCTAGAGAGGGAAGAGAGATATACCGAGTGATCCGAGTCCTCCGATCTTCTCGTCGTCGTCCCGATCTCCCACGGAATCTCCAGTCTCCACTTCGTCGTCGGAAGGGCACCACGTCGCCGGCTTCTTTTACGGGCTCCCACCTCTATACCGAGGCAACTCGGGCACGAAGCTGGCGAGTCGACGTGCCCAAGATTTGCTGTAGAATATAGTGAAGATCTATATATCTCATTTTGGGGTTGTGGAGATGCCATTGGTGGAGGAAATGAAGTGAAGTTTTTGGAGAGGGAACTTGGGAATTTTTGCAAGCAAATGAGACCAAAAATCCCACATGAAAATTTTGGGACAGCCCCCACCTTCAAGTGGCCGGCCTCTTCTTGGCAAGAGAGTGAGTGAGTGAGGGAGGGATCAATGGATGAAAAAACCACAACCATAACACAAGGGAGAGAGAAAAGTCATGATATCAAGAAATGATTACAAGTAAATCCAACACTCATACAACCATCATAATCCATCATCATCACCAAATAGTCATGCCATCATGACACTACAAGACTAGCCATGATGACTAAAGAAAGTCAAGTGATCATGACACAACAATATGCAAAGACCCCCTCCACAAATGCTTATTTGCACAAATGCAAATAAGCCCTCCTCCACCAATCTTCGGCCAAAGAAGGATACAAATGAAAATGGCCGAAACGGAAAGCAAACTGGCAACTCCAGAAAAATGGTCCCGTAATAAATTACAGGAAAACCCCGATACTGTGCATACACACCCGCATCTGTATTCCGACCGAAATACAAATGCAATGAGACAAAATCTACACTGTACAATACTAGGATCCGGCTTAAACCAAAGCCGGCCAGTAATATCCGTTCGATCCTGATCCGTGCAATACTGCACGTATCTGATCGAACCCTGCCATATATCCATACGGCCTCTAGTACTAACTGTCCGATCCTGATCCGTGCAATACCGCACGTATCTGATCGGACCTTGCCATATCTCTATACGGCCACTACAGCTTTTCGCCCGAAAACTTGAGCAACTGAATGAGGGGGACTCTAAATACTCGTCAACACCTTGGTTGTGGATTTAACCACTAGCACATCAGAGGTATAAGCCAATACGTAACGGGCCACCAGGTATTGACCAAAAGGGACGTCGATGAGCGAACTCATCCTGACACCCTACTGAGCCTGTCAGTGACAATATCCGTACAGTCCGGTCCGTTCGTCTATGAGCATTGCATGGCGGGCCTAGGGGGTTGGTAAAGTCAGACCCCCAAAAGCGGTACAAGTCGTGTAGGAGTGTAGCCCAGAACACCCTGAGATACTACTGGAATACCTACCAGTAAATCTCCTGCCTCGGCCGAGGGCTTTGTGTAATGGCTCTCCTAGATACAGCGCGACCTCACCCCCAATACCGGGAGAGACGAACCCCTAAAGATCCGCTCACTGCCTCCATGTGGCTCGGGACTGTACCCAACTAAAACCTGTTTGCACGTCTCCTTTGAGCGTGGTAGGGTAGTAATCAAAGTACAGTGGGAACTCACACGAGACAAATGACGATCCCCAGGTCGATGAACTAACCTGTACACATGTCACCAGGGAACTGCTATCTGACGTCAGGTATAACACCAACTAGCATGTTCCCGGCTAGTCCTGTCCGGTGTACTCATAACCCAATGAGTACCTGTATACATCTTAGGTGAACCAACTAACACCAGTGGCTTGTGAGACCAGCCACCGCCCCTCGTCGGGGTCTCGACTTTATACACTAGTCTACTCTGGAGTATCGATGCCCTGCCTTGAAACTCCCATGACTAGGGACCTTTTAAGGATGTGCTTATAGACCCCAACTCCCACTTATATGATCGCCCTCATACTGCTGGTGGTCAAGCAAGAATCCTAGGGGCTCTATCAATGTGTAATAGCGACATGTCAGGTCACCTAAAGCAGTACACGATGATAAAGATAAACCAGATAGCATACTATCATCTCGAGTAAGACTGTCCTACTGGGACAGGTCCTCCCAAAATCATTGCAATCATGTGCCAGTGATCCAATAATTGACTCTGAGGGCACTATCTCCAACAATCTCCCACTTGCACTCAAGGCTAATTATTGCGATGTCGCATACTCACAGCCTGTGTGATACCGAACACCCAACTCCTCTACTATTCAGTCTCACAAAGCTCGTTTACGAAACTGTTGCGTTCGAGGAATAGCCTCAGTGAGCGGATCCGCTTTGATGTTTCTTTCTATGTCTCTCTATATCTCAAGTTCACGGAGAAAGCCATCTCCCGAAATGAGCAATACCTGTCTTAGAATGTGTCTGGATGTCTGTTGGGACCTAGCTGATAAATGAACTCCAAATCCAAACTTCTTAGACTGTACCGTCAACTGAACTTAATCAGTATCTAGCGCCATGTCTCCCTCAGTGTTGCCTTGGACCACCTGTCCAAAATACTGCCCCTCGTCAGAAGGAAAAACTAAAACTCTGATAACCTCCTTGTTGTCCAAGTCACCTTGGAAGCCTGGAATGATAACTGTCTCCCGAATGAGGCTGTCGTTATCATATCCCTAGAACATCCACTTATGTTCTAAAACTGCTTTCGACTGTTTCTCCAGGATTGGATCAATGTCAACTTATTGCATGTAGTGCAAGAACAACATCTGGTGTGGTACTTGACATCTCATGATTGACTCAATTGCCTGAGCAAGTGATCTGCCAATCATGCACATCCTTCTCCCCTTTAGTCTGTAAGACACCATTAGAGAGGGTGACTCCATCACCTGCAGGTACACTACCGTGCCAGGAGTCGTCCATTCTAAATACTCTTAGAATGCTGTCTGAGTACCCTGATTGGGAAACCACCCAAATCTAGATCTAAAGCCATAGATCTAGTAACCAGTATGTCAGATATAAAATCCATTTCCTTTATCGAGAAAACACTGTGTGACGACCAAAGTATAACCGGTCGTAGTATAGGAATTTCTTTTCCTACTCTGTGTATGTCATCCAAATACCATGACATCACACCCTACTACCTTTTCAACAGATCCATCCCCTATTCTGATGAAGTCAAATCTATGACTGTCACATCAGAAATTGATGATCTATCTCCGCTATATCTGCTTTAGTCTATAAATAAACATAAGCAACCTGTCCACCAATGCTTCCGCTGCTCCCACTGACTACGACAACCCTCTGGCAGAGTCATATACACGTACACTTCTAAAACTAGTTTAGAACGACGCTATACTCATCCTCCCGCCGGGTCTCGCAACCTGGAACAACAACAATGGCAAGTGTTGGAAAACAAGAACTTCTCTGTCACCATCCTTGAGGCTACCGGAGTACCTCTCGGGTGCCTGAATTTACCCACCTTATCTGCGGAGTGGCCAATGGAATGTCAAACAAGATTTAATCTTTAGGTTCTTATAAAATCTTCAGTAATCATTTGTGGTTCTGGAATCACTTCCAGTTCTACCATACTCCCACTACTGTTTTCTGAAAAAAAATCCATTTTTATTAAAACTGTGGCGAGTCTAGAACAATATCGCTATTGTTCATCCAGATGGTAGAAAGTCAACCCTCGTCATAGCCTGGGTCAACCCACAAACAACCATTACAGAAACGTGCTTTGAGTTGTCCAGTGTCTGGTTTTAATCATAAACCGGACAACTCCCCGTACCTTAACATCGTTAAGATATGAACTGTTCTATATCCAATATAGAACCAGAGGCACTGATTTAATTGAACCAGATTCAAATCATGCAGCTGTCTCCAGTGCATGTCAACTAAATGGAAGGAGGCCGATCAGCGTTACTCAACTTAAGAATGCTTCCAATTATGAGTAACCTGAAAGAGAAGTAAGTTCTCTTTATCATTACTATCAACTGAATACCATACACAAGTATCTACATCTTCGATCACCTTGAACAATCCCGATACTTGCAATATTTGGTTCTCTACTTTATTCAAATACCTATAACTTCTCAAAATTCGGACCCTGCGTTTCCACGAAACACCTTTCTAAAAACTAGAGAAGTCATAAGTAAACCGAATATAGTACGAGGACCAACCCCTCTATCCTGATGGACCCTGGACAACATACAATACTCTGTATAAGTCCCTTGAGTCTGATAACTCATTCACTGTGTGTCGTAGGTTGAAAACTGTACTTATGGTTAAGAAGAATTACACCGCTGTTTAATGCTCCTTACCTAACCATCCACTGATATAGGTAAATGTCATAGACATAATTTCAAAAGGTATATCTCACTCTATGAAAATAGACGTACAGATATATCAATTTGAAATTGGTGCATAACAGCGGATATTCAAAACCAAATATTTGCCGACCGGCAAACAGCCCAGGTGATTTCCTCAAATATCACCGATTACAATGAGTCCCGATATAATGAGGATGATCACCCAATTCCCAATAACTTACTCCCACTCATCATCTGTAAAACCATACAGATGTGAGAATCATACCTGGTAAATACATACCCTGGAGTAAGGACTAATTGAGAAATCAGTTTTCCTCTAACAGTACACAGTGACACTGAAACATTGAAATGTTTCGATGGGGTATCCCGGTATTCCTAGTAATGCCTCTTCCATTATCCAGATTCACAACTGTAACCGTATAATTCTTTGCCACCTCTCCAAATCCCTTTATATGTCTTTAGTCATTACTTTCTGCACACCCCTTTAGGCCAAATGGTTTTCTTCCTTCCCTACCGTTCGGCACCAGCCTATGGTTTGGAAGAAGACTATCCAATAAGCATAATGGGTGTACTGTCCTAGTCCTAGGAGCACTCGCAATGCGAGAGAAGGTGAAGATAAAAGACAACCGAATAAACCTTATTCCTATTTCTCCTGAACCAGAATCCATCCCCGAACTGGAACAAGTTCCTTTCGAGTTCGTATATAACCATACGATGGAGTATCCAATAAACTGTGGATCTTCGTAGTGATACGGAGTGTTCTGGAGAAATACAAAGGTGATTTGGGAGTGGTAATGAAATACTTGGTTTGTTCGTGAATATCAGTCGCAATTTACTTTGCCCTTTTACTAATCCCTTGCTTTGTCTTAACTTAATACCTTGTGTACACCATCGTTAGGCTAATTGGTTTTCTTCATTCCCTACCGGTCGGTACCTGCCTATGGTTTAGAATAAGACTATCCAATTTGCGTAATAGGTGTACTATCTCCTAAACCAAGGAGTACTCACAACTCGAGAGAAGGTAAAAGGAAAAGACAACTGAATAATTCTATCCGTTTTCTCCAGAACCGGAAACCATCCTCGAATAAATCCCTTCGAGTTCGTATATAACCATACGATGGTTTTGTCCAATGGAAGTAGACGTTCGTAGTAATACGGGGTGTCCTGGAGAAAAAGGGTAAAAGTAGGAGTGGCAATGAGGTCTGCAACTCTGACAATCCAAAAGCCAGTGTTTAAGAAGGTTCGGTTAATTATGGTCACTGAGTCATAGTCTTAGGGTCGGGTCAATGGTCGCTGCCAAAGAGAGAGAGAAAAGAAACACTCAGCGTGCACTCTAACCTAGATCAGAATGGTTACCAATTTATCTAATCTGGAAACCTCCCACTGTACCTCAAATTCTCCTCCAAACCTTAAAGAAGAATTAGTCGGGGTCACCCGAGGAGTAAACTAACTCATCAGTAGGAATCGGGATCCAACTATCATCGCATGATAACATGACGGAATCCGCTCACGTCATCACACTCCAGAAGGTATGCGCATATCTGGCAAGTTTCAGTTCTTTTGAAACTCCCGATGTGATTTTTACCCCATGCTCTTATGACCTTGACTTTGGCCAACAAATCATAAGTCACATGTCAAGTTCTACCCGTCATTCTCCAGGTTGATTTGAATCCACCCGTACCTACCCTTGACTTTGGCCAACAAGGCAGTACGACTGTTCCAAACCAACGCATCTATCTATACTGCATATGAATAACCAACAGCTACCAAACACTGTGCCTTGACTTTGGCCAACAAACACAGCTTGAATACTATTGACTATCCATATGAAACGACGGAGGGCTACGAATGGTTTCTGGCGAAAACCTTTAACGTAATGAACTTGATATCGTTGAAGGAACTGATAGCTTTTAAAAATATAGTGACGAAAACCGTTGCTAAAGAGGTCACTCCCGGTGAAGGGATCTCGGCTCTTTCCCCGTAGAATGAGGTGCAGGATATTCCAACTGAATACCACAGTGCAAAGCAAAAGTAATCGGCTATAGTGAAGTTATTGCCCTGACGCAAACTTTTGTCCAAGGGGTCACTTCCGGTGAAGGGATCTCGGCCCTTGCCTCGTCGACTGAGGAGCAGGATATTCCAACCGAATACCACGATGCAAAACAAAAGAGAACGTCCTTGCAATAACAGCTTTTTGAAAAGTGTTCCAACAACATCAGATAGGTTTGTTTTAACTTGCATTGATCCGAATCAATGCAGTCCCATCAATTGATCACACCACAAAGAACGAAAATATACTGATGTACGTATATGCCATCCGCATTCGCCACTGGGTCCCGTCATTACCCGTTAGGTTAGCTAACTAACGACAGAGCGGGGACTGGACTAGCACGGATGCAAAACATATACAACATCTATTAATATATATACCAATATATTATATTCGCTCAAGGCGTGATAAAAAATGCAACATCACAGAAATGTACAGCATCACAGAACAATACAGATATCTGGGATCCCCGGGTTTCACAGAGCCACTACTGAAACCCGACGTTCCCCTGGTCGTGTGGATAGCCTGTGCAATGAAATCCTAGATCCCTACGGGCGCGGCAAGTTACCCGCCAAAACCTGAAGCGAGGCAGCCCCCTTCAGCAACGTGAATGGACCACCCAGCACTTCACGGAATCCGGTAACTTGGGCACCCCTCCTGGGTCAACCTGTACCCCCTACGAGTGCGGCGAATAGCCCGCCAATTCTAGAGTGAATGCCATGAGATGCAGGCTTGTTGCCTTCTAGAACCCGGCTATCCGTGCACCCCACCTTGGGGTAATCCTAGTACAGAAAGTAAAATATACATACACCGGGTACATCGACCGTAACCTGGTCGTGCCCCAAAATAATAATACAAACAGGCAGTGACGGCAGTCCACATGTCGGACGCTCGCCCCGCAATATCAAATGTACATAATACAACAAAACTGTACTACCACTGCAACCAGGCTATCCCCCATGACCGATCCGCAACATCACAGTAATACACAGAATATCAACGTGAAAATCACGTTCGCAAATCCGTCTAACCGGGCTATAGCAGTTAGACCGGATTTACCGATCAAGTGACATTCACGGTCGCAGATATAATGTAAATACTGTGAACTAATGTGTTTAAAATATCCGATCGATTAAATTTTATCAAGTGGGCACCAAGTACTACTGTAGCACATCAAGAAATTCTGGGCCCAAAATAATATTCCAAAACCCCTATTTTCAACCCAGAAAGCGACTGCAGAAATATGATACAGCAAGGACATCATTGTGCGGCGGAACCGCGGCCCAAAGGGGGGTTTGGCCGCGGTTCCGCGCTTCAGTAATCGAGTTACTGTGTCGAATTTATACAAAGTGCTTAGAACTTCCAGTACATCACTATTTTACAACCTGAAAAATTTTTGGACTTCAAAAAATTTCAACAGAAACTGATGTGAAGAAAACGCGGGTTTTTGGAATTTTGTTCGATCGGAAATGTAAAACACATTAGACAAAGCTAGACTATGTTAATGGCTAGGCTATGATACCACTGTAAGTGCACGGCGGCGCCCCGGCCTCCATCCCGAGGCCAAATGCGGTAGCGATGGTTAACTTTAATTTTTCTTGAACCGGCACCACCGCGCACTAAAACCCGGATCGAACCATTAACTAGTCCTAGCTATCTAGAGAGGGAAGAGAGATATACCGCGTGATCCGAGTCCTCCGGTCTTCTCGTCGTCGTCCCGATCTCCCGCGGAATCTCCAGTCTCCACTTCGTCGCCGGAAGGGCACCACGTCGCCGGCTTCTTTTACGGGCTCCCACCTCTATACCGAGGCAACTCGGGCACGAAGCTGGCGAGTCGACGTGCCCAAGATTTGCTGTAGAATATAGTGAAGATCTATATGTCTCATTTTGGGGTTGTGGAGATGCCATTGGGGGATGAAATGAAGTGAAGTTTTTGGAGAGGGAACTTGGGGATTTTTGCAAGCAAATGAGACCAAAAATCCCACATGAAAATTTTGGGACAGCCCCCACCTTCAAGTGGCCGGCCTCTTCTTGGCAAGAGAGTGAGTGAGTGAGGGAGGGATCAATGGATGAAAGAACCACAACCATAATGCAAGGGAGAGAGAAAAGTCATGATATCAAGAAATGATTACAAGTAAATCCAACACTCATACAACCATCATAATCCATCATCATCACCAAAAAGTCATGCCATCATGACACTACAAGACTAGCCATGATGACTAAAGAAAGTCAAGTGATCATGACACAACAATATGCAAAGACCCCCTCCACAAATGCTTATTTGCACTAATGCAAATAAGCCCTCCACCACCAATCTTCGGCCAAAGAAGGATACAAATGAAAATGGCCGAAACGGAAAGCAAACTGGCAACTCCAGAAAAATGGTCCCGTAATAAATTACAGGAAAACCCCGATACTGTGCATACACACCCGCATCTGTATTCCGACCGAAATACAAATGCAATGAGACAAAATCTACACTGTACTATACTAGGATCCGGCTTAAACCAAAGCCGGCCAGTAATATCCGTTCGATCCTGATCCGTGCAATACCGCACGTATCTGATCGAACCCTGCCATATATCCATACGGCCTCTAGTACTAACTGTCCGATCCTGATCCATGCAATACCGCACGTATCTGATCGGACCTTTCCATATCTCCATACGGTCACTACAGCTTTTCGCCCGAAAACTTGAGCAACTGAATGTGGGGGACTCTAAAGACTCGTCAACACCTTGGTTGTGGATTTAACCACTAGCACAACAGAGGTATAAGCCAATACGTAACGGGCCACCAGGTATTGACCAAAAGGGACGTCGATGAGCGAACTCATCCTGACAACCTACTGAGCCTGTCAGTGACAATATCCGTACAGTCCGGTCCGTTCGTCTATGAGCATCGCATGGCGGGCCTAGGGGGTTGGTAAAGTCAGACCCCCAAAAGCGGTACAAGTCGTGTCGGAGTGTAGCCCAGAACACCCTGAGATACTACTGGAATACCTACCAGTAAATCTCCTGCCTCGGCCGAGGACTTTGTGTAATGGCTCTCCTAGACACAGCGCGACCTCACCCCCAATACCGGGAGAGACGAACCCCTGAAGATCCGCTCACTGCCTCCATGTGGCTCGGGACTGTACCCAACTAAAACCTGTTTGCACGTCTCCTTTGAGCGTGGTAGGGTAGTAATCAAAGTACAGTGGGAACTCACACGAGACAAATGACGATCCCCAGGTCGATGAACTAACCTGTACACATGTCACCAGGGAACTGCTATCTGACGTCAGGTATAAGACTAACTAGCTTGTTCCCGGCGAGTCCTGTCCGGTGTACTCATAACCCAATGAGCACCTGTATACATCTTAGGTGAACCAACTGACACCAGTGGCTTGTGAGACCGGCCACCACCCCTCGTCGGGATCTCGACTATATACACTAGTCTACTCTGGAGTATCGATGCCCTGTCTCGAAACTCCCACGACTAGGGACCTTTTTAAAGATGTGCTTATAGACCCCAGCTCCCACTTATATGATCGCCCTCATATGTTGGTGGTCAAGCAAGAATCCTAGGGGCTCTATCAATGTGTAATAGCGACATGTCAGGTCGTACACGATGATAAAGATAAACCAGATAGCATACTATCATCTCGAGTAAGACAGTCCTACTGGGACAGGTCCTCCCTCAATCATTGCAATCACGTACCTGTGATCCAATAATTGACTCTGAGGGCACTATCTCCAACACATCCATCGCCCATCATATGGGTCAAGAAGCGCATACGCTAGTCTACTCTGGAGTATCGATGCCCTATCTCGGTACTCCCACGACTAGCAATATTTGAAGGATGTACTTGGCGACTACACTGTCCCTACTAGTATGATCTGCATCATAGTCCTGGTAGTCAAGTACTCATCCTAAGGGCTTTATCAACATGTGACATAGAGACAATCAGAGCAAATGTTAAGATAAAGAGTAACCGGATATCATACTATCATGTCGAGCAAGAAAATCCTCCCTATATATGTCCAAGCATCCACTACAATATACAAAACATGTACAGTAATGGCCTATAGGGCATACATATAACTAACAATCTCCTACTTGCACTAGGGCTATCTGTTGTGGTATCACATACCCAACAATCAGCTGTGGTTGAAGTATCTCATGCTCAACCATCCCATAAAAGTCTCTACTAGGAAATAGGCCTTTGTGAGTGGATCCGCGCTGTTGTCCTCTGAGTCTACTCTCCTAACCTCGATTTACCTGGAGATCAACATCTCCATGATCAGGTGATATTGCCTTAGAATATGTCTAGATCTCTGATGGGACGGGGGTTCCTAGGCATAAGCCACAACTCCATTGTCACACAATGGCAGGAACGAAGTTCATCTCATGAACTTATATATATCCAGACTGCCTCTTTGGTAGCATCCTTGGTAACGATGTATCTTGCCTTTAATCGTCTAGTAAGTCACGGTATCTAGCTTGGAACTCTTCCAACATACCGTCCCTCCACCAAGGGTAAAGACAATGCCTGCGGCTAACATTCAGTCGTCCTTATCACCCTGGAACCTTTCCAGTGATTCTCCCAAGGATCGATTGATACCATCTTACTACAACTAGTGAGAATCTTAACATCCAATTAGATCTATCTCATAGATCCATAACCCAGGATTTAGGAGGTATCACCTTGATCCTATATGGAGAATCTTTATGATAAGAGGATATTGACCGAGCGTAGCATAGGAAACTCCGTCCCTATCAAGAGTATGTCATCCACGTACAATACGAGGATCACCACCATACTCTCTACTACCTTTTTGTATATACAAGGTTCATCTACCATTTTGATTAAGTCAAACTCTTTGACTACCACATCAAAACAGACGTTCCAACTCCGCGATGCCTGATTTATCTCATAAAAAAACTTGCACACGTTTCCGCTGCTCCCACTGTCTACGAAGCCCTCTGGATGTGTACTTATAGACACTCTCTTCCAAATCATTATTTAGAAAAGCAGTCATGACACCCAACCGCCAGATATCGTAGTCATGGTATGTAGCCGTGGCAAGTAGGATCTGGATGGAATTAAGCATAGCTTTGAAAGTCTCAACTTTTCCATGTACACCAAGTAATCTTCTCAAGATATACTTGCTCCTGATGGGGATTTAACCCTTCAGATAAAGCAACCAAAGTCCATACTTTTTTGGTGTATAAGGATTCCATCTCAGATCGCTAAGCATCCAGCCATTCTTACAGAGTCACCACTCCTGATGGCTTGCTCGAAACTAGTTGGGTCATAATCTCATGATGCAATCCTTGCTCACACTATCATAGAGAAACCTAAGTATCTCTCAGGTGGATGAGGTACCCTACCAGATCGGCGGAGAGGCTGAGCTTCGTTGGAAACTATTGAATCCTGTGGTTCTACCAAATCATCAGCTGCAGTTTGTATAGCTGGAACTCTTTCCAATTCTACCTCATTATCACTAATTCTTCACAAGAAATTCCCTTTCACAAAGGTGGCATGCTGAGAAACAAAAACACCTTTTGTTCCCCAGTTTGGTAGAAGATATTCCCTTACGAATGCTTGGGATATCCAACAAACTTCCACAGAACTGACCTCGCCTCGAGCTTGTCCAGATTTTGCTTTTAAACATAGGCCGGACAACCCCAAATCTTAACATCTTTAAGAGATGGGCTCTTCCCATACCATATCACATATGGAGTGGTAGGCATCTGATTTGGTTGGAACCCTATTCAATAGGTATGCAACTTCTCAAGTGCATAACCCCAAAAGAAAATAGGCAACTCAATAGTACTCATCATAGAGCACACCATATCACATAGGGTGCGATTGCTCCTCCCCGATACACCGACGTGCTGTGGTGTATTCGGAGGAGTAATGCTGAGAAAGAATCTCATTCTCCTTTAGAATAGTCCAGGAATTCCGTGCGCAAGTATTCTCCTCCTTGATCTCATCAAAGGACATAATACTTATACCCGTTTTTGGTTCTCTACTTCTAACTTATATTCTGTGATTATCTCAAAAATTTCAGATTTGTGTTCCAACAGGAACATATGTCTGAATCTTGAGAGATCATCAGTGAATGTAATGAAGTACAAAGAACCGGTCCTGGCATATGTAGACAGGGGACTTTCACACATCAGCATGTATCAATCCCAAGAGTTCACTAACTCTTTCTCTGTTTCGAATAAACGGAGCTGTGGCCATCTTATCTTTGTGACATGACTGGAAAGTTTTACAAGATGTAAATCCAAACTAATTTAAATATACATCTTTGTGTAACTTCAGCTAGTCGGGTCGCATTGATATGACCTAGTCTACAATGCCTCAAGAAGGATTCGCTCATTTCTGAACTCTTCCTCTTGTGTGTGTTCTGTACATTAAGAACTGTAGTTTGATTTAGAACGTCTATGCTTTTAGATAACGTGCCTGAACCGATCAACTCTTGATATAGGAAATGTTCAAAACATTATCCAAGAATACAAAATTATATCCTTCTTTACTAATAAAGAGACTGATATGATGTTGTATATCAGGTTTGGTATCTAATAACATTCGTTCAGAATCAATGTATTCTGGTAATACAGGGTGATAACTGCCAACAGACTTGGCTGCAACACTTGCATCATTTCCAAAACTTGAAACTTATCACCGGTTCTCAGTTCTCTACCTTTCTGTAGCCCATGTAACAGATTACATTTGTGGGATCCTGATCTGTTATCTCATACCCAGGACGTAAAGGATACTGAGAAACAGTTCTCGGTAATGAACACACCCGAAGAAGGTGCATCAGCATGTACTTTCTTTGTTTGGGCGGCACGGGAATTCTGGTAATCCCCTATTTCCTGCTCGGTCTTATAACAATTATAAGTTGGAGCGGGACCACTGTTCCCTAGCGCAGTATAACAAGCGGGTTCGGTCAATACATCCGTATTATTATCTTGATTAAGGCATGACATAGTCGTAACCAGGAAAGAGATAGAAGAAAACACTCTGCGTGCGCTTTTACAAGATTAGATTGGTTATTAATATATCTAATCAGGATGTCTCCCACTGTTTTAGTCAAATCTTCCTTCAAACCCTAAAAGGAAAGACTAACTGGGATTAATTACACCCTACAAGTTCGCCAATCTTTTGGCCAGGCCAGTGTCGGTACTTTAAGAGAGGTTCCCCGTGCTTTCGCACGGACCTAATTAAAGTAAACCTCGTTTTCCCATAGGCATAACCCCGTTGACACCTTTCTAGACACCTACTTGATCGGCTAATTGTAATGTGTAAAACTCTCCCGGGAGTAACTCTTACTCGCAGTGGGTATCGGGATCCAACTATCTCATAGAAGGTATGCAATCTCATTGCAAATTTCAACACTTGAAATTCCCAATAATATTTTGCCCCTAGCAACTATGATTTTGGCTAAGGTCAACAAATCATAAGCGCTAGCCAAGTTCAACCCGTCATTTCCTGATTGAATTAAACCCACCCGCACGACCCTTGGGTAAGGTCAACAAAGTCGCACGACTACCCTAACTCAATCGCATCATATGCTTATACAGATAAGCACTAATTAGCTACCGCACACTATGCCTTGGCTAAGGTCAACAAACGTAGTATGAATACTAAGTAGTACTTATCTGAAATGACGGAGGGCTACGACAGGTTTTTAAGAAAACCCTTTGCATAATGAACTTGATATCGTTGTAGAATCAAGTGATTTTGAATGGAATGTTTTTGAGGTCCTTTCTAGTTTTGCTAAAGAGGTCACTCCCGGTGAAGGGATCTCGGCTCTTTCCTCATCGAATAAGGTGCAGGATATTTCACAAGTATCACTATGCAAAGCAAAAACTATAAAAACAATCAAAAGACAAACCGAGTTTGTAGTATCTGCTAGTTTCGCTAAAGAGGCCACTCCCGTTGAAGGGATCTCGGCTCTTTCCTTATCAAATAAGGTGCTTGATATTCTACAAGGAATACCGCTATGCAAAGCAAGAACTAGAGCTACCAGTTTTTAAACAAGTTTCTACAACATCTTTAGGTTTCTTTTATTTCATTAATCTCATTAATGAAGTCCCATTTTATTATGCTTCACAAGCATTACATTTGAAACGAAATCTGCAATATAACATATATCTCATATATATAATATAAACATTCGTCTCAAGCAGTAATAAAATCTTATCACAGAACATTGCAGCAGAAGAACATATATGAAATATTGGATATACAAGGAGGTCCGTATTTTAATACGAGCCTGTATAAAGCACGGATTCCACGGTCACGATGAAAAGCCAAACCCACATCCCTAGACCCCTATGAGAGCGGCAAACAACTCTGCTAATTCTAGGGTTAGGAGACCCGGTCTCGACTCCTCGAGATGGTCTCCCACTGGACCCTAGAACCCGGTTACTTGTGCTCCCCGCCTTGGGTCTAACCTAATGCGGAAAAGTAAATAATATATAATGGTGACATCATCCTCAGCCCGGAAGTGCCCCAATAAAAGAATATTACATAAAAATAAATTTTACATGAATGAAAAAGAAAAACTCTCATCTCACATAAAACCCCCGGCTATTCAGAACACGACGATCCAATATAACAGATCACAGCAACACATAATATCTCATATCATCAACGTAAGAAAGTATGTGTATCCCGATTGTCGTTGATGTATAGCAACGAAGCCGGCGATACACCACATACTACGCTTATGATCGCAGAAAAGAAAGTGTAAAACTACAACAGTTGGAATCTGCAACCTCCTTAGACATCGCATGCCTAACCAAATGAATTCCTTAGACATCGCATACCTAACAATTATAAACCCCGCATTTTAGTCTCAATCTCGAAAACACTTTTCAATATCTGGTCGGGCAATTCAACAAGATTCCCGACATCCTGATCGAATGCTTGTCGAAAACTTTAGTAGACAGCCGCACCCCCGATGCCGTCGACGAAGTGAACTAAGGCAGAACACCGTTGCCGCGAGCACCTGAACGGATGCTTTTGGCGACGGGGTTCTCCTACAATCACTTGGTTGGGGTTATGGGGCGTGGCTATCTATTAAGTTTACCCGACGAGTATCCGCGTACACTACGTGATTGCGACAGACTTTTGATCGTATCAAAATCCCGTGGCAACCGATCATCTGAGACTAAACTGCTAGATTTATAACATTCAAATTAGTTAGCTCATAACTACTTATGGATTCCAAATATTGTATCATATTCCAGATAAATAGACAATGTTAAACTTTCTGATCGAATAAACAAACACCCAAGATTTCCCAAATAGCTCAAAACTTGAGCGGAGTTCAAAAAGTATCCATCACATGCCACAGTACCAATGGTCCAGCTGTAGAAGGGTCAAACCAACGCCTCACATGTGGCAACGCCGTACTGCCTTAAACCCTAAGGTTTAGAGGCGGTTCAGACGGTCACATAATCGAGTTAAGGTTTGTGTTTTTCTAGAGGGTCCACCGCGTTACTTGCATTATTTTCCGGAAGTTTCAAACTCGAGGAAAAATCTAACACTTGAAAATTTTCCGACAGGGGAAAAAGTGAGTTATTAATATCGGGTCGAACTTTTTAACACGTTCTAAATTATCCCGAAAAAACTTAAACGAAGTAAACTTTCCGATCGAATCAACGAATACAAAAGATCTCCAGAAAACTCAACACTTGAGTAATATCAAAAATTCCCAGAAGCATCAAAAAATACATACGGATGTTACTGTGCAAAAAGAAAACCATAATTCCACTGTACGGCCGCGGAACCGCCGTGCAAGGCAAAGTATTGCCGCGGTTCCGCGGCGCTTTAAAGGTATTATGGGCTCATTTTTTACAGTAATCCGTAGAATTCCCTGCTTAATTTTCTGAGTATTTTTAATACAGAAAAAATCAACATTTTTTAAAAATTTCCAGAGAGGGGTGTAAAATGGGATTTCGGGGTTCGATCGGACTTTAAACTTCGTCTAGACTTCGCATAAAGCTCAAGTTTGGCTCTGATACCACAGTAGGGTTACAAGGTACTGTCATAAGGGTCTATAAGGCATCAACCATGCCCGATTTAAATTTTAGACGTGCCGAACAAACCTAACCAAGATCTTAGACTAGAGATTAGGAGAAACAAAGCAAGTAAACAACTTTACTTCTAAGAGTTAGGGATTACAACCTTTGTAGTCCGTTCCATCACTTTTAAAGCTCCGTGTTGAGGTCCCTTCACTGCGATCATCGAGTACCCGGACTCTAGAGAGGCTCCATGAAGAGAAAGATGCAAGCTTGCTTCCGATCTTCGATAACAAAGATGAACTACCTTGAAGAAACTCAAGCCCAAGCTTTTGCTTCACTAATCAAGTATTAGCAAAGCAAACACCCTAATCTAAGTGACAAGAATAGATGAGGATGATGAAGTAGGAATTTAGCTCTCATTTGTTTTCAAAATCTCACTCAATATCATCATATATGAAAAAGCTAGAAAGCTTTTCAAGAACTCAAGGAAGAAGAAGAAGAATTTTCCTTTTGTGATGAATAATGAATCAAGTGTGGTTAGAAATGCAACCATGAGTTAAGTATGAAGACTTAACCCATGTAGAGAATTAACTATGGTTAAAGGTTGGGTTGGGTTAAAGAAATATCTTCGCAAAATATCACAAAATATCAAGGTCAAAGTCAAAGCTTCAAGAAGCTTCTTGAAAGTTTCATGAAAGTTTAACCCTAATCCAAACCCTAACCATATTTAAACTACACAAATCATGTTGCATTTATAACCATAACATGTTACAATATTATATATCACATATACAATATTTATTGTAACAAAATAAAATAATACAATTAACATATATCACATATATATCAATGTATTACCCGAGTGAGAAAAAGAATCTTTAAGTGAGCTTATATTAGTTAATATAATTTAATATATCAAATATATAATTATACATTAAATTATCGAATCAACACTTGATCCGATAATCCGGCTATTTCACAAATAACCGACTAATATAATTTGTATCAGTTCATCAAATCAACACTTGATCCGATGACCCGGCTATATCACATATACCCGGCCGATATCACATATCACGAGAATTTAATACGGTATCGCATACACGTATTATTCTCGGTCCCGCACATATCACATATGTGCTCCTACTCCATTTTGCCTGAGCCAGGAAACCTCTGTGTAGGACTCTAAAGAATCGTCAATACGCCGGCAGTAGGTGATGATCATATCAAACACCCACAAGCTGCAAACGGTCAGCTAAACGTAACAGCCACCCAGGTATTGAGCGATCAGAAGATTAACAAGCAAGCATGTACATTCTCCCGTGAATCCAACCAGTAACACTCCCGTACAGTCCGGTCTCTTCGTCTGATATGTCGTATATTGCCTAGGGGTGGTAAACGTCAGACCCCAGTAGCTTGATAAGTCATGTCGATATGAGGTCCATAACAGTTCGAGAAACTACTGATAACACTTACCGGTAAATCTCAGCAACCCTGGCCAGGGATTTCCAGTTATAGCCAATCGAACACATTGCAACATCAACTCCCTATACCGGGAGAGACGAAACCCCTCTTATCGCTCATTGCTTCCATGTGATTCGGGACTGTACCCAAAAGCCACCTTTTTGCACACCCTCTTGGACGTGGTATGATGGAAATCAAAGCACAGAGGGAATCACACAAGACTCTATGACGATCTCGGGTCTACAGACTAACCTGTACCAGTGTCATAGAGAGCAAGAAATTCCTCCCTATATATGTCCAAGCATCCACTACAATATACAGCGCATGTACAGTAATGGCCTCTAGGGCATACATATAACTAACAGATACCGAGTTCGTAACTTCGAGTCCGTGTGAGAGACTTCGGATTGACTGTAACCGAGAACATTTGCAGTACGCAGATAGCGTGACGTGACGTCGAAGTAGACGATAATACAGACGAGTGGAGCCAGAGGTTCATGCGAGATGTTAACGAGTTGTTGCTACTCCCCATCGAAATTTGAGACCTGATACATGTACAGAGGAGTTGGGATGCGGCCAGTTCCCAAGGAAATGTTGTGGTGAGAACGCAGATGTACAGAAAGCGAGAAAAGATTATGTGAGAGTACGAGCCTCCGTACAGTTCGGCATAGGCGAGATCGGAAGAGACATTGAGCAGGATTCCTTCTAGGACACTGCTGCAATGAGATTTTCACCTAGGATCAGTTGTGTCACGTGTATTCAAAGGACCAGAGGCCGACGCCAGTAACGTGCTACTTTACGAGTGGTCGTGATGATTGGCCGAGAGATGGCCAGAGAAGTGACAAAGCGGAATCGTTTCCGTTAGCACACCCGACAGGGCCGATGAGACGATGGATTGCGAGATTGGTGAATCTGCAGAGAAAATAAGGACCCAGAGACTGAGGATGCCAGACCGTGAGCAGGAGGCGAGCGGATATTCTTGTTCTACCGATTTTAGGCACACTGATTTATTCTTCGACATTGTAGGAGGTGTATCTCAATGTCCTTTGTTGCGATTTGCATTTGTGATCTGAGTATCACACTTATATCGCTTGGATTTAAGTTTTGGTGACGAGTTTCCTGATATTGACTTGTGCATAGTTATTGCACTTGAGATATGTTTTTATACACCGTTGTGTTGGTTTTTGATTTGTGCATATTTATTGCACTTGATATCGGTTTTGTGCCTTGGCTGCACATGTTTATGATTTCGTGGATTTCATACAGTTGATTCGATTTTGTGTGTGTGTTACACACTCGATTTTATTCTGCACTCGGTATAGCTTATATGTGCTTGCAGTGCATTGATATATGTTTTGTGCACGCAGTGCCACATGTTTATGATTTTATACACCTTGGCACACTCGGTGTTGCTTTTTATACGCATTTAAGTTATATGATGCATTCTGTGCACTTGTTGCTCCCGATTTGTATCTGTACTTTATGCACTGGATGCACTGTATTTGATATTTCATGCACTGGATGCACCGGATTTAATTTTGTGCCCTTGATGCACCAGATTAGTATTTTCGTGCATTGGTTACACTAGATTTATACTCGGTACCTTAGTTGCACTTGATTTATGTTTTTGAGCATTATTTTACCAGGTTTATGTTTTGTGCGCATCGGAGGCACTTGAGTGAGATTCGACTCGTGCCTGTTGGATGCCCTTGAGTTAGATTTTATCCATGCATATTGGATGTGATTTCATTCGTGTAGGACATATGCACTTGATTTGTATTTTCGCGTATGTTGGGCGCATGATATGAGATGTGATTTTGTGCACACCGGATGCACTCAATTGGGATTTTCATTCGTGCATGTTAATTGCACCGGATGCACTCTAGATACACTTGATATTGTTGTCGCGCACACCCGTTGCACTGGACAGATGCTTTCGTGCACACCCGTGGCACTTAGTTTTGGTTTTTTGCACATTCGTAGCACTTGTATTTGGATTTAATTTCTGTGCGCACCAGACGCACGCGATTATTGGATACGCCTTTTGAGGCTGATTTTTCTTTTGAGCACCTTGTTTTCATGATGGGCACTATGGTATGTAGTAGCTGAACAGGACTGGTCCGAGGACAGTACCTGAGTACTTTGCATGCATTTAAAGTTTACCAAGTGGTTTTTGAAAAGATCTATAGTCTCGCTATTTCCTACGTGTCGGTGAGCGACACGAACGTTTATAAAGGAAAACCTTTTGGGATATTTTGAAAACGACGGAACGTGTATTTAGGAAAACATATATGGATATATATTATTATTTAAAAAAAATGAGCGTCCGTCACTTATGCCATGAGTTACGTATTCATGCGGCGATTTAGAAAAGACTTTTGGCATGAGTTTTATTTAGAAGTTTTCCAAAGATGCATACTATACACGTATTATAGTATTTGACCAGTGTATATTAGATTTCAGTAGGGGATTTCGAGATTTGTATCTCTATTGTAACTCCGAGGATATGCGTGCGAATCCGATGATTTGCGCGATGCTTGACGGAGTTCGATTTTGAGTTTTGTACTCGTTTTCATGCGCGCTTGACGCGCTGTGTGTTTCTGTATCTTCCGTGATTTCAGAGCCCCGTTGATTTGAGCTGATTATTGAAATGTTTTCGATTTTGGGGGTTTAAATTTAAATTCGGGGACCGAATTTATTTAAAGGGGGAAGATTGTAACATTTCAGAAAATATAAAATATTATTTTTGGTATTTAATATTAAAATAATATATTTCCCGAAAACTGTACGATTTGCGAAATTGTGGTTTTCGAAAAAGGGTATAAATATATACCGATAATTATGAAATAATTGAGAATTAAAATGTTTTATTTAATTAAAAATATAACTAAAGGATTTGGAACTTTTAAAATTTATTATATGCAGTTTCGATAAAACCCCGATTAGAGCACTAATAATCGCGATTAAGCCAAATCCGTGTTTCTACAGTTTTCATGGTTAGTGCATCATGACATATTACATGTTATTTCATTTGTGTTGTTTTATGGGTATTATGTGATTTTGTTTTGAAATTTAAAAGAGAAAAGAAAAAGAAATGGCAAAAGGGTAATTTAGTGAAAAGGGTATGATTGGAGAAAGAGAGAGAGAGTGTGAATAAGTGAGAAAGAGGGGGGGACTGCCATACTTTTCCCCCATCATTTTAATCTCCCTCTTCATCTTCCTCAATCCCACTTCCCTCCACTTAAAGCCCTTGATCCATCTCCAAATAATCCCCAAAACCCTAAACCCCTTTCACAAAAGTTGATCACCTCTTTACCCTCTGCACATTGGACCAAGAAAAGTTGGATCTTGATGACTTTGGGCTTCTAGGGTTTGCTCAAGTGACACACATGAGGTATAACTTCTTCCATTTTGTTAGTTTTAAGCTTCTTTCTATTCTAGTTTAGTTTAGAAGTCGTTTTAGCATGGAATTATAATGTTGGAAAATTCTAGTGAAGGGTTTGGGTGTTGTGAAGAGTTGAGATGTGTAGTGGTTGTTACAAACCTTAGGGATTGAATTCAAGAGCTGGAATTGAGTGTAGTAACCAAAATACAAACTTTAGAATTGATCCATGTCAGTTTTGTGAGGATATAGGGTGTGCAGGGAAATCTGGAGCAACCCGGGGAATTTATGAGCTTAGCAAACAACTCCAGGGACCAAATTAGGGTACTAGGAGACTACCTTAAAGAGATGAAGCACATTGGAGCCTAGGGGGCAGAGGAGGCCGGTTTTTATAGGGATGTGGCCGGCCACTTGGTGGAAATTGGTGTCGGGGTTAATCCAGTAGGTCATATACATCATATACAGAATCCTAGACTTGTTTGTTCAACTACTTTTGGCCTGAGTCAAAAATTGGGAGCATTTTAGTGTGATTTTAGCTATGGTTTTCCGTATTTTGTAATGCTATGTTTTGATATTTGAATTTGACATTGGTTGTTGGGTGTTCATACATCAACAACAAGGGGTGTTTGGTTGATTTTGTACGCGTAGGCCATAGGTTCTGACCTATGAGCAATGCGCGTACCGTTTTGGATTTCAGAACTTGATTTTAATAGCGTTGCGATATGTGTTGTTATTGTAGGTACCCTCGCGTAGATTCTGAGGAGACGGATCATGGAGTCATTGACTTTGGCAAGCGAAGACCAAGGTGAGTGGATCTATATCCACGGGGGAAGTCGGGTGGATGGCGTATAGCACCCCCACAAAGTTTTGGTGGAAACCGATTTGTAGCTTATGGTTAAAAAAACCTTGATTTGGAAACTAGGGTTATAGTTAACTGATAGTTAGTGAAACCATATTAGAAACTAAGGATAGTTAGAAGTGATATAATACGGCTAGTATGTGATGACGGTATTTGAGGATGATGTTTGATGATATTGCCGTTTAGGATACTATAGGACTAGATAGTCGACATAGATGTATCATCCGAACCATACAGATTTCTAAACTGAAGAATCGTTTGCATCTTTTAAACAGATACATTGAGGGACGTTACGGAATTTCAAATGATATCTTTTCCTTAAAAACACCATAACCCCTATTTTCAAAACTACGATTCGCTTCTTTAAAAATCTGATTGTATGGTTCGGGTGTTTTTGTTAGATTAGATACTTATACTTATAGTAGAGATATAATGTTTATATAAACTCGACTTGATATGGGATATAAATGCAATAAAAAGAATATATGACGTGATATGATGAGTCGATGATATGTTGATATACGGATGCAAGTCGATTGACATGATTTATACCCTGCCGGTCCCCTGATATGAGATTATTATGGATGTGACCTGGGACATAGGTATATAGATATATATAGAATGTTGTGAATCATGAATGATAGGACGTACGTGATATTAGGCCATACCCTCATTGTCTTATATGTTGATAGGATCTGTATTGGTTTAATGCCGCCGTACGATAATTTTCCGTACGTGATGAATTTGACTTGAGCTTTGATCCATACCCTTGACTAGATGATGCCATACGATGGATTATACCGTACGGGATATTGTGTGGCTAGATACTGTTGATAGATTCACCGACTCGGTCATGTTAGATATGTATACCCGTCGGCATTTGCATATGATTTACACTATGCTGCATTCATGTTATTCTTATGGCATTGCTTATAACTGTGCTAGTACACTTACACCATTATAGATGATGCGTATGTTGCACTTACACAGATCTGCCGGCTCACACACTTCATCATCGATAATTGCCATGTCACTACACAGTAGTATTGCTGCATCATGATATGACTCTTCGCATAATATTCTTACGTACATACACATTGTATATTCATATTTGTGCACATATACTTTGATATATCCATACTTGCGCATATACATATTGTACCTACATAGATAACTGGTTTTATTGGGAGATTGGGAACCGCATATTATATTTTAAAAACTGGAATCATTTAAAAGAGTGGTTTTCCCTTAATATGTCATATCACTGTTCCATGTTGCATGATATATGGATATGATTACATTTCTATCATATGTCGCATACATCATGCTTTATGATTTTACGCATTGAGATATGCTGTTTTCATGAGATTTCTGGATTTTAGAGCCGTGGCGATTTCAAAAGAAAGCATGTACTCTTTTAAAAACCCGGTTTCTCTTGATATGATATTTCAGTGGATCCACCATGTGTTTTCTCGATTCTGAGAGTGACATGTGAAACCCGATTCGAGGAGGCGGATAAGGCCGATTGCAGGTACATGGTGGACTCGGTATGGTACCTCGGGGCAAGAAAGGGATGCTGTGTATACATACGGTGAGCCTGGCAGAGGGACTACTACCTACCGGTGATTGGTTGGACCTGGCGGATATCCGGAGGATACCGACTGGAGTCGAGAGATGATATGGGCCGATCCGGACTGACTGAGCCCGTAGGCCGATCCGGACTGACGGAGCCCGAGATATGAGGATTTACATGTCGATGCTGGACACGGGTTTCATGATATTTTCGGGTGTCGATGTTGGGCACCCAGGTTCCATGATTTTGATGTGTCGCGAGGGACACCATTGATTTATATCCTCATACTTTCATGCACACTCTTTTATGATATTTACGTGCATACAGACATGGATTATATAGTTGGACGAGATCCACATGCATACATACATTGATTATACTATTAGATGTTATCCACATGCTCATAGCCATTGACTACCTTGTTGGCACATTTACAGACCCAGTCACCCTAGATATCATAGTATTACCTTTATAATATAGTTGACCTAGGAGTCGTTGTTAATTCGATTTCTATCTGTTGATATTTTTTCTACTCATGAGTTGGCAACTCACCCCCGTTGTGCCACAGTTCTTGCAGGTTAATCGCTTGGATCAGTAGCGGCTTCGCTGGCATACAGTTGCATTCGGGTGTTTTGCATTGGTAGGTAGGACATTTGTATCGTACCCACTCTTGTTTCTATATTTCTTATTGTATCTAGTTAACTCTATCAATCAAAATTAGTAAATTGTATAAGTAATGAGACTTAGTGAGATTGTGGTTGCGAGACATAGAGGGACGGGTTTTCCGCTACTTATAGTTGATGTCTTGCTTATTTCTTTATCTTTTGTGGTGAACTTCGCCTTTGGGCGCCGTATACTTATATATATATTGTCTTGCGTGGTTATGATCCGCCGTTTGGCGAAGAGCTAGCTCCCGCTTGGGAATGCCTTTATCATTATCTTGTATATTTGGTTTTGGATCAAAATATACAAAGGAGGCGCTGCCTAAATTTTTCAAAAAGACGAAACATGTTTTTAAACTTGCATAATCCACTTGCATTTTCATGTTCCTTTTCTATGCATTAAGAAAACTTGATTTCATTATGCCTTTATTTCAAAACTGCACCTCCTTTATTTTTCTTAAAAAGGTTTAGATTTCTGGGTTTCGGCTTACTTGAATTCCGTTATGCCTTTAGATGTTGCATGATTCAAGTGCTGGTCACGAGCTAATATTTTGGGTCGTGACAATATACATATCCCCATATACGAACAGGTAAGAAAGTAAATGTATGCAAGTGTGTGCGCGTGTGTGGGTGTAACTGTAAGTCGATATACTACACCCCACTACTTGCGGGGAAGCGAAAATATGAAAAACGATCTTGTTCTTTGCGTAAACATCGACTAACCGAAGAATCTTTGCTAAACTATAACTAACAAGAAACATACGAGTTGTTAACTACTATGTGAAGTGATTATACCTAATGAATCGTTTCCTTCGTCTTTTCGTTCTCCACCTCCTCTCCGTCCTTCTCTATGTAGTAGATGATCCATCCGAGAGCTTCTAATCCAAGCTTCACCTCTAAACTTGGGGTAACTAGGTTTCTTAAAGTGCTAATCTAAGTAACCTAGGTGATATAGAGTTGGTTTGTGGATTGATTAGTCTATCTAATCCTTCATCTCAACACATGAGAGGGGAGAATTAGGGTTTGAAGAGAGAGAGCTTAAGGAGAGAGAAGGTGAGCATGAGAATGAGAATGAGATAATGATCTCTCATGATATATATGAAGCATTATTATTTATTAAATAAATAAATAAATGATCTAACAACCATGCTTCATAAATACATATGAGTGATTCATCTACATGAGTCATTAACCATTTATGATGCATTAATGACAAGGATGAATCACACAAATGAGTCACTAATCTCATTTAATGCTTATGCCACCTAAACCCCCAAGTAACCATCCTTCTAGAAGCTTCTCGCGAAATTACGAGAACGCCCCTACTATCCGTGAAAACACGGAAAAACTTTAGACTGTATAAATCCAATAACCCGATACTAGAATCTGGCTTAAACCAGAGCCGGCTAGTAAAAACTGTCCGAATGTCGTACGTGCGTAAACACGCGTATGCGTCCGAACCCTTGTCGTAAAACCATACGACCTCTATATCGTTTCTCCTGGAGCAGGGAAACTCTCTGTGTGGGACTCTAATGACTCGACTACTACGCTGGCAGTGGGTTTAACTACATACCGCAAGCGGCACTAGCTGTACGTAACGGTCCCCAGGTAGATGTCGATAAGAAGGCCGATGAGGAAACCCATCCGAACTCCTACTGAGCCTGATGTGACAATCTCCGTACAGTCCGGTCTGTTCGTCTAAGACTATCGCATATCGGGCCTAGGAGGCGGAAAGCGTCAGTCCCCTAATAGCGGTATAAGTCGTGTCGGAGTGAAGTCCATTACACCCTGAGAAACTACTGGAACCTACCAGTAAATCTCGCTTGCCCTGGCCAGGGACTCTGCGTAATGGCTCTCTGACACAGCGCGATATCAACTCCCAATACCGGGAGAGACGAATCCTGTCTAACCGCCACTGCCTCCAAGTGCTCGGGACTGCACCCAACTGCTACCTATTTGCCCAACTCCTTTGAGCCGTGGTAGGGTAGCAATCTAAGAACAGTCGGACACACTCGAGGCGAAGTAGCAGTGTCAAGTCTGCGGACTATGCTGTACTCATGTCACCTGGGAACTGTTAACTGACGACTGGTATAAAACCAACGAACAGTTCCCTACGAGTCCTGTCCGGTGTACCCGTAACCCAACGAGAACCTGTATACTATCTCCAGTATGACGTACTGATGGCTGTGGGACAGACCATCTCCCCAACTGGGATGAGAAGCGTACACACTAGTCTACTCCGGAGTATCGATGCCCTGTCTCGATAATCCTACGACTAGGGACCTGAAGAAGGATGTGCTTGTAGACTACCCAGCCTCCACTAGTGTGACTGCCATCATAACGCTGGTAGTCAAGCAAGATCCTAAGAGCTCTATCAATACGTATACTCACATATTAAGATAGAAAAACCAAGTAGCATACTACCATGTTTAGCAAGACTGTTATATACATATGAATATCCCAAGCTTCCATTAAGTAATATACAAACTAGTATGATACAATAATGGCCCCTAGGGCATATACACTAACAATCTCCCACTTGCACTAGGGCCATGTACTGGCATATCGAAGACCGATGATCTCGAGTAGCCTTTCGAACTGAATCTGAGGTAGGGCCTTCATGAATGGATCAGCAATGTTCTCTTCAGTAGAAACCTCCGGACCTCGATCTCCCGGCGATGTACGATCTCCCGGCGATCTACGATCTCCCTGATCTGGTGATACCGCCTTAAGATGTGTCTGGACTTCTGATGGGACCTTGGTTCCTTCGCTAAAGCTATAGCTCCGTTGTTGTCGCAATACAGAGGTATTGGATCAACTATGGTAGGAACCACCTGATGTTCTGTTAGGAACTTCTTCATCCAGACCGCTTCTTTTGCGGCATCGCAAGCAGCAATATACTCCGCTTCCATAGTCGAGTCAGCAACGGTGTCCTGCTTGGAACTCTTCCAGCACACCGCCCCTCCATTGAGGGTAAAGACATAACCCGACATGGACTTTGAATCGTCCTAATCACTCTAGAAACCGGAATCAGCAAAGGCCTCTAACTTGAGGTCTTTTCCGCCGTAAACCAAGAACATCTCCTTAGTCCTTCTTAGGTACTTGGGAATGTTCTTTACTGCTATCCAGTGATTCTCCCCTGGGTCTGACTGATACCGGCTTACCACGCTGAGTGCGTAAGCTACATCTGGTCTGGTGCACAACATCGCAGACATTATAGATCCTACCACAGAAGCGTAGGGTATAATAGACATGCGATCCCTTTCCAAATCAGTCTTGGGAGACATCTTTTTGGATAGGGTGATTCCGTGACAAGACGGTAGATTACCGCGCTTAGAGTCTTCCATACTGAATCTTTTCAGTATAGTGCTGATATACCTGGACTGCGAAAGTCCCAACATCCTCTTGGATCTATCACGATAGATCCGGATCCCCAGAATGCAAGAGGCATCACCCAGGTATTTCATAGAGAACTTGTGTGACAAGAATCCTTTGACAGATTGTAGCATAGGAATGTCATTTCCTATCAATAGAATGCCATCCACATACAAGACAAGGAATACGACACTTCTGGCTACAACTTTACTATATATACATGGTTCATCTAGATTTTTGATAAAGTCATATTCTTTGACTGTTTCATCAAAACAGATGTTCCAACTCCGCGATGCTTGCTTAAGTCCATAAATGGACTTAAGCAACTTGCATACTTTCCTGCTGCTCCCACTCTGATTGAAACCCTCTGGATGATCCATATAGACGCACTCTTCTAAATTACCATTCAGAAAAGCCGTCTATACATCCATCTGCCAGATTTCATAATCATGGAAGGCGGCAATTGCAAGAAGGATACAAATAGATTTGAGCATAGCCACTGGAGAAAAGGTTTCGTCATAGTCCAAACCAGGTCTTTGACGAAAACCCTTTGCAACAAGTCTAGCCTTATAGGTTTCCACCAGCCCATCTACACCAATCTTTTTCTTGAAAATCCATTTGCATCCTATGGGTTTTACCCCACCTGGAGCAAAGTCCAAAGTCCATACTTTGTTGGTGTACATGGACTCTATTTCGTTTCGCATTGCATCTAGCCATCGTACCGAGTCGCCGCTCTGGATGGCCTGCTGGAAGCTAGTAGGTTCATCATCATCAATGATGTAATCCTCTCCATCCCCGTCTATGAGAAAACCGTAGTATCTCTCAGGCGAATGAGACGGCCTACTACTTTGGAGGAGGGGTACGGGAATGTCCTGTTCTTCTTGAACTACTGGTTCTACCAAACTTTCAGTAGTAGTTTGTGGTTCTGGAATTTCTTCCAGTTCTATTTCGCTCCCACTTGTTTCCTTTTCTAAAAACTGATGTTCTAGAAAATGGGCATTACGAGAAACAAAAACCTTTTGTTCCTCTGTGTAATAGAATAGATATCCCCTGAAGTTCTTTGGATATCCCACAAACTGACATTTTACTGATCGTGCCTCGAGCTTATCCACATGCTGCTTTTTAACAAAAGCTGGACATCCCCATATCTTTGCATACTGAGGATGGGGTTTCTTCCCACTCCACATCTGATATGGCGTGGTAGGCACAGTCTTGGTAGGAACTATGTTCAAAAGATATGTCGCTGATTCTAGTGCATAACCCCAGAAAGATCGCGGTAACTCATCATGGATCGTACCATATCCAATAGGGTTCGATTCCGTCTCTCCGATACACCATTATGCTGTGGAGTGTATGGAGGAGTAAGCTGAGAGAGAATTCCTTTCTCTTTTAGGTAACCTTGGAACTCGGCACTTAAGTATTCACCACCTCGATCAGATCTCGGTGTCTTGATACTTTTGCCGGTTTGGTTTTCTACTTCATTCTTATACTCTTGGAATTTCTCAAAAGCCTCGGATTTATGTTTCATCAGATAAATGAATCCGTACCTTGAGCAATCATCCGTAAAAGTAATGAAATAGGAAAAACCACCTCTTGCATGTGTAGACATTGGACCACATACATCGCTGTGTATGAGTCCTAAGAGCTCGCTCGCTCTTACTCCATGTCCAGTGAATAGAGTCTTTGTCATCTTTCTTTTGAGACATGATTGACAAGTGGCATAAGTTTGATATTCGAACGGGTCCAAATATCCTTCTCTATGTAACTTAGTTAACCTTGTCTCATTGATGTGACCTAGTCTACAATGCCATAAGAAAGCTTTATTTAAATCTGGAGACTTTCTTTTTAGTGTGTTCTGGACATTGAAAATCTGGAGTTGGTTTAAGACATATATACCGTTATCCAGTGTACCGGACCCAATCAAACTATGATTAAGGTGGATGTTAACAACATCGCTTACAAACGTGAAATCATAACCTTTATTTGATAACAAGGAAACTGATATGATATTACACGTTAAATTAGGTACACAAAAACAGTT
Source organism: Agapanthus africanus (assembly GCA_030015575.1). Classification (NCBI taxonomy): domain Eukaryota; kingdom Viridiplantae; phylum Streptophyta; class Magnoliopsida; order Asparagales; family Amaryllidaceae; genus Agapanthus; species Agapanthus africanus. Next base: position 302,541,820 of record JASDDO010000029.1, read on the forward strand.
ATGTAAAACCAAAATATGTCCACTCGTCAATCCCAGGTGATAATCCCCTACGGACACAGCTCCCACGCTAGCTCCGTTAGCAACCATCAGGGTCAGATCACCATCCTTCAGCACTCTACGGTTTCTCAGTGCCTGCAATGAATTGCATATATGAGATCCTGATCCGGTATCCAATACCCAGGAAGTAGAGTTTATTGAAAGACAATTCTCAATTACAAACACACCTGAAGTCGAAGACACAGCTTGCTTCGGTCCCTGGTTCTTGGCGTTCCACGCCTTGCAATCTTTCTTCCAGTGCCCTTTCCTATGACAATGGAAACACACATCCAGAGCTACTACTGGTACCGCAAACTTTTTCTTTCCCTTCGCTCCCACCTTATTAACACCTCCTCTAGGTTTGGTGGCGGCCTTCTTGTTCTTTCCTTTGGCCCTAGCCTTGGACCCGGAAGAAGAAGCACCGCTAACAAACATAGCGGGTGTTTCCCTTGCCTTCTGCAAGGCGCCCTCTGCACTCCTCAACTGTAGGGTTCCTAGGCACGCTAATGAGGTCTCACAAGGCATCAACCATGCCAATTTTAAATTTTAGGGGTGCCGAGAAACCCTAGACTACGGATCGTTAACTAGAAATTTAGGCGAACACATGCAACTAGTTAACAATATAACTAAAAGAACGGAAATACAACCTTTGTTGATCCGGTCCTCCACCTCCATAGCTCCGCAATGAAGTCTCCTCACTGTCCAAATGGAATCCCGGGCTCTAGCGTCGGCTTCATCGGAGAAATGGGCGGGCAAGGTCGTCGGCTTCGTGCCGAAGATGATCTACGTCGAGGCATCACAAGATCAAGCTCCAACTTCACCAAGTCATGAAACTTGTGAAGAAAACACCCTATACTACTTGGCAAGAGGTAGAGGATGAAGAAATAGGAGGTGGGTTCACTTTATAATTGGATTTCTCACTCATTTTCAAGAGTTGCCATTGTTGGTAGCAAGCTTCTTCATGTTGAAGATGAAGAAGAAGCAAGATGAATATTATGATGAGTATTTTTCAAAAAGGAAATAAAAAGAATACTTATCATAATGCAACCATGGTCAAGTGTAGAGAATAGACTAGGGTTAAAAGGAGTGGTTAGGGTTAAGCATGAGACAAAATGGTCACTTTGGTCAAAGCTTCATGAAGCTTTAACTAGAAAACAAATTAAGCCACCATTTTCTCTTAATGCTTATCATTTTCCAAAAAGAATAAATAAATAAATAAATAAATAAGAAAATGAAAACCCTAATCATTAGTTTAACCAAGGTTTAATTCTTTATACTTAACCAAGTAAACATGTATCATCAAACATGATACAATCATTTGCACAAAAAGTATATCACATATACAACTTGTACATCCAAGTGAGAAAATCCTTTAAAGTGAACCAATACTAGTTAATGCAAAGTAATATATCAAATATATAATTATACATTAAATCATTAAATCAACACTTGATTTAACAATCCGGTCATATCGCATATAACCGACTAGTATCCTATGTATCGGCTTATCGAATCAATACTTGATTCGATAACTAGGTTATATCGCATACAACCAATCGATACATTCATCATGAGAATAGAATACAGTATCACATATACGCATTATTCTCGGTCCCGCACATATCTCATATGCGCTCCTATTTCGTTTCGCTTGAGCCAGGAAACCTCTGTGTAGGACTCTAAAGACTCGTCAATACGCCGGCAGCAGGTGATGATCATATCAAACACCCATAAGCCGCAAGCGGTCTGCTAAACGTTACGGCCACCCGGGTATTGAGCGATGAGAAGATCGACGAGCAAGCCCGCTCACCCTCCTGTGAATCCAACCAGTAACACTTACCGTACAGTCCGGTCTGATCGTCTGATATGTCGCATATCTCGCCTAGGGGTGGTAAACGTCAGACTCCAATAGCTCGATAAGTCGTGTCGATATGAGGTCTATAACAATTCGAGAAACTACTGGTAACACTTACCAGTAAATCTCAGCAACCCTGGCCAGGGATTTCCTGTTATAGCCAATCGAACACAGCACAACATCAACTCCCTATACCGGGAGAGACGAATCCCCTCCTATCGCTCATTGCCTCCATGTGATTCGGGACTGTACCCAAAAACCACCGTTTTGCACGCCCTCTTGGACGTGGTAAGATGGAAATCAAAGCACAGTGGGAACCACACAAGACTCTATGACGATCTCGGGTCAACAGACTACTCTGTACCAGTGTCACCAGAGAACTGCCATCTGACGTAAGGTATAATACCATCTGGGAGTTCTCGGCGAGTCCGTCCAGTGTACCCAGTCTCCACTGAGCACCCGTATATCATCTCTGATGTCAAACATCAATGGATATGGGATCATCCATCGCCCATCTGTATGGGTCGAGAAGGTATACGCTAGTCTATACTGGTATATCGATGCCCCGTCTCGATACACCCACGACTAGGGACTTTAAAGGATGTACTTATGGACTACCATGTCCCCACTAGTATGATCCGCATCATAGTCCAGGTAGTCAAGTACACATCCTAAGGGCTTTACCAACATGTAACAGAGAGACAATCAGTGTACACGTTAAGGTAAAGAGTAACCAGATAGCATACTATCATGTCGAGCAAGAAAGTCCTCCCTATATATATCCCAGCATCCACTACAACATACATCCTATGTATAGCAATGGCCTCTAGGGCATACATATAACTAACAATCTCCCACTTGCACTAGGGCCATCTGTATAGCAGTGGTTGTAGTATCCCATACTCAACCATCCCATAAAAGCCTCTCTCAGGGAATAGGCCTTTGTGAGTGGATCCGCCGTGTTGTCCTCTGAGTCTACTCTCCTAACCTCGATCCCTTAGAGATCAACCATCTCCATGATCAGGTGATACTGCCTTAGAATATGTCTGGATCACTGATGGGACCTGCGTTCCTTGGCATAAGCCATAACTCCATTGTCACACAATGGGAGGAACATAGTTCATCTCATGAACCAATATACACCCAAACAGCCTCTTTGGTAGCATCTTAAGTAGCGATGTATCCTGCCTTTATCGTCTAGTATCCCACGGTATCTAGCTTGGATCTCTTCCAACATACCGTCCCTTTACTGAGGGTAAAGACAATGCCTGTGACTGACATTCAGTCGTCTTTATCACCCTGGAACCATTCCAGTGATTCTCCCCAGGGTCGATTGATACCGTCTCACTACAACTAGTGAGAATCCTTACATCCATTTAGATCTATCTCATAGATCCAAAACCCAGGATTTATGAGGTATCACTTTGATCCTATATGGAGAATCATTGTGATAAGCGGAGATTGACCGAGCGTAGCATAGGAAACTCCTTCCCTACCTAGAGTATGTTATCCACGTACTTTACGAGGATCGTTACTATACTCCCTACTACCTTTTTGTTTATACTGTAGGGTTCCTAGGCACTCTTGTGAAGGTTCATAAGGCATCAAACATGCCCGGATTAAATTTTAGACGTGCCGAACAACCCAAAGCCGAGATCTTTGCTAGATTATTAGGGTTTTACATTCAAGAAGATGACTTTTATCTAAGTGTGAGGGATTACAACCTTTGTAGTCCGCTCCTTCACTTCACAAGCTCCGAGTAGAAGTCCCTTTGCCGCGATCCACGATCTCCCGGACTCATGAGAGGCTCCACGACTCGAACGATCCATGCTAGCTCGAAGTATTCCAAATCTCCGATGATCTACCTTGAAGTTGCTACGACTCAAGCTTTCTCACTCAAAAGAGAAGAACACACTAATCCCATGGGCTAGATGAGATGAGGATGAGAGAGTAGTAATTTTGCTTTCTTTTTAAATCATTTTCTCATTTTATTTCATCACTTAAAGAAAAACTAGCAAGCTTTCTTGAAGAAGGAAGAAGATGATAATGAAAAGATAATGATATATTTTTCTTTTGTGATGAATAGAATATAAACCATATGATTGAATTGTAAACCATGGTCAAGGATGAGTGGTCAAGATTTTGTAGAGAAATAACTAGAGTTAGGGTTTGGTTGAGTTAAAGAAAGTGTCATCCAAAATATCCTAAGAATGACAAAAGGAAAAGCTTCTAGAAGATGCATGAAACATCTAACCCAAATCAAACCCTAATCTCAATTAATCATCCTTAAACATGTTTAACAATTAATCATAACATGTCACAATAATATATATCACATATATATTATATATTTGCAACAAAAGAAAATAATACAATTAACATATATCGCATATATATCAATGTATCATCCACTGAGAAAATGAAATAATAAAGCGAGCCAATATTAGATAATATAATACAATATATCATATATATATTATTATACATTAAATCATCGAATCAACACTTGAATCGATGATCCGGCTATATCGAATATTACCGACTAATATATCATGTACCGATTTATCGAATCAACACTTGATCCGATGTCCCGGTTCATTTCTAAATATCGCGAGAATATAATACGGTATCCCATATCGCATTATTCTCGTTCCTGCGCATATCACATATGTGCCACTACTCCATTTCGCCTGAGCCAAGAAACCTCTGTGTAGGACTCTAAAGAATCGTCAATACGCCGGTAGCAGGTGATGATCATATCAAACACCCACAAGCTACAAGCGGTCAGCTAAACGTAACAGCCACCCAGGTATTGAGCGATCAGAAGATCAACAAGCTAGCCTGTGCGTTCTCCTGTGAATCCAACCAGTAACACTCCCGTACAGTCCGGTCTGTTCGTCTGATATGTCGCATATCAAGTCTAGGGGTGGTATACGTCAGACCCCAGTAACCGATAAGTCGTGTCGATGTGTGGCTCATAACGGGTCGAGAAACTACTAGTAACACTTACCAGTAAATCTCTATATCAGCCCTGGCCAGGGACTTTCAGTTATAGCCAATCGAACACAGCACAACATCAACTCCCTATACCGGGAGAGACGAATCCCCTCCTATCGCTCATTGCCTCCATGTGATTCGGGACTGTACCCAAAAGCCACCGTTTTGCACGCCCTCTTGGACGTGGTAAGGTGGAAATCAAAGCACAGTGGGAATCACACAAGACTCTATGACGATCTCGGGTCTACAGACTACCCTGTACCAGTGTCACCGGAGAACTGCCATCTGACGTGTGGTATATCACCATCTGGGAGTTCTCGGCGAGTCCGTCCAGTGTACCCAGTCTCCACTGAGCACCCGTACACCATCTCTGATGTCTTACACCGATGGATATAGGATCATCCATCGCCCATCATATGGGTCAAGATGCGTATACGCTAGTCTACTCTGGTGTATCGATGCCCTGTCTCGATATACCTCGACGAGGAACAGTTATAGGATGTACTCATCGACTACCGCGGCCCCACTAGTATGATCTCATCATAGTCCCAGTAGTCGAGTACAAATCCTAAGGGCTTTATCAACATGTGAGAGTAAAACAGTAAACCAATACAAGTCAACATATTAAGATAAAGTGAAACCAAATAGCATACTATCATGATGAGCAAGAAAGTCATCTTTATATATAACCAAGCATCCATTATAATATACATCATATGTACAACAATGGCCTCTAGGGCATATACATAACTAACAATCTCCCACTTGCACTAAGGCCAGCTGCTGTAGTATCTCATACCTAGCATCCCGAATAATCTCTCAAACTGTATCTAGGGAATAGCCTTCGTGAATGGATCCGCAGTGTTGTCCTTCGTATCTACTCTCCTGACCTCGATCTCCCGGCGATCAACTATCTCCCTGATCAGGTGATACCGCCTCAGAATATGTCTGGACTTTTGATGGGACCTGGGTTCCTTGGCTAAAGCCACAGCTCCATTGTTATCACAATACAGAGGTATTGGATGCTCAATGGATGGAACCACACCAAGTTCACTAATGAACTTCTTGATCCAGACAGCTTCTTTGGCAGCATCGTTGGCAGCGATGTATTCAGCCTCCATCGTTGAGTCTGCAACGGTATCCTGTTTGGAACTCTTCCAACATACCGCCCCTCCATTGAGGGTAAAGACAAAACCCGAATGCGACTTAGAGTCGTCCTTATCACTTTGGAAGCTGGAATCGGTAAAGGACTCCACCTGGAGTTCTCAGTTACCATTCACCAAGAACATCTCCTTAGTCCTTCGTAAGTACTTGAGAATGTTCTTCACAGCTGTCCAGTGACTCTCTTCAGGATCTGCTTGATACGGACTCACTACACTTAGTGAGTATGCTACATCGGGTCTGGTACATAGCATCGCATACATGATAGAGCCTACTGCCGAAGCATAGGGTATCCCTTGCATGCGAGCTCTCTCCAAATCAGTCTTGGGAGACATCTCTTTGGAGAGAGTGAGTCCAGAGATCGTGGGTTGGTTTCCACGCTTGGATTCTTCCATACTAAACCTCTTTAGTATGGTGTCAATGTACCTGGATTGGGACAATCCCAGTATCCGTTTAGATCTATCTCTATAGATCATGATTCCCAATATGCAGGAGGCATCACCTAGATCTTTCATTGAGAATCTCTGTGATAAGAAGAGTTTGACTGATTGCAGCATAGGAATATCATTTCCTATCAAGAGTATGTCATCCACGTACAATACGAGGAAGACTACCTTACCCTCTGCCACCTTCTTATAGATACAAGGTTCATCTATATTTTTGATGAAGTCAAACTCTTTGACTACATCATCAAAACAGATGTTCCAACTCCGCGATGCTTGCTTTAACCCATAAATGGATTTTAGCAGCTTGCACACCTTTCCGCTGCTCCCACTATCTACGAAGCCCTCTGGCTGAGTCATGTACACGCTCTCTTCTAAATCACCGTTTAGAAAGGCGGTCTTAACATCCATTTGCCAGATTTCGTAGTCATGGTATGCAGCAATGGCAAGTAAGATCCGGATGGACTTAAGCATAGCCACTGGAGAAAAGGTTTCGTCATAATCCACACCTGGTCGTTGACGAAAACCCTTTGCTACAAGTCTAGCTTTGAAAGTCTCAACTTTTCCATCTACACCAAATTTCTTTTTAAAAATCCACTTGCTCCCAATGGGTTTTACCCCTTCAGGAGCATTTTCCAAAGTCCATACTTTGTTGGTGTACATGGATTCCATCTCAGATCGCATTGCATCCAGCCATTTCACAGAGTCACCACTCGTGATGGCCTGCTCGAAACTAGTCGGGTCATCATCATCCATGATGCAATCCTCGCTTCCACCATCAATGAGAAAACCGTAGTATCTCTCAGGTGGACGAGAAACCCTACTAGATCGGCGGAGAGGCTGGGGTTCGTCGGGTACTACTGAATCCTCTGGTTCTATTAAATCATCTGTTGTAGTTTGTTCTGCTGGAACCTCTTCCAGTTCTACCTCATTGCCCTCAATTTCTTTTGTAAGAAATTCCTTTTCCAAAAAGGTGGCATGTTTAGAAACAAACACCTTTTGTTCCTCAGTGTGGTAGAAGATATACCCTTGTGAGTTCTTGGGATATCCTACAAACTTACATAAGACAGATCTTGCCTCGAGTTTGTCCGGATTTTGTCTTTTGACATAGGCTGGACAACCCCATATCTTAACATACTTAAGAGATGGTCTCTTCCCTTTCCATATCTCATACAGAGTGGTAGGCACTGATTTGGTAAGAACCATATTCAATAGGTGTATGGCTATCTCAAGCGCATACCCCCAGAAGGAAATAGGTAACTCAGCCTCGCTCATCATAGAGCGCACCATATCTAATAGGGTGCGATTCCTCCGTTCCGATACACCGTTGTGTTGTGGTGTATAAGGAGGAGTAAGCTGAGAGAGAATCCCATTCTCTTTTAGATAATCCCGAAACTCATTGCTCAAGTATTCTCCTCCTCGATCAGATCGAAGGATCTTAATACTTTTGCCTGTTTGGTTCTCTACTTCATGCTTATATTCTCTGAATTTCTCAAAAGCTTCAGACTTGTGTTTCAACAGGAACACATGTCCGTATCTAGAGAGATCGTCAGTGAATGTAATGAAGTAGGAAGAACCGTTCCTGGCATGCGTAGATATGGAACCGCATACATCACTATGTACTAGTCCTAAGAGTTCGGTAACTCTTTCTCCGTGTCCACTAAACGGAGCTTTGGTCATTTTTCCTTTGAGACATGAATGGCAAGTATCATAAGATGATAATTCGAACGGATTCAAATAACCATCTTTATGCAACTTAGCCAGTCGTGTCGCATTGATATGACCAAGTCTACAATGCCACAAGTAGGATTCGTTCATATCTGAACTTTTCCTCTTGTGTGTGTTTTGTATATTCAGGACTGTATTCTGATTTAGAATGAATATGCCATTATGTAACGAGCCTGATGCAATCAGCTTTTGATCTAGGAATATGTTCATAACATTATCCTGTACTACAAAATTATATCCCTCTTTACTCAATAAAGAAACTGATATAATATTGCACATCATGTTCGGTATATAATAGCACTCATTTAGAATCAGTGTATTACGACTTGGTAATACAAGGTGATATTCGCCAACTGCTTTTGCTACAATACTTGCACCGTTCCCTACTTGAACGGAATGATCACCTTTTCCTAGTTCTCTACCTTTTCGTAGCCCATGTAACAATTTACATATGTGGGATCCTGATCCGGTATCTAATACCCAGGACGTAGGGTGAACTGAGAAACAGTTCTCAATAACTAACACACCCGAAGAAGATGCATCAACATGCATGTTCTTTTGGGCGGCGTGAGAATCCAGATATTCTTCTATTTCTTGTTCAGTCTTATAACTCTTATAAGAAAGAACGGGTCCAACATTCCCTAGCTCAGTACAATAATTAGGTTTAGTCAATACATCCATATTATTATCTTGATTATGGCATGACATGGTCGCTACCTGGAGAAAGAGAGAAGAAAACACTTTTAGCGTTTGCTCTTGCAAGATTAGATTGGTTATTATCTTATCTAACCAGGATATCTCCCACTGTTTTTATCAAATCTACCTTAAAACCCTAAAAGGTAAGATTAGCCGGGATTAATTACACCTTACAATTTCGTCAATCTTTCAGCCAGATCAGTGTCGGTACTTTGAGGGAGGTTCCCCATGCTTTCGCACGGACCTAATTAAAGAAAACCTCGTTTTCCCAGAGGCATAACCCCGTTAACACTTTTCTAGACACCTACTTGAATGACTAATTGTCCTGTGTAAAACTCTCCCAGGAGTAACACTTACTCGCAGTGGGTATCGGGATCCAACTATCTCATAGGAGGTATGCAATCTCATTGCAAATTTCAACACTTGAAATTCCCGATAATATTTTGCCCCTAATGTTCTATGACCTTGACGAAAGCCAACAAAGCATAGTCCGCTAGTCAAGTTCAACCCGAACATTTCTTGATTGAATTAAACCCAGCCGTACGTCCCTTGACGAAAGCCAACAAAGCCGTACGACTACCCTAACCCAATCTCATCTTATGTAACAGATAAGTAATAATTAGCTACCGCACACTACGCCTTGACGAAAGCCAACAAATGTAGCACGAATACTAAGTATTACCTATCTGAAATGTCGGAGGGCTACGCAGGTTTTTCAGAAAACCATGAGCGTAATGAACTTGATATCGTCGTAGAATCAAGTAGTTTTTGAAAAGGAGTGTTTTTGAGGCTTTTCTTAGTTTCGCTAAAGGGGTCACTCCTGGTGAAGGGATCGTCGGCCCTTTCCTCATCGAATAAGGTGCAGGATATATCATATATACCGCTGTGCAAAGCAAAACACTAAAAGCAATCAAAAGACAAACCGCGTTTTGTAGCATCTACCGGTTTCGCTAAAGGAGTCACTCCCGGTGAAGGGATCTCGGTCCTTTCCTCATCGAATAAGGTGCAGGATATATCGTATATATCACTGTGCAAAGCAAAACTGTAGCTACCCCTTTTATAAAGTTTTTGATTCAACAACATCTTTAGGTTTCTTTTCTTTTATTAATCTTATTAATAAATATCCCATCAGCTTATGCTTCCTAAGCATCACAGAAGAAACGAAAGCAGTAATATTTATATATCAGCATATATATATATAATATAAGCATTCGTCTCAGGCAGTAATATGATCTCATCACAGAACATTGCAGCAGAAGAACATATATGAAATATTGGATATACTAGGACGTCCGTGTTTTCAATACGAGCCTGTATAAAACACGGATTCCACGGTCGCGATGAATAGCCAAACCCACATCCCAAGACCCCTACGAGAGCGGCAAGTAACACTGCCAATTCTAGGGTTAGGAGACCCGGTCTCGACTCCTTGAGATGGCCTCCCACTGGACCTTAGAACCCGGTTACTTGTGCTCCCCTCCTTGGGTCTACCTAATGCGGAAAAGTAAATAATATACACTGGTGACATCAACCGCAACCTGGAAGTGCCCCAAATAAAAGAATATTACATTACAAATGAATTTTACATGAATGAAAATAAAAACCCTCATCTCACATAAAACCCCCGGCTATTTAGAACGCGACGATCCAATATAACATATCACAGCAACACATAATATCTCATATCATCAACGTAAGTAAATATGCGCATCCCAATTGTCGTTGACATATAGCAACGAAACCGGCGATATCACATATTACACTTACGGTCATAGAAAAGAAAGTGTAAAACTACAATATTTGGAATCCACAATCACTTTAGACAACGTAAATCCGAAATATCACATACTTCGTATTTCATGCCTAACTCTATGAATTCCATATATTGTATCACATTCCAGATAAATAGACAGTATTAAACTTTCCGAACAGATAATCAAACACCCAAAATTTCCTAAACTGCTCAACACTTGAGCGGGGTTCAAATAATCTCAGAATATGTCACAGTACCGGTGATCCAGCCGTAGAAGGGTCAAGCCAATGCCTCACATGTGGCACGCCGTACTGCACCAAACCCGAAGGTTTAAAAGGCAGTTCAAGACGGTCACATAATCGAGTTAAGGTTTGTTGTCTTCTAGAGGGTCCACCGCTTAACTTGTACAATTTTTCCGAAAGATTTAAACCCGAATAAATTTCAACACTTGAAAGTTTGCCGTACCGGGAAACAGTGAGTTAATGATATCCGTTCAAATAGTTTAACAATTTCTAAATATCCGGAAAGAAATACGAATTTAAATATTCCGATCGAATCTACGATTACAAAACAAACCCCAGAATTTTAAACACCTGAAACAGATTAAAAATACCCAGAAAAGTCAACAAGTACCTACGGTTATTACCAGGAAGCCACGTGTCGCCAATCGATCAATCCGCCGCGGAACCGCCGCGCAAGCAAGCTTGCGCCGCGCTTCCGCGGCATTTGATCGAATTGGGGGCTCGGGCTTCTTGGTAATTCTTAGAATTTCCTGCTGATTTTTTTACATATTTTTTACTCAGAAAAATCCCAAAATTTAAAAAATTTCCAGAGAGGGGTCTTTTTGCGTCGTTTCGGGTTCGATCGGAGTTTTAACTTCGTAAACACATCGCCTAATGCTCTAGCTAGGCTCTGATACCACTGTAGGGTTCCTAGGCACTCTTGTGAAGGTTCATAAGGCATCAAACATGCCCGGATTAAATTTTAGACGTGCCGAACAACCCAAAGCCGGGATCTTGGCTAGATTATTAAGGTTTTACATGCAAGAAGATAACTTTTATCTAAGTGTGAGGGATTACAACCTTTGTAGTCCGCTCCTTCACTTCACAAGCTCCGAGTAGAAGTCCCTTTGCCGCGATCCACGATCTCCCGGACTCATGAGAGGCTCCACGACTCGAACGATCCATGCTAGCTCGAAGTATTCCAAATCTCCGATGATCTACCTTGAAGTTGCTACGACTCAAGCTTTCTCACTCAAAAGAGAAGAACACACTAATCCCATGGGCTAGATGAGATGAGGATGAGAGAGTAGTAATTTTGCTTTCTTTTTAAATCATTTTCTCATTTTATTTCATCACTTAAAGAAAAACTAGCAAGCTTTCTTGAAGAAGGAAGAAGATGATAATGAAAAGATAATGATATATTTTTCTTTTGTGATGAATAGAATATAAACCATATGATTGAATTGTAAACCATGGTCAAGGATGAGTGGTCAAGATTTTGTAGAGAAATAACTAGAGTTAGGGTTTGGTTGAGTTAAAGAAAGTGTCATCCAAAATATCCTAAGAATGACAAAAGGAAAAGCTTCTAGAAGATGCATGAAACATCTAACCCAAATCAAACCCTAATCTCAATTAATCATCCTTAAACATGTTTAACAATTAATCATAACATGTCACAATAATATATATCACATATATATTATATATTTGCAACAAAAGAAAATAATACAATTAACATATATCGCATATATATCAATGTATCATCCACTGAGAAAATGAAATAATAAAGCGAGCCAATATTAGATAATGTAATACAATATATCATATATATATATTATTATACATTAAATCATCGAATCAACACTTGAATCGATGATCCGGCTATATCGAATATTACCGACTAATATATCATGTACCGATTTATCGAATCAACACTTGATCCGATGTCCCGGTTCATTTCTAAATATCGCGAGAATATAATACGGTATCCCATATCGCATTATTCTCGTTCCTGCGCATATCACATATGTGCCACTACTCCGTTTCTCCTGAGCCAAGAAACCTCTGTGTAGGACTCTAAAGAATCGTCAATACGCCGCTAGCAGGTGATGATCATATCAAACACCCACAAGCTACAAGCGGTCAGCTAAACGTAACAGCCACCCAGGTATTGAGCGATCAGAAAATCAACAAGCTAGCCTGTGCGTTCTCCTGTGAATCCAACCAGTAACACTCCCGTACAGTCCGGTCTGTTCGTCTGATATGTCGCATATCAAGTCTAGGGGTGGTATACGTCAGACCCCAGTAACCGATAAGTCGTGTCGATGTGTGGCTCATAACGGGTCGAGAAACTACTAGTAACACTTACCAGTAAATCTCTATATCAGCCCTGGCCAGGGACTTCCAGTTATAGCCAATCGAACACAGCACAACATCAACTCCCTATACCGGAAGAGACGAATCCCCTCCTATCGCTCATTGCCTCCATGTGATTCGGGACTGTACCCAAAAGCCACCGTTTTTCACGCCCTCTTGGACGTGGTATGGTGGAAATCAAAGCACAGTGGGAATCACACAAGACTCTATGACGATCTCGGGTCTACAGACTACCCTGTACCAGTGTCACCGAAGAACTGCCATCTGACGTGTGGTATATCACCATCTGGGAGTTCTCGGCGAGTCCGTCCAGTGTACCCAGTCTCCACTGAGCACCCGTACACCATCTCTGATGTCTTACACCGATGGATATGGGATCATCCATCGCCCATCATATGGGTCAAGATGCGTATACGCTAGTCTACTCTGGTGTATCGATGCCCTGTCTCGATATACCCTCGACTAGGAAGAGTTATAGGATGTACTCATCGACTACCGCGGCCCCACTAGTATGATCTCATCATAGTCCCAGTAGTCGAGTACAAATCCTAAGGGCTTTATCAACATGTGAGAGTAAAACAGTAAACCAATACAAGTCAACATGTTAAGATAAAGTGAAACCAAATAGCATACTATCATGACGAGCAAGAAAGTCATCTCTATATATAACCAAGCATCCATTATAATATACATCATATGTACAACAATGGCCTCTAGGGCATATACATAACTAACATATACAAGGTTCATCTCCCATTTTGATGATGTCAAACTCTTTGACTAATACATCAAAACAGATGTTCCATCTCCACGATACCTGCTTTATCCTATAAAGCATCTTGTACACGTTTCCGCTGCTCCCACTGTCTACGAAGCCCTCTGGCTGTGTACTTATAGACTTTCTCTTCTAAAACATCATTTAGAAAAGCAGTCATGACACCCAACCGCCAGATATCGTAGCCATGGTATGTAGCCGTGGCAAGTAGGATCGGGATGGACTTAAGCATAGCTACTTAGAAAAGGTTTCATCATAATCCACGCCTGGTCGATGAGGAAAAGCTTTAACAAGTCTAGCTTTGAAAGTCTCAACTTTTCCATTTACACCAAGTAATCTTCTCAAGATATACTTGCTCCTGATGGGGATTTAACCCTTCAGATATAGCAACTAAAGTCCATACTTTGTTGGTGTATAAGGATTCCATCTCAGATCACTAAGCATCCAGCCATTCTTACAGAGTCCCTACTCTCGATGGCCTGCTCGAAACTAGTTGGGTCATCATCTCATGATGCAATCCTCGCTCCCACTGTCATAGAGAAACTGAAGTATCTCTCAGGTAAGTGAGGAACCCTACTAGATCGGCGGAGAGGCTGAGGTTCGTTGGTAACTATTGAATCCTTTGGTTCTTTCAAATCATCAGCTACAGTTTGTATAGCTGGAACCTTTCCAGTTCTACATAACTAACCTTGCCTCGAGCTTGTCCGGATTTTGCTTTTAGACATAGGCCGGACAACCCCAAATCTTAACTAGCTTAAGACATGGGCTCTTCCCATATCATATCAAATATGAAGTGGTTGGCAACTGATTTGATTTGAACCCTATTCAATAGGTATGCAGCTTCTCAAGTGCATAACTCCCAAAAAGGAAATAGGTAACTTAGTAGTACTCATCATAGAGCAAACCTTATCATATAGGGTGTGATTGCTCCGCCCCGATATACCATCGTGCTATGGTGTATACGGAGGAGTAATGCTGAGAGAGAATCTCATTCTCCTTTAGAAAAGTCCAAGAATTTCGTGCTTGAGTATTCTCCTCCTTGATCACATCAAAGGACATAATACTTATACCCGTTTTGGTTCTCTACTTCTAACTTATATTCTGTGAATATCTCAAAAGGTTCGGACTTGTGTTTCAACAGGAACATATGTCTGAATCTAAAGAGATCATCAGAGAATGTAATAAAGTACAAAGAACCGGTCTTAGCATGTGTAGGCAGGGGACCTTTATACATCAACATGTATCATTCCAAGAGTTCACTAACTCTTTCTCTGTTTCCAGTAGACAGAGCTATGGTCATCTTATCTCTGTGACATGACTCGCAAGTTTCATAACATGTAAATTCAAACTTATTTAAATATGCATCTACATGTAACTTCAGCTAGTCGGGTCACATTGATATGACCTAGTCTACAATGCCTCAAGAAGGATTCGTTCATTTCTGAACTCCTCCTCTTGTGGGTGTTCTGTATACTAAAGAACTGTAGTTTGATTTAGAACATTAATGCTTTTAGATAACGTGCCTGAACCGATCAACTTTTGATATAGGAAATGTTCAAAACATTATCCAACAATACAAAATTTTATCATTTCTTTACTATTAAAGAGAGTGATATGATTTTGTATATCAGGTTCGGTATCTAATAACATTCGTTCAGAATCAATGTATTTGGAATACAGGGTGACAGTGACCAACAGACTTGGCTGCAACTCTTGCCCCGTTTTCTGTCTCATGAAACTTATCACCCGTTCTCAGTTCTCTACCTTTCTGTAGCCCTATGTAACAGATTACATATCTGGGATCCTGATCCGGTATCTAATACCCAGGACGTAGAGGATACTGAGAAACAGTTCTTCATAATGAACACACCCGAAGATGGTGCATCAGCATGCACTCTCTTCGTTTGGGCGGCACGGGAAATCTGGTATTCCCCAATTTCCTGCTCTGTCTTATAACAATTATAAGGTGGAGCGGGACCAACGTTCCCCAGCTCAGTATAACAAGCGGGTTCGGTCAAATATCCGTATTATTATCTTGATTAAGGCATGATATGGTCGCTACCAGGAGAGAGAGAGAAGAAAACACTCAGCGTGCGCTCTTGCAAGAATAGATTGGTTATTATTTTATCTAATCAGGATGGCTCCCACTATTTTTTATCAAATCTTCCTTCAAACCTAAAAAGGAAAGACTAGCCGGGATTAATTACACACTACAAGTTCGCCAATCTTTCAGCCAGGCCAGTGTCGGTACTTTGAGGGAGGTCGCCCGTGCTTTCGCACGAACCTAATTAATGTAAACCTCATTTTCCCAGAGGCGTAACCTCATTAACACCTTTCTAGACACCTACTTGATCGGCTAATTGTAATGTGTAAAACTCTCCCAGGCGTAACTCTTACTCACAGCGGGTATCGGGATCCAACTATCTCATAGAAGGTATGCAATCTCATTGCAAATTTCAACACTTGAAATTCCCGATAATATTTTGCCCCTAACCTCCTATGACCTTGACAAAGGCCAACAAACCATAGGATGCTAGTCAAGTTCAACCCGTCATTTCCTGATTGAATTAAACCCACCCGCACGGCCCTTGACAAAGGCCAACAAGGTCGCATGACTACCCTAATCCAATCTGCATCATATGCACAAGCAGATAAGCACCAGTTAGCTACCGCACACTGCGCCTTGACAAAGGCCAACAAACGCAGCACGAATACTAACTACCACTTATCTGAAATGACGGAGGGCTACGACAGGTTTTTTTCTGAAAACCTATTGCGTAATGAACTTGATATCGTTGTAGAATCAAATGATTTTAAAATGGAGTGTTTTTGAGGCTTTTCTAGTTTTGCTAAAGGAGTCACTCCCGGTGAAGGGATCGTTGGCCCTTTCCTCGTCGAATGAGGTGCGGGATATATCACATATATCACTGTGCAAAGCAAAAACTTTTAAAAGCAATCAAAAGACAAACCGAGTGTGTAGCATCTGCCAGTTATTGCTAAAGGAGTCACTCCCGGTGAAGGGATCGTCGGTCCTTTCTTCATCGAATAAGGTGCAGGATATATCACATATACCGCTATGCAAAGCAAGAACTGTAGCTACCTGTTTTTATTTTGAAATTCGATTCTACAACATCTTTAGGTTTATTTTTACTTTCATTAATCACATTAATGAAGTCCCATCATATAAGTACCTAAACATCACAGATAAATACGACGTACACTTATGCCATACGCATTCGCCTCGATGTCCCCTCGTGCACCGTTAGGTTAGGTAACTAACGGCAGAGCAGGGCAGGGCTAGCACGGGTGTAAAACATAAGTAACATCTATATAATATATCATATATACTATATACTGTATCTATCACAGAACATCACATGATCACATCACAGATATCGCAGCAGAAGAATCATATGAAATATTGGATATACTAGGACGCCCGTGTTTTCAATACGAGCCAGTATAAAACACGGATTCCACGGTCGCGATGAATAGCCAAACCCACACCCCTAGACCCCTACGAGAGCGGCAAGCAACCCTACCAATTCTAGAGTTAGGAGACCCGGACTCGACTCCTCGAGTTGGTCTCCCACTGGACTCCAGAACCCGGTTACTTGTGCTCCCCTCCTTGGGTCTATCCTAGTGCGGAAAAGTAAATAATATACAAACGGTGACATCTTCCGCTACCTGGAAGTGCCCCAATAAAAGAATATTACATACAAGTTTTTACATGAATGAAAATGAAAACACTCATCTCACATAAAAAACCCCCGGCTATTCAAACACGATGATCCAATATAACATATCCAGCAACACATAACATCACATGTCATCAACGTAAGTAAATATGCGCATCCCAATTGTCGTTGACATATAGCAACGAAACCGGCGATATCACATATTACACTTACGGTCACAGAAAAGAAAGTGTAAAACTACAACAGTTGGAATCCGCAATCTCTTTAGACATCACATGCCTAATCAAATGAATTACTTAGATATCACATGCCTAACAATTATAAACCCCGCATTTTAGTCTCAAAATCGAAAACACTTTTCAATATCAAGTCGGACAATTCAACAAGATTCCCGACATCCTGATCGAATGCTCGTCGCAAACTTTAGTAGGCAGCTTCACCCCCGACGCCGTCGACGAAGTGCACCAAGGCGGAACACCGCTGCCGTGAGCACCCAAACGGATGCTTTCGGCGACGGGGTTCTCCTACAGTCACTTGGTCGGGGCTATGGAGCGAGGCTGTCTATTAAGTTTACCTGGCGAGTATCCGCGTACGCTACGTGATTGCAACGGACTTTTGATCGCATCAAAATTCCGTGGCAACCGATCAAGTGAGACTAAAGTGCTATGTTTATAACATTCAAATCAGTTATCTCATAACTACTTGTGAATTCCAATTATTGTATCACATTCCGGATAAGATAGAAAATGTTAAACTTTCCGATCGAACAATCGAACACCCAAGTTTTCCCGAAACAGCTCAACACATGAAATAAGTTCAAAGACATTCACTTCATGCCTCAGTACCAACGGTCCAGCCGTAGAAAGGTCAAGCCAACGCCTCACATGTGGCACGCCGTACTGCCCCAAACCCGAAGGTTCAAAGGGCAGTTCAAGACGGTCACATAATCGAGTTAAGGTTTGTTGTCTTCTAGAGGGACCATCGCGTTACTTGCACTACTTAGAACGTCGTTAAACTACGGAAAAGTCCAACACTTGGAAATTTTCCGGCAGGGGAAAAGTTGGGTATTTATATCCGGTCGAACTTTTTAACATATTCAAAAGTTATCCGGAATCCACATAGACAAAATCTGTTAATCCGATCGAATCATCGAATACCCAAAACAACCCCAGAAAATTCAACTCTTGAATAAATATTAAAAATTCCCATAAAACTCAGCATTTAAATAAAGAAGTTACTGTGCAAAAATGGTTGACTGAAGAGACTAAATGAGCGCGGAACCGCCGCAATAGGCGGCTAATGCCGCGGTTCCGCCGCGCTTTAGACAGATCATTAGGTAATTTTTGCACCGTAATTCTTATAATTTCCTGCTAAATTTTTTAAGCATTTTTAATTTGGAAAAAACCACTTTTTCAGAAAAAGTCCAGAGAGGGTTAAAAGTTAGGGTTTCGGGGTTCGATCGGGTTTCTAACATCGTCCACGCATCGCCTAAGGCTTTAGCTAGGCTCTGATACCACTGTAGGGTTCCTAGGCACGCTAATGAGGTCTCACAAGGCATCAACCATGCCAATTTCAAATTTTAGGGGTGCCGAGAAACCCTAGACTACGGATCGTTAACTAGAAATTTAGGCGAACACATGCAACTAGTTAACAATATAACGAAAAGAACGGAAATACAACCTTTGTAGATCCGGTCCTCCACCTCCATAGCTCCGCAATGAAGTCTCCTCGCTGTCCAAATGGAATCCCGGGCTCTAGCGTCGGCTTCATCGGAGAAATGGGCGGGCAAGGTCGTCGGCTTCGTGCCGAAGATGATCTACGTCGAGGCATCACAAGATCAAGCTCCAACTTCACCAAGTCATGAAACTTATGAAGAAAACACCCTATACTACTTGGCAAGAGGTAGAGGATGAAGAAATAGGAGGTGGGTTCACTTTAGAATTGGATTTCTCACTCATTTTCAAGAGTTGCCATTGTTGGTAGCAAGCTTCTTCATGTTGAAGATGAAGAAGAAGCAAGATGAATATTATGATGAGTATTTTTCAAAAAGGAAATAAAAAGAATACTTATCATAATGCAACCATGGTCAAGTGTAGAGAATAGACTAGGGTTAAAAGGAGTAGTTAGGGTTAAGCATGAGACAAAATGGTCACTTTGGTCAAAGCTTCATGAAACTTTAACTAGAAAACAAATTAAGCCACCATTTTCTCTTAATGCTTATCATTTTCCAAAAAGAATAAATAAATAAATAAATAAATGAATAAGAAAATGAAAACCCTAATCATTAGTTTAACCATGGTTTAATTCTTTACACTTAACCAAGTAAACATGTATCATCAAACATGATACAATCATTTGCACAAAAAGTATATCACATATACAACTTGTACATCCAAGTGAGAAAATCCTTTAAAGTGAACCAATACTAGTTAATGCAAAGTAATATATCAAATATATAATTATACATTAAATCATTAAATCAACACTTGATTTAACGATCCGGTCATATCGCATATAACCGACTAGTATCCTATGTATCGGCTTATCGAATCAATACTTGATTCGATAACTAGGTTATATCGCATACAACCAATCGATACATTCATCGCGAGAATAGAATACGGTATCACATATACGCATTATTCGCGATCCCGCATATATCTCATATGCGCTCCTATTTCGTTTCGCTTGAGCCAGGAAACCTCTGTGTAGGACTCTAAAGACTCGTCAATACGCCGGCAGCAGGTGATGATCATATCAAACACGCACAAGCAGCAGCGGTCTGCTAAACGTAACGGCCACCCGGGTATTGAGCGATGAGAAGATCGACGAGCAAGCCCGCTCATCCTCCTGTGAATCCAACCAGTAACACTTACCGTACAGTCCGGTCTGATCGTCTGATATGTCGCATATCTCGCCTAGGGGTGGTAAACGTCAGACCCCAATAGCTCGATAAGTCGTGTCGATATGAGGTCTATAACAATTCGAGAAACTACTGGTAACACTTACCAGTAAATCTCAGCAACCCTGGCCAGGGATTTCCTGTTATAGCCAATCGAACACAGCGCAACATCAACTCCCTATACCGGGAGAGACGAATCCCCTCCTATCGCTCATTGCCTCCAAGTGATTCGGGACTGTACCCAAAAACCACCGTTTTGCACGCCCTCTTGGACGTGGTAAGATGGAAATCAAAGCACAGTGGGAACCACACAAGACTCTATGACGATCTCGGGTCAACAGACTACTCTGTACCAGTGTCACAAGAGAACTGCCATCTGACGTAAGGTATAATACCATCTGGGAGTTCTCGGCGAGTCCGTCCAGTGTACCCAGTCTCCACTGAGCACCCGTATATCATCTCTGATGTCAAACACCAATGGATATGGGATCATCCATTGCCCATCTGTATGGGTCGAGAAGGTATACGCAGTCTATACTGGTATATCGATGCCCCGTCTCGATACACCCATGACTAGGGACTTTGAAGGATGTACTTATGGACTACCATGTCCCCACTAGTATGATCCGCATCATAGTCCAGGTAGTCAAGTACACATCCTAAGGGCTTTACCAACATGTAACAGAGAGACAATCAGTGTACACGTTAAGGTAAAGAGTAACCAGATAGCATACTATCATGTCGAGCAAGAAAGTCCTCCCTATATATGTCCCAGCATCCACTACAACATACATCCTATGTATAGCAATGGCCTCTAGGGCATACATATAACTAACATCAACATGTTAAGGAGTTCTGGAAGTTCAACTTCTTTTCTTTGAATGTTGAAATTCAGAATAAACTGGGCGTAGGTGGGAGGAAGGGACTGGAGAATAAGATCTGTATAGAGCTCATTATCCAAAGTCGTCCCAAGGTCTGCGAGCTCTTCTATATAGCCAATCATCTTTAGGACATGTTCTCCTACTGATGATCCGACGACCAACCTCGCTCGAAACAAGTTCTTTGAGGTCTCGTATCTTGCTATACGAGATTGCTCTCCATACAGATCCTTTGTATGGAGAAATATGGATTCAAGATCCATATCCTCGTGCCTCCTCTGATGTTCATTGTTCATTGAGGCAAGCATGATGCACTTGGCCTTCGTGCAATCTAACTCCCAGGTTTTGCAGATTTCCTTATCCGTATTACTGGATTTGGGACCTAGGACTGCAGGTGCTTTAGCGGTGAGGACGTACCCTAATTTGTTATAGGTCAAAGCCATTTTGACATTGTAACGTTTTGAAAATCGTTTCGGTGAAATTTCGAAAAATCGGTAAAATAAGGGGGTTTTCTGTAAAAAGTCAAAATACAAATATCTTATTATAAAAATTAAATATACATATTCTAACTATGTAATTGCTAGTATTTGGTGTTTATTGAGCCACTGGTGAAATTTCAAATTTTCTGAAAAAAAATTTATTTTATTATTATTTTAAGCCGTCACTAATACATTTAATTAGGGAAAATTACAAATTGGAATGGGGTAATACAAATTCTGTGAGCCACGACAACC
This sequence comes from Agapanthus africanus, assembly GCA_030015575.1. Taxonomy (NCBI): domain Eukaryota; kingdom Viridiplantae; phylum Streptophyta; class Magnoliopsida; order Asparagales; family Amaryllidaceae; genus Agapanthus; species Agapanthus africanus. Next base: position 302,563,854 of record JASDDO010000029.1, read on the forward strand.
TAGAATCTAGTTTGTAACATGTTCTTTTTCTAAAATTCTCCTCTTGGTTCTAGTTGTCTTTAGAATGCTAGATTAAATAAAAATAAAATAGAATTATTGAGGTGTGATGTGTAAGTGAGGTAAAAAGGCGTTTTTTTTTGACTTGGAAAAACAAACACACATTTCCCATCTCATTTTCCAACCCAACACAGTAGCCCCCTCCCCTTGGTTGAGCCCACTCTTCAACTAGAGAAGAAGAAAAAAAAGAAATTAAAAGAAAGCATTAAACAAAGTTGTGATGTTGAATAAATGAGGTATGGGCACTCCTTTTTAACTTTAAAATACACACATATTTCACTCTCTCTCTTCCCTCAAAGTTGCTGGCCGAGCCTTCCCCCTTGGCTGCCCTAAATTTCCTTACCTCTTCCCACTTCAAAAATCTTCAAACAAATCAAAAGAAAATCCGACAAACTCCAAATCCATTCCTTACCCATTATTCCTTGGCCCATCTTGCATGGATCTTGAAGCAAAGTTGATGTTTTGGAGGCTAGGTTTTCATGTTTGATCTCTTGATTGATAGGTATAAATCTTAACCTATGGTTTACTTGTTGAATTATTACTTTAATTTAGCCTATTAAGTGTTTAAATGTGGAATTAGTTGCAAGATTTAATATTCAAGAGAAGGGTCAAATTAAGATTAGGGTTTGGAAATTCTAGAAATTGGGTTTGATCAAGATAGGGGTTTTGATCATTTGTTTGTAGTTGTGAGATGTAGTTTAACACATCAAAGCATGTAAAACCTAATCTTTTTGCTAAATTGTTAATTGTTAAATTTAAATTGTCCTAATTATGATTGTTTTGCAAACTAGATTTTTGTAATTAATATAAAGTAGTGAGATTAAAATTTAGTTAGTGGTTGTGTGGCTTAGTTAATATGTTTTAATGAGAATTATGGCCACTAGAATTGTTAAAATATTTAAAGTTGATTAAAACACCAAGTTTTGAGCTAAAATGGAAAATTGTGCTAATTTTGTTAACTAAGTTTTGTAAATATATATATTTTGATGAGAATAAATTATTGGAATGGTTTATATGACTTGGTTATGATATTGAGTGGATATTGCGGCCGCTAGATTTGTTTAAACGTCGAGTTTTGTACAAAAACGGTTAATTTTGCTTGCTAGATTTTCGGAAAAATAGCTTTTAAAGTGAGTTTGAGATTTTTTTGAGTTTTAACCTATTTTATATTAAAATTAGTGTTTGTGAATGTGAAAATGAGTGTATTTGGGTTTTTCTCGATGGTCGGGCGTTTGTACACCGACGTCGAGAGTTTTTGGGTTGATTTGTGAAAGCAACCATATGTTTTGATCTATATGGGATTCGTGTTTCATTTTGGTCATGTGTCGGATTTTAATACGATACGATGCGTTGTGATATGTAGGTACCCCCATATGGACTTCGAGACGACAAGTAAGCGCGTGGCGACGTCGGCACCGGCGAGCGAGGACCAGGTGAGTAGATTTATATCTACGGGGAGAAGTCGGGTGGATGGCGTATAGCACCCCCGCAGTCCGTAGTGTAGCTCATATATATATGTTTATATAGGTGTTTTATGATACGAGAATGTTCATTCATGTTATGTTTATGTATTCATGGAGTACCTTTGGGTTATTTGCGAAACCCTAGAGTAGTTGTTATACCCACATACGCACACATAGACTTGCATACTTTACTTTCTTGTGAGCAGATTGGGATATGTATATGTGTATATATGCGTAGGTATGGGACTATGCATATGTACATTCATATACGCATGCATGGATAATGAAGATAGTACTTGGGATTTAAGATGAGTCGATGAGATTTGATTTGAGACCGTGAGATCGGTGATATAACAGGGTTCGTATTTGAGATACGACATGACGTTGTAACGGGTCCTTGACGTAGTGTTTCACACACATGCATGCATACTTAGGCGGTATCAGTATTGTACTTGACGTAGATCAGTACCCCGATCATGATATTTGATAAAGAGGATACCAGGTGAATAGTATGATGAATGTGATATTGACCCGTACCCAGATTTGGGGATGCCGTACGACGGATTTATGTACGAGCTATATTTTGATGATTGATCCGCACTCGTGGGATGTCTGGTTATAGATGTGGTATCGGATATGATATTATTGAGGCGGGATCACCGACTAATATATATACAGGTAGGTATATGTATCGACTCAGATGTTAGGCGGTTTCCTTACCTGTAGTCTAGCTTGTAGCATAGCCCTTTAGTTTAGTTAGTTGTTAGATTAGATTCGGTTCCTACCTATTTCAAAGCTTACGAATCGTGCGTATCTTAAAAGACAAGTCAAGGGATTCTACGGATATTTCCAAAAAAACGTATCTTTTCTTAAAAACACCGTAGCCCCTATTTTCAAAACCCCATGATTCGTGTTATTTCAAAAGGCACCATTGTTGGATTTATATTAGGTTAATGCAGATTAGTTATCGTCGCGTCTAGTATTCAGCTCCCGCTCATTATTGTTGTTCGCTCCGCATCACATGCTTATATTATGCTTCATATTCTACTGTTGATATCTTGTGGTTAGGATATCAGCATCATTACCGATGATGCGTATGTACCACGTACACTTACTTGCCGGCTCACACACATCTTCATCGGTAATTGCCATGTCACGTACACCTTAGAAAATATTATTGCTTGACATAGCCTGTTAGCTAATAGTTTAGGCATGATATTAGTGTGCTTGCCTTATATGTTAGTTTAGACATTGTAGTTATTACTTGTCACTTCATGCATACTGTTATTCACTGTTATACCGCATTCATGGATTCTCATGCATATATTCACTATTTTACTGCTATTGAGGTTTTGGATTCGGATTTCCATGGGATTTTCTGGATTTGGGGGAAAACCGCAAAACTTATACAAACTTCTTCTCTTTCTTTTTAAATGAAAAGCGCGGTTTTCCCATTATGTATGAGTCGTCCACCATGAGTTTGCTGATGGATTTCGAGACCCGATTCGAGGAGATGGATGAATCGTTTCGGGTACATGGTGGACCCGGTAAGGTCCCCCGGGGCAAGAAGCTCGTGGTGATAACGATGAGCCTGGCAGGGGGAGACTACCTACCGGTGATTTTACCCGACGCGTCGGATATCCGGAGGATACCGTCGTGGTCTTGAGATGGATGGTAGGGGCCGGTCTGGACTGACGGCGCCCTAGATATTGAGATTGAGACATTGAGATTTCGAGATATTGAGGTACTGAGATTTGATGATACAGGCCAGTCCGGATAGCCGGAGCCTGAGGTTTTGAGACATTGAGATTTATGTTTTGTGTCGATGCTAGACACTGTTGATGCTGATTTCATTTATGATACCTCATTTTAAAAATACAAAGGAAATCTCACTAAATTATGAAAACAGTTTCTTCATTTACATGTATTCTGTTTTCATGCATTCATACCTCATTCATATGATATATTGCTACCTGAGGCACTAACACGGGCACATGAGATCACACTCGGGTTAGATATTACCCTAGCCATTGTTATTAGGTTGCTGATTATATATTTGAGGATATATTATGACCATATGACCTAGGATTGCGTTGTTCATGCGATTTCTGTTCATAGATGTTTTTCTACTCACGAGTTGGCAACTTACCCCCGTTGTGCCACAGTTTCTTGCAGGTTTTGTCGTACTGGTTTCATTACGGTTTTGCTGGCACTACTTCCTTTTCCGGGTGATTTGCTATTAGGTGGGTTTATTTGTATCGTACCCCCCCATTATATATCTTGTATATCATTATTCTGTTGTATCTAGAAGTTCCATCAACCAAACATGTATTTATTTTGAGATAGAGACCAGTGATGTTATTCCTTCGACCTTAGAGTCGCGCGTTATATTTCTGTGGTTTTCTTGTGGTTTTGAGTTTTCTTTTGAATTTTGATCCTCGCCGTTGGCGTTGTATATTATATTGCTTGTGTAGTTGTGACCGTCGATTGACGAAGAGCTAGCTCCCTCTTGGGGATGCCTTTTTATTGATTTCGTATACTATTCATGTTGTATCCCGTTTGGGGGCCAGTATTTACAAAGGAGACTCTGCCGAAATTTTCAGGAAATACTTGATGTTTTTAAAACCGCATAACTCGGCTTATGTTATTAAATTACTTGATTTTAAATTGGTTTTCCTTCACTCTACTACTTTTCTTGGTTTTGGATTTCTGGGTTTTCGGCTTACTTAGATTACGTACGCCTCGAGACGTTTCGTAGTTTAAGTGCCGGTCATGTTCCGTACTTTCGGGGCGTGACAAAGTTGGTATCAGAGCGTTAGGTTTTTACCTTCGGAGCGTAGGATGACCCTTGGTTGATGGAGTAGGTGACTAAAGTAGAGTGACGTATCGTGGGTATGTTCCGCGGCATACTTACGATACGCTACTCCGCTTAAGAAGCCTTAGGATGTACATTTCTTTGCTCAGTATTATATTCATTCATGATCTAGCCTCATCAGTACCAGTTATGGTTTTGCTGCCACGATTACGGGTAGGGAGAGTTACAGCTAGAGTTGTGGTCAGCACGAGCTCGTCACGAACGAGGACTGACCAGGGCGAAATTCCGGCGACACACGATTGCGGAGATGTGTCTTTTTACTGTGTTTCCGCGCCATGAGCGTTTGGCGGATCGCCTTTATGAGGTTACTCGGATGTGCTGATCGACACTAGAGGATTGAGCCAATGATAGAGGCCAGCAGATTTTGATGACCGTTGGTGTATTGCTTATTCATGATGGTCGAGGCACTGTTCAGCGTGCAGACGAGCGAGCCAGCTATTGCTGCGAACGACGAGATATCGCCCCAGATGTTGGAGCTATTGCAGTACGGGTTGTACTAAGAGATGATAGAAGGTCGCTAGTCACCCAAGAATGAATAACAAGGACATGTAGTTCGTTCGCCTACCCCGATGCGAGGTCATCAGATAAATTGATTCCATCTAGAGACGACTTCACGCGGAGACGTTGAGAGTCGATAGAGGCGATCGAATGTCAGGAACCTATTATTCTAAGTTTAAAGTATTCGGAAAGTCATGCAGGCAATTCTATGGACCCTCTAGAAGAATGAAACCCTAACTCGACTTAATGACCGTGTGAAAGCCTTTGAAGCTTAGGGTTTGCGGCAGTTCCGCGGCGCCATTAGTGAGGCTTGGGTTTGCCCTTCTACGGTTGGACCATCGATGCGGTGGTACGTACTCGATACTATTAAACTGTAACCAAGATGTTGAGCTCTTGGGGGATTATGAGGTTTTGACGAATCGATCAAATGGTTCGACTTCATTCGGATGCTAGGTGGTGAGATGCATTTCTTGGAAGACTCCAGATACGAGGATAGCCGTAGGAGCTCAGTCCATGCAGCCACGACGAGATGAGTCTGAAACAGTCGACATTAAAGAAAGTGGAGTAAGAGATTCGTACAAGATCTGGATATGATGACGTTCCCCTCCGCCGACACGATGACATCAGAGATGCGATGCGCATGCCGAGGCAGAGTACTGGATATACCTTCCAGAAGGAGTCGCGATGGGTATGCAGCCGTCCCAGAGCAAGATGCAGATATAGGAAAGGACGATGACTTCCGGACAGTTGGCAGAGACGAGACATGGAAGAGACGTGAGCAGGATTCCTTCCAGGACACTGCTGCAATGATACTTGCACCCAGGATCAGATGTGTCACGTACATTCAGAGAGCCAGAGGCCGACGCCAGTGATATGCTGTCTTACGAGTGGTCGCGATGATTGACCGGAAGATGACAAGAGACGTGCCAGAATGGGATCATCCCCGTTAGCACACCCGACAGGGCCGATGAGCCGATGGACCGAGAGATTGGTAATTCACAGTGAAGACCTTGACCCAGGAGTGGTCATTGTTACGCACACCAGCAGGCCAGAGTTCATGATCATCGACGAGACGTCCCACTAGTGACCGCGACAGTTGGCCCGAGATTCATAGAGGATGCGCTTGAGCGGTACAATTCCGCCATTATTGATTTCGATATTTTGGGTGATTTATTCGCATGATTTGATTTTGATGATTGAGGATTTACGATCTTTGCACAGTGTTACGCTTGATATCGTTTTCGTGCTTTGGTTTCACATGTTTGTGATTTTACGGTTTTAGACATTTGAGTTGATTTTGTGCGTATGCACGCACACGATTTGGTTCCTACAGTCTGTATAGTTTATATATGCTTGCAGTGCAGTGATACGCCTTTTGTGCACTTAGGTGCACTGGATTTTGATTTCGATTGTGATACTCGATATTTGTTTTGTGCACCTTGTGCACCTGATTTGATTTTGCGCATGTTCGGCGCTTGATATAGGATTTCATGATTTCGTGCATGATGGATGCCCCTGGTGTTGGGTTTTCGCGCATGTTGAGCGCATGTTTTGAGATGCGATTTTGGTGCACACCAGATGCACTAAATCGAGATTTTTTTCGTGCATATCAGATGCACCTGATTTTGCTGTCAGGCACACACGTTGCCTACGACAGATGCTTTGTGTACACCCAATGCACTTAGATCTTGTTTCTGTGTACTTGTATGGCACGTATATGGATTTTGATTGTCGTGCGCACCAGACGCATGTAGTATTCATACGCGTATTTTGTGATTGATTTCTTATAGAGCAGTACGTTTTTTTTAATGATAATTGCGATGTGTTGTCGTACTAAGCAGGACTGGTCAGAGGACAGTACCTGAATGTATTTTGCATGCATTGATAGCTATTGAAGGGAATTCCAAAAAGCGAGCTATAGTCTTAGTATTTACCTACGTGTCTGATATGACGCGAAACGTTTAAAACAAGGAAAACCCTTCTAAATTGTTTCCCAAAACGGCGGAACGTACATTTCAAACAAAAGTATATATGTATATAGTTATTTTCTTATGATAGACGCCCGCCACTGTGCAGTGTTATGTGCATTGCACAGCAACTTAAAGGATTTGGCATGCATTTCCTCCTGATATTTACATGTATAGTTCCGATTTATGGCATATCGGTCTTGCTTGAGATTTGGCATTCATGTCTTCACCTTGATTCTGATGATTACGGGATGCTTGACGGAGTTTTGATTTCGAGTTATCTACTCATTACTCATGCGCATGTATTGCGCTATGATGCGTTTTATGTACTTATGATTTCGGAGCCCCGACGACTTGATGGTTTTGCTTAGATGTTTCTGTATTTGGGGGGAGTTTGAATTTAAATTCAGGGACCGAATTTCTTTAAGGGGGGAAGATTGTAACGTTTTGAAAATCGTTTCGGTGAAATTTCGAAAAATCGGTAAAATAAGGGGGTTTTCTGTAAAAAGTCAAAATACAAATATCTTATTATAAAAATTAAATATACATATTCTAACTATGTAATTGCTAGTATTTGGTGTTTATTGAGCCACTAGTGAAATTTTAAATTTTCTGAAAAAAAAATTATTTTATTATTATTTTAAGCCGTCACTAATACATTTAATTAGGGAAAATTACAAATTGGAATGGGGTAATACAAATTCTGGGAGCCACGACAACCTAGAATCTAATTTGTAACATGTTCTTTTTCTAAAATTCTCCTCTTGGTTCTAGTTGTTTTTAGAATGCTAGATTAAATAAAAATAAAATAGAATTATTGAGGTGTGATGTGTAAATGAGGTAAAAAGGGGGGGGGGTTTGACTTGGAAAAACAAACACACATTTCCCATCTCATTTTCCAACCCAACACAGCAGCCCCCTCCCCTTGGTCGAGCCCACTCTTCAACTAGAGAAGAAGAAAAAAAAAGAAATTAAAAGAAAGCATTAAACAAAGTTGTGGTGTTGAATAAATGAGGTATGGGCACTCCTTTTTGACTTTAAAACACACACATATTTCACTCTCTCTCTTCCCTCAAAGTTGCTGGCCGAGCCTTCCCCCTTGGCTGCCCTAAATTTCTTTACCTCTTCCCACTTCAAAAATTTTCAAACAAATCAAAAGATAATCCGACAAACTCCAAATCCATTCCTTACCCATTATTCTTTGGCCCATCTTGCATGGATCTTGAAGCAAAGTTGATGTTTTAGAGGCTAGGTTTTCATGTTTGATCTCTTGATTGATAGGTATAAACCTTAACCTATGGTTTACTTGTTGAATTATTACTTTAATTTAGCCTATTAAGTGTTTAAATGTGGAATTAGTTGCAAGATTTAATATTCAAGAGAAGGGTCAAATTAAGATTAGGGTTTGGAAATTCTAGAAATTGGGTTTGATCAAGATAGGGGTTTTGATCATTTGTTTGTGGTTGTGAGATGTAGTTTAACACATCAAAGCATGTAAAACCTAATCTTTTTGCTAAATTGTTAATTGTTAAATTTAAATTGTCCTAATTATGATTGTTTTGCAAACTAGATTTTTGTAATTAATATAAAGTAGTGAGATTAAAATCTAGTTAGTGGTTGTGTGGCTTAGTTAATATGTTTTAATGAGAATTATGGCCACTAGAATTGTTAAAATATTTAAAGTTGATTAAAACACCAAGTTTTGAGCTAAAATGGAAAATTGTGCTAATTTTGTTAACTAAGTTTTGTAAATATATATATTTTGATGAGAATAAATTATTGGAATGGTTTATATGACTTGGTTATGATATTGAGTGGATATTGCGGCCGCTAGATTTGTTTAAACGTCGAGTTGCACAAAAACGGTTAATTTTGCTTGCTAGATTTTCGGAAAAATAGCTTTTAAAGTGAGTTTGAGATTTTTGTGAGTTTTAACCTATTTTATATTAAAATTAGTGTTCGTGAATGTGAAAATGAGTGTATTTGGGTTTTTCTCGGTGGTCGGGCGTTTGTACACCGACGTCGAGAGTTTTTGGGTTGATTTGTGAAAGCAACCATAGGTTTTGACCTATATGGGATTCGTGTGTCATTTTGGTCATGGGTCGGATTTTAATACGATACGATGCGTTGTGATATGTAGGTACCCCCATGTAGACTTCGAGGCGACAAGTAAGCGCATGGCGACGTCGGCACCGGCGAGCGAGCACCAGGTGAGTAGATTTATATCTACGGGGAGAAGTCGGGTGGATGGCGTATAGCACCCCCGCAGTCTGTAGTGTAGCTCATATATATATGTTTATATAGGTGTTTTATAATACGAGAATGTTCATTCATGTTATGTTTATGTGTTCATGGAGTACCTTTGGGTTATTTGCGAAACCCTAGAGTAGTTGTTATACCCACATACGCACACATAGACTTGCATACTTTACTTTCTTGTGAGCAGATTGGGATGTGTATATGTGTATATATGCATAGGTATGGGACTATGCATATGTACATTCATATACGCATGCATGGATAATTAGGATAGTACTTGGGATTTAAGATGAGTCGATGAGATTTGATTTGAGACCGTGAGATCGGTGATATAGCAGGGTTCGTATTTGAGATACGACATGACGTTGTAACGGGTCCTTGACGTAGTGTTTCACACACGTGCATGCATACTTAGGCGGTATCAGTATTGTACTTGACGTAGATCAGTACCCCGATCATGATATTTGATAAAGAGGATACCAGGTGAATAGTATGATGAATGTGATATTGACCCGTACCCAGATTTGGGGATGCCGTACGACGGATTTACGTACGAGCTATATTTTGATGATTGATCCGCACTCTTGACGTGGGATGTCTGGTTATAGATATGGTATCGGATATGATATTATTGAGGCGGGATCACCGACTAATATATATACAGGTAGGTATATGTATCGACTCAGATGTTAGGCGGTTTCCTTACCTGTAGTCTAGCTTGTAGCATAACCCTTTAGTTTAGTTAGTTGTTAGATTAGATTCGGTTCCTACCTATTTCAAAGCTTACGAATCGTGCGTATCTTAAAAGACAAGTCAAGGGATTCTACGGATATTTCTAAAAAACGTATCTTTTCTTAAAAATACCGTAGCCCCTATTTTCAAAACCCCACGATTCGTGTTATTTCAAAAGGCACCACTGTAGGACTTATATTAGGTTAATGCAGATTAGTTATCGTCGCGTCTAGTATTCAGCTCCTGCTCATTATTGTTGTTCGCTCCGCATCACATGCTTATATTATGCTTCATATTCTACTGTTGATATCTTATGGTTAGGACATCAGCACCATTACCGATGATGCGTATGTACCACGTACACTTACTTGCCGGCTCACACACATCTTCATCGGTAATTGCCATGTCATGTACACCTTAGAAAATATTATTGCTTGACATAGCCTTTTAGCTAATAGTTTAGGCATGATATTAGTGTGCTTGCCTTATATGTTAGTTTAGACATTGTAGTTATTACTTGTCACTTCATGCATACTGTTATTCATTGTTATACCGCATTCATGGATTCTCATGCATATATTCACTATTTTACTGCTATTGAGGTTTTGGATTCGGATTTTCTGGATTTGGGGGGAAAACCGCAAAACTTATACAAACTTCTTCACTTTCTTTTTAAATGAAAAGCGCGGTTTTCCCATGATGTATGAGTCGTCCACCATGAGTTTGCTGATGGATTTCGAGACCCGATTCGAGGAGATGGATGAACCGTTTCGGGTACATGATGGACCCGGTAAGGTACCCCGGGGCAAGAAGCTCGTGGTGATGACGATGAGCCTGGCAGGGGGAGACTACCTACCGGTGATTTTACCCGACGCGTCGGATATCCGGAGGATACCGTCGTGGTCTTGAGATGGATGGTAGGGGCCGGTCTGGACTGACGGCGCCCTAGATATTGAGATTGAGACATTGAGATTTCGAGATATTGAGGTACTGAGATTTGATGATACAGGCCAGTCCGGATGGCCGGAGCCTGAGGTTTTGAGACATTGAGATTTATGTTTTGTGTCGATACTAGACACTGTAAGTCTACGTTAGCGCCCCGGCAGTCTACAGACGCCAAATGCGGAATAAAACTTTTTAACTTGGCGCTATCGTATACTTTCACCCGGATCTGCCATTATTGCTAAACTAACAAACAGTAAAGAGTGTGGAAATGTTGTACCGACTGATCCGAGTCCTCCGGTCTTCATCTCCACTCCGATCTCCTCGCGGGATCTCCGTCCTTCTCCTCCTCGTCGCCTCCTCGCCGGAAAGGGCACCACATCGCCATCGTCTTTTACGGGCTCCCGCCTCAATACCGAGGCAACTCGAGCATGAAGCCGGCAACTCGACATGCTCAAGATATGCTGTAGAATGTAGTGTAGAAGATGCTTGTCTCTTTGGGGTTATGTTGTTGCCAATGAGGATGATGGAGGAAACAAGGATTAGAAAAATGGTGCTTGCATTTTTCTAGCATGAAAACTAGATCAAGAAAGAAAAATCTCATGAATGAAGCTCTCTCTTCTTCTTCTCACAACCATGAAAGACTTATCATCAAGTGAGAATAATGGTGGAGGAAAATCTATATGAAGCAAGAAGGGAGGTGAGTGTAGGAGATGTGAAGAGGTGACCACAAACAAACATGAACCATGCTTGTTCTACTATTCAACCCATACCCTTTCAATCACAATAAAAAGCAAGTCAATGGTGCAAGATATGAAAGCCATCATAATCAATACAATTGCAAGAAACCCCCCCACAAAGTGTTATTTGCAAAACTGCAAATAACCCCCTCCATCGAAAAAGTCCGGCCGGGAAAGAACAAAGGAAAACCGGCCGGAACGGAATGCAAACTGGCAACTCCAGAAAACTGGTCCCGTAATAAATTACAGGAAAACCCCGACACTGTGCATACACACCCGCATCTGTATTCCGACCGGATACAAATGCAATGAGACAAAATCTACACTGTACTAAACTAGGACCGGCTTAAACCAAAGCCGGCTAGTATTATCCGTTCGATCCTGATCCGTGCAATACCGCACGTATCTGATCGAACCCTGCCATATACCTATACGGCTACTAGTACAAACCGTCCGATCCTGATCCGTGCAATACCGCACGTATCTGATCGGACCCTGCCATATCTCCATACGGCCTCTACAGCGTTTCGCCCGAAAGCTGAGTAACTGAATGTATGGTGGACTCTAAAGACTCGTCAATACTATGGCTGTGGATTTAACCACTAGCACGTCAGAGGTATAAGCCAATACATAACGGGCCACCAGCTATTGACTAAAAGGGACGTCGATGAGCGAACTCATCCTGACACCCTACTGAGCCTGTCAGTGACAATATCCGTGCAGTCCGGTCCGTTCGTCTATGAGTATCGCATGGCGGGCCTAGGGGGTTGGTAAAAGTCAGACCCCCAAAAGCGGTACAAGTCGTGTCGGAGTGTAGCCCAGAACACCCTGAGATACTACTGGAATACCTACCAGTAAATCTCCTTGCCTTGGCCAAGGACTTTGTGTAATGGCTCTCCTAGACACAGCACGACCTCACCCCCAATACCGGGAGAGACGAACCCCTGAAGATACGCTCACTGCCTCCATGTGGCTCGGGACTGTACCCAACTAAAACCTGTTTGCACGACTCCTTTGAGCCATGGTAGGGTAGTAATCAAAGTACAGTGGGAACTCACACGAGACAAATGACGATCCCCAGGTCGATGAACTAACCTGCACACATGTCACCAGGGAACTGCCATCTGACGTCTGGTATATGACCAACTAGCATGTTCCCGGCGAGTCCTGTCCGGTGTACTCATAACCCAATGAGCACCTGTATACATCTTAGGTGATCCAACTGACACCAGTGGCTTGTGAGACCGGCCACCGCCCCTCGTCGGGGTCTCGACTGTATACACTAGTCTACTAATGGAGTATCGATGCCCGGTCTCGAAACTCCCACGACTAGGGACCTTTTAAGGATATGCTTGTAGACCCCCAGCTCCCACTTATATGATCGCCCTCATACTGCTGGTGGTCAAGCAAGAATCCTAGGGGCTCTATCAACGTGTAATAGCGACGTGTCATGTCACCTAAAACAGTACACGATGATCAAGGTAAACCAGATAGCATACTATCATCTCGAGTAAGACTGTCCTACCGGGATAGGTCCTCCCTCAATCATTACAATCACGTACCTGTGACCTAATAATTGACTCTGAGGGCACTATCTCCAACAATCTCCCACTTGCACTCAAGGCTAATTATTGCGATGTCGCATACTCACAGCCCGTGTGATACCGAACATCCAACTCCTCTACTAGTCAGTCTCACAAAGCTCGTTTGCGGAACTATTGCGTTCGAGGAATAGCCTCAGTGAGTCGATCCGCTTAGTAGTTTCTTTCTATGCCTCTCTATATCTCAAGTTCGCGGAGAAACCCATCTCCCGAAAAGAGTAATACCTGTCTCAGAATATGTCTGGATGTCTGATGGGACCTAGCTCATAAATGAACTCCAAATCCAAACTTCTTAGACTGTATCGTCAACTGAACTTAATCAGTATCCTGCGCGCCATGCCTCCCTCAGTATTGCCTTGGATCACCTGTCCAAAATACTGCCCCTCGTTAGAGGGAAAACTATAACTCTGACAACCTCCTTGTCGTCCATGTCACCTTGGAAGCCTGGAATGATAACTGTCTCCTGAATGAGGCTGTCGTTATCATCTCCCTAGAACATCCACTTATGTTCTAAAACTGGTTCCGACTGTTTCTCCAGGATTGGATTAATGTCAACTTATTGCATCTAGTGCAAGAACAACATCTGGTGTGGTACTTGACATCTTATGATTGACTCAATTGCCTAAGCAAGTGATCTGCCAATCATGCACTTCCCTCTCCCCTTTAGTCTGTAAGACATCTTTGGAGAGGGTGACTCCATTACCTGCAGGTACACTACCATGCCAGGAGTCGTCCATCCTAAATACTCTTAGAATGCTGTCAAGTACCCTGATTGGGAAACCACCCAAATCTAGATCTAAGACCATAGATCTAGTAACCAGTATGTCTGATATAAAATCCATTTCCTTTGTGGAGAAACAACTGTGTGACGACCAAAGTATAACCGATCGTAGTATAGGAATTTCTTTTCCTATTCTGTGTATGTCATCCAAATACCAGGATATCACACCCTACTACCTTCTCAACAGATCCATCCCCTATTCTGATGACGTCAAACCTATGACTGTCACATCAGAAATAGATGATCTATCTCCGCTACATCTGCTTTAGTCTATAAATAGATATAAGCCTGATGTCCACCAATGCTTCCGCTGCTCCCACTGACTATGACAACCCTCTGCCAGAGTCATATAGACGTGCACTTCTAAAGCTAGTTTAGAACGACGCTATACTCATCCTCCTGCCGGGTCTCGCAGTCTAGAATAACAACAATGGCAAGTGTGGGTAAATAAGAACTTCCCTGTCACCGTCCTTGAGGCTACCGGAGTACCTCTCGGGTGCCTGAAGTTACCCACCGTATCTGCGGAGTGGCCAATGGAATGTCAAAACAGATTGAATCTTTAAGTTCCTTATCAAATCTTCAGTAATCGTTTGCGGTTCTGGAATCACTTCCAGTTCTACCATACTCCCACTACTGTTTTTGAAAAAATCCATTTTTAATAAAACTGTGGCGAGTCTAGAACAATATTACTATTGATCTCCCAGATGGTAGAAAATCAACCCTCGTCATAGCCTGGGTCAACCCACAAACAGCCATTACAGAAACGTGCCTTGAGTTATCCAGAGTCTGGTTTTAATCATAAGCCGGACAACTCCCCGTACCTTAACAATGTTAAGATATGAACTGTACTATATCCAATATAGAACTAGAGGCACTGATTTAATTTAACCAGATTCAAATCATGCAGCTATCTCCAGTGCATGTCAACTAAATGGAAGGAGGCCGATCAGCGTTACTCAACTTAGGAATACTTCCAATTATGAGTAACCTGAAAGAGACGCAAGATCTCTTTATCATTACTATCAACTGAATACCATACACAAGTATCTACATCTTCGATCTCTTTGAAGAATCCCGATACCTGCTATACCTGGTTCTCTACTTTATTCAAATACCTATAACTTCTCAAAATTTGGACCCTGTGTTTCCGCGAAACACCTGTCTAAAAACTAGAGAAGTCATAAGTAAACCGAATATAGTACGAGGACCAAGCCCTCTGTCCTGATGGACCCTGGACAACATACAATCCTTTGTATAAGTCCCTTGAGTCTGGTAACTCATTTACTGTGTGTCGTAGGTTGAAAACTGTACTTATGGTTAAGAAGAATTACACCGCTGTTTAATGCTCCTTACCTAACCATCCACTGATATAGGTAAATGTCGTAGACATAATTTCAGAAAGGTATATCTCACTCTATGAAAATAGACGTACAGATATATCAATTTGAAATTGGTGCATAACAGCGGATATTCAAAATCAAATATTTGCCGACCGGCAAACAGCCCAGGTGATTTCCTCAAATATCACCGATTACAACGAATCCCGATATAATGAGGATGATCACCCAATTCCCAATAACTTACTCCCACTCATCATCTGTAAAACCATGCAGATGTGAGAATCGTACCTGGTAAATACATACCCTGGAGTAAGTATCTAATCGGGAAATCAGTTTTCCTTTAACATTACACAGTGAAACTGAAACATTGAAATGTTCCGATGGGGTATTCTGGTATTCCTAGTAATGCCTCTTCCAGATTCACGACTGTAACCGTATAGTTCTTTGCCACCTCTCCAAATCCCTTCATATGTCTTTAGTCTTTACCTTCTGTACACCCCTTTAGGCCAAATGGTTTTCTTCCTTCCCTACCGTTCGGCACCAGCCTATGGTTTGGAAGAAGACTATCCAATAAGCATAATGGGTGTACTGTCCCAATCCTAGGAACACTCGCAATGAGAGAGGGTGAAGATAAAAGACAACCGAATAAACCTTATTCCTATTTCTCCTGAACCAGAATCCATCCCCGAACTGGAACAAGTTCCATTCGAGTTCGTATATAACCATACGATGGAGTATCCAAATAAACTGTGGATCTTCGTAGTGATACGGAGTGTCCTGGAGAAATACAAAGGTGATTTAGGATTGGCGAAGGAATAATTGGTTTGGTCGTGAATACCTGTTGCAATTTACTTTGCCCTCTTACTAATCCCTTGCTTTGTCTGAACTTAATACCTTCTGCACACCATCGTTATGCTAATTGGTTTTCTTCATTCCCTACCGGTCGGCACCAGCCTAAGGTTTGGAAGAAGACAATCCAATTTGCGTAATAGGTGTACTACCCCTAAACCAAGGAGTACTCGTAACCTGAGAGAGGGTAAAAGGAAAAGACAACTGAATAATCCTATCCGTTTTCTCCAGAACCGGAAACCATCCTCGAATCCCTTCGAGTTCGTATCTAACCATACGATGGTTTTGTCCAATGGAAGTGGACGTTCGCAGTAAAACGGGGTGTCCTGGAGAAAAAGGTAAAAGTAGGAGTGGCAATGAGGTCTGCAACTCTGACAATCCAAAAGCCTGTGTTAAAGAAGGTTCGGTCAACTTGGTCACTGAGTCAAAGTCTTAGGGTCGGGTCAAATGGTCGCTGCCAGAGAGAGAGAGAAAAGAAACACTCAGCGTGCACTCTAACCTAGATCAGAATGGTTACCAATTTATCTAATCTGGAATCCTCCCACTGTACCTCAAATTCTCCTCCAAACCAGAAAGAAGAATTAGTCGGGGTCACCCGAGGAGTAAACCAACTCATCAGTAGGAATCGGGATCCAACTCTCATCGCATGATAACGTGACGGAATCCGCTCACGGTATCACACTCCAGAAGGTATGCGCATATCTGGCAAGTTTCAGTTCTTTTGAAACTCCCGATGTGATTTCTGCCCCATGCTCTTATGACCTTGACTAAGGCCAACAAATCATAAGTCACATGTCAAGTTCTACCCGTCATTGTCCAGGTTGATTTGAACCCACCCGTACAAGCCCTTGACTAAGGCCAACAAGGCTATACGACTGTCCCAAACCAACGCATCTATCTATGCTGCATATGAATAACCAACAGCTACCAAACACTGTGCCTTGACTATGGCCAACAAACACAGCTTGAATACTATTGACTATCCATATGAAACGACGGAGGGCTACGAATGGTTTCTGGCGAAAACCGTTAACGTAATGAACTTGATATCGTTGAAGGAACGGATAGCTTTTTAGAAAATATAGTGACGAAAACCTTTACTAAAGAGGTCACTCCCGGTGAAGGGATCTCGGCTCTTTCCCCGTAGAATGGGGTGCAGGATATTCCAACTGAATACCACGGTGCAAAGCAAAAGTAATCGGCTATAGTGAAGTTAATGCCCTGACGCAAACTTTTGTCCAAGGGGTCACTCCCGGTGAAGGGATCTCGGCCCTTGCCTCGTCGACTGAGGAGCAGGATATTCCAACTGAATACCACGATGCAAAACAAAAGTGAACGTCCTTGCAATAACAGCTTTTTGAAAAGTGTTCCAACAACATCAGATTAGGTTTGTTTAACTTGCATTGATCCGAATCAATGCAGTCCCATCAATTGATCACACCACAAAGAACGAAAATATACTGACGTACGTATATGCCATCCGCATTCGCCACTGGGTCCCGTCATCACCCGTTAGGTTAGCTAACTAACGACAGAGCGGGGACTGGACTAGCGCGGATGTAAAACATATACAACATCTACTAATATATATACCAATATATTATATTTCGCTCAAGGCGTGAAAGAAATGCAACATCACAGAGAATGAACAGCATCACAGAAACAATACAGATATCTGGGATCCCCGGGTTTCACAGAGCCGCTGAAACCCGACGTTCCCCTGGTCGTGTGGATAGCCTGTGCAATGAAATCCTAGACCCCTACGGGCGCGGCAAGTCACCCGCCAAAACCTGAAGCGAGGCAGCCCCCTTCAGCGCCGTGAATGGACCACCCAGCACTTCACGGAATCCGGTAACTTGGGCACCCCTCCTGGGTCAACCTGTACCCCTTACGAGTGCGGCGAATAGCCCGCCAATCCTAGAGTGAAGCCCCCTCCGTCCCAATGCCATGAGATGCGGGCTTGTTGCCCTCCAGAACCCGGCTATCCGTGCACCCCTCCGCGGGGTAACCCTAGTACAGAAAGTAAAATATACATACACCGGGTACATCGACCGCAACCAGGTCGTGCCCCAAAATAATAATACAAACTGGCAGTGACGGCAGTCCACATGTCGGACGCTCGCCCCGCAATATCAAATGTACATAATACAACAAAGACTGTACTAGCATTGCATCCAGGCTATCCCCCACGACCGATCCGCAACATCACAGCAAATACATAGAACATCAACGTGAAAGTCACGTTCGCAAATCCGTCTAACCGGGCTATAGCAGTTAGACCGGATTTACCGATCGAGTGACATTCACGGTCGCAGATATAATGTAAATACTGTGAAAAATGTGTTTAAAAAATTTCCGATTGATCAAACAATTAACAAGTGGGCCCCAAAGAAAACTGTAGCACTCACAGAAACAATTGGCCCAACTTTAATATTCCAAAGCCCATATTTTAAACCCAGAAGGCCTCTGTAAAAAAATGGTGAAGTGATGTGAATAGTGCGCGGCGGAAGGGCCGCACAAATGGGGTTTTCGCGGCGGTTCCGCGCTCCAACTGTGGAGTTACTTCGTCAAATTTTTACAGAACTCTTAGATTTTCCAGTACATCAATATTTTATAACCTGAAAAATTTTTCGAGACCAAAAATTTTCAACAGAAACTGATGCGAACTAAAATGCAGTTTTGGAACTTTTTGATCGATCGGAAATGCAAACACATTACACAAAGCTAGACTAAGTTAATGGCGCGGCTCTGATACCACTGTAAGTCTACGTTAGCGCCCCGGCAGTCTACAGACGCCAAATGCGGAATAAAACTTTTTAACTTGGCGCTATCGTATACTTTCACCCGGATCTGCCATTATTGCTAAACTAACAAACAGTAAAGAGTGTGGAAATGTTGTACCGACTGATCCGAGTCCTCCGGTCTTCATCTCCACTCCGATCTCCTCGCGGGATCTCCGTCCTTCTCCTCCTCGTCGCCTCCTCGCCGGAAAGGGCACCACATCGCCATCGTCTTTTACGGGCTCCCGCCTCAATACCGAGGCAACTCGAGCATGAAGCCGGCAACTCGACATGCTCAAGATATGCTGTAGAATGTAGTGTAGAAGATGCTTGTCTCTTTGGGGTTATGTTGTTGCCAATGAGGATGATGGAGGAAACAAGGATTAGAAAAATGGTGCTTGCATTTTTCTAGCATGAAAACTAGATCAAGAAAGAAAACTCTCATGAATGAAGCTCTCTCTTCTTCTTCTCACAACCATGAAAGACTTATCATCAAGTGAGAATAATGGTGGAGGAAAATCTATATGAAGCAAGAAGGGAGGTGAGTGTAGGAGATGTGAAGAGGTGACCACAAACAAACATGAACCATGCTTGTTCTACTATTCAACCCATACCCTTTCAATCACAATAAAAAGCAAGTCAATGGTGCAAGATATGAAAGCCATCAT
The DNA here is from genome assembly GCA_030015575.1 of Agapanthus africanus. NCBI lineage: Eukaryota > Viridiplantae > Streptophyta > Magnoliopsida > Asparagales > Amaryllidaceae > Agapanthus > Agapanthus africanus. The sequence continues at coordinate 302,583,406 of JASDDO010000029.1, forward strand.
AATCAATACAATTGCAAGAAACCCCCCCACAAAGTGTTATTTGCAAAACTGCAAATAACCCCCTCCATCGAAAAAGTCCGGCCGGGAAAGAACAAAGGAAAACCGGCCGGAACGGAATGCAAACTGGCAACTCCAGAAAACTGGTCCCGTAATAAATTACAGGAAAACCCCGACACTGTGCATACACACCCGCATCTGTATTCCGACCGGATACAAATGCAATGAGACAAAATCTACACTGTACTAAACTAGGACCGGCTTAAACCAAAGCCAGCTAGTATTATCCGTTCGATCCTGATCCGTGCAATACCGCACGTATCTGATCGAACCCTGCCATATACCTATACGGCTACTAGTACAAACCGTCCGATCCTGATCCGTGCAATACCGCACGTATCTGATCGGACCCTGCCATATCTCCATACGGCCTCTACAGCGTTTCGCCCGAAAGCTGAGTAACTGAATGTGTGGTGGACTCTAAAGACTCGTCAATACTATGGCTGTGGATTTAACCACTAGCACGTCAGAGGTATAAGCCAATACATAACGGGCCACCAGCTATTGACTAAAAGGGACGTCGATGAGCGAACTCATCCTGACACCCTACTGAGCCTGTCAGTGACAATATCCGTGCAGTCCGGTCCGTTCGTCTATGAGTATCGCATGGCGGGCCTAGGGGGTTGGTAAAAGTCAGACCCCCAAAAGCGGTACAAGTCGTGTCGGAGTGTAGCCCAGAACACCCTGAGATACTACTGGAATACCTACCAGTAAATCTCCTTGCCTTGGCCAAGGACTTTGTGTAATGGCTCTCCTAGACACAGCACGACCTCACCCCCAATACCGGGAGAGACGAACCCCTGAAGATACGCTCACTGCCTCCATGTGGCTCGGGACTGTACCCAACTAAAACCTGTTTGCACGACTCCTTTGAGCCATGGTAGGGTAGTAATCAAAGTACAGTGGGAACTCACACGAGACAAATGACGATCCCCAGGTCGATGAACTAACCTGCACACATGTCACCAGGGAACTGCCATCTGACGTCTGGTATATGACCAACTAGCATGTTCCCGGCGAGTCCTGTCCGGTGTACTCATAACCCAATGAGCACCTGTATACATCTTAGGTGATCCAACTGACACCAGTGGCTTGTGAGACCGGCCACCGCCCCTCGTCGGGGTCTCGACTGTATACACTAGTCTACTAATGGAGTATCGATGCCCGGTCTCGAAACTCCCACGACTAGGGACCTTTTAAGGATATGCTTGTAGACCCCCAGCTCCCACTTATATGATCGCCCTCATACTGCTGGTGGTCAAGCAAGAATCCTAGGGGCTCTATCAACGTGTAATAGCGACGTGTCATGTCACCTAAAACAGTACACGATGATAAAGGTAAACCAGATAGCATACTATCATCTCGAGTAAGACTGTCCTACCGGGATAGGTCCTCCCTCAATCATTACAATCACGTACCTGTGACCTAATAATTGACTCTGAGGGCACTATCTCCAACAGACACTGTTGATGCTGATTTCATTTATGATACCTCATTTTAAAAATACAAAGGAAATCTCACTAAATTATGAAAACAGTTTCTTCATTTACATGTATTCTGTTTTCATGCATTCATACCTCATTCATATGATATATTGCTACCTGAGGCACTAACACGGGCACATGAGATCACACTCGGGTTAGATATTACCCTAGCCATTGTTATTAGGTTGCTGATTATATATTTGAGGATATATTATGACCATATGACCTAGGATTGCGTTGTTCATGCGATTTCTGTTCATAGAAGTTTTTCTACTCACGAGTTGGCAACTCACCCCCGTTGTGCCACAGTTTCTTGCAGGTTTTGTCGTACAGGTTTCATTACGGGTTTGCTGGCACTACTTCCTTTTCCGGGTGATTTTCTATTAGGTGGGTTTATTTTTATCGTACCCCCCCATTATATATCTTGTATATCATTATTCTGTTGTATCTAGAAGTTCCATAAACCAAACATGTATTTATTTTGAGATAGAGACCAGTGATGTTATTCCTTCGACCTTAGAGTCGCGCGTTATATTTCTGTGGTTTTCTTGTGGTTTTGAGTTTTCTTTTGAATTTTGATCCTCGCCGTTGGCGTTGTATTTTATATTGCTTGTGTAGTTGTGACCGTCGATTGACGAAGAGCTAGCTCCCGCTTGGGGATGCCTTTTTATTGATTTCGTATACTATTCATGTTGTATCCCGTTTGGGGGCCAGTATTTACAAAGGAGACTCTGCCGAAATTTTCAGGAAATACTTGATGTTTTTAAAACCGCATAACTCGGCTTATGTTATTAAACTACTTGATTTTAAATTGGTTTTTCCTTCACTCTACTACTTTTCTTGGTTTTGGATTTCTGGGTTTTCGGCTTACTTAGATTACGTACGCCTCGAGACGTTTCGTAGTTTAAGTGCCGGTCATGTTCCGTACTTTCGGGGCGTGACAGACATTCCGCAGCCAATCTTTATAGTTTGGCCCTGTCAATATATTTTTCTCTAAAAGTAACTTAAGTCCAGTCATTTTCAGGGTCGCTGCAAGTAGGAGAGAGAGAAGAAACACTTTAGCATGATGCTCTTACAAGTTTAGAGTTGTTTTTAATTTATCTAAACTGGATGGCTCCCACTGTTTCTCGAATCCCTCCTCAGACCATAAAAGAAGAATTATCCAGGACTATTCTCACCGTACAATACTTGCTTAACCGTTCAGCCAGGCCAGTGTCGGTACTTCGAGGGAGGTTTTCCAACGCTTTCGCGAAGTTCCTTAATTAAATAACCTCTTTTCTCTAGGGGCGTAGCCCCGCTGACACTTTTCTTGACACCTACTTGGTTTATAGCATTGATCGTTAAGTGACGAATCTCCTAATGAGTAGCATATACTCACAGTAGGATCGGGATCCAAATATCATCGTATGATAATGCTGAAGGAATCCTACCAGCACTCATCAAACTCTAAATGGTATGCACCTCTTTGCAAATTTCAATTTCTTTAGAAATTCCCGATATAGATTTTTGCCCCATGCTCTTATGACCTTGGCGTTAGGTCAAAATGTCATACGTCACATATCAAGTTCTACCCATCATTATCTTGTTAATTTGAGCCCATCCGTACATATCCTTGACGTTCGGCCAAAATGATAATACGACTGTCCCAAACTAACTCATCTATCAATGCAACAAATGAATACTCAGCAGCTACCAAACACTATGCCTTGGCATTAGGTCAAAATACATAGCTTGAATACTACTGAATACCCAAATGAAATGACTGAGGGCTACGAATGGTTTTGGCGAAAGCGTGAACGTAGTGAACTTGATATGACCGAAGGAACCTTATAGCTTTTAAAAGGAGTGGTTAAAGCTCCGCAATTAAAAATATCCTCTGTTTTAAAATAACCGAGTGGTTTCTTTTAAATTGTTCCAACGATTAAACTTTGGTTTATTTTCTTTGCATTAATAATAATGAGTCCCATCATTAACCTATCATTGCAGAAAACAACGAAAATACAACGTCCTCTTATGCCATCCGCATTCGCCACTGGGTCCCGTCATCACCCGTTAGGTTACTTAACTAACGGCAGAGCGAGGGCTGGGCTAGCGCGGGTGTAAAACATAAGTGACGTCTAAATAGCTATCATATATAGATATTGTACATTCGTCAGACGCAATAATAGGCATTCCAGATCACAGATGAACATTATTGGATATGCAAGCAATCCGTGTTTCTTTTGAGCCTGCAACGAAAGATGGATTACACAGTTATGATGAATAGCCATTACCCCACCCTAGACCCCTACGGGTACGGCAAACTACCCGCCAAGTACCCGAAGTGAAGCGGTGTCTCTCAACAACGTGAGTAGGCCACTAAACACTTCAAAGTACCCGGTAGTTTGTGCACCCCACCTTGGGTCTGTCCTAGGAGCAAAAACAGTAAAATGAAATAATACAACGGTGGCTACAACCGCAACTTGGATGTGCCCCGCAAAATAATATTACAACATATTACAATTACATTGAATGAATTAAAATAATAACCCATCACAAAACCGCGGCTAATCATCACAACAATCCAATACAGTTCATAATCACAAACAGTTAAAATCCATTACAGAAATGTGCAACCCCCTGCCAACCGACATACTAGCAGTTAAGGGAGGTTTACGAACACATTATACAATCACAGATATAATCAAATTAGCAAATATCGTAAAATTTCGATCGAGCAAACACATCAGATTCTACTCCCAAAACTTCTCTGTGCACCTGAGACTTGAGCAGAAAATAAACATTCCAGAAAACACAAAAATATCACAAAAGAGCCACTGGAAAAACTTGGGCTGAATTGGCTCCAACTCGACCGCGGATCCGCGGCGGATCGGTGGGATCGGTCGCGGTTCCGCGGCTGTATGGCTGATTCATGAACCCAATTTTTTTCAGTGTTCTTATCTTTCTCTGTAAGTTTTACTGCAACTGCCTGAAAAATTTTTAGGGCCTGTTTCAAATTCGACAGAAACTTAGTGATATCGATGTCTTTTCCGGTTTGTTTTGCGTTCGAAATTCATACGACTTTGCTAATGAGTTAATTATTGTTTAGCGAGGCTCTGATACCACTATAAGTCGATGTACTCCACCCCACTACTTGCGGGGAGGCGGAAATATGAAAAACGATCTTTTTCTTTGCGTAAACATCGACTAACCGAATAATCTTTGCTAAACTATAACTAACAAGAAACATAGGAGTTGTTAACTACTATGTAAAGTGATTATACCTAATGAACCGTGCCCTTCGTCTTTTCATTCTCCACCTCCTCTCCGGCCTTCTCTATATAGTAGATGATCCACCCGAGAGCTTCTAATCCAAGCTTCACCTCTAAATTTGAGGTAACTAGGTTTCTTAAAGTGCTAATCTAAGTAACCTAGGTGATATAGAGTTGGTTTGTGGATTGATTAGTCTATCTAATCCTTCATCTCAACGCATGAGAGGGGAGGATTAGGGTTTGAAGAGAGAGAGCTTGAGGAGAGAGAAGGTGAGCATGAGAATGAGAATGAGATAATGATCTCTCATGAGATATATGAAGCATTATTATTTATCAAATAAATATATAAATGATTTAACAACCATGCTTCATAAATATATATGAGTGATTCATCTACATGAGTCATTAACCATTTATGATGCATTAATGACAAGGATGAATCACACAAATGAGTCACTAATCTCATTTAATGCTTATGCCACCTAAACCCCCAAGTCACCATCCTTCTAGAAGCTTCTCGCGAAATTACGAGAACGCCCCTCCTATCCGTGAAAACACGGAAAAACTTTAGACTGTATAAATCCAATAATCCGATACTAGAATCTGGCTTAAACCAAAGCCGGCTAGTAAAAACTGTCCGAATGTCGTACGTGCGTAAACACACGTATGCGTCCGAACCCTTGTCGTAAAACCATACGACCTCTATATCATTTCGTCTGGAGTAGGGAAACTCTCTGTGTGGAACTCTAATAACTCGACTACTACGGTGGCAGTGGGTTTAACCACAAACCGCAAGCGGCACTAGCTGTACGTAACGGTCCCCTGGTAGATGTCGATAAGAAGGCCGATGAGGAAACCCATCCGAACTCCTACTGAGCTTGATGTGACAATCTCCGTATAGTCCTGTCTATTCGTCTAAGACAATCGCATATCGGGCCTAAGGGGCGGCAAGCGACTGTCCCCTAATAGCGGTATAAGTCGTGTCGGAGTGAAGCCCATTACACCCTGAGAAACTACTGGAACCTACCAGTAAATCTCGCTTGCCCTGGCCAGAGACTTTGCGTAATGGCTCTATGACACAGCGCGATATCAACTCCCAATACCGGGAGAGACGAATCCTGTCTAACCGCCACTGCCTCCAAGTGCTCGGGACTGCACCTAACTGGTACCTGTTTGCACGACTCCTTTGAGCCGTGGTAGGGTAGCAATCTAAGAACAGTGGGACACACTCGAGGCGAAGTAGCAGTGTCAAGTCTGCGAACTATGCTGTACTCATGTCACCTGGGAACTGTTAACTGACGACTGGTATAAAACCAACCAACAGTTCCCTGCGAGTCCTGTCCGGTGTACCCGTAACCCAACAAGCACCTGTATACTATCTCTAGTACGACATACTGATGGCTGTGGGACAGACCATCTCCCTAACTGGGATGAGAAGCGTACACACTAGTCTACTCCGGAGTATCAATGCCCTGTCTCGATAATCCTACGACTAGGGACCTGTAGAAGGATGTGCTTGTAGACTACCCAGCCCCCACTAGTGTGACTGCCATCACAACGCTGGTAGTCAAGCAAGATCCTAAGAGCTCTATCAATACGTATACTCACATATTAAGATAGAAAAACCAAGTAGCATACTACCATGTTTAGCAAGACTGTTATATACATGTGAATATCCCAAGCTTCCACTAAATAATATACAAACTAGTATGATACAATAATGGCCCCTACGGCATATACACTAACAGTAACAACTACTCTAGGGTTTCGCAACTAACCCTAAACTAATCCATGAACATATCACCCTATCATGATAAACCATAATCATATAACAACATATACTATGTGTGTGTGTGTCTATATATATATATATATATATATATATATATATATATGTATACGTATTCGTATACATCACTACGAAACTGCGGGGGTGCTATATGCCATCCACCCGACTTCCCCCGTAGATATATATCTACTCACTTAAACTTGCTTGCCGATGTCGATGTCGCCACCATCTTCTTCATCGACTTGAATCATCGTGGGGGTACTTACATGTCACACGTATCGTATCACATTAAAACCAAATCGAAACCAAAACGACACGCGAAACTCACATAGGTCAAAACATATGGTTTGCCCTCACAACCTAACCAAATAACACCCAATAGAGATGTACAAACGTCATGTGATCGATGTTAAACATGAAAACAAAAATCCAGAATTTAAAATACGCAAAACCATAACTCGAATCAAAACAGCAACTTGAGAAAGTGGTCCCAGGTTTTTCTTAAGGTGTAAACAATGTTCCAAAACAATACTGGAGTGATGTATATAGGGTATAAGAGCTATGGAAGCAACCAGGACCCCACCCCTCACCAAGTGGCCGAGCCCCTCCCCCTAAATTCCAAGCTCGTCGGCCCTGGGCCTCCTCTGTGGTTCGTATTGCTACAGGGGGTTCTTAGGGTCAATTCTAGTCTGCAGGGGTTGTTTGCTCATCTCGTAATTTTCCCAGGTCATCCCAGATTTTCCTGCACACTTAAATACCTCACAAACCGACATGAAAGTTCTGTAATTCCGTATTTTGGGTTTTCAGTTGGGCTTGGTCTGGGTTTCTATCATTAAAGGGAGGTCTAAGGTCACCAATAAGGCTCAAGCTCACCAACACAACTCAAATAAAATCCTAACCCTTTCTAGAATTTTCCAAAGTGCACAAAACTACACGAAATCGATTTTAAACTTGCATAGAGGTTTAAGCAATAGAAATGCTACACTAATTGTGAAAGGGTTACCTCATTTAGCACTCATGAATCCCCTACAGCACCAAAATATGATTTTTCTTTGTCCAAAGTGTAGCTTGAGAGCTTGTGCACAATTTTTGTGAAGTGGGGCTGGGGTTTTGGTGTTGTTTTGATGAAGTTTTGGGGGTTTTGAAGTGGAGGTGGAGGAGGGTGCTGCCATGGGAGTTGAGGGAGGAGAGAAAAGATAAAGAGGATGAAGGTCAATGAACTCCTCACATCACCCTCTCTTCTCTCTCATGCCCATACCTCACACTATGCACATTTTTTTAATGTTTTCATTTATTTTCTTTTGTTTTCTTTTCCTTCTCAATTAAAACAACAACCATGCGGAAAAAAATGAAGAGAAGGCCATGAAGAAAATGTAACAAGTGCTAAAAAAACGACATGTGCACAAAACACGCTTAAAGTCCAATTAGCGATTTTTAATCGCGATTAGCATAAAATTAGTGTATAATAAATCATAAAATTTCATAATTTGCTTAAATCATATAAAGCACCCTTTTTCAATAATTTCCAAAATTTTCCAAGTTTTTCCCAATTTATCGTTATTTAATTATACCGCCCTATTAAAATATTCAATATTTTATTATTTAATTATAAAAATTCCCAAAAATAATATTTTATATTTTAGAAATTTTACATTGTGCAGCCTGCCGAGTATGACGACAAGCGCATAAATATACAAAAGTACATTGACGTGCTGGAGGAGTACAACCAGAAGGCGCGGACACCAGCCATCCTCGAAGAGTTTCTCAAGCATATTCTTGAGAACGAAGAGAGTGACAACGATGAGGAAAGTGACTCATTAGAAACCGATGACTATATAGCAAGTTGCCACATGGTTTCCCATTCATCGTTAAATGAAGAAGAAGCCCCCTCGGCGTCAGAAAACGCAGAGGAACTAGACACAGGATCGGCACCAAAATCCCCGGAAATGTCAGAAGACCCAATCGATAGGCTGTTAAACGAACCCTTTCAAAAAAGCAAAGCTGATCGAGAACGTGAAACAACCATATATGAAAAGGCTAAGTGTCAGCGTCAGGATGAAGAAGCTACGGCAAGTATGAGTCGTAAATGTTAGTGATATATGCCCTAAAGGCTATTATTGTATCATACTGGATTGTATATTACTTAATGGGAGCTTGGGATATACACGGATATAGTAACAGTCTTGATCGAAATGGTAGTATGCTACCTGGTTTGTTTCTACCTTAATATGTGCATGTGTTTCTTTTAGCATATCGCTTATACATATTGGTAGAGCCCTTAGGATCTTTGCTTGATTACCAGCATTGTGATGGCAGTCACACTAGTGGGGCTGGGTAATCTATAAGCACATCCTATACAGGTCCCTAGTCATAGGATTATTGAGACTAGGCATCGATACTCCACAGTAGACTAGTGTATACACTTCTCAACCCCGCAGGGGAGATGGTATGTCCCACAGCCATTAGTACGTCGTACTAGAGATAGTATGCAGGTGCTCATTAGGTTATGAGTACACTGGACATGACTCATCCGGAACTGTTGGTGGGTATTATACTTATCGTCGGGTGGCAGTTCCCAGGTGACATGAGTACAGCTTAGTCCGTCGACTTGACACTGCAATTTCTCCACGAGTGTGTTCCCACTGTACTTTGATTAATACCCTACCACGGCTCAAAGGAGTCACGCAAACAGGTAGTAGTTGGGTGCAGTCCCGAAGCACTTGGAGGCAGTGGCGGTTAGATAGGATTCGTCTCTCCCGGTATTGGGGGTTGATATCGCGTTGTGTTCGGAAGGCCATTACACAAAGTCCTTGGCCAAAGAAAATGAGATTTACTGGTAGGTACTCCAGTAGTTTCTCACGGTTTATTGGGCTATACTCCGATACGACTTATTGCGCTATTAGGGGTCTGACGATTACCGCCCCCTAGGCCCGATATGCGATACTCTTAGACGAACAGACCGGACTATACAGAGATTGTCATATTCAGGCTCAGTAGGAGTTCGGATGAGTTAGCTCATCGGCCTTCTTATCGACATCTACCTAGGGACCGTTACGTGCAGCTAGTACCGCTTGCGGCCTGTGGTTAAACCCACTGCCAGCATAGTGTCGAGTCTTTAGAGTCCCATACAGAGGGTTTCCCTCCACCGAGAAAAAGGTGTAGAGGCCGTATGGTTTTACGACAGGGCTTCGATGACTTACGTGTACTTGTGCCCGTATGATGATTAGGCAGATAATACTAGTGGGCTTTGGTTTAAGACGGATCCTAGTATTATATTGATGGATTGTTTTGTCTCTTTGTATTCGTGCTCTTCGGAATGCGGATGCGGGTATCTATATACGGATGAGGATCATTCACGTAATTAGTTCGGGAAAGCTTCTAGAAGGGGACACCTATTAGGGTTTTTATTCTATTATGGATTAAAACAAAATGGGTGGAGAAATGAGGTGGATTTTGGATATTGAATCTAGCATGGCTACTACATGACTCAGTCTTGACAAAATGGATATTTTGTGAAGCTTGTGAGATATTTTTTTGTGAGACATTTATCTCCAAAATATCATATTTGCTTCATTCATTATCTTGGGACAGCAAAGCCTCCTTCAAGCTCCCTTCTCCTTTCTCATTTCCTCAAGCCTCTTCTCATCATCAAAAACCCTAAAAGCTCTCATATGTTGAGAATCCTAGGGTTCCAAGAGACAAATCTCTCCATATTCTCACTTTTCACAACCTAGGACTTCTAGTTTAGCGAACTAGAAGCCGTAGTTACCTCGGATTGAGGTAGGAGTTCGGACTATAGACTCTCGGGTGGATCGTCTTTGACTCGAGTAGGCCGTCGAGGTTGCTACAATCCATTACGATCCTTAGAGCAGAAGACGAGTGGAGGACAGCTATGAAGACCCGAAGGACTTGAATCGTGAGGTATAACTTCATATCATAGTAGTAAACCTCATGTAGTTTGCTAGCTATGGTTTATGTTCGATCCTTGGTTCTAGTCGATGTTGCGAAACCCGTAAAAATCATTTTTTGCAATTTCTGTCTCCCCACGAACATGTAAGGTGCACGACATCGACTTACAGTGGTATCGGAGCCTCTCATAAAACTTAGATAGCTTGTGGCGACGTTGGAAATCTACCGTTTTTGTCGCGCAAAAACTGCCGAAAAAACATTTTCCAAAATTGATGTTTTGTGTTGTATATATGTGTTTGGAAACGTCAACTAATTGATATACGTCGATTAGTCGGGATCGCACATATCTGTGATGATGTTATGATAGTTTGTGTATATGAACTTGTTGGATCGTTGTGGATAGATAGTCGGGGATATGAGATGAGAGTTTTTCATTCTTTCATTCGATGTAAATTTGTAAAGTGATGTAATATTATTTTTGTGGGGCACATCCGGGTTAAGATTGTAACCACCGTTGTATTATTTCTTTTACTGTTTTCTGCTCCTAGGATAGACCCAAGGTAGGATGCACAAACTACCGGATTCTTGAAGTGCCGAGTGGCCTACTCACTTTGTTAAAGGAGGTTGCTTCACTTCGGGAATTTGGCGGGTAGTTCGCCGCACTCGTAGGGGTCTGGAGTAGGGTTTGGCTATTCATCACGACCCTGGAATCCGTCTTTCGTTACAGGCTCAAACGAAACGCGGAATTCCTAGTATATCCAATATGTTCATCTGTGATCTGGAATGCATATTATTACGTGAGACGAATGTATAAATCTATATATGATATCTAGTAGGCGTTGCTTATGTTTTGCATCTGCGCTAGTCCAGCCCCGCTCTGTCGTTAGTTAAGTAACCTAACGGGTGATGACGGGCCCAGTGGCGAATGCGGATGGCATAAGTGGACGTGGTATTTTCGTCTTTTTCTGTGATGATAGGTGTAAATGATGGGACTGCATTACATTAATGCAAAGCAAACAAAACCAAAGCTGAATCGTTGGAACAAATTTTAAAACCACTCAGTTATTTTAAAACAGGAGACTTTTAAATGCGGAGCTTAAATCACTCCTTTTTTAAAAGCTATCAGGTTCCTTCGATTATATCAAGTTCACTACATTCACGGTTTCGCTAAAACTATTCGTAGCCCTCCGTCATTTCAGTTGAATATTCAGTAGTATTCAAGCTATGTATTTTGACCTTCGTCAAGGCATAATGTTTGGTAGCTGCTGGATATTCATCTGTAGCATAGATAGATGCGTTGGTTTGGGACAGTCGTACTACTATTTTGGCTTTCGTCAAGGGTATGTACGGGTGGGTTCAAATTAACCTGGATAATGGCGGATAGAACTTGACATGTGACTTATGATATGTTAGCCTTCGTCAAGGTCATAAGAGCATGGGGCAAAAATCCACATCGGGAGTTTCTAAGTAAACTGAAACTTGTTAGTGTTGCATACCATTTAGAGTTTGATAATGTTGGTAGGATTCTTTCAGTATTATCACACAATGATATTTGGGTCCCGATCCTACTGTGAGTATCCGCTACTCCTCGGGAGATTCTTCACTTAATGATCGATGCTATAAACCAAGTAGGTGTCTCGAACAGTGTTAGCGGGGCTACGCCTCCAGGGAAAAGAGCTTATTTAATTAAGGAACTTCGCGAAAGCGTCGTAAAACCTCCCTCGAAATACCGACACTAGCCTAGACGAACGGTTAAGCAAGTATTGTACGGTGAGATCAATCCTGACTAATTCTTCTTTTATGGTTTGAGGAAGGATTCAAGAAACAGTGGGAGCCATCCAGTTTAGATAAATTAAAAACCAATCTAAACATGTAAGAGCATCATGCTGAATGTATTCTTCTCTCTCTCCTAATTGCAGCAACCAGGTGACCAGATTAGGTTACAGATAGATAATAAAATGACTGAGTTATACTATATTAACCGGCAAAGGTGTAGGGTTCCTAGGCACACTAATGAGGTCTCACAAGGCATCAACCATGCCAATTTCAAATTTTACGGGTGCCGAGAAACCCTAATACGGATCGTTAACTAGATATATAGGCGAAACAATGAAACTAGTTTACAACTAAACTAAAAGAACGGAAATACAACCTTTGTAGATCCGGTCCTCCACCTCCATAGCTCCGCAATGAAGTCTCCTCGCTGTCCAAATAGAAACCCGGGCTCTAGCGTCGGCTTCATCGGAGAAATGGGCGGGCAAGGTCGTCGGCTTCATGCCGAAGATGATCTACGTCGAGGCATCACTAAATCAAGCTCCCACTTCACCAAGTCATGAAAACTTGTGAAGGAAACACCCTATACTACTTGGCAAGAGGTAGAGGATGAAGAAATAGGAAGTGGGTTCACTTTAGAATTGGATTTCTCACTCTTTTTCATCAATCACCATTGATGGTCGAAGGTTTCTTCATGTTGAAGATGATGAAGAAGAAGAAGAAAATGTTATGATAAGTATTAAGTAAAAATGAAAATAATAATAATACTTATCATCTACCAACCATGGTCAAGTGTAGAGACTAAACTACGGTTAGTGGGAATGGTTAGTGTTAAGCATGAGACAAAAATGGTCACTTAGGTCAAAGCTTCATGAAGCTTCAACTAGAATACAAATCAAGCCACCATTTTCTTTTCATGCCATTTATTTTCCAAAAAGAATAAACAAATAAATAAATGAATAAATCAAAACCCTAACCATTAACATGTAACCATGGTTTGATCTTTACACAAAAACCCTAGCAAACATGTATCATCAAACATGATACAATCATTTGCACAAAAAGTATATCACATATACAACTTGTACATCCAAGTGAGAAAATCCATTTAAAGTGAACCAATAATAGTTAATGCAAAGTAATATATCAAATATATAATTATACATTAAATCATTAAATCAATACTTGATTTAACGATCCGGTCATATCGCATATAACCGACTAGTATCCTATGTATCGGTTTATCGAATCAATGCTTGAATCGATAACTAGGTTATATCGCATACAACCAATCGATACATTTATCGCGAGAATGGAATACGGTATCACATACTCGCATTATTCTCGGTCCCGCACATATCTCATATGCGCTCCTATTTCGTTTCGCTTGAGCCAGGAAACCTCTGTGTAGGACTCTAAAGACTCGTCAATACGCCGGCAGCAGGTGATGATCATATCAAACACCCACAAGCCGCAAGCGGTCTGCTAAACGTAACGGCCACCCGGGTATTGAGCGATCAGAAGATCGACGAGCAAGCCCGCTCACACTCCAGTGAATCCAACCAGTAACACTACCGTACAGTCCGATCTGATCGTCTGATATGTCGCATATCTCGCCTAGGGTTGGTAAACGTCAGACCCCAATAGCTCGATAAGTCGTGTCGATATGAGGTCTATAACAATTCGAGAAACTACTGGTAACACTTACCAGTAAATCTCAGCAACCCTGGCCAGGGATTTCCGGTTATAGGGAATCGAACACAGCGCAACATCCACTCCCTATACCGGGAGAGACGAATCTCCTCCTATCGCTCATTGCCTCCATGTGACTCGGGACTGTACCCAAAAACCACCGTTTTGCACGCCCTCTTAGACGTGGTAAGATGGAAATCAAAGCACAGTGGGAACCACACATGACTCTATGACGATCTCGGGTCAACAGACTACTCTGTACCAGTGTCACCAGAGAACTGCCATCTGACGTAAGGTATAATACCATCTGGGAGTTCTCGGTGAGTCCGTCCAGTGCACCCAGTCTCCACTGAGCACCCGCATATCATCTCCGATGTCAAACACCAATGGATATGGGATCATCCATCGCCCATCTGTATGGGTCGAGAAGGTATACGCTGTCTACTCTGGTATATCGATGCCCTGTCTCGATATACCCACGACTAGGGACCTTGAAGGATGTACTTATGGATTACCATGTCCCCACTAGTATGATCCGCATCATAGTCCAGGTAGTCAAGTACACATCCTAAGGGCTTTACCAACATGTAACAGAGAGACAATCAGTGTACACGTTAAGGTAAAGATCAACCAGATAGTATACTATCATGTCGAGCAAGAAAGTCCTCCCTATATATGTCCAAGCATCCACTATAATATACATCCTAATGTACAGTAATGGCCTCTAGGGCATACATATAACCAACAATCTCCCACTTGCACTAGGGCCATCTGATAGCAGTGGTTGTAGTATCTCATACTCAACCATCCCATAAAAGTCTCTCTCTGGGAAAAGGCCTTTGTGAGTGGATCCGCTGTGTTGTCCTCTGCGTCTACTCCCCTAACCTCGATCACCCTGGAGATCAACCATATCCACGATCAAGTGACACTGCCTTAGAATATGTCTGGATCACTGATGGGACGGACGTTCCTTGGCGTAAACCACAACTCCATTTTCTCACAATGGTAGGAACGTAGTTTATCTCATGAACCAATATACACCCAAACAGCCTCTTTGGTAGCATCTTAAGTAGCGATGTATGCTGCCTTTATCATCTAGTATGCCACGGTATCTAGCTTGGAACTCTTCCAACATACCGTCCCTTTACTGAGGGTAAAGACAATGCCTGTGACTGACATTCAGTCGTCTTTATCACCCTGGAACACTTCCAGTGATTCTCCCCAGGATCAATTGATACCATCTCACTACAACTAGTGAGAATCCTAACATACAATTAGATCTATCTCATAGATTCAAAACCCAGGATTTAGGAGGCATCACTTTGATCCTATAGGAAGAATCATTATGATAAGCGGAGATTGACCGAGCGTAGCATAGGAAACTCCTTCCCTATCAAGAGTATGTCATCCACGTACTCTATGAGGATCGTCACCATACTCCCTACTACCTTTTTGTTTATACAAGGTTCATCTACCATTTTGATGATGTCAACTTCTTTGACTAATCCATCAAAACAGATGTTCCAACTCCGCGATGCCTGCTTTATCACATAAAACATCTTGCACATGTTTCCGCTGCTTCCACTGTCTACGAAGCCCTCTGGCTGTGTACTTATAGACGCCCTTTTCTAAAACATCATTTAGAAAAGCTGTCATGACACCCAACCACCAGATATCGTAGTCATGGTATGTAGCCATGGCAAGTAGGATCTGGATGGACTTAAGCATAGCTACTTAGAAAGGGTTTCATCATCATCCATACCTGGTCAATGATGTAGACCTTTAACAAGTCTAGTTTTGAAAGTCTCAACTCTTCTATGTACACCAAGTAATCTTCTCAAGATATACTTGCTCCTGATGGGGATTTAACCCTTCAGATATAGCAACTAAAGTCCATACTTTGTTGGTGTATAAGGATTCCATCTCAGATCGCTAAGCATCCAGCCATTCTTACAGTCTTACTCCTGATGGCCAGTTCAAAACTAATTGGGTCATCATCTCATGATGCAATCCTCGCTCCCACTGTCATAGAGAAACCGAAGTATCTCTTAGGTGGGTGAGGAACCCTACTAGATCGGCGAAGAGGCTGAGGTTCGTTAGAATCTACTGAATCCTTTGGTTTTATCAAATCATCAGCTGCAGTTTGTATGGCTGGAACATTTTCAGTTCTACATAACAGACCTTGCCTCGAGTTTGTCCGGATTTTGCTTTTAGACATAGGCCGGACAACCCCAAATCTTAACTAGCTTAAGACATGGGCTCTTCCCATACCATATCACATATGAAGTGGTAGGCAACTGATTTGATCGGAACCCAATTCAATAGGTATGCAACTTCACAAGTGCATAACTCCCAAAAGAGGAAACAGGTAACTCAGTAGTACTCATCATAGAGCACACCTTATCATATAAGGTGTGATTGCTCCATCCCGATATACCATCGTGCTATGGTGTATACGGAGGAGTAATGCTGAGAGAGAATCTTATTCTCCTTTAGAAAAGTCCATGAATTCCGTGCTCAAGTATTCTCCTCCTTGATCTCATCAAAGGACATAATACTTATACCCGTATTGGTTCTCTACTTCTAACTTATATTCTGTGAATATCTCAAAAGTTTCGGACTTGTGTTTCAACAGGAACATAGGTCTGAATCTCAAAAGATCATCAGAGAATGTAATGAAGTAAAAGGAACCGGTCTTGGCATGTATAGACAGGGGACCTTCATACATCAACATGTATTATCCCAAAAGTTCACTAACTCTTTCTCTGTTTCCAGTAAACGGAGCTATGGTCATCTTATCTCTGTGACATGACTGGCAAGTTTCACAAGATGTAAATTCAAACTGATTTAAATATGCATCTACATGTAACTTCAGCTAGTCGGGTCGCATTGATATGACCTAGTCTACAATGCCTCAAGTAGGATTCGTTCATTTCTGAACTCTTCCTCTAGTATGTGTTCCATATACTAAGAACTGTAGTTTGATTTAGAACATCAATGCTTTTAGATAACGTGCCTGAACCGATCAACTTTTGATATAGGAAATGTTCAAAACATTATCCAACAATACAAAATTATATCCTTTCTTTACTTATAAAGAGACTGATATGATTTTGTATATCAGGTTCGGTATCTAATAACATTCGTTCAGAATCAATGTATTTGGAATACAGGGTGACAGTGACCAACAGACTTGGCTGCAACACTTGCCCCGTTTTCTGCCTCATGAAACTTATCACCCATTCTCAGTTCTCTACCTAGCAGTAGCCCTATGTAACAGATTACATATTTTGGATCCTGATCTGGTATCACATACCCAGGACGTAAAGGATACGGAGAAACAGTTCTCTGTAATGAATACACCCGAAGGAGATGCATCATATGCACTTTCTTCGTTTGGGCGGCACGGGAAATCTGGTATTCCCTGATTTCCTGCTCTGTTTTATAACAATTATAAGTTGGAGCGGGACCAACGTTCCCCAGCTCAGTATAACAAGCGGGTTCGGTCAATAATCCGTATTATTATCTTGATTAAGACGTGATATGGTCGCTACCAGGAGAGAGAGAGAAGAAAACACTCAGCGTGCGCTCTTTCAAGAATAGATTGGTTATTATTTTATCTAATCAGGATGGCTCCCACTGCTTTTTATCAAATCTTCCTTCAAACCCAAAAAGGAAAGACTAGCCGGGATTAATTACACACTACAAGTTCGCCAATCTTTCAGCCAGGCCAGTGTCGATACTTTGAGGGAGGTCCCCCGTGCTTCCGCACGAACCTAATTAATGTAAACCTCGTTTTCCCAGAGGTGTAACCTCGTTAACACCTTTCTAGACACCTACTTGATCGGCTAATTGTAATGTATAAAACTCTCCCAGGAGTAACTCTTACTCGCAGCGGGTATCGGGATCCAACTATCTCATAGAAGGTATGCAATCTCATTGCAAATTTCAACATTTGAAATTCCCGATAATATTTTGCCCCTAGCGTGCTATGACCTTGACGCATGCCAAACAACCCATAGTCCGCTAGTCAAGTTCAACCCGTACATTTCTTGATTGAATTAAACCCACCCGCACGACCCTTGACGCATGCCAAACAACGCCGTACGAATACCCTAATCCAATCGCATCGTATGCTAGCAGATAAGCACTAGTTAGCTACCGTACACTACGCCTTGACGCATGCCAAACAACCGCAGCACGAATACTAACTAGTACTTATCTGAAATGACGGAGGGCTACGACAGGTTTTTCTGAAAACCTATTGCGTAATGAACTTGATATCGTTGTAGAATCAAATGATTTTAAAATGGAGTGCTTTTGAGGCTTTTCTAGTTTTGCTAAAGGAGTCACTCCCGGTGAAGGGATCGTCGGTCCTTTCCTCGTCGAATGAGGTGCGGGATATATCATATATATCACTGTGCAAAGAAAAAACTCTTAAAAGCAATCAAAAGGCAAATTGAGTGTGTAGCATCTGCCAGTTATTGCTAAAGGAGTCACTCCCGGTGAAGGGATCTCGGTCCATTCCTCATCGAATAGGGTGCAGGATATATCACATATACCGCTGTGCAAAGCAAGAACTGTAGCTACCTGTTTTATTTTGAAATTCGATTCTACAACATCTTAGGTTTCTTTTATTTCATTAATCACATTAATGAAGTCCCATCATTTAAGTACCTAAACATCACAGATAAATACGATGTACACTTATGCCATCTGCATTCGCCTCGATGTCCCCTCGTGCGCCGTTAGGTTAGGTAACTAACGGCAGAGCGGGGCAGGGCTAGCGCGGGTGTAAAACATAAGTAACATCTATATAATATATCATATATACTATATACAGTAGCCATCACAGAACATATCACATGATCACATCACATATATCGCAGCAGAAAAATCATATGAAATATTGGATATACTAGGACGTCCGTGTTTTCAATACGAGCCAGTATAAAATACGGATTCCACGGTCGTGATGAATAGCCAAACCCACACCCCTAGACCCCTACGAGAGCGGCAAGCAACCCTACCAATTCTAGAGTTAGGAGACCCGGACTCGACTCCTCGAGTTGGTCTCCCACTGGACTCCAGAACCCGGTTACTTGTGCCATCCTCCTTGGGTCTATCATAGTGCGGAAAAGTAAATAATATACAAACGGTGACATCTTCCGCAACCTGGAAGTGCCCCAATAAAAGAATATTACATACAAGTTTTTACATGAATGAAAATGAAAAACACTCATCTCACATAAAAACCCCCGGCTATTCAAACACGACGATCCAATATAACATATCCAGCAACACATAACATCACATGTCATCAACGTAAGTAAATATGCGCATCCCAATTGTCGTTGGCATATAGCAACGAAACCGGCGATATCACATATTACACTTACGGTCACAGAAAAGTAAGTGTAAAACTACAACAGTTGGAATCCGCAACCTCCTTAGACATCGCATGCCTAAACCAATGAATTCCTTAGACATCACATGCCTAACAATTATAAACCCCGCATTTTAGTCTCATTATCGAAAACACTTTTCAATATGAAGTCGGGCAATTCAACAAGATTCCAGACATCCTGATCGAATGCTCGTCGCAAACTTTAGTAGACGGCCGCACCCCCGACGCCGTCGACGAAGTGCACCAAGGCGGAACACCGCTACCGCGAGCACCCGAACGGATGCTTTCGGTGACGGGGTTCTCCTACAGTCACTTGGTCAGGGCTATGGGGCGTGGCTGTCTATTAAGTTTACCCGACGAGTATCCGCGTACGCTACGTGATTGCGACGGACTTTTGATCACATCAAAATTCCGTGGCAACCGATCAAGTGAGACTAAACCGCTAGATTTATAACATTCATTCAGTTATCTTATAACTGTTTGTGAATTCCAAATGTTGTATCCCATTCCGGATAAATAGAAAATGTTAAACTTTCTGATCGGACAATCGAACACCTAAGTTTTCCCGAAACAGATCAACACTTGAAATAAGTTTTAAAACATTCACTTCGCGCCTCAGTACCAACGGTTCAGCCGTAGAAGGGTCAAGCCAACGCCTCACATGTGGCACGCCGTACTGCCCCAAACCCGAAGGTTCAAAGGGCAGTTCAAGACGGTCACATAATCGAGTTAAGGTTTGTTGTCTTCTAGAGGGTCCATCGCGTTACTTGCACTACTTAGAACGTCGTTAAACTACGGAAAAATCCAACACTTGGAAATTTCCCGACAGGGAAAAAGTTGGGTATTTATATCCGGTCGAACTTTCTAACATATTCTAAAGTTATCCGGAAAGCCACATAGACAAAGTTAAATAATCCGATCGATTCATCGAGTCCCAATACACCCCAGAAAATTCAACTCATGAATAAATTTTAAAAATTCCCAGAAAATCGAGAACCTAAAAATATAAATTACTGTGCAAAAATAGTAAAATAATGTGATAAAGTTGCCGCGGAACCGCCGCACAAGCCATGCTTGTGCCGCGGTTCCGCCGCACTATTGATGACTCAATGGATAATTTTTGCACCGTAATTCTTATATTTCCCTGCTGAATTTTTTAGCAATTTTTAATCTGGAAAAATCCCATTTTTTCAAAAAAGTCCAGAGAGCAAATACGGGTTAGGGTTTCGGGTCGATCGGGTTTCAAACTTCGTCTACGCATCGCCTAAGGCTCTAGCTAGGCTCTGATACCACTGTAGGGTTCCTAGGCACACTAATGAGGTCTCACAAGGCATCAACCATGCCAATTTCAAATTTTACGGGTGCCGAGAAACCCTAATACGGATCGTTAACTAGATATATAGGCGAAACAATGAAACTAGTTTACAACTAAACTAAAAGAACGGAAATACAACCTTTGTAGATCCGGTCCTCCACCTCCATAGCTCCGCAATGAAGTCTCCTCGCTGTCCAAATGGAAACCCGGGCTCTAGCGTCGGCTTCATCGGAGAAATGGGCGGGCAAGGTCGTCGGCTTCGTGCCGAAGATGATCTACGTCGAGGCATCACTAAATCAAGCTCCCACTTCACCAAGTCATGAAAACTTGTGAAGGAAACACCCTATACTACTTGGCAAGAGGTAGAGGATGAAGAAATAGGAAGTGGGTTCACTTTAGAATTGGATTTCTCACTCTTTTTCATCAATCACCATTGATGGTCCAAGGTTTCTTCATGTTGAAGATGAAGAAGAAGAAGAAGAAAATGTTATGATAAGTATTAAGTAAAAATGAAAATAATAATAATACTTATCATCTACCAACCATGGTCAAGTGTAGAGACTAAACTACAGTTAGTGGGAATGGTTAGGGTTAAGCATGAGACAAAAATGGTCACTTAGGTCAAAGCTTCATGAAGCTTCAACTAGAATACAAATCAAGCCACCATTTTCTTTTCATGCCATTTATTTTCCAAAAAGAATAAACAAATAAATAAATGAATAAATCAAAACCCTAACCATTAACATGTAACCATGGTTTGATCTTTACACAAAAACCCTAGCGAACATGTATCATCAAACATGATACAATCATTTGCACAAAAAGTATATCACATATACAACTTGTACATCCAAGTGAGAAAATCCATTTAAAGTGAACCAATACTAGTTAATACAAAGTAATATATCAAATATATAATTATACATTAAATCATTAAATCAATACTTGATTTAACGATCCGGTCATATCGCATATAACCGACTAGTATCCTATGTATCGGTTTATCGAATCAATGCTTGAATCGATAACTAGGTTATATCGCATACAACCAATCGATACATTTATCGCGAGAATGGAATACGGTATCACATACTCGCATTATTCTCGGTCCCGCACATATCTCATATGCGCTCCTATTTCGTTTCGCTTGAGCCAGGAAACCTCTGTGTAGGACTCTAAAGACTCGTCAATACGCCGGCAGCAGGTGATGATCATATCAAACACCCACAAGCCGCAAGCGGTCTGCTAAACGTAACGGCCACCCGGGTATTGAGCGATCAGAAGATCGACGAGCAAGCCCGCTCACCCTCCAGTGAATCCAACCAGTAACACTACCGTACAGTCCGGTCTGATCGTCTGATATGTCGCATATCTCGCCTAGGGGTGGTAAACGTCAGACCCCAATAGCTCGATAAGTCGTGTCGATATGAGGTCTATAACAATTCGAGAAACTACTGGTAACACTTACCAGTAAATCTCAGCAACCCTGGCCAGGGATTTCAGGTTATAGCCAATCGAACACAGCGCAACATCAACTCCCTATACCGGGAGAGACGAATCCCCTCCTATCGCTCATTGCCTCCATGTGACTCGGGACTGTACCCAAAAACCACCGTTTTGCACGCCCTCTTGGACGTGGTAAGATGGAAATCAAAGCACAGTGGGAACCACACAAGACTCTATGACGATCTCGGGTCAACAGACTACTCTGTACCAGTGTCACCAGAGAACTGCCATCTGACGTAAGGTATAATACCATCTGGGAGTTCTTGGCGAGTCCGTCCAGTGTACCCAGTCTCCACTGAGCACCCGTATATCATCTCCGATGTCAAACACCAATGGATATGGGATCATCCATCGCCCATCTGTATGGGTCGAGAAGGTATACGCTAGTCTACTCTGGTATATCGATGCCCTGTCTCGATATACCCACGACTAGGGACCTTGAAGGATGTACTTATGGACTACCATGTCCCCACTAGTATGATCCGCATCATAGTCCAGGTAGTCAAGTACACATCCTAAGGGCTTTACCAACATGTAACAGAGAGACAATCAGTGTACACGTTAAGGTAAAGATCAACCAGATAGTATACTATCATGTCGAGCAAGAAAGTCCTCCCTATATATGTCCAAGCATCCACTACAATATACATCCTAATGTACAGTAATGGCCTCTAGGGCATACATATAACCAACAAAAGGTTTGTCCAGATGTCCATTACCTATGACAAGCTAGACCACCTCATTACTACTCAAGCCTCCGCCGTCCCAAGTCCAGTTTCCACCATCGCGGATAAGGATATCCGTAAGACAAGGGAAAAGGATAGTGCGAATACCAAATGCCTCGTGTTGGCCTCAGTTGATTGTATATACCAGAGGCAGCATGAGAAGATGGACTTAGTTTACATCTTCCTCTATAACAATGTTTTATGTGGAGAGCAATCTCATATCGCAAGATATGATACCTCGAAGAAATTGCTTCAAGCGAGGTTGTTTTTAGGGTATCTGTAGGGGACCACGTCCCTACAATGATTAGCTTTATTAAAAGGCTCACGGACCTGGAGACCACGTTGGAGAACGAGTCGTATTCTGACTTGATTCTACAGCCTCTACCTCCTACTTACGCCCATGGGAAGAAAGTTATACTTCCAGTTGAGGGCACCCTGAAAGAAACCAGGGAGACACCCGCTCTGCTTATTGGGGAATCTTCCTCTTCTGGATCTAAGGCGGATGCCAAGGGTGAGAAGAAAAAGACCTCCACAAAGCCGATAAGCGGTGTCAGTAAGGTAGAAGAAAAGAGAAGGGCAAAAGTTTCGAGGTTAACTGTAGGGAAGGAGGGATGTTCCTATTGTTACGGGAAAGGGCATTGGCAGAAGGGATGCAGGGCTTGGAAAGCCAGAATCCAGGATCCGAAGCACGTTGTGGCTTCGAATTTGGGTGTGTTTGTGATTGAAAACAGTCTGTCAATTAACTCTACTTCCTAGGTACAAAATACCAGACCAGGATCTCATATCTGTAATTCATTACAGGCTTTGAGAAATCGTAGAGTTATCATGACAGGTGATATGACTCTCAGGGTTATTAACGGAATGAGCGTGGATGTTGTATCCGTAGGGTATATCATCTAGAATTGACAAGTGGGCAGATATTGATTCTACGTAACTGTTTGTGTGTACCAAGTCTAGTTTGTAAGCGATGTGGTTCACATCCACCTAAATCAAAGTTTGCTTAGGTCAGGTACACTAGAGGACAATATATATTGAATCAAGTTCAGGTTTTCAAACGTCCAGAACACACTTAAAAGAAAATCTCCAGAATTAAATAAAACTTTCTTATGGCATTGTAGACATGGTCACATCAATGAAACACGGTTTTCGAAGTTATATAGAGAGGGATATTTGGATCTATTCGAATATCAGTCTTATGCAATTTGTCAATCTTGTTTCATAAGAAAGATGACAGAGACTCCGTTCACTGGACACGGAGTAAGAGCGAGCGAGCTCTTGGGACTCATACACAGCGACGTGTGTAGTCCAATATCTACAGATGCATGAAGTGGTTATTCCTATTTCATTACTTTTACGGATAATTTCTCTAGGTTAGTACATGTCTTCTTGATGAAAGCATAAATTCGAACCCTTTGAAAAATTCTGGGAATATAAGAATGAAGTAGAAAAACAAACAGGCAAAAGTATCAAGACATTGAGATCTGATCGATGTGGTGAATACTTAATTGCCAAGTTCCTGGATTACTTAAAAGAGAATGAAATTCTCTCTCATCTTACTTCTCTATATATATTACAACACAACGGTGTATAGGAAAGGAGGAACAGAACCCTATTGGATATTGTTCGTTCCATGATGAGTAACGCTAAGTTGTCGCGATCCTTCTGAAGTTATGCACTAGAATCAGCTGCATATCTTTCGAAAATGGTTCCTACCAAAACTGTGCCTACCACACCATAACAGATATGTAGTTGGAAGAAATCCTATCTTCAGTATCTGAAGATATAGGGATGTCCAGCTTTTATTGAAAAGCAGTATGCGGATAAGCTCGAGGCACGCTCAGTACTATATAGTTTTGTGGGATACCCAAAGAACTCCAAGGGGTATCTTTCCATTACGCAGAGGAACAAAAGGTTTTTGTTCCTCGTCATGCCCACTTTTTAGAAAATCATTTTTTTAAAGGAAATAGTGGGAGCGTAATAGAACTGGAAGAAATTCCAGAACCACAAACTATTACTAAAAGTATGGTAGAACCAGAGGTTTCAAAAGAACCAGATATCCCTACGCCAATCTGCAGAACTAGTAGGCAGTCTCATCCGCCAGAGAGATACTACGGTTTTCTCATAGATGGGGATCTAGAGGATTGCATCATTGACAATGATGAGCCAACTATCTTCCAGTAAGCCATTCAGAGCGGTGACTCGGTGAAATGGATGGATGCAATGCAGACCCAAATAGAGTCCATGTACGCCAACAAAGTATGCACTTTGAACATTGCTCCAGAAGAAGTAAAACCCGTAGGCTGTAAATGGATCTTCAGAAAGAAGATTGGTGTAGGTGGATAGGTTGAAACCTATAAAGCTATACTTGTTGTAAAAAGTTTTCGTCAAAGACCTGGTTTGGACCATGATGAAACCTTTTCTCCTGTGTCTGTGCTCAAATCCATTCAGATCCTTCTTTCCATTGCTGCCTTCCAAAATTTTGAGATCCAGCAGATAGACGTAGAGACGGCTTTTTTAAATAGTAACTTGGAAGAGAGCGTCTATATGGATTAGCCAGAGGGTTTTCAATCAGAGTGGGAGAAATGGGACAGTGTGCAAGTTGCTTAAGTCCATTTATGGACTAAATTAGGCATCGCGGAGTTGGAACATCTATTTTTTCTATTGAGACAATCAAAGAATTCGAATTTATCAAAAATCCAGATGAACCGTGCATTTATAGTAAGATTGTAGCAAGAACTGTAGAATTCCTCGTTGAGTACGTGGATGACATTCTCTTGATAGGAAAGGCATTCCTATGCTACAATCAGTCAAACGATTCTTGTCACAGAGGTTCTCCATGAAAGACCTGGGTGATACCAACTATATTCTGGGGATCCAGATCTATTGTGATAGATTAAAGAGGATGGTGGGACTTTCATAGTCAAGGTACAACAACACCATACTGAAAATATTTAGTATGGAAGATTCAAAGCAAGGTAGTCTACCGGCTTGTCAAGGAATCACCCTCTCCAAAGAGATGTCTCCAAAGACTGATTTGGAAAGGGCTCGCATCACATCTATACACTACGCTTCTGCAGTAGGCTCTATAATGTATGTGATGTTGTGTACCAGACCAGATGTAGCTTACACACTAAGTGTGGTAAGATGGTATCAGTCAAAGCGAGGGGAGAAGCACTGGGAAGCGGTAAAGAACATTCTCAAGTACCTGAGAAGGACTAAGGAGATGTTCTTGGTATATGGCGGAAAAGGACCTCCAGATCAAGGCCTTTGCTAACTCCAGCTTCCAGAGTGATAAGAATGACTCCAAGTCCATGTCAGGTTATGGATTTACCCTCAATGCAGGGGCGGTCTGTTGGAAGAGCTCCAAGCAGGACACCGTTACAGACTCGACGATGGAAACGGAGTAGTTCGCTACATGAGACGCCGCAAAAGAGGCAGTCTGGATGAGAAAGTTCTTAATTGAACTTCAGGTGGTTCCTTCCATTGTTGGTCCAATACTTTAGTATTGTGACAACAACGGCGCTATAGCTTTAGGGAAGGAACCCAAGTCCCGTCAGAGATCCAGACATATCTTGAGGCGGTACCACCTGATCAGGGAGATCGTTGATCCCCAAGAGATCGAGGTGAGGAGAGTAGATACGGAGAACAACACTGCAGATCCACTCACAGAGGCCATCCCTCAGACAGTGTTCGAGAAGGCTATTCGAGATCTTCCGTCTGCGATATGCCAGTATATGGCCTTAGTGCAAGTGGGAGATTGTTAGTGATAAATGCCTTAGAGGCCATTATTGTATCATACTGGATTGTATATTACTTAATAGGAGCTTGGGATATAAAAGGATATAGTAACAGTCTTGCTCGAAATGGTAGTATGCTACCTGATTTGTTTCTATCTCAATATGTGCATGTGTTTCTTTTAGCATATCGCTTATACATATTGGTAAAGCCCTTAGATCTTTGCTTGATTACCAGCGTTGTGATGGCAGTCACACTAGTGGGGGCTGGGTAATCTATAAGCACATTTTATACAGGTCCCTAGTCGTAGGATTATCGAGACGGGACATCGATACTCCACAGTAGACTAGTGTATATGCTTCTCATCCCAGTAGGGGAGATGGTCTGTCTCATAGCCATTAGTACGTCGTACTGGAGATAGTATGCAGGTGCTCATTAGGTTATGAGGACACTGGACAAGAATCGTCGGGAACTGTTGGTAGGTATTATACCTATCGTCGGGTAGCAGTTCCCAGGTGACATAAGTACAGCTTAGTCCGTCGACTTAACACTGCTACTTCGCCTCGAGTGTGTTCCCATTGTACTTTGATTACTACCTTACCATGGCTCAAAGGAGTCGTGCAAACATGTAGTAGTTGGGTGCAGTCCCGAAGCACATGGAGGTAGTAGCGGTTAGACAGGATTCGTCTCTCCCGGTATTGGGGGTTGATATCGCGCTGTGTTCGGAAGGCCATTACACAAAGTCATTGGCCAAGGCAAGCGAGATTTACTGTTAGGTACTCCAGTAGTTTCTCAGGGTGTATTGGGCTATACTCTGACACGACTTATTGCGCTATTAGGGGTCTGACGATTACCGTCCCTAGGCCCGATATGCGATACTCTTAGACGAACAGACCGGACTGTACAGAGATTGTCATATTCAGGCTCAGTAGGACTTCAGATGAGTTAGCTCATCGGCCTTCTTATTGATATCTGCCTGGGGACCATTACGTGCAGCTAGTACCGCTTGTGGCCTATCGGTAAACCCATTGCCAGCGTAGTGTCGAGTCTTTAGAGTCCCACACAAAGGGTTTCCCTGCACCGGGAAAAAGGTGTAGAGGCCGTATGGTTTTACGGCAGGGCTTTGATCACTTACGTGTACTTGTGCACGTATGATGATCGGGCAGATAATATGTAACATTTCAGAAAATATAAAATATTATTTTTGGAATTTAATATTAAAATAATATATTTCCTGAAAACTGCCCGATTTGCGAAATTGGGGTTTTCGAAAAAGGGTATAAATATATACCAATAATTGGGAAATAAATGGAAAGTAAAATGATTTATTAATTTAAAAATATATTTAAAGGATTTAGCATTTTTAAAATTTATTATATGTAGTTTGGATAAAAACCCGATTAGTGCACTGCTAATCGCGATTAGGCCAAATCCGTGTTTCTATAATTTTCATGGTTAGTGCACCATGACATGTTTCATTTGGTTACATGTTCATTTGTGTTGTTTTATGTTATGGTTTAATTGTGGTGAGAAAAGAATTGAGAGAAATGGATTATTGGAGAGAGAGGAGGGACACAATGATGAGGGGTGAGCATGCTAGGAGAGAGAATGAGAGTAAGAAAGAGAGAGAGAGGGAGAGTGCTGCCCCATTCATTTTCCCCCCACCATTTCTTTCATCCCCTTCATCTTCAAGCTCCCTCTTCTATCCTCATGACCCATCTCAAAATACTCCCCAAAACCCTATACCCTTTTCACAAAAAATGATCACCTCCTCACCCTTATCGCATTAGACCAAGAAAAGTGGGATTTTGATGACCTTGAGAAGCTAGGGTTTTCTTGAGTGGCATAAATGAGGTATAATTTCTACCATTTAGTTAGTTTCAAGTTTCTTTATATTCTAGTTAGTTAGAAATGGGGTTAAGATGTGGATTTGTGAACTTAGAAATTCCTAGAGAAGGGTTTGAGTGTTGTGTGGTTTGGGTGATGCCTAGTGGCTGTTACAAGACCCTAGAGACCAATTCTTGACCTGGACCAGTGACCAAACCCCAAAATACGAACTTTAGATTCGTCGATATCGAAAAATTGTGAGAATTGTGATGGCACTTAGGAATCTGGAATGACTCGGGGACCTGGAAAATTATTTAGCAGAGACTGAAAGCTGTGTAGGCAACCTAGAACCTATGCCCAAAACCCAGGATCCCAATTCCGTATTGTAGCCACAAATTTACCCCTTTTAGCCTCAATTGGCAGCCTGGGTTGATTGGAATCTCCATGTTTGGTCCATGGCTCCTTTTGCTATAAATTAGACTCTTTACATATGCAAAATTGGCTAATTTCACCTAGGGTAAAATCCGGGACCATTTTCTTGAGTTGCTGACTAATCCAAAAATTGTGTTTTACCGTAATCAGAAACGGCGTCGCTTTGCAGCTAGCCGGTGAGTACGGGTCGATCCGCAGAGATGTGTAAATTTCTGTTTTTGTGTTTTTACGAGTTGATTCCGTTGGTTGTTTGGTTTTTGTCGAGTGATTTAAAGAACTAATTTATATGATATGAAAGAACTCGTTAGGGTTAGGTCTAAGGTAGGGTTGATGCGATCAATATTGTCACACACCTCTTTCAATACCTTTTGATTAAAGCTATTTAGAAAATCATAGCAATTATTAGCAAAGGGGTTAGGATGATCGGGAAGAAACGAAGTTTCTTCCTCTAGATCCTTGTCCGTCCTTTTCTATTAATTGCTGCAATCTTCATGGACGTCATGTATGTCCGGCCTTTTAGACTACGGTTCACCGTTACCTCGTAGGTAGGGTGCCGTAGGGGGCGGATCATGCATGCGTGCATGAAGTTCTTGTTTTGAAAATACTTTGGCATTGAAGGAGGTGAGAGATATCCATCTCTCACTCCCTCCCTTATTCCTAACCCTAACGAGCGAGGATTTTACTCGCTCATTAGGGAATTATCTAAAAACGACATTTTGTTGTTATGTTTTAAAGTGTTTGTTCTGATCTTGAATTATTATTTACTGCAAGTTAAAAGAAGCAAGACTAGTTAACTACGGCAGGTATTAAGATTACTCTACTGCAATAAATATATTAGCTAGGGCAAGAAAAGAGCTTAACACTAAAGCATAAAATAAAGAAAACTTACAAGATGATGCACTTGATCTCTCAACAGATCTGAAATTTTATTGATTGATAAGAGGCATAGCATTTTACAGATTTTGAGTACAATTTATAAGCAACCAGTGAAGCTAGGATTACAGACTCTCGTATACATGAAATTACAGATTTGCCCCCTAAAAATCCCAACATATGCACCGACACACCTACAGGGAAATTTTCCACCGACACGGGCCTTATATGGCCGCGGAACCGCGGCAATGGGGAGCTTGGGCCGCGGATCCGCGGCCATTTGGTGGGCTTGGCTCATCATCTTTCTGGACTTGGGTTGACTTTCCTTGGGCTTCCTATTTTTATATTTCTTTTCTCTGTGGGACTTCTTAGTCTTCTCCAGATCCTCAGTGAAAACTTGTAAGGATCTTTTGACCGTTTCACTTTCGTCTTTTGGACCTTGCACTGTTCTTCGTCTCGGCTTTAGTAAGACCCGTCAGCGTGTTGGTCAAAAGTCCCTTTTCTGTATCATCTTTCGTCTTTTTCACTGTATTTGCTCCAAGAGCCTGTATCCTGTAACATGCAACAAACGAGCGTCAAAAGTATCTGTTTACTTATAAAATGCATAAAAGTGGGGCGTATGAATTGCAATATTATGATATGAAAGTTGCTGTATTGTTTTACGACTTCATTTTAACTTGGTTTTGGTATTTGATATTGTGTTCCATCGTCTGATGTTTGTACGTCAGCGACGGGGGTTGTTTGGTGGTTTTGAAGGCGTAGTCCGTAGGTTTTAACCCACAGGCATTTCGCGTGTCGTTTTGGTTTCGAGTCGGATATTAATGCGATACGATACGTTTGTTACATGTAGGTACCTCCGCGCAAGCTTCAGGATGACGAGCAAGGGCGTGGCGACATCGACTACAGCAAGCAAGATCAAGGTGAGTAGATCTATATCTACGGGGAAAGTCTGGTGGATGGCGTATAGCACCCCCGCGCACTTTGATGGAAACCGATCTATATATAGATAATGGTTAATGAAACCTTTATTAGAAAACTAAAGATAGAGTAAAAAAGGGTAGTTAGAGAACCATATTAGAAACTAAGGATAGTTAGAAGTGATATGATACGACTAGTAGGTGATGACGGGATTTGAGGATGATATTTGATTATATTGCCGTTTAGGGTACTATAAGACTAGATAGTCGACGTAGATGTGTCATCCGAACCATATCTATTTCCAAACTGAAGAATCGTATGCATCTTTTAAACAGATACCTTGAGAGACATTACGGATTTTCAACCGATATCTTTTCCTTAAAAACACCGTAACCCTTACTTTCAAAACTACGATTCACACCTTTTAAAAACTGATTGTATGGTTCGGGTGTGTATGTTAGATTAGATACTTATGCTTATAGTAAAGGTAGAATGTATATGTAGACTTGACCTTATGTGAGATATAATTATGATGTAAAGAGAATACAATTTGACATGTGATATGATGATATATTGGTATACGGATGCGAGTCGACTGGGGTGATTGATACCTTGCCGGACCCCTAATACGAGATTGTTATGGATGCGACCTGGGACATAGATATATAGATATATATAGAATGTCGTGAATCATGTGTGATATATCGTACGAGATGTTAGGTCCGTACTCCTCATTGTCGCATAGGTTGATAGGGTCCCTGATAGCTTAATGCCGCCATACGATGATTTTCAGTACGTGATGAGTTTGACTTGAGGTTGATCTATACCCTTGACTTGAGGATGTCTTACGATGGATTATACCGTACGTGATGCTGTAAGGCTGGATGACAATTGATAGAGTCACCGACTCGTTCATGTTAGATATGTATACCTGTTAGCATTCGCATACGATTACTTTATGCTGCATTCATGTTATTCTCATTGCATGACATATACATGTGCTAGTACACCTACACCATTATCGATGATGCGTCTGTTACACTTACACAGATTTTCCGGCTCACACACTTCATCATCGATAATTACCATGTCACTACACAATAGGATTGCTGCATCATGATATGACTCCTTGCATGCCATACTTGCGTTCATACATATTATACACCATACTTGCATACATACATATTATACATCATATGTGCGTACATACATATTGTACACCATACTTGCGTGCGTGCATACATACTGTACACCATACTTACATCCATACATATTGTACACCCATACTTGCGGACAGACACATTTGTACGTCCATACTTGCGTATATACACATATGCACCTTTATACGATATTGCATTCGATTTTGGAGATTTGGGAACCGCATAATATATTTTAAAAATTGGATTCATTTAAAAGAGCGGTTTTCCCTCGATAAGTGCATATTACTGATCCATGTTGCATGATATACGGATATGCTTACATTTCTATTATATATCGCATACATCATGCTTTATGATTACACGCATTGAGATATGTTGTTTTCATGAGATTTATGGATTTGAGAACCGTAGCTATTTCAAAAGAAAGCATGTACTATTTTAAAAACCCTATTTCTCTTGAAATGATATTTCAGTGCGTCCACCATGCATTTTCTCGGTTCTGAGACGTATGACATGTGAAACCCGATTCGAGGAGCTGGATGAAGCCAATTGCGGGTACATGGTGGACCCGGTATGGTACCCCAGGGCGAGAACGGATTGCTGTGCGGTAGATGGTTAGCCTGGCAGAGGGACTACTACCTACCAGTGATAGTATTTGGGCTCGGCGGATATCCGGAGGATACCGACCGGAATCGAGAGATGAGATGGGCCGATCCGGACTGATGGAGCCCGAGGGCCGATCCGGACAGACGGAGCCTGAGATATGAGGATTTACGTGTCGATACTGGACACGGGTTTCATGATGTTTTTGGGTGTCGATACTGGACACCCAAGTTCTATGATTTTTGAGGTGTCGCGAGGGACACACGTTGATTTATATCCTCATACTTTCATGCACATGCTTTTATGATGCATACATACATTGATTATATAGTTGGACGAGATCCACATGCATACATACATTGGTTATATGGTTGGACGAGATCCACATGCATACATACATTGGTTATATGGTTGGACGAGATCCACATGCATACATACATTGATTATATTGTTGGATGATATCCACATGCTAATTAATATTGATATTAGTGTTGGTACATATACAGACCCGGTCACCCTAGATATCATATTATTACTTTTATGATATAGTTGACCTAGGAGTCATTGTTTATTCGATTTCTACTTGTTGATGTTTTTCTATTCACGAGTTGGCAACTCACTCCCGTTGTGCCACAGTTCTTGCAGGTTGACCGCATGGATCAGTAACGGCATCGCTGGCACACAGTTGCTTTTGGGTGATTGCCTTGGTAGGTGGGACATTTGTATCGTACCCACTCTTGTATTTATATTTCATATTGTATCTAGTTAACTCCATCAATAAAACTAGCATTTGTATATGTAATGAGACTTAGTGAGACTTGTAGTTGCGAGAATTGAGCGATGGGTTTTATGTTCGCGTTTTGGGTTGATATCTCGCTTTCTTCTTTATCTTTTGTGGTGATCTTCGCCGTTGGGCATCGTATACTTATATTTATGCTTTCCGTGGTTGTGATCCGCCGGTTGGTGAAGAGCTATCTCCCGCTTGGGGATGCCATTATTCTTGTTATGTATTTGTGGTTTTGGATCAAAATATACAAAGGAGGTGCTGTCCAAACTTTTAAAGACGAAACACGTTTTCAAACTAGCAAATTTCACTTGTATTTTCATGTTCCTTTTCTATGCATTAAGAAAACTTGATTTCATTATACCTTTATTTTCTTTAAAAGGTTTAGATTTCTGGGTTTCAGCTTACTTGAATTACGTTATGCCTTTAGACGTTGCGTGATTTAAGTGCTGGTCACGAACTAATATTTCAGGTCGTGACAAAGTTGGTATCAGAGCGCTAGGTTTAACCTTGGTTCAAGTCTATGTTTGACTATGCGGATTCTAGGGCGGGTATGTATTTCGGAACCTAGGCTTGACCTTACGGAACTTAGACTTGAACTGGGGGTATTAGACTCGAACTTTCGTTTCATAGGTTGACCCTGATTGATGGAGTAGGTAGCTTGAGTAGAGTGACGTACCGTACGTATGTTCCGCGGCATATTTACGATACGATACTCCACTTAAGAAACCTTAGGATGTACACATTTTGAGATCTGTGATTCTCTTCGTACCCATGATTATACATCCATTTGAGATCCTTGATTCTATCCGTTCCATGATCATACTCTCATTGATGCTGTTCCTTCTTATGATCATGTACCATTCTGGATCTGTCGTTTCCTTTTCATGCCTTTAATCTGTTTTCTTCGATACGCAATTGAGGTTCCTGTCACTATGGTTGAGCGCAGATTGAGCTGCTGCTAGTGAGGCGGTCAGGGCAAGCTCGTCATGGATGAGGGCTGACCATTGTGTTTTCTGGTGACATGGGAACGTCTCGATGTAGTGCTGTGTTGTGACCTCTTGTTGAGGTGAGTGTTTAGTTTTACACCGGATGATCGGGCCATTGTTAGAGCTGCCAGTTGTGAGAGGACCGTTGACGTACAGCCTACCTCAGAGATTGTGATGTCATCTACCGTGCAGACAGATGACCCAGCTGTTGCTGAGATTGATAGGATGTCGCCTCCAGACTTTATGAGACGAGATCGCTGGAGCTCCCAGGCAGAGATGCGACAGATGATAGTTAGTCTACCCCGATTTGAGAGACGAAGGTGATTCATCAGATTGATGCGCCGACGCAGGCCCAGTTGAATTGAAGATTTTCAGTGTGGAGAGTCTTATTCAGATCTAGAGCAGACCGATCCAGAGATGACCGTTGATGTATCGCCTTCCTCGAGGATTGAGGCATTGTTAGCATGCGGATGAAGGGTATTCGCATGTCGCCTAGGCAAAGTTAAAAAGTTCGAACGAATGTCAGAAAACCCATTTTTCCAAGTTTAAAGTATTCGAAGGAACATGCAAGTAATTCTGTGGGCCCTCTAGAAGAATGAAACCCTAACTCGACATGATGACCATGGAACCGCTTTTGAACCTTAGGGTTTGCGGCAGTTTAGCGGTGCCATCAGTGAGGCTTGGGTTTGCCCTTCTATGACCGGTCCAGAGGTACTGTGGTATGTACCAGATATTATTTAACTGTGCTAAGGTGTTGAGCTTTCGGGAAATTTTGGGTGCTTAATGACTCGATCAAAAAGTTTAGCGTCGTCCAGATATCATATGATAAGAGATCAGCAAGCTGACCAATTTCAGATTGAGGACCTCACTCAGATGCGTTGTGAGTTGATCGAGAACGGACGAGTATTGAGCATTCCTCCGATGGTTGGGACGAGCTCCCAAGGACGTGTTCGGCTAGATACCTTCTACAGAGTGATGAAGATACCGAGTTCATGATTTTGAGTCCATGCGGGAGACTCCGGATTTACTGTAGCCGAGGACCATTGCAGTACGCAGATAGCACAATGTGACGTTGAAGTGGACGATGATACAGACGAGTGGAGCCAGAGGTTCATGCGAGATGCTAACGAGCTGTTGCTACTCCCCGTCGAGATTAGAGATCTGATATTCATACAGAGGCCTGACGTATGACCAGTTCCTGAGGAAATGTGTGCGGAAAACACAGATGTCCAGAAAACGAGAAAGATTATGTAAGAGTACCAGCCTCCGTACAGTTCGGCATGGGCAAGATCAAAAGAGACCTTGAGCAGGATACCTTCCAGGACACTGCTGCGATAAGATTTGCACCCAGGATCAGTTGTGTCACGTATATTTAGAAGACCAGAGGCCGACGCCAGTGACGTGCTGCTTTACGAGTGGTCGTGATGATTGACCGAGAGATGACCAGAGAAGTGCCAGAACGGAATCGTTCCCGTTAGCACACCTGACCGGGCCGATGAGCCGATGGATTGCGAGATTGGTAAATCCACAGAGAAGATAAAGACCCAGAGACTGAGGACGCCAGACCGTGAGCAGGAGGTAAGCGGATATTCTTGTTCTGCCAGTTTTAGGCGCACCGATTTTTTTTCTTTCAACATTGTAGGAGGTGTACCTCAATATCATTTGTTGCGATTTGCAGTTGTGATCCGAGTATCACGTTTATACCGCTTGGATTTGAGTTTTGTTGAATGAGCTTTATGATATTGTTTTTGTGCACCATGGCTGCACCTGCTGGGTATTTACATTTTTGGGCATAGTTATTGCGCTGGATATATATTTTATACACCGTTGTGTTGATTTGCGATTTATGCATACCTATTGCGTTGATGT
Organism: Agapanthus africanus; assembly: GCA_030015575.1. Taxonomy (NCBI): domain Eukaryota; kingdom Viridiplantae; phylum Streptophyta; class Magnoliopsida; order Asparagales; family Amaryllidaceae; genus Agapanthus; species Agapanthus africanus. Next base: position 302,619,504 of record JASDDO010000029.1, read on the forward strand.
CGATTTTGTACCTTCGTAGCATGTGTTTATGATTTCATGGATTTCATATGGATGGTTTGATTTTTGCACTCGGTATATCTCACATGTACTTGTAGTGCATTGATACGGATTTTGTGCACATAGTTGCACACGTTTTTGATTTATACACCTTGGTGCACTCGGTGTTGCTTTTATACGCATTTGAGTTATGGATTTGTATTTCATGCACTGGATGCACTGTATTCGTATTTCGTGCACTGGATGCACTGTATTCGTATTTCTTGCACTGGATGCACTGTATTCGTATTTCGTGCACTGGATGCACTGTATTTGTATTTTGTGCATTTGCCGCACCAGATTCGTATTTCGTACATTAGTTGCACTAGATTTGCATTTCTTGCATTTGTTGCACCGGACGGGTATTTGTGCATTTGTCGCACTTGATTTATACTACGTACCTTGGTTGCACCCGATTTATGTCCTTGAGCATTCGTTTTACCAGATTTGTATTTTTGTGCGCATTGCACTTGACGTTCATTTTTCGTGTGCTTTACCACACTGGGCATTTATATGGACTGACGCGCTTGGGTTAGATTTTTGCGCATATTAGGCGCTTGATATTGGATTTTGTGCGCATCGGATGCACTTGAGTGAGATTGTACTCGTGCATGTTGGATGCCCTTGTTTTAGATTTCATTTGTGCATGTTGGATGCACTTGATTTAGATTTCTTTTGTGCATATCGATGCACTTGATTGGATTTTCACGCATGTTGGGCGCATGATATGAGATGTGAATTTGTGCACACCGGATGCACTCGATAAGTATTTTCATTCGTGCATGTTAGTTGCACTGGTTTGAGATTTCGTGCACTCTAGATGCACTTGATATTGTTGTCGTGCACATCCGTTGCACTGGACAGATGCTTTCGTGCACACCCATTGCACATAGTTTTGCTTCCGTGCACGTTCGTAGCACTTGTATTTGAATTTGATTTCCGTGCGCACCAGACGCACGTGATTGTTGGATACGCCTTTTGAGGCTGATTTTGCTCTTGAGCACTTTGTTTTCATGATGGGCACTATGTTACGTAGTAGTCGAACGAGACTGATCTGAGGACAATACCTGAGTACTTTGCATGCATTAAAAGTTAACAAGAGGTTTTCAAAAAGGAGCTATAGTCTCGCTATTTCCTATGTGTCCGTGAGTGACACGAATGCTTACAAAGGAAAACCTTTTGAGATATTTCAAAAACGGCGGAACGTATATTTGAACAAAACATATATGGACATATATTATTACTTTACAAATGAACATCTGTCGCTTGTACCATAATTTACGCATCACACGGCGATTCAAAAAAGATTTTTTTCATGTATTTAATCAGTTTTTGGAGATTTTTCAAGGATGTGTACTATATACATACTATAGTATTTGACTAGTGTGTATTGGATTTCAGCATTGGATTTCGAGATCTGTATCTCCATTGTAACTCCGATGATATGCGTGTAGATCTGATGATTTACGTGGTGCTTAACGGAGTTCGATTTTGAGTTTTGTACTCGTTTTCATACGCACTGATGCGCTGTGTTATTCTGTATCTTCCGTGATTTCGGAGCCCCGTTGATTTGAGCTGATTATTGAAATGTTCTAGCATTTGGGGGTTTAAATTTAAATTCGGGGACCGAATTTCTTTAAGGGGGGAAGATTGTAACATTTCAGAAAATATAAAATATTATTTTTGGAATTTAATATTAAAATAATATATTTCCCGAAAACTGCCCGATTTGCGAAATTGGGGTTTTCGAAAAAGGGTATAAATATATACCAATAATTGTGAAATAAATGGAAAGAAAAATGATTTTTTCATTTAAAAATATAATTAAAGGATTTGGCATTTTTAAAATTTATTATATGTAGTTTGGATAAAAGCCCGATTAGTGCACTGCTAAACGTAATTAGGCCAAATCCGTGTTTCTACAGTTTTCATGGTTAATGCCCATGACATGTTTCATTTGGTTACATATTCATTTGTGTTGTTTTATGTTATGGTTTAATTGTGGTGAGAAAAGAATTGAGAGAAATGGATTCTTGGAGAGAGAGAGGGGACACAATGATGAGGGGTGAGCATGCTAGGAGAGAGAATGAGAGTGAGAAAGAGAGAGAGGGAGAGTGCTGCCCCGTTCAATTTTCCCCCCACCATTTCTTTTATCTCCTTCATATTCAAGCTCCATCTTCTACCCTCATTACCCATATCAAAATACTCCCCAAACCCTATACCCCTTTCACAAAAAATGATCACTTCCTCACCCTCATCGCATTGGACGAAGCAAAGTGGGATTTTGATGACCTTGAGAAGCTAGGGTTTTCTTGAGTGGCCTAAATGAGGTATAATTTTTACCATTTAGTTAGTTTCAAGTTTCTTTATATTCTAGTTAGTTAGAAATGGGGTTAAGATGTGGATATGTGAACTTAGAAATTCCTAGAGAAGGGTTTGAGTGTTGTGTGGTTTGGGTGATGCCTAGTGGCTATTACAAGACCCTAGAGACCAATTCTTGACCTGGACCAGTGACCAAACCCCAAAATACGAACTTTAGATTTGTCGATATCGGAAAATTGTGAGAATTGTGATGGTATTTAGGAATCTGGAGTGACTCAGGGACTTGAAAATTATTTAGCAGAGACTGAGAGCTGTGCAGGAAACCTAGAACCTATACCCAAAACCCAAGACCGTAATGTGGCCGCAAATTTACCCCTTTTGTCCTCAATTTGCGGCCTGGGTTGAGTGGAAATACTCTGTATTTGGTCCATGGCTCCTTTTGCTATAAATTAGACCCTTTACATATGCAAAATTGGCTAATTTCACCTAGGGTAAAATCTGGGACCATTTTCTTGAGTTGCTGTATTGTTTTACGACTTCGTTTTAACTTGGTTTTGGTATTTGATATTGTGTTCCATCGTCTGATGTTTGTACGTCAGTGACGGGGGTTGTTTGGTGGTTTTGAAGGCGTAGTCCGTTGGTTTTAACCCACAGGCATTTCGCGTGTCGTTTTGGTTTCGAGTCGGATATTAATGCAATACAATACGTTGTGACATGTAGGTACCTCCGCGCAAGCTTCGGGATAACAAGCAAGGGCATGGCGACATCGACTACAGCAAGCAAGATCAAGGTGAGTAGATCTATATCTACGGGGGAAGTCGGGTGGATGGCGTATAGCACCCCCGCACACTTTGATGGAAACCGTTTTATATATATAATGGTTAATGAAACCTTTATTAGAAAACTATAGATAGAGTAAAAAGGGTAGTTAGAGAACCATATTAGAAAATAATGATAGTTAGAAGTGATATGATACGATTAGTAGGTGATGACGGGATTTGAGGATGATATTTGATGATATTGTCGTTTAGGGTACTATAAGACTAGATAGTCGACGTAGATGTGTCATCTGAACCATACCTATTTACAAATTGAAGAATCGTATGCATCTTTTAAACAGATACCTTGAGGGACGTTACGGATTTTCAAACGATATCTTTTCCTTAAAAACACCGTAACCCCTACTTTCAAAACTACGATTCGCACCTTTTAAAAACTGATTGTATGGTTCGGGTGTGTATGTTAGATTAGATACTTATACTTATAGTAAAGGTAGAATGTATATGTAAACTTGACCTTATGTGAGATATAATTATGATGAAAAGAGAATACGATTTGACATGTGATATGATGATATGTTGGTATACGGATGCGAGTCGAGTGAGGTGATTGATACCTTGTCGGTCCCCTAATACGAGATTGTTATGGATGCGACTTGGGACATAAGTATATAGATATATATAGAATGTCGCGAATCATGTGTGATATGTCGTACGAGACGTTAGGTTCGTACTCCTCATTGTCGCATAGGTTGATGGGGTCTCTGATAGCTTAATGTCGCCGTATGATGATTTTCCGTACGTGATGAGTTTGAATTGAGGTCGATCCATACCCTTGACTAGAGGATGTCGTACGATAGATTATACCGTAAGTGATACTGTGAGGCTGGATGCCAATTGATAGATTCACCGACACGGTCATGTTAGATACGTATACCTGTTAGCATTCGCATATAATTACTTTATGCTGCATTCATGTTATTCTCATTGCATGACATATACCTGTGCTAGTATACCTACACCATTATCGATGATGCGTATGTTACACTTACACAGATTTACCGGCTCACTCACTTCATCATCGATAATTACCATGTCATTACACAGTAGGATTGCTGCATCATGATATGACTCCTTACATGCCATACTTGCGTACATATATATTGTACACCATACTTGCGTACATACATATTGTACACCATATGTGCGTACATACATATTGTACAGCATACTTGCGTACATACATATTGTACAGCATACTTGCGTGCATACATATTGTACGCCATACTTGCGTGCATACATATTGTACACCATACTTGCGTGCATACATATTGTACACCCATAATTGCGGACAGACACATTTGTACGTCCATACTTGCGTATATACACATATACATCTTTATACGATATTGCATTCGATTTTGGAGATTTGGGAACCGCATGATATATTTTAAAAACTGGATTCATTTAAAAGAGTGGTTTTCTCTCGATATGTGCATATTACTGTTCCATGTTGCTTGATATACGAATATGCTTACATTTCTGTTATATATCGCATACATCATGCTTTATGATTACACGCATTGAAATATATTATTTTCATGAGATTTCTGGATTTGAGAACCGTAGCTATTTCAAAAGAAAGCATGTACTGTTTTAAAAACCCGGTTTCTCTTGATATGATATTTCAGTGCATCCACCATGCGTTTTCTCGGTTCTGAGACGTATGACATGTGAAACCCGATTTGAGGAGCTGGATGAGGCCGATTGCGGGTACATGGTGGACCCGGTATGGTACTCGGGGCGAGAACGAATTGCTGTGCAGTAGACGGTGAGCCTGGCAGAGGGACTACTACCTACCGGTGATAGTATTTGGGTTCGACGAATATCCGGAGGATACCGACCAGAGTCGAGAGATGAGATGGGCCGATCCGGACTGACAGAGCCCGAGATATGAGGATTTACGTGTCGATGCTGGACACAGGTTTCATGATGTTTTCGGGTGTCGGTGCTGGACACCCAGATTCCATGATTTTGATGTGTCGCGAGGGACACCATTGATTTATATCCTCATACTTTCATGCACATACTTTTATGATGCATACATACATTAATTATATGGTTGGACGAGATCCATATGCATACATACATTGATTATATGGTTGAACGAAATCCACATGCATACATACATTGGTTATATGGTTGGACGAGATCCACATGCATACATACATTGATTATATTGTTGGATGATATCCACATGCTGATTGATATTGATATTAGTGTTAGCACATATACAGACCCGGTCACCCTAGATATCATAGTATTACCTTTATGATATAGTTGAACAAGGAGTCGTTGTTTATTCGATTTCTACTTGTTAATGTTTTTCTATTCACGAGTTGGCAACTCAACCCCGTTGTGCCACAGTTCTCGCAGGTTGACCGTATGGATCAGTAGCGGCATCGCTGGCACACAGTTGCTTTCGGGTGATTGCCTTGATAGGTGGGACATTTGTATCGTACCCACTCTTAGATTTATATTTCATATTCTATCTAGTTAACTCCATCAATCAAACTAGCATTTGTATATGTAATGAGACTTAGTGAGACTTGTAGTTGCAAGACTTGAGCGATGGGATTTATGTTCGCGTTTTGGGTTGATATCTCGCTTTCTTCTTTATCTTTTGTAGTGATCTTTGCCGTTGGGCGTCGTATACTTATATTTATGCTTTGCGTGGTTGTGATCCTCCGGTTGGCGAAGAGCTAGCTCCCGCTTGGAGATACCATTATTCTTGTTATGTATTTGTGGTTTTGGATCAAAATATACAAAGGAGGTGCTGCCCAAATTTTTAAAAGACGAAACACGTTTTCAAACTAACAAATTTCACCTGTATTTTCATGTTCCTTTTCTATGCATTAAGAAAACTTGATTTCATTATACCTTTATTTTCTTTAAAAGTTTTAGATTTCTAGGTTTCGGCTTACTTGAATTACGTTACGCTTTTAGACGTTGCGTGATTTAAGTGCCGGTCACAAGCTAATATTTTGGGTCGTGACATAATACTAGTGGGTTTTGGTTTAAGACGGATCCTAGTACTATATTGATGGATTGTTTCGTCTATTTGTATGCGCGTTCTTCGGAATGCGAATGCGGGTATGTATATACGGATGAGGAGCATTCTCGTAATTAGTTCGGGAAAGCTTCTAGAAGGGGACACCTATTAGGGTTTTTATTCTATTATGGATTAAAACAAAATGGGTGGAGAAATGTGGTGGATTTTGGACATTGAATCTAGCATGGCTACTACATTACTCGCTCTTGACAAAATAGATATTTTGTGAAGCTTGTAAGATATTTTTTTGTGAGATATTTATCTCCAAAATATCATATTTGCTTCATTCTTTATCTTGGGACAGCCATGCCTCCTTCAAGCTCACTTCTCCTTCCTCATTTCCTCAAGCCTCTTCTCTTCATCAAAAACCCTAAAAGCTCTCATGTGTTGAAAATCCTAGGGTTTCAAGAGACAAATCACTTCATCTTCTCACTTTACACAATCTAGGACTTCTAGTTTATCGAACTAGAAGCCATAGTTATCTCGGATTTGAGGTAGGAGCTCGGACTATAGACTCTCGGGTGGATCGTCTTTGACTCGAGGAGGCCGTCGAGGTTGCTACGATCCGTTACGATCCTTAAAGCCGACGACGAGTGGAGGACAGCGATGAAGACCCAAAGGACATGAATCGTGAGGTATAACTTCGTATCATAGTAGTTAAACCTCGTGTAGCTCTGTCCCTGCCGGGTGCTATGGGCAAGTAGTGTAGCTCTGGTTGTCTCCGATCTTTGGTTCTAGTCAGTGTTGCGAAGCCCGTAAAAATCATTTCTTGCAATTTTCGCCTCCCCGCGAACACATGGAGTGCACGACATCGACTTACAGTAAAGTACTCCAAACAAGCCAAAGCACACCTGGTACCTTTCTTCCTTCTGTCCCTGCCGGGTGCTATGGGCAAGTAGTGTAGCTCTGGTTGTCTCCGATCTTTGGTTCTAGTCAGTGTTGCGAAGCCCGTAAAAATCATTTCTTGCAATTTTCGCCTCCCCGCGAACACATGGAGTGCACGATATCGACTTACAGTAAAGTACTCCAAACAAGCCAAAGCACACCTGCCACAAAAAAGAGCAGGATCAAAGCAGAGAAGCGGTTCGCCAAACCCCTGTCAGCGGAAATGAAGCTGCCACCTCTTAAAGGAAACATGCCTGGGGTCATATGCCTCGACGGAGAGGATTGATATCCGAACTACTGCCTATATCATCGGAGGGTTACTCATCCCACCGAAGAATGCAGTGCCTTCAAGAAGTGGTGGCAAGGATACGTTGACCATCAACAACACTTCAAAAGGAGCGCGAAGCTCGTCGATAGCGAAAAAGTGGGGCGAATGCGTGTGGGAAAATAACTGGCAACTGTCATATGGTTGATACCAGTTTGGAAAAGGAAAAACTCCAAGTTCTTACCTTCGGGAGCGATTCTGAGGAAGAAACAACCCTTAGCCCTCTATTCAAGGACTCCACCTCCGAAAAAGAAGAGGAGGAGAAGAACTGTAAGAATATTCAGCTGTGTAACCGTACGTTGCTTGAGAAGAGTCTTGGACCTACAAACAAAGGTCTGGGCAAAAAGGACAAAGGGAAAAAGAAAATCCTTAAGGAAATTGCCCTCGACGATCGAGTTGTCAAAGAGCTCGCAGCCAAGGACCTGCCTAAGAAAAATAAGGTGGATTACAATGTCTTAGAACATCTGAGGAAGATGCCCTTGCAATTGAGCTTACTGGATGCTCTCCTCCTATCCAAAGAGGCACGATATTCTCTGATCAATGCATTACAAGAGCCTGATCAATTCCAAGCTTTTCTCGCAGAAGAGAAGATGAAGGACGAGCTGGTGGAGGTTCATACAAATGACATTACATTAAACGATGAAGATCTCCTCCTCGGAATGTGTGAGCATAACCACCCGTTATATGTCACCGGATACTGCCACGACATCAAGATAGGCAAAATCCTTGTCGATAACGGATCCTCCGTCAATCTTCTCAATATGAAAGAGCTGAAGGAGATTTGCATGAACGTTCAACACTTGGCTCGAGACAAAATTACCATCTCTGGGTTCGACTCACAGTCGTCACGGACGTTGGGGTCCGTAATACTGACGTTATGCTTCGGATTGCTTGTCACTGACATCAAATTTCACGTCATTGACGCCAAGACTTGCTATAATACTTTACTCGGTAGGCCATGGCTGCATGAATACAACGTCATCCCTTCTACACAACATTAGTGTAAGAAGTATTTCAAAAACGGTTTGGAATACACCGTCATGGGAGAGCTAAAACTGTTCTCCGTAAACGAGGTCCGAAAATATGAAGACGTAAAGTACTTCCTACCAGACTTCGAAGATACGGAGAGGTGTCATAAGCTGGAGGAAAAACGGAAATCCGTTGCCACCATCCCGATCTTTGGGAGCGATACCGAGGAAGATGAAGAAATAGTCTACTCGGGGCAACCGCAAGACAACAGGCATGGACCATCTACCCATATTCTGGTCTTTGGCAGTGACTCTGAGGACGAGGCCAACACAGTGTTCTCAATCCGCCCATCAGTGATAACCTTTGCCAGAGCCGATCAGAGTTTACAAATCACAATGGTTCCTGTTGGAGTTAGTGCCCTCAGAGTCAATTATTGGATCACAGGCACGTGATTGCAATGATTGAGGGAGGACCTATCCCGGTAGGACAGTCTTACTCGAGATGATAGTATGCTATCTGGTTTATCTTTATCATCGTGTACTGCTTTAGGTGACCTGACATGTCGCTATTACACGTTGATAGAGCCCCTAGGATTCTTGCTTGACTACCAGCAGTATGATGGCGATCATATACGTGGGAGCTGGTGGTCTATAAGCACATCTTAAAAGGTCCCTAGTCGTAGGAGTTTCGAGACAGGGCATCGATACTCCGTTAGTAGACTAGTGTATACAGTCGAGACCCCGACGAGGGGCGGTGGCCGGTCTCACAAGCCACTGGTGTCAGTTGGTTCACCTAAGATGTATACAGGTGCTCATTGGGTTATGAGTACACCGGACAGGACTCGCCGGGAACCTGCTAGTTGGTCTTATACCAGATGTCAGATAGCAGTTCCCTGGTGACATGTGTACAGGTTAGTTCATCGACCTGAGATCGTCATTTGTCTCGTGTGAGTTCCCACTGTGCTTTGATTACTACCCTACCACGGCTCAAAGGAGTCGTGCAAACAGGTTTTAGTTGGGTACAGTCCCGAGCCACATGGAGGCAGTGAGCGGATCTGCAGGGGTTCGTCTCTCCCGGTATTGGGGGTGAGGTCGCGCTGTGTCTAGGAGAGCCATTACGCAAAGCCCTCGGCCGAGGCAGGAGATTTACTGGTAGGTATTCCAGTAGTATCTCAGGGCGTTCTGGGCTACGCTCCGACACGACTTGTACCGCTTTTGGGGGTCTGACTTTTACCAACCCCCTAGGCCCGCCATGCGATACTCATAGACGAACGGACCGGACTGTACGGATATTGTCACTGACAGGCTCAGTTGGGTGTCGGGGTGAGCTTCCTCATCGACGTCCCATTTGGTCAATACCTGGTGGCCCGTCACGTATTGGCTTATACCTCTGACGTGCTAGTGGTTAAATCCACAGCCAAGGTATTGACGAGTCTTTAGAGTCCACCACACTCAGTTACAGTTACTCAAGTTTCGGGCGAAACGCTGTAGAGGCCGTATGGAGATATGGCAGGGTCCGATCAGATGCGTGCGGTATTGCACGGATCAGGATTGGACAGTTTTGTACTAGTTGCCGTATAGTGATATGGCAGGGTTCGATCTGATACGTGCGGTATTGCACGGATCAGGATCGAACGGATTTTACTAGCCGGTTTTGGCTTAAGCCGGTCCTAGTCTAGTACAGTGTAGATTTTGTCTCTTTGCATTTGTGTTCAGTGGGAATACAAATGCGGGCATGTATTTGCAGCAGTGGGGTTTTCCCGTATTTTATTACGGGATCAGTTTTTCTGAAGTTGCCAGTTTGCATTCCGTTCCGGCCGGTTTTCCTTCATTCCTTCTCGGTCGGACTTTCTAGATGGAGGGTGTTAATTGCAAGTTTGCAATTAACATCTAGTGGAGGGCTTTCTTGCATATGTTGCATTATGATGAGACTTGTTTCATCATGAGATGCCTTTCTAGTCTATTCCATTTCTTATCTTTTGAGTGGATTTGTGATGAGAGAGGAAGGTGACCATTTTCTATGTTATTGATATATTCTTTCTTGTTTTCTTTTTCTCTCTCCAATCTATTCTCATCTCAAAGTGGCCGGCCACATTTGGAGAGGGGGAATGAGGGTATTTTTTTTTTGGCATGAGCAAATTGCTTCATCTCATTTCATGCTACAAAATTCCTCACATCACAAAAAGGTTCAAAGTTCATTCTTTTCTTCCACCTCCATCCATGGCAACTTCAAGAAACCCCAAAAGAGACAAGTTCACTACACTATTCTATAGCAAGCCTTGGACGCGTCGGCTAGCCAACTTCGCGCCCGAGTTGCCTCGGTCAAGAGACGGGAGCCCGTAAAAGATTCCGGCTACGTGGTGCCCCTTTCCGACGAGCGAGGAGGTGACGGAGATTCCGCAAGAGATCGGAGTGGAGATGAAGACCGAAGGACACGGATCGCTTGGTATAACTTCTCACCCTATCTCTTTTGTTAGCTAGTATAGGTTAATGGTTTCGATCCGGGTAATTGTCCGCGGTAGCGCCGGTTTCCGAGCAAGGAAAAAAATTTTATTCCGCATTTTGGCCTCGAGATAGAGGCCAGGGCGCTGCCGTGGCGCAACATGGTATCAGAGCCACGCCATTAACCTTACCTAGCTTGTTCTAATGTGTTTTTCAGTTCCGATCGACCGAAATTCCAAAAACCGTATTTTTCCTTGACATCAGTTTCTGCCGAATTTTTTTGGAGTCTAAAAATTTTTCAGGTAATCTCAGAATTGTGTGCAGGGAGATCTAAGACTACTGCAAAAATTTGATACAGTGATCGTATCTTTCGACCGCGGAAGGGCGGCCTAAGCCCCTTATTGGCCGCGCTTCCGCCGCGGTAATAGGAGTTCGCTTCATCATTTTTTTTCAGTGGGCTTGTGGGCTTAAAATATGGGTTTTGGGATATTAAAATTGGGCCCAGGTTTTCTGTGAGTGCTACAGTTTTGATTGGGGCCCACTTGTTAATTTTTGGTCAATCGGAAAATTTTAAACACATTATTTCACAGTATTTACATTATATCTGCGACCGTGAATGACACTCGATCGGTAAATCCGGTCTAACTGCTATAGCCCGGTTAGACGGATTTGCGAACGTGACTTTCACGTTGATGTTCTATGTTTATGCTGTGATGTTGCGGATCGGTCGTGGGGGATAGCCTGGATGCAATGCTAGTACAGTGCTGTTGTATTTTGTACATTTGTTATTGCGGGGCGAGCGTCCGACATGTGGACTGCCGTCACTGCCTGTTTGTATTATTATTTTGGGGCACGACCTGGTTGCGGTCGATGTACCCGGTGTATGTATATTTTACTTTCTGTACTAGGTTTGCCCCGCGGTGGGGTGCACGGATAGCCGGGTTCTGGAGGGCAACAAGCCCGCATCTCAGGGCATTGAGACGGAAGGGGCTTCAGTCCAGGATTGGCGGGCTATTCGCCGCACTCGTAGGGGGTACAGGTTGACCCAGGAGGGGTGCCCAAGTTACCGGATTCCGTGAAGTGCTGGGTGGTCCATTCACGGCGCTGAAGGGGGCTGCCTCGCTTCAGGTTTTGGCGGGTGACTTGCCGCGCCCGTAGGGGTCTAGGATTTCATTGCACAGGCTATCCACACGACCAGGGGAACGTCGGGTTTCAGCAGCGGCTCTGTGAAACCCGGGGTTTCCAGATATCTGTATTGTTCTGTGATGCTGTACATTTCTGTGATGTTGCATTTTATTCACGCCTTGAGCGAAATACTATATATTGGTATATATATTAGTAGACGTTGTATATGTTTTACATCCGCGCTAGTCCAGTCCCCGCTCTGCCGTTAGTTAGCTAACCTAACGGGTGATGACGGGACCCAGTGGCGAATGCGGATGGCATGTACGTACGTCAGTATATTTTCGTTCTTTGTGGTGTGATCATTTGATGGGACTGCATTGATTCGGATCAATGCAAGATAAACAAACCTAATTCTGATGTTGTTGGAACAATTTTTCAAAAAAAAAAGCTGTTATTGCAAGGACGTTCGCTTTTGTTTTGCATCGTGGTATTCATTTGGAATATCCTGCTCCTCAGTCGACGAGGCAAGGGCCGAGATCCCTTCACCGGGAGTGACCCCTTGGACAGAAGTTTGCGTCAGGGCATTAACTTCACTATAGCCGATTACTTTTGCTTTGCATCGTGGTATTCAGTTGGAATATCCTGCACCTCATTCTACGGGGAAAGAGCCGAGATCCCTTCACCGGGAGTGACCTCTTTAGTAAAAGTTTTCGTCACTATATTTTATAAAAGGCTATGCAGTTCCTTCAACGATATCAAGTTCATTACGTTAAAGGTTTTTCGCCAAAAACCATCCGTAGCCCTCCGTCATTTCTTATGGGTATTATTTAGTATTCGTGCTGCGTTTGTTGACTCCGTCATGGCGTAGTGTACGGTAGCTAAGTGGTGCTTGTTTGTTGCATAAGTGGGATTGGTTAGGACAGTCGTGCGGCCTTGTTGACTCCGTCAAGGGCACGTACGGGTGGGTTTAATGCAATCCAGATAATGACGGGTTGAACTTGACTAGGACTCTTTGATTTGTTGACTCCGTCAAGGTCACTTGAGTCCTAGGGGTAAAAATCACATCGGGAGTTTCAAAAGAACTGAAACTTGCCAGGCATGCGCATACCTTCTGGAGTGTGGTGACGTGAGTGGATTCCGTCACGTTATCATGCGATGATAGTTGGATCCCGATTCCCACTGATGAGTTGGTTTACTCCTCGGGTGATCCCGACTAATTCTTCTTTCAGGTTTGGAGGAGAATTTGAGGTACAGTGGGAGGTTTCCAGATTAGACAAAGTGGTAACCATTCTGATCTAGGCTAGAGTGCACGCTGAGTGTTTCTTCTCTCTCTCTCTGGCAGCGACCATTGACCCGACCCTGGACTATGACTCAGTGACCAAGTTGACCGAACCTTCTTAACACAGGCTTTTGGATTGTCAGAGTTGCAGACCTCATTGCCACTCCTACTTTTACCCTTTTCTCCGGGACATCCCGTATTACTACGAACGTCCACTTCCATTGGACAAAACCATCGTATGGTTATATACGAACTCGAAGGACTTCGAGGATGGTTTCTGGTTCTGGAGAAAACGGATAGGACTATTCAGTTGTCTTTTCTTTTCACCTTCTCTCAGGTTGCGAGTACTCCTTGGTTTAGGAGTAGTACACCTATTACGCAAATTGGATAGTCTTCTTCCAAACCTTAGGCTGGTGCCGACCGGTAGGGAATGAAGAAAACCAATTAGCATAACGATGGTGTGCAGAAGGTATTAAGTTAAGACAAAGCAAGGGATTAGTAGGAGGGCAAAGTAAATTGCAACTGATATTCACGACCAAACCAAGTATTTCTTCGCCAATCCTAAATCACCTTTGTATTTCTCCAGGACACTCCGTATCACTACGAAGATCCCATTTTATTGGATAATCCATCGTATGGTTATATACGAACTCGAAAGGAACTTGTTCCAGTTCGGGGATGGATTCTGGTTCAGGAGAAATAGGAATAAAGTACATTCAGGTGTCTTTTATCTTCACCTTCTCTCGCGTTGCGAGTGCTCCTAGGATTAGGACAGTACACCCTTTATGCTTTTTGGATAGTCTTCTTCCAAACCATAGGCTGGTGCCGAACGGTAGGGAAGGAAGAAAACCATTTGGCTTAAAAGGGTGTACAGAAGGTAATGACTAAAGACATATAAAGGGATTTGGAGAGGTGGCAAAGAATTATACGGTTATGGTTGTGAATCTGGATAATGGAAGAGGCATTACTAGGAATACCAGGATACCCCGACGAAACATTTCAATGTTTCTGTTTCACTGTGTACAGTTAATGAAAACTGATTTCCCAGTTAGACACTTGCTCCAGGGTATGTATTTACCAAGTATGATTCTCACATCTGTATGGTTTTACAGATGATGAGTGGGAGTAAGTTATTGGGAATTGGGTGATCATCCTCATTATATCGGGATTCGTTGTAATCGGTGATATTTGAGGAAGTCACCTGGGTTGTTTGCCGGTCGGCAGATATTTGGTTTTGAATATCCGCTGTTGTGCACCAATTTCAAATTGATATATCTGTACGTCTATTTTCATAGAGTGAGATATGCCTTTTGATATTATGTCGATGACATTTACCTATATCAGTGGATGGTTAGGTAAGGAGCATTAAACAGCGGTGTAATTCTTCTTAACCATAAGTACAGTTTTCAACCTACGACACACAGTGAAAGAGTTGTTAGACTCAGCGGACTTATACAGAGTATTGTATGTTGTCCAGTGTCCATTAGGACAGAGGGGTTGGTCCTCGTACTATATTCTGTTTACTTTTAACTTCTCTAGTTCTTAGACATGTGTTTCGTGGAAACACAGGGTCTAAGTTTTGAGGAGTTATAGGTATTTGAATAGAGTAGAGAACCAGGTATAGCAAGTATCGGGATTCTTCAAAGAGATCGAAGATGTAGATACTTGTGTATGGTATTCAGTTGATAGTAATGATGAAGACAGATTGCTTCTCTTTCAGGTTACTCATAATTGGAAGCATTCCTAAGTTGAGTAACGCTGATCGGCCTTCTTCCATTTAGTTTACATGCACTGGAGATAGCTGCATGATTTGAATCTGGTTCAATTGAATCAGTGCCTCTGGTTCTATATTGGATATAGAACAGTTCATATCTTAACGATGTTAAGGTACGGGGAGTTGTCCGGCTTATGCTTAAAACCAGACTCCGGATAACTCAAGGCACGTTTCTGTAATGGCTGTTTGTGGGTTGACCCAGGCTATGACGAGGGTTGACTTTCTACCATCTGGCAGATCAATAGATATATTGTTCTAGACTCGCCACAGTTTTATTAAAAATGGATTTTTTCAAAAAAAGTAGTGGGAGTATGGTAGAACTGGAAGTGATTCCAGAACCACAAACGATTACTGAAGATTTGATAAGGAACCTAAAGATTCAATCTGGACTGACATTCCATTGGCCACTCCGCAGATACGGTGGGTAACTTCAGGCACCCGAGAGGTACTCCGGTAGCCTCAAGGACGGTGACAGGGAAGTTCTTGTTTACCCACACTTGCCATTGCTGTTGTTCCAGGCTGCGAGACCCGGTGAGAGGATGAGTATAGCGTCGTTCTAAACTAGCTTTAGAAGTGCGCGTCTATATGACTCCACCAGAGGGTTGTCGTAGTCAGTGGGAGCAGCGGAAGCATTGGTAAACATCAGGCTTATGTCTATTTATAGACTAAAGCAGATGTAGCGGAGATAGATCATCTGTTTCTGATGTGACAGTCATGGGTTTGACGTCATCAGAATAGGGGATGGATCTGTTGAGAAGGTAGTAGGAAGTGATATTCCTATACTACGATCGGTTATACTTTGGTCGTCACACAGTGTTTTCTCCACAAGGGACTTGGATATTATATCAGACATACTGGTCACTAGATCTATGGTTTTAGATCTAGATTTGGGTGGTTTCCCAATCAGGGTACTTTGACAGCATTCTAAGAGTATTTAGAATGGACGACTCCTGGCATGGTAGTGTACCTGCAGGTAATGGAGTCACCCTCTCTAAAGGTGTCTTACAGACTAAAGGGGAGAGGGATACGCATGATTGACAGATCACTTGCTTAGGCAATTGAGTCAATCATGAGATGTCAAGTACCACACCAGATGTTGTTCTTGCAGTAGGTGCAATAAGTTGATATTAATCCAATCCTGGAAAAACAGTCGGAAGCAGTTTTAGAACATAAGTGAATGTTCTAGGGATATGATAACGGCTGCCTCCTTTAGGAGACGGTTATCACTCCAGGCTTCCAAGGTGACATGGACGACAAGGAGGTTGTCAGAGTTATAGATTTTCCTTCTGACGAGGGGGAGTATTTTGGACAGGTGGTCCAAGGCAATACTAAGGGAGGCATGGCGCAGGATACTGATTAAGTTCAGTTGTTGATACAGTCTAAGAAGTTTGGATTTGGAGTTCATTTATGAGCTAGGTCCCATCAAACATCCAGACATTCTAAGACAGGTATTGCTCGTTTCGGGAGATGGCTTTCTCCGCGAACATGAGATATAGAGAGACATAGAAAGAAACATCTGAGCGGATCCACTCACTGAGGCTATTCCTCGAACGCAATAGTTTCGCAAACAGGTTTTGTGAGACTGACTAGTAGAGGAGTTGGGTGTTCGGTATCACACGGGCTGTGAGTATGCGACATCGCAATAATTAGCCTTGAGTGCAAGTGGGAGATTGTTGGAGTTAGTGCCCTCAGAGTCAATTATTGGATCACAGGCACGTGATTGCAATGATTGAGGGAGGACCTATCCCGGTAGGACAGTCTTACTCGAGATGATAGTATGCTATCTGGTTTATCTTTATCATCGTGTACTGCTTTAGGTGACCTGACATGTCGCTATTACACGTTGATAGAGCCCCTAGGATTCTTGCTTGACTACCAGCAGTATGATGGCGATCATATACGTGGGAGCTGGTGGTCTATAAGCACATCTTAAAAGGTCCCTAGTCGTAGGAGTTTCGAGACAGGGCATCGATACTCCGTTAGTAGACTAGTGTATACAGTCGAGACCCCGACGAGGGGCGGTGGCCGGTCTCACAAGCCACTGGTGTCAGTTGGTTCACCTAAGATGTATACAGGTGCTCATTGGGTTATGAGTACACCGGACAGGACTCGCCGGGAACCTGCTAGTTGGTCTTATACCAGATGTCAGATAGCAGTTCCCTGGTGACATGTGTACAGGTTAGTTCATCGACCTGAGATCGTCATTTGTCTCGTGTGAGTTCCCACTGTGCTTTGATTACTACCCTACCACGGCTCAAAGGAGTCGTGCAAACAGGTTTTAGTTGGGTACAGTCCCGAGCCACATGGAGGCAGTGAGCGGATCTGCAGGGGTTCGTCTCTCCCGGTATTGGGGGTGAGGTCGCGCTGTGTCTAGGAGAGCCATTACGCAAAGCCCTCGGCCGAGGCAGGAGATTTACTGGTAGGTATTCCAGTAGTATCTCAGGGCGTTCTGGGCTACGCTCCGACACGACTTGTACCGCTTTTGGGGGTCTGACTTTTACCAACCCCCTAGGCCCGCCATGCGATACTCATAGACGAACGGACCGGACTGTACGGATATTGTCACTGACAGGCTCAGTTGGGTGTCGGGGTGAGCTTCCTCATCGACGTCCCATTTGGTCAATACCTGGTGGCCCGTCACGTATTGGCTTATACCTCTGACGTGCTAGTGGTTAAATCCACAGCCAAGGTATTGACGAGTCTTTAGAGTCCACCACACTCAGTTACAGTTACTCAAGTTTCGGGCGAAACGCTGTAGAGGCCGTATGGAGATATGGCAGGGTCCGATCAGATACGTGCGGTATTGCACGGATCAGGATTGGACAGTTTTGTACTAGTTGCCGTATAGTGATATGGCAGGGTTCGATCTGATACGTGCGGTATTGCACGGATCAGGATCGAACGGATTTTACTAGCCGGTTTTGGCTTAAGCCGGTCCTAGTCTAGTACAGTGTAGATTTTGTCTCTTTGCATTTGTGTTCAGTGGGAATACAAATGCGGGCATGTATTTGCAGCAGTGGGGTTTTCCCGTATTTTATTACGGGATCAGTTTTTCTGAAGTTGCCAGTTTGCATTCCGTTCCGGCCGGTTTTCCTTCATTCCTTCTCGGTCGGACTTTCTAGATGGAGGGTGTTAATTGCAAGTTTGCAATTAACATCTAGTGGAGGGCTTTCTTGCATATGTTGCATTATGATGAGACTTGTTTCATCATGAGATGCCTTTCTAGTCTATTCCATTTCTTATCTTTTGAGTGGATTTGTGATGAGAGAGGAAGGTGACCATTTTCTATGTTATTGATATATTCTTTCTTGTTTTCTTTTTCTCTCTCCAATCTATTCTCATCTCAAAGTGGCCGGCCACATTTGGAGAGGGGGAATGAGGGTATTTTTTTTTTGGCATGAGCAAATTGCTTCATCTCATTTCATGCTACAAAATTCCTCACATCACAAAAAGGTTCAAAGTTCATTCTTTTCTTCCACCTCCATCCATGGCAACTTCAAGAAACCCCAAAAGAGACAAGTTCACTACACTATTCTATAGCAAGCCTTGGACGTGTCGGCTAGCCAACTTCGCGCCCGAGTTGCCTCGGTCAAGAGACGGGAGCCCGTAAAAGATTCCGGCTACGTGGTGCCCCTTTCCGACGAGCGAGGAGGTGACGGAGATTCCGCAAGAGATCGGAGTGGAGATGAAGACCGAAGGACACGGATCGCTTGGTATAACTTCTCACCCTATCTCTTTTGTTAGCTAGTATAGGTTAATGGTTTCGATCCGGGTAATTGTCCGCGGTAGCGCCGGTTTCCGAGCAAGGAAAAAAATTTTATTCCGCATTTTGGCCTCGAGATAGAGGCCAGGGCGCTGCCGTGGCGCAACAGTTCCGCCTCGGCATTATAAGGAACTCGATGTGCTCGATACATACAGCGTACAAGAGCTACAGACTTTCTACGTACCTCCCAGGCGAAGAGGTGAAAAGGAGATCCTCTTCTACCAATCTACGGAGACCAGAGTAAAAAAAGAAGTCTAGCACACTGCCGATTTTGCATTTGATAGGCTTCAACCAATCTGTCTGCCAAGATACTACGCGGAGGAACCGAAAATGTTGTTGAGATGTCAAGGTGTACCCCTCGAACAGACTGTTTGACAAGCCTAATTCTACAAGAAGATTTGGGATATCCCTGGAACCCAGCGAAAGATGCCCAATAGGAAGATGGAAACAACCAGGCTCGGATACGTTCGGTCCAAGAAACCGGAGCGATTCCGCAGCTGCCGTGTCATAAACAACTCCGGTTAAGAAGGGAATGCTCTTCCAAATAGCTGTGACGTTGAAACAGAGCAAAATCCAGCTCTAAGAATGTTAAATTCATCGTTCGAAGAACAGGTTGACAGGATAATACAAGAAGCTTTTCAAAAGATCTATGACAACCGCAGCCGCGAAATGTCTATCTATGAAAAGTCCAGGATGCAACGCCTCAACCAACAGTCCACGGAGAAAGAATACTACAATACCCTTCATCCTCAGCCAGCTGTACATTCTCGCCACGAAGAAAATCCCGAAATAGAGGCAAAAACAAGGCAAAGAAAGCAAACAACGCCCGAAAATAGCAAAACGGATCCAAGAAGCCATACACTCGAGGAAAAGCCAGCTGGAACCCGTCTTTTATGAAGAAGATGGGCCAGGAATACTCTTTCCCTCAAGACAAGACAAGGAAAATATTCAACCTTGTCATGAAGCACCAAATGATGACGCTTCCGGAGTCTCAGCATCCCAAACAAATAAACGAGGTCCATCATCCGGATTATTGTTCCTATCACCGAACAATAGGCCATCCCATTTAATACTGCTTCACCTTCAAAGACTAGGTAGAAGACCAATACCGACAAGGCAGGTTCACTTTATCTGACATTTGGAAGGTAACCCCTCCGCAAAAGCATGAGCCAAAGAGGACCTATACTGCGAGGATTGGACCAGTTCAACATCAAGAATGGAAGCGAACTCATACATGCCATGTGATAACACTCTTGAAAGAGGAAGGGCGCGAGGCTATGGATGAACTTTTCAAGTGCTTCACAAATGAAGACGAGAATGAAGTGATCTCAGAATTTCCACCGGCACCAAAAGAGCTGGAAGATGGGATACACACTACGGCGGTTAACCTAAGGAAAATTGACTTAGGGACGGAAAACGATCCGAGGCCGACGTTCTTCAGCGAGCTGCTATCTAAATAGCAGGTGTCTACTTTAAAAGATGTACTCATGCAGTATAAAGATTGCTTCGCGTCGAACTATTCTGAAATGCCAGGTCTAGATCCAGATGTAGCAGTACATAAACTGGCCATATCGCCGGACATAAAGCCAGTCAAACAAGCGCCGAGGAGGATGCGACTTGAACTCGAAATGAGCATCAATGCTGAAATCAAGAAGCTAATCGACTCCGGCTTCATCCAGGATGTTCAATACCCAAACTGGATCGCTAACATCATTCCAGTGATGAAAAAATCGGACAGTGCGCATCTGCGTGGACTTTCGAAACCTCAACAAAGCTTGCCCGAAGGATGACTTCCCAGTACCTGTTACCGAGCAGATGATTGATAACACGTCTACCCACGAGCTTTTCTCTTTCATGGATGGATTTTCGGGGTACAATCAAATAAAAATGCATCCTGAAGACCAAAAGCATACTGCCTTTCGGACTCCACTGGGCATATTCTGCTACAAAGTGATGCCTTTTGGTTTAAAGAACGCTGGTGCTACCTACCAGAGGGCCATGACAAAGATCTTCGATGACCTCATCCATGAGATTGTCGAATGCTACACCGACGACCTGGTGGTGAAAAGCAAGTCTTACGAGGAACATTGGGAACATCTAGACATACTGTTCTAACATCTTCAGAAGTATAATCTGAAGATGAATCCTTTAAAATGCGCGTTTGGAGTCTCCTCAGGCAAATTCCTAGGATTCATCATACGGCACCGGGGTATCGAAATCGACCCTTCAAAGATCAACGCGATTAGGGAGATGCCCACGCCAAGGACTCTCAAGCAGTTGCGATCCCTTCAAGGAAAACTCGCGTATATCCGACGGTTCATAGCCAACCTCTCAGGAAAATGTCGTCTCTACAGTCATCTAGTTAAGAAAGGGGCCCCATTCGTCTGGGAACAAAAATGCCAGAATTCTCTAGACGAGATTAAGCAGTACCTGCAAAATCCACCAGTACTGACTACCCCGGTTAGAGGAAGGCGCCTCATCCTATACACAACGGCCCTTGAAGGTTCTCTGGGTGCGCTATGGGTACAAGAGAACGACCAGGGAAAATAGAGAGCTATGTACTATTTGAGTCGAGTTCTGCTGGGGGCAGAAAACAACTACTCCCTCATCGAAAAGTATTGCCTGGCACTGATCTTCGCGATAACGAAGCTCAGACATTACGCCTTAGCACATGGGTCCATCCCATATCAAAGGTGGATCCCCTCAAATATCTGATGTCAAGGGCCATTCTAACAAGAAAGCTTGCCAAACGGGCCCTCCTCTTAATGGAGTTCTCGATAACGTATCGACCCCTTAAAGCAGTGAAAGGCCAGGCCATCGTCGACTTTCTCGCCGAGCATCTGAAACCAGCTGACTTCCAATTAAATTACGAGTTACCGGATGAACATGCGTTCGACACAAAGGAAGAAGAGAATGATGCCCGATGGGAACTCAACTTCGATGGAGCATCTTCCATGAAAAGGTGAAGGCACAACACCCCCATAATCAAAGCTGGGTGGGCCTTATCTTCGTGATTCCACAATGAGGGATACTACACTATGCCTTCTCTTTAATGGAGCCAAGGACTAATAACGAAGCTGAATATGAAGGTTTGATAGCAGGTCTCGAGATTACTGTTGACATGGGAATCAAAGACCTCCTCATATACGGAGACTACCAGCTGATCGTTAGCCAAGTAAATGGCGGCTATCAGACGTGCAAACCAAAGTTGATAAAATACGACGAAAAAGTGCAACAAATGCTGACGCAAATCCCCCCTTACATCTTGGAGAGCATAACGCATGCAGAAAATAGTAAGGCGGATGCATTGGCCAAGCTGGCTAAGGAATTGGCCAATGAAGACCTCGACGACGTAAGGATCACCATGCAAACCCGTAGAGTTCTCGCGCCAGCAGAAATATTTTTGAAGGATTCAATAGATCCATCCGAAGGAAAAGAAACGACCAAATAAGCATTCCCCCAAATAGAGAATGAAGAAAAGGTCAAGGATTGGAGGGAAGTCTTCATATACTACTTCAAATCTCGAAGAATGCCCGAAAACGCGTCATCTAGACATCAGCTCATGAAACGAGCTCTATCTTTCGCCTTCATCAATAATATTCTATAAAAGAGGTCGCTTGACTATTTGTGGTTAAGATTCTTGGGACCAGAAGAAGCAAAGAGAGTCGTCCAAGAAACTCACGACCGATTCTGCGGTTCTCATCAAGCCGGGCCAAAGATGAAATTGAAGATTAAAAGAAAGGGTTAATATTGGCTCACAATCATTCAGGACTGCCTCGAATATGCGAAGCAGTGTCACTCGTGCCAGATTCACGGGGACTTCATCCACCAACATCTAAATCCGCTACACCCAACAGTGGCTAGCTGGCCGTTCGAAATGTGGGGAACCGACATAATTGGCCCCATTGAACCGGCATCATCCAAAGGACATCGGTTCATACTAGTAATGACCGATTACTTTTCTAAGTGGGCAGAAGCAGTACCACTAAGGGAAGTGAAGACGGAGAATATTCTCCATTTCTTCAAGACGCATGTCATCAACCGGTTCGGCACTCCGTGATGGATAATCTTAGATAATGGACCAGCCTACAGAAGCCATAAAATCAGCCGCTTCGTAGAACAGCATAAAATAGACTGGAGATACTCTTCCATCTGTAATCCTTGAGCTAACGGTCTAGCTGAAGCTTTCAACAAGACCTCGACAAAGATTATAAAGAAAACGGTGTCCAGAAACAAAAAAGACTGGTACGAAAGGCTGCACGAAGCTCTGTGGGCGTAACGAATGACGTTTCAAAACAGCCATGAATACGACCCCATACGCATTAGTATTCGGCATGGAAGCAGTACTTCCTCTAGAAATAAAACTCCCTTCTCTTGGAGTAGCGGTTCAATACGAGCTGACAGATGAAGAAAACGCTCATCTCCGGATTGAGGAGCTCGACGCCCACGACGAAACACGCCTTATAGTACTGCGGAACCTGGAGGCTTATAAGGCAAAGATGACGCGGTCATATGAAAGACTGACTAGGCCGAGAACATTCTGCCAAAGCGAGCTCATGCTAGTCGTCAAAAGACCGATGATCCCCAATCGTGCAAAACGGGGGAAATTCAAGCCGAACTATGAAGGCCAATACATCATAGAAAAAGTCTACCAAGGTGGAGCCTACCTGCTCATGGATATGCATGGTGAAAAACCCTTCAAGCCAATAAACGGTCGATTCCTCAAAAAATACTACGCTTGATGAGTCATAACTTAGGTCAATGATAGATGATGAAGCTCGTGTCCGCTCGCTACCTTCCTGAGTCAAAAACTCTGATAGTAGTTAGCAAAGAATCTCCGTCGCCTCAAAAATGGTGATTACAGAGCGAGATGTCCTTAGACTAAACGGCGCCTCAA
This sequence comes from Agapanthus africanus, assembly GCA_030015575.1. Classification (NCBI taxonomy): domain Eukaryota; kingdom Viridiplantae; phylum Streptophyta; class Magnoliopsida; order Asparagales; family Amaryllidaceae; genus Agapanthus; species Agapanthus africanus. Next base: position 302,643,211 of record JASDDO010000029.1, read on the forward strand.
ACATGACGATGATGAACCAAGATGTCCTTAAATTAAAAAATTCGCCTCAAATATGGCGACATCGGACCGAGATGCCCTTAAACTGAAATTTTGCCTAAAAAAAGGCGACAACGGATCGAGATGTCCTTAAACTAAAAATTCGCCTCAAACATGGTGAAATTGGACCGAGAAGTCCTTAAACTAGAAATTATCTGCCTCAAACATGGCGATAACGGACCGAGATGTCCCTAAACTAGCATGTTGCCTCCAAAACGGTGATATGCTTCCTTGAGATCTACATTGCAATCGAAGACCCAACGGCGAAGACTGTAGGGTTCATTAGCACTCTCACTAAGTTTTATAAGGCATCGGGTATGCAATTTTAAAAAATCTAGAGAGCAAAGCAACCCAAACTAAGGATCTAACTAGAGAAATAGGTTTTAACTAAACAAGTAAACAACTTTACTCTAAGTGAACAAGGAATACAACCTTTGTAGACTGGTCCTTCACTTCCAAAGCTTCGTGTAGTAATCCCTTAGCTCCAAGTGGTAGTCTCCTGGACTCTCGTTAGGCTCCACTAGCGAAAGGAACAAGCTTGGTTAAAGATTTTTGAGGCCGAAGATGATCTACGTCGAGAAATCTCCAACTCAAGCTGCCTTATCACTAATTGAGAATTAGTGAAGCAAACAACCTATACTAAATGGCTAGTTTGGTATGGATTGATGAAGTAGGAATTTTGCTCACTTTAGAATTATTTCTCTCTCTCTCTTTCTTCACCAAAAGAAAACCTAGAGAGCTAAATTGAGATGAAGAAGAAGATGAAGTGGTGAATAATGGCAATCATGGGTGTGAAAATATCACAAATGATATTTATAGAGACTTAACCATGGCTAAAAATAATAGTTGGGTTAATAAATATCTAGAGTAAAACAAAATTAGTGGATTAAGTCAATGGTTTCCACAAGCTTCTACAAGCATCCAACCCATGACAATTTCCACCTAATTTTGTTTATTTCCTAAATAAATAATCACCCTAATTATCTTAAGTATGGTATGAGTCTCATACACCCATGTAATATATTATCAAGCATGACACAAAGAGAATACATTAATATATATCACATATATATTAAATGTAAAAGTAGAAAAGAAATTCTTAAGTGAGCTAATATTAGTTAATATATATTAATATATCTAATATATAATTATATATTAAATTATTAAATCAACACTTGATTTAATAATCCGGCTATATCACACATAACCGACTAATATCATTTATATCATCTTATCGAACCAACACTTGATTCAATAACCCGACTATATCTCATATAACCGACTAATATCAAATATCGCGAGATTAGAATACGGTAACACATACACATATTAATCTCGGTCCGGCACATATCACATATGTGCCCTACTTCGTTTCGCTTGAGCCAGGAAACCTCTGTGTAGGACCCTAAAGACTCGTCAATATACCGGCAGTAGGTAATGATCATATCTATCACCCATAAGCCGTCAACGGTACTAGCTGGACGTAACGGCTACCCGGGTATTGTCGCATATCTAGCTTGGCGGTGTTAAACATCAGACCCCAATACCTTGATAAGTCATGCCGACGTGAGGCTCATAATGGTTTGAGAAACTACTGATAACACTTACCAGTAAATCTCAGCAACCATGGCCATGGATTTCCTGTTATGGCCGATCGAGCACAGCGCAACATCAACCCCCAATACCGGGAGAGACGAAACCCCTCCTATCGCTCATTGCCTCCATGTGACTCGGGACTGTACCCAAAAAGCACATGTTTGCACGCTCTTTTGAACGTGGTAGGGTGGAAATCAAAGCACAGTGGGAATCACACAAGACTTTATGACGATCTCGGGTCTACAGAATAACCTGTACCAGTGTCACCAGAGAACTGCTATCTGACGATAGGTATAATACCATCTAGGAGTTCTCGGCTAGTCCTGTTCAGTGTACCCGGTCTCCATTGAGCACCTGTATACAATCTTTGATGTCAAACACCAATGGATGTGGGATCATCCATCGCCCATCAAATGGGTCAAGAAACGTATATGCTAGTCTACTCTAGAATATCGATGCCCCATCTCGATACTCCCTCGACTAGGAACATTTAAAGGATGTACTTGTAGACTACCCTAGTCCCACTAGTATGATCTCCATCATAGTCCTGGTAGTCATGTACACATCCTAAGGACTTTATCAAAGACTGCAACTCAAGTCTCACTAGCTACACAGCTACTTCAGCGGTGAAGTCACCCCTAAGTCCCATTGGCAAACAAATGGGTCAAAAAAATGTATGTTTACAAGCAAAATGGGCACGGATGAAAACCCGAAAGGGCGCCGTGAGTAAAAACAGCAGGGCTATCGACGAGTTTGTGAAAACACGGAAAGGCGCGATCTCGTTAAAAAAATGGTATGTCCACAAGAAAAATGGGCATAGATGAATACCCAAAAAGGCACCGTGAGTAAAAATGGCAGGGCTACCAGCGAGTTTGTGAAAACCCGGAAGGGCGCGATCGCGTTAAAAAAACGGTATGTCCACAAGCAAAATAGGCACGGATGAAAACCCGAAAGCGCGCCGTGAGTAAAAACAGCAGAGCTACCTGCGAGTTTGTGAAAACCCGAAAGGGCACAATCTCGTAAAATTTTCACTTACGAGATCCTCTCGGCTCATAAAGAGAACTCCCCCTATGAGACCCTCACGGCTCATAGGATTCAAAAGCCTTAAGCTACATGGATCCAAACATGTTCTTAAGCCATCACATTTCCAAAGTTGCCCTACATGCAGTCCAATATTGACCCTTGTATACAATCCATGGGCACGAATAAATACTCCCTTACCTAGTTCCACCAATGGCGCGAAATATCCCTATATGGTGAACGAAACTTGTAAGTCCCTTCGACTTATAAAGAGAAAACACTCTTGTAAAATCCTTACGACTTGTAAGGGAAAATACCATTTAGGATTCCTCACGACTTCTAAGAAGAACTTACACCTATGAGATCCTCTCGACTCGTAGGGAGAAATATCTTTATGAGACCCTTTCGGCTCATAAAGTCAAAAAGCCTTAGTCGACATGATCCTAACCCTGTTTTCTAAGCTATCTTTGTTCAAATCGACAAAGGCAAATGATGATTTGCTCCAGGCAACATTCCAGCTGTAGCGATGCTGATACCTAAATAGGTATCAAATTTCAAGTCCTCGTAAAGGCAAATGATGATTCGCTCGTGGCAATATTCCGGTTGCAGCGATGTTGATGCCAAGATTGGTATCGGATCTCAAGTTCCTGACTCGTTATAAAACTCAGCGAGTCGCAAAAAAATGCACATGAAATAGCCGAAATGATGGGGTAACTCACAATAAAAATCAGCGAGCAAAAAAATATATGCATATGAAACAGCCGAAATGTTTGGGCAACTCGCAATAAAAAATAGCGAGTAAAAGAAAAAACAATATAGCCGAAATGATTGGGCACCACGATAAATTGCCAAAATGATTGGGTAATCGTGACTTCCGCGACATAAAAACTGAAAAGATAGAGCATCACGGAAAGAAAAAAATGAAAATGAAACTTTTCTTCCCAGTAGGTAGGTCCACACTGACCCCTGTAAACAATCCATGGGCACAAATGAAGGAAAGGGTACCATATTTTCCTACCAGGTACCGTCCAAAGGAGAGTGATTGAATAAATTTGAATTCCGTAGATTCGATATGAAAAGTATAATCACAATCAAAGAATTTATAGCCGCAATCAATAACGGTGTTGTTGTAGTTCGTTAATGAGTACGGGTCGTCAACTGAGATTCGTGTATTTATTCGTACTTTCTTTAGTTAAGTCGAAAGAAAATAGTAAAAAAAATTTAAGAAAATGAATCAAGATTTATTAGATTAAATATTTTCAAGAAAAAAATCAAGAAATAGTTTAAGATTTAGTAATCAAGAAAGTGTCCAAGATCAATTTTAGTTATCAAGAAAATTGAAGAATAGCTTGCAGGATTCGATAGGAATTAGTAGCAATGATGAATACTAGAAATGACTCATCTTATCTACTGATGAATTATAGCTAGAACGATAGCGATGAATGAAGATTATGGATATTTTGAAGAAATTAGGGTTTCTCCTTCACTATCCCTTGTCCTTTCATTGATCGCCATGTAAGTCGATGTACAACACCCCAATACTTGTGGGGAGGCGGAATTTTCAAAAACGAACTTGTTTAGTGAACAAACATCGACTAACCGCTTAAATCGAAGCTAAACGATAACTAACCAAACACATAGTTGTTCTAAACTACTATGCTTAGGGATTATACCTATCGAACCAAGTCCTTCGGCTTTACGATCTCCTCGTCCTCCTCGGCCTTCTCGATGTAGTAGATGATCCACCCGAGAGCAAAACTCCAAGCTTAGCCTCTAAACTTGAGGCAACTAACCTTCTTGGATTGCTAATCAAAGAAGATGGATGAGATAGAGTGAGGGTTATGGATTGTTTAGTCTAACTAATCCTTGTTCTCAACACATGAGAGGTGAGGATTAGGGTTTGAAGAGAGAGAGCTTGAGGAGAGAGAATGTGAATGATATTATCAAGTGAGAATAGTAAGTTATCATAATATATATGAAACTTTAAAATTCATCAATAAAAGAAAAACAAATGATGAATAATCAAGTTTCATAAATATCTAATGGTGATTCATAACCATGACTCATTAATCATTTATTATGCATTAATGATATGGATGAATCACTCTCATGACCCACTAAACTCATTCAATGCATATGACACCTAAACCTCCTTAGTCACCATCTTCTAGAAGCTTCTCGCACAATTACGAGAACGCCCCTCCTTTCCGCAAAAATACGGAAAAACTTTAGACTGTATAAATCCAATAACCGGATACCAGTAACTGGCTTAAACCAAAGCCGACTGGTAAATACTGTCCGAAAGTCGTACGTGCGTAAACACACGTATGCGTCCGAACCCTTTGTCGTAAAACCATACGACCTCTATATCGTTTCGCCTGGAGTAGGAAACTCTCTGTGTGGGACTCTAGAGACTTGACTACTACGCTGGCAGTGGGTTTAACCACAGACCGCAAGCGGCACTAGCTGTACGTAACGGTCCCCAGGTAGTTGTCGATAAGAAGGCCGATGAGGAAACCCATCCGAACTCCTACTGAGCCTGCAGTGACAATCTCCATACAGTCCGGTCCGTTCGTCTTAGACTATCGCATATCGGGCCTAGGGGGCGGCAAGCGTCAGTCCCCTAATAGCGGTATAAGTCGTGTCGGAGCGAAGCCCATTACACCCTGAGAAACTACTGGAACCTACCAGCAAATCTCGCTTGCCCTGGCCAGGGACTTTGCGTAATGGCTCTCTGACACAGCGCGATATCAACTCCCAATACCGGGAGAGACGAATCCTGTCTAACCGCCACTGCCTCCAAGTGCTCGGGACTGTACCCAACTGCTACCTGTTTGCCCGACTCCTTTGAGCCATGGTAGGGTAGCAATCTAAGAACAGTGGGACACACTCGAGGAGAAGTAGCAGTGTCAAGTCTGCGGTCTATGCTGTACTCATGTCACCTGGGAACTGTTCACTGACGACTGGTATAAAACCAACCAACAGTTCCCTGTGAGTCCTGTCCAGTGTACCCGTAACCTAACGAGCACCTGCATACTATCTCCAGTACGACGTACTGACGGCTGTGGGACAGACCATCTCCCCAACTGGGATGAGAAGCGTACACACTAGTCTACTCCGGAGTATCGATGCTCTGTCTCGATAATCCAACGACCAGGGACCTGAATAAGGATGTGCTTGTAGACTACCCAGGCCCCACTAGTGTGACTGCCATCACAACGCTGGTAGACAAGCAAGATCCTAAGAGCTCTATCAATACGTACACTCACATATTAAGATAGAAAAACCAAGTAGCATACTACCATGTTTAGTAAGACTGTTATATACATGTGAATATCCCAAGCTTCCATTAAGTAATATACAAACTAGTATGATACAGTAATGGCCTTCTAGGGCATAAACACTAACAATCTCCCACTTGCACTAGGGCCATGTACTGGCGTATCGTAGACCAATGATCTCGAGTAGCCTCTCGAACTGAATCTGGGGTAGGGCCTTCGTGAATGGATCAGCAATGTTCTCTTCAGAAGCAACTCTCCGAACCTCGATCTCCTGACGATCAATAATCTCCCTGATCAGGTGATACCGCCTTAAGATGTGTCTGGATTTCTGATGGGACCTTGGTTCCTTCGCTAAAGCTATAGCTCCGTTGTTGTCGCAATACAGAGGTATTGGATCAACTATGGTAGGAACCACCTGAAGTTCTGTTAGGAACTTCTTCATCCAGACTGCTTCTTTTGCGGCATCGCAAGCAGCTATATACTCCGCTTCCATCGTCGAGTCAGCAACGGTGTCCTACTTAGAGCTCTTCCAGCACACCGCCCCTCCATTGAGGGTAAAGACATAACCCGACATGGACTTGGAATCGTCCTTATCACTCTGGAAGCCGGAATCAGCAAAGGCCTCCAACCTGAGGTCTTTTCCGCCGTAAACCAAAAACATCTCCTTAGTCCTTCTCAGGTACTTGAGAATGTTCTTTACTGCTATCCAGTGCTTCTCCCCTGGGTCTGACTGATACCGGCTTACCACGCTCAGTGCGTAAGCTACATCTGGTCTGGTACACAACATCGCATACATTATAGAGCCTACCGCAGAAGCGTAGGGTATAATAGACATGCGTTCCCTTTCCAAATCAGTCTTGGGAGACATCTCTTTGGAGAGGGTGATTCCGTGACAAGCCGGTAGATAACCGCGCTTAGAATCTTCCATACTGAATCTTTTCAGTACAGTGTCGATATACCTGGACTGCGAAAGTCCCAACATCCTCTTGGATCTATCACGATAGATCCGGATCCGCAGAATGTAAGAGGCATCACCCAGGTCTTTCATGGAGAACCTGTGTGACAAGAATCCTTTGACAGATTGTAGCATAGGAATGTCATTTCCTATCAATAGAATGTCATCCACGTACAAGACGAGGAATACGACACTTCTGGCTACAACTTTACTATATATGCACGGTTCATCTGGATTTTTGATAAAGTCATATTCTTTGACTGTCTCATCAAAACAGATGTTCCAACTCCGCGATGCCTGCTTTAGTCCATAAATGGACTTAAGCAGCTTGCATACTTTCCCGCTGCTCCCACTCTGATTGAAACCCTCTGGCTGATCTATATAGACGCTCTCTTCTAAATTTCCATTCAGAAAAGCCGTCTTTACGTCCATCTGCCAGATTTCATAATCATGGAAGGCAGCAATAGCAAGAAGGACCCGAATGGATTTGAGCATAGCCACTGGAGAAAAAGTTTCGTCATAGTCCAAACCAGGTCTTTGACGAAAACCCTTTGCAACAAGTCTAGCCTTATAGGTTTCCACCTGTCCATCTACACCAATCTTTTTCTTGAAGATCCATTTGCATCCTATGGGTTTTACCCCATCTAGAGCAAAGTCCAAAGTCCATACTTTGTTGGTGTACATGGACTCCATTTCGGTCCGCATTGCATCTAGCCATCGTACCGAGTCGCCGCTCTGGATGGCCTGCTGGAAGTCAGTAGGTTCATCATCATCTATGATGCAATCCTCTCTATCCCCATCTATGAGAAAACCGTAGTATCTCTCAGGCGGATGAGACGGCCTACTACTCCTGCGGAGGGGTGCGGGAATGTCCTGTTCTTCTTGAACTTCTGGTTCTACCAAACTTTCAGTACTAGCTTGTGGTTCTGGAATTTCTTCCAGTTCTACTGCGCTCCCACTCTTCTGATTTTCTAAAAATTCAGTTTCTAAGAAGTGGGCATGACGAGAAACAAAAACCTTTTGTTCCTCTGCGTAATAGAAATAATATCCCTTGGAGTTCTTTGGATATCCCACAAGCTTACACTGTACTGAGCGTGCCTCGAGCTTGTCCGAATGCTGCTTTTTTACAAAAGCTGGACACCCCCATGTCCTAAAATGTTTTAGACAGGATTTCTTCCCACTCCACATCTGATATGGTGTGGTAGGCACAGTCTTGGTTGGAACCTGGTTCAAAAGATATGCCGCTGATTCTAGCGCATAACCCCAGAAAGATCGCGGTAACTCAGCATTACTCATCATGGATCGTACCATATCCAATAAGGTTCAATTCCGTCTCTCCGATACACCGTTGTGCTGTGGAGTGTATGGAGGAGTAAGCTGAGAGAGAATTCCTTTCTCTTTTAGGTAACCTAGGAACTCGGCACTTAAGTATTCTCCACCTCGATCAGATCTCAGTGTCTTAATACTTTTGCCTGTTTGGTTTTCCGCTTCACTCTTGTATTCCAGGAATTTCTTAAAGGCCTCGGATTTATGCTTCATTAAGAAAACATGTCCATACCTAGAGAAATCATCTGTAAAAGTAATGAAGTAGGAATAACCACCTCTCGCATGTGTAGACATTGGACCACATACATCGCTGTGTATGAGTCCTAAGAGCTCGCTCGCTCTTACTCCTTGTCCAGTAAATGGAGTCTTTGTCATCTTTCCTTTGAGACAAGATTGACAAGTGTCATAAGTTTGATATTCGAACAAGTCCAAATATCCTTCTCTATGCAACTTAGTCAACCTTCTCTCATTGATGTGACCCAGTCTACAATGCCATAAGAAAGCTTTATTTAAATCTGGAGACTATCTTCTTGGTGTGTTCTGGACATTGAAAATTTGGAGTTGTTTAAAACATATATACCGTTATTGAGTGTACCGGACCCAATCAAACCATGATTAAGGTGGATGTTAACAACATCTCTTACAAACGTGAAATCATAACCTTTATTTGATAACAAAGAAACTGATATGATATTACACGTTAAGCTTGGTACAAAATAACAGTTATGTAAAACCAAAATGTGTCCACTCGTCAATATTAGGTGATAATCCCCGACGGACGCAGCTCCCACGCTAGCTCCGTTAGCAACCTTTAGGGTCATATCACCTTCCTTTAGCACTCTACGGTTTCTCAGTGCCTGCAATGAATTGCAAATATGAGATCCTGATCCGGTATCCAATACCCAGGAAGTAAAGTTGATCGACAGACAATTCTCAATTACAAACACACCTGAAGTCGAAGCCACAGCTTGCTTCGGTTCCTGGTTCTTGGCTTTCTACGCCTTGCAATCCTTCTTCCAGTGCCCTTTCCTGTGACAATGGAAGCACTCATCCTGGCACACTACCGGTACCGCAAACTTTTTCTTTCCCTTCCCTCCCACCTTACTAACACCTCCTCTAGGTTTGGGGACGGCCTTCTTCTTCCTTCCTTTGGCCCTTGCCTTGGACCCGGAAGAAGATGCACCGCCAACAAACATAGCAGGTGTTTCCCTTGCCTTATGCAAGGTGCCCTCTGCACTCCTTAACATGTTCAGGAGTTCCGGAAGTTCAACTTCTTTTCCTTGAAGGTTGAAGTTCAGGATAAACTGGGTGTAGGTGGGAGGAAGGGACTGGAGAATAAGGTCTGTATACAGCTCATTATCCAAAGTCGTCCCAAGGTCTGCGAGCTCTTCAATATAGCCGATCATCTTTAGGACATGTTCTCCTACCGATGACCCGACAGCCAACCTCACTCGAAACAAGTTCTTAGAGGTCTCGTATCTTGCTATACGAGATTACTCTCCATAAAGTTCCTTTGTATGGAGAAATATGCCATCTAGGGTCATATCCTCGTGCCTCCTCTGATGTTCATTGTTCATTGAGGCAAGCACGATGCACTTGGCTTTCGTGCAATCTAAATCCCAGGTTTTGCGGATTTCCTTATCCGCATTGCTGGATTTGGGACCAGGGACAGCAGGTGCCGTAGCGGTGAGGATGTACCCCAATTTGTCATAGGTCAAAGCCATTTTGACATTCCGCAGCCAATCTTTATAGTTTGGCCCTGTCAGTATATTTTTCTCTAAAAGTAACTTAAGTCCAGTCATTTTCAGGGTCGCTGCAATTAGGAGAGAGAGAAGAAAACTCTTTAGCATGATGCTCTTGCAAGTTTAGAGTGGTTTTTAGTTTATCTAAACTGGATGGCTCCCACTGTTTCTCGAATCCTTCCTCAAACCATAAAAGAAGAATTAGCCAGGACTATTCTCACCGTACAATACTTGCTTAACCGTTCAGCCAGGCCAGTGTCGATACTTCGAGGGAGGTTTTCCAACGCTTTCGCGAAGTTCCTTAATTAAATAACCTCTTTTCTCTGGGGGCGTAACCCCGCTGACACCTTTCTGGACACCTACTAGGTTTATAGCATTGATCGTTAAGTGACGAATATCCTGATAAGTAGCATATACTCACAGTAGGATCGGGATCCAAATATCATCGTATGATAATGTTGAAGGAATCCTACCAACATTCATCAAACTCCAAATGGTATGCATCTCTTTGCAAATTTCAGTTTCTTTAGAAATTCCCGATATTGATTTTTGCCCCATGTTCTTATGATCTTGACTAAGGGCCAACAAATCATAAGTCACATGTCAAGTTCTGCCTATCATTATCCTGTTGATTTGAACCCATCCGTATATACTTTTGACTAAGGGCCAAACAAAGTAATACGAGTGTCCCAAACCAACTCATCTATCTATGCAACAAATGAATACCCCAGCAGCTACCAATCACTATGTCTTGACTAAGGGCCAAACAAACATAGCTTGAATACTACTGACCATTCATAAGAAATGACGGAGGGCTACGACTGGTTTTGGCGAAACCGTGAACGTAGTGAACTTGATATAACCGAAGGAACCTGATAGCCTTTTTAAAAGGAGTGGTTAAAGCTCCGCATTTAAAAATATCTGTTTTTAAAATTAACCGAGTGGTTTCTTTTAAATTGTTCCAACGATTTAAACTTTGGTTTGTTTTTCTTTGCATTATAGATAATGCGTCCCATCATTAACCTATCATTGCAGAAAACAACGAAAATACAACGTCTTCTTATGCCATCCGCATTCGCCACGGGGTCCCGTCATCACCCGTTAGGTTACTTAACTAACGACAGAGCGGGGGCTGGGCTAGCACGGGTGTAAAACATAAGTGACGTCTAAATAGCTATCATATATAGATATTGTACATTCGTGAGACGCAATAATAGGCATTCCAGATCACAGATGAACTTTATTGGATTTGCAAGCAATCCGTGTTTGTTTTGAGCCTGCAACAAAATACGGATTACACAGTTGTGATGAATAGCCATTACCCCACCCACGACCCCTATGGATGCGGCAAACTACCCGCCCGGCAGTTTGTGCACCCCACCTTGGGTCTGTCCTAGGAGCAAAAACAGTAAAATGAAATAATACAACGGTGGCTACAACCGCAACCTGGATGTGCCCCGCAAAATAATATTACAACAAATTACATTTACATCAAATGAATTAAATAATAACCCATCACATAACCCCGGCTATACATCACAACAGTCCAACACAGTTCATATGCACAAACAGATAAAATCCATTTCAGAAATGTGCAACCCCCTGCCAACTGACATACTAGCAGTTAGGGGAGGTTTACGAACACATTATACAATCACAGATATAATCCAACAAGCAAATACTGTATAATTTCGATCGATTAAACACTTTTAATCTTGCTCCAATACTGCTCTGTAAACTTGAAACCTGAGCAAAATTAAAAAATACCAGAAAATCCCAAATATCACAGAGAACCAACACAAGAAAAATGGCTCCCTGAATCGTCAACTCGACGGCGGAAGCGCGGCGGTATCTGTGCTAGCCGCCGCGGTTCCGCGGCGCCGTAGTCGAATTAGGGGACCAAATTTTTTGTGTGTTCTACTACTGTCATTTTAAGCTTTCTGAACATCCCTGAAAAATTTTTGGACTTCATTTATAAATCGACAGAAACATGAGTTTTCGGGCTTTTCCGGTTTCGTTTTTTCCGTTCGAAATTCATAAAAATTTGCAAAAAAGTTATTTATTGTTTAGCGAGGCTCTGATACCACTGTAAGTCGATGTACAACACCCCAATACTTGTGGGGAGGCGGAATTTTCAAAAACGAACTTGTTTAGTGAACAAACATCGACTAACCGCTTAAATCGAAGCTAAACGATAACTAACCAAACACATAGTTGTTCTAAACTACTATGCTTAGGGATTATACCTATCGAACCAAGTCCTTCGGCTTTACGATCTCCTTGTCCTCCTCGGCCTTCTCGATGTAGTAGATGATCCACCCGAGAGCAAAACTCCAAGCTTAGCCTCTAAACTTGAGGCAACTAACCTTCTTGGATTGCTAATCAAAGAAGATAGATGAGATAGAGTGAGGGTTATGGATTGTTTAGTTTAACTAATCCTTGTTCTCAACACATGAGAGGTGAGGATTAGGGTTTGAAGAGAGAGAGCTTGAGGAGAGAGAATGTGAATGATATTATCAAGTGAGAATAGTAAGTTATCATAATATATATGAAACTTTAAAATTCATCAATAAAAGAAAAACAAATGATGAATAATCAAGTTTCATAAATATCTAATGGTGATTCATAACCATGACTCATTAATCATTTATTGTGCATTAATGATATGGATGAATCACTCTCATGACTCACTAAACTCATTCAATGCATATGACACCTAAACCTCCTTAGTCACCATCTTCTAGAAGCTTCTCGCACAATTACGAGAACGCCCCTCCTTTCCGCAATAATACGGAAAAACTTTAGACTGTATAAATCCAATAACCGGATACCAGTAACTGGCTTAAACCAAAGCCGACTGGTAAATACTGTCCGAAAGTCGTACGTGCGTAAACACACGTATGCGTCCAAACCCTTTGTCGTAAAACCATACGACCTCTATATCGTTTCGCCTGGAGTAGGAAACTCTCTGTGTGGGACTCTAGAGACTCGACTACTACGCTGGCAGTGGGTTTAACCACAGACCGCAAGCGGCACTAGCTGTACGTAACGGTCCCCAGGTAGTTGTCGATAAGAAGGCCGATAAGGAAACCCATCCGAACTCCTACTGAGCCTGCTGTGACAATCTCCATACAGTCCGGTCCGTTCGTCTTAGACTATCGCATATCGGGCCTAGGGGGCGGCAAGCGTCAGTCCCCTAATAGCGGTATAAGTCGTGTCGGAGCGAAGCCCATTACACCCTGAGAAACTACTGGAACCTACCAGCAAATCTCGCTTGCCCTGGCCAGGGACTTTGCGTAATGGCTCTCTGACACAGCGCGATATCAACTCCCAATACCGGGAGAGACGAATCCTGTCTAACCGCCACTGCCTCCAAGTGCTCGGGACTGCACCCAACTGCTACCTGTTTGCACGACTCCTTTGAGCCGTGGTAGGGTAGCAATCTAAGAACAGTGGGACACACTCGAGGCGAAGTAGCAGTGTCAAGTCTGCGGACTATGCTGTACTCATGTCACCTGGGAACTGTTCACTGACGACTGGTATAAAACCAACCAACAGTTCCCTGTGAGTCCTGTCCGGTGTACCCGTAACCTAACGAGCACCTGCATACTATCTCCAGTACGACGTACTGACGGCTGTGGGACAGACCATCTCCCCAACTGGGATGAGAAGCGTACACACTAGTCTACTCCGGAGTATCGATGCTCTGTCTCGATAATCCAACGACCAGGGACCTGAATAAGGATGTGCTTGTAGACTACCCAGCCCCCACTAATGTGACTGCCATCACAACGCTGGTAGACAAGCAAGATCCTAAGAGCTCTATCAATACGTACACTCGCATATTAAGATAGAAAAACCAAGTAGCATACTACCATGTTTAGCAAGACTGTTATATACATGTGAATATCCCAAGCTTCCATTAAGTAATATACAAACTAGTATGATACAGTAATGGCCTTCTAGGGCATAAACACTAACACGCCATTCAAATCTAGCCTTTAGCAAAGAAAATCATCAATCATTTAATTCCAAATTGCAACGAAATTATCATGAACGGTGATCTCGCTCCAAATTTAGTCGTTGGTGATTCTTTTTCCTAAAGTTCATAGTCCTCATAAGACTTAAGATGCGTATAGGATTTCATCACCACTTAATCTACCAAATTCCTTCGAATCCTTAGCAAGCGGAGATTTACTCATGCATCATAAAAATAAAAGAATAAAAAATTAGAAATTTCATAATGCGAAAATCTAATGAAAGCGAGAATTAACAAATCATCACCTTTATTAATCAACTTCTAATTACACTTTCCTTCAATTCGAGATTACAAGAATTGCTCTCGATCGCTTCCTTGAAGAGGTAACTATTCCGTCGAATTCCGCTTTTCTCGATCTTCGTGAGATTTAGACCTGTCGAGGATCTCGTGCTCTTCATGACAATCGGCTTCACATAAAGGATCTTGAATGTCGTCTCTTGATATTGTTCTCAACGATTTTTGATTTGGATGTTGATTTGGAATTGAATTTGAGTTACAAGTTGTGTCACTCAAGTTGTGTAATGAATTGTTCAACTAAAAATTGAGTAACCCAAAACGAAGGCTTAGGTCCTTTATATAGCCTTTCACCAATCTTCTACTAGAAACTAGGTCTATCTTCCTCAAGAAGCTGGGTAGTTGTAGGGAAACTTCTAGAATAAGGTGGTTATCAAGCTTCCTCAAGAAGCTAGGCTGTTGTAGGGAAGTTTCCAGAACAAGGTTGTTACAATGGAGCATCCTCAACAAGCTATAACATTGCAATGAAGCTTCTGGAAAAGTGTCGTCACCGGAGCCCCCAACTCGGCCGCGGATCCGCGGCGGATCAGCCTGACTCGGCTGCGGTTCCGCGGCCGTTTGGTAAGATCAATGCTTCATTCTTTCTGTGTATTCTGGCGTTGGCCAATTGGTGTTCAGGTGATATCTAGAATTCTTTTATCTCTTCTGAATCTTTTCCAGATTTTAACTCTTTGATTCCCTGTATTTTGTCGGCGAATTTGCGATTCCGATATCTGTTCAGAGATAATTTTCTGCACAAAATCTCAATGAAGAATGTTGAGATATACAATATCATACGTAAAATAATAAACACACAATTTCCTTCAAAAATGTTGATTATAATGTATAACGCGTGGTAATTGATATTTTCTAGTCGAACTTGTAATCCGTGTTATATTTATAACAAACAACCTTAGATGTTTAGAGAAGCGAGGAAATTGTTATGTTAAAGATTGTAATATTTTCGACTGAACAAATTTCCCCAAACTTGATTTTGATCGTCTCGAGCAAACTTCTTTTATTCAAGAGAAGGAAAAAATAGAAAGAAAAAGAAAAACTAACTAGCACACTTTCGTAAGCAAACACGATTGCACTGAGCACGTGCAACAAGCCTTTAAACCACTAGGTGTCCTTAATTGGAGGAGTGTTGTCTCCTAAGGGTTTTCAGTGGATTGCACCAACAAAATCCTATAGTAAAAAGAAGACTGTGAAAGTTACATATAAAAATAAGAATTATAAAAGAAAGAAATTGAAAGTAAGAGTTTTCAATTACACTAGTTTTTTCGGTTGTCAAGAGCCATATCTTAATAGTCATGAAAAGATGTTAGAAATCACATCATCCCTCAATAAAACATCGCCTTTATTTTTCATCCCTACCTTTCTTCCAAACACCGATCATATACCCCTACGTGTGTGCAAAAGACATCTCTACACCCGGAGAATTCAATTCAAGCTATCATACTCTTGTCCATCTACCTTAGTACTTTTTAGTCGGTGAATATTTTAGATGGAATTGATCACACATTCTTCATGCGACCGTTAATACTTCTTGAGGTATTAACTGACCGATTATTAAATGTGCTCACATATTAGGCGTAATTATCAATTTTCTTGTCTTGCAACAGCTAAGGCATAGCAGTGACTCCCAAACCAGTTGGTCTAAGGCACTAGGTGATGAAGCACCATCGCTATATTTTTTATGCTGCCTTGGTGATTACAAAACCAGTGTTCATTTTTCTTCACCGTTTTATACTTTTATACTTCATTTATTATTTTCTTCGTACTTTGGCTTTTAGACAAGAGCATTTCAAGGTATCCTCTACTATCCCAAGTTTCAAGACGTATGTAAGTGCGTATAGTAAGGTATCAACGTTCAAATGTTTGGCTTCCAGAATAGGAACTATTTTTCAGACTTATTTTTATTCTCAGATTAGTGACTTCTTTCATCTTACTAACCCTTGGGACAACGGCTCATAACTACTTATTACTAGATTCGTTTAAGAAAACATCTAACTTTCTTGATTTTCTTAAATTTTTTCAATCTTTTAAATATAATTTTTCACTTTCTAATCTTTTATTATAAAAGAAAATTTTGAAAATTTTATGCTTATGCAAAGTGTGATGCAAAGTAATGCGTAAATAAGCATAAACCTCCCCCAAACCTGTTTACAGCAGTGTCCTCACTGTTATCTTTTTTTAAATCTCTAAAATCTGTAGGCTTGGGAGGAAAAGTTATTAATGGGGGAAAGAATAAATGAAAGTGAAAATCTTCTCCCAAACTAATTTTTTTGTATATGTACAATTTTGCATATATATATATATATACATATATATATATATATATATATATATACATATATATATATATATTAAAAAAAATTATTGACTCACCTCCATTCAAAAGATGAGACAATATTACCGAGACATGGAGGTTAGGTGGAGGAAAATTAGTCATGATAAAATGGGTCCTGTAAAAACTGGAGCTCCTCCGTGGGGTCAGTGGAAAAATACGGTTTTAATTTATGCCCATTCACTTTGAAAATTGTACCATTTTTTCTATTTTCAACTTCAACACCCCTGTGTGAGTAGACATACTGCACCACAAATGGTCCTTTCCAACGAGAATTTAGCTTACCCGCATGAAGATGGAGACGGGAATCTAAAGAAGGACTTGTTGTCTTGGGGTAAAAGTTTTTTTCAAAATATTTTTATCGTGAAATACCTTAATCCGGTTCTTTACTATCACCGCATTATCATAAGCTTCATCGCGGAGTTCGCTTAGCTCATTTAATGGCAGCTTCCGAAAGTTGCAGGCTTGATTTAAATCGAAGTTCAGTTCTTTAATGGCCCACATTGTTTTATGTTCAATCTCGACAGGAAGGGGCAAGCCTTTCCAAACACTAGGCGGTAAGGAGACATACCAAGATCGGTCTTATAAGCGGTACGAAATTCCCAAAGAGCATCCGTTAATTTGGTTGACCAATCTTTCCGGTTTTTAGAAACTGTTTTTTCCAGAATTAGTTTGATCTTCCTATTGGAATTCTCAGCTTGCCCGCTCGTTTGGGGATGATAGGGCGTGGAAAGTTTGTGGTTGATTGCATATTTCCGCATCAAAATCTCGAAAGACCGATTACAAAAATGCGTCCTGTTATTGCTAATGATAGCGCGAGGGTGTCCAAATCGCGAAAAGATATTTTCTTTAAGGAACTTAATGACAACCTTGTTGTCATTAGTGCGACATGGAATTGGTTCCACCCATTTCGAGACGTAATCAACCGCTAACAAGATGTACAAATTCCCAAAAGAGTTGGGAAAATGACCCATAAAATCAATACCCCAAACGTCAAAAATTTCAACAACCGAGATCGGTTGAAGTGGCATCTCATTTCTTTTAGAAATCTGACCCCTGTTTTGACATTGTGGACAAGTTTTGCAATGATCAAATGCATCTTTGAATAATGTAGGCCAGTAAAAACCACATTGCAAAACCTTCTCCCGCCGTCTTACGTGGACCAAAGTGACCTCCACATGCCTGATCTTCACAGAAAAACAAAACACTCTTGAATTCATCATTGGGGACACATTTGCGAATGATTTGGTCGGAACAATACTTAAACAAATAAGGTTCATCCAGTAAAAATGCTTTACTTGGGATAGAAATCGATAATTGTCTTGTTTAGACCAATCGCTTGGAATAAGTTCCGTTGCAAGATAATTCACAATATCCACGAACCAAGGTTCACATGATATAATTAAGAGCTGTTCGCCCGGGAAAGAGTCGTTAATTGGCATGGTCACAGTTGGTGAAGAAGAGATGCACAAAAGATGGTCGGCTACTACGTTTTCACATCCTTTCTTATCTCGAATGATAAGATCAAATTCTTGTAATAATAGGATCCAACGTATTAACCTGCCTTTAGCATCCTTCTTCGATAAAAGATATTTTAAGGCGGAGTGATCAGTGTAAACCACAATCGGTGAGCCAATCAAGTAAGGCCTGAATTTTTCTAATGCAAATACAACTGCTAAGCCAAGAGTTCTTTCTCGGAAGTTGTATAATTAATTTGGGCGTCATTTAAGGTCTTACTCGCATAATAAATCACATGTGGTATCTTATCAATGTGTTGTCCTAAGACTGCACCAACAGCAAAATCTGATGCATCACACATTAGCTCAAACGGATGGTTCCAATCAGGAGATGATAGAACGGGGGTTGTAGTGAGAGATCTTTTAAGTGATTCAAAAGCAACCTCACAGTCTGAATCAAAGTGAAATGTTGTATCCTTGGACAAGAGAAGAGTTAAGGGTCTAGCAATTTTGCTAAAATCCTTAATGAACCTCCTATAAAATCCTGCATGACCAAGAAAAGATCGTATATCTTGGACGCATTTATGATGAGGAAGGTTATGAATGACATCTATCTTAGCTATGTCGACCTCAATACCTTTCCGTGAAATGACATGTCCAAGCACAATACCCTCTTGGACCATGAAATGACATTTTTCCCAATTCAAAGTTAAGTTTTTATCTTTACAACGAGTAAGAACTGTGTCAAGGTGAGAGAGGCAATCATCAAAAGAGTCCCCGAATATAGAAAAATCGTCCATGAAAATCTCCAGAAAATTCTCAACCATGTCCGAGAATATCCCCATCATACACCGCTGAAATGTAGCGAGAGCGTTGCATAACCCAAAGGGCATGCGTCTATAAGCAAAGGTACCAAAAGAACAAGTAAATGTGGTTTTATCTTGATCCTTTTCGGCAATAGGGATCTGGTTATAGCCAGAGCATCCGTCTATGAAACAATAATATTCACGTCCAGCTAATCGTTCCAACATCTGGTCAATAAAAGGTTGAGGGAAGTGATCTTTCCTCGTTGCGGCATTGAGTTTTCTGTAATCAATACATACACGCCACCCAGTTTGGGTGCGTGTCTGGATCGACTCATTTGCCTCATTAGATATGACCGTGATGCCGGACTTCTTAGGGACTACATGAATAGGGCTCACCCATTGGCTATCAAAGATTGGGTAAATGATACCACTGTCAAGGCATTTGACAATTTCTTTCTTTACCGCCTCCTTCATTACGGGATTTAACCGTCTTTGTGGTTCTCGGGTTGGCTTGGTTTCATCCATCAAATGTATATGATGTTCAATAATCAAAGGACTAATCCCTTTGATGTCAGCCATTGTCCATCCAAAGGCTTGCCTATTAGATCTCAGGACCATCAAAAGAGCGTTCTCTTGCTCTAAGGCTAGAGAAGCGGATATGATCACAGGAAAAGACTCGTTCTCACCTAAATATGCATATTTAAGGTGAGAAGGTAAGATCTAATGTCGGCGGAGAGACAATAGAAGGTGGGGTAAGTGAATGACATTCAGATTCTCGAAGAAGTTCATAGACTGCAAAGGATACAGACTCGGAAAATGTGTCTGACTTTTGTGATGAGTCAGAAGGTTCAAACTCAGAAGTGGACTCGTCAAAAGTGTCCTCACTATGATGTGCAAGGTCAAACAATGATGTACTAATGTCGTCGAGATCATCAAAGCAAAGTTCATCAACCTTGCAGCTTTCGGGAGCTATCTCGTGAACAGAACAGACATCAAGAATATAAGCAGAAGGTTCAGATGGTTGACTTCCAATTTTGTAAATGTTAAGCTCAATTGTCATTTTCCCAAAGGATAGGTTCATAGAACCGTTTCGACAATTAATGACAGCGTTGGAAGTGGCTAAGAAGGGTCGACCAAGAATCACCGGAATTCGGTTCCGTGGGTTTGCTACAGGCTGTGTATCCAAAACAATAAAGTCCACAGGGAATATAAATTCCCCGACTTTTATCAACACATCCTCAAGCTCACCCCTAGGTTTGGTGATGGATCGGTCTACCATCTGGAGAGTACAATGAGCGGGTTTCAACTCTACAATCTCTAACTGCTCGTAGACAGAGTATGGAAGTAGGTTAACGTTAGCGCCAAGGTCGAGTAATTAATGTTTTTACCCCCAATAGAAATAGAGATTGTAGGACAGCCAGGGTCCTTACGTTTTTTTGGTAATTGCGGGGTAAAAGCTGTGCTAATATTATTCGTCATGAATACCTTTTTGGGCACTTGAGTCTTCCTCTTCCTAGTGCACAAGTCCTTAAGGATTTTAGCATAAGCCGGAACTTGTTGTATAGCATCTAGGAGAAGGATATTGATGTTAACTTGTTTAAACATTTCCATAATCTTCTCCATATGTGGTATAACAACCCTAAATTATCTGTACAACTTTCTGTACAATTTTTTTTCCAAAATACAGAAAGGGGTACTTTTGCCTGAGCACAAGTTATAAGTTTGTTTTGCTAATTAATAGCAAGAAGGAGCTTGTAGCTCATTAGTAATACCTTGCACTGCTGAACAAAGCCACCAGAGTTCAAATCACATACCCCACATTATTTTTAATATTGTTATATTTTGAATTTTTAGAATACTAAGGGTTTACACGTGCATAATTCACAAAAACCCCCACTATACATGGAAAACTAACTGTACCAGGGGACTATTGAACCAACCAGAAGCACTCCGGCCACCTGACTCGGCCGTCCTCGGCCGAATCGGCCGTCGGACCTGCCGACTCGGGCCGCCGCCGCCGGCCGGACTCGGCCGGACCGCCGAGTCATCAACATGAAACTTTTGGCTTTTCACCTCCCCTGCTCCCCTGTACACTTTATTTATTCAGACAAGTAATAGAGACACTTCAAAACACCAATTACCCAATTTTATTACATTTTAATACATTTTATCACATTTTTTCATTTCAACCTTTCACCTACCCTAACCTTAGCCTTACCCTATAAATACAACCCCTACACACACACCCCTCACTCCAAAATTCTGAACAAAACTCAAGAAATCTCTAGAAATTTTAGTGTACTTTCAGAGTTAGCAAAGGGCGAAGCTCCGACGATTTTTCGACGACAACCCTAGGAGTTCCCGGCGACGAAACGATAAACCGGCGCCTCCTCTCGTCTCCTCTTCCTCATCCCTAACTTCTAAACCCGTAAGTCCCCCTCCCCCTTCTCTAATCTTGTTCTAAAAATACGAAATTTCAAAACCCGACGGAATCGGTGTTAAACCGATTTCCGATTCGGTTCTTTCTAAAGATCCACCATTTTCTTAAATACAATCACACAAAACCCTTACATGTTGACTATTAATCATAATAAACATGTTGAAAAAGTTTCATGACAATCTAATTCATTTTGTAACTTTTATCATACTTTTTCACTAAAATACCCTGTAGTTTCATTTTGACATTAAACCATCACAATCTTGCTATACCTTTAAGTAGATCATGAGGTAATGACCTACCTCCTCACAAAACTCATATGCAACATAGCACAATACATTTAGGAACCTAGAATACGGAAAAACGAAACATTTCACATAAATACCATTTACTAATAAAACCGTTTTCTGAAAAGATTAAGTATTTTATAAATCTTTGCAAAGTGCCGCTACAACCCATTTTGGGGAATCCGACTGGGATGGTGAGGATGATCTCACATCCCTAGGCTTAGTAGTGCAAGATACAGACCTCCGCAAGGTGCATTCGTTCTAGAAAGATTTAAAATACAAATATCTTAAGAAAATGAGATTTCTAGAAATATAATATATATTAAAATTATTTTTATATAAATATGTAAATATGTATCATTAAAATATAAATTTTGTGATAATATTAATATTCCAATTTTTTTCTAAAAATCACAAGAATCACTTTATATGAAAATACCATGAAATTCATACAAGTTCAATATTACAATTAAATACCATGTATTATGCAAAATAGGTTATTCTCACTAAAAATGTCACAAATATAAAATCTACATTTGTTACAACTCTAAAGATGATAAATAAACACTTGGGGTGTATTTTGAAAACTATACAAAAGTATTTTTACATAACCCCCCCTCAAGTTCTATAAATTACCCTAAGGACCCTAGTAAATATAGGTTTAAGCAGGACCAATCTCTTGAGCCTCAAGGAGCCAGAGAAGTAGGTGCTTTCCTATTTAAGGTAGACAACTTAACAACGGTGTTATCAACACGGTAATCGTCTTTGAAGAAGACACAAATCCTGCCGCCCATGTGCAGCGGTTACAGATAACATCAAAATAATCAGGACTTCAATTTCTTTTCTAATTGTTCTGACTCAGACTGAGTCTCATTATAATAATCTGACTTGAATATGATTCAAGTACAATCTATAATATAACAATTCAATATGAATCCATGAATCCATATAATCAATCGGATCAAACTATTCAATTTATATTGACTGAACCAAACCATGGATATACTTCCATTTACATGATTCTCCAGTTACATCCATGATTCTCTAATTACATCCATTTACTGATATCATGGTTTCGGCAAGTCATCCAATTATACAATCTATATTACAAGACAATACAAGTTGCAATACAATAAAAACAGTACAATCAAGATATCGTGGGGTTTAAGGGGTAGATTGGTACGGAAGGTGTTAGAAGTGGCACGAGACTGCAACCATAAGACACCTAACCTATATTCCGTTGCTGTTGTACCATGGCATAACGGTTCCTTGAGTTCCTGATACCTTAGTCTCCGGGGCAAGTGAGACTCCTTTCGTATACACTGGTATCCTTCTATACCAAACTACAAACAACAGCGTTAACACTAAATATAACATTATAACAATATAACACAACTATAAAAGCTACTCTCTTACTCTCTGTCTATTCTATTTCTCCCTTATCTTTGGGACTTACCGAGCGATTGTTCGCTGACGACATTCTTTCTCTTTCTTCTTTGGAATGTTGTCAGGTGATCTGGACACTTAGGAGATCGAGCCTACTAGTGAGGACTTGGATCAACTTGCCTATGACCCAGAGCTCTAGCTTCATTGAACACTTTTATTTCAGTACTTTTCCTTTTCTGTTATGCCACTGTTTAGGCATTACTTTTTTCAGATGTATTACTTTTCCATGCATTGTACAAAAAGAATGTGAATAAATAAAGTTGTTATTCAATTATATCTTTTGTCACTTATGCATTTTTATTTATATTGCTTAGATACGCTTAGCGTATTTACTTCAGAGTAAATATGTAGCGGTCACGTCGCGTCCCTTTCGCCGTACACCGGGAAGCGGGGCATGACAGGTTTTGTTGGTGGCCCATGCAGCTCAGAGCTGTATGGAACACTATCATGCAGTTTTGTTCTGCGTGAACAACCTAAGCAATATAACACAAGAACCAGCAACTAAAACATTCTTTACAATCCATGTTCCTTGAATTTTACAATTTCATATTCTTTGAATCATATACTTTGAACCTGTCCTAACCCAAAATTTTCTTCAAGGTTATGCATTCCCCAAACAACACCAGCACCAACTTCAACAACACTCCACCTCCACTACCAATCACACATGCCGTTCCTGCTCCACCCAACGAGCAAACAGTTCTGCTTGAGGCAATCCGCAGCCTCCTAGAGGGACAGCGGCAGCTCTTGAACCGTCCCGAGGCTAAAGCACCTGGGGTGAAGCAATTCAGAGCTTTACATCCCAAAAAGTTCTCAGGAAAGGGGAGCCCACTGGAAGCTGAGGAATGGTCTCAGAGTATCGAGGAGGATCTAGCAGCGGCACAAGTGCCAGAAATAGCTTGGGTTCGTGTTGCTAAATTACAGCTCACGGACAATGCACAGAACTGGTGGAAGGCGGAAGAAAGCCGTCTTGAACAACCCATTAAATGGAAGACTTTCCGCGACATGTTCGACGCTAAGTACTTCCCTGAGACTGCCAGGTTCGACATGGAACAACAGTTCATCCATCTGCAACAAGGTTCAATGTGGACCAAGTCACTAGATGAGTATGACGCTGAGTTCACCATGCTCAGTCGATAAGATATGTCTCAATATTTCAACTCTTCAATATATCACCTACTACACAGCTAACACAAGACCGTAACAGATTTGCGGCCCATCTCATACCGACTGCTGAGATCAGAGCTAGAAGATTTCAGCAAGGGTTGGATCCGAAAATCCAAGCTGCATTAGCTACAGGGGATTTCCCAACCCATGATTTGGCTTTGAAGGCTGCCAGAAGATATAAGACAGTAGTAAAGAGGAAGGGCAGACCTCAATCTTCCGGTTTGAAATGCCCTGCCACTCAAATGGCAAGAGGAGCCTCTTCTAGGCCATCGTTCGAACCCAGGAGAACTGAAGTACCCAATAACCAGCCAAGACCACATTTCTGTTTCCATTGCAAGAGAGATGAACATTTGATAAAGGACTGTAGGCGCGCAAAAGGCCTGTGCCTAGTTTGTGGCGCGTCCAATCAAAGAATTGAGACATGTCCATATAGATACAACTCAGTTCACACACCCACCAACTACCCGCAGCGGTCAGCTATCCAGGCTCCTGCAACTCATCCTGCACTCCCAGCACCACCTCCACGTGGATTTCCTGCACAGCCAAATCGTTAATTCCATCAGGCACTGAGGAACATGCCTCGAGAACAGAGGAATGTGCCTCCAGCTAGGAGGAACGTGCTACGGCGACAGGCTTACACCTTAACAGCCGTAGAAGCCGAGACAGTTGACCAAGGTAACACTAGTAAGTCTCTTTCACATTCTCAAACCCTTGTATCACTTTCTTATTTTTCATACACTATTAGTACTTCAATCACCAAACTTTCCTTGAATCTGTTACACTTTTCTTTTACAAATTTCGAGGACGAAATTTTTATAAGGGGGGTAGAATGTAACAACCCTAAATTTTTTTTACAACTTTCTATGCAATTTTTTTTTCAAAATACAGAAAGGGTTACTTTTTCCTGAGCACAAATAATAACTTTGTTTTGCTAATTAATAGCAAGAAGGAGCTTGTAGCTCATTGGTAATACCTTGCACTGCTGAACCAAGCCACCAGAGTTCAAATCCCATACCCCACATTATTTTTAATATTTTTTTGTTTTGAATTTTTAGAATACCAAGGGTTTACACGTGCATAACTCACAAAAACCCCACTACACATGGAAAACTTACTGTACCAGGGGACTAGTGAACCGACCAGGAGCACTCCGGCCACCTGACTCGGCCGGCGGACCGGCCAACTTGGGCCGCCGCCACCGGCCGGACTCGGCCGGACCGCCGAGTCATCAATATGAAACTTTTGGCTTTTCACCTCCCCTGCACCCCTGTACACTTTATTTCTTCAGACCAGTAACAGAGACACTTTAAAAACACCAATTACTCCATTTTATTACATTTTTTTCATTTCAGCCTTTCACCTACTCTAACCTTAGCCTTTCCCTATAAATACAACCCTTACACACACACCCTCACTCCAAAGTTCTGAACAAAACTCTCAAGAAATCTCTAGAAATTTTTTTGTACTTTTGGAGTTAGCGAAGGGCGAAACTCCGATGATTTTTCGATGACAACCCCAGGAGTTCCCGGCGACGAAATGACGCACCGGCGCCTCCTCCCGACTCCTCTTACTCATCCCTAACTTCTAAACCCATAAGTCCCCCTCCCTCTTCTCTAATCTTGTTCTAAAAATCCGAAATTTCAAAACCCGACGGAATCGTTGTTAAACCGATTTCCGATTCGGTTCTTTATAAAGATCCACCATTTTCTTAAATACAATCAGACAAAACCCTTACATATTGACTATTAATCATTAATAAACATGTTGAACAAGTTTCATGACAATCTAATTCATTTTGTAACTTTTATCGTACTTTTTCACTAAAATACCCTCATTTCGACATTAAACCATCACAATCTTGCTATACCTTTAAGTAGATCATGAGCTAATGATCTACCTCCTCACAACACTCATATGCAACATGGCAAAATACTTTCAAGAATCTAGAATACGTGAAAACGAAACCTTTCAAATAAATACCATTTACTAATAAAACCGTTTTCTAAAAAGTTTAAGTATTTTATAAATCTTTGCAAAGCGCCGCTACAACCCATTTTGGGGAACCCGACTGGGATGGTGCGGATTATCGCACATTCCTGGGCTTAGTAGTGCGAAATGCAGACCTCCGCAAGAAGCATTCGGCCTCGAAAGATTTAAAATACAAATATCTTAAGAAAATGAGATTTCTAGAAATATAATATATATTAAAATTATTTTTATATAAATATGTAAATATGTATCATTAAAATATAAATTTTGTGATAATATTAATATTCCAATTTTTTTCTAAAAATCACAAGAATCACTTTATATGAAAATACCATGAAATCCATACAAGTTCAATATTACAATTAAATACCATGTATTATGCAAAATAGGTTATTCTCACTAAAAATGTCACAAATATAAAATCTACATTTGTTACAACTCTAAAGATGATAAATAAACACTTGGGGTGTATTTTGAAAACTATACAAAAGTATTTTTACATAACCCCCCCTCAAGTTCTATAAATTACCCTAAGGACCCTAGTAAATATAGGTTTAAGCAGGACCAATCTCTTGAGCCTCAAGGAGCCAGAGAAGTAGGTGCTTTCCTATTTAAGGTAGACAACTTAACAACGGTGTTATCAACACGGTAATCGTCTTTGAAGAAGACACAAATCCTGCCGCCCATGTGCAGCGGTTACAGATAACATCAAAATAATCAGGACATCAATTTCTTTTCTAATTGTTCTGACTCAGACTGAGTCTCATTATAATAATCTGACTTGAATATGATTCAAGTACAATCTATAATATAACAATTCAATATGAATCCATGAATCCATATAATCAATCGGATCAAACTATTCAATTTATATTGACTGAACCGAACCATGGATATACTTCCATTTACATGATTCTCCAGTTACATCCATGATTCTCTAATTACATCCATTTACTGATATCATGGTTTCGGCAGTCATCCAATTATACAATCTATATTACAAGACAATACAAGTTGCAATACAATAAAAACAATACAATCAAGATATCGTGGGGTTTAAGGGGTAGATTGGTACGGAAGGTGTTAGAAGTGGCACGAGACTGCAACCATAAGATACCTAACCTATATTCCGTTGCTGTTGTACCATGGCATAACGGTTCCTTGAGTTCCTGATACCTTAGTCTCCGGGGCAAGTGAGACTCCTTTCGTATACACTGGTATCCTTCTATACCAAGCTACAAACAACAGCGTTAACACTAAATATAACATTATAACAATATAATACAACTGTAAAAGCTACTCTTTTACTCTCTGTCTATTCTATTTCTCCCTTATCTTTGGGACTTACCGAGCGATTGTTCGCTGACGACATTCTTTCTCTTTCTTCTTTGGAATGTTGTCAGGTGATCTGGACACTTAGGAGATCGAGCCTACTAATGAGGACTTGGATCAACTTGCCTACGACTCAGAGCTCTAGCTTCATTGTACACTTTTATTTCAGTACTTTTCCTTTTCTGTTATGCCACTGTTTTCTTTCAGATGTATTTACTTTTCCATGCATTGTACAAAAAGAATTTGAATAAATAAAGTTGATGTTCAATTATATCATTTGTCTCTTGTGCATTTTTATTTATATTGCTTAGATACGCTTAGCGTATTTACTTCAGAGTAAATACGTAGCTGTCTCTCCGCGTCCCCTTCGCCGTACATCGGGAAGCGGGGCGTGACATGTGGACTTGGTTTGTTCCCCTTAACCTATTCGGATAAGGAGCTTTAGCAATAAGAACTGGGTTCAACATTGGAGAAGGTTGTCTGGGTGGAACAGATCCCAGAATTGGAGTAGTGATTATATTGTAGGGTTCCTAGGCACGCGCACAAGGGTCTACGAGGCATCAACCATGCCCGATTAAAATTTTAGCCGTGCCGAACAACCCGAATACGGATCTTTAAACTAGAGATTAGGCGAAAACTAGCATGCTAAACACTTTAACACTAAGTGAGAGGGATTACAACCTTTGTAGATCCGGTCCTTCACTTCATATGCTCCGTATTGAGGTCCTTTCGCTGCGATCATCGTGCTCTGGACTCTCGAGAGGCTTCACGAAGAGAATGATGCAACCTTTGCTTCCGATCTTCGATACAAAGATGATCTACCTTGAAGTTTCGTTAACACAAGCTATCACTCATGGAATGATGTGAACACTCTCATCTAAAGGGCAAGGGAAGATGAGGATGATGAAGTAGGATTTTTTCTCTCTTTATTTATCTTTTTCTCACATATTTTCATCACAAATATCAAAGCAAGAAAGCTTTGCATAAAGAACTCAAGGAAGAAGAAGAATAGTGATCCATTTTCTTTTGTGATGAATAATGAAAGGGTTAATATGATAAATAATGCAACCATGGTTTACTTAACCATTGTAGAGAATTAACCAATGGCTAGGGTTTGGGTTGAGTTAAGAGTGAGTCATAGATAAAAATCAACACAAATATCTTTATCATGACAAAAAGAAACCTTCTAGAATCTACTCGAAGTGTTAACCCTAATCTAAACCCTAATCATGTTTAAACTCCACTAATCTTGTTGCATTAGTTATCATATCATGTTACAATATTATATATCACATATATAATATTTATCGTAACAAAATAAAATAATACATTTAACATATATCGCATATATATCAATGTATTACCCGAGTGAGAAAAAGAATCTTTTAGTGAGCAAATATTAGTTGATGTAATTTAATATATCATATATATTATTATACATTAAATTATCGAATCAACACTTGATCCGACAATCCGGCTATATCGCATATAACCGACTAATATTTATCCGTACCGATTCATCGAATCAACACTTGATCCGATGACCCGGCTGATATCAAATATCGCGAGAATAGAATACGGTATCTCATATCGTATTATCCTCGGTCCCGCACATATCACATATGTGCTCCTACTCCGTTTTGCCTGAGCCAAGAAACCTCTGTGTAGGACTCTAAAGAATCGTCAATACGCCGGCAGTAGGTGATGATCATATCAAACACCCACAAGCTGCAAGCGGTCAGCTAAACGTAACAGCTACCCAGGTATTGAGCGCTCAGAAGATCAACAAGCAGGCCTATACATTCTCCTGTGAATCCAAACAGTAACACTCCCATACAGTCCGGTCTCGTCGTCTGATATGTCGCATATCTCGTCTAGGGGTGGTAAACGTCAGACCCCAGTAGCTCGATAAGTCGTGTCGGTATGAGGTCTATAACAGTTCAAGAAACTACTGATAACACTTACCAGTAAATCTCAGCAACCCTGGCCAGGGATTTCCGGTTATAACCAATCGAACATAGCACAACATCAACTCCCTATACCGGGAGAGACGAATCCCCTCCTATCGCTCATTGCCTCCATGTGATTCGGGACTGTACCCAAAAGCCACCTTTTTGCATGCCCTCTTGGACGTGGTATGATGGAAATCAAAGCACAGTGGGAATCACATAAGACTCTATGACGATCTCGGGTCAACAGACTACTCTGTACCAGTGTCACCGGAGAACTGCCATCTGACGTGAGGCATAATACCATCTGGGAGTTCTCGGCGAGTCCGTCCAGTGTACCCAGTCTCTACTGAGCACCCCTACACCATCCTTGATGTCAAACACCGATGGATATAGGATCATCCATCGCCCATCATATGGGTCAAGATGCGTATACGCTAATCTACTCTGGTGCATCGATGCCCTGTCTCGATACACCCTCGACTAGGAACAGTTATAGGATGTACTCGTCGACTACCGTGGCCCCACTAGTATGATCTCATCATAGTCCCATTTGTCGAGTACATATCCTAAGGGCTTTATCAACATGTAACATAGAGACAATTAGAGTACATGTTAAGATAAAGTACAACCAGATAGCATACTATCATGTCGAGCAAGAAAGTCCTCCCTATATATGTCCAAGCATCCATTACAATATACATCGTATGTACAGTAATGGCCTCTAAGGCATACATATAACTAAATCTCCCACTTGCACTAGGGCCATCTGTTGTGGTATCACATACCCAACAATTAGCTGCGGTTGAAGTATCTCATACTCAACCATCCCATAAAAGTCTCTACTGGGAAAAAGGCCTTCGTAAGTGGATCCGCGCTGTTGTCTTCTGTGACTACTCTCCTAACCTCGATCTCCCTGGAGATCAACCATCTCCATGATCAGGTGATACTGCCTAAGAATTATATCTGGATTTCTGATGGGACGGGGGTTCCTTGGCATAAGCCACAACTCCATTGTCACACAATGGTAGGAACGAAGTTCATCTCATGAACTTATATTTATCCAGACTGCCTCTTTGGTAGCATCCTTGATAACGATGTATCTTGCCTTTAATCGTCTAGTATGTCACGGTATCTAGCTTGGAACTCTTTCAACATACCGTCCCTCCACTGAGAGTAAAGACAATGCCTGCGACTGACATTCAGTCGTCTTTATCACCCTGGAACCTTTCCAGTGATTCTCCCCAGGATCGATTGATACCATCTCACTACAACTAGTGAGTATCCTAACATCCAATTAGAACTACCTCATAGATCCAAAACACAGGATTTAGGAGGTATCGCTTTGATCCTATATGGAGAATCGTTGTGCTAAGCGGAGATTGACCGAGCGTAGCATAGGAAACTCCTTTCCTATTAAGAGTATGTCATCCACGTACTCTACGAGGATCACCACCATACTCCCTACTACCTTTTTTGTATATACAAGGTTCATCTACCGTTTTGACGAAGTCAAACTCTTTGACTACCACATAAAAACAGATGTTCCAACTCCGCGATGCCTGTTTCATCATATAAAACATTTTGTACACGTTTCCGCTGCTCCCACTATCTACGAAGCCCTCTGGCTGTGTACTTATAGACGTTCTCTTCTAAAACATCATTTAGAAAAGCAGTCATGACACCCAACCGCCAGATATCGTAGTCATGGTATGTAGCCGTGGCAAGTAGGATCTGGATGGACTTAAGCATAGCTTTGAAAGTCTCAACTTTTCCATGTACACCAAGTAATCTTCTCAAGATATACTCGCTCCTGATGGGGATTTAACCCTTCAGATAAAGCAACCAAAGTCCATACTTTGTTGGTGTATAAGGATTCCATCTCTGATCGATAAGCATCCAGCCATTCTTACTGAGTCCCACTCCTGTGGCCAGCTCGAAACTAGTTGGGTCATCATCTCATGATGCAATCCTCGCTCCCACTGTCATAGAGAAACCGAAGTATCTCTCAGGTGGGTGAGGAACCCTGCTAGATCGGCGGAGAGGCTGAGGTTCGTTGGAAACTATTGAATCCTTTGGTTCTACCAAATCATCAGCTGCAGTTTGTATAGCTGGAACCTTTCCAGTTCTACATAACAGACCTTGCCTCGAGCTTGTATAGGGTGTTTCCTTCACAAGTTTTCAAGACTTGGTGAAGTTGGAGCTTGTTCTTGTGATGCCTCGACGTAGATCATCTTCGGCATCGAACCGACGATCAAGCCCGCCCATTCTTCGATGATGCCAATGCTAGAGTCAAGGGTTCGATTTGGACAGCGGAGGGAGATCATCGTGGAGCTTAGGAAGTGGTGGACCGGATCTACAAATGTTGTAGCCCCTTTCCTTTAGCTATATTTCCGTTTACTTGCTTGCTTCGCCTATTTATCTAGTTAACGATCCGTATTAGGGTTTATAGGCACTTGTAAAAATTTGATTTGTGCATGTTTGATCACTTGTGAGACTCCATCAGAGTGCCTAGGAACCCTACAGTGGTATCAGAGCCTAGCTAGAGCCTTAGGCGAAGTCTCGACGGAATCAGAAGTCCGATCGACCCAAAACCCGACTTGAAAAATGCTCTCTGGACTTTTCTGTAAAATGTGGATTTTTGTAGATTAAAAATATTCAGAAATATCAGCAGGAAGATACAAGGGTTACTGTAAAATTCGAGCGCCTGATTCCATAAAGGAGCCACGGATCCGCGGCATGAGCCTGCTCATGCGGCTGATCCGCGGCCATTTTGTCTTTTTGTGCATCCTATTTTGCACAGTAATTCTTAGTTGTCTGTGCTGGTTTTCCTGGGGATTTTTAATAATTTTTCCAGAGTTGCATTTTCTGGGTTGTATTGAGTATAGGGTGTTTCCTTCACAAGTTTTCAAGACTTGGTGAAGTTGGAGCTTGTTCTTGTGATGCCTCGACGTAGATCATCTTCGGCATCGAACCGACGATCAAGCCCGCCCATTCTTCGATGATGCCAATGCTAGAGTCAAGGGTTCGATTTGGACAGCGGAGGGAGATCATCGTGGAGCTTAGGAAGTGGTGGACCGGATCTACAAAGGTTGTAGCCCCTTTCCTTTAGCTATATTTCCGTTTACTTGCTTGCTTCGCCTATTTATCTAGTTAACGATCCGTATTAGGGTTTATAGGCACTTGTAAAAATTTGATTTGTGCATGTTTGATCACTTGTGAGACTCCATCAGAGTGCCTATGAACCCTACAGTGGTATCAGAGCCTAGCTAGAGCCTTAGGCGAAGTCCCGACGGAATCCGAAGTCCGATCGACCCAAAACCCGACTTGAAAAATGCTCTCTGGACTTTTCTGTAAAATGTGGATTTTTGTAGATTAAAAATATTCAGAAATATCAGCAGGAAGATACAAGGGTTACTGTAAAATTCGAGCGCCTGATTCCATAAAGGAGCCGCGGATCCGCGGCATGAGCCTGCTCATGCGGCTGATCCGTGGCCATTTTGTCTTTTTGTGCATCCTATTTTGCACAGTAATTCTTAGTTGTCTGTGCTGGTTTTCCTGGGGATTTTTAATAATTTTTCCTGAGTTGCATTTTCTGGGTTGTATTGGGAACTCAGTGTATCGATCGGATTGTCTAATTTTGTCGGTGTGTTTTTCCGGATAAATCTTAGAACATGTTAAAAAGTTCGACCGGATATAAATACCCACTTTTTCCCCTGCCGGGAAATTTCCAATTGTTGGATTTTTCCGTAGTTTAACGACGTTCTAAGTAGTGCAAGTAACGCGATGGACCCTCTAGAAGACAACAAACCTTAACTCGATTATGTGACCGTCTTGAATTGCCCTTTGAACCTTCGGGTTTGGGGGAGTACGGCGTGCCACATGTGAGGCGTTGGCTTGACCCTTCTACGGCTGGACCGTTGGTACTGAGGCACGAACTGAATGTTGTTAGACTTATTTCATGTGTTGAGCTGTATCGGGAAAAGTTGGGTGTTCGATTGTTCGATCGAAAAGTTTAGCATTTTCTATTTATCCGGAATGTGATACAATAATTGGAATTCACAAATTGTTATGAGATAACGGAATGAATATTATAAACGTAGCAGTTTAGTCTCACTTGATCGGTTGCCACGGAATTTTGATGTGATCAAAAGTCCGTCGCAATCACGTAGCGTACGCGGATACTCGCCGGGTAAACTTAATAGACAGCCTCACTCCATAGCCCCGACCAAGTGACTGTAGGAGAACCCCGTCGCCGAAAGCATCCGTTCGGGTGCTCGCGGCAGCGTTGTTCCGCCTTGGTGCACTTTGTCGACGGCGTCGGGGGTGTGGCCGCCTACTAAAGTTTGCGACGAGCATTCGATCAGAATGTCGGGAATCCTGTTGAATTGCCCGACTTGATATTGAAAAGTGTTTTCGATAATGAGACTAAAATGCGGGGTTTATAATTGTTAGGCATGCGATGTCTAAAGAATTCATTTGATCAGGCATACGATGTCTGAGGTGGTTGCGGATTCCAACTGTTGTAGTTTTACACTTTCTTTTCTGTGACCGTAAGTGTAATATGTGATATCGCCGGTTTCGTTGCTATATGTCAACGACAATTGGGATACGCATGTTTGCTTACGTTGATGACATGTGATGTTATGTGTTGCTGGATATGTTATATTGGATCGTCGTGTTTGAATAGCCGGGGGTTTTTTATGTGAGATGAGTGTTTTTCATTTTCATTCATATAAAAACTTGTATGTAATATTCTTTTATTGGGGCACTTCCAGGTTGCGGATGTTGTCACCATTTGTATATTATTTACTTTTCTGCATTAGGATAGACCCAAGGAGGGGAGCACAAGTAACCGGGTTCTGGGGTCCAGTG
Source organism: Agapanthus africanus (assembly GCA_030015575.1). Classification (NCBI taxonomy): domain Eukaryota; kingdom Viridiplantae; phylum Streptophyta; class Magnoliopsida; order Asparagales; family Amaryllidaceae; genus Agapanthus; species Agapanthus africanus. The sequence goes on from JASDDO010000029.1 coordinate 302,677,574, forward strand.
GGAGACTATCTCGAGGAGTCGAGTCCGGGTCTCCTAACCCTAAAATTGGTAGGGTTGCTTGCCGCTCTCGTAGGGGTCTAGGGGTGTGGGATTGGCTATTCATCACGACCGTGGAATCCGTGTTTTATACTGGCTCGTATTGAAAACACGGACGTCCTAGTATATCCAATATTTCATATGTTTCTTCTGCTGTGTTTTATCTGTGATGAGATCATGTGATGTTCTGTGACAGATATTATATATAGTATATATGATATATTATATAGACGTTGCTTATGTTTTACACCCGCGCTAGCCCTGCCCCGCTCTGCCGTTAGTTACCTAACCTAACGGTGCAGACAGGACATCGAGGCGAATGCGGATGGCATAAGCGTACGTTATATTTATCTGTGATGTTTAGGTGGACTTAAATAATGGGATATTCATTAATGAGATTAATGAAAGAAAATAAACCTAATTGATGTTGTGGAATCGAATTTCAAAATAAAAACAGGTAGCTACAGTTCTTGCTTTGCATCGCGGTGTTCATTATAGAACATCCTGCACCTTATTCGATGAGGAAAGGACCGAGATCCCTTCACCGGGAGTAACTCCTTTAGAAATAACTGGCAGATGCTACAACCCTCAGTTTGTCTTTGATCGCTTCTATAGTTTCCGCTTTGCACAGTGATATATATGATATATCCCGCACCTCATTCGACGAGGAAAGGGCCGACTATCCCTTCACCGGGAGTGACCCCTTTAGCAAAACTAGAAAAGCCTCGAAAACATTCCATTAAAAAACCATTTGATTCCGCAACGAGATCAAGTTCAAAGCGTTAAAGGTTTTCACAAAAACCATTCGCAACCCTCCGTCATTTTAGGAAGTAGAGTACTTAGTATTCGTGCTGTGTTTGTTGACCATAGTCAAGGCACAGTGTACGGTAGCTAAGTGATGTCTTCCTACACCGCATATGATGCGATTAGTTAGGACAGTCGCGTGACTTTGTTGACCTTAGTTAAGGGTCATGTGGGTGGGTCTAATTAATCATGAAATGACGGGTAGAACTTGACTAGTACTTATGATTTGTTGACCATAGTTAAGGTCATAGGTGCTAGGGGTAAAAACCTTTATCGGGAGTTTCAAGTGTTGAAACTTGCAATGAGATTGCATACCTTCTATGTGATAGTTGGATCCCGATACCCACTGCGAGTAATTGTTACTCCTGGGAGAGTTTTGCACTTTACAATTAGCCGATCAAGTAGGTGTCTAGAAAGGTGTCAACGGGATTACGCCTCTGGAAAAACGAGGTTTACTGTAATTAGGTCCGTGCGAAAGCACGGGGAACCTCCCTCAAAGTACCGACACTGGCCTGGCTGAAAGGTTGGCGAACTTGTAGAGTGTAATTAATCCCGGCTAGTCTTTCCTTTTAAGGTTTGAAGGAAGATTTGATAAAAACATTGGGAGCCATCCTGATTAGATAAAATATATAACCAATCTGATCTTGCAAGAGCGCACGCAAAGTGTTTTCTTCTCTCTCTCTCCTGGTAGCGACCATATCACGCCTTAATCAAGATAATAATACGGATGTATTGACCGAACCCGCTTGTTATACTGAGCTGGGGAACGTTGGTCCCGCTCCAACTTATAATTGTTATAAGACAGAGCAGGAAATTGGGGAATACCAGAATTCCTATGCCGCCCAAACGAAGAAAGTGCATATGATGCATCTCCTTCGGGTGTGTTCATTACAAAGAACTGTTTCTCAGTATCCTCTGCATCCTGGGTATATGATACCGGATCTGGATCCCAGATATGTAATCTGTTACATAGGGCTACAAAAGGGTAGAAAAACTGAGAACGGGTGATAAGTTTCATGAGACAGAAAACGGGGCAAGTGTTGCAGCCAAGTCTGTTGGTCACTGTCACCCTGTATTACGAATACATTGATTCTGAACAAATGCTATTAGATACTGAACCTGATATACAAAATCATATCAGTCTCTTTATTAGTAAAGAAAGGATATAATTTTGTATTGATGGATAATGTTTTGAACACTTCCTATATCAAAAGTTGATCAGTTCAGGCACGTTATCTAAAAGCATTGACGTTCTAAATCAAACTACAGTTCCTTGTATATTGAACACACACAAGAGGAAGAGTTCAGAAATGAACAAATTCTTCTTGAGGTATTGTAGACTAGGTCATATCAATGCGACCCGACTGGCTGAAGTTACATTTAGATGTATATTTAATCAGTTTGAATTTACATCTTGTGAAAACTTGCCAGTCATGTCACAAAGATAAGATGACCATAGCTCTGTTTAAAGGAAACATAGAAAGAGTTAGTGAACTCTTGGGATGATACATGTTGATGTATGTAGGTCCCCAGTCTACACATGCCAGGACTGGTTCTTTATACTTCATTATATTCTCTGATAATCTCTCAAGATTCAGTCGTATGTTCCTGTTGAAACATAAGTCCGAAGCTTTTGAGGTATTCACAGAATATAAGTTGGAAGTAGAGAACCAAAATACGGGTATAAGTATTATGTCCTTTGATGTGATCGAGGAGGAGAATACTTGAGCACGGAATTCCTGGATTATTCTAAAGGAGAATGAGATTCTCTCTCGGCATTACTCCTCCGAATACACCATAGCACGATGGTATGTCGGGGCGGAGCAGATACACCCTATTTGATATGGTGTGCTCTATGATGAGTACTACTGAGTTACCTTTTTCCTTTGGGAGTTATGCGCTTGAGAAGCTGCATACCTATTGAATTAGGTTCGAATCAAATCAGTGCCTACCACTCCATATAAGATATGGTGCGGGAAGATCCTATCTCTTAAGTAAGTTAAGATTTGGGATTGTCCGTCCTATGTCAAAAGCAAAATCCGGACAAGATCGAGGCAAGATCGGTTCTGTAGAACTGGAAAGGTTCCAGCTGTACAAAACTGCTAATGATTTGACAAAGCCAAAGGATTCAATAGTTTCCGACGAACCTCAGCCTCTCCGCCGATCTAGTAGGGTTCCTCACCCACCTGAGAGATACCTCGGTTTCTCGATGACAGTGGGAGCGAGGATTGCATCATGAGATGATGACCCAACCAGTTTCAAGCAGGCCATCGAGAGTAGGGACTCTGTAAGAATGGCTGGATGCTTAGTGATCTGAGATGGAATCCTTATACACGAACAAAGTATGGACTTTGGTTGTTATAACTGAAGGGTTAAATCCCCATCAGGAGCAAGTATATCTTGAGAAGATTGCTTGGTGTACATGGAAAAGTTGAGACTTTCAAAGCTAGACTTGTTAAAGGTTTTCGTCATCAACCAGGCACGGATAATGATGAAACCTTTTCCAGGGACTATGTTTAAATCCATCCAGATCCTACTTGCCACGGCTACATACCATGACTACGATATCTGGTGGTTGGGTGCCATGACTACTTTTTTAAATACTGATTTAGAAGAGAACGTCTATAAAAACACAGCCAGAGGTCTTCGTAAAACAGTGGGAGCAGCGGAAACGTGTGCAAGTTGCTTTACATAATGAAGCAGGCATCGCGGAGTTGGAACGTCTGTTTTGATGTGATAGTCAAAGTGTTTGACTTCATCAAAATGGTAGACGAACCTTGTATATACAAAAGGGTAGTAGAGAGTAAGGTGGTCATCTTCGTATTGTACGTAGACAACATACTCTTGATAGGAAAAGAGTTTCCTATACTACGATCGGTCAATCTCCTATTATCACTAGGATTCCCCAAATAGGATCAAAGTGATACCTCCTAAATCCTGAGTTTTCATCTATGAGATAGATGTAATTGGATGTTAGGATTCTCACTAGATGTAGTGAGATGGTATCAATCGATCCTGGGGGGAATCACTGGAAGAGTTCCAGGGTGATAAAGACGACTGAATGTCAGTCATGGGCATTGTCTTTACCCTCAGTAGAGGGACGGTATGTTGGAAGAGTTCCAAGCTAGATACCGTGGCAAACTAGACGATAAAGGCTGGTAACATCGCTATTAAAGATACTACCAAAGAGGAAGTTTGGGTGTATATTGGTTCATAAGATGAACTAGGTTCCTGCCATTGTATGACAATGGAAGTGTGGCTTTGGCCCTGGAACCCTGGTCCCATCAGTGACCCAGACAAATTCTGAGGAAGCATCACCTGATCATGGAGATAGTTGATCTCCGGGGTGATCGAGGTTAGGAGAGTAGACTCAGAGGACAACACGGCGGATCCACTCACGAAGGCCTTTTCCCAAAGAGAGACTTTTAGGGGATGGTTGAGTATGTGATACTGCAACCACTGCTACAGATGGCCCTAGTGCAAGTGGGAGATTGTTAGTTATATGTATGCCCTAGAGGCCATTACTGTACATTGGATGTATATTGTGGTGGATGCTGGGACATATATAGGTAGGACTTTCTTGCTCGACATGATAGTACGCTATCTGGTTGCTCTTTGTCTTAACGTGTATACTTTCCGTCTCTCTGTTACATGTTGATAAAGCCCTTAGGATGTGTACTCGACTTCCAGGACTATGATGCAGATCATACTAGCGGGGCCTGGATAGTCCATGAGTACATCCTTGAAATGTTCCTAGTCGAGGGAATATCGAGACGGGGCATCGATATTCCAGAGTAGACTAGCGTATATCTTCTCGACCCATGCGATGGGCGATGGATGATCCTATATCCATTGGTGTTTGACATCGAAGATGGTATGCGGGTGCTCAGTGGAGACTGGGTACACTGAACGGACTCACCGAGAACTCCCAGATGGTATTATACCTCACGTCAGATGGCAGTTCTCTGGTGACACTGGTACAGCTTAGTCTGTTGATCCGAGATCGTCATAGAGTCTTGTGTGTCTCCCACTGTGCTTTGATTTCCACCCTACCACGGCTCTACTGAGTCGTGCAAACAGGTGGTTTTTGGGTACAGTCCCGATTCACATGGAGGCAATGAGCGATAGGAGGGGATTCGTCTCTCCCGGTATTGGGGGTTGATGTTGCGCAATGCACGACTGGCCATAACAGGAAATCCCTGGCCAGGGTTGCAGTGATATACTGGTAAGAGTTATCAGTAGTTTCACGAATGTTATGGACCTCGAGTCGGCATGACTTCTCGAGCTATTGGGGTCTGACGTTTACCACCCCTAGGCGAGATATGCGACATATCAGACGAACAGACCGGACTGTACGGTAAGTGTTACTGGTTGGATTCACAGGAGTGTGAGCGGGCTTGCTCGTCGATCTTCTGATCGCTCAATACCCAGGTGGCCGTTAAGTTTAGCAGACCGCTTGCGGCTTGTGGGTGCTTGATATGATCATCATCCGCTACCGGCGTATTGACGAGTCTTTAGAGTCCTACACAGAGGTTTCCTGGCTCAAGCGAAACGAAATAGGAGCGCATATGAGATATGTGCGGGACCGAGAATAATGCGTGTATGTGATACCGTATTTCATTCTCGCGATGAATGTGTCGAATGGTTGTATGCGATATAACCTAGTTATCGAATCAAGGATTGATTCGATAAGCCGATACATTGGATACTAGCCGGTTATATGCGACATGACCGGATCATTGAATCAAGTGTTGATTTAATAATTTAATGTATAATTATATATTTGATATATTACTTTGCATTAACTAGTATTGGTTCACTTTAAATGGATTTACTCACTTGGTTTGTGCACATTGCATATGTGATATATTTTGTGCACATGATTGTATCATGTTTGATGATACATGCAAGCTAGGGTTAGTGTAAAGAATTAGACCATGGTTAAGATTATGATTAGGGTTTTCTTTTTTCTTATTTATTTATTTATTTATTTTGGAAAAAGATGAGAAAAGAATGGTTGCTATTTTTGTTTGCTAGTTGAAGATTCTTGAAGCTTTGAATTAGTCCACCATTCTTGTCTCATCCTTAACCCTAACCATTCAAGTTAACCATGGTCCATTCTCTACAACTAACCAAGGGTTAGTAAATGATAAGTATTGATTTATTTATCATTTACTTAATACTTATCATATTCTTTTTCTTCATCTTCTTCTTCAACATGAGAAAAAAGCTTGCTACATCAATGGTGATTGATGAAAAAGTGTGGGAAATCCAAAACTAAAGTGTACCCAATTCCTATTTCTTCATCCTCTACCTCTTGCCAAGTAGTATAGGGTGTTTCCTTCACAAGTTTTCAAGACTTGGTGAAGTTGGAGCTTGTTCTTGTGATGCCTCGACGTAGATCATCTTCGGCATCGAACCGACGATCAAGCCCGCCCATTCTTCGATGATGCCAATGCTAGAGTCAAGGGTTCGATTTGGACAGCGGAGGGAGATCATCATGGAGCTTAGGAAGTGGTGGACCGGATCTACAAAGGTTGTAGCCCCTTTCCTTTAGCTATATTTCCGTTTACTTGCTTGCTTCGCCTATTTATCTAGTTAACGATCCGTATTAGGGTTTATAGGCACTTGTAAAAATTTGATTTGTGCATGTTTGGTCACTTGTGAGACTCCATCAGAGTGCCTAGGAACCCTACAGCTTGTCCGGATTTTGCTTTTAAACATAGGCCGGACAACCCCAAATCTTAACAAACTTAACAAACTTAAGATATGGGCTCTTCCCTTTCATATCACATATGAAGTGGAAGACAACTGATTTGATTTGAACCCTATTCAATAGGTATGCAGCTTCTCAAGCGCATAACACCCAAAAGGAAATAGGAAACTCAGTAGTACTCATCATAGAGCACACCATATCATATAGGGTGCTATTGCTCCGCCCCGATATACCATCGTGCTATGGTGTATACGGAGGAGTAATGCCGAGAGAGAATCTCATTCTCCTTTAGAATAGTCCAGGAATTCCATGCTCAAGTATTCTCCTCCCTGATCTCATCAAAGGACATAATACTTATACCCGTTGTTGGTTCTCTACTTCTAACCTACATTCTGTGAATATCTCAAAAGCTTCGGACTTGTGTTTCAACAGGAACATATGTCTGAATCTTGAGAGATCATCCGAGAATGTAATGAAGTACAAAGAACCGGTCTTGGCATGTGTAGACAGGGGACTTACATACATCAGCATGTATCAATCCCAAGAGTTCACTAACTCTTTCTCTGTTTCCAATAAACAGAGCTATGGGCATCTTATCTCTGTGACATGACCGGCAAGTTTCACAAGATGTAAATTTAAACTTATTTAAATATGCATCTAAATGTAACTTAGCTAGCCGGGTCGCATTGATATGACCTAGTCTACAATGCCTCAAGAAGGATTCGTTCATTTCTGAACTCTTCCTCTTGTGTGTGTTCTGTATACTAAGAACTGTAGTTTGATTTAGAACGTCAATGCTTTTAGATAACGTGCCTGAACCGATCAACTATTGATATAGGAAATGTTCAAAACATTATCCAACATTACAAAATTATATCCTTCTTTACTAATAAAGAGACTGATATGATTTTGTATATCAGGTTCGGTAACTAATAACATTTGTTCAGAATCAATGTATTCCGGTAATACAGGGTGACAGTGACCAACAGACTTGGCTGCAACACTTGCACCGTTTTCTGCCTCATGAAACTTATCACCCGTTCTCAGTTCTTTACCTTTCTGTAGCCCATGTAATATATTACATATGCGGGATCCTGATCTGGTATCACATACCCAGGACATAAAGGATACTAAGAAACAGTTCTGTGTAACGAACACACCCAAAGATGATGCATCAACATGCACTTTCTTCGTTTGGGCGGCACGGGAAATCTGGTATTCCCTAATTTCCTGCTTTGTTTTATAACAATTATAAGTTGGAGCGGAACCAACGTTCCCCAGCTCAGTATAACAAACAGGTTCGGTCAATATATCCGTTTTATTATCTTGATTAAGGCGTGATATGGTCACTACCTAGAGAGAGAGAGAGAAGAAAACACTCAGCGTATGCTCTTGCAAGATTAGATTGGTTATCTAATATATCTAATCAGGATGTCTCCCACTGTTTTAATCAAATCTTCCTTCAAACCCTAAAAGGAAAGACTAGCCGGGATTAATTACACGCTACAAGTTTGCCAATCTTTCAGCCAGGCCAGTGTTGGTATTTGAGGGAGGTCCCCCGTGCTTTCGCACGAACCTAATTAAAGTAAACCTCGTTTTCCCAGAGGCGTAACCCCGTTAACACCTTTCTAGACACCTACTTGATCAGCTAATTGTAATGTGTAAAAATCTCCCAGGAGTAACTCTTACTCGCAGCGGGTATCGGGATCCAACTATCTCATAGAAGGTATGCAATCTCATTGCAAATTTCAACACTTGAAATTCCCAATAATATTTTACCCCTAACGTGCTATGACCTTGACGAAAGCCAACAAACCATAGCCCGCTAGTCAAGTTCAACCCGTACATTTCTTGATTGAATTAAACCCACCCGCACGACCCTTGACGAAAGCCAACAAAGCCGCACGACTACCCTAATCCAATCGCATCGTATGCAGTAGATAAGCAGCATATAGCTACCGCACACTACAGCTTGACGAAAGCCAACAAATGTAGCACGAATACTATATACAACTTATCTGAAATGACGGAGGGTTACGACAGGTTTTTAAGAAAACCCTTTGGGTAATGAACTTGATATCGTTGTAGAATCGAGTGATTTTAAATGGAGTGTTTTTGAGGCTTTTCTAGTTTTGCTAAAGGGGTCACTCCCGGTGAAGGGATCGTCGGCCCTTTCCTCATCGAATAAGGTGCAGGATATTTCACAAATATCGCTGTGCAAAGCAAGAACTATAGAAGCAATCAAAAGACAAACCGAGTTTGCAGCATCTACTTGTTTCACTAAAGAGGTCACTCCCGGTGAAGGGATCTCGGCTCTTTCCTTATCGAATAAGGTGCTGGATGTTCTACAAGGAACACCGCTATGCAAAGCAAGAACTAGAGCTGCTAGTTTTTTTTTTAAACAAGTTTCTACAATATCTTAGGTTTCTTTTATTTCATTAATCTTATTAATGAAGTCCCATTTTATTATGCTTCGCAAGCATCATATTTGAAAACGAAATCTGCAATATAACATATATCTCATATATATAATATAAACATTCGTCTCAGACAGTAATATGATCTCATCACAGAACATTGCAGCAGAAGAACATATATGAAATATTGGATATACTAGGACGTTCGTGTTTTAGTACGAGCCTGTATAAAACACGGATTCCACGGTCGCGATGAAGAGCCAAACCCACATCCCTAAACCCCTACGAGAGCGGCAAGTAACACTGCCAATTCTAGGGTTAGGAGACCCGGTCTCGACTCCTCAAGATGGTCTCCCACTAGACCCTAGAACCCGGTTACTTGTGCTCCCCGCCTTGGGTCTACCTAATGCGGAAAAGTAAATAATATACAACGGTGACATCATCCTCAACCTGGAAGTGCCCCAATAAAAGAATATTACATACAAATGAATTTTACATGAATGAAAAAGAAAAAACTCTCATCTCACATAAAACCCCCGGCTATTCAGAACGCGACGATCCAATATAACATATCACAGCAACACATAATATCTCATATCATCAACGTAAGCAAGCATGCATATCCCGATTGTCGTTGATGTATAGCAACGAAGCCGGCGATACACCACATACTACGCTTACGGTCACAGAAAAGAAAGTGTAAAACTACAACAGTTGGAATCCGCAACCTCCTTAGACATCGCATGCCTAACCAAATGAATTCCTTAGACATCGCATGCCTAACAATTATAAACCCCGCATTTTAGTCTCATTATCGAAAACTCTTTTCAATATCAAGTCGGGCAATTCAACAAGATTCCCGACATTCTGATCGAATGCTCGTCGCAAACTTTAGTAGATGGCCGCACCACCAGATGCCGTCAACGAAGTGCACTAAGGCGGAACACCGCTGCCGCGAGCACCCGAACGGATGCTTTCGGCGGCGGGGTTCTCCTACAGTCACTTGGTCGGGGCTTTGGGGTGTGGCTGTCTATTAAGTTTACCCGGCGAGTATCCGCGTAAGCTACGTGATTGCGACGGAGTTTTGATCACATCAAAATTCCGTGGCAACCGATCATCTGAGACTAAACTGCTATGTTTATAACATTCAAATTAGTTATCTCATAACTACCTGTGGATTCCAAATATTGTATCGCATTCCAAATAAATAGACAATGTTAAACTTTCCGATCGAATAATCAAACACCCAAGATTTCCCCAATATATCTCAACACTTGAAATCAGTTTAAAAACATCCATCACATGCCACAGTACCAATGGTCCAGCCGTAGAAGGGTCAAGCCAACACCTCACATGTGGCATGCCGTACTGCCGCAAACCCTAAGGTTTAGAGGCAGTTCAAGACGGTCACATAATCGAGTTAAAGTTTGTTGTCTTCTAGAGGGTCCACCGCGTTACTTGCATGACTTAGAACGTTCTTAAACTCGAGAAAAAATCCAACTTTTGAAAAAATTTCCGACTGGGGAAAAAGTGAGTTATTGATATCCGTTCGAACTTTTTAACAGTTTCTAAAATTATCCGGGAAAAATTAAACGAAGTTAAATTATCCGATCAAATCAACGAGTCCCCAATACAACCCTAGAAAACTCAACACTTGAGTGGAATAAAAAATTCCCAGAAAAAATTAACAAGAAAGGACCTAAGAACAATTACATGAAATTTCAGGGACTAAGTCACAATTTCGGCCGCGGAACCGCCGCCAAACCCTTGGTTTGGCCGCGGTTCCGCGGTCAAATAGTTGACTTAGTGGACCGAATTTCACAGTAATTCTTAGTTTTTCCTGATTGTTTTACTGAGCATTTTTAATTCTGAAAAAAATCACATTTTTAGAAAATGTACAGAGAGGGGTTAATATCGGGTATTCGGAGTTCGATCGAACTTTAAACTTCGTCTAGACTTCGCCTAAAACTCTAGCTTGGCTCTGATACCACTGTAGGGTTGCTAGGCACGCGCACAAGGGTCTACGAGGTATCAACCATGCCCGATTAAAATTTTAGCCGTTCCGAACAACCCGAATACGGATCTTTAAACTAGAGATTAGGCGAAAACTAACATGCTAAACACTTTAACACTAAGTGAGAGGGATTACAACCTTTGTAGATCAGGTCCTTCACTTCATATGCTCCATGTTGAGGTCCCTTCGCTGCGATCATCGTGCTCTGGACACCCGAGAGGCTTCACGAAGAGAATGATGCAACCTTTGCTTCCGATCTTTGATACAAAGATGATCTACCTTGAAGTTTCGTTAACACAAGCTATCACTCATGGAATGATGTGAACACTCTCATCTAAAGGGCAAGGGAAGATGAGGATGATGAAGTAGGATTTTTGCTCTCTTTATTTATCTTTTTCTCACATATTTTCATCACAAATATCAAAGCAAGAAAGCTTTGCATGAAGAACTCAAGGAAGAAGAAGAATAGTGATCCATTTTCTTTTGTGATGAATAATGAAAGGGTTAATATGATAAATAATGCAACCATGGTTTACTTAACCATTGTAGAGAATTAACCAATTGCTAGGGTTTGGGTTGAGTTAAGAGTGAGTCATAGATAAAAATCAACACAAATATCTTTATCATGACAAAAAGAAACCTTCTAGAATCTACTAGAAGTGTTAACCCTAATCCAAACCCTAATCATGTTTAAACTCCACTAATCCTGTTGCATTAGTTATCATATCATGTTACAATATTATATATCACATATATAATATTTATCGTAACAAAATAAAATAATACATTTAACATATATCGCATATATATCAATGTATTACCCGAGTGAGAAAAAGAATCTTTTAGTGAGCAAATATTAGTTAATGTAATTTAATATATCATATATATTATTATACATTAAATTATCGAATCAACACTTGATCCGACAATCCGGCTATATCGCATATAACCGACTAATATTTATCCGTACCGATTCATCGAATCAACACTTGATCCGATGACCCGGCTGATATCAAATATCGCGAGAATAGAATACGGTATCTCATATCGCATTATCCTCGGTCCCGCACATATCACATATGTGCTCCTACTCCATTTTGCCTGAGCCAAGAAACCTCTGTGTAGGACTCTAAAGAATCGTCAATACGCCGGCAGTAGGTGATGATCATATCAAACACCCACAAGCTGCAAGCGGTCAGCTAAACGTAACAGCTACCCAGGTATTAAGCGCTCAGAAGATCAACAAGCAAGCCTGTACATTCTCCTGTGAATCCAAACAGTAACACTCCCGTACAGTCCGGTCTCGTCGTCTGATATGTCGCATATCTCGCCTAGGGGTGGTAAACGTCAGACCCCAGTAGCTCGATAAGTCGTGTCGGTATGAGGTCTATAACAGTTCGAGAAACTACTGATAACACTTACTAGTAAATCTCAGCAACCCTGGCCAGGGATTTTCGGTTATAGCAAATCGAACACAGCACAACATCAACTCCCTATACCGGGAGAGACGAATCCCCTCCTATCGCTCATTTCCTCCATGTGATTCGGGACTGTACCCAAAAGCCACCTTTTTGCACGCCCTCTTGGACGTGGTATGATGGAAATCAAAGCACAGTGGGAATCACACAAGACTCTATGACGATCTCGGGTCAACAGACTACTCTGTACCAGTGTCACCGGAGAACTGCCATCTGACGTGAGGTATAATACCATCTGGGAGTTCTCGGCGAGTCCGTCCAGTGTACCCAGTCTCCACTGAGCACCCGTACACCATCCTTGATGTCAAACACCGATGGATATAGGATCATCCATCGCCCATCATATGGGTCAAGATGCGTATACGCTAGTCTACTCTGGTGCATCGATGCCCTGTCAAGATACACCCTCGACTAGGAACAGTTATAGGATGTACTCGTCGACTACCGTGGCCCCACTAGTATGATCTCATCATAGTCCCAGTTGTCGAGTACATATCCTAAGGGCTTTATCAACATGTAACATAGAGACAATCAGAGTACATGTTAAGATAAAGTACAACCAGATAGCATACTATCATGTCGAGCAAGAAAGTCCTCCCTATATATGTCCAAGCATCCATTAAAATATACATCGTATGTACAGTAATGGCCTCTAGGGCTTACATATAACTAACATATATTAGGTTGACTAGAAGAAGTGGGCTGAGGGTTCGAGCCTTGAGGAAAACATGGAATAGGCTCGCAAGAAGGTGATGGACTAGACAAAGTAGGATTAGAAGTGGAAGTGGAAGCCGGGGTGTCATTGATAGATTCATCATTATCAATCTGTTCACCGACTTGATTAGTCAGCACTCTTCCGGATCTCAACGTTGTAATGGCATTCACATTGTAGTGTTGTGAATGCCCAGGATTCAGTAGGGGTTGAGATGGAAGTTTCCCTTTCTCTCTAGCACTCATTTCGGCATTTAATCGTGCAATTTGTGCTTCTATCGATTTAATACTCTCATCGTGGGAGGCGGAGTTCTTCTTTATATCATCGATAGATGACCTTATATCAGCCGACACTTGGATCGAATGTTTCATAAACAAATCCAAGGTTCGTTCGAGTCAAGAGGAATTATCAGTACCGGCTAATTGCAAAGAATTATTATACGGTGCAGAAGTGTTGGTCGGATTTTGAAAAATTTGTGGTTTAAAGGGGTGCTGACTCAGTTGTAGTGCTTGCTGTTGTTGTGGAGGGACCCTTTGAAAGATATTTTGGTTTGGAACCGAATTTTGAGTTTGGTGTTGGTTCCAAGCAAAATTAGGGTGATTCCTCCAACCCTGATTATAAGTGGAAGAATAAGGATCGTTTCTAGGTCGTTGCTGAAAAGCAGCATTAGTGTGTTGGAGAATTCAAAGGACATTCTTCCGTCAAATGAGATGGATCGGAACAGCATCCACACACAGTTTTAGGGAGTGTGACCTGGTTTAGGGAGGCTAATGAAAATTTGTGTTCCATAGCTTCAAGTTTCTTTTGCATTGCTACCATTTCAGCTTTGACTGCTATGGAAACATCAAGTTGATGGATACCACCCCTAGATGATGGTTGACTAACACTCTCCCATTGCAAAGTTTTTTCAGCAAAATCTTCTAAAAATTTACAAGCATCACCATCGTCTTTAAACATGAAATTGCCTTGACACATGGATTCAAGCATCTGCTTTGTTGTTGGATTAATACCCTCATAAATGATTCGACAGAGATCCCATCTATGGATTCCGTGATGAGGACATTGGACTAGAAGATCCTTGAATCGTTCAAAACACTTCCAAAATTGTTCATTGGGAAGCTGGGTAAATTGATTGATTTCGCTACGAACACGGGCGATCTTATAATTGGGATAAAATTTCTTAAGGAATGCTATTACGAATTCATCCCAGTTTGAAATAGAGTGTGTAGCTGTGTTATAAAGCCATTTTTCGGCTAAATCACACAAAGTGAACGAGAGAAGACGTAAACGCATAGCATCCACAGAATGTTGTGAAGTACCGATCATAGCACATACGTTTTCAAATTTGGTAATAAAAACGTATGCGTCTTCAGACTCGAGACCGTGAAATTTAGGTAAAAGATTGATATAGTGTGGTTTGATTTTGAAATTATCCCCATTGACCGGTGGAATAGAAAGATAAGTAGAAAGAGGACCACGTATAGGATAACATCTCTCTTCGAAACAGACGTGCGGTGGGTTCTGTACACCTGCGGGTAGTGGCAGAGTGGTGTTATTAAAGTTTGATGGAAATCCGTCCATCGCGGTGAATGTGGTAGTGGGTGAAGAAAAAGAAAATGTAGAATTACCGACTTCGGAGTCGATAGGAGGAACGCGGACAAGACGGGCACTAGAATCCCGTGTCCAGCCGAGCATGCATTAAGCGGGTTAGCATAAGTGGCAGCGTTTGTAATAATTATAGAAAGTGGTTTGTTTTGTGTTTGTTTTGAAAAAGACGGATTTAGAAAAATCACACAAAAAAATGCACAATCAACCCTAGATCTACGGTCACCTAGGTCAAGTCACTAGACCGCTCTTAGACTTCCAAAAGACAAATCGCGGGATAAATCATCTACTACCTCTTTATCCCTCCTGTGGCCTGGTAAGTGCCAGGTAAGTTGGAAGTATCCGCTACGTAAGTAGCAGGCCTATTTAAGTAACCACTTTCTTTAGACACACTTTCCTTAGACACCACAAAAGAAATACGGATAAGCAATAGATTACCCACGACCTTCTTCTGTCCTAATTGAGCGCGACGGTCTTTATAGTCTTGTCTAGATATTTTTTAGTTAATGAAGGGTGATGCAGATGCTAGTTTTGTGATTTTTGGGGGCTTAGGAAAGGTAATGAAATTGCCACCTAATCTGAATTTGGTCTTTGCCCCTAAATTTCCATGTTAAAATATGCACAAACAACCAATATCAAAACACGCGGCAATTTTTTTTTTGTGAGCGGTGAACTTTTGCAAAGAATCCTGCAGAAAAGTTGTTATTGGACAGATCAGAGAAGAGATAAGAAAGTAGATAATATACCAGAGAATTCTGGAGCTCTAACTCATCCAAAAAGCCACGGTTCCACTGCCAATTGCTGCTATCCGCCGCGGTTCCACGGTCGTATGAACAGTTCTTTGAACTAAATTTTGTACTGCTGCTCCCTTTGCTCCTCTGTCCTAGATGAAATGATCTGAATAATTTTCTCCCTGCTGCAGTGATTCCATATTTCCTTGCAAAATTCACACACTAATCGTTAAGCACACGATGCAATTTTGATTCAAATTTTTGATGGAATAATAATATTTCAACTCAAATAGCAAGAACGAACAAATTGCGCACGGATCCCCATCAACGGCGCCATTTGATTGAATAAATTTGAATTCCGTAGATTCGATATAAAAAGTACAATCACAATCAAAGAATTTATAGCCGCAATCAATAACGGTGTTGTTGTAGTTCGTTAATGAGTACGGGTCGTCCACTGAGATTCGTGTATTTATTCGTACTTGCTTTAGTTAAGTCGAAAGAAAATAGTAAAGAAAATTTAAGAAAATGAATCAAGATTTATTAGATGAAATATTTTCAAGAAAGAGATTAAGATTTAGTCTTCAAGAAAGTGTCCAAGATAAATTTTAGTTATCAAGAAAATTGAAGAATAGCTTGCAGGATTCGATAGGAATTAGTAGCAATGATGAATACTAGAAATGACTCATCTTATCTATTGATGAATCATAGTTAGAACGATGGCGATGAATGAAGATTAGAGATCGTTTGAAAAAACTAGTGTTTCTCCTTCACTATCCATTGTCTTTTCATTGATCACCATTCAAATATAGCCTTTAGCAAAGAAAATCATCAATCATTTAATCCTAAATTGCAACGAAATTATCATGAACGGTGATCTCGCTTCAAATTTGGTCGTTGACGATTATTTTTCCTAAAGTTTATAGTCCTCATAAGACTTAAGATGCGTATAGGATTTCATCACCACTTGATCTACCAAATTCCTTCGAATCCTTAGCAAGCGGAGATTTACTCACGCATCATGAAAATAAAAGAATCAAGAATTAGAAATTTCATAATGCGAAAATCTAATGAAAGGGAGAATTAACAAATGATCACCTTTATTAATCAACTTCTAATTACACTTTCCTTCAATCCGAGGATACAAGAATTGCTCTCAATCTCTCCCTTGAAGAGGTAACTATTCCGTCGAATTTCACTTTGCTCGATCTCCGTGAGACTTGGACCTATCGAGGATCTCGTACTCTTGATGATGATCGGCTTCGCGTAAAGGATCTTGAATGTCGTTGCTCGATGTTGTTCTCAACGATTCTTGATTTGGATCTTGATTTGGAATTGAATTTGAGTTACAAGTTGTGTCATTCAACTTGTGTAATGAATTGTTCAGGTAAAAATTGAGTAACCCCCAAAATGAAGGCTTAGGTCCTTTATATAGCCTTTCACCAATCTTCCACTAGATGCTAGGTCATGTAAGTGCACGGCGGCGCCCCGGCCGTCAAACCGACGGCCAAATGCGGAAACGGTGATAAACTTTAATTTTGCGAACTTTGCAAACCGGCACCACCGCGCACTAAACACCCGGATCGGGCCATTAAACTTGTCCTAGCTAACTAACAAGATAGGGAAGAGATGTACCGACTGATCCGAGTCCTCCGGTCTTCATCTCCACTCCGATCTCCTCGCGGGATCTCCGTCCGTCTCCTCCTCGTCGAAAAGGGCACCACGAAGCCGGGTACTTTTACGGGTTCCCACCTCAATACCGAGGCAACTCGGGCATGAAGCCGGCAAGTCGACATGCCCAAGATATGCTGTAGAATGTGTAGTGTAGAGGCTATGTCTCACTTTGGGGTTATGTTGCCTTTGATGGAGGAATGGATTTTTGTAGCAATGAAAATGAGATGGATGATTAATTTCTTTCACCAAAAATGAAACCTCTCATTTTCTCTCCTCTCCCAAATTTGTGGCCGGCCAATACTCATGAGGAATGGTGGTGGAGTGCAAAGAAAACACAAGAGGGAGGTAAGTGTAGGAGATAGAAAATGGTGACCATAAACAAACATGAACCATGCTTAACCCATAACCCTTTCCAATCACAATAAATGCAAGTGATGGAAGAAAGAAAAGAATGGTATCATAATTAATCCATATGCAAGAAAACCCCTCCACAAATGTTATTTGCAAACTTGCAAATAACCCCCTCCATCGGAAAAGTCCGGCCGGGAAAGAACAAAGGAAAACCGGCCGGAACGGAATGCAAACTGGCAACTCCAGAAAACTGGTCCCGTAATAAATTACAGGAAAACCCCGATACTGTGCATACACACCCGCATCTGTATTCCGTCCGGATACAAATGCAAAGAGATAAAATCTACACTGTACTTAAACTAGGATCCGGCTTAAACCAAAACCGGCTAGTAATATCCGTTCGATCTTGATCCGTGCAATACCGTACGTATCTGACCGAAACCTGCCATATACCTATACGGCCTCTAGTACAAACCGTCCGATCCTGATTCGTGCAATACCGCATGTATCTGATCGGACCCTGCCATATCTCCATACGGCCTCTACAGCGTTTCGCCCGAAAGCTGAGTAACTGAAAGTGTGGTGGACTCTAAAGACTCGTCAATACTATGGCTGTGGATTTAACCACTAGCACGTCAGAGGTATAAGCCAATACGTAACGGGCCACCAGCTATTGACCAAAAGGGACGTCGATGAGCGAACTTATCCTAACACCCTACTGAGCCTGTCAGTGACAATATCCGTACAGTCCGGTCCGTTCGTCTATGAGCATCGCATGTCGGGCCTAGGGGGTGGGTAAAAGTCAGACCCCCAAAAGCGGTACAAGTCGTGTCGGAATGTAGCCCAGAACACCCTGAGATACTACTGGAATACCTACCAGTAAATCTCCTGCCTTGGCCAAGGACTTCGTGTAATGGCTCTCCTAGACACAGCGCGACCTCACCCCAATACCGGGAGAGACGAACCCCCGAAGATCCGCTCACTGCCTCCATGTGGCTCGGGACTGTACCCAACTAAAACCTGTTTGCACGACTCCTTTGAGCCGTGGTAGGGTAGTAATCAAAGCACAGTGGGAACTCACACGAGACAAATGACGATCCCCAGGTCGATGAACTAACCAGTACACATGTCACCAGGGAACTGCTATCTGACGTCAGGTATAAGACCAACTAGCATGTTCCCGGCGAGTCCTGTCCGGTGTACTCATAACCCAATGAGCACCTGTATACATCTTAGGTGAACCAACTGACACCAGTGGCTTGTGAGACCGGCCACCGCCCCTCGTCGGGGTCTCGACTGTATACACTAGTCTACTCTGGAGAATCGATGCCCTGTCTCGAAACTCCCACGACTAGGGACCTTTTAAGGATGTGCTTATAGACTCCAGCTCTCACTTATATGATCGCCCTCATACTGCTGGCAGCCAAGCAAGAATCCTAGGGGCTCTATCAACATGCAATAGTGACCTATCAGGTCACCTAAAGCAGTACACGATGATAAAGGTAAACCAGATAGCATACTATCATCTCGAGTAAGACTGTCTTACCGGGATAGGTCCTCCCTCAATCATCGCAATCACGTGCCTGTGATCCAATAATTGACTCTGAGGGCATTATCTCCAACAATCTCCCACTAGCACTCAAGGCTAATTATTGCGATGTCGCATACTCACAGCCCGTGTGATACCGAACACCCAACTCCTCTACTAGTCAGTCTCACAAAGCATGTTTGCGAAACTCTTGCGTTCGAGGATTAGCCTCAGTGAGTGGATCCGCCATGATGTTTCTTTCTATGTCTCTCTATATCTCAAGTTCGCGGAGAAAGCCATCTCTCGAAATGAGCAATACCTGTCTTAGAATGTGTGGATGTCTGATGGGACCTAGCTCATAAATGAACTTCAAATCCAAACTTCTTAGACTGTATCGTCAACTGAATATAATCAGTATCCTGCGCCATGCCACCCTCAGTATTGCCTTGGATCACCTGTCTAAAATACTGCCCCTCGTCAGAAGGAAAACTATAACTCTGACAACCTCCTTGTCTTCCATGTCACCTTGGAAGCCTGGAATGATAACTGTCTCCTAAAGGAGGCAGCCGTTATCATATCCCTAGAACATTCACTTATGTTCTTAAACTGCTTCCGACTGTTCCTCCAGGATTGGATCAATATCAACTTATTGCATCTAGTGCAAGAACAACATCTGGTGTGGTACTTGACATCTCATGATTGACTCAATTGCCTAAGCAAGTGATCTGCCAATCATGCACATCCCTCTTTACTTTAGTCTAAAAGACACCTTTAGAGAGGGTGACTCCATCACCTGCAGGTACACTACCGTGCCAGGAGTCGTCCATTCTAAATACTCTTAGAATGCTGTCAAAGTACCCTGATTGGGAAACCACCCAAATCTAGATCTAAAACCATAGATCTAGTAACCAGTATGTCTGATATAAAGTCCTATGTGGAGAAACCACTGTGTGACGACCAAAATATAACCGATCGTAGTATAGGAGTTTCTTTTCCTACTCTGTGTATGTCATCCAAATACCAGGATATCACACCCTACTACCTTCTCAACAGATCCATCCCCTATTCTGATGACGTCAAACCTATGACTGTCACATCAGAAATAGATGATCTATCTCCGCTATATCTGCTTTAGTCTATAAATAGACATAAGCCTGATGTCCACCAATGCTTCCGCTGCTCCCACTGACTACGACAACCCTCTGGAAGAGTCATATAGACGTGCACTTCTAAAGCTAGTTTAGAACGACGTTATACTCATCTTCCTGCCGGGTCTCGCAGCCTGGAACAACAACAATGGCAAGTGTGGGTAAACAAGAACTTCCCTGTCACCGTCCTTGAGGCTACCGGAGTACCTCTCGGGTGCCCTAAGTTACCCACCTTATCTGCGGAGTGGCCAATGGAATGTCAAAACAGATTGAATCTTTAGGTTCCTTATCAAATCTTCAGTAATCGTTTGCGGTTCTGGAATCACTTCCAGTTCTACCATACTCCCACTACTGTTTTTGAAAAAATCCATTTTTAATAAAACTGTGGCGAGTCTAGAACAATACTTCTATTGATCTGCCAGATGGTAGAAAATCAACCCTCGTCGTAGCCTGGGTCAACCCACAAACAGCCATTACAGAAACGTGCCTTGAGTTATCCAGAGTCTGGTTTTAATCATAAGCCGGACAACTCCCCGTACCTTAACAATGTTAAGATATGAACTGTACTATATCCAATATAGAACCAGAGGCACTGATTTAATTGAACCAGATTCAAATCATGCAGCTGTCTCCAGTGCATGTCAACTAAATGGAAGGAGGCCGATCAGCGTTACTCAACTTAGGAATGCTTCCAATTATGAGTAACCTGAAAGAGAAGTAATTACTATCAACTGAATACCATACATAAGTATCTATATCTTCGATCACTTTGAAGAATCCCGATACTTGCTACACCTGGTTCTCTACTCTATTAAAATACCTATAACTCCTCAAAACTTAGACCCTGTGTTTCTACGAAACACATGTCTAAGAACTAGAGAAGTTAAAAGTAAACAGAATATAGTATGAGGACCAACCCCTTTGTCCTAATGGACACTGGACAACATATAATACTCTGTATAAGTCCGCCGAGTCTAACAACTCTTTCACTGTGTGTCGTAGGTTGAAAACTGTACTTACGGTTAAGAAGAATTACACCGCTGTTTAATGCTCCTTACCTAACCATCCACTGATATAGGTAAATGTCATCGACATAATATCAAAAGGTATATCTCACTCTATGAAAAATAGACGTACAGATATATCAATTTGAAATTGGTGCACAACAGCGGATATTCAAAACCAAATATTTGCCGACCGGCAAACAGCCCAGGTGATTTCCTCAAATATCACCGATTACAACGAATCCCGATATAATGAGGATGATCACCCAATTCCCAATAACTTACTCCCACTCATCATCTGGAAAACCATACAGATGTGAGAATCAAACCTGGTAAATACATACCCTGGAGCAAGTGTCTAATCGGGAAATCAGTTTTCTTTTAACAATACACAGTTGAACTGAAGCATTGAAATGTTTCGATGGGGTATTCTGGTATTCCTAGTAATGCCTCTACCATTATCCAGATTCACAACTATAACCGCATAATTCTTTGCCACCTCTCCAAATCCCTTTATATGTGTTTAGTCATTACCTTCTGCACACCCCTTAGGCCAAATGGTTTTCTTCCTTCCCTACCGTTCGGCACCAGCCTATGGTTTGGAAGAAGACTATCCAATAAGCATAATGGGTGTACTGCCCTAGTCCTAGGAGCACTCGCAATGTGAGAGAAGGTGAAGATAAAAGACAATCGAATAAACCTTATTCCTATTTCTCCTGGACCAGAATCCATCCCCGAACTGGAACAAGTTCCTTTCGAGTTCGTATATAACCATACAATGGAGTATCCAATAAACTGTGGATCTTCGTAGTGATACGGAGTGTCCTGGAGAAATACAAAGGTGATTTAGGATTGGCGAAGAAAAACTTGGTTTGGTCGTGAATATCAGTCGCAATTTACTTTGCCCTCTTACTAATCCCTTACTTTGTCTTAATCTTAATACCTTCTGCACACCATCGTTATGCTAATTGGTTTTCTTCATTCCCTACCGGTCGGCACCAGCCTAAGGTTTGGAAGAAGACTATCCAATTTGCGTAATAGGTGTACTATCTCCTAAACTAAAGAGTACTCACAACTTGAGAGAAGGTAAAAGGGAAAAGACAACTGAATAATCCTATCCGTTTTCTCCAGAACCGGAAACCATCCTCGAATTCCTTCGAGTTCGTATCTAACCATACGATGGCTTTGTCCAATGGAAGTGGACGTTTGCAGTAATACGGGGTGTCCTGGAGAAAAGGGTAAAAGTAGGAGTGGCAATGAGGTCTGCAACTCTGACAATCCAAAAGCCAGTGTTAAAGAGGGTTCGGTCAACTTGGTCACTGAGTCATAGTCTAGGGTCGGGTCAATGGTCGCTGCCAGAGAGAGGAAGAAAAGAAACACTCAGCGTGCACTCTAACCTAGATCAGAATGGTTATCACTTTTTCTAATCAGGAAACCTCCCACTGTACCTCAAATTCTCCTCCAAACCTGAAAGAAGAATTAGTCGGGGTCACCCGAGGAGTAAACCAACTCATCAGTGGGAATCGGGATCCAACTCTCATCGCATGATAACGTGACGTAATCCGCTCACGTCATCACACTCCAGAAGGTATGCTCATATCTGGCAAGTTTCAGTTCTTTTGAAACTCCCGATGTGATTTTTACCCCATGCTCTTATGACCTTGACTAAGGCCAACAAATCATAAGTCACATGTCAAGTTCTACCCGTCATTGTCCAGGTTAATTTGAACCCACCCGCACAAGCCCTTGACTAGGGCCAACAAGGCTATACGACTGTCCCAAACCAACGCATCTATCTATGCTACATATGAACACCCAATAGCTACCAAACACTGTGCCTTGACTATGGCCAACAAACAAAGCTTGAATACTATTGACTATCCATATGAAATGACGGAGGGCTACGAATGGTTTCTGGCGAAAACCTTTAACGTAATGAACTTGATATCGTTGAAGGAACTGATAGCTTTTGAAAATATAGTTACGAAAACCTTTGCTAAAGAGGTCACTCCCGGTGAAGGGATCTCGGCTCTTTCCCCGTAGAATGAGGTGCAGGATATTCCAAATGAATACCACGGTGCAAAGCAAAAGTAATCGGCTATAGTGAAGTTAATGCCCTGACGCAAACTTCTGTCCAAGGGGTCACTCCCGGTGAAGGGATCTCGGCCCTTGCCTCGTCGACTGAGGAGCAGGATATTCCAAATGAATACCACGATGCAAAACAAAAGTGAACGTCCTTGCAATAACAGCCTTTTGAAAAGTGTTCCAACAACATCAGATTAGGTTTGTTTTTAACTTGCATTGATCCGAATCAATGCAGTCCCATCAATTGATCACACCACAAAGAACGAAAATATACTGACGTACGTATATGCCATCTGCATTCGCCACTGGGTCCCGTCATCACCCGTTAGGTTAGCTAACTAACGGCAGAGCGGGGACTGGACTAGCGCGGATGAAAAACATATACAACATCTACTAATATATATACCAATATATAGTATTTCGCTCAAGGCGTGAATAAAATGCAACATCACAGAAATGTACAGCATCATAGAAACAATACAGATATCTGGGATCCCCGGGTTTCACAGAGCCACTACTGAAACCCGACGTTCCTCTGGTCGTGTGGATAGCCTGTGCAATGAAATCCTAGACCCCTACGGGCGCAACAAGTCACCCGCCAAAACCTGAAGCAAGGCAGCCCCCTTCAGCGCCGTGAATGGACCACCCAGCATTTCACGGAATCCGGTAACTTGGGCACCCCTCCTGGGTCAACCTGTACCCCCTACGAGTGCGGCAAATAGCCAGCCAATTCCAGACTGAAGCCCCCTCCGTCTCAATGCCCTGAGATGCGGGCCCGTTGCCCTCTAGAACCCGGCTATCCGTGCACCCCTCCGCGGGGTAACCCTAGTACAGAAAGTAAAATATACATACAACGGGTACATCGACCGCAACCAGGTCGTGCCCCAAAAGAATAATACAAACAGGCAGTGACGGCAGTCCACATGTCGGACGCTCGCCCCGCAATATCAAATGTACATAATACAACAACACTGTACTAGCATTGCATCCAGGCTATCCCCACGACTGATCCGCAACATCACAGCAAAACACAAAACATCAACGTGAAAATCACGTTCGCAAATCCGTCTAACCGGGCTATAGCAGTTAGACCGGATTTACCGATCGAGTGACATTCACGGTCGCAGATATAATGTAAATACTGTGAAATAATGTGTTTAAAATATCCGATCGATCAAAAATTAACAAGTGGGCCCCCAAACAATACTGTAGCACTCACAGAAATACTGGGCCCAAGTTTAATATTCCAAAACCCCTAAAATAAGCCCAGAAGCCCACTGGAAAAATACGACGCAGTGAAGATAACAAAGTGCGGCGGAACCGCGGCCCAAAGGGGGGTTGGCCGCGGTTCCGCGCTTAGGTAGTCGACTGAATGTGTCGAATTTTCCCAGTAGTCTTAGGTCTTCTAGCACAGTACTTTTATACAACCTGAAAAATTTTTGGAGACCAAAAAATTTCAACAGAAAACTGTCGTGAACTAAAATTGGGTTTTTGGAATTTTGGTCGATCGGAACTGAAAAACACATCAAACGAAGCTAGACGAAGTTAATGGCGAGGCTCTGATACCACTGTAAGTGCACGGCGGCGCCCCGGCCGTCAAACCGACGGCCAAATGCGGAAACGGTGATAAACTTTAATTTTGCGAACTTTGCAAACCGGCACCACCGCGCACTAAACACCCGGATCGGGCCATTAAACTTGTCCTAGCTAACTAACAAGATAGGGAAGAGATGTACCGACTGATCCGAGTCCTCCGGTCTTCATCTCCACTCCGATCTCCTCGCGGGATCTCCGTCCGTCTCCTCCTCGTCGAAAAGGGCACCACGAAGCCGGGTACTTTTACGGGTTCCCACCTCAATACCGAGGCAACTCGGGCATAAAGCCAGCAAGTCGACATGCCCAAGATATGCTGTAGAATGTGTAGTGTAGAGGCTATGTCTCACTTTGGGGTTATGTTGCCTTTGATGGAGGAATGGATTTTTGTAGCAATGAAAATGAGATGGATGATTAATTTCTTTCACCAAAAATGAAACCTCTCATTTTCTCTCCTCTCCCAAATTTGTGGCTGGCCAATACTCATGAGGAATGGTGGTGGAGTGCAAAGAAAACACAAGAGGGAGGTAAGTGTAGGAGATAGAAAATGGTGACCATAAACAAACATGAACCATGCTTAACCCATAACCCTTTCCAATCACAATAAATGCAAGTGATGGAAGAAAGAAAAGAATGGTATCATAATTAATCCATATGCAAGAAAACCCCTCCACAAATGTTATTTGCAAACTTGCAAATAACCCCCTCCATCGGAAAAGTCCGGCCGGGAAAGAACAAAGGAAAACCGGCCGGAACGGAATGCAAACTGGCAACTCCAGAAAACTGGTCCCGTAATAAATTACAGGAAAACCCCGATACTGTGCATACACACCCGCATCTGTATTCCGTCCGGATACAAATACAAAGAGATAAAATCTACACTGTACTTAAACTAGGATCCGGCTTAAACCAAAGCCGGCTAGTAATATCCGTTCGATCTTGATCCGTGCAATACCGTACGTATCTGACCGAAACCTGCCATATACCTATACGGCCTCTAGTACAAACCGTCCGATCCTGATTCGTGCAATACCGCATGTATCTGATCGGACCCTGCCATATCTCCATACGGCCTCTACAGCGTTTCGCCCGAAAGCTGAGTAACTGAAAGTGTGGTGGACTCTAAAGACTCGTCAATACTATGGCTGTGGATTTAACCACTAGCACGTCAGAGGTATAAGCCAATACGTAACGGGCCACCAGCTATTGACCAAAAGGGACGTCGATGAGCGAACTTATCCTGACACCCTACTGAGCCTGTCAGTGACAATATCCGTACAGTCCGGTCCGTTTGTCTATGAGCATCGCATGTCGGGCCTAGGGGGTGGGTAAAAGTCAGACCCCCAAAAGCGGTACAAGTCGTGTCGGAGTGTAGCCCAGAACACCCTGAGATACTACTGGAATACCTACCAGTAAATCTCCTGCCTTGGCCAAGGACTTCGTGTAATGGCTCTCCTAGACACAGCGCGACCTCACCCCAATACCGGGAGAGACGAACCCCCGAAGATCCGCTCACTGCCTCCATGTGGCTCGGGACTGTACCCAACTAAAACCTGTTTGCATGACTCCTTTGAGCCGTGGTAGGGTAGTAATCAAAGCACAGTGGGAACTCACACGAGACAAATGACGATCCCCAGGTCGATGAACTAACCAGTACACATGTCACCAGGGAACTGCTATCTGACGTCAGGTATAAGACCAACTAGCATGTTCCCGGCGAGTCCTGTCCGGTGTACTCATAACCCAATGAGCACCTGTATACATCTTAGGTGAACCAACTGACACCAGTGGCTTGTGAGACCGGCCACCGCCCCTCGTCGGGGTCTCGACTGTATACACTAGTCTACTCTGGAGAATCGATGCCCTGTCTCGAAACTCCCACGACTAGGGACCTTTTAAGGATGTGCTTATAGACTCCAGCTCTCACTTATATGATCGCCCTCATACTGCTGGCAGCCAAGCAAGAATCCTAGGGGCTCTATCAACGTGCAATAGTGACCTGTCAGGTCACCTAAAGAAGTACACGATGATAAAGGTAAACCAGATAGCATACTATAATCTCGAGTAAGACTGTCTTACCGGGATAGGTCCTCCCTCAATCATCGCAATCACGTGCCTGTGATCCAATAATTGACTCTAAGGGTATCATCTCCAACAGGTCAATCTTCCCCAAGAAGCTAGGTAGTTGTAGGGAGACTTCTAGAATAAGATAGTTATCAAGCTTCCTCAAGAAGCTAGGCTATTGTAGGTAAGTTTCCAGAACAAGGTTGTTACAATGGAGCATCCTCAACAAGCTATAACATCGCAATGAAGTTTCTGGAAAAGTGTCGTCACCGGAGCCCCCAACTCGGCCGTGGATCCACGGCGGATCGGCCTGACTCTGCCGCAGTTCCACGGCCGTTTGGTAAGATCAATGCTTCATTCTTTCTGTGTATTCTGGTGTTGGCCAATTTGTGTTCAGGTGATATCTAGAATTCTTTTATCTCTTATGAATCTCTGCCAGATTTTAACTCTTTGATTCCCTGTATTTTGTCGGCGAATTTGCGATTCCGATATCTGTCCTGAGATAATTTTCTGCACAAAATCTCAATGAAGAATGTTGAGATATACAATATCATACGTGAAATAATAAACACATAATTTCCTTCCAAAATGTTGATTATAATGTATAACACGTGGTAATTGATATTTTCTAGACGAACTTGTAATCCGTGTTATATTTATAACAAACACCCTTAGATGTTTTGAAAAGTGAGGAAATTGTTATGTTAAAAATTGCAATATTTTCGACTGAACAGAGAGTCGGATCTTAATGGCAACATGTACAGCCTAGAGGTAATCCCGACGTTTTTCTCATTCCGACAGGGTGCAGACATGACTTCTGCAAAGCTCCAAGGAACCAAATCAAAAAGGAGTAATGGAAAAATCCCAGCTCCAACTCGACGTTCTTTCTCGGTGCAGACGCAACGTCAACAAACAAAAGTGGAGTAATGGAAAAAATCCTAGCTCCAGCTCAACGTTCTCCTCATTCCAGCAGGGTGTGAGCGTAACTGTCAAATGAAATTGGAGCAATGGAATACTCCTAACTCCAGACCTTGATGGCGATACATACAACATAAAGGTCATTTGGATGTCTACCCAACTTCTGCAAAGAATTGGTATGACATCACCAAAATAAAGTGGAGCAAGGCATATCCCTAGTTCCAGATCTCGATGGAAACATCTACAGCCTAGAGATCAGCTTGACGTTCCTTCTCAGTGCAGACGCGACGTCAAAAAAGACCCAAGGGTCGAACAAAAAAGGAGTAATGGCAAAATCCCATCTCCAACTCGACGTTCCTTCTCGGTGCAGACGCAACGTCAACAAACAAAATTGGAGTAATGGCAAAAATCCTAGCTCAAGCTCGACGTTCTCCTCATTCCAGCAGGGTGCGGGCGTAACTGTCAAATGAAATTGGAGCAATAGCATACTCCTAGCTCCGGACCCTGATGGCGATACATACAGCATAAAGGTCATTTGAAAGTCTACCTAACTTCCGCAAAGAATAGATATGACATCACCAAAATAAAGTGGAGCAATGGCATATCCCTAGTTACAGATCTCGATGGAAACATCTACAGCCTAAAGATCAGCCTGACGTTCCTTCTCAGTGCAAACGTGATGTCAAAAAAGACCCAAGGGTCGAACAAAAAAGGATCAATAGCATATTCCTAGCTCCAGTTCGGCGTTCCTTCTCAGTGCAGATGCGACGTCAACAAATGCTCCAAGGAGCTGAATCAAAAAAGAGTGATGGAAAAATCCTAACTCCGGCTCGACGTGGTTCTTATGCCAGCAGGATGTAGACGCAACGTCATCAAAGACCTAAAGGTTAAACAAAAAAGGTGTAATGTCAAAATCCCAGCTCCAGCTCGACGTTCCTTCTTGATGCAGATGCGACGTCAACAAAAGGCTCCAAATAGCCAAATCAAAAAGGAGTGACGGCAAAATCCCAGCTCCATCTCGACATTCTTCTCGTTACAGCAGACGAAATATCAACAAAGGCTCTAAATAGCCAAAATCAAAAAGGGGTGACGGAAAAATCCCAGCTCCAGCTCGACATTCTTCTTGTTACAGCAGAAGCAATGTCAACAAAGACTCTAAATACCCAAATCAAAAAGGAGTGACGGCAAAATCCCAGCTCCAGCTTGACATT
Organism: Agapanthus africanus; assembly: GCA_030015575.1. Lineage (NCBI taxonomy): Eukaryota > Viridiplantae > Streptophyta > Magnoliopsida > Asparagales > Amaryllidaceae > Agapanthus > Agapanthus africanus. The sequence continues at coordinate 302,706,663 of JASDDO010000029.1, forward strand.
CTTCTCGTTACAGCAGATGCAACGTCAACAAAGGCTCCAAATAGCCAAATCAAAAAGGAGTGACGGAAAAATCCCAGCTCCAACTCGACATTCTTCTCGTTATAGCAGACCCAATGTCAACAAAGGATCCAAATAGACAAAATCAAAAAGAAGTGACGGCAAAATCCCAGCTCCAGCTTGACATTCTTCTCGTTACAGCAGACACAATGTCAACAAAGGCTCCAAATAGCCAAATCAAAGAGGAGTGACAGCAAAATCCCAGCTCCAGCTTGACATTCTTCTCGTTACAGCAGACGCGATGTCAATAAAGGCTCCAAATAGCCAAATCAAAAAGGAGAGACGGCAAAATCCTAGTTACAGCTTGACATTCTTCTCATTACAGCAGACGCAATGTCAACAAAGGCTCCAAATAGCCAAATCAAAAAGGAGTGACGGAAAAATCCCAGCTCCAGCTCGACATTCTTCTCGTTACAGCAGACGTAATATCAACAAATGCTCTAAATAGCCAAATCAAATTAGAGCAAAGGGATATTCCTAGCTCCGGACTTCAACTGCAATATATACAGCATAGAGGTCCTACAGATGTCTACCATACTTCAGTAAAGAAATGGCACGGCATCGTCAAACAACAATGAAGCAACGGCATATTCCCAGCTTTAGGGTCTTGAAGGTAACTCATATAAAACCTAAAAGATTATCGGAAATTATTTCACACTAGCGCGGAGTGGTTATGACTCATCGGGGCTCCAAATTGAGTCTAACCTCAAGTAAAAAGCAACATGGTAAATTCCTAACGCTTTCTCTCTCGACGGTAATATGACCTAATGTAACGTTTTAAAAATAATTAAATAAATAATTAAATGAATAAAATTGTTTAAGTGAATTTTATGAATTTCGGTAAAGTAAAATGTATTTTTCGTAAAATTAAACCGTGATTGTTTTTCATTATAATTTCAAAAATACCTATTTTAATTATGTAATTACTAGTAAATGGTGTTTATTTAGCCACTTATAAATTTTTAGTTTAATTATATATTTTTCCTAAATTAATTATTTTAAATATTAACATAAGCTTTATTTTTACACTAAATTAGTGTAAATTATAAATTTGAATGATTTTAATTTGTAAAAATGAACCATGACATATTATAATTTAGTGTGTATCATGAAAAATTTATTTGCAAATTTTTCCATTTTTCTAGAGCTTTCTTGAGTTGCTATAGTAAAGAAATAAAATAAAATAAATAAATGCATGAAAAGACATAATGAAGTGATATTTTGGTGGAGACTTCCACACAACTTTTGTCACTCTCTTCCTTCTCTCCCTCACCTCCAAAAATGGCCGGCCTCACCCCCCATGGTAGCCCCCATTTTCCTCATTTTATTTTGCTCCAAAATTCATCAAAAATCCTTTAAAAATTCAATTAAAAATCCACAAAATCCTATTTATTTCCTACCCTTTATTCCTTGCTCATTTTTATATGGAATTTGGAGATGGGAAGCATGCATTTTGGAGGCTCATTTTCTTGTTTGGATTTCATATTTTGGAGGTATAATTTTCCTTCTTTTGTTTATTTGTTATTAGATGTTTCTTTTAAGCATGTTTAGATTTAATGAATTAATTCTATGTTCAATTTTTTAAATTCAAGTTAGGGTTTGTAAATTCAAGTTATGATTTTTATTAAATAATTAGGGTTATAATAGTTAGTTTAACACTTTTAGAATTGGAAAATCTTGCATGGTTGTTGAATTGTAAATTTTTCATTTAAAATTGTTTAAATTAGGAATTTTGCTAACTAGGTTTCTATAAAACATAATTTTTGGTGAAATAAAATTTAAATTAATATTTGTAACACTAGATTGTGGTCTTAATAAGGGTATTAACTTGTTGGTGGAATGGAAACTTAAATTCATTGCTAGTTTCTATTGATAATTGATAAATTGTGATAAAAATTGCTATTTTGTAAACTAGATTTTAGAAATTCCTAAATAAATGAGATTAAAAATATAATTTATGGTTTCATTAAATCATTATCATCATGAATTGTGGTTTAATACATTAATTCATGCAAAATCACGTTTTGAGGTGGAATTGTGGTATTTTGCTTGAAAAATGTTGAAAATTTTTAAAGGTTGCAAACTAGAAATTTCAAATTAATACAAATTTGTGTAATAAAAATATAGTAATGGTTTGTATAGTCTAGTTATGCTATTTAATGAGTTTTATAACCATTGATTTCATTTAAATGTCAAGTTTTGATGAAAAACGGTAAATTGGTATTTTCGGGTTTTACGAAATTGGACGGTTTGATGGATTTTAGGGTTTCGATGGATTTAATCATGTTTTATAATATAAGTAATGTGTTTTAAAGCTACGAGTTATTTGTTGATGTTTATCTCGATCCATCGGAGTTTGTACGCCGATATCGAGCGATATTTGGTGCTTTTGCGTGAACGGGACATAGGTTTTAACCTATGATTGTTCCTTGCGTCGTTTTGACTTTTGTATGTGATTCAGTTTACGATGTTATTTATATGTTTGCATTTAGGTACCCCTCACGCGGACTGCGGGCGATGAAGAGGAGGATGGCGACACCGTCTTCGGCAGACATGGACCAGGTGAGTAGATGCATATCTACGGGGGGAAGTCGGGTGGATGGCGTTTAGCACCCCCGCAACGTAGAATAGGAATAGTACTTATTGACATTAGGAAACCAGATGTGACCCTAGATTCTTAATCAGTAGGACCCTAGTATTGACCCTAGGCTGGACTAGACTGATTTAGGAAACCATATCTGAGGATGAGTACCTTGGAAGAGGTTCGTAGGTTTCAGATAGAAACATACACACGCACACACTGAAACTCGACATGGGGTATACGTGTATGTGTGTATATATATAGAACTAGGTATACGTATATACATATATATACAACACGTATATGGGATTCATTGATGTGATATGATATCCGAGGTATGATGAAATAGTGTAACTGGGCTTGATGCCGTGATTTTTGGCAATACAGTCGTATTAAGTGTTAGCGAATCATTAGAGGATAAGATAATGAACATGTATACTTAAATTATAAGGGGTAGTGATGATATTGAGGTACATAGGACTCTAAAATAGTACCCGGACTGTAACCTGTGATTGATCACGATATGGGATATGTATGACTTGATTACGACATCATATAGGTGTGACCTGATGTCGATATCATAGAGGTGTGACTTGAGGACGATATGATATCAGTATGACTTAATCACAATATGATACATATGACATGATATTTCTGAGGATAAACTAATGATGCTTATTATGATGGCAATGATATATGATTGATGTAGGCGATTACAGTTTAGCACCTTGATCATGAGATGTGTTGGTGATGACATTATACGAATAATGAGACACCTAGGAGATACTTGACCCGTACCCCAATATTGGGATGCCGTACGATGGATTTTACCGTACGAGGCATATATATGATGATTGATCCGCACTCTTGATTCGAGGAAGCCGTACTTCGTACGTGACGCTATTGAGGCTGGATCGCCGACTATTAGAGATATTGATTCAGACCTAGGTACACTCTTGTTTCTTAATGACTAGTTTCTTAGGTTAAGTTCCTTAGGAGGTTAGATGGACACTAGTTTAGGTTCGATTCATATAGTGATAGTTGTTCTCGTATGTCGCAGAGGGGTGGATAATGCACATCTGTCTTGCATTCATACTGTAATCATCATGGTGCATGTTCTTTTATATGTTGCTATAATCAGTATAAACTTTACCTGTTAGGACACCAGCACTATTACCGATGATGCGCATACTCCACGCACACTTATTTGCCGGCTCACACACATCATCATCGGTAATTGCTATGTCACGTACACTTTAGATCATATTGTCTTTTATGGATAGAATCAGTTAACAACTAGACCGCTATAATATTGTGATTATTCTCTGACATTAGTACAGACATGATATTTATTGCTTAGACATTCATGCATTCATATTTTCATGTTATCATTCAGTATTATGGGCATATGCCGACACTTATCATATAGTTACTCATGATTTTGAGACTTGGATTTCTATGAGATTTCTGGATTTTGGGGAAAACCGCAAGAATATGTAAAAACTTCTCTCTCTCCTCCTCCTCTCTTTTTAAAAACATAAGATGCGGTTTTCTCGTGATGTATGTGTCGTCCACCATGAGATTTCATGTTTTCTGATGGATTTCGAGACCCGATTCGAGGAGTGGATGAACCGTCTCGGGTACATGGTGGGCCCGGTATGGTACCCCGGGGCAAGAAGATCGAGTTGTAGACGATGAGCCTGGCAGGGGAAGGCTACCTACCGGTGATGTCTGGCGCGGTGGATATCCGGAGGATACCGACCGTTGTCGTGAGATTTGATGATGGGCCGATCCGGACTGACGGAGCCCGAGGTATTGAGACTATGAGACTTGAGATTTACACGTTAGTGTCGACGCTTGACACGGATTTCCATGGATTTCATTGTTGAGATTTCAGATTCTTATACACATTTTACTATGATAACAGCTAAAGATTTCTTATATATATATATCTGGATTTCAGGATTTGTTACTTTACATTCATGGTGCATGCATTTCATTTCATATGACTTAGTATTATATGAGGCACTGACACAAGCACGGAGTATCTGCACTTACACTTAGTTTTACCCTGCTATTACTAGATGATTGGGATATTATAGTGTATTATTATGACCTAGGATAGCGTCGTGCATTCGATTTCTTTTCGTAGATGTCTTCTACTCACGAGTTGGCAACTCACCCCCGTTGTGCCAAATTTTATTATAGGTTCGGTGTACAGGTTTCCCTGGCAGCTTGCTGGCACATCTATTCTTTCAGGGTGATTTGCACGGTAGGTTGGTTCACTTGTATCCGAACCTCCATTGTACTTTTATTCATTCATTTGTATCTAGTAAGCTCCATCAACCATACTTGTATAACTTGATAAGTTTATTGGACCAGTCTTTTATTTCGACCTTAGAGTCGCGCATGTATTATTCTGATCTGGTGGTTTTGTTTTCTTTTGAGTTTTGAGCCTCGCCTTTTGGCGTTGTATATTATTGTGCTGTTGTGGTTGTTTTCGCCTGTTGGCATTGAGCTAGCTCCCGTTTGGGGATACTTTTTATTGTTATGTATATTATACTTGTTGTGCCCATTTGGGGGCCAGTTTTTACAGAGGAGACTCTGCCGAAATTTTTGGGAAATTTGCTGATTCTTTTAAACTTGTTTTCTTTTTCTTCTTCTTCTTCTTCTATGGTTTAGATTTCTGGGCTTCGGCTTACTTAGGTTACGTGGCGCCTCTAGACGCTTCGTAATCTAAGTGCCGGTCACGTTCTGTACTTTCGGGTCGTGACAAAGTTGGTATCAGAGCGCTAGGTTTAACCTTGTATAAGTCTAGGTGACCCTTGGTTGATGGAGTAGGCGATTTAGGTAGAGTAATGTACCGTGGGTATGGTCCGCGGCATACTTACGATACGCTACTCTGCTTAAGGAGCCTTAGGATGTACAATTGTTTGCACCGTATTCCATTCGTTCTTTTGATCTATCTTCGTCAATGTTGGAGGGTGGTTTCTGTTACCACGGGCACACTGGCAGAGGGAGCTGCGGCTCGAATGCGATAACCATTAGAATATTGGTTATTCTTGAGGATTGAAGTATTGCTTAGCGTGCGGACGAAGGGTATTCACATGCCGTCCGGATGAAGTTAAAGGGTTCGAACGATTATCAGAAAACCATTTTTCCCAAGTTTAAAGTATTCGGAAGAACATGCAGGTATTTCGATGGACCCTCTAGAAGAATGAAACCCTAACTCGACATAATGACCATGAGAACGCCCTTGAACCTTAGGGTTTACGGCAGTTCCGCGGTGTCATTAGTGAGGCTTGGGTTTGCCCTTCTACGGCTGGATCATCGATGCTGGGGTATGTACCGGATATTTTTAAGCTGTACTTGAGTGTTGAGCTCTCGGGGAATTATGGGATTTTGATGGATCGATCGAAAAGTTAATGTAGTCCGGATATCAGGTGAAGGGATCGATTACGTGGGAGACTCTAGATGTGAGTATTGCCGTGGGTAGCACAGTCAGCACAGCTACGAAGAGACGAGTTCGAAGCAATCGACATCAGAGGAAAGAGGCGGATATTGACGATAGTGTTTACGATTGTGATTTAGTGATTTGAATTTCATATTTTCGTTGATTGGATTTTGGTATTTTGAGGACTTTGTTCTACGATTGGTATTTCATGTGTGTACCTTCATTTCATTCTATTTGTGTTTCATATATCAGTTGTATTGATGTTGTTTAGTACACACCCAGTACACTTGATTTGGTTTTATATATTTTGAGATTTTTGATTTGATTTCGTGCATAGGGGTTACACATGATTTTGACATATGTTTCGACCTAGTTTTCATGCATTTTTGTGCTGTGATTTCGATTTTGATATTCGATGTATGTTTTCATGCACCATGTGCACCTGATTAGGATTCTTGCGCATACTTGGCGCACTTGATGCGATTTTGTGCACACCAGATGCACTAAATCGGGGTTTTGTGCAGATTAGATGCACCTGATATTGAGTCGTGCACGCCCGTTGCACTTGATAGATGTTTTTAGTGCACACCTGTTGCACTTAGTTTTGTTGTTGTCTGTATTCGTGGTATCTGTATTTTGTTTCGATTTCAGTGCGCACCGGACGCACATGATATTTTATTGATGTGATTGGGATTGATTTCAGTTTGAGCAGTATGTTTTCATAATTATTATTATTTGATTTAGTAACCAGGCGGGACGTGTATGTCAAATAAAAGATATATATATATATAGCTATTTTTTTTAAAAAAATTAAACGTCCGCTACTTATGCCGTGATACGTACATTGCACGGCGATTTTCAAGAGGGGTTTTTGTTTGCTTCTTTATTATGATGTTTAGGCGATTTTACTAGGATGCGAACTATATATAAGTTATAGATTGATGTATATTATGATAGTTTTCATACTGGGTTTTGATATTTTATTCTCGCCATAACTCCGATGATTGCGTTATGCTTGACGGAATTGATTTTAGTTATGTATTGATGGTTTCGGAGCCCCGACGATTTGAGTGTTTGCTAAATATTTTAATATTTGGAGGGGGAGTTTTAATTTAAATTCGGGGACCGAATTTCTTAAAGGGGGGAAGATTTTAACGTTTTAAAAATAATTAAATAAATAATTAAATGAATAAAATTGTTTAAGTGAATTTTATGAATTTCGGTAAAATAAAATGTATTTTTCGTAAAATTAAACCGTGATTGTTTTTCATTATAATTTCAAAAATACATATTTTAATTATGTAAATACTAGTAAATGGTGTTTATTTAGCCACTTATAAATTTTTAGTTTAATTATATATTTTTCCTAAATTAATTATTTTAAATATTAACATAAGTTTTATTTTTACACTAAATTAGTGTAAATTAAAAATTTGAATGATTTAATTTGTAAAAATGAACCATGACATATTATAATTTAGTGTGTATCATGCAAAATTTATTTGCAAATTTTTCCATTTTTCTAGAGCTTTCTTGAGTTGCTATAGTAAGGAAATAAAATAAAATAAATAAATGCATGAAAAGACATAATGAAGTGATATTTTGGTGGAGACTTCTACACAACTTTTGTCACTCTCTTCCTTCTCTCCCTCACCTCCAAAAATGGCCGGCCTCACCCCCCATGGTAGCCCCCATTTTCCTCATTTTATTTTGCTCCAAAATTCATCAAAAATCCTTTAAAAATTCAATTAAAAATCCACAAAATCCTATTTATTTCCTACCCTTTATTCCTTGCTCATTTTTATATGGAATTTGGAGATGGGAAGCATGCATTTTGGAGGCTCATTTTCTTGTTTGGATTTTATATTTTGGAGGTATAATTTTCCTTCTTTTGTTTATTTGTTATTAGATATTTCTTTTAAGCATGTTTAGATTTAATGAATTAATTCTATGTTCAATTTTTTAAATTCAAGTTAGGGTTTGTAAATTCAAGTTATGATTTTTATTAAATAATTAGGGTTATAATAGTTAGTTTAACACTTTTAGAATTGGAAAATCTTGCATGGTTGTTGAATTGTAAATTTTTCATTTAAAATTGTTTAAATTAGGAATTTTGCTAACTAGGTTTCTATAAAACATAATTTTTGGTGAAATAAAATTTCAATTAATATTTGTAACACTAGATTGTGGTCTTAATAAGGGTATTAACTTGTTGGTGGAATGGAAACTTAAATTTATTGCTAGTTTCTATTGATAATTAATAAATTGTGATAAAAATTGCTATTTTGTAAACTAGATTTTAGAAATTCCTAAATAAATGAGATTAAAAATATAATTTATGGTTTCATTAAATCATTATCATCATGAATTGTGGTTTAATACATTAATTCATGCAAAATCACGTTTTGTGGTGGAATTGTGGTATTTTGCTTGAAAAATGTTGAAAATTGTTAAAGGCTGCAAACTAGAAATTTCAAATTAATACAAATTTGTGTAATAAAAATATAGTAATGGTTTGTATAGTCTAGTTATGCTATTTAATGAGTTTTATAACCATTGGTTTCATTTAAATGTTATGTTTTGATGAAAAACGGTAAATTGGTATTTTCGGGTTTTACGAAATTGGACGGTTTGATGGATTTTAGGGTTTCGATGGATTTAATCATGTTTTATAATATAAGTAATATGTTTTAAAACTACGAGTTATTTGTTGATGTTTATCTCGATCCATCGGAGTTTGTACGCCGATATCGAGCGATATTTGGTGCTTTTGCGTGAACGGGACAGAGGTTTTAACCTATGCTTGTTCCTTGCGTCGTTTTGACTTTTGTATGTGATTCAGTTTACGATGTTATTTATATGTTTGCGTTTAGGTACCCCTCACGCGGACTGCGGGCGATGAAGAGGAGGATGGCGACACCGTCTTCGGCAGACATGGACCAGGTGAGTAGATGCATATCTACGGGGGGAAGTCGGGTGGATGGCGTTTAGCACCCCCGCAACGTAGAATAGGAATAGTACTTATTGACATTAGGAAACCAGATGTGACCCTAGATTCTTAATCAGTAGGACCCTAGTATTGACCCTAGGCTGGACTAGACTGATTTAGGAAACCATATCTGAGGATGAGTACCTTGGAAGAGGTTCGTAGGTTTCAGATAGAAACATACACACGCACACACTGAAACTCGACATGGGGTATACGTGTATGTGTGTATATATATAGAACTAGGTATACGTATATACATATATATACAACACGTATATGGGATTCATTGATGTGATATGATATCCGAGGTATGATGAAATAGTATAACTGGGCTTGATGCCGTGATTTTTGGCAATACAGTCGTATTAAGTGTTAGCGAATCATTAGAGGATAAGATAATGAACATGTATACTTAAATTATAAGGGGTAGTGATGATATTGAGGTACATAGGACTCTAAAATAGTACCCGGACTGTAACCTGTGATTGATCACGATATGGGATATGTATGACTTGATTACGACATCATATAGGTGTGACCTAATGTCGATATCATAGAGGTGTGACTTGAGGACGATATGATATCAGTATGACTTAATCACAATATGATACATATAACATGATATTTCTGAGGATAAACTAATGATGCTTATTATGATGGCAATGATATATGATTGATGTAGGCGATTACAGTTTAGCACCTTGATCATGAGATGTGTTGGTGATGACATTATATGAATAATGAGACACCTAGGAGATACTTGACCCGTACCCCGATATTGGGATGCCGTACGATGGATTTTACCGTACGAGGCATAGATATGATGATTGATCCGCACTCTTGATTCGAGGAAGCCGTACTTCGTACTTGACGCTATTGAGGCTGGATCGCCGACTATTAGAGATATTGATTCAGACCTAGGTAGACTCTTGTTTCTTAATGACTAGTTTCTTAGGTTAAGTTCCTTAGGTGGTTAGATGGACACTAGTTTAGGTTCGATTCATATAGTGATAGTTGTTCTCGTATGTCGCAGAGGGGTGGATAATGCACATCTGTCTTGCATTCATACTGTAATCATCATGGTGCATGTTCTTTTATATGTTGCTATAATCAGTATAAACTTTACCTGTTAGGACACCAGCACTATTACCGATGATGCGCATACTCCACGCACACTTATTTGCCGGCTCACACACATCATCATCGGTAATTGCTATGTCACGTACACTTTAGATCATATTGTCTTTTATGGATAGAATCAGTTAACAACTAGACCGCTATAATATTGTGATTATTCTCTGACATTAGTACAGACATGATATTTATTGCTTAGACATTCATGCATTCATATTTTCATGTTATCATGCAGTATTATGGGCATATGCCGACACTTATTATACAGTTACTCATGATTTTGAGATTTGATTTCTATGAGATTTCTGGATTTTGGGGAAAACCGCAAGAATATGTAAAAACTTCTCTCTCTCCTCCTCCTCTCTTTTTAAAAACATAAGATGCGGTTTTCTCGTGATGTATGTGTCGTCCACCATGAGATTTCATGTTTTCTGATGGATTTCGAGACCCGATTCGAGGAGTGGATGAACCGTCTCGGGTACATGGTGGGCCCGGTATGGTACCCCGGGGCAAGAAGATCGAGTTGTAGACGATGAGCCTGGCAGGGGAAGGCTACCTACCGGTGATGTCTGGCGCGGCGGATATCCGGAGGATACCGACCGTTGTCGTGAGATTTGATGATGGGCCGATCCAGACTGACGGAACCCGAGGTATTGAGACTATGAGACTTGAGATTTACACGTTAGTGTCGACGATTGACACGGATTTCCATGGATTTCATTGTTGAGATTTCAGATTCTTATACACATTTTACTATGATAACAGCTAAAGATTTCTTATATATATATCTGGATTTCAGGATTTGTTACTTTACATTCATGGTGCATGCATTTCATTTCATATGACATAGTATTATATGAGGCACTGACACAAGCACGGAGTATCAGCACTTACACTTAGTTTTACCCTGCTATTACTAGATGATTGGGATATTATACTGTATTATTAAGACCTAGGATAGCGTCGTGCATTCGATTTCTTTTCGTAGATGTCTTCTACTCACGAGTTGACAACTCACCCCTGTTGTGCCAAATTTTATTACAGGTTCGGTGTACAGGTTTCCCTGGCAGCTTGCTGGCACATCTATTCTTTCAGGGTGATTTGCACAGTAGGTTGGTTCACTTGTATCCGAACCACCATTGTACTTTTATTCATTCATTTGTATCTAGTAAGCTCCATCAACCATACTTGTATTACTTGATAAGTTTATTGGACCAGTCTTTTATTTCGACCTTAGAGTCGTGCATGTATTATTCTGATCTGGTGGTTTTGTTTTCTTTGAGTTTTGAGCCTCGCCCTTTGGTGTTGTATATTATTGTGCTGTTGTGGTTGTTTCCGCCTGTTGGCGTTGAGCTAGCTCCCGTTTGGGGATGCTTTTTATTGTTATGTATATTATACTTGTTGTGCCCATTTGGGGGCCAGTTTTTACAGAGGAGACTCTGCCGAAATTTTTGGGAAATTTGTTGATTCTTTTAAACTTGTTTTCTTTTTCTTCTTCTTCTTCTTCTATGGTTTAGATTTCTGGGCTTCGGCTTACTTAGGTTACGTGGCGCCTCTAGACGCTTCGTAATCTAAGTGCCGGTCACGTTCTGTACTTTCGGGTCGTGACACCTAAGGAGAATACTTGAAGACGTCTTGCCCAGCCCCCAAAGGGATCAGAGACACGACAGTCGCTGGGCTACTCGAACAACGGCTTAAAGACCACATATCGAGGAATACATCAGCTAACGCAACGGTACCACGGACTAAAACAATAATACCACAAACCTAACGGACCCCTGTCGTAAAGAATAGGGGTTATCTATATTTCACGTTAGGATACACCTACGAGAACCTCTCGACTCGTAGGGAAAAACACCTCCGTGAAACCCTCACGGCTCATGAAGGTGAAAAGCTTTAGGCGACGGGGATATCAATCTATTTCCTAAGCAATGTAGCCCTACAAGTAGGTCCAAATTGACTCTTGTATACTATCCACGAGCCACAATCTCCAAAATTGCATACCAACGAGAAGGAAAAACCGCTTACGAGTCCTCTCGACTCGTAAGGAAAAAATTCTCTTGTGAGATCCTTATGACTCTCAAGAGAAAACACACTTAGGAGCCCTCATGAATCCTAAGGAGAAAATACACCTACGAGAACCTCTCGACTCATAGGGAGAAACGTCTTTATGAGACCCTCACGGCTCATAAAATTGAAAAGCCTTAGGCGACACATCTAAAATCTGTTTCCTAAGCCATCACGGCCCTACAAGTAAGTCCAAAATAACTCTTGTATACTATCCACGGGCTACATTCTCCAAAGTCGCATACCGATGAGGAGGAAAAACCACTTGCAAGTCCTCTCGACTCGTAAGGAGAAATTTCTCTTGTGAGATACGACTCTCAAGAGAAAACGCACTTAGGAGTAATCATGAGTTCTAAGGAGAAAATACACCAACAAGATCCTTTCGACTCGTAGGGAGAAAAGTCTTTATGAGACCCTCATGGCTCATAAAGTTGAAAATTATTCGGCGACAGATCTAAACCTATTTCCTAAGCCATCGCTGCCCTACAACAAGGTCCAAACTGACTCTTATACACTATGCACAGGCCACATTCGCTAATAAAGTGAAGAAACCACATACGTGTCCCCTCAACTCGTAAGAAGAAAATACTTACGTGAGATCCTTACGAATCACGAAAGTGAAAGACACTTAGGAATACTCATGATTTCTAGGGAGAATACACACCTATGAGATCCTTATGACTCATATGGAGAAAAAACATTTTTGAGACCCTTACGGCTTATGAAGATGAAAAGTCTTAGGCGACAGGGACCTAAACCTGTCTTCTGAGCCATCAATTCTATGGAGATGCAAAACTTTGCACTATTTAACCCACATACATATCTACGTGGGCAAAGTAGTGGGGGCATTTGTTCCCGCCAAAAAAAAAATTCTGCGCAAACAAGCCCAAGGTATCAAATAGTAGCACTACGCTTAAGAAAATACAAACTAATATTTTTCGGGCTGTATTTTGCCAAACTCCCAAATGAGAATCAAGTAAATTATGATGGAATCGAAAGCATCTCGAAAAATCCTTCGATTTGATATATTACGGGCCTCGTAACTCTTCCGAAATCAAAATTTATAAGCAAACGTACAATGCACGTATAGTCTAAGTAATCTCTTCTCTACCACTCCAATATAAATAAGAGGGGATACTTCTTAGAAAAAATAGGATTCAATCATCAAAGGTGCTTAGTTCTCCATAGGAGCTTGGTTTTTCAAGTTAGGGCCTTAGCTGCCCCCCATAATGCGTATATGCGCAAGCGCCAGTTGCGCCACATACGCACCATGTGCAACGCACGTGCGCCTGCCGTGTGAGAATTCAATCCTCAAAAGAGCATAGTTCTCCATAGGAGCTTAGTTCTCCAAGTTAGGGCCTTAGCTACCTCCCCCCATAATGCGCATATGCGCCACGTGCAACGCACATGCGCCCGCCACGTGCACACCAAGTGCAACGCATGTGCGCCTGCCGTGCAAGGATTCAATCCTCAAAGGAGCATAGTTCTCTAAGCTAGGGCCTTAGCTTCCTCTCATGATGCACATACGCGCAAGCGTCACGTGCGACGCACGTGCGCCCGCCAAGTACGCAACACGTGCGATGGACATGCGCCCGCCAAGTGCGACGCACGAGCAGCCAACACGTGCTACGCACGTGAGCGAACGCAAAGAATCCATTTTCAGCAACTAGGAGCTTAAGCTTCAACATGTTCTTCCCCTAATAAGTGGAACATGATTCAAAGGGTACATCCATCCACTCCTTCGATACATGGCGCTGTAATCTCTCAATATCGTCGGAGAGGTGGTGGGTCCCAATGTGTAACGTTTTAAAAATTGTTTAAGTAAATTTTCTGATAATCGGTAATATAACTCGTGTTTTCCGTAAAATGTAATTATAATTATTTTTCAATATAGACCTAATTATACCTATTTTAGCTATGTAATTGCTAGTATTTGGTATCTAATTTGTCACTTATAAATTGCTAGTTTACATAAATATTTTTCCTTAATTAATTATTTTAAATATTATTATAAACTTTCACTTATGCATTCAATTAGTGCTAATTACAAATGAGAATGTGTTAATTACACAAATGTAAATCATGATAACTTAAAACCTAGTTTGTAACATGTTCACTTTTTCTCATTTTTGTCTCCAAGGTTCTAGTTAATTCTAGAGTATAATAAAATAAAATAAAAATGGAATTATGAAGTATGATGCATTAATGAGGTAAGGAAGGGTTTTCTTGACTTGGAACTTTCTACACACACCCGCACACACTCATCCTCCGCTCACTTGGCCGAGCCAACCTACAGCAGCTATCCCCATTTCCCCATCTCAATTCCATATCAAAACTCCTCAATTTTTCATCAAAAATCCACACGATACCTCACAAATTCATAGCTAATTCTTCACCCAATTTTTCTTTGGCCTAATCTAGCATGGATCTTGGAGCAAGAAGCCATTTTGGGAGGCCAAGTTGTAAGTTAGGTCTATAAATTTTGAGTTATAATCTTAACCCAATAGTTACTTTGTTGCTTAATTAACTTAATCTAAATTATTTAAGTGTTAATTTGATTCTAATTTCAAGCTTGAGATTTTAAAGAAGAGGGTTTGAGTTAGAGCTAGGGTTACAACCATCATTACTATGTTAGTCAAGTTTAGTTTTCTATCTAGTGACTCCACAAACCTAATCTAAGTGGTTACCTTACTTAAGTGGCTTCAAATTATTCTAATTGAGTGTTTATGAAAGCAAATTTCATGATTTTTGTGGGTTTGTGTGAGACTATATTGATTAGTGAAGCATGGCTTATTAGGATGTTTACTTGTGATCGTGGCCACTAGATCGCTAATCCGTGAAGTTTTCCGCCAAAAATTACATTGGGTTGCTTACTAGGTTTTTGGCATAAATAGATGTTGGTTTAGTTTGACGTTGTGATGATCTATATACTATCTTCTATGATATTTAAGGTGTTGTGAATGTGCGATCGTTACGATCGGGTTCTAGGTTTGGAGGTGGTCATGTTTAGCGACCCCTAGTTATGATTGTGGCGATGTCGTGCGCGTTTTGTGCACTAAGTGCACACAAGTCTAGCTTGAGGACGTTTATTCTTCGTATTGTTTGTCCTCGTATCTTCTCAGAGTTTTAATCTCATATATTGTGTTTATGCAATTCTAAGAACGGTTGCGGAGGTATCGGACGCGGCGCAGAAAGGCAAGGCTGTGATCGGGTCAGATTAGCTGAGGCGTCCGGGTGAGTAGATATACACATCTATGGGGGAATCGTCTAGATGGCGCGAGGCGCCCGATAGTTAGGATTTCTAGTAGTACTTGCATTTATATGCGTAGTTTTCTAGTTATTCATCTCATTGCATCGCATTGTTATATATATATGTGTGTGTGTGTGTGTGTGTGTGAGAGAGATATCATCTCATAGGACACTTGCACCATTACCATTGGTTCATGCTACACGTGCACTATTTATGCGAACACACACACGCCTTTAGTAATTGCTATGCCATGAACACTATAGAACTTTCTTAGATCAGTATCAAAAACATTTGCATCATACATAATACGTAAACTGGTAATTGTATTTTTCACTTCATTAGGATGGATACGTAGGGTTGCTAGTCATATATACCTCATTTTATCCCCATTCTTACATAGTTTCCTAGTCATAAATCACATTGCATACTATCGATATCATAGGCATTCATCGTTTCCTACATGTTCATATATTGTGATTCTTCTTGGAGATTTCAGTATTTATGAGATTTCTGGATTTTGGGGGAAACCGCAAGGATTTTAAGAACTTATTATCATTTTAAAAATGCAAGTTGCGGTTTTCTCGTGATATGATGTATATGTCGTCCACCATGAGTTTTCCAGATTTCTGTTGGTTTTTTAGACCCGATTCGAGGAGTAGGATGAACCGTTTCGGGTACATGGTGGGCCCGGTATGGTATCCTGGGGCAAGAAGCTCGAGTTGTAGACGATGAGACTGGCAGGGGTAGACTACCTACTGGTGATGTCTGGCGTGGCAGATATCTAGAGGATACCGACCATAGTCATGAGATTTGATGATATGGGCCGATCCGGACTGACGGAGCCCGAGATATCGAGATATTGAGATATTGAGATATTGAGATATTGAGACATTAAGATATACATATATTGTCTCGATGCTTGACACGGATCTCTGTTAATTTCATTGATGATACTTCAGTTAATTCACAGAAGTTTTACTAAGATAAGAATACAGATTTTCTCGTACCAAACATATTCAGGTTTCGTGTTGATTTTGTAGTCATCTTGCATACATACTAGTGCATCGCATCATATTAGTATATGTAGGTTGTGACGCATTTGCATGCATGCTTACGATAGCCTTATTAGATGTTACTTACTGATCACGAGTTGGCAACTCACCCCCATTGTGCCACAGTATTTTGCAGGTCCGACCAGTCAGCACTGTAGAGGCGGGTGTACTTGGCTTCTTTCGCTTGGACTTGCGACATTGCTCGTAGGTGGGTTGCGAGGATATATCCACTTTGTACTATTATTTGTATCTAGTATTCTCCATCTACCGCTTCTACCATTGTATATGCGACTTAGAGGTGTAACCGTGAGATTTGTATATATGTTGTTTCTCTGGTGTCGAGCTCACTTGAGACGACGTGATGCTTTCTTATTTCCGTGTTTTATATGCTTATTTTGCTCGAGGGTTATATATATATTGTGTGTGGTTGTAATTCCGCCATTGGCGATGAGCTAGCTCCCGCTTGGGGATGCCGTTATTCATTACTTATATGTATTTTTGTATTGTACCTGTTTTGGGGCCAATATTTACAAAGGAGACTCTGCCGAAATTTTTGGGAAAATTTGGTGTTTTAAAATGCTTTAATGTAACTTTAATTTACTACATCTCCTTTCTAAGCTAAGTTTTCCTCACTCTATTTGTTTAATGGTTTAGATTTTTTAGCTTTAGCTTACTTAGATTGCGTTACGCCTTTCGACGTTGCGTAATTTAAGTGTCAGTCATGTTCCATACCTTCGGATCGTGACACAATGACCAATGATCCCTCTTTCCAAATACAGAGGAGGAGACCACCCCATAAGTTTCTGTAAAAAAATTTACAGAAAGCTCCCACAAAACAAAAGAGAATTTAATTTTGAAACAAGATCCTCTTCCTCAAAACCGTAGGTAAAGAAAACATCGAGATTAAAATATCTCCTTTACCTATCCTATATAAGGGTTTAACCATTCTCAAAGAACTTAGTTCTATCTATGGATCTGAGATCCGCAAGAAAAATCTCCCACATGTAGAGAATTTAATTCTCATTGGGAAGATCTTGTTCTTGAGAATCAAAGATTCAGGAAAGAACAAATTTAAAAAGAAAGAAGATAGAGTTTCTTAAAATCAAGATCTTAGTTTTTTAAAGAACCCGATCCAAGTTCTTCAAAAATAGTGATCTTGGTGATCTTTAATGGTCAAAACACTATTAAAAAAGGTTTAACCTCTCGAAGAAGATGGAGTTCATAATACTCCAAGAACTTAGTTCCTTCAAATCAAGAACTTAGTTCTTTAAAGAACCCGGTCCAAGATCTTCAAAAATAGTGATCTTGGTGATCTTTAATGGTCAAAACACAATTAAAAATGTTTAACCTCTCGGAGAAGATGGAGTTCATAATACTTCAAGAACTTAGTTCCTTCAAATCCAGAACTTAGTTCTTTAAAGAATCCGATCCAAGATCTTCAAAATGGTGATCTTGGTGATCTTTAATGGTCAAAACACCATTAAAAGAGGTTTAACCTCTCGGAGAAGATGGAATTCATGATATTCCAGGAACTTAGTTCCTTCAAATCAAGAACTTAGTTCTTTAAAGAACCCGATTCAAGATTCTCAAAATAATGATCTTGGTGATCGTTAATGGTCAACATACCATCAACAAAGATTTAAGTTCTCTAGAAATATCAGCAGAGATTAAATCTTCAAAAGGACTCAGCGCCTCACGTAAAAAGCATGTGAGCGCTGAAGGTCAAGTTGTATAGCGCCTCATATGAAACACACGTGAGCGCCGGGAAAATTTGGTGCTTAGCACTATTGGAGCGCCTCACGCAAAACACACGTGAGCGCCACAAAATCTAGTGCTTAGCACTATTACAGTGCCTCATATGATATACACGTGAGCGCTATAGACAACTGAGTGCTTAGCACTGCTGGGTGTTACAGAAACCCAATCTTAGCCCAAATTGGCAAACCATATATTTATGATATCCAAACCGATCTCAATCTCAAATATGACTAATGATCTCTCATCGATGATATCCAAAATGATATTCATCACATATCTCATAAGTTAATCATAGTCTCAAATATGACTAATGATTCTTAGATAATCCACCATGATCTTTTCCCTCAAATACGGGATTCAGTTTAAGGGTACATCTCTTCACACCTCTGATATATGTCATTGTAATTTCTCGATGTCTTCAGAGAGGTGGCGGGTCCCAATGACCAACAACTTCTCTTAATGCACTTCCAAATTGAGGCGCATGCCTCAAATCGGATCGTGCCCTAAATTGGGCACAGTCTATATCAACATCGTTCACTTCGTCACGTAACAAACACACGTGCGCGCAAGTTGAATGATGGACCGAAATGTCCTTAAACTAAATATTTGCCCCCAATACGGCGATAATGGGCCGAAATGTCCTTAAACTAAATATCCGCCTCAAACATGGCAACCCAATCCTAGCCCAAATTGACTAAGCTTATGTTTATGATATCCAAACTAATATCCAAACCAATTTTCATTCATATCTCCTAAGTTAATCGTAGTCTCAAATATGACTAACGATTCTTAGGTCCATCACAATCTTTTTCCTCAAATACGGGATTTGGTTTAAGGGTACATCTCTTCATACCTCTAATATATGTCGTTGTAATTCCTCAATGTCTTCAGAGAGGTGGGGGGTCCCGACGACCAACAAACTTCTTTCATTGATGCACTTTCAAATTGACGTGCACGCCTCAAATCGGATTGTGCCCCAAATTGGGCACATTCCATATCAACATCGCTCACTTCGTCACATAACAAATACACGTGCTCGCAAGTTGAATGATGGACCGCGACGTCCTTAAACTAATATGTTTCGCCCTACGGACTGTCTCCATAATGACTACTGTATACTATCCATGGGCTATTCATATATGATTTAATGATCGGTTGAGCCCATATACTCACTGTTTCTAAGTTGATCTTAGTCCCAAATATAACTAACGATCTTTAGATCAAACCCAAATATCCCGTGAACTGATGGACCTCATTTATATGAGATCTACGTCCTAAGTTCATCCCCGTTGGCAAACCAAGCTACCAATGTGGACCTCGTCAAGCAAATCCTTGACCCAAAACCAAATCTTAAATATACGGATTTGGACTAGTCCGCGCCCTACGGGCGACGACAGAAACTAGTCTCCGTATACAATCTATGGGCAACCAAAACAAACAAAAACACACACGAGACGAAGTGAACTTCCGGACCAGGAGAAAGTGGTTATCGTGATACGGTAATGTAATTAACTGCAGGGGCCTGTGCTTGCAGGGAAGAGCATCCCCACAATCAAAAACCCCTCGCAAAATGAAGGGGATCTGACAAAGTCACGCTACAATGGCCACATTCGTCGAAACCTCCGATATACTGTGCCATAATCAACTTGGCATCTTCGGAGAAGTGGACGGATAAATCCAAATAGTATATGCCCCCAAATTCATGCAGGACGATCCACCCCAATTCGTATCTGTTTTCGGCAGTGAACAATGGTGTCACTTGTTCATTTGACACTGGCTGAGAAAGTGAGCGAGGGCGCGATGTATATCGAATGGCCTATATACGCCATTCTCCTCGGGCTCGCTAATGAATCTGTAATTCTTCCTGGTCTGAAATTGAAATGTATTAAAAAATAATTATATTTATATGTATATAACGACGATTGAAATTTAAATGTGTGAAAGGGTATGTCATACCTCCTCCGACCTAAAAAACCGCGTAGCACGCTCGGTTTGGGCCTTGTTCCACCGAATATGGAGCAGGTACTTGTAACAAGTATGGATCTCCTACCTAATATAATCATCCTACTGGGCCGCGTGCTCTCCAACAGGAACACCTGTCGCATCAAAGATCAGATCCCATGGTCCAGCATCCACCTGCAGCCTGCAGCAGTCGGGCCCAGTAGGACCTCTTGTCCAAACACTGCTCGAGCCTGTGAATAAATAGATATACATACATAATATTATAATATTT
Organism: Agapanthus africanus; assembly: GCA_030015575.1. NCBI lineage: Eukaryota > Viridiplantae > Streptophyta > Magnoliopsida > Asparagales > Amaryllidaceae > Agapanthus > Agapanthus africanus. Next base: position 302,727,238 of record JASDDO010000029.1, read on the forward strand.
AGAATATGAATATAGAATTTGACAAATTTAAATTACAATCTTTATTTAAAAGTTTCAAGAAATAACGATTATACCTATCGTCTCCGGCGTGGCGCTAGAACCAGCGTCGGACGCCATCCCGCGAGTAGAATACGGGTCTGCAAACAATAAACTGTAAGATGATTCAATATCCACCTATATTGTAATGATGTATCAAATTTTAAATGAGTAAACTACGCACCATGTGCAGGAGTGACAGGGGTATGAGGACCCGCTGATGCACTAATAGAGGTAGGGGTAAGCTACGACGCTGCGGGTGATCTAGCGATAGTATGGGGAGCGCTAGTAAGAATAGGGGGACAGTCATGGGTGATGTGGTATGAGTAGGGGGCCATAGGGGGTGATGTGGTGGTAATAGAGGGAGCGTTGTTAGGGATAGGCGCTGCTGCTGCGGCTCCCGTGCCTGCTGAGGGTCTTGGGACAGTCCCGTCGGCGGGTATGGATCGACTCAGAATGTCCTATAGACATTGTCTCTTGTGGTGTTTAGTGCCTTTGCCTGCGTCCATGATCAAATCCTACATATATATCTAAACGTTTTTTCATTGCTTATAATCATTATACAATTTAGAACATTCAATTTAACTTCATTACCTAACACGTTTATATGGTACATTATCTGAAGATTTGTTGGGTGGTTTCTCAAAATCTTGATCTGTGACAATCAATTTGTAGGGTTCCTAGGCACACAAAGGAGGTCTCACAAGGCATCAACCATGCCAATTTCAAATTTTACGGGTGCCGAGAAACCCTAATACGGATCGTTAACTAGATTTTTAGGCGACAAATGAAACTAGTTAACAACTTAACTACAAGAACGGAAATACAACCTTTGTAGATCCGGTCCTCCACCTCCATAGCTCCGCAATGAAGTCTCCTCGCTGTCCAAATCGAATCCCGGGTTCTAGCATCGGCTTCATCGGAGAAATGGGCGGGCTAGGTCATCGACTACGATGCCGAAGATGATCTACGTCGAGGCATCACAAGATCAAGCTCCAACTTCACTAAGCCATTAAACTTGTGAAGAAAACATCCTATACTACTTGGCAAGAGGTAGAGGATGAAGAAATAGGAAGTGGGTTCACTTTAGAATTGGATTTCTTACTCATTTCATCAAGTCACCATTGATGAAGTCATGCTTTCTTCATTGAAGAAGATGAAGAAGAAGAAGAAAGAATATTGTTATGATAAGTATTTCCAAAAAGGAAAATAAATGAATACTTATCATTTAGCAACCATGGTCAAGTGTAGAGAATGAACTAGGGTTAAGTGGAACGGTTAGGGTTAAGCATGAGACAAAATGGTCACTTAGTCAAAGCTTCATGAAGCTTCAACAACAAACAAAGTTAGCCACCATTTTCTCTTTATGCTTTTCATTTTTCAAAAAGAATAAATAAATAAATAAATATATAAGAAAATGAAAACCCTAACCATTACACAACCATGGTTTAATCTTTACACAAACCCAAGTTAGCATGCATCATCAAACATGATACAAACTTGTGCACAAAAACATATCACATATACAATGTGCACAAACAAGTGAGAAAATCCATTTAAAGTGAACCAATACTAGTTAATGCAAAGTAATATATCAAATATATAATTATGCATTAAATCATCAAATCAACACTTGATTCAATGATCCGGTCATGTCGCACACAACCGACTAGTATACAATGTATCGTTTTATCGAATCAATCCTTGATTCGATAACTAGGTTATATCGCATATAACCTTTCGACACATTCATCGCGAGAATGAAATAAGGTATCACATACACGCATTATTCTCGGTCCCGCACATATCACATATGCGCTCCTATTTCGTTTCGCTTGAGCCAGGAAACCTCTGTGTAGGACTCTAAAGACTCGTCAATACGCCGGTAGCAGATGATGATCATATCAAACACCTACAAGCCGCAAGCGGTCTGCTAAACGTAACGGCCATCCGGGTATTGAGCGATCAGAAGATCGACGAGCAAGCCCGCTCACACTCCTGTGAATCCAACCAGTAACACTTACCGTACAGTCCGGTCTCGTCGTCTGATATGTCGCATATCTCGCCTAGGGGTGGTAAACGTCAGACCCCAATAGCTCGATAAGTCATGTCGATATGAGGTCTATAATAGTTCGAGAAACTACTGGTAACACTTACCAGTAAATCTCAGCAACCCTGGCCAGGGATTTCCGGTTATAGCCAATCGAACACAGCGCAACATCAACTCCCTATACCGGGAGAGACGAATCCCCTCCTATCGCTCATTGCCTCCTTGTGACTCGGGACTGTATCCAAAAACCACCGTTTTGCACGCCCTCTTGGACGTGGTAAGATGGAAATCAAAGCACAGTGGGAACCACACAAGACTCTATGACGATCTCGGGTCAACAGACTACTCTGTACCAGTGTCACCAGAGAACTGCCATCTGACGTAAGGTATAATACCATCTGGGAGTTCTCGGCGAGTCCGTCCAGTGTACCCAGTCTCCACTGAGCACCCGTATATCATCTCTGATGTCAAACACCAATGGATATGGGATCATCCATCGCCCATCTGTATGGGTCGAGAAGGTATACGCTAGTCTACTCTGGTATATCGATTCCCCGTCTCGATACACCCACGACTAGGGACTTTGAAGGATGTACTTATAGACTATCTGTCCCCACTAGTATGATCTGTATCACAGTCCAGGTAGTCAAGTACACATCCTAAGGGCTTTACCAACATGTAACAGAGAGACAATCAGTATACACGTTAAGGTAAAGAGCAACCAGATAGCATACTATCATGTCGAGCAAGAAAGTCCTCCCAATATATGTTCCAGCATCCACTACAATATACATCCTATGTACAGTAATGGCCTCTAGGGCATACATATAACTAACAATCTCCCACTTGCACTAGGGCTATCTGTAGCAGTGGTTGCAGTATCTCATACTCAACCATCCCATAAAAATCTCTCTCTGGGAATAGGCCTTCGTGAGTGGATCCGCCGTGCTGTCCTCTGAGTCTACTCTCCTAACCTCGATCACCCTGGAGATCAACCATCTCCATGATCAGGTGATACTGCCTTAGAATATGTCTGGATCACTGATGGGACGGGCGTTCCTTGGCATAAGCCACAACTCCATTGTCACACAATGGGAGGAACTAAGTTCATCTCATGAACAAATATACATCCAGACTGCCTCTTTGGTAGCATCTTATGTAGCGATGTATCTTGCCTTTAATCGTCTAGTATGCCACGGTATCTAGCTTGGAACTCTTCCAACATACCGTCCCTTTACTGAGGGTAAAGACAATGCCTGTGACTGACATTCAGTCGTCCTTATCACCCTGGAACCCTTCCAGTGATTCTCCCCAGGATCGGTTGATACCATCTCACTACAACTAGTGAGAATCCTAACATCCAATTAGATCTATCTCATAGATCCAAAACCCAGGATTTAGGAGGTATCATTTTGATCCTATATGGAGAATCATTGTGATAAGTGGAGATTGACCGAGCGTAGCATAGGAAACTCCTTTCTTATCAAGAGTATGTCATCCACGTACTCTACGAGGATCATCACCATACTCCCTACTACCTTTTTGTTTATACAAGGTTCATCTACTATTTTGATGATGTCAAACTCTTTGACTAAGACATCAAAACAGATGTTCCAACTCCGCGATGCCTGTTTTATCACATAAAACATCTTGCATACGTTTCCGCTGCTCCCACTGTCTACGAAGCCCTCTGGTTGTGTACTTATAGACGCTCTCTTCCAAAATATCATTCAGAAAAGCAGTCATGACACCCAACCACCAGATATCGTACTCATGGTATGTAGCCGTGGTAAGTAGGATCTGGATGGACTTAAGCATAGATCCTTAGAAAAGGTTTCATCATGATCCATATCTGGTCAATGATGCAAACCTTTAACAAGTTTAGCTTTGAAAGTCTCAACTTTTCCATTTACACCAAGTAATCTTCTCAAGATATACTTGCTCCTGATGGGGATTTAACCCTTCAGATATAGCAACCAAAGTCCATACTTTGTTGGTGTACATGGATTCCATCTCAGATCGCTAAGCATCCAGCCATTCTTATAGAGTCTCACTCCTGATGGCAGCTCGAAACTAGTTGGGTCATCATCTCATGATGCAATCCTCGCTCCCACTGTCATAAAGAAACAGAAGTATCTCTCAGGTGGGTGAGAAACCCTACTAGATCGGCGGAGAGGCTGAGGTTCGTTGGTCTCTACTGAATCCTTTGGTTCTATCAAATCATCAGCTGTAGTTTGTATAGCTGGAACATTTCCAATTCTACATAACAAATCTTTCCTCAAGCTTGTCTGGATTTTGCTTTTCAGACATAGGCTGGACAACCCCAAATCTTAACTAACTTAAGAGATGGGCTCTTCCCTTATCATATCAAATATGAAGTGGTAGGCAACTGATTTGATTGGAACTTTATTCAATAGGTATGCAGCTTCTCAAGTGCATAACTCCCAAAAAGGAAATAGGTGACTCGGTAGTACTCATCATAGAGCGCACCATATCGAATAGGGTGCAACTGCTCCACCCCGATATACCATCGTGCTATGGTGCATACGGAGGAGTAATGCTGAGAGAGAATCTCATTCTCCTTTAGAATAGTCCAAGAATTTCGTGCTCAAGTATTCTCCTCCTTGATCTCATCAAAGGACATAATACTTATACCCGTATTGGTTCTCTACTTCTAACTTATATTCTGTGAATATCTCAAAAGGTTCGGACTTGTGTTTCAACAAGAACATATGTCTGAATCTAAAGAGATTATCAGAGAATGTAATGAAGTACAAGGAACCGGTCTTGGCATATGTAGACAGGGGACTTTACATACATCAACATGTATCATCCCAAGAGTTCACTAACTCTTTCTCTGTTTCCAGTAAACGGAGCTGGTGTCATTATATCTTTGTGACATGACTGGCAAGTTTCACAAGATGTAAATTCAAACTGATTTAAATATGCATCTAAAATGTAACTTCATCTAGTCGGGTCGCATTGATATGACCTAGTCTACAATACCTCAAGAAGGATTCGTTCATTTCTGAACTCTTCCTCTTCTGTGTGTTCCATATACTAAGAACTGTAGTTTGATTTAGAACATTAATGCTTTTAGATAACGTACCTGAACCGATCAACTTTTGATATAGGAAATGTTCAAAACATTATCCAACAATACAAAATTATATCCTTTCTTTACTAATAAAGAGATTGATATGATTTTGTATATCAGGTTCGGTATCTAATAACATTCGTTCAGAATCAATGTATTTGGAATACATGGTGACAGTGACCAGCAGACTTGGCTGCAACACTTGCCCCGTTTTCTGCCTCATGAAACTTATCACCCTTTCTCAGTTCTCTACCTTGCTGTAGCCCTATGTAACAGATTACATATCTGGGATCCTGATCTGGTATCACATACCCAAGACGTAGAGGATACAGAGAAACAGTTCTGTGTAACGAACACACCCGAAGGAGATACATCATATGCACTTTCTTCGTTTGGGCGGCACGGAAATTCTGGTAATCCCCAATTTCCTACTCTATCTTATAACAATTATAAGTTGGAGCGGGACCAACGTTCCCCAGCTCAGTATAACAAGCGGGTTCGGTCAATATTCCGTATTATTATCTTGATTAAGGCGTGATATGGTCGCTACCTGGAGAGAGAGAGAAGAAAACACGCAGCGTGCGCTCTTGCAAGAATAGATTGGTTATTATTTTATCTAATCAGGATGGCTCCCACTGTTTTTATCAAATCTTCCTTCAAACCCTAAAAGGAAAGACTAGCCGGGATTAATTACAAACTACAAGTTCGCCAATCTTTCAGCCAGGCCAGTGTCGGTACTTTGAGGGAGGTCCCCCGTGCTTTCGCACGAACCTAATTAATGTAAACCTCGTTTTCCCAGAGGCGTAACCTCTATTAGTGTATATGCCCTAGAGGCCATTACTGTATCATACTAGCTTGTATATTACTTAATGGAAGCTTGGGATATTCACAGTTGTATATACAATCTTGCTCGAAATGGTAGTATGCTACTTGGTTTGTCTCTGCTTTAATATGTGCATGTGTTTCTTTTAGCATATTGCTGGTATACATATTAGTAGAGCCCTTAGGATCTTTGCTTGATTACCAGCGTTGTGATGGCGCTCGCACTCGTGGGAGCTGGGTAATCTATAAGCACATCCTTATACAGGTCCCTGGTCGTTGGACTATCGAGACAGGGCATCGATACTCCGGAGTAGACTAGCGTATGCGCTTCTCATCCCAGTGTGGGAGACGGTCTGTCCCACAGCCGTTAGTACGTCGTACTTGGGATAGTATGCGGGTGCTCGTTAGGTTACGAGTACACTGGACAGGACTCGTTGGGAACTGTTGGTTGGTAATATACCTATCGTCAGTTATCAGTTCCCAGGTGACATGAGTACAGCTTAGTCCGCTGACTTGACACTGTCACTTCGCCTCGAGTGTGTTCCCACTGCACTTTGATTACTACCCTACCACGGCTCAAAGGAGCTGTGCAAACAGGTAGTTTTTGGGTGCAGTCCCGAAGCACTTGGAGGCAGTGACGGTTAGACAGGATTCGTCTCTCCCGGTATTGGGGGTTGACATCGCGCTGTGTCTAGGAGAGCCATTACACGAGTAGTCCTTGGCCAGGGCAAGCGAGATATACTGGTAGGTTTCCAGTGTTATCTCAGGGTGTTCTGGGCTACACTCCGACACGACTTGTACCGCTATTAGGGGACTGACGTTCACCGCCCCCCTAGGCCCGCCATGCGATGTATCAGACGAACAGACCGGACTGTACGGAGACTGTCACATACAGGCTCAGTAGGAGTGCAGATGGGGTTCACCTCGTCAGTCTTCTTATCGACATCTACCTGGGGACCGTTACGTACAGCTAGTGCCGCTTGCGGTCTGTGGTTAAACCCACTGCCAGCATAGTGTCGAGTCTTTAGAGTCCCACACAGAGAGCTATTCGCCTTTAGGCAAAACGAGTAGAGGTCGCATGGTTTTGCGACAGGGTTCGTTCGCATCCGCGCACTTGTGCACGTTTGCTGTCCGGACAGTTTATACTAGCGGGCTTTGGTTTAAGCCGGATCCTAGTATATGATTTGAGATTGGTTTTTCTCATTGTGTTCGTGTTCCTCGGATCACGAATGCGGGTGCGTATGCACGGTTGCTTGAGATTGGGGAGAGGACCTTGTTTAGGGTTAATGGCCTTTGTCATTTTATTAACCCTATTGATTTTGTGTGGATTATTGTTAATTGATAATTAGCTTAATTATTGTGCATGGTTGTTGTTGACAATTTGACTTCATTGACTTGTTGACCATGTTGACAACTTGACCATAATCATTTCATTTGGAAGATGCTCTTTGATCTTTGCAAAAATGAAATGATAATGGTCAATTCATGATTTATCATGACAATTTTCAAGCTAATTATCTAATTAAACTTATCCTCACATATTAGTGAGAATGGCTCACTATTTTTCTCATTCTCTCATTTCTTTTCTCTCTCTTGCTCATCCTCTCCCTCAAGCTCTCTCCCTCTCATGTGTTGAGAAACAAAAAGCTTGAGAAAAACCCTCTCTTGATCTTCTCTACTCACTTCTAGGGTTCAAGTCTTAGCATTTCTTGCACTCTAGTTACTCCTAGCTTGGAGTTGAAGCTAAAGGTGGTGGCTTTCGGGTGGATCCTTCTTTGACGGGAGAAGACAAGCAAGGTGATCCTTTTCTACCATACCTAGGAGCAAGGAGAGAAGGACTAAAGACCAAAGGTATAACCTTTCTTCACTTAGCTACTTTGTAGTTAGGGTTAGCTAGTTTATGTTTAGCAAAGATCCTCACAAGCTTAGTCCATGTTGCCTAAGTCATAAAAAATCCGATTTTTATTATGTTTTCCGCCTCCCCGTAAGCACCGGGGTGGGCAACACGGACTTACAGTGGTATCAGAGCCTAACTAAACTCAAACTAGCTAAGTAGTTAAGTGTAACGAAGTTTCGAAACCGAAAAACCCTAAAACCAAACTTTTTCAAAATCCAACTTTCTGTTAAAATTTTTCCTGGTTAAAATGAAAAACTGTATACTTGTAAAATTGTCTCAGGGTTTTGTGTGAAACACCACCAAATACGAACCAGAGAGGAGCCAAGAGGACCGCGCTTCCGCGGCATAAGGAAGCTCTTGCCGCGGAAGCGCGGCCGTCTTGTCAACTCTCTGTATCGTTTTTGCTGCAGTTTGTTTCTGAGTTGGTTTTAGGATTTTTAGGATATGTTATATGTGCCCAGATTTTCCAGAACTAAAATTTACTTTTGGGGGCCTATAAATCCGTATTTTTTCGGAACTTCACTACACTTTAACTATATCGGTTATATCTGTGATGCTTGCATGTATTGAACGTCGGCTAATCGCTATAAGACGATTAGTCGGGGTTATACATGATCTGTGATTGTTGGTTTGTGGATATGAATGGATTGGATTGTCGCGGGTGAATAGCCGGGTTGGATGTGAGATGAGCGTTATTTTCTTTCATTCATTTGTAACATGTAAATTGATGTAATAATATTCTTTGTATGGCCGCACAACCGGGTCGGGGTTGTAGCCGTCATTGTATAATTCTTTTTACTGTTTTTGCTCCTAGGATAGACCCATGGAGGGGGTGCACAAACTACCGGGTATCTCGAAGTGCCGAGTGGCCTACTCACGGTGGTGAGGGAGGTTGCTTCGCTTCGGGTGCTTGGCGGGTAGTTTGCCGCACCCGTAGGGGTCTTGGGTGGGGTATTGGCTATTCACCGCGACCGTGTAATCCGCTTTGCGTTGCAGGCTCGAACGCATTGCGGATTCCTAGTATATCCAATGTATTCATCTGTGATCTGTAATGTCTATCATTGCTATATATTTATATATAATAACTATTTAGGCGTTGCTTATGTTTTACAGCCACGCTAGCCCAGCCCCCGCTCTGTCGTTAGTTAAGTAACCTAACGGGTGATGACGGGGCCCCGTGGCGAATGCGAATGGCATAAGCGTACGTCATATTTTGGTTGTTTTCTGCAATGGTAGGATTAAATGATGGGACGCATTAAAAGAACTAATGCAAGAAATAAACCAAGTAAAAGTCGATTGGAACACTTTGAAAACCACTCGGTTCTTTTCAAAACTAAAACTTTTAAACGCGGAGCTTGAACCACTCCTTTTAAAAGCTATCTCGTTCCATCGATTATATCAAGTTCACTACGTTCACGGTTTCGCCAAAACCATCCGTAGCCCTCCGTCATTCCACATGAATGGTCAAAAGTATTCAAGCTATGTATTTTGGCCAAAGTCAAGGCATAGTGATTGGTAGCGTTTGGGTATTCATGTGCAGCATAGATAGATGCGTTGGTTTGGGACAGTCGTGCTGCCATTTTGGCCAAAGCCAAGGGTAGGTACGGGTGGGTCCAAATTAACCAGGAGAATGACGGGTAGAACTTGACATGTGACTTATGATATTTTGGCCAAAGTCAAGGTCATAAGAACATGGGGCAAAAATCCACATCGGGAGTTTCATAAGTACTGAAACTTGCTAGCGTTGCATACCATTTGGAGTGTGATGATTCTGGTAGGATTCCTTCGGTTTTATCACGCGATGATATTTGGATCCCGATCCTACTGTGAGTATATGCTACTCCTCGGGAAAACTCTCACTTAACGATCAATGCTATAAACCTAGTAGGTGCCTAGAAAGGTGTTAGCGGGGCTACGCCCACAGGGAAAAGAGGTTACTTAATTAAGGAACTTCGCGAAAGCGTTGGAAAACCTCCCTCGAAGTACCGACACTGGCCTGGCTGAACGGTTAAGCAAGTATTGTACGGTGAGAATGATCCCGGCTAATCCTTTTCTTTATGGTTTGAGAAGGGATTCGAGAAACAGTGGGAGCCATCCAGTTTAGACAAACTAAAAACCACTCTAAACTTGCAAGAGCATCATGCTAAAGTGTTTCTTTTCTCTCTCCTAATTGCAGCGACCATTCAAGATGACCGGACTTAAGTTACTATTAGATAAAAACATATTGACAGGGCCAAACTACAAAGATTGGCTCAGGAATGTCAAGATGGCTATCACTTATGACAAGCTGGGGTATATACTTACCACCAAAGCTCCCCCCGTCCCAGGTCCCACCTCCAGCATCGCGGATGTAGAAATCCGTAAGACATGGGAGATAGATTGCGCGAGGGCCAAATGCCTCGTACTAGCCTCGATGGACAATGACCATCAGAGGAGGCACGAGAATATGGACCTAGAGTCCATATTTCTCCATACAAAAGAACTGTATGGAGAGCAGTCTCGTATCGCAAGATACGAAGTGTCGAAGAAGCTCTTTTCGGCAAGGTTGGCCGTCGGATCATCGGTAGCGGACCACGTGCTTAAGATGATCGGCTACATAGAGGAGCTCGCGGACCTTGGGACCACGTTGGAGAATGAACTCTATACTGATCTGATTCTCCAGTCCCTTCCTTCCACTTACGCCCAGTTCATTCTTAACTTCAACATGCAAGGAAAGGAGGTTGAACTTGCCGAGCTTCTGAACATGTTGAGGACTGCTGAGGGCACCCTACAGAAGGGTAGGGAGACATCCACTTTGTTTGTAGGAGGATCTTCCTCTTCTAGGTCCAGGGCGAAAGCCAAGGGCAAGAAGAAGAAAGCCCCCGCCAAACCAAGAGGCGGTGTCGGTAAAGTGGATACGAAGGGAAAGGGTAAAGCAACAAAAGTAGCGGGGAAGCTGGTGGGGAAGGAAGAATGCTTCTATTGTCACAAAAGTGGTCACTGGAAACAAGATTGCAAGGCTTGGAAAGCCAGAACACAGGATTTGAAGCGAGTTGCAGCTTCAGCTTCAGGTGTGTATGTTATTGAAAACTGTCTATCTATAAACTCTACATCCTGGGTATTGGATACCGGATCAGGATCTCATATCTGTAATTCTTTGCAGGCGTTGAGAAAGCGTAGAGTTTTGAAGGCAGGTGACATGACCCTCAAAGTTGCGAACGGTGCTAGCATGGATGCAGAGGCCGTGGGGGACTATCACCTGGGATTATCAGATGGACACTTTTTGGTTTTGCGTAGTTGTTATTATGTACCAAATGCAACCTGTAATATCATTTCTGTATCTTTATTATCTAAAGAAGATTATGAATTTGCATTTGTAAGTAATGTAGTGAACATTCACCTTAATCAAGTTTTGATTGGGTCAGGTACATTAAACAACGGTATTTACGTTTTAAACCAACCACAGGTTTTCAATATCCAGAATACACACAAAAGAAAGTCTCCAGAAATTAATAAAACTTTCTTATGGCATTGTAGACTGGGTCACATCAACGAGAGAAGATTGACTAAGTTACATACTGAAGGATATTTAGATTCGTTCGAATATCAATCGTATGCAACTTGTCAATCCTGTCTCAAAGGAAAGATGACAAAGGCTCCGTTTTCTGGACACGGAGAAAGAGCGAGCGAGCTCTTGGGACTCGTACACAGCGACGTGTGCGGTCCAATGTCTACACATGCGCGAAGCGGTTTTTCTTACTTCATAACTTTTACGGATGATTTTTCAAGGTACGGTTATGTCTTCTTAATGAAACATAAATCCGAGGCTTTTGAAAAATTCCAGGAATATAAGAGTGAAGTAGAAAAACAGACCGGCAAAAGTATCAAGATCCTAAGATCGGATCGAGGAGGAGAATACTTGAGTGCCGAATTCCTGAACTACTTAAAAGAGAATGGAATTCTCTCTCAGCTTACTCCTCCATACACTCCGCAACATAACGGTGTATCGGAGAGACGGAACCGAACCCTATTGGATATGGTACGGTCCATGATGAGTAACGCTGAGTTACCGCGATCGTTCTGGGGGTATGCGCTAGAAACAGCTGCATATCTTTTGAACCGTGTTCCCACTAAGACTGTGCCTACCACACCATATGAGTTATGGAGTGGGAAGAAACCCTATCTTAATCACATTAAGACATGGGGATGTCCAGCTTTTGTAAAAAAGCAGCATGCGGACAAGCTCGAGGCACGCTCAGTACAGTGCAAGTTTGTGGGATATCCAAAGAACTCCAAGGGATATTACTTCTATTACGAAGAGGAACAAAAAGTCCTTGTTTCTCGCCATGCCCACTTTCTAGAACATCAGTTCATAGAAAAAGAAATAAGTGGGAGCGCAATAGAACTGGAAGAAATTCCAGAACCACAAACTATTACTGAAAGTTTAGTGGAACCAGAAGGTTCAAAAGAACAGGACATTCCTACGCCGCTCCGCAGGAGTAGTAGGCAGTCTCATCCGCCCGAGAGATACTACGGTTTTCTCATTGACGGGGATAGAGAAGACTGCATCCTGGATTGTGATGAGCCTACTAGCTTCCAGCAAGCCATTCAGAGCGTCGACTCGGTAAAATGGCTGGATGCAATGCGGACCGAGATGGAGTCCATGTACACCAACAAAGTATGGACGTTGGACATTGCTCCAGACGGGGTAAAACCCGTAGGATGCAAGTGGATCTTCAAAAGGAAGATTGGTGTAGATGGACAGGTTGAGACCTATAAAGCTAGACTGGTAGCAAAGGGTTTTCGTCAGCGACCTGGTTTGGACTATGACGAAACCTTTTCTCCAGTAGCTATGCTGAAATCCATTCGGATCCTTCTTGCCATCGCTGCTTTCCACGATTATGAGATTTGGCAGATGGACGTAAAGACAGCTTTTCTAAATGGTCATTTAGAGGAGTGTGTCTATATGGACCAGCCAGAGGGTTTCATTCAGGGTGGGAGCAGCGGAAAGGTGTGCAAGTTGCTCAAGTCCATTTATGGACTCAAGCAGGCATCGCGGAGTTGGAACATCTGTTTTGATGAGACGGTCAAAGAATTTGGCTTTATCAAAAATCCAGATGAACCATGCATCTATTGTAGATTTGTAGCGAGGACTGTAGTATTCCTCGTTTTATACGTGGATGACATTCTCTTAATAGGAAATGACATTCCTATGCTACAATCTGTCAAGGGGTTCTTGTCACACAGGTTCTCCATGAAAGACCTGGGTGATGCCTCCTACATTCTGGGTATCCGGATCTACCGTGACAGATCCAAGAGGATATTAGGACTCTCGCAGTCCAGGTACATCGACACCATACTGAAGAGATTCAGTATGGAAGATTCCAAGCGCGGTAATCTACCGGCTTGTCACGGGATCACCCTCTCCAAAGAGATGTCTCCCAAGACTGATTTGGAGAGGGATCGCATGTCTATTATACCCTACGCTTCTGCGGTAGGCTCTATAATGTATGCGATGTTATGTACCAGACCAGATGTGGCTTATGCACTGAGTGTGGTAAGCAGGTATCAGTCAAACCCAGGGGAGAAACATTGGATAGCAGTAAAGAACATTCTCAAGTACCTGAGAAGGACTAAGGAGATGTTCTTGGTGTATGGCGGAAAAGACCTGCAGATTGAGGCCTTTGCTGACTCCAGCTTCCAGAGTGACAAGGATGATTCCAAGTCCATGTCGGGTTTTGTCTTTACCCTCAATGGAGGGGCGGTGTGTTGGAAGAGCTCCAAACAGGAAACCGTTGCTGACTCGACTATGGAAGCGGAATACATCGCTGCATCTGATGCCGCAAAAGAAGCTGTCTGGATAAGGAAGTTCTTGAAAGAACTTCAGGTGGTTCCGTCCATTGTTGACCCAATACCTCTGTATTGTGACAACAACGGGGCTATAGCTTTAGCGAAGGAACCCAGGTCCCATCAGAAATCCAGACACATCTTAAGGCGGTATCACCTGATCAGGGAGATCGTGGATCGCCAGGAGATCGAGGTCCGGAGAGTTGCATCATAGGATAACACAGCAGATCCATTCACCAAGGCCTTGCCCCAGACTCAGTTCGAGCGGCTGATCGAGATGATAGGTCTTCGATACGCCAGTACATGGCCTTAGTGCAAGTGGGAGATTATTAGTGTATATGCCCTAGAGGCCATTACTGTATCATACTAGCTTGTATATTACTTAATGGAAGCTTGGGATATTCACAGTTGTATATACAATCTTGCTCGAAATGGTAGTATGCTACTTGGTTTGTCTCTGCTTTAATATGTGCATGTGTTTCTTTTAGCATATTGCTGGTATACATATTAGTAGAGCCTTTAGGATCTTTGCTTGATTACCAGCGTTGTGATGGCGCTCGCACTCGTGGGAGCTGGGTAATCTATAAGCACATCCTTATACAGGTCCCTGGTCGTTGGACTATCGAGACAGGGCATCGATACTCCGGAGTAGACTAGCGTATGCGCTTCTCATCCCAGTGTGGGAGACGGTCTGTCCCACAGCCGTTAGTACGTCGTACTTGGGATAGTATGCGGGTGCTCGTTAGGTTACGAGTACACTGGACAGGACTCGTTGGGAACTGTTGGTTGGTAATATACCTATCGTCAGTTATCAGTTCCCAGGTGACATGAGTACAGCTTAGTCCGCTGACTTGACACTGTCACTTCGCCTCGAGTGTGTTCCCACTGCACTTTGATTACTACCCTACCACGGCTCAAAGGAGCTGTGCAAACAGGTAGTTTTTGGGTGCAGTCCCGAAGCACTTGGAGGCAGTGACGGTTAGACAGGATTCGTCTCTCCCGGTATTGGGGGTTGACATCGCGCTGTGTCTAGGAGAGCCATTACACGAGTAGTCCCTGGCCAGGGCAAGCGAGATATACTGGTAGGTTTCCAGTGTTATCTCAGGGTGTTCTGGGCTACACTCCGACACGACTTGTACCGCTATTAGGGGACTGACGTTCACCGCCCCCCTAGGCCCGCCATGCGATGTATCAGACGAACAGACCGGACTGTACGGAGACTGTCACATACAGGCTCAGTAGGAGTGCAGATGGGGTTCACCTCGTCAGTCTTCTTATCGACATCTACCTGGGGACCGTTACGTACAGCTAGTGCCGCTTGCGGTCTGTGGTTAAACCCACTGCCAGCATAGTGTCGAGTCTTTAGAGTCCCACACAGAGAGCTATTCGCCTTTAGGCAAAACGAGTAGAGGTCGCATGGTTTTGCGACAGGGTTCGTTCGCATCCGCGCACTTGTGCACGTTTGCTGTCCGGACAGTTTATACTAGCGGGCTTTGGTTTAAGCCGGATCCTAGTATATGATTTGAGATTGGTTTTTCTCATTGTGTTCGTGTTCCTCGGATCACGAATGCGGGTGCGTATGCACGGTTGCTTGAGATTGGGGAGAGGACCTTGTTTAGGGTTAATGGCCTTTGTCATTTTATTAACCCTATTGATTTTGTGTGGATTATTGTTAATTGATAATTAGCTTAATTATTGTGCATGGTTGTTGTTGACAATTTGACTTCATTGACTTGTTGACCATGTTGACAACTTGACCATAATCATTTCATTTGGAAGATGCTCTTTGATCTTTGCAAAAATGAAATGATAATGGTCAATTCATGATTTATCATGACAATTTTCAAGCTAATTATCTAATTAAACTTATCCTCACATATTAGTGAGAATGGCTCACTATTTTTCTCATTCTCTCATTTCTTTTCTCTCTCTTGCTCATCCTCTCCCTCAAGCTCTCTCCCTCTCATGTGTTGAGAAACAAAAAGCTTGAGAAAAACCCTCTCTTGATCTTCTCTACTCACTTCTAGGGTTCAAGTCTTAGCATTTCTTGCACTCTAGTTACTCCTAGCTTGGAGTTGAAGCTAAAGGTGGTGGCTTTCGGGTGGATCCTTCTTTGACGGGAGAAGACAAGCAAGGTGATCCTTTTCTACCATACCTAGGAGCAAGGAGAGAAGGACTAAAGACCAAAGGTATAACCTTTCTTCACTTAGCTACTTTGTAGTTAGGGTTAGCTAGTTTATGTTTAGCAAAGATCCTCACAAGCTTAGTCCATGTTGCCTAAGTCATAAAAAATCCGATTTTTATTATGTTTTCCGCCTCCCCGTAAGCACCGGGGTGGGCAACACGGACTTACAACCTCGTTAACACCTTTCTAGACACCTACTTGATCGGCTAATTGTAATGTATAAAACTCTCCCAGGAGTAACAATTACTCGCAGCGGGTATCGGGATCCAACTATCTCATAGAAGGTATGCAATCTCATTGCAAATTTCAACACTTGAAATTCCCGATAATATTTTGCCCCAAGCGATCTATGACCTTGACTGAGTCAACAAATCATAGACCACAAGTAAAGTTCAACCCGTCATTTCTCGATTGAATTAAACCCACCCGCACGACCCTTGACTGAGTCAACAAGGCCGCACGGCTACCCTAATCCAATCGCATCATATGCTTTGCAGATAAGCACTAATCAGCTACCGCACACTACGCCTTGACTGAGTCAACAAACGCCGCACGAATACTAACTAGGACTTATCTGAAATGACGGAGGGCTATGTCAGGATTTTAAGAAAACCTTTTGCGTAATGAACTTTATATCGTTGTAGAATCAAATGATTTTAAAAATGGAGTGTTTTTTAGGCTTTTCTAGTTTTGCTAAAGGGGTCACTCCTGGTGAAGGGATCGTCGGTCCTTTCCTCGTCAAATGAGGTGCGGGATATATCATATATATCACTATGCAAAGCAAAAACTCTTAAAAGCAATCAAAAGACAAACCGAGTGTGTAGCATCTGCCAGTTATTGCTAAAGGAGTCACTCCCGGTAAAGGGATCTCGGTCCTTTCCTTATCGAATAAGGTGCAGGATATATCACATATACCGCTGTGCAAAGAAAGAACTGTAGCTACCTGTTTTATTTTGAAATTCGATTCTACAACATCTTTAGGTTTCTTTTATTTTATTAATCACATTAATGAAGTCCCATCATTTAAGTACCTAAACATCACAGATAAATACGACGTACACTTATGCCATCCGCATTCGCCTCGATGTCCCCTCGTACACCGTTAGGTTAGGTAACTAACGGCAGAGCGGGGCAGGGCTAGCGTGGGTGTAAAATATAAGTAACGTCTATATAATATATCATATATACTATATACAGTATCTATCACAGAACATCACATGATCACATCACAGATATCGCAGCAGAAGAATCATATGAAATATTGGATATACTAGGACGTCCGTGTTTTCAATACGAGCCAGTATAAAACACGGATTCCACGGTCGTGATGAATAGCCAAACCCACACCCCTAGACCCCTACGAGAGCGGCAAGCAACCCTACCAATTCTAGAGTTAGGAGACCCGGACTCGACTCCTCGAGTTGGTCTCCCACTGGACTCCAGAACCCGGTTACTTGTGCTCCCCTCTTTGGGTCTATCCTAGTGTGGAAAAGTAAATAATATACAAAGGGTGACATCTTCCGCAACCTGGAAGTGCCCCAATAAAAGAATATTACATACAAGTTTTTACATGAATGAAAATGAAAACACTCATCTCACATAAAAACCCCCGGCTATTCAAACACGACGATCCAATATAACATATCCAGCAACACATAACATCACATGTCATCAACGTAAGTAAATATGCGCATCCCAATTGTCGTTGACATATAGCAACGAAACCGGCGATATCACATATTACACTTACGGTCACAGAAAAGAAAGTGTAAAACTACAACAGTTGGAATCCGCAATCTGCATAGACATCGCATGCCTAATCAAATGAATTCCTTAGACATCACATGCCTAACAATTATAAACCCCGCATTTTAGTCTCAAAATCGAAAACACTTTTCAATATCAGGTCGGGCAATTCAACAGGATTCCCGACATCCTGATCGAATACTCGTCGCAAACTTTAGTAGGCGGCCGCACCCCCGATACCGTCGACGAAGCGCACCAAGGCGGAACACCGCTACCGCGAGCACCCTGACGGATGCTTTCGGCGACGGGGTTCTCCTACTGTAACTTGGTCGGAGCTATGGGGTGAGGCTGTCTATTAAGTTTACCCGGCGAGTATCCGCGTACACTACGTGATTGCGACGGACTTTTGATCACATCAAAATTCCGTGGCAACCGATCAAGTGAGACTAAAGTGCTTGATTTATAACATTCATTCAGTTATCTCATAACTACTTATGAATTCCAATTATTGTATCCCATTCCAGATAAATAGAAAATGTTAAACTTTCCGATCGAACATTCAAACACCCAAGTTTTCCAAAACAGATCAACACATGAAATAAGTTTAAAAACATCCAGTTCATGCCTCAGTACCAACGGTCCAGCCGTAGAAGGGTCAAGCCAACGCCTCACATGTGGCACGCCGTACCGCCCCAAACCCTAAGGTTCAAAGGGCAGTTCAAGACGGTCACATAATCGAGTTAAGGTTTGTTGTCTTCTAGAGGGACCATCGCTTTACTTGCACTACTTAGAACGTTATTAAACTACGGAAAAATCCAACACTTGGAAATTTCCCGGCAGGGGAAAAAGTGGGTATTTATATCCAGTCGAACTTTTTAACAGTTTCTAAAATATCCGGAAAAATATAAACGAAGTTAAATTATCCGATCAAATTAACGAATCCCCAATAAAACCCTAGAAAACTCAACACTTGAGTGGAATTAAAAAATTCACAAAACAAATTGCCAAGAAAGGACCTAAGAATAAATATATGAAATTTGAGGGACTAAGTCCAAATTAGGGCCGCGGAAGCGCCGCCAAACCCCTGGTTTTGCCGTGGTTCCGCGGTCGAATTATGGAATCAGGAGCCCAAACTTCACAATAATTCTTAGTTTTCCTGCTTATTTTTCTGCATATTTTTAATTCACAAAATTCAACAGTTTTGAAAAATATATAGAGAGCGATTTTGCAATGGGGTTTCGGTTCGATCGGATTTCTAACTCCGTCTACGCATCGCCTAAGGCTCTAGCTAGGCTCTGATACCACTGTAGGGTTCCTAGGCACACAAAGGAGGTCTCACAAGTCATCAACCATGCCAATTTCAAATTTTACGGGTGCCGAGAAACCCTAATACGGATCGTTAACTAGATTTTTAGGCGACAAATGAAACTAGTTAACAACTTAACTACAAGAACGGAAATACAACCTTTGTAGATCCGGTCCTCCACCTCCATAGCTTCGCAATAAAGTCTCCTCGTTGTCCAAATCGAATCCCGGGCTCTAGCGTCGGCTTCATCGGAGAAATGGGCGGGCTAGGTCATCGACTACGATGCCGAAGATGATCTACGTCGAGGCATCACAAGATCAAGCTCCAACTTCACTAAGCCATTAAACATGTGAAGAAAACATTCTATACTACTTGGAAAGAGGTAGAGGATGAAGAAATAGGAAGTGGGTTCACTTTAGAATTGGATTTCTCACTCATTTCATCAAGTCACCATTGATGAAGTCATGCTTTCTTCATTGAAGAAGATGAAGAAGAAGAAGAAAGAATATTGTTATGATAAGTATTTCCAAAATGGAAAATAAATGAATACTTATCATTTAGCAACCATGGTCAGGTTAAGTGGAATGGTTAGGGTTAAGCATGAGACAAAATGGTCATTTAGTCAAAGCTAAGCTTCAACAACAAACAAAGTTAGCCACCATTTTCCCTTTATGCTTTTCATTTTCCAAAAAGAATAAATAAATAAATAAATATATAAGAAAATGAAAACCCTAACCATTACACAACCATGGTTTAATCTTTACACAAACCCAAGTTAGCATGCATCATCAAACATGATACAAACTTGTGCACAAAAACATATCACATATACAATGTGCACAAACAAGTGAGAAAATCCATTTAAAGTGAACCAATACTAGTTAATTCAAAGTAATATGTCAAATATATAATTATGCATTAAATCATCAAATCAACACTTGATTCAATGATCCGGTCATGTCGCACACAACCGACTAGTATACAATGTATCGTTTTATCGAATCAATCCTTGATTCGATAACTAGGTTATATCGCATATAACCTTTCGACACATTCATCGCGAGAATGAAATACGGTATCACATACACGCATTATTCTCGGTCCCGCACATATCACATATGCGCTCCTATTTCGTTTCTCTTGAGCCAGGAAACCTCTGTGTAGGACTCTAAAGACTCGTCAATACGCCGGTAGAAGATGATGATCATATCAAACACCCACAAGCCGCAAGCGGTCTGCTAAACATAACGGCCACCCGGGTATTGAGCGATCAGAAGATCGACGAGCAAGCCCGCTCACACTCCTGTGAATCCAACCAGTAACACTTACCGTACAGTCCGGTCTCGTCGTCTGATATGTCGCATATCTCGTCTAGGGGTGGTAAACGTCAGACCCCAATAGCTCGATAAGTCGTGTCGATATGAGGTCTATAACAGTTCGAGAAACTACTATTAACACTTACTAGTAAATCTCAGCAACCCTGGCCAGGGATTTCCGGTTATAGCCAATCGAACACAGCGCAACATCAACTCCCTATACCGGGAGAGACGAATCCCCTCCTATCGCTCATTGCCTCCTTGTGACTCGGGACTGTATCCAAAAACCACCGTTTAGCACGCCCTCTTGGATGTGGTAAGATGGAAATCAAAGCACAGTGGGAACCATACAAGACTCTATGACGATCTCGGGTCAACAGACTACTCTGTACCAGTGTCACCAGAGAACTGCCATCTAACGTAAGGTATAATACCATCTGGGAGTTCTCGGCGAGTCCGTCCAGTGTACCCAGTCTCCACTGAGCACCCGTATATCATCTCTGATGTCAAACACCAATGGATATGGGATCATCCATCGCCCATCTGTATGGGTCGAGAAGGTATACGCTAGTCTACTCTGGTATATCGATGCCCCGTCTCGATACACCCACGATTAGGGACTTTGAAGGATGTACTTATAGACTATCTGTCCCCACTAGTATGATCTGCATCACAGTCCAGGTAGTCAAGTACACATCCTAAGGGCTTTACCAACATGTAACAGAGAGACAATCAGTATACACGTTAAGGTAAAGAGCAACCAGATAGCATACTATCATGTCGAGCAAGAAAGTCCTCCCTATATATGTTCCAGCATCCACTACAATATACATCCTATGTACAGTAATGGCCTCTAGGGAATACATATAACTAACACAATTAGTCGATATCACTTCTTACAAACATATGGATAGACGGTGCAGAATAGTTTGGTTCCCTGTTACATTCAATAGATGGATTGAGACGTGTTATCCCGAGATCTTCATCGTCGCTTTCATTTTCAGAGCCATTCAACGTCGGCACATTATAATAATCTCTTGGTTGCCAACAACAAACAACATGCCAATCAACCTTCTGCAAGTCCCAAGAATAATATATTTGTGTTGTCATTGTGGGAAAGATAAAGCTATCGTATTTGGTAACATCCGTTTGGTGTTTACCAAAGTCATGAGGGTCTGCTCCAGGCGTGAACCATCCCAAATGGACTGAAACCGTCGCTTACAATCCCCAGCTTCACGTTATAAGGGTCTGCACTGAACGAAGAATGATTTTAATCTAAAAAATTTCATGATATCGAATCTTTAGGATAACTCATTTTTCCCTCTTCATGAGGTGCTTTATGGTGCCACTGCATTTCGAACGCCATCTCCTCACACATAAATAACCGTTGCAGTCTCGGTATTAATAGAAAATGATGAAGAATCTTCACGGGCACATCACTCGAACGAGAATCAGCTTTTCCTGCACACTGGGGAGCTTTTGAGTGCAGTGTGTTCTTTCCGGAGCAAAACACAATAATTTTCACATGCATGTATCTTCTCACACTTTAGATCGATATTTATGATTATCTTTTTCCCCCCGTACCAGCTCGGTGGCACTTCATTTCCAACGGGAAAAGCTTCCTCCAGAAATTCTAGGAGATCGGTGAAAGACCGGTCACTCCATCTATTCTATACTTGATCTGGAAGAGACGTACGTAAAAAGATAGTATCGAAAGCCCTTTGCGATTTGGATATAGAGAGATTCTCGAGGAAGCCTTATACTTCTCTAATAACGCGGGTTCGGTGCTATCCGTATCATAAGAAAGTCCTGCGGCATTTATAAACCCATCCATGTTATCAACCAGCATGAACACAGTATCATCGTCTTCGACGGATTCATCTTCTTCAAACTTCCATTCTTTCTCTTCCTCCTCTTCTTCTACTATCTCTTGCCACTCCTCAGTTTCTGCTTCAATGAATTTGTTTTCCATCTCTTGCATTGGCTCTTCATCGTCCTTTTCTCCATGAATATCCCGCTTAGTGTAATCTCTAAGGAAACCGTTTTTCATGATGTATAACTCAACATCCGATTTCTTCTGCAATCGTGTGTTCATACACTTATAATAAAAACAATAGATTTCGTGCTCTTTCGGTATCCCAAAACGTGCGTAGAAAAAATCGATGAAAAAGTAAACACCGTTAAGGAAAAAAATAGTGGCTCTCGAAAAAATGGCAACTTACATCCTACTCTTGTCGTGGAGATACGAGAATGCCATATTGGAAGAAAATGGAACGTAGCAGGATTCTTATAGATAAGAGTCATGGAATTAAGATTTCGTGACAAATACGAGATAGACGGATAATAAGAAGTGTTAGTGTTAGGTTTAATTGACAACTTCGTTAAATTTGGTTTCAATTATTATTGGATTGGGCTCTCCTCAAACTCCTATTGAGAACTTTCTACTGCTAATCTCAAAACTCGAGAGTTGGATTCTTCTTACAAGAAAGATGATGATAATACTAAATTTTCTTTATTGGATGTCGAGAGTAACGGCTATGGGGGTAAGACACCTATCCAATTAAGAATGTATAAAGCATACACCAATTCACTTGTACTTTCGTCTGTTTTGAGAAATTTCGGCAGCACCTCCCTGCTGTTCTCCGAGTACACTGTAATAGAACAGATAATCGTTTCAATACAGTGAAACACCAATGAAACAAACATCTAATCTATTGTTGTATACGGAGAATCAGCAGAAAAGTACTGACGAAATATCCAGAAACGAATGAAAAACACAAGTGAAGGCAAGTGTCTGTTTTATACATTCGTAACTTGTCCACACAGGACAAATCTATCGGTTATCATACGATCAAATATTAATTCTCGTCACATAGACAATGCGACAGTTTTTAGAAACCGAACGATAACGTCCGGTGTTTAACAACCTTCATGTAGTTTTATGTCACGACGAACACCGAACATATGTTAACCGATAGACGGGAACTAAGCCACCTTTTCATTCACATATAATTAATTATCAATAAGAATATGAAAATTTCATATTATCATTAAATGTCATACCCTTACTTTAAGATTTAATTTAGATTGGTTTTACGTTTACGTTTCAATTTCAAAGTTTCGAAGTTTTTTACTTTAGGGTAAAGTTCTTTAAACTCAAGGGTTTTCTTAATCGAGTTTAAGATTTTGGATTTAGGCTTTGTGGGATTTGAAAAGAGTTCAATGTAGAGAAGAATGAAGATGAATCAAGATTTGTGTATGTTTGTATGTGTGTGTGTCTGTGTGTGTGTGTGTGTGTGCAAGTATGCTTGTGTGTGCATGTGCTGAGATACGTTCAATAGATAGACTGAGACATATTATCGTCATATCTTCATCGTCGCTCTCATCTTCAGAGCCATTTAACATCGACACATTATAATAATCTCTCGGTTTCCAACTGCAAACAGCATCCCAGTCAATCTTCTGCAAGTCCCGAGAACAATATATTTGTGTTGCCATTGTGGGAAAGATAAAACTGTCATATTTAGGTAACATCTGTTTGGGATTTACCAAAGTCATGAGGGTCTGCGCCCGCCACGAACTGTAACACCTTAGAATGCGATTAGTGTTAATTAATCAATAATGCGGGTTTTTGGTAAATAGTTAACCAAATAGTTTTCATATATTTTATAAAAATTAATTAATATTTTATTATTATTTGTTTTGGCTTGCACACACTTGTGCAAGTTAACCTAGGGTTAATTTGTGTTAACCATAATTGTACATTGGCACCTTAACCCTCATGCCATTATGTTATATGTATTGATTTAATTATTTAGTTTTAAACAAAAGGGTTTGTTTTAAATGTTGAAGAAAGAGGAGGGTTGAATTTTTGAGTGAATGATGAGGCATGGCAAGCATGGGGAGCATTTAGTGAAGAGAGAGAAAGGGCATGGCTACTCTCACCCTCTCACTCTCTCATTCTTACCTCACACATCCCATTTCTTTTCCTCATTCTCTCATTCTCAATTATTTTCTCCTTCTCCTCTCCTACAACTGAATGCTTACTTCCCTATCACTAAACCAAGCCAAATCCCCACTAAACTTCATTAAAAACCCTCACCAAGTCAAGTTAAGCCACTAGAGATGACTTGGACACGGGTTTTCATGATGTTTTGGGTGTCGATGTTTGGCACTCAGGTTCCATGAGATTTACGGATATGAGGGCCGATCAGAGTGACGACGCCTAAGGTATTAGGATATGGGGTGTCATTGATGGACACCGGTTTTTCCACGATGATGATTCATTGATGATGATATATTTTATCCCACACTCAGTAGTTATTTGATATGCATTATTTCATGTATTTGTAGTACCTGATGGTGTACCTTGATTATGATTGTTGCATATCCATATTGCCATACTTATGCTATCAGATTGCATGTGATAGATTATCGCGGTTCGTGCATACTTGCGATTATCTGTATGATGTTATTTACTATTCACGAGTTGGCAACTTACCCCCGTTGTGCCACAGTGTTTTGCAGGCTTGACCCTTAAAGTAGTCGCGGCAAGGATCCTTATTGTATCTATTTCAATGGATACCGCTACAGTTGGCTGTGAGGCCTTTTTGTTGTAAGTGGGTTTGCGGTTATCCGATTACATATATTGTATATCTCATTGTATCTAGTACTCTCCATCTACCACTTTCATGTATTGACTTAGAGACCAGTTTTTGAGGACCGATATTGTATATTTTGTGACTCTGGGTGTCGTGCTCGTGTGAGCCGGCCTTTCTTATGTAGTTTTATCTTTTTATGTTTTTTTTCATTTTTATTGTATATTTCTTCGCTATGGCGTCGTATATATATGCTTGTGGTGGTTATTTCCGCCTTTCGGCGTGATTTGCTTCCGTTTAGGAATGCTTTATTTATATCCTGTGTTTGTACCCGTTTCGGGGCTAGTTTTACAAAAGAGGTGCTGCCAAAATTTTTAAGAAAATAAACTTAAGTTTTAAGATTTTTACTTGAGATTTCCAAATGTTTTAACAAGGTTTTTATCACTTACTTCTTTCTTAATGGTTTATATTTCTGGGTTTTCAGCTTACTTAAATTGCGTTACCCCTGTTGACGTCGCGTGGTTTAAGTGCCGGTCACGTTCCTAAATTTTGGGTCGTGACAAAGTTGGTATCAGAGCGCTAGGCTTTACCTTTCGAAGTGTAGGATGACCTTGGTATGATGTAGTAGGTTACTTAAGCAGAGTGACGTAGCGTGTGTATGTACCATGGCATACTTACGACACTATACTACGCCTAAGTGACCTTAAGACATATTGCTTGTAATTCCTTCCTTGATTTCCATTTATCCTTATGATTCAATTTCTATGTTCTTATCGAATCCTGTTTTCATTTCCATCCCTTATGCTGCCGAAGACTACAAGGGCGCAGAGAGCGACCGCGAGGGCTGAGGTCAGGGTAGGCTCGTCAGAGACGAGGACTGACCAGGGCGGTACGCCAATTCTACAGGAGCGGATTAATCCACCTTCGCTAGATCGTATTACTAGGCTAGGGGCCGGTATGCAGGATTTACGCCAGATGATGGGGTCATTGGTTGAGACCAGTCGAGCGCAGAGACAGGAGGTTGTCCCACCTGTCACGGGGACTGCGATGGTGCCTACTGTTCAGGCAGTCGTACCTATTGCTACGGAGGTTATCACCATATCATTATCTGAGTTCATGAGGCCGAAGCCTCCAGTTTTCACCGGCACCGATACAGCTGAGGATCCCCAGTCGTTTATCGATCGGATGGCCAGTATCTGTCGTTCACCGAGATGCTCCAACGCGAGATGGGTAGAGTTCGCGAGTTTTCGTCTGGAGGGTCTTGCCCAGACGTGCGAGTCTTTAGAGAGAGGCCGAGCCGCAGGTCTTTCTCCTATGACCTGGGATGAGTTCATGACGGTTTTTCTTGCCTGTTTTCTTCCGCAGAGTATCAAGGATGCTCGAGCTCGCAGTTTTGAGTCATTACGCCAGACTCCGGGTATGACGGTGGCAGAGTACGATGTTCAGTTTACCCAGCTATTTGTGTATGCTCCATATTTGGTGGACACTGAGAAGATGCGGATCAAGAGATTTGTGAGAGGCTTGATTACCCAGTTGTTCCTCGCTATCAGCGCCCAGCATTTTGACACATATGCAGCCGCAGTGGACGCAGCCCTACTGGTTGAGGATCGTCTTTCCGAGACTTCGATCATTCCGGAACCGAAGAGGGTTCGTACTGGTGTATCAGCCCGGAAACAGATGTATAGACGCCGTGACAGATTTCGTTCAGGTCGTGGGAGTAGTAGAGTCTTGGGACGAGGCTAGTTATTTAGCTCTTATCCCTAGGAGGGTTAGCAGTCATCGTCTGGATGTTTCCGGTGCGGGAGTTTATATCATCGCATCAGAGATTGTACGGAGCCATGTGAGGACGAGGCAGCCGTACCACATGTTACCCTACCACCTTCTCCACCTCAGAGAGCGTTGCCTCTTACGCTTGTTGTTGCTCCGCGTCAGACTTATGCTCAAAGAGGTCGTGGTCGCGGAGGTTTTGTTCAAAGAGGACGGAGTAGAAGAGGCGGAGGGCAGCCAGTCGCCGGCAGAGGGCAGGCTCGAGTATTTTCTTTGACTCATCAGGACGCACAGGCGTCCAATGCAGTGGTTTCAGGTACTCTTTCAGTATGTTCCTTCAATGCACACGTTTTGTTTGATCCGGGATCTACGCACTCGTAAGTTTCTACACACTTTGTGCCGAGGTTGGGCCGAGAGTCATGTTTGCTAGATCAGCCACTTGTCGTGACTACTCCTGTTGGCGAGTCTTTTGTTGCGCGACACGTGTTTCGGTCATGTGTCGTTCGTATTGCAGATAGAGATTCGTCCGTCGACATGATCCTTCTTGAGGTGTTGGACTTCGACGTTCTCCCTGGCATAGACTGGTTAGCTACTTGCTACGCATCTATGGACTACCGTGAGAAGAAAGTCAGGTTTTGTTTTCCAGGCGAGTCAGTTCTTTTTGTGCAGGGGGACCGTGGTGCCGCCCCTCACAATTTGATTTCTGTCCTTTGCGCTAGTCGGCTCTTGAGGAGTGGATGTCGGAGATTCTTAGCTTTCATTCGTGATATCGGAACCATGGTAGATTTGCTGGACCGGGTTCCTATTGTGAGAGAGTTTCTCGACATTTTTCCTGTAAGTCCACGTTGCCCACCCCGGTGCTTACGGGGAGGCGGAAACGTTATGAAAAATCGGATTTTTACAACACTAGGCAACATGGACTATGCTAAAGGAGGGATCTTTGCTAAACAAAACTAACTAACAAGCTAAAAGATTTAGCTACTCGGAAAGGGGGTTATACCTAGGTCTTCAAGTCCTTCTCTTCTTGCTCCTTAGAGTGAAAGAACGGGTTCTCCTTGTCGCCTTCTCTTGCCGAAGAAAGATCCACCCGAGGGCCTCAACCATTGGCTCCAAGCTCAAACTAGAAGTAACTAAGATGCTTGGTGTGCTAGACCTAGGATCTTAGAAAGAGTAGAGAGTGTTTTTGAAGGGTTTTATCTCAAGCTCAAAGGGTTCTCAACTCATGAGAGGGGAGAGCTTGAGAGAGAGAAAGAGGAGGAGAGAGAATCAAAATGATAGAATGAGATAGCTTTTTTACAACCATAACAATATAAGTGAATTAATCAAATTAATAATTTTAATCAAATGAAAAAGTTGATGGTTGGTTTGATGAGACAATTATCATTTCACATTAAATGGTTTTTGCAAAGATCAAAGAGCATCTTTGATGTGTAATGATGATGGTCAAAGTTTCAACCTTGGTCAACTAGTCAACCTTGGTCAACAAGTCAACAAACCGAACCATGAAACAATTTCATTTAATTAATATTATTAATTGATATATCACAAATTCATTAGGGTTTGGAAAAAGACGACTGTCAACTGTGCATACGCACCCGTTCCAAAACCCTAATGAAAATCCTCTTCCTCTGCCTAAAACAACTGTGCATACACACCCGTATTCGTGTCCGAGGAACACGAATACAATGAGATAAAACCAATCCCAGATCATATACTAGAATCCGGCTTAAACCAAAGCCCGCTAGAATAAGCTGTCCGGACACCAAACGTGCACAAGTGCGCGGATGTGAACGAACCCTGTCGCAAAACCATGCGACCTCTACTCATTTTGCCTAAAGGCGAATAACCCTCTGTGTGGGACTCTAAAGACTCGACACTACGCTGGCAGTGGGTTTAACCATAGGCCGCATGCGGCACTAGCTGTACGTAACGGTCCCCAGGTAGATGCCGATAAGAAAACTGATGAGTAAAACCTATCTGAACTCCTACTGAGCCTGAATGTGACAGTCTCCGTACAGTCCGGTCTGTTTGTCTAACAATATCGCATGGCGGGCCTAGGGGGCGGTAAACTCCAGTCCCCTAATAGCGGTACAAGTCGTGCTGGAATGTAGCCTAGAACACCCTGAGATAACACTGGAAACCTACCAGTCTATCTCGCTTGCCCTGGCCAGGGACTTTGTGTAATGGCTCTCCTAGACACAGCGCGATATCAACCCCCAATACCGGGAGAGACGAATCCTGTCTAACCGTCACTGCCTCCAAGTGCTTCGGAACTGCACCCAAAAACTACCTGTTTGCATGACTCCTTTGAGCCGTGGTAGGGTAGTAATCAAAGTACAGTGGGAACACACTCGAGGCGAAGTGACAGTGTCAAGTCAACGGACTAAGCTGTACTCATGTCACCTGGGAACTGATAACTGACGAAAGGTATAATACCAACCAACAGTTCCCTACGAGTCCTGTCCAGTGTACTCGTAACCTAACGAGCACCCGCATACTATCTCAAGTACGACGTACTGACGGCTGTGGGACAGACCGTCTCACAAGCTGGGATAAGAAGCGCATGCGCTAGTCTACTCCGGAGTATCGATGCCCTGTCTCGATAGTCTTGCGACTAGGGACTTGCATAAAGATGTGCTTGTGGATTACCCAGTCCCCACGAGTGTGACTGCCATCACAACGCTGGTAATCAAGCAAAGATTCTAAGGGCTCCACTAATGTGTAAAGGCGATATGCTAAAAGAAACACAAGCACACATTAAAGCAGAAACAAACCAAGTAACATACTACCATTTTGAGCAAGAATGTCAATACAAGTTGAATATCCCAAGCTTCTATCAAGTAATATACAATCCAGTATGATACAGTAATGGCCTCTAGGGCATATACACTAACAATCTCCCACTTGCACTAAGGCCATGTACTGGCGTATCGAAGACCTATCATCTCGATCAGCCGCTCGAACTGAGTCTGGGGTAAGGCCTTGGTGAATGGATCAACAGTGTTATCTTCCGTAGAAACTCTCCGAACCTCGATCTCCTGGCGACCCACGATCTCCCTGATCAGGTGATACTGCCTCAAGATATGCCTGGACTTCTGATGGGACCTGGGTTCCTTCGCTAAAGCTATAGCCCTATTGTTGTCGCAATACAGAGGTACTGGATCAACAATGGACGGAACCACCTGAAGTTCTGTTAGGAACTTCCTTATCCAGACGGCTTCTTTTGCGGCATTTGCAGCAGTGATATATTCCGCTTCCATCGTCGAGTCAGCAACGGTTTCCTGTTTGGAACTCTTCCAACACACCGCCCCTCCATAGAGGGTAAAGACATAACCCGACATGGACTTGGAATCATCCTTGTCACTCTGGAAGCTGGAGTCAGCAAAGGTCTCGATCTGGAGGTCTTTTCCGCCATACACCAAGAACATCTCCTTAGTCCTTCTCAGGTACTTGAGAATGTTCTTTACCGCTATCCGGTGTTTCTCCCCAGGGTGTTACTGATACCAGCTTACCACACTCAGTGCATAAGCTACATCTGGTCTGGTACATAACATCGCATACATTATAGAGCCTACCGCAGAAGCGTAGGGTATAATAGACATGCGATCCCTTTCCAAATCAGTCTTGGGAGACATCTCTTTGGAGAGGGTGATCCCGTGACAAGCCGGTAGATTACCGCGCTTGGAATCTTCCATACTGAACCTTTTCAGTATGGTGTCGATGTACCTGGACTGTGAGAGTCCTAATATCCTCTTGGATCTGTCACGATAGATCCGGATCCCCAGAATGTATGAGGCATCACCCAGGTCTTTCATGGAGAACCTGTGTGACAAGAACCCTTTGACAGATTGTAGCATAGGAATGTCATTTCCTATCAAGAGAATGTCATCCACGTATAATACGAGGAATATAACAGTTCTTGCTACAAATCTACTATAGATGCATGGTTCATCTAGATTTTTGATAAAGCCAAATTCTTTAACCGTCTCATCAAAACAGATGTTCCAACTCCGCGATGCCTGCTTTAGTCCATAGATGGACTTAAGCAACTTGCACACCTTTCCGCTGCTCCCACTCTGAATGAAACCCTCTGGCTGGTCCATATAGACACACTCCTCTAAATTTCCATTTAGAAAAGCGGTTTTTACGTCCATCTGCCAGATCTTATAATCGTGGAAGGCAGCTTGTCCATAGAGGCAAGCACGAGGCACTTGGCCTTCGCGCAGTCGATTTCCCACGTCTTACGGATTTCCCTATCCGCGACGCTGGTTTTGGGGCCTGGGACAGGGGGAGCTTTGGTGGTAAGAAGATACCCCAACTTGTCATAAGTGATTGCCATTTTGACATTCCTGAGCCAATCTTTATAGTTTGGCCCTGTCAGTATGTTTTTATCTAGTAGTAACTTAAGTCCAGTCATGATGTTTGGTCGCTGCAATTAGGAGAGAGAGAAGAAACACTTTAGCATGATGCTCTTGTATATTTAGAGTGGTTTTTAATTTGTCTAAACAGGATGGCTCCCACTGTCTCTCGAATCCCTCATCAAACCATAAAGGAAGAACTAGTCGGGATCAATCTCACAGTACAATACTTGCTTAACCGTTCAGCCAGGCCAGTGTTGGTATTTCGAGGGAGGCTTTCTAACGCTTTCGCGAAGTTCCTTAATTAAGTAACCTCTTTTCCCTGTGGGCGTAGCCCCGCTAACACCTTTCGAGACACCTACTTGGTTTATAGCATTGATCGTTAAGTGAGAAAGTTCCGGAGGAGTAGCATATACTTACAGTAGGATCGGGATCCAAATACCATCGCGTGACAAAACTGAAAGAATCCTACCAGAATCATCACACTCCAAATGGTATGCAGCGCTAGCAAGTTTCAGTTCTTTTGAAACTCCCGATGTGGATTTTTGCCCCATGCTCTTATGACCTTGACTTTGGCCAACAAATCATAAGTCACATGTCAAGTTCTACCCGTCATTCTCCAGGTTAATTTGAGCCTACCCGCACATACCCTTGACTTTAGCCAACAAGGTAGAATGACTGCCCCAAACCAACACATCTATCTATGCTGCACATGAATACCCAATAGCTACCAATCACTATGCCTTGACTTTGGCCAACAAACATAGCTTGAATACTTATTGACCATTC
This sequence comes from Agapanthus africanus, assembly GCA_030015575.1. NCBI lineage: Eukaryota > Viridiplantae > Streptophyta > Magnoliopsida > Asparagales > Amaryllidaceae > Agapanthus > Agapanthus africanus. The sequence continues at coordinate 302,759,031 of JASDDO010000029.1, forward strand.
ATGTGAAACGACGGAGGGCTACGAATGGTTTTGGCGAAACCGTGAACGTAATGAACTTGATATAATCGATGGAACGAGATAGCTTTCAAAAGGAGTGGTTCAAGCTCCACATTTAAAAGTTTGGTTTTGAAAAGAACCGAGTGGTTTTCAAAGTGTTCTAACGACTTTTACTTGGTTTATTTTTTCTTGCATTAATTCCAATGCGTCCATCATTTAATCCTACCATTGCAGAAAACAACGAAAATATGACGTATGCTTATGCCATCCGCATTCGCCGTGGGGTCCCGTCATCACCCGTTAGGTTACTTAACTAACGACAGAGCGGGGGCTGGACTAGCGCGGATGCAAAATATAAGCAACGCCTAAATAGATATCATATAGATATATATAAGCACTCGTCACATGCAATGATAGCCATTCCAGATCACAGATGAATACATTGGATATACTAGGAATCCGCAATTCGTACGAGCCTGTAACGAAGAACGGATTACACGGTCGCGATGAATAGCCAAACCCCACCCTAGAACCCTACGGGTGCGGCAAACTACCCGCCAAGTATCCGAAGTGAAGCAACCTCCCTCAACAATGTGAGTAGGCCACTAGGCACTTCGAGGTACCCGGTAGTTTGTGCACCCCACCTTGGGTCTATCCTAGGAGCAAAAACAGTAAAAAGAAATTATATAATAACGGCTACAACCCCGACCCGGTTGTGCGGCCATACAAATAATATTACATCAATTTACATATTACAAGAATTGAAAGAATAAGAAAACTCTCATCTCACAACCCCCGGCTATTCATCCGCGACAATCCAACGAATTCATATATACAAACCATCAATATTACAGATCACAGATATGTATAACCCCCACTAATCGACGTATAGCAATTAGCAGGCGTTCAATACATATATCACATCACAGATATAACCCATTAGCCAAAGTGTAAAGAAATTCGATCAAAAATACGAATTTGTGACCACCCCAAAAACCAACTTGTTCTCTGGAAAATCTGGGTGGAAACAAACTATATTAAAAATCCCAAAACCACAACAAAAGAACACTGCAAGTAAAATGAACCACGGCCGAGTCAACTCGTCCGCGGATCCGCGGCAGGAGCAAGCTTCTGCCGCGGATCCGTGGTGAGTCGGCCGAGTTAGTGGATCGTTTTCCTTGTGCGTTCTGTAAAAACCCTGAGCCGATTTTTGAAGTATGATTTATTATTTTTAAAGCAGAAATGAAAATCGACAGAAACTTAGGGTTTTGAAAAATAGTTTTGCAATTTTTTCCGATCGAAGTTCTAGATACTTTGCTAACTAGTTAGTTTGTGTTTAGCTAGGCTCTGATACCACTGTAAGTCCACGTTGCCCACCCCGGTGCTTACGGGGAGGCGGAAACGTTATGAAAAATCGGATTTTTACAACACTAGGCAACATGGACTATGCTAAAGGAGGGATCTTTGCTAAACAAAACTAACTAACAAGCTAAAAGAGTTAGATACTCGGAAAGAGGGTTATACCTAGGTCTTCAAGCCCTTCTCTTCTTGCTCCTTAGAGTGAAAGAACGGGTTCTCCTTGTCGCCTTCTCTTGCCGAAGAAAGATCCACCCGAGGGCCTCAACCGTTGGCTACAACCTCAAACTAGAAGTAACTAAGGTGCTTGGTGTGCTAGACCTAGGACCTTAGAAAGAGTAGAGAGTGTTTTTGAAGGGTTTTATCTCAAGCTCAAAGGGTTCTCAACTCATGAGAGGGGAGAGCTTGAGAGAGAGGAAGAGGAGGAGAAAGAATCAAAATGATAGAATGAGATAGCTTTTTTACAACCATAACAATATAAGTGAATTAATCAAATTAATAACTTTAATCAAATGAAAAAGTTGATGGTTGGTTTGATGAGACAATTATCATTTCACATTAAATGGTTTTTGCAAAGATCAAAGAGCATCTTTGATGTGTAATGATGATGGTCAAAGTTTCAACCTTGGTCAACTAGTCAACCTTGGTCAACAAGTCAACAAACCCAACCATGACACAATTTCATTTAATTAATATTATTAATTGATATATCACAAATTCATTAGGGTTTGGAAAAAGACGACTGTCAACTGTGCATACGCACCCGTTCCAAAACCCTAATGAAAATTCTCTTCCTCTGCCTAAAACAACTGTGCATACACACCCGTATTCGTGTCCGAGGAACACGAATACAATGAGATAAAACCAATCCCAAATCATATACTAGAATCCGGCTTAAACTAAAGCCCGCTAGTATAAGCTGTCCGGACACCAAACGTGCACAAGTGCGAGGATGTGAACGAACCCTGTCGTAAAACCATGCGACCTCTACTCATTTTGTCTAAAGGCGAATAACCCTCTGTGTGGGACTCTAAAGACTCGACACTACGCTGGCGGTGGGTTTAACCACAGGCCGCAAGCGGCACTAGCTGTACGTAACGGTCCCCAGGTAGATGCTGATAAGAAGACTGACGAGTAAAACCCATCTGAACTCCTACTGAGCCTGAATGTGACAGTCTCCATACAGTCCGGTCTGTTCGTCTAAGAATATCGCATAGCGGGCCTAGGGGGCGGTAAACGTCAGTCCCCTAATAGCGGTACAAGTCGTGCCGGAGTGTAGCCTAGAACACCCTGAGATAACACTGGAAACCTACCAGTCTATCTCGCTTGCCCTGGCCAGGGACTTTGTGTAATGGCTCTCCTAGACACAGCGCGATATCAACCCCCAATACCGGGAGAGACGAATCCTGTCTAACCGTCACTGCCTCTAAGTGCTTCGGGACTGCACCCAAAAACTACCTGTTTGCACGACTCTTTTGAGCCGTGGTAGGGTAGTAATCAAAGTACAGTGGGAACACACTCGAGGCGAAGTGACAGTATCAAGTCAACGGACTAAGCCGTACTCATGTCACCTGGGAACTGATAACTGACGATAGGTATAATACCAACCAACAGTTCTCTACGAGTCCTGTCCAGTGTACTCGTAACCTAACGAGCACCCGCATACTATCTCAAGTACGACGTACTGACGGCTGTGGGACAGACCATCTCCCAAGCTGGGATAAGAAGCGCATGCGCTAGTCTACTCCGGAGTATCGATGCCCTGTCTCGATAGTCCTGTGACTAGGGACCTGCATAAGGATGTGCTTGTGGATTACCCAGCCCCCACGAGTGTGACTGCCATCACAACGCTGGTAATCAAGCAAAGATCCTAAGGGCTCCACTAATGTGTAATGGCGATATGATAAAAGAAACACATGCACACATTAAAGCAGAAACAAACCAAGTAGCATACTACCATTTTGAGCAAGAATGTCAATACAAGGTGAATATCCCAAGCTTCCATCAAGTAATATACAATCCAGTATGATACAGTAATGGCCTCTAGGGCATAAACACTAACATTTCCCGATGAGTTACCTGGATTGCCGCCAGAGCGTGAGATTGAGTTTCGCATTGATTTGATCCCCGGCACGGAGCCTATTTCTATACCGCCTTACCGGATGGCCCCGGCAGAGCATAAGGATCAGCTGCAAGAGTTGCTTGATAGGGGACTTTGCGTCCGAGTGTTTCTCCTTGGGGAGCGCATGTTCATTTCGTCAAGAAGAAGGACGGCAGTTTGAGATTGTGCATTGATTACCATCAATTGAACCGAGTTACAGTGCGGAATAGGTATCCTTTACCTCGCATTGACAATTTTTTGATCAGCTCTAGGGTGCGGGACATTTTTCCAAGATTGATTTGAGATCGGGTTATCATCAGTTGCGGGTTCGGAATGATGACATTCTGAAGACCGCTTTTCGTACGCGCTACGGGCATTATGAGTTTTTGGTGATGTCATTCGGAATCACCAATTCCCCAACAGCGTTCATGGATTTGATGAACCGGATTTTCAGGCCGTTCCTCGACCAGTTTATTATTGTGTTTATTGATGATATTCTGGTTTATTCCAAGAGTCGAGAGGAGCATGAACGGCACTTGAGGATTGCTTTGCAGACATTGAGAGAACACCAGATGTTTGCTAAATTCTCGAAGTGTGCCTTCTGGCTTGATAGTGTTGACTTCATGGGTCATGTAGTTACGGGAGATGGTATTCGTATGGACCTGAGGAAGGTCGAGGCCGTACAGTTTTGGCCCAGACCTGTATCAGTGACAGAGGTCCGCAGCTTTTTGGGCTAAGCCGGTTACTACCGCCGTTTCATGCAGGACTACTCGAGTATCGTTGCACCGCTGACCGGACTGACCAGGAAGGGGGTTCCTTTTTTTTGGACTGAGGCATGCGAGCTGAGTTTTCAGCAGTTGAAAACTCGGTTGAAGTTTGATTTGGATTAAAACCTTGCTAGGGTTAGGATTAAGTTAGTTTGGAAAGTTAATTCTATCCACCGCTTTCTTTGCCCTAATTAAGAACATAGGTGTTAGGGTAATAATTAACAAAGGGGATTAGCACGACTGGGAAGAAACGTAGTTTCTTCCTTTTGGTCCTTGTCCGTCCTTTCTTAACTCTTATCCCTAACCTCTATCTAGATCAACCACGACCGGTCTAACTAGGGAATCACCGCTATCTCGTAGGAAAGGGTGCCGTAGTGAGCGGTGGGTGATTGATTTACATAGAGTCCTAATTTAAAATATTGAATGGGCAAGAAAGGAGTGAGAGATTTCCATCTCTCAAACCTACCCAATCCTAACCCTAACAAGTGAGGAACTACTCACACATTAGGGAAATTATGACAAAATTCATTTTTATATTTTTTATTAACCTAATTAACTTGCAGATAAATAAAACATGTAAAAATTGCAGAGAAATAAAATTGCAAATAAGAAAGATTCAAAATAAAAACTTACTTTTATTGATGCACTCTTTGACGATTACAAGGGAATTAAAAATCTAATCTAGAATTAAAAAGAGCCATGCTCCAAAAAGAGCTGTAGGCTTTCCTAATTATAGATAGGAGAAAGCCTAGGGTTTACATCTGATCCACATCTAAAATTACAAAACTACCCTAAGAAAGCCGGGTCAACGCACCGACACCACCGACACGTGCACAGCACGGCCGCGGAACCGTGGCCAGAAGCCTTGTTTGGCCGCGGTTCCGCGGCCTTCTTGAGGGGTCTCTGGCTCTTTTTCTCTGGATTGCTTCATGTTGCTATTTTCTTCTGTTTTCTTTACTTGGTTTCTCATAATATTTTCTATTTTCTTCCAGATTTCCACAGTGTAGAATGTTGTGGACTTTTACCATTAGCTTCGCGTTGAAGTCTTGAATCTTTGTGATGCCCTTGTACTTTGTATATTGAACTGTTTGTTGATCTTCGTTTGTTTCTCAAACTGGTAAGCAGCATATTGCAGATTCATCTCTTTGTTGGTCGTATTCTCACATTTGTAGCGTCTTTTCACCATTTTCACTGTATTGTTCTGAGAACCTGTAACCTGCAACTATTTAGCAAACATGGATCAAAAGCACCTATTTATTTGCAATATGATTAAGAATAGGGAATATAATAATGCAAAATTCCGATATGAACAAATACCCCCAAACTTATCTTTTGCTCGTCCCGAGCAAAACCAATTTATTCTCGAAAAAACCTGACCTCACTTTCGCAGGGAATCGCGATTACACTGAGCTCGTGCAACAAGCCGTTAAACCTCTAAGTGTCCCTAGTAGGAAGAGTGTTGTCTCCTGAGGGTTATCAGCGGATACTACCCACAAAATCCGATCAATTTGGCCTATTGATTTTCATTCTTCAATTCGATATTCTAGCAAGAAATTCTATTATCTTCAACTTATAAATCATCAACCTATATTTTTCACACTCACTTATCATTTAACTTAAGATTGTATATGTTCTGCAAATTTATTAAGCTTTTAGCATCTTTTGAATTTTTCTTCTAAGGTTCCATCTCAACTTTGGAATTTTTATCATCTCTACTGAAGATATAAGTCCTATCTTTCATTCCTATCTCTCATCCAAACCCCAATCATATACCCCTACGTGTGTGTATGTATCACCCCTACACTCGGAAATTCAATTCAAGCTATCGTACTCTTGTCCATCGTCCAAAATACTTTTAGTTGGTGAATTTTAGATGAAATTGCTCACACATCCTTCATGCGACCGTTAATATTTCTTGAGGTACTAACGACCAATTACAAAATGTGTTTGCGCATTAAGGCGTAATTCCTCGTCTTGTAATACCTAAGGCTTTAGCAGTGACTCCCAAACCAGTTGGTCTAAGGCACTAGGTGATAAAGCACTCTCACTATATATTTTTTTATTTTACGCAGCCTTAAGTAATTACAAAACCAGTGTTCATTTTTTTTATATCTCTTTATTCACACTTATACTTTTATTCAATTTTTTTTCATACTAAGGATTTTAGACAAGAGCACTTCAAGGTATCCTCTACTATCCCAAGTTTCAAGATGCGTGTATGTGCGAGTTGTAGGGTATATACTTTCAGACTTTAGACTAAAGGTTCGGAATTATTTTTCAGACTTACACTTCAATAAAAATTTTAATACCCTTCCCTTAATTTGACTTAGCCTAAGAACTGAACTCAAAATTTGCCTATTTCTAAATAAACTATAAGGACATATATTTTCTACCGTTAAATTTTAAGAAAGGTTATTTTTAGGGTATTTTAATTTACTAAGTTTTGGATCTAGTTTTTCCTAGCTAGTTAACCGTCTTGTCAAACTTAAGTCAAATATGGCCAAAATTGAATTTTTCAATTTTTATAATTTTTAAAAGTTTTCAATTTTTTATTTGATTTTATATAAAAAAAATATTTTCATTTTTTAAATTTTTATAAAAAATTTTTTATAAAGATGCAATGCAGAAATAAACATGCAAAAGAAAAAAATATATACAAAAATTAAAATATGCAATACAATGATAACTATTTACAAACCACCTACTTTTCCAAACTTACCAAAAGCAGTGCCCTTACTGCTCAGGCCCTCGGCGTCCCCTTAAACGTGAACGGGAACGCTCCTCTCGCGCTAGCAGCGTAGATACCCTATATTCAATCTCAGTCACACGGTGATCCAAGTTGGTCACCATCCCCACCAAATTATCAGTCCCCCTAATGGCTCTTCTAAGAAGACATGCATGTTCTATGGGGGTAAGCTCTTCCTAGCTCGCGGTTGAGCTGGAGCTGGGTGTTCTGGCTGGCACATGTTCGGCCGGTTCCTTTCGCGACCATACATCAGTCAAGCGGGTATAGGATGTGGATACGCCCTCAATAAGAGATCTAATGGGTATACCTCCATGCATGTAGAATTCAAATTCCTCCACAGGGAGGAAATGGCGACACAGTTGTGTCACTAACATGGGGCAAGGGTAATTTGCGGCCTTTTTTCCAGCACCAATTGAATAAAGCAAAACTATAGGTGTGCACGATATGAAGAGACGGGATGAAAAAAGTGGTATTATGTGAACTTCCAAAAATGTTGTTTTGCGCCCACCGGCACACGGTTAAAACATTAGAGAAAAGGGTCCTAGCCTGTATTCCCTTCCTAAGTTCCCTCGAGCAGTCATTACCCATTAAGGGCATGTAATCTTCAAATTGAAGGGGTTGGTCATGAACAGGTAATCTGGGAATTAAGGTGACTTCATTGATGAAGTCCCTGTCAATGATAATTTCCCTATCGCCCCAAAGTAGTTTGATAAAACCGTATTGTGTAAGGCAGCCTTCCTCCATGCACTCGTAAAAACGAGTGACTGGATCTGGAAGAGTATAAGCATTGGGATGATTATAAATTAAAAAGTTCCACCCCCTCCGTATGATTTCATCACGAAATAACTCCCGTAAATTGTGTGTGAAAAGATTTATGAGAAATCACGTTCTAATTGCATGTTTGGTGCCATCACAGAAAGTTCAGATCTTCTAAAAATATTTAACAGAGAGGACAAAGAGATGCAAACCTCCTCTGAGAAAATTCAGAAGGAGAAGACATAGAGGCGCGGCGGAAGCGCGGCCAAGAGTGGGCTACAGCGGCGGAAGCGTGGCGGCTAGGGCAGATCTCCTTCTTCTGTCTGCGGCGGCGGCTAGGGTTTGTAGAGAGGAAAATTTAGGGTTATGAAAACAGAGAGGGGTCGGGTTCTATTTATAGTGGGGAGTGTGTTGGTTATTTGTAAAAAGCCCCTCTTAAAAAGAGAAAATTATTTGCAAATAAAAATTTTTATTTTTATTTTATTAAAACTGAAAATTTACAAAAATACCCAAAATCTTTTTTTTTCTTTTCAAATTTTCATTTTTATTTTTATTTTGTTTTTATATAATTACAAATGATACATACCCTCAAACTTGTTTGAAACAGTGTTTTGGCTAGATAATCGAAATTTAGGGGTAAATTGAGGAAGATCAGTCAATATAGATCGGCTCCTGCAAAAACAGGATCTCCTCCGAAGGGTCCGCAGTGAGGAACGGTTTAAGTCGATGTCCATTCACTTTAAACAGTGAACCGTCCTATGGATCTTCAAGATCGACTGCACCGTGCGGATATACGGTGCGTATAAAAAATGGCCCTTTCCATCGAGATTTGAGCTTGCCGGGATGGAAATGTAACCGAGTGTCGTAAAGTAAAACCTGTTGACTAGGTTTGAAATTTTTTCGCATAAGGTGTTTATCGTGGAATACCTTCGTTCGGTTTTTAACAACTATTGCGTTCTCATAAGCCTCATCCCGCAGCTCGTCTAATTCGTTCAACTGCAGCTTTCTATTGCCGCCCGCATCTCCCAAAGATAGATTCAACTCTTTTATTGCCCAAAATGCCTTATGCTCTATTTCAACTGGAAGGTGGAAAGTCTTGCCATAAACAAGCCTATATGGAGACATGCCAAGATCGGTCTTATAGGTAGTACGGAATGCCCAAAGGGCATCAATCAGTTTTGATGACCAATCTTTACGGTTTTCGGAAACCATTTTCTCCAATATCTGTTTAATCTGCCGATTCGAAATCTCGGCTTGCCCAGAAATTTGGGGATGATAGGGCGTTGACAGCTTGTGAGTAATGGAGTATTTTCGCATTAAGGACTCGAAAGTCCTATTACAAAAGTGAGATCCATTATCACTGATAATCGCGCGAGGATGCCCAAACCGAGAAAAAATGTTTTCTTTGAGAAATCTAACGATAACCTTGTTATCATTAGTTCAGCTGGGCACAGTCTCGACCCATTTTGAAATACAGTCAACAGCGAGTAGAATGTACATGTTCCCAAAAGAGTAGGGAAATGGTCCCATAAAGTCTATCCCCCAAACATCAAAAATTTCAACAACCAAAATTGGTTGGAGCGGGCATTTCATTTCTCCGAGATATCCGGCCTTAGTGTTGGCACCGAGAGCATGTCTTGCAGTATTCGTATGCGTCTTTAAAAAGTCGTGACCAGTAGAAGCCACACTGCAAGATTTTTTCTGCTATCTTTTTGGGGCCAAAATGCCCGCCACACGCTTGATCATGGCAGAATGACAGCACGCTCTTAAACTCGTTGTTGGGGATACACCGACGAATGATTTGGTCGGAACAGTATTTGAAGAGATACGCTTCATCCCAGTAAAAATGTTTTACTTGGGACAGAAATCGGAGTCTGTCCTGATTCGACCAATCGTTTGGTATCAGTCCGGTGGCCAAATAATTTATGATATCTGCGAACCAAGGTTCGCATGACACAGTTAAAAGCTGCTCATCTGGAAAAAACGTCTTTTATAGGAATTTGAAGTGTAGGCGAAGAAGGAAGGCGTGAAAGGTGGACGGCGACTACGTTTTTGCATCCTCTCTTGTCTCTTATGACAAGGTCAAATTCTTGTAGCAAGAGAATCCAACGTATCAGCCGGGATTTAGCATCCTTCTTCGTAAAAAGATGGCGAAGAGCTGAGTGGTCGGTATAAACGATGACTGGAGAGCCGATTAAATAGGGCCTGAATTTTTCTAGTACAAACACAACAGCTAAGAATTCTTTTTCAGTTGTTGTGTAATTCAATTGGGCCTCGTTTAAGGTTCGGCTAGCGTAATAAATTACATGCGACATCTTGTTAATGTGTTGTCCAAGGACAGCACCAATGGCAAAATCAGATGCATCGCACATAATCTCAAATGGATGCGTCCAGTCAGGAGATGAAAGAATGGGAGCGGAAATAAGTGAGTTTTTCAATAACTCGAACGCTTTCTGCATGTTGAGTCAAAATCAAAAGTGGTGTCCTTGGCCAACAAAAAAGTCAAGGGTCTAGCTATCTTGCTAAAATCCTTGATGAACCGTCTATAGAAACAGGCATGGCCAAGAAAGGCTCGGATGTCTTTGACGCACTTGGGAGGAGGAAGATTGGAAATGACTTCAATCTTAGCTTTATCTACCTCAATACCATTTTGCGAGATGATATGTCCTAAGACAATACCTTCTCGTACCATAAAGTGGCATTTCTCCCAATTTAACGTGAGGTTCTTATCCCTACATCGGGTAAGAACTGCGTCTAAATGTAGCAAACACTCGTCAAAGGAGTCGCCGAAAATAGAGAAATCATCCATAAAAATCTCCAAGAATTGTTCCACCATGTCTGAGAAAATGCCCATCATACACCGCTGGAAAGTAGCGGGTACATTGCATAACCCAAAGGGCATGCGACGGTAAGCGAATGTACTGAAGGGACAAGTAAATATGGTCTTGTCTTGGTCCTTTTCGGCAATAGGAACTTGATTATAGCCGAAGTAGCCATCCAAAAAGCAGTAAAATTCATGCCCAGCCAATCGTTCTAGCATTTGGTCAATGAAAGGTAATGGAAAGTGGTCTTTTCGTGTCGCGGCGTTGAGTTTTCTATAATCGATGCATACTCGCCACCCAGTTTGGGTGCGAGTAGGTATTAACTCATTCGCCTCATTAGTTATGACCGTTAAACCCGATTTCTTTGGGACAACGTGAATGGGGCTAACCCACTGGCTATTAGAGACAGGGTAAATGATACCACTATCTAGACATTTTACAATCTCCTTTTCAACAGCCTCCTTCATTATAAGGTTGAGGCGTCTCTGTGGATCCCTTACTGGCTTGGCATCATCCATCTTATGAATATGATGTTCAACTATGAGGGGACTAATCCCCTTGATGTCCGCCATAGTCCAGCCGAAAGCTTGTCGATAATTTTGTAAGACCGTAAAAAGGGCTCTCTCTTGCTCGGGGGCTAGGGAGGCCAATATGATAACAGGAAGGGTCTCATTCTCACCTAAGTAAACGTATTTAAGGTGAGACGGCAATAGCTTGAGTTCGAGTTTTGGAAGCGAAACAATTGAAGGTAAAATTGGTAAAACTGTCTCGAACTCGAAGAATTCCAATAATGGTTCGAAGCGAGTGTAAGCAACAGAGTCGGATGGTTCAGCTAACTCATCCAAAAATTCAAAGGACTCAAACTCGGGTGGTGATTCTTCAAAATCGTTCGAAAAAGTGAAACACTCGTAATCGTTATCGGGTGTGAAAACTGTGTCGGATTCAAGGAGGAACGCACTAGTGGCGTCAAAACTGTTGTGATCAAATAGAAATTTTTCGAGCTCACAATCCTCCTGAGTGATCTCTTGGATCGAGCAAATATCAAGTATATTTGCATTAGGCTCGGAGGGCTGATTCCCCAACTTAAAAATGTTGACTTCAATTGTTATGTTTCCAAAAGATAGGTTCATCGAACCATTTCGACAATTGATCACCGCATTAGAAGTCGCAAGGAATGGTCGGCCGAGTATCACCGGAATTTGACTCCGGGGGTTAGCTACAGGCTGTGTGTGCATAACAATGAAATCAACGGGGAAAATGAAGTCCCCTACTTTAATCAACACATCCTCTAACTCACCCCTAGGATGGGTGATGGATCGGTCGGCCATTTGAAGAGTACAATGTGTGGGTTTCAGCTCTCCAACGCCTAATTGTTCACATACTGAATAGGGAAGCAAATTAACACTGGCACCAAGATCTAAAAGTGCACGGTTGATATTCTTATCCCCAATTGTTATTGAAATTGTAGGACAGCCAGGGTCCTTGCGTTTTTGGGGTAAAGGTTGGGTAAGAGCATCACTCACTGCACTAGCTACGAATACTTTTTTAGGTACCTGCGATTTCCTCTTCTTGGTGCATAAGTCCTTTAAGATTTTAGCGTAAGAAGAGACTTGTTGGATTGCATCCAAGAGAGGTATGTTAATGTTAACCTGTTTGAATAACTCCACAATCTTCTCCATTTGTGGAGTAGGTTTATTGGATCTCAACCTGTTTGGAAATGGAATATTTTGAAAATTTGTTGAGTCCAATGTTTGTGGAGTAGATTGCGGGGTTGGAACGGATCCCAGTGTTGGTGTTTTCATAGAGTGAGTGGTGGGTCCGTTCGAATTAGAAGAAGTAGAGCCTTGTGAAGAATGAAGAACGGGATCTGAAGAAGACGAAGAAAATGAAGAAGATGAAGAAGATGAAGAAAAAGAAGAAGAAGAAGAAGCGGCGGTCGGGGTGTCATCATTATTGCCAACGTTGTTGTGCAATTTCTTTCCAGATCTCAATGTAGTCACGGCACTCACATTATGATTTTGTTGTTCATGAGCAACATATGTATTTTGTGTGTGACCGGGATTTGGCAGTGGTTGAGATGGAATTTTTCCCTTTTCTCGCTCGCTTAACGCAGCATTCAGTTGTGCAATTTGGGCTTCAATTGTATTGATGCTCTGATCATGTGAAGCAGTGTGTTGCACTAAAGACTGAATGGACGATTGGATGCTGGCTGAGGATTGCGTAGATTGTTTTAAAAACGCATTCAGACTTCGTTCTAGCGAGAAAACCTTATCGTTATTCGACTGAACAAAATTGTTTTGAGGATAAGAGTTGTTTGGTATAAAATTGTTCATTTGGTTTTGGTAAGGTTGGGGTTGGAAAGGTTGCTGATATTGAATTTGTTGAGGGGCTTGTTGTTGTGGAGGAGGCCTCTGAAAATTGTTATTGCCTTGGAATTGTTGTTGATTTTGATTCCAAGCAAAATTTAGGTGGATCCTCCAACCAGGATTATAAGTTGAAGAGTATGGATCACTTCTTTGTCTTTGCTGAAAGGCAGCATTGACTTGATCTTGTCCTTGAACAGGCGGGTTGTAAGGACACTCTTCGGTTAGATGGGATGGATCCGAACAACAAGCGCAAATAGTGCGTGGGGGTAAAGCTGGGGCAGGAGAAGGCGATGAGAACTTGCTCTCAATTGCTTCTAGTTTTTCGTGAGTGCAGCCATTTCGGCCTTCATTGCAATCGATATATCAAGTTGACGTATGCCTGCCCTAGACTGACCTGATGAAGTAGATGAAGTGGTCTTAGTGCTTTCCCACTGAAGTGTTTGTTCAGCAAGATCGTCGAGAAATTTCCAAGCTTCCTCGCTTGATTTTGTAAGAAAGTGACCTTGACAAATGGTTTCCAACAACTGCTTAGTTGCTGGGTTCAGTCATTCATATAAAGTTTGGGAAAGTTGCCATCTTTCGATACCGTGGTGAGGGCACTGAACAAGAAGGTCCTTAAATCGTTCGAAACACTTCCAAAAAGGTTCGGAAGGAAGCTGAGAAAATTGATTAATTTTATTGCGAATTCTCGCGGTCTTATGGTGTGGGTAAAACTTTTTAAGAAAAGCCTTAACAAACTCTTCCCAATTTTTTTATGGAATGCGATGCTGTGCTATATAACCATTTTTCAGCTAGGTCACATAAGGTGAATGGAATGACACGTAGTCTTATAGCATCATCGGAAAGTTGGGTGGTCTTCATCATTGCGCAAACATTCTGGAATTTGTTAATGAAGATGTAGGCATCTTCGGATTCCAGCCCGTGAAATTTAGGCAACATATTGATGAAGTGGGGTTTAATTTCGAAGTTGTCCCTATTTGGCAGCGGAAGTGAAAGACAAGTGGGAAGTGCGGTGCGGGTTGGATAGAAAAGATCCTGGAGCGCGATTCGTTGGTGCGCTTCAACAGGCGGGTGTGGTGGGTTATTCGCACCCAGTTGAGGTGGAATAAGTCCCTAGTAGGTAAGGGGTTGTTAGGATTGAATCCCGACATCTTCTTAGAAAATGATGAATTTGAAGATGAAGGTAAAGAAGTGGAGGGAATTTCGACTTCGGAGTCGAACGCATTGTCAGTGGGCACTAACGAGACACGGACTAAACGAGCGGTAGTGTCCCTAGTCCAACCGGACATACACTTAACGAGGTGTAGTGTAGTCAAAAAAATAGAAGGTGGGGGTAAGAAAACGTCAATGAGAGAAATTGGGTGAAAGTTTGGTGCAATGGATTTCTAGCGACAAATTGGGAAGTTTTTGTAAAAAAAAATTTGTTTTGTGGTTTTTTTTATAAAGATTTTTGCAAAAGATTTTATACGGAACTATGACACACTTTCAAGCAATCACAACATGCACAATCAAGCCTAGAGCTAAGGTCTCTTAAGTCAACTAGACCGCTCCTAACTGATCCAAAAGACAAGTTGTGAGATATATCCCTCGAATTGCCTCTTCACCGCCAATTGTGGCCAGGTAAGCACAAGTAAAGAAAGAAGAGATCCGCTTACGAATCATCGTGAGACGGGCCTTTTAAAATTACCTTTCCTACTTGTCTAGCCTAGACACCACAGAGTCTGATTTATATAAACGACTGATTGCCTACAACCTTCCTTTGTCCAAGTGAGCGCGACAATCCTTATTGGCTGAGTCTAAATATTTTTTAATTAACTCGAGGGTTTATGCAAATGCTTTTTGTGATTTTTGGGGTCCTAGGAAGGGTAATGAAATCCCCACCCAATCTGGATTGGTGTTATAGCCCCTTAAAAGTCCGTTTTTAAAAATGCAAAGCAGTAAACACACAAAAATCCAAAACACTTGCCAAAAATTTTTTTTTTTGCGGCGCAAAGAATCCTGCACAAGATAGATTTATTAGAAAAGGGGGAAGAAGTTTTGCGCAAAGAACCCTGCAGGAAAATTTTTCAGTGGACTAAAGAGGGCAGAAGAGAGGAAAAGAAATACTCACAGAGGGATTTGATGTGCTAACGTCAGTAAAGCGCCGCGGATACGCGGTCAAATGCAAGGAAATGCGGCGGTTCCGCGGTCGAAAAGTCTGTTCGAGCCTCCAAAATTTTCCTGTTGTCGGTTGTGGCTTTCCTCTGTCTGTTCAGATCTTCTGTTTGCTGTTTTATTCACTGGATTTTTCCAGATCTGAATCTGTCCGTCTTTCCGTTCCTGCACAATTCGCACAAAAATCCTTCAAAACCCGATTGAGTATGGGTCGGTCCACAGGGAAAACATGTTCTTTTCTAATTGTTCTAACGAGTCAATTCTTATTTGTGGTAGGTTTTGATTTTTATAAAAACTGAAATTGAGCTTGATTTGGATTAAAACCTTACTAGGGTTAGGATTAGATTAGTTTGGAAAGTTAATTCTACTCACCGCTTTCTTTGCCCTAATTAAGAACGTAGGTGTTAGGGTAATAATTAACAAAAGGGATTAGCACGACTGGGAAGAAACGTAGTTTCTTCCTTTTGGTCATTGTCCGTCCTTTCTTAACTCTTATCCCTAACCTCTATCTAAATCTACCATGACCAGTCTAACTAGGGAATCACCGCTATCTCATAGGATAGGGTGCCGTAGTGAGCGGTGGGTGATTGATTTACATAAAGTCCAAATTTAAAATATTGAACGGGCAAGAAAGGAGTGAGAGATTTCCATCTCTCAAACCTACCCAATCCTAACCCTAACAAGTGAGGAACTACTCACTCATTAGGGAAATTGTGATAAAAATTCATTTTTATATTTTTTATTAACCGAATTAACTTGCAGATAAATAAAGACAGGTAAAAATTGCAGAGAAATAAAATTGCAGATAAGAAAGATTCAAAATAAAAACTTACTTTTATTGATGCACTCTTTGACGATTACAAGGGAATTAAAAATCTAATCTAGAATTAAAAAAAGGCATGCTCCAAAAAGAGCTGTAGGCTTTCATATTTATAGATAGGAGAAACCCTAGGGTTTACATCTGATCCACATCTAAAATTACACCACCGATACGCACCGACACGCACCGACACGTGCACAGCACGGCCGCGGAACCGCGGGCAGAAGCCTTGTTTGGTCGCGGTTCCGCGGCCATCTTGAGGGGTCTCTGGCTTTTTTTCTCTGGGTTGCTTCATGTTGCTATTTTTTTCTGTTTTCTTTACTTGGTTTCTCAGAATATCTTCTATTTTCTTCCAGATTTCCAAGTGTAGAATGTTGTGGACCTTTACCGTTTGCTTCGCGTTGAAGTCTTGAATCTTTGTGCTGCCCTTGTACTTTGTATATTGAACCATTTGCCGATCTTCGTTTGTTTCTCAAACTGGTAGGCGGCATCTTGTAGATTCATCTCTTTGTTGGTCGTAGTCTCATATTTGTAGCGTCTTTTCACTATTTTCACTGTATTGTTCTTAGAACCTGTAACCTGCAACTATTTAGCAGACATAGATCAAAAGCACCTATTTATTTGCAATATGATTAAGAATGGAGAATATAATAATGCAAAATTCTGATATGAACAGTTGACTACTGCACCAGTTTTATCTTTGCCTTCTGGATCGGGCGGCTTTGTCGTTTACTGTGATGCTTCTCGAGTGGGGCTCGGTTGTGTATTGATGCAGCATGATAGAGTTATCGCTTATGCTTCCCAGCAGTTGAAGAAGCACGAGCAGAATTACCCCACTTATGATCTTGAGATGGCCACGGTGGTCTTTGCGTTTAAGATTTAGAGATACTACTTGTACAGAGAGTCGTGTCAGATTTTCACAGACCACCAGAGTTTAAACAACATCCTCCAGCAGCGAGATCTGAATTTGAGACAACGTCGTTGGATGGAGCTCGTGAAGGATTATGATTGTGAGATCCTTTATCACCTGGGCAAGGCGGACGTGGTAGCTGATGCTTTGAGTCGTAGGCCCGGTGGTAGCTTATCCCAGTTGAGTGCAGTTCACAGACAGTCTTCTGCAGATTGGCAGATCTTGTGCGATAGTAGAGTACAGTTTGAGTTCACTTCCACTGGAGGACAGCTTGCTCATGTTCGTGCCCGTCCACTTCTACTTGATCGTATTCATGAGGCACAGCCCGACGATGCCCGTTTGTCTGAGATTTTTTAGCGTGTTCGGTAGGGTAGAGATTTGGAGTTAAGGATTGATGATCAGGGTGTGCTACGTTTCGGGACTCGTTTGTGTGTACCTGATACCGATGGGTTGAGACGTGAGATCCTAGAGCAGGCACATTAGTCAGCTTATAGTGCTCACCTAGGTTCCTCCAAGATGTATCGTGACTTGAGAGATATCTACTGGTGGGCAGGGATGAAGAGTGATGTTTCAGACTTCGTTTCGAGGTGCCTGACTTGTCAGTAAGGCAAGGCTGAGCATCTGAGACCGGCACGAGAGTTGCAGCCTTTACCCATTCCGGAGTGGAAATAGGAACAGATCTCCATTGATTTCGTTGTGGGTCTACCCAGGTCCAGTAGAGGGTATGACTCCATTTGGGTGAAAGTTGACCGGTTGACGAAAGCGGCTCACTTCCTTCCAGTGAAAACCACTTTCGGTTATGCTCGGTACGCTCAGTTGTACATTGATGAGATTGTGCGTTTGCACGGCATTCCCACATGCATCGTATCCGACAGGGGCACCTATTTCACTAGCCGTCTTTGGTAGAAGCTTCAGGAAGCTTTGGGTAAACGATTGAGTTTTAGCACCGCATTCCATCCGCAGACCGATGGTCAGTCAGAGCGGACTATAAAAACTCTGGAGGATATGCTTCGTGCGTGGGTGCTTGATTTTGGTGGCAGTTGGGATTGTCAATTGCCGTTGATAGAGTTCTCCTACAATAATAGTTATCAGGAGACGATTCAGATGGCACCTTTTGAGCCTTTGTATGGTAGAAAGTGTCGATCGCCAGTCTATTGGACCGAACTCAGCGAGAGCAGGATTTTAGGACCCCGGCTAGTTCAAAAGACTACGGAGAAGATCCAATTGATTCAGGATAGGATGAGAGCAGTGTTCATACCATAATATTGTATTATTATATTCCCCATTCTTATTCGTTTTATAAATAAACAAGTGCTTTTGACGCATGTCTGCTACATATTACAGGTTACAGGTTCTTGGAGGGAAAACAGTGAAAAAGACAAAAGACGACACAAAAAAAGGGACTTTGACCAACAAATAGAAGGATCTTAATCAAGCCTACACAAAAGATCAGTACAAGGCAACGCAAGATCCATGATTACAAAGCAAAAGGTTAAAAGTCCACTGCAATTGTTCACTGGAGATCTGGAAGAAATAGAGAAGCCAAATTGAATAAAGATCCAAAGAAATAAAAAGCCCAAGAAACCCAGAATTAGTTCCAAAATTTCCAGACATAAAATTTTACCAAAGCTTGGAGTCTACTTTGACTAGGTCTTCCTAAGGATATTTTGGTAAATGTAGACATGCGAATCAATTGTAACCTAGGGTTTCCTATCCTCTATAAATAGGAACTCTAAATCATTGTAAAATCTATGCCTCCTTGTGCCTCTTTTTATCAATAAAATTTAGATTTCTTTTGGAGAGCATCGATGCCTCTTTTCATTTCAGAAATTCAGATCTGACAAGTCTTGTGTTGATATTTGGAGAGAGCCATCTGTAAAGTAAGTAATTAATTTCAATTCTTGCCCTAGATAATTTTTCATTCTCTGCCCTAGTATAAATTTAATTCCTTACCCTACTTAGATAGTTAGATCTTTAATTCAATTGCCCTAGATTAATTAGTTTTTAGATTTAATTAATCCATTCACACCGTTCGTAATTAACTCGTAAGAGCGACTAGGAAATTCACAACATCCTTGTGAACCGACCCGTACTCACCGGCTAGCTACAAGCGACGCCGTTCTTGATTGCGGTAATAGATAGTTTTTGAGATAAATCAAATGGCGCTGTTGCCGGGGATGGCGTGTTATTTCCTTTTTGCAATTTCGGGTTAATCTTAATTAAAAAAATCATAAAAACTGAAAAATCAAAAAAATATAAAAATATATCATCTGTTATTTTTGGGAAGGGTATTTTTGTGTGAGTTTTGCAGGATCTACGAACAAATTCGTATCTGGAAATCTACAGAGATCAAAACAGCAAATATCAAATCCGAACAAACAGAGGAATATCACAATAGACAACAGAAGAAATTTGGAGGACCGAGTCAAACAAGAAGAATCGCGGTGATCTGGTCCCCCAAAAAAAACCCGCAGTGTGACCCCATTCCGGCCGAAGAACCGCCGCGCGACCCACCTTCTGGCCGCGGAACCGCCGCGCCTTGGTCGGTTCAGGGCTTAAAAAAAATTAAAGAAAAAACTCTGTAAGTCTTCTGATCTCCTCCTCTGCAAATCTCTGATATCTCCTCTGAAAAATCTCCTGCAGGATTCTTTGCGCTTAAAAAATCTTCCCCCTTCCAACAACAAATCTTGTGCAGGAATCTTTGCGCCGCGCATAAAATAAAAAAGATTTGATTGCAAATGATTTACTGTTTTGCATATCTTTAATCAGACTTTAAGGGGCTTTTGACCAATTCAGATTGGGTGGGGATTTCATCACCCTTCCCAGGACCCCAGAAATCACATAAGGCATTTGCATTGACCAAATTTAATTAAAAAATACTAGACTCAGCCCTAAGGACTTCGAGCTCAATAGGACAGAGGACTAGTTATAGGCATCGACCGTTTATCTTAACCTGACTTTGCGGTGTCTAGGCAAGTGTGTTTAAGGAAAGTGGTTACTTAATTAGGACCGCTACTTGTAGCAGGGAGCCTCCCACTTACCTGGCCGCAATTGGCAGTGAAGAGGCGGTTCGAGGTCCTATTTCTAGCCCTTTGGAAGAGTTAGGAGCTGTCTAGCTGACCTAGGTGACCCTAGATCTAGGCCTGATTGTGCATTTTTGGTTGATCGAAAGTGTGTCTTAGCTCTTTTCTCGAAAATCTTTTTGCAAACAGTTCTAAATAAAGAGAAAAAGGAAAAAGGATAGTTTTAAAAAAAAAACTTGCAAACTTTTTGCCGCAAATAAATCCTTGCACCACCTACCTTCTTTCTCTTCTCTTTCTTCTATCATGGGTACCCCACATCATAAATCTCTTGCCGAACTTTGGTATCCCGAACCTAGCTTTACGTCGTATGTCAATTGTTTCGGTCGATTTAAAGAAGATCCCTCCGTGCCCAAAATTTCTTTGAAAGATCAAATAGAAGCGTCTAGGAGAAACAGTTCAACTTTGCAACCCACTTTGTGTCAACCATGTCCACCTTTACCACCTTCATATGTTGATACCACTTTTTCAAGTCCTGCTGTAACTCCTAAACCGATGTCCATTGCTGAGCATATTGCTCAATCTCGTAGCCGATCTTTCATCCCTCTCCACACACCTAGTTCTAGGGATCAACAAGTCAATTCACCTTTTTATCCACATGTTGACCCTACTCCTGTCCAACCATCCAATTCCTACCAGTCCTACCCGACTTTCCCACCTTCACTAGACATTGCTTCTACACAGCCATTTGGGAGTTTCACATATCCAAACAATTTTGAATCTTTTACCGAAACCCCCTTACCACCCAAGTCTAGTTTGGAAGAGTCGTTGGAAGCTTATATTTCTGCAACAAACAAGATGGTTAGGAATGTGGAAGCATTCATTACCACCCTTATGCAACCTAGTGAACCGGTCGCTAGTTTCCCGCTAGCTCCAAATTTTTCAATGTATAAGGAGGCGGTTGGACAGAGTGAGAATTTGAGAGGATTTCCAAATCAAACCTACCCTTACCAAATTAAAGCCCACAACTCCAGTTTTCCATCGAATGTCCAAAATGATTCACAAGTTCAAAATAAAAACGAGTTGTGTGATTTGGTAGTGCTTGATTTGCCAAATTATGAAGAACCCCTTTCAAGTGAAACCGCACCTAATCCGTTTGACCTTTACACCTCTACTCTAGAACCGAAAGTGATAAATATCCATGGTTTTGAGGAGATGTCAGAAAAAATTGATTTTCACTTGATTGAGGATATAAACGCCAGGAATATTTCGGATGATGAACCTGTCGATTTGATTGAACTTTTATGTCCAATTCATCATCCCGAGTCATTAGATGTTTCTCCCGAACTTCATATGCGTCTTGATTTTGATGATAATGGCATGGATGAGTTAAATTTTGAGGAGAATTATGAGGATAGTATTGAGGAGAGTTTTGAGGATAATAGTTAGGTTGAACCATTTTTCTTTGATGTGTCGGATTTTCCAATTCATCCTCTTGAACCTTTAACTAAATCACCCTCCCTCCTTTCCGTCGTTCCGACCACACACACGATCACGCATGAAGACAGTGAGCTTGAAAAATTTTCCATTGAATCTGACACAGTTCTCACAGCCGATGACACTTACGATTGTTTCACTTTTTCGGACGATGTTGATGACTCACCGCCCGAGTTTGAGTCCTTTACATTTTCAGATGAGTTAGTTGAACCATCAGACTCGGTTGCTTACAGTCGTTTCGAACCATTAATGGAATCTTTCAAGTTCGAGACAGTTTACTACGGTGAGAATGAGACTATCCCTAATTCACTCCCCTTCGTCCTTCCTATCGTTCCGACCGTATAAGAGACCGTTACGCTTTCATCTCCAATACCAAGTTCGGCGTACCCATGCTTTCTAGCGAATCTTGAGGGATTTGACCCCATTTCTCGACGGGTTGATAGGTTAGCACAATCGCTTTTACCACATCGGTCATCACAAATTGTGCTAATTTATTCACTCAATTTACACCCTCAAGATCGTGCTACCCTTCTTTCTCTTTTCCGCCATTCTTCTCCTCCACCGAGACCATATTCTACCCTTCTTCCCACGCGGTCTCGTGTGTTTCTCATTTCTTTCCTTTCCACTCCATTCTTTCACCAACTCGACCATTACCACGATAAGATTTTTGAATGGTTGGTGCTAACCTTTGGCTTGTGTAAGGCCAAGCTTAAGTTTGGGGGGAACCTTGTTGTATATATGTATATATATTTTTTGTTTTCTTTTTCTATAAAAAAAATATAAAATAAAAAAAAATTCAAAACATTAAAAAATATATTAAAAAATTATAAATAAATAAATAGGGGAATGCCAGCATTTTGACCCTCTTGATGTAGCATGACAGTGAGGACACTGTCAAGTTTAAGTTTGGAGGTATGCTCGGTACGTCTTCTTCCTTCGCATTCATATGTACATATTTTTGTATTTGCATATTTATTTGAAAACCCATAAAAATTTGAAAAATCTCAAAAATTATAAAAATTAATGTATTCAATTTTGGCCTCATTTGACTTGAGTTTGACAAATAGGTTAACTGGCTAGGAACAACTAGATTTTAGACGTAGTAAATTAAAAACCCTAAAAATAACCTTCTTTAGAGTTTAGCGGTAGAAAGTATATGTCTTTGTAATTTATTTAGAAATAGACAAATTTTGAGTTCACTTCTTGGGCTAAGTCGAAGCAAAGGAAAAGTATTGATATTTTTATTAGAGTATAAGTTTGAAAAATAATTCCTAACTTAAGTCTAGATTCTGAAAATGTATACCCTACAATTTGCACAATCACGCACCTTGAAACTTGGAATAGTAGAAGAGACCTTGTAATGCTCTTGTCTAAAGTCCTTAGTACAATGAAAATAAAAGAAAAAAGAAAGTGAATAAAGTAAAAAAAAATGAACACTGGTTTTTGCAATTACTTAAGGCTGCAAAAATAGAAAAAAATATTTAGCGAGGGTGCTTCATCATCTAGTGCCTTAGACCAACTGGTTTGGGAGTCACTGCTAAAAAGCCTTGGGTGTTACAAGACTAGGAATTACGCTTTAATGTGCAAACACTTCTTGTAATCAGTTGTTGGTACCTCAAGAAGTATTAACGGTCGTATGAAGGATGTGTAAGCAAAATTCATTTAAAAATTCACCTATTAATAAGTACTTTGGACAACGGACGAGAGTATGATTGCTTGATTTGAATTTCCAAGTGTAGGGGTGATTCATACACACACGTAGGGATATGTGATTGGAATTTAGATAAGAGAGAGGAATGAAAAATAGAACTTGTATCTTTAGTAGAGTTGATAAAAATTCCTAAGTGGAGATGGAACCCTAGAAGGAAAACTTAAGAGATGCCGAAATCTAAGTAGGTCTGCAGAACATATATAATCTTAAGTTATATGATGAGGAAGTGTGAAGAATATGGGTGGATAATTTACGAGTCAAAGATAATAGAATTCCTTGTTAGAAAACCTAATTGGAGAATAAAAGTTAATGGGCCGAATTGATAGGATTTTGTGGGTAGTATCCGCTGAAAACCCTCAGGAGACAACACTCCTCCTACTAGGGACACCTAGAGGTTTAACGGCTTGTTGCACGAGCTCAGTGCAATCGCGACTCCCTGCGAAAGTGCGGTTAGGTTTTTGTAGAGAATAAAAATAAGTTTGCTCGAGGACGAGCAAAAGATAAGTTTGGGGATATTTGTTCATACCATAATATTGTATTATTATATTCCCCATTCTTATTCGTTTTATAAATAAACAGGTGCTTTTGACGCATGTCTGCTACATATTACAGGTTACAGGTTCTTGGAGCGAAAACAGTGAAAAAGACAAAAGACGACATAAAAAGGGACTTTAACCAACAAATAGAAGGATCTTAATCAAGCCTACACAAAAGATCAGTACAAGGCAACGCAAGGTCCAAGATTACAAAGCAAACGGTTAAAAGTCCACTGCAATTGTTCACTGGAGATCTGGAAGAAATAGAGAAGCCAAATTGAATAAAGATCCAAAGAAATAAAAAGCCCAAGAAGCCCAGAATCAGTTCCAAAATTTCCAGACATAAAATTTTACCAAAACTTGGAGTCTACTTTGACTAGGTCTTCCTATGGATATTTTGGTAAATATAGACATGCGAATCAATTGTAACCTAGGATTTCCTATCCTCTATAAATAGGAACTCTAAATCATTGTAAAAGCTATACCTCCCTGTGCCTCTTTTTATCAATAAAATTTAGATTTCTTTTGGAGAGCATCGATGCCTCTTTTCATTTCAGAAATTCAGATCTGACAAGTCTTGTGTTGATGTTTGGAGAGAGCCATCTGTAAAGTAAGTAATTAATTTCAATTCTTGCCCTAGATAATTTTTCATTCTCTGCCCTAGTATAAATTTAATTCCTTGCCATAGTTAGATAGTTAGATCTTTAATTCAATTGCCCTAGATTAATTTAGTTTTTAGATTTAATTAATCCATTCACACCGTTCGTAATTAACTCGTAAGAGCGACTAGGAAATTCACAACATCCCTGTGGACCAACCCGTACTCACCGGCTAGCTACAAGCGGCGCCGTTCTTGATTGCGGTAATAGATAGTTTTTGAGATCAATCAAGCAGCCCAGTGCAGACAGAAATCTTATGCCGACCGTCGTCGTCGCAGGCTCGAGTTCGCAGTAGGGGATCATGTATTCCTATGGATTTCCCCGATGAAGGGCGAGATAAGATTTGGGATGAA
Source organism: Agapanthus africanus (assembly GCA_030015575.1). Taxonomy (NCBI): domain Eukaryota; kingdom Viridiplantae; phylum Streptophyta; class Magnoliopsida; order Asparagales; family Amaryllidaceae; genus Agapanthus; species Agapanthus africanus. Next base: position 302,783,602 of record JASDDO010000029.1, read on the forward strand.
AGGGAAGCTTAGTCCCAGATTTGTGGGTTCTTTTGAGATCCTTGAGCGAGTTGGTATCGTTCCCTATCGTTTGGTACTTCCGCCCAGTTTTCCGGATGTTCACCCCATATTCCATGTATCGATACTTTGCAAGTATCTTCATGACCCTTCTCACATGATTCAGCACCAGACCGTTCAGCTAGAGCGCGATCTTTCATTCACCGAGCAGCCGGTAGTTATATCGAATCGGCAGGTGAAGAAACTTCGGTCAAAGGTCTTGCCATCTGTGAAGGTTCTTTGGCGTGGTCCGAATAGTGAAGAGGTCACTTGGGAAGCCGAGAGCGAAATACGGAAGAAATTCCCTCATCTCATTGAAGGTACAGATAGTAAGATTTTTAAATTCGGGGACCGAATTTCTTTAAGGGGGAAGATTGTAACACCTTAGAATGCGATTAGTGTTAATTAAGCGATAATGCGGGTTTTTAGTAAAAATTTAACCAAAATTGTACTACGTCTACAATAAGTTTTAAGTTGCGAAGTCCCCGCACTCGTTTCTAAGTTGCACTTGTTATGTTTTGTGTGATATTAGGAGCGAGTGCGGGGACTTCGGACGCTACAAGGAAAGGAAAGCAGGTGGTTGGATTTACCTAGCTCGAGATCCTCGGTGAGTAGATTTAACATCTACGGGGGAATTGCCCATATGGCGTTAAGCGTCAAGGGCTAGATATGATGTTATAGCCACATGTTTTATGCAGATGCGTTGATTGTGCATGAGCATCATTTGCATACCATTACTTGTTGTACATTAACTTAGTACATATTGGACACCGCACCATTGCTAACGGTTTATGTAGCATGAGCACTGAATTGTATGCCAAACACACACCGTTGGTAATTGCCATGACACGCACAACATATACATATATGTGGTACTGCATTCGTTATTGACATTGAGGCTGTTGTTCTTGTACCACCTTACTAAGGGAATATGTATCGTACCGCTTTCATTATTATCAATAGTTAGACGTTGATTCTTGTTCGATTGCACGTATGAATTGCATCATGCATACATACATACATGCATACACACATACCCTGCTATAGCTACATATACACATTTATGTGATGTTGAAATTGACTTCGGGATATTTGGGAACCGCATGATATCTTTAATAACTTGATCAATTTAAAAGAGCAATTTTCCCTTGATAGCTCATATTATTGTTCTATATTGCATATATCATATTTCATGGATTTACGCATTGGGATACTGATTTCATGTGATTTATGGATTTGAGAACCGTGGTTATATTTCAAGAAAGTATGCATTGTTTTGAAAACCCGGTTTCTCTTGATATGATATTTCGATGCGTCCACCATAAGTTTTCTCCGTTCTGAGATTAATTTTAGAAACCCGATTCGAGGAGATGGATGATCCGTTTGCGGGTTCATAGTGGACCCGGTATGGTACCCCGGGGCAACAAAGGTATGTTGTGCAGTAGACGATGAGCCTGGCAGAGGGACTACTACCTACCGGTGATTGTTTGGACTCGGCGGTTATCCGGAGGATACCGACCAGAATCGTGAGATGGATATGGGCCGATCCGGAGTGACGGAGCCCATGGGCCGATTCGGACTGACGGAGCCCGAGTTATGTGGATTTGCTTGTCGATATTGGACATAGGTTTTCATGATATTTTGGGTGTCGATCTTGAGCACTCAGGTTCCATGAGATTTCCAGATATGAGGGCCGATCAGAGTGACGGCGCCTGAGGTATTGGGATTTGGGGTGTCGTTGATAGACACCGGTTTTTCTATGATGATGATTCATTGATGATGATATATTTTATCCCACACTCAATAGTTATTTGATATGCATTATTTCATATATTTCTAGTACCTGATGGTGTATCTTGATCAGGATTGTTGCATATTCATATTGCCATACTTATGCTATCAGATTGCATGTGATAGATTATCGTTGTTCATGCATACTTGCTATTATCTGTATGATATTATTTACTATTCACGAGTTGGAAACTCACCCCCGTTGTGCCACAGTATTTTGCAGCCTTGACCCTCAAAGTAGTCGCGGCATGGCTCCTTATTGTATCTATTTCAGCGGATACAGCTACGATTGGCTGGGAGGCCTTTTTGCTGTAGGTAGGTTTGCGGTTATCCGATTACATCTATTGTATCTCATTGTATCCAGTACTCTCTATCTACCACTTTCATGTATTGACTTAGAGACGAGTTTGTGAGGACCGATATTGTATATTTTTGTGACTCTGGGTGTCGTGCTCGTATGAGGCGGCCTTTCTTATGTAGTTTTATCTCTTTATGCTGTTTTTCATTTTTATTGTCTATTTCTTCGCTACGGCGTCGTATATATATGCTTGTGGTGGTTGTTTCCGCATTTGGGCTAGATTTGCTCCTGTTTGGGAATGGTTTATTTATATCCTGTGTTTGTACCCGTTTCGGGGCTAGTTTTACAAAGGAGGTGCTGCCAAAATTTTTAAGAAAATAAACTTAAGTTTTATGAGTATTACTTGAGATTTCCAAATGTTTTGACAAGGTTTTTATCACTTACTTCTTTCTTTATGGTTTAGATTTCTGGGTTTTCGGCTTAATTAAATTGTGTTACGCCTGTTGACGTCACGTGGTTTAAGTGCCGGTCATGTTCTTAAATTTTGGGTCGTGACACGAACCATCCCAAATAGACTGAAACCGTCGCTCGCAATCCACAGCCTCACGTTATGAGGGTCTATATTGAACGAACAATGTTTTTTAATCTGAACGAAGAAAATGGAACGTAACAAGATTGCTATAGATAACAGTTATGGAATTATGATTTCATGACAAATACGAGATAGACAGATAATAAGAAGCGTTAGTGTTAGGTTTAATTAACAGCTTCGTTAACTTTGGTTTCAATTGTTGTTGGATTGGGCTCTCCTCAAACTCCTATTGAGAACTTTCTCATTCTAATTTCAAATTTTGAGAGTTGGATTCTTCTTTCAAGATAGATGATGATAATATTAAATATTCTTTATTATATTTTGAGGGTAAAGGCAGTAGGGGTAAGGCACATATCCCATTAAGAATGTATAAAGAATACACCAATTCACTTATATTTTCGTCCGTTTCAAGAAAATTTCGGCAGCACCTCTCCGCTGTTCTCTGAATACACGATAATAGAATAGATAATCGTTTTAATATTGTGAAACACCATTAAAATGAACATTTAGTTTATCGTTGTACACGAATAATCAGCGGAAAGGTACCGTCGAAATATCCCGAAACAAATAAAAAACACAAGTGAATGCAGGTGTCTGCTATATACTTTCCTAACTTATCCACACAGGACAAATCTATCGGTTATCATACGATCAAATATTAATTCTCATCATATAGACTATGCTATGATTGTTAGAAACCGAACGATAGCGTCCGGTGTTTAACAATCTTCATGCAGTTTTATGTCACGACGAACACCGAACGTATGTTAACCAATAGACGGGAACCAATTCACGTTTTCATTCACATATGATTAATTATCGATGAGAATATGAAAATTTCATAGTATCATTGAATGTCATACACTTACTTTAAGATTTAATTTGGATTGGTTTTACGTTTACATTTCAATTTCAAAATTTTGAAGTTTTCACTTTAGGGTAAAGTTCTTTAAATTGAAGGGTTTTCTTAATCGAGTTTAAGATTTTGGATTTAGAGTTTGTGGGATTTGAAAAGACTTCGACGTAAAGAAGAATGATGATGAATCAAGGTTTGTGTATGTTTGTATATGTGTTTGTGTGTGTGTCAGTGTGTGTGTGCGTACACGCATGTATACTTGTGTATGCGTGTGTGTATGCTTGTGTGTGTGAGAGTGTGTGTATGCATACATATACATATAGAATATGTATTTAGTAACGGTTATAACTCTAATCCTAATTAATCCTAACCCTAACCGTTAACCCGAACCCTAACCGTTAATACTAATCATAAACCTGACCCTAATTAACACTAACCCCCTAAACAATTCATCTTCTTAAATTAACTAAATTATTATAAATTTCACTAAAATACCTTTAGTTATTGATGCTTTTCCACTAAACTACCTTAAAATTTTACTAAAAACCCTATTTTGCTCAATTTTACCTTTTTTATGCTAAAATACCCTTAACTATTGTTGTAATTTCACTAAAATACTCTTAACTACTATGTTGCAATTTTACTCTAAAATATCCTATCCCCTAATCCTATCCTTAATCCTAACCCTAAACCCTAACCCTCCCTAACTGTAACCCTAACCTTGAACCCCCTCTCGGCTCTATCGCTCAACCCAAACCATAACTCTCCCCTAGCAACAACATCAACTCCAACAACTTCACCACCAACATCAACACCAACAACATCACCAACACTAACAACACCAGTAAGAACATTAAAAACAGAAATAGAGGCAACAATTCAATAACATAAAATTTAATTTAATTTTAGGAAAAATATAATTAAACCAAAAAAAATAAATTCATACTTACCTCTTGACGATCGGTGGCGAGGTCTTTGACAGGGGCTCGACGACAGAGGCTACGACCTTCAGCGACGACAATGACCTCACTCCAGTGAAGCGGCGGCGGGCGAGGCGGCGGCGGCGAGGAGCGACAAGAGGTTTTTTCGGGAGGAAAAAATTAGGGCTCGGGAAAAAAGGGGGAAGATTAGGGTTTATCACGAGTGGGGAGGGGGCCCAGCCACTTATAGGATTTTGTCACGGTTATAACCGTGACGAAAAAAATAAAATCGTGACGAAATTTTGGTCACGGTTTAAATCATGACCAATTCCTCGTTACTTTAACCCGTTTTGCAGTAGTGAAAGTGTTCTCTTTGCCTTTATCCACTTGCCTCATTTCTCAACATTCAGTTTTAGTGTCAAGTATCTGATCTATAGGACATAGCCGGAGCTGGTCTTTGCTCTTGTCTCTAGGATTGGGGATGGAGTTGTTCTCTTCCCGGTCTCTCTCTCTCTGATCGAAACGAGGCCCGAAGAAATCAAGTCATCTGTTTGATTGATTTGGTTAGTTTACTCTTCTTGAAAAGCATGTTGTCTAAGAGGTTGCCTTTCGGTGTTTCTTGCCAAAAGAAAATAAGTAATCAGGATCATAGTGTAACATCTAGACCCATACTACAAGGAATCATGAAAAAGGAATCGAGCACAAAAGAACTCACTGGTCGATTGACTCGGGAATGATTATCCCTACACCTAAAAGGGTTAGATTTGCATGCATCCGATATGCGTATTTTGAAACTGTTGGATTTTTGAAAGAAAAACCCGGATTTTCCATTTTATGAAAGATATTGTTTTATTAAAAGAATGTTTTTTAAGAGAGGAGAGAAAACTATTATCAAACATGAAACAAAAAAAAAGAAAGGAAAAAAGGACAAGTTGTGAAGGGGGATATATAGCCGAGGATAAAACAAGCCGAGCGGAGAAATAAGCCGAGCAGAAAGTTTTGATAAAGATTGCCAAAAGATTCGACTCAAACAGAAAGAATGTGAAATGATTTAATTCGAAGATTTAGATTTGAATTAGTTAGATTAGATTTATTTAAATTTGATCGAATAAGTTAGGAAAGATTTTATTAGATTTTATTTAGATTTTATTTTATCATATTATGTCTATATAAAGTCTTGCACGTAAACCTTTAAAAAGTGGTTTTCCTTTAATAAATTTATAGGTCAAGAGATTTGTTTTTTGTTCCTGGTGCTAGGTTTATCTCATCCAAGTGATATTTAGTTAGTATCAGAACGAGCTAAATTCCTAGTGATGGCCACTGACAAAGTTAATAATTCCAACGAAGCTCTCATCCAGCACATCAACGACATCAAAGGGACCTTAGTCGAGATGAAGATAATGCTTGCTGTCTTGTGCATTGAAAGAAAACAACCATATCCGTGTCACGCCCTGTCCTACTCGGGGAATCATCGTCGATGGTAACGGATCACCAGAACCATATATATAGACCTCATCACTAACGCACAGTAAATCAAAATCAACGTAACCATGTAGATCTGAGTGGCTCTGTCTCGGATCTCGATGACGGTCGGTTTGATGATGATCGATCTGTCATTGGTGTAGGCCAAAGGTGGGATGCGTGATGGTGATGGAGATGATGGCATTTGTGGTAGCAGGTGGAAATCTCCTCTTCAACTCATGCTTCATTTTAGTCCTGTCTAGAATTACAAGCTTTTCTTGTCTTTTTTGATTCATTTCTAGAATCTTTCATCAAGCTCGTGCATAGGGTTGCTCTTGAGCCTATAGGCCGCAAACAAGACCAGTTTAGCCATAGAAATTTCACATTACTCAAAAAGATTCTCATCCTCCCGACATCCAATTAGGGTACCCATCAATAATGTTCATAACTCTGTAAATGAAAAGGATGTCTTTGCCTTGCAGGTGATAATCATACTCCCTTGGATCTATATCTGATGCTCAGTACTGAGAACTCCCCAGATCATGACACGTGGCAAATGGCGTGTCCCAAGGCTTACGGGAAAGGAGCAAGAACGGTACATTGAAGGCATACCCCGGGCCTTCGACCCGAGGATGTTCTCGACCTTCGATGACCTTCTAGAACGCTCATGTGCTCGTCCTACAAATAACCAATGGCTCACCTCCGAGCCCTCCTGCACGTTCGGCCTCCTCTGCCTTCCCTGCTCGCCTCCGAACTATCACAAAACCAAGCTTGCACGGCCTCCCGCTCGCCTCCGAGCCTCCCGCCGAGCTAAGCTTTCTCGGTCTCATCGACCGACCCAGAGCACAGATCATAGACATCCCCGCCATGGCTCTGTGAATCTCGCCATACGCGAGATATCCGCCACCCCACAATCCCGCGTTCCACGCCATCGCGTTCCCCCGTTAACGGGCGTATCTCGCCATTAATAGAGGATCTCGCCATTCGCGCAAGCGCGGCTCCAAAGGAGTAACGATCGGCGTAAATCTTACACCCGCCAGCCCATGGCTTCCCCTATATAAACCCCCTCTCAGACGACTCAGGTAAGGCAATTCTTATCTAATAGGCCGCTACTCTGCCCAAATACCTCGACTAACTTGATCATGGGAGGGTCCACGGTTGTACAACCACCCCGGAACTTCCTTACAGGTAGCTCGGCTTCATTCCAAATCAAGCCCACTGAGATCCACACGCATCAAGAGGCAACCCTCAAATCCAATCTCAGACATTCATCAACGCTCGCAGCAGATCAATGGAAGACAACATCTAAAAGAGATCAAGACCTCCATCAGTTGGCGTCGTCTGTGGGAATTTCGAAAATTCCACTCAACGAAAGTTGATCTTCCGATCTCGAATTCATGGCGAATGATCACCGTGACCATCCAAGCATTAGCCGCCACCCTGCTCAGAATGGGGGCGCGGACGGATCATCTCCTCCCCCGAATACCGTCCACTCCTTGTATGCACGGATATATAGGCTCGCGTCAATCGTAGTTGCCCTCGTCTGTGTCCAGACTGCTGGGCAAGCCACACAGGTCGCCGTTCCCCCACCTCAGGACCGGGACATCAACAGAAGGGGAGAAGACACTGCCTACGCTGGCGCGACCGAGCAGTGCCTCTCTATTTACGGCAACCATAGATGTAGAGTTCCTAGGCACTCTAATGGAGTCTCACAAGGCATCAAACATGGCCAATTAAAATTTTTCAAGTGCCTACAAACCCTAATACGGATCGTTAACTAGATAATAAGGCGATGCAAGCATGTAAACGAATTAAATGCTAAAGGAAAGTGGCTACAACCTTTGTAGATCCGGTCCTCCACCTCCATGGCTCCTCGATGAAGTCTCCTCGCTGTACAAATCGGATCTTGGGCTCTAGCGTCGGCTTCATCGGAGAAAAAGCGGGTTAGGTCATCGACGACGATGCCGAAGATGATCTACGTCGAGGCATCGCTAGATCAAGCTCCAACTTCACCAAGTCAAGAAAACTTGTGAAGGAAACACCCTATACTACTTGGCAAGAGGTAGAGGATGAAGAAATAGGAAGTGGGTAGACTTTAGATTTGGATTTCTCACACTTTTTCATCAATCACCATTGATGTAGCAAGCTTTCTTCATGGAAGAAGAAGATGAAGAAGAAGAAGAAGATATGATTGTAAGGTTTGTGTAGTACCCTATGAAGAGTTTTGAAGTATCACATGACCCAAAGTTTAAATTTTTATGGTGCTAAACGAACATGCAAAGGAATCGATCCTAGAAAATTAGGGTTTCGAAATATAAAGCGAACTAATCTAGGGTTTCGAGACTACAACCTTTGTAGCTCCCTTTCGCTGGACTCCTTGGTCTCTAGGGTGTTGAACGGAGGTCCTCCTGAAGTCCTCTTGTGTCCACGACGATCCACCACGGAGATCTCCGTCCAAGCTCGCAACTTCGTAAAACCGAAGAGAACACTTTAAACAAAACGGCTAAGCTTGTGTAGAATGAAGCTGTGGTTAAGTTTCTCACTTCAAAAACCTATCTTTAAGTGGTATTTGCTCACTAGAAAAAACTAGAGAGCAAAAGAGAAAGAGGAAGAAGATGGTGGCAATTTTTAACAAGAGGTAAAAAGATAACTCATAAGAAGAAAAAGAAATATATCAATATATATTTTATTCCTTCTTACTATGAACCATGGTTAAAGTGATGGAGACATTATTTAACTTGAGTTTTGAATTATAAAGAGAAGGATAACCTTAGGTTAGTGGTAGTTGAGCATGGTTAGGTCAAAGGAAAAATGTAGAAGCAAGAATGATTATCCTTTCCTTTTCATTTTCTTTTAAATCCTAAATCAAATAATAATCCATTATATAATCCATGGTGTGAGTCTTATATTGCCACCATTTCCATATGCTAACAACCATGATGGATGAGTGTATGTATGTGTGCATGTATGCACATCCACATGTGCATGAAACTAACATGAAAGAAAGAAAGAAAAGCACACTTGCATGCACACATACATCATCCAAGAAAAGGTTTTAAGTGAGAAAACTAATGGTTAAATGATAAATCAACACTTGATTTATCAATCCGGTCATATCTCATATGACCCCACCAAAAGCAGTTCGCCCGATCAATGTTCGGTATCATATACGCACATTTCAATCGGGTGCATGCGCATATCGCATACGCGCACCACAACGTTTCGCCTGGACTGGGTAACTCCTTTGTGGGACTCTAAGACTCGTCAATACGCCGGCAGAGGGTGATGATCATATCAGGTACCCTCAAGCCGCAAGCGGTCAGCTAAACGTAACGGCCACCCGGGTATTGAGCGATCAGAAGACAACAAGCGAACCTGCTACAACTCCCGTCGAGCCATCCGGCAACACTACCGTACAGTCCGGTCTCTTCGTCAGATATGCTGCATATCGAGCCTAGGGATGGTCACGTCGACCCCAATAACTCAATAAGTCGTGCCGGTGAATGGTCTATAACAGATCGAGAAACTACTGATAACACTTATCAGCAAATCTCAGCAGCCCTGGCCAGGGACTTGCTGTTATAACCAGTCGGGCACGGCACAGCATCAACTCCCAATACCGGGAGAGACGAAACCCCTCCTATCGCTCATCGTCTTCGTGTGTCTCGGGACTGTACCCAACGGCCACCTGTTTGCACGACTCAGTAGAGCCGTGGTAGGGTGGCAATCAAAGTACAGTGGGAGAACACACAAGACTCCATGACGATCTCGGGTCTACAGACTAACCTGTACCAGTGTCACCTGAGAACTGCTATCCGACGATAGATATAATTCCATATAGGAGTTCTTGGTGAGTCCGTCCAGTGTACTCAGTCACCACTGAGCACCCGTATGTGATCTTGATGTCAAACATCGATGAATGTGGGAACATCCATCGCCCATCGTATAGGTCTAGTATCATATACGCTAGTCTACTCTGGTATATCAATGCCCCGTCTCGATATACCTACGACTAGGGACGTTCCAGGATATGCTTATAGACTACAGATGTCCCACTAGTATGATCTCCATCATAATCAGAGTAGTCAAGCCGATATCCTCAGGGCTTTATCAGCATGTATGAATGAATAAAAGCATGATCAAATCAACATGTCAGATAAAGAAGAACCAGATAGCATACTATCATGTCGAGCAAGAATGCAAACTGAATATATATACATGTATAGATACATCCACTATCACATAATGGCCTCTAGGGCATACATATATCCAACAATCTCCCACTTGCACTAAGGCCAGTTATTGGTGTATCTCATACCCAACATCTCAAAAAGTCGCTCATGCTGTGGCTGAGGGAGGGCCTTGGTGAGTGGATCCGCGGCGTTGTTCTTTGTATCTACTCTCTTAATCTCGATCTCGCGGCGATCTACAATCTCCCGGATCAAATGAAAGCGCCTCAGGATATGTCTGGACCGCTGATGGGATCTGGGCTCTTTGGCTAACGCCATCGCCCCATTATTGTCACAATACAAAGGTATTGGATCAATAATGGTTGGAACTACTCCTAGCTCCGAGACGAACTTCTTCATCCAGACGGCTTCCTTGGCGGCATCATTTGCAGCAATATACTCAGCTTCCATCGTACAGTCTGCAACGGTATCTTGTTTGGAACTTTTCCAACTTACCGCCCCTCCATTGAGGGTAAATACAAACCCTGAGATAGATTTGCTGTCATCCTTATCGCTCTGGAAGCTCGAATCGGTAAAGGCCTCCATTTGGAGATCTGTATTACCATACACCAAGAACAATTCTTTAGTCCTTCGTAAGTACTTAAGAATGTTCTTCACAGCTGTCCAGTGGTTCTCCCTGGGTTGGATTGATACCTGCTTACAACACTAAGTGCATAAACTACATCTGGGCGTGTACATAACATCGCATACATTATAGAACCTACTGCCGAAGCATAAGGTATAATGCTCATGCGAGCTCTCTCTTCATCGGTCTTTGGACAAGAATCCTTGGAGAGAGTGACTCCATGGCAAGCGGGTAAGGCACCCCGCTTGGAGTCTTCCATACTAAACCTCTTTAGGATGGTGTTGATGTACCTGGTTTGGGACAATCCCAATAACTTTTTGGATCTATCCCTATAGATCCTTATGCCCAGGATGTATGTGGCATCACCCAGGTCCTTCATGGAGAACCTTAGTGATAAGAATGATTTGACCGACTGTAACATAGGAATATCATTTCCTATCAGAAGAATGTCATCCACATACAATACGAGGAATGTGACAGCTCTTCCCACAGCCTTCTTATAAACACAAGGTTCATCTGGATTTTTGATGAAATCAAACTCTTTGATAACATCATCGAAACAGATGTTCCAACTCCGAGATGCCTGCTTTAACCCATATATGGATTTAAGCAATTTACATGCTTTCTCGCTGCTCCCACTGTCAATGAAGCCCTTTGGCTGATCCATATAAACGCATTCTTCTAAATCTCCATTTAGAAATGCTGTTTTAACGTCCATCTGCCAGATTTCATAGTCGTAGTGAGCAGCAATAGCAAGTAGGATCCGAATGGATTTAAGCATGGTTACGGGCGAAAAAGTTTCGTCATAGTCCAAACCTGGTCTTTGACGAAAACCTTTCGCCACAAGTCTTGCCTTATAGGTCTCTACCTGCCCATCCACACCAATCTTTCTTTTAAAGATCCATTTGCACCCTACAGGTTTTACCCCAGGGGGTACAACGTCCAAAGTCCATACTTTGTTGGTGTACATAGACTCCATTTCGGATCTCATGGCATCCAGCCACTTCACAGAGTCACCAATCGTGATAGCTTGCTGAAAACTGGTAGGATCATCATCATCCATGATGCAATCTTCTCCGTCACCATCAATGAGGAAACCGTAGTACCTCTCCGGTGGGCGAGAAGTCCTACCAGACCTACGGAGTGGCCGAGGTTCTCCAGTTTCTGTTGCAACAGCTGGTTCAACCAAATCGTCATTTGTAGTTTGTGTCTCCAGAACCTCTTCTAGATCTACCACCTTGCCATCATCTTTATCTGTGAAAAACTCTTTTTCCAAGAATGTGGCATACTGAGAAACAAACACTTTTTGTTCCTCTTTGTGGTAGAACAGATATCCATAAGAATTCTTTGGATATCCCACAAAGTTACACATAACTGACCGTGTCTCGAGTTTGTCCGGATTCTGCTTTTTAACATAGGCCGGGCAACCCCAAATCTTAATTCTCTTAAGAGATGGTCTCTTTCCATTCCATATCTCATATGGCGTGGTAGATACGGCTTTGGTTGGAACCCTGTTTAGCAGAAACGCTGCAGTCTCCAATGCATGCCCCCAAAACGAGACTGGTAACTCAGCGTCACTCATCATGGACCGGACCATATCTAATAGGGTCCTATTCCGTCGTTCTGATACACCATTGTGCTGTGGTGTGTAAGAAGGAGTGAGCTGAGAGAGAATCCCATTCTCTTTTAGGAAGTTTGCAAATTCTGTACTGAGATACTCTCCACCTCGATCTGATCGAAGCATCTTAATACTCAAGCCGGTTTGTTTTTCTACTTCTTGTTTATATTCAATGAATTTCTCGAAAGCGTCGGACTTGTGCTTTAATAAAAATACATGACCGAATCTTGAGAAATCGTCGGTGAATGTAATGAAGTATGAAAAACCGCCTCTAGCCTGTATAGACATTGGCCCACATACATCACTATGTATGAGGCCAAGGAGCTGGGTAGCTCTTTCTCCGTGTCCGGTAAACGGAGTTTTGGTCATTTTACCCTTGATACAAGACTGGCAAGTCGCATAAGATTTATATTCAAAAGAGTTTAAATATCCATCTTTGTGTAACCTGTTTAGTCTTGTTTCGTTAATATGACCAAGTCTACAATGCCAAAGAAAAGCTTCATTTAATTCTGAAAGTTTTCTTTTATTAGTGTGTTGTATACTGAAAACTGTGTGTTGATTTAGGACATATATTCAGTTATTAAGCGTACCATACCCAACCAACATTTGATTTAGGTGAATGTTCATAACATTGTTCTGCAATACAAAATTATATCCTTCATTGTCCAACAAAGAAACGGATATTATATTACATAGCATACTTGGTACAAAATAACATGGATTCAAAATCAAAATACATCCAGATGGCAACCCCAAGTGATACTCTTCCACTGCGACTGTATGTACATTGGAACCATTTCCAACGCGGAGAGTATGGTCACCTGTCCTCAAAACCTTGCTATTTCTCAGCCCCTGCATAGAATTGCAAATGTGAGAACCTAAACCGGTATCCAATACCCAGGAAGCAGAGTTTATAGAAAAACAGTTTTCAGTCACAAACGCACCTGAAGCGGAAGCATCACCATGCTTCTTCTTGAGACTTAGGTACTCCGTGCAATTGCGCTTCCAATGTCCTGTCTTGTGGCAATGAAAACACTCGCCTTTTCCCGGGTCTCCAGCTGTGGACTTTCCCTTTCCCTTCACCTTTTTAACTCCGCCCTTAGGATTAGTGGGTTTCTTCTTTTTCTTTCCCTTGGACTTAGCTTTCGGGCGAGAAGAAGAAGACTGTCCAATAGTCATAACGGGAGTTTTTGCTGACTTCATAGTGCTCTCTGCACTCCTTAACATATTAAGGAGTTCAGGGAGTTCCTTTTCCATGCCATGCATGTTAAAGTTCACTATGAACTGAGCAAAGGTGGAGGGGAGGGACTGCAGAATAATATCTATATATTGTTCATTGTCCATTGTCCATCCAAGGTCCTCAAGCTCTTCTATAAGAGCTATCATCTTCAAAACATGGTCTCCTACTGGTGTGCCAGGGGCCATTCGCATCTGAAACAGTTTCTTTGATGCTTCGTATCGTAATACGCGGGATTGCTCCCCATACAACTCCTTTGTATGGAGCAATATACCGTGAATGTCCATGTCCTCGTGCTGCTTTTGATGTGTGTTGTCCATCGATGCAAGCGCGAGGCATTTTGCCGTGGCACAGTCAGCGTCCCATGTCTTGCGGACTTCAATGTCCGCAACTGAGGATTTTGGACCTGGGACGGGCGGGGCTGAAGCCGTGAGGACATATGATACTTTATCATAAGTCAAGGCGATCTTCAGATTCCTCAGCCAGTCTTTATAGTTGGTCCCATTCAGTTTGTTTTTATCTAGTAGAAGCTTAAGTCCAGTCATTGGTATCTGCCATTAAGAGAGAGAAAAGAATACATTCAGCGAAAGCTCTTGCACAGATTAGATTGGTTTATTATCTTGTCTAATCGATGTTTCCCACTGCTTTTTATCAAGTTTTTCTTTCAAACCTTAAAAAGAAAAACTAGCCAGGATTAATTACAGTCTACAACTTCGCTAACCGTTCAGCCAGGCCAGTGTCGGTACATTGAGGGAGGTTCCCCGTGCTTTCGCACGGACCTAATTAGAGTAAACCTCGTTTTCCCAGAGGCGGAGCCCCGTTAACACCTTTCTAGACACCTAATGAGTTAGCTAATTGTAAACTGTAAAACTCTCCTACGAGCAACTATTGCCCACAGTGGGATTGGGATCCAACCATCACATGGAAGGTATGCAATCTCATTGCAAATTTCAACACTTGAAATTCCCGATGTAATTTTTACCCCTAGTACTTATGACCTTATCTATGGTCAACAAATCATAAGTACCAGTCAAGTTCTACCCGTCATTTCTTGATCAATTAGACCCACCCATATGACCCTTAACTATGGTCAACAAAGTCGCATGAATGTCCTAATTAATCTGCATCATATGCAGTGTAGGAAGACATCACTTAGCTACCGTACACTACGCCTTAACTAAAGTCAACAAACGTAGCACGAATACAAAGTACTCTACTTCCTAAAATGACGGAGGGTTGCGAATGATTTTTAAGAAAATCTTTAACGCTTTGAACTTGATATCGTTGTAGAATCAAACAGTTTTCAAAAGGAGTGGCTTAAGCTCCGCAGTTTTGAAAAGTAGCTTTTTCATAAATAGCCGAGTAGTTTTCAAATCCGATTCTACAACATCTTTTTAGGTTTATTTTCTTTACATTAATCACATTAATGTAATCCCATCATTTAAGTCCTTAAGCCAATCACAGAAAAGAAACGAAAATAGCACGTACGCTTATGCCATCCGCATTCGCCGCAATGTTCCGTTATGCACCGTTAGGTTACTTAACTAATGGCATACCGGGACGGGACTAGCGCGGGTGTAAAACATAAGCAACGTCTACTATATATCATATATATAATATGTCATTCGTCTCAGATATCACAGAACACAGGCAGCAGAAACATAGATATAACGTGGGATATCCTAGGACGTCCGTATTTAGTATTTAGCCTGAATAGAAAATACGGATTCCACAGTCGCGATGAATAGCCAAGCCCACACCCTGGACCCCTACGAGAGCGGTAAGTGACCCTACCAATTCTGGAGTTTAGGAGACCCAGTCTCGACTCCTCGAGATGGCCTCCCACTGAACCCCAGAACCCGGTCACCTGTGCTCCCCTCCTTGGGTCCATCCTAATGCGGAAAAGTAAATAATATACAACACTGGTGACACAACCGCAACCTGGAAGTGCCCCAAATAAAAGAATATTACATTACATTTAAATTTACATGAATAAAAATATAAAACTCTCATCTCACATAAAACCTCTCGGCTATTCAATCGCGACAATCCTGCACATCATATCTCAGCAACACATAATATCACATATCATCAACGTAAGTAAGTATGCGTACCCCGATTGTCGTTGATGTATAGCAACGAAACCAGCGATATCGTACATACTGCACTTACGGTCACAGAAAAGAAAGTGTAAAACTATAATATTTGGAATCCAGATTCTCTTTAGACATCATAAATGCGAAATATCACATATTTCGTATTTCATGCCTAAACTATATGAATTCCACATATTGTATCACATTTCAGACAAACAGACAATATTAAAGTTTTCGAACGAACGATCAAGCACCCAAGATTCACTAAAGCTCAACACTTGAGCAGGGTTCAAAAATCCGGAGTGTGACACAGTAGTAGCGGTCCAGCCGTAGAAGGGTCAAGCCAACGCCTCACATGTGGCACGCCGTACTGCCCCAAACCCTAGGGTTCAAAAGGCAGTTCGAGACGGTCACATAATCGAGTTAAGGTTTGTTGTCTTCTAGAGGGACCACCGCAAACAGACTTGCACGTATCTCCAAAGTATTTAAACCCCGTGAATAGTGAGTAAATGATACTCGTTCAAACACTTCAATACTTTCTAATTTATCCGGAAAAGCTACGAAATGAAAATCCTGATCGAATCGACGAGTCCAAAACCATCTCCAGAATTTTTCAAAACCAAATACAGATTAAAAATATCCAAAAAATTATACAAGCAGATTCATGAATTACTGTACAAAAAGTATTCATCAATTCATATATACGGCCGCGGAACCGCGGCCTAAGAAAGCTTAGGCCGCGTTTCCGCGGCGAGAATCACTGTTCATAGAATAATTTTTGTACCGTAACCCTTATTTTTTCCTGCTGTATTTTTTACATATTTTTAATTCTGAAAAATGTCAATTTTTAGAAAATTTCCAGAGAGCACTCTAAAAAGTCGTATTTCGGTTCGATCGGAGTTTTAACTTCGTAAAAAGGTCGCCTAATGTTCTAGGTCGGCTCTGATACCAATGTAAGGTTTGTGTAGCACCCTATGAAGAGTTTTGAAGCATCACATGACCCAAAGTTTAAATTTTTATGGTGCTAAACGAACATGCAAAGGAATCGATCCTAGAAAATTAGGGTTTCGAAATATAAAGCGAACTAATCTAGGGTTTCGAGACTACAACCTTTGTAGCTCCCTTTCGCTGGACTCCTTGGTCTCTAGGGTGTTGAACGGAGGTCCTCTTGAAGTCCTCTTGTGTCCACGACGATCCACCACGGAGATCTCCGTCCAAGCTCGCAACTTCGTAAAACCGAAGAGAACACTCTAAACAAAACGGCTAAGCTTGTGTAGAATGAAGTTGTGGTTAAGTTTCTCACTTCAAAAACCTATCTTTAAGTGGTATTTGCTCACTAGAAAAAACTAGAGAGCAAAAGAGAAAGAGGAAGAAGATGGTGGCAATTTTTAACAAGAGGTAAAAAGATAACTCATAAGAAGAAAAAGAAATATATCAATATATATTTTATTCCTTCTTACTATGAACCATGGTTAAAGTGATGGAGACATTATTTAACTTGAGTTTTGAATGATAAAGAGAAGGATAACCTTAGGTTAGTGGTAGTTGAGCATGGTTAGGTCAAAGGAAGAATGTAGAAGCAAGAATGATTATCCTTTCCTTTTCATTTTCTTTTAAATCCTAAATCAAATAATAATCCATTATATAATCCAAAGTGTGAGTCTTATATTGCCACCATTTCCATATGCTAACAACCATGATGGATGAGTGTATGTATGTGTGCATGTATGCACATCCACATGTGCATGAAACTAGCATGAAAGAAAGAAAGAAAAGCACACTTGCATGCACACATCCATCATCCAAGAAAAGGTTTTAAGTGAGAAAACTAATGGTTAAATGATAAATCAACACTTGATTTATCAATCCGGTCATATCTCATATGACCCCACCAAAAGCAGTTCGCCCGATCAATGTTCGCTATCATATACGCACATTTCAATCGGGTGCATGCGCATATCGCATACGCGCACCACAACGTTTCGCCTGGACTGGGTAACTCCTTTGTGGGACTCTAAGACTCGTCAATACGCCGGCAGAGGGTGATGATCATATCAGGTACCCTCAAGCCGCAAGCGGTCAATACTTATCATATATTAACCCTTGGTTAATTGTAGAGAATGGACCATGGTTAACTTGAATGGCTAGGGTTTAGGATGAGACAAGAATGGTGACTTAGTCAATGCTTCATGAAACTTCAACTAAAAACAAACATAGCCACCATTCATTTCTTATCTTTTCCAAAAATAAATAAATAAATAAATAAGTGAGAAAAAAGAAAACCCTAATCATAAACTTAACCATGGTTTAATTCTTTACACTTAACCAAGTAAACATGTATCATCAAACATGATACAATCATGTGCACAAAAAATATACCACATATACAATGTGCAATTCAAGTGAGAAAATCCATTTAAAGTGAACCAATACTAGTTAATGCAAAGTAATATATCAAATATATAATTATACATTAAATCATTAAATCAACACTTGATTCAATGATCCGGTCATGTCGCATATAACCGGCTAGTATCCAATGTATCGGCTTATCGAATCGATCCTTGATTCGATAACTAGGTTATATCGCATATAACCAATCAATACATTCATCTCGAGAATGAAATACGGTATCACATACACGCATTATTCTCGGTCCCGCACATATCTCATATGCGCTCCTATTTCGTTTCGCTTGAGCCAGGAAACCTCTTTGTAGGACTCTAAAGACTCGTCAATACGCCGGTAGCAGATGATGATCATATCAAACACCCACAAGCCGCAAGCGGTCTGCTAAACGTAACGGCCACCCGGGTATTGAGCGATCAGAAGATCGACGAGCAAGCCCGCTCACACTCCTGTGAATCCAACCAGTAACACTTACCGTACAGTCCGGTCTGTTCGTCTGATATGTCGCATATCTCGCCTAGGGGTGGTAAACGTCAGACCCCAATAGCTTGATAAGTCATGCCGACGTGAAGTCTATGACATGTGTGAAACTACTGATAACACTTACCAGTAGGTCACTGCAACCCTGGTCAGGGATTTCCTGTTATGGCCAGTCAAGCATAGCGCAACATCAACCCCCAATACCGGGAGAGACGAATCCCCTCCTATCGCTTATTGCCTCCATGTGAATCGGGACTGTACCCAAAAACCACCTGTTTGCACGACTCAGTAGAGCCGTGGTTGGGTGGAAATCAAAGCACAGTGGGAGACACACAAGACTCTATGACGATCTCGGGTCAACAGACTAAGCTGTACCAGTGTCACCAGAGAACTGCCATCTGACGTGAGGTATAATACCATCTGGGAGTTCTCGGCGAGTCCGTTCAGTGTACCCAGTCTCCACTGTGCACCCGCATACCATCTCTGATGTCAAACACCAATGGATATGGGATCATCCATCGCCCATCACATGGATCGAGAAGATGTACGCTAGTCTACTCTGGAATATCGATGCCCCGTCTCGATATTCCCACGACCAGGAACATTGAAGGATGTACTCTTAGACTACCCAGGCCCCACTAGTATGATCTGCATCATAGTCCTGGAAGTCGAGTACACATCCTAAGGGCTTTATCAACATGTAACAGAGAGACAGAAAGTATACATGTTAAGATAAAGAGCAACCAGATAGCGTACTATCATGTCGAGCAAGAAAGTCCTACCTATATATGTCCCAGCATCCACTACAATATACATCCAATGTACAGTAATGGCCTCTAGGGCATACATATAACTAACAATCTCCCACTTGCACTAGGGCCATCTGTAGCAGTGGTTGCAGTATCACATACTCAACCATCCCTTATAAGTCTCTCTCGGGGAAAAAGCCTTTGTGAGTGGATCCGCCGTGTTATCCTCTGAGTCTACTCTCCTAACCTCGATCATCTTAGAGATCAACTATCTCCATGATTAGGTGATGCTGCCTCAGAATATGTCTGGGTCACTGATGGGACCATGGTTCCTTGGCCAAAGCCACACTTCCATTGTCATACAATGGCAGGAACCTAGTTCATCTTATGAACCAATATACACCCAAACTTCCTCTTTGGTAGTATCTTTAATAGCGATGTTACCAGCCTTTATCGTCTAGTTTGCCACGGTATCTAGCTTGGAACTCTTTCAACATACCGTCCCTTTACTGAGGGTAAAGACAATGCCTGTGACTGACATTCAGTCGTCTTTATCACTCTGGAACCCTTCCAGTGATTCTCCCCAGGATCGATTGATACCATCTCACTACAACTAGTGAGTATCCTAACATCCAATTAGATCTATCTTATAGATCCAAAGCTTAGGATTTAGTAGGTATCACTTTGATCCTATATGGAAAATCATTGTGATAAGCGGAGATTGATCGAGCGTAGCATAGGAAACTCCTTCCCTAACAAGAGTATGTCATCCACGTACTCTACGAGGATCGTCACCATACTCCCTACTACGCTTTTGTTTATACAAGGTTCATCTACCATTTTGATGATGTCAACTTCTTTGACTAATCCATCAAAACAGATGTTCCAACTCCGCGATGCCTGCTTTATCCTATAAAGCATCTTGCACACGTTTCCGCTGCTCCCACTGTCTACGAGGCCCTCTGGCTGTGTTCTTATAGACGTTCTCTTCTAAATCATTATTTAGAAAAGTTGTCATGGTACCCAACTACCAGATATCGTAGTCATGGTATGTAGCCGTGGCAAGTAGGATCTGGATGGACTTAAGCATAGTCCCTGGAAAAGGTTTCATCATTATTCGTGCCTGGTCGATGACGAAAACCTTTAACAAGTCTAGCTTTGAAAGTCTCAACTTGTCCATCTACACCAAGTAATCTTCTCAAGATATACTTGCTCCTGATGAGGATTTAACCTTTCAGATATAGCAACCAAAGTCCATACTTTGTTGGTGTATAAGGATTCCATCTCAGATCACTAAGCATCCAGCCATTCTTACAGAGTCCCTACTCTCGATGGCCAGCTCGAAACTGGTTGGGTCATCATCTCATGATGCAATCCTCGCTCCCACTGTCATAGAGAAACCGAAGTATCTCTCTGGTGGGTGAGGAACCCTACTAGATCGGCGGAGAGGCTGAGGTTCGTTGGAATCTACTGAATCCTTTGGTTCTACCAAATTGTCTGCTGTAGTTTGTATAGCTGGAACCTTTCCAGTTCTACATTGCAGACCTTGCCTCGAGGTTGTCCGAATTTTGCTTTTAGACATAGGCCGGTCAACCCCAAATCTTAACTACCTTAAGACATGGGCTCTTCCCTTTCCATATCACATATGAAGCGGTAGGCAACTGATTTGATTCGAACCTAATTCAATAGGTATGCAGCTTCTCAAGCGCATAACTCCCAAAAAGGAAATAGGTAACTCAGTAGTACTCATCATAGAGCACACCTTATCATATAGGGTGTGATTGCTCCGCCCCGATATACCATCGTGCTATGGTTTATACGGAGGAGTAATGCTGAGAGAGAATCTCATTTTCTTTTAGAATGGTACAGGAATGCCATGCACAAGTATTCTCCTCCCTGATCTCATCATAGGACATAATACTTATACCCGGTTATTGGTTCTCTACTTCTAACTTATATTCTGTGAATACCTCAAAAGGTTCGGACTTATGTTTCAACAGGAACGTATGACTGAATCTTGAGAGATTATCAGAGAATATAATGAAGTATAAAGAACCAGTCCTGGCATGTGTAGACAGGAGACCTTATATACATCATCATGCATCAGTCCCAAGAGTTTACTAACTCTTTCTCAGTTTTCAGCAAACGGAGCTATGGTCATCTAATCTTTGTGACATGACTGACAAGTTTCACAAGATGTAAATTCAAAATAATTTAAATATGCATCTAAAATGTAACTTCAGCCAGTCGGGTCGCATTGATGTGACCTAGTCTACAATACCTCAAGAAGAATTTGTTCATTTCTGAACTCTTCCTCTTGTGTGTGTTCAGTATACAAGGAACTGTAGTTTGATTTAGAACGTCAATGCTTTTAGATAACGTGCCTGAACCGATCAACTTTTGATATAGGAAATGTTCAAAACATTATCCAACAATACAAAATTATATCATTTCTTTACTAATAAAGAGACTGATATGATTTTGTATATCAGGTTCGGTATCTAATAGTATTTTTTCAGAATCAATGTATTGGTAATACAGGGTGACAGTGACCAACAGACTTGGCTGCAACACTTACCCCGTTTTCTGCCTCATGAAACTTATCACCCGTTCTCAGTTTTTCTACCTTTTTGTAGCCCTATGTAACAGATTACATATCTGGGATCCTGATCCGGTATCATATACCCAGGATGCAGAGGATACTGAGAAACAGTTCTTTGCAATGAACACACCCGAAGGAGATGCATCATATGCACTTTCTTCGTTTGGGCGGCATAGGAATTCTGGTATTCCCTATTTCTTGCTCTGTCTTATAACAATTATAAGTTGGAGCGGGACCAACGTTCCCCAGCTCAGTATAACAAGCGGGTTCGGTCAATACATCCATATTATTATCTTGATTAAGGCGTGATATGGTCGCTACCAGGAGAGAGAGAGAAGAAAACACTCTGCGTGCGCTCTTGCAAGATCAGATTGGTTATATATTTTATCTAATCAGGATGGCTCCCACTGTTTTTATCAAATCTTCCTTCAAACCTTAAAAGGAAAGGCTAGCCGGGATTAATTACACTCTACAAGTTCGCCAATCTTTCAGCCAGGCCAGTGTCGGTACTTTGAGGGAGGTTCCCCGTGCTTTCGCACGGACCTAATTACTGTAAACCTCGCTTTCCCAGAGGCGTAACCCTGTTGACATCTTTCTAGACACCTACTTGATCGGCTAATTGTAAAGTGCAAAACTCTCGCAGGAGTAACAATAACTCGCAGTGGGTATCGGGATCCAACTATCATATAGAAGGTATGCAATCTCATTGCAAGTTTCAACACTTGAAACTCCCGATAATGGTTTTTACCCCTAGCACTTATAACCTTAACTAAGGTCAACAAATCATAAGTACTAGTCAAGTTCTACCCGTCATTTCGTGATTAATTAGACCCACCCACATGACCCTTAACTAAGGTCAACAAAGTCACGCGACTGTCCTAACTAATCGCATCATATGCGGTGTAGGAAGACATCACTTAGCTACCGTACACTGTGCCTTGACTATGGTCAACAAACACAGCACGAATACTAAGTACTCTACTTCCTAAAATGACGGAGGGTTGCGAATGGTTTTTATGAAAACCTCTACGCTTTGAACTTGATCTCGTTGCGGAATCAAATGGTTTTTAAATGGAATGTTTTCGAGGCTTTTCTAGTTTTGCTAAAGGGGTCATTCCCGGTGAAGGGATCGTCGGCCCTTTCCTCGTCGAATGAGGTGCGGGATATATCATATATATCACTGTGCAAAACGGAAACTATAGAAGCGATCAAAGACAAACCGAGGGTTGTAGCATCTTCCAGTTATTGCTAAAGGAGTCACTCCTGGTGAAGGGATCTCGGTCCTTTCCTCATCGAATAAGGTGCAGGATGTTCTATAATGAACACCGCGATGCAAAGTAAGAACTGTAGCTACCTGTTTTTATTTTGAAATTCGATTCCACAACATCAATTAGGTTTATTTTCTTTCATTAATCTCATTAATGAATATCCCATCATTTAATTCTACCTAAATATCACAGATAAATATAACGTACGCTTATGCCATCCGCATTCGCCTCGATGTCCTGTCTGCACCGTTAGGTTAGGTAACTAACGGCAGAGCGGGGCAGGGTTAGCGCGGGTGTAAAACATAAGCAACGTTTATATAATATATCATATATACTATATAAAATATCTGTCACAGAACATCACATGATCACATCACAGATAACGCAGCAGAAAATATCATATGAAATATTGGATATACTAGGACGTCCGTGTTTTCAATACGAGCCAGTATAAAACACGGATTCCACGGTCGTGATGAATAGCCAATCCCACACCTCTAAACCCCTACGAGAGCGGCAAGCAACCGTACCAATTCTAGGGTTAGGAGACCCGGACTCGACTCCTCGAGATGGTCTCCCACTGGACCCCAGAACCCGGTTACCTGTGCTCCCCTCCTTGGGTCTATCCTAATGCGGAAAAATAAATAATATACATCAACGGTGACAACTTCCGCAACCTGGAAGTGCCCCAATAAAAGAATATTACATACAAGTTTTTACATGAATGAAAATGGAAAACACCCATCTCACATAAAAACCCCCGGCTATTCAAACACGACGATCCAATATAACATATCCAGCAACACATAACATCACATGTCATCAACATAAGTAAATATGCGCATCCCAATTGTCGTTGACATATAGCAACGAAACCGGCGATATCACATATTACACTTACGGTCACAGAAAAGAAAGTGTAAAACTGCAACAGTTGGAATCCGCAATCTCTTTAGACATCGCATGCCTAATCAAATGAATTCCTTAGACATCGCATGCCTAACAATTATAAACCCCGCATTTTAGTCTCATTATCGAAAACTCTTTTCAATATCAAGTCGGGTAATTCAACAGGATTCCCGACATTCTGATCAAATGCTCGTCGCAAACTTTAGTAGGCGGCCGCACCCCCGACGCCGTCGACAAAGTGCACCAAGGCGGAACACCGCTGCCGCGAGCACCCGAACGGATGCTTTCGGCGACGGGGTTCTCCTACAGTCACTTGGTCGGGGCTATGGAGTGAGGCTGTCTATTAAGTTTACCCGGCGAGTATCCGCGTACGCTACGTGATTGCGACGGACTTTTGATCACATCAAAACTCCGTGGCAACCGATCAAGTGAGACTAAACTGCTATGTTTATAATATTCATTCCGTTATCTCATAACTACTTCTGAATTCCAATTATTGTATCACATTCCGGATAAATAGAAAACGCTAAACTTTTCGATCGAACAATCGAACACCCAAGTTTTCCCGATACAGCTCAACACATGAAATAAGTCTAACAGCATTCAGTTCGTGCCTCAGTACCAACGGTCCAGCCGTAGAAGGGTCAAGCCAATGCCTCACATGTGGCACGCCGTACTGCCCCAAACCCTAAGGTTCAAAGGGCAGTTCAAGACGGTCACATAATCGAGTTAAGGTTTGTTGTCTTCTAGAGGGTCTATTGCGTTACTTGCACTACTTAGAACGTTATTAAACTACGGAAAATCCAACAATTGGGAATTTCCCGGCAGGGGAAAAAGTGGGTATTTATATCCGGTCGAACTTTTTAACATATTCTAAAAAATACCCGGAAAAACACACTGACAAAATTAGACAATCCGATCGAAACACCGAGTCCCTAATACAACCCAGAAAATTCAACTCTGAAAAAAAATATTAAAAATTCCCAGGAAAACCGGCACAGAAAATTAAGAATTACTGTGCAAAATTAGATGCACAAAACGACAAAATAGCCGCGGAACCGCCGCATGAGCAAGCTCATGCCGCGGATCCGCGGCACCTTTATGGAATCAGGCCATCGAATTTTACAGTAACCATTAAAATCCCCTGCTGATTTTTCTGCATATTTTTAATTCACAAAAATCCACGAATTTCAAAAATGTCCAGAGAGCATGTTAAAATCGGGGTTTCGGGTCGATCGGACTTCTAACTCCGTCTACGCATCGCCTAAGGCTCTAGCTAGGGTCTGATACCACTGTAGGGTTCCTAGGCACTCTAATGGAGTCTCACAAGGCATCAAACATGGCCAATTAAAATTTTTCAAGTGCCTACAAACCCTAATACGGATCGTTAACTAGATAATGAGGCGATGCAAGCATGTAAACGAATTAAATGCTAAAGGAAAGTGGCTACAACCTTTGTAGATCCGGTCCTCTACCTCCATGGCTCCGCGATGAAGTCTCCTCGCTGTACAAATCGGATCTTGGGCTCTAGCGTCGGCTTCATCGGAGAAAAAGTGGGATAGGTCATCGACGACGATGCCGAAGATGATCTACGTCGAGGCATCGCTAGATCAAGCTCCAACTTCACCAAGTCAAGAAAACTTGTGAAGGAAACACCCTATACTACTTGGCAAGAGGTAGAGGATGAAGAAATAGGAAGTGGGTAGACTTTAGATTTGGATTTCTCACACTTTTTCATCAATCACCATTGATGTAGCAAGCTTTCTTCATGGAAGAAGAAGAAGAAGAAGATATGATAAGTTTTTTTGAATAATGAGATAAATAAATCAATACTTATCATAGATTAACCCTTGGTTAATTGTAGAGAATGGACCATGGTTAACTTGAATGGTTAGGGTTAAGGATGAGACAAGAATGGTGACTTAGTCAATGCTTCATGAAACTTCAACTAAAAACAAACATAGCCACCATTCATTTCTTATCTTTTCCAAAAATAAATAAATAAATAAATAAGTGAGAAAAAAGAAAACCCTAATCATAAACTTAACCATGGTTTAATTCTTTACACTTAACCAAGTAAACATGTATCATCAAACATGATACAATCATGTGCACAAAAAATATACCACATATACAATGTGCAATTCAAGTGAGAAAATCCATTTAAAGTGAACCAATACTAGTTAATGCAAAGTAATATATCAAATATATAATTATACATTAAATCATTAAATCAACACTTGATTCAATGATCCGGTCATGTCGCATATAACCGGCTAGTATCCAATGTATCGCCTTATCGAATCGATCCTTGATTCGATAACTAGGTTATATCGCATATAACCAATCAATACATTCATCTCGAGAATGAAATACGGTATCACATACACGCATTATTCTCGGTCCCGCACATATCTCATATGCGCTCCTATTTCGTTTCGCTTGAGCCAGGAAACCTCTGTGTAGGATTATAAAGACTCGTCAATACGCCGGTAGCAGATGATGATCATATCAAACACCCACAAGCCGCAAGCGGTCTGCTAAACGTAACGGCCACCCGGGTATTGAGCGATCAGAAGATCGACGAGCAAGCCCGCTCACACTCCTGTGAATCCAACCAGTAACACTTACCGTACAGTCCGGTCTGTTCGTCTGATATGTCGCATATCTCGCCTAGGGGTGGTAAACGTCAGACCCCAATAGCTTGATAAGTCATGCCGACGTGAAGTCCATGACATGTGTGAAACTACTGATAACACTTACCAGTAGGTCACTGCAACCCTGGCCAGGGATTTCCTGTTATGGCCAGTCGAGCATAGCGCAACATCAACCCCCAATACCAGGAGAGACGAATCCCCTCCTATCGCTCATTGCCTCCATGTGAATCGGGACTGTACCCAAAAACCACCTGTTTGCACGACTCAGTAGAGCCGTGGTAGGGTGGAAATCAAAGCACAGTGGGAGACACACAAGACTCTATGACGATCTCGGGTCAACAGACTAAGGTGTACCAGTGTCACCAGAGAACTGCCATCTGACGTGAGGTATAATACCATCTGGGAGTTCTCGGCGAGTCCGTTCAGTGTACCCAGTCTCCACTGAGCACCCGCATACCATCTCTGATGTCAAACACCAATGGATATGGGATCATCCATCGCCCATCACATGGGTCGAGAAGATGTACGCTAGTCTACTCTGGAATATCGATGCCCCGTCTCGATATTCCCACGACTAGGAACATTGAAGGATGTACTCTTAGACTACCCAGGCCCCACTAGTATGATCTGCATCATAGTCCTGGAAGTCGAGTACACATCCTAAGGGCTTTATCAACATGTAACAGAGAGACAGAAAGTATACATGTTAAGATAAAGAGGAACCAGATAGCGTACTATCATGTCGAGCAAGAAAGTCCTACCTATATATGTCCCAGCATCCACTACAATATACATCCAATGTACAGTAATGGCCTCTAGGGCATACATATAACTAACAATAGATCCCTATGGCGACCAACTCAATGACCCGCTGGGTGCCTCACAACTCCACGTCGATGTCTCATGAAAGAGCACCTCACCCTGAGGCCCATCGCGCTCCTGTCCCTCCCAAGGAGGTGTCGGTCAGCTCTCCTGCTCCAAGGCATGGCCGGCACCGTCTCCCTCGACAGGGTCATGCGAACGGGACTCACCACGGTAGCTCAAGGACAATCTCGCCAGGGGACCAGAGGAACCTCATAGAACGGAACCGGAACCGCGGCCAGGCGCAGGCCGCCGGTAGGGGGCCATCACTCCGAGTATGCCGAATCCTCGGGATACCACGACCGACTCGATGCCCTCGAAAAGAGGATCAAGGGTATACATTGAGAGAGTCGCCCTTCAAGCGATGGGGATAGATATGCCGCCAACTCGCTCACGAAGCCCTTCACCGAGAACTGCAAATAACTCCGTGACTACATCGAGGAGTTGATTCGCTCAGGGCACTTGGCAAAGTACCTGCGGGAGAAGCGACAAGCGGACCGAGAGCAAGAGCATCATCCCCCTCCCGGCGAATTGACAATCGGCCAAATCATAGTCGTATCAGCGGGGGGTACGCCTGGTGGCCTCCTTGCTCGGTCCATCCATGCTCGGTCTATCCTTAGTGGGTAACTTCTTACCCATCTACGCTAAAGATCGAAGCCCTCGTCAAGAGACCATCGGGCAGCTTCTCTGCTCGGTCTATCCATAGATGGTAGTTTACTACCCACCGACGCCAAGGATCGAAGCCCTCGTCAAGAGGCCACCGAGCAGCCTCCTTGCTCGGTCCATCCATGGCTAGTAGTTTACTACCCACCTACGCCATGGATCGAAGCCCTCGTCAAGAGGTCACCGAGCAGTTTCCCTGCTCGGTCCATCCTTAGTGGGTAACTTATTACCCGTCTACGCTAAGCATCGAAGCTCTCATCAAGAGGCCACCGAGCAGCTTCCCTGCTCGGTCCATCCATGACTGGTAGTTTACTACACACCGACGCCAAGGATCGAAGCCATCATCAAGAGGCCACCGAGCAGCTTCCCTGCTCGGTCCATCCTTGGCTGGTAGTTTACTACTCACCGATGCTAAGGATCGAAGCCCTCGTCAAGAGGCCACCGAGCAGCCCCCCTGCTCAGTCTATTCTTAGTATGTAACTTCTTACCCATCTACGCTAAGGATCGAAGCCCTCATCAAGAGGCTGTTAGTGTATATGCCCTAGAGGCCATTACTGTATCATACTAGTTTGTATATTACTTAATGGAAGCTTGGGATATTCACCATTGTATAGACAATCTTGCTCAAAATAGTAGTATGCTACTTGGTTTGTCTCTACTTCAATGTGTGTACATGTGTTTCTTTTAACATATCGCCTATACACATTAGTGGAGCCATTAGGATCTTTGCTTGATTACCAGCATTGTGATGGCAGTCACACTCGTGGGGGCTGGGTAATCCAAAAGCACATCCTTATACAGGTCCCTAGTCGTAGGACTATCGAGACAGGGCATCGATACTCCGGAGTAGACTAGCGTATGCGCTTCTCATCCCAGCAGGGAAGACGGTCTGTCACACAGCCGTCAGTACGTCGTACTTGAGATAGTATGCGGGTGCTCGTTAGGTTATGAGTACACTGGACAGGACTCGTCGGGAACTGATTGGTTGGTACTATACCTATCGTCAGTTATCAGTTCCCAGGTGACATGAGTACAGCTTAGTCCGCTGACTTGACACTGTCACTTCGCCTTGAGTGTGTTCCCACTGTACTTTAATTACTACCCTACCACGGCTCTAAGGAGTCGTGCAAACAGGTAGTAGTTGGGTGCATTCCCGAAGAACTTGGAGGCAGTGACGGTTAGACAGGATTCGTCTCTCCCGGTATTGGGAGTTGATATCGCGCTGTGTCAAGGAGAGCCATTACACACAGTCGTCCCTGGCCAGGGCAAGTGAGATGCACTGGTAGGTTTCCAGTGTTATCTCAGGGTGTTCTGGGCTACACTCCGACACGATTTGTACCTCTATTAGGGGATTGATATTTACCGCCCCCCTAGACCCACCATGCGATATTCTCAGACGAACAGACCGGACTTTACAGAGACTATCATATTCAGGCTCAGTAGGAGTTCGGATGAGTTCACCTCGTCAATCTTCTTATCGGCATCTACCTGGGGGCCGTTACGCATAGCTAGTGCCGCTTGCGGTCTGTGGTTAAACCCACTGCCAGCGTAGTGTCGGGTCTTTAGAGTCCCACACATAGAGCTATTCGCCTTTTGGCAAGAGAGTAGAGGTCGCATGGTTTTGCGACAGGGTTCGGTCACATCCGTGCACTTGTGCACGTTTGGTGTCCAGGCAGTTATTACTAGCGGGATTTTGTTTAAACCAGATCCTAGTATACATTTTGGGATTGGTTTTATCTCATTTGTCTTCGTGTTCTTCGGAACGCGGATGCGGGTGTGTATGCACGGTTGACAGAGACAGAGGCAGAGGATTCTCATTAGGATTGTTGACTGTTGACTTTTGCTAAACCCTAATGAGAATAAGAAATATGATTAATAATAATATTAATTAAGTATTAGTGTGCCATGGTTGGGTTGAAAGTTTGACTTTGTTGACTTGTTGACTTTGTTGACCGGTTGACTAGATTGGACTTGTTGACCATCATCATTACAATGGCTATCATTTCATGGCTGAGACTTTTTGCTTGCTTGTTATTCTTTACAAAATGAGTGCATGAAATGATAATGCCATTGACATGAACCATCACATAATACCCAATTATTGTTATTGTTATGATTATTTGGTGTTATGAGAGCATGGAGGTAAAAAGTCTTCTTCATTCTATGATATTGATTCTCTCTCATCCTCAAAGCTCTCCTCTTCCTCTTGCTCTCTCTCTAGCTCATGGTTCTATTGTCTCATAAGTTGAGAAACAAGAACTATAGAGATAAAACCCAAAACACTTCTCTACTCATCCTAGTGTACAAGGTCTAGCAAGCCAAGTATTCTAGTTTCCTCAAGATTGAGGTTGGAGCCAAAGTAGAAGCTTTCGGGTGGATCCATCTTCGGCACAAGGAGACGACGAGGTGAGGCCGATCCGACCACCACATGGAGTTGAAGAGAAGGAGTTCAAGTTTAGGTATAACCCCTAACCTAGTAGCAAAACTCTTAGTTAGGTTGTTAGATAGTTTGTTTAACAAAGATCCGTTTCTAGAGTCCATGTTACCCCACCGAAAAAATTGTTTTTCACCATTTCCGCAACCCCAAAGAACCGGGGACGGGTAACGTGGACTTACAGTGGTATCAGAGCCTAATTAAACACTATCTAACATGTTAGCAAAGTAACTAGAAGTACGATCGGAAAAAAAATCACAAAACATGCCCGAACTTTAAACTTTCTGTCGATTTTTATTCTGCTCTAAAAATAATTTAACACATCTGAAAAATCGTCTCAGGGTTTTTAGTGAACACAGCAAAAAAATGATCTACTGAGCCGACCAACTCACCGCGGAAATGCGGCAAGAAGAGCTTCTTGCCGCGGATCCGCGGCCGAGTTGACTTGGCCGTGGATCGGTTTTGCTGCAGTGTTTCTTGGGGTGTTTTGGGATTTTTGGAATATGATTTTTCTGCCCATATTTTCCAGAAAGCAAAATTTGTTTTGGGGTGGTTAAAAATCCGTATTTTGATCGAACTTCTAAAGACTTTAGCTAATGGGTTATATCTGTGATGTGATATATGTATTGAACGTCTGCTAATCGCTATACGTCGATTAGTGGGGGTTATACATATCTGTGATCTGTAATATTGATGGTATGTGTATATGAATTCATTGGATTATCGCGGATGAATAGCCGAGGGGTTGTGAGATGAGAGTTTTCTTTATCTTTCAATTCATATAATTTGTAATTGATGTAATATTATTTGTATGGCCGCACATCCGGGATGAGGTTGTAGCCGCCATTGTATAATTTCTTTTACTGTTTTTGCTCCTAGGATAGACCCAAGGAAGGGGTGCACAAACTACCGGGTACCTCGAAGTGCCGAGTGGCCTACTCACGTTGTTGAGGGAGGTTGCTTCACTTCGGGTATTTGGCGGGTAGTTTGCCGCACCCGTAGAGGTCTAGGGTGGGGTATTAGCTATTCACCGCGACCGTGAAATCCGTTTTTCGTTATAGGCTCGTATGAAATGCGGATTCCTAGTATATCCAATGTGTTCATCTGTGATCTGGAATGGCTATCATTGCATCTGACGAATGTATATATCTATATATGATATCTATTTAGGCGTTGCTTATGTTTTGCATCCGCGCTAGTCCAGCCCCCGCTCTGTCGTTAATTAAGTAACCTAACGGGTAATGACGGGGCCCCGTGGCGAATGCGGATGGCATAAGCATACGTCATATTTTCGTTGTTTTCTGCAATGGTAGGATTAAATGATGGGACGCATTAAAATTAATACAAGAAAATAAACCAAGTAAAGTCGTTGGAACACTTTCAAAACCACTCGGTTTCTTTTCAAAAACCAACTTTTAAACGCGGAGCTTAAGCCACTTCTTTTAAAAGCTATCTCGTTCCATCGATTATATCAAGTTCACTACGTTCACGGTTTTGCCAAAACCATTCGTAGCCCTCCGTCATTTCACATGGATAGTCAATAATATTCAAACTATGTTTGTTGGCCAAAGTCAAGGCATAGTAATTGATAGCTATTGGGTATTCATGTGCAGCATAGATAGATGCGTTGGTTTGGGACAGTCGTACTGCCTTGTTGGCCAAAGTCAAGGGTAAGTACGGGTGGGTTCAAGTTAACCTGGAGAATGACGGGTAGAACTTGACATGTGACTTATGATTTGTTGGCCAAAGTCAAGGTCATAAGAGCATGGGGCAAAAATCCACATCGGGAGTTTCTAAAGAAACCGAAACTTGCTAGCGCTGCATACCATTTAGAGTGATGATTCTGATAGGATTCCTTCAGTTTTGTCACGCGATGATATTTGGATCCCGATCCTACTGTGAGTATATGCTACTCCTCGGGAAATTTCTCACTTAACGATCAATGCTATAAACCAAGTAGGTGTCTAGAAAGGTGTTTAGCGGGGTTACGCCCCCAGGGAAAAGAGGTTATTTAATTAAGGAACTTCGCGAAAGCGTTGGAAAACCTCCCTCGAAGTACCAACACTGGCCTGGCTGAACGGTTAAGCAAGTATTGTACGGTGAGATTGATCCCGACTAATTCTTCCTTTTTGGTTTGAGGAGGAATTCGAGAAACAGTGGGAGCCATCCTATTTAGACAAACTAAAAACCACTCTAAACTTGCAAGAGCATCATGCTAAGTGTTTCTTCTCTCTCTCCTAATTGCAGCAACCAATCGTCATGACCGGACTTAAGTTACTTCTAGATAAAAATATACTGACAAGGCCAAACTACAAAGATTGGCTCAGGAATGTCAAAATGGCAATCGCTTACGACAAGCTGGGATATCTCCTTACCACCAAAGCTCCCCCTGTCCCAGGTCCTACCTCCAACGTCGCGGATAAGGAAATCCGTAAGACCTAGGAGATCGATTGCGCGAAGGCCAAGTGCCTCGTGCTTGCCTCTGTGGACAATGAACATCAGAGGAGGCATGAGAATATGGACCTAGAATCCATATTTCTCCATACTAAGGAACTATATGGAGAGCAATCCCGTATCGCCAGATACGAAATCTCGAAAAAGTTGTTTTCGATGAGATTGGCCGTCGGATCATCGGTAGCGGAACACGTGCTTAAGATGATTGGCTTCATTGAAGAGCTCGCGGACCTTGGGACCACGTTAGAGAACGAGCTCTATACGAACTTGATTCTCCAGTTCCTTCCTTCCATTTACGCCCAGTTTATCCTGAACTTCAACTTGCAAGGAAAAGAAGTTGAACTTCCGGAGCTCCTCAACATGTTGAGGAGTGCAGAGGGCATCCTACAGAAAGGTAGGGAAACATCCACTTTGTTTGTAGGAGGATCTTCCTCTTCTAAGTCCAAGGCGAAAGCCAAGGGAAAGAAGAAGAAAGCCCCCGCCAAACCAAGGGGCGGTGTTAGTAAAGTGGAAACGAAAGGAAAAGCAAAGGCAACAAAAAAAGCGGGGCAGCTTGTGGGAAAGGAAGAGTGCTTCTATTGTCATAAGAAAGGACACTGGAAAAAGTATTGCAGGGCTTGGAAGGCCAAGAACCAGGACCCGAAGCAAGTTGCGGCTTCGGCTTCAGGTGTGTATGTTATTGAAAACTGTCTATCAATAAACTCTACTTCCTGGGTATAGGATACCGGATCAGGATCTCATATCTGTAATTCTTTGCAGGCACTGAGAAAGCGTAGGGTTTTGAAGGCAGGCGATATGACCCTCAGAGTTGCAAACGGAGCTGGCATGGATGCTGAGTCCGTGGGGGACTATCACCTTGGATTGTCAGATGGACACGTTTTGGTTTTGCGTAATTGTTATTTTGTACCCAATGCAACTTGTAATATCATTTCTGTATCTTTAATGTCTAAAGAAGGATATGAATTTGCATTTGTAAGTAATGTTGTAAACATTCACCTTAATCAAGTTCTGATTGGGTCGGGTACATTAAGCAATGGTATATACGTATAAAACCAACCACAGATTTTCAATGTCCAGAATATACACAAAAGAAAGTCTCCGGAAACAAATCAGGCTTTCTTATGGCATTGTAGACTGGGTCACATCAATGAGAGAAGGTTGACAAAGTTACATACAGAAGGATATTTAGATCCGTTCGAATATCAATCGTATGCAACTTGTCAATCCTGTCTCAAAGGAAAGATGACAAAAACTCCGTTCACTGGACACGGAGTAAGAGCGAGCGAGCTCTTGGGACTCGTACACAGCGACGTGTGCGGTCCAATGTCTACACATGCGCGAAGCGGTTATTCTTACTTCATTACTTTTAAGGATGACTTTTCAAGGTACGGATATGTCTTCTTAATGAAACATAAATCCGAAGCCTTTCGAAAATTCCAGGAATATAAGAATGAAGTAGAAAAACAAACCGGCAAAAGTATCAAGACACTGAGATCTGATCGAGGTGGTGAATACTTGAGTGCGTACCTAAAAGAGAATTGAATTCTCTCTCAGCTTACTCCTCCATACACTCCGCAACATAACGGTGTATCGGAGAGACGGAACCAGACCCTATTGGATATGGTACGTTCCATGATGAGTAACGCTGAGTTACCGCGATCATTCTGGGGATATGTACTAGAATCAGCTGCATATCTTTTGAACCGAATTCCAACTAAGACAGTGCCTACCACACCATATCAGACGTGGTGTGGGAAGAAACCCTATCTTAAGCATATTAAGACATGGGGATGTCCAGCTTTTGTCAAAAAGCAGCATGCGGACAAACTCGAGGCATGCTCAGTACAGTGCAAGTTTGTGGGATATCCAAAGAACTCCAAGGGATATTTCTTCTATTGCGAAGAGGAACAAAAGGTTTTTGTTTCTCGTCATGCCTGCTTCTTGGAAACTGAGTTTTTGGAAAATCAGATAAGTGGGAGCGCAATAGAACTGGAAGAAATTCCAGAACCACGAGCTATTACTGAAATCTTAGAAGAACTAGAGGGTACGAAAGAACATGACATTCCTACGCCACTCCGCAGGAGTAGTAGGTAGTCTCATCCGCCCAAGAGATACTACGGTTTTCTCATAGACGGGGATAGAGAGGATTGCATCATTGATAGTGATGAGCCTACTAGCTTCCAGCAGGCCATTCAGAGCGTTGACTCAGTAAAATGGCTGGATGCAATGCGGGCCGAAATGGAGTCCATGTACATCAACAAAGTATGGACTTTGGACATTGCTCCAGATAGGGTAAAACCCGTAGGAAGCAAATGGATCTTCAAGAAGAAGATTGGTGCAGATGGACAGGTTGAGACCTATAAGGCTAGACTTGTTGCAAAGGGTTTTCATCAAAGACCTGGTTTGGACTATGACGAAACCTTTTCTCCAGTGGCTATGCTAAAATCCATTCGGATCCTTCTTGCCATTGCTGCCTTCCATGATTATGAGATTTGGCAGATGGATGTAAAGACCGTTTTTCTAAAATGGAAATTTAGAGGAGTGTGTCTATATGGACCAGCCAGAGGGTTTCATTCAGAGTGGGAGCAGCGGAAAGGTGTGCAAGTTGCTTAAGTCCATCTATGGACTAAAGCAGGCATCGCGGAGTTGGAACATCTGTTTTGATGAGACAGTCAAAAATTTTGGCTTTATCAAAATTCCAGATGAACCATGCATCTATAGTAGATTTTTAGCAAGAACTATCGTATTCCTCGTTTTATACGTGGATGACATTCTTTTGATAGGAAATGACATTCCTATACTACAATCTGTCAAAGGGTTCTTGTCACACAGGTTCTCCATGAAAGACCTGGGTGATGCAACTTACATTCTGGGGATCCGGATCCATCGTGATAGATCCAAAAGGATATTAGGACTTTCGCAGTCCAGGTACATCGACACCATACTGAAAAGATTCAGTATGGAAGATTCCAAGCGCAGTAATCTACTGGCTTGTCACGGGATCACCCTCTCCAAAGAGATGTCTCCCAAGACTGATTTGGAAAGGGATCGCATGTCTATTATACCCTACGCTTCTGCGGTAGGCTCTATAATGTATGCGATGTTGTGTACCAGACTGGATGTAGCTTATGCACTGAGTGTAGTAAGCTGGTATCAGTCAAATCCTGGGGAGAAGCACTGGATAGTGGTAAAGAACATTCTCAAGTACCTGAGAAGGACTAAGGAGATGTTCTTGGTGTATGGCGGAAAAGACCTCCAGATCGAGGCCTTTGTTGACTCCAGCTTCCAGAGTGACAAGGATGATTCCAAGTCCATGTCGGGTTTTGTCTTTACCCTCAATGGAGGGGAGGTGTGTTGGAAGAGTTCCAAACAGGAAACCGTTGCTGACTCGACGATGGAAGCGGAATATATCGCTGCTGCTGATGCCGCAAAAGAAGCCGTCTGGATGAGGAAGTTCTTGACAGAACTTCAGGTGGTTCCGTCCATTGTTGATCCAATACCTCTGTATTGCGACAACAACGGGGCTATAGCTTTAGCGAAGGAACCCAGGTCCCATCAGAAGTCCAGACACATCTTGAGGCGGTATCACCTGATCAGGGAGATCGTGGGTCGCCAGGAGATCGAGGTTCGTAGAGTTGCTACGGAAGATAACACTGTTGATCCACTCATGAAGGCCTTACCCCAGACTCAGTTCGAGCGGCTGATCGAGATGATAGGTCTTCGATACGCCAGTACAGGGCCTTAGTGCAAGTGGGAGATTGTTAGTGTATATGCCCTAGAGGCCATTACTGTATCATACTAGTTTGTATATTACTTAATGGAAGCTTGGGATATTCACCATTGTATAGACAATCTTGCTCAAAATAGTAGTATGCTACTTGGTTTGTCTCTACTTCAATGTGTGTACATGCGTTTCTTTTAACATATCTCCTATACACATTAGTGGAGCCTTTAAGATCTTTGCTTGATTACCAGCATTGTGATGGCAGTCACACTCGTGGGGGCTGGGTAATCCACAAGCACATCCTTATACAGGTCCCTAGTCGTAGGACTATCGAGACAGGGCATCGATACTCCGGAGTAGACTAGCGTATGCGCTTCTCATCTCAGCAGGGGAGACGGTCTATCCCACAGCCGTCAGTACGTCGTACTTGAGATAGTATGCGGGTGCTCGTTACGTTACGAGTAGACTGGACAGGACTCGTCGGGAACTGATTGGTTGGTACTATACCTATCATCAGTTATCAGTTCCCAGGTAACATGAGTACAGCTTAGTCCGCTGACTTGACACTGTCACTTCGCCTCGAGTGTGTTCCCACTGTACTTTGATTACTATCCTACCACGGCTCAAAGGAGTCGTGCAAACAGGTAGTAGTTGGGTGTAGTCCCGAAGTACTTGGAGGCAGTGACGGTTAGACAGGATTCGTCTCTCCCGGTATTGAGAGTTGATATCGCGCCGTGTCAAGGAGAGCCATTACACACAGTCGTCCCTGGCCACGGCAAGCGAGATGCACTGGTAAGTTTCCAGTGTTATCTCAGGGTGTTCTGGGCTACACTCCGACATGACTTGTGTAACACCCGAGTTTATTTATACCAATTCCAGTTTCAGTATTTTACTCATCCATGGTCAATTCTTGATTTACCATTTTGGGTACGAATGGTAGTACATTTTACATTGCATTCGACCCGACCCGCTTGCTTGAACCTGTTTGACTCTTATTTATAAATTATCTTGACTTGTTGCATGGAATAGTACATCTCATGATTTACTATATCCTGATATTTTGTCCAGTATCGCATCTTTTGCATATAACAATTTAAATCACAAAAAATAATTTAAAATTGCATTTCATAGCCTGCTTGATATCCCTAACCCTGTGGTAGCGTCCTTGCATCGTGTTCTCGTCCCGTTCAGTGAAACGGACATGTTTGGATGGCTACGCGCACGTACGTGCGTCCGTACTTGGGGGTATGCATTTCTGTTACAAAATCCTTCATTGTAAATTTTAGAACTTGCTAATAAATTTCACATTTCAAATCCAAATATTTAGACCCGACCCGGGCGCATTTCTGAATTATGTTGTATCCCGCCAAATTCTGATTATTTTAGATTTCTTTAACTCATTTAATATACAGCCCAGATTCTTTACATTAAAGAAAATATTTTTATCAATTAAAATCTTTTTAAGTTTCTCTCAACCAATCCAAATCCCTCCTTTTGTACTGGGCCCCACCGCCATCGAGCCTCCCTCTCTCTCCTTCCTCTCGCAGACCCCACACTCTCTCTTTCTCTCACTCTTTCTCTCTCTCTCTCTCTCATTTTCCCCTTCTCTCTCTCTCTCTTCTCTCTTTCTCTCTCTGGCGAATACAGCCAAGTTTCTATCTCCTTACTGTTGCACTCTCTCTCTCTCCTATCATGGAAATTTCTCTCTCTCCTCTCGAATCTCTCTCTCTTTCCTCCCCGTGTATCTCTCTCTCTCCCTCCTTCCTTTATTTTTTTCTTTTCTTCTTCGTCGTTCTTAGCAGAACCCACATCCTACAAACTCTAGCCGCCGTTTCCCCCCTCGCATTTGCCCTAGCGCCGACAACGCCATCACAGACCACGTCACCTCTTCTCCCCGACCATTGCAACCCATACTTTCGCCCGTCGCCTGCACATCTCCTTCACCTGCACCCTTCACCGCCGGCGACCCCACTTCCTCGTCGGCCTCCACTCGTCTTCCTCACCTCTCTCTAACCCCGACGCCACCATCGCCCACATCTGCAGCCCGACAAACCCATCACCAAGAACTCACAGAAAACCCAGCTTCTCCAACCTCTCCTTACCGTCACCCTCGTCGCCACCAACCCCGCCGTCGCCACCTTTCTCGTCACCACCCTCTCCTGTCCTCGCCTCCTCTGCCAAACGACTCCAGCCACCAAGATTCTCGCACTCATGCACACCTAAACCCTCAAGTCGAGCCCTGCACATTCTCTGATCGCCGGAGTTCCTCCGACCATCGCTGTCGACGCCACCATCCCTCTGAATGCCCAGTAAGCATTCCTCCTTGCCTCTTTCTCATTCCTTATTTACATTCCCCGTTTTCTTTTCTATAATGTTTCTTTACCTTTATCTTTAGCGTACGCTGTTTTTATGGTTCACCGGAAACCGACCGTGCCGGCGACGATCCTGACGACCCAGCGAGCGTACCTGACCTGTGTGATCACGCTGTGTGTGGTTTGGATCTGTTCCATGTACCATGCGCACGTCGCGACATTTCCCGCCGACGTGAGACGTTCCGTATTCCCGTTCCTGATCCGTCCAGGCAAGTTAATCTTGCTACATGCTATTTTAAATCATTTTATACCTATTCTAATATATCTAATACCTGTAGTTTAGACATAGTACCCCATGCATCATTTTATAACATTTTGGTGTTCCGTTTGCATCCGTTTGCATTATTTTAATATCGAGAACATGGAAACCTAGATTGTTGCATGTTAGATTCCGTCATACTGCATCCATACCAGTATTTCCATCACGTGTTACTTAGTGGTACATCCCATGTCACCATGTGATAGTTTTATAACTTTGGATACTGTCTGCATCCATTTCACTTAGAGTATATATATCATTGTACCCATAGATCGCTTCAATATTTAACACTGTAATATTGATACCCATGTTTTATAAATTGCACCCTATTTAGTTTGGGAACAATAAACGTAACCCCATTTATATTTTAGATCACATAATTACAATTGCTTATAGCCACATTACCCGGATTGTAGTTTATCCTATCGGATGACCGATTGCATACATTTGGCCTTATTCACATTCTGTTGCACCTATAAATTGTTTAATGCATATTCAAATGACTTTATCACCCACATGTGTATCACTGCATTCTTGAAACGTTAAAACTATTACTGAAACCAAACTAATGACCGTACAACTAAGTAGTTTAATCTGTACCTGTTGCTATCATGCATTGTGCCTGTTTATTGTTCTGATGGTGCCATGCTTGTGTATTGATAACCATGCTTGATTACTTATAACCATGATTATGACAGCTGATTATGAGCACACCATGATATCGTTTACACCTTGACATGACTTGCTACATACATATTGATTGACCCGACATGGTACCGTGCACTACTTGACTTGACTTGGTGTACCATGACTTGACCCGTTACCTGATCTTGTGTCTAATGCCATCAAACCTGACATGTAGTCCTCACGGACCGTTCCTGTTGTCTATCCAGACAAACCTGCTTACCTGATCCTGTGTTGGTATTAGTTCTTGATTACTGAATACCTGACTTGACTTACACATACAACTTGGGGGTATGGGGAAATCAATGATGAAACCTGACTTGTAACTCGACAGTTCGATACCTGTTCTGATCAGTCTTAGAGGCTAGGCCACCCTTGG
This sequence comes from Agapanthus africanus, assembly GCA_030015575.1. Taxonomy (NCBI): domain Eukaryota; kingdom Viridiplantae; phylum Streptophyta; class Magnoliopsida; order Asparagales; family Amaryllidaceae; genus Agapanthus; species Agapanthus africanus. Next base: position 302,824,226 of record JASDDO010000029.1, read on the forward strand.
AATGATGCTGCTGACATCATTCATCTGTATATATTCCTGTTTTAGTGCCTAGCAGCATGTCTCGGTTTCAGCCCGAGAATCTGGACCGTGGTCCCGGGTATGCACGGGATACTATTGAGTTACATCGATGATTCATCAAATTGATTTCAAAGACTTTAGAGTAGAAAACCCAATAGAACAGTTTAGTTTGCTCACTGCACACTACGCTGCCCTGGCTGATTTATATTACTGTTACACCTGCTTGTTCATTCATGTTTATATTTGCATTGCCTGTTACTCTGTTCATAATTTATTACATGATGACATGACGCGCTGACGTCTGGGTTTTGCATGGCCCAGATCCTCTACCTTTGTTGCGGACTGATCAGGAGTAATGCCGCTGTTAGACGAGCGGTGAAGTTCCTGTCGGTATGTAGTTTCACTTCCAGGTGTTTCATTTATTGTATCTTTTGGCTTCCGCATATTGTTATATCTTGACTCTTTTACTCTGGCTTATGGACATGTAATAGATAGTTAGTTTACTTTCCTGTTCTTGATATCTCTACAGCCGTAATGTGACAGTGCAAGGATTTTTCCTATCCACAGGTAGCATGGTTGGCTATGTCACGTGCCCATCTTAGCCTACTCTGGGAAGCGGGGCGTGACATGGTTCTTTTGGTATTAGAGCCTAGGATATAGGTTAATCGGGTTTGATTATTTTGTAGTTGGGTATTGTACCCAATACACGAATCAGAATACCCGTGTTTAGGAAACATGTCCTGCCACCTTGCCGTTTTACCGTTTTTGAATCAAGTTCTTCCTGATTATATCTTTTACGATGTGCAAACTTCCTTTGCATATAAACTCGAAAACCTGATTCCTTGTTATTTCTAGGACTTGGGCGACTTGGGTGGAGTTATGTAATTGTGCCCATGAACTACAGCATGGCTATAATGCGGTACTCTATCTAAGTAACTTGGAGTCCTGGTCTTGATTCACTGCTATGTTCCATGACCATTGTACTACCTTGTCCCTCTCGGTTTCATTGCTTACCAGTTATTGTTTCATCGCCAGCTTGAATCATGTGCACCGTGGCAAATCCTCTTCAGTATCTTGATTTCGGATGAAGTCATCTTGGTATCTTTCTGTCCTTGCTTTCCCCGCGTTAGGATTTTTCAATCCTGGTGCATTTTCCTTGTTTGTTGTCGTCTTGGAAATGGATTTTCGCGGCACTTTCTACGCTCAAATTGATTGTAGTGAAGGGGAGGTGATTCTCCAGATTCCCGGACTTTCGGAAGTTGTTTTGCTGGAGGAAGCAGTTCTGTCGGGCCAGTCGAGTTAGGGCTAGGCTGACAAACAAGGTTCTTTCGTCAATGGCAGTGGATAAGAAAGAAGCGACGGCTATATTTGAGAGTTTCATGGAAGTGTGAAGACATATCAGGTTTACCGCCGAGGCGAGACGTGGAGTTCGCACTTGAACTTGTTCTTGGTGCAGCGCCAATCTCAAGGGGCATATTACCCGATGGCACCAGTGCAGTTGGAAGAAGTCAGGAAGTTGGTTGCTGAATTAGTTGAGAAGGGTTGGTTTCGCCACAGCAACTTAACTAGGGAAGCTCCGGTTCTTCTAGTAAAGAAGAAAGAGGACACAGGGAAGGCGTGCATTGATTATCGAGAATTAAATCGGGTGACTATTAAGAACAAGTACCCGATCCCTCGCATTGGCGAACTGTTCGAGCAGCTTAGAGGCGCGAGGGTATTCTCGAAGCTGGATTTGTGGTACGGATATCGTCAGGTCCGAGTTAAATCAGAAGATATTTGCAAGACTGCGTTCCGAACTCAGTATAGACATTACGAGTATTAGTGATGCCCTTCGGAGTAACGAGTACACCGGCAATATTTATAGACTTGATGAACGGAATCTTTTCACCATTCTTGGACCAGTTTTAGTAATAGTCATGGAAGATATTCTGGTCTACTCGAGGAGCATTGAAGAGCATGCAGAACACTTGAAGATCGCACTGCAGACTTGGAGGCAAGAAAGATTATATGCAAGGATGAGCAAGTGCAAGTTTTGGCTTGAAGAAGTAAGGTTTTGGGACATATCGTAGCTGGAGATGGAATCGCTGTTGATCCTGAAAGATCACTGCAGTTCGAGAATGGACGATTCCGAAGAATGTTGCGAAGATAAGAAGTTTCTTGGACATGCCAGGTATTATAGAAGGATCGTGGAGAATTTTTCTTGTTTGGTTGAGCCTTGACCAAGCTTACGTGCAAGGAGGTACCATTTGTGTGGACAAATAAGTGTGCATCAGCTTTTGAGACGTTGATGCAGAGATTGATAACCGCTCTTATTTTGACCTAACCAGACACTTCCGGAGGATTGGTGATTCATAGCGACGCGTCTGGAAAAGGATCGGGATGTGTTTTTGTCACGCCACGCTTCCCAGAGTACGCTAAAAGGGGCACGTGACATAGCCAACCATACTACCTGTGGGTAGGAAGTATCCATCCACAGTCACATTACGGCTGTAGTGATATCAAGAACAAAATAAAACTAGCTAAAACATGTCCATAATCCAAGATAACATGAGTCAAGAATAATAAAATGCGGAAGCGAAAGATCCAATACAAATAGCTGGAATGTATGTCCCATACTGCGGGCTCACATCAGGAATAAAATGCATGAAAGAAAAACTAACTACTGCTGACACTCATAGCTCAGCCTGTTGGTTGAAGTACTCCTGCTCGAACTGCAACAGTGGTTTAGAATCTGGGCCATGCAAAACCCAGACGTCAGCACGTCAAGTCATCAAGTAATAACATATAAACAGGGTAACAGGCAATGCGAATATAAACATGAGTAAAGCAAGGGTAACAATAATATAAATCAGAGCAGTGCAGGGTAGTGTGCAGTGGGTAAACTAAACTGTTCTATCAGGTTTTCTGTTCTAAAGTCTTTGAAACCAAATTGGTGAATCATCGATGTAACTCAATAGTATGCCGTACATACCCGGGACCACGGCCCAGATTCTCGGGCTGAAACCGAGACATGCCGCTAGGCACTAAACAGGAATGTGTACAGATGAATGATGTCAGCAGCATCATTCCAAGGCTGGCCTAACCTCTAAAACTGATCAGAACAGGTAGCGAACTGTTGAGTTACAAGTCAGGTTTCACCTTTGATTTCCCCATACCCCCAAGTTATATGTGTATGTCAAGTCAGGTATCCCGTAATCAAGAACTAATGCCAACACAGGATCAGGTAAACAGGTTTGTCTGGATAGACAACAGAAACGGTCCATGAGGACTACAAGTCAGATTGTTGGCATCAGGCACAAGATCAAGTAACGGGTCTGGTCATGGTACATCAGGTCAGGTCAAGCAGTATATGGTACCATGTCGGGTCAACCAATATGTATGTAGCAAGTCAGGTCAAGATGTAAACGATATCATGGGTGTGCTCATACTCAGTTACATAATCAAGCATGGTCATCAACAACATAAATTTAAGCAACGAATTAAACAATAAAGAAGCTTCAATTAATTAGCAGCACAGTTATCAATTGTGTTTCAGAGGTGTTATCAACATTATAAGAATACAATATGACAGTTAGGGCCGTTAAATCATGTTAACGAGTTTAAGAATTTTATGGATGCAATGATATATAACAACAATGAACACGAAAATGGGAAATTATAGTACTAAAGTTAAACCGCAGGTTTAGGGTGTCATCAATGTATATGTAAATATTATTTAGCATGTAGCAAGGGGTACTTGCCTCGACGGGTCGCGAATCGGGAAAACGGAACGTTAAACGTCGGCGGGGAAATCTCGCGACGTGCGCACGGTTCACGGAAAGGACCCAAACGACGAACAGTGGAACCACACGGGTCAGGGTAACTCGCTGGATCGTCGAGACACGTAGCTGGCACGGCCGGATTCCGGCGAGACACAAAACAGTGAATAAACAATATTTAAAAATGCATGAAAAGATAAAAGAATAATCAAGAAGAGAGAAGGGAAGGAGGTTAAAGGAGAGGGAGCTCACGAGGATCTGTAGAGGGGTGGTGATCGCCGACCACGTCGACGGAGCTCCGGGGCACGCCCTGCAAGGAACCACCGGCGGTTCAAACAGACGAGCAAGGGAAGAAAAAGAAACAGAAGGAGAAGGAGAAGAAGGAGAAGAAGAAGACTTACCGAGGGATGCACGAGGCCGGGAACGAATCGAGATCGCCGGCGGCGATTCCACGAGGTGTTGCGGTGTGCAGGTAGCCGCGGTTGCCGGTGCAGGGTGCACGGAAGAAGAAGGAGTGGATGTGGATGTGACGAGGGCAAGGAGACGACGAGGCCGGTGGTGATGGCGTCGGCGTTAGGCTATGGTGGCGAAGGGCGAGGCGGCTAGGGCTTCTCGCGAGGTTGGGTTCATTGAAGGAAAAAGAATTTGAGGAGGAGAAATATATATATAGGAGAGAGAGAGATAGGGAGAGAGAGAGAGAGACGGGGAGAGAGAGAGAGGGATTGCGAGAGGAGAGAGAGAGGAGAGAGATAGAGAGAGAGAAAGGGAGAGAGAGAGATGGTGGGACCCCCGGGGTTAAAAGAATTTTGATTGGCTGGGATGGGAAAAAAATTAAGAAAAGAAGGAATATTTTGTGGGTTTCAGTTAGGAAGGAAATCCTTTCAAAGATTTAAGAAAATAGGAAAAGTATAATATATGGGTAAAGATTTGAATTCGACGGTATAAAAAAATTAGAAATTTGGATTTGGCGCGAATGTAAAATATTTCCAAATTGCGCCCAGGTCGGGTCCAAAAATTTGAAATTGAAATAAGAAAATTTTAGGCGGGATCCAAAATTTAAAATGAAGTATCTTACAATCAAAAAGCATACCCCTAAGACGGACAAGCGTACGTGCGCGTAGCCGTCCAAACTCGCCCGTTTCACTGACGGGACGAGTACACGATGCACGGACGCTACAACAGGGTTAGGGGTGTCAAGCATGCCATGACGAATATTTTTAATTTTATTTTAGAAGACTTAAATTGTTATATGCAGAAATGAATTTGTCAGGTAAAATTTATAACTAACAACAGTCAAGTAGGATCAATGAAATAAATACCATATACCATTCATACGGTAACAGAAACTAGTAGCATTGGGCTCGGTTGTTACATTATACCCAACTACAAAAAGAATTTCGTCCTCGAAATTCCAAGAATACAAAGATAGACGACAAATAACTACAAGAAAAGATGAGGAAACTTCTGCCGGATTTTATCTTCTCGTTCCCAAGTGGACTTTCAATGCAAGCGATTACCCCAAGAAACAAGTACAAGAGGGATAACCTTGTTCTTAAGAACCTTTTCCCTTCGATCCACAATTTCAACCAGTCGCTCCTCGAAAGTCAAGTCTTCTCGTACCGTCAGCTCCGAATGATCCAATACATGCGTTTCATCATGAACATACCTACGGAGTTGAGATACGTGAAACACATCGTGCACATTCGCCAAGGACTGCGGTAACGCCAAATGATACGCTACCTCACCAACACGCTCCAAGATCTCAAAGGGTCCAACAAAACGGGGACTGAGCTTCCCACGACTTCCAAAGCGAATCACCCCTCTAGTCGGTGATATCTTCAAGAATACCAAATCGCCCACGGCGAACTCTAGAGGTCTTCTCGACATATCTGCCCAACTCTTCTGTCTGTCTTGAGCTGCTTTCATATGATTCCTGATAGTATTAACTTTCTCTACTGTCTGCACAACCAAATCTGGTCCTAACAATCTCCGTTCACCGACATCGTCCCAACAAACAGGTGAATGGCATTTGCGACCATACAAAGCTTCAAATGGAGCCATCTGGATAGTTTCCTAAAAACTGTTGTTGTAAGAAAACTCCACCAAATGTAGATGATCCTCCCATGAACCCTTGAAGTCCAACATGCATGCTCTCAACATATCTTCAATAGTTTGGATCGTTCTCTCCGACTGACCATCAGTTTGAGGATGATAAGCTGTGCTAAACTTCAATTGAGTCCCCAAACTTTTCTGTAAAATCCTCCAGAAGTGTGATAAGAACCGAGTGTCCCGATCGGACACGATGCTCACCGGTACTCCATGCAATCTTACAATCTCCTGCATGTACTGCTCCGCCAAAGTCTCAGTTGATTGACCAACCTGAAAAGGGATAAAGTGAGTTGTCTTGGTCAATCGATCAACAATCACCCATACAGCATTGTTGCCTTTTGGACTCCGCGGTAAAGCCGCCAAGAAATCCATGGTTATATGTTCCCACTTCCACTGAGGAATCGGAAGTGCTTGCAATAAACCAGCAACCTTTTGATGTTCGGCCTTAACTTGCTGACACACCAAGCACTTTGCCACAAAGCGAGCAATCTCCCGTTTCATGCCTTCCCACCAGAAATGCTGCTGAATATCTCGGTACATCTTTGTGCCTCCTGGATGTACAGAATAAGCTGAACTGTGTGCCTCTTTTATAAGTTCTTCACGAGTATCTCCCCTTGGTACCCACAAACGGCTACCATACCTCAACGAACCATCTTCGTGGATCAATAAATCTGTTCGTAGTCCAGCTTCAACCTGTTCTCGAAACTTTTGCAACCTAGGATCCTGCGATTGCGCTTCTTTAATATTCTCGATCAACGAGGAATGTACTTGCAGCTGCATCAACTATCCCGAAGAATGCGGTAGCACAACCTCCAAGTCCAATCTTCGAAAATCTTCAACGAGCTCCTTCTGTGTAGTTAACACCTGAATTGTTGGTAACCGACTAAGCGCATCTGGCACGACATTAACCTTCCCCGGATGGTACTTAAGATCAAGATCGTAGTCAGCCATCAGCTCCAACCATCTACGTTGCCTCATATTAAGCTCTTTCTGCGTGAACACATACTTCAAGCTCTTATGATCCGTGAAAACTTCGACCCTTTCGCCTAAAAGGTAGTGTCTCCAAATCTTCAAAGTGAAAATCACAGCCGCAAGCTCCAAGTCATGAGTTGGGTAATTCTTCTCATAGGTCTTCAACTGTCTCGATGCGTACGCTACAACCTTCCCATGCTGCATCAAAACACATCCTAATCCTTTCCCAGATGCCTCGCTGTGAATCACCAATCCTCCGGAATTGTCTGGCACGGTCAGAATAGGGGCGGTTATCAACTTCTGCTTCAACGTCTCAAGAGCTAACGCACATTTATCCGTCCATACAAAAAGTAGCTCCTTGCGCGTAAGCTTGGTTAACGGCTCCGCCAGACGAGCAAAGTTCTCCACAAATCTTCTGTAATACCCGGCGAGTCCAAGAAAACTTCTTATCCCCGCAACACTCTTTGGAATCGGCCAATCTCGAACTGCTGCAATCTTTTCTGGATCGACGACAATTCCATCGCCAGACACAACATGCCCCAAAAACTTTACTTCCTCCAGCCAAAAATCGCATTTACTCATCTTCGCATATAACTTCTCCTGTCTCAACGTCTGCAGTGCGATCTTCAAATGCTCAGCATGCTCTTCAAAACTCCTCGAGTAAACCAGAATATCGTCAATGAATACCACAATAAACTGGTCCAAGAATGGTGAAAAGATTCGGTTCATCAAGTCCATGAATATTGCCGGTGCATTCGTTACTCCGAAGGGCATCACTAAGTACTCGTAATGTCCATACCGAGTTCGGAACGCCGTCTTGCAAATATCTTCTGCTTTCACTCGGACCTGATGATATCCGGATCGCAAATCCAGCTTCGAGAATACCCTTGCGCCACTAACTGCTCAAAAATTTCTCCAATGCGAGGGATCGGATACTTGTTCTTAACAGTTACCCGGTTTAATTCTCGATAGTCGATGCACATCCTTCTCGTGCCATCTTTCTTCTTTACTAGAAGAACTGGAGCTCCCCAAGGCGAGTTACTGCTTCGAATCCAACCCTTCTCAAGCAATTCAGCAACCTGTTTCTTGACTTCTTCCAACTCTACTGGTGCCATTGGATAATACGCTTTGGATACTGGCGCTGCACCAGGAATAAGATCAATTGCGAACTCCACGTCTCTCCTCGGCGGTAAACCCGATATATCTTCAAACACGTCCATAAAATCACGAACGACAGCTGGCTCCTCACTTTTATCAACTTCCATTGATGCAAGAATATTGTTTGTCGGCCTAGCCCTAAACTCGACTGGCCCGACAGAACTGCCTCCTCCAGTGAAGCTAAATTCGGGATGTCCGGGAATCTGGAAAATTACTTTCCTTGCCCTACAATCAATGTGAGCGTGGAAAGTGCCAAGAAAATCCATTTCCAAGACGACCTCGTAGCTGCCCGTATCAATCACCAAGAAATCTGCAAAAAGCTCCCGTCCGCACACAACAACTGTACAATCCTTACATTCCCTACTAGCTATGATTTTCCCATTCTCAGTGTGTATATCCCAAAAACTAGACAGGGTCGTGCAGGTGATCGAGTGTGTAGCTATAAACTTGGACGATATAAAATAATGGGATGCACCAGAATCAAATAACACTAATGCGGGAAAACTATGAACGAGTAGATTACCAGAAACAACCTCTCCTGACGCCTTAGCTTCTTCAGCTGTCAAGGTAAAAGCTCGAGCCTGATTAGGTCCTTGAGTCAGCTGTTTCTGTCCCTGGAACGGTCTCTGCGGAGGCTTCTGAATATCATCCCTCGTACAAAGCTTCGACGGATAAGCGCTGACAGCGTGATCTGCCGCTCCACAAACTAGACAGAGTCGCAGCCTCCTTCGACAATCCTTTTGCACGTGGACAGGTAAATTGCAGTAGTTACAAGTCATGCTGTTCCTTTGATCGATGACAACAGGCTTCTTCATGGGTGCTACGCCTCGACGGTCCACTGGAATACCTCTGCGAACATGAGCTCGGTTTGGTACAAATGCTGGCTTCCTCACCACAACTGCTGTCTGCTGCAAACTCCCCTTTATCCTAGATAAAATCTGCTGCTCTCGGGCTGCCGTAAGTACTTGTGAGAAAGTGGTCAAACCCAGGGAGACAATCTGCCTCTGGATGTCCATGTCCAAGCTGCGCATGAACCTCCGTGCCCTGTCTGCATCGTTGGCAACTAAAGGTCCAGCGAATCTGCTGAGTCTTGCCCATTCTGCTGCATGCACATCTACGGGTGCTCCATTCTGCTTTTGCCCGATGAACTTCTCTTCCATTTCCCCCCGTGCGGTCCGCAGGAAGAACTTTTCTAGGAAACTCTTTGAAAAATCCGCCCACTTGATCGGCTTGGGCAAGCGGTTCTCCTCCACAAGCCACCATTCTCGGGCGTAGTCCACTAACTGAATGCGTACCACATCAACTCTTTTCTTATCTGGAATCTATACCGCAATAAGCAAGTTCTCTGTGTCAACTAGCCACTGCACTGCTGGCAACGGCTCCTCCAAACCAGTAAATGCAGACGGACCCAAACGCCTGAAATCTGCTACGGTCCCTACTCGGTCAACTGGTTTAGCTCCAACATGGTTCACAGACTGCTGAACGATCTGCAAACCTTCCTGAAACGATTCCGCTTGCTGCTGGATCAGCTCGGTCTGTCTCTTTTGATTCTCCAGCATTCCCCTTATCACTCCAAGCATGGCGGCTTCGTCCACACACCTTTGGTACGTCTTCAAATTCTTATCTGCCATATTCCTGAAATCAAAACACCCAACATTAGCGTGATGATAGATTCAAAATATAGATCAAGTCTAGAACTCCCAGTTACTTAAATAGAGTGACGCATTGTAACTATGCCGCGGTATCATAGCCGCAATTACATAACTCCACCCAAGTCGCCTAAGTCCTAGAGATAACAAGGGATCAGGTTTCGAGTCGATATGCAAAGGATGTTTGCACATCGTAGAAGATATAACCAGGAAGAGCTTGATTCAAGAACGGTAAACGGCAAGGTGGCAGGACATGTTTCCTAAACACGGGTATTCTGATTCGTGTATTGGGTACAATACCTAACTACAAAAAGAATCAACCCGACTAACCTATGGCTCTGATACCAAAAGAACCATGTCATGCCCTGCTTCCCAGAGTACGCTAAAAGGGGCACGTGACATAGCCAACCATGCTACCTGTGGGTAGGAAGTATCCATCCACAGTCACATTACGGCTGTAGAGATATCAAGAACAAAATAAAACTAGCTAAAACATGTCCATAATCCAAGATAACATGAGTCAAGAATAATAAAATGCGGAAGCGAAAGATCCAATACAAATAGCTGGAATGTATGTCCCATACTGCGGGCTCACATCAGGAATAAAAATGCAGGAAAGAAAAACTAACTACTGCTGACACTCACAACTAAGCCTGTTGGCTGAAGTACTCCTGCTCGGACTGCAACAGTGGTACAGAATCTGGGCCATGCAAAACCCAGACGTCAGCGTGTCAAGTCATCAAGTAATAACATATAAACAGGGTAACAGGCAATGCGAATATAAACATGAGTAAAGCAAGGGTAACAATAATATAAATCAGAGCAGTGCAGGGTAGTGTGCAGTGGGTAAACTAAACTGTTCTATCAGGTTTTCTGTTCTAAAGTCTTTGAAACCAAATTGGTGAATCATCGATGTAACTCAATAGTATCCCGTACATACCTGGGACCACGGCCCAGATTCTCGGGCTGAAACCGAGACATGCTTCTAGGCACTAAACAGGAATGTGTACAGATGAATGATGTCAGCAGCATCATTCCAAGGCTGGCCTAACCTCTAAAACTGATCAGAACAGGTAGCGAACTGTTGAGTTACAAGTCAGGTTTCACCTTTGATTTCCCCATACCCCCAAGTTATATGTGTATGTCAAGTCAGGTATCCCGTAATCAAGAATTAATGCCAACACAGGATTAGGTAAACAGGTTTGTCTGGATAGACAACAGGAACGGTCCATGAGGACTACAAGTCAGATTGTTGGCATCAGGCACAAGATGAAGTAACGGGTCAGGTCATGGTACATCAGGTCAAGTCAAGCAGTATATGGTACCATGTCAGGTCAACCAATATGTATGTAGCAAGTCAGGTCAAGATGTAAACGATATCATGGGTGTGCTCATACTCAGTTACATAATCAAGCATGGTCATCAACAACATAAATTTAAGCAACGAATTAAACAATAAAGAAGCTTCAATTAATTAGCAGCACAGTTATCAATTGTGTTTCAGAGGTGTTATCAACATTATAAGAATACAATATGACAGTTAGGGCTGTTAAATCATGTTAACGAGTTTAAGAATTTTATGGATGCAATGATATATAACAACATTGAACACGAAAATGGGAAATTATAGTACTAAAGTTAAACCGCAGGTTTAGGGTGTCATCAATGTATATGTAAATATTATTTAGCATGTAGCAAGGGGTACTTGCCTCGACGGGTCACGAATCGAGAAAACGGAACGTTAAACGTCGGCGGGGAAATCTCGCGACGTGCGCACGGTTCACGGAAAGGACCCAAACGACGAACAGTGGAACCACACAGGTCAGGATAACTTGCTGGATCGTCGAGACACGTCGCCGGCACGGCCGGATTCCGGTGAGACACAAAACAGTGAATAAACAATATTTAAAAATGCATGAAAAGATAAGAGAATAATCAAGAAGAGAGAAGGGAAGGAGGTTAGAGGAGAGGGAGCTCACAAGGATCTGTGGAGGGGTGGTGATTGTCGACCACGTCGACGGAGCTCCGGGGCACGCCCTGTAAGGAACCACCGGCGGTTCAAACAGCCAAGCAAGGGAAGAAAAAGAAACAGAAGGAGGAGGAGAAGAAGAAGAAGAAGAAGAAGACTCACCGAGGGTTGCATGAGGCCGGGAACGAATCGAGATCGCTGGTGGCGATTCCATGAGGTGTTGCGGTGTGCAGGTGGCCGCGGTTACCGGTGCAGGGTGCACGAAAGAAGAAGGAGTGGATGTGGATGTGATGAGGGCAAGGAGACGACGAGGCCGGTGGTGATGGCGTCGGCGTTGGGCTACGGCGGCGAAGGGCGAGGCGGCTAGGGCTTCTCACGAGGTTGGGTTCGTTGAAGGAAAAAGAATTTGAGGAGGAGAAATATATATATATAGGAGAGAGAGAGAGATAGGGGGAGAGAGAGAGAGAGATTGCGAGAGGGGAGAGAGAGAGGAGAGAGATAGAGAGGGAGAAAGGGAGAGAGAGTGATGGTGGGACCCCCGGGGTTAAAAGAATTTTGATTGGCTGGGATGGGAAAAAATTAAGAAAAGAAGGAATATTTTGTGGGTTTCAGTTAAGAAGGAAATCCTTTCAAAGATTTAAGAAAATAGGAAAAGTATAATATATGGGTAAAGATTTGAATTCGACGGTATAAAAAAATTAGAAATTTGGATTTGGCGCGAATGTAAAATATTTCCAAATTGCGCCCGGGTCGGGTCCAAAAATTTGAAATTGAAATAAAAAAATTTGGGCGGGATCCAAAATTTAAAATGAAGTATCTTACAATCAAAAAGCATACCCCCAAGACGGACACACATACGTGCGCGTAGCCGTCCAAACTCGCCCGTTTCACTGAACGGGACGAGAACACGATGCACGGACGCTACAACAGGGTTAGGGGTGTCAAGCATGCCATGACGAATATTTTTAATTTTATTTTAGATGCCTTAAATTGTTATATGCATAAATGAATTTGTCGGGTAAAATTTATAACTAACAACAGTCAAGTAGGATCAATGAAATAAATACCATATACCATTCATACGGTAACAGAAACTAGTAGCATTGGGCTTGGTTGTTACAGTTTTACTACAGCATGGAAAGGTTATGGCCTACGCATCAAGACAGTTGAAGACCCATGAGACGAATTACCCAACTCATGATTTGGAGCTAGCAGCTGTGATTCTCGCTTTGAAGATTTATAAACACTACTTTGGACGAAAGGGTCGAGATATTCACCAATCACAAAAGCCTAAAGTACGTGTTCGCTTAGAAGGAGCTAGTTGTGAGACAGCGAAGATGGTTGAAGCTGACAGATGACTACGACTTCGATCTTAAGCACCATCCGGGAAAAGTTAGCGTTGTACCGGATACTCAGTCGGATACCGGCATTTCGGATGTTGACTGCACAGAAGGAGCTTATCGAAGATTTTTCGGAAATTTGAGTTAGAGATTGTACCTACCGCATTCTTCGGGACAGTTGAAGCAGTGCAATTGCAGGACCCAAGATTTCAGAAGTTTCGAGAACGGGTTGAAGCTGAACCTCGAACGGACTCATTGGTTCTTAAAGAGGGTTCGTTACGTTATGGTAGTCGTTGTGTGTGCCAAGGGAGACATCCGCGAAGAAGCTTTGAAGTAGGCACACGGTTCTACATATTCCGTACATCCAGGAGGCACAAAGATGTACCGAGATCTACGGCAATATTCCTGGTGGGAAGACATGAAACGGGAGATTGCCCGCTTTGTGGCAAAGTGCTTGGTGTGTCAGCAAGTTAAGGCTGAACATCAAAGGGTTGCTGGTTTAGTGCAACCACTTCCGATTCCTCAGTGGAAGTGGGAACATATAACCATGGATTTCGTGGCGGCTCTACCGTGGATTCCAAAGGCAACAATGCAGTATGGGTGATTGTTGATCGTTTGACCAAGGCAGCTCATTTTATTCCTTTTCGGTTTGGTCAATCAACAGAAACTTTGGCGGAGCGGTACATGCAGGAAATTGTAAAATTGCATGGAGTACCGGTAAGCATCGTGTCCGATCGTGACACTCGGTTTTTATTACACTTCTGTAGGAGTTTACAGGAAAGTTTGGGGACTCGATTGAAGTTTAGCACAGCTTATCGCTCTCTAACAGATGGCCGCTCGGAGAAAGTGATCCACATTCTCGAAGACGTGTTGAGATCTTGAATATTAGACTCCAAGGGTCCAGGGGAAGATCATCTACACTTGGTAGAGTTTTCTTACGACAACGGTGTCCAGGCGACTTTTGGGATGGCTCCATTCGAAACTTTATGTGCACAAATGTTGTTCACTTGCTTGTTGGGACCAGATTTAGTTGTGCAGACAGTTGATAAGGTTTTTACTATCTGGAATCCTGTGAAAGCACCACAAGACCAACAAGGAGTCGGGCAGTTACATCGAGAAGACCTCCAGAGTTCGCTGTTGGTGATGTAGTATTCTTGGAGATGTCACCGACTAGGGGGGTGATCCGTTACAGAAGCCAAGGAAAGTTTAGTCCTCGATTAGTTGGACCTTTTAAGATTTTGGACGTATTGGTGAGGTAGCGCATCGTTGGTATTACAGCAATCTTTGGAGAATGTTCATGACAAGTTCTTGTATCTTAACCCCGTAGGTATGCTCGAAATGAAATACATGTATTGGATCTTTCGGAGATGACTGTACGAGAGGATTTAACCTTTAAGGAGCGACCGATGTAAATTGTGGATCGAAGGGAAAAAGTTCTTAAGAACGAGATTATCACTGTTGTACTGGTTTCTTGAAGTAATCGCTCACATGGAGGATCAACTTGGGAACGAGAAGATGAATTCCGACAGAAGTTTTCCTATCTATCTTTGTAGTTTCTTGTTTGATTATCCTTTCTTGTTCTTGGAATTTCGAGGACGAAATTCTTTTGTAGTTGGATATAATGTAACACCCGAGTTCATTTATACCAATTCCAGTTTCAGTATTTTACTCATCCATGGTCTATTCTTGGTTTACCGTTTTGGGTACGAATGGTAGTACATTTTACATTGCATTCGACCCGACCCGCTTGCTTGAACCTGTTTGACTCTTATTTATAAATTATCTTGACTTGTTGCATAGACTAGTACATCCCATGATTTACTATATACTGATATTTTGTCTAGTATCGCATCTTTTGTATATAACAATTTAAATCACAAAAAATAATTTAAAATTGCATTTCATAGCCTGCTTGATATCCCTAACCCTGTGGTAGCGTCCTTACATCGTGTTCTCGTCCCGTTCAGTGAAACGGACGTGTTTGGATGGCTACGCGCACGTACGTGCGTCTGTACTTGGGGGTATGCATTTCTGTTACAAAATCCTTCATTGTAAATTTTGGAACTTGCTAATAAATTTCACATTTCAAATCCAAATATTTAGACACGACCCGGGCGCATTTCTGAATTATGTTGTATCCCGCCAAATTCTGATTATTTTAGATTTCTTTAACTCATTTAATATACAGCCCAGATTCTTTACATTAAAGAAAATATTTTTATCAATTAAAATCTTTTTAAGTTTCTCTCAACCAATCCAAATCCCTTTTTTTGTACTGGGCCCCACCGCCACCGAGCCTCCCTCTCTCTCCTTCCTCTTGCAGACCCCACACTCTCTCTTTCTCTCACTCTTTCTCTCTCCCTCTCTCTTTTTCCCCTTCTCTCTCTCTCTCTCTTCTCTCTTTCTCTCTCTGGCGAATACAGCCAAGTTTCTATCTCCTTACTGTTGCGCTCTCTCTCTCTCTCCTCTCGCGGAAATTTCTCTCTCTCCTCTCGAATCTCTCTCTCTCTCCTCCCCGCGTATCTCTCTCTCTCCCTCCTTCCTTTATTTTTTTCTTTTCTTCTTCGTCGTTCTTAGCAGAACCCACCTCCTACAAACCCTAGCCGCCGTTTCCCCTCTTGCCTTTGCCATAGCGCTGACGACGCCATCACAGACCTCGTCATCTCTTCTCCCCGACCATTGCAACCCATACTTTCGCCCGTCGCCTGCACATCTCCTTCACCTGCACCCTTCACCGCCGGCGACCCCACTTCCTCGTCGGCCTCCACTCGTCTTCCTCACCTCTCTCCAACCCTGACGCCACCATCGCCTACATCTTCAGCCCGACAAACCCATCACCAAGAACCCACAGAAAACCCATCTTCTCCAACCTCTCCACGCCATCACCCTCGTCGCCACCAACCCCGCCGTCGCCACCTTTCTCGTTACCACCCTCTCCTATCCTCGCCTCCTCTGCCAAACGACTCCAGCCATCAAGATTCTCGCACTCATGCACACCTAAACCCTCAAGTCGAGCCCTACACATTCTCTGATCGCCAGAGTTCCTCCGACCATCGCCGTCGACGCCACCATCCCTCTGAATGCCCAGTGAGCATTCCTCCTTGCCTCTTTCTCATTCCTTATTTACATTCCCCGTTTTCTTTTCTATAATGTTTCTTTACCTTTATCTTTAGCGTTCGCTGTTTTTATGGTTCACCGGAAACCGACCGTGCCGGCGACGATCCTGACGACCCAGCGAGTGTACCTGACCTGTGTGATCACGCTGTGCGTGGTTTGGATCTGTTCCGTATACCATGCGCACGTCGCGACATTTCCTGCCGACGTGAGACGTTTCGTATTCCCGTTCCTGATCCGTCCAGGCAAGTTAATCTTGCTACATGCTATTTTAAATCATTTTATACCTATTCTAATATATCTAATACCTGTAGTTTAGACATAGTACCCCATGCATCATTTTATAACATTTTGGTGTTCCGTTTGCATCCGTTTGCATTATTTTAATATCGAGAACATGGAAACCTAGATTGTTGCATGTTAGATTCCGTCATACTGCATCCATACCAGTATTTCCATCACGTGTTGCTTAGTGGTACATCCCATGTCACCATGTGATAGTTTTATAACTTTGGATACCGTCTGCATCCATTTCACTTAGAATATATGTATCATTGTACCCATAGATCGCTTCAATATTTAACACTGTAATATTGATACCCATGTTTTATAAATTGCACCCTATTTAGTTTGGGAACAATAAACGTAACCCCATTTATATTTTAGATCACATAATTACAATTGCTTATAGCCACATTACCCGGATTGTAGTTTATCCTATCGGATGACCGATTGCATACATTTGGCCTTATTCACATTCTGTTGCACCTATAAATTGTTTAATGCATATTCAAATGACTTTATCATCCACATGTGTAACACTGCATTCTTGAAACGTTAAAACTATTACTGAAACCAAACTAATGACCGTACAACTAAGTAGTTTAATCTGTACCTGTTGCTATCATGCACTGTGCCTGTTTATTGTTCTGATGGTGCCATGCTTGTGTATTGATAACCATGCTTGATTACTTATAACCATGATTATGATAGCTGATTATGAGCACACCATGATATCGTTTACACCTTGACATGACTTGCTACATACATATTGATTGACCCGACATGGTACCGTGCACTACTTGACTTGACCTGGTGTACCATGACTTGACCCGTTACCTGATCTTGTGTCTAATGCCATCAAACCTGACATGTAGTCCTCACGGACCGTTCCTGTTGTCTATCCAGACAAACCTGCTTACCTGATCCTGTGTTGGCATTAGTTCTTGATTACTGAATACCTGACTTGACTTACACATACAACTTGGGGGTATGGGGAAATCAATGATGAAACCTGACTTGTAACTCGACAATTCGATACCTGTTCTGATCAGTCTTAGAGGTTAGGCCAGCCTTGGAATGATGCTGCTGACATCATTCATCTGTACATATTCCTGTTTTAGTGCCAAGCAGCATGTCTCGGTTTCAGCCCGAGAATCTGGACCGTGGTCCCGGGTATGCACGGGATACTATTGAGTTACATCGATGATTCATCAAATTGATTTCAAAGACTTTAGAGTAGAAAACCCAATAGAACAGTTTAGTTACTCACTGCACACTACCCTGCCCTGCCTGATTTATATTACTGTTACACCTGCTTGTTCATTCATGTTTATATTTGCATTGCCTGTTACTCTGTTCATAATTTATTACTTGATGACATGACGCGCTGACGTCTGGGTTTTGCATGGCCCAGATCCTCTACCTTTGTTGCGGACTGATCAGGAGTAGTGCCGCTGTTAGACGAGCGGTGAAGTTCCTGTCGGTATGTAGTTTCACTTCCATGTGTTTCATTTATTGTATCTTTTGGCTTCCGCATATTGTTATATCTTGACTCTTTTACTATGGCTTATGGACATGTAATAGATAGTTAGTTTACTTTCCTGTTCTTGATATCTCTACAGCCGTAATGTGACTGTGGAAGGATTTTTCCTATCCACAGGTAGCATGGTTGGCTATGTCACATGCCCATCTTAGCGTACTCTGGGAAGCGGGGCGTGACAACTTGTACCGCTATTAGGGGACTGACGTTTACCGCCCCCCTAGGCCCGCCATGCGATATTCTCAGACGAACAGACCGGACTGTACGGAGACTGTCACATTCAGGCTCAGTAGGAGTTCGGATGAGTTCACCTCGTCAGTCTTCTTATCGGCATCTACCTGGGGGCCGTTACGCACAGCTAGTGCCGCTTGCGGTCTGTGGTTAAACCTACTGCCAGCGTAGTGTCGAGTCTTTAGAGTCCCACACAGTGAGTTATTCGCCTTTAGGCAAAAGAGTAGAGGTCGCATGGTTTTGCGACAGGGTTCGGTCACATCCGTGCACTTGTGCACGTTTGGTGTCCGGACAGTTATTACTAGCGGGCTTTGGTTTAAGCCAGATCCTAGTATACGTTTTGGGATTGGTTTTATCTCGTTTGTATTCGTGTTCCTCGGAACGCGGATGCGGGTGTGTATGCACGGTTGACAGAGACAGAGGCAGTGGATTCTCATTAGGGTTGTTGACTGTTGACTTTTGCTAAACCCTAATGAGAATAAGAAATATGATTAATAATAATATTAATTAAGTATTAGTGTGCCATGGTTGGGTTGAAAGTTTGACTTTGTTGACTTGTTGACTTTGTTGACCGGTTGACTAGCTTGGACTTGTTGACCATCATCATTACAATGGCTATCATTTCATGACTAAGACTTTTTGCTTGCTTGTTATTCTTTACAAAATGAGTGCATGAAATGATAATTCCATTGACATGAACCATCACATAATACTCAATTATTGTTATTGTTATGATTATTTGGTGTTATGAGAGCATGGATGTAAAAAGTCTTCTTCATTCTATGATATTGATTCTCTCTCATCCTCAAAGCTCTCCTCTTCCTCTTTCTCTCTCTCTAGCTCATGGTTCTATTGTCTCATGAGTTGAGAAACAAGAACCATAGAGATAAAACCCAAAACACTTCTCTACTCATCCTAGTGTGCAAGGTCTAGCAAGCCAAGTATTCTAGTTTCCTCTAGATTGAGGTTGGAGCCAAAGGTAGAAGCTTTCGGGTGGATCCATCTTCGGCACAAGGAGACGACGAGGTGAGGCCAATCCGACCACCACAAGGAGTTGAAGAGAAGGAGTTCAAGTTTAGGTATAACCCCTAACCTAGTAGCTAAACTCTTAGTTAGGTTGTTAGATAATTTGTTTAACAAAGATCCGTTTCTAGAGTCCATGTTACCCCACCGAAAAAATTGTTTTTCACCATTTCCACAACCCGAAAGAACCGTGGATGGGTAACGTGGACTTACAGAGGCCACCGGGCAGCCTCCCTACTCGATTTATCTATGGCTGGTAGTTTACTACCCACCGACGCCAAGGATCGAAGCCCTCGTCAAGAGGCCACCGAGCGGTCTCCCTGCTCGGTCCATCCATGGCTGGTAGTTTACTACCCACCGACACCAAGGATCGAAGCCCTCGTCAAGAGGCAACCAAGCAGCCTCCTTGCTCGGTCCATCCATGGCTGATAGTTTACTACCCACCGACGCCAAGGATCGAAGCCCTCGTCAAGAGACCATCGAGCAGCTTCCCTGCTCAGTCTATCCTTGGCTGGTAGTTTACTACATACCGACGCCAAGGATCGAAGCCCTCATCAAGAGGCCACCGAGCGGCCTCCCTGCTCGGTCCATCCTTAGTGGGTAACTTCTTACCCATCTACGCTAAGGATCGAAGCCCTCATCAAGAGGCCACCGGGCAGCTTCCCTGCTTGATCTATCCATGGCTGGTAGTTTACTACCCACTGGCGCCAAGGATCGAAGCTCTCGTCAAGAGGCCACCGAGTAGCCTCCTTGCTCGGTCCATCCATGGCTGGTAGTTTACTACCCACCGACGCCAAGGATCGAAGCCCTCATCAAGAGACCACCAAGCAGCTTCCATGCTCGGTCCATCCTTAGTAGGTAACTTCTTACTCGTCTACGCTAAGGATCGAAGCCCTCACCAAGAGGCCACCGAGCATCTTCCCTACTCGGTCCATCCATGGCCGGTAGTCTACTACCCACCAATGCCAAGGATCAAAGCCTTCATCAAGAGGCCGCCGAGC
The DNA here is from genome assembly GCA_030015575.1 of Agapanthus africanus. Classification (NCBI taxonomy): domain Eukaryota; kingdom Viridiplantae; phylum Streptophyta; class Magnoliopsida; order Asparagales; family Amaryllidaceae; genus Agapanthus; species Agapanthus africanus. The sequence continues at coordinate 302,844,390 of JASDDO010000029.1, forward strand.
AGCTTCTCTGCTCGGTCCATCCATTGCTGGTAAACTACCGACGCCAAGGATCGAAGCCCTCGTCAAGAGGCCACCAAGAGGCCTCCCTGCTCGGTCTATCCTTAGTGGGTAACTTCTTACCTATCTGCGCTATGAATCAAAGCCCTCATCAGGAGGCCACCGAGCGGCTTTCCTGCTCGGTCCATCCTTAGTGGGTAACTTCTTACCCATCTGCACTAAGGATCAAAGCCCTCGTCAAGAGGCCACCGAGCAGCTTCCCTGCTCGGTCCATCCATGGCTGGTTGTTTGCTACCCACAGACGCCAAGGATTAAAGCCCTTATCAAGAGGCCGCCGAGCAGCCACCCTGCCCGGTCCATCCTTAATGGGTAACTTCTTACCAATATATGCTAAGGATCGAACCCCTCATCAAGAGGCCACCGAGCAGCTTCCCTGCTCGGTCCATCCATGGATGGTAATTTACTACCCACCGACGCCAAGGATCAAAGCCCTCATCAAGAGGCCACCGAGCAGCTTCCATGCTCGGTCCATCCATGGCTGGTAGTTTACTACCCACCGACGCCAAGGATCAAAGCCCTCATCAAGAGGCCACCGAGAAGCTTCCCTGCTCGGTCCGTCCTTAGTGGGTAACTTCTTACCCATCTACGCTAAGAATCGAAGCCCTCATCAAGAGGCCACCGAGCAGCTTCCCTGCTCGGTCCATCCTTAGTGGGTAATTTCTTACCCATCTACACTAAGGATCGAAGCCCTCAACAAGAGGCCACCGAGCAGCTTCCCTGCTCGGTCCATCCTTAGTGGGTAATTGCTTACCCATCTACACCAAGGATCGAAGCCCTCAACAAGAGGCCACCGAGCAGCTTCCCTGCCCATCTGTACTAAGGATCGGAAGCCCTCAACCTCGTCTACGTTGACCTATCTTAAGAGAGATGGTCGCTAGTCCAACTAGAGGAAATGGGCGAGTCTATGCCTTTATACTCGGAGGTACCAACCGACATACCTTCAACGTGCGATCACCACCTCGACTTTGGGTCCCTAAGGACGCCGACCTTATACCGGCCTTTGCACACTTGACAAATAATTGGATTTAACTCGACGCGTAATCGCCAACTAAAGGACCGGTCGCTGACCTAGCGCTCATCAGGAGAGCAAAATAAAGACATTACCACGAAATGAAAATATTGCCACACAAATTTTAGCAAAGGGCTTTATTCATAACTCGGAAGTTTTTACAACGGTATTGTGGGTTCCTCAGCCTTACAAAAATGCATGGAGGGTAAAAAAATCCCAAAACAAAAAAATATAGTAAGAACGCGGGGAGATTCAGGCCTCGGGGCCAGGAAGGACCTCGATGTGCTTCGCGGCAGCGTCGGGAGCCAGGGTGGCGGCTTGAGAGTCGGCGCCCACAGCAGGAGCTTCGGCACTGGGAGTCGAGGTGACCGACTTCTCCCCAACGCCCCCACCAGGGGCCTTCCCCCCGGCGACTCTTCCGGCGGCATCCCCCTGCACCTCACCCTCGAGGGGGTACTCGAGCCGGAGCTTACCGTCGGGAAACTCCGGCATCAGCGACTTGACGGCGTCGAGGGCATTATGCCAAATGAGGGCCGAGGCGTCAGCGAAGTCGGCGTAGAATTGATCCGACGTCTTGTAGCTCTCTACCGCCTTCGCAGCCCAGAGGTTGGCATGCCTCATTCCTTCCTTCATCGCCTCGGTTTCCCTTTTTAGGATGTCCCTTGTCTTCTTCAGAGTGGCGGCGAGCATCCTGGCATCCTCCAACTTGGCCTCAACGACCTTGTTGGACTCCATCAAAGCTCAGATGGAATCCCGGCAGTTGGCGTTCACCCCCTCCTTGGCAGCCACCCGGTCTTCGAGGGCGGAAACCCTCTCCCTCGTCTGACACAGCTCCAGGCTCAGGCTCTCCTCTCACGAGGAAGACTCACCCACTATCTGTAGCGCCGGGGCGATTTCCTCATGCTCCATATTGGCGACGAGGGCGCAGTGTTGAAGGACCTGAGGAAAATGAAAGGAGGGGTTAAAAAGGTATACGATCCTGCAAACAAAAAAGCTTAATGAAAACCTGAACGGGAGGCAGACACTAACCTGCACGGCCTCCTGAGCTATGGCCGCAATTTGGGCCTTGAGGGACCCCCAGGGGATTCTACCCCCAGCCGACCGCTCCATCTCGGAGAGCAAGCTATCGGTGACAGAAAGGTCCGAGGGCACCTCATAGCGAAGATCCCCCTCCTGCACGAAGATCGGGGAAGACAGGGCTCGGGACACCGTCCACTTTTGCCGCTTGAGGGGGGCCACGGTAGGGTCGGTCTCATCCGCCACCTCCATAACCCGGGGTTCCTGCTCCCGAGCATGTTTGTGGCTCTCCCCGTGGCCGGTCTCCGAAGCCCGGGGCATAGTGGAGCGCCTAGCCGAAGCGGCCGCCGGTGCGGCAGGGCTCGAGGCGGGGCGCGACGAGCTGGCACCTCCGGCCTTTCTTCCCTTCTTCTCAGCCATCGCAGCCAGAAATTTTTGTTTGTCCATCGGCTCTGCAAAGGAGAAAAATACACAAAGGGAGTTAGCGATGCCAGAAAGAATAGAAGAAGAATATGCGAGTCTAAACAGGTCTCCTAGGCTCCTAACTTACCCACAAACTGAGCGGGACTGAGCCCAGCCCAACTGAGGGCCTGCTCGGACAGCAATACATCGGCCCATTGGATGAGCTCCCACGCCGACACTTCCATCATTTCGGGATTGGATGACCACCTCACCCTCGGGCAGTAGGCCCTATGCCACTGAACAGGCACGGGCCAATCCTCACCCTCGGGCGGCCCGACAAATAAGAATTTCTCCTTCCATTCATGGATGGAGGAAGGAACTGCCACGACCCCCGACCCGGCCGCCCCTCCCCTGTGTTTTCTAAAGGAAATGTATACCCAGCTCGGCTCGTCCATACGGGTGCCGGGGTGATTTTTATAACAGAGGGAGGAAAGGAGAAGGGTCAGGCTGAAGGGTATTTCTTGTAGTCTCAACCGGACCAGGAACCCGAGGAGAATCCTCTACAAGTTCGGAACTAGCTAGCCCGGGGCTAATTGAAAACAGCACAGCGCCGCACTCACCTCGAGGAAGAAGGGAAGGCGCATTCTAGCCCAAAAGGCATCCAGGTACAAGGCAATCTTCTTGCCCCGCACCTGGTCTGCCCTCTCTCCTTCCCCGGCCAAGCGAAGCGTGTAGCCGGGGGGAATGTGGAAACGAGCCCAGATTGTGGTGAGCTCGTCCACATTCCTCAGGAGAGAAGGCACGTCACGAGCACTCTTGATGCCCGCTTAACGAACCGTCCCCATCGCGCGGCCCCGGGAAGCAGGTCTAACCTTAACTCCCCGGGGGGATTCCGACTCGGATGAGGCAGAGGAAGAAGCGGCAGAAGACTCCCTAGACTCTACCTCAACTATCTCAACAAACTCTCCAGAAGAAGACATCTAACCTAAGCAAAAGAAGGAGTCCTCCGAAGAAAAGGAACGAGAAATCCGACCTAAAGGGAAGAGCGCCGAGCTAACACATACAACGATGAGGAAATTATAGCGAAGTGTGGACCCTAGGGGGATCCCACCTCTATTTATAGCATTCGGCAAGCACATCCAACGGCGTCGATCGATTCCCGCAAAAACAGACGCTTCGCGTTCGACGGCCATCAACTTTCCACGTGTCACAAGAGCACTGGATGCGTCCCTTCAAGCGCCAAGGACACCGACGACCCGTCACGTCAGCCAACCAGCGCTGGACGCGTGGCATGGCACCTCAACGAACGTACGATCGAATCGGCACTTCCCTTTTAATGTACGATCTCTTCTTTGATCCGCTGACGTCATCAAAAAATACGACTAACTACCCGGGTGACCGATCAGACCACTCTCGACCCGACCTATAAATAGGTCGGGATGAGAGTAGGGGCTAATGGTGATGCTCAATACTGAGAACTCCCCAGATCATGACACATGGCAAATGGTGTGTCCCAATGCTTACGGGAAAGGAGCAAGAACGTTACATTGAAGGCATACCCCAGGCCTTCGACCTGAGAATGTTCTCGACCTTCGATGACCTCCCAGAACGCTCATGTGCTCGTCCTACAAATAACCATTGGCTCACCTCCGAGCCCTCCTGCACGCTGGGCCTCCTCAGCCCTCGCTGCTCGCCTCCAAGCTATCACAGAACCAAGCTTGCTCGGCCTTCCGCTCGCCTCCGAGCCTCCTGCCGAGCTAAACTTTCGGTCTCATCGACCGACCCAGAGCACAGATCATAGGCGTCGCCGCCATGGCTCCGTGAATCTCGCCATATGCGAGATATCCGCCGCCCCACGATCCCGCGTTCCACGCCATCGTTTTCCCCCGTTAACGGGCGTATCTCGCCATTAATAGAGGATCCCGCCATTCGCGCAGGCGCGGCTCCAAAGGGCATAACGGCCGGCGTAAATCTCGCACCCGCCAGCCCATGGCTGCCACTATATAAACCCCCTCTCAGACGACTCAGATAAGGCAATTCTTATCCAATAAGCCGCTACTCTGCCCAAATATCTCGACTAACTTGATCGTCGAAGGGTCCACGGTGGTACAACCATCCCGGAACTTCCTTGCAGATAACTCGGCTTCATTCCAAATCAAGCCCACTGAGATCCACACGTATCAAGAGACAACCCTCAAATCCAATCTCAGTCATTCATCAACGCTCTTAGCAGATCAACGGAAGACAACATCTGAAGGAGATCAAGACCTCCATCAATATCCGTCTTGCATATCATGATCTTCTCTGTTAGGATTCAATTGATTGACTGATGCATGTTGATGATGGTGGTGGTGTGGTGTTGGCGCGTTATCGTTGACATCATTACGGCGAGCCAAGCCAACATGGGAATGATCTAGGTCAAGATTGCTCCATCACTCCTAAGGCTCAGGGCAACGAGCGTTTTCTCAATCCTTATTAGGTCTCTTTCAATTGGTTGCATGTGGGATTTATTGTTCTTAAGCCACTGGTTGACGGCTTTGATAAAGTCGTCCTTGACCTTGTTGGTGGCCATAAGGTAATTAGGAGTTGGCATAGAAGGATAAACCGGCCTATACAGGCAGATAAAACTCTCATATCATAAACTTCATACAAAATGATTGGATATGGCTTATTATAGAAATGCAAATAAATCTAATAGAATTACTAACTAAATATCTGATCAAATATGAAATCTTGCTAACTGATATAAATCTCACAGACAATCTTGTTAATATAAATATAATTAATTCCTAAAAATATTTAAAATTATTTCCAGATTTTTAAAAATGAAAAAAAATCTAGCATTCGATATGAATCTTTTCCTTGTCATTTTGTTGAAATTCATATCATACCAATAAACTCATATATTAAATTTGATTTTTCAAAAATACTCGAGATATTTTCTTAAGAGTACTTTCACTCAAAATAATGTGAAAATTCCAAAAAATTGGAAAGTAGCCCAGGCGATATCCGTACAACCATCTAGAGATCTTACCCGAATTAATTTTTCTATTTTAAATTTTGGATGAAAGTGTAGCAAGTAGGGCAAAGGCTTAGAGGCAGTGGACAGACGAACTGTCTCTTAACCTTTACCCCATTTACTAAACTTTTAGTCATTTGAGCTCAAAATTTCATGGTATTTTGCTGATAGCCCGAAATGGTAAAAAATAGTGTACCAACATCAGTGGCGGAGGCAGGATTATGGTTTGGTGGAGTCAAATCTCTTTATTCAAAGCTGAAAAGCCTTATTCTCCTATACTGAAAATCCTTAATTAAAACTGAAACCCCTCGTTAGCATCCATGGCACCAAAGTTCAATAGGGTCGATTAAACCCCCTGAGGCCCATGTGGATCCGCCAATGATCAACGCCCTCTCCCTTTTCTTTCTACTCATTTAGGGTAATGTGGAGTTAAAAGAGATTGGTGAAGTGTGTAGGTCTAATCATAGGAGACTAGATTTGTAAATGGTAGGACCGACCGAAGGTGGCGGAATCAGTCAAGAGGAGTCGGGTATGGTAATGTGGTGGTTGGGACCGACCTTGAGAGAATGGTATTGTTAGTGTTCGACATAATATTGTCTGAGCTCTATCCATCAATGAAAACGGTTCGATCCCGATGATTTCATAATCTAATCTAGTGAAGTAGAAGCTTAACTTAGCCATGAGATGACAATTTGACGATGAGGAGTCAAAACCCGTCCATGCAAAGGTTAGATACGATCATAGGAAGTGTGCGACACGGAGGATGATCAAGCAATAGGAAGCATGTATCTGGTCTTAAAGGATATCATCTGGCCAAGAGGAGGCCCGATCAAGGACATGAAGTCGATCCAGTGCGTTGGAAGCCTGATCAAGGAAGGGGAGTATGACCCGACGAAAAGGAGTGGAAAGCTCAATCCGGCGAAAAAGAGAACTGATCAAATATGCAAAGTTTGATATGGAGAAAAGAAGGCCAGATCGAAGATCAAGCAAACTTCTTATTGTTCAGACTCTTGGGGACTTGGGGCTTGCGGTCGTCCGAGATGCTATATTCTCGAAGGACGGAGAAGATTCAACACAAAAGAGTGAGATTAGCTTTATGACTACTTGTTGGGGGTGTGAAGTCTAATTGTTAGCACTGCGTTCTAATGAATTTGTTAGTTTTTCTTTTATCTTTGGCCTGCCTCTTTTCCTAAATTCTATTGCATTGCTGAAGTCCATGAAAGGAAAAATTTTGAAAATATGGGATTTACCTATAATTTTCCGCTTTGACAACCAAAAAGAGACTGAAAATTGCATTTGGAAGGAAAATGAACAATGCATTAGCCAGCGATTTCCCAATATAGCTTAAATAAGTCACAAATTAAAAACCTTCTATGAACAGCAAAATAATCAGAGTACATCCAAATGGCCTAAAATCTTGACGGAATTTTAAGAGATTTTTTTCCAAAGTGTATTACTGGAGTTTATTTGCAAAATTTTGGAACCATGACAAAATTTTGAAACTGAAGGGCTTACCTAGAATTTACCGCTAGAAGACAAAAAGAAGCTTGAAAATTGCATTTGAGAGCAAAATGAACAATGAATTAAGCAACGATTCCCCGTTATAGCCGCATTAAATCGAAAATTAATTTTTTCATGAACACCAAAATAATCAGAATACATTTGTTCATGTTTTTATGTATTTAATATTGCTCATTCTATATCGGTTTGTTAATAATCAAATGCTATTAACCCTATAACTGCTAATAAGTACATGTTTCATGTTTTCCATGAAATTGAATCCAGGACATTGCAAAGCACGTACATTCTCTGCATTTACATCAATTTCAGGTTCAAATGGGCGACGGATGAAGAAAATAATCAAAACACGTGCACCAGCCACTCAAATGCATCACGTGGTACTCATAGGATTCTAGAACTTGACAAAAGAAAACTCTCTCTTTTCTTGGTCAGATTAGGAAGTTAATGAGCAGCACAAAATCGTTAAAAAGAGATTGAGCATGTGTTGAATGTGCAAAAGAGAGAAAGAGGTCAAAAGTACCCGCAAACATTGACTTAAAGATCCGAGAGCACTCCAGAGAGAATTATCAAATTAGGACCATGCCAGAGAGGTGCTAGAGAGCATAGAAGACAACAGCAGAAGACTGGAGACCAATCTCCTCCAAACCACCGTCCAGGGCAGCTCAAGTGCAGCCCCAGACAGCTATTCAGAACCCCAAATTGGCTCGGGTTTGGTTCATGTCTTCATCTTGGACCCCGCATGTCTTTGGCTATATGCAAACTTCATCTTCGAATTCCTATAAATAACATATCACTGGGAAGGCATTTGATATAGTTTTAGACATTAGTTTAGCTCTAGCTTAGTTGTTGTAGCCAATAGAGTTGTTCATCTTCTTCATAGAGCAATTGTAAGTGTATTTGTAGGTTTAATTTGGTTTTAATTCAAGTTCTTCATTTTCTTTAATAGCTAGCTTGTTTATTTATGTTGTTTTCTTTAAGTTTGTGACGTGAGGCGGATCCGCGCGTCAAGATGTTACCTTCCGTTGATCTGCTGATGGCGGCGATGGATAGCTGATATTGGATCTGGATGCAGGCTTCTGAAGCGTGTGGATCTCAATAGGTTTGAGGTTGTGATTGCCGAGGTACCTGGAAGGAAGTCCCGGGGTGGTTGTACCACCGAGAACCTTCCGACGGTCAAGTTAGACTAGAGATCCGGGCAGAGTAACGACTTAGTGGAGTAAAAATGGCTTACTTGAACTGTCTAGAAGAGGGGTTTATATAGCGGTGGCAGCAGGCAGGGCAGGCGCGAGAATCACGACGGCCGTTACGCTCCCGACGTCACGCCCGCGTGATTAGCGGGATCTCCCATTAATGGCGAGACAGGCTCGTTAATGGGGGATCGTGGTGGCGTAGAACGTGGGATGTGGTCGGCGGATATCTCGCACATGGCGAGATTCGCGGGATGGCGGTTGCGCCTGTAAACGGTGCTGTTGGTCGATCGATGAGACCGAGGAAGATGACCTCGGCGGGAGAGCTCGTGGACAAGCGGGAGAGCCGAGATATCTTGGTTCTGTGGTAGCCCGGAGACGAGCTGGGAGGCCGAGGAGGCCAATTGTACAGGGGGCTCGGTGGCGGGTGTAACATTTCAGAAAATATAAAATATTATTTTTGCAGCTTGTGGGTGTTTGATATGATCATCACCTACTGTCGGCGTATTGACGATTCTTTAGAGTCCTACACAGAGCTTTCCTGGCTCAGGCAAAACGGAGTAGGAGCACATATGCGATATGTGCGGAACCGAGAACAATACGTGTATGTGATACCGTATTAGATTCTCGTGATATGTGATATCGGCCAGGTATATGTGATATAGCCGGGTCATTGGATCAAGTGTTGATTCGATGAACTGATACAGATTATATTAGTCGGTTATTTGTGAAATAGCCGGATTATCGAATCAAGTGTTGATTCAATAATTTAATGTATAATTATATATTTGATATGTTAAATTATATTAACTAATATAAGCTCACTTAAAAATTCTTTTTCTCACTCGGGTAATACATTGATATATATGTGATTTATGTTAATTGTATTATTTTATTTAGTTACAAAATATATTATATATGTGATATATAATATTGTAACAAGTTAAGAAATGCAACATATTTTGTGGAGTTTAAACATGGTTAGGGTTTGGATTAGGGTTAAGCATTCTTGAAGCTTTTAGAAGCTTTGTTTTTGTTTTTAACTAAAGATATTTTGTTGATATTTCTTAACAAAACCCAAACCCTTCACCATGGTTAATTCTCTACATGGGTTAAGTTTTCATTCTTAACCCATGGTTGCATTTCTAACCTCACATACTTTCATTATTCATCACAAATAGATTCTTTTTCTTCTTCCTCTTGAAAAAGATTTCTAGCTTTTTGCAAAGTGATGAAAATAAGTGAGAAATTGAAAACAAATGAGAGATAAATTCCTACTTCATCATTCTCATCTATTCTAGCCGCTTAGATTAGGGTGTTTGCTTTGCTAATACTTGATTAGCAAAGTAAGAGCTTGGATTTTGAGTTTTTTCAAGGTAGATCATCTTTGTTATCGAAGATTGGAAGCAAGCTTGCATCATTCTCTTCATGGAGCCTCTCTAGAGTCCGGGAACTTGATGATCGCAGCGAAGCGACCAAAACACGGAGCTTATGAAGTGAAGGACCGGACTACAAAGGTTGTAATCCCAAACTCTTAGAAGTAAAGTTGTTTACTTGCTTTGTTTCGCCTAATCTTTAGTCTAAGATCTTGGTTAGGATTGTTCGGCACGTCTAAAATTTAAATCGGGCATGGTTGATACCTTGTTGAACCTTATGACAGTGCCTAGTAACCCTACAGGGAGCTAGCTCTTCGTCAATCGACGGTCACAACAACGCAAGCAATATAATATACAACGCCGAAGGGCGAGGATCAAAACTCAAAAGAAAACCCAGAATCAGCATGAAAACTATAATAATACAACACACGACTCTAAGGTCGAAAGAATATACACTGGTCTTCTATCTCTATCGAATATACAAGTCTGATTGATAGAGTTTTACTAGATACAACTGGAATAACAAATACACAAAGGTGGTCCTGATGCAAAAAACCCACCTGCCAAAGCAATCACCCGGAAGGAACAGTGTGCCAACAAAGCCGCAACGGAACCTGTACGGCAAAACCTGCAAGGAACTGTGGCACAACTATTGGCTATAGTGCCCTCAAGGAAATTATCATAGTCGCAGGCATGTGATCATGATGATTGAGGGAGGACCAATACCGATAAAACAGTCTTACTCGAGATGATAGTATGCTATCCGGTTTGTCTTTATCATCATGTATTTGTTGATAAAGCCCATAGGACTCTTGCTTGACTACTATCATTGTGATGGCAATCACATATGTGGGAGCTGAGGGTCTATAAGCACATCCTTAAATGTCCCTAGTCGTGGGAGTATCGAAACAGGGCATCGATACTCCAGTATAGACTGGTGTATACTTATCTAGACCCTGACGAAAGACGGTGGCCAGTCTCACAAGCCATTGGTGTTAGTTGCTCACCTAAGATAGTATGCAGGTGCTCATTGGGTTATGAGTACACTGGACGGACTCGCCAGGAACATGCTAGATGGTATTATACCTAATGTCAGATAGCAGTTCCCTGGTGACATGTGTACAGGTTAGTCTGTCGACCTGAGATCGTCATTTGTCTCGTGTGAGTTCCCACTGTGCTTTGATTACTACCCTACCACGGCTCAAAGGAGTCGTGCAAACAGGTTTTAGTTGGGTACAGTCCCAAGCCACATGGAAGCAGTGAGTGGATCGTCGGGGATTCATCTCTCCCGGTATTGGGGGTTGATATCACGCAGTGCACGGGTGGCCATCACTAGAAATCCTCGGCCGGGGTATGTGAGATTTACCAATCCAGGATCGATAGTTTCTCAGGTAATGATGGGTTTTCATACCAACACAAATTATCGCGTTATTAGGGGTCTGATTTTATCCACCCCCCTAAACTCGATATGCGATACTCTTAGACGAACAGACCGGACTGTACGGATATTGTCACTGACAGACTCAGTAGGGGTTCAGATGAGTTTGCTCGTCGGCCTTCCTTTCGCTCAATACCTGGATAGCCGTTACGTACAGCTAGTGCCACTGACGTGCTTATGGTTAAACCCACTGCCAGCGTATTGACGAGTCTTTAGAGTCCCACACAGAGGATTTTCATGGTTCAGGCGATATGGTGTAGATGACGTATGTTGATACATACAGGTGTCCGATTGAATATGTGCACAGGCTGCACAGACTTTAATCGGACGGTTGATAATACTAGCGGCTTAGGATTAAGCCAGATTGAAAATCAAGTTTTGATTTAATAATTTACATATGTATTTATATATATGTATTCTAGTATTATTGCTCACTATTTATTTTCTCTCTACGCGTATGTGTATTTTCGTACGAATACGCGTATGTGTATTTCGATACATGTACCGGGAAGCATTTCATATTTATATGGAATGGCTTCTAGAAGGTGCCACCTCATTATTGATTTTCTTTAAAAAATCATTTGTTTAAGGTGAGTTGGAAATGGGGACATGGCATAAGCATGGGTTTTTGTCAAAGCATGGCTTTTGCTCATGTAGAGATTGGTATGGGTATTTGTTTAATGAAATTGGGAATGACACTTTTTTGAGTGGGCATGAGAAGGGGGCCCGCCACAATATGGTGGCAATTTGGCTTGCTCATTTTCTTGGTTCACTTGGTGCTCTCTCATTCTCATGCTCACACAAAAATACTTAGCCATTTTCATGCCTTGCCATCATCACCCTCTTCATCTTCTTCTTGAGATGCTCACTTGAGCTCATGGTTGAGAGAAAGTTTTAGTGACACTATCCTACACTCCTCACTCTCCACTACTAGCAATTTTGAAGAGTCGGTTGGTTCGCTTGGCGAATCTGAAGCTTGCGCCGTTTCCCTTGGGTGGATCATCGGAGATGAAGGAAGACCGGCGACCAAAGTCGATCAGCATCACTTGGAGCTTGGAAATGGTTGAATACCCGAAGGACTTAGTTCATTAGGTATAACCATTCTATCTCCTTTTGTTAGATTGCTAGTTTTAGGGTTAATGGTTTCGATCTTGCAAATCGGGTAATGGTAGCGCCGGGTTTTAAGAAATTTTTGTTCCGCATTTGGCCACGACTGACTACTTCTCCAAATGGGCAGAAGCAATACCGCCGAGGGAAGTGAAGACGGAGAATACCCTCCATTTCTTCAAGAAGCACGTCATTTATCGGTTTGGAACTCCACGAAGGATCGTCTCCGATAACGGGCCAGCCTACAGATGCCATAAGATCAGCCGCTTCGCGCAACAACACAACATAGACTGGAGATATTCCTCAGTTTATAATCTCCGAACTAACGGTCTAGCTGTGGCTTTCAACAAGACCTTGACGAAGACCGTGAAGAAGACGGTGTCCCAAAATAAGAAGGACTAGCACGAGAGACTGCAAGAAGCTCTCTGGGCGTATCGAACTACGTTCAAGACGACCACAAACACAACGCCGTACGCGTTAGTATTCGGCACAGAAGCAGTACTCCCCCTCGAAATAGAATTACCCACTTTACGAGTGGCAGTCCACTACGAGCTGACGGACCAAGAAAATGCTCACCTTCAGCTTGAGGAGCTTGATGCCCTTGATGAAACCCGGCTCATAGCGCAACAAAGTCTGGAGGCTTATAAAGCAAAGATGACGCGCTCATATGAAAGATTGACCAGGCCAAGGACATTCGGCCAAGGCGAACTCGTGTTAGTGGTCAAAAGACCTATGATCCCCAATCACGCCAAGCGGGGAAAATTCGAGCCGAACTATGAAAGCCCATACATCATAGACAAGGTCTACCAGGGTGGAGCCTATCTACTCATGGATATGCACGGTGAAACGCCTTTCAGGCCAATAAACGGTCGCTTCCTAAAGAAATACTACGCTTAATGAGTCACAGCCTAGGTCAATGATAGATGACGACGACTATGTCCGCTCGCTGTCTTCCTAAGCCCAAACTCTATAAGTAGTAACCGGCCTTCTTCAGCAACGGACCGAAATGTCCTTAAACTAATGACGGACCACTATGTCCTAAAACTATCCGTTGACCGAGATATCAATAAACTACGGTGTATTGCAACATCACAAAGCCGATACAAAAAAAAGAATTAAAAAAATGGTATGTCCATAAGCAAAATGGGCACGGATGAAAACCCGAAAGGGCTCCGTGAGTAAAAACAGCAGGGCTACCGGCGAGTGTTTGTGAAAATCCGGAAGGGCGCAACCTCGTTAGAAAAAAATAAAAAAAAAGAGAATAAAAAAAATAATAAAAAAAAAGAAGACGGTATGTCCATAAGCAAAATGGGCATGGATGAAAACCCGAAATGGCTCCGTGAGTAAAAACAGCAGGGATACCGGCGAGTGTTTGTGAAAACCCGAAAGGGCGCAACCTCGTTAAAGGACACTTATAGGGTCCTCTCGACCTTGTAAGGAGAAACCACCCGCGTGAGATCCTTACGACTCACAAGGGAGCAACACACTTAGGGATCCTCACGATTCCTAAGGAGAAATTACACTTGCGAGATCCTCACGACTCGTAAGGAGAACTCTCTTATGGGACCCTCACGACTCATAAGATTTGAAAGTCTTAAGTTACAGAGACCTGAACCGGTTCTTAAGCAACCCCCACAACCTTCGATATTGCCCTACAAGTGGCTCAATACTGACCCTTGTATACAATCCACGGGCGCGAATAAACATTTCCCTAACAAAGTCCCACCCGTGACTAGGGATATGTCCATATGGTAAAAAAAAACCCTTGTGAGTCCTCTCGACTTATAAGGAGAAAACACTCGTGTAGGATCCTTACGACTTATAAGAGAACATACACTTAGGAATCCCTACGATTCTTAAGGAGAAAGCATGCCTATGAGATCCTCACGACTTGTAGGGAGAAATACCTTTGTGAGACCCTTACGGCTCATGAAGTCAAAAGCCTTAGTCGACGGGATCCTAACCCTGTTTACTAAGCCACTTTTGTTCGACATCGACAGAGGCAAATGATGTTCGCTCCTGGTAATATTCCAGTTGTAGCGATGCTGATGCCTAAACCGGTATCAAATTCCAAATCCTTTCATGGCAAATGATGATTCGTTCCTGGCAATATTCCAGTTGTAGCGATGTTGATGCTGAGATTGGCACCAGATTCCAAGTTCTACACTCGCAATAAAAAATCAGCGAGCTAAAAATGCATACGAAATAGCCGAAATGATGGGGCAACTTGCAACAAAATCAGCAAGTAAAAATATATGCATGAAAAATAGCCGAAATGATTGGGCAACTCACAATAAAATGCAGCGAGTAAAAATAAAATAAATAGCCGAAATAATTGGGCACCGCGAAAAAAAGCCGAAATGATTGGGCAATCGCGACCTTCGCGATATAAAAGCTGAAATGATAGAGCATCGCGGAAAGAAATAAAAAAATATATGATGAAATTTATATCCTACAGGCGATATCACAGCAATCCCTGTATACAATCCAGGGGCACAAACAAAGAAGGAAACACATCTTCCCTCCCCATGCTCCATCAAAAAACGGAGCCAAGTCTTGCCAGTAACTCATATAAAACCTGAAAGACGATCGGAGATCATCTCGCACCAACATGAAGTGATCACCACCACGACAATTGTCTCGACACAACAGACGAAATGTCACTACAGCATCCTTTCTCCAACAGGATTCGGACACACCAAAGCAAACGAAGCGAAGGCCAAATTCCTAGCTTCAGGGTCTTAACGGCAAGTCATATAAAGTCTGAAAGACAATCGGAGATCATCTCGCACCAGTGCGGAGTGGTCACCACCTCGACGTTCGTCTCGACACAGCAGACGCAAAATCACCAAAAGGAGCCACGGCAAAATCCCTACTTCCAAACCTCGACGGTTCACCAACAACCTAGAGACAACCGCGACATTCGTCTCGATATAGAGGACGCAATGCCAGCAAACGAAGCAAAGGCCAAATTCCTAACTTCAGGGTCTTAACAGCAAGTCATATAAAGCCTGAAAGACTATCGGAGATCATCCCACACCAGTGCGGAGTGGTTATGACTCATCGGGGCTCTCTAAAATAAGCCTAACCTCAAGTACAAGGCGGCATGGTAAAATTCCTAACGCTTGCTCTTCCGACGGTCAAACTGCCTAGGAGGATTGCTTGAAGACGTCTTGTCCAGCCCCAAAGGGATCAGAAACACAACAATCGCAAGGCTACTCGAACAGTAAGATTGCCTATCGAGGAATATATCAGCCAACGCGACGGTACGACGGACAAAACCCTAAGTACCACAGACCCTAACGGACCTCTGTCGTAAAGAGCAGAGGTTAACTGTGACGTTAGGATATTCTTGCGAAAAATGCTCGATTCATCTCGACTCGTGAGGAAATTAGTGTCTTTGCGAGAACTTCTCGATTTGTCTCAACTCCAGGGAAATCAGTGTCCTTGGCAAATGCCTCGATTCAGGGAAATCAGTGTCCTTGACGAGAGCATCTTGATTCGCGTCGACCTGCAGAGAAATCAGTGTCTTTGCAAGAATACCTCGATTCGTTTCAACTCCAGGGAAATCAGTGTCCTTTGCAACCTCCTTGATTCAGGGAAATCAGCGTCCTTGACGAGAGCATCTTGATTCGCGTCGACCCGCAGAGAAATCAGTGTCTTTGCAGGAATACCTCGATTCGTTTCAACTCCGAGGAAATCAGTGTCCTTGGAAAATACCTCGATTCAGGGAAATCAGCGTCCTTGACGAGAGCATCTTGATTCGCGTCGACCCGCAGAGAAATCAGTGTCTTTGCAGGAATACCTCGATTCGTTTTAACTCCGAGGAAATCAGTGTCCTTGGCAAATATCTTGATTCAGGGAAATCAGCGTCCTTGACGAGAATATCTCGATTCGTGCCGACCCGTAGAGAAATCAGTGTCTCTGCAGGAATATACAATGTCAGCAAAGCGGAGCCGCGGCAAAGTTCCCAGTTCCATCACTCGGCGGTGCACAGACAACCCGAAGTCAACCCTCGACTCCCTGTTGAAGCAATGCATTTACTCGGGAGTAGATCAACTCATCAATTACTTACGAGTCCTCTCGACTTGTAAGGAAGAAAATTCTCTTATGGGATCCTTACGACTCTCAAAAGAAAACGCACTTAGGAATCCTCACGATTCCTAAGGAGAAAATACACCTACGAGATCCTCTCGATCCGTAGGGAGAAAAGCCTTTATGAGACCCTCACGGCTCATAGAGTTGAAAAGTCTTAGGCAACAGATCTGAACCTGCGGCCTAAGCCATCACTACCTCCTGAAGAAGCCAATACACGATGCTCGCTCTATCATCTGTCAACTATGTTTACTAAGGTAACATGCTGATAATAAAAGAAAGAAGAAAGTGGAGCGATGACACAAGACAATATGAAAAATGTATATCTTTTATTCATAAATTCGATTGAGTACAAGATACATTGGGTTAAAGAATAAAAGAAACAAATACATTTTATTTACAATTACAAATGATACAAGATGTTTATGGAGAAGGAAGCGTCTTAAATAGCCCCATCAATTGCTCGCGCACTTCCTTCAATGCCTTCTCCTGATCGGCTGCCACCACCAATTCTGCTTCCACCTGAGCCCGCTGCTGCAGGAAGGATGAAACCGCTCCTCAACTGCCTGCTGGGCTGCCTCCTGATTTGGTGCATCCCGCTCGACGACCTCAAGCTGCTGCCTCAGCGCTAACCCGTCAGAGATGCATCGCAGAAAGCCTTCAAAGATGACCTTCATTTGTGCAGCATTTGCATCCACCTGAGCATGCAGTCGGGCAGATTCGCTCGAAGTCTCTCCGCGCTCCTTATGCCTTAAAGCAACTTCTTGTTCGAGATGGCGAAAGTAAGAAGCGCTCTGCACGATCCATGCCTCCCGTTGAGTGCTCGCGGCCAAGATCTCGGGGGCAGGACGCATAAGCTCCAGCTGATGTAGGCGGGCCTCGATCTCCCTGCAGTGATTGACCCAAGACTCGACGACGCCTTCATTATGAAAATTTGCAAGCGTCGCCAGCATCGGATTAACTTCCGCAACGAAATCTGCGGCAGATGGGGGAGCTTCTGCGTCAAGCTCTTCGATGCATCCGCTTAGCATACCCAAACTCATCGCAGCACCCTTTGAGGAGGGACGCCTGGAGAATGGGCCTGTCGGCATCGTGATGCGAGACTCGAAGGGGGCCGGAATTGGAACAACAGCTGAAAAAACAAAACACAATCAGATGACGGTTCAAGAAATATAAAAAATTCATCAATGAGGGAGTTTACTATACCAGCTGCAGCAGGCGGCAAAGCCGGGAGGACCGGTGGCGCAACTGATCTCTCATCTCCCCCTTCGATCTGTAGCACAGCAATCAGGGCAAGGAAGAATCAGAAACAAGTTCATTATTGGAAAAAGAAAGATTATTAATTGAAAACTATACTCACCAGCGCCACTGAAGGAAGCAAGCTCCGACGGGAAGGAGAAGTGCGGGTGCAGCACCTGGTAAAGGTGATCAAAAAGCACTCCTGGAAGGACGCAATAGTACAACATCAGTACATGAATTATACGGCCGAAAGATAAGACTGATGGGTCACAAGTCCATACCTTCCAGCATTTACGACGGTGCGAGAGAAAGTAGAGAGGTGGCCACCGTCAAGGCAGTGGCTGACGGCGCTCCCTCGAGCAATGGGGCATCAACACTGGCCGCGTCTGCGTTAGAAACAAGATAAGCACTGTCAGAAAAGTTGCGGAATAAAGAAAAGGATAGGTAACCCAAAATTTACCTAATGAGTCACCAGCCGAAACGGCGGCGTCTCCCTCCTCCATTGACACGGGTTCACCTCCCGTCACCTCATCACCAGACTCTACGGGAGCCGTCGTCGTGCCCGCAAGGCCAGGAGACGGCGGAGGACCGTAGGCGGGGAGAGCAATGATCGGAGCATTGCCAGACTCTTGAGAAAGAGCGGCCGGCTCATCCTCGGGAATCATGCCCGTCTCACCCACTACTCCCTCGGGCTCAGCAGTCGCGGCCGTCTCGTCCACCGTTGTCATAGGGTCGTCAGTCTCAGCCGCTCCATCTGCTGCTTCCCCAGGCTCGGTTATAGCAGCCGTCTCATTTCCCGCTACCTCACGCTCAGCAGTGGTGGCCGTCTCAGGCGCAGTAGGCGTGACTGTCTCACCAGCTACTATCTCGGGTCCAGCAACCCCGGCTACGTCACCCACCGTTGCTTCAGGATCAGCTGCCACCTTCTCCACCGTCCCTTCAGGCTCGACGGTTTCCGTCGCTCCTTCAGTTGGACTTGGCCCTGCAAGACAAGATGTATCAGAACCGATAGTTTTACAACTCTTACTACAAAAGCCTCGAAAAACACATTACCTGAGGTGGATTGATCGTTGGCCCCCCGAGCTGCACGCACAGCCCGCCTATGAGCAGCACGAGGAACGACGCTTGGCCCCGCTCCTACGGCCAAACCAGCTCTGCGCTCCTTCTCCTCGCGCCTCAAGCGCTTCCTCTCCTCCCGGGCCGTCACAACGGACCTCTTCGAAGCGTCCTTCATCAAGGCATCATCGTCCGCGTTCAGAGTTTCCTCCAAAGCCTTCAAGGCATCCCTCATCGGCTTTTTGAGTCGGGTCTCTCGCGGCAGCCCTGAAGAGGCCGGGACTTCAGTAGCTGGCCCGGGAAGAGTCCCTACATCGGCTTGCGCAGAAGATCCCGCGGCCCCTGAAAAAAAACAAAGAAAAGATTAGATTGGCCATAAAAAGGAGAATAAAGACTTAGTGAGCCGAGACATACCAACACCCGATAGAGTGTGTTTCATCTCTTCCTCCTGGAAGGTTTTCAGGGAAGCAGCGATGGCTTCTTCGGTAGAAACACCTGTTTAAAAGGAAAAAGCGTTAGTCAAAGACAATGATAAAAGTACAAAGAAATGACGAAAAATGCAACTAGTGATTACCCGATTGCGCGAGTTTGGCCAACTACGCTTCGAGCCTTGCCGATCGCTCAGAAGCCGCGATGGCGGCCGCCATATCGGTGTCTGCTGGATCTACGAAGAAACCCTCGTTGCTTCCGTACTCGCGTAGGCCTTCGGTGAGAGGGGCCTGAGGCTCTAAGCCAAGGATGGCATCAAAAGAAAGAACGGACTTCTTCTTCCTCTTCTGCGCGCGGACCCCGGTCGCCGCAAAAATCATCTTACGCTTCGCAGGCACCTTAGGACGGCGGGTTCCGATGTCCGAGCCCACACCAGACTCGGGCGAAACTACATTCACCGTCTCCACTGGAGCATAGGGCGCTGGGGGCGCGTCCACGGTATCACGAGGCGGCAATCCGCGCTGAGGGCTCAGCACGCGCGGTGATTCAGGTCCAGCATCTCTCAGCGGAGGAACGACAGAGATCCTTGGCCTCAGGGGAGCTTTGCGGTCGCTGCCGGGAGGCGCGCCCTTGCGGTCAACCAACAATCGCCTTTCTTCCTTAATAATGGCGCCCGTCGAATGCTGGTACCACGCCGTATATGTATTAAGGATCTGTAGGACGCAAGTCGGCTCGCTGATAAAAAAATGAGAACCCGTATTCAGACGCATGAAGTGATGCAGCGCGCTCCGCATCCCTTCTTCAGTGGCAGCAGGTTCCAGCAAGAAAGCCTCCAACGGCACTCCTTAATTATAACTCAGTTGCTGGGCAAAACGATGCGGGTTGTATCTCATGAAAAGCGCCACATCATTTTGCCTAAACACCAGGAAACCCAGTCTGATAGAATACAAATGGAGGGTCTCCCGAGCTGTCAGAACTGAGGTCCCATCTTTGAAAATATCTTGCAATGGCCGCACTGTGGTAGTAGACGCCTTTCCAATGGTTAACACTTTGTCAGTGAAGGACATCCCGTCTCCAACTGTGCGGAGGCGAAGGAGCAAACCTCTAGCATTCCATGGCGACGGATTCACAATGGAGGCGCCGACCAATCGCATAATCCGAGGGAAGCTGCACCTGTCATAGAACAAAGGCCTTTTGTGCATACCAAAAACGCCAAGTGTATGTAGCTCAAGCCATGACATGAAGTAATGCATCAAGAAGATCACGTGCGGTACTCCAGGTTCATTAGCATCCACCGCTTGGCTAAGGCCATGATACAGGTGGGTTAAGCCGGCGATCCCGACGGCCATTTTTACCCCAATGGTCATTCAATGAGCTGGGTAAAAGACAGATGGCCTCATACGGCGAAGATGCATTGGGAGCGCAAACCAACTCAGCCATAGCCCAATAAATCCTAAGAAGAACGCTTCCTCATCCATCCCAGGGGCTGCAACCTCCGCAAAAGGGACAACCGGGGAGTTAGGAAGGAAGAAACCCTTTTGATCTACCTCCTTCGCTGGAAGGTTGTCCAAACCTAAACCGAAAGGGTCATCAAGCGTGGCAAACTTAGCAGCTTCCGCCAAGAGGACGTTTGGGTGAAGGAAACGAGTGATGAAATCCTCGAAACTGACCCCGCGGCTCCCAAATTCGATAAAAAGGCCCTCGTAGATGTTCAACACTTTGATCAAACTAGGGAATTGGTGTTGAACGGCATTCGCCGGAGTAAGGCCTATTATCACTTGCTTAGCACCGAAGACATATTCGTCCGTGGGAAGCAGCTCCTCGTAATGCTCCTCTATGACCGGTAAGCCGGAGACTTCTGTGAACTCCTCTAAAGAAATCGACACTTCCCGGTCCAATGCGAGGAAAGTGTGAGTAGGGATATTCCATTGCTCCAAAAAGCCTTAACCCACCAGGTAGGGAGCGTAGGATATTGGAAGATAGAAGCATAAACAGCGGTGTACAACCCAAGCCTCATCAACTGCGACTTCTTCGCTGACTAGATGTAGCGAGCCCACGACAGATAACCGATCAGATGACGGGGGATCAGACCTATATTATATGGTTGCCCCCAGGGTCGCGCCTCGCCTTGACAAATACGGCGTCCCAAGATATCCAAAACCATGGGAAGCTGAACGGGAATTGTGACTATAGCGGGATGAAGAAGGCCATCTGAAGTCCAATCGACCATCTCCACGGCATACTTCACCGGGGGTGAGTTGGCATAATGGATCGCCATAATGGGTTCTGATGGTACTGCGCATGAAAAGCTCTGTCAACCCCTGATAATCTGATTGTACCATGACCCCCAAAGGTGAAGATTCTTATGTTCAGGATCGTGATCGCTGATCAAAGCTAGGACCTCCCGGTCTACAGGTGCTCCAGGGAATCCTCCCTCTGGGCGAACGAATGGGAACGAGGTATCGAAAGACATGTTGCCTGCAAAAAGAAGAGGGACGGGGATCAACTGTCAGTATTATAATTTTTAATTTCTGACACTTGGAACTTTAAAAGTTGTACCACACTACAATGCAGTGGAAAGGGGACCAAAAGGGGACCCACAAAATCTAGATGACAATGCATCAGTTAATACGACAGCCCCATCATTGGATGAGACTGTCAATTAATGAGGAGATCCCCAAAAGAATATTCTCATTAAATGAGAAATCCCTTAAGACAAGGAGAAAATCTCCTCTTTCAGAGCAAAGCTTTGTCACAGAGTGACACTTGTCAAACTCTGGTCTCAAGGGAATAAAATTCCTTAAAAGATTAAAAGAGCCTAGCTCTGTGATAATGATGGAAATATCCATCAAAGGAAAATTAATTTCTAAAAAAATTGAAAATCTGGGATATTGAAGATCCATGAAAAATCTTAAGAGTTCTTCATTTTTAGATCAAAAAGATCTATATTTTGTCCATGAGCAAAGCCTGTTCATGGGTTAAAAACCCTGAAACAAGATCTCTTTAGATCTATGGATTCTTGAGAGCAAGGCTCTGTTGGTGAAACCCCAAAGGGGTTTTCTTTAGATCAAAGATCTATGAGAGCAAGGCTCTGTCAATTAAAATTAATTTAATTCAAGTTAAGTTAATTTTACCTAAAAGTTTTCTAGAGTTTAACTCTTAAGATTCTTGAAAGCAAGAGCAAGGCTCTAAAGTTCTGAGAATAAGAATTCTTAAAGATGATAATCATCTGAGGAGAACCAAGGGTCCTATTTATAAGCGCTTAAGCGCCCCTTCAACTCCTGAGTTGATCTGACGATTGGGATCTTGCCACCGCTGCACTCACGTGTGCGCCACGTGAGCGCAACAGTGGGGGGCATTTGTTTCCCCCAATCAGAGCAAAGCTCTGTTTGAATTTCAAAAATTCAAAAATTGAAACAATGCTTCAGATTCCTTACGCTGCGCGCAGCGCGCCACGTGTCAAAAGCTGACACGCCAGCGCTGCGCCCAAGACAGCACACCCAATCAGAGTAAGGCTCTGTTTTAAAATAAAAATAAAGGAAGCAACGCTTCAGATGATTTGCGCTCTGCGCTGCGCGACACGTGTCAGCGCAGTTGCGCTAGGGCAGTTGCGCTGCGCTCTGCGCTGCGCGACACGTGTCAGCGCAGTTGCGCTAGCACAGGTGCGCTTGCGCCAACCGTGCCAGAATTTTAACAATAAAATTTTGGAAAGATCTTTCTAATCTTGTTAAAGCAAGAAAATTATCTTCTGTAAAACAGAAGCCCTAGGATCAAAGATCCAACGGTGGGGAAACATCCCTAAATCACTCAGAGAAAGATCTCTTTAACTGATTTAACAAATCAATTAGCCCTATATAAAGGCCCCAAGACTCCAAGTCTAAGACATACAGAGATAGAGATACAGAACTCCTCTGAAAATTTTGAGAAGAACTCAAAGAGAGAAAAGGTAAACCTTTGAAAAAATAAGAATTTCTTCTAAAAAGATCAATGATCTAAGAATAAAATCAAGATCTTTAATAAAAAAGAAAAAAAAGATCATAAAGATCCCATCACAAAAATTAAAGAAGTAATTTACTTCATTTCTAGATCTTTTGATATATATAAAGGCATTGCCTTTTGATAAGAATCAGAACCATTGGTTCTTGAAATCTTTGGAACAAGAAAAACTTGTTTTCTTTGATCTAAATTTGATCAAGATGCGCTCTGCGCTATGGAACAGTGCCTTGCACTTCTGAAATAAACCTCTACGCACTTGGGTTGGCGCAAGTCACCAGAACACGCCACGTATCAACCCCAGAATAATCTGCGCCTTGCGCTTTAAAAAATGAGCATTGCGCTCTTGGGTTGGCGCAAGTCACCAGAACACGCCACGTGTCAACCCCAGAATAATCTGCGCCTTGCGCTCCTAAAAACAGAGCACTGCACTCTTGGATTGGCGCACTGCGCCAAAGCGCGCCACGTGTCAGCAGCGCAATAGCGCAGCGCACTGGCGTAGCGCACGGCGCTTGCGCTCACCAGAGCATGACACGTGTCACTTCCACATGCGCTTGCGCCTTGCGCTCATTATTTGGCGCAAAGCGCCTGACAAGCCACGTGGTGCGCTGTCAGACCATTAAATGCTCTGCATTATGAAAGAAAAGGGACAGAGCCCAATTAAAAAGGCCTAACAGGTCAAAATAAATGCCATGCATTTAAATAAATAGCCCAATGCTGTGCATTATAATAAAAGAGGGCAGAGCCCGAACAAAGGCCTAACAAGCCAGATATAAATAAAATGTTAGACATTTTTCTAACTGGACTTAACCCAATTCTGGCCGTAAGTCCTCAAATTAAATTGAACTGAGCACAACTGCTCTCCCAAATCAATTTACACTTGGTTCAAGGGTACATCTCTGAACTCCTCTGATATCTGTTGTTGTAATCCTTCAACGTCGTCAGAGAGGTGACGGGTCCCGACGGCCATACATTCCATGGACCACCATGTCCCTAAACTGGTAATACGGACTGTGGAGTCCTTAAACTCATGGACCAATGCGTCCTTAAACCAATATTCGTCCCTAAAATGGGAATGTTGGACCACCATGTCCCTAAACTGGTAATACGGACTGTGGGGTCCTTAAACTCATAGACTAATGCGTCCTTAAACTAATATTCATCCCCAAAATGGGAATGTTGGACTACCATATCCCTAAACTGGTAATACGGACTGTGGGGTCCTTAAACTCATGGACTAATGCGTTCTTAAACCAATATTCGTCCCCAAAATGGGAACGTTGGACCGCCATGTCCCTAAACTGGCAATGGACCACCATGTCCCTAAACTGGCAATGGACCACTATGTCCCTAAACTGGAACAGTAGAGCCTAAATGCTCTTTAGTCGGATCTAAATGATCCCGTTAAGTTGATCTTAGTCTCAAATTGGACTAACGTATCCTTAACAAACGTTTAAGTTGATCTTAGCCTCAAATATGGCTAACGTATCCTTAAACCAAAACCCCAAACCCAAATCTAAGAAAATACGGATTTGGACTAATCCACGTCCTACGGGCGACGACATAAATTAGTCTCCGTATATAATCCACGGACAACCACAAACAAAACAAACACCCACGACGCGAAGTGAAATTCTGGAGAAGGAGAAAGTTGTTACCACGATGCGGTAGCGTAATTAACTGCAGGGGCTTGCGCCTGCAGGGAAGAGCATCCCCATAATCAAAAACCCCTCAGACGAGGGGGAATCTGACGAAGTCTGCTACATCGGCCGCATCCGTCTAAACCTCCGATACACGGTGCCATAAATCAACTTGGAATCTTCGGAGAGGTGGACGGATAAAACCAAATAGCATCTGCCCCGAATCTCAGGCAAGACGTTCTCTCGTCGTGCCGCCATTCGAAGGGGAACAGTGACACTATCCTATACTCCTCACTCTCCACTACTAGCAATTTTGAAGAGTCGGTTGGTTCGCTTAGCGAACCTGAAGCTTGCGTCGTTTCCCTCGAGTGGATCATCGGAGATGAAGGAAGACCGGTGACCAAAGTCAATCCGCATCACTTGGATCTTGGAAATGGTTGAATACCCGAAGGACTTGGTTCATTAGGTATAACCATTCTATCTCCTTTTGTTAGATTGCTAGTTTTAGGGTTAATGGTTTCGATCTTGCAAATCGGGTAATGGTAGCGCCGGGTTTTAAGAAATTTTTGTTCCGCATTTGTCCACGTTTTGATGGCCGGGGCGCTCCCACTACCCAACAACAATGGGGGTGAGTTGCCAACTCGTGACTAGAAAACATCTACCAGCTGAAATCGCATGTATAACGCAATCCTAGGTTATACAATCAGTAATATCCTCAAAATAATAATATGGCCTAAAGCATAATATAATGGTAAAGGTAAACATCTATCCCTAAGTGTAATACCAAGTACTCGTGTCAGTGCCTCAGGTAATAACATGCCACGAATATGATGTACAAATGTCACGTAACAATATGTCACTAAATGATGTGCAATGCATATAATGAGAATAGAGTACATCATGAATCGAAGAACTGTTTTTTTTAATCAATGAAATTTTTGTATGTATATAAATCGAGATATCATCAATGAAATCAACATAGAATCTGTGTCAAGCATCGACACAAAACACTAATCTCAATATCTCAATATCTCAGTGTCTCAATCTCAATATCTCAATATCTAAAAACATCGGGCTCCGTCAATCCGGATCTGCCGATATCATCAATCTCACGACCACGAACGGTATCCTTCAGATATCCGCCGTGCCAGACAATCACCAGTAGGCAGCTTGCCTCTGCCGGGCTCATCGTCTACAACTCGAGCTTCTTGCCCCGGGATACCATACCGGGTCTACCATGTACCCGTAGAAGGTTCATCCAACTCCTCGAATAGGGTCTTAAATCTATCTCAGAACCGAGAAAAACATCATGGTGGACAAGACTCATCATATCAAGGAACCCCGCATCTTTCTCTTTAAAACAATTCATCAGTTTAAATAAACTTTCACATGCGGTTTCCAAATCCAGAAAAAATCTCAAGAAGGATTCGAAATCATCAAATCACCATATCAATAAACAGTGAAAACCGGCATAAATCTCCATAATACTGCATAACCAATGAATATATGAATGCATCTAATATCACGCAATGAGTGCAATAGTTAAACTAGCATATGAAAGCGATAACATATTGCAACTATCAGCTAGCAAGCTATGTCAATAAAATAATATTCTCTAAAGTGTATATGACATGGCAATTGCCGATGATGATGTGTGTGAGCCGGCAAGTAAGTGTATGTGGAACATACACATCATCGGTAATGGTGCTGGTGTCCTGACAGCATGGTTCATAATCACTAAGTATACAATAAACATGCAATGGGACTATAACAACAGGATAAATGGCATTGAATAGTAATTTCAACAATAATATGCGGAACATGAATGATAACGTAACAATAAGGAATCTACATCGCTACACCTGTGTTATACTGTTTTGTCGTTTGAAAAAGTATGAATCGTGGTGTTTTGAAAATAAGGCTACTGTGTTTTTAAGAAAAGGTACGTCTTTTGAAATATCCGTAGTATCCTTTGATATGTCTTTAAAATCCTCACGATTCATTAGTTTTGGAAATAGGTATGACTCAGGTCCAGTCTAACATCTACTAGGGAACTACAGGTCTAACTAACAACCAATCGGAAGGGGTATGGAAACTACCTAAATCTGAGTCGATATATATGTGTGTGTGTGTAATAGTCGGTGATCCCGCCTCAATAGTATCCCATACGATACCCTATATAATATGACATTCTTGAGTCAAGAGTGCGGATCTATCATCAATATATAGCTCGTATGGTAAATCCGTCGTACGGCCTCCCAAATCTGGGTACGGGTCAAATGTCACATCTATCACATTATTCATCTGGTATCCTCTTTATCAAATATCATGATCGGGGTACTGATCTACGTCTAGCACAAAACTGATACCATCTCATATAAACCATTTTTATAATTTATTCTCATCAATTTGTATTAAACTAACATTTTTAGTTTGCACATTAACCCAATTTTAACCACTTCGAAGCAACAATACACAATCCACAACTAGACTAGGTTTTGCATGCCCTAAAGTAGTAAGCTATAATTTAAAATGTTAATAATGTCATGAATACCCTAATTAGATTTTTAATCTCACATTTGCAACTAAATGCTAAAACCTAGTTTGCTTAAAAAACTTAATTTGGATATTTTAATGTTACAATTAGCAATAAGCAACAAGATTAGATTTTGCATGTCCTAAGATACAAAAATACATCACATAAACATGCACAATTGATCACAACTCTAACTCCAAAACAAAACCCTCACTTGAATTTCCAATTTGGCATCTAGAACCAAATTAACACTTAATATGCTAGATTAAAGTAATTTAAATAACAAATTCTCTATAGGGTTAAGATTATACCTCCCAATTTTTGAGATCTAGCTTGGAAATTAGCTTCTAAAATGTCTTCTAGCTCCATGATCCATGATAATTTTGAACAAAGAATAATGGGTAAAGATTGAATTTGGAGTTTGTGGGATTTTTTGTATTGATTTTGAGGCATTTTGTAAGAGTTTTGATATGAAATGAGATGGGGATTTAGGAGGGGGAGCTGCTGGAATGGGTGGCTCGGCCATGGAAGACGGAGTGAGGAGAGAGAGTGAGAAATGTGTTCAAGTCAAAGAAAAGTCTACCTCAATAAATATATATCCATACCTCTTTATTTAATATCATTTCCTTTCTTTTTTTCCTTTCAAACAAAACTAGAAGTGTGAGGTGTGAGGGTGTGGGGCTGCCATGGGGTTCAGCCAGTAGGAGTTGGGGAAGGGTATGGGTTTTTGTGGTGAGGAAAAATGATAAATACTATACCCCAAGTCAACCTAGAACCATACCTCAATTTCAATTTAGTTTATTTTCACCTTATAAGCCTTTATAGTTTATATTTTCTAAAACAATCTTAATAATTTTTTTTCATTTCAGAAACAATATTTTACATGTTAGTTTAATGTGTCATGATGCACAAAATTTGTATCAGCCCATTCCAATTTGTAATTATCCCTAATTAAATGTATTAGTGACGGCTTAAAATAATATTAAAATAATTATTTTCGGAAAAAATTTCAGTAAACTAGAAATTTTACAAGTGGCTCAATAAACACCAAATACTAGCAATTACATAGCTAGAATATGTATATTTAATTTTATATTAAAAGATATTTATATCTTGATTTTTACGGAAAACACCCGTTACTTTACCGATTATCCGAAATTTCACCTGAACGATTTTCAAAAGGTTACAGAGTCGGAGTCTTCTCAGAGAGTTAGGGTTAGATCCTCTTCCCAGGGTCGCACGTCAGGGGCGGATCCCAGAGCGGAGACGGCGTACGCCCCTGGAGTGCCATCCTTGGTGAGGTACGAGAATGAGCTTGCCACCGCTCGGACTCGTTTCCATATCCCGTCCGGCTACTCTTTGTTTGGCCGAGGAAGGAGAGAGGGTGAATCAGGTATGGGGTAAAGAGATAGCCTTGTACCTGGAATCTTTTGGGGTCGGAATGCGCCTGTCCTTCTCTCCCGAGGTTGTTAGCGTGCTAAATTACTTTGGGTTAGCCCCGGGACAGCTAGTGCCGAACTCATGGAGGATTCTCCTTGGGTTCCTGGTCCGTTTGAAGTTGCAGATGATCCCTTTCGGTCTGTCAATCCTTGCCTCCTCCCTCACTTACAAAGGCCACCCCGGCACTTGCGCGGGCAACCCGAGGTGGGTTTACCTTTACTTTAGAAAACGACGGGGGAGTGCACCCAGGTCGGGAGTCGTCGTCCTACCTTCTTCTATCCACGATTGGAAGAAAAAGTTTTTCTTTGTTGGGCCACCAGAGGGTGAGGACTGGCCCGTGCCCACTCAATGGTCTAGAGATAGGTGCTGTCGGAAGAGCCCGTCCAACGATTCCGACACGGTGAGAGTGGCGGAGTGGGAGCATATTCCCCGGGCTGACGTGCTGCTTTCTGAGCGGGCCCTAAGTTGGGCTGGGCTCAGCCACGCCCAGTTCGTCGGAAAGTTAGGAGTTTGTAGGCGTTTTTCTAGTCTTGTGTTTATTTTCATTTTTGTTTGTGTTGCTAACTCCATTGTATCTTGTCTTGTGCAGAACCCATGGACTTGAGCCACCTTCGAGCGGCCATGCGCAAGCCGAAGAAGGGGTCGAAGGCTGGAAGGGCCAGCTCATCCCGTACGACGTCGGTCCCGGTCCCTCGGAAGCCGTCGCATCCCAGCGCTCGAGTGCGGATCGTGCCCCAGAGCCCAGCAAAGCTCTGAGACGGAAGCGAGTTCGGGGGCAGGGGCCCAGGCTTCGGAGATAGAGGCCGGCCCTCCGCTGTCG
The DNA here is from genome assembly GCA_030015575.1 of Agapanthus africanus. Taxonomy (NCBI): domain Eukaryota; kingdom Viridiplantae; phylum Streptophyta; class Magnoliopsida; order Asparagales; family Amaryllidaceae; genus Agapanthus; species Agapanthus africanus. The sequence goes on from JASDDO010000029.1 coordinate 302,873,771, forward strand.
CCTCTCAAGCGGTTCCCCCGAACAATTCCGCGGACCCCGGCCTCCCCGATCTTAGTGGACGAGGGGGAGCTCCGCTTTGAGGTGCCCTCGGGGATCTCCGTCGCTGACAGCTTGCTGTCCGATATGGAGACGTCGGCCAGGAGCAAGGTCCCTGGGGGGACTCTGAAGGCGCAAATGGCGTCCATCGCCTAAGAGGTCATGCAGGTTAGTGTTCGTACCTCACTCAATTTTTCACTCAGCGTCTCATCATTCGTGAGATTTGGTGCTCCTTTTTCTTTCTGACCCCCCTCTGATTTCTTCAGGTCCTCCAGCACGTCGCTCTCGTCGTCCGGATGGAGAAGGAGGAAATAGCCCCGGCGATGCGAGCCTCGAGCGCTCTATCCTCACTGGAGGAGAGCTCGAAGCGGGAGCTGGAGGCGGCGATGGCGAAGGTCGCTGCCCTTGAGGGCAAGGTGGTGGCCAGGAAGCAGAAGGCGGCGGTCGGGAAGCAGGAGGCGGCGGCCGCGAAGCAGGACACGGCGGTCATGAAGCAGGAGGTTGCCAAGTTCCGTGAAGCCGCCAAGGTCAAGCTTCAGGACTCCAAGGTGCTCATCGGCACCATGAAGAAATCAGAGAGCACCTTCCGGAAGGAGTTGGAGGCTGCGATAGAGGCGGCGAAGCGAGCCGACCTCAGAGCGGCAAAGGCGGTGGAGAACTTCCAGAAGTTGGAACAGTTCTACACCGTCCTAGCCTCGGCTACCACCACCATCTGGCATGAGGCCCTCGACACCGTCAAGGCTCGGATGCCGGAGTTCGATGACGAAGAGTTCCGAGCCGAATATCCTCGCAGGGATGACGAGCAGGGGGACGGCCCCAAGGACGAGGTCAGGGAAGAGATACCCGGCGAGGGCGACGCCGAGGCTCCTATAGTGGGCGCTGAGTTTCCCGGGATTGCGCCTGGCCCTGAGGCCTGAAACCCCTTGTCTTCTTGTTTTTCCTTCTTTTTGTTGCATCGGGTATTCTGTAGGCCTCTGGGCATTTTGTAAGGGTAGGGAGCCCACAATATCCTTGTAAAAGCTTTGACTTTATAAATAAAGATTTTTGTTTTTGCAGCAGTGTTTGTGCTCGTATTTTCTTTTGTCGGTGAACACTTGTATTTGCACAGTTCTGCCTTAATTACGTGTCAGTTCTTCATCTAGTGATTACGCATCGGATTGAATCTGATCATTTGCCAAGTGTGCGAAGACCGGATGGAAGACGGTATCTCCATGGCCCCAAAGCCGAGGTGGAGATCGCTTAGACGTAGAACCGGATGCCTCTTGGTGGGGTCATTTTCCTTAGCGTGGAATGCTTGGAGAGGTATGTTGATGATAGACCTAGCAGGGTAGCTGCCCGGTGCCTCTAGGCGAGGGCTTCAATCCCTGGTGTGCTGGGGTAGGGAGCTACCAGCCAGGGATAACCGAGCAAGGGCGGGCCTGGTTGCCTCTTTCGAGGGCTTTTTATCCTTAGCGCGGGAGGGGCCGTAAGAGGCCTACTAAGGATGGCCGAGCAGGGTTGCTGACCGGTGCCTCTTGGTGAGGGCTTTGATCCTTAAGGATGGCTGATCGGTCGAAAATATTGCATTTTTAACACGTCAATTTCCTACCATTTGCAGGTGTTCGGTATGAATATAGCACATATTAGTAAATTGACTGTAAAATACCAAATAACATGTGTTATATATTATAACCGACATTTTTGAGGGAAATTGAGTGTTTATCATTGCATCGCATAATCTTTGTGTAGCGCAACACTTGTCTCGAGAATCTGTGCAGGAAATTCCAGGAAAAGAGCCGAAACTGTCAAAAGTGCTGATAAAAATATGCCAAGTCCAAGACTTGAGATCTGGCAATGAACTAGATGGAATTATAAGATTCTAGATATCAGAATAATACCATGAAATCAGCACAAGAGTTACCAGGAATTTTGGAGCACAGATACCACTAATGGGCCGCGGATCTGTGGCCAAAGGCCCCTTCCCGCGGCGGATCCGTGGCCAAGTGGGGATGACATCAGCAGTTATTTGCGTCAGGTTTCTCCATTCAAGTTCCACACTCATTTCAGCCAATGCAAATTCCAGAGATCTCCGGAAGCTTCAGTCCGAACAGCAAAGCTTTTTGTCCAAGCTAAACACTCTCAAGTTTCTCAAGCAAGCCTCTCAAATAACTACCTAAGCCTAGAAGCTTCTCCCTATCCTCCAAGCTTATGAAGGATGCTAGCCCTAACTAACTAACTCTAGAACCTTCTACCTAACTACCAAGCTTACAAGTGAAGCTAAACTAAAACTAGCTTCTAAAGGAAGCTAATCTAAAGATCAAGGCTATAAAAGGGACCCAAAGGCTTCTATTCTAAGGTTGTTGATCCTTCTATCAATTTCTACCCACAAGTTGAGTGACACAACTTGTGCATTCAAACCCTAACCCTAATCCAATCACCAAAGCCACATTCAAGATCTTTGAGTACAAATCAAGCAAGAAGCCTTCAACCTTTTAGAAGCGATGCCGGACTTCAACGGAGGAAGTGATCCTCGAGACGATCCGCCACTCAAGGAGACGTGTGAAGCCAAATCAACGATCGAGTTCTTTCCTCTTGTAGATCTTGAGAGAATTGTAACAAAATTGTTGATAAACAAAAAGTGAAATTTCTTTATCTTGCTTATCTCTATATTTGAGCATTATGATTAGATCTCGATTCTTGATTGTGTTCTTTGTTATAATGCTTGAGTAAAAACTCCGCTCGTGGAGGAGTCGAGAGAATCAATAGATGATGATGTTACAAATTTTGAAACGATTCTTAATTCCTATAAGTTTTGTAAACTCTTGTAAATTGAATCATCGACAATCTAGTTTCGAGCGAAATGCTTTATTGAATGTTTTCTCTCATAATTAGAGATCGACGATCGGTTATTTAATTTACTAGAGGCTATCTTTTGAATGAGATTCATCGAAAGGACAAAGGATGAGATGAAGAAACCCTAGTTCCTTCAAAAGATCCTTAAACCTCGATTGATCGTCATCGATCTAGCATCAAATCATTAATGGATAAGGAAACATAATCACTCATTTTCATCACTTCTATAAATTCGATTGATTCCTACGAGCCTCATTACAATTCTTGAAACCTAATTCGATTTGGATATCATCAATTCTTGATTCTTGATTTTTAGTGTTCTTGATATTAGATCTAGATTTTGCTAATTCTTGAAATTCACTTTTATAATCTTGAATTGAATTGTCTTTTCTTTTCTCTTTAATTTTCAATTCATCTAATTCAATTACGATCGAATCACATTTTCCCTGAGGACGATCCGTATTCATTAATGTGCTACAATTGACACCGTTATTGATTGCGGTTTAAAAAATTCTTTGATTATAAAAGTGAATTTATTCCATTAAATCAATGGCCGAGCAGGGTTGTTGCCCGGTGCCTCTTGGCGAGGGCTTTGATCCCTGGCGTTGTGGAGTAGGGGAGCTACCAGCCAGGGATAGCTGAGCAGGGTAGCCGCTCGGCTTCCTCTTGGTGAGGGCTTTGATCCCTGGCATTGTGGGGTAGGGGATCTACCAGCCAGGGATAGCCGAGCAAGATAGCCGCTCGGCTGCCTCTTGGTGAGGGCTTTGATCCCTGGCGTTGTGGAGTAAGGGAGCTACCAGTCAGGGATAGCCGAGCAGGGTAGCCGCTCGGCTGCCTCTTTCGAGGGCTTTTTATACTTAGCACGGGAGGGGCCGTAAGAGGCCTACTAAGGATGGACGAGCAGGGTTTCTACCCGGTGCCTCTTGGTGAGGGCTTTGATCCTTAAGGATAGCCGAGCAGGGTTGCTGCCCGGTGTCTCTTGGCGAAGGCTTTGATCCTTGATGTGTAGGGGTAGGGAGCTACCAGCCAGGGATAACCGAGCAAGGGCGGGCCCGGTTGCCTCTTTCGAGGGCTTTTTATCCTTAGCGCGGGAGGGGCCGTAAGAGTCCTACTAAGGATGGCCGAGCAGGATTGCTGCCCGGTGCCTCTTGGTGGGGGCTTTGATCCTTAAGGATGGCCGAGCACGGTTGTTGCCCGATGCCACTTGGCGAGAGCTTTGATCCCTGTCACTGTGGGGTAGGGGAGCTACCAGCCAGGGATAGCCGAGTAGGGAAGCCACTCGGCTGCCTCTTGGTGAGGGCTTTGATCCCTGGCATTGTAGGGTAGGGGAGCTACCAGCCAGGGATAGCCGAGCTGGGTAGCCGCTCGGCTGCCTCTTGGTGAGGGCTTTGATCCCTGGCGTTGTGGAGCAGGGGAGCTACCAGCCAGGGATATCCCAGTAGGGTAGCCGCTCGGCTGCCTCTTGGTGAGGGCTTTGATCCCTGGCGTGTTGGGGTAGGGAGCTACCAACCAGGGATAACTGAGCAAGGGCGGGCCCGGTTACCTCTTTCGAGGGATTTTTATCCTTCGTGCGGGAGGGGCCATAAGAGGCCTACTAAGGATGGCCGAGTCGGGTTTCTGTCCGGTGCCTCTTGGTGAGGGCTTTGATCTTTAAGGATGGCCGAGCAGGGTTGCTTCCCGGTGCCTCTTGGCGAGGGCTTTGATACCTGGTGTGTTGGGGTAGGGAGCTACCAGCCAAGAATAACCGAGCAAGGGCGGGCCCGGTTGCCTCTTTCGAGGGCTTTTTATCCTTAGCGCGGGAGGGCCGTAAAAAGCCTACTAAGGATGGCCAAGCAGGGTTGCTTCCCGGTGCCTCTTGGTGAGGGCTTTGATCCTTAAGGATGGCCGAGCAGAGTTGCTTCCCGGTGCCTCTTGGCGAGGGCTTTGATCTCTAGCGTTGTGGGGTAGGGGAGCTACCAGCCAGGGATAGCTAAGCAGGGTAGCCACTCGGCTGCCTCTTGATGAGGGCTTAGATCCCTGGCGTTGTGGGGTAGGGGAGCTATCAGCCAGGGATAGCCGAGCAAGGTAGCCGCTCGGCTGCCTCTTGGTGAGGGCTTTGATCCCTGGCGTTATGGGGTAGGGGAGCTACCAGCTAGGGAGAGCCGAGCAGGGTTTCTGCCCGGTGCCTCTTGGTGAGGGCTTTGATCCCTGGCGTTGTGGGGTAGGGGAGCTACCAGCTAGGGATTGCCAAGCAGGGTAGCCGCTCGGCTGCCTCCTTGTGAGGGCTTTGATCCTTAGCATTGTGGGGTAGGGGGATACCGGCCAGGGATAGCCGAGCAGGGTAACCACTCGGCTGCCTCTTAGTGAGAGCTTAGATCCTTAGCGCTGGAGGGGCCATAGGAGGCCAGCTAAGGATTGACCGAGCAGTGAAGCTACTCAGTTGCCTCTTGGCGAGGGCTTAGATCCTTAGCGCTGGAGGGGCCGTGGGAGGCCTGCTAAGGATTGACCGAGCAGTGAAGCTGCTCAGTTGCCTCTTGGCGAGGGCTTCGGGAAGATGGACAGTCGTGAGTGACACGTGCCACGAACGTGCGGAGGAGGCGAAGCGCCAGAGCTGCGTCGTTTCAATTTCGCATCGAGCGACACGATGGTCACCGTATGGCGGCACAGTTGCGGGTGAAAAGGGCAACCGTTAAACTACGGGGGCGTTGTGGGCTATAAAATGGAGAGACTGTTGATGACTCCTTTCCTCACACCCAAAATGCAAGAATGGAGGACTTCCCTTTCACCATCCCCGATATCATAAACTTAGAGGACATGTACCTCTACGATCAGTACTGTACTGATGACACAGTGCAGTTGGTGATAGGACGGATCGAGGATCATTTCGGCTGATTGCTCCCCCGGTGCTCCCCCTACTTCAGTTATTGATGTACTCCATCTGGATGGCGTCGTCGGGGCTTTACAACCCCTTATCTGAGCAGCTGAAAGATGAGGCCGTTGGCAAGCTATGGTCTCTGAGGCATTTCGTCCTGATCTCTGCGAGCCAGCTAAACCGCTCGGAGGCGCTCGTCCTTGAGTGCTACCAATTGAGGCTCGATGCCAACGCTAGCGGAGGGCATCGAAGGGAGAGGTTAGACGCCGCGAGGGCTCGGCTGGCAGAAATATCCTTAGGGTATCACGAGCAGTGCTCTCTGCACCCCATCCCCCCGCTGTTGTAATAATTTTTTTGTACGGCTGAGGAGCCTATAGCACCTTTTGAATGAATAAGATTTTTTTTCTTTTCTGCAATGCTTTATTAGTCTCTTTATTATATAAACAAAAGATCTCAAGAAAGATGTACATTGCTCTGAAAAGAAAATACATGCTAGTAGATGTTCTTATTCGTGCAGCTTGAGGCCCCCGGATATTTGTTGGCATCTATGCCCGGCATAGGGTACCGAGCTTCGTGGGCACTAGACGTATCCTCCGCTGACACCACCATGATCTGGCCGATGGTTAGCTCGGCGGGAGGGGGACACTGCTCCTGCTCACGGTCAGCTTGTCGCTTGTCCCTCAGGTACGCTGCGAGGTGCCCCGAATGGATGAGCTCCTCGATGTAGTCTCGGAGCTGCTTACAGCTCTCTGTGGAGTGGCCCAGCGACCTGTGGAACCCGCAGTAGGGGCCCTGGGTTCTCTTTGAGGCCATTCGTGAGATCGGGGGGAGATTGAAGAACCCCTCACCCTTAGCCTCTTCTAGTAGCACTGTTTGGGAAACGTTGAGCGATGTGTACTCCTAGAACTTTGGGAGATAGGGCTTTTGCCGCTCAGGTCCCCTTCTCTCTTCTCTTGCACTCTTCTTTTGGTCAGTTTGCTCTGCCCGGGGGAGATTTACGTTCACCTCGGACTCGAGCCGGACCTCGCGCTCGGTCCAGGCCTTTACCTCAGCCATGGTCTTAGGTTGCGCTAATGCAAAAGGAGCGTAACCACTCCTTGTGCCTAAGACCGGACCTCAGTGCTATGATGACCGTCTCGTCCCGGTGCTCTAGGACCTCGAGAAGGGTGTTGTAGAAGCGGGTGACATATGCTTTGAACGTATCTTTGTCCCTGCTCTTTATCGTGAAGAGGTGGTCAACTGTACGTTTTTGCCGCCTGTTCCCGACGAAGTGGCCGAGGAATTGGGTGGCCAGCTCCTTGAAAGTTGAGATCGAGTGCGGCTCAAGTCCTCGGAACCAGTCTCGTCCAGAGCGGATGAGAGTGGCCAAGAAAGCTCGGCACTGGGCGGCGTCGGAGTTGTCTTGGAAGCTCATCCCCACGGTGAACGCATCCAAATGGTCCTTCGGGTCAGATTTTCCGTCAAAGAGGGAGACCTTTGGTGGCTTGCTGCTAGAGGAGACATGGACAACGAGCAGCTCCTCGGTGAATGGTTTGGTGAGCGAATCGGCGGCGTACTTAGCCCCGTCGCTTGGACAGTGACCTTCCCGATGCATACCCTCGATCTTCTTCTCGAGGGTGTCGAGTCGGCCGTGGTACCCCGATGACTCGGCACATTCTGATCTCAGGCCTCTGTTGTTGGAGGCCTGCGTCTGGCCTTGGCCCTGATTCCTCTCAATGAAGTTCCTTAGATCCCCCGGTGAGGTGTCCTTCGAGCCGGCATGGCGAGTCTAGTCCGCGCGACCCCGTCGAGGGAGGGGGTGTTGGTCATGCCTGGTAACAGGTGAGCCGACAGACATCTCCTCGGGAGGGACAAATGCGCGAAGGATCTCGGGGTGAGGCGCTATAGCGACGGACCTCGGCATTGAACTGTAAGGCGCCCAGCGGGTCTCAGAACGTATTGGCCCGGGAGATCTACGGCCATGGGAGGTAGCGAGGCAGTGGTCGGCAGCGCCGACGGAGCCTTCTCTCCCCCTGTAGGGGTCCCGGTCCCAGAGCGGGGCAGCGGCGACTTAGGGATCTTGCCCTGCCGTTTGGATGAGGATGAGCGCCTCTAAGAAGGACGTGGGTCAGTCTATTCGGCCGGCAAGGGCGCTAATTGCATTAGGCGGAGGAGGTTCGTCCGCGCCTCCGTTGAGGGGGAGGCGGCGGCTAGTGCTTAGATCTTCGTGATGATCGCTTGCCATTGGATTGAGATCGGAAAGTGAACTTTAGTTTTTTTGTGGAATCAAGGATGTTCCCACAGACGGCGCCAGCTGAAGCGGGCCGGATCCGCACATCAAGATGTTACCTTCCGTTGATCTGCTGATGGCGGCGATGGATGGCTGATATTGGATCTGGAGGCAGGCTCATAAAGCGTGTGAATCTCAATGGGTTTGAGGATGTGGTTGCCGAGATACCTGGAAGGAAGTCACGGGGTGGTTGTACCACCGAGGACCCTCCGACGGTCAAGTTAGACTAGAGGTCCGGGCAGAGTAACAGCTTAGTGGAGTAAAAATGGCTTACTTAGACCATCTGGAAGAGGGGTTTATATAGCGGTGGCAGCAGGCAGGGCAGGCGCGAGAATCACGCCGACCATTATACTCCTGACGTCAAGCCCGCGTGATTAGCGGGATCTCTCATTAATGGCGAGACAGGCTCGTTAATGGAGGATCATAGTGGAGTGGAACGTGGGATGTGGCCGGCGGATATCTCGCACATGGCGAGATTCGCGGGATGGCAGTTGCGCCTGTAAGCAGTGTAGGGTTAGCTTAGCACCTTAGCAAGGTTTTGGAAAGTATCAAACAAGCTATATTAAACATTTTAGGGGTGCTAAACAAACCAACCAAGTAATCGAACTAGAGAATTAGGGTTAAGTTTTCATGTAAACAACTTTACATCTAAGTGATAGAGATTATAACCTTTGTAGTCTGTTCCTTCGCATCAAAAGCTCCGAGTAGTGGTCCCTTCGCTGCGATCCATGAACCTCCAGACTCTAGAAAGGCTCCACACGATGTATGATGCATCTTGTTTGAAGTCTTCGAAATCCAAAACGATCTACTTCGAGGAAACACGAACTTAAACTATGACTTCACTTATATGGAATTAGTGAAGCCAACACACTAATCTATATGGCTAGTATAGAAGAGGATGATGATGTAGGAATTTTGCTCACTTTAGAATTTAATCTCTCACTATTTTTCTTCTTTATCTCAAAGTCAAGAGAGCTCAAAAGAGATGAGGAAGAAGAAGATGAATGAATGATTGTATGTGGTTAGAAATGCAACCATGGGTTAAGTATATCATGCTTAACCCATGTAGAGACTTAACCATTAGCTATGGTTAAAAGTAAGGTTGATAAATATCTTAAGCTAGACGAAAAGAGTGGACAAAGTCAAAGAAGTCTACAATCTTCTACAAGCTTTCACCAAAATATCAACCATGACAAATATCCACAATATTTGAATTACTTAATGATAAATATAAACCCTAACATTAACCCTAGCATGGTTTAAGTCTCATACACTCTAGTTGCATGTATAACCCAACATGTCACAATATTATATATCACATATATAATATTTATGTAACAATAGAAAATAATAAAATAAACATATATCACATATATGTTAAATTTATTATAAGTGAGAATAATAAATCCCTAAGTGAGCTTATAATATGTATCATTTGATCGAATCAACACTTGATCCGATAACCCGGCTATATCACATATAACCGGCCGATATCACATATCGCGAGAATAGAATACGGTATCGCATAAGCGTATCAATCTCGATCCCGAACATATCACATATGTGCTCCTACTCCATTTCTCCTGAGCCAGAAAACCTCTATCTAGGACTCTAAAGACTCGTCAATACGTCGGCAGTAGGTGATGATCATATCAAACACCCACAAGCTGCAAGCGGTCAGCTAAACGTAACAGCCACCCGGGTATTGAGCGACCAGAAGATCAACAAGCAAAACTGTATATACTCCTACAAATCCAATCAGTAACACTCCTGTACAGTCCGGTCTCTTCGTCTAAAATGTCGCATATCCAGTCTAGGGGTGGTAAACGTCAGACCCTAGTAACCGATAAGTCGTGTCGATGTGAGGCTCATAACGGGTCAAGAAACTACTGATAACACTTACCAGTATATCTCCATATCAGCCCTGGCCAGGGACTTCCAGTAATAGCCAATCAAACACAGCGCAATATAAACCCCACAATACCGGGAGGGACGAAACCCCTCCTATCGCTCATTACCTCCATGTGATTCAGGACTGTACCGAAAAGCCACCGTTTTGCACATTCTCATGAACGTGGTAAGATGGAAATCAAAGCACAGTAGGAATCACACAAGTCTTTATGACGATCTCAGGTCTACAGACTAACCTGTACCAGTGTCACCAGAGAACTACTATCTGACGATAGGTATAATACCAACAAGGAGTTCTCGGCGAGTCCGTTCAGTATACCCAGTCTCCACTGAGCACCCGTATACCATCTTTGATGTCACACACCAATGGATGTGGGATCATCCATCGCCCATCATATAGGTCATGATGCGTATACGCTAGTCTACTCTGGAGTATCGATGCCCTGTCTTGATACACCCTCGACTAGAAATATTTATAGGATGCATTCATAGACTACCCTAGCCCCACTAGTATGATCTACATCATAGTCCTAGTAGTTAAGTACATATCCCTAGGGCTTTTTCAACATGTGAGAGCAAGATAGTAAATCAATACAAGTCAACATGTTAAGATAAAGATCAACCAGATAGCATACTATCATATCGAGCAAAAAATTCCTCTCTATATATATCCAAGCATCCACTATAATATACATCATATGTACAACAATGGCCTCTAGGGCATATACATAACTAATAATCTCCCACATGCACTAAGGACAGCGTTGTAGTATCTCATACCCAACATCCCGAAGAGTCTCTCAAATTGTATTTGGGGAATGGCCTTCGTGAATTGATCCGCAGTGTTGTCCTTTGTGTCTACTCTCCTGACATCGATCTCCCGGCGATCAACTATCTCCCGGATCAGGTGATACCGCCTCAGAATATACCTAGATCTCTGATGGGACCTGGGTTCCTTGGCCAAAGCCACAGCTCCATTGTTATCGCAATACAAAGGTATTGGATGCTCGATGGATGGAACCACACCAAGTTCGGTAATGAACTTCTTTATCCATCCAGCCTCTTTGGCAGCATCGTTGGCAGCGATGTATTCAGCCTCCATCGTCGAGTCTGCAACAGTTTCCTGTTTAGAACTCTTCCAACACACCGCCCCTCCATTTAGGGTAAAGACAAATCCCGAGTGCGACTTAGAGTCGTCCTTATCACTTTGGTAGCTCGAATCGGTAAAGGACTCCACCTGGAGTTCTCCGTTACCATACACCAAGAACATCTCTTTAGTCCTTCTTAAGTACTTGAGAATGTTCTTCACAACTATCCAGTGACTCTCTCCTGGATCTGCTTGATACCTACTCACTACACTTAGTGAGTATTCTACATCGGGTCTGGTATATAGCATCGCGTACATGATAGAGCCTACTGCCGAAGCATAGGGTATCCCTTGCATCCGAGCTCTCTCCAAATCAGTCTTAGGAGACATCTCTTTGGAGAGAGTAAGTCCAGAGATCGTAGGTAAGTTCCCACGCTTGGATTCTTCCATACTAAATCTCTTTAGTATGGTGTCAATGTACCTGGATTGGGACAATCCCAATATCCGTCTAGATCTATCTCTATAGATCTCAATCCCCAAGATGCAAGAGGCATCACCTAGATCTTTCATCGAGAATCTTTGTGATAAGAAGAACTTGACCGAGTGCAGCATCGGAACATCATTTCCTATCAAGAGTATGTCATCCACATACAATATGAGGAAGACAACCTTACTCTCTGCCACCTTCTTGTATATACAAGGTTCATCAACGTTTTTTATGAAGTCAAACTCTTTGAATACAATATCAAAACAGATGTTCCAACTCCGCGATGCCTGCTTTAACCCGTAGATGGATTTAAGCAGCTTACACACCTTTCTGCTGCTCGCACTGTCTACGATACTCTCTGGCTGAGTCATGTACACGCACTCTTCTAAATCACCATTTAGAAAGGCGGTCTTAACATCCATTTGCCAGATTTCGTAGTCATGATATGCAGCAATGGCAAGTAAGATCCGGATGGACTTAAGCATAGCCACTGGAGAAAAGGTTTAGTCATAATTCACACCTGGTCGTTGATGAATACCCTTTGCAACAAGTCTAGATTTGAAAGTCTCAACTTTTCCATCTACGCCAAGTTTCTTCTTAAAGATCCATTTGCTCCCAATGGGTTTACCCCTTCTGGACCAACTTCTAAAGTCCATACTTTGTTGGTGTATATGGATTCCATCTCAGATCGCATTGCATCCAGCCACTTCACAGAGTCCCCACTCGTGATGGCCTGCTCGAAACTAGTCGGGTCATCATCTTCCATGATGCAATCCTCGCTCCCACCATCGATGAGAAAACTGTAGTATCTCTCAGGTGAATGAGGAACCCTACTAGATCGATGGAGAGGCTGAGGTTCATTAGTAACTATTGAATTCTCTGGTTCCACCAAATCTTCTGTTCCAGTTTATGTAGCTGGAACTTCTTTCAGTTCTACCTCATTTCCACTTCCTTTTGCAAGAAATTCCTTTTCTAAAAAGGTGCCATGTTAAGCAACAACACCCTTTGTTCCTCACTATGGTAGAAATGTTATCCATTTGAATGTTTTGGATATCCCACAAACTTCCAAAGAACAGACCGTGCCTCGAGTTTGTCCGGATTTTGCCTTTTGAGATAGGCCGGACAACCCCATATCTTAACTCGTTTAAGACATGGTATCTTCGTACTCCATATCTCATATGGTGTAGTAGACACTGATTTAGATAGAACTTGATTCAATAGGTATGCTGCTATCTCCAGCGCATAACCCCAAAAGGAAATAGGTAACTCAGCGCTGCTCATCATAGAGCGCACCATATCTAATAGGATGCGGTTCCTCCATTCTGATACACCGTTGTGTTGTAGTGTATATGGAGGAGTAAACTGAGAGAGAATCCCATTCTCTTTTAGATAGTCCCGGAACTCATTGCTCAAGTATTCTCCTCCTCGATCAGATCGAAGGATTTTAATACTTTTACCCTTTTGGTTTTCGACTTCGTGCTTATATTCTTTGAATTTCTCAAAAGCTTCAGACTTGTGTTTCAACAGGAACACGTGTCCGTATCTTGAGAGATCGTCAGTGAATATAATGAAGTATGAGGAACCATCACTGGCATGTGTAGACATGGGACCGCATACATCACTATGTATCAGTCCCAAGAGTTCCGTAACTCTCTCTCCGTATCCACTAAACAGAGTTTTGGTCATCTTTCCTTTGAGGCATGAATGGAAAGTTTCATAAGATGATAATTCGAACGGGTCCAAATATCCATCCTTATGCAACTTAGCTAGCCGTGTTTACAATGCCACAAGAAGGATTCGTTCATTTCTGAACTTTTCCTCTTGTAAGTGTTTTGTACATTATGAACTGTAGTTTGATTTAGAATGTATATGCCATTATATAACGAACCTGATCCAATCAACTTTTGATTTAGGAAGATATTCATAACATCATCTTGTATTACAAAATTATATCCTTCTTTACTTAATAAAGAAACTGATATAAGATTGCATATCAGGTTTGGTATGTAATAGCATTCATTCAGAATCAATGTATTACCATTTGGTAATACAAGATGATATTCGTCAACTGCTTTGGCTGCAATATTTGCACCATTCTCTACTCTTACGGAATGATCACCTATTCCCAGTTCTCTACCTTTCCTTAGCCCTTGCAACATATTGCATATGTGGGATCCTGATCCGGTATCTAATGCCCAGGACGTAGAGTGAACTCAGAAACAGTTCTCGATAACTAACACACCTGAAGAAAATGCATCAGCATTCTTATTCTTCATTTGGGTGGTGTGGGAATCCAGATATTCTCCTATCTCCTGTTCAGTCTTATAACAATTATAAGAAAGAACGGAACCAACGTTTCCCTGCTCAGTATAACAGGCGGGTTCGGTCAATACATCAATGTTATTATCTTGATTAAGGCATAATATTGTCGCTAACAGAAGAGAGAGAAGGAATCACTTTAGCGTATGCTCTTGCAAGATTAGATTAGTTATTATCTTATCTAATCAGGATGGCTCCCACTGTTTTGATCAAATCTTCCTTCAAAAAACCTTTAAAAAGAAAGACTAGCCGGGATTAATTACAGTCTACAACTTCGCTAACCGTTCAGCCAGGCCAGTGCCGATACTTTGAGGGAGGTTTCCCGCGCTTTTGCACGGACCTAATTAAGATAAACCTCGTTTTCCCTTAAGGGTAGCTGTAGGGTTCCTATGAACGACAAAAAGGTTTCGGGAGGCATCGTCCATACCATTTTCAAAAACTTGTCGTTTTAAAGAACCCTAAACTATAATTGATAACTAGAGAATTATACGAAACACAAAGTAAACAACTTTACATCTAAGTGTTTGCGGAATACAACCTTTGTAGACCGGTCCTTCGCTTATAAAGCTCCAAGTTGAAGTCCCTTCGCTACGATCCAAGTGCCGGACTCTTGCACGGCTTCTCAAGATGAAAAGAACAATCTTGCTTGAAGTCTTCGAGGCCGAAGATGATCTACGTCGAGGAGACACTAACTCAAGCTACTACTTCACTAATTGAGAGATTAGTAAAGCAAACACCCTATACTAAAGTGCTAATCTAGTGGAGGATGATGAAGTGGGAAGTGGGCTCACTTTAGTTTTATTTTTCTCATAATATTTTCTCTCTTTAGAAAACCCTAGCAAGCTTTTGCTCAAGGAAGAAGAAGATGAGCTCAAGAGATGAGAATGAACTAATGAGGTGAGAGAAATAACCATGGGTGAGTTTGTATCATATACTAACTCATGTAGAGACATAACCATGGCTTAATTACAATGGTAAGGTTAATAAATATCTTAAGTAAAACAAAACTAGTGGACTTAGTCAAAACATCCACAAACTTCTCAAAGCTTCATGCATGTGGCTAATTATCCACTAATTTGGAATTACTTTAAATATTAAAACCTTACATTATAATTAGTATGGTGTAAGTCTCATACACCCATGTAGTGTGTATCAATAACCATGATACAAAATAAAACACAATTAATATATATCACATATATATTAAGTGTGCATATATGAGAATAATAAATGCTTAAGTGAGCTAATATTAGTTAATGTAAATTAGTATATCAAATATACAATTATACACTAAATTATCAAATCAACACTTGATTTAACAATCCGGCTATATCACATATAACCGACTAATATAAAATGTACCAATTTATCAAATCAACACTTGATTCGATAACCCGGCTATATCACATATAACCGTCCGATACAAATATCGCGAGAATAGAATATGGTATCACATACTCGCGTTATTCTCGGTCCTGCACATATCACATATGTGCTCCTACTTCGTTTTGCCTGAGTCAGTAAAACCTCTATGTAGGACTCTAAAGACTTGTCAATACGCCGGCAGTAGGTGATGATCACATCAAGCACCCACAAGCCGTCAGCGGTACTAGCTGGATGTAACGGCTACCTGGGTATTAAGCGATCAGAAGATCAACAAGAAACCCCACTCTAACTCCTGTAAAGCCTGTCAGTAACACTACCGTACAGACCGGTCTCCTCGTTTAATATGTCGCATATCCAGTCTAGGGGTGGTAAACGTCAGACCCCAATAACTGATAAGTCATGCCGATATGAG
Organism: Agapanthus africanus; assembly: GCA_030015575.1. Taxonomy (NCBI): domain Eukaryota; kingdom Viridiplantae; phylum Streptophyta; class Magnoliopsida; order Asparagales; family Amaryllidaceae; genus Agapanthus; species Agapanthus africanus. The sequence goes on from JASDDO010000029.1 coordinate 302,889,361, forward strand.
GCTCATAACGGGTCGAGAAACTACTGATAACACTTACCAGTAAATCTTTAAATCAGCCCTGACCAAGGACATCCCTATTATGGCCAATTGAGCACAGCACAACATCAACCCCCAATACCGGGAGAGATGAAACCCCTCCTATCGCTCATTGCCTTCATGTGACTCGGGACTGTACCCAAAAACCACCGTTTTGCACGTCCTCTTAAACATGTTAAGGTAGAAATCAAAGCATAGTGGGAATCACACAAGACTCTATGACGATCTCGGATCAACAGACTAACCTGTACCAGTGTCACCAGAGAACTGCTATCTGACGTGAGGTATAATACCATCTAGGAGTTCTCGGCGAGTCAGTCCAGTGTACCCAGTCTCCACTGAGCACCCGTATACCATCTCTGATGTCAAACACCAATGGATATAGGATCATCCATCACCCATCTCATGGGTCGAGAAGCGTATACGCTAGTCTACTCTGGTATATCAATGCCCCGTCTCGATACACCCACGACTAGGAACATTAAAAGATAAATTTATGGACTACCATGGCCCCATTAGTATGATCTACATCACAATCCTGGTAGTCAAGTACACATCCGAAGGGCTTTACCAACATGTAACCAAAAGACAGTATAAAGAGACAAGTATACATGTTAAGATAAAGAGCAACCAGATAGCATACTATCATGTCGAGCAAGAAAGTCCTCTCTATATATGTCCAAGCATCCACTATAATATACATCATATGTATAATAATGGCCCCTAGGGCATACATACAACTAACAATCTCCCACTTGCACTAGAGCCAGTTGTTGTAGTATCGCATACCCAGCATCCCGAAGAGTCTCTCGAACTGTATCTAGGGAATGACCTTCTTGAGTGGATCCGCAGTGTTGTTCTTCGTGTCAACTCTCCTGACCTCGATCTCCCGGCGATCAACTATCTCCTGGATCAGGTGATAACGCCTCATAATATGCCTGGATCGCTGATGGGATCTGGGTTCCTTGGCCAAATCCACTGCTCCATTGTTATCATAATACAAAGGTATTGGATACTCAGTGGATGGAACTGTTAGTGTATATGCCCTAGAGGCCATTACTGTATCATACTAGTTTGTATATTACTTAATGGAAGCTTGGGATATTCACCTTGTATATACAATCTTGCTCAAAATAGTAGTATGCTACTTGGTTTGTTTCTACTTCAATGTGTACATGTGTTTATTTTTGTATCGCCTATACACATTAGTGGAGCCCTTAGGATCTTTGCTTGATTACCAGCGATGTGATGGCCGTCACACTAGTGGCGCTGGGTAATCTATAAGCACATCCTTATGCAGGTCCCTGGTCGCAGGACTATCGAGACAGGGCATCGATACTCCGGAGTAGACCAGCGCATGCGCTTCTCATCCCAGTGTGGGAGACGGTCTGTCCCACAGCCGTCAGTACGTCATACTTGAGATAGTATGCGGGTGCTCGTTAGGTTACGGGTACACTGGACAGGACTCGTCGGGAACTGACTAGTTGGTATTATGCCTATCGTCAGTTATCAGTTCCCAGGTGACATGAGTACAGCTTAGTCCGCTGACTTGACACTGTCACTTCGCCTCGAGTGTGTTCCCACTGTACTTTGATCACTACCCTACCACGGCTCAAAGGAGTCGTGTAAACAGGTAGTGGTTGGGTGCAGTCCCGAAGCATTTGGAGGCAGTGACGGTTAGACAGGATTCGTCTCTCCCGGTATTGGGGGTTGACATCGCGCTGTGTCTAGGAGAGCCATTACACGAGTAGTCCCTGGCCAGGGCAAACGAGATATACTGGTAGGTTTCCAGTGTTATCTCAGGGTGTTTTGGGCTTCGCTCCGGCACGACTTGTACCGCTATTGGGGGACTGACGTTTACCGCCCCCTAGGCCCGCCATGCGATGTATCAGACGAACAGACCGGACTGTACGGAGAATGTCACACTCAGGCTCAGTAGGAGTTCAGATGGGTTTCGCCTCGTCGGTCTTCTTGTCGGCACTACCTGGGGACTGTTACGCACAGCTAGTGCCGCTTGCGGTCTGTGGTTAAACCCACTGCCAGCGTAGGGTCGAGTCTTTAGAGTCCCACACAGAAAGCTTTTCGCCTTTAGGCAAAAGAGTAGAGGTCGCATGGTATTGCGACAGGTCGCATGGTTTTGCGACAGGGTTCGGTCACATCCATGCACTTGTGCACGTACAGTGTCCGGACAGTTTACACTAGTGGGCTTTGGTATAAGCCAGATCCTAGTGTACCTTTTGGGATTGGATTTATCCAGTGTGCATTCGTGTTCCTCGGAACGCGGATGCGGGTGTGTATGCACAGTTGACAGGGAGGCAGAGGCAGCGGATTCTCATTAGGGTTGTTGACAGTTGACCGTTGACTATTTGACTTTTTGCTCAACCCTAATGAGAATTTGATATGTGATTAACTATTATATTAATTAAGTATTATGGTGACATGGTTGTTGACTTTTGTTGACTTTGTTGACTTGTTGACTTTTGTTGACTTGTTGACTTTGTTGACTTTTGTTGACTTGTTGACTTTGTTGACCGGTTGACTAGGCTTGACTAGTTGACCATCATGATAACCATAGCCATCATTTCATGGCAAAGACTTTTGTTTGCTTGCTCATTTGTGTAAAATGAGTGCATGAAATGATATGGTTATGGTTGCTTCAACCATCACATAAGACTTTTTTAGTATGATGAGTTATCATGACTTTGGATTATGAGAGGGTGAGAGACAAAAGAGTTGCTCATTCTTTTCTTGCTCACTCTCTCTCTTGTTCTTGAGCTCTCTTGTTTTTGCTCTCACCCTCAACCTCTTCCTCCCTCTCTTGATTCTATGGTTCTCTTGTCTCATGAGTTGAGAATCAAGAACCATAGATAAAATCCCATACAAACTCTTCTCTACTCATTCTAGTTCACTAGGTTTAGCAAACCAAGTGAACTAGTTTCTTCAAAGAACGAAGAAGGAGCCAAAGGTTGGAGCTTTCAGGTGGATCTATCTTCGGCGTACGGAGACGACGAGAAGAAGCCATTCCGGACCACCATCGGAGCTTGAAGACGAAGGAGTTCAAGACAAGCAAGGTATAACCCCCTAACCGAGTAGCTAGAAACTCGTAGTTAGGTTGTTAGATAGATGTTTAACCAAGATCCGGGTTTTAGGTCCATGTTACCACCTCCGTAAAAATCGTTTTTTACCAAATTCCGCATTCCCGAAAGTACCGGGAGAGGTAGCATGGACTTACAGGAACCACTCCAAGTTCAGTTATGAACTTCTTTATCCAGACAGCCTCTTTGGCAGCATCGTTGTGAGCAATGTATTCAGCCTCCATTGTCAAGTCCGCAACGGTTTCCTGCTTGGAACTCTTCCAGCAAACCGCCACTCCATTGAGGGTAAAGACAAAACCCGAGTGCGACTTAGAGTCGTCCTTATCACTCTGGAAGCTCGAATTGATAAAGGATTCCACTTAGAGTTCTCCGTTACCATACACCAAGAGTATCTCTTTAGTCCTTCTCAAGTACTTGAGAATGCTCTTCACAACTGTCCAGTGACTCTCTCCAGGATCTGCTTGATACCTACTCACTACACTTAGTGAGTATGCTACATCGGGTCTGGTACATAGCATCGCGTACATGATAGAGCCTACTGCCGAAGCATAGGGTATCCTTTGCATGCGAGCTCTCTCCAAATCAGTCTTGGGAGATATCTCATTGGAGAGAGTGAGTCCTGAGATCATAGGTAAAAACCCACGATTGGATTCTTCCATACTAAACCTCTTTAGTATGGTGTTAATGTATCTGGATTGGGATAATCCCAATATCCGTTTAGATCTATCTCTATAGATCTTAATCCCCAAGATGTAGGAGGTATCCCCTAGATCTTTCATTGAGAATCTTTGTGATAAGAAGAGCTTGACCGATTGCAGCATAGGAATGTCATTTTCTATCAAGAGTATGTCATCCACGTACATTACGAGGAATACAATCTTACTCTCTGCCGCCTTCTTGTATATACAAGGTTCATCTATGTTTTTGACAAAATCAAACTCTTTGATAACGACATCAAAACATATGTTCCAACTCTGCGATGCTTGCTTTAACCCGTAGATGAATTTAAGCAGCTTGCACACCTTTCCGTTGCTCCCACTATCTACGAAACCCTCTGGCTGAGTCATGTACACGCACTCTTCCAAATCACCATTCAGAAAGGCAGTCTCAACATCTATTTGCCAGATTTCGTAGTCATGGTATGCAGCAATGGCAACCATGATCTGGATGGATTTAAGCATAGCCACTAGAGAAAAGGTTTCGTCATAATCCACACCTGGTCGTTGACGAAAACCGATTGCAACAAGTCTAGCTTTGAAAGTCTCCACTTTCCCATCTACACCAAGTTTTTTCTTGAAGATCCACTTGCTCCCAATGGGTTTTACCCCTTCAGGAGCATCTTCCAATGTCCATACTTTGTTGGTGTACATGGATTCCATCTCGGACCGCATTGCATCCAGCCATTTCATAGAGTCCCCACTCGTGATGGCCTGCTCGAAGCTAATTGGGTCATCATCCTCCATGATGCAATCCTCGCTTCCACCATCAATGAGAAAACCGTAGTATCTCTTAGGTGGATAAGAAACCCTACTAGATCGGTGGAGAGCCTGAGGTTCGTTGGGAACTACCAAATCCTCTGGTTCCACCAAATCCTCTGTCGTGGTTTGTATAGCTGGAACCTCTTCCAGTTATACCTCCTTGCCACTAATTTCCTTTGTAAGAAATTCCTTTTCTAAAATGGTGGCATGTCGAGAAACAAACAACTTTTGTTCCTCGGGGTGGTAGAAGATATACCCTCTCAAATGTTTGGGATATCCAACAAACTTACACAGAAAAGACCTTGCCCCGAGCTTATCCGGATTTTATGTTTTCACATATGCCGGACAACCCCATATCTTAATATAATTAAGATATGGTCTCTTCCCTTTCCATATCTCATATGAAGTGGTTTGCACAGATTTAGTGGGAACCATATTCAATAGGTCTGCAGCTGTCTCCAGTGCATATCCCCAAAAGGAAATAGGTAACTTAGCAGTGCTCATCATAGAGCGCACCATATCCAATAAGGTGTGATTCCTCCGTTCCGATACACCGTTGTGCTATGGTGTATACGGAGGAGTAAGCTGAGAGAGAATCCCATTCTCTTTTAGAAAGTCTAGGAACTCTGTGCTCAAGTAGTCACCTCCTCAATTAGATCAAAGGATTTTAATACTTTTACCCATTTGGTTCTCGACTTAGGATTTATATTCCTTGAATTTCTCAAAAGCTTCAGACTTATGTTTCATCAGGAACACATGTCCGAATCTTAAGAGATCGTCAGTGAATGTAATGAAGTACGAGGAACCATTCCTGGCATGTGTAGACATAGGACCACATACATCACTATGTATCAGTCCCAATAGTTCCGTAACTCTTTCTCCGTATCCTGTAAACGGAGTTTTGGTCATCTTGCCTTTGAGACATGACTGGCAAGTGTCATAAGATGAAAATTCGAATGGATTCAAATATCCATCCTTATGCAACTTAGCTAGCCGTGTCGCATTGATATGACCTAGTCTATAATGCCACAAGAAGGATTCGTTCATTTCTGAACTCTTCCTCTTGTGTGTGTTTTGTATGTTAAGAACTGTAGTTTGATCTAGAACGTATGTGCCATTATTTAATAAGCCTGATCCAATCAACTTTTGATTCAGGAAGATGTTCATAACATTATCCTGTACTACAAAATTATACCCTTCTTTACTTAATAAAGAAACTGATATAAGATTGCATATCAGGGTCGGAATGTAATAGCATTCGTTCAGAATCAATGTGTTGCCACTTGGTAATACAAGGTGATATTCGCCAACTGCTTTGGCTGCAACATTTGCCTCATTCTCTACTCTTACGGAATGATCACCTACTCACAGTTCTCTACCTTTCCTTAGCCTATGTAATATATTACATATGTGGGATCCTGATCCGGTATCTAATACCCAGGGCGTAAAGTGGACTGAGAAACGGTTTTCAATAACTAACACACACGAAGAAGATGCATCATCATGCTTATTCTTCGTTTGGGCGGCGTGGGAATCCGGATATGTCCCTGTTCCCTGTTCAGACTTATAACAATTATAAGAAAGAACGGAACCAATGTTCTCCAGCACAGTATAACATGCGGGTTCGGTCAATACATCCATATTATTATCTTGATTAAGACGTGACATGGTCGCTACCTGGAGAGGGAGAGAAGAAAACACTTTAGCGTATGCTCTTGCAAGATAAGATTGGTTATTATTTTATCTAATCAGGATGGCTCCCACTGTTTTTATCAAATCTTCCTTCAAACCCTAAAGGAAAGACTAGCCGGGATATATCACATATATCACTATGCAAAGAAAATACTCCAAAAGCAATCAAAAGACAAACCGTGTATTGTAGCATCTGCCAGTTATTGCTAAAGAGGTCACTCCCGGTGAAAGGATCTCGGCTCTTTCCTTATCGAATAAGGTGCGGGATATATCACATATATCACTATGCAAAGCAATAACTGTAGCTACTCTTTCTGAAAAGTTTGATTCTACAACATCTTTTAGGTTGCCTTTTCTTTCATTAATCATATTAATGAAGTCTCATCATTTAAGCTTCCTAAGCATCACAGAAGAAACGAAAATACAACGTACGCTTATGCCATCCGCATTCGCCACAATGTCCCGTTATGCACCTTTAGGTTACTTAACTAACGGCATACCGGGACGGGACTAGCACGGGTGCAAAACATAAGCAACGACTACTATATATCTCATATATAATGTATATCCATTCGTCTCAGAATCCACAGTGATCACATCACAGAGCAACAGAAGAAACATATGAAATATTGGATATATTAGGAGATCCGTGTTTTATTTTGAGCCTATATAAAACACGGATTCCACGGTCGCGATGAATAGCCAAACCCACATCCCTAGATCCCTACGAGAGCGGCAAGCAACCCTACCAATTCTAAAGTTAGGAGATCCGGACTTGACTCCTCGAGTTGGTCTCCCACTGGACTCTAGAACCTGGTTACTTGTGCTCCCCTCTTTGGGTCTATCCTAATGTGTAAAAGTAAATAATATACAACAACGGTGACATCATCCTCAACCCAGAAGTGCCCCAATAAAAGAATATTACATACATTGAATTTTACATGAATGAAAATAAAAACTCTTATTTCACATAAACCCCCGGCTATTCAAAACATGACGATCCAATATAACATATACAGCAACACATAACATCACATGTCATCAACGTAAGTAAATATGTGTATCCCAATTGTCGTTGACATATAGCAACGAAACCGGCGATACACCATATATTACACTTACGGTCGCAGAAAAACTAGACGATGTTAAACATTCCAATCGAATCAACAAACACCTACAATTACCCAGAAAGCTCAACACTTGAGCGTAATTTAAAATTATTCAGCACATGCCACAGTACCAATGGACCAGTCGTAGAAGGGTCAACCAACGCCTCACATGTAGCACCGCTGAGCTACCATAAACCCGAGGGTTCAGTGGTGGTTCTGACGGTCACATAATCGAGATAAGGTTTTGTTCTTCTAGAGAGGCCATCGCATAACTTGCATGATTTTTGAATGCTTTTTAACTACGGAAAAAATCCAACACTTGGAAAATTTTCCGGCAAGGGTTAAAGCGGGTATTTGATATCCGATCGAACTTTTTAACACCGTCTAACGTAACCCGAAAACAGTTAGAATTACGACTACGAAACACTCTGAGTTGTCATTTCAGTAAGTTAATCATCACCTGAAAAAAGTAGAAAAAACAAACAACACCTGAAACACCAAAACCCAGAGCACAGAACATGAAAAAAATTTGAGACCAAAATCCCTCACTGGGGCCGGCCACCTCGGAAAATCTCTTCTTCTGCTCGGCCAAAATCCGAATAGATGCCCCTAAATTTCTTCAATGTTCTTATAATCGCTCAAATATGATTCTGCACTTGTTTGAAAAATTTTTAGGGCTTATTTAAAATTTGACAGAAACTTGGTTTTGATGCGTCAAGTTTCGGAGTTGTTTCGGTTTCGTAATCTAACACAATCCGTCTAATTCTCTAATTAAGCTCTGATACCACTGTAGGGTTCCTATGAACGACAGCAAGGTTTTGGGAGGCATCGTCCATACCATATTCAAAAATTTATCGTTTTAAAGAACCCTAAACTAGAATCGATAACTAGAGAATCATACGAAACACAAAGTAAACAACTTTACATCTAAGTGTTTGCGGAATACAACCTTTGTAGACCGGTCCTTTGCTTATAAAGCTCCAAGTTGAAGTCCCTTCGCTGCGATCCAAGTGCCGGACTCTTGCACGGCTTCTCAAGATGAAAAGAACGATCTTGCTTGAAGTCTTCGAGGCTGAAGATGATCTACGTTGAGGAGATACTAACTCAAGCTACTACTTCACTAATTGAGAGATTAGTGAAACAAACACCCTATACTAAAGTGCTAATCTAGTAGAGAATGATGAAGTAGGAAGTGGGCTCACTTTAGTTTTATTTTTCTCAAAATATTTTCTCTCTTTAGAAAACCCTAGCAAGCTTTTGCTAAGGAAGAAGAAGATGAGCTCAAGAGATGAGAATGAACTAATGAGGTGAGAGAAATAACCATGGTGAGTTTGTATCATATACCAACTCATGTAGAGACATAACCATGGCTTAATTACAATGGTTAGGTTAATAAATATCTTAAGTAAAACAAAACTAGTAGACTTAGTCAAAACATCCACAAGCTTCTCAAAGCTTCATGCATGTGGCTAATTATCCACTAATTTGGAATTACTTTAAATATTAAAACCTTACATTATAATTAGTATGGTGTAAGTCTCATACACCCATGTAGTGTGTATCAACAACCATGATACAAAATAAAACACAATTAATATATATCACATATATATTAAGTGTGCACATGTGAGAATTATAAATGCTTAAGTGAGCCAATATTAGTTAATGTAAATTAGTATATCAAATATATAATTATACACTAAATTATCAAATCAACACTTGATTTAACAATCCGGCTATATCACATATAACCGACTAATATAAAATGTACCAACTTAACGAATCAATACTTGATTCGATAACCCGGCTATATCACATATAACCGTCCGATACAAATATCGCGAGAATAGAATACGGTATCACATACTCGCATTATTCTCGGTCCCGCACATATCACATTAGTGCTCCTATTTCGTTTTACCAGAGCCAGTAAAACCTCTATGTAGGACTCTAAAGACTCGTCAATACACCGGCAGTAGGTGATGATCACATCAAGCACCCACAAGCCGTCAGCGGTACTAGCTGGACGTAACGGCTACTGTATAGTCCGGTCTCCTCGTCAGATATGTCGCATATCCAGTCTAGGGGTGGTAAACGTCAGACCCCAATAACCGATAAGTCATGCCGATATGAAACTCATAACGGATCGAAAAACTACTGATAATAATTACCAGTAAATCTCTAAATCAGCCGTGGTTAGGGACTTCCCTGTTATGGCCAATCGAGCACAGAGCAACATCAACCCCCAATACCGGGAGAGACGAAACCCCTCCTATTGCTCATTGCCTTCATGTGACTCGGGACTGTACCCAAAAACCACCATTTTGCACATCCTCTTGAACGTGGTAAGGTGGAAATCAAAGCACAGTAGGAATCACACAAGACTCTATGACGATCTCGGATCAACAGACTAACCTATACCAATGTCACCAAAGAACTGCTATCTGACGTGAGGTATAATACCATTTAGGAGTTCTCGGCGAATCCGTCCAGTGTACCCAGTCTCCACTGAGCACCCGTATACCATCTCTGATGTCAAACACCAATGGATATGGCATCATCCATCGCCCATCTCATGGGTCGAGAAGCGTATACGCTAGTCTACTCTGGTATATCGATGCCCCGTCTCGATACACCCACGACTAGGAATATTAAAGAATGGACTTATGGACTACCATGGCCCCACTAGTATGATCTGCATCACAATCCTGGTAGTCAAGTACACATCCTAAGGGCTTTACCAACATGTAACCATAAGAAAGTATAAAGAGACAAGTATACATGTTAAGATAAAGAGCAGCCAGATAGCATACTATCATGTCAAGTAAGAAAGTCCTATCTATATATGTCCAAGCATCCACTATAATATACATCATATGTACAATAATGGCCCCTAGGGCATACATACAACTAACAGTAGCCCCATCAACACCTTTCTAGACACCTAATAGGTTAGCTAATTGTAAAGTGCAAAACTCTCCTAGGAGCAACTCTTGCTCGCAGCGGATATCGGGATCCAACTATCTCATAGAAGGTATACAATCTCATTGAAAATTTCAACACTTGAAATTCCCGATAATATCTTTTGCCCCTAGCGTGCTATGACCTTGACAGAGGTCAACAAACCATAGTGCACTAGTCAAGTTCAGCCCGTCATTTCTATATTGAATTAAACCCACCCGCACGACCCTTGACAGAGGTCAACAAGGTCGTACGACTATCCTAATCTAATCTCATCCCATACTTTACAGATAAGTACTAATTAGCTACCGTATACTACGTCTTGACAGAGGTCAACAAACACAGCACGAATACTAAATAATCTTTATCTGAAATAACGGAGGGCTACACAGGTTTTTAAGAAAACCATGAGCGTAATGAACTTGATATCGTTGTAGAAATAAGTGATTTTGAAAAGGAGTGTTTTTCAGGCTTTTACTAGTTCCGCTAAAGAGGTCACTCCCGGTGAATGGATCTCGACTTTTTCCTTATTGAATAAGGTGTTGGATATTCTATAAGGAATACCGCTATGAAAAGCAAGAACTATAGAAACAATCAGAAACAAAATCGAGTGAGTTGTAGCATCTGCTAGTTTCGCTAAAGAGGTCACTCCCGGTGAAGGGATCTCGGCTCTTTCCTTATCCATTAAGCTGCTGGATATTCTACAAGGAATACCGCTATGCAAGGCAAAAACTAGAGCTACCCTTTTTGAAAATTTGATTCTACAACATCTTTTAGGTTTCTTTTCTTTTCATTAATCTCATTAATGAATTCTCATCATTTATGCTTCCTAAGCATCACAGAAGAAACGAAACCAATAATATTTATATAGTATAAGCATTCCTCTCACGCATATAAAATGATCACATCACAGAATATCAGCAGCAGAAGAATCACATATGAAATATTGGATATACTAGGAATTCCATGTTTTATTTAAGCCAGTAAAAACACGAATTCTATGTGTAAGTCGATGTACAACACCCCACGACTTGCGAGGAGGCGGAAATATGAAAAACGATCTTGTTCTTTGCTTAAACATCGACTAACCGCATGAATCGAAGCTAAACGATAACTAACATCAAACATAGAAGTTCTAAACTACTATGTGAAGTGATTATACCTCAAGAACCGTGTCCTTCGTCTTTACGAACTTCACCTCCTCCTCGGCCTTCTCCAAGTAGTAGACGATCCACCACGAGAGCTAAACTCCAAGCTTTGCCTCTAAACTTGAGGCAACTAGGTATCTTTAAGTGCTAATCAAAGTACCTAGATGAAATAGAGTATGGTTATGGCTTAAGTAGTCTAACTAATTCTTGTACTCAACACATGAGAGGGGAGGATTAGGGTTTGAAGAGAGAGAGCTTGAGGAGAGAGAAGATGAACATAATAATGAGAAGAGAAAATGAGTTATCATAATATATATCAAGCATTTTTATTTATCAAGAAAAGAAAAGAAAATAATTTACAACCATGCTTGATAAATATCTTATGGTGATTCATCTCCATGAGTCATTAAGCAATTATGAAGCATTAATGACATGGATGAATCACCCATATGACTCACCAATCTCATTCAATGTATATGCCACCTAAACCTCCTTAGTCACCATTAACTAGAAGCTTCTCGCGTAATTACGAGAACGCCCCTCCTATCCATGAAAACACGGAAAAACTTTAGACTGTATAAATCCAATAACCGGATACTAGTAACTGGCTTAAACCAAAGCCGACTAGTAAAAACTGTCCGAAAGTCGTACGTGCGTAAACACACGTATGCGTCCGAACCCTTGTCGTAAAACCATACGACCTCTATATCGTTTTTCCTGGAGTAGGAAAACTCTCTGTGTGGGACTCTAGAGACTCGACTACTACGCTGGCAGTGGGTTTAACCACAGACCGCAAGCGGCACTAGCTGTACGTAACGATCCCCAGGTAGATGTCGATAAGAAGGCCAATGAGGAAACCCATCCGAACTCCTACTGAGTCTGATGTGATAATCTCCGTATAGTCCGGTCTGTTTGTCTAAGACTGTCGCATATCGGGCCTAGGGGGCGGCAAGCGTCAGTCCCCTAATAGCGGTATAAGTCGTGTCGGAGCGAAGCCTATTACACCCTGAGAAACTACTGGAACCTACCAGTAAATCTCGCTTGCCCTGGCCAGGGACTTTGCGTAATGGCTCTCTTACACAGCGCGATATCAACCCCCAATACCGGGAGAGACGAGTCCTGTCTAACCGCCACTGCCTCCAAGTGCTCGGGACTGCACCCAACTGCTACCTGTTTGCACGACTCCTTTGAGCCGTGGTAGGGTAGCAATCTAAGAACAGTGGGACACACTCGAGGTGAAGTAGCAGTGTCAAGTCTGCGGACTATGCTGTACTCATGTCACCTGGGAACTGTTCACTGACGACTGGTATAAAACCAACCAACAGTTCCCTGTGAGTCCTGTCCGGTGTACCCGTAACCTAACGAGCACCTGCATACTATCTCCAGTACGACGTACTGACGGCTGTGGGACAGACCATCTCCCCAACTGGGATGAGAAGCGTACACACTAGTCTACTCCGTAGTATCGATGCCCTGTCTCGATAATCCAACGACTAGGGACCTGAATAAGGATGTGCTTGTAGACTACCCAGCCCCACTAGTGTGACTGCCATCACAACGCTGGTAGTCAAGCAAGATCCCAAGAGCTCTATCAATACGTATACTCACATATTAAGATAGAAAAACCAAGTAGCATACTACCATGTTTAGCAAGACTGTTATATACATGTGAATATCCCAAGCTTCCATTAAGCAATATACAAACTAGTATGATACAATAATGGCCCCTAGGGCATATACACTAACAATCTCCCACTTGCACTAGGGCCATGTACTGGCATATTGAAGACCGATGATCTCGAGTAGCCTCTCGAACTGAATCTGAGGTAGGGCCTTCGTGAATGGATCAGCAATGTTCTCTTCAGAAGCAACTCTCCGAACCTCGATCTCCCGACGATCAATGATCTCCCTGATCAGGTGATACCGCCTTAAGATGTGTCTGGACTTCTGATGCGACCTTGGTTCCTTCGCTGAAGCTATAGCTCCGTTGTTGTCGCAATACAGAGGTATTGGATCAACTATGGTAGGAACCACCTGAAGTTCTGTTAGGAACTTCTTCATCCAGACTGTTTCTTTTGCGGCATCGCAAGCAGCTATATACTCCGCTTCCATGGTCGAGTCAGCAACGGTGTCCTGCTTGGAACTCTTCCAGCACACCGCCCCTCCATTGAGGGTAAAGACATAACCCGACATGGACTTGGAATCGTCCTTATCACTCTGGAAGCCGGAATCAGCAAAGGCCTCCAACCTGAGGTCTTTTCCGCCGTAAACCAAGAACATCTCCTTAGTCCTTCTTAGGTACTTGAGAATGTTCTTTACTGCTATCCAGTGCTTCTCCCCTGGGTCTGACTGATACCGGCTTACCACGCTCAGTGCGTAAGCTACATCTGGTCTGGTGCACAACATCGCATACATTATAGAGCCTACCGCAGAAGCGTAGGGTATAATAGACATGCGTTCCCTTTCCAAATCAGTCTTGGGAGACATCTCTTTAGAGAGGGTGATTTCGTGACAAGCCGGTAGATTACCGCGCTTAGAATCTTCCATACTGAATCTTTTCAGTACAGTGTCGATATACCTGGACTGCGAAAGTCCCAACATCCTCTTGGATCTATCACGATAGATCCGGATCCCCAGAATGTAAGAGGCATCACCCAGGTCTTTCATGGAGAACCTGAGTGACAAGAATCCTTTGACAGATTGTAGCATAGGAATGTCATTTCCTATCAACAGAATGTCATCTACGTACAAGACGAGGAATACGACACTTCTGGCTACAACTTTACTATATATGCATGGTTCATCTAGATTTTTGATAAAGTCATATTCTTTGACCGTCTCATCAAAACAGATGTTCCAACTCCGCGATGCCTGCTTTAGTCCATAAATGGACTTAAGCAGCTTGCATACTTTCCCGCTGCTCCCAATCTGATTGAAACCCTCTGGCTGATCCATATAGACGCACTCTTCTAAATTTCCATTCAGAAAAGCCGTCTTTATGTCCATCTGCCAGATTTCATAATCATGGAAGGCAGCAATAGCAAGAAGGACCCGAATGGATTTGAGCATAGCCACTGGAGAAAAAGTTTCGTCATAGTCCAAACCAGGCCTTTGACAAAAACCCTTTGCAACAAGTCTAGCCTTATAGGTTTCCACCTGTCCATCTACACCAATCTTTTTCTCGAAGATCCATTTGCATCCTATAGGTTTTACCCCATCTGGAGCAAAGTCCAAAGTCCATACTTTGTTGGTGTACATGGACTCCATTTCGGTCCGCATTGCATCTAGCCATCGTACCGAGTCGCCGCTCTGGATGGCCTGCTGGAAGTCAGTAGGTTCATCATCATCTATGATGCAATCCTCTCTATCCCCATCTATGAGAAAACCGTAGTATCTCTCAGGAGGATGAGACGGCCTACTACTCCTGCGGAGGGGTGCGGGAATGTCCTGTTCTTCTTGAACTACCGGTTCTACCAAACTTTCAGTAGCAGTTTGTGGTTCTGGAATTTCTTCCAGTTCTATTTCGCTCCCACTTATTTCCTTTTCTAAAAACTGATGTTCCAGAAAATGGGCATTACGAGAAACAAAAACCTTTTGTTCCTCTGCGTAATAGAAATAATATCCCTTGGAGTTCTTTGGATATCCCACAAACTTACATTTTACTGATCGTGCCTCGAGCTTGTCCACATGCTGCTTTTTAACAAAAGCTGGACATCCCCAAATCTTCATATGCTGAAGATGGGGTTTCTTCCCAGTCCACATCTGATATGGAGTGGTAGGCACTGTCTTGGTAGGAGCCCTGTTCAGAAGATATGCTGCTGATTCTAGAGCATAACCCCAAAAAGATCGCGGTAACTCAGCATTACTCATCATGGATCGTACCATATCCAATAGTGTTCGATTCCGTCTCTCCGATACACCGTTATGCTGTGGAGTGTATGGAGGAGTAAGCTGAGAGAGAATTCCTTTCTCTTTTAGGTAACCTAGGAACTCGGCACTCAAGTATTCACCACCTCGATCAGATCTAAGTGTCTTGATACTTTTGCCGGTTTGGTTTTCTACTTCATTCTTATACTCTTGGAATTTCTCAAAAGCCTCGGATTTATGTTTCATCAGATAAATGAATCCGTATCTTGAGTAATCATCCGTGAAAGTAATGAAATAGGAAAAACCACCTCTTGCATGCGTAGACATTGGACCACATACATCGCTGTGTATGAGTCCTAAGAGCTCGCTCGCTCTTACTCCATGTCCAGTAAATGGAGTCTTTGTCATCTTTCCTTTGAGACAAGATTGACAAGTGTCATAAGTTTGATATTCGAACGAGTCCAAATATCCTTCTCTATGCAACTTAGTCAACCTTCTCTCATTGATGTGACCCAGTCTACAATGCCATAAGAAAGCTTTATTTAAATCTGGAGACTTTCTTTTTAGTGTGTTCTGGACATTGAAAATTTGGAGTTGGTTTAAAACATATATACCGTTATTTAGTGTACCGGACCCAATCAAACCATGATTAAGGTGGATGTTAACAACATCTCTTACAAACGTGAAATCATAACCTTTATTTGATAACAAGGAAACTGATATGGTATTACACGTTAAGCTTGGTACAAAAAAACAGTTATGTAAAACCAAAATGTGTCCACCCGTCAATCCCAAGTGATAATCCCCGACGGACGCAGCTCCCACGCTAGCTCCGTTAGCAACCTTTAGGGTCATATCACCTTCCTTTAGCACTCTACGGTTTCTCAGTGCCTGCAATGAATTGCAAATATGAGATCCTGATTCGGTATCCAATACCAAGGAAGTAGAGTTAATTGACAGACAATTCTCAATTACAAACACACCTGAAGTCGAAGCCACAGCTTGCTTCGGTTCCTGGTTCTTGGCGTTCCACGCCTTGTAATCTTTCTTCCAGTGCCCTTTCCTGTGACAATAGAAGCACTCACTCTGGCCCACTACCGGTACCGCAAACTTTTTCTTTCCCTTCCTTCCCACCTTACTAACACCTCCTCTAGGTTTGGTGGCGGCCTTCTTCTTCCTTCCTTTGGCCCTAGCCTTGGATCCGGAAGAAGATGCACCGCTAACAAACATAGCGGGTGTTTCCCTTGCTTTCTGCAAGGTGCCCTCTGCACTCCTTAACATGTTCAGGAGTTCCGGAAGTTCAACTTCTTTTCTTTGAATGTTGAAGTTCAGGATAAACTGGGCGTAGGTGGAAAGAAGGGACTGGAGAATAAGGTCTGTATAGAGCTCATTATCCAAAGTCGTCCCAAGGTCTGCGAGCTCTTCTATATAGCCGATCATCTTTAGGACATGTTCTCCTACCGATGACCCGACAGCCAACCTCGCTCGAAATAAGTTCTTAGACGTCTCGTATCTTGCTATACGAGATTGCTCTCCATAAAGTTCCTTTGTATGGAGAAATATGGCATCTAGTTCCATATCCTCATGCCTCCTCTGATGTTCATTGTTCATCGAGGCAAGCACGATGCACTTGGCTTTCGCGCAATCGAAATCCCAGGTTTTGCGGATTTCCTTATCCGCATTACTGGATTTGGGACCAGGGACAGCAGGTGCCGTAGCGGTGAGGACGTACCCCAATTTGTCATAGGTCAAAGCCATTTTGACATTCCGCAGCCAATCTTTATAGTTTGGCCCTGTCAGTATATTTTTCTCTAAAAGTAACTTAAGTCCAGTCATTTTCAGGGTCGCTGCAATTAGGAGAGAGAGAGAAGAAAACTCTTTAGCATGATGCTCTTGCAAGTTTAGAGTGGTTTTTAGTTTATCTAAACTGGATGGCTCCCACTGTTTCTCGAATCCTTCCTCAAACCATAAAAGAAGAATTAGCTAGGGCTATTCTCACTTTACAATTCTTGCTTAACCGTTCAGCCAGGCTAGTGTCAATACTTCGAGGGAGGTTTTCCAACGCTTTCGCGAAGTTCCTTAATTAAAGAACCTCTTTTCTCTGGAGGCGTAACCCCGCTGACACTTTTCTTGACACCTACTTGGTTTATAGCATTGATCGTTAAGTGACGAATATCCTGATAAGTAGCATATACTCACAGTAGGATCGGGATCCAAATATCATCGTATGATAATGTTGAAGGAATGCTACCAACATTCATCAAACTCCAAATGGTATGCATCTCTTTGCAAATTTCAGTTTCTTTAGAAATTCCCGATATAAGTTTTTGCCCCATGCTCTTATGACCTTGGCTTTGGTCAAAATGTCATAAGTCACATGTCAAGTTCTACCCGTCATTATCTTGTCAATTTGAACCCATCCGTATATACCCCTGACTTTGGTCAAATGATAATACGACTGTTCCAAACCAACTCATCTATCTTATGCAACAAATGAAAACCCAGCAGCTACCAAACACTATGCATTGACTTTGGCCAAAATGCATAGCTTGAATACTACTGAACACCCAAATGAAATGACGGAGGGCTACGAATGGTTTTGGCGAAACCGTGAATGTAGTGAACTTGATATAACCGAAGGAACCTGATAGCTTTTAAAAGGAGTGGTTAAAGCTCCGTATTTAAAAATATCTGTTTTTAAAATTAACCGAGTGATTTCTTTTAAATTGTTCCAACGATTAAACTTTTGGTTTATTTTCTTTGCAATATAAATAATGCGTCCCATCAATAACCTATCATTGCAGAAAACAACGAAAATACAACGTCCTCTTATGCCATCCGCATTCGCCACGGGGTCTCGTCATCACCCGTTAGGTTACTTAACTAACGACAGAGCGGGGGCTGGGCTAGCGTGGGTGTAAAACATAAGTGACGTCTAAATAGCTATCATATATAGATATTGTACATTCGTCAGACGCAATAATAGGCATTCCAGATCTCATATGAACTTTATTGGATTTGCAAGCAATCCGCGTTTGTTTAAAGCCTGTAACAAAAGACGGATTACACAGTTGTGATGAATAGCCATTACCCCACCCAAGACCCCTACGGGTACGGCAAACTACCCGCCCGGCAGTTTGTGCACCCCACCTTGGGTCTGTCCTAGGAGCAAAAACAGTAAAATGAAATAATACAACGTTGGCTACAACCGCAACCTGGATGTGCCCCGCAAAAATAATATTACAACAAATTACATTTACATCAAATGAATCAAATAGTAACCCATCACATAACCCCGGCTAATCATCACAACAGTCCAATACAGTTCACATCCACAAACAGTAAAAACCATTACAGAAATGTGCAACCCCCTGCCAACCGACATACTAGCAGTTAGGCGAGGTTTACGAACACATTAAACAAACACAGATATAATCCAACAAGCAAATACCGTATAATTTCGATCGATTAAACACATTTAATTTTGCTCCAATACTTCTCTGTAAATCTGAAAGCTAAGCAAAAATTAAAAAATTCCAGAAAATATCAAATATCACAGAGAACCAACACAGGAAAATTGGGCTGATGAATCGGCAACTCGGCGGCGGAATCGCGGCGGATCGGTGGGATCCGCCGCGGTTCCGCGGCGCTTTAGTCGATTCATGAGCCCAGTTTTATTGGGTGTTCTAATACTATCATTTTGAGCTTTCTGAAGGTCCCTGAAAAATTTTTGGACCACATTTAAAAATCGACAGAATACCATGATATCGGGGTTTTCCGGTTTTGTTTTTTCCGTTCGAAATTCATACAATTTTGCAAGTGAGTTATTTATTATTTAGCGAGGCTCTGATACCACTGTAAGTCGATGTACAACACCCCACGACTTGCGGGAAGGCGGAAATATGAAAAACGATCTTGTTCTTTTCTTAAACATCGACTAACCGCAAGAATCGAAGATAAACGATAACTAACATCAAACATAGAAGTTCTAAACTACTATGTGAAGTGATTATACCTCAAGAACCATGTCCTTCGTCTTTACGAACTTCACCTCCTCCTCGGCCTTCTCCAAGTAGTAGACGATCCACCACGAGAGCTAAACTCCAAGCTTTGCCTCTAAACTTGAGGCAACTAGGTATCTTTAAGTGCTAATCAAAGTACCTAGATGAAATAGAGTATGGTTATGGATTAAGTAGTCTAACTAATCCTTGTACTCAACACATGAGAAGGGACGATTAGGGTTTGAAGACAGAGAGCTTGAGGAGAGAGAAGATGAACATAATAATGAGAAGAGAAAATGAGTTATCATAATATATATAAAGCATTTTTATTTATCAAGAAAAGAAAAGAAAATGATTTACAACCATGCTTGATAAATATCTTATGGTGATTCATCTCCATGAGTCATTAAGCAATTATGAAGCATTAATGACATGGATGAATCATCCATATGACTCACTAATCTCATTCAATGTATATGCCACCTAAACCTCCTTAGTCACCATCTTCTAGAAGCTTCTCACGTAATTACGAGAACGCCCCTCCTATCCGTGAAAACACGGAAAAACTTTAGACTGTATAAATCCAATAACTGGATACTAGTAACTGGCTTAAACCAAAGCCGACTAGTAAAAACTGTCCGAAAGTCGTACGTGCGTAAACACACGTATGCGTCCGAACCCTTATCGTAAAACCATACGACCTCTATATCGTTTTTCCTGGAGTAGGGAAACTTTCTGCGTGGGACTCTAGAGACTCGACTACTACGCTGGCAGTGGGTTTAACTACAGACCGCAAGCGGCACTAGCTGTACGTAATGGTCCCCAGGTAGATGTCGATAAGAAGGCCGATGAGGAAACCCATCCGAACTCCTACTGAGTCTAATGTGACAATCTCCGTACAGTCCGGTCTGTTCGTCTAAGACTATCGCATATCGGGCCTAGGGGGCGGCAAGTGTCAGTCTCCTAATAGCGGTATAAGTCGAGTCGGAGCGAAGCCCATTACATCCTGAGAAACTACTGGAACCTACCAGCAAATCTCGCTTTCCTTGGCCAGGGACTTTGCGTAATGGCTCTTTGACACAGCGCGATATCAACCCCCAATACCGGGAGAGACGAATCCTGTCTAACCGCCACTGCCTCCAAGTGCTCGGGACTGCACCCAACTGCTACCTGTTTGCACGACTCCTTTGAGCCGTGGTAGGGTAGCAATCTAAGAACAGTGGGACACACTCGAGGCAAAGTAGCAGTGTCAAGTCTGCGGACTATGCTGTACTCATGTCACCTGGGAACTGTTCACTGACGACTGGTATAAAACCAACCAACAGTTCCCTGTGAGTCCTGTCCGGTGTACCCGTAACCTAACGAGCACCTGCATACTATCTCCAGTATGACGTACTGACGGCTGTGGGACAGACCATCTCCCCAATTGGATGAGAAGCGTACACACTAGTCTACTCCGGAGTATCGATGCCCTGTCTCAATAATCCAACGACTAGGGACCTGAATAAGGATGTGCTTGTAGACTATCCAGCCCCACTAGTGTGACTGCCATCACAACGCTGGTAGTCAAGTAAGATCCTAAGAGCTCTATCAATACGTATACTCACATATTAAGATAAAAA
Source organism: Agapanthus africanus (assembly GCA_030015575.1). Classification (NCBI taxonomy): domain Eukaryota; kingdom Viridiplantae; phylum Streptophyta; class Magnoliopsida; order Asparagales; family Amaryllidaceae; genus Agapanthus; species Agapanthus africanus. The sequence continues at coordinate 302,910,370 of JASDDO010000029.1, forward strand.
AACCATGTAGCATACTACCATGTTTAGCAAGACTGTTATATACATGTGAATATCCCAAGCTTCCATTAAGTAATATACAAACTAGTATGATACAATAATGGCCCCTAGGGCATATACACTAACACTATGGTCGTGATGAATAGCCAAACCCGCATCCTTATACCCCTACGAGAGCGGCAAGCAACCCTACCAATTCTAGAGTTAGGGGACTCGGACTCGACTCCTCGAGTTGATCTCCCAGTGGACTCTAAAACCCGGTTACTTGTGCTCCCCGCCTTGGGTTTATCCCAATACAGAAAAGTAAACAATATACAACAATGGTGACATCATCCTCAACCCGGAAGTGTCTCAATAAAAGAATATTACATACATTGAATTTTACATGAATGAAAATAAAAACTCTCATCTCACATAAAAAAAACCCGGCTATTCAAAACACGATGATCCAATATAACATATCACAGCAACACATGATCATCACAGATAACTAGACGAAGTTAGACAATACGATCGATTCAACGAATTCCCAAAAATTCCCCGAGAGCTCAACACTTGAGCACAGTTAAAATTAAACAAAGACATACCACAGTTCCTACGGACCTACAGCTGAAGGACCCGACCCAAGCCTCTCAAGTGGAGCCGCGGATCCACCACCAAAACTATGTTTTGGCCGCAGATCCGCGGTCACTTAGACGAGTTAAGGTTTCGTTCTTCAGGTGTGTCCATAAAATTCCCTGCATGATTTTCTGAATATTTTTAACATGAAAAATTTTAACTTTTTGAAAAATTTCCAGAGAGGGGGTCAAATCGGGTTTTCGGAGTTCGATCGGAATTCTAACTTCGTCTAAACAACGCCTAATGCTCTAGTTTGGCTCTGATATCTCTGTAGGGTTATCTTAGCACCTTAGCAAGGTTTTGGCAAGCATCAAACATGCTATATTAAACATTTTAGGGGTGCTAAACAAACCAACCAAGTAATCGAACTAGAGAATTAGGGTTAACTTTGCATGTAAACAACTTTACATCTAAGTAATAGGGATTACAACCTTTGTACTCCATTCCTTCGCTTCGAAAGCTCCGAGTAGTGGTCCCTTCGCTGCGATCCATGAACACCCGGACTCTAAAGAGGCTCCACACGATGTATGATGCATCTTGCTTGAACTTTTCGAAATCCAAGACGATCTACTTCGAGGAAACACGAACTCAATCTATGACTTCACTTATATGGAATTAGTGAAGCCAACACACTAATCCATATGGTTAGTATAGAAGAGGATGATGAAGTAGGAATTTTGCTCGCTTTAGAATTTAATCTCTCACTATTTTTCTTCTTTATCTTAAAGTCAAAAGAGCTCAAAAGAGATGAGGAAGAAGAAGATGAATGAATGATTGTATGTGGTTAGAAATGCAACCATGGGTTAAGTATATCATGCTTAACTCATGTAGAGACTTAATCATTAGCTATGGTTAAAGGTAAGGTTGATAAATATCTTAAGCTAGACAAAAAGAGTGGACAAAGTCAAAGAAGTCTACAAGTTTCTACAAGCTTTCACCAAAATATCAACCATGACAAATATCCACAATATTTGAATTACTTAATGATAAATATAAACCCTAACATTAACCCGCATGGTTTAGTCTCATACACTCTAGTTGCAAGTATAACCCAACATGTCATAATATTATATATCACATATATAATATTTATGTAACAATAGAAAACAATACAATAAACATATATCACATATATGTTAAATGTATTATAAGTAAGAATAATAAATACCTAAATGAGTATATAATATGTATCTTTTGATCGAATCAACACTTGATCCGATAACCCGGCTATATCACATATAACCGGCCGATATCACATATCGCGAGAATAGAATATGGTATCTCATACGCGTATCAATCTCGATCCCGCACATATCACATATGTGCTCCTATTCCGTTTCTCTTGGGCCAGAAAACCTCTATGTAGGACTCTAAAGACTCGTCAATACGCTGGCAGTAGGTGATGATCATATCAAACACCCACAAGTTGCAAGCGGCCAGCTAAACGTAATAACCACCCGGGTATTGAGCGACCAGAAGATCAACAAGCAAACATGTACATACTCCTGCAAATCCAATCAGTAACACTCTCGTACAGTCCGGTCTCTTCGTCTGAAATGTCGCATATCCAGTCTAGGGGTGGTAAACGTCAGACCCCAGTAACCGATAAGTCGTGTAGATATGAATCTCATAACGGGTCGAGAAACTACTGATAACACTTACCAGTATATCTCCATATCAGCCCTGGCCAGGGAATTCCAGTTATAGCCAATCGAACACAGCGCAACATCAACCCCCAATACCGGGAGAGACGAAACCCCTCCTAGCGCTCATTGCCTCCATGTGATTCTGTATGGTACCCAAAAACCACCGTTTTGCACATTCTCGTGAACGTGGTAAGGTGGAAATCAAAGCACAATGGGAATCATATAAGACTCTATGACGATCTAGGGTCTACAGACTAACCTGTACCAGTGTCACCAGAGAACTGCTATCTGACGATAGGTATAATACCAACAAGGAGTTCTCGACGAGTCCGTTCAGTGTAACCAGTCTCCACTGAGCACCCGTATACCATCTTTGATGTCACATAATAATGGATGCGGGATCATCCATCGCCCATCATATGGGTCATGATGCGTATACGCTAGTCTACTCTGGAGTATCGATGCCCTATCTCGATAGACCCTTGACTAGGAACAATTAAAGGATGTACTCATAGACTATCCTGGCCCCACTAGTATGATCTGCATCATAGTCCTAGTAGTCAAGTAAATATCCTAAGAGCTTTATCAATATGTGAGAGCAAGACAGTAAACCAATACAAGTCAACATGTTAAGATAAAGGTCAACCAGATAGCATACTATCATATCAAGTATGAAAGTCCTCTCTATATATATCCAAGCATCCACTATAATATACATCATATGTACAACAATGGACTCTAGGTCATATACATAACTAACAAGCAGTGTCGTTGGTCGGTCGATGAGACCGAGGAAGATGACCTCGGCGGGAGATCTCGTGGACGAGTGGGAGAGCCGAGATATCTTGGTTCTGTGGTAGCCCGGAGACGAGCTGGGAGGCCGAAGATGCCAATTATGCAGAGGCTCGGTGGCGAGCCAGTGTTTGTTTGTGGGATGGGCACAGGAGTGTCCTGGTCGGCCACTGCTCGGCCACTGTAGGTCCTTTATCATGAGCTTTGGGACACGTCATCTGCCACATGTCATGGTCTGGGAGATCACCGATACCAAGCATCATCAGTTTGTGTTTTTATTATATTATAGTTGTTTTCATGACTTTGTTAAGTTGCAATGATGCTAATAGGTTCTCTCTTCACTTGAGAAGAATCTTAGAGCTAGCGATAACTAGATTTCCGTATTTTCGCTTTAATACCATGTCTTTTCTTTATATATTTCTTTATTTTTTTTCATGATTCGTTACTTGTTATAATGAGTTGATGGTATTCTAATGAAAGGCCTTTAATTCGGTAACTCCTCTTTGATCAAATATTACAAAGAATTGAATTTCGTCACAAGGGAACACGAATCTCTCAATTCCAGACTTTTCAACCTCTCTAGTTCTTGATACGAGACTAGATGTTGACTTGAATCCGGCCATGGGAATATGCCGTGATTGATTGAGGTGAGAGTTAGTAATTGTAACGATCGTGCTCGTTTTGAAATAAAAAAATTTTGAATTTAATCTTGTTATTTTTGTTTCTTAAATAATAAAAGAGAATTTTTAATTTTTGAAAAGATAAAATTGATTTGCTTGTATTTTAAAAAAGAAGAGAAGGAATTTATTTTTGAAAAAAAAAGAATGATGATTTTAAATTTTATTTGATTTTGATAAATGGGATTTTTGAAAAAGGAATCTTTAGAAAAGGATTTTCAATATAAAAAATTTATTTATTAATAGTTTAAAGGAAAAGATTTAGTTTATCTTTAATTTAAAATATCTTTTGTTAGAGAAAATAATTTCTAAAATCAATTTTGGTATTTTTAAATGACAAGAAAAAATTAAGAGATTTATTAAAAAGTTTTTGAAAAGATAAGAATATTTATTGATTATTTTTAAGAATTTAATTAGATTTAATCTTAATTAAAAATATTTTTTAAAAACAAACATATTTTTATGAAAATCTCTCTTTAAACCGTTAGATCTAATCTTATTTAATCCTAGCCCTTCAACTCTAAACCCTAATCCTTGCCCTAATAAATAAATCTTTTCCCCTCTCTCTCTTTCAGGATTTTTTGTCACAACAAATGGTCTTTCATGATGCGTTGTAGGAACTTCAAGTCTATCGGGGTCTCGATCTATGAGTTAGGGCTTAAAAATGACAAATTGATTATTATATCGATTTGCACATTTCGGTAAGTTTCCCTTCTCCGTATATTTATATTTTTCGGAAGCTGTTATTATATTTTCCTACTGAAATTTTATGACTATTGCATGTTTTTATTATATAGTTTTCCCAAGTATTTATTCATATTTTAGAGATTTTACAAGTTATGGCGGTTTACTGTTCGCATGGATACATGATACGTGATTACTACTTTATATGCGTTTGATACTTGATTCATGTTCCTTGTTAACTTTTGTTTATAGAAAATTCACGCTTGATATAGTAAACCGTCTTTGATATGGGATAATGGGGGAGTTGGGAAAGGAATAGAGTCATATATATCGAGAAGGAGGTTATGCTATTGTATGTGGAACAAAGTACCACATGGAACAAAGTGTCGCGTCATGAGGGCGAGGGCCACCTCTTGAATTCACGGGGGCCGCCTCTAGAATCCTGATATGATATTCTGACATGACGAATGGAATATTCACGATATTGCATGCCCTATTCTTATTTCAATTCGTACGTCAATATCTTTTTACATGAGCTTACATTATTTTTCCTTTCTATTTACTGAGTTGATTTTGTTTTATCAATATCACATTTCATTACCTTTATTGTATTTTTAGGACACTTACCAAGCGTTAGTTCACTAATGGGCATTTCGTATGTTTTCTCTTTTTCTTGAAATGTCCGTCAGATTCTATTTTAGAGGGGGAAAAAGCAATGCTCGGTGAGAAGGATGTATCAACCTAAGACCTTTCGCACTTCCAACCATCTCCAGAGTATTAGTCTCTCCTTTTGTTATCGCTTTACGACATGTATATTGTTGCCTCATATTTGAAGGCTCTTTCTTTTGTTTCACTTGAAACTTATTAGTTTGTTGTGAAGCTTGATTATCTTGTTTAATAAATATTGTTATAAATTCTTATGATACAATTACTGCATGTACAGACACTTAGCATATTTATATCGGAAAGGTGTGCTTCTTTATATAGATACGTCGCGGGTCTCGTCACGTCCTTACAACCCTATTATTTTTAGTAAGCGAGATGTGACAGTAGTAAAGTAAAGAAATGGGTAGATAAGAAAACCTAAAGGACGATCTTGTGAAGGGACGGTTTAGACTCCTAGATTTGCAAGTTTCTAAGCAAGGATACGGATTTGTACATAGAAGGCTTGCCTATGCTCGCAATCCGTTTATTTCTAATTCACATCTCTTTAGTTTGTTATTAACACGATTCTAATTAGTTGCTAGTTTAGATGTGTTTTGACAGATTATGCACCACTACCCTAATCGGTATGTGTTAGATATTTTGTGCTTACAAACACCAAGTTAGTTGCTACTTAAGAGCTTTCACTTATTAACTACGGCTTGACAACACGTATTTGGTAGTATAAGGATTGAAAAAGAATATAGGGGTTATGACCGACTGTTGATATTCGATTCTCATTTCTAGTAAGCTATTTTTTATTCTTTAAAACTTGTAAATCGTTAAAACTTGTAAATCATAAACAAACTCTAAAACCAATATTTAAACCATTCTTTAAATAGCTCATCTAAAATATAGTTGTTAACATTGTTCCCTAGGGACGACTCGTATTCATCACTTGTTTATCGCAAATGTTGATTGCGGTCTTTACTACTACGCGATTTCGTGATTCTGTATTTCTGAGCTTTCACATTTCACATACACGGAAAAGCACATCAATAACATCCAAATGGTCTAATACCTTGACAGAATTTTAAAGGAATTTTTTCCAAAGTGTGTTATGGGAGTTTATTTACAAAATTTTGCAAACATGAATAAATTTTAAAACTGAAGGGCTTACGTAAGATTTTCCCTAGATGACAAAAGGATAGATAGATAGATAATTATAAGGAAAATGATGGGCTTTCCAATAATTTTCCACAAGATGACAAAATTTTGCTTAAAAATTCCAAGCAAGCTTTATTTATGAGAATAATGGATGAAAGAGGTCATAGGAGGGGATTTCCTCCTATGGCGTCAAAAAAATGCACTCACCATCATATTTCACGATGATCGGCACCTATCATCTTCATTTTTATCATCTAAGATGTAGATACGCCAAATTTCATGTGATTCTACAACTTTTTCACCGTTGATTTAGTCTGTGCAAAATTAATGGTTTACCGACAATAAAACTTTTTACATTGCTAATTCAACGGTGAAAAATGGTAGAATCACATGAAATTTAGTGTAAAATATGATGGAGGTTGTATTTTTTCAGTGCCATAGGAGAAAATCCCTTCCTATGGCCTCTTTCCTCCATTATATATATATATATATATATATATATATATATATATATATTTGAGTGCTATTTTTAAAACGGAAATTCTTGATCTACAGCGTATTTGAATGATCCGATCCGTTCAAGTTGACCACCATACCCTCAAATGTATGAGTATAAAAAATCAAAAGAATTGAACCCATACCTCGAATGGATGCAAAAATGAACGTCTTTCGATAATGCAACATAAACTTCATTTGATGCATTAGTTAGAGATTTTCAAATCCTTTGATTTTTTATACACATACATTTGAGGGTAGGGTGATCAATTCGAATGGATCGGACGTTCAAATACGTTGTAGATCAAGAGTTCCTATTTTTCAAAAACACGGACCGGTTTAGAATAGAGCACTCCCAAATATATATATATATATATATAGGAAAGAGGGAAAGAGAGAGTAATGTAAGAAAGAGGCCATAGGAGGGAATTTCCTTCTATGGTATCGAAAAAATACACCCTCCATGATTTTTTTCGATGTTCGGCACCCATCATCATAATCTTTATCTTCTAAGATGTGGATGTAACAAATTTCATGCGATTCTATCGCTTTTTCATTGTTGATTTAGTGGGTGCAAAATTAACGGTTTACCGACAATAGAACCTTTTACATTGCTAATTCAACGGTGAAATATCGGTAGAATCGCATGAAATTTGGTGTATCTACATCTTAGAATAAAGTTGATGCATGCCGATCGTTGGATAAAATCGTGGAGGGTGTATTTTTTCGATACCATAGGAAGAAATTCGCTCAAATGGCACATTTTCTCCATTATCCTCATACACACACCACATAGAAGGGAAATTCCTCCTATAGCCTCGAAAAAATACAGCCTCCATCGTTTTTTTCGACGATCAACACCCATCATCTCCATGTTTATCATCTAAAATGTGGATACGCCAAATTTCATGTAATTCCACCATCTTTTCACCGTTGATTTAGCAATGCAAAATTGACGGTTTACCGACAATAAACTTTTTTGCATTGCTAATTAAACGGTGAAAAAGCGGTGGAATCACATGAAATTTGGCGTATCCACATTTTAGATGATAAAAATAGAGGTGATAGGTACTGATCGTCAAAAAAATAGTGGATGTTGTATTTTTTTTTAAAAATAGTGGATGTTGTATTTTTTTGGACGCCATAGATGGAAATTCCTTTCTACGGCCTCTTTTCTTCATTATATATATATATATATATATATATATATATATATAGAGAGAGAGAGAGAGACGATAAAAGGGAATTTCTTTCTATGGCGTTGAAAAAATACACCCTCCACCATTATTTCTGATGATCAGAACCCATCATCTTCATTCTTATCATCTAAGATATAGATACACCGAATTTCATGCGATTCTACCGCTTTTTCACCGTTGATTTCGTGTGTACAAAATTAACAGTTTACCGACAATATAACTTTTTACATTTTTAATTCAACGGTGAAAGAGCGATGGAATCACATGTAATTCGGTGTATTCACATCTTAGATGATAAAGATGGAGGTGATAGGTTCTGATCGTCGAAAAAAATGGTGGAGGTTGTATTTTTTCGACGCCATAGAAGGAAATTCCCACCTCTTTTCTTTTATATATATATATATATATATATATATATATGAGAGAGAGAGAGAAAGAGCCCATAGGAGGGAATTTCCTCTTATGTCATCGAAAAAATACACCCTCCACCGTTTTTCCGACGATCGGCACTCATCATGTTGGATACATATGCCCTAAAGGCCATTATTGTATATGTATACATGTGGATGCTTGGACATATGTATGTACAGGACAATCTTTCTCAATATGATAGTATGCTATATGGTTTGTCTTTATCTTAACATATGCATATGTATTACTTGTTATTGCGTATCATTTATACATGTTGATAAAGACCGTAGGATCATTGCTTGACTACCTGCGTTGTGATGGAGATCATACTTGTGGAAGCTGGGTAGTCGATAAGTACATCCTTACAGTGTCCCTAATCGTGGGAGTATCGAGACAGGGCATCGATATTCTAGAGTAGACTAAGTATACGTTTTTAGTTCCCGGCGAGAGGCGATGGTTGGTCCCACAGCCATTGTTCTTTCACACCTAAAATCGTATACAGGTGCTCACTGGGGGTGAGTACACTGGACGGACTCGCCGAGAACTTCTAGATGGTACTATACCTATTGTCAAATAATAGCTCTCAAGTGACATGAGTACAGATTAGTCTTCAGACCTGAGATCATCATTTGTCTCGTGTGAGTTCCCACTATACTTTGACTACTACCCTACCACGGCACTACTGAGTCATGCAAACAGGTTTTAGTTGGGTACAGTCCCGAGCCACATGGAGCCAGTAAGCGATTGTTGGAGATTCGTCTCTTCCGGTATAGAAAGTTGATATCGCATTGTGTTCGATTTGCCAGCACTATAAGACCTTGGCCAAGGCAATTGGGATTTACTGATAGGTTGATCAGTAGTTTCCCGAATTGGTCATGAGCCATATCAGCACAAATTATCAGGTTATTAGGGTCTGACGTTTACCACCCCCTAAACCCGGTATGCGATACTCTCAGATGAAGAGACCGGACTGTACAGAGATTGTTACTGATAAGCTCAGTAGGGATCCAGATGAGTTTGCTCGTCGTCCTTCCTTTTCGATAGGTACCCGAGTAGCCGTTACGTACAGCTAGTGCCGCTGACATGCTTGTGGTTATGGATTTATCCAGTAACTCACTGTCGGCGTACTGTCAAGTCTTTAGAGTCCCACACAGAGGGTTTTCCTGGTTCAGGCGAAATGATATAATAGCCTGTTGGGACTTTACTCGCACATGCCTTTACGGTTTTGAAAATAAATGATTTTAGAAATGGTGTGCACGAGAGCTCGGACTCGTTTTAAAATATATAAACCGCAAGTGCACGGTGCGTTGTAGCAAGCCGGCAAGTATGGGTCAATCCACAGGGAATTGGTGATTAGAGATTGTTATTAAAGGTTCGAGAAGAAAGAATTTGGGTTTTGTCACAAAAAAATGGAAATATAGAAAACAAGTTAAAGAAAGTGGTTGTGGCTTTGGTTCGCATGGTTGAATCGCGGCAAATTCTTCGACGCTCCCTTGATCATAAATTGTCCGTCCTTGTTTTGATTCCAACGTGAAATATGGCTTGTCAAGGCGTTTGCGAAACACAAGTCATCAAGATATCGAAGTTCAACGCAAGACACAAAACAAATCCGTATTGTCTCACTTACCGTTTGTATTTCCAAGTTTAAAGTATCAACACTAAGTACAAGGGTTGGCAAACATACATCAACATCAAATACACAAATTAGCACGTGAAAGCAAGTGGTTTTAGCATTAAGCTTGCTAAGTGATTTGTGATAGTATAGGGTATATGAAATGAAGAAGTGTGTCAATCAACTTGTTAACAAAATACCCCATCTAACACTTAGCAAGCTTAACACTAAATTGATTCTAACCTTAACCTTGCAAAATAGTGATTATGAGAGAATAGGGTATGTGATATAGGTTACAAGTAACCATCAAAATCAACATACTATATCAAACACATTCATTTAGCAATCTTAAGGATACAATCACAATTTGAGCACATTAAATATTCACAAGAGATGGAGGAAGGCAAAGTCATTCATCTCATATTCTCACCATCACCACAACCAAAAGGTTACTCAAACATCATACTAAAAAGAAATGAAAAACAACATAAGAATCAAGAAGCAAATAAACAAAGAAAGAATAATTGTATTAACAAATGAATGAGTTGAATTACATGATATTGGTTACTTGTTCAACCTCCTTAATGAAACTTTCAAATGAGAGCTCCAAGAGGGAAGAAAAAGAAGAAGGAAATCATGCTTTAGCTCCACACAGCTCTCTTCAAAGCTTAAACTAAAACTTGCACAAAAATATTGAACTAAAGAATTGGATACTCTCTGTGTGCTGAAATGTTGTATTTATAGGCCTTGAAATGAAAGTCCACGGGTGTTTTCCAAAGTATTATGAAGTTACCAAACTATCCCTGAAACCCGGAGACTTTTGAAGCCAAGATGATCGCGCTTCCACACCGCAAAAGTGGAATATTTGCCGTGGTTCCGCCGCAATTTCATGGAGTTAGGCTACCAAATTTCTTGGGTGATCTTCTGACATGATATGATGATTTTAGGATATGTCTATTTTCAACAACTCACATTGTATTGCTCATACGACTTTAAGGACAGAAAACCTCACATCACAACTTTCTCACATGCCCCAATTGTAGGGTTCCTAGGCATGCTAATGAGATCTCACAAGGCATCAACCATGCCAAATTCAAAAATTCCGGTGCCGAGAAACCCTAATACGGATCGTTAACTAGAGTTTAGGCGAAACAAATGCGAATAAACGACTTTACTCTAAAAGTGAACGGAAATACAACCTTTGTAGATCCGGTCCTCCACCTCCTTAGCTCCGTGATGAAGTCCCCTCGCTGCGATCATCGGATCCCGGGCTCTAGCGTCAGCTTCATCGGAGAAATGGGCGGGCTAGGTCGTCGACTTCGATACCGAAGATGATCTACGTCGAGGCAACACAAGATCAAGCTCCAACTTCACCAAGCCATGAAACTTGTGAAGAAAACACCCTATACTACTTGGCAAGTGGTAGAGGATGAAGAAATAGGAAGTGGGTTCACTTTAGAATTGGATTTCTCACTCTTTTTCTCATTTCACCATTGAAGCTTGCAAGCTTTCATAAAGCTTGATGAAGATCATGAAGATGAAAGAATAAAAAGGATTATCTTAAAAAGAAAATCCCATTCATTCTTATCATAATCCAACCATGGTAGAGTGTAGAGAAAAACTATGGTTTATGTGAATGGTTAGGGTTAAGGAAAATAACAAAATGGTCAAAGCTTTTCAAAGCTTCAAGAAGTTTCAAGTATAAAACAAAAAGCCACCATTTTATTATATCCATAAGAAATAAATAAATGAATAAATAAATAAATTAAAATCCTAACCATTTACTTAACCAAGGTTTAAATCAAACATACACCCAAGTTTGCATGTATCATCAAACATGATACAATCTTATGCACAAAAATATATCACATATACAATATGCACAAACAAGTGAGAAAAACATCTTAAGTGAGCCAATATTAGTTAGTGTAAAGTAATATATCAAATATATAATTATACATTAAATCATTAAATCAACACTTGATTTAACGATCCGGTCACATCGCATATGACCGACTAATATCCAATAGTAACATCTTATCAAATCAACACTTGATCCGATAACCCGGCTATTTCGCATATAATCGATCAATGTCACAAATCGTGAGAATTGAATACAGTATCACATACTGGTATTATTCTCGGTCCCGCACATATCTCATATGCGCTCCTATTTCGTTTCGCTTGAGCCAGGAAACCTCTGTGTAGAACTCTAAAGACTCGTCAATACGCCGGCAGCAGGTGATGATCATATCAAGCACCCACAAGCCGCAAGCGGTCTACTAAACGTAACGGCCACCTGGGTATTGAGCGATCAGAAGATCGATGAGCAAGTCCGCTCACACTCCTGGGAATCCAACCAGTAACACTTACCGTACAGTCCGGTCTCGTCGTCTGATATGTCGCATATCTCGCCTAGGGGTGGTAAACGTCAGACCCCAATAGCTCGATAAGTCGTGTCGATATGAGGTCTATAACAGTTCGAGAAACTACTGGTAACACTTACCAGTAAATCTCAGCAACCCTGGCCAGGGATTTCCGGTTATAGCCAATCGAACACAGCGCAACATCAACTCCCTATACCGGGAGAGACGAATCCCCTCCTATCGGTCATTGCCTCCATGTGACTCGGGACTGTACCCAAAAACCACCGTTTTGTACGCCCTCTTGGACATGTTAAGATGGAAATCAAAGCACATAGGGAACCACACAAGACTCTATGACGATCTCGGGTCAACAGACTACTCTGTACCAGTGTCACCAGAGAACTGCCATCTGACGTAAGGTGTAATACCATCTGGGAGTTCTCGGTGAGTCCGTCCAGTGTACCCAATCTCCACTGAGCACCCGTATATCATCTCTGATGTTAAACACCAATGGATATGGGATCATCCATCGCCCATCTGTATGGGTCGAGAAGGTATACGCTAGTCTACTCTGGTATATCGATGCCCTGTCTCGATACACCCACGACTAGGGACCTTGAAGGATGTACTTATGGACTACCATGTCCCCACTAGTATGATCCGCATCATAGTCCAGGTAGTCAAGTACACATCCTAAAGGCTTTACCAACATGTAACAGAGAGACAATCAGTGTACACGTTAAGGTAAAGATCAACCAGATAGCATACTATCATGTCGAGCAAGAAAGCCCTCTCTATATATGTCCAAGCATCCACTACAATATACATCCTATGTATAGTAATGGCCTCTAGGGCATATATATAACTAACAATCTCCCACTTGCACTAGGGCCATCTGATAGCAGTGGTTGTAGTATCTCATACTCAACCATCCCATTAAAGTCTCTCTCTGGGAAAATGCCTTTGTGAGTGGATCCGCCGTGTTGTCCTCAGAATCTGTTCTCCTAACCTCGATCATCCTGGAGATCAACCATCTCCATGATCAGGTGATACTGCCTTAGATTATGTCTGGGTCACTGATGGGACCGTGGTTCCCGAGCCAAAGCCACACTTCCATTGTCACACAATGGTAGGGACCTAGTTCATCTCATGAACCAATATACACCCAAACAGCCTCTTTGGTAGCATCTTAAGTAACGATGTATCCTGCCTTTATCGTCTAGTATGCCACGGTATCTAGCTTGGAACTCTTCCAATATACCGTCCCTTTACTGAGGGTAAAGACAATGCCTATGACTGACATTCAGTCGTCCTTATCACCCTGGAACACTTCCAGTGATTCTCCCCAGGATCAATTGATACCATCTCACTACAACTAGTGAGAATCCTAACATCCAGTTACTTCTATCTCATAGATCAAAACTCAGGATTTAGTAGGTATCATTTTGATCCTATGTGGAGAATCATTGTGATAAGCGGAGATTGATCGAGCGTAGCATAGGAAACTCCTTACCTATCAAGAGTATGTCATCCACGTACTCTACGAGGATCGCCACCATACTCCCTACTACCTTTTTATATATACAAGGTTCATCTACCATTTTGATGAAGTCAAACTATTTGACTACAACATCAAAAAAGATGTTCCAACTCCGCGATGCCTGCTTTATCCTATAAAGCATCTTGTACACGTTTCCGCTGCTCCCACTATTTACAAAGCCCTCTGACTGTGTACTTATAGACCCTCTCTTTCAAAATATCATTTAGAAGAGCAGTCATGACACCCAACCGCCAGATATCGTAGTCATGGTATGTAGCTGTGGCAAGTAGGATCCGGATGGAGTTAAGCATAGCCACTAGAAAAGGTTTCATCATTATCCATGCCTGGTCGATGGCAAAAACCTTTAACAAGACTAGCTTTGAAAGTCTCAACTTTTCCAAGTACACCAAGTAATCTACTCAAGATATACTTGCTCCTGATGGGGATTTAACCCTTCAGATATAACAGCCAAAGTCCATACTTTGTTGGTGTTCATGGATTCCATCTCAGATCGCTAAGCATCCAGCCATTCTTACAGAGTCCCACTCCTGATGGCCAGCTCGAAACTAGTTGGGTCATCATCTCATGATGCCATCCTCGCTCCCACTGTCATAGAGAAACCGAAGTATCTCTCAGGTGGGTGAGGAACCCTACTAGATCGGCGGAGAGGCTGAGGTTTGTTGGAATCTACTGAATCCTTTGGTTCTATCAAATCATCAGCTGCAGTTTGTATAGCTGGAACATTTCCAGTTCTACATAACAGACCGTGCCTCGAGCTTGTCCGGATTTTGCTTTTAGACATAGGGCGGACAACCCCAAATTTTAACTAACTTAAGATATGGGCTCTTCCCTTTCCATATCACATATGAAGTGGTAGGCAACTGATTTGATTGGAACCCTATTCAATAGGTATGCAGCTTCTCAAGTGCATAACCCCCAAAAGGAAACAGGTAACTTAGTAGTACTCATCATAGAGCGCACCATATCGAATAGGGTGCAATTGCTCCGCCCCGATATACCATCGTGCTATGGTGTATACGGAGGAGTAATGCTGAGAAAGAATCTCATTCTCCTTTAGAATAGTCCAGGAATTCTATGCACAAGTATTCTCCTCCTTGATCTCATCAAAGGACATAATACTTATACCCGTATTGGTTCTCTACTTCTAACTTATATTCTGTGAATATCTCAAAAGGTTCGGACTTGTGTTTCAACTGGAACATATGACTGAATCTTGAGAGATCATCAGAGAATGTAATGAAGTACAAAGAACCGGTCTTGGCATATGTAGACAGGGGACCTTACATACATCAACATGTATCAATCCCAAGAGTTTACTAACTCTTTCTCTGTTTCCAGTAAACGGAGCTATGGTCATCTTATCTCTGTGACATGACTAGCAAGTTTCACAAGATGTAAATTCAAACAGATTTAAATATGCATCTTTGTGCAACTTAGCTAGTCGGGTTGCATTGATATGACCTAGTCTACAATACCTCAAGAAGGATCCGTTCATTTCTGAACTCTTCCTCTTGTGTGTGTTCCGTATACTAAGAACTGTAGTTTGATTTAGAACATTAATGCTTTTAGATAACGTGCCTGAACCGATCAACTTTTGATATAGAAAATGTTCAAAACATTATCCAACAATACAAAATTATATCCTTTCTTTACTAATAAAGAGACTGATATGATTTTGTATATCAGGTTCGGTATCTAAAAACATTCGTTCAGAATCAATGTATTGGTAATACAGGGTGACAGTGACCAACAGGGTTCCTAGGCACGCTAATGAGGTCTCACAAGGCATCAACCATGCCAAATTCAAAAATTCCGGTGCCGAGAAACCCTAATACGGATCGTTAACTAGAGTTTAGGCGAAACAAATGCGAATAAACGACTTTACTCTAAAAGTGAACGGAAATACAACCTTTGTAGATCCGGTCCTCAACCTCCTTAGCTCCATGATGAAGTCCCCTCGCTGCGATCATCGGATCCCGGGCTCTAGCGTCGGCTTCATCGGAGAAATGGGCGGGCTAGGTCGTCGACTTCGATGCCGAAGATGATCTATCTCGAGGCAACACAAGATCAAGCTACAACTTCACCAAGCCATGAAACTTGTGAAGAAAACACCCTATACTACTTGGAAAGTGGTAGAGGATGAAGAAATAGGAAGTGGGTTCACTTTAGAATTGGATTTCTCACTCTTTTTCTCATTTCACCATTGAAGCTTGCAAGCTTTCATAAAGCTTGATGAAGATCATGAAGATGAAAGAATAAAAAGGATTATCTTAAAAAGAAAATCCCATTCATTCTTATCATAATCCAACCATGGTAGAGTGTAGAGAATAAACTATGGTTTATGTGAATGGTTAGGGTTAAGGAAAATAACAAAATGGTCAAAGCTTTTCAAAGCTTCAAGAAGTTTCAAGTATAAAACAAAAAGCCACCATTTTATTATATCCATAAGAAATAAATAAATGAATGAATAAATAAATTAAAACCCTAACCATTTACTTAACCAAGGTTTAAATCAAACATACACCCAAGTTTGCATGTATCATCAAACATGATACAATCTTGTGCACAAAAATATATCACATATACAATGTGCACAAACAAGTGAGAAAAACATCTTAAGTGAACCAATATTAGTTAATGTAAAGTAATATATCAAATATATAATTATACATTAAATCATTAAATCAACACTTGATTTAACGATCCGGTCACATCGCATATGACCGACTAATATCCAATAGTAACATCTTATCGAATCAACACTTGATCCGATAACCCGGCTATATCGCATATAACCGATCAATGTCACAAATCATGAGAATCGAATACAGTATCACATACTGGTATTATTCTCGGTCCCGCACATATCTCATATGCGCTCCTATTTCGTTTCGCTTGAGCCAGCAAACCTCTGTGTATGACTCTAAAGACTCGTCAATACGCCGGCAGCAGGTGATGATCATATCAAGCACCCACAAGCCGCAAGCGGTCTGCTAAACGTAACGGCCACCCGGGTATTGAGCGATCAGAAGATCGACGAGCAAGCCTGCTCACAATCCTGTGAATCCAACCAGTAACACTTACCGTACAGTCCGGTCTCGTCGTCTGATATGTCGTATATCTCGCCTAGGGGTGGTAAACGTCAGACCCCAATAGCTCGATAAGTCGTGTCGATATGAGGTCTATAACAGTTCAAGAAACTACTGGTAACACTTACCAGTAAATCTCAGCAACCCTGGCCAGGGATTTCCGGTTATAGCCAATCGAACACAGCGCAACATCAACTCCCTATACCGGGAGAGACGAATCCCCTCCTATCGCTCATTGCCTCCATGTGACTCGGGACTGTACCCAAAAACCACCGTTTTGCACGCCCACTTAGACGTAGTAAGGTGGAAATCAAAGCACAGTGGGAACCACACAAGACTTTATGACGATCTCGGGTCAACAGACTACTCTGTACCAGTGTCACCAGAGAACTGCCATCTGACGTAAGGTATAATACCATCTGGGAGTTCTCGGCGAGTCCGTCCAGTGTACCCAGTCTCCACTGAGCACCCGTATATCATCTCTGATGTCAAACACCAATGGATATGGGATCATCCATCGCCCATCTGTATGGGTTGAGAAGGTATACGCTAGTCTACTCTGGTATATCGATGCCCTGTCTCGATACACCCACGACTAGGGACCTTGAAGGATGTACTTATGGACTACCATGTCCCCACTAGTATGATCCGCATCATAGTCCAGATTGTCAAGTACACATCCTAAGGGCTTTACTAACATGTAACAGAGAGACAATCAGTGTACACGTTAAGGTAAAGATCAACCAGATAGCATACTATCATGTCGAGCAAGAAAGTCCTCCCTATATATGTCCAAGCATCCACTACAATATACATCCTATGTATAATAATGGCCTCTAGGGCATACATATAACTAACACCAATGGTGTAACTTGCACAAGTCATGATTCATTACCACTTGTGTATCATGTGTGCTATATTCACACATGTATCATGTCATGCCTAGTTGTGTGCTATGTTCACGCATGTATCATGTTGGACCAAAAAGAGAATGAAATATTTGTACACTACTTTATTTGATGCAAACTCATTTGAGTTGATCTATATTCTGTCTTGTTTGTAGTTCCGGCTAAAAACCGTCGTTTCCATTCATGTTGTGTACTGTCTTCAGTGTTTTTTCCTGTGTAACTGTTTTCTGTACTAATGAGCAGATACAGATTAATAGCACTGTTCAATATCAAAATGATAGGAAATGAGCGGTATTAAAATGTAACAAATCATGCCGATCATAGCCGTATTGGATACGTGCAGGGTTCCGATCAAATGATTGTACTAGTTACCCATACTTTCGATCAGACGGTTGATAATACTAGCCGGCTCAGGATTGAGCCGGGTAATTAAATCAGGTATTGATTGAATAATTTACGTATATGTATTTTGATATGTATATTCTAGTATTATATTCTTTGTGTTATTCTATTCTTTTGGGTATTCGTATTTTGATACGGATACAGGTATATATATACAGTAGAGTGTAATCCGTATTTATACGAAAAACATTCTAGAAGGTGGACACCTCATTTTAGATTTATCCATTTATCTTTAATGGAAAATGAGGTGTAAATGTGGTGAGGGGAGTATGGTGAGAACCATGCTTCAATAGTCTTGACAAATGAATTTTCAATTCATTTATGCAAACTATTCGAGCATGGTTGGGATTTTAATAATGGAAAAATGATTTTACAAAACCATGGTTGATCTTTTGCTCTCTCATGGATTTCATTCTCACCATATCTCTTGGTTTCACTCTCCTCACTAGTTTTCTTGAGCTCCTCCACCTTCATCTTCAACCTCCTCTTTACAATCTCATGTGTTGAGAATCAAGAGAGGATGTGAGATAAATACACACATAGAACCATTCACTACATCCTAGACACTTTAGATTAGAAATCTAAAGTCTCTAGTTGCTCCACTAGACTCTTGGTGTAGAGCTAGATCCATGGACTACATCCCTTGGGTGGATCATCTTAGACAGAAGAAGACCCATGATCAAGCTCGATCCAGGAGATCTCAAGGAGCAAGGAAAGGTGATCAATCTCGTTCAAAGAGATCCCTAGGAACAAACGAAGAGGATAGAAGACCAAAGGACACGGATGTTTTGGTGAGACACTTCTATCATAGTAGTTAGATCTCCTCTTTGTTAGCTAATTTAGGTTTATGGTAGATTCTAAAACGGTTTTTTCTAGCGCCGGTTTCAAAACTCCCAAAAAAATTGTTCCACAACGACCACGGTAGACGGTCAGGGCACTAGAAAATCCCAATATGGTATCAGAGCCACCCCATAAACGCTTACTAGCTAGTTAAGACAAGTTTAAAATATCGATTGACGAAATTTTTCAAAATCGCAATTCCAATTTCGTGCTTGCTGTCGATTTTAAAAATTGTTCAAAAAATTATTCAGAGTATCCTAAAAATACGTGCAGGCGATTTTAGAAGACCTGAAGAAATTTGGGTACATAAGCCTTATATACGGCCGCGGAACCGCCGCATAACATGTATGTTGGCGGCGTTTCCGCGGTCGAAATGAGGTCATTGTGCACCAAATTTCTTCTGGCACTCTATTATATGGAAATGTGATTTTTGGGATGTATTATTTTGGCCCAGATTTGTTTGAGTACTGGTTAGAACTTGGGGGCCAATACGGAAAAGTTTTAGTTGATCGAAATTTTAAATACGTGTTTATCAGTGCATGTGTTAGTATCTATGACCGTGAATATCATTGAGCGTATAACCCGAATAATTGATATATGTTCAATTAGACGGGTTTGCGAACATGATATTCACGTTGATGTTCTGTATTGTGCTGATATTGTGGATGGATTGTCGTGGTGGATAGCCTATGGTGCAATGGTAGTAGTACAGTTCAGATTTATTTGTGTATTCATTATTGCGGGGCGAGCATCCGACATGTGGATAGCCTTTTTTGCTAGATTGTATATTATTTTATTGGGGCACGACCGGGTTGAGGTCGATGTCACCATTGTACATATATTTTTCTTTCCTGTACTAGGATTACCTCGCGGTGGAGTGCTCGACTAGCCGGGTTCTAGAGAGCAACAGGCCTGCATCTCATGGCGTTGAGACGGAGGGGGCCTTTATAACGTTTTCAAAATCGTTTAGGTGAAATTTTGGATAATCGATAAAATAACTGGTGTTTTCCGTAAAAACCAAGATATAATTATCTTTCAACATAAAATTAAATATACCTATTCTAGCTATGTAATTGCTAGTATTTAGTATTTAATGGGTCACTTATAAAATTTCTAGTTTACAAAATAATTTCCGTAATTAATTATTTAATTATTATTTTAAGCCTTCACTAATACATTTAATTAGTGAGAAGTACAATTAGAATGGGTTAGTACAAGTTTAGTGCATCATGGCACATTAAACCAAAATGTAACATGTTGTTTTTGAAATGAAAAAAAGTTGTGAAAATGGTTTTAGAAAATATAAAAGAAAAAGGCTTACTTTGTGAAAATAAATTAAGTAATTGAGGTATGGGGGTATTTCCTTCACTTGGAAATTGCCACATACACACACCCCCACATTCACACACACCCGTTTGCCACTTGGACGAGCCTTTAGGCAGCAGCCCCTCCCCATTCCCCCTCCAATTAAAGAAAAGAAAGACAAAAGAAAGGAAAATGAAAAAGGAAATCAATAAAGAAATGGATGTATTGACTTGAGGTATGGCTTCCCTTGACCTTACCAACACCCTCACCTAACTCTCTTTCATCCACTCCCCATCTTGGCCGAGACCATTCCTGCAGCCCCTCCCCTCAATCCCCCATCTCTTTCATCTTCAATTCATCACAAAAATCCATCAAAAATCCCAAAATCAACTCACAAATTCAAAGCACAATCTTCATCCTTTCTCCTTGACCTATACTAGCTTGAATTCTTGGAGCAAGAAGGCAATTTAGAAGCTAAGTTGTAAGCTTGATCCAAGTTTTGTTGAGGTATAATCTTAACCCTCTAGTTTAATTGTTGGTTATTATTTCAATTTAACTTAATTAGATGTTTAAGTATAGAACCAATTTCAAGATTTAAACTTTCAAGATTAGGGCTTGGATCAAGTTAGGAGTTTTGATCAATTGGTCATGTTGTGTGAAGAAGTTTAACATCTTAAGGCTTGCTAAAACTAATCTAGTTGCTAAATTGCAAATTGTTACATTTAATTTGCCTTAATTGCATAATTTTGCAAACTAGATTTTTAAGGTTTATATAATTTGTGAGATTAAAATCTAGTAAATATTTTTGTGACCTAATTAAGATAATTAGTGAATATTGTGGCCATTAGAATTGTTAAAACATCAAGTTTTGTACTAAAATGGAAATTTTTGCTCACTAGGTTTTCGGAAAAATAGCTTTTAAAGTGAGTTTGAGGTTTTGGTGAATTACAACCTATTTCATATTATAATTAGTGTTTTGTGAATGTGCAAATTGGTACGAGTGGGTACTAAGATTAGTGGTTTTCACGTATTGCGACCCTAGTGGTAATTTGTGGCGTTGTCGCGGCGTGTTTCGTGCATGTGCGCGTCGAGTTAATGCGCGTGGTTGACTTGTATTGTTTGTGTCCACGACTATTTATATTTATTCTCTTGTTTTCCTTATGTACATTTCTAGGATCGAATGCAGAGGCGTCGGACGTGGCGCGGAAATGACAAGGCGAAGATCGGATCAGATTAGCCGAGACGTCCAGGTGAGTAGATATATATCTACGAGGGAAGTCGGGTAGATGGCGTATAGCACCCCCGCAGTTTCGTAGTGTAGTCTACGTATATATATTTATGATATTGTGTTTTATGATACGAGGATAACTTAGCAAGAAATGCTTTAGGCGACTTTAGGTTAGTTTTAGTGAAATTGTAGGAAATGCTTTTAGCTTAGTATCTTAGGCACGAAACCCAAAAGTAATGTTTTGCGCACACGCACACACACATGCATACATTCGATGTCTTGTGCGTGTGTGTGTGTGTGTGTATACATATACATATATGTATGTGAATATGTATATATATATATGTATACGTATACAGGGATGATGAGGATAGTATATGATACTTGGAGATGAGTCGATGTGATGGGGCATGATGCCGTGAGATCGGTGATGTGATTTGGGTCGTGTTATGAGATACGACATATTACTATAGCGGATCGTTGGGCGATGTGTTTCATACACACGCAGATATATGTTGATGGTATCGATATGTACTAGACTTAGATCAGTACCCTGTTCATGATATATTGATAATGATACCATACGGATATTGATGTTCATGTGATAGGCGACCCGTACCCAGATTTGGGATGCCGTACGATGGATTTACCGTACGAAATATAAATATGATGATTGATCGGCACTCATGATTCGAGGATATCGTATTATACTTTATCGTATGTGACGCTATAGAGGCGAGATCACCGACTACTATATATATTTATCGACTCAGACTTAGGTGGTTTTTCCTAACCCTATTGATTAGTCTCTTAGCCTTGTCCTGTAGTTACTTAGTAGATAATAGACTGGGCTCGAGTCATACTTTTTCCAAAACCAACGAATCGTGAATATTTAAAGACAGATCAAAGGGTACTACGGATTTTTAAAGGACGTATCTTTCTTAAAAACACCGTAGCCCCTATTTTCTAAACACCACGATTCGTGTTATTTCAAATGACAAACTGTATGGCTCGTATATCTAATGTAGATTCCTTATTGTTGCATTTACTATTCATTTCTGCATATTCATGTTGTCATCATCGCATTGCATGCTTAATATGTACTTTAGTGATTATAATACCATGCTGTCAGGACACCGGCAGCATTACCGATGATGCGTATGCTACATGTACACCTACTTGCCGGTTCACACACATCATCATCGGTAATTGTTATGTCACGTACACATTAGAAAATACTACTTCATTAGTATAAATTGCTAGCTGATAGTTGGACATAGTACGAGTGCGCATGCCTTTATATGCTAATTTAGATATTGCTTTTATTTACTGTGATATTTCATGTGTATTTATGTATTCATTTGCCATGCGATATTATGGGCCAGTCCGGATTGCCGGAGCCCAGTATTCACTATTATTGACTCTTCATTTTGGATTTCGGATTTTCCATGAGATTTCTGGATTTGGAGAAACCGCAAGATTTCATAAACTCATTTATCATTTTCAAAAGATAAAAAGTGCGGTTTTCTCATGATATGATATGAGATATGTCCACCATGAGTTTTCTCGGCTCTTGAGCGATATTATACACCCGATTCGAGGAGGAGAAGGAACCGTGTGTAGGTGCATGGTGGACCCGGTACGGTACCCCGGGGCAAGATGGTCGCAGATGATGGCGTTGAGCCTGGCAGGGGAGCACTAACGACCGGTTATTTATGACATGGCGGATATCCGGAGGATACCGACGTATTCGTGAGATTTTGATGAGGGGCCAGTCCGGATAGCCGGAGCCCAGGGGCCAGCCCGGATAACCGGAGCCCAAGATATTTGATATTTAGATTTATGTTTGTGTCAATACTTGATACGGATTTTATGTTGATTTCATTGATGATATCTCGATTTATATATACAGAAATCTCACTATATTAAGAAAACAGTTTTCTCATTCATGATGCATTCTGTTTTCATTTCGATGCATTCATACATCATATATATGATATGTTGCTATCTGAGGCACTGACACGAGCACGTGGTATTACACTTATGTGAAGATGTTTCGGGATATCATTAAGGATATATTATTATCGTATAACCTAGGATTGAGTCATACATGCGATTTCTGCGCGGTGATGTTTTCTACTCACGACTTGGCAATTTACCCCCATTGTGCCACAGTTTCTTGCAGGTTTTGCCGTACAAGTTTCGTTGCGGCTTGCTGGCACACTGCTTCCTTCCGGATGATTGCCTTGGTAGGTGGGTTCACTCGTATCGTGACCACCTCTGTACATTTATTTATTTCAGTTGTATCTAGTAACTCCATCAATCAGACTTGTATATTTATTAGACTTAGAAGACCAGTTGTATATTCTTTCGACCTTAGAGTCGCGCGCTGTATTATTATGGTTTTCTGGTGGTTATTGGTTTTCCTCTTGAGTTTTGATCCTCGCCCTTCGGCATTGTATATTATATTAATTGCATGATTGTGACCGCAAATTGGTGAAGAGCTGGCTCCCGCTTGGGGATGACTTTATTCATATTATTCATGTTTGTACCCGTTTGGGGCCAGTATTTACAAAGGAGACTCTGCCGAAATTTTCGGAAAAGACTTGATGTTTTACAAAGGTTTACTATGACTTTTCAAAGTGATTATATGCAAACTTTAAAACAAGTTTTCCTTCACTTCCTTCTTTCAAATGGTTTAGATTTCTGGGATTTTTGGCTTACTTGAATTAGATGGGGTCCTATAGAGTTCATATGATTCAAGTGCCAGTCACGTTCTATTTCGGTTCGTGACAGCCTTACTCTAGAATTGGTGGGCTATTTGCCGCACTCGTAGGGGGTATAAGATGACCCAAAGAGGGGTGCTCAAGTTACCGCATTCCGTAAAGTGCTGGGTGGCCCATTCACTTTGTTGATTAAGGTTGCCTCACTTCTAGGATTGGCGGGTAACTTTCCACGCTCGTAGGGGTCTAGGTTTATCATTGCATGGGCTATCCACACGATCGGGAACCTCAAGTCTCATTTGCGGCTCAAATGAAACCCGAGGCTCCAAGATTATCCGCCATTCTGTGTTGCTTATTGTTGTTCTGTGATGTTTCTTATATCATGTTTGGGACGAATGTTATATATATATATATATATATATATACACACTAGTAGATGCTATATATATTTTGCACCCGTGCTAGTCCAGCCGCTGCTCTGTCGTTAGTTAAGTAACCTAACGGTGCATGACGGGGCCCCATGGCGAATGCGGATGACATATACGTACATTGTATTTTCGTTCTTTTCTGGTGTGATAGGGATTAATTGATGGGACCGCATTAATTTTGATTAATGCAAGAAAATAAACCAAAAAGATATTGTTGGAACAAATTTAGAAAAACAATAGTCATATTCTTTCGCTTTACATAGTGGTATCGGTCATGAATATCCAGCACCTCATTCTAGGAGGCAAGAGCCTAGATCCCTTCGCGGGGAGTGACCTCTTGAGCAAAAGTTTATACTGTAGATTAATCTGTTTTCTTCAAAACCATAAGTTTTCAAAAACGAACCTTAAACCACTCTTTTTCAAAACTACTCAGTTCCTTCAACGATATCAAGTTCATTACATTAAAGGGTTTTTTCGCCAAAAACCCAGCCGTAGCCCTCCGTCATTTCCTACAAGTATTACTTAGTATTCGTGCTACGTATTTTGGCATTGTCAAGGCGTAGTGATCGGTAGCTGAGTATTGCTTGTTTGTAGTTTTTTTTTTTCCGATTATTTAGGACAATCGCATTGCTATGTTGGCATTGTCAAGGGTTATGCGGGTAGGTCTAAGTTAATCAAGATAATAACGGGCCGAACTTGACTAGCGGCTTATGATATGTTGGCATTGTCAAGGTCATAAAGTCGCCAAGGGCAACAACCACATCGGGAGTTTCAAATATACAGGAAAATTGCTTGTACTGCATACCTTCTAGAGTGTGGTGACTAGAGTGGCTTCCATCTAAGCTATCACGCGATGATAGTGTTGGAGATAGTGCCCTTAAAGTCAATTATTGGATCGCAGGTACGTGATTACAATGATTGAGGCAGGACCTATACCGATATGACAGTCTTACTCGAGATGATAGTATGCTATCTGGTTTGTCTTTATCACCGTATATATGCTTTAGTTCACTATTGCATGATGATAGAGTCCATAGGATTCTTGCTTGACTACCAGCAGTATGATGGCGATCATATACGTGGGAGCTGGAGTCTGTAAGCACATCCTTAAAAGTGTCCCTAGTCGTGGGAGTTTCGAGACAGGGCATCGATACTCCAGAGTAGACTAGTGTATACAGTCGAGACCCCGACGAGGGGCGGTGGCCGGTCTCACAAGCCATTGGTGTCAGTTGGATCACCTAAGATGTATACAGGTGCTCATTGCGTTATGAGTACACCGGACAGAACTCGCCGGGAATCTGCTAGTTGGTATTATACATATCGTCAGATAGCAATTCCCTGGAGGCATGTGTACAGGTTAGTTCATCGACCTGAGGTCATCATTTGTCTCGTGTGAGTTCCCACTGTGCTTTGATTTCTACCCTACCACGGCTCAAAGGTGTCATGCAAATAGGTCTTTTTTGGGTACAGTCCCGAGCCACATTGGAGGCAAGTGAGCGGATCGTCGGGGATTCGTCTCTCCCGGTATTGGGGGTTGATGTCGCGCAGTGCACGGGTGGCCATCACTAGGAATCCTCGGCCGAGGTAGTGGAGAATTACTGATTTGGATCAGTGGTTTCTCAGGTGGTGATGGGCTTCATGCCGACACGATTTATCGCGTTATTAGGGGTCTGACTTTATCCACTCCCCTAGACTCGATATGCGATACTCTTTAGACGAATGGACCGGACTATATATACATTGTCACTGTCAGGCTCAGTAGGGTTTATAGATGAGTTCGCTCATTAGCTTCCCTTCCAATCAATACATAGGCAAACCGTTACGTACAGCTTGTACCTCTGACGTGCTAAGGGTTATACCCAGTGCCAGTGTGTTGATGAGTTATTAGAGTCCCCCACAGACACTTTCCCAAGTTCGGGCGAAACATTGTATAGGCTGTATGGTGATATGGCAAGGTTCGGAAAAAGCACGTGCGTTTTCGCACGTGTCATTTTTCGGGCAGATAATACTGGTAGGCTTTGGTTTAAGCCGGAACCCAGTATTATACTGTGTAGATATAATATCTTTGTCTCAGTTGCATTTGTATTCGGTCGTAATACAAATGCGGGTATGTTTATACTGATACGGGGTTATCCTGAAATTCGTTTCAGGATCACTTTTGGAAGTTGCCAGTTTCCAGTTTTCTATCAGCCGTATTTAACAGTCGGTTAAATGCGGATTTATCTTTTCTTGATGAGGTGAGTCAGTGTTTTAGAAGATTCTAGAGAGGGTGACAAGGCTTGTGAGTCATTAGGTCATTAATGGTGCTTTTAATGACAAGGTGACTAGGTTAATTGTGATTGGTTTGCATTGATTGTGTTCATACTAGGTGTTGTATGACTCATTCTTTGTGTTTAGGTTATGATAAGCTTCATATCCTTGTGGTCACCACTTGAAGCTCTTACACTCACCCTCTCCTTGCTATAAGTGGCCGGCCACCTCCTTGAGGATTGATGATGGTTGTTATTTGAAAAAAAGATATAAGTTTTGATGCATAGAAATTAGATGTGATCGGTTTCTCATTTCACCCGATCCAAAAGGCAACTTCCATAACCGTTCGTCCGTGACCCTGGACGTAACGAGACAAAGTGTTCTACTCATTCTCTACTTCATCTTGATCGTCTCTTTTGGAAAACTTGACGATCGAGTTGCCTCGGTTCAGAGGCGGGAGCCCGTTTAAAGATCCGTCGACGTGGTGCCACCCAGACGACAAGATTGGAGATCGAGGAGATCGGAGCAACCGCAACAAGCGTGGGATGATGGTTGAAGACCGAAGGACTCGGATCATTCGGTATAACGTTTCTACCCCTTTGTAGTTTGTTAGTTTAGCTTTAATGGCAGATCCGGGTTACGGTACACGATAGCGCCAGTTTCGTTAAAAGTTTTTGTTCCGCATTTGGCGTCTGTTAGACGGCCGTGGCGCTACCGTGGACTTACAGATAGTTGGATCCCGATCCGACTGATGAGTAGGATTACTCTTGGGAGATATTTTTCACTTCATAATTAGCTAACCTATTAGGTGTCTAGAAAAATGTTAACGGGGCTATGCCTCTGCGGAAATGAGATTTATTTTAATTAGGTCCGTGCTAGAGCACGGGGAACCTCCCTCGGAGTACCAACACTCTCCTGGCTGAACGGTTAGCGAACTTGTAAAGTGTTAATGATCCCAGCTAGTTCTCCTTTTAAGGTTTGGAGGAGAATTCGAGGAAACAGTGGGAGCCGTCCTGATTAGATAAATTAATAACCAATCTAATCTTGCACGAACGCACGCTGAGTATTTCGTTTCTCTCTCTCTCCAGGTAGCAACCAATTCATGCCTTAATCAAGGTAATAAAATGTATCGCTTGACCGATCTGAATTCTTATTCGGGGCTGGGGAACGTCGGTTCGGCTCTAACTTATGACAACAGTCATGAGAATGAGCAAAGGAAAGAGGATTGGATAAATTTCTTGATAAACCCAACGAAGAAGAAGCATACTATTACATCTCCTTCAAGTGTTCTTGTTATTGAGAACTGTTTTTCGGTCAGTCCTACCTCCTGGGTACTAGATACCGGATCAAGATCTCATACCTGTAATTTATTATAGGGACTGAGAAAAAGTAGAATGGTTGGACCTGGTGATATGTCACTCAGAGTAGGGAACGAAACACAAGTTGATACTGCTGCCGTCGGTGAATATCACCTAGCATTGCCAAGTGGCAATACTATGATTTTGAAAAATTGCTACTATGTACCTTCCATAGTTTGCAACATCATATCAGTTTCTTTACTTAATAAAGATGGATATAACTTTGTTTTAAATAGAAATATCATGAACATTTACCTTGATAAGGTATTGATTGCAGAAGGTACACTGTGTAATGGTATCTATGTTCTAAATCAAAACACAGTTTTCAATCACACGTAAGAGGAAGAGTTCAGAAGTGAACGAATCCTACTTATGGCATTGTAGACTTGGTCATATCGGAGAGAAAAAACTAAGTAAATTGCATAAAGACGGATATTTGAATACGTTCGAATTTTCATCTTATGAAACTATTCAGTCTTGTCTCAAGGGAAAGATGACTAAATCACCGTTCACTGGACACGGAGAAAGAGCAACAGAGCTCTTGGGACTCATATACAGTGATGTATGTGGTCGAATGTCTATACATGCAAGGGGTGGGTTCTCATACTTCATCACATTCACTGACGATGTCTCTAGGTTCGGATATGTGTATCTTATGAAACACAAATCTGAAGTTTTTGAGAAATTCAAAGAATACAGAAACGAAGTAGAGAACCAGACTGGCAAAAATATCAAGATCCTCCGATCTGATAGAGGAGGGGAGTACTTAAGCAAGGAATTCCTAGAATACTTAAAAGAGAATGGAATTCCCTCTCAGCTTATGTAACACCCGAGCCCAATGGTACTAATTTCAGTTACCGTTCGAACATAGTGTGGCACTTATTTTATTTATCTTGCTTGATGGTTAATTATTGTAAATTCTACCCGGAAATTAATTTCTGCATATAAAAATTTTTGGCATCTAAATTAAAATTAAAAATATTCATCTTGGCCTGCTTGACACCCCTAACCCTGTTGTAGCGTCCGTGCATCGTGTTCTCGTCCCGTTCAGTGAAACAGGCGAGTTTGGACGGCTACGTGCACGTACGTGTGTCCGTTTTGCGGGTATGCTTTTTGATCATAAAACACTTCATTTTAAATTTTGGATCCCGCCTAAAATTCTATTATTTCAATTTCAAATTTTTGGACCCGACCCGGGCGCGTTTTGGAAATGTTTTACTTTGATCCAAAATCCCAGATTTTAATATATTTAAACCATCATATATAATTTAGTTAACCATATAATATTTTTACAATCTTTTATATCCTTCTCAATTTATTCTCTCAGCCAATCGCAACCTCCCCTTTAACCCCGTGGGCCCCACTTTCTCTCTCTCCCTCTTCTCTCTCTCTCGCTCTCTCTCCACTTTTTCTCTCTCTCTCTCTCATATATTCTCTCGTACTTCTCTTTATCATTCTTTCTCTTCTTGCTTCATGTCTCGTTTCTCAATTTTTTTAACTGTTCTTTTGTTGCTGGAATTCCGTCGTGCCAGTGACGCTTCACGACGTTCCAGCGAGGTACCCCGACCCGTGTGGTTCCTTTGTTCGTCGTTTGGGTTCATTCCGTGAACCGTGCGCCCGTCGCGAGTTTTCCCCGCCGACGGTTAACGTTCCGTTTTCCCGATTCGCGACCCATCGAGGCAAGTTAATCTTGCTACATGCTATATAATTCATTTTATACCTATTTAAATAAATACCATACCTATAGTTTAAATCTAGTGTCCCATGTTTAATTTTATTAACGTTTCGATGTTCCGTTTGCATCCGTTTATATCATATTAAATCTAGATCATGAAAACTTATCTTGTGACATACTAGATTACATTATACTGCATCCATATCAATTAAAATATATATCATCGTAATATTTCTTATTATTATCTTTAATTGGTTTATAATCTGCATTTTATAATATTATATATTTGAAAATATTATAGTTTACACATGAAACGTCGTTGAAAAAGCGGATACGATAAATCTGAAATTTACTGTACACCTTACCTTATAAAATTCATTATAAATCATAGAAAAATCATTAGTATACGTTCTTTAGTTCGTTACGAAGCTAACTCAGAATACTATAACTCTATAAAATATTTACTTGGAAAATCAATTGTTTAGATAACGTAAAATGCAAATGAAAATGTCTCCAAACTGCTGTCCAGGGAAATTCCAGCAGCAAACTTTCAACTTCGAATGTTCATAACTTTTTGTAGGGACAACCTGAGATACTTATACTTATAAAACTGAAAACCTTATTGAATTATCTTTGTTTTGGTATAAGACACGTACCTTTTGGAGAACTTTTGTTATTTTTAAGCTATTTTACAAATTAGGGTGACGCTGAATTTCTGAACGGAACTTTCTTATGCATGGTTAATCAATACCACTTTTATAGTTATTAATCGCTTTGAATATGATATCCATATTAATATTATTATATCAATATTTATATCACATATTGCTTAGTTGTACATCCCACACTACCATTTTATAGTTTTATAACTTTTCGTATACCCGTTTGCATCAATCGCATTTAAGATACATATAATTGCATTCATAGATCACATTACTACATAATAATGTGATATTAACACTCCATATTTAATAAATTGTATCCTAATTAATATTGGAACTATAAATGTAACCCTAATCGATAACTGTGCATCCATATCCTTGAAATTATATCTATTTGCATATCATATTACATGTTCCAGTTTATTGTTCTGATAGTACTCATGCTTGTTTATTTATACACATGCTTATGTTAGTTTGATTATGAGCACCCACATGATATCTTATGCTTCCTGACATGACCTGTTTCACTTCCTACTTGACCCGACATGGTACCGTATACTGCTTGACTTGACATGATGTACCATGACCTGACCCGTTACCTGATCTTGTGCCTAATGCCAACAAACCTGACATGTAGTCCTCATGGACCGTTCCTGTTGTCTATCCAGACAAACCTGCTTTTACCTGTTCCTGTGTTGGCATTAGTTCTTGACTACTGAATACCTGACTTGACATACATAACTTGGGGGTATGGGGAAATCAAAGGTGAAATCTGACTTGTAACTCAACAGTTCGATACCTGTTCTGATCAGTCTTACGGGCTAGGCCAGCCCCGGAGTGATGATGCTGACATCACTCGCCCATCCTGCTGCCTGTTACTGCCTAGCAGCACGTCTCGATTTCAGCCCGAGAGTCCTTGACCGTGGTCCTGGGCATGCACGGGATACTATTGAGTTACATCGATGATTCATCAATTTGATTTCAAAGACTTTAGAACGGAGAACCTGATAGAACAGTTTAGTTTACCCACTGCACACTACCCTGTACTGCTCTGATTTATATTATTGTTACCCTTGCTTTATTCATGTTTATATTCGCATTGCCTGTTTACTATGTTATTACTTGATGACTTGACGCGCTGACGTCTGGGTTTTGCATGGCCCAGATTCTTCTACCTTGCTGTAGACTGATTAGGAGTTTTGCCGCTGTCAGACGAGCGGTGAGGTTCCTGTCGGTACGTAGTTTCACTCCAGGTGTTTCATTTATTGTATCTTTTGGCTTCCTCATATTGTTATCTCTTGATTCTTTTACTCTGGCTTATGGACATGTACTAGGTAGTTAGTTTACTTTCCTGTTCTTGATATCTCCACAGCCGTAATGTGACTGTGGAAGGATTTTTTCCTATCCACAGGTAGCATGGTTGGCTATGTCACGTG
Organism: Agapanthus africanus; assembly: GCA_030015575.1. Classification (NCBI taxonomy): domain Eukaryota; kingdom Viridiplantae; phylum Streptophyta; class Magnoliopsida; order Asparagales; family Amaryllidaceae; genus Agapanthus; species Agapanthus africanus. Next base: position 302,942,541 of record JASDDO010000029.1, read on the forward strand.
CCCACTTTAGCGTACTTTGGAAAGCAGGGCGTGACAGCTTACTCCTCACCATAGCACAACGGTGTATCGGAGCGGATGAATTATACCCTATTGGATATGATTCGCTCTATGATGAGTAATGCTAAGTTGCCTCTTTCATTTTGGAGACATGTGCTTCAAACAGCAGCATATCTATCGAATTAGGTTCCATCCAAATCTGTGCCAAAGACTCCATATGAAATATAGAGTGGTAAAAGACCGTATCTTGAACGTATTAAGATATGGAGTTGTCTGACCTATGTAAAAGTACAAAATCCGGACAGACTGCAGGCACGGTCAGTTTTATGCAAGTTTGTGGGATATCCTAAAATTCTCTAGGATATCTGTTCTACCACACTGAGGATCAGAAAGTATTCGTTGCTCGTCACGCCACTTTTTTAGAATGGCAATTTCTTGCAAAAGAAATAAGTGGGAGCACGGTAGAACTAGATGAAATTTCTGAACCACAAACTCAAACTGAAAATTTGGTGGAACCGCTAGATTCAGTAGTCCCAGACGAACCTCGGCCACCCCGCAGATCTAGTAGGATTTCTCATCCGCCCGAAAGATACTACGGTTTTCTCATAGATGGGAATCGAGAGGATTGCATATTGGAAGAAGATGATCCTACTAGTTTCAAGCAGGCCATTATCAGTAGGGACTCTGATAAATTGCTGGATGCTATGCGATCCGAAATGGAGTCTGTGTACACCAATAAAGTGTGGACCTTGGATATTGCTCCACCTAGGGTAAAACCCGTTTGATGCAAATGGATCTACAAAAGGAAGATTGGTGTAGATGGACAGGTGGAAACCTATAAGTCTGGACTTGTTGCAAAAGGTTTTCATCAAAGACCAGGTGTGGACTATGACGAAACCCTTTCTCCAGTGACTATGCTCAAATCCATTCGAATCCTATTTTCCATTGCTGCCTTCCATGACTATGAAATCTGGCAGATGGACATAAAAACGGATTTTCTAAATGGAAGTTTGGAAGAGTGCATTTATATTGATCAGCCGGAAGGATTTGTAGACAGTGGGAGCAGAGGGAAGGTGTGTAAGTTGCTTAAATACATTTATGGATTAAAGCAGGCATCACGGAGCTGGAATATCTGTTTTGATGAAACAGTCAAGAAATTTGACTTCATCAAGAACGAGGATGAGCCTTGTATGTATAAGAAGATTGTAGGAAGAACTATCGTTTTCTTAGTCTTGTACGTGGACGACATTCTTTTGATAGGAAATGATATTCCTATGCTACAATCGGTCAAGCTGTTCTTGTCACAAAGGTTCTCCATGAAAGAGCTGGGTGATGCCTTGTATATTCTGGGGATTAAGATCTACAGAGATAGATCCAAGAGATTATTGGGACTTTCACAGTCCAGGTACATAGAGACCGTACTAAAGAGATTTAGTATAGAAGATTCCAAGTGCGATAAAATACCCGCATTGCACAGAATCACCCTCTCCAATAAGATGTCTCTCAAGACTGATAAGGAGAAGGTCCGCATGAGTAATATACCCTACGCTTCAGCGGTAAGATCTATAATATATGCGATGCAATGTACCAGACAAATGTAGCTTATGCGTTTAGCGTGGTGAGCCGGTATCAGTCAAACCCAGGAGAGAACCACTGGACAGCAGTGAAGAACATTCTTAAGTACCTGAGAAGGACTAAAGAACTGTTTCTGGTATTCGGTAATGGGGACCTCCAGATGGAGTCCTTTACCGACTCGAGCTTCCAGAGTGATAAGGATGACAGCAAGTCTGTCTCGGGTTTTGTGTTTATGCTCAACGGAGGGGCGATCTATTGGAAGATCTCCAAACAGGAGACCATCGCAGACTCGACGATGGAGGCTGAATACATTGCTACCAATGATGCCGCAAAGGAAGTGGTCTGGATTAAGAAGTTCACTGAACTTCAGGTGGTTCCATCCATTGTTAATCCAATACCTTTGTATTGCGACAACAATGGAGCTATGGCTTTAGCGAAGGAACCACGGTCCCAGCAGAAATCCAGACACATCTTGAGGCGTTATCACCTGATCAGGGAGATCGTTGATCGCCGGAATATCGAGGTGCGAAGAGTGGACACAAAAGATAACACAGCGGATCCATTCACCAAGGCCCTTCCTCAAGCACAGTTCGAGAGACTATTTGAGATGTTGGGTATGCGATACGCCAACAACTGGCCCTAGTACAGATGTTGAGTACTCGATACTCCAATATATGGCCTTAGTGCAAGTGGGAAATGTTGGATATGTATGCTCTATAGGCCATTATTGTATATGTATACATGTGGATGCTTGGACATATGTATATTGTCATGTCCCGAAAGTACGGAACATGACCGGCACTTAAACTACGAAACGTCTCGAGGCGTACGTAATCTAAGTAAACCGAAAACCCAGAAATCCAAACCAAGAAAAGTAGTAGAGTGAAGGAAAACCAATTTAAATCAAGTAGTTATAATAGCATAGCCGAATTATGCGTTAAAAAAAAACATCAAATATTTCCTGAAAATTTCGGCAGAGTCTCCTTTGTAAATACTGGCCCCCAAATGGGATACAACATGAATAGTATACGAAATCAATAAAAAGGCATCCCCAAGCGGGAGCTAGCTCTTCGTCAATCGACGGTCACAACCACACAAGCAATATAATATACAATGCCAAGGGCGAGGATCAAAATTCGAAAGGAAACTCAAAAACCACAAGAAAACCACAGAAATACAACGCGCGAATCTAAGGTCGAGAGAATAAACATCACTGGTCTCTATCTCAAATAAATACATGTTTGGTTGATGGAACTTTTAGATACAACAGAATAATGATATACAAGATATATAATGGGGGTACGATACAAATAAACCCACCTACTAGCAAATCACCCGGAAATGGAAGTAGTGCCAGCAAAGCCGTAATGAAACCTGTACGGCGAAACCTGCAAGAACTGTGGCACAACGGGGGTGAGTTGCCAACTCGTGAATAGAAAAACATCTACGGAAAGAAATCGCATAAATAACGCAACCTAGGTCAAAGATCATAATATATCCTCAATTATATATATAACATGCAACCTATAACAAGGCTAGGGTAAATATCTAACCTGAGTGTAATCTCATGTGCCCGTGTCAGTGCCTCAGGTAGCAATATATCATATGAATGAGGTATGAATGCATGGAAACAGAATACATGTAAATGAAGAACTGTTTTCATAATTTAGTGAGATTTCCTTTGTATTTTTAAAATGAGGTATCACAATGAAATCAGCATAAAACAGTGCCTAGCATCGGCACAAAACGTAATCCCAATATCTCGATATCTCTGTATCACAGTCTCTGTACCTCAATATCTCGAAATCTCAATGTATCAATCACAATATCTAGGGCGCCGCTAGTCCAGACCGGCCCCTACCATCCATCTCAAGACCACGACGGTATCCTCCGGATATCCGATGCGTCGGGTAAAATCACCGGTAGGTAGTGCTCCCCTGCCAGGCTCACATCGTCATTGTCACGCGCTTCTTGCCCCGGGGTACCTTACCGGGTCCACCATGTACCCGAAACGGTTCATCCGTCTCCTCGAATCGGGTCTCGAAATCCATCAGCAAACTCATGGTGGACGACTCATACATCATGGGAAAAACCGCACTTTTTTTTTTATTTAAAAAGAGAGAAATCAGTTTATATAAGTTTTGCGGTTTTCCCCTCAAATCCAGAAAATTTCATGGAAATCCGAATCCAAATCATCAATAGCATGTAAAACCATGAATATAGGCATAACAATGAATAACAGTATGCATGAAGTGACAAGTAATAACTACAATGTTAAGCTGGCATATAAGGCAGGTACACTAATATCATGTCAAATTACTAACTAACAAGCTAAGTCAAGCAATAATATTTTCTAAGGTATACGTGACATGGCAATTACCGATGAAGATGTGTGTGAGCCGGCAAGTAAGTGTACGTGGTACATACGCATCATCGGTAATGGTGCTGGTGTCCTAACAATATGATATCAACATTGCAATAAGAAATTATAACATAAGTAAGCGATGCGAAGCGAACCACAATAATAAGCGGGAGCTGGATACTAGACGCAACTGTAACTAACCTAAATTAATCTAATATAAGTCCTACAAATGGTGCCTTTTGAAATAACACGAATCATGGGGTTTTGAAAATAGGGGCTACGGTGTTTTTATGAAAAGATACATCTTTTGAAATATCCGTAGGATCCCTTGGGCTGTCTTTTAAAATACCCACGATTCGTTAGTTTTTGAAATAGGTAAGATCGAATCTAATCTAACAACTAAACTAAACTAAAGGGCTAAGCTAACAAGCTGGACTACAGGTAGGGAAACCGCCTAACATCTGAGTCGATCCATATACATACCTGTATATATATATTAGTCGGTGATCCCGCCTCAATAATATCATATCCGATACCATATCTACAATCAGACATCCCAAGTCAAGAGTACGGATCAATCATCAAGATATAGCTCGTACGTAAATCCGTCGTATGGCATCCCCAAATCTGGGAACGGGTCAATATCATATTCCTCACGCCATTCCTCTGGTATCCTCTTTATTCAAGATCGTAGTCTAGGGTACTGACCTATGTCTAGTACAATACTAATATCCTCAAGATACTCATGATCTGACTACTGATCGACAATCTCGTACAAACTGATATCATTAGCACATATCATCATCAAGGGGTATACATCGCCCAATATGGCCTAGTATCAATATCCTAGCATATCATATCTTATATCACGATCACATGTCGACCATTTTATTAATAACACTATTCACCCGTATCGTCGTCCCAAGATCCGCTATAACACCAGGACGTACCTCAAGTACGAATCCTGCCATATCACCGATATCACAACCACAAAACAAATCTCATCGACTCAGCTCAATCCCAAGTATCATCCTCAAATCCGTATGTGAACACATAGTCCCATACCCATGTGAACACATAACTATAAAGAATCCCATGAGCACATATAAATAGGAATGTATGCAAGTATGTATGTGTGTATGTGTAGTGCAACACTACCCTAGGGTTCGCAACACTAAAATAATCCAACACACCAATATCCATCCTAAACATCGTTATTAATCTCAAATAACATATAATAAATTGTTGGTGTGTATACGCATTCGTATACACCACCACGGACTGCGGGGGTGCTATACGTCTGTTAGGTTAGTATGGCACCCTATGAAGTGTTTTGAAGCATCACATGACCCAAAGTTATAATTTTTAAGGTGCTAAACTAACATGCAAAGGGATCGATCCTAGAAAATTAGGGTTATGAAACATTAAGCTAGAAAAGATTAGGGTTTGAAGGCTACAACCTTTGTAGCTCCCCTTTGCTAGACTCCTTGGTGTCTTGGGTGTTGAATCGAGGTCCTCTCGAAGTTCCCTTGCGTCCACGACGATCCACCACGGAGCACTCCGTCCAAGCTCGCTTCTTTGGAAAACCGAAGGAAACACTCTAATCAAGTCGGCTAGACTTGAGTAGAATGATGTTGTGGTTTGGAATCTCACTTCAAAAACCTATCTTTGAGTGGTATTTGCTCACTAGGAAAATCAAGAGAGCAAAGGAGCTAGAGGAAGAAGATGGTGGCAATTTTTAACAAGAGATAAAAAGATAACTCAAATGAAGAAAAAGAAATATATCAATATATATTTTATTCCTTCATGCTATGAACCATGGTTAAAGTGATGGAGACATTATTTAACTTTGGTTTGGAATGATAAAGAGAAGTATAACCTTAGGTTAGTGGTAGTTGAGCATGGTTAGGTCAAAGGAAGAATGTAGAAGCATGAAAGATTATCCTTTCCTTTTTCATTTTCTTTTTAAATCCAAAATTAAATAATAATCCATTATATAATCCATGGTGTGAGTCTTATATTGCCACCATTTCCATATGCTAACAACCATGATGGATGAGTGTATGTATGTGTGCATGTATGCACATCCACATGTGCATGAAACTAGCATGAAAGAAAGAAAGAAAAGCACACATGCATGCACACATCCATCATCCAAGAAAAGGTTTTAAGTGAGAAAACTAATGGTTAAATGATAAATCAACACTTGATTTATCAATCCGGTCATATCTCATATGACCCCACCAAAAGTAGTTCACCCGATCAATGTTCGGTATCATATACGCACATTTCAATCGGGTGCATGCGCATATCGCATACGCGCACCACAACGTTTCGCCTGGACTGGGTAACTCCTTTGTGGGACTCTAAGAATCGTCAATACGCCGGCAGAGGGTGATGATCATATCAGGTACCCTCAAGCCGCAAGCGGTCAGCTAAACATAACGGCCACCCGGGTATTGAGCGATCAGAAGACAACAAGCGAACCTGCTACAACTCCCGTCGAGCCATCCGGCAACACTACCGTACAGTCCGGTCTCTTCGTCAGATATGCTGCATATCGAGCCTAGGGATGGTCACGTCGACCCCAATAACTCAATAAGTCGTGCCGGTGAATGGTCTATAACAGATCGAGAAACTACTGATAACACTTATCAGCAAATCTCAGCAGCCCTGGCCAGGGACTTGCTGTTATAACCAGTCGGGCACAGCACAGCATCAACTCCCAATACCGGAAGAGACGAAACCCCTCCTATCGCTCATCGTCTTCGTGTGTCTCGGGACTGTACCCAACGGCCACCAGTTTACACGACTCAGCAGAGCCGTGGTAGGGTGGCAATCAAAGTACAGTGGGAGAACACACAAGACTCCATGACGATCTCGGGTCTACAGACTAACCTGTAACAGTGTCACCTGAGAACTGCTATCCGACGATAGATATAATTCCATATAGGAGTTCTCGGTGAGTCCGTCCAGTGTACCCAGTCACCACTGAGCACCCGTATATGATCTTGATGTCAAACATCGATGAATGTGGGAACATCCATCGCCCATCGTATGGGTCTAGTATCATATACGCTAGTCTACTCTGGTATATCGATGCCCCGTCTCGATATACCTACGACTAGGGACTTTCCAGGATATGCTTATAGACTACAGATGTCCCACTAGTATGATCTCCATCATAATCAGAGTAGTCAAGCCGATATCCTCAGGACTTTATCAGCATGTATGAATGAATAAAAGCATGATCAAATCAACATGTCAGATAAAGAAGAACCAGATAGCATACTATCATGTCGAGCAAGAATGCAAACTGAATATATATACATGTATAGATACATCGACTATCACATAATGGCCTCTAGGGCATACATATATCCAACAATCTCCCACTTGCACTAAGGCCAGTTATTGGCGTATCTCATACCCAACATCTCAAAAAGTCGCTCATGCTGTGGCTGAGGGAGGGCCTTGGTGAGTGGATCCGCGGCGTTGTTCTTTGTATCTACTCTCTTAATCTCGATCTCGTGGCGATCTACAATCTCCCGGATCAAATGAAAGCGCCTCAGGATGTGTCTGGACCGCTGATGGGATCTGGGCTCCTTGGCTAACGCCATCGCCCCATTATTGTCACAATACAAAGGTATTGGATCAATAATGGTTGGAACTACTCCTAGCTCCGAGACGAACATCTTCATCCAGACGGCTTCCTTGGCGGCATCATTTGCAGCAATGTACTCAGCCTCCATCGTAGAGTCTGCAACGGTATCCTGTTTGGAACTCTTCCAACTTACCGCCCCTCCATTGAGGGTAAATACAAACCCTGAGATAGATTTGTTGTCATCCTTATCGCTCTGGAAGCTCGAATCGGTAAAGGCCTCCATTTGGAGATCTGTATTACCATACACCAAGAACAATTCTTTAGTCCCTCGTAAGTACTTAAGAATGTTCTTCACAGCTGTCCAGTGGTTCTCCCCTGGGTTGGATTGATACCTGCTTACAACACTAAGTGCATAAGCTACATCTGGGTGTGTACATAACATCGCATACATTATAGATCCTACTGCCGAAGCATAAGGTATAATGCTCATGCGAGCTCTCTCTTCATCGGTCTTTGGACAAGAATCCTTGGAGAGAGTGACTCCATGGCAAGCGGGTAAGGCACCCCGCTTGGAGTCTTCCATACTAAACCTCTTTAGGATGGTGTTGATGTACCTGGTTTGGGACAATCCCAATAACTTTTTGGATCTATCCCTATAGATCCTTATGCCCAGGATGTATGTGGCATCACCAAGGTCCTTCATGGAGAACCTCAGTGATAAGAATGATTTGACCGACTGTAGCATAGGAATATCATTTCCTATCAGAAGAATATCATCCACGTACAATACGAGGAATGTGACAGCTCTTCCTACAGCCTTCTTATAAACACAAGGTTCATCTGGATTTTTGATGAAATCAAACTCTTTGATAACATCATCGAAACAGATGTTCCAACTCCGAGATGCCTGCTTTAACCCATATATGGATTTAAGCAATCTACATGCTTTCTCGCTGCTCCCACTGTCAATGAAGCCCTCTGGCTGATCCATATAAACGCATTCTTCTAAATTTCCATTTAGAAATGCTGTTTTAACGTCCATCTGCCAGATTTCATAGTCGTAGTGAGCAGCAATAGCAAGTAGGATCCGAATGGATTTAAGCATGGCTACGGGCGAAAAAGTTTCGTCATAGTCCAAACCTGGTCTTTGACGAAAACCTTTTGCTACAAGTCTTGCCTTATAGGTCTCTACCTGCCCATCTACACCAATCTTTCTTTTAAAGATCCATTTGCACCCTACAGGTTTTACCCCAGGGGGTACAACGTCCAAAGTCCATACTTTGTTGGTGTACAAAGACTCCATTTCGGATCTCATGGCATCCAGCCACTTCACAGAGTCACCACTCGTGATAGCTTGCTGAAAACTGGTAGGATCATCATCATCCATGATGCAATCTTCTCCGTTACCATCAATGAGGAAACCGTAGTACCTCTCCGGTGAGCGAGAAGTCCTACCAGACCTACGGAGTGGCCGAGGTTCTTCAGTTTCTGCTGCAACAGCCGGTTTAACCAAATCGTCATTTGTAGTTTGTGTCTCCAGAACCTCTTCTAGATCCACCACCTTGCCATCATCTTTGTCTGTGAAAAACTCTTTTTCTAAGAATGTGGCATGCTGAGAAACAAACACCTTTTGTTCCTCTTTGTGGTAGAATAGATATCCATAAGAATTCTTTGGATATCCCACAAAGTTACACATGACCGACCGTGTCTCGAGTTTGTCCGGATTCTGCTTTTTAACATAGGCCGGGCAACCCCAAATCTTAATTCTCTTAAGAGATGGTCTCTTCCCATTCCATATCTCATATGGCGTGGTTGACACGGCTTTGGTTGGAACCCTGTTCAGCAGATATGCTGCAGTCTCCAATGCATGCCCCCAAAACGAGACTGGTAACTCAGCGTCACTCATCATGGATCGGACCATATCTAATAGGGTCCTATTCCTTCGTTCTGACACAACGTTGTGCGGTGGTGTGTAAGGAGGAGTGAGCTGAGAGAGAATCCCATTCGCTTTTAGGAAGTTTGCAAATTCTATACTGAGATACTCTCCACCTCGATCTGATCGAAGCATCTTAATACTCAAGCCGGTTTGTTTTTCTACTTCTTGTTTATATTCAATGAATTTCTTGTTAGTGTATATGCCCTAGAGGCCATTATTGTATCATACTGGTTTGTATATTACTTAATGGAAGCTTGGGATATTCACAGTTGTATATACAATCTTGCTCGAAATGGTAGTATGCTACTTGGTTTGTCTCTGCTTTAATATGTGCATGTGTTTCTTTTAGCATATTGCTGGTATACATATTAGTAGAGCCCTTAGGATCTTTGCTTGATTACCAGCGTTGTGATGGCGCTCGCACTCGTGGGAGCTGGGTAATCTATAAGCACATCCTTATACAGGTCCCTGGTCGTTGGACTATCGAGACAGGGCATCGATACTCCGGAGTAGACTAGCGTATGCGCTTCTCATCCCAGTGTGGGAGACGGTCTGTCCCACAGCCGTTAGTACGTCGTACTTGGGATAGTATGCGGGTGCTCGTTAGGTTACGAGTACACTGGACAGGACTCGTCGGGAACTGTTGGTTAGTAATATACCTATCGTCAGTTATCAGTTCCCAGGTGACATGAGCACAGCTTAGTCCGTTGACTTGACACTGTCACTTCGCCTCGAGTGTGTTCCCACTGCACTTTGATTACTACCCTACCACGGCTCAAAGGAGTCGTGCAAACAGGTAGTTTTTGGGTGCAGTCCCGAAGCACTTGGAGGCAGTGACGGTTAGACAGAATTCGTCTCTCCCGGTATTGGGGGTTGACATCGCGCTGTGTCCAGGAGAGCCATTACACGAGTAGTCCCTGGCCAGGGCAAGCGAGATATACTGGTAGGTTTCCAGTGTTATCTCAGGGTGTTCTGGGCTACACTCCGACACGACTTGTACCGCTATTAGGGGACTGACGTTCACCGCCCCCCTAAGCCCGCCATGCGATGTATCAGACGAACAGACCGGACTGTACGGAGACTGTCACATACAGGCTCAGTAGGAGTGCAGATGGGGTTCACCTCGTCAGTCTTCTTATCGACATCTACCTGGGGACCGTTACGTACAGCTAGTGCCGCTTGCGGTCTGTAGTTAAACCCACTGCCAGCGTAGTGTCGAGTCTTTAGAGTCCCACACAGAGAGCTATTCGCCTTTAGGCAAAATGAGTAGAGGTCGCATGGTTTTGCGACAGGGTTCGTTCACATTCGCGCACTTGTGCACGTTTGCTGTCCGGACAGTTTATACTAGCGGGCTTTGGTTTAAGCCGGATCCTAGTATATGATTCGAGATTGGTTTTTCTCAGTGTATTCGTGTTCCTCGGATCACGAATGCGGGTGCGTATGCACAGTTGCTTGAGATTGAGGGAGAGGACCTTGTTTAGGGTTAATGGCTATTGTCATTTTATTAACCCTATTGCTTTTGTGTGTATTATAGTTAATTGATAATTAGCTTAATAATTGTGCATGGTTGTTGTTGTTGACAATTTGACTTCATTGACTTGTTGACCTTGTTGACAACTTGACCATAATCATTTCATTTGGAAGATGCTCTTTGATCTTTGCAAATTGAAATGATAATGGTCATGTCATGATTTACCATGACAATTTTCAAGCTAATTATTCAATTAAAATAACGCACACATATTAGTGAGAATGGCTCACTAATAATTCATTCTCTCATATCCTTTCTCTCTCTTGCTCATCCTCTCCCTCAAGCTCTCTCCCTCTCATGTGTTGAGAAACAAAAAGCTTGAGAAAAACCCTCACTTGATCTTCTCTACTCTCTTCTAGGGTTCAAGTCTTAGCATTTCTTGCACTCTAGTTACTCCTTGCTTGGAGTTGAAGCTAAAGGTCGAGGCTTTCGGGTGGATCCCTCTTTGACGGGAGAAGAAAAGCAAGGTGACCTCTTTCTACCATTCCAAGGAGCAAGGAGAGAAGGACTTTGAGCTCAAGGTATAACCTTTCCATCACTTAGCTACTTTGTAGTTAGCTTTAGCAACTTTATGTTTAGCAAAGATCCTTAAAGCTTGGTTCATGTTGCCTATAGTTGATAAAAATCCAATTTTTATTATGTTTTCCGCCTCCCCGTAAGCACCGGGGTGGGCAACGTGGACTTACAGTGGTATCAGAGCCTAACTAAACATAAACTAGCTAAGTAGTTAAGTGTAACGAAATTTCGAAACCGGAAAATCGAAAAACCAAACTCGCAAAACCCTAAGTTTCTGTTAATTTTTTTTCTGGTCAAAATAAAATTTGTTATATACCAAAAATTATCTCAGGGTTTTGTTAAGAACACCACCAAAAACGAGACAGAGAGTCGACCAAATGGCCGCGGATCCGCGGCAATAGGAAGCTATTGCGCCGCGCATCCACGGCCGTCTTGTCTCCTCTCTGTCTCGATTTTGGTGCAGTGTGTTTCTGTGTTGGTTTTGTGATTTTTAGGATATGTTATATGTGCCCAGATTTTCCAGAACTAAAATTTACTTTTGGAGGCCTATAAATCCGTATTTTTTCGGAACTTCACTACACTTTAACTATATCGGTTATATCTGTGATGCTTGCATGTATTGAACGTCGGCTAATCGCTATAAGTCGATTAGTCGGGGTTATACATCTCTGTGATCTGTGATTGTTGTTGGTTTGTGGATATGAATGGATTGGATTGTCGCGGGTGAATAGCCGGGGTGGATGTGAGATGAGCGTTATTTTTCTTTCATTCATTTGTAACATGTAAATTGATGTAATAATATTATTTGTATGGCCGCACAACCGGGTCGGGGTTGTAGCCGTCATTGTATAATTCTTTTTACTGTTTTTGCTCCTAGGATAGACCCACGGAGGGGGTGCACAAACTACCGGGTATCTCGAAGTGCCGAGTGGCCTACTCACGGTGGTGAGGGAGGTTGCTTCGCTTCGGGTGCTTGGCGGGTAGTTTGCCGCACCCGTAGGGGTCTTGGGTGGGGTATTGGCTATTCACCGCGACCGTGTAATCCGCTTTACGTTGCAGGCTCGAACGCATTGCGGATTCCTAGTATATCCAATGTATTCATCTGTGATCTGTAATGTCTATCATTGCTATATATATATAATAACTATTTAGGCGTTGCTTATGTTTTACAGCCGTGCTAGCCCAGCCCCCGCTCTGTCGTTAGTTAAGTAACCTAACGGGTGATGACGGGGCCCCGTGGCGAATGCGAATGGCATAAGCGTATGTCATATTTTGGTTGTTTTCTGCAATGGTAGGATTAAATGATGGGACGCATTAAAAGAACTAATGCAAGAAATAAACCAAGTAAAAGTCGATTGGAACACTTTGAAAACCACTCGGTTCTTTTCAAAACTAAACTTTTAAACGCGGAGCTTGAACCACTCCTTTTAAAAGCTATCTCGTTCCATCGATTATATCAAGTTCACTACGTTCACGGTTTCGCCAAAACCATCCGTAGCCCTCCGTCGTTTCGTATGAATATTCAATAGTATTCAAGCTATGTTTGTTGACCTTCATCAAGGCATAGTGATTGGTAGTTGTTGGGTGTTCATATGTAGCATAGATAGATGCGTTGGTTTGGGACAGTCGTACTACCTTGTTGACCTTCGTCAAGGGTATGTACGGGTGGGTTCAAATTAACCTGGATAATGACGGGTAGAACTTGACATGTGACTTATGATTTGTTGACCTTCGTCAAGGTCATAAGAGCATGGGGCAAAAATCCACATCGGGAGTTTCAAAAGTACTGGAACTTGCTAGCGCTGCATACCATTTGGAGTGTGATGATTCTGGTAGGATTCCTTCGGTTTTATCATGCGATGATATTTGGATCCCGATCCTACTGTGAGTATATGCTACTCCTCGGGAAAACTCTCACTTAACGATCAATGCTATAAACCTAGTAGGTGTCTAGAAAGGTGTTAGCGGGGCTACGCCCACAGGGAAAAGAGGTTACTTAATTAAGGAACTTCGCGAAAGCGTTGGAAAACCTCCCTCAAAGTACCGACACTGGCCTGGCTGAACGGTTAAGCAAGTATTGTACGGTGAGAAAGATCCCGACTAATTCTTCCTTTGTGGTTTGAGGAGGGATTCGAGAGACAGTGGGAGCCATCCAGTTTAGACAAATTAAAAACCACTCTAAACTTGCAAGAGCATCATGCTAAGTGTTTTCTTCTCTCTCTCTTAATTGCAGCGACCCAGTGACCGCACCTAGGTTACATCTAGATAATAAGATGACTGAATCTGACTGTTTTGACTGGCAAAGGTCTGTCCAGATGTCCATTGCCCAGGACAAGCTGGGACACCTCCTGACTGATCCAACATCTGCCGTCTCAGGTCCAGTTTCCCCTGTCATGGATATTGATATCCATAGGACATCGGAAGAAGACTGTGCGAAAGCCAAGTGCCTCGTGTTAGCCTCAGTTGATGGTGTATACCAGAGGCAGCACGAGAAGATGGACTCAGTTTCTATCTTCCTCCATAACAAAGTTTTATATGGAGAGCAATCTCGTATCGCAAGATATGAGACCTCGAACGAATTGCTTCCAGCGAGGTTGGCTATCGGGTCATCTATAGGGGGCAACGTCCTTACAGAGACCAGCTCTTTTGAGCTCTCGGACCTGAAGACCACGTTGAAGAACGGGTCAGATGCTGACTCAGTTCGACAGTCTCTACCTACTACCCTAAAGGAAACTAGGGAAGTAGAAAGAAAGGGAACGGCAGAAGTTTCAGGAACAGATGTAGGAAAAGAGGGATGTTCCTATTGTTGCGGGAATGAACATGGGCAGAAGGATTGCAGGGCTTGTAAAGCCAGTAGCCAGAATTCGAAGCATGTTGTGGCTTCGGCTTCGGGTGTGTTTGTGATAGAGAACTGTATGTCAGTTAACCCTACTTCCTGGGTATTGGATACCGGGTCAGGATCTCATATCTGTAATTCATTACAGGCTTTGAGAAACCGTAGGGTTATCAGAAAAGGTAATATGACTCTCAGGGTTGCTAACGGAATGAGCATGTATGCTGTATCCGTAGGGGAATATCATCTAGGACTGACAACTGGGCAGATATTGATTCTGCGTAACTGTTTTTATGTACCAGGTGCGACATGTAATATCATATCTGTATCCTTAATTTCTAAGGAAGGATATGATTTTACTTTTGTAAGCGATGTAGTTAACATCCACCTAAATCAAGTTCTGATTGGGTCAGGTACATTACAAAACGGGATATACGTATTGAATCAAGCTCAGATCTTCAGTGTCCAGAACACACTTAAAAGAAAGTCTCCGGAAACAAATCAGGCTTTCTTATGGCATTATAGACTGGGTCACATTAATGAGACACGGTTAACAAAGTTACATAAAGAGGGATACTTGAATCCGTTTGAGTATCAGTCTTATGCCACTTGTGAATCTTGTCTCATGGGAAAGATGACAAAGACTCCGTTCACTGGACACGGAGAAAGAGCGAGCGAGCTCTTGGGACTCATACACAGTGATGTGTGTGGTCCAATGTCTACACATGCGCGAAGTGGTTATTCATACTTCATTACTTTCACCGATGATTTCTCTAGGTATGGGCATGTCTTCTTGATGAAGCACAAATCCGAGGCCTTTGAGAAATTTCAAGAATACAAGAATGAAGTTGAAAAACAAACAGGCAAAAGTATCAAGATCCTAAGATCGGATCGAGGAGGAGAATACTTAAGTGCCGAGTTTCTGGGCTTCTTAAAAGATAATGGAATTCTCTCTCAACTTACTCCCCCATACACACCACAACACAACGGTGTATCGGAAAGGAGGAATCGAACCCTATTGGATATGGTTCGTTCCATGATGAGTAAGGCTGAGTTGCCGCGATCCTTCTGGAGTTATGCACTAGAAACAGCTGCATATCTCTTGAACAAGGCTCCAACCAAGACAGTGCCTACCACCCCATATCAGATGTGGAGTGGGAAGAAACCCTGTCTCAAGTACCTTAAGACATGGGGATGTCCAGCTTTTGTAAAAAAGCAGCATGCGGACAAGCTCGAGGCACGTTCAGTACTGTGTAAGTTTGTGGGATACCCGAAGAACTCCAGGGGGTATCTTTTCTATTCCGCAGAGGAACAAAAGGTTTTTGTTTCTCAGCATGCCCACTTCTTGGAAACTGAATTTTTAGAAAATCAGATAAGTGGGAGCACAATAGAACTGGAAGAAATTCCAGAACCACAAGCTATTACTGAAAGCTTGGAAGAACCAGAAGTTTCAAGAGAACCGGACATCCCAGCGCCACTCCGCAGGAGTAGTAGGCAGTCTCATCCGCCCGAGAGATACTACGGTTTTCTCATAGACGGGGATAGAGAGGATTGCACCATGGATTATGGTGAGCCTACTAGCTTCCAGCAAGCCATCCAGAGCGGCGACTCGGTAAAATGGCTGGATGCAATGCGGGCCGAGATGGAGTCCATGTACACCAACAAAGTTTGGACTTTGGACTTTGCACCAGAAGGGGTAAAACCCGTAGGCTGCAAATGGATCTTCAGAAAGAAAATTGGTGTAGATGGGCAGGTTGAGACCTATAAAGCTAGACTTGTAGCAAAGGGTTTTCGTCAAAGACCTGGTTTGGACTATGACGAGACCTTTTCTCCAATGGCTATGCTGAAATCCATTCGGATCCTTCTTGCCATTGCTGCCTTCTACGATTATGAAATCTGGCAGATGGACGTAAAGACGGCTTTCCAAAATGGAAATTTGGAAGAGTGCGTCTATATGGATCAGCCGGAGGGATTCAATCAGAGTGGGAGCAGCGGTAGAGTGTGCAAGTTGCTCAAGTCCATTTATGGACTTAAGCAGGCATCGCGGAGTTGGAACATCTGCTTTGATGATACTGTCAAAGAATTCGACTTTATCAAAAACCCAGATGAACCATGAATTTACAGTAAGATTGTAGGGAGAACTGTGGTATTCCTCATCTTGTACGTGGATGACATTCTCCTAATAGGAAATGACATTCCTATGCTACAGTCAGTCAAAGGATTCTTGTCGCAGAGGTTCTCCATGAAGGACCTGGGCGATGCCAACTACATTCTGGGGATCCAGATCTATCGTGATAGATCTAAGAGGATGTTGGGACTTTCACAGTCAAGGTACATTGACGCCATACTGAAAAGGTTCAGTATGGAAGATTCCAAGCGCGGTAATCTACCGGCTTGTCACGGGATCACCCTCTCCAAAGAGATGTCTCCCAAGACTGATTTGGAAAGGGATCGCATGTCAATTATACCCTACGCTTCTGCGGTAGGCTCTATAATGTATGCGATGTTGTGTACCAGACCAGATGTAGCATACGCATTGAGCGTTGTAAGCCGGTATCAGTCAAACCCAGGGGAGAAACACTGGATAGCGGTAAAGAACATTCTCAAGTACCTGAGAAGGACTAAGGAGATGTTATTGGTGTATGGCGGAAAAGACCTCCAGCTCGAGGCCTTTGCTGACTCCAGCTTCCAGAGTGACAAGGATGACTCCAAGTCCATGTCGGGTTATGTCTTTACCCTCAATGGAGGGGCGGTTTGCTGGAAGAGTTCCAAGCAGGAGACCGTTGCAGACTCAACAATGGAAGCGGAGTACATAGCTGCTTGCGATGCCGCAAAGGAAGCTGTCTGGATGAAGAAGTTCCTCACGGAGCTTCAGGTGGTTCCTACCATTGTTGATCCAATACCGCTGTATTGCGACAACAACGGAGCTATAGCTTTAGCGAAGGAACCCAGATCCCATCAGAAGTCCAGGCACATTTTGAGGAGGTACCACCTGATCAGGGAGATCATAGATCGCCAGGAGATCGAGGTGAAGAGAGTTAATACAGAGAATAACACTGCAGATCCACTCACGAAGGCCCTACCCCAGACTCAGTTCGAGCGGCTGATCGAGATGATAGGTCTTCGATACGCCAGTACATGGCCTTAGTGCAAGTGGGAGATTGTTAGTGTATATGCCCTAGAGGCCATTATTGTATCATACTGGTTTGTATATTACTTAATGGAAGCTTGGGATATTCACAGTTGTATATACAATCTTGCTCGAAATGGTAGTATGCTACTTGGTTTGTCTCTGCTTTAATATGTGCATGTGTTTCTTTTAGCATATTGCTGGTATACATATTAGTAGAGCCCTTAGGATCTTTGCTTGATTACCAGCGTTGTGATGGCGCTCGCACTCGTGGGAGCTGGGTAATCTATAAGCACATCCTTATACAGGTCCCTGGTCGTTGGACTATCGAGACAGGGCATCGATACTCCGGAGTAGACTAGCGTATGCACTTCTCATCCCAGTGTGGGAGACGGTCTGACCCACAGCCGTTAGTACGTCGTACTTGGGATAGTATGCGGGTGCTCGTTAGGTTACGAGTACACTGGACAGGACTCGTCGGGAACTGTTGGTTGGTAATATACCTATCGTCGGTTATCAGTTCCCAGGTGACATGAGCACAGCTTAGTCCGTTGACTTGACACTGTCACTTCGCCTCGAGTGTGTTCCCACTGCACTTTGATTACTACCCTACCACGGCTCAAAGGAGTCGTGCAAACAGGTAGTTTTTGGGTGCAGTCCCGAAGCACTTGGAGGCAGTGACGGTTAGACAGAATTCGTCTCTCCCGGTATTGGGGGTTGACATCGCGCTGTGTCCAGGAGAGCCATTACACGAGTAGTCCCTGGCCAGGGCAAGCGAGATATACTGGTAGGTTTCCAGTGTTATCTCAGGGTGTTCTAGGCTACACTCCGACACGACTTGTACCGCTATTAGGGGACTGACGTTCACCGCCCCCTAGGCCCGCCATGCGATGTATCAGACGAACAGACCGGACTGTACGGAGACTGTCACATACAGGCTCAGTAGGAGTGCAGATGGGGTTCACCTCGTCAGTCTTCTTATCGACATCTACCTGGGGACCGTTACGTACAGCTAGTGCCGCTTGCGGTCTGTAGTTAAACCCACTGCCAGCGTAGTGTCGAGTCTTTAGAGTCCCACACAGAGAGCTATTCGCCTTTAGGCAAAATGAGTAGAGGTCGCATGGTTTTGCGACAGGGTTCGTTCACATTCGCGCACTTGTGCACGTTTGCTGTCCGGACAGTTTATACTAGCGGGCTTTGGTTTAAGCCGGATCCTAGTATATGATTCGAGATTGGTTTTTCTCAGTGTATTCGTGTTCCTCGGATCATGAATGCGGGTGCGTATGCACAGTTGCTTGAGATTGAGGGAGAGGACCTTGTTTAGGGTTAATGGCTATTGTCATTTTATTAACCCTATTGCTTTTGTGTGTATTATAGTTAATTGATAATTAGCTTAATAATTGTGCATGGTTGTTGTTGTTGACAATTTGACTTCATTGACTTGTTGACCTTGTTGACAACTTGACCATAATCATTTCATTTGGAAGATGCTCTTTGATCTTTGCAAATTGAAATGATAATGGTCATGTCATGATTTACCATGACAATTTTCAAGCTAATTATTCAATTAAAATAACGCACACATATTAGTGAGAATGGCTCACTAATAATTCATTCTCTCATATCCTTTCTCTCTCTTGCTCATCCTCTCCCTCAAGCTCTCTCCCTCTCATGTGTTGAGAAACAAAAAGCTTGAGAAAAACCCTCACTTGATCTTCTCTACTCTCTTCTAGGGTTCAAGTCTTAGCATTTCTTGCACTCTAGTTACTCCTTGCTTGGAGTTGAAGCTAAAGGTCGAGGCTTTCGGGTGGATCCCTCTTTGACGGGAGAAGAAAAGCAAGGTGACCTCTTTCTACCATTCCAAGGAGCAAGGAGAGAAGGACTTTGAGCTCAAGGTATAACCTTTCCATCACTTAGCTACTTTGTAGTTAGCTTTAGCAACTTTATGTTTAGCAAAGATCCTTAAAGCTTGGTTCATGTTGCCTATAGTTGATAAAAATCCAATTTTTATTATGTTTTCCGCCTCCCCGTAAGCACCGGGGTGGGCAACGTGGACTTACAGTGGTATCAGAGCCTAACTAAACATAAACTAGCTAAGTAGTTAAGTGTAACGAAATTTCGAAACCGGAAAATCGAAAAACCAAACTCGCAAAACCCTAAGTTTCTGTTAATTTTTTTTCTGGTCAAAATAAAATTTGTTATATACCAAAAATTATCTCAGGGTTTTGTTAAGAACACCACCAAAAACGAGACAGAGAGTCGACCAAATGGCCGCGGATCCGCGGCAATAGGAAGCTATTGCGCCGCGCATCCGCGGCCGTCTTGTCTCCTCTCTGTCTCGATTTTGGTGCAGTGTGTTTCTGTGTTGGTTTTGTGATTTTTAGGATATGTTATATGTGCCCAGATTTTCCAGAACTAAAATTTACTTTTGGAGGCCTATAAATCCGTATTTTTTCGGAACTTCACTACACTTTAACTATATCGGTTATATCTGTGATGCTTGCATGTATTGAACGTCGGCTAATCGCTATAAGTCGATTAGTCGGGATTATACATCTCTGTGATCTGTGATTGTTGTTGGTTTGTGGATATGAATGGATTGGATTGTCGCGGGTGAATAGCCGGGGTGGATGTGAGATGAGCGTTATTTTTCTTTCATTCATTTGTAACATGTAAATTGATGTAATAATATTATTTGTATGGCCGCACAACCGGGTCGGGGTTGTAGCCGTCATTGTATAATTCTTTTACTGTTTTTGCTCCTAGGATAGACCCACGGAGGGGGTGCACAAACTACCGGGTATCTCGAAGTGCCGAGTGGCCTACTCACGGTGGTGAGGGAGGTTGCTTCGCTTCGGGTGCTTGGCGGGTAGTTTGCCGCACCCGTAGGGGTCTTGGGTGGGGTATTGGCTATTCACCGCGACCGTGTAATCCGCTTTACGTTGCAGGCTCGAACGCATTGCGGATTCCTAGTATATCCAATGTATTCATCTGTGATCTGTAATGTCTATCATTGCTATATATATATAATAACTATTTAGGCGTTGCTTATGTTTTACAGCCGCGCTAGCCCAGCCCCCGCTCTGTCGTTAGTTAAGTAACCTAACGGGTGATGACGGGGCCCCGTGGCGAATGCGAATGGCATAAGCGTATGTCATATTTTGGTTGTTTTCTGCAATGGTAGGATTAAATGATGGGACGCATTAAAAGAACTAATGCAAGAAATAAACCAAGTAAAAGTCGATTGGAACACTTTGAAAACCACTCGGTTCTTTTCAAAACTAAACTTTTAAACGCGGAGCTTGAACCACTCCTTTTAAAAGCTATCTCGTTCCATCGATTATATCAAGTTCACTACGTTCACGGTTTCGCCAAAACCATCCGTAGCCCTCCGTCGTTTCGTATGAATATTCAATAGTATTCAAGCTATGTTTGTTGACCTTCATCAAGGCATAGTGATTGGTAGTTGTTGGGTGTTCATATGTAGCATAGATAGATGCGTTGGTTTGGGACAGTCGTACTACCTTGTTGACCTTCGTCAAGGGTATGTACGGGTGGGTTCAAATTAACCTGGATAATGACGGGTAGAACTTGACATGTGACTTATGATTTGTTGACCTTCGTCAAGGTCATAAGAGCATGGGGCAAAAATCCACATCGGGAGTTTCAAAAGTACTGGAACTTGCTAGCGCTGCATACCATTTGGAGTGTGATGATTCTGGTAGGATTCCTTCGGTTTTATCATGCGATGATATTTGGATCCCGATCCTACTGTGAGTATATGCTACTCCTCGGGAAAACTCTCACTTAACGATCAATGCTATAAACCTAGTAGGTGTCTAGAAAGGTGTTAGCGGGGCTACGCCCACAGGGAAAAGAGGTTACTTAATTAAGGAACTTCGCGAAAGCGTTGGAAAACCTCCCTCGAAGTACCGACACTGGCCTGGCTGAACGGTTAAGCAAGTATTGTACGGTGAGAAAGATCCCGACTAATTCTTCCTTTGTGGTTTGAGGAGGGATTCGAGAGACAGTGGGAGCCATCCAGTTTAGACAAATTAAAAACCACTCTAAACTTGCAAGAGCATCATGCTAAGTGTTTTCTTCTCTCTCTCTTAATTGCAGCGACCCAGTGACCGCACCTAGGTTACATCTAGATAATAAGATGACTGAATCTGACTGTTTTGACTGGCAAAGGTCTGTCCAGATGTCCATTGCCCAGGACAAGCTGGGACACCTCCTGACTGATCCAACATCTGCCGTCTCAGGTCCAGTTTCCCCTGTCATGGATATTGATATCCATAGGACATCGGAAGAAGACTGTGCGAAAGCCAAGTGCCTCGTGTTAGCCTCAGTTGATGGTGTATACCAGAGGCAGCACGAGAAGATGGACTCAGTTTCTATCTTCCTCCATAACAAAGTTTTATATGGAGAGCAATCTCGTATCGCAAGATATGAGACCTCGAACGAATTGCTTCCAGCGAGGTTGGCTATCGGGTCATCTGTAGGGGGCAACGTCCTTACAGAGACCAGCTCTTTTGAGCTCTCGGACCTGAAGACCACGTTGAAGAACGGGTCAGATGCTGACTCAGTTCGACAGTCTCTACCTACTACCCTAAAGGAAACTAGGGAAGTAGAAAGAAAGGGAACGGCAGAAGTTTCAGGAACAGATGTAGGAAAAGAGGGATGTTCCTATTGTTGCGGGAATGAACATGGGCAGAAGGATTGCAGGGCTTGTAAAGCCAGTAGCCAGAATTCGAAGCATGTTGTGGCTTCGGCTTCGGGTGTGTTTGTGATAGAGAACTGTATGTCAGTTAACCCTACTTCCTGGGTATTGGATACCGGGTCAGGATCTCATATCTGTAATTCATTACAGGCTTTGAGAAACCGTAGGGTTATCAGGAAAGGTAATATGACTCTCAGGGTTACTAACGGAATGAGCATGTATGCTGTATCCGTAGGGGAATATCATCTAGGACTGACAACTGGGCAGATATTGATTCTGCGTAACTGTTTTTATGTACCAGGTGCGACATGTAATATCATATCTGTATCCTTAATTTCTAAGGAAGGATATGATTTTACTTTTGTAAGCGATGTAGTTAACATCCACCTAAATCAAGTTCTGATTGGGTCAGGTACATTACAAAACGGGATATACGTATTGAATCAAGCTCAGATCTTCAGTGTCCAGAACACACTTAAAAGAAAGTCTCCGGAAACAAATCAGGCTTTCTTATGGCATTATAGACTGGGTCACATTAATGAGACACGGTTAACAAAGTTACATAAAGAGGGATACTTGAATCCGTTTGAGTATCAGTCTTATGCCACTTGTGAATCTTGTCTCATGGGAAAGATGACAAAGACTCCGTTCACTGGACACGGAGAAAGAGCGAGCGAGCTCTTGGGACTCATACACAGTGATGTGTGTGGTCCAATGTCTACACATGCGCGAAGTGGTTATTCATACTTCATTACTTTCACCGATGATTTCTCTAGGTATGGGCATGTCTTCTTGATGAAGCACAAATCCGAGGCCTTTGAGAAATTTCAAGAATACAAGAATGAAGTTGAAAAACAAACAGGCAAAAGTATCAAGATCCTAAGATCGGATCGAGGAGGAGAATACTTAAGTGCCGAGTTTCTGGGCTTCTTAAAAGATAATGGAATTCTCTCTCAACTTACTCCCCCATACACACCACAACACAACGGTGTATCGGAAAGGAGGAATCGAACCCTATTGGATATGGTTCGTTCCATGATGAGTAAGCTGAGTTGCCGCGATCCTTCTGGAGTTATGCACTAGAAACAGCTGCATATCTCTTGAACAAGGCTCCAACCAAGACAGTGCCTACCACCCCATATCAGATGTGGAGTGGGAAGAAACCCTGTCTCAAGTACCTTAAGACATGGGGATGTCCAGCTTTTGTAAAAAAGCAGCATGCGGACAAGCTCGAGGCACGTTCAGTACTGTGTAAGTTTGTGGGATACCCGAAGAACTCCAGGGGGTATCTTTTCTATTCCGCAGAGGAACAAAAGGTTTTTGTTTCTCAGCATGCCCACTTCTTGGAAACTGAATTTTTAGAAAATCATATAAGTGGGAGCACAATAGAACTGGAAGAAATTCCAGAACCACAAGCTATTACTGAAAGCTTGGAAGAACCAGAAGTTTCAAGAGAACCGGACATCCCAGCGCCACTCCGCAGGAGTAGTAGGCAGTCTCATCCGCCCGAGAGATACTACGGTTTTCTCATAGACGGGGATAGAGAGGATTGCACCATGGATTATGGTGAGCCTACTAGCTTCCAGCAAGCCATCCAGAGCGGCGACTCGGTAAAATGGCTGGATGCAATGCGGGCCGAGATGGAGTCCATGTACACCAACAAAGTTTGGACTTTGGACTTTGCACCAGAAGGGGTAAAACCCGTAGGCTGCAAATGGATCTTCAGAAAGAAGATTGGTGTAGATGGGCAGGTTGAGACCTATAAAGCTAGACTTGTAGCAAAGGGTTTTCGTCAAAGACCTGGTTTGGACTATGACGAGACCTTTTCTCCAATGGCTATGCTGAAATCCATTCGGATCCTTCTTGCCATTGCTGCCTTCTACGATTATGAAATCTGGCAGATGAACGTAAAGACGGCTTTCCTAAATGGAAATTTGGAAGAGTGCGTCTATATGGATCAGCCGGAGGGATTCAATCAGAGTGGGAGCAGCGGTAGAGTGTGCAAGTTGCTCAAGTCCATTTATGGACTTAAGCAGGCATCGCGGAGTTGGAACATCTGCTTTGATGATACTGTCAAAGAATTCGACTTTATCAAAAACCCAGATGAACCATGCATTTACAGTAAGATTGTAGGGAGAATTGTGGTATTCCTCGTCTTGTACGTGGATGACATTCTCCTAATAGGAAATGACATTCCTATGCTACAGTCAGTCAAAGGATTCTTGTCGCAGAGGTTCTCCATGAAGGACCTGGGCGATGCCAACTACATTCTGGGGATCCAGATCTATCGTGATAGATCTAAGAGGATGTTGGGACTTTCACAGTCAAGGTACATTGACGCCATACTGAAAAGGTTCAGTATGGAAGATTCCAAGCGCGGTAATCTACCGGCTTGTCACGGGATCACCATCTCCAAAGAGATGTCTCCCAAGACTGATTTGGAAAGGGATCGCATGTCAATTATACCCTACGCTTCTGCGGTAGGCTCTATAATGTATGCGATGTTGTGTACCAGACCAGATGTAGCATACGCATTGAGCGTTGTAAGCCGGTATCAGTCAAACCCAGGGGAGAAACACTGGATAGCGGTAAAGAACATTCTCAAGTACCTGAGAAGGACTAAGGAGATGTTATTGGTGTATGGCGGAAAAGACCTCCAGCTCGAGGCCTTTGCTGACTCCAGCTTCCAGAGTGACAAGGATGACTCCAAGTCCATGTCGGGTTATGTCTTTACCCTCAATGGAGGGGCGGTTTGCTGGAAGAGTTCCAAGCAGGAGACCGTTGCAGACTCAACAATGGAAGCGGAGTACATAGCTGCTTGCGATGCCGCAAAGGAAGCTGTCTGGATGAAGAAGTTCCTCACGGAGCTTCAGGTGGTTCCTACCATTGTTGATCCAATACCGCTGTATTGCGACAACAACGGAGCTATAGCTTTAGCGAAGGAACCCAGATCCCATCAGAAGTCCAGGCACATTTTGAGGAGGTACCACCTGATCAGGGAGATCATAGATCGCCAGGAGATCGAGGTGAAGAGAGTTAATACAGAGAATAACACTGCAGATCCACTCACGAAGGCCCTACCCCAGACTCAGTTCGAGCGGCTGATCGAGATGATAGGTCTTCGATACGCCAGTACATGGCCTTAGTGCAAGTGGGAGATTGTTAGTGTATATGCCCTAGAGGCCATTATTGTATCATACTGGTTTGTATATTACTTAATGGAAGCTTGGGATATTCACAGTTGTATATACAATCTTGCTCGAAATGGTAGTATGCTACTTGGTTTGTCTCTGCTTTAATATGTGCATGTGTTTCTTTTAGCATATTGCTGGTATACATATTAGTAGAGCCCTTAGGATCTTTGCTTGATTACCAGCGTTGTGATGGCGCTCGCACTCGTGGGAGCTGGGTAATCTATAAGCACATCCTTATACAGGTCCCTGGTCGTTGGACTATCGAGACAGGGCATCGATACTCCGGAGTAGACTAGCGTATGCACTTCTCATCCCAGTGTGGGAGACGGTCTGTCCCACAGCCGTTAGTACGTCGTACTTGGGATAGTATGCGGGTGCTCGTTAGGTTACGAGTACACTGGACAGGACTCGTCGGGAACTGTTGGTTGGTAATATACCTATCGTCAGTTATCAGTTCCCAGGTGACATGAGCACAGCTTAGTCCGTTGACTTGACACTGTCACTTCGCCTCGAGTGTGTTCCCACTGCACTTTGATTACTACCCTACCACGGCTCAAAGGAGTCGTGCAAACAGGTAGTTTTTGGGTGCAGTCCCGAAGCACTTGGAGGCAGTGACGGTTAGACAGAATTCGTCTCTCCCGGTATTGGGGGTTGACATCGCGCTGTGTCCAGGAGAGCCATTACACGAGTAGTCCCTGGCCAGGGCAAGCGAGATATACTGGTAGGTTTCCAGTGTTATCTCAGGGTGTTCTGGGCTACACTCCGACACGACTTGTACCGCTATTAGGGGACTGACGTTCACCGCCCCCCTAAGCCCGCCATGCGATGTATCAGACGAACAGACCGGACTGTACGGAGACTGTCACATACAGGCTCAGTAGGAGTGCAGATGGGGTTCACCTCGTCAGTCTTCTTATCGACATCTACCTGGGGACCGTTACGTACAGCTAGTGCCGCTTGCGGTCTGTGGTTAAACCCACTGCCAGCGTAGTGTCGAGTCTTTAAAGTCCCACACAGAGAGCTATTCGCCTTTAGGCAAAATGAGTAGAGGTCGCATGGTTTTGCGACAGGGTTCGTTCACATTCGCGTACTTGTGCACGTTTGCTGTACGGACAGTTTATACTAGCGGGCTTTGGTTTAAGCCGGATCCTAGTATATGATTCGAGATTGGTTTTTCTCAGTGTATTCGTGTTCCTCGGATCACGAATGCGGGTGCGTATGCACAGTTGCTTGAGATTGAGGGAGAGGACCTTGTTTAGGGTTAATGGCTATTGTCATTTTATTAACCCTATTGCTTTTGTGTGTATTATAGTTAATTGATAATTAGCTTAATAATTGTGCATGGTTGTTGTTGTTGACAATTTGACTTCATTGACTTGTTGACCTTGTTGACAACTTGACCATAATCATTTCATTTGGAAGATGCTCTTTGATCTTTGCAAATTGAAATGATAATGGTCATGTCATGATTTACCATGACAATTTTCAAGCTAATTATTCAATTAAAATAATGCACACATATTAGTGAGAATGGCTCACTAATAATTCATTCTCTCATATCCTTTCTCTCTCTTGCTCATCCTCTCCCTCAAGCTCTCTCCCTCTCATGTGTTGAGAAACAAAAAGCTTGAGAAAAACCCTCACTTGATCTTCTCTACTCTCTTCTAGGGTTCAAGTCTTAGCATTTCTTGCACTCTAGTTACTCCTTGCTTGGAGTTGAAGCTAAAGGTCGAGGCTTTCGAGTGGATCCTTCTTTGACGGGAGAAGACAAGCAAGGTGACCTCTTTCTACCATTCCAAGAAGCAAGGAGAGAAGGACTTTGAGCTCAAGGTATAACCTTTCCATCACTTAGCTACTTTGTAGTTAGCTTTAGCAACTTTATGTTTAGCAAAGATCCTTAAAGCTTGGTCCATGTTGCCTATAGTTGATAAAAATCCAATTTTTATTATGTTTTCCGCCTCCCCGTAAGCACCGTGGTGGGCAACGTGGACTTACATTTCTCGAAAGCGTCGGACTTGTGCTTTAATAAAATTACATGACCGAATCTTGAGAAATCGTCAGTGAATGTAATGAAGTATGAAAAACCGCCTCTAGCCTGTGTAGACATAGGCCCACATATATCACTATGTATGAGGCCCAGGAGCTGAGTAGCTCTTTCTCCGTGTCCGGTAAACGGAGTTTTGGTCATTTTACCCTTGATACAAGACTGGCAAGTCGCATAAGATTTATATTCAAAAGAATTTAAATATCCATCTTTGTGTAACTTGTTTAGTCTTGTTTCGTTAATATGACCAAGTCTACAATGCCAAAGAAAAGCTTCATTTAATTCTGAAAGTTTTCTTTTATTAGTGTGTTGTATACTGAAAACTGTGTGTTGATTTAGGACATATATTCCGTTATTAAGCGTACCATACCCAACCAACATTTGATTTAGGTGAATGTTCATAACATTGTTCTGCAACACAAAATTATATCCTTCATTGTCCAACAAAGAAACGGATATTATATTACATAGCATACTTGGTACAAAATAACATGGATTCAAAATCAAAATACATCCAGATGGCAACCCCAAGTGATACTCTCCCACTGCGACTGTATGTACATTGGAACCATTTCCAACGCGGAGAGTATGGTCACCTGTCCTCAAAACCTTGCTATTTCTCAGCCCCTGCATAGAATTGCAAATGTGAGAACCTGAACCGGTATCCAATACCCAGGAAGCAGAGTTTATAGAAAAACAGTTTTCAGTCAAAAACGCACCTGAAGCAGAAGCATCACCATGCTTCTTCTTGAGACTTAAGTACTCCGTGCAATTTCGCTTCCAGTGTCCTGTCTTGTGGCAATGGAAACATTCGCCCTTCCCTGAGTCTCCAGCCTTGGACTTTCCCTTTCCCTTCACCTTTTTAACTCCGCCCTTAGGATTAATGGGTTTCTTCTTTTTCTTTCCCTTGGCCTTGGCTTTCGGGCGAGAAGAGGAAGACTGTCCAATAGTCATAACGGGAGTTTTTGCTAACTTCATAGTGCTCTCTGCACTCCTTAACATATTAAGGAGTTCAGGGAGGTCCTTCTCCATGCCATGCATGTTGAAGTTCACTATGAACTGAGCAAAGGTGGAGGGGAGGGACTGCAGAATAATATCTATATATTGTTCATTGTCCATCGTCCATCCAAGGTCCTCAAGCTCTTCTATAAGAGCTATCATCTTCAGAACATGGTCTCCTACTGGTGTGCCAGAGGCCATTCGCATCTGAAACAATTTCTTTGATGCTTCGTATCGTAATACGCGGGATTGCTCCCCATACAACTCCTTTGTATGGAGCAGTATTCCGTGAATGTCCATGTCCTCGTGCTGCTTTTGATGTGTGTTATCCATCTATGTAAGCGCGAGGCATGTGGCCGTGGCACAGTCAGCGTCCCATGTCTTGCGGACTTCAATGTCCGCAACTGAGGATTTTGGACCTGGGACGGGCGGGGCTGAAGCCGTGAGGACATATGATACTTTATCATAAGTCAAGGCAATCTTCAGATTCCTTAGCCAGTCTTTATAGTTGGTCCCATTCAGTTTGTTTTTATCTAGTAGAAGCTTAAGTCCAGTCATTGGTATCTGCCATTAAGAGAGAGAAAAGAATACACTCAGCGAAAGCTCTTGCATAGATTAGATTGGTTTATTATCTTGTCTAATCGATGTTTCCCACTGCTTTTTATCAAGTTTTTCTTTCAAACCTTGAAAAGAAAAACTAGCCAGGATTAATTACAGTCTACAACTTCGCTAACCGTTCAGCCAGGCCAGTGTCGGTACTTTGAGGGAGCTTCCCCGTGCTTTCGCACGGACCTAATTAGAGTAAACCTCGTTTTCCCAGAGGCGGAGCCCCGTTAACACCTTTCTAGACACCTAATGAGTTAGCTAATTATAAACTGTAAAACTCTCCTAGGAGCAACTATTGCCCACAGTGGGATCGGGATCCAACCATCATATGGAAGGTATGCAATCTCATTGCAAATTTCAACTATTGAAATTCCCGATGTGGTTTTTACCCCTAATACTCGTGACCTTGGCTAAGGTCAACAAATCACGAGCACTAGTCAAGCTCAACCCGTCATTTCTTGATTAATTAGACCCGTTCACATGACCCTTGGCTAAGGTCAACAAAGTCATATGCCCGTCCGAATTAATCTGCATCATATGCGTTTGTAGGAAGACATCACTTAGCTACCGTACACTACGCCTTGGCTAATGTCAACAAACGTAGCACGAATACTAAGTACTCTACTTCCTAAAATGACGGAGGGTTGCGAATGATTTTTAAGAAAATCTTTAACGCTTTGAACTTGATATCGTTGTAGAATCAAACAGTTTTCAAAAGGAGTGGCTTAAGCTCCGTAGTTTTGAAATATAGCTTTTTCATAAATAGCCGAGTGGTTTTTAAATCCGATTCTACAACATCTTTTTAGGTTTATTTTCTTTACATTAATCACATTAATGTAATCCCATCATTTAAGTCCTTAAGCCAATCACAGAAAAGAAACGAAAATAACACGTACGCTTATGCCATCCGCATTCGCCGCAATGTTCCGTTATGCACCGTTAGGTTACTTAACTAACGGCATACCGGGACGGGACTAGCGTGGGTGTAAAACATAAGCAACGTCTACTATATATCATATATATAATATGTCATTCATCTCAGATTTCACAGAACACAGGCAGCAGAAACATAGATATAACGTGGGATATCCTAGGACGTCCGTATTTAGTATTTAGCCAGAATAGAAAATACGGATTCCACAGTCGCGATGAATAGCCAAGCCCACACCCTGGACCCCTACGAGAGCGGCAAGTGACCCTACCAATCCTGGAGTTTAGGAGACCCGGTCTCGACTCCTCGAGATGGCCTCCCACTAAACCCCAGAACCCGGTCACCTGTGCTCCCCTCCTTGGGTCCATCCTAATGCGGAAAAGTAAATAATATACAACACTGGTGACACAACCGCAACCTGGAAGTGCCCCAAATAAAAGAATATTACATTACATTTGAATTTACATGAATGAAAATATAAAACTCTCATCTCACAAAAACCCTCCGGCTATTCGATCGCGACAATCCTGCACATCATATCTCAGCAATATATAATATCACATATCATCAACGTAAGTAAGTATGCGTACCCCGATTGTCGTTGATGTATAGCAACGAAACCGGCGATATCTAACATACTACACTTACGGTCACAGAAAAGAAAGTGTAAAACTACAATATTTGGAATCCAGATTCTCTTTAGACATCATAAATGCGAAATATCACATATTTCGTATTTCATGCCTACACTATATGAATTCCACATATTGTATCACATTCCAGATAAACAGACAGTATTAAAGTTTTCGAACGAACAATCAAGCACCCAAGATTCACTAAAGCTCAACACTTGAGCAGGGTTCAAAAATCCGGAGTGTGACACAGTAGTAGCGGTCCAGCCGTAGAAGGGTCAAGCCAACGCCTCACATGTGGCACGCCGTACTGCCCCAAACCCTAAGGTTCAAAGGGCAGTTCGAGACGGTCACATAATCGAGTTAAGGTATGTTGTCTTCTAGAGGGACCACCGCAAAAAGACTTGCACGTATCTCCAAAGTATTTAAACCCCATGAATAGTGAGAAAATGATACTCGTTCAAACACTTCAATACTTTCTAATTTACCCGGAAAAGCTACGAAATGAAAGTCCCGATCGAATCGACGAATCCAAAAATATCTCCAGAATTTTTCAAAACTAAATACAGTTTAAAAATACCCAAAAATTTATACATGCAGAACCAAAAATTACAGAAGAAAAATTATCCACTAATTCATATATAAGGCCGCGGAACCGCGGCCTAAGCAAGCTTAGGCCGCGTTTCCGCGGCAAGAAACACTGTTCATTGGATAATTTTTCTGCCGTAATCCTTATTTTTCCCTGCTTTATTTTTTACATATTTTTAATTCTGCAAAATGTCAAAATTTAGAAAATTTCCAGAGAGCATCCCATAATATCGTATTTTTGTCCGATCGGGGTTTTCACTTCGTAAAAACGTCGCCTAATGTTCTAGGTCGGCTCTGATACCAATGTTAGGTTAGTATGGCACCCTATGAAGTATTTTGAAGCATCACATGACCCAAAGTTATAATTTTTAAGGTGCTAAACTAACAAGCAAAGGGATCGATCCTAGAAAATTAGGGTTATGAAACATTAAGCTAGAAAAGATTAGGGTTTGAAGGCTACAACCTTTGTAGCTCCCCTTTGCTAGACTCCTTGGTGTCTTGGGTGTTGAATCGAGTGTTAGTTATATGTATGCCCTAGAGGCCATTACTATACATAGGATGTATAGTGTAGTGGATGCTGGGACATATATAGTGAGGACTTTCTTGCTCGACATGATAGTATGCTATCAGATTGAACTTTACCTTAACGTGTATACTGATTGTCTCTCTGTTACATGTTGGTAAAGCCCTTAGGATGTGTACTTGACTACCTGGACTATGATGCGGATCATACTAGTAGGGACATGGTAGTCTATAAGTACATCCTTCAAAGTCCCTAGTCGTGGGTGTATCGAGACAGGGCATCGATATACCAGAGTAGACTAGCGTATACCTTCTCGACCCATACAGATGGGCGATGGATGATCCCATATCCATTGGTGTTTGACATCGGAGATGATATACGGGTGCTCAGTGGAGACTGGGTACACTGGACGGACTCGCCGAGAACTCCCAGATGGTATTATACCACACGTCAGATGGCAGTTCTCTGGTGACACTGGTACAGAGTAGTCTGTTGACCCGAGATCGTCATAGAGTCTTGTGTGGTTCCCACTGTGCTTTGATTTCCATCTTACCACGTCCAAGAGGGCGTGCAAAACGGTGGTTTTTGGGTACAGTCCCGAGTCACATGGAGGCAATGAGCGATAGGAGGGGATTCGTCTCTCCCGGTATAGGGGGTTGATGTTGCGCTGTGTTCGATTGGCTATAACAGGAAATCCCTGGCCAGGGTTGCTGAGATTTACTGGTAAGTGTTACCAGTAGTTTCTCGAAGTGTTATAGACCTCATATCGACACGACTTATCGAGCTATTGGGGTCTGACGTTTACCACCCCTAGGCGAGATATGCGACATATCTGACGATCAGACCGGACTGTACGGTAGTGTTACTGGTTGGATTCACTGGAGTGTGAGCGGGCTTGCTCGTCGATCTTCTGATCGCTCAATACCCGGGTGGCCGTTACGTTTAGCAGACCGCTTGCGGCTTGTGGATGTTTGATATGATCATCATCCGCTGCCGGCGTATTGACGAGTCTTTAGAGTCCTACACAGAGGTTTCCTGGCTCAAGCGAAACGAAATAGGAGCGCATATGAGATATGTGCGGGACCGAGAATAATACGTGTATGTGATACCGTATTCTATTCTCGTGATGAATGTGTCGAATGGTTGTATGCGATATAACCTAGTTATCGAATCAAGGATTGATTCGATAAGCCGATACATTGTATACTAGTCGGTTGTGTGCGACATGACCGGATCATTGAATCAAGTGTTGATTTAATGATTTAATGCATAATTATATATTTGATATATTACTTTGCATTAACTAGTATCGGTTCACTTTAAATGGATTTTCTCACTCGGGTGTGCACATTTCATATGCGATATGATTTGTGCACTTGCTTGTATCATGTTTGATGGTGGATGCCCTTTTTGTTAAGTGTATAGAATTAAACCTTGGTTAATGGAATGGTTAGGGTTTACTATTTGATTATTCATTTTATTCATTTGTTTATTTCTTTTTGGAAAAGAAAAAATTGCATGATAAAATGGTGGCATTTTTTGTTTCATTCATGAAGCTTCATGAATACTTTGACCATTGCAACCATTTTGTCATCTTGTAAAAACCTAACCATTCACTAACCATGATCAATTCTCTACATTAAACCATGGTAACTATTATGATAAGGATGGTTTTTCTTTTCTTATTAAATATAATTCTTATCATAATATTCTTCTTCTTCTTCCTTCAACTCAAGAAGAAAACCTAAGGTCCATCAATGGTGATTGATGATTAAGAGTGAGAAATCAAATTCTAAAGTCTACCCACTTCCTATTTCTTCATCCTCTACCTCTTGCCAAGTAGTAGAGTGTGTTTCCTTCACAAGTTTTCATGACTTGGTGAATGTGGAGCTTGATCTTTCGATGCCTCGACGTAGATCATCTTCGGCATGGACATCGACGACCTAGCTTGCCCATTCTCCGACGAAGCCGACGCTAGAGCCCGGGAAATCACTTGGACAGCGAGGGGACTTCGTTGCGGAGCTATGGAGGTGGAGCACCGATCTACAAAGGTTGTATTTCCGTATTTCATATAGTTAAGTGTTAACTAGTTTACTTTACGCCTAGAATTCTAACCGACGATCCGTACTCTAGAGTTTCTCGGCACCGTATTTTTTTAAAATTGGCATGTTTGATACCTTGTGAGACCTCATTAGGGTGCCTAGGAACCCTACATCGAGGTCCTCTCGAAGTTCCCTTGCGTCCACGACGATCCACCACGGAGCACTCCGTCCAAGCTCGCTTCTTTGGAAAACCGAAGGAAACACTCTAATCAAGTCGGCTAGACTTGAGTAGAATGATGTTGTGGTTTGGAATCTCACTTCAAAAACCTATCTTTAAGTGGTATTTGCTCACTAGGAAAATTAAGAGAGCAAAGGAGCTAGAGGAAGAAGATGGTGGCAATTTTTAACAAGAGATAAAAAGATAACTCAAGTGAAGAAAAAGAAATATATCAATATATATTTTATTCCTTCATTCTATGAACCATGGTTAAAGTGATGGAGACATTATTTAACTTTGGTTTGGAATGATAAAGAGAAGGATAACCTTAGGTTAGTGGTAGTTGAGCATGGTTAGGTCAAAGGAAGAATGTAGAAGCATGAAAGATTATCCTTTCCTTTTTCATTTTCTTTTTAAATCCAAAATTAAATAATAATCCATTATATAATCCATGGTGTGAGTCTTATATTGCCACCATTTCCATATGCTAACAACCATGATGGATGAGTGTATGTATGTGTGCATGTATGCACATCCACATGTGCATGAAACTAGCATGAAAGAAAGAAAGAAAAGCACACATGCATGCACACATCCATCATCCAAGAAAAGGTTTTAAGTGAGAAAACTAATGGTTAAATGATAAATCAACACTTGATTTATCAATCCGGTCATATCTCATATGACCCCACCAAAAGTAGTTCACCCGGTCAATGTTCGGTATCATATACGCACATTTCAATCGGGTGCATGCGCATATCGCATACGCGCACCACAACGTTTCGCCTGGACTGGGTAACTCCTTTGTGGGACTCTAAGACTCGTCAATACGCCGGCAGAGGGTGATGATCATATCAGGTACCCTCAAGCCGCAAGCGGTCAGCTAAACGTAACGGCCACCCGGGTATTGAGCGATCAGAAGACAACAAGTGAACCTGCTACAACTCCCGTCGAGCCATCCGGCAACACTACCGTACAGTCCGGTCTCTTCGTCAGATATGCTGCATATCGAGCCTAGGGATGGTCACGTCGACCCCAATAACTCAATAAGTCGTGCCGGTGAATGGTCTGTAACAGATCGAGAAACTACTGATAACACTTATCAGCAAATCTCAGCAGCCCTGGCCAGGGACTTACTGTTATAACCAGTCGGGCACAGCACAGCATCAACTCCCAATACCGGGAGAGACGAAACCCCTCCTATCGCTCATCGTCTTCGTGTGTCTCGGGACTGTACCCAACGGCCACCTGTTTGCACGACTCAGTAGAGCCGTGGTAGGGTGGCAATCAAAGTACAGTGGGAGAACACACAAGACTCCATGACGATCTCGGGTCTACAGACTAACCTGTACCAGTGTCACCTGAGAACTGCTATCCGACGATAGATATAATTCCATATAGGAGTTCTCGGTGAGTCCGTCCAGTGTACCCAGTCACCACTGAGCACCCGTATATGATCTTGATGTCAAACATCGATGAATGTGGGAACATCCAACGCCCATCGTATGGGTCTAGTATCATATACGCTAGTCTACTCTGGTATATCGATGCCCCGTCTCGATATACCTACGACTAGGGACTTTCCAGGATATTCTTATAGACTACAGATGTCCCACTAGTATGATCTCCATCATAATCAGAGTAGTCAAGCCGATATCCTCAGGGCTTTATCAGCATGTATGAATGAATAAAAGCATGATCAAATCAACATGTCAGATAAAGAAGAACCAGATAGCATACTATCATGTCGAGCAAGAATGCAAACTGAATATATATACATGTATAGATACATCGACTATCACATAATGGCCTCTAGGGCATACATATATCCAACAACGCCATCCACCCGACTTCTCCCCGTAGATACAAATCTACTCACCTGGTCCTCGCTCGCCGGTGCCGACGTCGCCACGCGCTTGCTTGTCGTCTCGAAGTCCATATGGGGTACCTACATATCATAACGCACCGTATCGCATTAAAATCCGACTCATGACCAAAACGACTCACGAATCCCACATAGGTCAAAACCTATGGTTGCTTTCACAAATCGACCCAAAAACCCTCGACGTCGGCGTACAAACGCCAAACCATCGAGAAAACTCCCAACACACTCATTTGTACAATTACAAGCACTAATTATAATATAAAATAGCTTAAAATTTACAAAAACCCCAATTTCATTTAAAAGGTCATTTTTCCGAAAATCTAGCAAGCACAAATCACCGTTTTAGTATAAAACTCGATGTATAAACGAACCTAGCATCCACAATATTCACTAAATATCATAACAAAGTCATATAAACCATTCCTATAATTTATTCTCATCAATTTGCATAAATTCCAAAATCCTAGTTTGCAAAAATATTAATTTTTAACACCTTTTAAAGCAAAATTCACAATTCAACAATTAAGCTTGGTTTTGCATAACCTAAGATATTAAAACACTCATAATAATGTTAATGATGTCATAAAAACATAATTATATTTTTAACCCAATTATTTAACCAATTTTAAATAGCTAGTTAGCAAATTAGCGTAATTATCATAATTTTTAAACTAACAATTAACAACTATCTACTAACTTTGTTTTAACAAGCCATAAGAGCCTAATACATTACACAACCATACACCAATTTCACAAAACCCTAACTTGCATTCAAACCCTTTCTTGAATTTTATAACTAACAAAATCCAACCCAAACTATACATGAAACACTAAATTAGCACTAATTTGAAGCCCAAAAAGCAAGTTAAACTCTTAGATTTGGTTTGTATAAAACACTAGATAGCAAAATAGAATAATTAACTTAATAATGGTGTGCTAAAAACCCTAGTTTAACTCAAACCATTCTCTTGAAGATCCTAGATGAAAATAGCACCAATATTAACACTAAAACAACTCATTTAAAGAAATCTAACCATAAGAATTTAAATGGGTAAGAATTATACCTCTAGATCTAGAGATCTAGCAAGAAATTTTGACTCCAAAGATGGCCTCCTAGCATCCAAAATCCATGCAAGAAAGGTTAAGAAGAATGGATGAAGGATGGGCTTGAAATTGTGAAGTTTAAATGGAATTTTGATGGAATTTTGATGAGTTTAGAAGAAAAATGAGAGGGGAAATTTTGGGGCTGTTTATTGCAGGAATTTTGGCTGAGGAGGGAGTGGGGAGAGGTGTGGGGGAGTTGTGGAAAAGAATCCAAGTCAAAGCCCCTCCCAAATTACCATAATACCCACACCTACTTTACTATATATAAAAACCTTATTTTAACCCATTTCTCACATGATTTAAGGTCAAAAAGAGGGAAATAAAATTCTTGGGCTGCTACAATAGTGTGGGGCCGGCCAAGGGGAGTGAAGGTGAGTGTGAGAGACTTTACAAAAAAATTCTATGCAAAAAGACCCCCCACAATACCATATTTGCAAGTTTTAGTTCAAAATAACTATATTTTTGTTTTCCATAAAATAAATCAATTAAAACTTGAAATAAAATACTAAAAATTTATATTACAACTAGATTTTAATCATCATGATTTTAAAGATTAAAATTATCCCATTTAAATTTGTATTTATCGCTAATTTAATGTATTTTCTTATCGGCTTAAAATAATATTAAAATAATTAATTTTGGAAAAAATTTCAGAAAATTTGAAATTTCGCCAGTGGCTCAATAAACACCAAATACTAGCAATTTCATAGCTAGAATATGTATATTTAATTTTATAATAAAGATATTTGTATTTTGACTTTTTACAGAAAACCCCCTTATTTTACCGTTTTTTCGAAATTTCACCGAAATGATTTTCAAAACGTTACAATCTTCCCCCCTTAAAGAAATTCGGTCCCCGAATTTAAATTAAAACTTCCCCCAAATACTAAAATATTTCAGCCAAAACCATCAAATCGCCGGGGCTCCGAAATCATAAATACATAAAACAAATCGTAGCGCAACGCATGCGCATGAAAAATGAGCATATAACTCAAATCAGAACTCCGTCAAGCATCCCGCAATTATCGGAGTCATGGGGAAGACATCAATACCAAATCCAAAGCAAAACTAATATGATATAACTCGAAACTATACATGTAAAATATATTCAGGTACTGTCCTCTGACTAGTCGTGCTCAGTACGAAAACACATAGCAATATCATAAAAACGTGCTGCTCTATAAGAAAAATCAATCCCCAAAATACGCGTATGAATACTACGTGCGTCTTGTGCGCACGGAAACCAAAATCCAAATATGTGCCATACATATGCACAGAAACAATATCTAAGTGCATCGGGTGTGCACGAAACATCTGTCATAGGCAACATGTGTGCCTGACAGCAAAATCAGGTGCATCTGACATGCACGAAAAATCTCGATTTAGTGCATCTGGTGTGCACCAAAATCACACTTCAAAACATGCGCCCAATATGCGCGAAAATCCAAATCAGGTGCATCCATCGTGCACGAAATCATGAAATCCAATATCAAGTGCCGAACATGCGCAAAATCAAATCAGGTGCACAAAACAAATATCGAACATCACCATCGAAATCAAAGTCCAGGGCATCTAAATGCACAACATACGTAACACTGCACTGCAAGCATATATGAACTATACCGCGTGCAAAAACCAAATCGTGTGCGTATATACGCACAAAATCAACTCAAATGTCTAAAACCGTAAAATCGCAAACATGTGAAACCAAGCACGAAAACGATATCAAGTGCAACACTGTGCAAAGATCTTAAATCCTCAATCATCAAAATCAAATCATGCGAATCAATCACCCAAAACATCGAAATCAATAATGGCGGAATAGTACCGCTCAAGTGCATCCTCTAAGAATCTCGGACCAACTGTCGCGGTCACTAGTGGGACGTCTCGTCGATGATCATGAACTCTGGCCTGCTGGTGTGCGTAACATGACCACTCCTGGGTCCAAGACTTCTCGTAATTTTTCCCAGAAAGGTCCTGTCGAGGTCTCTCCCAAATCTCGCCTCTGCCGAACTGTCCGAAAGTCATCGTTCCTTACTATATCTGTTCTCATTCCAGAACGGCTGCATACTCATCACGACTCCTTCTGGAAGGTAAATCCAAGTACCACGCCTCGGCATGCGCATCGCATCTCTGATATCGGTGGAGTGGAACGCCATCTCATCTAGATCTGGTACGAACCTCTTTCTTCACTTTTCTCTAATGTCGACCGCTTCAGACTCGTCTCGTCGTGGCTGCATGGACTGAGCTCCCACGGCTATCCTCGTATCCGGAGTCTCCCAAGAAATGCATCTCACTACCTAGCATCCGAATTAAGTCGAGCCATCCGATCGATTTGTCAAAACCTCATAATCACCCAAGAGCTCAACATCTTGGGCATAGTATAATAGTATCGAGTACATACCACAGCATCGGTGGTCCAGCCGTAGAAGGGCAAACCCAAGCCTCACTAATGGCACCGCAGAACTGCCGGAAACCCGAAGGTTCAAAGGCTTTCACACGGTCATTAAGTCGAGTTAGGGTTTCATTCTTCTAGAGGGACCATAGAATTGCCTGCATGTCCTTCCGATTACTTTAAACTTGGAATAGTAGGTTTCTGACATTCGATCGTCTCTGTCGACTCTCAACGTCTCCGCGTGAAGTCGTCTCTAGCTGGAATCAATTTATCTGATGACCTCTCATCGGGGTAGCGAACGAACCACATGTCCTAGTCATTCATCCTCGGTGACTAGCGACCTTCTATCATCTCTTAGTACAACCTTGTACTGCAATAGCTCCCACATCTGGGGCGATATCCCGTCGTTCGCTGCAACAACTGGCTCACTCGTCCGCACGCTGAACAGTGCCTCAATCATCATGAGTAAGTAATATACCAATGGTCATCAAAATCTGGCTGGCCTCTGTCAGTGGCTCAATCCTCTAGTGTTGATCGGCACGTCCAAGTAATCTCATATAGCGATCCATCCAACACTCGTGGCGCGAAAGCACAATCAAAAGACACATCTCTACAATCGTATGTCACCGGAATTATGCTCTGGTCAGTCCTCGTTCGTAACGAGCTCGTGCTGACCGCAACTCTAGCCGTAGCACTCCCTGCCGGTAATCGTGGCAGCAAACCATAACTGGTACCGATGAGGCTAGATCAGTAATGAATATAATACTGAGCAAAGAAATGTACATCCTAAGGCTCTTTAAGTGGAGTGGCGTGTCGTAAGTATGCCGCGGAACATACCCACGGTACGTCACTCTACTCTAGTCACCTATTCCATCAACCAAGGGTTATCCTACGCTCCGAAGGTAAAACCTAACGCTCTGATACCAACTTTGTCACGTCCTGAAAGTACGGAACATGACCGGCACTTAAACTACGAAACGCCTCGAGGCGTACGTAATCTAAGTAAACCGAAAACCCAGAAATCCAAACCAAGAAAAGTAGTAGAGTGAATGAAAATCAATTTAAATAAAGTAGTTTTAATAGCATAGCCGAATTATGCGTTAAAAAACATCAAATATTTCCTGAAAATTTCGGCAGAGTCTCCTTTGTAAATACTGGCCCCCAAATTGGATACAACATGAATAGTATACGAAATCAATAAAAAGGCATCCCCAAGCGGGAGCTAGCTCTTCGTCAATCGACGGTCACAACCACACAAGCAATATAATATACAACGCCAAGGGCGAGGATCAAAATTCAAAAGGAAACTCAAAAACCACAAGAAAACCACAGAAATACAACGCGCGACTCTAAGGTCGAGAGAATAAACATCACTGGTCTCTATCTCAAATAAATACATGTTTGGTTGATGGAACTTCTAGATACAACAGAATAATGATATACAAGATATATAATGGGGGTACGATACAAATAAACCCACCTACTAGAAAATCACCCGGAAATGGAAGTAGTGCCAGCAAAGCCGTAATAAAACCTGTACGGCGAAACCTGCAAGAACTGTGGCACAACGGGGGTGAGTTGCCAACTCGTGAATAGAAAAACATCTACGGAAAGAAATCGCATAAATAACGCAACCTAGGTCAAAGATCATAATATATCCTCAATTATACATATAACATGCAACCTATAACAAGGCTAGGGTAAATATCTAACCCGAGTGTAATCTCATGTGCCCGTGTCAGTGCCTCAGGTAGCAATATATCATATGAATGAGGTATGAATGCATGGAAACAGAATACATGTAAATGAAGAACTGTTTTCATAATTTAGTGAGATTTCCTTTGTATTTTTAAAATGAGGTATCACAATGAAATCAGCATAAAACAGTGCCTAGCATCGGCACAAAACGTAATCCCAATATCTCGATATCTCTGTATCACAGTCTCTGTACCTCAATATCTCGAAATCTCAATGTCTCAATCACAATATCTAGGGCGCCGTCAGTCCAGACCGGCCCCTACCATCCATCTCAAGACCACGACGGTATCCTCCGGATATCCGACGCGTCGGGTAAAATCACCGATAGGTAGTGCTCCCCTGCCAGGCTCACATCGTCATCATCACGCGCTTCTTGCCCCGGGGTACCTTACCGGGTCCACCATGTACCCGAAACGGTTCATCCGTCTCCTCGAATCGGGTCTCGAAATCCATCAGCAAACTCATGGTGGATGACTCATACATCATGGGAAAAACCGCACTTTTTTTTATTTAAAAAGAGAGAAATCAGTTTATATAAGTTTTGCGGTTTTCCCCCCAAATCCAGAAAATTTCATGGAAATCCGAATCCAAATCATCAATAGCATGTAAAACCATGAATATAGGCATAACAATGAATAACAGTATGCATGAAGTGACAAGTAATAACTAAAATGTTAAGCTGGCATATAAGGCAGGTACACTAATATCATGTCAAATTACTAACTAACAAGCTAAGTCAAGCAATAATATTTTCTAAGGTGTACGTGACATGGCAATTACCGATGAAGATGTGTGTGAGCCGGCAAGTAAGTGTACGTGGTACATACGAATCATCGGTAATGGTACTGGTGTCCTAACAATATGATATCAACATTGCAATAAGAAATTATAACATAAGTATGCGATGCGAAGCGAACCACAATAATAAGCGGGAGCTGGATACTAGACGCAACTGTAACTAACCTGAATTAATCTAATATAAGTCCTACAAATGGTGCCTTTTGAAATAACACGAATCATAGGGTTTTGAAAATAGGGGCTACGGTGTTTTTATGAAAAGATACGTCTTTTGAAATATCTGTAGGATCCCTTGGGCTGTCTTTTAAAATACCCACGATTCGTTAGTTTTTGAAATAGGTAAGAATCGAATCTAATCTAACAACTAAACTAAACTAAAGGGCTAAGCTAACAAGCTAGACTACAGGTAGGGAAACCGCCTAACATCTGAATCGATCCATATACATACCTGTATATATATATTAGTCGGTGATCCCGCCTCAATAATATCATATCCGATACCATATCTACAATCATACATCCCAAGTCAAGAGTACGGATCAATCATCAAGATATAGCTCGTACGTAAATCCGTCGTACGGCATCCCCAAATCTGGGTAGGGGTCAATATCATATTCCTCATGCCATTCCTCTGGTATCCTCTTTATTCAAGATCGTAGTCTAGGGTACTGACCTATGTCTAGTACAATACTAATATCCTCAAGATACTCATGATCTGACTACTGATCGACAATCTCGTACAAACTGATATCATTAGCATATATCATCATCAAGGGGTATACATCGCCCAATACGGCCTAGTATCAATATCCTAGCATATCATATCTTATATCACGATCACATGTCGACCATTTTATTAATAACACTATTCACCCGTATCGTAGTCCCAAGATCCGCTATAACACCAGGACGTACCTCAAGTACGAATCCTGCCATATCACCGATATCACAACCACAAAACAAATCTCATCGACTCAGCTCAATCCCAAGTATCATCCTCAAATCCGTATGTGAACACATAGTCCCATACCCATGTGAACACATAACTATAAAGAATCCCATGAGCACATATAAATAGGAATGTATGCAAGTATGTATGTGTGTATGTATAGTGCAACACTACCCTAGGGTTCGCAACACTAAAATAATCCAACACACCAATATCCATCCTAAACATCGTTATTAATCCCAAATAATATATAATAAATTGTTGGTGTGTATACGCATCCGTATACACCACCACGGACTGCGGGGGTGCTATACGCCATCCACCCGACTTCTCCCCGTAGATACAAATCTACTCATCTGGTCCTCGCTCGCCGGTGCCGACGTCGCCACGCACTTGCTTGTCGTCTCGAAGTCCACATGGGGTACCTACATATCATAACGCACCGTATCGCATTAAAATCCGACTCATGACCAAAACGACTCACGAATCCCACATAGGTCAAAACCTATGGTTGCTTTCACAAATCGACCCAAAAACCCTCGACGTCGGCGTACAAACGCCAAACCATCGAGAAAACTCCCAACACACTCATTTGTACAATTACAAGCACTAATTATAATATAAAATACTTAAAATTTACAAAAACCCCAATTTCATTTAAAAGGTCATTTTTCCGAAAATCTAGCAAGCACAAATCACCGTTTTAGTATAAAACTCGATGTATAAACGAACCTAGCATCCACAATATTCACTAAATATCATAACAAAGTCATATAAACCATTCCTATAATTTATTCTCATCAATTTGCATAAATTCCAAAATCCTAGTTTGCAAAAATATCAATTTTTAACACCTTTTAAAGCAAAATTCACAAATTCAACAATTAAGCTTGGTTTTGCATAACCTAAGATATTAAACCACTCATAATAATGTTAATGATGTCATAAAAACATAATTATATTTTTAACCCAATTATTTAACCAATTTTAAATAGCTAGTTAGCAAATTAGCGTAATTATCATAATTTTTAAACTAACAATTAACAACTATCTACTAACTTTGTTTTAACAAGCCATAAGAGCCTAATACATTACACAACCATACACCAATTTCACAAAACCCTAACTTGCATTCAAACCCTTTCTTGAATTTTATAACTAACAAAATCCAACCCAAACTATACATGAAACACTAAATTAGCACTAATTTGAAGCCCAAAAAGCAAGTTAAACTCTTAGATTTGGTTTGTATAAAACACTAGATAGCAAATAGAATAATTAACTTAATAATGGTGTGCTAAAAACCCTAGTTTAACTCAAACCATTCTCTTGAAGATCCTAGATGAAAATAGCACCAATATTAACACTAAAACAACTCATTTAAAGAAATCTAACCATAAGAATTTAAATGGGTAAGAATTATACCTCTAGATCTAGAGATCTAGCAAGAAATTTTGACTCCAAAGATGGCCTCCTAGCATCCAAAATCCATGCAAGAAAGGTTAAGAAGAATGGATGAAGGATGGGCTTGAAATTGTGAAGTTTAAATGGAATTTTGATGGAATTTTGATGAGTTTAGAAGAAAAATGAGAGGGGAAATTTTGGGGCTGTTTATTGCAGGAATTTCGGCTGAGGAAAGAGTAGGGAGAGGTGTGGGGGAGTTGTGGAAAAGAATCCAAGTCAAAGCCCCTCCCAAATTACCATAATACCCCCACCTACTTTACTATATATAAAAACCTTATTTTAACCTATTTCTCACATGATTTAAGGTCAAAAAGAGGGAAATAAAATTCTTGGGCTGCTACAATAGTGTGGGGCTGGCCAAGGGGAGTGAGGG
The DNA here is from genome assembly GCA_030015575.1 of Agapanthus africanus. Taxonomy (NCBI): domain Eukaryota; kingdom Viridiplantae; phylum Streptophyta; class Magnoliopsida; order Asparagales; family Amaryllidaceae; genus Agapanthus; species Agapanthus africanus. The sequence goes on from JASDDO010000029.1 coordinate 302,987,250, forward strand.
TGAGTGTGAGAGACTTTACAAAAAAATTCTATGCAAAAAGACCCCCCACAATACCATATTTGCAAGTTTTAGTTCAAAATAACTATATTTTTGTTTTCCATAAATTAAATCAATTAAAACTTGAAATAAAATACTAAAAATTTATATTACAACTAGATTTTAATCAACATGATTTTAAAGATTAAAATTATCCCATTTAAATTTGTATTTATCGCTAATTTAATGTATTTTCTTACCGGCTTAAAATAATATTAAAATAATTAATTTTGGAAAAAATTTCAGAAAATTTGAAATTTCACCAGTGGCTCAATAAACACCAAATACTAGCAATTTCATAGCTAGAATATGTATATTTAATAAAGATATTTGTATTTTGACTTTTTACAGAAAACCTCCTTATTTTACCGTTTTTTCGAAATTTCACCGAAACGATTTTCAAAACGTTACATATATACAGGACAATCTTACTCGATATGATAGTATGCTATCTGGTTTGTCTTTATCTTAACATGTGCATATGTATTACCTGTTATTACGTATCATTTATACATGTTGATAAAGCCCGCAGGATCATTGCTTGACTACCTACGTTGTGATAGCGATCATACTTATGGGGGTTGGGTAGTCGATAAGCACATCCATAAAGTGTCCCTAGTCATGGAAGTATCGAGACAGGGTATCGATATTCTGGAGTAGACTAGTGTATACATTTCTAGACCTCGAGGAGCGGCGATGGTTGGTCCCACAGCCATTGGTCTTTCTCACCTAAGATCATATACAGGTGCTCACTGGGGGTGAGTATACTGGACAGACTCGCCGAGGACTTCTAGATGGTACTATACCTATCGTCAGATAATAGTTCTCAGGTGACATGAGTATAGGTTAGTCTTCAGACCGGAGATCGTCATTTGTCTCGTGTAGTTCTCACTGTACTTTGATTACTACCCTACCACGGCTCTACTGAGTCGTGCAAACAAGTTTTAGTTGGGTACAGTCCCGAGCCACATGGAGGCAGTGAGCGATTGTTGGAGATTCGTCTCTCCCGATATAGAAAGTTGATATCGCACTATGTTCGATTGGCCAGCACCATAAGATCTTGGCCAAGGCGGTTGGGATTTACTGATATATTGATCAGTAGTTTCCTGGATTAGTCTTGATCCACATCAGCACGAATTATCGAATTATTAGGATCTGACGTTTACCACCCCCTAGACTCGGTATGCGATACTCTCAGACGAAGAGACTGGAATGTACGGAGATTGTTACAGATAGGCTCAGTAGCGATCCGGATGAGTTTGCTCGTCAGCCTTCATTTTCGACAGGTACCCGGGTAGCCGTTACGTACAGCTAGTGCCGCTGACGTGCTTGTGGTTATGGATTTATCCAGTAACTCACTGTCGGCGTACTGTTGAGTCTTTAGAGTCCCACACAGAGGGTTTTCCTGGTTCAGGCGAAATGATATAGTATCTGTATTGGATACGTGCAGGTTTCCGATCGAATGATTATACTAGTTATCCGGACTTTCGATTGGACGGTTGATAATACTAGCCGGCTCGGGATTGAGCTGGATTATTAAATTAGATATTGATTTAATAATTTAGTATATGTATTTCGATATGTATATTCTAGTATTATGTTCTTTGTGTTATTCTATCTCTTTGGGTATTCGTATTTTGATACAGATACAGGTATGTATATACAGTAGAGTGTAATCCGTATTTATATAGAAAACATTCTAGAAGGTGGATATCTCATTTTAGATTTATCCATTTATCTTTAAATGGAAAATGAGGTATAAAGGTGGTGAGAGGAGTATGGTGAGAAGCATGCTTCAATAGTCTTGACAAATGAATTTTCAATTCATTTGTGCAAACTATTCAAGCATTGTTGGGTTTTAATATTGGAAAAATGATTTTACAAAACCATGGTTGATCTTTTTCTCTCTCATGGATTTCATTCTCACATATTTTCTTGGTTTTACTCTCCTCACTAGTTTTCTTGAGCTCCTCCACCTTCATCTTCAAGCTCCTCTCTACAATCTCATGTGTTGAGAATTAAGAGATGAGGTGAGATAGATACACACATAGAACCATTCATTATATCCTAGACATTTTAGATTAGCAATCTAAAGTCTCTAATTACTCCACTAGACTCTTAGTGTGGAGCTAGAGCTATGTGTACTATATCCCTCGGGTGGATCATCTTCAAAAGAGAAAGACCGGTGATCAAGCTCGATCCAGGAGATCTCAAGGAGCAAGGAAAGGTGATCAAGCTCATTCAAGGAGATCCCTAAGAGCAAATGAAGAGGATAGAAGACTGAAGTACACGGATCTTTTGGTGAGACACTTCTATCATTGTAGTTAGATCTCCTCTTTGTTAGCTAGTTTAGGTTTATGGTAGATTCTAGAACGGTTTTTTCTAGCGCCAGTTTCAAAAAATCCAAATAAATTTGTTTCGCAACGACCACGGTAGATGGCAAGGCGCTAGGAAATACCAAAATATCAAAGATATGGAAATAAGATGATGGGTGTCGATCGTCTGATAAAATTGTGAAGGGTGTATTTTCTTGACACCATAGCAGGAAATTCTCTCATATACATCTTTCCTCCAACTAGTACGAAGATGGGTTGCCCCTACGGATGGGAACATCCATATGCACAATTTTAATTTGCCCCTACAGTTTCAACCGTAGGGGCAACAAATGTCCCTACGGACACTACCGCAAAGACAGTTTTATATAAAAATTTAATAAAAAAATAACTTTTGTAAATACCCCTACGATGCCGCAAAGGAAACCCTTGCGGTTTGCATCATAGGGGCAAAGTTGATATATTAAAAAAAAAATTTACCAGATAATGTTTTCCACGCCCAAATAATTTCCCCCAAAAAAACTTCCCACTTCGCGCTTCTCCCGTTGTCGCCGATCACCACAGCCACCCTCCTCGTCACCCTTCTTCCCGTCGTCGATCCATTCCATCATCAATGTCTCCTCCGATCCTCCGATCATCAACGCCTCCTCCGACCTTCTGATCGCCGCATCCAGCGACCTACCCCTCCTCATCCGATCCTCTACTGGCCAAGCCCTCCTCTGATCCTCCAGCGACCTTCTCCGGTCGATCCTCCGATCCTCCAGTGGCCGAGTCGCCAACTCCATCCCCACCATCTAGCTTCCATCGCTGGCAAGCTCCAACCCCCCTTCCATCTCCTCAAGCTCCTTCACCCATTTCATCTCCTCGAGTTCCATCGCCGAGTCTTCTTTGCTGTCTAGCTTCCATCGCCGGGGAGCAGTCATCGTCACCGTCCAGTGCCGTAATTCTTTTCCAGGTATATAAAACTTTTTTATTCCATTTTTAAAATTGGTAGAATTCGTAGATGATGCTGATGATGATGATTATTGGTAGGGGTTGTTGATTGGTTATGTAGAAATGATGGTGTTCATTTGGGTTAATGTGAAGATTAGGGTAAATTTGGGTTAATTAGGGTAATTTCTATTAATTAGAGTTAGGGTTTGGAAGATGATTATAGTTAGGGTTAGAGGTACTTTGGACTAATTAAATTAAATATGTTTAATTTGGGTTATAGTGATGATGAGGGTTAATTAAGTTAAATTGGGATAATTAATGTTAGGGATTGGGTGCATAATAAAAAAATCCATATGGGCGGTGGTCGGTGGTGGTGGCTGTGGTAGTTGTGGTTGTGGGTGGTGGTGGCTGTAATTGTTGGTGGTAGGTGGTGGTGGCTCTGGTGGTGGTCAGTGATGGGTGGATGCAGAGTGGCTGTGGTGGTAGCTGTGGCGGCGGCTGTGGTTTGGGATGTGGGTTGCGATGGTGGTGGTTGTGGTGGAGGCGACTGCTATTTGTGGTGGTGGTTGTGCTGTAATTATGTCACGACCCGAAATTTAGTTCGTAACCAGCACTTAAATCACGCCACGTCTAAAGGCGTAGCGTAAATTAAGTAAGCCGAATCCCGGAAATCTAAACCTTTTAAAGAAAATAAAAGAGGTGAAGTTTTGAAATAAAGGTATGATGAAACCAAATATTTTCTTAAATGCATAGAAAAGGGAACATGAAAAATGCAAGTTTATTTTACTAGTTGAAAAACATGTTTTGTCTTTTAAAAATTTGGGCAGCACCTCTTTTGTATATTTTGATCCAAAACTACACATACATGATAATATAAAAGGCATCCCCAAGCGGAAGATAGCTCTTCACCAATCGGTGGAATCACAACCACGCAAGACAGAATATAAGTATACGACGCCCAACGGCGAAGATCAACACAAAGAATAATGAATAAAGCAAGATATCAACCCACCAAGCGAACATATAACCCATCACTCTAACCCTCGCAACTACAAGTCTTGCTAAGTCTTACTACATATATAAATATTAGTTTCTGATTGATGGAGTTAACTAGATACAACAGGAATAATAATACAATAGTGGCACGATCCAACATGTACCGCCTACCAAAGAAAATCATCCGAATACAAGCTATGTGCCAGCGATGCCGCTACTAATCCATGTGGTCAACCTGCAAGAACTGTGGCACAACGGTAGTGAGTTGCCAACTCGTGAGTAGAAAACATCATCAGGTAGAAATCGAATAAAATAACGATTTCCTAGATCAACTATATCATAAAGGTAATACTATGATAGCTAGGGTGACAGCATCTGCATATGTGCCAACAACATAATCAATGCCTATATGCATGTAGATCTCATCCACGTGTCAACCAATGACACAACAACATCATGAATGTAAATATCATGAAAGCATATGCATGTAAATATAAGGATATAAATCAACGCGTGTCCATCGATGACACATCAAAATCATGGAACCTGAGTGTCTAATATCGACACTCGAAACATCATGAAACCCGTGTCCAGTATCGACACGTAAATCCTCATATCTCGGGCTCCGTCAGTCCGGATCGGCCCACGGGCTCCGTCTGTCCGAATCGGCCCTCGGGCTCCGGCAGAACGTATCGGCCCATATCCATCTCTCGACGCCTGTCGGTATCCTGCGGATTAACGCAAGGTCCAACCGATCACCGGTAGGTAATAGTCCCTCTGCCAGGCTCATTGTCTACACCACAAAAACCATTTCTCGTCCCGGGATACCATACCGGGTCCACTATGAACCCACAAACGGATCATCCACCTCCTCGAATCGAGTTTCTATCATACGTCTCAGAACCGAGAAAACGCATGGTGGACGTCTCGAAATATAATATCAAAAGAAACCGGGTTTTTAAAATAATACATATTTTCTTTTGAAATAACCACGGTTCTCAAATCCAGAAATCTCATGAAAACAGCATCTCAGTGCATATAATCGTAAAGCATGATGTATGCGAACGTATAACAGAAATTTGAGCATATCCGTATATCATGCATCATGAACAGAGATGTGATAATATCAGTATATCATGCGACATATCATAATGATGTGAGCATAGCAAGTATATCATGCAACATAGCATAACAATGTGGCAATTCTACTTTGTAAGTGACATAGCAATTATCGATGATGAAGTATGTGAGCCGGCCAATCTGTGTAAGTGTAACATACGCATCATCGATAATGGTGTAGGTGTACAAGCACAGGTATATGTAATGCAATGAGAATAACATGAATATAGCATAAAATAAATCGTGAGCGCAATGCTATAAGGTATACGTCTCTATCACATATCCGAGTCGGTGAATCTATCAATCGGCATCCAGCCTCACAACATCACGTACGGTATAATCCATCGTACGACATCCTCTAGTCAAGAGTACGGATCAATCATCAAAAAACTCATCACATACGCTGAATCATCGTACGGCGGCAATAAACCATTAGGGATCCTATCATCTTATATGACAATGAGGGTACGGACCTAACGTCTCGTACGGCATATCACTCATAATTCACAACATTATATATATCTATATAACTATATCCCAGGTCACATCCATAACAATCTCATATCAGGGGACCGGCAAAGGTATCAATCCTCTCATATCGACTCGCATCCGTATACCGACATATCAATCAAGTCATCATATTATATCGTATATTCTTTTCACCACATTAAGTCATCTTATATATATTTATCTTATTTGACCGATCTCATAACACATCTATCTCAATCTCAACAAATTCATCGATCTCATGTCACATCCTTATACATCTCGTTTCATATCCTATATCAATCATATCCGCTCGTATTATCTTATCTCATTACATGCCACTAAAATCTCATACTTAATCTAGTGCAACTACACATCTATATATCGTGATTTATATTCACTTTTCATATCCTTATATATCAATTCAATCATTCATATCATCTCCAACTATCTTTCTAACCCTATCCATAGTTTTCTAATATAGGTTTCCTTAACTATATTCTATATTGGTTTCCATCAAAACTTGCGGGTGTGCTATACGCCATCCACCCGACTTCCCTCGTAAATATAAATCTACTCACCTGCGGAACTTCTTGTTCAGCCGTAGTCGATGTGCTCCGTCGTCTCGGAATCCATGTGAAGGTACCTACAATACATACACAGTCGCAATACCATTAAAATCAAGTCTGGAAAACCAATACGGCACACGGTGCGCTCATAGGTTAAAACATATAGCCTACACATGCAAAAACAACTAAACAACCCTCGTCGTTGATGTATAAACATCCAACGACCCAATACAATATCAAATACTAAAACCACGAATTCCAAAATACTAAAAACATAACCAAAAACACCCCAATGTGCTCCCTGATTTTGGTTCAGGTCAATTGGAACAAAACTAGCAAGTACAGGGAGTTGTATAGGGGTAAGTGAGCTACAGACCAAACCTAGACCCCAAATACCCCAACTTGGCCGGCCACACTGCCCTCAAAACCAGCCTGCTCGGCCAAGGATGCTTGGAATGGGTTCATACTTGCAGGGTGGTCTCCTAGTGTCTTAATTAGGTTAATGGAGTTGCTAGTTTTTCTCAGAAACTTCCCGGGTTGCACCTAATTCCCTGTAGTCCCCAATTTGTACACAAAACCAACATGGAACAAATCTTAAGTTCGTATTCTATTTTCTAGGTCCACCAATCGATCTCTAGGGTCTTATACACACTCACTACAGATCATGAGTCCACAAAATCACCCAACCCTTCTCATGAATTTTCCAAACATCACATACCCTAACCAAATCACATTCTAAACTAAACTAGGGTGCAAGAAACTAAAACTAAACTAAATGAAAGAAGATATATCTCATTTGGGCAACTCAAGAAAAACCCTAGCTTCCCAAAGTCTTCAAAATCCAACTTTGATTGGTCCATAGTGTTAAGGGTGAGGTGGGGATCATTTTTAATGAAAGGAGTTTAGGATTTTGATGAAGATTTTGAGATGATATATGGAGGTGGAGGTGGAGGGAATGTGAGGAGGAAGAAGATGAAGTAAACAAATGGGGGAGGAAATAATGGCTGCCCCCTCTCTCTCTCTTAACCTCACTATCTTACCCTCACTCTCTCTCACTTATGCTCACCTACCAATTATTCTCTTTTGTCTTTTCGCTTCCCTTTTCTTTTTCTTTTCTTAAAACCAAATATCAACACATACTAATGAAACAACATACAACAAAAATGCAACATGACATGGTGCACTAACCATGGAAAACTGTAGAAACACGGATTTGGCTTAATCGCGATTAGTAGTGCACTAATAAATTTTTATTCAAACTGCATATAATTAATTATAAAAATGCCAAATCCAATAAATATATTTTAAATGAACAAATCATTTTAATCTCCAATTATTTCATAAATATTGGTATATATTTATACCATTTTACGAAAACCCCAAATTCGCAAATCGGGTAGTTTTCGCGAAATATATTATTTTAATACTAAATTCCAAAAAATAATATTTTATATTTTCTGAAATGTTACAATCTTCCCCCCTTAAATAAATTCGGTCCCCGAATTTAAATTTAAATCCCCAAATACTAAAACATTTCAATAATCAACTCAAATCAACGGGGCTCCAAAATCACGGAAGATGTAGAAATGCCACAGCGCATCGTGTGCGCCTGAAAACGAGTACAAAACTCAAATCGAACTCCGTCAAGCGTAACGCAAGTCATCGGATTTTCACGCATATCATCGGAGTTACAATGGAGATACAGATCTCGAAATCCACTACTGAAATCCAATATGCACTAGTCAAATACTATAATACGTGTATAGTACGCATCCTTGGAAAAATCTTCAAAACTGAATAAAACACATGCAAAATCTTTTCTGAATCACCGTGTGATACGTAACTCACGGCAAAAGTGACGGACGCTCATTTGTTAAGTAATAAACATATGTTCATATAAGTTTTGCTAAAATATACGTTCCGTCCTTTTAAAATATCCCAAAAGATTTTACTTTGTAAACGTTCGTGTCGCTCACGAACAAGTAGGAAATAGCAAGACTATAACTCCTTCTTGAAAACCTTTTGTTAAACTTTTAGTGCATGCAAAATACTCAGGTACTATCCTCAGATCAGTCATGTTCGGCCACTACATAAAATAGTGCCCATCATGAAAACAAAGTGCTCAAGAGCAAAATCAGCCTCAAAATTTGTATCCAATAATCACGTGCGTCTGGTGCGCACGGAAACCCAAGCCAAAGACAAGTGCAACGAATGTGCACAAAACCCAAACTAAGTACAACAGGTGTGCACGAAAGCATCTGTCTAGTGCAACGGGTGTGCACGACAACAACATCTAGCGCGGCTATAGTGCACGAAAATCTCAATCCAGTGCAACTAACATGCACGAATGAAAATCCCAATCGAGTGCATCCAGTGTGTACAAAATCACATCTCATATCATGCGCCCAACATGTGCGGAAATCCAAATCAAATGCATCCGTCATACACAAAGGAAATCTAAATCAAGTGCATCCGACATGCACAAATAAAATCCAAGTCAAGTGCATCCAACATGCACGAATGAAATCGTATCCAATATGCACGGATAAAATCTAAATCAAGGGTATCCAACATGCACGAGTAAAATCTCACTCAAGTGCATCCGATGCGCACAAAATCCAATATCAAGCGCCTAATATGCGCAAAAATCCAACTCAAGCGTGTCAGGTCCATATAAAACATCTGGTGCAATAGCATGCACGAAAACGAACATCAAGTGCAAACGCGGACAAAAACACAAATCTGGTAACACACATGCTCAAACACATAAATCGGGTGCAACAAATGTACGGAGTATAAATCTAGTGCAACCAATGCACGAAATACCGATCTGGTGCAACCAATGCACAAAAATATAAAATCCAGTGCAACAAATACACGAAATATAAATCTGGTGCGACAAATGCAAGAAATATAAATATGGTGCGACAAATGCACGAAACACAAATCCGGTGCATCCAGTGCATGAAATATCAATCTAGTGCAGCAAATGCACTGAAACTAATCAATAACATAAATGCGTATAAACATCAACACCGAGTGTACCAAGGTGTATAAAGTCATAAACATGTGCAACTGCATGCACAAAACACGTATCAATGCACTGCAAGCACATGTAAACTATACCGAGTGCATAAAGCGAATAGAGTGCATACCGTATGCACAAAATCAAATCAACTGTATGAAATCCACGAAATCATAAACACGTGCAGCCAAGAAACAAAACCGATCTCAAGTCCAATAGATATGCACAAATCATAAACCAACACAACGGTGTATAAAACGTATATCAAATGCAATAACTATGCACAAAAATGTAAATACCCAATAGGTGCAGCCATGGTGCACGAAAACAATATCATGAAACTCAATCATCAAAACTCAAATCCAAGCGATATAAGCGTGATACTCGGATCATAAACGCAAATCGCAACAAATGACATTGAGGTAAACCTCTTTAAATGTCGAAAATATATCGGTGCGCCCAAAACTGGCAGAGAAAGAACATCCGCTTGCCTCCTGCCCACGGTCTGGCGTCCTCGGTCTCTGGGTCTTCATTTCTCTATGGATTACCGATCTCGCAATCCATCAGCTCGTCGGCCTGGTCAGGTGTACTAACGGAAACGATTCTGCTCTGACACTCCTCTGGTCAACTCTCGGCCAATTGGCATGACCACTCGTAAAAAAGCACGTCACTGGCGTCGGCCTCTGGCCCTCTGAATACACGTGACACAACTGATCCTCGGTGCAAATCTTATCGCAGCAGTGTCCTGGAAGGAACCTGCTCAAGGTCTCTACCAATCTCGCCTATGCCGAACTATACGGAGGCTGGTACTCTTGCATAATCTTTTCTCATTTTTTGGACATCTGCGTTCTCAGCAAAGCATTTCCTAGGGAGCTGGTCGTATCCTAACGCCTCTGTATACATATCAGATCTCTAATCTCAACGAGGAGTAACAATAGCTCGTCAGCATCTCGCACGAACCTCTTGTTCCACTCGTCTCTATTATCGTCCACTACGACGTTACGTCATGCTATCTGCGTACTGCAAATGTTCTCGGCCACAGTCAATCCGGAATCTCTCACACGGACTCGAAATTACAAAATCGGTATCTTTATCACTCTGTAGAAGATATCTAACCGAACACGTCCTCGGGAACTCGTCCCAACCATCGGAGGAATACTCAATACTCGTCCATTCTCGATCAACTCATAATGCTTCTGGGTGAGGTCCTCTATCCGAAGCTGGTCAACCTGCTGATCTCCTATCTGATCATCCAATGAACAACGTCATCTCTGGATCGATCTACTCTAGATCTGAATAAGATTCTCCACACTGGAAATCTTCAACTCAACTGGGCCTGCGTCGGCGCATCAAATCTGACAAATCACCTTCGTCTCTCAACTCAAGATAGACTACCTATCACCTATCGCATCTCTGCCTGGAAGCTCCAGCGATCTCAGCTCATAAGCTCTGGAAGCGACATACCATCAATCTCAGCAACAGCTGGGTTATCTGTCTGCAAGGTAGACGACATCACAAACTCTGAGGTAGGCTGCACATCAACAGTCCTCTCATAACTGGCAGCCTCTATCAGTGGCCCGATCATCCGGCGCAAGACCGAACACTCGCCTCAACAAGAGGTCACAACACAAACACTAAATCGATACGTTCCCATATCACCAGAAAACACAATGGTCAGTCCTCGTCCATGACGAGCTCGCCCTGACCATATCACTAGCAGCAGCTCAATCTGCACTCAAATCATGGTGACAGGAACCTCAATCATGTGTCGATGAAAATAGATCAAAGAGATGAAAGGAATCAACAGATCCAGAATAGATACATGAACATAAGGAGGAACGGAATCAATAAGAGTATGATCATGGAAACGAACAGAATCAAGGATCTCAAATGGATGTATAATCAAGGAAAAGAAGAGAATCACGAGTCTCAAGATATATACATCCTAAGGTCACTTAAGCGGAGTATCGTATCGTAAATATGCCGCGGAACATACGTACGGTACGTCACTCTACTCAAGCTACCAACTCCATCAATCAGGGTCAGCCTATGTAATGAAAGTTTGGGTCTAATACCCCCATGTTCAAGTCTAAGTTCCATAAGGTCAAGCCTATGTTCCGAAATATTTACGCCCCAGACCCCACATAGTCAAACCTAAACTCGAACCAAGGTTAAACCTAGCGCTTTAATACCAACTTTGTCACGACCCAAAATTTTGTTCGTGACCAGCACTTAAATCACGCTACGTCTAAAGGTATAACGTAAATTAAGTAAGCCGAAGCCCAGAAATCTAAACCTTTTAAAGAAAATAAAAGAGATGAAATTTTGAAATAAAGGTATGATGAAATCAAATGTTTTCTTAAATGCATAGAAAAGGGAACATGAAAAATGCAAGTTTATTTTACTAGTTGAAAAACATGTTTCGTCTTTTAAAAATTTCGGCAGCACCTCCTTTGTATATTTTGATCTAAAACCACACATACATAATAATATAAAAGGAATCCCCAAGCGGGAGCTAGCTCTTCGCCAATCGGCGGAATCACAACCACGGAAAACAGAATATAAGTATACGACGCCCAACGGCGAAGATCAACACAAAGAATAATGAATAAGCAAGACATCAACCCACCAAGCGAACATATAACCCATCACTCTAAGCCTCGCAACTACAAGTCATGCTAAATCTTACTACATATACAAATATTAGTTTCTGATTGATGGAGTTAACTAGATACAACAGGAATAATAATACAATAGTGGCAGGATCCAACATGTACCACCTAGCAAAGCAAATCACCCGAATACAAGCTGTGTGCCAGCGATACCGCTACTAATCCATGTGGTCAACCAGCAAGAACTGTAGCACAACGGGGGTGAGTTGCCAACTCGTGAGTAGAAAACATCATCAGGTAGAAATCGAATAAAATAACGATTTCCTAGGTCAACTATATCATAAAGGTTATACTATGATAGCTAGTGTGACCGTATCTGCATATGTGCCAACAACATAATCAATACCTATATGCATGTGGATCTCATCCACGTGTCAACCAATGACACAACAACATCATGCATGTAAATATCATGAAAGCATATGCATGTAAATATAAGGATATAAATCAACGTGTTTCCATCGATAACACATCAAAATCATGGAACCTGAGTGTCCAACATCGATACTCGAAACATCATGAAACCCGTGTCCAGCATCGACACGTAAATCCTCATATCTCGGGCTCCGTCAGTCCGGATCGGCCTACGGGCTCCGTCTGTCCGGATCGGCCCTCGGGCTCCATCTGTCCGGATTGGCCCTCGGGCTCCGGCAGAACGTATCGGCCCATATCCATCTCTCGACTCCTGTCGGTATCCTCCAGATAACCGTCAGGTCCAACCAATCACCGGTAGGTAGTAGTCCCTCTGCCAGGCTCATTGTCTACACCATAAAAACCATTTCTCGCCCTGGGGTACTATACCGGGTCCACCATGAACCAGCAAACGGATCATCCACCTCCTCGAATCGGGTTTCTATCACACATCTCAGAACCGAGAAAACATATGGTGGACGTCTCATAAATATCATATCAAGAGAAACCGGCTTTTTAAAACAATACATAATTTCTTTTGAAATAACCACGGTTCTCAAATCCAGAAATCTCATGACAACAGCATCTCAGTGCATATAATCGTAAAGCATGATGTTTCGAAACGTATAACAGAAATGTGAGCATATCCGTATATCATTAACATGAACAGAGATGTGACAATATCAGTATATCATGCGACATATCATAATGATGTGAGCATAGCAAGTATATCATGCAACATAGCATAACGATGTGGCAATTCTACTTTGTAAGTGACATAGCAATTATCGATGATGAAGTGTGTGAGCCGGCCAATCTGTGTAAGTGTAACATACACATCATCGATAATGGTATAGGTGTACTAGCACAGGAATATGTAATGCAATGAGAATAACATGAACTTAGTATAAAGTAAATCGTGAGCGCAATGTTATAAGGTATACGTCTCTATCACATATCCGAGTCGGTGAATCTATCAATCGGCATCCAGCCTCACAACATCACGTACGGTATAATCCATCGTACGGCATCCTCTAGTTAAGGGTACGGATCAATCATCACAAAACTCATCACGTACGGTAAATCATCGTACGACGGCATTAAACCAGTAGGGATCCTATCAACCTATATGACAATGAGGGTACGGACCTAACGTCTTGTAGGATATATGTATGCCCTAGAGGCCATTATATGATAGTGGATGTATTTATACATGTATATATATATTCAGTGTACATTCTTGCTCGACATGATAGTATGCTATCTGGTTCTTCTTTATCTGACATGTTGATTTGATCATACTTTTATCCATTCATACATGTTGATAAAGCCCTGAGGATATAGGCTTGACTACTGTGATTATGATGGAGATCATACTAGTGGGACATCTGTAGTTTATAAGCATATCCTGGAATGTCTCTAGTCCTAGATGTATCGAGACGGGGCATCGATACACCAGAGTAGACTAGCGTATATGATACTAGACCCATACGATGGGCGATGAATGTTCCCACATTCATCGATGTTTGACATCGAGATCGTATACGAGTGCTCAGTGGTGACTGGGTACACTGGACGGACTCACCAAGAACTCCTATATGGAATTATATCTATCGTCGGATAGCAGTTCTTAGGCGACACTGGTGCAGGTTAGTCTGTAGACCCGAGATCGTCATAGAGTCTTGTGTGCTCTCCCACTGTATTTTGATTACCACCCTACCACGGCTCTACTGAGTCGTGTAAACAGGTGGCCGTTGGGTACATTCCCGAGACACACGAAGGCGATGAGCGATAGGAGGGGTTTCGTCTCTCCCGGTATTGGGAGTTGATGCTGTGCTGTGCTCGACTGGTTATATCAGTAAGTCCCTGGCCAGGGCTATTGAGATTTACTGATAAGTGTTATCAGTAGTTTCTCGATCTGTTATAAACCATTCATCGGCACGACTTATTGAGTTATTGGGGTCTACGTTACCATCCCTAGACTCGATATGCAGCATATCTGACGAAGAGACCGGACTGTACTGTAGTGTTGCCGGTTGGCTCGACGGGAGTTGTAACAGGTTCGCATGTTTTCTTCTGATCGTTCAATACCCGGGTGGCCGTTACGTTTAGCTGACCGCTTACGGCTTGGGGGTGCTTGATATGATCATCACCCACTGCCGGCGTATTGACGAGTCTTAGAGTCCCACAATGGAGTTACCTAGTCCAGGCGAAAAGTTGTGCACATATGCGATATGCGCGTAGACCCGATTAAAATGCGCGTATAAGATACCGTATATTAATCGGGCGGCTTGCTTTTGGTCAGGTCGTATGTGATATGACCAGATTGCTAAATCAAGTGTTGATTTATCATTTGACCATTAGTTTCTCACTAGAAATCCTTTCTTGTCTTTTTGGGTGTATGCATGCATGTATGCATTCATTCTTGTTCATGCACATATGGATGTGCATGCACACATACATGCATACATCATTCTATCATGGTTGTATATATAGTGGATGATGGCAATATAAGACTCACACCTTATGTAAAATAATATATGGATATATATTTGTATTTGTGTTAAAACAAAAGAAAAGAAAAAGATTAATTCATGGTTATCTTCCACACTCTTCTTGGAACCAACCATGGTTCACCCACTATTTAACTATGAGTTAATCTTCCTCTTGCCTTTTAACTCAAATGCAATAATATCAATATTTTGTAACCATGGTTTGAGATGAAGAGTAGAAAATATATATACTTATCTTTTCTATTATTCATATTAACCTTATCATTCTCTTGAGTTTTCTAGAGCCATCATCTTCTTCCTCCTCTCTCTTGCTCTCTAGATTTTTCAAGTGAGCTAAAGAATGACCAAGTTAGGATTTTGAAGTGAGAAAACCAACCACAACACGATTCTACATTAGTCTTGCCCACTTGTGAAGAGTGTTAGCTTCCATTTCTCCTTTTGATCTTGTGAAGTTTCAAGCTTGGACAAAGAGGTCTCCGGGTGGATCATCGTAGACCTAGAGGTTCTCAAGCGGACTTTTTCCAACCCTCAATTAGCCAAGGAGTCTAGCGCAGGGAGCTACAAAGGTTGTACTCTCAAAACCCTAGCTTTATCTACTTGTGATGTTGCTAATGTTAACAAACCCTAAATTTCTAGTGATGATTATTTGTATGTTCACTTAGCACCTTAAAAATTTGATTTTGAGACATGTGATACTTCCAAACCCTTCATGAGGTGCTAGGTAAACCTAACACGTCTCGTACGGCATATCACTCATGATTCACAACATTATATATATCTATATACCTATATCCCAGGTCACATCCATAACAATCTCGTATCAGGGGACCGGCAAAGGTATCAATCCTCTCATATCGACTCGCATCCGTATACCGACATATCAATCAAGGCATCATATTACATCGTATATTCTTTTCATCACATTAAGTCATCTTACATCAAGTCATCTTATATATATTTATCTTATTTGACCGATCTCATAACACATCTATCTTAATCTCGACATATTCATCGATCTCATATCACATCCTTATACATCTCGTTTCATATCCTATATCAATCATATCCGCTCGTATTATCTTATCTCATTACATGCCACTAAAATCTCATACTTAATCTAGTGCAACTACTCATCTATATATCGTGATTTACATTCACTTTTCATATCCTTATTTATCAATTCAATCATTCATATCATCTCTAACTATCTTTCTAACCCTATCCATAGTTTTCTAATATAGGTTTCCTTAACCATATTCTATATATCGGTTTCCATCAAAACTTGCGGGGGTGCTATACACCATCCACCCGACTTCCCCCGAATATATAAATCTACTCACCTGCGGAACTTCTTGTTCAGCCGTAGTTGATGTGCTCCGTTGTATCGGAATCCACGCGAAGCTACCTACAATACGTACACAGTCGCAATACCATTAAAATCAAGTCATGAAAACCAATACGGCACACGGTGCGCTCATAGGTTAAAACCGATAGCCTACGCATGCAAAAACAACCAAATAACCCTCGTCGTTGACGTATAAACATCCAACGACCCAATACAATATCAAAACTAAAACCACGAATTCCAAAATACGAAAAACATAACCGAAAACACCCCAATGTGCTCCCAGATTTTGGTTCAGGTCAATTGGAACAAACTAGCAAGTATAGGGAGTTGTATAGGGGGTTAGTGAGCTACAGACCAAACCTAGACCCCAAATACCCCAACTTGGCCGGCCACACTGCCCTCAAAACAGGCCTGCTCGGCCAAGGATGCTTGGAATGGGTTCGTACTTGCAGGGTGGTCTCCTAGTGTCTTAATAAGGTTAATAGAGTTGCTAGTTTTTCTCAGAAACTTCCCGGATTGCTCCAGATTCCCTGTAGTCCTCAATTTGTACACAAAACCGACATGGAACAAATCTTAAGTTCATATTCTTTTTTCTAGGTCCACCAATAGATCTCTAGGGTCTTATACACACTCACTACAGATCACGAGTCCACAAAATCACCCAACCCTTCTCTTGAATTTTCTTAACATTGCATACCCTAACCAAATCACATTCTAAACTAAACTAGGGTGCAAGAAACTAAAACTAAACTAAATGAAAGAAGATATACCTTATTTGGGCAACTCAAGAAAAACCCTAGCTTCCCAAAGTCTTCAAAATCCAACTTTGATTGGTCGATGGTGTTGAGGGTGAGGTGGGGATCATTTTTAATGAAAGGAGTTTAGGATTTTGATAAAGATTTTGAGATGATATGTGGAGGTGGAGATGGAGGGAATGTGAGGAGGAAGAAGATGAAGTAAACAAATAGGGAGGAAATATTGTCTGCCCTCTCTCTCTCTCTCTCAACCTCACTCTCTTACCCTCACTCTCTCTCTTTTATGCTCACCTCCCAATTATTCTCTTTTGTCATTTTGCTTTCCTTTTCTTTTTCTTTTCTTAAAATCAAATATCAACACATACTAATGAAACAACGTACAACAAAAATGCAACATGACATGGTGCACTAGCCATAGAAAACTGTAGAAACACGGATTTGGCTTAATCGAGATTAGTAGTGCACTAATAAATTTTTATTCAAACTGCATATAATTAATTATAAAAATCCCAAATCCAATAAATATATTTTTAAATGAACAAATCATTTTAATCTCCAATTATTTCACAAATATTGGTATATATTTATACCATTTTACGAAAACCCCAAATTCGCAAATCGGGTAGTTTTCGCGAAATATAGTATTTTAATATTAAATTCCAAAAAATAATATTTTATATTTTCTGAAATGTTACAATCTTCCCCCTTTAAATAACTTCGGTCCCCGAATTTAAATTTAAATTCTCAAATACTAAAACATTTCAATAATCAACTCAAATCAACGGGGCTTCGAAATCACGGAAGATATAGAAATGCCACAGCGCATCGTATGCGCCTGAAAACGAGTACAAAACTCAAATCGAACTCCGTCAAGCGTCATGCAAGTCATCGGATTTTCACGCATATCATCGGAGTTACAATAGAGATACAGATCTCGAAATCCACTACTGAAATCCAATATGCACTAGTCAAATACTATAATCGTGTATTGTACGCATCCTTGGAAAAACCTTCAAAACTGAATAAAACACATGCAAAATCTTTTCTGAATCGCCATGTGATGCGTAACTCACGGCATAAGTGACGGACGCTCATTTGTAAAGTAATAAACATATGTTCATATAGGTTTTGCTAAAATACATGTTCCGTCCTTCTAAAATATCCCAAAAGGTTTTCCTTTATAAACGTTCGTGTCGCTCACGGACACGTAGAAAATAGCGAGACTATAGCTCCTTCTTGAAAACCTCTTGTTAAACTTTTAGTGCATGCAAAATACTCAGGAACTATCCTCAGATCATTCCTGTTCGGCCACTACATAAAATAGTGCCCATCTTGAAAACAAAGTGCTCAAGAGCAAAATCAACCTCAAAAGGCATATCCAATAATCACGTGTGTCTGGTGCGCACGGAAACCCAAGCCAAATACAAGTGCTACGAATGTGCACAAAACCCAAACTAAGTGCAACGGGTGTGCACGAAAGTATCTGGCCAGTGCAACGGGTGTGCACGACAACAACATCTAGCACATCTATAGTGCACGAAAATCTCAATCCAATGCAACTAACATGCATGAATGAAAATCCCAATCGAATGCATCCAATGTGCACAAAAAAGCACATCTCATATCATGCGTCCAACATGCACGGAAATCCAAATCAAATGCATCCGTCATGCACAAATGAAATCTAAATCAAGTGTAGCCGACGTGCACGAATAAAATCTAAGTCAAGTGCATCCAACATGCACGAATGAAATCGCATCCAATATGCATGGATAAAATATAAATCAAGGGCATCCAACATGCACGAGTAAAATCTCACTCAAGTGCATCCGATGCGCATAAAATCCAATATCAAGTGCCTAATATGCGCAAAAATCCAAGCCAAGCGCGTCATGTCCATATAAAACATCTGGTGCTGTAACATGCACGAAAACGAATATCAAGTGCAAACGCGCACAAAAACACAAATCTGGTAACACACATGCTCAAAGACATAAATCGGGTGCAACCAATGTACAGAGTATAAATCTAGTGCAACCAATGCACGAAATACCGATCTGGTGCAACCAATGCACAAAAATATAAAATCCAGTGCAACAAATGCACGAAATATAAATCTGGTGCGACAAATGCACGAAATGAAAATCTAGTGCAACAAATGCACGAAACACAAATCTGGTGCATCCAGTGCACGAAATACCAATCTAGTGCAGCAAATACACGGAAACTCATCAATAACTAAAATGCGTATAAAAAGCAACACCGAGTGTACCAAGGTGTATAAAGTCATAAACGTGTGCAAATGCATGCACAAAACACGTATCAATGCACTGCAAGCACGTGTAAGCTATACCGAGTGCATAAAGCAAATCGAGTGCCTACCATATGCACAAAATCAAATCAACTGTATGAAATCCACGAAATCATAAACACATACAGCCAAGGCACAAAACCGATCTCAAGTGCAATAGATATGCACAAATCATAAACCAACACAACGGTGTGTAAAACATATATCAAGTGTAATAACTATGCACAAAAATGTAAATACCCAATAGGTGCAGCCAAGGTGCACGAAAACAATATCATGAAACTCAATCATCAAAACTCAAATCCAAGCGATATAAGCGTGATACTCGGATCATAAACGCAAATCGCAACAAATGACATTGAGGTAAACCTCTTTAAATGTCGAAAATATATCGGTGCGCCCAAAACTGGCAGAGAAAGAACATCTGCTTGCCTCCTGCCCACGGTCTGGCGTCCTCGGTCTCTGGGTCTTCATTTCTCTATGGATTACCGATCTCGCAATCCATCAGCTCGTCGGCCTGGTCAGGTGTACTAACGGAAACGATTCTGCTCTGACACTCCTCTGGTCAACTCTCGGCCAATTGGCATGACCACTCGTAAAAAAGCACGTCACTGGCGTCGGCCTCTGGCCCTCTGAATACACGTGACACAACTGATCCTCGGTGCAAATCTTATCGCAGCAGTGTCCTGGAAGGAACCTGCTCAAGGTCTCTACCAATCTCGCCTATGCCGAACTATACGGAGGCTGGTACTCTTATATAATCTTTTCTCGCTTTCTGGACATCTGCATTCTCAGCACAGCATTTCCTTGGGAACTGGTCGTATCCCAACGCCTCTGTATACATATCAGATCTCTAATCTCAACGGGGAGTAATAATAGCTCGTCAGCATCTTACACGAACCTCTTGTTCCACTCTCCTCTATTATCGTCCACTTCAACGTCACGTCATGCTACCTGCGTACTGCAAATGTTCTCGGCAACAGTCAATCTAGAATCTCTCACACGGACTCGAAATTACAAACTCGATATCGTCATCACTCTATAGAAGATATCTAGACGAACACGTCCTCAGGAACTCGTCCCAACCATCAGAGGAATACTCAATACTCATCCGTTCTCGATCAACTCACAACGCATCTGGGTGAGGTCCTCTATCCGAAGCCGGTCAACCTGTTGATCTCCTATCGGATCATCCAACGAACAACGTCATCTCTGGATCGATCTACTCTAGATCTGAATAAGATTCTCCACACTGAAAATCTTCAACTCAACTGGGCCTGCGTCGGCGCATCAAATCTGACGAATCACCTTCGTCTCTCAACTCAAGTTAGACTAGCTATCACCTGTCGCATTTCTGCCTGGAAACTCCAGCGATCTCAGCTCATAAGCTCTGGAAGCGACAGCCCATCAATCTCAGCAACAGCTGAGTCATCTGTCTGCAAGGTAGACGACATCATAATATCTGAGGTAGGCTGCACATCAACAGTCCTCTCACAACTGGCAGCTTCTATCAGTGGCCCGATCATCCGGCGCAAGACCAAACACTCGCCTCAACAAGAGGTCACAACACAAACACTAAATTGATACATTCCCATGCCATGAGAAACACAATGGTCAGTTCTCGTCCATGACGAGCTCACCCTGACCACATCACTAGCAGCAGCTCAATCTGCGCTTAAATCATGGTGACGGGAACTTCAATCATGTGTCGATGAAAATAGATCAAGGGGATGAAAGGAATCAACAGATCCAGAATAGATACATGATCATAAGGAGGAACGGAATCAATGAGAGTATGATCATAGAAACGAATAGAATCAAGGATCTCAAATGGATGTATGATCAAGGTAACGAAGAGAATCACGAGTTTCAAGATATGTACATCCTAAGGTCACTTAAGCGGAGTATCGTATCGTAAATATGCCGCAGAACATACATACTGTACGTCACTCTACTCAAGCTACCTACTCCATCAATCAGGGTCAGCCTATGTAACGAAAGTTCGGGTCTAATACCCCCATGTTCAAGTCTAAGTTCCGTAAGGTCAAGCCTAGGTTCCGAAATATTTACGCCCCAGACTCCACATAGTCAAACCTAAACTCGAACCAAGATTAAACCTAGCGCTTTGATACCAACTTTGTCACGCCCCGAAATTTAGTTCGTGACTGGCACTTAAATCACGCCACGTCTAAAGGCGTAACGTAAATTAAGTAAGCCGAAGCCCAGAAATCTAAACTTTTTAAATAAAATAAAAGAGGTGAAGTTTTGAAATAAAGGTATGATGAAATCAAATATTTTCTTAAATGCATAGTAAAGGGAACATGAAAAATGCAAGTTTATTTTACTAGTTGAAAAACATGTTTCGTCTTTTAAAATTTTCGGCAGCACCTCCTTTGTATATTTTGATCCAAAACCACACATACATGATAATATAAAAGGCATCCCCAAGCGAGAGCTAGCTCTTCGCCAATCGGCGGAATCACAACCACGGAAGACAGAATATAAGTATACGACGCCCAACGACGAAGATCAACACAAAGAATAATGAATAAAGTAAGACATCAACCCACCAAGCTCACTCTAAGTCTTGCTAAGTCTTACTGCATATATAAATATTAGTTTCTGATTGATAGAGTTAACTAGATACAACAGAAATAATAATACAATAGTGGCACGATCCAACATATACCACCTACCAAAGCAAATCACCCGAATATAAGCAATGCGCCAGCGATGCCGCTACTGATCCATGTGGTCAACCTGCAAGAACGGTGGCACAACGGGGGTGAGTTGCCAACTCGTGAGTAGAAAACATAATCAGGTAGAAATCGAATAAAACAACGATTTCTTAGGTCAACTATATCATAAAGGTAATACTATGATAGATAGGATGACCGTATCTGCATATGTGCCAACAACATAATCAATGCCTATATGCATGTGGATCTCATCCACATGTCAACCAATGACACAACAACATCATGCATATAAATATCATGAAAGCATATGCATGTAAATATAAGGATATAAATCAACGTGTGTCCATCGATGACACATCAAAATCATGGAACCTGAGTGTCCAACATCGACACTCGAAACATCATGAAACCCGTGTCCAGCATCGACACGTAAATCCTCATATCTCGGGCTCCATCAGTCCAGATCGGCCCTCGGGCTCCGACAGAACATATCGGCCCTCGGGCTCCGGCAGAACATATCGGCCCATATCCATCTCTCGACTCCTGTCGGTATCCTCTGGATAACCGCCAGGTCCAACCAATCACCGGTAGGTAGTAGTCCCTCTGCCAGGCTCATTGTCTACACCATAAAAACCATTTCTCGTCCTGGGGTACCATACCGGGTCCACCATGAACCCGCAAACAGATCATCCACCTCCTCGAATCGGGTTTCCATCACACGTCTCAGAACCGAGAAAATACATGGTGGACGTCTCATAAATATCATATCAAGAGAAACCGGCTTTTTAAAACAATACATAATTTCTTTTGAAATAACCATGGTTCTCAAATCCAGAAATCTCATGACAACAGCATCTCAGTGCATATAATCGTAAAGAATGATGTATGCAAACGTATAACAGAAATGTGAGCATATCCGTATATCATGCAACATGAACAGAGATGTGACAATATCAGTATATCATGTGACATATCACAATGATGTGAGCATAACAAGTATATCATGCAACATAGCATAACGATGTGGCAATTCTACTTTGTAAGTGACATAGCAATTATCGATGATGAAGTGTGTGAGCCGGCCAATCTGTGTAAGTGTAACATACACATCATCGATAATAGTGTAGGTATACTAGCACAGGTATATGTAATGCAATGAGAATAACATGAACATAGTATAAAGTAAATCGTGAGCGCAATGTTATAACGTATACGTCTCTATCACATATCCGAGTCGGTGAATCTATCAATCAGCATCCAGCCTCACAACATCACGTACGGTATAATCCATCGTACGGCATCTTCTAGTCAAGGGTACGGATCAATCATCACAAAACTCATCACATACGGTAAATCATCGTACGGCGGCATTAAACCAGTAGGGATCCTATCAACCTATATGACAATAAGGGTATGGACCTAACGTCTCGTACGGCATATCACTCATGATTCACAACATTATATATATCTATATATCTATATCCCAGATCACATCCATAACAATCTCATATCAGGGGACCGGCAAAGGTATCAATTCTCTCATATCGACTCGCATCTGTATACCGACATATCAATCGAGTCATTATATTATATCGTATATTCTTTTCATCACATTAGGTCATCTTACATCAAGTCATCTTATATATATTTATCTTATTTGACCGATCTCATAACACATCTATCTCAATCTCGTCATATTCATCGATCTCATGTCATATCCTTATACATATCGTTGCATATCATATATCAATCATATCCGCTCGTATTATCTTATCTCATTACATGCCACTAAAATCTCATACTTAATCTAGTGCAACTACACATCTATATATCGTGATTTACATTCACTTTTCATATCCTTATATATCAATTCAATCATTCATATCATCTCTAATTATATTTCTAACCCTATCCATAGTTTTCTAATATACGTTTCCTTAACCATATTCTATATAACAGTTTCCATCAAAACTTGCGGGGGTACTAAACGCCATCCACCCGATTTCCCCCGTAGATATAAATCTACTCACCTGCGGAACTTCTTGTTCAGCCGTAGTCGATGTACTCCGTCGTCTCGGAATCCACGCGAAGGTACCTACAATACATACACAGTCGCAATACCATTAAAATCAAGTCCGGAAAACCAATATGGCACACGGTGCTCTAGGTTAAAACCTATAGCCTATGCATGCAAAAAAAACCAAACAACCCTCGTCGTTGACGTATAAACATCCAACGACCCAATACAATATCAAATACTAAAACCACGAATTCCAAATACGGAAAATATAACCAAAAACACCCCAATGTGCTCCTAGATTTTGGTCCAGGTCAATTGGAACAAAACTAGCAAGTACAGAGAGTTGTATAGGGAGTAAGTGAGCTACAGACCAAACCTAGACCCCAAATACCCCAACTTGGCCGGCCACACTGCCCTCAAAACTGGCCTGCTCGGCCAAGGATGCTTGGAATGGGTTCGTACTTGTAAGGTGGTCTCCTGGTGTCTTAATTAGTTTAATGGAGTTGCTAGTTTTTCTCAGAAACTTCCCGGGTTGCTCCAGATTCCCTGTGGTCCCCAATTTGTACACAAAACCGACATGGAACAAATCTTAAGTTCGTATTCTCTTGTCTAGTTCCACCAATTGATCTCTAGGGTCTTGTACACACTCACTACAGATCACGAGTCCACAAAATCACCCAACCTTTCTCTTGAATTTTCCAAACATCACATACCCTAACCAAATCACATTCTAAACTAAACTAGGGTGCAAGAAACTAAAACTAAACTAAATGAAAGAAGATATATCTCATTTGGGCAACTCAAGAAAACCCTTAGCTTCCCAAAGTCTTCAAAATCAAATGTTGATTGGTCCATAGTGTTGAGGGTGAGGTGGGGATCATTTTTAATGAAAGGGGTTTAGGGTTTCAATGAAGATTTTGAGATGATATATGGAGGTGGAGGTGGAGGGAATGTGAGGAGGAAGAAAATGAAGTAAACAAATGGGGGAGGAAATAATGGCTACCCTCTCTCTCTCTCTCTCTTAACCTCACTCTTTTACCCTCACTCTCTCTCTCTCTCTCTCTCTTATGCTCACCTCCCAATTATCCTCTTTTGTCTATTAGCTTCCCTTTTCTTTTTCTTTTCTTAAAACCAAATATCAACACATACTAATGAAACAACATGCAACAAAAATGCAACATGACATGGTGCAGTAGCCATGGAAAAATGTTTTAACACGGATTTGGCTTAATCGCGATTAGTAGTGCACTAATAAATTTTTATTCAAACTGCATATAATTAATTATAAAAATGTCAAATCCAATAAATATATTTTTAAATGAACAAATCATTTTAATCTCCAATTATTTCACAAATATTGGTATATATTTATACCATTTTACGAAAACCCCAAATTCGCAAATCGGGTAGTTTTCGCGAAATATATTATTTTAATATTAAATTCCAAAAAATAATATTTTATATTTTCTGAAATATCACAAATTAGGTCTAGGGTTAGGGTTAATTGAGTCTAAGTGTTAGTTATATGTATGCCCTAGAGGCCATTACTGTACATACGATGTATATTATAGTTGTAGGGTTCCTAGGCACCCTAGTGAGGTCTCACAAGGCATCGAACATGCCAATTTCAAAAATTCTAGGTGCCGAGAGACCCGACTACGGATCGTTTGCTAGAAAACTAGGCGAAAAACAATCTAGTTAACAACTTAACTAATGGGATATCGGAAATACAACCTTTGTAGATCCGGTGCTCTACCTCCATAGCTCCGCAATGAAGTCCTCTCGCTGTCCTACACAAATCCTGGGCTCTAGCGTCGGCTTCATCGGAGAATAGGCGATCTAGGTCGTCGATGTCCATGCCAAAGATGATCTACGTCGAAGCATCGCAAGATCAAGCTCTCACTTCACCAAGTCAAGAAACTTATGAAGGAAACACACTCTACTACTTGGCAAGAGGTAGAGGATGAAGAAATAGGAAGTGGGTAGACTTTAGAATTGGATTTCTCACTCTTAATCATCAATCACCATTGATGAAAGTGAAGCTTTCTTCACTTGAAGAATGGAAGAAGAAGATGATGATATGATAAGTCTTGAATTAAAATAGAAAATAAAACAATACTTATCATACTTTTAACTCTAGTTAAGTGTAGAGAATTAACTTAGGTTAGTTAAAATGGTTAGGGTTAAGTATAGGACAAGAATGAAGACTTAGTCAAAGTTTCAAGAAACTTCAACTAAATCCAAAATATGCCACCATTTATCTTTCTTTTTCCTTTTTCCAAAAAGAATAAATAATAAAGATTAATGAATAAATAAAAATCAAAACCCTAACCCATTCATTACCATGGTTCATTCTTTACACTTAACCAAGTTTAGCATGCATCATCAAACATGATACAAGCAAGTGCACAAAATCATATCGCATATGCAATGCGCACACCCGAGTGAGAAAATCCATCTTAAGTGAACCGATACTAGTTAATGCAAAGTAATATATCAAATATATAATTATGCATTAAATCATTAAATCAACACTTGATTTAACGATCCGGTCATATCGCATATAACCGACTAATATCCAATGTATCGGCTTATCGAATCAACCCTTGATTCGATAACTAGGGTATATCGCATATAACCTAATCGATACATTCATCGCGAGAATGGAATACGGTATCACATACACGCATTATTCTCGGTCCCGCACATATCTCATATGCGCTCCTATTTCGTTTCGCTTGAGCCAGGAAACCTCTGTGTAGGACTCTAAAGACTCGTCAATACGCCGGCAGCAGATGATGATCATATCAAGCATCCACAAGCCGCAAGCGGTCTGCTAAACGTAACGGCCACCCGGGTATTGAGCGATCTGAAGATCGACGAGCAAGCCCGCTCACACTCCAGTGAATCCAACCAGTAACACTACCGTACAGTCCGGTCTGATCGTCCAATATGTCGCATATCTCGCCTAGGGGTGGTAAACGTCAGACCCCAATAGCTCAATAAGTCGTGTCGATATGAGGTCTATAACAATTCGAGAAACTACTGGTCTTACCAGTAAATCTCAGCAACCCTGGCCAGGGATTTCCTGTTATAGCCAATCGAACACAGCGCAACATCTACTCCCTATACCGGGAGAGACGAATCCCCTCCTATCGCTCATTGCCTCCATGTGACTCGGGACTGTACCCAAAAACCACCGTTTTGCACGCCCTCTTGGACGTGGTAAGATGGAAATCAAAGCACGGTGGGAACCACACAAGACTCTATGACGATCTCGGGTCAACAGACTACTCTGTACCAGTGTCACCAGAGAACTGCCATCTGACGTGAGGTATAATACCATCTGGGAGTTCTCGGCGAGTCCGTCCAGTGTACCTAGTCTCTACTGAGCACCCGTATATCATCTCTGATGTCAAACACCAATGGATATGGGATCATCCATCGCCCATCTGTATGGGTCGAGAAGGTATACGCTAGTCTACTCTGGTATATCGATGCCCCGTCTCGATACACCCACGACTAGGGACTTTGAAGGATGTACTTATAGACTACCATGTCCCCACTAGTATGATCCGCATCATAGTCCAGGTAGTCAAGTACAAATCCTAAGGGCTTTACCAACATGTAACAGGGAGACAATCAGTGTACACGTTAAGGTAAAGATCAACCAGATAGCATACTATCATGTCGAGCAAGAAAGTCCTTCCTATATATGTCCCAGCATCCATTACAATATACATCCTATGTATAGTAATGGCCTCTGAGGCATACATATAACTAACAATCTCCCACTTGCACTAGGGCCATCTGTAGCAGTGGTTGTAGTATCTCATACTCAACCATCCCATAAAAGTCTCTCTCTGGGAACAGGCCTTTGTGAGTGGATCCGCTGTGTTGTCCTCTGAGTCTACTCTCCTAACCTCGATCTCCCTGGAGATCAACCATCTCCATGATCAAGTGATACTGCCTTAGAATATGTCTGGATCACTGATGGGACGGACGTTCCTTGGCATAAGCCGCAACTCCATTGTCACACAATGGAAGGAACTAGGTTCATCTCATGAATCAATATACATCCAAACAGCCTCTTTGGTAGCATCTTAAGTAGCGATGTATCCTGCCTTTATCGTCTAGTATGTCACGGTATCTAGCTTGGAACTCTTCCAACATACCGTCTCTTTACTGAGGGTAAAGACAATGCCTGCGACTGACATTCAGTCGTCTTTATCACCCTGGAACCCTTCCAGTGATTCTCCCCAGGATCAACTGATACCATCTCACTGCAACTAGTGAGTATCCTAATATCCAATTAGATCTATCTCATAGATCCAAAATCCAGGATTTAGTAGGTATCACTTTGATCCTATATAGAGAATCATTGTGATAAGCGGAGATCGATCGAGCGTAGCATAGGAAACTCCTTCCCTATCAAGAGTATGTCATCCAGGTACTCTACGAGGATCAACACCATACTCCCTACTACCCTTTTGTATATACAAGGTTCATCTACCATTTTGATGATGTCAAACTGTTTGACTACTTCATCAAAACAGATGTTCCAACTCCGCGATGCCTGCTTTATCCTATAAAGCATCTTGCACACGTTTCCGCTGCTCCCACTGTCTACGAGGCCCTCTGGCTGTGTACTTATAGACGCATTCTTCCAAATCATCATTTAGAAAAGCAGTCAAGACACCCAACCGCCAGATATCGTAGTCATGGTATGTAGCCGTGGCAAGTAGGATCTGGATGGACTTAAGCATAGCCACTTGAAAAGGTTTCATCATTATCCACGCCTGGTCGATGACGAAAAGCTTTAACAAGTCTAGCTTTGAAAGTCTCAATTTTTCCATCTACACCAAGTAATCTTCTCAAGATATACTTGCTCCTGATGGGGATTTAACCCTTCAGATATAGCAACCAAAGTCCATACTTTGTTGGTGTATAAGGATTCCATCTCAGATCGATAAACATCCAGCCATTCTTACAGAGTCTCACTCTAGATGGCCAGCTCGAAGCTAGTTGGGTCATCATCTCATGATGTAATCCTCGCTCCCACTGTCATAGAGAAACAGAAGTATCTCTCAGGTGGGTGAGGAACCCTACTAGATCGGCGGAGAGGCTGAGGTTGGTTGGAATCTACTGAATCCTTTGATTTTATCAAATCATCTGCTGTAGTTTGTATAGCTGGAACATTTCCAGTTCTACATAACTGACCTTGCCTCGAGCATGTCCGGATTTTGCTTTTAAACATAGGCCGGACAATCCCAAATCTTAACTAGCTTAAGACATGGGCTCTTCCCTTTTCATATCACATATGAAATGGTAGGCAACTGATTTGATTGGAACCCTATTCAATAGGTATGCAACTTCATAAGTGCATAACTCCCAAAAGGAAAAAGGTAACTCAGTATTACTCATCATAGAGCACACCATATCAAATAGGGTG
This sequence comes from Agapanthus africanus, assembly GCA_030015575.1. Lineage (NCBI taxonomy): Eukaryota > Viridiplantae > Streptophyta > Magnoliopsida > Asparagales > Amaryllidaceae > Agapanthus > Agapanthus africanus. Next base: position 303,016,928 of record JASDDO010000029.1, read on the forward strand.
TATCTGCTCCGCCCCGATATACCATCATGCTATGGTGTATACGGAGGAGTAATGCTGAGAGAGAATCTCATTCTCCTTTAGAAAAGTCCAAGAATTCCGTGCACAAGTATTCTCCTCCTTGATCACATCAAAGGACATAATACTTATACCCGTTTTGGTTCTCTACTTCTAACTTATATTCCGTGAATATCTCAAAAGGTTCGGACTCATGTTTCAACAGGAACATATGACTGAATCTTGAGAGATTATCAGAGAACGTAATGAAGTATAAAGAACCAGTCCTGGCATATGTAGACAGGGGACCAAACATACATCAACATGTATCATCCCAAGAGTTTACTAACTCTTTCTCTGTTTCCAGTAAACGGAGCTATGGTCATCTTATCTCTGTGACATGACTGCCAAGTTTCACAAGATGTAAATTCAAACTGATTTAAATATGCATCTTTATGCAACTCTAGCTAGTCGGGTCACATTGATCTGACCTAGTCTACAATACCTCAAGAAGGAATCGTTCAATTCTGAACTCTTCCTCTTGTGTGTTCCATATACTAAGAACTGTAGTTTGATTTAGAACTTCAACGCTTTTAGATAACGTGCCTGATACGATCAACTTTTGATATAGGAAATGTTCAAAACATTATCCAACAATACAAAATTTTATCATTTCTTTACTGATAAAGAGACTGATATGATTTTGTATATCAGGTTCGGTATCTAATAACATTCGTTCAGAATCAATGTATCGGTAATACAGGGTGACAGTGACCGACAGACTTGGCTGCAACTCTTGCCCCGTTTTCTGCCTCATGAAACTTATCACCCGTTCTCAGTTCTCTACCTATCTGTAGCCCTATGTAACAGATTACATATGTGGGATCCTGATCTGGTATCAAATATCCAGGACGCAGAGGATACTGAGAAACAGTTCTTTGTAATGAACACACCCGAAGATGATGCATCAGCATGCACTCTCTTCGTTTGGGTGGCACGGGAAATCTGGTAATCCCCAATTTCCTGCTCTGTCTTATAACAATTATAAGTTGGAGCGGGACCAACGTTCCCCAGCTCAGTATAACAAGCGGGTTCGGTCAATAATCCGTATTATTATCTTGATTAAGGCGTGATATGGTCGCTACCTGGAGAGAGAGAGAAGAAAACACTCAGTGTGCGCTCTTGCAAGAATAGATTGGTTATTATTTTATCTAATCAGGATGGCTCCCACTGCTTTTTATCAAATCTTCCTTCAAACCCTAAAAGGAAAGACTAGCCGGGATTAATTACACACTACAAGTTCGCCAATCTTTCAGCCAGGCCAGTGTCGGTACTTTGAGGGAGGTCCCCCGTGCTTTCGCACGAACCTAATTAATGTAAACCTCGTTTTCCCAGAGGCGTAACCCCGTTGACACCTTTCTAGATACCTACTTGATCGGCTAATTGTAATGTATAAAACTCTCCCAGGAGTAACTCTTACTCGCAGCGGGTATCGGGATCCAACTATCTCATAGAAGGTATGCAATCTCATTGCAAATTTCAACACTTGAAATTCCCGATAATATTTTGCCCCGAACGATCTATGACCTTGACAAGGTCAACAAACCATAGACCGCAAGTCAAGTTCAACCCGTCATTTCTTAATTGAATCAAACCCACCCGCACGACCCTTGACAAGGTCAACAAGGCCGCACGACTACCCTAACCCAATCTGCACCATATGCATAAGCAGATAAATACTGGTTAGCTACCGCACACTGCGCCTTGACAAGGTCAACAAACGCAGCACGAATACTAAACAGGACTTATCTGAAATGACGGAGGGCTACGACAGGTTTTTCTGAAAACCTATTGCGTAATGAACTTGATATCGTTGTAGAATCAAATGATTTTAAAATGGAGTGCTTTTGAGGCTTTTCTAGTTTTGCTAAAGGAGTCACTCCCGGTGAAGGGATCGTCGGTCCTTTCCTCGTCGAATGAGGTGCGGGATATATCACATATATCACTGTGCAAAGCAAAAACACTTAAAAGCAATCAAAAGACAAACCGAGTGTGTAGCATCTGCCAGTTATTGCTAAAGGAGTCACTCCCGGTGAAGGGATCTCGGTCCTTTCCTTATCGAATAAGGTGCAGGATATATCATATATACCGCTGTGCAAAGCAAGAACTGTAGCTACCTGTTTTATTTTGAAATTCGATTCTACAACATCTTAGGTTTCTTTTATTTCATTAATCACATTAATGAAGTCCCATCATTTAAGTACCTAAACATCACAGATAAATACGACGTACACTTATGCCATCCGCATTCGCCTCGATGTCCCCTCGTGCACCGTTAGGTTAGGTAACTAACGGCAGAGCGGGGCAGGGCTAGCACGGGTGTAAAACATAAGTAACGTCTATATAATATATCATATATACTATATACTGTATCTATCACAGAACATCACATGGTCACATCACAGATATCGCAGCAGAAGAATCATATGAAATATTGGATATTCTAGGACGTCCGTGTTTTCAATACGAGCCAGTATAAAACACGGATTCCACGGTCGTGATGAATAGCCGAACCCACACCCCTAGACCCCTACGAGAGCGGCAAGCAACCCTACCAATTCTACAGTTAGGAGACCCGTACTCGACTCCTCGAGTTGGTCTCCCACTGGACTCCAGAACCCGGTTACTTGTGCCCTCCTCCTTGGGTCTATCCTAGTGCGGAAAAGTAAATAATATACAAAGGGTGACATCTTCCGCTACCTGGAAGTGCCCCAATAAAAGAATATTACATACAGATTTTTACATGAATGAAAATGAAAAACACTCATCTCACATAAAAACCCCCGGCTATTCAAACACGACGATCCAATATAACATATCCAGCAACACATAACATCACATGTCATCAACGTAAGTAAATATGTCCATCCCAATTGTCGTTGACATATAGCAACGAAACCGGCGATATCACATATTACACTTACGGTCACAGAAAAGAAAGTGTAAAACTACAACAGTTGGAATCCGCAACCTGCATAGACATCGCATGCCTAATCAAATGAATTCCTTAGACATCACATGCCTAACTATTATAAACCCCGCATTTTAGTCTCTTTATCGAAAACACTTTTCAATACCAAGTCGGGCAATTCAACAAGATTCCCGACATCCTGATCGAATACTCGTCGCAAACTTCAGTAGACGGCCGCACCCCCGATACTGTCGACGAAGTGCACCAAGGCGGAACACCGCTACCGCGAGCACCTGAACGGATGCTTTTGGCGACGGGGTTCTCCTACAGTCACTTGGTCGGGGCTATGTGGTGTAGCTGTCTATTAAGTTTACCCGGCGAGTATCCGCGTACGCTACGTGATTGCGACGGACTTTTGATCACATCAAAGTTCCGTGGCAACCGATCAAGTGAGACTAAATTGCTAGATTTACAACATTCATTCAGTTATCACATAACTGTTTGTGAATTCCAATTATTGTATCACATTCCAGATAAATAGAAAATGTTAAACTTTCCGATCGAACAATCGAACACCCAAGTTTTCCCGATACAGCTTAACACATGAAATAAGTCTAACAACATTCCGTTCGTGCCTCAGTACCAACGGTCCAGCCGTAGAAGGGTCAAGCCAACGCCTCACATGTGGCACGCCGTACTGCCCCAAACCCGAAGGTTCAAAGGGCAGTTCAAGACGGTCACATAATCGAGTTAAGGTTTGTTGTCTTCTAGAGGGACCATCGCGTTACTTGCACTACTTAGAACGTCGTTAAACTACGGAAAATCCAACACTTGGAAATTTCCCGACAGGGGAAAAATTGGGTATTTATATCCGGTCGAACTTTTTAACATATTCTAAAATTTATCCGGAAAGCCAAATAAACAAAATTTGATACCCCGATCGAAATACCAAATCCCCAAAACAACTGCAGAAAATTCAACTCTTGAATAAATTTTAAAAATTCCCAGAAAACTCAGCATAATTTATCAGGAATTACTGTGCATAAAATGAGGGCTGACGTCACAATCATGCCGCGGAACCGCCGCAGAAGGCTGGCATCTGTCGCGGTTCCGCCGCATATATTACTGTTCACTGGAAAATTTTTGCATCGTAATTCATATTTTTCCCTGCTGAATTTTTTATTAATTTTTAATTTGGAAAAATCCCAGTTTTTGATAAAAGGACAGAGAGCAAGTTTGATTCGGGGTTTCGGGTTCGTTCGGACTTCAAATTCCGTCTAGACTTCGCCTAAGGCTCTAGCTAGGCTCTGATACCACTGTAGGGTTCCTAGGCACCCTAGTGAGGTCTCACAAGGCATCGAACATGCCAATTTCAAAAATTCTAGATGCCGAGAGACCCGACTACGGATCATTTGCTAGAAAACTAGGCGAAAAACAATCTAGTTAACAACTTAACTAATGGGATATCGGAAATACAACCTTTGTAGATCCGGTGCTCCACCTTCATAGCTCCGCAATGAAGTCCTTTCGCTGTCCTACACAAATCCTGGGCTCTAGCGTCGGCTTCATCGGAGAATAGGCGAGCTAGGTCGTCGATGTCCATGCCGAAGATGATCTACGTCGAAGCATCGCAAGATCAAGCTCTCACTTCACCAAGTCAAGAAACTTGTGAAGGAAACACACTCTACTACTTGGCAAGAGGTAGAGGATGAAGAAATAGGAAGTGGGTAGACTTTAGAATTGGATTTCTCACTCTTAATCATCAATCACCATTGATGAAAGTGAAGCTTTCTTCACTTAAAGAAAGGAAGAAGAAGATGATGATATGATAAGTCTTGAATTAAAATAGAAAATAAAACAATACTTATCATACTTTTAACTCTAGTTAAGTGTAGAGAATTAACTTAGGTTAGTTAAAATGGTTAGGGTTAAGTATAGGACAAGAATGAAGACTTAGTCAAAGTTTCAAGAAACTTCAACTAAATCCAAAATATGCCACCATTTATCTTTCTTTTTCCTTTTTCCAAAAAGAATAAATAATAAAGATAAATGAATAAATAAAAATCAAAACCCTAACCCATTCATTACCATGGTTCATTCTTTACACTTAACCAAGTTTAGCATGCATCATCAAACATGATACAAGCTAGTGCACAAAATCATATCGCATATGCAATGCGCACACCCGAGTGAGAAAATCCATCTTAAGTGAACCGATACTAGTTAATGCAAAGTAATATATCAAATATATAATTATGCATTAAATCATTAAATCAACACTTGATTTAACGATCCGGTCATATCGCATATAACCGACTAATATCCAATGTACCGGCTTATCGAATCAACCCTTGATTCGATAACTAGGGTATATCGCATATAGCCTAATCGATACATTCATCGCGAGAATGGAATACGGTATCACATACACGCATTATTCTCGGTCCCGCACATATCTCATATGCGCTCCTATTTCGTTTCGCTTGAGCCAGGAAACCTCTGTGTAGGACTCTAAAGACTCGTCAATACGCCGGCAGCAGATGATGATCATATCAAGCATCCACAAGCCGCAAGCGGTCTGCTAAACGTAACGGCCACCCGGGTATTGAGCGATCTGAAGATCGACGAGCAAGCCCGCTCACACTCCAGTGAATCCAACCAGTAACACTACCGTACAGTCCGGTCTGATCGTCTGATATGTCGCATATCTCGCCTAGGGGTGGTAAACGTCAGACCCCAATAGCTCAATAAGTCGTGTCGATATGAGGTCTATAACAATTCGAGAAACTACTGGTAACACTTACCAGTAAATCTCAGCAACCCTGGCCAGGGATTTCCTGTTATAGCCAATCGAACACAGCGCAACATCTACTCCCTATACCGGGAGAGACGAATCCCCTCCTATCGCTCATTGCCTCCATGTGACTCGGGACTGTACCCAAAAACCACCGTTTTGTACGCCCTCTTGGACGTGGTAAGATGGAAATCAAAGCACGGTGGGAACCACACAAGACTCTATGACGATCTCGGGTCAACAGACTACTCTGTACCAGTGTCACCAGAGAACTGCCATCTGACGTGAGGTATAATACCATCTGGGAGTTCTCGGCGAGTCCGTCCAGTGTACCCAGTCTCTACTGAGCACCCGTATATCATCTCTGATGTCAAACACCAATGGATATGGGATCATCCATCGCCCATCTGTATGGGTCGAGAAGGTATACGCTAGTCTACTCTGGTATATCGATGCCCCGTCTCGATACACCCACGACTAGGGACTTTGAAGGATGTACTTATAGACTACCATGTCCCCACTAGTATGATCCGCATCATAGTCCAGGTAGTCAAGTACAAATCCTAAGGGCTTTACCAACATGTAACAGGGAGACAATCAGTGTACACGTTAAGGTAAAGATCAACCAGATAGCATACTATCATGTAGAGCAAGAAAGTCCTTCCTATATATGTCCCAGCATCCACTACAATATACATCCTATGTATAGTAATGGCCTCTAGGGCATACATATAACTAACAATAGTGGATGCTAGGACATATATAGGGAGGACTTTCTTGCTCGACATGATAGTATGCTATATGGTTACTCCTTACCTTAACATGTACACTGTTTCTCTCTATGTTACATGTTGGTAAAGCCCTTAGGATGTGTACTTGACTGCCTGGACTATGATGCGGATCACACTAGTGGGGACATGGTAGTCCATAAGTACATCCTTCAAGGTCCCTAGTCGTGGGTGTATCGAGACAGGGCATCGATGCACCAGAGTAGACTAGCGTATACGCATCTTGACCCATATGATGGGCGATGGATGATCCCATATCCATCGGTGTTTGACATCAAGGATGGTGTATGAGTGCTCAGTGGAGACTGGGTACACTGGACGGACTCGCCGAGAACTCCCAGATGATATTATACCTCACGTCAGATGGCAGTTCTCCGGTAACACTGGTACAGAGTAGTCTGTTGAACCGAGATCGTCATAGAGTCTTGTGTGATTCCCACTGTGCTTTGATTTCCACCTTACCACATCCAATAGGGCGTGCAAAACGGTGGTTTTTGGATACAGTCCCGAATCACATGGAGGCAATGAGCGATAGGAGAGGATTCGTCTCTCCCGGTATAGGGAGTTGATGTTGTGCTGTGTTCGATTGGCTATAACCGGAAATCCCTAGCCAGGGTTGCTGAGATTTACTGGTAAGTGTTACCGGTAGTTTCTCGAACTGTTATAGACCTCATATCGACACGACTTATCGAGCTATTGGGGTCTGACGTTTACCACCCTTAGGCGAGATATGCGACATATCAGACGACGAGACCGGACTGTACGGTAAGTGTTACTGGTTGGATTCACAGGAGTGTGAGCGGGCTTGCTCGTTGATCTTCTGATCGCTCAATACCCGGGTGGCCGTTACGTTTAGCAGACCGCTTGCGGCTTGTGGGTGATTGATATGATCACCACCTACTGCCGACGTATTGACGAGTCTTTAGAGTCCTACACAGGGGTTTCCTGGCTCAAGCGAAACGAAATAGGAGCGCATATGAGATATGTGCGGGACCGAGAATAATACCAGTATGTGATACTGTATTCTATTCTCACGATTTGTATCATCGGACGGTTATATGTGATATAGCCGGGTTACCGAATCAAGTGTTGATTCGATACATTGATACACTAGATATTAGTCGGTTATATGCGATATGACCGGATCATTAAATCAAGTATTGATTTAATGATTTAATGTATAATTATATATTTGATATATCACTTTACATTAACTAGTATTGATTCACTTAAGATTGATTTTCTCACTTGATGTGCACAAGTTGTATATGTGATATATTTTTGTGCACTAGATTGTATCATGTTTGATGATACATGCAAACTTGGATATGTGTATGATTTACACCATGTTTAGTTAATGGTTAGGGTTTTATTTTCTTTATTTATTTTGATTAAACAAAATGGTGGCTTTTCTTGTTTCATACTTGAAGCTTCATGAAGCTTTTTAGCATCTTTGAAAAGTCTAGCCATTTTGTTTTGTTCTTAAACCTAACCATTACCTAAACTATGGTTTGCTCTCTACATGAGTTAAACTTACCCATGGTTGCATTATGATAAGTCTTCACTTGATTTATTATTTTTTCAATTAATTCATTTTCTATTCTTTTCTTCTTCTTCTTCTTCTTGATGAAGAAGAAGAAAGCTTGCCTGAAAATTATCAAGTGAAGAAATCAAGTGAGAAATCCAATTCTAAAGTGAACCCACTTCCTATTTCTTCATTCTCTATAACTTGCCATGTAGTAGAGTGTGTTATCTTCACAAGTTTCATGACCTAGTGAAGATGGAGTTTGAGTTTGAGTCTCCCCGACGTAGATCATCTTCGGCATCGAAGCCAACGACCTAGCCCGCTTATTTCTCCGACGAAACCATCGCTAGAGTCCGGGATTCTGATGATCGCAGCGGAGGGACGTCTTCATGGAGCTTTGGAAGTGGAGGACCGGATCTACAAAGGTTGTAGTCCCTTTCACTTGTAGTTAAAGTTGTTAACTTGCATAGTTTCGCCTTACCTCTAGTTAACGATCTTCATTAGGGTTTCTCGGCACATAGAAAAATTTGATTTTGGCATGGTTGATGCCTTGCGGAACCTCTTGAGTGTGCCTAGGAACCCTACAGTGGTATCAGAGCCTAGCTAGAGTTTTAGGCGAAGTGTAGACGATGTTAGAAATCCGATCGAACCCCGAAACCCTAAACTTGACCTTTCTCTGTACATTTTCTGAAATTGTGGATTTTTGTGAATTAAAAATGCTCAGAAAATAGAGCAGGAAATTCTAAGAATAACTGAAGAAAATGACAACCTATAGCTACAGTGGCACCGCGGAACCGTGGCCCTAACCTACCTTTGGCGGCGGTTCCGCGGCCGTCTATGAGGATTATGCAATACATTTTCTACAGTAATCTCTGTAGGTGATTCTTGTGTCTTCTGAGAATTTTTAATTTGCACTCAACAGTAGAGTTTTCTGGGTTGTATTGGGAGTTCGTTGATTCGATCGAAAGTTTAATTTCGTCTAAGTGTTTTTTCCGGGTAATTTTAGAACATGTTAAAAAGTTCGACCGGATATAAATACCCACTTTTTCCCCTGCCGGGAAATTTCCAAATGTTGGACTTTTCCTTAGTTTAAGAACGTTCTAAGTAGTGCATGTAACGCGATGGACCCTCTAGAAGACAACAAACCTTAACTCAATTATGTGACCGTCTTGAACTGCCCTTTGAACCTTAGGATTTGGGGCAGTACGGCGTGCTACATGTGAGGCGTTGGCTTGACCCTTCTACGGCTGGACCGTTGGTACTGTGGCATGAAGTGGATGTTTTTAAACTTATTTCATGTGTTGAGCTGTTTCGGGAAAACTTGGGTGTTTGATTGTTCGATCGGAAAGTTTAACATTTTCTATTTATCTGGAATGTGATACAATATTTGGAATCCACAAGTAGTTATGAGATAACTGATTTGAATGTTATAAACATAGCACTTTAGTCTCATTTGATAGGTTGCCACGGAATTTTGATGTGATCAAAAGTCCGTCGCAATCACATAGCGTACGCGGATACTCGCCGGTAAACTTAATAGACAGCTACACCCCATAGCCCCGACCAAGTGACTGTAGGAGAACCCCGTCGCCGAAAGCATCCGTTCGGGTGCTCGCGACAGCGGTGTTCCGCCTTAGTGCACTTCGTCGACGGCATCGGGGGTGCGGCCGTCTACTGAAGTTTGCAACGAGCATTCGATCTGGATGTCGGGAATCTTGTTGAATTACCCGACTTGATATTGAAAAGAGTTTTCGATAATGAGACTAAAATGCGGGGTTTATAATTGGTTAGGCATGCGATGTCTAAAGAGTTTGCGGATTCCAACTGTTGTAGTTTTACACTTTCTTTTCTGCGACCGTAAGTGTAATATGTGATATCGCCGGTTTCGTTGCTATATGTCAACGACAATTGGGATGGGCATATTTACTTACGTTGATGATATGTGATATTATGGGTTGCTGGATATGTTATATTGGATCGTCGTGTTTGAATAGCCGGGGGATTTTATGTGAGACGAGTGTTTTTCATTTTCATTCATGTAAAAACTTGTATGTAATATTCTTTTATTGGGGCACTTCCGGGATGAGGTTGATGTCACCACTTGTATATTATTTACTTTTCCGCATTAGGTAGACCTAAGGCGGGGAGCATAAGTAACCGGGTTCTAGGGTCCAGTGGGAGACCATTTCGAGGAGTCGAGACCGGGTCTCCTAACCCTAGAATTGGCAGTGTTGCTTGCCGCTCTCGTAGGGGTCTAGGGATGTGGGTTTGGCTATTCATCGCGACCGTGGAATCCGTGTTTTATACTGGCTCGTATTGAAAACACGGACGTTCTAGTATATCCAATGTTTCATATGTTTCTTCTGCTGTGATATCTGTGATGTGATCATTTGATATGTTGTGATAGATACCGTATATAGTATATATGATATATTATATAGACGTTACTTATGTTTTACACCCGTGCTAGCCCTGCCCCGCTCTGCCGTTAGTTACCTAACCTAACGGTACACGAGGGGACATCGAGGCGAATGCGGATGGCATAAGTGTATGTCGTATTTATCTGTGATGTTTAGGTGACTTAAATGATGGGACTTCATTAATATGATTAATGAAAGAAAAAGAAACCTAAAAGATGTTGTGGAATCAAATTTTCAAAAACAGGTAGCTATGGTTCTTGCTTTGCATCGCGGTGTTCCTTGTAGAACATCCTGCACCTTATTCGATAAGGAAAGGGCCGAGATCCCTTCACCGGGAGTGACCCCTTTAGCAATGACTGGCAGATGCTACACCCCTCGGTTTGTCTTTTGATTGCTTTTGGAGTTTTTGCTTTACATAGCGATATATATGATATATCCTGCACCTTATTCGATGAGGAAAGGGCCGACGATCCCTTCACCGGGAGTGACCCCTTTAGCGAAACTAGAAAAGCCTCAAAAACACTCCATTTTAAAATCGTTTGATTCTACAACGATATCAAGTTCATTACGCAATAGGTTTTCAGAAAAACCTGTCGTAGCCCTCCGTCATTTCAGATAAATTCTGCTTAGTATTCGTGCTGTGTTTGTTGACCTTGTCAAGGCGCAGTGTGCGGTAGCTGACCAGTATTTATCTGTTTATGCATATGATGCAGATTGTTTTAGGGTAGTCGTACGGCCTTGTTGACCTTGTCAAGGGTCGTGCGGGTGGGTTTGATTCAATCAAGAAATGACGGGTTGAACTTGACTTACGGTCTATGGTTTGTTGACCTTGTCAAGGTCATAGATCGTTTGGGGCAAAATATTATCGGGAATTTCAAGTGTTGAAATTTGCAATGAGATTACATACCTTCTATGAGATAGTTGGATCCCGATACCCGCTGCGAGTAAGAGTTACTCCTGGAAGAGTTTTACACATTACAATTAGCCGATCAAGTAGGTGTCTAGAAAGATGTCAACGGGGTTACGCCTCTGGGAAAACGAGGTTTACTTTAATTAGGTCCGTGCGAAAGCATGGGGAACCTCCCTCAAAGTACCGACACTGGCCTGGCTGAAAAATTGGCGAACTTATAGCGTGTAATTAATCCTGGCTAGTCTTTCCTTTTAGGGTTTGAAAGAAGATTTGATAAAAACAGTGGGAGCCATCCTGATTAGATAAACTAATAACCAATCTGATCTTGCAAGAGCATACGCTGAGTATTTTCTTCTCTCTCTCTCTAGGTAGCAACCATATCACGCCTTAATCAAGATAATAATACGGATATATTGACCGAACCCACTTGTTATACTGAGCTGGGGAACGTTGGTCCCGCTCCAACTTATAATTGTTATAAGACAGAGCAGGAAATTGGGGAATACCAGATTTCCCGTGCCGCCCAAACGAAGAAAGTGCATGTTGATGCATCATCTTCGGGTGTGTTCGTCACATAGAACTGTTTCTCAGTATCCTTTACGTCCTGAATATGTGATACCAGATCAGGATCCCGCATATGCAATCTGTTACATGGGCTACAGATAGGTAAAGAACTGAGAACGGGTGATAAGTTTCATGAGACAGAAAATGGTGCAAGTGTTGCAGCCAAGTCTGTTGGTCACTTTCACCCTGTATTACCAGAATACATTGATTCTGAACAAATGTTATTAGATACCGAACCTGATTTACAACATCATATCAGTCTCTTTATTAGTAAAGAAAGGATATAATTTTGTATTGATGGATAATGTTTTGAACATTTCCTATATCAAAAGTTGATCGGTTTAGGCACGTTATCTAAAAGCATTGACGTTCTAAATCAAACTACAGTTCTTAGTATACAGAACACACACAAGAGGAAGAGTTCAGAAATGAACGGATCCTTCTTGAGGTATTGTAGACTAGGTCATATCAATGCGACCCGACTAGCTAAGTTACACATAGATGCATATTTAAATCTGTTTGAATTTACATCTTGTGAAAACTTGCCGGTCATGTCACAAAGATAAGATGACCACATCTCTGTTTATTGGAAGCAGAGAAAGAGTTAGTGAACTCTTGGGATGATACATGTTGATGTATGAAGGTCCCCTGTCTACACATGCCAAGACCGGTTCTTTATAATTCATTACATTCTCTGATGATCTCTCTAGATTCAGACATATGTTCCTGTTGAAACACAAGACCGAACCTTTTTGAGATATTCACAGAATGTAAGATAGAAGTAGATAACCAAAATACGGGTATAAGTATTATGTCATTTGATGTGATCAAGGAGGAGAATACTGCACGGAATTCCTGGACTATTCTAAAGGAGAATGAGATTCTCTCTCAGCATTACTCCTCCGTATACACCATAGCACGATGGTATATCGGGGTGGAGCGATAGCACCCTATGTGATATGGTGTGCTCTATGATGAATACTACTGAGTTTCCTATTTCCTTTTGGGAGTTATGCACTTGAGAAGCTGCATACCTATTGAATAGGGTTCAAATCAATCAGTTGCCTACCACTTCATATGTGATATGGAAAGGGAAGAGCCCATATCTTAAGTTTGTTAAGATTTGGGGTTGTCCAGCCTATGTCTAAAAGCAAAATCCGGACAAGCTCGAGGCATGGTCTATTCTGTAGAACTGGAAAGGTTTCAGCTATACAAACTACAGCTGATGATTTGGTAAACCCGAAGGTTTCAATAGATTCTAACGAACCTCAGCCTCTCCGCCGATCTAGTTGTTGGAGATGGTGCCCTCAGAGTCAATTATTAGATCACAGGAACATGATTGCAATGATTGAGGGAGGACCTATCCCGGTAGGACAGTCTTACTCAAGATGATAGTATGCTATCTGGTTTATCTTTATCATCGTGTACTGCTTTAGGTGACCTGACAGGTCGTTATTACACGTTGATAGAGCCCCTAGGATTCTTGCTTGACTGCCAGCAGTATGAGGGCAATCATATACGTGAGAGCTGGTAGTCTATAAGCACATCCTTAAAAGGTCCCTAGTCGTGGGAGTTTCGAGACAGGGCATCGATACTCCAGAGTAGACTAGTGTATACATTCGAGACCCCGACGAGGGGCGGTGGCCGGTCTCACAAGCCACTGGTGTCAGTTGGATCACCTAAGATGTATACAGGTGCTCATTGGGATATGAGTACACCGGACAGGACTCGCCGGGAACCTGCTAGTTGGGATTATACCAGACGTCAGATAGCAGTTCCCTGGTGACATGTGTACAGGTTAGTTCATCGACCTGAGGATCGTCATTTGTCTCGTGTGAGTTCCCACTGTACTTTGATTACTACCCTACCACGCTCAAAGGAGACGTGCAAACAGGTTTTAGTTGGGTACAGTCCCGAGCCACATGGAGGCAGTGAGCGGATCTTCAGGGGTTCGTCTCTCCCGGTATTGGGGGTGAGGTCGCGTTGTGTCTAGGAGAGCCATTACACAAAGCCCTCGGCCGAGGCAGGAGATTTACTGGTAGGTATTCCAGTAGTATCTCAGGGTGTTCTGGGCTACACTCTGACACGACTTGTACCGCTTTTGGGGGTCTGACTTTTACCAACCCCCTAGGCCCACCATGCGATGCTCATAGACGAACGGACCGGACTGTACGGATATTGTCACTGACAGGCTCAGTGGGGTGTCAGGATGAGTTCGCTCATCGACGTCCCTTTTGGTCAATAGCTGGTGGCCCGTCACGTATTGGCTTATACCTCTGACGTGCTAGTGGTTAAATCCACAACCATGGTGTTGACGAGTCTTTAGAGTCCCCCACATTCAGTTGCTCAAGTTTTCGGGCGAAAAGCTGTAGAGGCTATATGGAGATATGGCAGGGTTCGATCAGATACGTGCGGTATTGTACGGATCAGGATCGGACGGATAATACTAGCCGGCTTTGGTTTAAGCCGGATCCTAGTATAGTACAGTGTAGATTTGTCTCATTGCATTTGTATTCGGTCGGAATACAGATGCGGGTGTGTATACACAGTATCGGGGTTTTTCCTGTAATTTATTACGGGACCAGTTTTCTGGAGTTGCCAGTTTGCTTTCCGTTTTGGCCATTTTCATTTGTATCGTTCATTGGCCGAAGATTGGTGGAGGAGGGCTTATTTGCATTTGTGCAAATAAGCAATTTGGAAGGGGGTCTTTGCATATTGTTGTGTCATGATGGTTTCATGATGGAGCCCCATCCTTTGACCTTCCATGGTTCATGATTGCTTGACTTTTTGTAGCAATCATGGTTGTTGATTAGTTGGTGGAGTATGGATTTGTTAGTGATTATTGCTTGACTTTGGAGTCATCATGCTTTTGTTGATGGTTGAATATGATAACCATTTTCCTTTCACTTGATTATTCTTGTGGCTATCCTTTTTCACTCACTCCATTCTCACTCTCCCCTCACCATGGCAAGGCCGGCCAAGTAGTGGGCTGTCCCAAAATTTTGGGTAGGGAAATTTTGTTCTTTTGGCTTCACAAAATCCATTTAGCTCCTTCTCCAAAAGATATAGTTCATTCCTCCACCAAATGGCAAACTCCATAACCCCAAATGAGACATGGTTCTACACCATTCTGCAGCAAACCTTGGGCATGTCGGCTCGCCAACTTCATGCCCGAGTTGCCTCGGTATAGAGGTGGGAGCCCGTAAAAGAAGCCGGCGACGTGGTGCTCTTCCGGCGACGAAGTGGAGACTGGAGATTCCGCGGGAGATCGGGACGACAACGAGAAGACCGAAGGACACGGATCGCTCGGTATATCTCTCTTCCCCATCTTGTAGTTAGCTAGGACTAGTTAATGGCCCGATCCGGGTTTTAGTGCGCGGTGGTGCCGGTTTGAAAAATTAAAGTTAACCATCGCTTCCGCATTTGGCCTCGGGATGGAGGCCGGGGCGCCGCCGTGCACTTACAGTTGTATCAGAGCCTCGCCATTAACATAGTCTAGCTTTGTCTAATGAGTTTACATTTCCGATCGATCAAAAATTCCAAAATCCGTGTTTTTCAAAACCACGGTTTTCTGTCGAATTTTTTTGAAGTCCAAAAATTTTTCAGGTTGTCTCAGAATGATGTGCAGGGAATTATAAGAGTTCTGTGAAAATTTGGGCTCGTGAACAGTCCAAACCACCGCGGAACCGCGGCTAAACCCATGCTTGGGCCGCGGTTCCGCCGCTACTTGAACTGTTCAGTCCCCCAAAATTTTACAGAATGCTCCTGAGTGGAAAACAGGTTTTCTGGAATGTTATTTTTTGGGCCCAGATTTCTTGATGTGCTACAGTAGTACTTGGGGGCCCACTTGGTAAAATTTGATCGATCGGATATTTTAAACACATTAGTTCACAGTATTTACATTATATCTGCGACCGTGAATGTCACTTGATCGGTAAATCCAGTCTAACTGCTATAGCCCGGTTAGACGGATTTGCGAACGTGACTTTCACGTTGATATTCTGTGTATTGCTGTGATGTTGCGGATCGGTCGTGGGGGATAGCCTGGTTGCAGTGGTAGTACAGTTTTGTTGTATTATGTACATTTGATATTGCGGGGCGAGCGTCCGACATGTGGACTGCCGTCACTGGCTGTTTGTATTATTATTTTGGGGCACGACCAGGTTGCGGTCGATGTACCCGTTGTATGTATATTTTACTTTCTGTACTAGGATTACCCCGTGGAGGGGTGCACGGATACCCGGGTTCTGGAGGGCAACAAGCCCGCATCTCATGGCATTGAGACGGAGGGGGCTTCACTCTAGAATTGGCGGGCTATTCGCCGCACTCGTAGGGGGTACAGGTTGACCCAGGAGGGGTGCCCACCGGATTCCGTGAAGTGCTGGGTGGTCCATTCACGTTGCTGAAGGGGGCTGCCTCGCTTCAGGTTTTGGCAGGTAACTTGCCGCGCCCGTAGGGGTCTAGGATTTCATTGCACAGGCTATCCACACGACCAGGGAAACGTCGGGTTTCAGTAGTGGCTCTGTGAAACTCGGGGATCCCAGATATCTGTATTGTTCTGTGATGCTGTACATTTCTGTGATGTTGCATTTTATCACGCCTTGAGCGAAATATAATATATTGGTATATATATTAGTAGATGTTGTATATGTTTTGCATCCGCGCTAGTCCATTCCCCGCTCTGTCGTTAGTTAGCTAATCTAACGGGTAATGACGGGACCCAGTGGCGAATGCGGATGGCATATACGTACATCAGTATATTTTCGTTCTTTGTGGTGTGATCAATTGATGGGACTGCGTTGATTCGGATCAATGAAAATTAAAAACAAACCTAATATGATGTTGTTGGAACACCTTTCAAAAAGCAGTTATTGCAAGGACGTTCACTTTTGTTTTGCATCGTGGTATTCAGTTGGAATATCTTGCTCCTCAGTCGACGAGGCAAAGACCGAGATCCCTTCACCGGGAGTGACCTCTTGGACAAAAGTTTGCGTCAGGGCAATAACTTCACTATAGCCGATTACTTTTGCTTTGCATCGTGGTATTCAGTTGGAATATCCTGCACCTCATTCTACGGGGAAAGAGCCGAGATCCCTTCACCGGGAGTGACCTCTTTAGCAACGGTTTTCGTCACTATATTTTTATAAAGCTATCCGTTCCTTCAACGATATCAAGTTCATTACGTTAAAGGTTTTCGCCAGAAACCATTCGTAGCCCTCCGTCGTTTCATATGGGTGGTCAATAGTATTCAAGCTGTGTTTGTTGGCCAAAGTCAAGGCACGGTGTTTGGTAGCTATTGGGGTATTCATATGCAGCATAGATAGATGCGTTGGTTTGGGGCATCGTATAGCCTTGTTGGCCAAAGTCAAGGGCTTGTACGGGTGGGCTCAAATTAACCTGGAGAATGACGGGTAGAACTTGACATGTGACTTATGATTTGTTGGCCAAAGTCAAGGTCATAAGAGCATGGGGTAAAAATCACATCGGGAGTTTCAAAAGAACTGAAACTTGCCAGATATGCGCATACCTTCTGGAGTGTGATCGCGTGAGTGGATTCCATCACGTTATCATGCGATGATAGTTGGATCCCGATTCCCACTGATGAGTTGGTTTACTCCTCGGGTGATCCCGACTAATTCTTCTTTCAGGTTTGGAGGAGAATTTGAGGTTACAGTGGGAGGTTTCCAGATTAGATAAATTGGTAACCATTCTGATCTAGGTTAGAGTGCACGCTGAGTGTTTCTTTTCTCTCTCTTTGGCAGCGACCATTGACCCGACCCTAAGACTATGACTCAGTGACCAAGTTGACTGAACCTTCTTAAACACTGGCTTTTGGATTGTCAGAGTTGCAGACCTCATTGCCACTCCTACTTTTACCCTTTTCTCCAGGACACCCCGTATTACTACGAACGTCCACTTCCATTGGACAAAACCATCGTATGGTTATATACGAACTCGAAGGGATTTATTCGAGGATGGTTTCCGGTTCTGGAGAAAACGGATAGGATTATTCAGTTGTCTTTTCCTTTTACCTTCTCTCGGGTTGCGAGTACTCCTTGGTTTAGGAGATAGTACACCTATTACGCAAATTGGATAGTCTTCTTCCAAACCTTAAGCTGGTGCCGACCGGTAGGGAATGAAGAAAACCAATTAGCATAATGATAGTGTGCAAAAGGTATTAAGTTAAGACAAAGAAAGGGATTAGTAAGAGGGCAAAGTAAATTGCGACTGCTATTCACGACCAAACCAAGTATTTCATTACCACTCCCACATCACCTTTGTATTTCTCCAGGACACTCCGTATCACTACGAAGATCCACAGTTTATTGGATACTCCATCGTATCGTTATATACGAACTCGAAAGGAACTTGTTCCAGTTCGGGGATGGATTCTGGTTCAGGAGAAATAGTAATAAGGTTTATTCGGTTGTATTTTATCTTCACCTTCTCTCGTATTGCGAGCGCTCCTAGGATTAGGACAGTACACCCATTATGCTTATTGGATAGTCTTCTTCCAAACCATAGGCTGGTGCCGAACGGTAGGGAAGGAAGAAAACCATTTAGCCTAAGGGGTGTGCAGAAGGTAATGACTAAAGACATATAAAGGGATTTGGAGAGGTGGCAAAGAGATATACGGTTACAGTTGTGAATCTGGATAATGGAAGAGGCATTACTAGGAATACCGGGATACCCCGTCGAAACATTTCAATGTTTCAGTGTCACTGTGTACTGTTAAAGGAAAACTGATTTCCCAATTAGTCCTTACTCCAGGGTATGTATTTACCAGGTTTGATTCTCACATCTGTATGGTTTTACAGATGATGAGTGGGAGTAAGTTATTGGGAATTAGGTGATCTTCCTCATTATATCGGAATTCGTTGTAATTGGTGATATTTGAGGAAATCGCCTGGGTTGTTTGCCGGTCGGCAAATATTTGGTTTTGAATATCCGCTGTTGTGCACCAATTTCAAATTGATATATCTGTACGTCTATTTTATAGAGTGATATATACTTTTTGAAATTATGTCTACGACATTTACCTATATCAGTGGATGGTTAGGTAAGGAACATTAAACAGCGGTGTAATTCTTCTTAACCATAAGTACAGTTTTCAACCTACGACACACAGTGAATGAATTATCAGACTCAAGGGACTTATACAGAGTATTGTATGTTGTCCAGGGTCCATCAGGACAGAGGGGTTGGTCCTCATACTATATTCGGTTTACTTATGACTTCTCTAGTTTTTAGACAGGTGTTTCGTGGAAACACAGGGTCCGAATTTTGAGAAGTTATAGGTATTTGAATAAAGTAGAGAACCAGGTATTGCAAGTATCGGGATTCTTCAAACTAATCGAAGATGTAGATACTTGTGTATGGTATTCAGTTGATAGTAGTGATTAAGAGAACTTGCTTCTCTTTCAGGTTACTCATAATTGGAAGCATTCCTAAGTTGAGTAACGCTGATCGGCCTCCTTCCATTTAGTTGACATGCACTGGAGACAGCTGCATGATTTGAATCTGGTTCAATTAAATCAGTGCCTCTGGTTCTATATTGGATATAGAACAGTTCATATCTTAACGATGTTAAGGTATGGGGAGTTGTCTGGCTTATGATTAAAACCAGACACTGGACAACTCAAGGCACGTTTCTGTAATGACTGTTTGTGAGTTGACCCAGGCTATGATAAGGGTTGACTTTCTACCATCTGGAAGAACAATAGCGATATTGTTCTAGACTCGCCACAGTTTTATTAAAAATGGATTTTTTCAGAAAACAGTAGTGGGAGTATGGTAAAACTGGAAGTGATTCCAGAACCGCAAACGATTACTGAAGATTTGATAATGAACCTAAAGATTCAATCTAGTTTGACATTCCATTGGCCACTCTGCAGATGAGGTGGGTAACTTCAGGCACCTAAGAGGTACTCCGGTAGCCTCAAGGACGGTGACAGGGAAGTTCTTGTTTACCCAAACTTACCATTGCTTTTGTTCCAGACTGTGAGACCCGGCAGGAGGATGAGTATAGCGTCGTTCTAAACTTGCTTTAGAAGTATACGTTTATATGACTCTGCCAGAGGGTTGTCGTAGTCAGTGGGAGCAGCGGAAGCATTGGTGGACAGGTGGATTATGTCTATTTATAGACTAAAGCAGATGTAGCGGAGATAGATCATTAATTTCTGATGTGACAGTCATAGGTTTGACTTCATCAAAATTGGGGATGGATCTATTGAGAAGGTAGTAGGGTGTGATGTCATGGTATTTGGATGACATACACAGAATAGGAAAAGAAACTCCTATACTACAATTGGTTATACTTTGGTCGTCACACAGTGGTTTCTCCACATGGGACTTGGTCATTATATCAGACATACTGGTTACTAGATCTATGGTTTTAGATCAAGATTTGGGTAGCTTCCCAATCAGGGTACTTAGACAGCATTCTAAGAGTATTTAGAATGGACGACTCCTGGCACGGTAGTGTACCTGCAGGTAATGGAGTCACCCTCTAAAGGTGTCTTACAGACTAAAGTGGAGAGGGATGTGCATGATTGGCAGATCACTTGCTCAGGCAATTGAGTCAATCATGAGATGTCAAGTACCACACCAGATGTTGTTCTTGCACTAGATGCAATAAGTTGACATTGATCCTATCCTAGAGAAACAGTCAGAAGCAGTTTTAGAACATAAGTGAATGTTCTAGGGATATGATAACGACAGCCTCATTCGGGAGACGGTTATCATTCCAGGCTTCCAAGGTGACATGGACGACAAGGAGGTTGTCAGAGTTATAGTTTTTCCTTCTAACGAGGGGCAGTATTTTGGACAGGTGGTCCAAGGCAATACTGAGGGAGGCATGGCGCAGGATACTGATTAAGTTCAGTTGACGATACAGTCTAAGAAGTTTGGATTTGGAGTTCATTTATGAGCTAGGTCCCATCAGACATCCAGACACATTCTAAGACAGGTATTGCTCATTTCGGGAGATGGGATTCTCCGCGAACTTGAGATATAGAGAGACATAGAAAGAAACATCAAAGCGGATCCACTCACTGAGGCTATTCCTCGAACGCAATAGTTTCACAAACGGGATTTGTGAGACTGACAAGTAGAGGAGTTGGGTGTTCGGTATCACACGGGCTGTGAGTATGCGATATCACAATAATTAGCCTTGAGTGCAAGTGGGAGATTGTTGGAGATAGTGCCCTCAGAGTCAATTATTGGATCACAGGCACGTGATTGCAATGATTGAGGGAGGACCTATCCCGGTAGGACAGTCTTACTCAAGATGATAGTATGCTATCTGGTTTATCTTTATCATCGTGTACTGCTTTAGGTGACCTGACAGGTCGCTATTACACGTTGATAGAGCCCCTAGGATTCTTGCTTGACTGCCAGCAGTATGAGGGCGATCATATACGTGAGAGCTGGTAGTCTATAAGCACATCCTTAAAAGGTCCCTAGTCGTGGGAGTTTCGAGACAGGGCATCGATACTCCAGAGTAGACTAGTGTATACATTCGAGACCCCGACGAGGGGCGGTGGCCGGTCTCACAAGCCACTGGTGTCAGTTGGATCACCTAAGATGTATACAGGTGCTCATTGGGATATGAGTACACCGGACAGGACTCGCCGGGAACCTGCTAGTTGGGATTATACCAGACGTCAGATAGCAGTTCCCTGGTGACATGTGTACAGGTTAGTTATCGACCTGAGGATCGTCATTTGTCTCGTGTGAGTTCCCACTGTACTTTGATTACTACCCTACCACGCTCAAAGGAGACGTGCAAACAGGTTTTAGTTGGGTACAGTCCCGAGCCACATGGAGGCAGTGAGCGGATCTTCAGGGGTTCGTCTCTCCCGGTATTGGGGGTGAGGTCGCGCTGTGTCTAGGAGAGCCATTACACAAAGCCCTCGGCCGAGGCAGGAGATTTACTGGTAGGTATTCCAGTAGTATCTCAGGGTGTTCTGGGCTACACTCTGACACGACTTGTACCGCTTTTGGGGGTCTGACTTTTACCAACCCCGTAGGCCCACCATGCGATGCTCATAGACGAACGGACCGAACTGTACGGATATTGTCACTGACAGGCTCAGTAGGGTGTCAGGATGAGTTCGCTCATCGACGTCCCTTTTGGTCAATAGCTGGTGGCCCGTCACGTATTGGCTTATACCTCTGACGTGCTAGTGGTTAAATCCACAACCATGGTGTTGACGAGTCTTTAGAGTCCCCCACATTCAGTTGCTCAAGTTTTCGGGCGAAAAGCTGTAGAGGCTATATAAAGATATGGCAGGGTTCGATCAGATACGTGCAGTATTGTACGGACAGGATCGGACGGATAATACTAGCCGGCTTTGGTTTAAGCCGGATCCTAGTATAGTACAGTGTAGATTTGTCTCATTGCATTTGTATTCGGTCGGAATACAGATGCGGGTGTGTATACACAGTATCGGGGTTTTTCCTGTAATTTATTACGGGACCAGTTTTCTGGAGTTGCCAGTTTGCTTTCCGTTTCGGCCATTTTCATTTGTATCGTTCATTGGCCGAAGATTGGTGGAGGAGGGCTTATTTGCATTTGTGCAAATAAGCAATTTGGAAGGGGGTCTTTGCATATTGTTGTGTCATGATGGTTTCATGATGGAGCCCCATCCTTTGACCTTCCATGGTTCATGATTGCTTGACTTTTTGTAGCAATCATGGTTGTTGATTAGTTGGTGGAGTATGGATTTGTTAGTGATCATTGCTTGACTTTGGAGTCATCATGCTTTTGTTGATGGTTGAATATGATAACCATTTTCCTTTCACTTGATTATTCTTGTGGCTATCCTTTTTCACTCACTCCATTCTCACTCTCCCCTCACCATGGCAAGGCCGGCCAAGTAGTGGGTTGTCCCAAAATTTTGGGTAGGGAAATTTTTTTCTTTTGGCTTCACAAAATCCATTTAGCTCCTTCTCCAAAAGATATAGTTCATTCCTCCACCAAATGGAAAACTCCATAACCCCAAATGAGACATGGTTCTACACCATTCTGCAACAAACCTTGGGCACGTCGGCTCGCCAACTTCGTGCCCGAGTTGCCTCGGTATAGATGTGGGAGCCCGTAAAAGAAGCCGGCGACGTGGTGCTCTTCCGGCGATGAAGTGGAGACTGGAGATTCCGCGGGAGATCGGGACGACAACGAGAAGACCGAAGGACACGGATCGCTCGGTATATCTCTCTTCCCCATCTTGTAGTTAGCTAGGACTAGTTTATGACCCGATCCGGGTTTTAGTGCGCAGTGGTGCCGGTTTGAAAAATTAAAGTTAACCATCGCTTCCGCATTTGGCCTCGGGATGGAGGCCGGGACGCCGCCGTGCACTTACACTAGTAGGGTTCCTCACCCACCTGAGAGATACTTCGGTTTCTCTATGACAGTGGGAGCGAGGATTGCATCATAAGATGATGACCCAACTTATTTCGAGCTGGCCATCACGAGTGGGACTCTGTAAGAATGGCTGGATACTTATCGATCTGAGATGGAATCCTTATACACCAAAAAAGTATGGACTTTAATTGCTTTATCTGAAGGGTTAAATCCCCATCAGGAGCAAGTATATCTTGAGAAGATTACTTGGTGTACATGGAAAAGTTGAGACTTTCAAAGCTATGCATAAGTCCATCCAGATCCTACTTGCCACGGCTGCATACCATGACTACGATATCTGGTGGTTGGGTGTCATGACTCCTTTTATAAAATGATGTTTTAGAAGAGGGCATCTATAAGTACACAGCCAGAGGGCTTCGTAGACAGTGGGAGCAGCGGAAACGTGTGCAAGATGTTTTATATGATAAAGCAGGCATCGCGGAGTTGGAACGTCTGTTTTGTGGTAGTCAAAGAGTTTGACTTTATCAAAATGGTAGATGAACCTTGTATATACAAAAAGGTAGTAGGGAGTATGGTGATGATCCTCGTAGAGTACGTGGATGACATATTCTTGATAGGGAAGGTGTTTCCTATGCTATACTCGGTCAATCTCCGCTTATCACAAGGATTCTCCATATAGGATCAAAGTGATACCTACTAAATCCTATGTTTTGGATCTATGAGATAGATCTAATTGGATGTTAGGATACTCACTAGTTGTAGTGAGAAGGTATCAATGGATCCTAGGGAGAATCACTGGAAAAGTTCCAGGGTGATAAGGACGACTGAATGTCAGTCGTAGGCATAGTCTTTACCCTCAGTGGAGGGACGGTATGTTGGAAGAGTTCCAAGCTAGATACCATAGCATACTAGACGATAAAGGCTAGATACATCGCTACCAAAGATGCTACCAAAGAGGCAGTCTGGATATATATTAGTTCATGAGATGAACTTCGTTTCTACCATTGTGTGACAATGGAGTTGTGGCTGTTTCCTAGGAACGCCCGTCCCATCAGAAATCCAGATATAATTCTTAGGCAGTATCACCTGATCATGAAGATGGTTGATCTCCAGGGAGATCGAGGTTAGGAGAGTAGACATAGAGGACAACAGCGCGGATCCACTCACAAAAGCCTTTTTCCCAGTAGAGACTTTTATGGGATGGTTGAGTATGAGATACTTCAACCACAGCTAATTGTTGGGTATGCGATACCACAACAGATGGCCCTAGTGCAAGTGGGAGATTGTTAGTTATATGTATGCCCTAGAGGTCATTACTGTACATACGATGTATATTGTAGTGGATGCTAGGACATATATAGGGAGGACTTTCTTGCTCGACATGATAGTATGCTATCTGGTTACTCTTTAACTTAACATGTACACTGCTTGTCTCTCTGTTACATGTTGGTAAAGCCCTTAGGATGTGTACTTGACTGCCTGGACTATGATGCAGATCATACTAGTGGGGACATGGTAGTCTATAAGTACATCCTTCAAGGTCCCTAGTCGTGGGTGTATCGAGACAGGGCATCGATGCACCAGAGTAGACTAGCGTATACGCATCTTGACCCATATGATGGGCGATGGGTGATCCCATATCCATCGGTGTTTGACATCAAGGATGGTGTACGGGTGCTCCGTGGAGACTGGGTACACTGGACGGACTCACCGAGAACTCCCAGATGATATTATACCTCACGTCAGATGGCAGTTCTCCGGTGACACTGGTACAGAGTAGTCTGTTGACCCGAGATCGTCATAGAGTCTTGTGTAATTCCCACTGTGCTTTGATTTCCACCTTACCACGTCCAAGAGGGCGTGCAAAACGGTGGTTTTTGGGTACAGTCCCGAATCACATGGAGGCAATGAGCGATAGGAGGGGATTCATCTCTCCCGGTATAGGGAGTTGATGTTGTGCTGTGTTCGATTGGCTATAACCGGAAATCCCTGGCCAGGGTTGCTGAGATTTACTGGTAAGTGTTACCAGTAGTTTCTCGAACTGTTATAGACCTCATATCGACACGACTTATCGAGCTATTGGGGTCTGACGTTTACCACCCCTAGGCGAGATATGCGACATATCAGACGACGAGACCGGACTGTACGGTAAGTGTTACTGGTTGGATTCACAGGAGTGTGAGCGGGCTTGCTCGTTGATCTTCTGATCGCTCAATACCCGGGTGGCCGTTACGTTTAGCAGACCGCTTGCGGCTTGTAGGTGATTAATATGATCACCACCTACTGCCGACGTATTGACGAGTCTTTAGAGTCCTACACAGGGGTTTCCTGGCTCAAGCGAAACGAAATAGGAGCGCATATGAGATATGTGCGGGACCGAGAATAATACCAGTATGTGATACTGTATTCTATTCTCGTGATTTGTATTATCGGACGGTTATATGTGATATAGCCGGGTTACCGAATCAAGTGTTGATTCGATACATTGATACACTAGATATTAGTCGGTTATATGCGATATGACCGGATCATTAAATCAAGTATTGATTTAATGATTTAATGTATAATTATATATTTGATATATCACTTTACATTAACTAGTATTGGTTCACTTAAGATTGATTTTCTCACTTGATGTGCACAAGTTGTATATGTGATATATTTTTGTGCACTAGATTGTATCATGTTTGATGATACATGCAAACTTGGGTATGTGTATGATTTACACTATGTTTAGTTAATGCTTCGGGTTTTATTTTCTTTATTTATTTTGATTAAACAAAATGGTGGCTTTTCTTGTTTTATACTTGAAACTTCATGAAGCTTTTTAGCATCTTTGAAAAGTCTAGCCATTTTGTTTTGTTCTTAAACCTAACCATTACCTAAACTATGGTTTGCTCTCTACATGAGTTAAACTTACCCATGGTTGCATTATGATAAGTCTTCACTTGATTTATTATTTTTTCAATTAATTCATTTTCTATTCTTTTCTTCTTCTTCTTCTTCTTGATGAAGAAGAAGAAAGCTTGCTTGAAAATTATCAAGTGAAGAAATCAAGTGAGAAATCCAATTCTAAAGTGAACCCACTTCCTATTTCTTCATCCTCTACAACTTGCCATGTAGTAGAGTGTGTTATCTTCACAAGTTTCATGACCTAGTGAAGATGGAGCTTGAGTTTGAGTCTCCCCGATGTAGATCATCTTCGGCATCGAAGTCAACGATCTAACCCGCTTATTTCTCCGACGAAACCATCGCTAGAGTCTAGGATTCCGATGATCGCAGCGGAGGGACGTCTTCACGGAGCTTTGGAAGTGGAGGACCGGATCTACAAAGGTTGTAGTCCCTTTCACTTGTAGTTAAAGTTGTTAACTTGCTTAGTTTCGCCTTACCTCTAGTTAACGATCTTCATTAGGGTTTCTCGGCACATAGAAAAATTTGATTTTGGCCTGGTTGATGCCTTGTGGAACCTCTTGAGTGTGCCTAGGAACCCTACACTAAGGTTAGGGTTAGGGTTAAGGTAGTTAGGGTTAAGGTAATTAGGGTTAGAGTTAAGGGTGAGGGTTATGATTAGGGTATTTTAGTGTTAGTGTAAGTGTATGTGTGTATGTGTGAGAGAGATAATGTTGATGATGATATGTGTGTGTTTGTGTGTGTGTTTGTGATAATGATGATGTTGATATCTCATATTAAACAAGGCAAAACCCTAATTTTAAACTTTACATCATAACTAAATCCAAAATCTTAAACTTTACACCAGAACCAAATCTAAAATCTTAAACTTGATTAAGAAAGCCCTTAAGTTTAAAAAACTTTACCTAAACTAAAAACATAAAACCCTTGAAATTGAAACGTAAATGTAAAACCAATTCAAATTATATCTTATAATAAGTGTATATATGATAATCGATGATAATATGAAATTTTCATATGCTCATCGATCGTCATATATGAAAATCAAAGCATGACTTAGTCTCCGTCTATCAGTTAACATACGTTCGATGTTCGTCGTGATATAGAACTATACGATGGTTGTTAAATATCAGACGGTATCATTCGGTGCTAACAATCGTCGTGTAGTCTATGTGAAGAGAAAATTCAATCGTATCATAACCGATAGATTTGTCCAGTTTGGAAAAGTAAGGAATGTATAAAACAAACAGCATTTACTTGTGTTTTCATTCGTTTCGAGTTATTTCGTCGATACTTTTCCGCTGGTTCTCTATGTACAAAGATAGATTAGGTGTTCATTTCAACGTTGTTTTATAACATTGAAATAATTATCTATTCTATTACAGTGTATTCAGAGAACAGCGGAGAGGTGCTGCTGAAATTTACTCGAAACGGATGAAAGCACAAGCGAATGGGTTTCTGCTCTATGCATTCTTAATGGGATAGAAGCCTTACCCCCGACAGCCGAAACACACACATACAACACGAATACACAACAAACGCACACCCAAAACACATACACACTAACAACCCTACACCTAAGCGAAATCATAAATTGAAACACATATACACAGAATACAACTCATACTTGGGTATCTTCAAATCTAACTTTGTTAATCGATAATTTATTCTTTTCAACGACAAGCTGGCCTCTACGGATTTTCTTTTTTGGCAATAACCATCTCGTTCTTAGATTTCTTAATATAGTCACCATAACTGTTCATCACAGGAAACTGCATTTTAATACCACTTATTCGTTATCTATTTTTGTATATATCGGTACTATTAACCAGTGTCTGCTCAGTAATTATAGATTACAGGTGTTCGTGATAAAAGACTGGAAACACACTCAAAATCACGGATATCACGTTTAGGAGCTGACACTGCAAACGGAACAGAAAACCAATCAATGTCCAAGGAGATCTTGTGTAAACAATATTGTGTACACATATTTTGGTCCAACACATAGCAAGTGTGTACAAGGACGATGGTGGGCTGCCTAGGCTACATAACATGATGAATTGGTGCAAGTAGGGAACATGTGCGTTTAATGCTAAAAGTATTGATGTGATTTGAAGCAACAAGTTTTCCCTCCAAATCTCTGGATACAAACCAGGTTTATATATGCAAATCAAACTGCACCAATGGACCTGTAAAGAGAGCACAAGACCGCTGCACCAAAACGAGCTTCTTTGCTCGGACAAAGACCGGCCACGCCCCCTTAAAAACCGGCGAGCTCGGCCCCCTTGCCCCTTTTGTCCCCATTTTTCTGTGGTCCCTCCCTTACTGCCACATCATCCCATTTTTATTATTTGTTTAATTTTGTTTTGAGCCTATAAATACCAGGCCATTGGGCAAGTATGAGGGCACTACTTTTTTTGTGAGAGAAAAGATTGTGAGATTGTAACTAGTGATCTTATAGCTCTTAGTGTGAATTCTTTGCCTTCCTCTAGTCATGCAACCTCTTTTCTTGAGCTTACAAGATTAGATTTTGGTATTTGAATTCACTTATTTTGTACTTGAATCCATTGTAATCAAGCTTCATTTATATAAGTTGTTTCTTGTATATCTTCTCTTTTTGCTCTTTTGTTTTTGTTGTTATTTCAATTTTTGATGTGTGAGTAGTTGTTCTTGGGCTATAGTGAGATGGGTTGTGGAATGACTTTACTTCCAACCCCTCCCTTTTGATTCTTGCATTTTACATTTCTTTTCTTAATTATGTTAGTGTTTATGCCCTAGAAGGCCATTACTGTATCATACTAGTTTGTATATTACTTAATGGAAGCTTGGGATATTCACATGTATATAACAGTATTGCTAAACATGGTAGTATGCTACTTGGTTTTTCTATCTTAATATGTGAGTATACGTATTGATAGAGCTCTTAGGATCTTGCTTGACTACCAGCATTGTGATGGCAGTCACACTAGTGGGGGCTGGGTAGTCTACAAGCACATCCTTATTCAGGTCCCTAGTCGTAGGATTATCGAGACAGGGCATCGATACTCCGGAGTAGACTAGTGTGTACGCTTCTCATCCCAGTTGGGGAGATGGTCTGTCCCACAGCCGTCGGTACGTCGTACTGGAGATAGTATGCAGGTGCTCGTTAGGTTACGGGTACACCGGACAGAACTCACAGGGAACTGTTGGTTGGTTTTATACCAGTCGTCAGTAAGCAGTTCCCAGGTGACATGAGTACAGTATAGTCCGCAGACTTGACACTACTACTTCGCCTCGAGTGTGTCCCACTGTTCTTAGATTGCTACCCTACCACGGCTCAAAGGAGTCATGCAAACAGGTAGCAGTTGGGTGCAGTCCCGAGCACTTGGAGGCAGTGGCGGTTAGACAGGATTCGTCTCTCCCGGTATTGGGGGTTGATATCGCGCTGTGTCAGAGAGCCATTACGCAAAGTCCCTGGCCAGGGCAAGCGAGATTTGCTGGTAGGTTCCAGTAGTTTCTCAGGGTGTAATGGGCTTCGCTCCGACACGACTTATACCGTTATTAAGGTACTGACGCTTGCCGCACCCTAGGCCCGATATGCGATAGTCTTAGACGAACGGACCGGACTATATGGAGATTGTCACAGCAGGCTCAGTAGGAGTTCGGATGGGTTTCCTCATCGGCCTTCTTATCGACATCTACCTGGGGACCGTTACGTACAGCTAGTGCCGCTTGCGGTCTGTGGTTAAACCCACTGCCAGCGTAGTAGTCGAGTCTCTAGAGTCCCACACAGAGAGTTTCCCTACTCCGGGCGAAACGATATAGAGGTCGTATGGTTTTACGACAAGGGTTCGGACGCATACGTGTGTTTACGCACGTACGACTTTCGGACAGTTTTTACCAGTCGGCTTTGGTTTAAGCCAGTTACTGGTATCCGGTTATTGGATTTATACAGTCTAAAGTTTTTCCGTATTTTTGCGGAAAGGAGGGGCGTTCGCGTAATTGCGCGAGAAGCTTCTAGAAGATGGTGACTAAGGAGGTTTAGGTGGCATATACAATGAATGTGATTAGTGAGTCATATGGATGATTCATCCATGTCATTAATGCATCATAAATGCTTAATGACTCATGGATGTGAATCATCACTAGATATTATCAAGCATGGTTGTTAAATTCATTTCTTTTCTTTTCTTGATAAAAAGAAATGCTTGATATATATTATGATAACTCATTATTCTCACTTCATTATTATCTTCACCTTCTCTCTCCTCAAGCTCTCCCTCTTCAAACCCTAATCCTCCCCTCTCATGTGTTGAGTACAAGGATTAGTTAGACTAATTAAACCATAACCCTCACTCTATATCACCTAGCTTCTTTGATTAGCACTTAAAGAAGGTTAGTTGCCTCAAGTTTAGAGGCTAAGCTTGGAGTAAAGCTCTCGGGTGGATCGTCTACTACTTCGAGAAGGCCGAGGAGGAGGAGGAGTTCGCAAAGACGAAGGACACGATTCGTTAGGTATAATCCCTAAACATAGTAGTATAGAACTTCTATGTTTCTTGTTAGTTATCGTTTAGCTTCGATTCGTACGGTTAGTCGATGTTTAAGCAATGAACAAGATCGTTTTTCATATTTCCGCCTCCCCGCAAGTCGTGGAGTGTTGTACATCGACTTACAAATTATGCAATTTTATTATGTTTT
The DNA here is from genome assembly GCA_030015575.1 of Agapanthus africanus. NCBI lineage: Eukaryota > Viridiplantae > Streptophyta > Magnoliopsida > Asparagales > Amaryllidaceae > Agapanthus > Agapanthus africanus. The sequence goes on from JASDDO010000029.1 coordinate 303,047,846, forward strand.
GCTTGATAAGATATATCGTTTTGAATGGTTGCAAATCAACCTAAAACATATATCACATTTCTTCTTTATATTTTATTGTTGCTATATTATGAATTGAAATTGAAATGAATACGGTATTATATTAAGTGTCGCAACTAGCTCGATAGGATATATAGCACACATGCATATATTCTATACTTGCTAACTTCACTTAGCTAACTCCATATTCATTTCATTCTCAAACTCAAATTTTTAGTTTCCATTTTACTTAACCTTGATATCGTATTCTAACCCGACGCATGTTTCGGATAGATGCGGTATGCTTTCGCAATTCAAATGGAAACTAAAAACTTGAATCTTGAATCTAAATGGAGAATTGGGAGTAATAGTCGTATTTCACTAATACTAAACCTTAGCCTAAGTTTTCCTTTAATTCTTGCAATGCGTGACAAAATCAATCTCCAACCCCTTGATTTATAACTTAAATTGGTGTCGTGATATCCACTCCTTGTGGTTCGACCCGTGCTCGCCGGCTTGCTTCAACGCACCGTGCACTTGCGGTATTTTAAAACTCGAGACTCACATCATGCACTATTTTCACCAACAAAACCGGCATATCTTGATTAAAACAAAACTCGATAAAAGCACGACACCATGAGTATCGAACAAGTTTTTGGCGCCGTTGCCGGGGAGTGGCAACATCACGAAGCTATTTTGAGTTATCTTTGTATATAAACTTCAGAAAAACCAAAACAAAAATTTTTTGTATATCTTTTTGACATTTTGCTCCCTGTTTGTGCAACCTGCTATCACTCTATGATCAAATTAAAAAATCAAAGTATACCAAAAGAACAATTAACTAGCCTTGAGAACCCACCAAAAATTCCACCACCTAATTCCTAAAATCGACCGGCGACATCCATAACAAAACCGAGCTCGCCAGCCCATTGAGGGAATTTTGAAAATTTTCTTGTGGTGGTGTCTCCAATGCACTATTATTATTCTTTTGGTATTATTTGATTTTTATAATTCTTAGTGTGCAGGGATTTGGCCACATATATTGCTTTTCGTACTAAAATTGCCGTGTTTGCGACATTTTCAGATTCAAGGAAATTGCGAACAGCGATTGCACAAAGGAAGGGGTGTGCTCAAGACTAAGGTGATAACAAAATACAGTGCTAAAGATCCGGGTAGATTGACCCGTGCAAGCGAACCTTTCAACCCAAATGGATTCAATTCAAACAGGGGTTCCTTAACCCAAAAATCCACCGGTACGTGTTTCTTAACACCTTCTTCTCAAGTCCCGATGCATCCACTACTCTATCTTTACAGGATTCTTTGCAAGCACATTGCCAAACGCCAAAAAGAACTAACCTATATTTTTTGCAGCGCCGCGTTTGAACATAAAATAAAAAATGAGTGTTTGATGTTTTGAACAACTTTTTTCATTGTATTGCGCATTGCATAACTTTAATACGGACTTAAGGGCAAAAGAACCCCAATAAGATACGGTAAAGGATTTCATCACCTTTCTCCGTGGCCCAAAAACCACAAAGAACGAGCATATTTTCACACCCCCAATAACATTAAAAGTAATTATACTTTCAGCCTCTAAGGACTTCGCGCTCACTAGGGAAAGTTAAGTGTATTTCGAACACCGCCCATCGGTACATTGTTCAAGAAGTGTCTAGGAAAGTGTGAAAGGCGTAACCGCCGAAAGAGAGAAGGTTATTCTAATTAAGAAACCTCGCGAAAGCGAGGGACAACCTCCCTTCTTCTCTGCACTTACCTGACTTCTCGATCAGTCTATCTTGGGCCCGTTTCGCAGTACATTTTTACTTCACAAAGCAGGTTTTTTGAGCAGGTCTAGTTGACCTAGGTAACCCTAGACTGTTTAGGTGTGTGCAGTGTGTCTTGTTTGTTTTCTTGTTATACCTTTCTGTGTGATATTTGTTGTTGTGAATATTTTTTGTAAACAACACATTTTTCCTCCATTTCCTCAGTCTCCTCCTACCACTTCCGGATAGTGCATGTCAGCTTGGACTAGAGATTCAAAATCTCGATTAGTCCGATTTGTGACTGTATCTTCCGACTCTTCTACACCTTCTGATTCCTCGGAACCTTCCGAGACCTTCTTACCTTCTGCCTCATCGGAGCCGTCCGATCCTACACATCCTTCACCCTCACCTTCTTCTCCTACACCACCGACAATGACGGAGCAAACAATCGTTGAGCAATAGGAGGTGGCGTTACAGGACAGATGCTACCCACACCATTCATCCCTTCCTTAATGCATAGTATTGGACACCATTGCGGCAAACAACTATGAAATCAAACCGCAATTCATACCACTACTCCCCAAATTCCATGGACTCGAGTCCGAGGATGCTTACCTTCTAATCAGTGAATTTGAAGGAGTGTGTGGTATGATGAAAATTCACGGAGTGGGTGAGGATGTCGTTAAGCTCAAATTCATTCCTTTTGCGTTTAAGGACAATGCGAAAAGTTGGTTAAACAGTTTGCCAGCTAGATCAATCACGATATAGGACGACTTTGTGAAAGTTTTTCTAAAAAAATTTTACCCTATTCATAAAACCGTGTGAATGCGCAATGAAATCCACAATTTTAAACAAAAAGTGGGTGAAATTTTTTGAAAATTCTTGGAAAGATTCAAAGATATCTTAATCAAATGTCCCCATCACAGATTAGAACAGTGGAGGTTATGTAAGATTGTCTATGAAGGTTTAGACTTCAGTCCGCGCATGATAATAGAATCCATGTGTCAGTGTAAATTCCTGAGCTATGGTGCTAAGGACACATGGAACTTTTTAGAGGAACTGGCTGACAAGACCATTCAGTGGGAGAATGTGAGTGAGAAAGCATCTGTGACTAGGAGCGGTACACACATAGTTGACACCTCTATAGCTGCCGAAGCAAAAATCGCCGCTCTTGTACGGTGAATGGAAGCTTTAGAAGGAAAAAATTCACCGCTACCGGTCAATCAAATTTCTCCGACTTTGTGCGCTAACTGTCAGCATCCTAGCCACATAACGGAAGAATGTCCGTTTCTCGTTGGGTCCCAGGGACCTGAAAACGTTAATGCGCTGTATCAAAACCAGCATCCCAGGAACGATCCCTTCGCACAGACGTACAACCCTGGTTAGAAGAATCATCCCAATTTTGCTTGGAATCAGGCACCTTTTCAAAACAACAATTCAAACCCGCCTTTCCAACAATTTCAAAACTCAAATTTTCAAAACTAGAAATTGGGATACTCAACCTACCAGCCCCAACAGCCGAATCAGCACAACCCAACCTTTACACCCCCTGGGTTCGCCCAAGACGACAAGAGGGTGTCATCCATTGAAAAAGGGTTGGAAGATTTGATTAAAACTTCTGCGCAGACTTCAACTAGTCTGGCTACTTTTATGCAAACATCCGGTCAGTTGCATAGTGTTAACACTCAAGCGATAGCCAGACTAAAAATCCAAATCAGTCAACTGGCTGCTGCAGTTAATGAACGTGAAAAGGGAACATTTCCCTCTCAATCCGTGATGAATCCAAGAGAGCAGAGAAACAACAACGCTCATATTGTTCAGCAGAATAATATTGAGAATGCGAACCCGTCACTATCCTCGGATCAGGACGTACAATTGGCAATAAGGTTTTCAACCCCAACGACTCATCCAAACGTGCAGTTGTCAGTTTACCAGCATGTATCTCATCTTCTGTTCCTCATTGTGATCCGTCGTCATCTTCATCATCTTCTTCTTCTTCTTCTTCTTCTTCTTCTTCGCTGTCTGCTACACATCCTTTAAAGCAGCTTGAGAATTCGCCACCAGACCACCCTGATGATCCAGCAAGAACATTCTCGTCTTCTGCACCTGTTTCATCTGCAACTTCTCCAAACTTAGTGTTTGGGCCCAAGGCTCCCTATCCTAATAGGTTGAAATCAAAGAAGCCTTCTGCAAATATGGAAAAGGTGTTAGAAGTTTTCAAACGCTGTGAAGTCAACATTCCCTTATTGGACGTGGTCCAACAAGTTCCGGCGTATGCGAAAATTCTGAAGGACTCGTGCACACAAAAACAACGCACGAATGTGCCCAAAACTGTCTTCTTGGCTGCCACTCTGAGCGATGTCTTGTCCAAATCCATTCCGGTAAAATATAAGGACCCTGGCTGTCCAACTATTTCTTGCACTATCAGGGACAAGGAAATCAATCGTGCCTTGTTAGACTTAGGGGCAAGTATGAACCTCCTCCCCTACTCAGTTTACAAACAACTGGGATTGGAAGAACTCAAGCCGACCAGAGTGACTCTGCAACTGGTAGATCGATTAACAAAGGTACCGAGGGGAGAAATTGATGATGTTATAATCAAGGTCGGGGAATTCATGTTGTGTACTTCATTGTGTTGGAGACTGATCCCGTCACCAATCCCAGCGGTCAAATTCCAGTCATACTGGGACGGCCATTCCTAGCCACATCCAACGCGTTGATCAAATGTCGTGATGGATCCATGAAACTCTCATTTGGAAACATGACAATTGACCACAATATCTTTACGCTAGGAAACCAAGCAAGCGAGAAACACGACGACACTTTTGAAGTCAACGCTGTGTACGATATGTCTGATGAAGGGACATTCGACTTCAAAAATGAGTGTCTTGAAGAAACGTTTGAAGAAACGTTTGAAGAACTGTTTTCTGAGGAGCTTCTTTTCCTTGAGAAGCTAAGTCCTGAACAGGCTTCCTACGCATACTGGGGGCCTCAATTTGAACCACTTCGTAACGAACCGGCCCCTGAAGTGCGACCATCTGTGGAGGAGCCACCAAAACTCGACCTCAAAGTTCCTCCTGACCACCTCAAGTATGCGTACTTGGGAAATAATGAAACGCTTCCAGTTATAATTGCAACCAACCTTGCACCTGAGCAAGAGTTGGCCCTCATGGACGTTCTGAGAAAGAATATGGAAGCGATCGGATGGTCAATGGCTGATATCAAAGGAATTAGCCCTGCTATCTACCAGTACAGAATCCATATGACTGATGATTCCAAACCCTTCAAGGATCCTCAACGCCGGCTTAACCCGGTGATGAAAGCGGTACGGAATGAAATGCTGAAGTGTCTAGACAATAGGATCATCTATCCCATATCTGATACCAAATGGGTAAGCCCCATTCATGTGGTACCAAAGAAATCGGGACTCACTGTAATCATGAATGAAGCAAACGAGCTAATCCCAACCAGCACACAAACGGAATGGAGAGTCTGCATTGATTACAGAAAGCTCAACACATCCACTCGCAAGGATCATTTCCCGCTGCCCTTCATTGATCAAATGCTTGAACGCCTAGCCGGACATGCATACTATTGTTTCTTAGATAGGTATTCCGGCTACAATCAAATCCCGATTGATCTAGAAGATCAGGACAAAACAACCTTCACTTGTCCTTTTGGTACCTTCGCCTACCGTCGCATGCTCTTTGGGTTGTGCAATGCACCTGCAACATTTCAGCGGTGCATGATGAGCATCGTTTCTGATATGGAAGAGCGATTCTTAGAAGTTTTCATAGATGATTTCTCCGTCTTTGGAGATTCATTTTCTGAGTGTTTGAGGCATCTTGAGTTGGTCATGTTACGATGCAAAAAAAAACACCTCACACTCAACTGGGAGAAATGTCATTTCATGATCAAACACGGCATCGTGTTAGGCCATATCATTTCTGAAAAAGGTATTGAAGTCGATAAGACGAAAATCGATGTCATTTCAAGCCTCCCACCTCCACGGACTGTCCGTGACATTAGGGCGTTCTTAGGCCACACCGGTTTTTACAGGCATTTCATCAAGGATTTTAGCAAACTGGCTAGACCCTTAGCTTCTTTGCTGGCTAAAGAGACTCCCTTTGATTTCAACTCTGAGTGCCTTCATGTGTTCAAGCTTCTAAAATCGGAACTCACTTTTGCTCCGATTTTAAGTGCACCAGACTGGAGTGAACCTTTTGAGCTAATGTGGGACGCTTCTGACTTTGCGATAAGCGCTGTCTTAGAACAGCGATTTGAAAAGAAGCCGCATGTTATCCATTATGCGAGCAGGACGTTGAATGACGCACAGCTGAATTACACCACCACAGAAAAAGAATTCTTAGCTGTTGTGTACGCGCTTGAGAAATTCTGTCCTTACTTGATCGGAACCCACATTACGATTTACACTGATCATTCTTTGCTTAAGCACCTCTTTGCAAAAAAGGATGCCAAGGCCAGATTGATACGTTGGATTCTCCTTCTTCAAGAATTTGAATTAACCATCAAATATAAGAAGGGAACCGACAATGTTGTTGCCGATCATTTGTCTCGCTAACCAAATACATCAAGTGAGGACATTCCAATCAACGAGCATTTCCCTGACGAACAACTTCTCTCCGTATCAGTCGAACCCTGGTTCACTGATATCGTGAACTTTCTAGTCACCAGAGAAACACCTTCATTTTGGTCGAATCAGGACAAGTCTAAATTTCTCTCCCAGGTCAAATTCTTTTATTGGGATGAGCCATACTTGTTCAAGTACTGTCCTGATCAGATTATTAGAAGGTGCATCTCTAACTCTGACACAAGAAGTGTTCTGTCCTTCTGTCATGATCAAGCTTGTGGGGGCCATTTTGGACCCAGAAAGACGGCTGAAAAGCTTTTGCAAAGCGGCTTCTACTGGCCGACGCATTTTAAGGATGATTTTGAATATGGCAAAACCTGTGGCCGCTACCAACACATGGGAAAGATTGGAAAACGGAATCAGATACCCCTACAATCTATCCTGATTGTAGAAATTTTCGACGTCTGGAGTATCGATTTCATGGGGCCATTCCCAAACTCTTTTGAAAATTTGTACATTTTGCTGGCTGTGGATTATGTGTCAAAATGGGTGGAGGTTTTCCCTTGTCGAACCAACGATAACAAGGTTGTCGTAAAAATTTTAAAAAAGAATATCTTTTCTCGGTTCGGTACGCCTCGCACCATCATCAGTGATAATGGAACGCATTTTTGCAACCGATATTTCGAAGCACTGATGAAGAAGTACTCCATCAGCCACAAATTATCAACACCCTACCATTCTCAGACTTGCAGTCGGGTTGAAGTCTCCAATAGACAGATTAAACAGATTCTAGAAAAGACTGTCAGCCACAACCACAAGGATTGGTCATTGAAATTAAATGACGCGCTTTGGGAATTTCGCACCACCTTCAAAAAAAATCTAGGTATGTCCCCATGCCGACTCATCTTTGGAAAAACATGTCATTTGCCTATTGAATTGGAACACCGCGCGTTCTGGGCAATCAAATAGCTTAATGTCAACTCAGAAAAGGCCGGTGAGGCTCGAAAACTTCAATTGAATGAGCTTGACGAGATACGCAATGACGCGTATGAGAACGCCAAACTGTACAAAGAAAAAACAAAAGTCTTTCACGACAAGGCGATTCTCCGAAAAACATTCACTGTGGGACAAAAGGTTCTGCTTTATGACTCCAGGCTTCATCTGTTCCCTGGGAAATTGAAGTTACGTTGGATAGGTCCATTTTTTGTGCGCACCGTCTTTCTGCACGGTGCTGTCAACATTTAAGATTAGCACTCGGGTAATACTTTTAAGGTCAATGGCCAACGTCTGAAGCCAATTTTAGAATTACCTGCGAAAACAGGGGAGCTCATGTTTTTACATGAGCCACATTATCTTGATTGAATCACTTCCCCTGAACAACTTGTATATACATTTTTCTTTTTTCTAAATCTTTGTTTATTATTTTACCCCTTAACTATTTTGGCTCTTGTTATATAGCATGACATTGAGGACACTGTCAAGTTTAAGTTTGAGGGTATATTTTTGCTCACATTCATGTGTATATTTTTGCATTTTCACACTAATTAAAAACACACAAAAATTCAAAAAAATTCAAAAAAAAATATATAAACTTTATCGTCAGATTAGCTAGTAGGATAACTTAGATTTTTTTCTGAAACTTTAGTTGATACTTTAGGAATAACTAAATCCTAGGCCAAGAAGTTGAAAACCCTAAAAATAACCTTCCTTCCGTTCAACCTTGGTAAATATACATCCTTGCAGTTTTGTAAAGAGGTAGGTAATCTTGAGTTTAGTTCTTGAGTCAAGTCGAGATGAAGGAAAAGTATTGAAAATTTTATTGAAAAATAAGTCTGAAAAAAATAGTTCCTATTCTTGAGTCCAAATTCAGAAGTATATACCCTACAAATCGCACTTACACGCACCTTGAAACTTGAGATAGTAGAGCATACCTAGAGGTACTCTTGCTTGAAAGTCTTGTATGAAAGAAAAAACGGTATTTAAAACTAACCACCAAAAGAGCATCATTGACAAATATATCCGATCTTGTAAAAAAAATAATAATAATAATAATAAATATATATATATAATAAAAATAAAAAATAAAAATAAAAAATTAAAATAAAATCAAGACCTGGAAACTGCTATTTATGCTTTAAGCTCATACATTCAATAATCGGCTATTAATGCCTCAAGAAGCATTAATAATCGCATGAAAGGTGTGTGAGCAACACCGTTCATCCTTAACGAAATGAAGTAGTATTAAGTATTACGGCAAGGGTACTATAGCTTGAATTGAATTCTTAAGTGTAGGGGTGAAAATTTACACACACGTAGGGATATACAATCAATATTTGGAGGAAAGATAAGAATAAAGAATAGGACTTATGTTTTCCGTAAAGGTGATAAAAATTCTGGATTGGAGACTGCGCTTTAAAAGGACAGCTCAAGAGAAACTGAGATCATTCGTAAACTGTCAAAACGTATAAGATCTGAGATTGAATAAATAGGAGGCGTGAAACATAAGGGTTGAAAACTTCTAGCTTAGGATACTAGAATTTCTATTGTAGATACTAAACATTTGGAGTAAAAGTCGATGATAACTTATGAAACTAACTTGATAGGATTTTGTGGGTAGTATCCGCTGAAAACCCTCAGGAGACAACACTCCTCCTACTAGGGACACCTAGAGGTTTAACGGCTTGTTGCACATGCTCAGTGCAATCGTGTTCCCTGCGAAAGTGAGGCTAGGATTGTTTGTTATTTTGCTTGGAACGAGCAAAACATAAGTTTGGGGGTATTTATTCATCACAAAAAACTGTATTTTAATACCACTCATTTGTTATCTATTTTTGTATATATCGGTACTATTAACCAGTGTCTGCTCAGTAATTACAGATTACAGGTGTTCGTGATAAAAGACTGGAAACACACTCAAAATCACGGATATCACATTTGGGAGCTGACACTGCAAACGGAACAGAAAACCGATCAATGTCCAAGGAGATCTTGTGTAAACAATATTGTGTACACACATTTTGGTCCAACACATAGCAAGTGTGCACATGGACCATGGTGGGCTGCATAGGCTACATAACATGATGAATTGGTGCAAGTAGGGAACATGTGCATTTAATGCTAAAAGTATTGATGTGATTTGAAGCAACGAGTTTTCCCTCCAAATCTCTGGGTACAGACCAGGTTTATATATGCAAATCAAGCTACACCAATGGACTTGTAAAGAGAGCACAAGACCGCTGCACCAAAACGAGTTTCTTTGCTCGGACCAAGACTGGCCATACCCCCTTAAAAACCGGCGAGCTCGGCCTCTCTTGCCCCTTTTGTTCCCATTTTTCTGTGGTCCTTCCCTTGCTGCCACATCATCCCATTTTTATTATTTGTTTAATTTTGTTTTGAGCCTATAAATACCAGGCCATTGGGCAAGTATGAGGGCACTACTTTTTTTTAGAGAAAAGATTGTGAGATTGTAACTAGTGATCTTATAGCTCTTAGTGTGAATTCCTTACCTTCTTCTAGTCTTGCAACCTCTTTTCTTGAGCTTGCAAGATTAGATTTTGGTATTTGAAGTCATTTAATTTGTACTTGGATCTATTGTAATCAAGCTTCATTTATATAAGTTGTTTCTTGTATATCTTCTCTTTTTGCTCTTTTGTTTTTGTTGTTATTTCAATTTATAATGTGTGAGTAGTTGTTCTTGGGCTATGGTGAGCTGGGTTGTGGAATGACTTTACTTCCAACCCCTCCCTTTTGATTCTTGTATTTTACATTTCTTTTCTTAATTATGCAATTTTATTATATTTTGCTTGATAGGATATATCGTTTTGAATGGTTGCAAATCAACCTAAAACATATATCATATTTCTTCTTTACATTTTATTGTTGATGTATTATGAATCGAAATTGAAATGAATACGGTATTATGTTAAGTGTCGCAACTAGCTCGATAGGATATATAGCACACATGCATATATTCTATACTTGCTAACTTCACATAACTAACTCCATATTCATTTTATTCTCAAACTCAAATTTTTAGTTTCCATTTTACTTAACCTTGATATCGTATTCTAACCCGACGCATGTTTCGGATAGATGCGGCATACTTTCGCAATTCAAATGGAAACTAAAAACTTGAACCTTGAATCAAAACGAAGAGTTGGGGGTAATAGTCGTATTTCACTAATACTAAACCTTAGCCTAAGTTTTCCTTTAAAATCTTTCTTCTTTTAATTCTTGCAATACGTGACAAAATCAATCTCCAACCCCTTGATTTATAACTCAAATTGATGTCGTGATATCCACTACTTGTGCTTCGACCCGTGCTCGCCGGCTTGCTTCAACGCACCGTGCACTTGCGGTATTTTAAAACTCGAGACTTACATTGTGCACAATTTTCACCAACAAAACCGATATATCTTGATTAAAACAAAACTCGACAAAAGCACGACACCGTGAGTATCGAACAATAACTTACAATTTATATGTTATACAGTCTAACATGGCCCATGAGTACATCAGAATTAAAGACTGGATGTACGTGGATTGGCAATAACGCATACAATCTAAATTTGTTGCAGGAGTTGCTGATTTTATTGAATTTGCACACGCACATAATAAGATCATATTAGAGAAGATTCTCTATCCGTGCGATAAATGTGAGAATAAGTTCTGGCAGAAAGTAGAAATCGTAGAGCTTTACATCATTAAACATGGTTTTACTAGATTTTATACAACTTGGCTATATCACGGGGAAGGACAAGAAGAACGTAATTCGGTAGAAGAAGAAGGAGAAGACTGTAATGCGGCGGAAGAAGAAAAAGACAATAAATTCTTTTCAAGAGAAGAAATGAAGGATATGGTAGAGGCTGCCCTCGGTGATAATATTCCTACCGAAGATGACATTCCTTCCGGTCAAAGACCATGTGCAGATAAATATAAAAATTTCATGAATGATGCTAGAAGACCAATTTTGGAGGGGATGCGTCCACGTTCGGGTCACCGGCCATTCCTCACCGGAAGAACTATCGTCCTACTCGTGCTGTTACCCGGGCTCAGGCTCGTGCTGCTGTCGCCGGAGGTATATATCGCACTTCAATTTTCGTTAATCATTGATTTCTAAATACCGTTTTGTCTTGATATTGCTTGTCTTGATATTTCTTGTAGATGCAGGGCAGACCCATCCCGAGAGGGGGACTCGGGGGCCGAATCAGTCGCACAGGCTGAGACCCGATAGAGTTAGGGAGGAGGCACCATTCCCCCTCTTCTTTACCCCCGATTATCTCTATACTGGCAATTATGCCGTGAGATTCGGCCGGTATATGGAGGATGAGAGTTGTATCCAAAAGAAGTATCTACATCATGTTGAGTAGGGCGATCAGCACCGGCGCTCATTTGCCCCCTTCTGAGATCAAGCTCGGGTATTAATATATATTTTCATTTGACTTATCAAATAAATTTATTATTATTTAACACTTATAATTTAAATACATTATTTTCTTGTATTTGCAGTTGGATTACGATTTTCAGCCTATAGCCGACCCTGATCACCCTGACAAAGTGCTCGATCTTCACATTCTTTACCTGGGCCTCATGAAGAACATGCAATCTAAGCTCCGATATAATAGGACGAGCTGAAGATCAATTTCAATTTGGTATAGCTGGCGACCCTTGAGGCGGAGAGAGCGGCTTTCCTACATTCTCCGGCCTTTGCCAGAATCGATGTAGATACATGGCCTCTCTTATGCCGATATTATAACTCTGAGCTCAAACAGGTTTGTAATTTAAATGTAATTCATTATTTAGTATATAATTTATTTTTTTGTGTTGCTTAATTAGAAAACTAAATCTGATTATATTGTGTAGAAACAGACCGAACAAAATAAGAAGAATAGGAAGTCGGCGAAGAGGGGTCGCCCCACTTACACAGGTGGCTCGTGGAACATTACTCGTGCCATTGAGATATCGGTAAATTACAATAGATCTATTTTGATATAATACAATATTAAGAGTTATTTTATAATATATGTAAATTTTTGGCGAATTGCAGAGAGCTCAGACCCTGACGCAGAATAGTACACCAAACGTATTGACCGCGTATCTTGCCGTTCACGGCACCTCGACGATCCCGCCATGGGCAAGCTTCGATTCCCCGACACCGCTACCCAGGAGTATTGCGTAAGTGTTAATATTTATTCTAATTCGAATGAAATTTTTGTTTTTGATAAGTTCAAATTTAAATGATATACTTATATTTTAATGGTTAATGTGGATGTAAGAGTGGGTGGTGGAGCATGTAGAGGCACCGTGGATCGATTTTAGTGGACAGACCGATCCGAGCTACTGATCCCAGTCCTAAACGCCGCACACGGAGGGCACCACAGAGGTTGGAAGAGAAGCCGGGGACTGGGTCCTAGCAGGGCCCATATGTAGTTGGTCTCAACTCCGGTGGTTACTTCCCCTACCCCCGTGAGCGACATCTGGAGCATGATGTTGCCGCCTTGAAGACCACCGTCGAGGAGTTGAAGAAGATATTGGTACGTATATTACTTAATAGTAAAATATTATATCACATTATAGATAGTAACATATGCAATATTAGTAGCCTGAGCTTATTTGGTTGTAGACTTAGCTTTAATTAATCAGACTTATATAAAACCATCTAATTAAACTGAACTCTAATCATAACCATGCCACATCTTTCTTCATTTTGGAGTTTAAAAACATATGATTATCCAAATTCAAAACTTGAGGAAAAAAAACATTTTTTTTGTAAATTAGATAGCTCCAAAACCAAGCATCCAATCAAAACTAAGCAATTAAGGAGAGATATGAGCTTACAAGTTAGAATAAGTATCATTTCTACCTCCACTTAAAATAAACTACAGTTTTCCAAACTGGATATCCAAACTAAGCATAAATCCCTAAGTATTCTTAGATTGGGGTATAAAAGCATATCCCTGAATGTGTAGAATTTCAAGATATATAAATTCTCATACATAACATATGAATTTCAACAGAACGTGTGGAATCTCAACAAACCATATATAAATTCACGGTTTCGCAATAATCTGATAATGATACGAATTCGACTAAAATCTAATACACCGTTCTTACTCGTTTATTACACAAACACAAAATTTTAAAGATTAGCTATTTCTGCTGCGGCTCCACATGCATCTACCTCGGCTGTGGCTCCGCAAGCCACTACCTCGGCTGCGGTTGCGCAAACCACTCCTGCAACTCCACAGCTGGCTCAGACTTCCGCACAGTCCGCTCCTTCATTAGTCGAGTTTTTGACGACTCAAGGTTGCACCGCGTCAAAATACGGCGATTATCAGAGGTGGAGGAGCTAGACCAAGCTAGGGTGGTTTTATTTATATTTTTGAGGATGTATGTACTTATCTGATGCATATTGTATATATTTTGGACGATATTTGTGGTTGTTTGTATGTTCAAGATGATTTTAGATTGATTTCGTATTCTGTTTGTTTATTTTTTATATATATTATGCGTGAGATGTTGATTATGAATATTTCTGTATTTAGCTATATGATATATATTATTGTGCACAGGACATAGAAAAAACGAAAAGCCCTTTTTTTTTAAAAAAAACCAGATATAATGTCCCTACAGATTACTCCGTAAGGGCAACTGTTGCTCCTACGGATTAATCCGTAGGGACAAGTTTTGCCCCTACACATTTCTCCGTAAGGACAAAATATCAGAATATCTGATATTTTGTCCCTATGGAATCAGTAATAAGAGCAAAACTTACCCCTACAGACAACTCCGTAGGGACGCTTATCAGGCCCTACGGATATAAATCCGTAGGGGCAAATATTTTATTTTATAAACAGATAAATAAATAAAGATTATGTCCCTATGGAATAATCCGTAGGAATATATATCCTTATGGATTAAGACGTAGAGTCAATTATTATTCCGTAGGGACGTGTTCAGGACGAAAACTTGCACCTGCGGTATTTGGACCTACGGAGGAATTTTATGTTTCTACGGATATATCCGTAGGGGCAAGAGATTATTGTAGTAGTGTCCATTATTCTCTCTCTCTCTCTCTCTCTCTCTCTCTCTCTCTCTCTCACACACACACACACACACACACACATAAAGAGAATAATGGAGGAAAAAGGCCATAGGAGGGGATTTCCTCCTATAGCGTCGAAAACATACAACCTCCACCATTTTTTTCCGACGATCGGCATCCATCATCATCATCGTTATCATCTAAGATGCGCATACACCAAATTTCATGTGATTCCACAACTTTTTCATCATTGAATTTGCAATGTAAAAAGTTCTATTGTTGGTAAACCGTTAATTTTGAACCAATTAAATCAACGGTGAAAAATGGTATAATCATATGAAATCTGGTGTATCCACATCTTAGATGATAAAGATGAAGGTGATGTATGCCGATCGTCAAAAAAATCATGTAGGGTGCACTTTTCTGACGCCATGGGAGGAAATTCTCTCCCATGGCACCTTTCCTCCATTAATCTTATATATATATATATATATATATATAGATATATATAGACACAGACACACACACACACAGAGAGAGAGAGAGAGGATATTATTCAATTGGCATAGTTTGAAGAGAGAGGATATTATTGGCTATTTCAATTGGCATAGTTTGAAGCAAAATCTTCATCTTATATTATTGGCTATTTCAATTGGCATAGTTTGAAGCAAAATCTTCATCTTGGTCAGTTTCGGCTATTTCAATCCTCGGCAGACTACTTATTAAGTGGTAAACGTAAGCAGAATGGATCAAAAAACTGGAAAGCAAATAAATAGTAAACTTATTAAAAACTAACTTGAATAGGGAGCCACATCCTTTTACCCTCCATTATTTTGGACCATTATTATTATTATTATTATGAAATTAATCACATAACATTGTGAAACTAAAATATTGCATGAAATCTGGTATTGATCAAGGATCTTATTCGTTAATAAACAACTGATTCGGAAATAAAAGCACCTATCCATAATAACCCTCCATCCATAATAACCCTCCTTTAATGCTTGATCGAGAAATGAACTCACAACCCTCCTTATCTCTCTATTCTTTCTCACTCGATTCTCATTCTCACATCGCTTTCATTCCACATCGCGACAATTTGCAAATTGACGGTTCCGTGATTGTGCATCTACCTCAAAAGATAAATGTTGAATTTGTAAAATAGATCATCAGCTTCATACTGTAACTATCTCCTAGAAACGGAACATCACGACAACAGAATCACATGAAGTATTTATTAATACTTCTTGTCAGTTTTTTGACAGCATGCATGTATATCATAGAGGCCATTGCTCATCACTAACATTTTCGACCTAAGGAGGTCGGACAAATGGAGCCGTCATCGGATGGAGCTCTCAGGGTCGTTTCCAGCACACCACCACTCTTAGACGTCATTGAAATGCCCGACAACTTTCCCAAAAGATGATTTGCAAAAGCCATCCCAATTAAAGCAATGCAACGAGCTTTGGAAGAGGAAAAGAGAGAAGATGGGACTATAAGATTGTTAGTGTATTTGAACTAGTGGGCTCATTCAAAGGGGATACGTGTCACTGTCCCTTTGGAGCTCCCATTCTCTGGCAACACACTATGAGAGGGAAAAAAAGTCCCAGCTGTTGGGAGGGGTCTACCGAGCCGATACTTGCCCAAGCTTGGCTCGGCTTAGTTTATGTTAGCTCAAGTTCGACTCGAGTTTGTCTCGACCTAAGCAAGTCTGGTTTATGTTCGGCTCGTTAGCTTATCGAGCCTTAAACAAGCCAAAGTCGAGCTCGGATGCATCTTCTATTAGGCGATTTCTGAAAGTAAAACGACAAAGAGGCGTTTGGTGGAGGCCGATGATAGGTCAATGGCCATTACAGGTATTTTAGAAGAAAACATGAAAGTATTTTGTAAGATACTATGATGGGGACAACAATCATAGAGCCTAAGACGCAGGGTTTTGAGATATAGAAAGATTAAAAAAATCAACATATAAAGCATGGGGTGAGTCTAAATGCTGGGTTTTATATTTACCTCAGTTGACTTTATATAATGTCCTTTAATTGAATTAAGTGTCCTGAGAGTTGTATAGAATATACTATATATTACATATTACTATTTTTTTCAAATTGTGTAACCGAACCGAACTCGAATCAATACCGAACGGGTCTAGCTGAGCTCGAGTTCGGCCCATTTAATAAACGAGCCAGGCTTTCTCGCTCATGTTCGGTTCCTTAATAAATGATCCGAGCTGATACCGAGCTGATACCGAGCTGAACCCTAATCGAACCCAAGCTAGCTTGTCTAATTACCACCCCTAGCTATTGGGAAAAAAACAGCAAGGTACTCTGCTCTCATCTCGGCCATACATCCCACGTGCAAAGCACGCAGGATACACCAATACGCATGCCTCCCTGTTTTACACTAATCTCGACCATTGATTTCGATTTTGGATAAATCTGCACCGTAGGATCTAATAGTATAGATGTTATTTTGATTTCAACAGCAGAGACTCCGGATCCTAGGAGAGGGTGGCAGAAGCAAAGTTTTCGATGAGAGAGAAGAATGTTGGGCCGAAAAAGGCTAGTGTCATTCTAGAGAGAGAGAGAGGGGCTCTACATTTTGTGTTGGATTGCTTTCTCCTGTTTCTTGTTTTGTCGTGTAGTGGGAATCTCAGGTGGAATCAATGATGAAATGAAGGGGCAAAATCCCTCAAATTTGGCTTTGTGATGATTGTTAGCTAGCTATGCCCTCAGGTTTGTGTCGGTGGTCTGGTCTCCCTTAGGGTTAGGTTCGATGCAATTTGTGAGCTCAAGTAACCTAGCTAGTGTACATCTCTGTTGATGCTAATATAGCCCTAGATATCATAGAGAAAGGTGTGGTCTGAGGGGTAGAAAGAAAGAAAATCGCTTGCTCGTTCAGAATGTCAACAATCTTGACCAACGTATTCTAAAACATACACACATAAATAGTTATGTGATTCGATACTTCTTGCATCTGCATCAAATATCGTAAATTTAACTTTAATGATAATAGAACATTTTTCATAATCAAATCGATGGTTAAAATAATTAAATCATATAAAGTTTGGTGTCCATACGCTTTAGGCAATGACGACGAAGATGGATAATGTCGGTCATTGAAAAATAATGAGTTTTGAACAATTTAAAAGAGAAATTCTCTCATAGTCCAGTAGCCCCACATTTCTCTGGTCATATATGGAAGGAAATTGTTTGTAAATTCCTAACTTTTCTTTTGACGGGATGCAATTCCGTATCACCGAATACCTTTTAAAGATCCAAAGGCTAATGATATTTAATGAGACTTGATTAGTTGTCTAACTCAAATACATATTCAAAATACTTCAGTTTAATAAATTTCTTATGGATTTATCCTTTTTTAAAGGACTTGTTTAGTAGGGCTGAAAAATAGGCATATTCACTACTGCAGTGAGAGGTTGCCTCTATGGATACAGGAATTCATAGGGGCAACTTTTTATTGCCCCCTACAGATTGAACCATAAGGGCATTGTTTGGCCCTACGGTACCCACCGTATGGACATAAATAAATTAAAATATATTAAAATATAATCTCTTTATTTGGCCCGACAGTGCCGCAAAAAAAAGCCCTACAGATTAATCCGTTGGGGCAACAAAAGGTTATTTAAAAAAAATGAAGCTCCAAAATTTCCCACCATCCCCCAAAATTTCCCACCTACCTAATCTCTCTCACGCCGATCAAGCTCGTCGTCGACTTCTCGCCCCTCGTCGTCGACTTTCTCGTCGCCGATCAAGCTCGTCAGCGAGTTCCTCCTCCATCACCGTCGATTGAGCTCGTCGTGGAGTTCATCATCGCCGCGAATCGATATCGAGGTTTTCGTCGCCGCCTCCACCTCTTCGAGCTCCATCTTCCCGGCTTTCTCCATCTCGTCGAGCTCTTTCTCTCCACCTCCTCAAGCTCTTTGCCGTCGGCCGGTCTTTGGCAGAGGTGATTTTGATTTCTGTATATTTAATTAGGAATTTCTGTAAATTAATTAGGAATTTAATTTATAATTATGTTGTTTTTTGTGTTATTGTTGTTGATTTTAGGGTTAGGGTATGGATGATGATTAGGGTTAGAGTTAGGATTAATTTTGGTTAATTAGGTAAAATAGGGTTAGGATAAGGGTTTGGGTGATGGTTATGCTTAGAGTTAATTAGGTAAAATAGGGTTGGTGATGATTAGGGTTATGGTTAACTAGATTAATTAGGGATAATTTTGATTTAGGTTAAGGTTTAGGTGATTATTAGGGTTAGGGTTAGGATTAGTTTGGGATAATTAGGTAAAATAGGGTTGATGATGATTAGGATTAGGGTTAATTAGAATAATTTTGGTTTGGGTTAGGGTTAATTTGGGTTAGTCTTTGAGTGATGATTAGAGTTAGGGTTAGGGTTAATTTGGGTTAATTAGGTAAAATATGGTTAATTTGGGTTAGGGTGTTGATTTGGGTTAATTTGGGTTAATTAGGTAAAATAGGATTAATTTGGGTTAGGATGTTGATTATGGTTAATTTGGTTTAATTAGCTTAATTTTGGGTTAATTAGGGAAAATTTAAGTTAGAGTGATGATTAGGGTTAATTAGGTTAATTAGGGTTAGTGTTTAGGGTGCATTAGTTCCTTCAGTAGAATACTCGATGATAACGTAAACGTAAAATTTTACTGTAAACGTAAGAAAACTTTATCCTAAACTAAAAACTTCAAACCTTTAAAAACGAAACGTAAACGTAAAATCTATTGAAGTTAAATGTTCAAGTTAAAACCAATATATGATACTCGATAATAATATGAAACTTTCATATTCTCATCGATACTCATATGCGAAAATCAAAACGCGATTTAGTCCCCATCTATCGGTCAACATACGTTCGATATTCGTCATGACATAGAATTATACGAAAGTTGTTGAATATCGGACTGTATAATTGTTGGATGTATATGCCCTAGAGGCCAGTATTGTATATGTATACATATGGATATTAGGGATATGTATGTACAGAACAATCTTGCTCAGTTTTATAGTATATTATTTGACTTGTCTTTATCGGGATATGTGTATTTATTGTTATTATATCTGGTTTGTACATATTGATAAAGACTCGATACGGTAGTATACTATTGTGGTTTGTCTTTATCTTAACATGGCATATGTCATACTCGTTATTACATATTGCGGTTACATGTTGATAAAGCCCCTAAGATCTTACTTGACTACCTACGTTGTGATGGCAATCATACTTGTGGGAGCAGGGTAGTCCATAAGCACATCCTTAAATGGTCCCTAGTCACGTGAGTATCGAGACTGAGCACTGATACTGCAGAGTAGACTGGTGTGTACGTTTCTAGCCCCGTCGAGGGATGGTTCGTCTCGCAGCCATTGGTCTGATGCACCTAAGATCGTATACAGGTGCTCACTGGGTGTGAGTACACTGGACGGACTCGCCGAGAACTTCCATATGGTACTATACCTATCGTCAGATGAAAGTTCTCAGGTGACATGTGTACAGGTTAGTCTTTGGACCCGAGATCGGCATTTGTCTCGTGTGAGTTCCCACTGAACTTTGATCACTACCCTACCACGGCTCGACTGAGTCGTGCAAACAGGTTTTGGTTTGGTTCAGTCCCGAGCCACAAGGAGGCAGTGAGCGATTGTCGGGGATTCGTCTCTCCCGGTATAGGGAGTCGATATCGCACTATGATTCGATTGGTCAAGACCATAAGACCTTGGCCAAGGCACTTGGGATTTACTGATAGGTTGATCAGTAGTTTCCCGGATTGGTCATGAGCCACATCGGCACGACTTATCAGGTTGTTAGGGTCTGACGTTCACCATCCCCTAGACCCGGTATGCGATATTCTTTGACGAAGAGACCGGACTGTACGGATATTGTCACCGATAGACTCAGTAGAAGATCCGGATGAGTTTGCTCATCGGCCTTCTTTTCGACAGGTACCTGGATAGCCGTTACGTACAGCTAGTGCCGCTGACGAGCTTGTGGTTAAACCCACTGCCAAAGTACTGTCGAGTCTTTAGAGTTCCACACAGAGGGTTTTCCTGATTCTGGTGAAATGATGTAGTAGCCGTATTGGATACGTGCAGGGTTCGATCGATTGATGTACTTGGTACTCGGATTTTCGATCGGACAGTTTGTAATACTAGCCGGCTCGGGTTTGAGCCGGATTATTAAATCAGGTATTGATTTAATAATTTACGTATATGTATTTCAATATATATATTCTAGTATTACGTTCTTCGTGTTATTCTATCTCTTTTGGGCGTTCGGATTTTTATCTGATTGCCGGTATATTTGTACAGTAGACTGAAATCCGTATTTACTACAGATTTCCTTCTAGAAGGTGGCCACCTCATTATGTATTTTCCATTTATTTCATAAATGGAAATGAGGTGTAAAGTAAGAGTATGGGAGGAAAAGAGGTGACCATGCTTCAATAGTACTCAAATGAATTTATAATTCATTTTAGGTTTACTATTGAAGCATGGTTGCTAATTGTTTAATGAAAGAATTGATATACAAAACCATTGTGTGTATTTTCTCTTTCATGCTTGATTCATTTTTCTCTCTTGAGCTCTCATCTCCTCCCTCCTCTAGCTTTCTCCTCCACCTTCATCTTCTTCCTCTTCACTACATTTCTCATGTGTTGAGATACAAGTGAAGAGGCTAGAAAGAGATAGAACACTTAGACATCCAAACTACATCCTAGATTACTTAGACTAGCATCCCAAGTTCTCTAGTTGCTCTTTTGACATATTGCAAAGAGCTAGAGCCATAGATCATACTCCCCGGGTGGATCATCTGCGACAAAAAGAGGCCGGAGAACAAGCTCGATCCCGATGGACCGATGGAGCCGGATTTGGAGTTCAAGCGTGTTCAAGGCGCTTGCTAGGAGCTAAGGATGAAGAAAGAAGACCAAAGGACTTGGTTCATTTAGTGAGGTTTCTATCATAGTAGATAGCTCTCTTAATGTCGCTAGTTAGTTTTATGGAAAGATCCGGTTTTAGGGTTTAGTCTAGCGCCAAGTTTTATTCGTAAGAAATTTTTTGTTCCGCATTTGGGCACGTGAGATGGCCGGGACGCTAGGGTAACCCTTCATGGTATCAGAGCCATCCCATAAAAGCTATACTAGCTTGTTTAAACGTGTTTAGAATAACAATCGACCGAAAATTCCAAAAACTGCATTTCATTGCATGTAGTTTCTGTCGATTTTTAAAAGTGCTCGAAAAATCAATTTTATGGTCTCAGAAAATCATGCAGGCTTTTCTAAGAACCCTGAAGAAATTTGGTCACGTGTTCCCTCCAAACCGCTGCGGATCCGCCGCGCAAACCCCCTATCGTTTCCGCGGCCGTTTTGGGGCCCACGTGGACAAAATTTCTTATGGGCCTCTTATTTTTGAAATTGTGGTTTCTGGAATAATTACTTTTTGGGCCCAGATTTGTTACAGTGTTGGTTTAATACTTGGGGCCCATTTGGAAAGTTTAGTCGATCGTAATTTTAAAATACGTATTTTATTTTCAGTACATTCACTTTTATCTGCGACCGCGAATGCCACTCGATCGGTAAAATTCGTCTGACTGCTATATGTTCTTTTAGACGGGTTTTACGAACGTGACATTCGCGTTGATGTTATGTGCTTGTGCTGTGTTTGTGGTTGGATTGTCGTGGTGGATAGCATATTGTGCAATGTTAGAAATACAGTATATAATTTCATTTGTACATTTGTTATTGCGGGGCGAGCGTCCGACTTGTGGACTGCCGTTTTTGCCAGGTTGTATATTATTTTGGGGCACGACCTGGCTGAGGTCGATGTCACCGTTTGTACATATTATTTTATTATTTCTGTACTAGGATTACCCCACGGAGGAGTGCACGAATAGCCGGATTCTAGAAAGCAACGAGCCCGCATCTCTTGGCGTAGAGACGGAGGGGGCTTCTTTCTCATGGCGTTGAGACGGAGGGGGCTTCATTCTAGAATTGGCAGGCTATTCGCCGCACTCGTAGGGGGTACAGGTTTTCATTGCACAGGCTATCCACACGACCGGGAACGTTGGGTTTTATTTGCGGCTCAAATGAAACCCGGGGCTCCAAGATTATCCACCATTCTGTATTGTTATCTGTGATGTTGCTTATTATCATGCGTGGGACGAATGTTATATATACTTATATATATACTAGTAGATATTGTATATGTTTTGCACCCGCGCTAGTCCAGCCCCCGCTCTGTTGTTAGTTAAGTAACCTAACGGGTGATGACGGGGCCTCGTGGCGAATGCGGATGGCATATACGTACATTTTATTTTCGTTATTTTCTGGTGTGATAGGTTACAAATTGATGGGACCGCATTAATTTTGATTAATGCAAGATAATAAACCTAAAAGATGTTGTTGGAACCAAGCTTTAAAAACTGATATTACAGATGTTCTCTTTTTCTTTGCACAGTGGTATTCAGTTTGGAATATCCAGCGACGAGGTAAGGGCCGAGATCCCTTCACTGGGAGTGACCCCTTGAGCAAAAGTTTACGTCAGGGTAATAACTTCACTATAGTCGATTATTTTTGCTTTGCACAGTGGTATTCAGTTTGGAATATCCTACACCTCATTCGACGAGGAAAGAGCCGAGATCCCTTCACAGGGAGTGACCTCTTTAGCAAAGGTTTTCGCCACTATATATATACAAAACTACTCAGGTTCTTTCAACGATATCAAGTTCATTACGTTAACGGGTTTTTCGCCAAAAACC
The DNA here is from genome assembly GCA_030015575.1 of Agapanthus africanus. Taxonomy (NCBI): domain Eukaryota; kingdom Viridiplantae; phylum Streptophyta; class Magnoliopsida; order Asparagales; family Amaryllidaceae; genus Agapanthus; species Agapanthus africanus. The sequence goes on from JASDDO010000029.1 coordinate 303,071,012, forward strand.
CAGCCGTAGCCCTCCGTCGTTTCAGATAATTACTTCTTAGTATTCGTGCTGTGTTTGTTGATTATTCGTCAAGGCACAGTGAACGGTAGCTGAGTAATAGTTCTCTGTTGCACAGATAGATGCGATTAGTTAGGACGGTCGCATGATTTTGTTGATTATTCGTCAAGGATCATACGGGTGGGTCTAATGCAATCCAGGATAACGACGGGTTGAACTTGACTAGAACCTTTTGATTTGTTGATTATTCGTCAAGGTCACTTGGGTCCTAGGGGTAAAAACCACATCGGGAGTTTCAAACATACAGGAAACTTGCAGATTTAGCATACCTTCTAGAGTGTGGTGACTAGAGTGGATTCTATCTAGTGCATCACACAATGATAGTTGGATCCCGATCCCACTGATGAGTAGGATTACTCTTGAAAGATTTTTCACTTAACAATCAATGCTATAAACCAAGTAGGTGTCTAGAACGGTGTTAGCGGGGCTACGCCTCCAGGGAAAAGAGCTTATATAATTAAGGAATTTCGTGAAAGCGTTGGAAAACCTCCCTCGAAGCACCAACACCAGCCTGGCTGAAAGGTTAAGCAAGTATGGTGACGTGCGATTAATCCTGACTAGTTCTTCTTTTAGGGTTTGAAGAAGAATTTGAGGAAACAGTGGGAGCCATCCTGATTAGATAAATTAATAACCAATCTAATCTTGCAAGAGCGCACGCTGAGTGTTTTCCCTCTCTCTCTCCAGGTAGCAACCATTTCACGCCCTAATCAAGATAATAAAATGTATCGCTTGACCGATCCGAATTCTTATTCGGGGCTGGGGAACGTCGGTTCGACTCTAACTTACGACAACTGTCATAAGTATGAGCAAGGGAAAGAGGAAAGTTTGAATTCCTTGATAACCCCATCGAAGAAGAAACATACTGTTGCGTCTTCTTCAGGTGTTCTTGTTATTGAGAACTGTTTTTCGGTCAGTCCTACCTCCTGGGTACTCGATACCGGATCAGGATCTCATATCTGTAATTTATTACAGGGACTGAGAAAAAGTAAGATGGTTGCACCTGGTGATATGTCCCTCAGAGTAGGGAACGGAGCACAAGTTAATGCTGCAGCCATCGGTGAATATCACCTAGTGTTGCCAAATGGCAATACTATAATTTTGAACAATTGCTATTATGTACCTTCCATGCTTTGCAACATCATATCGATTTCTTTACTTTATAAAGATGGATATAACTTTGTTCTTGATAGAAATATCATGAACATTTACCTTGATAAGGTACTGGTTGCAGAAGGTACACTGTGTAATGGTATCTATGTTCTAAATCAGAATACAGTGCTCAATATACAAAACACACGCAAGAGGAAGAGTTCAGACACGAACGAATCCTACTTGTGGCATTGTAGACTTGGTCATATCGGAGAGAAAAGACTGAGTAAATTACATAAAGATGGACTTTTGAATACGTTCGAATTTTCATCTTATGAAACTTGTCAGTCTTGTCTCAAAGGAAAGATGACCAAATCTCCGTTCACCGGGCATGAAGAAAGAGCAGCAGAGCTCTTAGGACTCATACACAGTGATGTATGTGGTCCGATGTCTATACATGCAAGGGGTGGGTTCTCGTACTTCATCACATTCACTGACGATCTCTCTAGATTCGGATATGTGTATCTTATGAAACACAAATCTGAAGCTTTTGAGAAATTCAAAGAATTCAGGAATGAAGTAGAGAACCAGATTGGCAAAACTATTAAGATCCTCCGGTCTGATAGGGGAGGGAAGTACTTGAGCACGGAATTCCTAGATTACCTAAAAGAGAATGGAATTCTCTCTCAGCTTACTCCTCCTTACACACCACAGCACAACGGTGTATCGGAGCGGAGGAATCATACCCTATTGGATATGGTTCGCTCCATGATGAGTAATGCTGAGTTGCCTCTTTCATTTTGGAGATATGCACTTCAGACAGCAGCATACCTTTTGAATCAAGTTCCATCCAAATCTGTGCCCAACACTCCGTATGAAATATGGAGTAGCAAGAAACCATGTCTTAAATTTATTAAGATATGGGGTTGTCCGGTCTATGTGAAAACACAGAAATCAGACAAACTAGAGGCACGGTCAGTTCTATGTAAATTTGTGGGATATCATAAGGATTCACTAGGATATATGTTCTACCACACTGAGAAACAGAAGGTGTTTGTATCTCGCCATGCTACCTTCTTAGAAAGGGAGTTTCTTGCAAAAGAAACTAGTGGGAGTACGATAGAACTAGGAGAAATCCAGGAACCACAAAATGTAACTGAAGATTTGGAAGAACCACTAGATTCAGTAATCCCAGACGAACCTCAGCCACTCCGCAGATCTAGTAGGATTTCTCATCCGCTTGAGAGATACTACGGTTTTCTCATAGATGGGGATCGAGAGGATTGCATCTTGGAAGAAGATGATCCTACTAGTTTCAGGCAGGCCATTATCAATAGGGACTCTGATAAATGGCTGGATGCTATGCAATCTGAAATGGAGTCCATGTACACCAATAAAGTGTGGACCCTGGAAGTTGCTCCACCTGGGGTAAAACCCGTTGGATGCAAATGGATCTACAAGAAAAAGTTTGGTGTAGATGGGCAGGTAGAAACCTATAAGGCTAGACTTGTTGCAAAAGGTTTTCGTCAAAGACCAGGAGTGGACTATGACGAAACCTTTTCTCCAGTGGCTATGCACAAATCCATTAGGATCCTGCTTGCCACCGCTGCCTTCCATGACTATGAGATCTGGCAGATGGACGTAAAAACGGCTTTTCTAAACAGAAGTTTAGAAGAGTGCGTTTACATGGATCAGCTAGAAGGTTTTGTAGACAGTGGGAGCAGCAGGAAGGTGTGCAAGCTGCTCAAATCCATTTATGGATTGAAGCAAGCATCGCGGAGCTGGAACATCCATTTTGATGAGACAGTCAAGGACTTTGACTTCATCAAGAACGAAGATGAGCCTTGTATTTATAAGAAGATTGTAGGACGAACTGTTGTGTTCCTAGTCTTGTACGTGGACGACATTCTTTTGATAGGAAATGACATTCCTATGCTACAATCGGTCAAGTTATTCTTATCACAAAGGTTCTCTATGAAAGACCTAGGTGATGCCTCGTACATTCTGGGGATCAAGACCTACAGAGATAGACCCAAGAGACTACTAGGACTTTCACAGTCTAGGTACATAAAGACCGTACTAAAGAGATTTAGTATGGAAGATTCCAAGCGCGGTAACATACCCGCATTGCACGGAATCACCCTCTCCAAAGAGATGTCTCCCAAGACTGACGTGGAGAGGGTTCGCATGAGCACTATACCTGTTAGAGATAGTGCCCTCAGAGTCAATTATTAGGTCACAGGTACGTGATTGTAATGATTGATGGAGGACCTATCCCGGTAGGACAGTCTTACTCGAGATGATAGTATGCTATCTGGTTTACCTTTATCATCGTGTACTGTTTTAAGTGACCTGATACGTCGCTATTACACGTTGATAGAGCCCCTAGGATTCTTGCTTGACCACCAGCAGTATGAGGGCGATCATATAAGTGGGAGCTGGGGTCTATAAGCTTATCCTTAAAAGGTCCCTAGTCGTGGGAGTTTCGAGACTGGGCATCGATACTCCATTAGTAGACTAGTGTATACAGTCGAGACCCCGACGAGGGGCGGTGGCCGGTCTCACAAACCACTGGTGTCAGTTGGATCACCTAAGATGTATACAGGTGCTCATTGGGTTATGAGTACACCGGACAGGACTCGCCGGGAACATGCTAGTTGGTCATATACCAGACGTCAGATGGCAGTTCCCTGGTGACATGTGTGCAGGTTAGTTCATCGACCTGGGGATCGTCATTTGTCTCGTGTGAGTTCCCACTGTACTTTGATTACTACCCTACCACGGCTCAAAGGAGTCGTGCAAACAGGTTTTAGTTGGGTACAGTCCCGAGCCACATGGAGGCAGTGAGCGTATCTTCAGGGGTTCGTCTCTCCCGGTATTGGGGGTGAGGTCGTGCTGTGTCTAGGAGAGCCATTACACAAAGTCCTTGGCCAAGGCAAGGAGATTTACTGGTAGGTATTCCAGTAATATCTCAGGGTGTTCTGGGCTACACTCCGACACGACTTGTACCGCTTTTGGGGGTCTGACTTTTACCAACCCCCTAGGCCCCCATGCGATACTCATAGACGAACGGACCGGACTGCACGGATATTGTCACTGACAGGCTCAGTAGGGTTGTCAGGCTGAGTTCGCTCACAGACATCCCTTTTAGTCAGTACCTGGTAGCCCGTTACGTATTGGCTTATACCTCTGACGTGCTAGTGGTTAAATCCACAACCAAGGTGTTGATGAGTCTTTAGAGTCCCCCACATTCAGTTACTCAGCTTTCGGGCGAAAGGTTGTAGAGGCCGTATGGAGATATGGCAAGGTCCGATCAGATACGTGCGGTATTGCACGGATCAGGATCGGACAGTTTGTACTATAGGCCGTATGGTTATATGGCAGGGTTCGATCAGATACGTGCGGTATTGCACGCATCAGGATTGAACAGATATTACTAGCCGGCTTTGGTATAAGCCGGATCCTAGTATAGTACAGTGTAGATTTTGTCTCATTGCATTTGTATTTCGGTCGAAATACAGATGCGGGTGTGTATGCACAGTATCGGGGTTTTCCTGTAATTTATTACGGGACCTGTTTTCTGGAGTTGCCAGTTTGCTTTTAGTTTCGGCCGATTTCCTTTGTTCCGTTCATTGGCCGAAGTTTGGTGGAGGAGGGCTTATTTGCATTGTTGCAAATAAGCTTTTGTGGAGGGGGTATTTGCTTATTGTAGCATCATGATGGTTTTCATGATGTGCACCATCATTGACTTCTCATTCTCATGATGGCTTGACTTTTAGTGGGCATGATGGTTGATGATGATGAGGGGTGAGGTTGGTTGAGTGTGGGTTTATTGTTGTGATCATTTCCTTTTTGGCATGATAGCCTTCTCTCTCTCCATTGCATTATTGGATGGCTCTCTCCTTTTCTATCATACTCTCCCTCATTCTCACTCACCCTCATTGGAATGGCCGGCCACTTCCCTATAGGGGCTGTCCAAGTTTTTGGGTGTGGGGTTTTTGTTCATTTCATGTTCCCAAAATCCCCAAAAGTTCCTCCACATTGTTCTTGTATCATCCCTCCACCAAAAAGGCAATTCCGATAACCCCAAATGAGACTTGCTCGCTACATTCTACAGCGAACCTTGGGCACGTCGAGTAGCCGGCTTCGTGCCCGAGTTGCCTCGGCATTGAGGTGGGAGCCCGTAAAAGAAGTAGGCGATGTGCACTTCCGGCGACGAGGAGGAGACGGGACATTCCGCAAGAGATCGGGACGATGATGAGAAGACCGGAGGACTTGGATCGTCGGTATATCTCTAACCCATCTTCTAGTTAGCTTAGACTTGTTAATGGTTACGATCCGGGTGTTTAGTGCGCGGTGGTGCCGGTTTGCTAAGTCCGCAAAATTTAAGTTTTTCACCGCTTCCGCATTCCGGCGTCGGATTGACGGCCGGGGCGCCGCCGTGCACTTACAGTGGTATCAGAGCCTCCCCATTAACTTAGTCTAGCTTTGTGTAATGTGTTTTTCAGTTCCGATCGATCGAAATGTTCAAAAACCCGTATTTGCCCACATCAGTTTCTGTTGAAATTTTTCAGTCTCGAAAAATTTTTCAGGTTCTAAAATATTGATGTACTAAAATTTATAAGACCACTGTTCAAATTCGAGACAATGATCTTCCAACCAGAGCGCGGAAGGGCGGCCAAAACCCACTTCTGGCCGCGCTTCCGCCGCAGTATGGAAGAATCATTGGGTTGGATTTTTACAGTGGGCTTCTGGGGAGAAAATAGGGTTTTTGGAATATTAAATTTGGGCCCAGAATTTCTTTAACTGCTACAGTTTTGATTGGGGCCCACTTGTTAATTTTTGGTCAATCGGAAAATTTTAAACACATTTTTCACAGTATTTACATTATATCTACGACCGTGAATGTCACTCGATCGGTAAATCCTGTCTAACTGCTATAGCCCGGTTAGACGGATTTGCGAACGTGACTTTCACGTTGATGTTCTATGTATTTGCTGTGTTGTTGCGGATCGGTCGTGGGGGATAACCTGGATGCAATGCTAGTACAGTTTTGTTGTATTTTGTACATTTGATATTGCGGGGCGAGCGTCCGACATGTGGACTGCCGTCACTGCCTGTTTGTATTATTATTTTGGGGCACGACCTGGTTGCGGTCGATGTACCCGTTGTATGTATATTTTACTTTCTGTACTAGGATTGCCCCGCGGAGGGGTGCACGGATAGCCGGGTTCTGGAGGGCAACAAGCCCGCATCTCATGGCATTGAGACGGAGGGGGCTTCACTCTAGGATTGGCGGGCTATTCGCCGCGCTCGTAGGGGGTACAGGTTGACCCAGGAGGGGTGCCCAAGTTACCGGATTCCGTGAAGTGCTGGGTGGTCCATTCACGTTGCTGAAGGGGGCTGCCTCGCTTCAGGTTTTGGCGGGTAACTTGCCGCGCCCGTAGGGGTCTAGGATTTCATTGCACAGGCTATCCACACGACCAGGGGAACGTCGGGTTTCAGCGGCTCTGTGAAACCCGGGGATCCCAGATATCTGTATTGTTTCTGTGATGCTGTTCATTCTCTGTGATGTTGCATTTTATTCACGCCTTGAGCGAAATATAATATATTGGTATATATATTAGTAGATGTTGTATATGTTTTTCATCCGCGCTAGTCCAGTCCCCGCTCTGTCGTTAGTTAGCTAACCTAACGGGTAATGACGGGACCCAGTGGCGAATGCGGATGGCATATACGTACATCAGTATATTTTCGTTCTTTTTGGTGTGATCAATTGATGGGACTGCATTGATTCGGATCAATGCAAGTTAAAAACAAACCTAATCTGATGTTGTTGGAACACTTTTCAAAAAGCTGTTATTGCAAGGACGTTCACTTTTGTTTTGCATCGTGGTATTCAGTTGGAATATCCTGCTCCTCAGTCGACGAGGCAAGGGCCGAGATCCCTTCACCGGGAGTGACCCCTTGGACAGAAGTTTGCGTCAGGGCATTAACTTCACTATAGCCGATTACTTTTGCTTTGCATCGCGGTATTCATTTGGAATATCCTGCACCCCATTCTACGGGGAAAGAGCCGAGATCCCTTCACCGGGAGTGACCTCTTTAGCGAAGGTTGTCGTCACTATAATTTTAAAAGCTATCCGTTCCTTCAACGATATCAAGTTCATTACGTTAAAGGTTTTCGCCAGAAACCATTCGTAGCCCTCCGTCGTTTCAGACGGGTAGCACGTAGTATTCATGCTGTGTTTGTTGACCTTCGTCAAGGCATAGTGTATGGTAGCTGCTTGTTACCTTTCTGCTGCATAGATAGATGCGTTGGTTTGGGACAGTCGTATAGCCTTGTTGACCTTCGTCAAGGGCTTGTACGGGTGGATTCAAATTAACCTGGATAATGACGGGTAGAACTTGACATGTGACTTATGATTTGTTGACCTTCGCCAAGGTCATAAGAGCATGGGGCAGAAATCACATCGGGAGTTTCAAAAGAACTGAAACTTGCCAGATATGCGCATACCTTCTGGAGTGTGATAGCGTGAGCGGATTCCGTCACGTTATCATGCAATGATAGTTGGATCCCGATTCCCACTGATGAGTTAGTTTACTCCTCGGGTAACCCCGACTAATTCTTCTTTCAGGTTTGGAGGAGAATTTGAGGTACAGTGGGAGGTTTCCAGATTAGATAAATTGGTTACCATTCTGATCTAGGTTAGAGTGCACGCTGAGTGTTTTCTTTTCTCTCTCTCTCTTTGGCAGCGACCATTTGACCCGACCCTAAGACTTTGACTCAGTGACCAAGTTGACCGAACCTTCTTAAACACTGGCTTTTGGATTGTCAGAGTTGCAAACCTCATTGCCACTCCTACTTTTACCCTTTTCTCCAGGACACCCCGTATTACTACGAACGTCCACTTCCATTGGACAAAACCATCGTATGGTTAGATACGAACTCGAAAGAATTTATTCGAGGATGGTTTCCGGTTCTGGAGAAAACGGATAGGATTATTCAGTTGTCTTTTCCTTTTACCCTCTCTCAGGTTACGAGTACTCCTTGGTTTAGGGGTAGTACACCTATTACGCAAATTGGATTGTCTTCTTCCAAACCTTAGGCTGGTGCCGACCGGTAGGGAATGAAGAAAACCAATTAGCATAACGATGGTGTGCAGAAGGTATTAAGTTCAGACAAAGCAAGGGATTAGTAAGAGGGCAAAGTAAATTGCAACAGATATTCACGACCAAACCAAATATTTCGTTACCACTCCCACATCACTTTTGTATTTCTCCAGGACACTCCGTATCACTACGAAGATCCACAGTTTATTTGGATACTCCATCGTATGGTTATATACGAACTCGAATGGAACTGGTTCCAGTTCGGGGATGGATTCTGGTCCAGGAGAAATAGGAATTAAGTTCATTCGGTTGTCTTTTATCCTCACCTTCTCTCGCATTGCGAGTGTTCCTAGGATTAGGACAGTACACCCATTATGCTTATTGGATAGTCTTCTTCCAAACCATAGGCTGGTGCCGAACGGTAGGGAAGGAAGAAAACCATTTGGCCTAAAGGGGTGTGCAGAAGGTAATGACTAAAGACATATGAAGGGATTTGGAGAGGTGGCAAAGAATTATACGGTTGCAATCGTGAATCTGGAAGAGGCATTACTAGGAATACCGGGATACCCCATCGAAACATTTCAATGTTTCAGTTTCACTGTGTAATGTTAAAAGAAAACTGATTTCCCGATTAGATACTTACTCCAGGGTATGTATTTACCAGGTACGATTTTCACATCTGTATGGTTTTACAGATGATGAGTGGGAGTAAGTTATTGAGAATTGGGTGATTATCCTCATTATATCGGGATTCGTTGTAATCGGTGATATTTGAGGAAATCACCTGGGCTGTTTGCCGGTTGGCAAATATTTGGTTTTGAATATCCGCAGTTATGCACCAATTTCAAATTGATATATCTGTACGTCTATTTTCATAGAGTGAGATGTACCTTTTTGAAATTATGTCTATGACATTTACCTATATCAGTGGATGGTTAGGTAAGGAGCATTGAACAGCGGTGTAATTCTTCTTAACCATAAGTACAGTTTTCAACCTACGACACACAGTGAATGAGTTATCAGACTCAAGGGACTTATACAGAGTATTGTATGTTGTCCAGGGTCCATCAGGACAGAGGGGTTGGTCCTCGTACTATATTCGGTTTACTTATGACTTCTCTAGTTTTTAGACAGGTGTTTCGTGGAAACACGGGGTCCGAATTTGGAGAAGTTATAGGTATTTGAATAGAGTAGAGAACCAGGTGTAGCAAGTATCGGGATTCTTCAAAGAGATCGAAGATGTAGATACTTGTGTATGGTATTCAGTTGATAGTAATGATAAAGAGATCTTGCTTCTCTTTCAGGTTACTCATAATTGGAAGCATTCCTAAGTTGAGTAACGCTGATCGGCCTCCTTCCATTTAGTTGACATGCGCTGGGGACAGCTGCATGATTTGAATCTGGTTCAATTAAATCAGTGCCTCTGTTTCTATATTGGATATAGAACAGTTCATATCTTAACGATATTAAGGTACGGGGAGTTGTCCGGTTTATGATTAAAACCAGACACTGGACAACTCAAGGCACGTTTCTGTAATGGCTGTTTGTGGGTTGACCCAGGCTATGACGAGGGTTGACTTTCTACCATCTAGATGAACAATAGCGATATTGTTCTAGACTCGCCACAGTTTTATTAAAGATGGATTTCTCAGAAAACAGTAGTGGGAGTATGGTAGAACTGGAAGTGATTCCAGAACCACAAACGATTACTGAAGATTTGATAAGGAACCTAAAGATTCAATCTGGATTGACATTCCATTGGCCACTCCGCAGATAAGGTGGGTAACTTCGGGCACCCGAGAGGCACTACGGTAGCCTCAAGGACGGTGACAGGGAAGTTCTTGTTTACCCACAATTGCCATTGCTGTTGTTCCAGGTTACGAGACCCGGCGGGAGGATGAGTATAGCGTCGTTCTAAACCAGTTTTAGAAGTGTACGTCTATATGACTCTGCCAGAGGGTTGTCGTAGTCAGTGGGAGCAGCGGAAGCATTGGTGGACAGGTTGCTTATGTCTATTTATAGACTAGAGCAGATGTAGCGGAGATAGATCATCTATTTCTGACGTAACAGTCATGGGTTTGACTTCTTCAGAATAGGGGATGGATCTGTTGAGAAGGTAGTAGGGTGTGATATCCTGGTATTTGGATGATATACACAGAGTAGGAAAAGAAACTCCTACACTACGATCGGTTATACTTTGGTCTTCACACAGTTGTTTCTCCACAAAGGAAATGGATTTTATATCAGACATACTGGTTACTAGATCTATGGTCTTAGATCTAGATTTGGGTGGTTTCCCAATCAGGGTACTTGACAGCATTCTAAGAGTATTTAGGATGGATGACTCCTGGCACGGTAGTGTACCTGCAGGTAATGGAGTCACCCTCTCCAAAGGTGTCTTACAGACTAAAGGGGAGAGGGACGGGCATGATTGGCAGATCACTTGCTCAGGCAATTGAGTCAATCGTGAGATGTCAAGTACCACACCAGATGTTGTTCTTGCACTAGATGCAATAAGTTGACATTAATCCAATCCTGGAGAAACAGTCGGAAGCAGTTTTAGAACATAAGTGGATGTTCTAGGGAGATGATAACGACAGCCTCATTCAGGAGACAGTTATCATTCCAGGCTTCCAAAGTGACATGGACGACAAGGAGGTTGTCAGAGCTATAGTTTTCCTTCTGATGAGGGGCAGTATTTTGGACAGGTGGTCCAAGGCAATACTGAGGGAGGCATGGTGCGCAGGATACTGATTAAGTTCAGTTGACGATACAGTCTAAGAAGTTTGGATTTGGAGTTCATTTATGAGCTAAGTCCCATCAGACATCCAAACATATTCTAAGACAGGTATTGCTCATTTCGGGAGATGGGTTTCTTCGCGAACTTGAGATATAGAGAGACATAGAAAGAAACAACCAAGCGGATCCACTCACTGAGGCTATTCCTCGAACGCAATAGTTTCGCAAACGAGCTTTGTGAGACTGACTAGTAGAGGAGTTGGGTGTTCGGTATCACACGGGCTGTGAGTATGCGACATCGCAATAATTAGCCTTGAGTGCAAGTGGGAGATTGTTGGAGATAGTGCCCTCAGAGTCAATTATTAGGTCACAGGTACGTGATTGTAATGATTGATGGAGGACCTATCCCGGTAGGACAGTCTTACTCGAGATGATAGTATGCTATCTGGTTTACCTTTATCATCGTGTACTGTTTTAAGTGACCTGATACGTCGCTATTACACGTTGATAGAGCCCCTAGGATTCTTGCTTGACCACCAGCAGTATGAGGGCGATCATATAAGTGGGAGCTGGGGTCTATAAGCTTATCCTTAAAAGGTCCCTAGTCGTGGGAGTTTCGAGACTGGGCATCGATACTCCATTAGTAGACTAGTGTATACAGTCGAGACCCCGACGAGGGGCGGTGGCCGGTCTCACAAACCACTGGTGTCAGTTGGATCACCTAAGATGTATACAGGTGCTCATTGGGTTATGAGTACACCGGACAGGACTCGCCGGGAACATGCTAGTTGGTCATATACCAGACGTCAGATGGCAGTTCCCTGGTGACATGTGTGCAGGTTAGTTCATCGACCTGGGGATCGTCATTTGTCTCGTGTGAGTTCCCACTGTACTTTGATTACTACCCTACCACGGCTCAAAGGAGTCGTGCAAACAGGTTTTAGTTGGGTACAGTCCCGAGCCACATGGAGGCAGTGAGCGTATCTTCAGGGGTTCGTCTCTCCCGGTATTGGGGGTGAGGTCGTGCTGTGTCTAGGAGAGCCATTACACAAAGTCCTTGGCCAAGGCAAGGAGATTTACTGGTAGGTATTCCAGTAATATCTCAGGGTGTTCTGGGCTACACTCCGACACGACTTGTACCGCTTTTGGGGGTCTGACTTTTACCAACCCCCTAGGCCCGCCATGCGATACTCATAGACGAACGGACCGGACTGCACGGATATTGTCACTGACAGGCTCAGTAGGGTTGTCAGGCTGAGTTCGCTCACAGACATCCCTTTTAGTCAGTACCTGGTAGCCCGTTACGTATTGGCTTATACCTCTGACGTGCTAGTGGTTAAATCCACAACCAAGGTGTTGATGAGTCTTTAGAGTCCCCCACATTCAGTTACTCAGCTTTCGGGCGAAAGGTTGTAGAGGCCGTATGGAGATATGGCAAGGTCCGATCAGATACGTGCGGTATTGCACGGATCAGGATCGGACAGTTTGTACTATAGGCCGTATGGTTATATGGCAGGGTTCGATCAGATACGTGCGGTATTGCACGCATCAGGATTGAACAGATATTACTAGCCGGCTTTGGTATAAGCCGGATCCTAGTATAGTACAGTGTAGATTTTGTCTCATTGCATTTGTATTTCGGTCGAAATACAGATGCGGGTGTGTATGCACAGTATCGGGGTTTTCCTGTAATTTATTACGGGACCTGTTTTCTGGAGTTGCCAGTTTGCTTTTAGTTTCGGCCGATTTCCTTTGTTCCGTTCATTGGCCGAAGTTTGGTGGAGGAGGGCTTATTTGCATTGTTGCAAATAAGCTTTTGTGGAGGGGGTATTTGCTTATTGTAGCATCATGATGGTTTTCATGATGTGCACCATCATTGACTTCTCATTCTCATGATGGCTTGACTTTTAGTGGGCATGATGGTTGATGATGATGAGGGGTGAGGTTGGTTGAGTGTGGGTTTATTGTTGTGATCATTTCCTTTTTGGCATGATAGCCTTCTCTCTCTCCATTGCATTATTGGATGGCTCTCTCCTTTTCTATCATACTCTCCCTCATTCTCACTCACCCTCATTGGAATGGCCGGCCACTTCCCTATAGGGGCTGTCCAAGTTTTTGGGTGTGGGGTTTTTGTTCATTTCATGTTCCCAAAATCCCCAAAAGTTCCTCCACATTGTTCTTGTATCATCCCTCCACCAAAAAGGCAATTCCGATAACCCCAAATGAGACTTGCTCGCTACATTCTACAGCGAACCTTGGGCACGTCGAGTAGCCGGCTTCGTGCCCGAGTTGCCTCGGCATTGAGGTGGGAGCCCGTAAAAGAAGTAGGCGATGTGGTGCACTTCCGGCGACGAGGAGGAGACGGGACATTCCGCAAGAGATCGGGACGATGATGAGAAGACCGGAGGACTTGGATCGTCGGTATATCTCTACCCATCTTCTAGTTAGCTTAGACTTGTTAATGGTTACGATCCGGGTGTTTAGTGCGCGGTGGTGCCGGTTTGCTAAGTCCGCAAAATTTAAGTTTTTCACCGCTTCCGCATTCCGGCGTCGGATTGACGGCCGGGGCGCCGCCGTGCACTTACAATACCCTACGCTTCGGCGGTAGGATCTATAATGTATGCGATGCTATGTACAAGACCAGATGTAGCTTACGCGCTAAGCGTGGTGAGCCGGTATCAGTCGGACCCAGGTGAGTACCACTGAACAGCAGTAAAGAACATTCTCAAGTACCTGAGAAGGACTAAGGAGATGTTCCTGATTTACGGTAATGGAGACCTTAGGGTCGAGTCCTTTACCGACTCAAGCTTCCAGAGTGACAAAGATGACAGCAAGTCTGTCTCGGGTTTTGTGTTTACCCTCAATGGAGGGGCGGTATGTTGGAAGAGTTCAAAGCAGGATACCGTCGCAGATTCGACGATAGAGGCTGAATACATTGCTGCAAGCGATGCCGCAAAAGAGGCGGTCTGGATGAAGAAGTTCATAGCTGAACTTCAGGTAGTTCCGTCCATTGTTGATCCAATACCAGTGTATTGTGATAACAATGGGGCTATAGCTTTAGCGAAGGAACCACGGTCCCATCAGAAATCCAGGCATATCTTAAGGCGGTATCACCTGATCAGGGAGATCGTAGATCGCCAGGAGATCAAGATCCGGAGAGTGGATACAAAAGACAACACGGCGGATCCATTTACAAAAGCCCTCCCTCAAGCACAGTTCGAGCGACTTTTTAGGATGTTGGGTATGCGGTACGCCAGCAGCTGGCCTTAGAGCAGACGTTGGGTATTCGGTACGCCAATCACTGGCCTTTTAGTGCAAGTGGGAGATTGTTGGATGTATATGCCCTAGAGGCCAGTATTGTATATGTATACATATGGATACTAGGGATATGTATGTACAGAACAATCTTGCTCAGTTTTATAGTATATTATTTGACTTGTCTTTATCGGGATATGTGTATTTATTGTTATTATATCTGGTTTGCACATATTGATAAAGACTCGATATGGTAGTATACTATTGTGGTTTGTCTTTATCTTAACATGGCATATGTCATACTCGTTATTACATATTGCGGTTACATGTTGATAAAGCCCCTAGGATCTTGCTTGACTACCTGCATTGTGATGGCGATCATACTTGTGGGAGCAGGGTAGTCCATAAGAACATCCTTAAATGGTCCCTAGTCGCGTGAGTATCGAGACTGGGCACTAATACTCCGGAGTAGACTGGTGTGTACGTTTCTAGCCCCGTCGGGGGATGGTTGGTCCCGCAGCCATTGGTCTGATGCACCTAAGATCGTATACAGGTGCTCACTGGGTGTGAGTACACTGGACGGACTCGCCGAGAACTTCCATATGGTACTATACCTATCGTCAGATGGAAGTTCTCAGGTGACATGTGTACAGGTTAGTCTTTGGACCCGAGATCGGCATTTGTCTCGTGTGAGTTCCCACTGAACTTTGATCACTACCCTACCACGGCTCTACTGAGTCGTGCAAACAGGTTTTGGTTGGGTTCAGTCCCGAGCCACATGGAGGCAGTGAGCGATTGTCGGACATTCGTCTCTCCCGGTATAGGGAGTCGATATCGCACTGTGATTCGATTGGTCAGGACCATAAGACCTTGGCCAAGGCACTTGGGATTTACTGATAGGTTGATCAGTAGTTTCCCGGATTGGTCATGAGCCACATCGGCACGACTTATCAGGTTGTTGGGGTCTGACGTTCACCATCCCCTAAAGCCGGTATGCGATACTCTTTGACGAAGAGACCGGACTGTACGGATATTGTCACGGATAGGCTCAGTAGGAGATTCGGATGAGTTTGCTCATCGGCCTTCTTTTCGACAGGTACCTGGGTAGCCGTTACGTACAGCTAGTGCCGCTGACGAGCTTGTGGTTAAACCCACTGCCAGAGTACTGTCGATCTTTAGAGTCCCACACAGAGGGTTTCCCTGATTCAGGTGAAATGATGTAGTAGCCGTATTGGATACGTGCAGGGTTCAATCGATTGATGTACTTGGTACTCGGATTTTCGATCGGACAGTTTGTAATACTAGCCGGCTCGGGTTTGAGCCGGATTATTAAATCAGGTATTGATTTAATAATTTACGTATATGTATTTCGATATATATATTCTAGTATTACGTTCTTCGTGTTATTCTATCTCTTTTGGGCGTTCGGATTTTTATCTGATTGCCGATATATTTGTACAGTAGACTGAAATCCGTATTTACTACAGATTTCCTTCTAGAAGGTGGCCACCTCATTATGTATTTTCCATTTATTTCATAAATGGAAATGAGGTGTAAAGTAAGAGTATGGGAGCAAAAGAGGTGACCATGCTTCAATAGTAGTCAAATGAATTTATAATTCATTTTGGGTTTACTATTGAAGCATGGTTGCTAATTGTTTAATGAAAGAATTGATATACAAAACCATTGTGTGTATTTTCTCTTTCATGCTTGATTCATTTTTCTCTCTTGAGCTCTCATCTCCTCCCTCCTCTAGCTTTCTCCTCCACCTTCATCTTCTTCCTCTTCACTACATTTCTCATGCGTTGAGATACAAGTGAAGAGGCTAGAAAGAGATAGAACACTTAGACATCCAAACTACATCCTAGATTACTTAGACTAGCATCCCAAGTTCTCTAGTTGCTCTTTTGACATATTGCAAAGAGCTAGAGCAATGGATCATACTCCCCGGGTGGATCATCTGCGACAAAAGGAGGCCGGAGAACAAGCTCGATCCCGATGGACAGATGGAGCCGGATTTGAAGTTCAAGCATGTTCAAGGCGCTTGCTAGGAGCTAAGGATGAAGAAAGAAGACCGAAGGACTTGGTTCATTTGGTGAGGTTTCTATCATAGTAGATAGCTCTCTTAGTGTAGCTAGTTAGTTTTATGGAAAAATCCGGTTTTAGGGTTTAGTCTAGCGCCAGGTTTTATTCGTAAGAAATTTTTTGTTCCGCATTTGGGCACGTGAGATGGCCGGGGCGCTAGGGTAACCCTTCAATAATTCGGTGCTAACAACCGTCGTGTAGTCTATATGACGAGAAGATTTAATCGTATGATAACCGATAGATTTGTCCAGTGTAAACAAATTAGGAATGTATAAATTAACACCTGCATTCACTTGTGTTTTCATTCGTTTCGAATTATTTCGTCGGTACTTTTCCGCTGGTTCTCCATGTACAAAGATATATTAGATGTTCATTTCAACGTTATTTCACAGCATTGAAATGATTATCTATTCTATTACAGTGTACTCGGAGAACAGCAGGACGTGCTGCCGAAATTTACTCGAAACGGATGAAAGCACAAGCGAATGGGTGTCTGCTCTATACATTCTTAATAGAATAGAAACCTTACCCCCGACAGCTGAAACACACATATACAACACGAATACACAATAAACGTATGCACAAAGCACATGCATACTAACAACTCTACACCTAAGCAAAATCATAAATTGAAACACGCATACACATAATAGAACTCATACTTGGGTATCTTCAAATCTAATTTTGTTAATCAATAATTTATTCTTTTCAACGACAAACTTGCCTCTACGGATTTTCTTCTTTTTCAGTAACCATCTCATTCTTAGATTTCTCAATATAGTCACCATAAACTACAATTTATATGTTATACAGTCTAACATGGCCCATGAGTACATCAAAATTAAGGACTAGATGTATATGGATTGGCAATAACGCATGCAATCTAAATTTGTCACAGGAATTACTGTTTTCATTGAATTTGCACGCGCACATAATAAGATCGTGTTAGAGAAGATTCTCTGTCCGTGCGATAGATGTGGGAATAAGTTCTGGCAGAAGGTAGAAATCGTAGAGCTTCACATCATTAAACATGGTTTTACTAGACGTTATACAACTTGGCTATATCACAGGAAATGACAAAAAGAAGACGGTAATGCGGCAGAAGAAGAAGACGATAACTTCTTTTCAGAAGAATAAATGGAGGATATGGTTAAGGCTGCCCTCGGTGATAGTATTCCTAACGAAGATGACATTCTTTCTAGTCAAAGACTGCGTGCGGATAAGTATAAAAAGTTCATGAATGATGCTAGAAGACCAATTTATGAGAATGCAAAGTATTCTACACTATCATGGTCCGTCCAACTTTTCCAGATTAAGTGCCTAAATGGATGGATCAACAGGTCATTCACGATACTTCTGAAATTCCTGAAAGATTCTATACCCCCGGGAAATAACGTGCCCGACAACTTGTACGAAGCCCAGAAGATGGTGTCTGATTTGGGTCTGAAGTGTGAGAAGATTCATGCACATCCCAAAGATTGTGTGTTGTACCAGAAAGAGAATTCAGATTTGAAAGAGTGTCCAATATGCAGATAGGCCAGATATAAACCGAAAGAATCTGATAAGAAGCCCGATATACCTGTCAAGATAGCACGATATTTTCCCATAACACAGAGGCTGCAGAGGCTATTCAGGTGTAAGAAAACAGCAAAGGAAATGATTTGGCATCACCGTGTTGCTCCAAACGAAGATGGAAAAATGAGTCATCCAAGAGATTCACCGGTATGGAAGGATTTCGATAGAAGGCACGAAATATTCAGTAGTGATCCTCGCAATGTCAGGCTCGGACTCGCTAGTGATGGCTTCTGCCCATTCAACTACATGGCTGGAAACCACAGCACATGGCCCGTTGTAATGATAGTTTACAATCTGTCGTCTTGGTTGGTTATGGATCAATCCTACTTTATGATGTCTCTTCTTATTGACGGACCAAACTCTCCGGAAAACAATATCGAAGTCTATCTCCGACCTCTGATCGATGAGTTAAAATCTTTATTCATTGATGGTGTAGAGACTTACGATGCAAACACAGATACAACCTTCACAATGCTGTATCCTAGTATTAGATTTGTTGGATTACTTTAGTCTCGTCGCATTCGCATTCAGTCGGAATGCGGATGCAGGTATGTATATACAGGTGAGGGGTATCCTTGTGATCCGTCACGAGTTTACTTTAGATGTTGCCGTATCTTTTTATTGTTGCAAACATTTGGATTAATGTTTGCATATGGAAATAATGAGCTAGAATTCATCATTTGGAGCATTTATTGTGACACATGCACAAGTAGTGACTCATGGTCTCTTTCTTTGTGCATATGTCACATTATGAGCTTGATTTGTATTGATATGATAAGAAGAGAGAGGGGCTGTCTTATGAGTGAGTTTGGTCTTGTATTATTCTTTGATCTCTCTCATTTTATCATATCAACACACAAAAGAAAAGCTCTCTTCTTCTTCTTCTTCCTCTAGCTCATTATCTCCATCAATGGCTTCATCTCTAACCTCCATCCAAATCAATAGGTGCAAGAGACAAAGTGATCACAAACATTCTCTACAACACCTTGGACACGTCGGTTAGCACACTTCGTGCCCGAGTTGCTTCGGATGAAGCGGGAGCCCATAAAAGGAATCAATGATGTGGTGCCCTCTCCGACGAGGAGATCGAGACCGGAGATGCCGCGAGGAGCTTGGGATGGTGGCCAAAGACCGAAGGACACGGATCGATCGGTATAGCTTTCCAACCCTCTCTCTAGATAGCTAGTTGTAGCTTAATGGTTCGATCCGGCTTTTAAGCATACGATAGCGCCGGTTTCTAGTTTGAAAAAGTTTTCGTTTCCGCATTTTGTCCTCGGACAGACGGCCGAGGCGCTACCGTAGACTTACATCCACATCTTGGGCAGAGCCCACCACCGCACCTACGGGTATGTTTATATATCCTATATTGCATGCATATTGATTTAGAATGTTATATTATAGATATACACATTTTTTTGCAATTACTTATATAATCTATTTTTAATTGTCTAATTATAGGTGGTGCATCCACATCTGGCGCAGAGGCCACTCCCGCCACTTCCGTACCCTCCGCTCAGTCTCCATGTTAGTATGAATAAATATAAAATATTTATTCATTTTACATATTCTCTAAGAATAAATATAAACTTCATGTAATTTTATCATCAACATTCATTTTCTAGTTGGAGAGGATGCGTCCACGTCCGGGTCATCGGATATTCCTCACCGGAGGAACTATCGTCATGCTCGTGCTGCTGCCCGGGTCCAGGCTCGTGCTGCCATCGCCGGAGGTATATATCACACTTCAATCTTCATTAATCCTTGATTTCTTAATACCGTTTTTTCTTATTATTGCTTGTCTTGATATTTCTTGTAGATGCAAGGCAGCCCCAACCCGAGAGGGGGACTCGAGGGCCGAATCAGTCCCACAGGCTGAGGCCCGATAGAGTTAGGGGGAGGCATCATTCCCCTTCTTCTTTACTCCCGATTATCACTATACTGACGATTATGCCGAGAGATTCGGCCGGTATATGGGGATGAGAACCGCATCCAAAAGAAGTATCCACTTCACGTTGAGTGGGGCGATCAGCACCGGTGCTCATTTGCCCTCTTCTGGGATCAGGCTCGGGTATTAATATATATTTTCATTTAACTTATCCAATAAATTTATTATTATTTAACACTTATAATTTAAATACATTATTTTTTTGTATTTGCGGTTGGATTACGATTTTCAGCCTTTACCCGACCCTGATCACCCTGACAGAGTGCTCGATTTTCACGCTCTGTACCTGGGCCTCATGAAGAACATGCAATCTAAGATCCGATATAATAGGAACGAGCTAAAGATTGATTGCTATATTTAGTATGGCTGGCGACCCCCGAGACAGAGAGAGCGGCTCTCCTATATATTCCGGCGTTTGCCAGAGTCGATGTAGATACATAACCTCTCTTGTGCCAATATTATGACTCTGAACGCAAACAGGTTTGTAATTTAAATGTAATTCATTATTTAGTATATAATTTAATTTTTTTTGTTGCTTAATTAGAAAACTAAATCTGATTGTGTTGTGCAGAAACAGGCCGATCAAAATAATGAGAATAGGAAGTCGACGAAGAGGGGTCGCCGCACTTACACAGGTGGTTCGAGAAACATTACTTGTGTCATGGAGGCATCGGTAAATTATAATAGATCTACTTTGATATAATACAATATTAAGAGTTATTTTATAATATATGTAAATTTTTGGCGAATTGCAAAAAACTCAAACCCTGACACAGGGTGGTACACCGAGCGTGTTGACCACGTATCTTGCCGTCCACGGCATCTCGACAGATCCCGCTACGGACGAGCTTCGATTCTCCAACACCGCTATCTAAGAGTATTGCTTAAGTGTTAATATTTATTCTAATTCGAATGAATTTTTTTTGTGATAAATTTAAATTTAAATGATACACTTATATTTTAATAGTTAATGTGGATGTAGGAGCAGGTGGTGGAGCAGGCGGAGGCATCGGGGATCGATTTTGGTGGACAGACCGATCCGATGCTACTGACCCCAGTCCTAGACACCGTACACGGAGGGCACCACGGAGGTTGGGAGAGAGGACGGAGACAGGGTCCTAGCAGGGCCCATCAAAGGTTGGTCTCCACTCCGGCGGTTACTTTCCCTACCTCCCGTGAGCGACGTCTGGAGTATGATGTTGCTGTCTTGAAGACCACCGTTGAGGAGTTGAAGGAGATATTAGTACGTATATTACTTAATAGTAAAATATTATATCATATTATAAATAGTAAGATATGCAATATTAGTAGCCTGAACTTATTTGGTTGTAGACATAGCTTTGATTAATCATATTTACATAAAATCATCTAATTAAAATAAACTACAGTTTTCCAAACTAAATATCCAAAGTAGGCCTAAGTCCCTAAATATTCTTAGATCGGGGTTTCGCAATAATCTGATAATGATACGAATTTGACAAAAATCTAATACACCGTTCTTACTCGTTTATTACACACAAAATTTTACAGATTCGGCAGGCTACTTCTGTTGCGGCTCCACATGCATCTCTTTCGGCTGCGGTTTCGCAAGCCACTATCTCGGCTGCGGTTGCGCAGACCACTCCTACAACTCCACAGCCCGCACAGTCCGCTCCTTCATTAGTGGAGTTTTTGACGACTCAGGGTTGCACCGAGGAGCAGATGTGTCAGATTATGACGATTATCAGAGGTAGAGGAGCTGGACCGAGTTAGGATAGCTTTATTTATATTTTTTAGGATGAATGTACTTATCTGATACATATTGTATATATTTTGAACGATATTGGTGATTGTTTGCTTGTTCACGATGATTTAAATTGATATCATATTCTGTTTGTTTATTTCTTTTATATATTATGCGTAAGATGTTGATTATAAATATTTCTATATTTAGTTATATGATGTAAATATTATTATGCACAAGACGGGGGGAAAACGAAAAGCCCCTTTTTAAAAAAAAACTTGATATTTTACCGTTACGGATTAATCCGTAGGGGCAACCGTTGCACCTACAGATTAATCCGTAGGTGCAAGGTTTTGCCCCTACACCCTTTGTCGTAGGGACAAAACATCAGAATATCTGATATTTTGTCTTTATGGACTCAGTAACAGGGGTAAAACTTGCCCCTACGAATTAATCCGTAGGGGTATTTATCTGGACCTACAGATAAATCCATAGGGGCATTTGTTCGGCCCTACGGATAAATCCGTAGGTATACGTATTTTATTTTATAAACCAATAAATTAAATAAAGATTATGTCTCCCTACGGAGTACTCCGTAGGGATAAATGTCCATACGCAATAGGGCGTAGGGATAACTATTACTCCGTAGGGACATATTCAGGACGAAGACTTGTACATGTGGCCTTTAGACCTACAGAGGAATTTTATGTCCCTACGGATATATCCGTAGGGACAGTGATTTGCCTCTACGGCTAAGTCCGTAGAGGCAAGCAATTACTATAGTAGTGATTGGAGGTTTCAAACCCTGATGCATTGGTCCAAAACATGTCGATATTAACTCGTTATAAAGTAGTATGTCAGGCTATATATAGTGTAATATTAATGGGGTCAAACCCGGAAAAACCACTACAACACCACTACAACTCGACCTTACCATAAACACATGTCCAAACCGTTATTTAAGGATGCGGGTACATAACATGGTATACTCGTTGGGTCAGACCTATTTTAAGTTTAGGTCAGGCCTATTTTAAGTTTAGGTTATGCTTTTCGGCAAATATAAAATTGTCAAAAGCTCGGTGGACATCCGATTACGCCCCCCATCGGTATGTGCTGCATGTGTTTGCATAATCTAAATAAAATATATAAAGAATGATCAACTTCACCGGGAGGCTGAACAAAGTTTCCTACAACTTCTAGTATAGGTTCTTCAGTTATTTCTCCTATATGTTTAGCGCATGAGCTTAATTGCTAAGATCTTTTTGCCGTGTCATTTTCCAAATGCTTTTCAAGAGAAGAAACAAATGGACTGAATCATTTTTACAATCATACTCACTGTTCTCTTTGCCAAGGAGATTAGCCTCATCACACCACTCTCTTTTTCAATCTGCCCTCGGTTGCAAAGATGTTTACTTAATCAAACTCATCATTCCTTGCTCTTTTCAACTTTGTTCATAGATTGCTCCATATGAGCTTTTCACCATGAGGTTCAAATTGCAAATCAATAATCCTTTTACTTTCATTGTTATTTTTAAATTTTAAACATCTATGTTAACTAGGTTAATCCAAGCTACAGATACATGGCAGTAGACATGAGTAGACATGGCTGCTAAATGAGCCGGACTCAAGCGAGGCAAGGTCGGCTCGAGTTCGGCTCGTTTAACTCTGGTCCGGCTCGAGTTCAACTCGAGCTAGAAGAAGACGGCTCGAGTTTGTTTGTTCTAACTCCAACTCAAGTCCGTTTCAATTATAGCATATGTTGAGAATGTGGATAACATTTAGTAGTCCCACATCATGAAAATTATGAAATGCATATGAGTATAAGATATAAGATGGGATAAACCTCCATAAGACTTAGAATATTTTGAATGGAGTCTCACTATAATAAAAGCCCATGTGTTGTGGACTCAAACCGAATGGGGATGCATATTGGTATAAAATATAAGATTGGATAAACCTTAATATGGCTGGAGTCTTTTTTGATTGAGTCTCACCATATCAGCCCATGTGCATTCATGTGGGTCCAAACCGAGTTTTACATGGTATGTGTTTGTTTGTCCGCGTTGCATATGTGATGTTTGAGCCCTCGTTGCACGTGAAGTACTCTTTGTCCACAATGGGGGATGCAAAGGAGGTTTAATACTCGTCTTGCCCATCTGCAAGAGAGTTTTATCACTATTCACTCGCATTCAATCATCATATTGAATCAAACAATTATTGACTTTTTCTAATTGCATCGGCTTACCGTTCCACACGCAACACGTAACCTGAACTTTCTAATCATGGTTCATATTTTAAGCATGAATTCTTTTTTCGTTCATCCTTCTTGCCCTTTCTCTTTTTCAGTGCAAACATCAAATATTCTATCCCCTCACTCCACACACAAACTTTTGATGCTTCAACTCCATTATGGATATTGAAAACTTCATGCATGATAAAATTGTTGTCCTTCAAAAGGGCCCTAAAAGTAAATCCTTTACCCTCTCCACCTTCATCTTTTGCATGAATCAATCAACATATTGAGCACAAGGGATCCCAACCTTAGAATCCCATTTCAAATCCTCTCAACAAAACAAGATTCAAAGTTGTGGTCAAAGATTCATTGAGCAGCACCTCAGAGTTGGGGATCTTTATGTTCAATCAATGGCCGCTTAAATGAGAGCTTTAGAGGTTTTCTTTTGCTTGGGGCTAAAAAAACCAAGCTTTTCTTGGAAAGCTAGAGCCATTCATTGGGTGTCTATACAGTAATCCACCAAACACTAATCATGCATGGCATGGCTTTGCTTTTCAGAAAGAAGAAGCCGACCTTCACACAAAGTACCATTACTGCATAAGCTATTGTCTTTGTTTACAGCAAGATTGAAGCCATGGATGTTGCTTCAACGGTGAGAAATCCGCGACAATTATAAGAAAAAGGACATGTGCACGACACGAAGTCGACAAAATTTCAATTCAAACTAGTAATGCATTATAGCTTCAAAGATTCCATGACCAAAGACTAATGCATCCCATAGAAAGCAATAGTACTGCATCTCTATATAATATAAGCTGCATGTCTTTGTTTATAGAATTTTTCCAGGTCTATGCATAGAGGATTAAGAAATAACAATGCAAACACAAGCAAATTTGAAGGCTGGTTATATAAAACTCACATAGATGAATCAGAAATCGGTTATTTGCAGGTTAACCAAATCGCTATCGTCCAGATCTCCAACTAGACCTGCAAGATAACTAGCTTCCGTCGTCCACTTGTTAGCATGTTTTAATCGATGTGAAGCATGTTTTAATCGATGTGAATAAAGCGCAGTTCAGATTTTGTTTCATTACGGTCTCTTTAATAAAAATTGTGTAATTCAGAAAAACTAAGATAACTAAAAAATTTGCAAATAACAGTGCCAAGTTGCCAAGAATTGAAGAATAGATGACTTAATAGCACCTGAGGATAAACCAACTCTTAAAAGAGAGAATTTCTACTCTCAAGTGCAAATCTGAGTTTCCTTTCATTTAAATTTCTTAGGCATCAGCTGAAATGAACAGGAGTTATCATGTATTATTTATTCTCTTGAGACTTCATTCCAAAAAACTACCAAATATTTTTGGCCTAATTATGAGAAACTATCAAATTCAAATTCCTGTTAAATATACAAGAAACTACTACAAAACTTTTTAAAACTTCATGAAACCACCACAAAACTATCAAAAACTACCCAAAAAAATCCACCATAAATAAGGTGCCATCTGAGCAATAATTGCAAAAAACTACCAAAAATTTTCAAAGCATGGGTAGTTTCTCAAAATTTTGAAAGAATTGTTTCTCATAACCAAGACAAAGAATTTGGTAGTTTTTTTTTTGGAATTAAGCATTTTCTTATTAAGTAACAAATACTCTCTACTTGGTATCATACCAAAAACTTAAGCTATCAAGTAACTGCACTCTTGCTGTAAAGTAACTTGCACATTCACAAACTTTAGGTTTTGATTCAGTTCATGTAGTTACTGATAAAGCACCACAGCCAAAAAAAAAACTGATACACTACATGAATTATTCTAAGCAAAGGAATAAATCTTTCTTCTTATTATAAACTAAAACAAAGCAATAATAAACATTAGTGGATACACTACTTTCTCTATCCCATTCAGCGACGAATGTTTCAGTATTTAAGATAAACTCGAACCCGTAAGTGCTGAATGATTAGCACAAAACGAGATGTATCTCAGGAAAAGGAACAGAAAAGTTTACTTCATGTAAAGATGATTAAAAAAACATGAAAAAAGGAAGAATCAGATCATGGCTCTCAAATTGATGGGTTTTCTATGACAGCTGCATGTAAGCTGAATTGCCCACACTTCATTGGTTTAAGACAAATATGTTCCTTTTTCTGGCATGCAACACAAATCATTACATATGTATAATATCTCAATCGATGCTAAAGGAAGTTGTTTATTGCTTACAATTGTAATAAGAAATGAACACATATTTTGCGAGCAGTTAACATCTCGAACAGAAGTAGGCAAAGCCCCAAGAATTACTTTTACCTCTCCTATGGGAAATATACAGGTTAGGCTAAAGCACGAGTGACCTAACAACTGAGCATAACTAAAGTGATAGATACTGATCTAGATAGGCACATATTCTTCATTCACTTATCCATGGGGTTGACATGGATAGGTAATCGTAGTATTTTAAAAAATGGAATCAGCTGCTCATGACTATTTAATGGCGTTGTTTTATATGAAGTTTCTTCAGAACTCGTATCCAATCAACAGTCGAGAAATCATTCATCAGGGTCACATCGAATGAATAAAAGCACACAATTGCTATAAGAAAATACTTCAGTATTTAAAAATATGAAATGCTTAATTAAAGATAACATAGTGTTTAGCGCATAACTGGATATGATCAGGCCATAGGTCATCTCAATGTCAGTAGATTGGTTGTGCCTTTAAGATCCATCTATTAGGGTTACTTTGTTGTTGCTTACAGACCCATTCATATGATATCTTCTGAATAATATCTTTTCCCCCTTTTTTCCATTCTTTTGTGGAATAGATTAAATGGTCCGATAATTCAGTTGTAGAAGGTTGGGTATTTCTGAACCAACTATAATACAAGATATTTCTCCTCTTCAAATTGAAGATTACCTTTTTGCAATTGAACATTCTTTATTTCAAGAAGTATAACACCAGTAGACTAAGTCTCTAACTTTGGTTCAATCCTAATCAGCTTGTCTAACTTGTCAAACTAGCCACATTAGTTCAGGCCAATTTGAGTTTATCAAGTACAAATTTCAGCCAGCCTGATCAAATGTTTTAGCCATTGTTGCGACGAAGGAATTCCTAATCAAAACTTACCCAAAGTCCCTACACCTACATGGCTATGTTACAATCTTGATGGGTATCTCCATTTTTAGTATATTAGAGTGTAGGTCTTTTGGGCTAGTATATCCCCATTTTAAAGTATATCTCAATTTCTATCATAAATCTCATAATGATTTCAAGGGCCTGTTTGGTACATGGGATGGAAGATTTTCATAATTCAGGACAGTGATGTCAAATATCCAATTGGTTTGTACAATGGATGGAAGATTTTCAGAATTCACAGTGATTTCAGACATCCGATTTTAAAGAATGTTCCGGTACTATCAATGTTTTAAACGCGAAAAAAGGCAGAGAGGTGGACTGACTGACCGCATAAACGTGTAAGCAGCCAGTCAATGATCATCCTTCTAATCTAACTGCCTATTAGTTTGTTTTCATGTTGGCATCTTTCTTTCAGGGCACCCTTCGCTCTTAAGCAGGGCTATTCAAGGATCCGGTTTCTTAAAAAACATCTAATGTTATCGTTTTCTAATTTTAAATGCTCCTTTCATTTATTGATGAGTAATGTATATTTTTAAGGCATGAAAATATCAATAATGGCAAGAACGAGAGTACTGACTATTGCTAGACCCTTCAATTAAAAGAAGGGATAGGGGGGTGGAATAGATTAGGAAGGAAGAATGAAAAGAGCAAAAGAGAAAACAAGGAACCAAGAAAAACAATTTAAAAATAATTATTGTTTGTCTGCCGGAATCGCTAAAGGAAGCTGTGTAGTTGACAACAAGTAGAAGAAAGATTGGATAACAAAAAGAAAGAGAGAGCAAGAGAGTAAAGAGAAAACAAAGTTGAATTCGTAATAGAAAGAGGAGAGCCAAACTAATAGATCAACTGGGGCTAATATATGATTTTATATTCTAGCACCAACACTATTTTAGACATACTCTTTACCATATTAAGTAATTTACGATGATTAATATCAGTCTGTATATCCTTAAATGTATGGCGCCTTTTCTAAGACATAAAAGGAGTGGACTTGACAATCAAAGAGCAGGCAGCTTAAACGGAAGCTACAACAGCGTGAAACAGTTTAAGCGGGCACTTGAGCATCTATGAGACCACTTTTTTAAAATGCTGCATAGTTAGTTAACTATTCTCACACCCTCTGATACTTTCCAAGTAAAATAGGCCGCTTACTAGCACTGCATACAACGCTTCAAAAATTATATAGGTACATTACTCAGAACTTAAGCATCTCTCTCTCTCTCTCTCACTCACACACACACAGTTCTCTCTTCCTATAGCTGGACAAGGCCCACTTTGGAAAGGGATTATCTTCAGCAAGTTTACAAGTTTCATATATATAATTATGATGGAAATTTTTAAACATTCCAGTAAACAGGACATCAGAAATCATACTAAGCATGTCAAACTGTTTTTGTTCAAAGAGTAAGTGTTGGGAGTCATAAATTTGCCTCTCCATTATTCTCAAAAGGAGAATAATGCAGAAAAGAGGCCATAGGGGGGGATTTCCTCCTATGGCGTCAGAAAAATACAACCTCGACCATTTTTAACGACGATCGGCGCTCATCATCTTCATCTTTTGTAAGTCCACGTTACCCGTCCCAGTTCTTACGGGGATGCGGAAACGGTAAAAAACGATTTTTATGGTAAAGGTAACATGGACTAGAAAATAGGATCTTTGCTAAACAAACACCTAGCAAACTAACTACAAATTTAACTACTATGTTAGGAGGTTATACCTAGGTCTTGAACTCCTTCTCTTCTTGCTCCTTGGAGTGGTTGGATCGGCTTCACCTCGTAGTCTCCTTGTTGTTGAAGAAGGATGCACCCGAAAGCTTCTACCTTGAGCTCCTGCCTCAACCGAGAGGAAACTAAAGTGCTTGGCTTGCTAGACCTTGTACTCTAGAGTGAGTAGAGAAGTGTTTTTAGGGTTTTATCTCAATAGCTCATGTTTCTCAACACATGAGACATGAGAGCCTTAAGAGAGAGGAAGAGGGAGAGCTTGGATGAGAAAGAATGAGAATGATAGAATGAGCTCAATAATTTGCAACCATACTCACAAAAGAGAAAATAATCATGATAATAATAATAATTAAGTATTGTGATGGTTCATTTCAATGGCCATTATCATTTCATGCATTTAATGCATTTTGTAAAGAACAAGTAAACAAAAGTCACAGCAATGAAATGATGATGGTCAACAAGTCCACAATGGTCAACCGGTCAACAAAGTCAACAAGTCAACAAAAGTCAAACTTTCAACTCAACCATGGCATAATAATACTTAATTAATATTATTATTAATCATATTTCTTATTCTCGTTAGGGTTTAGAAAAAGTCAACGGTCAACAACCCTAATGAGAATCCTCTGCCTCTGCCTCTGTCAACTTGTGCATACACACCCGCATCCGTGTTCCGAGGAACACGGATACAATGAGATAAAACCAATCCCAAAACATATACTAGGATCTGGCTTAAACCAAAGCTCGCTAGTAATAACTGCCCGGACACCAAACGTGCACAACTGCGCGGATGTGAAAGAACCCTGTCGCAAAACCATGCGACCTCTACTCTGTTTTGCCTAAAGGCGAATAGCTCTCTGTGTGGGACTCTAAAGACTCGACATTGCGCTGGCAATGGGTTTAACCACAGGCCGCAAGCGGTACTAGTTGTACGTAACGGTCCCCAGGTAGATGCCGATAAGAAGACTGATGAGGTGAACCCATCCGAACTCCTACTGAGCCTGAATGTGACAATCTCCGTACAGTCCGGTCTGTTCGTCTGAGAATATCGCATAGCGGGCCTAGGGGGCAGTAAACGTCAGTCCTCTAATAGCGGTACAAGTCGTGTCGGAGTGTAGCCCAGAACACCCTGAGATAACACTGGAAAACCTACCAGTATATCCCGCTTGCCCTGTACAGGGACGACTGTGTGTAATGACTCTCCTTGACACAGCGCGATATCAACCCCCAATACCGAGAGAGACGAATCATGTCTAACCGCCACTGCCTCCAAGTGCTTCGAGGCTGCACCCAACTGCTACCTGTTTGCACGACTCATTTGAGCCGTGGTAGGATAGCAATCTAAGAACAGTAGGAACACACTCGAGGCGAAGTGACAGTGTCAAGTCAGCGGACTAAGCTGTACTCATGTCACATAAGAACTGATAACTGACGATAGGTATAGTACCAACCAACAGTTCCCAGCGAGTCCTGTCCAGTGTACTCGTAACCTAACGAGCACCCGCATACTATCTCAAGTACGACGTACTGACGGCTGTGGGACAGACCGTCTCCCCTGCTGGGATGAGAAGCGCATACGCTAGGCTACTCCGGAGTATCGATGCCCTGTCTCGATAATCCTACGACTAGGGACCTGTATAAGGATGTGCTTGTAGATTACCCAGCCCCCACTAGTGTGACTGCCATCACAACGCTGATAATCAAAAAAAGATCCTAAGGGCTCCACTAATGTGTATAGGCGATATGCTAAAAGAAACACATGCACACATTAAAGTAGAAACAAACCAAGTAGCATACTACCATTTCGAGCAAGATTGTCTATACAACTGTGAATATCCCAAGCTTCCATTAAGTAATATACAAACTAGTATGATACAGTAATGGCCTCTAGGGCACATACACTAACAATCTCCCACTTGCACTAAGGCCATGTACTGGCGTATCGAAGACCTATCATCTCGATCAGCCGCTCGAACTGAGTCTGGGGTAAGGCCTTCGTGAATGGATCTGCAGTGTTATCTTCTGTAGCAACCCTCCGAACCTCGATCTCCCGGCGATCCACGATCTCCCTGATCAGGTGATACCGCCTCAAGATGTGTCTGGACTTCTGATGGGACCTGGGTTCCTTCGCTAAAGCTATAGCCCCGTTGTTGTCACAATACAGAGGTATTGGATCAACAATGGACGGAACCACCAGAAGTTCTGTCAAGAACTTCCTCATCCAGACGGCTTTTTTGCGGCATCAGATGCAGCGGTATATTCCGCTTCAATCGTCGAGTCAGCAACGGTTTCCTGTTTGGAACTCTTCCAACACACCGCCCCTCCATTGAGGGTAAAGACATAACCCGACATGGACTTGGAGTCATCCTTGTCACTCTGGAAGCTGGAGTCAGCAAATGCCTCCATCTGGAGGTCTTTTCCGCCGTAAACCAAAAACATATCCTTAGTCCTTCTCAGGTACTTCAGAATGTTCTTTACCGCTCTCCAGTGGTTCTCCCCAGGGTTTGACTGATACCGGCTTACCACACTCAGTGCATAAGCTACATCTGGTCTGGTACACAACATCGCATACATTATAGAGCCTACCGCAGAAGCGTAGAGTATAATAGACATGCGATCCCTTTCCAAATCAGTCTTGGGAGACATCTCTTTGGAGAAGGTGATCCCGTAACAAGCCGCTAGATTACCGCGCTTGGAATCTTCCATACTGAATCTTTTCAGTATGGTGTCGATGTACCTGGACTGTGAAAGTCCTAATATCCTCTTGGATCTATCACGATGGATCCGGATCCCCAGAATGTATGAGGCATCACCCAGGTCTTTCATGGAGAACCTGTATGACAAGAACCCTTTGACAGATTGTAGCATAAGAATGTCATTTCCTATCAAGAGAATATCATCCACGTATAAAACGAGGAATACGACAGTTCGTGCTACAATTTTACTATAGATGCATGGTTCATCTGGATTTTTGATAAAGCCAAAATTTTTGACCGTCTCATCAAAACAGATGTTCCAACTCCGCGATACCTGCTTTAGTCCATAAATGGACTTAAGCAACTTGCACACCTTTCCGCTGCTCCCACTCTGAATGAAACCCTCTGGCTGGTCCATATAGACACTCCTCTAAATTTCCATTTTGAAAAGCGGTCTTTATGTCCATCTGCCAAATCTCATAATCGTGGAAGGCAGCAATGGCAAGAAGGATCCGAATGGATTTGAGCATAACCACTGGAGAAAAGGTTTCGTCATAAGTCCAAACCAGGTCTTTGACGAAAACCCTTTGCAACAAGTCTAGCCTTATAGGTCTCAACCTGTCCATCTACACCAATCTTCCTCTTGAAGATCCATTTGCATCCTACGGGTTTTACCCCTTCTGGAGCAACGTCCAAAGTCAATACTTTGTTGGTATACATGGACTCCATTCGGTCCGCATTGCATCTAGCCATTTTACCGAGTCAACGCTCTGAATGGCCTGCTGGAAGCTAGTCGGCTCATCATTATCAATGATGCAATCCTCTCTATCCCCGTCTATAAGAAAACCGTAGTATCTCTCGGGCGGATGAAACTGCCTACTACTCCTGCGGAACGGCGTAGGAATGTCCTGTTCTTTTGAACCCTCTGGTTCTACTAAGATTTCAGTAATAGCTCGTGGTTCTGAAATTTCTTCCAGTTCTATTGCGCTCCCACTTATCTGATCTTCCAAAAATTCAGTTTCCAAGAAGCAGGCATGACGAGAAACAAAACCTTTTGTTCCTCTTCGCAATAGAAGAAATATCTCTTGGAGTTCTTTGGATATCCCACAAACTTGCACTGTACTGAGCGTGCCTCGAGTTTGTCCGCATGTTGCTTTTTGACAAAAGCTGGACATACCCATGTCTTAATGTGCTTAAGATAGGGTTTCTTCCCACTCCACATCTGATATGGTGTGGTAGGCATTGTCTTATAGTTGGAACCCGGTTCAAAAGGTATGCAGCTGATTCTAGTGCATATCCCCAGAATGATCGCGGCAACTCAGCGTTACTCATCATGGAACGTACTATATCCAATAGGGTTCGGTTCCGTCTCTCCGATACACCGTTATGTTGTGGAGTGTATGGAGGAGTAAGATGAGAGAGAATACCATTTTTTTTAGGTAATCCAGGAACTCGGCACTCAAGTATTCACCACCTCGATCAGATCTCAGTGTCTTGATACTTTTGCCTGTTTGTTTTTCTACTTCATTCTTGTATTCCTGGAATTTTCCAAAGGCTTCAGATTTATGTTTCATTAAGAAGACATATCCGTACCTTGAAAAGTCATCCGTAAAAGTAATGAAGTAAGAATAACCGCTTCGCGCATGTGTAGACATTGGACCGCACACATCGCTGTGTACGAGCTCCAACAGCTCGCTCGCTCTTACTCCGTGTCCAGTGAACGGAGTCTTTGTCATCTTTCCTTTGAGACAGGATTGACAAGTTGCATATGATTGATATTCGAACGGATCCAAATATCCTTCTGTATGTAATTTCGTCAACCTTCTCTCATTGATGTGACCCAGTCTACAATGCCATAAGAAAGCATGATTTATTTCTGGAGACTTTCTTTTGTGTATATTCTGGACATTGAAAATCTGTGGTTGGTTTAATACGTATATACCGTTGCTTAATGTACCCGACCCAATCAGAACATGATTAAGATGAATGTTTACAACATTGCTTACAAATGCAAAATCATAACCTTCTTTAGACATTAAAGATACAGATATGATATTACAAGTCGCACTGGGTACAAAATAACAATCACGCAAAACCAAAACATATCCATCTGACAATCCCAAGTGATAGTCCCCCACGGACTCAGCATCCATGCAAGCTCCGTTTGCAACTCTGAAGGTCATATCACCTGCCTTCAAAACTCTAAGCTTTCTCAGTGCCTGCAAAGAATTACAGATATGAGATCATGATCCGGTATCCAATATCCAGGAAGTAGAGTTTATTGATAGACAGTTTTCAATAACATACACACCTGAAGCCGAAACCACAACTTGCTTCGGGTCCTGGTTCTTGGCCTTCCAAGCCCTGCAATCTTTTTTCCAGTGTCCTTTCTTATGACAATAAAAGCACTTTTCCTTTCCCACAAGCTATCCCGCTACCTTTGTTGCCTTTTCTTTTCCGTTCACTTCCACTTTATTAACACTGCCCCTTGGTTTGGTGGGGGCTTTCTTCTTCTTTCCCTTGGCTTTCGCCTTGGACCTAGAAAAGGAAGATCCTCCAACAAACAAAGTGGATGTTTCCCTTACTTTCTGTAAGGTGCCCTCTGCACTCCTCAACATGTTGAGGAGCTCCGGAAGTTCAACTTCTTTTCCTTGCAAGTTGAAGTTCAGGATAAACTGGACGTAAGTGGAAGGAAGGGACTGGAGAATCAAGTCTGTATAGAGCTCGTTCTCTAACGTGGTCCCAAGGTCCGCGAGCTCTTCAATAAAGCCAATCATCTTAAGCACGTGTTCCGCTACCGATGATCCGACGGCCAATCTCGCCGAAAACAACTTTTTCGAGACTTCGTATCTGGCGATACGGGATTGCTCTTCATATAGTTCCTTAGTATGGAGAAATATGGATTCTAGATCCATATTCTCGTGCCTCCTCTGATGTTCATTGTCCATAGAGGCAAGCATGAGGCACTTGGCCTTCGCGCAGTCGATTTCTCAGGTCTTACGAATTTCCTTATCCGCAACGCTGGAGGTGGGACCTGCGACAGGGGGAGCTTTGGTGGTAAGGAGATATCCCAACTTGTCATAAGTGATTGCCATTTTGACATTCCTGAGCCAATCTTTGTAGTTTGGCCATGTCAGTATATTTTTATCTAGTAGTAACTTAAGTCCGGTCATGACGATTGGTCGCTGCAATTAGGAGAGAGAGAAGAAACACTTTAGCATGATGCTCTTGCAAGTTTAGAGTGGTTTTTAGTTTGTCTAAACAGGATGGCTCCCACTGTTTCTCGAATCCTTCCTCAAACCAAAAAGGAAGAATTAGTCGGGATCAGTCTTACCATACAATACTTGCTTAACCGTTCAGCCAGGCCAGTGTTGGTATTTCGAAGGAGGTTTTCCAACGCTTTCGCGAAGTTCCTTAATTAAGTAACCTCTTTTCCCTGTGGGCGTAGCCCCGCTAACACCTTTCTAGACACCTACTTGGTTTATAGCATTGATCATTAAGTGAGAAATTTTCCGAGAAGCAGCATATACTCACAGTAGGATCGGGATCCAAATATCATCGTGTGACAAAATTGAAGGAATCCTACAAGAATCATCACTCCAAATGGTATGCAGCGCTAGCAAGTTTCGGTTTCTTTAGAAACTCCCGATGTGGATTTTTGCCCCATGCTCTTATGACCTTGACTTTGGCCAACAAATCATAAGTCACATGTCAAGTTCTACCCGTCATTATCCAGGTTAATTTGAACCCATCCGTACCTACCCTTGATTTTGGCCAACAAGGCAGTACGACTGTCCCAAACCAACGCATCTATCTATGCTGCATATGAATATCCAATAGCTATCAATCACTATGCCTTGACTTTGCCCAACAAACACAGATTGAATACTATTGGCTATCCATATGAAATGACGGAGGGCTACGAATGGTTTTGGCGAAACCGTGAACGTAGTGAACTTGATATAATCGAAGGAACGTGATAGCTTTTAAAAGGAGTGGTTCAACCTCCGCGTTTAAAAGTTGGTTTTTGAAAAGAAACCGAGTGGTTTTGAAATTGTTCCAACGACTTTAGCTTTGGTTTATTCTCTTGCATTAATTCAATGCGTCCCATCATTTAAACCTACCATTGCAGAAAACAACGAAAATATGACGTACACTTATGCCATCCGCATTCGCCACGGGGCCCCGTCATTACCCGTTAGGTTACTTAACTAACGACAGAGCGGGGGCTGGACTAGCGCGGATGCAAAACATAAGCAACGCCTATTAGATATCATATATAGATATATACATTCGTCAGATGCAATGATAGCCATTCCAGATCACAGATGAACACATTGGATATACTAGAAATCCGCGTTTCGTTCGAGCCTGCAACGAAAAGCGGATTACACGGTCACGATGAATAGCCAAGACCCCACCCTAGACCCCTACGGGTGCGGCAAACTACCCGCCAAGTATCCGAAGTGAAGCAACCTCCCTCAACAACGTGAGTAGGCCACTCGGCACTTCGAGATACCCGGTAGTTTGTGCACCCCACCTCGGGTCTATCCTAGGAGCAAAAACAGTAAA
This sequence comes from Agapanthus africanus, assembly GCA_030015575.1. Classification (NCBI taxonomy): domain Eukaryota; kingdom Viridiplantae; phylum Streptophyta; class Magnoliopsida; order Asparagales; family Amaryllidaceae; genus Agapanthus; species Agapanthus africanus. Next base: position 303,106,944 of record JASDDO010000029.1, read on the forward strand.
AGAAATAATATACAATGGCGGCTACAACCTCATCCCGGATGTGCGGCCATACAAATAATTTTACATCAATTTACATATTACATCAAATGAAAGATAAAGAAAACTCTCATCTCACAACCCCTGGTTATTCATCCGCGACAATCCAACGAGTTCATATACACAAACCATCAACATTACAGATCACAGATATGTATAACCCCACTAATCGACGTATAGCGATTAGCAGACGTTCAATACATATATCACATCACAGATATAACCCATTAGCTAAAGTCTACAGAACATCGATCAAAAATACGGATTTGTAACTACCCCAAACACAACTATGTTCTCTGGAAAATCTGGGCAGAAACAAAATATTCTAAAAATCCCAAAACAGAACACTGCAGCAAAAACGATTCACGGCCGAGTCAACTCGGCCGCGGATCCGCGGCAAGAAGCATGCTCTCGCCGCGGTTCCGCGGCGCGTTGACCGAGTCAGCGGCTCGTTTTTGCTGTATATTCTAACAAAACCCTGAGTCGATTTTTAAGATGTGTGGAATTAATTTTTGAACAGTTTTAAAATCGGCAGAAAGTTCAGTTCTTAGACGTGTTTTGTGATTTTTTCTCCGATCGAAATTCTAAATACTTTGCTAACATGCTAGTTGTTGTTTAGCTAGGCTCTGATACCACTGTAAGTCCACGTTACCCGTCCCGGTTCTTACGGGGATGCGGAAACGGTAAAAACGATTTTTATGGTAAAAGTAACATGGACTAGAAAATAGGATCTTTGCTAAACAAACACCTAGCAAACTAACTACAAGTTTAACTACTATGTTAGGGGGTTATACCTAGGTCTTGAACTCCTTCTCTTCTTGCTCCTTGGAGTGGTTGGATCGGCTCCACCTCGTAGTCTCCTTGTTTTTGAAGAAGGATCCACCCGAAAGCTTCTATCTTGAGCTCCTGTCTCAACCAAGAGGAAACTAAAATGCTTGGCTTGCTAGACCTTGTACTCTAGAGTGAGTAGAGAAGTGTTTTTTGGGTTTTATCTCAATGGCTCATGTTTCTCAACACATGAGACATGAAAGCCTTGAGAGAGAGGAAGAGGGAGAGCTTGGATGAGAGAGAATGAGAATGATAGAATGAGCTCAATAATTTACAACCATGCTCACAAAAGAGAAAATAATCATGATAAATAATTAAGTATTGTGATGGTTCATTTCAATGGCCATTATCATTTCATGCATTTAATGCATTTTGTAAAGAACAAGTAAACAAAAGTCATAGCAATGAAATGATGATAGTCAACAAGTCCACAATGGTCAACCGGTCCACAATGGTCAACAAGTCAACAAAAGTCAAACTTTCAACTCAAACATGGCACAATAATACTTAATTAATATTATTATTAATCATATTTCTTATTCTCGTTAGGGTTTAGAAAAAGTCAATGGTCAACAACCTTAATGAGAATCCTCTGCCTCTGCCTCTGCCTCTGCCTCTGTCAACTTGTGCATACACACCCGCATCCGTGTTCCGAGGAACACGGATACAATGAGATAAAACCAATCCCAAAACATATACTAGGATCTGGCTTAAACCAAAACCCGGTAGTAATAACTGCCCGGACACCAAACGTGCACAAGTGTGCGGATGTGAACGAACCCTGTCGCAAAACCATGCGATCTCTACTCTGTTTTGCCCAAAGACGAATAGCTCTCTGTGTGGGACTCTAAAGACTCGACACTGCGCTGGCAGTGGGTTTAACCGCAGGCCGCAAGCGGTACTAACTGTACGTAACGGTCCCCAGGTAGATGCCGATAAGAAGACTGATGAGGTGAACCCATCCGAACTCCTACTGAGCCTGAATATGATAATCTCTGTACAGTCCGGTCTGTTCGTCTGAGAATATCGCATGGCGGGCCTAGAGGACGGTAAACGTCAGTCCCCTAATAGCGGTACAAGTCGTGTCGGGGTGTAGCCCAGAACACCCTGAGATAACACTGGAAAACCTACCAGTATATCCCGCTTGCCCTGGCCAGGGACGACTATGTGTAATGGCTCTCCTTGACACAGCGCGATATCAACCCCCAATACCGGGAAAGATGAATCCTGTCTAACCGTCACTGCCTCCAAGTGCTTCGGGACTGCACCCAACTGCTACCTGTTTGCACGACTCATTTGAGCCGTGGTAGGATAGCAATCTAAGAACAGTAGGAACACACTCGAGGCGAAGTGACAGTGTCAAGTCAGCGGACTAAGCTGTACTCTTGTCACCTGGGAACTGATAACTGACGATAGATATAGTACCAACCAACAGTTCCCGGCGAGTCCTGTCCAGTGTACTCGTAACCTAACGAGCACCCACATACTATCTCAAGTACGACGTACTGACGGCTGTGGGACAGACTGTCTCCTCTGCTGGGATGAGAAACACATACGCTAGGCTACTCCGGAGTATCGATGCCCTGTCTCGATAATCTTACGACTAGGAACCTGTATAAGGATGTGCTTGTAGATTACCCAGCCCCCACTAGTGTGACTGCCATCACAACGCTGATAATCAAGCAAAGATCCTAAGGGCTCCACTAATGTGTATAGGCGATATGCTAAAAGAAACACATGCACACATTAAAGTAGAAACAAACCAAGTAGCATACTACCATTTCGAGCAAGATTGTCTATACAACTGTGAATATCCCAAGCTTCCATTAAATAATATACAAACTAGTATGATACAGTAAAGCCTCTAGGGCATATACACTAACATCTTTATCATCTATGATGTAGATACACCAAATCTCATGGGATTCCACCACTTTTCACCGTTGAATATATTGTCGGTAAACCGTTAATTTTGCACCCACTAAATCAACGGTGAAAAAGTGGTGGAATCATATGAGATTTGGTGTATCCATATCTTAGATGATAAAGATGATGGTTATGGACGCCAATCGTCGAAAAAAGTCATAGAGGGTGTATTTTTTCGACGCCATAGGAGGAAATTCCCTCCTATGGCACCTTTCCTCCATTATTCTCAAAAGAGAATATAATTCACTACAAAAATAAAAATTGGCAAATATGCCACCTCCTCCTAGACTATTATTAATCTAAAGAACTTGGAGGATCACTTCTTGCTCCCCAAGCTTATAGTGCATAAACAATAGTATGCATTTTCCTGAAAATTAATATTCTAGCAAACATTTTTTGTCCATAGTTTATTGAATCGGAATATGGCACCAAGTTAGAAGGTTGACATCAGGTCGACGATTGGTCGTAAAATCTTTTGCAGAAATTGTTATATAGCCGACTTCATGTTGATGAGATTAGAAAGGCTTAGATCATAATGATGATGATACTGGTACTATAAATAAAAAGCGGTTTTGACACCTGCTGCGTTAGCAATTAGTGGTACTTGTATTAGGCATGAGGAAAGTGAAGCAATAATGAGATCTACAATTATGTGTGGTTGTACTATAAAAAATTCTACAACATCAGAAAACTAGATCTCTATCAAACAATTAGTTAATATAATCTGTTTGGTGAAGGAAATGCTCATACTGCGTTCCGTTCAGTGACTTGTAAACATCCTCCCAGTTATGAACTTGCTCTGAAGGAGGTCGTGTGTGTATCTTTACTTGCCTGCTTTCCAACTTTCTCGCAGGAAGTCCCAAAAATTCTTGAACATGTGATAATACCTGGGGGACATCACATATATGTCAAAAATAAATGATGCAGCACAAAATAGAATCAGTTGTAGAGCATTTTTCCTTTACATTTTGGTTGCCGATGATATCCTCATAATACAAGATGATGTGGCGTGTGCTGTTGAAGAGCTGCACACACTCTGTCGTTGTCCTCTCGATATTGCTAAGGTTGGCTATCAAAATTGCGGTATTGATTTTGGGCTTGAACTGTGCGAGAATCTCAGCCTGAAACAAGTGATTAGAGCATAATATTAGAAAAAATATGGTTCATTATGGTACCCATCTGCATAAATTGTGGCAATAGACAAGGAAACTCAGGGGTCTCCTTAAACCGAAACATTAAACATCATGAATATTAGACAATTATCTAGCTGATGCAGACTCAATTGGTCAGCATTACATACTATGTAATATAATCCAGGTAAGGACCGAGGAAATCACACTAGCCGGACAATAATTTGATGATCTTATTGATTTTTCAGCATTTCTAAACTATAGTTTCTAATAGTAGATTCTTTTAAGTTTCTAACAACTTAATAGTCGATATACGCAAATCACCAACCGGAAGTTTCAGATTATGCAATTATATGCATGACAAGTGTTTCAAGTTTGATTATGAGGAAATCTGCAAAAGAAAAAAGTGAATACAAAACATATAATTAAATTAAGCAGGTGCAACATTTATTTTGGCTAAATTCAGCATGTATAACAGTTTTTTTGGGTGGAACGAGGCATTTACTTCTTCTGCTTAATTGACAAAATGAATCCAGCATGCTCTAGATAAAGAAAAATCTCCTACATTCCCAGCAACAGCCTCATGGGAAAAAAAGGTTAGGATACACCACTTCATTATATGCTAAGAAAATGGATTTAGAAATCAAGATGACTTGCGGGGTGTTTCCCATGTTTCCCCAAAAGATCTTCTTCAGACTGCTTAGCATGCATTGTTTTAAATGTTCAGGTCTAGAGTCTTGGACAGTTGCGTACAGCCTTTTTTCCAGCACCGAAAGCCATGATAGCCACGAAAAATATAGTTTTGGCGTTTTCGGTTCAATGACCCTATGGTTGCGCTTGGTACATGAAATGGAAGATTACCAGAAATTCTCGCATTCCCAGAAATGAGATGACCGGGCATCAAATTTCAAGGAATCTTGCATTAACGTGCTTGGTAAACTTTCATCATTCACGGTAATATTTGTATGTGCAACCGTCAATCGGCGGCGCAGCCGGAGGGCCGGTGGATGGCGGCGAGACCGGTGACAAACGATCGATCGACGGTGGACCGGCGAGCAGCCGGCAACAGGCGGCGGGGGCCGGCCGGTGGCAAACGTCTGATCTGGGCGGGCTGGTCGATGAACGATCGGCAATAACTGGCGGCCAGCCGGCGGGGATCGGCCGATCGAAGGTGGGCCGCCAGCGATGGGCGGCAGGCCGGCTGATGGTCATGACTCATTTCATGTTAGGCGAGAATATTTCATAGTAATCTAGGATTGACACATGTTTTGGGATGAATAGAATTACCATGAAGTGAGGTCATTTGATTACCATGGTAATCCTATATTCCCGAAAATATCTTTTACGTCTAAACAAGCATGATAATATATCATGGTAATCTACGATTACAATCTAGATTACTTCCTACCAAGCGCACACTACATGTCATGTTTAACCGACATTTCATACTATGTATTGCCTGATATAGTCATATATCTTCCGACTTGAACATATAAGCATAAATTAAAATATTTTTCATTGTTTATGTTTTTTCTTTTGTTTTAATATGCTACTTGATAGCCAGGCATCAAGGAATCAAAAGCACCAATGTATTTCCTCTTAAGAAACTTGGTTTTTTACATTTAAACATGTGATTCTCCACGAACATAATGCATATATTAAATTATATATGTTTAGGATTTTTTGGGAACACACTAAATATTAAAGTTGTTAAGATCAGATTTAGCACAAAACTATCATTCATTTGTCGCCGCTCCTGATATTTATTATATTTCCTGCTATATCCAGGAATACTCCATTCCAACATGAATTTTCTTTTGCGACATGAATCCCAACAAACGATATTTGAAAACATTATCGAATGAAGCACACCAAGATGTCATGCATGGACATAACTAACTTGGAGAAGCATCTTTGAAAGAGTATCCCTTGGAATATACAGAGGTGGATAGACCAAATTGTGTAGTTCAATTGATATTATATTCCAGATTTTGTAATCAGAGGGTGTCAGCTAAGAAGAATGACTCCATATTGGGAGGGCAATATAGATAGACTAGACCAAATTCTACTAATATTTTATCTTTTAACATCAATGATGCTACCATTTAAATTGATGCCAAACTTCTTCCTTACAAAAAGATATCGATGTTATTGTAATATATCAGGGTTAGGATTTTACAAGAGAAGATTTGGGGGGAAATATTATGGACAGTGATTGTTATCTCTCTTCATTCTTCATGCATGCATACATATTATCAATGTTATTGCATATATTAGAGTTATGCTTGTCGAAGTCTAGAAGATAAGATTTATTTATTTATTTATTATTTCTTTCTTCTTCTTGGGGGGGGGGGGGGGGGGGGGGAGGATGTTATAGATAGGGATACATATCTTATTGTAAACTTACATATTAACCCTCTCATATTACACTTTATATTTTTGCACTCCTCAAACTGGAGCGTACATATCATACATACCCGGCTTGCTATAATAAATTCACTCTAAACCTTCTCAAAGGCTTTAATAAAAAGATCTGCTAACTTATTAGCAGATTTTACATAGTGTCAATTGTCTCATTTTCTACCTTCTCACGGATAAAGTGGAAATCAACCTCGATATATTTGTTCCTTTCATAATAGACTGGATTAGAAGCAATATAAACGATCACGTCACAATATAGCCTCATAGATAACTGGGTCCAAAGCCGAGTTGTCCAAGTAAGAAACTAGTCCATACTAACCCACAAACGATATTATCCATAGCTTTATATTTGAACTTGACACTTGAACGAGATTAAACACTAAGCACTTTGCTTCTTACCCTTCCAAGATACAAAGTTTCCACCAACAAATATACAATATCCTAGAGTAAATCTTCGATCAGAAAGAGATCGTGCCTCATTAGGATCAGTTATCCTGCTACTCAAGCATGTGCACAATCTAAATACCATAAGCCTATGCCTGGGGCACAATTCAAGTGTCAAAGAATCTAAACCACTGCATCTTAATGAACAGTCCTAGGATTTGTCATAAACTAACAACCCATAATTCGTCGATAGGTTGTTTATGTAAGTGCACGGCAGCGCCCCTGCCGTCAATCCGACGCCGGAATGCGGAAATGAAACTTTTACAAGACTTGTACACCGGCACTACCGCGCACTAAAAACCCAGATCGGGCCATTAACCTAATTCTAGCTAACTAGAGACAGAGGGTAGAGAGCTATACCGAGCGATCCGTGTCCTTCGATTTTCGGCCTCCACTCCGATCTCCTCGCGGAATCTCCGGTCTTCATCTCCTCGTCGGAACGGGCACCACATCGTCGGGTTCTATTACGGGCTCCCACCTCTGGACCGAGGCAACTCAGACACGAAGTTGGCGAGTCGACGTATCCAAGAATACTGTAGATGAAGTGTAGAAAGTTGTCTCATTGGGGTTGAGAAGTTGCCATGATGGAGATGGAGAATAATGAAATTTGGAGATATGGAATTTTTGTGGCAAGTAGAGAAATGAGATGAAGAAATTTCCCACACCACCAAAAATGAATCCTCTCCCTCTCAAAGATGTGGCCGGCCATGACATATGGTGGAGGGAAAAATACAAGGGAGGTGAGCACAAGAAAAGGCAAGGGTGAGGCTAAGGAAAAAGTGATCATAACGAGGAATTAATGTCACCTCACATTCTAATCCCATCCTTTCTCATAAATGCAAAGAAATGATCACTAGAAAAAGCAAAAATGCTATATCCATCATATAATCCAAATGCCACATACAACCCTCCACATTTGCTAATTTGCGAATATGCAAATTAGCCCCTCCATCATAAAAATCCGGCCGTGAAGGAACAAAGGAAAACTGGCCAAAACGGAATGCAAACTGGCAACTTCAAAAAACTGATCCCGTAATAAATTACAGGAAAACCCTGCGACTGCATATACATGCCCGCATTTGTATTCCGACCGAATACAAATGCAATGAGACAAAATCTACACTGTACAATACTAGGATCCGGCTTAAACCAAAGCCCGCTAGTATTATCCGTCCGATCATGATCCGTGCAATACCGCACGTATATGATCGAACCCTGCCATAAATCCATACGGCCTCTACAGCGTTTCGCCCGAAACTTGAGAAACTGTCTGTGGGGGACTCTAAAGACTCGTCAATACTTTGGCTGTGGATTTAACCACTAGCACGTCAGAGGTATTAGCCATATGTGACGGGCTACCAGCTATTGACCAAAAGGGACGTCTGTGAGCGAACTCATCCTGACACCCTACTGAGCCTGTCAGTGACAATATCCGTACAGTCCGGTCCGTTCGTCTATGAGCATCGCATGGCGGGCCTAGGGGGTTGGTAAAAGTCAGACCCCCAAAAGCGGTACAAGTCGTGTCGGAATGTAGCCCAGAACACCCTGAGATATTACTGGAATACCTACCAGTAAATCTCCTGCCTTGGCCAAGGACTTCGTATAATGGCTCTCCTAGACACAGCGCGACCTCATCCCCAATACCGGGAGAGACGAACCCCTGAAGATCCGCTCACTGCCTCCATGTGGCTCGGGACTGTACCCAACTAAAACCTGTTTGCACGACTCCTTTGAGTGTGGTAGGGTAGTAATCAAAGTACAGTGGGAACTCACACGAGACAAATGACGATCTCAGGTCGATGAACTAACCTGTACACATGTCACCAGGGAACCGCTATCTGACGTCAGGTATAAGACCAACTAGCATGTTCCCGGCGAGTCCTGTCCGGTGTACTCATAACCCAATGAGCACCTGTATACATCTTAGGTGAACCAACTGACACCAGTGGCTTATAAGACCGGCCACCGCCCCTCGTCGGGGTCTCGACTGTATACACTAGTCTACTCTGGAGTATCGATGCCCTGTCTCGAAACTCCCTCGACTAGGGACCTTTTAAGGATGTGCTTATAGACCCCAGCTCCCACGTATATGATCGCCCTCATACTGCTGGCAGTCAAGCAAGAATCCTAGGGGCTCTTTCAACGCGCAATAGTGACCTGTAAGGTCATCTAAAACAGTACACGATGATAAAGATAAACCAGATAGCATACTATCATCTTGAGTAAGACTGTCCAACCGGTATAGGTCCTCCCTCAATCATTGCAGTCACATGCCTGTAATCCAATAATTGACTCTGAGGGCACTATATCCAACAATCTCCCACTTGCACTCAAGGCTAATTATTGCGATGTCGCATACTCACAGCCTGCGTGATATCGAACACCCAACTCCTCTACTAGTCAGTCTCACAAAGCTCATTTGCGAAACTATTGCGTTCGAGGAATAGCCTCAATGAGTGGATCCACCCTGATGTTTCTTTGTATGTCTCTCTTTATCTCAAGTTCGCGGAGAAAGCCATCTCCCGAAATGAGCAATACCTGTCTTAGAATATGTTTGGATGTCTGATGGGACCTAGTTCAGAAATGAACTCCAAATCCAAACTTCTTAGACTGTATCGTCAACTGAACTTAATCAGTATCCTGCGCCATGCCTCCCTCAGTATCCGCCTGGACCACCTGTCCAAACTACTGCCCCTCGTCAGAGGGAAAACTATAACTCTGACAACTACTCTGTCATCCAGGTCACCTTGGAAGCCTGGAATGATAACCGTCTCCTAAAGAAGGTTGTCGTCATCAAATCCCTAGAACATCCACTTATGTTCTAAAACTGTTCCGATTGTTTCTCCAGGATAGGATCAATATCAACTTATTGCAACTCGTGCAAAAACAACATCTGATGTGGTACTTGACATATCATGATTGACTCAATTGCCTAAGCAAGTGATCTGCCAATCATGCACATCCCTCTCCTCATTAGTCTATAAGACACCTTTAGAGAGGGTGACTCCATCACCTGCAGGTACACTACCGTGCCAGGAGTCGTCCATTCTAAAATACCATTAGAATGCTGTCTAAATACCCAGATTAGGAAACTACCCAAATCTAGACCTAAAAACCATAGATCTAGTAGCCAGAATATCTGATATAATATCCATATCCTTTATGGAGAAATCACTGTGTGACAACCAAAGTATAACCGATCGTAGTATAGGAATTTCACTTCCTACTCTGTGTATGTCATCCAAATACCAGGACATCACACCCTACTACCTTCTTAACAGATCCATCTCCTATGAAGTCAAACCTATGACTGTCACATCAGAAATAGATGATCTATCTCCGCTATATCCGTTTTAGTCTATAAATAGACATAAGCCACCTGTCCACCAATGCTTCCGCTGCTCCCACTGACTACGACAACCCTCTGGCAGAGTCATATAGACGTACACTTCTAAAGCTAGTTTAGAACGAAGCTACACTCATCCTCCTGCCGGGTCTCACAGTCTGGAACAACAGCAATGGCAAGTCTGGTAAACAAGAACCTCCCTGTCACCGTCTTTGAGCATACCGAAGTACCTCTCGAGTGGCTGAGGTTACCCACCATATCTGCGGAGTGGCTAATGGAATGTCAAACCAGATTGAATTTTTAGGTTCTCATCAAATTTTCAGTAATCGTTTGCGGTTCTGGAATCACTTCCAGTTCTACCATACTCCCACTACTGTTTTCTGAAAAATCCATTTTTATTAAAACTGTGGCGAGTCAAGAACAATATCACTATTGATCTTCCAGATGGTAGAAAGTCAACCATCGTCAGAGCCTGGGTCAACCCACAAACAGCCATTACAGAAACGTGCCTTGAGTTATCCGGAGTCTGGTTTTAAGCATAAGCCGAACAACTCCCCGTACCTTAACAATGTCAAGATATGAACTGTTCTATATCCAATACAGAAACAGAGGCACTGATTTAATTGAACCAGATTCAAATCATGCAGCTGTCTCCAGTGCATGTCAACTAAACGGAAAGAGGCCGATCAGCATTACTCAACTTAGGAGTACTTCCAATTATGAGTAACCTGAAAGAGAAGCATGTTCTCTTAATCATTACTATCAACTAAATACCATGCACAAGTATCTACATCTTCGATCACCTTGAAGAATCCTGATACTTGCAACATCCGGTTCTCTACTTTACTCTTATACTTATAACTTCTCAAAACTCGGATCTTGTATTTCTACGAAACACATGTCTAAGGACTAGAGAAGTCACAAATAAACAGAATATAGTACGAGTACCTACCCCTCTGTCCTAATGGACACTGGACAACATACAATACTCTGTATAAGTCCCTTGAGTCTAATAACGCATTCCTTGTGTGTCGTAGGTCGAAAACTGTACTTATGGTTAAGAAGAATTACACCGCTGTTTAATGCTCCTTACCTAACCATCCACTGATATAGATAAATGTCATGGACATAATTTCAAAAAGGTATATCTCACTCTATAAAAATAGACGTACAGATATATCAATTTTGAAATTGGTGCATAACGGATATTCAAAACCATATATTTGCCGTCCGGCAAACAGCCCAGGCGATTTCCTCAAATATCACCAATTACAACGAACTCCGATATAATGAGGACAATCACCTAATTCCCAATAACTTACTCCCACTCATCATCTGTAAAACCATACAGATGTGAGAATCAAATCTGGTAAATACATACCCTGGAGCAAGTGTCTAATTGGGAAATCTGTTTTCTTTTAACAGTACACAGTGAAACTGAAACATGTGAATGTTTCGTAGGGGTATCCGGGTATTCCTAGTAATATCTCTTCCATTATCCAGATTCACAACTGTAACCGTATATTTCTTTGCCACCTCTCCAAATCCCTTCATATGTCTTTAGTCATTACCTTCTGTACACCCCTTTAGGCCAAATGGTTTTCTTCCTTTCCTACCGTTCGGCACCAGCCTATAGTTTGGAAGAAGACTATCCAATAAGCATAATGGGTGTACTGTCCTAATCCTAGGAGCACTCGTAATGCGAGAGAAGGTGAAGATAAAAGACAACCGAATAAACCTTATTCCTATTTCTCCCGAACCAGAATCCATCCCCGAACTGGAACAAGTTCCTTCGAGTTCGTATAGAACCATACGATAGAGTATCCAGATAAACTGTGGATCTTCGTAGTGATACGGAGTATTCTGGAGAAATACAAAGATGAAGTGGGAGTGGTAATGAAATACTTGGTTTGTTCGTGAATAGCAGTCGCAGTTTACTTTGTCCTCTTACTAATCCCTTTATTTGTCTTAACTTAATATCTTCTGCACACCATCGTTATGCTAATTGGTTTTCTTCATTCCCTACCGTTCGGCACCAGCCTATGATTTGGAAGAAGACTATCCAATTTACGTAATAGGTGTACCGTCCTAATCCAAGAAACACTCGCAACCTGAGAGAAGGTAAAAGGAAAAGACAACTGAATAATCTTATTCGTTTTCTCCAGAACCTGAAACCATCCTCGAATAAATTCCTTCGAGTTCGTATATAACCATACGATGGTTTTATTCAATGGAATTGGACGTTCGTAGTAATACGGGGTGTTCTGGAGAAAAAGGTAAAAGTAGGAGTGGCAATGAGGTTTGCAACTCTGACAATCCAAAAGCACAGTGTTTAAGAAGGTTTGGTCAACTTGGTTACTGAGTCATAGTCTAGGGTCAGGCCATGGTCGCTGCCAAAGAGAGAGAAAAGAAACACTCTGCATGCACTCTAGCCTAGATCAGAATGGTTATCAATTTATCTAATCAGGAAACCTCCCACTGTAACATCAAATTCTCCTCTAAACCAGAAAGAATTAGTCGGGATCACCCGAGGAGTAAACCAACTCATCAGTGGGAATCGGGATCCAACTATCATCGCATGATAACGTGAGGGAATCTGCTCACGTTATCACATTCCAGAAGGTATGCACATATCTGGCAAGTTTCAGTTTCTTTAGAAACTCCCGATGTGATTTTTGCCCCATGCTCTTATGACCTTGACTAAGGCCAACAAATCATAAGTCACATGTCAAGTTCTACCCGTCATTGTCCAGGTTAATTTGAACCCACCCGTACAAGCCTTTGACTAGGGCCAACAAAGCTGTACGACTGTCCCAAACCAACGCATCTATCTATGCAGCAGAAAGGTAACAAGCAGCTACCATACACTATGCCTTGACTAAGGCCAACAAACATAGCATGAATACTACGTGCTACCCGTCTGAAATAACGGAGGGCTACGAATGGTTTTTGGCGAAAAACCTTTAACGTAATGAACTTGATATCGTTGAAGGAACCGGATAGCTTTATAAAAATATAGTGGCGAAAACATTTGCTAAAGAGGTCACTCCCGGTGAAGGGATCTCGGCTCTTTCCCCATAGAATGAGGTGCAGGATATTCCAATTGAATACCACGATGCAAAGCAAAAGTAATCGACTATAGTGAAGTTATTGCCCTGACGCAAACTTCTGTCCAAGGGATCACTCCCGGTGAAGGGATCTCGGCCCTTGCCTCGTCGACCTAGGTGCTGGATATTCATAACCGAATACAACTGTGCAAAACAAAAGAGAACGCCCTTGCAATAACAGCTTTTTGAAAAATTGTTCCAACAACATCAGAATAGGTTTGTTTAGCTTGCATTGATCCGAATCAAAGCCGTCCCATCAATTGATCACACCACAAAAGAACGAAAATAATGATGTACGTATATGCCATCCGCATTCGCCACTGGGTCCCGTCATCACCCGTTACGTTACTTAACTAACGACAGAGCGGGGACTGGACTAGCGCGGATGCAAAACATATACAACATCTACTAGTATATATATCAATATATAATATTCGCTCAAGGCGGTGATAAAATGCAACATCACAGAAATGTAATAAGCATCACAGAACAATACAGATATCTGGGATCCCCGGGTTTCATAAAGCCGCTACTGAAACCCGACGTTCCCCTGGTCGTGTGGATAGCCTATGCAATGAAATCTTAGACCCCTACGGGCGCGGCAAGTTACCCGTCAAAAGCTGAAGAGAGGCAGCCCCCTTCAACAACGTGAATGGACCACCCAGCACTTCACGGAATCCGGCAACTTGGGCACCCCTCCTTGGGTCAACCTGTACCCCCTACGAGTGCGGCGAATAGCCCGCCAATTCTAGAGTGAAACCCCCTCCCTCTCAACGCCATGAGATGCGGGCCCGTTGCCCTCTAGAACCCGGCTATCCATGCACCCCTCCTAGGGGTAATCCTAGTACAGAAAGTAAAATATATACAACGGGTAAATCGACCTCAGCCCGGTCGTGCCCCAAAAAAATAATATACAAACAGGCAGTAACGGCAGTCCACATGTCGGACGCTCGCCCTGCAATATCAAATGTACATAAAAAACCAAACTGTACTAACATTGCATCCAGGCTATCTCCACGACAAATCCGCAACATCACAGCACAACACAGAACATCAACGTGAATGTCACGATCGCAAATCCGTCTAAAAAGGCTATAGCAGTTAGACAGGATTTACCGATCAAGTGACATTCACGGTCGCAGATATAATGTAAATACTGTGAACTAACATGTTTAAAATTTTTGATCGAATAAATTTACCGAAGTGGGCCCCAAGCACAACTGTAGCACTCAAAAACATCTGGGCCTAAAAAGAATATACCAGAAACCCTATTTCCATGTCAGAGAGCCACTGTAAAAATTTGATACAGTGAAGCCAAATTTCGGCGGCGGATCCGCGGCCAAAACGTGGTTTTGGCCGCTGATCCGCCGCGCTACAGTAACTTCAGCCTACCAAATTTTCACAGAATGCATAAAAAACCCTGCACGTATTTTTACAATATACCAAATAATTTTTAGAGCACTGTAAAAATTCGACAGAAACATGACATGGAAACGCGGTTTTTGGAAAATCCGTTCGATCGAACTTGTAAACACGTTAGAGCAAGCTAGACTAGGTTAATGGCGTGGCTCTGATATCAATGTAAGTGCACGGCAGCGCCCCGACCGTCAATCCGACGCCGGAATGCGGAAACGAAACTTTTACAAGACTTGTACACCGGCACTACCGCGCACTAAAAACCCGGATCGGGCCATTAACCTAATCCTAGCTAACTAGAGAGAGGGTAGAGAGCTATACCGAGCGATCTGTATCCTTCGATATTCGGCCTCCACTCCGATCTCCTCGCGGAATCTCCGGTCTTCATCTCCTCGTCGGAACGGGCACCACATCGCCGGGTTCTATTACGGGCTCCCACCTCTGGACCGAGGCAACTCGGGCACGAAGTTGGCGAGTCGACGTGTTCAAGAATACTGTAGATGAAGTGTAGAAAGCTTTGTCTCATTGGGGTTGAAAAGTTGCCATGATGGAGGTGGAGAATAATGAACTTTGGAGATATGGAATTTTTGTGGCAAGTAGAGAAATGAGATGAAATTTCCCACACCACCAAAAATGAATCCTCTCCCTCTCAAAGATGTGGCCGGCCATGACATATGGTGGAGGGAAAAATACAAGGGAGGTGAGCACAAGAAAAGGCAAGGGTGAGGCTAAGGAAAAAGTGATCATAATGAGGAATTAATGTCACCTCACATTCTAATCCCATCCTTTCTCATAAATGCAAAGAAATGATCACTAGAAAAAGCAAAGATGCTATATCCATCATATAATCCAAATGCCACATACAACCCTCCACATTTGCTAATTTGCGAATATGCAAATTAGCCCCTCCATCATAAAAATCCGGCCGTGAAGGAACAAAGGAAAACTGGCCGAAACGGAATGCAAACTGGCAACTTCAAAAAACTGATCCCGTAATAAATTACAGGAAAACCCTGCGACTGCATGTACATGCCCGCATTTGTATTCCGACCGAATACAAATGCAATGAGACAAAATCTATACTGTACAATACTAGGATCCGGCTTAAACCAAACCCCGCTAGTATTATCCGTCCGATCATGATCCGTGCAATACCGCACGTATATGATCGAATTCTGCCATAAATCCATACGGCCTCTACAGCGTTTCGCCCGAAACTTGAGAAACTGTCTATGGGGGACTCTAAAGACTCGTCAATATTTTGGCTGTGGATTTAACCACTAGCACGTCAGAGGTACTAACCATACGTGACGGGCTACCAGCTATTGACCAAAAGGGACGTTTGTGAGCGAACTTATCCTGACACTCTACTGAGCCTGTCAGTGACAATATCCGTACAGTCCGGTCCGTTCGTCTATGAGCATCGCATGGCAGGCCTAGGGGTTGGTAAAAGTCAGACCCCAAAAGCGGTACAAGTCGTGTCGGAGTGTAGCCCAGAACACCCTGAGATATTACTGGAATACCTACCAGTAAATCTCCTGCCTTGGCCAAGGATTTCGTGTAATGGCTCTCCTAGACACAGCGCGACCTCACCCCCAATACCGGGAGAGACGAACCCCTGAAGATCCGTTCACTGCCTCCATGTGGCTCGGGACTGTACCCAACTAAAACCTGTTTGCACGACTCCTTTGAGCGTGGTAGGGTAGTAATCAAAGTACAGTGGGAACTCACACGAGACAAATGACGATCTCAGGTCGATGAACTAACCTGTACACATGTCACCGGGGAACTGCTATCTGACGTCAGGTATAAGACCAACTAGCAGCTCCCGGCGAGTCCTGTCCGGTGTACTCATAACCCAATGAGCACCTGTATACATCTTAGGTGAACCAACTGACACCAGTGGCTTGTGAGACCGGCCACCGCCCCTCGTCGGGGTCTCGACTGTATACACTAGTCTACTCTGGAGTATCGATACCTTGTCTCGAAACTCCCTCGACTAGGGACCTTTTAAGGATGTGCTTATAGACCCCAGCTCCCGCGTATATGATCGTCCTCATACTGCTGGCAGTCAAGCAAGAATCCTAGGGGCTCTATCAACACGCAATAGTGACCTGTAAGGTCACCTAAAACGGTACACGATGATAAAGATAAACCAGATAGCATACTGTCATCTTGAGTAAGACTGTCCAACCGGTATAGGTCCTCCCTCAATCATTACAATCGCGTGCCTGTGATCCAATAATTGACTCTGAGGGCACTATATCCAACAGTTTAGTCGAGTAACTGGAACATAATTCAACCTGCCAATTAGTATTCAATATCTTTTTGAATCTTCTAACTGATCATCTAACCTTAGAGGTAGTGTGCTATTTTGATCCAAAGGAGCTTCTATGGATTTACATCCCTTCTTAGACCAGGAGAAATACCAAAGACTTCCAAGGCCTTAGTATGAAAATGAATCTAAAGAAAACTCTCCAATGCTAATGTTATTGTCACTTGTAATCAAAATACCATCAACATATACCACCAACAGAATTCACAAGCCACGATAGCAACAATATAAGACAGAGTGGTCAAGATTACAACGGAGACCAAATATAGTAACCACCTTTGTTAATCTTCCAAACTATGCTTGGAGAGATTGCTTTAAGTTATACATCGATTTCTTAGTGGACAAACTAGCCCAGACTCCATAACAATATGCAACAAAAGTGCTTGCACCTTCCATAAAGAAAGGCATTTTTTGTCATTCAACTAATATAGGGGAAAGTGGTGAGTAGCTTCCAGTGACATACAATCGCATTGAGATCATTATATTAAGGAAAGAAAGTCGCATAATAATCAATTCTATCGGTTTGTGAATATCTTGTAGTTACCAAAGAAGCTTTGAAACATGCAAAAGAACCATCGAGATTGAGTTTTGTTGATACCTATCTACATCTAAATAGCCTAATTTCCAACTGGAAAAGGCACTAATTTCCATGTCTCATTTTGCTTCAGGGTCAGTATCTCCTCCATGGTTGTCATCCATCCTATATGAGTGGTGCCTCAGATAATGATTTAGGAAGAGGATGGGATTCAATTCAGGCGAGTATAAAACTAGTCTGTAAAAGTCACAAAATCAGCAATAGGTTGACAACTACAGGTTTATTTTCTCTACGCAATAGCAATATTGAGATCAACCAGATGAAGAACTTGAGGCAATAGGAATTCGAACCGAATGAGACATTGTTGTACGTGTATGATGTCAACTAAATCATTTTGAAGAGGAAAATCAGATAAAGGATATAACAAGCTTCAGTAGAAGTCTATAGTTGTTGAAACCAACTCAGACAGGGACTCTAAAGTGATATGAAGATAATGAATAATCAAAGGAAAATCCGTATTCATTGTAGTGTGGAATTTTGAAAATAAGATGAGGATTTCATGAAAAGTAATATCATCGTAACTCGAGACCATAGAATCGATACCCTTTCTGGAAGCATAAATATTCAAGAAAAATCCATCTAGTTGCTTTCGAGCCTAATTTGGATGACGATCCGAAGCACGCATAACAAACACAATGAGCGCCTTGGACAATGATTTGGAAAGAGGATGAGATTCAATCGAAAAGAAAAATGCCTGATAAAAATGAGGCATGTAAAAGTCATAAAATCAACAATAGGATTAGAACTTTTCTCAAAGCAATAGGAACATCAAGATAAAGTTGTGTGGAACTTGAGGCGTCAGAACGAGAACCATCATTTGAGACCCTGTCGTACATAACGTTGTTCGTACATAACGTTGTAATGCAACCACCGTAGTCATTTGGAAATAGAAAATCGAAAGGAGAAATATCACCAAATTAAATATAAGCAGTAACTCATATAGCAGTCGTATCCACGACAGTATAAGGCAAGGCTATAAGAGTTGTTCAAACTCCTCAGAAGGAAACTCTAGAGTGAATTGAAGACGAATATCCAAATCCTCGCTTACCGTAGTAGTGTAGGAATATGAAAAATATGGTGACGACTCATGAAAAGTAACATCGTCGTTAACTTAGGACTATAACATCAATACTTTTTTCGGATGCGTAAATGTCTAAGAAATATAAACCTGATTGTTTCTGTAACATTCGAGTTTGCCGTCAAAATTATCAAGCAAAGTTTCCAAATTATACCCCATAAAATATTTTTGCACATGGATTTATTTTGCAAATATTGGATTGGATTGTAGAGGATGTATATGTGCTAATATATATTTTTAGAGGATTTAATCTACAATTTGAGGAAATAACAAGAGAACTACCGGTAGAAAAATACCAAAGGAAAAAACAAGGAGAAAAGGTCAAAGAAAGACAACGATTTCAACAGAAAAAGAACTATTACAGCAGGTAGGACCCTTGTCCCACCCCATCATAATTAAAGCTAGTAGTGGGGTTCTATATAAACCCCTCCACACCATCTTGAGGAGGGCTGGCTAACACCGCTGAGAGCAAGGAGAAGAATGGGGGCAAAGAATAAAAGAAGAAAAATCATAGGATTTTCTTACAAGCAAATTGTTAGTAATTTGTCAACCCATAGAATCTAAAGATTTCATTTAACCTACAGTTTTATTGCTTAGATTTTTGCATGAGAACGAAAAACATGTTATCATACGTTGTCTCCGCTTAGTTTTTAGTTATTATGTTACATAAATTTGAAATGTATATGGATTATCGTAGTTCTCTAATTTGTAGTTCTCTAATTTATGGCATTGATACATATAGGCATTTGAAATAGATATGTAGGCATTTGAAATAGATATGTGATACATAACTCTACTTGCTTGTCGATTTTATCAACCAAATTTTACCTTTATACACTGCCACACATCGACTTTACCATCGATCAACCTACGTTTTCCCTATGTATGATTTACTTGGATGAAGATTTTATGGCATTCACAGAGTTCTTGTGCCCATTTGGAAATTGGTCATTTTACAAGTAGTTTTTATTCAAAATAAGTACACTGAGATGATATTTAGAAGACCCCACAAAAATGAGTTAATATTATCTCCACTAAAAAAACGTAATTCGCATGTATTCAAGTTACCACTGTTACAAATATTTCCTTAAATCTTCAAGATTTTATATTTGAAAGCTGATAAACTTGTTTATATTTGAACAAAATTTAATAGCATGACCACACACTCAGATGATTTTCAAAGTTTGGCACTCATCAATTTATATACTATGTCAATAAACCATATGTTAAAGAAGTTTTAAAATGCATGTTATTGGTGGAATTTTCGAAACAATTATATGAAGGCATACTTTCAGATTTGATGAGTATCTTATCGTGTTAAATAATATTCGAACGAAATCCACTCATGTACAATTTAAATTTTAACGGGTATATTATGGATTTCACAAGTATGAAAAGCCTACGTGATATTAGAATTTTCGACATGAGAATAAAAGTACGCGTACTAGCCATTTGGATTTTTTGGACCCACTCGGAAGACCATAGGGGTTATGTTGAGATTTAACCCTTAGGCATGCGGCTATTTAGACTCAGGAATATGTCTGGACCACTCGGATACGTTTGTGTAGTATTTTACTGAACTCATGGAGATATTCAAAAGGAGTCTGAGCTCCATTGAGATATTTAAACTTTAGGACCTATGTGGAGTTATCTGATAGATATCATTGTTCTTACCTGATTGGATAAAACCAACGGAATATTTCGATTGTTGGCTAGTATGTATATGAATTTTCAAAAGTATAACATCGTATCTAAAAGAAGAGGGCACTTTTCTGACATAGATTTTATTTACCAACTATCTTTTTCCATATTTGCTCTTTATCAGAATAATTAGCATCATTGACAATGAATTTGAACTGTATCAAAAAAATTTGATTTTCTTCAATTGAAAGTATTTTATAGCACTAATATATTCGGATAAATATTTTTCAGTACATTTGGTATATTTATGGATTTTATCATATTCAGAACTAAGCATCATATCGCATAAAAAACCAGTTCTTTACACTGGAAGAATTTTTATTAAGACGTGAACTCATTCATATCCTAATGTTTTTCAGAATAGTGGACCAAGGTGTCGCAACCAAGGAAAGCTTAGTCTTTTTTGCAGTATCTTAGGATATCGTCTACTTTTGTTGCATATAAATGTTAAGTTTCGTATTGTAAGGAGTTCTAGTCATTTAGAGTATGTGGCTCATATTTTGGACTTAAATGTTATTTTGGTATTGTAAGATATGTAAATTGGAATCTTATGTATTGGACCTATGGTGAATATTAAGAAGTACTGTTATTTGGTGATGAAAATTGTGTCTTTGTGGATATGAGGTAATTAAATCATATTAGCTCCTTTCGCGTCTTGGATTTTAGCAATGGTTGATACTTCTTGGTCGGATGCAATACCGTCATGTCCCAGGATCCGACCATCCCGGGCCTCGGGGCGTGACAACTTCAATATAATTTGGATACTCCGGGTCACCATGAAAGAAGCCCACAAACACACATGGGGGCAATAAAAATCAAGTCTAAAAGAAAATGAAATAACATGTGGAGCATGATGTCTACACAAAAAACATACGAGTAATCATGTGACAAGCAGTAAGAATTGCATGGTCCTGATACAACTTGAGAGCTTGCATGTGGATCGGCAAGGTGCAAGTGATTTTATAAAGATGCCTGTTTTTATGTTCGGAAACCTTATTTTCTTGAAGCGTGTAAGAACACAAAGATTCATGAACAATGTTAGGATATTAGATTGTACAATGTACTCCATAAAGGAAGAATTAAAGTACATTCTAGCATTACCACTATGTATATCACAAATAGGAACTCCAAATTAATTCTTAATTTAGTATAAAATGTTTGAAACATGAAAGACTTCATTACGAGATTTCATCAAGTACATCCATGTCATGCGAGAATAATCATCAATAAACGTCAAGGCACAAAATTACGAAATCCACATTAAGAAACAACAGAGCAAGGCCCCCACAGATTAGAACGCGCTAAAAAAGTATCAACTCTTATATTGATGTGAGAGGGATAGCAAGAATGACGATGTTTTTCCATCTCACAAGACTCACAATCTAAAGACGACAATGAGCTAAAAGAAGGAACCATCCTCTTCAAGGTCTAAAAGACGGATGCCCTGGTTTACAATGAACATCAAAGATAGTGTTAGAAGTAGGACATGCCATAAGACGCGAATGCTTTTTCAGATAGTATAATCCATTAGATTCAATTCTTGTCTCAATCATCCTACTCCTTCCAAGTTATTGCATAATGCAGCCACTATGAAAAGAATAAGATGTTACAATACAAAGTTCGAGCCAATTGACTAACAAATAGTAGATTGAATAGAAAATAAGGTAACTAAAAGATTGATAATAGAGTCGAGTGTTGTGT
The DNA here is from genome assembly GCA_030015575.1 of Agapanthus africanus. Lineage (NCBI taxonomy): Eukaryota > Viridiplantae > Streptophyta > Magnoliopsida > Asparagales > Amaryllidaceae > Agapanthus > Agapanthus africanus. The sequence continues at coordinate 303,129,008 of JASDDO010000029.1, forward strand.
AGGTGTAGAGAAACCAACCTCCTGTACTCAAGGCGTGGATCCATTAGCCAAAGTTACCAGGCCACATATGGCTGTAGAGCGCAAGTAAGGATACCCAACTCCCAAGTCTATGGTCCTAAACATGAAGCAGGTGGAAGAGAGACAAGTCATGTGATTATCTTTCGCCATAGTACCATGTGATCTGTAAACAATGAGGATGTTGTCAAGCGAGCAGGAGCCAAAATAAGCCTACTATCTCATCCTCGGCCAAATAAATATTTGATGTTGAATCAAAAGAAGCAACCGATGGTAATGCTGCACAAGTAGTAGTAGTAGGAGCAAAGGTGACATATGCTGCATGAGGTGGTTGAGGTGACTTTCTGTGTAGTTTCCAACTTGCATCTCGTATATTATTGTGTTGTCTGCAATAGTCACAGTGGTGTCTCACTTCCGCCTCTATAACCTTATCAACCTTCTTGACTAGCTCTATCTCGGCCTCTAAGGTCTCCCTGCTGTTGATAAGATTGTGTATCATGTTAAGTATCTCTTTGTGAGATATCTTTAGAAACTCGAATAGGGAAAACCTTCATCAAAGTGTGTTACAAGCAGAAAGAGTCCCGGCAGCCGAGTTCGCTACAAGTTGTGGTTGTGCAGCCTAGAAATCTAGCATCAATTCATCAAGAAAGACCATCACAAGTAATACCTTATGTCATCTCTACATCTGTGCAACATCTCTAGTTATAGGCTATATCTCTAACAATTCCTCGACCATTTTCTTAAATCTGGAATAGTATTAGTGGAGAGAGCCAGGACCCTGCTAAATCCTATATAAATTTTGTGATAGATCAAAAGCACGAGACTATCAAGACAAAATTCTCTGCCCAGAATAGAGATCTCCCAGACATCACACCTCATTTACAATTCAAAGGTTGATCACAAGCTCCGTAACCGATCTATCCATACTACTTAGCATTTGGTGACAAAACCGTGAATCCTCTCTTTTCCATTCGAAAGTCATGGGTAAAGGTGTTTCAGTCAAGTATCCAGCTTTGCCTCTTCAATCGATATACATCTTAATGATCCTCTTCCAGCTATGATAGTTCTCCTCAATCACCTTAAACTCAAGTACTTGACCATTTTAGTTGACACAACTTCCATAAACACAACGGGTTTCTTATTCATCTTCACAACCGACCACTGCAATCGCCATAAAACTAATCATACTCAGTGATCAACCTCCTCTAAGATCCAATCAAACATCCACACCACTTAACAATATTAACCAAAGTCAAATAAAGGCAAAGGATCTTCCAAGATCCACTCGCAATAATCAACAATGATTATGACTGATCTCCTAAGATATAATCACAAATCGATCAATTACAATCGTTTCAAAACATAAATTCGGACTCAAAGTTGATATCTGATGATCCCATCACCATGATAGCACAAGCCATAGCAAAAGTAATGTTAACATCACCTTAATTCAACCTTGTCATTAATGAAATTGACATGAGACCTCAGAAATGGGCAATCAAATCTGAAGTTCATTGATTCCATCTAAATAGATCAAAATGACCAGAAGACTGGTTTGAGGAGATTCGCTTTTCAGATTCGCTACAGATCAGATCTAAGCTCAAAGCCAAGATTATAGGCCGGATGTGAGGTCGATGATAAGTTACAATTTCAGCGGCAAACATAAAGGCAAGATCTGATGTCGGCAGCGAGATCAAAGGCTATATTCAAAGTTGGAGACGAGCTTAGGAGGGGGGGTGGTCAAAGTCGGTGGTGAAGTCAGTGAGTGGAGTCGAGTTCGGTGGTGAGTTCACAGATTGGAGTTGAAGTCGTCTTAGAAAGTGCAGTCGAACTCAGCGGTGAGTTATGAACGGGTTAGGAGTGGGTTCAAAATTAAAACTAAGGTAGAATTATTACCGATGATTGAATGGGCTTATGTGTTGAAAGAGAGGGAGAGAAAAAAGGTGATTATATGGGGAAACCCTAATATCTTGCTCTGATACCATATTGCAGTACACTAAAGTTAGGGTTTAAAAAGAGAAGATCTGGGGGGAAATGTTACGGATAGAGATGGTTATCTCTCCATTCTTTATATCTAATGTATATTGCAAACTTACATATTAACCCCTCTCGTATTACATTTCATATTCAAACAGATGTAATATATAAGGCCTCCAAGAAAGTTCCAAACACGAACCTTAATGGTAACTTTTCGATGATAAAAGCACTTATAAACAAAAACTCAATAGCATATAGAGGTTGTAGGAATGCAGAATAACAATTGGAAACATAGGCGAAAAGAACATTGACTGGATGTGGTTAAACATTGAATCTTTAAGGCATTCATGACACCTTAACATGAACTTCTGACATCTAAATAAGTGGTTAAGAGAAACTTATGAAGCTCTAAAAGAACGCTGCTGTATGGTAAAATTTGTTTGATGCCTGTAATGCCTTTTACAGGTGATTAAATTATGAAGAAGGCTGGTAACTCAAGTTCCAGACTGTTAGTTTCTTATAATCAACCAAACATAAATTTTGCTATATGGATGGTGCAATTAATATAAACTTTAAAGTAAAAGGAGTGCATGAATAATTGAGAAACCTCTTCCTTAGAATGAACATGGGACTTGTGAGTGCCATTTAGCAGCTTTGCGTGTCTGTCATAATTATTTGCCAGCACAGAGATGAATCTACGTAAGAGATTCCTTCGGAAAAGAAATATAACGGAGACCCCCTTGGACTTGAAGTATTCAAGTATCTCTTGGTGATGATTCATGAGCCCCTGTATAATAAGGCAACTGATCATGTTAGAAGAACATTCAGTCAGTAAATAGCCTCAAGAGGGGAGGGAGGTAGGGGAGGGGGAAGGCAGCTGCCCCAGCATTTCCAAGAAAGTACAATTTGGAATGCTGCCATGACAATAAATATCTAATAATTATTAGGAATTAGCAGCTCGCATACATTGCTAAATTATAAACTTACTATATAACTACCCCCAAAATAAATAGGATTTCAAAAGATTTGCAAATCTCAATAATTCTTACAAATTTAATTTGATTAATAATGTATTTAATCGATAACATTATTTTAATTAACCAATAAAAACTTGCAACTTTCTTCTTTCTTTCTTTTTTGCCTCTTGCTCACACATTTCTCCTCCCACGTCGCTCTCTCCCAACGAAATTCTTTTCCTTCCCTTTGCATAGTTACATGACGAAAAATGTTGAAAGAGAAAAATTATAAGGAAATTTATTAAGGTCATGATTCCTCTCTCTTACTTCATTATTTATTTATTTTTCTTTTACTGTTTTGCTTTTTTCTTCTAACTTTCAACGACTATGTTGACATGACTTATTTTTCCTTGAATTTTCAAAAGGTAATTGACAAGAGAACTCAATTTTCAGAAAAAATTTATTCATTTCATTTATTTTTTATAAGCAGCTTCATCTATTCATATTAAAGTGAACCCTGCTTATGATAAATCCTAGCTCCACCCAATAAGGATAAAATATTTTAAATATTATCAATCTTATATGCTTAGAGAGGTAAATGCATGAAATGATAAGTAACCCAACTATCATTTGTCTTCAAATTAACACAATTGATAGAAAATCATATACATCAGATAGTACATGCAAACCCATGCTATTTTTTGAACTTTGATATAAATGTGATAGCTAATCTGCTAGCATCGGCCTAAACCTCAAGATATATAAAGGATACTAATAACAAGATTGTTACCTGAATACAAAAAACGGAAAATGAGATGGAAAAACACATAGAAGTTGTTGAAGCAGAAATGAGATAAGAAAAATACAAAATCGATAAAGAGGGTCGATTTCTCATCTTCAAAGAAAAATTTGCAAAACAGTAGTATAAATATATTATTAAGCATAATGAGGCTTAACATCTTTGAGAAGCTTTCTTCTGCCTGTTTGCAGACAATAAGGTATTATTTATCTGAGGAACAATTAGAGAATACCATTAGCAAGATTGTTTGAAGAAGCAGCAATCTACATGATGCATAAACACTATGAAGATTATATGATTGAAGAAAAATAGAAATATAATTAAATGGACAAAAAGGACAGACCTGGTTCAGCATCCACTTAAACCCAACTGCCGCCACACATTCATTTTTTGCAGCACTGCTTAACCAGTCTAATCTGTAGACAGCATCCAATGTCCTAAGGATTGCTGTAGTATTACTTCTTCTTTCCTTAACTGAAAAGATTTCACCATTCGAACTAATATTTGGGTGACTATTCAGCAGAGTTTCAAACCACCCGCTTCCAGATCTTTGCATTGATAAAAGAGCAAAGAAGCGGACAGGAGTGCATGAGCATTCTTCCCTGCTTGAATTAGCACCTTGGATGAGAACATGAAAACATAAGCATGATTGGAACACTTGTAAAATTAAAATATCACCTGCTAAATGTTTTCGGTTGAGGAAAATGAACATAAGGGATCTCCTCAGGTGCAATGTCATGAAAAGCGCAATCTGGTTTTGCCTTTATGGTAGAAAATGGTGTGTTTTCTTGATATTTTTGCAGGGAAATCTGCTTCAAGTAAATAAAGCACATACACACACCAAATACTGGAAGAAAGAACAGAAGAACTACCCTTAATGGGGGTGGTGACCACTTTGAAGTCTTAAACGAGTATGTGCTCTGCAAATATGACATCAACAGTTAAATTACATATAAACTATATCGATAATGGTTAAGAAAAGAATTAGATGTGGAAGTCTAACACAGGTAATTACCATGCCTCGTTTCAGATCAATGAGGGGTGACTATGTAATCAAAATATCCATCTTTGTCTGCATATAATTTCAAATCAGCTATTGTGATGCTCTTCAGAAATTTCATCAGTAAGCTCAATATATGGTGCGTATTGCATTACCAGGGCATAGCTGTTACATTATACCGTAACGAGAATTTTAAAATAATCATATAAGATGAAAACAAAAGGAATGATCATGTTATGACGATCTAAAAATATTCTTAACCCAAGGATAATAATGTTGAGGATAAAAATATAGTTGGTATTATTACTTAAGGCCAGCCTAAAGCATGGAAGAGGAGCTGTGGATCCTAAGTAAAGAGCAATGTAAAAAATAACATGCATAGTAGCGCAAAATAGCATGCCACGATCCTTTTTATGTAGCGCTCCTGAATAGCACAAATACTGTATACATTGGTGTAAGTTTAAGAGTGCATGCCAAGTTGTGTTTGCAAAGCATAGTTACCACATACTGTAGAGCGTAGTGTGCTCTACATGCTAATAGGAAATCGGGTATACATGGTAATAGGAAATTGGGTATATTATTTTCCATCGGGTTGGGTATCTGCTATCTGATCGGTTGAGCACAACAAAACAAAACACCAATCCTCATCTCTCTCTACTTTGGTTCTTTCTCTGCTTCTTCTTCCTCTTTAGAACCACAACTTCTTCATCACAAGTCTCGACTTCATCTTGAAAAGCTACAGTGGTTCTCCTCTACCTATAATTTTCCTCGTGAAATGATACAGTCGTTCTCCACTTCGTTTCATCGCCATCTCTACCTCTACTTCTAAGCCACTCTTCACTACTCATCGACATCCAACTTCGAAGCCATGCTCTTTCATCTCTCACCGAGTGTCAATTGTGCTTCTTCGTTTGTTGACTTCTCGAGTTCGAAGCATAAGGCACCGAGCAGTCTCAGTCTCATCTTGAATTCATCTCGACTTCAACAGCGACCCATTCGTCGTCTTCTTCTCCACCATCACAAGTTCTCTTATTTGGTTTTTTTACTGGTATTACGAAGTATTTAGTCACTTATTGTAGCATGTCTTACATGATGTGGTTAATGATTTTGCCTTCCGTTAATTGATATAGTTACTTATTATAAATAGTAGTTAAATATTAATCTTATTAATTGTTGATTAGTGGTACAGCTTATCTAGTTACAGTTTATTGAATATATAAAGTTGCTTCTTTATTATTTTTAATACAAAATTATGGTCCCAATTTAATTTATTGGGAATAAATATTTTAATATGTTCCATTTCGCTCTTGGCTATATTTATGCCTTAGAGTTGAATATAATTCTTATATCATATTTCCTCTTCTTTTGGACTAATCCATAGTTTATGAGAATTTAGAGGATTCCAACTACTCACCTAGAAATTTGACAAGCCTCTTTCTGGTCATAGTTTTCTGAACCAGGAATTTGGCACTTATTGGGAGAGTGTTGATTTGAGATTGACAACCGGTCGTAAAACCATCGGATCTGGAGCTTTGCTTCATTGCCGACCCAATTTTGATGGGAAAATGCTTCGATGATGATGATATTTTTTAATTTAAAAAATTAAGAAGTCATGTAGTTTACACTTTACAGAATGCAATTTGCTCTCTTAGCTTTACGAGGATAGAACACTCTGCTTTATGCTATTGCTGTTTTTCAAAACTGGTAAATTGAAAGGTACATATACAAATGAAAGAATGTAGTGGTATCCCATCAGTAATTTAGAGGAAGAGATTGTGACCGAAATGACCGTCCCAATCAAGGGAAGTCTTTAACCTGATTAAGTCAAGTCAGTTGCATGTCCTATTCATGTTAGGAATTACAAGAGTTGGGACCAAAGATTAAGATTATTGCTAAGGTTTTAGCTAGTTCAAATATACATGATGTGTTGTCTATTTTAAATAGTTTGTGTGTTTGTTATTACTGTTAAGTGATATGTTACCTTGATGTACATTCTTAACATGGTATTAGAGCACCAAGTTTCAAGAAGTCCAACCAAATAGCCATTGTTAATCAAACATGAAGGGGAATGGTAGTGGTATGTTATCTTAATATACATTGCTAGCCCAGGACCCAACAGCTTAAGCTTTTGGTTCAAATGGTTCGTAACAATCACATCATGAAATGTATAAAACAATCACCTCCAATTTCATCTCTAAACGCTAATGCTATAAATGATCTTCCAATGCTATATGTCAGATGAGCTTCCAATCGATGCTCGAATGAGCTCCGACAACATTTCTATCCTATGAAATTTCCACTTTAAATCTACAACTAAATCATTCCATCATCGCTAGCTATTAAAAAAAATGGAAAAAGGAAACTAGATTAACAAAATAACAATAACAAACCTTCAACCCAAAATAAAAATCAAATCATCGCTAGAAAGTTATCTATCGATGGAGAGATCGATCGATTAGCAGATGTGAAGAGAGAAGAGATCGCGCATTGGATATGAGAGCAGAAACCCTAGAAATCTCCAGCTGTAGGAGTTGGGAGCTGACGTGGCAGCAAGCGGAGGAAGGAGATGGATCCAGGTGGAAGGCGAAGAGGAGAAGCGGCCGATGATTCTTCTCTTCTTCTTTCTTTGTATTTTGATTTTTTTTTGTTTGTTTGGTTTTGAAAGTGAGAATTGAAGAAGGGTTTTGGGGGGGCTTTGGTAATGGGAAATTGGGAATAGGAAAGGGGAATGGGAGAAGAGTGGACTGGTCAAAGCAAAAGCCTAAAGGGGCCCACAAAGCTCCTTAGGTCATGTTTGGATACTTGCATAGAAATTCGTCGGAATTCATGCAAAATGTCTGGAAATGCATGTGCCTTCTTTTCCGTGCAAAATTCTGAAGATTTTTATATCAAATCTTGTTGGGTGGTAAAGAATAAGTTTTCATAATAAAATATTATTATATATAGAAATTAAAAGTGTGGACAAAATGATATCTTTATACAATTCAATGTTTTTAGGTCTCTCAACCCATTATCTTCTAACTCAATGTTTTTATATCTCTCGACCCATTATCTTCCAACTCAATATTTTATCAATTCTAAAACATATTTTCTTCCAACTCATTTTTATTTTTCTAATCAATTTTATAACTCGTTTTCTTCCATTTTAATTTTTCTTCAATTCCATAATCCATCGTCTTCTTTCTCAATTTTTATTCAATTCTCACAACCTATTATTATCTTCGTTGTATCCCCCAATTTTCCGCCACACATCTTTTTCTTTAATTTTCTTCTTAATTTTCACAATCTATCGTCATGTTTATTTTCTCAATTTCAACCCATTGATTTCAAAAAAAACTCCAACCCATTATATTCTTTTTCAAAATCGTTTTTTTTTCTAATTCAATGATTCATCTTTCTCTTTTTTTTATTTCAAACCAACTTTAGAAGCTCCTCTCATGATTCTTTTTATAAGCAGTTTATTACCATACAACCCATCTCAAAATCTCATTTCTAATTTAAGAAAATAAAAAGAAGAAGAGGTAAAAGATGTAAGAAATGATATATTGAAAGAAAGGGTATTTGAGAATTTTTTATCAAAAGTGAAATAAGATACAAAGATAAAAGAAAAAATATTCAAAAAAGAAGAAAAACAAAGGAGAGAGAGGATTAAAAAAATCGGCTCTGGGCTAATTTTTTTTATCCATAGGAATAGCCCTATTTAGGGTTTTTGAAGCCTCCGAATTAATATTGAAAAAACAGTATCCAAACAACCGCTTTTGAGAGATTGACTTAATCCATTGGAAAAAAAAGAATCTTGATCTAAAATTCATAGGATTATAGCTATCTAAACATGCCCTTAGCGTGCGCTTGGTACGAGGTAATCTAGGTCAGGTGACCTAGATTACCATAAAATATTACCATGTTTGTTTATGTGTAAACGGTATTCCTGGGAATATAAGATTACCATGATATTCAAATGATTTCATTCCATGTTAATCTTATTCTCTCAAAACATGTGTATATTCTCGATTACCACGAAATATTCCCGCCTAACATAACGGTCTCCGTAGCCTGCCGACGGCCGGCCAGCCTTACCGCCCATCGTCGGTCGTCCACCAGACGGCCCACAACCGATCGTCCGTTCGCCACCGGCCGGCCCGCCGTCGATCGGGCATTTGCCGCCGGCTGGCTATAGTTCGTTGCCGGTCGTCCATCGGCCGGCCCCACCGACCGTTGCCAGCCTCTCGCCGGCCTCGCCACCATCCACCGACCCTCCTCTGACCTCGCCGCCAGTCGACGGCTGCACATGCATATATTACCGGGACTAATTGAAGTATACCAATCACGTTAATGCAAAATTCCTTAAAATTAGATGCCCGGTCATCCCAATCCCAGGAATGCAAGGATTCTCGGTAATCTTTCATTACATGCACCAAGCGCAACCTTATGGCATTCTGGATGGCTTTGGGTTGTTCCACATGATTAATGTTGAGTTAAGTTACACAAAAATACCTTCAAGTTTCGTTATTTTCCACTAAAATGACTTACTACCATCCCTTTTTCCACTAAAATATATTGAATCCATATGCATTACATTCAATCGGTTGCTTTTTTGGAGCGTAGCACTTTTTAGGACAAAAAAATTGTTACCTAAAAAATGATATGAGAATTCTCTGTTCATTCCTTCTCGATCCGCCTCATTTCTATCATCCACTCCACCCTTCTCTTTCCTTCTCCTTCTCTGGCGTTTTTTTTTCCTTCCTCCCCATCCTTCTCCTTCACAACTCCACTCCCACCACTCTGCCTCCTCGCTGTCATTGCCTCTCATCCTCTGTCTTGTTCATCTCTTCTTGACCGCCACCATCTCCTCCTCTCCCACCTCTGCCATATCTTCCTTCCCAGCTTCTTGATATGTCATTTCAGCTAAAGCTGCCTTGCCCTCTCCCCTTGTATCTCACCTCTCCTCTCATTCTCATTCTTCCATCTCGTGAGAAGGATATTTGATAGGGAAAGGAGTAAGGGCTCGTTTAGTTGGGCGTTCTGATCCCCTAAAATCTCTTTTGGAGCTAAAAAAACACTTTTGAAGAAAAAAATACCAAACAGGCCCTATGCCCAAAGGCTCTTTTGGAGCTAAAGAAGAAGAAGAAAATCTTTTTTTTTTCAAAAGCTAAAAAATGAAGATTTTGGGAAAAGCTCTTCCTTGCACTTGATTTCTCCTTATTATCAGCACGCGGTCCTACCCTTGCACTTAATTTCTCTCCTCATCATCTCCCCAGTTCGAAACCCTAGACGATCGTGGTGATCAAGACCCACAAAGTGATCGAGGCCCCCAGATCGAAGCACTAAAAGATGACGACGACGAAGAACCCTAGACGATCGAGGCTCTCGAGCTCGACGTGATCATCGAGAGGTTGATCGATGAGATCTAAGTTTTGAGCTTCATGCATCAGGAGATCGAAAGCCTCTCGACTTCAACGAAGAATCCATAGATCTAGAGGATAGATCTCAAATATTTTTCTGTAGATATTTTTGTGCAGATCTTTTGATTTTTGCGAATCTTTTAAAGGTAAATTGTAAATTAAAAAAATGATGTTTTCTTTCACTGATTTCTCTGAAATATTAAGAAAAATGATGCCCTTTATGGTCATTTAAACAGTCGACAGCACTTCTACAACTCCTAACAATTTTTTGAACCAAACGGTTTTCCAAATCAAAAAGCACATTTCACAACAGCACTTTTGCCTAAAGAGCTGTTTTCAACAGCACTTTTGCTAAAGGCTATTTTTGCAACAGCCCAACCAAACAGGCCTAAAAGGGTTGTAACGACCCTAAAATCCATGTACACTTTTGTTAATCCAATATTAATGCAAGAGTGTATTTCTGTTCTGATTAGGAGTTATAAGTCATTATTGTGAAATAAGTGCAATAAACAACTTGTAGCTTACTGGTTAAGCCTTTGAACTGTTGTCCCATAGCCCGCGTGTTCGAATTCTTGCATTCCAATTATTTTATTCTATTTTCTTTTTGTTATTTTGGAGTTCTGAAACTTTCATGGGTGATTCACGGATTTACGAAATATTTCAAAAGAAAAGACTTGTGAAAATGGACCAAACGATGTGACGCAGGTACATGGCACGAACTTCGAGGCCACGAGCCAACCTGGGGCCGAGTTCGGCGGCATGGGTGTGAGCTTTGGGCTCCGTCTTAGGCACGGGTGTCATTTGACCTCCTCTCTACTGTTTTTCATATTCTGAAACCCCCAATTCAATATAGAGAACATGCAGTCCTTTCATCTATCCCATTAACCCCATTTTTAATACAATTCAATTCCTTTTTTAATTCACAAACTCTCATTTTCTTCCCCTATATATACTAGACTAGCTTAACTCATCCTCCTATTCATCATATTCTGAATTTTCCCCTCTAAATTGTTCTCTCAAGAAGCTAAGTACCCTCAAGGAGCCAAGCTATCCCTCCTATGTTGTTAACAAGTCAACCAAGGATCTCCTAATCTCTTGAGGATCTCCCCTACTCATAGATGTTGAAACTCTCTTCGTTGCGCCGCAACTCGTTCAAGGGATGTCGTAGATCAAGCTCGCCCTTTTAGTCGCATTCACGGTCTCGGTTCTTCAAACCGTGGCTTTTTCACTTCATTTCTCGTTCGTATGCGTATGAGTGGAATCCGTAAGTCCCTTCTCCCTCCATCTCTTCCTTTGCCATGAATCGCTACTCATATTAAATCGTAAGTTCCCTTTTGTAAGTCCATGTCGCGCACCCCGCGTGTCCGCGGGGAGGCAGAATTTTCAAAAAATGATTTTTCAAAGCTCGCAACATGGATTTGAACTCCAGGATCGATGCTATACCCTAGCTAACAAAATATCGTGTGAGGTTTATGTTGGCTATAGTGCCCTCAAGTCAATTATTGGATCGCAGGAACGCGATTGCGATGATTGAAGGAGGACCTATACCGGTAGAACAGTCTTACTCGAGATGATAGTATGCTATCTAGTTTGTCTTTATCATCATGTATCTGCTTTAGGTGGCTTTACTGAATACTATTACATGTTTATAGAGCCCATAGGATTCTTGCTTGACTACCAGCATTATGATGGCGATCATATACGTGGGAACTGGGTGGTCTATAGGCACATCCTTAAATGTCCCTAGTCGTAGAAGTTTCGAGACTGGGCTTCGATATTTCAGACTAGAATAGTGTATACTGATTGAGACCCCGACGAGGGGCGGTGGCCGGTCTCACAAGCCATTGGTGTTAGTTTGTTCACCTAAGATGTATACATGTGCTCATTGGGTTATGAGTACACCGGACGAACTCGCCGGGAACATGCTAGTTGGTATTATACCTATTGTCATATAGCAGTTCCCTAGTGACATATGTACAGGTTAGTCTATCGACCTGAGATCGTCATTTGTCTCGTGTGAGTTCCCACTGTGCTTTAATTACTACCCTACCACAACTCAAAGGAGTCGTGCAAACAGGTTTTAGTTGGGTACAGTCCCGAGCCACATGGAGCTAGTGAGCGGATTGTCGGGAGATTCGTCTCTCTCGGTATTGGGGGTTGATGTCGCGGTTGTGCACGGGTGGCCATCACCAGAAATCCTTGGCCAAGGTAGTCGAGAATTACTGATCTAGGATCGGTAGTTTCTCAGGTGGTGATAGGTTTCATACTAACACTAAATGTCGCGTTATTAAGGGTCTGACTTTATCCACCCCCTAGACTCGATATGCGATACTCATAGACGAACGGACCGGACTGAATGGATATTGTCACTGTCAGGCTCAGTAGGGGTTTCAGGATGAGTTTGCTCATCGGCCTTCCTTTCGCTCAATACTTGGGTAGCCGTTACGTACAGCTAGTGCCTCTGACGTGCTTGTGGTTAAACCCACTGCCAGCGTATTGACGAGTCTTTAGAGTCCCAGACAGAGGGTTTCACTGTTTCGGGTGAAATGTTGTAGAGGCCGCATGGTTTTATGGCAGGGTTCGATCATATTCGTGCACTTTTGCACGGATCATGATCGGACGGATAATACTAGTGGCCTTTGGTTTAAGCGGATCCTAGTATTATATTGTTGGATTATTTTCGTCTCGTTGTATTCGTATTCTTTCGGAATACGGATGCGGGTATGTATATATGGATGATTCTTGTAATTCGTTACAAAATTATTTTAGTAGATGACATTTCTTTTTTGTTATAAACATATAGGGTTTTAAATGTTTAATGGTGGAAAGTGTGACTCATTGTTTTGGCATGATTCTTGCATGCCACATGGGTGTGACTTATGGTGGGTCGTGTAGTGACTCATGCCAAGATATTTGTGTGTGTGTGTTGTAAGATATTTTAGAGCAAGGCAGATCTTTTCTTGTGGCTTTCTTTAGTTGCTAAATTGCTCACAAAATAAAACACAACACTCACTTGGAAAAAGGCAGCCACTTCTTTTTCTTCACTTGCTTTTTCTTGAGCTCACACTCTTCATCCTCATGGCATCTTCTTCTTCCTTCACCCAAACCCTCTTATGTGTTGAGAAACCTTGGGTGTCTTGAAACAAATTAATCCTTCATCACTCTCTAATTCTTCTACGGTATCTAGTGTAGCGATTTAGATACCCTAGTTATCTTGGATATGAGTTTGGAGCTCGTTGCATAGACTCTCGAGTGGATTATCTTCGATGGAGGGAGACCGGAGATCAAGCTTGATCAAGGAAGCCCTTAGGAGCTTGGGGTGACGGTTGAAGACCGAAGGACACGGATCTATTCGGTATAACCATTCTAACTCATATGCATGTTTTGTTATCTAGGGCTTATGGGTCGATCCGGGTTATAGGGTTGTGTTAGCGCCGGTTTTTGAAAATTTTTGTTCCGCATTTGGCTACAGATTGATGGCCGGGGTGCTGGCGTAACCCAACATGGTATCAGAGCCACTCCATAAGCCCTAGTTAACTCTTTGCGACATTAGAAATCCGGCGGTTTTTTCGTGCAAAAACCGCCGACAAAAACAGTTCCAAAAACTGAAAGTTTGAGATGTTTGCACACCCCGCGGGCTCATGGTTTGAACTGAGAAGCCGCGGGGTAGTGAATAGGCACCCTGGGGAACCCCCGAGGGGGGACGAACGGCTGGGCCCACTCCCCAAGACCGCCACAAGGTGGTCTTGGCGGTGGGGACCCGAAACTGCCCCACGGGTCTGCCTTACCCCCTGGCCATCTCGTGGTGGCCTTGGGGGTAGGGTACCCCCTCTAGGCCTCCCTACTCGTAGTTAATTTCGTGCTCTAACTTCCCGTGAAGTTTCAGGCGCGTTTCGTTTTGATTCGGACTTCCGAATTGGCTTTAAACGGTCGGTTTTTGGAACTTTAGCTCACTGTTTTTTCATGGTTTTGGAAATTGGTTTAGTTTGCTAATTGCATATGAAATTCTAATGTCGTAGTTTTCAGTACATATATTACTATCTGTGACCGTGAATGTCATTAGAGCGGTACAACTCGTCTAATTGTTATATGTTCTTTTAGACGAGATTGCAAACGTGACATTCACGTTGATGTTCATAGTTGTGCTGTGGTTGTGGTGGGATCGTCGTGGTGGATAGCTTGGGTGCAATGGTAGTAAAGTTTGGATTTATTTGTAAATTTGATATCGTGGGGCGAGCGTCCGACATGTGTACTGCCGTCACCGCCTGTTTGTATATTATTTATTTGGAGCACGACCGGGTTGAGGTCGATGTCACCGTTGTACATATTTTCTTTTCTGTACTAGGATTACCCCACGATGGATTGCAAGGATAGCCGGGTTGTAGAGGGCAACGGGCCCGCATCTCATGGCATTGAGACGGAGGGGCCCTCACTCTAGAATTGGCGGGCTATTCGCCGCACTCGTAGGGGGTACAGGTTGACCTAAAGAGGGGTGCTCAAGTTACCGGATTCCGTGAAGTGCCGGGTGGCCCATTCACTTTGATGAAGGGGGTTTCCTCACTTTTGGTTTTGGCGGGTAACTTGCCGCGCTTGTAGGGATCTAGGTTTTCATTGCACAGGTTATCCACACGACCCTGGGAATGTCGGGTTTCACTTGCGGCTCAAAGGAAACCTGGGGCTCCCAGATTATTAGTATTGTTCTGTGATGCTTATTGCTTATCTGTGATGTTGCATTTATCATGTCTGGAACGATTATTATATATTGTTATATATATACTAGTAGATATTGTATATGTTTTGCACCCGCGCTAGTCCAGCCCCCGCTCTGTCGTTAGTTAAGTAACCTAACGAGTGATGACGGGGCCTAGTGGCGAATGCGGATGGCATATACGCACATCATATTTTCGTTCTTTTCTGGCGTGATTAATTAATGGGACTGCATTGATTCAAATCAATGCAAGGAAAACAGACCTATTCGATATTGTTGGAACAATTTTCAAAAGCTGTTATTACAAGGATGTTTTCTTTTGTTCTGCACAGCGGTATTCGGTTATGAATATCCAGCACCTCATTTGATGAGGCAAGTGCCGAGATCCCTTCACCGGGAGTGACATCTTGGGCAGAAGTTTGCGTCAGGGTAATAACTTCACTATAGTCTATTACTATTTTACTTTGCATCATGGTATTCAGTTGGAATATTCTGCACCTCATTCCACGAGGAAAGTGCCGAGATCCCTTCACCGGGAATGACCTCTTTAGCAAAAGTTTTCGCCACTATATATTTGTAAAGCTATCCGGTTCCTTCAACGATATCAAGTTCGTTACGTCAAAGGTTTTTCGCCAAAAAACATTCGTAGCCCACCGTCGTTTTTAAGCCAGTTCTTGTTTGTTTTCGGGAAGACCGTAGCGTCGCCTTTCCCAGTTTGATTTCTTCTTTTCGCACTAGTCAGTTTTTGATAAAAGGATGTCAGGAATTCTTAGCGTATGTTTATGATGTTAAAGCCGCAGAGGTCCCATTGGACCAGGTCCCGATTGTGAGGAAATTTTAAGATGTTTTCCTGACGAGTTGCTTGGTTTGTCGCCAGAGCGCGATATTGAGTTCTGCTTTGACTTGATTCCTAGCACGGAGCCTTTTTCTATACCGCCATATCAGATGGACCCGGCGGAGCTTAATGAACTGAAGGATCGGCTGCAAGATTTGTTGGATAAGGGCTTGTTCATCTGAGGGCATCACTTGGGGAGCTCCTGTTCTGTTCGTCAAGAAAAAACACCCCAGTTGTGTTTGTGCATCGATTTTTGTCAGTTGAATCGGGTTCCTGTGCGGAACAGATATCCCTTACCACGTACTGAAGATTTGTTCGATTAGCTCCAGGGTGCGGCACATTTCTCGAAGATTGACTTGTGATCAGGTTACCATTAGTTGCGGGTTCGAGAGGATGATATTCCGAAGACTGCTTTTCACACGTTACGGGCGTTATGAGTTTTGGTGATATCGTTCAAGCTCACCAATGCCCCAGCAGCGTTTATGGACTTGATGAACCACATATTCAGGCCATTTCTTGATCAGTTATTATCGTGTTCGTTGATGACATTTTAATACACTTTTGGAGCCGAGTGGGGCCTGGGCAGTAATTGAGGATTTCATTGCAGACTTTGAGGGAGCACCAGCTATTCGCTAAATTATCCAAGTGTGTTTTCTGGTTGGATGATGTAACTTCTTGGGTCACGTAGTTACGAGAGATAGTATACGTATGGAACCGAAAAAGATCGAGGCCGTTCAGCACTGGCCCAGACCTGTATCAGTGACGGAGGTTCGCAGCATTTTGGGTTTGGACGGATACTATTGATATTTCGTACAGGATTTCTCGCATATAGCTACAACGCTACCCGGATTGACCCGGAAGGGAGTTCCTTTTCTTTGGACTGAAGCATGCGAGCAGAGCTTTCAGCAGTTAAAGACTCGTTTGATTACGGCGCCAGTATTATCTTTGCCTTTAGGATCAGGCGGTTTTGTTGGTTATTGCGATGCTTCTCGGCAGTTGAAGAAGCACGAGCATAATTATTCCACGCATGAGTTAGAAATGGCTGCGGTGGTTTTTACACTTAAGATTTGGAGACACTACTTATACGACGAGTCGTGCTAGATATTTACGGACCACAAGAAGCTTAAAGTATATCTTTCAGCAGCGAGATCTAAATTTGAGACCGCACAGATGGATAGAGCTAGTGAAAGACTATGACTGCGAGATTCTTTATCGTCCGGGCAAGCCGAATGTTGTGGCAGATGCTTTGAGTCGGAGGCCCGGAGATAGCTTTTCTTACCGAGCACAGTTCAGAGACTGTCGACGGCAGATTAGCAGATTCCTTGTGATAGCCGAGTTCAGTTCGAGTTTACGTCGACCGGGGGACAACTTGTCCGTGTCCGTACACGTCCCCAGTTACTTGATCGTATCCGTGAGGCATATTCCGATGATGTTCGTTTGTCAGAGATCATGGAGCAGGTTCGATATGGCAGAGATTCAGAGTTCGTGATTGATGATCAGGGAGTACTGCGATTTGGGATTCGACTGTGTGTGCCAGATTCCGAGGGACTGAGACACGAGATCTTAGAGGAGGCGCATCAGTCAGCATACAGTGTTCATTTGGTTTCCACCAAGATGTATTATGATTTGAGAGAAGTCTATTGGTGTGAAGGGATGAAGAGAGATGTCACAGATTTTATTTCGGGATGCTGACTTGTCAGCAAGTCAAGGCTGAGTATCAGAAGCCAGCGGGAGAATTACAACCTTTGCCCATTCCAGAATGGAATTGGGAACAAATTTCTATGAATTGTATCATGGGTCTACCTAGGACCCGTCGAGAGTATGCTCTATTTGAGTGATCGTAGAACGATTGACGAAAGCAGCTCACTTTCTTCCAGTGAAGACCACTTTCGGATTCGTTCAGTATGCTCAGACATATGTTGATGAGATTGTGCGACTACATGGAGTTCCGACTTGTTTTATGTCCGACAGAGGCACCCAGTTCACCAGCAGACTATGGCAGAAACTTCAGGAGACCTTGGACACCCCGATTGAGTTTCAGTATAGCTTTCCACCCGTAGACCGACGGCCAATCAGAGCGGACCATTCAGATTCTTGAGGATATGCTCCGAGCTTGCGTTCTAGATTTCGTGGCAGTTGGGATCGCCACTTTCCCTTGATAGAGTTTTCGTATAATAACAGCTTCCAGGAGGAGATTCAGATGGCACCCTTCGAGGTATTATATGGGAGGAAATGTCGATCGCCCGTTTGTTGGACAGAGCTCAGTGAGAGCAGTATTTTGGGACCACAGATTGTGCAAGAGACGACCGAAAAGATTCAGCTGATTTGGGATAGGATGAAAGTGGCCCAGAGCAGGCAGAAATCTTATGCAGACTGACGTTGGCACAGACTTGAGCTTATGGTAGGCAATCATGTTTTCTTGAGGGTTTCCCCGATGAAGGGCATGTTGAGATTCGGAAAGAAATGAAGTCTTAGTTCCAGATATGTAGGTTCTTTGAGATTTTCGAGCGTGTCGGCGCAGTTGCTTATAGTTTGGCTCTTCCACCCAGCTTTCCAAATAATCACCCATATTTCATGTATCAATGCTCCGCAAGTACCTTCATGACCCCTCTCGCATGATACAGCATCAGACGATCTAGTTGGAGTGCGATTTTTCTTTCACCAAGCAGCCAATAGTCATTCTAGATCGGCAGGTGAAGGAACTGAGGTCCGGGGTCATACCGTCCGTATAGGTTCTTTGACGTGGCCCGAACGGCAAAAAAGGTCACGTGGGAAGCTGAGGACGAGATGTAGGAGAGATATCCCCATCTCTTCGAGAGTACGCATAGTTAGATTTTAAATTCGGAGACCGAATTTCTTTAAAGAGGGAAGATTGTAACGTTCTAAAAAAATTCGATTAGGTTAGTTACGTATTAATTATTGATAATACGTGTTTTTCCGTAAAACCAAGATATAATTATTTTTCCACATAGACTTGAATATACCTATTTTAACTATGTAATGGCTAGTATTAGTATTTAATTAGTCACTTACAAATTTCTAGTTTTCTTAAATATTTTCCCTTAATTAATTATTTTTAATTATTATTTTAATCATACACTTATACACTAATTAGTGCTAATTAAAAATTAGTTTGGATTAACTACAAGTTGCATTGCACCATGACAACTTAAACTAATCTTCTAACATGTTCTATTCTTTCAATATTTTAGAGGGCTCTAGAATTCTTTGGAAAGTGAAAAGAAAAAATAAAATTTAAGTAATAATGAAGTATGGTGCATTTAAGGGTTAAGGTGTGCATGTTTTCTTGTTTCCTACTCACTCGCCCACACACTCACCTCCCTTCCCAAGTCCTGGCCGAGCCCAGAAAATCTGCAGCCCCTCTTTTGTTCATCTCATTTTCATAGAGTTCTAGAGTTCTCATTTGTAATGGAAAAGAAAATAAAATAAAAACAAGGAGGCATGGTGCATTAATTAAGGAATGGGGGAGCTTTGAATCATACAAACACACACCTCACTCTCTCTCTCCCCTCATCTTATTTTCTGGCCGAAAATTTCCTACCGCCCTCTCCCATTTTTCCCACCTCATATCTCTACTAAAATCTTCAAGAAATGCATCAAAAATCCATACAAACTCTCACTAATTCCTAATTAAACCTTCACCCATTATTCATTGACCATCTAGCTTTGATCTTGGAGCAAGAGAACCATTTTGGAGGCTAAGTTTGCAAGTGAGATCTACTAAAATTGTGAGGTATAATCCTAACCCAATGGTTACTTGTTGGATAACTACTTCAATCTTAGATAATTAGGTGTTTAAATATGGTTTTAATTACAAGGTTTAATTTTAAAGAGAAGGGTTTGAGATTAAATTAGAGTTTACATCACTTGATTTAGTTAGCAATGTGTAGTTTAACATGTTAAGACATGAAAAATCTAATCTAATTGTTAAGTTGCTAATTGTTATTTTTTTAAATTGTCTTAATTATATTTTTGCAAACTAAATTTTTAATTACTGTGTAATTTGGTGAAATTAAAATTTAGTTAGGGTTTGTGTGGCTTAATTAAGTTATTAAATGATTATTGTGGCCACTACATCGCTAATCCGTGAAGTTTTTACGCCAAAACCCTATCGATGTGCTTACTAGGTTTTTGGAATAATTAGATTTTGGTTCAATTTGACGTTGCGATGATTTGCATGCTATATCTTATAATATTTGACGTATTGTGAATGCGCGATTGGGTTTTCGGCTTGGTGGTTTTCATGTTTAGCGCCCCTAGTTGTGGTTTGTGGCATTGTCGCGAGCGTGTTTTGTGCACCAAGTGCGTGCGCATCTAGTTAGTGCGCGTGGTTGATTTGTATCGTTTATGTCCGTGACTATTTATATATTTATTCTCTTATTTACTTGTGTATGTTTCTGGGATCGGGTGTAGAGACGTCAGATGTGGCGCAGAAATGGCAAGGCTGAGATCGGATCAGATTAGCCGAGGCATCCCGGTGAGTAGATGGACACATCTACGGGGGAATCGTCTGGATGGCGCAAGGCGCCCGATAGTCCGGATTACTAGTAGTGCTTGTAATTATATGTGTAGTCTCCTAGTCATTTATCTCATTGCATTGCATCATCATAAATATATATGATATTATCTCATAAGACACTTTCACCATTACCATTGGTTCATGCCACGCGCACTATTCATACGAACATACATGCCTTTGGTAATTGCTATGTCACAAACACTATAGAACTTACTTAGAATAGGTATCTGTGCATTGCATCATATATGATCTGTAAACCTGTACCTATATAGTCATTTCATCAGGATGGATACGTAGGATTGTTAGTCATATATACATACTGTTGGAGATAGTGCCCTCAGAGTCAATTATTAGGTCACAGGTACGTGATTGCTATGATTGATGGAGGACCTATCCCGGTAGGACAGTCTTACTCGAGATGATAGTATGCTATCTGGTTTACCTTTATCATCGTGTACTGTTTTAGGTGACCTAACAAGTTGCTATTACACGTTGATAGAGCCCCTAGGATTCTTGCTTGACCACCAGCAGTATGAGGGCGATCACATAAGTGGGAGCTGGGGTCTATAAGCACATCCTTAAATGGTCCCTAGTCGTGTGAGTTTCGAGACAGGGCATCGATACTCCAGAGTAGACTAGTGTATACAGTCGAGACCCCGACGAGGGGCGGTGGCCGGTCTCACAAGCCACTGGTGTCAGTTGGATCACCTAAGATGTATACAGGTGCTCATTGGGTTATGAGTACACCGGACAGGACTCGCCGGGAACATGCTAGTTGGTCATATACCAGACGTCAGATGGCAGTTCCCTGGTGACATGTGTACAGGTTAGTTCATCGACCTGGGGATCGTCATTTGTCTCGTGTGAGTTCCCACTGTACTTTGATTACTACCCTACCACGGCTCAAAGGAGTCGTGCAAACAGGTTTTAGTTGGGTACAGTCCCGAGCCACATGGAGGCAGTGAGCGTATCTTCAGGGGTTCGTCTCTCCCGGTATTGGGGGTGAGGTCGTGCTGTGTCTAGGAGAGCCATTACACGAAGCCCTCGGCCGAGGCAAGGAGATTTACTGGTAGGTATTCCAGTAGTATCTCAGGGTGTTCTGGGCTACACTCCGACACGACTTGTACCGCTTTTGGGGGTCTGACTTTTACCAACCCCCTAGGCCCGCCATGCGATGCTCATAGACGAACGGACCGGACTGTACGGATATTGTCACTGACAGGCTCAGTAGGGAGTCAGGCTGAGTTCGCTCACAGACGTCCCTTTTGGTCAATACCTGGTAGCCCGTTATGTATTGGCTTATACCTCTAACGTGCTAGTGGTTAAATCCACAACCAAGGTGTTGATGAGTCTTTAGAGTCCCCCACATTCAGTTACTCAGCTTTCGGGCGAAAAGTTGTAGAGGCCGTATGGAGATATGGCAAGGTCCGATCAGATACGTGCGGTATTGCACGGATCAGGATCGGACAGTCTGTACTATAGGCCGTATGGTTATATGGCAGGGTTCGATCAGATACGTGCGGTATTGCACGGATCAGGATCGAACAGGTATTACTAGCCGGCTTTGGTATAAGCCGGATCCTAGTATAGTACAGTGTAGATTTTGTCTCATTGCATTTGTATTTCAGTCGAAATACAAATGCGGGTGTGTATGCACAGTATTGGGTTTTTCCTGTAATTTATTACGGGACCAGTTTTCTGGAGTTGCCAGTTTGCTTTCCGTTTCGGCCGATTTCCATTGTTCCGTTCATTGGCCGAAGGTTGGTGGAGGAGGGTTTATTTGCATTGTTGCAAATAGGCATTAGTGGAGGGGGTTCTTTGCATCTTGTTGCATCATGATGGTTGTCATGATTATAGCACCATCCTTTGACTTGATTTCTTCATGATGGCATGACTTTTTGAGTCATCATGGTTCATGATGGTTGGACTTTGTGAGGTGATGATGGTGGTGTTGAGTGTTGAGTTTACCTTGTGATCATTCCCTTTTGCATGATAGACTTTCCTCTCTCTCTCTCTTGTTTTTGATATGAGAACGACTCTCTCATTTTTGGCAACCATCTCATTCTTCCCCTCCCCTCTCTAGCATGGCCGGCCACTTCACAAGTGGGCTGTCCAAAAATCTTGGGTGGGTTATTTTTGGTTCATATCATGCTCCAAAATACCCCAAGCTCCTTCACATTTGTTCTTGCTTCATTCCTCCACCAAATGGCAATTCCACAACCCCAAATGAGACATGTAATCCACATTATATTCTACAACAAATCTTGGGCACGTCGAGTAGCCGGCTTCGTGCCCGAGTTGCCTCGGCATTGAGGTGGGAGCCCGTAAAAGAAGTAGGCGATGTGGTGCACTTCCGGCGACGAGGAGGAGACGGGACATTCCGCAGGAGATTGGGACGACGACGAGAAGACCGGAGGACTTGGATCGTCGGTATATCTCTTTCCCATCTTATTGTTAGCTAGGACTAATTAATGGTTCGATCCGGGTATTAGTGCGCGGCGGTTTGCCAGTTCAAGTAAAATTTAAAGTTTATCACCGCTTCCGCATTTGGCCGTCGGATTGACGGCCGGGGCGCCGCCGTGCACTTACACATACCTCATTGTATCATGATTCATGCGTAGCTTCTGGCCGTACATCGCTTGGTATATACTATCGTATCATAGACATCCATCATCACTGACATGTTTACATATTGTGATTCTTTGCGAGAATTTCAGTATTTATGAGATTTATGGATTTTGGAGAAACCGCAATGATTTTAAGAACGTATTACCATTTAAAAAATGTAAGTTGCGGTTTTCTCGTGATATGTTGTGTGTGGTGTCAACCATGGGTTTTCTCGGTTCTTGAGCGGTATCATACACCCGATTCAAGATAGGGGAGAGACCGTCTGCGGGTGCATGGTGGACCCGGTACGGTACCTCGGCGAAAGAGGGTCGCAGATGATGGCGTTGAGCCCGGAAGGGGAGCACTACTGACCGATTATTTTTGACGCGGCGGATATCTTTTCAGTCAAAAATATTGTGTATTTGATATGACATTTTCCTTATTATTTCTATATAATAAAAGGTGTTTATTATAAATATGACACATATGAGGGTTTATCTGTAAAAATACTATTTTCATATGTTTATATATTATAATTAATATTATGAAGGAAATTGTAAGCATATAATATCTATGTAATATTTAGTCCATTTAAATATGCTTACCATATCAAATATCTTTAACCAATTCTCTTAAAACTATAATATCATGTCAAATGGTTAAGATAATATCTCAATTAAAACAAATTCTACTAACATTATTTATTGAGATATTGTGCAGAAATTATATCAGGACTGGAATCAAGGAAATCCGAGTTATCGAGATCAAATCTGCCGAAATTATGAAGTAAATCGAATAAATCAATTCTGGCAGAGACTTAGAGAAGATTTTCAGATTCCAGATATCAAAATAGTCTACAGGTGTCACCAGAAGAGGCCACCAGATAAATGAACCCAAGATCCCTCTACCCCACCGCGGATCCGCGGCCAAACCCACCCAATGGCCGCGGTTCCGCCGCAATATTAAGAAGTTGGGATTTTGGATTTTTACAGTAGGATCCTAACAACTAGTTACCCTATTAGGAAACTAGGGATTCTGGGTATGTGACTATAAATAAGAACCGAGAGCCTCACTTGAGAAATCATTAAACCGACGAGATCACGAAGTCCACGATGGCTCAAAAATCCAGGTTGATCATCGACAGTTCATCTACTTCCTTAAGAAGAGATCGAGAAGCAAACTAGGGTTTTGTAATCATTTTCTAAAGGAACAAAGTGTACTTGATCTTGTTGATTAATAAAACTAGTTGTTTTCTTATATCATTTTATTCTTATTGCATTTTATTTACATCATGGTCTCTATCTTTTCTTTTATCTCCAACATGCGCGAGTAATTCTCCGCTTGTTAGGGTTCATAGGATTAGGGTAGATCAATGGATGATGAAGATCCTTAAACTCCTTTTATGTCCTATAAAGTTTATAAACTTTACCAAAAGAATCGTCAATATCCTAATCGGGAATGCTACCAATTCATTGATAGTCACGACCGCGATTTGAGATTAGATTAACGATTGCTTTGGTAAAGGCTAGACATGAACAGAGATCCAAGTCAAGATAGGAGTTAAGAGTGGGAACCCTTTTCCCTCCAGAAACCCTAATCTACATGCATCACTGTCGATCTAGTTTTAAATCTATTAAAGGATAAAAGGGGTAATCTTTAATTAATCATCTATGACTACTAAATCTTAACGAACCCTACAAGCCACCTTCTAATATAAAACGTACATCCGTAGTTAATCTAGATCTATATCCTACATCCGTATTTGACGTGGATCTAGAATCTACAACCATTCTTCACTATTCATTATTCTTCCTCCTTTCCTAATCAATACGCCTAAAGTAAGATTAAAAGATTCAACGTTTCCCTAAGGACGATCCATACTCATCTCGGCCTAACTACATGCGACACCGTTATTGATTGCGGTTATTCTACATACACTTTTACACATCAATCAAATGGCGCCGTTGCCGGGGATACGTGCGTAATTTATTTTTCTTACTATTTATGTTGAATTCTTATTCGATCCATATCATAAATAAACAAAACTGCAAATTGTATATTTAACGATTATTGTGTGAATTTTGCAAGGGGATTTGGAGTCACTGAATTGAGGAAACAGAGAGCCAGAGACATTCATCAAGATCCAGAGGAGTAAAGGAGGCCACGTAGCAAAATTCTCCACCACATCTCCCAAGTCGGCGGCGGAACCGCGGCAAGAAGGGCCAATTGGCGGCGGAACCGCGGTGCAATTAGGGATTTAGGGTTGAAAACTTCTCTGGTATCTTTTCTATATCTTTCTCTCTCCTCTGAAATCCAATAAAATATCTTTTCTGTAGGATTCTTTGCAAAATATCGCCGCTCAAAAATCTTTTTGCAAAGTTTTGTAATTGGTTTGTTTATTCATATTTTAACATGGACTTTAAGGGGTAAGACCAAAATTCAGATTAGGTGGGGATTTCATCATCCATCCTAGGCCCCGCAAATCATAAAACGAGCATCCGCATCAATCCTACATTAATTAAAAAATATCTAGACAAGACTCTAAGGACCGCCGCGCTCAAATAGGACAGAGGAAGGTCGTGGGTAATCTATTACTTATCCGCATTACTTTTATGGTGTCTAGGCAAGTGTGTCTAAGGCAAGTGGTTATTTAATTAGGCCCGCTATTTTCGGTGATTCGTATAGCGGATACCTCCCACTTATCTGGCACTTACCTAGCCACAAGAGCGATAAAGAGGTGGTAGAGGATTGATCCTGCGGCTTGTCCTTTGGAAGTCTAGGAGCGGTTTAGAGACTTGACCTAGGTAAGCTTAGTTCTAGGGTTGATTGTGCATTTTTGAGTGATTTGTCTCAGTCTGACACACTTTTCAAAACAAACCATTTTTAAATCACACATTCGCTGCCACTTGCGCTAAATCCGTTTAGTGCATGCTTGGCTGGACACGGGATTCTAATGCCCGTCTTGTCCGCGTTCCTGCTATCGATTCCGAAGTCGGTACTTCTTCATTTTCTTTTTTCCTTTCACCCATCACATCGACCGAGATGGATGGTTCTCCATCAGATTATGACACCACCCTGCCACCACCCGTCGGTGCGCAGAATGCACCACGTATTTCTTTCCAAGAGAGATGCTATCCTATACGCGGTCCCCTTCCTACCTGTTTATCTATTCCACCAGCCAATGGGGATAATTTTGAAATTAAACCCCACTTCATCAACCTGTTGCCCAAATTTCACAGGCTTGAGTCTGAAGACGCATATGTTTTCATCACTAAATTCGAAAACGTTTGTGCAATGATGGGTACATCACAGCTGTCTGTGGATGCTATGCGCTTACGTCTTCTCCCTTTCATTTTGTGCGATTTAGCAGAAAAATGGTTTTATAACACCGCCGCACACTTTATTACCAATTGGGATGAATTCGTGATAGCATTCCTTAAGAAATTTTACCCAAATCATAAAACCGCCCGTGTTCGGAGCGAAATCAACCAGTTTAGCCAGCTTCCCAATGAACCATTTTGGAAATGGTTTGAACGGTTTAAGGATCTGCTTGTCCAATGTCCTCATCATGGAATACATAGATGGGATCTATGCCGAATTATATATGAGGGCATTAATCCAGCGATAAAGCAGATACTTGAAACCATGTGTCAATGCAATTTCATGTCCAAAGACGATGGTGAAGCCTGGAAATACCTGGAAGATCTCGCTGAAAACACTTTGCAGTAGGGAAGCATCAGACTACCTTCATCTAGGGGAGGCATCCATCAACTCGATGTTTCCATCGCAGTAAAAGCCGAAATAGCAGCGATGTAAAAGAAACTCGAAGTTATGGAAAACAAATTCTCATCAGCCTCCTTAAACCAGGTTACGCTTCCCAAAACCGTGTGTGGTTGTTGTTCCAACCCGTCACATTTGACGGAAGAATGTCCATTGAATGCACCGTTTCAAGGTCAAGAACAAAGTAATGCTGCTTTTCAGCAGCGACCTAGAAACGATCCTTATTCTTCTACGTACAATCAAGGATGGATGAATCATCATAACTTTGCTTGGAACTAAAACCAAAACCAAAATCAAAACCAGTTCCAAAGCAATTATCAAAGACCTCCTCTACAGCAACAACAACCACCACCACAGAGTCAGCACCCCTTTCAATCACAACCTTTTCAAAACCTGGCCAATAATTCTTTCCAAACGGCCGGGACTGCAAAATCATCTGCACTTGAACAAAGCTTGGATATGTTCATTAAACATTCCATGCAATCGACGGATGAAATAAAGTCTTATATCCGAACTTTAACACAGACCACCAACTCCCACAATGAGAGTATTAAATCGATAGAAGCACAACTTGCACAAATAAATGCCGCGATGAGTGCGATAGAAAAAGAGAAACTTCCATCTCAACCTATACCTAACCCTGGCCACTCACAAAGTTATAACGTGAGTGCCGTTATCACGTTGAGATCAGGAAGAGTGCTGGATAACCAAGTGGGTGAACATGTTGATGACGATGACGTTAGTGATATTAATGATACCCCGGCTTCTACTTCTTCCACTAATTCGTCTAGTCTCCCACCTTCTTCCGAGCATATTCTCCGTTTTCCCCAAGGCTCGAACACTTCGCCCACTTCCTCAAATTCACCTAAAACGATCCCCACTCCAATTCTGGGATCCATTCCATCCCTACAATCCTCTCCAATGTTGGACCCAACTCTTATTGATAAAGCACCTTATCTAAACAAGTTAAGGGGCAACAGACCAAGTCCACAAATGGAGAAGATTGTGGAAATTTTTAAGCAAGTTAACATAAACATTCCTCTCCTAGATGCTATTCAACAAGTTCCGTCTTATGCGAAAATCCTAAAGGACTTGTGCACTAGGAAGAGAAAAATTCAAGTACCTAAAAAAGTTTTCCTTACGAGTAATGTGAGCACTGCTTTTACACAACTACCCAAGAAACGAAAGGACCCCATAAGTCCTATAATTTCTATTTCTATTGGGGGGTAAAAATATCAATCGTGCTCTACTCGATTTATGTGCTAGTGTTAACTTACTTCAGTATTCTGTTTATGAGCAATTAAGGATCAGAGAGTTAAAACCAGCGCACCGCACTCTTCAGATGGCCGATCGATCTATCACCCAACCTAGGGGTGAGCTAGAGGATGTGTTAATCAAAGTCGGGGAATTCATATTCCCTGTGGACTTCATCGTTATAGATACACAACCTGTAGCGAACCCACGAAACCAAATTCCGGTGATTTTAGGTCGACCTTTTCTTACGATTTCTAACGCAATAATCAATTGTCGAAACGGCTCTATGACCCTATCCTTCAGGAAGATATCAGTTGAGCTTAACATTTACAAGTTGGGAAGTGAACCCTCCAAACCCTATGCTCGAGTATTTTCTGTCGAAGCGATAAATGTCGACAGCAGCGAATTTGAACAGCTTTACGATACTGATCTCGACTCCGCTACTACGTTGTTGTCCGGGTCAACATCTAACACTAAATGTGAACCTTTTACGGAGTACGAGTATCATCCCGTTCTTTCCGATGAGATTATTATTCGGGATATCGATGAAAGTTTTGAAGAAATCTTCGCTGAAGAACTCGCATTCTTAGAAGATATGGGCGTAGTGATGAATCAACCCCAACCCAAAGAAGTTGAACCGCCACATCTTCTTTTTATCTAGAATGAGAATGCGAGTAATCCATTGTTATTGTTTCTTCTCTATAAACCGAGACGTAAACCTTTTCCATTACACCTCTTATCTCCTCCCCTCTTTTTCACGTCAATAGGCGACATGTTCTTCCACCAACCTTAGTGCTTTATCGATAAATTTTTTGAATGGTTGGTGTTGACTTTTGGTCTTTGTAAGGCTTTACTTTGACCAATAACTTTAACCCACCCAATGATTTTAATTGCTTAATACTATTTTACTTAAGTTTGGGGAGGAATATTTTGGCTCTTGAAAGAAAATGATTTTTACAAAATTGTGAGCCAAAAATAAGTTTGGGGGAGAATTTTACTTTCGCTATTTCATGTCCCCGTTACTAACTTTTCCTCCCAAATCTACAGTTTTTTTTTAATCTTAACAGATGACATCAGTGAGGACACCGATGGAAACAGGTTTGGGGGAGGTTTGTGTTTATTTACGCATTACTTTGCATTATACTATATATAAGCACAAATTTTTTTTGATAATGAAAGTTTGAAAGTGAAAATTTACATATGAAAGATAGGAATAGTTTAAGAAAAGCAAGGAAGTTAGATGTTTTCTTAAACGAAACTAGTAATAAGTAGTTATGAGCCGTTGTCCCAAGGGTTAGTAAGATGAAGGAAATCACTAATCTGAGGATAGATCTAAGTCTGAAACATAGTCCTTATTCTTGAGGCCAAACATCTGAATGTTGATACCCTACTATACGCACTTACACACATCTTGAAACTTGGGATAGTAGAGGATACCTTGAAATGCTCTTGTCTAAAAGCCTTAGTATGAAAGAAAATAAAAAAAAGTATAAGTGGTGAAGAAGAAGAAAAAAATGAACACCGGTTTTGTAATTGCTTAAGGCAGCATAAAAAATATATAGCGATGGTGCTTTATCACCTAGTGCCTTAGACCAACTGGTTTGGGAGCCACTGCTAAGCCTTAGGTGTTGCAATATGAGGAATTACGTCTAAATGCGCAAGCACATTTAGTAATCGGTTGGTTAGTACCTCAAGAAGTTTAACGGTCGCATGAAGGATGTGTGAGCAATTTCATCAAAAAAATTCACCGATTAAAATGTACTTTGGAAGATGGACAAGAGTATGATGGCTTGCATTGAATTCTCTAAGTGTAGGGATGTATTTTACACACACTTAGGGGTATATGATTAATGTTTGGAAGAAAGATAGGGAGGAAGACTAAAGGTGATGTTTTATTGAGGGATAATGTGATCTCTAATATCTTTTCACGACAATTAAGATAGGGCTCATAACAACTGAAAAGCTGGTATAGTTGGAAACTATTATTTTCAAGTTATTTCTTATAGAAGTTCTTATCTTTATATGTAACTTTCATCATCTTTCTTTTATTATACGATTTTGTGGGTGTAATCCACTGAAAACTCTCAGGAGACAACACTCCTTCTACTAGGGATACCTAGAGGTTTAACAGCTTGTTGCATGTGCTCAGTGCAATCGTGTTGCCTACGAAAGTGTGCCATTTAGGTTTTTCTTTTTTTTCTTCTCTCCTTCTCTTGAATAAACTAGTTTGCTCGGGACGATCAAAGTTAAGTTTGGGGGTATTTGTTCAGTCGAAAATATTGTGCATTTGATATGGCATTTTCCTTATTATTTCTATATAATAAAAGGCGTTTATTATAAATATGACACATATGAGGGTTTATCTGTAAAAATACTATTTTCATATGTTTATATATTATAATTAACATTATGAAGGAAATTGTAAGCATATAATATCTATGTAATATTTAGTCCATTTAAATATGCTTACCATATCAAATATCTTTAACCAATTCTCTTAAAACTATAATATCATTTCAAATGGTTAAAATAATATCTCAATTACAACAAATTCTACTAACATTATTTATTAAGATTTTTTGCAGAAATTATATCAGGACTGGAATCAAGGAAATCCGAGTTATCGAGATCAAATCTGCCGAAATCTTAAAGTAAATCGAAGAAATCAATTCTGACAGAGACTTAGAGAAGATTTTCAAATTCTAAATTTCAAAATAGTTTACAGGTGTCATCAGAAGAGGCCACCAGAGAAATGAACCCAAGATCTCTCTACCCCACCGCGGATCCGCGGCCAAACCCACCCAATGGCCGCGGTTCTGCTGCAATATTGAGAAGTTGGGATTTTGGATTTTTATAGTAGGATCATAACAACTAGTTACCCTATTAGGAAACTAGGGATTCTGGGTATGTGACTATAAATAAGAACCGAAAGCCTCACTTGAGAAATCATCAAACCGACGAGATCACGAAGTCCACGACGGCTCAAGAATCCATGTTGATCATCGACAGTTCATCTACCTCCTTAAGAAGAGATCGAAAAGCAAACTAGGGTTTTGTAACCATTTTCTAAAAGAACAAAGTGTACTTGATCTTGTTGATTAATAAAGATAGTTGTTTTCTTATATCATTTTATTCTTATTGCATTTTATTCACACCATGATCTCTATCTTTTATTTTATCTCCAACACGTGCGAGTAATTCTCCGCTTGTTAGGGCTTATAGGATTAGGGTAGATCAATGGATAATGAAGATCCTTAAACTCCTTTTACGTCCTATAAAGTTTATAAACTTTACCAAAAGAATCGTTAACATCCTAATCGGGCACTATACCAATTCATTGATAGTCACGACCGCGATTTGAGATTAGATTAACGATTGCTTTGGTAAAGGCTAGACATGAACGGAGATCCATGTCAAGATAGGGGTTAAGAGTGGGAACCCTTTTCCCTCCAGAAACCCTAATCTACATGCATCACTGTCGATCTACTTTTAAATCTATTAAAATATGAAAGGGTTAATCTTTAATTAATCATCCATGACTACTAAATCTTAACGAACCCTACAAGCCCCCTTCTAATATAAAGTGCTGCCATTAAGGCATTGTACGAGGAATAGGAGGTTGATGAACAAGATGAATGCACTCGTCCGTAGTTAATCTAGATCTATATCCTGCATCCATGTTTGACGTGGATCTAGAATCTACAACCATTCTTCACTATTCATTATTCTACCTCCTTTCCTAATCAATACGCCTAAAGTAAGATTAAAAGATTCAACGTTTCCCTGAGGATGACCCGTACCCATCTCGGTCTAGCTACACGCGATACCATTATTGATTGCGGTTATTCTACACACACTTTTATACATCAATCAATATCCGGAGGATACCGACGTAGTCGTGAGATTTGATCATATGGGCCGATCCGGACTGACGGAGTTCGAGATATTGAGATATTGAGACATTGAGATATTGAGATATTGAGACATTGAGATATTGAGACATTGATATATTGGGATATATATTTTGTGTCGATACTTGACACGGATTTTCTGTTGATTTCATTGATGATACTTCAGTTTATTGCATAGAGGTTTTTCTAAGATAAGAATAAATATTTTCTCATACCAGACTTGTGCATGTTTCGTGTTTAATTATGCATTCATGTTGCATTCATGCTAGTTCATAGTATCATTTTGAGATATGTGGGTTATGACGTATTTGTGTGCATGCTTACGATAGCCTTATTAGATGTTACTTACTACTCACGAGTTGGCAACTCATCCCCGTTGTGCCACAGTATCTTGCAGGTCCGACCCGTCAGCACAATAGCGGCGGGCGCACTTTCTTATTTTGTTCTTTTTGCTTGGACTTGCGGCATTGCTCGTAGGTGGGTTGCGAGGATATGTTATTCCATCATGTATATTATTTTGTATCTAGTATAGTCCATCTACCCTTGTATATTTGACTAGACGGTGAGACTCGTGGGACTTGTATTTGTGATATTGGTGTCGATGCTCACTTGAGCCGACGTAGTGTTTCTCATTTCTTACTTTCAGATGCTTATTTCGCACTTTTGATATACATATTGCATGTGGTTGTGATTCCGCCACTGGCGAAGAGCTAGCTCCCACTTGGGGATGCCTTATTTCATCATTTATATGTATTTTCATATGTTGTACCCATTTGGGGGCCAGTATTTACAAAGGAGACTCTGCCGAAATTTTCGGGAAAATTTGATTTAATGCCACTTATTTTGTCAAAACCGCTTGCTTTAAAACAAGTTTTCCTTCACTTTAATTGTCAAACGGTTTAGTTTTCTGGGCTTTGGCTTACTTAGATTACGTTGTGCCTTAAGACGTTTCATAGTTTAAGTGCCAGTCACGTTCCGTACCTTCGGGTCGTGACAATGTTGGTATCAGAGCGATAGGTTTTACCTTTCTGAGTGTATGTCACGATCCGAAATTTAGCTCATGACCGGCACTTAAATCACGCGACATCTAAAGGCGTAACGTAACTCAAGTAAGCCGAAACCCAGAAATCTAAACCTTTTTAAGAAAATAAAAGAGGTGAAGTTTTGAAAATAAGGTATGATGAAATCAAATGTTTTCTTAAATGCATAGATAAAGGAACATGAAAAATGCAAGTGAATTTTACTTGTTGAAAAAACATGTTTCGTCTTTTAAAAATTTGGGCAGCACCTCCTTTGTATATTTTGATCAAAAACCATATATATATAATAACAATAAAGGCATCCCCAAGCGGGAACTAGCTCTTCGTCAATCGGTGGAGTCACAATCACGCAAGACAGAAATATATAAGTATACAACGCCCAACGGTGAAGATCACCACAAAAGATAAAGTAAAGCAAGACAACAAACCCACAAAGCGAACATATAACCCATCGCTCAAGTCTCGCAACCATAAGTCTTTTTACTTATACAAATACTAGTTTCTGATGGTTGGAGTTAACTAGATACAACAGGAATAGTAAATACAAGAGTGGTACAATCCAACATGTACCACCTACCAAAGCAATCACTCGAATGCAATTGTGTGTCGGCGATGCCGCTACTGATCCATGCGGTCAACCTGCAAGAACTGTGGCACAACGGGGGTGAGTTGCCAACTCGTGTGTATAAAACATTATCAGGTAGAAATCGAATAAAACAACGACTCCTAGGTCAACTATATCATAAAGGTAATACTATGATATCTAGGGTGACCGTATCTACATATGTGCCAACAATATAATCAAAGCCTATATGCATGTGGATATCATCCAACCATATAATCAATGCCTGTATGCATGTGGATCTCATCCACGTGTCAACCAATGACACAACAACATCATGCATATAAATATTATGAAAGTATATGCATGTAAATATGAGGATATCAATCAACGTGTGTCCAGCAATGACACATCAAAATCATGGAACCTGAGTGTCCAACATCGACACTCGAAACATCATGAAACCCGTGTCCAACGTCGACACGTAAATCCTCATATCTCGGGCTCTGTCAGTCCGGATCGGCCTATGGGCTCCGTCTGTTCGGATCGGCACTCGGGCTCTAGCAGTACGGGTCGACCCATATCTATCTCTTGACTCCGGTCGGTATCCTCCGGATAACCGCCAGCTCCAACCAATCACCGGTAGGTAGTAGTCTCTCTGCCAGGCTCATCGTCTACTGCGCGACCTTCCATTCTCGCCCCGGGGTACCATACCGGGTCCACTATGAACTCGCAAACGGATCATCCAACTCCTCGAATCGGGTTTCACATATCACACGTCTCAGAACCGATAAAACGCATGGTGGACGCACTGAAATATCATATCAAGAGAAACCGGGTTTTTAAACAATACATACATTCTTTTGAAATAACCACGGTCCTCAAATCCAGAAATCTCATGAAAACAACATATCTCAATGCGTATAATCATAAAGCATGATGTATGTGACATATAACAGAAATGTAAGCATATCCATATATCATGCAACATGGAACAGTGATGTGAGCATATCAGTATATCATGTGACATATCATAATGATGTGACAGTTCTACTGTGTAAGTGGCATAGCAATTATCGATGATGAAGTGTATGAGCCAGCCAATCTGTGTAAGTGTAACATACGCATCATCGATAATGGTGCAGGTGTACTAGCACAGGTATATGTAATGCAATGAGAATGACATGAACGTAGCATAAAGTACATCGTCAGCTAAATGCTATAAGGTATACATATTTACAACATATCCGAGTCGGTGAATCTATCAATCAGCATCCAGCCTCACAACATCATGTACGGTATAATCCATCGTACGACATCCTCTAGTCAAGGGTATGGATCAATCATCATAAAACTCATCACGTACGGTAAATCATCGTACGGCGGCATTAAACCATTAGGGATCCTATCAACCTATATGACGCTGAGGGTACGGACCTAACGTCTTGTACGGCATATCACTCATGATTCACAACCTTATATATATCTATATACCTATATCCTAGGTCGCATCCATAACAATCTCATATCAGGGGACCGGCAAGGGCATCAATCCTCTCATATCGATTCGCATCTGTATACCGACATATCAATCAAGTCATCATATCACATCGTATATTCCTTTCATCACATTTATATCCTACATCAAGTCATTTTACTTATATATATCCTATCTTATAAATCTCATGTCATGCTACTCTAAATCTCATACTCATTCTCGTGCACTACTTATCTAAATATCGTGATTCACGTTCACTTATCATATCCTTATATATGTATCAATCCGAGACATCATTTCTTTCATATCATGTCACACTAAACCTGTAATCACATCCATAGGTTCCTAGAATAGGTTTCTCTAACCATATCCTATATATCGGTTTCCATCAAAATTTGCGGGGGTGCTATACGCCATCCACCTGACTTCCCCCGTAGATATAAATCTACTCACCTGCGGAACTCCTTGTTCAGCCGTAGTCAATGTGCTTCGTCGTCTCGAAATCCATATGAAGGTACCTACAAATAAATACACAATCGCAATTCTTATTAAAATAGTCCCGAAATCCGATACGGCACACGAATTGTCTATAGGTTAGAACCTATAGGCTACGCATGCAAAAACAACCAAACAACCCTTGTCGTTGACGTAAAAACATCCAACAACCCAATACAATATCAAATATCAAACCCAAGTTTCAGAATCGCAAAACACGAAAACAGCAACCTAGGAAAACCACTTCCAGATTTCACCCTAGGCCAAACTAGGGAATTTTGCATATAGGGTTGCTCTAGATATAACATAACCAAGCTATGGTCCAAAATTCAATACGTTTCCTCACAACATGGCCGCAAATTGCGGCCCATACCAATAAATCTACGGCCAGAAAGTCTCATTTAAGGCTAGGGTTTCAGGTGTTGCTTCTTGGTTGCCTGCTCGTCTCACTGTCATGAGAACTTATTTTATGGGTCTCGCGGGTCATCCCGGATTCCTAATTACACTCACAAACTGTCAAATAACCGATATCGGGAAATTCTAACTTCATGTTTTGGTTTCTATTCTCTGGTCCAGGTCAAGAATCGATCTCTAGGGTCTTGTACACACTCACTACAGATCACCCGCCCACAAAATCACCCAAACCCTCTTTAGGAATTTCCAACATCACTAATCATCACTAAACCAATTCTAAACTAAAATAAAAACTAAAGCGACTAAATTACTAAGCTAATGGTGTAGGAAATACCTCTTTTGGGGCAACTCAAGAAAAACCCTAGCTTCCCAAAGTCTCCAAAATCCAACATTGATGGGTCCATTGTGTTGAGGGTGAGGTGGGGATCATTTTTAATGAAGAGGGTGTAAGGTTTTGATGAGGATTTTGAGATGATAATTGGAGGTGGAGGTGTAGGGAAATATGAGTTGAAGGAAAATGAAAGAAGCAAATGGGGGAGGATGATGGTAGCCCTCTCTTTCTCTCTCTCTTATCCTTACTCTCTTCCTTATGCCCACCCTCTCAAGCCCATGTCCCATATCATCATTTGGTCCCCCCTCTCTCCTTAATAATACACTTTCTTTTCTTTTCTTAAAACCAAATATCAACAAACACCCATGAAACATCATTCCACAAAATACAACATGTCATGGTGCTCTAACCATGGAAAAATGTAGAAACACGGATTTGGCTTAATCGCGATTAGCAGTGCACTAATCAATTTTTATTTAAACTACATATAATTAATTATAAAAATTCCAAATCTAATAAATATATTTTTAAATGAATAAATTATTTTAATCTCCAATTATTTCACAAATATTGGTATATATTTATACCATTTTACGAAAACCTCAATTTCGCAAATCGGGTAGTTTTCGCGAAATATATTATTTTAATATTAAATTCCAAAAATAATATTTTATATTTTCTGAAATGTTACAGTGTAGGACGACCCTTGGTAGATGGAGTAGGTGATTTAAGTAGAGTGACGTAGCGTGTGTATGTTCCGCGGCATACTTACGATACGGTACTCCGCCTAAGTGACCTTAGAATATGTATTTGCTTGTATTTCCTTCCTTGATTCCGGAAATCCTTTGATTCGATCGCAATGTTCCTATCAATCCTGTTCTTGCTCCAGATACTATGCCGTCGGAGAATGCGAGGGCCAGAGGGCTGCCGCCAGGGATGAGATTAGAGTAAGCTCGTTTGAGACGAGGACCGATCAGGGCGGTACGCCTATCCCTCAGGGACAGAGTGATCCACCTTCTCCGGGATGGATAGCTAGGCTGGAGTCGAATATTCAGGACTTGCGACAGATGGTTGGATTGTTAGTTGAGGCTAGCCGAGTTCCGAGAGCCGATGATGTCCCTCCTAATGCAGGGACTGTGATTGTACCTGCTGCTCAGGCAGCTGTTTTTGTTGTTACCAAGATTATTTCCGTATCCTTATTGGAGTTTTTGAGGATGAGGCCTCCAGTTTGTTTTTACCGGCACAGATGCAGCGGAGGATACATAGACAATCCTCGACAGGATGGCTAGGATTTGTCATTCACAGAGATTTTCTGATGAGATATGGATTGAGCTTGCGAGTTTTCGTCTAGAGAGGTCTTGCTCAGACGTGGTGCGAGTCAATTGAGAGAGGCCGAGCTGCAGATCTACTTCCTATGACTTGGGATGAGTTCATAGATATATTTCTTGCTCGTTTCCTTCCTTAGAGCGTTCGATATGCCCGAGCTCGTAGTTTTGAGCTTTTGCGTAAAACTTCAGGGATGAGGGTGTCCGAGTACGACATTTAGTTTACTCAGCGGTCCGATATGCTCCTTACCTGGTAGACACTGAAGAGAAACGGAGAAAGAGGTTCGTGTGGAGATTGGACATGCAGTTATTTCTTGCTATTGGTGTCCAGCATTTTGACACTTACGTCGCTGCTATGAACGCAACCTTACTATTGGAGGAGCGCATTTCTAAGACTTCAGTCGTTTCTGGACCGAAGCGGATTCATACCAGTATGCCAGCTCAGAGGCGGTTAGATAGACGCCGTTGTGACAGGAATTCCTTCGGTGTTTTCTTCCGTTGCGTATTTCTTTCTAGTGTCGTTTGAAATGGTATTCACACAATTTGTATCGAAGTCTAGCTGATAGTAGTCTTTGCTAAATCAGCCGCTCGTTGTGATTTCTTTCGTAGGCTAATCTTTTGTCGCTCGATATGTTTCTCATTCGTGTTTGTTTTGTTCGCATCAGAGATAGGGATTCTTCTGTCAATTTGATTTTTCTCGATATGTTTGACTTCGAAGTTCTTCTGAGCATGGAGTGGTTAGCTACGTGTTATGCATCCGTGGACTGCCGTGAGAAGACAGTCAAATTTAGTTTTTCCGGGTAAGCCAATTCTTGTTTGTTTTCGGGGAGACCGTAGCGTCATCTTTCCCAGTTTGATTTCTTCTTTTTGTGCTAGTCATCTTTTGAGAAAAGGATGTCAGGAATTCTTAGTGTATGTTTGTGATGTTAGAGCCGTAGAGGTCCCGTTGGACTAGGTCCCGATTGTGAGGAAATTTCAAGATGTTTTCCTGACGAGTTGCCTGGTTTGTCGCCAGAGCGCGATATTGAGTTCTGCTTTGACTTGATTCCCAGCACGGAGCCTTTTTCTATACCGCTATATCGGATGGACCTGGCGGAGCTTAATGAACTGAAGGATCAGTTGCAAAATTTGTTGGATAAGGGCTTGTTCGTCCGAGTGCATCACTTGGGGAGCTCCTGTTATGTTCGTCAAGAAGAAAGATGGCAGTTGTGTTTTTGCATCGATTTTTGTTAGTTGAATCGGGTTACTGTGCGGAACAGATATCCCTTACCTCGTACTGAAGATTTGTTCGATTAGCTCCAGGGTGCGGGACATTTCTCAAAAATTGACTTGTGATCAGGTTACCATTAGTTGCGGGTTCGAGAGGATGATATTCCGAAGACTGCTTTTCACACGTTACAGGCGTTATGAGTTTTGGTGATGTCGTTCAAGCTCACCAATGCCCCAGCAATGTTATGGACTTGATGAACCGCATATTCAGGCCGTTTCTTGATCAGTTATTATCATATTTGTCGATGACATTTTAATACAATTTTGGAGCCGAGTGGGGCCTGGGCAGTAATGGAAGATTTCGTTGCAGACTTTGAGGGAGCACCAGCTATTCGCTAAATTACCCAAGTGTGTTTTCTGGTTGGAAGATGTGATTTCTTGGGTCACGTAGTTACGAGAGATGGTATACGTATGGAACAGAAAAAGATCGAGGCCGTTCAGCCCTGGCCCAGACCTGTATCAGTGATGGAGGTTCGCAGCATTTTGGGTTTGGACGGATACTATTGATATTTCGTACAGGATTTCTCGCATATAGCTGCAACGTTGACCGGATTGACCTGGAAGGGAGTTCCTTTTCTTTGGACTGAAGCATGCAAGCAGAGCTTCTGCAGTTGAAGACTCATTTGATTACGGCTCCAGTATTATCTTTGCCTTTAGGATCAGGCGGTTTTGTTGGTTATTGCGATACTTCGTGGCAGTTGAAGAAGCACGAGCAGAATTATTTCACGCATGACTTAGAAATGGATGCGGTGGTTTTTACACTTAAGATTTGGAGACACTACTTATACGACGAGTCGTGCTAGATATTTACGGACCACAAGAAGCTTAAAGTTTATCTTTCAGCAGCGAGATCTAAATTTGAGACCGCACAGATGGATAGAGCTAATGAAAGACTATGATTGCGAGATTCTTTATCGTCTGCTCAAGCCGAATGTTGTAACAGATGCTTTGAGTCGGAGGCCCGGAGATAGCTTTTCTTGTTGAGCACAGTTTAGAGACTGTCGACGGCAGATTAGCAGATTCCTTGTGATAGCCGAGTTCAGTTTGAGTTTACGTCGACCGGGGGACAACTTGTCCGTGTACGTACACGTCCCCAGTTACTTGATCGTATCCGTGAGGCACAGTCCGATGACGTTCGTTTGTCAGATATCATGGAGTAGGTTCGACATGGCAGAGATTCGGAGTTCGTGATTGATGATCAGGGAGTACTACGATTTGGGTTTCGTCTGTGTGTGCCAGATTCCGAGGGACTGAGACACGAGATCTTAGAGGAGGCACATCAGTCAGCATACAGTGTTCATCCGGTTTCCACCAAGATGTATTATGATTTGAGAGAAGTCTATTGGTGTGAAGGGATGAAGAGAGATGTTACAGATTTTGTTTCGGGATGCTAACTTGTCAGCAAGTCAAGGCTGAGCATCAGAGACCAGCAGGAGAATTACAACCTTTGTCCATTTCAGAGTGGAAATGGGAACAAATTTGTATAGATTGTATCGTGGGTCTACCTAGGACCCGTCGAGAGTATGGCTCTATTTGAGTGATCGTAGACCGATTGACGAAAGCAGCTCACTTTCTGCAGTGAAGACCACTTTCGGATTCGTTCAGTATGCTCAGACATATGTTGATGAGATTGTGCGAGTACATGGAGTTCCGACTTGTTTTATGTCCGACAGAGGCACCCAGTTCACCAGCAGACTATGGCAGAAACATCAGGAGACCTTGGACACCCCAATTGAGTTTCAGTATAGCTTTCCACCTGCAGACTGACTGTCAATTAGAGCAGACCATTCATATTCTTGAGGACATGCTCCGAGCTTGCGTTCTAGATTTCGTGGCAGTTGGGATCGCCACTTGCCCTTGATAGAGTTTTCGTATAATAACAGCTTTCAGGAGGAGATTCAGATGGCACCCTTCGAGGCATTATATGCGAGGAAATGTCGATCGCCCGTTTGTTAGACAGAGCTCAGTGAGTGCAGCATTTTGGGACCACAGATTGTGCAGGAGACGACCGAAAAGATTCAGCTAATTTGGGATAGGATGAAAGTGGCCCAAAGCAGGCAGAAATCTTATGCAGGTCGACGTTGGCTCAGACTTGAGCTTATGGTAGGCAATCATGTTTTCTTGAGGGTTTCCCCGATGAAGGGCATGTTGAGATTCGGAAAGAAATGAAGGCTTAGTTCCAGATATGTGGGTTCTTTGAGATCTCGAGCGTGTCGGCGCAGTTGTTTATCATTTGGCTCTTCCACCCAGCTTTCCAGATATTCACCCCGTGTTTCATGTATCAATGCTCCGCAAGTACCTTCATGACCCTTCTTGCGTGATACAACATCAGACGATCCAGCTGGAGCGCAATCTTTCTTTCACCAAGTAGCCAATAGTCATTCTAGATCGGCAGGTGAAGGAACTGAGGTTCGAGGTCATACCGTCCGTATAGGTTCTTTGATGTGGCCCGAACGACGAAAAAGGTCACGTGGGAAGCTGAGGACGAGATGCGGGAGAGATATCCCCATCTCTTCGAGGGTACGCGTAGTTAATTTTAAATTCGGGGACCGAATTTCTTTAAGGGGGAAGATTGTAATGTTCTAAAAAAATCCGATTAGGTTAGTTACGTATTAATTGGATAATACGTATTTTTCTGTAAAACCAAGAAATAATTATTTTTCCACATAGACTTGAATATACCTATTTTAACTATGTAATGGCCAGTATTGGTATTTAATTAGTCACTTACAAATTGCTAGTTTTCTTGAACATTTTCCCTTAATTAATTATTTTTAATTATTATTTTAATTATACACTTATACACTAATTAGTGATAATTACAAATTAGTTTGGGTTAACTACAAGTTGCATTGCACCATGACAACTTAAACTAATTTTGTAACATGTTCTATTCTTTCAATATTTTAGATGGCTCTAGAATTCTTTGGAAAGTGAAAAGAAAAAATAAAATTTAAGTAATAATGAAGTATGGTTCAATTAAGGGGTAAGGTGTGCATGTTTTCTTGTTTCCCACTCACTCGCCCACACACTCCCCTCCCCTCCCAAGTCCTGGCCGAGCCCAGAAATTCTGCATCCCCTCTTTTGTTCATCTCATTTTCATAGAGTTCTAGAGTTCTCATTTGTAATGGGAAAGAAAATAAAATAAAAACAAGGAGGCATGGTGCATTAATTAAGGAATGGGGGAGCTTTGAATCATACAAACACACACCTCACTCTTTCTCTCCCCTCATCTTATTTTCTGGCCGAAAATTTCCTACCGCCCTCTCCCATTTTTCCCACCTCATATCTCTACTAAAATCTTCAAGAAATGGATCAAAAATCCATACAAACTCTCACTAATTCCTAATTAAACCTTCACCCATTATTCATTGACCATCTAGCTTTGATCTTGGAGCAAGAGAACCATTTTGGAGGCTAAGTTTGCAAGTGAGATCTACTAAAATTGTGAGGTATAATCCTAACCCAATGATTACT
Organism: Agapanthus africanus; assembly: GCA_030015575.1. Lineage (NCBI taxonomy): Eukaryota > Viridiplantae > Streptophyta > Magnoliopsida > Asparagales > Amaryllidaceae > Agapanthus > Agapanthus africanus. The sequence goes on from JASDDO010000029.1 coordinate 303,171,203, forward strand.
TGTTGGATAACTACTTCAATCTAAGCTAATTAGGTGTTTAAATATGGTTTTAATTACAAAGTTTAATTTTAAAGAGAAGGGTTTGAGATTAAATTAAAGTTTACATCACTTGATTTAGTAAGCAATGTGTAGTTTAACATGTTAAGGCATGAAAAATCTAATCTAGTTGTTAAGTTGCTAATTTTTATTTTTTTAAATTGTCTTAATTATATTTTTTGCAAACTAAGTTTTTAATTAGTGTGTAATTAGGTGAAATTAAAATTTAGTTAGGCTTTGTGTGGCTTAATTAAGTTATTAAATGATTATTGTGGCTACTAGATCGCTAATCCGTGAAGTTTTTACGCCAGAACCCTATCGATGTGCTTACTAGGTTTTTGGAATAATTAGATTTTGGTTCAATTTGACGTTGCGATGATTTACATGCTATATCCTATAATATTTGACGTATTGTGAATGCGCGATTGGGTTTTAGGCTTGGTGGTTGTCATGATTAGTGTCCTTAGTCGTGGTTTGTGGCATTGTCGCGAGCGTGTTTTGTGCACCAGGTGCGTGCGCGTCTAGTTAGTGCATGTGGTTGATTTGTATCGTTTATATTCGCGACAATTTATATATTTATTCTTTTATTTACTTGTGTACATTTCTAGGATCGGGTGCAGAGACGTCGGATGTGGCGCGGAAATGGCAAGGCTGAAATCGGATCAGATTACCCGAGGCATCCCGGTGAGCAGATGTACACATCTACGGGGGACTAGATGGCGCAAGGCGCCTGATAGTCCGGATTACTAGTAGTGCTTGTAATTATATTCGTATTCTACTAGTCATTCATCTCATTGCATTGCATCATCATAAATATATATGATATTATCTCATAGGACACTTGCACCATTACCATTGGTTCATGCCACGTGCTCTATTCATGCGAACACACACGCCTTTGGTAATTGCTATGTCACGAACACTATAGAACTTGCTTAGAATCGGTATCTGTGCATTGCATCATATATGATCTGTAAACATGTACCTATATAGTCATTTCATCTGGATGGATACGTAAGATTGTTAGTCATATATACATACCTCATTGCATCATGATTCATGCATAGCTTCTGGCCGTACTTCGCATGGTATATACTATTGTATCATAGACATCCATCATCACTGACATGTTTACATATTGTGATTCTTCTCGAGGATTTCAGTATTTATGAGATTTATGGATTTTGGAGAAACCGCAAGGATTTTAAGAACATATTACCATTTTAAAAATGTAAGTTACGGTTTTCTCGTGATATGATGTGTGTGGTGTCCACCATGGGTTTTCTCTGTTCTTGAGCGGTCTCATACACCTGATTCGAGGTAGGGGGAGGGACCGTCTGCGGGTGCATGGTGGACCCGATACGGTACCCCGGGACAAGAGGGTCGCAGATGATGGCATTGAGCCCGGCAGGGGAGCACTACCGACCGGTTATTTTTGACACGGCGGATATCCGGTGGATACCGACGTAGTCGTGAGATTTGATGATATGGGCCGATCCGGACTGACGGAGCCCGAGATATTGAGACATTGAGACATTGAGATATTGAGATGTTGAGACATTGAGATATTGGGATATTGAGACATTGATATATTGGGATATATATTTTATGTCGATACTTGTCACGGATTTTCTGTTGATTTCATTGATGATACTTCAGTTTATTGCACGGAGGTTTTTCTAAGATAAGAATAAAGATTTTCTCATACCAGACTTATGCAGGTTTCATGTTTAATTATGCATTCATGTTGCATTCAAGCAAGTTCATAGTATCATTTTGAGATAAGTGGGTTATGACGCATTTGCGTGCATGCTTACGATAGCCTTATTAGATGTTACTTACTACTCACGAGTTGGCAACTCACCCCCGTTGTGCCACAATTTCTTGCAAGTCCGACCCGTCAGCACAGTAGCAGCGGGCGCACCTCCTCATTTTGTTCCTTTTGCTTGGACTTGCGGCATTGCTCTTAGATGGGTTGCGAGGATAGGTTATTTCATCATGTATATTATTTGTATCTAGTATACTCCATCTACCCTTGTATATTAGACTAGACGGTGAGACTCATGGGATTTGTATTTATGATGTTGGTTGATCAGTCGAAAATATTGCATTTTTAACACGTCAATTTCCCTACCATTTGCACTCATCTAAAGGTGTTCGGTATTAATATAACACATATTAGCAAAACGTCTGTAAAATACCAAATAATTTGTGTTATACTTTAAAACTGACATTTTGAGGGAAATTGAGTGTTTATCATTGCATCGCATAATCTTTGTATAGCGCAACACATGTCTCGAGAATGTGTGCAGAAAATTCCAGGTAAAAGAGCCGAAACTGTGAAAAGTGCTGATATAAATACGTCAAGTCTTTGACCTGAGATTTGGTAGAAATCAAGAAAGAAACATAGGATTCCATACATCAGATAAAGACCCAAAAAGCAAACAAAGAACAGCCTAGAAACTTCATGCAGCAAATCAACCACATGGTCGCGGATCCGCGGCCAAGTTGGCCTATCCGCCGCGGATCCACGGCGTAATTGACACGTCAGCGCTTCACAATTCTCTAAGTGGCTTCTTGTAACAACCTTTGCTTCTAGAAGACTCTCAAAGACCACGTGGTTTCTTCCAGAAGGCTCTGCATAACAAACTCACTCTAGAATATTCCTTGCAACAACCTTTTTCTAGAAGGCTCTCTCCAACAAGTTTCTTCTAGAAGTCTCCTTGTAACAACCTCATTTTAGAATATTCCCTCCAACAAACTTCTTCTAGAAGATTCTTTTTAACAACCTAGCTTTGGAGGGAAAATTCAAATGAGGTGGTTCATTTTGGAGGGAAAATTCAAATGAGGTAGTTCATTTTGGAGGGAAAGGTTGTTCATTTTGGAAGGGAATTTGAATTTGAATTGAAAAGGAGAGGGGGTTATAAAAAGAGATATAGATCTAGGGTTTTGGGTTGTTGAGTGTTGAGGGGTGAGCTAGTTAGTTAGTGGTTCATTTTGGAGGGAAAAATTGTAGATCCAAATCAAATTCAAATCAAATTGAGTGACACAATTTGATCGAAGTCAAGATCTATCGAGTGCCGATTCAAGCAAGAAGCCTTCAACCTTTTAGAAGCGAAGCCGATTTTCAACCGAGCAAGTGATCCAAGACGATCCGCGACTCACGGAGATAATGCGAAGCTAATTCGACGATCGAGTTCTTTCCTCAAATTCTTGTAGTTCTTGAGCGAATTGTAACGGAATTGTTGAATAATAAAAGGTGAAATTTCTTTATCTTGCTTATCTTTATATTTGAGCATTATGATAAGTTTTCGATTCTTGATTGATTTCTTTGTCATGATGTTTGAGTAAAAAACTCCGCTCGTAGAGAAATCGAGAGAATAGATAGATGATGATGATTACAATCTTGAAACGATTCTTAAGTCCTATGAGTTTTGTAAACTCTAGAAAATTGAATCATCGACAACCTAGTTTTGAGCGAAATGCTTTATTGAATGTTTTCGCTCTTAATTAGAGATCAACGATTAGTGATTGAATTTCCTAGAGGTTAGAGTTTGAATGATAATCAACGAAAGGACAAGGGATGATGATGAAGAAACCCTAGTTTCTTCAAAAGATCCCTAATCCTCGTTGATCATCATCGATCTAGCAACAAATCATCAATGGATAGGAATACGTAATCACAAGTATGCATCCTCACTATAGATTCGATCGATTCCTATGAGCTTCATTACAAATCTTGATAGTTTATTAGATTTGGACATCTTCTAGAATTTTATTGATTCTTGATCTTTAGATTTAGTCTTTACTATTCTTAAAACTAAATTTCAAAATTCTTGAATCAATCTTCTTGCAATTTTTCTTTTATCTTTTCATTTCGACTCATCTAAAATGAAAGCAAGCAAAACACACATCTCAGTGGACGATTCGTATTCATTAACGCGCTACATCGACACCATTAATTGATTGCGGTATAAATTTCTTTGGTTGTGATTTCTATACATTTTCTACCTACACGCCGAGAATCATTCAATCAAATGGCGCCGTTGCCGGGGATGTGTGCTATTTTGTTCGTTTTTGTTATTTGAGTTGAAAAATTATTATTCCATCAATTTTTAGATCAAAATTCATAACAAGCGCTTAACGATTTGTTGTGATTTGTTGCGAGAAAATCTGGAATCTGTGGAGCGAGAGGAAAATTTTTCTGAATATTACAGAGAGTTCAGTGAGTGAACATGAGCAGCTGCAAGAAATTTTGTGCGGCGATCAAGCTAACGCACCGCGCTTCCGCGGCCGTAGAGGACATCTCGCGGCGGTTCCGCGGCCATCCTAGGGAATCTCTGAACCAAATTTGCTCGTTGACTTTCTGACTTTCTTATCTCCTCCCTGCTCTTCTCCAATAACCATTTTCTGCAGATTTCTTTGCAAAAATTCGCAGCGCTGCAAAAAGAAATTTTTTTGCGTGTTTGATCTTGGTTGTTTGCATATTTTAATACGGAAATTAAGGGGCACGACCAGATTCAGATTAGGTGGAGAGTTCATTACCCTTCCTATGCCCCAAAAATCACAAACTTGCATCCGCATTACTCTTCATTAATTAAAAGAAATCTAGACAAGACTCTAAGGACCGTCACGCTCACTTAGGACAGAAGGAGGTCGTGGGTAATCTATTGCTTATCCGCGTTTCTTTTGTGGTGTCTAAGGCAAGTGTGTCTAAGGCAAGTGGTTACTTAATTAGGCCCACTACTTACGTAGTGGAGAACCTCCCACATACCTGACACTTACCTGGCCACAGAAGGGATAAAGAGGCAGTAGAGGATTGATCCTACGACTTGTCTTCTGGAAGTCTAGGAGCGGTCTAGTGACTTGACCTAGGTGACCACTAGATTTAGGGTTGCTTGTGCATTTTTTGTGATTTGATTTTTCAAAAACCGTATTTTTCAAAACAAACACCAACCAATCTTTCCCCTAATTATTACCAACGCTGCTACTTGTGCTATAACCATTTAGCACATGTTAGGCTGGACACGGGATTCCATTTCCCGTCTTGTCCGCGTTTCTTTTATCGACCCCAGAGTCGGTAATTCTTCGTCTTCTTCCCCACTACCCACCACGACCACGATGGACAGAGTTCCATCAAACTTTAACACCACTCTGCCACCGCCTGCAGGTGCGCAGAATCCTCCACGCATTTCTCTCCAAGAGAGATGCCATCCTTCACATGTTCCCCTTCCCACCTGTCTTTCTATACCACCAGCCAATGGGGACAATTTCGAAATTAAACCCCAATTCATCAAACTTTTACCCAAATTTCATGGGCTCGAGTCTAAAGACGCATACGTGTTTATCACCAAATTCGAAAACGTATGTGCTTTGATGGGTAATTCACAACTGTCTTTGGATGCTCTACGTTTACGTCTTCTCCCATTCAATTTGTGCGATTTGGCCGAGAAGTGGCTTTACAACACACCCGCATATTCTATTTCAACATGGGACGAATTCGCTGCAGCATTCCTTAAGAAATTTTATCCCAATTATAAGACCGCCCGTGTTCGGAGCGAAATCTTCAAATTTACCCATCTTCCCAATGAACCATTTTGGAAATGCTTTGAACGGTTCAAGAATCTTCTTTTACAACGCCCTCATCACGGAATCTCCAGATGGGATTTGTGTCGAGTTATCTATGAGGGTATTGATCTCACGATAAAATAGATGCTTGAAATCATGTGTCATTGCCAATTCTTATCTAAAGATGATGGTGAAGCTTGGAAATATTTAGAAGATTTAGCTCAAAACACTTTACAATGGGAAAGTGTTAGACCACCATCACCTAGGGATGATATCAGCCAGCTCGATATTTCCGTCACAATGAGAGCCGAAATGGCCGCAATGCAAAGGAAGCTCGATGCTATAGAAAACAAGTTCTCCTCAGCCTCCCTAAACCAATACACACTTCCCAAAACCATGTGTGGCTGCTGTTCAAACCCATCACATTTGACGGAAGAATGTCCTTTGAATGTACCGTTTCAAGGTCACACTAATACTGCATTTCAGCAAAGACCTGGAAACGATCCTTCTTCTTCCTCATATAATCAAGATTGGAGAAATCACCCTGATCTTTCTTGGATCCAACACCAAACTCAATACACGGATCCAAACCATAATAACTTTCAACGGGTCCCTCCACAGCAACAGCAACCACCACAAATGAGTCAGTACCCCTTTCAACCATAAAATTTTCAAAACCCGGTTAACAACTTCGATCCTTCTTCTGCCGGTATTTCTACACCCTCTGACATGTTCATTACACAGTTCATGCAAACGAATGACATTTTAAAATCTTCTATCCAGACGTTAGCACAAAACATTGTCTCCAACGGTGAGAGTATCAAATCGATAGAAGCACAAATTGCACAACTGATTGCCAGAATGAGTGCTGGAGAAAAAGGGAATCTTCCATCTCAACTCCTACCTGATCCTGGACCTTCACATTGCACTAATGTGGATGCATTTACAACGTTGAGATCTGGAAGAGTGCTAGACAATCATGTGGGTGAACAAATTGATAATGATGAATTGATCATTAACACCCCGGCTTCTACCTCCACTTCCATTCCCACTTCTACTCCTTGTCCTATTTCGTCTAGTTTGCCGTCTTCTTCCGAGCCTATTCTCCGTTTTCCCAAAGGCTCGAACCCTCCACCCACTTCATCCTTTCCACCCCCACAAACTTCTCCACAAATGTTGGACCCAACACTTATTGATAGAGCCCCATTTCCAGAAAGGTTGAGGCCCAACAAACATGATGCACAAAGGGAGAAGCTTGTGGACATGTTTAAGGAAGTTAACATCAACATCCCTCTCCTAGATGCCATCCAATAAGTTCCGTCCTATGCGAAAATTCTTAAGAACTTGTGCACTAGGAAGAGGAAGACTCAAGTGCCGAAAAAAGTGTTCATGTCAAGCACTGTAGACACGGTTTTCCCCCAACAATTACCAAGGAAATATAAGGACCCTGGCTGTCCTACTATTTCTATTTCTATTGGGGATAAACATATTAACCGTGCTTTACTTGACCTTGGCGCTAGTGTTAACTTGCTTCCTTACCCGGTCTACGAGCAACTAGGTATCGGAGTATTAAAGCCCTCGAACATAACTCTACAGATGGCCGACCGATCAATCACCAAATTTAGGGGTGAACTTGAGGATGTGTTGATAAAAATCGGGGAATTTGTATTCCCTGTGGACTTTATTGTTCTTGATACACAGCCTGTAGCGAACCCACGAAACCAAATTCCGGTGATTCTAGGTCGTCCCTTTTTGGCTACTTCCAACGCTGTAATCAACTGTAGAAACGGCTCTATGAACCTGTCTTTTGGGAATAGGTCAATTGAGCTCAACATTTACAAGTTGGGAAGTCAACCCTCCGATCCTCATGCTCGAGTCTGTTCTGTCGAATTAATGGATGTCGACAGCAGCGAATTTGATCAGCTTCACGATACAGATCTAGACTTCCTTTATACGTTGTTGTTTGACCCAGATATGTATCATATACATACGGACCCTTCTTTTGAGTTGTCCGGGTCAACATCTAACGTCGATGATGAACCTTTTCTGGAGTTTGAGTATCAACCCGCACTTTTTGATGACATCATTCTTCGGGATATCGATAAAAGCTTTGCTGATAGACTCGCACTCTTAGCAAATACGGGTGTTGAGATGAATCATCTCCAAAACAAAGAAATTGAACCTCCACCCCTTCTTCTTGACAGTCATGAGAATGCGAGTAATCCATTACAATCACTGTGTCGTCTCTCCAAAACGAGACGCAAACGCTTTCTTTTACACCACTTATCTTTGCCCCACTCCTTCTTGGCTCTATTCAACTTGTTCTTCCACCAACCGGTGCACTACATTGATAAAATCTTCGAATGGTTGGTGTTGACCTTCGGTCTTTGCAAAGCTTGGCATCGACCAATAATTTTGACCCCCTCTTGTGATTTTCAAAGCTTAATATTGTTTAACTCAAGTTTGGGGGGGGGGGTTCTGGCTCTTGAAAAGAAAATTTTTACACAAAATGTGAAGCCAAAAATAAGTTTGGGGGAGGATTTTCACTTTAATATATTTTGCCCCCGTTAATAAATGTCCTCCCAAGCTTACAGGTTTTTTGAAGTTTAGCAGATAGCAACAGTGAGGACACTGTTGAAAACAAGTTTGGGGGAGGTTTGTGCTTATTTACGCATGATTTGCATCATTTGCATAAGCACAAAACATTTGAAAATCTATAAAAATTTAAAAATTTTCAAAAAAATAAAAAAAATTTGTACATAAATAAGATAATAAAAGATTAGATAGTGAAAAATTACATCCAAAAGATTAGAAAAATTTAAAAAAAACCAAGAAAATTAGAAGTTTTCTTAAACGAACTAGTAATAAGTAGTTATGATCCGTTGTCCCAAGGGTTAGTAAGATGAAGAAAGTCACTAATCTGAGGATAAAAATAAGTCTGAAAAAATAGTTGCTATTCTGGAAGCCAAATATTTGAACGTTGATACCCTACTATATGCACTTACACACGTCTTGAAACTCGGGATAGTAGAGAATACCTTGAAATGTTCTTGTCTAAAAGCCAAAGTATGAATGAAATAAAAAAAAATGAATAAAAAAAATGGTGAGAAAAATGAACACTGGTTTTGTTATCGCCAAGGCAGCAATAAAAAAATATAGCAAGGGTGCTTCATCACCTAGTGCCTTAGGCCAACTGGTCTGGGAGTCACTGCTAAGCCTTAGGTGGTGCAAGACGAGGAAAATACTAAAACACCGTATAAGCAAGCACATGAGTAATCGTTCGGTTAGTACCTCAAGAAGTATTAACGGTCGCATGAAAAATGTGTGAGCAAATCCATCTAAATATTCATTAATTAAAAAGTACTGAGGTAGATGGACAAGAGTATGATAGCTTGAATTGAATTCTCCGGATGTAGGGATGTCTTTTACACACACGTAGGGTTATATGATCGATGTTTGGAAGAAAGATAGGAATGAAGAATAAAGACGATGTTTTATTGAGGGATGATGTGATTTCTAATATTTTTACATGACTATTAAGATAGGGCTCATGACAACCGAAAAGCTAGTGTAGTTGGAAACCCTAATTTTGAAAGTCTTTCTTTTACAATTCTTATCTTTATATGTAACTTCACGGTCTTCCTTTTATTATTGGATTTTGCGGGTGCAATCCACTGAAAACCCTCAAGAGACAACACCCCTCCTACTAGGGACACCTAGAGGTTTAAAGTCTTGTTGCATAGGCTCAGTGCAATCGTGTTGTCTACGAAAGTGTGCTAGTTAGTTTTTTTTCTTTTTCTTATATTTTCTCCTTCTCTTTCTAATAAAACAGTTTGCTCGAGACGACCAAAAATAAGTTTGGGGGAATTTGATCAGTCGAAAATATTGCATTTTTAACACGTCAATTTCCCTACCATTTGCACTCATCTAAAAGTGTTCGGTATTAATATAGCACATATTAGCAAAACGTCTGTAAAATACCAAATAACTTGTGTTATACTTTAAAACCGACATTTTGAGGGAAATTGAGTGTTTATCATTGCATCGCATAATCTTTGTATAGCGCAACACATGTCTCGAAAATGTGTGCAGGAAATTCCAGGTAAAAGAGCCGAAACTGTGAAAAGTGCTGATATAAATACGTCAAGTCTTTGACCTGAGATCTGGAAGAAATCAAGAAAGAAATATAGGATTCCAGACATCAGATAAAGACCCAAAAAGCAAACAAAGAACAACCCAGAAACTTCATGCAGCAAATCAACCACATGGCCGCGGATCCGCGGCCAAGTTGGCCTATCCGCCGCGGATCCGCGGCGTAATTGACACGTCAGCACTTCACGGTTCTCTAAGTGGCTTCTTGTAACAACCCTTGCTTCTAGAAGACTCTCAAAGACCACGTGGCTTCTTCCAGAAGGCTCTGCATAACAAACTCACTCTAGAATATTCCTTGTAACAACCTTCTTCTAGAAGGCTCTCTCCAACAACCTTCTTCTAGAAGCCTCCTTGTAACAACCTCATTCTAGAATATTCCCTCCAACAAACTTCTTCTAGAAGATTCTTTCTAACAACCTAGCTTTGGAGGGAAAATTCAAATAAGGTGGTTCACTTTGGAGGGAAAATTCAAATGAGGTGGTTCACTTTGGAGGAAAAATTCAAATGAGGTAGTTTATTTTGGAGGGAAAGGTTGTTCATTTTGGAGGGAAAATTCAAATGAGGTAGTTCATTTTGGAGGGAAAGGTTGTTCATTTTGGAGGGAAATTTGAATTTGAATTGAAAATGAGAGGGGGTTATAAAAAGAGATCTAGATCTAGGGTTTTGGGTTGTTGAGTGTTGAGGGGTGAGCTAGTTAGTTAATGGTTCATTTTGGAGGGAAAAATTGTAGATCCAAATCAAATTCAAATCAAATTGAGTGACACAATTTGATCGAAGTCAAGATCTATCGAGTGCTGATTCAAGCAAGAAGCTTTCAACCTTTTAGAAGCGAAGCCGATCTTCAACCGAGCAAGTGATCCAAGACGATCCGCGACTCACGGAGACGATGCGAAGCTAATTCGACGATCGAGTTCTTTCCTCAAATTCTTGTAGTTCTTGAGCGAATTGTAACGGAATTGTTGAATAATAAAAGATGAAATTTCTTTATCTTGCTTATCTTTATATTTGAGCATTATGATGAGTTTTCGATTCTTGATTGATTTCTTTGTCATGATGTTTGAGTAAAAAACTCCGCTCGTGGAGGAATCGAGAGAATAGATAGATGATGATGATTACAATCTTGAAACGATTCTTAAGTCCTATGAGTTTTGTAAACTCTAGAAAATTGAATCATCGACAACCTAGTTTTGAGCGAGATGCTTTATTGAATGTTTTCGCTCTTAATTAGAGATGAACGATTGGTGATTGAATTTCCTAGAGGCTAGAGTTTGAATGATAATCAACGAAAGGATAAGGGATGATGATGGAGAAACCCCAGTTTCTTGAAGAGATCCCTAATCCTCATTGATTATCATCGATCTAGCAACAAATCATCAATGAATAGGAATACGTAATCACAAGTCTTCATCCTCACTATAGATTCGATCGATTCCTACGAGCTTCATTACAAATCTTGATAGTTCATTAGATTTAGACATCTTCTAAAATTTTATTGATTCTTGATCTTTAGATTTAGTCTTTACTATTCTTGAAACTAAATTTCAAAATTCTTGAATCAATTTTCTTGCAATTTTTCTTTTATCTTTTCATTTCGACTCATCTAAAATGAAAGCGAGCAAAACACACATCTTAGTGGACGATCCGTATTCATTAACGCGCTACATCGACACCGTTAATTGATTGCGGTATAAATTTCTTTGGTTATGATTTCTATACATTTTCTACCTACACACCGAGAATCATTCAATCATTGGTGTCGATGCTCACTTGAGCCGACGTGGTGTTTCTCATTTCTTGCTTTCAGATGCTTATTTTGCACTTTTGATATACATATTGCATGTTGTTGTGATTCCTCCATTGGCAAAGAGCTAGCTCCCGCGTTGGAATGCCTTATTTCATCATTTATATGTATTTTCATGTGTTGTACCCATTTGGGGGCCAGTATTTACAAAGGAGACTCTGCCGAAATTTTTGGGAAAATCTGATGTTGCTTTTAAATGTTTAATGCCACTTATTTTGTTAAAACCACTTGCTTTAAAACAAGTTTTCCTTCACTCTAATTGTCAAACGGTTTAGTTTTCTGGGCTTTGGCTTACTTAGATTACGTTGCGCCTTGAGACATTTTGTAGTTTAAGTGCCAGTCACATTCCGTACCTTCGGGTCATGACAATCAAGATCTTCCGATCTGATAGAGGAGGGGAGTACTTGAGCACTAAATTCAGGGACTTTCTAAAAGAGAATGGTATTCTCTCTCAGGTTACTCCTCCGTATACACCACAGCACAACGGCGTATCGGAGCGGAGGAACCGTACCATATTAGACATGGTTCGCTCCATGATGAGTAGTGCTGAGTTACCTCTTTCATTCTGGGGACTTGCGCTTGAAACAGCAGCGTACTTGTTGAATCAGGTTCCGTCTAAATCAGTGCCTAAGACTTCATATGAAATATGGAGTGGTAGAAAACCATGTCTTAAACGGGTTAAGATATGGGGTTGTCCGATATATGTGAAAAACCAGAATCCGGACAAACTTCATGCACGGTCAGTTTTATGTAAGTTTGTAGGATATCCCAGGCATTCAAATGGATATCTGTTCTACCACACCGAGGAACAGAAGGTGTTTGTTACTCAGCACCCTACCTTTTTAGCGTGGCAATTTCTTGCAAAGGAAATAGGTGGGAGCACGGTGGAACTGGAAGAAATTCTAGAGGGACAAACTATAACTGAAGATTTAGTAGAACCACAAAATTCAATAGTCCCAAACGAACCTCAGCCACTCCGCAGATCTGGTAGGATTTCTCATCCGCCCGAGAGATACTACGGTTTTCTCATAGACGGGGATCGAGAGGATTGCATCTTGGAAGAAGATGATCCTACCAGTTTCAGGCAGGCCATTATCAGTAGGGACTCTGATAAGTGGCTGGATGCTATGCGATCCGAGATGGAGTCCATGTACACCAATAAAGTGTGGACCTTGGATATTGCTCCACCTGGGGTAAAACCCGTTGGATGCAAATGGATCTACAAAATGAAACTTGGTGTAGATGGGCAGGTTGAAACTTATAAAGCTAGACTCATTGCAAAAGGTTTTCGTCAAAGACCAGGAGTGAACTATGATGAAATATTTTCTCCAGTGGCTATGCTCAAATCCATTCAGATCCTACTTACCATTGCTGCCTTCCATGACTATGAAATCTGACAGATGGACGTAAAAACGGCTTTTCTAAATGAAAGTTTGGAAGAGTGCGTTTATATGGATCATCCAGAAGGTTCTGTAGACAGTGGGAGCAACGGGAAGGTGTGCAAGTTGCTTAAATCCATTTATGGATTGAAGCAGGCATCATGGAGCTGGAACATCTGTTTTGATGAAACTGTCAAAGAATTTGACTTCATCAAGAACGAAGATGAGCCATGTATATATAAGAAGATTGTAGGATGAACTGTCGTATTCCTAGTCTTGTACGTGGACGGCATTCTTATGATAGGAAATGATATTCTTATGCTACAATCGGTCAAGCTATTCTTGTCACAAAGGTTCTCCATGAAGGACCTAGGTGATGCCTTGTCCATTCTGGGGATCAAGATCTACAGAGACAGATCTAAGAGATTATTGGGACTTTCGCAGTCCAAGTACATAGAGACCGTACTAAAGAGATTTAGTATGGAAGATTCCAAGCGCGGTAACATACCCGCATTGCACGAAATCACCCTCTCCAAGGAGATGTCTCCCAAGACTAACGAGGAGAGGGTTCGCATGAGCACTATACCCTACGCTTCGGCTGTAGGATCTATAATGTATGCGATGCTATGTACAAGACTAGATGTAGCTTACGCACTAAGCGTGGTGAGCCGGTATCAGTCAGACCCAGGTGAGAACCACTGGACAGCTGTGAAGAACATTCTTAAGTACCTGAGAAGGGCTAAGGAGATGTTTCTGGTTTACGGTAATGGAGACCTCAGGGTCGAGTCCTTTACCGATTCAAACTTCCAGAGTGACAAGGATGACAGCATGTCTGTCTCGGGTTTTATGTTTACCCTCAACGGAGGAGCGGTGTGTTGGAGGAGTTCCAAACAGGACACCGTCGCAGACTCAACGATGGAGGCTGAATACATTGCTGCCAGCGATGCCGCAAAAGAAGCGGTCTGGATGAAGAAGTTCATTGCTGAACTTCAGGTGGTTCCGTCCATTGTTGATCTGATACCTTTGTATTACGATAACAATGGGCCTATTGCTTTAGCGAAGGAACCACGGTCCCATCAGAAATCCAGACACATCTTAAGGCGGTATCACCTGATCAGGGAGATCATTGATCGCCAGGAGATCGAGGTACAGAGAGTGGAAACTAAAGAAAATGCGGCGGATCCATTTACAAAGGCCCTCCCTCAAGCATAGTTCGAGCGACTTTTTGAGCTATTGGGTATGCAGTACGCAAGAAGCTGGCCTTAGTGCAGACGTTAGGTATGCGGTACACCAATTACTGGCCTTTAGTGCAAATGGGAGATTGTTGGATATGTATGCCCTAGAGGCCATTATTGTATATGCATACATATGGATGCTAGGGATATATATGTACAGGACATTCTTGCTCAGTTATATAGTATATTATTTGAGATGTCTTTGTCAGGATATTTGTATTTATTTCTATTGATGTTTTATCCAGCTTGCACATATTGATAAAGACTCAATACAGTAGTATACTATTATGGCTTGTCATTATCTTAACATGGCATATGTTATACGTGTTATTACATATTGCGGTTACATGTTGATAAAGCCCGTAGGATCTTGCTTGACTGCCTGCGTTGTGACGACGATCATACTTGTGGGAGCAGGGTAGTCCATAAGCACATCCTTAAATGGTCCCTAGTCGCGTGAGTATCGAGACTGGACATTGATATTCCAGAGTAGACTAGTGTATACGCTTCTAACCCCGACAAGGGGCAATGGTTGGTCCCGCAGCCATTGGTCGGATGCACTTAAGATTGTATGCAGGTGCTCACTGGGTGTGAGTACACTGGACGGACTTACGGAGAACTTCCAGATGGTACTATACCTATTGTCAGATGGAAGTTCTCAGGTGACATGTGTATGGGTTAGTCTTCGGACCTGAGATCGTCATTTGTCTCGTATGAGTTCCCACTGTGCTTTGATCACTACCTTACCATGGCTCTACTGAGTCGTGCAAACAGGTTTTTATTGGGTACAGTCCCGAGCCACATGGAGGCAGTGAGCGATTGTTAGGGATTTGTCTCTCCCGGTATTGGGAGTCGATGTCGCACTGTGTTTTCGATTGGTTAGGACCATAAGATCTTAGCAAAGGCAGTTGGGATTTACTGGTAGGTTGATCAGTAGTTTCTCGGATTGGTCCTGAGCCACTTCAGCATGACTTATCAGGTTATTAGGGTCTGACATTCACCATCCCTAGACCTGGTATGCGATACTCTTTGACGAAGAGACCGGACTGTACGGATATTGTCACGGATAGGCTCAGAAGGGATCCAGATGAGTTTGCTCGTCGGCTTTCCTTTTCGGCAGGTACCTGGGTAGCCGTTACGTACAGCTAGTGCCGCTGACGTGCTTGTGGTTAAACCCACTGCCAGCGTACTGTCGAGTCTTTAGAGTCCCACATAGACGGTTTTCCTGCTTCGGGCGAAACGATGTAGAGGCCGTATGGTTTTACGGCAAGGGTTCGATCACGTACGTGCACTCGTGCACGTATGATATTTGGGCGGATAGTACTAGCGGGTTTTGGTTTAAGCCAGATCTTAGTATTATATTGATGGATTATTTTTCTCTCTTTGTATTCATATTTTTCGGAATACGGATACGGATATGTATATACGGTGAGGGGTATTCTTGTAATTTGTTACAAGAGTGCTATTAGAAGAAGAAACCCTATTATTTGTTTTAACCATTTAGTTAAATGGTTAATGAGGTGGAGGTATGAGGGATTGACTATTCTTCAAGTGAGCCATGGCTAGTTTGTTAACTCACTTAGTGAGTTAGGGTTTACTATTGATGTAACGTGGCATCTTGATATTTTGTAGAAAATATCTAGATATTTTGTGATGGAAATATTAGTTTATCATTTTCCTTGCCATGCTTGAATTATTAGTAGAAAATATAATTAGCCATTATTCACCTGAGCTCACAAGAGTTTTTCTTTTTCTATGGTTGCTCTCTTCAACTCTGTCATCACCTGCAAGTCTTTCTTCTTCTACCTCAAGCCCTTATAGTCTCATGTGTTGAGAAACCAAGGGCTCTTGAGACAAAACACTCTATCATTACTCTATACATCACCTAGGTCACTTAGATTAGCAAACCAAGTGACATAGTTACCTTGGTTGAAAGGTAGGAGCCCAAAGTAGAAACTCTCGGGTGGATCATCTTCGACATAAGGAGCCGACGATCAAGTTCGATCATGGAGGCCGCTAGGAGCATGCTAAAGGAGAGGAGTGAAGACCCGAAGGACTTGATCCTCATGGTATAGCTCTTTTCATAGTAGATGGCTTCTCTTTTTTCTTGTAGGGTTTATGGTAGATCCGGTTTAAGTTTATTCTAGCGCCAAGTTTCGATTCGTAGAAAAAATTTTGTTCCGCATTTGGCCACGGAAGTTGGCCGGGATGCTAGCATAACCTTTCAGTTGTATAGACTCTCGGGTGGATCATCTTCGATGGAGGGAGACCGGAGATCAAGCTTGATCAAGGAAGCCCCTATGAGTTTGGGATGATGGTTGAAGACCGAAGTACACGGATCTATTCGGTATAACCATTCTAACTCCTTTGCATGCTTTGTTATCTAAGGCTTATGGGTCGATCCGAGTTATAGGGTTGTGTTAGTGCCGATTTTTGAAAATTTCTGTTCCGCATTTGGCCACGGATTGATGGCCGGGGCACTGGCGTAACTCAACAGTTTAACGACTCGGATGAAAGTTATACTTCACGAAACCAAGTCCTTGGGTTTTCTTTATTTTCTTCCTCATCATCGTAGGCTCCGAGGATCGTAACGGATCAAAGCTTCCTCGTCGGCTTCCTCGAGTCAAAGACGATCCACCCAAGAGTCTATAGTCCGAGCTCCAATCTCAAATCCGAGGGCAACTAGCTTGCTAAACTAGAATGCCTAGGTGATGTAGAGAGTGAAGATGAATTAGTTTGTCTCTTGGAACCCTAGGTTTCTCAACTCATGAGACTTTTAGGGTTATGATGAAGAAGTAGAAGACTTGAAGAAATGAGAATGATGGTGTGAACAATGAATAATGAGATGGCTGCCCTCTTGATAGAATATGAAGCATATCAATAATTTAGGAGATAAAATATCTCACACAAATATCTAATAAGCTTCACAAAATATCTCATGATGAGTCATGAGCATGAGTCATCAAGTAGCCATACTAGATTCAATGTTAAACTCCACCTCATTTCCTCACCTCATAAAGTTTAATCCAATAAAGAATTAAACCCTAAATATATGTCCCCTTCTAGAAGCTTTCCCGAGTTAATTACGAGATTGCCCTTCATCCATATATACATACCCGCATCCGCATTCCGAAGAATACGAATACAAAGAGACGAAACAAATCCATCAATATAATACTAGGATCCGACTTAAACCAAAGCCACCAGTATTATCCGTCTGATCATCATACGCGCACAAGTGCACGTACGTGATCATTGTTAGGAATATGTATGCCCTAGAGGCCATTATTGTACATGTGATGTATATCATAGTGGATGCTTGGACATATATATAGGACTTTCTTGCTCGACATGATAGTATGCTATCTGGTTACTCTTTATCTTAACATGTTGACTGGTATTCTTTACTGTCTTGCTCTCACATGTGGATAAAGCCCTTAGGATATGTACTTGACTGCCAGGATTATGATGAGATCATACTAGTGGGGCCAGGGTGGTCTAAAAGTACATCCTTTAATCAGTTCCTAGTCATGGGAATAACGAGACCAGGACATCGATATTCCAATGTAGACTAGTGTGTACGTTTCTTGTCCCTTAGAGGGCGATGGTTGATCCCACGGCCATTGGTGTGTGACATCAAAGATTGTACACAGGCGCTCATTAGAGAATGGGTACACCAAACAGGACTCGCCGAGGACTACTATGTGGTAGTATACCTATCGTCAGATAGCAGTCCTCTGGTGACACTGGTACAGGTTAGTCTGTAGACCCGAGATCGTCATAGAGTCTTGTGTGGCTCCTACCGTGCTTTGATTTCCTCCCTACTACGGCTTAAAGGAGTCGTGCAAACAGTTGGATTTTGGGTACAGTCTCGAGTCACATGGAGGCAATGAGCGATAGGAGGGGTTTCGTCTCTCCCGGTATTAGGGGTTGATGTTGCACTATGCTCGATTGGTTATAACTGGAAGTCCCTGGCTAGGGCTGCTGCCGAGATTTACTGATAAGTGTTATCAGTAATTTCTCGAACCGTTATAGGCTAGACATCAGCATGACTTATCACGTTAGTGGGGTTTGACGTTTACCACCCCTAAACATGATATATGACATATCAAATGAAGAGATCGGACTGTACGGTAGTGTTACTGATAGGCTTCATGGAGAGTATGGACGAGATTGCTTGTTGATCTTCGTATCGCTCAATACCCGGGTAGCCGTTACGTACTGCTAGTACCGCTGACGGCTTGTAGGTGATTGATGTGATCATCACCTACTGCTGGCGTATTGATGAGTCTTTAGAGTCCAGCACAGAAGTTTCCTGGTTCGAGCGAAACGAAGTAGGACATATATGTGATATGTGTGTGGGCCTGATTAAATACGTGTATGTGATACCGTATTGTAATCTGGCTGTTATCTGTTATCGGTTCGGTTATATGTGATATAACCAGATTGTCGAATCAAGTGTTGATTTGATAATGTGATATACAGATAAATGATATTAGTCGGTCATATGTGATATAACCGGATTATTAAATCAAGTGTTGATTTAATAATGTGATATATATATTATATGTGATATAATTATATCTTAACTAATATCATTAGCTCACTAATTATTCTTCATTATATATATATATATATATATAATAAGGAAGCATGGCTTGATTTTCTATTTTTAAGAAAAATAGAAATGAGGTGTAAATTGAAAGCATGGTTGCAAGCATGGGAGTTATACTTGTTTATTCATCTTGACTCACTATTCAAGCATGGTTGCAATTTTATATTGTAAAATTCCATGCTTGAATGAGTGGGGGTCAAGAGTTGCCATTTATTCTTTGCTCATTCTCAACACTTAGCCATTTTCTTGAGTTGCTCCCATGGTTGCTCTCTAGCTTCTTGTTCTTCCTCAATTGCTATAGTTCAAGCTTCAACCCTCACATGTGATGTGAACCAAGAAGCTTGAACACAAACTTGTGAGCTTTAACATCTCCTACTTCACCATTCCACACCAAACTAGGATTTGGAATGGTGTGTTTCCTACACTAAAGGAGTTTAGTGTAGAGTTAGTTTGAGCTAGAGGAACTTCGGGTGGATCGTCTTTGGCGTAAATATCACGAAGGAGGTTCGTTCAACTCGAAAAGGAGCCTAGTAGAGTTGCGTGGACTTCAACCCGGAGCTATTGAAGAAAAGGACTCGAACTACTAAGTTTGTATGCTCTTTTCTTCTCTTTAGTTCATCACATCACAAAGGCAAACCCTAATATCCTTGTAAAGATCTTGTTAGTCTAACTTAGCACCTAATAAAATTTAAAATTTGGCATGCTTGATGCCTCTAGAACCTCATGATGGTGCTAAGGTCGACTTTCATGGTATCAGAGCCAATCCAGAACATTAGGGTAACTTGTAGCAACGTTAGAAATCCGCCGTTTTTGTCGTGTAAAAACTGCCGATAAAAACAGTTTCAAAAATGATGTTTTAAGTTGTTTGCACACCCCGCGGGCTCACGGTTTGAACTGAGAAGCCACGGGATAGAGCGTGCATACCCCGGGGATACCCTGGGGAGGACCAGAGGCCAGACCCACACCCCAAGACCACCACAAGGTAGCCTTGGGGGTGGGTGACCCAAGAGTACCCCAACTGGGTGCTCTTGGGTCTGCCTACCCTAGGGGGCCACTTCGTGGTGGCCCCCGTAGGTGGGTACCCCCCTGAGCCCCCCATTCGACAATTAATTTTGTGATCTTCTCCTCTGTGAAGCTTCAGGCGGGTTTTGAGTTCGTTTCGACTCCCAGATTGGCTTAAAACGATCGGTTTTGGAACTTTAGCTCACTGGATTTTTCAAGTCTTGGAAAAATTGGTTAAGTTTGCTAATTGCGTACGGAATTCTAATGTCGCGGTTACTTTACAAGTTTTGTAATGTGTGTGATACAATTATTAGAATCTGGATTAATTAGTTTTATGAAAACTAGTTAGTATATTGTAAAGCTAGCCGTTTAGTCTCAATTGATCGATTGCCACGAAGTTTTGATTCGGATCTAAACTCCTTCACAATTGCGTATTGTACGCGATCACTAAGTCGGGAATCTTGTTGAATTATCCGACAACCAATTAAAAAGAGTTTTCAATTTGAGACTAAAATGCAAGTTTTATAATTTAGGCATGAAATTCGGAATATGAGATATTCCGGGTTAATGATGTCTAAGGATATTGCGGATTCTAATTATTGTAGTTTTATGTTTTTTTTTCTGCGACCGTAAGTGTAATATGTGGGGTATCCCAATCTCGTTGCTTTATGTCAACAAGTTTTAGGGATACGCATATTTGCTTACGTTGATAATATGTGATATCATGTGTTGCTGTTGATATGATTTATTGGATCTTCGTGAAAGAATAGCCGGGGGGCTATATGTGAGATTAAGGTTTTTATTTTCATTCATGTAAAATCTGTATGTAATATTCTTTTATTGGGGCATTTCCGGGTTGAGGATGATGTCTCCACTGTTGTATATTATTTACTTTTCCGCATTAGGATAGACCCAAGGCGGAGAGCACAAGTAACCAGGTTCTAGAGTCCAGTGGGAGACCATCTCAAGGAGTTGAGACCGGGTCTCCTAACTCCAGAATTGGCAGGGTTACTTGCCGCTCTCGTAGGGGTCTAGGGATGTGGGTTTGGCTATTCATCACGACCGTGGAATCCGTGTTTTACATTACTGGCTAAATTTAAAACACGGATATCCTAGTATATCCAATATTTCATATATTGCTTCTGCTGCTTGATTCTGTGATGTTGATCTTACAACTGCGTGAGACGAATGTACTATTATATATATGATATATAATAAACGTTGCTTATATTTTGCACCCGCTCTAGTCCAGCCTCGCTCTGCCGGTAGTTAAGTAACCTACCAGTGCATGACGGGGCCCCGTGAAGAATGCGGATGGCAAAAGCGTACGTTCTATTTTCGTTTCATTTTTCTGTGATGTTTAGGAAACATTAAATGATGGGACTTCATTAATGTGATTAATGAAAAGAAAGAAACCTAAAGATGTTATAGAATCAAATTTTCAAAAAGGGTAGCTCTAGTTTTTGCTTTGCATAGTGGTATTCCTTGATGAATATCCAGCACCTCATTCGATGAGGAAAGAGCCGAAATCCCTTCACCGGGAGTGACCTCTTTAGCGAAACTAGCAAATCTACAACCCACTCGGTTTTGTTTTTGATTGCTTCTCTAGTTCTTGCTTTGCATAGTGGTATTATTGAATATCCTGCACCTCATTCGATGAGGAAAGAGCCGAGATCCCTTCACCGGAAGTGATCTCTTTTGCGAAGCTAGAAAAGCCTAAAAAACACTCCTTTTCAAAATCATTAGATTATATAATGATATCAAGTTCATTACGCTCATGGTTTTCTTAAAAACCCGCGTAGCCCTCTGTCATTTCATATAAGCACTATTTTAGTATTCGTGCTACGGTTGTTTAGCCTGCGTCAAGGCGTAGTGTGCGGTAGATGAATTAGTATTTATCTGCAGCATGTGATGCGATTGAATTAGGGTAGTCGTACGGCGTTGTTTGGCCTGCGTTAAGGATCGTGCAGGTGGGTTTAATTCAATCAAGAAATGAACGGGTTGAACTTGACTAGCGCCTTATGGGTTGTTTTGCCTGTGTCAAGGTCATAGGACGCTAGGGGGTAAAAACCATTATTGGGAAATTCAAGTGTTGAAATTTTCAATGAGATTGCATACCTTCTATATGATAGTTGGATCCCAATACCCACTGCGAGTAAGAGTTACTCCTGAGAGAATTTTGCACTTTACAATTAGCTAATTAAGTAGGTGTCTAGAAAGGTGTCCACGGGGTTAAGCCTCTAGGGAAACGAGCTTTATTTTAATTATGTATATGCGGAAGCATGGGGAACCTCCCTAGGAGTACCGATACCTGCCTGGCCGAACGATTGGCAAACTTGTAGAGTGGAATTAATCCCGGCTAATCTTACCTTTTATGGTTTGAAGGAAGATTTGATAAAAACAGTGGGAGCCATCCTGATTAGATAAAATAACCAATCTAATCTTGCAAAGAGCGAACGCAAAGTGATTATCCTTCTCTCTCTCCTGGTAGCGACCAATGAAATGCCTTAATCAAGATAATAATATGGGTGTATTGACCGTACTTACTTATTATACTGGGATAGGTTCCGCTCTATCTTATGATTGTCATAAGTCTGAGTGAGGAATAGGGGAATATCCAGATTCCCACGCCGCCCATACGAAGAATAAGCATGTTAATGCATCTTCTTCGGGGTGTGTTCGTAACTAAGAACCGTTTCTCATTTATCTCTACGTCCTGGGTATTGGATACCGGATCAGGATCCCACATATGTAATTTGTTACATGGGCTACATATAGGAAGAGAACTGGGAAATGGTGATATGTTTCTAGTAGCAGAGATGGTGCAATTGTTGCAGCCAAAGCAGTTGGCAAATATCACCTTGTGTTACCAACTGGTAATACAATGATTCTGAGCGACTGTTATTTCATACCAATAATATTGTGAATATTTTCCTAAATCAAGTGTTGATTGGGTAAGGTATGTTGTATAACAGTGTACACGTTCTGAATCAAACTACAGTTCTAAACGTACAGAACACACACAAGAGGAACAGTTCGAAAATGAACGATGTCTTCTTGTGGCATTGTAGACTAGGTCATGTTGATGAAACAAGACTAGCTGAAGTTCCATAAGGATGCATATTTAAATCCGTTTGAATTTACATCTTATGAAACTTGCCAGTCATGTCTCAAAGACTAGGTGACCAAATCTCCGTTTACTGAAAACGGAGAAAGAGCTACTAAACTCTTGGACAGATACATGCTGATGTATGTGGTCCTATGTCTACATATGCCAGGGATGGTTCCACGTACTTTATTATATTCATCGATGTTCTCTCAAGATACGGACATATGTTCTTGTTGAAACACAAAACTGAATCTTTTGAGAATTTCAAGAAATATAAGTACGAAGTTAAGAACCAGATGGGTAAAACTATTAAAATCCTTTGATATGATCGGGGAGAAGAATAATTGGGCATGGAATTCCGAGACTATTTAAAAGAGAATGAGATTCTCTCTCAGTTTACCCCTCCGTATACACCACAGCACAACGGTATATCGGGATGGAGGAATCACACCCTATGAGATATGGTGCGCTCTATGATGAGTACTGCTGAGTTGCCTATTTCCTTTCAGGGACACGCACTTGAGAAGATGCATACCTATTGAATAGAGTTCCGATCAAATCTGTTGCCTACCACTCTATATGAGATATGGAATGGGAAGAGACCATCCCTTAAACGAGTTAAGATATGGGGTTGTCCGGCCTATGTTGAGAAGCAAAATCCGGAGAAACTTGAGGCAAGGCCAGTTCTGTGTAAGTTTGTAGGATATCCCAAACATTCGCAAGGGAATATCTTCTACCACACCGAGGAACAAAAGATGTTTTGTTTCTCGACATTCCACCTTTTTAGAAAAGGAATTTGTTCTGGAATAAATTAGTGGCGATGAGGTAGAACTGGAAGAAGTTCCAGCAAAGCAAACTATAACTGACGATTTGGTGGAACCGGAGGATTCAATAGTCCCTGACGAACCGAAGCCACTCCGCAGATCTAGTTGGGTTCCTCATCCACCTGAGAGATACTAAGGTTTTCTCGTAGATGGTGGGAGCGAGGATTGCATCATGGAGATGATGACCTAACTAGTTTCAAGCAGGCCATCACAAGTGGAGACTATGTGAAATGGCTGGATGCTATGCGATCTGAGATGGAATCCATGTACACCAGCAAAGTGTTGATTTTGCATGTTGCTCCTGAAGTGGTAAAACCCATCGGGAACAAGAGGATCTTTGAGAAAGATAATTTGGTTTAGATGGAAAAGTTGAGACTTTCAAAGCTATGCTTAAGTCCATCAGGATCCTACTTGCCATTGCTGCATACCATGACTACGAAATCTGGCAGACTGCACGTCAAACCTCTTTTCTAAATGGTGATTTAGAAGAGATCGTGTATATGACACTGCCAAAGGGTTTCGTAGATAGTAGGAGCAGCGGAAGCATGTGCAGGCCGCTTAAATCCATCTACGGGTTGAAGCAGGCATCACGGAGATGGAACATCTGTTTTAATGAAGCTGTCAAAGAGTTTGACTTCATGAAAATGGTAGATGAACCATGTATAAATAAGAAGGTTGTAGAGAGTATGGTTGTCTTCCTTGCATTGTACGCGGATGACGTACTCTTGATAGGAAAGGGTGTTCTTATGCTACACTCGGTCAAGCACCTCTTATCACACAGGTTCTCCATGAAAGATTTAACCGATGTCTCCTACATCCTGGAGATATATATCTATAGAGATAGATCTAAATGGATTTGGGATTTTCCCAATCCAGGTACATAAACACCATGCTAAAGGGGTTTAGTATGGATGATTCTAAGCGTAGTAATGTACCCGCTTGTTCAAGTAATCATTCTCTCCAAAGAGATGTCTATCGAGACTGATTTGGAGAGGGCTCGCATGCAAGGAATGCCCTATGCTTTGGCAGACGGGTCAATCATGTATGCAATGTTATGTACCAGACCAGATATAGCTTACTCACTAGGTGTAGTGAATAAGTATCGAAAATATCTTTGGGAAAACCACTGGAAAGCTGAAGAACATTCTTAAGTGCTTGAGAAGGACTAAAGAGATGTTCTTGGTGTATGGTAACGGTGTACTCCAGATGGAGTCCTTTACCGATTCGAGCTTCCAGAGTGATAAGGACGACTGAAAGTCAGTCTCGGGTTTTGTCTTCACCCTCAGTGGAGGGACGGTATGTTGGAAGGGTTCCAAGCTATATACTGTAGCAGACTCATTGATAGAGGCTAATTACATCGCTACCAACGATGCTGCCAAAGAGTTTGTCTGAATGAATATAGTTCATGAGATGAACTATGTTTCTACCATTAGGCATCCAATACCTATGTATTGAGATGACAATGGAGCTGTGGTTTTGGCCTGGGAACCCCGGTCCCGTCAGTGATCCAGACATATTCTTAGACAGTATCACGTGATCAGGGAGATAGTTGATCTCCGGGAGATCGAGGTCAGGAGAGTTGAAACAGAGGATAACACAGCGGATCCACTCACCGAGGCCATCCCCCAGATGCTAATCGAGAGACTTTTGGGACGTTGGGTATGAGATACTACAACAACTGGTTTTAGTGTAAGTGGGAGATTGTTAGGAATATGTAGGCCTTAGAGGCCATTATTGTACATGTGATGTATATTATAGTGGATGCTTGGACATATATATAGAGGATTTTCTTGCTCGACAAGATAGTATGCTATCTGGTTACTCTTTATCTTAACATGTTGACTGGTATTCTTTACCTCTTGCTCTCACATGTTGATAAAACCCTTAGGATATGTACTTGACTGCCGGGATTACGATGAGATCATACTAGTGGGGCCAGGGTGGTCCAAAAGTACATCCTTTAATTAGTTCCTAGTCGTGGGAATATCGAGAACAGGGAATCGATATTCTAGTATAGACTAAAGTGTACGTTTCTTGTCCCTGAGAGGGCGATGGTTGATCCTACAGCCATTGGTCCGTGACATCAAAGATTGTACACAGGTGCTCATTGAAGAATGGGTACACCGAACAGGACTCGCCGAGAACTCCTATATGGTAGTATACCTATCGTCAGATAGCAGTGTAAGTCCACGTTGCCCACCCCGGTTCTTACGGGGAGGCGGAAAAGGTAAAAAACGATTTTTTATGACAAGGCAACATGGACTAGAAAAGAGGATCTTTGCTAAACAAAAACACAGCAAACTAACTACAAGTTTAACTACTATGTTAGAGGGTTATACCTAGGTCTTGAACTCCTTCTCTTCTTGCTCCTTGGAGTGGTTTGAACGGCTCCACCTCGCGGTCTCCTCTTTGTCAAAGAAGGATCCACCCGAAAGCCTCTACCTTGAGCTCCTACCTCAACCGAGAGGCAACTAAAGTGCTTGGCTTGCTAAACCTAGAACTCTAGAGTGAGTAGAGAGGAGTTTTAGTGGTTTTATCTCAATAGCTCATGGTTCTCAACACATGAGACATGAGAGCTTTGAGAGAGAGGAAGAGGATGAGCTTTGGATGAGAGAGAGTGATCAAGTGAGAATGAGATAATAATTTACATCCATGCTCACAAAAGTAAGAATAATGATGATAATAATAATAATTAAGAATTGTGATGGTTAGTTTCAATGATCATTATCATTTCATGCATTTAATGCATTTTGCAAAGAACAAGAAGCATCATTGAAATGAAATGATGATGGTCAACAAGTCCACAATGGTCAACCGGTCAACAAAGTCAACAAGTCAACAAAAGTCAAATGTTCAACTCAACCATGGCACAATAATCCTTAATTAATACTATTAATCATATTTCTTATTCTCATTAGGGTTTAGAAAAAGTCAACGGTCAACAACCCTAATGAGAATCGTCCGCCTCTGCCTCTGTCAACTGTGCATACACACCTGCATCCGTGTTCCGAGGAACACGAATACAATGAGATAAAACCAATCCCAAAACATATACTAGGATCTGGCTTAAACCAAAGCCCGCTAGTAATAACTGCCCGGACACCAAACGTGCACAAGTGCGCGGATGTGAACGAACCCTGACGCAAAACCATGCGACCTCTACTATGTTTTGCCCAAAGGCGAATAGCCCTCTGTGTGGGACTCTAAAGACTCGACACTACGCTGGCAGTGGGTTTAATCATAGGCCGTAAGCGGTACTAGCTGTACGTAACGTTCGCCAGGTAGATGCCGATAAGAAGACCGATGAGGTGAACCCATCCGAACTCCTACTGAGCCTGAATGTGAAAATCTCCGTACAGTCCGGTCTGTTCGTCTGAGAATATCGCATGGCGGGCCTAGGGGTGGTGGTAAACGTCAGTCCCCTAATAGCGGTACAAGTCATGTCGGAGTGTAGCCCAGAACACCCTGAGATAACACTGGAAAACCTACCAGTATATCTCGCTTGCCCTGGCCAGGGACGACTATGTGTAATGGCTTTCCTAGACACAGCGCGATATCAACCCCCAATACCGGGAGAGACGAATCCTGTCTAACCGTCACTGCCTCCAAGTGCTTCGGGACTGCACCCAACTGCTACCTGTTTGCACGACTCATTTGAGCTGTGGTAGGGTAGCAATCTAAGAACAGTGGGAACACACTCGAGGCGAAGTGACAGTGTCAAGTCAGCGGACTAAGCTGTACTCATGTCACCTGGGAACTGATAACCGACGATAGGTATAGTACCAACCAACAGTTCCCGACGAGTCCTGTCCAGTGTACTCGTAACCTAACGAGCACCCGCTTACTATCTCAAGTACGACATACTGACGGCTGTGGGACAGACCATCTCCCCTGCTGGGATGAGAAGCGCATACGCTAGTCTACTCCGGAGTATCGATGCCCCATCTCGATAATCCTACGACTAGGGACCTGTATAAGGATGTGCTTGTAGATTACCCAGCCTCCACTAGTGTGACCGCCATCACAACGCTGGTAATCAAGCAAAGATCCTAAGGGCTCCACTAATGTGTATAGGCGATATGCTAAGAGAAACACATGCACACATTAAAGTAGAAACAAACCAAGTAGCATACTACCATTTCGAGCAAGATTGTCTATACAACTATGAATATCCCAAGCTTCCATCAAGTAATATACAAACTAGTATGATACAGTAATGGCCTCTAGGGCATAGACACTAACAACTCCCACTTGCACTAAGGCCATGTACTGGCGTATCGAAGACTTATCATCTCGATCAGCCGCTCGAACTGAGTCTGGGGTAAGGCCTTCGTGAATGGATCTGCAGTGCTATCTTCTGTAGCAACCCTCCGAACCTCGATCTCCCGGCGATCCACGATCTCCCTGATCAGGTGATACCGCCTCAAGATGTGTCTGGACTTCTGATGGGACCTGGGTTCCTTCGCTAAAGCTATAGTCCCGTTGTTGTCACAATACAGAGGTATTGGATGAATAATGGACGGAACCACCTGAAGTTCTGTCAAGAACTTCCTCATCCAGACGGCTTCTTTTGCGGCATCAGATGCAGCGATATATTCCACTTCCATCGTTGAGTCTGCAACGGTTTCCTATTTGGAACTCTTCCAACACACCGCCCCTCCATTGAGGGTAAAGACATAACCCGACATGGATTTCGAACCCTCTGGTTCTACTAAGCTTTCAGTAATAGCTCATGGTTCTGGAATTTCTTCCAGTTCTATTGCGCTCCCACTTATCCGATTTTCCAAAAATTCAGTTTCCAAGAAGCAGGCATGACGAGAAACAAAAACCTTTTGTTCCTCTGCGCAATAGAAGAAATATCCCTTGGAGTTCTTTGGATATTCCACAAACTTGCACTGTACTGAGGGTGCCTCGAGTTTGTCCGCATGCTGCTTTTTGACAAAAGCTGGACATCCCCATGTCTTAATGTGCTTAAGATAGAGTTTCTTCCCACTCCACATCTGATATGGTGTGGTAGGCACTGTCTTAGTTGGAACTCGGTTCAAAAGGTATGCAGCTGATTCTAGTGCATATCCCCAGAATGATCACGGCAACTCAGCGTTACTCATCATGGAACGTACCATATCCAATAGGGTTCGGTTCCGTCTCTCCGATACACCATTATGTTGTGGGGTGTATGGAGGAGTAAGTTGAGAGACAATTCCATTCTCTTTTAGGTAACCCAGGAACTCGGCACTCAAGTATTCACCACCTCGATCAGATCTCAGTGTCTTGATACTTTTGCCTGTTTGTTTTTCTACTTCATTCTTGTATTCCTGGAATTTTTCAAAGGCTTCAGATTTATGTTTCATTAAGAAGACATACCCGTACCTTGAAAAATCATCCGTAAAAATAATGAAGTAAGAATAACCACTTCGCGCATGTGTAGTCATTGGACCGCATACATCGCTGTGTACGAGTCCCAAGAGCTCGCTCGCTCTTACTCCGTGTCCAGTGAACGGAGTCTTTGTCATCTTTCCTTTGAGACATGATTGACAAGTTACATATGATTGATATTCGAACGGATCCAAATATCCTTCTTTGTGCAACTTAGTTAACCTTGTCTCATTGATGTGACCCAGTCTACAATGCCATAAGAAAGCATGATTTATTTCAGGAGACTTTCTTTTGTGTGTATTCTGGATATTGAAAATCTGTGGTTGGTTTAATACGTATATATCGTTGCTTAATGTACTCGACCCAATCAGAACATGATTAAGGTGAATGTCTACAACACCGCTTACAAATACAAAATCATAACCTTCTTTAGACATTAAAGATACAGATATGATATTACAAGTCGCACTGGGTGCAAAATAACAATCACGCAAAACCAAAACATGTCCATCTGACAATCCCAAGTGATAGTCCCCCACGGACTCAGCATCCATGCCAGCTCCGTTTGCAACTCTGAGGGTTATATCACCTGCCTTCAAAACCCTACGCTTTCTCAGTGCCTGCAAAGAATTACAGATATAAGATCTTGATCCGGTATCCAATACCCAGGAAGTAGAGTTTACTGATAGACAGTTTTCAATAACATACACACCTGAAGCCGAAGCCACAACTTGCTTCGGGTCCTGGTTGTTGGCCTTCCAAGCCCTGCAATTTTTCTTCCAGTGTCCTTTCTTATGACAATAAAAGCACTCTTCCTTTCCCACAAGCTGTCCCGCTACTTTTGCTATCTTTCCCTTTCCCTTGGCTTCCACTTTACTAACACCGCCCCTTGGTTTGGTAGGGGTTTTCTTCTTCTTTCCCTTGGCTTTCCCCTTGGACCTAGAAGAGGAAGGTCCTCCAACAGACAAAGTGGATGTTTCCCTTACTTTTTGTAAGGTGCCCTCTGCACTCCTCAATATGTTGAGGAGTTCCGGAAGTTCAACTTTTTTCCTTGCATGTTGAAGTTCAGGATAAACTGGGCGTAAGTGGAAAGGAGGGACTGGAGAATCAAGTCAGTATAGAGCTCGTTCTCTAACGTGGTCCCGAGGTTCGCGAGCTCTTCAATAAAGCCAATCATCTTAAGCACGTGTTCCGCTACCGATGATCCGACGGCCAATCTCGCCGAAAACAACTTTTTCGAGACTTCGTATCTGGCGATACGGGATTGCTCTCCATATAGTTCCTTAGTATGGAGAAATATGGATTCAAGGTCCATATTCTTGTGCCTCCTCTGATGTTCATTGTCCATAGAGGCATGTACGATACACTTGGCCTTCGCGCAATCAATCTCCCAGGTCTTATGGATTTCCTTATCCGTGACGCTGGATGTGGGACCTGGGACAGGGGGAGCTTTGGTGGTAAGGAGATACCCCAACTTGTCATAAGTGATTGCCATTTTGACATTCCTGAGCCAATCTTTGTAGTTTGGCCCTGTCAGTATATTTTTATCTAGTAGTAACTTAAGTCCGGTCATGACGTTTGGTCGCTGCAATTAGGAGAGAGAGAAGAAACACTTTAGCATGATGCTCTTGCAAGTTTAGAGTGGTTTTTAGTTTGTCTAAACAGGATGGCTCCCACTGTTTCTCGAATCCTTCCTCAAACCAAAAAGGAAGAATTAGTCGGGATCAATCTCACCGTACAATACTTGCTTAACCGTTCAGCCAGGCCAGTGTTGGTACTTCGAGGGAGGTTTTCCAACGCTTTCGTAAAGTTCCTTAATTAAATAACCTCCTTTCCCTGTGGGCGTAGCCCCGCTAACACCTTTCTAGACACCTACTTGGTTTATAGCATTGATCGTTAAGTGAGAAAGTTCCCGAGGAGTAGCATATACTCACAGTAGGATTGGGATCCAAATATCATCGTGTGATAAAACTGAAGGAATCCTACCAGAATCATCACACTCCAAATAGTATGCAGCACTAGCAAGTTTCAGTTTCTTTAGAAACCCCCGATGTGGATTTTTACCCCATGCTCTTATGACCTTGACTTTGGCCAACAAATCATAAGTCACATGTCAAGTTCTACCCGTCATTTTCCAGGTTAATTTGAACCCACCCGTACCTACCCTTGATTTTGGCCAACAAGACAGTACGACTGTCCCAAACCAACGCATCTATCTATGCTACATATGAATATCCAATAGCTACCAATCACTGTGCCTTGACTTTAGCCAACAAACACAGCTTGAATACTATTGACTATCCATATGAAATGACGGAGGACTACGAATGGTTTTGGCGAAACCGTGAACGTAGTGAACTTGATATAATCGATGGAACGTGATATCTTTTAAAAGGAGTGGTTTAAGCTCCGCGTTTAAAAGTTGTTTTGAAAAGAAACCGAGTGGTTTTGAAATTGTTCCAATGACTTTACTTTGGTTTATTTTCTTGCATTAATTGAATGCGTCCCATCATTTAATCCTACCATTGCAGAAAACAACGAAAATATGACGTATGCTTATGCCATCCGCATTCGCCACGGGGCCCCGTCATTACCCGTTAGGTTACTTAACTAACGACAGAGCGGGGGCTGGACTAGCACGGATGCAAAACATAAGCAACGCCTATTAGATATCATATATAGATATATACATTCGTCAGATGCAATGATAGCCATTCCAGATCACAGATGAACAAATTGGATATACTAGGAATCCGCGTTTCGTTCGAGCCTGCAATGAAAAGCGAATTACACGGTCGCGATGAGTAGCCAAACCCCCACCCTAGACCCCTACGGGTGCGGCAAACTACCCGCCAAGTATCCGAAGTGAAGCAACCTCCCTCAACAACGTGAGTAGGCCACTCGGCACTTTGAGGTACCCGGTAGTTTGTGCACCCTACCTTGGGTCTATCTTAGGAGCAAAAACAGTAAAAGAAATAATATATAATGGCGGCTACAACCTCATCCCGGATGTGCGGCCATAGAAATAATATTACATCAATTTACATATTACATCAAATGAAAGATAAAGAAAACTCTCATCTCACAACCCCCGGCTATTCATCCGCGACAATCCAACGAGTTCATATAAACAATCCATCAACATTACAGATCACAGATATGCACAACCCCCACTAATCAACGTATAGCGATTAGTTGACGTTCAGTGCATATATCACATCACAGATATAACCCATTAGCTAAAGTCTACAGAACTTCGATCAAAAATACGGATTTGTAACTATCCCAAACACAACCTTGTTCTCTGGAAAATCAGGACAGAAACAAAATACTTTAAAAATCCCAAAACAGAACACCGAACTTACTGCAGCAAATCCGAGTCGCGGCCGAGTCAACTCGGCCGCGGATCCGCCGTGAGATGCATGGTCTCGCCGCGGTTCTGCGGCGCGTTGACTGAGTCAGTGGCTCATTTTTGCTGTACGTTCTTAGAAAACCCTGAGCCGATTTTTAAGATATGTGGAATTATTTTTGGAGCAGTTTTTAAAATCGGCAGAAAATTAAGTTTTCGGACGTGTTTTGCGATTTTTTTTCGGATCGAAATTCTAAGTACTTTGCTAACATGCTAGTTGTTGTTTAGCTAGGCTCTGATACCACTGTAAGTCCACGTTGCCCACCCCGGTTCTTACGGGGAGGCGGAAACGGTAAAAAACGATTTTTTATGATAAGGCAACATGGACTAGAAAAGAGGATCTTTGCTAAACAAAAACCTAGCAAACTAACTACAAGTTTAACTACTATGTTAGAGGGTTATACTTAGGTCTTGAACTCCTTCTCTTCTTGCTCCTTGGAGTGGTTTGAACGGCTCCACCTCGCGGTCTCCTCTTTGTCGAAGAAGGATCCACCCGAAAGCCTCTACCTTGAGCTCCTACCTCAACCGAGAGGCAACTAAAGTGCTTGGCTTTCTAAACCTAGAACTCTAGAGTGAGTAGAGAGGAGTTTTAGAGGTTTTATCTCAATAGTGTTAGTTGTATGTATGCCCTAGAGGCCAGTATTGTACAGATGATGTATATTATATTGGATGCTTGGACATATATAGAGATGACTTTCTTGCTCGATATGATAGTATGCTATCTGGTTGCTCTTTATCTTAACATGTACACTAGTCTCTTTAAACTGTCTTATAGTTACATGTTGATAAAGCCCTTAGGATGTGTACTTGACTACCTGGACTATGATGCAAATCATACTAGTGGGGACATGGTAGTCCATAGGTACATCCTTCAAGGTCCCTAGTCGTGGGTGTATCGAGACGGGGCATCGATATACCAGTGTAGACTAGCGTGTACGCTTCTCGACCCATGAGATGGGCGATGGATGATCCCATATCCATTGGTGTTTGACATCAGAGATGGTATACGGGTGCTCAGTGGAGACTGGATACACTGGACGGACTCGCCGAGAACTCCCAGATGGTATTATACCTCACGTCAGATGGCAGTTCTCAGGTGACACATGTGCAGGTTAGTCTGTAGACCCGAGATCGTCATAGAGTCTTGTGTGATTCCCACTGTGCTTTGATCTCCACCTTACCATGTCCATGAGGGCGTGCAAAACGGTGGTTTTTGGGTACAGTCCCGAGTCACATGGAGGCAATGAGCGATAGGAGGGGTTTCGTCTCTCCCAGTATTGGGGTTGATGTTGCGCTGTGCTCGATTGGCCGTAACAGGGAAGTCCCTGGCCAGGGCTGATCAGAGATATGCTGGTAAGTGTTACCAGTAGTTTCTCGACCCGTTATGAGCCTCACATCGGCAGGACTTATCGGTTATTGGGGTCTGACGTTTACCACCCCTAGACTTGATATGCGACATATCAGACGAACAGACCGGACTGTACGGTAAGTGTTACTGGTTGGATTCACAGGAGTGTGAGAGGGCTAGCTCGTCGATCTTCTGATCGCTCAATACCCGGGTGGCCGTTACGTTTAGCAGACCGCTTGCGGATTGTGGGTGCTTGATATGATCATCATCTGCTGCCGGCGTATTGACGAGTCTTTAGAGTCCTACACAGAGGTTTCCTGGCTCAAGCGAAACGAAATAGGAGCGCATATGAGATATGTGCGGGACCGAGAATAATGCATGTATGTGATACCGTATTTCATTCCCGCGATGAATGTTTCGATTGGTTGTATGCGATATAACCTAGTTATCGAATCGAAGATTGATTCGATAAGTCGATACATTGGATACTAGTCGGTTATGTGCGACATGACCGGATCATTGAATCAAGTGTTGATTTAATGATTTAATATATAATTATATATTTGATATATTACTTTGCATTAACTAGTATTGGTTCACTTTAAAAGGATTTTCTCACTTGAAGTGCACATTGTATATGTGATATATTTTTGTGTACACTTGATTGTATCATGTTTGATGATACATGCTAACTTGAGTTTGTGTAAAGATTAAACCATGGTTATATGAATGGTTAGGGTTTTGTTTACTTATTCATTTATTTATATTGATTATTTATTTTGGAAAAGAAAAGGGAAATGGTGGCTTTCCTTGGTTCTTTCATGAAGCTTCATGAAGAGTTGAAAAGGTTGACCATTTTGTTTTCTTCTCTTAACCTAACCATTCACCTAACCCTAGTTTGCTCTCTACACTTGACCATAGTTAGGATATGATAAGTATTCATATTATTTTCATTATTAAACTAACACTTATCATATTCTTCTTCTTCTTCTTCCTCTTGATCAAGAAGAAAGCTTAACTCCATTAATGGCATCTTGAGTAAAAGAGTGAGAAATCCAATTCTAAAGTGAACCCACCTCCTATTTCTTCATCCTCTACCTCTTGCCAAGTAGTATAGGGTGTCTTCTTCATAAGTTTCACGACTTGGTGAAGTTGGAGCTCGATCTAGAGTTGCCTCGACGTAGATCATCTTCGGCATCGAAGCCGACGACCTAGCCCGCCCATTTCTCCGATGAAGCCGATGCTAGAGTCCGGGATCCGATATGGACAGCGAGAGGACGTCTACGTGGAGCTAAGGAAGTGGAGAACCGGATCTACAAAGGTTGTAGCCTCTTTCCTTTAGTTAAAATGTTAACTAGTTTCACTTTTCGCCTAAACTCTAGTCAACGAATCCGTATTAGGGTTTCTCGGCACTTGTTTAATTTGAAATTGGCATGGTTGATGCCTTGTGAGACCTCATCAGAGTGCCTAGAAACCCTACAAATAGCTCATGGTTCTCAACACATGAGACATGAGATCTTTGAGAGAGAGGAAGAGGATGAGCTTTGGATGAGAGAGAGTGATCAAGTGAGAATGAGATAATAATTTACATCCATGCTCACAAAAGTAAGAATAATGATGATAATAATAATAATTAAGAATTGTGATGGTTAGTTTCAATGACCATTATCATTTCATGCATTTAATGCATTTTGCAAAGAACAAGAAGTATCATTGAAATGAAATGATGATGGTCAACAAGTCCACAATGGTCAACCGGTCAACAAAGTCAACAAGTCAACAAAAGTCAAATGTTCAACTCAACCATGGCGCAATAATCCTTAATTAATATTATTAATCATATTTCTTATTCTCATTAGTGTTTAGAAA
This sequence comes from Agapanthus africanus, assembly GCA_030015575.1. Taxonomy (NCBI): domain Eukaryota; kingdom Viridiplantae; phylum Streptophyta; class Magnoliopsida; order Asparagales; family Amaryllidaceae; genus Agapanthus; species Agapanthus africanus. The sequence continues at coordinate 303,206,926 of JASDDO010000029.1, forward strand.
GAGTTAACGGTCTACAACCCTAATGAGAATACTCTGCCTCTGCCTCTGTCAACTTGTGCATACACACCCGCATCCGTGTTCCGAGGAACACGGATACAATGAGATAAAACCAATCCCAAAACATATACTAGGATCTGGCTTAAACCAAAACCCGCTAGTAATAACTGCCCGGACACCAAACGTGCACAAGTGTGCGGATGTGAACGAACCCTGTCGCAAAACCATGCGATCTCTACTCTGTTTTGCCCAAAGGCGAATAGCCCTCTGTGTGGGACTCTAAAGACTCGACACAACGCTGGCAGTGGGTTTAACCACAGGCCACAAGTGGTACTAGCTGTACGTAACGGTCCCCAGGTAGATGCCGATAAGAAGACTGATGAGGTGAACCCATCCAAACTCCTACTGAGCCTGAATATGACAATCTCCGCACAGTTCGGTCTGTTCGTCTGAGAATATCGCATGGCGGGCGTGGGGTGGTGGTAAACGTCAGTCCCCTAATAGCGGTACAAGTCGTGTCGGAGTGTAGCCCAGAACACCCTGAGATAACACTGGAAAACCTACCAGTATATCTCGCTTGCCCTGGCCAGGGACGACTATGTGTAATGGCTCTCCTAGACACAGCGCGATATCAACCCCCAATACCGGGAGAGACGAATCCTGTCTAACCGTCACTGCCCCCAAGTGCTTCGGGACTGCACCCAACTGCTACCTGTTTGCACGACTCATTTGAGCTGTGGTAGGGTAGCAATCTAAGAACAGTAGGAACACATTCGAGGCGAAGTGACAGTGTCAAGTCAGCGGACTAAGCTGTACTCATGTCACCTGGGAACTGATAACTGACGATAGGTATAGTACCAACCAACAGTTCCCGACGAGTCCTGTCCAATGTACTCATAACCTAATGAGCACCCGCATACTATCTCAAGTACGACGTACTGATGGCTGTGGGACAGACCATCTCTCCTGCTGGGATGAGAAGCGCATACGCTAGTCTACTCCGGAGTATCGATACCCCGTCTCGATAATCCTATGACTAGGGACCTGTATAAGGATGTGCTTGTAGATTACCTAGCCCCCATTAGTGTGACTGCCATCACAACGCTGGTAATCAAGCAAAGATCCTAAGGGCTCCACTAATGTGTATAGGCGATATGCTAAGAGAAACACATGCACACATTAAAGTAGAAACAAATCAAATAGCATACTACCATTTCGAGCAAGATTGTCTATACAACTGTGAATATCCCAAGCTTCCATCAAGTAATATACAAACTAGTATGATACAGTAATGGCCTCTAGGGCATATACACTAACAAGCAGTCCTCTGGTAACAATGGTACAGGTTAGTCTGTAGACCCGAGATCGTCATAGAGTCTTGTGTGGCTCCTGTTCATATCATAATTTTGCATTATTATATTCCCCATTCTTATTCATTTTACAAATAAACAGGTGTTTTTGATCCATGTCTGCTACATAGTTGCAGGTTATAGATTCTCGGAACAAAAACAGTGAAAATGATGAAAAGACGGCACAAAAGTGAGACTACGACCAACAAATAGGAGAATCTTGATCATGCCTACACTTTGAAGAACAAACGAAGATCAATGAACAATTTCACAAAGTACAAAGGCAGCGCAAAGATTCAAGACTTCAACACGAAGCGAATGGTAAAAGTCCACCACATTCTACACTGTGGAAATCTGGAAGAAAACTAGAAGACAATCTGAGAAACCAAGTGAAGAAACAAGTAGCCAAATGCAACCAGACCAAGACCAGAAAAATCCAGCCCAAGACCCCTCTATATGGCCGCGGATCCGCGGCCAAACAGGGCTTTTGGCCGCGGTTCCGTGGCCATAGTGAGCACGTGTCGGTGTAAAAATTCGATGCAGGTGGCGGTGCGTTGACTAGGCTTCTTAGGGTAAAATTGTAAATGCAGATTTGAATCGATTGTAACCCTAGGGTTTCTATAATCTATAATAGAAACCCTAAACCTTTTTTTGAGGTATGCCTCTTTTTATTGAAAAAATTCAGAATCTATTGTAATGCTTTGAAGAGTGCATCAAATAAAGTAAGTAGATTTTTTTACCTTGCCTTAGTTCTTAAATTCTTTTCTGCGCTAGTATAGATTTTATTATCTGCCATAGTTAATTAGCTTAGAACTTTTATTCATCTGCCGTAGCTTAGATAATTAGGTTATTGAATTGAAAACTCATAAAAAAATGTCTTTTATCAATCCCCTAATGAGTGAGTAGTTCCTCACTTGTTAGGGTTAGGAATAGGAGAGGTTTGAGAGATGAAAATCTCTCACCCCTTTCTTGCCCAGCGCATATTTTTTATAGGACTCCATGCATACATACACACACCGCTCACTATGGCACCCTATCCCAAGAGGTAGCGGTGATATCATAGTTTAAAAGACCGGTTGTATATGTTTTCCATGGAGGTTAGGGTAAGAATTAAGAAAGGACGGACAAGAACCTAGAGGAAGAAACCTAGTTTCTTCCCGATGGTACTAATCCACTTTATTAATTATTACCATAACACCTAAATAGATCTAAATTAGGGCATTGAAAGCGGTGAGAAATCTTAACTTTCCAAACTTAACCTAGACCTAACCCTAGCAAGGTTTTAATCCTAGTTTAAATCAATTTTAGCTTTTAGTGATAATCAATCCAACACCATTTGGAATTAACTCGTTAGAACAAGTTGAGAATACACAAAATCCATGTGGACCGACCCGTACTCACCGGCTAGCTACCAAGCGACGCCGTTCTTGATTGCGGTAATTAATTCTTTGATCACAAAAATTCCATAACAAATCAGCTCCCACTGTGCTTTGATTTCCTCCCTACCACGGCTCAAAGGAGTCATGCAAACTGGTGGATTTTGGGTACAGTCCCAAGTCACATGGAGGCAATGAGCGATAGGAGGAGTTTCGTCTCTCCCGGTATTGGGGGTTGATGTTGCACTATGCTCTATTGGCTATAACTGGAAGTCCTTGGCCAGGGCTGCTGCCGAGATTTACTGATAAGTGTTATCAGTAGTTTCTCGAACCGTTATAGGCCAGATATCATCATGACTTATCACGTTTCTGGGGTTTGACGTTTACCACCCCTAGACATGATATGCTACATATCAAACGAAGAGACCGGACTGTACGGTAGTGTTATCGATAGGCTTCATGGAGAGTATGGACGATCTTGCTTGTTGATCTTCATATCGCTCAATACCCAGGTAGCTGTTACATCCAGCTAGTATCGCTGACGGCTTGTAGGTGATTGATGTGATCATTACTACTGCTGGCGTATTAACGAGTCTTTAGAGTCCCTCACAGAAGTTTCCTGGTTCGAGCGAAATGAAGTAGGAAACATATGTGATATGTGTGTGGGCCTGATTAAATATGTGTATGTGATACCGTATTGTAATCTGGCTATTATCTGTTACCGGTTCTGTTATATGTGATATAACCAGATTGTCGAATCAAGTGTTGATTTGATAATGTGATATATAGATAAATGATATTAGTCGGTCATATGTGATATAACCGGATTATTAAATCAAGTGTTGATTTAATAATGTGATATATATTATATGTGATATAATTATATCTTAACTAATATCATTTGGCTTGTGTCACGACCCAAAAATTAGGCCCGTAACCGGCACTTAAATTACGTAACGTCTACAGGCGTACGCAACTTAAATAAGCCGAAACCCAGAAATCTAAACCATCCAAAACTGGATAAGCGGAGAAAAACATAGTTTAAATCATTCGGAAAAATCTCGAGAAAAATATTTAACTCTAGTTTTCTTTCTTGAAAATTTCGGCAGCACGTCCTTTGTAAAAACTAGCCCCGAAAAAGGGTACAACATAGAATATAAATAAAGCATCCCAAATAGGAGCAACTCACGCCCAACGGCGGAGAAAACCACCACAAGATATAAATACGACGCCGTAGCGAAGAAATATAAAGGAAAACTTCATAAAGAAGTAAAACTTTACAACAAGACCGGCTCCCAAGAGCACGGCACCCAAAGTCACCAAAATATATACAACACCGAATCCTCACAACTCGTCTCTAAGTCAAATACAAGAAGTGGTAGATGGAGAATACTAGATCCAACAAAAAGATATCCAATATACATAAACGGATAACCGCAACCCACCTAAAAGCAAAGGCCTCAAAACCAACCGTAGCGGTATCCGCAAAAGTAGAGATGATAAGACGTCCTGCCGCGACTACTCTGAGGGTAAGCCCTGCAAAACACTGTGGCATAACGGGGGTGAGTTGCCAACTCGTGAATAGTAATTAACATCATACTGTAATTGCAAGTATGCACGAACAGCGATAAATCTATCATATGTAATCTGATAGCATAAGTATGGCAATATGAATATGCAACAGTTATGTAAAGGTACATTCATCAGGGTACTACAACTACATGAAGCAATGCATCAAAATAATCCTGAGTGGGTGGGATGATATAATAAAACCTCATACAAAAATCATCAGCATGGAAAACCCCAGTGTCCCTCACTGACACATCAAATCCCAAAATCCTCAGGCACCACATCCTCAGATCGGCCCTCATATCCTGTAAGTCTTATGGAACCTGAGTGTCAAACATCGACACCCGAAAACTCATGAAAACATATGCATATAAATATATGAGAATATCATCCACGTATGTCCATCGACGATACGTAAAAATCATGAAACCCGTATCTAACATCGACACGTAAATACTCATCTGTTAGGCGCCGTCACCATGATCGGCCCTTATATCAGTACATCTCATAGAACCTGAGTATCTACATCGACACCCGCAATCCACGTAGCATGTCTGAACATGACTCCAGTCGGTATCCCCCAGATATCCGCCGAGTCCAAATAATATCACCGGTAGGTAGTGGTCCCTCTGCCAGGCTCATCGTCTACACCACGATATCATCTCTCGCCCCGGGGTACCTGTTCATATCATAATTTTGCATTATTATTTCCCCATTCTTATTCATTTTACAAATAAATAGGTGCTTTTGATCCATGTCTGTTGAATAATTGCAGGTTACAGATTCTCGGAAAAAAACAGTGAAAATGATGAAAAGACGCTACAAAAGTGAGACTACGACCAACAAATAGAAGAATATTTATCATGCCTACAGTTTGAAGAACAAACGAAGATCAATGAACAATTTCACAAAGTACAAAGGCAGCGCCAGATTCAAGACTTCGACACGAAGTGAACGGTAAAAATCCACAACATTCTGCACTGTGGAAATCTGGAAGAAACTATAAGACATTCTGAATAACTAAGTGAAGAAAACAGAAGAAAAATGCAACATGAAGCAAACCTAAGAAAACGAGCCCAAGAGCCCACCATCTGGCCGCGGAACCGCGTCCAAACATGCCTTCTTGCCGTGGTTCCGCGGCCATATAGTGCACGTGTCGACGCAGCTTGTCGGTGGTGACGGTGCGTTGACCGGGTCTTCTTAGGGTAGATTTGTAAATTTATGAATGGATCAGAATGTAACCTAGGGTTTCCTGTATCTATAAATAGGAGAGCAAAAGGCCAATAATTCTTGTGCCTCTTTTTGGGTGCCTCTTTTGAGATGCCTCTTTTAATTTCTAGATCTTAGATTTTCAACTCCATGTAATCTGTCAAAGAGTGCATCAATAAAGAAGTATGTTTTTTTATCTTAAATTTTTTATCTGCCCTAGTTATAAATTTTTTATCTGCCGTAGTTATAATTTTTTTTATCTGCCGTAGTTAATTAAAAGAAAACCATAAAAATGAATCCGTTTATCAATTCCCTAATGAGTGAGTAGTTCCTCACTTGTTAGGGTTAGGTTTAGGAAATGTTTGAGAGATGAAAATCTCTTATCCCTTTCTTGCCCGTTCAACATTTTAAAGTAGGACTCTATGCATACAAACACACACCGCTCACTATGGCACCCTATCCCACGAGGTAGCGGTGATACCCTAGTTAAAGACCGGTTGTAATTGTTTTCCATGAAGGTTAGGGTAAGAGTTAAGAAAGGACGGACAAGGACCAAGAGGAAGAAACCTAGTTTCTTCCCGATCGTGCTAATTCCCTTTGTTAATTATTATCTTAACACCTAAAATTTCTTAATTAGGGCAAAGAAAGCGGTGAGAATAATTGATTTTCCAAACTAACCTAATCTTAACCCTAGCAAGCTTTTTATAAACTTTTATCTCATTCTTAGATCTTAAAATAAAACCCAAAATATTTTGGATTTAACTCGTTAAAACACAAAGAAAAGGAATCCATCTCCTTGTGGACCGACCCGTACTCAACCGGTTAGCTACCAAGTGACACCGTTCTTGATTGCAGTTAATTCTTTGATAACAAATAGCGTGAGCATCTAAATCACTACCAATCAAATGGCGCCGTTGCCGGGGAGACGGTAGTCTCTTTCTTTGTGTAATTTCGGGTTAAAAAAATACAAAATAAAAGATTTAAAAATTATAAAAATTGAAAAATTTTAAAACAAAAAAAAATAATAAATAAAATAAAATAAAAAATTCATCCTGTTCTTTTTGAGAGGTATTGTGTGAATTGTGTAGGAAAAGAAGACGGACAGATTCAGATCTGGAAAATCCCAGTGAACAAATAAAGAAACAGAGAATCTGAACAAAAAGGGGAGAATCCAAACAACAACCAGAAATTTTTTGGAGATTTAAACCACCTAAACCGCCGCGGAACCACGACAGAATTGACTGTTTGACCGTGGAACCGCGGTCAAAGGGCGACGTCAGCAAATCAAAATTTCTGTAGATATCTCTTTTCTTCTTCTCTCCTACCCTGAGTTCCACTGAAAATTTTTCCTGCAGGGTTCTTTGCGTAAAATCTTTCTCCCTTTCCAATAAATTGTTTTTGTGTAGGATTCTTGGCGCTGCAAAATAAAACTTTTTTTAAAGTGTTTTAGATTTTTGGTGTGTTAATTGTTTTGCATATTTAAAACGGACTCTTAAGGGGCTATAACACCAATCAAGATTGGGTTGGGGATTTCATTACCCTTCCTAAGACCCCAGAAATCACAAAAAATATTTTGCATCAACCCTCGAGTTAATAAAAAAAATATTAGACTCAGCCAATAAGGACTGTCGCGCTCAATAGGACAAACGAAAAGTTGTAGGTATCGGTCGTTTATCTAAACCAGACTTTGTGGTGCCTAGGCTAGACACGTAGGAAAGGTAATTTTAAAAGGCCCGTCTCACAGTGATTCGTGAGCGGATCCCTCTTTTCTTTACTTGTGCTTATCTGGCCACAATTGGCGGTGAAGAGGCGATTTGAGGATCTCACAACTTGCCCTTTGGAACTGTTAGGAGTAATCTAGTTGACTTAGGAGACCCTAGCTCTAGACTTGATTGTGTATGCTTATATTGTGACTGTTTGAAAGTGTGTAGTAGTCCGTACAAATTTTGCAAAAACTCTTAAAAAAAACACTTTCAGAAATTTCAAAACCACAAAAGCAAACAATTTCTAAATTTTAAAAAAAAATAAAATATATATATATATATATAATATAAAAAAATATAAAAAAATCATCACATTCTTCTTCTCCTTTCTTACATCATGGGTACCCCACCTCGCAAAACTCTTGCCGAACTTTGGTACCCTCATCCAAACATTGATTTCTACGCGCATTGTTTTGGTCGAATTACGGACGACCCCTCCATGCCCAAAATTTCTTTGAAAGATCGATTAGAAGCGTCTAGGAGAAACAGTTGGACTCCGAAATCCACTTTGTATCAACCGTTTCAACCTTTATCACTTTCTTACGTTGATACTCCTTTTTCGAGTCCTGTTGTAACTCCGAAACCCATGTCTATTCTCGTAACTGATCATTCACTCCTTTCAACACTTCTAGTTCTTGGGATCAACAAGTACATTCACCTTTTTATCCAAATGTTGATCCTACTCCTGTCCAACTATTCAATTCCTACCAGTCCTACCCGACTTTCGCACCTTCCCTAGACATTGCTTCTATACAGCCATTTGGGAGTTTCCAGAATCCAAACAATTTTGAATCTTTTACTGAAACCCCTTCACAACCCATGTCTAGTCTGGAACAGTCGTTGGAAGCTTATATTGTAGCGACAAACCAACAGATGAAGAATTTGGATGCGTCCATTGCTGCCCTTAATTCATCATGACAACCTAGTGAACCGGTAGCTAGTTTCCAACTAGCTCCAAATTTTCCAATGTATGATGAGGCGGTTGGACAGATCGAGAATTTGACTGGAGAGAGTGAGCTATACACCCTTCCGAATCAAACCTACCCATCCCCAATTGAATCCCACAACTCCGGTTTTGAAGGTCTATCAAGTGTTCCAAATGATTCACCGGTTGAAAATAAAACATTTAATGAGTTGTGCGACTTTGTAGTGCTTGATTTGCCAGATTGTGAAGGGTCCCTTTCGAGTGAACGCACACCTAATCCTTTTGACCTCTACACCTCCAATATAGAACCTGAATTGATAAATATCGATACTTTTGATGAGGTGTCTAAAAAAATTGATTTTCACTTGATTGAGGATATCGACGCTGGGAATATTTTGGATGAGGAACCTGTAGATTTGACCGAATTTTTCTCTCCAATTCATTATCCTGAGTCATTAAATGTTTCTCCCGAACTTCATATGCGTCTTGATTTTGATGATAATTGCATGGATGATATAACTTTTGAGGAAAATTATGAGGATAGTATTGAGGAGAGTATTGAGGATGAACCAGTTTTGTTTGATGAGTCGGATTTTCTAATTCATCTTCCTGAACCTTTAACTGTTATACTTCCTAAATCACCCCCTTCATCCTTTCCATCGTTCCGACTACGCAAGAGACCGTATCTCTTTCATTTCCAATGTCTGGTTTACCAAGTTCGACGTACCCATGTTTGCTCACGAATCTTGAGGGATTTGACATCATTTCTCAGTGGGTTGATAGATTAGCACAATCGCTTTTTACACATCGGTCATTACAAAATGTGCTAATTTATACACTCCATCTCCATTCTCAAGTTCGTATTCAATTTCTTTCTCCCATTTTCTCTGGTTCTTCTTCTAATCTTCCTTTAAAGATACCGAGTGTTAATGAATCACAATCCGGTATTTTGAGTTCGATAATTCTAGAAAAACAACTTGATTTAGACTCTTTTGAAAATAAGGTAAATGAGCCTTACGACTATCCTACCTTCATAATTTTTGAAAAATCAAGTGTGTTGAATTCTGGCGCGACACTTATTGACATTGGAACGTTCAATCGAACCTTCGATGAAAGTTTCGAAGATATTTTTGTCGACGAACTCACATTCTTAAACGACACGGATTTTTTGATTTATCAACCTCCACCTGAAGAAGTCGAACCACCACCATTTCTTTTTCCCTTCCGCCATTCTTCTCCTCCACCGAGACCGTATACTGCTTCTATCTCCACACGGTCTCGTGTGCTTCTTATTTCTTTTCTCTACACTCCATTCTTTCACCAACCATACCATTATAACGATAAATTTTTTGAATGGTTGGTGCTAACCTTTGGCCTGTGTAAGGCCTTGTATTGCTTGATACTGTGTTTTTCTCCTCCCTAACTCCGAACTTTAATGCTTAAACAGTGGAAACACTGTCTTACTTAAATTTGGGGGGGACCTTTTTGTATATATATTTTGTTTTTCTTTTAATAATAAAAAATAAAATAAAATAAAAAAAAAATAAAAAAAATAAAATAAAATAAACAGGGGAGCGCCGCCAATTTTGATCCTCTTGATGAGGCATGACAGTGAGGACACCGTCAAGTTTAAATTTGGGGGTGTGCTCGGTAAGGTTTCTTCCTTCGCATTCATATGTATATTTTTGCATTTGCATACTTATTTTAAAAACCCATAAAAATTGAAAAATTTTAAAAATTATAAAAATTGAAAATTTCAACTTTGGCCATATTTGACTTATGTTTGACAAGTCGGTTAACTAGTTAGGAAAAACTAGATCCTAAACTTAGTAAATTAAAAACCCTAAAAATAATCTTTCTTAAAATTTAACGGTAGAAAATATATGTTCTTGTAGTTTACTTAGAAATAGGCAAATTTTGAGTTCACTTCTTGGGCTAAGTCAAAATAAAGGAAGAGTATAGAAATTTTTATTGAAATGTAAGTCTGAAAAATAATTCCGAACCTTAAGTCTAAATTCTAAAAATATATACCCTACACAAACACAAACCTTGAAACTTGGAATACTAGAGGATACCTTGAAATGGTCTTGTCTAGAATCCTTAGTATGAAGGAAAATAAAATTATGAGTGTGAATAAAGAGATATAAAAAGAAAAAAATGAACACTGATTTTGTAATTACTTAAGGCTGCGTAAAATAAAAAATATATAGCGAGAGTGCTTTATCACCTAGTGCCTTAGATCAACTGGTTTGGGAGTCACTGCTAAAGCCTTAAGTATTACAAGACGAGAAATTACACCTTAATGTGCAAACACATTTTGTAATCGGTCGTTAGTACTTCAATAAGTATTAACGGTCGCATGAAGGATGTGTGTGCAATTTCATCTAAAAATTCACAAACTAAAAAGTACTTTGGACGATGGACAAGAGTATAAGAGCTTGAATTGAATTTCCAAGTGTAGGGGTGATACATACACACACGTAGGGGTATATGATTGGGGTTTGGATGAAAGATAGGAATGAAAAATAGGACTTATATGTTTAGTAGAGATGATAAAAATTCCTAAGTTGAGATGGAACCTTATAAGGAAAACTCAAAAGATACTGAAAGCTAAATAAATTTACAGAACATATACAATCTTAAGTTAAATGATAAGAAAGCGTGAAAAATATGGGTTAATAATTTCTGAGTCGAAGATAATAGAATTTCTTTCTAGAACACCGAATTGATAAATGAAAGTCAATAGGCCAAATTGATCGGATTTTGTGGGTAGTATCCGCTGAAAATCCTTAGAAGACAACACTCCTCCTACTAGGGACACCTAGAGATTTAATGGCTTATTAGACGAGCTCAGTGCAATCGCGTTTCCCTGCGAAAGTGAGGTTAGGTTTTTTTGAGAATAAATTGATTTTGCTCAAGGACGAGCAAAAGATAAGTTTGGGGGTATTTGTTCATATCATAATTTTGCATTATTATATTCCCCATTCTTATTCATTTTGCAAATAAATAGGTGCTTTTGATCCATATCTGTTGAATAGTTGCAGGTTACAGGTTCTCGGAACAAAACAGTGAAAATGATGAAAAGACGCTACAAAAGTGAGACTACGACCAACAAATAGAAGAATCTTTATCATGCCTACAGTTTGAAGAACAAACGAAGATCAATGAACAATTTCACAAAGTACAAAGGCAGTGCAAGATTGAAGATTTCGACACGAAGTGAACGGTAAAAGTCCACAACATTCTGCACTGTGGAAATTTGGAAGAAACTAGAAGACATTCTGAAGAACCAAGTGAAGAAAACAGAAGAAAAATGCAACATGAAGCAAACCTGAGAAAACGAGCCCAAGAGCCCACCATTTGGCCGCGGAACCGCAGCCAAACATGCCTTCTTGCCGCGGTTCCGCAGCCATATAGTGCACGTGTCGACGCAGCTTGTCGGTGGTGACGGTGCGTTAGCCGGGTCTTCTTAGGGTAGATTTGTAAATTTATGAATGGATCAGAATGTAACCTAGGGTTTCCTGTATCTATAAATAGGAGAGCAAAAGGCCAATAATTCTTGTTCCTCTTTTTGGGTGCCTTTTTTGAGATGCCTCTTTTAATTTTTAGATCTTAGATTTTCAACTCCATATAATCTGTCAAAGAGTGCATCAATAAAGAAGTAAGTTTTTTTTATCTTAAATTTTTTATCTGCCCTAGTTATAAATTTTTTATCTGCCATAGTTATAATTTTTTTTATCTGCCGTAGTTAATTAAAAGAAAACCATAAAAATAAATTCGTTTATCAATTCCCTAATGAGTGAGTAGTTCCTCACTTGTTAGGGTTAGGTTTAGGGAAGGTTTGGGAGATGAAAATCTCTCATCCCTTTCTTGCACGTTCAACATTTTAAAGTAGGACTCTATGCATACAAACACACACCGCTCACTACGGCACTCTATCCCACGAGGTAGCGGTGATACCCTAGTTAAAGACCGGTTGTGATTGTTTTCCATGAAGGTTAGGGTAAGAGTTAAGAAAGGACGGACAAGGACCAAGAGGAAGAAACCTAATTTCTTCCCGATCGTGCTAATCCCCTTTGTTAATTATTACCTTAACACCTAAAAGTTCTTAATTAGGGCAAAGAAAGCGGTGAGAATAATTGATTTTCCAAACTAACCTAATCTTAACCCTAGCAAGCTTTTTATAAACTTTTATCTCATTCTTAGATCTTAAAATAAAACCCAAAATATTTTGGATTTAACTCGTTAAAACACAAAGAAAAGGAATCCATCTCCCTGTGGACCGACCCGTACTCAACCGGCTAGCTACCAAGCGACACCGTTCTTGATTGCGGTTAATTCTTTGATAACAAATAGCGAAAGCACTTAAATATACCTCCAATCAGTACCATACCGGGTCCACCATGTACCCGCAGACGGTGCCTCCTACTCCTCGAATCGGGTATCACATGCCAATCTCAGAACCGAGAAATCACATGGTGGACGCACTGAAATATCATATCAAGAGAAACCGGGTTTTCAAACAATACATAAATTTCTTCAAACACCCCCGCGGTTCTCAAATCCATAATCATATGAAATCCATATCTCAATGCGAAATCAATGAAAAACTGGTATATCCAACATAAAACGGCAATATGAGCATATTAAGGGAAAACCACTCTTTTAAATAAATCCAGCTTTAAAATATACCATGCGGTTCCCAAATCCTCCGAAATCAAGTGCAGCATTATATGAGGTGTACATGTAATTGTAGCAAGGTATAAGTATCTACATGTAAGCAAGTATGTATGATGCATTTCATAAGCGCAATATCACAATAATCATCGTCCCAATATCATATGTCAAAACAATACCACTTAGGGTATATGCAGCTATAGCAAAATAGATGGGTGTATATGTCAGTGGGTATGCATGATGTACATGTAGCTGTAACAGGTATGTGGGTGTACATATCAGTATGTATGCATGATTTACATGTGGCTATAGCAAGGTATACGTGAAGTGGAATAAGAGTCACTACCTCCATTATCTCTATCCAAATACAATATCATGTATGTAAAAGTGTCAGCTGTATCTCATATGCACAATGGAATAAGAGTCACTACCTCAATTATCCCTCTCCAAATACAATATCACGTACGTAAGTGGGTTGTGCGTGTCATGGCAATTACCGACGGTGTGGGTGTAGCATACAAATTAGAGCTCGTGCAACATGAACCGTCAGTAATGGTGTTGTGTCCAAAAGGTACAAGTCAAGGTACAATAGGTAATACTATGCAATGACGTTCATATGCAATCAACTCATATGTGAATAACATGCAGCTATCATATCATATCCAGCCCTGACGCATAACGCCATACGGGCGATTTCCCCGTAGATATCAAATCTACTCACCGATGGTCTCGAGCTATGAAAATCCTACCACCTGCTTCTCTTGTTCACAGCGTCCGAAGTCGCCGCTTGCGATCCTAAAATTCACAAACACATCACATAAGCTAAATATCCTACGTCGACACAAAGATAACAAAACGCAATGACAACGCCCAGAAAATTACATTGCGCACCTAGCGCACAAAATGAGCACGGCATCGGCAAAAACCCTAACTAGGGTTGCTAAACTACGCAACACCAAGTCTAGACTCCGATCGTCCCGATCGCGTAAACACAACACAATTAAATACGAGGAAGATAATATAAATAACCTCGCAACGACCAATTGAACCTACGTCCAAAATTCACCGAAACCTAGTAAGCAACTTATCGCATAATTTTGCACAAGTCTAAAGCTAACACAATTCTAGCGATTACAAACATCTTAAAGCAGCTTAATAAAGTTATCCAAACCACTTCCATAATTTTAAACTCACCCAATTATGTTTCAGTAAAACCTAATTTACTAATAATCTTAATTAGACAGATTAGGAATTAAACAATTTCCATTCTTCCACTAGAATAAGTTTTCCTAATCTTCAATTAACAATTGACTTTTTAATCAAGTTAAACCCTAACTTGAACTTCTTTAAAATTATTATGAATGAATTAAACATGAGTTTAAAGCTATATTAATCAATTAATTAGCTAGCTAAGTGATTTAATACAACAAATTAAAGATTTGGATTTGAAATTATACCTTTTCAAGAACACACCAAAGCAACTAGATTCATCATCTTTTGCCTCCAAAAATCATGTTTTTCTTGAAGATCCATGTTAGTTTAGTGAAGGAAAATGATGGGTTAAGATTTGTTTAGGAGTTTTGTGGATTTATTTAAGGAATTTTAAGGATTTATTGAGCTTGGAATTTTTGAAAATGGGGAAAGAAAATAAGCGGGCAGCATGAGGAGGAGGCTCGGCCAAGCAAGTGAGGGGGGGTTGTGAAAAATGAGTGAAGTTTCTAGCTACAATTGACAATAAATGCTCATTAATGCATTTTTCCACCTTTTCTTTCTTTTATTTTTCTTTAAAAATTTAAATCTTTTGCCACAAAAATATCTAGATATTTGATGGATGGTTTTGTTTAACTTAAACTTGATTAGTTTAGCAATGATTCAAATTAGAAGTAATTAACCCAACCCAAAATGTAATTACCACAAATTAAGTGTGTAAATAACACATTAAAATAAAATTTAATTAGAGAAATTTTTTATGTGAACCAAAACTTCCCATTGACCCCCAAAACCCGCGCACTAGCACTATTCTAGTTAAACTAGGCGCAGTCAACTCTGTACAGAGGTTTGATCACAATCGGTTTAAAACGGAAAACACCGACTATTTTACCCTAAAACGGAAAAATTTGCATAACGATTTCTAAGATCGTTACAATCTCCCCCATTAAATAAATTCGGTCATCGAATTAAAATTTAACTACGCGTACCTTCGAAGAGATGAGGGAATTTCTTCCGCATCTCGCTCTCGGCCTCCCAAGTGATCTCTTCACTAGTAGGGCTATGCCAAAGAACCTTCACAGATGGCAAGACCTTTGACCGAAGTTTCTTCACCTGCCGATCCAAAATAACTACCGGCTGCTCGGTGAACGAAAGATCGCGCTCAAGCTGAACGGTCTCGTGCTGAATCATGTGAGAAGGGTCATGAAGGTATCTACGAAGTATCGACACATGGAAAATAGGGTGGACATCCGGAAAACTAGGCGGGAGCGCCAAACGATAAGTAACAGAACCCACTCGCTCAAGGATCTCGAAAGAACCTACAAATCTAGGACTGAGCTTCCCCCTCTTCCCAAATCGCATAACGCCCTTCATCGGAGAAATCCTCAGGAATACATAATCCCCTTACTGTGAACTCAAGTCTGCGACGACGACGGTCGGCATAAGACTTCTGCTTGCACTGGGCTTCTCTCATCCTGTCCTGTATCAACTGGATTTTCTCCGTAGTCTCCTGAACTAGCTGGGGTCCCAAAACCCTACTCTCGCTGAGTTCGGTCCAACAGACTGGCGATCGACACTTCTTACCATACAAAGCCTCAAAAGGTGCCATCTGAATAGTCTCCTGAAAGCTGTTGTTGTAGGAGAGCTTAATCAACGGCAAGTGACGATCCCAACTGCCGTCAAAATCAAGCACACACGCACGGAGCATATCCTCCAGAGTCTGTATAGTCCTCTCCGACTGACCATCAGTCTGTGGATGAAAAGCGGTGCTAAAACTCAACCGGGTACCCAAAACTTCCTGAAGCTTCTACCAAAGACGGCTAGTAAACTGGGTGCCTCTGTCGGATACGATGCATGTGGGAACGCCGTGCAAACGCACAATCTCATCTATGTACAACTGAGCATACTGAGTATAACCGAAAGTGGTCTTCACTGGAAGGAAGTGAGCCACTTTCGCCAATCGGTCAACAATCACCCAAACGGAGTCATGCCCTCGACTGGTCCTGGGTAGACCCACAACGAAGTCCATGGAAATCTGCTCCCATTTCCACTCCGAAATGGGTAAAGGCTGCAACTCTCCAGCCAGTCTCTGATGCTCAGCCTTGACTTCCCAACAAGTCAAGCACCTCGAAGCGAAGTCCGAAATATCGCGCTTCATCCCTTCCCACCAGTAAAAGTCTCTCAAGTCACGGTACATCTTGGTAGAACCTGGATGAACGCTAAAGGCTGACTGATGTGCTTGCTCTAGGATCTCGGGTCTCAAACCATCAGCATCTGGTACACACAAGCGAGTCCCGCATCATAGCACACCCTGGTCATCAATCATGAACTCCGAAACTGTACCCTGCCGAACAAGCTCAAGAATCTCAGACAAACGGGCATCACTGGGCTGCGCCTCATGAATACGATCAAGTAGTAGTGGACGGGCGCGGACATGAGCAAGCTGTCCCCTAGTGGAAGTGAACTCGAACTGTACTCTACCATCGCACAAGAGCTGCCAATCTGCAGAAGACTGTTGCTGAACTGTGCTCAACTGGGACAAGCTACCCCCGGGCCTACGACTCAAAGCATCAGCTACCACATTCGCCTTGTCCGGATGATAAAGGATCTCACAATCATAATCCTTCACTAGCTCCATCCAACGGCGTTGTCTCAGATTTAGATCCCACTGCTAGAAGATGTACTTCAAGCTCTTGTGATCCGTGAAGATCTGACATGACTCCCCGTACAAGTAGTGCTTTCAAATCTTCAACGCAAAGACCACCGCGGCCATCTCAAGATCATGAGTGGGGTAATTCTGCTCATGCTTCTTAGCTGCCTAGAAGCATAAGCAATCACTCTATCATGCTGCATCAAAACACAACCGAGCCCCACTCGAGAAGCATCACAGTAAACAACATAGCCGCCCGATCCAGAAGGCAAAGATAGAACTGGTGCTGTCGTCAACCGAGTCTTCAGCTGCTAAAAACTCTACTTGCACGCATCAGTCCAAAGAAAACGAACCCCCTTCCGGGTCAGTCCAGTCAGCGGTGCAGCGATACTTGAGAAATCCTGAACAAAACGACGATAATAACCAGCTAAGCCCAAAAAGCTGTGGACCTCAGTCACCGATACAGGTCTGGGCCAAAGCTGCACAACCTCGATCTTTCTCGGGTCCACAAGAATACCGTCACCCGTCACCACATGATCCAGGAAGTCAACTTTATCAAGCCAATATGCACACTTTGAGAATTTAGCATACAGCTGGCGCTCTCTCAATATCTGCAAAGCAATCCTCAAGTGCTGCTCATGCTCCTCACGACTCCTAGAGTAGACCAGTATGTCATCAATAAACACAATAATAAACTGGTCGAGGAACGGCCTGAAAATCCGGTTCATCAGATCCATGAATGCTGCTGGCACATTGGTGAGTCCGAACGACATCACCAGAAACTTATAATGCCCATAGCGCGTACGAAAAGCAGTCTTCGGAATGTCATCATTCCGAACCCGCAACTGATGATAACCCGAACGCAAATCAATCTTAGAAAAATGTTTCGCACCCTGGAGCCGATCAAATAAATTGTCAATGCGAGGTAAAGGATACCTATTCCGCATCGTAACTCGGTTCAATTAACGATAATCCACACACAATCTCAAACCGCCGTCCTTCTTCTTGACGAACAGAACAGGAGCTCCCCACGGCGAAACACTCGGACGCACAAATCCCCTATCAAGCAACTCTTGCAACTGATCTTTAAGCTCTCTAAGCTCCGCCGGAACCATCTGATAAGGCGGTATAGAAATAGGCCCCGCGCTGGGAATCAGATCAATGCAAAACTCAATATACCGCTATGGCGGCAACCCAGGTAACTTATCGGGAAAGACGTCGGGAAACTCTCGCACGGTAGGAACCCGATCCAATGACTCCACTGTGGCTCCGGTATCATGAATGAAAGCTAAGAATCCCCGACATCCCCTCCTCAAAAGCCGACTAGCGCAAAGGACAGAAATCAAACTGTGAGGGGCGACACCACGGTCCTCCTGCATAACAAACACTGACTCGCCGGGAAAACAAAACCTAACTGTATTCTCGCGGCAGTCCACGGACGCGTAGCAAGTAGCTAACCAGTCCATGCCCAGCAGAATATCGAAGTCCAACATTTCAAGAAGGATCAAGTCGACGGACAGATCTCTATCTCCTATACGGACAGCACACGACCGGAATACGTGTCGTGCAACAAACGACTCTCCAACAGGAGTAGTCATGACAAGCGTCTGATCTAGCAAACACGACTCTCGGCCTAACCTCGGCACGAAGTGCGTAGAAACATTCGAATGCGTAGATCCCGGATAAAAAAGAACATGTGCATCAAAAGAACATACGGAAAGGATACCTGAAACTACTACATTGGATGCCTGCGCGTCCTGGTGAGTCAAGGCAAAAACCCGAGCCTGCCCTCTATCGGCTACTGGCTGTCTTCTATCTCCGCCACCTCGTCCTCTCGGCACAAAACCACCGCGACCACGACCTCTCTGAGCAGGAGTCTGACGCGGCGCAACAACAAGCATAAGAGGCAACGCTCTCTGAGGCGGAGAAGGTGGTAAGGTAACCTGCGGTACGGCTGCCCCTCTCAGGCATATCACGGTACAATCCCGAACAAGGTGATGCAGACTGCCACACCCATAGCACCCATAAGTTGACCGCTGACCCTTCTGGGGATAAGAGATGAATAACTGCCCCGTCCTACGTCTCTGCTACCCCCCGAGTCTGAAGGAACTCTGCCGCGGCGTGCAAACCTCTGTCTCCGTGCTGAAACATCTGTACGAACCCTCTTCGGTGCCGGAACAATCGACGCCTTCGAAAGATGCTCCTTAACTAAAAGGGCCGCGTCTACCGCTGCAGCATACGTGTCACAATGCTGAATGCTGATGGATAGGAACAACTGGGTGAGCAGGCCTCGAACAAACCTCTTCACCCTCATCACCTCAGTCGCTACCAAGTACGGAGCATACACATACAGCTCGGTAAACAGTATATCATACTCAGACACTGTTATCCCCGGAGTCTGGCGTAACGACTCAAATCTGCGTGCTCGTGCATCCCTGTCGCTTGGTGGAAGAAAACGGGCGAGAAACACCGTCACAAACTCAGCCCAGGTCATAGGAGCAAGACCTGCGGCTCTGCCCCTCTCCAAGGACTCACACCACTTCTGGGCCAGACCCTCCAGACGGAAGCATGCGAACTCCAACCATCTCGCGTCAGAGCATCGGAGCGAACGACAAATCCTGGCCATCCGGTCGATAAACGACTGTGGATCCTCGACTACATCTATGCCAGTGAAAACCGGAGGCCTCAGCCTCATGAACTCTGACAGTGACATGGTGATAACCTCTAGAGCTGTAGCTGCGACTGCCGGAACAATAGGTACCATCGTGGTCCCTGCAACGGGTGGAACAACTGCCTGCCCCTGCGCTCGAATGGCCTCAACTAAAGACCCCATCATTTGGCGCAGGTCCTGCATACCAGCCCCAAACATAGCAATGTGCTCCGGTACAACAGGCGTACCGTCCTGGTCAGTCCTCGTCTTGGATGAGTCAATTCTGACCTCGGCCCTCGCTGCCGCTCTCTGTGCCCTCGTAGTCTTCGGCGGCATATAGGATGGAAATTGAAACAAGATTCGATAAGAACACGGAAATCGAATCACAAGGATGTATATAAATCACGGGAGGAATTTCAATCAATAAGTCCTAAGGTCACTTAGGCGGAGTACCGTATCGTAAGTATGCCGCGGAACATACACATGCTACGTTACTCTGCTTAAGCTACCTACTCCATCATACCAAGGTCATCCTACACTCCAAAAGGTAAAACCTAGTGCTCTGATACCAACTTTTTCACGACCCAAAAATTAGGCCCGTAACCGGCACTTAAACTACGTAACGTCTACAGGCATACGCAACTTAAGTAAGCCGAAACCCAGAAATCTAAACCACCAAAAACTGGATAAGTGGAGAAAAACATAGTTTAAATTATTTGGAAAAATCTCGAGAAAAATCTTTAACTCTAGTTTTCTTTCTTGAAAATTTCGGCAGCACCTCCTTTGTAAAAACTAGCCCCGAAAACGGGTACAACATAGAATATAAATAAAGCATCCCAAACGGGAGCAACTCACGCCCAACGGCGGAGACAACCACCACAAGATATAAATACGACGCCGTAGTGAAGAAATATAAAGGAAAACTGCATAAAGAAGTAAAACTTTACAACAAGACCGGCTCCCACGAGCACGGCACCAAAAGTCACCAAAATATATACAACACCGAATCTTCACAACTCGTCTCTAAGTCAAATACAAGAAGTGGTAGATGGAGAATACTAGATCCAACAAAAAGATATCCAATGTACATAAACGGATAACCGCAACCCACCTAAAAGCAAAGGCCTCAAAGCCAACCGTAGTGGTATCCACAAAAGTAGAAATGATAAGACGCCCTGCCGTGACTACTCTGAGGGTAAGCCCTGCAAAACACTGTGGCACAACGGGGGTGAGTTGCCAACTTGTGAATAGTAATTAACATCATACTGTAATCGCAAGTATGCACGAACAACGATAAATCTATCACATGTAATCTGATAGCATAAGTATGGCAATATGAATATGCAACAGTCATGTAAAGGTACATTCATCAGGGTACTACAACTACATGAAGCAATGCATCAAAATAATCCTGAGTGGGTGGGATGATATAATAAAACCTCATGCAAAAATCATCAGTATGGAAAAACCCCAGTGTCCCTCACTGACACATCAAATCCCAAAATCCTCAGGCACCGCATTCTCAGATCGGCCCTTATATCCTGTAAGTCTTATGGAACCTGAGTGTCAAACATCGACACCCGAAAACTCATGAAAACATATGCATATACATATATGAGGATATCATCCACGTATGTCCATCGACGATACGTAAAAATCATGAAACCCGTGTCTAACATCGACACGTAAATACTCATCTGTCAGGCGCCGTCACTATGACCGGCCATGATATCAGTATATCTCATGGAACTTGAGTATCTACATCGACACCCGCAATCCATGTAGCATGTTTGAACATGACTCCGGTCGGTATCCCCTAGATATCCGCCGAGTCCAAATAATATCACTGGTAGGTAGTGGTCCTTCTGCCAGGCTCATCGTCTACACCACGATATCATCTCTCGTCCCGGGGTACCATACCGGGTCCACCATGTACCCGCAGACGGTGCCTCCCGCTCCTCGAATCGGGTATCACATACCAATCTCAGAACCAAGAAATCACATGGTGGACGCACTGAAATATCATATCAAGAGAAACCGGGTTTTCAAACAATACATAAATTTCTTGAAACACCCCCACGGTTCTCAAATCCATAATCATATGAAATCCATATCTCAATGCGAAAATCCATGAAAAACTGGTATATGCAACATAAAACGGCAATATGATCCGATCAACCAGAGCCTCCGTAGAGGGAAGACCTTCCGCGTTAACCAGGACCATTTCTTTGATCTGATCTTGAAGTAGAGCATATTAAGGGAAAACCGCTCTTTTAAATAAATCTAGCTTTAAAATATATCATGCGGTTCCCAAATCCTCCGAAATCAAGTGCAGCATCATATGAGGTATACATGTAACTGTAGCAAGATATAAGTATCTACAAGTAAGTAAGTATGTATGATGCATTCCATAAGCGCAATATCACAATAATCATCGTCCCAATATCACATGTCAAAACAATACCACTTAGGGTATATGCAGCTATAGCAAAATAGATGGGTGTACATGTCAGTGGGTATGCATGATGTACATGTAGCTGTAACAGGTATGTGGGTGTACATATCAGTATGTATGCATGATGTACATGTGGCTATAGCAAGGTATACGTGAAGTGGAATAAGAGTCACTACCTCCATTATCCCTATCCAAATACAATATCACGTATGTAAAAGTATGAGCTGCATCTCATATGCACAATGGAATAAGAGTCACTACCTCAATTATCCCTATCCAAATACAATATCACGTACGTAAGTGGGTTGTGCGTGTCATGGCAATTACCGACGGTGTGGGTGTAGCATACAAATTAGTGCTCGTGTAATATGAACCGTCAGTAATGGTGTTGTGTCCAAAAGGTACAAGTCAAGGTACAACAGCTAATACTATGCAATGACGTTCATATGCAATCAACTCATATGTGAATAACATGCAGCTATCATATCATATCCAGCCCTGACGCATAACGCCATATGAGCGATTTCCCCGTAGATGTCAAATCTACTCACCGATGGTCTCGAGCTATGAAAATCCGACCACCTGCTTCCCTTTGTTCGCAGCGTCCGAAGTCTCCGCTTGCGATCCTAAAATTTCACAAACACATCACATAAGCTAAATATGCTACGTCGACACAAAGATAAAGAAACGCAAGGATAATGCCAAGAAAATTACACTGCGCACCTAGCGCACAAAACGCGCACGACATCGGCAAAAACCGTAACTAGGGTCGCTAAACTACGCAACACCAAGTTTAGACTCCGATCGTCCCGATCGCGTAAACACAACACAACTAAATACGAGGAAGATAATATAAATAACCTGGCAAAGACCAATCGAACCCACGTCCAAAATTCACCGAAACCTAGTAAGCAACTTATCGCATAATTTTGCACAAGTCTAAAGCTAACACAATTCTAGCGATTACAAATATCTTAAAGCAGCTTAACTAAGTTATCCAAACCACTTCCATAATTTTAAACTCACCCAATTATGTTTCAGTAAAACCTAGTTTACTAATAATCTTAATTAGACAGATTAGGAATTAAACAATTTCCATTCTTCCACTAGAATAAGTTTTTCTAATCTTCAATTAACAATTAACCCTTTAATCAAGTTAAACCCTAACTTGAACTTCTTTAAAATTATTATGAATGAATTAAACATGAGTTTAAAGCTATATTAATCAATTAATTAGCTAGCTAAGTGATTTAATACAACAAATTAAAGATTTGGATTTGAAATTATAGCTCTTCAAGAACACACCAAAGCAACTAGATTCATCATCTTTTGCTTCCAAAAATCATGTTTTTCTTGAAGATCCATGCTAGTTTAGTGAAGGAAAATGATGGGTTAAGATTTTTTTAGGAGTTTTGTGGTTTTATTTAAGGAATTTTAAGGATTTATTGAGCTTGGAATTTTTGAAAATGGAGAAAGAAAATAAGTGGGCAGCATGAGGAGGAGGCTCGGCCAAGCAAGTGAGGGGGGGGGGGTTTGTGAAAAATGAGTGAAGTTTCTAGCTACAATTGACAATAAATGCTCATTAATGCATTTTGCCACCTTTTCTTTCTTTTCTTTTTCTTTAAAAATTTAAATCCTTTTGCCACAAAAATATCTAGATATTTGATGGATAGTTTTGTTTAACTTAAACTTTATTAGTTTAGCAATGATTCAAATTAGAAGTAATTAACCCAACCCAAAATGTAAATACCACTAATTAAGTGCGTAAATAACACATTAAAATAATATTTAATTAGGGAAAAATTCTATGTGAACCAAAACTTCCCATTGACCCCCAAAACCCGCGCACTAGCACTATTCTAGTTAAACTAGACGCAGTCAAATCTGTACAGAGGTTTGATCACAATCGGGTTAAAACGGAAAACACCGACTATTTTACCCTAAAACAGAAAAATTCGCATAACGATTTCTAAAACGTTACAGCTTGATTTTCTATTTTTGAGAAAAATAGAAATGAGGTGTAAATTGAAAGCATGGTTGCAAGCATCGGAGTTATATTTTTTTATTCATCTTGATTCACTGTTCAAGTATGGTTACAATTTTATATTGCAAAATTCCATGCTTGAATGAGTGGGGGTCAAGAGTTGCCATTCATTCTTTACTCATTCTCAACACTTAGCCATTTTCTTGAGTTGCTCCCATGGTTGCTCTCTAGGTTCTTCTTCTTCCTCAATTACTATAGTTCAAGCATCAACCCTCATATGTGATGTGAATCAAGAAGCTTGAACACAAACTTGTGAGCTTTTAACATCTCCTACTTCACCATCCCACACCAAATTAGCAATTTGGTGTGGTGTGTTTCCTACACTAAAGGAGTTTAGTGTAGAGTTAGCTAAAGCTAGAGCAACTTCGGATGGATCGTATTTGGCGCGAAGATCACGAAGGAGGTTCGTACAACTCGAAGAGGAGCCTAGTAGAGTCGCGTGGACTTCAATCCGTAGCTATTGAAGAAAAGGACTCGAACTACAAAGGTTGTATGCTCTTTTCTTCTCTTTAGTTCATCACATCACAAAGGAAAACCCTAATATCCTAGTAAAGATCTTGTTAGTCTAACTTAGCACCTAATAAAATTTAAAATTTTGCATGCTTAATGCCTCTAGAACCTTATGGTGGTGCTAAGGTCGACTTTCAATTGTATCCCTGCCGTAAAACCATACAGCCTCTACATCTTTTGCCCGATACAGGGAAACTCTCTATATGGGACTCTAAAAACTCGACAGTACGCTGGCAGTGGGTTTAACTACAAGCCGCAAGCGGTACTATCTGCACGTAATGGCTACCAGGTATATGTCGATGAGAAGGCCGATGAACAAACTCATCCGAACTCTTACTGAGCCTGTATGTGACAATCTCCGTACAGTCCGGTCTGTTCGTCTAAGAGTATCGCATATCGGGCCTAGGGGGTGGTAATTGTCAGACCCCAAATTGTAACATTTCAAAAAAATAAAATATTATTTTTTGAAATTTTTATAATTAAATAATAAAATATTGAATATTTTAATAAGACGGTATAATTAAATACCGATAAATTGGGAAAAAATTTGGAAAATTATGGAAATTACTAAAAAGAGAGTGTTTTATGTGAATTATGCAAATTATAGGTTTTTATGATTAATTATACGCTATTTAGTGCTAATCGCGATTAAATATCGCTAATCGCGCATTAAGCTTGTTTTGTGCAAAACATGCACATGTCTTTTTAGCACTTATTACATTTTTCTTTCATGCTTTCTTCTTTTTATCATGCATGGTTATAAATTAAAGAGAAGAGAGGAAAAGGAAAAGAAAAGAAAAGAAAAGAAAAGAAAATGAATATGAATAAAGAAATGGGGTATGGGCATGAGAGAGAGTGTGAGAGGTCTTCTTTGACCATAGAATTGTTTACTTCTTCATCATTCTTCATTATTTTCTCTCCCTCATCTCAAAGTGCTGCTGCCCTCACTCCCTCCCCCTCTTCATCCCCTCAAATACCATTGAAAAATTCATCAAAACCCAATCTCCACTTCATTAAAAATGTGCATGAGCTCACTAGCTACACCTTGGACCAAGAAAGCTTGCATTTTGGACACTTGGGGCAACTCAAGAAAATTCTTGAGTTGCCAAATGAGGTATTCTCTTAACCATTAGCCTAATATTTCCATTGCTTTTACATCCATGTTTGTTTAGAACCGATTTGGTGTCGTTTAGTGAGACTTGGGAAATTCTAGTTAGGGTTTATAAAATTTTTGAGTTATGATGTGTGATTGAGCTCAGTAGAGGCTACACAAACCCCCTAGTGCTAGAATTCAGACCTAAACCAAAGACTAGAATCCCGGAATACGGATTTAGAAACCCGATATCGGAAGAATTGTGGATTCTGTGTGCGTATATTGAAATTTGCTAATACCCGGGTGACCTGAAAATTATTTAGCAAAGACAGTGACACATGCAGGCAACTTAGGACCCCCCACTGAAACCCTAGCCCCTAACCCTCAACCATGGCCGCAAATAAATTCATTCTGGCCGCAATTTGTGGCCATAGCAGGGTGGAATGGGTTCGTGTTTGGTCTGTAGCTCCAACTCCTGTAAACTAGACCCTTAGCATATGCAAAATTGACTGATTTGACCTAGGGTAAAATCTGGGACCATTTTCAAGAGCTGCTGTTTTGATTCGAGGTTTCGTTTTGCGTATTTTGAATTCTAGATTTTTGTGATTTGTGTCGTATTCGATCACTTGACGTTTGTACGTCGAAATCGAGTGTTATTTGGAGGTTTTGAAAGCGTAGTCCATAGGTTCTAACCTATAGGCCTTTAGCATGCCGTTTTGATTTTCCGATGTGATTTTAATACGCATTGTGATTGGATTATATATGTAGGTACCCCACGTGATGTCGAGACGTTGAAGACGAAGATGGCGACATCGGCATCGGCACAAAAGAAGCAAGGTGAGTAGATTATATCTACGGGGAAAGTCGGGTGGATAGCGTATAGCACCCTGCAGTTCGATGTATAGTATGCTATATATATACTATATATATGATATCTTTTATGGGTGACATGGATATTCAAGATATGATTAGGTGTTCAATGGTTAGATTAGGGTTGTTTGAAGTAAACTAGTATAGCTTCTTAGTTGAGAACCCTAGAATAGGTTTACACCCACACGCACACACATGCTTGCTTTTTATACTTGTGCGTATATGGGGATACGTATATATAGACAGACACACACACACACACTTAGGTATGGGACGATGTATATATATACACACGTATACCTACACTTGGACGATGAGGATAGTGGATGATATTTGGAGATGAGTCGATGAGATTGGGCATGGTGCCATGCGATCGGTGATATGATGTGGTTCGTATTATGAGATACGACATGAGATTTTAGCGGGGCTTTGGACGTGTGTTTTACACACGCATATATATATATATATATATATATATATATATATATATATATATCGATGGTATCAGTTGTACTAGACTTAGATCAGTACCCCCAGTTCATGAGATATGATGATAAGGATACCAGATAATTGATGAGATAAATGTGAGATTCGACCCGTACCCAGAATTGGGATGCCGTACGACGGATTTACGTACGGGCTATATATTGATGATAGATCCGCACTCTTGATTCGAGGATGTCATATTGTATATTGTATCGTATGTGATACTATTGAGGCGGGATCACCGACTATTATATTTATATGTATATCGACTCAGATTTAGGTGGTTTCCCTTACCCTTTCGGTTAGACTGTTCGTTTAGTTCTGTAGTACTTAGTACATGTTAGACTAGACCCGAGTCATACCTATTTCAAAACTAACGAATCATGAGTATTTTAAAGATAGGTCAAGGGATTCTACGGATATTTTCAAAAGACGCATCTTTTCTTAAAAACACCGTAGCCATTATTTTTCTAAACACCACGATTCATGTTATTTCAAATGGCAAAACTGTATGATATATATATATATATATATTGATGTAGATTCTTCATTGTTGTATTTATTATTCATTTTCCGCATATTCTTGCTATTCGCATCGCATTGCATGTTTAAATGTGTTTATTATTATACTAAACCCATGCTGTCAGGATATTAGCACCATTATCGATGATGCGTATGCTCCACGTACACCTGCTTGCCGGCTCACACACTTCATCATTGATAATTGCCATGTCACTACACAGTAGGATTGTTGCATCAGGATATGACCCCTTGCATGACATACTTGTGTACATACATATTGTACACTCATACTTGCATACATACATATTGTACACTCATACTAGCGTACATATATATTGTACACTCATACTTGCGTACACACATATTGTACACCCATACTTGCATACATACATATTTGCACATACATAGATGATTCTGGCTTGATTTTGGAGATTTGGGAACCGCAAGATATATTTTAAAACTGGATTCATTTTAAAAGAGCGGTTTTCCCTCGATATGTGCATATTACTGTTCCATGTTGCATGATATACAGCTATACTTACATTTCTGTTATATGTCGCATACATCATGCTTTAGATTATACGCATTGAGATATTTGTTTTCATGAGATTTCTGGATTTGGGAACCGTGGTTATTTCAAAAGAGAATATGTATTGTTTTAAAAACCCGGTTTCCCTTGATATGATATTTCAGTGCGTCCACCATGTGTTTTCTCGGTTCTGAGATGTATGACATATGAAACCCGATTCGAGGAGTTGGATGAGGCCGATTGCGGGTACATGGTGGACCCGGTATGGTACCCCGGGGCGAGAACGGATTGCTGTGCTGTAGACGGTGAGCCTGGCAGTGGGACTACTACCTACCGGTGAGTATTTGGGCTCGGCGGATATCCGGAGGATACCGACCGGAGTCGAGAGATGATATGTGCCGATCCGGACTGACGGAGCCCGTGGGCCGATTCGGACTGACGGAGCTCGATATATGAGGATTTACGCGCCAATGCTGGGCACGGGTTTCATGATGTTTTCGAGTGTCGATGCTGGATACTCAGGTTCCATGATTTTGATGTGTCGCGAGGGACACACGTTGATTTATATCCTCATATTTCCATGCATATGCTTTAGGATATTTACATGCATGATGTTTTGTGTCATTGGTTGACACGTGGACGAGATCCACATGCATACAGACACCGATTATATAGTTGGATGCTATCCACATACTTATAGACATTCATGATATAGTTGACACTGATTTCATGATGATTACATTGATGATACCTCATGTTTATGATATGTTGCTACCTGAGGCACTGACACGAGCACTTGGTACTACACTTATGTTTAGATGTTTACCCTTGCCACTTGATCATGCTTCAGACTTTATCATATTGAGGTTATATATTACTGATCGTTTGACCTAGGATTGAGTCATACATACGATTTCTTCTCTGTGATGTTTTCTACCCACGAGTTGGCAACTCACCCCCGTTGTGCTACAGTTCTTGCAGGTTTTTGCCGTACAGGTTTCATTGCAGCTTTCTGGCACACTGCTTCCTTTCTGGGTGATTGTTTTGGTAGGTGGGTTCACTCGCATCTTGACCACCATTGTACTTATTTATTTTCAGTTGTATCTAGTAAAATTCCATCAACCAGACTAGTATATTTATTCAGACTTAGAAAACCACTTGTGTATTATTTCGACCTTAGAGTCACGCGTTGTAGTATCGTGGTTTTTATGATGATTTTGAGTTTCCTTTTGAGTTTTGATCCTCGCCCTTCGGCGTTGTATATTATATTACTTGCGTGGTTGTGACCGTCGGTTGACGAAGAGCTAGCTCCCGCTTGGGGATGCTTTTTATCATTATGCATATATTATTCTTGTTGTACCCCGTTTGGGGCCAGTATTTACAAAGGAAACTCTGCCGAAATTTTCAGAAAAGACTTGAGGATTTAAAAATGCATATTCGGCTTACCTATTTAAAAACCTTGTTTTTGAAATATGTTTTCTTCACTTCTTTAAAACTAGTTTTCCTTCATTTATTATTTAAAATGGTTTTAGATTTCTGGGTATTTGGCTTACTTCAATTAGATGGGGTCCTATAGACTTCATATGATTCAAGGCCCAGTCACGTGCTATTTCGGGTCGTGACAAAGTTGGTATCAGAGTGCTAGGTTAACCTTGGTTCGAGTCTAAGTTTGATTATGCGGAGCCTAGAGCATTTGTATATATATGGAACTTAGGCTTGACCTTACGAAACTTAGACTTTGTCGAGGGGGTATTACACCTGAACTTTCGTCGCATAGGTTGACCTTGGTTAATGGAATAGGTGACTTAAGGAGAGTGACGTACCGTGTGTATGTTCTACGGCATACTTACGATATGCCACTCCGCTTAAGGAGCCTTAGGATGTACATTTCCTTGCACAGTATTATATTCATTCCTATGATCTATCCTCATCGATTTTGGTTATGATTTTGCTGCCACGATTGCACGGGCAGAGAGAGCTATGGCTAGAGTTGCGGTCAGCACGACCTCGTCACGAACGAGGACTGACCAGGGCATGATTCCAGGGACGTACGATTGCATTTAGAGGCGTCGTCTTATTGTGTTTTCGCGCCATGAGCATTTGATGGATTGATTTTATGAGATTACTCGGACGTGCAGATCAGCACCAGAGGATTGGGCCACTGATAGAGGCCAGCCAGAATATGACGACCGTAATTACACTATGATTCTTGATGATTGAGGCATTGTTTAGCGTACGGACGAATGAGCCAGTTGTTGCTGCGAATGAGGAGATATCGCCCCAGATGTAGAAGCTAACGCCGCACGAGTTATACTTCGAGATATGATAGAAGGTCGCTAGTCACCCGAAAATGAAAGACTAGGACATGTGGTTCGTTCGCTTACCCCGACGTGAGATCATCAGATAGATTGATTCCAGCCAGAGACGACTTCACGTAGGTACATTGAGAGTTGATGGAGACGATCGAATGTCAGGAGCCCATTTTCCAAGTTTAAAGTATTCAGAGACAAATGCAAGTAATGCTATGGACCCTCTAAAAGAATGAAACCCTAACTCGACGTAATGAACATGGAACGCCTTTGAACCTTAGGGTTTGCGGCAGTTTAGCGGTGCCATTTGTGAGGCTTGGGTTTGCCCTTCTACGGTTGGTCCACAGGTGCTGTGGCATGTACTGGAGTACTATTAAACTGTTCCCAAGATGTTTAGCTCTTGGGGGAATTATGGAGCCTTGACAAATCGATCGAAAGGTTCGATGTCTTTCGGATATCATGTGATGGGATGCATTGCTTGGGAGACTCCAGATACGAGTATAGCCGTTGGAGCACAGTCCATGCAGCCACGATAAAACGAGTCCGAAGCAATCGACAGCAGAGAAAAGTGGAGTAAGAGGTTCGTACGAGATCTTGATGAGATGACGTTCCACTCCGCCGACATCAGAGATGCGATACGCATGCAGAGGCGTTGATTATTGATATATCTTCCAGAAGGAGTCGCGATAAGAATGCAGCCGTTCTGGAACAAGAAACATATATAGTAAAGGGTGGTAACTTCCGGGCAATTCGGAAGAAACGAGATTTGAGAGAGATCTCGATAGGACCTTTCTGGAATACTACACGAGAAGACTTGGACCCAGGAGCGGTCATATTGCGCATACCCAGCAGGCTGGAGTTCGGCATCGTCGACGAGATAGTTGGCCAGAGATCTATAGAGGATGTGCCAGAGCGGGACTGTTTCCGTCGTTATTCCATATTGGGCCATTGAGCCGAGGAGCTATATATCTAGCAATGCACAGTGAGAAACAAGAGCCTAAAAGCACTAGGCGCCAGACCATGAACAGGAGGCAAGTAGATATCTTGCTCTGCTAGTATTGGATGCACCGACACCTTCTCGACTTTGAAGAAGGAACTATCGACGACGGTATTTATGATTTGTGATTTGGTGATTCGATTATTACGCATCCGTCACCTTGGATTTCGGTATTTTGGGCGATCTATTCGCATGATTTAGTCCTGATGACCGAGTTTCATGATATTTGTTTTTGTGCACCACGGTTGTACCTGACTTTGGTCTGATGTCATTCGATATGTTGATTTGATTTCATGTCTATGTTATGCACGTGATTTGACTTATACTTTCGGCATAGTTTTCATACACTTTTAGTGTTTTGATTTGATTTGTGCACGCATATATACCACGGTATACCTGATTTTGATTGAGGTTTATTGTATACCGTCGATTTCAATTCTGATATTGATGTTGATTTCGTGCACTCTGTGTATTTGATTTGGATTCTTGCGCATATTTGGCGCACTTGGATTGGATTTTGCGCATGTTCGGCGCGCTTGGATTGGATTTTGCGCATGTTCGGCGCTTGATATTGGATTTTGTGATTTCGTGCATATTGGATGCACATGATTTAGATTTTATTCATGCATGATGGATGCACCTGATTTGGATTTTCGCGCATGTTGGGCTCATGTTATGAGATGCGATTTTAGTGCACACCAGATGCACTAAATCGAGATTTTTCGTGCATATCAGATGCACCTGATTTTGCTGTCAGGCACACACGTTGTCTCTGACAGATGTTTCGTGCACACCCGTTGCACTTAGATATTGTTTCTGTGCACATGTATGGCACATATATGGATTTTGATTTCCGTGCGCACCAGACGCACGCGGCATTCTTATGCACATTTTGGATTTGATTTCTGCTGGATAAGTACGTTTTTATGATATTTACTATTTGATATAGTGACTGAGCAGGACTAGTCAGAGGACAGTACCTGGATATATTTTGCATGCATTGATAGTTATCGAAGGGATTTCCAAAAAGGGAGCTGTAGTCTCAGTATTTACCTACGTGTCTGATATGACACGAAATGTTTAATAACAAAAAAACCCTTCTAAATTGTTTTCAAAAACGGCGGAACGTACATATTAAACAAAAGATATATACATATATGGTTATTTTCTTACAATAGGCGTTCGCCGCTGTGCCGCGATATGCGCATCGCACAGCGATTTAAAACGGTTTGGCATGCATTTCCTCCAGATATTTACATGTATAAATTTGATGTTTACATGTATAGGGTTGATTTATATCATATTGGTTTCGTATTGGATTTGACATTTGTGTCTTCACCATGAATCCGATGATTGCGAGATGCTTGACGGAGTTTTGTTTTTGAGTTATCCGCTCATTGTTCATGCGCACGCATTGCGCTACGACGTGTTTTATGTATTGATGATTTCGGAGCCCTGACGGCTTAGACTTTTTACTGAAATGTTTTAGGATTGAGGGGTTTAAATTTAAATTCGGGGACCGAATTTCTTTAAGGGGGGAAGATTGTAACATTTCAAAAAATAAAATATTATTTTTTGGAATTTTTATAATTAAATAATAAAATATTGAATATTTTAATAAGGCGGTATAATTAAATACCGATAAATTGGGAAAAAATTTGGAAAATTATGGAAATTACTAAAAAGAGGGTGTTTTATGTGAATTATGCAAATTATAGGTTTTTATGTTAATTATACGCTATTTAATGCTAATCGCGATTAAATATCGCTAATCGCGTATTAAGCTTGTTTTGTGCAAAACATGCACATGTCTTTTTAGCACTTGTCATTTTTCTTTCATGCTTTCTTCTTTTTATCATGAATGGTTATAAATTAAAGAGAAGAGAAGAAAAGGAAAAGAAAAGAAAAGAAAAGGAATATGAATAAAGAAATAGGGTATGGGCATGAGAGAGAGTGTGAGGGGTCTTCTTTGACCATAGTATTGTTTACTCCTTCATCATTCTTCATTATTTTCTCTCCCTCATCTCAAAGTGCTGCTTCCCTCACTCCCTCCCCCTCTTCATCCCCTCGAACACCATTGAAAAATTCATCAAAACCCAATCCCCACTTCATTAAAAATGTGCATGAGCTCACTAGCTACACCTTGGACCAAGAAAGCTTGCATTTTGGACACGTGTGGCAACTCAAGAAAATTCTTGAGTTGCCAAATGAGGTATTCTCTTAACCATTAGCCTAGTATTTCCATTACTTTTACATCCATGTTTGTTTAGAACCGATTTGGTGTCGTTTAGTGAGACTTCGGAAATTCTAGTTCGGTTTATGGAATTTTTGAGTTGTGATGTGTGATTGAGCTCAGTAGAGGCCACACAAATCCCCTAGTGCTAGAATTCAGACCTAAACCAAAGACTAGAACCCCGGAATACGGATTTAGAAACCCGATATCAGAAGAATTGTGGATTCTGTGTGTGTATATTGAAATTTTGCTAACACCCGGGTGACCTGAAAATTATTTAGCAAAGACAGTGACACATGCAGGCAACCTAGGACCCCCCCACTGAAACCCTAGCCCCTAACCGTTAACCATGGCCCCAAATAAATTCATTCTGGCCGCAATTTGCAGCCAGAGCAGGGTAGAATGGGTTCGTGTTTGGTCTGTAGCTCCAACTCCTGTAAACTAGACCCTTGGCATATGCAAAATTGACTGATTTGACCCAGGGTAAAATCTGTGACCATTTTCAAGAGTTGCTGTTTTGATTCGAGGTTTCGTTTTGCATATTTTGAATTCTAGATTTTTGTGATTTGTGTCGCATTCGATCACTTGACGTTTGTAAGTCGAAATCGAGTGTTATTAGGAGGTTTTGAAAGCGTAGTCTATAGGTTCTAACCTAGCTATAGGCCTTTAGCGTGCCGTTTTGATTTTCCGATGTGATTTTAATACGCATTGCGATTGGATTATATGTGTAGGTACCCCACGTGATGTCGAGACGTTGAATACGAAGATGGCGACTCGGCATCGGCACACAAGAAGCAAGGTGAGTAGATTATATCTACGGGGGAAGTCGGGTGGATGGCGTATAGCACCCCCTCAGTTCGATGTACAGTATGCTATATATATACTATATATATGATATCTTTTATGGGTGACATGGATATTCAAGATATGATTAGGTGTTCAACGGTTAGATTACGGTTGTTTGAAGTGAACTAGTATAGCTTCTTAGTTGCGAACCCTAGAATAGGTTTACACCCACACGCACACACATGCTTACTTTTTATACTTGTGCGTATATGGGGATACATATATATATATATATACACACTTAGATGTGGGACGATGTATACACACACACACACACACACACACACACACGTATACCTACACTTGGACGATGAGGATAGTGGATGATATTTGGAGATGAGTCGATGAGATTGGGCATGGTGCCATGAGATCGGTGATATGATGTGGTTCGTATTATGAGATACGGCATGAGATTTTAGCGGGCCTTTGGACGTGTGTTTTACACACGCATATATATATATGTATATATATATATATATCGATGGTATCAGTTGTACTAGATTTAGATCAGTACCCACAGTTCATGAGATATGATGATAAGGATACCAGATAATTGATGAGATAAATGTGAGATTCGACCCGTACTCAGAATTGGGATGCCGTACGACGGATTTACGTACGAGCTATATATTGATGATATATCCGCACTCTTGACTTGAGGATGTCATATTGTATATTGTATCGTATGTGATACTATTGAGGCAGGATCATCGACTATTATATTTATATGTATATCGACTCGGATTTAGGTGGTTTCCCTTACCCTTTCGGTTAGACTGTTCGTTTAGTTCTGTAGTACTTAGTAGATGTTAGACTAGACCCGAGTCATACCTATTTCAAAACTAATGAATCGTGAGTATTTTAAAGACAGATCAAGTGATTCTACGGATATTTTCGAAAGACGCATCTTTTCTTAAAAACACCGTAGCCCTTATTTTTCTAAACACCACGATTCGTGTTATTTCAAATAGCAAAACTGTATGATATATATATATTGATATAGATTCTTC
The DNA here is from genome assembly GCA_030015575.1 of Agapanthus africanus. Classification (NCBI taxonomy): domain Eukaryota; kingdom Viridiplantae; phylum Streptophyta; class Magnoliopsida; order Asparagales; family Amaryllidaceae; genus Agapanthus; species Agapanthus africanus. The sequence continues at coordinate 303,242,204 of JASDDO010000029.1, forward strand.
ACTGTTGTATTTATTATTCATTTTCCGCATATTCTTGCTATTCGCATCGCATTGTATGTTTAAATGTGTTTATTATTATACGAAACCCATGCTGTCAGGACACTAGCACCATTATCGATGATGCGTATACTCCACGTACACCTGCTTGCCGGCTCACACACTTCATCATCGATAATTACCATGTTACTACACAATAGGATTGTTGCATCAGGATATGACCCCTTGCATGACATACTTGTGTACATAGATATTGTACACTCATACTTGCATACATACATATTGTACACTCATACTAGCGTACATACATATTGTACACTCATACTTGCGTACACACATATTGTACGCCCATACTTGCATACATACGTATTTGCATATACATAGATGATTCTGGCTTGATTTTGGAGATTTTGGAACCGCAAGATATATTTTAAAATTGGATTCGTTTTAAAAGAGCGGTTTTCCCTCGATATGTGCATATTACTGTTCCATGTTGCATGCTATACAGCTATGCTTACATTTCTGTTATATGTCGCATACATCATGCTTTAGATTATACGCATTGAGATATTTGTTTTCATGAGATTTCTGGATTTGGGAACCTGGTTATTTCAAAAGAGAGTATGTATTGTTTTAAAAACCTGGTTTCCCTTGATATGATATTTCAGTGCGTCCACTATGTGTTTTCTCGGTTCTGAGACGTATGACATGTGAAACCCGATTCGAGGAGTTAGATGAGGCCGATTGCTAGTACATGGTGGACCCGGTATGGTACCCCGGGGTGAGAAAGGATTGCTGTGCTGTAGACGGTTAGCCTGGCAGTGGGACTACTACCTACCGGTGATAGTATTTGGGCTCGGCGGATATCCGGAGGATACCGACCGGAGTCGAGAGATGATATGGGCCGATCCGGACTGACGGAACCCGTGGGCCGATCCGGACTGACGGAGCCCAATATATGAGGATTTACGCGCCGATGCTGGGCACGGGTTTCATGATGTTTTCGAGTGTCGATGCTGGATACTCAGGTTCCATGATTTTGATGTGTCGCGAGGGACACACGTTGATTTATATCCTCATATTTCCATGCATATGCTTTATGATATTTACATGCATGATGTTTTGTGTCATTAGTTGACACGTGGACGAGATCCACATGCATACAACCGATTATATAGTTGGATGCTATCCACATAGTTATAGACATTCATGATATAGTTGACACTGATTTCATGATGATTACATTGATGATACCTCATGTTTATGATATGTTGCTACCTGAGGCACTGACATGAGCACTTGGTGCTACACTTATGTTTAGATGTTTACCCTTGCCACTTGATCATGCTTCAGACTTTATCATATTGAGGATATATATTACTGATCGTTGACCTAGGATTGAGTCATACATACGATTTTTGCTCTGTGATGTTTTTTACTCACGAGTTGGCAACTCACCTCCGTTGTGCCACAGTTCTTGCAGGTTTTTGCCGTACAGGTTTCATTGCGGCTTTCTGGCACATTGCTTCCTTTCCGGGCGATTGCTTTGGTAGGTGGGTTCACTCGCATCGTGACCACCACTGTACTTATTTATTTTCAGTTGTATCTAGTAAAATTCCATCAACCAGACTAGTATATTTATTCAGACTTAGAAAACCAGTTTTGTATTATTTCGACCTTAGAATCGCGCATTGTAGTATTATGGTTTTCATGATGATTTTGAGTTTCCTTTTGAGTTTTGATCCTCGCCCTTCGGTGTTGTATATTATATTGCTTGTGTTGTTGTGACCGTCGATTGACGAAGAGCTAGCTCCCGCTTGGGGATACCTTTTATCATTATGCATATATTATTCTTGTTGTACCCCGTTTGGGGCCAGTATTTACAAAGGAAACTCTGCCGAAATTTTCAGAAAAGACTTGAGAATTTAAAAATGCATATTCGGCTTACCTATTTAAAAATCTTGTTTTTAAAACATGTTTTCTTCACTTCTTTAAAACTAGTTTTCCTTCATTTATTATTTAAAATGGTTTCAGATTTCTGGGCTTTTGGCTTACTTGAATTAGATGGGGTCCTATAGACTTCATATGATTCAAGGGCCAGTCACGTGCTATTTCGGGTCATGACACTAATAGCGCAAATAAGTCTTGCCAGAGTGTAGCCCAAAACACCTTGAGAATATACTGGAATACCTACCAGTAAATCTCGCTTGATCTGTCGAGGGACTTTGTGTAATGGCTCTCCAAACACAGCGCGCAATATCAACCCCCAATACCGGGAGAGACGAATCCTATCTAACCGCCACTACCTCCAAGTGCTTCAGGACTGCGCCTAACCACTACCTGTTTGTACGACTCGTTTGAGCTATGGTAGGGTAGTAATCAAACTACAGTGGGAACACACTCGAGGCGAAGTAGTAGTGTCAAGTCGATGGACTAAGCTGTATTTATGTCACATAGGAACTGCTACCCGACGATAGGTATAATACCCACCAGCAGTTCCCGACAAGTCCTGTCCAGTGTACTCATAACCTAATGAGCACCTGCATACTATCTCCAGTACGACGTATTAATGGCTGTGGGATAGACCATCTCCCATGCTAGGATGAGAAGCGTATACACTAGTCTACTCCGAAGTATCGATGCGCCATTTCGATAATCCTACGACTAGGGGCCTGTATAGGATGTGCTTATAGACTACCCAGCCCCCACTAGTGTAACTGCCATCACAACGCTGGTAATCAAGCAAAGATCCTAAGGGCTCTACTAATCTGTATAAGCGATATGCTAAAAGAAACACATACGCATATTGAAGTAGAAACAAATCAAGTAGCATACTACCATTCTGAGCAAGAATGTCAATACAATTATGAATATCCCAAGCTTCCATTAAGTAATATACAAACCAGTATGATACAATAATGGCCTCTAGGGTATATATCACTAACAATCTCCCACTTGCACTAAGGCCATATATTGGCATATCGCAGAACTATCATCTCAAACTTTGTCTGAGGGATGGCCTTCGTGAGTGGATCTGCAGTGTTATTCTCTGTATCTACTCTCCTCACCTCGATCTCCCGAGGATCAACGATCTCCCTGATCAGGTGGTACCGCCTCAAGATATGTCTGGATCTCTGATGGGACCTGGGTTCCTTCCCTAAAGCTATAGCGCCTTTGTTGTCACAATACTAAAGTATTGGACCAACAATAGAAGGAACCACCTAAAGTTCAGATAAGAACTTCCTCATCCAGACTGCCTCTTTTGCGGCGTCTCATGCAGCGAACTACTCCATTTCCATCATCGAGTCTACAACGGTGTCCTTCTTGGAGCTCTTCCAATAGACCGCCCCTCCACTGAGGGTAATGACATAATCCGACATAGACTTGGAGTCATCCTTATCACTCTGGAAGCTGGAGTCAGCAAAGGCCTCGATCTGGAGGTCCTTTTCCGCCATACACCAAGAACACCTCCTTATTCCTTCTCAGGTACTTGAGAATGTTCTTTACCGCTATCTAGTGCTTCTCCCCTGGGTTTGACTGATACCTGCTTACCACGCTAGTGCATAAGCAACATCTGGTCTGATACACAACATCGCATATATTATAGATCCTACCGCAGAAGCGTAGGGTATAGATGTGATGCGAGCCTTTTCCAAATCAGTCTTGGAAGACATCTCTTTGGAGAGGGCGATTCCGTGACAAGCCGGTAGACTACCGCGTTTGGAATCGTCCATACTAAATATTTTCAGTATGGTGTTGATGTATCTTGACTGTGAAAGTCCCACTATCCTCGTTGATCTATCACGATAGATCTGGATCCCCAGAATATAGTTGGCATCACCCAGGTCAATCATGGAGAACCTTAGTGAAAAGAATCCTTTGACTATTTGTAGTATAAGAATGACATTTCCTATCAAGAGAATGTCATCCACGTACTAGACAGGGAATCCTACAGTTCTCGCTACAATCTTACTATAAATGCATGGTTCATTTGGATTTTTGATAAAGTCGAATTCTTTGACCGTCTCATCAAAACAGATGTTCCAACTCCGCAATGCCTGCTTTATTCCACAAATGGACATAAGCAACTTGCACACATTCCCACTGCTCCCACTCTGATTGAAACCCTCTGGCTGATCCATATAGACGTACTCTTTCAAATAACCATTTAGAAAAGTTGTCTTTACGTTCATATGCCATATCTTATAATCTTGTAAGGCAGGAATGACAAGAAGGATCCGAATTGATTTGAGAATAGCCACTGGAGAAAAGGTTTCATCATAGTCCAAACCAGGTCTTTGACGAAAACCATTTGCAACAAGTCTAGCCTTATAGGTTTCAACCTGTCCATCTACACCAATCTTCTTTCTGAAGATCCATTTGCAGCATACGGGTTTTACCCCTTCTGGATCAATGTTCAAAGTGCATACTTTGTTGGTGTACATGGACTCCATCTCGGTCCGCATTGCATCCAGCCATTTTACTGAGTCATCGCTCTGAATGGCTTGCTAGAAGCTAGTTGGCTCATCATTGTCAATGATACAATCCTCTCTATCCCCGTCTTTGAGAAAACCGTAGTATCTCTCGGGCGGATGAGACTGCCTACTAGTCATGCGGATTGGCGCAGGGATATCCAGTTCTTTTGAAATCACTGGTTCTACGATACTTTTAGTAATAGTTTGTGGTTCTGGAATTTCTTCTAGTTCTATTGCGCTCCCACTAGTTTCTTTTTCAAAAATTGATTTTCTAAAAGGTGGGCATGAAGAGAAACAAAAAACTTTTGTTCCTCTGCGTAATAGAAAAGATACCCCTTGGAGTTCTTTGAGTATCCCACAAACTAGACAGTACTGAGCATGCCTCGAACTTGTCCGCATACTGCTTTTCGCCAAAAACTGGACATCCCTATATCTTCAGATACTGAAGATCGGGTTTCTTCCCACTCCACATCTGATATGGAGTGGTAGGCACAGTCTTGGTAGGAACCATATTCAAAAGATATGCAACTGATTCTAGTGCATAACTTCAGAAGGATTGCGGTAACTCTGCATTACTTATTATGAACGAACCATATCCAATAGGGTTCTGTTCCGCCTTTCTGATACACCGTTGCGTTGTGGTGTGTATGGAGGAGTAGGCTGAGAGAGAATTCCATTCTCTTTTGGTAATCCAGGAACTCGGCAATTAAGTGTTCATCACATCGATCAGATCTCAGTGTCTTGATACTTTTGCCTGTTTGTTTTTCCACTTCATTGTTATATTATCGGAATACCTCAAAAGGCCTCGGATTTATACTTCATTAAGAAGACATGTCCTTACCTAGAGAAATCGTCCGTAAAAGTAATGAAATAGGAATAACCATTTCGTGCATCTGTAGATATTGGACCACACCCGTCGCTGTGTATGAGTCCTAAGAGCTCGCTTGCTCTTACTCCGTGTCCAGTGAACGGAGTCTTTGTCATCTTTCCTATGAGACAAGATTGACAATTTGCATAAGACTGATATTCGAACGGATCCAAATATCCCTCTTTATGTAATTTCGACAACCGTGTTTCATTGATTTGACCCAGTCTATAATGCCATAAGAAAGCCTTATTTAATTCTGGAGACTTTCTTTTAAGTGTGTTCTGGACGTTGAAAACCTGAGCTTGATTTAACACGTATATACTGTCCTCTAGTGTACCTAACCAAATCAAACTTTGATTTAGGTGGATGTAGACCACATCGCTTATAAATTAGACTAGATACACACAAACAGTTAAGTACAATCAATATTTTCCCACTTGTCAATTTTAGATGATATACCATACAGATACAGCGTCCACGCTCATTCCGTTAAGCAACCCTGAGAGTCATATCACCTGCCCTGTTAACTCTACGGTTTTTCAAAGCCTGTAATGAATTACAGATATGAGATCCTATTCCGGTATCTAGTACTCAGGAAGTAGAGTTAATTGACAGACTGTTTTCAATCAGAAACACACCCGAAATCGAAACCACAACGTGCTTCGGATCCTGGATTCTGGCATTCCAAGCCCTGCATCCCTTCTGCCAATGCCCTTTCCCGTGACAATAGGAACATCCATCCTTCCCTACCGTTGGCCCTGAAACTTTTGCCTTGCCCTTTCCTTCTACCTTACCAACACCACCAATCGGCTTTGTGGAGGTCTTCTTCTACTCACCCTTGGTTTTCGCCTTGGATCCAGAAGAGGAAGATTCCCCAATAAGCAGAGCGGGTGTCTCTCTGGTTTCCTTCAGGGTGCCTTCAACTGGAAGTATAACTTTCTTCCCCTGGGCGTAAGTAGGAGGTAGGGACTGTAGAATCAAGTCAGTACATGACTCGTTCTCCAACGTGGTCTCTAGTTCCGTGAGCTCATCAATATAGCTAGTCATTGTAGGGACGTGGTCCACCACAGATGACCCGACAGCCAACCTCGCTTGAAGCAATTCCTTCGAGGTCTCATATCTTGCGATATGAGATTGCTCTCCATATAAATCTTTTAAGAATATGTATGCCCTGGAGGCCATTATTGATGATATAGTGGATGCTTGGACATATATATTGAGGACTTTCTTGCTCGACATGATAGTATGCTATCAGGTTACCTTTATCTTAACATGTAGACTGGTATTTATACTGTCTGTCTCTTACATGTTAATAAAGCCCTTAGGATATGTACTTGACTACCAGGATTATGATGAGATCATACTAGTGGGGCAAGGGTGTGTTGGCTATAGTGCCCTCAAGTCAATTATTGGATCGCAGGCACGTGATTGCAATGATTGAGGGAGGAGCTATACCAGTAGAACAGTCTTACTCGAGATTATAGTATGCTATCTGGTTTGTCTTTATCATCGTGTACATGCTTTAGGTGACATTACAGATTACTATTACATGTTGATAGAGCCCATAGGATTCTTGCTTGACTACCAGCAGTATGATGGCGATCATATACGTGAGAGTTGGGTAGTCTATAAGCACATCCTTAAAGTGTTCCTAGTCGTGGGAGTTTCGAGACTGGGCATCGATACTCCGAGAGTAGACTAGTGTATACGGATCGAGACCCCGACGAGGGGTGATGGCCTGTCTCACAAGCCATTGGTGTCAGTTAGTTCACCTAAGATAGTATACAGGTGCTCATTGGGTTATGAGTACACCGGACAGACTCGCCGGGAACATGCTAGTTGGTATTATACCAATTTTCAGATAGCAGTTCCCTGGTGACATGTGTACAGGTTAGTCTATCGACCTTAGATCGTCATTTGTCTCGTGTGAGTTCCCACTATGATTTGCTTACTACCCTACCACAGCTCAAAGGAGTCATGTAAATAGATTTTAGTTGGGTACAGTCCCGAACCACATGGAGGCAGTGAGCGGATCGTCAGGGGATTCGTCTCTCCCGGTATTGAGGGTAGAGGTCACGGTGTGCACGGGTGGCCATCACCAGAAATCCTTGGCCAAGGTAGTTGAGAATTACTGATTCGGATCAGTAGTTTCTCAGGCGGTGATGGGCTTCATATCGACACTAAATATTACGTTATTAGGGGTCTGACTTTATCCACCCCCTTAGACCCGATATGCGATACTCATAGATGAACGGACCGGACTGTATGGATATTGTCACTGTCAGGCTCAGTAGGGTTTCAGGATGAGTTCGCTCGTCGGCCTCCCTTTCGCTCAATACCTGAGTAGCCGTTACGTACAACTAGTGCCACTGACGTGCTTGTAGTTAAACCCACTACCAGCGTTTTAACGAGTCTTCAGAGTCCTACACAGAGGGTTTCTCTGGTTCGAACGAAACGTTGTAGAGGCCATATGGTTTTATGGCAGGGTTCGAACATATACGTGCACTTGTGCACGGATCATGTTCCGACGGATAATACTAGTGGGCTTTGGTTTAAGCCGGATCCTAGTATTATATTGTTGGATTACTTTCGTCTCGTTGTATTCGTATTCAGTCGGAATACAGATGCGGGTATGTATGTACAGATGAGGGGTATTCTTGTAATCCGTTACAAGTTTACTTTTGAGTTGACATTTATTCTTTTTGTATTAAACATTTGGATAAATGGTTAATTGTGAGGAAATTGTGAGTGAAAGTCTTGGCAATTAGCATTGATGGTGCATGTGCTCACTTGTGACTCATGGTATTGGGGCTTGCTTGGTTTTTGTTTGGGTTGAGATATTTGTTGTGGATATTTTGTGAAGGAGGTGGTTCATTTTTAGTGCCTTGGTTTTTCTTGTGCTCACCACACAAAAGAAATAACAACTCAACAAAAAGAAAAACTACAGAGCCTTTTTCTCTTCTTCAAATGCCAAGTCTTGTGCTCACTTCTTCACCCATGGCAACTCTCTCACCTCCACCCTAACATGTCTCATGTGTTGAGCAATCTAGGGTGTATTGAGACAAAATATTCACACACTATCTCTACTTCATCTTTGGCATCTAGGCTAGCAAACTGGATGCCCGAGTTGCTTCGGTTTTTGAAGCGGGAGCCCGTATTACTAATCCTCGACGTGGATCGTCTTCAACGAGGGAGACCGGAGAGCGAACTTGTTCGGGGACAGCCACGAGGAGATTGGGCAGAGGTTGAAGACCGAAGTACACGGATCGATCGGTATAACCTCTTAAACTCCTTTATATATTACTAGTATAGGGTTAATGGTACGATCCGTCGGTTAGGGTTACGTTAGCGCCGGTTTTCTAAAGTTTTTGTTCCACATTTGGCCACGGATTGATGGCCGGGGCGCTGCCGTAGCCTTACATGGTATCAGAGCCAACCCATTAACCGCATACTAGTTGGTTTAGACAATGTTAAAGTATCGAAACCGAAACAAACCTGAAGCATCACTCGATGTATTCCCGTTTCTGTCAAAATTTTCTTTGTCTTCTAAAATTTTTTAGCAACTGCAGAAGACTACTTGTATGACCACTAGACTGCACCCCAAATACGAGCCACTTCTACCCAATTTGACCCGAGCACATTGGCATAAAAACTGATCTGGCCGGCCATAGTGGGGATTTGTGACTTCGTATTTTGTGTGTGGTTTAGTCTCTGGAATATTGGTTGAGTGGTATTGCTAGTTTAGCCCAGTTTGGATATGGTTTTATCTAGTTGTTTGGGAAAATTCGGGGTTATTTCGAACTCGATATTTTCTAACATTGTTTAAAGTTTACAGTACATATATTTCTATCTACAACCGTGAATGCCATTAGAGCGGTACAACTTGTCTTATTGCTATAGTTCTTTTAGACGAGTTTGCGAACGTGACATTCACGTTGATGTTCTGTGTTGTGCTGTGTTGTTGCGGATTCGTCATGGTGGATAGCTTGGATGCAATGATAGTATAATTTAGTTTTATTTGTACATTTGATGTCGCGGGGCGAGCGTCCTACATGTGGACTGCCGTCACTACCTATTTGTATATTATTCTTTTGGGGCACGACTGGGTTGAGGTCGATGTCACCGTTGTACATATTTTCTTTTCTGTACTAGGATTACCCCATGATGGAGTGCACGGATAGCCGGGTTTTAGAGGGCAACGGGTCCACATCTCATGGCGTTGAGAAGGAGGGGGCCTCACTCTAGAATTGGCGGGCTATTCGCAGCACTCATAGGGGGGTACAGGTTGACCGAAGGTAGGGTGCTCATGTTACCGGATTCCGTGAAGTGCCGAGTGGCCCATTCACTATGATGAAGGGGGATGCCTCGCTTCTAGTTTTGACGGGTAACTTGCCGCACTCGTAGGGGTCTAGGTTTTCATTGCACAGGATATCCACACGACCATGGGAACGTTAGGTTTCACTTGTGGCTCAAAGGAAACTCGGGGCTCCCGGATTCTCTGTATTGATTTGTGATGCTTATTACTTATCTGTGATGTTGTATTTATCATGCTTGGAGTAATTATTATATATTGTTATAAATATACTAGTAGATGCTGTATATGTTTTACACCCGTGCTAGTCAGTCCCTGCTCTGTCGTTAGTTAAGTAACCTAACGGGTGATGACGGGACCCAGTGGCGAATGCGGATGGCATATACGTACATCATATTTTCGTTCTTTTATGGTGTGATTAATTGATGGGACTCATTGATTCTGATCAATGCAAGGAAAACAAACTTATTCGATGTTGTTGGAACAATTTTAAAAAGCTGTTATTACAAGGACGTTTTCTTTTGTTTTGCACAGAGGTATTCGGTTATGAATATCCAGCACCTCATTCGACGAGGCAAAGGCCAAGACCCCTTCATTGAGAGTGACCCCTTGGGTAGAAGTTTGCGTCAGGGTAATAAGATCACTATAGTCGATTACTTTTTTGCTTTGCATCGCGGTATTCAGTGAGAATATCCTGCACCTCATTCCATGAGGAAAGAGCCGAGATCCCTTCACCGGGAGTGACCTCTTTAGCAAAGGTTTTCGCCACTATATTTCTGTAAAAAGCTATCTAGTTCCTTCAACGATATCAAGTTCATTACGTTAAAGGTTTTTCGCCAAAAACTATTCGTAGCCCTCCGTCATTTTAGACGGGTATCACTTAGTATTCATGCTATGTTTGTTGGCCTTCATCAAGGCATAGTGTATGGTAGCTGTTTGTTACCTTTCTGTTGCACAGATAGATGCGTTGGTTTGGGACAGTCGTACAGCCTTGTTGGCCCTAGTCAAGGGCAAGTACAGGTAGGTTCAAATTAACCTAGAGAATGACGGGTAGAACTTGACATATGACTTATGATTTGTTATCCTTAGTCAAGGTCATAAGAGCATGGGGTAAAAATCACATCGGGAGTTTCAAACATACAGGAAACTTGCCAGGCATGCACATACCTTCTGGAGTGTGATAACGTGAGTGGATTCCATCAGATTATCATGCGATGATAGTTGAATCCCGATACCCACTGATGAGTTGGTTTACTCCTCGGGTGATTTTAGATGATCCCGACTAATTCTTCTTTCAAGTTTGGAGGAGAATTTGAGGATACAGTGGAAGACATCCTGATTAGATAAAGTGATTAACCATTCTGATCTAGGTTAGAGTGCATGCTGAGTGTTTCTTCTCTCTCTCTCTCTTTGGCAGCGACCATGTCCCGACCCTAGACTATAACTCAGTGACCAAGTTAATCGAATTTTCTTAAAACACTGGCTTTTGGATTGTCAAAGTTGCATACTTCATTGCCGCTCCTACTTTTACCCTTTGCTTTTCTCTATAACATTCTGTATCACTATGAAGATCCACACTTATTGGATATGACCATCGTATAGTTACATACGAACTCGAAGAAACTTGTTTCAGATTCGAGAATGGTTTCCAGTTCTGGAGAAAATGAATAGGACTATTCAGTTGTCTTTTCCTTTTACCTTCTCTCAGGTTGTGAGGGCTCCTAGTATTAGGAGAGGGTACACCTATTACGCTTATTGGATAGTCTTCTTCCAAACCATAGGCAGGTGCCGAAAGGTGGGGAAGGAAGAAAACCAATTAGCCTAAGTGTGGTATATAGAAGGTAATAAGTAAAGACAAATAAAGGGATTAGAAAGAGGGCAAAGTAAATTGAGACTGCTATCATTCACGATCAAACCGTGTATATCATCGCCCCTCCTATTTCACCTTTGCATTTCTTCGGTTCAGGGGAAATTGAATAGGATTATTCAGGTTGTCTTTTATCTTTACCTTCTTTTAAGTTTGGAGTACTCCTAGGATTAGGAGAGTACACCTTTTACGCTTATTGGATAGTCTTCTTCCAAACCATAGGCTGGTGCTGAACGGTAGGGAAGGAAGAAAACCATTTAGCTTAAAGATGGTGTACAGAAGGTAATTAGTAAAGAAAAATAAAGGGATTTGGAGAGATGGCAAGGAAATATACGGTTACAGTCGTGAATCTGATAATGGAAGAGGCATTACTAGGAATACCCGGATACCCATTCGAAACATTTTCATATTTCAGTTTCACTGTGCGTTGTTAATAGAAAACTGATTTCCCAATTAGATCCTTACTTCAGGGTATGTATTTACCAGGTCTGATTCTCACATCTGTATGGTTTTACAGATGATGAGAGGGAGTAAGTTATTAGGAATTAGGTGATCATCCTCATTATATCTGAATTCGTTGTAATCGGTGATATTTGAGGAAATCACCTGGGGTTTTGCCTGACGGCAAATATTTGGTTTTGAATATCCATTGTTATGCACCAATTTCAAACTAATATATCTATACGTTTATTTTATAAAGTGAGATATAACTTTTTGAAATTATGTCCATGATATTTACCTATATCAGTTGATGGTTAGGTAAGGAACATTAAACAGCGGTGTAATTCTTCATAAGCATAGTATAGTTTTCAACCTACGACGCACAGGGTTTGAGTTATTCAACTCAGGGGACTTATACAAAGTATTGTATGTTGTCCAGTGTCCATTAGGACAGAGGGGATGTTACTCGTACTATATTCTGTTTACTTATGACTTCTCTAGTTTTAGACAAGTGTTTCGTAGAAATACAAGGTCCAAGTTTTGAGAAGTTATAGGTATAAGAATAAAGTAGAAAACCATATGTTACAAGTATCAGGATTTTTCAAGGTGATCGAAGATATAGATACTTGTGTTTGGTATTCAATTGATAGTAATGGTTTTGAGAAACTTGTTTCTCTTTCAGATTACTCATATTTGGATGCACTCCTAAGTTGAGTAATGCTGATCGGCCTCTCTCCATTTAGTTAACATGCACTGGAGACAGCTGCATGATTTGAATCTGGTTCCAATTAAATCAGCGCCTCTGTTTCTATATTGTATATAGAATGGTTCATATCTTAACGATGTTAAGGTATATGGAGTTGTCCGGCTTATGCTTAAAACCGGACTCTGGATAACTCAAGGCACGTTTCTGTAATGGCAGTTTGTGGGTTATCCCGGGCTTTGACGAGGGTTAACTTTCTACCATCTGGAAGGTCAATAGTGATATTGTTCTTGACTCGCCATAGTTTTAATAAAATGGATTTTTTCAGAAAACAGTAGCGGGAGTATGGTAGAACTGGAAGTGATTTTAGAACCATAAACGATTACTGAAAATTTAATAGAACCTAAAGATTCAATCAGGTTTGACATTCCATTAGCCAGTCCGTAGATATGGTGGGTAACCTCAAGCGCCCAAGAGGTACTTCGGTATTCTCAAAGACGGAGACAGGGAGGTTATTGTTTACCCAAACTTGACACTACTGTTGTTCCAGACTATGAGACCCAGCAGGAGGATGAGTATAGCGTCGTTCTAAACTAAATTTAGAAGTGCATGCGTATATGACTCTGCCAGAGGGTTGTTGTGGTCAGTGGGAGCAGCGGAAGCATAGTGGACAAGTAGCTTGTGTCTATTTATAAACTAAAGCAAATATAGCGGAGATAGAACATTTATTTTTGATGTGACAGTCATAGACTTTGACTTCATCAGAATAGGAGATGGATTTGTTAAGAAGGAAGTATGGTGGTATGTCCTGGCATTTGGATGACATACACTTTGTAGGAAGTGAAATTCCTATATTACAATCGGTTATACTGTGGTTGTCACACAGTGGTTTCTCCACATAAGTTATGGATATTATATTAGGCATTCTGGTTACTAGATCTATGGTTTTAGATCTAGATTTGGGTAGTTTCCCAATCTGTGTACTTAGACAGTATTTTAAACGTGTATTAGAATGGACGAATCCTGGCATGGTGGTGTACCTGCAGGTGATGGAGTCATCCTCTCTGAAGGTGTCTTACAGACTAAAGGGGAGAGGGATGTGCATGATTGGCATATCACTTACTTAGGTAATTGAGTCAATCATGAGATGTCAAGTACCACACCAGATGTTGTTTTTGCACTAGCTATAATAAGTTTATATATTAATCCAATCCTAGAGAAACGTTCGGAAGCAGTTTATGAACATAAGTGGATGTTATAGGGACTTAGTAACGGCAGCTTCCTTCGGGAGACGGTTATCATTCCAGGCTTCCAAGGTGGCCTTGATGACAGAGTGACTGTCAGAATTATAGTTTTCCCTCTGATGAGGGGCAGTAATTTGGAAAGATGGTCCAAGTGGATACTGAGGGAGGAATGGCGCAGGATACTGATTAAATTCAGTTGACGATACAGTCTAAGAAGTTTTGCTGGATTTGGAGTTCATTTGTGAACTGGGTCCTATCAGATATCCAGACATATTCTAAGACGGGTATTGCTCATTTCGGGAGATGGCTTTCTCCGTAAACTTGAGATAAAGAGAGACATAGAAAGAAACATCAGAGCGGATCCACTCACTGAGGCTATTTCTCGAACACAATAGTTTTACAAACGAGATTTGTGAAACTGATTAGTAGAGAGTTGGGTATTCGGTATCACACGGGCTGTGAGTATGCGACATCGCAATAATTAGCCTTAAGTGCAAGTGGGAGTTTGTTGGCTATAGTGCCCTTAAGTCAATTATTGGATCGCAGGCACGTGCAATGATTGAGGGAGGACCTATACCGGTAGAACAGTCTTACTCGAGATAATAGTATGCTATCTGGTTTGTCTTTATTATCGTGTACATGCTTTAGGTGACATTACAGATCACTATTATATGTTGATAGAGCCCATAGGATTCTTGCTTGACTACCAGCAGTACGATGGCGATCATATACGTGAGAGTTGGTTGGTATATCACATCCTTAAAGTGTCCCTAGTCGTGGGAGTTTCGAGACTGGGCATCGATACTCCGAGAGTAGACTAGTGTATACGGATCGAGACCCCGACGAGAGGCGATGGCCGGTCTCATAAGCCATTGGTGTCAGTTGGTTCATCTAAGATAGTATACAGGTGCTCATTGGGTTATGAGTATACCGGACGGACTCGCCGGGAACATGCTAGTTGGTATTATACCTATTGTCAGATAGCAGATCCCTGGTGACATGTATACAGGTTAGTCTATCGACCTGAGATCGTCATTTGTCTCGTGTGAGTTCCCACTGTGCTTTGATTACTACTCTACCACGACTTAAAGGAGTCATGCAAACAGGTTTTAGTTGTGTATAGTCCCGAGCCACATGGAGGCAGTGAGCGGATCGTCAGGGGATTCGTCTCTCCCGGTATTGGGGGTAGAGGTCGCGGTGTGCACGGGTGGCTATCACCAGAAATCCTTGGCCAAGATAATCGAGAATTACTGATTCGGATCAGTAGTTTCTCAGGTGGTGATGGGCTTCATACCGACACTAAATATTGCGTTATTAGGGGTCTGACTTTATCCACCCCTAGACCCGATATGCGATACTCATAGACGAACGGACCGGACTGTACGGATATTGTCACTGTCAGGCTCAGTAGGGTTTCAGGATGAGTTCGCTCGTCGGCCTCCCTTTTGCTCAATACCTGGGTAGCCATTACGTACAGCTAGTGCCACTGACGTGCTTGTGGTTAAACCCACTGTCAGCGTATTGACGAGTCTTTAGAGTCCCACACAGAGGGTTTCCCTAGTTCGGGCGAAACGTTGTAGAGGCCGTATGGTTTTATGGCAGGGTTCGAACATATACGTGCACTTGTGCACGGATCATGTTCGGACGGATAATACTAGTGGGCTTTGGTTTAAGCCGGATCCTAGTATTATATTGTTGGATTACTTTCGTGTCGTTGTTTTCGTATTCAGTCAGAATACGGATGCAGGTATGTAAGTATAGATGAGGGGTATTCTTGTAATCTGTTACAAGTTTACTTTTGAGTTGCCATTTATTCTTTTTGTATTAAACATTTGGATAAATGTTTAACTGTGAGGAAATTGTGAGTTAAAGTCTTGGCAATTAGCATTGATGGTGCATGTGCTCACTTGTGACTCATGGTATTGGGGCTTGCTTGGTTTTTGTTTGGGTTAAGATATTTGTTGTGGATATTTTGTGAAGGAGGACATTCTTTTTTAGTGCCTTGGTTTTTCTTGTGCTCACTACGCAAAAGAAATAACAACTCAACAAAAAGAAAAACTACAGAGCCTTTTTCTCTTCTTCAAATGCCAAGTCTTGTGCTCACTTCTTCACCAATGGTAACTCTCTCACCTCCACCCTAACATGTCTCATGTGTTGAGCAATCTAGGGTGTATTGAGATAAAGTATTCACACACTATCTCTACTTTATCTTTGGCATATAGGCTAGCAAACTGGATGCTCGAGTTGCTTCGGTTTTTGAAGCGGGAGCCCGTATTACTAATCCTCGATATGGATCGTCTTTGACGAGGGAGACCGGAGAGCGAACTTGTTCGGGGCAGCCGCGAGGAGCTTGGGCAGAGGTTGAAGACTGAAAGACACGGATCGATCGGTATAACCTCTTAAACTCCTTTATATATTACTAGTATAGGGTTAATGGTATGATCCGTCAGTTAGGGTTACGTTAGCGCCGGTTTTCTAAAGTTTTTGTTTCTTATTTGGCCACGGATTGATGGCCGGGACGCTGCCGTAGCCTTACAGGGTGGTCCAAAAGTACATACTTCAATCAGTTCCTAGTCGAGCGAATATCGAGACTAGGGCATCGATATTCCAGAGTAGACTAATGTGTACGTTACTTTTCCCTTAGAGGGAGATGGTTAATCCCACAACCATTGGCGTGTGACATCAAATTTTGTACACAGGTGCTCATTGGAGAATGGTTACACCGAACAGGACTCGCCGAGGACTCCTATGTGGTAGTATATCTATCGTCAGATAGCAGTTCTCTAGTGACACTGGTACAGGTTAGTCTCTAGATCCGAGATCGTCATAGAGTCTTGTGTGGCTCCTACTGTGCTTTGATTTCCTTCCTACCACGCTCAAGAGGAGTTGTGCAAACAGCTGGATTTTGGGTACTGTCCCGCGTCACATGGAGGCAATGAGCGATAGGGGAGGTTTTGTCTCTCCCGGTATTGGGGGTTAATGTCGCGCTATGCTCGATTGGCTATAACTGGAAGTCCCTAGCCAGGGCTGCTGCCGAGATTTACTGATAAGTGTTATCAGTAGTTTCTCGAACCGTTATAGGACGAACATTGGCATGACTTATCACGTTACTGGGGTATGACGTTTACCACCCCTATACATGATATGCGACATATCATACGAAAAGACCGGGCTGTACGGTAGTGTTACTGATAGGCTTCATGGAGACTATGGACAAGCTTGCTTGTTGATCTTCATATCTCTCAATACCCGGGTAGCCGTTACGTCCAGCTAGTACCGCTGACGGCTTGTAGGTGACTGATGTGATCATCACCTACTGCTGGCGTATTGACGAGTCTTTAGAGTCCCACACAGAAGTTCCCTGGTTCAAGCGAAAAGAAGTTGTACACATATGTAATATGTGTGTGGGCCTGATTAAATACGTGTATGTGATACCGTATTGTAATCTGGCAGTTATCTGTTATCGGTTCGGTTATATGTGATATAACCAGATTGTCGAATTAAGTGTTGGTTTGATAATATGGTATACAGATAAATGATATCAGTCGGTCATATGTGATATAACCGGATTATTAAATCAAGTGTTAATTTAATAATGTGATATACATTATATGTGATATAATTATATCTTAACTAATATCATTAGCTCACTAATTATTCTTCATAATATATATTAATATATATGATATATATATATATATTAATATATATGATATATATAATAATGAAGCATTGCATAAAATTCTATTTTGTGAAAATAGAAATGAGGTGGAAAATGAGAGCATGGTTGCAAGCATGGGATTTTTATTTGTTTATTCATCTTGACTCACTATTCAAGTATGGTTGCAATTTTATACTGCAAAATTCCATGCTTGAATGAGTGGGGGTCAAGTGTTGCCATTCATTCTAAGGTCATTCTCAACACTTAGCCATTTTCTTAAGTTGCTCCCATGGTTGCTCTTTAGTTTCTTCCTCAATTGCAATAGTTCAAGCTTCAACCCTTACATGTGATGTGAACCATGAAGCTTGAACACAAACTTGTGAGCTTTTTGTTGGCTATAGTTGTTAGTTATATGTATGCCCTAGAGGCCATTACTGTACATAGGATGTATATTGTAGTGGATGCTAGGACATATATAGGTAGGACTTTCTTGCTCGACATGATAGTACGCTATCTGGTTGCTCTTTATCTTAACATGTAAACTTTCTGTCTCTCTGTTACATGTTGATAAAGCCCTTAGGATGTGTACTCGACTTTCAGGACTATGATGCAGATCATACTAGTGGGGCCTGGGTAGTCCATGAGTACATCCTTCAATGTTCCTAGTCGTGGGAATATCGAGACGGGGCATCGATATTCCAGAGTAGACTAGCGTATATCTTCTCGACCCATATGATGGGCGATGGATGATCCCATATCCATTGGTGTTTGACATCAGAGATGGTATACGGATGCTCAGTGGAGACTGGGTACACTGAACGGACTCGCCGAGAACTCCCAGATGGTATTATACCTCACGTCAGATGGCAGTTCTCTGGTGACACTGGTACAGCTTAGTCTGTTGACCCGAGATCGTCATAGAGTCTTGTGTGTCTCCCACTGTGCTTTGATTTCCACCCTACCACGGCTCTACTGAGTCGTGCAAACAGGTGGTTTTTGGGTACAGTCCCGATTCACATGGAGGCAATGAGCGATAGGAGGGGATTCGTCTCTCCCGGTATTGGGGGTTGATGTTGCGCTATGCTCGACTGGCCATAACAGGAAATCCCTGGCCAGGGTTGCAGTGATATACTGGTAAGAGTTATCAGTAGTTTCACGATTGTTATGGACCTCAAGTCGGCATGACTTATCGAGCTACCGGGGTCTGACGTTTACCACCCCTAGGCGAGATATGCGACATATCAGACGAACAGACCGACTGTACGGTAAGTGTTACTGGTTGGATTCACAGGAGTGTGAGCGGGCTTGCTCGTCGATCTTCTGATCGCTCAATACCCGGGTGGCCGTCACGTTTAGCAGACCGCTTGCGGCTTGTGGGTGCTTGATATGATCATCATCTGCTGCCGGCGTATTGACGAGTCTTTAGAGTCCTACACAGAGGTTTTCTGGCTCAAGCGAAACGAAATAGGAGCGAATATGAGATATGTGCGGGACCGAGAATAATGCGTGTATGTGATACCGTATTTCATTCTCGCGATGAATGTGTCGAAAGGTTGTATGCGATATAACCTAGTTATCGAATCGAGGATTGATTCGATAAGTCGATACATTGGATACTAGTCGGTTATATGCGACATGACCGGATCATTGAATCAAGTGTTGATTTAATGATTTAATGCATAATTATATATTTGATATATTAGTTTGCATTAACTAGTATTTGTTCACTTTAAATGGATTTTCTCACTTGAAATGCACAAGTTGTATATGCGATATACTTTTGTGCACTTGTTTGTATCATGTTTGATGATACATGCTCACTTGGGTTTTTGTAAAGAATTGAACCATGGTTAAGTTAATGATTAGGGTTTACTTTTTTCTTATTCATTTATTTATTATTCTTTATTTTGGAAAAGATAAAGAGAAAATGGTGGCTTTCTTTGTTTGTTGTTGAAGCTTCATGAAGCATTGACTAAGTGACCATTTTGTCTTTATGCTTAACCCTAACCATTCAAACTAACCATATTTTATTCTCTACACCTAACTATGGTTGAGATTATGATAAGTGTCATATTATTTTCTTTTTTAAAAAGAACTTATGATATTCTTTATCTTCTTCTTCTTCTTCTTCAAGATGAAGAAGCTTGCTACCAACAATGGTGCCTTGACAAAAAGTGTGAGAAATCCAATTCTAAAGTGAACCCACCTCCTATTTCTTCATCCTCTACCTCTTGCCAAGTAGTATAGGGTGTTTTCTTCACAAGTTTCATGACTTGGTGAAGTTGGAGCTTGATCTTGAGTTGCCTCGATGTAGATCATCTTCGGCATCGAAGTCGACGACCTAGCCCGATCAATTCTCCGATGAAGCCGATGCTAGAGTCCGGGATTCGATATGGACAGCGGAGGGACGTCATCATGGAGCCTAGGAGGTGGAGGACCGGATCTACAAAGGTTGTAGCCTCTTTCCTTATAGATAAAGTTGTTTATTTGCATTGCATCGTCTATACATCTAGTTAACGATCCGTATTAGGGTTTGTAGGCACATGGAAAATTTTGAATTAGCCATGTTTGATCACTTGTGAGACCTCATTAGTGTGCCTAGGAACCCTACAGTGGTATCAGATCCTAGCTAGAGCCTTAGGCGATGCGTAGACGGAGTTAGAAGTCCGATCGACCCAAAACCCCGACTTTAACATGCTCTCTGGACTTTTTTCGAAAACAGGGATTTTTGTGAATTAAAAATTATCAGAAAATAGAGCAGGACATTGTAAGAGTTACTGTAGAAAACGAGCTCCTAACTCCACTAAAGCGCCGCGGAACCGCGGCAATAGCCTCCTATTGCAGCGGTTCCGCGGCCGTATGTAAAGATTAGGGTGTCGTTTTGATACAGTAATGCCCGTATCTGTTTCCTATGTTCTCTGGGAAGTTTTAATCTGCACTCAACAGTTGAGTTTTCTGGGGTTGTATTGAGGCTTCGGTGATTCGATCGGATTGTCTAATCTTGTCTGTGTTTTTCCGGATATTTTTTTTGAATATGTTAAAATGTTCGACCGGATATAAATACCCAACTTTTTCCCTGCCGGAAAATTTCCAAGTGTTGGATTTTTCCGAGATTTAAAGACGTTCTAAGTAGTGCAAGTAACGCGATGGTCCCTCTAGAAGACAACAAACCTTAACTCGATTATGTGACCGTCTTGAACTGCCCTTTGAACCTTCGGGTTTGGGGCAGTACGGCGTGCCACATGTGAGGCGTTGGCTTGACCCTTCTACGGCTGGACCGTTGGTACTGAGGCACGAACTGAATGTTTTTAGACTTATTTCATGTGTTGAGCTGTATCGGGAAAACTTGGGTGTTCGATTGTTCGATCGAAAAGTTTAACATTTTCTGTTTATTCGGAATGTGATACAACAATTGGAATTCACAAAAGTTATGTGATAACGGAATGAATATTATAAACATAGTAGTTTAGTCTCACTTGATCGGTTGCCACGGAATTTTGATGAGATCAAAAGTCCGTCGCAATCACGTAGCGTACGCGGATACTCGCCGGGTAAACTTAATAGACAGCCTCACTCCATAGCCCCGACCAAGTGACTGTAGGAGAACCCCGTCACCGAAAGCATCCGTTCGGATGCTCGCGGTAGCGGTGTTCCGCCTTGGTGCACTTCGTCGATGGCATCGGGGGTGCGACCGTCTACTGAAGTTTGCGACGAGCATTCGATCAGGATGTCGGGAATCTTGTTGAATTGCCCGACTTGATATTGAAAAGTGTTTTCGATTTTGAGACTAAAATGCGGGGTTTATAATTGTTAGGCATGCGATGTCTAAAGAATTCATTTGGTCAGGCATGCGATGTCTGAGATGGTTGCGGATTCCAACTGTTGTAGTTTTACACTTTCTTTTCTGTGACCGTAAGTGTAATATGTGATGTCGCCGGTTTCGTTGCTATATGTCAAAGACAATTGGGATGCGCATATTTACTTACGTTGATGACATGTGATGTTATGTGTTGCTGGATATGTTATATTGGATCGTCGTGTTTGAATAGCCGGGGGTTTTTTATGTGAGATGAGTGTTTTTCATTTTCATTCATGTAAAAACTTGTATGTAATATTATTTTATTGGGGCACTTCCAGGTTGCGGAAGCTGTCACCGTTGATGTATATTATTTACTTTTCTGCACTAGGATAGACCCAAGGAGGGGAGCACAAGTAACCGGGTTCTAGGGTCCAGTGGGAGACCATCTCGAGGAGTCGAGTCCGGGTTTCCTAACCCTAGAATTGGTAGGGTTGCTTGCCGCTCTCGTAGGGGTCTAGGGGTGTGGGATAGGCTATTCATTACGACCGTGGAATCCGTGTTTTATACTGGCTCGTATTGAAAACACGGACGTCCTAGTATATCCAATATTTCATATGTTTCTTCTGCTGTGATTTATCTGTGATATGATCATGTGATGTTCTGTGACAGATATTATATATAGTATATATGATATATTATATATAGACGTTGCTTATGTTTTACACCCGCGCTAGCCCTGCCTCGCTCTGACGTTAGTTACCTAACCTAACGGTGCAGACGGGACATCGAGGCGAATGCGGATGGCATAAGCGTACGTTATATTTATCTGTGATGTTTAGGTGAACTTAAATGATGGGATATTCATTAATGAGATTAATGAAAGAAAATAAACCTAATTGATGTTGTGGAATCGAATTTCAAAATAAAACAGGTAGCTACAGTTCTTGTTTTGCATCGCGGTGTTCATTGGAGAACATCCTGCACCTTATTCGATGAGGAAAGGACCGAGATCCCTTCACCGGGAGTGACTCCTTTAGCATTAACTGGCAGATGCTACACACTTGGTTTGTCTTTTGATCGCTTCTATAGTTTCCGCTTTGCACAGTGATATATATGATATATCCCGCACCTTATTCGACGAGGAAAGGGCCGACGATCCCTTCACCGGGAGTGACCCCTTTAGCAAAACTAGAAAAGCCTCAAAAACATTCCATTTAAAAACCATTTGATTCAGCAACGAGATCAAGTTCAAAGCGTTAAAGGTTTTCATAAAAACCATTCGCAACCATCCGTCATTTTAGGAAGTAGAGTACTTAGTATTCGTGCTGTGTTTGTTGACCTTAGTTAAGGCACAGTGTACGGTAGCTAAGTGATGTCTTCCTACACCGCATATGATGCGATTAGTTAGGACAGTCGCGTGACTTTGTTGACCTTAGTTAAGGGTCATGTGGGTGGGTCTAATTAATCACGAAATGACGGGTAGAACTTGACTAGTACTTATGATTTGTTGACCATAGTTAAGGTCATAAGTGCTAAGGGTAAAAATCATAATCGGGAGTTTCAAGTGTTGAAATTTGCAATGAGATTGCATACCTTCTATATGATAGTTGGATCCCGATACCCACTGCGAGTAATTGTTACTCCTGGGAGAGTTTTGCACTTTACAATTAGCTGATCAAGTAGGTGTCTAGAAAGGTGTCAACGGGGTTACGCCTCTGGGAAAACGAGATTTACTGTAATTAGATTCGTGCGAAAGCACGGGGAACCTCCCTCAAAGTACCGACACTGGCCTGGCTGAAAGATTGGCGAACTTGTAGAGTGTAATTAATCCCGGCTAGTCTTTCCTTTTAAGGTTTGAAGGAAGATTTGATAAAAACAGTGGGAGCCATCCTGATTAGATAAAATCTATAACCAATCTGATCTTGCAAAAGCGCACGCTGAGTGTTTTCTTCTCTCTCTCTCCAGGTAGCGACCATATCACGCCTTAATCAAGATAATAATACGGAATATTGACCGAACCCGCTTGTTATACTGAGCTGGGGAACGTTGGTCCCGCTCCAACTTATAATTGTTATAAGACAGAGCAGGAATTAGGGGAATACCAGGATTCCCATGCCACCCAAACGAAGAAAGTGCATGAGATGCATCTCCTTCGGGTGTGTTCATTACAAAGAACTGTTTCTCAGTATTCTCTGAATCCTGGATATTCGATACCGGATCAGGATCCCAGATATGTAATTTGTTACATAGGGCTACAAAAGGGTAGAAAAACTGAGAAAGGGTGATAAGTTTCATGAGACAGAAAACGGGGCAAGTGTTGCAGCCAAGTCTGTTGGTCACCGTCACCCTGTATTACCAATACATTGATTCTGAACAAATACTATTAGATACCGAACCTGATATACAAAATCATATCAGTCTCTTTATTAGTAAAGAAATGATATAATTTTGTATTGTTGGATAATGTTTTGAACATTTCCTATATCAAAAGTTGATCGGTTCAGGCACGTTATCTAAAAGCATTGACGTTCTAAATCAAACTACAGTTCCTTGTATACTGAACACACACAAGAGGAAGAGTTTAGAAATGAACAAATTCTTCTTGAGGTATTGTAGACTAGGTCACATCAATGCGACCCGACTGGCTGAAGTTACATTTTAGATGCATATTTAATTAGTTTGAATTTACATCTTGTGAAACTTGTCAGTCATGTCACAAAGATTAGATGACCATAGCTCCATTTGCTGAAAACTGAGAAAGAGTTAGTAAACTCTTGGGACTGATGCATGATGATGTATGTAAGGTCTCCTGTCTACACATGCCAGGACTGGTTCTTTATACTTCATTATATTCTCTGATAATCTCTCAAGATTCAGTCATACGTTCCTGTTGAAACATAAGTCCGAACCTTTTGAGGTATTCACAGAATATAAGTTAGAAGTAGAGAACCAATAACCGGGTATAAATATTATGTCCTATGATGAGATCAGGGAGGAGAATACTTGTGCATGGCATTCCTGGACTATTCTAAAAGAAAATGAGATTCTCTCTCAGCATTACTCCTCCGTATAAACCATAGCATGATGGTATATCGGGGCGGAGCAATCACACCCTATATGATAAGGTGTGCTCTATGATGAGTACTACTG
Source organism: Agapanthus africanus (assembly GCA_030015575.1). Taxonomy (NCBI): domain Eukaryota; kingdom Viridiplantae; phylum Streptophyta; class Magnoliopsida; order Asparagales; family Amaryllidaceae; genus Agapanthus; species Agapanthus africanus. Next base: position 303,266,721 of record JASDDO010000029.1, read on the forward strand.
AGTTACCTATTTCCTTTTTGGGAGTTATGCGCTTGAGAAGCTGCATACCTATTGAATTAGGTTCGAATCAAATCAGTGCCTACCACTCCATATAAGATATGGTGTGGGAAGATCCTATCTCTTAAGTAAGTTAAGATTTGGGATTGTCCGGCCTATGTCAAAAGCAAAATCCGGACAAGATCAAGGCAAGGTCAGTTCTGTAGAACTGGAAAGGTTCCAGCTATATGAAACTACAGCTGAAGATTTGACAGAACCAAAGGATTCTATAGTCCCCGACGAACCTCAGCCTCTCCGCCGATCTGGTAGGGTTCCTCGCCTGCCTGAGAGATACCTCGGTTTCTCGATGACAGTGGGAGCGAGGATTGCATCATGAGATGATGACCCAACTAGATTCGAGCAGGCCATCAAGAGTAGGGACTCTGTAAGAATGGCTGGATGCTTAGCGGTCTGAGATGGAATCCATATACACCAACAAAGTATGGACTTTGGTTGCTATATCTGAAGGGTTAAATCCCCATCAGGAGCAAGTATATCTTGAGAAGATTACTTGGTGTAGATGGAAAAGTTGAGACTTTCAAAGCTAGACTTGTTAAAGGTTTTAGTCATCAACCAGGTGTGGATAATGATGAAACCTTTTCTAGGGACTATGCTTGAGTCCATCCAGATCCTACTTGCCACGGCTACATTCCATGACTACGATATCTGGTGGTTGGGTGCCATAACTACTTTTCTAAATGATGTTTTAGAAGAGTGCGTCTATAAGTACACAGCCAGAGGGCCTCGTAGACAGTGGGAGCAGCGGAAACGTATGCAAGATGCTTTATAGGATAAAGCAGGCATCGCGGAGTTGGAACATCTGTTTTGATGGATTAGTCAAAGAAGTTGACATCATCAAAATGGTAGATGAACCTTGTATATACAAAACGGTAGTAGAGAGTGAAGTGGTCATCCTCGTATTGTACGTGGACAACATACTCTTGATAGGAAAGGAATTTCCTATGCTACAATCGGTCGATCTCCTCTTATCATATAGATTCTCCATAAAGGATCAAAGTGATACCTCCTAAATCCTGGGATTTGGATCTATGAGATAAATCTAAATAGATTTTAGGATTCTCACTAGCTATAGTGAGATAGTATCAGTTGATCCTGGGGAGAATCACTGGAAGTGTTCCAGGGTGATAAAGATGACTGAATGTCAGTCACAGGCATTGTCTTTACCCTCAGTAAAGGGACGGTATGTTGGAAGATTTCCAAGCTAGATACCGTGACAAACTAGAAGATAAAGGCTGGTAACATCGCTATTAAAGATACTACCAAAGAGGCAGTTTGGGTATATATTGGTTCATAGGATGAACTAGGTTCCTACCATTGTATGACAATGGAAGTGTGGCTTCGGCCCTGGAACCCTGGTCCCATCAGTGACCCAGACAAATTCTGAGGCAGCATCACCTGATCATGAAGATAGTTGATCTCCAGGTTGATCGAGGTTAGGAGAGTAGACTCAGAGGACAACACGGCGGATCCACTCACAAAGGCCTTTTCCCAAAGAGAGACTTTAAGGGATGGTTGAGTATTAGATACTGCAACCACTGCTACAGATGGCCCTAGTGCAAGTGGGAGATTGTTAGTTATATGTATGTCCTAGAGGCCATTACTGTACATAGGATATATATTGTAGTGGATGCTAGGACATATATAGGTAGGACTTTCTTGCTCGACATGATGTACGCTATCTGGTTGCTCTTTATCTTAACATGTAAACTTTCTGTCTCTCTGTTACATGTTGATAAAGCCCTTAGGATGTGTACTCGACTTCCAGGACTATGATGCAGATCATACTAGTGGGGCCTGGGTAGTCCATGAGTACATCCTTCAATGTTCCTAGTCGTGGGAATATCGAAACGGGGCATCGATATTCCAGAGTAGACTAGCGTATATCTTCTCGACCCATATGATGGGCGATGGATGATCCCATATCCATTGGTGTTTGACATCAGAGATGGTATACGGGTGCTCAGTGGAGACTGGGTACACTGAACGGACTCGCCGAGAACTCCCAGATGGTATTATACCTCACGTCAGATGGCAGTTCTCTGGTGACACTGGTACAGCTTAGTCTGTTGACCCGAGATCGTCATAGAGTCTTGTGTGTCTCCCACTGTGCTTTGATTTCCACCCTACCACGGCTCTACTGAGTCGTGCAAACAGGTGGTTTTTGGGTACAGTCCCGATTCACATGGAGGCAATGAGCGATAGGAGGGGATTCGTCTCTCCCGGTATTGGGGGTTGATGTTGCGCTATGCTCGACTGGCCATAACAGGAAATCCCTGGCCAGGGTTGCAGTGATATACTGGTAAGAGTTATCAGTAGTTTCACGATTGTTATGGACCTCAAGTCGGCATGACTTATCGAGCTACTGGGGTCTGACGTTTACCACCCCTAGGCGAGATATGCGACATATCAGACGAACAGACCGGACTGTACGGTAAGTGTTACTGGTTGGATTCACAGGAGTGTGAGCGGGCTTGCTCGTCGATCTTCTGATCGCTCAATACCCGGGTGGCCGTTACGTTTAGCTGACCGCTTGCGGCTTGTGGGTGCTTGATATGATCATCATCTGCTGCCGGCGTATTGACGAGTCTTTAGAGTCCTACACAGAGGTTTCCTGGCTCAAGCGAAACGAAATAGAAGCGCATATGAGATATGTGCGGGACCGAGAATAATGCGTGTATGTGATACCGTATTTCATTCTCGCGATGAATGTGTCGAAAGGTTGTATGATATATAACCTAGTTATCGAATCGAGGATTGATTCGATAATTCGATACATTGGATACTAGTTGGTTATATGCGACATGACCGGATCATTGAATCAAGTGTTGATTTAATGATTTAATGCATAATTATATATTTGATATATTAGTTTGCATTAACTAGTATTTGTTCACTTTAAATGGATTTTCTCACTTGAAATGCACAGGTTGTATATGCGATATACTTTTGTGCACTTGTTTGTATCATGTTTGATGATACATGCTCACTTGGGTTTGTATAAAGAATTGAACCATGGTTAAGTTAATGATTAGGGTTTACTTTTTTCTTAATCATTTATTTATTATTCTTTATTTTGGAAAAGATAAAGAGAAAATGGTGGCTTTCTTTGTTTGTTGTTGAAGCTTCATGAAGCTTTGACTAAGTGACCATTTTGTCTTTATGCTTAACCCTAACCATTCAAACTAACCATAGTTTATTCTCTACACCTAACTATGGTTGAGATTATGATAAGTTTCATATTATTTTCTTTTTTAAAAAGAACTTATGATATTCTTTATCTTCTTCTTCTTCTTCTTCAAGATGAAGAAGCTTGCTACCAACAATGGTGCCTTGACAAAAAGTGTGAGAAATCCAATTCTAAAGTGAACCCACCTCCTATTTCTTCATCCTCTACCTCTTGCCAAGTAGTATAGGGTGTTTTCTTCACAAGTTTCATGACTTGGTGAAGTTGGAGCTTGATCTTGAGTTGCCTCGACGTAGATCATCTTCGGCATCGAAGTCGACGACCTAGCCCGATCAATTCTCCGATGAAGCCGATGCTAGATTCCGGGATTCGATATGGACAGCGGAGGGACGTCATCATGGAGCCTAGGAGGTGGAGGACCGGATCTACAAAGGTTGTAGCCTCTTTCCTTATAGATAAAGTTGTTTATTTGCATTGCATCATCTATACATCTAGTTAACGATCCGTATTAGGGTTTGTAGGCACATGAAAATTTTTGAATTAGCCATGTTTGATCACTTGTGAGACCTCATTAGTATGCCTAGGAACCCTACAATAGTGCCATCAAGTCAATTATTGGATCGCAGGCACGTGATTGCAATGATTGAGGGGGGACATATACCGGTAGAACAGTCTTACTCGTGATGATAGTATGCTATCTGGTTTGCCTTTATCATCGTGTACATGCTTCAGGTGACATTATAGATCACTATTATATGTTGATAGAGCCCTTAGGATTCATTCTTGACTACCAGCAGTATGATGGTGATAATATACGTGGGAGTTGGTGTTCTATAAGCACATCCTTAAAGTGTCCCTGGTCGTAGGAGTTTCGAGACTGGGCATCGATACTCTATGAGTAGACTAGTGTATATGGATCGAGACCCCAACGAGGGGTGGTGGCTGATCGCACGCTTTTGGCGTGTCGGATGTTCAAAGTTCTAAAGTTATAACCGCGGTCAGGACGGTGTCGCTATGCAGCTAGCCGGTTGAGCACGGGTCGATCCACAGGGAGATGGTTGTATGTCCGTTCGAGTTTTAGACGAGTCAATGAAGAATTTGTATATGTTTGTTCAAATCTAACCTATGTGTTTTATATGAAAGTATAAAGTTGTTAAGAAAAAGATACGAAAGTGTAAGCTAAGGAAATCCGCACTCAAAACCTTTGAGCCGAGTCTTGACCAATTGAAGCTAGAGCAATCGGCAACAACGTGGATTAGGGGATTTAATCACGGTATTCGTGGAATCCGGATTATTTACCTTTGTCTTTCCGTTCTTGTCTCTTGCTTTCGCCTCCGGCCAAACCGAACGTAACCGGCCGCGTTTAGGAATCACCGTTACCTTGGTAGGGTAGGATGCCTAACGGAGCGCTTGTGTAATGTTTGGGCGGAGTTCAAAGGAAAATAACGGGAAAAGGAAATGAGCAAAGAAACATTAACTTACCATATCGTATTCATTCTTAACAACACATATTACAACCATTCACAAAACGAACCAAAAAGAGCAAAAGAAAAGATAAACAAAGAAAAGAAAAGATTACAAACAAGTAATTAAAAGTGCATGGAATTTAAGTGGATGAAAGTAAAGCAAGGTAATAAAAAGCAAGAAAGAAATAAGCAAGAAAATAACAATAAGAACCATAGAACTAAATACAAGACATGGGTTCAATAACCAAATCTTAAACTTGCAAGCTCACTTAAGAGGTTGCAAGATCAAGAAAAGGCAAAGAACTCATGGAGAATGAAGCACAAAAGAGAGAACAAAATGATATAACCCCTTGAGATCAATGACCAGAGCTTAAACTTGCAAGCTCACTTAAGAGGTTGCAAGATCAAGTTAAGGTAGAGTGATCAAGGGGGAAGCTAAGCAAAAGAATGATACAAAAACCCTCATCTTCATTTAACATCCACTCAAAAGCTCTCACAACAATTTCATGGAGGAAAGAATGAAGAAGAAGAAGAAGTAAACTAAAACTAACAAAAAGTGGGCATGAAGAAGAACACCCTTGGCTTGGCAAGTTCTGGGATATTTATAGGCAGGAAACAGAGAACCTAGGGCAACATTCTGGCACTACATGCAATTACCAAACAGCCCCTGAAACATTGTTGTCTGATGAGTCCGTACGGCCGCGGAACCGCAGCCTAAGCGCGCTTATGCCGCGGTTCCGCGGCCTTATTAGGGAGTTGGGCCTTCATCTTTTGTCGTATCCCCTGGTTTGTGGTCCTCTTCAGTGTGGTATAGTACTTTTCTCAGAAACTCTTCACAATTCTTCCAGAATTTCAGTAGATCAAAAGGTGATGTGATGTGGATCTTTTGCCATAATTTCCTCGAGCTCCGCGTAGATATGTTGGATCTTGTGTTGACATTGAGCTTTGTGCATTAAAATGACATCGATTTGCCATTTTGTATGTGTGGCAACATACGGATAGAGAGCGGAGACCCGTGTTTTATCTGTTGTTGGCAGTAATCCGGAATTTGTCGTACTTTTCCATGATATTCACTGTTTAGAGCTGAGACCAGTATCCTGCAATTATGTAGCAAACACTGATTAAAAACACCTGCCTATAAACAAATGAGCGTAAGAATGGGCGGTATAAAATGCAATATTCTGGTATGAACAAATACCCCCAAACTTAACTTTTGCTCGTCCCGAGCAAAACCAATTATTCACAAAAAAGAATCCTAACCTTACTTTCGCAGGGAACGCGATTGCACTGAGCATGTGCAACAAGCCGTTAAACCTCTAGGTGTCCCTAGTAGGAGGAGTGTTGTCTCCTGAGGGTTTTCAGCGGATACTACCCACAAAATCCAGTCAAGCTAGTTTTGCGAAATAACTATGATTCAAACCCTAAAGTTTTGTTTCAGAAAATAACAATTCTATGGTCCTAAGTCTAGACTATCGAACCCTTATTTTTCACACCTCGCTTCTTATTTAACTAAAGATTTTATATGTTTTTACGTGCAGTGCAAATAGTGTCGTTAAGTTCCAGAAGGATCGATTAAAGTCATCATGTCACACCATAAAGCCCAGATAAAATTTTTAAAAGGATCACATAAGTTTTATAAAGAGTTAAGCATTTTTCAAGTTTCGTTTTCCAGTAAAGTTTCAACTTCAGAATTTCTATCTTCCCTAACCGGAAACCAGGTCTTATTTTTCACTCCACCTTTTTCTTGTTTTCATTTCATACACACCTCTGTGAACGTGCAATAGTCTTTATCATAGAATAAAACCTTCATATCTCCGCTAGAAATATTTTTTATAAAAACCTGTCTTTTGTCAAGATTATTCTCACACAAAGAACCGTTAGGAATTTTAACTTGGAGAGAACACTTGCTTGACTTTGTTTTAATCTGGACTTTCTAGGCTTCTTAACGAGCTTTAGGCCAATGCACCCAAACCAGTTGGCTTTAGGGCATTAGGTGTAGAGACACCCCAGCGGACTTAATTACTCAAGTTACCTAGGCCCAAAAACAAAAGACATTTTAGCGTGAAAATCATGATGATTTAATGCGAACGGAGATATAACCGGTAGTTCAATTATTTTTTTGGATAAAAAACGTGTTTTGTGGGTTAGGTGTGTAATCATTCCAATCATGTTTCAGATGGGTTATTTTTCAGACTTAGTTCCAATTAAGGCATCAATAATATCCCTTCACATTCACTTCACTTCATAAACTATTCTTGATATTACTTATTTCAGAACAAACCTATTTGATCCTCAGAAAATCATTTATCCATTTAAAAGTTTTTAGACATAAAAGACTTGTCATCTAATTTTCAAAACTCACGACACGTGTAGTGTGATGTAAAGACGTATATCAGCTATAGTTAACTTCAAAGGAGAGTTATCTTTCAGGTTTTCAAAATCTAAAAATAAGATTTAGTTATTCTTATCTTATCAAACAAAACCGTCGAAATGTTGAATCAGAGTTCTCCCACTAGCTAACTTGACAAAAAGTTTTTATGTTTTTAGAAAATTTTCTGATTTTTATGGATTTTTAAATAGGTATGCAAATGCAAAATATACATATGAATGCGAAGGTTAGAAATGCGTACCGAGCGTACCCCCAAACTTAAACTGGACAGTGTCCTCACTGTCATTGCATGAAGAGATCTTTGAAGGGTCAAAATTGTCGGTTAGATATACACAATTTTTTTATTTTTTGCTTTTAAAGAAAAGAAGAATAGCAAAAATGGAAAAGAATATCCACAAATATATACAAAATGGTATATACATACCCCCAAACTTATTTGGAACAGTGTCCACTGTTCTTGGCTGGATAACCGAAGTTTGGTGGTAGGCAGAGGAAGATTATGCAGGGTAAACCGGCTCCTGTAAGACCAGGAGCTCCTCTGTTGGTTCGGCGCTAAGGTACGGTTTAAGTCGGTGTCCATTTGCTTTGAAAAATGAACCGTCCTTTGGATTCTCCAAATCCACAGCGCCATGCGGATACACATTCTGCACAAAATACGGCCCTTTCCAGCGAGATCTGAGCTTTCCTGGATGGAAGTGTAGCCGGGTGTCGTAAAGAAGTACCTGTTGACCAGGTACGAAAGTTTTACGCAAAAGGTGTTTATCGTGAAACACCTTCGTTCGGTTCTTAACGACAACCGCGTTATCGTAAGCCTCATCCCTAAGCTTGCTTAATTCATTCAACTGCAGCTTCCGATGGCTGCCCGCATCTTCGAGAGACAGATTCAGTTCTTTTATCGCCCAAAATGCGCGATGCACTATTTCGATAGGGAGGTGGCAAGCCTTTCCGTACACAAGCCGATAGGGAGACATGCCAAGATCGGTCTTATAAGCGGTTCGAAATGCCTAAAGGTGATCAGTGAGTTTCAGTGACCAATCCTTACGGTTCTTGAAAACCGTCTTCTCCGGTATCTGCTTGATTTGCCGATTTGAAACTTCGGCTTGCCCACAGATTTAGGGGTGGTAGGGCGTAGATAGCTTATGATTAATGGAATATTTTCGCATCAAGGCCTCGAAAGTCTTATTGCAGAAATGAGTTCCATTGTCGCTAATGATCGCTCGGGGGTGCCCAAACCGGGAGAAAATTGTTAGTTATATGTATGCCCTAGAGGCCATTACTGTACATAGGATGTATATTGTAGTGGATGCTGGGACATATATAGAGAGGACTTTCTTGCTCGACATGATAGTATGCTATCTGGTTGTTCTTTACCTTAACGTGTACACTGATTGTCTCTCTGTTACATGTTGGTAAAGCCCTTAGGATGTGTACTTGACTACCTGGACTATGATGCGGATCATACTAGTAGGGACATGGTAGTCCATAAGTACATCCTTCAAAGTCCCTAGTCGTGGGTGTATCGAGATGGGGCATCGATATACCAGAGTAGACTAGCGTATACCTTCTCGACCCATACAGATGGGCGATGGATGATCCCATATCCATTGGTGTTTGACATCAGAGATGATATACGGGTGCTCAGTAGAGACTGGGTACACTGGACGGACTCGCCGAGAACTCCCAGATGGTATTATACCTCACGTCAGATGGCAGTTCTCTGGTGACACTGGTACAGAGTAGTCTGTTGACCCGAGATCGTCATAGAGTCTTGTGTGGTTCCCACTGTGCTTTGATTTCCATCTTACCACGTCCAAGAGGGCGTGCAAAACGGTGGTTTTTGGGTACAGTCCCGAGTCACATGGAGGCAATGAGCGATAGGAGGGGATTCGTCTCTCCCGGTATAGGGGGTTGATGTTGTGCTGTGTTCGATTGGCTATAACAGGAAATCCCTGGCCAGGGTTGCTGAGATTTACTGGTAAGTGTTACCAGTAGTTTCTCGAATAGTTATAGACCTCATATCGACGCGACTTATCGAGCTATTGGGGTCTGACGTTTACCACCCCTAGGCGAGATATGCGACATATCAGACGATCAGACCGGACTGTACGGTAGTGTTACCGGTTGGATTCACAGGAGTGTGAGAGGGCTTGCTCGTCGATCTTCTGATCGCTCAATACCCGGGTGGCCGTTACGTTTAGCAGACCGCTTGCGGCTTGTGGGTGTTTGATATGATCATCATCTGCTGCCGGCGTATTGACGAGTCTTTAGAGTCCTACACAGAGGTTTCCTGGCTCAAGCGAAATGAAATAGGAGCGCATATGAGATATGTGCGGGACCGAGAATGATGCGTGTATATGATACCGTATTTCATTCTCGTGATGTGACATTGATCGGTTATATGCGATATAGCCGGGTTATCGGATCAAGTGTTGATTCGATAAGTTGTTACTGATGATACCAGTCGGTTATGTGCGACATGACCGGATCATTGAATCAAGTGTTGATTTAGTGATTTAATGCATAATTATATATTTGATATATTACTTTGCATTAACTAGTATCGGTTCACTTTGAATGGATTTTCTCACTCGGGTGTGCGCATTCCATATGCGATATGATTTTGTGCACTTGATTGTATCATGTTTGATGATACATGCTTTTTGGTTAAGTGTAAAGTATCAAACTATAGTTAAGTGGATGATTAGGGTTTTTGATTTCCTTATTTATATATTAATCTTTTTCTTTTTGGAAAAAGAATAAGCAAATGAGAAAATGGTGGCAATTTTTGTTTTGTTCATGAAGTTTCATGAACACTTTGACTTTGTCACCATTTTTGTCTCATGCTTAACCTAACCATTCCACTAAACCATGATTGATTCTCTACACCTAACTATGGTTCAATTATGATAAGAATGAATTTCTTTTCTCATTTTTATTATTCTTATCATAATAACATTCTTCTTCTTCTTCTTCTTCAAGAAGAGAAACTAAGCTCCATCAATGGTGATTGTTGGAAATGAGTGAGAAATCCAATTCTAAATTCTACCCACTTCCTATTTCTTCATCCTCTACCTCTTGCCAAGTAGTAGAGTGTGTTTCCTTCACAAGTTTTCAAGGCTTGGTGAAGGTGGAGCTTGATCTAGCGATGCCTCGACGTAGATCATCTTCGGCATGGACATCGACGACCTAGCTCGCTTATTCTCCGATGAAGTCGACGCTAGAGCCCGGATTCTTTTTGGATAGCGGAGAGGACTTCGTTGCGGAGCTATGGAGGTGGAGAACCGGATCTACAAAGGTTGTATTTCCGTATCTCTTAGTTAAGTGTTAACTAGTTTACTTTTCGCCTAGATTTCTAGCCAACGATCCGTAGTTTAGGGTTTCTCGGCACCGTAATTTTTGAAATTGGCATGGTTGATGCCTTGTGAGACCTCACTAGAGTGCCTAGGAACCCTACAGTGGTATCAGAGCTTAGCTAGAGCCTTAGGCGAAGTCCCGACGGAATTTGAAGTCCGATCGACCCGAAACCCAAACCCTTAACATGCTCTCTGGACATTTCTGTAAAATGTGGATTTTTTGGAATTAAAAATATGCAGAGAAATGTGCAGGAAATTCTAAGAAAAACTGGAGAAAACGACAACCTAATTCAACAGTACGGCCGCGGAACCGCGGCGTTGACCCCCCTTTTGCGGCGGTTCAGCGGCCGTCTGTGATGATTAGGATGTGTGTTTTCTTCAGTTGTTTCTGTTGGTGTTTCTTGTGTGTTCTGGATGTTTTTAATATTTATTCCAGAGTTGTATTTTCTGGGTTGTATTGGGGACTCGGTGTATTCGATCGGACTATCTAATTTTTGTCGGTGTGCTTTTCCGGGTATTTTTAGAATATGTTAAAAAGTTCGACCGGATATAAATACCCAATTTTTCCCCTATCGGGAAATTTCCAAGTGTTGGATTTTTCCGTAGTTTAACGACGTTCTAAGTAGTGCAAGTAACGCGATGGTCCCTCTAGAAGACAACAAACCTTAACTCGATTATGTGACCGTCTTGAACTGCCCTTTGAACCTTCGGGTTTGGGGCAGTACGGCGTGCCACATGTGAGGCGTTGGCTTGACCCTTCTACGGCTGGACCGTTGGTACTGAGGCACGAACTGAATGTTGTTAGACTTATTTCATGTGTTGATCTGTATCGGGAAAACTTGGGTGTTAGAATGTTCGATCGGAAAGTTTAACATTTTCTAATTATCCGGAATGGGATACAATAATTGGAATTCACAATGAGTTATGAGATAACTGAATGAATGTTATAAACAAAGCAGTTTAGTCTCAATTGATCGGTTGCCACGGAATTTTGATGTGATCAAAAGTCCGTCGCAATCACGTAGCGTACGCGGATACTCGCCGGGTAAACTTAATAGACAGCTACACCCCATAGCCCCGACCAAGTGACTGTAGGAGAACCCCGTCGCCGTAAGCATCCGTTCGGGTGCTCGCGGTAGCGGTGTTCCGCCTTGGTGCACTTCGTCGACGGCAACGGGGGTGCGGCCGCCTACTGAAGTTTGCGACGAGCATTCGATCAAAATGTCGGGAATCCTGTTGAATTGCCCGACTTGATATTGAAAAGGGTTTTCGATAATGAGACTAAAATGCGGGGTTTATAATTGTTAGGCATGCGATGTCTAAGTAATTCATTTGGTCAGGCATGCGATGTCTGAGGTGGTTGCGGATTCCAACTGTTGTAGTTTTACACTTTCTTTTCTGTGACCGTAAGTGTAATATGTGATATCGCCGGTTTCGTTGCTATATGTCAACGACAATTGGGATGGACATATTTACTTACGTTGTTGATATGTGATGTTATGTGTTGCTGGATATGTTATATTGGATCGTCGCGTTTGAATAGCCGGGGGTTTTTATGTGAGATGAGTGTTTTTCATTTTCATTCATGTAAAAACTTATATGTAATATTCTTTTATTGGGGCACTTCCAGGTTGCGGAAGTTGTCACCGTTTGTATATTATTTACTTTTCCGCACTAGGATAGACCCAAGGAGGGGAGCACAAGTAACCGGGTTCTGGAGTCCAGTGGGAGACCAACTCGAGGAGTCGAGTCCGGGTCTCCTAACTCCAGAATTGGTAGGGTTGCTTGCCGCTCTCGTAGGGGTCTAGGGGTGTGGGTTTGGCTATTCATCGCGACCGTGGAATCCGTGTTTTATACTGGCTCGTATTGAAAACACGGACGTCCTAGTATATCCAATATTTCATATGATTCTTCTGCTGTGATATCTGTGATGTGATCATGTGATGTTCTGTGATAGATACAGTATACAGTATATATGATATATTATATAGGCGTTACTTATGTTTTACACCCGTGCTAGCCCTGCCCCGCTCTGCCGTTAGTTACCTAACCTAACGGTGCACGAGGGGACATCGAGGCGAATGCGGATGGCATAAGTGTACGTCGTATTTATCTGTGATGTTTAGGTACTTATATGATGGGACTTCATTAATGAGATTAATGAAATAAAAGAAACCTAAGATGTTGTATAATCGAATTTCAAAATAAAACAGGTAGCTACAGTTCTTGCTTTGCACAGAGGTATATGTGATATATCCTACACCTTATTCGATGAGGAAAGGACCGATATCCCTTCACCGGGAGTGACTCCTTTAGCAATAACTGGCAGATGCTACACACTCGGTTTGTCTTTTGATTGCTTTTAAGTGTTTCTGCTTTGCACAGTGATATATGTGATATATCCCGCACCTCATTCGACGAGGAAAGGACCGACGATCCCTTCACCGGGAGTGACTCCTTTAGCAAAACTAGAAAAGCCTCAAAAGCACTCCATTTTTAAAATCATTTGATTCTACAGCGATATCAAGTTCATTACGCAATAGGTTTTCAGAAAAACCTGTCGTAGCCCTCCGTCATTTCAGATACGTACTAGTTAGTATTCGTGCTGCGGTTGTTTGGCCTCCGTCAAGGCGTAGTGTACGGTAGCTAACTAGTGCTTATCTGCTAGCATATGATGCGATTGGATTAGGGTATTCATACGGCGTTGTTTGGCCTCCGTCAAGGGTCGTGCGGGTGGGTTTAATTCAATCAGGAAATGACGGGTTGAACTTGACTAGCGGACTATGGGTTGTTTGGCCTCCGTCAAGATCATAGCGAGCTAGGGGCAAAATATTATCGGGAATTTCAAGTGTTGAAATTTGCAATGAGATTGCATACCTTCTATGAGATAGTTGGATCCCGATACCCGCTGCGAGTAAGAGTTACTCCTGGGAGAGTTTTATACATTACAATTAGCCGATCAAGTAGGTGTCTAGAAAGGTGTTAACGAGGTTACACCTCTGGGAAAATGAGGTTTACATTAATTAGGTTCGTGCGAAAGCACGGGGGACCTCCTTCAAAGTACCGACACTGGCCTGGCTGAAAGATTGGCGAACTTGTAGTGTGTAATTAATCCCGGCTAGTCTTTCCTTTTAGGGTTTGAAGGAAGATTTGATAAAAAGCAGTGGGAGCCATCCTGATTAGATAAAATAATAACCAATCTATTCTTGAAAGATCGCACGCTGAGTGTTTTCTTCTTTCTCTCTCCAGGTAGCGACCATATCACGCCTTAATCAAGATAATAATACGGAATATTGACCGAACCCACTTGTTGTACTGAGCTAGGGAACGTTGGTCCCGCTCCAACTTATAATTGTTATAAGACAGAGCAGGAAATAGGGGATTACCAGAATTCCCGTGCCGCCCAAACGAAGAGAGTGCATGATGATGCATCATCTTCGGGTGTGTTCATTACAGAGAACTGTTTCTCAGTATCCTCTACGTCCTGGGTATGTGATACCAGATCAGGATCCCATGTATGTAATTTGTTACATAGGGCTACAGATAGGTAGAGAACTGAGAACGGGTGATAAGTTTCATGAAGCAGAAAACGGGGCAAGTGTTGCAGCCAAGTCTGTTGGTCACTGTCACCCTGTATTATCAATACATTGATTCTGAACGAATGTTATTAGATACCGAACCTGATATACAAAATCATATCACTCTCTTTATTAGTAAAGAAATGATAAAATTTTGTATTGTTGGATAATGTTTTGAACATTTCCTATATCAAAAGTTGATCGGTTCAGGCACGTTGTCTAAAAGCATTAATGTTCTAAATCAAACTACAGTTCTTAGTATACAGAACACACATAAGAGGAAGAGTTCAGAAATGAACGGATCCTTCTTAAGGTATTGTAGACTAGGTCAGATCAATGTGACCCGACTAGCTGAAGTTACATGTAGATGCATATTTAAATCAGTTTGAATCTACATCTTGTGAAACTTGCCAGTCATGTCACAAAGATATAATGACACTAGCTCTGTTTATTGGAAACAGAGAAAGAGTTAGTAAACTCTTGGGATGATACATGTTGATGTATGTAAGGTCCCCTGTCTACACATGCCAGGAAAGGTTCTTTGTACTTCATTACATTCTCTGATAATCTTTCAAGATTCAGACATATGTTCCTGTTGAAACATGAGTCCGAACCTTTTGAGATATTCACAGAATATAAGTAAGAAGTAGAGAACCAAAATACGGGTATAAGTATTATGTCCTTTGATGTGATCAAGGAGGAGAATACTTGAGCATGGAATTCCTGGACTTTTCTAAAGGAGAATGAGATTCTCTCTCAGCATTACTCCTCTGTATACACCATAGCACGATGGTATATCAGGGCGGAGCAATCACACCCTATATGATAAGGTGTGCTCTATGATGAGTACTACTGAGTTACCTGTTTCCTTTTGGGTGTTATGCACTTGAGAAGTTGCATACCTATTGAATAGGGTTCGAATCAAATCAATGCCTACCACTTCATATGTGATATGGAAAGGGAAGAGCCCATGTCTTAAGTTGGTTAAGATTTGGGGTTGTCCGGACTATGTCTAAAAGCAAAATCCGGACAAGCTCGAGGCAAGGACTGTTATGTAGAACTGGAAATGTTCCAGCTATACAAACTGCAGCTGATGATTTGAAAGAACCTAAGGATTCAATAGTTACCAATGAACCTCAGCCTCTCCGCCGATCTAGTAGGGTTCCTCACCCACCTGAGAGATACTTCGTTTTCTCAATGACAGTGGGAGCGAGGATTGCATCATGAGATGATGACCCAACTAGCTTCGAGCAGGCCATCGAGAGTAAGACTCTGTAAGAATGGCTGGATGTTTATCGATCTGAGATGGAATCCTTATACACCAACAAAGTATGGACTTTGGTTGCTATATCTGAAGGGTTAAATCCCTATCAGGAGCAAGTATATCTTGAGAAGATTACTTGGTGTAGATGGAAAAGTTTAGACTTTCAAAGCTAGACTTGTTAAAGTTTGCATCATTGACCAGGTGTGGATAATGATGAAACCTTTTCAAGTAGCTATGCTTAAGTCCATCCAGATCCTACTTGTCACGGCTACATACCATGACTACGATATCTGGTGGTTGGGTGTCATGACTGCTTTTCTAAATGATATTTTAGAAGAGTGCGTCTATAAGGACACAGCCAGAGGGCTTCGTAGACAGTGGGAGCAGCGGAAACGTGTACAAGATGCTTTATATGATAAAGCAGGTATCGCGGAGTTGGAATATCTGTTTTGATGGATTAGTCAAACAGTTTGACATCATCAAAATGGTAGATGAACCTTGTATATACAAAAAGGTAGTAGGGAGTATGGTGATGATCCTCGTAGAGTACGTGGATGACATACTCCTGATAGGGAAGGAGTTTCCTATGCTACGCTCGATCAATCTCTGCTTATCACAATGATTCTCCATATAGGATCAAAGTGATACCTCCTAAATCCTGGGTTTTTGGATCTATGAGATAGATCTAATTGGATGTTAGGACTCTCACTAGTTGTAGTGAGACGGTATCAACCGATCCTGGGGAGAATCACTGGAATGGTTCCAGGGTGATAAAGACGACTGAGTGTCAGTCACAGGCATTGTCTTTACCCTCAGTAAAGGGACGGTATGTTGGAAGAGTTCCAAGCAAAATACCGTGACATACTAGACGATAAAGGCAGGATACATCGCTACTTAAGATGCTACCCTAGAGGCTGTTTGGGTGTATATTGGTTCATGAGATGAACTACGTTCCAACCATTGTGAGACAATGGAGTTATGGCTTATGCCAAGGAACGTCGGTCCCATCAGTGATCCAGACATATTCTAAGGCAGTATCGCTTGATCATGGAGATGGTTGATCTCCAGGGAGATCGAGGTTAGGAGAGTAGACTCAGAGGACAACACAGCGGATCCACTCACAAAGGCCTGTTCCCAGAGAGAGACTTTTATGGGATGGTTGAGTATGAGATACTACAACCACTGCTACAGATGGCCCTAGTGCAAGTGGGAGATTGTTAGTTATATGTATGCCCTAGAGGCCATTACTGTACATAGGATGTATATTGTAGTGGATGCTGGGACATATATAGGGAGGACTTTCTTGCTCGACATGATAGTATGCTATCTGGTTGTTCTTTACCTTAACGTGTACACTGATTGTCTCTCTGTTACATGTTGGTAAAGCCCTTAGGATGTGTACTTGACTACCTGGACTATGATGCGGATCATACTAGTGGGGACATGGTAGTCCATAAGTACATCCTTCAAAGTCCCTAGTCGTGGGTGTATCGAGATGGGGCATCGATATACCAGAGTAGACTAGCGTATACCTTCTCGACCCATACAGATGGGCGATGGATGATCCCATATCCATTGGTGTTTGACATCAGAGATGATATACGGGTGCTCAGTAGAGACTGGGTACACTGGACGGACTCGGCGAGAACTCCCAGATGGTATTATACCTCACGTCAGATGGCAGTTCTCTGGTGACACTGGTACAGAGTAGTCTGTTGACCCGAGATTGTCATAGAGTCTTGTGTGGTTCCCACTGTACTTTGATTTCCATCTTACCACGTCTAAGAGGGCGTGTAAAACGGTGGTTTTTGGGTACAGTCCCGAGTCACATGGAGGCAATGAGCGATAGGAGGGGATTCTTCTCTCCCGGTATAGGGGGTTGATGTTGTGCTGTGTTCGATTGGCTATAACAGGAAATCCCTGGCCAGGGTTGCTGAGATTTACTGGTAAGTGTTACCAGTAGTTTCTCGAATAGTTATAGACCTCATATCGACGCGACTTATCGAGCTATTGGGGTCTGATGTTTACCACCCCTAGGAGAGATATGCGACATATCAGACGATCAGACCGGACTGTACGGTAGTGTTACCGGTTGGATTCACAGGAGTGTGAGCGGGCTTGCTCGTCGATCTTCTGATCGCTCAATACCCGGGTGGCCGTTACGTTTAGCAGACCGCTTGCGGCTTGTGGGTGTTTGATATGATCATCATCTGCTGCCGGCGTATTGACGAGTCTTTAGAGTCCTACACAGAGGTTTCCTGGCTCAAGCGAAATGAAATAGGAGCGCATATGAGATATGTGCGGGACCGAGAATGATGCGTGTATGTGATACCGTATTTCATTCTCGCGATGTGACATTGATCGGTTATATGCGATATAGCCGGGTTATCGGATCAAGTGTTGATTCGATAAGTTGTTACTGATAATACCAGTCGGTTATGTGCGACATGACCGGATCATTGAATCAAGTGTTGATTTAGTGATTTAATGCATAATTATATATTTGATATATTACTTTGCATTAACTAGTATCGGTTCACTTTGAATGGATTTTCTCACTCGGGTGTGCGCATTCCATATGCGATATGATTTTGTGCACTTGATTGTATCATATTTGATGATACATGCTTTTTGGTTAAGTGTAAAGTATCAAACTATAGTTAAGTGGATGATTAGAGTTTTTGATTTCCTTATTTATATATTAATCTTTTTCTTTTTGGAAAAAGAATAAGCAAATGAGAAAATGGTGGCAATTTTTGTTTTGTTCATGAAGTTTCATGAACACTTTGACTTTGTCACCATTTTTGTCTCATGCTTAACCTAACCATTCCACTAAACCATGATTGATTCTCTACACCTAACTATGGTTCAATTATGATAAGAATGAATTTCTTTTCTCATTTTTATTATTCTTATCATAATAACATTCTTCTTCTTCTTCTTCTTCAAGAAGAGAAACTAAGCTCCATCAATGGTGATTGTTGGAAATGAGTGAGAAATCCAATTCTAAAGTCTACCCACTTCCTATTTCTTCATCCTCTACCTCTTGCCAAGTAGTAGAGTGTGTTTCCTTCACAAGTTTTCAAGGCTTGGTGAAGGTGGAGCTTGATCTAGCGATGCCTCGACGTAGATCATCTTCGGCATGGACATCGACGACCTAGCTCGCTTATTCTCCGATGAAGTCGACGCTAGAGCCCGGATTCTTTTTGGACAGCGGAGAGGACTTCGTTGCGGAACTATGGAGGTGGAGAACCGAATCTACAAAGGTTGTATTTCCGTATCTCTTAGTTAAGTGTTAACTAGTTTACTTTTCGCCTAGATTTCTAGCCAACGATCCGTAGTTTAGGGTTTCTCGGCACCGTAATTTTTGAAATTGGCATGGTTGATGCCTTGTGAGACCTCACTAGAGTGCCTAGGAACCCTAAAAAAATGTTTTCTTTAAGAAACTGAACGACAACCTTGTTGTCGTTAGTCCGGCTGGGCACAGCCTCGACCCACTTAGAGACGTAATCAACAGCGAGAAGGATGTACAAGTTCCCAAAAGAGTTGGGAAACGGCACCATGAAATCGATCCCCCAAACGTCGAAAATCTCCACAACCAAGATTGGTTGGAGCGGCATCTCGTTCCTCCGGGATATCCGGTCCAAGTGTTGGCACCGGGAGCAAGTCTTGCAATAGTCATGAGCGTCTTTGAAGAGTTGTGGTCAGTAGAAACCACATTGCAAGATCTTCTCAGCTTTCTTTCTGGGGCCAAAATGCCCGCCACATGCTTGATCGTGGCAAAATGACAGCACACTCTTGAATTCCTCGTCAGGGACACACCGACGAATAATCTGGTCAGGACAATACTTGAGCAGATAGGGTTCGTCCCAGTAAAAGTGTTTTACTTGGGATAAGAATCGAAGTCTATCCTGACTTGACCATTCAGTCGGTAGTAATCCTGTGGCCAAATAATTCACAATATCTGCGAACCAGGGTTCGCAAGATACTGTCAAGTGCTGTTCATCCGGAAAAACGTCGTTGATCGGAATATAAAGCGACGGCGAAGAAGGAAGTCGTGAGAGATGGTCGGCGACTATGTTCTCACATCCTCTTTTGTCCTTGATGACAAGGTCAAACTCTTGAAGCAAGAGGATCCAACGTATTAGCCGGGATTTTGCATCTTTCTTCGCAAAAAGATGGCGCAGAGCAGAATGGTCTGTGTAGACAATGACTGGGGAGCCGATGAGGTAGGGCCTGAACTTTTCTAAAGCAAATACAACAGCTAAGAATTCCTTCTCAGTTGTTGTATAATTAAGTTGGGCGTCGTTCAGGGTTTGGCTAGCATAATAGATTACGTGCGGCATCTTGTTGATGTGTTGTCCAAGGACAGCACCAATGGCAAAGTCGGATGCATCGCACATAATCTTAAATGGGTGTGTCCAGTCAGGTGAAGAAAGAACGGAAGCAGAAGTGAGTGAGCTTTTTAATGACTCGAACGCAGTCACACAGCTCGAGTTGAAATCGAATGGCGTGTCCTTGGCCAGCAAGAGAGTCAAAGGCCTAGCAATCTTGCTAAAGTCCTTGATGAACCGTCTATAGAAACCGGCATGGCCAAGGAAGGCTCGGATGTCTCAGACGCATTTGGGAGGAGGGAGATTGGAAATGACCTCAATTTTCGCTTTGTCAACCTCTATGCCATTTTGCGAAATGATATGTCCTAAGACAATACCTTCGCGCCCCATGAAGTGGCACTTCTCCCAATTCAAAGTGAGGTTCTTGTCCTTACATCGGGTAAGGACAGCGTCGAGATGCAGCAAACACTCGTTGAAGGAATCGCCGAAGATGGAGAAATCATCCATGAAGATCTCCAGGAATTTCTCCACCATGTCTGAGAAGATTCCCATCATACACCGCTGGAAGGTAGCGGGCGCATTGCATAACCCAAAGGGCATGCGACGATATGCAAACGTGCCGAAAGGACAAGTGAATGTGGTCTTGTCCTGGTCTTTTTCGGCGATGGGAATTTGATTATAGCCAGAGTAGCCATCAAGAAAACAATAGTACTCGTGTCCGGCCAATCGTTTAAGCATCTGGTCAATGAAAGGTAGCGGAAAGTGGTCCTTCCGCGTTGCGGCGTTGAGTTTTCTGTAATCGATGCATACTCGCCACCCAGTTTGGGTGCGAGTAGGGATTAACTCGTTCGCCTCGTTAGTGATGACCGTTATGCCTGATTTCTTGGGGACAACGTGAATGGGGCCAACCCACTGGCTATCAGAGATAGGGTAAATGATACCACTATCCAGACATTTTACGATCTCCTTCTTTACAGCCTCCTTCATGACTGGGTTGAGACGTCTTTATGGATCCCTGGCTGGTTTGGCATCATTCATCAGATGAATGTGATATTCAACGATCAGGGGATTAATCCCCTTGATGTCCGCCATGGACCAGCCAAAAGCTTTCCTATTGCTGTGCAAGACCGCAAGAAGGGCTTTCTCTTGCTCTGGAGCTAGAGAAGCCGAGATGATAACAGGGAGGGTCTCGTTCTCACCCAAGTAAGCGTACATAAGGTGAGACGGCAAAGGCTTGAGTTCGAGCGTTGGAGGTGAAACGATTGAAGGCAAGATTGGTGAAAAGGTCTCGAATTCAAAGGATTCCAGCAAAGGTTCAAAACGAGTGTAAGCGACCGAGTTGGATGGTTCAGGTAACTCATCCGGAAATTCGAAGGATTCAAACTCGGGTGGTGAGGGGCTAAGATCGTTCGAGAAAGTGAAACACTCGTAGTCATTGTCGGGTGCAGAAACAGCAGCAGGTTCGAAGAGGAACGCACTAGTGGCGTTAAGGTTATCGTGATCGAACAAAAACTCCTCGAATTCACACTCTTCTGGGGTGATCTCCTGGATTGAGCAAACGTCTAGTATATGAGCATTAGGTTTGGTGGGCTGATTCCCCAACCTAAAAATGTTGAGTTCAATTGTCGTGTTTCCAAAAGATAGGTTCATCGAACCATTTCGACAATTGATCACAGCATTTGAGGTTGCAAGGAATGGGCGACCAAGTATCACCGGAATTTGATTCTGGGGGTTAGCTATAGGCTGTGTGTCTAAAACAATGAAGTCAACGGGGAATATGAAGTCCCCAACCTTGATCAACACATCCTCTAGCTCACCCCTAGGATGGGTGATCGATCGGTCGGCCATTTGGAGAGTGCAGTGTGTGGGTTTCAGCTCTCCTACACCTAATTGCTCATATACTGAGTACGGAAGCAGGTTAACACTGGCATCAAGATCTAATAGTGCGCGGTTGATGTTCTTATCCCCAATGGTAATAGAAATCGTAGGACAGCCAGGGTCCTTCCGTTTTTGAGGTAAAGATTGGGTAAGAGCATCAGTCACAGCACTAGCCAAGAAAACTTTCTTTGGTACCTGAGACTTCCTATTTTTCGTGCACAAGTCCTTTAAGATTTTCGCGTAGGACGGGACTTGTTGGACAGCATCTAAAAGGGGAATGTTGATGTTAACCTGCTTAAACAACTCCAGAATCTTCTCCATTTGTGGATTTTGTTTATTGGACTTCAATCGGTTTGAAAATGGAACGTTTTTAAAATTGGTTGAATCCAATGCTTGTGGAGGAGATTGTGGTGTTGGAACGGATACCAGAGCTGGTGTTTTCGTGGAGTGAGAAATGGGTCCGTTTAGAGCAGAAGAAGAGGAAGAGCCGTTTGAAGAATGGAGAATAGGCTCAGAAGACGAAGGAGAAGACGAAGAAGAAGAAGAAGAAGAAGCGGCCGGGGTGTCATCGTCGATCCGTGTGCCAATGTTGTTGTGCAGCATCCTTCCCGATCTCAATGTAGTCACGGCACTCACATTATGGTTCTGTTGTTCAAGAGCAACATGTACATTATGTTGGTGACCGGGATTTAGGAGTGGTTGAGATGGAAGCTTCCCCTTTTCTCGCTCGCTTAACGCCGCATTCAGCTGTGCAATCTGGGCTTCGATGGTTTTGATGCTTTGCCCGTGAGCGGCAGTGTGTTGCACCAAGGACTGAATAGAAGACTGGATGTTGGCGGTGGATTGTGTCGATTGTTTAACGAACGCCTCCAGACTTCGTTCTAGCGAGGAAACCTTATCGTTGTTTGACAGAACAAAGTTGTTTTGAGGAAAAGAATTGTTGGGTGCAAAGTTGTTCGTCTGATTTTGAGAAGGTTGGGGTTGGAAGGGCTGCTGAAACTGATGTTGAGCTTGTTGTTGCGCTTGTTGTTGCGGAGGAGGGGGCCTCTGGAAATTGTTGCCTTGGAATTGATGCTGATTCTGATTCCTGGCAAAATTGGGGTGGTTCCTCCAACCGGGATTATAGGTGGAAGAGTATGGATCATTTCTTGGTCTTTGCTGAAATGCAGCATTAACCTGATCCTGTCCTTGAGATGGTGGATTGTAAGGACACTCTTCGGTCAAGTGAGAAGGATCGGAACAACAAGCATAAATGGTACGAAGGGGAAGAACAGGGGCAGGAGCAGGAGATGAAAATTTGCTCTCTATCGCTTCAAGTTTTCTTGTTATTGCAGCCATTTCAGCTTTCATCGCAATAGAGACATCGAGTTGGTGAATTCCTACCCTAGACTGACCGGTAGAAGTGGAGGTAGAAGAAGAAGAAGTCGGTCTGGTGCTCTCCCATTGTAGCGTTTGTTCCGCAAGGTCGTCGAAGAATTGCCACGCTTCCTCGTCAGATTTCGATAGGAAGTGGCCCTGACAAATGGTTTCCAACAACTGCTTGGTTGCTGGGTTCAGGCCTTCGTATAAGGTTTGGCAAAGTTGCCATTTCTCGATACCATGGTGAGGGCACTGAACAAGAAGGTCTTTATACCGGTCAAAGCACTTCTAGAAGGGTTTAGTAGGAAGTTGAGAGAATTGGTTGATTTCGTTACGGATCCTTGCGGTTTTATGATTCGGATAGAATTTCTTGAGAAACGCTTTCACAAACTCGTCCCAACTGGTTATGGAGTGGGAAGCGGTGCTATACAGCCATTTTTCAGCAAGATCGCACAAAGTGAACGGAATGACCCGTAGCCGTATAGCATCGTCCGACAGCTGGGTGGTTTTCATCATGGCATAAATATTTTGAAATTTATTGATGAAGATATAGGCATCTTCAGATTCAAGCCCATGAAATTTCGGAAGCATGTTAATGAAATGGGGCTTAATTTCAAAATTATCCCCATTGGCCGGTGGAAGGGAAAGACAGGTGGGGAGTGCAGAGCGGGTGGGATAGAAACGATCCTGGAACGCGATTCGCTGTGGCGCTACGACAGGCGGTGGTGGTGGGTTATTCGCATCCATAGGAGGTCGAATCAATCCCGGGGGAGTTGTAGGGATGTTTGGATTAAATCCTGACATCGCGGAAGAAGAGGTTTGTGATGGTGAAGGTGAGGATGTATGAACATAATTCTGGTCAACGTCGGAGTTAGCCCGCAAAGGTAAGGGTGAATGAGGTGTGGACGGAGTTTCGACGTCTGAGTCGATCGCGTAGTCGGTAGCGACTAACGTAACATGGACTAAGCGGGCGCTAGTGTCCCGAGTCCAAGAGGACATACACTAAACGAGTTTAGTATAGTCAAAGCGGAGAAGGTGAGGGTAAGAAAACGTCAATGGAGAAATACGATGGGTGGTGGGTGAAAAATGGATTCTGGCGACAAA
This sequence comes from Agapanthus africanus, assembly GCA_030015575.1. Taxonomy (NCBI): domain Eukaryota; kingdom Viridiplantae; phylum Streptophyta; class Magnoliopsida; order Asparagales; family Amaryllidaceae; genus Agapanthus; species Agapanthus africanus. Next base: position 303,290,687 of record JASDDO010000029.1, read on the forward strand.
GGGCAAGTTTTTATAAAAGTTTTTGGTTTTTTTATTATTTAGAAAGAGCTTTACAGAATTATGTACGGACTTACGGCTTCAAGCAATCACAAACAAGATATGCACAATCACACCTAGATCTAGGGTCACCTAGGTCAGCTAGACAGCTCCTAACTGTTCTAAAGGGCTAGAAATAGGACCTCAAACTGCCTCTTCTCCACCAATTGCGGCCAGGTAAGTGCCAGGTAAGTGGGAGGCTCCCCACTACGTAAGTAGTGGTCCTAATTAAGTAACCACTTGCCTTGGACACACTTGCCTAGACACCGCAAAGTCAGGATAGGATAAACGGCCGATGCATGTAACTAGTCCTCTGTCCTATTGAGCGCGAAGTCCTTAGGGCTGAGTCTAGTATTTTTGCAATTAACAATGGTCAATGCATATGCTTTTTGTGATTTCTGGGGTCCTGGGAAGGGTGAAGAAATCCCCACCCAATCTGGATTTGTTTCAAGCCCCTTAAAGTCCGTATTAATAAATGCAAAGCAGTAACAAATCAACAGCAATCAATTTTTATTTTTTTTAGCGTGGCGCAAAGAATCCTGCACAAAAACAATTTATTGGAAGGGGGAAGAGAATTTGCGCAAAGAATGCTGCAGAAAACACAGTTTAGTGGAGTTCAGAGGAGTGGGGGAGAGAAGAGAAAGACTTACCCAAAATTTGGGCTCCTGAAAGCTTCAACCCGCCGCGGTTCCGCGGCCTAAGCGTCCTAATGCCGCGGTTCCACGGTTTGAAGGTGCCCTCGGATCTTCATTTTTCTTGTGGGTGCTCACTTGGCTGTCCTCTTCTTGTCTGGTTGTCCTGAATCTTGATTTGCTCACTGGATCTGCTCCAGAATCTTACAGTGGACCGTTGGATCCGTCTTGATCCGTCGCGGTGTAGCTGCGAGATATGGGTCTAACTTCCCACGTCTTTGGCACTGAACTCGACCGTATTTTTATCCTGCACACTTGAACAAAAACTAATCAAAAATAACAAGATGGGTTTTTTTACAATGTATATTTTTTTTGTTTTTTTTTCGGTTAGCTTTATATTCACAAATTAACCCGAAATTACACAAAGAAATAAACTACCGTCTCCCCGGCAACGGCGCCATTTGATCGCACGCTTTTGGCGTGTCGGATGTTCAAAGTTCTAAAGTTATAACCGCGATCAGGACGGTGTCGCTATGCAGCTAGCCGGTTGAGCACGGGTCGATCCACAGGGAGATGGTTGTATGTCCGTTCGAGTTTTAGACGAGTCAATGAAGAATTTGTATATGTTTGTTCAAATCTAACCTATGTGTTTTATATGCAAGTATAAAGTTGTTAAGAAAAAGATACGAAAGTGTCAGCTAAGGAAATCCGCACTCAAAACCTTTGAGCCGAGTCTTGACCAATTGAAGCTAGAGCAATCGGCAACAACGTGGATTAGGGGATTTAAGCACGGTATTCGTGGAATCCGGCTTATTTACCCTTGTCCTTCCGTTCTTGTCTCTTGCTTTCACCTCCGGCCAAACCGAACGCAACCGGTCGCGTTTAGGAATCACCGTTACCTTGGTAGGGTTGGGTGCCTAACGGAGCGCTTGCGGAATGTTTGGGCGGAGTTCAAAGGAAAATAACGGGAAAAGGAAATGAGCAAAGAAACATTAACTTACCATATCGTTTTCATTCTTAACAACACATATTACAACCATTCACAAATCGAACCAAAAAGAGCAAAAGAAAAGATAAACAAAGAAAAGAAAAGATTACAAACAAGTAATTAAAAGTGCATGGAATTTAAGTGGATGAAAGTAAAGCAAGGTAATAAAAAGCAAGAAAGAAATAAGCAAGAAAATAACAACAAGAACCATAGAACCAAAACAAGACATGGGTTCAATAACCAAATCTTAAACTTGCAAGCTCACTTAAAAGGTTGCAAGATCAAGAAAAGGCAAAGAACTCATGAAGAATGAAGCACAAAAGAGAGAACAAAATGATACAATCCCTTGAGATCAATGACCAAAGCTTAAACTTGCAAGCTCACTTAAGAGGTTGCAAGATCAAGTTAAGGTAGAGAGCTCAAGGGGGAAGCTAAGCAAAAGAATGATACAAAAACCCTAATCTTCATTTAACATCCACTCAAAAGCTCTCACAACAATTTCATGGAGGAAAGAATGAAGAAGAAGAAGAAGTAAACTAAAACTAACAAAAAGTGGGCATGAAGAAGAACACCCTTGGCTTGGCAAGTTATGGGATATTTATAGGCAGGAAATAGAGAACCTAGGGCAACATTCTGGCACTACATGCAATTACCAAACAGCCCCTGAAACATTGTTGTCTGATGAGTCCGTACGGCCGCGGAACCGCGGCCTAAGTGTGCTTATGCCACGGTTCCGCGGCCTTATTAGGGAGTTGGGCCTTCATCTTTTGTCGTATCCCCTGGTTTGTGGTCCTTTTCAGTGTGGTATAGTACTTTTCTCAGAAACTCTTCACAATTCTTCCAGAATTTCAGTAGATCAAAAGGTGATGATCTTTTGCCATGATTTCCTCGAGCTCCACGTAGATATGTTGGATCTTGTGTTAACATCGAGCTTTGTGCATGAAAATGACATCGATTTGCCATTTTGTCCCTTAAACTGGTGTGTGGCAACATACGGATAGAGAGCGGAGACCCGTGTTTTATCTGTTGTTGGCAGTAATCCGGAATTTGTCGTACTTTTCCATGATATTCACTGTTTAGAGCTGAGACCAGTATCCTGCAATTATGTAGCAAACACTGATTAAAAGCACCTGCCTATAAACAAACGAGCGTAAGAATGGGCGGTATAAAATGCAATATTCTGGTATGAACAGTGGCCGGTCTCATAAGCCATTGGTGTCAGTTGGTTCACCTAAGATGTATACAGGTGCTCATTGGGTTATGAGTACACCGGACAGACTCTCCGGGAACATGCTAGTTGGTATTATACCTATTGTCAAATAGCAGTTCCCTGGTGACATGTGTACAGGTTAGTTTATCGACCTAAGATCGTCATTTGTCTCATGTGAGTTCCCACTGTGCTTTGATTACTACCTTACCACGGCTAAAAGGAGTCGTGCAAACAGGTTTTACTTGGGTACAGTCCTGAGCCACATGGAGGCAGTGAGCGGATCGTCAGGGGATTCTTCTCTCCCGGTATTGGAGGTAGAGGTCGCGGTGTGCATGGGTGGCCATCACCAGAAATCCTTGTCCAAGGTAGTCGAGAATTACTGATTCGGATCAGTAGTTTATCAGGTGGTGATAGGCTTCATACCGACACTAAATATCACGTTATTAGGGGTCTGACTTTATCCACCCCCCTAGACTCGATATGTGATACTCATAGACGAACGAACCGGACTGTACGTATATTGTCACTGTCAGGCTCAGTAGGGTTTCAAGATGAATTTGCTCGTCGGCCTCCCTTTCGCTCAATACATGGGCAGCCGTTACTTACAGCTAGTGCCACTGACGTGCTTGTAGTTAAACCTACTGCCAGCGTATTGATGAGTCTTTAGAGTCCCGCACAGAGGGTTTCCCTGGTTCGGGCAAAATGTTGTAGAGGCCGTATGGTTTTATGGCAGGGTTTGATCATATTCGTGCACTTGTGCACGGATCATGATAGGACGGATAATACCAGTGGGCTTTGGTTTAAACCGGATCCTAGTATTATATTGTTGGATTATTTTTATCTCGTTGTATTCGTATTCAGTCGGAATACGGATACAGGCATGTATATACAGATGAGGGGTATTCTTGTAATTCGTTGCGAGTTTACTTTTGAGGTTGCCATTTCTTTTCTTGTATTAAACATTTAGGGTTTAAATGTTTAAGTGGTGAATGTGTGAGTGTATGTTTTGGGTTGTGAGTGTGAGTGTTGTCATGGATTCATTTATGATGCACATATGCCATGCTTGATTCATGATTGTGTTGTGAGATATTTGTGTAGAGGCAAGTGGCGGATATTTTGGTGTGATTGATTTTCTTTAATTGCCAACACAAATACCTCATAACTCCAACTCAAGAAAAAAAAAACAACAGATACTTATTTTCCTTCACAAGCCTTCACTTGAGCTCACACTTTTTCCTCCTATGGCTTCTTCTTCACCTCCACCTATTCTATCTCATGAGTTGAGAATCCTTGGGTGTTTTGAGACAAAATATTCACACATAATCTCTATTTCATCTTGTGCATCTAGGCTAGTAAACTGGATGCTCGAATTGCTTCGGTTTTGAAGCGGGAGCCCGTATTACTAATCCTCGACGTGGATCGTCTTCGACGAGAGAGACCGGAGATCAAACTTCATCGAGGCAGCCGCGAGGAGCTTGGGCAGAGGTTGAATACCGAAGGACACGGATCGATCGGTATAATCTCTCCAAACTCTTTTTATAGAACTAGTATAAGGTTAATGGTATGATCCGTCGATTAGGGTTCCGTTAGTGCCGGTTTTTAAAAGTTTTTGTTCCGCGTTTGGCCATGGATTGATGGCCAAGGCGCTGCCGTAACCCTACATGGTATCAGAGCCAACCTATTAACCATATACTAGTTGTTTAGACGATGTTAAAGTATCGAAACCGAAACAACTCTGAAATATCACTCGATGTATTCTAGTTTCTGTCGAAATTTTCTGTGTCTTCTAAAAATATTTTAGCAACCGCAGAAGACTACTTAGGTGACAACTAGAACATACCCCAAATACGAACCCATTTCACCTGTTTTCAACCGAGCACATGTTCAAAATTTCCAAGCTGGCTGGCCTAGGGAGGGAGTTAGGGCTTCGTATTTTGGGTGTGGTCTGGTCTCTGGAATATTGGTTTAGTGGTATTGCTTGTTTAGCCCAGTTTTGATATGGTTTTATCTAGTTGTTTGGGGCTATTCGGGGTTATTTCGAAGTCGACATTTCTAACATTGTTTAAAGTTTTCAGTACAACATTACTATCTGCGACCGTGAATGTCATTAGATCGGTACAACTTGTCTAATTGCTATAGTTCCTTTAGACGGGTTTGCGAACGTGACATTCACGTTGATGTTATGTGTTGTGCTGTGTTGTTGCGGATTTGTCGTGGTGGATAGCTTGGGTGCAATGATAGTACAATTTAGTTTTATTTTTACATTTGATATCGCAGGGCGAGTGTCTGACATGTGGACTGCCGTCACTGCCTGTTTGAATATTATTTGTTTGGGGCACGACCGGGTTCTGGAGGGTAATGGGTCCGAATCTCATGGCGTTGAGAAGGAGGGGGCCTCACTCTAGAATTGGCGGGCAATTCGCCGCACTCGTAGAGGGTCCAAGTTGACCCAAGGAGGGGTGCTCAAGTTACCGGATTCCGTGAAGTGTTGGGTGGCCCATTCACTTTGATGAAGGGGGATGCCTCGCTTCTTGTTTTGTCGGGTAACTTGCCGCACTCGTAGGGGTCTAGGTTTACATTGCACAGGCTATCCATATGATCAAGGGAACGTCGGGTTTCACTTGCGGCTCAAAGGAAACCCGGGGCTCCCAGATTATCTGTATTGTTCTGTGATGCTTATTATTTATCTGTGATGTTGCATTTATCATACCTGGAGCGATTATTATATATTGCTGTATATATACTATTAGATGTTGTATATGTTTTATACCCGCGCTAGTTCAGCCCCCGCTCTGTCGTTAGTTAAGTAACCTAACGGGTGATGACGGGGCCCAGTGGGGAATGCGGATGGTATATACGTACATCATATTTTCGTTCTTTTGTGGTGTGATTAATTGATGGGACTGCGTTGATTCAGATCAATGCAAGGAAAACAGACCCATTCGATGTTGTTGGAACAATTTTAAAAATCTGTTATTAGAAGGACGTTTTCTTTTGTTTTGGACAGCGGTATTCGATTATGAATATCCAGCACCTCATTCGACGTAGCAAGAGCCGAGATCCCCTCACCGGGAGTGACCTTTTGGGCAGAAGTTTGCGTCAGGGTAATAACTTCACTATAGTCGATCACTTTTTGCTTTGCATCATGGTATTCAGTTTTGAGTATCCTGCACCTTATTCCACGAGGAAAGAGCCGAGATCCCTTCACCGAGAGTGGCCTCTTTAGCAAGGGTTTTCGCCACTATATATTTGTATAAAGCTATCCGGTTCCTTCAACGATATCAAGTTCATTACGTTAAAGGTTTTTCGCAAAAAACCATTCGTAGCCCTCCGTCATTTCAGACGGGTAGCACTTAGTATTCATGCTATGTATGTTGGCATTCGTCAAGGCATAGTGTATGGTAGCTATTTGTTACTTTTCTGTTGCATAGATAGATGCGTTGGTTTGGGACAGTCGTACTACTATTTTGGCCTTCGTCAAGGGTATGTATGGGTGGGTTCAAATTAACCTGGATAATGATGGGTAGAACTTGACATGTGACTTATGATATGTTGGCCTTCATCAAGGTCATAAGAGCATGGGGTAGAAATCACATCGGGAGTTTCAAACATACAGGAAACTTGCCAGGCATGCGCATACCTTCTGGAGTGTGATAACGTGAGTGGATTTCATCAGGTTATCATGCGATGATAGTTGGATCCCGATACCCACTGATGAGTTGGTTTACTCCTCGGGTGATTTTTAGATGATCCCGACTAATTCTTCTTTCAGGTTTGGAGGAGAATTTGAGGATACAATGGGAGAAATCCTGATTAGATAAAGTGATTGACCATTCTGATCTTGGTTAGAGTGCACGCCGAGTGTTTCTTTTCTCTCTCTTTGGCAGCGACCAAGTCCCGACCCTAGACTATAACTCAGTAACCAAGTTAACCGAACTTTCTTAAAACACATTGACTTTTGGATTGTCAGAGTTGCATACTTCATTGCAACTCCTACTTTTACCCTTTACCTTTTCTCCGGAACATTCCGTATCACTACGAAGATCCACATTTATTGGATATGACCATCGTATAGTTACATACGAACTCGAAGAAACTTATTTCAGTTTCGAGGATGGTTTCCGGTTCTGGAGAAATTGAATAGGACTATTCAGTTGTCTTTTCCTTTTACCTTCTCTCAGGATATGAGGGCTCCTAGGATTAGGAGAGGGTACACCTATTGCGCTTATTGGATAGTCTTCTTCCAAACCATAGGCAGGTGCCGAAAGGTGGGGAAGAAAGAAAACCAATTAGCCTAAGTGTGGTACAGAAGGTAATAAGTAAAGACAAATAAAGGGATTAGAAAGAGGGCAAAGTAAATTGCGACTGCTATCATTCATGACCAAACCGCGTAGTTCATCGCCACTCCTACTGTTGGATATATGTATGCCCTAAAGGCCATTATATGATAGTGGATGTATTTGTACATGTATATATATATATATATATATTCAGTGTACATTCTTGCTCGACATGATAGTATGCTATCTGGTTCTTCTTTATCTGACATGTTGATTTGATCATGCTTTTATTCATTCACACATGTTGATAAAGCCCTGAGGATATTGGCTTGACTACAGTGATTATGATAGAGATCATACTAGTGGGACATCTGTAGTTTATAAGCATATCCTGGAATGTCCCTGGTCGTGGGTGTATCGAGATGGGGCATCGATATACCAGAGTAGACTAGCGTATATGATACTGGACCCATATGATGGGCGATGGATGTTCCCACATTCATCGATGTTTGACATCGAGATCATATACGGGTGCTCAGTGGTGACTGGGTATACTGGACGGACTCACTGAGAACTCCTATATGGAATTATATCTATCGTCGGATAGCAGTTCTCAGGTGACACTGGTACAGGTTAGTCTGTAGACCCGAGATCGTCATAGAGTCTTGTGTGTTCTCCCACTGTACTTTGATTACCACCCTACCACGGCTCTATTGAGTCGTGCAAACAGGTGGCCGTTGGGTACAGTCCCGAAACACACGAAGGCGATGAGCGATAGGAGGGGTTTCGTCTCTCCCGGTATTGGGAGTTGATGCTGCGCTGTGCTCGACTGGTTATAACAGTAAGTCCCTGGCCAGGGCTGCTGAGATTTACTGATAAGTGTTATCGGTAATTTCTTGATCTGTTATAGACCATTCATCGGCACGACTTATTGAGTTATTGGGGTCGACGTTACCATCCCTAGACTCGATATGCAGCATATCTGAAGAAGAGATCAGACTGTACGGTAGTGTTGCCGGTTGGCTCAACGGGAGTTGTAGCAGGTTCGCTTGTTTTCTTCTGATCGCTCAATACCCGGGTGGCCGTTACGTTTAGCTGACCGCTTGCGGCTTGGGGGTGCTTGATATGATCATCACCCACTGCCGGCGTATTAACGAGTCTTAGAGTCCCACAAAGGAGTTGCTTAGTCCAGGCGAAACGTTGTGGTGCGCGTATGCGATATGCGCATGGACCCGGTTTAAATGCGCGTATAAGATACCGTATATTAATCGGGCGGCTTGCTTTTGGTTGGGTCGTATGTGATATGGCCGGATTGCTAAATCAAGTGTTGATTTATCATTTAACCATTAGTTTCTCACTAGAAATCCTTTCTTGTATTTTGGATGTATGCATGCATGTATGCATTCATTCTTATTCATGTACATATGGATGTGCATGCACACATACATACATACATACATCATCCTTCATGGTTGTATATACATAGAAAATGGTGGCAATATAAGACTCACACCTTGGTTTTATATATGGATTATTATTTCTATTTGTGTTAAAACAAAAAGAAAAAGGAAAGGATAATTCATGGTTTAGATTCTACACTCTTCTTCAACTAACCATGCTCACCTACTTATTAACCATGAGTTAATCTTCCTCTTGTGTTTTAACTCAAGTGAAATAAATATCCATATAATATAACTAGGGCTTGAGATGAAGAGTAGAAAATATATATACATATATTTTCTATTTTTCATAAGACATTATCATTCTCTTGATATTTCAAAAGCCATCATCTTCTTCCTCCTTGATCTTTTGCTCTCTAGTTTTCTCTAGTGAGCAAAGCACTCACCAAGTTAGGATTTTGAAGTGAGAAAAGCCACCACAACACCATTCTACACAAGTCTTGCCCACTTGTGAAGAGTGTTAGCTTCATTTTTCTTCTCTTGATCAAGTGAAGTTGCAAGCTTGGACAAAGGAGCTTCGGTGGATCATCATGGACATTAGAAGACCTCAAGCAAACCCTTTTCCAACCCTCAAGTGGCCAAGGATTCTAGCGTAGGGAGCTACAAAGGTTGTACTCTCAAAACCCTAGCCTTTGTTACTTGTGATGTTGTTTATTGTTATGAAACCCTAATTTTTCTAGGAATGATTCTTTGTGTGTTCACTTAGCACCCAAAAATTTAATTTTGAGACATGTGATGCTTCCAAACCCTTTATAAGGTGCTGGGTAAACCTAACACCTACTTCACCTTTGCATTTCTCCAGGACACCCCGTATCACTACGAAGATCCACGTTTATTGGATAATCCATCGTATAGTTATATACGAACTCGAAGGAACTTGTTCCAGTTCGAGGATGGATTCTGGTTCAGAAGAAATGGAATAAGGCTTATTCAGTTGTCTTTTATCTTTACCTTCTCTCAAGTTACGAGTACTCCTAGGATTAGGAGAGTACACCTATTACGCTTATTGGATAGTCTTCTTCCAAACCATAGGCTGGTGCCGAATGGTAGGGAAGGAAGAAAACCATTTAGACTAAGGGTGGTGTACAGAAGGTAATGAATAAAGACAAATAAAGGGATTTGGAGAGATGGCAAGGAAATATACGGTTACAGTCGTGAATCTGATAATGGAAGAGGCATTATTAAGAACACCCGGCTACCCCTTCGAAACATTTTCATGTTTCAGTTTCACTTTGCGTTGTTAATTGAAAACTGATTTCCCAATTAGATCCTTACTCCAGGATATGTATTTACCCGGTTTGATTCTCACATTTGCATGGTTTTACAGATGATGAGTGGGAGTAAGTTATTAGGAATTAGGTGATTACATCCTCCTTATATCGGAATTCGTTGTAATTAGTGATATTTGAGGATATCACCTAGGGTTTTGCCTGATGGCAAATATTTGGTTTTGAATATCCGTTGTTATGCACCAATTTCAAACTGATATATATGTACGTTTATTTTATAAAGTGAGATATAACTTTTTGAAATTATGTCCATGACATTTACTTATATCAGTTGATGGTTAGGTAAGGAGCATTAAACAGCGGTGTAATTCTTCTTAACCATAGTACAGTTTTCAACTTACGACGCACAGGGTTTGAGTTATTGAACTCAGGGGACTTATACAAAGTATCGTATGTTGTCCAGTGTCCATTAGGACAAAGGGGTTGGTCCTCGTACTATATTCTGTTTACTTGTGACTTCTCCAGTTTTAGACAAGTGTTTCGTTTTAATACAAGGTCCAAGTTTTGAGAAGTTATAGGTACAAGAATAAAGTAGAGAACCACGTGATGCAAGTATCAGAATTCTTCAAGGTGATCGAAGATATAGATACTTGTGTTTGGTGTTCAGTTGATAGTAATGGTTTTGAGAACTTGCTTCTCTTTCAGGTTACTCATATCTGGATGCACTCCTAAATTGAGTAATGTTGATCGGCCTCTCTCCATTTAGTTGACATGCACCGGAGATAGTTGCATGATTTGAATCTGGTTTCAATTAAATCAGTACCTCTGTTTCAATATTGTATATAGAATGGTTCATATCTTAACGATATTAAGGTATATAGAGTTGTCCGGCTTATGCTTAAAACCAGACCCTGGATAACTCAAGGCACATTTCTGTAATGGCAGTTTGTGGGTTATCCCGGGCTATGACGAGGGTTAACTTTCTACCATCTGGAGGATCAATAGTGATATTGTTCTTGACTCGCCACAATTTTAGTAAAATAGACTTTTTCAGAAAATAGTAGTGGGAGTATGGTAGAACTGGAAGTTATTCCAGAACCACAGACGATTACTGAAAATTTAATAGAACCTAAACATTCAATCGGGTTTGACATTCCATTAGCCACTCCGCAGATATGGTGGGTAACCTCAGGCGCCCGAGAGGTACTTCGGTATCCTCCAAGATGGTGGCAGGGAGGTTCTTGTTTACCCATACTTGACACTGCTGTTGTTCCAGAATATGAGACCCGGCAGGAGGATGAGTATAGCGTCGTTCTAAACTAGCTTTAGAAGTGCACGTGTATATGACTCTGCCAGAGGGTTGTTGTGGTCAGTGGGAGCAGCGGAAGCAAAGTGGACAAGTAGCTTGTGTCTATTTATAAACTAAAGCAAATATAGTGGAGATAGAACATCTATTTTTGATGTGACAATTATAGACTTTGACTTCATCAGAATAGGAGATGGATTTGTTAAGCAGGAAGTAGGGTGGTATGTCCTGGCATTTGGATGACATACACTTTGTAGGAAGTGAAATTCCTATACTACAATCGGTTATACTGTGGTTGTCATACAGTGGTTTCTCCAGATAGGATATGGATATTATATCTAGAATTCTGGTTAGTAGATCTAGATTTGGGTAGTTTTCCAATCTGGGTACTTAGACAGTATTCTAAAGGTATTTTAGAATGGACGAATCCTGGAATGGTGGTGTACCTGCAGGTGGTGGAGTCACCCTCTCTGAAGGTGTCTTACAGACTAAAAGGGAGAGGGATGTGGATGATTGGCATATCACTTGCTTAGGCAATTGAGTCAATCATGAGATGTCAAGTACCACACCAGATGTTGTTTTTGCACTAGATGCAATAAGTTGATATATTAATCCAATTCTAGAGAAACATTCGGAAGCAATTTATGAACATAAGTGGATGTTTTAGGGATTTTGTAATGACAGCCTCCTTCGGGAGACGGTTATCATTCCAGGCTTCCAAGTTGACCTGGATGACATAGTGACTGTCAGAGTCATAGTTTTCCCTCTTTTGAGGGGCAGTAGTTTGGACAGGTGGTCCAAGCGGATACCGAGGGAGGCGTGGCGCAGGATACTGATTAAATTCAGTCGACGATACAGTCTAAGAAGTTTACTGGATTTGGAGTTCATTTGTGAACTGGGTCCTATCAGATATACAGACATATTTTAAGACAGGTATTGCTCTTTTCAGGAGATGGCTTTCTCCGTGAACTTGAGATAAAAAAGACATAGAAAGAAACATTGGAGAGGATCCACTCACTGAGGCTATTTCTCGAACACAATAGTTTTACAAACGGGCTTTGTGGAACTGATTAGTAGAGAAATTGGGTGTTCGGTATCACACGGGCTGTGAGTATGCGACATCGCAATAATTAGCCTTAAGTGCAAGTGGGAGATTGTTGGCTATAGTGCCCTCAAGTCAATTATTGGATCACAGACACGTGATTGCAATGATTGAGGGAGGCCCTATACCGGTTGAACAATCTTACTCGAGATGATAGTATGCTATCTGGTTTGCCTTTATCATCGTGTATATGCTTCAGGTGACATTACAGATCACTATTACATGTTGATACAGCCTATAGGATTCATGCTTGACTAACAGCAGTATGATGGCAATCATATACGTGGGAGTTGGATGGTCTATAAGCAAATCCTTAAAGTGTCCCTAGTCGTAGGAGTTTCGAGACTGGGCATCGATACTCCAAGAGTAGACTAGTGTATACGGATCGAGACCCTGACGAGGGGCGGTGGCCGGTCTCACAAGCTATTGGTGTCAGTTGGTTCAACTAAGATAGTATACAGGTGCTCATTGGGTTATGAGTACACCGGGCGGACTCGCCGGGAACATGCTAGTTGGTATTATACCTATTGTCAGATAGCAGTTCCCTGGTGATATGTGTGCAGGTTAGTTTATCGACATGAGATCGTCATTTGTCTCGTGTGAGTTCCCACTGTGCTTTGATTTCTACCCTACCATGGCCAGAAGGAGTCGTGCAAACAGGTTTTAGTTAGGTACAGTCCCGAGCCACATGGAGGCAGTGAGCGGATCGTCAGGGGATTCGTCTCTCCCGGTATTAGGGGTAGTGGTCACGGTGTGCACGGGTGACCATCACCAAAAATCCTTGGCCAAGGTAGTCGAGAATTACTGATTTGGATCAGTAGTTTATCAGGTGGTGATGGGCTTCATATCGACACTAAATATCACGTTATTAGGGGTCTGACTTTATCCACCCCCTAAACTCGATATGCGATACTCATAGACGAACGGACCGGATTGTACGGATATTGTCACTGTCAGGCTCAGTAGGGTTTCAGGATGAGTTTGCTCATCGGCCTCCCTTTCGCGCAATACCTGGAAAGCCGTTACGTACAGCTAGTGCCACTGACGTGCTTGTGGTTAAACCTACTGCCAGCATATTGAAGAGTCTTTAGAGTCCCACACAGAGGGTTTCCCTGGTTCGAGCGAAACGTTTTAGAGGCTGTATGGTTTTATGGCAGGGTTCGATCATATTCGTGCACTTGTGCACGGATCATTATCGGACGGATAATACTAGTGGGCTTTGGTTTAAACCGGATCCTAGTATTATATTGTTGGATTATTTTCGTCTCGTTGTATTTGTATTCAGTCGGAATACGGATACAGGTATGTATATACAGATGAGGGGTATTCTTGTAATTTTTTATTAGTTTACTTTTGAGGTTGCCATTTCTTTTCTTGTATTAAACATTTAGGGTTTAAATGTTTAAGTGGTGAAATGTGTGAGTTTATGTTTTGGGTTGTGAGTGTGAGTTTTGTCATGGATTCATTTATGATGCACATGTGCCATGCTTGATTCATGATTGTGTTGTGAGATATTTGTGTAGAGGCAAGTGGTAGATATTTTAGTGTGATTGATTTTCTTTAGTTGCCAACACAAATACCTCACAACTCCAACTCAAGAAAAAAAAACAACAGATACTTATTTTCCTTCACAAGCCTTCACTTGAGCTCACACTTTTTCCTCCTATGGCTTCTTCTTCACCTCCACCCATTTCATCTCATGAGTTGAGAATCCTTGGGTGTTTTGAGACAAAGTATTCATACATAATCTTTACTTTATCTTGTGCATCTAGGTTAGCGAACTGGATGCTCGATTTGCTTCGGTTTTGAAGCGGGATGCCGTATTACTAATCTTCGACGTGGATCATCTTCGACGAGAGATACCGGAGATCAAACTTCATCGAGGCAGCCGTGAGGAGCTTGGGAAAAGGTTGAAGACCGAAGGACACGGATCGATCGGTGTAAGCTCTCCAAACTTTTTTTATAGAACTAGTATAGGGTTAATGGTACGATCCGTCGATTAGGGTTTCGTTAGCGCCGATTTTTTAAATTTTTTTTTCCGCATTTGGCCACGGATTGATGGCCGGGGCACTGCCGTAACCGTACACTTTTAACATCCCCTACTTCACCATCCTACACTTGACTAGCGATATGTGTGTTGCGTGTTTACTACGCTAAAGAGTTTAGTATAGAGCTAGCTTGAGTTGGAGGGATTTCGCGTGGATCATCTTCGGCACGAAGGTCATCGGAGGAAGTCCGTCCAAAGCCTTAAGTGGAGCTTAGTGGAGTCTCGGGACTACTACACGGAGCATGTGAAGTGAAGGACTCGATCTACATTGGTATAACCTCCTTCCCTTCTTGATGGTTTTATAGCAAACCCTAATATTCTAGCAAAGATCTTGTATAGTCTAACTTAGCACCTAATAAAAATTAAAATTTGGCATGCTTGATGCTACTAAAACTTCATGGTGGTGCTAGGGTTGAATTTCATGGTATCAGAGCTGCTAGGCATTGGATGTCGACCTATGGGGGGTTCTCACTGTGTGACAGTGTGGCGAAGCATAGGCTCTTACCCCCAGGGTGTCTTGAGACCGGAAGGTGTTCCGGCGGGTTGTAGTCCTCGCGAGGGGGCATGCGTAAAAAGTAGCTGCTGAAGGACCTGTAGGTGCCATGGCAACCCCATTGGATAGGGTGGCTGCCTGACTTTCATGGTATCAGAGCCAAGGTAGAACATTAGGGTAGCTTGTAGCGACGTTAGAAATCCGCCGTTTTTGTCGTGCAAAAACTGCCGATAAAAACAGTTTCCAAAATGATGTTTTGAGTTGTTTGGACACCCCGCGGGCTCACAGTTTGAACCGATAAGCCGCGGGGTGGAGCGTTCGCACCCCGAAGACACCCTGGGGAGGACCAAAGGCCGGACCCACACCCTAAGACCACCACAAGGTGGCCTTGGGGGTGGGTGACCCGAGAGCACCCCAACTGGGTGATCTCGGGTCTGCCTTCCCCTTAGGGCCACCTCGAGGTGGCCCCTAAGGGTGGGTACTCCCCTGAGACCCCCCATTCAATAGTTAATTTTTGGATCTTTGCCTCCACGAAGATTCGGGCGGGTTTCGAGTTCGTTTCGACTCCCGGATTGACTTAAAACGATCGGTTTTGGAACTTTAGCTCACTGGATTTTTCATGTCTTAGAGAAATTGGTTTAGTTTGCTAATTGCGTGCGGAATTCTAATGTCGCGGTTACTTTACAAGATTTGTGATGTGTGATACAATTATTAGAATCCGGATTAACTAGTTTTATGAAAACTAGTTAGTATATTGTAAACCTCGCCGTTTAGTCGCAATTGCGTATTTTACGCGATCACTAAGTCGGGAATATAGTTGAATTATCCGACAACCAATTGAAAAGAGTTTCAATTTGAGACTAAAATGCAAGTTTTATAAGTTAGGCATGAAATCCGGAATATGAGATATTCCATATTTATGATGTCTAAGGATATTGCGGATTCTAATTATTGTAGTTTTCTGTTTTCTTTTCTGTGACCGTAAGTGTAATATGTGGGGTATCCCAATCTCGTTGCTATATGTCAACAATTTTTAGGGATACGCATATTTGCGTACATTATATTTTCGTTTCATTTTTCTGTAATGTTTATGAAACATTAAATGATAGGACTTCATTAATAAGATTAATGAAAAGAAAGAAACCAAAAAATGTTGTAGAATCAAATTTTCAAAAAGGGTAGCTCTAGTTTTTGCTTTGCATAGTGGTATTCCTTGATGAATATCCAACACCTCATTCGATGAGGAAAGAGCCGAGATGCCTTCACCGGGAGTGACCTCTTTAGCGAAACTAGCAAATGCTACAACCTACTCGGTTTTGTCTTTTGATTGCTTCTCTAGTTCTTGCTTTGCATAGTGGTATTCATGAATATCCTGCACCTCATTCGATGAGGAAAGAGCCGAGATCCTTTCACCCGGAGTGACCTCTTTAGCAAAACTAGCAAAAGCCTAAAAAACACTCATTTTCAAAAACATTAGATTCTATAACGATATCAAATTCATTACGCTCATGGTTTTCTTAAAAACCTACGTAGCTCTCCGTCATTTCAGATAAGTACTATTTAGTATTCATGCTACATTTTTTGACCTTAGCCAAGGCGTAGTTTGCGGTAGCTAATTAGTGCTTGTCTGTGGCATGTGATGCGATTGGATTAGGGTAGTCATGCGGCTTTGTTGAACTTAGCCAAGGGTTGCACGGGTGGGTTTAATTCAATCAAGAAATGACGGGTTGAACTTGGCTAGCACTTATGATTTGTTGACCATAGCCAAGGTCATAAGTTGCTAGGGGTAAAAACCATTATCGGGAATTTCAAGTGTTAAAATTTGCAATGAGATTGCATACCTTGTATATGATAGTTGGATCCCGATACCCACTGTGAGTAAGAGTTACTATTGGGAGAATTTTGCACTTTACAATTAGCTAATCCAGTAGGTGTATAGAAATGTGTCAATGGGGTTATGCCTCTAGGGAAACGAGGTTTATTTTAATTAGGTCCGTGCGAAAGCACGGGGAACCTCCCTCAGAGTACTGATACCTGCCTGGCCGAACGATTGGCGAATCTGTAGGGTGTAAATTAATCCCTGCTAATCTTACCTTTTAGGGTTTGAAGGAAGATTTGATAAAAACAGTGGGAGCCATCCTGATTAGATAAAATAACCAATCTAATCTTGCAAAGGGCGCACGCAAAGTGATTATTCTTCTCTCTCTCTTGGTAGCGACCAATGAAATGCCTTAATCAAGATAATAATATGGATGTATTGACCGAACCTACTTATTATACTGGGCTAGGTTCCGCTCTATCTTATGATTGTCATAAGTCTGAGCAAGAAATAGGGAAATATTTGGATTCCCACGCCACCCAAACGAAGAATAAGCATGTTGATGCATTGTCTTCGGGTGTGTTCGTTACCAAGAACTGTTTCTCAGTTATCTGTCCTGGGTATTGGATACCGAATCAGGATCCTATATATGTAATTTGTTACATAGGCTACAGTTAGGTAGAGAACTGAGAAAGGATGATATGTCTCTAATAGTAGAGATGGTGCAATTGCTGCAGCCAAAGCAGTTGGCAAATATCTGTTAGTGTATATGCCCTAGGGGCCATTATTGTATCATACTAGTTTGTATATTACTTAATGGAAGCTTGGGATATTCACATGTATATAACAGTCTTGCTAAACATGGTAGTATGCTACTTGGTTTTTCTATCTTAATATGTGAGTATACGTATTGATAGAGCTCTTAGGATCTTGCTTGACTACCAGGGTTGTGATGGCAGTCACACTAGTGGGGGCTGGGTAGTCTACAAGCACATCCTTATTCAGGTCCCTGGTCATTAGATTATCGAGACAGAGCATCGATACTCCGGAGTAGACTAGTGTGTACGCTTCTCATCCCAGTTGGGGAGATGGTCTGTCCCACAGCCGTCAGTACGTCGTACTGGAGATAGTATGCAGGTGCTCGTTAGGTTACGGGTACACCGGACATGACTCACAGGGAACTGTTGGTTGGT
This sequence comes from Agapanthus africanus, assembly GCA_030015575.1. Taxonomy (NCBI): domain Eukaryota; kingdom Viridiplantae; phylum Streptophyta; class Magnoliopsida; order Asparagales; family Amaryllidaceae; genus Agapanthus; species Agapanthus africanus. Next base: position 303,308,482 of record JASDDO010000029.1, read on the forward strand.
TTTATACCAGTCGTCAGTGAACAGTTCCCAGGTGACATGAGTACAGCATAGTCCGCAGACTTGACACTGCTACTTCGCCTCGAGTGTGTCCCACTGTTCTTAGATTGCTACCCTACCACGGCTCAAAGGAGTCGTGCAAACAGGTAGCAGTTGGGTGCAGTCCCGAGCACTTGGAGGCAGTGGCGGTTAGACAGGATTCGTCTCCCCGGTATTGGGAGTTGATATCGCGCTGTGTCAGAGAGCCATTACGCAAAGTCCCTGGCCAGGGCAAGCGAGATTTGCTGGTAGGTTCCAGTAGTTTCTCAGGGTGTAATGGGCTTCCCTCCGACACGACTTATACCGCTATTAGGGGACTGACGCTTGCCGCCCCCCTAGGCCCGATATGCGATAGTCTAAGACGAACGGACCGGACTGTATGGAGATTGTCACATCAGACTCAGTAGGAGTTCGGATGGGTTTCCTCATCGGCCTTCTTATCGACATCTACCTGGGGACCGTTACGTACAGCTAGTGCTGCTTGCGGTCTGTGGTTAAACCCACTGCCAGCGTAGTAGTCGAGTCTCTAGAGTCCCACACAGAGAGTTTCCCTACTCCAGGCGAAACGATATAGAGGTCGTATGGTTTTACGACAAGGGTTCGGACGCATACGTGTGTTTACACACGTACGACTTTCGGAAAGTTTTTACCAGTCGGCTTTGGTTTAAGCCAGTTACTGGTATCCGGTTATTGGATTTATACAGTCTAAAGTTTTTCCGTATTTTTGCGGAAAGGAGGGGCGTTCTCGTAATTGCGCGAGAAGCTTCTAGAAGATGGTGACTAAGGAGGTTTAGGTGGCATATACAATGAATGTGATTAGTGAGTCATATGGATGATTCATCCATGTCATTAATGCATCATAAATGCTTAATGACTCATGGATGTGAATCATCACTAGATATTATCAAGCATGGTTGTTAAATTCATTTCTTTTCTTTTCTTGATAAAAAGAAATGCTTGATATATATTATGATAACTCATTATTCTCACTTCATTATTATCTTCACCTTCTCTCTCCTCAAGCTCTCCCTCTTCAAACCCTAATCCTCCCCTCTCATGTGTTGAGTACAAGGATTAGTTAGACTTATTAAACCATAACCCTCACTCTATTTCACCTAGCTTCTTTGATTAGCACTTAAAGAAGTTTAGTTGCCTCAAGTTTAGAGGCTAAGCTTGGAGTAAAGCTCTCGGGTGGATCGTCTACTACTTCGAGAAGGCCGAGGAGGAGGTGGAGTTCGTAAAGACGAAGGACACGGTTCTTTAGGTATAATCCCTTTACATAGTAGTTGTTAACTTCTATGTTTGATGTTAGTTATCGTTTAGCTTCGATTCTTGCGGTTAGTCGATGTTTAAGCAAAGAACAAGATCGTTTTTCATATTTCCGCCTCCCCGCAAGTCGTGGGGTATTGTACATCGACTTACAGTAGCATCAGAGCCTCGCTAAACAATAAATAACTTACTTGCAAATTTGTATGAATTTCGAACGGAAAAAACGAAACCGGAAAAACCCGAAATCACAAGTTTCTGTCGATTTTTAAATGAAGTCCAAAAATTTTTCAGGGAGGTTCAGAAAGCTTAGAAAGACAGTAGAAGAACACCCAAGAAATTTGGGCCCCTGAATCGCCTAAAGCGCCGCGGAACCGCGGCGGATCGCACCGATCCGCCGCGCTTCCGCCGCGCTTCCGCCGCCGAGTTGGCGATTCAGGAACCCAATTTTCCTGTGTTGCTTCTCTGTGATATTTGGTATTTTCTGGAATATTTTATTTTTGCTCAGGTTTCAGATTTACAGAGAAGTATTGGAGCAAAATTAGAAGTGTTTAATCGATCGAAATTATACAGTATTTGCTTGATGTATTATATCTGTGTTTGTATAATGTGTTCGTAAACCTCCCCTAACTGCTAGTATGTCGGTTGGCAGGGGGTTGCACATTTCTGTAATGGTTTTTTACTGTTTGTGGATATGAACTGTGTTGGACTGTTGTGATGTATAGCCGGGGTTATGTGATGGGTTATTATTTAATTCATTTGATGTAAATGTAATTTGTTGTAATATTATTTTGCGGGGCACATCCAGGTTGCGGTTGTAGCCACCGTTGTATTATTTCATTTTACTGTTTTTTGCTCCTAGGACAGACCCAAGGTAGGGTGCACAAACTGCCGGGCGGGTAGTTTGCCGTACCCGTTGGGGTCTTGGGTGGGGTAATGGCTATTCATCACAACTGTGTAATCCGTCTTTTATTGCAGGCTCAAAACAAACACGGATTGCTTGCAAATCCAATAAAGTTCATCTGTGATCTGGAATGACTATTATTGCGTCTGACGAATGTACAATATCTATATATGATAGCTATTTAGACGTCACTTATGTTTTACACCCGCGCTAGCCCAGCCCCCGCTCTGTCGTTAGTTAAGTAACCTAACGGGTGATGACGGGACCCCGTGGCGAATGCGGATGGCATAAGAGGACGTTGTATTTTCGTTGTTTTCTGCAATGATAGGTTAATGATGGGACGCATTATCTATAATGCAAAGAAAAACAAACCAAAGTTTAAATCGTTGGAACAATTTAAAAGAAACCACTCGGTTAATTTTAAAACAGATATTTTTTTAATGCAGAGCTTTAACCACTCCTTTTAAAAGCTATCAGGTTCCTTCGGTTATATCAAGTTCACTACGTTCACGGTTTCGCCAAAACCAGTCGTAGCCCTCCGTCATTTCTTATGGATAGTCAGTAGTATTCAAGCTATGTTTGTTGGCTTTCGTCAAGGCATAGTGTTTGGTAGCTACTGGGTATTCATTTGTTGCATAGATAGATGTGTTGGTTTGGGACAGTCGCATTACCTTGTTGGCTTACGTCAAGGGTATATACGGGTGGGTTCAAATTAACAAGATAATGATGGGCAGAACTTGACATGTGACTTATGATTTGTTGGCTTACGTCAAGGTCATAAGAGCATGGGGCAAAAACCTATATCGGGAATTTCTAAAGAAACTGAAATTTGCAAAGAGATGCGTACCATTTGGAGTTTGATGAATGTTGGTAGGATTCCTTCAACATTATCATACGATGATATTTGGATCCCGATCCTACTGTGAGTATATGCTACTTATCAGGATATTCGTCACTTAACGATCAATGCTATAAACCAAGTAGGTGTCCAGAAAAGTGTCAGCGGGGTTACGCCCCCAGAGAAAAGAGGTTATTTAATTAAGGAACTTCGCGAAAGCGTTGGAAAACCTCCCTTGAAGTATCGACACTGGCCTGGCTGAACGGTTAAGCAAGAATTGTACAGTGAGAATAATCCTGGCTAATTCTTCTTTTATGGTTTGAGGAAGGATTCGAGAAACAGTGGGAGCCATCCAGTTTAGATAAACTAAAAACCACTCTAAACTTGCAAGAGCATCATGCTAAAGAGTTCTCTTCTCTCTCTCCTAATTGCAGTGACCCTGAAAATGACTGGACTTAAGTTACATTTAGAGAAAAATATACTGACAGGGCCAAACTATAAAGATTGGCTGCGGAATGTCAAAATGGCTCTGACCTATGACAAATTGGGGTACGTCCTCACCGCTACGGCACCTGCTGTCCCTGGTCCCAAATCCAGCAATGCGGATAAGGAAATCCGCAAAACCTGGGATTTAGATTGCGCGAAAGCCAAGTGCATCGTGCTTGCCTCAATGAACAATGAACATCAGAGGAGGCACGAGGATATGAACCTTGATGGCATATTTCTCCATACAAAGGAACTTTATGGAGAGCAATCTCGTATAGCAAGATACGAGACCTCTAAGAACTTGTTTCGAGCGAGGTTGGCTGTCGGGTCATCGGTAGGAGAACATGTCCTAAAGATGATCGGCTATATTGAAGAGCTCGCAGACCTTGGGACGACTTTGGATAATGAGCTCTATACAGACCTTATTCTCCAGTCCCTTCCTCACACCTACGCCCAGTTTATCCTGAACTTCAACCTTCAAAGAAAAGAAGTTGAACTTTCGGAACTCCTGAACATGTTAAGGAGTGCAGAGGGCACCTTGCAGAAGGCAAGGGAAACACCCGCTATGTTTGTTGGCGGTGCATCTTCTTCCGGGTCCAAGGCTAGGGCCAAAGGAAGGAAGAAGAAGGCCGTCCCCAGACCTAGAGGAGGTGTTAGTAAGGTGGGAGGGAAGGGAAAGAAAAAGTTTGCGGTACCAGTAGTTGGCCAGGATGAGTGCTTCCATTGTCACAGGAAAGGGCACTGGAAGAAAGATTGCAGAGCGTGGAACGCCAAGAACCAGGAATCGAAGCAAGCTGTGGCTTCGACTTCAGGTGTGTTTGTAATTGAGAATTGTCTGTCAATCAACTCTACTTCCTGGGTATTGGATACCGGATCAGGATCTCATATTTGCAATTCATTGCAGGCACTGAGAAACCGTAGAGTGCTGAAGGAAGGTGATATGACCCTAAAGGTTGCTAACGGAGCTAGCGTGGGAGCTGCGTCCGTCGGGGATTATCACCTAGGATTGACGAGTGGACACATTTTGGTTTTACATAACTGTTATTTTGTACCAAGCTTAACGTGTAATATCATATCAGTTTCCTTGTTATCAAATAAAGGTTATGATTTCATGTTTGTAAGAGATGTTGTTAACATCCACCTTAATCATGGTTTGATTGGGTCCGGTACACTAAATAACGGTATATATGTTTTAAACCAACTCCAAATTTTCAATGTCCAGAACACACTAAAAAGAAAGTCTCCAGATTTAAATAAAGCTTTCTTATGGCATTGTAGACTGGGTCACATCAATGAGAGAAGGTTGACTAAGTTGCTTAGAGAAGGATATTTGGACTCGTTCGAATATCAAACTTATGACACTTGTCAATCTTGTCTCAAAGGAAAGATGACAAAGACTCCATTCACTGGATAAGGAGTAAGAGCGAGCGAGCTCTTAGGACTCATACACAGCGATGTATGTGGTCCAATGTCTACACATGCGAGAGGTGGTTATTCCTACTTCATTACTTTTACAGATGATTTCTCTAGGTATGGACATGTCTTCTTAATGAAGCATAAATCCGAGGCCTTTGAGAAATTCCAGGAATACAAGAGTGAAGCGGAAAACCAAACAGGCAAAAGTATTAAGACACTGAGATCTGATCGAGGTGGAGAATACTTAAGTGCCGAGTTCCTAGGTTACCTAAAAGAGAAAGGAATTCTCTCTCAGCTTACTCTTCCATACACTCCACAGCACAACGGTGTATCGGAGAGACGGAATCGAACCCTATTGGATATGGTACGATCCATGATGAGTAATGCTGAGTTACCACGATCTTTCTAGGGTTATGCGCTAGAATCAGCGGCATATCTTTTGAACAGAGTTCCAACCAAAACTGTGCCTACCACACCATATCAGATGTGGAGTGGGAAGAAACCCTATCTTCAGTACCTGAAGACATGGGGATGTCCAGCTTTTGTAAAAAAGCAGCATCCGGACAAGCTCGAGGCATGCTCAGTAGAGTGTAAGTTTATAGGATATCCAAAGAACTCTATGGGATATTGTTTCTATTACGCAGAGGAACAAAAGGTTTTTGTTTCTCGTCATGCCCGCTTCTTAGAAACTGAATTTTTAGAAAATCAGAAGAGTGGGAGCGAAATAGAACTGGAAGAAATTCCAGAACCACAAGCTGCTACTGAAAGTTTGGTAGAACCAGAAGTTCAAGAAGAACAGGACATTCCCGCACCCCTCCGCAGGAGTTGTAGGCCGTCTCATCCGCCTGAGAGATACTACGGTTTTCTCATAGATGGGGATAGAGAGGATTGCATCATAGATGATGATGAACCTACTGACTTCCAGCAGGCCATCCAGAGCGGCGACTCGGTACGATGGCTAGATGCAATGCGGACCGAAATGGAGTCCATGTACACCAACAAAGTATGGACTTTGGACTTTGCTCCAGATGGGGTAAAACCCATAGGATGCAAATGGATCTTCAAGAAAAAGATTGGTGTAGATGGACAGGTGGAAACCTATAAGGCTAGACTTGTTGCAAAGGGTTTTCGTCAAAGACCTGGTTTGGACTATGACGAAACTTTTTCTCCAGTGGCTATGCTCAAATCCATTCGGGTCCTTCTTGCTATTGCTGCCTTCCATGATTATGAAATCTGGCAGATGGACGTAAAGACGGCTTTTCTAAATGGAAATTTAGAAGAGTGCGTCTATATGGATCAGCCAGAGGGTTTTAATCAGAGTGGGAGCAGCGGGAAAGTATGCAAGCTGCTTAAGTCCATTTATGGACTAAAGCAGGCATCGCGGAGTTGGAACATCTGTTTTGATGAAACAGTCAAAGAATATGACTTTATCAAAAATCCAGATGAACCGTGTATATATAGTAAAGTTGTAGCCAGAAGTGTCGTATTCCTCGTCTTGTACGTGGATGACATTCTATTAATAGGAAATGACATTCCTATGCTACAATCTGTCAAAGGATTCTTGTCACACAGGTTCTCCATGAAAGACCTGGGTGATGCCTCTTACATTCTGGGGATCCGGATCTATCGTGATAGATCCAAGAGGATGTTGGGACTTTCGCAGTCCAGGTATATCGACACTGTACTGAAAAGATTCAGTATGGAAGATTCTAAGCGCGGTAATCTACCGGCTTGTCACGGAATCACCCTCTCCAAAGAGATGTCTCCCAAGACTGATTTGGAAAGGGAACGCATGTCTATTATACCCTACGCTTCTACGGTAGGCTCTATAATGTATGCGATGTTGTGCACCAGACCAGATGTAGCTTACGCACTGAGCGTGGTAAGCAGGTATCAGTCAGACCCAGGGGAGAAGCACTGGATAGCAGTAAAGAACATTCTCAAGTACCTGAGAAGGACTAAGGAGATGTTCTTGGTTTACGGCGGAAAAGACCTCAGGTTGGAGGCCTTTGCTGATTCCGGCTTCCAGAGTGATAAGGACGATTCCAAGTCCATGTCGGGTTATGTCTTTACCCTCAATGGAGGGGCGGTGTGCTGGAAGAGCTCCAAGCAGGACACCGTTGCTGACTCGACGATGGAAGCGGAGTATATAGCTGCTTGCGATGCCGCAAAAGAAGCAGTCTGGCTGAAGAAGTTCCTAACAGAACTTCAGGCGGTTCCTACCATAGTTGATCCAATACCTCTGTATTGCGACAACAACGGAGCTATAGCTTTAGCAAAGGAACCAAGGTCCCATCAGAAGTCCAGACACATCTTAAGGCGGTATCACCTGATCAGGGAGATCATTGATCGTCAGGAGATCGAGGTTCGGAGAGTTGCTTCTGAAGAGAACATTGCAGATCTATTCACGAAGGCCCTACCTCAGATTCAGTTCGAGAGGCTACTCGAGATCATCGGTCTTCGATATGCCAGTACATGGCCCTAGTGCAAGTGGGAGATTGTTAGTGTATATGCCCTAGGGGCCATTATTGTATCATACTAGTTTGTATATTACTTAATGGAAGCTTGGGATATTCACATGTATATAACAGTCTTGCTAAACATGGTAGTATGCTACTTGGTTTTTCTATCTTAATATGTGAGTATACGTATTGATAGAGCTCTTAGGATCTTGCTTGACTACCAGCGTTGTGATGGCAGTCACACTAGTGGGGGCTGGGTAGTCTACAAGCACATCCTTATTCAGGTCCCTGGTCGTTGGATTATCGAGACAGAGCATCGATACTCCGGAGTAGACTAGTGTGTACGCTTCTCATCCCAGTTGGGGAGATGGTCTGTCCCACAGCCGTCAGTACGTCGTACTGGAGATAGTATGCAGGTGCTCGTTAGGTTACGGGTACACCGGACAGGACTCACAGGGAACTGTTGGTTGGTTTTATACCAGTCGTCAGTGAACAGTTCCCAGGTGACATGAGTACAGCATAGTCCGCAGACTTGACACTGCTACTTCGCCTCGAGTGTGTCCCACTGTTCTTAGATTGCTACCTTACCACGGCTCAAAGGAGTCGTGCAAACAGGTAGCAGTTGGGTGCAGTCCCGAGCACTTGGAGGTAGTGGCGGTTAGACAGGATTCGTCTCTCCCGGTATTGGGAGTTGATATCGCGCTGTGTCAGAGAGCCATTACGCAAAGTCCCTGGCCAGGGCAAGCGAGATTTGCTGGTAGGTTCCAGTAGTTTCTCAGGGTGTAATGGGCTTCCCTCCGACACGACTTATACCGCTATTAGGGGACTGACGCTTGCCGCCCCCCTAGGCCCGATATGCGATAGTCTAAGACGAACGGACCGGACTGTATGGAGATTGTCACATCAGACTCAGTAGGAGTTCGGATGGGTTTCCTCATCGGCCTTCTTATCGACATCTACCAGGGGACCGTTACGTACAGCTAGTGCCGCTTGCGGTCTGTGGTTAAACCCACTGCCAGCGTAGTAGTCGAGTCTCTAGAGTCCCACACAGAGAGTTTCCCTACTCCAGGCGAAACGATATAGAGGTCGTATGGTTTTACGACAAGGGTTCGGACGCATACGTGTGTTTACACACGTACGACTTTCGGACAGTTTTTACCAGTCGGCTTTGGTTTAAGCCAGTTACTGGTATCCGGTTATTGGATTTATACAGTCTAAAGTTTTTCCGTATTTTTGCGGAAAGGAGGGGCGTTCTCGTAATTGCGCGAGAAGCTTCTAGAAGATGGTGACTAAGGAGGTTTAGGTGGCATATACAATGAATGTGATTAGTGAGTCATATGGATGATTCATCCATGTCATTAATGCATCATAAATGCTTAATGACTCATGGATGTGAATCATCACTAGATATTATCAAGCATGGTTGTTAAATTCATTTCTTTTCTTTTCTTGATAAAAAGAAATGCTTGATATATATTATGATAACTCATTATTCTCACTTCATTATTATCTTCACCTTCTCTCTCCTCAAGCTCTCCCTCTTCAAACCCTAATCCTCCCCTCTCATGTGTTGAGTACAAGGATTAGTTAGACTTATTAAACCATAACCCTCACTCTATTTCACCTAGCTTCTTTGATTAGCACTTAAAGAAGTTTAGTTGCCTCAAGTTTAGAGGCTAAGCTTGGAGTAAAGCTCTCGGGTGGATCGTCTACTACTTCGAGAAGGCCGAAGAGGAGGTGGAGTTCGTAAAGACGAAGGACACGGTTCTTTAGGTATAATCCCTTTACATAGTAGTTGTTAACTTCTATGTTTGATGTTAGTTATCGTTTAGCTTCGATTCTTGCGGTTAGTCGATGTTTAAGCAAAGAACAAGATCGTTTTTCATATTTTCGCCTCCCCGCAAGTCGTGGGGTGTTGTACATCGACTTACAATATCACCTAGTGTTACCAACTGGTAATACAATGATTCTGAGCGACTGTTATCTCGTACCAAAATATTATGAATATTTTCCTGAATCAAGTGTTGATTGGGTATGGTACGTTGTATAACAGTATACACGTTCTGAATCAAACTACGGTTCTAAACGTACAGAATACACACAAGAGGAACAGTTCAGAAATGAACGAAGTCTTCTTTAGGCATTGTAGACTAGGTCATGTCGATGAGACAAGACTTGCTGAAGTTGCATAAGGATGCATATTTGATTCCGTTCGAATTTACATCTTATGAAACTTGCCAGTTATGTCTCAAAGTCTAGGTGACCAAATCTCCGTTTACTAGAAATGGAGAAAGAGCTACCGAACTCTTAGATAGATACATGGTGTGTATGCGGTCCTATGTCTACATATGCCAGGGATGGTTCCACGTACTTTATTACATTCACCGATGTTCTCTCAAGATACGGACATGTGTTCTTGTTGAAATACAAAACTGAATCTTTTGAGAATTTCAAGGAATATAAGTTCGAGGTTGAGAACCATATGGGAAAAGGTATTCAAATCCTTCGATATGACCGGGGAGAAGAATATTTGAGCATGGAATTCCGAGACTATTTAAAAGAGAATGAGATTCTCTCTCAGCTTACTCCTCCGTATACACCACAGCACAACGGTATATCGGGATGGAGGAATCACACCCTATGAGATATGGTGCGCTCTATGACGAGTACTGCTGAGTGGCCTATTTCCTTTCAGGGACATGCACTTGAGAAGATGCATACCTATTGAATAGAGTTCCGACCAAATCTGTTGCCTACCACTCCATATGAGATATGGAATAGGAAGAGACCATCTCTTAAACGAGTTAAGATATGGGGTTGTCCGGCCAATGTTGAAAAACAAAATCCCGACAAGCTCGAGGCAAGGTCAATTCTGTGTAAGTTTGTAGGATATCCCAACCATTCGCGAGGGTATATCTTCTACCACATCGAGGAACAAAAGATATTTTATTTCTCGACATGCCACCTTTTTAGAAAAGGAATTTCTTGTTAAAGAAATTAGTGCCAATGAGGTAGAACTGGAAGTAGTTCCAGCAAACACAAACTATAACTGATGATTTGTTGGAACCGGAGGATTCAATAGTCCCTGACAAACCGAAGCCACTCCGCAGATCTAGTAGGGTTCCTCATCCACCTGAGAGATACTACGGTTTTCTCATAGACAGTAAGAGAGAGGATTGCATCATGGAGATGATGATCCAACTAGTTTCGAGCAGGCCATCATGAGTGGGGACTCTGTGGAATGGCTGGATGCTATGCGATCTGAGATGGAATCCATGTACACCAACAAAGTGTTGACTTTGGATGTTGCTCCTGAAGGGGTAAAACCCATCGGGAGCAAGAGGATATTTGAGAAAGATAATTTGGTGTAGATCAAAAAGTTGAGACTTTCAAAGCTATGCTTAAGTCAATCAGGATCCTACTTGCCATTGCTGCATACCATGACTATGATATCTGGTAGACTGCACGTCAAAATCGCTTTTCTAAATGGTGATTTAGAAGAGAGCGTGTATATGACACTGCTAGAGGGTTCGTAGACAGTGGGAGCAGCGGAAGCATATGCAAGGTTCTTAAATCCATCTATGGGTTAAAGCAGGTATCGTGGAGATGGAACATCTGTTTTAATGAAGCTATAAAAGAGTTTGACTTCATCAAAAAGAAAGATGAACCATGTATAAATAATAAGGTTGTAGAGAGTATGGTTGTCTTCCTTGTATTGTACGCGGATGACATACTCTTGATAGGAAAGGGTGTTCCTATGCTACACTCGGTCAAACACCTCTTATCACACAGGTTCTCCATGAAAGATCTAACTGATGTCTCCTATATCCTGGGGATATAGATCTATAGAGATAGATCTAAATGGATTTGGGATTGTCCCAATCCAGGTACATAGACACCATGCTAAAAGTGTTTAGTATGGATGATTCTAAGCTTGGTAATGTACCCGCTTGTTCAGGAATCACTCTCTCTAAAGAGATGTCTCTCGAGACTGATTTAGAGAGGGCTCGCATACAAGGGATACCCTATGCTTTGGCAGACGGGTCAATCATGTATGCGATGTTATGTACCAGACCAGATGTAACTTACTCACTAGGTGTACTGAATAATTATCGAAAAGATCTTTGGGAAAACCACTGGACAGCTGAAGAACATTCTTAAGTGCTTGAGAAGGACTAAAGAGATGTTCTTGGTGTATGGTAACGGTGAACTCCAGATGGAGTCTTTTACCAATTCGAGCTTCCAGAGTGATAAGGACGACTGAAAGTCAGTCTCGGGTTTTGTATTCACCCTCAGTAGAGGGACGGTATATTGGAAGGGTTCCAAGCTATATACCGTAGCAGACTCGTTGATAGAGGCTAATTACATCGCTATCAACGATGTTGCTAAAGAGGTTGTCTGGATGAATCGAGTTCATGAGATGAACTAGGTTCCTACCATTGGGCATCCAATACCTGTGTATTGTGATGACAATGGAGCTATGACTTTGTCCTAGGAACCCCGGCCCCGTCAGCGATCCATACATATTCTTAGAAAGTATCACCTGATCAGAGAGATAGTTGATCTCTGAGAGATCGAGGTCAGGAGAGTTGACACAGAGGATAACAAAGTGGATCCACTCACCGAGGCTATACCCCAGATGCTATTCGAGAGACTTTTGGGACGTTGGATATGAGATACTACACCAATTGGCCTTAGTGCAAGTGGGAGATTGTTAGGAATATGTATGCCCTAAAGGCCATTATTGATGATATAGTAGATGCTTGGACATATATATTGAGGACTTTCTTGCTCGACATGATAGTATGCTATCAGGTTACCTTTATCTTAACATGTAGACTGGTATTTATACTATCTGTCTCTTACCTGTTGATAAAGCCCTTAGGATATATACTTGACTACCAGGATTATAATGAGATCATACTAGTGGGGCCAGGGTGGTCCAAAAGTACATCCTTTAATCATTTCCTAGTCGAGGGAATATCGAGACTAGGGCATCGATATTCCAGAGTAGACTAGTGTGTACGTTTCTGTAACATTTTGGAAAATTAATAATATTTAATAATATTTTTTTATTATAAAAATAATAAAAATTGATAAGTTTACGAAAATGATATTGCTTATGAAATTGAGTATCAGAATCATGTCCGAAAATTCTAATTATTTTGATAAATATAAATACAAGTGTGATATCAATTAAAAATGATATAGTTAATTATTTTAACATGATATTGAGCTTTACACTAAGCTAATGACATTTAAGTGATAGATTAATTATTTCATATCTTTTAGTTCTTATAAATGTAGAATTGTATTATGAGATTTTTCTTTATTTTTACATTCCTTTTTAAAATTATGGTTGGTTTAAGATATTCTAGGATACACCCTAATAACACCTCACCCTCACCTTTGCTCACATATCTCCACCTCCTCCTTCTTCATTTTACACCTCCTTCTTCAAATCCTGTAAGTCTACGCTAGCGCCCCGGCCGTCTACAGACGCCAAATACGGAATAAAAACTTTTAAACTGGCGCTATCGTATACTTTAACCCGGATCTGCCATTATTGCTAAACTAACAAACTGTAAAGAGTGTAGAAAGGTTATACCGAACGATCCGAGTCCTTCGTTCTTTAACCATCATCCCACGCTCCGTTGCGGCTGCTCCGATCTCGTCGAACTCCGATATCCTCGTCGAGGTGACACCACATCACCGATTCTTTAAACGGGCTCCCGCCTCTGACTCGAGGCAACTCGATCGTCAAGTTTGCTAAAAGAGACGACCAAGAATTGATGTAGAGAATGAGTAGATGACTTTGTCTCACTTCGTCCAAAACCGTGGACGATCGGTTAATGAAGTTGCCGTGGGAATTGGGTGATGGAATGAAATGAACTGTAAAATTCCATACACCCCAAATACTATCATATCTTTTTTCCAAATGAAATCAACAACCATAAGAGAGTGGGGAGGGGCCGGCCATATATATAAGAGGAGGAGGTGACCGTAGGAGAAAGAGAGTAACCTTAAGTAAATATCATAATGTGAACACAAAATAATATCTAGCATAAAGATCTTAAGCAAAACAAGAATGTTTAGAAATCAAAGCATGAGTCACAAGACACCTCACCAAATCTAGAACCTTCTAGAACCTTCTAGAAGCACGACTCACTCTCATCCAAGAAAAGATAAATCCGTCTTTAACCGAATGTTAAAAGACGGCTGATAGAAAACTGGAAACTGGCAACTTCCAAAAGTGATCCTGAAACGACTTTCAGGATAACCCCGTAACTGTATAAATATACCCGCATTTGTATTATGACCGAATACAAATGCAACTGAGACAAAGATATTATACCTACTCAATACAATACTCGGATCCGGCTTAAACCAAAGCCGACCAGTATCATCTGTCCGAAAATCGACACGTGCGTAAACGCACGTGCATTTTCCGAACCCTGCCATAAAACCATACGGCCTCTACAACGTTTCGCCCGAACTTGGAAAACTGTCTGTGGGGGACTCTAATGACTCTTCAGTACCCTGGCAGTGGGTTTAACCACAAACCGTCAGCTGCACTAGCTATGCGTAACGGTTGCCCACAGACTGACCTCAAGGGAGACTGATGAGCGAACTCAAGGGTGGCCGATGAGCTGACACATCCAGAAACCCTACTGAGCCTAACAGTGACAATGTATATACAGTCCGGTCCGTTCGTCAATGAGTATCGCATATCCGCCTAGGGGGCTAGTAACGTCAGACCCCCAGAAGCAGTATAAGTCGTGTCGGAGTGAAGCCCAATAACACCCTGAGATACTACTGGAGTACCTACCAGTAAATCTCCTGCCACGGCCGTGGGCTATGTGTAATGGCTCTCCTAGACACAGCACGATCTCGCCCCCAATACCGGGAGAGACGAATCCCCTGCCGATCCGCTCACGTGCCTCCATATGGCTCGGGACTGTACCCAAAAGCTACCTGTTTGCACGACTCCTTTGAGACGTGGTAGGGTAGAAATCAAAGCACAGTGGGAACTCACACGAGACAAATGACGACCTCAGGTCGATGAACTAACCTGTACACATGTCACCTGGGAACTGCTATCTGACGATAGGTATAGTACTAACTAGCAGATTCCCGGCGAGTCCTATCCGGTGTACTCATAACCCAATGAGCACCTGTATACATCTTAGGTGATCCAACTGACACCAGTGGCTTGTGAGACCGGCCACCGCCCCTCGTCGGGGTCTCGACTGTATACACTAGTCTACTCCGGAGTATCGATGCCCTGTCTCGAAACTCCCACGACTAGGGACCACAATTAAGGATATGCATATAAACTACCCAACTCTCACGTATATGATCGCCATCATACTGTTGGTAGTAAAGCAAGATCCTAAGGGCTCTATCAAAGTGTAACATGCAATCAGTCACCTGAACATGTACACGACTGATAAAGGCAAACCAGATAGTATACTATCATCTCGAGTAAGACTGTCCTACCGGGATAGGTCCTCCGCAATCATTGCAATCACGTACCTGCGATCCAATAATTGACCATGAGGGCACTATCTCCAACAAATCCAACACCTCCTCCTTGCATGAATCACTCATGCTTCATCAAGTGACACCACCCCCTTCCTCTCATGCCACCTCCCCCTCTCATCACACACCACATGCTTTCTCTATAAAGCTCCTCACCCTATTTACACATTTTAATTATAGGAATTCAGTAGCTATTCCAACTGAAACCATACATTTTCAGCTCCAAACCAATAAATTCTTTAAGTGTTCATACCATAAAGAGAGAGCAATGGCTTCCTTCATCAAGTGTACGCTTCATCAAACACAATACATTACAACCCTTAGAGGATTCCATCATAGGATTTTGGAGCTGGTGTTCTCTCGTGAATCATTCAATAGGTATAAGTTCAACCCTGCCGTTTTAGTTCAATACAGTTTTTGTATGATATCGGTATATATCGTATTTTGATAGATTAGACTCTGTTTATGAATCTGCTATAGTTTAGATGTAAATTAGAAAACCCAAATAGTGCCTTAACCTTTTAATTTGTACCTAGAATAACCCATAGGAAGATGGGCCCCTTTGCTCGGATTTTGGCTGGCGACAGGAAGGACAAATCCGATCTCGCCGGATATTTAGAGGAGTTTGGTGTTGTAAATTTTAGGGTAGCTTCATATATCTATATTAGGATATTTGGTATTTTTTATTTAAGTTATTTTATTAATAGGTTAAATCTATAAGATAGTAGCAGTTTTGAAGTAAAATTCTATACACGACACGTAGCATGTTTAGTTGTGCAGTATCTTAAGTTGGGGTTTTGTGATATCTTGCTCCCTGTAAATGAATCTGGAATCACTAGGTATAATCACTAGAAAATCCAGCAAGACCAAAAGTATACTGAGACTACTAGGAGACACCACTTCAAACATGAACCCCAAACTCCCTAGAAAATCCGGCGACCTACCCCAAAATTCCGGTAACGCCGGCCCCCTAATAACCTTTTGTGTTAGTTTTTCTTCTGTGGCCTATTTTGGGTATTTGATAAGTCTCTGTATTGTTTCGGTTGTCTAAATATTTATACAGTAAAATCTGGGAACATTTTAGAAAGGGTTTTATCAAATTTTAGATATTTACGATACAGAGTTTTCGTATTTTGATGTTGCAGCTGAACCGTTAACGTTTATACATTAACGACAGAATTATATTATCGTTTTGGGTTAAGTATGCTGTAGGTTCTAACCTACGGGTGTTTAGCTTGTTGTTTTGGTTTTCGATATGATATTTACCTTAATTGCGATTTAAATACGAATATAGGTACGATTCAAGGATTCCGAGACGGATTTGGTAATAGCAGCGTGAATTCAGCAAGCTTTTAAGTTGGTGAGTAGATTTACATCTACTGGGGAAGTCGGGTGGATGGCGTATAGCACCCCCGCAACCTTATAAATAGTATTATGATATCTAGTTAGTTTTTATTCAAGATATTTATATAGTATCGCATTTAGTATGTCTTTCAATTTCATATAGTTTCATGCATAATTATAGATGAGATACAGTGATACGATATGGATATGGTTTGGTGGATTTGTACGAGAGATCATGCCATACTTGTAATGATATAGATACAGTGATATGATGAGATATTATACAAGAAATTATACGTATTGGAGATGATGAAATTTGTATGCCGAATAACGGCTAATTTATACTTTGACTCGTAGAGTTAGATTATATTCCATTTTAAAATGTAATACTTGTGTGAGCTATATTCTTTTAAAAACTACGATTCGTTTGTCCTTTAATCAAATACAAGGATGCGGTGCCAATTTCCAAAACTAATATCTATTTTAATCTAGGGCAGCTTCCTTAATTCAAACTCAACGTTTCGTTTCAATTCTTAAGATAATGGTATAGCTCATAGCAAGTAATTACAATAGTTACACTTAGATTACTTTACATGTTTGCATTATATAATCGATGTTATCCATTTCTGCGACACGACCACTCTGATAGAACACTGCACAAATACCAATGAGTACTATGTTGCACAAGCACGTAGATATATGTTACACTACACCTCATTGGTACTGCTATGTCACCGTAGAGCCATTTTGTTATATATGTGTTAAATATAAATAGGTTGTTACACCATAGAACACTTACATAAATGCTAATGATTTCCATGTTGCACGAGTACAGACGCGTATGCTACACTACACATCATTAGTAGTGCCATGACACAGTAGAGTTGAGATCATTATGCCTATATGATATAATTACGTAGTCTTCTTTTATTCCTGTTGTAAATTACGAATATTAGCACTATAGATGTTGTATTTGATTCTTATGGATTTTCTGGATATTTTACTCCTGATGATATATATCGGTGGTATGGGACACTGTTATATATGTATATATATAATATATTATCAATATAATCTATACAAGTATTCTTATTCCTTATTTGATTTTTTTGATATGATGAGTTAAACGTCCACCATGAGTTTTGTTTTTTCTGATTTTATTCCGAACCGAGTTGGGGGTCATACGGTTGCGGATTTACAAGTTATCCAGACTGAGTCGGTGGGCATACAGTTGGATATATGGTGGACCCGGTCGAGGTCCAGGGGCAGGATAGCCGCATTTTAGGCGGGGAGCCTAACGAGGATACTCGATTCCGGAGATAGAGATGAGCACGACAGATATTCAGAGAATATTGACCGGGGTTCAATGGGCACGGCGGATATCCAGGGGATACCGACCGGGCCAGGGATATCGGGTGGTGATCATCTGTTGAGATGGTGTCGACGTATCTGTATTTACGTGTCGATGCTGGACACGAGAGATTTCGGATTTTCGGATGTCGATACTAGGCATCCATTTATATTGATATGATTTCTATCATGAGATACACAATTAGATTTCAGTTATTGTAGTCGACCAGGACGGATCCAGGGGAGAGTACCTATATATATATATTCTACTTGGGGCTGCATGACAGATAGTGTTGCATTATCATACACATGTATATCATATTATATTAGTACAGGTTACGGTAGTACTATACTTATGAACTAGGTATCGTCATGCATTTCGATTTCTACCTTTAGATGTACTTTTATTCACTGAGTTGGCAACTCATCCCCGTTGTGCCACAGTTTCTTGCAGGTTTTACCGCCCGGGTTATCAGCGGCTTGGCACACATTCCTTTCGGTGATTGATTGGTAAGTGGGTTATTATTGTATCATACTCACTTTTGATTATTCATATATTTTTGTATCTAATGGGAACTCCATCAACTTAGAAGTGGTATATTATGGACTTAGAAGCAAAACTTAGAGTTTATGTGTGGTGATGTCGCACTCTTTGGAGTTGATTTCTGATTTAGATTGTTGGTTGCTCTATCGTTTGGACGTGGAGACTAGCTTCTGTTGGGATGCTATTTTATTATTATATTGTATCAAGTTTTTATAAAAATGCAAAGGAGGTGATGTCAAGTTTCAAAATGTCATAAATGTTTTTCAACATACTTAGTTAAAATTAGATGTTATTTTTAAGATTGATTTCAGCGGATGACTATTTAAACCTCACCTCCAATAATTTCAAAAAGGGTTTAGATTCCGGATTTCGGCTTACTTGAACCGTGTCGACGTCTTTAGATGTCACGTGATTTAAGTGCCGGTCACGTGCCACATTTGGGTCGTGACAGTTTCTTGTTCCTTAAAGGGCGATGGTTGATCCTACAACCATTAGTGTGTGACATCAAAGATTGTACACAGGTGCTTATTGGAGAATGGGTACACCGAACAGGACTCACCGAGAACTCCTATGTGCTAGTATACCTATCGTCAGATAGAAGTCCTCTGGTGACACTGGTACAGGTTAGTCTATAGATCCGAGATCGTCATAGAGTCTTGTGTGGCTCCCACTGTGCTTTGATATTCTCCCTACCACGCTCAAGAGGAGTTGTGCAAACAGGTAGATTTTGGGTACAGTCCCAAGTCACATGGAGGCAGTGAGTGATAGGAAGGGTTTCGTCTCTCCCGATATTGGGGGTTGATGTTGTGCTATGCTCGATTGGCTATAACTGGAAGTCCCTGGCTAGGGCTGCTGCCGAGATTTACTGATAAGTGTTATCAGTAGTTTCTCAACCGTTATAGGCCGGACATCGGCATGACTTATCACGTTACTGGGGTATGACGTTTACCACCCCTAGACATGATATGCGACATATCAGACGAAAAGACCGGACTGTACGATAGTGTTACTGATAGGCTTCATGGAGACTATGGACAAGCTTGCTTGTAGATCTTCATATCGCTCAATACTCGAGTAGCCGTTACGTCCAGCTAGTACCGCTGACAGCTTGTGGGTGACTGATGTGATCATCACCTACTGCTGGCGTATTGACGAGTCTTTAGAGTCCCACACAGAAGTTTCCTGGTTCAGGCGAAACGAAGTAGGACACATATGTGATATGTGTGTCGGCCTGATTAAATACGTGTATATGATACCGTATTGTAATCTGGCAGTTATCTGTTATCGGTTTGGTTATATGTGATATAACAAGATTGTCGAATCAAGTGTTGATTTGATAATGTGATAAATGGATAAATGATATTAGTCGGTCGTATGTGATATAACCGGATTATTAAATCAAGTGTTGATTTAATAATGTGATATACATTATATATGATATAATTATATCTTAACTAATATCATTAGCTCGCTAATTATTCTTCATAATATATATATTAATATATATGATATATATATATAATAATAATAATGAAGCATGGCATAAAATCTATTTTGTGAAAATAGAAATGAGGTGGGAAATGAGAGCATGGTTGCAAGCATGGGATTTATATTTGTTTATTCATCTTGACTCACTATTCAAGCATGGTTGCAATTTTATATTGCAAAATTCCATACTTGAATGAGTGGGGGTCAAGTGTTTCCATTCATTCTAAGTTCATTCTCAACATTTAGCCATTTTCTTGAGTTGCTCCCATGGTTGCTCTTTAGCTTCTTCTTCTTCCTCAATTGCTATAGTTCAAGGTTCAACCCTCACATGTGATGTGAACCATGAAGCTTGAACACAAACTTGTGAGCTTTTAACATCCCTACTTCACCATCCTACGCTGGACTAGAGATCGAGTGTAGCGTGTTTACTACGCTAAAGAGTTTAGTGTAGAGGTAGCTTGAGTTGGAGGGATTTCGCGTGGATCATCTTCGGCATGAAGGTCATTGGAGGAAGTTCGTCCAAAGCCTTTAGTGGAGCCTAGTGGAGTCGCGGGACTACTACACGGAGCTTGTGAAGTGAAGGACTCGATCTACGTTGATATAACTTCCTTCCCTTCTTGATGGTTTTATAGCAAACCCTAATATTCTAGCAAAGATCTTGTATGGTCTAACTTAGCACCTAATAAAAATTAAAATTTGGCATGCTTAATGCTACTAAAACCTCATAGTGGTGCTAGGGCCGACTTTCAAAATCCTTATTATGGAGGAAGATGGAAACTATGTCCATCTTCTTGTGCTGCCTCTGGTATATACCATCAATTGAGGGCAACACGAGGCACTTGGCATTCGCACGTTATTTTTCCCTTATCTTACGGATATCAACATCCGGGACGGTGGAAACTGGACCTAGGACGGTGGGGGCTAGGGTAATAATGAGGTGGTCCAGCTTGTCATAGGTAATGGACATCTGGACAAACCTTTGCTAGTCAATATAGTATAACCCAGTCATTTTATTATCTAACTGTAACCTAATCTGGTTACCTGGTCGCTGCAATTAGGGGAGAGAGAAGAAAACACTCAGCATGATACTCTTGCAAGTTTAGACTGGTTTTTAATTTATCTAAACAGGATGACTCCCACTATTTCTCGAATCCTTCCTCAAACCATAAAAGAAGAATTAGTCAAGATTAATCTCACCGCACAATACTTGCTTAACCTTTCATCCAGGCTAGTGTCGGTACTTCGAGGGAGGTTTTATGACGCTTTCGCGAAGTTCCTTAATTAAATAACCTCTTTTCCCTGGAGGCATAGCCCCTCTAACACCGTTCTAGACTCCTACTTAGTTTATAGCATTGATCGTTAAGTGAAAAATATCCAGAGGGGTAGCATATACTCATAGTAGGATCGGGATCCAAATATCATTGTGTGATAATCCTAAAGGAATCCTACCAACATCATCACACTCCAAATGGTATGCATCACTAGAAAGTTTCAGTTTCTTTAGAAACTCCCGATGTGAATTTTTGCCCCATGCTCTTATGACCTTGACGAAGGCCAACAAATCATAAGTCACATGTCAAGTTCTACCCATCATTGTCCAGGTTAATTTGAATCCACCCGTATATACCCTTGACGAAGGCCAACAAAGTAATACGACTGTTCCAAACCAACCCATCTATCTATACTACATATGAACACCCAGCAGCTACCAATCACTATGCCTTGACGAAGGCCAACAAACATAGCTTGAATACTACTGAATATTCATATGAAATGATGGAGGGATACGAATGGTTTTGGTGAAACCATGAACATAGTGAACTTGATATAATCGAAGGAACCTGATAGCTTTTTAAAAGGAGTGGTTTAAGCTCCGCATTTAAAAGTCTGCTGTTTTGAAAAAACCGAATGGTTTTATAAGTGTTCCAACGATTCAGCTTTGGTTTGTTTCTTTGCATTAATATAATGCAGTCCCATCATTTACACCTATCATCACAGAAAAAGACAAAAATACCACGTCCACTTATGCCATCCACATTCGCCACTGGGCCCCGTCTAATACCGTTAGGTTACTTAACTAACGCCAGAGCGGGGGCTGGACTAGCGCGGGTGCAAAACATAAGCAACGTCTATTATATAATATATATATATATATATATATATATATATATATATATAATAACCATTCATCTCATGCAATAATAGGCATTCCAGATCACAGATGAACATATTAGATATACTAGAAATTCCGCATTTCGTTTAAGCCTGTAACGAAAGACGGATTCCACGGTCGTGATGAATAGCCAAACTCCACCCCAGACCCCTACGGGTGCGGAAAACTACCCGCCAAATATCCGAAGTGAAGCAACCTCCCTCATCAAAGTGAGTAGGACACTCGGCACTTCAAAGTACCCAGTAGTTTGTGCACCCCACCTTGGGTCTATCCTAAGAGCAGAAAACAGTAAAAGAAAATAATACAACGGCGGTTACAAGCTCAACCTGGATGTGCCCCGCAAAATAATATTACATCACTTTATAATTTTACATCGAATGAAAGAAAAGAAAACCCTTATCTCACATCCTCCGGCTATTCATCCATGACGATCTAATAAGTTCATATACACAAACCACAAGAACAGCAACACAGATATGTGCAACCCCGACTAATCGACGTATAGCAATTAGCCGACGTTTCCAAAAACATATATCACAACTTGAAACTTTAAACGACGTTAAAACTACGACTTCGAAACACCTTGTATTGCCACAGTAAAAAGATAACAGTATATCCAAAATTTGCAAAAACAAACAACACCTGAGACCTTAGATCCAAGCAACTAGAACACAGACCAAAATTCAATGCATTTCACCACAACAAAAAAGGTGACATCGGTTTTTTTGAAGGTTTGGCCGGTTCAATTCCGGTGAAATTGCTTCATTTTTTGTGTGTGTTCATATCACAACAAGTAGAGAACTCTGTAATTGTTTAAAAAAAATTTATAGGGTCGGGAAAAATTGACAGAAACTTGGATCTTTGTTTTGATGTTTCGGAGTTATTTCGGATTCGTAGTTTTACACTTCGTCTAAACTGTTAGCTATAGTTTAGTAGGCTCTAATACCACTGTAAGTCCATGTCGTGCACCCCGTGTGTCCGCGGGGAGGCAGAATTTTCAAAAAACGATTTTTCAAAGCTCGCAATACGGACTTGAATTCCAGGATCGCTGCTAAATCCTAGCTAACAAAATACTGTGTGAGGTTTAACTACTCAGATGAAAGTTATACCTCATGAAACTAAGTCCTTCGGGTCTTCTTTGCTGTCCTCCTCTTCATCGTATGCTCCGAGGATCGTAACGGATCAAAGCTTTCTCGTCGGATTCATCGAGTCAAAGATGATCCACCCGAGAATCTATAGTCCGAGCTCCAACCTCAAATCCGAGATAACTAGGGCAACTAGCTTGCTAAACTAGAAGGCCTAGGTGATGTAGAGAGTGAAGATGAATTAGTTTGTCTCTTGGAACCTTAGGTTTCTCAACTCATGAGACTTTTAGGGTTATGAGGAAGAAATAGAAGACTTGAAGAAATGAGAATGGTGTTGTGAACAATGAATAATGAGATGGCTGCCCTCTTGATAGAATATGAAGCATATCAATAATTTAGGAGATAAAATATCTCACACAAATATCTAATAAGCTTCATAAAATATCTCATGATGAGTCATGAGCAAGAGCCATGCTAGATTCAATGTTAAACTCCACCTCATTTCCTCACCTCATAAAGTTTAATCCAATAAAGAATTAAACCCTAAATATATGTCCCCTTCTAGAAGCTTTCCTGAGCTAATTACGAGAATGCCCCTCATCCGTATATACATGCCCGCATCCGCATTCCGAAGAATACGAATACAAAGAGACGAAACAAATCCATCAATATAATACTAGGATCCGGCTTAAACCAAAGCCCACTAGTATTATCTGTCCGATCATCATACATGCACAAGTGCACGTACATGATTGTAGCCCTGCCGTAAAACCATACGGCCTCTACATATTTTGCCCGATGCAGGGAAACTGTCTATGTGGGACTCTAAAGACTCGACAGTACGCCGGTAGTGGGTTTAACCACAAGCCGCAAGCGGTACGAACTGCACGTAATGGCTACCCAGGTATATGTCTGTTAGTGTATATGCCCTAGAGGCCATTACTGTATCATACTAGTTTGTATATTACTTAATGGAAGCTTGGGATATTCACCTTGTATATACAATCTTGCTCAAAATAGTAGTATGCTACTTGGTTTGTTTCTACTTCAATGTGTACATGTGTTTATTTTAGTATATCGCCTATACACATTAGTGGAGCCCTTAGGATCTTTGCTTGATTACCAGCGTTGTGATGGCAGTCACACTAGTGGGGCTGGGTAATCTATAAGCACATCCTTATGCAGGTCTCTGGTCGCAGGACTATCGAGATAGGGCATCGATACTCCGGAGTAGACTAGCGCATGCGCTTCTCATCCCAGTGTGGGAGACGGTCTGTCCCACAGTCGTCGGTACGTCATACTTGAGATAGTATGCGGGTGCTCGTTGGGTTACGAGTACACTGGACAGGACTCGTCGGGAACTGACTAGTTGGTATTATGCCTATCGTCAGTTATCAGTTCCCAGGTGACATGAGTACAGCTTAGTCCGCTGACTTGACACTGTCACTTCGCCTCGAGTGTGTTCCCACTGTACTTTGATTACTACCCTACCATGGCTCAAAGGAGTCGTGCAAACAGGTGGTAGTTGGGTGCAGTCCCGAAGCACTTGGAGGCAGTGACGGTTAGACAGATTCGTCTCTCCCGGTATTGGGGGTTGACATCGCGCTGTGTCTAGGAGAGCCATTACACGAGTAGTCCCTGACCAGGGCAAACGAGATATACTGGTAGGCTTCCAGTGTTATCTCAGGGTGTTTTGGGCTTCACTCCGACACGACTTGTACCGCTATTGGGGGACTGACGTTTACCGCCCCCTAGGCCCGCCATGCGATGTATCAGACGAACAGACCGGACTGTACGGAGAATGTCACATTCAGGCTCAGTAGGAGTTCAGATGGGTTTCGCCTCGTCAGTCTTCTTGTCGGCATCTACCTGGGGACCGTTACGCACAGCTAGTGCCGCTTGCGGTCTATGGTTAAACCCACTGCCAGCGTAGTGTCGAGTATTTAGAGTCCCACACAGAAAGCTATTCGCCTTTATGCAAAAGAGTAGAGGTCGCATGGTTTTGTGACAGGTCGCATGGTTTTGCGACAGGGTTCGGTCACATCCGTGCACTTGTGCACGTACAGTGTCCGGACAGTTTACACTAGCGGGCTTTGGTTTAAGCCAGATCCTAGTGTACGTTTTGGGATTGGTTTTATCCAGTTTGCATTCTTGTTCCTCGGAACGCGGATGCGGGTGTGTATGCACAGTTGACGGAGAGACAGAGGCAGAGGATTCTCATTAGGGTTATTGACCGTTGACAGTTGACTATTGACTTTTTTGCTCAACCCTAATGAGAATATGATATGTGATTAACAATTATATTAATTAAGTATTATGGTGACATGGTTGTTGAGGGATTGACTTTGTTGACTTATTGACTTTGTTGACCGGTTGACTAGGCTTGACTAGTTGACCATCATGATAACTATAGCTATCATTTCATGGCAAAGACTTTTGCTTGCTTGCTCTTTTGTGCAAAATGAGTGCATGAAATGATATGGCTATGGTTGCTTAAACCATCACATAATACTTGATTGATATGAGGTGTTATGATTGTTTTGGATTATGAGAGCCAAATGAGAAAAGTCTTCTCTCATTCTTTTCATGCTCATTCTCTCTCTTGTTCTTGAGCTCTCATCTTCCTCCTCTTGCTCTCCCTCTCTTGACTCTATGGTTCACTTGTCTCATGAGTTGAGAACCAAGAACCATAGATAAAATCCCATACAAACTCTTCTCTACTCACTCTAGTTCACAAGGTTTGGCAAACCGAGTGAACTAGTTTCTTCAAAGTTTGAAGAAGGAGCCAAAGGTTGAAGCTTTCAGGTGGATCTATCTTCGGCGCAAGGAGACGACGGGGAGAAGCCGATTCGGACGACCATCGAAGCTTGAAGACGAAGGAGTTCGAGAAAAAGAAAGGTATAACCCCCTAACCGAGTAGTTAGCAACTCATAGTTAGGTTGTTAGTTAGATGTTTAACAAAGATCCGGTTTTGAGTTCATGTTACCACCTCTAAGAAAATTGTTTTTTTACCAAATTCCGCATGCCCGAAAGTACCGGGAGAGGTAGCATGGACTTACAGTGGTATCAGAGCCTAGTTAAACTCTATCTAACATGTTAGCAAAGTAGCTAGAAGATCGATCAAAGAAAAAGTCGCAAAACGAACCCGATATGATAAGTTTCTGCCGATTTTTTTTCTGTTCAAAAATTGATAAATTTTATCTTAAAAATCGGCTCAGGCTTTTGTGTGATCACCCACCAAATTTGGTCCAACGATCGAGTCAAAGCGCCGCGGAAACGCGGCGGGAGCACACTCCCGCCGCGGATCCGCGGCCGAGTTGACTCGGCCGTGGTCCAAGTTTGGTGCAGTGTTTTTCTGGGGTTGTTTTGGGATTTTTGGGATATATATTTTCTGCCCAGATTTTCCAGAACGAAAATTTTATTTTTGGGGTTCTGAAAATCCGTATTTTTGATCGAACTTCTAAAAGACTTTAGCTGACGGGTTTTTTCTGTAATGTGATATTTGTATTGAACGTCTGCTAATCGCTATATGTCGATTAGTGGGGGTTATACAAATCTGTGATCTGTAATGTTATTGGAATGTGTATATGAATATGTTGGATTGTCACGGGTGAATAGCCGGGGGTTGTGAGACGAGAGTTTTCTTTTCTTTCAATTCATGTAAATTTATAAATTGATGTAATAATTATTTGTATGGCCGCACAACCGGGTCGGGGTTGTAGCCGTCATTGTATAATTTCTTTTTACTGTTTTTGCTCCTAGGATAGACCCATGGAGGGGGTGCACAAACTACCGGGTATGCCGAAGTGCCGAGTGGCCTACTCACGGAGTTGAGGGAGGTTGCTTCGCTTCGGGTACTTGGCGGGTAGTTTGCCGCACCCGTAGGGGTCTTGGGTGGGGTTTTGGCTATTCACCACGACCGTGTAATCTGCTTTTCGTTACAGGCTCGTACGAATTGCGGATTTTTAGTATATCCAATGTGTTCATCTGTGATCTGAAATGGCTATCATTGCAATATATATCTATATATAATATTATTTAGGCGTTGCTTATGTTTTACAGCCGCGCTAGCCCAGCCCCCGCTCTGTCGTTAGTTAAGTAACCTAACGGGTAATGACGGGGCCCCGTGGCGAATGCGAATGGCATAAGCGTACGTCATATTTTGGTTGTTTTCTGCAATGGTAGGATTAAATGATGGGACGCATTAAAAGAACTAATGCAAGAATATCACGCATTAAAAGAAATAATGCAAGAAAATAAACCAAGTTAAAATCGTTGGAACACTTTCGGAAAACCACTCGGTTCTTTTCAAAACTAACTTTTAAATGCGGAGCTTGAGCCACTCCTTTTAAAAGCTATCTCGTTCCATCGATTATATCAAGTTCACTACGTTCACGGTTTTGCCAAAACCATTCGTAGCCCTCCGTCGTTTCACATGAATAGTCAATAGTATTCAAGCTGTGTTTGTTGGCCAAAGTCAAGGCATAGTGATTGGTAGCTATTGGGTATTCATGTGCAGCATAGATAGATGCGTTGGTTTGGAACAGTCGTACTGCCTTGTTGGCCAAAGTCAAGGGTAGGTACGGGTGGATTCAAATTAACCTGGAGAACGACGGGTAGAACTTGACATGTGACTTATAATTTGTTGGCCAAAGTCAAGGTCATAAGAGCATGGGGCAAAAATCCACATCGGGAGTTTCAAAAGAACTGAAACTTGCTAGTGTTGCATACCATTTAGAGTGTGATGATTCTGGTAGGATTCCTTCAGTTTCGTCATGCGATGATATTTGGATCCCGATCCTACTGTGAGTATATGCTACTCCTCGGGAAATTTCTCACTTAACGATCAATGCTATAAACCAAGTAGGTGTCTAGAAAGGTGTTAGCGGGGCTACGCCCCCAGGGAAAAGAGGTTATTTAATTAAGGAACTTCGCGAAAGCGTTAGAAAACCTCCCTCGAAGTACCGACACTGGCCTGGCTGAACGGTTAAGCAAGTATTGTACGGTGAGATTGATCCTGACTAATTCTTCCTTTTTGGTTTGAGGAGGGATTCGAGAAACAGTGGGAGCCATCCTGTTTAGACAAACTAAAAACCATTCTAAACTTGCAAGAGCATCAAACTGAGTGTTTCTTCTCTCTCCTAATTGCAGCGACCAATCGACATGACTGGACTTAAGTTACTTCAAGATAAAAACATACTGACAGGGCCAAACTACAAAGATTGGCTCAGGAATGTCAAGATGGCAATCACTTACGACAAGCTGGGGTATCTTCTTACCACCAAAGTGTAGGGTTCCTAGGCACACTAATGAAGTCTCACAAGCGATCGAACATGGCCAATTCAAATTTTATAAGTGCCTACAAACCCTAATACGGATCGTGAACTAGATATATAGGCTATGCGAGCAAGTAAACGGAAATATAGCTAAAGGGAAGGGGCTACAACCTTTGTAGATCCGGTCTTCCACCTCCTAGGCTCCGCGATGAAGTCCCCTCACTGTCCAAATCGGATTCCGGACTCAAGCATCGGCTTCATCGGAGAAAAAGCGGGCTAGGTCATCGACGACGATGCCGAAGATGATCTACGTCGAGGCATCGCTAGATCAAGCTCCAACTTCACCAAGTCAAGAAAACTTGTGAAGGAAACACGCTATACTACTTGGCAAGAGGTAGAGGATGAAGAAATAGAAAGTGGGTAGACTTTAGATTTGGATTTCTCACACTTTTTCATCAATCACCATTGATGTAGCAAGCTTCTTTTCATGGAAGAAGAAGATGAAGAAGAAGAAGAAGATATGATAAGTTATTTTAAAAGGAAAATAAAAAGAATACTTATCATGACTTCAACCATGGTTTAGTGTAGAGATTTAACTAAGGTTAGATGAGTGGTTAAGGTTAGAGAAGAGACAAGAATGGTGGACTTGTTCAAAGCTTCAAGAAGCTTCAAAGAAAAAACAAAACTAAACCACCATTTCTTTTTCTCTTTATCCTTTCCAAAACAATAATAAATGGATAAATAAATAAGAGAAAAGAAACCCTAACCATTCACTAAACATGGTTTAATCTTTACACAAACCCAAATGAGCAAGTATCATCAAACATGATACAATCTTGTGCACAAAAATATATCATATACACAATGTGCACTTCAAGTGAGAAAATCCATTTAAAGTGAACCAATACTAGTTGATGCAAAGTAATATATCAAATATATAATTATACATTAAATCATTAAATCAACACTTGATTCAATGATCCGGTCATGTCGCATATAACCGGCTAGTATCCAATGTATCGACTTATCGAATCAATCCTTGATTCGATAACTAGGTTATATCGCATACAACCATTCGATACATTCATCGCGAGAATGAAATACGGTATCACATACACGCATTATTCTCGGTCCCGCACGTATCTCATATGCGCTCCTATTTCGTTTCGCTTGAGCCAGGAAACCTCTGTGTAGGACTCTAAAGACTCGTCAATACGCCGGCAGCAGGTGATGATCATATCAAACACCCACAAGCCGCAAGCGGTCTGCTATACGTAACGGCCATCCGGGTATTGAGCGATCAGAAGATCGACGAGCAAGCCCGATCACACTCCTGTGAATCCAACCAGTAACACTTACCGTACAGTCCGGTCTGTTCGTCTGATATGTCGCATATCTCGCCTAGGGGTAGTAAACGTCAGACCCCAATAGCTTGATAAGTCATGCCGACGTAGGGTCCATAACTTTCGTGAAACTACTGATAACTCTTACCAGTATATCACAACAACCCTGGCCAGGGATTTCCTGTTATGGCCAGTCGAGCATGGCGCAACATCAACCCCCAATACCGGGAGAGACGAATCCCCTCCTATCGCTCATTGCCTCCATGTGAATCGGGACTGTACCCAAAAACCACCTGTTTGCACGACTCAGTAGAGCCGTGGTAGGGTGGAAATCAAAGCACAGTGGGAGACACACAAGACTCTATGACGATCTCGGGTCAACAGACTAAGCTGTACCAGTGTCACCAGAGAACTGCCATCTGACGTGAGGTATAATACCATCTGGGATTTCTCGGCGAGTCCGTTCAGTGTACCCAGTCTCCACTGAGCACCCGTATACCATCTCTGATGTCAAACACCAATGGATATGGGATCATCCATCGCCCATCACATGGGTCGAGAAGATATACGCTAGTCTACTCTGGAATATCGATGCCCCGTCTCGATATTCCCACGACTAGGAATAATGAAGGATGTACTCATTGACTACCCAGGCCCCACTAGTATGATCTGCATCATAGTCCTGGAAGTCGAGTACTCATCCTAAGGGCTTTATCAACATGTAATCACAGAGACAGAAAGTTTACATGTTAAGACAAAGAGCAACCAGATAGCGTACTATCATGTCGAGCAAGAAAGTCCTACCTATATATGTCCCAGCATCCACTACAATATACATCCAATGTACAGTAATGGCCTCTAGGGCATACATATAACTAACAATCTCCCTCTTGCACTAGGGCCATCTGTAGCAGTGGTTGTAGTATCTAATACTCAACCTTCCCCTAAAAGTCTCTCTTTGGGAAAAGGCCTTCGTGGGTGGATCCGCCGTGTTGTCCTCTGAGTCTACTCTCCCAACCTCGATCACCCTGGAGATCAACTATCTCCATGATCAGGTGATGCTGCCTCAGAATATGTCTGGGTCACTGATGGGACCAGGGTTTCTTTGGCCAAAGCCATAGTTCCATTGTCACACAATAGTAGGAACCTAGTTCATCTTATGAACCAGTATACACCCAAACTGCCTCTTTGGTACTATCTTTAATAGCGATGTTACCAGCCTTTATCTTCTAGTTTGTCACGGTATCTAGCTTGGAAATCTTCCAACATACCGTCCCTTTACCGAGGGTAAAGACAATGCCTGCGACTGACATTCAGTCGTCCTTATCACTCTGGAACTTTTCCAGCGATTCTCCCCAGGATCGAGAAGGTATCACCTTTATCCTATTTGGAGAATCCATGTGATAATAGGAGATTGACCGATCGTAGTATAGGAAACCCTTTTCCTATCTAGAGTATGTTGTCTACGTACAATACGAAGATCAGCACCATACTCCCTAGTGTCCTTTTTGTATATACAAGGTTCATCTACCATTTTGATGAAGTCAAACACTTTGACTATCACATCAAAACAGACGTTCCAACTCCGCGATGCCTGCTTCATTATCTAAAGCATCTTGCGCACGTTTCCGCTGCTCCCACTGTTTACGAAGCCCTCTGGCTGTGTTCTTATAGACGTTCTCTTCTAAATCAATATTTAGAAAAGTAGTCATGGCACCC
The DNA here is from genome assembly GCA_030015575.1 of Agapanthus africanus. Taxonomy (NCBI): domain Eukaryota; kingdom Viridiplantae; phylum Streptophyta; class Magnoliopsida; order Asparagales; family Amaryllidaceae; genus Agapanthus; species Agapanthus africanus. Next base: position 303,339,754 of record JASDDO010000029.1, read on the forward strand.
AACCACCAGATATCGTAGTCATGGTATGTAGCCGTGGCAAGTAGGATCTGGATGGACTTAAACATAGTCCCTGGAAAAGGTTTCATCATTATCCGTGCCTGGTTGATGACGAAAACCTTTAACAAGTCTAGCTTTGAAAGTCTCAACTTTTTCATGTACACCAAGTAATCTTCTTAAGATATACTTGCTCCTGATGGGGATTTAACCCTTCAGATATAGCAACCAAAGTCCATACTTTGTTGGTGTACATGGATTCCATCTCAGATCGCTAAGCATCCAGCCATTCTTACAGAGTCCTACTCCTGATGGCCAGCTCGAAACTAGTTGGGTCATCATCTCATGATGCAATCCTCGCTCCCACTGTCATAGAGAAACCGAAGTATCTCTCAGGTGGGTGAGAAACCCTACTAGATCGGCGGAGAGGCTGAGGTTCGTTGGTAACTATTGAATCCTTTGGTTCTTTCAAATCATCAGTCGTAGTTTGTATAGCTGGAACATTTCCAGTTCTACATAACTGACCTTGCCTCGAGCTTGTCCGGATTTTGCTTTTTAGACATAGGCCGGACAACCCCAAATCTTAACTGGCTTAAGAGATGGGCTCTACCCTTTCCATATCACATATGAAGTGGTAGGCAACTGATTTGATTTGAACCTAATTCAATAGGTATGCAGCTTCTCAAGCGCATAACTCCCAAAAAGGAAATAGGTAACTCAGTAGTACTCATCATAGAGCACACCTTATCATATAGGGTGTGATTACTCCGCCCCGATATACCATCGTGCTATGGTTTATACAGAGGAGTAACACTGAGAGAGAATCTCATTCTCCTTTAGAATAGTCCAGGAATGCGATGCACAAGTATTCTCCTCCCTGATCTTATCATAGGACATAATACTTATACCCGGTTTTTGGTTCTCTACTTCTAACTTATATTCTGTGAATATCTCAAAAGGTTCGGACTTGTGTTTCAACATGAACATATGTCAGAATCTTGAGAGATCATCAGAGAACGTAATGAAGTATAAAGAACCAGTCCTGGCATGTGTAGACAGGAGACCTTACATACATCATAATGTATCAGTCCCAAGAGTTAACTAACTCTTTCTCTGTTTCCAATAAACAGATCTATGGTCATTTAATCTTTGTGACATGACTGGCAAGTTTCACAAGATGTAAATTCAAACTGATTTAAATATGCATCTAAAATGTAACTTCAGCCAGTCGGGTCGCATTGATATGACCTAGTCTATAATGCCTCAAGAATGATTCGTTCATTTCTGAACTCTTCCTCTTATGTGTGTTCCGTATACTAGGAACTGTAGTTTGATTTAGAACATCAATGCTTTTAGATAACGTGCCTGAACTGATCAACTTTTGATATAGGAAATGTTCAAAACATTATCCAACAATACAAAATTTTATCGTTTCTTTACTTGTAAAGAGAGTGATATAATTTTGTATATCAGGTTCGGTATCTAATAACATTCGTTCAGAATCAATGTATTGGTAATACAGGGTGACAGTGACCAACAGACTTGGCTGCAACACTTGCCCCGTTTTCTGTCTCATGAAACTTATCACCCGTTCTCAGTTTTTCTACCCTTTGGTAGCCCTATGTAATAGATTACATATCTGGGATCCTGATCCGGTATCATATACCCAGGATGCAGAGGATACTGAGAAACAGTTCTTTGTAATGAACACACCCGAAGGAGATGCATCATATGCACTTTCTTCGTTTGGGCTGCATGGGAATCCTGGTATTCCCCTAATTCCTGCTCTGTCTTATAACAATTATAAGTTGGAGCGGGACCAACGTTCCCCAGCTCAGTATAACAAGCGGGTTTCGGTCAATATCCGTATTATTATCTTGATTAAAGCGTGATATGGTCGCTACCAGGAGAGAGAGAAGAAAACACTCTGCATGCGCTCTTGCAAGATTAGATTGGTTATATATTTTATATAATCAGGATGGCTCCCACTGTTTTTATCAAATCTTCCTTCAAACCTTAAAAGGAAAGACTAGCCGGGATTAATTGCACTCTACAAGTTCGCCAATCTTTCAGCCAGGCCAGTGTCGGTACTTTGAGGGAGGTTCCCCGTGCTTTCGCACGGACCTAATTACAGTAAACCTCGTTTTCCCAGAGGCGTAACCCCGTTGACACCTTTCTAGACTCCTACTTGATCGGCTAATTGCAAAGTGCAAAACTCTCCCAGAAGTAACAATTACTCGCAGTGGGCATCGGGATCCAACTATCACATAGAAGGTATGCAATCTCATTGCAAATTTCAACACTTGAAACTCCCGATAAAGGTTTTTACCCCTAGCACCTATGACCTTAACTATGGTCAACAAATCATAAGTACTAGTCAAGTTCTACCCGTCATTTCATGATTAATTAGACCCACCCACATGACCCTTAACTAAGGTCAACAAAGTCACGCGACTGTCCTAACTAATCGCATCATATGCGGTGTAGGAAGACATCACTTAGCTACCGTACACTGTGCCTTGACTATGGTCAACAAACACAGCACGAATACTAAGTACTCTACTTCCTAAAATGACGGAGGGTTGCGAATGGTTTTTATGAAAACCTTTAACGCTTTGAACTTGATCTCGTTGCAGAATCAAATGGTTTTTTAAATGGAATGTTTTCGAGGCTTTTCTAGTTTTACTAAAGGGGTCACTCCCGGTGAAGGGATTGTCGGCCCTTTCCTCGTCGAATGAGGTGCGGGATATATCATATATATCACTGTGCAAAGCGGAAACTATAGAAGCGATCAAAGACAAACCGAGGGTTGTAGCATCTGCCAGTTATTGCTAAAGGAGTCACTCCCGGTGAAGGGTTCTCGGTCCTTTCCTCATCGAATAAGGTGCAGGATGTGTTAGTTATATGTATGCCCTAGAGGCCATTACTGTGCATTGGATGTATATTGTAGTGGATGCTGGGACATATATAGGGAGGACTCTCTTGCTCGACATGATAGTATGCTATCTGGTTACTCTTTACCTTAACGTGTACACTGATTGTCTCTCTATTACATATTGGTAAAGCCCTTAGGATGTGTACTTGACTACCTGGACTATGATGCAGATCATACTAGTGGGGACATGGTAGTCTATAAGTACATCCTTCAAGGTCCCTAGTCGTGGGTGTATCGAGACGGGGCATCGATATACCAGAGTAGACTAGCGTATACCTTCTCGACCCATATAGATGGGCGATGGATGATCCCATATCCATTGGTGTTTGACATCGGAGATGATATACGGGTGCTCAGTAGAGACTGGGTACACTGGACGGACTCGCCGAGAACTCCCAGATGGTAATATATCTTACGTCAGATGGCAGTTCTCTGGTGACACTGGTACAGAGTAGTCTGTTGACCCGAGATCGTCATAGAGTCTTGTGTGGTTCCCACTGTGCTTTGATTTCCATCTTAACACGTCCAAGAGGGTGTGCAAAATGGTGGTTTTTGGGTACAGTCCCGAGTCACATGGAGGCAATGAGCGATAGGAGGGGATTCGTCTCTCCCGGTATAGGGAGTTGATGTTGCGCTGTGTTCGATTGGCTATAACAGGAAATCCCTGGCCAGGGTTGCTGAGATTTACTGGTACGTGTTACCAGTAGTTTCTCGAATTGTTATAGACCTCATATCGACACGACTTATCGAGCTATTGGGGTCTGACGTTTACCACCCCTAGGCAAGATGTGCGACATATCAGACGAACAGACCGGACTGTACGGTAATGTTACTGGTTGAATTCACTGGAGTGTGAGCGGGCTTGCTCGTCGATCTTCTGATCGCTCAATACCCGGGTGGCCGTTACGTTTAGCAGACCGCTTGCGGCTTGTGGATGTTTGATATGATCATCATCTGCTGCCGGCGTATTGACGAGTCTTTAGAGTCCTACACAGAGGTTTCCTGGCTCAAGCGAAACGAAATAGGAGCGCATATGAGATATGTGCGGGACCGAGAATAATGCGTGTATGTGATACCGTATTCCATTCTCGCGATGAATGTATCGACTGGTTGTATGCGATATAACCTAGTTATCGATTCAAGGATTGATTCGATAAGCCGATACATTGGATACTAGTTGGTTATATGCGATATGACCGGATCATTGAATCAAGTGATGATTTAATGATTTAATGTATAATTATATATTTGATATATTACTTTGCATTAACTAGTATTGGTTCACTTTAAATTGATTTTCTCACTTGAAGTTCACAAGTTGTATATGTAATATACTTTTGTGCACTTGATTGTATCATGTTTGATGATACATGCTTACTTGAGTTTGTGTAAAGATTGAACCATGGTTATTTAAATGGTTAGGGTTTTGTTTTTCATTTTCTTATTCATTTATTTATTTGTTTATTCATTTTTGGAAATGATAAGCATAAAGAGAAAATGGTGGCTAACTTTGTTTGTTGTTGAAGCTTCTTGAAGACTTTGACCAAGTGACCATTTTGTCTCATGCTTAACCCTAACCATTCCATTTAACCATGATTAACTCTCTACACATTACCATGGTTTGAATATGATAAGTATTCATTTTCTTTTGGATTTTAAAAAAATTAACTTATCATATTCATTTCTTTCTTCTTCTTCTTCTTCATCACATGAAGAAAGCTTGCTACTACAATGGCAACTTGAGAAAACATGTGAGAAATCCAATTCTAAAGTGAACCCACTTCCTATTTCTTCATCCTCTACCTCTTGCCAAGTAGTATAGGGTGTTTCCTTCACAAGTTTTCTTGACTTGGTGAAGTTGGAGCTTGATCTAGTGATGCCTCGACGTAGATCATCTTCGGCATCGTCGTCGATGACCTAGCCCGCTTTTTCTCCGATGAAGCCGACGCTAGAGCCCAAGATCCGATTTGGACAGCGAGGAGACTTCATTGCGGAGCTATGGAGGTGGAGGACCGGATCTACAAAGGTTGTATTTCCGTTCTCTTAGTAAAGTAGTTTACTAGTTGCATCTTTCGCCTAAAATTCTAGCCAACGATCCGTATCTAGGGTTTCTCGGCACCGCAAAATTTGAAATTGGCATGGATGATGCCACGTGAGACCTCATTAGAGTGCCTAGGAACCCTACAGTGGTATCAGAGCCTAGCTAGAGCCTTAGGCGAAGTCTAGACGGAGTTTGAAGTCCGATCGACCCGAAACCCCAACTCAAAACTTGCTCTCTGGACTTTTTCTAAAAACTGGGATTTTTACAGATTAAAAATTCGTAAAAAATTCAGCAGGAAGATCTAAGAGTTATGGTGAAAAACGACATCCTAATTCATCTAAACCGCCGCGGTTCCACGGCATGAGCATGGCTCATGCGGCGGTTCCGCGGCCGTACGGTCGTATCTCACTGTAATTGCTGCACAGTAACTCCCTATTTTCTGATGCTGGATTTTATGGGAATTTTTAAATTTTATTCAAGAGTTGAATTTTCTGGGTTTGTTTTGGGGATTCGGTGTTTCGATCGGAGTATCAGATTTTGTCTATGTGGTTTCCGGATAATTTTTGAATATGTTAAAAAGTTCGACCGGATATAAATACCCAACTTTTCCCCTGTCGGGAAATTTCCAAGTGTTGGATTTTTCCATAGTTTAACGACGTTCTAAGTAGTGCAAGTAACACGATGGTCCCTCTAGAAGACAACAAACCTTAACTCGATTATGTGACCGTCTTGAACTGCCCTTTGAACCTTCGGGTTTGGGACAGTACGGCGTGCCACATGTGAGGCGTTGGCTTGATCCTTCTACGGCTGGACCGTTGGTACTGAGGCATGAAGTGAATGTCTTTGAACTTATTTCATGAGTTGATTTGTATCGGGAAAACTTGGGTGTTCGATTGTTCGATCGGAAAGTTTAACATTTTCTATCTTATTCGGAATGTGATACAATAATTGGAATTCACAAGAAGTTATGAGATAACTGAATGAATGTTATAAACACAGCACTTTAGTCTCACTTGATCGGTTGCCACGGAATTTTGATGTGATCAGAAGTCCGTCGCAATCATGTAGCGTACGCGGATACTCGCCGGGTAAACTTAATAGACAGCCTCACCCCATAGCCTTGATCAAGTGACTGTAGGAGAACCCCGTCGCCGAAAGCATCCGTCCGGGTGCTCGCGGTAGCGGTGTTCCGCCTTGGTGCACTTCGTCGACGGTATCGGGGGTGCGGCCGTCTACTAAAGTTTGCGACGAGCATTCGATCAGGATGTCGGGAATCTTGTTGAATTGCCCGACTTGATATTGAAAAGTGTTTTCGATTTTGAGACTAAAATGCGGGGTTTATAATTGTTAGGCATGTGATGTCTAAGGAATTCATTGGTTTAGGCATGCGATGTCTAAGAAGGTTGCGGATTCCAACTGTTGTAGTTTTACACTTTCTTTTCTGTGACCGTAAGTGTAATATGTGATATCGCCGGTTTCGTTGCTATATGTCAACGACAATTGGGATGCGCATATTTACTTACGTTGATGGCATGTGATGTTATGTGTTGCTGGATATGTTATATTGGATCGTCGTGTTTGAATAGCCGGGGTTTTTTATGTGAGATAAGTGTTTTTCATTTTCATTCATGTAAAAACTTGTATGTAATATTCTTTTATTGGGGCGCTTCCAGGTTGCGGAAGTTGTCACCGTTGATGTATATTATTTACTTTTCCGCACTAGGATAGACCCAAGGAGGGGAGCACAAGTAACCGGGTTCTGGAGTCCAGTGGGAGACCAACTCGAGGAGTCGAGTCCGGGTCTCCTAACTCTAGAATTGGTAGGGTTGCTTGCCGCTCTCGTAGGGGTCTAGGGGTGTGGGTTTGGCTATTCATCACGACCGTGGAATCCGTGTTTTATACTGGCTCGTATTGAAAACACGGACGTCCTAGTATATCCAATATTTCATATGATTCTTCTGCTGCGATATCTGTGATGTGATCATGTGATGTTCTATGATGGATACAATATATAGTATATATGATATATTATATAGACGTTACTTATGTTTTACACCCGCGCTGGCCCTGCCCCGCTCTGCCGTTAGTTACCTAACCTAACGGTGCACGAGGGGACATCGAGGCGAATGCGGATGGCATAAATGTACGTCGTATTTATCTGTGATGTTTAGGTATTTAAATGATGGGACTTCATTAATGTGATTAATGAAATAAAAGAAACTTAAGATGTTGTAGAATCGAATTTCAAAATAAAACAGGTAGCTACAGTTCTTGCTTTGCACAGAGGTATATGTGATATATCCTGCACCTTATTCAATAAGGAAAGGACCGAGATCCCTTCACCGGGAGTGACTCCTTTAGCAATAACTGGCAGATGCTACACACTCGGTTTGTCTTTTGATTGCTTTTAAGAGTTTTTGCTTTGCACAGTGATATATATGATATATCCCGCACCTCATTCAACGAGGAAAGGACCGACGATCCCTTCACCGGGAGTGACTCCTTTAGCAAAACTAGAAAAGCCTCAAAAACACTCCATTTCAAAATTCATTCGATCCTACAACGATATCAAGTTCATTACGCAATAGGTTTTCAGAAAAACCTGTCATAGCCCTCCGTCATTTCAGATAAGTTGTATATAGTATTCGTGCTGCATTTGTTGGCTTTCGTCAAGGTGCAGTGTGCGGTGGCTATATGCTGCTTATCTGCCAGCATACGATGCGATTGGATTAGGGTAGTCGTGCGGCTTTGTTGGCTTTCGTCAAGGGTCGTGCGGGTGGGTTTAATTCAATCAAGAAATGTACGGGTTGAACTTGACTAGCGGGCTATGGTTTGTTGGCTTTCGTCAAGGTCATAGCACGTTAGGGGCAAAATATTATCGGGAATTTCAAGTGTTGAAATTTGCAATGAGATTGCATACCTTCTATGAGATAGTTGGATCCCGATACCCGCTGCGAGTAAGAGTTACTCCTGGGAGAGTTTTATACATTACAATTAGCCGATCAAGTAGGTGTCTAGAAAGGTGTTAACGGGGTTACGCCTCTGGGAAAACGAGGTTTATATTAATTAGGTTCGTGCGAAAACACGGGGGACCTCCCTCAAAGTACCGACACTGGCCTGGCTGAAAGATTGGCGAACTTGTAGTGTGTAATTAATCCAAACTAATCTTTCCTTTTAGGATTTGAAGGAAGATTTGATAAAAACAGTGGGAGCCATCCTGATTAGATAAAATAATAACCAATCTATTCTTGCAAGAGCGCACGCTGAGTGTTTTCTTCTCTCTCTCTCCAGGTAGCGACCATATCACGCCTTAATCAAGATAATAATACGGATATTTGACCGAACCCGCTTGTTATACTGAGCTGGGGAATGTTGGTCCCGCTCCACCTTATAATTGTTATAAGACAGAGCAGGAAATTGGGGATTACCAGAATTCCCGTGCCGCCCAAACGAAGAGAGTGCATGCTGATGCATTATCTTCGGGTGTGTTCATTACAGAGAACTGTTTATCAGTATCCTTTACGTCCTGGGTATGTGATACCAGATCAGGATCCCACATATGTAATATGTTACATAGGGCTACAGAAAGGTAGAAGAACTGAGAACGGGTGATAAGTTTCATGAGGCAAAAAATGGGGCAAATGTTGCAGCCAAGTCTGTTGGTCACTGTCACCCTGTATTACCATTACATTGATTCTGAACAAATGTTATTAGATACCGAACCTGATATGCAAAATCATATCTGTCTCTTTATTAGTAAAGAAACGATAAAATTTTGTATTGTTGGATAATGTTTTGAACATTTCCTATATCAAAAGTTGATCGTATCAGGCACGTTATCTAAAAGCGTTGATGTTCTAAATCAAACTACAGTTCTTAGTATATGGAACACACACAAGAGGAAGAGTTCAGAAATGAACGAATCCTTCTTGAGGCATTGTAGACTAGGTCATATCAATGTGACCCGACTAGCTGAAGTTATATAAAGATGCATATTTAAATGAGTTTGAATTTACATCTTGTGAAACTTGCCAGTCATGTCACAGAGATAAGATGACCACAGCTCTGTTTATTGGAAACAGAGAAAGAGTTAGTAAACTCTTGGGATGATACATGTTGATGTATGTAGGTCCCCTGTCTACATATACCAAGACTGGTTCTTTGTACTTCATTACATTCTCTGATGATCTTTCGAGATTCAGACCTATGTTCCTGTTGAAACACAAGCCTGAACCTTTTGAGATATTCACGGAATATAAGTTAGAAGTAGAGAACCAAATGAGGGTATAAGTATTATGTCCTTTGATGCGATCAGGGAGGAGAATACTTGAGCACGAAATTCTTGGACATTTCTAAAGGAGAATGAGATTCTCTCTCGGCATTACTCCTCCGAATACACCATAGCACGATGGTGTATCGGGGCGGAGCAATCACACCCTATATGATATGGTGTGCTCTATGATGAGTACTACTGAGTTACCTATTTCCTTTTGGGAGTTATGCACTTGAGAAGCTGCATACCTATTGAATAGGGTTCAAATCAAATCAGTTGCCCACCATCTCATATGTGATATGGAAAGGGAAGAGCCCATGTCTTAAGCTAGTTAAAGATTTGGGGTTGACCGGCCTATGTCTGAAAGCAAAATCCGGACAAGCTCGAGGCAAAGTCTGTAATGTAGAACTGGAAAGGTTCCAGCTATACAAACTGCAGCTGATGATTTGGTAGAACCGAAGGATTCAATAGAAACCAACGAACCTCAGCCTCTCCGCCGATCTAGTAGGGTTCCTCACCCACCTGAGAGATACTTCTGTTTCTCTATGACAGTGGGAGCGAGGATTGTATCATGAGATGATGACCCAACTAGTTTCGAGCTGGCCATCAGGAGTAAGACTCTGTAAGAATGGCTGGATGCTTAGAGATCTGAGATGGAATCCATATACACCAACAAAGTATGGACTTTAGTTGCTAATATCTGAAGGGTTAAATCCCCATCAGGAGCAAGTATATCTTGAGAAGATTACTTGGTGTAGATGGAAAGGTTGAGACTTTCAAAGCTAGACTTGTTAAAGGTTTTCGTCATCGACCAGGCGTGGATAATGATGAAACCTTTTCCAGTACCTATGCTTAAGTCCATCCAGATACTACTTGCCACGCTACATACCATGACTACGATATCTGGCGGTTGGGTGTCATGACTGCTTTTCTAAATGATGTTTTAGAAGAGTGCGTCTATAAGTACGCAGCCAGAGGGCCTCGTAGACAGTGGGAACAGCGCAAACGTGTGCAAGATGCTTTATAGGATAAAGCAGGCATCGCGGAGTTGGAACATCTGTTTTGATGGATTAGTCAAAGAAGTTGACATCATCAAAATGGTAGATGAACCTTGTATATACAAAAAGGTAGTAGGGAGTATGGTGGTGATCCTCGTAGAGTACGTGGATGACATACTCTTGATAGGGAAGGAGTTTCCTATGCTACGCTCGGTCAATCTTCGATTATCACAAGGATTCTCTATATAGGATCAAAGTGATACCTACTAAATCCTGGATTTTGGATCTATGAGATAGATCTAATTGGATGTTAGGAATCTCACTAGTAGTAGTGAGACGGTATCAATCGACCCTGGGGAGAATCACCGGAATGGTTCCAGAGTGATAAAGACGACTGAATGTCAGTCACAGGCATTGTCTTTACCCTCAGTAAAGGGACGGTATGTTGGAAGAGTTCCAAGCTAGATACCGTGGCATACTAGACGATAAAGGCAGGATACATCGCTACTTAAGATGCTACCAAAGAGGCAGTCTGGGTGTATATTAGTTCATGAGATGAACTTTGTTCCTCCCATTATGTGACAATGGAGTTATGGCTTATGCCAAGGAACGCCGGTCCCATCAGTGATCCAGACATATTCTAAGGCAGTGTCACCTGATCATGGAGATGCTTGATCTCCAAGGGACCGAGGTTAGGAGAGTAGACTCAGAGGACAACACAGCGGATCCACTCACAAAGGCCTGTTCCCAGAGAGAGATTTTTATGGGATGGTTGAGTATGAGATACTCCAACCACTGCTATCAGATGGCCCTAGTGCAAGTGGGAGATTGTTAGTTATATGTATGCCCTAGAGGCTATTACTGTACATTGGATGTATATTGTAGTGGATGCTGGGACATATATAGGGAGGACTTTCTTGCTCGACATGATAGTATGCTATCTGGTTACTCTTTACCTTAACGTGTACACTGATTGTCTCTCTATTACATATTGGTAAAGCCCTTAGGATGTGTACTTGACTACCTGGACTATGATGCAGATCATACTAGTGGGGACATGGTAGTCCATAAGTACATCCTTCAAAGTCCCTAGTCGTGGGTGTATCGAGACGGGGCATCGATATACCAGAGTAGACTAGCGTATACCTTCTCGACCCATATAGATGGGCGATGGATGATCCCATATCCATTGGTGTTTGACATCGGAGATGATATACGGGTGCTCAGTAGAGACTGGGTACACTGGACGGACTCGCCGAGAACTCCCAGATGGTAATATACCTTACGTCAGATGGCAGTTCTCTGGTGACACTGGTACAGAGTAGTCTGTTGACCCGAGATCGTCATAGAGTCTTGTGTGGTTCCCACTGTGCTTTGATTTCCATCTTACCACGTCCAAGAGGGCGTGCAAAACGGTGTTTTTTAGGTACAGTCCCGAGTCACATGGAGGCAATGAGCGATAGGAGGGGATTCGTCTCTCCCGGTATAGGGAGTTGATGTTGCGCTGTGTTCGATTGGCTATAACAGGAAATCCCTGGCCAGGGTTGCTGAGATTTACTGGTAAGTGTTACCAGTAGTTTCTCGAATTGTTATAGACCTCATATCGACACGACTTATCGAGCTATTGGGGTCTGACGTTTACCACCCCTAAGCAAGATATGCGACATATCAGACGAACAGACCGGACTGTACGGTAGTGTTACTGGTTGAATTCACTGGAGTGTGAGTGGGCTTGCTCGTCGATCTTATGATCGCTCAATACCCGGGTGGCCGTTACGTTTAGCAGACTGCTTGCGGCTTGTGGATGTTTGATATGATCATCATCTGCTGCCGGCGTATTGACGAGTCTTTAGAGTCCTACACAGAGGTTTCCTGGCTCAAGCGAAACGAAATAGGAGTGCATATGAGATATGTGCGGGACCGAGAATAATGCGTGTATGTGATACCGTATTCCATTCTCGCGATGAATGTATCGACTGGTTGTATGCGATATAACCTAGTTATCGATTCAAGGATTGATTCGATAAGTCGATACATTGGATACTAGTTGGTTATATGCGATATGACCGGATCATTGAATCAAGTGTTGATTTAATGATTTAATGTATAATTATATATTTGATATATTACTTTGCATTAACTAGTATTGGTTCACTTTAAATTGATTTTCTCACTTGAAGTTCACAAGTTGTATATGTAATATACTTTTGTGCACTTGATTGTATCATGTTTGATGATACATGCTTACTTGAGTTTGTGTAAAGATTGAACCATGGTTATTTAAATGGTTAGGGTTTTGTTTTTCATTTTCTTATTCATTTATTTATTTGTTTATTCATTTTTGTAAATGATAAGCATAAAGAGAAAATGGTGGCTAACTTTGTTTGTTGTTGAAGCTTCTTGAAGACTTTGACCAAGTGACCATTTTGTCTCATGCTTAACCCTAACCATTCTATTTAACCATGATTAACTCTCTACACATTACCATGGTTTGAATATGATAAGTATTCATTTTCTTTTGGATTTTAAAAAAATTAACTTATCATATTCATTTCTTTCTTCTTCTTCTTCTTCATCACATGAAGAAAGCTTGCTACTACAATGGCAACTTGAGAAAACAAGTGAGAAATCCAATTCTAAAGTGAACCCACTTCCTATTTCTTCATCCTTTACCTCTTGCCAAGTAGTATAGGGTGTTTCCTTCACAAGTTTTCTTGACTTGGTGAAGTTGGAGCTTGATCTAGTGATGCCTCGACGTAGATCATCTTCGGCATCGTCGTCGATGACCTAGCCCGCTTTTTCTCCGTTGAAGCCGACGCTAGAGCCCAAGATCCGATTTAGACAGCGAGGAGACTTCATTGCGGAGCTATGGAGGTGGAGGACCGGATCTACAAAGGTTGTATTTCCGTTCTCTTAGTAAAGTAGTTTACTAGTTGTATCTTTCGCCTAAAATTCTAGCCAACGATCCGTATCTAGGGTTTCTCGGCACCGCAAAATTTGAAATTGGCATGGATGATGCCACGTGAGACCTCATTAGAGTGCCTAGGAACCCTACAGGATGTTCTATAATGAACACCGCGATGCAAAGCAAGAACTGTAGCTACCTGTTTTTATTTTGAAATTCGATTCCACAACATCAATTAGGTTTATTTTCTTTCTTTAATCTCATTAATGAATATCCCATCATTAAGGTCCACCTAAACATCACAGATAAATATAACGTACGCTTATGCCATCCGCATTCGCCTCGATGTCCCGTCTGAACCGTTAGGTTAGGTAACTAACGGCAGAGCGGGGCAGGGCTAGCGCGGGTGTAAAACATAAGCAACGTTTATATAATATATCATATATACTATATATAATATCTGTCACAGAACATCACATGATCACATCACAGATAAATCACAGCAGAAGAAACATATGAAATATTGGATATACTAGGACGCCCGTGTTTTCAATACGAGCCAGTATAAAACACGGATTCCACGGTTGTGATGAATAGCCAACCCCACACCCCTAGACCCCTACGAGAGCGGCAAGCAACCCTACCAATTCTAGAGTTAGAAGACCCGGACTCGACTCCTCGAGTTGGTCTCCCACTGGACTCCAGAACCCGGTTACTTGTGCTCCCCTCCTTGGGTCTATCCTAATGCGGAAAAATAAATAATATACAAATGGTGACAACATCCGCAACCTGGAAGTGCCCCAATAAAAGAATATTACATACAAGTTTTTACATGAATGAAAATGAAAAACACTCATCTGACATAAAAACCCCCCGACTATTCAAACACGACGATCCAATATAACATATCCAGCAACACATAACAACACATGTCATCAACATAAGTAAATATGCGCATCCCAATTGTCGTTGACATATAGCAACGAAACCGGCGACATCACATATTACACTTACGGTCACAGAAAAGAAAGTGTAAAACTACAACACTTAGAATCCGCAACCACCTCAGACATCCCATGCTTGACCAAATGAATTCTTTAGACATCGCATGCCTAACAATTATAAACCCCGCATTTTAGTCTCATTATCGAAAACACTTTTCAATATCAAGTCGGGCAATTCAACAGGATTCCCGACATTCTGATCGAATGCTCGTCGCTAACTTCAGTAGGCGGCCGCACCCCCGATGCCGTCGACGAAGTGCGCCAAGGCGGAACACCGCTACCGCGAGCACCCGAACGGATGCTTTCGGCGACGGGGTTCTCCTACAGTCACTTGGTCGGGGCTATGGAGTGAGGCTGTCTATTAAGTTTACCCGGCGAGTATCCGCGTACGCTACGTGATTGCGACGGACTTTTGATCACATCAAAATTCCGTGGCAACCGATCAAGTGAGACTAAAGTGCTATGTTTATAACATTCATTCAGTTATCACATAACTTTTGTGAATTCCAATTGTTGTATCACATTCCGGATAAACAGAAAATGTTAAACTTTCCGATTGAACATTCGAACACCCAAGTTTTCCCGAAACAGCTCAACACATGAAATAAGTCTAATAACATTCAGTTCGTGCCTCAGTACCAACGGTCCAGCCGTAGAAGGGTCAAGCCAACGCCTCACATGTGGCACGCCGTACTGCCCCAAACCCGAAGGTTCAAAGGGCAGTTCAAGACGGTCACATAATCGAGTTAAGGTTTGTTGCCTTCTAGAGGGTCCATCGCGTTACTTGCACTACTTAGAACGTCGTTAAACTACGGAAAAATCCAACAATTGAAAATTTCCCGGCAGAGGAAAAAGTGGGTATTTATATCCGGTCGAACTTTTTAACATATTCTAAAAATTACCCGGAAAAACACACAGACAAAATTAGACAGTCCGATCGAATCTCCGAATCCCCAATACAACCCAGAAAATACAACTCTGGAAAAAATATTAAAAATTCCCAGGAAAACCAGCACAGAAAACTAAGAATTACCGTGCAAAATTAGATGCACAAAAGGACAAAATTGCCGCGGAACCGCCGCATGAGCATGCTCATGCCGCGGATCCGCGGTGACTTTATGGAATCAGGCCATCGAATTTTACAGTAACCATTACAATCCCCTGCTGATTTTTCTGCATATTTTTAATTTACAAAAAACCACATTTTACAAAATTGTCCAGAGAGCATTTTAAAGTCGGGGTTTCGGGTCGATCGGACTTCTAACTCCGTCTACGCATCGCCTAAGGCTCTAGCTAGGCTCTGATACCACTGTAGGGTTCCTAGGCACACTAATGAAGTCTCACAAGCGATCGAACATGGCCAATTCAAATTTTATAAGTGCCTACAAACCCTAATACGGATCGTGAACTAGATATATAGGCTATGCGAGCAAGTAAACGGAAATATAGCTAAAGGGAAGGGGCTACAACCTTTGTAGATCCGGTCCTCCACCTCCTAGGCTCCGCGATGAAGTCCCCTCACTGTCCAAATCGGATTCCGGACTCAAGCATCGGCTTCATCGGAGAAAAAGCGGGCTAGGTCATCGACGACGATGCCGAAGATGATCTACGTCGAGGCATCGCTAGATCAAGCTCCAACTTCACCAAGTCAAGAAAACTTGTGAAGGAAACACCCTATACTACTTGGCAAGAGGTAGAGGATGAAGAAATAGAAAGTGGGTAGACTTTAGATTTGGATTTCTCACACTTTTTCATCAATCACCATTGATGTAGCAAGCTTCTTTTCATGGAAGAAGAAGATGAAGAAGAAGAAGAAGATATGATAAGTTATTTTAAAAGGGAAATAAAAAGAATACTTATCATGACTTCAACCATGGTTTAGTGTAGATATTTAACTAAGGTTAGATGAGTGGTTAGGGTTAGAGAAGAGACAAGAATGGTGGACTTGTTCAAAGCTTCAAGAAGCTTCAAAGAAAAAACAAAACTAAACCACCATTTCTTTTTCTCTTTATTCTTTCCAAAACAATAATAAATGGATAAATAAATAAGAGAAAAGAAACCCTAACCATTCACTAAACATGGTTTAATCTTTACACAAACCCAAATGAGCAAGTATCATCAAACATGATACAATCTTGTGCACAAAAATATATCATATACACAATGTGCACTTCAAGTGAGAAAATCCATTTAAAGTGAACCAATACTAGTTGATGCAAAGTAATATATCAAATATATAATTATACATTAAATCATTAAATCAACACTTGATTCAATGATCCGGTCATGTCGCATATAACCGGCTAGTATCCAATGTATCGACTTATCGAATCAATCCTTGATTCGATAACTAGGTTATATCGCATACAACCATTCGACACATTCATCGCGAGAATGAAATACGGTATCACATACACGCATTATTCTCGGTCCCGCACGTATCTCATATGCGCTCCTATTTCATTTCGCTTGAGCCAGGAAACCTCTGTGTAGGACTCTAAAGACTCGTCAATACGCCGGCAGCAGGTGATGATCATATCAAACACCCACAAGCCGCAAGCGGTCTGCTATACGTAACGGCCACCCGGGTATTGAGCGATCAGAAGATCGACGAGCAAGCCCGCTCACACTCCTGTGAATCCAACCAGTAACACTTACCGTACCGTCCGGTCTGTTCGTCTGATATGTCGCATATCTCGCTTAGGGGTAGTAAACGTCAGACCCCAATAGCTTGATAAGTCATGCCGACGTAGGGTCCATAACTTTCATGAAACTACTGATAACTCTTACCAGTATATCACAGCAACCCTGGCCAGGGATTTCCTGTTATGGCCAGTCGAGCATGGCGCAACATCAACCCCCAATACCGGGAGAGACGAATCCCCTCCTATCGCTCATTGCCTCCATGTGAATCGGGACTGTACCCAAAAACCACCTGTTTGCATGACTCAGTAGAGCCGTGGTAGGGTGGAAATCAAAGCACAGTGGGAGACACACAAGACTCTATGACGATCTCGGGTCAACAGACTAAGCTGTACCAGTGTCACCAGAGAACTGCCATCTGACGTGAGGTATAATACCATCTGGGAGTTCTCGGCGAGTCCGTTCAGTGTACCCAGTCTCCACTGAGCACCCGTATACCATCTCTGATGTCAAACACCAATGGATATGGGATCATCCATCGCCCATTACATGGGTCGAGAAGATATACGCTAGTCTACTATGGAATATCGATGCCCCGTCTCGATATTCCCACGACTAGGAACAATGAAGGATGTACTCATTGACTACCCAGGCCCCACTAGTATGATCTGCATCATGGTCCTGGAAGTCGAGTACTCATCCTAAGGGCTTTATCAACATGTAATCAGAGAGACAGAAAGTTTACATGTTAAGACAAAGAGCAACCAGATAGCGTACTATCATGTCGAGCAAGAAAGTCCTACCTATATATGTCCCAGCATCCACTACAATATACATCTAATGTACAGTAATGGCCTCTAGGGCATACATATAACTAACACAAAGCTCCCCCTGTCCCTGGTCCCACTTCCAGCGTCGCGGATAAGGAAATCCGTAAGACTTGGGAGATTGATAGCGCGAAGGCCAAGTGCCTCGTACTTGCCTCTATGGACAATGAACATCAGAGGAGGCACGAGAATTTGGACATGGAATCCATATTTCTTCATACAAAAGAACTGTATGGAGAGCAATCTCGTATCGCAAGATACGAAGCGTCGAAAAAGTTATTTTCGGCAAGGATGGCCGTCGGATCATCAGTGGCAGAACACGTGCTTAAGATGATCGGCTACATTGAGGAGCTCACGGACCTAGGGACCACATTGGAGAGTGAGCTCTATACGGACTTAGTTCTCCAGTCCCTTCCTTCCACTTACGCCCAGTTCACACTGAACTTCAACTTACAAGAAAAAGAAGTTGAACTTTCAGAACTCCTCAACATGCTGAGGAGCGCAGAGGGCACCCTACAGAAAGGTAGGGAAACATCCACTTTGTTTGTAGGAGGATCATCTTCTTCTAGGTCCAAGGCGAAAGCCAAGGGAAAGAAGAAGAAAGCCCCCGCCAAACCAAGGGGCGGTATTAGTAAAGTGGATACGAAGGGAAAAGCTAAAGCAACAAAGAAAGTGGGGAAGCTTGTGGATAAGGAAGAATGCTTCTATTGTCATAAGAAAGGACACTGGAAGAATGATTGCAGGGCCTGGAAGACCAGAACACAGGAATTGAAGCAGGTTGCAGCTTCAGCTTCAGGTGTGTATGTTATTGAAAACTGTCTTTCAATAAACTCTACTTCCTGGGTATTGGATACCGGATCAGGATCTCATATCTGTAATTCTTTGCAGGCGTTGAGAAACCCTAGTGTTTTGAAAGCAGGTGACATGACCCTCAGAGTTGCGAACGGAGCTAGCATGGATGCTAAAGCCGTGGGGGACTATCACCTGGGAATGTCAGATGGACATGTTTTGGTTTTGCGTAATTGCTTTTTTGTACCCAACGCAACTTGTAATATCATTTCTGTATCTTTAGTTTCTAAAGAAGGTTATGAATTTGCGTTTGTAAGTAATGTTGTAAACATTCACCTTAATCAAGTTCTGATTGGGTCAGGTACATTGAGCAATGGTATATACGTATTAAACCAACCACAGATTTTCAATGTCCAAAATACACACAAAAGAAAGTCTCCGGAAATAAATCAGACTTTCTTATGGCATTGTAGACTGGGTCACATCAATGAGAGAAGGTTGACAAAGTTACATACAGAAGGATATTTGAATCCGTTCGAATATCAATCGTATGCCACTTGTCAATCCTTTCTCAAAGGAAAGATGACAAAGTCTCCGTTCACTAGACACGGAGTAAGAGCGAGCGAGCTCTTGGGACTCGTACACAGCGACGTGTGCGGTCCAATGTCTACACATGCGCGAAGCGGTTTTTCTTACTTCATTACTTTTACGGATGACTTTTCAAGGTACGGTTATGTCTTCTTAATGAAACATAAGTCCGAAGCCTTTGGAAAATTCCAGGAATATAAGAATGAAGTAGAAAAACAAACCGGCAAAAGTATCAAGATTCTAAGATCGGATCGAGGTGGTGAATACTTGAGTGCCGAGTTCCTGGACTATTTAAAAGAGAATGGAATTCTCACTCAGCTTACTCCTCCATACACTCCGCAACATAACGGTGTATCGGAGAGACGGAACCGCACCCTATTGGATATGGTACGGTCCATGATGAGTAACGCTGAGTTACCGCGATCATTCTGGGGGTATGCGCTAGAATCAGCTGCGTACCTTTTGAACCGAGTTCCCACTAAGACTGTGCCTACCACACCATATGAGATGTGGTGTGGGAAGAGGCCCCATCTTAATCACATTAAGACATAGGGATGTCCAGCTTTTGTTAAAAAGTAGCATGCGGACAAGCTCGAGGCACGCTCAGTACAGTGTAAGTTCGTGGGATATCCAAAGAACTCCAAGGGATATTTCTTCTACTGCGAAGAGGAACAAAAAGTTCTTGTTTCTCTTCATGCCTACTTCTTGGAAACTGAGTTTTTAGAAACCCAGATAAGTGGGAGCACAGTAGAACTAGAAGAAATTCCAGAACCTCGAGCTATTACTGAAAGCTTAGTGGAACCAGAGGGTTCAAAAGAACAGGACATTCCTACGCCGCTCCGCAGGAGTAGTAGGCAGTCTCATCCGCCCGAGAGATACTACGGTTTTCTCATAGACGGGGATAGAGAGGATTGCATCATAGATTATGATGAGCCTACTAGCTTCCAGCAGGCCGTTCAGAGCGTTGACTCAGTAAAATGGCTGGATGCAATGCGGACCGAAATGGAGTCCATGTACACCAACAAAGTATGGACGTTGGACATTGCTCCAGACGGGGTAAAACCCGTAGGATGCAAGTGGATCTTCAAAAGGAAGATTGGTGTAGATGGACAGGTTGAGACCTATAAAGCTAGACTTGTTGCAAAGGGTTTCCGTCAAAGACCTGGCTTGGACTATGACGAAACCTTTTCTCCAGTGGCTATGCTGAAATCCATTCGGATCCTTCTTGCCATTGCTGCCTTCCACGATTATGAGATCTGGCAAATGGACGTAAAGACCGCTTTTCTAAATGGAAATTTAGAGGAGTGTGTTTATATGGACCAACCAGAGGGTTTCATTCAGAGTGGGAGCAGCGGAAAGGTGTGCAAGTTGCTTAAGTCCATCTATGGACTAAAGCAGGCATCACGGAGTTGGAACATCTGTTTTGATGAGACGGTCAAGGAATTTGGCTTTATCAAAAATCCAGATGAACCATGCATCTATTGTAGATTTATAGCGAGAACTGTAGTATTCCTCGTTTTGTACGTGGATGACATTCTCTTAATAGGAAATGACATTCCTATGCTACAATCTGTCAAGGGGTTCTTGTCACACAGGTTCTCCATGAAAGACCTGGGTGATGCCTCATACATCCTGGGGATCCGGATCCATCGTGATAGATCCAAGAGGATATTAGGACTTTCACAGTCCAGGTACATCGACACCATACTGAAGAGATTCAGTATAGAAGATTCCAAGCGCGGTAACCTACCGGCTTGTCACGGGATCACCCTCTCTAAAGAGATGTCTCCCAAGACTGATTTGGAGAGGGATCGCATGTCTATTATACCCTACGCTTCTGCGGTAGGCTCTATAATGTATGCGATGTTGTGTACTAGACCGGATGTAGCTTATGCACTGAGTGTGGTAAGCCGGTATCAGTCAAACCCTGGGGAGAAACACTGGATAGCAGTAAAGAACATTCTCAAGTACCTGAGAAGGACTAAGGAGATGTTCTTGGTGTATGGCGGAAAAGACCTCCAGATCGAGGCCTTTTGCTGACTCCAGCTTCCAGAGTGACAAGGATGATTCCAAGTCCATGTCGGGTTTTGTCTTTACCCTCAATGGAGGGGCGGTGTGTTGGAAGAGTTCCAAACAGGAAACCGTTGCAGACTCGACAATGGAAGCGGAATACATCGCTGCATCCGATGCCGCAAAAGAAGCTGTCTGGATAAGGAAGTTCTTGAAAGAGCTTCAGGTGGTTCCGTCCATTGTTGATCCAATACCTCTGTATTGCGACAACAACGGGGCTATAGCTTTAGCGAAGGAACCCAGGTCCCATCAGAGATCCAGACACATCTTGAGGCGGTATCACCTGATCAGGGAGATCGTGGATCGCCAGGAGATCGAGGTTCGGAGAGTCGCTTCAGAAGATAACACTGCAGATCTATTCACCAAGGCCTTGCCCCAGACTCAGTTCGAGCGGCTGATCGAGATGATAGGTCTTCGATACGCCAGTACATGGCCTTAGTGCTAGTGGGAGATTGTTAGTGTATATGCCCTAGAGGCCATTACTGTATCATACTAGTTTGTATATTACTTAATGGAAGCTTGGGATATTCACCTTGTATATAAAATCTTATTCAAAATAGTAGTATGCTACTTGGTTTGTTTCTACTTCAATGTGTACATGTGTTTATTTTAGTATATCGCCTATACACATTAGTGGAGCCCTTAGGATCTTTGCTTGATTACCAGCGTTGTGATGGCAGTCACACTAGTGGGGCTTGGTAATCTATATGCACATCCTTATGCAGGTCCCTGGTCGCAGGACTATCGAGACAGGGCATCGATACTCCGGAGTAGACTAGCGCATGCGCTTCTCATCCCAGTGTGGGAGACGGTCTGTCCCACAGCCGTCGGTACGTCGTACTTGAGATAGTATGCGGGTGCTCGTTGGGTTACGAGTACACTGGACAGGACTCGTCGGGAACTGACTAGTTGGTATTATGCCTATCGTAAGTTATCAGTTCCCAGGTGACATGAGTACAGCTTAGTCCACTGACTTGACACTGTCACTTCGCCTCGAGTGTGTTCCCACTGTACTTTGATTACTACCCTACCACGGCTCAAAGGAGTCGTGCAAACAGGTGGTAGTTGGGTGCAGTCCCGAAGCACTTGGAGGCAGTGACGGTTAGACAGGATTCGTCTCTCCCGGTATTGGGGGTTGACATCGCGCTGTGTCTAGGAGAGCCATTACACGAGTAGTCCCTGGCCAGGGCAAACGAGATATACTGGTAGGCTTCCAGTGTTATCTCAGGGTGTTTTGGGCTTCACTCCGACACGACTTGTTCCGCTATTGGGGGACTGACGTTTACCGCCACCTAGGCCCGCTATGCGATGTATCAGACGAACAGACCGGACTGTACGGAGAATGTCACATTCGGGCTCAGTAGGAGTTCAGATGGGTTTCGCCTCGTCAGTCTTCTTGTCGGCATCTACCTGGGGACCGTTACGCACAGCTAGTGCCGCTTGCGGTCTGTGGTTAAACCCACTGCCAGCGTAGTGTCGAGTCTTTAGAGTCCCACACAGAAAGCTATTCGCCTTTAGGCAAAAGAGTAGAGGTCGCATGGTTTTGCGACAGGTCGCATGGTTTTGCGACAGGGTTCGGTCACATCCGTGCACTTGTGCACGTACAGTGTCCGGATAGTTTATACTAGCGGGCTTTGGTTTAAGCCAGATCCTAGTGTACGTTTTGGGATTGGTTTTATCCAGTTTGCATTCGTGTTCCTCGGAACGCGGATGCGGGTGTGTATGCACAGTTGACGGAGAGACAGAGGCAGAGGATTCTCATTAGGGTTATTGACCGTTGACAGTTGACTATTGACTTTTTTGCTCAACCCTAATGAGAATATGATATGTGATTAACAATTATATTAATTAAGTATTATGGTGACATGGTTGTTGAGGGATTGACTTTGTTGATTTGTTGACTTGTTGACTTTGTTGACCGGTGGACTAGGCTTGACTAGTTGACCATCATGATAACTATAGCTATCATTTCATGGCAAAGACATTTGCTTGCTTGCTCTTTTGTGCAAAATGAGTGCATGAAATGATATGGCTATGGTTGCTTAAACCATCACATAATACTTGATTGATATGAGGTGTTATGATTGTTTTGGATTATGAGAGCCAAATGAGAAAAGTCTTCTCTCATTCTTTTCATGCTCATTCTCTCTCTTGTTCTTGAGCTCTCATCTTCCTCCTCTTGCTCTCCCTCTCTTGACTCTATGGTTCACTTGTCTCATGAGTTGAGAACCAAGAACCATAGATAAAATCTCATACAAACTCTTCTCTACTCACTCTAGTTCACAAGGTTTGGCAAACCGAGTGAACTAGTTTCTTCAAAGTTCGAAGAAGGAGCCAAAGGTTGAAGCTTTCAGGTGGATCTATCTTCGGCGCAAGGAGACGACGGGGAGAAGCCGATTCGGACGACAATCGAAGCTTGAAGACGAAGGAGTTCGAGAAAAAGAAATGTATAACCCCCTAACCGAGTAGTTAGCAACTAGTAGTTAGTGTTAGTTATATGTATGCCCTAGAGGCCATTACTGTACATTGGATGTATATTGTAGTGGATGCTGGTACATATATAGGTAGGACTTTCTTGCTCGACATGATAGTACGCTATCTGGTTGCTCTTTATCTTAACATGTATACTTTCTGTCTCTCTGTTACATGTTGATAAAGCCCTTAGGATGTGTACTCGACTTCCAGGACTATGATGCAGATCATACTAGTAGGGCCTGGGTAGTCTATGGGTACATCCTTCAATGTTCCTAGTCGTGGGAATATCGAGACGGGGCATCGATATTCCAGAGTAGACTAGCGTATATCTTCTTGACCCATGTGATGGGCGATGGATGATCCCAAATCCATTGGTGTTTGACATCAGAGATGGTATGCGGGTGCTCAGTGGAGACTGGGTACACTGAACGGACTCGCCGAGAACTCCCAGATGGTATTATACCTCACGTCAGATGGCAGTTCTCTGGTGACACTGGTACAGCTTAGTCTGTTGACCCAAGATCGTCATAGAGTCTTATGTGTCTCCCACTGTGCTTTGATTTCCACCCTACTACGGCTCTACTGAGTCGTGCAAACAGGTGGTTTTTGGGTACAGTCCCGATTCACATGGAGGAAATGAGCGATAGGAGGGGATTCGTCTCTCTCGGTATTGGGGGTTGATGTTGCGCTATGCTCGACTGGCCATAACAGGAAATCCCTGGCCAGGGTTGCAGTGATCTACTGGTAAGTGTTATCAGTAGTTTCACACATGTTATGGACCTCACGTCGGCATGACTTATCGAGCTACTGGGGTCTGACGTTTACCACCCCTAGGCGAGATATGCGATATATCAGACGATCAGACCGGACTGTACGGTAAGTGTTACTGGTTGGATTCACAGGAGTGTGAGCGGGCTTGCTCGTCGATCTTCTGATCGCTCAATACCCGGGTGGCCGTTACGTTTAGCAGACCGCTTGCGGCTTGTGGGTGTTTGATATGATCATCACCTGCTGCCGGCATATTGACGAGTCTTTAGAGTCCTACACAGAGATTTCCTGGCTCAAGCGAAACGAAATAGGAGCGCATATGAGATATGTGCGGGACCGAGAATAATTCGTGTATGTGATACCGTATTCCATTCTCGCGATGAATATATCGATTGGTTATATGCGATATAACCTAGTTGTCGAATCAAGGATTGATTTGATAAGCCGATACATAGGATACTAGTCGGTTATATGCGATATGACCGGATCGTTAAATCAAGTGTTGATTTAATGATTTAATGTATAATTATATATTTGATATATTACTTTGCATTAACTAGTATTGGTTCACTTTAAATGGATTTTCTCACTTGAATATCACAAGTTGTATATGTGATATACTTTTGTGCACTTGATTGTATCATGTTTGATGATACATGTTTACTTGGTTAAGTGTAAAGAATTAAACCATGGTTAAGTTAATGATTAGGGTTTTCTTTTTCTTACTTATTTATTTATTTATTTTGGAAAAGATAAGAAATGAAATGGTTGCTAGTTTTGTTTTTTCTTTGAAGCTTCTTGAAGTTTTGACTAAAGTGACCATTTTGTCTCATACTTAACCCTAACCATTCCACTTAACCTTAGTACATTCTCTACACCTAACCAAGGTTAGAAAATGATAAGTGTTGATTTTATTTTCTATTTTTTTTTAATAACACTTATCATATCTTTTCTTCTTCTTCTTCATCTTCAACATGAAGAAAACCTAGCTACCATCAATGGCAACTAGTGAAAATGAGTGAGAAATCCAATTCTAAAGTGAACCCACTTCCTATTTCTTCATCCTCTACCTCTTGCCAAGTAGTATAGGGTGTTTTCTTCACAAGTTTCATGACTTGGTGAAGTGGGAGCTTGATCTAGTGATGCCTCGACGTAAATCATCTTCGGCATCGAAGCCGACGACCAAGCCCGCCCATTTCTTCGATGAAGCCGATGCTAGAGTCCGGAATCCGATTTGGACAGCGGAGGGACATCATCGTGGAGCTTAGGAAGTGGTGGACCGGATCTACAAAGGTTGTAGCCCCTTCTCTTTTAAGTTAAAGTCGTTAACTTGCATCGCATAGCCTACACATCTAGTTAACGATCCGTATTAGGGTTTCTCGGCACTTGTAAAATTTGAATTAGCCATGTTTGATGCCTTGTGAGACCTCATTAGTGTGCCAAGGAACCCTACAGTGGTATCAGAGCTACTAGGCATTAGATGTCGACCTATGGGGGGTTCTCACTGTGTGACAGTGTGGCGAAGCATAGGCTCTTACCCCCAGGGTGTCCCGAGACCGGAAGGTGTTCCGGCGGGTTGTAGTCCTCGCGAGGGGACATGCGCAAAAAGTAGTTGCTGAGGGACCCGTTGGTGCCACGGCGACCCCATTGGATGGGGTGGCTGCCTGACCTACAGTGGTATCAGAGCCTAGCTAGAGCCTGAGGCGATACGTTGACGGAATTAGAAGTCCGATCGAATTAAAACCCAAACCCAAAAATGCTCTCTGTACATTTTTGAAATTCGTGGTTTTTTGAGAATTAAAAATATGCAGAAAAATCAGCAGGAGAATCTAAGAGTTACTGTGAATTTCGATGGACTAATTCCATCAAAGAGCCGCGGTTCCGCGGCACGAGCATGGCTCGTGCGGCGGTTCCGCGGCCGTTTAGTCGTATTTTGTATTTAATTTTGCACAGTAATTCTTAGTTTGCAGTGCTGGTTTTCCTGGGAATTTTTAATATTTATTCCAGAGTTGAAATTTCTGGGTTGTATTGGGGCCTCGGTGTATCGATCGGATTGTCTAATTTTGTCAGTGTGTTTTTCCGGGTAATTTTAGAATATGTTAAAAAGTTCGACCGGATATAAATACCCACTTTTTCCCTTTCCGGGAAATTTCCAATTGTTGGATTTTTCTGTAGTTTAATCACGTTCTAAGTAGTGCAAGTAACGCGATGGTCCCTCTAGAAGACAACAAACCTTAACTCGATTATGTGACCGTCTTGAACTGCCCTTTGAACCTTCGGGTTTGGGGCAGTACGGCGTGCCATATGTGAGGCGTTGGCTTGACCCTTCTACGGCTGGACCGTTGGTAATGAGGCATGAACTGAATGTTTTTAGACTTATTTCATGTGTTGAGCTGTATTGGGAAAACATGGGTGTTCGATTGTTCGATCGGAAAGTTTAACATTTTCTGTTTATCCGGAATGTGATACAATATTTGGAATTCACAAGTAGTTATGAGATAACTGAATGAATGTTATAAATCTAGTAGTTTAGTCTCACGTGATCGGTTGCCACGGAATTTTGATGTGATCAAAAGTCCGTCGCAATCACGTAGCGTACGCGGATACTCGTCGGGTAAACTTAATAGACAGCCTCACTCCATAGCCCCGACCAAGTGACTGTAGGAGAACCCCGTCGCCGAAAGCATCCGTTCGGGTGCTCGCGGCAGCGGTGTTCCGCCTTGGTGCACTTTGTCGACGGCGTCGGGGGTGCGGCCGCCTACTAAAGTTTGCGACGAGCATTCGATCATGATGTCGGGAATCTTGTTGAATTGCCCGACTTGATGTTGAAAAGAGTTTTCGATTTTGAGACTAGAATGCGGGGTTTATAATTGTTAGGCATGCGATGTCTAAGGAATTCATTTGATTAGACATGCGATGTCTAAAGAGGTTACGGATTCCAACTGTTGTAGTTTTACACTTTCTTTTCTATGACCGTAAGTGTAATATGTGATATCGCCGTTTTCGTTGCTATATGTCAACGACAATTGGGATGCGCATATTTACTTACGTTGATGACATGTGATGTTATGTGTTGCTGGATATGTTATATTGGATCGTCGTGTTCGAATAGCCGGGGGGTTTTTATGTGAGATGAGTGTTTTTCCTTTTCATTTATGTAAAAACTTGTATGTAATATTCTTTTATTGGGGCACTTCCAGGTTGCGGATGTTGTCACCATTTGTATATTATTTACTTTTCTGCACTAGGATAGACCCAAGGAGGAGGGCACAAGTAACCGGGTTCTAGGGTCCAGTGGGAGACCAACTCGAGGAGTCGAGTCCGGGTCTCCTAACCCTAGAATTGGTAGGGTTGCTTGCCGCTCTCGTAGGGGTCTAGGGTGTGGGTTTGGCTATTCATCGCGACCATGGAATCCGTGTTTTATACTGGCTCGTATTGAAAACACGGACGTCCTAGTATATCCAATATTTCATATGATATTTTCTGCTGCGTTATCTGTGATGTGATCATGTGATGTGTTCAGATAGATATTATATATAGTATATACGATATATTATATAGACGTTGCTTATGTTTTACACCCGCACTAGCCCTGCCTCGCTCTGGCGTTAGTTACCTAACCTAACGGTGCAGACGGGACATCGAGGCGAATGCGGATGGCATAAGCGTACGTTATATTTATCTTTGATGTTTAGGTGGACTTAAATGATGGGATATTCATTAATGAGATTAATGAAAGAAAATAAACCTAATTGATGTTGTGGAATCGAATTTCAAAATAAAATAGGTAGCTACAGTTCTTGCTTTGCATCGCGGTGTTCCTTGTAGAACATCCTGCACCTTATTCGATGAGGAAAGGACCGAGATCCCTTCACCGGGAGTGACTCCTTTAGCAATAACTGGCAGATGCTACACACTCGGTTTGTCTTTTGATTGCTTCTATAGTTTCTGCTTTGCACAGTGATATATATGATATATCCCGCACCTCATTCGACGAGGAAAGGGCCGACGATCCCTTCACCGGGAGTGACCTCTTTAGCAAAACTAGAAAAGCCTCAAAAACACTCCATTTAAAAACCATTTGACAACGAGATCAAGTTCAAAGCGTTAAAGGTTCTCACAAAAACCATTCGCAACCCTCCGTCATTTTAGGAAGTAGAGTACTTAGTATTCGTGCTACGTTTGTCGACCATAGCCGAGGCGTAGTGTACGGTAGCTAAGTGATGTCTTCCTACACCGCATATGATGCGATTAGTTAGGACAGTCATGTGGCTTTGTTGATCTTAGCCAAGGGTCATGTGGGTGGGTCTAACTAATCACGAAATGACGGGTAGAACTTGACTAGTACTTATGATTTGTTGACCTTAGCCAAGGTCATAGGTGCTAGGGGTAAAAACCATTATCGGGAGTTTCAAGTGTTGAAACTTGCAATGAGATTGCATACCTTCTATATGATAGTTGGATCCCGATACCCACTGCGAGTAATTGTTACTCCTGGGAGAGTTTTGCACTTTGCAATTAGCCGATCAAGTAGGTGTCTAGAAAGGTGTCAACGGGGTTACGCCTCTGGGAAAACGAGGTTTACTGTAATTAGGTCCGTGCGAAAGCATGGGAAACCTCCCTCAAAGTACCGACACTGGCCTGGCTGAAAGATTGGCGAACTTGTAGAGTGTAATTAATCCCGGCTAGTCTTTCCTTTTAAGGTTTGAAGGAAGATTTGATAAAAACAGTGGGAGCCATCCTGATTAGATAAAATAATAACCAATCTGATCTTGCAAGAGCGCACGCAGAGTGTTTTCTTCTCTCTCTCTCCAGGTAGCGACCATATCACGCCTTAATCAAGATAATAATATGGATGTTTTGACCGAACCCGCTTGTTATACTGAGCTGGGGAACGTTGGTCCCACTCCAACTTATAATTGTTATAAAGCAGAGCAGGAAATAAGGGAATACCAGAATTCCTTTGCCGCCCAAACGAAGAAAGTGCATATGATGCATCTCCTTCGGGTGTGTTCATTACAAAGAACTGTTTTCTCAGTATCCTCTGCATCCTGGGTATTTGATACCGGATCAGGATCCCAGATATGTAATCTGTTACATAGGGCTACAAAAGGGTAGAAAAACTGAGAACGGGTGATAAGTTTCATGAGACAGAAAACGGGGCAAGTGTTGCAGCCAAGTCTGTTGGTCACTGTCACCATGTATTACCAATACATTGATTCTGAACAAATGCTATTAGATACCGAACCTGATATACAAAATCATATCAGTCTCCTTATGAGTAAAGAAATGATAAAATTTTGTATTGTTGGATAATGTTTTGAACATTTCCTATATCAAAAGTTGATCGGTTCAGGCACGTTATCTAAAAGCATTGATGTTCTAAATCAAACTACAGTTCTTAGTATACGGAACACACATAAGAGGAAGAGTTCAGAATTGAACGATTCCTTCTTGAGGTATTGTAGACTAGGTCAGATCAATGTGACCCGACTAGCTAGAGTTACATAAAGATGCATATTTAAATTAGTTTGAATTTACATCTTGTGAAACTCGCCAGTCATGTCACAATGATAAGATGACCATAGCTCCGTTTACTGGAAACAGAGAAAGAGTTAATGAACTCTTGGGATGATACATGTTGATGTATGTAGGTCCCCTGTCTGCACATGCCAAGACCGGTTCTTTGTACTTTATTACGTTCTCTGATGATCTCTCAAGATTCAGACATATGTTCCTGTTGAAACACAAGTCTGAACCTTTTGAGATATTCACAGAATATAAGTTAGAAGTAAAGAACCAAAAACCGGGTATAAGTATTATGTCCTATGATAAGATCAGGGAGGAGAATACTTGTGCATGGCATTCCTGGACTATTCTAAAGGAGAATGAGATTCTCTCTCAGTGTTACTCCTCTGAATACACCACAGCACAACGGTGTATCAGGGCTGAGCAATCGCACCGTATTAGATATGGTATGCTCTATGATGAGTACTACTGAGTTACCTATTTCCTTTTTGGGGTTGTCCGGCCTATGTCTAAAAGCAAAAATCCGGACAAGATCAAGGCAAGGTCTGTTGTGTAGAACTGGAAAGGTTCCAGCTATACAAACTACAGCAGGTGATTTGGTAGAACCAAAGGATTCAATAGATTCCAACGAACCTCAGCCTCTCCGCCGATCTAGTAGGGTTCCTCATTCACCTGAGAGATACTTCGGTTTCTCGATGACAGTGGGAGCGAGGATTGCATCATGAGATGATGACCCAACTAGTTTCGAGCTGGCCATCGGGAGTAGGACTCTGTAAGAATGGCTGGATGCTTAGTGATCTGAGATGGAATCCATGTACACCAACAAAGTATGGACTTTGGCTGCTTTATCTGAAGGGTTAAATTCCCATCAGGAGCAAGTATATCTTGAGAAGATTACTTGGTGTAGATGGAAAAGTTGAGACTTTCAAAGCTAGACTTGTTAAAGGTTTTAGTCATCAACCAGGTGTGGATAATGATGAAACCTTTTCTAGGGACTATGCTTAAGTCCATCCAGATCCTACTTGCCATTGCTACATACCATGACTACGATATCTGGCGGTTGGGTGCCATGGCTACTTTTCTAAATAGTGATTTAGAAGAGAACGTCTATAAGAACACAGCCAGAGGGCTTCGTAAACAGTGGGAGCAGCGTAAACGTGTGCAAGTTGCTTTATAGAATAAAGCAGGCATCGCGGAGTTGGAATGTCTGTTTTGATGTGGTAGTCAAAGTGTTTGACTTCATCAAAATGGTAGATGAACCTTGTATATACAAAAAGGTAGTAGAGAGTAAGGTGGTCATCCTCGTATTGTATGTGGACAACATACTCTTGATAGGAAAGGAGTTTCCTATACTACGCTCGGTCAATCTCCACTTATCACAAGGATTCTCCAATAGGATCAAAGTGATACCTCCTAAATCCTGAGTTTTCATCTATGAGATAGATCTAATTGGATATTAGAATTCTCACTAGTTGTAGTGAGATGGTATCAATCGATCCTGGGGAGAATCACTGGAAAGGTTCCAGGGTGATAAAGACGACTGAATATCAGTCACAGGCATTGTCTTTACCCTCTGTGGAGGGACGGTATGTTGGAAGAGTTCCAAGCTAGATACCGTGGCAAACTAGACAATAAAGGCTGGTAACATCGCTATTAAAGATACTACTAAAGGGGCAGTTTGGATGTGTATTGGTTCATAAGATGAACTAGGTTCCTACCATTGTATGACAATGGAAGTGTGGCTTTGGCCAAGGAACCATGGTCCCATCAGTAACCCAGACATATTCTGAGGCAGCATCACCTGATCATGGAGATAGATGTTCTCCAGGATGATCGAGGTTAGGAGAGTAGACTCAGAGGACAACACGGCGGATCCACTCACAAAGGCTTTTTCCCAAAGAGAGACTTATATGGGATGGTTGAGTATTAGATACTACAACTACTGCTACAGATGGCCCTAGTGCAAGTGGGAGATTGTTAGTTATATGTATGCCCTAGAGGCCATTACTGTACATTGGATTTATATTGTAGTGGATGCTGGGACATATATAGGTAGGACTTTCTTGCTCGACATGATAGTACGCTATCTGGTTGCTCTTTATCTTAACATGTATACTTTCTGTCTCTCTGTTACATGTTGATAAAGCCCTTAGGATGTGTACTCGACTTCCAGGACTATGATGCAGATCATACTAGTGGGGCCTGGGTAGTCTATGGTTACATCCTTCAATGTTCCTAGTCGTGGGAATATCGAGACGGGGCATCGATATTCCAGAGTAGACTAGCATATATCTTCTCGACCCATGTGATGGGCGATGGATGATCCCATATCCATTGGTGTTTGACATCAGAGATGGTATGCGGGTGCTCAGTGGAGACTGGGTACACTGAACGGACTCGCCGAGAACTCCAAGATGGTATTATACCTCACGTCAGATGGCAGTTCTCTGGTGACACTGGTACAGCTTAGTCTGTTGACCCGAGATCGTCATAGAGTCTTGTGTGTCTCCCACTGTGCTTTGATTTCCACCCTACCACGGCTCTACTGAGTCGTGCAAACAGGTGGTTTTTGGGTACAGTCCCGATTCACATGGAGGCAATGAGCGATAGGAGGGGATTCGTCTCTCCCGGTATTGGGGGTTGATGTTGCGCTATGCTTGACTGGCCATAACAGGAAATCCCTGGCCAGAGTTGCAGTGATCTACTGGTAAGTGTTATCAGTAGTTTCACACATGTTATGGACCTCACGTCGGCATGACTTATCGAGCCACTGGGGTCTGACGTTTACCACCCCTAGGCGAGATATGCGACATATCAGACGATCAGACCGGACTGTACGGTAAGTGTTACTGGTTGGATTCACAGGAGTGTGAGCGGGCTTGCTCGTCGATCTTCTGATCGCTCAATACCCGGGTGGCCGTTACGTTTAGCAGACCGCTTGCGGCTTGTGGGTGTTTGATATGATCATCACCTGCTGCCGGCGTATTGATGAGTCTTTAGAGTCCTACACAGAGGTTTCCTGGCTCAAGCGAAACGAAATAGGAGCGCATATGAGATATGTGCGGGACCGAGAATAATTCGTGTATGTGATACCGTATTCCATTCTCGCGATGAATGTATCGATTGGTTATATGCGATATAACCTAGTTGTCGAATCAAGGATTGATTCGATAAGCCGATACATAAGATACTAGTCGGTTATATGCGATATGACCGGATCGTTAAATCAAGTGTTGATTTAATGATTTAATGTATAATTATATATTTGATATATTACTTTGCATTAACTAGTATTGGTTCACTTTAAATGGATTTTCTCACTTGAATATCACAAGTTGTATATGTGATATACTTTTGTGCACTTGATTGTATCATGTTTGATGATACATGTTTACTTGGTTAAGTGTAAAGAATTAAACCATGGTTAAGTTAATGATTAGGGTTTTCTTTTTCTTACTTATTTATTTATTTATTTTGGAAAAGATAAGAAATGAAATGGTTGCTAGTTTTGTTTTTTCTTTGAAGCTTCTTGAAGCTTTGACTAAAGTGACCATTTTGTCTCATACTTAACCCTAACCATTCCACTTAACCTTAGTACATTCTCTACACCTAACCAAGGTTAGAAAATGATAAGTGTTGATTTTATTTTCCATTTTTTTTTGAATAACACTTATCATATCTTTTCTTCTTCTTCTTCATCTTCAACATGAAGAAAACCTAGCTACCATCAATGGCAACTAGTGAAAATGAGTGAGAAATCCAATTCTAAAGTGAACCCACTTCCTATTTCTTCATCCTCTACCTCTTGCCAAGTAGTATAGGGTGTTTTCTTCACAAGTTTCATGACTTGGTGAAGTGGGAGCTTGATCTAGTGATGCCTCGACGTAGATCATCTTCGGCATCGAAGCCGACGACCAAGCCCGCCCATTTCTTCGATGAAGCCGATGCTAGAGTCCGGAATCCAATTTGGACAGCGGAGGGACATCATCGCGGAGCTTAGGAAGTGGTGGACCGGATCTACAAAGGTTGTAGCCCCTTCTCTTTTAAGTTAAAGTCGTTAACTTGCATCGCATAGTCTACACATCTAGTTAACGATCCATATTAGGGTTTCTCGGCACTTGTAAAATTTGAATTAGCCATGTTTGATGCCTTGTGAGACCTCATTAGTGTGCCAAGGAACCCTACAGTTAGGTTGTTAGTTAGATATTTAACAAAGATCCGGTTTTGAGTCCATGTTACCACCTCTAAGAAAATTGTTTTTTTACCAAATTCTGCATGCCCGAAAGTACCCGGAGAGGTAGCATGGACTTACAATATCGATGGGAAGGCCGATGAGCAAACTCATCCGAACTCCTACTGAGCATGTATGTGACCATTTCCGTACAGTTCGTTCTATTCATTTAAGAGTATCACATATCGGGCTTAGGGGGGCAGTAATCGTCAGACCCCTAATAGCGCAATAAGTCGTGTCGGAGTGTAGCCCAAAACACCCTGAGAAACTATTGGAATACCTTCCAGTAAATCTCACTTTCCCTGGCCAGGGACTTTGTGTAATGGCTCTCCAAACACAACGCGATATCAACCCCCAATACCCGGAGAGACGAATCCTATCTAACCGCCACTGCCTCCAAGTGCTTCAGTACTGCACCCAACTACTACCTATTTGCATGACTCCTTTGAGCCGTGGTAGGGTAGTAATCAAAGTACAGTGGGAACACACTCAAGGCGAAGTAGCAGTGTCAAGTCGATGGACTAAGCTGTACTCATGTCACCTGGGAACTGCTACCCGACGATAGGTATAATACCCACCAGCAGTCCCCGACGCGTCCTGTCCACTGTACTCATAACCTAATGAGCACCTGCATACTATCTCTAGTACGACGTACTAATGGCTATAGGACAGACCATCTCCCCTGCTGGGATGAGAAGCGTATATACTAGTCTACTCCGGAGTATCAATGCCCCATCTCGATAATCCTACGACTAGGGACCTGTATAGGATGTTCTTATAGACTACCCAGCCCCCACTAATGTGTTGGATATAGTGCCCTCAAAGTCAATTATTGGATCGCAGGTACGTGATTGCAATGATTGAGGAGGACCTATACCGGTAGCACAGTCTTACTCGAGATGATAGTATGCTATCCGATTTGCCTTTATCAGTTGTGTACAGGTTCAGGTGACTGATCACTATTACACGTTGATAGAGCCCTTAGGATCTTGCTTGACTACCAACAGTATGATGGCGATCATATACGTGAGAGTTGGGTAGTCTATAAGCACAATCCTTAATAGTGGTCCCTAGTCGTTGGAGTTTCGAGACAGGGCATCGATACTCCGGAGTAGACTAGTGTATACAGTCGAGACCCCGACGAGAGGCGGTGGCCGGTCTCACAAACCACTGGTGTCAGTTGGATCACCTAAGATGTATACATGTGCTCATTGGGTTATGAGTACACCGGACAGGACTCGCCGGGAACCTGCTAGTTGGTATTTATACCTAGCGTCAGATAGCAGTTCCCTGGTGACATGTGTACAGGTTAGTTCATCGACCCGAGGTCTTCATTTGTCTCGTGGGAGTTCCCACTGTGCTTTGATTTCTACCCTACCACGGCTCAAAGGAGCCGTGCAAACAGGTCTTTTTTGGGTACAGTCCCGAGCCACATGGAGGCAAGTGAGCGGATTGGCAGGGGATTCGTCTCTTCCGGTATTGGGGGTGAGATCGCGCTGTGTCTAGGAGAGCCATTACATAAAGCCCTCAACCGAGGCAGGAGATTTACTGGTAGGTATTCCAGTAGTATCTCAGAGTGTTCTGGGCTACACTCCGACACGACTTATACAGTTATTGGGGGTCTGACGTTCCCCCTAGGCCCGATATGCGATACTCATAGACGAACGGACCGGACTGTATGTATATTGTCACTGTTAGGCTCAGTAGGGTTCCAGGATGAGTTCGCTCATCGGCTTCCCTTGAGATCAGCACATGGGCAGCCATTACGCACTGCTAGTGCCGCTGACGTGCTTGTGGTTAAACCCACTGTCAGGGTACTGATGAGTCATTATAGTCCCCCACAGATAGTTTCCCAAGTTTGGGCGAAACGTTGTAGAGGCCGTATGGTTTTATGGTAGGGTTCGGAAAATGCACGTGCGTTTACGCACGTGTCATATTTCGGGCAGATAATACTGGTGGGCTTTGGTTTAAGCCGGATCCGAGTATTATACTGTGTAGATATATTATCTTTGTCTCAGTTGCATTTGTATTCGGTCGTAATACAAATGCGGGTATGTTTATACTGTTACGGGGTTATCCTGAAATTCGTTTCGGGATCGCTTTTCGAAGTTGCCAGTTTTCTATCACCCATCTTAAACATTCGGTTTAATGCGGATTTATCTTTTTCTTTTGGGTGAGTCATAAGGGTGAGTCATGAGTGGAAGCTTCTTGAATGATGACTAGGTTGATGAGGTGTTTAGTGAGTCATTCATTTGCATTAATGGTTGATGAGGTGTTATTAGTGAGTCACCTTTTCCATTAATGCCTTTTGTTAAGCTTAGGATATTATTCCTTGTGGTCACCTCTTTACTCCTACACTCACCCCTCTCCTCTTATTTATATTGGCCGGCCCCTTGTTAAAATGAGATGATTGATTTTGGTTCATAAAATTTGATAGCTCATTTTCTCATCACTTGATAAAAAGGCAACTTGATTAACCGTTCATCCATGGTTTTGGATGAAGCGGGACAAAGTGTTCTACTGATTCTCTACATCAATCTTGGACATGTCGGCTAGCAAACTTCATGTCCGAGTTGCCTCGGTTCAGAGGTGGGAGCCCGTTTAAAGATCCGTAAATGTGGTGCCACCTCGACGAAGAGCCAGGAGATCAGAGCAGCCGCAACGGAGCGTGGGATGATGGTTAAAGATCGAAGGACTCGGATCGTTCGATATAGCCTTTCTACCCGCTTTGTAGTTTGTTAGTTTAGCGTTAATGGCAGATCCGGGTTATAGTATGCGATAGCGCCAGTTATAAAAGTTTTTGTTTTGCGTTTGGCATCAGAATGACGGCCGGAGCGCTACCGTAGACTTACATGGTATCAGAGCCATGCCATTAAGCTTTACTAACTTGTTCTAACGCGTTTAAAATATCGATCGAACGAAATTTCGAAAACCGCATTTTTCTATGCAAAGTTTCTGTCGATTTTAAAACTTGGTCTAAAAATTATTTTGAGCATCTCAGAAAATCGTGCAGGCTTTTTCAAGAACACAGTAGAAATTTGGGCTACTGACTCGACCGTACGGCCGCGGAACCGCGGCACATGCCAAGGTTTGGCCGCGTGTCCGCCGCAGCCTTGGTGCTTCAGTGTGCCAAATTTCTACAGTAGGGTCTTCATAGAAAATTGTGGTTTCTGAAATATTTCTTTTGGGCCCAGATTTTATTACTGTACTGCAGATGTCTGTGGGGCCCACTTCGGAAAGTTTTGTCGATCGGAATTTTAAACTTGTTAGTTTACAGTACTTACATTATATCTCCGACCGTGAATGTCATTCGAGCAGTAAATTACGTCTAATTGCTATAGTCCTTTTAGACGGATTTGCGAACGTGACATTCGCGTTGATGTTCTGTGTTGTGTTGTGATGTTGCAGATTTGTCGTGGTGGACAGCAGTGTGCAATGGTAGTGCAGTTTGGAGTTATTTGTACATTTGATATTGCGGGACGAGCGTCCAACATGTGGACTGCCGTCACTGCCTGTTTGTATAATATTCTTTTGGGGCACGACCGGGCTGAGGTCGATGTACCCGTTGTACATATTTTTCATTTCTGTACTAGATTTACCCCGCGACGGACCGCACGGATAGCCGGGTTCTGGAGGGCAACGGGTCCGCATCTCATGGCTTTGAGAGGTAGAGGGGCATCACTCTAGAATTGGCAGACTATTCACCACACTCGTAGGGGGTACAGGTTGACCCAAGGAGGGATGCTCAAGTTACCGGATTCCGTGAAGTGCAGGGTGGTCCATTCACTATGCTGTAGGGGGCTGCCTCGCTTCAGGTTTTGGCGGGTAACTTGCCGCACCCGTAGGGGTCTAGGTTTCATTGCACAGGCTATCCACACGACCAGGGGAACGTCGGGTTTCAGCAGCGGCTCTGTGAAACCCGGGGATCCCAAATTATCTGTATTGTTCTGTGATGCTTATTACTTTTCTGTAATGTTGCATATTATCACGACTGGAGCGATTATTGTATATTGGTATATATACTAGTAGATGTTGTATATGTTTTGCACCCGCGCTAGTCCAGTCCCCGCTCTGTCGTTAGTTAAGTAACCTAACGGGCAATGACGGGACCCAGTGGCGAATGCGGATGGCATATACGTACATTATATTTTCGTTCTTTTCTGGTGTGATTAATTGATAGGACTGCGTTGATTCTAATCAATGCAAAGGAAAAAAAACCTGTTTGATGTTGTTGGAACGGTTTTAAAAAGTGTTATTACAAACACGTTTCCTTTTGTTTTGCACAGTGGTATTCAGTTGGAATATCCTGCACCTCATTCGACGAGGCAAGGGCCGAGATCCGTTCACCGGGAGTGACCCCTTGGGCAGAAGTTTACGTCAGGGTAATAACTTCACTATAGTCGATTACATGTTGCATTGCATCACGGTATTCAGTTGGAATATCCTGTACCTCATTCCACGGGGAAAGAGCCGAGATACCTTCACCGGGAGTGACCTCTTTAGCAAAGGTTTTCGCCACTATATTTTTATAAAAAGCAATCAGGTTCTTTCAGCGATATCAAGTTCATTACGTTAAAGGTTTTTCGCCAAAAACCAGCCGTAGCCCTCCGCCATTTCATTTGGGTATTCAGTAGTATTCAAGCTATGTATTTTGACCTACGCCAAGGCATAGTGTTTGGTAGCTGCTGGGTATTCATCTGTTGCATAGATAGATGAGTTGGTTTGGGACAGTCGTTCTTCCATTTGGCCCACGTCAGGGGCATGTACGGGTGGATTCAAATTGACAAGATAATGATGGGTAGAACTTGGCATGTGACTTATGGCATTTTGGCCTACGTCAAGGTCATAAGAGCATGGGGCAAAAATCATATCGGGAGTTTCTAAAGAAACTGAAACTTACCAAGTATGCGCATACCTTCTGGAGTGTGATAACGTGAGTGGATTCCTTCACGTTATCATGCGATGATAGTTGGATCCCGATTCCCACTGATGAGTTGGTTTACTCTTCGGGTGATCCCGATTGATTCTTCTTTCAGGTTTGGAGGAGAATTTGATAGTACAGTGGGAGGTTTCCTGATTAGATAAAGTGATAACCATTCTGATCTAGGTTAGAGTGCAGGCAGAGTGTTTCTTTTCTCTCTCTCTTTGGCAGCGACCTTTGACCGACCCTTGACTATGACTCAGTGACTAAGTTGACCGAACCTTCTTAAAATACTGGCTTTTGGATTGTCTAAGTTGCATAAGTCATTGCCGCTCCTTCTTTTACCCATTGCATTTCTCAGAACACCCCGTATTACTACGGACATCCACTTCTATTGGATAGATCTATCGTATGGTTATATACGAACTCGAAGGGACTTCTTCGAGGATGGATCCAGGTTCAGGAGAAAATGAATTGGTTTATTCAGATGTCTTTTATTATCACCTTCTCTCAGGTTGCGAGGGCTCCTTAGTTTAGGAGAGTACACCTATTACGCTTATTGGATAATCTTCCAAACCATAGGCAGGTGCCAAAAGGTAGGGAATGAAGAAAACCAATTAGCCTAAGTAGGGTGTACAGAAGGTAATAAGTAAAGACAAAATAAAGGGATTAGAAAGAGGGAAAAGTAAATTGCGACTGCTATCATTCATGACCAAACCGCGTAGTTCATCGCCACTCCTATTTCACCTTTGCTTTTTCCCCCAGTTCGGGAGAAATAGAATAAGGTATTATTCAGTTATCTTTTATCATCACCTTCTCTCAAGTTGCGAGTACTCCTAGGATTAGGAGAGTACATCTATTATGCTTACTGGATAGTCTTCTTCCAAACCATAGGCTGGTGCCGAACGGTAGGGAAGGAAGAAAACCACTTAGCCTAAAAGGGTGTACAGAAGGTAATGAATAAAGACAAATAAAGGGATTTAGAGAGATGGCAAAGAAATATACGGTTAAAGTCATGAATAGGATTATGGAAGAGGATTACTAAGAATACCAGGATACCCCTACGAAACATTTTCATATTTCAGTTTCACTGTGCATTGTTAAAAGGAAAACTGATTTCCCGATTAGATACTTACTCCAGGGTATGTATTTACCAGGTATGATTCTCACATCTGTATGGTTTTATAGATGATGAGTGGGAGTAAGTTATTGGGAATTAGGTGATTATCCCCATTATATCGGAATTCGTTGTAATTGGTGATATTTGAGAAAATCGCCTGGGTACAGTTTTCAACCTACGACGCACAGGTTTTGAGTTATTCAACTCAGCGGACTTATACAGAGTATTGTATGTTGTCCAGTGTCCATCAGGACAAAGGGGTTGGTCCTCGTACTATGTTCTGTTTACTTATGACTTCTCTAGTTTTTAGGCAAGTGTTTCGTAGAAATACAAGGTCTAAGTTTTGAGAAGTTGTGGGTATAGGAATAAAGTAGAGAACCAGATGTCGCAAGTATCAGGATTCTTCAAAGAGATCGAAGATATAGATTCTTGTGATTGGTATTTAGATGATAGTAATGGTTTTGAGAAACTTGTTTCTTTTTCAGGTTACTTATAATTAGATGGATTCCTAAGTTGAGTAATGCTGATTAGCCTCTCTCCATTAAGTTGATATGCACTGGGGACAGCTGCATGATTTGAATCTGATTCCAATTAAATAAGTGCCAAAGTTTCTATATTGGATATAGAATGGTTCATATCTTAACGATGTTAAGGTACGGGGAGTTTTCCGGCTCATGATTAAAACCAGACTCTGAATAACTCAAGGCACATTTCTGTAATGGCAGTTTGCGGGTTGACCCAGGCTATGACGAGGGTTGATTTTCTACCATCTGGAAGATCAATGGTGATATTGTTCTTGACTCGCCACAATTTTAGTAAAATGGATTTTTTTTTCAGAAAACAGTAATGGGAGTATGGTAGAACCGGAAGAGATTCCAGAACCACAAACGATTACGGAAAATTTAATAGGATCTATAGATTCAATCAGGTTTGACATTTCATTAGCCACTCCGCAGATATGGTGGGTACCCTCAGACACCCGAGAGGTACTCCGGTAGCCTCAAGGACGGTGACAGGGAGGTTCTTATCTATCCAGACTTGACACTACTGTTGTTCCAGGCTATGAGACCCGGCAGGAGGTTAAGTATAGCGTCGTTCTAAACTAGCTTTAGAAGTGCACGCATATATTATTCTGCCAGAGAGTTGTTGTGGTCAGTGGGAGCAGCGGAAGCATAGTGGACAAGTAGCTTATGTCTATTTAAAAACTTGAGCAGATATAGCGGAGATAGATCATCTAGTTTTGATGTGACAGTCATAGGTTTAACTTCATCAGAATAGGGGATGGATCTGTTAAGAAGGTAGTAGGGTGTGATGTCCTGGTATTTGGATGACATGCACTTTGTAGGAAGTGAGATTCCTATCCTACGATTGGTTGTACTGTGGTTGTCACACAGTTGTTTCTCCACATAGGATATGGATATAATATCAGACATTCTGGTTACTAGATCTATGGTTTTAGATCTAGGTTTGGGTAGTTTCCCAATGTAGGTATTTTGACAGTATTCTAAAAGTATTTGGAATAGATGACTCCTGGCATGGTGGTGTACCTGCAGATGATGGAGTCACCCTCTCTAAAGGTGTCTTACAGACTAAAGGGGAGAGGGATGTGCATGATTGGTGATCAGTCGAAAATAATGTATTTTTAACACGTCAATTTCCCTATCATTTTAATTCATTTAAAGGTATTCGGTATTCATATTGCACATATTAGCAAAACACCCCTAAAATACTGAATTATCTGTATTGTATACTAAAACCGGCTTTTTTTTAGGGAAATTGACTGTTTTTCATGGCATCGCATCATCCTTGCATAGCGCAACACTTGTTTCGAAGTCTGTGCAGGAAATTTCAGGAACCGAGCCAAAATTGTCAAAGTGCTGATCAAAATTACGCCAAGTCTAAGATATTTGATCTGGCATTAATACAGAGGGAATTATACAATTCAACATATCAGATAAATACCCCAAAGTCAGTACAAAGCGACAGAAGAATTATCAAGCATTGAGGCCCTCACGTGTCCGCGGATCCGCGGCCGGAGCAGGCACGTGCCGCGGATTCGCGGTCAACATGCCACGTCATCAGAAAAGATCAGCTCCATTATTCTTTTCTCAATCCCTACATCTCAGCAAGTTATGACAATTTTCAGAACACTCCAGAGTCTTCTGCCAGATCATCAAGCTCCTTGATCAAAGCTAAACACTCCAAGCTTCCAAAGCAAGCTTCCCCCTTAACTACCTTAAAGCCTAGAACCTTCCTCCTAACTACCAAGCTTATGAGAGAAGCTAACCTAGACTAAGCTTACAAGAGAAGCTAACCTAGACTAAGCATACAAGGGAAGCTAACCTAATCCTAGCTTCTTAAGGAAGCTAATCATTCTTAAGGCTATAAAAGGGACCCTAGGCTTCACTTGAAAAGGTTGTTGATTCTTATCATCTCTTCACACAAGTTGAGTGACACAACTTGTGCCTCAAAACCCTAACCCTAATTCAAAATCCAAAGCCAAATTCAAGATCCCGAGTACCAAATCAAGCGAGAAGCCTTCAACCTTTTAGGAGCGGAGCCAATCTTCAATCGAGCAAGTGATCCAAGCCGATCCGCGACTCAAGGAGACGAGCGAAGCCAAATCGACGATCGAGTTCATTCCTCATTGTAGTTCTTGAGCAAATTGTAACGGAATAGTCGATAAATAAAAAGTGAAATTCTTTAATTTTGCTCTCTTTAAATTCTTACATCATGATTCGATCTCAATTTGTGATTGTGGTTCTTGTTGTGATGTTTGAGTAAAACTCCGCTCGTAAAGGAGTCGAGACGATCAATAGAATGATGATGTAACAAATCTTGAAACGATTCTTAAGTCCTACGAGTTTGTAAACTCTAGCAAATTGAAGAATCGACGACCTAGTTTCGATGCGATGCTTTCTTGATTGTATTCGCTCGAAATTAGGGATCCACGATCGATTCTTGAATTTACTAGAGGCTAGAATGTGAATGATATCGACGAAGGAACAAGGGATAGATGATGAAACCCTAGTTTCACAAGAAATCCCTAATTCTCGTTGATCATCA
The DNA here is from genome assembly GCA_030015575.1 of Agapanthus africanus. Classification (NCBI taxonomy): domain Eukaryota; kingdom Viridiplantae; phylum Streptophyta; class Magnoliopsida; order Asparagales; family Amaryllidaceae; genus Agapanthus; species Agapanthus africanus. The sequence continues at coordinate 303,382,931 of JASDDO010000029.1, forward strand.
TCGATCTAGTATCAATTCATCGATGGATAAGAATACGTAATCGCTAGATTTCATCACATCTATAGATCCGATCGATTCCTACGAGCCTCATTTCGATTCTTGATATTTGATTTGGAAATCATCACAAATTCTCAATTCTTGATTTTATTGTTTCTTGATTTAGACTAGATTTTACTAATTCTTGAACTTCAATTCTTTAAATCATGAATTGTTTCTTTTCTTTTCTTTAATTTTCGACTCATCTAATTCGAAATACGAACGATTACACTTTCCCTGTGGACGATCCGCACTTACTAACGCGCTACAATCGACACCATTATTGATTGCGGTCAAATAATTTTTGGTTGTGATTTCTATACAATTTTTCTAACTACACAAACCGAGAAAACTTATTCAATCAAACTGAGAAAACACATTCCATTTCAAATTGGGAAGAATTCGTCAAAGCATTCCTTAAGAAATTCTATCCACATCATAAGACAGCTCGAGTCCGTAGCGAAATAAATCAATTCACCCAGCTTCCAAATGAACCATTTTCAAAATGTCTTGAACGCTTCAAGGATCTGTTAGTCCAATGTCCACATCACGGAATCCCTAGATGGGAACTGTGCAGAATCATATATGAGGGCATTAATCCTAACACAAGACAGACCCTTGAATCCATGTGTCAAGGCAACTTCATGACCAAAGATGATAGGGAAGCCTGGAAATTTCTAGAAGATTTTGCTGAAAAATCTTTACAGTGGGAGGGTGTGAGTCAATCGTTTAGGGGTGGCAATAACCAGTCGGATGTTTCCATAGGAGTTAGAGCTGAAATTTCAGCTATACAAAAGAAACTCGAGACTATGGAAAATAAATTTTTAGCTGCCGCCCTAAATCAAATGTCACTCTCCAAAACTGTATGTGGATGCTGTTCTGATCCATCACATCTCACGGAAGAATGTCCATTGAATTCTCCGTTTCAAGGTCACGAGCATACCAATGCTGCTTTCCGACAATGACCTAGAAACGATCCATTTTCTTCCACATATAATCAGGGTTGGAGGAATCACCCTAATTTTGCTTGGAACCAATCACAATCTCAAAACACGGTTCCAAACCAAAACAATTTTCAAAGGGTCCCTCCACCACAACAGCAACCACTTCAATTGAGTCAGCACCCCTACCAATCACAAAACTTCCAAAATCCGGCCAACACTTTTGCACCACATGAAAACTCTTTGCAATTGACCGGTACAGATAATACCTCTGCACTAGCACAAACCTTGGATACTTTCATGAAACAATCCATTCAAGGGACGGCAAAAATTCAATCTTCCTTCGATAATGTGATGAAGATCATTGTCTCTCAAAATGAGAATATTAAATCGATGGAAGAACAAATTGCACAACTAAAAGCCGAAATGAGTGCAAGAGAGAAAGGGAAACTTCCACCTCAACCTTTGCCCAATCCTGGCTATTCACATCATGTGAATGCAATCACGTTGAGATCTGGAAGAGTGCTTGACAATCACGTTGGGGAAGAGATTGATGACACAGAAAAATCTATTGATGATACCCCGGCTGAGACCTTTCCTTCCACTTCTACTTCTAATTCTAACCCCAGTTCTTCTACCCCACCACCTTCTTACGAGCCTATTCTTCGCTTCCCACAAGGCTCGCCACCTCAGCCCACCTCTTCTACTCTTCCACAGACGATCCCCACTCCTATTCTGGGATCACGTCAACACACACCACCTTCTCCTATGATGAACCCAGCACTTATTACTAAAGCACCTTATCCTAATCGGTTAAGGGCTAACAAATCGAGTCCACATATGGAGAAGATTATGGACATGTTTAAGCAAGTTAACATCAACATCCCTCTTCTAGATGCTATCCAACAAGTTCCGTCCTATGCGAAAACTCTTAAGAACTTGTGCACTAGGAAGAGGAAGACTCAAGTGCCCAAGAAGATATTCATGGCAAAGACTGTAGACACGGCTTTCCCCCAACAATTACCGAGGAAACGTAAGGATCCTGGCTATCCTACGATTTCCATTTCTATTGGGAAAAAACACATCAACCGTGCTCTACTAGACCTTGGCGCTAGTGTTAACTTGCTTCCATACTCGGTTTACGAGCAGTTAGGTATCGGAGTGTTAAAGCCCTCGAGCATAACTCTCCAGATGGCTGACCGATCAATCACCAAACCTAGGGGTGAACTGGAGGATGTGTTAATAAAAGTCGGGGAATTTGTATTCCCTGTGGACTTTATTGTAATTGATACACAGCCTGTAGCTAACCCATGGAACCAAATTCCGGTGATTTTAGGTCGCCCCTTTTTGGCCACTTCCAATGCTATCATCAACTGTCGTAATGGCTCTATGACCCTATCTTTCGGGAATAGGTCAATTGAGCTGAACATTTACAAGTTGGGAAGTGTACCCTCCGAACCTACTGCTCAGGTTTGTTCTGTCGACTTAATGGATGTCGACAGCAGCGAATTTGATGATCCTCATGATACTGATCTAGGCTCTTTCTATATGTTGTTGTTTGACCCAACTATGTATCATACACATACGGACTCTTTCACCGAGTTGTCCGGGTCAACAACTAACACTAATTATGAACTGCTTTTAGAGTCTGAAGATCACCCCGCGCTTTGTGAAGACATTATTCTTCGGGGTATTGATGGGACTTTTGAGGAGATCTTCGCTGAAGAACTCGCATTTTTGAATGACACGGGTGTTGAAATGAATCATCTCCCAAACAATGAAATTGACCCTCCACCCCTTCTTCTGGACTGCAAAAAGAATGTGAGTAATCCATCACATTCACTGCATCGTCTCTCCAAAATGAGACGCAAACATATTCTATTCCACCACTTACCTTTTCCCTACTTCTTCCTCCACTAACCAGAGCACTGCATTGATAAAATTTTCGAATGGTTGGTGTTGACGTTCGGTCTTTGCAAAGCTTGGCATCGACCACTAATTTTGACCCCCTCTTGTGATTTTTAAAGCTTAACATTGTTTAACTCAAGTTTGGGGGGGGTATAATCTGGCTCTTGAAAAGAAAATTTTTTTACACACAAAATGATGAGCCAAAGAATAAGTTTGGGGGAGGATTTTCACTTAAATATTTTGCCCCTGTTAATAAATTTCCTCCCAGGCTTACAGGTTTTCGAGATCTAGCAGATGGCAACAGTGAGGACACTGTTGAAAACAAGTTTGGGGGAGATTTGTGCTTATTTTTCGCATCATTTGCATATCACTTTGCATAAGCACAAAACATTTTTTCAAAACCTATAAAAATTTAAAAATTTTCAAAAAATAAAATAAAATAAAAATATATTTTGTACATAAATAAGATAATAAAAGATTAGATAGTGAAAAATTACATCCAAAAGATTGGAAAAAGTTAAGAAAATCAAGAAAATTAGAAGTTTTCTTATACGAACTAGTAATAAGTAGTTATGAGCCGTTGTCCCAAGGGTTAGTAAGATGAAGGAAGTCACTAATCTGAGGATAAAAATAAGTCTGAAAAATAGTTCCTATTCTGGAAGCCAAACATTTGAATGTTGACACCCTACTATACGCACTTACACACGTCTTAAAGCTCGGGATAGTAGAGGATACCTTGAAATACTCTTGTCTAAAAGCCGATGTATGAAGGAAATAAAAAATGAAAAAAAATATATATAAAATGGTGAAGAAAAATGAACACTGGTTTTGTTATCGCCAAGGCAGCAAAAAAAAATATAGCGAGGGTGCCTCTTCACCTAGTGCGCTATGGCCAACTGGTCTGGGAGTCACTGCTAAGCCTTAGGTGGTGCAAGAGGAGGAAAAACACCAAATAAGCAAACACAGGAGTAATCGGTCGGTTAGTACCTCAAGAAGTATTAACGGTCGCATGAAAGTGTGTGAGCAAACTCATCTAAATATTCATTAATTAAAAAGTACTGAAGCAGATGGACAAGAGTATGATAGCTTGAATTGAATTCTCCGGGTGTAGGGATGTTCTTTACATACACGTAGGGTTATATGATCGATGTTTGGAAGAAAGATAGGAATGAAGAATAAAGACGATGTTTTATTGAGAGATAATGTGATTTCTGACATCTTTTCATGACTATTAAGATAGGGCTCATAACAACCGAAAAACTAGTATAGTTGGAAACTCTAATTTTCAATGTCTTTCTTTTACGATTCTTATCTTTATATGTAACTTTCACGATTTTCCTTTTATTTTTGGATTTTGTGGGTGCAATCCGCTGAAAACCCCCAGGAGACAACACTCCTCCTATTAGGGACACCTAGAGGTTTTAAGGCTTGTTGCACATGCTCAGTGCAATCGTGTTGCCTACGAAAGTGTGCTAGTTAGTTTTCTCTTTCTTTATTTTCTCCTTCTATTTTTAATAAAACAATTCGCTCGAGACGACCGAAAATAAGTTTGGGGGAATTTGATCAGTCGAAAATAATGTATTTTTAACACGTCAATTTCCCTATCATTTTAATTCATCTAAAGGTATTCGGTATTCATATTGCACATATTAGCAAAACACCCCTAAAATACTGAATTACCTGTGTTGTATACTAAAACCGGCATTTTTAGGGAAATTGACTGTTTTTCATGGCATCGCATCATCCTTGCATAGCGCAATACTTATTTCGAAGTCTGTGCAGGAAATTTCAGGAACCGAGCCAAAATTGTCAAAGTGCTGATCAAAATTACGCCAAGTCTAAGATGTTTGATCTGGCATTAATACAGAGGGAATTATACAATTCAACATATCAGATAAATGCCCCAAAGTCAGTACAAAGCAACAGAAGAATTATCAAGCATTGAGGCCCTCAAGTGACCGCGGATCCGCAGCCGGAGCAGGCACGTGCCGCGGATCCGTGGTCAACATGCCACGTCATCAGAAAAGATTAGCTCCATTATTCTTCTCTCAATCCCTACATCTCAGCAAGTTATGACAATTTCCAAAACACTCCAGAGTCTTCTGCCAGATCAGCAAGCTCCTTGATCATAGCTAAACACTCCAAGCTTCCAAAGCAAGCTTCCCCCTTAACTACCTTAAAGCCTAGAACCTTCCTCCTAACTATCAAGCTTATGAGAGAAGCTAACCTAGACTAAGCTTACAAGAGAAGCTAACCTAATCCTAGCTTCTTAAGGAAGCTAATCATTCTTAAGGCTATAAAAGGGACCCTAGGCTTCACTTGAAAAGGTTGTTGATTCTTATCACCTCTTCACACAAGTTGAGTGACACAACTTGTTCCTCAAAACCCTAACCCTAATTCAAAATCCAAAGCCAAATTCAAGATCCCGAGCACCAAATCAAGCGAGAAGCCTTCAACCTTTTAGGAGCGGAGCCAATCTTCAATCGAGCAAGTGATCCAAGCCGATCCGCGACTCAAGGAGACGAGCGAAGCCAAATCGACGATCGAGTTCATTCCTCATTGTAGTTCTTGAGCGAATTGTAACGGAATAGTCGATAAATAAAAGGTGAAATTCTTTAATCTTGCTCTCTTTAAATTCTTGCATCATGATTCGATCTCAATTTGTGATTGTGGTTCTTGTTGTGATGTTTGAGTAAAACTCCGCTCGTAAAGGAGTCGAGACGATCAATAGAATGATGATGTAACAAATCTTGAAACGATTCTTAAGTCCTACGAGTTTGTAAACTCTAGCAAATTGAAGAATTGACGACCTAGTTTCGATGCGATACTTTCTTGATTGTGTTCGCTCAAAATTAGGGATCCACGATCGATTCTTGAATTTACTAGAGGCTAGAATGTGAATGATATCGACGAAGGAACAAGGGATAGATGATGAAACCCTAGTTTCACAAGAAATCCCTAATTCTCGTTGATCATCATTGATCTAGTATCAATTCATCGATGGATAAGAATACGTAATCGCTAGATTTCATCACATCTATAGATCCGATCGATTCCTACGAGCCTCATTTCGATTCTTGATATTTGATTTGGAAATCATCACAAATTCTCAATTCTTGATTTTATTGTTTCTTGATTTAGACTGGATTTTACTAATTCTTGAACTTCAATTCTTTAAATCATGAATTGTTTCTTTTCTTTTCTTTAATTTTCGACTCATCTAATTCGAAATACGAATGATTACACTTTCCCTGTGGACGATCCGCACTTACGAACGCGCTACAATCGACACCGTTATTGATTGCGGTCAAATAATTTTTGGTTGTGATTTCTATACAATTTTTCCAACTACACAAACCGAGAAAACTTATTCAATCAATTGGCAGATCACTTGCTTAGGCAATTGAGTCAATCGTGAGATGTCAAGTACCACACCAGATTTGTTTTTGCACTAGATACAATATGTTTATATTAATCCAATCCTGAAGAAACATAAGGAAGCAGTTTTAGAACATAAGTGCATGTTCTACGGACTTGATGACGGCAGCCTCTTTCGGAGACGGTTATCATTCCAGGCTTCAAAGGTGTGACATGGATGACAGAGTGATTGTCAGAGTTATAGTTTTCCCTCTAACGAGAGACAGTATCATGGGCAGGTGGTCCAAGAGGATACTGTGGGAGGCATAGTGCTGGATACTGATTAGGTTCAGTTATCGATACAGTCTAAGAAGTTTGGATTTGGAGTTCATTTATGAATTAGGTCCCATCAGATATCCAGACATATTCTAAGATAGGTATTACTCAATTCGGGAGATGGCTTTCTCCGCGAATTTGAGATTAAGAGAGACATAGAAAGAAACATCAGGGTGGATCCACTGATTGAGGTTATTTCTCGAACACGAGAGTTTTACAAACGAGCTTTGTGAAACTGATTAGTAGAGGAGTTGGGTGTTCGGTATCACACGGGCTGTGAGTATGCGACATCGCAATAATTAGCCTTAAGTGCAAGTGGGAGATTGTTGGATATAGTGCCCTCAAAATCAATTATTGGATCGCAGGTACGTGATTGCAATGATTGAGGAGGACCTATACCGGTAGCACAGTCTTACTCGAGATGATAGTATGCTATCTGGTTTGCCTTTATCAGTTGTGTACAGGTTCAGGTGACTGATCACTATTACACGTTGATAGAGCCCTTAGGATCTTGCTTGACTACCAACAGTATGATGACGATTATATACGTGAGAGTTGGGTAGTCTATAAGCACAATCCTTAATAGTGGTCCCTAGTCGTGGGAGTTTTGAGACAGGGCATCGACACTCCGGAGTAGACTAGTGTATAATGTCGAGACCCCGACGAGGGGCGATGGCCGGTCTCACAAGCCACTGGTGTCAGTTGGATCACCTAAGATGTATACAGGTGCTCATTGGGTTATGAGTACACCGGACAGGACTCGCCGGGAACCTGCTAGTTGGTATTTATACCTAGCGTCAGATAGCAGTTCCCTGGTGACATGTGTACAGATTAGTTCATCGACCTGAGGTTGTCATTTGTCTCGTGTGAGTTCCCACTGTGCTTTGATTTCTACCCTACCACGGCTGAAAGGAGTCGTGTAAACAGGTCTTTTTTTGGTACAGTCCCAAGCCACATGGAGGCAAGTGAGCGGATCGGCAAGGGATTCGTCTCTCCCAGTATTGGGGGTGAGATCGCGCTGTGTCTAGGAGAGCCATTACACAAAGCCCTCGGCCGAGGCAGGAGATTTACTGGTAGGTATTCCAGTAGTATCTCAGGGTGTTCTGGGCTACACTCCGACACGACTTATACCGCTATTGGGGGTCTGACGTTACCAGCCCCCTAGGCCCGATATGCGATACTCATAGACGAACGGACCGGACTGTATGTATATTGTCACTGTTAGGCTCAGTAGGGTTCCAGGATGAGTTCGCTCATCGGCTTCCCTTGAGATTAGTACATAGGCAGCCGTTACGCACTGCTAGTGCCGCTGACGTGCTTGTGGTTAAATCCACTGCCAGGGTACTGATGAGTCATTAGAGTCCCCCACAGATAGTTTCCCAAGTTCGGGCGAAACGTTGTAGAGGCCATATGGTTTTATGGCAGGGTTCGGAAAATGCACATGCGTTTACGCACGTGTCATATTTCGGGCAGATAATACTGGTGGGCTTTGGTTTAAGCCGGATCCGAGTATTATACTGTGTAGATATATTATCTTTGTCTCAGTTGCATTTGTATTCGGTCGAAATACAAATGCGGGTATGTTTATACTGTTACGGGGTTATTCTGAAATTCGTTTCGGGATCGCTTTTCGAAGTTGCCAGTTTTCTATCACCCGTCTTAAACATTCGGTTTAATGCGGATTTATCTTTTTCTTTTGGGTGAGTCATGAGGGTGAGTCATGAGTGGAAGCTTCTTGAATGATGACTAGGTTGATGAGGTGTTTAGTGAGTCATTCATTTGCATTAATGGTTGATGAGGTGTTATTAGTGAGTCACCTTTTCCATTAATGCCTTTTGTTAAGCTTACGATATTATTCCTTGTGGTCACCTCTTTGCTCCTACACTCACCCCTCTCCTCTCATTTATATTGGCCGGCCCCTTGTTAAAATGATATGATTGATTTTGGTTCATAAAATTTGATAGCTCATTTTCTCATCACTTGATAAAAAGGCAACTTGATTAACCGTTCATCCATGGTTTTGGATGAAGCGAGACAAACTGTTCTACTGATTCTCTACATCAATCTTGGACATGTCGGCTAGCAAACTTCATGTCCGAGTTGCCTAGGTTCAGAGGCGGGAGCCCGTTTAAAGATCCGTAGATGTGGTGCCACTTCGACAAGGAGCCAGGAGATTGGAGCAGCCGCAACGGAGTGTGGGATGATGGTTAAAGACCGAAGGACTCGGATCGTTCGGTATAGCCTTTCTACCCGCTTTGTAGTTTGTTAGTTTAGCGTTAATGGCAGATCCGGGTTATAGTATGCGATAGCGCCAGTTATAAAAGTTTTCGTTCCGCGTTTGGCGTCAGAATGACGGCCGGGGCGCTACCGTAGACTTACATAATGTAACTGCTATCACAACGCTGGTAATCAAATAAAGATCCTAAGATCTCTACTAATATGTATAAGCGATATGCTAAAAGAAACACATGTACATATTGAAGTAGAAACAAACCAAGTAGCATACTACCATTTTGAGCAAGACTGTCAATACAACTGTGAATATCGCAAGCTTCCATTAAGTAATATACAAACCAGTATGATACAATAATGTACTCTAGGGCATATATCACTAACACCTTTATCCTTCTCTCTTTTGTTAAATCTATCATATTGTCATGCTTGAACCACGTCGGTAAACCCCTCTTCATTCCCCATCAATATTCATCGTTAATTTAAAATATAATTTTCATATTTCATTTATATCAATCTTATAATGTTTTGGCACAAAATATACAACTTTAACTAATGAAACCAACTCATAACATAATAAAAATATCGTACTAAAAGACTTTAATATTAACCTCTTTTGATAAACAACAATATTGGATTTTAGTCTACGTTAATGAGATGATGCACATGGTTATTAGATCTTTTAACAAGTGTTCATAATGATATTGTTAAACACCATATTTAGTGATAGAGCACGGGGCAACGACCTACCCCATACGCACACTTTGGAATCATAGCACGATTACATATTATCACGTTTTTTTTTTCTGAAAAGGAAAAGATTTTAATAAAATACTCTCAAGTCTCAAAACATAGAATTTGAGAATATGTTTTCTTGATGGTTTCAAAATAGAAAATTAATCCTAAACCCTTTTTCTTGGCAACTTAGCCATCAGAACCCTCGTTAGGGGAACCCTATTAAAAGATGGTGTTGATTATCACACATCTTGGCTCTAGTGGGTGAGATCGGAGCTCTTCATAGAACGTGGTCTCGAAGGAAAACAAATACATTTTTAAACAAAATAAAACAACACAAATTAAAAATCATAAAAATATAACTTAAATGAAAGAATTTTTTGTAAATCTAATTTCAATAAAATATTCTAAATTAAAAGATTAAGTTTTTATTAAAATACCTTAAGTTTTCCAAAAGATAGATTTTTATAAAAATATCATAAACTTTTAAATGCTGGGTTTTATTATTAAAATACCATAAAATCTAAAGTATATTTTTATTAAAACTCTCGACATTCTAATTAATATATTTTACCAAAAACACTCTTGAGGTTGTTAGTTGTATGTATGCCCTAGATGCCAGTATTGTACATATGATGTATATTATATTAGATGCTTGGACATATATAGAGAGGACTTTCTTGCTCGATATGATAGTATGCTATTTGGTTGCTCTTTATCTTAACATGTATACTTGTCTCTTGATACTGTCTTATGGTTACATGTTGGTAAAGCCCTTAGAATGTGTACTTGACTACCAAGACTATGATGTAGATGTAGGGTTCCTAGGCACTCTTAAGAGGTCTCACAAGGCATCAACTATGCCAATTTCAAATTTTAACGGTGCCGAGAAACCCTAATACGGATCGTTGGCTAGAAGTTTAGGCGAAAAACAAACTAGTTAACACTTAACTACAAGAATACGGAAATACAACCTTTGTAGATCCGGTCCTCCACCTTCATGGCTCCATGATGAAGTCCTCTCCGCTGTCCTCATGCAATCCCGGGCTCTAGCGTCGGCTTCATCGGAGAAAGAGCGGGCTAGGTCATCGACGACGTGCCGAAGATGATCTACGTCGAGGCATCACTAGATCAAGCTCCACCTTCACCAAGCCATGAAAACTTATGAAGGAAACACCCTATACTACTTGGCAAGAGGTAGAGGATGAAGAAATAGGAAGTGGGTTCACTTTAGAATTGGATTTCTCACTCATTTTCATCAATCACCATTGATGAAGTGAAGCTTTCTTCATGAAAGAAGATGAAGAAGATGAAGATAATATTATGATAAGTTAATAAGAATAGAAAAGAAAAAGAATACTTATCATAACATTAACTATAGTCAAGTGTAGAGAATTAACCAAGGTTAGTTGAATGGTTAGGGTTAGGAGAAGAAGACAAGAATGGTAGCTTTGGTCAAACCTTCATGAAGCTTCAACTACAAACAAAGAAAGCCACCATTCTTCTCTTTAATCTTTTCCAAAATAAATAAATAAATAAATAAGATAAGGAAAACCCTAATCATTAACTTAACCATGGTTTAATCTTTACACTTAACCAAGTTAACATGCATCATCAAACATGATACAATCAAGTGCACAAAAATATATCGCATATACAATGCGCACAAACCAAGTGAGAAAATCCATTTAAAGTGAACCAATACTAGTTAATGCAAAGTAATATATCAAATATATAATTATACATTAAATCATTAAATTAACACTTGATTCAATGATCCGGTCATGTCGCACAAACCGACTAGTATCCAATGTATCGGCTTATCGAATCAATCCTTGATTCGATATCTAGGTTATATCGAATATAACCATTCGATACATTCATCGCGAGAATAGAATACGGTATCACATACACGCATTATTCTCGGTCCCGCACATATCTCATATGCGCTCCTATTTCGTTTCGCTTGAGCCAGGAAACCTCCGTGTAGGACTCTAAAGACTCGTCAATACGCCGGCAGCAGATGATGATTATATCAAACACCCACAAGCCGCAAGCGGTCTGCTAAACGTAACGGCCACCCGGGTATTGAGCGATCAGAAGATCGACGAGCAGGCCCGCTCACACTCCTGTGAATCCAACCAGTAACACTTACCGTACAGTCCGGTCTGATCGTCTGATATGTCGCATATCTCGCCTAGGGGTGGTAAACGTCAGACCCCAATAGCTCGATAAGTCGTGTCGATATGAGGTCTATAACATTTCGAGAAACTACTGGTAACACTTACCAGTAAATCTCAGCAACCCTGGCCAGGGATTTCCTGTTATAGCCAATCAAACACAGCGCAACATCAACCCCCTATACCGGGAGAGACGAATCCCCTCCTATCGCTCATTGCTTCCATGTGACTCGGGACTGTACCCAAAAACCACCGTTTTGCATGCCCTCTTGGACGTGGTAAGATGGAAATCAAAGCACAGTGGGAACCACACAAGACTCTATGACGATCTCGGGTCAACAGACTACTCTATACCAGTGTCACCAGAGAACTGCCATCTGACGTAAGGTATAATACCATCTGGGAGTTCTCGGCGAGTCCGTCCAGTGTACCCAGTCTACACTGAGCACCCGTATATCATCTCCGATGTCAAACACCAATGGATATGGGATCATCCATCGCCCATCTGTATGGGTCGAGAAGGTATACGCTAGTCTGCTCTGGTATATCGATGCCCCGTCTCGATACACCCACGACTAGGGACTTTGAAGGATGTACTTATAGACTATCTGTCCCCACTAGTATGATCCGCATCATAGTCCAGGTAGTCAAGTACACATCCTAAGGGCTTTACCAACATGTAACAGAGAGACAATCAGTATACACGTTAAGGTAAAGAGCAACCAGATAGCATACTATTATGTCGAGCAAGAAAGTCCTCCCTATATATGTCCAAGCATCCACTACAATATACATCCTATGTATAGTAATGGCCTCTAGGGCATACATATAACTAACAATCTCCCACTTGCACTAGGGCCATCTGATAGCAGTGGTTGTAGTATCTCATACTCAACCATCCCATAAAAATCTCTCTCTGGGAACAGGCCTTTGTGAGTGGATCCGCTGTGTTGTCCTCTGAGTCTACTCTCCAAACCTCGATCACCCTGGAGATCATCCATCTCCATGATCAGGTGACACTGCCTTAGAATATGTCTGGATCACTGATGGGACCGGCGTTCCTTGGCATAAGCCACAACTCCATTGTCACACAATGGGAGTAACAAAGTTCATCTTATGAACTAATATACACCCAGACTGCCTCTTTGGTAGCATCTTAAGTAGCGATGTATCCTGCCTTTATCGTCTAGTATGCCACAGTATCTAGCTTGGAACTCTTCCAACATACCGTCCCTTTACTGAGGGAAAAGACAATGCCTGTGACTGACATTCAGTCGTCTTTATCACCCTGGGACCCTTCCAGTGATTCTCCCCAGGATCAGCTGATACCATCTCACTACAATTAGTGAGTGTCCTAATATCCATTTTAATCTATCTCATAGATCCAAAATCCAGGATTTATGAGGTATCACTTTTGATCCTATATGGAGAATCATTGTGATAAGCGGAGATTGATCGAGCATAGCATAGGAAACTCCTTTCTTATCAAGAGTATGTCATCCACATACTCTACGAGGACCATCACCATACTCCTTACTACCTTTTTGTTTATACAGGTTTCATCTACCATTTTGATGATATCAAACTCTTTGACTAACACATCAAAACAGATGTTCCAACTCCGCGATGCCTGCTTTATTACATAAAACATCTTGCACACGTTTCCGCTGCTCCCACTGTCTATGAAGCCCTCTGGCTGTGTACTTATAGACGCACTCTTCTAAAACTCCATTTAGAAAAGCAGTCATTGCACCCAACCGCCAGATATCGTAGTCATGGTATGTAGCCGTGGCAAGTAGTATCTGGATGGACTTAAGCATAGGTACTGGAAAAGGTTTCATCATTATCCACGCCTGGTCAATGACGAAAACCTTTAACAAGTCTAGTTTTGAAAGTCTCAACTTTTCATCTACACCAAGTAATCTTCTCAAGATGTACTTGCTCCTGATGGGGATTTAACCCTTCAGATATAGCAACCAAAGTCCATACTTTGTTGGTGTATAAGGATTCCATCTCAGATCGATAAACATCCAGCCATTCTTACAGAGTCTTACTCTCGATGGCCAGCTCGAAGCTAGTTGGGTCATCATCTCATGATGCAATCCTCGCTCCCACTGTCATAGAGAAACAGAAGTATCTCTCAGGTGGGTGAGGAACCCTACTAGATCGGCGGAGAGGCTGAGGTTCGTTGGAATCTACTGAATCCTTTGGTTCTACCAAATCATCTGCTGTTGTTTGTATAGCTGGAACCTTTCCAGTTGTACATAACAGATCTTGCCTCGAGCTTGTCCGGATTTTTCTTTTCAGACATAGGCTGGACAACCCCAAATCTCAACTAACTTGAGAGATGGGCTCTTCCCTTATCATATCAAATATGAAGTGGTAGGCAACTGATTTGATTGGAACCCTATTCAATAGGTATGCAGCTTCTCAAGTGCATAACTCCCAAAAAGGAAATAGGTAACTCAGTAGTACTCATCATAGAGCACACCTTATCATATAGGGTGAGATTGCTCCGCCCCGATATACCATCGTGCTATGGTGTATACGGAGGAGTAATGCTGAGAGAGAATCTCATTCTCCTTTTAGAATAGTCCAGGATTTTCGTGCTCAAGTATTCTCCTCCTCGATCACATCAAAGGACATAATACTTATACCCGTGTTTTGGTTCTCTACTTCTAACTTATATTCTGTGAATATCTCAAAAGGTTCGGACTTGTGTTTCAACAGGAACATAGGTCTGAATCTTGAAAGATCATCAGAGAATGTAATGAAGTACAAAGTACCATTCCTGGCATATGTAGACAGGGGACCTTACATACATCAACATGTATTATCCCAAGAGTTTACTAACTCTTTCTCTGTTTCCAATAAACAGAGCTGGTGTCATTATATCTTTGTGACATGACTGACAAGTTTCACAAGATGTAAATTCAAACTGATTTAAATATGCATCTACAAGTAACTTTAGCTAGTCGGGTCACATTGATATGACCTAGTCTACAATGCCTCAAGAAGGATTCGTTCATTTCTGAACTCTTCCTCTTGTGTGTGTTCAGTATATTAAAGAACTGTAGTTTGATTTAGAACATCAACGCTTTTAGATAACGTGCCTGATCCGATCAACTTTTGATATAGGAAATGTTCAAAACATTATCCAACAATACAAAATTTTATCATTTCTTTACTAATAAAGAGAGTGATATGATTTTGTATATCAGGTTCGGTATCTAATAACATTCGTTCAGAATCAATGTATTGGTAATACAGGGTGACAGTGACCAACAGACTTGGCTGCAACTCTTGCCCCGTTTTCTGCCTCATGAAACTTATCACCCGTTCTCAGTTTTTCTACCTTTTTGTAGCCCTATGTAACATATTACATATCTGGGATCCTGATCCGGTATCATATACCCAGGATTCGGAGGATACTGAGAAACAGTTCTTTGTAACGAACACACCCGAAGATGATGCATCAACATGCACTCTCTTTGTTTGGGCGGCACGGGAATTCTGGTAATCCCCAATTTCCTGCTCTGTCTTATAACAATTATAAGTTGGAGCGGGACCAACGTTCCCCAGCTCAGTATAACAAGCGGGTTCGGTCAATATTCCGTATTATTATCTTGATTAAGGCGTGATATGGTCGCTACCTGGAGAGAGAGAGAAGAAAACACTCAGCGTATGCTCTTGCAAGATCAGATTGGTTATTATTTTATCTAATCAGGATAGCTCCCACTGCTTTTCATCAAATCTTCCTTCAAACCCCAAAAGGAAAGACTAGCCGGGATTAATTACACACTATAAGTTCGCCAATCTTTCAGCCAGGCCAGTGTCGGTACTTTGAGGGAGGTCTCCCGTGCTTTCGCACGAACCTAATTAATGTAAACCTCGTTTTCCCAGAGGCGTAACCCCGTTGACACCTTTCTAGACACCTACTTGATCGGCTAATTGTAATATGTAAAACTCTCTCAGGAGTAACTCTTACTCATAGCGGGTATCGGGATCTAACTATCTCATAGAAGGTATGCAATCTCATTGCAAATTTCAACACTTGAAATTCCCGATAATATTTTGCCCCTAACCTCCTATGACCTTGACAAAGGCCAACAAACCATAGGATGCTAGTCAAGTTCAACCCGTCATTTCCTGATTGAATTAAACCCACCCGCACGACCCTTGACAAAGGCCAACAAGGTCGCACGACTACCCTAACCCAATCTGCATCATATGCATAAGCAGATAAGCACCAGTCAGCTACCGCACACTACGCCTTGACAAAGGCCAACAAACGTAGCACGAATACTAACTACTACTTATCTGAAATGACGGAGGGCTACGACAGGTTTTTCTGAAAACCTATTACGTAATGAACTTGATATCGTTGTAGAATCAAATGATTTTAAAATGGAGTGCTTTTGAGGCTTTTGTAGTTTTGCTAAAGGAGTCACTCCCGGTGAAGGGATCGTCGGTCCTTTTCTCATCGAATAAGATGCGGGATATATCATATATATCACTGTGCAAAGCAAAAACTCTTAAAAGCAATCAAAAGACAAACCGAGTGTGTAGCATCAACCAGTTATTGCTAAAGGAGTCACTCCCGGTAAAGGGATCTCGGTCCTTTCCTCATCGAATAAGGTGCAGGGTATATCATATATACCGCTATGCAAAGCAAGAACTGTAGCTACCTGTTTTGTTTAAAATTTGATTCTACAACATCTTAGGTTTCTTTTCTTTCATTAATCACATTAATGAAGTCCCATCATTTAAGTACCTAAACATCACAGATAGATATGACGTACACTTATGCCATCCGCATTCGCCTCGATGTCCCTTCGTGCACCGTTAGGTTAGGTAACTAACAACAGAGCAGGACAGGGCTAGTGCGGGTGCAAAACATAAGTAACGTCTATATAATATATCATATATACTATATAAAGTATGCATCACAGAACATCACATGATCACATCACAGATATCGCAGCAGAAGAATCATATGAAATATTGGATATACTAGGACGTCCGTGTTTTCAATACGAGCCAGTATAAAACACGGATTCCACGGTCGTGATGAATAGCCAAACCCACACCCCTAGACCCCTACGAGAGCGGCAAGCAACCCCACCAATTCTAGAGTTAGGAGACCCGGACTCGACTCCTCGAGTTGGTCTCCCACTGGACTCCAGAACCCGGTTACTTGTGCTCCCCTCCTTGGGTCTATCCTAGTGCGGAAAAGTAAATAATATAAAAACGGTGACATCTTCCGCTACCTGGAAGTGCCCCAATAAAAGAATATTACATACATGTTTTTACATGAATGAAAATGAAAAACACTCATCTCACATAAAAACCCCCGGCTATTCAAACACGACGATCCAATATAACATATCCAGCAACACATAACATCACATGTCATAAGCGTAAGTAAAAATGCGCATCCCAATTGTCGTTGACATATAGCAACGAAACCGGCGATTTCACATATTACACTTACGGTCACAGAAAAAAAAGTGTAAAACTACAACAGTTGGAATCCGCAACTACCTCAGACATCGCATGCCTGACCAAATGAATTCCTTAGACATCACATGCCTAACAATTATAAACCCCGCATTTTAGTCTCTATCTCAAAAACTCTTTTCAATATCAAGTCGGGAAATTCAACAAGATTCCCGAGATGCTGATCGAATGCTCGTCGCAAACTTCAGTAGGCGGCCGCACCCCTGATGCCGTCGACGAAGTGCACCAAGGCGGAACACCGCTGCCGCGAGCACCCGGACGAATGCTTTCGGCGACGGGGTTCTCCTACAGTCACTTGGTCGGGGCTATGGAGTGAGGCTGTCTATTAAGTTTACCCGGCGAGTGTCCGCGTACGCTACTTGATTGCGACAGACTTTTGATCTCATCAAAATTCCGTGGCAACCGATCAAGTGAGACTAAACTGCTATGTTTATAATATTCATTCAGTTATCTCATAACTTATTGTGAATTCCAATTATTGTATCACATTCCAGATAAATAGAAAATGTTAAACTTCTCGATCGAACAGTCAAACACCCAAGTTTTCCCGATACAGATCAACACATGAAATAAGTCTAAAAACATTCAGTTCGTGCCTCAGTACCAACGGTCCAGCCGTAGAAGGGTCAAGCCAACACCTCACATGTGGCACGCCGTACTGCCCCAAACCCGAAGGTTCAAAGGGCAGTTCAAGACGGTCACATAATCGAGTTAAGGTTTGTTGTCTTCTAGAGGGTCCATCGAGTTACTTGCACTACTTAGAACGTCTTTAAACCACGGAAAAATCCAACACTTGAAAATTTCCCGACAGGGGAAAAGTTGGGTATTTATATCCGGTCGAACTTTTTAACATATTCCAAAATTTACCCGGAAAACATATAGACAAAGTCCGATACTCTGATCGAAACACCGAATCCCCAAAACAAACCCAGAAAATTCAACTCTTGAATAAAATTTAAAAATTCCCATAAAATCCAGCATCAGAAAATAGGGAGTTACTGTGCAGCAATTACAGTGAGATACGACCGTACGGCCGCGGAACCGCCGCATGAGCCATGCTCATGCCGCGGAAACGCGGCGGTTTAGATGAATTAGGATGTCGTTTTTCACCATAACTCTTAGATCTTCCTGCTGAATTTTTTACGAATTTTTAATCTGGAAAAATCCCAGTTTTTAGAAAAAGTCCAGAGAGCAAGTTTTGAGTTGGGGTTTCGAGTCGATCGGACTTCAAACTCCGTCTAGACTTCGCCTAAGGCTCTAGCTAGGCTCTGATACCAATGTAGGGATCCTAGGCACTCTCAAGAGGTCTCACAAGGCATCAACCATGCCAATTTCAAATTTTAACGGTGCCGAGAAACCCTAATACGGATCGTTGGCTAGAAGTTTAGGCGAAAAACAAACTAGTTAACACTTAACTACAAGAATACGGAAATACAACATTTGTAGATCCGGTCCTCCACCTTCATGGCTCCATGATGAAGTCCTCTCCGCTGTCCTCATGCAATCCCGGGCTCTAGCGTCGGCTTCATCGGAGAAAGAGCGGGCTAGGTCATCGACGACGTGCCGAAGATGATCTACGTCGAGGCATCACTAGATCAAGCTCCACCTTCACCAAGCCATGAAAACTTATGAAGGAAACACCCTATACTACTTGGCAAGAGGTAGAGGATGAAGAAATAGGAAGTGGGTTCACTTTAGAATTGGATTTCTCACTCATTTTCATCAATCACCATTGATGAAGTGAAGCTTTCTTCATGAAAGAAGATGAAGAAGATGAAGATAATATTATGATAAGTTAATAAGAATAGAAAAGAAAAAGAATACTTATCATAACATTAACTATAGTCAAGTGTAGAGAATTAACCAAGGTTAGTTGAATGGTTAGGGTTAGGAGAAGAAGACAAGAATGGTAGCTTTGGTCAAACCTTCATGAAGCTTCAACTACAAACAAAGAAAGCCACCATTCTTCTCTTTAATCTTTTCCAAAATAAATAAATAAATAAATAAGATAAGGAAAACCCTAATCATTAACTTAACCATGGTTTAATCTTTACACTTAACCAAGTTAACATGCATCATCAAACATGATACAATCAAGTGCACAAAAATATATCGCATATACAATGCGCACAAACCAAGTGAGAAAATCCATTTAAAGTGAACCAATACTAGTTAATGCAAAGTAATATATCAAATATATAATTATACATTAAATCATTAAATTAACACTTGATTCAATGATCCGGTCATGTCGCACAAACCGACTAGTATCCAATGTATCGGCTTATCGAATCAATCCTTGATTCGATATCTAGGTTATATCGAATATAACCATTCGATACATTCATCGCGAGAATAGAATACGGTATCACATACACGCATTATTCTCGGTCCCGCACATATCTCATATGCGCTCCTATTTCGTTTCGCTTGAGCCAGGAAACCTCCGTGTAGGACTCTAAAGACTCGTCAATACGCCGGCAGCAGATGATGATCATATCAAACACCCATAAGCCGCAAGCGGTCTGCTAAACGTAACGGCCACCCGGGTATTGAGCGATCAGAAGATCGACGAGAAAGCCCGCTCACACTCCTGTGAATCCAACCAGTAACACTTACCGTACAGTCCGGTCTGATCGTCTGATATGTCGCATATCTCGCCTAGGGGTGGTAAACGTCAGACCCCAATAGCTCGATAAGTCATGTCGATATGAGGTCTATAACATTTCGAGAAACTACTGGTAACACTTACCAGTAAATCTCAGCAACCCTGGCCAGGGATTTCCTGTTATAGCCAATCAAACACAGCGCAACATCAACCCCCTATACCGGGAGAGACGAATCCCCTCCTATCGCTCATTGCCTCCGTGTGACTCGGGACTGTACCCAAAAACCACCATTTTGCATGCCCTCTTGGACGTGGTAAGATGGAAATCAAAGCACAGTGGGAACCACACAAGACTCTATGACGATCTCGGGTCAACAGACTACTCTATACCAGTGTCACCAGAGAACTGCCATCTGACGTAAGGTATAATACCATCTGGGAGTTCTCGGCGAGTCCGTCCAGTGTACCCAGTCTACACTGAGCACCCGTATATCATCTCCGATGTCAAACACCAATGGATATGGGATCATCCATCGCCCATCTGTATGGGTCGAGAAGGTATACGCTAGTCTGCTCTGGTATATCGATGCCCCGTCTCGATACACCCACGACTAGGGACTTTGAAGGATGTACTTATAGACTATCTGTCCCCACTAGTATGATCCGCATCATAGTCCAGGTAGTCAAGTACACATCCTAAGGGCTTTACCAACATGTAACAGAGAGACAATCAGTATACACGTTAAGGTAAAGAGCAACCAGATAGCATACTATTATGTCGAGCAAGAAAGTCCTCCCTATATATGTCCAAGCATCCACTACAATATACATCCTATATATAGTAATGGCCTTTAGGGCATACATATAACTAACAGTAGATCATATTAGTGGGACCATGGTAGTCCATAAGTCAATCCTTTAATGTTCCTAGTCGTGGGTGTATCGAGACAGGGCATCGATATACCAGAGTAGACTAGCGTATACGCTTCTCGACCCATGAGATGGGCGATGGATGATCCCATATCCATTGGTGTTTGACATCAAAGATGATATACGGGTGCTTAGTGGAGACTGGGTACACTGGACGGACTCGCCGAGAACTCCCAGATGGTATTATACCTCACGTCAGATGGCAGTTCTCTGGTGACACTTGTACAGGTTAGTCTGTAAACCCGAGATCGTCATAGAGACTTGTGTGATTCCCACCGTTCTTTGATTTCCACCTTACCACGTCCAAGAGGGCGTGCAAAACGGTGGTTTTTGGGTACAGTCTCGAGTCACATTGAGGCAATGAGCGATAGGAGGGGTTTCGTCTCTCCTGGTATTGGGAGTTGATGTTGCGCTGTGCTCGATTGGCTATAACAGGGAAGTCCCTGGCCAGGGCTATTTTAGAGATTTACTGGTAAGTGTTACCAGTAGTTTCTCGACCCGTTATGAGCCTTACATCGGCATGACTTATCGGTTATTAGGGTCTGACGTTTACCACCCTTAGACTTGATATGCGACATATCAGACGAGGAGACCGGACTGTACGGCAAGTGTTACCGTCAGGCTTTTGCAGGAGTTGGAGCGGGCTTGCTTGCTGATCTTCTGATCGCTCAATACACGGGTAGCCGTTACATCCAGCTAGTACCGCTGACGTCTTGTGGGTGCTTGATGTGATCATCACCTACTGCCGGCGTATTGACGAGTCTTTAGAGTCCTACATAGAGGTTTTACTGGCTCAGGCAAAACGAAATAGGAGTACATATGCGATATGTTCGGGACCGAGAATAATGCGAGTATGTGATACCGTATTCTATTCTCGCGACTTATTGTATCGCTCGGTTATATGTGATATAGCCGGGCTATGGAATCTAGTGTTGATTCGATAAGTCGATATATTGGATGTTAGTCGGTTATATATGATATAACCGGATTATTAAGTCAAGTGTTGATTTAATAATTTAGTGTATAATTGTATATTTGATATACTAATTTACAGTAACTAACATTTGCTCACTTAAGGATTTTTCTCACATGTGCACATTTAATATATATATGATATATATTAAAATATGTTTTCATTTGGTATCATGGTTGTTGATACATCAAACATGGGTGTGTAAGACATACACCATTCTATTTGTGATAATGGGTTTTATTATTTAAAGTGAAAACAAAATTAGTAGAATATTAGTTGAAAGCATGAAGCTAGTGGAAGCTTGTGGATGCTTTGAATAAGTCCATTAGTTTTGTTTTACTTAAGATATTTAGTAACCTAACCATCACAATTAGCCATGGTTATGTCTCTACATGAGTTAGTATATGATACTCACTCACCATGGTTCACTCTCTCACTTGATCATTATTCTCATCTCATTTTAGTTCATCTTCTTCCTCAAGCTCAAAAAGCTTGCTAGGGTTTTGATTAAGTGAGAAAAGAAATTCTAAAGTGAGCCCACTTTCTATTTCATCATCCTCTACTAGACTAGCACTTTAGTTTAGGGTGTTTGCTTCACTAATTCTCTAGTTAGAGAAGTAGAAGCTTGAGTTAGTATTCCCTCGACGTAGATCATCTTCGGCCTCGAAGACTTCAAGTAAGATCGCTCATTTCTCTACGCGAAACCATGCAAGAGTCCGGGAGAACCATGATCGCAGCGAAGGGACTACAACAAGGAGCTATTGAAGAGAAGGACCGATCTACAAAGGTTGTATTTCTATTTCACTTAGTGGTAAATGGTTTACTATGTTTTCGTATTGTATTCTAGTTAACGATCATGTTTAGAGTTCCTTTTAACGGCAAAATTTTAAAATGGCATGGGCGATGCCCCCCGAAACCTTGCTGCCGTAGATAGGAACCCTACAGTGGTATCAGAGCCTAGCTAGAAAATTATACGGATAATTTTAGTGTCACGACCCGAAAGTACGGAACATGACCGGCACTTAAACTACGAACGTCTCGAGGCGTACGTAATCTAAGTAAATCGAAAACCCAGAAATCCAAACCAAGAAAAGTAGTAGAGAGTAGGAAAACCAATTTAAATAAGTAGTTTTAAAAGCATAAGCCGAATTATGCGGGTTTCTAAAAACATCAAAAATTTCCTGAAAATTTCGGCAGAGTCTCCTTTGTAAATACTGTCCCCCAAACGGGATACAACATAAATAGTATACGAAATCAATAAAAATGCATCCCCAAGCGGGAGCTAGCTCTTCGTCAATCGATGGTCACAACCACACGAGCAATATAATATACAACACCAACGGCGAGGATCAAACTCAAAAGGAAACTCAAAACCACAAGAAATCCGCATAAATATAACGCGCGACTCTAAGGTCGAAAGAATAACATCACTGGTCTCTATCTCAAAAATAACACATGTTTGGTTGATGGAACTTCTAGATACAACAGAATAATAATATACGAGATAATATGATGGGTACGATACAAGAAAAACCCACCTACTAGCAAGTCACCCGAATGAAACTGAGCCCGCAAAGCCGTAATGAAACATGTACGGCAAACCTGCAAGAAACTGGGCACAACGGGGGTGAGTTGCCAACTCGTGAATAGAAAAACATCTACGCACAGAAATCGCATAAATAACGCAACCTAGGTCACTGATCATAATATATCCTCAAAAAGGTATATAACATGTAGCCTATAACAAGGCTAGGGTAAATATCTAACCCGAGTGTAATCTCATGTGCCCGTGTCAGTGCCTCAGGTAGCAATATATCATATGAATGAGGTATGCATGCATGAAAACAGAATACATGTAAATGAAGAAACTGTTTTCATAAATTAGTGAGATTTCCTTCGTATTTTTAAACTGAGGTATCATAAATGAAATCAGTATCAACAGTGTCTAGCATCGACACAAAATATAAATCTCACTGTCTCGAAATATCAATGTCTCAATCTCAATATCTAGGGCGCCGTCAGTCCAGACCGGCCCCTACCATCCATCTCAAGACCACGACGGTATCCTCCGGATATCCGACGCGTCGGGTAATATCACCGGTCGGTAGTGCTCCCCTGCCGGGCTCAACGTCAACACCACATTCCTCTTGCCCTGGGGTACCGCACCGGGCCCACCATGTACCCGTGACGGTTCCTCCACTCCTCGACACGGATCTCGAAAACCACAGCAAACTCATGGTGGACGACACTTTACATCACTAGAAAACCGCAACATTTTATATTTTAAAAGATCATAAGTTGTAAATTTTGCGGCTTTCCCCGAAATCCAGAAATATCATAAATCTCAAGAAATCATCACAAGTGCATATGTCAATGATAATGAATGCATATGGTATCAATAACCAAGTTGCAATGTATAATTAATAAACTAGGCATGTAAGGCAGGTACACTAATATCATATCAAACTACTAACTAACAAGCTAAGTCAAGCAAATATATTCTCTAAAGTGTACGTGACATGGCAATTACCGATGAAGATGTGTGTGAGCCGGCAAGTAGGTGTACGTGGTACATACGCATCATTGGTAATGGTGCTGGTGTCCTAACAGCATGATATCAATAATGGAATATGCAGCAAAATAAGTATGCGAGGCAGAGCGAACCGCAATAATGTGCGGGAGCTGAATACTAGACACAACGATAACTAATCTGTAATAATCTAATATAAGTCCTACAAATGGTGCCTTTTGAAATAACACGAATCATGGGGTTTTGAAAATAGGGGCTACGGTGTTTTTATGAAAAGATACGTCTTTTAAAATATCTGTAAGGTCCCTTGGGCTGTCTTTTAAAATACCCACGATTCGTTAGTTTTTGAAATAGGTAAGAATCGAATCTAATCTAACAACTAAACTAAACTAAAGGGCTAAGCTAACCAGCTGGACTACAGGTAAGGAAACCGCCTAACATCTGAGTCGATGTATATACATACCTGTATATATATTAGTCGGTGATCCCGCCTCAATAATATCATATCCGATACCATATCTATAATCAGACATCCCAAGTCAAGAGTGCGGATCAATCATCAATATATAGCTCGTACGTAAATCCATCGTACGGCATCCCCAAATCTGGGTACGGGTCAAAGTCACATCAATCACACTATTCATTTGGTATCTTCTTTATCAAATATCATGATCCGGAATAATGTCCTATGTCTAGTACAATATTGATGCCATCTATGTATGCATGCGGGTGTAAGAATTACTACGTCAGAAGACCCGCTAAAACATCATGTCGTATCTCAATACGAACCAAATCACATCACCGATCTCCTGGCCTCAAGCCCAATCTCATCGACTCATCTCAAATTCCAAATACTATCCCCAAATCCAGTATATGAACACATAGTCCCATACCCATGTGAACACATTAATATATATTCCCATACACGCACATATGAAATAAGGAATGTATGCAAGTATGTATATATGTGTATGTGTAAGTGTAGTGCACCCACTACCTAAGGTTTCGTAACCATGCACCAATCCAACACCAATATCCATCTAAAATCATCAATAATAAATCCTAACAACATATCATAAATTGTTGGTGTGTATACGCATCCGTATACATCACCACGGACTGCGGGGGTGCTATACGCCATCCACCCGACTTCTCCCCGTAGATATAAATCTACTCATCTGGTCCTCGCTAGCCGGTGCCGATGTCGCCACGCGCTTGCTTGTCGTCTCGAAGTCCACATGGGGGTATCTACATATCATAACGCACCATATCGCATTAAAACTAAATTCGAAATCGAAACGGCATACGAAAATCAAATCGGCACGCGTATCACGCATAGGTCCAAACCCATCGCCTACGCATGCAAGAATAGTCAAACCAACCCTCGATGTCGATGTACAAACGTCAAACCACCGAGAAAAATCCAATCACACTCATTTGCACATTCACGAACACTAATTTTAATATAAACTAGGTTAAAACTCACAAAAACCCCAATTTTACTTAAAAAGTCATTTTTCCGAAAATCTAGCAAGCACAATTCGCCGTTTTTGTACAAAACAGGATGTTTAAATGAATGTAGCGGCCAATATATTTATTAAATATCTTAAATAAGTCATATAAACAATTCCCGGAATTTAATCTCATTAAATTCCAAAAACCCTAATATTCTAGTTTACAAAATACCTAAAATTTAACAATTTCAAAGCAAAAATGCACAAACTACAATCTAACTTAGATTTGCATGATCTAAAGCATTAAACCACACTTAATAAAGTTAATGAAGTCATGAAAAACCTAAACACATTTTTAATCCCAAGTATTTAACCAATTTCAAAAACCTAGTAAGCAAATTAGCAAATTAACACAATTTTTAAACTAACCATTAGCACAAGCTACTAATCTTGTATTAACATGACAAAAAGCCTAAATATAACACACAACCATACACCAATTTTATAAAACCCTAACTTGCATTCAAATTCATAACTTGAATTCCAAAACTTGCAACTTAAGCCTAATTAACACTTATGTAGTTTAGCTTTAAAAAATTAGTAACAAATTAAGCAAAAATGTTTTAGAATTATACCCAAAAATATTTGAAGATCCACAAGCATCCATGGCCCTCCAAAATGCTCTCTTTTCACAAGGATCCATGCTATACGGGCTAAGCTAAAATGGGTAGGAGTCGGATTTGGGTTTTGGGATTTTTTTGATGGATTTGAGGAAATTTTTGATGAAGTTTGAAGAGAAAAGAGAAGGGAAATGGGGGGGCTGTTGCTGCTGTAGGAGGGAGGGGGTCGGCTGAATGGGAGTGGGAGAGGAGAGAGAGAGAGGTAGAGAAAGTGGGGGAAGAAGTCAAAGGTCCACCTCATTTCTCCATTTTCTTTTCTTTTCTTTCATTTCTTTTCCTTTGAAATTCAAGTGGGGAAAAAGATGGGGGCTGCTGAATTCAGCCAAGGGGAGAAGTGAATGGGGGTGTGTGGGTGTGGGTACGGGTGTGGGGTGATGAAAAATGATAAATACAATACCCCAAACATCCATTTACGCTAAAAAAAAGCCTTTTTTCTTCAATAATTTCTAAACCGTTTTGGCAAATGATTTCGTTCCAAAAACCACATGATAAAATTTTATTTAATGTTTTATGATGCACAAAATTTGTTTCATCTCATTCCAATTTGTAATTTTCCCTAATTAAATGTATTAGTGACGGCTTAAAATAATAATAAAATAATATTTTTTTTCAGAAAATTTGAAATTTCACCAGTGGCTCAATAAACACCAAATAATAGCAATTACATAGCTAGAATATGTATATTTAATTTTTATAATAAGATATTTGTATTTTGACTTTTTACAGAAAACCCCCTTATTTTACCGATTTTTCGAAATTTCACCGAAACGATTTTCAAAACGTTACAATCTTCCCCCCTTAAAGAAATTCGGTCCCCGAATTTAAATTCAAACTCCCCCAAATACTAAAACATCTAAGAAAAACCATCAAGTCGTCGGGGCTCCGAAATTGTAACTACATAAAACAAATCGTAGCGCAGCGCATGCGCTTGAAAAATGAGCATATAACTCAAATCAAAACTCCGTCAAGCATCCCGCAATCATCGGAGTCATGGAGAAGACATCAATGCCAAATCCAAATCAAAACCAATATAACATAACTCGAAACTATACATGTAAATACCGAATCTATATCTGTAAGTATCTGAAGGAAATGCATGCCAAATCTCTTTAAGTCGCTGTGCAACGCGTATAACACTGCACAGTGGCGGACGTCTATCATAAGAAAATAACTATATACATATATACCTTTGTTTGAAATGTACGTTCCGCCGTTTTGGAAACAATTTAGAAGGGTCTCCTTGTTTTAAACATTTCGTGTCATATCAGACACGTAGGTAAATACTGAGGCTATAGCTCGCTTTTTGGAAATCCCTTCAATAACTATCAATGCATGCAAAAATATATTCAGGTACTGTCCTCTGACTAGTCCTTCTCAGTACGAAAACACATAGCATTATCATAAAAACGTACTGCTCTATACGAAATCAATCCCAAAATATGCACATGAATGCTATGTGCGTCTGGTGCGCACGGAAATCAAAATCCATGAATGTGCCATACATGCACACAGAAACAACATCTAAGTGCATCGGGTGTGCACGAAACATCTGTCGTAGGCAACATGTGTGCCTGACAGCAAAATCAGCTGCACCTGACATGCACGAAAAATTCTCAATTTAGTGCCTCTGGTGTGCACCAAAATCACCCTTCAAAACATGCGCCCAACATGCGCGAAAATCCAAATCAGGTGCATCCATCGTGCACGAAATCATGAAATCCAATATCAAGTGCCGAACGTGCGCAAAATCAATCAGGTGCACCAGGTGCACAAAACAAATATCGAGTATCACAATCGAAATCGAAGTCCAGTGCACACTGCAAGCATATAATAACTATACAGAGTGCAGGAACCAATTCGTGTGCATGCATACGCACAAAACCAACTCAACTGTTTAAAACCGTAAAATCACAAACATGTGAAACTAAAGCATGAAAACGATATCAAGTGCAACACTGTGCAAAGATCGTAAATCCTCAATCATCAAAATCAAATCATACGAATAAATCACCCAAAACATCGAAATCAATAATGGCGGAATAGTACTGCTCAAGCGCATCCTCTAAGAATCTCGGCCAACTGTCACGGTCACTAGTGGGACGTCTCGTCGATGATCATGAACTCTGTCCTGCTGATGTGCGTAACAATGACCACTCCTGGGTCAAGGTTTTCACTGTGAATTACCAATCTCTCGGTCCATCGGATCATCGGCCCTGTTAGGTGTGCTAACGGGGATGATCCCGTTCTGGCACTTCTCTGGTCATCTCTCGGTCAATCATCGCGACTACTCGTCAAGCAGCATGTCACTGGCGTCGGCCTCTGGCTCTCTGAATGCACATGACACATCTAATCCTGGGTGCAAATATCATTGCAGCAGTATCCTGGAAGGAATCCTGCTCAAGGTCTCTTCCAAGTCTCGTCTCTGCCTAACTGTCCGGAAGTCATCATCCTTTACTATATCTGTTTCTTGTTCCGGAACAGCTGCATACTCACCGCGACTCTTTCTGGAAGGTATATCCAAGTACCATGCCTCGGCATGCGCATCGCATCTCTGATGTTGGCGGAGTGGAACGTCATCTCATTTAGATCTGGTACGAACCTCTTACTCCACTTTTCTCTAATGTCGTCTGCTTCGGACTCGTCTCGTCGTGGCTGCATGGACTGAGCTCCAACGGCTATCCTCATATCTGGAGTCTCCCAAGAATGCATCTCACCACCTAGCATCCGAATTAAGTCGAGCCATCCAATCGATTCGTCAAAACCTCATAATCCCCCAAGAGCTCAACATCTTGGGTACAGTTTAATAGTATCGAGTACATACCACAGCATCGGTGGTCCAGCCGTAGAAGGGCAAACCCAAGCCTCACTAATGGCGCCGCAGAACTGCCGCAAACCCTAAGGTTCAAAGGTTTTCACACGGTCATTAAGTCGAGTTAGGGTTTCATTCTTCTAGAGGGACCATAGAATTGCCTGCATGTCTTTCCAACTACCTTAAACTTGGAATAATAGGTTTCTGACATTCGATCGTCTCTGTCGACTCCCAACGTCTCCGCGTGAAGTCGTCTCTAGCTGGAATCAATCTATCTGATGACCTCGCATCGGGGTAGGCGAACGATCCACATGTCCTAGTCATTCATCCTCGATGACTAGCGACCTTCTATCATCTTTTAGTACAACTTATACTGCAATAGCTCCAACATCTGGGGCGATATCCCGTCGTTCGCAGCAATAACTGGCTCACTCGTCTGCATGCTGAACCGTGCCTCAATCATCAGGAGTAAGCAACACACCAACGGTCATCAAAATCTGGCTGGCCTCCATCATTGGCTCAATTCTCTAGTGTCGATCAGCACCTCCGAGTAACCTCATACAGCGATCCATCCAACGCTCGTGGTGCAAAAACACAATCCAAAAGAAACATCTCTACAATCGTATGTCGCCCGAATCACGCCATGGTCAGTCCTCGTTCGTAACGAGCTCATGCTGACCGCAACTCTAGCCGTAGCTCTCCTTGCCCGCAATCGTGGCGGCAAAACCATAACTGGTACCGATGTAGCTAGATCAGGAATGAATATGATACTGAGCAAAATATGTACATCCTAAGGCTCCTTAAGAGGAGTGGCGTGTCGTAAATATGCCGCGGAACATACCCACGGTACGTCACTCTACTTTAGTCACCTATTCCATCAACCAAGGGTCATCCTACGCTCCGAAGGTAAAACCTAACGCTCTGATACCAACTTTGTCACGACCTGAAAGTACGGAACATGACCAGCACTTAAACTACGAACGTCTCGAGGCGTACGTAATCTAAGTAAACCGAAAACCCAGAAATCCAAACCAAGAAAAGTAGTAGAGAGTAGGAAAACCAATTTAAATAAGTAGTTTTAAAAGCATAAGCCGAATTATGCGGGTTTCTAAAAACATCAAAAATTTCCTGAAAATTTCGGCAGAGTCTCCTTTGTAAATACTGTCCCCCAAACGGGATACAACATGAATAGTATACGAAATCAATAAAAATGCATCCCCAAGCGGGAGCTAGCTCTTCGTCAATCGACGGTCACAACCACACAAGCAATATAATATACAACGCCAACGGCGAGGATCAAACTCAAAAGGAAACTCAAAACCACAAGAAATCCGCATAAATATAACGCGCGACTCTAAGGTCGAAAGAATAACATCACTGGTCTCTATCTCAAAAATAACACATGTTTGGTTGATGGAACTTCTAGATACAACAGAATAATAATATATGAGATAATATGATGGGTATGATACAAGAAAAACCCACCTACTAGCAAGTCACCCGAATGAAACTGAGCCCGCAAAGCCGTAATGAAACCTGTACGGCAAACCTGCAAGAAACTGGGCACAACGGGGGTGAGTTGCCAACTCGTGAATAGAAAAACATCTACGCACAGAAATCGCATAAATAACGCAACCTAGGTCACTGATCATAATATATCCTCAAAAAGGTATATAACATGTAGCCTATAACAAGGCTAGGGTAAATATCTAACCCGAGTGTAATCTCATGTGCCCGTATCAGTGCCTCAGGTAGCAATATATCATATGAATGAGGTATGCATGCATGAAAACAGAATACATGTAAATGAAGAAACTGTTTTCATAAATTAGTGAGATTTCCTTCGTATTTTTAAACTGAGGTATCATAAATGAAATCAGTATCAACAGTGTCTAGCATCGACACAAAACATAAATCTCACTGTCTTGAAATATCAATGTCTCAATCTCAATATCTAGGGCGCCGTCAGTCCAGACCGGCCCCTACCATCCATCTCAAGACCACGACGGTATCCTCCGGATATCCGACGCGTCGGGTAATATCACCGGTCGGTAGTGCTCCCCTGCCGGGCTCAACATCAACACCACATTCCTCTTGCCCCGGGGTACCGCACCGGGCCCACCATGTACCCGTGACGGTTCCTCCACTCCTCGACACGGATCTCGAAAACCACAGCAAACTCATGGTGGACGACACTTTACATCACTAGAAAACCGCAACATTTTATATTTTAAAAGATCATAAGTTGTAAATTTTGCGGCTTTCCCCGAAATCCAGAAATATCATAAATCTCAAGAAATCATCACAAGTGCATATGTCAATGATAATGAATGCATATGGTATCAATAACCAAGTTGCAATGTATGATTAATAAACTAGGCATGTAAGGCAGGTACACTAATATCATATCAAACTACTAACTAACAAGCTAAGTCAAGCAAATATATTCTCTAAAGTGTACGTGACATGGCAATTACCGATGAAGATGTGTGTGAGCCGGCAAGTAGGTGTACGTGGTACATACGCATCATCGGTAATGGTGCTGGTGTCCTAACAGTATGATATCAATAATGGAATATGCAGCAAAATAAGTATGCGAGGCAGAGCGAACCGCAATAATGTGCGGGAGCTGAATACTAGACACAACGATAACTAATCTGTAATAATCTAATATAAGTCCTACAAATGGTGCCTTTTGAAATAACACGAATCATAGGGTTTTGAAAATAGGGGCTACGGTGTTTTTATGAAAAGATACGTCTTTTGAAATATCCGTAAGGTCCCTTGGGCTGTCTTTTAAAATACCCACGATTCGTTAGTTTTTGAAATAGGTAAGAATCGAATCTAATCTAACAACTAAACTAAACTAAAGGGCTAAGCTAACCAGCTGGACTACAGGTAAGGAAACCGCCTAACATCTGAGTCGATGTATATACATACCTGTATATATATTAGTCGGTGATCCCGCCTCAATAATATCATATCCGATACCATATCTATAATCAGACATCCCAAGTCAAGAGTGCGGATCAATCATCAATATATAGCTCGTATGTAAATCCGTCGTACGGCATCCCCAAATCTGGGTACGGGTCAAAGTCACATCAATCACACTATTCATTTGGTATCTTCTTTATCAAATATCATGATCCGGAATAATGTCCTATGTCTAGTACAATATTGATGCCATCTATGTATGCATGCGGGTGTAAGAATTACTACGTCAGAAGACCCGCTAAAACATCATGTCGTATCTCAATATGAACCAAATCACATCACCGATCTCCTGGCCTCAAGCCCAATCTCATCGACTCATCTTAAATTCCAAATACTATCCTCAAATCCAGTATATGAATACATAGTCCCATACCCATGTGAATACATAAATATATATTCCCATACACGCATATATGAAATAAGGAATGTATGCAAGTATGTATATGTGTGTATGTGTAAGTGTAGTGCACCCACTACCTAAGGTTTCGTAACCATGCACCAATCCAACACCAATATCCATCTAAAATCATCAATAATAAATCCTAACAACATATCATAAATTGTTGGTGTGTATACGCATCCGTATACATCACCACGGACTGCGGGGGTGCTATACGCCATCCACCCGACTTCTCCACGTAGATATAAATCTACTCACTTGGTCCTCGCTAGCCGGTGCCGATGTCGCCACGCGCTTGCTTGTCGTCTCGAAGTCCACATGGGGGTACCTACATATCATAACGCACCATATCGCATTAAAACTAAATTCGAAATCGAAACGGCATACGAAAATCAAATCGGCACGCGTATCACGCATAGGTCCAAACCCATCGCCTACGCATGCAAGAATAGTCAAACCAACCCTCGATGTCGATGTACAAACGTCAAACCACCGAGAAAAATCCAATCACACTCATTTGCACATTCACGAACACTAATTTTAATATAAACTAGGTTAAAACTCACAAAAACCCCAATTTTACTTAAAAAGTCATTTTTCCGAAAATCTAGCAAGCACAATTCGCCGTTTTTGTACAAAACAGGATGTTTAAATGAATGTAGCAGCCAATATATTTATTAAATATCTTAAATAAGTCATATAAACAATTCCCGGAATTTAATCTCATTAAATTCCAAAAACCCTAATATTCTAGTTTACAAAATACCTAAAATTTAACAATTTCAAAGCAAAAATGCACAAACTACAATCTAACTTAGATTTGCATGATCTAAAGCATTAAACCACTTAATAAAGTTAATGAAGTCATGAAAAACCTAAACACATTTTTAATCCCAAGTATTTAACCAATTTCAAAAACCTAGTAAGCAAATTAGCAAATTAACACAATTTTTAAACTAACCATTAGCACAAGCTACTAATCTTGTATTAACATGACAAAAAGCCTAAATATAACACACAACCATACACCAATTTTATAAAACCCTAACTTGCATTCAAATTCATAACTTGAATTCCAAAACTTGCAACTTAAGCCTAATTAACACTTATGTAGTTTAGCTTTAATAAATTAGTAACAAATTAAGCAAAAATGTTTTAGAATTATACCCAAAAACATTTGAAGATCCACAAGCATCCATGGCCCTCCAAAATGCTCTCTTTTCACAAGGATCCATGCTATACGGGCTAAGCTAAAATGGTTAGGAGTCGGATTTGGGTTTTGGGATTTTTTTTGATGGATTTGAGGAAATTTTTGATGAAGTTTGAAGAGAAAAGAGAAGGAAAATGGGGGGGGGGCTGTTGCTGCTGTAGGAGGGAGGGGGGTCGGCTGAATGGTAGTGGGAGAGGAGAGAGAGGGAGGTAGAGAAAGTGGGGGAAGAAGTCAAAGTCAATTCAAGGTCAAAGGTCCACCTCATTTCTCCATTTTCTTTTCTTTTCTTTCATTTCTTTTCCTTTGAAATTCAAGTGGGGAAAAAGATGGGGGCTGCTGAATTCAGCCAAGGGGAGAAGTGAATGGGGGTGTGTGGGTGTGTGTACGGATGTGGGGTGATGAAAAATGATAAATACAATATCCCAAACATCCATTTACGCTAAAAAAACGCCTTTTTTCTTCAATAATTTCTAAACCGTTTTGGCAAATGATTTCGTTCCAAAAACTACATGATAAAATTTTATTTAATGTTTTATGATGCACAAAATTTGTTTCAACTCATTCCAATTTGTAATTTTCCCTAATTAAATGTATTAGTGACGGCTTAAAATAATAATAAAATAATATTTTTTTCAGAAAATTTGAAATTTCACCAGCGGCTCAATAAACACCAAATAATAGCAATTACATAGCTAGAATATGTATATTTAATTTTTATAATAAGATATTTGTATTTTGACTTTTTACAGAAAACCCCTTATTTTACCGATTTTTCGAAATTTCACCGAAACGATTTTCAAAACGTTACAGTTAGATTACGAACATGAAACAAACTCCGAACTTGAAACCCTAAAAATCATGTTTCTGTCGTTTTTAAAACAAGCCCTAAAATTTTTTTAAACAAGTACAGAATCATATATGTATGAAACAATGAACAATGAAGAAATCTGGAGGCATTCTATGCAGTTTGGGCCGGCCACAGACCTCCCTCACCGGTCCAATCCGAGCCCCCTTCCAAATTTTTCCAGTGTTCTGTTACATGGGTTTTGGTGCTTCAGGTGTTGTTTATTTTTGCTAAATTGTCATGTGATAGTAATTTACTATAATAACAACTCGGAGTGTTTCGTAATCGTATTTTTAATTGTTTTCGGGTTAGTTTAGACGATATTAAAAAGTTCAATCCGATGTCAAATACCCACTTTTTCCCTTGCCGGAAAATTTTCCAAGTGTTGGATTTTTCCCGTAGTTAAAAAGCTTTCAAAGATCATGCAAGTTATGCGATGGACCCTCTAGAAGAACAAGACCTTAACTCGATTATGTGACTGTCAGAACCGCCTATGAACCCTCGGGTTTGTGGTGGTTCAGCGGTGCCATATATGAGGCGTTGGTTTGGCCCTTCTACGGCTGGTTCATTGGTACTGTGGCGTGTGCTGAATAACTTTAAACTACGCTAAAGTGTTGAGCTTTTTGGGTAATTTTGGGTGTTTGATGATTCGATTGGAATGTTTAACACCGTCTAGTTTTTCTGTTCTGTGATAACATGTTGTTTGTTATATGTATGCCCTAGAGGCCATTACTGTACATACGATGTATATTGTAGTGGATGCTGGGACGTATATAGGGAGGACTTTCTTGCTCGACATGATAGTATGTTATCTGGTTGTACTTTATCTTAACATGTACTCTGATTGTCTCTAATACATGTTGATAAAGCCCTTAGGATATGTACTCGACTACTGGGACTATGATGAGATCATACTAGTGGGGCCATGGTAGTCGACGAGTACATCCTATAAATGTTCCTAGTCGAGGGTGTATGAGACAGGGCATCGATGCACCAGAGTAGACTAGCGTATACGCATCTTGACCCATATGATGGGCGATGGATGATCCCATATCCATCGGTGTTTGACATCAAGGATGGTGTACGGGTGCACAGTGGAGACTGGGTACACTGGACGGATTCGCCGAGAACTCCCAGATAGTATTATACCTCACGTCAGATGGCAGTTCTCGGGTGATACTGGTACAGAGTAGTCTGTTGACCCGAGATCGTCATAGAGTCTTGTGTGATTCCCACTGTGCTTTGATTTCCACCTTACCACATCCAAGAGGGCATGCAAAATGGTGGTTTTTGGGTACAGTCCCGAATCACATGGAGGCAATGAGCGATAGGAGGGGATTCGTCTCTCTCGGTATAGAGAGTTGATGTTGTGCTGTGTTCGATTGGCTATAACCGGAAATCTCTGGCCAGGGTTGCTGAGATTTACTGGTAAGTGTTACCAGTAGTTTCTCGAACTGTTATAGACCTCATATCGACACGACTTATCGAGCTACTGGGGTCTGACGTTTACCACCCCTAGGCGAGATATGCGACATATCAGACGACGAGACCGGACTGTACGGGAGGGTTACTGATTGGATTCACAGGAGTACTAGCAGGCTTGCTTGTTGATCTTCTGATCGCTCAATACCCGGGTGGCCGTTACGTTTAGCAGACTGCTTGCGGCTTGTGGGTGTTTGATATGATCATCACCTACTGCCGGCATATTGACGAGTCTTCAGAGTCCTACACAGGGGTTTTCTGGCTCAAGCGAAACGGAGTAGGAGCGCATATGAGATATGTGCGGGACCGAGATTGATACGATATGAGATACCGTATTCTATTCTCACGATTTGTGACATTGATCGGTTGTATGCGATATAGCCGGGTTATCGGATCAAGTGTTGATTCGATAAGTTGTTACTTTTGATATTAGTCGGTTATAGCCGGATTATTAAATCAAGAGTTGATTTAATAATTTAATGTATAAATATATATTTGATATATTACATTACATTAACTAGTATTAGCTCACTTAAGATTTATTTTCTCACATGTTTGTGCACATTATTTATATGTGATATATGCAAGTGTACATATTTGTATCATGCTAGATGATATATCAAAGATGAGTGTATGAGACTTGTACCAAGATTAATTTTAAGATTAGGGTTATTCTTTTATCATAACATTTAACAAAAGGGTTAAACTTAGTCAAAGTAGTCAAGCTTGAAGTAGCTTGGAGAAACTTTGACAAAGTCCACTCTTTTGTCATTTGTCATGATATTTTTTAACCTAACCCTTAACTAATCCCTTGGTCAATTCTCTACATGAGTTAAGCATGATAGCTTAACTCACCCATGGTCAAATTCATATGATGGATTTATTCTTTCTTCTTCTTCTTCTTCATCAAGCTCCATCCAAAAGCTTACTAGCTCCAATGGTGCCATAAGAAAAAGAGTGAGAAAATCAATTCTAAAGTGAGCCCACTTCCTACTTCTTCATCCTCTACCACTTGCCATGTAGTAGAGTGTGTTCTCTTCACAAAGTTTATGACCTAGTGAAGGAATAGCTTCAGTTAGTGTCTCCCCGACGTAGATCATCTTCGGTCTCGAAGTCATCGAAGCAAGCACGTTCGTTCTTCTTGTGGAGCTTCTCTAGAGTCCGGAGTTCATGATCGCAGCGAAGGGGACATCTACACGGAGCTTAAGAAGTGAAGGACCAGATCTACAAAGGTTGTAATTCCTCTCACTTAGTATTAAAAAGTTTAACACGTTAGTTTTCGCCTAAACCCTAGTTTAAAGATCCGTATTAGAGTTTTTCGGCACGGCTAAAATTTTAATCGGGCATGGTTGATGCCTTGTAGACCCTTGTGCGCATGCCTAGTAACCCTACAGTGGTATCAGAGACGGGCTAGAGCTTTAGGCGAAGTGTAGACGAAGTTAGAAGTCCGATCGAACCCGGAAAACCCCGATAAAACCCTTCTCTGTACATTTTTTGAAATTGTGGATTTTTCCAAATTAAAAA
Organism: Agapanthus africanus; assembly: GCA_030015575.1. Classification (NCBI taxonomy): domain Eukaryota; kingdom Viridiplantae; phylum Streptophyta; class Magnoliopsida; order Asparagales; family Amaryllidaceae; genus Agapanthus; species Agapanthus africanus. Next base: position 303,420,617 of record JASDDO010000029.1, read on the forward strand.
TGCTTAAAAAATTCAGCAGGAAATTATAAGGAATATTGTGCAAAATGACAAAATTTGGCGCCTAAAGCGCCGCGGAACCGCGACACTAGCTTGGCTCCTGCGGCGGTTCCGCGGCCACATGATGACGTCATCCTTTACTTTTTGCACAGTGATTTCCCTATTATATTTTCTATTCTTTCTGAGTATTTTTAATTTATACTCAAAAGTTGAGTTTTCTGGGTTGTATTGGGGACTCGTTGATTCGATCGGAAAGTTTAACTTCGTCTTTGTGTGTTTCCAGGTAATTTTAGAACGTGTTAAAAAGTTCGACCGGATATCAATAACTCACTTTTTCCCTTGCCAGAAGATTTCCAAGAGTTGGATTTTTCCGTAGTTTAAGAACGTTCTAAGTCGTGCAAGTAACGCGATGGACCCTCTAGAAGACAACAAACCTTAACTCGATTATGTGACCGTCTTGAACTGCCCTTTGAACCTTAGGGTTTGGGGCAGTACGGCGTGCCACATTTGAGGCGTTGGCTTGACCCTTCTACGGCTGGACCGCTGGTACTGTGGCATGAAATGGATGTTTTTTAAACTTATTTCAAGTGTTGAACTTTTTGGGAAAACTTGGGTGTTTGATTATTCGATCGGAAAGTTTAACATTGTCTATTTATCTGGAATGTGATACAATATTTGGAATCCACATCTAGTTATGAGATAACTAATTTGAATGTTATAAACATAGCAGTTTAGTCTCAGATGATCGGTTGCCATGGAATTTTGATGTGATCAAAAGTCTGTCGCAATCACGTTGCGTACGCGGATACTCGCTGGGTAAACTTAATAGACAGCCATGCCCTATAGCCCCGACCAAGTGACTGTAGGAGAACCCTGTCGCCAAAAAGCATCTGTTCCGGTGCTCGCGGCAGCGGTGTTCCGCCTTAGTGCACTTCGTCGACGGCATCGGAGGTGCGGCCGTCTACTAAAGTTTGCGACGAGCATTCGATCAGGATGTCGGGAATCTTGTTGAATTGCCCGACTTGATGTTGAAAAGAGTTTTCGATAATGAGACTAAAATGCGGGGTTTATAATTGTTAGGCATGCGATGTCTAAGAAATTCATTTGATTAGGCATGCGATGTCTAAGTAGGTTGCGGATTCCAACTGTTGTAGTTTTACACTTTCTTTTCTGCGACCGTAAGTGTAATATATGATATCGCCGGTTTCGTTGCTATATGTCAACGACAATTGGGATGGGCATATTTACTTACGTTGATGACATGTGATGTTATGTGTTGCTGGATATGTTATATTGGATCGTCGTGTTTGAATAGCCGGGGTTTTTTTTATGTGAGATGAGTGTTTTTCATTTTCATTCATGTAAAAACTTGTATGTAATATTCTTTTGTTGGGGCACTTCCGGGCTGAGGATGATGTCACTATTGTATATTATTTACTTTTCCGCATTAGGATAGACCCAAGGAGGGGAGCATAAGTAACCGGGTTTTTGGGTCCAGTGGGAGACCATCTCGAGGAGTCGAGTCCGGGTCTCCTAACTCTAGAATTGATAGGGTTGCTTGTCGCTCTCGTAGGGGTCTAGGGGTGTGGGATTGGATATTCATCACGACCGTGGAATCCGTGTTTTATACAGGCTCGTATTGAAAACACGGACGTCCTAGTATATCCAATATTTCATATATGTTTTTCTGCTGCGATATCTGTAATATGATCATTTGATATGTTATGATAGATACTGTATATAGTATATGTGATATATTATATAGATGTTACTTATGTTTTACACCCGCGCTAGCCCTGCCCCGCTCTGCCGTTAGTTACCTAACCTAACGGTGCACGATGGGACATCGAGGCGAATGCGGATGGCATAAGTGTACGTCGTATTTATCTGTGATGTTTAGGTGACTTAAATGATGGGACTTCATTAATGTGATTAATGAAAGAAAAGAAACCTAAAAGATGTTGTGGAATCGAATTTTCAAAAACAGGTAGCTACGGTTCTTGCTTTGCATCGCGGTGTTCCTTGTAGAACATCATGCACCTTATTCGATAAGGAAAGGGCCGAGATCCCTTCACCGGGAGTGACCCCTTTAGCAATAACTGGCAGATGCTACAACACTCGGTTTGTCTTTTGATTGCTTTTAGAGTTCTTGCTTTGCATAGTGATATTGATGAAATATCCTGCACCTTATTCGATGAGGAAAGGGCCGACGATCCCTTCACCGGGAGTGACCCCTTTAGCAAAACTAGAAAAGTCTAAAAAACACTCAATTTTAAAATCATTTGATTCTACAACGATATCAAGTTCATTACGCAACAGGTTTTCAGAAAAACCTGTCATAGCCCTCCGTCATTTCAGATAAGGACTGTTTAGTATTCGTGCTGCGTTTGTTGGCCTTTGTCAAGGCGTAGTGTGCGGTAGCTGAATAGTACTTATCTGCTTATGCATATGATGCAGATTGGATTAGGGTAGTCGTGCGACCTTGTTGGCCTTTGTCAAGGGCCGTGCGGGTGGGTTTAATTCAATCAAGAAATGACGGGTTGAACTTGACTACCAGCCTATGGTTTGTTGGCCTTTGTCAAGGTCATAGGACACTAGGGGCAAAATATTATCGGGAATTTCAAGTATTGAAATTTGCAATGAGATTGCATACCTTCTATGAGATAGTTGGATCCCGATACCCGCTGCGAGTAAGAGTTACTCCTGGGAGAGTTTTACACATTACAATTAGCCGATCAAGTAGGTGTCTAGAAAGGTGTTAACGAGGTTACGCCTCTAGGAAAACGAGGTTTACTTTAATTAGGTCCGTGCGAAAGCACGGGGAACCTCCCTTAAAGTACCGACACTGGTATGGCTGAAAGATTGGCGAACTTGTAGCGTGTAATTAATCCCGGCTAGTCTTTCCTTTTAGGGTTTGAAGGAAAATTTGATTAAAACAGTGGGAGACATCCTGATTAGATATTTAGATAACCAATCTAATCTTGCAAGAGCATACGCTGAGTGTTTTCTTCTCTCTCTCTCTCCAGGTAGCGACCATATCACGCCTTAATCAACATAATAAAACGGATATATTGACCGAACCCGCTTGTTATACTGAGCTGGGGAACGTTGGTCCCGCTCCAACTTATAATTGTTATAAGACAGAGTAGGAAATTGGGGAATACCAGATTTCCTGTGCCGCCCAAACGAAGAAAGTGCATGCTGATGCATTATCTTCGGGTGTGTTCATTACAGAGAACTGTTTCTCAGTATCCTTTACGTCCTGGGTATGTGATACCGGATCAGGATCCCGCATATGTAATCTGTTACATGGGCTACAGATAGGTAGAGAACTGAGAACGGGTGATAAGTTTCATGAGACAGAAAACGGTGCAAGTGTTGCAGCCAAGTCTGTTGGTCACTATCAACCTGTATTACCAGAAAACATTGATTCTGAAACCTGATATACAACATCATATCAGTCTCTTTATTAGTAAAGAAAGGATATAATTTTGTATTGTTGGATAATGTTTTGAACATTTCCTATATCAAGAGTTGATCGGTTCAGGCACGTTATCTAAAAGCATTGACGTTCTAAATCAAACTACAGTTTTTAGCATACAGAACACACACAAGAGGAAGAGTTCAGAAATGAACGAATCCTTTTTGAGGCATTGTAGACTAGGTCATATCAATGCGACACGACTAGCTGAAGTTACATTTAGATGCATATTTAAATTAGTTTGAATTTACATCTTATGAAACTTGCCGGTCATGTCACAAAGATAAAATGACCACAGCTCTGTTTATTGGAAACAGAGAAAGAGTTGGTGAACTTTTGGGATTAATACATGCTGATGTATGAAGGTCCACTGTCTACACATGCCAAGACCGGTTCTTTGTACTTCATTACATTCACTGATGATCTCTCAAGATTCAGATATATGTTCCTGTTGAAACACAAGTCCGAAACTTTTGAGATAATCACAGAATATAAGTTAGAAGTAGAGAACCAAAATACGGGTATAAGTATTATGTCTTTTGATGTGACCAGGGAGGAGAATACTTGAGCACGGAAATCCTGGACTATTCTAAAGGAGAATGTGATTCTCTCTCAGCATTTCTCCTCCGTATACACCATAGCACGATGGTATATCGGGGCGGAGCAATAACACCCTATATGATATGGTGTGCTCTATGATGAGTACTACTGAGTTCCCTATTTTCTTTTTGGGAGTTATGCACTTGAGAAGCTGCATACCTATTGAATAGGGTTTCAATCAAATCAGATGCCTACCACTTCATATATGATATGGAAAGGGAAGAGCCCATATCTTAAGTTGGTTAAGATTTAGGGTTGTCCGGGCTATGTCTAAAAGCAAAATCCGGACAAGCTCGAGACAAGGTCTATTATGTAGAACTGGAAAGGTTCCAGCTATACATAATGCAGCTGATGATTTGGTAAAACCAAAGGATTCAATAGTAACCAACGAACCTCAGCCTCTCCGCCGATCTAGTATGGTTCCTCACCCACCTAAGAGATACTTCGGTTTCTCTATGACAGTGGGAGCGAGGATTGCATCATGAGATGATGACCCAACTAGTTTCGAGCTGGCCATCAGGAGTGGAACTCTGTAAGAATGGCTGGATGCTTAGCGATCTGAGATGGAATCCTTATACACCAACAAAGTATGGACTTTGGTTGCTTTATCTGAAGGGTTAAATCCTCATCAGGAGCAAGTATATCTTGAGAAGATTACTTGGTGTACATGGAAAAGTTGAGACTTTCAAAGCTAGACTTGTTAAAGGTTTGCATCATTGACCAGGTATGGATTATGATGAAACCTTTTCTAAAGAGCTATGCTTAAGTCCATCCAGATCCTACTTACCACGGCTACATACCATGACTATGATATCTGGTGGTTGGGTGTCATGACTTCTTTTCTAAATAATGTTTTAGAAGAGAGCGTCTATAAGTACACAGCCAGAGAGCTTCGTAGACAGTGGGAGCAGCGGAAACGTGTGCAAGATGTTTTATGTGATAAAACAGGCATCGCGGAGTTGGAACGTCTGTTTTGATGTGGTAGTCAAAGAGTTTGACTTCATCAAAATAGTAGATGAACCTTGTATATAAAAAAAAGGTAGTAGAGAGTATGGTGGTGATCCTCATAGAGTACGTGGATAACATACTCTTGATAGGGAAGGAGTTTCCTATGCTACGCTCGGTCAATCTCCGCTTATCACAAGGATTCTCCATATAGGATAAAAATGATACCTCCTAAATCCTGGGATTTAAATCTATGAGATAGATCTAATTAGATGTTAGGATTCTCACTAGTTGTAATGAGATGGTATCAATCGATCCTGGGGAGAATGACTGGAAAGGTTCCAGGGTGGTAAGGACGACTGAATGTTAGTCGCAGGCATTGTCTTTACCCTCAGTGAAGGGACGGTATGTTGGAAGAGTTCCAAGCTAGATACCGTGACATACTAGACGATTAAAGGCAAAATACAACGTTACCAAAGATGCTACCAAAGAGGCAGTCTGGATATATATAAGTTCATGAGATGAACTTCGTTCCTACCATTGTGTGACAATGGAGTTGTGGCTTATGCCAAGGAACCCCCGTCCCATCAAAAATCCAGATATAATTCTTAGGCAGTATCACTTCATCAAGGAGATGGTTGATCTCCAGGGAGATCGAGGTAAGGAGAGTAGACACAGAGGACAACAGCGCGGATCCACTCACAAAGGCCTTTTTCCCCAGTAGAGGCTTTAATGGGATGGTTGAGTATGAGATACTTCAACCACAGCTAATTGTTGGGTATGTGATACCACAACAGATGGCCCTAGTGCAAGTGGGAGATTGTTAGTTATATGTATACCCTAGAGGCCATTACTGTACATACGATGTATATTGTAGTGGATGCTGGGACGTATATAGGGAGGACTTTCTTGCTCGACATGATAGTATGCTATCTGGTTGTACTTTATCTTAACATGTACTCTGATTGTCTCTAATACATGTTGATAAAGCCCTTAGGATATGTACTCGACTACTGGGACAATGATAAGATCATACTAGTGGGGCCACGGTAGTCGACGAGTACATCCTATAAGTGTTCCGAGTCGAGGGTGTATCGAGACAGGGTATCGATGCACCAGAGTTGACTAGCGTATACGCATCTTGACCCATATGATGGGCAATAGATGATCCCATATCCATCGGTGTTTGACATCAAGGATGGTGTACGGGTGCTCAGTGGAGACTGGGTACACTGGACGGACTCGCCGAGAACTCCCAAATGGTATTATACCTCACGTTAGATGGCAGTTCTCCGGTGACACTGGTACAGAGTAGTCTGTTGACCCGAGATCGTCATAGAGTCTTGTGTGATTCCCACTGTGCTTTGATTTCCACCTTACCACGTCCAATAGGGCGTGCAAAACGGTGGTTTTTGGGTACAGTCCCGAATCATATGGAAGCAATGAGCGATAGGAGGGGATTCGTCTCTCCCGGTATAGGGAGTTGATGTTGTGCTGTGTTCGATTGGTTATAACCGGAAATCCCTGGCCAGGGTTGCTGAGATTTACTAGTAAGTGTTACCAGTAGTTTCTCGAACTGTTATAGACCTCATATCGGCACGACTTATCGAGCTACTGGGGTCTGACGCTTACCACCCCTAGGTGAGATATGCGACATATCAGACGACGAGACCGGACTGTACGGGAGGGTTACTGATTGGATTCACAGGAGTACTAGCAGGCTTGCTTGTTGATCTTCTGATCGCTCAATACCCGGGTGGCCGTTACGTTTAGCAGACCGCTTGCGGCTTGTGGGTGTTTCATATGATCATCACCTACTGCCGGCGTATTGACGAGTCTTTAGAGTCCTACACAGGGGTTTCCTGGCTCAAGCGAAACGGAGTAGGAGCGCATATGAGATATGTGCAGGACCAAGATTGATACTATATGAGATACCGTACTCTATTCTCGCGATTTGTGACATTGATCGGTTGTATGCGATATAGCCTGGTTATCGTATCAAGTGTTGATTCGATAAGTTGTTACTTTTGATATTAGTCGGTTATAGCCGGATTATTAAATCAAGAGTTGATTTAATAATTTAATGTATAAATATATATTTGATATATTACATTACATTAAGTAGTATTAGCTCACTTAAGATTTATTTTCTCACATGTTTGTGCACATTGTTTATATGTGATATATGAAAGTGTACATGTTTGTATCATGCTAGATGATACATCAAAGATGGGTGTATGAGACTTGTACCAAGATTAGTTTTAAGATTAGGGTTATTCTTTTATTATAACATTTAACAAAAGGGTTAAACTTAGTCAAAGTAGTCAAGCTTGAAGAAGCTTGGAGAAACTTTGACAAAGTCCACTCTTTTGTCATTTGTCATGATATTTTTTAACCTAACCCTTAACCTAATCCCTTGGTCAATTCTCTACATGAGTTAAGCATGATAGCTTAACTCACCCATGGTTAAATTCATATGATGGATTTATTCTTTCTTCTTCTTCTTCTTCATCAAACTCCATCCAAAAGCTTACTAGCTCCAATGGTGCCATGAGAAAAAGAGTGAGAAAATCAATTCTAAAGTGAGCCTACTTCCTACTTCTTCATCCTCTACCACTTGCCATGTAGTAGAGTGTGTTCTCATCACAAAGTTTATGACCTCGTGAAGGAATAGCTTGTGTTAGTGTCTCCCCGACATAGATCATTTTCGGCCTTGAAGTCATTGAAGCAAGCACGTTCGTTCTTCTTGTGGAGCTTCTCTAGAGTCCAGAGTTCATGATCGCAGCGAAGGGGATATCTACACAGAGCTTAAGAAGTGAAGGACCGGATCTACAAAGGTTGTAATCCCTCTCACTTAGTGTTAAAAAGTTTAACAAGTTAGTTTTCGCCTAAACCCTAGTTTAAAGATCCGTATTAGAGTTGTTCGGCACGGCTAAAATTTTAATCGGGCATGGTTGATACCTTGTAGACCCTTGTGCGTGTGCCTAGCAACCCTACACATGTGATGTTATGTACTGCTGGATATGTTATATTGGATCGCCGCGTTTTGAATAGCCGGGGGTTTTATGTGAGATGAGAGTTTTTATTTTCATTCATGTAAAATTAAATGTATATAATATTCTTTTATTAGGGCACTTCCGGGTTGAGGTTGATGTCACCATATGTATATTATTTATTTTTCCGCACTAGGATAGACCCAAGGAGGAGAGCACAAGTAACCGGGTTCTAGAGTCCAGTGGAAGACCAACTCGAGGAGTCGAGTCCGGGTCTCCTAACTCTAGAATTGGTAGGGTTGCTTGCCGCTCTCGAAGGGGTCTAGGGGTGTGGGTTTGGCTATTCATCGCGACCGTGGAATCCGTGTTTTATAGAGGCTCAAAATAAAACACGGACCTCCTACTATATCCAATATTTCATCTGTTTCTTCTGCTGCGATATCTGTGATGTGATCATTTGATATGTTGAGATGGATACCGTATATAGTATATATGATATATTATATAGACGTTACTTATGTTTTACACCCGTGCTAGCCCTGCCCTGCTCTGCCGTTAGTTACCTAACCTAAAGGTACAAGACGGGATATCGAGGCGAATGCGGATGGCATAAGTGTACGTTGTATTTATCTATGATGTTTAGGTGACTTAAATGATGGGACTTCATTAATATGATTAATGAAAGAAAAGAAACCTAAAAGATGTTGTAGAATCAAATTTTTCAAAAAGGGTAGCTACAGTTTTGTTTTGCATAGTGATATATATGCTATATCCCGCACCTTATTCGATGAGGAAAGAGCCGAGATCTCTTCACCGGGAATGACCTCTTTAGCAAAACTGGCAGATGCTACAACACTCGGTTTGCTTTTTGATTGCTTTTGGAGTTTTGCTTTGCATAGTGATATATATGATATATCCTGCACCTTATTCAATGAAGAAAGAGCCGAGACCCCTTCACCGGGAATGACCTCTTTAGAAAAACTAGTAAAAGCCTCAAAAACACTCCTTTTCAAAATTCACTTGTTTCTACAACGATATCAAGTTCATTACGCAATAGGTTTTCAGAAAAATCTGTCATAGCCCTCCGTCATTTCAGATAAGTCCTACTTAGTATTCGTGCTACGTTTGTTGGCCTGCGTCAAGGCGTAGTGTGCGGTAGCTAACTAGTATTTATCTACTTATGCATATAATGCAGATTGGATTACGGTAGTCGTGCGACTTTGTTGGCTTGCGTCAAGGGTCGTGCGGGTGGGTTTAATTCAATCAAGAAATGACGGGTTGAACTTGACTAACGCACTATGGTTTGTTGGCCTACGTCAAGGTCATGGGACGCTAGGTGCAAAATATTATCGAGAATTTCAAGTGTTGAAATTTTCAATAAGATTGCATACCTTCTATGAGATAGTTGGATCCTGATACCCACTGTGAGTAATAGTTACTCCTGGGAGAGTTTTACACAGGACAATTAGCCGATCAAGTAGGTGTCTAGAAAGGTGTCAACGGGGTTATGCCTCTGGGAAAACGAGGTTTATTTTAATTAGGTCCGTGCGAAATCACGGGGAACCTCCCTCAAAGTACCGACACTGGTCTGGCTAAAAGATTGGCGAAGTTATAGGGTGTAATTAATTTCGGCTAATCTTTCCTTTTAGGGTTTGAAGGAAGATTTGATAAAAACTGTGGGAGCCATCCTGATTAGATAAAATAATAACCAATCTGATCTTGCAAGAGCATACGCTAAACTGTTTTCTTCTCTCTCTCTCCAGGTAGCGACCATATCATGCCTTAATCAAGATAATAATATGGATGTATTGACCGAATCCACATGTTATACTGTGCTGGGGAACGTTGGTTCCATTCTTTCTTATAAAAGTTATACGACTGAACAGGATATAGGGGAATACCAGGATTCCCATACCACCCGAATGAAGAAAGTACATGTTGATGCATTTTCTTTGGGCGTGTTCGTTACAGAGAACTGTTTCTCCATTTGCTCTACGTCCTGGGTATTAGATACCGGGCCAGGATCCCATATATGTAATCAGTTACATGGGCTGAAAAAGGTAGAGAACTTGGAGAAGGTGATAAAGACATAAGGGTTGGAAATGGTGTAATTGTTGCAGCTAAAACCGTCGGGGAATATCACCTTGTATTACCAACTGGTAATACGTTGATTCTGAACGAATGCTATTACATACCGAACCTGATATGCAACATTATATCGGTTTCTTTGTTGAGTAAAGAGGGATATAATTTTGTATTACAGGATAATGTCATGAACATTTTCCTGAACCAAAAGTTGGTTGGATCAGGCACGTTGTGCAATGGCATTTATGTTTTAAATCAATCAACAGTTCTGAGCATAACAAACACACACAAGAGGAAGAGTTCAGAAATGAACAAATCCTTCTTGTGGTATTATAGACTTGACCATATCAATAGAACACGACTAGCTAAGTTGCATAAGGATGGATATTTGAATCCGTTTGAATTTTCATCTTATGACACTTGCCAGTCATGTCTCAAAGGCAAGATAACCAAAACTCCGTTTACGGGACACGGAGAAAGAGTTACGAAACTTTTGGGGCTGGTACATAGTGATGTATGCGGTCCTATGTCTACACATGCCAGAAATGGTTCTGCGTACTTCATTACATTCACTGACAATCTCTCTAGATTCGGATATGTGTTCCTGATGAAACACAAATCAGAAGCTTTTGAGAAATTTAGAGAATATAAACAAGAAGTCGAGAACCAAACCGGAAAAAGTATTAAAATCCTTCGATCTGATCGAAGAGGCGAATACTTAAGCAATGAATTCCTGGACTTCCTAAAAGAGAATGGGATTCTCTCTCAGCTAACTCCTCCATATACACCACAACACAGCGGTGTATCGGAACGGAAGAACCGTACCCTATTAGATATGGTTTGCTCTATAACGAGTACAGCTGAGTTACCTATTTCCTTCTGGGGGTATGCACTAGAAACAGCTGCAGACCTATTGAATATGGTTCCCACCAAATCTGTGCCAACCACTCCATATTAGATATGGAAAGGAAAGAGACCATATCTTTATTATGTTAAGATATGGGGTTCTCCGGCATATGTAAAAACATAAAATCCGGACAAACTCGGGGCAAGGTCTATTCTGTGTAAGTTTATTGGATATCCCAAATATTCATGCGGGTATATCTTCTACCACACCGAGGAACAAAAGGTGTTTGTTTCTCGACATGCCACTTTTTAAGAAAAGGAATTTCTTGAAAAAGAGATTAGTGACAAGGAGGTAGAACTGGAAGAGGTTCCAGCAATACAGACTACGACAGAAGATTTGGTGGAACCGGAGGATTCGGTAGTTCCCGATGAACCCCAGCCATTTCGCCAATCTAGTAGGGTTCCTCACCCACCTGAGAGATACTACGGTTTTCTCATGGATGGTGGGAGCGAGGATTGCATCATGGAGGAGGATGACCTAGCTAGCTTCGAGCAGGCCATCACGAGTGGTGACTCAGTGAAATGGCTGGATGCAATGCGATTCGAGATGGAATCCATGTACACCAACAAAGTATGGACTTTAGAAGATGCTCCTGAAGGGGTAAAACCCATTGGGAGCAAGTGGATCTTCAAGATAAAACTTGGTGTAGATGGGAAAGTGGAGACTTTCAAAGCTAGACTTGGTGCAAAGGGTTTTCGTCAATGACCAGGTGTCGATTATGACGAAACCTTTTCTCTAGTGGCTATGCTTAAATCCATCCAGATCATGCTTGCCATCGCTGCATATCATGACTACGAAATCTGGCAAATGGATGTTAAGACCGCCTTTCTAAACGGTGATTTAGAAGAGAGCGTGTACATGACTCAGCCGGAGGGCTTCGTAGCTAGTGGGAGCAGCGGGAATGTGTGCAAGCTGCTTAAATCCATCTATGGATTAAAGCAAGCATCGCAGAGTTGAAACATCTGCTTTGATGTCGTTATCAAAGAGTTTGATTTCGTCAAAAATGTGGATGAACCTTGTATATACAAGAAGGTGGCAGAGAGTAAAGTTGTCTTCCTCGTATTGTACGTGGACGACATACTCTTGATAGGGAATGACATTCTTATGCTACAATCGGTCAAGCTCTTCTTATCACAAATATTCTCAATGAAAGATCTAGGGGATGCCTCCTACATCTTGGGGATTAAGATCTATAGAGATAGATCTAAACGGATACTGGGATTGTCCCAATCTAGGTACATTGACACCATACTAAAGAGGTTTAGTATGGAAGAATCCAAGCGTGGATTTTTACCTACGATCTCAGGACTCACTCTCTCCAAAGAGATATCTCCCAAGACTGATTTGGAGAGAGCTCGCATGCAAGGGATACCCTATGCTTCGGCTGTAGACTCTATCATGTATGCGATGCTATGTACCGGAACCGATCTAGCACACTCACTTAGTGTAGTGAGTAGGTATCAAGCAGATCCTGGAGAGAGTCATTGGATAGCTGTGAAGTGCATTCTCAAGTACTTACGAAGGACTAAAGAGATGCTCTTGGTGTATGGTAACGGAGAACTCCAAGTGGAGTCTTTTACCGATTCGAGCTTCCAGAGTGATAAGGACGACTCTAAGTCGCACTCGGGATTTGTCTTTACCCTCTACGGAGGGGCGGTATGCTGGAAGAGTTCTAAGCAGGAGACCGTGGCAGACTCGACGATGGAGGCTGAATACATCGCTGCCAATGATGCTGCCAAAGAGGCTGTCTGGATCAAGAAGTTCAATACTGAACTTGGAGTGGTTCCATCCATTGAGCGTCCAATACCTTTGTATTGTAATAACAATGGAGCGGTGGGTTTGGCCAAGGAACCCAGGTCCCATCAGCGATCCAGGCATATTCTGAGGCGGTATCACCTGATCCGGGAGATAGTTGATCGCCGGGAGATCGAGGTCAGGAGGGTTGACACGAAGAACAACACAGCGGATCCACTCACGAAGGCCATTCCCCAGATACAGTTCTAGATACTCTTCAGGATGCTTGGTATGCGATACTACAGCAGCTGGCCCTAGTGCAAGTGGGAGATTGTTAGTTGTATGTATGCCCTAGAGGCCAGTATTGTACATATGATGTATATTATATGGGATGCTTGGACATATATAGAGAGGACTTTCTTGCTCGATATGATAGTATGCTATTTGGTTGCTCTTTATTTTAACATGTATACTTGTCTCTTGATATTGTCTTATGGTTACATGTTGGTAAAGCCCTTAGGATGTGTACTTGACTACCAGGACTATGATGTAGATCATACTAGTGGGACCATGGTAGTCCATAAGTTCATCCTTTAATGTTCCTAGTCGTGGGTGTATCGAGAAAGGGCATCGATATACCAGAGTAGAATAGCGTATACGCTTCTTGATTGGAAAGATTTTTAGATCAAAGAATTTTTAACCGCAATCAAGAACGGCGTCGTTTGGTAGCTAGCCGGTGAGTACAGGTCGGTCCACAGGGATTTTGTGTATTCTCTAATCGTTCTAACGAGTTAATTCCAAACGGTGTGAATGGATTGATTAAATCTAAAAACTAAAGTTTATCTAAATCTTGCTAGGGTTAGGTTTAGGCTAAGTTTGGAAATTGAAGATTTCCTCACCACTTTCTATACCCAAATTAAGATCTCTTTAGGAGTTATGGTAATTATTAATAAAGGATATTAGTACCATCGGGAAGAAACGGTGTTTCTTCCTCTAGGTTCTTGTCCTTCCTTTCTTAATCTTTACCCTAACCTCCATGGAAAACACGCTCAACCGGGCCTTTATACTACGGTATCACCGCTACCTCGTGGGATAGGGTGCCGCAGGGAGCGGTGTGTGCATGTATGCATGGAGTCTTATAAAAAAGTATGATGGGCAAAAAAGGGGTGAGAGATCTTCATCTCTCAAGCCTTCCCCAAAACTAACCCTAACAAGCGAGGAGACTACTCGCTCATTAGGGAATTGAAAAACAATGTTCTAAACTAATTAACTAGGGCAGGAATAAAAGATCTAAGTAGGCAGATAAGAAATTATACTAGGGCAATGAAATAAAATTTAACTAGGGCAAGAATTGAAAACTTACTCTAAATTGATGCTCTCTTCATTCATTGCAGAAATTTACAGATCTGAATTTTAGATATAAAATGAGGCATAAGAAGAGGCATAACCTAAAAATGGTTTTAGGGTTTCTATTTATAGATTCATAGAAACCCTAGGGTTAGAGTCACGTCATATCTGTTTTTACAAATTTACCCTCTAAGAAAAGAACTAGTCAACGCACCGCTAGCACCAATAGAATTTTGCACCGACACGGGCCCCACACGGCCGCGGATCCGCGGCCAAAAGCATGGTTTGGCCGTGGTTCCACGGCCAAACAGTGGGATTGTGTGCTCATTTCTTCTGGGGTTATTTCTGCTGCTTTGGTCTTCTTCTTTCTTTACTTGGTTTCTCGGTTTGTCTTCTATATTTCTTCCAGATTTCTACAGTGAATAAAGTCGTGGACTTTTACCGCTTGCTTCGTGTCGAAGTCTTGAATCTTGCGCTGTCTATTGATCTTCGTTTAGTCTTCGAACTGTAGGCTTGATCAAGATTCTTCCATTTGTTGGTCGTAATCTCACTTTTGTATCGTCTTTTGTCTTTTTCACTGTTTTTGTTCCGAGAACCTGTAACCTGCAACTATGTAGCAGACATGGGTCAAAAGCACATGTTTATTTATAAACTGAATAAGAATGGGGAATAAAATAATGCAAAATTATGGTATGAACAAATACCCCCAAACTTATGTTTTGCTCGTCCTCGAGCAAACCTAGTTTTATTCTCAACAAAATCCTAATCTCACTTTCGCAGGGAAACGCGATTGCACCGAGCTTGTGCAACAAGCCGTTAATCCTCTAGGTGTCCCTAGTAGGAGGAGTGCTGTCTCCTGAGGGTTTTCAGCGGATACTACCCACAAAATCCTATCAATTCGGCCCATCGACTTTTATTTTCCAATTAGGTTTTCTAACAAGAACTCTATTATCTTCGACTCATAAATTATCCACCCGTATTCTTCACGCTTCCTTATTATTTAACTTAAGATTATATATATTCTTGTGAATTTACTTAGCTTTTGGCATCTCTTAAGTTTTCCTTCTAGGGTTCCATCTCAACTTAGGAATTTTTATCATCTCTATTAAAGATACAAGTCCTATCCTTCATTCCTATCTCTTATCTAAACTCCAATCACATACCCCTACGTGTGTGTGTATATAACCCCTACACTTGGAAATTCAAATCAAGCTATCATACTCTTGTCAGTCGTCCAAAGCACTTCTTAATTGGTGAATTTTTAGATGAAGTTTGCTCACACATCCTTCAAGCGACCGTTAATACTTCTTGAGGTACCAACGACCGATTACAAAATGTGCTTGCATATTAGTGTGTAATTTCTAGTCTTGTAATACCTAAGGCTTTTGCAGTGACTTCCAAACCAGTTGGTCTAAGGAACTAGGTGATGAAGCACCCTTGCTAAATATTTTTTTCTATTAATGCAGCCTTAAGTAATCACAAAAACCAGTGTTTATTTTTTATTATCTCTTTATTCACACTTGTATTTTTATTTTACTTTTTTCTTTGTACTAAGGACTTTAGACAAAAGCATTTCAAGGTCTCTTCTACTATTCCAAGTTTCAAGGTTTGTGTTTGTGCAATTTGTAGGGTATATATTTTCAGAATTTAGACTTATGCTTAGGAATTATTTTTCAAACTTATACTTTAATAAAAATATCAATACTTTTCCCATGTTTTAATTTAGCCCAAGAAGTCAACTCGAAATTTGCCTATTTCTAAATAAACTACAAAGACATATACTTTCTACCGTTAAATTTTAAGAAAGGTTATTTTTAGGGTTTTTAATTTACTAAGTCTAGGATCTAGTTGTTCCTAGCTAGTTAACCTTTTTATAAAACTCTAGTCAATTATGGCCAAAATTGAATACTTTAATTTTTATAATTTTTAAAATTTTCAATTTTTTATGGGTTTTTAAAATAAATATGCAAATGCAAGAATATACATATGAATGTGAATGAAGAAGGCTTACCGAGCATACCCCAAAACTTAAACTTGACAGTGTCTTCACCTTCATTTGATTGAACGAGATTTTGTGATCAAAGAATTTTTTAACCGCAATCAAGAACGGCGTCGCTTGGTAGCTAGCCAGTGAGTACGGGACAGGCCACAGGGATTTTGTGTATTCTCGATTTGTTCTAACGAGTTAATTCCGATTGTTGTCGGATTGATTAAATCTAAAAACTAAGTTGATCTAGACTAAAATCTTGCTAGGGTTAGGTTTAGGTTAAATTTGGAAAGTCAATATTCCTCACCGCTTTTGTAACGTTTTGAAAATTGTTTCGGTGAAATTTCGAAAAAACGGTAAAATAAGGGGGTTTTCTGTAAAAAGTCAAAATACAAATATTTATATTATAAAATTAAATATACATATTCTAGCTTAATTGCTAGTATTTGGTGTTTAATTTTGGTTCTAGTTGCTAACTTGAAAATTTAAGTTTAGGGTTGGATCTAGTTAGGGTTTTGATCATTTATTTATGGTGGTGAGTTGTAGTTTAACATGTTAAATCATGTAAAAGATAAGCTAGTTGCTAGGTTTCTAATTGTTAAATTAAAATTTTGCTAAATATGCTATTTTTGCTAACTAGGTTTTTGAAATTAAATTACAATGTGGGATTAAAATCTAAATTAAGGTTTCATGTCATTATTAATATTATAATGAGTGGTTTAATGACTTTGGTTCATGCAAAACCAAGCTTAATTGATGAATTGTGAATTTTGCTTTAAAAGGAGTTAAAATTTGATATTTTTGCAAACTAGGATTTTGGAAATTATGCAAATTTAACGAGATTAAATTATGGGAATTGTTTTTATGACTCATTTAAGATATTTAGTGAATATTGTGGCCGCTAGATTCGTTTATACATCGAGTTTTGTACTAAAACGGTGATTGATGCTTGCTAGATTTTCGGAAAAATGACTTTTAAGTGAAATTGGGGTTTTTGTGAATTTTAAGCTATTTTATATTATAATTAGTGCTTGTAATTGTACAAATGAGTGTGTTGGGAGCTTTCTCGATGGTTTGACGTTTGTACGCCGACGTCGAGGGTTTTTGGGTTGATTTGTGAAAGCAACCATAGGTTTTGACCTATGTGGGTTTCGTGTGTCGTTTTGGTCATGGGTCGGATTATAATGCGATACGGTGCGTTATGATATGTAGGTACCCATGTGTACTTCGAGACGACAAGCAAGCGCGTGGCGACGTCGGCACCGGCGAGCGAGGACCAGGTGAGTAGATTTATATCTACGGGGAGAAGTCGGGTGGATGGCGTATAGCACCCCCGCAGTTCGTGGTGATGTATACGAATACGTATACACACATATATATATTGTTTATATATTATTTGAGTATATTGATGATAATATGGATATATGGTGTTCTTGGATGATTTAGTGTCGCGAAACCCTAGAGTAGTGGTCGCACCACACATGCATACACCAACCCATACTTGCATACTTTCTTCTTTCATTTGTGCTTATACGGGAATATATAGTTATGTGTTCACATGGGTATGGGACTATGTGTTCACATATGGATTTGAGGATGATACTTGGGTTTGAGATGAGTCAATGAGATTTGTATTGAGGTTGTGAATTCGGTGATATGGCAGGATTCGTATTTGAGATACGTCCTGATGTTATAGCAGGTCTTGAACGACGATACGGGTGAATAGTGTTATTAAATAAAATGGTCGACATGTGATCGTGATATGAGATATGATATGCTAGGATATTGATACTAGGCCGTATTGGGCAATGTATACCCCTTGATGATGATATGTGCTGATGATATCGGTTTGTACGAGATTGTCGATCAGTAGTCAGATCATGAGTATATTGAGGATATTAGTATTGTACTAGACATAGGTCAGTACCCTAGACTATGATCTTGGATAAAGAGGATACCAGAGGAATAGTGTGAGGAATATGATATTGACCCGTACCCAGATTTGGGGATGCCGTACGACGGATTTACGTACGAGCTATATCTTGATGATTGATCCGCACTCTTGACTTAGGATGTCTGATTATAGATATGGTATCGGATATGATATTATTGAGGCGGGATCACCGACTAATATATATACAGGTATGTATATGTATCGACTCAGATGTTAGGCGGTTCCTTACCTGTAGTCCAGCTTGTTAGCTTAGCCCTTTAGTTTAGTTTAGTTATTAGATTAGATTCGACTCCTACCTATTTCAAAAGCTAACGAATCGTGGATATTTTAAAAGACAGGTCAAGGGATCTTACGGATATTTTAAAAGAAGTATCTTTTCTTAAAAACACCGTAGCCCATATTTTCAAAACCCCACGATTCGTGTTATTTTCAAAAGGCACCATTGTAGGACTTTTATTAGGTTAATGCAGATTAGTTATCGTTGCGTCTAGTATTCAGCTCCCGCTCATTATTGTGGTTCGCTCCGCATCGCATGATTATATTATGTTTCATATTCTATTGTTGATATCATATGGTTAGGACACCAGCACCATTACCGATGATGCGTATGTACCACGTACACTTACTTGCCGGCTCACACACATCTTCATCGGTAACTGCCATGTCACGTACACTTTAGAGAATATTATTGCTTTGACTTAGCTTGTTAGCTAGTAGTTTAGATTTTGTAGTTGTTACTTGTCACTTCATGCATACTGTTATTCATTATATGCCGCATTCATGGATGCTCATGCTTATATTCATGGCTTTACATGCTATCGATGATTCGGATTTCCATGATATTTTCTGGATTTGGAGGAA
This sequence comes from Agapanthus africanus, assembly GCA_030015575.1. Classification (NCBI taxonomy): domain Eukaryota; kingdom Viridiplantae; phylum Streptophyta; class Magnoliopsida; order Asparagales; family Amaryllidaceae; genus Agapanthus; species Agapanthus africanus. The sequence goes on from JASDDO010000029.1 coordinate 303,439,508, forward strand.
AACCACAAAATATATATAAACTGCTTTCTCTCTTTTTAAATAAAAATGCGGTTTTCTCATGATGTATGAGTCGTCCACCATGAGTTTGCTGATGGATTTCGAGACCCGATTCGAGGAGATGGATGAACCGTTTCGGGTACATGGTGGACCCGGTAAGGTACCCCGGGGAAAGAAGGTCGTGTTGCTGACGTTGAGCCTGGCAGAGGAGCACTACCTACCGGTAATTTTACCCGAGGCGTCGGATATCCGGAGGATACCGTCGTGTTCTTGAGATGGATGGTAGGGGCCGGTCTGGACTGACGGCGCCCTAGATATTGAGATTGAGACATTGAGATTTCGAGATATTGAGGTACTAAGATTTGATGATACAGGCCAGTCCGGATAGCCCGAGCCTGAGGTTTTGAGACATTGAGATTTATGTTTTGTGTCGATGCTAGACACTGTTAATGCTGATTTCATTTATGATACCTCATTTTAAAAATACAAAGGAAATCTCACTAATTTATGAAAACAGTTTCTTCATTTACATGTATTCTGTTTTCATGCATTCATACCTCATTCATATGATATATTGCTACCTGAGGCACTGACACGGGCACATGAGATCACACTCGGGTTAGATATTACCCTAGCCATTGTTATAGGCTGCATGTTATTCATATATTTGAGGATATATTATGATCATTGACCTAGGTTGCGTTATTTATGCGATTTCTGTGCGTAGATGTTTTTCTATTCACGAGTTGGCAACTCACCCCCGTTGTGCCCCAGTTTCTTGCAAGTTTGCCGTACAGGTTTCATTACGGCTTGCGGGCATAGTTTCCTTCGGGTGATTTACTAGTAGGTGGGTTTACTTATATTGTACCCCCATTATATATCTTGTATATTATTATTCTGTTGTATCTAGAAGTTCCATCAACCAAACATGTATTTATTTCAGAGATAGAGACCAGTGATGTTATTCTTTCGACCTTAGAGTCGCGCGTTTTCTTTCTGTGGTTTTCTTGTGGTTTTGAGTTTTTGATCCTCGCCGTTGGCGTTGTATATTATTTTGCTTGTGTGGTTGTGACCGTCGATTGACGAAGAGCTAGCTCCCGCTTGGGGATGCCTTTTATTGATTTTGTATACTATTCATGTTGTATCCCGTTTAGGAGCCAGTATTTACAAAGGAGACTCTGCCGAAATTTTCGGGAAATATTGATGTTTTTTTTAAACCGCATAATTCGGCTTATGCTATTAAAACTACTTGTTTAAATTGGTTTTCCTTCACTCTACTACTTTTCTTGGTTTGCATTTCTGGGTTTTCGGCTTATTTGGATTACGTACGCCTCGAGACGTTTCGTAGTTTAATTGCCGGTCATGTTCCGTACTTTCGGGATGTGACAACTTTCTATGCCCTATTAAGATCTATGAGGTGTTATGGTAATAATTAATAAAGTGGATTAGTACCATCGGAAAGAAACGATGTTTCTTCCTCTAGGTTCTTGTCCTTTCTTTCTTAATTCTTACCCTAACCTCCATGGAAAACACGCGCAACCGGTCCTTTATACTACGATATCACCGCTACCTCATGGGATAGGGTGCCGTAGGGAGCGGTGTGTGCATGTATGCATGGAGTCCTATAAAAACGTATGATGGGCAAGAAAGGGGTGAGAGATCTTCATCTCTCAAGCCTTCCCCAAATCTAACCTTAACAAGTGAGGAGACTACTCACTCATTAGGGAATTGAAAAATATTTTCTAACTATCTAACTAGGGCAGATAATGAAAGATCTAATTAAGGCAGATAATAAGATCTATACTAGGGCAGGAAAGAAAATTTAACTAAGACAATAAAAAGAAACTTACTCTAATTTTTATTTGATACTCTCTTTATACATTGCAGAAATTTACAGATCTGAATTTTGATAAAATGAAATGAGGCTCAAGAAGAGGAATATCTCAAAAAGAGGTTTAGGGTTTCTATTTATAGAACATAGAAAACCCTAGGGTTACAATCGACGCACATCTGTTTTTACAATTTTACCCCCTAAGAAACCTAGTCAACACACCGACGCGCCTCCACAAAATTTCTTCACCGACACGGGCGCACCATGGCCGCGGATCCGCGGCCAAAACCCCTGTTTGGCCGCGGTTCCGCGGCCATTTATTGGGCTTGTGGGCTGAAATTTCCTGGGGTTATGTCTATTGCTGGTGTCTTCCGTTTTCTTCAGTTGGTTCTTCAGAATGTCTTCTAATTTTCTTCCAGATCTCCACAGTGCATAATGTCATGGACTTTTATCGTTGCTTCGTGTCGAAGTCTTGAACCTTGTGCTGCCTTTGTGCTTTGTGAACTTGTTCATTGATCTTCAATGTCCCTCAAAATGTAGGCTTGATCAAGATTCTTCCATTTGTCGGTCGTTGTCTCACTTTTGTATCATCTTTTCATCTTTTTCTCTGTTTTTATTCCTAGAACCTGTAACCTGCAACTATGTAGCAGACATGGGTCAAAAGCACCTGTTTATTTGTAAAATGAATGAGAATGGGGAATATAATAATGCAATATTATGATATGAACAAATACCCCTAAACTTATCTTTTGCTCATCCTCGAGCAAACCTAATTTTATTCTCGAAAAAGACCTAACCTCACTTTCGCAGGGAAACGCGATTGCACTGAGTTCGTGCAACAAGTCGTTAAATCTCTAGGTGTCCCTAGTAGGAGGAGTGTTGTCTTTTGAGGGTTTTCAGCGGATACTACCCACAAAATCCTATCAATTCGGCCTATTAACTTTTATTCTCTAATTAGTTTTTCCAACAAGGAATTATATTATCTTCGACTCAGAAATTATCCACCCGTATTTTTCACGCTTCCTTATCATTTAACATAAGATTATATATGATTTGTAGATTTACTTAGTTTTTAGCATCTTTTGAGTTTTCCTTCTAGGGTTCCATCTCAACTTAGGAATTTTTATCATTTCTACTGAAGATATAAGTCCTATTCTTTATTCCTATCTCTAATCTAAATCCCAATCACATACCCCTACGTGTGTGTATATATCAACCCCTACACTTTAAAATTCAAATCAAGCTATCATACTCTTGTCCGTCGTCCAAAGCACTTCTTAATTGGTGAATTTTTAGATGAATTTTGCTTACACATCCTTCATGCGACCGTTAATACTTCTTGAGTTACCAACAACCGATTACAAAATGTGTTTGCATATTAAAGCGTAATTCCTAGTCTTGTAACACCTAAGACTTTAGCAGTGACTCTCAAACCAGTTGGTCTAAGGCACTAGGTGATGAAGCACCCTCGCTAAATATTTTTTCTATTTTTTAGCCTTAAGAAATTACAAAAACCAGTGTTCATTTTTTTTTCTTTATTCACGCTTGTATTTTATTGTATTTTTCTTTGTACTAAGGACTTTAGACAAGAGTATTTCAAGGTCTCTCCTACTATTCCAAGTTTCAAGGTTCGTGTTTGTGCAATTTGTAGGGTATATATTTTCAGAGTTTAGACTTAAGTTAGGAATTATTTTTCAAACTTATACTTTAATAAAGATATCAATACTTTTCCCTTGTTTTAACTTAGCCCAAGAAGTCAACTCGAAATTTGCCTATTTCTAAATAAACTACAAAGACATATACTTTCTACCGTTAAATTTTTAGAAAGGTTATTTTTAGGGGTTTTAATTTACGAAATCTAAGATCTAATTGTTCCTAGCTAGTTAACCTTTATGTCAAACTCAAGTCAATTATAGCCAAAATTAAATGTTTAAATTTTTATAATTTTTGAAAATTTTCAATTTTTTATGGGTTTTAAAATAAATATGCAAATGCAAAAATGTACATATGAATACGAAGGAAGAAAGCTTACCGAGCACACCCCCAAACTTAAACTTGACAGTGTCCTCACTGTCATGCTACACCAAGAGGGTCAAAAATGTCGGCATTCTCCTATTTATTTATTTACAATTTTTTTTTATTGTTAAAAGAAAAACAAAAAAATATATATACAACAAGGTTCCCCCCAAAGTTAAGTGAGACAGTGTTTCCACTATTTTAAACGTTAAAGTTCAGAGTTAGGGAGGAGAAAAATCAAACTATACAAGGCCTTACACAGACCAAAGGTTAGCACCAACCATTCAAAATTTTTATCGTGATAATGGTAGGGTTGGTGGAAGAATGGAGTGTAGAGAAAGGAGTTGAGAAACACACGAGACCGTATGGGAAGAAGGGTGGAATTTGGTCTCGGTATATTCGGAGAAGAATGGCGGAAAAGAGAAAGAAGTATAATACGAACTTGAGGGTGTAAATTGAGTGAATAAATTAGCGCAATTTGTGATGAACGATGTGTTAAAAGCGATTCTGCTAATCTATTAACCCGTCGAGAAATAGGGTCAAATCCCTCATGGTTCGTGAGAAAACATGGGTACATTGAACTTGGTAAACCATCCATTGGAAGCGGAAACGCGACGGATTCTTGCGTGGTCGAAACGATGGAAGGGACGAAGGGGAGTGATTTAGGGATAGTCTTATTCTCACTGAAGTAAACTGTCTCGAACTCGAAGGATTCCATCAATGGTTCGAAATGACTATAAGGACCCGAGTCTGATGGTTCAACTAACTCATCTGAAAATTCAAAGGACTCAAACTCGGGCGGTGAGTCTACAAAATCGTCCGAAAAAGTGAAACACTCGTAATCGTTATCGGCTGTGAGAACTGTGTCAGATTCAAAGAGGAACGCACAAGTGCCGTCCAAACTGCTGTGATCGAATAGAAATCTTTCAAGCTCACAGTCTTTCTGCGTGATCTTCTGCGTGGTCGGAACGATTGAAAGGAGGGAGGTGGGTGATTTAGGAAGTATAACAGTTAAAGGTTCAGGAGAATGAATTGGAAAATCCGACACATCAAACAAAACTTGTTCATCCTCAATACTATCCTCATAATTTTCCTCAAAATTTATCTCATCCATGCAATTATCATCAAAAGCAAGACGCATATGAAGTTCGGGAGAAACATTTAATGACTCAGGATGATGAATTGGAGATAAAATTTCAGTCAAATCTACGGGTTCATCATCCAAAATATTCCCGGCGTCAATATCCCCAATCAAGTGAAAATCAATTTTTTCTGACACCTCATCAAAAGCATGGATAGTTATCAATTTAGGTTTTAGATTGGAGGTGTAAACTTCGAAAGGATTGGTGACTTTTTCACTCGAAAAAGGGCTCTTCACAATCTGGCAAATCAAGCACTACAAAGTCGCACAACTCATTAAATGTTTTATTTTTAAATGGTGAATCATTTGGGACACTTGTTTGAAAATCTGAGTTGTGGGATTCAATTTAGGATGGGTAGGTTTGATTTGGATGTGTGTAAAACTCACTCTCACCACTCAAATTTTTACTCTGTCCAGCCGCCTCATCTTACATTGGAAAATTTGGAGCTAGTTAGAAACTAGCTACCGGTTCACTAGGTTGCATAAAGGCGGCAATGGACGCATCCAAATTCCTCATCTGTCGGTTTGTTATTGCAATGTACGCTTCCAACGACTGTTCCAGACTAGACATGGGTTGTGAAGGGGTTTTAGTAAAAGATTCAAAGTTGTTTGGATACGTGAAACTCCCAAATGGCTGTGTAGAAGCAATGTCTAGGGAAGGTGTGAAAGTCGGGTAGGACTGGTAGGAATTGAATGGTTGGACAGGAGTAGGATCAACATTTGGATAAAAAGATGAATGGACTTGTTGATCCCAAGAACTGGAAGTGTTGAAAGAAGTGAAAAATCGGTTACGAGATTGTTCAATGTGTTCAGCGATATACATGGGTTTCGGAGTTACAACAGGACTCGAAAAATGAGTATCAACGTAAGAAGGTGGTGAAGGTTGAAATGGTTGATACAAAGTGGATTGCGGAGTCGAACTGTTTCTCCTATACGCTTCTATTCGATCTTTCAAAGAAATTTTGGGTATGGAGGGTCGTCCGTAATTCGACCAAAACAATTCGCATATGAAGCAATGTTTGGATGAGGGTACCAAAGTTTGGCAAGAGTTTTGTGAGGTGGGGTACCCATGATGTAGGAAAAGAGAAGAAAAAGAATGTGGGTGGAAGTGAGGTGCACGGATTTCTTAGCGACAAAATTTTGCAAGTCTTTGTAAAAATTTCCCTTTTTTTATATGTGGAGCATTTTACAAAAATTTTTGATAAAAGGCTTAGACACACTTTCAATCAACCACAAATGCACAATCAGGCCTAGATCTAGGGTCACCTAGGTCAGCTAGACAGCTCCTAACTGTTCCAAAGGGCAAGAAATAGGACCTCAAACCGCCCCTTCACCGCCAATTGTGGCCAGGTAAGTGCCAGGTAAGTGGGAGGCTCTCCATTACGTAAGTAGTGGCCCTAATTAAGTAACCACTCGCCTTAGACACACTTGTCTAGACACCACAAAGTCAGGTTAGGATCAACGGCCGATGCCTACAACTAGTCCTCTGTCCTATTGAGCGCGATGTCCTTAGGGCTGAATCTACTCTTTTTTAATTAATAATGGTCAATGCAAAATGCCTTATGTGATTTCTGGGGTCCTGGGAAGGGTGATGAAATCCCCACCCAATCTGGATTGGTTTCAAGCCCCTTAAAGTCCGATTAAAAATATGCAAAGCAGTAACAATCAACTGCAAACAATTTTTTTTTTTATTTTTAGTACGGCGCAAAGAATCCTGCACAAGATCAATTATTGGAAGGGGGAGAGATTTTTTTAGCGCAAAGAATCCTGCAAAAGATTTTTCAGTGGAGATATCAGGGATTTGCAGAGGAGGAGAGAGAAAGCTCACAGAAAAATTTGCACGTGCTATGTCACCAGGAGGCGGCGGTTCCACGGCAAGGAGGGGGTTCTGGCGGCGGAAGTGCGGTCGTCTGGGCTGTTCGGTTCCCGAGAAAATTTTAGAGATGATGATGTCACCTCCTGACCGCGGATGCGCGGTCAAAGTCTGGTCAACGCGGCGGAAAAGCGGCAAGATTTGCGGTTCAGATCTCCAGATTTCTTCTGCTCCTCTGTTGTTAGTATCCTCTGTTGTTCGGATATGCAGTTTTCTGTTTTGATCTCTGGATTTTTTCAGATCCGAACACGTATGTCGATCCTACAAAATTCAAACGAAATACCCTTCACAAAATAACAAAAAAAAAATTTATTTTTTTATTTTTCAGTTTTTATGATTTTTTTGATTTATATTAACCCGAAATTACAAAAAGAAAATAACACGCCATCCCCGGCAACGGCGCCATTTGATTGGAAAGATTTTTAGATCAAAGAATTTTTAACCGCAATCAAGAACGGCGTCGCTTGGTAGCTAACCGGTGAGTACAGGTCGGCCCACAGGGATTTTGTGTATTCTCTAATCGTTCTAACGAGTTAATTCCAAATGGTGTGAATGGATTGATTAAATCTAAAAACTAAAGTTTATCTAAATCTTACTAGGGTTAGGTTTAGATTAAGTTTGGAAATTGAAGATTTCCTCACCGCTTTCTATATCCAAATTAAGATCTCTTTAGGAGTTATGGTAATTATTAATAAAGGAGATTAGTACCATCGGGAAGAAACACTGTTTCTTCCTCTAGGTTCTTGTCCTTCTTTTCTTAATCCTTACCCTAACCTCCTTGGAAAACACGCTCAACCGGGCCTTTATACTACGGTATCACCTCTATCTCGTGGGATAGGGTGCCGCAGGGAGCGGTGTGTGCATGTATGCTTGGAGTCCTATAAAAAAGTATGATGGGCAAGAAAGGGGTGAGAGATCTTCATCTCTCAAGCCTTCCCCACAGCTAACCCTAACAAGCGAGGAGACTATTCGCTCATTAAGTAATTGAAAAACAATGTTCTAAACTAATTAATTAGGGCAGAGAATAAAAGATCTAAGTAGGGCAGATAAGAAATTATACTTGGGCAATGAAATAAAATTTAACTAGGGCAAGAATTGAAAACTTACTCTAAATTGATGCTCTCTTCATTCATTGCAGAAATTTACAGATCTGAATTTTAGATATAAAATGAGGCACAAAAAGAGGCATAACCTAAAAATGGTTTTAGGGTTTCTATTTATAGATTCATAGAAACCCTGAGGTTACAGTCGCGTCATATCTGTTTTTACAAATTTACCCCCTAAGAAAAGAACTAGTCAACGCACCGCCAGCGCCAATAGAATTTTGCACCGACACGGGCCCCACACGGCCACGGATCCGCGGCCAAAAGCATGGTTTGGCCGCGGTTCCGTGAACAAACAGTGGGAATGTGTGCTCATTTCTTCTGGGGTTATTTCTGCTGCTTTGGTCTTCTTCTTTCTTTACTTGGTTTCTCGGTTTGTCTTCTATATTTCTTCCAGATTTCTACAGTGAATAAAGTCATGGACTTTTACCGCTTGCTTCATGTCGAAGTCTTGAATCTTGCACTGTCTATTGATCTTCGTTTAATCTTCGAAATGTAAGCTTGATCAAGATTCTTCCATTTGTTGGTCGTAGTCTCACTTTTATATCGTCTTTTGTCTTTTTCACTGTTTTTGTTCCGAGAACCTGTAACCTGCAACTATATAGCAGACATGGGTCAAAAGCACCTGTTTATTTGTAAACTGAATAAGAATGGGGAATAAAATAATGCAAAATTATGGTATGAACACTTTTCGACCCATGAGATGGGAGATGGATGATCCCATATCCATTGGTGTTTGACATGAGAGATGGTATACCGGTGCTCAGTGGAGACTGGGTACACTGGATGGACTCGCCGAGAACTCCCAGATGGTATTATATCTCACGTCAGATGGCAGTTCTCTGGTGACACCTATACAGGTTAGTCTGTAGACCCGAGATCGTCATAGAGTCTTGTGTGATTCCCACTGTGCTTTGATTTCTACCTTACCACATCCAAGAGGGCGTGCAAAACGGTGGTTTTTGGGTACAGTCCCGAGTCACATGGAGGCAATGAGCGATAGGAGTGGTTTCATCTCTCCCGGTATTAAGAGTTGATGTTGCGTTGTGCTCGATTGGGCATAACAGGGAAGTCCCTGGCCAGGGCTGTTTTAGAGATTTACTGGTAAGTGTTACCAGTAGTTTCTCGACTCGTTATGAGCCTCACATCGGCATGACATATCGGTTATTGGAGTCTGACGTTTACCACCCCTAGACTTGATATGCGACATATCAGACGAGGAGACCGGACTGTACGGCAAGTGTTACCGTCAGGCTTTTGCAGGAGTTGGAGCGGGCTTGCTTGCTGATCTTCTGATCACTCAATACACGGGTAGCCATTACGTCCAGCTAGTACCGCTGACGGCTTGTGGGTGCTTGATGTGATCATCACCTACTGTCGGCGTATTGACGAGTCTTTAGAGTCCTGCATAGAGGTTTTACTGGCTCAGGCAAAAAGAAATAGGAGCACATATGCGATATGTGCGGGACCAAGAATAATGCGAGTATGTGATACCGTATTCTATTCTCGCGACTTATTGTATCGCTCGATTATATGTGATATAGCCGGGCTATCGAATCAAGTGTTCATTCGATAAGTCGATACATTGGATGTTAGTCGGTTATATGTGATATAACCGGATTATTAAGTCAAGTGTTCATTTAATAATTTAGTGTATAATTGTATATTTGAGATACTAATTTACATTAACTAACATTTGCTAACTTAAGGATTTTTCTCACATGTGCACATTTAATATATATATGATATATATTAAAATATGTTTTTATTTTGTATCATGGTTGTTGATACATCAAACATGGGTGTGTAAGACATACACCATTCTATTTGTGATAATGGGTTTTATTATTTAAAGTGAAAATAAAATTAGTGGAATATTAGTTAAAAGCATGAAGCTAGTGGAAGCTTGTGGATGCTTTGACTAAGTCCATTAGTTTTGTTTTACTTAAGATATTTAGTAAACTAACCATCACAATTAGCCATGGTTATGTATCTACATGAGTTAGTATATGATACTCACTCACCATGGTTCACTCTCTCACTTGATCATTATTCTCATTGTTAGTTATATGTATACCCTAGAGGCCATTACTGTACATACGTTGTATATTGTAGTGGATGCTTGGACATATATAGGGAGGACTTTCTTGCTCGACATGATAGTATGCTATCTGGTTACTCTTTATCTTAACATGTACTCTGATAGTCTCTATATCACATGTTGATAAAGCCCTTAGAATGAGTACTTGACTACCAGGACTATGATGCAGATCATACTAGTGGGGACAGTGTAGTCGCCAAGTTCATCCTTCAAATATTCCCAGTCGTGGGAGTACCGAGATAGGGCATCGATACACCAGAGTAGACTAGCGCATGCGCTTCTTGACCCATATGATGGGCGATGGATGATCCCATATCCATTGGTGTTTGACATCAGAGAAGGTATACGGGTGCTCAGTGGAGACTGGGTACACTGGACGGACTCGCCGAGAACTCCCAAATGGTATTATACCTCACGTCAGATGGCAGTTCTCTGGTGACACTGGTACAGGTTAGTCTGTAGACCCGAGATAATCATAAAATCTTGTGTGATTCCCACTGTGCTTTGATTTCCATCATACCACGTCCAAGAAGGCGTGCAAAAAGGTGGCTTTTGGGTACAGTCCCGAATCACATAGAGGCAATAAGCGATAGGAGGGGTTTCGTCTCTCCCGGTTTAGGGAGTTGATGTTGCGCTGTGTTCGATTGGCTATAACTGGAAATCCCTGGTCAGAGTTGCTGAGATTTACTGGTAAGTGTTATCAGTAGTTTCTCGAAATGTTATCGACCTCATATCGACACGACTTATCAAGGTACTGGGGTCTGACGTTTACCACCCCTAGGCCAGATATGTGATATATCAAATGAAGAGACCGGACTGTACGGGAGTGTTACTGATTGGATTCGCTGGAGAATGTACAGGCTTGCTTGTTGATCTTCTGATCGCTCAATACCTGGGTGGCTGTTATGTTTAGCTGACCGCTTGCAGCTTGTGGGTGTTTGATATGATCATCACCTACTGCCGGCGTATTGACGATTATTTAGAGTCCTACACAGAGCTTTCCTGGCTCAGGAGAAACGGAGTAGGAGCACATATGTGATATGTGCGGGACCGAGAATAATACGTGTATGTGATACCGTATTAGATTCTCGCGATATGTGATATCGGCCGGGTATATGTGATATAGCCGGGTAATCGGATCAAGTGTTGATTCGATGAACTGATACGGATTATATTAGTCGGTTATTTATGAAATAGCCGGATTATGGGATCAAGTTTTGATTCGATAATTTAATATATAATTATATATTTGATATATGAAATTATATTAACTAATATAAGCTCACTTAAAGATTCTTTTTCTCACTCGGATAATACATTGATATATATGTGATATATGTTAATTGTATTATTTTATTTCGTTACAATAAATATTGTATATGTGATATATAATATTGTAACATGTTATGGTTATAAATGCAACATGTTTTGTGGAGTTTAAATATTGTTAGGGTTTGGATTAGGGTTAAGCTTTCATGAAGCTTTCAAGAAGCTTCTTGAAGCTTTGACTTTGACCTTGATATTTTGCATAGATATTTCTTTAACCCAACCCAACCCTTTAACCATAGTTAATTCTCTATGGGTTAAGTCTTCATACTTAACCCATGGTTGCATTTCTAACTTCACACTTGATTCATTATTCATCACAAAAGAATTTGATCATCTTCTTCTTCTTTCTTGCTTGATGAAAAGCTTCACTAGCTTTTTCATATGTGATGATTTTGAGTGAGATAAAGAAAATAAATGAGAGCTAAATTCCTACTTCATCATCCTAATCTATTCTAGCCACTTAGATTTGCGTGTTTGCTTTGCTAATACTTGATTAGTGAAGCAAAAGCTTGGGTTTGAGTTTCTTCAAGGTAGATCATCTTTGTTATTGAAGATCGGAAGCAAGCTTGCATCTTTCTCTTCATGGAGCCTCACTAGAGTTCGGGTACTCGATGATCGCAGCGAAGGGACCTCAACACGGAGCTTTAGAAGTGAAGGAACAGACTACAAAGGTTGTAATCCCTAACTCTTAGAAGTAGGCATTTTTACTTGCTTTGTTTCGCCTAATCTCTAGTCTAAGATCTTGGTTAAGGTTGTTCGGCATATCTAAATTTTAAATCGGGCATGGTTGATGCCTTGTATAACCTTGTGACCGTGCCTAGTAACCCTACAGTGGTATCAGAGCCGAGTTAGAGCATTAGGCGACGTGTATACGAAGTTAAAAGTCCGATCGAACTCCGAAACATCAAGTTTTACCCCTTCTCTGGAAATTTTTTAAAATGTTGATTTTTTCTGTATTAAAAATACTCAGAAAATTAAGTAGGGAATTCTAAGGATTATTGTGAAAAACGACATTTTAATTCTCTCAAAGCGCCGCGGAACCGCGGCAATACCCTATCATGCGCGGCGGTTCCGCGGCCGTACAGGGGAATTAGGGTTAGTTTTTTCTACAATAATATCCGTAGGTATTTTTGCATGCTTCAGAGAATTTTTAATTATACTCAAGTGTTGAGTTTTCTGGAGATCTTTTGTATTCGTTGATTCGATCGGAAAGTTTAATTTCATTTAGTTTTCCGGATAATTTAGAACGTATTAAAAAGTTCAAACGGATATCAATAACTCACTTTTTCCCCTACCGAGAAAATTTCCAAGTGTTGGATTTTTCCTCAGTTAAAGAACGTTCTAAGTCGTGTAAGTAACGTAGTGGACCCTCTAGAAGAACACAAACCTTAACTCGATTATGTGACCGTCTGAACCGCCTCTAAACCTTAGGGTTTGGGGCAGTACGGCGTTGCCACATGTGAGGCGTTGGTTTGACCCTTCTACGGCTGGACCATTGGTACTGTGGCATGTGATGGATACTTTTTGAACTCCGCTCAAGTGTTGAGCTATTTGGGAAATCTTGGGTGTTTGTTTATTCGATCGGAAGTTTAAAATTATCTATTTATCTGGAATGTGATACAATATTTGGAATCCACAAATAGTTATGAGATAACTAATTTGAATATTATAAATCTAGCAGTTTAGTCTTAGATGATCGGTTGCCATGGGATTTTGATGTGATCAAAAGTCCGTCGCAATCACGTAGCATACGCGGATACTCGCCGGGTAAACTTAATAGATAGCCACGCCCCATAGCCCCGACCAAGTGACTGTAGGAGAACCCCATCGCCAAAAACATCCGTTCGGGTGCTCGCGGCAGCGGTGTTCCGCCTTAGTGCACTTCGTCGACGGCATCCGGGGGTGCGGCCGTCTACTAAAGTTTGCGATGAGCATTCGTTCAGGATTTTGGAAATCTTGTTGAATTGCCCGACTAGATATTGAAAAGTGTTTTCGAGATCGAGACTAAAATACGGGGTTTATAATTATTAGGCATGCGATGTCTAAGGAATTCATTTGATTAGGCATGAGATGTCTAAGGAAGTGGCGGATTCCAACTGTTGTAGTTTTACACTTTCTTTTCTGCGACCGTAAGTGTAATATGTGGTGTATCGCCAGTTTCGTTGCTATACATCAACGACAATTGGGATACGCATATTTACTTACGTTGATGACATGTGATGTTATGTGTTGCTGTGATGTGTTATATTGGATCGTCGTGTTCTGAATAGCGGGGGGTTTTATGTGAGATGAGGGTTTCTATTTTCATTCATGTAAAATTCATTGTATGTAATATTCTTTTATTGGGGCACTTCCGGGCTAAGGATGATGTCACCATTGTATATTATTTACTTTTCCGCATTAGGTAGACCCAAGGCGGGGAGCACAAGTAACCGAGTTCTAGGGTCCAGTGCGAGACCATCTTGAGAAGTCGAGACCGGGTTTCCTAACCCTAGAATTGGCAGTGTTGCTTGCCGCTCTCGTAGGGGTTTGGCTATTCATCGCGACCGTGGAATCCTCGTTTTATACAGGCTCGCATAAAACACGGAAATCCTAGTATATCCAATAATTCATATGTTATCTTCTGCTGCAATGTTCTGTGATGAGATCATATTACTGCCTGAGACGAATGTTTATATTATATATATGAGATATATATTGTATATTGTTAATTTTGTTTCAAATGTGATGCTTGTGAAGCATAATAAAATGGGACTTCATTAATGAGATTAATGAAACTAAAAGAAACCTAAAGATGTTGTAGAAACTTGTCTTAAAAATAGGTAGCTCTAGTTCTTGCTTTGCGTAGCGGTGTTCCTTGTAGAACATCTAGCACCTCATTCGATAAGGAAAGAGCCAAGATCCCTTCACCGGGAGTGACCACTTTAGCGAAACTAGCAGATGCTACAAACTCGGTTTGTCTTTTGATTGTTTTTATAGTTTTTGCTTTGCATAGTGATATTTGTGAAATATCCTGCACCTTATTCGATGAGGAAAGAGCCGAGATCCCTTCACCGGGAGTGACCTCTTTGGCAAAACTAGAAAAGGCCTCAAAAACATTCCATTTAAAATCACTCGATTCTACAACGATATCAAGTTCATTACGCAAAGGGTTTTCTTAAAAACCTGTCGTAGCCCTCTGTCATTTTAGGAAGTAGAGTACTTAGTATTCGTGTTGCGTATGTCGACTATAGTTGAGGCGTAGTGTAAGGTAGCTAAGTGATGTCTTCCTACACAGCATATAATGTGATTCATTAGGATAGTCATGTGATTATGTCGACCATAGTTGAGGGTCATGTGGGTGGGTCTAATTAATCATGAAATGACGGAAAGAACTTGACTAGTGCTTATGATATGTTGACCATAGTTAAGGTCCTAAGTACTAGGGGCAAAATATTATTGGGAATTTCAAGAGTTGAAATTTGCTATGAGATTGCATACCTTCTATGAGATAGTTGGATCCCGATACCCGCTGCGAGTAAGAGTTACTCCTGGGAGAGTTTTACACATTACAATTAGCCGATCAAGTAGGTGTCTAGAAAGGTGTTAACGGGGTTATGCCTATGAGAAAACGAGGTTTATTTTAATTAGGTCCGTGCGAAAGCACAGGGAACCTCTCTCAAATTACCGGCACTGGCCTGGCTGAAAGATTGGCGAACTTGTAGGGTGTAATTAATCCCGGCTAGTCTTTCCTTTTAGGGTTTGAAGGAAGATTTGACTAAAACAGTGGGAGACATCCTGGTTAGATATATTAATAACTAATCTAATCTTGCAAGAGCATACGCTAAGTGTTTTCTTCTATCTCTCTCCAGGTAGCGACCATGTCACACCTTAATCAAGATAATAATACGGATGTATTGACCGAACCCGCTTGTTATACTGCGCTAGGGAACGTTGGTCCCGCTCCAACTTATAATTGTTATAAGACAGAGTAGGAAATAGGGGATTACCAGATTTCCCGTGCCGCCCAAACGAAGAAAGTGCATGCTGATGCATCACCTTCGGGTGTGTTCATTACCGAGAACTGTTTCTCAGTATCCTTTACGTCCTGGGTATGAGATACCGGATCAGGATCCCGCAAATGTAATTTGTTACATGGGCTACAGATAGGTAGAGAACTGAGAACGGGTGATAAGTTTCAATAGTTGGAAATGATGCAAGTGTTGCAGCCAAGTCTGTTGGCAGATATCACCCTGTATTAGCAGAATATATTGATTCTGAACGAATGTTATTAGATACCGAACCTGATATACAACATCATATCAGTCTCTTTATTAGTAAAGAAGGATATAATTTTGTATTGTTGGATAATGTTTTGAGCATTTCCTATATCAAGAGTTGATCGGTTCAGGCACGTTATCTAAAAGCATAGACATTCTAAATCAAACCACAGTTCTTAACGTACAGAACACACACAAGAAGAAGAGTTCAGAAATGAACGAATCCTTCTTGAGGCATTGTAGACTAGGTCATATCAATGCGACCCGACTAGCTGAAGTTACATAAAGATGCATATTTAAATTAGTTTGGATTTACATCTTGTAAAACTTGCCAGTCATGTCACAAAGATAAGATGACCACAGCTCCGTTTATTGGAAACAGAGAAAGAGTTAGTGAACTCTTGGAATTGATACATGTTGGTGTATGAAAGTCCCATGTCTACATATGCCAGGACCGGTTCTTTGTACTTCATTACATTTACTGATGATCTCTCAAGATTCAGACATATGTTCCTGTTGAAACACAAGTCCGAAACTTTTGAGATAATCACAGAATATAAGTTAGAAGTAGAGAACCAAAAACTGGGTGTAAGTATTATGTCCTTTGATGAGATCAAGGAGGAGAATACTTAAGCACGGAATTCCTGGACTATTCTAAAGGAGAATGAGATTCTCTCTCAACATTACTCCTCCGTATACACCACAGCACGTCGGTGTATCGGGGTGGAGCAATCACACCCTACGAGATATGGTATGCTCTATGATGAGTACTATTGAGTTGCCTATTTACTTTTAGGGTTATGCACTTGAGAAGTTGCATACCTATTGAATAGGGTTCCAACCAAAACAAGATGCTTACCACTCCATATGTGATATGGTATGGGAAGAGCCCATCTCTTAAGGAAGTTAAGATTTGAGGTTGTCCGGCCTATGTCAAAAGCAAAATCCGGACAAGCTCGAGGCAAGGTCAGTTCTGTGGAAGTTTGTTGGATATCCAAAGCATTCGCAAGGTAATATATTCTACCACACCGAGGAACAAAAGATGTTTTATTTCTCGGAATACCACTTTTTGAGAAAAGGGAATTTCTTGTGAAGAAATTAGTGGTTATGAGGTAGAACTGGAAGGATTTCCAGCTATACAAACTGCAGCTGATGATTTGGTAAACCCGGAGGATTCAATAGTTTTCCAACGAACCTCAGCCTCTCCGCCGATCTGGTAAGATACCTCATCCACCTGAGAGATACTTCGGTTTCTCTATGACAATGGGAGAGAGGATTGCATCATGAGATGATGACCCAACTAGTTTCGAGCAGGCCATCAGGAGTGGGGACTCTGTGAGAATGGTTGGATGCTTAGCGATCTGAGATGGAATCCTTATACACCAACAAAGTATGGACTTTGGTTGCTTTATCTGAAGGGTTAAATCCCCATCAGGAGCAAGTATATCTTGAGAAGATTACTTGGTGTACATGGAAAAGTTGAGACTTTCAAAGCAATGCTTAAGTCCATCCAGATCCTACTTGCCACTGCTACATACCATAACTACGATATCTGGCGGTTGGGTGTCATGACATCTTTTCTAAATGATGATTTGGAAGAAGCGTCTATAAGTACACAGCCAGAGGGCTTCGTAGACAGTGGGAGCAGCGGAAACGTGTGCAAGATGTTTTATGTGATAAATCAGGCATCGCGGAGTTGGAACGTCTGGTTTGATGTGCTAGTCAAAGAGTTTGACTTCATCAAAATGGTAGATGATCCAAGTATATACAAAAAGGTAGTAGGGAGTATGGTGGTGATCCTCGTATAGTACATGGATGACATACTCTTGATAGGGAAGGAGTTTCCTATGCTACGCTCGGTCAATCTCCTCTTATTACAAAGATTCTCTATAGGATCAAGGTGATACCTCCTAAATCCTGGGTTTTGGATCTATGAGATAGATCTAATTAGATGTTAGGATACTCACTAGTTGTAGTGAGATGGTATCAATCGATCCTAGGGAGAATCACTGGAAAGGTTCCAGGGTGATAAGGACGACTGAATGTCAGTCGCAGACATTGTCTTTACCCTCAGTGGAGGGACGGTATGTTGGAAGAGTTCCAAGCTAGATACGGCGACTTACTAGACGATTAAAGGGAAGATACATCGTTACTAAGGATGCTATGAAAGAGACAGTCTGGATATATTTTAGTTCATGAGATGAACTTCATTCCTGCCATTGTGTGACAATGGAGTTATGGCTTATGCCAAGGAACCCCCGTCCCATCCGTGATCCAGATATATTCTTAGGCAGTATCACCTGATCATGGAGATGGTTGATCTCCAGGTAGATCGAGGTTAGGAAAGTAGACACAGAGGACAACAGCGCGGATCCACTCACAAAGGCCTATTTCCCAGTAGAGACTTTTATGGGATGGTTGAGTATGAGATACTTCAACCACAGCTTATTGTTGGGTATGCGATACCACAACAGATGGCCCTAGTGCAAGTGGGAGATTGTCAGTTATATGTATGCCCTAGAGGCCATTACTGTACATACGTTGTATATTGTAGTGGATGCTTGGACATATATAGGGAGGACTTTCTTGCTCGACATGATAGTATGCTATCCGGTTACTCTTTATCTTAACATGTACTCTGATAGTCTCTATCTCACATGTTGATAAAGCCCTTAGGATGAGTACTTGACTACCAGGACTATGATGCAGATCATACTAGTAGGGACAGTGTAGTCGCCAAGTACATCCTTCAAATGTTCCTAGTCGTGGGAGTACCGAGATAGGGCATCGATACTCCAGAGTAGACTAGCGTATGCGCTTCTTGACCCATATGATGGGCGATGGATGATGCCATATCCATTGGTGTTTGACATCAGAGAAGGTATACGGGTGCTTAGTGGAGACTGGGTACACTGGACGGACTCGCCGAGAACTCTCAGATTGTTAGTGTATATGCCCTAGAGGCCATTACTGTATTATACTAGTTTGTATATTACTTAATGGAAGCTTGGGATATTCACCTTGTATATACAATCTTGCTCAAAATAGTAGTATGCTACTTGGTTTGTTTCTACTTCAATGTGTACATGTGTTTATTTTTGTATATCGCCTATACACATTAGTGGAGCCCTTAGGATCTTTGCTTGATTACCAGCGATGTGATGGCCATCACACTAGTGGGGCTGGGTAATCTATAAGCACATCCTTATGCAGGTCCCTGGTCGCAGGACTATCGAGACAGGGCATCGATACTCCGGAGTAGACCAGCGCATGCGCTTCTCATCCCAGTGTGGGAGACGATCTGTCCCACAGCCGTCAGTACGTCGTACTTGAGATAGTATGCGGGTGCTCGTTAGGTTACGGGTACACTGGACAGGACTCGTCGGGAACTGACTAGTTGGTATTATGCCTATCGTCAGTTATCAGTTCCCAGGTGACATGAGTACAGCTTAGTCCGCTGACTTGACACCGTCACTTAGCCTCGAGTGTGTTCCCACTGCATTTTGATTACTACCCTACCACGGCTCAAAGGAGTCGTGCAAACAGGTAGTAGTTGGGTGCAGTCCCGAAGCACTTGGAGGCAGTGACGGTTAGACAGGATTCGTCTCTCCCGGTATTGGGGGTTGACATCGCGCTGTGTCTAGGAGAGCCATTACACGAGTTGTCCCTGGCCAGGGCAAACGAGATATACTGGTAGGCTTCCAGTGTTATCTCAGGGTGTTTTGGGCTTCACTCCGACACGACTTGTACCGCTATTGGGGGACTGACGTTTACCGCCCCCTAGGCCCGCCATGCGATGTATCAGACGAACAGACCGGACTGTACGGAGAATGTCACATTCAGGCTCAGTAGGAGTTCAGATGGGTTTCGCCTCGTCGGTCTTCTTGTCGGCATTACCTGGGGACCGTTACGCACAGCTAGTGCCGCTTGCGGTCTGTGGTTAAACCCACTGCCAGCGTAGTGTCGAGTCTTTAGAGTCCCACACAGAAAGCTTTTCGCCTTTAGGCAAAAGAGTAGAGGTCGCATGGTTTTGCGACAGGTCGCATGGTTTTGCGACAGAGTTCGGTCACATCCGTGCACTTGTGCACGTACATTGTCCGGACAGTTTACACTAGCGGGCTTTGGTTTAAGCCAGATCCTAGTGTACCTTTTGGGATTGGATTTATCCAGTATGCATTCGTGTTCCTCGGAACGCGGATGCGGGTGTGTATGCACAGATGACGGGGAGACAGAGGCAGCGGATTCTCATTAGGGTTGTTGACAGTTGACCGTTGACTATTTGACTTTTTGCTCAACCCTAATGAGAATATGATATGTGATTAACTATTATATTAATTAAGTATTATGGTGACATGGTTGTTGACTTTTGTTGACTTTGTTGACTTGTTGACTTTTGTTGACTTGTTGACTTTGTTGACCGGTTGACTAGGCTTGACTAGTTGACCATCATGATAACCATAGCCATCATTTCATGGCAAAGACTTTTGCTTGCTTGCTCATTTGTGCAAAATGAGTGCATGAAATGATATGGTTATGGTTGCTTCAACCATCACATAACACTTGATTTGGTATAATGAGTTATGATGGTTTTGGATTATGAGAGGGTGAAAGACAAAAGACTTGCTCATTCTTTCTTGCTCATTCTCTCTCTTGTTCTTGAGCTCTCTTGCTCTTGCTTTCACCCTCTTCCTCTTGCTCCCTCTCTTGACTCTATGGTTCACATATCTCATGAGTTGAGAATCAAGAACCATAGATAAAATCCCATACAAACTCTTCTCTACTCATTCTAGTTCATAAGGTTTAGCAAACCGAGTGAACTAGTTTCTTCAAAGTTCGAAGAAGGAGCCAAAGGTTGGAGCTTTCAGGTGGATCTATCTTCGGCGTACGGAGACGACGGGAAGAAGCCAATCCGGACCACCATCGGAGCTTGAAGACGAAGGAGTTCAAGACAAGCAAGGTATAACCCCCTAACCGAGTAGTTAGAAACTCGTAGTTAGGTTGTTAGTTAGATGTTTAACCAAGATCCGGGTTATAAGTCCATGTTACCACCTCTATAAAAATCGTTTTTTATCAAATTCCGCATTCCCGAAAGAACCGGGAGAGGTAGCATGGACTTACAGTGGTATCAGAGCCTAGTTAAACTCTATCTAACATGTTAGCAAGTAACTAGAAGATCGATCAAAGAAAAAGTCTCGAAAACGAACCCCAAAATTCGAAGTTTCTGCCGATTTTTATACTGTTCAAAAGTTGATTATTTTCACACCTAAAATCGACTCAGGGTTTTCTGTGAATACTGTAGAAATTTAGTCCAGTGATCCCATCAAAGAGCTGCGGAAACGCGGCAATAGCTTGCTATTGCCGCGGTTCCGCGGCCGACTTGGCTCCTCTCTGTTCTTTCTTTGCTACAGTATTCTCATAGGGGTATTTTGGGATTTTTGGTATATGTGTTTTCTGCCCAGATTTTCCAGAACGAAAATTTTATTTTTGGGGTCCCGAAAATCCGTATTTTTGATCGAACTTCTAAAAGACTTAAGCTAACGGGTTTTTCTGTAATGTGATATTTGTATTGAACGTCTACTAATCGCTATATGTCGATTAGTGGGGGTTATACAAATCTGTGATCTGTAATGTTGCTGGAATGTGTATATGAATATGTTGGATTGTCGCGGGTGAATAGCCGGGGGTTGTGAGACGAGAGTTTTCTTTTCTTTCAATTCATGTAAATTTGTAAATTGATGTAATAATTATTTGTATGGCCGCACAACCGGGTCGGGGTTGTAGCCGTCATTGTATAATTTCTTTTTACTGTTTTTGCTCCTAGGATAGACCCATGGAGGGGGTGCACAAACTACCGGGTATGCCGAAGTGCCGAGTGGCCTACTCATGGAGATGAGGGAGGTTGCTTCGCTTTGGGTACTTGGCGGGTAGTTTGCCGCACCCGTAGGGGTCTTGGGTGGGGTATTGGCTATTCACCGCGACCGTGTAATCTGCTTTTCGTTACAGGCTCGTACGAATTGCAGGTTCCTAGTATATCCAATGTATTCATCTGTGATCTGAAATGTTTATCATTGCGGTATATCTATATATGATATTATTTAGGCGTTGCTTATGTTTTACAGACGCGCTAGCCCAGCCCCCGCTCTGTCATTAGTTAAGTAACCTAACGGGTAATGACGGGGCCCAGTGGCGAATGCGAATGGCATAAGCGTACGTCATATTTTGGTTGTTTTCTGCAATGGTACGATTAAATGATGGGACGCATTAAAAGAACTAATGCAAGAATATCACGCATTAAAAGAACTAATGCAAGATAATAAACCAAGTTAAAGTCGTTGGAACACTTTCGAAAAACCACTCGGTTCTTTTCAAAACCAACTTTTAAATGCGGAGCTTGAGCCACTCCTTTTAAAAGCTATCTCGTTCCATCGACTATATCAAGTCCACTACGTTCACGGTTTTGCCAAAACCATTCGTAGCCCTCCGTCGTTTCACATGAATAGTCAATAGTATTCAAGCTGTGTATGTTGGCCAAAGTCAAGGCACAGTGATTGGTAGCTATTGGGTGTTCATGTGTAGCATAGATAGATGCGTTGGTTTGGGACAGTCGTACTGCCATTTTGGCCAAAGTCAAGGGTAGGTACGGGTGGATCCAAATTAACCTGGATAATGACGGGTAGAACTTGACATGTGACTTATGATATTTTGGCCAAAGTCAAGGTCATAAGAGCATGGGGCAAAAAAATCCACATCGGGAGTTTCATAAGTACTGAAACTTGCTAGATTTGCATACCATTTGGAGTGTGATGATTCTGGTAGGATTCCTTCAGTTTCGTTACGCGATGATATTTGGATCCCGATCCTACTGTGAGTATATGCTACTCCTCGGGAAATTTCTCACTAAACGATCAATGCTATAAACCTAGTAGGTGCCTAGAAAGGTGTTAGCGGGGCTACGCCCCCAGGGAAAAGAGGTTCTTTAATTAAGGAACTTCGCGAAAGCGTTGGAAAACCTCCCTCGAAGTACCGACACCGGCCTGGCTGAACGGTTAAGCAAGTATTGTGCGGTGGGATTGATCCCGACTAATTCTTCCTTTATGGTTTGAGGAGGGATTCGAGAAACAGTGGGAGCCATCTTGTTTAGACAAACTAAAAACCACTCTAAACTTGCAAGAGCATCATGCTGAGTGTTTCTTCTTCTCTCTCCTAATTGCAGCGACCAATCGACATGACTGGACTTAAGTTACTTCTAGATAAAAATATACTGACAGGGCCAAACTACAAAGATTGGCTCAGGAATGTCAAGATGGCAATCACTTACGACAAACTGGGGTATCTTCCTACCACCAAAGCTCCCCCTGTCCCTGGTCCCACTTCCAGCGTCGCGGATAAGGAAATCCGCAAGACTTGGGAGATTGATAGCGCGAAGGCCAAGTGCCTCATACTTGCCTCGATGGACAACGAACATCAGAGGAGGCACGAGAATATGGACCTTGAATCCATATTTCTTCATACAAAAGAACTGTATGGAGAGCAATCTCGTATCGCAAGATACGAAGCGTCGAAAAAGTTATTTTCGGCAAAGATGGCCGTCGGATCATCAGTAGCCGAGCACGTGCTAAAGATGATCGGCTACATTGAGGAGCTCGCGGACCTAGGGACCACATTGGAGAGTGAGCTCTATACGAACATAGTTCTCCAGTCCCTTCCTTCCACTTACGCCCAGTTTATACTGAACTTCAACTTGCAAGAAAAAGAAGTTGAACTTTCAGAGCTCCTCAACATGCTGAGGAGCGCAGAGGGCACCCTACAGAAAAGTAGGGAAACATCCACTTTGTTTGTAGGAGGATCATCTTCTTCTAGGTCCAAGGCGAAAGCCAAGGGAAAGAAGAAGAAAGCCCCCGCCAAACCAAGGGGCGGTGTTAGTAAAGTGGATACGAAGGGAAAAGCTAAAGCAACAAAGAAAGCGGGGAAGCTAGTGGATAAGGAAGAATGCTTCTATTGTCATAAGAAAGGACACTGGAAGAATGATTGCAGGGCCTGGAAGGCCAGAACACAGGAATTGAAGCAGGTTGCAGCTTCAGCTTCAGGTGTGTATGTTATTGAAAACTGTCTTTCAATAAACTCTACTTCCTGGGTATTGGATACCGGATTAGGATCTCATATCTGTAATTCTTTGCAGGCGTTGAGAAACCGTAGCATTTTGAAGGCAGGTGACATGACCCTCAGAGTTGCGAACGGAGCTAGCATGGATGCTAAAGCCGTGGGGGACTATCACCTAGGAATGTCAGATGGACATGTTTTGGTTTTGTGTGATTGCTTTTTTGTACCCAACGCAACTTGTAATATCATTTCTGTATCTTTAGTTTCTAAAGACGGTTATGAATTTGCGTTTGTAAGCAATGTTGTAAACATTCACCTTAATCAAGTTCTGATTGGGTCAGGTACATTGAGTAATGGTATATACTTATTGAACCAACCACAGATTTTCAATGTCCAGAATACACACAAAAGAAAGTCTCCAGAAATAAATCAGGCTTTCTTATGGCATTGTAGACTGGGTCACATCAATGAGAGAAGGTTGACGAAGTTACATACAGAAGGATATTTGAATCCGTTCGAATATCAATCGTATGCCACTTGTCAATCCTGTCTCAAAGGAAAGATGACAAAGACTCCGTTTACTGGACATGGAGTGAGAGCGAGCGAGCTCTTGGGACTCGTACACAGTGACGTGTGCGGTCCAATGTCTACACATGCGCGAAGCGGTTATTATTACTTCATTACTTTTACGGATGACTTCTCAAGGTACGGTTATGTCTTCTTAATGAAACATAAGTCCGAAGCCTTTGGAAAATTCCAGGAGTATAAGAATGAAGTAGAAAAACAAACCGGCAAAAGTATTAAGATTCTAAGATCGGATCGAGGTAGAGAATACTTAAGTGCCGAGTTCCTGGACTATTTAAAAGAGAACGGAATTCTCTCTCAGCTTACTCCTCCATACACTCCGCAACATAACGGTGTATCGGAGAGACGGAACCGCACCCTATTAGATATGGTACGGTCCATGATGAGTAACGCTGAGTTACCGCGATCATTCTGGGGGTATGCGCTAGAATCAGCTGCATACCTTTTGAACCGAGTTCCCACTAAGACTGTGCCTACCACACCATTTGAGATGTGGTGTGGGAAGAGGCCCCATCTTAATCACATTAAGACATGGGGAAGTCCAGCTTTTGTCAAAAAGCAGCATGCGGACAAGCTCGAGGCACGCTCAGTACAGTGCAAGTTTGTGGGATATCCAAAGAATTCCAAGGGATATTTCTTCTACTGCGAAGAGGAACAAAAAGTTCTTGTTTCTCGTCATGCCCACTTTCTAGAACACCAGTTCTTAGAAAAGGAAATCAGTGGGAGCGCGGTAGAACTGGAAGAAATTCCAGAACCACGGACTATTACTGAAAGTTTAGTGGAACCAGAAGGTTCAAAAGAACAGGACATTCCTACGCCGCTCCGCAGGAGTAGTAGGCAGACTCATCCGCCCGAGAGATACTACGGTTTTCTCATAGACGGGGATAGAGAGGATTGCATCATAGATTATGATGAGCCTACTAGCTTCCAGCAGGCCGTTCAGAGCGTTGACTCGGTGAAATGGCTGGATGCAATGCGGACCGAAATGGAGTCCATGTACACCAACAAAGTATGGACGTTGGACATTGCTCCAGACGGGGTAAAACCCGTAGGATGCAAGTGGATCTTCAAAAGGAAGATTGGTGTAGATGGACAGGTTGAGACCTATAAAGCTAGGCTGGTAGCAAAGGGTTTTCGTCAAAGACCTGGCTTGGACTATGACGAAACCTTTTCTCCAGTAGCCATGCTAAAATCCATTCGGATCCTTCTTGCCATTGCTGCCTTCCACGATTATGAGATCTGGCAAATGGACGTAAAGACCGCTTTTCTAAATGAAAATTTAGAGGAGTGTGTCTATATGGACCAACCAGAGGGTTTCATTCAGAGTGGGAGCAGCGGAAAGGTGTGCAAGTTGCTTAAGTCCATCTACGGACTAAAGCAGGCATCGCGGAGTTGGAATATCTGTTTTGATAAGACGGTCAAGGAATTTGGATTTATCAAAAATCCAGATGAACCATGCATCTATAGTAGATTTGTAGCGAGAACTGTAGTATTCCTCGTTTTATACGTGGATGACATTCTCTTAATAGGAAATGACATTCCTATGCTACAATCTGTCAAGGGGTTCTTGTCGCACAGGTTCTCCATGAAAGATCTGGGTGATGCCTCATACATCCTGGGGATCCGGATCCATCGTGATAGATCCAAGAGGATATTGGGACTTTCTCAGTCCAGGTACATCGACACCGTACTGAAAAGATTCGGTATGGAAGATTCCAAGCGCGGTAACCTACCGGCTTGTCACGGGATCACCCTCTCTAAAGAGATGTCTCCCAAGACTGATTTGGAGAGGGATCGCATGTCTATTATACCCTACGCTTCTGCGGTAGGCTCTATAATGTATGCGATGTTGTGTACCAGACCGGATGTAGCTTATGCACTTAGTGTGGTAAGCCGGTATCAGTCAAACCCTGGGGAGAAACACTGGATAGCGGTAAAGAACATTCTCAAGTACCTGAGAAGGACTAAGGAGATGTTCTTGGTGTATGGCGGAAAAGACCTCCAGATCGAGGCATTTGCTGACTCCAGCTTCCAGAGTGACAAGGATGATTCCAAGTCCATGTCGGGTTTTGTCTTTACCCTCAATGGAGGGGCGGTGTGTTGGAAGAGTTCCAAACAAGAAACCGTTGCGGACTCGACGATGGAAGCGGAATACATCGCTGCATCTGATGCCGCAAAAGAAGCTGTCTGGATGAGGAAGTTCTTGAAAGAACTTCAGGTGGTTCCGTCCATTGTTGATCCAATACCTCTGTATTGCGACAACAACGGGGCTATAGCTTTAGCGAAGGAACCCAGGTCCCATCAGAGATCCAGGCACATCTTGAGGCGGTATCACCTGATCAGGGAGATCGTGGATCGCCAGGAGATCGAGGTTCGGAGAGTCGCTTCAGAAGATAACACTGCAGATCCATTCACCAAGGCCCTGCCCCAGACTCATTTCGAGCGGCTGATCGAGATGATTGGTCTTCGATACGCCAGTACATGGCCTTAGTGCAAGTGGGAGATTGTTAGTGTATATGCCCTAGAGGCCATTACTGTATCATACTAGATTGTATATTACTTAATGGAAGCTTGGGATATTCACCTTGTATATACAATCTTTCTCAAAATAGTAGTATGCTACTTGGTTTGTTTCTACTTCAATGTGTACATGTGTTTATTTTTGTATATCGTCTATACACATTAGTGGAGCCCTTAGGATCTTTGCTTGATTACCAGCGATGTGATGGCCGTCACACTAGTGGGGCTGGGTAATCTATAAGCACATCCTTATGCAGGTCCCTGGTCGCAGGACTATCGAGACAGGGCATCGATACTCCGGAGTAGACCAGTGCATGCGCTTCTCATCCCAGTGTGGGAGACGGTCTGTCCCACAGCCGTCAGTACGTCGTACTTGAGATAGTATGCGGGTGCTCGTTAGGTTACGGGTACACTGGACAGGACTCGTCGGGAACTGACTAGTTGGTATTATGCCTATCGTCAGTTATCAGTTCCCAGGTGACATGAGTACAGCTTAGTCCGCTGACTTGACACTGTCACTTCGCCTCGAGTGTGTTCCCACTGCATTTTGATTACTACCCTACCACGGCTCAAAGGAGTCGTGCAAACAGGTAGTAGTTGGGTGCAGTCCCGAAGCACTTGGAGGCAGTGACGGTTAGACAGGATTCGTCTCTCCCGGTATTGGGGGTTGACATCGCGCTGTGTCTAGGAGAGCCATTACACGAGTAGTCCCTGGCCAGGGCAAACGAGATATACTGGTAGGCTTCCAGTGTTATCTCAGGGTGTTTTGGGCTTCACTCCGACACGACTTGTACCGCTATTGGGGGACTGACGTTTACCTCCCCCTAGGCCCGCCATGCGATGTATCAGACGAACAGACCGGACTGTACGGAGAATGTCACATTCAGGCTCAGTAGGAGTTCAGATGGGTTTCGCCTCGTCGGTCTTCTTGTCGGCATTACCTGGGGACCGTTACGCACAGCTAGTGCCGCTTGCGGTCTGTGGTTAAACCCACTGCCAGCGTAGTGTCGAGTCTTTAGAGTCCCACACAGAAAGCTTTTCGCCTTTAGGCAAAAGAGTAGAGGTCGCATGGTTTTGCGACAGGTCGCATGGTTTTGCGACAGAGTTCGGTCACATCCGTGCACTTCTGCACGTACAGTGTCCGGACAGTTTACACTATCGGGCTTTGGTTTAAGCCAGATCCTAGTGTACCTTTTGGGATTGGATTTATCCAGTATGCATTCGTGTTCCTCGGAATGCGGATGCGGGTGTGTATGCACAGATGACGGGGAGACAGAGGCAGTGGATTCTCATTAGGGTTGTTGACAGTTGACCGTTGACTATTTGACTTTTTGCTCAACCCTAATGAGAATATGATATGTGATTAACTATTATATTAATTAAGTATTATGGTGACATGGTTGTTGACTTTTGTTGACTTTGTTGACTTGTTGACTTTTGTTGACTTGTTGACTTTGTTGACCGGTGGACTAGGCTTGACTAGTTGACCATCATGATAACCATAGCCATCATTTCATGGCAAAGACTTTTGCTTGCTTGCTCATTTGTGCATGAAATGATATGGTTATGGTTGCTTCAACCATCACATAACACTTGATTTGGTATAATGAGTTATGATGGTTTTGGATTATGAGAGGGTGAAAGACAAAAGACTTGCTCATTCTTTCTTGCTCATTCTCTCTCTTGTTCTTGAGCTCTCTTGCTCTTGCTTTCACCCTCTTCCTCTTGCTCCCTCTCTTGACTCTATGGTTCACATATCTCATGAGTTGAGAATCAAGAACCATAGATAAAATCCCATACAAACTCTTCTCTACTCATTCTAGTTCACAAGGTTTAGCAAACCGAGTGAACTAGTTTCTTCAAAGTTCGAAGAAGGAGCCAAAGGTTGGAGCTTTCAGGTGGATCTATCTTCGGCGTACGGAGACGATGGGAAGAAGCCAATCCGGACCACCATCGGAGCTTGAAGACGAAGGAGTTCAAGACAAGCAAGGTATAACCCCCTAACCGAGTAGTTAGAAACTCGTAGTTAGGTTGTTAGTTAGATGTTTAACCAAGATCCGGGTTATAAGTCCATGTTACCACCTCTATAAAAATCGTTTTTTATCAAATTCCGCATGCCCGAAAGAACCGGGAGAGGTAGCATGGACTTACACAGATGGTATTATACCTCACGTCAGATGGCAGTTCTCTGGTGACACTGGTACAGGTTAGTCTGTAGACCCGAGATCGTCATAGAGTCTTGTGTGATTCCCACTGTGCTTTGATTTCCATCATACCACGTCCAAGAGGGCGTGCAAAAAGGTGGCCTTTGGGTACAGTCCCGAATCACATGGAGGCAATGAGCGATAGGAGGGGTTTCGTCTCTCCCGGTTTAGGGAGTTGATGTTGCGCTGTGTTCGATTGGCTATAACTGGAAATCCCTGGTCAGGGTTGCTGAGATTTACTCGTAAGTGTTATCAGTAGTTTCTCGAACTGTTATGGACCTCAAATCAACACGACTTATCAAGCTACTGGGATCTGACGTTTACCACCCCTAAGCGAGATATGCGACATATCAGACGAAGAGACCGGACTGTACGGGAGTGTTACTGATTGGATTCGCAGGAGAATGTACAGGATTGCTTGTTGATCTTCTGATCACTCAATACCTGGGTGGCTGTTATGTTTAGCTGACCGCTTGCAGCTTGTGGGTGTTTGATATGATCATCACCTACTGCCGGCGTATTGACGACTCTTTAGTGTCCTACACAGAGGTTTTCTGGCTCAAGCAAAACGGAGTAGGAGCACATATGTGATATGTGCGGGACCGAGAACAATACGTGTATGTGATACCGTATTAGATTCTCACGATATGTGATATCGGCCGGGTATATGTGATATATCCGGGTCATCGGATCAAGTGTTGATTCGATGAACTGATACAGATTATATTAGTCGGTTATTTGTGAAATAGCCGGATTATCGGATCAAGTGTTGATTCGATAATTTAATATATAATTATATATTTGATATATTAAATTACATTAACTAATATAAGCTCACTTAAAGATTCTTTTTCTCACTCGGATAATACATTGATATATATGTGATATATGTTAATTGTATTATTTTATTTTGTTACAATAAATATTGTATATGTGATATATAATATTGTAACATGTTATGGTTATAAATGCAACATGTTTTGTGGAGTTTAAATATGGTTAGGGTTTGGATTAGGGTTAAGCTTTCATGAAGCTTTCAAGAAGTTTCTTGAAGCTTTGACTTTGACCTTGATATTTTGCATAGATATTTCTTTAACCCAACCCAACCCTTTAACCATAATTAATTTTCTACATGGGTTAAGTCTTCATACTTAACCCATGGTTGCATTTCTAACCTCACACTTGATTCATTATTCATCACAAAAGGATTTGATCATCTTCTTCTTCTTTCTTGCTTAATGAAAAGCTTCACTAGCTTTTTCATATGTGATGATTTTGAGTGAGATAAAGAAAATAAATGAGAGCTAAATTCCTACTTCATCATCCTAATCTATTCTAGCCACTTAGATTAGGGTGTTTGCTTTGCTAATACTTGATTAGTGAAGCAAAAGCTGTTAGTGTATATGCCTTAGAGGCCATTACTGTATCATACTGGTTTGTATATTACTTAATGGAAGCTTGGGATATTCACCTTGTATATACAATCTTGCTCAAAATAGTAGTATGCTACTTGGTTTGTTTCTACTTCAATATGTACATGTGTTTATTTTATCATATCACTTATACGCATTAGTGGAGCCCTTAGGATCTTTGCTTGATTACCAGCGTTGTGATGGCAGTCACACTAGTGGGGGCTGGGTAATCTATAAGCACATCCTTATACAGGTCCCTAGTCGCAGGACTATCGAGACAGGGCATCGATACTCCGGAGTAGACTGGCGCATGCGCTTCTCATCCCAGTGTGGGAGACGGTCTGTCCCACAGCCGTCAGTACGTCGTACTTGAGATAGTATGCGGGTGCTCGTTAGGTTACGAGTACACTGGACAGGACTCGTCGGGAACTGACAAGTTGGTATTATACCTATCGTCAGTTATCAGTTCCCAGGTGACATGAGTACAGCTTAGTCCGCTGACTTGACACTGGCACTTCGCCTCGAGTGTGTTCCCACTGCACTTTGATCACTACCCTACCACGGCTCAAAGGAGTCGTGCAAACAGGTAGTGGTTGGGTGCAGTCCCGAAGCACTTGGAGGCAGTGACGGTTAGACAGGATTCGTCTCTCCCGGTATTGGGGGTTGACATCGCGCTGTGTCTAGGAGAGCCATTACACGAGTAGTCCCTGGCCAGGGCAAGCGAGATATACTGGTAGGCTTCCAGTGTTATCTCAGGGTGTTTTGGGCTTCACTCCGACACGACTTGTACCGCTATTAGGGGACTGACGTTTACCGCCCCCCTAGGCCCGACATGCGATGTATCAGACGAACAGACCGGACTGTACGGAGACTGTCACATTCAGACTCAGTAGGAGTTCAGATGGGGTGCACCTCGTCAGTCTTCTTATCGGCATCTACCTGGGGATCGTTACGCACAGCTAGTGCCGCTTGCGGTCTGTGGTTAAACCCACTGCCAGCGTAGTGTCGAGTCTTTAGAGTCCCACACAGAGGGCTATTTGCCTCTGGGCAAAACAGAGTAGAGGTCGCATGGTTTTGCGACAGGGTTCGTTCTCATCCGCGCACTTGTGCACGTTTGGAGTCCGGACAGATATTACTAGCAGGCTCTGGTTTGAGCCAGACACTGGTATATGTTTTGGGGTTGATTTTATCTCTTAGTATTCATGTTTCTCGGAACAAGAATGCGGGTGTGTATGCACAGTTGATTGAGGCGGAGGAAGAGGATATTCATTCGGGTTTCGGAACGGGTGCGTATGCACAGTTGACAGTCGTCTTTTTCCAAACCCTAATGAATTTATGATATATCAATTAATAATATTAATTAAATAAAATTGTGTCATGGTTGGTTTTGTTGACTTGTTGACCAAGGTTGACTTGTTGACCATGGTTGATAGTTTGACCATCATCATTACATATCAAAGATGCTCTTTGATTCTAGCAA
The DNA here is from genome assembly GCA_030015575.1 of Agapanthus africanus. Lineage (NCBI taxonomy): Eukaryota > Viridiplantae > Streptophyta > Magnoliopsida > Asparagales > Amaryllidaceae > Agapanthus > Agapanthus africanus. The sequence continues at coordinate 303,471,459 of JASDDO010000029.1, forward strand.
AATTCATTTAATGAATGTAATGATAATGGTCATTCCAAACCTTCCATCAACTATTTCATTTTTATTATTATTGTTAATTTGATAATTCTTTTCATTTTGTTATGGTTGCAAAATGAGAAGGATTTTATTCATTCTATCATAACACTTCTCTCTCCTCACTTCTTCTTCTTCCTCCTCTAGTTCAAGGAGATCCCTTCTCATGTGTTGAGAATCCCTCTCCTTGAGATAAAAACACCCCTAAGCCACTCTCTACTCACTCTAGGGTTAGAGGTTTAGCAAGCCAAAGATCCTAGTTTTCTCAAAGTTCGAGAAAGGAGCCCGAAGGTCGAACCCTCAGGTGGATCCATCTTTGACGGAAGAAGGCGACGAGGAAAGCACCATCAAACCCTACAAAGATTTCAAGAAGAAGGAGTTCAAGTTAGGTATAACCTTTTATACGAGTAGCTAACTCCCTTTAGCTTGTTAGCTAGTTTAGTTTAGTAAAGATCCCGACTTTGATAGTCCATGTTGCCCTTTTGCGCTAAAAATTTGATTTTTATACCGTTTCCGCCTCCCCGCAAGAACCGGGGACGGCAACGTGGACTTACAAAAGCTTGGGTTTGAGTTTCTTCAAGGTAGATCATCTTTGTTATTGAAGATCGGAAGCAAGCTTGCATCTTTCTCTTCATGGAGCCTCACTAGAGTCCGGGTACTCGATGATCGCAACGAAGGGACCTCAACACGGAGCTTTAGAAGTGAAGGAACGGACTACAAAGGTTGTAATCCCTGACTCTTAGAAGTAGGCATTTTTACTTACTTTGTTTCGCCTAATCTCTAGTCTAAGATCTTGGTTAGGATTGTTCGGCACGTCTAAATTTTAAATCGGGCATGGTTGATGCCTTGTAGAACCTTGTGATCGTGCCTAGTAACCCTATACTCATCTCATTTTAGTTCAGCTTCTTCCTCAAGCTCAAAAAGCTTGCTAGGGTTTTGATTAAGTGAGAAAGTAAAGTGAGAAAAGAAATTCTAAAGTGAGCCCACTTCCTATTTCATCATTCTCTACTAGAAAAGCACTTTAGTTTAGGGTGTTTGCTTCACTAATTCTCTACTTAGCGAAGTAGAAGCTTGAGCTAGTATTCCCTCGACGTAGATCATCTTCGGCCTCGAAGACTTCAAGCAAGATCGCTCATTTCTTTATGCGAAGCCATGCAAGAGTCCGGGAGAACCACGATCGCAGCGAAGGGACTACAACAAGGAGCTATTGAAGTGAAGGACCGATCTACAAAGGTTGTATTTCTATTTCACTTAGTGGTAAATGGTTTAATATGTTTCCGTATTGTATTCTAGTTAACGATCATATTTAGAGTTCCTTTTAACGGCAAAATTTTAAAATGGCATGGACGATTCCTCTCGAAACCTTGTTGCCGTAGATAGGAACCTTACAGAGGTTTATTTTTAAAAGTAAAGTATTCTATATAAAAACCCCATCGATTTTTCAAATGAACCATTTTACATAGATGACCTAAGTTCACTAAAATACATAGACTATATAAACTAATCACTAAGGTATTTAGGTAACAATGGGTTTAAGCGTTATCTTTTCTCCAGGCCTCGGGGAACCGGAGTGTCACGACCCGAAAGTACGGAACATGACTGGCACTTAGATTACGAGACGTCTCAAGGCATAACGTAACCTAAGTCAGCCATGTAGGGTTAGCATAGCACCTTGAGAAGGTTTTGGCAAGCATCAATCATGCTACTTTAAAATTTTTGGGGCGCTAAACAAACCCTAACCAAGATCTTAACTAGAGAATTAGGGTCAACATGCATGTAAACAACTTTACATCTAAGAGAGAAGGATTACAACCTTTGTAGTCCGTTCCTTCGCTTCATAAGCTCCGAGTAATAGTCCCTTCGCCGCGATCCATGAACTTCCGAACTCTAGAGAGGCTCCACAAGACGAATGATTCATGCTTTCTAGAAATCTTCCTTTTCGAAGATGATCTACCTTGAAGAATCTCAAACTCAAGCTCTCACTTCTCTAATCAAGTATTAGTGAAGTGAACACCCTAATCTAAGTGGCTAGAATAGATGAGGATGATGAAGTAGGAATTTTGCTCTCTTTTGTTTTCAATTTCTCACTTTAAATCACCACAACACAAAAGCTAGAAAGCTTTTTCAAGGAGGAAGAAGAAGAAGAAAGCTTTTGTGATGAATAATGAATTATTATTGTGGTTACATTACAACCATGAGTTAATAAAATGAAGGCTTTAACTCATGTAGAGAATAAACTAGAGTTAAGGGTTTGGGTTGGGTTAACAAATATCTACACAAAATATCAAGACAAAATGACAAAAGGAAAACTTCATGAAGCTTCATGAAAAAGCTAACCCAAAAGCTAACCCAAATCCAAAACCTAACTTTGTTTAGACTTAACAACCATGTTGCATTTGTAACCCTAACTTGTTACAATATTATATATCACATATACAATATATTTTGTAGAAAAAGAAAATAATACAATTAACATATAAGCCGGACAACCCCATATCCTACAAACTTACAAAGAACTGATCGTGCCTCGAGTTTGTCCGGGTTTTGCTTTTTAACATAAGCCGGACAACCCCATATCTTAACTCTTTTAAGAGATGGCCTCTTTCCATTCCATATCTCATATGGAGTGGTAGGCACAGATTTAGTTGGAACTCTATTCAATAGGTATATGGCTGTCTCCAGCGCATATCCCCAGAAGGAAATAGGTAACTCAGCTGTGCTCATCATAGAGCGCACCATATCTAATAGGGTGCGGTTCCTCCGTTCTGATACACCGTTGTGCTGTGGTGTATATGGAGGAGTCAGCTGAGAGAGAATCCCATTCTCTTTTAGGAAGTCCAGGAATTCATTGCTTAAGTATTCTCCTCCTCGATCAGATCGTAGGATTTTAATACTTTTTCCGGTTTGGTTCTCAACTTCTTGTTTATATTCCCTAAATTTCTCAAAAGCTTCTGATTTGTGTTTCATCAGGAACACATACCCGAACCTAGAGAGATCGTCAGTGAATGTAATGAAGTATGAAGAACCATCCCTGGCATGTGTAGACATGGGACCGCATACATCACTATGTATCAGTCCCAAGAGTTCGGTAACTCTTTCTCCGTGTCCCGTAAACGGAGTTTTGGTCATCTTGCCTTTGAGACATGCCTGGCAAGTGTCATAAGATGAAAATTCAAACGGATTTAAATATCCATCTTTATGCAACTTAGCTAGTCGTGTCGCATTGATGTGACCCAGTCTACAATGCCACAAGAAGGATTCGTTGAGTTCAGAACTCTTCCTCTTGTGTGTGTTTGTTATGCTCAGAACTGTTGATTGATTTAGAACATAAATGCCATTGCACAACGTGCCTGATCCAACCAACTTTTGGTCATGGAAAATGTTCATAACATTGTCCTGCAATACAAAATTATATCCCTCTTTACTCAATAAAGAAACCGATATAATGTTGCATATCAGGTTCGGCATGTAATAGCATTCGTTCAGAACCAATGTATCACCAGTTGGTAATACAAAGTGATATTCCCCGACAGTCTTAGCTGCAACAATTGCACCATTTCCAACTCTAATGTCTTTATCACCTTCTCCAAGTTCTCTACCTTTCTTAAGCCCATGTAACTGATTACATATATGGGATCCTGACCCGGTATCCAATACCCAGGACGTAGAGCAAATGGAGAAACAGTTCTCAGTAACGAACACACCCGAAGAAAATGCATCAACATGTACTTTCTTCATTCGGGTGGCATGGGAATCCTGGTATTCCCCTATATCCTGTTCATTCCTATAACTCTTATAGGAAAGAACGGAACCAACGTTCCCCAGCACAGTATAACATGCGGGTTCGGTCAATACATCCATATTATTATCTTTATTAAGGCATGAAATGGTCGCTACCTGGAGAGAGAGAGAAGAAAACACTTTAGCGTATGCTCGTGCAAGATCAGATTGGTTATTATCTTATCTAATCAGGATGGCTCCCACTGCTTTTTTAGCAAATCTTCCTTCAAACCCTAAAAGGAAAGACTAGCCGGGATTAATTACACACTACAAGTTCGCCAATCTTTCAGCCAGGCCAGTGTCGGTACTTTGAGGGAGGTCCCCCGTGCTTTCGCACGAACCTAATTACTGTAAACCTCGTTTTCCCAGAGGCATAACCTCGTTAACACCTTTCTAGACACCTACTTGATCGGCTAATTGCACTGTGTAAAACTCTCCCAGGAGTAACTCTTACTCGCAGTGGGTATCGGGATCCAACTATCTCATAGAAGGTATGCAATCTCATTGCAAATTTCAACACTTGAAATTCCCGATAATATTTTTGCCCCTAGCAACTTATGACCTTGGCTAAGGTCAACAAATCATAAGCGCTAGTCAAGTTCAACCCGTCATTTCCTGATTGAATCAAACCCACCCGTACGACCCTTGGCTAAGGTCAACAAAGTCGCACGACTGCCCTAACTCAATCACATCTCATGTTTTAGCAGATAAATACTAATTAGCTACCGTACACCACGCCTTGGCTAAGGTCAACAAACGCAGCATGAATACTAACTAGTCTCTATCTGAAATGACGGAGGGCTACGCAGGTTTTTCTGAAAACCTAGAGCGTAATGAACTTGATATCGTTGTAGAATCAAATGAAGTTTTGAAATGGAGTGATTTTGAGGCTTTTCCAGTTTTGCTAAAGGAGTCACTCCCGGTGAAGGGATCTCGGTCCTTTCCTCGTCGAATGAGGTGCGGGATATATCATATATATCGCTGTGCAAAGCAAAAACCCAAAAGCAGTCAAAAGCAAACCGAGTGTGTAGCATCTGCCAGTTATTGCTAAAGGAGTCACTCCCGGTGAAGGGATCTCGGTCCTTTCCTCATCGAATAAGGTGCGGGGTATATCATATATACCGCTGTGCAAAGCAAGAACTGTAGCTACCTGTTTTATTTTAAAATTCAATTCCACAACATCTTAGGTTTCTTATCTTTCATTAATCACATTAATGAAGTCCCATCATTTAATACCTAAACATTACAGATAGATATGACGTACACTTATGCCATCCGCATTCGCCTCGATGTCCCCTCGTGCACCGTTAGGTTAGGTAACTAACGACAGAGCAGGGCAGGGCTAGCGCGGGTGTAAAACATAAGTAACGTCTATATAATATATCATATATACTATATACTATATCCATCACAGAAACATCACATGATCTCATCACAGATATCGCAGCAGAATAAACATATGAAATATTGGATATACTAGGACGTCCGTGTTTTCAATACGAGCCAGTATAAAACACGGATTCCACGGACGTGATGAATAGCCAATCCCACACCCCTAGACCCCTACGAGAGCGGCAAGCAACCCTGCCAATTCTAGGGTTAGGAGACCCGGACTCGACTCCTCGAGTTGGTCTCCCACTGGACCCCAGAACCCGGTTACTTATGCTCCCCTCCTTGGGTATATCCTAATGCGGAAAAGTAAATAATATACAAAGGGTGACAACTTCCGCTACCTGGAAGCGCCCCAAATGAAAGAATATTACATACAAGTTTTTATACATGAATGAAAATGAAAAACACTCATCTCACATAAAAACCCCCGGCTATTCAAACACGACGATCCAATATAACATATCCAGCAACACATAACATCACATGTCATCAACGTAAGTAAGTATGCATACCCCAATTGTCGTTGACGTATAGCAACGAAACCGGCGATATGAACATACTACACTTACGGTCACAGAAAAGAAAGTGTAAAACTACAACAATTGGAATCCGCAACTGCTTTAGACATCACATGCCTAATCAGATATAAATCCCGCATTTTAGTCTCATTATCGAAAACTCTTTTCAATATCATATGGGACTAAATTGCTAGATTTATAACATTCATTCAGTTATCTCATAACTACTTGTGAATTCCAATTATTGTATCACATTCCAGATAAACAGAAAATGTTAAACTTTCCGATCGAACAATCGAACACCCAAGTTTTCCCAATACAGATCAACACATGAAATAAGTCTAACAACATTCAGTTCGTACCTCAGTACCAACGGTCCAGCCGTAGAAGGGTCAAGCCAACGCCTCACATGTGGCACGCCGTACTGCCCCAAACCCGAAGGTTCAAAGGGCAGTTCAAGACGGTCACATAATCGAGTTAAGGTTTGTTGTCTTCTAGAGGGACCATCGAGTTACTTGCACTACTTAGAACGTCGTTAAACTACGGAAAAATCCAACACTTGGAAATTTCCCGACATGGGAAAAATTGGGTATTTATATCCGGTCGAACTTTTTAACATATTCTAAAATTTATCCGGAAAGCCAAATAGACAAAATTTGATACCCCGATCGAAACACCGAATCCCCAAAACAATTGCAGAAAATTCAACTCTTGAATCAATATTAAAAATTCCCAGAAAACTCAGCAGAATTTATCAGGAGTTACTGTGCAAACAAAGTGGGCTGACGTCACCAATTGGCCGCTGATCAGCCGCAGAAGCCATGCTTCTGCCGCTGATCCGCCGCGAAAAACACTGTTCACCAGAAACTTTTTGCACCGTAATTCTTATTTTTTCCTGCTGAATTTTTTAGCAATTTTTAATTTGGAAAAATCCACTGTTTTCAAAAAAGTACAGAGAGCATATTTTGGGTTTCGGTTTTGGGTCGTTCGGACTTCAAATTCCGTCTACGCTTCGCCTAAGGCTCTAGCTAGGCTCTGATACCAGTGAAAGGTTCCTAGGCACCCTATAGTGGTCTCACAAGGCATCGAACATGCCAATTTAAAATTTTGGATGCCGAGAAACCCTAGACTACGGATCTTAAACTAGATGTTTAGGCGAAATGAAAACTTAGTTAACACTTAACTACTGGGATACGGAAATTACAACCTTTGTAGATCCGGATATCCACCTCCACGGCTCCGCAAGGGCGTTCTCTCGCTGTCCATCTTGAAGCTTGAACTCTCGTGACGGCTTCATCGGAGAAACGTGCGGAATAGGTCGTCGGCTTCGTGTCAAAGACGATCTACGTCCAGGTTGCACAAACTCAAGCTCCGACTTCACAAACTTGTGAAACTTGTGAAGTAAACACCCAAAACAACTTGGCAAGAGGTAGAGGATGAAGAAATAGGAGGTGGGTTCACTTTAGATTTGGATTTCTCTCACTAAATCTCAAGTTGCCATTAGAGTAGCAAGCTTGAAGAAGAAGAAGAAGATGGAGCTCAAGAAAAGAATATGATAAGTCTTGTGATAAAAATAAATTTAAATCAAATACTTATCATAACTTGAACTAGGGTTAAGTGTAGAGAATTAACCATGGTCACTTGGATGGGTTAGGATTAAGCATGAAGATAAGGATGGTTAGCAAAGTCAAAGCTTCATGAAGCTTCAATATAAAACAAACTTAGCCACCATTCTTATCATAACTCATTTCAAATAAATAAATAAACAAATAAATAAATAAATGAATATGCAAAACCCTAATTATCAAATTAACCATGGATTAATTCTATAAACTTAACTATATGATAAAGTATCATCAAACATGATACAAAGTAGTGCACTAAAGCATATCACATATACAATGTGCATCAAGTGAGAAAAATCCGTTTAAAGTGAACCAATACTAGTTAATGCAATGCAATATATCAAATATATAATTATGCATTAAATCATTAAATCAACATTTGATTCAATGATCCGGTCATGTCGCACATGACCGACTAGAATGTAATGTATCGATTTATCGAATCAATGATTCGATAACTAGGTCATATCGAATATAACCAATCGAAACATATATCGCGAGAATGAAATGCGGTATCACATACACACATTATTCTCGGTCCCGCACATATCTCATATGCGCTCCTATTTCGTTTCGCTTGAACCAGGAAACCTCTGTGTAGGACTCTAAAGACTCGTCAATACGCCGGTAGCAGATGATGATCATATCAAGCACCCACAAGCCGCAAGCGGTCTGCTAAACGTAACGGCCACCCGGGTATTGAGCGATCAGAAGATCGACGAGCTAGCCCGCTCACACTCCTGCGAATCCGACCAGTAACACTTACCGTACAGTCCGGTCTCTTCATCTGATATGTCGCATATCAAGTCTAGGGGTGGTATACGTCAGACCCCAATAACCCGATAAGTCGTGCTGATGTGAGGCTCGTAACGGGTCGAGAAACTACTGGTAACACTTACCAGCAAATCTCTGATCAGCCCTGGCCAGGGACTTCCCTGTTACGGCCAATCGAGCACTGCGCAACATCAACCCCCAATACCGGGAGAGACGAAACCCCTCCTATCGCTCATTGCCTCCATGTGACTCGGGACTGTGCCCAAAGACCACCGTTTTGCACGCCCTCATGGACGTGGTAAGGTGGAGATCAAAGCACAGTGGGAATCACACAAGACTCTATGACGATCTCGGGTCTACAGACTAACCTGTACAAGTGTCACCTGAGAACTGCCATCTGACGTGAGGTATAATACCATCTGGGAGTTCTCGGCGAGTCCGTCCAGTGTACCCAGTCTCCACTGAGCACCCGTATACCATCTCTGATGTCAAACACCAATGGATATGGGATCATCCATCGCCCATCACATGGGTCGAGAAGCGTGTACGCTAGTCTACTCTGGTATATCGATGCCCCGTCTCGATACACCCACGACTAGGGACCTTGAAGGATGTACTTATGGACTACCATGTCCCCACTAGTATGATCTGCATCATAGTCCAGGTAGTCAAGTACAAATCCTAAGGGCTTTACCAACATGTAACTATAAGACAGTATAAAGAGACTAGTGTACATGTTAAGATAAATAGCAACCAGATAGCATACTATCATGTCGAGCAAGAAAGTCATCTCTATATATGTCCAAGCATCCAATATAATATACATAATCTGTACAATACTGGCCTCTAGGGCATACATACAACTAACAATAATCCACACCTGGTCGTTGACGAAAACCCTTTGCAACAAGTCTAGTTTTGTAAGTCTCAACTTTTCCATCTACACCAAGTTTCTTCTTAAAGATCCATTTGCTCCCAATGTGTTTTACCCCTTCTGGAGCAACTTCCAAAGTCCATACTTAGTTGGTGTATATAGATTCCATCTCAGATCACATCGCATCCAGCCATTTCACAGAGTCACCACTCGTGATGGCCTACTCGAAGCTAGTTGGGTCATCATCTTCTATGATGCAATCCTCGCTCCCACCATCAATGAGAAAACCGTAGTATCTCTCTGGTGGATGAGAAACCCTACTAGATCGGAGGAGAGGCTGGGGTTCGTTGGGAACTACTGAATTCTCTGGTTCTACCAAATTTTCTGTTTCATTTTGTGTAATTGGAACTTCTTCCAGTTCTACCTCCTTGCCACTAATTTGCTTTGCAAGAAATTCCTTTTCTAAAAAGGTGGCATGCTGAGCAACAAATACCTTTTGTTACTCAGGGTGGTAGAAGATATGTCCTCGCGAATGCTTGGGATATCCTACAAACTTGCACAAAAACGATCTTGTCTCGAGCTTGTCTGGATTTTGCTTTTTAACATAGGCCGGGCAACCCCATATCTTAACGAAATTAAGATACGGTCTCTTCCCCTCCCATATCTCATATGGAGTGGTAGGCACTGATTTGGTTGGAACTCTATTCAATAGGTATATGGCTGTCTCAAGCGCATACCCCCAAAAAGAAATAGGTAACTCAGCAGTGCTCATCATAGAGCGCACCATATCTAATAGGGTGCGATTCCTCCGCTTCGATACACCGTTGTGTTGTGGTGTATAGGGAGGAGTAAGCTGAGAGAGAATCTCATTCTCTTTTAGATAGTCCAGGAATTCATTGCTCAAGTATTCTCCTCCTCGATCAGATCGAAGAATCTTAATACTTTTAACCGTTTGGTTTTCTACTTCGTTTTTATATTCTCTGAATTTCTCAAAAGCTTCAGACTTGTGTTTCAACAGGAACACATGTCCGTATCTTGAGAGATCGTCAGTGAATGTAATGAAGTACGAGGAACCATTCCTGGCATGTGTAGACATGGGACCGCATACATCACTATGTATCAGTCCCAAGAGTTCTGTAAGTCTTTCTCCGTGTCCACTAAACGGAGTTTTGATCATTTTGCGTTTGAGACAAGAATGGAAAGTTTCATAAGATAATAATTCGAACGCATTTAAATAACCATCTTTATGTAACTTTGCTAGTCGTGCCGCATTGATATGACCAAGTCTACAATGCCACAAGAAGGATTCGTTAATTTCTGAACTTTTTCTCTTGTGTGTGTTCTGTATATTAAGAACTGTGTTTTGATTTAGAACGTATATGCCATTATTTAACGAGCCTGATCTAATCAACTTTTGATTTAGGAAGATGTTCATAACATTATCCTGTATTACAAAATTATATCCTTCTTTACTTAATAAAGAAACTGATATAATGTTGCATATCATGTTCGGTATATAATAGCATTCGTTCAGAATCAATGTATTACCACTTAGTAATACAAGGTGATATTCGCCAACTGTTTTGGCTACAACATTTGCACCATTCCCCACTCTTACGGAATGATCACCCATTTCCAGTTCTCTACCTTTCTTTAGCCCATGCAATATATTGCATATGCGGGATCCTGATCCGGTATCTAATGCCCAGGACGTAGAGTGAATTGAGAAACAGTTCTTGGTAACTAACACATCCGAAGAAGATACATCAACATGTTTATTCTTCGTTTGGGCGGCGTGTGAATTATGGTATTCCCCTATTTCTTGTTCAGTCTTATAACAATTATAAGAAAGAACGGAACCAACGTTCCCCTGCTCAGTATAACAAGCGGGTTCGGTCAATACATCCATATTATTATCTTGATTTAGGCCTGACATGGTTGCTACCTGGAGAAAGAGAGAAGAAAACACTTTGGTGTGCGCTCTTGCAAGATTAGATTGGTTATTATCTTATCTAATCAGGATGGCTCCCACTGTTTTAATCAAATCTTCCTTCAAACCCTAAAAGGTAAGATTAGCCGGGATTAATTACACGCTACAAGTTCGCCAATCTTTCAGCCAGATCAGTGTTGGTACTTTGAGGGAGGTTCCCCGTGCTTTCGCACGGACCTAATTAAAATAAACCTCGTTTTCCCAGAGGCATAACCCCGTTAACACCTTTCTAGACACCTACTTGATCGGCTAATTGTCCTGTGTAAAATTCTCCCAGGAGTAACTCTTACTCGCAGTGGGTATCGGGATCCATCTATCTTATAGAAGGTATGCAATCTCATTGCAAATTTCAACACTTGAAATTCTCGATAATATCTTTTACCCCTAGCGTCCTGTGACCTTGACGGAGGTCAACAAACCATAGGCTACTAGTCAAGTTCAACCCGTCATTTCCTGATTGAATTAAACCCACCCGCACGACCCTTGACGGAGGTCAACAAGGTCGTACGACTACCCTAAAACAATCGCATCACATGCTGCTGATAAATACTAGTCAGCTACCGCACACTACGCCTTGACAGAGGTCAACAAATGTAGCACGAATACTAAGTAGGACTTATCTCAAATGACGGAGGGCTACGCAGGTTTTTCTGAAGACCATGAGCGTAATGAACTTGATATCGTTTGTAAAAACAAGTGATTTTGAAAAGGAGTGTTTTTGAGGCTTTTCTAGTTTCGCTAAAGAGGTCACTCCCGGTGAAGGGATCCCGGCTCTTTCCTCATCGAATAAGGTGCAGGATATTTCATAAATACCGCTGCGCAAAGCAAGAACTATAGAAGCAATCAAAAACTAAACCGTGAGTTTGTAGCATCTGCCAGTTTTTCTAAAAAGGTCACTCCCGGTGAAAGGATCTCGGCTATTTCCTTATCGAATAAGGTGCTGGATATACTACAAGGAATATCGCTATGCAAAGCAAAAACTGTAGCTACCCTTTTTGAAAATTTGATTCTACAACATCTTTTAGATTTCTTTTCTTTTATTAATCTCATTAATAAAACCCATCAATTAAGCTTCCTAAGCATCACAGAAGAAAGGAAAGCAGTAATTTATATATATCAACATATACATATAGTATAAGCATTCGTCCCAGGCAGTAATATGATCTCATCACAGAACATTGCAGCAGAAGTCAACATATGAAATATTGGATATACCAGGACGTCCGTGTTTTATTTTGAGCCTGGATAAAACACGGATTCCACAGTCGCGATGAATAGCCAAACCCGCATCCCTAGACCCCTACGAGAGCGGCAAGTAACCCTGCCAATACTAGGGTTAGAAGACCCGGTCTCGACTCCTCGAGATGGCCTCCCACTGGACCCTAAAACCCGGTTACTTGTGCTCTCCGCCTTGGGTCTATCCTAATGTGGAAAAGTAAATAATATACAATGGTGACATCATCCTCAACCCGGAAGTGCCCCAATAAAAGAATATTATATACAAATGAATTTAAAATGAATGAAAAAAAACTCTTATCTCACATAAAACCCCCGGTTATTCAATAGACAACAATCCAATATAACATATCACAGCAAGACATAATCATCACAGATAACTAAGCAAAGTTACATAATTCGATAGATACAATGAATTCCCAAAATACCCCAGTGAGCTCAACACTTGGGTAGAAATAAAAATTCCCAGTAGCATGCCCAGCACCTATGGACCGTCGCTGAAGAGCCCGTCCCAAGCCTCCACAGTGGCGCCGCGGAACCGCCGCCAAAACATAGTTTTGGCCGCGGTTGCATGGTCACTGTAGCGAGTTAGGGACTCGTTCTTCAGATGGGTCCATAAAATTCCCTGCATGACTTTCTGAGTATTTTTAATATGAAAAAATTCAACTTTTTGAAAAATTTCCAGAAAAGGGGTCGTTTCTGGGTTTCGGGGTTCGATCGGACTTCTAACTTCGTCTAGACAACGCCTAATACTCTAGCTTGGTTCTGATACCACTGTAGGGTTAGCATAGCATCTTAAGAAGGTTTTGTCAAGCATCAATCATGCTACTTTAAAATTTTTGGAGTGCTAAACAAACCCTAACCAAGATCTTAACTAGAGAATTAGGGTTAACATGCATGTAAACAACTTTACATCTAAGAGAGAGGGATTACAACCTTTGTAGTCCATTCCTTCGCTTCATAAGCTCCGAGTAATAGTCCCTTCGCCGCGATTCATGAACTTCTGGACTCTAGAGAGGCTCCACAAGATGAATGATCTATACTTGCTAGAAATCTTCCTTTTCGAAGATGATCTATCTTGAAGAATCTCAAACTCAAGCTCTCACTTCTCTAATCAAGTATTAGTGAAGTGAACACCCTAATCTAAGTGGCTAGAATAGATGAGGATGACGAAGTAGAAATTTTGCTCTCTTTTGTTTTCAATTTCTCACTTTAAATCATCACAACACAAAAAGCTAGAAAGCATTTTCAAGGAGGAAGAAGAAGAAGAAAGCTTTCGTGATGAATAATGAATTATTGTTGTGGTTACAATTACAACCATGAGTTAATAAAATGAAGTCTTTAACTCATGTAGAGAATAAACTAGAGTTAAGGGTTTGGGTTAGGTTAACAAATATCTACACAAAATATCAAAGCAAAATGACAAAAGGAAAGCTTCATGAAGCTTCATGGAAAAGCTAACCCAAATCCAAAACCTAACTTTGTTTAGACTTAACAACCATGTTGCATTTGTAACCCTAACTTGTTACAATATTATATATCACATATACAATATATTATGTAACAAAAGAAAATAATACAATTAACATATATCGCATATACATCAATGTATTATCCAGTGAGAAAATGAATCAATAAAGCGAGCTTATATTAGTTAACGTAATGTAATATATCACATATATAATTATACATTAAATTTTCAAATCAACTCTTGATCCGACAATCCGGCTATATTTCATATAACCGACTAATATAATATGTACCAATTCATCGAATCAACACTTGATCCGATGACCCGGCTATATCACATATACCTGGCCGATATCTCATATCGCAAGAATATAATACGGTATCTCATATCGTATTATTTTCGGTCCCGCACATATCACATATGTGCTCCTACTCCGTTTTTCCTGAGCCAGAAAACCTCTGTGTAGGACTCTAAAGAATCGTCAATACACCGGCAGTAGGTGATGATCATATCAAACACCCACAAGCTGCAAGCGGTCAGCTAAACGTAACAGCCAACCAGGTATTGAGCGATCAGAAGATCAACAAGCAAGCCTGTATATTCTCCTGTGAATCCAATCAGCAACACTACCATACAGTCCGGTCTCTTCGTCTAATATGTTGCATATCTAGTCTAGGGGTGGTAAACGTCAGACCCCAGTAACCGATAAGTCGTGTCGATGTAAGGCTCATAACGGGTTGAGAAATTACTGATAACACTTACCAGTAAATCTCCACATCAGCCCTGGCCAAGGACTTCCAGTTATAGCCAATCGAACACAGCACAACATCAATTCCCTATACCGGGAGAGACGAAACCCCTCCTATCGCTCATTGCCTCCATGTAATTCGGGACTGTACCCAAAAGCCACCGTTTTGCACGCCCTTTTGGACGTGGTAAGGTGGAAATCAAAGCACGGTGGGAATCACACAAGACTCTATGATGATCTCGGGTCTACAGACTAACCTGTACCAGCGTCACCGGAGAAATGCTATCTGACGATAGGTATAATACCATCCAGGAGTTCTCGGCGAGTCCGTTCAGTGTACCCAGTCTCCACTGAGCACCCGTACACCATCTTTGATGTCCAACACCAATGGATATGAGATCATCCATCGCCCATCATATGGGTCAAGATGCGTGTACGCTAGTCTACTCTGGAGTATCGATGCCCTGTCTCGATACACCCTTGACTAGGAACAGTTATAGGATGTACTCGTGGACTATCCTGGCCCCACTAGTATGATCTCATCATAGTCCTAGTAGTCGAGTACATATCCTAAGGGCTTTATCAACATGTGATCACAAAACAGTATTTGTTAACACGTTAAGATAAAGTGAAACCAGATAGCATACTATCATATCGAGCAAAAAAGTCCTCTATATATATATCCAAGCATCCATTATAATATATATCACATGTACAACAATGGCCTCTAGGGCATATACATAACTAACAAACCAAGGCCCAGAAAATCTAAAACATAAACAATAAGAGTGAAGGAAAACCTTTTATGAAAACGATTTTAAACCAATTAAGTTATATTAATTCCTTTGTAAAAACATCAAAAAATTTCGAAAATTTTGGCAGAGTTTCCTTTGTAAATACTAGCCCCTAAAATGGGTACAACAAGATATATAAACCTGTAATGAAATAATGGCATCCCCAAGCGGGAGCTAGCTCTTCGCCCAAGGCGGATCACAACCACACGCAATATATATGCAATATCAAGAAAATAAGCATAAACAAGCACAAAAATAAGAAAAACACAACGTCGGCTCAAGTGAGCTCGACCCCAGAGGAACCACATATACACAAATCTCCCAGTCTCAACACTAGGTCGCATAAACAAAATAAGAAGTGGTAGATGGAGAATACTAGATACAATGATAGCACAAAAGAGACAAAAGTGTCCTCGCAACCCACCTAAAAGCAATGTCACGGGTCTGAGCAAAAGGAGCCAATGAAAGGATACGCCCGCCGCTACAAGGCTGACGGGTCCGACCTGCAAGACACTGTAGCACAACGGGGGTGAGTTGCCAGCTCGTGAGTAGAAAATAATATCTAATAAGACTATCGTAAGAATGCATGCAAATGCGTCTCAACATGTATGTCTAAATATGATATAATGCTACTAGTATGTATGCACATGAATGCAAAATCAACACTAAATCTTTAAGTGTTTAAATATGATGATCTCTGCATTCTTAACTTAGAAAAATATCTGTACAATAGCTAAGGTACCATCAATGAAATCATCCGAAAACCGTGTCAAGTATCGACACCAAATATGGAAATATATCTGTCTCAATGTATCACTATGTCAATATCTCAATACCTTGGGCTCCGTCAGTCCGGATCGGCCCATATCATCAATCTCACGACAACGGTCGGTATCCTCCGGATATCCGCCGCGCCAGACATCACCGGTAGGTAGTCTTCCCCTGCCAGGCTCATCGTCTACAACTCGATCTTCTTGCCCCAGGGTACCATACCGGGCCCACCATGTACCCGAGACGGTTCATCCACTCCTCGAATCGGGTCTCGAAATCCAACAGAAAACATGAAAACTCATGGTGGACGACACATACATCACGAGAAAACCGTAACTTTATTTTAAAAATGATGATAATAAACTTTTGTTAAATTCTTGCGGTTTTCCCCTGATTGATCGATGTTTATGCGTATGCGTTTCTGAATCAAAGAATTAACCGCAATCAAGACGGTGTCGCTTGGTAGCTAACCGGTTGAATACGGGTCGGTCCACTGGAAAAACGTGTCTTTTCTAGTTGTTCTAACGAGTCAATTCCTATTTGTGGTAGGTTTTGATTTTCTATAAAAACTGAGATTGAATTTGATTTGGATTAAAACCTTGCTAGGGTTAGGATTAGGTTAGTTTGGAAAGTTAATTCTACTCACCGCTTTCTTTGCCCTAATTAAGATCTTAGGTGTTAAGATAATAATTAACAAAGGGGATTAGCGCGATCAGGAAGAAACTTCGTTTCTTCCTTTTGGCCCTTGTCCGTCCTTTCTTAATTCTTAGCCCTAACCTCTATGGATATTAAACACAACCGGTCTAACTAGGGAATCACCGCTATCTCTTAGGATAGGGTGCCGTAGTGAGCGGTGTGTGTTTGATTTGCATAAAGTCCTACTTTAAAATATTGAACGGACAAGAAAGGAGTGAGAGATTTCCATCTCTCAAACCGACCCAAACCTAATCCTAACAAGTGAGGAACTACTCACTCATTAGGGAATTAACAAAAGAATTCATTTTTTGTGATTTTCTTTTAATAGCCTAATTAACTTGCGGAAAATAACTACGGCAGATAAAAAATTGCAGAGAAATAAAATTGCAGATAAGAAATTCAAGATAAAAAAACTTACTTTTTATTGATACACTCTTTGACAATTACAATGGAATGAAAATTTAAATTCTAGAAATTAAAAGAGGCATGCTCTAAAAAGAGCTGTAGACTTCCTATTTATAGATAATAGAAACCCTACGGTTTATATCTAATCCGCATCTGAATTTACAAAACTGCCCTAAGAAAACCGGGTCAATGCACCGACTCCCACCGACACGCACCGACACACCGACACGTGTTCTATATGGCCGCGGAACCGTGGCCATAAGCCTGGTTTGGCCACGGATCCGCAGCCAAATGATGGGGTCTCTGTCTCAAAGTTTTAGGGCTGCTTCATGTTGCATTTTGCTTCTGGTTTCTTCACTTAGTTCTTCAGAATCTTTTCTATTTTCTTCCAGATTTCCTCAGTGCAAAATGTTGTGGACTTTTACCGTTCCTTCATGTTGAAGTCTTGAATCTTGTGCTGCCTTCATACCTTGTGCAATCGAACTGTTCATTGATCTTCATTTGTTCTGTAGGCGGCATCATCAAGATTCTTCTATTTGTTGGTCGTAGTCTCACTTTTGTAGCGTCTTTTCACCATTTTTACTGTATTGTTTTGAGAACCTGTAACCTGCTACTATTTAACAGATATGGATCAAAAGCACCTATTTATTTGCAATATGATTAAGAATGGGGAATATAATAATGCAAAATCCTGATATGAACAAATACCCCCAAACTTATCTTTTGCTTGTCCCGAGCAAAACTAGTTTTATTCTCGAAAAAAACCTAACCTCACTTTCGCAGGGAAACGCGATTGCACTAAGCTTGTGCAACAAGCCATTAAACCTCTAGGTGTCCCTAGTAGGAGGGGTGTTGTCTCCTGAGGGTTTTCAGCGGATACTACTCACAAAATCCGATCAATTTGGCCTATTGACTTTCATTCTTCAATTCGGTATTCTAGCAAGAATTTCTATTATCTTCAACTTAGAAATTATCAACCCATATTTTTCACACTCACTTATCATTTAACTTAACATCATACATGTTCTGTAAATTTATTTAGCTTTCAGCAACTTTTGAATTTTCCTTCTAAGGTTCCATCACAACTTGGGAAATTTTATCATCTCTACTGAAGGTATAAGCCCTATCTTTCATTTCTATCTCTCATCCAAACCCCAATCATATACCCCTACATGTGTGTATGTATCACCCCTACACTTGGAAATTCAATTCAAGCTATTATACTCTTGTCCATCGTCCAAAATATTTTTAGTTGGTGAATTTTTAGATGAAATTGCTCACACATCCTTCATGCGACCGTTAATACTTCTTGAGGTACTAACGACCGATTACAAAATGTATTTGCGCATTAAGGAGTAATTCATCGTATTGTAATACCTAAGGCTTTAGCAGTGACTCCCAAACCAGTTGGTCTAAGGCACTAGGTGATAAAGCACCCTCGCTATATATTTTTATTTTACGCAGTATTAAGTAATTACAAAACCAGTGTTCATTTTTTTTATATCTTTTTATTCACACTTATAATTTTATTTTCCTTCATACTAAGGATTTTAGACAAGAGCATTTCAAGGTATCCTCTACTATTCCAAGCTTCAAGGTGCGTGTTTGTGCGAGTTGTAGGGTATATATTTTCAGAATTTAGACTTAAGATTCAGAATTATTTTTCAAACTTACACTTCAAATAAAAATTTCAATATTCTTCCCTTATTTTGACTTAGCCCAAGAAGTGAACTCAAAATTTGCCTATTTCTAAGTAAACTACAAGGACATATATTTTCTACCGTTAAATTTTAAGCAAGGTTATTTTTAGGGTTTTTAATTTACTAAGTTTAGGATCTAGTTTTTCTTAGCTAGTTAACCGTCTTGTTAAACTTAAGTCACTTATGGCCAAAATTGAATTTTTCAATTTTTATAATTTTTAAAAAAGTTTTATTTGATTTTAAAATAAGTATGCAAATGCAAAATTATACATATGAATGCGAGGGAAGAAAGCTTACCGAGCACACCCCCAAACTTAATCTTGATAGTGTCCTCACTGTTAGGCTACACCAATAGGGTCAAAATTGTTGGCACTCCCCTATTTATTTTTTTTTATTTTATTAAAACTGGAAATTACAAAAATACCAATTTTTTTTATTTTAAAATTTTCATTTTTTTAAATATTTTTTTTATATAATTACAAATGATACATACCCCCAAACTTGTTTGAAACAGTGTTTTGGCTAGATAATCGAAAATTTAGGGGTAGATGGAGGAAGATCGGTCAATGTAGATGGCTCCTGCAAAAACAGGAGCTCCTCCGAAAGGTCCGCGGTGAGGAACGGTTTAAGTCGATATCCGTTCACTTTAAACAGTGAACCGTCCTCCAGTTTTCTAAATCGATCGCACCGTGCGGATATACGGTGCGTACCAAAAATGGCCCTTTCCATCGAGATTTCGGCTTGCCGGGATGGAAATGTAACCGAGTGTCATAAAGCAAAATCTGTTGACCAGGTTTGAAAGTCTTGCACATAAGGTGTTTATCGTGGAACACCTTCATTCGGTTTTTAACAACTACTGCGTTCTCATAGGCCTCATCCCGCAGCTCGTCTAATTCGTTCATCTGTAGCTTTCGATTGCTGCCCACATCTCCCAAAGATAGGTTCAACTCTTTAATTGCCCAAAATGCCTTATGCTCTATTTCAACTGGAAGGTGGCAAGCCTTTCCATAAACAAACCTGTATGGAGACATGCCAAGATCGGTCTTATAGGCAGTACGGAATGCCCAAAGTGCATCAATCAGTTTTGATGACCAATCTTTACGGTTTTTGGAAATCGTTTTCTCCAATATTTGTTTAATCTTCCGATTCGAAATCTCGGCTTGCCCACAAGTTTGGGGATGATAGAGCGTTGACAGCTTATGAGTAATGGAGTATTTTCGCATTAAGGACTCGAAAGTCCTATTACAAAAGTAAAATCCATTATCACTGATAATCGCGCGAGGATGCCCAAACCGCGAAAAAATGTTTTCTTTGAGAAATCTAACGACAACCTTGTTGTCATTAGTTCGGCTGGGCACAGCCTCGACCCATTTTGAAACATAGTCAACAGCAAGTAGAATATACATGTTCCCAAAAGAGTTGGGAAATGGTCCCATAAAATCTATCCCCCAAACATAAAAAATTTCAACAACCAAAATTGGTTGGAGCGGCATTTCATTTCTCCGAGATATCCGGCCTAAGTGTTGGCACCGGGAGCATGTCTTGCAGTATTCGTATGCGTCTTTAAAAAGTCATGGCCAGTAGAAGCCACACTGCAAGATTTTTTCTGCTGTCTTTTTGGGACCAAAATGCTTGCCACATGCTTGATCGTGGCAGAATGACAGCACGCTCTTAAACTCGCTGTCGGGGACATACCGACAAATGATTTGTTCGAAACAGTATTTGAAGAGATACGGTTCATCCCAGTAAAAATGTTTTACTTAGGACAGGAATCGGAGTCTGTCCTGATTCGACCAATCGTTTGGTATCAGTCCGGTGGCCAAATAATTTACGATATCCGCGAACCAAGGTTCGCATGACACGGTTAAGAGCTGCTCATCTGGAAAAACATCTCTAATAGGAATTTGAAGTGTAGGCGAAGAAGGGAGTCATGAAAGGTGGTTGACGACTACGTTTTCGCATCCTCTCTTGTCTCTTATGACAAGGTCAAACTCTTGTAGCAAGAGAATCCAACGTATCAGCCGAGATTTAGCATCCTTCTTCGCAAAAAGATGGCGAAGAGCTGAGTGGTCCGTGTAAACTATGACTGGAGAGCCGATTAAATAGGGCCTGAATTTTTCTAGTGCAAACACAACGGCTAAGAATTCTTTTTCAGTTGTTGTGTAATTTAATTGGGCCTCATTTAATGTTCGGCTAGCGTAATAAATTACATGCGGCATCTTATTTATGTGCTGTCAAAGGACAGCACCAATGGCGAAATCAAATGCATCGCACATAATTTCAAATGGATGCGTCCAGTTAGGAGATGAAAGAATGAGGAAATAAGTGAGTGTTTCAATGACTCGAACGCCTTCATGCAGGTTGGGTCAAAATCAAAAGTGGTGTTCTTGGCCAACAAAAGAGTCAAGGGTCTAGCTATCTTGCTAAAATCCTTGATGAACCGTCTATAGAAACCGGCATGGCCAAGGAAGGCTCGGATGTCATTGACGCACTTGGGAGGAGGAAGATTGGAAATGACTTCAATCTTAGCTTTATCAACCTCAATACCATTTTGCAAAATGATATGTCCTAAAACAATACCCTCTCGTACCATAAAGTAGCATTTCTCCCAATTTAAAGTGAGGTTCTTATCCCTACAACGGGTAAGAACTGCTTCTAAATGTAGCAAACACTCATCAAAGGAGTCGCCGAAAATGGAGAAATCATCCATAAAAATCTCTAAGAATTTTTCTACCATGTCTGAAAAGATGCCCATCATACACCGCTGGAAAGTAGCGGGTGCATTGCATAACCCAAAGGGCATGCGACGGTAAGCAAATGTATCGAAAGGACAAGTAAATGTGGTCTTGTCTTGGTCCTTTTCGGCGATGGGAACTTAATTATAGCCGGAGTAGCCATCCAAAAAGCAGTAAAATTCATGCCCAGCCAATCGTTCCAGCATTTGGTCAATAAAAGGTAATGGAAAGTGATCTTTCCGTGTCGCGGCGTTGAGTTTTCTATAATCGATGCAAACTGACCACCCAGTTTAGGTGCGAGTAGGTATTAACTCATTCACCTCGTTAGTTATGACCGTTATGCCCGATTTCTTTGGGACAACGTGAATGGGGCTAACCCATTGGCTATCAGAGATAGGGTAAATGATACCACTATCAAGACATTTTACAATCTCCTTTTTAACGGCCTCCTTCATTATAGGGTTGAGGCGTCTCTGTGGTTCCCTTACTGGCTTGGCATCATCCATCATATGTATATGATGTTCAACTATGAGGGGACTAATCCCCTTGATGTCCACCATAGTCCAGCCAAAAGCTTGCCGATTATTTTGTAAGACCATTAAAAGGGCTGTCTCT
Source organism: Agapanthus africanus (assembly GCA_030015575.1). Lineage (NCBI taxonomy): Eukaryota > Viridiplantae > Streptophyta > Magnoliopsida > Asparagales > Amaryllidaceae > Agapanthus > Agapanthus africanus. Next base: position 303,493,616 of record JASDDO010000029.1, read on the forward strand.
TGCTCGAGGGCTAGAGAGGCCGAGATGATAACAGGAAGGGTCTCATTCTCAACTAAGTAAGCGTATTTAAGGTGAGATGACAACATCTTGAGTTCGAGTTTTGGAGGTAAAACCATTGAAGGTAAAATTGGTGAAACTGTCTCGAACTCGAAGGATTCCAACAATGGTTCGAAGCGAGTGTAAGCAACCGAGTCGGATGGTTCAGCTAACTCATCCGAAAATTCAAAGGACTCAAACTCGGGTGGTGAATCTTCAAAATCGTTCAAAAAATTGAAACACTCGTAATCGTTATCGGGTGCGAAAACTGTGTCAGATTCAAGGAAGAACGCACTAGTGGCGTCAAAACTGCTGTGATCGAACAGAAATTTTTCGAGCTTACAGTCCTCTTAAGTGATCTCTTGGATCGAGCAAACATCAAGTATATTAGCATTAGGCTCGGAGGGCTGATTCCCCAACTTAAAAATGTTGAGCTCAATTGTCATGTTTCCAAACAATAGGTTCATTGAACCATTTCGACAATTGATCACCGCATTAAAAGTCGTAAGGAATGGTCGACCGAGTATCACCGGAATTTGACTCCGGGAGTTAGCTACAAGCTGTGTGTCCATAACAATAAAATAAACGGGGAAAATGAAGTCCCCTACTTTGATCAACACATCCTCTAACTCACCCCTAGGATGGGTGATGGATCGGTCGGCCATTTGGAGAGTACAATGTGTGGGTTTAAGCTCTCCAATACCTAATTGTTCATATACTGAATAGGGAAGCAAATTAACACTGGCACCATGATCTAAAAGTGCGCGATTGATGTTCTTATCCCCAATTGTTATTGAAATTGTAGGACAGCCAGGGTCCTTACATTTTTGGGGTAAAGGTTGGGTAAGAGCATCACTTACTGCACTAGCCACGAAAACTTTCTTTGGTACCTGCGATTTCCTCTTCTTGGTGCATAAGTCCTTTAAGATTTTAGCGTAAGAAGGGACTTGTTGGATTGCATCCAAGAGAGGTATGTTAATGCTAACCTGTTTGAATAACTCCACAATCTTCTCCATTTGTGGAGTTTGTTTATTGGATCTCAACCTATTTAGAAATGGAATATTTTGAAAATTTGTTGAGTCCAATGTTTGTGGAGTAGATTGCGGGTTTTGGAACGGATCCCAGTGTTGGTGTTTTAGTGGAGTAAGATGTGGGTCTGTTCGAATTAGAAGAAGTAGAGCCTTGTGAAGAATGAAGAACGGGCTCTGAAGAAGACGAAGAAGATGATGATGAAGAAGAAGAAGAAGAAGCGGCGGCCGGGGTGTCATCATTATTACCAACGTTGTTGTGCAATACCTTTCCAGATCTCAATGTAGTCACGGCACTCACTGTAAGTCTACGGTAGCACCCCGGCCGTCTTTCCAAGGCCAAAATGCGGAAACGAAAATTTTTCTTAATTTGGAAACCGGCGCTATCGTATACTTAAAACCCGGATCGAACCATTAACCTACAACTAGCTATCTAGAGAAGGGATAGAAAGGCTATACCGATCGATTCGTGTCCTTCGGTCTTTAGCCACCATCCCAAGCTCCTCGCGGCAACTCCGGTCTCGATCTCCTCGTCGGAAAGGGCACCACATCATCGAGACTTTTTACGGGCTCCCGCTTCGTCCGAAGAAACTCGGACACGAAGTGTACTAGCCGACGTGTCCAAGGTTGTAGTAGAGTAAGTGTAGAATCCTTTGTCTCAAGTCATCCAAGTCTATGGATGAGGGTTGATTGAAGCTGCCAAACTTGGAAAAGAGATGGAAATGGAGCTTTTTATTTGCTAAGGATTTTTGATGCAATGAAGAATGAATTAATCCCACCATACGCCCAAAACAGTAGCCGGCCATGAATAAAAGGAGAGGAGGGAGTGAGAATAATGCAAGAAAGAGAATGGGTGATAACAAGAAAAAAAGATCACATCAATATCTAGTCCAATCCTTTCACAACTAATGCACAAAAATGTCAAGCTCAACCAAGAAGCTTCAAGAGTGTGCAGAGAATCCCTGGAGCCCCAGGCGCCACGAAAAACCCCTTGCCATCACTAAATTCCACTTTTGCAAGAAACTCCTTTTCAAAGCAAAATTCAGTCATGAAAGAATAGAAGGAAAATGGCCGAAACGGAATGCAAACTGGCAACTTCAAAAAGCGATCCTGTAATAAATTACAGGACAACCCCGCGAGTGTATATACATACCCGCATTTGTATTCCGACCGAATACAAATGCAATGAGACAAAATCTACACAGTATAATACTAGGATCCGGCTTAAACCAAAGCCCGCTAGTATTATCCGTCCGAACCATGACACGCGCACAAGTGCACGCGTATGTTCGAACCTTGCCATAAATCCATACGGCCTCTACAACGTTTCGCCCGAAACTTGAGAAACTATCTGTGGGGGACTCTAAAGACTCGTCAATACTTTGGCTGTGGATTTAACCACTAGCACGTCAGAGGTAATAGCCGTACATAACGGGCTACCAGGTATTGACCAAAAGGGAGGTCGATGAATGAACTCATCCTGACACCCTACTGAGCCTGTCAGTGACAATATCCGTACAGTCCGGTCCGTTCATCTATAAGCATCGCATGGCGGGCCTATGGGTTGGTAAAAATCAGACCCCTAAAAGCGGTACAAGTCGTGTCGGAGTGTAGCCCAAAACACCCTGAAATACTACTGGAATACCTACCAGTAAATCTCCTGCCTTGGCCAAGGACTTCGTGTAATGGCTCTCCTAGACACAGCGCGATCTCACCCCCAATACCGGGAGAGACGAACCCCTGCTGATCCGCTCACTGCCTCCATGTGGCTCGGAACTGTACCCAACTAAAACCTGTTTGCACGACTCCTTTGAGCCGTGGTAGGGTAGTAATCAAAGCACAGTGGGAACTCACACAAGACAAATGACGATCTCAGGTCGATGAACTAACCCGTACACATGTCACCAGGGAACTGCTATCTGACGTCAGGTATAATACCAACTAGCATGTTCCCGGCGAGTCCTGTCCGGTGTACTCATAACCCACTGAGCACCTGTATACATCTTAGGTGAACCAACTTACACCAGTGGCTTGTGAGACCAGCCACCGCCCCTCGTCGGGGTCTCAACTGTATACACTAGTCTACTCTGGAGTATCGATGCCCTGTCTCGAAAACTCCCATGACTAGGGACCTTTTAAGGATGTGCTTATAGACCCCAGCTCCCACGTATATGATCGCCATCATACTGCTGGCAGTCAAGCAAGAATCCTAAGGGCTCTATCAACGTGTAATAGTGACCTGCAAGGTCACCTAAAGCAGTACACGATGATAAAGGTAAACCAGATAGCATATTATCATCTTGAGTAAGACTGTCCTACCGGTATAGGTCCTCCCTCAATCATTGCAATCACGTGCCTGTGATCCAATAATTGACTCTGAGGGCACTATATCCAACAATCTCCCACTTGCACTCAAGGCTAATTATTGCAATATCGCATACTCACAGCCCGTGTGATACCAAACACCCAACTCCTCTACTAATCAGTCTCACAAAGCCCGTTTGCGAAACTACCGCGTTCGAGGAATAGCCTCAGTGAGTGGATCCGCCCTGATATTTCTTTCTATGTCTCTCTTTTTCTCAAGTTCGCGGGGAAAGCCATCTCCCAAAATGAGCAATACCTGTGTTAGAATATGTCTGGATGTCTGATGGGACCTAGTTCAAAAATGAACTCCAAATCCAAACTTCTTAGACTGTATCGACAACTGAACTCAATCAGTATCCTGCGCCAAGCCTCCCTTAGTATCCGCTAGGACCTCCTGTCCAAACAACTGTCCCTCGTCAGAAGGAAAACTACAACTCTGACAGTCACTCTGTCATTCAGGTCACCTTGGAAGCCTGGAATGATAACCGTCCCCGGAAAGAGGCTCGTTATCATACCCCTAGAACATCCACTTATGTTCTAAAACTGCTTCCGAACGTTTCTCCAGGATAAGATTAATATCAACTTATTGCATCTAGTGCAAAAACAACGTCTGGTGTGGTACTTGACATCTCATGATTGACTCAATTGCCTAAGCAAGTGATCTGCCAATCATGCACATCCCTCTCCCCTTTAGTCTGTAAGACACTTTTAGAGAGGGTGACTCCATCACTTGCAGGTACACTACCGTGCCAGGAGTCGTCCATTCTAAAACACCTGTAGAATGCTGTCTAAGTACCCAGATTGGGAAACTACCTAAATCTAGATCTAAAACCACAGATCTAGTAACCAGAATGTCTGATATTATATCTATGTCCTTTGTGCAGAAACTATTGTGTGACAACCAAAGTATAACCGATCGTAGTATAGGAATTTCACTTCCTACTCTGTGTATGTCATCCAAATAGCAGGACATCATACCCTACTACCTTCTTAACAGATCCATCCCCTATTCTGATGAAGTCAAACCTATGACTGTCACATCAGAAATAGATGATTTATCTCCGCTATATCTGCCTTAGTCCATAGATAGACATAAGCTACGTGTCCACCAATGCTTCCGCTGCTCCCACTGACTACGACAACCCTCTGGCAGAGTCATATACACGTACACTTCTAAAGCTAGTTCAGAACGACGCTATACTCATCCTCCTGCCGGGTCTCACAGTCTGGAGCAACAGCAATGGCAAGTCTGGGTAAACAAGAACCTCCCTGTCACCGTCCTTGAGGCTACCGGAGTACCTCTCGGGTGCCTGAGGTTACCCACCATATCTGCGGAGTGGCTAATGGAATGTCAAACCAGATTGAATCTTTAGGTTCTTATCAAATTTTCAGTAATCGTTTGCGGTTCTGGAATCACTTCCAGTTCTACCATACTCCCACTACTGTTTTCTGAAAAAATCCATTTTTCTAAAACTGTGGCGAGTCAAGAACAATATTACTATTGATCTTCCAGATGGTAGAAAGTCAACCCTCGTCATAGCCCGGGTCAACCCACAAACAGCCATTACAGAAACGTGCCTTGAGTTATCCAGAGTCTGGTTTTAAGCATAAGCCGGACAACTCCCCGTACCTTAACATTGTTAAGATATGAACTATTCTATATCCAACATAGAAACAGAGGCACTGATTTAATTGGAACCAGATTCAAATCATGCAGCTGTCTCCAGTGCATGTCAACTAAATGGAAAGAGGCCGATCAGCGTTACTCAACTTAGGAATACATCCAGATATGAATAACCTGAAAGAGAAGCAAGTTCTCATAAACATTACTATCAACTGAATACCATACACAAGCATCTACATCTTCGATCACCTTGAAGAATCCTGATACTCGCAACACCTGGTTCTCTACTTTATTCATATACCTATAACTTCTCAACACTTAGACCTTGCATTTCTACGAAACACATGTCTAAGAACTAGAGAAGTCACAAGTAAACAGAATATAGTACGAGTACCAACCCCTCTGTCCTAATGGACACTGGATAACATACAATACTCTGTATAAGTCCCCTAAGTCTAATAACTCATTCCCTGTGTGTCGTAGGTTGAAAACCGTACTTATGGTTAAAAAGAATTACACCGCCGTTTAATGCTCCTTACATAACCATCCACTGATATAGGTAAATATCATGGACATAATCTCAAAAAGTTATATCTCACTTTATAAAAAATAAACGTACAGATATATCAATTTGAAATTGGTGCATAACAACGGATATTCAAAACCAAATATTTGCCATCCGGCAAACAACCCAGGTGATTTCCTTAAATATCACCAATTACAACGAATCCAGATATAATGAGGATGATCACCCAATTCCCAATAACTTACTCCCACTTAAAACCATACAGATGTGAGAATCAAACCTGGTAAATACATACCCTGGAGCAAGGACTAATTTGGGAAATCAGTTTTCTTTTAACAATACATAGTGAAACTGAAACATGTAAATATTTTGAAGGGGTATCCGGGTATTCTTAGTAATGCCTCTTCCATTATCAGATTCACAACTGTAACCATATATTTCTTTGCCAACTCTCCAAATCCCTTTATATGTCTTTAGTCATTATCTTCTGTACACCCATTTAGGCCAAATGGTTTTCTTCCTTCCCTACCGTTCGGCACCAGCGTATAGTTTGGAAGAAGACTATCTAATAAGCATAATAGGTGTACTGTCCTAATCCTAGGAGCACTCGCAACGCGAGAAAAGGTAAAGATAAATGACAACTGAATAAACCTTATTCATATTTTTCTTGAACCAGAATCCATCCCCGAACTGGAACAAGTTCCTTCAAGTTCGTATATAACCATACGATGGAGTATCCAAATAACTGTGGATTTTCGTAGTGATACGGAGTGTTCTGGAGAAATACAAAGGTGATATAGAATTGGCGAAGAAATACTTGGTTTGGTCGTGAATAGCAGTCGCAATTTACTTTGCCCTCTTACTAATCCCTTTATTTGTCTTTACTTAATACCTTCTGTACACCTTTTAGGCTAAATGGTTTTCTTCATTCCCCACCGTTCGCCACCTGCCTATGATTTGGAAGAAGACTATCCAATAAGAGTAATAGGTATATTGTCCTAATCCAAGGAGCACTCGCAACCTGAGAGAAGGTAAAAGGAAAAGAAAACAGAATAGTCCTATTCGTTTTCTCCAGAACCAGAAACCATCTTCGAATAAGTTCCTTCGAGTTCGTATATAACCATACGATGGTTTTATCCAATGGAAGTGGACGTTCGTAGTAATACGAGGTGTTCTGGAGAAAAGGGTAAAAGTAGGAGTGGTAATGAGGTATGCAACTCTGACAATCCAAAAGCCAGTGTTTTAAGAAGGTTCGGTTAACTTGGTCACTGAGTCATAGTCTAGGGTCGGGCCATGGTCGCTGCCAAAGAGAGAGAGAGAAAAGAAACACTCTGCGTGCACTCTAACCTAGATCAGAATGGTTACCAATTTATCTAATCAGGAAACCTCCCACTGTATCATCGAATTCTCCTCCAAACCTGAAAGAAGAATTAGTCGGGATCACCCGAGGAGTAAACTAACTCATCAGTGGGAATCATGATCCAACTATCATCTCATGATAATGTGATGGAATCCACTCGCGTTATCACACTCCAGAAGGTATGCGCATGCCTGGCAAGTTTCAGCTTTTTTAGAAACTCCCGATGTGATTTTTACCCCATGCTCTTATGACTTTGACTTTGGCCAACAAATCATAAGTCACATGTCAAGTTCTACACGTCATTATCCAGGTTAATTTGAACCCACCTGTACCTACCCTTGACTTTGGCCAAAAAAGCAGTACGACTGTCCCAAACCAACGCATCTATCTATGCAACAGAAAAGTAACAAATAGCTACCATACACTATGCCTTGACTTTGGCCAACAAACATAGCATGAATACTAAGTGCTACCCGTCTGAAATGACGGAGGGCTACGAATGGTTTTTGGCGAAAAACCTTTAACGTAATGAACTTGATATCGTTGAAGGAACCGGATAGCTTTTTATAAAAATATAGTGGCGAAAACCTTTGCTAAAGAGGTCACTCCCGATGAAGGGATCTCGGCTCTTTCCTCATAGAATGAGGTGCAGCATATTCCAACTGAATACCACGATGCAAAGCAAAAGGCAATCGGCTATAGTGAAGTTGTTACCCTGATGCAAACTTCTGTCCAAGGGGTCACTCCCGATGAAGGGATCTCGGCCCTTGCCTCGTCGACTGAGGTGCTGGATATTCATAACCGAATACCACTGTGCAAAACAAAAGAGAACATCCTTGCAATAACAGCTTTTTTTCGAAAAATGTTCCAACAACATCAAAATAGGTTTGTTAAGCTTGCATTGATCTGAATAAATGTAGTCCTATCAATTAATCACACCATAAAAGAACGAAAATACGATATACGTATATGCCACCCGCATTCGCCACTGGGTCCCGTCATCACCCGTTAGGTTACTTAAGTAACAACAGAGCGGGGACTGGACTAGCGCGAGCGCAAAAAATATACAACATCTACTAGTATATATATCAATATATAATATTCGCTCAAGGCGTGATAAAATGCAACATCACAGAAATGTAATAAGCATCACAGAACAATACAGATAATCTGGGATCCCCGGGTTTCATAGAGCCGCTACTAAAACCCGACGTTCCCCTGGTCGTGTGGATAGCCTGTGCAATGAAATCCTAGACCCCTACGGGCGCGGCAAGTTACCCGCCAAAACCTGAAGCGAGGCAGGCCCCTTCAACAACGTGAATGGACCACCCAGCACTTCACGGAATCCAATAACTTGAGCACCCCTCCTTGGGTCAACCTATACCCCCTACGAGTGCGGCGAATAGCCCGCCAATTCTAGAGTAAAGCCCCCTCCGTCTTAAAGCCATGAGATGCGAGCTCGTTGCCCTCTAGAACCCGGCTACCTGTGCACCCTTCCGCAGGGTAATCCTAGTACAGAAAGTAAAATATACAATGGGTACATCGACCTCAGCCCGGTCGTGCCCCAAAAGAATAATATACAAACAGGCAGTGACGGCAGTCCACATGTCGGACGCTTGCCCCGCAATATCAAATGTACAAATACAACTAAAATGTACTACCATTGCACCAGGCTATCCACCACGACAAATCCGCAACATCACAGCACAACACAGAACATCAACGTGAATGTCACATTCGCAAATCCGTCTAAAAGGGCTATAACAATTAGACAAGATTTACCGATCAAATGACATTCACGGTCGCAGATATAATGTAAATACTGTGAACTAATATGTTTAAAATTTTCGATCGACAAAATTTCCCCGAAGTGGGCCCCAAGCACAATTCCTAGTACTCAAACAAATCTGGGCCCAAACAAATAATACCAGAAATCCCATTTCCAAGTCAGAGACCACCTGAAGAAATTTGGTAAAGTAAAGCTACAGTACGGCGGCGGAACCGCGGCCAAAAACGTGGGTACGGCCGCGGATCCGCCTCGCTACAGTAAAAACAGTGTGCCAAATTTTCTCTGATTTCTTAAAAAAACCTGCCTGATTTTCTGACATACCCAAAAAAAATTTTAGAGCACAAAAAAAATTCGACAGAAACTTGATGACTTGGAATCGCGGTTTTGGAATTTTCGTCCGATAGAAGTTCTAAACATGTTAGAGCAAGCTAGTAAAGATTAATGGCGTGGCTCTGATACCATGTAACTCTACGGTAGCGCCCCGGCCATCTTTCCGCGGCCAAAATGCGGAAACGAAAATTTTTCTTAACTTGGAAACCGGCGCTATCGTATACTTAAAACCCGGATCGAACCATTAACCTACAACTAGCTATCTAGAGAAGAGATAAAAAGGCTATACCGATCGATCTGTGTCCTTCGGCCTTTGGCCACCATCCCAAGCTCCTCGCGGCAACTCCAGTCTCGATCTCCTCGTCGGAAAGGGCACCACATCATCGAGTCTTTTTACGGGCTCCCGCTTCGTCCGAAGCAACTCGGACACGAAGTGTGCTAGCCGACGTGTCCAAGGTTGTAGTAGAGTAAGTGTAGAATCCTTTGTCTCAAGTCATCCAAGTCTATGGATGAAGGTTGATTGAAGTTGCCAAACTTGGAAAAGAGATGGAAATGGAGCTTTTTATTCGCTAAGGATTTTTGATGCAATGAAGAATGAATTAATACCACCATACCAAAAATTGGGGCTGCCCAAAATAGTGGCCGGCCATGAATAAAAGGAGAGGAGGGAGTGAGAATAATGCAAGAAAGAGAATAGGTGATAACAAGAAAAAAAGATCACATCAATATCTAATCCAATCCTTTCACAATTAATGCACAAAAATGTCAAGCTTAACCAAGAAGCTTCAAGAGTGTGCAGAGAATCCCTGGGGCCCCAGGCACCACGAAAAACCCCTTGCCATCACTAAATTCCACTTTTGCAAGAAACCCCTTTTCAAAGCAAAATTCAGCCGTGAAGGAATAGAAGGAAAATGGCCGAAACGGAATGCAAACTGGTAACTTCAAAAAGCGATCCCGTAATAAATAACAGGATAACCCCGCGAGTGTATATACATACCCGCATTTGTATTCCGACCGAATACAAATGCAATGAGACAAAATCTACACAGTATAATACTAGGATCCGGTTTATACCAAAGCCCGCTAGTATTATCCGTCCGAACAATGACACGCGCACAAGTGCACGCGTATGTTCGAACCCTGCCATAAATCCATACGGCCTCTACAACGTTTCGCCCGAAACTTGAGAAACTGTCTGTGGGGGACTCTAAAGACTCGGCAATACTTTGGCTGTGGATTTAACCACTAGCACGTCAGAGGTATTAGCCGTACGTAACGGGCTACCGGGTATTGACCAAAAGGGAGGTCGATAAGTGAACTCATCCTGACACCCTACTGAGCCTGTCAGTGATAATATCCGTACAGTCCGGTCCGTTCGTCTATGAGCATCGCATGGCGGGCCTAAGGGGTTGGTAAAAGTCAGACCCCTAAAAGCGGTACAAGTCGTGTCGGAGTGTAGCCCAGAACACCCTGAGATACTACTGGAATACCTACCAGTAAATCTCCTGCCTTGGCCAAGGACTTCATGTAATGGCTCTCCTAGACACAGCGCGACCTCACCCCCAATACCAGGAGAGACGAACCCCTGCTGATCCGCTAACTGCCTCCATGTTGCTCGGGACTTACCCAACTAAAACCTGTTTGCACGACTCCTTTGAGCCGTGGTAGGGTAGTAATAAAAGCATAGTGGGAACTCACACGTGACAAATGACGATCTCAGGTTGATGAACTAACCTGTACACATGTCACCAGGGAACTGCTATCTGACGTCAGGTATAATACCAACTAGCATGTTCCCGGCGAGTCCTGTCCGGTGTACTCATAACCCAATAAGCACCTGTATACATCTTAGGTGAACCAACTGACACCAGTGGCTTATGAGACCGGCCACCGCCTCTCGTCGGGGTCTCGACTGTATACACTAGTCTACTCTGGAGTATCGATACCCTGTCTCGAAAACTCCCATGACTAGGGACCTTTTAAGGATGTGCTTATAGACCCCAGCTCCCACGTATATGATCTCCATCATACTGCTGGCAGTCAAGCAAGAATCCTAAGAGCTCTATCAACGTGTAATAGTGACCTGCAAGGTCACCTAAAGCAGTACATGATGATAAAGGTAAACCAGATAGCATACTATCATCTTGAGTAAGACTGTCCTACCGGTATAGGTCCTCCCTCAATCATTGCAATCACGTACCTGTGATCCAATAATTGACTCTGAGGGAACTATATCCAACACTCACATTATGATTTTGTTGTTCATAAGCAATATAAGTATTTTGTGTGTGACCGGGATTTGGCAATGGTTGAGATGGAAGTTTCCCCTTCTCTCGTTCACTTAACCCAGCATTCAGTTGTGCAATTTGGGCTTCAATTGTTTTGATACTCTGATCATGTGAAGCAGTTTGTTGCACCAAAAACTGAATGGACGATTGGATGCTGGCTGAGGATTGCGTAGATTGTTTTAAAAACGCATCCAGACTTCGTTCTAGCGAGGAAACCTTATCGTTATTCGGCTGAACAAAATTGTTTTGAGGATAAGAATTGTTTGGTACAAAATTGTTCATTTGGTTTGGGTAAGCTTGGGGTTGGAAAGGTTGCTGATATTGAGTTTGTTGAGGGGCTTGTTGTTGTGGAGGAGGCCTCTGAAAATTGTTATTGCCTTGAAATTGTTGATGATTTTGATTCCAAGCAAAATTTGGGTGGCTCCTCCAACCAGGATTATAAGTTGAAGAGTATGGATCATTTCTTTGTCTTTGCTGAAAGGCAGTATTGACTTGATCTTGTCCTTGAACAGGTGGGTTGTAAGGACACTCTTCGGTTAGATATGACGGATCCGAACAACAAGCACAAATAGTGCGTGGGGGTAAAGCTGGGGCACGAGAAAGCGATGAGAATTTGCTCTCAATTGCTTCTAGTTTTTTTGTGAGTGCAGCCATTTCGGCCTTCATTGCAATCGACATATCAAGTTGATGTATGCCTGCCCTAGACTGACCTGATGAAGTAAATGAAGTGGTCTTAGTACTTTCCCACTGAAGTGTTTGTTCAGCAAGATCATCGAGAAATTGCCAAGCTTCCTCGCTTGATTTTGTAAGAAAGTGACCTTAACAAATGGTTTCCAACAACTGCTTAGTTGCTGGGTTCAGTCCTTCGTATAAAGTTTGGCAAAGTTGCCAATTCTCAATACCGTGGTGAGGACACTGAACAAGAAGGTCCTTAAATCTTTCGAAACACTTCCAAAAAGGTTTGGAAGGAAGCTGGGAAAATTGAATAATTTCATTGCGAATTCTCGCGGTCTTGTGGTGTGGGTAAAACTTTTTTAGAAAAGCCTTTACAAACTCTTCCCAATTTTTTATGGAGTGTGATGCTGTGCTATATAACCATTTTTCAGCTAGGTCACATAAAATGAATGGAATGACACGTAGCCTTATAGCATCATCAGAAAGTTGGGTGGTCTTCATCATTGCGCAAACATTCTGGAATTTGTTAATGAAGATGTAGGCATCTTCGGATTCCAGACCATGAAATTTGGGCAACATATTGATGAAGTGGGGTTTAATTTCGAAGTTATCCCCATTAGCCAGTGGAAGTGAAAGACAAGTGGGAAGTGCAGTGCGGATGAGATAGAAAAGATCCTGGAGCGTGGTTCGTTGGGGCGCTTCAACAGGAGGGTGTGGTGGGTTATTCGCACCCAGTTGAGGTGGAATCAGTCCCGTAGATAAGGGGTTGTTAGGATTGAATCCCGACATCTCCTTAGAAGATGATGAATTTGAAGATGAAGATGAAGAGGTGGAGAGAATTTCGACTTCGGAGTCGAAAGCGTCGTCAGTAGGCACTAACGAGACACAGACTAAACGTGTGCTAGTGTCCCTAGTCCAACCGGACATACACTAACGAGGTGTAGTGTAGTCAAAAAGTAAAAACAGAAGGCGGGGGTAAGAAAACGTCAATGAGAGAATGTAGGGTGCAATGGATTTCTAGCGACAAAATGGCAAGTTTTTGTAAAAATTTTGTTTAGTGGTTTTTTTTTATAAGGAGTTTTTGCAAAAGATTTTTATAAGGAGCTTAGACACACTTTCAAGCAATCACAATATGCACAATCAAGCCTAGAGCGAGGGTCTCCTATGTCAACTAGACTGCTCCTAACTGTTCCAAAGGGCAAGTTGTGAGATTCTCGAATCGCCTCTTCACCACCAATTGTGGCCAGGTAAGCACAAGTAAAGAAATGAGGGATCCGCTCACGAATCACCATGAGACGGGTCTTTTAAAATTGTAGGGTTCCTAGGCACACTAATGAGGTCTCACAAGGCATCAACCATACCAATTTCAAATTTTACGGGTGCCGAGAAACCCTAATACGGATCGTTGGCTAGATATATAGGCGAAAACTAGAACTAGTTAACTACTTAACTAAAAGATACGGAAATACAACCTTTGTAGATCCGTTTCTCCACCTCCATAGCTCCATGATGTAGTCCTCTCCGCTGTCCAAATCGAACCATGACTCTTGCATCGGCTTCATCGGAGAAAAAGCGGGCTAGGTCATCGACGACGATGCCGAAGATGATCTACGTCGAGGCATCACTAGATCAAGCTCCCACTTCACCAAGTCATGAAACTTGTGAAGAAAACACCCTATACTACTTGGCAAAAGGTAGAGGATGAAGAAATAGGAAGTGGGTTCACTTTAGAATTGGATTTCTCACTTGATTTCTTCACTTGCCATTGATGAGGCAAACTTTCTTCATGTGAAGAAGAAGAAGAAGAAGATAATCTTATGATAAGTTAATTAGAATAGAAAAAGAAAAAGAATACTTATCATAACATTAACTATAGTTAGGTGTAGAGAATTGACTAAGGTTAAAAGAATGGTTAGGGTTAAGCTTGAAGACAAAATGGTCATATGGTCAAAGCTTCATGAAGCTTCATCAAGCTTCATGAAAGAAAGAATGAATGAAACCATTTTGTTTTCATTTTTCATTTCATTTTAATCCAAATTAAAAAGATAATAGAATAAAAACCCTAACCATTTACTTAACCTAGGTTTAATTCTTCACACTTAACCAATGAGCAAGTATCATCAAACATGATACAAACATGTGCACAAAAGTATATCACATATACAACTTGCACATCAAGTGAGAAAATCCATATAAAGTGAACCAACACTAGTTAATACAAAGTAATATATCAAATATATAATTATGCATTAAATCATTAAATCAACACTTGATTTAACGATCCGGTCATATCGCATATAACCGACCAGTATCCTATGTATCGGCTTATCGAATCAATCCTTGATTCGATAACTAGGTTATATCGCATACAACCAACCGATACATTGATCGCGAGAATGGAATACGGTATCACATACACGCATTATTCTCGGTCCCGCACATATCTCATATGCGCTCCTATTTCGTTTCGCTTGAGCCAGGAAACCTCTGTGTAGGACTCTAAAGACTCGTCAATACGCCGGCAGCAGGTGATGATCATATCAAATACCCACAAGCCGCAAGCGGTCTGCTAAACGTAACGGCCACCCGGGTATTGAGCGATCAGAAGATCGACGAGCAAGGCCGCTCACACTCCTGTGAATCCAACCAGTAACACTTACCGTACAGTCCGGTCTGATCGTCTGATATGTCGCATATCTCGCCTAGGGGTAGTAAACGTCAGACCCCAAAAGCTCGATAAGTCGTGACGATATGAGGCCTATAACAGTTCGAGAAACTACTGATAACACTTACCAGTAGATCTCAGCAACCCTGGCCAGGGATTTCCGGTTATAGCCAATCGAACATAGCGCAACATCAACTCCCTATACCGGGAGAGACGAATCCCCTCCTATCGCTCATTGCCTCCATGTGATTCGGGACTGTACCCAAAAGCCACCATTTTGCACGCCCTCTTGGACGTGGTAAGATGGAAATCAAAGCACAGTGGGAACCACACAAGACTCTATGATGATCTCAGATCAACAGACTACTCTGTACCAGTGTCACCAGAGAACTGCCATCTGACGTAAGGTATAATACCATCTGGGAGTTCTCGGCGAGTCCGTCCAGTGTACCCAGTCTCCACTGAGCACCCGTATATCATCTCTGATGTCAAACACCAATGGATATGGATCATCCATCGCCCATCTGTATGGGTCGAGAAGGTATACGCTAGTCTACTCTGGTATATCGATGCCCCGTCTCGATATACCCACGACTAGGGACTTTGAAGGATGTACTTATGGACTACCATGTCCCCACTAGTATGATCCGCATCATAGTCCAGGTAGTCAAGTACACATCCTAAGGGCTTTACCAACATGTAACAGAGAGACAATCAGTGTACACGTTAAGGTAAAGAGCAACCAGATAGCATACTATCATGTCGAGCAAGAAAGTCCTCCCTATATATGTCCAAGCATCCACTACAATATACATCCTATGTATAGTAATGGCCTCTAGGGAATACATATAACTAACAATCTCCCACTTGCACTAGGGCCATCTGATAGCAGTGGTTGTAGTATCTCATACTCAACCATCCCATAATAGTCTCTCTCTGGGAAAAAGGCCTTTGTGAGTGGATCCGCCGTGTTTATCCTCTGAGTCTACTCTCCTAACCTCGACCCCCCTGGAGATCAACCATCTCCATGATCAGGTGGTACTGCCTTAGAATATGTCTGGATCACTGATGGGACGGACGTTCCTTGGCATAAGCCACAACTCCATTGTCATACAATGGGAGGAACTAAATTCATCTCATGAACTAATATACACCCAGACAGGTTCTAAGGTAGCATCTTAAGTAGTGACATATTCAGCCTTTAATCGTCTAGTATGCCACGGTATCTAGCTTGGGACTCTTCCAACATACCGTCCCTTTACTGAGGGTAAAGACAATGCCTGTGACTGACTTTCAGTCGTCCTTATCACCCTGGAACCCTTCCAGTGATTCTCCCCAGAATAAATTGATACCGTCTCACTACAACTAGTGAGAATCCTAACATCCATTTAGATCTATCTCATAGA
Organism: Agapanthus africanus; assembly: GCA_030015575.1. Classification (NCBI taxonomy): domain Eukaryota; kingdom Viridiplantae; phylum Streptophyta; class Magnoliopsida; order Asparagales; family Amaryllidaceae; genus Agapanthus; species Agapanthus africanus. The sequence goes on from JASDDO010000029.1 coordinate 303,509,707, forward strand.
TCCAAAATCCAGGATTTAGGAGGTATCATTTTGATCCTATATGGAGAATCATTGTGATAAGCGGAGATTGATCGAGCGTAGCATAGGAAACTCTTTCCCTATCTAGAGTATGTCATCCACGTACTTTACGAGGATCGTTACTATACTCCCTACTACCTTTTTGTTTATACAAGGTTCATCTCCCATTTTGATGATGTCAAACTCTTTGACTAATACATCAAAACAGATGTTCCAACTCCGCGATACCTGCTTTATCCTATAAAGCATCTTGTACACGATTCCGCTGCTCCCACTGTCTACGAAGCCCTCTGGCTGTGTTCTTATAGACGTTCTCTTCTAAATCATTATTTAGAAAAGTAGTCATGGCACCCAACCGCCAGATATCGTAGTCATGGTACGTAGCCGTGGCAAGTAGGATCCGGATGGACTTAAGCACAGCCACTGGAAAAGGTTTCATCATTATACATGCCTGGTCGATGACGAAAACCTTTAACAAGTCTAGCTTCGAAAGTCTCAACTTTTCCATCTACACCAAGTAATCTTCTCAAGATATACTTGCTCCTAATGGGGATTTAACCCTTCAGATACAGCAACCAAAGTCCATACTTTGTTGGTGTACATGGATTCCATCTCAGATCGCTAAGCATCCAGCCATTCTTACAGAGTCTTACTCCTGATGGCCAGCTCGAAACTAGTTGGGTCATCATCTCATGATGCAATCCTCGCTCCCACTGTCATAGAGTAACCGAAGTATCTCTCAGGTGGGTGAGGAACCCTACTAGATCGGCGGAGAGGCTGAGGTTCGTTGGTAACTATTGAATCCTTTGGTTCTGTCAAATCATCAGCTGCAGTTTTGTATAGCTGGAACCTTTCCAGTTCTACATTACAGACCTTGCCTCGAGCTTGTCCGGATTTTTCTTTTCAGACATAGGCTGGACAACCCCAAATCTTAACCAACTTAAGATATGGGCTCTTCCCTTTCCATATCAAATATGAAGTGGTAGGCAACTGATTTGATTTGAACCCTATTCAATAGGTATGCTGCTTCTCAAGTGCATAACTCCAAAAAGGAAATAGGAAACTCAGTAGTACTCATCATAGAGCACACCATATCACATAGGGTGCTTTTGCTCCGCCCCGATATACCATCGTGCTATGGTGTATACGGAGGAGTAATGCTGAGAGAGAATCTTATTCTCCTTTAGAATAATCCAGGATTTCCGTGCTCAAGTATTCTCCTCCTCGATCTCATCAAAGGACATAATACTTATACCCGTGTTTTGGTTCTCTACTTCTAAATCATATTCTGTGAATATCTCAAAAGGTTCGGACTTGTGTTTCAACAGGAACATATGTCTGAATCTCGAGAGATCATCAGAGAACGTAATGAAGTACAAAGAACCGGTCTTGACATGTGTAGACAGGGGACCTACATACATCAGCATGTATCGTCCCAAGAGTTCACTAACTCTTTCTCTGTTTCCAGTAAACGGAGCTATGGTCATCTTATCTCTGTGACATGACTAGCAAGTTTCATAAGATGTAAATTCAAACTGATTTAAATATGCATCTACATGTAACTTCAGCTAGTCGGGTCACATTGATATGAACTAGTCTACAATGCCTCATGAAGGATTCGTTCATTTCTGAACTCTTCCTCTTGTGTGTGTTCCGTATATTAAAGAACTGTAGTTTGATTTAGAACATCAATACTTTTAGATAACGTGCCTGAACTGATCAACTTTTGATATAGGAAATGTTCAAAACATTATCCAACAATACAAAATTTTATCATTTCTTTACTTGTAAAGAGAGTGATATGATTTTGTATATCAGGTTCGGTATCTAATAACATTCGTTCAGAATCAATGTATTGGTAATACAGGGTGACAGTGACCAACAGACTTGGCTGCAACACTTGCCCCGTTTTCTGTCTCATGAAACTTATCACCCGTTCTCAGTTTTTCTACCCTTTTTGTAGCCCTATATAACAGATCACATATCTGGGATCCAGATCCGGTATCATATACCCAGGATGCGGAGGATACTGAGAAACAGTTCTTTGTAATGAACACACCCGAAGATGATGCATCAGCATGCACTCTCTTCGTTTGGGTGGCACGGGAATTCTGGTAATCCCCAATTTCCTGCTCTGTCTTATAACAATTATAAGTTGGAGCGGGACCAACGTTCCCCATCTCAGTATAACAAGCGGGTTTCGGTCAATATCCGTATTATTATCTTGATTAAGGCGTGATATGGTCGCTACCAGGAGAGAGAGAGAAGAAAACACTCAGCGTGCACTCTTGCAAGAATAGATTGGTTATTATTTTATCTAATCAGGATGGCTCCCACTGCTTTTTATCAAACCTTCCTTCAAACCTTAAAAGGAAAGACTAGCCGGGATTAATTACACACTACAAGTTCGCCAATTTTTCAGCCAGGCCAGTGTCGGTACTTTGAGGGAGGTCCCCCGTGCTTTCGCACGAACCTAATTAATGTAAACCTCGATTTCCCAGAGGCGTAACCTCGTTAACACCTTTCTAGACACCTACTTGATCGGCTAATTGTAATATGTAAAACTCTCCCAGGAGTAACAATTACTCGCAGTGGGTATCGGGATCCAACTATCTCATAGAAGGTATGCAATTTCATTGCAAATTTCAACACTTGAAATTCCCGATAATATTTTGCCCCTAGCACCCTATGACCTTGACGGAGGTCAACAAACCATAGGCTACTAGTCAAGTTCAACCCGTCATTTCTTGATCGAATTAAACCCACCCGCACGACCCTTGACGGAGGTCAACAAGGCCGCACGACTACCCTAATCCAATCTGCATCATATGCATAAGCAGATAAATACTAGTTAGCTACCGCACACTACGTCTTGACGGAGGTCAACAAACGTAGCACGAATACTAAATAGGACTTATCTGAAATGACGGAGGGCTACGACAGGTTTTTCTGAAAACCTATTGCGTAATGAACTTGATATCGTTGTAGAATCAAATGATTTTAAAATAGAGTGTTTTTTAGGCTTTTCTAGTTTTGCTAAAGGAGTCACTCCCGGTGAAGGGATCGTCGGTCCTTTCCTCGTCGAATGAGGTGCGGGATATATCATATATATCACTGTGCAAAGCAAAAACTCTTAAAAGCAATCAAAAGACAAACCGAGTGTGTAGCATATGCCAGTTATTGCTAAAGGAGTCACTCCCGGTGAAGGGATCTCGGTCCTTTCCTCATCGAATAAGGTGCAGGATATATCACATATACCGCTGTGCAAAGCAAGAACTGTAGCTACCTGTTTTATTTTTGAAATTCGATTCTACAACATCTTAGGTTTCTTTTATTTCATTAATCACATTAATGAAGTCCCATCATTTAAGTATCTAAACATCACAGATAAATACGACGTACACTTATGCCATCCGCATTGGCCTCGATGTCCCCTCGTGCACCGTTAGGTTAGGTAACTAACGGCAGAGCGGGGCAGGGCTAGCGCGGGTGTAAAACATAAGTAACGTCTATATAATATATCATATATACTATATACTGTATCTATCACAGAACATCACATGATCACATCACAGATATCGCAGCAGAAGAATCATATGAAATATTGGATATACTAGGACGTCCGTGTTTTCAATACGAGCCAGTATAAAACACGGATTCCACGGTCGCGATGAATAGCCAAACCCACACCCCTAGACCCCTACGAGAGCGGCAAGCAACCCTACCAATTCTGGAGTTAGGAGACCCGGACTCGACTCCTCGAGTTGGTCTCCCACTGGACTCCAGAACCCGGTTACTTGTGCTCCCCTCCTTGGGTCTATCCTAGTGCGGAAAAGTAAATAATATACAAAATGTGACATCTTCCGCAACCTGGAAGTGCCCCAATAAAAGAATATTACATACAAGTTTTTACATGAATGAAAATGAAAAACACTCATCTCACATAAAAACCCCCGGCTATTCAAAGACGACGATCCAATATAACATATCCAGCAACACATAACATCACATGTCATCAACGTAAGTAAATATGCGCATCCCAATTGTCGTTGACATATAGCAACGAAACCGGCGATATCACATATTACACTTACGGTCACAGAAAAGAAAGTGTAAAACTACAACAGTTGGAATCCGCAATCTCCATAGACATCGCATGCCTAATCAAATGAATACCTTAGACATCACATGCCTAACAATTATAAACCCCGCATTTTAGTCTCAAAATCGAAAACACTTTTCAATATTAAGTCGGGTAATTCAACAAGATTCCCGACATCCTGATCGAATGCTCGTCGTTAACTTTAGTAGACGGCCGCACCCCCGATACCGTCGACGAAGTGCACTAAGGCGGAACACCGCTACCGCGAGCACCCGAACGGATGCTTTCGGCGACGAGGTTCTCCTACAGTCACTTGGTCGGGGCTATGGGGTGAGGCTGTCTATTAAGTTTACCCGGCGAGTATCCGCGTACGCTACGTGATTGCGACGGACTTTTGATCACATCAAAATTCCGTGGCAACCGATCAAGTGAGACTAAACTGCTATGTTTATAACATTCATTCAGTTATCTCATAAGTTCTTGTGAATTCCAATTATTGTATCCCATTCCAGATAATTAGAAAATGTTAAACTTTCCGATCGAACATTCAAACACCCAAGTTTTCCCGATACAGATCAACACATGAAACAAGTCTAAAAATATTCAGTTCGTGCCTCAGTACCAACGGTCTAGCCGTAGAAGGGTCAAGCCAACGTCTCACATGTGGCACGCCGTACTGCCCCAAACCCTAAGGTTCAAAGGGCAGTTCAAGACGGTCACATAATCGAGTTAAGGTTTGTTGTCTTCTAGAGGGTCCATCGCGTTACTTGCACTACTTAGAACGTCTTTAAACCTCGGAAAAATCCAACACTTGGAAATTTTCCGGCAGGGGAAAGATTGGGTATTTATATCCGGTCGAACTTTTTAACATATTCTAAAGTTATCCGGAAAGCCACATAGACAAAGTTAAATAATCCGATCGATTCATCGAGTCCCAATACACCCCAGAAAATTCAACTCATGAATAAATTTTAAAAATTCCCAGAAAATCCAGAACCTAAAAATATAAATTACTGTGCAAAAATAATAAAATAATGTGATAAAGTTGCCGCGGTTCCGCCGCACTATTGATGACTCAATGGATAATTTTTGCACCGTAATTCTTATATTTCCCTGCTGAATTTTTTAGCAATTTTTAATCTGGAAAAATCCCATTTTTTCTAAAAAGTCCAGAGAGCAAATACGGGTTAGGGTTTCGGGTCGATCGGGTTTCAAACTTCGTCTACGCATCGCCTAAGGCTCTAGCTAGGCTCTGATAACACTGTAGGGTTCCTAGGCACACTAATGAGGTCTCACAAGGCATCAACCATGCCAATTTCAAATTTTACGGGTGCCGAGAAACCCTAATACGGATCGTTGGCTAGATATATAGGCGAAAACTAGAACTAGTTAACTACTTCACTAAAAGATACGGAAATACAACCTTTGTAGATCCGTTTCTCCACCTCCATAGCTCCATGATGAAGTCCTCTCCGCTGTCCAAATCGAACCATGACTCTTGCATCGGCTTCATCAAAGAAAAAGCGGGCTAGGTCATCGACGACGATGCCGAAGATGATCTACGTCGAGGCATCACTAGATCAAGCTCCCACTTCACCAAGTCATGAAACTTGTGAAGAAAACACCCTATACTACTTGGCAAGAGGTAGAGGATGAAGAAATAGGAAGTGGGTTCACTTTAGAATTGGATTTCTCACTTGATTTCTTCACTTGCCATTGATGAGGCAAGCTTTCTTCATGTGAAGAAGAAGAAGAAGAAGAAGATAATCTTATGATAAGTTAATTAGAATAGAAAAAGAAAAAGAATACTTATCATAACATTAACTATAGTTAGGTGTAGAGAATTGACTAAGGTTAAAAGAATCGTTAGGGTTAAGCTTAAAGACAAAATGGTCATATGGTCAAAGCTTCATGAAGCTTCATCAAGCTTCATGAAAGAAAGAAAGAATGAAACCATTTTGTTTTCATTTGTCATTTCATTTTAATCCAAATTAAAAAGATAATAGAATAAAAACCCTAACCATTTACTTAACCTAGGTTTAATTCTTCACACTTAACCAAATGAGCAAGTATCATCAAACATGATACAAACATGTGCACAAAAGTATATCACATATACAACTTGCACATCAAGTGAGAAAATCCATATAAAGTGAACCAACACTAGTTAATGCAAAGTAATATATCAAATATATAATTATGCATTAAATCATTAAATCAACACTTGATTTAACGATCCGGTCATATCGCATATAACCGACCAGTATCCTATGTATCGGCTTATCGAATCAATCCTTGATTCGATAACTAGGTTATATCGCATACAACCAACCGATACATTGATCGCGAGAATGGAATACGGTATCACATACACGCATTATTCTCGGTCCCGCACATATCTCATATGCGCTCCTATTTCGTTTCGCTTGAGCCAGGAAACCTCTGTGTAGGACTCTAAAGACTCGTCAATACGCCGGCAGCAGGTGATGATCATATCAAACACCCACAAGCCGCAAGCGGTCTGCTAAACGTAACGGCCACCCGGGTATTGAGCGATCAGAAGATCGACGAGCAAGCCCGCTCACACTCTTGTGAATCCAACCAGTAATACTTACCGTACAGTCCGGTCTGATCGTCTGATATGTCGCATATCTCGCCTAGGGGTGGTAAACGTCAGACCCCAAAAGCTCGATAAGTCGTGTCGATATGAGGCCTATAACAGTTTGAGAAACTACTGATAACACTTACCAGTAAATCTCAGCAACCCTGGCCAGGGATTTATAGCCAATCGAACACAGCGCAACATCAACTCCCTATACCGGGAGAGACGAATCCCCTCCTATCGCTCATTGCCTCCATGTGATTCGGGACTGTACCCAAAAGCCACCGTTTTGCACGCCCTCTTGGACGTGGTAAGATGGAAATCAAAGCACGGTGAGAACTATACAAGACTCTATGACGATCTCGGGTCAACAGACTACTCTGTACCAGTGTCACCAGAGAACTGCCATCTGACGTAAGGTATAATACCATCTGGGAGTTCTCGGCGAGTCCGTCCAGTGTACCCAGTCTCCACTGAGCACCCGTATATCATCTCTGATGTCAAACACCAATGGATATGGGATCATCCATCGCCCATCTGTATGGGTCGAGAAGGTATACGCTAGTCTACTCTGGTATATCGATGCCCCGTCTCGATATACCCACGACTAGAGACTTTGAAGGATGTACTTATGGACTACCATGTCCCCACTAGTATGATCTGCATCATAGTCCAGGTAGTCAAGTACACATCCTAAGGGCTTTACCAACATGTAACAGAGAGACAATCAGTGTACACGTTAAGGTAAAGAGCAACCAGATAGCATACTATCATGTCGAGCAAGAAAGTCCTCCCTATATATGTCCAAGCATCCACTACAATATACATCCTATGTATAGTAATGGCCTCTAGGGCATACATATAACTAACAAAAATTACCTTTCCCACTTGTCTAGCCTAGGCACCACAAAGTCAGGTTTAGATAAATGACCGATGCCTACAACCTTTCCTTTGTCCTAATGAGCACGACAGTCCTTATTGGCAGAGTCTAATATTTTTTTTTAATTAACTCGAAGGTTGATACAAAATGCTTTTGGTGATTTTTGGGGTCCTAAGAAGGGTAAAGAAATCCCCACCTAATCTGGATTGATGTTATAGCCCCTCAAAAGTCCGTTTTAAAAAATGCAAAGCAGTAAACACACAAAAATCCAAAACACTTGCCAAAATTTTTTTTCTTTTATTTGCGGCGCAAAGAATCCTGCACAAAATCAAGTTATTGGAGAAGGGGGAGAAGTTTTTTTTTTGCTCAAAGAACCCTGTAGGAAAAGTTTTCAGTGGACTACAGAGGGTTACAGAGAAGATAAGGAATTCTTACAAAAAAATTGGATTGCTGACGTCAGCAAACGGCCGCGGATTCGCGGTCAAATGCGCTCAACTGCGGCGGTTCCGCGGTGGAAATGTGGGTTCAAACCTCCAAAATTCTTCTGTTGTCTGTTGTGTTTCTCCTCTATTTGTTCAGATCTGCTGTTTGCTGTTTTGTTCACTGGATTTTTCCAGATCTGAATTTTTCCTTCTTTCGGATCCAGCACAATTCGCACGAAAACCCTTCAAAAAATAACAAGATGATAAAAAGAAATTGTTTTTATATTTTTCAGTTTTTATGATTTTTTTTAATTTTTATTTAACCCGAAATTACAAAAAGAAAATAACTACCATTATCCCCGGCAACGGCGCCATTTGATTGGTCGATGTTTATGCGTGTGCGTTTTTAAATCAAAGAATTAACCGCAATCAAGACGGTGTCGCTTGGTAGCTAGCCGGTTGAATACGGGTCGGTCCACAGGGAAAACGTGTCTTTTCTAGTTGTTCTAACGAGTCAATTCCTATTTGTGGTAGGTTTTGATTTTCTATAAAAACTGAGGTTGAATTTGATTTGGATTAAAACCTTGCTAGGGTTAGGATTAGGTTGGTTTGGAAAGTTAATTCTACTCACCGCTTTCTTTGCCCTAATTAAGATCTTAGGTGTTAAGGTAATAATTAACGAAGGGGATTAGCGCGATCAGGAAGAAACGAAGTTTCTTCCTTTTGGCCCTTGTCCGTCCTTTCTTAATTCTTAGCCCTAAACTCTATGGAAATCAAACACAATCGGTCTAACTAGGGAATCACCGCTATCTCTTGGGATAGGGTGCCGTAGTGAGCAGTGTGTGTTTGAATTGCATAAAGTCCTATTTTAAGAACGGGCAAGAAAGGAGTGAGAGATTTACATCTCTCAAACCGATCCAAACCTAACCCTAACAAGTGAGGAACTACTCACTCATTAGGGAATTAACAAAGGAATTCATTTTTTGTGATTTTCTTTTAATAGCCTAATTAACTTATGGAAAATAACTACGGCAGATAAAAAATTGCAGAGAAATAAAATTGCAGATAAGAAATTAAAGATAAAAAACTTACTTTTTATTGATGCACTCTTTGACAATTACAATGGAATGAAAATTTAAATTCTAGAAATTAAAAGAGGCATGCTCCAAAAAGAGCTGTAGGCTTCTTATTTATAGATAATAGAAACCCTAGGGTTTATATCTGATCCGCATCTGAATTTACAAAACTACCCTAAGAAAACCGGGTCAATGCACCGACTCCCACCGACATGCACCGACACACCGACACGTGTTCTATATGGCCGCGGAACCGCGGCCATAAGCCTGGTGTGGCCGCGGATCCGCGTCCAAATGATGGGGTCTCTGTCTCAAAGTTTTAGGGCTGCTTCATGTTGCATTTTGCTTCTGATTTCTTCACTTGGTTCTTCAGAATTTTTTCTATTTTCTTCCAGATTTCCTCAGTGCAGAATGTTATGGACTTTTACCATTCGCTTCGTGTTGAAGTCTTGAATCTTGTGTTGCCTTCGTACCTTGTGCAATTAAACTGTTCATTGATCTTCATTTGTTCTGTAGGCGGCATCATAAAGATTCTTCTATTTGTTGGTCGTAGTCTCACTTTTGTAGCGTCTTTTCACCATTTTCACTGTATTGTTCCGAGAACCTGTAACCTGCAACTATTTAACAGACATGGATCAAAAGCACCAATTTATTTGCGAAATATAATAATGCAAAATTCTGATATGAACATCCCCAAAATCCAGAAATCTCATCAATACTGAAATCCTCAAGAAAATCATAATATCGAACATGTTGTATATGATAAATGCTTATGATATCAAAGGTATGCAATGTGATTTATGGCTAGGAATCTATATAAGCATGATGATGAAGTGAGGTATATACATGCTATGCAATTCAATGTATCATGTATGATGCAAGTGTTTGATACAGAACTAAGAAGGTTCTATAGTGCTCGTGGCATGGCAATTACCAAAGGCGTGTGTGTTCACATGAATAGTGCGCGTGCAACATGAGCCAATGGTAATGGTGTAAGTGTCTTAAGAGGTGATATCACACATAGGTATATAAATAACCATGCAATGCCAGCAAACGAATAACTAGAAAGATATGCATATGAATGAGATGGTTAACTAACTAACTATGCATATAGTTTGCAAGTAATAAAGTGATCCTAACTATGGGGTGCCTCGCGCCATCCAGACGATTTCCCCATAGATGTATACATCTACTCACCCGGACGTCTCGCTAATCTGATCCAACCACCGCTTTGCCCTTGCGCGCCGCGTTCGATATTTCCGCAACCGATCCTAAAATTGCACAACACAAAACATAAGATTACATATTCTTGAAATGACGCAAAGTCACAAAATAAAAGAATCAACGCTCACAAGTTAAGCACAACGTGCACTAGATGCGTGGAATACACACGACAACCACTATAACCTTAACTAAAATCGTCGTTCGGAACAACCGTCAAAACTAAACCCGATCAAACCAAATTTCGCATTCACACACCCTAAATGTCGTAGGAGATGCTATTAATATCGTCAAGATATCACAATTAACTCACCACATAATTATATAAAAAAACCTAGTAAGCTCCCAAAATTGTGAATAGGCGTAACCATCGTAGATTAGCGATAAAGCTATCACAATCTAACACAAACATCCAAACTAACCCACTAGATAACCGCTACACCTAATTTAACCTATTACAAATGCTTCAAACCCTAATTATAATTTCAAACCCCTTTCTTGAATTTACTTAAACAAGCAATAACAACCAAATTAACACTTTAAAATTCTATTTTAGCATATTTAAACTACCAATTAACCATTTGATTAAAATTATACCTCATAAGTAGTGAACCCTAGCTTGCACTAGCCTCCAAAGACACCTCCTTTCTCCATGTTTTAAACTAATTTGGGCTTGAGAAGGGATAGCATAAGGATTTGTTTGAGTTTTGTGAAGAAATTTGTGGATTTCGATGGATTTTTGATGGAATTTTGAAGCAAAAGAGAGGAGAAAAAATGGGAGCTGCTGCAGGATGGCTCGGCCTGGGAGTGTGGGAGGGGAGAATGGGAGAAGTGTGTGGAAATTTCCACATAAAAGGTATCTTTTAAGCTCATTTAATGCATATCACATCATTTCCTTATTTAAATTTCATTTTAATTTCCTTTTTAAACCATGAAATAACTAGACTTGGAAAGTGTTGATAAAATTTTTTTGTTAACACTATATTTTAGTTTGTAATGGATCCTAAGTGTGTAATTTACCCATTCAAATTTGTATTTATCAATAATTTAATGTATATTTAAAAGTTTAAAATAATATTAAAAATAATTAATTAAGGAAAAAAATTTAAATGACCAGAAATTTTTAAGTGACACTTAACTAACCAATTTCTAGCAATTTCTTATCTAAATTTTGTATAATTAGGCCTATATTGAAAAATAATTATTTTGATATTTTACGGAAATTACTGTTTATTTTACCGATTATCGAAAAATTACCTAAACGATTTTCGAGGTGTTACACGGAGAAAGTGTGTTTGCCTAGTTTATATAAACTTGTAATTGTTAGCAATCATTCTTGAAAAAGGCACAAATGGTGCCAGACATGTGCAGTGGTTATCATCTTAAATCACATAAATATCGAATTATATATAATCAAACAAATGACATCCTACATGACTTGACTTGAACACTTGAAACTTAACTTAAACCTGAACTTAACTTGAACTCAAATTTGACTTGAACCTGAACTTGAATTCTTGAACTTGACATGAATCCTTGAACTTAAACTTGGCTTGAACACTTGACTTAACTTGACCTGAACCATGAATATGACTTGGCTTGAACTTGACATGAATTCTTGAACACAACTTGAACCTGAATTTGTACTCTTTATATTCATGGACTTGGTTAAGACCTGTAAACTTGATTTAAACAATAAAATACGAGGGGGATAAGGGGTAAGTTGGTAAGGAATGTATGACGTGGCACGAGAGTCCACTAAAAGACACTTCTTGAATATGCTTTTGTCGTTGTTCCGTGGGGTTTGACGGAGCCTTGTACTTCTTGTACCTTTGGTCTGCGGGGTAAGCTGGACTACTCTCATATACACGAATACTTTCATTATCAAACTACAAAGAACCATGTTAGAATAGGGTAACCATATTCATATACATGTCATGCTTAAGATACCTTAATATACTCATATCTAATTAACACTCTTACCTGTCATCTTCTGCATTAGATTCATATTCTTCTTACAAACATATCTTTTATCACACTTTATATTCATATCCTTTTTGGGGACTTACCGAGCGCAAGTTCGCTGACGGGCATTCTACCATGTTTTCTTTCTATCCTTGGAATGTTCGTCAGATGACGTAGGGACAGAGGAGATCAAGCCGAGTCAGGAGGATTTCGATCAGCTTACCGCTTAGCCAGACTACTAGTTTTCCTTTCTGTAGTTATTTCCAGTATGCCATTGTGTAGGCACTTTCCAGTTATTGTATCTTTTGTTTCAGACATCGTATTTGTACTTAATCTATGAATGTAAATAAAGTTGTTGTGGAAGTTTAATTCATTTGTTATTTTCTTGTTATGATATATTGCTTATAAACGCTTAATGTTTTTATTATGGGAAACGACCATCTCAAAATAAATACGTTGCTGGTTTCGTCATGTGTCGTCACAGTCTTTTAGAAAGCGGGGCATGACAAGGGTAAAAGAGATTCTCCTTAACACTAACTAGGAGGGCATTAGTGTAACATAATAAGTTCAATTATTTTAGTGTAATTAAAACTGTTTTACATGGTTTTTAAAAAAACAACTATAGTTGAAAGTATTTTAGTGTAATTTACACAATTAAGGTATAAACATCCCAATATTTTTTTTCTTTTAGGCTAATCTTTAGACATTATTCTTAAAACATCCAACTAAGGGCTTTTCCCTATGCTCCTAAAAATTACTTGCTAATTTGATGAGTTAATGATATATGCCCTAGAGGCCATTATTGTATAATACTGGATTGTATATTACATTTTGGAAGCTTAGGATGTACACAGATATAATAACAGTTTTGCTCAATATGATAGTATGCTATCTGGTTTGATTCTATCTTAATATGTGTATATGTTTCTTTTAACGTATCGCTAATACATATTGATAGAGCCCTTAGGATCTTTACTTGACTACCAGCATTATGATGGCAATCACACTAGTAGGGGCTGGGTAGTCTATAACACATCCTTAAGATTGTCCCACAGCCATTGGTATGTCTTACCGGAGATAGTATACAGGTGCTCATTGGGTTATGAGTTACACTGGATGGACTCGCGGGGGAACCGCTGGTTGGTATTATACCTATCGTCAGTTAGCAGTTCCCAGGTGACATGAGTACAGCTTAGTCCATTGACTTGACATCACTATTCGTCTCAAGTGTGTTCCCAGTGTACTTAGATTACTACCCTACCACGGCTCAAATGAGTCGTGCAAACAGGTAGTGGTTGGGTGTAGTCCCGAAGCACTGGGAGGCAGTAGTGGTTAGATATGATTCGTCTCTCCCGGTATTGGGAGTTGATATCGCGCTGTCTTTGGATAGCCAATACACAAAGTCCCTGGCCAGGAAAAGCGAGATTTACTGGTAGATACTCCAGTAGTTTCTCAGGGTGTATTGGGCTCTACACCGACATGACTTATTGCGCTATTAGGGGTCTGACTGTTACCGCCCCTAGGCCCGATATGCGATACTCTGAGACGAACAGACCGGACTGTATGGAGATTGTCACATATAGGCTCAGTAGGAGTTTGGATGAGTTTGCATGTCGGCCTTCTTTTCGACAGATACCTGGGTAGCCGTTACGTACAGCTAGTGCCGCTGACAGACTTGTGGTTAAACCCACTGCCAGCGTACTGTCGAGTCTTTAAAGTCCTACACAGAAGGTTTTCCTAGTTCAGGCGAAACGATGCAGAGGCTGTATGGTTTTACGGCAGGGTTCCGATCATGTACGTGCACTAGCTGCATGGATGTTGTTCGGACGGATAATACCAGTGGGCTTTGGTCTAAGCCGGATCCTAGTATTATATTATTGGATTAGTATTATCTCATTGTATTCATATTTTTTGGAATACGAATACAGGTATGTATATACGGTGAGGGCATTCTTGTTATTTCACAAGAGATGCTTCTAGAAGGGGGCACCTCATTATTTGGATTAATATATTTTGGAAATTAGATTAATAGGGTGTAAATGGAGATATTTGAGGCATAGGAGTGAAGCATGTCCTATGCATTTGTTTATTAGTTTGGATATACTATTGAAGCATGGTCATTATTTTCTATATGAAAATAATCAATGCTTAATAAGTGATGGATAATGAGCCATTCTTCACTTTCCATCAACACTTACTCATTTGCTCATTTTCCTTTCTCCTTCCATTTTCTCCTCCTTCTTCCTCAAAAACCCTAACATTCACATGTGTTGTGAGCCATAGGGTTATGTGAGATAAAACACTCTATTAAACACTCTACATCTCCTAAGCTACTTAGTTTGGCAAGCTAGATACCTTAGTTATCTCGGTTTAGAGTTTGGAGCTTGAACTACAGACTCTTAGGTGGATCGTCTTCGACATAAGGTTGCCGCCATTTCAAGCGTGATCCGATCTTCGAGAAGCTCAAGAAGAGGAGGAGGAGAAGAAGACCCAGAGGACTTGTGACAAGGAGGTATAACACTTTCATAGTAGTTAAAAACCTCCTAGTAGTTATAGCTAGTTAAGGTTTCCGTTAAGATCCTGGAGTTAAAGTCGGTGTTGCATAGTATGAAAATTGTTTTTTGTAAATTCCGCCTTCCTACAAGTGTGTGGGGTGTGCGACATCGACTTACAATGGTATCAGAGTCTACTAAACCTTAACTAGCTTATTAGCAAGTGATTAGAACTTCGATCGACGAAAAATACCCGAAATCAAATTTCCATTGTTAAGCTTGTTGTCGATTTTTAAAAGTGTTCAAAAAATTATTTCAGTGACCTTAAAAATACATGCAGGCATTTCTAAGACCTAGAAAAAAATCAGAGCACCTAACTCATCAACTTTGCGGCGGAACCGCCGCCGAGTTGTGGCCGAGTTGCTCCCAGATTTATTTGTATACTGGTTTGTGCATGGGGCAAAAACGAATAAGTATTATCGATCGAAATTCTAAGTTCTTGGCTAATCGGTGTTTCTGTGTTTGTATATGTGTTGCTAAACGTCCGCTAATTGCTATATGTCGATTAGTGGGGGTTGCACATATTGGTATCTTTATGATGGTTTGTGTATATGAAGTATTGGATCGTCTTGGATGAACAGTCGGGGGGATATTAGAAGAGTGTTTTCTTTTCTTTCATTCTTGTAAATTTGTAATTGATGTAATATTATTTTTGCGGGGCACATCCAGGTTGAGGTTGTAGCCACCGTTGTATTATTTCATTTACTTTTTCTTGCACCTAGAATAGACCCAAGATGGGGTGCACAAACTACCGGGTTCTTGAAATGCCGAGTGGCCTACTCATTTTATTGAGAGAGGTTGCATCACTTCGGGAATTTGGCGAGTAGTTTTCTGTACCCGTAAGGGTCTAGGGTGGGGTTTGTCTATTCATCACGATCGTGGAATCCGTCTTTCATGCAAGGCTAAAACGAAACATGGAATTCCTAGTATGTTAAATATATTCATCTGTGATCTGGAAAGCCTATTATTGCGTGAGACGAATGGATACATATATATACATTGTATATAATAAACGTTGCGTATATTTTACACCTGCGCTAGTCCAGCCCCCGCTCGCCGTTGTTGGGGTCGAAATTTACACCCCGGTTGACCAAGTCAAAATAAAAATCAACCCCAAGCCAAGTGGGCCCAAGCCAAGGTCAAGTGGGCCAATGCCCGGGTCGAGCCCGAACATGGAGCGGCCGCCCCCCCAATGCCAAGATAAAAATTTTGTAATAAATAATTTTGGTGTATTACTTTTATTCTATTTTATGAATGAATGTAAGAAAAATGGGCATAAAGCCAAATTTTTGTAAAGCCCATGGCTTATGTGCAAAAAGAAATGGCACATGAGCCATGGGATGGGCAAAATACCATTTTTGTAGAGCCCAAAGGGCTACATGTAAAGTGTATAGCCTATAAAGGCAAGGATAATGAAAATATCCCAACAACTTTTTTCTCTCTTCTAAAAAAGCATCAAAATCGGTGATCTTCTCCTTCCTCAAGGTTCTAAAACCTTCTTCATTCTTTTGAATTAAATCAAGAGTTTTACTTTTCCTTGTATAAAACTAAATAGTTTTTCACCACAAAACCTACAAAGGGGAACTCAGATCTTCCATCAGATCTCAGAAAGGAGAGATTTTTAAAATCTCATACTTCTTGATCTTCAAGATCCAGCCAACAAAGGAAGAAGAAGGAGACCCATCTCCAGAAACCCCACTTTGGAAAAGATCCAGGGCTCAAGGGGAGAAGCCCCCTTCATCAGCTTCAAAATAATCTTAAATGTTTAACTCCTCATATATATACATATATATAAAATAATAAGTGCTCCTTTCTGGGAGTACAACTCCCATTGCAGGAACCAGGTCCCTTTTGCCTCCCGAGCGCCCACGTGCCCTGCACGTGAGGCGCTAGCATCCAAAGCGCTAGCGCCCGAGGGCCCATGTACCTGGCACGTGGGGCGCTAGCGCTCTTGCGCCCAAAGCGCTAGCGCCCGAGCGCCCACGTGCCTGGCACGTGGGGCGCTAGCACTCAAAGCGCTAGCGCTCTTGCGCTCAAAGCGCTAGCGCCCAAAGCGCTAGTGCCCGAGCGCCCACGTGCCAGGCATATGGGGTGCTGGCGCTCTGGCGCCCAAAGCGCTAGCGCCCGAGCGCCCACGTGCCTGGCACGTAGGGGGCTAGCGCCTAAAGCGCTAGCACCCATAGCGTTGGCGCTTTTGCCCACGCATCTTTTGGATGTCTTTTTTCTTTTTTTATATATATGTATATATACATACACACACATACTCCATGACACTGTCCCTGTTAGAAAAAAATTTCTAACGGGGCACTGCCCCGCACCCCGCAAGGGACTGCTAGCCCCCTTGACCCCCAGCCCGCTATCCGGGTAGCGGGACCCCGTAAAAACTCTGCAGGGCCCCCTATATATCCAAAAACCCCTTTCAAAACACAACACACATACACTGCACATTGAGTTCACATGAGCTGTTTGACCCGTTAATTGGAGGTTCCCTCGCTCCAAAGGCGAGGGGTAATTAACGACAGCTTAGTCTACGGCTGCCGGAGATTTGGATCCCCGCAATCAATAAACCCCAGCCTACCCTTGGCAGGGGGAGTCTATAATGCACCTGACAAGCGCACTCGCATTCCCATCTCAATGGGGTAACGAAAAACACCCTACAGATTCTGGCACACCCGGTGGGACCATTCTCTCCTCCCATATCTCGGGTCAAGCGTTCATGCGAACTCATTTAACATATATGCCGATGTTTGTACTGAAATAATGTTTTTTTCGTGTAGCAATCAACTTTCAACGACAATGTCTCCCAAGACGAATTCAGCTTCCAACGCGACCCCGATCTCGTACGTGGTCAAGATCAATGTTCGTGTAGTTCTCCCCTCAAGACTCAGTCGACAGTGGGAGGAACTGCCCCGCCAGTTTGGTTCTGTCATTATCTACCCTGCTGGAAGCGCTCATCTGGCAGAAATCCCGGCAAAACATGTGGCCAAGCCGGTCTTAAGGGGTAAGAGGCCGAATGTTGTGATCGCCAAGGCACCGCGACCGAAACTTGAGATGGTGTCTGAACGACTCTCTGGTGCTCCAGCTGTGGGAAGGACCTCCGGTACAACGGGCAACATCAAATGTTCCGGACGAGATCAGGCGATGACTCCAACAAATGCATGATCGGGCGCCTCTTCTGGCCTCTCTATCAATCAGTCTACGGCGTCTTCCCGAAGAGCCGAAGTCTGCTGAGTGCTTAAAACAGAAAAGTTAAGGCAGAAGCGGCTCAAGTATCGAGCCAACAAGAGGGCCAGGACTCCGGCCAGGTGAAATCATGTGAGAGTCCCAGAGCAGAGTCATCCTGCGATGATGACTGAATCAGCCGTAAAAATCAGCAATTCCTTCGAACCTCTGAAGTGGGTTCAGAAAAGTGCCATGACCGCCAGAATCAAGAAGACGGTGGTCCGAACATCACTACAAAAAGACGTGTCCCGGCCCTAACAGAAAAAGTATGACACTGTCTCTTCAAGAGTCTATCAGGCGCTCTGCACCGCGCGAAAGTAGCGGGGCAAATCCAGAAAAGAAGCGCCAGCACCATTCAAGAATCCGGTCAGGCCAGCCACCTTCAATCGACTGCCCGCTACTGAAACGGGGGGGCCAAGACAGCGATCTGTGAAATCAGCCGCCGATAATAAAAAGACGGCTGTATATATTATCCATACAGTCTATATGGCTGGCGGGCGCCCCAGCGACAACCTTCGCAGCAAAAGCAAGGAGGGGGCCACCACATCCCAAGCCCAATTTGCCTTGAATGTGGTTGCCTCTTCCCAAGAATAGCCGCCTCCACTGGATGATGAAAACCCTCTCGATGAGGACGATAGGCAGAAAGACCCCTCGGTCCATGCAGAGTCAAGCTCGGACAGCGAGGAAGAGCCGACTTTCCGCCCCAGGACCGCGGAGCAAGAGCTGCTTCAAGAGCTTCGAAAACAGCTCAGGAACAAAGATAAAGAGATGGCCAAGCTCTATTCGAAAATTGACGACTTAACGAATGTTGTGATGCAGTTTACGGCTCAAATTGCTCGAGCGCCTCCCAATCAAACACAAGTCGCTACTCACGAGCCGGAGATGACAATCCGAAGCGGCCGATGCCTATCCCTTTGGGTCCAAGATTCATCGAGCCGCACGAAAGCCGGCCACATTCCGCTTCTGGGGACGCCTTGGCCCCAGATAACACTATCCTGCTAACACAAGATCGGATAATGGATTTGGTCACCAGCAAGGTTAAAACATTGGTGGCCGAAGTTGAAGCTCAGAAAAAAATTAGCAGTAGTGGGCGACCATATCCCGCACAGTACGATCTGATCGAGTTCCCGAGCGGCTACGTCATTCCCAAGTTCGGAAGATTTGACGGGATGGGAAATGAAAATCAGCACGTCTCGCACTTTAAAGCATCGTGCGAAAATACAGGGAGCAATGATGCGCTCCTTCTTCGTCAGTTTGTCAACAGCTTGACCGGTGTCGCTTTCGACTGGTACGTGAGTATACCAGACGGGTCCGTCATTACCTTTGCCCAAATGGAGTCTCTGTTTCAGTAAAGGTTCATGAGTGTCAGTGATAAAATCTCCATTGCTGACCTTGTGAGGACCAAGCCGGGGAAGAATGAAAGCAACACCGACTTTATCGCCCGATGGTATAATCTCACAGTCAAGTGTGAACCGCCGCTAGAGCAGGACCAGTCCGTCAGCCTTCTCATTGGGAACCTCAGCAATTGGATGGTCCTATTTCTGTGTACAACAGGCCTCAAGACGTTTCAAGAGCTAACCAAGAAAGTCCAAATGCTGGAACACTCGAAGCAAGAGTCTACCCCGGACTCTCAGAGAGACAAGACTTGGAAAAGCAAGCGGGGCGACAACCGTAGAAGCGGGAATCCCAGCAGTACCAATGTCTTCAATGCGTCCGACAATGAAGAAAAGTGAAGGGCGGGCGAATCCAAAACCAACCGGTCTCGAAAGTCAATGCTGGGAGGAGAAGGGCCTAGAGGAGAAAAAGAATAAGGTTTACTCTTTCAGAAGGGACAATGTCTGGAAGATATTTAAAGATGCCTTGAACAACGGTCTACAATTACCAGAGTTGAAAAGACCTCAAGAAGCAAAAATGACCGACAATCCCCTGTATTGTCCGTACCACCGAGTAGTGAGCCATACGATCGAGGATTGCTATATCTTCAAAGACTGGGTCGAGAAGCAGTACAAGGCTGGAGAGATCGAGCTGTCAAAAAGTGTGTTGGTGAACAATCAAGTTGCAACCACCAACTTTATACAGACAGAAGCTGAAGCCTTCGTGGAGCAGACAGCCGAACCCGCTGCACTGAGAAATGAAACCGACTCACCGCATCCTCCTTGGAGTAAGCACGTATCCAACAAGACGAAGAAGATGCTAAAGCTACTTCGGAAAGAGCCCAGAACGGAATGGGAAGGGCAGAAGAAGCCTATCGTACCAGCTGCCAATTCGTCTCCATAAGGATCAAAATCCAAAAAGCTCAAGAAGAAGAGAAGTGCAGCTCGACGCAAAAAAGAGTCTGCAGGGAGATCGGCCATTCAAAAATATATTGATTCTCTCGAAGACTATGAACAGAAGGAAAGAACTCTAATTCAATTGAAAGAGTTCTTCCCCGTAGAAGTGGCTGAGATTCTGGAGGAGTTAGAAGAAGACTCCAATGAAGAGATCCCTATAGTAACCTGCTACGCTATCCATCTTGGCAGCGACTCTGTGGAGGATCTCTGTTTTCCCGAAGAGGATGAGGAGCTCGCCACAAAGACCAACCAAATCCAGCTCAGAAGCGGCAAGGCTCTACCGCTAAATCAGGGAAACGCCCCGAAAGGAAAGGAAAAACAGGTGGCTAATGAGGAAGATGGCAGAGAGCCGGCTAATGAAAACTCAAATTCTTCCTCAGTGGACAACAACGTCTTGGCTCATCTCCGGAAGCTTCCGTCTCTCCTGAGCATCTATGATGCCTTGGTCCTATCTAAGGAGCTTAGAGATGTTCTCATTCATGCTCTACAGAACCCCGAGCGGTATCAGGCTCGCTTTGCGGAAATTAATATGAAAGAAGCCCAGTACTCTCTGCATGCCGCCGCAGTCACGTTTAAGGACGAAGACTTGCTACTGGAGACAGCTGAGCATAATCGGCCGCTTTACGTGACAGGGTACAGCGACGGAGATTGGATTAATCGCATATTGATTGATCCAGGGTCCTCAGTGAACATCATGAACTTATGAACTCTGAAGAGTTTGTCAATGGACGTCCGACACCTGTCAAGGGAAAGGATCGTCATTCAAGACTTCAACCAAAATTGCCACCAAGTTCTGGGGTCTATAGCTTTGCCAATCAAATTTGGGGATCTGTAAACTGAAGCTAAGATATACGTAATCGACGCTGACACATCTTATAAAATTATCTTGGGACGGCCGTGGCTCCACGATTACGGCATCATTCCGTCAACTCTCCGTCAATGCATGAAGTATACTAAAAATGGCGAAGAAAGACGCATTGACGGAGACATCCAGCCGTTCGATGTGCATGAAGTCCGATATGAAGATTCTCGGTACTTCATGAACCACCAAAATGCTAAGCCACAATTGACTGGGGATAGAGCGGCCCTAAGACTTAAAAGTAAATCTGAGCCGGTTGTCACTTTAAAGAGCAAAAATGCCCAAGTGTGCCCGCGTTTCGGTAGCGACACTGATGAGTCCGACGCTGGAAGTCCGTCCTTCCGTAAAACTCACCCTCTTTTCGGTAGCGATACGGACGAATCCGATACTAAAAACCCATCTAGCAGCAAAGTCCACCCTCATCTTGGCAGTGACACTGAAGAGTCGGAGGAAGAGGATCTGCCGTGCAACAGCTGTGCAGATTAGGCCCCCATGCAGCAAGCGAAACTACGAGAGACCTTCGAAATTGCAGAAGGATCCCTGGCCATCAAAAGGGTGCCGGAACGGATGTACAAAGAGCTCGATGCATTGTCAGTCTCTACCGTGGACTAGCTGAAAACTTTCTACGTTCCTAGGAGGAAAAGTGGACAAAAGGGCATCATGTTTTATGGGTCAAACCCCGTTGTGCACCCAGACGATTTGTCTGTCGCGTTCCTTCCCTATGAGAGAGGCATAAGAGCCGTCCTCAATCCCAGATACTATGCACCCGAGATGCGGGAATATTTCAAAAGGTGCGGATACCAGTTATATCAAACGGAGTCCGAAGCAAAGTTTTATGAAGGGCTATGGCATCCGCCCCAGGTCCGAGCACTCATCGATGGACGAATTCCTGATAGATGGGGCATAGGCTTCATTCAACCTGATTCCAAAGCATGCTATATGATCCATATTGATGAAGCCAGCAAAAGATCAAATGATGATGACGAGATAGATGAACCAGAAGAAGCTCCTCAAGAGCTGGAAGATGGCGGACAAGCAACCTTCGACGAGCTAGACGAGATTGACTTAGGAACGCCTGATAATCCAAGGCCGACCTATATCAGTTCACTCTTGTCAGAGGAAATGAAAGCGCAGATAATCGCCCTGCTGCACGAGTTCGTCGACTGCTTCGCGTGGACGTATAAAGAAATGCCTGGACTTTCCCCTGAAGTGGCCGTGCATAAACTGGCTATATCTCCTGATGCTAAGCCAGTCAAACAAGCTCCTCGAAGAATGAGAAGGGAACTAGAAGAAAAGGTCATTGAGGAAACAAAGAAGCTCATCGATGCCGGCTTCATCAGGGAAGAGAAATATGCGGACTGGATCGCATGCATAGTCCCAGTGAAGAAGAAAAATGGGCAGATCCGAATTTGTGTCGATTTCAGGGACCTCAACAAGGCTTGTCCTAAAGAGGAATTCCCGCTACCGGTCATGGAAATGATGGTCGATGACACCTCAAATTATGAGCTGTTCACCTTTATGGATGGTTCGTCTGGGTATAATCAGATCAAGATGTCGCCTAAGGATGAGAAGCACACAGCATTTCGAAGCTCGATCGGAATATACTGCTACAAAGTGATGCCGTTCGGACTGAAGAACGCAGGTGCTACATATCAAAGGTCAATGAACAATATCTTTGATGACCTAATTCATAAGGTCGTCGAATGTTATGTTGATGATCTGGTCGTCAAGACTAAAGCCAAGGCCGATCACATCCAAGATCTTAGGACCGTTCTCACCAGACTGAGGGAGTACGATCTGAAAATGAATCCTCTGAAGTGCGCTTTTGGCGTGTCATCGGGAAAATTCCTGGGCTTCATAGTCCGACATCGAGGGATTGAAGTTGACCCATCCAAGATAAAGGCCATCATGGAGATGCCCCTCCGAAGAGTCTGATGCAGCTAAGATCTTTTCAAGGCAAGCTTGCTTATATACGGAGGTTTATCTCAAATTTATTAGGGAGATGTAGGCCCTTCTCAAAGCTCATGAAGAAAGGAGCTCCTTTTGTCTGGGATGCCGAATGTCAAGAAGCGTTCGAAAGCATCAAACAGTACTTGTTGCACCCTCCAGTGCTGGCCGCTCCCGTTTCAAATAAACCGCCGATTCTCTATACTGCCTCGCTAGATGAGTCACTCGGTGCGCTCCTTGCCCAGAACAACGAGGAGGGAAAAGAAAATGCCCTCTACTACCTCAGTCGAACTCTAGTCGGGGCGGAACACAACTATTCCCCAATCGAAAAGCAATGTTTGGCTTTGATATTTGCTGTGAAGAAGCTGAGACACTATCTGCTCGCTCATCTGGTTATGCTGATGTCCAAGGTCGACCCGCTCAAACACTTGATGACCAAAGCAAGCCTAGCTGGCAGAATGGCAAGATGGGTTGTCATGCTACTTGAGTTTGACATAGTTTACACTCCTCAGAAAGCAATAAAAGGGCAAGCTCTTGTAGATTTTCTCGTTGCTCATCCCATACCAGAGGGGTCACCGCTCAATTGCGAGTTGCCCGACGAACAAGTGCTGCACCTCGAAAATGACGAGCCATGTTGGGAACTCTACTTCGATGGGGACTCATCGATAAGGACCTCCAGTAAATCAAGCGTCCCGGAGATAAAAGCAGGGATAGGATTGGTGTTCATCACGCCATCGATGGGAACCCTACGGCGTTCTTTTGCTCTCGCCGAGCCTCGCATAAACAACGGGCTGAGTATGAAGCTCTGATAGCTGGTCTGGAGCTCGCCATAGAAATGGAAATCCTTCGACTACGGGTTTACGGTGACTCCAAGCTCGTCGTCAACCAAGTAAGCGGTGACTATAAGATAAACAAACCCGAGTTAGCTCGGTACAGAGGCCGAGTGGTGGAACTCATGAAACGGTTCACTCACATTGAACTAATGAGAGTCCCTAGAGCGTTGAATGGAAAGGCTGACATACTCGCTCACCTAGCCAAGGAGCTGGCTGATCCTCACATGGACAAAATTCTGATCACAGTCAGGAGCCGACAAATTCTACCCCCAGTCTCACTACGAGAAGAGGAAAGCACAGAATAGAAGAGCAGTCCTGCCGAAGAAGCTTCGATCATCCAAGACGAGCCCGATTGGAGAGAACCCTTCATAGCGTACCTCCGAGACAACAAGCTGCCCGAAGGAAAATCTGCAATAATTTAGCTAAAGAAAAGAGCTCTCCGATACGTGTTTGTAAATGACACGCTATACCGCAGGTCATATGACCAACTCTGGCTTAGATGTCTGTCATCGGCCGAAGCCCAGAAAGTCATGAAAGAAGTTCACTTAGGTGTTTGCGGTGCTCACCAATATGGCCCCAAGATGCGACTTCAAATTAAACGGCTTGGGTATTACTAGCCTACCATGATACGGGATTGCGGAGAGCATGCAAAGAAATGTCATATCTGCCAAATTCCCAACGATTTCATTCATAAGCATCCCAATCCGTTTCATCCTACGGTAGAGTCGTGGCCCTTCGAAGTCTGGGGGACCGACATAGTTGGCCCAATTGATTCTCTGTCATCCAGAGGCCACCGGTTCATATTGGCCAAAACTGACTATTTCTCCAGATGGGCTGAAGCTGTCCCGCTAAAAGAAGTTAAGACAGAAAATATTCTTACGTTTTTCCAGCATAATATTTTATACCGCTTTGGTACACCAAGAAGAATCATTTCTGACAACGGGGCTTCTTTCAAGAGCTTCAAAGTCTCAAGATTCGCTACTCAACACAAGATAGACTGGAGATATTCCTCCATCTATAATCCAAGAGCCAATAGGCTAGCCGAAGCCTTCAATAAGACTCTATGCAAGCTCCTGAGGAAAAATGCTTCAGCCAACAAGTAAGACTGGAATCTCAAGCTTCACGAGGCATTGTGGGCATATCATACCACGCACCGTACTCCAACCCAGTCCACTCCATACTCATTGCTCTTCGGAGTGGAGGCGGTCCTCCCCCTCGAAGTCGAAGTTCCAAGCTTAAGAATGGTCGTTCAACACGAGTTGACGGAGGAGGAAAACGTACTCCTTCGACTTGAAGAGCTCGACACCCTCAAAGAAAAGAGGCTCGCGGTGCAGCAAAATCTGGAGCTGTACCGAGCCCAAATGTCACGGGCCTATGACAAGATAACCCGTCCCCGTGTTTTCAAGAAAGGTGAATTGGTGTTGGTCCACCGATCATCCCCAATCGACATGCCAAGAGAAAATTCGAGCCAAACTGGGAAGGACCATACGTCATTGAGAAAGTGTTTGACGGAGCATCCTACCAACTGATAAATGCCGAGGGAGAAAGGCCCATGCCACCCATCAATGTCCGATATCTCAAGAAATACTACGCGTGAATGCTCCAAGTCGCAAGCGAATTGAGCACACCAGCCCTACGGTCTAAATCATACATCTTGTAAAACTGTATACAATCCACGGGCGTAAACAGCCCTTATCTCTCCCAAATCCTGCCGGTGAGACTACTTTTAAAGTCCCACCAGGGCAAAAAAAAAGGTATGTCCACGAGCAAAACGGGCACGGATGAAAACCCGAAAGGGCTCCGTGAGTAAAAACAGCAGGATTGCTGGCGAGTTTATGAAAACCCGAAAGGGCGCAAACTCGTGAAAAGAGATAAAATACACTCACAAAGTCCTCTCGACCTTGTGAGGAGAAAACCCCTGCGTGAGATCCTTACGACTCACAAAGGAGCAACACACTTAGGAATCCCATACGATTCCTAAGGAGAACATACACCTACGAGATCCTCTCGACTCGTAAGGAGAAAATGCTTTTATGGGACCCTTACGGCTCATAAAATTGAAAAGTCTTAGGTGACAGGGACCTAAACCTATCTCCTAAGCCATCGCTCCCCAACGGGCAACGGCAAATGATGAGTCGCTTTTGGCATTTCGCTTCAGTGTTAGCGGTGCTGATGCCGACCAAAACCCAAATTCCAAGTCCTTCCGAGGCAAATGATGAGTTGCTCCTGGCATTGTTCCAGTGCTGCAATGCTGATGCCAAACAAGATCCAAATTCCAAGTCCCCAAACGGCGAATGACGAGTCGCTCCTGGTACCATATTCCAGTGTAGCGATGCAGACGCCAACCAAAATCTAATTTCTCAAATTTCTCCCAGCCCTACGGTTAGTCCCCAAATTGACTGTCATATACAATCCACGGGCTCAAATAATTCTCAGCAACCCATGCCCCACCGCAATCACCAGTTACGCGGCTGGTCTCCGCCCTCGGAATTATGCTCCATTTGGGAAGACCCACTCATGTGTCCTCACAATACATGAGGAGAACAAACCTTCGTGGGATCCTTACGACTCACAAAGGAAAAACACACTTGGGAGTCCCCACGACTCCTAAAAAGAAAATGCACCTACGAGATCCTTTCGACTCATAGGGAGAAAATGCTTTTATGAGATCCTTACGGCTCATAAAATTGAAAAGCCTTAGGTGATAGGGATCTAAACTTGTCTCCTAAGCCATCGCTCCCCAACAAGAAAAGGAAAATGATGAATTGCTCCTGGCACGTGTGCTTCAGTGTTAGCAACGCTGATGCCTATCCTAACCCCAAAATCCCAAAACTCCAATCCAATAGACCCCTAAGTCTTTAAACTGGGAACAGATGACCTCTAAGTCATTAAACTGGGAACAGATGACCCCTAAATCGTTAAACTAGGAATGAGGGAAATCGCCTCATGACAAATGATGATTCGCTCATGGTACCATATTCCAGTGCAGCGGTGCTGATGTCAACCCAAATCACATCGAATCAGCAAGTCAACTTCAACCCTGACACTGCAAGAAGCGGACCAAGTCAACTCAAGCACCGACCGTCCACGTCGCTAAAAGGGCAGCACCGACCGGCCAAGTTGCTAAAAGGGCATCATCGACCGTCCAAGTTGCTAAAAGGGCAGCACCGACCGTCCATGTCGCTAAAAGGGCAGCACCAACCGTCCAAGTCGCAAAAAGGGAAGAACCGACCGTCCACGTCGTAAAAAGGGCAGCACCGACCGTCTAAGTCGCAAAAAGGGCAGAACCGACCGTCCACGTCACTAAAAGGGAAGCATCGACCGTCCACGTCGCTAAAAGGGCAGCACCGACTGTCCAAGTCGCAAAAAGGGCAGAACCGACCGTCTACATCGCAAAAAGGGCAGCATCGACCATCCAAGTCGCAAAAAGGGCAGAACCGACCGTCCACGTCGCTAAAAGGGCAGCACCGACCGTCCAAGTCGCAAAAAGGGCAGAACCGACCGTCCACGTCGCTAAAAGGGCAGCACCAACCGTCCAAGTCGCAAAAAGGGCAGAACCGACCGTCCAAGTCGCTAAAAGGGCAGCACCAACCGTCCACGTCGGTAAAAGGGCAGCACCGACCGTCCACGTCGCTAAAAGGGCAGCACCGACCGTCCACGTCGCTAAAAGGGCAGCACCGACCGTCCAAGTCGCAAAAAGGGCAGAACCGACCGTCCATGTCGTAAAAAGGGCAGAACCGACCGTCCAAGTCGCAAAAAGGGCAAAACCGACAGTCCATGTTGCTAAAAGGGCAACACCGACCGTCCAAGTCACTAAAATGGCAGCATCGACCTCTATGTCGTTAAAACAGGAACCAGATCAAGTCGACCTCCACGCGAAAGAAGATCCATCAATTTCGTGCACACAACCCACATGTGTAGTGTGCACTTATTGATGGGGGGGCAATTTGTTGGGGTCGACATTTAAACCCCGGTTGACCAAGTCAGGACCAAGCCCAGGTCAAGTGGGCCAATGCCCGGGTCGAGCCCGAACATGGAGCGGACGGCCTCCCCCCATGCCAAGATAAAAATTTTATAATAAATAATTTTGGTATATTACTTTTATTCAATTTTATGAATGAATGTAAGAAAAATGGGCATAAAGCCAAATTTTTGTAAAGCCCGTGGCTTATATGCAAAAAGAAATGGCACATGAACCATGGGATGGGCAAAATGCCATTTTTATAGAGCCCAAAGGGCTACATGTAAAGTGTATAGCCTATAAAGGCAAGGATAATGAAAATATCCCAACAACTTTTTTCTCTCTCCTAAAAAAGCATCAAGATCTGTGATCTTCTCCTTCCTCAAAATTCTAAAACCTTCTTCTTTCTTTCAAATTAAATCAAGAGTTTTACTCTTCCTTTTATAAAACTAAATAGTTTTTCACCACAAAACCCACAAAGGGGAACTCAGATCTTCCATCAGATCTCAGAAAGGAGAGATTTTTAAAATCTCATACTTCTTGATCTTCAAGATCCGGCCAACAAAGGAAGAAGAAGGAGACCCATCTTCAGAAACCCCACTTTGGGGAAGATGCAGAGCTCAAGGGGAGAAGCCCCCTTCATCAGTTCAAAATAATCTTAGGAGTTTAACTCCTTATATATATACATATATACAAAATAATAAGGGCTCCTTTCTGGGAGTACAACTCCCATTGCAGGAACCAAGTCCCTTTTGCCTCCCGAGCGCCCACGTGCCCGGCACGTGAGGCGCTAGCGCCCTTGCGCTCAAAGCGCTAGCGCCCACGTGCCTGGCACGTGGGGCGCTAGCGCCCGAGCGCCCACGTGCCTGGCACATGGGGCGCTAGCGCCCTTGCGCTCAAAGTGCTAGCGCCCGAGCGCCCACGTGCCTGGTACGTGGGGCACTAGCGCTCTTACGCTCAGAGCGCTAGCGCCCAAAGTGCTAGCGCCCGAGCGCCCACGTACCTGGCACATGGGACGCTAGCGCTCAAAGCTCTAGCGCTTTTGCGCTCAGAGCGCTAGCGCCCAAAGCTCTAGCGCCCGAGCGCCCACATGCCTGGCACGTGTGGCGCTAGCGCTCAAAATGCTAGAACTCTGGTGCTCGAAACGCTAGCGCCCAAAGCGCAAGCGCCGGAGCACCCACGTGCCTGGCATGTGGGGGGCTAGCGCCCTTGCGCTCAAAGCACTAGCACCCAAAGCGCTGGCGTTTTTTCCCACGCATCCTTTGGATGCCCTTTCCCTTTTTTTATATATATGTATATATACATACACACACACACACACACTCCATGAAACTGTCCCTGTTAGAAAAAAAAATTCTAACGGGGCGCTTCCCCGCATCCCGCAAGGGGGCTGCTAGCCCCCTTGACCGTCAGCCCGCTATCCGGGTAGCGGGACCCCCGTAAAAACTCTGCGGGGCCCCCGATATATCCAAAACCCCCTTTCAAAACACAACAAACATACACTGCACAATGAGTTCGCATGACCTGTTTGACCCGTTAATCTGAGCTTCCCTCGCTCCAAAGGCGAGGGGTAATTAACGGCAGCTTAGTCCACGGCTGCCGGAGATTTGGATCCCCGCAATCAATAAACCCCAGCCCACCCTAGGCAAGGGGAGTTTGTAATGCGCTTGACAAGCACACGCACATTCCCATCTCAATGGGGTGACGAAAAACACCCTACAACCGTTAGTTAAGTAACCTAACGGTGCATGACGGGCCCCGTGGCGAATGCGGATGGCATAAGCGTACGTTCTATTTTCGTTTCTTTTCTGCAATGATAGGGTTAAATGATGCGACCGCATTAATATTGACTAATGCAAGAAAAACAAACCAAAGTTTAAATCGTTGGAACAATTTCAAAACCACTCAGTTTTCTTGAAAAACAACTTTTAAATGCGTAGCCTAAACCACTCCTTTTAAAAGCTATCATGGTTCTTTCGACTATATCAGGTTCATTACGTTCACGATTTCGCCAAAACCAGCCGTAGCCCTCCGTCATTTCAGATGGGTATTCAATAGTATTCAAGCTATGTATTTTGACCTTCGTCAAGGCATATTGATTGGTAGCTGCTGGGTATTCATCTGTAGCATAGATAGATGCGTTGATTTGGGACAGTTGTACAGCTATTTTGGCCTTTGTCAAGGGTTTATACGGATGGGTTCAAATTAACCTGGACAATGACGGGTAGAACTTGACTTGCGTCTTATGATATGTTGGCCTTCGTCAAGGCCATAAGCGCCTGGGGAAAAAATCCACATCGGATGTTTCAAAGGAAAATGAAACTTTTTAGTGTTGTATACCATTTGGATTGTGATGATTTTGGTAAGATTCCTTCAAGGTTATCACACGATGGTATTTGGATGCCAATCGTACTGTGAGTAGTTGCTACTCTTCGCGAGATTTTTTCACTAAACAATCAATGCTATAAACCAAGTAGGTTCCTCGAACAGTGTTAACAGTGCTACGCCTCCAGGGAAAAGTGGTTATGTAATTAAGGAATTTCACGAAAGCATTGGAAAACCTCTCTCGATGTACCAACACTAACCTGGCTGAAAGGTTAAGCAAGAATTGTAAGGTGTGATTAATCCTGACTAATTCTTCTTTTATGGTTTGAAGGAGGATTCGAGAAACAGTTGGTGCCATCCTGTTTAGATAAACTAATAACCAATCTAAACTTGTAAGAGTATCATGCTGAGTGTTTCTTCTCTCTCTCTCCTAATTGCAGCGACCAAAATGATCGGGCTTAAATTATTACTAGATAAAAACATATTGACGGGGCCAAACTATAAAGATTGGCTAAGGAATGTCCAGATGGCCATAATCTATGACAAGCTGGGCTACTTCCTTACTATCAAATCCCTCGTCGTCCCAGGTCCAGATTCTAGCGTCGCGGATATTAAGATCCATAAGACATGGGAAATTGATAGTGCGAAAGCCAAGTGTCTCTTGCTGGCCTCAATGGATAATGAACACCGGAAGCGGCACGAGAAGATGGACTTAGCTTCCATCTTCCTCCATACCAAAGAATTATATGGAGAGCAATCTCGTATCGCAAGATACAAGACCTCAAAGAAATTGATTCAGACGAGTTTAGCTACCTGGTCATCTGTAGGGGACCACGTCCTTAAGATAATTAGCTACATTGAAGAGCTCACGGACCTTAGGACCACGTTAGAGAACGAGTTGTATACAGACTTGATTCTACAGTCCCTCCCCTCTACTTACGCCCAGTTTATCTTGAATTTCAATATTCAGGGTAAGAAAGTTTCACTTCCAGAACTCTTTAACATGTTGAGGAGTACAGAGGGCACCCTACAGAAAATCAGGAAGACACCCGCTCTGCTTATTAGAGAATCTTTCTCTTCTAGATCCAAGGCGAAAGCCAAGGGGAAGAAGAAGAAGGCCCCCACCAAGCTGAAAGGCGGTGTCAGTAAGGTAGAGGGAAAGGGCAAGGCAAAACTTTCGGGGCCGACAATAGGGAAGGAGGAATGTTTCTATTGTCACAGAAAAGGCCATTAGAAGAAGGACTGCAGGGCTTGGAGAGCTAAAAACTAGGATTCAAAGCACGTTGTGGTTTCGGCTTCAGATGTGTTTATAATTGAAAACTGTCTGTCAATTAACTCTACTTACTGGGTACTAGATACCGGATCAGAATCTCATATCTGTAATTCATTGCCGGCGCTGAGAAACCATAGAGTTATCAAGGCTGGTGATATGACTCTTAGGGTTGCTAACGGAATGAGCGTAGATGCTGTATCCGTAAGGAAATATCACCTAGGATTGACAAGTGGACAGATTTTGGTTTTGCGTAACTGTTTTTGTGTACCTAGTTTGACATATAATATCATCTCTGTATCTTTACTATCTAAAGAAGGTTATGATTTTACATTTGTAAGAGATGTCGTCCACATCCACCTTAATCATGCTTTGATTGGGTTAGGTACACTGGATAACGGTATATACGTATTAAATCAAGCTCGGTTTTGAACATCCAGAACACACTTAAAAGAAAGTCTCCAGAGTTAAATCAGGCTTTCTTATGGCATTGTAGACTGGGTCACATCAATGAACACGGTTGATGAAATTACATAAAGAGGGATATTTGGATCCGTTTGAATATCTGTCTCATGCAATTTGTCAATTATATCTCAAAGGAAAGATGACAAACACTTCGTTCACTGGACACGGGGTAAGAGCAAGCGAGCTCTTAGGACTCATACACATCGACGTGTGTGGTCCAATGTCTACATATGCAGGAAGTGTTTATTCTTACTTCATTACTTTTATGGATAATTTCTCAAGGTATGGACATGTATTCTTGTTGAAACATAAATCCGAGGCCTTTGAGAAATTCCAGGAATACAAGAATGAAATGGAAAAACAAACAGGCAAAAGTATCTAGACACTTAGATCTGATCGAGGTGGTGAATACTTAAGTGTCGAGTTCCTGTATTACTTAAAAGAGAATGGAATTCTCTCTCAGCTTACTCCTCCATATACGCCTCAACACAACGGTGTATCGGAAAGGCGGAATCGTACCCTATTGGATATGGTACGTTCCATGATGAGTAACGCTGAGTTACCGCGATCTTTCTAGGGTTATGCACTAGAATCAGCTGCATATCTTTTGAACAAGGTTCCTACAAAGTCAGTGCCTACCACACCATATCAGATGTGGAGTGGGAAGAAACCCTATTTTAAGTATATAAGTATATAGGGATGTCCAGCTTTTGTAAAAAAGTAGCATGCAGACAAGCTCGAGGCACGCTCGGTACTGTGTAAGTTTGTGGGATACCCAAAGAACTCCAGGGGTATCTTTTCTATTACGCGGAGGAACAAAAGGTCTTTGTTTCTCGGCATGCCCAATTTTTGGAAACTCAATTTCTTGAAAGAGAAATAAGTGGGAGCGCAATAGAACAGGAAGAAATTCCAGAACCACAAACTATTACTGAAAGGATGGTGGAACCAGAAGTTTCGAAAGAACAAGGTATCCCCGCGCCACTCCGCAGGACTAGTAGGCAGTCTCATCCGCCTGAGAGATACTACGGTTTTCTCATAGACGGGGATAGAGAGGATTGCATAATCGACGATGATGAGCCAACTAGTTTCCAGCAAGCCATTGGAGCAGAGACTCGGTAAAATGGCTGGATGCAATGCGGACCGAAATGGAGTCCATGTACACCAACAAAGTATGGACTTTGGACATTGCTTCAGAAGGGGTAAAACCTGTAGGCTGCAAATGGATCTTCAGAAAGAAAATTGGTGTAGATGGACAGGTTGAAACCTATAAGGCTGGACTTATTGCAAAAGGTTTTCATCAAAGACCTGGTTTAGATTATGATGAAAACTTTTCTCCAGTGGCTATGCTCAAATCCATTCGGATCCTTCTGGCCATTGCTGCCTTCCACGATTATGAAATTTGGTAGATGGACGTAAAGATCGCTTTTCTGAATAGAAATTTGGAAGAGTGTGTTTATATGGATCAGCCGGAGGGTTTCGTAGAGAGTGGGAGCAGCGGAAAAATGTGCAAGTTGCTTAATTCCATTTATGGATTAAATTAGGCATCGCAGAGTTGGAACATCTGTTTTGTTGAGACGGTCAAAGAATTCGATTTTAACAAAAATCCAGATGAACTATGCATTTATATTAAGATTGTAGAGAGAACTGTGGTATTCCTCGTCTTGTACGTAGATGACATTCTCCTTGTCACGACCCAAAAGGTACGGAACATGACTGGCACTTAAATTACGAAACGTCTCAAGGCGTACGTAATCTAAGTAAGCCAAAACCCAGAAATCAAAACCCATTTAAGCAATAGAGTGAAGGAGAACCAATTTATTGAAAACGATTTTAATCAAATAAGTCACATCAAGATTTTTAAAAGCAACATCCATTTTTCCGAAAACTTCGGCAGAGTCTCATTTGTAAATATTGGCCCCCAAACGGGTACAAAACAGGAATATATGAATAACATGAAATAAGGCATCCCCAAGCGGGAGCTAGCTCTTCGCTGAAGCGGACTCAAAATCCCACGCAATGTAAATCATCAATGTGCGAAATAAGCATAAAAGGCATAAGTAATAAGCATCATGTCGGCTCAAGTGAGCTCGACCCAGAGAAATAACATAAAAGTCCACAAATCTCACTGTCTCGTCTCTAGGTCAATATACATCAATACAAGTAGCAGGTACAGTAGATGGAGCACTCTAGATACAATGAATATATAAGGTGGAAATAAAATAATATCACAACCCACCTACAAGCAAAAGTCTCAAGTCCAGACAAAAAGAGCAAAAGGAGCAAGTGCATCCGCCGCTACAGTGCTGACGGAGTGGACCTGCAAAAAGACTATGGCACAACGGGGGTGAGTTGCCAACTCGTGAGTAATAAATAACATCTATAGAGGCTATCGTAAGCATGCATGCAAGTGCCATAACATCAACAATACTGATATGGCATGATATACTAGCAGATATGTATGCAATATGAATCAATTTTACAATACTAATCCGGCATGATGTACTAGCAGGTATGTATGCAACATGCATCAAGTTCAACCCGTGATCTGAATATGTTGATATAAGAAAATCATTATTTTCATCTTAGAAAACTTTTTTTAAAATATCGGCATAATATCAATAGAATCAACAGAAATCCGTGTCCAGCATAGACACCTCAAACGACTATCACAAAACTCATGTATCCGTATCACAAGTATTTCAGGCCCCAGCCGTCCGGCTGACCCATCTCAAGTATCAATATCTCAATATCCCACGACCACTGTCGGTATCCTCTGGATATCCGCCACGCCAACAATCACCGGTAGGTAGTCTGCCCCTGCCAGACTCATCGTCTACAACTCGATCTTCTTGCCCCGGGGTACCTTACCGGGCCCACCATGTACCCAAGACGGTTCATCCAACTCCTCAAAACAGGTCTCGAAAACCAACAGAAAACCCATGGTGGACGACACATGTATCATATCACGAGAAAAACCGCAACTTTCAATGTTTAAAATAATATCAAGTTTATTAAATACTTGCGGATTTTCCCCAAAATCTCATAAATCTCAAGTGCTGAAATCCTCAAGAAAATCATCATAAGTGCACATGTCAATGATAATTAATGCCTATAGTATCAACAAGTCGAACTGCAACGTATGACTAATAGGCTAGGCATGAACGAATGATGTAATGAGGTATATGCATATGACTAGCAATCCTACATGTTCATCCTGAGGAATTTAAATGCATTAGCACAGGTTTAAGCATCATATATGGTGAAATTGTTCTAGATTTCAGGTTATACAAGTTATCTAGTGTTGTGGCATAGCAATTACCAAGGCGTGTGTGTCCGCATGAATAGTGCTCGAGCTGCATAAAACCCTGACAATGGTGCAAGTGTCATATGAAATGAGTTCGCACATGTATATAAATATATAGGATCATGAGTGCAGCAAGATGTTTAACTAGGCACTATACTCATAAATGCTAGTACCACTAGAAGTCATTTAAATTATCCAAACTATCGGGCGCCTTGCGCCATCCAAACGATTTCCCCCGTAGATGTTACATCTACTCACCCGTGATCTAATGCTAGCCGGGTCCAACCACCGCTTTTCCTTTCCGCGCCATGTCCGATGTCTCCGCGATCGACCCTAGAAATACACAAGCAATACATATAAGGCTAAATCCTGCCAAAAATGCGATATCACGATCAAGGGAAAAACTAGCGTTAGAAGTTAAACGCGTGTGCACTCGATACGTCAAAACGTGTGTAACCTCGCCAGAAAGCACCCTAACTCGCTGTGTCGCGCAGTGAACAACAAACCCAACACATAAAACGCATGTGTCGCACGAGTTAAAAAGTATCGTAAAAGAGCTTTTAGGTTCCAGATTTTGACTCGAGTGGAAAAATAAAAAGTTGCATATACCTAAACCCTTAATTATACAGCAGACTCCCACAGCCCAGACCCCAACACCAGACACCCCCATCTGGCCGCAAATTGCGGCCAGAAAGAATAAATTTGCAGCCAAAAAGTGGGCTAGCGGTCTCGTGCTCTGTGTGTGTGATCTAGGTCTAGTGAGCATGCTCCAGTAAACTCAAATTTTTCCTGAAGCACTCGGGTCAACAACAAATCTCAAAATGGCTAACACTTTACATTAAAACGCTATATAACACTAAAATGAAACAATATGGTATTTTTGTGAAATCTAGTGCAAAACTTGGTTTAGATGGCCTTAAAAACACTTAGTCAAGCTATATTAGCCATAAAAACCCTCACATGGCCTAATCTCCACTCAAATCACCACAACTAGCACTAAAATCACATTAATTACTAAATTAGCTTAATAATCACATGTTTAGCAAAAGAAAGAAGTTAAGTTTAAAATTTATACCTCAAGTGATCTTAGGGTGCAAGAAGAAGGAGAAGGAGAAGAAGAAGAGAAGGGTTCCCTGCTGCAGCTGCTACTGTTGCTGTTGCTGTTGCTGCTGTTGCTAATGCTATTTCTGCTGCTGATGTTGAAGCTGATGCTGCTGCTACTGCTTGCTACTGCTGCATGCTGTTGTTGCTACTGCTGTTGCTGCTGCTGCTGTTGCTATGTGTGTGTGTGTGTAAGTGAGAGGGAGAGAGATGTGAGAAAGAGTGAGAATGAGTGTAGGAAAAAAATAGTTGTTTTGAGAAAAGAAAAGAAAAGAGAGGTGAGGTGAGAGTCAACCCCCCTCACTCTCTCATCATAACCTAGCATGGCTCATGCCATCATTCTCTCTCTCTTTCCCCCCCCCCCCATTCACAAGTCAACCCCTAACACAAATTATATTTAAAAAAAACTAATACACTTAATTAATTCATATTAACCTAATTAAATGGGTTAGTCCACCATGGTTATATAAACATGGTTTAACCCCAAACTTAGCCCTAGTTAACATGCACATGTGTGTGCAGTCCAAAATAAATTCTAATAAAATATTCATAAATCCTGATAAAATATTTGAAAACCGTTTTGGTAAACTTCTTACTAAAAACCCCACATTAAAGCATAATAACCCCTAATCACATTCTAAGGTGTTACAATCTTCCCCCCTTAAAGAAAATTCGTCCCCGAATTTAAAATATAGCTACGCGTACCTTCAAAGAGATGAGGGAATTTCTTCCGCATCTCGCCCTCGGCCTCCCAAGTGATCTTTTCACCATTCGGGCTGCGCCAAAGAACCTTCACAGATGGCAAGACCTTTGATCGAAGTTGCTTCACCTGCTGATCCAATATCACTACTGGCTGCTCGGTGAACGAAAGATCGCTCTCAAGCTGAATGGTCTGATGCTGAATCATGTGAGAAGGGTCATGAAGATATCTGTGAAGTATCGACATGTGGAATACGGGGTGAACATCCGAAAAGCTAGATAGATGAGCCAAACGATATGCACCTGCGCCGACATGCTCGAGGATCTCGAAGGGACCCACAAATCTGGGACCAAGCTTTCCTTTTCACCCAAATCTCATCACGCCCTTCATCAGAAAGACCCTCAGAAAAACATGATCGCCAACTGCGAACTCTAGTCTGCGACGGCGTCTGTCCGCATACGATTTCTGCCTGCTCTGAGCCGCTCTCATCCGATCACGAATCAACTGTACTTTCTCAGTCGTCTCCTGCATGATCTGCGGCCCCAAAATACTGCTCTCGCTAAGCTCAGTCCAACAGACGGGCGATCAAC
This sequence comes from Agapanthus africanus, assembly GCA_030015575.1. Lineage (NCBI taxonomy): Eukaryota > Viridiplantae > Streptophyta > Magnoliopsida > Asparagales > Amaryllidaceae > Agapanthus > Agapanthus africanus. The sequence goes on from JASDDO010000029.1 coordinate 303,547,452, forward strand.
ATCTCCTACCATACAAGGCCTCGAAAGTTGCCATCTGAATAGTATCCTGAAAGCTGTTGTTGTAGGAGAACTCCACTAAGGATAAATGACAATCCCAGCTACCACCGAAGTCTAAAACGCACGCTCGGAGCATGTCCTCGAGAGTCTGAATAGTCCGCTCTGACTGGCCGTCGGTCTGCGGATGAAATGCTGTGCTGAAACTCAAACGGGTGCCCAACACCTCCTGAAGTCTCTGCCATAGTCGGCTAGTAAACTGGGTGCCTCGGTCTGACACGATACAAGTCGGGACTCCATGCAACCGTACAATCTCGTCGATGTAAATCTGAGCATACTGAGCAAAACCGAAAGTGGTCTTCACTGGCTGGAAGTGAGCCGCTTTCGTCAATCGATCCACGATCACCCAAATGGAGTAATACCCTCGACTGGTCATGGGTAGACCCACAACAAAGTCCATAGAAATCTGCTTCCATTTCCACTCCGGAATGGGCAAAGGATGCAACTCTCCAGCGGGCCTCTGGTGCTCGGCCTTGACTTGCTGACAAGTCAGGCATCTCGACACGAAGTTTGTGACGTCCCTCTTCATTCCGTCCCACCAATAAACATCTCTCAGATCGCGGTACATCTTGGTGGAACCTGGATGAGCACTATATATCAATCTATACGCCTCCTCAAGAATCTCATGCCGCAGTCCCTCAGAATCCGGTACGCACAATCGAGTCCCAAATCGCAGTACCCCCTGATCGTTGATCACGAACTCGGAATCTCTGCCTTGCCTAATCTGCTCCATGATCTCTGAAAGATGGTCATCACTGGGCTATGCCTCGCGAATATGGTCAAGCAACTGCGGACGTGCACGAATATGCGCAAGCTGTCCCCCGGTCGGAGTGAACTCGAACTCAACTCGGCTGTCGCATAAAATCTGCCAATCTGCTGACGACAACCTCTATACGGCGCTCAAACAAGATAAACTACCTCCGGGCCTCCTACTTAAAGCATCAGCCACTACGTTCGTCTTGCCCGGATGGTAAAGTATTTCGCAATCATAGTCTTTCACTAGCTCCATCCAACGGCGCTGTCTCAGATTCAAGTCTCGCTGCTGAAATATGTACTTCAAGCTCTTGTGGTTCATGAATATCTGGCACGACTCTCCGTATAGGTAATGTCTCCAGATCTTGAATGCAAACACCACTGCAGCCATCTCTAAATCATGCGTAGGATAGTTCTGTTCATGCGTCTTCAGCTGCCGAGAAGCTTACGCGATAACTCTGTCGTGCTGCATCAACGCGCAACCTTGTCCCACTCGAGAAGCGTCACAATAAACCATGAATCCGCCCCATCCCAAAGGCAATGACAATACTGGTGCAGTAGTCAGACGAGATTTCAACTGCTGGAAGCTATGCTCGCACGCCTCGGTCCAATCAAAAGGAACCCCTTTCCGGGTCAACCCGGTCAACAGTGCAGCGATACGGGAGAAGTCCTGAACAAATCGTCGGTAGTAGCCAGCCAGGCCTAGGAAACTGCGGATCTCCGTAATTGATGTCGGTTTGGGCCAATGATGAACGGTCTCGATCTTCTTCGGGTCCACACATATGACATCTCTCGTAATCACGTGACCTAAGAAATCAACGTTGTCAAGCCAAAATGCACGCTTAGAGAATTTCGCGAACAGCTGTTGCTGCCTTAAAGTCTGCAATGTGATCCGTAGGTGTTGCTCGTGCTCCTCTCGGCTCCGGGAATATACCAAAATGTCGTCAATAAACACGATGATGGACAGATCTAGATACGGCCTGAAAATGTAGTTCATCAAATCCATAAACACGGCTGGTTCATTGGTGAGTCCGAACGACATCACTAAAAACTCATAGTGCTCGTAACGTGTGCGAAAAGCCGTCCTCGGAATATCCTCCTGCCGCACCCGCAACTGATGGTAACCCGATCGCAAGTCAATCCTCGAAAAGTATCCCGCACCCTGAAGCTGGTTGAACAAATCATCGATACGTGGTAAGGGATATCTGTTCCGTACAGTAACCCTGTTCAGCTGGCGGTAATCAATGCACAAGCGCAAACTGTCATCTTTTTTCTTGACGAACAGGACAGGAGCACCCCACGGAGATACACTAGGTCGAATAAGCCCTTTATGTAACAAATCCTGCAACTGATCCTTCAGCTATCTAAGCTCCGCTGGGGCCATCCGATAAGGCGGTATGGAAATAGGCCCCGAGTCGGGAATCAAGTCAATGCAGAACTCAACTTCGCGCTCAGGTGGTAACCCAGGCAGCTCGTCAGGGAAAACATCAGGGAACTCACACACAATCGGGACCTGGTCCAACGGAACCTCTGCAGCTCGAGTATCACAAACAGAAGCTAAGAATCCCTGACATCCCTTCCATAAGAGCTGACTGGCACGAAGAGACGAAATCAAGCTGGGAAGGGTGACACTGCGGTCTCCCTGAATAACAAGGACTGGCTCCCCCAGAAAGCTAAATCTGACTGCCTTCTCATGGCAGTCCACAGATGCATAACTAGTAGCTAGCCAGTCCATGCCCAGAAGCACATCAAAGTCCAACATATCGAGAATCAAAACAACCGATGAATCCCTCTCCCCGATACGAACGGAACACAATCGAAACACAAAACGAGCGACAAACGACGACTCACGGCCCAACATCAGTGCAAAGTGTGTAGATACATACGAATGTGTGGAACCTGGGTCAAATAATACTCGCATGTCGAAAGAACATACTGGCAAGGTACCTGTCACAACGGCATTGGATGCCTGCGCATCCTGCAGGGTCAAAGCGAATACTCGAGCCTGTCCCCCACCAATAGCTAGCTGAGCTCTGCCTCCTCATCCTCTCTGAACAGGACCGCCGTGTCCACAGCCTCTGGGGGCGTCTAACTGACGTGGAGCACCACCGGAGGTAGGAAGTAGAGCTCTCTGAGGAGGTGGTGAAAGTGGTAAAGTCACGTGTGGAACTGTCGCCGGTCCCTATCGTCTCACCATACAGTCTCTGATACGATGGTATGGACTCCCGCACCCAAAACATCCTGGCGACGCCTGCTGGCCTTGCGGAGAAGAACCAAATAGCTGACCCCGTCCAACTCCTCTGCCTCCACCATCTCTCGGAAAGAATCTGTCACGATGCCTCTGAGCTGGCATATTGGTACGAATCCTCTTCGGCCTAGAAACGGCCGAAGTCTCTGAAATGCGTGCCTCCATCCGTAAGGCCATGTCCATAACAGCTGCAAAAGTGTCGAAGTGCTGGGCGCCGATGGCAAGAAATAACTGGGTGTCAAGTCCCTGCATAAACCTCTTTACCCTCTTCTCTTCAGTATCAACCAAGTACGGAGCATATCTGGACAACTGCGTAAACTGGACATCATACTCGGACACTGTCATCCCTGGAGTCTTGCGCAAAGCCTCAAAATTATGAGCTCAAGCATCACGAACGCTCTCTGGAAGGAAACGGGCTAGAAATACTGCTGTGAACTCGGCCCAAATCATAGGAGGTAGACCTGCAGCTCGACCTCTCTCGACCGACTCACACCACGTCTGCGCAAAGCCCTCCAGACGGAAACTCGTAAGCTCCACCCATCTATCGTCGGAACATCTGAGCGAACGGCAAATCCTAGCTAATTTTTCAAGGAATGTCTGCGGATCCTCCGCTGCATCTGTACCGGTGAAGACTGGGGATCTCAGCCTCATGAAATCCTGTAGTGATACTGGAATAACCACGGTAGTAGTACGAGCAACTGTCTGGGCAGCAGGTATTATCGTAGTCTGTGATGTAGTAGGTACGTCCTCCGATCTCGGTGCATGACTGGCCTCTACTAAGGATCCCACCATTTGTCGTAACTCATGCATACCTCCCATCATCTGTCGTAACTCCTCCATACCAGACTCTAGCCTATCCATGCGGACTGGGGAAGGCGGATCAGTCTGTCTCTGAGGGGTAGGTACACCGTCTTGCTCGGTCCTCGTCTTGGACGAGCCTGCTCGGATCTCATCTCGGGCGGTGGCCCTCTGCGCCCTCGTAGCCTTCGGCGGCATAGTGGCTGGTACAAGAAACATGATAATAAGAACAGTGCAATAGAATCATAGGATACACGGAATTGAAGAAGGAATTTCAAGCAAGTATATCCTAAAGTCACTTAGGCAGAGTACCATATCGCAAGTATCCCGCGGACATACACACACTACGTTACCCTGCTTAAGTCACTTACTCCATCTACCGAGGGTCATCCTACACTCAGAAAGGTAAAACCTATCGCTCTGATACCAACTTTGTCACGACCGAAAAGGTATGGAATGTGACTGGCACTTAAATTACGAAACGTCTCAAGGCGTACGTAATCTAAGTAATCCAAAACCCAGAAATCAAAACCCATTTAAGCAATAAAGTGAAGGAGAATGATAAGTAAGCCAAAACCCGAAAGGTACGGAATGTGACTGGCACTTAAATTACGAAACGCCTCAAGGCAATTTTAATCAAATAAGTCACATCAAGCTTTTTAAAAGCGGCATCCATTTTTCCGAAAATTTCGGCAGAGTCTCCTTTGTAAATATTGGCCCCCAAACGGGTACAAAACAGCAATATATGAATAACATGAAATAAGGCATCCCCAAGCGGGAGCTAGCTCTTTGCCGAAGCAGACTCAAATCCCACGCAATGTAAATCATCAATGTGCGATATAAGCATAAAAGGCACAAGTAATAAGTATCATGTCGGCTCAAGTGAGCTCGAGCCAGAAAAATAACATAAAATTCCACAAATCTCACTGTCTTGTCTCTAGGTCAATATACATCAATATAAGTAGCAGGTACAGTAGATGGAGCACTCTAGATACAATGAATATATAAGGTGGAAACAAAATAATATCACAACCCACCTACGAGCAAAAGTCTTAAGTCCAGGCAAAAGGAGCAAGTGCGTCCGCCGCTACAGTGCTGACGGAGCAGACCTGCAAAAAGACTGTGGCACAACGGGGGTGAGTTGCCAACTCGTGGGTAATAAATAACATCTATAGAGGCTATCGTAAGCATGCACGCAAGTGCCATAACATCAACAATACTGATATCGCATGATATACTAGCACATATGTATGCAACATGAATCAATTTTACAATACTAATCTAGCATGATGTACTAGCAGGTATGTATGCAACATGCATCAAGTTCAACCCGTGATCTGAATATGTTGATATAAGAAAATCATTATTTTCGCCTTAGAAAACTCTTTTAAAAATATCAGCATAATATCAATAGAATCAACAAAACTCCGTGTCCAGTATCGACACCTCAAACGACTATCTCAAATCTCATGTATCCGTATCACAAGTATCTCAGGCCCCAGCCGTCCGGCTGACCCATCTCAAGTATCAATATCTCAATATCTCACGGCCACGGTCGGTATCCTCTGGATATCCGCCGCGCCAACAATCACCGGTAGGTAGTCTGCCCCTGCCAGGCTCATCGTCTACAACTCGATCTTCTTGCCCCGGGGTACCTTACCGGGCCCACCATGTACCTGAGACGGTTCATCCAATTCCTCGAAACGGGTCTCAAAAACCAACAGAAAACCCATGGTGGACGACACATATATCATATCACGAGAAAAACCGCAACTTTCAATGTTTAAAATAATATCAGGTTTATTAAATCCTTACGGCTTTTCCCCAAAATCTCATAAATCTCAAGTGCTGAAATCCTTAAGAAAATCATCATAAGTGCACATGTCAATGATAATGAATGCCTATAGTATCAACAAGTCGAACTGCAATGTATGACTGATAGGCTAGGCATGAACGAATGATATAATGAGGTACATGCATATGACTAGCAATCCAACATGTTCATCCTGAGGAATTTAAATACATTAGCACAGGTTTAAGCATCATATATGGTGAAATTGTTCTAGATTTCAGGTTATACAAGTTATCTAGTGTTGTGGCATAGCAATTACCAAGGCGTGTGTGTCCGCATGAATAGTGCTCGTATGAAATGAGTTCACGCATGTATGTAAATATATAGGATCATGAGTGCAGCAAGATGTTTAACTAGGCACTATACTCATAAATGCTAGTACCACTAGAAGCCTTTTAAATTATCCAAACTATCGGGCGCCTTGCGCCATCCAAACGATTTTTCCCCCGTAGATGTTATATCTACTGACCCGTGATCTCGTGCTAGCCGGGTCCAACCACCGCTTTTCCCTTCCGCGCCGCGTCCGATGTCTCCGCGATCGACCCTAGAAATACACAAGCGATACACATAAGACTAAATCCTGCCAAAAATGCGATATCACGATCAAGGGAAAAACTTGCGTTAGAAGTTAAACGCGTGTGCACTTGATACGTCAAAACGTGTGTAACCTCGCAAGAAACCACCCTGACTCGCTGTGTCGCGCAGTGAACAACAAACCCAACACACAAAACGCACGTGTCGCACGAGTTAAAAAGTATCGTAAAAAAGGTTTTAGGTTCCAGATTTTGACTCGAGTGGAAGAATAAAAAGTTGCATATACCAAAACCCTTAATCATACAGCAGACTCCCACAGCACAGACCCCAACACCAGACACCCCCATCTGGCCGCAAATTGCGGCAAGAAAGAATAAATTTGCAGCCAAAAAGTGGGCTGGGGTTTCGTGCTCTGTATGTGTGATCTAGGTCTAGTGAGCATGCTCCAGTAAACTCAAATTTTTCCTGAAGCACTCGGGTCAACAGCAGATCTCAAAATGGCTAACACTTTACTTTAAAACGCTATATAACACTAAAATGAAACAATATGATATTTTTGTGAAATCTGGTGCAAAACTTGGTTTAGATGGCCTTAAAAACACTTAGTCAAGCTATATTAGCCATAAAAACCCTCACGTGGTCTAATCTCCACTCAAATCACCACAACTACCACTAAAATCACATTAATTACTAAATTAGCTTAATAATCACATGTTTAGCAAAAGAAAGAAGTTAAGTTTAAAATTTATACCTCAAGTGATCCTAGGGTGCAAGAAGAAGGAGAAGAAGAAGAAGAGAAGGGTTCTCTGCTGCAGCTGCTACTGTTGTTGTTGTTGTTGCTGATGTTGTTGCTGTTGCTAATGCTTTTGCTGCTGCTGATGCTGAAGCTGATGCTGCTGCTATTGCTTGCTGCTGCTGCTTACTGCTGTTGCTACTGCTGTTGCTTCTGCTGCTACTGCTGTTGCTGTGTGTGTGTGTGTGTGTAAGTGAGAGGGAGAGAGATGTGAGAAAGAGTGAGAATGAGTGTAGGAAAAAAATAGTTGTTTTGAAAAAAGGAAAGAAAAGAGAAGAGAGGTGAGAGTCAACCCCCCTCACTCTCTCATCATAACCTAGCATGGCCCATGCCATCATTCCCTCTCTCTCTCCCATTCACAAGTCAACCCCTAAGATAAAATATATTTAAAAAAAACTAATACACTTAATTAATTCATATTAACCTAATTAAATGGGTTAGTCCACCATGGTTATATAAACATGGTTTAACCCCAAACTTAACCTTAGTTAACATGCACATGTGTGTGCAGTCCAAAATAAATTCTAATAAAATATTCATAAATCCTGATAAAATATTTGAAAACCGTTTCGGTAAACTTTTTACTAAAAACCCCACATTAAAGCATAATAACCCCTAATCACATTCGAAGGTGTACTCCTGATAGGAAATGACATTCCTATGCTATAATCGGTCAAAAGATTCTTGTCACAGAGGTTCTCCATGAAAGACCTGGGTGATACTTCCTACATTCTGGGGATCCAGATCTATCGTGATAGATCTAAGAGGATGTTAGGACTTTCACAGTTCAGGTACATCGACACCATACTGAAAATATTTAGTATGGAAAATTCCAAGCGTGGTAATCTACTGGCTTGTCACGGAATCACCCTCTCCAAAAAGATGTCTTCCAAGACTGATTTGGAAAGGGATCGCATGACTATTATACCGTACGCTTCTGCGGTAGGATTTATAATGTATGCGATGTTGTGTACCAGACCAGATGTAGCTTACGCACTGAGCGTTGTAAGCAGGTATCAGTCAAACCCAGGGGAGAAGCACTGGACAACAGTTAAGAACATTCTCAAGTACCTGAGAAGGACTAAGGAGATGTTCTTGGTATACGGCAGTAAAGACCTCCAGATTGAGGCCTTCGCTCACTCCAGCTTCCAGAGTGACAAGGATGGCTCAAAGTCCATATCGGGTTATGTCTTTACCCTTAATGGAGGGGCGGTCTATTATAAGAGCTCCAAGCAGGACACCGTTGCTGACTCGATGATGGAAGCGGAGTATATCGCTGCATGTAACGCTGTGAAAGAAGCAGTCTGGATGAAGAAGTTCATTACAGAACTTCAGGCGGTTCCGTCCATTGTTGATCCAATACCTCTGTATTGTGACGACAACGGGACTATAGCTTTAGCGAAGAAACCAAGGTCCCATCAGAAGTCCAGACATATCTTGAGGTGGTATCACCTGATTAGGGAGATCGTGGATCGCCGAGAAATCGAGGTGCAGAGAGTAGATACGGAGAACAACACTGCAGATCCACTCACAAAGGCCATCTCTCAGACACAGTTCGAGAGGCTAATCGAGATGATAGGTGTAGAGTGTTTTTCGTCACCCCATTGAGATGGGAATACATGTCGCTTGTCAGGCGTACTACAAATTCCTCCTTGCCTAGGGTAGGCAGGGGTTTATTGATTGTGGGGATCCGAATCTTCGGCAGCCGCGGACTAAGCTGTCGTTAATTACCCCTCGCCTTTGGAGCGAAGGAATCTCCGATTGACTGGTCAAACTGGTCATGCGAACTCAATGTGCAGTGTGTGTGTTGTGTTTTGAAAGAGGGTTTTGGATATATCGGGGGCCTCGCAGAGTTTACGGGGGTCCCGCTACCCGGAAAGCTGGATGGGAGTCAAGGGGGCTAGCAGCCCCCTTGCGGGGTGCTGGCCAGCGCCCCGTTAGAAAAAATTTCCTAACGGGGGACGTGTTTCTGGTGTGGAGTGCACGGAAAATGAGGGGTGAGGAGCATCTTAAAGATGCGTGCATGGCACGTGGGCGCTGGGCGCTCACAGGTCACATGCCTGGCGCGTGGGTGTTGGCGCCCGCGGGTCACTTGCGCAGCATGCGACCGCTGGGCGCTGGGCGCTGAGCCCGTGGGTCACGTGCACGGCACGCGACCGCTAGAAATGCCAGCGGAAAAGGGGCTTAGCCCCTGGGTTAGGAGTTGAACTCCCAAGGGGCTTTGGAGTTGAACTTCTAATAGGGATTATGTATAAATTTGGAGTTAAACTCCAACAGATCATGAATGGAGTTAAACTCATGGAAATCTTTGGATCTTCTTTTGAGCCTCGGATTCTCCCAGAATGGGATTTTTATAGATGGGTATCCTTCTTCTTCCTCTCTGTTGGCTGGATCTGGGAGGAAAAGGGGAGGTGAGACTTAAAATATCCTCTTTTAGGGATTTGATGGCAGATCCGAGCTCCCCTTCAAGGGTTTTACAGTGAAAAGTTATTTATTTTTGAAAAAGGAAGAGTTAAACTCTTGATTTAATTCAAAATAAAAAAAGAAGGTTTAGAACATTAAGGGAGGAGGAGGAGGTACAAACCCTAGAATTTTAGAATGGAAAAGTTGTCATAGATATTTTTATCATGTTTGCCTTTATATGCTACACACTTTATATGTAGCCTCTTGGGTTTTGCCAAATGGCGCTTGTGCTACCCCATGCCTTATGTGCTTGTTTCTTTTTGCATATAAGCCATGGGGTTTACAAAATTTTGGTTTTCTGCCCGTTTACATACATTTATTTCTGTATATAAAAAAGGATTGCATTAAAACTAATTTATGGCTTCATTCCTTTTGTCATGGGGTCGGTCCCTTCCATGCTCGGTTCTGACCTAGGGTTGGGCCCACTTGGTTTGGGGTTGACTTTGATTTTAACTTGGTCACTCGGGATGTAAATTTTGACCCCAACAAATTGCAGCCCATCAATAAATGTATACCGCATGTGTGGGTTGTGTGCATGAAATTGATGGATCTTCTTTCGCGTAGAGGTCGACTCCGTTTTGACAACGTGGAGGTCGATGCTGCCCTTTTTGCGACGTGGACGGTCGGTGCTGCCCTTTTTGCGACTTGGACGGTCGGTTTTGCCATTTTAGCGACGTCGACGGTCAGTTCTGCCTTTTTTGCGACTTGGATGGTCGGTGCTGCCATTTTAGCGATGTGGACGGTCAGTGCTGCCCTTTTTGCGACTTGGACGGTCGGTGCTGCCCTTTTATCGACTTGGACGGTCGTTGCTGCCCTTTTTGCGACGTGGACGGTCGGTGCTTCCCCTTTAGCGACTTGGACGGACGGTGCTGCCCTTTTTGCGACTTGGACGGTCGTTGCTGCCCTTTTTGCGACGTGGACGGTCTGTGCTGCCCTTTTTGCGACGTGGACGGTCAGTGCTGCCCTTTTTGCGACGTGGACGGTCGTTGCTGCCATTTTTGCGACGTGGATGTTCGGTGCTACCCGTTTTGCGACGTGGACGGTCGTTGTTGCCCTTTTTGCGACTTGAACGGTCGGTGCTTGCTCTGCTTCTTGCGGTATCGCGATTTGATTTGACTTGCTCCGCTTTCTGCGGTGTCGGGGTTGAAGTTGACTTACTCCGCTTTCTATGGTGTCAGGGTTGATTTGTTTGATTTGATTTATTCTTGGAGTTCCCTACCCGTCTAGCGGGACTTTTGAGCTTGGTAGCGCTACCGGGTGGGACATTAATTTGATCTATTCGATTTCTGTCTCGTTTGGCGGGACTTTTGAATTTGAGAGGAACTTGAAATTTGGATTTTGTTTGGCATCAGCATTGCTGCACTGGAATAATGCCAAGAGCAACTCATCATTTGCCCCGGGAGGACTTGGGATTTGGTTTTTGGGTCGGCATCAGCACCGCTAACACTGAAGCAATGCCAGGAGCGACTCATCATTTGCCGTTGGGAAAACTTAGGATTTAGGTTTTGGGTCGGCATCAGCACCGCTAACAATGAAGCAATGCCAGGAGCGACTCATTATCTGCCGTTGCCCGTTAGGGAGCGATGGCTTAGGAGACAGGTTTAGATCTCTATCACCTACGGCTTTTCAATTTTATGAGTCGTAAGGGTCTCATAAAAGTATTTTCTCCCTACAAGTCGAGAGCATCTCGTAGGTGTATTTCTCCCTAGGAATTGTGAGGATTCCTAATTGTGTTGCTCCTTTATGAGTCGTAAGGATCTCATGCAGGGATTTTCTCCTCACAAGGTCGAGAGAACTTTGCGAGTGTATTTCATCTCTTTTTTACGAGTTTGCGTCCTTTCGGGTTTTCACAAACTCGCCGGCAGTCCTGCTATTTTTACTCATGGAGCCCTTTCGGGTTTCATCCGTGCCCGTTTTGCTTGTGGACATACTCTTTTTTTTTACATTGGCGAATCTTCATCGCCGGTAGGACTTTAAATGCAGTCTCGCTAGTAGGACTTGGGAGAGATATGGGTCGTTTATGTTCGTGGATTGTATACGGTTTTACAGGATGTATGATCTTAGACCGTAGGGCCGGTGTGCTCAATTCGCCTGCAACTTGGAGCATTCACGCGTAGTATTACTTAAGATATCGGCCATTGATGGGTGGCATGGGCCTTTCTCCCTCAGCATTTATCAGCTGGTAGGATCCTCCATCAAAAACTTTCTCGATGGCGTATGGTTCTTCCTAGTTTGGCTCAAATTTTCCCTTGGAATGTCAATTGGGGATGATCGGTCTTTTGAGGACCAACATCAATTCGCCTTTCTTGAAAGCGCGGAGACGAGTCATCTTATCATAGGCCCGTGAAATTTGGGCTCGGTACAGCTCCAGATTTTGCTGTACTGCAAGCCTCTTTTCTTCGAGGGCGTCGAGCTCTTCGAGCCGAAGGAGCACGTTTTCCTCCTCCGTCAACTCATGCTGAAAGGCAATTCTTAAGCTTGGAATTTCGACTTCGAGGGGGAGGATCGCCTCCACTCCGAAGAGTAATGAGTATAGTGTGGACTGAGTTGGAGTACGGTGCGTGGTACGATATGCCCACAACGCCTCGTGAAGTTTGAGATTCCAGTCTCTCTTGTTGGCTGAAGCATTTTTCCTCGGGAGCTTGCACAGAGTCTTATTGAAGGCTTCGGCTAGCCCATTGTCTCATGGATTATAGATGGAGGAATATCTCCAGTCTATCTTGTGTTGGGTAGCGAACCTTGAGACTTTGAATCTCTTGAAAGAAGGCCCATTGTCAGAAATGATTCTTCTTGGTGTACCGAAGGGGTATAGAATATTATGCCGGAAGAATGTCAGAATATTATCTGTCTTGACTTCTTTTAGCGGGACAGCTTCAGCTCATCTAGAGAAGTAGTCTGTTGCAGCCAATATGAACCGGTGGCCTTTGGATGACGGAGGATCAATTGGACCAACTATGTCGGTTCCTCAAACTTCGAAGGGCCATGACGCCACCATAGGATGCAGCGAATTAGGATGCTTATGAATGAAGTCACCGTGAATTTGGCAGAGATGACACCTCTTCGCATGCTCTTCGCAATCTCTTATCATGGTAGGCCAGTAATACCCAAGCCATTTAATTTGAAGCCACATTTTGGGGCCAAATTGGTGAGCTCCGCAGACACCTGAGTGAACTTATTTCATGACTTTTTGGGCTTCGGCCGATGATAGGCACCTGAGCCAGAGTTGGCCATATGATCTGCGGTATAGCGTATTATTTACAAACAGGTATTGGAGAGATCTCTTCTTCAGCTGAATCCTCACAGATTTTTCTTCGGGCAGCTTATCATATCGAAGGTACTCTATGAAGGGTTCTCTCCAATCGGGCTCGTCTTGAATGATCGAAGCTTCTCCGGCAGGATTGTTCTCTTGTTCTACGCTTTCTTCTTTACGCAAAGAGACTGGAGACAGAATTTGCTGGCATCTGACTATGATTAGAATTTCGTCCATGTCAGGATCAGGTAGCTCTTTAGCTAGGCGAGCGAGTATATCGGCTTTTCCGTTCAACGCCCTAGGGACTCTCATTAGTTCAATACGGGTGAACTGTTTCACGAGCTCCACCACCCGGCTTCTGTACCGAGCCAACTCGGGTTTGTATATCTTATAGTCGATGCATACTTGGTTAACGACAAGCTGGGAATCACCGTAAACCCGTAGCCGAAGGGTTCCCATTTCAATGGCGAGCTCCGGACCAGCTATCAGAGCTTCGTACTCAGCCTCGTTGTTTGTGTGAGGCTCGGAGAGAAGGAAAGAACGTCATAGGGTTCCTCTTGATAGCGTGACGAACACCAATCCTATCCCCGCTTTTATCTCCGGGATGCTTGATTTGCCGGAGCTCCTCATTGATGAGGCTCTATCGAAGTAGAGCTCCCAACATGGCTCATCATCCTCGTGGTGCAGCACTTGTTCGTCTGGTAATTCGCAATTGAGTGGTGACCCTTCTAGTATGGGATGAGCAGCGAGGAATTCGGCAAGTGGTTGCCCTTTTACTGCTTCTAAGGAGTATAGATTATGTCAAATTCAAGCAGCATGACAGCCCATCTCGCCATTCTACCGGCTAGGCTTGCTTTGGTCATTAAGTGTTTGAGCGGGTCGACCTTGGAGATCAACATAACCCGATGAGCGAGCAGATAGTGCCTCAGCTTCTTCACAGCGAACATCAGAGCCAGGCATTACTTTTTGATCGGGGAATAGTTGTGTTCCGCCCCGACTAAAGTTCGACTGAGGCAGTAGAGGGCTTTTTCTTTTCCCTCCTCATTATTCTGGGCAAGGAGCGCACCGAGTGACTCATCTAGCGCGGTGGTATAGAGAATCAACGGTTTATTTGAAATAGGAGCAGCAAGCACTGGAGGGTGCAACAGGTACCATTTGATGCTTTCGAACGCTTCTTGACATTTGGCATCCCAGACAAAAGGAGCTCCTTTCTTCATGAACTTTAAGAAGGGCCTACATCTCCCCAATAAATTTGAGATAAACCTTCATATATAAGCAAGCTTACCTTGAAAAGATCTTAGCTGCATCAGATTCTTCGGAGGGGGCATCTCCATGATGGTCTTTATCTTAGATGGGTCAATTTCGATCCCTCGATGTCGGACTATGAAGCCCAAGAATTTTACCGATGGTATGCCAAAAGTGCACTTCAGAGGATTCATTTTCAGATCGTATTCCCTTAGTCTAGTGAGAACGGTCGTAAGATCTTAGATGTGATCGGCCTTGGCTTTAGTCTTGACGACCAGATTATCAACATAACATTCAACGACTTTATGGATTAGGACATCAAAGATATTGGTCATTGCCCTTTGATATGTAGCACCTGCGTTCTTCAGTCCGAACGACATCACTTTGTAACAGTATATGCCGATCGGGTTTCGAAATGCTGTATGCCTCTCATCCTCAGGCAACATTTTTATTTGATTGTACCCAGAAGAACCGTCCATGAAGGTGAACAGCTCATAATTTGATGTGTCATCGACCATCATTTCCATGACCGGAAGCGGAAAATCATCTTTAGGGCATGCCTTGTTAAGGTCCCTGAAATCGACACAAACCCGGATCTGCCCATTTTTCTTCTTTACTAGGACAATGCATGTGATCCAGTCTGCATATTTCTCTTCCCTGATGAAGCCGGCATCGATGAGTTTCTTGGTTTCCTCGATGACCTTTTCTTCCAGTTCCCTTCTCATTCTTCGAGGAGCTTGTTTGACTGGCTTAGCATCTGGAGATATAGCCAGCTTATGCACGGCCACTTCAGGGGAAAGGCCAGGCATTTCTTTGTATGTCCACGCGAAACAGTCGGCGAACTCATGCAGCAGGACAATTATATGCTCTTTCATTTCCTCTGACAAGAGTGAGCTGATGTAGGTCAGCCTTGGATTATCAGGCGTTCCCAAATCGATCTTGGTTTTCTCATCGAAGGTTGCTTGTCCGCCATCTTCGAGCTCTTGAGGGGCTTCTTCTGGTTCGGCTAGCTCGTCTTCATCATTTGACTCTTCGCCGGCTTCACCAATATGGATCATACAGCATGCTTTGGCATCAGGCTGAATGAAACATATGCCCCGTCTATCTGGGATTCGTCCATCGATGAGTGCTCGGACCTGAGGCGGATGCCATAGCCCTTCATAAAACTTTGCTTCGGAATCCGTTTGATATAGCCAACACCCGCACTTTTTAAAGTATTCCCGCATCTCAGGCGCATAATATCTAGGATATAGGACGACCCTTATGCCTCTCTCTCATATGGAAGGCATGTCATAAACAAATCGTCCGGGTGCGCGACAGGATTTGACCCATAAAACAGGATGCCCTTCTGTCCACTTTTCCTTCTGGGAACGTAGAAAGTTTTAAGCTGGTCCACGGTGGAGACTGATAATGCATCTAACTCCTTGCATATCTTCTCCGGCACCCTTGTACAGCTAGGGACCCTTCTGTAGTCTTGAAGGTTTCTCTTAGCTTCACTTTTTTGCATGAGGGCCCAATCTGCATAGCTGTTACAAGACGGATCCTCTTCTTCTGATTCTCCAGTGTCACTACCTAAACGAGGGCAAATTTTTCTACCGGATGGGCCTTTAGTATCAGACTCATCCATATCGCTACCGAAGTGAGGATGTGTTTTACGGAAGGACGGACTTCCAGCGTCGGACTCATCTGTGACACTGCCGAAATGAGGATGCACTTGGGAGTTTTTGCTTTTGAAAGTGACAGCCAGCTCAGATTTGATTTTGAGTTTCAGGACCGTTCTGTCTTTGGTCAGCTATGGCTCAGCACTTTGGAGATTCACAAAGTACCGAGAATCTTCATATCGGACTTCATGCACACCGAACGGCTGGATGCCTCCATCAATGTGTCTTTCTTATCCGTTTTTGGTATATTTCATGCACTGATGGAGAGTTGACGGAACGATACCGTAATCATGGAGCCATGGTCATCCCAAGAGAATCTTATAAGACGTGTCAGCATCGATCACGTATATCTTAGCTTCAGTCTGCAGATCCCCGAATTTGATTGGTAGAGCTATAGACCCAGAACTTGCTGGCAGTTTTGATTGAAGCCTTGAATGACAATCCTTTCCCTTGACAGGTGTCGGGCGTCCATTGACAAACTCTTCAGAGTCTGCAAGTTCATGATGTTCACTGAGGACCCGGATCAATCAATATGCGATTAATCCGATCTTCGTCGCTGTACCCTGTCATGTAAAGCGGTCTGTTATGCTCAGTTGTTCCCAGTAGCAGGTCTTCGTCCTTAAACGTGACCTCGGCGGTATGCAGAGCGTACTGAGCTTCTTTCATATTAATTTCTGTAAAGCAAGCCTGATACCGCTCGGGTTTTTGTAGAGCGTGAATGAGAACATCTCTAAGCTCTTTAGATAGGACCAAGGCATCATAGATGCTCAGGAGAGACGGAAGCTTCCGGAGATGAACCAAGACATTGTAGTCCACTGAGGAAGGACTTAAGTTTTCATTAGCCGGTTCTCTGCCATCTTCCTCATTAGCCACATGTTTTTCCTTTCCTTTTGGGGCGTTGACCTGATTGGCGACAAAGCCCTGCCGCTTCTGAGCTAGATTTGATTAGCCTTTGTGGCGAGCTCATCGTCCTCTTTGGGAAAACAGAGCTCTTCCTCAAAGTCACTACCAAGTTGGACGACGTAGCAGGTCACTCTAGGGATCTCTTCATTAGAGTCTTCTTCTAACTCCTCCAGAATCTCAGCCGCTTCTACAGGGAAAAACTCCTTCAATTGAATTAGAGTTCTTTCCTTTTGTTCATAGTCTTCGAGGGAATCAAGATATTTTTGAATGGTCGATCTCCCTGCAGACTCCTTTTCGCGTCGAGCTGCACTTTTCTTCTTCTTGAGCTTTTTAGATTTTGATCCTGATTGAGCCGAATTAGCAGATAGAATGGTGGGCTTCTTCTGCCCTTCCCATTCTGTTCTGGGCTCTTTTCGAAGTAACTTTAGCATCTTCTTCGTCTTATTAGATATATGCGTACTCCACGGAGGCTGCGATGAGTCAGTTTCGTTTCTCAGGGCAGCGGGTTGAGCTGTCTGCTCCCATAAGGCTTCAGCTTTTGTCTGTATAAAGTTAGTGGTTGCAACTTGATTGTTCACCAACACACTCTTGGACAGCTCGATCTCTCCAGCCTTGTACTACTTCTCGACCCAGTCTTTGAAGATATAGCAATCCTCGATCGCATGGCTCACTACTCGGTGGTACGGGCAATACAGGGGATTGTCGGTCATTTTTGCTTCGTGGGGTCTCTTTGACTCCGGCAATTGTAGACCATTGTTCAACGCATCTTTGAATATCTTGCGGACATTGTCCCTTCTGAAAGAGTAAACCTTGTTCTTTTTCTCCTCTAAGGAAGGCCCTTCTCCTCCCAGCAATGGCTTTCGAGACCAGTTGGTTTTGGTATCGCCTGCCTATCGCTTGTCTTCATTGTCGGGTGCATTGAAGACGTTGGTACTGCTGAAATTCCCGCTTCTACGGTTGTCGTCCCTCTTGCTTTTCTAGATTAGACTTTTGCTTCGAGCGTTCCAGCATTTGGACTTTCTTGGTTAACTCCTAAAACGTCTTGAGGACTGTTGTACACAAGAATGGGACCATCCAATTGCTGAGGTTCCCAATGAGAAGGATGACGGACTGGTCCTGCTCCAGCGGCGGTTCGTATTTGACCGTGAGATTATGCCATCGGGCGATAAAGTCGGTGTTGCTTTCATTCTTCCCCATCTTGGTCCTTACAAGGTCAGCAATGGAGATTTTATAACTGACAATCATGAACCTTTGCCGAAACAGAGACTCCATTTGAGCAAAGGTAATGACGGACCCGTCTGGTATACTCACATACCAGTCGAAAGCGACACCGGTCGGGCTATTGACAAACTGATGAAGAAGGAGCGCATCATTGCCCCCTGTGTTTCCGCACGATGCTTTAAAGTGGGCGACGTGCTGATTTACATTTCCCGTCCCATCAAATCTTCCAAACTTAGGAATGACGTAGCCGCTCGAGAACTCGATCAGATCGTACTGTGCGGGATACGACCGCCCACTACTGCCGATTTCTTTCTGAGCTTCGGCTTCGGCTACCAATGTTCTAACCTTGCTAGTGACCAAATCCATTATTCGATCTTGTGTTAGCGGGATAGTGCTATCTGGGGCCAAGGCGTCCCCAGAAGCAGAATGTGGCTGGCTTTCGTGCGGCTCACCCAATCTTGGACCCAAGGGGACATGCATCGGTTGCTTCGGGTTGCCATCGCCCGGCTCATGAGTAAAGACATGTGCTTGAGCAATTTGAGCCGTGAGCTGCATCACAACATTCGTCAAGTCGTCGATTTTGTAGTAAAGCTTGGCCATTTCTTTATCTTTGCACCTGAGCTGTTTTCGAAGATCTTGAAGCAACTCTTGCTCTGCGGTTCTGGGGCGGAAAGTTGGCTCTTCCTCGCCGTCCGAGCTTTACTCTACATGGATTGAGAGGTCTATCTGCCTATCGGCCTCATCGAGAGGGTTTTCCTCATCCAATGGAGACGGCTGATCTTGGGAAGTGGTAACCACATTCAAGCCATATTGGGCTTGGGATGTGGTCGCCCCATCCTTGCTTTTGCCGCGCAAGTTGTCGCCGGGACGCGCGCCCTCCATATAGACCGTATGGATAGCATATCCATCCGTCTTTTCATTATTGGTAGCTGACTTCGTGGACCACCGTCTTGGCCCTTCTGTTTTGGTAGTGGAAAATCGATTGAAGATGGATGGCCTGACCGGATTCATGAGTGGTGCTGGCACCTCTTTTCTGGATCTGCCTCGCTGCTTTCGCGCGGCACAGAACACCTGATAAACTCTTGAAGGGACAGTGTCATGCTTTCTCTGTTGTGGCTGGGACACGTCTCTTTGTAGCATTGTTCGGACCGATGTCTTCTTGATTCTGGCGGTCATAGCATTTTTCTGAACCCACTTCAGAGGTTCGAAAAAATTGCTGACATTTACGGCCGACTCAGCCGTCGTCATGGAGTAACCCTGCTCTTGGAACCTCACAAGATTCCATTTGGCCGAAGTCCTGGCCCTTCTTGTTGGCTCGATAGCTGAGCCGCTTCTGCCTTAACTTTTCTGTTTTAAGCACTTGGCAGACTTCGGCTCTTCGGGAAGATGCCGTAGACCGATTAACAGAGAGCCCAGAGAAGATTCATGTTCGCACGATTGTCAAGAGCACCATCTGAGCTTGCTGGAGATGTTTTGTGGCTCTATTGGTGTTGACGACCTTGCCCCCAGTCGGAACAGTGGAGAGCCGTTCGAATACAAATTTGCATTTGGGGTGGGATACTTTGGTGACCACAACGTTCGACCTCCTGCCCCTTGAGGTCGGTTTGGCCGCTTGGTTTGCCGTGACCTCCGCCAAATGAGCGCTTCCGGCAGGGTAGATGATGACGGAACCAAATTGACGGGGTGGCTCCTCCCATTGCCGGCTGAGACTAGCAGGGAGAACCACGTGGGCATTGATCTTGACCACGTACGAGATCGGGGTCGCGTCGGAAGCTGAATTCATCTTAGGAGACATCGTCGTTGAAAGTTGATTGCTGCACGAAAAAAACATTATTTCAGTACAAATATCGATATATATGCTAAATGAGTTCACATGAACACTTGACCCGAGATATGGGAGGAGAGAAAGGTCCCACCGGGCGTGTCAGAATCTGTAGGGTGTTTTTCGTCACCCCGTTGAGATGGGAATACACGTCGCTTGTCAGGCGTACTACAGATTCCCCCTTGCCTAGAGTAGGCGGGGGTTTATTGATTATGGGGATCCGAATCTCCAGCAGCCGCGGACTAAACTGCCTTTAATTACCCCTCACCTTTAGAGCTAAGAAACCTCTAATTGACTGGTCAAACTGGTCATGCGAACTCAATGTGCCGTATGCGTGTGTTGTGTTTTAAAAGGTGGTTTTGGATATATCAGGGGGCCTCGCAGAGTTTACGGCGGTCCCGCTACCCGGATAGCAGGCTGGGGGTCAAGGAGGCTAGCAGCCCCTTGCGGGGTGCGGGGAAGCGCCCCATTGGAAAAAAATTCCTAACGGGGGACGTGTTTCTGGTGTGGAGTGCACGGAAAATGAGGGGTAAGGAGCGTCTTAAAGACGCGTACATGGCACGTGGGCGCTGGGTGTCCATAGGTCACGTGCCTGGAGCGTGGGCGCCTGGCGCCCGCGGGTCACGTGCCTGGCACATGGGCGCCGGGCGCCCGCGGGTCGCGTGAGGCGCACGTGGGCGCTTAGCGCCCACGGGTCACGTGCCCTGTACGCGACCGCTGGGCGCCCGCGGGTCACGTGCGCGGCACACGGCCGCTGGAAACACCAGCAGAAAAGGCGCGTAGCCCCTGGGTTAGGAGTTGAACTCCCAAGGGGTTTTGGAGTTGAAATCCTATCAAGGATTATGTATAGATTTGGAGTTACACTCCAACAGATCTTGAATGGAGTTAAACTCCTAGAAATCTTTGGATCTTCTTTTGAGTCTCGGATTCTCCCGGAATGGGGCTTTTTTAGATGGGTATCCTTCTTCTTCCTTTCTGTTAGCTGGATCTTGGGGGGAAAAGGGGATGTGAGACTTAAAATATCCCCTTTTAAGAAATTGATGGCAAATCCGAGCTCCCTTTCAAGGGTTTTATGGTGAAAATTTATTTATTTTTGGAAAAGAAAGAGTTAAACTCTTGATTTAATTCAAAATAAAAGAAGAAGGTTTAGAACCTTGAGGGAGGAGGAAGAGGTACAATCCCTAGAATTTTAGAATTGAAAAGTTGTCATAGATATTTTCACCATGTTTGCCTTTATAGGCTACACACTTAAATGTAACCCATTGGGTTTTGCCAAATGGTGCTTGTGCCACCCCATGCCTTAAGTGCTTAATTCTTTTTGCACATAAGCCATGGGGTTTACAAAATTTTGGCTTTTTGCCCATTTACATACATTTATTTCTGTATAAAAAAAAGAATTACATTAAAACTAATTTATGGCTTCATTCCTTTTGTCATAGGTCCGGTCCCTTCCATGCTCGGTTCTGATCTGGGTTTGGGCCCACTTGGCTTGGGGTTGACCTTGATTTTGACTTAGTCAACCGGGGTGTAAATTTTGACCCCAACAATAGGTCTGCGATATGTCAATATATGGCCTTACTGAAAGTGAAAGATTGTTAGTGATATATGCCCTAGATGCCATTATTGTATAGTACTGGATTATATATTACATTTTGGAAGCTTGGGATGTACACAGATATAATAACAGTCTTTCTCAATATGATAGTATGCTATCTGATTTGATTATATCTTAATATGTGTATATGTTTCTTTTAACGTATCGCTAATACATATTGATATAGCCCTTAGGATTTTTGCTTAACTACCAGCGTTGTGATGGCAGTCACACTAGTAGGGGCTGGGTAGTCTATAAGCACATCCTTAAAATTGTCCCTAGTCGTAGGATTATCGAGACGGGGCATCGATACTTCAGAACAGACTAGTGTATACGTTTCTCATCCCAGCAGGGGAGATGGTCTATCCCATAGCCATTGGTATATCATACCAGAGATAGTATACAGGTGTTCATTGGGTTATGAGTTACACTGGACGGACTCGCGGGGGAACTGCTAATTGGTATTATACCTATCGTCAGTTAGCAGTTCTCAGGTGACATAAGTACAACTTAGTCCGTTGATTTGATATCACTATTCGTCTCGAGTGTGTTCCCACTGTACTTAGATTACTACCCTACCACGGCTCAAATGAGTCGTGCAAACAGGTAGTGGTTGGGTGCAGTCCCGAAGCACCGGGAGGCAGTAGTGGTTAGATATGATTCGTCTCTCCCGGTATTGGGAGTTGATATCGCGTTGTGTTCGGATAGCCAATACACAAAATCCCTGGTTAGGGCAAGCGAGATTTACAGGTAGGTACTCTAGTAGTTTCTTAGGGTGTATTGGGCTCTACACCGACACGACTTATTGCGCTATTAGGGTCTGATAATTACCACCCCTAGGCCCGATATGCGATACTCTGAGACGAACAGACCGAACTATACGGAGATTGTCACAGATAGGCTCAGTAAGAGTTCGGATGAGTTTGCTTGTCGGCCTTCTTTTCAACAGATACTTGGGTAGTCGTTACGTACAGCTAGTGCCACCGATGGACTTGTGGTTAAACCCACTGCCAGCATACTGTCGAGTCTTTAGAGTCCCATACAGAGGGTTTCTCTGGTTCAGGAGAAACGATGTAGAGTCCATAAGGTTTTACGGCAGGGTTCCGATCATGTACGTGCACTAGCAGCACGGATGTTGTTCGGACGGATAATACCAGTAAGCTTTGGTTTAAGCCGGATCCTCGTATTATATTATTGGATTAGTATTATCTCATTGTATTCGCATTTTTCGGAATACGAATACGGGTATGTATATACGGTGAGGGCATTCTTATTATTTCATAAGAGATACTTCTAGAAGGGAACGCCTCATTATTTGGATTAATCTATTTTGAAAAATAGATTAATGGGGTGTAAATGGAGATATTTGAGGCATGGGAGTGAAGCATGGCTTATGCATTTGTTTATTAGTTTGGATACACTATTGAAGCATGGTTGTTATTTTCTATATGAAAATAATCCATGCTTCATGAGTGATGGATAATGAGCCATTCTTCACTTGCCATCAACACTTACTCATTTGCTCATTTTCCTTTCTCTCTCCATTTTCTCCTCCTTCCTCAAAACCCCTAACCTTCACATGTGTTGTGAGGTATAGAGTTATATGAGATAAAACACTCCATTAAATACTTTACATCTCTTAAGCTACTTAGTTTGGCAAGCTAGGTATCTTAGTTATCTCGGTTTAGAGATTGGAGCTTGAACCATAGTCTCTCGGGGGGATCGTCTTTGACACGAGGTGGCCGACGTTTCAAGCGCGATCCGATCTTCAAGGAGCTCAAGAAGAGGAGGAGAAGAAGACCCGAAGGACTTGCGACAAGGAGATATAACACTTTCATGGTAGTTAAAAACCTTCTAGTAGTTATAACTAGTTAAGGTTTGTGTTAAGATCATGGAATTAAAGTCTGTGTTGCATAGTATGAAAATCGTTTTTTTTTGTAAATTCAGCCTCCCCACAAGTGCGTGGGGTGTGCGACATCGACTTACATGATGTACCTTTAATTTTCTTGAATATTCTCCGCACACTCTAAGCTATTAATATTTTTTTTTAAAATGGTATCAACCATTGATTTATCTTTTACATCAATTTAGCATAATGGTAAAGCCTATTTGTAGTTGAGCAAGAGATCTCTCTTGCCCCATATTATCGTCTATTATTTAAAAGTTTTATTTCACAGAAATCATCATGTGGTTTACTTAAGTGTTCCAAAATCACTACGTGGTTCAAACTTATCATGAAAACCCCATGAACTTTTAGTTCGTTGTACAAAAAACCCATGTGGTTTGATTTGTAAGTTTTTTGGCGATGGGTTATGTGACCTCATATTTGACTGATTATTGTAGTTTTGTCCTAAACTATCCATTCTAATATCATTGTATCAGCTCTTTTATCTCTAAGTTTCGATTCAATTTTAAATTGAGGCTTATTCTCAAAATCTTCAAACCTAAAGTTTTGTTCACCAAATTAGAGCAAATTGACCACTAAATAACACTATGAGTATGGCTTACCTTCAATGTATCTAGAGAGTTTATTAAAACAAGAAGTTAATTTAATCAATTTCTATAATAAATAACCGCTGTGGATTTCTATGTAACAAAATAAAAGCTCGGGGGTTTCATGATGAGTTTAAAGTACAAAGTGGTTTTAAAAAACCTCACGTAAACCATAAGGTGGTTTCTATAAAATAAGCGTATTTAAGAAGACAAAAAAATTTAAATTAAAAAAAGGTTTTTTAAAATTTTTCCCACCAAATTTTTTTCTATTTTTAAAAACAATACCAATTTCTTCAACTTTGTCTAAATTGGACATCATGGTTAAGTTTCATTAACTTTCCATCCAACCTAAGTTTTGTCTAAATTGGACATCATGGTTAAGTTTCATTAACTTTCCATCCAACCTAAGTTAACTACCATCAGTTATAGCAATTAGTGGGCTTAAAGGATAGAAATACGCCTGTAACTAACAAGATTCATTCATACAACATTATATCAAAGAGCAATTTTGAACCACATCCATATCATCCAAACTCACTCAGTTCATTCGCACATCATCAAACACATCAACTACACTCAGACAACTTACTAAACAATTTTATCGAATACTTGGTGGGCTTTGTCGAGGAAGATGAACTGGATCAGTGCTGAAGGAGGAAGTACGCCACTTATATTAGTCTAGTAAGGTTTCAAACTGAAAGACGTCTCGTTCAAATGCATCCCGATCTTCAATTTTCACACTTAAAACAACATCATGTTCATATATTTATCTTACAATTGTTAGCTCCTGAACTGCATTAGTTGTTTTCTCAAAAGATGGTGGCAGGCAAGAAAATTTTGTCAGGAGAACCTTTAGCTATGAGTACCTATTAGCTAATGGAGGCAGTGGGTTGGGTCTCGGAGAGGGGCTCGAGGTGATGAGCTTTGAGAAATTTCGTCGACCACTTGGAGGGCAGCTGAAACCACCCGAGCTTTAAGAGCTCAAAGCGGGTCGATGGCGAGGGCGGCGAGGAAGAGGCTCGGCCGATGTTGATGGTGTCTGGTCGATGTTGATGGTGTCCACCCTAGCTTGATCTTGTCAGGCAGCACGAGCATGATGACGATGACGAGTTGGATGTCAGGTTAGTGTTGAAGATGATGATGACGACGACGGGTTGATGGTGAGGGACGAAGGGGGGTTGTGGGAGAAGGGTGGTTTGAGGAATGAGAGGAGGATGAGGAGTTGAGAGGTTGAGGATGACGCATTGAGGAGTTGTGGTTGGGGTTTGAGAGAGGAGGAGAGGTTGAGTAGAGAAATTTGGGGATGGAAGAGAATGGGGCAAGTAGTAAATGATGTTTTAAGATCATTATCCCAACCACATTTACATTAACTCACTCTTATAACTCATAACATAAAAAGTTGGTGTTGTTTCTAAAATTAGAAAGAATATGATGTGTTTTCTGAAGGTATGAAAAAGTTTGGTGGGCAAAATAAAAAAACCTTAACAAAACTTTAATATTAAATTCAAAAACTACCAGAAACTCTTCAGTATACCGTTAGCTCTAGATATTTTCAATACTAGGGTTAGCGTATGATAATATATCTAATATCTAAAGCAGCATATGTCTTCCAAAATGAATGTTCGGAAAAAGGAGAGAACAAACTTCCTTAGTGAGTTTCCTTATGGATTATTACCGACCGAAACGCTTAAGACAAGTATAAAAGCGGGAGTAACTTATAAACAAGATAATTAAAAGAAAACACATCAAGTTAACATTCTTTACAGGTCATTGGCTAAACAGATGTTTTACAATAAATTTACAGATATCGACCATCATTTGGTTGCCGTATTACTTATTTTATATGTTCTTTTACACATGTTATAAATATATCAGTCAATGGTCAAATTCATACTCAAGCACAATAAATAAGAGGTGTTGGCTGGCCGGATTAGACATTTAAGCTATAAATGGTGACCATGCCACAGGTTGATACCAAGGCAGGCTGTCACTGAGGCTTATTATAAATTACCTCTGTAGGGAATTGCACCATGAGGGATCAACCTGCAGCTATTCGTATTGTACAAGCCACGGATGATCGCATAAGCCTTTAGCATCCTCATTCTCACCTCATCTGGATCCTGAATATGGAGGGATTCGGGTTACACCCAAAACCTAGCTAGAAAGAACTTGGAAGCAACTATCGGTCGAGGATGAAGCCTTACTGGTGAGGGATTCACAATCTAGTATGACATAAATTCCACCCGTTGTCAATGCTATCGTCTTTGATATGGATAGGATATCATGCAACCATCAATGATGGTTGGAGTTAAAGGGATTCACACTCTTGTCCGGCATGCCAATCGATAGCACGGTCTTTTATGTTACACATAATTAGAGAGTGGTCTTGAGCTTTTCATACTCTCAGCACGTTCTCTTTTAAATGTGGTCATATAGAACTAACTGCTCTACGTATCAACCCATTTTAATGCTTAGTGGCTAAAATCTTTTAATCAGGCAAACCAAGATTTTGGCTTTTCGTTTTATCCTCAGCGATGAAGCTCATAAGTGAGAATTTCTCAGATCACGACACGTGCTAAATGACGCATCATCCGCGACAGCTCACTAGATTCCTGGAGGGCTACCGAGGCAAAATCAGTGTGGAGCACTGATGACCTTTCTCGGTTCGTCTCCAAGCTTACACTCCGCCTCTTACCCAAGAGCGACCTGGCCGCCTAACTAGTGCTCGTCTTCGAGCTATTGCAGGGCTGAGCTTCCTCTGCCTCCCGACTCATCTCCGAGCCTCACGCTGAGCTAAGCCTCCACAGCTCTTCCGGACAAACTAGAACACAAGACCCTAGCACTTCCGCAACGGCTCCGCGTATCTCGCCAAAGCGAGATATCCGCCGTCCCACGTCCCGCGCCGGCGCATCCCTCTATTAATGGACGTCCCTTGCCATTAATGGGGGGATCCCGTCATTCACGCTGGTATAACGTCAGGGACGTAACCGA
Organism: Agapanthus africanus; assembly: GCA_030015575.1. Lineage (NCBI taxonomy): Eukaryota > Viridiplantae > Streptophyta > Magnoliopsida > Asparagales > Amaryllidaceae > Agapanthus > Agapanthus africanus. Next base: position 303,574,127 of record JASDDO010000029.1, read on the forward strand.
AGGCGAAGATCTCGCGCTTTCTCGCTCCATGCGATCACTATAAAAACCCCTCTCGAACGACTCGGGTAAGGCAATTTTAATCTAATAAGCCGCTACTCTGCTCATTTTTCTCGGCTAATTTGATCGTCGGAGGGACCCACGGCGGTCACACACCCCGGGACTTCTTTGCAGATAGCTCGGTTTCACCTCAAAATCAACCCATCGAGATCCACACGCCTAAGGAGACAATTTTCAAACCAAATCTCAACCGTTCAACAGCGCTCGCTACAGATCGACGAAGGACAGCGTACGAAGGAGATCCGGCCTCCATCACTTAGGCTATTCATTGAGCGAAGCGCTATCAATTTCTGGGCTATGTTAACTTGTAGCCGAATTTGGTGCAAATAATCAAGTACTAAATCCATCCACCCAGTCTTTTCCTTCTCTTTTCTTCTTCCTCTCATTGTCCACTCTTCTCACTGCAAATCATTAACGTAATCAGGATTGTTTTCAGCTTGCACCATGAAAACTAGGGAAAGATTAGTTAGATATGCATGTCTCGTGCTTATGTCATTTTTCATCATCTCCCATTTTTCATCATCTCCCTTCTTTCGAGTTTTTCCTCTCAAATTTTAGGTTTTTTCTTAGGGTTTGGCGGTTTTGGTTAGAAAAAACAATAATCTTCAAATTGCTTCATTTTTTTCTTTGCTATGTTGTTGAATTATAATAAAGAAGAAATAATGAATGTAGCCTCAATTTACACAGATAGAACATGATGAGGAACAAGAGTAAAAGCTGATGATGGTGTCAAAAAATTTATCTTAACAGGCCCAACCTTTTTCCAGCAATTTTACTGCTGATGGTGTCAATATATATAAGACCCAACCTTTTTCCAGCTTATTAATTTAAAGCTGATGGTGTCAATTAGGACCCAATCTTTTTCCAGCAAAACCCATGAAGTTCCTCATCCAACGAACTGAGATACAAGGCACATATATATTTTTAAAGATGAACATTGATAACCCAAGAGAAACCAACAATAGAGATAATATGGCAAACATAGGCATCTTATTATATCCGACCAATCAACAAGAAAAACAGGGGTCCCAGAATAATGCAGGGGCATGGACTTTCAGGAAGAAGGTAAATCCAGAAAAGCACATGCAGGATACAGATATTCCAAGCAAACAAGGGCGAAGTATGAAAACTATCAATAGAGAAATGCATATAAGTCTTAAAGGAAGAGTTTAAAAACATCATCAGCCCTATGTTAAAAAAGAGACAGCAGCTAAGAATCAGATTGGACAGTATAGTAGGGTTCATATGTGTCCCATGACTAAGTTTTGAACGATGGAGAAGTCCAAGCTTACACTGAGTGCTCTTGGAATTCATTTTCTTTTTGGAAACCCCTAACCAAGATAAGAAATAGAAAGGCATCGGCAGTGTTTAACAATCTAAGAGGGTGTGCTAATCTTATCATAAAAAATCCTTTTATTCCTAGCATTCCAAATAGCCCAGCAAGTAGAATAAAGAAGTATAAGCCATAGTTGATTGTTATGACCATGAAAATATCTATCCATTCAGTCAGTAATGGCATTAGATAGAGAGGAAGGTATGACAAAAATATGAATCCACACTTGCTTGGCTAAAATGCATTAAAAAAAGGTGTGATTTTCAATCATGCAACCACCAATGTTACAAGCTGCATTTCCATACCAACCTCTGATAACCAAATTTTCTTTAGAGAGAATCTAATCATTTATGAGCCGCCAAATAAAAATCTTGATTTTTAAGGTAACTTGGCTGTTCCAAATGGATTTGTGAAAGATAAAGATTTGATTATTAGAGTTAAACAGGATATATGCAGACTTAAGAGTGTAAACACCCTGATTGGTATGTGTTAGTAGTTTGAATCTATTGGTAGCATTTGTATGTGGAAAATAGCCCCACGTCGGATGGAGAGACGAATACCCAAACCTTTATAATAATTCCCAATATTTAAATAATATCTTGAACAAAGTGAGTTATAAGCCAAGTGGGCCTGATTTCTAGTAGGCTTAGAATATTTAGGGCACTTGGGGCATCTTGGGTTGACTTAATAACAGGGTTTGCCTTTTTGAATTTCAAATTCAAAGGTTGTCTGAAAAACTGTCCACTGCAGTTTTGTTGTCTGAGATTTTGCATTTTCTTCTCATTATCTTCTCTCATTATCTTCTAAGAGAGTTTCAAGGACTTTATTGTATCTTGGAGATGATTGCCTTCTGCTGTACTCCTATAGTGGGGGCAATATCACATTTCGGAAAGTGTATCATACACGCCTCGAAGCTTTTTAATTCTGTCTTAACCAAGCCAAAAACTCAACAATCGAAAGGTGATATTTTATGGAGACAGAATTAAATTCAAGTGTCAAGGTTCATTTCCAGAACCAAGATGTTATCAAACTGGATCGATTCGATGGGAGCAATTACACTAGATGAAAAGACAAGATGGTGTTCTTGTTGACCGCCTTGAAGATTTTTTAAGTGCTCGATCCAGACTTGTCGCCAATTCCAGATTCAGCATCAATTTCGAATGATGCCGAGAGTGCCAAAACAGAGAAAAACAAGCGTGAAGAAGATGGACTAGTTTTTCGCAGGTACATTCTTAATTTCCTCACCGATCGTCTGTATGATCTTTACAGAAATATAAAGACACCAAAAGAAATCTAGAGGCCTTTAAAACAAAGTACAAAAATGAGAAGAGGGGTACGGATAAATTTTTTGCGTTTAAATATTTTGAATTTAAGATGACTGATTACATGCCAATCATGGATTAAATGCATGAATTACAAATTCTCATCTCTATAATGAGAGAATTTGAAATTAAAGTCCCTTATTCGTTTCAAGTTGAAGCAATTCTATCTAAAGTTCCTCCTACTTAGAATGAATACAAAAAGAAAATTCTGCACTCTCCTGAAAGTTTTACGATAGAGCAATTTCAGATTCATCTGCAGATTGAGACAGAGAACCATACACGTAACATGATTTTTCTTAATTCTAAATCTAACTCTAAAATGAATCATGTCAGTGAAAATGGTCATAGAAAATTTCAGAACAATTTTAAAGTCTAGAAGAAGGGAAATGATTTTAAGAAATCTAATTTCGCAAAGAAGAAATGGCTTTGTTAAAGATTGCAAATTCAGAAATACCGGGAAAAAACTTGGTTTCGGATCAGAAAATAGCAACAAGGCAAATCTAATAGAAAATGAAGTCAAAGAACTTGTTGCTATGGTTTCTGATATGCAGATCGGCATGATTACAAAATTGCATATGGCTGCGGTAGCTAGAACTGCAAATTAGTGGCTGGATTCTGGCGCAACCATCTATGTATACAATAACAAAGCAATATTTAAAACCTACACGGATCAGAAAGAACCTGAAGAAGAGTTGGTGGGAAACCACGTTTCGGCCAAAGTGCTCGGTAAAGAAAGTGTTGAATTGAAGTTTACATCTGAACAGAAATTTACTCTGCTTAATATATTTTATGTTCCTGATTTGAGGAAAAATCTTGTATCTGCAAATCTGTTGTGCAAGAAGAGATTTAAAATTGTTCTAGAGTCTGAGAAAGTTGTAATATCGAAGAATGGTATATTTGTAGGAAAGGGATATTCCTGTAATGGCATGTTCAAACTCAGTATTAATGAAATAAATTATGTGTTTACTTATGTTGTTGAGTATTCTTCTTCTTTGTGGCATGCTAGATTATGTCATTTAATTTTTCGCTTTTTAAAGTATATGTCTAAACATGGTTACATTGCATGTCAGAATGATCATAATGATAAATGTGAGATTTGCGTAGAAGCAAAAATAACTAGAAAACCTTTCCCTAAAATTGAAAGATATGCTAATTTATTAGAACTTGTTCATTCTGATATTTGTGAATTAAATGGCCAATTAATTAGAGGAGGAAAAAGATATTTTATAACTTTTACTGATGATCATTCTCGTTTTACATATGTATATTTATTAAGAACAAAAAATGAAGCATTTGAGAAATTTAAAGAGTATAAGTCAGTTGTAGAAAATCAGAAAGATAAAAGGATTAAAATCCTTAGAAGTGATAGAGGGGGAGAATATTTTTCTGATTCTTTTTCTTAATTTTGCGAAATGCATGGTATTATTCATCAAAGAACTACACCTTATACGCCTCAACACAATGGATTAGCCGAAAGAAAAAATAGGATTTTAGTTGAAATGGTAAATGCTATGCTTTTAAATGCTAAATTACCTTTTAATTTTTGGGGTGAGATATTTTTAACAGCATGTTATATTCATAATAGAATACTATCCAAGAAAACTCATGTTTCACCATATGAAATTTGGAATGGTAGAAAACCCAATTTAAACTATTTTAAAGTGTAGGGGTGCATAGTATATTATAAAATGACTGATCCATATAAATTTAAATTAGCGCCGAGAGATATTAGAAGTATATTTATTGGATATGCACAAAATTCTAAAGCATATCGACTTCTAGATTTAGAATCAAATGTCATAATTGAATCGATACATGTTGAATTTTTTGAAAATAAATTTATACATGACAATGTTGATTCTAATTTGTATAATAAGGAAAATGCAGCAATTTCTAAGAAAATTACCAATGAGAAAAGAAGAGAAAGTAATGAAAATATTGAACCCAGAAAAAGTCAAAGAATCAGGAAAGAAAAATCTTTTGGTCTTGATTTTATTGATTCGCGTTCAATAGTTTTTCTCGTTGAAAAAGATAGAACCAAAGTGCTTAACAAAATACCTATTCTACTTAATATAGAAGATGATCCTAAAACATTTAGTGAAGCAATGTCGTCAAGAGATACTGCATTTTGGAAAGAGACTATTGATGACGAAATGGACTCAATAATGTCTAACAATACTTGGATATTGGTTGACTTGCCTCAAGAATCTAAGTTTATAAAGTGTAAATGGGTATTTAGAAGAAAACAAAATACAGATGGCTCTATACAAACTTTCAAGGCAAGATTAGTGGCTAAAGGATTCACGCAAAAGGAAGGCATAGATTATTTTGATACTTATGCACACGTGGCTAGAATAACATCCATTAGAGTTCTTATAGCTTTGACTTCAATATATAATTTATATGTGCATCAAATGAATGTAAAAACAGCCTTTTTAAATGGCGAATTAAATGAGGAAGTATACATAGAACAAGCCGAAGGTTTCATACTTTCTGAAAATGAGAACAAAGTTTGTAAATTAACTAAATCGCTATATGTTTAAAACAGGCCCCTAAACAATGGCATGAGAAATTTGATAAAGCAATAATATCAAATGGTTTTAAGCATAATAGTGTGGATAAATGCATATATTCTAAATTCAATCAGAATTATGGAGTAATTATATGTCTCTATGTAGACGACATGTTGATATTTGATACAAAGATGATTGGAATAAATAAAACAAAAAAGTATTTAACTTCAGTATTCAAAATGAAAGATTTGAATGAAGTAGATACTATTTTAGGAATAAAGATGAAAAAACATAGTAAAAGGTTTGTGCTAAACTAATCTCATTATATAGAGAAATTATTAAATAAATTCCAACATCTTAATATTAAAGAAAGTGTTACTCCGTATGATCCGAGTATGAAATTAAATGAGAATTGTGACAATATGATTGCACAATTAGAATATGCTAGCGCTATTGGAAGCCTTATGTATGTGATGCATTGTACAAGGCCTGATATAGCTTTTGCAGTATGCAAATTGTCACGATACACCAGTAAACCCAGTACTAATCATTGGAAGGCCATCAGTAAAGTTCTTGGGTATCTAAAAAGAACAAAAGAGTTTGGTCTATTTTATTCCAATTATCCTGCAGTAATAGAAGGTTATTCGGATGCAAGTTGGATCCCAAGTGCAAGTGATAATAAATCCACAACAGATTGGGTATTTACAATCGGAGGCGGTGCCATTAGTTGGGCCTCTAAGAAACAAACCCGCATCACACATTCAACAATGGAATCTGAATTTGTCGCTTTGGTTGCTGCCGGCAAGGAAGCGGAATAGCTGAGAAATTTATTATTGGATATAGAGTTGTGGCCACAACCAATGCCATCTATTTCCTTGTATTGCGATAGTGAGGCGACTATGTCTAGAGCTAATAATAATGTTTATAATGGTAAATCTAGACACATTAGCTTAAAGTATGAATATGTTCGAGATTTAATTACTAATGGAATAATTACCATAGTTTATGTGAGATCTGTAAAGAATTTAGCAGATCTCTTTACCAAGGCATTATCTCGAGATTTGGTAAAGAATACGTCAATCGGAATGGGACTTAAACATTTACAATTTGGCACCAGTAAAGGTAACCCGACTTTAATTAGTAAAAAACTAATTTTAATAGTTCAATGGGTAATAAAAAGTTACTGTCATGTGCCTGTATTGCACTAGATGTCTCATTCTTATATAAATAAGTATCTAGTGTTGTATGTTATGATAAAGAGGATGAGCGAAAACTCTCAATGGAGTTATTTAATTTTTAAATATCCACAGTAACAGGGATATAATAAAGGAAACTCCACCTATATGAGCATAGAAGTGGTGCCGCTTCAACAAGGGATATGAAGTATTCTCTTGTAAATGCTTATGAAGACCAAGAGTAGCACATGGTCATAATAGTGCTAAAGCAGTTATAAACCTCTTAGAAAATAAGATGGATATTGTGTGTGTTGTATTTTAAATTCTAATAATAAAAGTTTTGGTTTAATCTGCGGATACCAATAACTTTGTTAGACGATTGATATATATACACTAATGGAAGGTTTAAATCGAGAGATACCTTTCTTTTATACATAATATTTGTCACGAGAGAGATGTGGTTGCAGCCAATATATACAAACTAGTGGGGGATTGTTAGTAGTTTGAATCTATTGGTAGCATTTGTATGTGAGAAATAGTCCTACATCGGATGGAGAAACGAATACCCAAGCCTTTATAATAATTCCCAATATTTAAGTAATATCTTGAACAAAGTGGGTTATGAGCTAAGTGGACCTGATTTCTAGCAGGCTTATAAGATTTAGGGCACTTGGGGCATCTTGGGTTGACTTAATAACAGAGTTTGCCTTTTTGAATTTCAAATTCAAAGATTGTCTGAAAAATTATCCACTGCAGTTTTGTTGTCTGAACAGTCACAACCGTCCAAACAGTTGTGTCTATTCAACTATATAAATTAAGTCTTTCTCTTCACAGATTTTGCATCTTCTTCTCATTATTTTCTAAGAGAGTTTCAAGGGTTTTGTTGTATCTTGGGGGTGATTGCCTTCTGCTGTACTCCCATAGTGGGAGCAATATCACCTTTCGGAAAATGTATCATACACGCCTCAAAGCTTTTTAATTCTGTCTTAACCAAACTAAAAACTCAACCGTATGCATCCAAGTAAAAAACATCACACTCATAATTCATCAGACTCCAATTTTTTAAATGAGACAGGAGTTTTAAAAGCTCACTTCTGTTTTCTGGGGAGAGGGTTCTTTTGAAGGCTGGCTTCCTTATCCATTTTTCCCCTTGAAGTAACCCTAAGTTGCAAGCACAGCTTTCTGGTTCTAAGCTAAAGAATAAAGAGCAGGAAATGTTTCTGCAAGTATATTATCAGCCTATTTATCTGTTCAAAACCTAATATCCAAATCATTACCCCACTTCCAAGTGATATTTCTACAGAACCAATCAATGTTTTGAGAGATATCTTTCCATAAAACAGAGGCTTGAATTTTGGGCTTTAATCTAGCTTTATACTCATAAATGGAATGGATGTCAAGACTTTGATAGAAAAAGTATAAGAATTATGAAGTCTCCACAACCATTTACCCAATAAAGCAAGATTAAAATGCTCTAAATTCTTAACCCCTAACCCACCTTCTCTTTTGTCAAGACAAAAGAACACTTCCCCTCATAAAGAACACTTCCCCTCACATGCAACCATCACTTTTTCTTCTCTCAGAGGCATTTTTTGTGCTTGTAGCTTTCTTTTCGAGGGGGGCGATTATATATTTTTACATATGAGTATACACAGGCTTTTGATATATGTAGGTTCCATCAATAAGACTCAAGCCTTGTTAAGGTTTGTCCCATCGGGTACGACATTTACTTTCCCCGGATGGTACTGTAAGTCCAAGTCGTAGTCCGCCATTAATTCTAGCCAACGGCGTTGTCTCATATTCAATTCCCTCTGAGTTAACATGTATTTCAGACTCTTGTGATCCGTGTACACTTCCACCTTTTCGCCTAATAAGTAATGTCTCTAGATCTTCAATGCGAAAACCACTGCGGCTAACTCCAAGTCATGTGTTGGGTAGTTCCTCTCGTGATTCTTCAGCTGCCGGGAGGCATAAGCAACTACTCGACCGTGCTGCATCAGGACGCAACCTAAACCTTTCCCTGAAGCATCGTTGTGTATCACCAAACCACCTGAATTATCTAGCACTGAAAGAATCGGTGCAGTGGTCAATTTCTGCTTTAGTACCTCAAAAGCCTGAGTATATTCCTCTGTCCATGGTACTTCCTTCCGTGTCAGCTTTGTCAAACATTCAGCGACTCGTGCAAAGTCTTGAACGAATCGCCGATAATATCCTACCAATCCCAGGAAGCTTCTGATCTCAGCCACTGACTTCGGTGTCGGCCAATCCTTAACAGATTCTATCTTCGCTGGGTCTACTGAGATGCCTTCGCCCAAAACAATGTGTCCCAAGAACTGCACTTTGTCGAGCCAGAACTCACACTTGCTCAATTTTGCGTATAGCTTCTCTTCCCGAGGAATTTGTAGTACCGTTTGTAAGTGTTCGGCGTGCTCCTCTCGAGTCTTAGAGTAGACTAGTATGTCGTCAATAAACACAACGACAAACGTGTCTAAGTATTTTGCAAATACTGTATTAATCAGATCCATAAATATAACTGAAGCATTGGTAACTGAAAGTCTACCCTAGCACCAGCAAGGGGTCCAAGTGGCATCAAGCATGCCAAATTCAAATTTTTATTGGTGCTAAGCTAGACTATACAAGATCTTTAGCTAGGTGATTAGGGTTTGAAGTTTTGATATCTTAAAACTATAGAGAAGGGAGAAGGTTATACTCTTGTAGATCGTGTCCTTCGCTTCTAAAGCTCCACGTTGAAGTCCACACGACTCTACTACGCTTCTCTGCCGAGTTGAACGAACCTCCTTCGTGATCTTCGCACCAAAGACGATCCACCCGAAGTTCCTTTAGCTCAAGCTACCTCTACACTAAACTCCTGTAGTGTAGGAAACACACCACACCAAATTGCTAGTTTGGTGTGGGATGGTGAAGTAGGGGATTAGAAAGCTCACTATGGTTCTCACAAGTTCAATAATTCACATCACATGTGAGGGTTTGAACTTGGAGGTGAGGTGAGGGAAATGTAGAGAGCAAGAGAGAGCAAAAGCTCATGGAAATGGCTAAGGCATCAAGAATGGAAAAATGATGAGAGTAAACTCAAAATGGCTATCTCTTTGCTCACTTATTCAAGCATGGAATAAAATTGCAATTCTAAATTGCAACCATGCTTGAATAGTGAGTCAAGACCAATATACAAATAATAAAACACATACCTTGCCCATTCCACAAATATCTCCACAATTTACACCTCATTTTTCTATTTTCTCAAAATAGAAAAACATGACATGCTTCATATAATAATATATATATTTATATATATATCAAATTTACATTAATATATATATATATATAAAGCAATTTATGAGCTAATGATATTAGTTAAGATATAATTATATCACATATAATATATATCACATTATTAAATCAACACTTGATCTAATAATCCGGTTATATCACATATGACCGACTAATATCATTTATCTGTTTATCACATTATCAAATCAACACTTGATTCGATAATCTGGTTATATCACATATAACCTAACCGATAACAGATAACTGCCAGATTACAATACGATATCACATACTCGTATTTAATCAGGCCCACACACATATCACATATGTGTCCTACTTCGTTTCGCTTGAACCAGGAAAATTCTGTGTGGGACTCTAAAGACTCGTCAATACGCCAGCAATAGGTGATGATCACATCAGTCACCTACAAGCCGTCAGCGGTACTAGCTGGACGTAACAGCTACCCGGGTATTGAACGATATGAAGATCAACAAGCAAGCTTGTCCAAACTCTCCATGAAGCCTATCAGTAATACTACCGTACAGTCTGGTCTCTTCGTATGATATGTCGCATATCATGTCTAGGGGTGGTAAACGTCAACCCACAGTAACGTGATAAGTCATGCCGATGTCTGGCCTATAACAGTTTGAGAAACTACCGATAACTCTTATCAGTAAATCTTAGCAGCATCCCTGGCCAGGGACTTCCAGTTATAGCCAATCGAGCATAGCGCAATATCAACCCCCAATACCGGAAGAGACGAAACCCCTCCTATCGCTCATTGCCTCCATGTGACACGGGACTGTACCCAAAATCCACCTATTTGCATGAATCCTTTGAGACGTGGTAGGGAGGAAATCAAAGCACAGTGGGAACCACACAAGACTCTATGACGATCTCGGGTCTACAGACTAACATGCACCAGTATCACCAGAGGACTTCTATCTGACGATAGGTATACTACCAACTAGGAGTCCTCGGTGAGTCCTGTTCGGTGTACCCATTCTCCAATGAGCACCTATGTACAATTTTTGATGTTACACACCAATGGTTGTGGGATCAACCATCGCCATCTAGGGGACAAGAAAAGTACACACTAGTCTACTCTGGAATATCGATGCCCTAGTCTCGATATTCCCACGACTATGAACTGATTAAAGGATGTACTTTTGGACCACCCTGGCCCCACTAGTATGATCTCATCATAATCCTGGTAGTCAAGTACATATCCTAAGGGCTTTATCAATATTTGAGAGCAAGACAGTAAAGAATACCTGTCAACATGTTAAGATAAAGAGTAACCAGATAGCATACTATCATGTCGAGCAAGAAAGTCCTCTATATATATGTCCAAGCATCCTCTATAATATACATCACATGTACAATAATGTCCTTTAGGGCATACATATTCTTAACAATCTCCCACTTGCACTAAGGCCATGTGTTGTAGTATCTCATACCAAACATCCCAAAAAGGCTCTCAAACTGTGTCTAGGGGAGGGCTTTCGTGAGTAGATCTACTATGTTGTCTTTCGTGTCAACTCTCCTGATCTCGATCTCCCGGCGATCTACTATCTCCCTGATCAGGTGATACCGCTAAAGAGTATGTCTGGATCTCTAATGGGACCTGGGTGTAGGGTTACTTAGCACAACAGCGAGGTTTCGGGAGGCATCGTCCATGCCATTTTCAAATTTTTTCCATGCTACTTAACCCTAACCCTAGAATCTTATCTTGAGATTTAGACAAAAGCATTTGTAAACAACTTTACAACTAAGTGAATGCGGAATACAACTTTTGTAGACCGGTCCTTCACTTCAAATGCTCCGTGTAGAAGTCCCTTCGCTGCGAGTAATGATCTCCCAAACTCTTGAGAGGCTCCACAAGGTGAAAGATGCAAACTTGCTTGAAGTCTTTAAAGCCGAAGATGATCTACGTCGAGGAGACACCGACTCAAGCTATCTCTTCACTAATATGGAATTAGTGAAGCTAACACCCTAAACTAAATGACTAATCTAGTAGAGGATGATGAAGTAGGAATTTTGCTCACTTTAGAATTCTTTTTCTCACTATTTTTCCTCACTTGCTCAAAAGCTAGAGAGCGCTCTCTTGAGCTTGAAGAAGATGAAGCAAAAAAATAAGAGAGTGAACGGCAACCATGGGTGAGAAATATCTCATATAACTATTGTAGAGACATAACCATGGTAAGAGATAATAGTTGGGTTAATAAATATCTAAAGCAAAACAAAAATGGTGGTCTAAGTCAATGGTTATCCACAAGCTTGCAACCATGACAAATTCCACTCAATTTTGAATTACTTAAATAAATAAAAACCTAGATATTATCTCATGTATGGTGTAAGTCTCATACACCCATGTTGCATGTATAATCAATCATGTAATATATATCACATATATATTAAGTGTTCATTAGTGAGTAAAAAAGAAATGCATAAGTGAGCTTGTATTAGTTAATGCGAACTTGTATATCAAATATACAATTATATATTAAATTATCAAATCAACACTTCATTTAATAATCCGGGTATATCACATATAACGGACTAATATCATATGTATCATCTTATCGAATCAACACTTGATTCGATAACCCGGCTATATCACATATAACCGACCGATACAAATATCACGAGAATAGAATACGGTATCACATACACGTATTATTCTCGGTCCCGCACATATCACATATGTGCTCCTACTTCATTTTGCCTGAGTCAGTAAACCTCTGTGTATGACTCTAAAGACTCGTCAATACGCTGGGAGTAGGTGATGATCACATCAAACACCCACAAGCCGTCAGCGATACTAGCTGGACGTAACGGCTACCCAGGTATTGAGTGATCAGAAGATCAACAAGCAAGCCTGCTCCCACTCCTGTAAAGCTTGTCAGTAACACTACCATACAGTTCGGTCTCTTCGTCTGATATGTCGCATTTTCAGTCTAGGGGTGGTAAACGTCAGACCCTAGTAACTGATAAGTCGTGCCGATGTGAGGCTCATAACGGGTCGAGAAACTACCGATAACACTTACCAGTAGATCTCCATATCAGCCCTGGCCAGGGACTTCCTGTTATAGCTAATCGGGTACAATGCAACATCAACCCCCAATACCGAGAGAGACGAAACCCCTCCTATCGCTCATTGCCTCCATGTGATTCGGGACTGTACCCAAAAGCCACCATTTTGCACGTTATCTTGAACGTGGTGTAGGGTTCCTAGGCACTCTTGTAAGGGTTCATAAGGCATCAACCATGCCCAAATAAAATTTTAGACGTGCCGAACAACCCAAAGCCGGGATCTTTGCTAGATTATTAGGGTTTAACATGCAAGTAAATATCTTTACAACTAAGTGTGAGGGATTACAAACTTTGTAGTCCGCTCTTTCGCTTCATAAGCTTCGAGTAGATGTCCCTTCACTGCGATCCACGATCTCCCGGACTCAAGAGAGGCTCCACGACTCGAACGATCCATGCTAGCTTGTAGTGTTCCTTTTCTCCGATGATCTACGTCGAAGTTGCTATAACTCAAGCTCTCTCACTCTAATGAGGTGAACACCCTAATCTAATGGGCTAGATTAGATGAGGATGATGGAGTAGTATTTATGCATTCTTTTTATATCAAATTCTCACATGAAAATATCACAAAAGGAAAACCAAGTAAGCTTTCTCAAAGCTCAAGGTTGAAGATGAAGAAGAAAAAAATGCATAAACCTTTTGTGATGAATAATGAAATGAATATATGATTAATCATGGAACCATGGTCAAGGATGACAAGGATAACCCTTGTAGAGAATTAACTAGGGGTAGGGTTTGGTTGGGTTAAAGAATGAGTCATGGAAAAATATCAACCATAATATCTAACTCATGACAAAAGGAAAGTTTCTAGAAGGCGCATGAAGAAACTAACCCTAATCAAACCCTAACCTTGTTTAATCTCCACTAAACATGTTCCATTATTAATCATATCATGTCACAATAATATATATCATATATATATATATTATATATTTGTAACAAAAGAAAATAATACAATTAACATATAATGTATTACCCTGTGAGAAAATGAAATAATAAAGCGAGCCAATATTAGATAATGTAATGCAATATATCATATATATTATTATACATTAAATCAACGAATCAACACTTGATCCGACAATCCGGCTATATCGAATATAACCGACTAATATATCATGTACCGATTCATCGAATCAACACTTGATCCGATGACCCGGCTCATATCTAAATATCGCGAGAATATAATACGGTATCTCATATCGCATTATCCTCGGTCTTGCACATATCACATATGTGCCTCTACTCCGTTTTGCCTGAGCCAAGAAACCTTTGTGTAGGACTCTAAAGAATCGTCAATATGCCGGTAGCAGGTGATGATCATATCAAACACCCATAAGCTGCAAGCGGTCAGCTAAACGTAACAGGCACCCAGGTATTGAGCGATCAAAAGATCAACAAGCTAGCATGTACGTTCTCCTGTGAATCCAATCAGGAACACTCCCGTACAGTCCGGTCTCCTCGTCTGATATGTCGCATATCAAGTCTAGGGGTGGTATACGTCAGACCCCAGTAACCGATAAGCCGTGTCGATGTGAGGCTCATAACAGGTCGAGAAACTACTGGTAACACTTACCAGTAAATCTCTATATCCGCCATGGCCAGGGACTTCCAGTTATAGCCAATCGAACATAGCACAACATCAACTCCCTATACCGGGAGAGACGAATCCCCTCCTATCGCTCATTGCCTCCATGTGATTCGGGACTGCACCCAAAAGTCACCGTTTTGCACGCCTTCTTGGATGTGGTAAGGTGGGAATCAAAGCACATTGGGAATCACACAAGACTCTATGATGATCTTGGGTCTACAGACTACCCTGTACCAGTGTCACCGGAGAACTGCCAACTGACGTGTAGTATATCACCATCTGGGAGTTCTCGGCGAGTCCGTCCAGTGTACCCAGTCTCCACTGAGCACCCGTACACCATCCTTGATGTCAAAACACCGATGGATATGGGATCATCCATCGCCCATCATATGGGTCAAGATGCGTATACACTAGTCTACTCTGGTGTATCGATGCCCTGTCTCGATATACCCTCGACTAGGAACAGTTATAGGATGTACTCATCGACTACCATGGCCCCACTAGTATGATCTCATCATAGTCCCAGTAATCGAGTACAGATCCTAAGGGCTTTATCAACATGTGAGAGTAAGACAGTAAACAATATATAAGTCAACATGTTAAGATAAAGTGAAACCAAATAGCATACTATCATGTCGAGCAAGAAAGTCCTCTCTATATATATCCAAGCATCCATTATAATATACATCATATGTACAACAATGGCCTCTAAGGCATATACATAACTAACAATCTCCCACTTGCACTAAGGCCAGCTGCTGTAGTATCTCATACCTAGCATCCCGAATAATCTCTCAAACTGTATCTGGGGAATAGCCTTCGTGAATGGATCCGCAGTGTTGTCCTTCGTATCTACTCTGCTGACCTCGATCTCCCCAACCATCTCCCTGATCAGGTGATACCGCCTCAGAATGTGTCTGGACTTTTGATGGGACCTGGGTTCCTTGGCCAAAGCCACAGCTCCATTGTTATCGCAATACAGAGGTATTGGATGCTCAATGGATGGAACCACAACAAGTTCACTAATGAACTTCTTTATCCAGACAGCCTCTTTGGCAGCATCGTTGGCAGCGATGTATTCAGCCTCCATCGTCGAGTCTGCAACGGTAACCTGTTTGGAACTCTTCCAACATACCGCCCCTCCATTGAGGGTAAAGACAAATTCCGAGTGCGACTTAGAGTCGTCCTTATCACTTTGGAAGCTGGAATCGGTAAAGGACTCCACCTGGAGTTCTCCGTTACCATACACCAAGAACATCTCCTTAGTCCTTCGTAAGTACTTGAGAATGCTCTTCACAGCTGTCCAGTGACTCTCTCCAGGATCTGCTTGATACCGACTCACTACACTTAGTGAGTATGCTACATCGGGTCTCGTACATAGCATCGCATACATGATAGAGCCTACTGCTGAAGCATAGGGTATCGCTTGCATGCGAGTTCTCTCCAAATCAGTCTTGGGAAACATCTCTTTGGAGAGAGTGAGTCCAGAGATCGTGGGAAGGTTCCCACGCTTGGATTCTTCCATACTAAACCTCTTTAGTATGATGTCAATATACCTGGATTGGGACAATCCCAGTATCCGTTTAGATCTATCTCTATAGATCATGATTCCCAATATGCAAGAGGCATCACCAAGATCTTTCATTGAGAATCTTTGTGATAAGAAGAGCTTGACTGACTGCAGCATAGGAACATCATTTCCTATCAAGAGTATGTCATCGACGTACAATATAAGGAAGACAACCTTACTCTCTGCAACCTTCTTATAGATACAAGGTTCATCTATATTTTTGATGAAGTCAAACTCTTTGACTACAACATCAAAACAGATGTTCCAACTCCGCGATGCTTGCTTTAACCCATAAATGGATTTAAGTAGCTTGCACACCTTTCTGCTGCTCCCACTATCTACGAAGCCCTCTGGCTGAGTCATGTACACGCACTCTTCTAAATCACCGTTTAGAAAGGCGGTCTTCACATCCATTTGCCAGATTTCATAGTCATGGTATGCAGCAATGGCAAGTAAGATCCGGATGGACTTAAGCATAGCCACTAGAGAAAAGGTTTCGTCATAATCCACACCTGGTCGTTGACGAAAACCCTTTGCAACAAGTCTAGCTTTGAAAGTCTCAACTTTTCCATCTACACCAAGTTTCTTCTTAAAGATCCACTTGCTCCCAATGGGTTTTACCCCTTCAGGAGCAACTTCCAAAGTCCATACTTTGTTGGTGTACATGGATTCCATCTCAAATCGCATTGCATCCAGCCATTTCACAGAGTCACCACTCATGATGGCCTGCTCGAAACTAGTCGGGTCATCATCTACCATGATGCAATTCTCGCTTCCACCATCAATGAGAAAACCGTAGTATCTCTCAGGTGGATGAGAAACCCTGCTAGATCGGCGGAGAGGCTGGGGTTCGTCGGGTACTACTGAATCCTCTGGTTCCACTAAATCTTCAGTTGCAATTTGTGTTATTGGAACCTCTTCCAGCTCTACCTTATCGCCACTAATTTCTTTCGCAAGAAATTCCTTTTCTAAAAATGTGGCATGTTGAGCATCAAACACCTTTTGTTGTTCACTGTGGTAGAATAGATATCCATACGAATTGCTTGGATATCCTACAAACATACAAAGAACTGATCATGCCTCGAGCTTGTCCGGATTTTGCTTTTTAACATAGGCCGGACAACCCCATATCTTAACTCTTTTAAGAGATGGTCTCTTCCCATTCCATATCTCATATGGAGTGGCAGGCACAGATTTAGTTGGAACTCTATTCAATAGGTATATGGCTGTCTCCAGCGCATACCCCCAGAAGGAAATAGGTAACTCAGCTGTACTCATCATAGAGCGTACCATATCTAATAGGGTGCGATTCCTCCGCTCCGATACACCGTTGTGTTGTGGTGTATAAGAAGGAGTAAGCTGAGAGAGAATCCCATTCTCTTTTAGATAATCTAAGAACTCATTGCTTAACTATTCACCTCTCGATCAGATCGAAGGATCTTAATACTTTTGCCCGTTTGGTTCTTTACTTCGTGCTTATATTCTCTGAATTTCTCAAAAGCTTCAGACTTGTGTTTCATCAGGAACACATGTCCGAATCTAGAGTGATCGTCAGTGAATGTAATGAAGTAGGAAGAACCGTTCCTAGCATGCGTAGACATAGGACCGCATACATCACTATGTACCAGTCCTAAGAGTTCCGTAACTCTTTCTCCGTGTCTACTAAACGGAGTTTTGGTCATTTTTCCTTTGAGACATGAATGGAAAGTATCATAAGATGATAATTCGAACGGATTCAAATATCCATCCTTATGTAACTTAGCCAGTCGTGTCGCATTGATATGACCAAGTCTATAATGTCACAAGAAGGATTCGTTTATTTCTGAACTCTTCCTCTTATGTGTGTTTTGTATATTAAGAACTGTATTTTGATTGAGAATGAATATGCCATTATGTAATGAGCCTGATCCAATCAACTTTTGATCTAGGAATATGTTCATAACATTATCCTTTACTATAAATTTATATCCTTCTTTACTTAATAAAGAAACTGATATAATGTTGCACATCATGTTCGGTATATAATAGCACAAATTCAGAATCAGTGTATTACGACTTGGTAATACTAGGTGATATTCGCCAACTGCTTTGGCTGCAATGCTTGCACCATTCCCTACTTGAACGGAATGATCACCTTTTCCTAGTTCTCTACCTTTACGTAGCCCATGTAATAATTTACATATGTGGGATCCTGATCCGGTATCTAATACCCAGGACGTAGGGTGAACTGAGAAACAGTTCTCAATAACTAACACACCCGAAGAAGATGCATCAACATGCATGTTCTTTTGGGCGGCATGAGAATCCAGATATTCTCCTGTTTCTTGTTCAGTCTTATAACTCTTATAAGAAAGAACGGGACCAACAATCCCCTGCTCAGTATAATAAGCGGGTTCAGTCAATACATCCATATTATTATCTTGAGTAAGTCCTGACACGGTCGCTACCTGGAGAGAGAGAGAAGGAAACACTTTAGCGTATGCTCTTGCAACATTAGATTGGTTATTATCTTATCTAATCAGGATGTCTCCCACTGTTTTTATCAAATCTTCCTTCAAACCCTAAAAGGTAAGATTAGCCGGGATTAATCACACCCTACAATTTCATCAATATTTCAGCCAGATCAGCGTTGGTACTTGAGGGAGGTTCCCCGTGCTTTCGAACGGACCTAATTAAAATAAATCTCGTCTTCCCAGAGGCATAACCCCGTTAACACCTTTCTAGACACCTACTTGATCAGCTAATTATCCTGTGTAAAACTCTTCCAGGAGTAACTCTTACTCGCAGTGGGTATCGGGATCCAACTATCTCATAGGAGGTATGCAATCTCATTGCAAATTTCAACACTTGAAATTCCCGATAATGCTTTTGCCCCTAGCAACTTATGACCTTGGCTAAGGTCAACAAATCATAAGTGCTAGCCAAGTTCAACCCGTCATTTCCCGATTGAATTAAACCCACCCGTACGACCCTTGGCTAAGGTCAACAAAGTCGTACGACTACCCTAACTCAATCTCATCTTATGTTTTAGCAGATAAATACTAATTAGCTACCGTACACCACGCCTTGGCTAAGGTCAACAAACGCAGCACGAATACTAACTAGTCTCTATCAGAAATGACGGAGGGCTACGCCGGTTTTTCAGAAAACCATGAGCGTAATGAACTTGATATCGTTGTAGAAACAAGTGATTTTGAAAAGGAGTGTTTTTTAGGCTTCTAGTTTCGCTAAAGAGGCCACTCCCGGTGAAGGGATCTCGGCTCTTTCCCCATCGAATAAGGTGCAGGGTATATCATATATACCGCTGTGCAAAACAAAAACTATATAAACTATCAAAAACAAAACCGCGAGTTTGTAGCATCTGCCAGTTTAGCTAAAGAGGTCACTCCCGGTGAAGGGGTCTCGGCTCTTTCCTCATTGAATAAGGTGCAGGGTATATCATATATACCGCTATGCAAAGCAAAACTGTAGCTACCCTTTTTATAAAGTTTTGATTCTACAACATCTTTTAGGTTTCTTTTCTTTTTATTAATCTCATTAATAAATCCCATCAGCTTATGCTTCCTAAGTATCACAGAAGAAACGAAAGCAGTAATATTTATATATCAACATATATATATAGTATAAGCATTCGTCTCAGGCAGTAATATAATCTCATCACAGAACATTGCAGCAGAAGAACATATATGAAATATTGGATATAGTAGGATGTCCGTGTTTTTAATACGAGCCGGTATAAAACACGGATTCCATGGTCGCGATGAATAGCCAAACCCACATCCCTAGACCCCTACGAGAGCGGCAAGTAACACTGCCAATTCTAGGGTTAGGAGATCCGGTCTCGACTCCTCGAGATGGCCTCCCACTGGACCCTAGAACCCGGTTACTTGTGCTCCCCTCCTTGGGTTTACCTAATGCGGAAAAGTAAATAATATACACTGGTGACATCAACCTCATCCCGGAAGTGCCCCAATAAAAGAATATTACATACAAATGAATTTTACATGAATGAAAATAAAAACCCTCATCTCACATAAAGCCCCCGGCTATTCAGAACACGACGATCCAATATAACATATCACAGCAACACATAATATCACATATCATCAACGTAAGTAAGTATGCATACACCGATCGTCGTTGATGTATAGCAATGAAGACCGGCAATACAACTACATACTACACTTATGGTCACAGAAAAGAAATTGTAAAACTACAACATTTGGAATCCACAATCACTTTAGACATCGTAAATCCGAAATATCACATACTTCGCATTTCATGCCTAACTATATGAATTCCACATATTGTATCACATTCCAGATAAATAGACAGTATTAAACTTTCCGATCGGATAATAAAATACCTAAGATTTCCTAAATAGCTCAACACTTGAGCGGAGTTCAAATAATCCCAGAATATGTCACAGTACCGATGATCCAGCCGTAGAAGGGTCAAGCCAATGCCTCACATGTGGCACGCCATACTGCCCCAAACACTAAGGTTTAGAGGCGGTTCAGACAGTCACATAATCGAGTTAAGGTTTGTGTTCTTCTAGAGGGACCACCACGTTACTTGCACATTTTTTGAAAGATTTAAACCCGAGAAAAATTCAACACTTGAAAGTTTTTCGTGCCGGGAAAAAATGAGTTAATGATATCTGTTCGAACATTTTAACAGTTTCTAAATATCCGGAAAACATAACAAAATTAAATTTTCCGATCGAATCTACGATTACAAAATAAACTCCAGAACACTCAACACTTGAGTCAGGTTAAAAATACCCAGAAAATATAAATAGCAGATACGGATATTACTGTTGCAAACACAAAGCCCAATTCAACAGTGCCACCGCGGATCCGCGGCCCAAGCAAGGTATAGCCACGGTTCCGCGGCGGTCCGTACGGATTGCAAGCTCGATTTGCACAGTAATATTTATATTTCCCAGATGGTATTTTAAAGCATTTTTAATTCAGAAAAAATCACAGTTTTAAAATTTGTCCAGAGAGGGGTCCGTTTTGACGTTTCGGGGTTCGATCGGAGTTTTAACTTCGTATACACGTCGCCTAATGCTCTAGCTAGGCTCTGATACCACTGTAGGGTTCCGAGGCACTCTTGTGAGGGTTCATAAGGCATCAACCATGCCCGAATAAAATTTTAGACGTGCCGAACAACCCAAAGCCGGGATCTTTGCTAGATTATTAGGGTTTAACATGCAAGTAAATATCTTTACAACTAAGTGTGAGGGATTACAACCTTTGTAGTCCGCTCCTTCGCTTCATAATCTCCGAGTAGAAGTCCCTTCGTCGTGATCCACGATCTTCCGGACTCAACGAACGATCCATGCTAGCTTGTAGTGTTCCTTTTCTCCTATGATCTAGTCGAAGTTGCTATAACTCAAGCTCTTTCACTCTAATGAGGTGAACACCCTAATCTAATGGGCTAGATTAGATGAGGATGATGGAGTAGTATTTATGCTTTCTTTTTATATCAAATTCTCACATGAAAATATCACAAAAGGAAAACCTAGTAAGTTTTCTCAAAGCTCAAGGTTGAAGATGAAGAAGAAAAAAATGCATAAACCTTTTGTGATGAATAATGAAATGAATATATGATTAATCATGGAACCATGGTCAAGGATGACAAGGATAACCCTTGTAGAGAATTAACTAGGGGTAGGGTTTGGTTGGGTTAAAGAATGAGTCATGGAAAAATATCAACCATAATATCTAACTCATGACAAAAGGAAAGTTTCTAGAAGGCGCATGAAGAAACTAACCCTAATCAAACCCTAACCTTGTTTAATCTCCACTAAACATGTTCCATTATTAATCATATCATGTCACAATAATATATATCATATATATATATATTATATATTTGTAACAAAAGAAAATAATACAATTAACATATAATGTATTACCCTGTGAGAAAATGAAATAATAAAGCGAGCCAATATTAGATAACATAATGCAATATATCATATATATTATTATACATTAAATCATCGAATCAACACTTGATCCGACAATCCGGCTATATCGAATATAACCGACTAATATATCATGTACCGATTCATCGAATCAACACTTGATCCGATGACCCAGCTCATATCTAAATATCGCGAGAATATAATACGGTATCTCATATCGCATTATCCTCAGTTCTGCACATATCACATATGTGCCTCTACTCCGTTTTGCCTGAGCCAAGAAACCTCTGTGTAGGACTCTAAAGAATCGTCAATACGCCGGTAGCAGGTGATGATCATATCAAACACCCACAAGCTGCAAGCGCTCAGCTAAACGTAACAGCTACCCAGGTATTGAGCGATCAGAAGATCAACAAGCTAACATGTACGTTCTCCTGTGAATCCAATCAAGAACACTCCCGTACAGTCCGGTCTCTTCGTCTGATATGTCGCATATCAAGTTTAGGGGTGGTATACGTCAGACCCCAGTAACCGATAAGTCGTGTCGATGTGAGGCTCATAACAGATCGAGAAACTACTGGTAATACTTACCAGTAAATCTCTGTATCCGTCCTGGCCAGGGACTTCCAGTTATAGCCAATCGAACACAGCACAACATCAACTCCCTATACCGGGAGAGACGAATCCCCTCCTATCGCTCATTGCCTCCATGTGATTCGGGACTGCACCCAAAAGCCACCGTTTTGCATGCCCTCTTGGACATGGTAAGGTGGGAATCAAAGCACAGTGGGAATCACACAAGACTCTATGACGATCTCGGGTCTACAGACTACCATGTACCAGTGTCACCGGAGAACTGCCATCTGACGTGTGGTATATCACCATCTGGGAGTTCTCGGCGAGTCCGTCCAGTGTACCCAGTCTCCACTGAGCACCCGTACACCATCCTTGATGTCAAAACACCGATGGATATGGGATCATCCATCGCCCATCATATGGGTCAAGATGCGTATACGCTAGTCTACTCTGGTGTATCGATGCCCTGTCTCGATATACCCTCGACTAGGAACAGTTATAGGATGTACTCATCGACTACCATGGCCCCACTAGTATGATCTCATCATAGTCCCAGTAGTCGAGTACAGATCCTAAGGGCTTTATCAACATGTGAGAGTAAGACAGTAAACAATATATAAGTCAACATGTTAAGATAAAGTAAAACCAAATAGCATACTATCATGTCAAGCAAGAAAGTCCTCTCTATATATATCCAAGCATCCATTATAATATACATCATATGTTCAACAATGGCCTCTAGGGCATATACATAACTAACACGTGGTAAGGTGGAAATCAAAGCACAGTAGGAATCACACAAGACTCTATGACAATCTCGGGTCTACAGACTAACCTGTACCAGTGTCACCAGAGAACTGCTATCTGACGATAGGTATAATAGCAACTAGGAGTTCTTGGCGAGTCCGTTCAGTGTACCCAGTCTCCACTGAGCACCCGTATACCATCGTTGATGTCAAACACCAATGGATGTAGGATCATCCATCGCCCATCATGTGGGTCAAGAAGCATATACGCTGGTCCACTCTGGAATATCGATGCCCTGTCGTGATACACCCTCGACTAGGAACAATTAAAGGATGTACTTGTGGACTACTCTGGCCCCACTAGTATGATCTCCATCATAGTTCTAGTAGTCAAGTACACATCCTAAGGGTTTTATCAACATGTGAGAGCAAGACAGTATCACAATACAAGTCTACATGTTTAACATAAAGAGCAACCAGATAGCATACTATCGTATCGAGTAAGAAAGTCCTCTCTATATATGTCTAAGCATCCACTATAATATATATCATATGTACAACAATGGCCTCTAGGGCATATACATAGCTAACAATCTCCCATTTATACTAAGGCCAGTTGTTGTACTATCTCATACCCAACATCCCGAAGAGTCTCTCAAATTGTATCTGGGGTATGGCCTTCATGAGTGGATCCGCTGTGTTGTTCTTCGTGTCAACTCTCCAGACCTCGATCTCCTGGCGATTAACTATCTTCCAGATCAGGTGATACCGCCTCAGAATATGCCTCGATCGCTGTTGGGACCTGGGTTCCTTGGCCAAAGCCACTGCTCCATTGTTATCACAATACAAAGGTATTGGATGCTCGATGGAAGGAACCACTCCAAGTTCATTTATGAACTTCTTCATCCGGACAGCCTATTTGGCAGAATCGTTGGCAGCAATGTATTCACCCTCCATCGTCGAGTCTGTCACGGTTTCCTGTTTGGAACTCTTCCAACAAACCGCCCCTCTATTGAGGGTAAAGATAAATCCCGAGACCGACTTAGAGTCGTCCTTATCACTCTGGAAGCTCGAATCGGTAAAGGACTCCACTTGGAGTTCTCCGTTACCATACACCAAGAACATCTCTTTAGTCCTTCTCAAGTACTTGAGAATGTTCTTCACAGCTGTCCAATGACTCTCTCCTGGATCTGCTTGATACCGACTCACTACACTTAGTGAGTATGCTACATCGGGTCTGGTACATAGCATCGCGTACATGATAGAGCTTACTGCCGAAGCATAGGGTATCCCTTGCATGTGAGCTCTCTCCAAATCAGTCTTGGGAGACATCTCTTTGGAGAGAGTGAGTCCAGAGATCGTGGGTAAATTCCCACGCTTAGATTCTTCCATACTAAACCTCTTTAGTATGGTGTAAATGTACCTGTATTGGGACAATCCCAGTATCCGTTTAGATCTATCTCTATAGATCTTAATCCCCAAGATGTAGGAGGCATCCCCTAGATCTTTCATTGAGAATCTTTGTGATAAGAAGAGCTTGACCGATTACAGCATACGAATGTCATTTCCTATCAAGAGTATGTCATCCACGTATAATACGAGGAAGACAACCTTACTCTCTGCCACCTTCTTGTATATACAAGGTTCATCTATGTTTTTGACGAAATCAAACTCTTTGATAACGACATCAAAACAGATGTTCCATCTCCGCGATGCTTGCTTTAATACGTAGATGGATTTAAGCAGCTTGCATACCTTTCCGCTGCTCCTACTGTCTACGAAGCCCTCTGGCTGAGTCATGTACACGCACTCTTCCAAATCACCATTTAGAAAGGCGGTTTTAACATCCATTTGCCAGATTTCATAGTCATGGTATGCGGTGATGGCAAGCAAGATCCGGATGGATTTAAGCATAGCCACTGGAGAAAAGGTTTCGTCATAATCCACATCTGGTCGTTGACGAAACCTTTTTCAACTAGTCTAGCTTTGAAAGTCTCAACTTTTCCATCTACACCAAGTTTCTTCTTAAAGATCCATTTGCCCCCAATGGGTTTTACCCCTTCAGGAGCAACTTCCAAAGTCCATACTTTGTTGGTGTACATGTGTCACGAACCGAATATTTCGACTCGTGACCGGCACTTAACCCCGCTATGTCTACAGGCGTAACGCGGCTAAGTAAGCCGAACCCAGAAATTAAAACCATTTAAAAGTAGCGAGTGTTGAAAACATTTAGTTAAAACATTTAGAAAACCTTAAATAGTTCAATAAGTTCTGTTAAAGTTACGTTATCATTTTAAATAATTTTGGCAGCATTTCCTTTGTAAAAGTAAACCCAAAATCGGGAATAAAACAGGATATGAATAAAAATGAGATATAATGAAACAAAACATTCCCAAACGGGAGCAATCACGCCCAACGGCGGAAACCATCATCACAAGAGTAATATACGGCGCCGTAGCGAAGAATGAGCAATAAGTAAATATCACAGAAATATAAACTGCATATAAAAACAGTCGGCTCCCACGAGCTCGACACCAGAATACAAAATATACATCATCGTCCTCACACAGTATCTAAGTCCAGTACATAAATGGTAGATGGAGAATACTATATACAAAAGGGGTACAATAAAAGTAATCAGATACCACAACCCACCTAAAAGCAAAACAGCTCTCGCACCAACTGTAGTGGTATCTGTAGCCAAAAGATGCAAAAGACAGCCTGCCGCGACTACTCTGAAGGGCAACCTACAAATACTGTGGCACAACGGGGGTGAGTTTCCAACTCGTGAATAGAGATAACATATAAAGGTAATCACGAGCATGCACGTATTGCGCTACTCTATCGAATGCCAGCAGATGATATCAATGCGTGATAAGCAGTATGTGCAATAATCATGCAAATGCTCTGTCAGGTAAAATAACTACAGGATGAGATACATAATAATCAATGCTGAGCATGGCATAAACAACATCTACACGGAAATATCAACAAGGAAAAATAATCGGTGCCCCAAGCTGCATCCAAATCCCAAACGAACTCAGGCGCCGGCACTCTCCTCGGCCCTCAAATCCTGTAAATCTCTGAGAATCACGAGTGCCCAACATCGGCACTCAAATATCATAAAATACTCGTGTCCAGCATCGACACGCAAATCCTCATATATCGGGCTCCGTCAGTCCGGATCAGCCCACGGGCTCCGTCTGCGGTATCGGCCCTCGGCCCCGGCAGTATGGATCATCCCGCATCCATCTCTCGACTTTGGTCAGTATCCTCCGGATAACCGCCAGGTCCAACCAATCATCGGTAGGTAGTAGTCCCTCCGCCAGGCTCACCGTCTACTGCACAGCGAAACCGTTCTTGCCCCGGGGTACCATACCGGGTCCACCACGAACCCGCAAACGGATCGTCCAACTCCTCGAATCGGGTTTCTAGCATACGTCTCAGCACTGAGAAAACGCGTGGTGGACGCACCAAAATATCATATCACGAGGAACCGGGTTTTCAAATAGTGCATCTTTTCTTTAATTAATTCCACGGTCCTCAAAACCAGAAATCACATGGAAATCCAACACCAACGAGTAAATCAAATGCGATGTGCTATGTACTTCAAGTCATAATGTCGGTACAAGGGAGAACCGCTTTTTAAAATAGTTCAGTTTTCAAAGACATCATGCGGCTCCCAATTTCTATGAAATCATAACGAATCATATATGAAATGAACTACAGCAATATAATCATGGCAATTCTACAGTGAGTGTGTCATGGCAATTACTAACGGTGTGTGTGTAACATGCAGATTAGTGCTCGTGCAACATGAACCGTTAGTAATAGTGCGGTGTTCTATCAAATTCTAAGTTTTACATACATATGGCAGGGAATGCAGTATGCAACAATAGTATACATGACAGTCAATGTAGGTAAGTGCAATATATAACTATAAGGTCCTATCAGTCCTGACGCATAACGCCATGTGGGCAATATCCCCGTAGATGTTAAATCAACTCACCGAAGTCTCGCGCTAAGTATAGCCGACGACTTGCTTTCCCTTCTTCGCCGCGTCCGTCTCACTCGCCTGCGAACCTAGAATCACACAATATATCATACATAAGCTCAAATCCACAAAAACGTGATATTAGGGTCAACATAGAGACCCGTGTCGCAAACCAAGCGCGCGTGCGCGCGATACGTAAAAACATGTGATTACGCGCCTGAAACTACCCCGACGCGTCGCGATACGCAGAAACCCCAAACCGCATGCGTATCACGCGTGTCGCGAAGGTTTAAAATACGAGAAATAGGGTACTTAGCTCCAGATTTTTCTGAAGCAAGAATCAAATAAAATTATACATTCCATGAGTCTAAGGGTTGCAGCAGACACCTATAGGACCAAATCCCAACCCAAACCCTCCCCATCTGGCCGCAATTCGCGGCCAGATCGAATTTTCCGGCGGCCAGAACAAAAGGTATGGGGGTCGGATTCTACCTGGGGGATCATCACCTAACAATTATACTGCAGTCTTTACAAAATTAATCTGAACTCACCAGGTCGATAGCAGTTTACAGAAGGTCAAAATTTGCTTAAAAACGATGAATTTGCATCAAATAGGGATCTTGTGGTATTTTAGTGCAATTGGGGGCTAAGCTGGGTTAATATGGCCCTAACAACACTCCATCAACTTACTAAAACCAATTCAT
Source organism: Agapanthus africanus (assembly GCA_030015575.1). Lineage (NCBI taxonomy): Eukaryota > Viridiplantae > Streptophyta > Magnoliopsida > Asparagales > Amaryllidaceae > Agapanthus > Agapanthus africanus. The sequence continues at coordinate 303,602,021 of JASDDO010000029.1, forward strand.
ACTTCACTTGATCATGGTTCCCACAAATCACCACAAATCGCACTAAAACGCACCAATAACCACTAATCGAAGCTATGCTACACTAAATAAGCAAACTAGAGAGTAAGTTCAGGAAGTATACCCCACACTCGACCCTAGGAAGCTGGAGGAGGAAGAAGAAGTGGAGGGAAGGAGCTGCAGCTGGAGTTGCTGCTGCTGCTACTCACTGCTGCTGCTGCCGCTGTTTACTACTGCTTGCTGCTGCTGTGTTGCTTGCTGCTTCTGTGCTGCTTGCTTCTGCTGCTGCTGCTGCTGTGGAGAGGTAAGTGTGTGTGTGTGTGTGTGTGAGTGTGAGAGTGGGGTTGAGAGAAAAGAACACAAGAATGAGAGGGAATCATGACCCCAAATGTCAACCCCTCCACTCTCTCTCTTCATTAAATGCAAGCATGGCTTTTGCTATGATGCTTTCTCTCTCTCTCATTCTCACCAAGTCAACACTCAAAAAGGGAAATTCAAATTAAAGCAACCATCATATAACTAATTAAACTTAATTAAACACCAAAAGACTTAATCCCCATGATTAAACCCACCATGGTTGCTAATCATGGTATTACCTCAATTTAAAACCCTAGTTTACATGCACATGTGTGTGCAAGCCTAGGAAAATTCTAGAAAAATATTTATTAAATTGGAAAAAATATTTGAAACTCAATTTGGTAAACTTTTTATTAAAAACCCTTTATGTAAATATAAATAGCCACTAAACACATCCTAAGGTGTTACAATCTCTCCCCCTTAAAGAAATTCGTCCCCGAATTTCAAAATCTAACTACACGTACCTTCGAAAAGATGGGGGTACTTCTTCCTCATCTCGCTTTCGGTTTCCCAAGTGACCTCCTCCCTGCTCGGACCACGCCAAAGTACCTTGACTGATGGAATGTCTTTCGATCTCAATTTCTTCACTTGTCGATCCAAGATCATCACCGGTTGCTCTGCATAGGAAAGGTCGCGCTCAAGCTGGATCGTCGGGTGCTGAATCGCATGCGAGGGATCATGAAGATATCTACGGAGCATCGAAACGTGAAATACAGGGTGTACATCTGGAAAACTGGGCGGAAGGGCTAACCGGTATGCAACTGCACCAACACGCTCGAGGATCTCGAAGGGGCCCACATATCTGGGACTGAGCTTCCCCTTCTTCCCAAACCTCATCACACCTTTCATTGGGGAGACCCTCAAGAAAACGTGATCACCAACAAAAAACTCAAGTCTGCGCCGCCGACGGTCCGCATAAGATCTCTGCCTACTCTGGGCTGCTCTCATCCTATCACGAATTAACTGGATCTTCGCGGTCGTCTCCTCAACAATCTGTGGCCCTAAGATACTGCTCTCACTGAGCTCTGTCCAACAGGCGGGCGATCTGCATCTCCTCCCATAAAGAGCCTCAAACGGTGCCATCTGAATGGTCTCCTGGTAGCTGTTATTGTAGGAGAACTCTACTAAGGGTAAGTGATGATCCCAGCTACCTCCGAAATCTAATACACACGCTCTGAGCATGTCCTCGAGAGTCTGAATAGTCCGCTCTGACTGTCCGTCGGTCTGCGGATGAAATGCTGTGCTGAAACTCAAGCGAGTGCCCAAAGCCTCCTGAAGCCTTTGCCATA